>OZ020507.1:27598017-32598017 GCA_963971375.1 Platycheirus rosarum
TATTAAAAAATAAACAAGCAAAAACTTCCCAGCATTTTATTGTTAATTTTCAACTAAAACTTGTTTTGTTTCGTGGGAATAACGAATATTTTGTTTGTTAATAAAACAAAAAAAAATCATTATTTCACCAAAAAAGGAAATAAATAATAATAATTGTCACATAATAATATAAATTATACAAACAACTATATACAACAAAACAAAAACAAAAAATTTAAACATTTACACTAGTAACTATATTATCATTAAATGTGGAAAGAAATAATATTATATAATGTTTGCGCATAAATGTATATTTTTGTTTCAAATTTGTTTTTGCTATATATAAAATGTTAAATCTTTAAATGTAATGTTGTGTAACATGGTATGTGTATTTAGTATGCATACAAAAACAGAATAAGTGTTTGGAGTGTATAAGAGAAAACAACAAACCAACAATGGACTGATTATTTTTTTTATTTTTTTTTTTCATTTTTATTTCTAATTAATTAAATATAATTAATTTTTTTCTTGTTTTTTTGTTTAATATAAATCTTGTTGAAATTTTTTTTGTTTTTTAACTTTTATTTGTTGTTATCAAAATAAATGTTGTGTAGGAAAGAAAAAAAAACGAAAAAAAAGAAACAAAATTAATTAATTTTAAGTTTTAAGTTATCTTGCGTTGTTAAATTATTTCACATATTATAACACTTACAAAGAAAAAAAAAACATTTACAAAAATATATAATATTATGTATGTTTTCTGTAGGATACGCAAGAGTGAAAACTATGTATTTATTTGCCCAATTTTTCGGAGCTTTATTTTTCAGATGATAAATAATTTCTATATATTGTAAAATATCCTATTTGAATAATTATTTTTTTCAGTAATTGTTGTTACTTTCTAAAATTTATAAGTAGTTTTTTTTCTATTACTACAATTATTATTGAAATGGATACTAATGTTATGTATTTATATGTTGTGCACTTCTGCGATAGGACCAACTTTATAAGCTGGCCGTAGTTATTATTGTGAGATTTTTTATTGGCCGTCCATAAATGCTGCCAAGTTTTATTTGTCTATGTTCATTGCTCATTCGAAGTTGGAAGAATTTCGGTGTTTCGGAATATGAAAGCAGATCTTAATTGCTTCGATGCAAATGGATACTAAAATGCTAAGAGGGCCAAATCATATACAGATGGATCAATCTTGTATTCTGATCTTACCAAGGAAATGACAATTCCTAAGAAGTCCATCCTATTTAAATGCATCCTATCCAGCTGCTAGCAATATTAATGACAAGAGCGTTACTTTCATTTCGATTATGTATAAAAACGCACAAATAGAACCCTTCAAAAAAAGTCCACTGATTCTTGAAGGACTAATGTTTTCTTTGTCTGTTTCTTTTTATTTTGTGGACGGTAGGCGCCTAGAAAACCAAGTTAGTCTTTGTCAAATAATTACTATTCTTCACAGAAATGAAGACTGAGGGCGTTAAATTTATTCAACACCAAGCAATGCTGGTCTGACTCAGTAAAACAGAAAAAAAAATCAAGATGCAATTGAGCGTCCTGCGAAATTTAATCTCACAAAAGCCTTACCAAAACAGAGTGGTCGATATTAAAGGCTTTAATAACTATCTCAAAAAACAAAAAATATTTAAAATGTTTGTATAGTTTTAATAGAAAACAAAACATTAATCAAAATGTTACAAACAAACACAGATCTATCAAACCAAAATTACTGTTAAAGCCTTTTTATTCTATATTTGTTAACGTTAATATTCTTGTTTGTATATCAAATAAATATATAGTCTATTCTAGGTTAACCACTGCATAATGCAACTTTGATTAAAAGAAATTAAAATAATAACAAAAAAACTGAAATTACGTAATAAGGTAACAAAATAAACCTCCATGAAAAATATTTAAAATACTACATCAACGATATATACAATACATATATAAATATAGCTATACAGAAAATATAAATACAAGAATTTTGTTATTTTTTTTTATATTGTTTGTAAATAATTTAGTGTTTTTTTAATTTAATTTGCATCTTGTATCTAACGCGATGTAGAAAACAAAAAAAAATGTATCGCGAAGATCTTTATCAGTATTTATAAATATTTGTGTTAAAAATTTTCTTTTCTATTATAAATAAATGTATTTTTTTTATAACTTGCATTGTGAAAAAAAATATTATAAATGTGAAAATAATACTTTGTAAATAAGGAAAAACAAAAGTTTTAACTGTATTAAGTAGACAGATCAAAATATATATGAAATTGAATATTATCGAAGAATTATGTACCAAGAACCTTTTATTAAAAGTTATTAAAAACAAAAAAAAATAATATGCGTTCAACATATAAAATAATTTGATGTTTCTTTTCCATAAAATAACGTTTTTTCAAAAACAAGGTATGATATCAGGTCCGTTGCACATCTTGTCAAAAACTACGATTTTGTTTCTGTGTGCGATTTTTCTAATCCGGTGATTGTTATGATCTCGACTTGAACAACAACTCTCCCACTTTTCTGATTCGTTCTAAGGCTTCACTTATATTCTAAAGGATTCGCCAGGTTAATCTCAGAAAAAATCCGGTGATCAAGGTGACTTTAATCTTCAATTTGGATTATCTCTGATGATGAGTCAATATTTTTTTTACAGAGAACGTCACCTTCGAAAATCTGATAATTATCTAATTAGTGGGAACTTCAGCGATTTTTTAATCCGGTAACTGTTATGAAAAAAAAATTGATTGTTATGATCTCGATTTGAACAACAACTTCCCTACTTCTATGCTTCGTCCTAACGATCCACCTGTAGAATTCGCAGAGTTAAAGCATAAACACAAACACGCTTTACGACCGACTTTGACAATAAGGGAAGGATAAATAATCACAATGCGGCTTTCTCAATAAACGCTTTGTTTGACGTAAGGATAACGTAAAATACCGAGTGTGAACAAAAAAGTTCGAATTGACTGAACTTTTGCTCGCTTTCTGACATTTAACTTAATGAGTTCGTTTCAATTGGGAAAAACTAAATATTTTTATAGTAGGTTCTCAATATTTTCGCATTCACGATGACAGAACAGGGCTCTGAAACTTTATATACGTAACGGGACGAAGTCGGTTATAAAGCGTGTGTTTTAGCCATTAATTTCAGAAAAAAGTCGGCAGCCTTCCTGGATGGATTGTTTTATATCTGAGCCTTAATATTTTTTTATTGTTTTTCGTAAGGACGTCCCCTGGTGGCGATGTGTAATAATATAATGTAATGTGTATATTAAGCTTTTGAAGATTTTCTGGCAAACGAAAGTTGACTGATCATTTCAATTACCTTTGTGCCTTTAAATAATTTCCCATAACTACATAAGTGAATTTCTTTATTTGAATGTTATCAGTTTCTAAGCGAGTTTCATTCAAGAAAAGATTTGCTCTTTCTGTGAAAAGATTTGATCTTTTTGAATTTTGAGAATTTCATTGCAAGAAAAAGAGCAAATCTAGATCAAACCTCATCACGAAAGACTTGATCTCTGATGGAGTGGAAGATTTGATCTGAATGCACACATACATACATGTAAATAATCTTTTCTGCCAATGTCAATAGGGATGTAACATGCAAGCGATACATCGATGTTTTAAAAAATCGATGTATCATTCATAAACATCGCTTTCGAAACATTGATGAAACCCACTTAAAAATCGATACATAGTTCTTGGTGAACGATAATAGAGTCAAGTGTTTCGCAAGGTCCGATCTCTGAAAAATAAAACGTAGTGATCTCAAATTTAATATTTATTACTGAAAAAAAACAAAGCAAAAACACTTTTGTGTTGGTTAATTTATGACGGTTTTTTTTCTGAAAAGAAGAGAAAATCGATTCTTTTTCTCAAAGAATCGAAACCATGCATCATATGCGCAGTTTAAAATTAAAAAAAAATAGTGAAATGTCCTTTCTATATGAAACTAGCTGATCCACCCGGCGTTACTCGGGGTAACCGTAGCTTTTCTTGATACCAAATTATAGCCAAAAACGAAAAACGTAAACGTAGTTACAAAATGTTTTCAAAATCGGCCAAGCCCTTCAAATTTAATGTTGGTTATTTGAAAATATATGAAATTGCATAAAAAATCAATTTTTAATTTTTCCAATTTCCCGACTTTTTCCGAGGGTTTTCGCAAAAGTTTCTTTCTTAAAAATCTTTTCCTGACAATTACAAACAACGGAAAAAAATGAGCCAAATTGGCCCAGTCGTTCTGAATTGATGACTTACTATACATTTTTAACACCATTTTTATATATATAAGATTTGCGAAATTGCGATTGTTTATTTCCGGCAAATAATAACAAAGTAAACACAAATTCTAAGAAAAAAATTATATAGAATTGATAGTGGAATTTCACAAGCTACTCCAGGGTAATTAAAAAAAAAAAAATCTACAAAATGGCAATAGTCGTAATCGCCGGTGAAAAGAATAAGAAAAGGTGAAAAATAAATGCAAGTCGATTCGAATGGTGTGAGGGTGGGGTTTAGGGTTTGAAAACTTTTTTCTGATTTCCGTCGAAGTTTCATTTCTGATCGAAAAATGGTCTGCAAAAAGTTGTAAATAATTAAAAAAAAAAACTATAAGCAAAAAAACGGTCTTTCGATTTTTTAGTTTTGCTAACAAAAATCGCATTTGATGTTTTACAAACGCAATGAAACACAACCTTCAGAATTAAAAATAGCTGGTTAGTTATTGTTTTCTTATTTTATTACAATTCGTATTTAAGAAGTAACCGCTAATTGAGCATCAAAAAATCAGTTCATAAACATTTTTCTTAAACATCGCGAAAATATCGATATCATCATCATAACATCGATGTTTTTATGAAAGATGTTGCATCCCTAAATGCAAATGACAAAGGAAAAGTGACAGTTCCTCACCAATACTACAATTTAATCCATTCTTGCAGATTAACAAACACAGGAATGGTTGAGAGTATAAGTCACTAGGCTTTGGCTCCTTAAGGAGCTGTCGCGCCAATAAATGTATTTATTTTGTTTTTATTAATCATGAAAAAAGTTTCATTGAAAAGATCAAATCTCGATTTTGAGATCAAATCTTTAAAAAATGAATGAAGTTCGCTATTAGTCAAAAACCATTATCTGTCCCAAAGTTTTTTTTTTAAGCTCATTAATGATTATCATTCACACAAAAGTTACTTTTTTTTAATAAACTCGGTATGCATATGTATATATTATGGACTTCCTATGTCAAATAAACGCAAAGGTGGTGCAGGAAACAGTACAAACAATATTTAAGACCTTTTAATCTGAGCATGTTTTATACTCTGCGCTTAAAAACCGGAAAAGCTTTGGTAACCTTTTGAATTGAATGTCCAAAATGGACAAAGATAATAACATAGTTGGAATAATCGCCCTTTCTTTATGATATGGGCAATGAAAATTATAAAAGACACCATTTAAATAACATTTTTCTGATACAAAACATGGCCGCAGTAACATAATTAGCGGATACTTATAGAATTCCATAAGTGAAAGAATATCATTTTTGAGTTAATGGTTAGGAAATGTTGCTTTTAAAATTATCTTCCTTTTGAAGGGCTTGTTGTTTATATTATGACCAAGTATGTGTCGCGTTTGTGGCCGCGCGCTATATACCGCCTAGGGCTACGGTTCCGTTAATGTAAGCGAATTTCACTCTGCGAGTTCGCAAATTCCGATAAATTCATTAATTTCGGTGCACAAAATTTACTGGCGCGAATCTAGTGAATCAAGTTTCCAATGTTTTATTTCTATTTTGGTCGCGCGAGTAAAGCGAATTTTTGTTCACTTTTGAAGGATTTGTGCTTATGTATATTAGTAATTAGTAATTGTGTGTATTGAATTTCGTAGAAAATGGATTCGGAGAACCTTTTATTGGTGCAATGATCTACATAAATAATAATTCGCTTACTTCGCGCTAGTAAAACTCGCTTGCACCGGAACCACTCTATTCGCCTACTTTCGCTTAATTCGTGCAAGTAAAATTCGCTTCCACCGAAACCGCAGCCTAATGCACGCACTTGCGTGTTTTGTAAAAGATGCTCACTGGCCGCTGCGACATAGCGGTGAGGACGGTCCGCAGCTGTAAACAAGAAAAGTAAATTGTTGATAATTTGCTTTCTATTGGAAGTAAACATTTTCAACTTCGATTTCGCTTTGAAGTTTAAATAGAAGCAACTACGTCTTTTTCACAAAAAATCACAAACGCAAGTGTTGCTGCGTTTTTCTTATCGTCCGTCTGTGCGAGCGTTAATCATATGACTTTGACGTTTAAAGTGATCAACTTTTTTGTTCAACGCGTTCCCGAAGATTTGTGTAGTTTTATTTTTCTGTGAGTCATCGTTACTATTTAAATTTTGAAAGCAGCCTATTTTAGTCCAAGTTTATGTGGAACAAACCTATTATTTTCTCTACGAAAAAATTGGAATAATATTGACGTCACACGCAGTCAGCACACCTAATGATGTATCATGAAAAAATTAACGACGTTTTTTCGTACTGATTGTTTTGAGACTGACTGTAGTGGTGTAGTGCAAACTATTGTTATTCAATGGTGTAAACCAAGGCTGCACATTTAATTATTCGGGGAATTACCGGTTAGAGCGATGTCGTTAAATTTGAATATCAAAAATGAAATCAACACAGGAGACAGGACAGTAGGCGGACCGCGCCAAATAGAGTAAACTGAACAGATGGTTGTTCTATGTATGTATTCCTGAAAACAAGCCATATATACCCCTTAAAACATAATCAGTTACGTTTACCTATTAAACATGGAACATTCAAAATCAAATTGAAAAAAGTACGCACTCATTAACAGAAAGACATAAATAATATATTGAAGTTAATATTAAGAGACACGATTGATAACAAATAAAACTACTATTCTTTGAGCGTCTAACTTACCTATATATAATGAAATCGTCTGATGTTGCATTTCTATTATTGCTATTGTATCTTGTACTTTGATGCATATAACAAGCCAATGTAGCTATTCCTGCCAAGAGCCCGATGCCAATAAAAATTACTGTTTTTAAAACCATTTCGGAAATTGTACATTAATATAACTGTTAAAATCTGGCTGAACAGAATGGAGTAGTCACAGTTAGAGCGAGTCGCACTCGCACTGTCAAAGTTGAAATATACAAAAACAGTATATTTATATTGGGGCACAATGAATGAGAAGTTAAGCGGTAAGTACACGATGACGATACCAACTGTTTGACAAAATTGGTGTTCAATTCGACGATTGTTTGTGTACTACACAAGTAAAGTAGTACACAACCCGACAGCTAGAACAAGAAAGATAAAGATCGCAGTAGCTACTTTTTTGGCATTTCTGTTTATCATTCATTAGGTTTGTTCAGCATATTGAGATATAATTTATTTTTTCTTTTGAACTGAAATTAAAGTCTCGACTTACATGGCGCGTGTTTGCCTTGCATGCTTGGAGGGCGAAAGGAAAAGATAATGAAATAGAAATAGAGTAATCCGAACATGCGGGGGTAGAACTGTCCTTACAACTTTTTTGACGTTTCTCTTTGTCTGTATTCATTGTTCTTCTTATTTTGCTTCATACTTGTTTTGGATGTTGTTAAAACAACACGTTACAAGAAGATTAAAACACATGTATGATGGCCGCAAAATTTAAATAGTGTATGGAATTAGTTTCTTTTCATTTATTTTTCGTTTATTCATGCATTCATTAAGTTTTTATTAATTTATTTCATTTAAATAATTTTTTTTAAATACTGATCACTGAAACAGAAAGTAAAATAAAAGATAGCTGTCAAAATAATTCGCAACTCCATTACCGAATACAAGTTCAAAAGGAAATAAACAAGAGTTGTGGGTTAATTTAATGCGCCGTGTAAGCCCAGACAAAAGAACAAAAAAAAAATGTTCATTAGGCCAAATGAGCTAATAAAAATGTGTGTATTGACCAATTTTTTAGATATGATTAGGTGGAATTTCGAATCTTCCTTCGGCTTTTTTTGGTCACATTAAATTTAGCAAAGAAACAAAAACAGTAACTTTGGCATGTCCCGACGTTTCGGCATGGGTTGTTGCCTTCTTCAGGGGAACTTTATTACACATAAAAATACAAGATATAGTTATATGCACAATAAATAACAATAGTATTTTACTTACATTTCAAAACAAAATTATTATTTTATTATACATTAATATAATTTAAAGTTTTTGAATAAAAAAAAAAAAAAAATTAAAAAAACACTTCTACTTAAGAAGTTTAGTCTTCGATTGAAGGCGAAAGAGAAAAAGAGATATTTTGTTTTTATGTAGAAACAAGAGAACAGTATACTGGTGATATACTCTGTGTATCTTGCTTTCGGTTCATGTTCTTTTTGTTTTTTTAATATATGAAGAGTCTCGAGGGTGTATCTCTTGGAGGTATGTTTTTCTGTTTGGAGAACTTGGACTCCTTCAAAATCGGGAAGATGGCCACTTTCAATGGAATTAGAAGCAAGGGCTGTTTTACCAGGGTTGTTAGTGTTGATGTCTGATTTATGGTTAGACAAATGTTGGCGCAAGAATTGTTTGGTGGTTCCAATGTAACATAAGTTACAGGGCTCGTCCGCTTTTCCTTTGCAGTTGATTTTATAAATAACATCAGTGCTTTTATCCTTCTCCGGTTTGACTTTCAACTTTGTAAAAAGATGTCCAAGTGTTTGGTTGGATTTGAAGGCCAACCGAACATCTTGAACGTATTTGGCGACAATTTTCTTAAAGTTGTCAGTCAGACTTGGAACATAAACGACGCTGTTAAAAAACCCATTTGTGTTTAAGACATTCCCCTGTGTCGGTGTTTTATATTTGTGTTTTAAAATCAAACTTCGAATGACCGCAGTAGGGTAGCCGTTGTCACTCAATATTCTTGTGATTCTTTTCTCATTCGCACAGTGGAACTTTTCATCACTCAACGTGAAAACTTTGTTCACAAGGTTAGAGGCCGTATTCATTATAATATGCTTGGCATGGTTTGAACGGAAGTTAATGAGTCTTCCTGGAGATGAGAACAATCAAATGAGAGATGATTGTTTTCTCGTAGAATTTTGACATCCAAGAACGCTATTGTACAGTTTTTTTTGGATGAAATTTGTTAAGCACCAGTAAGATGTCATCAACTTTTCGTCTATCTATCACAGCAAATATGTCATCGACGTACTTCGCTTTTAAATTCGGTTTATCTTTACAGGAATTCAAACATTCGTCCAATAAATGGTCCATGACAATATCGGCAATAGTGGGTGAAAGAGGATTACCCATTGGCATTCCAAAAACTTGTTTGTAGATATCCGTTTTGAATTGTAGATAGTTGTTGTCTCTAAGACAAAAATCAACAATCTCCAAAAATTTTGTTTGGTTTATCTTAGTTTTTCGACTAAGTACATCCCATTTCATTTTGATTATATTGATCGCTAACTGTGTTGGAATGTTGGTAAAAAGCGATACCACATCAAAAGAAACCAAAACATCATTTTCTTTTAATTTGACTTTTTTTGTCTTTTCTACAAATTCGAACGAATTTTTTACAGTGTACTTGGAGTTGTGCGTAATACATTGTAAAATTCTACCAACAAATTTCGATAATTCATAGCAAGGTAATTTCATAGATGATATGATAGGGCGCATAGGCATATTTTGCTTGTGTGTTTTTGGTAAGCCGTAGATGAAGGGAAGCTGCGCGGTGTAAGTTGTCAACTTAGCCTTTTCTCTTTCATCTATGATTTTGTTATTGCTTAGCCATTTAACCAATTCATTGTTGCGGGTTTGTAGTGTTGTTGTTGGATTGTTTCTAACGCGCCAATATGTATTGCGGTCTGACAACAGTTCACCCATTTTATGGTCATACTCCTTGCGCTCCATTGCCACAGTCACATTACCTTTATCAGCTGAAAGAATAACAATATTCTTATGCTGCTTTAGAAAAGAGATGGCTTTTTGTTGACATTAAGCACATATTTTGCAAATTGATCATTGTGTTGATGACGTTGAAACGAGTGAAGCATATTGCCGTACTGTGTCTGATCATTTCTTGTTCTCTTTCATCATGCACTTTTCGAATAATCTCCTCTCCATCGGCTATCAGTTGAAACAAAGGGAATGTTTTCTTGTTAACAGGTAGTGCATATTTTCTTCCCATAGATAAGAGCCATTTAATTTCAATAGGAAATTCAATGGTGGTTCTGTTGTCAAACCATTTTTCATGCATTTCAATGTGAAACTTTTTCCAAAGGGATGATGTTAAAATATCTATTTTCTGTGAGATTTATTTATGTTTGCTGAAACGTCGGGACATGCCAAAGTTACTGTTTTTGTTTCTTTGCTAAATTTAATGTGACCAAAAAAAGCCGAAGGAAGATTCGAAATTCCACCTAATCAAATGAGCTAATTTCGTATCAAATTTCCAAATTTGATTCAAAATCATCTCGCATTTCCTATACAAAATCATTGTATATACATTTTCTATAGTACTCTCATGGTGGTCATTTTTCGTCTGGCCATCTTCCTGGTTGATTCAGAACTAACTGTAAATAGTGGATACTAGAACCTTCACCGATATTTTACCAATATTTAATAAACTTTTGTTGTCTGTACTCATTCTATATTCACACCAATTGGCAATTTTAGCACGCCTCATTGTGACTTGATTCAGAACTAAAAAACGATGCTCCATGATAGTACTATATGCAGTGTATATACAAAGACAAAATCACATTTCGAAATCATCTCATTTCCACCTAATTCCGAAGATATTAGGTTGAAATTTATGTAATGTGAAGTCGAACACACCTTATTTGAAAACAATTGAATCACAATTGAACAAGTTTCTATAACAAACGTCAAAGTTGATATGATAAAAAAATCAAAGAAGAAAATATAAAAGTACGAGGACATGACGTGGTCGCAGGTACTTGCTTTATGTGCGTAATCACAGTAAAAGGCTAGATATTTTAAAGAAAACTATTAAGATTTATACTACGTTTTCATTAGAGCCGAAATTACCTCATTTGGTAATTTGCACAAAAAGTTTTCATCTAAGTTTGATAATTTCGTTTGACACTTTCTTACTTGTGATTATAGGTACCTTTAAGGCAAGTTTAGGATTCGTCATTGTATATACACTGCCTATAGTACTATCATGAAGCATAATTTTTTTAGTTCTGAATCAAGTCGCAATGAGGCGTGCTGAAATTGCCAATTGGTGTGAATATAGAATAAGTACAGACAACAAGAGTGTTTTAAATACTGGTAAAATATCGGTAAATATTTAGAGTTAGCTACGAATCAAACAGGAAGATGGCCAGACGAAAAATGACCACCATGAGAGTACTATAAAAAATGTATATACAATGGATTCGTGAATATAAAAAAAAGTGAGATGAAAGTCAAACATGAAATAACGATAATAGAGTAGCCTAAGAAAGTTGGTTGCAAGAATTATCTGTCATATTTCATTGTTTTCTTTCAAATATCTAGCCTTCCCCAATAATTCATTGTATCATTGTATATACATTCTCCATAATTGTTTCACGCCCGGTATCCATGACGACACTGAACGAACTAGAGATTTCGATTGGTGATGAGTTTTCTCCTGTGTTGAGTCAAGCCATATCTGAGTCCGTAACTGGTCTGTAACCCGAGTTGCCAACCAGTTTAGTTTGTATGCAGTTGCTCTGTATGCATTGGGCCTGAGAGTACTATAGAAAATGTCTATACAATGGTATGATGGACGTATTATATATGGACTGCTAGCTTTGTATATACACTGCATATAGTACTATCATGGAGCATCATTTTTTAGTTCTGAATCAAGTCGCAATGAGGCGTGCTGAAATTGCCAATTGGTGTGAATATAGAATAAGTACAGACAACAAAAGTTTATTAAATACTGGTAAAATATCGGTAAAAGTTCTCGTCTCCACTATTTAGAGTTAGTTCTGAATCAACCAGGAAGATGGCCAGACGAAAAATGACCACCATGAGAGTACTATAGAAAATGTATATACAATGCTGCTTGTTGCCTACCTCAAGTTGGTTCCATTTTAGTCTGTTATTTTGGGCGACACTAGCCCTCCTGAGTACACTAGCGGGAATAAATGAAACCTTAATTTTGACATTCATCCAGTAATCCCAGATTTTGGCAGCAGGTTTTCCCACGTTGGCATATTAAAATTTCCTTTTTTCTCCCAGTGTTATTTATAATATCCCACAATTAATCCACCAAGTAATAAATACAAAAAAACACTCATGGATTTATTGAAATTAGTTTTTTATAGCTTGGTAAATTACAAGTTCGTAAAATCTTTAGAACCTAAAATTTGTTGCGATTTTGGACTGTCATACTGCAAACTTCACAAAAAGCCTTAAGGTCCCCACCAAAGAAACATTTCAGAAACATTTAAAAAACCTTTCAGAAATGTTTTTTTCTTTCTGGACGTTTCCCAAAACATTTCTGAAATGTCTATCTATTTCTCCTTCCGCACGGAAATCTTTATTTATTTTTATACATTTTAGTCTAGAAGTACAGAACTGGATACACAAAATGGGAAACAAATAAACATTTAAGAAATGTTTCAGAAATTTCTGAAATATTTCTGAAATGATTTTTAAGCAAAGGGGAAACATTTCAGAAATGTTTTTTGAACACATGTCTTTTATCATCTTTTATCACTATTAATGAACAAATAGGTAGTTAGAAAAAAGAAATAAAAAGGAAATGTTTCTGAAATGTTTATTTAAGTTTGGACGCTTCGCGAAACATTTCTGAAATGTCTATCTGCTTCCCCTTCCGAACGGAAATCTTTCTTTATTTTCATGCATTTTAGTCTAGTTGCCATGTTTTGTTGTTTTTATTTGTTTGTGTTTTGTTCATGATGACAAAACGCGACGCTATGATTGCTCCTTTTTACATCATGAAGTACAGAACTGGACACATAAAATGGGAAACAAATAAACATTTAAGAAATGTTTCAGAAATTTCTGAAATGTTTCTGAAATGATTTGTAAGCAAAGGGGAAACATTTCAGAAATGTTTTTTAAGCAAATGTGTTTTTTTTGGTGTGGACACACCTTTATAGTCGTCACAAGGAATAGGTCTCAACCTCTGGCCATTTTGTCAGGCTTTTATTTAATTTGTCTTTTATCATTATTAATGAACAAATTGTTAGAAAAAAGAAATAAAAAGGAACGTTGGTCTTAAAAGACACATTACCTTTTAGAACGCAACTGGAATTTGAACGTATGTAGTTTGAAGAATAAGAATGATAGGAACAAATGTCAAAACACCTTATCCACTGCCTTAGTAGTATGAGTGGCCCCGTTCGGTATCTCATAGAAGCGCTACCAAAGTATTGCATTGTTGTTGTAATACGTTTAAAAAGACAGATGATCAACAGCTGATGACCATAAGCAGCTGTTGATCAGCTGTCTTTTTACACGTATTACAACAACAATGCAATACTTTGGTAGCGCTTCTATGAGATACCGAACGGGGCCAGTGACTTATACTTTGTGTACATGATTCCTTTTTTTTGGTTGTTTCTTCACAATTGGGTAAGGCGCTCGTTAGAGCGATCATTAAAAGATCAATAAAAGTTGAAACAGCTGGAAACTGGAATTTTTTACGTACGGGTAGTTATAGCGATCATTAAAGTTGTGTCAGAATTTACAGGTCAACCACACCAGCCATAACCTCAAATTTGTTTTAATGATGCAAAATGCTTCAGTAAACTTTTTACTGATGGGTTGGAACATTAAAAAAATGCAAATCGTTACTATTTAAATTTTGAAAGCAGCCCATTTTAGTCCAAGTTTATATGGAACAAACCTATTATTTTCTCTACGAAAAAAATTGGAATAATATTGACGTCACACGCAGTCAGCACACCTAATGATGTATCATGAAAAAATTAACGATTCGTTTTTTCGTACTGATTGTTTTGAGACTGACTGTAGTGGTGTAGTGCAAACTATTGTTATTCAATGGTGTAAACCATGGCTGCACATATAATTATTCGGGGAATTACCGGTTAGAGCGATTAAGTTAAATTTGAATATCAAAAATGAAATCAACACAGGAGACAGGACAGTAGGCGGACCGCGCCAAATAGAGTAAACTGAACAGATGGTTGTTCTATGTATGTATTCCTGAAAACAAGCCATATATACCCCTTAAAACATAATCAGTTACGTTTACCTATTAAACATGGAACATTCAAAATCAAATTGAAAAAAGTACGCACTCATTAACAGAAAGACATAAATAATATATTGAAGTTAATATTAAGAGACACGATTGATAACAAATAAAACTACTATTCTTTGAGCGTCTAACTTACCTATATATAATGAAATCGTCTGATGTTGCATTTCTATTATTGCTATTGTATCTTGTACTTTGATGCATATAACAAGCCAATGTAGCTATTCCTGCCAAGAGCCCGATGCCAATAAAAATTACTGTTTTTAAAACCATTTCGGAAATTGTACATTAATATAACTGTTAAAATCTGGCTGAACAGAATGGAGTAGTCACAGTTAGAGCGAGTCGCACTCGCACTGTCAAAGTTGAAATATACAAAAACAGTATATTTATATTGGGGCACAATGAATGAGAAGTTAAGCGGTAAGTACACGATGACGATACCAACTGTTTGACAAAATTGGTGTTCAATTCGACGATTGTTTGTGTACTACACAAGTAAAGTAGTACACAACCCGACAGCTAGAACAAGAAAGATAAAGATCGCAGTAGCTACTTTTTTGGCATTTCTGTTTATCATTCATTAGGTTTGTTCAGCATATTGAGATATAATTTATTTTTTCTTTTGAACTGAAATTAAAGTCTCGACTTACATGGCGCGTGTTTGCCTTGCATGCTTGGAGGGCGAAAGGAAAAGATAATGAAATAGAAATAGAGTAATCCGAACATGCGGGGGTAGAACTGTCCTTACAACTTTTTTGACGTTTCTCTTTGTCTGTATTCATTGTTCTTCTTATTTTGCTTCATACTTGTTTTGGATGTTGTTAAAACAACACGTTACAAGAAGATTAAAACACATGTATGATGGCCGCAAAATTTAAATAGTGTATGGAATTAGTTTCTTTTCATTTATTTTTCGTTTATTCATGCATTCATTAAGTTTTTATTAATTTATTTCATTTAAATAATTTTTTTTAAATACTGATCACTGAAACAGAAAGTAAAATAAAAGATAGCTGTCAAAATAATTCGCAACTCCATTACCGAATACAAGTTCAAAAGGAAATAAACAAGAGTTGTGGGTTAATTTAATGCGCCGTGTAAGCCCAGACAAAAGAACAAAAAAAAATTTTCATTAGGCCAAATGAGCTAATAAAAATGTGTGTATTGACCAATTTTTTAGATATGGTCACATTAAATTTAGCGAAGAAACAAAAACAGTAACTTTGGCATGTCCCGACGTTTCGGCATGGGTTGTTGCCTTCTTCAGGGGAACTTTATTACACATAAAAATACAAGATATAGTTATATGCACAATAAATAACAATAGTAAGAAACTTACATTTCAAAACAAAATTATTATTTTATTATACGTTAATATAATTTAAAGTTTTTGAATTAAAAAAAAAAAAAAAATTAAAAAAACACTTCTACTTAAGAAGTTTAGTCTTCGATTGAAGGCGAAAGAGAAAAAGAGATATTTTGTTTTTATGTAGAAACAAGAGAACAGTATACTGGTGATATACTCTGTGTATCTTGCTTTCGGTTCATGTTCTTTTTGTTTTTTTAATATATGAAGAGTCTCGAGGGTGTATCTCTTGGAGGTATGTTTTTCTGTTTGGAGAACTTGGACTCCTTCAAAATCGGGAAGATGGCCACTTTCAATGGAATTAGAAGCAAGGGCTGTTTTACCAGGGTTGTTAGTGTTGATGTCTGATTTATGGTTAGACAAATGTTGGCGCAAGAATTGTTTGGTGGTTCCAATGTAACATAAGTTACAGGGCTCGTCCGCTTTTCCTTTGCAGTTGATTTTATAAATAACATCAGTGCTTTTATCCTTCTCCGGTTTGACTTTCAACTTTGTAAAAAGATGTCCAAGTGTTTGGTTGGATTTGAAGGCCAACCGAACATCTTGAACGTATTTGGCGACAATTTTCTTAAAGTTGTCAGTCAGACTTGGAACATAAACGACGCTGTTAAAAAACCCATTTGTGTTTAAGACATTCCCCTGTGTCGGTGTTTTATATTTGTGATTTAAAATCAAACTTCGAATGACCGCAGTAGGGTAGCCGTTGTCACTCAATATTCTTGTGATTCTTTTCTCATTCGCACAGTGAAACTTTTCATCACTCAACGTGAAAACTTTGTTCACAAGGTTAGAGGCCGTATTCATTATAATATGCTTGGCATGGTTTGAACGGAAGTTAATGAGTCTTCCTGGAGATGAGAACAATCAAATGTTTTTTTTTGATGAAATTTGTTAAGCACCAGTAAGATGTCATCAACTTTTCGTCTATCTATCACAGCAAATATGTCATCGACGTACTTCGCTATTAAATTCGGTTTATCTTTACAGGAATTCAAACATTCGTCCAATAAATGGTCCATGACAATATCGGCAATAGTGGGTGAAAGAGGATTACCCATTGGCATTCCAAAAACTTGTTTGTAGATATCCGTTTTGAATTGTAGATAGTTGTTGTCTCTAAGACAACAATCAACAATCTCCAAAAATTTTGTTTGGTTTATCTTAGTTTTTCGACTAAGTACATCCCATTTCATTTTGATTATATTGATCGCTAACTGTGTTGGAATGTTGGTAAAAAGCGATACCACATCAAAAGAAACCAAAACATCATTTTCTTTTAATTTGACTTTTTTTGTCTTTTCTACAAATTCGAACGATTTTTTTACAGTGTACTTGGAGTTGTGCGTAATACATTGTAAAATTCTACCAACAAATTTCGATAATTCATAGCAAGGTAATTTCATAGATGATATGATAGGGCGCATAGGCATATTTTGCTTGTGTGTTTTTGGTAAGCCGTAGATGAAGGGAAGCTGCGCGGTGTAAGTTGTCAACTTAGCCTTTTCTCTTTCATCTATGATTTTGTTATTGCTTAGCCATTTAACCAATTCATTGTTGCGGGTTTGTAGTGTTGTTGTTGGATTGTTTCTAACGCGCCAATATGTATTGCGGTCTGACAACAGTTAACCCATTTTATGGTCATACTCCTTGCGCTCCATTGCCACAGTCACATTACCTTTATCAGCTGAAATAATAACAATATTCTTATGCTGCTTTAGAAAAGAGATGGCTTTTTTGTTGACATTAAGCACATATTTTGCAAATTGATCATTGTGTTGATGACGTTGAAACGAGTGAAGCATATTGCCGTACTGTGTCTGATCATTTCTTGTTCTCTTTCATCATGCACTTTTCGAATAATCTCCTCTCCATCGGCTATCAGTTGAAACAAAGGGAATGTTTTCTTGTTAACAGGTAGTGCATATTTTTTTCCCATAGATAAGAGCCATTTAATTTCAATAGGAAATTCAATGGTGGTTCTGTTGTCAAACCATTTTTCATGCATTTCAATGTGAAACTTTTTCCAAAGGGATGATGTTAAAATATCTATTTTCTGTGAGATTTATTTATGTTTGCTGAAACGTCGGGACATGCCAAAGTTACTGTTTTTGTTTCTTTGCTAAATTTAATGTGACCAAAAAAAGCCGAAGGAAGATTCGAAATTCCACCTAATCAAATGAGCTAATTTCGTATCAAATTTCCAAATTTGATTCAAAATCATCTCGCATTTCCTATACAAAATCATTGTATATACATTTTCTATAGTACTCTCATGGTGGTCATTTTTCGTCTGGCCATCTTCCTGGTTGATTCAGAACTAACTGTAAATAGTGGATACTAGAACCTTCACCGATATTTTACCAATATTTAATAAACTTTTGTTGTCTGTACTTATTCTATATTCACACCAATTGGCAATTTTAGCACGCCTCATTGTGACTTGATTCAGAACTAAAAAACGATGCTCCATGATAGTACTATATGCAGTGTATATACAAAGACAAAATCACATTTCGAAATCATCTCATTTCCACCTAATTCCGAAGATATTAGGTTGAAATTTATGTAATGTGAAGTCGAACACAATTGAAAACAATTGAATCACAATTGAACAAGTTTCTATAACAAACGTCAAAGTTGATATGATAAAAAAATCAAAGAAGAAAATATAAAAGTACGAGGACATGACGTGGTCGCAGGTACTTGCTTTATGTGCGTAATCACAGTAAAAGGCTAGATATTTTAAAGAAAACTATTAAGATTTATACTACGTTTTCATTAGAGCCGAAATTACCTCATTTGGTAATTTGCACAAAAAGTTTTCATCTAAGTTTGATAATTTCGTTTGACACTTTCTTACTTGTGATTATAGGTACCTTTAAGGCAAGTTTAGGATTCGTCATTGTATATACACTGCCTAAAGTACTATCATGAAGCATAATTTTTTTTAGTTCTGAATCAAGTCGCAATGAGGCGTGCTGAAATTGCCAATTGGTGTGAATATAGAATAAGTACAGACAACAAAAGTTTATTAAATACTGGTAAAATATCGGTAAATATTTAGAGTTAGCTACGAATCAAACAGGAAGATGGCCAGACGAAAAATGACCACCATGAGAGTACTATAAAAAATGTATATACAATGGATTCGTGAATATAAAAAAAAGTGAGATGAAAGTCAAACATGAAATAACGATAATAGAGTAGCCTAAGAAAGTTGGTTGCAAGAATTATCTGTCATATTTCATTGTTTTCTTTCAAATATCTAGCCTTCCCCAATAATTCATTGTATCATTGTATATACATTCTCCATAATTGTTTCACGCCCGGTATCCATGACGACACTGAACGAACTAGAGATTTCGATTGGTGATGAGTTTTCTCCTGTGTTGAGTCAAGCCATATCTGAGTCCGTAACTGGTCTGTAACCCGAGTTGCCAACCAGTTTAGTTTGTATGCAGTTGCTCTGTATGCATTGGGCCTGAGAGTACTATAGAAAATGTCTATACAATGGTATGATGGACGTATTATATATGGACTGCTAGCTTTGTATATACACTGCATATAGTACTATCATGGAGCATCATTTTTTAGTTCTGAATCAAGTCGCAATGAGGCGTGCTGAAATTGCCAATTGGTGTGAATATAGAATAAGTACAGACAACAAAAGTTTATTAAATACTGGTAAAATATCGGTAAAAGTTCTCGTCTCCACTATTTAGAGTTAGTTCTGAATCAACCAGGAAGATGGCCAGACGAAAAATGACCACCATGAGAGTACTATAGAAAATGTATATACAATGCTGCTTGTTGCCTACCTCAAGTTGGTTCCATTTTAGTCTGTTATTTTGGGCGACACTAGCCCTCCTGAGTACACTAGCGGGAATAAATGAAACCTTAATTTTGACATTCATCCAGTAATCCCAGATTTTGGCAGCAGGTTTTCCCACGTTGGCATATTAAAATTTCCTTTTTTCTCCCAGTGTTATTTATAATATCCCACAATTAATCCACCAAGTAATAAATACAAAAAAACACTCATGGATTTATTGAAATTAGTTTTTTATAGCTTGGTAAATTACAAGTTCGTAAAATCTTTAGAACCTAAAATTTGTTGCGATTTTGGACTGTCATACTGCAAACTTCACAAAAAGCCTTAAGGTCCCCACCAAAGAAACATTTCAGAAACATTTAAAAAACCTTTCAGAAATGTTTTTTTCTTTCTGGACGTTTCCCAAAACATTTCTGAAATGTCTATCTATTTCTCCTTCCGCACGGAAATCTTTATTTATTTTTATACATTTTAGTCTAGAAGTACAGAACTGGATACACAAAATGGGAAACAAATAAACATTTAAGAAATGTTTCAGAAATTTCTGAAATATTTCTGAAATGATTTTTAAGCAAAGGGGAAACATTTCAGAAATGTTTTTTGAACACATGTCTTTTATCATCTTTTATCACTATTAATGAACAAATAGGTAGTTAGAAAAAAGAAATAAAAAGGAAATGTTTCTGAAATGTTTATTTAAGTTTGGACGCTTCGCGAAACATTTCTGAAATGTCTATCTGCTTCCCCTTCCGAACGGAAATCTTTCTTTATTTTCATGCATTTTAGTCTAGTTGACATGTTTTGTTGTTTTTATTTGTTTGTGTTTTGTTCATGATGACAAAACGCGACGCTATGATTGCTCCTTTTTACATCATGAAGTACAGAACTGGACACATAAAATGGGAAACAAATAAACATTTAAGAAATGTTTCAGAAATTTCTGAAATGTTTCTGAAATGATTTGTAAGCAAAGGGGAAACATTTCAGAAATGTTTTTTAAGCAAATGTGTTTTTTTTGGTGTGGACACACCTTTATAGTCGTCACAAGGAATAGGTCTCAACCTCTGGCCATTTTGTCAGGCTTTTATTTAATTTGTCTTTTATCATTATTAATGAACAAATTGTTAGAAAAAAGAAATAAAAAGGAACGTTGGTCTTAAAAGACACATTACCTTTTAGAACGCAACTGGAATTTGAACGTATGTAGTTTGAAGAATAAGAATGATAGGAACAAATGTCAAAACACCTTATCCACTGCCTTAGTAGTATGAGTGGCCCCGTTCGGTATCTCATAGAAGCGCTACCAAAGTATTGCATTGTTGTTGTAATACGTTTAAAAAGACAGATGATCAACAGCTGATGACCATAAGCAGCTGTTGATCAGCTGTCTTTTTACACGTATTACAACAACAATGCAATACTTTGGTAGCGCTTCTATGAGATACCGAACGGGGCCAGTGACTTATACTTTGTGTACATGATTCCTTTTTTTTGGTTGTTTCTTCACAATTGGGTAAGGCGCTCGTTAGAGCGATCATTAAAAGATCAATAAAAGTTGAAACAGCTGGAAACTGGAATTTTTTACGTACGGGTAGTTATAGCGATCATTAAAGTTGTGTCAGAATTTACAGGTCAACCACACCAGCCATAACCTCAAATTTGTTTTAATGATGCAAAATGCTTCAGTAAACTTTTTACTGATGGGTTGGAACATTAAAAAAATGCAAATCGTTACTATTTAAATTTTGAAAGCAGCCCATTTTAGTCCAAGTTTATATGGAACAAACCTATTATTTTCTCTACGAAAAAAATTGGAATAATATTGACGTCACACGCAGTCAGCACACCTAATGATGTATCATGAAAAAATTTACGATTTGTTTTTTCGTACTGATTGTTTTGAGACTGACTGTAGTGGTGTAGTGCAAACTATTGTTATTCAATGGTGTAAACCAAGGCTGCACATTTAATTATTCGGGGAATTACCGGTTAGAGCGATGAAGTTAAATTTGAATCATTGTATATACATTGCCTATAGTACTATCATGAGACGAGAAAAAATCTTTTTCCCTAGAGCCGCTTGGAGTGCTAGTGTAGGACATTTTATTTGAGTGAGAGAGAATTAAGAGCATGGTTTTTAGTGTTATGCTTTGTGCTTAGTTTCCTGCGCATGTGCAATGTGAGGCAAGAAAAACCGAAGGAGAACATGAAATAATTCAGTATCTTGTTTTGTTCATTGTATATATGTGTATAAACTGCTAGCAGTTTTGAAGTTAATATACAATGGTTTCACTTAGCTGAGGCGAATAGTTTTTTGTAAGGATTTATACATGATCCAACATTTTCATTGTTTACGTTTTTTTTATATGGAATATGTAATATGAGAACTGGTTCTCACATAAGCATTTATACATGCGTACGTCATTGACCAGACTTTTGGTTTAAGTTTTTTAGGATTTTCAAGTTTTGTACAAGCACTACCTACATACATATTTGTCATATTTGTACATATATACATCATTGACCAGACTTTTGATTCGAATTCTTTAGGATTTTCAATTTTTTTACTATTATGAAGGTTGTCGTCTTCAAATAATGTACACATTCATTCTTGAAATTTAAACACAAACTTACTTCTTGCTATATTTATACAAAGATACAAACGTCCTTGCAGTGGATGGATTTTTGTTTTGAATTTAACTTTCCATACAGATAGGTACCTACATATACATATAGGTACATACATATGTAGGTACCTATCTGAATGAACTATGTGCAGAAATTCAATCAAAAATTGTTTGTAAATTGATTTATATTATTATTGATTGATTATATATTATTGATTTATAGTAACAAAGATCTTTTGTTTGTTTGAGGTTTATATAATAGGTACTAGTTGACCTACCCAGCTTAGCTCGCGGGAAAGAAATTTATAGTTAAACCAAAATATTTCTTTGTACTAATCTTCTATAGAATTGCTAAAAATACCACGGGTTTTTTACATTTGTAATACCTAATTGTTTAATTTTAACTTGCAATTATTATAGGTAGGTACTAAGTACAAGTTATGCATTCGTGCAGAAAAAAAAATTGAGATAACAATCAAATACCTATAACATTACGATGATTACGAATGCATAACCAAACTTGATATTCAGAAAAATGTAAGTAGCCTAAGTAATCTTACACTAAAATATATTTATATAGGTATATTTAAAAATAACGGCAAGATTTAAAATAATGTGTTATACCTTTTTTAAAGCCAAAAGTCTGTTCAATCATATTATTTTTTAAATAAAGAATTTCAGAAAAAAATAAATATACATATAAAAGGCACGACTGGGTCGCACGTACTTGCTCCTGTGTGCTAATTTGTTTATTTAGGGGCAGGTGTAAGCTTTTGTTTTCTCGATTGATTTTTTTTCATTCAGTAGTAATCGAATAGTTTTTTACTTGCGATTTATAGGGACTATAAGGCAAGTTATGCATTCGTAAAAAAAATTCTAACAATCAAACATGACATTACGATGATAGAGAAGTCAAAAAAGTGGGTACGGAAATTCCGCCCGTCTGTGTGTCTGTTCGTATCGATATCTACAGCCTAAACGGTTGGGCCGATTTGATTCAAACTTGGTACATAGTATTTTTAGAGTGCTCTACTCGACGGTTTTTGGAATTGGCATTATAGCTCCAAAACTAACGGTACCTGCCATATAACTTTAAATGAAAAACTTATTTTTCTCGAAAAGGGCTCCTACGATTTTGATAAAACTTTTAGAATGATGTTTTCTATGCAAAATCTACCTTTTAAGTTTTAATGGATTTTTGAGAAAAAGTTTTTAACGGTACCTCCCATATGACCGGTTTTTTCAAATTAGACTTTATCGTTAACTAATCGACGGATTTTGATAAAATTTTCAAAATATGTAGTGTTTTATGATTGAAATAATATTGCTTATTAAAATTTTCAAAAACATTTTTTTTAATTTTTAATATTTTTTTTTTAAACTTATTTTGTTTTTTGAATATTTTGAAAACGAATATATAGATTTTTTTAATTTTTTCCCCTTGTATAAACTATAGATTTCTTTAAATTGACATCTCGAAAAAAATGTATATATATGTTTTCGAAAGTTTTTTCAAAAAACTGGTCGAACGATTTTGAAATAAAAAATTTATAAAATAAAAAACAGCAAAAGAAATAAGATGGCTTACAACATTTTTTCCAAAAAACGTTATGAATAGTTTTTTTTTGATTTCATTAAAAAATTATTTGTTTAATATTTTCCCCCAAATTTTGTTTTATATTGCTCGGTTGAGCCTTAGCCACTAGTCTAATGAAAGCAAATTTCGTTATTTATATTATTATTTATTTATCGTTATTTATTTTAAAGCATTTCATGATCGCAACAGCATACAGCATACAGAATAAATAATAAGGACGCCTATGATAAACACAAAAACGTGCAAAAACAACTAACAAATAAAAAAATACTCGATTACCTACTGAATGCAAAAATTTCAATCAAGAAAACAACTCAACTCAACGGTCATATGGCACTTCCTTTACTTTTAGGCCTACAATTTAAATTTCAATGTCCCCTCTGGGGAATGCCAAAATAATCACACACACCAAGTTTAAAGATAATCGCTTAAGCCATTTAGGCTGCAGCTCGTTATACATACCTACTGACAGACAAACAGTCATTTTTTGTCGATCACTTTTTTAGACTTTGAAGTCGATTGGCTCATCGGTTTAGGCTATAGTCCAAAATACATCCGTACAGACAGACCTACAGACGGACGGACAGACGGACAGAATTTTGCCAGCAACTCAAATATGTTTCTCTATCATCGTAATGTAATGTTTGATTATTATCACAATTTTTTTATGTTCACGAATCCTAAACTTGACTCATAGTCCCTATAATCACAAAGCTACTTGTGCATAAAATTCAACATCAACGAAGCCAATGAAATGAAAATTCAAAAAATAAAATCATTGTCGATGTCGATCCTCTTCGTTGTTCACCGTCACCGAGAACAGGATATACACAATACACATACACATGTGCTTATTAAGTTTTCCTTTTTAGTATCTCCCTCACCCTCGCTCACACCATCTACCACACCGACAACCGACCGATCGACCTGAATTTAACTGAACATTTTATCAAAGATAATATAACAAGTATACCTACGTAAATACACACATTATGTAGGGATGTATGTAGGTACATACCTAAATATCTACCTACCCTCGAATGTTTTATATGAAAAAAATATAAAACTCAAAATAAACTTATCAACCAGCTTAAACATATACCCACCCCCCAGACACCATTCATTTACAAAAGTCGTTTTTCTTCTTTTTTGTCAATCCTTTTAGCTAGCCATCTCGTCGCCCTGCTTGTGTGAAGCAATCCAGTTGTGCAAAAAAAAACTATACTCGCATCATTGTATATATGTAAACTGCAAACTGCAAAGAGTAAAGTACATGTTCACAGAGTTTCTCTTAGAATTCTCTTTGTTCGCCTCGTTCGCCTCTTTCAATTTACCAAGTTAATTTTCCCTAGAGCCGCTTGGAACGCCACCGTCCACCGGTCGTCATGATAGTACTATAGCAGTCTATATACAATGATTTGAATATCAAAAATGAAATCAACACAGGAGACAGGACAGTAGGCGGACCGCGCCAAATAGAGTAAACTGAACAGATGGTTGTTCTATGTATGTATACCTGAAAACAAGCCATATATACCCCTTAAAACATAATCCGTTACGTTTACCTATTAAACATGGAACATTCAAAATCAAATTGAAAAAAGTACGCACTCATTAACAGAAAGACTTTTATAAATAATATATTGAAGTTAATATTAAGAGGCACGAACAAGATTCAGACTTATATACATATGCATTG
This sequence comes from Platycheirus rosarum, assembly GCA_963971375.1. Taxonomy (NCBI): domain Eukaryota; kingdom Metazoa; phylum Arthropoda; class Insecta; order Diptera; family Syrphidae; genus Platycheirus; species Platycheirus rosarum. The sequence goes on from OZ020507.1 coordinate 27,623,414, forward strand.
TATATAGACTGCTATAGTACTATCATGACGACCGGTGGACGGTGGCGTTCCAAGCGGCTCTAGGGAAAATTAACTTGGTAAATTGAAAGAGGCGAACGAGTCGAACAAAGAGAATTCTAAGAGAAACTCTGTGAACATGTACTTTACTCTTTGCAGTTTGCAGTTTACATATATACAATGATGCGAGTATAGTTTTTTTTTGCACAACTGGATTGCTTCACACAAGCAGGGCGACGAGATGGCTAGTTAAAAGGATTGACAAAAAAGAAGAAAAACGACTTTTGTAAATGAATGGTGTCTGGGGGGTGGGTATATGTTTAAGCTGGTTGATAAGTTTATTTTGAGTTTTATATTTTTTTCATATAAAACATTCGAGGGTAGGTAGATATTTAGGTATGTACCTACATACATCCCTACATAATGTGTGTATTTACGTAGGTATACTTGTTATCATTGTATATGAACTTCTATAGTACTATCATGGTGACATGTGGACCGTGGCGTTCCAAGCGGCTCTAGGTAAAATTAAATTGGTAAATTGAAAGAGGCGAACAAAGAGAATTCTAAGAGAAACTCTGTGAACATGTACTTTACTCTTTGCAGTTTGCAGTTTACATATATACAATGATGCGAGTATAGTTTTTTTTTTGCACAACTGGATTGCTTCACACAAGTAGAGTGACGAGATGGCTAGTTTTAAAAAAGGAATGACAAAAAAGAAGAAAAACGACTTTTGTAAGTGAATGGTGTCTGGGGGGTGGGTATATGTTTAAGCTGGTTGATAAGTTTATTTGGAGTTTTATATTTTTTCATATAAAACTTTCGAGGGTAGGTAGATATTTAGGTATGTACCTACATACATACCTACATAATGTGTGTATTTACGTAGGGATACTTGTTATATTATCTTTGATAAAATGTTCAGCTAAATTCAGGTCGATCGGTCGGTCGTCGGTGTGGTAGATGGTGTGAGCGAGGGTGAGGGAGATACTAACAAGGAAAACTTAATAAGCACATGTGTATATGTATTGTGTATATCCTTTTCTCGGTGACGGTGAACAACGAAGAGGATCGACAATGATTTTATTTTTTGAATTTTCATTTCGTTGGCTTCGTTATCCTTGATGTTGAATTTTGTGCACAAGTAGCTTTGTGATTATAGGGACTATAAGTCAAGTTTAGGATTCGTGAACATAAAAAAATTGTGATAATAATCAAACATTACATTACGATGATAGAGAAACATATTTGAGTTACTGGCAAAATTCTGTCCGTCTGTACGGATGTATTTTGGACTATAGCCTAAGCCAATGAGCCAATCGTCTTCAAATTTAGAACTTAAGGTTATTTTGACATTTTACACAGGAGTTTTTTTCAATTTTTACTTGCGATTATAGGGACTATAAGGCAAGTTTAGAATTTGTGAATATAAAAAAAAAATTGATAACAATGAAACATGACATTACGATCATAGAGAAGTCTAAAAAAGTGATCGACAAAAAATGACTGTCTGTCTGTCAGTAGGTATGTATAACGAGCTGCAGCCTAAATGGCTTAAGCGATTATCTTTAAACTTGGTGTGTGTCATCATTTTGGCATTTCCCAGAGGGGACATTGAAATTTAAATTGTAGGCCTAAAAGTAAAGGAAGTGCCATATGACCGTTGAGTTGAGTTGTTTTCTTGATTGACATTTTTGCATTCAGTAGGTAATCGAGTATTTTTTTTATTTGTTAGTTGTTTTTGCATGTTTATGTGTTTATCATAGGCGTCCTTATTATTTATTCTGTATGCTGTATGCTGTTACGATCATAAAATGCTTTAAAATAAATAACGATAAATAAATAATAATATAAATAACGAAATTTGCTTTCATTAGACTAGTGGCTAGGGCTCAACCGAGCAATATAAAACAAAATTTGGGGGAAAATATTATTTGTTTAATGAAATCAAAAAAAAAACTATTCATAACGTTTTTTGGAAAAAATGTTGTAAGCCATCTTATTTCTCTTGCTGTTTTCTATTTTATAAATTTTTCATTTCAAAATCGTTCGACCAGTTTTTTGAAAAAACTTTCGAAAACATATATATAAATTTTTTTTGAGTATGTCAATTTAAAGAAATCTATAGTTTATACTAGGAGAAAAAAATAAAAAAATCTTTGTCAAAATATTCAAAAAACAAAATAAGTTTAAAAAATTAAGAAAAAAATGTTTTTGAAAATTTTAATAAGCAATATTATTTAAATCATAAAAAACTACATATTTTGAAAATTTTATCAAAATCCGTCGATTAGTTAACGAGAAAGTCTAATTTGAAAAAAACCGGTCATATGGGAGGTACCGTTATAAAACTTTTTCTCAAAAATCCATTTAAACTAAAAGATAGATTTTGCATTCTAAAAAGTTTTATCAAATCGTAGGAGCCGTTTTCGAGAAAAATAAGTTTTTCATTAAAAGTTATATGGCAGGTACCGTTAGTTTTGGAGCTAGAATGCCAATTCCAAAAACTGTCGAGTAGAGCACTCTAAAAATACTATGTACCAAGTTTGAATAAAATCGGCCTAACTGTTTAGGCTGTAGATATCGATACGAACAGACAGACAGACAAACAGACAGACGGACGGAATTTCCGTACCCACTTTTTTGACTTCTCTATCATCTAAATGTCATGTTTGATTGTTAGATTTTTTTTTACGAATGAATAACTTGCCTTATAGTCTCTATAAATCGCAAGTAAAAAACTATTCGATTACTACTGAATGAAAAAATTTCAATCGAGAAAACAAAAGCTTACACCTGCCCCTAAATAAACAAATTAGCACACACGAGCAAGTACGTGCAAACCAGTCGTGCCTTTTATATATTTATTTTTTTCTGAAATTCTTTATTTAAAAAATAATATGATTGAACAGACTTTTTTGCTTTAAAAAAGGTATAGCACATTATTTTAAATGTTGCCGTTATTTTTAAATATACCTATATAAATATATTTTAGTGTAAGATTACTTAGGCTACTTACATTTTCCTTAATATCAATTTTGGTTGTAATCGGTTACCTAACCAGTTCTCAGAAAAGTCGATGCCAAAAAAAACTCCTATGGGTGGTGCCAGTTTTAGCCCACCGTCATATTTTTTTTAACCATAATTGAATGCACATTGATTTTATACATACAAAATTCTTGGAGCTGTTTTTGACAAAAATAAGCTTTTACTTGACGGTTATATCGCAAGTATCAGCTAAAAAAGAAATTAAAAAAATCCTATGTCGAATGTCAAAATAAACTTATATTCCAAATTTAAAGACAACTGGCCAAACCGTTTAGTAGACGGACAGAATTTTGCCAAATATGTGTCTCTATCATCGTAATGTTATAGGTATTTGATTGTTATCTCAAATTTTTTTTTTCTGCATGAATGCATAACTTGTACTTAGTACCTACCTATAATAATTGCAAGTAAAAATTAAACAATTAGGTGTTACAAATGTAAAAAACCCGTGGTATTTTTAGCAATTCTATAGAAGATTAGTACAAAGAAATATTTTGGTTTAACTATAAATTTCTTTCCCGGGAGCTAAGCTGGGTGGGTCAACTAGTTCCTATTATATAAACCTCAAACAAACAAAAGATCTTTGTTACTATAAATCAATAATATATAATCAATCAATAATAATATAAATCAATTTACAAACAATTTTTGATTGAATTTCTGCACATACTTAGTTCATTCAGATAGATACCTACACATACATATCTATGTACCTATATGTATAAGTTGGTACCTATCTGAATGGAAAGTAAAATTCAAAACAAAAATCCATCCATTGCAAGGGCCTTTGTATCTTTGTATAAATACAGCAAGAAGTAAGTTTGTGTTTAAATTTCAAGAATGAATGTGTACACTATTTGAAGACGACAACCTTCATAATAGTAAAAAAATTGAAAATCCTAAAGAATTCGAATCAAAAGTCTGGTCAATGATGTATATATGTACAAATATGACAAATATGTATGTAACTTCAAAACTGCCAGCAGTTTATACACATATATACAATGAACAAAACAAGATACTGAATTATTTCATGTTCTCCTTAGGTTTTTTCTTGCCTCACATTGTCACATTGCACATGCGCAGGAAACTAAGCACAAAGCATAACACTAAAAACCATGCTCTTAATTCTCTCTCACTCAAATAAAATGTCCTACACTAGCACTCCAAGCGGCTCTAGGGAAAAAGATTTTTTCTCGTCTCATGATAGTACTATAGGCAATGTATATACAATGCTTGTTATATTATCTTTGATAAAATGTTCAGCTAAATTCAGGTCGATCGGTCGGTTGTCGGTGTGGTAGATGGTGTGAGCGAGGGTGAGGGAGATACTAAAAAGGAAAACTTAATAAGCACATGTGTATGTGTATTGTGTATATCCTGTTCTCGGTGACGATGAACAACGAAGAGGATCAACAATGCTTTTATTTTTTGAATTTTCATTTCATTGGCTTCGTTATCGTTGATGTTGAATTTTATGCACAAGTAGCTTTGTGATTATAGGGACTATGAGTCAAGTTTAGGATTCGTGAACATAAAAAAATTGTGATAATAATCAAACATTACATTACGATGATAGAGAAACATATTTGAGTTGCTGGCAAAATTCTGTCCGTCTGTATGTAGGTCTGTCTGTACGGATGTATTTTGGACTATAGCCTAAACCGATGAGCCAATCGTCTTAAAATTTAGAACTTAAGGTTATTTTGACATTTTACACAGTTTTTTTCAAATTTTACTTGCGATTATAGGGACTATAAGGTAAAGTTTAGAGTTTGTAAATATAAAAAAAAATTTAGATAACAATGAAACATGACATTACGATCATAGAGAAGTCTAAAAAAGTGATTGACAAAAAATTACTGTCTGTCTGTCAGTAGGTATGTATAACGAGCTGCAGCCTAAATGGCTTAAGCGATTATCTTTAAACTTGGTGTGTGTGATTATTTTGGCATTCCCCAGAGGGGACATTGAAATTTAAATTGTAGGCCTAAAAGTAAAGGAAGTGCCATATGACCGTTGAGTTGAGTTGTTTTCTTGATTGAAATTTTTGCATTCAGTAGGTAATCGAGTATTTTTTTTATTTGTTAGTTGTTTTTGCATGTTTATGTGTTTATCATAGGCGTCCTTATTGTTTATTCTGTATGCTGTATGCTGTTACGATTATAAAATGCTTTAAAATAAATAACGATAAATAAATAATAATACAAATAACGAAGTTTGCTTTCATTAGACAAGTGGCAAAAGTTGGGGGAAAATATTAAACAAATAATTTTTTTATGAAATCAAAAAACACTATTCATAACGTTTTTTGGAAAAAAATGTTGTAAGCCATCTTATTTCTTTTGCTGTTTTCTATTTTATAATTTTTTCATTTCAAAATCGTTCGACTATGCCAATTTAAAGAAATCTATAGTTTATACTAGGAGAAAAAATTAAAAAAATCTATAGATTGGTTTTCAAAATATTCAAAAAACAAAATAAGTTTTTTTAAAAAATTATTAAAAATTAAAAAAAATGTTTTTGAAAATTTTAATAAGCAATATTATTTAAATCATAAAACACTACATATTTTGAAAATTTTATCAAAATCCGTCAATTAGTTAACGAGAAAGTCTCATGTTTGATTGTTAGAATTTTTTTTACGAATGCATAACTTGTACTTAGTACCTACCTATAATAATTGCAAGTAAAAATTAAACAATTAGGTATTACAAATGTAAAAAACCCGTGGTATTTTTAGCAATTCTATAGAAGATTAGTACAAAGAAATATTTTGGTTTAACTATAAATTTCTTTCCCGCGAGCTAAGCTGGGTGGGTCAACTAGTTCCTATTATATAAACCTCAAACAAAAAAGATCTTTGTTACTATAAATCAATAATATATAATCAATCAATAATAATATAAATCAATTTACAAACAATTTTTGATTGAATTTCTGCACATAGTTCATTCAGATAGATACCTACACATACATATCTATGTACCTATATGTATATGTTGGTACCTATCTGAATGGAAAGTAAAATTCAAAACAAAAATCCATCCATTGCAAGGGCCTTTGTATCTTTGTATAAATACAGCAAGAAGTAAGTTTGTGTTTAAATTTCAAGAATGAATGTGTACACTATTTGAAGACGACAACCTTCATAATAGAATAGTAAAAAAATTGAAAATCCTAAAGAATTCGAATCAAAAGTCTGGTCAATGATGTATATATGTACAAATATGACAAATATGTATGTAGGTAGTGCTCATACAAAACTTGAAAATCCTAAAAAACTCAAATCAAAAGTCTCGTCAATGACGTACGCATGTATAAATACTTATGTAAGAACCAGTTCTCATATTACATATTCCATATAAAAAAACGTAAACAATGAAAATGTTGGATCTTGTATAAATCCTTACAAAAAACTAAGCCTCAGCTAAGCGAAACCATTATATATTAACTTCAAAACTGCCAGCAGTTTATACACATATATACAATGAACAAAACAAGATACTGAATTATTTCATGTTCTCCTTCGGTTTTTTCTTGCCTCACATTGTCACATTGCACATGCGCAGGAAACTAAGCACAAAGCATAACACTAAAAACCATGCTCTTAATTCTCTCTCACTCAAATAAAATGTCCTACACTAGCACTCCAAGCGGCTCTAGGGAAAAAGATTTTTTCCCGTCTCATGATAGTACTATAGGCAATGTATATACAATGTACATATGTACGTCAAATAAAACGAATTGGTGTTCGGCATAGCGGACACTTATTGGTCTCAGAACGCGTCCTTGCTTTCTCCATTTCTTGAAGGCACAACAGATGCAGGAAATGCCCGCAGTTTAAAGTCACAGAATTGTCGTCATCCATATCTTCCATACATATACTACACTCAGGATCTCTTAATGAAATGAAAATTGATAAAAAATAAAACTACTATTCTTTGAGCGTCTAACTTACTTATATATACTGAAATCGTCTGATGTTGCATTTCTATTATTGCTGTTGTATCTTGTACTTTGATGAATATAACAAGCCAATGTAGCTATTCCTGCGAAGAGCCCGATGCCAATATAAATTACTGTTTTTAAAACCATTTCGGAAATTGTACATTAATATAACTGTTAAAATCTGGCTGAACAGAATGGAGTAGTCACAGTTACAGCGAGTCGCACTCGCACTGTCAAAGTTGAAATATACGAACAGTATATTTATATTGGGGCACAATGAATGAGAAGTTAAGCGGTAAGTACACGATACCAACTGTTTGACAAAATTGGTGTTCAATTCGACGATTGTTTGTGTACTACACAAGTAAAGTAGTACACAACCCGACAGCTACAACAAGAAAGATAAAGATCGCAGTAGCCATAGAGTAAATATATTATATAGAGGAAAAACTTTCGTACGTTCCACGCCTCAAAACCCTCAATTTTCGTTGTTGTTTTGGTATATCATTCATTGTGTTTCGTGTTCTCTTTTGTATATCATTCATTGTCGGCGTTAAAAAACAAAGAAAAAACGATGTGGTGAGTTTTGTTAATTCTGACATTTCATTTTGTTCTTGTTGACAACAACTGTCAGTGAATTGTTGACAAAAAATATTGCACATTTTTTTTAAATAAAATTTATTATTAGTATTTTCGAATGCTGACGCTGAGGGAAGAAGGTCCTCAAAAATGGATTTTTGACGAATGTTGTGACATCAATCAAATGCACTTTAGATTCAAGGACAAGGATTTGCCAGAGAACTTGGTGACCAGTGTGGTTGCTTCTATGCAGGTTTGCAGTTATACCCAGACACCACTATCGTTCTTTTTAATTTTAATCTTTTCAGATGTATCCGCTAGAAGAAGTTCTAACGGCGCCGTACTTAATAAATGAATGGGAACCAAAGCTAATAACTATCCTTCTGAATAAACTTGTTCCAGAAAAATGTCGCAGAAGAAGACTTCATGTATCAATAGAATTAATAATCTCCTTGTAAAGCTGTGGCTTATTTTTTTTAATAAACATTTATATTGAACTTATACAACTTCACCGGATTCTTCAGGATCAAGCTTGTTTCCCCCAAACAAATTCTTATAAAAGCAACACAAAACAAAGTCTTCACAAACGGTATTAAGAAATATTTTTTTATTTTTTAAAAACTTACAAACCCTATACTATCTAAAAAAAAATCATACTATCCTACTTCATTTTCTTCTGTTTGAGTAGATGATTCCTTAGAGCCTTTTGTTTGTCCTTAAAACTCTTCTTGACCTTGCCACGTGCCTTGTGCCTCATCATAATAAAGTTCTTGCCCTTGCGTTTTTCTGTATTTGTCTTATTATTCTGAAGAAAAGTCCTCAAATTCTTGTCCGGACAACGGAGCAATTCAAAAAACAGCTGCAACAAGTCCAATGCAGGAATAAGATTCTTATTTCGCAGCAGAATCAGTGCCTTGTGGCATGATTTTTCAGCAAATCGACTAAATGCTGTGGAAATTGGATGCAAACATCAGGATAGCATTGAGCGACCTACAAAACAAACATCATATTTATAAAGCATCATTAAATGCAACACTTGCTTTCTTTTTTTTTAATTACCTGCGCAATAAACATAATCAATTCATCGAGACTTTCATTTTTCATTTCATTGCTGGGATTTAATTCGAAGCTGCTCAAGAAATGGCGATATTGCTGGGAGAATTCTTCCTTGTATGATTCCGGATCACGTTTTATAAGATTTTGCAATTGTGGAAGATTGTCTGGTAGCTGACCAATAATAATTAATTAATAAAACGGATAAGCAGTTTAATTTTGTAAATAGGACACAATAATTCACGGAGTTCCTTTACTTCGAACAATTTGTGAGAATTTCACAAAATACCATCAACGACGACGACGTGCCTGATGAGAATACTTGATACAAGATACAATTCTCATCAGGCACGTCGTCGTCGTCTTTCGATGGTGGTATTTTATGAAATTCTCACAAATTGTTCGAAGTAAAGGAACTCCGTTAATTATTGTGTCTTTTTTTTAACAAAATTAAACTGCTTATTCGTTTTATTGATGATAATAAGCACATTTCTTATTATCAGTACACTACACAACACAATACAATATTCACTAAACAATTTGATGTTGACGTTTTAGAAACTCACCTCCACCATACTCCTACAAATCGAGAAGGATGTGTTCGAAATGTATACTTTAAGGGTTAAGGTGATTTTCTTAGGTCTTAGAGCTTGTTTACATGATTCCTTTTTTCGGAAGTTTCTTCATTCGTTCTTTTTGCAATTGGGTAAGGGGTGTAAAAAAGTAGGGGGAATGAACTAACGAATGGAAGAATGAAAATGTTAAGGATTTTTTGTGATTGAGCTTTGAAGTTTCTCGTTTGAAAAAGAAAATGCTATGCACGGACTAAAAATAAGAACTTTTTAAATTGAAAACAATTCCCAATTATGTTTTTTAGTGGTAATGGATGGTTTTAATTGTTTTTTTTTAATTTTGCAAATTTCTTTAGAATAAAATAGTATAGTTTGTAGGAAAACATTGGTTATATTCGGGGTAATCCAAATCAGTGTACACACCAACGTACGTGCCTGTCCAAAAGAAGAATGAAGAAACAACCGAAAAAAGAAATCATGTACACAAGGTCTAATTAGTACGGATAAATATAATGTCTACAATTTTCTAATATAAACCAATATAATGTAGTGTTTTTCTTTTTAAGTTTGTAGGATTAATAATTGGTTGAGATTATTTTAACTTGTGTTGAGATTATTTTAACACGGCATTCTAAACACGGCGTTAGAAAACGTCAGACAGAGAGCTATCCGCAGCGCGTTTAATATTTGAATCTTGATTTTCATTTTCTCACTAAATGCCAATTAGATTATTTTTTTCCATTTAAACAATACACTATTAAATGACACAAAATAAGTCAAAAAAATAATTAAATAAAATAAATTTCTACAATAAATTCAGAATGACTTAATTACTAAACACAAAATATTGAAAACAAAATTTTTTTTTTGGAACGCCGCGTCAAATTTATCTCAACGCAGCGTAAAATAATCTCTACGCCGAGTTAAAAATGCGTTCTGTTTAACGAAAACTTAAAAAAAATAATTTGTAAATTATCACAACGCGACGTTTTGACGCAGTGTGGAACTTGACGTGGAGTTGAAAACGTGCTCTATGTGACTTGGGATATGTTTGTTATACTGTATATTACAACGCGGCGTCAGAACGCGCTATGTTTGACTAGGCTTCTAATCCTTTGTAAACGCCAATTATATGGTGTGAAGAAAGATAATTTAACGTTAAAAAGTACACCTTTATCGCTACTTTGTATAATACAATCTTGCAAATATACATAGTAGGTGTTCTTCTGACCGAATGCTTGGAAAAATTCATTCTTAGAACAATCAATACACTATCATCAGTTTAGGAATCAGGTAAAATGGTTGAAACTCTTGAATATTATTTAACCAGTTTTAAACGTTTATATAGAGTTTTCAAGCAAATCTGTAAAAGGCAGGGAAAAAAATAATAAAGTATAACAACTTGCATTCGAGTAACTTGCTAGTGTCTCCTCATGATACAAGAAAACAAGATAGCGACTTTCGTATTTTTACGTCATCAGTGACCCTTGTTGAAAAAAATTAATTTCCGTTTTAGAAAAAAAAACGGGAAAGTAAGTTTTAATTGATGCAGGTTTGGTCCAATGTCTTATTTGATTGATTTAATATACATTTTAAGTCCACTAACACTTCGGATTCTTTCCAAACATGGTAATTTAATTTAGTCAGTTTGAGTCACTGATGACGTCAAATTTCGGGATGGCGCTTTTATTAACAGTATCTTCCAACACGCCCAATTTCGTGGTGAGAAAAAAAAGGGAACTGAAAAGAAGAGGTAAATTATTTGACTACTACACTCTCAATCGGCGTCAATTATTTCACAGTTCAGCACTACTACACTCTCAATGGGCGTCAATTTTTTGACACTTCAGCACTACCGCATTCTCAATTGGCGTCAATTTTTTGACAGTTCTACACCAATACTTATTTGACCAGCTTGTTGGCCTTGTCAAATGAAGGCAGTATATTTCCCTCTTTATAGTATAGTTACTCTATGTTGTAAACCAAGGCTGCACATTTAATTATTCGGGGAATTACCGGTTAGAGCGATGTCGTTAAATTTGAATATCAAAAATGAAATCAACACAGGAGACAGGACAGTAGGCGGACCGCGCCAAATAGAGTAAACTGAACAGATGGTTGTTCTATGTATGTATACCTGAAAACAAGCCCCTTAAATCATAAACCGTTCCGTTTACCTATTAAACATGGAACATTCAAAAACAAATTGAATAAAGTACGCACTAATTAACAGAGACTTATAAATAATATATTGAAGTTAATATTAAGAGACACGAACAAGATTCACACTTATATACATATGTACGTCAAATAAAACGAATTGGTGTTCGGCATAGCGGACACTTATTGGTCTCAGAACGCGTCCTTGCTTTCTCCATTTCTTGAAGGCACAACAGATGCAGGAAATGCCCGCAATTTAAAATCACAGAATTGTCATCCATGTCATCCATACATATACTACACTCAGGATCTCTTAATGAAATGAAAATTGCTAAAAAATAAAACTACTATTCTTTGAGCGTCTAACTTACCTATATATAATGAAATCGTCTGATGTTGCATTTCTATTATTGCTATTGTATCTTGTACTTTGATGCATATAACAAGCCAATGTAGCTATTCCTGCCAAGAGCCCGATGCCAATAAAAATTACTGTTTTTAAAACCATTTCGGAAATTGTACATTAATATAACTGTTAAAATCTGGCCGAACAGAATGGAGTAGTCACAGTTACAGCGAATCACACTCGCACTGTCAAAGTTGAAATATACGAAAACAGTATATTGGGGCACAATGAATGAGAGTTAAGCGGTAAGTACACGATGACGATACCAACTGTTTGACAAAATTGGTGTTCAATTCGACGATTGTTTGTGTACTACACAAGTAAAGTAGTACACAACCCGACAGCTACAACAAGAAAGATAAAGATCGCAGTAGCTACTTTTTTGGCATTTCTGTTATTCATTCATTAGGTTTGTTCAGCATATTGAGATATAATTTATTTTTTCTTTTGAACTGAAATTAAAGTCCCGACTTACATGGCGCGTGTTTGCCTTGCATGCTTGGAGGGCGAAAGGAAAAGATAATGAAATAGAAATAGAGTAACTCGAACATGCACGGGTAGAACTGTCCTTACAACTTTTTTGACGTTTCTCTTTGTCTGTATTCATTGTTCTTCTTATTTTGCTTCATACTTGTTTTGGATGTTGTTAAAACAACACGTTACAAGAAAATTAAAACACATGTATGATGGCCGCAAATTTAAATAGTGTACGGAATTAGTCTCTTTTCATTTATTCATTCATTCATTAAGTTTTTATTAATTTTTTTCATTTAAATAATTATTTTTTAAATACTGATCACTGAAACAGAAAGTAAAATAAAAGATAGCTCTCAAAATAATTCGCAACTGCATTACCGAATACAAGTTCAAATGGAAATAAACAAGAGTTGCGCGTTAATTTAATGCGCCGTGTAAGTCCAGACAAAAGAACAAAAAAAAATGGAAATATAATACTACGTTTTCATAAGGGCAAATGAGCTAATTTCGTATCAAATTTCCAAATTTGATCATTGTATATACACTGCCTATAGTACTATCATGAAGCATCATTTTTTAGTTCTGAATCAAGTCGCAATGAGGCGTGCTGAAATTGCCAATTGGTGTGAATATAGAATAAGTACAGACAACAAGAGTGTATTTAATACTGGTAAAATATCGGTAAGTCTCCACTATTTAGAGTTAGCTACGATTTAAACAGGAAGATGGCCAGACGAAAAATGACCACCATGAGAGTACTATAGAAAATGTATATACAATGGATTCGTGAATATAAAAAAGGTGAGATAAAAGTCAAACATTAAATAACGATAATAGAGTAGCCTAAGAAAGTTGGTTGCAAGAAATATCTGTCTGCCAGTCTATTATTTCTACGTAAATATTCATTGTTTTCTTTCAATTATCCAGCCTTCCCCAATAATTCATTGTATCATTGTATATACATTCTCTATAATTGTTTCACGCCCGGTATCCATGACGACACTGAACGAACTAGAGATTTCGATTGGTGATGAGTTTTCTCCTGTGTGAAATCAAGTCATTTCTGAGTCCGTAACTGGTCTGTAACCCGAGTTGCCAACCAATTTAGTTTGTATGCAGTTGCTCCGTGTGCATTGGGCCTGAGAGTACTATAGAAAATGTATATACAATGGTATGATGGACGTATTAGATATGGACTGCTAGCTTTGTAGTTATATACACTGCATATAGTACTATCATGGAGCATCATTTTTTAGTTCTGAATCAAGTGTCAAATTGCCAATTGGTGTGAATATAGAATAAGTACAGACAACAGATGGCCATACGAAAAATGACCACCATGAGAGTACTATAGAAAATGTATATACAATGCTGCTAGTTGCCTACCTCAAGTTCCATCCATACACTAGCGGGAAAAAATGAAACCTTAAGTTTGACATTTCATCCAGTAATCCCAGATTTTGGCAGCAGGTTTTCCCACGTTGGCATGTTAAAATTTCATTTTTTCTCCCCGTGTTATTTATAATATCCCACAATTAATCCACCAAGTAATAAATACAAAAAACACTCATGGATTTATTGAAATTAGTTTTTTATAGCTTGGTAAATTACAAGTTCGTAAAATCTTTTTCTTTCTGGACGCTTCCCAAAACATTTCTGAAATGTCTATCTAATTCTCCTTCCGCACGGAAATCTTTATTTATTTTCATACATTTTAGTCTAGTTTTATTGTTTTTATTTGTTTGTGTTTTGTTCATGATGATCATGAAATACAGAACTGGATACACAAAATGGGAAACAAATAAACATTTAAGAAATGTTTCAGAAATTTCTGAAATATTTCTGAAATGATTTTTAAGCAAAGGGGAAACATTTCTGAAATGATTTTTAAACAAATGTCTTTTATCATCTTTTATCATTATTAATGAACAAATAGTTAGAAAAAAGAAATAAAAAGGAAATGTTTCTGAAATGTTTATTTAAGTTTGGACGCTTCGCGAAACATTTCTGAAATGTCTATCTGCTTCCCCTTCCGAACGGAAATCTTTCTTGATTTTCATGCATTTTAGTCTAGTTGCCATGTTTTGTTGTTTTTATTTGTTTGTGTTTTGTTCATGATGACAAAACGCGATGCTATGATTGCTCCTTTTTACATCATGAAGTACAGAACTGGACACATAAAATGGGAAACAAATAAACATTTAAGAAATGTTTCAGAAATTTCTGAAATATTTCTGAAATGATTTTTAAGCAAAGGGGAAACATTTCTGAAATGATTTTTAAACAAATGTCTTTTATCATCTTTTATCATTATTAATGAACAAATAGTTAGAAAAAAGAAGTAAAAAGGAAATGTTTATTTAAGTTTGGACGCTTCGCGAAACATTTCTGAAATGTCTATCTGCTTCCCCTTCCGAACGGAAATCTTTCTTGATTTTCATGCATTTTAGTCTAGTTGCCATGTTTTGTTGTTTTTATTTGTTTGTGTTTTGTTCATGATGACAAAACGCGATGCTATGATTGCTCCTTTTTACATCATGAAGTACAGAACTGGACACATAAAATGGGAAACAAATAAACATTTAAGAAATGTTTCAGAAATTTCTGAAATGATTTGTAAGCAAAGGGGAAACATTTCAGAAATGTTTTTTAAGCAAATGTTTTTTTTTGGTGTGGACACACCTTTATAGTCGTCACAAGGAATAGGTCTCAACCTCTGGCCATTTTGTCAGGCTTTTATTTACTTTGTCTTTTATCATTATTAATGAACAAATAGTTAGAAAAAAGAAATAAAAAGGAACGTTGGTCTTAAAAGACATATTACCTTTTAGAACGCAACTGGAATTTGGACGTATGTAGTTTGAAGAATAAGAATGATAGGAACAAATGTCAAAACACCTTATCCACTGCCTTAGTAGTATGAGTGACTTAGACTTTGTGTACATGATTCCTTTTTTTGGTTGTTTCTTCACAATTGGGCAAGGCGCCAGTTATAGCGATCATTAAAAGATCAATAAAAGTTGAAACAGCTGGAAACTGGAATTTTTTACGTACGGGTAGTTATAGCGATCATTAAAGTTGTGTCAGAATTTACAGGTCAACCACACCAGCCATAACCTCAAATTTGTTTTAGTGATGCAAAATGCTTCAGTAAATTTTTTTTACTGATGGGTTAAAAAATGCACCAAAAATACTGGAACGAAATGTTCCATTATTCTGTCAAATGACAATCAGCTGTTTAGTAAAACCAATTTTCATCATTAAAATAAATAAATGATTTTTTAATAAAAAATACTGTTTCCCGGGTTTGTTTTTTGTCAAAATAAATTATTTCAATCGATTTGCCATCGATCGGCATAAGTTTCATGTTTTAAATCTTTTACTAACACACAAATATCCAATTGAATTTTTTTAATGATGGTTTTTTAATTATTGCTATAATTGGCTCCTAAGGGGCGTAGAAAAGTAGGGGGAATGAAGTAACGTTTTATTCTAAATTTCTTTAGAATAAAACAGCACAGTTTGTTGGAAAGTATTGGATACATTCGGGGTAATTCAAATCAGTGTACACACCAACGATCGTGCCTGACCAAAAGAAGGATGAAGAAACAACCGAAAAAAAGGAATCATGTACACAAGGTATTAATAACAACTCATCACTAGAAAACAATAGAAACTTCAAATTGCTTTTGACATTCAATATCATCGGATTTGCGAGGAGAAAAGTTAAAAGTTGGTCTACTTGATGCGGTGCGTCCGACACATGCAATTCCTATGGGTCACCTCCCATAAGAACACGTGGAAACTGACAGTCGTATGCGGCAACACAACGTAGGATTCTATGGTTCGGCCCCTTAAGCTAGTCATCCCTTGCGTCATTTTGATTCCTTTTTGAAGCCTGGACTCCAGGACCCCACTTCTCCAAAATTGTTGAGAATGGACTCCTTTTAAAAATTTAGGGCTCTTTTTAACATTTTAAATAATTTTTTTAATAAAAAAATCTTTTTTGAATTATGCCCTTTTTTAGTTTAAAATCGGTAATTTGAAAAACCATTTGCAAAAGTTTTTGTTTCAACTTTGATACTTGAACTTTTTTGAACTTTGACAAAAACGTTGTACATTTCCGTGTCACTAGTTCCGTTTCATCCGTAAGATGATGCGCGTAAAGAAGTTTCACTTCAAAAGTTTTTCGAAAATATTTTTAAGCTGAATTGGTTTGGCTATCTACATCTTCCTGAATATTAATTGATTGTAACAGGTTAAGCAGTTCTCGAGAAAGTCGAAGAAAAATAATGGCTCTATAGGGGGTACCGTTATAGAACAAATTTCGAAAAATTAATTCTAACTGAAAGATATATTGTTGTAAAAAAATAGCTCTTTCGTTTTCCATAATCGTTTGCAATGAATCTGTTTTAACCCTATCGATGTAATGAATGTTTAACCACATAAACATTTTTCGTGGATTCATAAAGACATAAGAAGTCCAAATTAAGTTCCTTAGTCCACAAAAAATTACTTTCCACTTCATTTTCACAAATTTTTTGTTCGTTTACTTTAAATCTCATTAGAAGTTTACTACAAGCACAACGAAACAAAGTAATAAAGAATTTAAAAAAAAGGGAACAAGAGAAAGAAAAACGTTAAACAGATTCTTCGAACATGCTACCGTGCGACACAAGGCATCTTTTTTCCTGTCTCATCTTTTCGATTTTTTTCTTGCTTTTGCACTTACTATGTTCGAAGAATTCGAAGTCTGCTATTAGACGATGAAACTAGATGCATGCACCTTGTTCGAATTCTTCGTGAGTGAAAATAAAGTGGAATGTAATTTTTTGTGGTTTAAGGTACTTAATTTGGACATATTATTTGGGTTAAAAGAGCAGATTCATTGCAAATGATTATGAAAAATGAAAATGAAAGAGAACTGTCAAACTTGTTTCATGAAACTAAATTTATCGTGTAATGGCACTTGAGACAGAGAATGAAAAAACAAAGAAGAATTCGAACAAGGTGCATGCATCTAGTTTCATCGTCTAATAGCAGACGAACAAGGTGCATGTATCCAGTTTCATCGTCTAGTCTGCTATTAGACGATGAAACTAGATGCATGCACCTTGTTCGAATTCTTCTTTGTTTTTTCATCTCTGTCGCAAGTGCCATTACACGATGAATTTAGTTTCATGAAACAAGTTTGACAGTTCTCTTTCATTTTCATTTTTCATCATCATTTGCAATGAACCTGCTCTTTTAACCCTATCGATGTAATGACTGTGTTTAACAACATACACATTTTTCCTGGAATCATAGACATAATATGTCCCAATTAAGTACCTTAAACCACAAAAAATTACATTCCACCTTATTTTCCCTCATTTTTGTTCCTTTATTTTGAATCTTATCAGAAGTTTACTCTGGGCACAACGAAACCAAGTGATAAAGAATTAAAGAAAGCGAACAAGAGAAAAGAAAAACGTCAAACAGATTCTTCGAACATGCTACCCGTGCGACACACGACAGCTTTTTTCCTGTCTCATCTTTTCGATTTTTTTCTCCCTTTTGCACTTACTATGTTCGAAGAATTCGAACAAGGTGCATGCATCTAGTTTCATCGTCTAATAGCAGACATAGCAGACAGAGTTTATATGGCTCTTTTTTTTTACTCCTTCCAAAAATGGTCAGAGGTAACCCTGGTTAAGATTAAGAGTAGTTGTTACTGTCTGCACTGAAACTTCACGCCTGATGGGCCAAGCCATTGATAGCCGAAAGCCGACCAATAGATTTCGATCGGTGGACCGGACATACATTCATAAAATACAAATCCGTATTTTCTTTTCATATGATTTGGGGAGGAAGTACTGAAAACTGAACGGTAGCCGGCCACTGATTAAATGCCCACGAACTATAGATAATAGGGTTTTCACACCAAGCTGAAAACACGGTTTTCGGCAAAAAGTTTTCAAAAACCTGAAAACTGTTCACACCAAACATTTTAAGTTTTCGTTTGACATTAGACTGTGTTTTGAAAACTACCTGTCATATTTTGAATTAATAAATATTTGGTTGTTGAAAAAAAAAATCGCTGTAACATTTGAAAAATAAAATGGATTCAAACCAAATAAAACTATTTGTTATTAGTAAAAACAAGCTTCAACAAAATTTCAAGAGTTTGTTAAACTACATGGCTACATCTCAAGCTTCCATCAGAAGAAAAAGGAGGAATTTAGGATTGCAAATCCTGAGACTCCAGGAAGAGCGAAAAGCATTGGTCAATTCAATACAAAATACTAAAAGACCAAGGATTATGTGGACAAAAGTAAGTATCCAATAACAATTAATTCAGATATATAATATACATATACCTATATTCATATGTACATCTTAACTTATCGTTTTATTACAACTCAGATACGTACAAGCAGTTTTTGGGAAACTGAAATGTTGGAAAATAACGACGATTATTTTAAACAACATTTCAGGATGACTCGCCAAACTTTCAACGTACTCTGCAATGAACTGAAAAACCTGGAAAAACACGATACAAATTATCGGAAGTGTATTCCTTTACAAAAAAGAATAGCCATTGCAATATTTACGCTAGGATCGTCTGCTGAGTATAGGACAGTTTCAGCTATCTTTGGCGTTGGAATATCTACAGTGTGCACGATTGTTAAAAGTTTTTGTGAAGAAGTTTGGCGAGCACTCAAACCAACATTTTTATGTGCATATCCTCTTAATGAAGACATCATTAAAGAAAATGTGAATGGGTTTGAAAAACTTGGTTTCCCACAGTGCTTTGGAGCTATAGGTATGGATCTATGTAGATATGTATATAATTAATCTTCAAAAACATTTTTTTTTCAACTTGACTCAAGATGGTTGCCATATTGAGATTAAGCCCCCGGTTCAAGACGCTGTTGACTACTACAATTATAAGGGATGGTACTCAACTGTTCTACTCGCCGTGGTAGATTATCGGTAAGAAATATAAATTCGAATCAAAAACAAATCCAAAAATTAATACTTATATACCTACATATAGTTACAGATTTCTCTATATAAGCGTGGGAAGCCCAGGACGGTGCAATGATTCCCAAATATACGAAGATTCGTATGTAAGGGAACAACACCGGCAACCAATTTTAAAGGATATGTCAAGGCAATTAGGGGGACAAAATGTTCCGGTTGTCCTTATCGGAGATTCGGCTTTTAGGTTTTCAGAATCTCTAATGAAACCATTCCCGTTCCATACAAATGCTTCATTCGAAGAAAAAAACTTTAACTACGCTCTTTCGAAATGTCGAAGAGTTGTAGAAAATAGCTTTGGACAACTTAAGGCTAGATTTAGAAGAATCGGCAAGGGTCTCGACAATCGCATCGAAAACTGCAACTTGGTTATTAAAACATGTTGTGTTTTACACAATTTTCTAAATTTCCATAATGATGAAGTTAATAACCAGTGGATTACTAATATGACTAACAGTACACAAAGAGAGCAACCAGAGCAGTCCTATCAGATAGACGATTATAGCCCCACACCTTCTGTTATACGAAATGCTATCTCCATGCATTTGGGTAAGGAAAAACGTATAGATACAAAGTGTTATCATCAACCATATACTTTCCCAATTTCCATCCAAAACATACAAACATTCACATTAATAAAACTTTTCCATCCACAGAACATAAACTCATCCATCTGCCTACCATATATCTTCCTAACATACAAACATTCACTTTTTAAAACTAATTCATCAACCATACAGCAACTCACCCATCTTCCTAACAAAATATCTTCCAAACATACAAACATTCACTTTTTTAAAACTTCCAAACATTCAAACATACAAACATCATTTATTCATTTAGCACAAACATACAAACATTCACAATTATATTAATTATAGTAGGAACTATTTTTTATTTTATGTTCTTCCATTTTCTGTAAATAAAATCAATTAATTTATATTTTTATGAAAGATTTTGTAAACAAAATTACTTACCATCACTTATTCGCTCCGAGTGTCAACAAAAACAAAGTTCAAAAGCGACAGCTTTTTTTTAATCTTTTTGACATTTATGTCATTGATATGTTGCTGAATTTTCCATTAGGTGTGTTTGCTTAAATCATCTTGGTATCGCAACTAGTTTTCGACATGTTTTATATAAAACCAGTCGTTTATGAAAACTTGTGTTTTGATAATTAGTATGGTAAAACCTGTGTTTTGGTGTAGGTTTTGGGGCTTTTTTCACAAAAACCGCGTTTTGGGTTGGTGTGAAAACCCTATAAACATGCCGATTTGAGCGCGAATATTGGAATTGGTCTTCATACATCACGGTTCACCTTCACGATACTGTCGTTTGCGGTTTGCGGCAGCAATCCATTAAAATACTAAATAAGTAGGTACCATGTACCAAGATGTGTATACCAGTACATATTACAGCATGGAATGCATATTCATAAATTTTTCCAATTGCTAACCCATGAAGTTACGCGTAGGCTCGCATACAGCTGTGAAAGAAACCTTGACTTGCCGGAAAGAAATGAATTAATCAATTTGCTTAGTAAGAAGTGCGCCCGGCCGCAGCTGCAAAAACGAATTAAAATAAGCGTGTGCGCAATGCATCTTCATTTATCATAAAATGGAATTGATTTTTCTAGATTTGTCGCCCCTTGACAGGATATTTGAAATCATTTATCATTTTATTCTAAATCGTATGTATCGAGTGTAGGCTATAAGTACTCATGCGTTTTATTTTACAAGCGCAATCGATTTTGTTACTACATGAAAAAACCAGTTTCCACGCGCGAAGCGGAAACAGAATATCAAACATTTGGAACAAATGTTAATGTTAGTCCAAAACTTAAACTCTTTTTTGTTTATTATATAAAAAATTTATTAGTTCTTGGTATTTTAATGTACAAATTCAAATAAGCAAACCCACTTTTAAGAAAATTAAATTTTATCTAACACCTTAAACAAAATGGCGTCCATATCTCAAAACAGTCTAGTTTTAGACCATTTAACACAGCGTGTAGCGTCCGAGAACAAGCAAAACTCTGAAATTGAATGAAATAAATTAGAATTCAAAGAAAAAAAATCTAAGCAAATTTGTTAATAAAGCAATCAGTTTCTACTAAAAATGATAAATCAATCATGAATTTTTCAGATGTCCCTATCGAATTATCATCATTTTATGTTGATGATGTGCACATTTCAAGTTTAGAAAAAAGTAATATTACCTCTTTTGTCTTCCCACATAAAGAACAGTTTTGCCTAGTCCACGTCCACCATATGCTTATGTCTCGCAATAGTTAAATAGACAAAATATGAAAAACATTAATGTTGGCACAGAATTTGTAGGACAAAATTAATTATTGGTTAACTTATCAGGTTTTATAATAAATGATAAATCATCATCTTTATCAGATGTCCCTATCAATGATTTTCATCATAAAGCCTTATTATTGGTATAAATTAATAAACCAACTTTTACCTACCTAATATGCACGAAGAACGGATAGAATGTATCCCTGCAGCCTCCCAGCACGAAAACTTGGAACCGAATGAAAAAAAAGATAATGAATAATTGTGCCAAACTGAAAACAAAATGGTGGGAAAGCGAAGGGATCAAAGAGAAACGAAAAAGAAGAATATTTTCATAGTGCTGCCAATATCTCTCGAGCCATAGAGTAACAAAATTATAAAAAGATCTTTTGCATTCTTTTGACAATGCCTTCAAGCTAGAACTGTCATCTATTGACCATTTGGGATAAGTATGAGTAAAACACAATGAATGAATATGAATATGAATAATAGATAGTACTAGTGAAAGTTTCAAAAAGTGACACTAGGCCATATGGTATGGCAGAGTAAGGGAAACAAAAATTAATGGATTTCCCTTTGATTTTTCGTACACAAACCAAGATTGTGCGTCTTCAATAATTTTTTTTGGATTTTGCATTTTTAAAGAAATTTTGTTATTTCTGTATTTTCTGTATTTCTTATCCCGAAATCAATTACCAATGGTGCCATATTCGGCTTTGACTGTTTAAAGTTTAAATGTATATTTTTCAATTTCGAACGCTAGTTAAATATAAAACTAGTGCCGATTGGTGCTATGTTCTTGGTACAATAGTTTTTTTGGTACTAATTTTTTAATACTTAGTACTGGAATATAGTAATATCGTAGTTTTGGTACTATATTTAGTATTAGATTTAGTATTTAGTAGTAGTTGGTGGTTGGGTGCTGTATGAATAGGGTAGGCACTGAAAGGTATCAAATTGGTGATGCACAGTCGCTGCAACTATATCGTACACATCAATTGTGCTTATTTTACCTCCCCGCGGTAACCACCGGGTACTGGTCTGTCCATCCGGACATTCCTGCTAAACTTATAAGCGCGAGTGTTGAACACAGAAAAAATAGCAACACTATAATGCTCTGCTTTCATGACTGTTCTGATCGATTCGCAGAAGTCTTGCACGAGCCCCTCAGAAAGAGGACGAGGATGAGCCCAACCAATTGGACCAACGGTGGCGTCAATAGTCAACGAAGCAGACGCCCTAATGAGCTACTTCGACGTATTTGGAGATAAGGTCATTGGGACAATTCAATGCAAGTCAGGGCATTGAAATAGAGATGGTGGCGGATGAACCCTTAATGGGCCAACGGCAGCGCTCATATCCCCGAAGTGGGTTACTGACTCCGGATTCTCCGGTTCCTCTTGTCCAAGGAATCCAATAAAGGACCTGGCCCTCCAGGTTGGGGGTTGTGCGTGGGGTTAACAACCCTGCCACGGAAAAAAGAAAAAGTTGCGAAGCGACCAATAGCCTTGGAAAAGGACGGATTTACTGGTGACGACCCGAAAAAACGAATCAAGGACAACGACCTTTGGATCTGCACGTGGAATGTTAGAACTCTTAACAGATCACGTGCATCCAAACAACTAGCGGAGGCCCTAGACTACTACAGAGCAGGAATTACTGCCATCCAGGAAGTGCGATGGAATGGGCCGGGCAAAAGGAGGAAGAAAAACTGTGACGTGTACTACGGTGATTGTGCAAGAAGACCACAGCGTTTATTTGGGTGCGGATTCGTCATAAGCGGTAGACTTAGGCAAGAAGTCTTGGGCTTTCGACACGTAAGTGAGCGACTTGTGACAATCCGTATCAAGGCTAAATTCGCCAACATTAGCCTAATATGCGCTCATGCCCCCACAGAGGACAAAGATGACGCCACCAAGGATGACTTCTATGAGCTCCTCGACAAAACATATGAGCAATGCCCTAAATACGACGTAAAGATCGTACTAGGCGTTTTCAATGCCAAGATAGGTAAAGAGGAAATCTTTGGTAGGACTGTCGGAAAACATAGCCTACACGACACAACGTCTAACGGACTTAGGCTAATTGACTTCGCAGCGGAATATCCCGTAACCTCTCTAGAAATCCAGTACCACCAGCATCAAGTGCCGAAGACCAGTGGCAACACTGCCAACAAGCCATCAGAGATGCCGCAACTGATGTGCTAGGTTTCACCAGACCACCACCACGAAAAAAAAGACGGGCACAACACCGGCTTCTCCAAAAGAAAAAGAGAGAGCATGAGAAGCGCGCGACCGAGGATATTGAGAGATGCTACTCCAGGAACAACGTGCGGAAGTTTTACCAACAGGTAAAAAGAACATGCCAAGGAAAAAAAACCCGCACAGAAGCCTGTAGAGATAGGAATGGAAACCTCGTAGTAGAGTCACAAGCTGAGTACATGGAAGGACCATTTCTGCAGACTTTTAAACGGCGATGAAAACCAAAATGCCGCTGTCAGGCAGAATGAACCATTCAACATGGATGATGACAGACAAAACTTCCGTCCACCTGACCAAAATAAAGTAAGGATAGCAATATCTAAACTAAAAAACAACAAAGCTGGACCCGACGGACTACCCGCCGAACTTTTTAAAGCGGCCGGAGATGACCTGGTGGAGTGCATACACCAACTCATCTCTACAGTTTGGATGAATGGAACCTCAGCATCGTTTGCCCGATCCACAAGAAAGGAGACCCTCTAAACTGCGCCAGCTATAGAGGAATTAGTCTCCTGAATATCACCTACAAGATCCTCTCTGCCGTACTATGTGAACGCCTGAAACCTTTCGTCAGCAACCTGATTGGCCCCTATCAGTGTGGTTTCAGACCAGAAAAGTCCACAATCGATCAAATGTTCACGCTACGGCAGATCCTAGAAACGACCCAAGAATTCCAAATTGATACCCACCACCTCTTTATCGATTTTAAAGCCGCGTACGATAGCATTTATAGAGACGAGCTATACAGAGCCATGTCAGGTTTTGGCATCCCCACAAAACTCGTCCGACTGTGCAGGATGACGCTGCTCCGTCAAGGTTGGTACTGACCTCACAGAAGCTTTTGACGTCATAAAAGGATTCCGACAAGGTGATGCGCTATCGTGCAATTTCTTCAAATTAATACTTGAAAAAATTATAAGAAACTCGCAAGTCAATTGTAATGGGACAATTTTTTTCAAGTCTGTGCAATTGCTAGCATACGCTGACGACATAGACATCATTGGCAGAACTCGGCGAGCTGTCACTGGAACGTTTACTAGCATTGAAGCTGAAGCGGCTAAGATGGGACTAGCAGTCAATGAGGCCAAAACGAAGTACCTGCTGTCAACAATAAGGGACACACAACACCGGCGGATTGGACAAAACATCACAATAGACAGGTACAACTTTGAGGTAGTTAGGGACTTTGTGTACCTCGGATCCGCTATAACATCTGACAACAACATAACGTCAGAAATAAAGCGAAGAATTACTCTTGCAAATCGCTGTTTCTATGGGCTAGGAAGGCAATTGAGTAGCAAAGCCCTCTCTCGAAAGACAAAGGAGACTCTGTATAAGACCCTAATCATCCCAGTCCTGCTGTATGGCGCCGAGGCATGGACTCTATCTAAAGCGGATGAAGATATCCTTAGTCGTTTCGAGCGTAAGATTCTTCGGAGGATTTTTGGCCGTATCTGCGTTAACGGGCTTTGGAGGAGAAGGTTCAACCAAGAACTATACGAGCTGTACAGCGACATTGACCTGGTCAAAAAAATACGCATATCACGTTTAAGATGGATAGGTCATGTAGAGCGAATGGACAACAATGCTCCGGCTCGCAGGATCTTTGATTCCACCCCAGAGGGTAGACGCAGTCAAGGAAGACCTCGCCTTAGGTGGCGCGCTCAAGTGGAGGACGACCTGAACCAACTTGGAGTGCAAAACTGGAGGCAGCTAGCCAAAGACCGAGCTGGCTGGAGAAGCATGTTGGTTGAGGCCCAGGTTCGTCCCGAACTGTAGCGCCACTTAAGTAAGTAAGTATTTAGTAGTAGATTTAGTACTATATTTTGTAGTTAGTAATATATTTAGTACTACATTTTTTGATGTGATAAGTGAATATACTCTAAAGCAATAAAATAGTTACAAACATATGCAAACAATGTGTTTTATTTGTAAGATAAGTAACAAGGTAGGTACTTAAACTCAAATTAATTTTTTCAACTCTAAAAGAAATTGATATAATAATCAAACATGTTAACCATTCGAAATTGATCAAAAAAAACCAAAACAATAATCAAATTTCAGCAAAAATCGTTAAAACGGTAAATTTCATCCTGTTGCCGTATCTATAAAAAACCCACCCAAAAACAGTGTATTTCCAGGGCAGAAATGAAAACTCCTCACATACCTGTCTAAATTTTTATCTTTCATTCTCTCCTTATCAGAATATAACAAAGAAATAACACGAAAAGGTCTTGATAATTTGCTTCCCTCTTAGTGCTAACACTTTATATACATCTTTCCCGTTCTGTCAATTTCTAACGTTGCATATGTGTTGAATTCATCTCCCCGACTAAAAATCTACACTGAGAAAAAGCCAGATAGCAAAACTAGATGTCGCTAGGTGAAACATCCATCTATATAGTACTATAGATTCTATATACAATGCTATCATCTCATTGAACATTTCGGATAAGTATGAGTAAAACACAATGGACGATATACAAAAACGACAACAAAAATTGCGGGTGCAGCCTTATAGTTCAGTCTTTAGAAACAAAGTGCGTAAATATGGAAACAGTCATTCAACTTCAGAGCTTAGATTGAAGTACATTTACTAATAAAAGTGTACGTACATTGTAGATCTTATTATTTAGTTATTGATTTTTATTAAAAGAATATACAATTTGAAGAAAACAATTATATTTCGCTCTGTTATAGATGCAAATATGCAAATACAAACTTCTTAAGAAAATAGAAAAAAAAATTGTCAACATGTATGGATGCAAAAAAAAAAGAATTAAAAAAGTATAAGTACACAAGAATGTCTAAAAAAGGAAATTCCTCAGTTTTACGAGATCATAAGATAAATTAATAAAGTTCGCATAGATAAATTCCAATACAAATTTTGACAGTTCATTTACGAGAAGATAAGTTCACGAGGTTTTTACGATTTATCAGGGTTTTACGCGATTGAATACCCCAATCGCGTAAAACCCTGATAAAGCGTAAAAAAATGTTCTCCTCAAGGGATATGTTCCTTCTAGAATATGGCTTAAGCATGTTTGGTGTAAGGCTGAAGGCATCATCGGCTGCGATTATGTAGGGAGCATTCATCAGGTCGTATGCTACATCGCGAGATGGAAGTAGTTTAAAATTAAACAAACTTTATTAATAGAAAGCACATTCATTTTCTAAATAGTTGATAATTACGGAAGGGTGTTTAAGTAGAATTGTTTTCCAAATTCACAATTTCAAAACGCTTTTCTTTTTTCAAAAATAAATGAGGCTAAAAGGAGACTCATGGCTTTGGTTTTTCTTTCGTCATCCATCACTAATTATTAATTTTACGATACAATTAAAATCAATTCCAATTCTCAAAAAAAAAAAACAAATTAAAATTTACTTTTCAAAGCAAGAACATTTAATTATGAGATCTGTCATTATTGATGCAAGGTCGTAAACATTTTTCAAATGTTTCAAATGTTGTAAACTATGTCGTAACTAAAACAGCTGTTTTTTAAACGTCATACCTAAAAAAAAGTAATAAAGTAAATTTGTTGGATTGTACTAAATAGTATTTTTATGTTGGAATTATTGCGAACAAAAGATAATGTGTACATTTGTCAGTTCAAATTCCTAACCTAAATTTCAAAATTTGATAAAATTGATAAATGTGAAAAAGTTGGTCAGATCATAGAAGACTGTTCACAATAATTATGATGACGGTATCTTCTTAAGAAAATAGAAAAAAACTAGTCAGCATCTATAGGTGCAATAAAAAAGGATTAAAAAAGAATATCTAATATTTTTACTCTATAGTCATAATACGAGTCAAATACAAAAAGTTAGGCTAGGTCATTTTTCAAATGATAAATTACCAAATTTCATGTCATCGAGAAAAATGGCCAGTAGAAATTGCAAAAATTGGAAGTCATTGAACTGAAAAATAGCACCGGTCATTTATTGGCAGTGAATTTGAATGACAAATGGAAATTGGTTGATTGACACATGCCATTCACCGAAACTGAATTTTTTTTGGCATGGTGTTGATTGTGTTGCATAGAAAAAAGAAACAAGAACGACAACTGAGAATGCTCTTTCCGCTTACAAACTGAAAAATGCCCCGTTTAGCAACACATGTGTACCGGGGTCCTTGAACATTTCTTTATACTAATAGGCACGAAACGTATGGCTGATTGGCTGTTTCTCACACGAATCACACACGTATTCACATACGCAAAATAAAATTTCAGGATTTACAGGGCATGGTCGGTCGCAGTTCTTTTTAATGTGTTGTGAATTAAACAAGACGAAAAACATCACAGAACAAACAAATCGCCCCGTGTGGTGTTTTAGTTTTTTGTCTGCCACAAAAACAAGAAATTAAAATTGTGTTTTAGAATTTATTGCAATAAATTTAAGTATTCTGAAGATGAAATAGGCAAAAGAAAGAAATTTAATTGCGTCATATGCATTTTTCTTTTTAAAAATGTTGCCCCCATATTGCAGAGCTTTGCACAAAACCTTAAGAATCTCTGTCGGGGAACAAATTGTGTACCCATCAGTCAGGCTTTTTCTTATTTTTAATTCCCTCCTCTTGTTCCAATTGAGATTCCCAACATTATAATAAACGAAGCAAATAACAAATTCTTTGAAATTATTTATTATTATTATTTTTACTTCTAATGCACTTAACTGTTTTGCTGACGACTCTACCCTCAGCTTTTCAAATTCGTTCGATATTTCACTTCCTTCGCCTTCGGACATATAATTGCAACGGTACCGTATGTCAAGCTCATTAAACTCCGTTTTAATAAAGAGGTCACTCACCTTTTTTTGGTTGATGATAAGCGAACCGGGCATCTGATAATGAAGTGGCCACTACATTAAGTCTGCTTGTTCTGGTGAGGAAGTTGTATACGTATAAAGGTACATAATATGGTGTTTCTGCTGTTGTTATTAATTTTAAATTAAATCCCTAAACAAAACCCTTCCCCAGCGCTACTTTTTTTTATGTGCCTACAAGTAGCACTTAATGAAATTATGTATATATATACACAAGTATTAAGGAAAATAACTATAATAAATAAAAAAGAAATTATAAAAAAATTAAAATTCGGCCTGTGTTGGGACTTGAACTGACAACGCCCGCGAACAGGTGCGTTACGATACAAGCCAACAAACCCACTTAAAGCCGGGCAAAAGAAAGATTTTGGATATCTTTGGTATGGAAGACTCCAATAGATTTTCCACCCAATATTTCTAGCTCGTATAAGGAGTTTCCAACAGTACAAAGGATGCGAGCCTTCAGAAACTTTGGAAGTTACTTCGAGTATATACCTTTGGCAAAGTTACTTTGGCTGAAATTCCTATAGAAAA
The DNA here is from genome assembly GCA_963971375.1 of Platycheirus rosarum. NCBI lineage: Eukaryota > Metazoa > Arthropoda > Insecta > Diptera > Syrphidae > Platycheirus > Platycheirus rosarum. The sequence continues at coordinate 27,652,608 of OZ020507.1, forward strand.
CTTCCTGGCCTACACTGCACGAAACTGGTTTTGAACGCAAATTGTAAGTACGTTTTGATTTTTTGTGTACGTTCTGCAAGTTCTTAAACAACTTTTGACTTGCAATTACAACTTTTGCTTCGCGATGTATTACATTTAGTTCGATATCATGAAGTGATTTTATATTTCTAAGAATTTTGTACGAAGTTCCGTAGCTAATCATATTCTGTCCAAACATTGCAAAATATGGTTGACAACCGAGTGAATCATGAGAATCCGATCTCAAAGCACAAGCTATGCTTGAAAGAAGGGAATCCCAATGCTTTTGCTCGTCTCGTACAAAAACTCTAAGCTTGTTTAAAACACTTAGATTTACCTTCTCCGATATACTTGCCTGTGGTGAATAAAAAGCGGTTCGAATGTGTTGCACGCCATAATTGTTCAAAAACTTAGCAAATTCAGCCGAAGTAAATTGTTCGCCGTTGTCTTAATGTAGAAATTCGGGTGACCAAATGCATGAAAAACATCTGATTCCAAGAACGTGATGTTCGATATTTCGAAAAATTATCAACAGCGATAAAAATGCAAACATTTCCTTGTTTTGTACGCAGATATGGTCCTACGAACGCTGCATCTGTCGCTCAGGGATGATCTGGTTAGTAATTGGAGGATGAAGAATCTTATTAGGCGCTTTTATGGTTTTACATACCTAACACTGCCTCACATAAGTTTTTATTTCCGTAGCCATTTTCGGCCAATAGTACTTCTTACGATATCGAACGTATGTCTTGGAGAAGCCACTACGACAACAGAGTTTAGAATCGTGAGCCATTTCAATGACCATAAGTGCCACAAAGGTCGCTTTCAAGGTCTTCACTTCTAAATCTAACTCGTTTGTATATTTTTTTTTTGTCGGATACAACTAGATCTGGAAGTGAAGATTGATTCTTTTCGACTTGCTCTTTCAATGAAATGTACTCAGCAGAATCAAAACTGGGACGAGTCGATATCTATTTCCATTCCTATCACCATGATGGAAAGTTCCTCCATATCTCCTCTCAAAAGCGCATCCGGAACATCCGGGCGTTATACAGTGGTTTTTTCATATTCTCAGCATCGACTAAAATACTACTATGTTGTTCCCTTGATCATCCTTGCAATCTAGTTTTAGCTTTGACAGTTTCTTTTTACCTTTTGGTAAAACTTTCGAACTTCATTCCTGCAGCAGTAATAGCTCTTCGTTTCGTCAATCGTGTGCTTCTTATTCCTATCTTTGCAAAATTGAAATTACCAAGGCGAACATGTTCATCTTCACCATAATCTTGATCTTGATTTCTCCTACTTTCTTCTTGATTGTTCAACGTGTTTATCGAATAAATATTGTTTTTGTATTTTTAATCTTTTCATTTTTGCAGAAATCAAGACAGATAATCTGGTAAATCCACTGCAGTTTTATGTGATTAATAAATAATTTTTCTATTTGAATTTTTATGTTGAAGGGGGTCAGTTGCCCATATACATTTGTTAGCACAAACATATCTTATGTCTGCTTCCCATTTGTTCCTCATTGCTTTTTTCTATCCGAATTCAAAATACCCTTCAAATAAAAATTGCAAGCAAAAAACCTCATTGTGTAGAATGTCTGCATTTTTTAGAGACGATGCATAAAAATGCCATACCTGTTCATAAACAAAATTACACGTCTCACATGTCACATGTCAAATTTACAAAAGAAAAAGAAACGGTGACAGGAATATCTTGGGTGGCTCGATTTTCTGGGAAAATGTTTAAGTATTTTTTTTATTTAAAATTTTGAAATTAATTAGAAGAAATAGTCAAAATGAGCACCAAAACCCTGGATAAATCCGCTCGCCTCGATGATTTAATTCAATCTGTTACATTACACATAGCAAATCCAATTTACTTAAGCGGTTGTGTATTTCCATTCCTTGCACTCTACATTGCCTTCTTCTACCTCTGGATCTACGTGTACGGAGTTGACGAGCACTATGAGACCGGCTTTATTACTTTTGCCATTTTGATATTCTCAAACGTTTTGGCCGTCCTTTGCTGCTTTTGGAGTGTTCACGTCTTGACATTCCTTAACTTCCGTAAAGTATGTTTACATTGCAAAATACACGTCAACAAAATGCATTACAATCTACTCTAATCATAGGTTAAATGTCCACGTTTGGGTGTTGTGGCTAAAGTAGTGCCAACTCCAAACAATGGCTCATCTGAAATGGTGCATATCCGACAGACTGTCATGAACGAAACCACTAAAGAGTCTGTCTACTGGTTTTCATTCCAAAAAACCAAATACATTTGGAATGATGACAAGGCAATTTTCAAATCAATTGAATATCCAGTTAACAAGCTCCTCAGTGCATATGCAGGTTCTAGAGGATTGGAAAACGATGCTGCAGTTCGATTGGCCGAGAAGACATATGGAGCAAATCAGATGGAAATGGTCATTCCTGAGTTTCATCAATTGTTTATTGAACGTGCAACTGCACCGTTCTTTGTATTTCAAGTTGTATCCGTTGGATTGTGGTGTCTGGATGAATATTGGTATTTCTCGGTGTTCACTTTATTTATGTTGATTGTTTTTGAATGGACTCTGGTACAACAACAGCTGAGGAACATGTCAGAGATTCGGAAAATGGGAAACAAACCGTATTTGATTTATGTTTTGCGGAACAACAAATGGCGACAAGTTGTTTCTGATCAACTGGTGCCAGGTGATGTGGTGTCATTGACTAGATCCCTGACTGACAACCTAGTACCATGTGATTTGGTTATGCTGCGGGGTTCTTGTATTGTCGATGAGAGTATGCTTACTGGTAAGAAAACAATTTTATGATTTTATTCAAAAAGTCATCGTACTTTGAGTAAACAACTCATTTTAAAATGTATTTTTCTTCTTTAGGTGAATCGGTTCCCCAAATGAAAGAGTCCCTAGAGGCTGTAGCTGATCTGAATAGAGAACTTGACCCTGAAGGCGAAGGTAAATTGTTCACGCTCTTCGGTGGTACTAAAATAGTTCAGCACACACCGCCTACTAAAGACGGCACTCGCGCACCCGATAACGGATGTATTGGATGTGTCATCCGCAACGGATTCAACACATCACAGGGCAAACTTTTGCGTACAATTTTATTCGGCGTTAAACGTGTTACAGAAAACAGTTGGGAAACATTTGCATTTATATTATTTTTAATGGTATTCGCAATAGCTGCCGCCTCGTACGTCTGGATGAAAGGAACCGAAGACCCCGAAAGAAATCGCTATAAACTATTCCTCGAATGCTCGCTAATTCTAACTTCAATAATTCCACCCGATCTGCCGATAGAACTTACACTCGCTGTCAATAACTCGCTCATGCAACTGTCTAAGTTGTATATATTTTGCACCGAGCCATTTAGGATTCCATTTGCTGGAAAAGTACAAATCTGTTGCTTCGACAAGACGGGTACTCTAACTAGTGATAATTTATTGGTCGAAGGTGTAGCTGGACTCAGTCGCAATGCAGAAATCATTCCGATTTCGAATGCAGGAGATTTGACTGTAAATGTTATAGCAACTTGTCATTCGCTTAGTCAAATGGAGGATGGATTGGTTGGTGATCCGCTGGAAAAGGCAATGTTAACGGCAATTGATTGGGTTTTGACTAAAAACGAAGCTGTTGTGCCGAAGAGGGGAAAATTTAAGCCACTTAAAATCTATCAGCGTTTTCATTTTTCATCTGCTTTGAAGAGGATGTCGGTTTTGGCCGGACATATGATGCCGTCATCGAGTGAAGTTTCTTATATTGGAACTGTAAAAGGAGCTCCGGAAGTTATCATGACCATGTTGAAAGATGTACCGGAACACTATAAAAAAGTAAGTTGTTTTTAAATATATTTTTGTGCAGAAAAGTGGGCTGAAATGTTTCGTGACCTCATCTGCGTCCGTTACTTAGATCCTCAGACTTATTAATTCCGTGAGAACCCCTAGCGGGGCACAGGGCTTCTACTATGTCTACGCGGCATTGAAGCTCCGATCTTTCATATGTTGCTTTAATAATAGCAAATAATTTATCCGGGATTCCCCGTCTTGCGTAAAGCAAGCCAAATAAATTCCCTCTCAACGCTGTCGAAAGTCTTCTCAAAATCGATGAAACACAGGTGTAGCCGTGATCGATATTCAACGCACTCCTTAGTTATGATCCTTAAAGTGTGGATATGACCAATGCATGGGGTCCCCTTTCCAGTTTTCGTACTTTGCTAAATCTTCTTTTATCGGGGGCTTGAAGATCATATCCATTTTCCACTCGTCAGGGAAAACTTTGGAGGCCCAGGCCGTCTCTATGAGTGAATGCATGCGTTCGCTGGATGACTTTGTCAAAGCTGTGCGGGAATGCCGTCAAGTCCTACCGCTTTTGGCAGATCAGCAAGTATTGGCTGTACATTGTTATCAGTAAATCGTTTTAAAACCGCAGAAAAGTGCTATTCAGAGAGCCGTCTATGTGCTTAACCTCTTTTTCATGCGGTACGAATATTGCAACTGGAACCTTTCTTGTTTAGGCAGATTCTATGTGAGCCTTCAGTTCAGAAAGCCAGGTGTTAGTTCTTCCTTCCGCTCTACCGACTATTCTTTCAGCATTTGATATGAAAATATTTTTCACAGCACTCGAGTAGTTTCGTTGGAGTAGGATTCTGCACTGCTGATTGCTTTTATTCCTCGAGAATAGTGGTCCCTGAATTGTTGCCGTGTTGTGGGATACCTTAGTCTATTGACTTTAAACTTGGGCACTCGAACGATTCCATTGGATATTCGAAGAGCAGCTTCAAGAAGTCATAAGATGGTAGTCTAGGGCAAGCCCCATGTAGGTACCTCTTCTATTTCTAATATCTAGGAGACTGCTTCAGCTGATCGCGAAGTGATCAATTTGTTAGAAGATGCTTGTCTGTTGGTTGACACCCAGCTTACTTTATGGCCCGCCTTGTGTTCAAACGTGGTGCCATATATCATCTGGTCGTTAGCGTAGGAGAAGTCAATGAACCTCTCGTCATATTTATTGCAACTTGGCTCTATAGTTACCTGTCACCTTAGCATTCAAGTTTCCCATAATCATAATAAAATCTGAGCGGGATGTTCTCTTAAGCGGCACCCAGGCGATTGTTAAAACGTTCTTTCTCTTCGTAAGATGTGATCTCTGTTGGGGCATAACATTGTATTGTGGGTAAGATCGCATCGTCACCTCCACTCTGTGCCCGCTGGATCACCTTCTCCGGAACTGGGAGCAGGAGAAAAGATATGTTCTGAAGATCCAACCCAAACACAATCTATATGCTCATGCACAGGCCCTACAAGCCGGTCATGTAAGAATTATATCGATGACGATGTGTACTCTATCGCTGGCGATCCTTTCTCAAAGGAGCTCCCATGAAATTAGGCTATTGATATCTGTTTTGGTTAGCAGCACCCCAACTCCACCTTCCCAAGTGCTTCCTGGGGCGATACCGAAGTAAAACAGCACAGTGTCACGTGTTGGTGACTTGAATTTGCCCCATCCCAACCATCTTACTTCACTAAGCACTAAGATGTCAGTCTCTCACCGCATGAATTATCCTTCTAATTGGATGAATCTCTGAATTGTGGGATCTTCGTTTCCTGAGGAGCGTCTTCACATTCCACAAAATGATCTTTGTCCGGGCACATTAGCCAAAAGTCGTCAACTTGTGATCTTTTCTTATACGAGGCGTATTCACATTTTTCGTAGATGGATAAATTTCAGTTACGAAGAATGCTAACCTTCGTAAGGAAGGGGAGCTTCCGAACTTGCTATTTTAGCTATTTTTTGTATATAGGCATACATACACAAACCATTGTCGAGGGACCACCACTAGAGGTAAAGCAAGCACTTCGACGTGACTAAAAATTACATTACTGGCCTAATCCAAGATTTTAAAAAATAAAAACACGCCGCATGCATCATCCGCGTCAGTTGGTCCTATTTAATTATATATTATTTATATAAATCTTGTGTAACTTCTTCTTATTTTTTCTTCTTCAGACTTACATAGAGTATTCCAGAAGCGGAGCACGCGTGCTTGCCCTAGGCATCAAAGAATTCGGATGTTTAGATCCGGCGGCTGTACGTGAAATAAAGCGTGAAAACGTTGAGTGCGATCTCACGTTTGCCGGGTTTGTTATAGTCTCCTGCCCAATGAAACCTGATTCGAAATTCGTTATCAAAGAATTAATACAATCATCGCATAAAGTTGTAATGATAACTGGTGATAATCCGCTCACAGCTTGTCACGTAGCCAAAGAATTGCGTTTTACCAGGAAGAAGCTATTAGTATTCACACAAAAAACTGAAACGAAATGGCACTGGCTCTCAATTGACGAACAAATCCAACGGTCAATAGAAGACGACTACAAAGAAGTTCTTAAAGAATTTGATTTGTGTATAACAGGCGAAGGCTTGCAATATCTGAATGAAAATGAACATAACTATATGCTGAACATCCTGCCATACATAACAGTATGTGCACGTTTTGCACCCAAGCAAAAAGAATTCATTGTTACAACTCTTAAGCAACAAGGATACTTTACACTCATGTGTGGAGATGGTACAAATGATGTTGGTGCATTAAAGCATGCACATGTTGGTGTATCCTTACTAAGTAATATGCCAGTTATGAAGACAAAAAAAACTAGAGAAGTTGTTGAAAGTATAAGCCCCTTGCAACCTACCCACCAGAATGCTCGTGGTGCAAGGCATCCACCTCAAGAGAGACAAAACCTAACACCTCGTGAGAGGGCAATTTTGCGTCATAGAGAAAATTTAAGTGCAACTCAGGAAAATCTCCAGCGAGTTCTGAGAGAAGTTGAAGAGGAGACCATACAAGTTGTTAAACTAGGTGATGCAAGTATTGCAGCACCCTTCACTAGCAAATCATGTTCGATTTCATGTGTTAATCATATAATTAAACAGGGTCGTTGCACTCTGGTCACAACTTTGCAGATGTTCAAGATACTTGCACTGAATGCACTCATTTCGGCATATTGTCAGTCTGTGTTATATATTGATGGTGTGAAATTCAGCGATACACAAGCAACGTTGCAGGGTTTCTTTATTGCTGCATGCTTTTTGTTCATAACACGCTCGAAACCATTAAAAACACTCTCAAAGACAGCACCTTTGCCAAATATTTTCAACTTTTATACTGTCTCAACCATCCTTTTGCAATTTACTGTTCATTTCACTGCCTTATACTATCTAACTATGGAAGCTACAGCTAGGGCACCACCAAGGTAAAAAAAATGTCTGTGTTTGTAAACATAATTTTCAAATAAACAATTTCAGGGACGGAAAAATTACATTGAATATTGACCTGGACCCAGAAGAAAAGAAAGAATTCGTACCAAATATTATCAACAGTACTGTGTATATAATTTGCTTGGCCTTGCAAGTATCGACATTTGCAGTTAACTATAAGGTTAAAATATTATATTTTATTAAGAACTCTATTAGAATTGTTCCTTTGAAAATCTACATTTATATACTCTTTGCAGGGTCATCCCTTTATGGAAAGCCTACGAGAAAACCGCCTTCTGATTGTATCGATTCTCATATCAGCTGCCCTGGTGGTTCTGTTGGCTTTGGGAATTTCAACTGATCTGACTTATACATTCGAAATAATCGATTTTCCTGATGATGTAAGTTAATTGAAAATGAAAATTAAAAACAATTAAAAATATATTTTTTTCAATTTGCAGTTCCGAAGGATATTAATTTGCGTACTTATTGCTGATACAGTATCTGCTTACGCCGTTGATAGAATATGTTCATTTCTCTTTGGAGAAACTCGGCGAAAATCTAAACTTCTTAGTTTTTAATTGAAGCATTATTTATGTTTTCCCTTTTTTCAGCCAACTATTCACTTAAGATATTTATAAATGAATTAAATCCTTATGTATTTTTTTTTTACATTCTTAGATGTGTTAATTTTATATCAATTGAATTAAAATAATTTATTTTTCTGTTGAGTAGAAACGTCTCAAAATTGTTCTGGTAATAAATTAAATGTGGAGGTTAAATAAAAAACTCTTAAATGCAATGTAATATATTAATTTATCTGGAATTTTGTTTGGAAATGATCTAGATTGTTTTAAATCCTTAACTGACCACGAAAAGTGAAATCTCTGTCAAAAGTTTGGAAGACGAAATTTATAAATATTTTTTTAAAAAATACAGAGGTAAGTTCCGAAAAAAAAACTAAAAGTTTAAAATGATATGTCTGCGAAATAGAAAGTTAAAAAAAAAGATCTGTAGAAATGTTATGGATTTATGATTTTATTGGGTCGGCAACAGGAAACTGGACATCGGCGCGGCGTCGGCCAGCAATCGGGATGCATGTAAGAACTTTGTTGAATGAAATTGTTGGGGCGATTCACTTATTTTACAGATTATTAATAAAATGTATACTATAGATATGGGCGCTTGGGGCTATTAATCTACGAAGTCCGGTATTACCGTCCGTAAACGATTTATTGAAGCATTCATCGGCATTTCCCAAACTGGGGTTGTGAATACACCACGATGATGCCTTGTTGGGCCATATATTTTTTTTTAAGACAACGGTGTTTATGTTACAGTCAATTGAGATCGTTATTAAAAGATGTTAAGAGGGATTTTCTTTAATATTCGTATTGACTTCAAAACAAAACCCGAAATGAATTAAAGCAATTTAGCTATTTTTGAGGCGTTTCGTACAGATTGATCGTAGACGTTTTTTTTCAATTAGAAATCTAAAAAACAACTTAATGGAAAAATAAATAAATGCAAAATTACTTCGGCTTCCTACAAACATGGTCTTGAATATCAATTTTAGATGATGTCGGTAGACTATTGTTTCCGAGAAAGCCCAAAAAATGGCTTTATGGGAGGCACAGTTACATTTTTTTCATTTTTTTCACAGAGATAACCCATACCTTTAATAATTGACTGATTTTCTTTAATACAAACCATGAAGCCGTTTAAGAGAAAAGCATGCTTTTATAGATTGTTGTGCATGTCTTTGGCCATTCGCGGTCCACAGGCGTATACAGCCAAAGGAAGCCAACAATTCCGGTAAAGCCTGGTCGCCAAAGACTTCCATTGAGCCACCGACCTGATCGTACGTAGAAAATGCCCCTCTGAAGAGGGACCAGCTCGTCTGGGCACCTAAGACTACTTTTCCTACAACCCTCCATTTCTCTAAATCATGCAGGTAGCCGCAACAATATAACGGTTATATTACAGACGAATCTCTCAGACTGTAGTCCGTACAAACGGTTAGACATTTGTTTCCCTTCTAAAGTAGAACACACTACGCGGGCATTAGAAAGATAGGGGGGGGGGGGGATAGGAGGTGTCGATTAACATTGGTTTTAAATGTTTGCAGATCAAAATGGCAAGGGAAAATCTCGCCGGCTAAACTATTTCAAATTCGTGTTGTTCGGCTAAAAAAAGAATACCTATATTTCACGGTACGTCCGAAATTGGACTTAAGGGTGAACTGATGAGCATTCCTTGCGATACTAGTATTACGTGAGAAACTTTTTAGGAGAGGAATGCAGCTGGCTACTTCGAGTGAACATTTTTTATAAAAGAAACGATAAAATAAGGAAAGACATGAAACATTGCGTCGGTGTTAGAGAGGGGCAATTGTTTCAGCGGCAGTTGTATTTCCTATCAATCTTAACGCTCAATTTTGTATTCTATCAAGCAGGTGAAGCGATGTTTGTGAAGCACCTGCCAAGGGGTGGGAGTTATACTCGAGTTTATGGCGTATAAAAGCTTTAAAAATTGTAGCCAGATCAGATGGGGAAAAATACTTCTTACACCGATACAGAAAACCTAAGCACTTAGCAGCATTTTTAGCGATCTCAAATATATGGTCGTTCCAACGGAGGCCGTCGTTGAAACACATACCGACTACTGAGAGCTTTTCGGTTTCTTCGATGTACGTGCCATTCATGGACAATGGCATTGGGGGTATGTTTAGCTTTAACGACAGAAGACAGCATTTGGTTTTCGAAGCACACGATTCCTAATACCCCATTTGACAATGCAAGTAACAGACAGAAGATCATTTATAAAAATGAGGAGGTTGCTGTGGAAGCCATACTGACGGTCATTGAGAAGCTTTCGATCTTCGCGATATTCCTTAAGCTGAGGGCTAATCAGCGTTTCCATGACCTTAGAAAGACGGGATGTTAGTGATATGGGTCGGTAGGAGGAGGGGGAGGATGGGTCACCTTTCTTAGGGACAAGCTGAACAAATGCTGTTTTCCATCTTCTAGAAAATATTCCAGAAGAGTAGGAGCCAGTGTGGAAGAACATCTCTTCAGGAGAATCGGGGGTATAACATCCTGGCCACCGGATTTGTGTACATCGAGGTCTTTGAGTACTCTTTCTACTGCACGAGTGCGGAAAAAAATCTGTCCCATGGAAAAATTTACATTCTTAAGTACTGGAAGGGCAACGTTGCTGTGAGGCAGCCTGGAGCTGGCAGCGAAATGGACGGCGAGCAAGTTTGCCTTCTCTGAAGAGGTTGGCTTTGTAAGATCGAAAACTTACTTGTTTGAGCCTGATAAAGTGTAAAGAAGCTACACTCAGAATTAAACCAGGAATTTTCCTTAGGCTTGATGCTTTTTACTCTGTTAGGAATAAAGGCACGCATCCCTAGAAGAATCACATTTGTGATCATTTCAGCACTGGCATCAATATGTCACTATCGAGGAAGCATAGTGACCAGCGATAGACGACACGAGAGCGATAGTGTTTCGTGAAGCAAACCATTGGCGATAACGTTCTGTGCTATCGCTTTGACGATTATCGTCCGAAAAGTTACATGATGAGAACCCAGGTCGTCTGGGCACCTAAGACTATTTTTCATATGCTCCACAAGACGCGATATATAAAGAAGCTTGTGTCGTTGCATAATTTAAGTTTTTTTTGCTTCATGCTACAACCCTCCATTTCTCTAAATCATGCAGATAGCCGATTATATAACAATATAACGATTTTATTACAGGAATCTCTCAGTCGTTCAGACTGTAGTCCGTACAAACGGACAGACAGGCATAAACGTATTACAATTTTTTTTGAACATCTCCATCATCGTAATGTATCGTTTGATTGTTATCTGAATTTGTTAACTGAATACGAATTATCTGTGAGACGTATTAAGGCAAACAATGCAAACAATTGCGTTAGATATCCATACATTTCTATAAACGCTCTTTGGAAACAAGTACACTCGGGCGTATACTTGTTTTTTTATATGTTTAAGAAGCAGCAATAAGACAATAACTTTTATTACTTATTGCTGTCGGGTACCTATGTATGTATTTTTATAGCTTGATTTACACAAATCCGCTGGCCACTACTTAAGCTTTTTCATACATCCTACCTTTTTGGTAGCCTGTACTTAAGAAAGGTGCCTCTGCAATTCGGATTTACACCAAACAAATGCTGGTCTAGCTAAGGCTCTGTTCTGTCTCCAGCTCTTTGCCTGACTTTTATAAATATTCTTTCATCTATTGCTTGTAATCTGCTAAACTATACGGTTTTTCAATTAGAGGTTATAAATTTGTATAAATACACGAGTAGATGGCATTAAGAGTTAGTTGATTTTCGAAAGTGGAATTGTTAACAACCGGAAGCGTTACTAAAAAGTGGTTGAATTGAAATCAAATAATAAGTATTGAGGTATAAAAAACTTCTTTAAATTGTGAATAAGTGGAATGAGTTAGATTTGCTCTTATTTAAACTGAAAGACGTTGTGTTTTATAAAATGAGATTTGTTGTATTATTTTGGAATTTTGATTGAGTTTTATTTGTGGAACCCAAAACCAAAACATCACAATATGAAAAAAGAGTATTTTTTAAGAGAAACCAACGGGTGTTTATTTCATTGTAAAGAGGAAGACATGCCATTAACAATGAAAAATGATATCAGCCAAATGGCTGCAACGGCTGCGGTGCACCATATTATTTTCATTAAATTTTCAATGAGCAATTCGCACATTTGCAGCTTTCGCTGTATGTCCTCGATAGCTTCACGAATTCCATCTTTAAGTTTTATAATCGATTATGGAGCATTGCCATACCCCTTATCTTTCACGTGGCCTCAAAGAAAAAAAATCTAAAGGTGTTAACTCACAAGATCTCAGTGGCCAATTGTGATCACCTCTTAGAGAATTAAAATGGTCAGAAATGTTTTCTTGCAAAATTGCAAGCTCCGTTTTGTTGAAAATAAACGTTGTCCACATCAATATCTTCCAATTCCGGTTATACAAAAATCATTAATCATAGCTCGGTTGCGCAATTCATTGACCGTAACAGCTTAACCAGCCATATTTTCTAATAAGTAAGGTCTAATCACACTGCCAGCCGCAGTTTATATTCTTCACATCACTAACTTGTCCCAACAGCTTAATTTTTTTCACCAGTTTCACTAATGCCAGCCGAGAAAGTGCTTCACGACAACCCAAAAGTGCTCTATTCAAAATGAAACCTCTATTGGAATATTCTATGCTATTGTGATAGACGTCCATCACCTTTGGACGTACAATCGCAACGGTTTCGTATGTTAAGCTCATTGAACTCCGATTAACAAAGCATTCCTACCCCATGTAGGAATCGTGTGGAGTTTAATGCTTCGGAAACTCAATGCTGTCTTCTGTCGTTAATTCTAAACATACATCACGTTATCCGTGATTGTCAAGCAGAAACCGAAAATCTTAGTTCTCCGTATGTGTACATATGAATGTCAACAACTATCTGGGTTTGCAACGACAGTATAGTTGAGATCACCAAAAATGCTGCTAAGTGCTTGTGCTTAGGTTGTCTATATCGAATAAAGAAGTTTTGTTCCACTTCTAAAATGGCTACAGTTATAAAGCGTTTATGTGACCAAAACATTAGTTGAGTATAACTTCCAGCTGTGGGTTGGTGTTATTTCAAGTATCGCTTCAACTGCCACATAGAATAAAAAACAGAGCGTTAAGATTGATGGGAAACAGATCTCTGAAATATTTGCCCTCTCCAACATCGACTCAATGTTTCATATCTTTCCTTATTTTATCGTTTCTTTTATAAAAAAAATGCTCACTCCATGTAGCCAGCTGCTTAAAAACTTCACCCGTAATACTATAGAGATTTTTTTTTAGCCGAACCACACGATTTTGGAATAGTTTCCCCATGGAAAATTTGTCTTGCCATTTCAATTTAAAAGCATTCAAAACCAATGTCAATCAATCTATACTTTATTTCTTTGATTCGTAGAGCCCAAAGCTTCACAAAAAACATACATTTCCTAAAACACTCTGAAAACAGCAGTGCACTTGTACGTATACTTGTTTTTTTTTTTGTTTATGTGTCAAATAGAAATAAGAAAACCGTTATTAGAAATTTGTTGTTTGATATCCTTTACAATATATGTATGTAAATACTCACATGTAAACATGTACATATTTATGTATGTACACACTATTGTATTGTAATCCGATAAGTGTATTTTATCAATTTAACTAATGGCCTGCGTCAGTTTCAAACATTTAGATTTCCCATCGGAGATAATTTGTCCATCAAATTAGAAAAGGATACTGGTTATTTTGTTTTTGTCCACCAATAGCTGTCAACACCATTTAGTGTGTCAACATAACTTAATTCAGAAAGCGCATTACTTGACTGGAAAAAATGTGTATAAAAGTTCAAAAAATCCGAAAGAAATTCGTCCTCAACGAAGACCATGAAGACTCTCCGAATATTCTGCAGGAGTTAAGACTACTGCTCAATATTCTAAAAGCAGTGGGTTTATTTCCAATATATACTCAGACATCTAAGAACGAAATTGAACCTCCATCTAAGCAGAATCAGCTCTATTCGATATTTATCCGTGTCGTAATACACGCCCTGACCGTTTTTAACTTATACAGCATTCTGCATCAGCATTCAGTGCAGGATTTCAATACCGATAGCGAAACAGACAACATCAATCAATATATTGAAATAATAATCAGCATCACCACCTACACCGGGACAATAGTTCTCTGCTCGAAACACTTCAAGGACTTTATGAGAATTCTTAAAGATATACTTAAGCTCGATTGCGATATTGAACAAAGATACAGAGCTAGTGTCCGGAATAATTGCAAATTCTCCCAAAACACTCTTTTTGGAGTTATTGCTTGTCAGCTGTTCTTAATCGGTTTGAAGTTTTTCGCTGGAGGTGTTACTACTTTGATTCAGTTTTTGATTGTAATTTTGTATGCACTTCAGAATTGCATGTGTTCCATCTTTATGGTACTTCTGGCGTCGTTACTTCGGATTTTGTCTATGCGTTTTGAATTTGTGAATATGGTTTTGGACAACTATACTTATCAAATGGGCGGTGTGAGGAAACGTGGTTTGAGTAATGTTCATTTCGAGGAAGATGTTGCATTTGCCTTTCGTTTGCACAATAAGCTATTGAAGATCTTTAAGCTGTTGAATGAATCTTGCAGTTTGATGGTAGCGTTCTTTATGGGATATGCATTTTATACCATAACAACCAACACGTATAATATATTTGTGGAATTCACAACTAAAAGGAATGTATCGTGGAGTTATTTGTTAGACTGTCTTTCATGGCTATGTTTGAACTCGGGTCTTTTGGCAGTAGTGGCACAGAATTGTGGACAAACTACTAAAAAAGTAACAAAGGACTAAAGTTTTTTATTTGTTTTTTATTTATTTATATGTATGTATGTACATATGTATGTTTCTATATTTTTTTTTACTACATCTACAACTACTTATTCATATTTTGAAAAATTTATTGAAATTATTTCATTAAACAAGAAATATAAAAATGTTATAATTTTTAAGGCAAACACAACTTCTCAAATATTGGCGAGAGTCTATGAAAAGGACAAGGACTATCAAAATATCGTAAAGTCATCCTACTTCTTAATGCAATATTATACTTTTTATCTTAATTTTTATTTAATTTAAGATTGACAAATTTCTAATAAAAAGCATAAGACAGGAAGTTCAGTTCACAGCTTATGGATTTTTTGTGGTAGATAATTCTACACTTTTTAAGGTAAATACTCTATATATGTATAAAAGCAGTTAAATAAAGTTATAAATACTTATAGATATTTTCTGCTGTAACCACTTATCTTGTGATCCTGATTCAGTTTAAGCAGCTTGAAGACTCTAAAGAAGAATGAAATTATGATTGGATAAATTAATGTTCGTTCAATAGAAATATTAAGCTTGATAATAAAAATAATTAAACAAAAAAAGGAAATATAGAAGTTGAACCATTCATTGAACTCCAACTTATTCAGGTCTGAAGAATGAAATTGTTTCCCATTGTCCTCAGACTGATATTGTGAGCGATTTCAATCTACAACATTCCAGCTGGCTCCGCTATTCTAGCCAAACAATACCCGAAAGAAGGTAAGTTGAGATATTTGCTAGTTAACACCACCTTACTCAGCTGATCGATGAGCCAACTCGAATACTGGATGTTCTTGATGGACAAACCCCAAAAAGAGGACTGTTTGGTAATACAAGAAAGCCAACTGTGAGGGCCTCCTTGTTAGAGACAGTGATGCCAGTGCTGAAATTAACATAAATGTTATTTTTCTAGGGATGCGTTCTTTTATTTCTAACAGAGTAAAAAGTATTAACCCCAAAGAAAAATCTTGGTTTAACTCGGAGTGTAAAGAAGCTATTAGGGTTAAAGAAGTATGTTTCCGATCCTAAAAAGGAAAATTGAAAAAAAGTACAAACAAGTAAAGAATTCATGCAACTCCCTAATTGAAAGAACAAAGCCAACCATGACAAATCAATTGTGTACTATCAGCCCATTTGACTGCCAGCTCTATACGTTGGAACTCCAGTCCAGTCCGAACTCGCCACTGCGTAAGCTTTTTCATCGCTCCTACTCTTTTGGATTCTGTTTTAGACAGCATTAATGCAGTCTGTCCCTAAAAGATATTCCCTCATCCTACATACTCAAAACATCACTTACGTACTTTCTTTCTGAGGTCATGGAAACGCTGATTATCCTTCCTAATCATCATCGGCGGAACAACCGAGATCCGTTCCGGGCCTTCTTCAACAAGTTCTTCCATACATCCCGTTTGCTTTCCTATGCCATCCAATATGGTGTGTTGGAATATTAAATTCCAGATTTTTTTCCATCACCTGCCTAAGGGTAAAAATCTGATCAATTGTTGATTTGCCTGGTATGAAACCACATTGATATTTGGCGATTATAATTTTAGCGTATGAGGCTATCCGTTCTTGCATGATTGGAGGAGCATATCTTAAAGGATGTACTCAACAATGTTATAGCCAGCCTTCTGGCATTTCTTCGTGTTCCCATACGTGTACTATGATTTCATGAATTGCTTGCCCTCCATATGTTTGATCAGCTGGGCAGGTATGCCTTCGGCTCCCGAGGCCTTGTTATTTTTGAGCGGATTAATCGACTTGTGTTTCTCCTCAGTCCTTGGTAGCTGCAGCATGCGGTACATAGCGACATGTTTCTGACAGATACGTAGTACTTCTCTCTATTCCTTTCCACTTCACAGACAATGTTTTTCTCCCAGGCTGATTTGTTGTCTGTAAAAGACTGTTTGAAACAGATCTCTTCCCCCTTCTCCAGAAGGCAAAGAGATAATTCCAAACAACTACGGTACTTTGGATGATAAAGATAAGACAAATATATTAGGTCGACTTATATATAAAAACCTAACTTTCAATTATAACATATAACGTTAATTCTATTTATTCCACAACCAAACGAATTTCTCTATCTGTTTTTAAAATAAAAAAAAACAGACATTATTTTCTTACAGGAAACCAACATCACAGCGAAGAACAACTTTAAGACAGACAATTACACATACTACAGAGAGGACAAAGGAGCGTGCGAAAAGAAAAGTATGACTTAGATGCATGGAAACAACGGCAGTCGTCACCAAACTGACCGAGTCTGAGACGCTTGTGCTAGTCTCAGTATACATCAAGTGTAACTCAGCTAGAAGCGACATACATCACGATCTCCACATCATCAACAACACTGCTAATCAATACACATCTTGTGTAATTGGGGGAGACTTCAACGGTCGGCCCCCTCTATGGATGGATACCGTGGAATCTCGCAAAGGCAAAGCAATTGTTGACTCTCTACAAGGAAATCCCGAGCATCACTCTTTCGTTGTCGTGTCTCAACCAAAACCAACATACCCTAGAACTCCATCTCATTTTTCTTTCTGGTTACGTCGAACTTCATCAACATTCTACCTGAACTACGGAACTAAAATTGCGTAGCACACGATAGTGATTCCGACCATCTGGCAGTAGAAGTGAGGGTAAGACCTAATCAAAGGATATTCTGCGAACAACCAGAACAACTTTTGGAAGTCCCAACCAATAGCAATATCTCCAACAGCGAAATCGAAAGTGCTATACTCCAATTCGAGACTACAGTTAACAACCCCTTGGAAAAGCTTAAGACTGCAAGAACCAGCAGAGACCGATATGCGAAAATGCCAGAGCATATACAGGCCATATATGCTCACAGATACTTCGCAACAACCTTCAACTGATATACCACAGGATGTTCAACAGAGAGAACGACGAGTATAGACGCATATACTCCGAACTTCAATGCACCAACACCATATGTTCAACCAGGCAGTAAAACATCACCAGGAGGATGAATTCAGGAAAAGCCTTTCCAACATCAAACCGGGACTCGATGCCTTCAAGAAAATTAACCAGCTAGTTGGGAAAAAGAGCTCGATGCAAGATACTTTAATGAACGGGCAACATTCTGCAACAACACCAACTGAAAAAGCAGAAGCTCTCGCTATAAGCATTTTAAGCAGACCTTCAAGGATCACCCGGCCAATCACCTTCCTGAATTCATCGAAGAAGTTGAAAACAAGTTTGAAGAAGTTGCCGCCGTTGCCGTTTGGAAGAAAACCATCAGGACTATCGTCGAGGGATATCGGTCGATTTCGCTTCTATGCTGTGTCAGCAAAATACTCGAGGGACTTATCTTGAGAAAGCTTCATCATTTCTTCAGGGAAAGGGAAATCATACCTGAATGTCAGTACGGTTTCCGAGCCCACGACACTCCACCATCCATCCGCTTCTTGGACTGCACTCCGACGTGACAAACGGACTCAACAAGAAATAGACGACAGTCGCCTGTTTACTGGACATCGAAAAGGCCTTCGACCCAGTTTGGATAAAAGGACTAATATTCAAATTGTCAAGTCTAGAACTACCTGAACACTTGGTAAGATTAATCAAAAATTTTCTAACCCATAGATCCATTTATGTACAAGTAAACAAAGAATATTCACGAAGAAAGACGATCAGCGCTGGAGTTCCAAAAGGTTCCAAGTTGGGCCCCATACTATTCAACATTTATACAGCTGATCAGTGATATATGAAGAAGATCGAAGTTTTTGAGAGGAAGATCCTCCGTATTTGTGCAGGTCTGCACCGAAGCCCCATTACAAGAAAATATGGCCCAAACAAAAAGCTATATGAAGACACCAAACTGATCCCAATAAATAAGTTCATGACACAGCTCTCCAAAAATATTTTGAGGAACTTGGAGGACCACCCCAACTTCGAAATCCAGCAACTACTCCAGCAAAAATTAGAGCCCAACCATCGGTACCTCAACATTCGAGCCATCACAGACGAAAGATTCGAGGATATAATTAACAACAACGGAGCCTCGTTCTACGAGAGAACCAGCAACGGACACAACAGAGGATTAACTATAACGCATCCTAACCCCAATTTTTAAAACCAAAGCAGAATTTCAATTAAAAGATTATGATTCTCACAAAATAAATGCTTGTGTGCCCCAGTGCTCTGTTCTGTCTCCGATTCTTTTTCTCATTTTTATAAATGATCATCTGACTCTAGCCTCAGATTATCATATTCGTTCAACGATTCACGTCTTTCGCGTTCAGACGAAGGCTACAATTTATAAAGCTCTTATACGCCCAAAATTTGAGTATAGTATAACTCCCAATCTGGGTAGGTGCTTCTCAAGAATCACGTCACTACATCAGCTCGATAGAATACAAAACACCAGCATTAAAACTGATAGGAAATAGAAATGTCTCTGAAACAATTGCCCCTCTGGAAACACCGACGCAATGTTTCATGTCTTTCCTTATTTTATAGTTCTTTTATAAAATGCTCACTTGAGGGAGCCAGCTGCATTCCTCTTCTTCAAATTCTCACCCGTAATACTCGTCGCGCAAGGAATGCTCATTAGTTCACGCTTGAGCCCAATTTAGGATGTACCGTGAAGTATAGAGATTCTTTTTTTTGCCGAACAATAGGAATTTGTAATACATAGTTTACCCGGACGCATGTTTGGCCCATGTTAAGTTTGTCCGACCAGCAGATTCTTAATGTAGACAGTCTAAGCTTTCATTTGATGCCGCATTTGTTATTTGACCCGATAAGGTAGGCCAACACTAAACCGGAAGTGGTCTTTTTATCACCAAATGGACCAAAACAAGTTTGTCCGACGAGCGGTTTTGTACATTTTATGTAATTTGACATTTATTTATGGCTTAATATTATACATTAACTCGGTGTTCCTAAGGCCGCCTCTCGGACTACCAGTTGTTTTTATTAATCCTTTTGCTCTGTGTGCTAAAGTGTGAATAATAAGATAAACAATTATAACAAATTCATGCAAATACATCATTTGATTTTCAGTTTGCTTTTTTGCACCTAATAAGCTAAGATAGTGTTTATTTGTTTAAATTATTTGAAAATATTCATTTTAAACTTTGTTGCTTTCTATGTTTTGGTTTTACCTTTATAGTTTCCTGTTAAAAAACGAATAAGTTCTTTTTCTGAACTTATCTAATACACTAACCATATTACGTTCTCAAGCGCCATCTATAACCTCAACTCTACAAAATTAAAGGTAGC
Organism: Platycheirus rosarum; assembly: GCA_963971375.1. Lineage (NCBI taxonomy): Eukaryota > Metazoa > Arthropoda > Insecta > Diptera > Syrphidae > Platycheirus > Platycheirus rosarum. Next base: position 27,672,610 of record OZ020507.1, read on the forward strand.
CATGTTTATCAACAAAGTGCATTCAGAAAAAAATGTCAATAATAAAAATGTCACAAATGGCGGCAGGATTGAAAATTGTTTCCTAAATATTTATTTCCTTTCTTATATTTTGTTCAATTCATTTTACAACAACCAAGTAAACCAAAAGTAAAAACTTATTAAAAATAGTTTTAAAGCACCAGCCAGCCATGCATACCAGAAACCCCCATCGTTCTGAAAGTTCCTTAGTCAATTTGACGAAAATGTTTGTGCATTTGTTAAAGCAATCTGATGGTAAATTGGACTTAAAACAAGTAAGTTACCTTATTCGAAAATCATAAAAATCAAATAATTGGATACAAATTCAAAGTAGAAAATTCAAAAGAAATGTAAACAAATTTTCAAAAGTAGCGCCAGATTATTTGTGATTGCCTATCTGTCTGCTTTCGTTGCAATATTTTTGTTTGGGTAACTTCTGTCAATTTTTTGTTGTTTTGATTTTTTGTGTTTTCTCAAGGCTGCCAAATTGCTGGATGTCCAAAAAAGACGCATCTACGACATAACAAATGTTCTAGAAGGCATTGGCTTAATTGAAAAGACTGGCCATTGCTGCATAGTGAATTGGAAGTAAGCTACATGTTGTGTTTTTTGTTAAATATTGATTATCCAAAAAACACTGTTTCAGGGGGAACATCAGGGATTATAATGAGGCTTTAAAAGACATCACATCCGAAGAAGATTTAAAATTGATTGAAGAAAACCTTGATAGGGATATAGAGCTGGCGCAGAAAAATCTGCGACTCATAACAAACGATGCATTGAATCAGTCTTTTGCGTACGTGACTCGCGATGACCTTGTTCGGGCCTTTGGTGATGAAACTGCAATAATAACAGCAAAAAATATTGAGGAGGCTGAAGTTAACATAACAAGTGTAATGTTACGACGCAGAGGCAAGTGATTCAGAGAACTAATATAATTTTCTTGCAATTCTAGGATACTCTACATATTAAGTTGGAGACCGGGAGTACAATCGATGTTCGCCTAGTCACTGAGGAGGGAAGTTGTTTGGTAGAAGACGCAAACATATCCGAGGAATCATTGCGAACATCGGAAGTTTTGGATTTCAAGGATTTTGATGAGCTGGAAAACGCCACAGATGAGAGTTCCATGTACCAAGAGGAGGCTATAACCGCACAGATCATTTTCAAAAACTTCAAAAAAGGCTATTCGTTGAAAAGATACTTTCCAGATGACCCAAACATAAGTATGTTCCAACTCTACAAGCGAAATTAATTTTTTTTTTGTGATAATTTTTTCTTGTCATTTTGTAGCCAATACTCCATTTATACATCTCAATCCGCCGAAAAGTGATTATAACTTTGTGATGGGCTGCGACGAGGGTTTGTGTGATCTCTTTGATATTCAGTCGTTGTAAACGGGTGCAGGTGCAGATATGAAGCTATTGAACATTGTCGCTTCTTTAAATTTTAAATAGTCCTATTTTGATTAATCTTATTTTGAATTTTTAATATAAATTATTTTATTGTAGTCGAAATACCTTGAAGGTATAGAATAAGATTTGTTTTAAACAGTTGTCTAAATGGAATCAACGGTGGCGTCGACAGTTCAAGTCGGGGTGAACTACTTAGCAAGAGGTTAAGATGCTCAGCCATGTAGAGCGGATGAACATCGACTCCAGCGCGCAAGGACTTCAACGATGTTCCCGGGAGAATTAGAAGCCAAGGCAGACCTCGTCTTCGATAGAGTACCAAACTGGAGACGGTAGGCAAGGTGTAAAAACGGCTGGGGGGCCATATCAAACCAGGACCAGGAGCACGATGCTATGTAGCGCCAGGAAAAGTAAAATAAATAAACCGGAAGCACATTCAGCTAAACACGAAGCATACAAGGCGGCGGCACGCACAGAAGAACAAGAACTGCTTGTTGGATCAACGAGCTGAAAAGGATAGATGAACACCGGGATGATGTGAGATGCGCGTCTAAGCATATTGAGTTACTGCAAAGTTTTACCAAAAGGTAAAAAGAAACTGTCAAAGCTACAGAGCTCGACCTGAAGCTTGCAAAGACGATTGATGCTGAGAATATGGAAAAACCATTTCTGCACTGTAAAACGGCGATGAAGAAACGAATTCCGAAATCAGGCAGAGTGATCATTTCTATCTGGGTGAAGTAGACCAACATTTCCGCGCACCAAACATGTATGATGTAAAGCTAGCTATATCTAAGCTTAAGAGCAATAAAACTTTCGCCTTCAAAGCTGCAGGCGATGATTTGGTTAGAAGTATGAACCACCTCATAAGCAAGATATGGTTATTAGAAGAAAGCATGTCCGATCCTAAACAAAAGAGTCCTTTTGAACTGCGATAACTAAGGAGGTATCAGTTCTTTCAACATCGCCTACAAGATCTTTTCTACTGTATTGTGCGAACGCCTAAAGCCATTCGTCAAAAACTTGATAGGTTCATATCAGGGCGGTTTTAGGCCAGGAAAGTCCACTAACGACCAAATTTCTCTTTACGGCAGTTCTTGAAAAAAAACCCAAGAACTTCAAATCGATGCACACCACCTTTTCATCCATTTCAAAGCCGCGTTCGACAGAATTTATAGAGATGAGTAATAAATAGCACTGTGCAGTTTGGCATCCTTCCGAACTCGTCCGCCTGTGCAAAATGACGAAGAAACCGCACGCTGTTCCGTCAGGGTTGGTAAAGACTTCACCGACACCTATAAAGGCGATGGTCATGCAACTTTATCAACATCATATTTGAAAGAATATGCCGAACTTCCACGCCAACACCATAGGCACGATCTTTCAAAAGTCCATTTAACTACTAGCATACGCCGACGATATTGACATAAATGGGAAGAACGGAACGTGATGTCCGTAGCGCTTATGTGAGTATTAAGGCGAAAGCCAAGTTGGGTTTAGCAATCAATGAGGGCTAAACCAATCTTCTATTGCACCCGAAGATTTGGAGCTATCTTGGATAACGTGTACCACACCGGAAAACTGTATCTGATAATTGGCTTGAGTAACTGTTTGCATATATATGCAGTTACGTTGACTTGCTTTTTGTTCGTTGAAGTTAACCTCGAGGTACTTATCCGCTATTGTTGATCCATCAGGGAGCTTCAGAACGAGGTGTCTGAACGAGGATTGATGATGATAAGCCCTTCCGGCAGGGTAAGATCGGGAACCTGAGAGGAACAGCCATCTATGTAAGAAACAAGATCTTCCCAAACACCTGTGAATAGATATCCCTAGACTTCTCACTAGTGAATCAACGGCCATTAGAATAAATTTAGGAAATGGATGGCCACTAACAATCGTAAGCGTATACTTCAGCTGCACATCCAACCTCGCAAATATTCATGTTAACTTCATACCATAAACACGATTTTGAAAATTTCAACCTACGCACTCGTCGGCGGCGATTTCAACGCAAGGCATTTTCAATGGCTTTACACCTGCATCAGCAATGAAGGAAAAGCTAAAGTGGACTGGATGAACCTTAACAGCATAGGGATGCGTTTATGAATTTTCCCTATACCTGCATAATTGTATCGAGTGACTAAGATCGCGAATAATTTAAACTTTTAATTAACTTAAACCAACCTATTCTATTAGTGAGTACCAGAAGATAATTTTATTAATTAGAAAAAACTGGATATTTAAGAGATACAAAAAGTACCCAAAACTTCTAAGGATATGTACCAGCGTCTCCCGGAGTATATGCTGAATTTATATTCTCACAGGCAACGGCTGAGCATTTAACTGCAAGAAACAAATAATCCACTATAGAGAACTTAACACAGTGAACGATGAATACCAGTCCGTCAGAACCGAACTTCAATGCGTGAACCTCATGTTTCGGAATTTGATTCAGCACCACAGTAACATCCAATTTACGAAGAGGTTATAAAGCATCAAAGCAGGACCGGACGCATTCAAAGAAATAAACCGCCTTGTAGGCAAAACTCAGCCGTTACACGATGTTATGATAAACGGGAACCAGCATTCTTAGATGAAATCGAGACATCCATCCATAAAAGTATTACAGTTTGACGACACTTGTCCAGCGAGTAATCCAAGGGACATCATTAAGTACTGCAATCCGGTGGAGATATCCGAAATCATCATCAATTCCAAGCCTTAAAAATCCCCTGGACCTGGTAGTCTCCAATTATGTCATAAAAAGGCTTTCTCAAACAGTAATGATTCTTCTTGCAATCAACAACAACAATCTTGTATCAACAACTGCTACTTCCCCCCAAAATTAGAAAATGACCAAAATCGTTGCAAAACAAAGATAGGCGCTAGAAATCTAATTTCCAACTACAGGCCGATATCCCTCTTACATAACATCAGTAAGATTCTCGAAGAAGTCATCCTCAGACGGCTTCAACTTTGATTCGTGGCTAATGGCCAACTTAATCCCCAACTGGACAAACCGGGTCGGGAATATAAGAGTCTGTTCGATTTTCGTTTTCAGAACTTGGGCCCTACTCTGAAATCCGATTCGAAAGTTAAATCGTTCGGCATTTGTGCAGTAGATAAGATGTTTGCTTCTGACCCGGAGGTCTTCAGTTCGATACTTAGGTTGAGAAGACGTTTTTCTAACCCCTAGTGCAAGCTAGAGCCGTCCGTAAGTTTTAAATGAGAAAATAGTCACTCTTAATTCTCGATCTACTGCGCCGAAAAAAAATTATTTCCTATCTTTCTAACTAGTGTCGTGCAACGTTATGTTGCATTCTAAAAGGCAATGTTCCTTACAGACCCGTAGTTAAAATATTTAAAAAAAAAACGGATAATTGATGCTCAGGAATCCGATTCGGAAAGGAATATCCGAATTTTATTTTCTTAAAGAATCGGATTTCAGAGTAGAATTACGGAGTAGTGGTAGTATTGGCATTTTCACATAACCATTGATGAATGCTAAGAACTAGTCCTACAACTCCATTAAGAGCAGACGATAGGATCGAGTAACGAAGTAGGCTCCAGAGAATAGAGAATCCATTCTGTTCTCGGTGATGTGCCAACACCGCACCTTTTTGCCATTAAAAAAGCGGACTAAAAACATTTTTTTCTTAAAAATTATTTTTTATTTATCACATAATCTTATCCTACTTCTTTGCTTTCTTCTGATTCTTTTTGCCTTTCCAACTACCTCCCGAAGGTTTCATTCTTTTTCTGGCGCCCGTAAACTGCTCAGAATCATCAAAATCTGTATTTTTGAATTTCCCCTTAGAGCCTTTGCTGTCTTCCAAGTCTTTTAGTTCCAACTTAGCCGTCCGCTGTGCTTCACTTACTCGTTCCTGCAAAGCCATCACCTCGTCTTCTTCGCATTTATATTGAGGCAATTGCTTGCCCAACAAATGCTCGATTCGTTGATACAACTCTACGTCGTACTGGGTGACGAAGGTAATCGCTTTACCAGACCTTCCCGCGCGAGCAGTTCGTCCAACTCTGTGAATGTAATCTTTGCTGTGTGTTGGTATATCGAAGTTCAATACAACATCCACATGTGGAATATCCAAACCTCTAGACGCAACATCGGTTGAGATGAGTATGGAACGATTTTTAGCTTTAAATTTATTGAGAGCTGCTAGCCTCTTGTTCTGCGACATCTGACCGTGCAAAGGGATAGCAGCCAGACCCAAAGCCCTCAGCATCAGCGCCGTTTTAACCGTGTTGTTGCAAGTGCTGCAAAAGATCATAAAACAATTTCCCGCCAATTCGTTGATTATATGCACCAGGTAGACATCTTTGAATTTCACAGGAATAAAGATGTAATACTGTTGCAGCTGTTCGACTGTTTGGAATTTGTTGGAAACTTCAACTTTGACGGGATCCTTTAGGGAGGCTCGCTGAAGTTTTTTGACTTTCTTTGTCATGGTAGCACTGAAGAGGTAGGTTCTCCTTTCTCTCGGAATAACCTTCAAGATCTTGTCCAGTTCGACTTCAAAGTCCATGTTGAGAATTCGATCTGCTTCATCCATCACTAGATATTTGATGGCTTTGAGATTAAAGCCTTTGGTATTCTCTAAGTGATCCAACAGTCGACCTGGCGTGGCAACGATAATATGTGGTTTTTTGGCAAGTTGAAGTGCTTGCGACACCATGTCAACACCGCCTACAATGACGCAGCATTTGACTCCAATGGAACTTCCTGAAAATTATTTAGAAAATGTACCTATTAATCATACGTGGCTTTATTATTTTTAAATAGTTTTTTGGAGCTTTAAACTCAGAGGTAGTGACGAAACTAAAGATTTTACTATCATTATTCAAATCAAAATAAAAATTAACATCATTGCTTGGAAGAAAACTTTGTCGGGGAAGACATTTTGGCGGAAACTTACCGAGTGCTTCGAATTGTTCTGAGATTTGAAATGCCAACTCACGGGTTGGTGTCAATACCAAGGCGAAATATCTCTGAGGGTTTTCAAGTAGAGACTGTAGAATTGGTAATGCAAATGCACCCGTTTTTCCTGAACCAGTTTCGGCCAAACCAATGATGTCCTTGCCTTGCAAAGCAACTGGTATTGCTTCTTTTTGAATTTTTGAAGGTGATTTCCATTTTAATTCAATGCATGCTTCGCATAGAGTATCTAGGAGACCCTATGGAATTATTTTTTTTATATAATTGTCAAATAAATGCAATTATATTCTTTCTTACCAAACTTTTCCACGTTACTTCCTCATCTTTGGAACTTTTGGCTTCTTCGTTATTTGATTCACTTTCTGCAGCCTGATCGTCTTCTTCGGAAAGATTTTCATTTTCTGAATTATCTGAAGAATCCGACATTTTTTAAGTTATTTTTTGTTTGTTCAAGAAAATAATTTATTTCAACACCAACCTTCTTCAGCTCACAGTAAAATTGAAATTGAAATGAAAAAGAAAATCCATGCTTGTAAAATATAACCTCAAAAAATTGACAACGTGCTGTATTAATTAAGTTTCGCTGAACGCGCTGCATAGGTGAGTTCAGGAGATCAGCTATCATTTTTCTTGCACCCTGTTCGCATCGATACACATTTTATTTGTTTTAGTTTGACATTATCTATAATTTTGCGCCATTGTTTTTTCCATGGACTTATTAAATATGGACTGCTGGTTGGTTGTCATTTCAATGCAATATCTTAGAAAAATGTGTCACCAGGCACTAAAGGCTGAACTATAATGGTTGGAATGGCGCGGACGGGCCCGTCCGTAAACGAGCGAGAACACGTAATTCGTATCTTGTGCCCTAAATGGCGGATTGCTCCGTTTCGTCAAGTTTCTATGAGTTTTACTTACGGACGTAAACTGCGGTAGCGAGCGCGTTTTACGGACGAAAACTTGACAGCTGGCTTCTGAAAGTGTTTGTAATGAAGAAAATTTGACATATACTTCCGCGGCATTCCGTCTATTATGGGTAGACGTGCTCATTTGACAAACGGATTGGAACGTTTCGATCGGTTTTGACACTAGCTTCCGTTTGCTTTCGAACATTATAGTTAGCCCTTAACAGCTGAAATAAACCAGGTGTGAAATATTTAGTTACAAAAGACTTCATATTCAAAAAGCGTAATAAGGTTACCTTAAATTTGAAACAAAAGAAAAATTTAGACAGCTATTCATCACATGTTCCTTCAAGCAGGAAAGTATCCAACAAATTTTAAGATAGCTTTGTATTTTCCCTCTGTTTCGATTTGTACTTCAATCAGCTGTGTATTAACTGTTTTTAACCATCCTTATTACAATGTGAACGCGGCCATTAACTCTAAGGACAGAAAGAAACAATGAAAGCGAGCTGTCCAAAACACGTGATGCAAAAATGAGAAAAACATCTAGGTGTTATACAGCATGGTGGACCGGACAAGTGTTCAAAAGAAAATAAACGAAACACGCGGACTACAGAACGTTTAACTGTAATACCGAAAATACGGCAAAACATACAATTGAACAAAAATGACGAAGCCAAAAATCAAGCGAGGAATGATAATTAAATCGAACAAAAAACAACAAATTTTCGGTCCGCCGTGTTTGTGTTCCCCACCATAGAAAAAAGGTCTGCGACCCGTACCGACCAAGCCCTGCAAACCCTGAAATTTTATTTTGTGTATGTGAACACGTGTCAGAAGGAGCCAATCAACCATACGTTTCGTGTCTCCAAAAATTCAAACGTATTAGTAGTTCCATAAAAAATGTACAAGGATCGGTACACATATGTCGCTGCGACGGGGCATTTTTAGGTTTTTAGGCGAAGAGAGAATTATCCTCTCAGTTGTCGTTCTTGTATCTTTTTTCTATGATCAAGGTGAACATATTCGTCTTCACCATAAACCTTATTCTTGATTTCTCTTACTTCCTGTAATCTTAGTGTAACTGAAATTTATCTCATCAGACAAATTAATAAACTTGGAATAAGGAAAGGATAGGCCTTATTCCGTGGACTAAGTTCAAACTGTTTTTAATAAAACAAAATTCCACTAATCAAAGTTTACTAAGTTAGTTTACCGAAGAAGGTGGATTAGCGAAGGAATAAGAACCAGATGTATTAAATTAATTCTGAAATGTATTATTAGGTTTGTTCAATAATATGAGCTTTATGATTGTTATTTTTATACAAAAAACTCTAGGGAAAAATTTCAAGTTACTGAACAGGCATCTTGCTTACTGTAGTAAGTTTTCTTAAGGGATTTTTGGTAAACGTCATTTTACTATTTCTCGTACATTTTGCTTTTATTAATGAGACATTTTAGGCCGTACATTAAGTCTTAATCCATGGTTTATTTATCTATTGTTTAAGTTTAACTTTAACATATACATATATATCTAAATTCATAACTTATTTTTTTAGTTTTGAAAATGGAACGATTATATTTAGACAGTTTAAGCTTATGATCCCTTCGATATCTCCGTTTTCGTAGTAACTTAAACACGATTTCTCTGAAAAAATCTCAACTTTGCTATCAAAAAATTAATCGTAATATTTTTTTTGCATTCACTTGCTCAGTTTTAGTTTTTAAAAGGAAAAGAGATGCGGCATACGTACGGAAGATTGTTTTCTTTACATGCCCTTACAAAAAAGAACCTCATAGTAATAGCTCCAACAACTAGATGTCCCTAAGAACGCTTGTCACATCAATTTCATTTAACTTGGCAACGCGCTTTTCTTCGATTTGTATTGATCAAAAAAGTGACATTTCCAAAGCGATTCGATAAAAAATTTTCCTCCTTTTCAGGAAAATTTATTTTAATATTTTCAATATTAAATAGGCTTTTCCAAATCGCATAACTTAATAAATTGTGTGCATGCCGCTGTCCAAGAAGTGAGTGATTCATTCTATTAAGCTATTCTTATCATAATCGTCCGTTCTACACAATTTCAAAGAAGAAAATATAAATTTTTTCTGCTGTGCCAATTTTTTTCTTCGTAGTTACCTCGGATGATGATAAAAATTTTATCGACTTTTCCAAACTCCTTCGATAAATTTTCGTAGTACTGAGTACACTTGTGCGTGCAATTAAATGTTCTTTTTTGTTCACTTTAATTCATAAAAACTTGTAGTAAATTGAACTTTTTTGTCTCTATTACTAATTGTAGCGGTATTATTTCAGAATTCAAAACTTTTTTAATTCAGAAAATACAAAATCTTATTGTTTTTTTAGATTGAATTAGAAAAAAAACTACATTGATAGCAAATTTTCATCATACACACTTAAGAAAGTGGAAATCCGAAGAAAACTGTTGGAATTCCACTGCAAATCGACTATTTTTCACAATTTACAATCGAAAGAAGCGGCACAGGCTGTGCTGCCCTACGCTACAGAGCGGAAGTGAATAGTTGACGTATAAAAAGTATCACACTCGATTGGTGAAGCGAACAAAGGGAGGACTCGCAGAAAATGAGTGCAGCTGTTGACCCGTGGGTAATAACCCAACGGGAAAAAGTCAAGTACCAGGAGCAGTTCAAGGCGTTGCAACCACAAAATGGATATGTCACCGGTACTCAGGCGAAGGGATTCTTTTTGCAATCACAATTGCCACCGCTCATCTTGGGTCAGATATGGTGAGTTTGATTGGAATTTCAAAATTCGTATATATTTGTTTAATTTAATGTAATTGGAACGCAACGCATATACGCCCATTTAAGTCAATGGCTTTTGTTATCACTACTTGCTTCTTAAGAATTCAGATTAAGGGCAGTTTAAACCCCCGAAGTAAAGTGACATTGACGTTCATGCAGTAACATACAAATTGGGGATACATACATTACAGAGTTGATGTTATAGAATAAACCTATAAATGGGTACGTGCATAGTTGAAGTATGGAAGAATGCGACTGGGTTGTGGATGTGGGTACTAGGTGAATTGAATTTCTTTTGAACTGTTCTGGCAAGGTGAAGAATTCATGGATTCACTGCACAGGCGAAGGAGTTTTACGAATACAAGCTCGTTTGTATTTCGGCTTACACTGAAGCATACATGATATAACATGATATCCTTATATCGTTCTTAGTACGTTTTAACGAGTTCTATATGGTGCTTTACTTGTGTTAACCTTTTTATTTAAATTGCATTTCATTTGAAAATCAATGTTTATGTTTTTTGGCTATCGAGGCATTTTTATATTTTCCGGCTATTATGTGAAATGCATTTTGAATTAACTGTTTCAAGCAAAGAGTAACCCTCGTAACCCAGTCTTACAATGAACCGACAAAATAGCTAAATAAAAAGTAGAGAACGTCAAATTTCAAAGTTTTGCTCTTAAAATCTAGATTTGCTCTCTTCAGTTAAAAGTCCCCAACTTTCCCATGTACGCTAGGTCGGGGTCAAAGGTCAAACGAATAGGTTTTTTGGTTTTATTTCAAAAAGAGTAGACTTTAGAGAAAAAATGTCCTGCAAACTTATAACTGAGTTAATTTTACATTAAATTGTGGGAAATAGTTTTCACATACCATTTACCGTTTAGAAGTTACTACACCACTTCAAAATCTTATACATATGTTCCCAAAAATATGCAATTTTTTTTTAATAGTGCTTTCTACCAAAATTATTTATAAATCGTGCTATCTCCCATAACAGATAATTTGGTTCGAAACATCCTTTGAACATGTTAAGAGAATTAGTAAATATTTAAAAGAAAAGCTGTTGCCTTTAGCTAAAAAAATTCCTGAGATGATTTCAGAAGTTCGTGGAGAAGAGTTACTAACGGGTATAGAACTAGCAACTCTTGTAGCTGATACATTTATTAGTCGATGTCTTGATAAAGGTTTAATAATAACTAGGGTTTCAAACAACAAACTAGTAAGGATAACCCCACTACTTATCATTGAGGATTAACATGTGGACGCATCATGTAATATGCTTTATGATTTGTTTTCCAATAAGTATATAGCACTTCTAAGTTTCGTTAAGATACCGAATATGTGCACTTTTTTCCACACCACCTTGGAATTTAAGTACTAGGTGCGTTTTTTTATATGTTTCATCTCCAGGAGGCCTATGTTTTCCGACAGTCGTACCAAAGATTTCCTCTTTACCTATTTTGGCGTTAAAATCGCCTATTACGATCTTAACGTCGTATTTAGGGCACTTCTTATAGGTTTTGTCGAAGAGCTCGTAGAAGTCATCCTAAGTAGCGTCGTCTTTGTGCTCTGTGGGAGCATGAGTGCATATTAGGCTAATGTTGGCGAATTTAGCCTTGATACGGATTGGCACAAGTCGCTCACTTACGTTTAGAAAGCCCAAGACTTCTTGCCTAAGTCTACTGCTTATAACGAATCCGCACTCAAATAACCGCTGTGGTCTTCTTCCACAGTTTTCATCCTGCTTTTGTCCGGCCCATCCGATCGCACTTCCTGGATGGCAGTAATTCCTGCTCTGTAGGAGTCTAAGGCCTCCGCTAGTTGTTTGGCTGCACGTGGTCTGTTAAGAGTTCTAACATTCCACGTGCAGATCCGAAACTCATTGTCTTTAATTCGTCTTTTCCGGTCGTCAACAGTTAATCCGTCCTTTTCCAAGGCTATTGGTCGCTTCGTAACTTTTTATTTTTCCATGGCGCTGTTGTTAACCAGATGCACAACCCCCAACCTGGAGGGCCAAGTCCTTTGTTGGACTCCTTGGACAAAAGGAGCCGGGAAGTCCGGAGTCAGTAACCCGCTTCGGGGCCCTTATCCTTAGCTATACGGAGGACTGCTTTATTTATCTTACAATCGTCAGAGAAACCTTTTTTTACATTATTAATATTAAAATGTATGCTGAGGGCTAAATGGGCTGATATGCACTTTTTTATGATAGCATTACAGTTTGGTTTGTTATTAAAAGATACATTTAGAAACTACTTTGTATCTTTCTTTATAGTAATAGAAGGTGTTTCTTATAATTTTACAATATTATGTGAGGGTGTTTTTGGAACTTAACCTTTCGTTCAATCTATCCCCAAAAAAGGTGAATCTTTCTCAACCAAAAACTATCCAACAATAGCCGTGTTTTATTGGTAATCTATAGCTAGCGCAGTATTAGAAGTCCCAATAAAACGCTATATTCACGAAGTGACAACTGACGTCTTGTTGAATAAATTAGAAAGGTGTGTTCCAAATTCTACTCTGTTCTTGGACAGAGACATCCGGATAGAATATCCAACCATGACGACATCAGTAACCCTTGATAACAGAATTAAATTCTGTTTTAGAAAAAAAACTGCATTAATTTAAGTTTCAATTGATGCAGGTTTTGTCTAATGCCTTATTTGATTGATTCAATAAACATTTTAAGTCAACTAACACTTTGGATCCTTTCCAAAAATTTGATTTAATTTAGTCAATTTGGGTCACTGATGACGTCAAAATACAGGAAGGCGCTGTCTTGTAACCTTGTATCATGATACTCAACGAACATATCCTTTTTTTCTACATTCCAGTTGGTTGACATTTCTTTCCAAGATTTATCTCAACGTATTATATTCACTTATTTCACTAACCTAATTATCGACACTTATTGTTTGTTGTTGTTTGCCGTATAAAATTTTACTGCGCTGGGTATACACTTACCAAAAAAACATGCCTATCAACATTTTATTTTAGACAAATTAATATTTAAAAAAGCTTAGCTTAAAAAAGTTTAACTTTGGCAGTGCTGCTTGCTGATGCTGCTGCTGCATCATTGTGTTAAGGCAGTAAAGAAAAAAGATATCGCGTGGAATTTAATGGTGGATTTTCAATGTTCTGCAACGTCTTGATCTGCAAAATCAAGAACATTGGAACGGGGGAGATATACGCCATTTTACAAAACAGTGAAGGAATACACATTATACGTATTCGTATTTCCTTGCTATAATTTTTTTATAGCTCCACCTCGCAGGGACGTTTATCTTTGAATTAAAAATATAATATGAATAATAGTTAATAAAAATAATTTATTATTACTTACTTTTAAATCTTTTCGTATTTTCCATTTCTTTCCTTGTAATTTGGCAATTATTGAAAAAAAAAATTTACAGTTGGCTTTGTTGCGTTCAGGTTAATAGCATTCAGAGGCAAACATTTCAATTTTGAACATGAACATTTGAAAATTGTTGTTTAAAAATTGTTGTAAACGAAAAAACTGCTCACCTGAACTATGGAAATTATAGGGACCTCCAAACGCAGAAGAACCTGCTATAATCAAGATGAACATGTTCGTCTTCACCATAATCTTGATCTCGATTTCTCCTATTTCCTATAATCTTCATTTATCAAGATGTTTTTGATTTTTATCTTCCCTCTCTATCGAACGTGTATGATTTTTATATGTTATATCCTACTTTTTTGCAGGAGTCAAGTTGCAGAATAGTGAAAATCCACCAATGTTGTGATAAGAAAACTTACTGATTCAATAGCCGTGTTTTTTGGGATTGCTATGGGCAATGAAGTTGGATTTCCCAAAAAACGCATATGCTGCCGCCTGCTGTCCTATGTCAAAATTGACATCTCGGCTACTTAGGCGACGGGGTTTGTTCGTAGAATCAGGTATTTGCCATAAAAGTTTATGGATGATGAAATGACAATTGTGTTTGGTGGTTGGGATTTGTTACAAAAATCCATTTTTATAACGCAACTATGTACATTCAAAGCTGCAAAATTGCATTCTTAAATGCCTGTCAACATCTGAAAAAATGGATACAAAATACAAAAATCATACTTGTTCGATAGAGAAGGAATGATTTTCAAGATTATAGGAAAAACAAGTCATAAAGATTGCAGATTACAGTAAAGACAACCATGTTCATCTGCAACATAGCATTTCATCTACACAATTGTTTGATTCAGTCTTCACTCGGTTTTCTGTTTTGTTATGTTTGTTTCTTTGTTGTTTTGTTTGTTTGTTTGTTCTTATGTGATGCGCTGTCATACTGTTCACCCAATTGTAATGAAACTGTCAGTTTATTGCCTACACTAAGGGGAAGGTTATAGGCATAGGAAATAGATTGCGCGCATTGTGGATTAAAAAGAGCAATAGTAAATTACAAATTAATGAATAACTCAAAGGAAGGGGGAAATATGAATCTATCTTCCGCCATAAGGAGTATTCATAGCATGGTTCAAATAAATATGTACAGGTTGCGTTACAAAAGAAATTTTAAAATATCGAAAGACATGTATTTCATTACAAAATTAAGAAATGTGAATCATTTTTTTAAAAGGATATAACCCTTATGTTGCCGATTACATGCATGAACCATTTGATTTAAAAGGTTAAAACACTATGAGGTTTGTTAAAACTCAGCACTGGATGACGATGCATCATATCAACTTAATGGACTTAAATACTGCTTTACATGCGATAATAGTTTCTTATAATCATTTAATAATTTTAGTCTTTTATATGTAAAATGGCCAGAAGACTAAACTCAGAAAACGACTCACCCAACCGAATCAAACTATCGTGCAGACGAAATGCTATTTAATCATAATCTTGTTTGATGGAGTACATATACTCACATAATCTACTTTATGAATGGAGCCTTTCAGATACACAGATACACAGTCTTATATTATGGTAGAAATTATGTATTGTGAATGAAATCTTTTTATGTTAAATATATCTTCAGCCAAATTCAACATATACTTTTATGGGCAGCTAAATGTTTTTATTGGCAGGTGGTTGTTGTTTTTGTAATGCGTGTAAAATACAGCTGCACAACGGATAACTTTGCCAAAAAAACACGCCTAATATCTCTCGAACACCGCCGTAATATAACGTGTCTCTTATTGTTTTATCGCTATTTTTACAAACAGTGCTCCAGTGAAATAGTTCTTTCATCCTTGGCTTCAACGATTTTGATGAACATTTTTGAGAGTATTTTTGTAGGTATTAGCTATCATTTCATCAAAACGACATTTATCGGAAAAGTGTATAAACGGTACCTTTCATACAACGGTTTTCTTGATTATCCACTTCTACGGTTACGGCTTATTGAATTTTTATAAAACTTTTTAAACTATTTAAAAAGATCAAACTTAAAAATTAATTTGGCAAACCAAAATTTTGAATAACTTTTTTTCCTATTTAACACCAATTTTTGAAATTATTTTTTCGAAATGTTCAATACTTTTAAAACTTATCAATAAATTGTATTTTAAAGTTTATTATCAGCTGTATACCAATAAACTCTTAAAAACTCCAAACCAAAATTGCTGAGGATAAGCGAAAGGCTGCTCGAAATTCATACAAAATACATAAATTAAAATTTAAATTTAGAAACTCATTCAATGTGTTTAGTTTTTTTTTATATAAAAAAAACTATAGTTCAAAATCTCCAATTTGTTTTATAAATAAAAAACAGGATTTTTTCAAAATCGGTCCTAAAATGTTCGAACTACTGTGATGGCGTACTCCATTTTTAATAAAAGCCATTAAATGTTGTGGTTTTGAAAGTTTTTATTAGTTCAGACACGAACAATTTTTTCAGCTATTAAATCAGAAAGGTCTACTACGACCCCTTGTAAATTCTGTTTATTTGTTTGAAAACCGTACAAATTCCATTTTAATTTTTAAAACATAACCAACAAAATAGTGACTTTGATCAACGATCGTTAGTAAAAGAACGCACCATAGATGATGAATAGAAAAATTTGTTGTCTATACACAAACCTAGTTGGTGCAGAATTTCTGATATATTTTGACCTAGTTAACATGATTCTTCTTCTCGTATGTTTCTCCTTTTGGACAGACACGTACGTTGATGTACACTGATCTTAATTATCCTGAAAACGTCCACACCTTTCATAGAAACTGCGCTCTTTTATTATAAACAAATTTTCAAGATTATCACCAAATCAATAGGAAAATACATATCCAATACCACTTTTGAGCTATTAAAGCAAAAAGTTCTGTAACCCCGAACGTAAGCAATGTAGCTGGCGATGACGAGAAAATCAAAACAGAATATTAAAAAAAGCTGAAGTACCAAAAAAAAATTACTCAATTAATTGACGTCATGTGATCGTCATTGCTAAAAATGACTAGTGTCATTGCAGTTTCAGCTCAACGTCAACGATCAGCTGTTTGAGAGTTGTGTGATGGTCATTGTTTTGCATGTCGTTGCCCTGACACCGAGAAACAAAAATCACGCTGTAGCTAGCTATAACACAATGACCTATGTCAGTGCACTAACGGTGGTAGGACCTATTTTATTGTGACATCAGAAGGTACTGCGATGACACATTACAAAGACTGTCAAATACTAGCTTTACTACATCATCATCATCGGCGCAACATCAGGATCCGGTCCGGGCCTCCTTCAAGAAGTTCTTCCATACATCCCGGTTGCAGGCCGACCGACGCCATCCAATTGCGGACCCCAAGGCTTATTGCGTTCTGGTCTACGCCACCTTTCAACGCAAGCAAGGTCTGCTACGTTGTGTTCTACCAAAAAAAGAACTGCAAAAGACTCCAAGCTGGTTCCTTTTCGCTCATGCGAGCTAGGTGCCCAGCCCACCAGAGGCTACATAGGTTTATTTTCTCCAAAATATTTGCTTCTAGGTAGAGTTTATACAATTCACGATTGTATCTTCTCCGGAATCGTCTCACAAACGGGCCAACAATTCTCCGTAAAACTTTCCTCTTGAACGCGGATAAGAGACCCTTTTGATGCCTTTTTGTAAAAACCCATGTCCCGGATCCGTATCTTGGAAAGATTTAAAGAGCCTTGACAGACTATAATTGGTTTGGATTTTAGCAGCCGCCCGCGTATTTCTTTTCAACACTTCTCGCAGACGTAGTCACAATGTACTTAGTTTTTCCTTCATTAATATGCAGCTCCAGTTTTTGTGCCGGCTGTTCGATCTGGGTAAAGGAGTCTTGCTTTCTTCAACGCCAGGTTAAGAGTTGCAAGCCAGACCATCTCCTTGTCGGAGTTCATTGTAGATTAGCCTGGACAGAAAACCGGCTACTTTTACTTGGCTTGCAATATAGGTCATGGTCAGCCTACATAGTCGTGTCAATTTATTTGGGATGCCGAATTCTCTCATGGCCTTAGAAAGTTCTACCCTGACTTAATGTTACTTGTGTCTTTCAAAGATCCTTCCAATGTGATTTGACATATAAGAGACAAACAAAAGATGGATTTTCTGCGCTTTCCGCCATTCGCATTTAAGGGTCTTCAATTTCTTACGCATTTTGCTTTCGCTAGACAATTGATATGTCACTGGATGTTTGTGGCATCAATTTTGAATTCTCATGTTTCTCACATGCTCACACATTTAACATGCTACCCCACTATACAATAAATTAAATAAATATATTTTGCTATAATATTTCCAAACATTCTTATCAATCGTTCTCGAATTAATTTCACAGGGCTCTTGCCGATACAGACTCTGATGGAAAAATGAACATCAATGAATTTAGTATAGCATGCAAGCTGATTTATTTGAAATTGCGTGGGCTTGAAATTCCAAAAGCCCTTCCACCAACCTTACTGGCTTCTTTGTCATCAGCCGTTGGAACTCCATCAATTACGCCTACCGGAAGCTTGAGTCCTCTTGATCAAATGAAATCCATTGCTTCTCCAATACCAATGCAAGGAGCAGTAGCAGGAATTCCTATTATTTCGTCACAAGTAGCACCAGTAGCTGCAATGCCAGCTGTAATGCCAATCATGCCAGCTGCAGGAATGGCTCCAGTAGTTCCAGGAGTTGCAGTTGTACCAGGAGTCTTGCCAACGATGATTCCAGGTCAAGGATCAGTTCCATCTAATATGCATGCCGCCGCTGTAGGAATGCCAGTAGCACAACAACCAATTGTGTCAGTTCCACCACTTATTGCACCAGCACCAGGTGTAACTCGTGGAATTGTCCCTGTTGCAGGGGCGCCACAAATTATTTCCGGCAAAATAACGTCGCCACCCACCGCAGAAGCCAGCATATTGCCAGCACCACCAACGCCTCCGCAAAGTAATCCACCATCCAGGCATATGTCAATATCAGAGAGAGCACCATCAATTGAGTCACCGTAAGTAGTTCGTCATATCAACAAAGGCTTCATTTTATTACTTATCAAATCCACCTATTTATAGACAAGTCGATTGGGCTATCAAAGGACCAGCTAAGCTTAAATACACCCAAGTCTTCAACTCCACAGATCGCTCACGTTCTGGCTATTTGACTGGCGTTCAAGCACGCGGCATTCTGGTACAAAGTAAATTATCGCAGGCAATTCTCGCTCAAATATGGACACTATCCGATTTGGACTGTGACGGTCGTCTGAGTTGTGAAGAATTTATTTTGGCGATGTATTTGTGCGACAAAGCTATGTCTGGAGAAAAAATTCCAGTCACTCTGCCTCCAGATCTCATTCCACCTAGTTTCAGAAAAGTAACATCAAGGCATGGCTCCGTGTCGGGGTCAAGACAGGGATCTCTACCCGGATCTAGACATGCTTCGATCTCCTCACAAGGAGCTGTGGATGCAGATCCATTAGCTGGACTACCACAGAGTAAGAGCATTTTTGTTACTTAAATTCGTTGAAATGTCTTCTTTTATGGGAACAATTTTGTTCTTCCGTTTCCTTGGAAGGGTTTTTGTTAAATTGTTTTCATATGGTATTCTTATTTTAGCATCATTTGAAGACAAGCGCAAAGAAAACTTTGACAAGGGTCAAGCTGAACTAGAACGACGGCGCAAGCTGCTTATGGAACAACAAAGAAAAGAGCATGAGGAGCGGGAACGAAAAGAACGCGAAGAAATCGAGAAGAGAGAAAAGGCTCGTCTGGAAGCCGAGAAAAAACAACAAGAAGAACTCGAACGACAGTTGCAGAAACAACGTGAAATCGAAATGGAAAAAGAAGAGCAACGGAAACGAGCTTTAGAAGCTAAAGAAGCAGCACGAAAGTAAGATGTTTTGTATAAAGTGATCATAGAATTTGAAGCATACATTTTTATTTTTATTTAGGGAACTTGAAAAACAACGTCAACAAGAATGGGAACAACAACGAATTGCTGAAATGCAAGCCCAAAAAGAACGTGAGCAAGAAAAGGTTCTCAAACAAAAAGCTCACAATCAAACTCTCAATGTGGAACTGAGCACTCTTAACGAAAAGGTTTTTAATTTTGTGTTTTAAAATGTTTTTGTTTTTAAAATCACAAATTTTATTTTAAAACAGATTAAAGATCTATCACAAAAAATATGTGATACGCGAGCTGGCGTTACAAATGTTAAATCTATTATCGATGGAATGCGTTCGA
Source organism: Platycheirus rosarum (assembly GCA_963971375.1). Classification (NCBI taxonomy): domain Eukaryota; kingdom Metazoa; phylum Arthropoda; class Insecta; order Diptera; family Syrphidae; genus Platycheirus; species Platycheirus rosarum. The sequence goes on from OZ020507.1 coordinate 27,692,329, forward strand.
CTAGAGATACACAAATGTCGGAGATGAGTCAGCTTAAAGCCAGAATAAAAGAGCAAAATCAAAAGCTACTGCAGCTTACCCAAGAGAGGGCTAAATGGGACGCTAAGACTAAGTCAGGACAATATACAGAGGCAGCACATCAAGAACAAATGAATGCTGCCTTCGCAAATAAACAGGTTAATACTTTTAAACTGGAGTATATGCTTAGATTTTAATTTTTTTCTTATTTCCTGAATAGATAAATATCAAAGCATTGAAGGGTAAACTGGAAAACATTCTTCAAGAAATCGAATCCAAGAAAGAAGACATCAATTCGAATGATATTCAACTAACAGAAACTAAGGCTGAACTTAAGGAGTTGTTAACAAAGTTCGAGGAATTGTACGCTAATTATGACAAACAGCGAAACCAGGTGCTCGAGATGAAACACAATAAGCGCAACGAGACATATTCTACGTCAAATGCATGGGACGCTGCACCAACATCTGCATGGGGCGCAACGGACACCATAACCGAACAAACTGTTGCCTCAGTTGATACATCGGCACCAGCACCAGAAGGATTTGTTAAATATCGTGCAATTTATGAATTCAGCGCTCGAAATTCAGATGAGATTTCATTTCAACCCGGTGACATTGTACTCGTTCCGCTGGAACAGAATGCCGAACCAGGTTGGTTGGCTGGCGAAATTAATGGACACACGGGATGGTTCCCAGAAACTTATGTAGAAAAACTTGATATTGTGGAAACATCTGCCCCTATTTCTAGTTATAACGCTCAGGACACATTCAATGACAATAACCAACAGTTTAGGTAAGTCGATTAACACTTATAAAAAATAGAATAAGATTCTCACCATAAAACTTCCAGCAATTATAATAATTCAACCGCCACGACAATACAGCCCAAAGAAATTGAGGCAGAACCACCTACTGAAACTTACAATGGTGATGTAGAATATTACATCGCAGCGTATCCTTATGAGTCAGCCGAAGCCGGAGATTTGAGCTTCACAGCTGGCGAAATGATTATTGTGACGAAAAAAGAAGGTGACTGGTGGACAGGGACAATAGGCAGCAGAACAGGAATGTTCCCATCGAATTATGTACAAAAGGCTGATGTTGGAACGACAGCTACCACACCTGCAACTGTCACCATTGATTCCTACAATGAAGATCAACAAAGGGTAAGTAGCCTTAAAGGTTTGTTTTTGTGTTTAAAGCACAAAACAAAAACAAAAAAAAACTTGTTTGTTGTTGATTTTAATTGTTCTTTAAAACCAATTTTATGCGTGTGCCTACTAAGCCTCTGCATTTATCGAAACTACTAAACTAACCAATTCTAAGCGAAACCCCCATTTTCCTGTATCACTCTCTACCATTTAGGATAATAACGTAAATGGTAATGCTCAAGCTCAAGCCGAATCACTTAACGATATTCCCGAAGAGCAACAACAAAAAGCAAGCAGCGAGCTGCAGCAGTACTCTGAAACAATTGTTGAAAACGATATTGCTTCACAGCAAATGCCCGCTACCGCTGCTGCAGCTAACACTCATGATGCAACTGCAACTGATGAATCCCGAACACAAGAGGAACTTGATACGGAGGTCTCTCAAATAAATACCCAGCAAAAAAGTATTGAGCATTCGGATTCGTTTAGTCGGCCCATGTCAAGAACATCATCCATGACACCTGTAATTTTCAAAATACATTATTTTATCAGCTTGAGATTTTTTTTTTTATTTAAACATACTTTTGTTTTGCTCTTAAATTAGTTTAAACATTTACATCTTTAAATTAGTTTGTGTGCTGTAATTTTCTTTTATTCTTGCTTCTTCTCCCTTGGACTTGCTTTCTTCAATTCGCTTCTGAACATTTTGAACATCATGAACTTAAATATAATTCTATCAATCTACAGGGAATGCGAGCCAAGAGAGGGGAAATTGCACAAGTTATTGCTCCATATGAGGCAACCAGTGGTGAGCAACTCTCGTTGCAACGCGGCCAGCTCATAATGGTGCGTAAGAAGACCGATTCAGGCTGGTGGGAAGGAGAATTACAAGCCAAGGGCCGGCGACGCCAAATTGGTTGGTTCCCAGCGACCTATGTTAAGATTCTTCAAGGTGGACGGAATAGTGGACGCAACACACCCGTTTCTGGTAGTCGCGTTGAAATGGCTGAAACTATTTTAGGTAAATCATTTTAAGAACCCAAGCCAAGCGTATGCATGTAATAAGTTGTTTTTTTGTTTTTAGACAAAGTCATTGCTTTGTATGCTTACAAGGCGCAAAATGATGACGAGCTTTCCTTTGACAAGGACGACATAATAAGTGTGTTGGGCAGAGATGAGCCTGACTGGTGGCGCGGTGAATTGAATGGATTGTCTGGGCTGTTTCCCAGCAACTATGTTGGACCATTTGTCTCATCGGGTAAGAAGGATGCCAAATAGTGTTTTTGTTTTTATAATCTTACACCTTTAATAAATCTGTCCATTTTCTTAACCAACGACAATGTTATGCGTGATATTTTTCTAAACAATAATTGTCTTTAAATTCACAATCTCTCTTATCTTTTAAATGATTGTCTTGCTTTTTTAATCGTGTTGTATATTTTTTTATATGCCTATCTAGTTTTTTTAGATGAAAAAAAGCATTTAATTGGTCCTAATCATTCCTTAAAATAAAATTTCAATTTATATATCTATAGAGATGAAACTCATAACATTTAAGACGTATGAACTTTTTTTCAACAAATTACATCTTATAAGTGCGAATTGTGTTAAAACTTATAAAAATAATTTATAATTATTTTTTTTATTATGTTTTCTTAGTTTTAAAATGCAATGAATTGTTATTTTTTCCAAAATATATATTTTAAGTTAACACACATATATTTATGTGAAATACAATGAGTTATAACGGGTGATTTTTTAAGAGCTTGAGAACTTTTTTTTAAAAAAAAACGCATAAAATTTGCAAAATCTCATCGGTTCTTTATTTGAAACGTTAGATTGGTCCATGACATTTACTTTTTGAAGATAATTTCATTTAAATGTTGACCGCGGCTGCGTCTTAGGTGGTCCATTCGGAAAGTCCAATTTTGGGCAACTTTTTCGAGCATTTCGGCCGGAATAGCCCGAATTTCTTCGGAAATGTTGTCTTCCAAAGCTGGAATAGTTGCTGGCTTATTTCTGTAGACTTTAGACTTGACGTAGTCCCACAAAAAATAATCTAAAGGCGTCAAATCGCATGATCTTGGTGGCCAACTTACCGGTCCATTTCTTGAGATGAATTGTTCTCCGAAGTTTTCCCTCAAAATGGCCATAGAATCGCGAGCTGTGTGGCATGTAGCGCCATCTTGTTGAAACCACATGTCAACCAAGTTCAGTTCTTCCATTTTTGGCAACAAAAAGTTTGTTAGCATCGAACGATAGCGATCGCCATTCACCGTAACGTTGCGTCCAACAGCATCTTTGAAAAAATACGGTCCAATGATTCCACCAGCGTACAAACCACACCAAACAGTGCATTTTTCGGGATGCATGGGCAGTTCTTGAACGGCTTCTGGTTGCTCTTCACTCCAAATGCGGCAATTTTGCTTATTTACGTAGCCATTCAACCAGAAATGAGCCTCATCGCTGAACAAAATTTGTCGATAAAAAAGCGGATTTTCTGCCAACTTTTCTAGGGCCCATTCACTGAAAATTCGACGTTGTGGCAGATCGTTCGGCTTCAGTTCTTGAAATGTCAAAGCATACTGAGCATCTTTCTCTTTGACACCATTTCTGAAATCCCGCGTGATCTGTCAAATACTAATGCATGAAAATCCTAACCTCAAAAAAAATCACCCGTTACAAAGAAATTATGACATGTTTTATTTTTTAATTGGTTAATTTGTTGTAAATAGATGATTTTTTGTTTTGCTTGTTTTATGTTATTTAAAATTCCTTTTTTCTGTTTTTTGTTGTTGTTTGGTGTTGCACGTTTTGAGAAAACACATTGCGTCAAGGTGCACATTTATATTTAAGGACATACCTAAACTACTAATGTGTTTAATTGAGATTATTTCCCATTGAATTTGAAACAATAAAGTCAATTTTAGTTGAGCCTTAAAGCTAGAGCAACCGTTATAATTTGCTTAAATGCATTACAAATCAAAGGAAAGTACGTCCACGTCTTCTGGCAGTCTGCTTACCCAACCGCTGGCTGGCTGTGTACATATGGAAACGAATTTTATTTCAGACTGTTTAGTAGAGTTGTGAGTTGGTATGCCATCAGCGTAATCTAAATGACTAGCTTTCGAGGCCACCTCCCTTCAATGTCTTGTCTTTTAAGTATCTACACCTACGGTGGTGATCAGATCATCTTCTATTACCGACAATTGTTACGCGATGTCGACTGGGACCACAACTAAGGCCCTATGGCTCCACCCACCCGTTATGTTCTCCAGGTTGACCTTAGAAAACGTTGAGAGGCCTCTCAGTTTTGGATTTGTCCAAGTTAGATTAGACCAGCACCAGCAACGTCACCAGCGTCGTTAGACCAAAGCCCTAAATTTGCTGTTGCTGTTCCATTGCTACCAACTTTGCGCAAGTGAAATTCAGGGGCACCATACTGCAAAAGAAAACTTCGTATACTTTTTTATGACACAAAGTGTCAAACAGAAGTAAGAAGACGATGCTGGTGCTGGTTGCAATGTGTTTCAATTTATTTTGCTGGTCAGCGTGCTGTTTGCTGTTGACGGTGCTGGTGATGTCGCTGGTTCAATCTGTTTCGCGCTTTAGTCGCATCTTACGACAGGCGGGGAAGCGTTAAATGGATATTTTGCCCCGTCGTTGAAAATGGAGTTCAAAGCATCATTTATGACGTCTTGATTGAGGCATTGAAAACAATTCCACTCCAACTTTATAATTGAAATTGGAAGGTGGTCGCAGAGTATATTACACATTATTGCAAAAATAAGAATTCTGTTCGAAAGCCCTTATTTTTTCAATAACGTTGTTGTTCTGTTTGATCGGTCCCTCATGCAGCTGTTAGTACACAAGATAAATAATTTTAGCGCAGTTCTTAGATACCGCTGTTTTCCCCCAAATTTGTACTGCGGCGCGGTTATGAAAAGCATTCTCTACTGCTATTAATGGTGAGGATAATGAAGATGATTTTTTTTTATATAATTATGCGCACGCACAAGGAATAAGGTAATGGCCCTTATAATGTTAAACACACTGCGTGAGCAAGTAAAGTTAGGGAATGAGGGGCAGAAGGTGTCAATTAACATTGGTCTGAAATGAAATGGCAAGGAAAAACATCACCGGGTAAACTATTCCAAGTTCGTGTTGTTCGGCTAAAAAAAAAGAATCTCTATATTTCCGAAATTGGGTTCAAGGGTGAACTGATGAGCATTCCTTGTGAGACGAGTATTACGGGAGAAACGTTTAAGGGGAGGAATGCAGCTGGCTTCTAAAAGTAAATTTTTTTATAAAAGAAAGGAAAGACTCGAGAGGGGCAATTGTTTCAGAGATATTTCTATTTCCATCAATTTAAACGCTCTGTTTTGTATTCTTTCAAGCAGGTAAAGCGATGCTTGGGAAGCACCTGCCCAGAGGTGAGAGTTATATGTTTGATATTGAAGTTCATAAATGTCCGTGAGCCCTGTGGTTGTCTGTGCCATTTGCATTTCGAATAATCCATTCGTGAGTTGTGGTTTACCTTAAGTGCAAAATATTTTCTTCGAAAACAATATCCTATAGATACCTAATGTATTAATGTTGCAGTAACAAACTTGGGAACCAGTCGGAAATACCTACAGACCTGGCTTGATTGCCCCTTGCCTTAACCGCGCCTTTGCTTTTATATCCATGCTATGATGTCACAGGGCTAGGTTCCCAGAAATCTTTGATATAAAAACCACAATACTTAACGGTTTTCAGTAAAAATGAAGTACACCATCACACGTATTAAATAAAAAAGAATTTATCAAAAAATTATTTCGAAAATTGTAGGACGGATTTTGATAAAATCCTGTTTTTTATTTTTAGTTCTTTGATTTTTTTTTGGTATGCAATTTTGTAGAGTTTATTTTTAAAAATATTGATTTTTCAAACAACAAAAATCAAAAATTAATTTTAATTAGAAAAAAGTTATTCAAAATTTTGATATGCAAAATTAATTTAACTATCTAGATCTTTTCAAATATAAAATTTGACAGAAATCCATACAGCCGTTACCAAGAAAACCAAAAATTAAAGAAACCGTTATATGAAAGGTCCCGTTAATAGACTTCCCGTATATATGGTTCTGATGAAACGATAGCCAATACCAACAAAAAAAATTCTCAAAAATTTTCATGAAAATCGTATGCGGGAAAAGTCTATTAACGGAACCTTTCATATAACGGTTTTTTAATTTTGGGTTTTATCGGTAACGGCTATTTGAATTTCTGTCAAATTTTATATTTGAAAAGACCTATATAGATAGCAAAATTAATTCTGCATATCAAATTTTTTAATAACTTTTTTTTCTAATAAAAATTAATTTTTGAATTTTTTTTTGAAAAATCAATATTTTTAAAACTAATAAAAAAAAATATTTTAAATTTTATATCCACATGTGTATTAATAAACTCTTAAAACTGCATACCAAAATTTAAACAAAAAAAAAAAAATCAAAAAACTATAAATAAAAAACAGGTTTTTATCAAAACCGGTCCTACAATTTTCAAAATATTTTTTTCATAAATTCTTTTTTATTTAAGACGTGTATGCCATCACACTTCATTTTTACTAAAAACCGTTAAGTATTGTGGTTTTGATACTTTTTATAAGGTCAAACTGTGCTATTTTCAACGTAAATGTTAATTGTTTCTGTCAAAGATCTTGGTTTCCAATGTAATCAGGCATATAACAGCAAGTACGTGCGACCCAGTCGTGCCCATTTTTACTTGCGATTATAGGTACTATAATACAAGTTATGCATTCGTGCAGATTAAAAATTTTGAGATAACAATCAAACATGACATTACGATGATAGAGAAACATATTTGAGTTACTGGCAAAATTCTGTCCGTCTGTCTGTCTGTCTGTCTGTACGGATGTATTTTAGACTGCAGCTTAAACGGTTGGGCCAATCGTCAACGGCTCCAAGAATTTTTATAAAAAAATCAGTATACTACTGTAGGTATGCATTAAATTTTGGTGAAAAAAAAAATTAATATGGTGGGCTAAAAACGGTACCTCCCATAAGACCGGTATTTTTTTCTTCGACTTTTTCGAAAACTGGTGATCCGATTACAATCAAAATTGATATTTAGGAAGATGTAGGTAGCCTGAGAATTTTGCATACATTTTTTTCTAACACTTTTTTTTTTGTATTTTAATAATTTAAATTTTTTTTTTTTTTTTGAAAAATCAATATTTTGAAAACGGGTAAGTGAATTTTTTTTTTAAAATTTTGTTTTTTAATATACGTTATTTTTGTGCTTAAGTTTGTATTCTTAAATTATTTTTTTTAATTTTTTAAAAAAAGTTGTTAAGAAAAAACCGTTTTATTTAAAAATGCTCTAACGATTTTGAAAAAAAATGCACACTTTTTCACATTTTTAAAGAAATAAAATGGCGTTTAAATTTTTCCGCTGAAAACTATTTTACGTATTTTTTTCCAACAATCAAAAGTCAGAAAAATCGAATATAATCTTTGAAGTTCCCTTAATATTTTTCAAATTATATTCCAAGCTGTGACCGCACATAAGAGCAAGTACGTGCGATCCAGTCGTGCAATTTATTTAGAATTGTGATGTGATTATTTATTTTCAATTTTTTTATACCACACATTATATTTTATATTTAATAAATAAAGGTTTTTGTTTTTCATTTTTAGTCACTATCTGAGTTTTCCTCTTCTTCAGAAGTTAAAAAAAATTTGTACCTGGTGTCTCTGGTGGAAGATTGTGACTTTTCATTCGTGGAGAACCTGATTTATTTGAGAGCAGTGGATCAGATGCTATGAGGAATCTGTTTAGGATATCTCGGTGTCGGTATCCTTCCTGCTAGTTTTTCGACTGAAATATTCCGATTTGGCCGATATTCTTTATTGTTAATCGCTTGAGCCTCTTCAGCTAGCTGACCTAACGGCAGAACACAGTATTTTGTGGATGCTTGCTGGCATGTTGTACCAGGGATATAGAGACTGGTATAGCTTTTAGCCTCTAGGGTATAACCCTTGAATTTCTCTGTATCAATAGCGAGATCGCATGATAAAGCTTCGCGAATGACTAGAAAACGTGTTATTAACCTTCTGTTACATGCCAGTGATTTCAGCAGTTACTTCTGAATTTCTGAAAAATCTGCGGGCCGAATTTCCGTCATTTGTGTTGCCTGCTGTTTGTTTGGGCAATACAACAAGAAGACCAATTTGTTTTCGGAACTGCTCTTGGATGAAAGATTTCCTAGTTTGCACTGAAATTTTATGCTCAGATGTCCTAGCCTGCTATTTTTGTACATCTGAGTTGTAGGAGATATGCCCGAATTCATGAATGTAACGGGATATTCCAAATGAATACTATTTGCATCCATGTACATGCGCGTAACGAATAAATCTCGATTAATTTCTTTTGGAGTGGCTCCACAAATGTAGCACCTTTGTGTCGAATCGTATTCCAACAATGCACTGCAAACCTTACCGTCTACCATGGTCATAATTAAGTTGTGACTTAGTTTGATATTCAAATCCTTGATTTGAATGTAAGTGAAATTTACGTCCTTTATGTTATCTTGCATTTTATTGGTTTCTGATCTTATGACATCCTTTGTTTCCTTTGTCATGGAAGGCACAAGATTCAAGAAAAACAAATTTTCATCATTCCTCTGGAGAAAGTCTGGGCTCTGTCTTTGTGTTTCTTGTCTGCTTCAGATTCGTTGCACAACCTGGCGAAGAAAAAGATAACTCTCTTACCAAATTTACTGCATCCCTTTTTCCAGAAGACCTTAAACTTAATTCATTGGCAAGTGCTAACTCTTCAGGAGACTTGGTGTAAACCAAATCCTTAATTTTCCTTTTTTTTAACTTTTATACTGCTCTCCTGCAAATGATTTTGTTGGTCACCTGAGTTTTGCAGCTCCTCATTCTGCACTGGTGCTTGGTATAGCTGGGCTTATGCACTCAGCTGGCAAAACAATAGGCCGGTCCAACCAATCCTTAACTTTTAATTTTTATTCTTCCTATCAGACTACTAACAAACATCTCCAATTCTCGAGAAGAACTCACCATGTTGTTTTCATAAGCAACTAGTTGCGCAATGCTTCGGAATCTGTCTTCATTGGAAGTTTGTTTCCATAGCTCAAAAACATCCATCCAGAGTATTTAAAAAAAGCTTATATGGAAGCAGCACAAAGGTGCATGAGATTTTTTTGGTCAAACTATATCCAAAGAAACAGAAAATGCCAAAATTGACTTGTCTACAATTTTTAAACACTGTCCAAAACTTTTTTTTAGCCTAAATCGAAATTGAACAAAAAAAGTAAAAAATGCTAAAAAAATTACTTTCGCGTTAAGTGTAATTAGTGTAGATATTTTATATGTAAATTCGTAAATAATTTTTTTAACAACCAAGAAGAATTTAAAACAGGAGTGTTTAATGTAATTCTTTCACATTGCATAATTTATTTAAAATATTTAAAAAAAAATAACACTTATTTTTATTTCTAGGTAACGTATAACGTGTGCATGGTTAAGAATTATTAATCAGCAGCAGCCTATACACAATAATTGAATTAATAATGTTGTTTATGTAGAAAATTGAAATATTAAATTCATAAGTAAAAAGAAAAATATAAGAAAACACAAAAACATTAAAAAAAAAACTTTTAATAGAATTTAGTTGACGAAACTTTGCGTAGATATTGAAATCGTATTGTTTAATGTTAAAATTATAGTTTCGTTTGAAAAAAAAAAAAATAAAATGATAAAGTGATGTTATAAAAAAAAAAAATTATAAGAAATTAGATCAATATTGTTTACGTTTGATTTATCCTTCATAAAACAATTCATATTTCCTCTTTTTATGAAAATGAATTTAAATTAAATAACAAAATAAAAAAAAAGTGTTAATTGAAAAGAATAAATATTCATATATAAAATAAACAATATATATTGTATTAGATGACCCCACATTCTGTTCATCAAAATTAAAAAAAAAACAATTGCAAAAAAACTTCCTAATTCCTTGTAATATTTATATAGATCAGTGTATTGTATCAAAAACATCATACATTAGATGCTTATAACTTCCAAAGAAAGCGTTGAATAATTAGGTTACTTAATCTGAGAACCTTTTCCCGTATACCCTAATATTTTAAGAATTTCGCACAATTTTATAGATTAAGACAGTAAATTGATCTGCATTTTGAGTAAAGTAAACCTATAATTTGTAAAATAAAACGAACCAAAAAAAAAAAAAACAAAACTGTGCAGTTTTTAACGAAAATTTCGGAGATGAGGTCTACCTTGGCTTCTGGCTCCCTCGGGTACAACGTCGTAGGCTTTGCTTGCTGCAACGTCGATGTTCATCCGCTCTTCTTAGCCGCTGTATATGGATTTGTATGGCTAGGCTTATGTCGAGGTACAGGGAGCTTATTATGTAAAACGAATATCGTTTGTAATACAGCATATTCTAAAGGGTTTTCGAATAAGGACTTGACAACTTTTTTTTTTAAGTAAAACGCAAACCATTTGAGATATATCAAAAACTTTATTATCGGCTTGCAGTACAATCAAAACATTTATGAATGCAACTCGACTTCGTTCATATGGCCACCGCGGGCACGTTTGCAGCGGTCGATTCGTTGGACCCAATTTTCGATGACTCGTCCAAGTCCATATCTTCCAGTTCGGGCCAAAAATAATCGGTAATCTTGGCGCGATAACGCTGGCTATTAACATGACGATCGTTATCTTCGACGAAAAAATATGGCCCAATACGGCCGCCGGCATGCAATCCGCACCAAAAAGTAGTGTTTCATGAAGCAAATGTGGATTTCCCCCCTACCAATAGCGCATATTTTGCTTATTGACGAACCCATTGAGCCAAAAATGAACTTCGTCACTGAAGATGATTTTGTGATGAAATTCAACAATTCAACGCTCTTAAAGTTACGGTCACCGACTCTGAATTTAGGCAGAATGTTTTTTATAACTTGCATACACTGCTCGCTCGTGTACTTTACCAAATGTTGAGTTTACTGAATAAATTGACAATGACAGTTCGATGATTAGTGAAAGGGTGCGATACAAGTCGAGATAGCGAAAAATGAAACTCGTATTTCATAATCGAGTACTTTTAGCTGTCATTTTGTGTTCGTTGTTTTGTAAGGAATTCGATCTCGTCTTGGGTTATTCGAGGAGAGCCCCAGTAGCACGTAGAACTCGTTGTTGTATCTTCTTCACCACTCCTTGTTGACCGGATCACAGACAGGGCCATAAATCGCACGTAGTACTTTTCTCTCGACAACATCAAGGGAGCTTTCATCCGACTGAAGGAGGGTCCACCCATGCTCTGCATCTACACCGTAATAGCAGGACCGGAATGATGGTTCTTCTTGGTAGGGATTTATTTCTCAATTGTTATTTAGCTCAAAGAAATGGCGATTAGCAAAAGTGATTATACGTTTGATTTCTGTGCTTAGGTAGACAAATTCACTGACTAGCAGAAGTTATACTTATCAGTAGGTGTCATGTTCTGACCAAGTCAGTTGTGGGATTGAATTTTTATTGATGAAAGCATACACTTCGTCTTTTCCTTTTCTTTAATTTGTCATATTTTTTGCTTGTTGCTGACTCAATGAAAGTGAAAGCACCGGTTACTGCCGCTTAGTTCTTCCTATCACATCAATGCCGTCAGCAAACCCAAGTAACTGTTGTGATTTATTAAAGATTGTGCCTGAGTGTTCTGTATTATCTTTTCAATGTTGAAATATGTGCATGACAGTGCATCACCTAGTTGTAACCCTCTGGTGGTGTCGAAGTTCTCAGGAGTATCCTTGCCAATTTTGATGGAGCAGCGGACTTTTGATCGGGCAGATGGTACTGAGATCCAATCATCGGGCATAATTTACTCCGACCATATTTTGCAGATGAGTTGGTATAGGCACCACTTGTAGCCCATCATCACCATCTGGTTTGTTTCTTTTTAGTCTTGGCTCCTTGGATCTCATTTTGGTCGGGTGGGTCGGGTGGATGGAATTCTTGGTTGACTGGTTCAACTTGAACATTAGCGGGATATGGGCCTTCATCACCTTTCAACAATTGGTTAAAGTTAATTTCAACCAGATGGTTAACATCGACTGCGTATCTACTACGGTGATTCCATCCTCATCGTTGCAGGGCCTAGGACCTAACTAGTTATAATTATTTAATTTCGAAATGAATTGTTGTTCTTCATATTATTACAATGCGTTTATAAATTCCTGACAAATTTAAATATTATAAAATTAAACTAAAAAACCCTATACACTAACTTTATATGACAAACAAAATTAAACAATTACTGTTAATTTTACTTAAAACTATAAAATACACAAAAAAGGTTTACAAAAAATATAAATGTCGAAAATAATTAAAAAAAAGAACTCAAATTCATATTTAATTTATGTGTATTAAAACAAAACAAAAATTAATGTTACATATTACCCGCGCATATGTGTATCATAATTTTGCCCAAAACTAAAAAAAAAAACATATATGTAATAATATATACATACAAATATATCATATTATTAAAAAATATTCGTGAAAATATAAAAAACACAGTTTCATATAAATATGATAGTGTGTATTTATAAATGAGATCTTTTTCTATTATACTCTTTAATGCAAAATATACAAACATACATTCCATCAGTTGAAAATGGAAGGTTTGCAAAATGCAAAGCCGCACGAATAGTGATTTGAAAAATAAAAAAAAAAAACCCAAGGACCATAAACTCATACTAATCAAACAAACCCTCAAATAAAATCGAATAGCGACCGAGCTTATTTATAAATACACAATTCATTGTTCTTCAATTTTTATAAGTGTATGAGGAAATAAAAATAAATATTTGACGTATTAAATGTGTTATTACATTAAAATTAAAACAAACATATATATATATATACGTTATTACAAAACTTATCGTTTAGACATGACAATTGTAATTGATTATACAAAAAAATCGAAAATAAAATATCATTTAAAATAAACAAAATAACACAAATAAATAATAAGTATTAAAAAAATATTGTTAATGTATTAAAAAAAAACAAAAAAAAAACTTGTTTTGTAAATAGGATAAAAAAGTATACATTTACAATAAAACAAATTTATTGTTTGAATTTATTGAAAATTCTCTTTTACATTTACTTGTATTTATTTCATTGTTGTACATTTTTAAGTAACCTACCTTCACACATAATTTATTTAAGAATATTTCTCCATTTACGTTATTTTATATTTGTATATAAAACAAAATCAAATCTGACCGTTCACATAGTAATCATATGAATATTTAAATATTGCGTCGCCTTATAATCGTAATAATCTCAATATATATATATAAATATAAATGTGGATAAGAATCGCTTTTAATTGTAATATAAATAAAGATTATTTGATTAAATAAAACAAAAACAAAAAAGACATTACATCATATTTTGTCATTTGAAATGCCTTCTTCTCGACAATTCTGCGACGCTTATTTATTCATAGAAGGTCTATAAATAATGCTAAAGTAAAACAAACCAAAAAATATTATTTATATACTTTCGAAAAATTTGTTTATTTATTATTTTCAATAAAAAAAAAAGTTTTTACGATTTCTAAGTCTACGATGCCTTTAAACGCTTATGATATCTATCTTATATTATGTTTTTAATTTTATGGTGTTTATTCTTTCTTTTGTGAAATGTTAAATAAAAAAAGCTGTTCAAATGAAATAAAACTTACAAAACATAGTCTTCGTTATCTTCTTGCTAGAATAAAACTATATATACATACATATATATTATCTACAATTATATCATTAAACATATAAATATAAACAGAAATACATGTATTAATTAAAAAAAAAACAAAAACAGAACAAAAATAATGCAAATTAATACTTAAAAAATCCGATGCAATAAATGTAAACAAATTTAAAAATTCTTATTCGTTTTTTTTCTCTAAATTCTTTCTAGGCACATTTAAAAATTCGATCACTTTTACGGAGTGACAAGGGTTAGGAAAAAGAGTTAGAATTTTAGCTTACCCACCCGGCGTTGCTCGGGTGGTATACCATACATATTCGAGAAAACGACCACGGCATGGTGCACACTACTAATCAAAATAGCCTATGACTTCTTACAAAATAAGCTATATATTTGTGAAGCTAACTCAGCGGCACAAGTGAGTGACTAAAATAGCCTTAGTTAATCTTTACAACATAAGCTATCTGCGTGTGAAAGTACCATCAAAATCGGGGCATAAATTACAATTTCAGAAAAAAACGGACTCCAGCGCCACCTTTGGGAAATTAAGATAGCCTTATTTAATTCTTACAATATCGTCTATCTGCATGTAAAACTCCCATCAAAATCAGTCCATAGATAAGAATTTGCAAAAAAAAAACACCCCAGCGCCTTCTAGTGGGTACTTTAAATAGCCTAAGTTACTCTCTGGAGCAGCAGCAATCAGCCAGTGAAAGTCCCACCAAAATCGGTACAGCCGCTTCCGAGATTAGCTGAAACAAACAGACAGAAAGCCAGATAGACAAACATTTTAAAAATTGTGTTTTTGTTATAAGTACTCTATAATTATAATATCATATGCATTTTGTAAAAAATTATTTTTATTTTGTTACTAAAAACAGACATTTCATTTTTATGTATGGTATAGAAAAAGAAAAATACGGCAGTGGTGCAGCAGATAAGATCGACTCTCAGTTTGGGAAGCAATTTTTCTAAATCCTAGTGCAAACTAGAGCCGTCCGTTGGTTTTAAGTGAGAAAATAGTCACCTAATTCTCGATCTCCTGCGCCGAGAATCCTAATTCCTATTTCTCTAATTCTTCTAACTAGTGTCGTGCAACATCCGGTTGCATTCTAAAATGCATTGTACCTTACAGACACATAGTTTAAAAAAAAGAAAGAAAAGAATAAAGAATATTTTTTAATATCCATGAAATCGGCATTAATTGAAATTCAAATTCGGATTTCGCTGAAAAAATGAAATGAAAAGCCTGTCAAAATAGATAACCTATGCCTAAGTTTCTCACTAGCACATCAGCAATCCGCCAGTGAAAGTCCCGTCAAAATCGGTGCAGCCGTTCCCGAGATTAGCTGGAACAAACAGTTAGAAAGACAGACAGATAAAAACTTTAAAAATTGTGTTTTTTTTATAAGTACTATATAATTACAATTTCATATACATCTTGTAAAAAGCTGTTATTTTGATACTAAAAACAGACACTTCAATTTTATGTACATATGTGTATAGATGTATAGATGAAAAAAAGAAAAATACATCAGTGGTGCAGTATAGTAGAGATGTTCGCTTGTTAGAGCCGTTCGTGGATTTTAAGTGAGAAAATAGTCACATAATTCTCGATCTACTGCGCCGAGAATCCGAATTCCTATAATTCTAATTCTTTATAACTAGTGTCGTGCAACATTCGATAATTCCGATGTTTGCGATCCGCATTTCTTTTCAGTTGGTAAAGCTTTTTAAAGATGAAATCCCACAAGGTAACTATACTCTGTTCAATTTATATTTTCAGTACAGACCTTATGGAAGAGAGCTTTCAAACACACTGGTACCTGCAAGTGTTCGCATCGCACTCAACTTAAAAAATTGCCACTTAAATATAAAAGAGAACCCTGAAATACATTGAAATTGTTGTTGTAATACTTCATTTAACCCACGTACATAACACCAAGAGCTGTCTGCTCCCCGGCTGCGAGGAGACAGGAGACTGATTATCGATTATCAATTTGCCTCTCGCTTATTGTGTTTATTTTTAAAAAAAAGCACTACTGCATAGTTACCATTCGTCATTAATGGAAATAATAATACCTTTTTCTTTGGTTATTGAAGAATTGAAGCTTTCTTAGAGCGAATGAGAGCATATTTTAAGATTAAAGAAGAAGGTGTTGTTGCTATGTTTTTTTTTGCTTAAATTTTTCGTTTTAATTTTGCTTAGTAAAAAAGGTTAAAATAAAAATACATATTGAAATATTTGTTGGCAATTTTTTTTTACTTGCGATTATAGGTACTTTAATGCAAGTTATGCATTCATACACAAAAATAAATTGAGATATTAATCAAACATGACATTACGATTGAGAAACGTATTTGAGTTACTGAAAAATTATGTTTGTCTGTCTGTACGGATGTATTTTGGACTACAGTCTGAACGGCTTGGTCGATTGTCATCAAACTTATAACATAAGATTATTTTGACATTCTACAGAGGTCTTATATTATTTTTTTTTAGCTCAAATGTTAACGGTACCTGTCATTTAAACGTTAAGTTAAAGTTAATTTTTCTCGAAAACCACAAAAAAATCTGTATACTTTTGGAGGTGTGGTTTATATTTTGGTGAGAAAAATATAAGTTGGTGGGCTAAAAACGTTACCTCGGAAACTGGCTATCCGATTACAATCAAACTTGTTATTTAGGAAAAATATTTTCGAATATTGTTGAAAAACCGTTATATTTAAAAACCGTTCCTACGATTTTGAAAAAAATCCTGCTCCTTCAATTTGTTTAAGGAAATAAAATAGCTTTAAAAAAAGAATAAGATGGATTTAATTTAATTTGATTTTTGATTTTTTTTTAGATTTACGGTCTACCTCTACATGTTTCTGTTTTCATAAAATTTGAATAAAAAGTTGGTAACCATACCTACATTTATGTGAGAATTATACCAATTTATAATGCCCAGTATGGCAACCATTCGAGAGCTTTAAAATGGAGATAGCTTATTGAAATCCATAACAGTAAGAGTGAAAGACAAATATCCTATCTTCCCTGAACTGAGAATATAAATTGAACAGAGTATAGGATTTGATACAAAATTAATTCAATTTTGGCGGGAAGTTCTATGGGTCTTCCTCTCTTCTGCCGACAGAATGGATCCTTGCGGTAGTTGGTAGGTTAATGAATGATATCGTAACTTAATAAAATTTAATTCAGAAGTTTAATTTTCTTGAAAAAAAATTACTGTAAGTTTTTTGATAGACCATGCTATTTTTCTCTCAAAAATGAACCTTTTACTGAAAAATGGAACAAAACAATAATACAATTTTTTACTTATTATATTTTTTTTTTATATTTTACATTATATACATCAGTGGTTCCAATATCCCAACCTTTTCTAACTGACGACCCAAACTGACTTTTAGCTAAGATTCTGAGACCAAATATAATTAAAAATATTAAATGTTAGAAATAATGACCGTACGTTATAGATTGTGGTAAGGATTTAGTATTTACTAGCTTACCCACCCGGCGTTGCTCGGGTATACCATAAATCATTTATCTGCCTGTGAAAGCTCCGTCAAAATCGGGGCATAAATACAAAAAATAAAAAAAAAGTTCTCCAGCGCCTTACTTAATCCTTACAATATCAGCTTTCTTTCAAAATCGGTTCCAAAATAAGAATTTTCCAAAAAAAAAAACATCCCAACGCCATCCAGTGGGTAATTTAAATAGTCTTAGTTACTCCCTAGCATATCAGTTCCGTTAAAATCGGTGCAGCTGTTCCCGAGATAACCCGGAACAAACAGACAGAATGACAGAGAGACAGACAAAAAATTTAAAATGTGTGTTTTATGTTGTTTCTTACTTCTCACCCTGATAAATATACTATTAGTGTAACTTCTTCATTTGGCTCTTCAGACCATTGTATCATTTCAGCTAATTTCTCATCCCCCACCCATGCAGTTAAAGAAAAACTTCCCACCAGGACCGTTTGGCAATACGAGAAAGCCAACTGGGACGGCCTGAATTTCTTTTTCCGAAACTTTAACTGGTCACTATGCTTCCTCGATAGTGACATTGATGCCGGTGCTGAAATGATCACAAAAGTGATTCTTCTAGGGATGCGTGCTTATATTCCTAACAGAGTAAAAAGCATCAAACCTAAAGAAAAGTCTTGGTTTAATTCTGAGTGTAAAGAAGCTATCAGGCTTAAAGAAGTAAGTTTCCGATCTTACAAAGCCAACCCTACAGAGGAAAATCGGAAAAAGCACAAACAAGCAAGGAACTCATGCAACTCCGTTATAGAAAGAACCAAATTTTTGCATGACCAAAAATTACGGCAAAAAATTCTGCAGTGTCCCAAAGGCAGTAAAAATTTTTTGTCATTTGTAAAAAATATAAAAAACTCCTAGACATCTTCGGTTCCAACGCTCATCGACAATAACAAACCAATTGTTTACTCTTCAGAGAAGGCAAACTTGCTCGCCGCCCATTTCGCTGCCAGCTCCACGCTGCCTCAAAGCAACGTTGCCCCTCCTTTACTTGAGAATGTAAATTTTTCCATGGGACAAATTTTTTTCCGCACTCGTACAGTAGCAAGAGTTCTCAAAGATCTCGATATACACAAATCCGCTGGGCCGGATGGTATACCCCCGATTCTTCTGAAGAGGTGTTCCATCGCTCCTACTCTTCTGGAATCTTTCCTAGAAGATGGAAAACAGCATTTGTCCAGCCTCCCCCTCCCCCTGGTGTGCCCCAGGGCTCTGTTCTGTCTCCGACTCTTTTCCTCATTTTTATTAATGATCTTCTGTCTGTTACTTCTAATCCACTTAACTGTTTTGCTGACGACTCTACCCTCAGCTTTTCATATTCGTTCGATAATTCACGTCCTTCGCCTTCGGACGTACAATTGCAACGGTGCCGTATGTCAAGCTCATTAAACTCCGATTTATACAGCATTGTCAAATGGGGTAATAGAAATCGTGTGGAGTTTAATGCTTCGAAAACTCAATGCTGTCTTCTGTCGTTAAAGCTAAACATTCCCCCAATGCCATTGTCATTGAATGGCACTTACATCGAAGAAACCGAAAAGCTCTCAGTACTCGGTATGTGTGTCAACGACGACCTCCGTTGGAACGACCATATATTTGAGATCGCTAAGAATGCTGCAAAGTGCTTAGGTTTTCTGTATCGGTGTAAGAAGTATTTTTCCCCATCTGATCTGGCTACAATTTATAAAGCGTTTATACGCCCTAAACTCGAGTATAACTCCCACCTCTGGGCAGGTGCTTCGCAAACATCGCTTCACCTGCTTGATAGAATACAAAATCGAGCGTTAAGATTGATAGGTAATAGAACTGCGGCTGAAACAATTCCCCACTCGAACACCGACACAATGTTTCACGTCTTTCCTTATTTTATCGTTTCTTTTACAAAAAATGTTCACTCGAAGTAGCCAGTTGCATTCCTCCCCTTAAAAGTTTCTCCTGTAATACTCGTCTCGCAAGGAATGCTCATCAGTTCACCCTTGAGCCTAATTTCGGACGTAACGTACCGTGAAATATAGGGATTCTTTTTTTAGCCGAATGACACGAATTTGGAATAGTTTACCCGGCGGGATTTTCCCTTGCCATTTTGATCTGCAAACATTCAAAACCAATGTTAATTGGCACCTCCTATCTCTCCCCTCCCTATCTTCGTAATGCCCGCGCAGTGTGTTCTACATTAAAAGGGAAACACATAATCCCTTGTGCGCGCGTTAATTATAAAAAAAAAAAAAAAAAAAAAAAAAAAACAAATTTGTATGAACCTTTGGTTGTAGTATCCAAAGGTTCACAAAACGAAACTTTTCTTTGATATTTTCAACATGTCTATATCTTGAATAAGCTAGCAGCTGAGCACAAGAGGCCACGTTCGTTGATTCCGTCAACTAGTGCTGCAAAATATGGTGATTCCTTTATTTCTGCAATTACTTGAGTCTTAAGGTTCAATGACATATCCTCAATGCGTCTGGATACTGTGTTGTTTGTTTGGTGGAATCATTGGACCGTATTTTTTCAAAGATGCTGTTGGACGCAACGTTACGGTGAATGAACCGAACACTGATTTTGGTAATAAAATTCAATGATTTGCAAGCGTTGCTCGTTAGTAAGTCTATTCATGATAAAATGTCAAAGCATACTGAGCATCTTTCTCTTTGACACCATGTCTGAAATCCCGCGTGATCTGTCAAATACTAATGCATGAAAATCCTAACCTCAAAAAAATCACCCGTTATCAAGTTTCTTACAACATCAAATCAAAATGTCAAATGTTGGGCTCGCGACCCATTAAACATTACCTTGCTATCTTATCACAATGTCGCTTTGACTTCGACGTTACGTTTGGTTCGTGTACACGATAAGGTAACTCGAAGATGAAAGTAGAACAGGTTGAACTCGCTCACTTTGACAAAAAAAAGCAAAAACAAAAACTGAAATTTGGAAAATGTCATTCAAAGCGAACACAAAGCGTGTAAAATGTGACGAGACGAATCCAAAGCTGAAGCGTGATTGTGTTTTAGCCATTAACTGTGATGTTTGCGATCGTCTATGGTTTGCGTATTCGCTCATTGAAACCAACAAAAATATCATCTATTAGGAGACGTATTCACGTACGTGTACAACACACGTTTTTTCTAGTTAATCGTCTGTTTTGGTTTTAATTTGCTTGTTTTTATGATGCGTGGTGAATTTACTTATTTAGGGTTGATTATTGAAACTTCCGAGGGCTAAGATCTAATTTCCGGATTGCGTATTACTATACTATTTTTTACAGGCTGGCTACTTTGGCCAGGGTTCCGATACGTCGGAATTTTTCTTTTATGGGTGTAACTTAGTGGCATTATTCTTTTGTTTGACAATATGAGAAAGCCAACTGGGATTGGCAATGAACCCAATTCTTTCGGGAATGAGAACTTTTATCCCAAAAAGAAAATAAGAAAATTCATGGTTCAATCCAACCTGCAAAGAGCTTATCAGGTTCAAGGAGTAATGTTTCTGTTGCTGTGCTATAAAGCAGAGGAACATTGGAATAAGCCAGGAAGGCCTGTAACGCCCGTATTCGACGAACCAAATTTTTACATGAACAAAAATTAAGGCAGAAACTCAACAATGTCCAAAGGTATAATAAGAATTTCGTCACGTCTTCGATTCCATCCCTTTTTCTCAGTGACACTCCATTTCTTAGTTCTCAAGAGAAGGCAAACTTTTTTGCTAGGCAGGTTTTGAAAGATCTCGACAGGCGAATGCTCCTCCCCCGCAAACTAGCGACTGATTGCACTTACATCCTTTCTTTCCAAGGTGGAAAGAAAAAAAACGCTAATAAAAGTTGTTTTAGATGGGTTCAAGTCTGATACTCTCAAAATAAATGCTGGTGTGCCCCAGGGCTCCGTTCTGTGTCTGACTCACAATTTATTGCCATTTTGCCCTCCGATTGCCTAGTGGAGACACTGAAACAATGGCAAATGCAATATAACCCGGTAGATGGAAGGCAATTATTGCTTTCCATTGCGAAGGCAGTTTTCTCTGAAATTTCTCTCTTTTCAAAATAGCTGAGAATAACATTATTTGAAAAGTGGCGCGTACAATTGAAGTTGCCAGTAATGAAAAGCCCACCCACATTGAAAATTGCACTCCTTATCAGGGTTGCCATATCTTGAAATGCCTTGATAGCCCAATTTCGAAAATCTTGTAGCCCAATATCGGTGCCCAAAATGTAGCCCAAAATAATAGAAAAATTGGATTTTCATATATTTTATGTAAAACAATAAAAACATAACTTTTATAAAAAAAATAAAGAATATTAATATTTTATTAATATTGTGAAGTTTTGGCCTTGGGTTCGACAAATAAAACTCCAAAATAATACAACAAGTCTCTTTATTTTATAAAACACAACGTCTTTCTGTTTAAATAACAGCAAATAAAACTTATTTCACTTATTTACAATTCAAATACGTTTTTATAATTCAACAATTTTTATTTAATCTCAATTACGTTTTTATAATTCAACAATTTTTATTTAGTGTCTACTTCGTAGATTTATCTACCGAGGTAGATTAAAAATGTAAAAAAAAATGTAATGTAAATTTTTATTTAATCTCAATTCAATCACTTTTTACTAACGCTTCCAGTTGTTAACAATTACCTTGCGAAAATAAACTAAACTCTCTCAATGCCATCTACTCTTGTATTTATACAAATTTATCAAACCAAATTTACCTGAACCAAAACGGTAAATTGGTTCCGCTTGCTGGCTGATTTCACTAGACAACAAAAAACACTAAATAATGTATCAAATGAAGTTTGGTCCGGTTGAAGTCAAATGTCAAAATGAATGATTGTATTCAACGAAGAAAAAATTAAATAGTGCCAAATTTTTCATGTTTTTTTTGAAAGTAGGCTTAGAGCAAACGATTTTTTTTTAAATATACATAAGTACATCAAGAAAAAAATATCGCCCAAAATCGTAGACTCTTAATCGACTTACAGCCCAAAGTGTAATTGGACTACTAATTTGAAATTGTTGTCGGAAATTAAAAAAAAGATAGCCCAATATATGATAAATAGCCACAGGCAACGCTGCTTCTTATTGCTATTGCCTGTGGAGAATAGAAAAAAGAAAAAAAACTGCGACTTGTACCGACCATGCCCTGCAAACCCTAAAATTTTATTTTGTGTATATAAATACGTGTGAGATTCGTGTGAGAAGCAGCCCATAAATGCAAACGTATTAGTAGTCCCATAAGAGATGTACAGGGACACATATGTCGCTGAACGGTTATTTTTCAGTTTGTAGACGAAGAGAGAATTATCCTCCTAGTTGTCGTTCTTGTTTCTTTTTGCTATGCTGTGGAGACACAGCGTTAGCTTCTTACATTGGGTTTAGTACTTCCAATCCTGCTCTTGGATGTGGAAAGTGGATCTTCAATGCCAACGTATGCTATAAGCTTGTTGAATGTTGTATATAATTCTCTAGGCGGGTGCTCCTTCAACTCAATTGACTCTTAAATGTTGTATTCCAAGGAGAGCATTCAAAATGATTGGAAATAATGAAGAATATTCTTTTCACTCGAACTTCGAAGGAAGATTTCTTGTCTGTCTCTTTTCTACCGTTATTTCTACGGTCAATGTTTTATAGAGAAATTGCCAGTTGCATTCCTCTCCATAAATTATTTCATCGTAATACTCGCGCTTCCAGGAATGACCACAAGTTAAGTACAGAGATTCGTTATTCATCTGTACAATTGAACGTGGAATATTTTGCCTAAATCTATTTGCAGGAATTAATAGCAATGTGCATTGGAATCTCCTTTTAAATTCCCTCCTTGTTTTCCTAAGGTATCGCTGTCTTTACCGACATTAAAAAAAAATAAAATAAATTTATTGGCGCGACAGCTCCTTAAGGAGCCAAGGCCTAGTGACTTATACTCTCAACCATTCCTGTGTGTGTGTTGTTACTCTACAAGAATGGAAGGGACCTACAGTTTACCGCCGAGTCCGAACGGCTACATGAGATGCACTTTTTCGAGACAAATTTTACTCTTGGAGGTTTTGTCAGTTCCTCGCAAGAGGCAGTACCCCAGAAAAAAAAGGTGGCTATGAGCTGGATTTGAACCCAGGTTCTTTCGCTTAGCAGTCCGACACACTAACCACTAAGCCACGGGGCACTACACCGACATTAAAAGGGTAACCAAAAAAGCCCTGAAGAGCTTGTTTATATACACAAAATCGCGTCATCTTTAACTACAGCTAGTTGTCCCAAAATGCGTTGACGCTCAAAGTGTGTCATCGCGATTCTTGCAATTCGGTGGTCATTCGTAAATGGTCATTGCGGTGACCCAAAAATTAGTGTAATCATACTTTTATTGTGGCCGTTATGTGTATAAGTGCGATAACCGCATTTTGCGATGACGATCACAAGAGATACGACCAGACGACCTTAGGACAAGGAACTACGTCATTATGACATCAGAGGTTCATTGCTCCTTCCAATGACCCTGTAGTACGAATGTATTGTTTTCACACCTTTTGTTAATAAAACCAAAACCTCATTTTTTGTAAAGCTTTTTTTTTATTTCATAATAGACTAATATTAATACTAATTTCTTAAAAATTGATTTCTCAAAACATTTAACCAAAATTTTGGATTACATTCTTATTTATAAAACTTGTTGAATCCAAAGCATGTAATAACCAAAAATAAAGTTGAATTTAGAATATTTCCCGCAAAGAGAAAGTTTTTATTTTTCTTAATTTTGTGGTTTATGTATGTAAATTAATAAGTTATGTCTTATTTTTTTCTTTAGTAATTTTCTATAATAACAGGCGTCATTTTTAACACAGTTGGTTATTTCTATGCGATCAAGAAGTATAAATGATTTCGTCAAGAATTTTATTTTATTGTCCTCGGTAATTTAAACAATGCGGATAATTATTTTATACATTTAGAATGCATTTATTTTGTCCATTAGGAAATTTGAATACAGTTTCAAGATTTATTTTTTTTTAAATGTTTGTTTGTTAAAAAAGAAATTTTAAATAAAAAAAACATGAACGCGACAACCTCAACATAATTTTTGTTGTTGTTTGAAATTTTTATAACATTTTTCTTTAAAGTTTTTTATTTTTACATTTTTTATTTTTTTTCGTTTCATATAACTCATAATTATGTTCGATTACTTAATTATGTAACTTGATTTCAGTTTTTTTTTTGTTTATATACTTTGAAATGGTATTTGCATTAAAGAATATAATTATTTAAATGCGGTGTTTTACATATATACACTGTTTTCTTTTTTTACATTTTAAGTGCAAATTCTTATGTATCGGTATATACATATACATATATATATATAAGTAATGTCTTGTGAGGCTATAGAAACGAATGTAAAATTGTGCTGCTATGGTTTTATGTTCTTTTACAATTTACAAATCTATCCTTATTTACAGCTTAAAACTCATTTTCTTTACTCGAAAAATGGATATGTTCTTCATTCAAAATGAAAATATTTAATGCAAATAGGTTTTAATGCAAAAAAACATTCATAAAGTGTGGGATCTTCGAATTTTCAGACAGCTTTCGCCTGAATATCAGTAGAGTTTTGTTTTTACCATTTAGGCACATTTAAAGGAGTTATTTTCGCCCATATTATGTATTTCGATTGAAACCGAATTAAAAACACTTTTAAATTTCACGTAAAATAAAATTGCTTGTTCTACTTTTCGACCGATTTCGAAAACTTTGGAACTGCTCCGAAATGCCAAACTTTTTTAAATTAAATTACTATTTAAATGCATAATGCTTGGCGATTTTAAGGGAAAAAAAGGAATCAGTACTCTAAATAAAAAATTAGAAGACGAATTTTTCGAGATATGTAAATATAAATAAAAAAAATCAACAATAAACAATTTATCTCACATGTTGGGCCAATAATTATACAGCTAACTGTAACTCCAACAATTTCACAAACAATTCAAATTCTCACAACATTGAATTCGTTCAGAAAATGGAAAAACCAAAATGCAGACCATCAATTTTCATTTTCAAATTCCCAATTCATAATAACGAATTGTGAAACATCTAAATTCACCTTCACCTTGTTCGTTGGAGCCGTTTTCGGAAAAAGTAATCCCATCCTTAGCTGTTATGTGGCAGGTAGCGTTATTTTTTTTTAATCTCCTCAGAAGAATGCCAAAACAACCCCAAATAGCAAATTTGAAGGTAATCACTTACAAACAAATGTTTTTTGTTACTAACTTTTTTAAGCTGCTCTATGATCGTCATGTTTGATTATTATATCAATTTTTTTTAATATTCACGAATCCAAAACTTGCCTAATTGCCTTATAGTACTTATAATCGTAAGTAAAAAGGACACTATGGCATATGTGTAACATTTAAGACTTCACATTATAATATTTGATGCGAGTAAGACTCACAGCGAACCTCGACCGATGCCCTTGGTCAAAGTTGAGCATTGAATAGTCAATTCTTAGTTTATTACTAACTTGATTGGGTTTATTCAAAAATCCTATACAAACATTAAATGAATTGCACGACTGGATCGCACGTACTTGCTCATATGTGTGGTCACATCGTAGAATAAAATTTAAGAAAATTAAAGTTAACATCAAAGCATTCATTCGATTTTTGTGACTTTTGATTGTTTGATTAAAGAACGTTAAATTGTATTGAGTGAAATAATTTAAACGCCATTTTTTTCCTTTAAGAAATGTAAAAAAGTGTGAATTTTTTTTTTCAATTGTTTTTTTAATTAAAAAAAATAATTCAAAAATACACAAATGCACAAAAATAACATACATTTAAAAACAAAGTTAAAAAAAATCACCAACGTTTTCAAAATATTGTTTTTTTTTCAAAAAAAAACTTTTTTTTTTAAATTATTAAAAATACAAAAAAAAGTTATCACAAGTTTTCGAAGAAAAAAACCGGTCCTATGAGAGGTACCGTTTTTAGCCCACCATATTAATTTTTTTTTACCACAATATAATGCTTATCTACAGTAGTACACTGATTTTTGTTCATAAAAATTCTCCGTTTTCGAGAGAAATAAGCTTTTACATAACGAGGTACCGTTAATTTTTGAGCTAAAAAAATGTCGTACAGACAGACAGACAAACAGACAGACAGACAAACAGAC
Source organism: Platycheirus rosarum (assembly GCA_963971375.1). Classification (NCBI taxonomy): domain Eukaryota; kingdom Metazoa; phylum Arthropoda; class Insecta; order Diptera; family Syrphidae; genus Platycheirus; species Platycheirus rosarum. Next base: position 27,719,020 of record OZ020507.1, read on the forward strand.
AGACAGACAGACACACAAACAGAATTTTGCCAGTAACTCAAAAATGTTTCTCTATCATCGTAATGTCATGTTTGATTGTTATCTCAATTTTTTTAATTTATAGTACTATAATCACAAGTAAAAATAATAGGAAATATTGTGTCTGAAATTTATGTATGTGAACGAAAATTTTGTATGCTTCAATTTCCAGAATACACTAGTGATGTGCCGAACACAAATTAAGCACAAATACAAAAATAGTTTGTGTATGCCTTTTGTGTTCTTCAAATTTGTGATTCAGATGGTTTGTGTATTTTTTTTTTCACAGTAATACACAAAATTTACACACAAATGGTTAAACTCATTTTAATCTGATTGATTTAACTTTGGTTGTTAATTTATTTTGGATTTCACAAACCATTGCCAATTTTATAGGACAACAAGAATTAAGCCATCAAAGATCCTCGAGCCATAAAACCACACCACACGTTCCGCAACAATTAAATCTCTGATTACAACACAATCACCAGAAATTAGCATCCAAATATCCTTTCTGCCAACTAATAAGCAACTAACACAAACACAACTTCCAAGTGTTGCATTTTTTTATCGCGCAAGTACTCTTGATAATTTTCATGGGCCATTTAAGAAGCCCATGTTGTCTCCCCACAAAATTGGCTCAGTCTCCCACACGGAAAGCCAATTCAAACCCAAAAACATCAAATGAACTGAAGTTTCTGTTTGCTTTGCCAACTCACACTATCGTTTCCTTGATTTCATATCCTTTTTTTTAGCTGAATATCCTTTCCATTAAAACACACACTATATAGACTCCTTTGCTTCCTATTGTCGAGTTTTTCCGCCAAACTGCATCTCATCAAATAAATTGCCTCGTTTCCGGTTATTTTTTCTCCGCGCTTCGTCAATTTGGCTTTTGAGTTTGAAGGACTCGCGCTACAGTCCTTCGGCAGATATCCGATTCACATACAGTCATAGGCTTAAAACGATTGTCTTATTTCGAGTAATTCGTATTCAAAGGGCATGTGTCATTTTTGTCATAATAGTTAGATGATAATTTATTAAAAGTTGAAAAGATAGCTTCACCCCATTTCAACTTCTAGATAAATAGTAAAAATCACCTGCGCTACAGTCTAAAGACAGGAGAAGTTATTAAAATCGTGACGGGAATGAATGACTATGTCTATTACAATTACAGTTGCATTTCCTTTATTTATTTCAAAGTCTTCTTTCCGTAAGAAAACTAGCGTTTTCTTCAAGTTTCGAAAGTAAATACGCAATTTTATTCACTCCCCCACCATTACAGTTCGATCGAATTTGACAGATAATTTAAAACCACGGTAAACAGAAACAGATAGGTACGCGACGCCATCTTGCTTATAGGATGACATTATAATAATCATCTGCGAGTTTGACATGCAAAGTTATTAACTGCAAATTTCCAATTAGTTTTATATTTTATTTGTTTTCCGATTTAAAATGAAATTTTCAACTTTAAAAAATGGTTGTGTGCTGTTTTTCAGGAAGGTCGGATGCCACGCAACAAATAAGTGACGTTCAGTGAAGAGACGAGTACCACACAAAAGGTAATTGCTTTGTCTAATAAGAATATGCTATTGAATACTCCGAACCAAATACATTCTGGATCTTATAGCATTACTTACATATGTGAATGAAAAGTCGGAAGGTGAACTTAAGAAACCAAGCGATACATTCCTTGAAATCATAAGAGTTCAGCAAAATATTTTTTTATTAAAACAATAAGAAACATCTATGTATATACAGATGGGAAGTTGATGAAAAATCATTTAAAAAATGTGCACGACTGGGTCGCACGTACTTGCTCTTTTGTGGCTAATCGTAATCACATTGGAAGGCAATATCTTCGACAGAAAAAAATAACATTTACGTGGAAACAAATAACACAATTATGAAAAGTGGCAAAACCACACTATTTATATACTTAACGGTTTTTAGTAAAAATGGAGTACCCCAACACACGTCATATACATATAATAACGACCGATTTTGATAAAATTCAGTTTTTCATATTTGGTTGAGATTTTGGGCAGTTTTTTAAAGTTAATTAATATACAGGGTGATTCCCGGGAGATATGACAAAAAGCTAGAGAAAGAAGAGATTGTTAGCCATACAACGTTGTTTTTTAATATTTTTGTTCTGTTTTGTATTTTTTTTAGAAAATTGCCCCTCCTATATACAATTTGACAGAAATCGAACTAGCCGTTACAGAAAAAGTCAAAATTATAAAAACCCTATTTGAGAGGTACCGTTAATAGACTTTTGCGGCCAATTTGGTTTTAATAGGATAATAAAAAAAAATTCTTCAAGGTTATTGGACCAGTTTTCGAGAAAAATAAATTTTTCTTCAATGGTTATATGACAGGTACCGTTATTTTTAGCTCTTAAAATAAAATCCCTCTGAGGATTGCGAAAAGATACATATGTACATACGAAATTTTAATTTAATCGCTGAAGCCGTTTAGGGTGCAGCTCGTTATACACCCACACAGACAGAAATTTTTTATCAATTATTTTATAAGGCTTTTTTATGATCGTAAGTGTCATGTTTGATTGTTATCTCAATTTTTTTATATTCAAGGAATCTTTAAGTTGCTTTATAACAATCTGTTCAACAAAAATTGTCAGTACTGAGTTTAATTTCTGCAAATGGTGCCTGCCAATTGGTGGTCATACTCCCTGAATACCTACTGAGATTAAAAACTCAACCACTGATTTACCTACAACTTACACGAACTGTTGCAAACAACCCTCTTTTTATGTGTTTAAAGTGGCCACAAAGCACATTATTTTCGGGTTACCACTTCTAGGTTAATGCAAACTATGGTGGATTTTTTCTTTGGACTTTGTTTGAAAGCCATTAGAATTGGTGTTTCTTTAATGTGCCCTAATCCCTCGCACCCACAGTACAGATTTCTAAGGTAATATCATTAGAGTTTTAGTTTTGCAATCTTCTGCGCATCTGTCAAAATCAAAGTAAAATGGCGGCCGCCAGAGACCATTTTTAGTTTGTTTATTTGTTCTGAACAATAGATATCGTGGCTATATTTAAAAGTGTTTGTGGTAACTAATTTAAAAAATAAGCTTTATAAAAATAACAAGAAAAAAAAAAGAAAAATATAAAACAAACGTCAGGTGTGCAATTTTGTTTAAAATTTTTTTTTGAAGTACATACACCATACATAACAACCACCATTTTTAATTTTTAGTGACAGATCAGATTTTGACAACCTGCGCAATATATTACCTTAGTTATGTCTTATGTGTACTATGCCTCACACCTTATGAAGATTCCACTGCCGTAAGAGTGAGAGTTGAACGTTCTATCTTTCTTGTACTGATAATTGACGCCTTACCACAGCTACAGCTGTCAAAACGCAATGAGCATACATACGTCACGTCGTTTCTGTTTACCGTAATAGCGAACCGTTGCCAAACTTTTTGACATTTGAGGCGAATGTGGTCATTCAATAAGAACTAAACGAATACATTTTCTGAAAAAGAAATGCAGCCAATTTGTATAAAAAAGAGTTTTTAAAATACGAATGTATTAACAGAAGGAAAGAATGCAGTAGGAAGGAAACAATCTGGAGGGCCTACTAAAATGTTATTAAGCGCGTAATATGAAAGCAAAGTTACTATTTTATCATTATCTGAAAAGTGCGAACCGATCGATAAGTCAAACAGTTTTTCATTATTTTTTTTAACTTAAACAAGGTTTAAGTTTTAAGTTCATCAAATTCAAGAATTGCGATTAACATTTCATTTTTCCACGCAAGTCTCGGAAATCTTGAAAATGTTTAATGAAGTATCTGATTAAGTTCATGTATGTTTCGAAATAAAGAGGAGAAAAATAAGAAGATTGGTATCATCGGACATTGTTTCTATTTATCTGCAAACATAAGTTATAAGTATTTCACGTTATGCTAATATGTGTGCTTTCCTGAAGAAATTATTTTGACATCTATTCACGAACGGGAAATGAAATTACAAAAACAAAAGACGGTTAATTGTCAAATAAAAAAACCGCTATAATTTGACTTCCGTTTTTAATTTATACAATACATTAAAAACGGAAGCATTCAGACAATAAAGTCTCGGTGGAAGTAAGTTTTGTTTAAATAATGAATTTTAAAATCATAAAATAATTATAGATAGATTTATATAAATTTGGATTTGTTTATTGATGGAAACGTAGCATTAGAACAAACATAATTATAATCTGAGCCTAGATGTCACACAAAGTTTCCCTACTTTGCTCAAATTCTGGTTAGGCGTAGATGACGGAAATAATGTAACCGCGCTTTACATTATTAGAAGGATGCAACGCTAACAGTTTATTTTAACAAAATAAATAAGAACAAAGTTTAATTATAAGGTGGGTTCGATTGAAATAAAAAGCTTTAAAAATTTAATTGAACATACACAATTTGCTATTAGTTTAAATTCTAGTATGTATAACTAAAATATTTTGCAATAAATCTGAGCTTGCTATGGATAGATTTTAAAAAAAGTCGAAACCTTCATTTTGTACATATACCTACATAAATTAAAGAAAAACAAAAACAAATAACACTTAGTTTTTTTATTAATTTTAATGTATTTAACAATAGATATTAAAAAAAAGTATTAAAATAATACATTCACGGACAAACAAAAATTAAATTTCTCAAATGCAATATAAGTACAGCTTATTATAAAATAAAACAAACATTAGAAAAAAACATAAAACAAATTACAACAAATTGGTTATATTTAAAGTGAATCGTAATCAAATGCAAAATTTATTATTTAGGCCTATTTTATCATTCAATAATTGATATTATTTAAATACACATTCCTACATCACACGAACTAAAAGCATTTTTATAGCTAAACAAAAAAATAATAAGATATTACCTAAACACGTAAGTACGGACCGAACCTTAAATTTAAAAAAAAAAAAAAAAAACTAAATAATTTTCTTTGGCTATTTAAAACTAACATTAATATTTAATTTTATAATCAATCTATATATAAATTCACGCAGTTTCTTTCTTGGTTTAGGTTAAGTTTAATATATTTTTAATTTTTTTTTCACTATTTTATTCTTCTTTTTTTATTAAATTGATATAAAAATAAATTAAATTTCTTGTTTATCTATTTTAAGTTGTAAATTTCTTGTTTTAATAACTCTTTCGTTAACATTCTCTGTACAATCTCAATACACGTTCATTTTTAATTAATTCTTGTTTTTTTAATTACTAGGATGTGTGTGTTATAATAATAATTGTCGTGAATTTCTTTTTTTATAATATTTTTCGTAAACCTATTTATCAATTACTTTACTATAGCAAAATTCAACTTTTCTTGTTGTTGCATTTAGAACACATTTGTTTTTTTTTTTCATCTTAATCATTTGAATTAAGATTTAATTAACGATTAACATACTTATACACATTTTTGTATAACTGCTAAGATTTAGTCATGGCTGTTTAAAGGACTTGCTTTTGTTTTGCATATGCATTGGAGCAATTTGCCAACTTTTGTATAAAGTTCTGCATATATTGCATACTTTTGTGATGTTTATCCTCTTTGATGTGGTTGTAGGGTTAACTTAAGATCAAACGTCAACATTAACAATATTTTTTACATTTTTTCACATTTTTTGTTTTGTTCTTTTCGTCCTAAAAATTTAACTAAAACAATAATTTATATCTAATACAATTCCCTAGCCGCATTCTTAGCAATTGTTCCCTTCTTCCTCAAATGATGCTCTCGTCGTTGTTCCGATGTGCGCCGGATGTCGAAGCACCATCATTTCCGGTATTATTTCGTTTGTTTGACGATCCTGCTGTATAAGTTGAAACAACGATATTATCATCATCGTACAAGTCAAAATCTTCTTCTTCGTCATCATCATCATCATCATCATCAAAATCGGATGTGGAAGTCGAAAGAAGGGCTGTTGTGACTTGGTTTTTACTGCCCATTCGACGGATTTGAGCACGAGGCGTTAATTTAGGTAGCAGCGGTTCTCGGCCACTGCTCGTCGTTGTTGGTGAACAGGTGAGCAGTTTGTCACTGTTTGCGCTACCTGTTAAATGTTTTGCAGCTCCAGCCAAAGCGGAGGCCCATTCGTCTCCGGCCGGTTCGCATAATGATTTTGAGTGGTAATGAGTCTCCTCGGGGATAGTGTCTCTAAATGTTTGCAAAGTAATGATTATGATTATGAGTATAGTTTTGATAATTTTGCAATGATTTATTGAAATGCTAGTGATTTTTTAATCATAATGGAGTAAGGTTATGTTTTTAAATGTTTCCTAGGCAAATGTGAAACACAAGAGTGTTTATAATTGTATTGAAAGCATTTTAGTGGGTAGGAAATTAAGTGAGGTCTTTTAAGCTATAAGCATGCTAAGCAACAAATTAACATTTAAATAAACAAGAAATAAAAAAAAATCGAAATGAATATCAGATACATATTTTTTTATACATTTGGAAAAGTACTTAACATGTTCTTTGTACAGAAATAATTTTGGCCAAAAAGGAACAAGAGAACTTAAGAACTTAAAAAAAAATATTTAATTTATTTCTCATTAAACTATAATGTTTGATTTGAAAAAATGTGTGTTGGTAATTTTAAATTAATTAATTAATTAAAGTTCAAACGATTAAACTAAGCAAAGCATTTAGACAAAATTATCTGAAAACTAATGAATTAAACTTAACAAAGTTGGTATTTGGGCTAATATTTAATATATCTACTGCGTTTCTGTAAAATTACTATTATAATATTTTTTAAATTGAAATTAAGTGAATATTATTATACAAAGAAAAAACAAGTTGAATGAAAGCATTGATATGTGCGAAATAATTAAACCGAGTGTTAAGTTTTTTTTTTTTTTTTAACTCTAAGGAAGAAGTTCTCGTTTAATAAAAAATACTAAAATACAAAAAAATAACAAGTGACACTATTGAAAAACGCCATTAATGGCAGGAGTTAGAAGGCTTTAAAAGTGAATTTTTGCCAAAAGAATTCTTATATACAAAATTTCTTGGCATTTCTTGGCAGTAGATAAAGCGTTTGCTTCCTAACCTAGAGATTGTAAATTCACATTCACTCATTAGGGTGGGAAGTATTTGTTCAAACTCCTAGTGCAAGCTAGACCTCGCCCGTTGGCTTTAAGTAAGGTATAAACACATAGTTCTCAATTTACTGCACTGAAAATCCTTTCCCATCTTTCTAATTCTTCTAACTTGTGGCGGAAAACATGCAGTTGTATTCTAAAAAGCAGTCTGCCTAATATACACCTTGTCAAAATATTTTTAAAAATCACAAACCGCTTGTGGTTAATCGAATTCATCGATATCGAATTCTCTTCAAAAGATAACATACATATCGATTATACAGATTAGCACTTAAACACATTTGGGCGGGTGCTTCTTTAACGCGCGTCCAAAATACTTGGACTATAGCCAAAATAAACGCTGTGAAATATTAATTGATAGTTGGCATACAAATGACGGATACATTTACAATGCAGGCCAAAAGTTTGAGTCCAAAATGGTCCTTTGACTTCATTCATGGGTAGAGGATTATTTTATGAATTATACTTTTGATTTTTTACCTGAGTTTGTCACCCTGAACAATAGAGAACACGTACACCGTACAGATAAACAAAATTGGATTATGAATCCAATTTTTTATAAAAAAGGGCGTTACCGTTATTATGGATTATTGAGAAGTGTTTGGATTTTACATAAGTATTAATTTTTATGAATTTTTGCTATTGATTCAGCACCTGTTTATGACTCTGTGCATAAAAAGGGTTTTCAAAATCCAAAATTTGTAGACCTGAAATGCAAGGTTTTTGTATAAAAGCCGCACTTTGTGGTCATAAGAAATTAGTAACTTTGTGCTTAAGAAGCAACCAAATCTCATCTTCAACATCTCCCTGAATAACAGCTATTACCCCGAAACATGGAAAACGGCAAAAGTCGTGCCCGTTCCGAAGAAGACCAACAGGACTAGCGTCGAAGAATATCAGCCGATTTCTCTTTTATGCTGCGTCAGCAAAATACTGGAGGGACTTATCCTGATAAAGCTTCATTATTTCTTCAGGGAAAGGGAAATCATACCTGAATGTCAGTATGATTTCGGAGCACGACACTCCACCATCCATTCGTTTGTTGGACTGCAATCCGACGTGACAAATGACAGTCGCCAATGTACTGGATATCGAAAAGGCCTGCGACACAGTTTGGATAAAAGGTCTAATATTCAAACTGTCAAGTCTAGGACTACCTGAACAATTGGTAAGATTACTCTAAAAATTTCTAACACATAGATCCCTTTATGTTCCACAAGGTTCTATGTTGGGCCCCATACTTTTCAACATTTACAAAGCTCACTAGCCTACCAACATCCATGGGACGAAAACGAAGCTATATGTCGATGGCTCCTTAACATATGCAAGATCGCAGCCAGTAGAGTTGAAGATCACACAAGACACTTGTGAGACTACTACTTTAAATGAGGACTAAAGATAAATAGCAGTAAGAGCGAGCTTATCTGCTTCAGAAACCCAACAACAGCAACAAGAGGTCGAAGAGGTCAAAGAAGTTTCGCATCACGCTGTGATAATATTAGTATCAAGCTACCAGACAACATAGTAATAAGAACAAAGACAACAGCAAAATACCTTGGAGTGAATTTCACAAACCGCTTCAAATTCAACAAGCACGCTTCATTTATGCTTAAATATATAACACAAGTAATAATCCACTATCTTTGACAACGGTCAAACGGAGGTTAAGAGATGCTGGACTATTTGGGTGAATTGCAGTCCGAAAACCACTTCTGCGACCACAAAAAGCTAAAAAGGTTAGAATAGGCCAAAAGCCATAAAGATTGGACGGAAGAAGATTTCAACAGAGTCTTATGGAGCGATGAATCCAGGTTCGAGGTATTTGCCACAAAGCGGAGGGTTTTCGTTCGACGCAGCGCTGAACAAAAGATATTACCCGACTGTATGGTTCCTACCGTGAAGCATGTAGGCGGTTCTGTAATGGTCTGGGGATGATTCTCTTCCAGTGGAGTGGGAGATCTGACTCGTGTCATTGGTAAAATTAACAAGGAAGCGTATGAGAAAATATTAGAAGAAAACGCTTTGGTTCTGAACAAAGATTGATTGGCGAAGGATTTGTATTTCATCAGGACAACGACCCTAAACACACATCTAAACTTTGCCAGGGTTACCTCAAAGAGAAGGAACATGAAGAAATCTTAAAAATCATGAACTGGCCGTCGAAATCACCAGATACCCTATAGAGCTATTGTGGGAGAAGTTTGATAGAAGGGTCCGGGATCAATGTCCATCATCAGAATCTGCATTGTGGAATGCGCTACAGGAATTGCTGGAATAATATTCCACATGAAACAATTCAAAAACTTATAGTTGGAATGCCAAGAATTGTTTAAAAAGTCGGTTCAAGTCATTTTTTCTTCTTTTAAATAAATTCTTATCTGTTATAAATGAAAAAAACTAAATTTTCGCCTTGTTTTGGTTTTATACATATTCCTCACTAATTTCACATGCTTAATTTTCTACTAGTGGTGCCCCATGGCTTAGTGGTTAGTGTATCGGACTGCTAAGCGAATGAGCCTGGGTTCAAATCCAGTTCATAGCCATCTTCTTTTCCGGGGTACTGCCTCTTGCGAGGAACTGACAAAACCTCCAAGAGTAAAATTTGTCTCGAAAAAGTGCATCCGTTCGGACTCGGCGGTAAACTGTAGGTCCCTTCCATTCTTGCAGATTAACACACACAGGAATGGTTGAGAGTATAAGTCACTAGGCCTTGGCTCCTTAAGGAGCTGTCGCGCTAATAAATTTATTTATTTATTTATTTATTTATTTATTTTTCTACTAAAAAATATTTTCGGTGTTAAAATTTGAAATATGGAAGTGGACTCAAACTCTTGGCCGACAGTGTAGGTACTGTAAAGTATTGAGATTTGTTCTTTAGTCGCACCATACGAATGTGGAACACTTCGCTTGAATCGGTTTTCGTTGCTGATTTGATTTTTTTTTTAATTTATATATTCCAAAAGCCTTTCGCCGAGTTGCACACGCTGTTCGAAACGAAAACTCGTATTCGGTGCCACACGCTGCAGTATGCTTGGTTGAAAAATTGTGCTGATTCCAAAAAGGATGTTTTCTTTTAACTTCAAAACAATTAGAGGATTTTTAGCGTAAACTTTCTCTTTGAGTTAGCGGTCTAAACAAAATCCATTGGGGTCGAGTCGGGTGACCACGGGATTTTTAGGAAAAAAATGTTCGAATCAAAGTCATTGAAGTTCTTGCCGTGGGCGTAGAGTTGTACAATCCTGTTTGAATCACGGGTTTGATGAGAATTCAGAGAATGTAAAAATCGTTGTTCTTGAAAAATGTCGCGATGGCGAACCCGAACCGACCATTGCCACATTAGGCGATTTTCTTTTTTCGTTCAGAGCAGAGTGCGAGTTGTTAAAAAAAAGTTGTAGTTATTATTTTACCCCAGAGCTCTTTTTTTTTGTACAGAGTAAATAAAATAAACAAAAAAATGCTCAAAACATTTAAAATGGCTTGTGGCTCTGGTGTATCAAGTAAATTTTATTTTATAAATAGCAAAACAAATACCTTATTTTATTTGATAAAGTAGCATTGAATTGAAATATTGAAATATGCATGCCAACGCGAAAGAGATAATAAGATTCTACGCGAAATATTGTTAATTGGATTTCTCAGTTTCGTCAAGCTTTCGATAAGTTTTTCTACGGAAAAAATTGTACTCTCGTCCATATTTTAAGGACATTTGACAGACAGCAAACTTCTTGCGGTGCTTGCAATAAACAAAATTTGATTGACAGATAGCTCGTCGGAGGTCGGAGCATACAAGACAGCCCTATTTTGAAAAGTATCTAAAGCATGGCCTGCTGTCAGAATTAATTGAATTGTTTCGTTAGGTTTCTTAAAACATTCATCATGTAGAACGAACATAGCAATATGTCACTTTTTCCTCTGTCAAATGCAATTGCTATCAAATTCACATGTATGAGAGTGATTCAGAATGAAATAGCTTATGCTTAGCAAAATTTATCGAAATTATAGGTCATCAATACATGCAGTTTTGACAGTAGGCCATGTTTTTACAGGCCTATTGCAATATATATTTTTTCTATTTCATTAAAAATATAATAAAAAAGAAAAAAAAGTATTATAAACATTTAAAAATACGGAAAGAATATTTTTTGGACTTCTGCGTTGTCGCTACAATATTAAGTGTTTTTTTTTATCAAAACTCTACTATTGTCTAACTTAGTTTAGAAAAGCTAGGTATTAAATAAAAATTACTAACTTTTTTAAATAAAAAAAATTAAGTAAGTAAAATATTATTAAGAAAAACTGTATACATATTTTTCATACTAGAAGGAAAAAAAACTATGGGGGTGCACAGTCGTTTTTTTTTTTTAATTGAACATAAAAGTTATGTTAATGTGAATGAAATAAAAGGCATAAATATAAAACTTAACTTAGACTTCGACTACTTTAACGAAGCATTAATAGCAGAAACGATGTAATAAGTTTATTAATATTGTTATTTTTTTATTTTAGTTTATGAATTTAATTCTGATCTTTATCGATAGTATTGTAATGATTTAACCTGGGATTAGGAGGTAAAACTTTACTAGCCCTCCGTCCTGCAAGTACAAGTCTGTAAAATATATTTATATATATATAAATAATATAAACAAAAATAAATGTTAAATAATATGCAAGACAGGGACAAAAATAATAATCAATTTTTTGTGAGATTCGGTTAGAAAATTCCTAAACTTCTAAGCAAATTGTAAGTGGAAGTATTGTATGTATTGTTTTGTGTGGATACTAAATGGTATGACTGAAATTTATTTTGCAAATTAAGTTAGCAGCAGCTTTTCCGAATTAAAGCACTATAATCAAGTTTATAAAATACTACCTAAAATTGTATTTTTTTATTTAATTTTATTTTAGTTTACTTTGGCATTCAATAAATATTGTTCCAGTTCCATTGAGAGAAAAAAAAGGATTTGCTGTTTGAAAATGTTTGCTTAAGTTTTATTGCATTTTCAGCAAGTGTAAGCCTAATCTAGACGAATTTTTCTAACATTTTAAAAATACGTCCCTTGTATATGTTTTTCTTTTAAAATTTCAGACAAAAAATAAATATTTCTTATAATCAATTTGGGTTTAAAAGGATGCTAGCCAATACCTAAAAAATTCTCTTAAAAATGTTCATCAAAATCATTGGAGCCACCCAAATAGATGATAGACACAGTCAGGTTTCTCTATGATCGTAGTAATGTAATGTTTGATTGTTCTCATTTTTTTATTTATATACCTACCTAACTCGCAAGTAAAAATTGTATAGTCCAGTGAAATTAGACCAACAAAAATGGAGTTTCCTGCATTAAATCATGCAATTTTAAGTTTCAAATATGTGTTTGTATGTCCCTTGAACGACACCTAAAAAAAGTTCCAAAGATTGCAGGTACTAATCGCGGTGATGGGCGGGGTGGTAGAAATGCCACTATCTTCAGTTTGGCCCATAACTCAAAAAGAATTTCAGATTTCTTTTAACTTAAGAGTTTGAGGATAAAGGCCAGTAAAATTTTGAATAATGCTTGTTAAAACTCTATGAAAGATAGAAATACGGACATTTTATGAGTCGTCGAAAATGCTCTTCCATAGTGAGGAGAGATATCCAGTCCAAGGCTAATAATGGTTACCCTACAAGCGATGAGTTTTTTTAATGGTGCTAACGATTTGATTTCTGAAATGCTTGTATGAAATGAAAGCCCTTATTCCACGGAGGAAACGTCATAAGAAGAAAAGGAAAAAGAAAAGAGTAAGCATTAGCCATACCATCATATAAGTTATCCGTCCACAGGTTGCTTCATGCAACGGAAATCCAGGTTAAAGAACCTGGTAAATTTACTGGCTTGCTTGAAATTTAGTTCTTCATACTTCGAGGCTCAGCAACTCCATCCCTCAACCATTCCCAAAGAAACTTTACCTGCAAAAAACATTTAGGTATTTGAATATGCCGATTTCAATGTTGCCACTCTGATCAATAAGTTTCACAGCTTAAAAGGCCTAAAATGGTATTCCCTAGCTCAAAGCTCTTTCGAAATCAGATGAAATCCAACGAATGACAATATCTCCATCTATGAAAATGTTGAGAGAAGGGGAATTCCGGAATGGAAAGCTTACGTTTGAAAGGAAGGAGGACCTCCGAAGCCTTGGTGTGCGCAATTGGATGGCGTCGGCCAGCAATCGAGATGTATGGAAGAACTTGTTGGACGGATACCGGTTGCTGCGCCGATGATGATGATGATGAGTCGAGTTTTTTAAGGTTCAACCGGTGGTTTGAAAATAACAGTTTGTGGTAAAAGATGTGGATGTCGGAAAATTAAAACTCATAAACTGCTCACCTGTCTGTTGTTATTGCCACGGTTCTTGCACTAACTGTGCGCATTAAAGTGGAACAACGATTTGGAAATTGAGGATTATGAAATGTTTGATGGTGTCGACGTGGAACGGTAAATAAAAATAAGTTTCCAGTTATGTTTACCTACATTATTTATATCGGGTGTTCCAATAGGGACTTGACAACTTTGAATTTAATTTGTGAACGCCCCTTTCACTAATCATCTAACTGTCATTGTTAATTTACTCAGTAAACTCAAGATTTTCATCATGGTAAAGTACACGAGCGAGCAACATCTGCAAATTATAAAAATTGTCTACCGAAATTCGGAGTCGGTGACCGCTCATGAGAAAGCTCATTTTTGGCTCAATGGGTTTGTTAATAAGCAAAATATGCGTTATAGGTCGGGTTAAAATCCACATTTGCTTCATGAATCACCACTTCATCCACAAAAAATAACTGTTTGGTGCGGTTTGCATGCCGGCGGCGTTATTGGGCCATATTTTTTCGTCGACGATAACGATCGTCATGTTACTGTGAATGGCCAGCGTTACCGCGCCATGATTACCGATTATTTTTGGCCTGAATTAGAAGATATGTGCCACAAACCACACAGCACACCATACAATTGATTTATTGAAGAGTAAGTTTAATGAGCATGTGTGTCTCAAGAAATGGGCCAGTCGATTGGCCGCCTTGTTCGTGCGATTTAACGCCTCTAGACTATTTTCTTTGGGCCGTTTCGGCCGAAATGTATGGCTGAGTCATCGAAAATTGGGTTTAAAGAATCGACTGCTGCAAACGTGCCCGCGGTTGCCATATGAACGAAGTCGAGTTCCATTTATAAATGTTTTGATTGTACTTCAAGCCCATAATAAAGTTTTTGAAATATCTCAAATGGTTTGCTTGCGTTTTATTTAAAAAAAAAGTTGTCAAGTTTTTATTCGAAAACCCTTTATAATAAATAAAAAAATTCATTAAAATTTCTGTTTGAATTGTACAATTGTACTCTCAAAATCGACATAATTTTAAACGCTATACATTATGACTGCAGCAAAATAAATTAGTAAACAAATGTTTATATTTTGAAAGTAAATTTAGTGATCTATAAGTTCTACTGTCAAAATGTTTTTGTAAAATGGAAACCTTGAAAGGCAGATTTAATAAAATTTCAAGTTTTTTTTTTCGACGGGTAAGAGAGCTTCTACGGGCTTAGGAAAATGTAAAAAAAAACGCTTCATTGAAATCCTCGAGCGCGTCAGAAATTAATGATACGTATGCCCCACGTGTCTCTGATAACGGAAAGACGTTAATCTGCCGGTTTGCATGGTGGCGTTGGCTGAACAGTGCGGCAAAAAATGAAAACAAACAAATTCATTCGAGCGCGTCAGATTTTCAGAGGGGGTGTTAAGTGAACCCGGAAGGAGCTCCTATTCAAAAGACTTACGATTCGGACATGACTCAGGCTCGTAGCGGCTTTTTGAAAATGCAAACAAAAGTCGCCATTTTGAAATACTCGAGCGTGTCAGATTTTTATACAGGCTATTCAGCTTAATGTCCTAGTCGTTGTGACCAATAATCTGACGATAATTTGCAGGGATTTTCTTAATCTGACGGTTTGAAAAAAAATAATGTTGAAAAACTAAAATTTTATCAAGTAATCTGACAAATAAATTGCGCGGAAAATAGCATTCAAATACAAAACCTATTTCTTTTAATTATAATACATATTCAGAAAAATTTTTTGTTATTCTTGAACTATTTCCTTTAAAATAAAAAAAAAATCGACCGCGCTCGAGAATGTCAAGGTCACGATTTGTTTTTGTAAGTTTGACCCTGCCACGCTCAAAACATGCACAGTTTTTAGCATGTAATTAACCCACCTTATCTTAATCTGACGAGCTCTAGTATTTCGAACGATCAATTTTTTTTACTAATCTGTTCGTGTATAATATATGGTGGACTTAGTCAACAGTGTGCGAGATATCCCCCTTCATGATAATCTGCGGCTCGAGTGAATCCCGAAATCCCCTTTAGGGCTCTCCTACTATTAGCCTTTACGACATTAACCTAAAACTTAAATTTATACCGCAATTTCTACCTTAAGCTAATGGTAGTTTCACAGAAAACAAAACCTTCTGAATTTGAGCCTGTTACAAAAATTAACTAAGCCTAATATTTCTTAACTAATTTATATAGAATTGTGCAGATTAAAAGTAATTTTTCTAAAACTTTACATTTTATATTGAAAAGAATTTAAAAACTAGGGAATTTTAATTTTATTTTCCTTTTGCATTGCACCCTTAAACTATTTGAAGAAATAACTTTAAGACAAAACATAAAACAGAAATAAATAAACAGCGCTTCTTTTTTTAAGGCAAATTATTTTATTAAAGCAATATGTTGTTTATTATAATTAAAAAGCGATAATTTACAAAGCAAAGCAGTTCTTATAGAGATGTTAATTGAAAATGCAACAGACAATTTCCAATTCCATTAAAATATCTAAATTTTTGAATATAACGGGTGATTTTTTTGAGGTTAGGATTTTCATGCATTAGTATTTGACAGATCACGCGGGATTTCAGACATGGTGTCAAAGAGAAAGATGCTCAGTATGCTTTGACATTTCATCATAAATAGACTTACTAAAGATTTTTAACGATCTGCCACAACGTCGAATTTTCAGTGAATGGGCCCTAGAAAAGTTGGCAGAAAATCCGCTTTTTTATCGACAAATTTTGTTCAGCGATGAGGCTCATTTCTGGTTGAATGGCTACGTAAATAAGCAAAATTGCCGCATTTGGAGTGAAGAGCAACCAGAAGCCGTTCAAGAACTGCCCATGCATCCCGAAAAATGCACTGTTTGGTGTGGTTTGTACGCTGGTGGAATCATTGGACCGTATTTTTTCAAAGATGCTGTTGGACGCAACGTTACGGTGAATGAACCGAACACTGATTTTGGTAATAAAATTCAATGATTTGCAAGCGTTGCTCGTTAGTAAGTCTATTCATGATGAAATGTCAAAGCATACTGAGCATCTTTCTGTTTGACACCATGTCTGAATTCCCGCGTGATCTGTCAAATACTAATGCATGAAAATCCTAACCTCAAAAAAATCACCCGTTATAAAAGAAATGCCAGTTGAAACCAAAAAAAAAAAACCAGCATTCAAATTAGTTTTTTTTTTATAATATTAACAATATCGAAATCCATAAATAACATTTAAGCACAAAAAATGGAATAATATTAAGATGCAATAATTGGAATTTTGTATTGGAATATGTAAACGTGTTAAAAATACATTGTTGTGTTAATAAAAAAAAAAAAAAAATGCTTGAGTAAAAGTTTTGAAAAGTCTAAAAAAATATCTTTTTCTTTCCATTAAATAAAAAAAATATTTTTTTAATGTTATAGATATTCATTTTTAAATTTAATATCTAAAGTTCATAGTTTTCAAAACCCTCGGCGTGCAATACAAAACTTATTGGGCCACAATCTAAATAATTTGTAACATCATTTTGTCCCTAAGGAACTTTAAAGATACGAGAATCAATATTACTTAAAAAACAGATTATTTTTTGTATTAAGTCAAATTTTTTTGTACGTCACAGGGCATTCGAATCGAGAAATACTTAAGACCCAACTATAATTAAAGAATTCGTACGTACGTTGCCTTATGAAACAGTTTCGTTCACTTTTGTTTTCGATAAAAATCTGACAAATGCTTGTATTTTCGTAAGGCTGTTATGGTCAACTGACGTGACGGAAAGAAACTTTTCGTTTTTTTGACACTAACTTCCTATTTCGTTAGCGTATTATGATTGGGCCTTTATCTTTGGCAATAATTTAACGGTAACTAATAAAGTTTGGACCCCAACCAAGCATGGCGTACTTAAACGAATTGTTTCGTCATGTTTCTGAGAACATGTTAAATAACTATAATGAACATGGTTATCAGCAAATTTTTACCCTGAAATACAATAGCTTTTCTAGTCACATGCGTCAGAGCGATTCAGAATAAAATAACCCATGTTTAACGAAACTTATTGAGCGGCGCATGTGTCTGTTATACCCAATGCCATTAGACTGTGTGTTTAAGGTCATTAACACATGCGGTTTTGACAGTAGGCCATTCATAGTCAAGCCTAGTATAGTTTCGCCTTTGAACGCATTGACACAAATTTCAAACGAAAACAAGAAAAGGTGGGAAATAAACCAGATAAATAAACATAGCGAATAAAACATTTTCATGGTATTTTACAAATTGATTTGACTGTTAAATTACATTAGGTTAACATGTGTGCATTATTAATTTACGCATTTGGGCACGTATATAAATATGTAGGTTTTTTGAGGAATTTTGAGCACAATTTGTGGACAGTTGTGATAAACTTCGTTCTTTTCTTTATGCTCTCTGATAGAAACTGCAATAGGGATAACTGTCAATGTCAAACCAACAAACTGTCGAATTGGGCGATTTCGCCTAAATCTCTTCAAACTCATTAGGAGTTTCTCTTTTTTCGTTCAGAGCAGAGTCTGAGTTGTCAAAAAAAAGTTGTATTTCTTTTTTCTCTCACAGCGTTCAGATCTTCTTAGTTGCATTTCTTTTTTTCGTTCAGAAAATGATCAGAGCGTGCTCTGAGAACGCTGTATACGCTCAGGATAAATTAGACCTTTTCCTTTTTAAACTCAGAGCAGGGCACTGACCTGTCAAAAAAGATCCGTGTTTCTTTTTTAACTCGGAGAGTTCTGAGCGCTCAGCTTGTGTTTCATTTTTCAATCGGAGCTAGCTCGGAGCATGCTCTATGAACTCAGAATAAAATGATCGAGCACATGGAGTAAAAGGCTGAGCGCGGCCAACTTCATGTATTTTGTGTGTTTTGACAAATGACAGGGTTCGAAAAAAACAAACATCAAAATGGCGTCGGTAAAGTAAAATTTTAAAATGATATTTTTCTAAGGAAATAACATTAATTTAATTTAATGTTTGTATTTGAGGTGCAAAGTGGACCATATGACAGCTCAGCGCTCAAGTGTGTTTCTTAATTAAATCGAAGACCTTTGATCATACTCTGCTCAGAGCGTAATCGACTTGCTCAGGCTCTACTCCGGGCTCTGCTCAGAGCCTAAAAAGAAAAACGCCTAATATATCTGAGCGCTCAGATCATGATCGGTTCAGAGAATTATCAGAGTATGCTCAGACTCTGTTCAGAGACCTTTTCTGAGTGAAAAAAGAAAAACGTTTATTGGAAATCCAAATTTTGGTATTCAGCAATCAGTTTTTTTTTTTCTAAAGCTGATGAACATAACAGCAGTCCAGAAGTTACGATTGGATGAGAAGAGCTAAGTCTACTTCAACTTGATGGGAATTTGCACTTATTCGGATTCAGTTTCGCTGTAAGAAGAAGACTTCGACAAAATGTCTTAAGCTTTTTACGATAATCCGAATTGAGGCCAAATTCCATCATTTAAACTTTATTAGCGTCCATGCCTCTACAGAAGAACAAGACGATTCTACTAAATATATTTTCTATGTACGAGCATTTCCCCAAAATTGACACAAAATTCCTATGGGGGATCTTAATGCTTACATTGGGAGGGAGAACATCTTTGGTAAAATAATTGGAAAGCACAGCATACGCGAAACGACCCCCGGAAACACACTCAGGCTCAACAATTTTGCAGCGGGAAAAACATGGTGTTAAATAGCCGCCGATTCCCTCGTCTTGGCATCCACAAGGGCACATGGAGGTCACAAAATGATCATGTCGCGATTGACAGTAGACTATAATATTCTGGACGTCGATTCTGATAACTATCTAGTTTTAGCCAAATTTCGTGTACGGATATCCATGGAAGCTATTATAGGCGATCAACAAAGACGCAGAGGAAATTCAACGTTGCACAACTCAAATCGAAAGTAACCTCCATATTTTTTGCCGATCGCGTTTGAGCTAGCGAGAAATCTCCATACTGACGATGTGAACCCAGAAGACCAATGGTAACTATGTCAACAAGCCAATGTGCTCAGGCAAAAGGTCATGGCTCCGCTAAAAAAACTAGAGCAACTTATAATCGCTACGTTTAGCGAAGGAATGATGAGAAACTTTTACTCAGGAAAAAGAAAAAAAGATGTTTGGACCGGAAAGAGGTGTGAAACTTCTACAGATGAATGAAACAGTAAACATCAGGTTTCATTAGTCGTCCTGGACCCTGCAAAAATGGTGATGACAACATTGTAGTACTATGCGCAATTACTTCTGGACGATTCAATATAGATGACAAGGAAAAATTACATCCGCCCGACCAAAATAAGACGAAAGTAGCCTTTGCGAGACTAAAACAAATTAAGCTGTTGCTGCCGATAAGCTACAATGGAAACTTTTTAGTCATCTTCAAAAAATGGTCGGATGAAAATATGCCCGATGATTGGAATCTCAGTACCATCTGTCCGATCAACAAAAAAAGATATCGACTTCTCTGCACCAACTAAACATAGAGGAATTATATACTTTTAAACATCGCCTGCCTAGCGTTTTATGTGAACAATTTAAACCGTTTGCTGACGAAATAACGGAATAACTGCTACTTACCAAGGCCTGCAAAATCTGCAATCAACTAAATCTTCGCAATACGCCAGTCCTGGAGAAAACCCAAGAACCCAGCCTGACGACATTGTTAACAGGGATGAACTGTACCGGGCCATGTCTAGCTTTGGAATTCCTGCTAAACTGATAAGTCCTATCAGAATGACGATGGAGAGTGCTCACTGCTCCGTTAAGTGACTACTAATACTGAAAATATTGACACCTTAAACGAGGACAAGAAGACGGAGTCAGAAGTCAATGTAGACCTCATCTTCTATGATAGGTAGCCTGCTTAGCCTGCGAAATTGGAGACGACAAAACCAGGCCCAGGTGTACAACGCTATGCAGTGCCACCGCATACCACAAGTAAAGTAAGTAATAAATAAGTTTTGTTTATCCCTGAATACAACGAAAAGAAAGTGTAACAAGGACAGTTAAATCATCTCATACCATCTCCCATTACATATTTTCTCTTTCATTATAACAATTTGTGAAAGAGACAACGAATACGATAACCTCATGCAGAATCTATTTGTCTGTTAGCCCCTTCACTTTATAAACATAAAATACGTTTTTAAGGAAACTTTGAACTTTAGATTTAAGTTTAAAGACAATTTTTTATGAAAAATGTACGTTCATGCGTAAGTTCAATAAACGCACAACTTATTATTATAGTTATGAAATATAGATTTTTTCTAAAAAAAAATAAACAGAACATTGACAGAAAAACTTAAACCAAATTGAATAGTAAAGGTCATAACGGAAATAGAGAAAAATAGCTTCCTGAAACAAAACAAAAAAATAAAACAAAACAAAGTAAACTTACCCGCTCAACTCAAGCATTGACCCTCTTCTTATATTTCTTCGATGACTAGCTGTCACCTGAAAAGGTCCCGAATGACAACTTTCGGCCATACTAGCCCCCGATATTGATGCAGACCTTTTGTCTGTTCGTGCAGTTCCACCAATTATCGCAATAGTCTGCGGTTGTTGCTGCTGTGGCAAATTAAAAGGCACCATTCCACTGGTTAAGGCGGCTGCTAACGAAGGATCCGATCCAACTGGAATTTCACTAAGGTCGACAACAAGCGACACGGGCTTAGGTGCATTTCCACCGCCCGAAGTAGAGCTTTCGCGTCGAAAGAATCCTATCACAGACTTGGCCTGTTTAGGTTTTGAAAGTCCACCTTTGTTATATTCAAAGGTATTTTCGGTTTTTTTGGTTGTTGTTATATGAGTGAACGGGTAGCAGATGTGTCGATTTGGGTTTAAGTTTTTTTTATTTTATTTTTTTTTAGGGAAGAGGTGGTATACCAAACATTGCATCACATATAGAGAGAAGAAGGAAGAAAAAATAAAAGAAAATAAATACAAACTCAGCAAATACATTTATATATTTAAAGTGCAAGCAATTTTTAATTTGTTTAATATTAATTGAAGTAGATATTATTTATTTATTTTATGTAAGACATAAGCAAGTTTGATATATTAATACATGTATGTATAAGCATTTGATTATTAATGTATTTATAAAATCATAGAAATTTTAAAAGTCAAAACTAAAATGGCAACCATCGAACATCGAATAAATATATATGTAAATGAATATTTGTTTGTTTAATTTATTTACATTGCAAAAGTATTATATATATATTTTCGTTTTAAACTTTTCTTAAAAAAATTATTAATAATAAGTATAACAAATGATTAAAAATCAGGGGCGGGTTTCCATAATGCGCATTGAGCTAGATTTGTTTTTGATTGGTTTGTGCTTCAAATAGCCTAAAAAACCTAAATATAAAAAAAATAAAAGACACGACTGGGTCGCACGTACTTGCTCTTATGTGCTAATCCTTTTTAAGTGCAGGCGTCTTTTTGACAAAGATTTAATTTTAATATTTTTTGTATGACGTGCAACTTCCTTAGAATCGTTTTGGGGTGAAGCTCGAACGAACATGCGTCACGACAAAGGGATAGACACATAAATATATAGGATTGTTAGCTTTTGCAGTTTTTTAGTGTAGTATTATCTTTCCACTTGCTGCTTACTGTTTATAATATAATTTGCTAATAGAAAGATACAAAGGACTTTTTTTAGTTAAATTTTCATTTTGGTATGGAAAAATTTGAACAACTGGCATAAAGATTCGTCGGAATCAGCAGTATGGCAATAATGCTAGGTAAAGGGACCTTTATACGTCCCAATATGGGACCAATGGAATTTATAAAGGATTTAGGTACCTATAATAAGGTTGGAAGGAAGGTAGGTACTAAAATTAAGATACGTGTTCCAACTACTGTTAAGCCAGTAGGTATAGAGACAATATTAAAAGTTAACACAGTGGTTTTGTTTATTTATAGGAAGGTGTAATCTTTTGTTTTCTCGATTGAAGTTTTTGCATTCAGTAGTAATCGAATAGTTTTTTTTATTTGTTAGTTGTTTTTGTGTGTTTATCAAAGGCTTCCTTATTTATTCTGTGCTTTTATGATGATGAAAAATACTTTAAAATACGTAAGTATGTATGTAATGTAGGTTGTCACTTTCTTTTATTTGACTAATGGCTAGGGCTTAGCCGAGCAATATGAAATAAAATGTTGGGGAAAAAATTTTATGAAATCAAAAAAACACTATTCATAACGTTTTTTGGAAAAAATGTTGTAAGCCATCTTATTTCTTTTGCTGTTTTCTATTTTATGAATTTTTCATTTCAAAATCGTTCGACCAGTTTTTTCAAAAAAATGTTTTTTTTGAAAAACTTTTCGAAAACATATTTTAAAAATTTTTTTAGTATGTCAATTTTAAGAAATCTATAGTTTATACTAGGAGAAAAACAAAAAAAAAATCTATAGATCCGTTTTCAAAATATTCAAAAAACAAAATATTTTTTTAAAAAAATTATTAAAATTTAAAAAAAAAATGTTTTTAAAAATGTTGATATACAATATTATTTAAATCATAAAACACTACATATTTTGAAAATTTCATCAAAATCCGGTAATTAGTTAACGAGAAAGTCTGATTTTAAAAAACCGGTCATATGGGAGGTACTGTTATAAGACTTTTTCTGAAAAATCTATTAAAACTAAAAGATAGATTTTGCACAGAAAACATCATTCTGAAAGTTTAATCAAAATCGTAGGAGCCGTTTTCGAGAAAAATAAGTTTTTTAATAAAAGTTATATGGCAGGTACCGTTAGTTTTGGAGCTAGAATGAAAATTCCAAAAATTGTCGGGTAGAGCACTCTAAAAATACTATATACCAAGTTTGAATCAAATCGGCCCAACCGTTTAGGCTGTAGATATCGATACGGACAGACAGACAGACAGACAGACGGACGGAATTTCCGGACCCACTTTTTTTGACTTCTCTATCATCGTAATATCATGTTTGATTGTTAGAATTTTTTTTTTTTTTTTACGAATGCATAACTTGCCTTATAGTCCCTATAAATCGCAAGTAAAAATTGGGAGGAACGATTTTTTTTAAATATTTTTTTTTGTTTTTAAATTTCTCTTGAAATTGGAATTTCTCATGGGATTAACAATTAAGTAGGCAAGGGGGCAGCTCCCCTTCTTAGGGTCAGTTTTGGTATCGAATTTTTTTAATTCAGTATACCTACTTAACCCCCCTGCAACCCCCCTGCTTGGGATCTCTATTATATTAGGAGTATGTGCGAGGACCATATAGTCCTATTAAAATGGCATCACTGAAACAAATGGGAATGTCAAAATAAGCCATTCGTGCAGTTTGTAGCTAAAATAAATCATTTTTCTAGTAAAACAAAATTAAACAAAAATGGGCACAACTAGTTGGCAGGTACTTGCTCTACTCTTACGTGCCTAATTACATTGGAAAGCCAGATCCTTGACAGAAACAAGTAACATTTACGTTGAAAATAACAGAGTTTGAACTTGAAAAAATTATCAAAAACACAACACTTAACGGTTTTTAGTAAAAACGAAGTAAACCATCACACGTTTTAAATAACAAAGAATTTATGAAAAAAGTTTTTCGAAAATATTACGACCGGTTTTGATAAAATCCTGTTTTTTATTTTTAGTTTTTATGAATTTTTTTTTTGAAATTCTGGTATGCAGTTTCTTAGAGTCTATTAATTTACATCAGATTTTTAAATATGTATTTTTTATAAGTTTTAAAAATATTAAATTTCTAAAAAAATTATTTTAAATAGATAAAAATAATTATTCATAATTTTGGTATGTAGAATTAATTTGAATAATTAGATCTTTTTAAACATAAAATTTTATTGAAATCCATTGAGTCGTTACTGAGAAAGTCGAACATTAAAAAAAACGTTACATGAAAGGTACCTTTAATTTACTTTTCCGGTGAATTTGTTTCAGATTCTCAAAAAATTTCATTAAAATCGTTGGAGCCGTTTTCGAGAAAAATTTATATAATATCTTGAAAAAGGTCATTTTAAATAATAAAAAAAAAATTATTTGCTTCGTGCGCGTAATGGTAAATTTCAAATTCAAATAATAATTTTAGAAAGCTATTTTAGATAAAGCCAAGACGAAGGAACATTCCTCAGCAGACTCAGCTGGCAGCTGTTTGCAAGAATTTCTTTTTCGTACTTTTTTCCGAACAATATAGTACAGCGGGTTCATTTCATTAAAGTCAACAATAGTTATAAAGGGTGTTTTTTTTATAGGAAAACCGGATTTATGCTCCAGAGTCATGGAAATGAGACATTTCGGATGCGGAGAGGCATGGTTAATAGTTTTCATGGAGCTTTCGCGCCTTTTTTAATGATAAGACAATTTGCCATTATTTCCTGTTTGCTGATTTTTTATAAAGCATATAATAGACTTGAAGGTCAATATAAATAAGAAAAGCGGACAAAGATTTTTCTAAAACATCTGTTCAACATATAAAAATATAAACGAAAAGAAAGATTTATGAATAATAAAAGAATATAAAGGAAAAAAAACATGCACCTAAACAATTTCTTAACAATAAATAGTTTTAACAAACTTGAACCCAAACATAAGAAATAATAATTATTTATAAGGATAATTTAAGTTTATAAGGATATTTATAAAATATATATGTGCTTTGTTATAACTTATATAGTATCTTAATAAAACATTTTTAAATTGAAAGCAAACATAAATTACCTAGAAATGTTGCACTGGGTGAATTATACGCCAGATACTCCTTATTCGATGCCCAGGCAGGAAATTCGTTTTGTTGAATAGCATCTGATATTTCATCTTCTTCCCGTTTCCAAGGCAGTTGGGATTCGGTGGCTGTGGGTGTTGCAACACGTCTTTCACAATCTGAGTCACGAGATGCATTTCTCTCTTCTTCGACAATATCATTTTCTGCAACTGGTGTAAGGAAACAATAAATTTTAAGTATGTTGGGTTTGAAAACAAATATTTTTTACAAGATGAATTTAAAAAGAAAAACAAAAAATAGAATACTAAATAAGTCTATACATTTAAACAGCATGCAACATAAAGAGGCAACACGATTTTGTTGAACAATTTGCTGAAAAGTAACTTTGGTTATTTTAATTTATTTATTGCATCACTTACCAGAGTTAAAATATAAATTATTAATATTAATTATTTGTTAGAATATATAACAATTATAATATTTTTTTGAATTAAAAGCACAGAGAATAAAATTTTTAATTTAAAATTAATAATAATAATAATTTAGTTATGTTTTTCCTTCATGTAACCCAAATATTATTAAAATCAATCTGAAATCAGAAACTTGTTTTTGTAACGTATTCTAAGTTCTAATCTCAGTAAAGGGTTGCCACTGAAATAAGGAACATATCGTTCGTTTGAAACAAAAGAGCTGACGCGCAAACTCTGTTTTAAATGTTTTTGTTGAAGTTTAGTGATATTTTTTGTTCGTTTTAATTTATTGTGGTGGATTTATTTTTTTGCACTTATTTTTTGTCTAAATCAATAAATTTTTTTTGGTTTGATTATGTACATTTCAGTTGTTTGTTTTGTTAACTTTATAAACACAGACGATTATTTGTTCGTTTTGATTTGGTAAAACCAAGACAAAGACGTAGAACATAAAAAACACAATTAAACAACAGATAAGGTGTTTGCTTTTCGACACTTTATTACAAACTGAGAGTATTTATTTTTGGAACTTAACAATGTTAACAATAATGATGGCACATCAAGTAATGTACTTTTTACATAACATAGATTTTATGAGTTCGCATTTACATTCGATTTGTACATTGTGTTCCTGTTTATAATAATTAAAGTAGATAAATATGAACACATTTTATAAAATAAAATATGTTACAATTTTTTATCGTACCTAAAGACGTTTTGAAAGCTAAATATAAATGGTTACTTAGATAAAGAATTAGATTTTTCTAATAGAAATGAGCAAAACTATATTTTTTTTGGGTTCTTTAAAATTGCATGGAACATGAACGGGGTTAAGAGGATTTTTACACAAAAATAAGAAGTGTGAACATTACATCGTTCACACTTCTTATTTTTGTGTAAAAATCCTTTTGTGACCTTTTGCTAGAAGGAAAAATTACTTTTTGACAATTTTGATCAAATGTCAAAGTTAAACATAAAAAAGGATTTCAACCACCTCGTTTTGAAAGCTCTTGGGCAAACACCTAATGTATATCTTTTGGTTAAATTCCTTTAAAACAAAATAGAAGGCTTTAATTGTCAGTTTTGTTTTGGTATTTTATTATCAAGATCGATTCAAATTAATGAGATTACTGTTTCTTGTGGTTCACACTTTAGTAGTCTAATATAAGAAAAATATATATTTAGACAGCAACAAAATTGTTCTGCCAACTCCTTCCGAGCTAAAATTCCTAACTTTTCATATTTTCAATCTATCTTCTATCGTCTTCTATACAAAGTGTCCCGAAACTCAATGTCAACCGGGTAGTGGAGGAAAGAGAAGGTTATATCCGTACTGGGGAAAATAAGAAAAAAAATCGATCCTGCTTGGTTAAGATTTAAGGGCAATATTTAGGAAAATAATGAAAATCCATTCCCAAACACATTTTCAAATTTTACTTCTTTACTTAGCTTTTTTTAAAACTCTTTAAGTTATTAAAAAAACATTATGAAAAAGTGGTTTTTGTGCAATGGAAACAAACATTAGTTATCAAACGAAATACCTTTTTGATAACATGCGGGTATCAAAAAAATTCTTCGATACTCGATTGGTTGAGCATATTAATTAGCAATTTTATTGCAAAATTGGAAAAAAATACTTTTTTTTTATTTTAAACGTTCTTCAATGCTAAATTCCTCTTCACAGTTTATCCAGATAACTTTTTCAAAACAGTTTTTTATTTAATTTCGTTGGCATTTTGTTTTCAAGCTAATGACACACGAGCTCCTTTTACCGTGCTTCCATTTGGTCGCACGCCATGAGTGATCAGCGATGGTAGATCAACGATGGTCGTCATCAGCTTAATAGGCTGTCAAGCGGACGAAATGCAGCTTGTGTGACAACAACAATTTTTTTTTCTGGGCGTGCGGACAATTGGGCACGCGACCATTTTGGAGATCGTGTGCCATTAGCCTTTATTGTTAATGTAGCGTCTCACAACAAGCGTAAACATTCTTGTAGTACAAAAAGTACAAGAACTTAAAACTACAAAAACACAACACCTAGAAAACTAATCAGCCATTTTATTTCCGGTTTGATTCTAAAACGCATTCTTCTCTCTTCTTTTGGCTCCTAGTGGTGTGCTGTTTCATTTCGATCAATCAAAAAGTAAATTTATTATGCTCACGACAACAAGGACATATGTATAGTTAGTAAGCACAAAATTGCAAAATTAACAATCTCATCTTCAGTTAAAATTCTCAAGTTCCACTTTTGCCAATTTACAACAAATTTCTATTTGACTACTTTTTTTTTGACAAGTTATTATAAATCTTACTACAAACATTTGAAGTTACCTAAGGCTACTTGCACACACCGATTTTGGACGACCGTATTTATACCGGTCGAAATTGTAGGCATGTATGAAGTATAAATCTAGTTTTGGTAGTACGTGCTAATAATATATACTTACATCGATTGCAATGGGTGTTTTTTTGACAACGATGTGCTTATTTATTGGAGGCAACATCTGTTTTTTTGGATAAGACATTGGATGAATCTAGACAGGAATCTCACCAGGGATGCATGAAAAAACTTACAACAATCACGCCTTTGTTCTTTAAAAAGAGTGTAGAATGTTCCCGTGTGTTCTCTTTTTTGATTGATATGATGAATCCAGTACTTGCGCTTAATCCTATGGCGCTTAATACGGTGATACAATAACCACATAGCAACAACTCGTTTAGGATTCATTGTTATTCAATAACCTCGCGTGTCACGACAACAAAAAAGTGGATTTTTTTCCGTCAATTTAACATAGCTTACATTTAAAATAAATAATAATAATAATAATGTGCTTGACCGGTAAGAATCCGGTGAGTGTGCAAGCATATGCTACCAATAAAAATATCGGTCGATTTTATTCTGGCCGTCCAAAATCGGTGTGTGTGCAAATAGCCTAACAGAACTATTCATAATAAATGGGTTGAATAGCGAGTGGCCCATCACATACGAACACTAATCTGCCGTCAGCAAACTGGTTTCATTCAAATCCCACACGAGCAGATATCTGCCGGCAGGAAAATCGTATACATGAACTGATTTTGATTTTGGTAGTATTTCTATCTAAATTGACAATTACTTCAATTAAGGTTGACATTTGTAATATCGTTTTATCGGTGAAAAGTCTGACATTTCGTGTTTTTGTCAGTTTTTTGTTTAGAATTAACTCCTAAACTGATGAAACGCGAATAAAAGAGAAATAAGAACAAAAAATCAAACAACATTACGTATGTATTTGTTTTCTGCCCTGTTGTGCCGTTCAAATCAAGCAGAAAATCTTCTATTGACCTCAGCCCCCTTGCCAATAAAACCGGTTTTTTGCCGACAGAAACATACGTGCTTGTGTGTGATGTGCCGACAACTTTTTTTACTCTGAGTGTTGAGAGCTTCAAATTGGTGTTTCTTTTTTCAGTTCCAAACTTGTTAGGAGCGCACTGTTACCTTAAAATAAAATAACAGAGTAAACGGAGTAAAATGCTGAACACAACGTTTGACAGGTTGGAATAAAAAAAAAAAAAATTCTCAAAACAATAACAATGGCGGAAGAAATTCTGCTCTTAGAAATAGTAGTTTAATAAAATTTTGTTGCGCATACTTTAACTTCCAGCGATAAATAAATTTGTATACTTGACAGCTCTGAAATTTAATATCTTCTCGATAGTGCAGTGCTCAAGTTTTGTCATAACTAAATCAAAGGGCTCTGATCCATCATTCTCTGCTAATAACTTTACTTTGTTCGTTCATACTAAGCTAGGTGCTCTGCTCAGCTAAAAAAAAAAAAACGCCTATTGTATTATTTTCCTGAATTTTTGTTTTGCACTAAGAGCAAGAGAGTCGAAAACAAATCACACGTCAACCGTTTGTCATCAATAGGCGTTTTTCTTTTTAAGCTCAGCGCAGGGCACTGACCTGTCGTAAAAAGATCAGTGTTTCTTATTTTAACTCGGAGCGTTTTGAGCGCTCAGTTTGTGTTTCTTTTTTCAACCGGGGCTAGCTTGGAGCGCGCTCTATGAGCTCAGAATAAAATGACTGAGCACATGGAGTAAAAGGCTGAGCGCGGCCAACTTCATATATTTGTGTGTTTTGACATATAACAGGGTTGGAAAAAAAACAAAAAATCAAAATGGCGTCGGTCGAAGTAACATATTAAAATGATTTTTTTAAATGAAATAACGTTAATTTAATTAATTTTTTGTATTAAAGGTGCAAAGTAGACCATATGAAAGCTCAGTGCTCAAGTGTGTTTCTTAAATCGGAGAGCTCTGATCATACTCCGCTCAGAGCGTAATCGACTTGCTCAGGCTCTACTCCGTGCTCGCCCAGAGCTTAAAAAGAAAAACGCCGAAACGATACAGCAAATGAGAATGAATGGAAGGAAATGGTTGGCGCCTTAAGCCGGAACCAGACTTGAAAAGTGTGGTGTGTTGTGGTGTGTCGTCGTCGTGTCGCTGAGTGCATACTTATTTGGTTTTCAAATGAATTTATTTGTTTTTTGTTTTGCCTCTTGAATACCGTTGTGATCTTGTATATTCCCAGAATCATGTTTTCTCTTTTTCCCATACCGGCATTATTAAGGTAGATGTATTATTTGTTTCTTTACATTACGCCATAGCGTAAAAGCGGGAACCACACTTATCTCATCTCGTGTGTCGTATACTAGTGTGCCGCTATCACTCCTATGTATTTCATATTTGTAGATCTGTAGAGATATATACTTGTCTCGTGTCTTGTGTTGCAGAGAGAGAGAGAGAGTAGTGTTGCAGAGAGAGAGAGAGAGTAGTGTGTTGTGTCGAAATCCCTTCTCTTCGAATTGCGTCATACCAAGCTGTGGCGTAATGAAAAGAAACAAATACATGTACCTTAAAAATGCCAGTATGGGAAAGAGAATGATTCTGGGAATGTAAAACGTCAAAACGGTTTTCAAGAAGAAAAACAAACTAAACCAAATGAAATTTTAATAACAATAGGTACTATCATTTGAATCAGTTTCAAAAAACATTTTTAGGAGGTAAAATAGAGTTGAGCAAAACATTTCACATTCGAGTTGTACGGCAAATGAACGAAATACATATTATGTCATAATACAACAACTGGGCTGTATTACACACTAGAAGTACGCACAATCAGCGAGAAAGCGGTCTCCCCACACCACAACACACCACACTTTACAAGTCTGGTTCCGGCTTTATGCTATACACTTTTCAGAAAACGAATACGAATTCCTTGCGATAGGAATATGTCTTTGTGTTCAAAAACTACGTTTCTACAAAAACTAATCTTCGAACTTCAACAAATAGACTTTAAGATGATCTTAAAATTTGATATGTCAAATTTTGCAGTGGGTATGAAAGAGATAATCTGAAATGATTTGATTGTCTTTTTACAATTCCATGTTGTTGTGTTCAGCGATAAAAGTGATTGCTGAATACCAACAAACTAGCATTTTTATTGGCAATTTCTTTAAGATTTTGGTGATATCACGCATTTGGAAATCTCATAAATAAATGAGGAAATGCGGAGAATTTGTTTGAAATCTCGGATTTGAGAGTTGAAATTAGAGATTTTGTTTATGGTGGACACATAGAATGATTAGGCAAAATTTTTAATCCAGTTAAAGTAAAACCACTGCAACTGTATTTGAGGAAACGTATTACATAAGTATTTGCTTAGCAATTTTAAAAGTTTTATAACTATCAATAAATAGATACATTTATTTGTTTTATAAATAAGTCTTAAGTGTATTTGATTTATTTATTAGTCAAGTTTTAAACTAAGAATATTATCAATTTGTTTATGCCTCTAAATTAGAGTCATAAGACATATCACAACAAACAGAAATCAAATTTAAAGTTTATTTTTACTTAGAAACAATTCAGCAATTGACAATATCGTATGCGTTTAAACACAGAACACATGCAACATGCATTGGAAAGCCTTAATTCATAAGTAAAGCGACAGAAAAATGAAAAAAAAAAATCATTTGTTTTCAAACATAAACGAAAAACCTTACAGAAACTTGGGATACATAACAAGAACAAACATATTAAAAGAAGACAAACAAATAAATAAAAAAATTAAAAAAATTATAATTTGTAAAAACAGTCAGTTAAAATTAAGGAAAATGTCTCATTTTCTAAACATTAGCTAGCAGTTTTGTGCTTGGTCTATGAAAGAATAAAATTTGATTTGTGTTACATGTTTGCCTATTTATATCACAAAATGTGTGTTTTGATTTTTTTTTTAAATAAATTAACTAATGGGACAGCCAATTTTTACAAATGAATGAATTTAATTGTTAACTAAATCGATAATTAAAAATAATAAATCTATCAAGATTCTTGCGTATGTCAGCGAACAAATTATAAAAAAATAATGAAATTTATTGGCACATACTATTGACTAAAAAAATAAATTAATTAAAAAAATAAATAAATTTAAAACTAACAAAACATTTTTTTAAATTAATTATTAAAATTATTATTTTTCATTAACGAGTTTATGAAATATCTTCTTTACCAATACTTTGGAAGGATCTGTCCCTACGCCATGGTAGTATTAATTCGGCCGCAGTTGGACCGATATCGGGAGTTAGCATATTCTCAGGACTTTCACTCTTGGACGCATAATGCTTAACAATTCTTGCTTTGGATGCATCAAAGCCTGGTAGGCTAGTGATATGCGCTATCAATGAATTATTATTCGCGAGATCTGAGTCCGCTGTTGGTTTGTATATACGTATATATATATATAAATATTTTATTTTATTTATTTATTTATATATATTCTCACATTATGTTCAGTAAAATTGTAACATGACAAATGATTTTATTGAATAAATTGTTGTTGAATGTGTGTGGTTGTTTTTGATTTGTTTTGTTTGTTTGAAGTTTGAGGAGAAGAAGTTGAAAGTGTGTTTGAGAAGAGAAAGAGAGAAATAAACGCAAACAAAATTTTTCAATATTAGGGATTTTTCAGATGCATTGAATAAAATTATTTCATTCAAACAAATATTTGTTTTTTTTATTAAAAAAAAAACATTTTTCTACTAAAAGAAATAAGTTTAAGAAAAAATATACAAGAAAAAATCTAAAATATTTTATGCAAGATTCGAACATCAGGCAAATGTCAGTATGCATGATATGATGATGTAGTATATCGAAAGCAATGTAATACAATGTGATACAGTAGACACGGAAAGTAGCGACACATATAATGCAGTTTATTGAGAAAGCGAATAAATAAATTGATAAGAACAAAAGTTCTATAATAATACCCTACCTACCTTCTATATTTACGACTGTTAAGGTTATTTTACGAAAATAAAGTTTAGTATGCTCAATGAATATGAAGTAATTTACTTTTTTTTTTGGAAATGTATTACTACGTTTAGAGTTTTAAGGTAAAAAAATGTAAGGATACAAATATGATAACGCAAAATTATGAATAAAAAACTGAGCTTTATGACTTGAAAAATAAAAATTGGCTGTTTATCACAAATGTATAAACAAATAAAATTCCAATTCGATAAAATAACAAAAAAAAAAAAAAAAAAAAAAAAATATTTCATGGTTGACTAAATTATATGTACAAAAAAAAAAAAGAATTTTTTTAATATATTAAGAAAATCAGAAACTCCAGCCTTACTTATAATTATTTAAAGTTGTGCAACCTTATAACAAAAAGAGATCCCACTCTCTATATGTTTCATTTAAAAAAAAAATTCTTGTCTCATTCGGAATTTGAATCTAGAGAAGCTTGTTTCAGAAGCTAAATCTTAAATGCAGTTTCATATTCACTGATTTTTTTTTTGATAAATTAAGTTAGTTAACCATTAACTAAACTTATATTTTAAAGAAAGAATTCTAATTCTATGATACAAGAGTCAGAGGTTTTTTCATACCCACTATCAGCTTCTTCTCTCGCTTTTACTAAAAATTGGGTTCAAACCTCATCGGAGGGTTGCAAACATTCGACAGTAGAAGATCAGAAATATTTGGAGATACGTTTACAGGGATTTCGTTCATTAAGTAATATTTACGGTCTGGTCCTATAGATAGAGAGATCGTGTCTACGAAGTATAATCTCGACCAAGTAAGGAACTATTTGAATGTTAGGTCCCTTGATAGACCATGTGCAACCGTACAATAAGCTGAGGCTTCCAGACTATTGTAAAGCAGACTTAACCGCTATTCAAGAAATGCAACGGGAATGCCCTGGCCAAAGTGAAGGCAAAAAGCTACGATATATATATGTACTATGGTGATTGGAACCGACAACAGAAGCCTATTTTGATGGAGAATCGTTATTTAATGCAAATTTCAGGAAGAAAAATTGTGTTTTAAATACATAATGAACGTTTCAACGGACCAAAATATTGTTAAAACTTGTACTTGTACTGTGAACCTGCCTAATTACACTGACTCCAAAAAGAGGAAATACTGTAAGGAAGTCGTGACGTCGACAATCGTAAGAAATTTGTAGGTTTTCTTTCGATCAAGACTAAACAACAAAGGAGACCTTTGTATAAGCCTACAAGTTCAGTAAAAGAAAGATTGTTCGTCTTAAAGGTCACAGACGATGTTTTGAAGAGGAGTTGGCATCGATTCTTGGCCATTTTGCATGGTCGAACCAAAGCATGCCGGGAAGCATTGACTGCGCCATCTTTAACGAAGGAAAATCTATTAATTATTTTTTCACAACGCAGACAAAGTTTATTTTAATAAGCCGCATTTATGGCCAACTTGCTAGGTTCATATCAGTTCAGGCTTAGGCCAGGAAAAACGAAAAACGCCTCAGGAATTCTAAATATGCGACTTTTTCAACTTTATTACTGGAGAGAATAGTTCATGCCAAAATCAGTGGCAACAAGTCGAAAGAAGACAGGCTGATATCTGAGCAATTTTGTTTTGAGTATTGATACCGTTTTTTCGGAACTATTATTTAAAAAAAAAGACTTTATGGGGTCATCCACAAGTTCAATACTAAAGGAAGGTAAAGGGCGGCAAACACACAATCCAAGCTAATAACTTAAATTTACTCGGTATCAGTTGCCTGTTTATTTTTGGTTGGCCCCCCTATTGTAGCTTCGCGTTATGGCTGTAATGCTACTGACCATAAGACTGGGCTTGTCCTTGAGTCTAACTTCGGACGAATTGTTAACAGGAACTCTTTCTTACACCACACATATAGGTGGAACGCTTTGGCTAGCCTCGTTTTCCCCCCTTCAACATTAATATCATTTAGCTTACTTTTACTTTCAGTCGTATAACAGATTCCATCATAATGGAACATTTTTAACGTAGCTAAATCTCATTTCTTTCTTATTGGCGATTACTTAATGTTCAATTATTTTAACAGTAAAGAAAATAAGACATAATACTTGCTGTCTAAACAACGTGCAAATTATATTAAGAACGGGTCACTATGGCGTATGTGGATTATTTTTTTCTCAATACCCTTGTAGAATGCTTGGATAGAAGATATAAGAAAGTACCGATATGTACATTGTTTTGAATGTCTGTAAATTGTAATGAAAGGGAAATATCCAGCCGGTTAAAGCATTCCACATTCGTATAGTGCGGCTAAAAATTAATCTATAATTAACAGTAGGTCCGAAATTGCGTTCAAAAATAAAATAGGTATTTCTGGGGATGCAATTATTACGTAAAAAACTTTTAAAGGAAAGAATGCATCTATTTGCAGCATTTTTATGGAAATAGGGATAAAATAACGTTAGGCAGGACATTTTTCGGCAGTTACAAGTGAGCGGGAAACGGGGATTAGCATGTATGCATGCTCTCGTAAGCGTGAAAATTAACAGAAATCCCTTCAGAGCACTTCGCGCAAGTTTTTTTTTTTTAATTCTATATAAAAGCTTTAATTCAATAAACAAATTTTATAACATCACGTTTAAGCACCTACTAAAGAGTCCAATGAATATTAAAAAAAATCCTTCTATGAACATGTATAGAAGACAATTAAAATCCGTCAAAGGTATGGCGTTAAAATAACCCTTGACCATTTAAACGTGCCCCGTGGCTTAGTGGTGTGTCGGACTGCTAAGCGAATGAGCCCGGGTTCGAATCCAGCTCATAGCCACCTTCATTTCCGGGGTACTGCCTCTTGGGGGAAACTGACAAAACCTCCAAGAGTAAAATTTGTCTTGAAAAAGTGCATCTCAAGTAGCCGTTCGGACTGTAGGGCCCTTCCATTCTTGCAGAATAACAACACACACACAGGAATGGTTGAGAGTATAAATCACTAGGCCTTGGCTCCTTAAGGAGCTGTCGCGCAAATGAATTTATTTATTTTTATTTAAATGCCAAATTGGGTAGGAAGACGGTATTGTAGGAATACTTAGGTTTCCAAAGTTTGCATGAGAGTACCAGACTCCCGCGTAAAATATCTAAAAGGTCTTCCAATAGGGACTTCTGAACTTTGACAATTGATAGCGGCCATCTTGTTGAAGCTACATCTATCAAATTGATTGTCATTTATTCAGTCTGTTTTCAATATGCGTTCAACAACACGTGCAAATGATGAAACTGTTTTATCAAAATGGGTGTTCTGTTCTGGCAACGTTCCGCGCGCTTCGCCCATTGTTCGGTCGCGATGATCGTCCTACCGAGAAGACTATTCGTAGTGTGGTGGATAAATTTGAGTCCACTGGTTCAGTAAACAATCAACCAACACCCGTTCGTCGACGAAACGCAAGATCTGCGGAAAACATTGCCACCATCCATGAGGGTCTGCATGAGAATCCGAGGCAGTCGATCTCGCGTCGCTCACAAGAACTCGGATTTTCGCCGAATTTTGCGTCTTGATTTGGGCCTGCACCCGTGCAACATTCAACTGACCCAGGAGCTGAAGATATATGGCCATGGACAACGACGTGTGTTCGCTGAATCAAAATGAAAAATCATCTTCAGCAATGAGGCCCATTACTGGATGAATTGGTACGTGAAATAACAAAATTGTCGAATTTGATGATACCAATCCACATGAGATCGAAGGGTGTTTTTTTTAGACGTGTGGTTTTCAATCTGGCAATACTTTTTTCGGAGTTGTCACTTGATTTATGCTTTTGGTTTGGTTTGCCAATTCATAATGAATAGACTTACTTCTGAACAACGTTTGCAAATCGTGCAAATTTATTACCAAAATAATGGTTCGGTTCGGTGGAGCAGAGTATCGAAGAAGATGAGTCAACAATTGGAGCTGTGCCCATCTACTTTATGGAAGATTTTGCGGAAGGATCTTGTTTTGCGGGCTTACAAAATCCAAATTGTGCAAAATTGAAGCCGAACGACCATAGTGTCGCAAATTTCGTGAATGGGCACAAATTGGGAAAATTGGGCCTCGGCTGGGATTTATTTGAGCCAGCCCGGAAATCATTTTTAAAACATAATAGAAAACCCTTATCTTTATAATAAAGCTAAATTCTTGGCCATAACATTAAATTGTATGCGTTTTATTTCTTCTTGAAAACCACACGTCTAAAAAACACCCTTTATTTAAAAACGTAAACTGTGGCGTATGTGGAATATTTTTTCTCAATATTTTCGAAAAAGGCATTGATTTTGATTTAACATTCATGTAACTGCGTACAATTGGCAAAAACAAACTTTGGTAATCGCAGTATGCAAAGATTCTAAAATCTATGCATAAGAGCCAGCAAAAAATATAAAAGTAAATTTTAGAAAAAAAGCTCAATTTAAAATTACGATTTTCGAAAAAAAAAAAAAATTATTGCAAAGCGTTAAATATACATATGTAAGCTCTTTCTCGTGAAATTTTCTTGTGTCTGTTGTTTAGATTGAGGACAATTTAAGGATATTAAATATCCTTTACTGATGTGGAGAGAAATATTTATTGTTTAAAACTGCATTTAGTAGCTACTAATGCCTGATTGTTAGTTTGTAGCTAAAAGTTATATGTTTCGTTCGTATTTGTATGTTTTGATGTTTAACATTGTTATGATTGAAATAAAATAAAAAAAAAAATAAACAGTAAGAAACTATAAAAAGTAAAGAAACATATGATACTTCTGAGAACGCTTAGAGAAGTTTAAAAAAATATATATTTATGATATAATATAAATAAATAAAGAAATTAAGAAAATGTATGAAAGTTTTAATTTTATCCAAACAAAAGCTACATTGAATATAATATATTTTAATTCTGTTGTAAAAAGAAAGCAAAATATAATTATTTATTTTTGTCACACTTAATACGGTAATTTTGTTTATATTTTTGTATATATATTAAAAAAATATTAAAAAATCATATAAAAATTTAAAGATGTATAGATTAGAAGGTTAAATTTAGAATATATAAGAAAACACAACAAATTATATAAATATGCTATATGACATGAGAAAAAAAGTAAAACAAAAAATAATATTACACTTACGTGATGATTTTGCAGTAAAGGTAAGACCCTCTTCCCAATCATCGCCAGCCTCATTGATGGTGACTTCCGTTTGTTTTGGAGGATATTCTTCTGCCGATTCATTTAGGACTTCATTAATGTAATCTATTTTATATTTAATGTTAACGAAAAAACAATGATGATAAATGTGAGATGTGATTAATGGCTTTGCCCCAAAAGCATCCAAATTTGGATTTTTTTTTTTTTTTTTGTTAGGAAATTTCTCTCTTTTTTTAAGCTCAGAATTACTTTTCTTTTTTTACTTTCAAACTTCACTTAATTTAGCCCGAAAACGAAACTAAAGTTAATAAATTTTAGCAGGAAGCAATGAAACTATATGATTTTGTTGATTCAAGATGATTCTAGGTACCTACTCTCAGAAATAGGGTTGATACTTCAAACATGCGGTTATTCTTTAAGAAAGATTTGTAAAGTTAACATTTTTGTTTTTGGTACAGAAACTTTTGCATATATAAAAATAATTAAAAAAAATTGAAAAAAAAAAATTAAAGGAGATAGAGGGTGTTTAGGTTTAAATTGTGCATTCAAGAATGACATCAAAAGAAGTGCCGATCAAGTAAATCAGGGTTTTTGTTGGAAGGAATATATTATACAGCACAGCCAAATATAAATGTTGATTAAATGGTTTATGAAATATGAAGATTAAACATTTATAATCTAGTCCAATTCATTCCGGATAACATTTATTTGTATGCAGCAAGATCAAACGTTTAAAAATGCATTCAAATATAGGTTTTACAATAAAAACCTCGGTGCTGTAGGCTGTAAAGGATTAAATAACAGTCTGGAAAAATGCAATTAGATACAATTTCAACATTTAAGTTTGAATTTTTTGTTATAATTTTTTTGGCAAAAAATTTTTTTTTTTTTTTTTAATTATCATATATTTTTTACAGGAAATGAAATCGCTTTATTCTTTTTCTATATTCGCACTTATTTGCTATTTCAGCACCACACATACGGCTCGTGCAGCAATTAAAAAATGACGTTTCATTGTATTATATAAATACAATGCATAGCTCTGAAATCTAAGGAAACGTGAACATGCTATATATATAAAAAAAACAAGTTTTTTTTTCTTTGAATTTGAAAATCGTTTTGCATTTGTAACGTCTGAGCTCTCGTATTGAAGAAGTAGGTAATCATACTTGCATAGCTTTTCTTTTTTCTCTCAATTTGCGTCCATTTTGTATTTTGTATGAATTAACAAATCAAAAGAACATTTTGTTGACTTTTGTATTTTCGTTGATTTCAAATTAAAAGGACCGAGCAAGTAAAATATTACGAATTGACATTTTATACAATTCTCGAAATTCATCTGAACAGAGGATTCATCTCTTTTCTTCATACTATGTGATAATATATCTTTTGGTTTTGACAATTGACACCTCCATTAGGCGTTTTTCTTTTTTAGCCCCAAGCGGGGCACAGAGCGGGGCCGGAGCGAATAGAGCTCGCTCCGAATCGAGCGCGACCCGAGCGCTCAGGGCTAATAAAGAAACACAATTGAGCACTGAACTGTCACCACATAAGAATGTCACAAAAAACGAGTGAAGTTAGCCGCACTCAGCCATTCACTCGATGTGCTCTGTTATTTTAAAGCGAGCTCAACAAGAGCTCTGAGCTAAAAAAGAAATACAAGTAAAGCGCTCAGAGCGCTCCGAGTCAAAAAAGAAACACAGTTTTTTTTGACAGCTCAGTGCCCCGCTCCGAGCTAAAGAAAAGAAAAACGCCATTGTGCAATCGAAAATCTAATTTCCTGAATACAAACAAAGATTTGTTCAATACAACAAAGCAGTATTAGCATCGAGTTTTCGTTGATTTCTCCTATTTCGGAATTCGGGAATACGGATAAGTTTGACATTTCAGATTTGGACTGATATCGTTTCGATGCGGTAACAATTGGGGATTATACATAAAATTAAGGGAGCTTTATATGGATATACAAATCAACATCTACAAAAACAAAAAACAGGATACGTAGGCAATATAAAATACTCGTTCGTTAGAGAGGGGATACTAACTTGATGAAAATCATGAAGATTACAGATTTAAGTGCAGACATCTGCGTTATAGCATTTCATCTGAACCATTGATTGTTCCGTTAGGAACATGATCAATTTTGATAATGATTAAAACATATGTATTTTAATAAAGGTGCGTCAACACCACAGAAACATTTAGAAGAGTCCTTAAAGATAATAATTTTGTTTGTATCAATAATTTTAATTATTCTTTTCAGACCAATCATTTAAAAATTTTGGAATAAAAAAATACAAAACTCGTACGTTATTTAAGTAATTTGTAACAAATGCTTCCGTTCCTGATCCCAATTATTCAAAACTACAGTGTGTTGTTAAACGTCAGACTAACAAAAAACTATGTTATCCATGTTCATTAATTCAGATTTACGTTCGAACTAACCTAGACGAATTGCAGTACTTAATGTTCATAAACGTCAATATGTCGTCGAAACGAAACGTTGTTTTCCGATCTGTCAAACGAATATTTTACCCTCATACTGGACGGTAGTATCTGTCAAATTTTCTTAATTACAAACACCATAAGAAGTTAGGTATCAAACTTTCATTCGTTTAATGTGGACGAGACCACAAATTTCATTTATAGCTAAACTTACCGAAAACTTGACGAAACAGAGAACAAAGTGTTAACTATAGGAACGAGATGAGAATTTCAAGTTCTCGCTCACTAACTAACGGTTGCGTTCTCTTCGTTCTGTTTTTTATAGTTCAGCTTTAAGGAAAGTTAACACATTTTAACTTACAGAAGTGCAAGAGAGACATTTTTGTGGTTTATAACTACACAATTCTAGATATTTTTCGAATATTATTTTAAAGATATATATATATATGTTCCATAAACATAACAAAATGTATTAGTTAATTGCAAAAGTCCTATACTGTTGTGGGATTTCACCATTTAGTTTAGTAAAAGTTAGTATACTAGTCATGCAAAGGCTTCGATGTACCTACGTAAAATACAAAGTTAATATTTAATAATCAATAATTTACATATTTTAATATTTTTTTTAAAACCGCGAAAGAAAAATGAAAAAAAAATCTTACAATCAATTAATCTTCATCATCATTGCATTAATTCAGTGCATGTTTTGTTTTTTCTTTTAATTTTTGTGAATTAATCAATTACCTATTTCTAATCTACGATATTTGTTAAGTGAATTGTGAGAATGTTTTCTGATTAGTTTTTTGCGTATAAGAGGTTCATTCGTATTCGTACCATGCGACAACTGTTTTGTTGTTCCGTTTTGCTGGAAATCAGTAAAGGAGACGTGATTTTGTTTCACTCCGTCTTGTTGCTAAACAAATTAAATAGAAATTA
This sequence comes from Platycheirus rosarum, assembly GCA_963971375.1. Taxonomy (NCBI): domain Eukaryota; kingdom Metazoa; phylum Arthropoda; class Insecta; order Diptera; family Syrphidae; genus Platycheirus; species Platycheirus rosarum. The sequence continues at coordinate 27,760,607 of OZ020507.1, forward strand.
TTCTTAATTAATAAAATATATGTAGATGTTAAAAAATACCTTATTTTTATCTCTTTTACTTCGTTTATGATGTTGACGGTCTTTAAACATTCTTCGGAAATTCATTTGCAACTTGTAATTGACCTGTGTTTTATAAAAAAAGAAATTGTTAAAAATATACTAATTTGTTTCTCTCTATAAAGTTAAAAAAAACGATTCAAAATAATTTTTGATTTTTGTTGGATAAAATTATAAATTAAAATTGGTTCAAAAAAGAATATTACATAACTTTTTAATATTTTACGAGTTTTCGAAGATATATTTTAGCCATTTTAAGATTCAACAAGAATAGGTAAAAAAAAACATGGCTACTAATTTCTCAAACATTTTTGCTTTAGTTCTTTTTTCAGGCAAGTGGCAACGCTACAGTTTTCTTATTTTAATTTATATTTTAGTTATTTAATAGAAAAAAATATTGTAAATGGATTTTAAAAGATTTTAAATTCTTATTTAAGCTTATTTCGTTTTTTTTAGTTAAGTTAAAAAAGCTACACAAAAAATATTAAAAATTAAATTAAAATTATTTAAATAACCTGTGTAGACAGATCTCTGTCATCGACTGCATGTCTGCTATAGCTTAGCCGGCGATGCTGTAATAATTATAAGAAAAAAACATTAAAAATTGCCACAACCATTGAAATTAACAAATAAATTAATAAAAAACAAAAATCAGAAACCCAAGTAAATCAAACAAATCAAAAATAAAAATCTTCAATTAAAAAATGACTTTGGAATGGAAAATAAATAACAAGAAAAAAAGGCTTTTTGACAACAAGAATCTTAAGTGCAGTATCTTTTTTTTTATTAATAAAAACTTTGTTAAGCAACGTGAAGCAACAAAATCCATAATTTACTAAAATTGCATAACCAATTTAAAATTAATAAAAAACAAAGAAATGTAAATGAATGACGCGTTTTGTATTTTAATAAATTTGTTTTTATTTGATTGAATATTTATAGCTCGTAGATGTTAATTTAAATTCTATAAGAAAAAAATATTTGAAGTTGCTGGTTTTATTTTATTTTAAAATTATTATTATTGATTTAACTTGAAATTTATATGAAATCGAGATACATTTAAATACACTATTAGATATATTTTTCAACATAAAACAACATTAAGAATTTATATTATTTTTTCTCGTCAAAGAGAAAACATTTTTACCACGTTTAAGTAAAATGTAAACAACATCGACCACAATAAAATCAAAAGAATATTATATAGGTAAAAAAAAAACATACATTGATGTGTGATGTTGATTGAGAATTCTTATCAATATAAACAAATATTATTTACTCACGCTTTTACGTTGAAATATGTTCGTAAGTATTTTACTACCCTAACGAGATACAACGCTTAAGGCCCAACTATATTAGTCATGTCCATGGCCAAGCATGGACTGTGTTTTTTTTTGTGTTTTTATGTTTTTTTTTTATAAACTTTTAAAAAATAACTCTGCAATCTTCACCAAATGTTGTCACAAATTTGATTTTTCTTATTGTCTTTTTTCAATTGTCAAAATGACGTTTGCCTGCTATTTATTTCTGTCAACAAAAATTTCTTGAGCAGAAATTCGCAGGGTGAGGAAATTATTTTCTCTCACGAGCTCTCTCTTTTGCCAGTTTCTACGAATTTTAGGTGTAAGGGAACAGGAATTAGCAGAATTTTGTGAAAATTCGTACGAATACGCAGATTTGGAACACCACTTATATTCATCATGTCAAAACAGTTCAAATAGTTTTGACAGTAGTCCATGCCTAAATGTTCGTTCTGTTTTCACTGTTTTTTCCTGATCGTTCAGAGATTAACAGATTAAAACAGAGGTTAATTCCAAGACTATCCTACATTTTTTCGGAATTTTTTTTATCTAAGCGGACAAGTGAAGAACAGCTGATTGCCTTTCTTTTTTGTTTCAAGTTTGGGAAGTTTACTTATCTAGTGTTTGAAATTGCAAAAATGATGACACAACATTGTTCCAAAATGCATTGTTGAAGTACAAAATAGTCACAGTACACATATCTAAGGTAATATCATTAGAAGTTTTATTTGTGCAATCTTCTGCGCATCTGTCAAAATCAAAGTAAAATGGCGGCCGCCAGAGAGCATTAGTTTGTTTATTTGTTCTGAAAAATAGATCTCGTGGCTATATTTTAAAGTATTTGTGGTAATTAATTTATAAAAAAGCTTTTTAATAAACACGAACATAAGAAAAATATGTTGCAGTTTTGTTCATAACTTTTTTGATGTAGGTCTCTAACAACCACCATTTTTAATACAAAGTGATAGATGAGATTTTGACATGACATTTATGTGTACTGTGCTACATAGTTACGATTTTTAACTACTTTCAACTAATGATCATGAACATAAATTCAGATTGTGGATCTGTCAGTCACTTTCATAACATAAACATGCGCTGTTTTATTCCAAAAAAAATGGAAATTAAAAAAAAAAAATTAAATAATCCATTACCACAAAAAAAACATACTTATTTGGGAATTGTTTTCAATTTTAAAAGTTCATATTTTTAGTCGGTGTCTGGCATTTTTTCTTTTTCGAACGAGAAACGTCAAAGCTCAAACCTCAAATAGGAATCATGTTAACGAGCTTTTATAAGCTTTGATTCACAATTCCTGTTCCTCTAGACACAAAATTTGCAGTTTTTGACAAAAGAGAGAGCTCACGAGAGAGTAAAATAATGACAATTTCAATCAAAGGAAATTCTTTGGACAGAAAAAATTATTTTCATGTAACGTCAGTTTGAAATTTAATGGCTAACACAGATCCACGCTTCAGCTTTGGCTTTGTCACGTTACATTTCATACGCTTTGTGTTCGCTTTATGTGACATTTTTCAAATTTCGGTTGTTGTTTTTGCTTTTTTCTGTCAAAACGAGCAAAAGTTCAACCAGGGTCTACTTCAGCTTTGAGTTTGAGTCACGTTACCTTATCTTGTACACGAACCAAACGTAACGTCAATGCCAAAGCGACATTATGATGAGATGTATTTATTTCCTATAGTTGAACTTGTAAAAGTCAGGCGAAACCGAAACTAAAGCGTGGTTGTGTTTTAGCCGCAACCACGACTTTTTCACAAAAACTAACAAACTGCGTTTTTCGTCCGTTTGTGAGAGCCTTAATCATATGACTTTGACGTTTAAAAAGTGGTTAACTTTTTTTGTTCAACGCGTTCCCGAAGATTTGTGTAGTTTTATTTTTCTTTGAGATTTTGCGTCGTTACTATTTAAATTTTAAAAGCTGCCCATTTTAGTCCAAATTTATGTGGAACAAAACCAATAATAAATGGGCTTAAAAAAAAAACTGCACAGCATCATTGTGGCAATTGCAAGTTGGGAAGTACCACGTATGTCCTCGTTTGACGTTGTACGCAACTGTAAAGGTTGAATTCAATGGTACGGTACTGCATACGAATTACAAAACTGCATTACGCATAGTCTGCTATTAGAGGATGAAACTGGATGCATGCACCTTGTTTGAATTCTTCTCTATTATTTCATTCTCTGTCGTAAGCGCCATTACACGATGAATTTAGTTTCATGAAATGATTTTGACAGTTCTCTTTCATTTTCGTTTTCCATAATCTTTTGCAATGAATCAGCTCTTTTATGGTGGATTTTCATTGTTCTGCAACGTCTTGATCTGCAAAATCAAGAAAATTGGAACGGGGAGATATACGTGATTTTACAAAAGAGTGAAGGAATACACATTATACGTATTCGTATTTACTTGCTATAATTTTTTATAGCTCTTTGACAGAAGTCAAAATCATTTGCTTTGCTGTCTAAAAACTTACTTTAATTTTGTTCTTGAAAAAAAGTTTAAATTTGTGTAATTAAAAAATTATAATAATGGAAGAAGATAATTCAGACGATCGAAAAATAAAGCAATGAGCCTACTATTGGCTTCGCTTATTTTTGAGGAGCCTCTAGAGGAAAAAGAAAAAAAAAAGAAAAAGAAATTTTGGGTTCATCCATATCTGCAACAACGGAACATGGATGGGGCTTTTTTAACCGTTTTTGGAGCAATATGTGATGTTAGTGATTCTCTGCTATTCAAAAAATATTTGAGGGTCACGTCATCTCAGCTGGAGGAGCTGCTAACATGAGTCTTAAATCTTTGAAACTTGAACTTTTAAATCTTTTCGTATTTTCCATTTCTTTCCTTGTAATTTGGCAATTATTGAAAGAAAAATTGATAGTTGTTGGCTTTGTTCCATTCAGGTTAATAGCATTCAGAGGCACAAATTTCAATTTTGAACATGAAAATTTGAAAATTGTTGTAAAAACTAAAAAAAAACTGCTCACCTGAACTATGGAAATTATAGGGACTTCCAAATGCAGAAGAACCTGCTATAATCAAGATGAACGTGTTCGTCTTCACCATAATCTTGATCTTGATTTCTCCTATTTCCTATAATCTTGATTTATCAAGATGTTCTTGATTTTTATCTTCCCTCTCTATTGAACGAGGATGATTTTTATATGTTACATCCTACTTTTTTGCAGAAGTTAAGTTGCAGAATAGTGAAAATCCACCATTAACCCTATCGATGTAATGAATGTGTTTAACCACAAACAAATGTTTGCTGGATTCATAAAGACATTAGAACTTCAAATGCGAAACCAAGTGATAAAGAATTAAAAACAAGCGAACAGAAGAACAGAAAAACGTCAAACAGATTTTTCGAACATTCTACCCGTGCGGCACAGGACAGCACTTTTCCTGTCTCATCTTTTCGAATTCGTTCTCTTTATTGCACTTACTATGTTCGAAAAATTCGAACAAGGTGCATGCATCCAGTTTTATCGTCTAATAGCAAACATAGGAAAGGTTGGTTAACTATTAACTTTTACGTACAGTAAATTTGACATTTCATCTGATGCAGAGAGAAATTATGAAAGAGAGAACAATTTTTCTTACGTCTGTCCCTCCTAAACCCTTATTTTTAGTACAACTATAACTCTCTTCTCTTTTGTATCGTTTCTTTTTGGTATTCCATCCATTTAAAAACTCAAATGTCAGTTACTGTACGTGCATTGTGTTCCGATTGAAATTGGTACGTACGACAAATTTGACAGCTGCTCCGTACCGCGTCACCGTAATGAAGTTCCGTTTTTGCATTGTGTTTAGGCAGTTACTCGTAATATTGTAGATTTATTTTGATTTTCAAATATGTATGGCAATTTTTCGTTGATTTTGACTTATTCTCGAAATCAAAATTTTGTTTCGTAAAATTTTTATTAGTATATATTCAAGGTCATCTGTCGGTGCTCAAAGAAAAAAACGTAGTATGTAATACGATATCAAAATATTTGATTATTTTTTTTTTTAAATACAGTAGTTCACAACAGTTATTTTCACTTAAAAATAATAGTTTGATTGTTTTTAAACAGTAGTAATGAGTCGCCTTCCTCAACAATTGTTAAAAAATAGTTACATTAGGGCTTTTCATTTTTCGTTAAGAGCAAAGTCTGAGTTGTCAAAAAAGAAGGTTTATTTCTTTTTTTCGGTCAGAGAATGATCAGAGTTTCTGACTTCTGAGTAAAATGCTGAACACAATCAACGCCACTTTTGACAAAACGTAAATTACAAAAAAAAAGCTAAACACAGTTAATAAAGCAGAAAACGTTAGTCGTTTTAGTGATGCATCTTTCAAATTATAGAGTTGTGGAAGCACATTGCTTACACCACTCTTCGAAATATGCATGTCAAAACGAAAAAGACAGAAATATTCTGTGCAAAATATTGCCCCCTGTTAAAAAGCTATATGACAAATGTCAAATATGACAGCCAAGGGCTAAAACGTATTTCAAAAATAAATCTGAGCTCTCAGACCACACTCGGTTGAGATAATTATCATCATTGTATGATGTGAATGCTTGCTCAGACTCTGTTTAGTGACCTTGAACGTCATCAGCATTGTCTAGGTTCTAGGAAATTAACGCACCACCGATCAAGTCAAATGTCATGTTCACATTATGGCTAAAACACAATCACGCTTTAGCTTCGGTTTCGCCTGACGTTTATAAGTTCAAATGTACAAAATCAATACATCTTATCGCAATGCCGCTTTGGCTTCGACGTTACGTTTGGTTCGAAGATAAGGTAACGTGATTCATACTACGTTCCCTCCAGCCGATAATCTAGATTTCATTCCAAGAAGATTAAAAATATTCTAGGTGTTTCCACCTGAATTACAGAGATTAAATTTGACATTTGACATCTGCTCTACGTATTTACCATAATTCTGCAAAGAAAACAAGGTATGTTGACTTTGCGTGTGACATCACTAATATAAAATATAAAAATAAAAACTAATATTAAAAGATATTTGTGACAGCAACAAATACCAAGATGGGGGTACTGCATACTCTTTTATTTCTGTATATCTGGTTTTTTTCTATGATTGTCAAATTTATTGGAAAATGGAAAGCGCACTCCCTTTCCATTTTCCAATAAATTTGACAGCATATAACTTTTGAGTAGATTTCGAGTAGATTAAATTGAAATCTCGATCTAAGTAGATTAAAATTTGTATGGCAAATCTAGTGATTTCGAGGATATTTGGGGAAGATTTGAGATAATCTAGATTTATCATCAGGTAGATACGTGGTATCAAACTCGAAGCTGAAAGTAGAAACTGGTTGAACTTTGATAGAAAACAAAAACAAAAACCGAAATTTGTAAAATGTCATTTAAATCGAACACAAAGCGTGTGAAATGTAACGTAACGTGACCGAACCCAAAGATGAAGAGTGATTGTGTTTTAGCCGCTATTATCTTGAAGCGTCCGTATAGCTTTATCTATTTAATGTACACGAGCCTAGGGTGAACGCGTCATTGTCATTCAGCCGTAAACACCATCATCTATTAAGGTTGATTGACAACGACCAACGACAGGCTCGCGTACGTTACGTATAACAAGCTTTTCGGTGGCAAAGAGATGAACATAACGTTTGTTTTTATAAAATTTAATAATGATCGCTTAAAAATTTAAGGCGTACATATAATGATTAATAATGCTGATGATTCCGATACAAACAAAAAAAAACTTCCGACAGCAGCGCCCCCTACAATTTTTGATTGTTATTGTTACTGATCCTAATTGAGCAATAGATTTGAAATTGAATGAAACATGAGGACTTTTGACATCGATTAAAATGATTAATGTTAATATTAGAGATAAAAACAAACGCAAAAAAAACTGAACATAAATTATACCAAAATTTATAATAAACCAACATTTATTAAATAAAATGAAATTCGATAATCCAATGTTACATTTAACGAAAGTAAATTAGTACCACGATAAAGATTTGTTAGACAAAAATGTTATACAAAGGCAGGTTAAAGGATACAAAAGTGATATACATAAGTAAACACAATAACACAAATGTTTTAATAAAATATTAAAAAAAAAAATTATCATAATCCAATTGCCTACCATCGCCATTGAAGCCTGATATTGTTTATTGTTGTATACATTTTTTGTTTGTTTTGTTTAATTTTTTTTTTTTTTTTATTTAATATATAATTTTTTTTGAAGTTATTAAGAAAAGTATTAAAGCCAATTTTCAACCAATTTGATTTGAAACATGTTTTGTTTGTTTTTTTGATGTTTTGAGTGAAACAAAAAATGGGAAGAGAAAAAAATAAAACATTTTGTTTTAATTAATTATCTATTTGAAAGCGGTATCTGATATAAAATAATATTTATGAATTTGATTAAGAAAAATATCTATGAAATTTTGAAAAAGTGTAATGAGGTTGTATTTTCTGTGTAGTACATAAAATATTTTGATTATTTTGAAATTCAATTGATTATGTATAATTTGTTTTGTTATTGCCAAAGAAATATAATGACACAAATGTACGCTAATGGTTGTTTTTGTTTTTAATTTACATGTTTAAAATAATTGTTTGTGTTTAAAATAATACAATTTTTGCCTATGAAAAATAAAACTAAAGACACCAAAAAAAATAGAAAACTCACCCGTCTATATGGTTTTAATTCTTCCGCAAGCAAATGATGAATCTTGGCATCGGTTAAATCTTTCTTGGACGGATTGTAGTCCAGTTCATGCATATCCAGATTGCGTGAGCATGTATTTTCTAGATTTGTTAAACTAGGACTAACAAAATATTTGATAAGCATCAAGTTATAGTTAAGATATATGAAATTTTAGTTTGGACTTCTAATATTCTTAAATGAATATTTCTTATTATGCCAAATTCAATATTAAAATTCAAATTTAATTTTGTTTTAATGAAACCAATAATCAAAAGTAAAATTACTAATTTTGCATTTTTAGAAGTCCAATTTAGAGAACCACAAACCAAGACAACGATTAGAACTTGAACGGAAACAACACAAACTTATACGACAACTTTGTCGGTAAACGAATTTTAAGTGCAGTGCATTTTTGTTACCCCAATTACCCAATGTCTCCGTCTTTTGTGATATAACAAAAATGTCTACTACTTCACTACTTTTCTTAGTTATAAATGATTAATGATTTTATTATTTAATAGTTAAAAAATATAAACATATTACAAAAAAAAAAAAAAATCTAGTGCAATTTATTTTTTTATTGCAAAAAATTATCCATTTTTTTGTGCAAGTAAAACTAACAAATTAAAAATATATGAAAATTGATTTGCGTAGCACAAAATATTTAATTCTAAAAAAAAATAGTTTTAGCTAAATTAAAAATCATAAAAGCACTATATCGTAAGTCATTGTCACATCAGTATTCAATAGTAGATGTAATAAACATTAATATCTGAACGTGCTTTTTCTAATTTGTTGAAAGACTGCACAAATGTTTAAAAAATGGATGCTATTTTAAAATATATACTTTTTTCCATTGCAAGTGTTTTTTTTTATAGTCTCAAAGCCTAAATGAAGGGGATAGTCCCCCCTTTCATAGTACAACATTTTTTGTTGCTTGCGTCATAGTTGCGTCATAAAGGCTGAACTATAATGGTTGAAATGGCGCGGACAGTCCCATCCGTAAATGAGCAAGAACAAGTAATTTATATCTTGTGCCCTAAATGGCGGATTGCTCCGTTTCGTCAAGTTTCGATGAGTTTTGTTACGGTCGTAAAGTGCGCTAGCGAGCGAATTTTACGGACGAAAACTTGACAGCTGGCTTCTGATGGTGTTTGTAATGAAGAAAATTTGACATATACTTCCGCGGAATTCCGTGCATTATGGGTAGACGTACTCATTTGACAAACGGATTGGAATGTTTCGGTCGGCTTTAACACTAGCTTAAGCTTGATTCCGACCATTATAGTAAGCCCTTAAAGGCCTAACCATATTTGAAGAATTGGAACATACGTTGCCTTACGAAACAGTTGAAGCACAGTGATTTGTATATCCAACCCGAATTGACTCTGATAAGTTTCGTTCACTTTTGTTTTCGTACGTAATATACGGTTTGATTTCTAAAGGCTATTATGGCCAACTGATGTATTTGGCAGAACGAAAAGAAACTTTTCATTTGGTTTTGATACTAGTTTCTTTTTTTGTTCGCGTTTTATGGCTAAAACACAATCACGCTTCAGATTTGGCTTCGTCACGTTACATTTCACACGCTTTGTGTTCGCTTTTTTCTTCTTAATTTTGGTTTTAGTTTTTTCTTTTTTCTGTCAAAGCGAGCAAAAGTTCAACCAGTTTCTACCTTATCTTGTACACGAACCAAACGTAACGTCAAAGCCAAAGCGACATTGTGATAAGATGTATTGATTTCCTATGGTTAAACTTGCAAACGTCAGGCGAAACCGAAGCTAAAGCGTGATTGTGTTTTAGCCATTATGGTTGGGCCTTAAACTTTAAGAAATGTTTTTCGATATGAAAAGACTAGAGTATAACTGTCACCTCTGTGGGCAGGTGCTTTACAAGCATCGCTACTCCTGCTCGATAAAATTTAAAATAAAGCGTTAAGATTTATAGGAAATAGAACTATTTGGGAAACAATTGCTCCTCTCGAACAGTGACACAATGTTTCATGTCTTCCTTATTTTAATGTTGCCTTAAAAAAAAAGTTCACTCGAAATAGCCAGTACGGCCCAATGTACACGGAGCAACTAGATACAAACTAAACCGGTTGGCAACTCGGGTTACAGACCAGTTACGGACCCAGAAGTAACTTGACTCCACACACGAGAAAACTCATTACCAATCGAAATCTCTAGTTCTTTCAGTGTCGTCATGGATTCCGAGCGTGAAACCATCACGTACATGTTCATGTTCATCATAATAACTTCTCTGCACTAGCAGGGGAAATATATGACACAGTAGACCGGAACTATAAACATCCGCATTCAAGTCAAAATAAATAAAAGGCACGACTGGGTGGCACGTACTTGCTCCTATGTGCTAATCCTTTTTAAGTGCAGGCGTCTTTTTCACAAAGATTTTATTTTTTTTTGAGTTGCATTTTCTTTAGAATCATTGTGGTTTGAAGCTCGAACGAACATGCGTCACGGCAAAGGGATAAACATAAAAATATACATATATATAATATATATATATATAAAATTTGAACAACTGGCATAAAGATTCGTCGGAATCAGCAGTATGGCAATAATGCTAGGTAAAGGGACCTATATAGGTCCCAATAACAATAATTTACTTTTTGAAATCAAATTAATTAAAATAGCTTAATTATGTTTGATGGATCGATAAACGTATGGTGTAGGTATTAATGGAATTTATTAAGGACATTAGGTACCTATAATAAGGTTGGAAGGAAGGTAGGTACTAAAATTAAGATACACATTCCAACTACTGTTAAGCGAGTGGGTATAGAGACAATATTAAAAGTTAACACAGTGGTTTTGTTTATTTATAGGCAGGTGTAAACTTTTGTTTTCTTGATTGAATTTTTTGCATTCAGTAGTAATCAAATAGTTTTTTATTTGTTAGTTGTTTTTGCGTGTTTATCATAGGCTTCCTTATTTATTCTGTGTGCTTTTATGATGACGAAATGCTTTAAAATACGTAGGTATGTATGTACAGGTTGTCAACTTCTTTTATTTGACTAATGACTAGAGCTTAGCCGAGCAATATAATATTTATAAATAATAATTTTGGAAAAAAATATTAAACAAATGAAATTTGTATCAAATCAAAAAACACTATTCATAACGTTTTTTTTTGTAAAAAATGTTGTAAGCCATTTTATTTCTTTTGCTGTTTTCTATTTTATGAATTTTTTCATTTCAAAATCGTTTTCGAACAGTTTTTTTCAAAAAAATGTTTTTTTTTTTGAAAAACTTTTCGAAAATATATTAAAATTATTTTTGAGTATGACAATTTAAAGAAATCTATAGTTTATACTAGGAGAAAAATATAAAAAAAAATCTTTAGATCCGTTTTCAAAATGTTTTTTGAAAATTTTAATAAGCAATATTTTTTAAATCATAAAACACTACATATTTTGAAAATTTCATCAAAATCCGTCAACTAGTTACCGAGAAAGTCTGATTTTAAAAAACCGGTCATATGGGAGGAACCGTTATAAAACTTTTTCTGAAAAATCCATTAAAACTAAAAGATAGATTTTGCATAGAAAACACCATTTAGAAAGTTTTATCAAAATCGTAGGAGCCGTTTTCGAGAAAAAATAGTTTTTCATTAAAAGTTATATGGCAGGTACCTACCGTTAATTTTGGAGCTAGAATACCAATTCGAAAAACTGTCGGGTAGAGTACTCTAAAAATACTATATACCAAGTTTCAATTAAATCGGCCCGACCGTTTAGGCTGTAGGAATCGATAAGGACAGACAGACAGAGAGACAGACAGACGGACGGAGTTTCCGGACCCACTTTTTTTGACTTCTCTATCATCGTAATGTCATGTTTGATTGTTAGAATTTTTTTTTTAGGAATGCATAACTTGCCTTATAGTCCCTATAAATCACAAGTAAAAATGAAGTCTGTTTTTAAAATCAAAATAAGAGCTTTTTACTTGATGTATACGAAAAGATGTACGTACACATACAATACTTATAACAAAACACCATTTAAAATTTTTTTGTCTGTCTGTCTGTCTTTCTGTCTGTTTGTTCCGGGTAATCTCGGGAACGGCTGCACCGATTTTGACGGGACTTTCACTGACAGGTAGCTGATATCCTAAGGAGTAACTTAGGCTATGTAAATTACTCACTAGGTGGCGCTTGTGTTTTTTTTCGAAAATTCTTATTTATGGACCGATTTTGACGGGATTTTCACAGGCAGGGGGCTCATTTTGAAAGGAATAACTAAAGCTATTTGAATTACCCGCAGGTGGCGCTGGGTTTGTTTATTTTTTTCGAAAATTATTATTTTAGAACAATAGGCGGGTAACAGCTAGTAGTAAATAGAAGCATAGCCGTATCTCTTTCACAACTACGAACAAATTCCCAACCAAAACAACAGAACAAAATTAAACTGAAATAGTTAAGTCTTATAAGAATAAAAAGTTTTTATAAAATTAAATTACATACATATGTACACTATTTTTGCAAAAAAGTCTCTGCACTTTAAAGTTCTTAAATATAAACATATAAGCATTTGTAATTTCCAAATCCAAAATTTTGCTGTCGTTCTTTTATCAATCTTGAAATAATTTAATTTTCCCAAAAAACACGGTTCATATCTATATATGTAGGTACATAAAATAAAAATTAAGTGTTTGTTAATGCTAATCTCGGGAACGGGTGCAACGATTATGACGGGACTTTCAATGGCAGATAGCTAATGTTCTATGGAGTAACCTAGGCTATATTAATTTGCCACTAGGTGGCACTGGGGTCGTTTTTTCCGAAAATTCATATTTATGGGCCGATTTTGAGGACTTTCACATCTGCCTGTGAAGGTCCCGTCTGATGTTGTAAGGAGTACCTAAGGCTATTTTTTTTTGTTCATATCAACAAATATAATTTATTTTTTTTTTAATAACAAATTACGTTGACGGCGGCGGCGTTTAATTACTGTTTGTTGTTTGACCCGATTAGTGGCACTGTTTTCGGGAATCGAGACCCAGAAATGTAAGGAACACCCGAGTAACACCGGATGGGTCAGCTAGTATTTATTAAATTTGTATGTCAGGTTGGATCATGCTTAACGAAACTTATCGAAAGGCGCATGTGTTCGTTATAGCCAATATATGATTGTGTTTTAGAACATTAACATATGGGACAGTAGGCTCGTTGTTCATGCCTTTAAAAGTGTGGCTCTTAACACCAAGAAATATGTGCCTGCAAGATACATTGTCTTCAAGATTGCAACTTGATGTTGCAAGGGACACTAATTTAGTGAGAAGAATAAATTATTTGAAGGTTCTGATTCGAAAATGTGGAGGATTTTTAAGTTAGTTAATACATTATCAAATTGTGCATTCAAATTTAACACAATTATCACAAATCATAAGTTAGACTTGTTTTGATATAAACAAAATTACTAAACGCTAAGACTAAAAGAAGTCTATACCTGAAAGTTTAAAGAACCAAGGTAATAATTATTTATCTTTTAAAAACAGAGTACAGAACTACTTCGTTAAATCAATGAAACTCTAACTACATGCTAAAATTAGTTGCTCTTGAATTTGGTGGTCTTTGAACTATAATTGAACTACAAAGTAATGCATTGCTGAAAATAAAATCTTAATTAACTATTATTTTAAAATAAAATATAATGAGAATTTGAATTGAAGACATTTATAAATTTTACATGCACTTGCAGAAATTGACGAAAAATTCGTTTACCAAGTCGGAAACAACGTCGGCGGCGCCCACCTTCCACCTATGCAATTACTGGTGTAATTCCTAAATAGGGCACTCATCGATTCTGTTCCAGATATTTGTCCAATAGTCGATGGATTACGTCTCATTACTTCCATAGCGTCACGCATTGTTAGTTTGGAGTAGGTCTCGATGATTTTTGGTTCGGCACCCTAAAAATTAAAAAAAAATAATTTGTCAATCTTACAATTTCAAAAAAAAAAAAAAAAAAAAAAAATGGAAGAAAATTAAAAAAATCACCAAAAATAATAATATTCTTATGTTTTTTCTTTATAATCCTTCTTCATTTTCATCTTCTTCTTTAAGCAATTTTCTTGTAGAACTTTTCGTCGAAGTCAAATTGACTGGAGGCATTATTTCTTGCAAAAGAGCCTTTTGACGTCTTTGTTCGATTGTATGTTCAATATATTGCAACGGAAGATTGTCGAAAAATTGCAAACTTATCTCACGATGTGTCTTGTGATGTTAAGTTTTTTTTTTTTTTTAATATCAGCAATTTAAATGAGGAAAATGTTTTAAATAATTTAGGAATCAAATAAATTACCTTTAAGTCTCTTATTAGAAGTGGACGAATGAAACGATTGTCGAATCGCTTGAACTTATCGCGCACATTGTAGTTACCAGTCTTTCCAACGATGTCTTCGATTCCGGCCATCAAATGATCCATGAACTGTTGGAATATTAAAATGCTTATTCATTAAAGCTATTTTCGGAATATTTCAATAAATTAATGGAAAAAATTTAATTTTTTTAAGTAAATCTCTTTACAATAAATCGATAACTATCGATATGAGATTAGCGGCTTTTTGTCAAGTTTTTCAAAATTAATTTTGAGGGTTAGGGATTTTTTTGAAATAGCTGAATACTAGCTTAGCCACTTTATGTTTAAATTTAACTAAAAATCATTCGGGCTGTTTGGGAGAAGCAAAAAAAAAAAACAACAAAAGATCCTCCTAGAGAAACTTATGGCACAAAAAAGATCTGAGGGCTATCAATCTATCATCAGTTCTTATGACTTTAGAACCATTGATTGATATCCATTTGCGTATCACAGAGCACAGGTCCAATTTGTTTCGGCACATAACCCTAAATTATTATCCTTTTTTTGGCGGACCCCCCTACAGAAAACATCGGTCATAGAAATTTGGTTTGGATATTTTTATGTTTGACAAGAAAAAAAAACAAATGATAAAAATCGTGTTAACATTTTAATGTGAAGAATGATTTTTTTTTACATATTTACTTAAAATATCTTTATAATAAGGCTTTACATCCGACAATTGGATACGAAGGTCTTTAATTGCATCCAGTCTGTTTCTGTACAGCCCCTTCCTACATGTATAAATACACAAGTACAGTTGCGGTCAAAATAATAGTGCACATACTAAATATGTTATGTTTAAGGTCTCTTATTGTCGTGATTTAATGCTTTTTTCGTTCCCAAGTTTTCTATAACACCCGTTTTTGACCAGTCAAAATAATAGCAGTGTTTGCAGAAATCTTGCTAAAAGCAAAATTTAATAATTCCAAGAAAATTACCGTTTTCGTCAAAAAAAATTTAGCCAAAAGATTTGAGTCTTTTGCTCCGAAAGAACATTTTAAGTTGACAAATATCGTGAGTAGATTCTTTTACGTTAAAATTACGCAGGAATTTGTGCTTCTATTTGCCAATGAAGAAACGTCATTGATTTGGATTTTCCAACAATACACTGAACTCAAACACACCAGTAAGGTTGCGAGAAAGTGGATTGAAAATAACAGCTTCACCGTTTTAGAATGGCCTCGTCAAAAAAATTGCTGACCGAGCCAAACCAACAAATAACTTGCTCCTTTGGGTAGTTTTGGGCATTAGTATCCGTAGGAAGATGCCAAGAACTGATTTATTCTATGCAAGGCCTCTGCACCGCTGATATACAAAATGCACCCAACACGCAACAAAATATTAATGTTTAAGTAGGTTATCAGTAATATTAAAGAAATTGGAGGAAGTAGGCTATTTTACTAACATCTTTCAGGCTATATCTAGCAACACTACTATTATTTTGACCGCCCGTTTTCAAGACAAATTTAAGTTTTTATGACTCATTTTTTTGTTAATAAAGTTTCTAACCTTAAAAAGATAAAAAACATAAATTAGGTAAATAGAATAGTTTTTGCTTGTTCATGTTTTAATAATAATAATTGCACATTGCACTAACTATTATTTTGACCGCAACTGTATGTATTCCGATGTGACATTTTCCCAACATTGAACACCTATTGTATTTTTTTCGCGGGTGATTAGATGTATGAATTTTGGGTGCGACGCTACGGAACCTCTTTGACCTTACCACGGAACTCAAGGTTTCCATGGAACACCATTTGGGAAAAGCTGGCCTAAATCATAGAGGATAGATTCTGGTCGAATTCTTTGATATCATAGGCGCTTTAAATTACTTCGGCAGTCCTGCAATCACAATGAAGAACTTGAAAGAAATTAAATAGAATCATTATTAGGAGGGTTTTGTGCAAGAAGGTCTTTTAGTACAGGTTCATTACAAGTTGGTGTCCTATCCTTATATCTATGGACCACAGTCGCTATACTGAACTATTAATCAACCTAAGCAAGCAGAGGATTCAAAGTGATTGCATTCGATGTTGACGTACCCATCATCGTACCAGGAAAACATCATCAAATCATAATAGAACTATGCAAACCGCACTTAATAAGTTACTTTAGTTTACTGGTTGACACTAAGCACAAAGCCATCAATTGGTCTATGGACCACAACTCTACTATACTATTAGTCTGAACTGAAACTATTCCGGCTATGACACACCCTAGATGCTTTTTGGCTAAAACTTTCTATTTACTATTTCACTAAGATTAGGTTGCGACAATGTTGATTTTGGAGGAATGAATCAATCTATTTCTAGACTATGCAGAAGTCTCCGCTTTTGGGGGTCGGACACAGAGGCATTCAATGACACACGTAAAGCTTACTAACTCGCTGGAAAAGGAACTGTCACAGAAAATACAAGCATCACTACATGCCACTTAGATCTTGCGTCTTTCTTTGAACTTAAACGTTCTAAATGTTTTATTAACAAGACGTACTTGCTGGTATGTACCTAATCACACTGGAAGGCTAGTTTTAGTTTTGATAAAATAATAGCTAATGCCTACAAAAAAAAAATCATCAAAATCGTTGAAGCCGTTTTCGAGAAAAATAAGCTTTACCTTAACGGTTATATGGCAGGTACCGTTATTTTTTTTTAAGCATATAAAAATAAAATTCCAATTTCCACTCTGAGGTCAAAAGAACCACACATACAAAATTTCAAGGTAACCACTTTAGCCGTTTAGGCTATGCTATAGATCAATATGAATATACGCACAGACGGACAAACAGACAGACATTTTTTGTAACTAACTTTTTTAGGCTTCTCTATTATCGTAATAATGTCATGTTAGATTTTTATCTCAATTTTTTTTAATATTCACGAATCCTAAGCTTGCTTGAAGATTGGTACCCAACATTTCTCGTTACTATACCTACTGCAGGAATTCCTTGTAAAAAAAACTCAAATAGAAAATTGGCGGTTTTTTCACTAGAACTTATTCATGGAATTAGTTCGAATGCACCTTAATTTTGAAGGGCATCTAGGCATCTAAAGGAATAGCTGGAAGATCCTTCACAATCTACCTAGTCCTGCCATAAGTTTTGTTACACAATTTCCAGCGCTTATCCTTTAAAACTTCTTGCGGGAATAAAACCCTTAACTTTTTGTTCAGAACACATACGCTGATCAGTGAAGAATACTAGTCAGTTTGGTTTCAGTTTGCAAACAAGTAATATGGAGTGGGACGTTAAAGAGAGTCGCGTCGCAGTAATAGCGTTGCGGAAAGAGTGCTGGCTAAAACCACACGGTATATCAAGAATATTCGTTTATCGTTCTATCGGTCGCCCGCGCGTCGTCCGTACGATTGCGGTAATAAGGGCAGTGCGTGAACGAATTCGGAGGAATCCCCTTAGGAAGCAGAAGATCATGTCCAAGGAGTTGTATATATCAACCAGATCGATGTCTAGGCTGATTCGGTATGATCTGCACATGAAAGCCTATCGTCGGTACACGGGTCATCTTCTAACTCCTCAACTAAAAAAAATTAGGCTGGAAGCGACTTTTGCAGTGGAACGCGGAAAATGGCCATGAAAACATTTTGTTTACGGATGAGAATTTTTTTAGCCTGGAAAAAATTTTAAGCAGACAAAATTTATGCAATATCGTCTAAGGAAGCGAAAAAAGTTGTTGTTGTTGTGGCCATTATCCCAATTCCGTAATAGTTTGGTGGGAGATATCTCTTTAACCATGGTGTCACATCCTTCCATGTTCCATATTCCTTCCTTCCATATTCCTGACTTTAAAACAGCAGAAGATTGGCCAGATCTGAATCCATCGGATTATGGTTTGTGGTTAGAATTGGAGAACATGACGTGCAAGACTCCCCACAGAAATTTGGAAAGTCTTAGAACAGTATTAAACAGAGCAGCGTCCCAATGGCCACACCGTTTGAAAGCTTGTGTTAAAACATAAGGCGGTCATTTCAAATGAATCCATTTTTTTTTTCAATAATCAATATTGTGTTCTAGTAAATGAAATAATTTTGAATACAATATGTTTGTTTGTTTTATATTTGTAACAGACCTTATGGCAACACTAGTTATATACAGGGTGTCCGCCGGGAAGGCATACTACTTTGTTTTGCCGTACGTAAAGTAGACACGTGGCAAATTTATTATGAAAACGTGTTTTAATCGTTAAAACATTTTATCAACATCAATCATTGATTACTGTGACGATGAGAAAGTTACGTGAATTTTTTGGGAAAAGCAATTGGCACGTTGTTTCTTCCAAAATACACTGTTTATAGTGTAGTGAATGATTTCGAATAAAGAGGGTCTGTAGGTGATAGGCCCAAGCATGGACCACAACGTACTGCAAAATCGGCTGAAAACATTACTGATGCTCAAGGAAGTGTTCAAAACAATCCATCAAGCTCAATTAGACGCCGTGCTCAGGAGCTTGGTCTTCAAAGAACAACTTTGGCCACAATTTTGCACAAGGATTTGCATTTTATTCCATTTAAGATTCAGTTGACACAAGGGCTTCTTTCACAAGACCATTTACGCCGCCGTACATATGCCAATAGGATGTTACAGCTAGCCCATGACAACCCCGAATGGATATGTGAATAAACAGAATAGTCGGTTCTGGGCAATGGAAAACCCTCAAATTATTCATCAGCAAGCTTTGCATCCATTAAAAGCTACAGTCTGGTGTGCAATTTGGTCAGGAGGAATCATTGGACCTTACTTCTTTGAAAATGAAAACGGCTTAATGGTAACTGTGAATGGGGAGCGATATCGTGATATGATTGAAAACTTTTTAACGCCACAACTGCATGCTTTGGGATTGATTGACATGTGGTATCAAGACGGTGCCACATCGCATACAGCAAGGATTACAATAGAATTACTGCGAGACCTCTTTCCACAACAAGTTATTTCAAGAAATACTAATGTTGATTGGCCTCCACGGTCACCTGATTTGACTGCTCCGGACTTCTTTCTGTGGAGATGTCGGAAAAGCAAGGTTTATGCAAACAAACCAGAAACGCTTGAGCAACTCAAACAAAATATTCATGATGAAATTAATGAAATACCGCGTGAAATGTGTGCGAATGTAATGAAAAATGTGACTCGCATTTGTGAGACTTACAGAGGCGGACATTTACCTGATATTGTATTCCATACATAATTGCCGACATTAAATAAAACATTTATCAATATAAAATCCATTCTCTTTCATTTAATCTAAAATTATAAACAAACAAAGTAGTATACCTTCCCGGCGGACGGTGTATAAAAAAATAGGTGAAAAATGTATAATAATTCATTAATTGAGAACAGCTGGGCCGATTTAGCTCAAATTTTTTTCAGTTGTTCGTACTTGCCAGAAAAGTCGGGAAATTGGTAAAATCGAAAACTGATTTTCTGTGTAGAATTTAATGTGGTATTGTTCCAATAATTGCGAAAAGACGTTTTGCGTGCATTTTAATAAGTTTGCGTGTAAAAATCAAAAGAATTTAAAGAAAGGCAGGATGACATATGCCGGGCCCGCTAGTTGAATATAAAACAATTTATCAATATTACTAGTTAATGTAATATTGGTGATATAAAAATAAAGTTGTCTATAATTTTGATACACAATAGCCAACGTTTTTTAAAGTTGTTCAAATAATGTATCAGACAATTGCCCACACGAGATATATGATTATGGGTGCCATAACCCTATTATCCCTGGTTATCCGCCATCAAACTGTTTCAAACAATTGATTTTTAAGGAACAAAAAACCCTTAAGAACTCCAAACACTATTGCTTACTTCTATTACATTTTTGAGAACGTTTCGATGTATTTACGATTTTTGTTTAATAATTGTTATTGAACAAAGAAATATTTAAACTGCCAACTTGTAGAAATTTAATTGCTTGCGTTTTGCATTGACAAGCCATTTAAAAATAAGCTTTTGGGAAAGTCACATAAACCATTTTAATTAAATATTGATTGATTCGATTTTGTATCATATCATGCCATTTCATATGTTTACTTTAATATTCTCATTTGTAAACAGCGACGGTAATAATGAAATAATAAGACTTTTGCCGCCAAGTCTCATGTGACAATATCACATTTCAAAAACCAACAATTATGTTGCTCATTTGCAAGTGATATCAATCAATCAATCAATTTAATCCATCAACATGGATCTATGTATGTATAAAATTAGTCATATTTCTGTCAGCCTACAAAACCTTGAGACATACATATCTTCTCGAAAGAAAATGAAAATCAACATTATATCTTAATGGTTATTTTAATTTATCAAAAGTAAATTCGGTTCTTGACGGAGATAAATTAGGAGTAATCATACAACAGCGCGGCGTAAATGTCTTTACGATTTGGCAAATGAGTTGTCAACATTTCATAAATTTATCATTTACAAAAATTAATAAAGATTCGCAAGTATTTTTTGATAAATTACCCTTTCATGGATCCTCTCGTTCATTGTAGGTTTTTTCTTATTAGCACGTTTGACATTCAAGAACTTAACCAAAGGCTTTATAGTTATACCTTGAAGGAAGACCGTAAAGTATATAACCGCTATTGTTGTTGTCACAAACATTGCTTTCTGTTTCACGTGGGCCTCATCGATCAGCAGTACCAAAGCAAAAGCTACAGCTCCTCGAAGGCCACCATATGACATGACAAATTGATCGACATTCGATAGTTTGTGCAGACGGAATCTATTCGCCATAGCAGTGAGGATGACAACACCTGCAAAGAAAAAAATTGTTACAAAGTTTTTTTAATAAAATAATTAAATAATTACCAATGACGCGGAAAAATGAACAAAATAATATTGTCAACAAAACAAACACAGTATTCCAGACGTGTTCATTATTGACAGTTGCAACACCCAAGAACATGAAGATAATGGTTTCTGAAGAACTTGACAGCATTTTCAAAGCATATTTGACAGTTGTGTGCGATTTTTGTGATATATTCGATTCGACATAGTTCTTCATAGTTATACCACAGAAGGTAATACTGAAAGTTTAGTTGGTGTTAAAAACTAGTCAAAATCTTTACATTTAGATATACTTACGACATAATTCCACTCATATGGAATATCTCCGCATTAAGATATGCCAGGTAAGCCATCACAAAGATAAAAATCGGTTCGATAACACGAACGTGGTCGGTAAATCTGGTGACTAGACCTGTCAAAACTCCCCAAATAACACCTAGAGAATTAAATTTGTAAGATTTACGTAAAATAGGGGACAATTGTGGAACTTACCTATAATAGTACCGCCTAAGGCAACAATAAAAAATGATGCAACGCCACCCAACAAGTCAGAAACGATTATGTTTTTAATTCCAATTTCGTTATAAACTTCCATCATGTGATACATGACAACCTGTAAGAAGAAAATAAAATTTAACATTAGTGTTTTAAAAAAAGTTCTTTTTTATGTTTCATGGTTTTGAACTGGAGACGGAATCCGAAGGCGACGATAATTCCCCTAAGACTATTGGGGAAGTAAAGAGTTATCAACCAAGAAGGAGAAAAGTCAAGCTCCGAAAAAAAAACAAATTGGAGAAATCATCACAAAATGCGCCACGAAAAAAGGCATTGCTTAGATCAGCGGATTCGGTAAAGACGGGAAATGGAATATAACATTAAAGGGCTTAAAAAACAAAGAAGACTATTTACAATGCTGAAAACCGTTAATCATTCAAATATATCAAGAAGTTCTTGAAGAAGAAAAAGATCATTTACACTTCGGAAGAAAAAAACAACCTTCTTCTTAAAAGAACTTCAAACACCTTCGCAGCCAGTCGAGAACGAATTCCATATCGAAGGACTTGTAGCCATTAAAGAATCTCTTTTCTAAGCAAAGAGGCTACCAGGAAAAGCTTACAACTAAAGGATGTAGCTTGCCAAAACGTGGCTTATTAGGGAAGTAAACAGAAAAACGTTTATCATGAACCAGACGGTACTTTCAGAAAAACTTTAGTAAATGACGTTATGCAATTCAGAAACTTCCAGCGATTTGGACATGTTACCTACAACTGCGGCCGCCAGAACGGGTTCGTTTAATGTAAAGAAGACCACGAACCAGGATAATGTCAGCGCAAAGAAAACACTGTTTGGTACCTCAACTGCTAAAAAGAAACAACACCCGGCAACAATAAAGTGCGAGCCTTTAACAACCATTTTTAAAAATACTTAACACCCGTTAACACGAACATATACGACATTCTAAGATGAAATAAGGACATAAGAAGTCTGTTGGATGACATCCGATCAACCTGTGAGAACCTGCTTTTGAAGATGGTTCGCTAGCACACGCCTCCTCGATATAGCAGCCGCACTCGCTCGACAGCGACCTCCCGAAACTTGGGTCTAAAAGTGCCGTCACACTATGAATCGAAAGTATTTTCAGAAAACTTTCCATAGTGTGACCGAAAAGTACTTTCTTGAAAGCGTTTTCCGAAAGCTATTTGCTTTATTAATTCTGCTTATCAAAATTTTATAACTTTTTTTTGACGTGATAACATCCTATAAATCGATGACAGGCTACAGGTACGAAATAACATGACTCATGCTGATTACTTCATGCTGATGTTAACCGCGATACTGTGGTTCTTTCAACCAAAATCGACCTCAAGCACCAGGCGAACATAAAAAAAACAGGCGCGAATTCCCAAAATAATTCCACTCAAATTAAAAAAGGCGGAGTTTTGTTAAAGTAGAAAGTAGATGTAAATATTGGGGTTTGTGTGTGGAGTTAACGAGAGGGTTTGTGGGTGTGAGTTAACGGACTGTATGTTGGTGTTGCTGACACCAATGTTTCTTATGACGTTATCACGTAAAATTATCGTCCGTTAACCGACTTTACAGACAACCAACTCTTTTTTTCTAATTAAAATTAATTTTTAATTTTTTTTTTTGAAAATTCAATATTTTTAAAAAATAATCAAAAAAAATTATTTAAAATTTAATAATCACCTGTATATTAATAAGCTCTAAGAAACTGCATACCAAAATTTCAATAAAAAAAAATTTTCAAAAAACTTAAAATAAAAGACAGGATTTTATTAAAATTTTTAAAATACTTTTTTCATAAATTCTTTTTCATTTAAGACGTGTGATGGCGCAATTCGTTTTTACTAAAAACTGTTTAGTATTGTGGTTATACTTCTTTTAAGTTCAAACTGTATTATTTTCAACAAGTGCGAGCGACCCAGTCGAGTCCATTTTTACTTGCGATTATAAGACATTACGATCATAGAGAAGCCTAAAAAAAGTCATTGGCAAAAAATGTCCGTCTATCTGTCTGTCTGTCTATCTGTCCGGGTGTATATCGAACTGCAGCCTAAACGGGTTAAGCGATTGCCTTCAAATTTGGTATGTGTTTATCTTTTGGCATTCCTCAGAGGGGAAATTGAAATTTTATTTTTAGGGCTAAAAATAATGGTATTGCCGTACGACCGTTTAGGAAAACCTTATTTTTCTCGAAAATGGCTCAAACGATTTTGATGACATTTTTTTAGAATTTTCTTTTGGAATTGGCTATCATTTGATTAGAACCACATATACGGGAAAAGTCTATTAACGGGATCTTGCTTGCTCGGTAACGGCTCTATGGATTTCTGTCAAATTTTATATTTGAGAAGATCTAGGTAGTCAAATTAATTCTGCATATCAAAATTTTGAATAACTTTTTTTTTCTAGTAAAAATTTATTTTAGAATTTTTTTTGTTTTGAAAAATCAATATTTTTAAAACTAATCAAAAAAAATAATTTTTATTTTACATTAATAAACTCTAAAAAACTGCATACCAAAATAAATAAACCCTTGTCTTTATAATAAAGTTAAATTCTTGGCCATAACATTAAATTATATGCGTTTTATTTCTTCTTGAAAACCAAACGTCTAAAAAAAACACCCTTTACATAGCATGCTGTTGTCGTTACTTGATAGTATCGAATGTCTTGGAATAGTGAGACGTGACCATTATACTCGATCGCATTTCTGATACGTTCAATAACATTGAGCTGTGATTTTTTCAGAAGCCATGTTTAGAAGCCATGATATTATTTTGACTAAGGAAGTCTTTGAGTGTTTTTGCACAAGTTTTTCGAGCACTTTTGGAAAGATACAGTAGAAGGGTTTTGGGACGAAATTCGGTGTTCGTTTTATCGATATGACGATTTCAACCACACGTCTGCAGGACTAACTTCATAAAAATTGAATGGTAAGCAGGCATACATCGCAGTTAACTCTTCACCGGATAAGCGATTTGGAATATTTGTATGGTTAATAGTTGAACTTTGTGTAAACGAAGAAAGAAAACTTTTGTTGATTTCATTACAGTTCACAGTATTGTTATCTAAATTTACCGTTTTGTACCTTGGACAAACATTGAGGGTCCTCCCTACAAGTTTGTAGGAGGAATCTTTTTCGTTTTCTTGCAAAGATGGAAAAACCAGAAGACCAGCATCTTCTACGTCAAACCCCTGTTATAAAAATCAGCATTAGCGCTTGTTAGGTCGCTAAGCCATGCCTAGCCAAAACTGGCATTCTTTCCTACCAACCTAGCCATGGTTCAACCCTAGACTTCAAAGTATTTATCTTAGGCGTTTTTACTTTAAAGATTAAAAACTTTCAAAAACTTACCGTAACAGCATCATTAAGCAGCGATTCACCAAAAACAACAATATACAAAATTTCGTTTACATGGATTTCTTCAAACACAGCCAAAACAGCAACAGGATCAACAGCCGAAATAAGTGAGGCAAAGATAAACGTATCTAAAAGTTTCGGAGTTTGGCTCTCGTCACCATAAATACCCGTAAGGCCACACGCCCACAATGAGGAACCTTTAAATAAAAGAAAAAAAAACACTTATTTAGTATCTGAATCCATAAGATATTAAATCTCTTTTCAAAGAATACAAAAAACAATTCAAACAAAAAACTTCAATAGAACATAAAATTAAGTCCTTATTTTTGAGGAACATAAACAAAAGCTTTTTTTAAGGATGAACAATGCTTGGAAATAAATTATCTTTGTTTGAATTGTTTTCCTAGAAAAACAAATGGCTTTTTAACTAACTTAAAGTTTGTAATTGCTTTTATTATTTTCAAATAATTGTTTTTTTTTCTGCTTTTTTCCATCTCGCAAGTTGATTAATCAGCATCGAGAATAATTTAATGAAGAAAACACTTAACTGTGTTCACTTATCCATAGTTTAATGTGGAAAAGAAAAATGAGTGAAGAAAAACCTTTGGCATGTTTTGTTTGGAAAAGGCTAAAGTTTATCTTTTCCTGGGTGTATGTTTTTTATTGCAAATTAAATGCTGTCCTGGGGAAGAAAAGGCAATGAAAATGAAGTATCCTGCAAAGAATAATGTTTTTTAAAAGTCGAAGGAAGAACCGGGATCATAACTGTTTGAAAGGAGACTTGATGTCGCGAACTATTCCAAACTATAGAATCGATTTAACGTTTCATGAGGTAATCATAACACTTTCTATTTAATAGTTTGTTTTTAAATTAGTTTAAATGATTTTTTAAGTTCAAATTATTACAGTTCTGTAATAGTTTAGAACTTTTCTTACATCATGACGGCCAATAAGAGTTTTGCCTTTCTATTATAATAAACATTTATTATAATAGAAGTTTACATTAGAATATCCGAATGTAAAAATGCGAAAAACATTCAACATTCGTAAGGTGCGACTTATAAAGAAATCTCTGTACTTGCACAGTAGACATTCCTAGCAGTGCAAGGCTGAGAACTGTCCGATTTTCACGATGCAAGCACCACAAATGTATAGATTTAGTTTGAATAAATAAGAAAAATTTCAGGGAAAAAGTGGGACCTAGATGGGCTCACGCATTTATTTTAAAAGAATCGTTTGATAAAAGTGTTTCTAGTACTTTTTTAAGATTAAAAAAAAAATAAACGTGGACAAACCTCCATCAGCAATGAAGGCATATTTAAGCCTCCCTCATAGGAACCCTGCTTTTTTTCTGGATAAAATTTTAAATATCTTCATATTTCTATATCTCTCTTTATCTCTATATCTCTATATTCTTATATATATATATTAATCTCTATATTTCTATATCTACGTATCTCTATATTTCCATATCTCTATATGTCTATATCTCTTTATATATATCTCTATATCATTATATGTTTTTATCTCTATATCTGTTTATCTCTATATCTCTACACTTCGGTATCTCTATATCTTTGTGTCTCCATATCGCCATATTTCCTTATAGTATAGTTAAATCTGTAACTCTTCCGTCAACCAAACTTCACAACTTCGTGCAATCTTTAAAGCATGTAAGCATATCAACAAATCTTTCCGAAATGCAGTATTTCACATTTAAGCCTCTCCCACAGGAACTATGCATTTTTTTCTGGATAAAAAGAAGCCTATGTCTCAATCCAGCACATTATCCATCCACCTACTGAATTTCATCCAAATCCGTTAAGTCATTGAGGCGTGATTAGGGAACAAACATCGATACATACAACAAACATTATATTATAAGTAGGATAATCGGTATCGACCTGATGTCAAACCAATCCTCATCGGAGTCGGATGATGAGGATGAGGAAATAAAGACAAAAAAAAAGAAGAGAAAGGAAGAAGCTCGCGAGGCAGTTAGCCAAACAACAGCAACATCAACAGCCAACCAGTTGCAGCAACAACAACACACCACAAAGTTGAATCAACTAACAAAATGACACAAGTCGGAAGCACAACCGCTGGATGCAAGTAAGTTTATCGCAGCAGAATTAGCATAGCAACAAGGTAAGGTAAAGTAAGGTGCGTCTCATTAATTCATTCACGCTGCCTCCAGCTTTGCACTTGAAATCTGTCGAGGTCCTCTTCCACTTGCCTGCGCCATTTGAGTCTCGGTCTCTACTGCGCCGTCCCCTGCTTTATCTTTATTTTTTTTTTTTTTTTTTTGTATTATTTTTCCACTAAGGTCCTGTTTTTTTGTATTTGTTCGGAAAAAATATTTTTTTATTTTCAGCGAACCACTGAGCTGCCGATACAATCCTCAAGCCATTATTAAAACGCCGTTATACCCAGAAAAAATAATAGTTTAGTGTGCTTTATGGTCTGGTGGAATCATTGGTCCTTACTTCTTGCCGGCCAAAGCATTACAGTCAATCAATGACTTTTTCGTTCCTGAATTGGATTAATTTGAAGTATGGAATGTCAATGTCACACAACTGATTTATTTGAGGAAACGTTTGGTGAGCGGATAAATTCGCATTTTGGACCTGTGAGTCTAAGATCGTGCGATTTCTGTGGGGCATGTGAAGTCCCTAGTCGACACTAATAAGCCAGAAACGATTGACGACTTGGAAAACAACCTTCGGCGTACTATGGCCGATATAGTTACTATCCCAAATGGTACAAGGAGTGATCGAAAATTGGACCTCAAGATTGGAATACATCCGAGCCAGCCACGGTGGCCATTATCAGAAATCATGCTCAAATAAAAATGGCAAAGATTTACATTACATTACTTTACATATTGAATAGAAAAAACCATAGTTGTATTTCTGCCCTCATCAAAGTGTCAGATGACATTCGAGAATCACTCGATGAAGATAAAATTACTCTTTTTAATTTTGTTGGATTTTTTTAAAGCCTTAGATACGGTTGACCAAATCAGTCTTTGTTTTTCCGACGTAGCAGTTGCTCTAATGTCATCATATTTGTGCTCAAGATCTCGAGCGATTGCTTTGAAAAACCAAGTTTCAAATTTTCTGTTTAGTAGCAGAGGTGTGCCGCAAGGCTCTGTCCTGGGACCTCTTCTATTTTCTTTGTATGTGAACGAGATTCCTTCAATTGTGAACTCCTCGATACATATGTACGCAGATGACATACAACTTTATAGATGCTGCTCCCTTGGTATGATAGAAGACTGTGCCAATGAAATAAATAAGGACCTTGAGAAGATAGCTAGCTGGTCTGACAGAAATGGTCTTTTTTTGAATCCGATGAACACAAAGTGTTTAATAATCGGTAAGAAAAACCAAGTTTCAAATTTTCTGTTTAGTAGCAGAGGTGTGCCGCAAGGCTCTGTCCTTGGACCACTTCTATTTTCTTTGTATGTGAACGAGATTCCTTTAATTGTGAACTCCTCGATACATATGTACGCAGATGACATACAACTTTATAGAAGCTGCTCCCTTGGTATGATAGAAGACTGTGCCAATGAAATAAAGAGAAGATAGCTAGCTGGTCTGACAGAAATGGTCTTTTTTTGAATCCGATGAAGACAAAGTGTTTAATAATCAGTAAAAAACCATATGACTTTTCCTATTTTCCGGATATCGTTCTTCGTGGCTAAAAAATAGAATTAATCGAAAAGACCCGAAACTTAGGAATTATCTTCAATAGGACGCTCGTGTGGAATGACCATATCAATGCTACAGTTGGAAAAGTTTATAATATAGTAGCGTCAGCTCAGAGTATCCCAGCTATTCACTCCTTTAAATACCCGTATGCTTCTGGAAAAAATTCTTATCGTTCCGAATTATATTTATGGAAGCGAGATTTTCTGTAACTGTGACTCAACTGGTAGAAGAAAACCTAGTGTCGCGTTCAACACTGTAGCACTTTATGTTTTTGGTGTGAGACGTTTTGACAGGATCTCTCATTACTCTAAGTTACTGTACAATATGTCATTTGATCACCTCATTCGTTTTAGATCTCTTCTCTTACTTTCTAACGTTATTCAAACTAATCAGCCTATTTACCAAATTGCAATTTTGTACTTCAACAAGACCTCATCAACTCATCATGCCTCGTTCCTCGTGTTTAACATCGGAAAGACAATTTCTAATCAACACCATCCGTCTGTGGAATTCTCTACCAAGATATATTCGGGAGGTTGGTGGCACGAAAATTTTCGGAGGGAACTTAAAACCTTTTTCACTCATTGATCCAAATTGAGCAAATTTCAATAAGTAGAATATTAATATAATATATTTCTATTATGCTAAATTTTAAACTCATTTGTTTTTAATTAATTTGTTGCTATTATTTTCCTTTTTTCTTGTTTTATTAGTATTAGATATAACAATAATTTTAATCAAATTAATTTTTCAATGTTAATCATCACTATTTATAAGAGATTATATTTTCTTAATGTGTATCACTCAAATGAACAAATAAACAAAATAAATAAATAAATATATTATTTTTTTGTTCACCAAAATATAATGCTTATCTACAGTAGTACACTGATTTTTTTTCATAAAAATTCTTGGAGCCGTTTTCGAGAAAAATAAGCTTTTACATAACGGTTATATGACAGGTACCGTTAATTTGTGAGCTAAAAAAATTGAAAAACTCCACTGTAGAATGTCAAAATAATTTTAAGTTCTAAATTTGAAGACGATTGGCCCAACACACTACAGTTCAAAATACATTCATACAGACAGACAGACAGACAGGCGGACAGAATTTTGCCAGTAACTCAAATATATTTCGCTGCCATCGTAATGTCATGTTTGATTGTTATCTCAAAATTTTTAATCTGCACGAATGCATAACTTGCATTAATCGCAAGTAAAAAGTGGTAGAGGATTGGACATACGCTTCCAAAAGGTAACGACTATCTTGCAACTCAAGCAATGTTGTGGAATCCGCTAACAAAAGAACGTAAAAGAGTTGGGCGGCCGAGAAGCTAGAAGCATCACATGGCGTAAAACAGTCGAGGAGGAATCAACACAACTAGGCAAAAGTTAGAGGGAGCTGAAGCACATTTCTGGAAACCACACAAGATGGCGCGTAGGCTCAGTTGAAGCCTTGTGCCCCGCTTAGGTCCCCCACGGACTAAATAGTTCTATCTAAGTAAGTTCTTCCGCGCTAAGAAGAACAGCAACGGTAGTTGCTTTGCTATTACATTGGTAAACGAGGTCGGGGGTCGGAACTCGAAACTGTTGTTTAAACTCGTCCAGATTGAAGGATTCATTCAGCTTTTCAAGTGAAAATCTCTTTTTCATCCCCGTTACACAGCATAAGGAAGTGGGTTTTCCATATTCTTAGCATCGACTGCGATTCTTCGACTTGTATGAATGGTACATATTAACTACCATCCATATACCACAAAACAAGTAAGCCCGATCTATTCGTGCACTTTATTTTGATTAAAACTTAAGTTTCCTTATGTTTTTATTGAATCAAAATTAGCAACTAGTTTCAACTTAATCATCGGCAATTTACTAAGAATAGTTTTTTTTTTTTGTTAAATTAATTATGTGCTTGACAACTACTTAAAAGTCGTTAGAATTCCATTACCTGCAAATGCCGAAGTTATTTGCGATAAACGAATCATATGATGTAATTAATTGAAACTGAATTCATCACACGTTGCAATGTGATTGAACTGAACAGCTTGTGTGGTGCCATAACCATTGTCGGGAATCGAACTCGTCGAACATACAGTTACGTCATTGATCAAATGAATCCCTAGATAGAAAGATTCAGCTAAAAGTATTTTTTTTAATGATGTAAAGAAAGTCTATATTTAGATTTAATTTCTTAGCGCAATTTTTATTTTTTTTTATTTTTTACTTCAATCTTACAATGGAATTTCGTTACATATCGAGGAAATCATTTTCAGCTCACCATGCTGGGGTGTCCCTAGGTCCATAGAAATATGCCAACAGAGTTTATTAAATGGATGTCGATGACACTAATGGGGGTTGGCGTTGGCATATTATGAATGTGATGTGTTCAGTCATTTCCACATATACATATATATGTTGAATATCCAATCCGGAAAAAGGGGGTCGAACAAAAAAAAATTGAAATTAAAATTGAATCGATTTAGATAAATGTGTCATCCTTTTATCCTTTGAAGACGACGCGGCAAGACGACCATTGCATTCGTTTTAAATACTAAGCACGAGCAGGAAGAATGCTATAAATGATAAGAGTTTTTGATTGGCATCCACTCTAGAGTAATGAAGAAGAACTTTTATTGTCCTGCGGATAGTTTATTCTTGGCATGGCGATAAGTTATTTCCAACGGACGCTTGGGGAACAATTAATTAGTGGATAATACAAGTAAAGGACAAGGATTAATGAAATTTAATTACGGAGTGTCTTGCAAATTTGTTTTCGAATGGGAAAACATTTATTGTTTAGATTTTATCAATATCGGTCAATTAGGAGGAGTGAATGATGGATTGGAAAATTAAAGGATAAGTATGAAACTCAATTACCAAGAACTTGTTCTTCAAAATAAATTATGACGTGTCAGACCAATAATACCATTTTATAGTCTTTAATTTAACGTAGCAGTAACCACAAATATTTATTGACAAATTAAATAGAAATTTTGGACATGAAGAGAACCTTTAGAGCTATTTTTGATTTTTATATGGCCACCGAGTAATGTGTTACGGACACATCATTTATAGGATATCTTATGCAATATGTACAGGACGTCGGACAATTATCATTGTTGCCGGCTCTAATCAAAAAATTAAAAACATTGATAATTATAGTTTATTTATTGTCCGATTTTCTTTTTTAAGTTTAGTTTTTTATGATGTTGGGCATTTTCAGGGTTGACTACGCTAATATTCGTGCGCTTAGGAAGACTTCTGTTCTGCATACGATTATACTGCGTTCAATAGGCCAGCTGTTTTGGCACTAAGTGAAACCCAAGTAGTATCCTCATGGATATAACTTAGTGCCATTATTCTTTCCCAAACACGGTCTCGTCCTTTATGTTAAGAATGATTTTTCACACCAACTTCAACCAAAATACGGTTTATGTAGAAACTCAAATTTTAACTTTATGTGGTTTAAATTCACGGTAGATAAGCGCTTTATCCATGCTTGTTTTATTTATGGGAACCCAAACTTAGATAGTGTGTGAACTTCTAATGAATTTGATGCTTTGTATGACTCCATTCAGAGAATTATTACCCATTATCCTCACACTGAAATCGTTATTACGGGCGATTTAATTGTACACAGTTCTAGTTGGCTTCGTTATTCTGGCCAGGTATGTTTAGGTTTTTGCTGAGCTCAACCAACTAACCCGAATTCCTTATATCGCAGGTCAAACTCCCAACACCCACGACTTGTTTCGTACCTCCTCCAGATAAATACACTGTTCGTCTCTAGATCATCTTACCATTGTATAATTTCTGCAAATTTCTCGTGTCAAGTTTCCTTCGAAGATGCAAAAATTTCTTTAGCCTGCCTGAGGATATATGCGACTAAAACTCGAATATAATTCCCACATTTGGGCAGGTGCTCCTATAACGCACTTGAGTTTTTTGGATCGCATCCAAAAAAGAGCTTAACAATTAATAGGTGAAAGAAAAATTACGGATTCAATTGCATCTCTCGATCACCGCCGTAATGTAACGTGGTTTCACTATTCTGTTGCTATTTGTACAAACAGTGCTCTAGTGAAATAGTCTCCCCTAAAACAATTCAACCGTTATACTCGATCTGCTAGGAATTCCTATCAGTTTACCCTTGAGCCCAATTTCGGACGTACTATGAAGTACAGAGATTCTTTCTTTAGTCGCACCACACGAATGTGGAACGCTCTACCTGGCTCGGTTTTTCCCTCCCATTTCGATATGCAGAATTTTAAAACGTATGTCCATCGACACCTCCTTTTACGTCCTTCCCTACTTCTCTAATGCACGGTGTTTTAACATTTTAAGGGTAGAAAAATAACCCCTTTGTGCAGATAATTAAAAAAAATCAAGTCACTAATTTTAATTTGGTATGTATGTTTTTCTTGTGGCATTACTCAAAGGCGTTTTTAAAATTTTATTTTAGGCTTAAAATAAGCGTACTTGCCATACATATAACCGTTAAGGGAAAGCTTTTTTCTTGAAAACAGTTTCATAAACTTTTTTTTTTTTAATTTTCGACTTTCTCGGTAACCGCTCTTTGGATTTATATCAAATCTTATATTTGAAAAGATCTAGATAGCCGAAATCTGCATACTAAAATTTGAATTTTTTTTTTCTATTTATAATTAGTTTTTGATTTTTTTTTTTAATTTTTAATATTTTTAAAGCTAATCAATAAATTTTATATCAGCTGTGTATACCAAAATCTCAATTTAAAAAAAAAAAAAAATTAAAAAAAAAAAAAAATTACATTATCAGAATCCGTCCTATAATTTTCAAAATGTTTTCTTTTTTTTAATTTTTTTTGTCTGTCTGTCTGTCGTTCCGGGTAAACTCGGGCATGGCTGTACCGATTTTGACGGGATCTTCATTGGCAAGTAGCTGATATCCTAAGGAGTAACTTAGGCTATGTTAATTACTCACTAGGTGGCGCTGGTGTCGTTTTTTTCTTGAACATTCTTATTTATGGACCGATTTTGACGAGACTTTCACAGGCAGGGAGCGGACGAAGTCGCGGGTAACAGCTAGTTTTTAATAATTTTTTTAAAATATTTATTTGAAAAATCGATATTCTGAAAACGGGTAGTTGAATATTTTTTTTTATTTTTTTTTTAAATGGAAATTATTTTTGTGCTAAAGTTTGCATTCTTGAATTAATTTTTTTTTTTTTTTTTTTTTAAAGGTGTTAAATAAAACCGTTCTTACAATTTTTTTATTTACAAGCCGATTTGCTTTAAACTTGGTATTTAGTATTTATTAGGTAGTATCTCGGGGGCTGTTTTTTATTTTTGCTCCAGGTCGAAAAATAACGGTACCTGCCATGCAATTTTTAACAAAAAGTTTGATTTTCTCGAAAACGGCTCTAACGATTTTGATAAAACTTTCAGGATGATATTGTTTTTTACAACAGTACATCTTTCAGTTAGAATGAATTTTTCGAAATTTGTTCTATAACGGTGCCTCTCATATAACCGGTTGTTTCAAATGCGGTTTTATCATAAACTATTATCCCGATTTCAATAAAATTTTGCACACAGAAAGTCAGTTATGATTTAATTAATATTGCATTTAAAAATTTTTAAAAACTTTTTTTTCGATTTTTTTTTAATTTTCTAAAAAAAAATTTGGTTTTCGAAATAGACGTGTGGTTTTCAATCTGGCAATACTTTTTTCGGAGTTGGTCTTTTTGATAGCTGTCACTTGATTTATGCTCAGTTTGGTTTGCCATTTCGTAATGACTAGACTTACTCCTGAAAAAGTTTGCAAATTGTGCAAATTTATTACCAAAATAATGGTTCGTTTCGTTGGAGCAGAGTATCGAAGAAGACCCGAATGAGTCCATCCGCCATGGCGCGCAATAATTGAAGATGTGCCCATCCACTTTATGGAAGATTTTGCGGAAGGATCTTGGTTTGCAGGGTTACGAAATCCAACTCGTGCGGCGGCCACTTGCCCTAAATCATTTTTAAAACATAATGCAAGCCCTTGTCTTTACACAATCAAGCTAAATTCTTGGCCATAACATTAAACTATATGCGTTTTATTTCTTCTTGAAAACCACACGTCTAAAAAAACACCCTTTATATACATACATATGCAACCACTAATTATCTAACACGTGAACAAGTTCGTGCGACCCAGTCGTGCATTTTTTTAAATTTATTCGACGATGTGACCGCACATATGAGCAAGTACGTGCGATCCTGTCGTGCAATTTATTTAATAAGGGTTTAGTTTCCATTTTGTGTGTACAGTGTAAGATGTAATTATATAGAATAAATAAAAATAAAAATTAAATTCATAATAAATTAATAATTTCACAACATTAATTATTATGATTATTTATAGCGACGCTTTTCGGATTTATGGTTTAATCTGGCTAACAAACCACTTTGAAAAAAATATATTTTTCTCGTTCCATATCGCCTTCTTTTGATGAATTTATTAAGGATCGATCGTCTTGAATTTGGCTTCCAAATGTTGGGGAGTTGACTTTAAAGGGCCACTGTGAATGCATGAAACATTTGCATTTATAAATACAGTTTTATCATTGAGACATTCTGCTTAGTCGTAGAAATCTCCATGCACTTTGGCATCACTCACTAAATAATTTACAACAGATTTGAAAGACACCGCTACTTATACCATTAAGTTTAACATCTCAGTATCAAAACCTGAGGAACTTAATATAAGGAATGAACCGAAGCCTTCAAGCTGTGATTATTGTGAGCCAGGCATCATGCAAAGAGAACGAGAAGGT
The DNA here is from genome assembly GCA_963971375.1 of Platycheirus rosarum. NCBI lineage: Eukaryota > Metazoa > Arthropoda > Insecta > Diptera > Syrphidae > Platycheirus > Platycheirus rosarum. Next base: position 27,796,269 of record OZ020507.1, read on the forward strand.
CGTTTACCTGTATAACCATCGACAAGCCATATGAAAACATCGCGAAAAATTCTAAACGGAAGACCAAAAGAACAACATGGAGTCAAAGAGCCTCCGACCTCTAAGCTTGGCTGATAAAAAAAAACCTAATTTAAAATATCTAACTGACAGAACGGAAATGAATCATAATATTGGCATTTTATACCTGAATCGGGTTTTAAATGAATTTTGAATTCTTAGAAGACATCAGGGATTCCCACTCCCACATGAACCTCAACCAAACCGTTTGTGTTAGAGTAGACTTCAATGCAATCAAAACCATAAAGAAACACACATATTCAAGTTAACCAAATTTAATCTTTAGAATTAATTAAACGTCAGATTTTCAGCTGTGCATTGCATCTATAGCTCGTGTGCAGGTGAGGAATTATTAACATCATATTTTAACCGCCAAAGCTCACCGCATAAGTGGTCGCTTGCATTATGACTCTTCAAACAAACCTCAAAGCCTCACAGACACACCTGGGCAACTAAACTTTAACAATTGCGGTGAAAATTTACAACAGCAATACAAAGTAATGTAATTGAAGATATATTCCTTCAGATTTATCTTTACATGAAAGTATCTTATTTTTTTTACGGCAGAGCACAAGGCGAAAAGATCAAATCTAAAAGCCAGAGAGGCATAACTCATAATTGGATCAAAGCCTTTGTCGTCGTCGTGAGGAAAATAATGTGCGACGCGACATATCACATTGCGTGCACACAACACAGTTGACTTGAGCGCACTCTCTAACTTTCCATCGGTTTTAATTTTATTGTTGTGTATCTGGAAGATTGATTGATTGGATGGCAAAAGATACCTTTTATTTGTTTACCTCGTGCCTCATAATTGAATGGCATCTCCTCAAAAGGTCACTCATTAAGTGAAATTAAGAATACAAGCGGAAGTTTGATTCAAATTTCCTTATCCAATTAAACATTTTCCGTACTAGAAGATACATTGTAACTGTTTATTTATTGCTTTATGGTAATTTGTTTGGAAGTATCTCTTCTGAGAGATATGACATTGTAAGTTTCCAATAAAATACCTCATTTTGTTTAAAATATATAAATTGTTATAAATCTGTCTTATTTATCTTTTTATTTTGACAAATGTATCTTATTTGCATAATAGATACTTACCAATAGTAGCAACGTTAAATATTGTGCCAACAACAGCCATTAGCAGGATCGTTCCCAAGTTATCGAAGAAAAGGCGATTGGGCATAAAATACCCGGCATCTAAGATAATTGGTGGGAGCATATAGAAGAAGAAAGTGTTTGGCGTTAAGGGTGAGACGTTGACGGAAGTGACGAAATATAAAACGACACCAATGAAAACACCAACAACAATCAGAAGGCAGGATTCGGGGAAAATTTTGTTCAGTTTTGGTGTCATATGGAAACCTGAAATGATAGAAAAGAAAAAAGAAAAAAAACATTAAAAATGTAATAGATTTTGTATAGGGTAATAGTATGTTTCTTATTGCGCGTGCATTTCTATTTTTAAAATGGACCAAAATATATTTTCTTTTTAAATATTTAAACAACATGATGACCAAGTAGATACAATTTCTTTTTTTATTTTGGAAGAGAATTCTATTTTCGTTTATATTATGTCTGGACTGTTTTATTTTGTTTATGATATTTTTAAAAGCAAAACGAAGGACGTTTAACGGAAATTATGCAATTACATAGTTTTGAATGAATACAAAAATGTCTGTGAGTTCTTTTTTGCGACTTTTAGAACTACAAGTCATGTTATAGTCGTTTCGGAATTTAGCTTATGATAATATAGAAGCGTATAGATTATATACTATAAGACTGAGCATTCATTTCTACAGAGGAAAATCTGAAAAAGCACATACAAGCAAGGAACTCATGCAACTCCGTTATTGAAAGAACCAAATTTTTGCATGACCAAAAATTACGGCAAAAAATTCTGCAGTGTCATCGGCAATAACAAACCAATTGTTTACTCTTCAGAGAAGGCAAACTTGCTCGCCGCCCATTTCGCTGCCAGCTCCACGCTGCCGCATAGCAACGTTGCCCCTCCTGTACTTGAGAATTTAATTTTTTCCATGGGACAGATTTTTTTCCGCACTCCTACAGTAGCAAGAGTTCTCAAAGATCTCGATATACACAAATCCGCTGGCCCTGATGGTATAGCCCCGAATCTTCTGAAGAGGTGTTCTTCTACACTGGCAAAGCCACTGCGTAAGCTTTTCTATCGCTCCTACTCTTCTGGAATCTTTCCTAGAAGATGGAAAACAGCATTTGTCCAGCCTGTCTCTAAGAAAGGTGACCCATCCTCCCACTCATCGTAGAGACCCATAGCACTGACATCCCTTCTTTCTAAGGTCATGGAAACACTGATTAACCGTCAGCTTAAGGAATATCTCGAAGGTCGAAAGCTTCTCCATGACCGTCAGTATAGCTTCCGCAGCAACCGTTCCACTGGTGGTCTGATGGCATATCTCACCGAACAGTGGAACAAATCTTTACATCGCTTTGGTGAAAGTAAGATTATTGCTCGTGATATCTCCAAGGCATTTGATAGAGTTTGGCATGAATCTCTCTTATCGAAAAAGCGTGCTTTTGGGATCGATGATACTTATGTTCGTTGGATTAGAAGCTATCTTCTGGAGCGTTCAATACAGGTTGTATTAGACGGATTCAAGTCTGATTCCCACAAAATAAATATTGGTGTGCCCCAGGGCTCTGTTCTGTCTCCGACTCTTTTCCTCATTTTTGTAGATGATCTTCAGTCTGTTACTTCTAATCCACTTAACTGTTTTGCTGACGACTCTGCCCTCAGCTTTTCATATTAGTTCGTCCTTCACCTTCGGACGTACAATTGCAACGGTACCGTATGTCAAGCTCATTAAACTCCGATTTATACAGCATTGTTAAATGGGGTAATAGGAATCGTGTGGAGTTTAATGTTTCGAAAACTCAATGCTGTCTTCTGTCGTTAAAGCTAAACACACCCCCAATGCCATTGTCCATGAATGGCACTTACATCGAAAAAACCGAAAAGCACTCAGTACTCGGTATGTGTGTCAACGACGACCTCCGTTGGAACGACCATATATTTGAAATCGCTAAGAATGCGGGAGGTGCTTAGGTTTTCTGTATCGGTGTAAGAAGTATTTTTCAATCTATAAAGTGTTTATACGCCCTAAACTCGAGTATAACTCCCACCTCTGGGCTTCGCAAACTTCGCTCCACCTGCTTGATAGATTACAAAATCGAGCGTTAAGATTGATAGGAAATAGAACTGCCGCTGAAACAATGGCCCCTCTCGAACACCGACGCAATGTTTCATGTCTTTCCTTATTTTATCGTTTCTTTTATAAAAAATGTTCACTCGAAGTAGCCAGCTGCATTCCTCCCCTTAAAAGTTTCTCCCGTAATACTCGTCTCGCAAGGAATGCTCATCGGTTCACTTGAGCCCAGTTTGGGACGTACTGTGAAATATAGGGATTCTTTTTTTAGCCGAACAACACGAATTTGGAATAGTTTACCCGGCGAGATTTTCCCTTGCCATTTTGATCTGCAAACATTCAAAACCAATGTTAATCGACACCTCCTATCTCTCCCCTCCCTATCTTTCTAATACCCGCGCAGTGTGTTCTACATTAAAAGAGAAACAAATAGTCCCTTGTGCGCGCGTTAATTATAAAAAAAGCAACATCCGGTATTCGCTTTGGCACATCGATTAGTTGGGTAAGGTGATGTAACCCGGAAGAGCACCATATATCTTCCTCCGGGTGTTGTCTGACCAGAATAGGGGAGCCAATTTGAATTGTGTACATTGAACTCGCCCGCAATAACGATTTCAGTGCGAGGAAAAAGGGAAACAATTTTCGAGATGGAATCAGACAGCGCAACAACAACAATCGGGATGTATATAAAAACTTGCAGGAACAGACCCGGACGGAATTCCGGTTGCTGCGAGGTTAATGATGATGATGATTATGAATTTTAGATATTCTATTGCACAGTAAAGTCAATCGTTTTAAAATTTTATAAATAATTCTCTTTCGCAGAAACCCAATTCCAATTTATTTGTATCTTTAATCTTGAAAAACGACATCTTCCATATGAAACGGTAAGTAAAGGCCTAATTTAATTGAATGCCTAAATCAAAACTTTAAACGAAAAAGTTCTTCATCATGCACATATGACCTTATGTTCGTAGTTCGTTGGAAAAAGAATTTATACTTTCCAACTACCTCGGAGTTTAAAATTGATAAAGTTTAAAACACTCTGCTCAAGGAAGAATTAAATTCCCATATATATGGAAATCCATAGATGATGATGATGATAATAAAACCTTTGAAATTCAACACGAACGTGACCTTTGTTCTTAAGAATCCAAATTCTAGTCAAGAAATGAGCTCTGTGTGCGCCAGTATCTTAATTATTCGCATTTATCACAATAAAATTGCTTTATTGATCGATTTTTTATTTCATTTATTTATATTTATATGTGTGTTGAGTTTTTTTTTTTCTTATACAACAGGGACACTTCTAAGTCCTGACATTGAGATTTCTCCCTTGAGTAAAGTTCATAATACTGACCATTGACATTTTTTTTATTGTTGACCCTTGTTGGCGCACTGAAGTGGTGTTCTTCGAACATTGCTAAAGAATTTCAATTCCCTGGGTGGGGTGGAGAAGAACCTATACTGCAAACTCTTGAATCCTGATTTCTTTCAAGGACGTATTATTCGTATTCGGTGGAACGAGATTTTTGGAAATGTTTGAACATATTTGTGGTTTGTGAGCATATCAATAATGTCATGTAAAATCGATAGAAGACACACTAATTGAAGTGCAGATAAATATATGAGGAAGGTATGCTGGTGTCGTGTTCATGATATATCCAAGCTGCTGTAAACGGTCTGAAAAGGTTCTTTGGGAGGTTATGAACCCTACTTTCGCATGAAGTCGTTTCCATGATACGAACTCAAAGAAAGTTATCAATTTACATGTAATAAAATAGTTCAGTTGGAATTGTTGTACTTGGATGTGGGTTGAGGGGACAAGAAAAATAAATTCCTGTGGGACCTCTTAGGAGCAGGAGAACAAATTGAGGTTGTTGGTAAAATAGAACATCAAACTGAAAATCCTTTCCAAAGAGCTGCGAGGTTAGGCGGCTATTGGTTTACATTGACGATAGAAATGTCTGACTCACAAAACACATAAATAAAAGGATATATTGGACATGAATGTATGTAGGTATGTACTATCCCGACGGGAAAAGACCTGGAGATTTCTTGCGATTACAGGCGTCCAACGTCATACATCCTCATAGTAAACCTCTTCTTGGCGTTGGTCGGCATATCCGCATCGATACCTTGATTACAACGAGGTATGTTTACCTCTCGGAATATTCCGACATCCATAAGGCTGAAAAAGGGCCTTCCGTCGTCGTTCAGAATGTGATCAATCTGGTTGACAGGTGATTCATTTGGAGATCTCAATGCCCCTTTGAGAATGTTGATGTATGGAAACTGCGAACTAGATATTTCAATATTTCTCTCCGTAGTTAGGTCAATAAGCCTGAATTCGTTATAGAAGGTGGTGTCGTATAGGCTGTGTTTTCCGACTGTACCACCAAAGATAACGCCTTTGCCTAGCTTGTCGTCACCTAGCCAATTTAAAAGTTATAGCTATGGCACAATTCATGTTTTATTCAAGACATTTTTCAAAATGTATTTTCTAAATTTATTTTTTTTAATTTTATTTTTTATTTTATTTTTTATATTTAACCTTTTAAAAAAACTATAAAATTTATTGAACATTGTTCAATATTCTGAAATTTTATTGCATTTATTATATCTTTGTATATAAATCAGGAATAAACTTACCAATTTTTGCAATACTGGCTGAAAGAATCCAAATACCAATGATAAATGGCGTCTTGACTCTGTCAAAGTCCACTTGTGATACTGGATACCTTTGGGGCGGATGATCACCATGCGAAGCCAATGGATAGTTTTCTCCATGACCTCCATGATCCAAAGAAGACGTAGGTGTTGCAAAAGAATGTGAAGACGATGCCTTAAAAAAAAAACTTTATTTAATCTCTGCTATGGCTACTAATTCAATGTCGAAATAAAAAAAAAAATAGACATATTTTGGTAAAGTAGTAAACCCCTTTACAAAAAGCTCAAAGGCCCAAAGATCATCACCATCCAGATCGAATAATTCCGGAAAGAAGATTCCTCTGGAGCCGGCAGCAGGTGCAAAACACGATTCAGCGAAAAAAAATTGTCTCGAGGATGACAATAAATTACTCCAAAAAAGGCTTGACGAAATGACTTTATAAAGAGTTGGAAAACAAAGTTGAACTTCTTCACGAAGAAAGTAAAATTGAAGTCTCATTGCAAACTCCGTTTGAATTAGAAGAATAAGATTGTTAGGTGTACCAGACGGCAAACGTAAAATTTTCTTAAAAAAATACGTCAGAAATTTGTCCACCTCTTCTAATTTGGCATAACCCCAAGGCTTTCACGTTTGTAAGTCCATTTCTCATTCCGAGCATATCTACCTCCTCCATCTCTGATGACCATACCCAACTAACAATTTAGCTTGTATAAGGTTCAATTTTTTTAATTTGGCAAGCAATTGCTTGCATAGACCTTGTATAAGGCAAACTTTCGCAAGCCACACATTTCAAACTTTGACAATTAAAAAATTGCTGTTCTAAAGCCTTAAAAATTGAGTTTGGTGAGCTCTATACAAGGCTTGTAGATAAAGGTTCAAAATGACCTGTATAAGGCCTTCCGAAGATGTTTACTAAAAATTAAACAAATAATTGCTGCTATAAGACTTTTCACGACATGCGAACAGCTTTTGTAAGGCTTGTACAAACAGAATTTATTTGCTAATATCAGGAGTCTTATAAAAGTTTTTATAAATAAAATCAGTTGTAAATAAAATAAGAGAGTTACAACTGAATATTGTAAAATAGAAAAGAAGTGCTAACGGAAATAATTTCTTAAGTTTACAGAAAGGAAATCAAATACTAACGTGAAGTATATAGTTTCAAAGAATTAACCTTTGAATTTATTTTTCTCAAATGACAATTAAGCTTGATTTATAAAACCCAATTGTTTCGTTTTTTTAAGTATTAGATTGTATAATGATTGTATAATGCTTCAAACTTTAGAATGCCACACAATTCAAACTTTGACAATTAATACCAAAGCTACTATAAGGCCCCTAAGTTAGTTTGGAAAGCTCTATACAAGTCTTGTAGATAAAGGTTAATAAAGGCCTGTATAATGCCTTCCAAAGATGTTTACTAAAAATTCAAATGCAAACAACTTGTGTAAGGCTTGCTTTAAAAAGCTATATATAAACTAAAATAATATTTGTTTTGTCGATACTTGATTTAACTTTTTCCCAACCGTGAATTTGTGTAGATGTAGAGTACTAGAGTACTTTTCACTTTTTTAATTAAAATAAAATTTCAATCGTTACAGGATGCAGTAGAAAAGTCAGTTTGGCAACTGCTTGACGAGAAATATAGCTAAAAAACGCAATACAAATAATGCAATACAAACTCAACACTTTAAAACAAAACAAAAATAATGCAATTTTTGTTTAAACAAATCGTAAATCTGCTTTTTTGTGCTAAAAAATAACTTTTTCCCTTGCCATTTTGATCTGCAAACATTCAAAACCAATGTAAATCGACACTTCCTATCTCTTCCTTCCCTATCTTCCGAATGCCCGCGCAGTGTGTTACATTAAAAGGGAAACAAGTAGTCCTTTGTGTGCGCGTTAATTATAAAAAAAAAAAAAAAAAAAAAAAAAAAAAAATTGTAAGCTAGCAAGTACATTTTGTTCGTGGCAATACAAAATAGCCTTTATATTAACATAAGGCATGATTAGCAAAAGCTGTCATTAAATGGCTTGGGTAAGGCTTTTTTTTCATAGCATCCAGAGCAGGCTTTTAGCATTAAGCTGTCACAAAATGACTTGCTCAGACAAACTAATAACGTTTAATGAAAAGCTATTTGCTGCTAAAAAAAACCATTCAACAAGTCTTTTAGCAGTTTAAAAGCTTGTGTATTGTGCGCCAAAATAACGTGTATAAGGCCTTTCAATGTTACTATAGCAGTAAGAAAATAGTTTGTTTAGAACCTTATACAAGTTAAATTGTTATTTGGGTTTTTTTACTTTTCTAGATTAACGGTCAGGTTCCAAAAATCACAGTAGCTTTCCAGCCGTATTCCCTCTACAGATTCAGCAAGAAAAACTATGTCATCGGCAAAAATGAGACCTGCATTCCTCCTAACTCTATCCCTCCTCCAGTTGCTTCCACGACATCGTTTATAAATAAAATGAAATGTAGGGTACTCAAGACACATCCCTGCTTGACACCCATTTGCGTTTCAAAGTCGCCCGAAATGTGCTCACCGTCCAACGCTTCTAGTGCAAAAAATCAAAATCGGCACGGAAATCCACAAAGAAATTATAAAGTTTCTTGTGCCTTCTTTTGAAACAATCCGCAATGTTGACGAAAGTAAATATCTGGTCCAAAGTCGAGTGGTTTTTTCAGAAGCCGGAGTCAGCTTGAAACCCATTTAATATTCCTCTGTTGTCAACGTACTGCATCAGTCTTTTATAAATCAGAGTGCTAAATAACTTAACCAAAGTATTCAAAAATGAAATATATTATTGCTTTTTTGAAGATATCTGTCACATTTGCTGTATCGAATATTCTATTAAATACTTCAGTCAGTACAGTCAAAAATTCACTCGAACAATGTTTGTAAAATTCCGCAGGGCTTTTCCGGTTTAAGCATTTTCAATCACATTTAGCACTTCAAACGATGTAAATGGAGAGTCAAGAAGCTCATCTATGAAAAACGGGGAAGCATAGTGGGGAAGTTGTGAAAATCTGGGAATGTTGAGCAGATTCTTAAAGTAGTCGCTTAGAATATTATATGGTATGCTGACGACAGAAAAATATTTTCCCAAAGTAATTTTGGCAGAAGTTCTAGTCGCTTGGTATGTAGCAAATTCTTCAGTTACCGAAAATGAACTTCGTATCTCTACAAAGCACAAAACTACTAACTGAAAAATGCAATCAGAGATTCAAAAAAACGAAAGATTTTTTCTTATCTCTAAGGTCTATCCGCAGAAAAAAAATTCGAGTAACTCTCTGTGGAAGGCTATTAAAGGTGTTAAGAAACCCAAGTTTCAATCAGCACAAATTCAAAGAAACAATGGACGTTGATTTAAAACAGACAAAGAAAAGGCAGATCTGTTTGCCGATCACCTCGAGGAAAAGTTCAAACCCTTTGAAGGTGAGGAGTTGTTGAATGACCCCGGTGATACTCATTGGACCTTTGAAAAGTTCCGAGTTCGAGATATTACATTTTCAGAACTTTCCGACTATAAGAAAGCAAAAAAAGGAAAAAGCTCCCGGTAAATGCACGCATTCTTAAAGAGTTGCCGAGAAAAGCAATAACTAAAATCCAAAATCTGATTAGTGCTACGTTTAGGCTTGCATACGTTCCACGTGAATGGAAAGTGGCCAAAGTCATTATGGTCTCAAAACTAAAGAAAACCCTTAATGGAAAGAATTCTTACAGACCAATATCGTTATTACCAATAATGCCTAAGATATTCGAGAAATTATTACTTAAGCGCCTACTTTCAATTGTAGAAGATAAACGGCTTATTCCGGAAAACCAATTCGGTTTTAGAGATAACCACTCAACAATCGTTCAAGTATACAGAAACAAATGAAATTGAAAAAATCCCTAGAGGGGAGAAAGATATATTAAAGCACGTTTCTTGGATAAAGCTTTCGATTTAAATTAAGACAGTTTTTTCCGAAACAAATATATTATATTCTGCAATCCTATCTGGAAAATAGACTTTTCCGATTAAACAAAGTACTGAATATTCAGGATTTAAGGAAAAAATGCTGGTGTTCCACAAGGAAGCGTTCTTGGTCCAGTGTTATTCGTTCCTTATACTCGAGATAAAGCAACCGAAAAGTTACGGAAAACTCTTGATAAAATAACAAACTGGACGAAGAAATGGCGAATTGTTCTAAACGAGTGCAAATCAACACATGTTAACTTTAATTACATGAATTCCAACAATCTACCCATCTTTATTAACTCAGTTCATATACAGTATGCTAACGAAGTCAAGTATCTAGACATGACTCTTGATGCTAAGCTTAAATGGAAGACGTTAAAAAAAACAAGAACAACTCCAACTACCAGAACTAAACTGGCTTATTGTAAAATACTCCAATCTAAGTACTTATAACAAACTGCTTATCTACAAGCAAGTGCTAAAATCTGTGTGGATTTACGGAATACAATTTTGGGGATGTGCCAAACCACGTCTTATACATAAACGAGCAATTGTTGATGCTACATGGTACATACGAAGCAGTGATTTACACAGAGACCTGTGTATGGAAACTATCAACCAAGAAATACAAAAATTTGCCATCAAGTTTAAAACACGTTTACAAGACCATTGTATTAGAAGTATACAGCAGCCTCTTAAACAGACAAATCTTGTACGCCGACTTCGGAGAACGAGACCGTTCGACCTAGCGTAGCAAACCATACATATATATAACCGTGTGATAATACGGTATTGCAGGTCCCCTTAACAGGCCTTCGCCATTTTTTTTAAAGCGAACAATTGCGCAAACGAATGCTAGTTAATTGAAGTCCGTAATGAATGTATTACAAAAATTTAAATTGCGTATCCAAGAATGTTATTTTGGCTTTGAAACCCCTGAAACCTTTTTTTTCTAATTTTTGATTTTGTTTTCGTTTTATTTCAATATCTCCTTGCCTTGTTTCGTAAAAATTGCTCAAAACCGATAACAGATAAAATATATATATATGTCATTTTAAAGGTAATGAACAGATCTTTAAAACGTCTGGAGAAGAATTTTTATTTTTCATATAATTTTTGTAAATTTTTATTTTTTTTTTTATTATTTTCTAATGATTTTATTAGCTTTAAATATTTACATTACAAAACTTCATAACTTTTTCAATTCTTTTTTTCTTTAACGATTTGAAAAAAAGAAAAATGGTTTATATAGTCACAAGTTTTTGAAATATAGTACATTTTATAAACCTCTATTTTTTTTTGTTCAAAATAACGTTTTCGAAAATCATACACATTGTTAGTTTCACAAACTCACAACAAGATGAAATAATTTCGAATTACAAAAAAAAAACATTTTGATGCCCAATGAAGATAATGAGCGTTTTTCAATTCCTGTTCTTATGAGAAACGGAAGGTAGTGGGTATTGTTTGCATAACCGGTTGTAGGGTTGTAGAAAACAGAGATGGACTACAAGAGAATTTTAGCTGGTGACAAGAAATATTTTGTGGGTTTTGGGTGTATGTACCCAAACCCATACACATACACATTTTTGTATGATATTTAAGCTAAGCAAATATCAAATTTGACTCATAAATACGTTTGCTATGCTGAAAAATTTTTGCATCGCAGTTTTGAGACTTATTTTGGATGAAGCAACTATGGTATAAGCGAATGCAAATGATGGAGGACCGATCGGTTCCGGTATTTTTTTTATTTATCTACTTTAGGTATTAAATTATTTGTTGAATACTTTTACGACCTCTTTGAATGTTTAATTAATAAATATTGATTAATAAAACTTCCGAAGCATTAGAAACAAGAAATAAATTTGAAAAAAAAACTACAGCATTTATCGTTTACTTAGTACTTTTTACTATACACCGTGACACCAATTTATCACAATGACTTCGAATATCGCATGAAGCGAGATCATCTATCTATATATATAAAAGAAAGTCGTGTTAGTTACTCCACTTATAACTCAAGAACGGCTGAACCGATTTAGCTGAAAATTGGCAAGGAGGTAGTTTAGAGCCAGGAGAAGGACATAGGATACTTTTCATCCCGTTCGACAGCATTCTCGTGTGACTTGACATGAAACGTCAGTCACTATAAAACTTGGTATAACAAAAAAGAATCAGACTTGGAATAACAAAACGCAAATGACAGCTATGTAATTGACGTATAATGACAGATATGTAATGACGTATGGATGACAATTTGATATTTGTAAGAAATCTATATATATAAAAGAAAGTCGTGTTAGTTACACTATTTATAACTCAAGAACGACTGAACCGATTTGGCTGAAAATCGGTGGAGAGGTAGCTTAGAACTATGAGACGGACATAGGATACCGTTCGATTGCATTTCCGAGTGACGTGACATAATACTCGATTTGAAATGTAAACAAAAATATAGAAAACAAATGACAACAACTGTCAAATCGATTTATCTCAACGGGCAACTTCAATGTGTACACTGACTTTTAGTAAACTAACTTTTTATCAAAGTGAAATTGTTAAGGTCAACTGCGAGTTGAAAGTTTTTTGAATAACTTTTTGACTAGATGACAACTAAAAGTCATTTAATTTTAAGAGCCAATCGACCAATCAGAGGCACGTTGACTGATTTTGAGTAGACACATTGCACGCCAGAAATCATTTTCGAAAATCGCGAAAGTTTTTATTTTTTTATGTTTGTGATTTGTTTAAAAAACATCTGAAGCTAACTCGGTCGATTTTTTCTTTTGTGCGAGTGTAATTAGTAAACCTTATTGTGGGAGTTTTTGTTGATAAAAATGCTCAGAAGATCTAATCTTTCCCAGCAATGAAGCTTCGTAACAGTAGCTACTCAATCCATTGAAGAAGAACGACAAATCAGATGAGAGGACCAATGCGTTTATATGACCTGACTTTGTGCTTCTCAAACAATAGACCAAACGTCGAGACCGATTTTGTTGAAATATTCAGACATTTTTAAATTGGCCCGATAGGTAGCGTTGGAGTGGAGATATTTACGCAAATTTATCTATGAAGTATGAAAATGGTGCCTTTGGTTGTTTTAAGGCATAATTCGACCCGATAAATGAAGCTGTTGTCGGGATCTAGAAAATATGTAGTATTTCAAATAAGGCTGGGGCACTCATTATATTCTTGATTTTGCTGAGATTTTTAGGTAATTCTAACGTTAGCTCAGCTGTTGAGTGATTCTGTGTAATTCGATCAACAGAACTATTTTTTTTTCAAGGCGTAAAAAGGCACTGTTTTTATAGATGTTTGCTTACTTGATACATGGCCAACTACATATCATCCAGAATCTTTAGATACAAATAATATGTGCTTCCCGTCTGAAGCCCTTTGTGATCCTTTAAGATTTGGAGCTTGGACCCGATAAGCGACGTTCGGGTGAAGTATTAACGAAAATATAGTTTTCCCTATACACATATATTTTCTTATCAACAACATTTAATTTTAAAGGATTAACCGATTTTGAAAACATTTTGTGTGCATGCTAACATGATTACTTTTGTGGTTTTTAGCTATAATTGGACCCGTGGACGCGTTTTCATCGGTATTCAGAAAACCTATGGTAAACATGAGCAACGCCGGGTGGGTCAGCTAGTAAATTGATAAAATGAGAAGTCTCAGTGAAAACTGAAATAATAAATTTTTGTACCACTTTAAAGCTTCAAAGATCGGGAATCGACCCCCTGGTACCTGAAACTCGTTTTTTCTCCACAAGTAGAAAGATAAATGGATAAGTATATATATGTTGGTATGATGAACAAGATAATTTGTCCAACATGCTTTGCTTATGAATATGCAAAACAAAACACATACATCCAAATAACTTTTGCTATGGACTTGTATTTTGTTAGAAAACTCTTGCTTTGTTCTCTATGAATAAAAAAATACTACACAAAATATCCAGCCCCTGCATATCTAAACAACTCTCAGTCTCTAAGTCTGCTATTAGACGATGAAATTGGATGCATGCACCTTGTTCGAATTCTTCTAACATAGTAAGTGCAAAAGAGAGAAAAAATTCGAAAAAAAATGAGAGGAAAAAAGCTGTCGTGTGTGCTGTTTCGTTGTGCTCAGAGTAAACTTCTAATAAGATTCAAAGTAAAGTCTTTATGAATCCAAGAAAAATGGGTATGTGGTTAAACATAGTCATTACATCGAAAATGAAAGAGAACTGTCAAACTCGTTTCATTAAACTAAATTCATCGTGTAATGGCGCTTGCGACAGAGAATGAAACAACAAAGAAGAATTCGAACAAGGTGCATGCATCTAGTTTCATGGTCTAATAGCAGACTAACCACCGAATCAAACGAAACAAGAGATGCATATCTGCCTGGCCACATTGACGGAAGCGCACATGCAACTTGAATCAAAATGTAAAAGAGAAGGAATGATTTTTAATAAGAAGGAAAGAGATGGGCTAAAGAATCCAAAATCTGCACGAATCTCATAATTTATTTTAAAACTCTGTGCAGTGACTCAAGTTTCCTTCTTATATCGTTTCATTTTTGACAGATACATTCATTTGCATTTTATCGCCATGATGGAAGGTTCATACGATTCACTTGAATTGTATTGATTTGAGTGCTTTTACTCATTAAACAATTATATGTGTATAGATAGACTTAATTAGATTAAAAAAAATATTTTGAAATATAAGCTTATCAAACAAAACACATATAAAACACTTTTGCGAATAGATTCTTAGCACAGACACAACCTTTCTTTGTAGAGAAAAGCTGTGTTTTACTTTCCAGACGTTCCTCTCGTGCAAGCCCCGGGTTTGCAGTGATGCAATTGCGCGCTTCCGTCAATGTGGCCAGGCACTATGACAACAAAGGAAATGAAAAGAGGATGTGTTGTTTCCCGCTGTGTAGGTTTTTCTTTCGAACTTTGATGATGACCAAATTTGGTTTTGCCTGGTTTCGAAATTGCGGGTCTTCGAATTTGAGTTCGACATTTTGTACGGAGGCCTCTTAATGGAGAGCTCCCTGCCAAACGTGATTAATATAAATGAAGACTAAACTACCTTATAAGGCAACTTAGTTATAGTCAAATGAAGAAATGAAGGTGTTTTTTTAGTGAGTAAGAATCTCATCACAACCGTTCATCCATGGAAGCTATCCATACCGTACCCTGAGGTCTTGATCCACTGGAAAATATGAAGAAAAGATTTCACGAGAATTTAATCAAAGCCGTAAACGAGAGATGGTAAAAACTCGGCAATTGTCAGGTCTCAAGAAGTCTTTGGTCAAACATCTAGTGATAAATACAGAATAAATTCAAGAGCAAGCTAGACCTCAACTGCCCCTTTTGCTTGTCGTCCTTACGGGTCAGAACTCAATGGGGGCCCCAAATGAGTAGAATGGGCATTAGCATATCAGACTTATATATTTAGAGAGTGTCAAGACATTGATGGAGAAGAAGGCTCATATCACTTCCTTTGTAAATGCCCCAAGTTAGCTCAGACCAGAAAAACAGCCTTCGGAGAACACATCTTCTATGAACTGGGCGACGTTTCAAAAAAGTTCATCTCAGGATGGTTTAAGGAGGCACCCCATACCAATTCTCCACGTTCCCCCACACCTTGTTCCTTCTACTCCTCGTGACCGCAATGGATCCTTGAGATGCGAATGAGATGATTCGGATACCGAATCATTACCCTAATCCAACCTAACGTAACCTAGGGAAGGACTTCCGTCAGTGGGGATAGTTAAGGCACGTTCATACTCTCATATTGTATGTTAAGCCCATTAAATCCTGATATTGACATCACTATCCAGTGGAAAATAGAGAATCCCATAGAATTCAATGCTTCAAACAATCAATGTTGTTAACATCCATCTGCAAAGAAGAAACCGAAGCTTTTTTAAGTCTGCCGAAGTGCATGAAAGAAACTGGAGACTGTTTCCTCCCAAAAATAAAAAAAAACCTATCTAACGGTTTTTTTTAAAGATCTTAATAAAAGACTAACTACTAACATGACACTCTTTCTTGTGTTTGAATCTAGCTAACGTGAATGCAACAACTTCATTCTTATCTAACCTGTTGGTAGCTTGGTGAATCATAATTAACATTCCAAAACTAGCTACATAGTTGCCATCGGAGAAATTTATTTTTAAATACATTTCATCGCAAAAGACTTACAGGTCAACGACAATGCTTCACAAACATGTATAGCGATGAGTCATTGCCCCTCACAATTTCGCTGCAAGAAATCCATGCAGAAAATTGAAAACAAGCCTTGTGGCAGTTGCCAATTCAACTGGTTAGAGAAAATTGTTGCAAAACAAGTTGCAAGAAAATTCCAAAAAAGAAATTGCAACAACAAAACGTGTTTCAACTCACAACTCATTTGTATTTGTTACTACAGATACATTTCCCGGATCGCTTGCCATTTGCATTTCTAACAATAATTTATGCAAAAAAAAAATATTAAATTATTTACTTTTGATTCGCTTGCATCAGCCAAGATGCAAGATCGTGTGAAATATTCCCATGTCCAAACGTTTCGACTCATATATATCCAATAGCAAATGAGTTAAATGAGGCGTATTTAAACAGACACTTCGCACAGCACTAAATTCCCGCCAAAAGATAGTTGCGGTTCATAAATTTATCAAAGTGCATTAATTGGTTTTCGCATGTCAGTCGGGTGGGAGGCAGAAAAAAAACATCTAAATTAATGGTGATATATGGAATCTTTGTATCGCAGTTTTATTGAAATTTAATGAAAACACACCAACCAATGTGTTGATAAATTCTTTGGGAAAACACACTCCTTCGATACGAAGCGTAGCTGTCATCCCTCGTTGGAGTGGCAGCGGTTGGTTGTACGCGTTGTTGTCATTTCTCGAGTGGCAGGGGTAACGACTATATCAATGGAGAACAAATATTTATTGAGACCACTTGGAATTTGTTTGAAGTGTGTTTGGAGAAGTGAGTGTCTGGTAGAGAGTTAGTCTTCCTAGTAAATGAGTTGGTTCATTATTTATATTGAAGTTATGGGTGACACAGTTCTTAGTCTTGAACTTGGGGTTAAAAGGGTTTACTGAAGTTTGAACTAAAACAGTTTTAGTAGGTCAGGTTTACTTAAATGTCTTATTTGTTAAAAATTAATGTTAATGTTATGTTGTTTTTGGGCTTTAATGATGCTTCACCATAAAGCGGAAGCAGACTCACTGAGTGTTTTGGTTAATTAGGGTGAAAGAAGGTTGTGTTGCTATCAGGGAAATGTTGCAATCGTGACAATTCACAGCATTTGTCTTACTTACTTACATACTTAGGTGGCGCTTCAGTTCGGGACGAACCTGGGCCTCAACCAACATGCCTCTCCAGCCAGCTCGGTCTTTGGCTAGCTGCCTCCAGTTTTGCACTACAAGTTGGTTGAGGTCGTCCTCCACTTGAGCGCGCCACCTAAGGCGAGGTCTTCCTTGACTGCGTCTACCTTCTGGGATGGAATCGAAGATCCTGCGAGCCGGAGCATTGTTGTCCATTCGCTCTACATGACCTAGCCATTTTAAACGTGATATGCGTATTTTTTTGACCAGGTCAATGTCGCTGTACAGCTCGTATAGTTCTTGGTTGAACCTTCTCCTCCAAAGCCCGTTAACGCAGATAGGGCCAAAAATCTTCCGAAGAATCTTACGCTCGAAACGACTAAGGATATCTTCATCCGCTTTAGATAGAGTCCATGCCTCGGCGCCATAGAGCAGGACTGGGATGATTAGGGTCTGATACAGAGTCTCCTTTGTCTTTCGAGAGAGGGCTTTGCTACTCAATTGCCTTCCTAGCCCATAGAAACAGCGATTGGCAAGACTAATTTTTCGCTTTATTTCTGACGAGATGTTGTTGTCAGATGTTATAGCGGATCCGAGGTACACAAATAATAACTACCTCGAAGTTGTACCTGTCTATTGTGATGTTTTGTCTAATCCGCCGGTGTTGTGTGTCCCTTTTTGTTGACAGCAGGTACTTCGTTTTGGCCTCATTGACTGCTAGTCCCATCTTAGCCGCTTCAGGTTCAATGCTAGCAAACGTTCCAGTGACAGCTCGCCGAGTTCTGCCAATGATGTCTATGTCGTCAGCGTATGCTAGCAATTGCACAAACTTGAAAAAAATTGTCCCACTACAATTGACTTGCGAGTTACTTATAATTTTTTCAAGTATTAAGTTGAAGAAATCGCACGATAGCGCATCACCTTGTCGGAATCCTTTTTTGACGTCAAAAGCTTCTGTGAGGTCAGTACCAACCTTGACGGAGCAGCGAAAGTTCTCCATCGTCATCCTGCACAGTCTGACGAGTTTTGTGGGGATGCCAAGACCTGACATGGATCTGTATAGCTCGTCTCTATAAATACTATCGTACGCGGCCTTAAAATCGATAAAGAGGTGGTGGGTATCGATTTGAAATTCTTGGGTAGTTTCCAGGATCTGCCGTAGCGTGAACATTTGATCGATTGTGGATTTTCCTGGTCTGAAACCACACTGATAGGGGCCAATCAAGTTGCTGACGAAAGGTTTCAGGCGTTCAGATAGTACGGCAGAGAGGATCTTGTAGGCGATATTCAGGAGACTTATTCCTCTTTAGTTGGCGCAGTTTAGAGGGTCTCCTTTCTTGTGGATCGGGCAAACGATGCTGAGGTTCCATTCATCAGGCATACTTTCTTCTGACCAAACTTTAGAGATGAGTTGGTGTATGCACTCCTGCGCGCTTCTCATGCTCTCTCTTTTTCTTTTGGAGAAGCCGGTGTTCTTCCCGTCTTTTCTGCTCGTAAAGCTCGCGAGCAGCTCTCGTCTTTCTTTGCAGCGTCGCTTTATATGCCTCTTGTTTGGCTGCATGGGCCTGCCTGCATTCGTCATACTTCCTCACAGTATTACTCCGTTGTTGTGGAGTTCGGGTTATTCGCATTCTTACCTTTGCTGCAACAAGGTAGTGATCCGAGTCGATGTTAGCTGCTCGGAAGGTGCGAACATCCAAGATACTGGAGGCGTGTCTTGCATCGATCGCAACGTGATCAATCTGATTGACGGTTCTTTGATCTGGGTGTCGCCAAGTCCCTTTGTGTATATCGAGATGAAGAAACCGTGTGCTTGCAATGGTGACGTTATGTGCCGCTGCGAAGTCAATTAGCCTAAATCCGTTTTCAGACGTTGTGTCGTGTAGGCTATGTTTTCCGACAGTCCTACCAAAGATTTCCTCTTTACCTATTTTGGCATTAAAATCGCCTAGTACGATCTTAACGTCGTATTTAGGGCATTGCTCATAGGTTTTGTCGAGAAGCTCATAGAAGTCATCCTTGGTGGCGTCATCTTTGTCCTCTGTGGGGGCATGAGCGCATATTAGGCTAATGTTGGCGAATTTAGCCTTGATACGGATTATCACAAGTCGCTCACTTACGTGTCGAAAGCCCAACACTTCTTGCCTAAGTCTACCGCTTATGACGAATCCGCACCCAAATAAACGCTGTGGTCTTCTTGCGCAATCACCGTAGTACACGTCACAGTTTTTCATCCTCCTTTTGCCCGGCCCATTCCATCGCACTTCCTGGATGGCAGTAATTCCTGCTCTGTAGCAGTCTAGGGCCTCCGCTAGTTCTTTGGATGCACGTGGTCTGTTAAGAGTTCTAACATTCCACGTGCAGATCTGAAGGTCGTTGTCCTTAATTCGTTTTTCCGGGTCGTCAACAGTAAATCCGTCCTTTTCCGAGGCTATTGGTCTCTTCGCAACTTTTTCTTTTTTTCCGTGGCAGGGTTGTTAACCCCACGCACAACCCTCAACCTGGAGGGCCAGGTCCTTTGTTGGATTCCTTGGACAAAAGGAACCGGAGAATCCGGAGTCAGTAACCCACTTCGGGGATATGAGCGCTGCCGTTGGCCCATTAAGGGTTCATCCGCCACCATCTCTATTTCAATGCCCTGACTTGCATTGAATTGTCGCAATGACCTTATCTCCAAATACGTCGAAGTAGCTCATTAGGGCGTCTGCTTCGTTGACTGTTGACGCCACCGTTGGTCCAATTGGTTGGGCTCATTCGCCGTACGTCCTCTTTCTGAGGGGCTCGTGCAAGACTTCTGCGAATCGATCAGAACAGTCATTAAAGCAGAGCATTATAGTGTTGCTATTTTTTCTGTGTTCAACACTCGCGCTTATAAGTTTAGCAAGAATGTCCGGATGGACAGACCAGTACCCGGTTGTTACCGCGGGGAGGTAAAATAAGCACAATTGATGTGTACGATATAGTTGCAGCGACTGTGCATCACCAGTTTGATGCCTTTCAGTGCCTACCCTATTCATACAGCACCCAACCACCACAGCATTTGTATTAACGTGGGATAACTTCAAATGACAAAAGAAAGGGATGCAGCTGTGCAATAGCATCGGTGAATAGATATTTCGATTCAATCTAGCGTGACTTATTGGAGATGTGATAACAAAATTGTTTTGAGGTTCTCCTTATCGAAATTGAAGGAAAAAACGGAGCTAGACAAAGCGTTCCACATTCGTGTGGTACGACTAAAGAAAGAATATCTTTACTTTGCGGTGAGTCCGAAAGTTCAAGGCTAAAGTTGTGGATATTTCCATCATGATACGAGTATTTACGTGTAATTCCTTCAATGAAGAATACAAGTGGCTACTTCACTGCAGGCATTGTGCTTTGCACGAAAGATGTAAATGTATTCGTAATTTTTTTTTCAATAATCAATTTTTCTTCTATCAATTCTAGACAACTTCGAATTGAATGATCTAAAAAATGTGCTTTAGAAGGACTTGCGCAAATATGAGAAATATGCTGAAGTTTTTGCCGCATATACGATTTCTATAGCAATATAAGACGAGCTAAATATTTCTTGCATCTTCAAAGGAAAATAATAATAATGCGCTAGCATTATGTAGATAGGGAGAGGAAGGACAGATGGTGTCGATTAACATTGGTTTTGAATGCTTGTAAATCGAAATGGCAAAAGAAAATCTCGCCGGGTAAACTATTCTACATTCGTGTTGTTCGACTAAAAAAAAGAATCCCTATATTTCACGGTACGTCTGAAATCGGGCTCAAGGGTAAACTGATGAGCATTCCTTGCAAGACGAGTATTACGGGAGAAACTTTTAAGAGGAGGAATGCAGCTGGATACTTCGAGTGAACATTTTTTATAAAAGAAGCGATAAAATAAGGAAGGAAATGAAACATTGCGTCGGTGTTCTAGGAGGCAATTGTTTCAGTGGCAGTTCTACTTCCTATCAATCTTAACGTTCGATTTTGTATTCTATCATGCAGGTGAAGCGATGTTGGCGAAGCACCTGCCCAGAGGTGAGAGCAATACTCGAGTTAAGGGCGTATAAACGCTTTATAAAGTTGTAGCCAGATCAGAAGGGGAAAAAACTTCTTACACCGATACAGACAACATAAACACTTAGCAGCATTCTTAGCGATCTCAAATATATGGTCGTTCCAACGGAGGTCGTTGTTGATACACATACCGAGTACTGAGAGCTTTTCGGTTTCTTCGATGCAAGTGCCATTCATGGACAATGGCATTGGGGGTATGTTTAGTTTTAACGACAGAACACAGTATTGATTTTTCGAAGCATTTAACTCCACACGATTCCTATTACCTCATTTGACAATGCTGTATAAATCAGAGTTTAATGAGCTTGACTTACGGTACCGTTGCGATTGCACGTCCGAAGGCGAAGGACGTGAATTATCGAACGAATATGAAAAGCTGAGGGTAGAGTCGTCAGCAAAACAGTTAAGTGGATTAGAAGTAACAGACAGAAGATCATTTATAAAAATGAGGAAAAGATTCGAAGACAGAACTGAGCCCTGCGGCACACCAGCATTTATTTTGTGGGAATCAGACTTGAATCCGCCCAATACAACTTGTATTGAACGTTCCAGAAGGTAGCTTCTAATCCAACGAACGAGTCTCGTCGATCCCAAAAGCACGCATTTTCCATAAGAGAGCTTCATGCCAAACTCATTTGATAGAGTTGGAGATATCAAGAGCAATAATGTTACTTTCACCAAAGCGATGTAAAGATTTGTTCCACTTTTTGGTAAGATATGCCATCAGATCACCAGTGGAACGGTTGCTGCGGAAGCCATACTGACGGTCATGGAGAAGCTTTCGATCTTCGAGATATTCCTTAAGCTGAGGGTTAATCAGCGTTTCCATGACCTTAGAAAGAAGGGATGTTTGTGCTATAATAATATAATAATAATAATATAATAATATTTTAACTATGTGTCTTTAAGGCACAATGCCTTTTAGAATGCAACCGGATGTTGTACGAAACTAGTTAGAAGTATTAGAAAGATAGGAAAGATTTTTGTTCGCTGCAGTAGATTGAGAATTAGGTGACTATTTTCTCACTTAAAACCCACGGACGGCTCTAGATTGCACTAGGAGTTAGAAAAATTGCTTGCCAAACTGAGAGTCGAACTTAGGATCTTTCGCTTAACAAGCAAACATCTTATCTACTGCACCACTGCCGCCCGCTATAGGTCGGTAGGAGGAGGGAGAGGATGGGTCACCTTTCTTAGGGACAGGCTGGACAAATGCTGTTTTCCATCTTTGAGGAAAGATTCCAGAAGAGTGGGAGCGATGGAAAAGCTTCCGCAGTGGCTTTTGTGGAAGAACACCTTTTCAGAAGAATCGGGGGTATACCATCTGAGCCAGCGGATTTGTGTATATCGCGATCTTTGAGAACTCTTGCTACTGTACGAGCGCAGAATACTAAAACGTGATTGATACACCAGTATAAGAGAAATGAATGATACTTTGACTATACCAAAGACTATATATATTAACATTAACATTTGTATATAAAATGAAAAACCACATGTGTCCAGATTACTTAAATGACCATACCTCTACGAACATAAATGCAGCTTATCCTCTGCGTAATAGAGAGGACCTTATTTTACCAAGAATGAGAACAACAAGAGGACAACAATCAATATTTTTCTCTACCATCTACTCTAACGTTTGATATTAAAAAAGGTCTACACCAGCGATCTCATTGGGAGTCTACCTCAAGCAATTGCATATGCCGACGATTTAGTTGCGTACAGAACAGGTCCAAAAGTTGAAGTCATTAGAATTCTCTTGCAACGTGATTTCGATAAAATTCAAAAGTACTGTAATGATTGGAAGCTGAAAATTAGCTTCCAGAAATGTGAAACTATCCTGTTTAGAACCCCTTTGTCTGGGGCCTCTAGGGATACGAGAAAGAACTGGCGCAAGCTAGTGATCGCTGGGCCACATGGACATCCACTGGCGAGTAAAGATGTAGTTAAGTACCTTGGCATCTGGTTGGATCAGAATCTATATTTCAATCGACATGTGGAGGCTACACTTGCCAGGGCTAGGGGAGCTTTTGCCCTGACAAGACGGTTGTTTTATAGCAGCCGCCTTGATAGCAGGGTAAAGGTGGTTTGCTACATGGCCCTCATGAGGCCGATGATTGCCTACGGATGCCCTGTGTGGTTCAACGCTGCACTATCTCTAATGGAAAAGATTCGGGTGTTCGAGAGACATTGTCTTCGCACTTGTCTCGGACTTTATAGAACGCCAGAGTCGGAGTGCAAACACTATTATTCCAACGAGGTTCTATACAAGGGGGCCAATACAAACAGGATAGATAACTTTTTAATTAAGCTCACTCGTGGACATATTGCAAGGGCGATGACCTCAGCTAATGGACAAATTTCGGGCCTTACTATCCCCAAGATGAATATTTTAAAAGTACACGTTCGAGGGGTTTTATCCCTCCCGAGGCTTTCCTAAACCTTGATAGTCGAGGGCTGATTCAGGTTAGATCGGCGATTCCGTTGATCTACCACGTCGGCCGCAGAACAGTCGATAGGCGTCTCCTTTACGACCGAGACATAGTCGCTATGAGCGAAGCAGAGTTCCTCCGTTTCAGTAGGTCCGTGCCCGACCGGGATCGGAAGGAAGCTCTTGATCAGGTCCAGGTTCTGGTGGCTCAGTTAAAACCCGATATTTTTCAGTCGTCATAGACGAAATTTTTGTCTAGCCTGTACTTATTACTAAGTTAAATGCAAAAATAAAAATCAAAGTAGTAAAAAGTCTAAATGCAGCTTATCCTCTGCGTAATAGAGAGGACCTTATTTTACCAAGGCTGAGAACAACAAGAGGACAACAATCAATATTTTTCTCCGGTTTGCAAGCATTCAACCAACTGCTTCAACACATTAAAAATGCAACCTGCATAAGCATGTTTAAAAGACTGCGCACAAATACAGCGGAATATATTATATAAATACTTTAAATGTTTCATAAAATCTTGTTTTATAATCCTTTTCATTGTTTAAATTGTTTAATTGTTAAATTAAATTAAATTATTTTTTATTTTTTATACATATTTATAAAAACGCACATTGTAAAACAAATTTATGGAAATTGAAACGGCTTTTAGAAGCCAAATAAATATTACAATTACAATTACAATTACAATAGCTTCCATTGAATCATATCCAAATCGTAAAATAATTATTAATGGTAATGGTACATCAGTTAGTTTGAGCCTTTTAAGAAACTCCTACAAAATCTTCAAAGACCATTGACAACAATACCTTACCGTGAGACCCACTTTTTTCCGAAAATATTCAATTATGAGATTTGATTGAAATTTTAAAGAAATATTTTAAAAAAATGCATAGAAAACCAGTATATAAACTCACCGCTTCCGTTGGTTTTACAACCACTGCACTTCCTCCAGAATCCATGGCATTACTTAAATTCGGACGAGCCTCAATGCGATCAGCACAACAAAAACATATACAACTCATCAACATAATGACATATCCTTTATTGAAACTCCTCACGCCATTATCATTTTTCCTTCGTTGTTTTTGGTTTTTCTTAATAGTTTCTTGGTGGAGCATTAATTTGGCATTTCTAGCTTTGCTCTCTCTTAATTCACTCTTAAATCTATTAAATAGCACCATTCGCAAGTTAACCAGTATCCAAACCAAATATACCGTTAAACTCCACCATTCTGATAAAATATACGCAAATTGACTAAATTCAAATGACATTGATGGCAATGACATTACAAACGTCATTTTGTCATCACTTATTGCACTACGCTTTGACACTTCCAAACAACAACTGTCACTTTGTGGTTTTAAATTATTAGGAATAATTAAGTTAGGATGTGAAGTATAACTTAGAATAGGATTTATATCTTCGTCGTCGGGTTTATTAGCACCATCTTCTAAAACCATTGTCGTTGTTGTTGCGGTTGTAAGTGAAGTTGTTTGCATTTCATTTTGGCAACTGTCAAATGCACCGTTATTACTTTCTACTATTAATTGTCTAAGTTTTCTGCTATGTGAATGGGTTTTCCGGTCACACCAACATGCTCGTCGGGCTAAATTCATTTCTTGCATTAGGGAAGGCGTAGCGCTACTGTCAAAGTCGGTTTCCTTCATTTTCTTTGTTGCAGGATGCGGTGGCTCTTGACAGCGGATGTCACAATTGTTGGTGTTGTTGTTGTAATTTGTATAAAGTTTATGGTTGGTTTTGATTGCATCAGTAAACATTGCATTGAATGGAGCTGTTGAGGTAATTCATTTGGAGGGGAAAAACTAGCGGCGTTTGAAATATTAAGGACGTGGAATCACTGAAATGAAAAGAAATAATAGTTCATTAATTGATAAATGTAAGTTTAAGTGAATTACAATGGGAAAAAGGCTGGTTTGATGTCACAATTAAGGCGAAATACCTTGTTTAATGTATACGACTCCGGTAATACAATTAAGAAGCAAAAAAACACAGAAGAGATTCAGGAAAATCATGCGTAATGCTACCTTCACATAGTTTAATCTCCTATACGTTGCAAGGATTTCCTTTATGCTTCGAGTTTTTTCTTCGGTGTTTAACAATAAATACACCGAATAGAATAATAAAAACGTGCCAGGAATAGCAAATACGAAGATTGAATTTCAAAGGCAGTGTTATAGATTAATTCAATAGATACTTAGATACATGCGTATTGTAAAGTCGGAAAATATTTGTTTGTGATCCCAAGTTGCCCCTAGAAAAACACACTTCCTTAAGAGCCTGTCAAACGAATTTAGTTGGAATAATTTATAATGTTTACTAAGGTTCCTCATTCGCAACGCATTTTTCGTATATCAATCTGTATTCTCGCAAAACATCCGCAGACTTCTGAGGTTGTGGGTGCAGTGATAAACACAATATTTATTATTTTATGGCAGCTATTAGCTTATCATCTTATAACCTTGTCTGTTCTCCTTGGATTTCTCGGAATGAAATGCAAATATTCAAATGTCCCCATCATATAACATTTGAGGTTTAATGTTCATATATACATTCCCTTCTCAAAGATAGATAGATATATGGATGATTTCAAAAAAAAAAAGAGATACTACAAACATAATTACAGATTTGGTTTTTTCCAGAATAATGTTTACCTTTTTTATTTTCCTGTTTGATGTGGATTAATTTGTTGAGATATTTTAGATAAGCAAATTAGAACTTTTAGTGGCGAATCAGCGACTTTTTTTTGCTTCTTCAAAACGCCTACATTCTGAACTACATGTGTCCGGATTCCAGAGTCAAAAAATTTATGAAGCAGATGTATGTATTTACTATAGATAGAGATAACTTTATAAAAGTGTTGAACATTTTTTTGTATCCGGAATGTTTGTATCTACAAGATAAGGCAGTCATTTTAGAGTGAACATTGTTGACTGTTCTAAAAATGTGTATTTTTAGTTGGCAGGTGTGTTTGAAAAATAATGTCAAAAGTCGTTACTATCTCTTAGTTTAGGATTGCGTGGCTTTGTTTTGCCAAAGAAAATGTGCGCAGTAACTGAGCTAGCACATTGACCTTAAATCAGTATATCATTCTTTGGGCTAAAAAAGCAATAAGAACCAAAATATCTTCATCAAGAAATGCTTTATGGACTATCGAAGTAATACCTAAGAAATATCTGCAATAGCGTTATTTTTGTTTTACTTGGGGGATTTTGGCTACCCTTATAATGCTGATAAAACAAAGCAGGGTATTTTTAGGAAAAAGGGAAGGATTTTCACACATTTGTTTTTTTTCAAAATGGCAGAGAAAATACAGCCCGGTATGACATTCCACAGCCGTACCACGGGCTAAAAAAAGACTCCCCGTATTTGATCTTACATCCTTAGATGAATTTAAGGTTAAAATGATGTATATTCCTTGCAGTGCGAATACAACGGTTAAATCATTGATTGTTTCGCTAATGCAAAAAAATAGCAAATTAAAAAACGATGTGTCTGTTGATGTTCGGACGCCATAAATTCTGTTTAAGAAACTCAAATGAATTATGGAAGCACATTCCCAAATGTGGGAATGTTTTGCCCAAATATACGCTTAGACTCTAGCCAGATCAGACAGGGTGAACATTTTTTTACATCTTCAAAGGGAACCTAAACACTTTCTAGTAACGTGCAATATGTGGATATTTCACAGAAGCTATTCTGTAATGCACATTCTGGGTACTCGGAGATGTTCGGCTTCCTCGATGCAAGTGCCACTACTTGATAGTAGTTTCTCGAAAGGAATCCAGGAACCCACTCCTCCGAAGGAAAATTATCCTATGGCTTTTCAATTTGCCATCCTTTTTTAAAGAAATAATGCCTTGAGCGCCCGTTTCGTATCTTTAGAAGTAAAAAGAGTGTTGTATGAACAGAAAGTCAATAAAGCTCCGGGATCAAATAGAATACCGCCGAAATTTTACAAATTCAGTACATCTGCATTGGTCGATTTATTTACTTGCGATTATGGGGAATATAAGGCAAGTTTAGGAATCGAGAATATAAAAAAAATTTAATATTAATCAAACATGACATTACGATCATAGAGAAGTCTAAAAAAGTAAGTCTGTCTGTCAGTATGTACAACGAGCTGAAACCTATTGTGTGTGATTATTTTGGCATTTTCCAGAGAGAAGAAAATTTTATTTGTAGGCTTACAAATAACGGTACCTGCCATATGACTGTTAGGAAAAGCTTATTTTTCTCGGAAACGGATCCAAGGATTTTGATGAAATTTTTTAAGATTTTTTTTGTTGGTATTGGCTATCCTATCATTTGATGAGAACCAAATTTACGGGAAGTCTATTAACGGTACCTTTTATATTACGGTTTTTTTAATTTTTGGCTATGGATTTCTGTCAAATTTTATATTTGAGAAGATCAAGGTAGCCAAATTAATTCTGCATA
This sequence comes from Platycheirus rosarum, assembly GCA_963971375.1. Classification (NCBI taxonomy): domain Eukaryota; kingdom Metazoa; phylum Arthropoda; class Insecta; order Diptera; family Syrphidae; genus Platycheirus; species Platycheirus rosarum. The sequence goes on from OZ020507.1 coordinate 27,824,473, forward strand.
TCAAAATTTTGAATAATTTTTTTTTCTAATTAAAATTAATTTTTGATTTTTTTTTTTTAAATCAATATTTTTCAAAAAAAATATTTTAATTTTTATAATCACATGTCTATTAATAAACTCTAAGAAACTGCATACCAAAATTTAAAAAAAAAATCAAGAAACTAAAAATAAAAAACATGATTTTATCAAAATCCGTCCTACAATTTCAAAATACTTTTTTCATAAATTCGTTATTTTACTAAAAACCGTTGAGGGTTGTGTTTTACCACTATTTATAAGTTCAGAACATTTTTGTACGTAAATGTTACTTATTTCGATCAAAGATCTTGCCTTTCTATATGATTAAGTTCATAAGAGCGAGTACGTGCGACCCAGTCGGGCCCATTTTTTCACTTTATAGACAGTAGTAGAGTCACAGTCGGTGCTGAGTACATGGAAGGACCATTTCTGCAGACTGTTAAACGGCGATGAAGGCCAAAATCCCGTTGTCAGGCAGAATGAACCATTCAACATGGATGATGACAGACAAAACTTCCGTCCACCTGACCAACATGAAGTAAGGATAGCAATATCTAAACTCAAAAACAACAAAGCTGCTGGACCCGACGGATTACCCGCCGAACTTTTTAAAGCGGCCGGAGATGACCTGGTGGAGTGCATACACCAACTCATCTCTAAAGTTTGGTCAGAAGAAAGTATGCCTGATGAATGGAACCTCAGCATCGTTTGCCCGATCCACAAGAAAGGAGACCCTCTAAACTGCGCCAACTATAGAGGAATAAGTCTCCTGAATATCGCCTACAAGATCCTCTCTGCCGTACTATGTGAACGCCTGAAACCTTTCCTCAGCAACCTGATTGGCCCCTATCTGTGTGGTTTCAGACCTGGAAAGTCCACAATCGATCAAATGTTCACGCTACGGCAGATCCTGGAAACCACCCAAGAATTCCAAATCGATACTCACCACCTCTTTATCGATTTTAAGGCCGCGTACGATAGCATTTATAGAGACGAGCTATACAGAGCCATGTCAGGTTTTGGCATTCCCACAAAACTCGTCCGACTGTGCAGGATGACGATGGAGAACTCTCGCTGCTCCGTCAAGGTTGGTTCTGACCTCACAGAAGCTTTTGACGTCAAAAAAGGATTCCGACAAGGTGATGCGCTATCGTGCGATTTCTTCAACTTAATACTTGAAAAAATTATAAGAAACTCGCAAGTCAATTGTAGTGGGACAATTTTTTTCAAGTCTGTGCAATTGCTAGCATACGCTGACGACATAGACATCATTGGCAGAACTCGGCGAGCTGTCAGTGGAACGTTTGCTAGCATTGAAGCTGAAGCGGCTAGGATGGGACTAGCAGTCAATGAGGCCAAAACGAAGTACCTGCTGTCCACCAAAAGGGACACACAACACCGGCGGATTGGACAAAACATCACAATAGGCAGGTACAACTTTGAGGTAGTTAGGGACTTTGTGTACCTCGGATCCGCTATAACATCTGACAACAACATCTCGTCAGAAATAAAGCGAAGAATTACTCTTGCCAATCGCTGTTTCTATGGGCTAGGAAGGCAATTGAGTAGCAAAGCCCTCTCTCGAAAGACAAAGGAGACTCTGTATAAGACCCTAATCATCCCAGTCCTGCTCTATGGCGCCGAGGCATGGACTCTATCTAAAGCGGATGAAGATATTCTTAGTCGTTTCGAGCGTAAGATTCTTCGGAAGATTTTTGGCCCTATCTGCGTTAACGGGCTTTGGAGGAGAAGGTTCAACCAAGAACTATACGAGCTGTACAGCGACATTGACCTGGTCAAAAAAATACGCATATCACGTTTAAGATGGCTAGGTCATGTAGAGCGAATGGACAACAATGCTCCGGCTCGCAGGATCTTCGATTCCATCCCAGAGGGTAGACGCAGTCAAGGAAGACCTCGCCTTAGGTGGCGCGCTCAAGTGGAGGACGACCTCAACCAACTTGGAGTGCAAAACTGGAGGCAGCTAGCCAAAGACCGAGTTGGCTGGAGAGGCATGTTGGTTGAGGCCCAGGTTCGTCCCGAACTGTAGCGCCACCTAAGTAAGTAAGTAAGACAAATTATTTATGCAATGCTTCACTATACTATGCCCTACATTGTCAGCACAGGGAAGATAGAAAAAAGGACGTTCACTCTTCACTTCTCACTTTGTAGAATCTCTTTAAGCTGTGAGATAGCGAAGTTATTGCAGCAGTCATTAACAACAAAAAACAAAAACAGAAATTTGGAAAATGTCGCTTAAAGCGAACACAAAGCGTGTGAAATGTAACGTTACCGAAGCCAAGGCTGAAGCTTAGTTGTGTTTCAGACACACATAAGAAGTTTTCGGTCTGCGAGATATTTGTTTAAGCTAAGAGTTAATCAGCGTTTCCATGACCTTGGAAAGATGGGACGTAATTGCAATTGGTTGATAGTGAGTGAGAGGAGATTCGCTTTTTTAGGGATAGCCTGGACAAATGCTGTTTTCTATCCAATCTGAAAGAGACCAGAGGAATAGGACAGATGAAAACCCATACCCAGTAGTTTTGCCAGCGTTGAAGAACACCTCTTGTGAACAAAAGCGGGGATACTATCTTGATATAATCGTCCATCAGAGGAACGCACGACGGTTACTCAAAATGATTATACTCAACATCTCAGACGTCGCCGTCGTCCAGTGCGTGCCGAAGAAGCTAATACTGCTGTAGAGCGCAGCATCGAGGAAGATCCAACTAGGCCATCCGCCATCGTGCACAACAACTGGATCTGTGTTCATCCATTTTATAAAAAAAATTGCGGAATAATCTTGGTTTTCTGGCTTAAAGAACAACTTGTACAAGAATTGAACCCGCAAGAACACCGGGCACGGCGCGGCGTACATTCGATTTAATGGGCTCGAAACGAAATAGCTATTTATCCCGATTTTCACAGGAAAATTTTGTCCAGCGAGGAAGCTCATTTTTGGTTGCATTTAGATTGTAGATAATACTCAACCATTGTTAAAACGCCACGGCGGTTACATCCAGAAAAAAACTGACAGTTTGGTTTGCTTTATGGGCTGGTCGAATAATTGGTGAAGTCGCTAGTCAACAACGATCATCCAAAGACGATTACGACTTGAAAATAGCATTACCTGCGTTCTTGCCAATATACATACTGCATATACATGCTGCAAAGAGTGATCAAAAATTGAACCTCTAGACTGGACTATATCCGAAACACCTGCGGTGACCATTTGCAAGAAATCATATTCAAATAAAATTGTCCTTAGTGTTTTTCCCTCAGTAGATATAGTTGGCGACTCATCACAGAATTGCTAATTCTTTCATTTAAACACCTTTGCATTTACAAATGTTTCGTAAAAAAAAGTTAGTTAAAAACTGACTATTATTATTGATGTTTAAAAAAATTTAATTTATTTCTTAGTGTGTGACATAAAATTCAATACTAAAGTTCAATTAGTATGAAATGTATTAGATAGTATCAGATAAGTTCAATAAACATCAACTGAAATGAAAACAAAATAAATTAGGAAACCCATTGCCAAATTTAGATGAAGTGTCAATTAATTTTAGGCTTTGTCTGCCTTAAACCAAAAATTGTTGTCCATTATCCAAATACTGAAATAAGCAGTCACAAAATAACTACGACCGGCGCGCTGAAGAATCTGAAGGTAAGTTGCTCACTGGGAGTTAAGAGTTAATATAAATCTATTATTAAAATGCAGAATCATAAACTCTAGTTTAGTAGATACAACGCAAGGTTGTGTCCTATCCCTCTTCTATTTATCACAGACTCATAATTAGCCTAGAAATTGAGGAATTCAAAGTAATTGTATGCGCTATTGACAAATTCATCCAATTTACAAAGAAAACTATATATCCACTTCGGACAGTGACGAAATTATCTATCTTAACATAACAAATAGCCAATCTCCCCTTAAATGAGCTCGTTCTGTTCCCATCTTAAACGTTCTGAATTTGTATGTGATTTTTTTGAAAATCCAACTGGTTTAACTATAGTACGAAACTTCTCATGATATAGATGAGATTTCTTACCCTTAGGAGAACCGTTTGAAGTTGATTGCATTTACACTGACTTCGCAAAAGCATTTGACCAACTAAGTCACGAAATAATCTTGTTCACGTTAAAAGCTTTTGGTTTTCCCCCTTATTTCTTAGCTTGGATCAAATCATACCTATAGAATAGATCCTACCAAGTAAAATTTAGAAAATGTCTTCCAGACCCCTTCGTGGCCCACTCTGGCGTACCTCAAAGAAGCCACCTTGGACCTTTACTATTCATTTTGGCATCAAATGATGTTACTTCATGCATACAATCAAGTGACATTCTTAAATTCACTGATGACATCATGAAGATATTTAAGACAATAAAGTCTAGCGATGACCGCAGTCTTCTGCAGGCGGATATTGATAGCTTTATTATTTGGTGCAGAAAAAGTGGTATATCCCTTAACCCTGTAAAATGCCAGACGATTACCTTTTCTAGAAAACGTAAAACATATTTCCAAGCACAAACTCTGTCGCGTCTTTAGTTTTAAGGATTTGAGTGTCCATTTTACCTCCAACTTTAAATTTACTCAACACCTTAATTTTATTGTGAATAAAGCTAGCTCTATGCTAGGATTCATAAAACGCTGGGCAAAGGAATTTAGTGATCCATATGTGACTCTTTCCTTGTACAATTGCTACATACGCCCCCAACTTGAGTATACTTCACAGGTATGGACTCCTTATTACTTAATTCAAAAGAACCGTATTGAAGCAATCCAACACAATTTCATTCGTTTTGCCCTTAAAGGTCTACCTTGGAACGATCCATTCAATCTGCCACCATATGAACAGCGAATCCAGCGCTTCTGCAGATGCAAACCCTTCACCAAAAGCGTGTTAATAATGATTTAATATTTTTTCATCAACTAAGTAAGGGCGAAATTGATGCTCCTTATTTATTAGCCTGTATTTGGTTAAATTACCGTGAAGGATGTTATCACCTGCGTGGATCGGAACTTCTGCATGTGGACTTTCATAAAACAAATTATGGCATATATGAAGCTCTAAACCGTATGAGCAGACTTTTTAATCTAAACTCTTCTTCTATAGACTTTAACTTAAGAAAAGCTGAATCTGAAGTGTGAAAAAAACACAAAAGTAAAGCGAACTCCATGCAGAACTTTAATAGTGGTCCCATGCTTTCTCGATAGAAACCCCTTTAATCTTTAATGTTTACTTTCGAAGAACCAAATAACTGGAATGCATTCTTTTCAGTTCTAACGCCATCCGACGATATGCTTGCAGCTCAATGCCGTACGAATGAGTTATAATTCATGTTTGATACTGATGCAAATCTAGTTTATTTAATAATTAATTTCCGAATGGCTGAATGGCTTTATTCAAATACTGTTGGACAGTTTTAAGTATGTAGTTCACAGAATAAACGCTGGTGTGCCGCAAGGTTCCGTTTTGTCGCCGACACTTTTCCTTTTATTCCTTAACGACTCTTGTCTTATACATTAAATTTATTATTTATTATTTTATAAAAAAAAAACTTTTTAAGGACATCACTGGACAATGTTCTTCGGAGAGAAGAGAGGCACAACTAATACGACCCTCTAAGACTTCTCGTTTAAAGTCAGGGGCTTAGGTATAAACAACAGCAAATTCCAACCATTCCACAAAGAAAACATCACTCAATAGTGGAAAAACTATTGACTATCAATGTCTTGAAAAAAATTATACGGAAAATGATATGAAACGAATCCCAGTAATCACTAACAATAGCAACAAATTATTAATAAAATATTCAATAAATAATTGAAAAAAAAAATTCTATATGAAAGTCTTGATGAAAATAAATTCATACATTATGGGCCACCTTGTATTTGAACAGCACTGTAAGCTTATAACGACTTCTTTAAATTGCTATGCCTTTAAGGGACAAAATAAGCAATTTAAGGAAATGGGTGTTTTAATACTTAATGAATGTCCTAACGACAATGGAAAATATTTAGTTTTTTTTTTTTTGTGGCAAACATTTTTAAGTCAATATTATATTTAAATAATGTTTCACTTGCTTCGAATAAATTGATTGGGCATGAGTGTATACAGTACAGTAATGAGTTTGGAATCAAATAAAAGCTCGTTAAGCGCTCGTTAAGTTCGTAAAATTTGTTGAAAATCGTTCGTGGGAATTTTGAAATATTTGAGGTTAAGGTTGACAACCGCAATAAAAGCATTTCGTCACGTTCTCAAATTAAGCGTTTATATCTTATGTATAGTAATTAGAAAAATGGTGTTGAAATCTTGTTTAATGTGTTTTCATAAAGTTCCAAATGTTGGTAAAACATTTAATGAGTTAAATATAGTATGGCATATATTTTTTCTTATTAAAGAAACCCAATCATACAACGCTTCGATTCGAGCTATGAAGAAAGTTTTGGAAACTAGTCCTTATGTAGATTTCTTCATGAAGTCCGGCGTAGTACATAAGTGCCTACGTCTATGGAGCAGAAGATCATTAGTTCAACACATAAGAAGGGGCATTTTGCAGTAAAAAGAACGTTTGACTAGGCGGAGAGAGACTTCTACATTCTTCAAAAAAAAAAAAGGCAGTGATGTGGTGAGGACTTCTGTGAAGTGCGTCGTGACCGAACCAAAGATGGGAAAGAAGGAGGGCTTGTTTACGCCCATCGACCATGAGGATTGTCCGCTGGAAACCTTCCATTATGTGGATCATGTCGGTCCAATGGAAATAATTGATGGTTATGTTAGCGGCGGTTGATGCCTTCTCAAAATTCACTTGGCTCTATCCAGTGAGGTGCGAATTTAGCACCAATATAAAAGCTACACAGCAGTAGAACCGGAAAAATGCACATATTGGTAATGTTCTAGGAAGTAACTTAAACTATTTAAATTACCCACTAGGTGGCTCTTAGTTAATTTTTTTCAGAAAATTCTTATTTATGGACCGATTTTGACGGGATTTTCACAGACAGAAAGCTGATATTGTAATAAGTAAGTAAGGCTATTTTAATTACCCCTAGTTGGCGCTGGAGGCGTTTTTTTTTTAATTCTTATTTATGCCAGATTTTTATTTATTTATTTATTTAGGTAGATAGGTGATGTTGTGAGGTGTAATGATGTGCAGCTGGAGTCTTGTAAGAAGTAATTAAGGCTATTTTGATTGCTAGGTGGCGCCACGCCGGGGTCGTATTTTTTCGAAAATGTATTGTATACCCGAGCAACGCCGGGTGGGTAAGCTAGTCTCTTATAAATAGAGAGGATTCACCTCTTGCTCTATCAGATGGGTGATACGCGTGATAGGCAGAATAACTTATGATAAAATTTTCCTTTTTTAAGTGTGTTTCAGAAATCAGGTATGCATAATGTCAATTTTTCGTTTGAGAAATGTATTTCTAATTCGTCCATTTTAGAACTGGTCCATTTCCATAATTAATTACGTAAGCTCTAGGTTTAAGCATGCTCAATCTTTCAAATATTATTACTTTGTTCTTCAAGTCTCTGAAGAATCAAAGAAAAAACTTGACTAACCGGGTCTGGGGTACTTGTGCTTGGAGTTGTGGATTAGTCGTTTCATTTATTTTTTACTTCTCTTTTATGGATTTCTAAATTTGTTTTGATTCTTTTTTTGTCTGAAGGAACATGTGATGAACAGCTGTCTGTCTTTCTCTTTTGCTTTGAATTTTGAAAGACCTATGAGGTTGAGTTTTTTCGGATTTTGGGTATCAGAAATTGCAAATCCGGTAATTATGTGAACTCGGTCAATTATACAGAATTAAATTTCGGTTGATATCAATTGTAAATATATTTCAGTGTTTTTTTATTGTTATTTACAAAAAATGGATCCTCGAGACTTTTTGTTTTCGCTAAGTGCACCTGCTGGCGGCTCTGGAGGACTTTTCTTCCCGGAATTATTCGATCTGGATGGTGGTGATCCGTGTACCCTTGAGCTTTTTGTAAAAGGGTTTATTAAATGCAATAAATGGCTCTCCTCAGAATGCATAGAGCCAAAGAGGGTGGATTTTCCAGTAAACCTGTTTTTTTTATCATTTATTGTTTTTTGGACCGCGAGTGGTATTTTATTTCCCACTTACCCTGAATTAATGGTGACCATTAATGTCGACAATTCCTCTATCCGACCTGAGGACGAGCCTTTTAGGGGAAATAATGAAAACCCCCACAAGTGGTCAATTTTGATACGAGTGACTCCGCCAGGTGATACCCACCCAGGTTGACACCATGATTTTGGAAAACAATTCGAAAGAGATTTTGGCTTTCCAAAAAGTTTTATGTAGGCTTTTAATTTGTATGTCTAAGTATTCTTAGATAACCCCAGCATATGATTTAAAAGAATTTTTGACTAAATATATTTTATGTATTTGTTTACAAGGCTTCAAAGATGAAAAAAAAATTATTCAAGTCGCGAACCATATTTTTAACAAAACTTTAGATGTCGTTTTCCGAAGTTTCTTAACATAAATTCAGTTACTTTACATATCGTTTTATTGGTATGTTTTTAGGTATTTAAAAATAAAAAAGTAAAGTAAAATTAATAAAAGGAGCCTTATCCTTCTTACTTTCAAGTTACAGCACATACAAAATCAGCTGCGTCCACCTGCATCTCACTGAGTTATGTTCAAATTTGTCTCACTGAACCGGGTTTCAAAAAACTTGGTTTTGATGGTAGTATATATAAAAGTAAAATAAAATTATTACATTGACCCATGTCTGAGATATTCGACTTTTCGCGAAAAAAAATTATTTCTGCCTGCAAAATATTTCAACTTTCAACTCCATTTTCTTGTAAAAAATATATGAAAAAGTATTATTATTTTATGATGGGTTTAATTATATGATAGATCTTATAAAAAGATTAGGGATAATCCTGCGGTTTTTTCAACTTTCCGCAAAAACTTGGGGCAGATAAATATAAAAAAGGGTTTTTTCCCAGATTTTGGCCTGTATATGGGTTTTTTCTTGTACCTGTGCGTTTTTTTCATATAAATCAAAAATAAACAATTTTTTTACCGTTGTTAAATTGTTTATTGTTTTTTGTGTTATACTGCTTAGTATTTTATGACTTATAAAGGTAATGTTTTTAAAGAATGTTTGATAGACTGTCCATCAGAGACAAGTAATGACGGCAATACATCCAGGAGATTCTTTGGAAATCCAACCATTACTTCAGAAATCACAGGAGTCAGTGAAGAACTTATTCGAAGTTTTGCTGTTATCCTTGAAGTAGTAACAGCGAACGAAAAAGTAAATTTCACAGAATATGCATGAGAGAGAGAATTGCAACCAATGAAGATGTGATGCATCGTATCTTCATATCATCAGATCCACTAATAACAGGCTTAAGGCCACAGACAAAGAAGAAAATACTACCAGTCAGCGCCGATGCTAAAAACCTCATTCTGGCACAGTAAAATAAATACTACTACTACTTATATTATTATACTATTTATTAATTGAATGCAAATGATTTATTTATGTTTTTAATATTATTTTTAAAGTATTTGTTTCTTTTAATGTCTGTAATGTACATTATTTATAAATTATAATATTTTATTTAAAATTAAAAGTTCACATTTTACTTTAAGAAAATTTTTTTTATTTTAGTACAACATTAAACCCTCAAATTTTAGGAAAATGTTAATAACTTTTTTTATAGTAATTTTTTCTGAAACAAATGTTTACCAATTATGCATGACATCTATGCCAAATTTAATAAAAATCCATTAAGTAATATAGATTTTGCAGATTTTTGTCCGCTCTCCCATACAAACCAAACCACTGTGCGATGTAGAACCATCTTAAAGCGCCGCCTGTGTTGTTCCTGAAAAAAAGTGCTTTTTGACTATGAATGTTAAGAGCTATTGATCCAATGACTATCTTGAAAAAAACTATGGGAAAAAACTATCCGCCTTAATACTTACAAAAAACTGTGATTAGTTTTTCTTCTATTCAAAAGCCTTAAGGAACAAATATGCATTATGGCCGAACTTATATTTGAAGATCATTCAATCTAAAGGTGTGTCCACGCCAAAGAAACATTTGTTTAAAAAAACATTTTTGAAATGAAAAAATAATAACGAAAATTCTATTGAATACAAATAATGTTTACTTTTTTATTAAGATTTTCAGTTAAAATATTTATTTAAATTTTAATTACAACAATTAAAACAATTACAACAAACGCGACGCGCGTTTCGGACTTTCGTCCATCATCGGGCTAATAAATACTAAATAAAAAAAGTATTTAAATGAAAGAATGTTTTATTTGGGTGAGGACTTTTCAGAAACATTTCTGAAATGTTTATTTGTTTCCCATTTTATGTATCAAGTTTTGTATTTCAAGTTTTGTAATTCAAGATTTGTAAAAAAGTAGCAAGCATAGCATTGCGTTTTATCATCATGAACAACTAGACTAAACTGCTTAAAAAATTACCAAAGTTTTCTGCACGAAAGGGGAAACAGAAAAACATTTCATAAGCATTTCAGAAATGTTTCGCAAAGCTTCCAGACCTAAAAAAAAACATTTCAGAAACATTGAAAAAACATTTCAGAAACAAAGAAAAATTTCTGAAAAACATTTCTGAAATGTTTTGTACGTTTTTGAAATGTTTAAAAAAAATGTTTCGTTGGTGTGAACATACCTTAAGCTTCTAAGGACTTTTTTAAATCACTATCCCTTTAAGGGACAAATAAGCAATTTAAGTAAATGGGTTTTTTAATACTTATTAAATGTTCTAACGACAATAAAAAATATTTATTTTAAGTCAGTAATTAATACAAACAAACTTGCTCAGAAAGAATTTAATATTTGTCATGCAGGAGGTCATTCTGAGCACTGTGAAGATATCCACAAAAAGTAAAAAAAAATGGTTTCTTTGTAGGTACTGTTTATACTATCTGTCAGATACTTTTTAAGTAGTTAGTTAAAGGATTTATTTCAGTCTAGAAAAATCAAAAAACTATTTTTACAAATTGTTGAAAAAACCGATAATATTGCGAACCGATTTAGTTTTACTAAGATAAATATCATCATCAATATCCAAAAGCATTTTTCAATTTTTTACATAAATTGGATTTGACATTTATCGATAAGTAAACTTTAATAACTTGGCTTACAAAATTTAACCCTCCCCACGAATTTTAGCAACGCGAACAGCACACTATATCGATTTTAACTTTATTTTATGTCGTAGCCATAAACATTTCTTAATATATTAATCGATTAAAAAATCTCCCATCAATGTAAAATTATTTATTAAAATACATTTATCCTGACGTCAATAACTTATAGATGTAACACTTAAAAACATCGTCAGCAGTTCTTACGTAAACCAAAACATTGCTCATAAATATGTTATAGATAAACAAAAATAAAAAAAAAAAATATCCTTGGACTTCAAAATGTTTACATTGAAATACAACTAACCGAAGAAATCTTGTTCTGCATGATGTTTTCAGGGTCAAGACCACTCACTTCTGTTTCGACGTAAACATGCATTTTCCAAACTTAAATTCGTTTGGATTATTTCGCTGAACTTTTAATGTCTGACAAGCTGTCAGAAAGTTTGCCCAACACAATTGACTATTTCATTGAATGAATGTTTCTTTATGTCTTACTCTTCTCTCTTAAATTTTACTGTATGGAATGGATGCCGCCAAAGCCGTTTAATATTTTCTCTGTTCGAATGCGCTGCGGGGGCAATTACTTATTTAACAATCAACAGGTAGATATAATAGAGAATATTATTACCACCTTATTACTGTAGAATAATAGAATAAATATTTACTCGATTCTATCGACTATCTGCGAAGAATGACTATTTTGAATGGTTAGCTAATGAATTCGGTAAATATAATATTAAAGATGACACATCTGTCAACTGCAACACGAAAATCTACACATGTTTTCGAATCCCAGTGAACAGGGTATGCACTTGTTCGAAATTGTCAAGTTCGAAAAAAGGGGATTTCTTTTTCACGGTTTAATGAATAAGTAGATTGTCGTTTTCAATTAATTTATTAGAAAATAATTAATTTTTTTCTTATTTAATTAAATAAATTAAATGTTTATAAAATTGTTTTGGCAAAGCAGCATCAGAAATAGGTATGAATTCCCATGGTTTTTCTATACAAATTAAGATACATTTTGGGCGAAGGTGTCATCGAGATCAGAATAGAGTTGAGTTGAATTAAGTTTTTCAAATACGTAGTTTCGAAAGCATTTTCATATGACGCCCTCTTGCAATCCTTTACGTATACATTTCGATGTTTAACATCACAAACCTGGACGTCACAGCTTGTTTTGTGACGTTAACTATTCGAACGTAATAGCTTCAGTTATTTTTTTTTAAATGAAAATGACATTGGATTATCGTTGACAAATGTTACTGCTTTCCTTGGAAAATGTAAATTTATATTTTTCTGCAAAAAAGCATCCTTTTTGAACTGAGATATTCAAATTGATAATCATAAAAAAATGCGAGGGAAGTCACAAGAAGAACAAAATAAATATGAGTTCCTGAGTAACATAAGGTGCTGGAAGGATTTATGTTTTGGAAGGAGTTTTCATGAAGAAGGAATAGGAAGAGCAAAATAAAATACAAACGACTGGGTTGCATGAAGTTATTCTAAGAAAAATATAATTAATCTTTATGTTTTGAATGTGCATTCTCTCGCACACTTTCTCGCTGTTTCTCATGATTGAATAATGATTCATTCAGTTATTGTAAATGTCCGTTTATCTAACTAGTGAGTACTCATAATTGATCCATGAATTTCTTTTCTTTTAAATAAAAAAAAAATCTTACAAATAAAGTTTTTAGACAACACATAACACAATAACCATAGAGTAACAATATTATAAAGAGAGAAATCTTCTGCTCTCTTTTGACAATACCTACAAGCTTGAACTGTCATCTCATTGACCATTACCTATCCGAAATGGTCAATGAGATGACAGTTCAAGCTTCAAAGTTCAATGAGTAAAACACAATGAATAATATACAAAAGAGACAGCAAAAATTGAGGGTGTTGGAAGATGGAACGTAAGAAAGATTTTCTCTTTATAATATTTTTACTCTATGCTTTAACTTTCAATCTTCAGTTCTGGAGACTGGAGATAATAATAAAACTGACGTTTAATGTGAATTCATTATAAAGCCTGGAGAAAAGGACGTCATTTAATTTCTTCAGTCAACGGCCTTGGCTCCGATAAAGCATCGCTTCCCGTGAGATCAGCGAAATCAAGCATCGTTGCGCGTGGTTAGTGGAAAGATGGAGGACCGTCTCGAAACCAACTGCGTGCTGTTGACATATTGTGTTATGTGTTTTCTGTTTTTCCGTCCTCTCTCTATCTTCTGTTCTGTCCTGTATCAATGTCGTCTTGTGTGTTGTCTTTGTAATTGTCTGAGCCGATGGCCTCAGCAGCCAGTGCTCATAAGTGTCTCTGCTTCGTAGATTTATCTACGGAGCAGATCAATATGTAATGTAATGTAATGTATGAGTAATTTCTTCACGAAGAAGAACAACCCGGACATTGCCCTAATTGTCGGATATAAGACCTTCCGTCAGGATTCGACCGAGAACAGAAGAGGAACTGCCATCTATGTAAAGAACAAGATCTTATCAAGCCACCATTGAAATAGTCATCTCTAGACTTCTTACTAGTGAAGCAACGGCTATTAGAATCAACTTAGGAAATGGAGTGTCACTAACAATCATCAGCGTATACTTTAGCTGCACATCCAACGATTTTAACGCAAGTCATTTTCAATGGCTCGACACCTGCATCAGCAACGAAGCAAAAGCAATAGTCAAACTGGATGAACCTTAACAGTGAAGAACATTATTTGGTTGTTATATCGCAACCAAGACCAACTTTTCCCAGAACTCTTTCGACATTAGACTTCTTTCTTTCAACCTCTCATTTTGTTTTTTTACTTGCAGAAATAAGCATTTACACCTGCTCAATTGTACCCAGTGACTCGGACCACGAAGCAGTTCAACTTTCAATCAACTTAAACCAACCTATGCTACTAGTGAGAGTACCTGAAGAGAATTATATTAATTACAGAAGACTGTATATTGAAAAGCTTCAAAGGGACGTTGAAGTTAGCCTTACCTTGCATCCAACATCCAATTTACAAAGAGATTACAAGACATCAAACTAGGACCAGACGCACTGAAAGAAATAAACCGCCTTGAAGGGAAAACTAAACCGTTACCCGATGTTATGATTCAGGACAACATCGAAGTGATATCCGCACAGGACAAAGTAGAAGTTTCTGCCGAACATTTTGAACAACATTTCACACCCATCCTGTCAACGGAACCGACATTCTTAGAGTAGACTCTGCAGTCATCCATAGAAGGAGTACAGTTTGATGACTCTTGTCCAGCGAGTAATCCAAGGGACTACGTTAAGTACTGCAATCCGGAGGAGATATCCGAAATTATCATCAATTCCAAGGAACTGGTGGAGTCTCCAATTATGTTTTAAAAAGGCTTCCACAAACAGTAATCATACTTCTAGCAATCATCATCAACAACTGCACCAACAACTGCACCAACAACTGCTAAAAGTGGAAAATGGCCAAAATCGTTGCAATACCTAAGAAAGGCACCAGAAAACTAATTTCCAAATACAGGCCGGTATCCCTCCTAAATAACATCAGCAATATTCTGGAAGAAGTCATCCTCAGACGGCTTACAAAATATAGCAATCATATCAACCTCATCCCAGACATGCAGTTTGGCTTTCGTGAAAATCACTCGACACTGCATCCATTATTGAAGTTCAAATCCGACGTATGCACAGCCCTAAATAGTCATCGTGCCACCGTTGGTTGCTTTCTGGATGTTGAAGAAGCATTCGACAGCGTGTTGATTGAAGCCCTAATCCATAAGCTAAAGTCATTTGGACTACCTTTATCACTGACAAAAAATTCGTTTTATTTTCTTTCTTCCAGAAAATACTTTGTCCGAATAGGAAGCTCTAAGTCATCAATCAAACACTTCAAGGTCGGAGTTGCACAAGGTTCGAAACTGGGACCTTTCCTTTTTTAACTTGATGACGTCCGATCAACCCATGCCAACGGACTGGACTGGACTGGACTGGACAACCGGATCGGAACAACCCGAGTAGATCGAAGTCAACCGACTTTAAGTTTAATTTATATGTAACTTAGTCAATAATTATATATGTATACAATATTTATTATTTTGTGTAATCAAATCTGTTGTATAGCGTTAGGCCCCCTATGTGTCAACAAACAAAAAATCATTATAATCAATTTATGTATAGTTATAAGTTAATTTAAGTCAAATTGTATTTATTATTCATATTCAATAAAAAGATCTTGAATCTTGGTGACTGAAAATGGAGACAACCACTACAACTTAATTTGACGAGAATACACATTTTTGGGAGAAAGAAGTTGACTATAATGAGAGCAGCGAATTTCAGAACGAGTTAGTTGGACTTTAACTGTGTTATTGAAAAGGTGAAAAACTAATATGTCGGTAAATTTTAAGTGGTTGGGCGTTAAATATGTTCACATAAACCAATCAGTGACTGACTGACAAAAAAAAACAAATATTTGAACTGAATTGAACTTAAATCAGCACTTAGCAAGGATTTCTTAAACAATAAAACAATAAAAAATAGTTTCAGTAATCGTCGTGAATTATAGTGAATTATCAAATGTCATGGCTGTTCTTCATGTCTAATTAGAACAAAAAAAAAACATAAAGCGGATGAGAAACAAAACTCGACGAGAAGCTGCAAAAGGCTGAAAATAAATTTTAAGGAAAGATAAGGATATTTTGAATAGACATCAGAACCCCGAAAAGACAAAAAAGTACCCAAGCAGGAGAAGAAATCATCAACCAAGTTAGAAAGAGGTGTTTAGCCTGTCGGTCGTCAGGGGCAGGCTTGAAAGATTTAAGCGAAATTTGGGTATGACATGTTTCTTTCTGTCAACTCATGAGTCTAAGTTATCCAACAGAAGCGTCAACTTTCGATGGTCCAAAGGCCGTAATAACCTATTTTGAATCAATAATCCTCGCCAAATTGTAGATTTCAAGTTTATTTCTAAAATCGATTTAAAAGATAAACACGATGGGAACAATGGAATGGAATGGAACAAAGTTTTTGAGTATAAAAATATTGAGATTTCAATAATCTAGTGAAATAATAAGACAGCTATTCGGATTACTCAAGTCCTATAGTGATAGTCAAGGAAAAGGATGGGTCCAACAGAATTTGTATTGATTACAGACTACTTAATGCCAAAATTATCAAAAATTGCCATCCACTTCCATTGATTGAAGCACATAACTTTATAAGATCTCGTTAAAGGAAGGTATGACATGTTTCTTTCTGTCAACTCATGAGTCTAAGTTATCCAACAGAAGCGTCAACTTTCGATGGTCCAAAGGCCGTAATAACCTATTTTGAATCAATAATCCTCGCCAAATTGTAGATTTCAAGTTTATTTCTAAAATCGATTTAAAAGATAAACACGATGGGAACAATGGAATGGAATGGAACAAAGTTTTTGAGTATAAAAATATTGAGATTTCAATAATCTAGTGAAATAATAAGACAGCTATTCGGATTACTCAAGTCCTATAGTGTTAGTCAAGGAAAAGGATGGGTCCAACAGAATTTGTATTGATTACAGACTACTTAATGCCAAAATTATCAAAAATCGCCATCCACTTCCATTGATTGAAGTACATAATTTTAGAAGATCTGGTTGAAGGAATGTTTTTTGTCGTTTTGGACTTTAAGAATTGGTTTTTTCAATGTGCCAATTGATAAGGAAAGCCAAAAGTTTACAGCGTTTGTAATGCCGAACGGGCATTACGAATTCCTTAAGGCACCCTTTGGTCTTTGTAATTCACCTTCGGTCTTTCAAAGGTTTATAAATGCTGTCTTTGAAAAACTTTTAAGTTCAGAATGGTTACAAATTTTTGTGGATGATCTGGTTATCCAAGCGAAAAGCCCAGAAGAATGCTTAGAAAACATTTAGCTAACATTTAGTACTTTTTTGGACTAACAGGGTTTTTCAGGCGTTTCATTCCAGGATACGCCGTTATTGCGAAGCCTTTATCGACCTGATAGGTAAAGATACGACATTTTGCTTTAATCTGAATCAAGTTGAAGCCTTTCAAACCCTGAATGACGCATTATGCAAAGACTTGGAGCTAGGAAAAGTGGGAAGCAGGAATGTTTTCTCAACCCCATTGAGAAATACTTTTCATTTTTCATTTTGGTCCGATGAACTCGACGGCCAAGAGTTGTAAGCATAAGTTACATACAACTCATTCACTGGTGACTACGGGTGTTCCTCGTGGAAACCGACAGGTGGAGAGGATCAACAGAACTTTTGTTGAAATTCTAACGAAGACTGTCGATACTCCGGACAATTGGTTTAAGCATGTACCAAAGCTGCAAAGTATTATAAATTCAACGACAAATAAAAGTACGAATAAAACGCCGTTTGAGGTAATGTTTGGAGTCCGAATGAGATCTGTTGAAAACGTTGAACTCAAGCAACTGCTGGAGGAGCTACTAATTGAGGAGTTCGAAGACGGGAGAAATAATCTGCGAAGTCCAGCCATCGAAAAAATTGCAAAGATTCAAGAAGAAAACCGGAAATGTTACCACCGTTAGAGGAAAGCTGCTACGAAGTACAAATTTGGGTGATCTTGTTGCAATTAAGAAAACTCAGTTTGCACCGGGTACTAAGTTGTGTCCATTGTACTTAGGCTTCTATGAAATCGTCAAAGTCAAACGAAACGACCGATACGATGTCCGTAAAGTGGGAAATCACGAGGGACAGAATTCTACCTCGACATCAGCCGCCTTTATTAAACCATGGCGCAACGAAGATGGTAGTGAATGCGATGAGAATGAAAGCGAAGATGAAGATGATCCTACTAATGATATATAAAGTTATCTAGAGATGTATTACCCGATGATGATAGTCCGTCTCCGAAAGTTGACGATCTGGATGGCCGAGTGTAGGATGACTATACTTTACATACTTAATTAAAGCCAAACATTTGAGCATATACATACCTTATTCAATTTAATATATATTTGTCCATATCATTGAAATAAATCAAATATGTAAAGACTTATAAAGACTTAATGTTCGAACTTTAACAGTTTGAAGCTAGTGTAATGTGAGCTAGAATTATTCAGTTATAGAATTGTGCAAAGTAAAGTCAAGAAAAGCTAAGAAGAGTAAAGAAAAAAAAAAGTAAAGTAAAAGTCAAGTTACCTATTTTTTTTAATTTAAAACTTTAATTTCATTAAAAAAAAAACAAACTTTATTATTATTTAAATTAGTGTATTAAAAACTATAATTTTATAGATTACAGTTGAATACAGCAGAATTTTTTTTTATATGCCACATGGAGAATTTGATGATTATTTTCACACTTAAAACCGACAGTCGGCATCTAGCTTACACTGAAAAACTGCTACCCAGCCTGAGAATCGAACTGATGATCTCTGGGTTAACAAGCGAACATCTTATTGTCCTTATCTACTTACTACTTATCTACACCACTGCCGCTGCAATGACTGCACTTAATAAAGAAAAAGTCTAAGATATAAGAGTTGAAGAAGTTAGTGCTGCGGTGAAAAACTCAAAAAACAAAACAAAAAAATGGGCACGACTGCGTCGCACGTACTTGCTCTTATGTGCCAGGTTACATTGGAAAGCAAGATCTTTGACAAAAACAAGTAATATTTACGTTGAAAATAACACAGTTGGAACTTATAAAAAGTATCAAAACCACAATACTTAACGGTTTTTAGTAAAAGTGAAGTATGCTATCACACGTCTTAAATAACAAAGTATTTTTGAAAAAATTATTTCGAAAATTGTAAGGCCGGTTTTGACAAAATCCTGTTTTTTTATTTTTAGTTTTTTGAAAAAAATATGTTTTTGAAATTTTCGTATGCAGTTTTTTTAGAGTTTATTAATATACATGTGATTATAATTTTTTTTTTTGAATTGATTTTTCAAAAAAAAAAATTTCAAAAATTAATTTTAATTAGAAAAAAAAATTTTAGAAAAAAAATTTGATATGCAGAATTAATTAAGTTACCTAAGTCTTCTTCAGTATAAAATTTGACAGAAATCCAAAGAGCCGTTACCGAGAAAGCCCAAATATAAAAAACTGTTATATGAAAGGTACCGTTAATAGACTTTTCCCGTAAATTTGGTTCTATACAAATGATAGGCAATACGAACAAAAAATTCTCAAAAAATTGCATTAAAATCGTTGGAGCCGTTTTCGAGAAAAATAGGCTTTTCCTAAACCGTCATATGGCACATACCGTTATTTTTAGGCCTAAAAATAAAATTTCAATTTCCCCTCTGGAGAATTCCAAAATAATCACACACACCAAGTTTGAAGATAATCGCTTAAGCCGTTTAGGGTGCAGCTCGTTATACATACTGACAGACAGACAGACAGGCAGACAGACATTTTTTCTCGATCACTTTTTTAGACTTCTCTATGATCGTAATGTCATCTCAATTTTTTTTATATTCACGAATCCTAACTTGCCTTATAATCCCTATAATCGCAAGTAAAAAGCGATTGAGCACGACGAAATAGCCTCAAAAATTTGGAAAAAAAAATCGAAAACACGGGGTCTAGAAGGCTTACGATTCTGATCTTCAAACTTATCTAATCAGTGGAGGAAAAGTTACCTTCTTCCAATCTACAAGGGGAAAGATGATGCTCAAAATTGCAATAGCTACCGTTCAATCCAGCTGATGTAACACATCATGCAAATCGTTGAGCACGTATTAGTGGCCAATTGAGAAAAAAATAAAGCTTTCTGACAAACATTACAGGGTTCAGAATGGAACAATATCCAAGTTTCTCAAGAGATTTTAACATTGTGCGTGCTGATCTTAACAAAAACAATCGATAAACATAGACAGCCCTAAGATCGGATATAAGTTTCGCTTTGACAGCGCCAAGCTCCGCAAATCTATATGCGGATGACCATGCACATGTATGAGCCAATCTAAACAAATTTAAGATGCCTTGCCGGAGTCACCGAAAATTTCCCAATCAAAATTGGTATGCACCAGGGAAGCACAGTCTTTATTAAAATCTTTGAGCCGAAAGTAAATTTCTATGCGTTGTTGAGTATGGATCCATCGTATTTGAAGATCCTAACATCTTTGCAATGAGCACTTGATGTATTGATTGATGTTCTGGAATAAAATAAATATCCTATTAGATTAGAGCGAAAAATAAACTAAATACCTTTGCTGCCTATTTTCTGATCCATTCAAGCCTATTCCGGATATTTATTTGAATGGAACTTTCCCAGTGCGAAACTTCAACAGCCACGTGAATGATAATTTCAATTAATTTAATACTTCCAAAACTAGATGTTGTATTCTATCGTTAAAACGAAACATACACTTTAGCACTTGTGTTTCAAGAACTTTTGCCTCGTAAAATATTTTATCGGTAGTGCAGTTTTTTATGGATCTTTTTTTATTTATTTATTTATTTCAAAAAATAACTTACAAATAAATTTATAAATTATTTAAAATTAAAGACATCAGGGCAACGAAAACCATCGATGTCGTTTTATAATTTGTTTTGGAAGATAAAAAAACGATTTAAATACATTTAATTACAATGGAATTTAAAAAAAAGTTAAATTCTGGAAGTAATCGCTGGCTGTTTAGATGTTTTTAAAAACATTGTGCAAATGTGTGGCTTCTTTGATACGATGTAAGGATTGTACATCAGATGGGTTAAGGATTTTGGTCAACTGTTTCTGCTTGTCTTCAGATGTATCAGAGTTTGTTATTTGACGAGAAATAGGGCATTCAGTAAGGATATGCCATACTGAAAGAATTTCTCCGCAGTGGGTGCACATCTGTGGTGGTTCATTTGTGTAGTAGTGTCTACTTGAAAAGAGAGTTTTTCCCACTCTGATCCGAAATAGGGTTTTTCAATCTTCTCTAGTAAAAGCATTATTGTAGGGAGTTCGGTGGTGAGTTTGATGGTGTTTTCGGAGAAAATTTTTTTCATTTAGCCAAGAATTTGAGAGTTCCTCTTGCTCATGGATTATGAAGGTATTTCTTAAGATGTGGGCTATATTTGGAAAATCTTTTATGTAGGGATAATTAGACGCATTTTTCGCAGCTCTATCGGCAGCTTCATTCCCTTTAATACCTACATGCCCTGGCAACCATGCCAGAGTTATGTTGGGGTGGTTGTGGAGTATGATCCTGATGTGTTCAAGGGTAGAGCAGTGATGATTATGGTTCTTTATTCCATTAAGAAGACTTAATGAGTCTGTAAAAATCAATGTTTTATGGGTCTAAGTTTGTGCAAGAGTTAGCGATTTTAACAGAGCTGTTTCCTCAGCTAAGTAGCTTCCAGCGGCGTCTGGAAGGATACCTTGGAAGATAAGGGTAACTTCGTTGTTTGTACCAAGCTCGATAACTGCATAGAAGGAGTTTTCTTGTTTGTAGGATCCATCAGTGTAGAGGGTTTTGGCTGGCTTAATAGTGTCTATAAGTTCGCGGTGGAGCATTTGTAACTCTAAGTTTGATGTTTTTTCTTTTTTGTGGCTTGCCAGGCTGGTGTTGATGTCTAGCAAGTGTCTTTTCTAGGGGGGTGGTGAATTACCGGAGTATGAAGAGGTTCCTTGAGGAACCCATCCGTGACTAGAAATAAAGGTTAAAATTTGGCTAAGCGAAGATATCGAAGATTTTCTATTTTGTTTTTTTCGGGATAGAGATTCGCTGTGTAAAGTGGATGGAGTGGGTTTGTTAGCGCCTTACTAATGAGGTTTACAGCTCTTTTTTGTCCCAGTCTCTTTGTTGTTTTATAACCGGCTTCTGTTCTAAGTGCCTCCATGGGTGTTGATTTTAAAGCTCCAGTTAAAGTTCTGTAACATTCGTTTATTGCTGTGTCGATTTTGGCGAGATTTTTTTTTGTAGTCCACATAAATTGGGTGATTCCATGCTGAAGGGTACCTTCGACCATGGCTCTGGTTATTTTTAGTGCCGTTTCTATATGCGGTCCTTTTCGACGTGAGCATATCATTTTCAAGGCGTTGTTTCTGTTCTTAAGTTGATTGATTATGTTTTTAATGTGGAGGTCCCATTTCATATTGCTGGTGAATGTAACTCCGAGGATTCGAAGTTCTTTTTTGAGCTGGACATTGAAATTTCGTATAACAAGTGGGGGAATGGATGCCGTGCAATTTTTTTTTCGGCAGAGGTGAAGAGCCTCTATTTTGGAAGGAGGTACAATTGCTCCTGTTTTTTGTGTCCATGCATGTATGACATCATCTGCCGATTTAAGTACGGCATTGACATGAGATGGATCTCCTGAAGCTATAATGAATATGTTGTCTACATATATACCAACGAAATCTAGGTTTTGTTTTTGCTGTGCAAGTTCTGAAATAAGTGAGTCTATGTATGTGTTGTAAAGATGCACTGAGAGGGGAGAGCCTTGGGGTAGACCGTTTTCCAGTTTAGTCCTTGTTATAGTGTATCCATCGATTTCAACGCAAAATGTTCTAGAAGATAAAAATGATAATATAACTTTTAAGATTTGTTCGGGAGCCCCCCATTTATGTAATTGCTCTATTATTGGGAAAATCGTGACTCGATCAAAGGCCTTCTCAAGGTCAGATGACATTACTACACTATGCTTGCATGATGAGAGATTATCTGAAAGTTTGTGTTCGATTAGATGTGTTAAAGATTGAACTCCTCTATTCGCCCTAAAAGCATGTTGTTCGTTGCTCATTGACTTTTCAATCAGCCAGCCTATTCGTCTTCCTATAATTTTTTCAAAAATTTTAGAGAGAATAGGTAGAAGAGAAATCGGGCGATATCCATCTATTCTGTGATAATTACGAGAACTTTTAGGAATTGGCTTGAGTATGGCTTTCTTCCAATCATGAGGAAAGATACCAGTCCGAAGAATGTTATTATAGAGAGAGCAAATCCTGTTCTTGAGGTTGTCATCTGCTGCTTTAATCATATTATACCTGATTTTGTCATCTCCGGGAGTGTTTCCTTTCAGCATTTGTAGTGTAGTGTCAAACTCTATCCTTGAAATATTCTCCTTAAGCTCTAAACAAATATTTTCTTGATGAGGAAAATTATTTAAGTTCAGGGTTAGATTCTTAGTTATAACGTTTCCTGGGAAGGAGATATTTTCGCTATATCGTCCCCATATTTTAGAAAAAGCGTTGGATATCGTTTCAGGATTATTTTCTAGACAGTTGTTTAGGAAGATATAAGGAAATTGCGGAATGTTGTTTGATGACCTTATAGATTTTATCCTATTCCATAGAGTTTTTGAGTCCAAAGTTGGATCCATTGTGTTTACGAAATTTGCCCATGACTGTCTTTTCGCTTTTAAGGATTCATATTTAACTTTTGCACTTGCTTTTCTATATGCAAGGCAATTTGGAGTTGTTGGAGATTTTCGAGCTTCATTTCGGGCTTTGTTTTTGGCTTTGACTAGCGATGCTTTGTCCTTGTTAAACCATGATGGTTTAGGTCTAGTATTTTGTTGCTTTTGTTTTGTTGTTGGAATTGATTTTGCGGCTGCACATCTTAAGATTTTTTTAATTTTGGCTGCTTCTTGGTTGGTTTTATGGATCTTATATAAGAATTTCTCATTCAAAACATGATGTTTGCACTTATTTCAACTTCAAAAATACTGAACATCTCTAAATCAATGAAAACCTATCTACGATCTCAAGTTTACAACTTTTACAAGCAAACCTTATCTTCTCAGCAAATAGATAAAGTAAGTCGTTTCAGCTACTTGTGGTTTAGTTTTAATTAATAAATTTATTACTTCTATTTACGTCTTATATCAACAACAAAACTAAAGTTATAAAGATATAACTTACAAAACGTAATTAAGTTGTACAAGTGCAGTGCAGGGAAATTTGTATTAAGCGATTTTAAAAATGACTTCTTGTTTATTTATAAAACAAAACAATAAATTGAAAAATCTTCATATTTTTGAGTAATGGCGGAAGAAATCTACTAAAAGGCCTGATTTTCAAAAGGAAAGTATCACTTGAAATGTATTCACGGAATTTGCAAAGAGTTAATCAAATGGAATGAAGTTAAATTGAAGATTCTATTATCTTCCTCATTGAATAGCTCTTATGTTTTTCTTCTCTCTTAATTTAAATTGTAAATTGTCTTCATTGAGAAATTTTATTTTGTAAGGCATTCAAGGAAGAGTGGTGTTTCATTCATGCACTTGAATATCAAAAGAAATTTTCAACAGTGTTGTTGTCATGATAACATTTTGGTCGTTTGAATGGTTGTATGTGTAAGTTAAGGATGAATGAACAGTACAATTTGGAACTTGGCAGGGATTTTAATTGAATTTCTGTGGGAGATGGATTCATCTATGCTGCTTCATTTTCAGATATGGGATGACAGATGGAAAACAAAAATATTAAAGATGGAAAGATATTTTCATGCATTTAAACAAACTTCAGTCAATTAATAGTTTTAGTTTAATTAAAACAAAACTTTAACGTTCTCTTTTGAAATATGGTTTACTTTTGAAAATTAAATTCATATTCATACAAATTTAATGCCGCACTAGGTGTAAAGACTCATTAATGTCTTCCTGTAAAACGTTTTAAGTAAATTAAACGTTATTTTTTATTGAATGATGCAAGTATAAACATCTGCAGGTGTTTACGATAAGATAAATTTACTTTTTGCAAGATTAATTCAGCATAACCAGATACAGTCGATAAAAACTAAAATCGTGAGCTTAACTTTGTATTTATGAACTTTTATAATTATTTTTGTTGCTAGTCTCATGACGTCAGTGTTAATTACTTTTCACAGCTGTGTTTGTTTTGTCATAAACATAACAATACCACTTAGTGACTTGAGAAAGAGGAAAATCAATATTAAAGTTTGCAGCTTTTTAAGTTGTTCCTACATTTTAAATGAGTTAAAATGAGTAACCACCAGATTTGTAACATGGGTAGGGGAATAAAAAACAGTAAACCGGGGTAGGGCATGCCAGTAGTAGAGGCGACTATAATCCTCCTCCGTAAACTCATAATAACGACAATTTACATTGCAGGAGAAAGTCCAGGTCACTTGAAAATCTAACCTCTTCAAAGTTTGCCTCTATGAAAACATGAGGGGGGGGGGGGGGCAGTTATTGCATTTAATAAACCGCTTCACAAAAAATTCAAGGTTAAGAGTCCTATGGAGCCAACAGCAATTGCAAAAGTGGACTCAGCAAAAACAAAATGCCTTGAAGATTACAATAAAGATTTCCGCAAAACACTTCACACTTCACACAAAAGGCGCAACTATATGAAAACTGGACAAAATAGTTGATCTTCTTCGCGAAGAAAACAATACGTTGTATAGCTCCTCTTTTCAAAAAATCGCATCTAAAAATTTGCGAATATCAGACGTCTGTAGAGGAAGCTTGAGTTTTTATATCGCTATAGCTCCCAATGGTTTTATTGTCATTTATTTACTACTACCCTGTTTGAGTCTTAAAGCCTTTTTGGCCCGCCAACTCTTTTGTGAATAAGCCTGGAGTAGTGTTAACTTTTGACATGACTTTTCACAACCTAGCACGACAGCTCTTCAACCTTAAAGCGAGAAAAATAAATTGCACGACTGGATCGCACGTACTTGCTCTTATGTGCGGTCACAGCTTCGAATAAAATTTGAAAAATGTTAAAGGAATTTCGAAGTTTTTATTCGATTTTTCTGACTTTTGATTATTTGAAAAAAGTCCATAAAATAGTTTTCAGCGGAAAAAATTAAACGCCATTTTATTTCTTTTGAAAATATGAAAAGTGGATTTTTTTTTAATCGTAGGAACGGTTTTTGAATAAAACGTTTTTTATTTAACAACTTTTTTGTATTTGTATTTGTATTTTTTGACTTCAAATCATAGTATATTAAGACATAATGTCTTTTTTGCTATACTTTTACATAGTGGTTAATGATTAAGTTACAATTACATATAATGAAATTTACCAATATAAAATCATAAATAAAAAAAAATTATAATAATTACATGAAAGTAGATTTAAAAAATAACTAACTATTAATGATTTTGGCTTCTAAAAATGAACCTTTAAGAGATTTTGAAGGGAATTGTAGCTATTTGGTCTCCTCAGGTTGATTGGCAGGGAATTCCAGAGACCAATTGTGTGCACAAAGAACTGTCGCTTTGAGTTACAAAAGTTAAATATGGAAGCGATTAAAATATTACTTCTTTGTGATGATGGAAACGAAAGTTTTTCAAAAAGATACTCAGGTGTCTTATGTTGGATCACCTTGAATAAGAAAATTAGGGCTTGATAATCAAGGAATTTGCTCAGAGGCATGCCGAAAATACTGTTAGAATACCTTGAAACATGATCAAACCGATTTAAACCGTAAATGAAACGAGCAATGTTGTTGAAAGTGACTTCAAGCTTTCGTTTGCTTCTACTATCTGGACAGCAGAAGATAAGGCTACCATATAGTAAAATAGGAAGAATAAGAGTTTTTGCTAATATAAGCTTTGTGTTTAT
The DNA here is from genome assembly GCA_963971375.1 of Platycheirus rosarum. Taxonomy (NCBI): domain Eukaryota; kingdom Metazoa; phylum Arthropoda; class Insecta; order Diptera; family Syrphidae; genus Platycheirus; species Platycheirus rosarum. The sequence continues at coordinate 27,851,164 of OZ020507.1, forward strand.
AGGCAGAAAACTAAAGGCGATATTTAGAGCCCTCAATGCAGCATAGGTTTTTCCCAGAGCGCAAGAAATATGATGTTCCCACGACAAAGTTTGATTAAACCAAACTCCTAAGTTTTTAACTTTTTTAACGTGATTTAATGCAGAGCCATTTATTTCAATGTTTGGAAAATATGATGTTTCGAGCGAAATATTATTGATAACGATAGCCTGACATTTATTTGAGTTCAGTTTCAAAAGATTCCGATCAGACCATAACAGCACGCTGCAGATCTTCATTTATTTGAGCAGTTGCATCTTCAACCATGCTCAATATGATAGCTAAGGTAAATTTGCGCATAATCCGCATACATATGGATCTTACAAAATTTGAGGATCGACGGAAGATCATTATTAAAGAAGGTGAAGAAGAGTGGGCCCAAAATTGATCCTTGTGGTACACCAGCATGCATTGAGAGGAAATCAGAAAGTTCATTATTAACCACAACAGCCTGAGTTCTACCAGTTAGGTATTCCTTAATGAGGGAAAGAGCCATGTTTTCAAAGAAAAAATTGTGCTTTAACTTTTTCAACAACAAACTGTGCGGAACTGAGTCAAACGCCTTAGAAAAATCAAGAAGTACCAGGGTTGTTACAAGATTTTTATCCAATTCTTGTCGTATGTCATCGAATATTTTCAGCAGTGCAGTGTTGCAGCTGTGTTGAGATATGAATCCAGGTTGGTTGGGTGAGAGTAGTCTACAGGTACTTAAAAAAGATGAAATCTGCCGGCTCATTATCTTTTCAAACGCTTTAGAAATAAAAGGTAAAATGGATATTGGGCGGTATTCTTTCTGTTTTGTGAGGGACTTTTTAGGATCTGGGATTACTTTGGAAGCTTTCCAGAGCTTAGGATAGCAGGAGGAAGTTAAGATGGAATTGAAGATATGGGAAATGTAGGGTGAGAGAAACGGAAGAAGCAGTTTGATGAATCTAGGGTGAATTGCATCCAAACTCACTCAAAGCCTTATACACTTCCAATTCACTGACTCTGCGGAAGCTGAACGTTTGAACGTTGTTAGTTTCAGTGACTAAGTTGGTGTCGATGTTAGAGTCATCATAAACGCTTAAGGAGGAAGGAACATTCACAAATAAGTTATTCAGCTCGTTTTTATCGCAGACTACATCGGAGCGTTCAGATTGTTTTGAGACACCAAGAGATTTTATATTCCTTCACAACTGTTGTGAAGTAAGGTTACTAAGTTTGGAGGCATAAAACCTTTTCTTTGAGTTTCTTAACTCAGTGTTAACAGCATTTCGTAACGTCTTATAAAAATCAAACAATGATGGAATTCGGAATCTTTTCCACCGCTTGTATGCAGCATTTCTCTTAGCAATTAATTGAGGCCATAGAAAGCAACTATAAGATCGTGCTTTGAAAAACCTAGAATCCATGGGGAACAAAGTTAGAACCAAAAATGTATTTATTCAAAAAATTAAAGCTGTTGTGTTATATCTAAAGGCAAGGGTTTTGGCGACAACGAGCAGTTAATTAACATTATAAATGAAAAAATCAATAGAGAGAACGAACTGATAAGCATTTGCATTCATGCCATTAGATGGAAACTAAAAACTAAAACTTTCTGATTTTAAAGATTTTCCACCGTTAACCTATGAAGAATTGATATTATTCACATTGAGTAACTCTAGCCATGAAATCATGAGACCAAATGGTGTCTCCTTGATAAAGCTCTACCGGCACCAAGGCTTGATAAATAAATTATTGATAAGAGGACGAATTCAGTCGCTAATGTCTATAATGGGAACTGCCTTATATTATACTATGGTATAGTTTATTTTGTATCCTATTTTTGACGAAATAACAGTAGACATTGATCACGCCGAATAAATTATATGAAATAAAAAGTTGTTTTTTTTCAAAATTCCCACAACCAGAAAGCGACGCTTACCATGATAAACTAGACATTTATTTATATATCCTCACAATTTCAATTCTGTCCGCTCTGGGTTTTCCTCCCATACTATTTGCCTATTGACCTTTGTTTAGGCAATTTTTAGTGATAAATAATAAATTCAGAGAAATTTCTAATTGATGCGACATCTGTCAATCAACAACATAAATAATTTCGTTCTGTTTACAAACGAACAGTTAAATTATTTGTGTAGTGTTTATAGTATAATCGCAATTAAGAAATCGGTGTTGGTGGAAGGGTGATGAAAATTTAGTGTTATCAATATTTTTTAATACCAAATCTAAAAAAAAAAATTAAAAAATAGAAAAAATAATTTCTACATATGGACAACATAACCACCTATCGGTATAAAATAGACTTTACGACCTATTCTCAAACCTACCAAAAATACATACAAAATTTCATAAAAATTGGTCGAGCCGTTTCAGATGAGTACGACCAAACACCGTGACACGAGATTTTTATAAAGGAATTAAGGACTTGACCACTTTTTACTTGCGATTATAGGGACTATAAGGCAAGTTTAGGATTCGTGAATATAAAAAAATTTGAGATAACAATCAAACATGACATTATGATCATAGAGAAGCCTAAAAAGTCATTGGCAAAAAATGTCCGTCTGTCTGTCTGTCTGTCTGTCCGTCCGGGTGTATATCGAGCTGCAGCCTAAACGGTTTAAGCATTTGCCTTCAAATTTGGTATGTGTGTATCTTCTGGCATTCCTCAGAGGGAAAATTGGAATTTTGTTTTTTAGGGCTAAAAATAACGGTACTTGCCATACGACCGTTTAGAAAAAGCTTATTTTTCTCGAAAACGGCTCCAACGATTTTGATGAAATTTTTTGAGAATTTTTTGTTGTTATTGGCTATCATTTGATTAGAACCACATATACGGGAAAAGTCTATTAACTGGATCTTTCATATAACGGTAATCATGGCGCGATAATACTGGCCATTCACATTAACGTAACAATCGTTATCGTCGTCGAAAAAATATGGCACAATAACGCCGTCGGCTTGCAAACCGCACCAAACTGTTATTTTTTGTGGATGAAGTGGTGATTCATGAAGCAATTGTGGATTTTCACCCGACCAATAACGCATATTTTGCTTATTGATGAACCCATTGAGCCAAAAATTAGCTCGTCACTGAAGATGATTTTGCGATGAAATTCATCATCTTGGCGCATCTTCCTCAGAGCCCAATCGAAAAACGTACGTCGCTTCAAATGGTCCGTCGGCTTCAATTCTTGAGTCAGCTTGATCTTGTATGGATGTAAACCAAGGATCTTGGTTATGGCAAAATACGCCATAATGTGGTCTGAGCGATGCCCAATTCTAAAGAATGCCGTGGAATTGACTAATTTGGATCGTTTGCTACGGACGCCTGAACGTCAGCGATATTTTCGACACTTCAACCAATCCGTTGTCTCACTCACACGACAACATCACACAACCAGTATGTAGACTCAAATTTGTGTACTAATCCTGTTATTGCTTGTCTACTAGGGCGAGAATTACAACCGAAAATTGGAGTTAACGCTCTTAAAGTTGCGGTCACCGACTCCGAATGTCGGTAGAAAATTTTTATAAATTTGCAGACGTTGCCATGATGAAAATGTTGAGTTTACTGAATAAATTGACAATCACAGTTCGAAGATTAGTGAAAGGGTGCGTTCACAAATTAAATTCAAAGTTGTCAATTCTCTATTGGAAAACCCGATAGAATAACTTAGAGAAAAGTTTAACATTTCCAATGTAAGCACTTACTTTTACTTTTAATTGATTTTTATTTTCATATTTGCTTATAACTATACTTACAGGCGGCCTAAAAATAACTTAATTATATCTTATCTATATTAGGGTTTTATTTTTTTACCCAGAAAAATTAAAAAACTAGGTCATCATTATCGATCGTTTTATCTTAAACTACTTAAAAACTAACTTAAAATAATCTAAAAATAAGCTTAAACTTACTTAAAATAAACCTAAAAAAATTAAAATTACAACAGCCACAGCAGCCTTTTTTTTTTTTTTTTTTTTGGTGCCGCCGCAACTGCCCTACCTAACTTAGATACTATAGATATATGTAAGTCGGCCATAGGCGATATTTCGTCTATGTCGACTGACAATTGGCGGGATTTAGCTAAGCCACCAAAATTGGTGGACCTGATCTAGGGCTTCCTTCCGATCCCGGTCGGGCACGGCCCTACTGAAACGGAGGCGCTCTGCTTCGCTCCCAGCGACTATGTCTCGATCGTAGAGGAGCCGCCTATCGACAGTTCTGCGGCCGACGTGGTAGATCAACGGAACCGCCGATCTATCCTGAATCAGCCCTCGACTATCAAGGTATAGGAAATCCTCGGGCGGGATAAAACCACTTAAACGTGTGCTTTCAAAATATTCATCTTGGGGGTAGTAAGCCCCGAAGATTTGTCCATTAGCTGAGGTCATCGCCCTTGCAATGTGTCCGCGAATGAGCTTAATTAATAAATTATCTATCCTGTTTGTATTGGCCCCGTTCTATAGAGTCCAAAACAAGTGCGAAGGCACTGTCTCTCGAACACCCGAATCTTTTCCATTTGAGATGGTGCAACGTTGAACCACACAGGGCATCCATAGGCAATCATCGGCCTGATTAGGGCCATGTAGCAAATCCATTTCACCCTGCTATCAAGGCGGCTGCTATAAAACAACCGTCTTGTCACGGCAAAAGCTCCCCTAGCCCTGGTCAGAGCAGCCTCTATATGTCAATTGAAATATAGATACTGATCTAACCAGATGCCAAGGTACTTTACTACATCTTTACTCGCCAGTGGATGTCCATGTGGCCCAGCGATCACTAGCTTGCGCCAGTTCTTTCTCGTATCCCTAGAGGCCCCAGACAAAGGGGTTCTAAACAGGATAGTTTCACATTTCTGGAAGCTAATTTTCAGCTTCCAATCATTACAGTACTTTTGAATTTTATCGAAATCACGTTGCAAGAGAATTCTGATGACTTCAACTTTTGGACCTGTTCTGTACGCAACTAAATCATCGGCATACGCAATTGCATGAGGTAGACTCCCAATGAGATCGCTTGTGTAAATACTAAAGAGAATCGGCGAGTTCACCGCTCCCTGTTGCAGACCGTTTTTAATATCAAACGTTGTGGTAGATGTTACATTGCCACTCTTGACAACAAACTTTCTACCATTAAGCAGGTCGTAAAGCATATATAACAGTGGTTTACTTATGCCCCATCTGGTTAGCTTCAGATACAGACCTTCTAACCATACGGTGTCAAAAGCCTTCTCCAAATTAACCAGACAGGCACCCGTGCATTGATTTTTAGCTTTGTTCCATTGGACAGCAGATACTAACTTAGACGCGGCATGAATTGTGTCATGTCCCGCCTTAAAGCCGAACTGGGTGTCTGCAATTATATTTTTGTCCTCGGCCCACTTGGACAGAGCTCTATTGATAACCTTTTCGAATACCTTACTGATACTCGGAAGAAGACTTATCGACCGGAAATTTGCCGGATTGGAATTGTCCTTTCCTTTTTTGGGGAGAGGATGTACAACTGCTGTCTTCCAACTCACTGGATAATATGCATTATTCAGCGCGTTGTGGAACAGTGTTGTGTATATGTTTATTGGGTCATCGACTCCTGCTGACTTATTTTTCTTTAATGATGCGAAGATCATTTGTAGTTCGACCTTCGAGATGAGCAGGGAACTTGGCCCATTTCGCTCGGCGATGGTGGTAATCTCGAGATAGTTAATCAGACATAATTTTCCAGACCTAAATGCACAAATTTTAAAGAAATAAAACCTTTTTAAAAAACTAATTTAATCAGTTTTTATTCTTTCGTTATTTTTAGATATTCATGCACGGTAAACTGGATTAAGGCTCATCCTCGAAACTAAAACCAACTTTAAATATCTTTTTTTTTTTTCAAAAAATTGCGAATAATTTTTACGTTTGCAAAACCACTAAAAATATGAATTTTACCTCAACCAATGGTGACCATGTAGTAGATATATGATTTTGTTTTTCTGTAGAAAATACCTTGACCTGTCACCCACACGGCAAAAATATGTTTTTCAAAATAGTCGCGTGAACATAACATTTTTGTATTTAGATAAATATATAAAAAAAAATGTTCAAAGAAATTAAATATTTATAGCAGTATGTTGCCGGCGAGAAATAGTGACAACTAATTGGCAATATTTCAAGTTTACAAATCTGCGCACTTCCAGTTTAATTTATTTTCATATTTTCTATTTTCAATTAAATTCATTTAAATTAATTTAGATTGATATACATATTTGGAAAAAATTTAGATTTGATTTTTTTAAATAAAATAAAACTTTTATTTAACAAGTAATTTTAAAATTAATATTTGATTTTTGCTTGTGGATGAAATTTTAAATGTAGCAACGAATTCATTTTATATTAGCATTTAGGCCATCCTTTAACTATTATCTATCTTGCAACAGATATTCAATTTTCAATTCTTCATCATTTTTTTCTCATACAAAACCATTGAACAATATCTCTGCTTACACAACTTATGAATTACAATATCTTCGACGAACAGATTTTTGGCAACAATATGTTGTAAATATCTATAAGATACGTACATTCAAGCCCGAATAACACCGAAATGGATAGAGCTTTTACGATAATGCGTTTGGAGCAAATTCCGTCATCAAGTACCTTCAGATACAAAATACGTTTTCGGGGTGCAGCGTATTTGCCTCGTTTAGCGCAAATGGCCCGCAGCCAAAGACAACCAATCCCAACACCAACGTGTCTTCAAAAGATACTTCCCTCTCCCTCTACATTCATTTATGAGATAATATTATTTTTTTGTGAGACAGTAGGTGAAAGATTATAATTTTATATTTTTGTTCATAAATCTAAAAATGATTAAAATTGAAAAAAAATTAGTGGCGCATCTGCTTTCTTTAATTGATATTTTGCAAAACAAAGAAATTAGCCATTCTGGATGATTTTATTTACTTCTTTTTCACTGAAGTCGACTTGCGTGGGATAAAATAAATAAGTGCAGTATCTGGCAGATACATTTTATCTAAATACCCAGGTTTGTTTATTTAGAGTTGTTAGAGGTCACTCACTACCAAAACACGTGCTATTCTTTTGACTAAACGGAAGATATTGGCTCCGAAGTCCAAGCACCGTTGAGATAAGGATGACATAAAATCCTTCAGGTTAAAAATAATTATTATCTTTCAATCAACGTCAAACTGCGGAGGTTTTTGTTGTTGCAGGCATCAAGACATCATAAAATCACATTTGTAGATTATTTTAGAAATTTTGTTGCGTTTGGACTGGAATTGTATTCTGATGATCCCAGGGATATGCAATGGAAGTTTGGGTTCCAACCCCTTTTGGAAAGTTGGTGTTGGCAGCAAGCGAGAGGAGAGGGAGGAGGCGTGATACCACTAAGGCACATCCTTGTTGCATTCAGGTGCAGCGGAAGAATTCTCAAGATGGGAAAAACAGTGGCGTCAAAGTCCCAGTCAGGCTTAACTATTTAGTTAACATCTTATATGGGATTCTACGAAGTTTTCAGAGTTCAGGTCTATAAGGAGCGATTTATCCGGCTCCTCGTCTCTGGAGTTATATTATTAAAGATCTGTTCTTTAAGGCAGACTTGGGGATGGACATCAATGCTCCCGCCAGGAAAATCTTAGATTCCTACCCAGATGGACCAACAAAGATTGTCAGTACAGGGAAGATAGGACGTTTGCATCTCTGTTGGGCTGTAACACTTTCCATATGTCTATCGCATGCAAAAGCTCTTGCAGCAATGCCTCTGTATTCTAAATAACTTGATTGAAAAAGCACTGGCGCTGCCACTTTGTATTAGGTTTAATCTGGCAATAAAAATTAAAAAAAAATAAAAAAATATTGATTTATCTTTTTCCACATCTCCATGAGGTAAGAAGTAAGATAATATGAGCAATTTTTAAGGGTATCTTCAGTAGGCACTCTTTTACAAAACAGCTCGGCCGAATAAACAATTTTCCCGCAAATTCCAATTGCGTTATATTGTTACGTATCAGACTGCATTACCCAAACCAAAAAAAAAAAATATACGACAACACTTGATCCTTTTTCGTTCCTATAAAAGGCTTGAATTATAAATGTCAATGAAAGAAGCAGTAGGAATCTGGGTAAAATTAAGAACGTATTTTAGCACTTTTCGTAATAACAAGGGTGAAATAATGTGAAATTTGTGATTGGCTATCAGTTTTCCTTCAACTTCGAAGGTAGCTGGAAACATGGATGTGCGCCGCTTAAACATGAAATTACAAAAACAATGCTGTGGTAAGTCTGTGGTTTTATTGTGCATTTCAGAGGAATCGTTTTGATAAACAGATTGGCAGCCATAAGGCCTGTACTGACAATCTTTGTTGGACAAAGTGTAACAAGGAACTGGCGTTCTGATCAGGGCTGCCAATTTACTTTATATGTAGTAGATCTACCTCATTTATATATTTTTATGAATCTGCTACGTAGCAACTTATTTCTACTTCGTTTAACTTTTTTTAAGGAAACAATAAAATTGATATACATATTTATTTATTTTCGCAAATCGAAGAAGTCACTTTTTGTCTCTGGATATTTGTTCCAGCTTATCTCTAGACATATTTAGCAGACAGCTGATGTTGTAAGGAGTAACTTAGGCTAATGTGTAATGTAATTACCCCTTAGGTGGCGCTGGGGTCTTTTACGAAACTTCTTATTTTTAGAATGATTTGGCAACATTTTAACCCAGTGGCGCTATGGTGCAGATATATCTATGAAAATGTAGTCTTCCCTGTATACCTGTATAATTTCGATTACAAAAATATCATTTAAATCTAAAAAAATGTGTGTTGTATTAACATTGTGTAGCTTGGTAGGTTATGTATAGGTCAGATATACTTGGATGTAATAGGAACTTAAGAGTGCTGTCATTGGGATCCAGAAAACGATGGTACACCTAAGCAATGCCGGGTGGGTCAGCTAGTAGTAAATAAGATGAAAATAAATAATTTTGTTTGTTATTATTTTTGTTTTCATTATCTGCTACATTATTTTGCAAATGTACTTCGTTTTTTTAGGCGATCTGCTTCATTTTCTGGACTCAGCATTCCCATCCCTGGTTCTGATGTTAAGCAGGCATATCTTGTTTGTATTAGCACACACGATCTTACTGATTGTGAAAAACGATTGTGGGTGCTTTGTTTGCATTATATTATGTAACAGACTTTTTGCTCAAAATTTTAGAAGATTGTCAAAAGGACATCCATTGGTTTGTTTTGAGTAGAAGGAGACATGATCATATTTTTATAAGTTAAATACAAAGCGAGCGATGTTATTGTATGCAGCATTAAGTTTGTGTCTAGAACTACACTGAGTTACAAAAAAAAATTGGCGCACCTTAAAATTTTGCAATATTTTGAAGTGATTAAAAAAACTTTTTTTTTTAACACAGTTATGTTTATTAACATAAAATAAAAGTAATTCATCTAAAAAAAAATTGCAAGAAGTTAGAAATAAAACAAATTGTGCCATTCCTCGATCAAAGCAGATCTCAGCCCACTGAGTGTCTCTGGGAGGGCAGGTCGCCTCCTAATCATTTTTCCCATCGTGTCCCAGACGTGTTAGATGGGATTCAAGTCCGGGCTCATCGCAGGCCAAACCATCACCTCGATTTCCCCTTCTTGCACGTAGTCCGTAACGCACCTAGCAACGTGTGGTCTAGCATTGTCATGCATCAGCAAAAAGTTATTGCCAATTATTGGTGCAAATGGAACCACATATTCCTTCAGAATGTTGTTCAGGTAATAACTTGAGTTCATGGATCCTTCCACGATGTATAGCTCGGTTTTCCCGCGCATGGAAATTCCTGCCCACACCATGACTGAAACTCCCCAGAAATTTTCCCGCTGAGCAATTGTTGCCGAAGAGAATCTTTCACCTATTCGTCTCCACACTCTGCTACATCCATCTGGTGAGCGCCGACAAAACCTTGACTCATCAGTGAAAAGAACTCTACTCCGGCCTCGGTCCAATCTTGGTGAAGGCGAGCAAATTCCATCCGACGTTGCTTGTGCTGCACCGTGAGTGTCGGCACGCGAGCGGGTCTTCCTGCTCTCAGGCCACTCTCTACTAATCGCCGCCTCACCGTTCGTGCATTTACAGCTGTCCCCCTCACTGATCGAAGTCTGTGAGACAGCTTAACCGCGGTTTGGTGACAATCTCGAAAGCTTTGAAGCACCAAAAATCGGTCATCCCTTGCAGATGTTGCTCTTGGTCGACCTGAGCCTTGACATCGGGTGTAAGAATTGGTGTCCCTGTACCTTTTAATAGCTCTTCTTAGGGCAATTGTTTCAGCGGCAGTTATATTTCCTACCAATCTTAACGTTCGATTTTGTATTCTATCAAGTAGGTGAAGCGATGTTTGTGAAGCAACTGCCTAGAGGTGGGAGTTATACTTGAGCTTAGGGCGTATAAACGCCTTATAAATTGTAGCCAGATCAGATGGGGAAAAATAATTCTTACACCGATACAGAAAACCTAAGCACTTAGCAGCATTCTTAGCGATCTCAAATATATGGTCGTTCCAACGGAGGTCGTCGTTGACACACATACCGAAAACTGAGAGCTTTTCGGTTTCTTCGATGCAAGTGCCAATGGCATACCCCCATGTTTAGTTTAGCTTTAACGACATAAGACAGCATTGAATTTTCGAAACATTAAACCCCACACGATTCCTATTACCCCATTTCACAATGCTGTATAAATCGGAGTTCAATGAGCTTGACATACGGTACCGTTGCAATTGTACGTCCGAAGGCGAGGGACGTGAATCATCGAACGAATATGAAAAGCTGAGAGTCGTCAGCAAAACAGTGGATTAGAAGTAACAGACAGAAGATTATTTATAAAAATGAGGAAAAGATTCGGAGACAGAACGAAGCCCTGGGGCACACCAGCATTTATTTGTGGGAATCAGGTGATAGCTTCTAAACCAACGAACAAGAGTATAATCGATCCCAAAAGCCCGCATTTTTGATAAGAGAGCTTCATTCCAAACTCTGTCAAATGACTTGGAGACATCAAGAGCAATAATCTTACTTTCACCAAAGCGATGTAAAGATTTGTTCCACTGTTCGGTGATATATGCCATCAGATCACCAGTGGAACGGTTGCTTTGGAAACCATACTGACGGCCATGGAAAAGCTTACGGTCTTCGAGATATTCCATAAGCTGACGGTTAATCAGCGTTTCCATGACCTTAGAAAGAAGGGATGTCAGTGCTATGGATCGGTAGGAGGAGGGGGACGATGGGTCAAATTTCTTAGGGACATGCTGGACAAATTCTGTTTTCTATCTTCTAAGAAAGAATCCAGAATAGGAGCGATGGAAAAGTTGACGCAGTGGCTTTGCCAGTGTGGAAGAACACCTCTTCAGAAGAATCCGGGGTATACCATCCGCGAAATGTCAAGACTCCTCTTATATATAACAAGAGCTTTTGTTTTGTGTGTGTTAAGACGTAGGTCATTTTGAGTTGACCAATGAAGGATACGTTGTAAATTTTCATTAATTAATATTATAGCTTCATTCATTAAATTCAAGGGGCGACTTAAATGAATTAGGGTGTCATCAGGGAACATGTGCATCGAGCAGTGTTTAACAACTTTAGGAAGTTCATTAGCTTTGTACAAGGAATGGAATGGTTGACTGTATCGAACGCTTTGTAAAAGTCAAGTAGAGTAACAATTTTAGCACTATTTCCAATTTCTCGAATTTGTTGCCAGACTTCTTTACTTGAGGAACAATCTCCAAATTTTCTGCTATATAAAACTTCATCAAATGTTTACGCTACGGCAGATCCTGGAAACTACCCAAGAATTTTTTCAAGTATGTGCAATTGCTAGCATACGCTGACGACATAGACAGAACTCGGCGAGCTAGCGTTTGCTAGCATTGAGGCTGAAGCGGCTAAGATGGGAGTAGCAGTCAATGTGGCCAAAACGAAGTACCTACCTGCTGTCCACAAAAAGGGACACACAACACCGGCGGATTGGACAAAACATCACAATAGACAGGTACAACTTTGAGGTAGTTAGGGACTTTGTGTACCTCGGATCCGCTATAACATCTGACAACATCTCGTCAAAAATAAAGCGAAGAATTACTCTTGCCAATCGCTGTTTCTATGGGCTAGGAAGGCAATTGAGTAGCAAAGCCCTCTCTCGAAAGACAAAGGAGACTCTGTATAAGACCCTCATCATCCCAGTCCTGCTCTATGGCGCCGAGGCATGGACTCTATCTAAAGCGGATGAAGATATCCTTAGTCGTCTCGAGTGTTAGATTCTTCGGAAGATTTTTGGCCATATCTGCGTTAACGGGCTTTGAAGGAAACAACAATGTTCCGGCTCGTTTTATCTTCAATTCCAACCCTGAGGGTAGACGCAGTCAAGGAAGACCTCGCCTTAGGTGGTGCGCTCAAGTGGAGGACGACCTCAACCAACGTGGAGTGCGAAATAGGAGGCAGCTAGCCAAAGACCGAGCTGGCTGGAGAAGCATGTTGGTTGAAGCGCAGGTTCGTCCCGAACTGTAGCGCCCCCTAAGTAAGTAAGTAAGTAAAAAACCCTTTTTGCACTTTTAATTTTCTAATTTTAGAAACAAGTATGTTACGGAGAGGTCGATATCTTTCATACAATTCAGGAATCCTATATTTTCTCTAGGTTTTAAAGGCATCATCGTTTTTTTTATGATTATCCTTAGAGTCTACCTCCGAAGTGATTTTCCAGTGAAGCTAGATCAGCGGGTTAATATATTACATATTTTTTGTATACATTGTTTTCAGTATACGGAGACGGACATGGCTTATCTCGAGTAAATTCTTTTTATTCCTCTAGAACGCAAGGGTTATAAAAATTAACTTGACTTATTTATGAGATTCCATTGAATTTCTAAAACCGATCAAGTATTATTGTTGGAATGATTCTAAGCACACAATGTCGAACAAGTGAATATGAAAATCCTCTGTTGGAACACATATCAAAATTTTTTTATTGATTCATTCGTCCTTTAAAAGTCTCTGTTGAACTTCTTCTAAGAATTTTAATTTTATCAATTCCCTCACTCCTTACAAAGGCATAAACGACCTAGGAATATCAGGATGTCCATTGTCCATGCTGTAACTACCCTGAGTGCATTTTTCAACTTCCAACTTAGCAGGAAATTCGATTGAGTTTTGGATTCCTTTTTTTTCCAATTTACAATTGGAACACATCATTATATGGTTTCACAGTAAATATTAAAATTCTAGTGAAATCTAAAACTATTACAATTTGGCTTCTCAAGCTTTTGAATGAGTTTTTCATGTTTTTTTTTTTATTTCCATAAAATTATAACGGCATGAGGAAGATGGTGCTTTTATTACATAAAATTACTAACTTTATGCACCCTCGTTTGCGCCACCATGTAGTTACAGTGAAAGTGGAATAGCTATGCAGTCAGGATTGCACTTTTTCATGCGAATATATGCGTTATTGAGTAAGAAATTTTTTAAATTAATTCTTTAGAAATCCGCCTAGAAATTGACATGACTTTCAATTATAATAATTGCGATTATCAACCATCAAATGATCGGGTTCTATTCACAAAGGAATCTCATAAAATGTTGTTTAATTAAACTTAATAGAAGTCTGGTTACAAGTGGTATGGAATCAACAAAATCTGGAATCTTAAGTGGACAGTGATTTGAGATAGGTAATCTGCACTTAGTAAACTACACCGCCGATAGATATGTGTTTTCTTGGAGACGTTAGACGTGCTATAGCTTTCGTCGGTCTGTAATTATAACACCTTCTTGGGTTTTAAGGATTTTTTGTAACCGAGGCAGTAAATGATGAAAAATAGTTTTAGTGCCCGGTGGGTTAATTGTTGTCTCGGACTGCTTGGTCGAAAGGTTTGTTTATTACTCCGGTTGTCTCATTTGAAACAGGCAGAGTAAACTTTGTGGCTTGCTATCGTTTACGAGCTTATCTCAATCAAAATACATATATTTCTTCTTCAAACACTTAGAATCCTGTACTGAGTCTTTTATTAACCTCAATAAAATAATTGTTTCCTTGTATCCACACGCTAAAATCGTTATTACGGGCTATTGCAATGTCCACAATTCCTCCTTACTTCGCTATGCTCCAGTTAAGGAAAGAGCTCCTATTTAGCAGTATGAGAAAGCCAACTGCGACGGTCTCAAATTTCCTTAACTGGTCACTTTGGTTTCTTGGGAGTGACGTAGACTCTAGCACAGATTGGCCACAAGCATCATTCGTTCCGAAATGAGAACAGGGTTAAAAGCATTACATTTAAAGAAAATTCATCGTATAAGTCAAGCTGTAAAGACTTTAGCAGAGTGAAGAAGGCTTTTTCTGTTGCTATAAAACCAACATTACAGAAAACCTAAGTACCCAAAAAGGCGAATCCCCCTCCCCTTGTCTGTTTTTTCCAAAGTCATGGAAAGTCTGATTAATTATCAGCTCGAGTACCGAAAGCTTCTTGATGACCGACATAATGGCTTTTGTAGCAATAGGTGATCTGATAGTTTATCTCGCTGAACAAATGCGTGCTTTCGGAATGGATGCTTCCTTCCTTCGCTGGACTAGAAATAACATTTCACTTTGAATGGCTTCAAGTCTGATACCCTCACAATAGATTCTGGTGTGTTCCAGGGTACCGTTCTGTTCCCGACTCTCGTTCGCATTTTGTATAAATGATCTCCTGTCTAAAACTACTAATTCACTGCAGTACTTCGCTAACGAAACATAACCCGGCTCTTTGGATGTGGATCTTTAACAGCAACGTATGCTAAGCTCTAAAAAAAAAACTTCGAAAGTAATGCCATTGAATGTATCAACGACGGCATGGCAGCCACCCCAGAACAGCAACAACTATATATGAGCAATAAAACAATCTACAGAGCAACTGCCCCGTAATCAACAGGTAAAAATTCCCATTATCAACAAAATTAACGAGAACAAGAATCTCCAGTTTCATAGCGCAACAAATCGGCCCGAGATTACCAAAGGCAGCAAAACCCAACGGTAACTTCCAGTGGCGCGAGGATATTTTTCACAAGCTGCATTTACGCTCAAGAAATCACAACAACAATTACAATAGCGGACCAATGTCCCCGATGTGCGAATGCGACCCACGATCCAAGAATATATAAAGGAAGGATACAATAAGACGAACAGTAAGAACCATTAACTGGTTCATCTCTGGATGAAATTCTAAGAAGTCAGCAGGAAAATATGAGATTTCTAACTTTGTGCTTAAAAAGCTACCAAACTCCTCTACGGAGGATCATCTTAAATAACTGCCTGAACATGGAAAAAGGCAAAAGTGAAACCCGTTCCGAAGAAGACCAACTAGGTCTTCCTGAACACTTGGTAAGAATAATCAAAAGTTTTGTAACCCACAGATTTTTGTATGTACAGTTTATTCGTAAAGAAGAAGGATCAGCCCTAAAGTTCAATAAGGTTCCAAGTTAAGCCCCTAACAAGCACGCTTCGCTTGTGCCTAAAAGTGCTAACTTCTCCCTTCATCTGGTCCACCTGCTTCTAAAAAGGAGAAACGAGCTGAGCGGAAAGACTAAGCTTCTGATATAGAAGCAGCTGATCCGTCCTGTTCTGACGAGAAGGAAGGTGCTTAGGAGTTGTGCAGGTATTCACAGAAATCCAATAACGACGAAACCAATAAATAACTTTATGCTAGAGCTGCCCAAGAACATTTTGAAGAACTCTGAGAACCACCCTAACTTTGGAAGTGCAGCAACAACTATCTCCACCTTAACATGTCCATTCACTTTATGGAAAGTTTTGCGCCAACTATCTTGGTTTTCTGGCTTACAAAATACAATTGAAGCCACACGACCACCGAGCTTGGCGGTAAATGGGCTCAAAACGAGATTGCTGTTGATTCCGATCTTTACAAGAAAATGCTGTTTAGCGATGAAGCTCATTTTTGGTGTCAATAAGCAAGTGGAGACGCGGTTACATCTAGAAAAACTGACACTTTGGTGTGCTTTATGGACTGGTGGAATCAATGGTCCTTTCGTTCCTGAATTGGAATTTGATGTTAGGTAGGGTTTCCCTCTTTTTCCTCTCTTTTCCAACTCAGATCTATTTAACATCCTCTTTTTTTATAAAATTCTTTTTTTGTCCTTTTTTTATGTTTCCTCTGTTTAGTCTTTTTTCCATCTTCCCCTACAGAATTTCTAGAATCCAAATACATTGTTTTCCCTTCCTTACTTTAATTTTAAAATTTTAACATCAAAACCAATATTTTTTCATATATAAAACTACATTAACACGTTTAAAAAAAGTTTCAAGAGTCGGAAATCAAGCGTCAAGCTCTTATTTTGAAAATAAAAGGTTTTTTTTTTTTAGAGGAATAGAGCTTCCGATAGGGATAACTGTCAAACAAGCTGTCATATCAATGAAGTATGTTTGAATTTTTTTCCATACTATGGCAAATCACCATGCAAAGACTTAAACCGTAAGAACGTTTATTTCCATAAGGGGCCAGTTATAGCTATCATTGAAATGCATCATTGAAAAACTTTAAACCGATTTTTTACATGTTTTCCTTTGATTAGTAACACAAATGATGTACCAATCGATAGCAAATGATACGCCAAAAAAAAAAAAACAATTTGCACAAATATTTATACTAAAAATGTATTTATCCGTTTTCTTGATGCAAATTCGTTTTTCGTGTCAGCTGATTGTTTTTTGACAGAAAATGGAACAACTTGTTCCACTGATTTGAATTCCAATTTCGTTCAGTTCCAATGACAGATTTGTATCCGAAAAAAAAATTCGTGTGTATTTCAACCAGGAAAATTTTTCCAATGACAGAAAATTTCAATGATTGCTATAACTGATCTCTCGAACAAATTCCAATGATTTGTTTCAATGATGCATTTCAATGATAACTATAACTGGCCTCTAAGAACGTATTTCCAAAATTCGCGCTTTGTCAAGTTGATGATAAGGCTCATTTCTGACTTAGTGTGTATATAAACAAGAAGAATTGTCGTTTTTGGAGTGAGATTCTCATGAGACTCTTGAGATTCCATTACATCCTAGTTACATTGGAAAGCAAGATCTTTGGCAGAAACAAGTAACATTTGCTTTGAAAATAACACTTATTTTCTTATACTTATAAAAAGTATTAAAAACCAAAATACTTTACGGTTTTTAGTAAAAATGAAGTATGCCATCACACATCTTAAATAACAAAGAATTTATTAAAAAAGTGTTTCGAAAATTGTAGGACCGGTTTTGATAAAATCCTGTTTTTATTTTTTTATTTTTTGAAAAAAAATATATTTTTAATTTTGGTATGCAGTTTTTTAGAATTTATTAATATACATGTCATAATAAAATTTAAAATAATTTTTTTTGATAAGTTTTCAAAATTTTGATTTTTGAAAAAAAAAATTAAAAATTAATTTTAATTAGAAAAAAAAAGTTAGTAAAAATTTTGATATGCAAAATTAATTGGACTACCTAGATCTTCTTAAATATAAAATTTGACAGAGATACAAAGAACCGTAACCGAGAAAGCCAACAATTAAAAAACCCGTTATATGAAAGGTCTCGTTAATAGACTTTTCAAATTATAGCCAATACCAACAAAAAAAATTCTCAAACATTTTGATAAAAATCGTTGGAGCCATTTTCGAGAAAAATAAGATTTTCCTAAACAATCATATGGCAGGTACCGTTATTTTTAGGGCTAAAAATAAAATTTCAGTTTCCCCTCTGGGGAATGCCAAAAGAATCACACACACCGAGTTTGAAGATAATCGCTTAAGCCGTTTAGGCTGCAGCTCGTTATACATACTGACAGACAGACAGACAGACAGACATTTTTTCTCGATCACTTTTTTAGACTTCTCTATGATCGTAATGTCATGTTTGATTGTTATCTAATTTTTTTAAATATTCACGAATCCTAAACTTGCCTTATAGTCCCTATTATCGCAAGTAAAAATCACTGTTTGGTGCGGTTTACATGCCGAAGGTCATCAGGGCCCATTTGTTCTTAAATCCGAAACCGGTGCAAACATTACCGTGAATAGCGAACGCTACAGGCAAATGATTCCTGATTTTGTATTGCTCATATAATTGCAAATCATTTAGAGAAGATAAGATTCCAGCAAGACGGTGCAACATGCCGTACAGCGCGTGCAACCATCACTTTGGTGACCGAATCATCTCAAGAAATGGTTATGTGAATTGTCCACCTCGTTCGTGTGATTCGACACTTTTGGACTACTCTTTGTGGGGGTACGTAAAATATCTGTGCTGACAAACTAGCAACGATTGATCATTTAGGAGCCAACATTAGAGATTAGACGCACTATTAACGAAATAAGACGATATAATCGAAAAGTGGTGCAAAATTGGACCGACAAGACGGCTTTCCTAAGGCGTATTCGTGGAGGGTTCTGTTCTCTTTTTTCTAATTACATTGTAGACATCCTAATGTGGGGGAGCTGTGGTTTCAACGAGACGGCAGAACATGTGAATTGGCCTTGAAGATGGTGCAGTTTAACACCGCTTGACTGTTTTCTGTGAGGGTATATGAAGTCGCTAGTCTACGCGGATAAGCTATTCACGGCTTGGAAATCAACATTAGCAACGTTTTTGCCGATATACGACCTTAAATGCTGCAAATAGTTATCGAAAGTTGGACCTCAATATTGCACTATATCCGAGGCAACCTTTCTTGTCCGTTTGGCGGGAAAATGGCCACTTCCGGTTTCGTTTTTTTTTTGTGTTGGCCCACCTCGTCAACCTACATATGGGGTATCAAATGAAAGCTTAGACCATCTATATTAAGAATCTGCTGGTCGGACCAACATTACATGGGAACTTAGAAATTTCCGACAACCAGAAACACACCGTTTAATAAACACGATTTTCACAAAGTCATCAACTAACTTATTAAATAAAAACTAATTTCAAACTTAATTTGACAGTCAATTACATATTTCAGGATTGTTTTTAGAAGTCTTTTAAGTTTATTATTATTATTATTTGGTAAAACCTAGTATTTGGGTCATTTGACCAAAAACAGCCTATGAATCCAATTCACATCTCAATATTCTTCGCTGTTGACTATTCGTTAGAAATCGAAACTCATTTCGGTTTATTAATAGTTGTTGGCGACTATGCGTTAATAACAACAATAAACACAAATTACTTTATTAATGAAGATGTGTGAATATTCGTTTGATTTTTTATTTTATATAAATAAGCCTATGAAGGTACTAATTTCGGTGTGTGAATGGAAGTGTAAATTAGGGTGTGTTCAGATGGCCACTTCCTTGTGTCCACGTGTGCCCAGTGTCCCAGAGTTTGATTATATTCTTTTTTTTTATTGTTCGCACATGGTAATTTGATATTGGAGAAATTTAAAACCACAAAAAATAAACATAACAATATTAACAACTTGACTAGCGACAACCCTAACCCTACTAAACGAAATGCGTAGATCCTGCAAGGCTATTGACTCTGAAGCACCAGCGGAGCTGCGGTAGAAATCCGAAGCTGCTATCAATCTCATACCAAAGAAGTTGAGTTTATGAAAGCAAGATCCTCAACAAAAGTTAGTATTTAACGTCCATTAAAAAACATAAATGATTCATTGAAAAACAGCACTTAATACATTTGTTTTCAAGCTTTGTGGCGCAGTTTTGTATTGTCATTTCCCTTAACTAAATAAATTTATCTAAACTCTGGTCAGATTTTTTTTTTTTTGCTAAGCAACAATGGTCTTATCATTAGCATAAGCTTATGTACAGAAATAGCCTTCGAATTCAATTGATATTATTGTTATTTAATTACTCTTTGAATGAATTGAGTATATGCAACAATGTGCACCAACAGTAATGCACATACACTGCAAGCCAAAAAATTAAATCCAATAACCTTAAATTTAAGACCGACCTTATTTTTTTATTTTAATATTTTTGTTAAGATAAGGGGTGGCAGGGATGAGAAGTTTGTTAAAGTCATATAGATCCCGGATAGCTAAGAGCAGAAAACGACACTGAACGTGTTCGACTCTACATATATGAACAGCTTGATAAGGCAAGGATAAATAGGAGAAGTCCAAGTCGGCTACCTTGGGGTACTCCAAAGATGACAAATGATGACAAAAGGAATTGAAAGAGCAGAACAAAAACGGATACTGTATTGGCGGTTGTCAAGATACGAAGATATATTTTTTGGAAGGTTAGGAAAGCTTAAAAAGAATTAAACTATGAGAGATATTGTTGAAAGCCTTGATGGAGTTTGCAGTGATGACTTCTACTTCATTAGCTTTTTCCATCCGCATGTGAGGAACTCAACAGTGGCAGACCTTCCCTAGCTGCTTCGAAAATATTAGAAAATTGCATTTGAACGAAAGAATATCATAAAGAGTGCAACTTTAGCGATAAGTTGATAGTTAGAACTTGGTTGTTGTTTTTTTTTTTGTATGGATAGGAATAAGTCAGGAAAAAATCCGCTGGAATAGAATCTGTACAGGTAAGTTATAGCGACAGCCAAATTCGAGCAACTCAAGGAGGCCATTAAGAACTAAGGAAATTGACGATGGCTGATAGGTTAGGTTGGATGGGGTGATGATTCGCTTCATCTCACTCGAATCTTAAAGAATCCAATTCAGTCCTCAGAAGTGGGGAACGGAAGGAATTTAGTGAGAATTAGGTGTGAAGTCCTTCCTTAAACCGCCCAGTTCGTCAATAAATAGGAGAAGTCCAAGTCGGCTACCTTGGGGTACTCCAAAGATGACAAATGATGACAAAAGGAATTGAAAGAGCAGAACAAAAACGGATACTGTATTGGCGGTTGTCAAGATACGAAGATATATTTTTTGGAAGGTTAGGAAAGCTTAAAAAGAATTAAACTATGAGAGATATTGTTGAAAGCCTTGATGGAGTTTGCAGTGATGACTTCTACTTCATTAGCTTTTTCCATCCGCATGTGAGGAACTCAACAGTGGCAGACCTTCCCTAGCTGCTTCGAGAATATTAAAAAATTGCATTTGAACGAAAGAATATCATAAAGAGTGCAACTTTAGCGATAAGTTGATAGTTAGAACTCGGTTGTTGTTTTTTTTTGTATGGATAGGAATAAGTCAGGAAAAAATCCGCTGGAATAGAATCTGTACAGGTAAGTTATAGCGACAGCCAAATTCGAGCAACTCAAGGAGGCCATTAAGAACTAAGGAAATTGGCGATGGCTGATAGGTTAGGTTGGATGGGGTGATGATTCGCTTCATCTCACTCGAATCTTAAAGGATCCAATTCAGTCCTCAGAAGTTGGGAAGAGCGAGGAGTGGGGAACGGAAGGAATTTAGTGAGAATTAGGTGTGGAGTGCTTCCTTAAACCGCCCAGTTCGTCAAAACAATATTCTCCGAAGGCTGTTTTCCTGGTTTCAGCTAAACTGGGGCGTTCACAGAAGAAGTGATATGATCCCCCCTCTTCTGCATCAATGTCCTGACACTCTCTACATAAGCCTGATATGCTAATGCCCATCTTGCTCATGTGGGTTCTCATCGGTTTGTGTCCCGTAAGGATACCAAACCAAGGGGGACACTTGAAGTCTGCTTAACTTTAGAATGTATTCTCTGTTTTTCTTTGAGATATTTGGTCAAAAACTTTCTTAACAACAGTTGTCAAGTGTTGACAATCAATTGTTTAAGGCTTTGAGGAATCTTTCAAGAATTCATTTTTTCTCAATTTTTCCATTGGCGAAAATATCTAGGGTATGGTTTGGTTCCATGATTGAACCGTCTTTGGAGAGTTTATCAGCAATTTCATTCCCGAAAAAGTCAAAGTGTCCGGCGATCCATCGAAAGGTTACAGGGTTTGTTTCACCGATAAGTCACAGATCATTGAGACAGGGTCAATCAGTTCGGACTTGGAGACGATTGACGATATGGCCCTGATTGCCGCCTGGATGGCTATGAAAATATCAATATTTTTGTTTTCCCGGTTAATAGATAAAAGGTCCTTTGCAGCTTCACTTCCTCCAAGCACTTCGGCCTGAAAAACACTACCGAAGTTTGGAAGTTTTATTGATATATACATATATAGATTGGTGGGTTTACCAAGATAACAGACCCAACTCCAGCTTCCGTCTTGGACCCGTCTGAATAGACGGTTTTCCTTTCAGCATTCTCTTGTACAAATATCTGTTTTTTTTTAACCTTCTTTATTTCTAAGTGTGGTACAGTATAATAGGTTTGAGTTTTAATATCTACATATGTATATACTATACAGTTCTCTATGATTTTATGACCATAATAGCCCTTATTACAGTTGTTGGTGTGTTGATGGATCATTAATTGATTGGTTGTAGTAGAAAACTATTCTTTATATGAATAGTTAATAAACTTATAAAATAATAAAGGATCCCTAAGGTAGCCTATTCCGTCATAAATAACGGAAATAAAACAGAAATTTATACTCCAAGATTAGGTTTGCGAACTTATTATCATGATACACTTTTCCTGTAAGGATTTCATACAATCTCAGAGCGATGGGATTTCGATCCAGGGATTTCTGTATTAATAAAACGAAAAATCTCTTCTTAAAATGTCTGCTGGACGAGACACTACGACTTTGACCAAAGAGATAGATAAAAGGAGAATGTAGGTAACGCCCATTCCCATATAATAATAATGTGGGGTTTTGGCCTTGGGTTCGACAAATAAAATTCAATCAAAATTCCAAAATAATACACCAAATCTCTTTATAATATGAAACACAACGTTTTTCAGTTTAAATTACTGATTACTTATTCCACTCTTCCGGTTGTTAACAAAAATCAACTAATTTTTAATGCCATCTACTCGTGTATTTATACAAATTAACAAACATCTGGAAGCTTCCGTCTGGTTCTGGCACAATCTAAACTTTCGGTTGTTTGTGCTTTTCGTGTTCGAATTCGAACTCAGTCGAGACATATTGCAAATATGTAGCATACTTTTAGGAAGAATGGTTGTTGTACACAATGCATTTTGGTGTTGTGTAAAAAATGGTTGTTGTACACAAGGTATCCTACAGATGTCGTTAAATTGGAAACAAAATGCATCCTCCGAATATCTTAACATTTTGTTTCCACATCACAATAATATAAGGAATTGACGGTAATGCTAATGATAAGGAGGTTAGAAAGAATTGACGTCTAACTAATTTATGAGAAAAAGGAGCATAGAATAGACTCAATGTTTGGTGGCACCGAAAATAAATACATTTATTGGGCCGACAGCTCTTTTAAGAACCAAGGCCTAGTGACTTATATTCTCAAGCTGTGTGGTGGTGTTGTAAATCGGCAAGAATGGAAGGGACCTACAATTTACCGCCGAGTTCGAACGGCTGCATGAGATGCACTTTTTCGAGACAAATTTTACCCTTGGAGGTTTTGTCAGTTCCTCGTAAGAGGCAGTATCTCGAAAAACACTAACCACTAAGCCACGGTTCACGTGGTAAGAGAAAATCATCATAGGCCATTATCTAACCGCTTCCATTATATTAACGGTAGGAACTAGTAAGTTATGTAGATAATATCTTTTGTTTAGCGCTTCGAACGCTTCAACTTTTTAACTTTTACACAGTAGAAGCTTTTTGAATGAAGAACAACAACTTATGAGTACTACCACCAAGTTATAACTCCAGCCCATGAATTTGGTGGTAGTATACACAAGTTGTTGTTCTTCATTCAAAAAGCTTCTACTGTGTAACAGAATAGACAGCAACCCAGTTGCGACAGTTGCTAGTGTGAAAAGCACATATGAACACATTTGGAACTTTTGTTTGACCTGCTTTAAGATAGATCTAGGCTGTCCTTAAGAATTTTGGTTTGATCAATATGCTTAATAGTAAGTTAAGGGTAGGCTTTTAATTGCAAAGCAACGGTTTAAAGCAACGTCCTTAAAAATCCTAATTCTCCAAACAAAATTTCTAAAAAGCTATGATTTGAAGAACCGAAATATTTCTCATAGTCCGGGAGGCGGCCGTAGGAACACATACCTCATCGAGGCAAAGGAAAATGTTGCCATAAATAAATGGCAAATTACATAAAATGTACAAAACCGCTGTTCAAACAGACTTTTTCTTGTCCCTTTGCCGGTTGCGTTCTTGGCGCTGGTTTACCTCATTAGGATCGAGTTAATGAACAAATGGGGTATCAATTGAAAGCTTAGACCATCAAACATTAATAATCTGCTCGTCTGACAAACTAAACATGGGCCAAACATGCGTCCGACCTTAAATTTTGTTTCACCAGTACATATATCACACCTACAAAAGTGCACTATTTTTTTTTCATAAAAATTCTCGGAACCGTATTCGAGAAAAATAAACTTTTACTTAACTTTTATATGACAGGTACCGTTTATATTTGAGCTAAAAAAAATTAAGAAAAGTCCTCTGTTGAATGTCAAAATAACCTTAAGTTCTAAATTTGAAAACGATTGGTTCAACCGTTTAGCCTGCAGTTCAATAGACATCCATACAGACAGACAGACAGACAGAATTTCGCCAGTTACTCAAATATGTTTCTCTTTCATCGTAATGTCATGTTAGATTGTTATCTCAAAATTTGTAATCTGCACGAATGCATAACTTGAATTATATAGTACCTATAATCGCAAGTAAAAAATATTTCTTTTAATGTGGATCAAAAATTCTACTCAACTCAACAACACCTCAATGTAGTTTTGGTATTACTTTACGTAAAACATTCCACATTAAATTCATAAAATAACCTTCAGAATTCACTGAAGTCAGTTAAATAGAATGGGCCGAATTTTTTGGCCTGCAGTGTTTATAGAAAATATTGCATCATAAATATTTAAGTTCAAGATATACACGCTTGTTTAACTTTTCCTTTTGCGTAAAGTTTCAAATAAACATGTGCTTATGGCGAACTTTTTTATTTAGGTTAGTTTTTGCAAACTGGAGTTGAAAACACATTAGCATTGGAGACCTATTTTGAGTCAACTATTTTGAAAAAAAAAAAAACTTATTTTTTTTTGTTATAGACAAATACAAAACGCCCAGATGATTGATCTTTCAGCTGCAACAATTCGACACTAATGATAACTTGAAACCGCATTGACCTAGTTTATAGATTTGCGGAAAAAGTACAAAAGTAACAAAGTAATTACTATGCATGCCATTTACACTCGCGAGCAAAAAAATTGATACACCATTTTGCTTTAATTAAAGACTTAGTAATGTATTCAATATACATAATTGATGTGCATGAACGTCAAGGGCAACTTTCATTAAAAAGCTTGAAATATGCGTTTAAAATCAAATTTAAGATTATAACAGCCACTTCATAGAGAATCTAGAAAATTTTACATTTCAGACATAATTTATTATTTTAGTATATTTAGTATTGCACATTACAATTCATATGTTACCTACACTTGTGGAAATATCTTTATTTGGTTCCCTGGATGGAGACCACAGACGGGTTAAAAAACATAAAGTTAAAAAAGGCAAAGTAGGGATGATTACATTTTTTTTGCTCGCCAGTGTATTATGTAGGAAAACTTATTTTTTTTAAATAATTTATTATCAAAAGCTTAGAATAAAAGCAAAGGTCAACTAAAAATTTATTAATTGCGTTGTTGGTTGCCTCAGCATGGCTAAGGGTAAGGTGCCACTTCAAGCATTATACTTTGAATAAAAAAAAAAATAATGATTAGTATTTGTGGCATAAGCACAACTATATTTTTTTTCTGTTTCTGTATGGATTTATTTAAAATACCCATATTTTATAATTTTTTTTATTTTGATAAGCAAAATAAAACAAAAATGAAGCTATTTAGTTATTTACTCAAGTAGGTCAAGTGTAAGTATTCAGAGCTCATGGAAGGGCATTTTTTCTTTTGGATAAATGTTGACATGATTTATAATTGCCAGAGTATTTCTAGGCATTTAAGTAAATTTCAGATTTGAGTGAACATTTTAGGGATATTAGACATAAGCGAGAATTCAATGATTAATAGTTTAGTTAAGAAATTTAAACAAACAAGACAAGCGCAGCTGCTAGTCGAAGTCCTGGAAAAGAATGCCAGATGTAGAAGAGAAATGGTCACACCTCTAGAACTCATACGTACTTCTGACTCCATCTTAGGCAACACTCGCAGAGATCGGTGCATGCGATGTTGTATATAAATAGCTCAGAAAAATAGAGAAGACTTCACAGACAAAAAAGAGAAGCCTGGAAAAAAACATTGTATGTGCGATGGAAAGATTGTAAGGACGGAAAAGAAAATCTGATCACCGATTCTGAATACGATGATAAATGTATTCTAATGAATTGTTGAACGGACAGAACACGGGAAAAATGGACTCCACCATTTCAAGAGGAAACCCTCATGCGGCAGCCACCAAGCATTGAGCAGATACAAAAGGCGATCAATCGCCTCAAAAATATTAAAGCCTCGGAAACCGATTGGTATACCTAACCTATAGAGCTGATCACACATGGAGAACCAAGGCCAGGCAAATAAACAATGGGTCAGATCTTTACTCTAAGGCAGGTGATGTAAAAAGTCTAGAATTTAACATTCGAACATACCATCTTTTTTTAGACTTTAAAGCGACCTACAATAACATAGCCAGGATAGGTCTTTATAAAGCCATGAGAGAAGGCTGACCATGACCAACATTACAAGTTTTTTTTTTTTATTTTTTTTTTTTAACTAGCCCGCACTAAAGGGATTTTGACCTTATAACCCTTATAATGTTAATTAAACACAGCGAGGGCTTTAGGAAAATAGGGAAGGAAGTGGAAGGAGGTAACGATGCACATTTGTTTTAAAGTGAGAAGGAAAAACAGAGTCTGGCAAGGCATTCCACATTCGCGTGGTACGACTAAAGAAAGAATCCCTGTAATTGACAGTACGTCCGAAGTTGGGCTCAAGTGTATAATGATGGGCATTCCTTGCAGTGCGAATATTACGGTTGAAGTGTTTCAGGGGAGGAATGCAACTGGCTATTTCGCTAGAGCATTGTTAATGGAAGTAGCGATAAAATAATGAAAGGCAGGAGACATTACGTCTGTGTTCCAGATATGTAAATGTTTCTGTTATTGTTCGATCGCCTATCATTTTTAAAGCTCTTTTTTGTATTCTATCTAGAAAACTCAAGTGGGTTACAGGAGCACCTGCCCAAATGTGGGAGTTATACTCAAGCTTAGGGCAAATATATGCTTTATATACTGTAGCCAGATCAGACGGGGTGAAGAACTTCTTGCATCTTCGAAGGAAACCTAAACATCTCGAAGCATTTTTGACAACGTCAAATATGTGGTCATTCCACAGAAGGTGGTCTGTAATGCACATACCGTGAACTGAGAGGTGGTTGGTTTCCTCTATGCAAGTGCCACTCATGGATAGTGGCATTAGGTGTATATTTCGCTTTAACGAACACATTGTGTTTTCGAGGCATTAAATTCTACGCGGTTTCTTATTCCCCATTGTACAATGCTGTCAAGATCAGAATTTAATGAACTTATCGTACGCTGTGGTTGCAGTTCCACATCAGAAGAACGAGAATGAGAATCTGGAAACGAATACGAGAAGCTGAGAGTACTGTCGTCAGCGAAATAATTGATAGGATTAGTTGTTTCAGATAATAAGTCGTTGATAAATATAAGGAAGAGAGTCGGAGACAAAACAGAGCCCTGGGGCACTCCAGCGTTTATTTTGTGAAAGTCAGACTTGAATCCGTCCAATACAACTTGTATTGAGCGTTTCGAAAGGTAATTAATGATCCAACGAAGAAGAGATTCATCGAGTCCAAATTCACGCATTTTCGATAAAAGGGCTTGATGCCAAACTCTATCAAATGCTTTAGAAATGTCAAGTGCAATAATTTTGGTTTCCCCAAAACGATGGAGAGATTGGTTCCACTTTACGGTGAGAAATATTATCAAATCACCAGCCGGTTAATAAGAAGCTTTCGGTCCTCAAGATATTTCTTTAGCTGAAAGTTAATCAGCGTTTCCATGACCTTGGAAAGAAGGGACGTAAGTGCATTTGGTCGATAGTTTGAGGGAGAAGAAGATTCGCCTTTTTTAGGAATTGGCTGGACAAATGCTGTTTTCCATCCACTCGGAAAGAGACCAGAGGAATAGGACAGATGGAAAAGCTTACGCAATGGTTTTTCCAGCGTTGAAGAACACCTCTTCAGAACAATAGCGGGGATATTATCCGGGCCAGCGGATTTGTGTATGTTAAGATCTTTTAATACTCTTGCGACTGTACGAGTGCGAAAGAAGATAGGTCCCATGAAATCATGTACGCTCTCGAGTACAGGAGGAGTACTAACACCTGCTGGCAGCGAATTGGGCTGCAAGCAGATCTGCTTTTTCTTGAGAACTGACAACAGGAGTATCATTGAAGACAAGCGTAGGAACCGATGATGACGAGGAGTTCTTTACGTTTTTAACAAATGACCGAAAATTTGTACTGCCTTTGGGACATTGCAGTATTTTTTGCCAGATTTTTTGTTCATGTAAAAATTTAGTCTTGCGAATGTGAACATTACAGGCCTTTCTAGCTTGCTGAAACTTTTTCCGGTTTTCCTCGTTAAGTTAAGCAAAAGTAACCGCTTTGCTGTCCAGGACCAATCAATTAATTGACTCCGACAAGGGGATGGTCTGGTTTGCATCCTCTTCAACCTGGCGGCACCAATTGCCCACCCCAAGGCTTCGGGCGTCCTGGTCTACGTCATTCTTCCAACGTAAGCAAAGACTACCATGTTGTCTTTAACCATAAAAAGAACTTCAAAAGACTTTCCGAGCTAGTTTCTCTTCGCTCATGCGCTCATACAATTCTAAAGGAATAAATACGCGGGCGGCTGCAAAAATCCAACAGAACCTTACTCTGTAAAGGCTCTTTAAATCCAGAAATCTTACGCTTAAAACTATGGTCTTACCAGTACCCACATACGGACCCGAGACTTGGTTCCTTACCAGGGTTGTGACTTTACTACAATTGTAGTAGATCTACCTAATTTTTTTTTAGAAAAATAAATCTAACGCCTTTAAATAAAATCTACTGTACTTTTGGTCTTACGAACAAAAATAATTCATTATATAATAGTCCAGGCAAAATAATTTATATACAAAGAAAAATCCATGTAGTTCCAATTTTTGCAGGAATGTGTAGGGATGGGTTCCCTCTACCCGCAATAAAAAATCCCCGTTAATCCGGGTGCCACGCGGGGTGGAGGTGATTTAAAGGGACCTTCCCACGGTTGCCCCCGCATATCTTGAAAACGGTTCGTCGTAGAAAAATAAAATCTGAAGGAAAAATGAAGCTGATCAAACTTCCTACAATTTACTATGGCACTATATATTTGAAAATAAAGAACTGTTATTGAGATATAGCCTTTGTTAATGGAACATTTTTCAAGAAAAAAATTATTTTGCCAAACTTGTTGTTCTAACTCCTTACTAATTTTTTTAATAACAAAGTTGTAAAGCGAAGGTTGTAGAGAATATAATTTCCTACAAATATATATTTATACAGTCCAAAATTATTTGCAAAATGTATTTTCTTAGTAGAACTTCTCAAAAAAAAAAAATAGTTGTACCTCACAGAACACCCTTTATGTGGTTTATTTGTTTTATTAATCAATAATAACAACAATTTTTGAAAAAAATTAACACAAAACAAAATTATCAAACTTCATAAATAACGGTAAATTCATAATTTAAAAAGTGGCACAATTATTGTCACACCCAACAAAGCTGGCAAAATTATTTGCACAAGGGCAATCGATGACTTGGGAGAGAAAACCCTTAGAGTAATATTCGATTCAATCGCAGTAGTCTAGCGTCATTCTTCATCAAGATAACTTGTTTTAAATGGGTAAAACTAAGGAAATTGCGTTAGAAACACGTGCGGCGATTGTTGCAGAATTTAAACTCGGTATTCCGGCTGAAAAAATCGCCGAAAAATATCACTGCGGTTTATTATCTGATAGATAAAGAAAAAAAATTAACAGTTTAAAAAATCAATCGGAAGAAGAAGAAAAAGAATAACAACGAGTCGGGAAGACAAACTTATTGTTTGGCTTTTTTTTTTTGACTTCTGAAAAAGTCCAAGGTGTGCTAAAAAACATTTAAAAATCGTGAGACCAATATTAGTGAAAGAACACTGCGACGAAGGTTGAAAGAAAACCAAGTTAAAGCTTACGTTCCCAAAAAAACCCTTCATAACAAAAAAAAAACAGAAAAGCAAGATTGAAATTTTTACGGGATCACATAAATAAAACAGCAGATTTTTAGAGAAAAGTTCTTTGGACCGACGAGACTGCTTATTCTCTATAGATGGCACTTATGGACGAAGATTTTTTTATTCCAATCCAAAAACCAAAGCAAAAAGATCCACCACCCGACCCATAAGGCACTCAAATGGAGGCAAAGTATTGATATGGGGATGCATATCCATTGGAATGTGAAAAATTGTAAAATGTTCACTCAATTTTTCTCATGCATATACTTAGTTATGTGGTGGTTGTAGGTTAATGGCTCTTGCAGTGTTAAAAAGGTATTAATTTCAGCTACCTGATCCGTATATGACAAATTACTTGCAGAAATTACTGCGCCTTCTGGAGCGGATTGAAGGGTCAGGTGCCAGAAAATAAATTGTTCAATCAAGCCTTTCGCGCATATATCTCGTTATTTTGAAATCCTACGTGAGTGATTCTTGCACTGTCAGAAAAGTATTGAATCCAGCTACCTACACTAGTCTTTTATTTAATAGAAATAAGGTGAGAATTAAAATTAAAGATATGAAAAATTTCTCCAACTCTTACATAATGTAGTTTGGTGGTGGGTGGCCCAAAGCATATGATTATGGTATCACTTGATGCGGAATTGAATCCTTTACACCATTTTTGAAAATATTGATTGGAATTATTTCGAAATATAAGATTTGTTATTTTATGACAAAGTTTTGCCATTCATCGTAACATTTCAATTCGCTGTATCTTTTGAACTCTTAGAGATAAATTAACAATTATGCATACATTTTTGTAGAAAATTAGATTCCCTACAACTTATCGCTTTACAACTTTGCGATTAAAAAAATTGGTAAGGAGTTAGAACAACAAGTTTGGCAAAATAATTTTTTTCTTAAAAAAATTTCCATTATCAAAGGCTATATCTCAAAAACAGTTAGTAAATTGTAGGAAATTTTATCAGCTTCATTTTTATTTTTCATTCAGAGTATAATTTTCTACGACGAACCGTTTTCGAGATATGCGGGGGCAACCGGGAATGTCCCTTTAAATCATTTTGCGCATTGTAACATCTTTCTATTATGTTGACTTATTAGTTTTTTTGTCGATCTAAAAAACGACTTATAGATTATTTTAATCAGTTTTCATTCGTCGGCAAACAATCAAAAAATAAACAAATTGCACGAATGGATCACACGTACCTGCTCTTATGTGCGGTCACATCGTCGAATAAAATTAGAAATATACCTATTTAAGAACATTTCAAAGTTTTTTTAATCGATTTTTATGAGTCTTGATTGTTCGAAAAAAGTAGGTACGTAAAATAGTGTTCAAAAGAAACATTGAAAATTTAAAAATGTGCAAAACTACGATTTTTTTTCAGAATCGTAGGAAAAGTTTTATAAAAACGTTTTTTTAACAACTTTTTTCAAAAATTCCGAAAAAAATAAAAAATTCAAACGTAAGCACAAGACCTTCATTTAAAAACCGACCGTTTGTTTTTATTCCACTTTCTCGAAAACTGGCTAACCGATTACAATCAAACTTTATGTTCAGGAAGACGTACGTAGCCAAAATAATTTCAAATTAAAATATTTTCGAAAAAAAAATGTTTTTTGCTTTTTTTTTGAAAAATCAATATTTTGAAAACGGGTAAGTGGAATTTTTTTAAATATTGTTTACTTTTGTGCTTAAGTTTGCTTTTTTGATTTATTTTATTTTTTATTAAAAAAAAATATTAAAAAAACCTGTTTTATTTAAAGCCCGTTCTAAGATTTCGAAAAAAATCACACTGACATTTTTTAAAGAAATAAAATGGCGTTTCAATTATTCTGCTGAAAACGATTTTTTCATCCTTCCTCTTAAAATCAAAAATAACAAAAGTTGAATAAGAACATTGAAGTTCTCTTAATATTTTTTTAAGTATTATTCGAAGCTGTGACCGCACATACGAGGAAGTACGTGCGATCCACTCGTGCAATTTATTTTTTGTTCTTTTTTTGTTATGTTTTAAAGAAAAAAATAATGTTTATTATATTATTTTAAATTATATCTTATTTATATTTTGAAAATATGAAAATCTACTGCAGAATAGTTGAATCTGATGCATTTTTTTCTCAAATCAACTACGGACAATATTTAAAAAAGTCACATCACTGGTCCTTACTAAAAGGCATTCTTCTGATCTCTTAACAGCAGCGTTTGAGAAGAAAGTCTTACGGAGAATTGTTGACCTTGTGTGCGAGGGAGGACGATTCCGGAGAAATCTTGCATTGTTTGTATGAAATCTTTACTGCGAAATAGAGTTCGGTATAGACTCCGGTGACCTGAGCAACTTGCTCGTATGAAGGAAGAGGAACTAACTCGGAAAGTCCTTTGCAGTTCTTTTTATGGTGGTAAAGAGCAACGTGGCAGACCTTGCGTGCGTTTGAATTTCGATTCACTCGAAGGTAGAGGCCCAAAAAATAAGACCGAAAGGCAAAATACACATACCCGAGAACGCGTACGCTCGTAGTATCTAAACGAATAAAATATGAAAATAAATTGCATGACTGAATCGCACGTATAGCTTGAACCAAATTCATTGGCCAACGTTGCGCAGAGAGAGGATTCAAGAGAACAAAAATGGTGCTCAAGCTCATGTGCCCAACAGATTTAATGAGTAAAATGCTAGAGATGAAATACTTTTTTTGAAAACTGCATAATAAGCCATGGTCATACCTCATGTAAAGAAAGCCCATTGCTGGAACGTGATTGTGTGTATAGTCTTAAGGCCGGTGCACACTTGCGTCAATTTGACGCGACGGCGCCGCAGCGGTGACGCTTTTGCGTCTTACAGTACTCACAAATAAATAGAGTGGTGCACACACTCGTCAGATGCCGCCGCGTCATTTATGAGTAATGTAAGACGCAAAAGCGTCACCGTTGCGGCACCGCCGCTTCAAAATGACACAACTGTGCACCAAGCCTTAGTGTATCTTTCAAAATTCATGAGAGCTGCGCCTGCGCAGTAGAAAAGCCAAGTGAATTGGTTCAAGCTATACTTGCTCTTATAAGCGGTAACATCGTCGAATAAAATCTATAAACATTAATAATAATGAAGTGTCTGTTTTTTAATATCAAAATAACAGCTTTTTGCAAGATGCATATGGAAGGAACCACACACAGTGCTTATAACAAAAACACAATTTTTCAAAATTTTTGTCTGTCTGTCTGTGTTTCTGTCTGTTTGTTCCGGCTAATGTCGGGAACGGCTGCACCGATTTTGACAACAGATTGTTGATGGTTTAGGTAGTAACTTAAGCTATTTAAACTACCCACTAAATGGCGCTGGGGTCGTCTTTTTTTCGAAAATTCTTATTTATGGACCGATTTTGACGAGACTTCCACCGGCAGCTACCTGGTATTATAAGGAGTAAGTAAGGCTATTTAAAATAACCCTAGGTAGCGCTGGAGTATTATTTTTTTTTTTAATTCGTATTTATGCCCCGATTTTGACAGGACTTTTACAGGCAGATAGCTCACGTTGTAGGAAGTAACTAAAGCTATTTTAATCACCCGTTTGATGCCGCTGGGGTCGTTTTACAGGCAGATAGCTAATTTTGGAAGGAGTAACTAAAGCTAAAGCGCCACGCAGAGGTCGTTTTTTCGAAAACGTGTGGTTTGCTCCCGAGCAACGCCGGCCGGGCGGGTAAGCTAGTTCGAAATATTTTAAGGGCATTAAAAAAAAATCAATGATGTAAAATCAAGTATATTAATGACCCTTATTAAAAAAAAAAAAAAATTAAATTTAAATTTAAAAAGTATTGATTTTTCAAAAAAAAGTGTTTTAAAAATGTATAAAAGAACCGTTAAATCGAAAATAATCTAATGCTAAATTAATTTGGGTACATATCAATATATATCAATTTTGATTGTTATCGGTTAACCAGTTTTCAAGAAAATCGAAGGAGAAAAACGATCCTATGGAAGGTACCTATCATTTTTAGTTACGGTAAGTTAAAAATTGAGATAAAAATCCCCATGGATGATAAAGAAATATATTTGAGATATTGGCAAAATTCGGACTATCTGTAAACTGCATCCCATACGTGCAGTTTGGCTTGGAGTGAGTCCCTCCCTCGACACTGCATCCGTTAATGAAGTTCCAGGCTGAATAGCTCTAACCTCAACAGCCATCGTGCCACCGTTCATCCAACGGATGGATGTTGAACAAGTATTTGACAGTGTAAGGATAAAAGCTCTTCATCATTAAGCTTTGATCATTTGGGCTACACTCACCATTAACCAACATTTTCTTTTCTTTCTTCCAGGAAATTCTTTGTTTAACTCAAATGCTGTACATGTTCAGCCGGAATTGTCCAAGGTTCAAACCTGCGACCCTTTGATATGATGCCATCCGATCAACCTCTGCCAAATTGGCT
Source organism: Platycheirus rosarum (assembly GCA_963971375.1). Taxonomy (NCBI): domain Eukaryota; kingdom Metazoa; phylum Arthropoda; class Insecta; order Diptera; family Syrphidae; genus Platycheirus; species Platycheirus rosarum. The sequence continues at coordinate 27,885,934 of OZ020507.1, forward strand.
GTGAGAACGTACTCTCCAGGGATGACTCACTAACATAAACCTCCTCAATAAATGACAACAGCAAAAGTACTTATGCAACAAATCGCGGACGGCAGTGGTTGGTTCAGTAGCTAAGATGTTTGCTTGTTAAGCGAGAGATCCTAAGTTCGATTCTCAGTTTGGGAAGCAATTTGTCTAACTCCTAGTGTAATCTAGAGCCGTCCGTGGGTTTTAATTTTAAGTGAGAAAATACCTAGTCACCTAATTCTCGATCTACAGCGCCAAAAAAAATTCTTTCCTATTTATCTATTTTTTTCCAACTAGTGTCTTGCAACATCCGGTTGCATTCTGCCTTACAGACACATAGTTAAAATATTAAAATCTTCCTAGTTCGGAAGAAACCTATTCCATTCGAGGAAGGCGCCAAATGCTACACCGTGTGAGGAAATCAGGAAACAGCTTCAACATTTACTTGACATCAACCTAGTTAGCTGTCTACTCTAGTAAATTCATCTTTATTTTAACAAGGAGTTTTGAATCCCTCCGAGGAGCCCACTTACCAAGGTAAATGACCTGGCACACTTGCAGCCAGCAGTTGTGCTTGTGCGTTGCGTGTTGTGTTAGATACTCGTTGTTTCTTCTTTTGACCAAACCAAAGGCAAACTTTTTTACTGAGCAAAAATGATTGCACTTTCCTCGAGCCGATGGAATAATTATTTACGAATATCGACACAAATGTAAAACAAAATATTTTTTTACACAAACGTGATCGTTTTTTCCAACCGAAAGATACAGATAATTTATTATTATGAATCAGCCAACACAATTCATAGACTCTGTATGGTATTAAGCACTAGTTTTCTAAAAATAGCGCGACTCTTAAAAAAAAAATAAGTAAAATATCAAAACGAAAATAAAATGCGCGTTCCACCCAGGTATATGCAGAAATGCATTCCGAAAAAGAATTTTTTTAATAATTTGTTTCTAAAATAGAACAAAAAACATAAGAACTACACAGTTGATTACATGCAATTATTGAAGAATGTTTTCCTGTGTTGATTGGAGCAGTGCTTTTTTATTCAGCCCTTTCATGAAATTATTAATTTTAAGTATTTAAATATCGAGGACATGTTACACATTTTGATAGAAATGAGACGCGCGCGACTACAGCAAACCAAAGACTTTCTACTTTGCCGGTGTCGAAACGACAACTGAAAATAAAAATACAAAACAGAAAAAAATATGAAAAAAACATGAAAGAGAATGCAAAAAGACGAAAAGGAATTTGGAAAAAATCAAATGCGTTCCACCTTTGTATATACAAGGGTTCCACTCCGTCCGGTATATTCGCTGAATGGGTGCATTCAGTAGTATTGAACTTTTATAAAACAAACTTTAGTTTGTAAATAAAAACGTACTAAAATATACGATAGCGTTAACTGTTCCTGTTTAACGTTAATAGTTATAACGGTGTTTTAATGAACAGAGACATAAGTATTTTTAAAACAGCTATTCTCTTGCAGAGACCATTCCCAACTCGAGTTTCACATTCCTGATTCCTTGACATATAAGTTAAACCAAACTGTCATCCGAGGTGAATTATGAAAAGAGTACGAAAGAGAAAACTTTTCTTCTGAAAATAAAATGTCATTTACTAATCATATCAGTTGGTGGACAAAATCGCATCGTTATCTATACGCATTTTTTTTTAACAATGTGTCTGTAAAGCACAATGCCTTTTAGACATGCAACCGGCTGCACGACACTAGTTAGAAGAATTAGAGAGATAAGATCAGAGCAGTAGATCGAGAATTAGGTGGCTATTTCCTCACTCACGGACGGCTCTAGCTAGAAAAATTGCTTCCCAAACTGAGAGTCGAGCTTAGGATACCTCGTTGAACAAGCAAACATCTTATCTACTGCACGCATTGCCCACTGAATAACTAAAAGGTGGACTAACGACGAGTTTTGGATGCATCTGATTCATGGGTTGTAGATACCTGAATACCCTTCTCAGGAACTAGGAGCCTGAAAATCCAACCCCATCACAATCTATAATTTATATGCTAAATGCACAGGTCTCAGAAGCCAGTCTTGTAAGAAAAAAGTGTGATGAAAAACCATGGATATGCCAGCTTGTTGGCAGTTCACGCTTGTTTGGATGTGGTTTTACAGTCAGACAAGGATCGACAAAGGATCTTAAGCTTTCGCGAAGTCAGCGAGAGAATTACGTATTAATGCCAAATCTCCAATAGAAGAGAAAGACGATGCTACCCCTAAGAAACTTCTTACGAGCTCCTTGCCAAAACGTACGAGCAGAGTGCGTGATATTAGAATTCTAATGGAGGATTTTTTTTGTAACAATAAATTGTAAGTGCTGTACAGCAACATAACCTTAGTCATAAAATTCCGTATCAAGCGGTCACTAATCTCTGTCTATTTACTAATTTTTGTTTGATAGAAATTGAAAAACGATTTCAAGTTGATGTACTCTATACGGACTTTATAAAAGCTTTTGACCGAGTCCATCATGATTTACTACTTCATAAACTGAAAATGCTAAGTCCTGATAGCCGTTTTCTCTATCGTTGGGGTCATACCTTTCTGATAGAAGGCAAATAGTTGATATCAGTGGGTATTACTCGAATCCTATTTATGTTGATTCAGCTCTTCCTCAAGGTAGTCACCTTGGTCCATTGCTTTTCCTTATTTTTATCAATGATTTACCTTTGACCTATCAATCTGTTTGTTTATTGTATGCTGATGACGTCAAAATGTTGTATTCCATTCGCTTGCTGAATTGCTTGTTTAAATTTAATGGAAAAAGATCTTTTTTTAGATTGGTGTAAATACAATCACCCAAAACAAAATTATTGTAAATGAAAATTTTTGTGTGCAACTAGATCATTTTCTCCTGGACTGGACTTCTAGGTGCACATCGACTGTATTGCTTTCAAAGGGAATTTAATGCTTGGTTTTATAAAACGTAACTCTAAAGAATTTAAAGATGTCTACACTCTTAAAACCTTATTAAACTCCTTATTACTTTCTTATCTCGAATACTGTACTGTTATTTGGAGTCCATTCTATGCGAATGGGATTCAAAGGATCGAGCGAATTCAGAACAGTTTTATTAGATTCGCACTACAAAATCTGAACTGGACTGGTGATATGCCGAATTATATATCAAAATGTGCACTAATTAATTTAAAAACGCTTGAATTAAGAAAAAACACTCATAGCATATTTTTTATAAGATATTATCTGTAATCGAATAGATTCAACAGAATTATTGAATTTAATAACTTTTTATGTCCGGGAAAGATTGCTTCGCAACAGACATGTACCTGATCAATTTAAAGAACTAGTATTAGAGGTTTTAGCCCTCCATGTATAAATTTATATTTTAATTTAGAATGTTTTACTTATTATTGTTTTATAGCGAAATCTATGTACATAAGTATTTCAAAATCTTGTTAACCTATTTTTTCTAGATGTTATTGTAGATGTTAAAAGTAATCAGCAGATTTGTAATCCATTGATGAACAATAAATAAATAAAAAGATGGCTAGGCCTTGTAGAGTGGATGAACATCGACGATCCAATGCGCAAAGTATTCGTCGACCTACCCGAAGAAATCAGAACCTAAAGCAAATAGGTATATAAGCTCTTAGCTACAACACATTAACACATTAACGACATTTTAATTTTGTTCGGAGTATTAAAGCGAAATATAGATATGCTACAGCAATTATATAAAACTCTACAAAATTAAGATGAAAGTAATACCCAACCGATTTATTGTTATGTATTTCAACAAGATATTAGTCGAGCTGTCAGCAATCCAGGCTAATGGTATCAGGCCAACGGATATACAAAAAAATATTTATTATAAATATTAAATAGAAAATAAAAATAATAAATCAAGAATGAAATATAAAATGTCAAAAATACAAAAAAAAATATATCTAAACCAACAATAATTTTTTTGTTTTTTTTTATTTTCACCTACTCCTATAGTACTTCTCATGCTAAATAAAGTTCTTTAAAGTAGCACAAATAACTCGATTAGAGTACAAAAGGAGTTTAAAATGTTCTTCCTTTTAACTCTAAAGTGTTGTAGAATGCTTTTAAGACTGTGACACATAATTATATGAACATCAGTTACCATATTGAAATAAGAAAAATAACACAAGTTAATAATTATCAGCTTCGAACTCATGATATTGACTATCGGTCAACTTTTTTAGCTTTTTGCGTTTTCATATTCATGTGGTATTTTCAAAACCACTTCTTAAAATTATGCAAGCTGTTAATATTACTCCAAGTTAATGCGCAACAAATCTAATCATACAGCAAAAGTTCACGAAAAGTATTAATTCGATCTGAATGCAGCCGTGACAAGTGTTCAGTTGAATGCAACCATTCCTGTTTTAAAGAAACTTGGCATCACTAATTATTTCTTTGACATTTCTCCATCTCCCACTGGCTGCGTGTTCTTGTTTCTGTTTCTGTTTCTTGTTTTGTTTATGTCGAAAGAAATTTGTCCAAATTTTATTTTTTATTTAATTTTATTTTTTTTTAATTTCCAACTTTAAAATGTCCGATGGTATGTAAATAATTTAAAATGCATTCTTATAATAAAAACTCATCATTATTATTAGAGGATGTAATCAAGCAACGTTTGCTAATTGACGGCGATGGCACTGGTGACGACCGAAGGCTTAACATCCTACTCAAAACCTTCATAAAATGGTGCAACACAACCGATAGTCAAGAAAAGTATTTACTAACATCCTTCCTCAAATAAATAAACATTTGTTTCTATTATAATAACCATTTCACTTTCCTTACAGTCAAATATTCTACGACAGACTAATGGCACAATTGGCGCAATGCAGCTTTGTCGCCTCAAAATCAGAAAAAACACTTAAAATGATCAATGAGGAACTCAAAAACTACGAATCCCTTTCGAATAACATAGAAAGCGGCATCGAAATAGCCAAAGAAGAAATCGAAACCTGCAAATTAAATTTGATGTACGCCAAGAAAGTTCGAAAGAATCGAGAAGAATACGACGCCCTGGCAAGAGTAATCAATAATGAACCTGACCGTGCGAATAGTGAAAAGGAACTAGAAGCCCTACGCAAAGAATTGGCTTCTCTGCAGAACGATTCAAAGAAACTAGATCGCAAACTTATTAGCAGACAGAATAAATTCAAAGTTCTCATGCAGTCCATTCGAGAAATTGAATTGTCTACGTTGGAGAGCAGCTCTAAGAACGACGTTGCCAAGGTCGGGGAAATAATGGATGATGATGTTGATCTCGAGGATATTATTGAATACCAAGCTGTCAGCCCTCAGCTTTTGGAGTAGTTATTTCTTGTTTTTAATGTAAATAAATATTCTTTTTTTTCTTGTTTGACGACATGAATTTCGATTTTTTTCTTCAAAAATCAAAATTACGTTCACAACATAGCACAAAACTTTAGAAATGTAATTCAGAAAGCGAGATAATAAATAGAAAACAATGTTAGATACCTTATTATACATATGTATGTACATTAATTTTTTTCTGCAGTCTTCTGACATTTCCTCGTGTTCCCATTCCCATAAGTTCAATTCATTAAAATAGACTTCCCATTGCTCCGGAATGCCTTCAGGATCGTTGATCAGATTCCCATCTCTGTTCTTACAATACCACACAGCTCGATGTGGAGCTTGCGAGAATGATCACTAGAACGTAGTTAAATCGCAGTCGATACTGAGAATAATATAATAACAGCGATGACCTGATAGGTTCATACCAATACGGCATTAAAAACAATGCAGGAACTTGAAATCGATTAAAGAGGCCAACTAGATATATACATAGAACAACGCATAGTTTTGCCATCCCTGCCAATCTAGTCCACCTCTGCAAACCCACGATAGAAAACGCACGCTGTTCCTTCAAGGTCGGTGAAGTCCTCACCGCCTACTTTGAAGCCAAAAAAGGATTTAGACAAGGCGATGCGCTTTCAGGCGACTTTTTGAACATTATATATAAAAGAATAGCGCAGAACTCTAACGCTATCACCCAGAGGCACGGTCTATCAAAAGTCCGTCTATTTACTCGCATAAGTTGACAATATTGACACACAATGCATGCACAAAGCATGAAGTCAGTTGAGCTTTTGTGAGTACTAATATGCAAGCAGCGAAGATGGGTTTAGCAGTCAATGAGGGCAAAACAAGAGTTGTGTTCCCGATTATTATTCGCAGAAAATGCGCATCTCTCTCTTTAAGGGATTTTTTTTTTTTTTTTTTTTTATAATTAACGCGCGCACAAGGGACTATTTGTTTCCCTTTTAATGTAACACACTGCGCGGGCATTAGGAAGATAGGGAGGGGAGAGATAGGAGGTGTCGATTAACATTGGTTTTAAATGTTTGCAAATTGAAATGGCAAGGGAAAATCTCGCCGGGTAAACCATTCCAAAGTCGTGTTGTACGGCTAAAAAAAGAATCCCTATATTTCACGGTACGTCCGAAATTGGGCTCAAGGGTGAACTGATGGGCATTCCTAGCAAGACGAGTATTACGGGCGAAACTTTTAAGGGGAGGAATGCAGCTGGCTACCTCGAGTGAACATTTTTTATAAAAGAAACGATAAAATAAGGAAAGACATGAAACATTGCGTCGGTGTTCGAGAGGGGCAATTGTTTCAGCGGCAGTTCTATTTCCTATCAATCTTAACGCTCGATTTTGTATTCTATCAAGCAGGTGAAGCGATCTTTGTGAAGCACCTGCCCACAGGTGGGAGTTATACTCGAGTTTAGGGCGTATAAACGCTTTATAAATTGTAGCCAGATCAGATGGGGAAAAATACTTCTTACACCGATACAGAAAACCTAAGCACTTAGCAGCATTCTTAGCGATTTCAAATATATGGTCGTTCCAACGGAGGTCGTCGTTGACACACATACCGAGTACTGAGAGCTTTTCGGTTTCTTCGATGTAAGTGCCATTCATGGACAATGGCGTTAGGGGTATGTTAAGCTTTAACGACAGAAGACAGCATTGAGTTTTCGAAGCATTAAACTCCACACGATTCCTATTACCCCATTTGACAATGCTGTATAAATCGGAGTTTAATGAGCTTGACATACGGCACCGTTGCAATTGTACGTCCGAAGGCGAAGGACGTGAATTATCGAACGAATATGAAAAGCTGAGGGTAGAGTCGTCAGCAAAACAGTTAAGTGGATTAGAAGTAACAGACAGAAGATCATTTATAAAAATGAGGAAAAGAGTCGGAGACAGAACAGAGCCCTGGGGCACACCAGCATTTATTTTATGGGAATCAGACTTGAATCCGTCCAATACAACTTGTATTGAACGGTCCAGGAGATAGCTTCTAATCCAACGAACAAGAGTATTATCGATCCCAAAAGCACGCATTTTCGATAAGAGAGCTTCATGCCAAACTCTATCAAATGCCTTGGAGATATCAAGAGCAGTAATCTTACTTTCACCAAAGCGATGTAAAGATTTGTTCCACTGTTCGGTGAGATATGCCATCAGATCACCAGTGGAACGGTTGCTGCGGAAGCCATACTGGCGGTCATGGAGAAGCTTACGATCTTCGAGATATTCCTTAAGCTGACGGTTAATCAGTGTTTCCATGACCTTAGAAAGAAGGGATGTCAGTGCTATGGGTCGGTAGGAGGAGGGGGAGGATGGGTCACCTTTCTTAGGGACAGGCTGGACAAATGCTGTTTTCCATCTTCTAGGAAAGATTCCAGAAGAGTAAGAGCGATGGAAAAGCTTACGCAGTGGCTTTGCCAGTGTGGAAGAACACCTCTTCAGAAGAATCGGGGGTATACCATCCGGGCCAGCGGATTTGTGTATATCGAGATCTTTGAGAACTCTTGCTACTGTACGAGTGCGGAAAAAAATCTGTCCCATGGAAAAATTTACATTCTCAAGTACAGGAGGGGCAACGTTGCTATGCGGCAGCGTGGAGCTGGCAGCGAAATGGGCGGCGAGCAAGTTTGCCTTCTCTGAAGAGTAAACAATTGGTTTGTTATTGACGATGAGCGTTGGAACCGAAGATGTTGAGGAGTTTTTAATATTTTTTACAAATGACCAAAAATTTTTACTGCCTTTGGGACACTGCAGAATTTTTTGCCGTAATTTTTGGTCATGCAAAAATTTGGTTCTTTCAATAACGGAGTTGCAAGAGTTTCTTGCTTGTTTGTGCTTTTTCCGATTTTCCTCTGTAGGGTTGGCTTTGTAAGAACGGAAACTTACTTCTTTGAGCCTGATAGCTTCTTTACACTCAGAATTAAACCAAGACTTTTCTTTAGGTTTAATGCTTTTTACTCTGTTAGGAATAAAAGCACGCATCCCTAGAAGAATCACATTTGTGATCATTTCAGCACTGGCGTCAATGTCACTATCGAGGAAGCATAGTGACCAGTTAAAGTTTCGGAAAAAAATATTCAGGCCGTCCCAGTTGGCTTTCTCGTATTGCCAAACGGTCCTGGTGGGAAGTTTTTCTTTAACTGGATGGGTGGAGGATGAGAAATTAGCTGAAATGACACAATGGTCTGAAGTGCCAAATGGAGAAGTTACACTAATGGTATATTTATCAGGGTGAGAAGTAAGAAACAAGTCAAGAGTATGAGCGGCTTGCCCAGCAACATCCGGTATACGCGTTGGCACATCGATCAGTTGGGTAAGGTGATGTAACCCGGCAAAGAGCTCGACATACCTTCCTTCGGGTGTTGTCTGACCAGAATAGCGAAGCCAATTGGAATTGTGTACATTGAAATCGCCCGTAATAACGATGGAATCAGACAGCGCATCAAAGTCGTTACAAGTGGAATTGCTGTCGAGATTTGGACTCCTGTAAATAAAACAATAATGAATGACATGCTTGCGGACAGTGAATTTGAGCCACAAGAAGTTAAAGTCCGTGTTGGAACATTGCCCATATTGGGGAAGGCTCTGGCAAGCAATATCATTCCTAACATAGACCACGAGACCATGATGGGAAAAGAGTAATGGCACCAAGCTATACCCATGTAGAGCAAACTCTGATAAATCAGTATTTACTCCAACCTGGGTCTCACTTAATGCCAAAGCAGCTGGCCTGTATTGAACAGTGTAGACGTACAGGTGAAAGAAATTCTTTTTTCTACGAAAAAAGTACGGGAACGCTTTAAACCAAAAAAATTGCAGCATTCTTTCCTAGTGTTGCTTAAGCATCGATAGTATTTATTTCCGATATTATCGATTATGTTGAAAAAAATATCGTTTTATTAATTTATTAACAGCATCAGTTATCTTCTTAAGTACATCCCTGCCTTCAACAGTTACAACATTCACATATAACTCTATCAACTGCGGAAATTCCTCGTGTTAGAAAAAATTGCTACTTATTTTTCGCTGGATATTGTTGTTTCAAAGCACTCAAGAAGCTGCAAGATTTTATCTATTGCCTGATAATCGTTTAAGCATATAGTATAAGCTTTTCCAACAGGTTTCCATCTCTTGAATAAGCTCAAGCTCGAAATGTGAAGGTAAGTTTGAATTATTTAAACTATCGATAGTCTTTCGATTGTTTTTTAAACTATCGATGTAGGCTATATTTTTCACTATCTATACTATCGATAAACTCTCGGATGTTCGAGCATCACTACTTAAATGTCAGAAAATTGGTGGAAAATAACAATTATTGCGAAACGATTTTTAAATTGTTTTGTTTATAACTAATTTCAAGGGAAATGTTTTGCCTATATGTTGAATCAGCTCTGCCAACAAAACTATTAGTAGTTTAGTAGGTGCTTCCACGATTCCAGCAACAATTCTTCTCTACTTCTTCTTGCAAACAGCTGGCTTCAGAAGACTCTACTCACACTGCTCTGTAATAGCGAGTTTCATTAAAATTTTAAGGATTTGATCTCAAAATCTAGATTTGATCTTTTCAATGAAACTTCTTTTATGATTAAATTGTAGTATTGGTGAAGGACTGTCACTCTTCCTTTGTCATTTGCATTTATGGATGTAACACCGTTCATAAAAACATCGATATTATGATGATGATATCGATATTTTCGCAATGTTTAAGAAAAATATTTATGAACTGATTTTTTGATGCTCAATAAGCGGTTACTTCTTAAGTTAAAATACGAATAGTAATAAAATAAAAAAAAAACTATAACTAGCCAGCTATTTTTAATTCTGAAGGTTGTGTTTCATTGCGTTTGTAAAACATCAAATTCGATTTGCCAAACTAAATAATCCAAAGACGTTTTTTTCCAATATCTCAGAATATTTGAGGTTATGTTGAAAAATAACCTGAAGTAAAATTTTAGGTTTTTTTTGTATGGAATTTCATATATTTTCATATAACCAACATTAAATTTGAAAGGTTTGGCCGATTTTGAAAACATTTTGTAACTACGTCTACGTTTGTGGTTTTTGAATTTTAAACTGCGTTCACGATGCGTGCTTTCGATTCTTTGAGAAAAGAATCGATTTTCTCTTCTTTTATGACAAAAACTGTTGTCAATTGCCCAACACAAAACTGGTTTTGCATGAAATTTCAGTAACAAACATTAAATTTGAGCTCACTACGTTTTCCTTTACAGAAATCGGACCTTTCGGCACACGTGACACAATTATCGTTCACCAAGAACGATGTATAGATGTTTAAGTGGGTTTCATCGATGTTTATGAATGATACATCGATTTCTTAAAACATCGATGTATCGCTTGTATGTTGCATCCCTATTGACATTGGCAGAAAAGATTATTTGCATGCATGTGTGCATTCAGATAAAATCTTCCACTCCATCAGAGATCAAATCTTTCGTGTTGAGATTTGATCAAGATTTGCTCTTTTTCTTGCAATGAAACTCTCAAAATTCAAAAAGATCAAATCTTTTGACAGAAAGTGCAAATCTTTTCTTGAATGAAACTCGCTATAAGAATTGCCTCACCCCTGAACTAAACTTTTAAATATAACTGCAATCTTTATCAAATGTGTCGTAAATTTGATTTATTTATTGTCTTTTTTCAATTGTCAAACTGACGTTTGGCTGCTACTTTTTTCTGCCTTCAAAAATTTCTTGAGCAAAAATTCGCAGGATGGGGAAATAATTTTCTTTCTCACAAGCTCTCTCTTCTGCGAATTTCTACGAATTTTTGGTGTACGGGAACAGGAATAAGCAGAAATTCGTGAAAATTCGTACGAATTCGCAGATTGGGAACAGAAATAAGTATATTATGCTGTCATAATATATATATAAAACGCCCGCCATGGACGTATTATATATAGACTGCTAGCTGCCTACCTCAAGTTGGTTCCATTTTAGACTCAGTTATTTTGGGCGACACTAGGCCCTCTTGAATACACTAGCGGAAAAAAATTAAACCTCAATTTTGACATTTCATCCAGTAATCCCAGACTTTGGCAGCGGGTTTTTCCACGTTGGCATGTTAAAATTTCCTCTTTTCTCCCCGTGTTATTTAGATTATCCCACAATTAAACCACCAAGTAATAAATACAAAAAAACACTAAAGGATTTATTGAAATTATTTTTTTATAGCTTGGTAAATTACAAGTTCGTAAAATCTTTAGAACCTAAACTTTTTTTAGAAAAAAGAAATAAAAAGGAACGTTGGTCTTAAAAGACACATTGCCTTTTAGAACGCAACTGGAATTTGGACGTATATAGTTTGAAGAATAAGAATGATAGGAAAAAATGTCAAAACACCTTATCTTCTTCTTTGTTGTGTTTTATTTCATCATAATTCATTAGTTTTTTTTTAAACTTAATAAAATCAGCAATATATGAAGAGATTTGAACACAACCTAAAACCTCTTTTTTTCTACAAGATTTAAAAAAATCCCTTTTTTCCTTCTAGTGCTTTTGGCTTGTCTTATGCACAAACCAATAAAAAAAGGAAGTTGTCCACGATCTAAAAAACAAGAGGCAAAATACGAAAGATGTCGCACACTTCTATGCATGGAATTCAAAAGTGTCAGTTATGTTTTATTGGTAAATGCGACTTTTTGAATTTTTAAAAACAGATGTCGCGAGCTTCTATGTCAACATTTTAAGTAGTTATTTTTTTCCTGAAGTGGGTTCAGGAGAGCTAGCATCGCATTCTTAATTTTGGCGACATTTTTTTGACAGTCATATATAATACGTACATGGGCTCCGCTATCAACGCAGAGGACCACACCTGCGGTGATCAAACGAAGATAAACTCTTGCCAATTGCTGCTTCTTAAAGCGAAGATGGCAATTGAGAAGCAAAGACCTTTCTCGAGCAAGTAAAATGTCTCTATCTCTTTAATAGGCGCTCATTATCCCTTTCCTGCTATATGGTGCGGAGGCATGGGCATATTCAAAATGGATGAGAAGGCTTTGGGTTGTTTCGGGAGAAAAAATCTCCAGCTGCTTTTGGTCCCGTATACATAAATGGCGAGTGGAGAAAGGGCATATAATGAAATGGAGCTGTGCAGAGCCTTATAGCTAGCCAAAAGAGTAAAAACCCAATGTCTCAGATGGGCCCCTCTACTATTCTGTACAAAAAGCAGTTACAATTCTTGTATAATAATTTCAATAAATACATATAAGTGTCGCATAGTGTAAACTTAACAAAATACATTTGCAGCACCTGACAAATCCAAATATTAAACTTCATGTTAATACTTACGACTAATGTAAGGAAGAAATTCCACTTATATTTAGCTGTTTCTTGCAGGCTAGCATTCACTTTTTGTATAGAAATGAAAGCAGATTTTTACTTTATTCGTTATTTGACACAAAAATACTGTTAAATTCAACCACAAGTTATTTGAACTGAATATCCAAACGTTTCAGCAGCACACTCTACATTGCGACTAAACACTGAACTGACACTTTTTGTCATCATTAAGTTGTGTAGGTATTAAAATGGATGTACAAAGATTTTGTAGTTATTTATTGATATTACACTCAATAACAAGTCATACAGTTAGCTATGCAACAACACATAAATGTTCGTAAAATTTGTAACTCCCAGGATGTTTTAAGCCTATACACTAGAACACTAATCCAATTAAGGAGTAATTCTCTAATTATACCACATATTTGTGCACTAATGATTATTGTGATTAATTTATTACTGCAGGGCTAACACTAATGATAATAAGACAATTCCCTGCGAGTATAATGGTAAGTATTGTAAATATTCCTGCGACAATAAATGGGTGTATGCTATATTGCACTACATCTCCGACTACACCTTGGAACTTAGTTATGTCAACAAATGTATAGCCAGAACCGAAGAGAGCATAGTTTATATAATTCGAACAGTTGAGTATCTATTAGAAGCGAAACGAAAGTAAGCTTAATAGGTGAGCCTAAGAGACACTTAAACATCTAAAAACTTTCCCATAAGGGTGATTGGAGATCACCGGTATCGGTATCAAACGCAAACAGAAATTGAGCTTGTATGGGTCGACAAAGGTAGTATCTCGGTGTGGTGTTTTTCATTTTTTCTCTTAATTGAAAAATAACGGTACCTGCCACAATTTTTATCAAAAAGTTTGATTTTGAAAACGGCTCTAACAATTTTGATAAAACTTTCAGGGTGCTAATTTTTTACAACAATACATCTTTCAGTTAGAATACATTTGTTCTACAACGGTATATCTCATATAACCGGTTTTTTTAAAATGCGGTCGTAAACTATTATTCCTTTTTCAATAAAATTTTGCACACAGAAATTCATTTATAATTAAATTAATATTGCATTTCAAAATTTTCAAAAACTTTTTTTCGATTTCTTAAATTTTTCTAAAAAAAAATTTGGTTTTCGAAATATTTTGAAAATGGGCTGATTGAATTTTTTTTTAAATAATTTTCCCAGATGAAAACTACAGATTACTAAAAAAAATTTAAAATATTTTTTCGAAAAGTTTTTCAAAAAAAAAACGACTTTTAAAAAAAAAACTAGTCGAACGATTTTCAATATTTTTTTTTCCTCGATAGACATTTAGTTTTCAAATTTTATTGCATACTTAGTTTTTCCGAGAAAACTCTTAAACTAATTAAAAAAATTAAAGAATTTTCTAAAAAAAAAATATTTTTTTTATTTTAGTAGACGTGTGGTTTTCAATCTGGCAATACTTTTTTCGGAGTTGGTCTTTTTGACAGTTGTCACTTGATTTATGCTCAATTTGATTTGACATTTCATAATGAATAGACTTACTCCTGAACATGTTTACAAATTGTGCAAATTTATTACCAAAATAATGGTAAGTTTCGGTAGAGCAAAGTATCGAAGAAGACCCGAATGAGTCTATCCGCCATCGCGCGCAACAACTGGAGATATGCCCATCCACTTTATGGAAGATTTTGCGGAAGGATCTTGGTTTGCATGTCTACGAAATCCAACTCGTGCAAGAATTGAAGCCCAACGACCATCAAAATACATATGCAGCCACTAAGCAATTATCTAACATAAGAACAAGTTCGTGCGGCCCACATATGAGCAAGTACGTGCGATCCAGTCGTGCAATTTATTTTTTATTAGTTAGTCTGAAGTGTCATGACTCTAGCGCAAAAATCAGGGGCCCTATTCCTGAATACGAGTCGAGTAAGTTTTCATGTGAGATCGACACATTGAAATTCTCGAAGACGACTCACTAATTATTGGTATTCCCCAACTCGAATGTCGAACGTCAAATGTGACTCGAATGAAACATACCTATTCCTGAACTCGAAAGTGAAGCTTTTTTCTGTGAGAAATTATTCGTGTTTAAAAAGTGGTCGAGAGCAGCAGTGATGGATGCATAAATGTAGTTAAAGATTAAAAAAAAGACTTAAAGTTGTAATTCTCTAATTGTTATTTGCAATTGTTTGCATTTAGAAAATAGCACTTTACGTGTTCATAAAATTTAAATAAAACAAAAATAATTTGGTACATTATGAATGATGAAGGATTTGAAACAAAATTTAGATATTTGGCATAGACGACGATCTGGAATTTGTTTTAAATGTGCGCTCCATTACTCGCAGTAAGTAAACAAAATTGGTTTGTTCACTCAGAACAGCTGTGAAAATCTTTAAAAATATTTAATACACTCTAAATATTTGTAATGCCCCGTGGCTTAGTGGTTAGTGTGTCGGACTGCTAAGCGAAAGAGCCTGGGTTCAAATCCCGCTCATAGCCACCTTTTTTCTGGGGTACTGCCTCTTGCGAGGAATTGACAAAACCTCCAAGAGTAAAATTTGTCTCGAAAAAGTGCATCTCATGTAGCCGTTCGGACTCGGCGGTAAACTGTAGGTCCCTTCCATTCTTGCAGATTAACAACACACACACAGGAATGGTTGAGAGTATAAGTCACTAGGCCTTGGCTCCTTAAGGAGCTGTCGCGCCAATAAATGTATGTATGTATGTAAATATTTCTAAACTAAAGTTTTTTGTCATGTTTTTGGCTCTCACTAGAGTTGTGGAATACCGATTGTTACTCGACTCGACTGTTAGCTCTCGAGTGACATCCCACTCGACTCGTATTCAGGAATAGGCCCCCTGGTTTTATTTGACCGATGGTGGTTATGTTGATTTTGAAGGCCCGGCCCTGCTGTTTTTGGCCTATTCGTATAAAACTGCGATTTAAGAAAATACCACAAGAAAAAGTCTAATCGGGTTAAAGCACACGATCTCGGTGGCCAGTTCACATCACCTCCACGTACTAAATGTCCAATGTGGCATGAGCTGTGTGGGACGCGGCGCAGTCCTGTTGAAACCAGATGTCGTTGGTGTCGATATCATCCAGTTCAGACCAAAAGATGTTGATAATCATCGACTTATAGCGCTTGACATTGACGGTGATGACCTGGCCAATATCGTGTTCAAAGAAATATGGACCGATGATCCCGCCAGCCCAAAATCCACACGAAACAGTGACTTTATCGGGATGGATTCGTTTGTCCACATACCCATTCATACTGAAATGGGCCTCTGAAGATGATTTTTCTATTAAAATAAGAGTCAGTTGCCAACTGAGCCAGAACCCATTCAGCGAACACACGTCGTTGTATATGGTCGTTTATCTTCAGCTCCTGGATCAGTTGAATTTTTTCGGGTGCAGGCCCAAGTCAAGATGCGAAATTCGCCAAGTTGTGGTCTGCGAAAGGTCGAGTTCTTGTGAACGACGCGAATTCTCCTGCACACTCTCACGGAGGGCGGTGACGTTTTCGGCAGATCTTGCGTTACGTCAACGAACGGCTGTTGGTTGATTATTTACTGAACCAGAGGGCTTAAATTTATCCAATCCAGTGCGAATAGTCCTCTCGGTAGGACGATTATGGCGAGCGTACAATGGGCGAAGGGAGCGGAACGTTGCCCGATCAGAACACCTATTTTAATAAAACAATTTTATCATTTGCACATGATGTTGAAATCAATATGGGTCCATGGTTGTTTGGCAAAACAGACTGACACTGAATAAATATTAGCCAATTTGACAGATGTAGCTTTAACAAAATGGCCGTTATCAACTGTCAAAGTTCGGAAGTCCCTATTGGGAGACCCTTTATTAAGTTGCCTTCAGACATTGAACAATATTAAACCGGAAGGGAGGCTTTCTGCCGTTTTCTGGGGTGGTCAACCCGGCGATCCTCACAAGATGAGCCTTAAGCCGATGTAGGTAAGTGCGAAGAAGACGAAGAATTCATTGTTCTTTAATTTGATTTAAGATTAGAAAGAAGGACAAACAAAAGCCGCAGAACCCAGAACACCAGCATTTATTTTGTGGGTTTCAGACCTGAACACAACCAGTATGACTTGTATTAAACAGTCCGCGATATTCAACAAATAGTCTCATTGAAAACGAGTGCGTTGAAATTGGCCACAAGATGATGTTACGGGGTTTTTTATTCAAAAGGCCTCAAATTACCAACACTTTTGGGACACTAGTTGCATATTCTCAAATTTGTCGACATGTACAAATTTGGTTTATCATTTAATTTATCATTTAATTTTGAACCTTTTTAGGTTTCCTTTAGTATTGCTGGCTCTAAAACTTGAAAAACCATCTTCTCTCACACTGACCGCTTCTTTTGAACTTTTGTACTCTGACTTTGAATTTAATTTGTGAACGCACCCTTTCACTAATCATCGAACTGTCATTGTCAATTTATTCAGTAAACTCGACATTTTCATCATGGTAAAGTATACAAGAGCGAGAAACGTCTGCAAATTATAAAAATTTTCTACCGAAATTCGTAGTCGGTGACCGCAACTTAAAGTTGAATTGTTGAATTTCATCGCAAAATCATTTTCAGTGACCAAGCTCATTTTTGGCTCAAAGAGTTCGTCAGTAAGCTAAATATGCGTTATTGGTCGGGTGAAAATCCACATTTGCTTCATGAATCTGTGAATCGTTACTGTGAATGGCCAGCGTTATCGCGCCACGATTACCGATTATTGTTGGCCCGAATTGGAAGATATGGATTTGGACGACATGTCGTTTGAACAGGATGGTGCCACAAGCCACAGCACACCTTACAATCGACTTTTTGAAGAGTAAGTTTGATGAACATGTTATAAGAAATGGGCCAGTCGATTGGCTTCCTCGTCTGTGCGATTTAACGCCTCTTGAGTATTTTCTTTGGGGCTACGTTAAGTCATTGGTTTATGCCAACAAGCCGACGACGTTGGAAGAGTTCAGAGCCAACATTGAACCCGAAATAGCGGCCGTTTCGCCCGAAATGTGTGGCCGAGTCATCGAAAATTGGGTCCAACGAATCGACCGCTGCAAACGTCGAGTTCCATTCAAAAATGTTTCGATTGTACTTGAAGCCGATAATAAAGTTGGTTTGCGTTTTATTTAAAAATAAAGTTGTCTAGTCTTTACTCCTTATTGTATAACCCTTTATTTTCTTTTGGTTTAATGTAGCAGAAAGAAAGAAATTTGTAATCTACGTCAATATCCAGGAAGCATAGTGACCTATTTAAGAACCTGACCTGACCTGACAACACCATTAGAGCTTCCCAGTTGGCTTTTTAATTTTTTCTCAACAGATCTCTATGGAGTTTCTACTTTATCAGATTTATTTTTTATTTATTTAGTTGGCACGAGCAATTTGCAAATATGATGTAATGGTTTGATGTTTTCAGGGGCACAAAAATAACATTACGATCATAGTTTTGACAAAAAATGTCTATCTTTCTAAATTGATTACCTTCAAATCTGGCACATGTGGTTCTTTTTGCATTCCTAAGGCATATTTTAAAATTTTAATGTTGTAGGGCTTCAAATAAAGGTACCTGCCATATAACCGTTAAGGAAAAACTTGTTATTTTGAAAGCGGCTTCAACGATTTTGATGAGAATTTTTAAAAGTTCTTTGGTAAATATTGGCTAATTTTTACCAGAATATTTAATTAATTCTTCTATTATTCTTCGTATATGTAGTTGTTGGATCTTTAAATTTCGATCTTCTCGGTAACGGCTCATTGGATTTCTATAAAATTTTATATTTAAAAAGATCTAAATAGTCAAATTAATTCTGCATGTCGTGTTTTTTTTTCTACGTACATTTTACTTGTTTCTTTCAAAGATCTTGCCTTCCAATGTGATAAGTCACATTAGAGCAAGTGCATACTTCCAAGTCGTGCACATTAAAAATTAAATTTACTATTTTTTAGGAATAAATGTTACGAAAATAAAAAGAAATGTTCATTCGTAAGGCAACTATCATAATTATTGAGTCCTTGCTAAGGAGTTTGTTTGAGCACAAAAATACGTATTTTCAGTAAGCTTGGTTTAGTGTTCCAATGCATTAGCCGTGTTTTTTTGGGAAAGCTATAGGCAGTGAAGTTAGATTTCTCAAAAAATCGTACCGGCAACCGCCTGTTATTTTATGTCAAAATTGACATCTCGACTACTTAAGACAACGGAGTTTGCAACAGTAAATAGTAAATATGTATTATTTAACATATTTTTTAAAACGTACTCCTTATTTTTATTAAATAATTTCAAGATTGCTAATAGAACGTCAGCAGAATTTTTGATTCTTCATATAAATCGTATAATCTTGATTGATTGTGTACCTATAATCACATAATCTACTTTACGAACAGAAATGCATGATACAAGTTTTATATCATGACAGAAATGATCATTTGTGAATAAAATCTTTTTATTTCAAACATATAAAGAGGGTAAATAACTTCGAATTCGAAAATCTATCCGCAAATCTAGACGCAACATCTATTTTTATCGGCAACTAGGTGTTTTTATCGGAAACTGGTTGTTGTATTTGTAATATGTGTAAAATTCAACTGCGCTATGGATAGCTTTGCCAAAAAAACACGGCCATTTTAAATGGTCTTTCTAACTGATATTTTTTGACGAATAAGGACTACATGCTATGTTTTTTGTCACTTTCTTGTTGTGGTACTAATAAATGGGGTTTTGGAGGGTAAGACGTACGAAAGATTTTCCTCTCTGTTAAATTCTTTTTATGGTTCCTATGTAGGATGTACATAATTAAGGCTTGAAAGCCAATTCGCTTTGAAATATCGAGTCAAAACAACGCGTTCTTATGGGAAGGATAGTATCGTAAAAGCGGCAAAAAGCATTCAATACACGCGCGCACTTTTTGCATCTTCTGCATTTCCTTTCTCGGTTCTATAATTCGTGTTCAACGCTTTAAATATTGTTTTTCTTGAATAACATATATCATTATATGTTTTAGGGCCTGACAATCTATGCAGTCATTTTTAATTGGCTTGGGAACGTATACGGCCCTGCTCTATATGGTTCTGATCCAATGGATTTAGTGCATGCAGCCGTTGGAACAGGTCATTTAACCATTACCCCTAGGTGGCGTTGGGGTACGTTTTTGTATTTCAAATAAAAATTAAAAAAAACCTTTAACAAAATTTTGACCCGATAGTTGACACCGGGTAGGAGATATTGGAGAACGAGGTTTTCTCTGTAAATTTACAATTCGTTTATCAACAATATTAAATTTAAATGACTTGACCGATTTTTACAAAAGTTCTTTGTGGGTATTAAAATGGTTATTTGGTAGCCTGGTAGTTTCTAATTGGATGCGATCCAAAAATGTATTTAAAATTCAAGCAACGCCTGATGGGTTTGCCATCGTCGCGATGTTTGTCGCCAATAGACTGCAAAACTTTTGAACTGATTTTCATGAAATTGTCTATTCTGTGTGTAATTTGGTCCAACTTCAGGCATATGATTGTTTTTATCTCGACTAATGGACTCAATATTGTTTTATTGCAAATTAAATGAGCCACAGCAACGCGTGGCCGGGTCTGCTAGTCTATTACAAAAGCTCAAAATTTCATTCGAAAAATTTGTAATTTTTAAATACAAAAAGTAATATTGAAAATAAACTTACCTTTCACGGCAGTTAAAGTATTTGTCGTATCCAATTTATTAGACACTGGCGACAGAACTCAAAAAAGTTTCCAAAATGTATATTATTTCAAAAAAATTACACTTTCATTACCGAAATGTCACCATAGGACGACACATCAGCTAAACAGAGCGTTAAATGTGCTAAAAGCAAACTGCACCGGATATCCTTTATACTTTTTTCTAACTGACGTCAGTATGGAAACCAACCGTTCGAAAACTAAAACACAAACCGACTGTCTTTTTTTTTTGATTATTTAATTAAATCTACTTTAACACGAAACCCATAGAATTATGATTAATATTAGTTTTGACTTTTTTTTATAGATTTTCTATAGCACAGTAGTTGGTATTGTGTAATATAGTAAATTGATTTATGTATGTATACAATTGTTGTTGTTTTTATTTTATATATTTATGTAATCATATGGCCTTGCACTTGAATTTCAAAAGTATTTGCTTCCCAAACTCTGTTATCCTTAAGCGCACTCACACATTCACACCAATATGGCTTATTGTCCAAAAAAGCACAAACACATTTCATCCAATATTGAATTATTTAAAGCAGCTAAAACACATTTGATGGTTTTAGCATTTTGGAAAGGGCCAAGGATTTGTTTCGATTTTTTTAAAGGTTATCCTTTGAATATGTTGGCCTTGCTAGTTTTTTGTATAATGGCCAAAACAGGAGCACATTCCCCGGACTTTAATCGATAATTATGTCCTGTTCTTGCCACGATTGTAGTTTTTTTTTTATTCAAACTCAACGGCAACATGGGAATGAGACTCCACAGGCAATTGGCTGTGTTTTACGTAGGTAAGGACGATGATGACTACCTGTCATCTGGTTCGAACTTATTCGTTTAGAAATAATTGTTTTTTTGCAGTATTGGAAAACTTGTTGTTATGTAACGTCGATTGATGGAGAAAATCTTTACTATGTTTTTCAATAGCATTGTTGTTGAGATAGACATCCCCATTGATGTCCTTTTACACCTACACCCATGATAGTCGGTACTGTCAATTCTGCCTCTGGGAGGTTATGCAAGCAAAATGTACATAAAGCCCAGACCACTAAGACTCCACCAATTTTTTTACTACTCTATCCGTGAAAAATCAATCGAGGACCATTAAGGATAAAACAAAAACCAACAGAGAATGCTTATGGCCAGCGTTGTTTTAAACTTTTATTATAATTTTACTTATTTTTCCTCAGGAATTGTTATCTCAATCCTTAAGCGAGTTCTTTTTTAGTGCGGTTTAATGTGAATTTTTATGGCAGGGACGAAGGAATACCGAAAAAGCCGATTTTCAAGTAGGAGTAGCTTGCGGCAGAAGAGCAAAAAAAAATTACACGGGCAACACAAACGAATATAGGATGAAGAAAACAAATATTTTAGATAGATTTGAGTGAGTGGGATTTTCGAAACACTTTAAAACCGATTGACCGAGTTTTGAATTAAATTTGCTGTTTTTATATAAACAGCAAACAATTTGATGTGATTTTTATGAAAATTTCTGAATTTATTTTCATAGAACAGAACGACGGCCATTTCTCACCGAAGAAAAGCTGATGACTGAAATTTTCTTTTTTGCGAAAAGCTACATTGAAAATTTTAGCTCGTGTATATCCTTGCTGGAGCTTTTGTGCAGTGGGTGAAATTGTTTCGTTAAGGAAGAAAAGCTTTTATATGAAGCCGGTGTTGTGACAGTTATCCTGACGAAGTAAGGTAATATGGGGGAAGACGTGAGTTTTTTGAGATTTGTTGGACCTAAAAGTTAATGAAGCTTTAAAAGACCATGATTCAAAATATATATAGATTTTTAAGGCCCTTAGTGTTTAGTCCATCAAAACATTGGCGTTTTGTCCCAGAACCTCACCTGGACTTTTCAGTTCAACAATTTATTTTAAATTACATATATCCAATGAGTTAAAGATTTTAATCATTCAGCTGGAAAAAAAGAATTTCAGCCAAAAACAAAGTATTTTGAACTGAATAAATCGAAAGTTGTGTCTGGGCAAAAGGGTCCTACTCGGAATTCCGAACCGAAAGTTGAATCTGCCCGAAAGCTGTTTCCGATACGAATTTAAAATTTCAATCTGAGCGGCTTTCGAATAAAACGGAGCCTAAATTATAATATTCGGACCGGTGAGTACCAAGTATACGTTTTCGAATTTTCAGATCGGATTTCAGAGCAGAGCCCATGGTTCTCACTGTCAATTGAAAACTACAAGTGAGCTACCGGGACGAAACGCTAATTTTTTTGATGAAATAAAGGCCGTAACAAGTTTTTTTGAATAGATAGTTCAACAAGTCCAAAATTAACGCTGAGGTTGTTTTACATTTTTTTTACAACGTAGTACAATGGAGTTTGTATTGAAAGACCTTCAATTCAGAACATTTTTATTAATAGATACATAGATAGATAGTGCTTTTTATTATTCAGTAAGTGTTTTAACACATTTCTAAACAATCGTAAAAAATCGTATAATAAGCCTATCTGATTGGCAATTATATAATGTCTTGATTCAATAAATAATTAAAGTACAGTTTGATTAAAAATTTTCATTTAAAATTCTGCTTCTATAAGCTAATTCAATTTTACAAAACTTGAACAAAACAAAACAAAACAAAGATAGTATGCCTTCGCCAAACACATGTCTTCTGGTTTCTTTAAGGATCGAACATCTAACAAAAAATGAAAAATGTCTTTACGTTACGTATTACACATTTCACCACAAAGCACAGGTACATTTTCGCGATATGGTATGAAGTTAAGGTTTAACAGTTCATCCCTTAATCTAAAGATGCAGGATATTTCCTCTGTAGTGCAGTCATCTCTAAAATAATTTAAACTATTTAAGTTGTAGTTTAGCTGGCTACGCCGTTGACAGCTACTTAGAAACGATTCTAGTTTCGCGCTCTTGCACATGTAACGATGAAAGTCTCTCACCTAACGGTGCATATTGTGATCGATTTGTGATCTTCTTTTCTTACTCTTTAAAACAATATGCATGGGATTTTGATCGATACCACTTACTGCAAATCGTTATGATTTTAGTAGAAAAATATATTTTTTTACGCTGGCAGCTAAATAGAAACATTCAGTTTTGAATAAAAATAGTCAACATTTTCTGTATCATTTTAAATAAAAGGGTGAGTATTTTAATAATTATCATAAAAAATACCCATTTTTTACAAACAACTGTTACGCAGGCGGTTTTTACGATGGGAAAAAGCAGGAGTTGCACACCAAAAATGCGAGGCGCTTTTGTTGAGCTTAATAGAGCTGGATTATCATATCGAGACATTGCAAACCAGCTTAACTGTTCGAAAAAGATGGTTTTCGGTGCAATAGCCCATTCTATTTTAAATATAAAACTACAGAAAATGTTCCGCGCAGAAAGAGACCACGGAAAACCTCAGTTTACACTGACAGAAAAATTGTTCGGCTGTCGAAAGCAGATCCCAGAAAAAGTGCAGCAGTAATTCAGCGCGAAATAATGGATGAATCTGATGTCGACATATCAAAAAGAACCGTTGCACGTCGTTTAGTTGAAGCTGGACTTCATGGACGGATTTCACGCAAGAAACCAATGATCACAAATGTGAAACGGCAACGGCGTATTCAGTTCGAGACAAGACATGCCGATTGGACGGTGAATCGATGGAAATTCGTTTTATGGAGCGATGAGACGAAGGTAAACCGCATTGGTCCCGACGGCAGAAGGTACGTCAGACGCCCAAAATGTAAAGAACTTGACCCAAAGTACGTTTCGCCAGTAGTCAAACATGGCGGTGGGTCAATCTGCGTTTGGGGATGTTTTTCTTGGAACGGCGTGGGACCTATTCATCGTATTGACGGAATTCTTAACAAAGAAAAATACGTTGAAATACTAGAAAACATAATGTTACCGTGGGCTGAGGAAAACATGCCGGTTATTTGGACTTTTCAACAAGACATGACCCGAAGCATACAGCAAAACTCACAAAACAATTTTTTTATCGAAATGCTATGCGAGTACTTGACTGGCCATCGTCAAGTCCGGATTTAAATCCCATTGAGCACCTATGGGAAGTTGTCAAAAAAACGGTTAGTACGCAAAAGAGTGAAGGAAGCCTGGTACGCAATTCCAGTGAAAAGATGCCAAGACTTAATCGAATCAATGCAAAGACGTTGTCCAGCAGTATTAAAGCAGCAAGGATTCCCAACAAAATATTGACCATGTTACATCACAAAAATCAAATGCAATTTTGTTTTGTTACTTTTCGTTTGATAAGTTTTATAAGTTTCGAATTAGTTGGCTCAGCCAAATCAGATGTTTAAGCAAAAAAATATTTTTTGAAACCAATGTGTCTATTAAAATAAGAAAAAAATGTGAAATTTTCAAAATATAAAAATTTATTTTATAAACATAACAAATAAAAATTATAATTTTAAAAATTGAATAAAAAAACCAATGTTTTTATTCAAACACGAAATAGTTTCTAATTAGCTGTCAACGGCTGTATATACCAGCCTGTAAATCGAATCTCTTGCCTCTTCTGTGCATCGAGCTCTGGCTCTGTTATCTATGCTTGCAATCATGCAATAGAGTGAGGGCTTCCAATTACTGTAATCATTTATGTTTAATTATATACCCGCTTCTTGTCCTAACTCCATCCAGTCCTTGAACCATAGAGATCGGTTCGGATCGCTTGGAGAGCTGTCTTTTTTGGAAGCCGATTATCAGGCATATTTAGCACATTGGTGATAAAATCTACTTGTAGTTTCAGGGTTTTTTGTAAACAATGGAGAGATACCAGTTTCGAGCATAACCATATGCACTTAAAAGCGTTTGAAGGAAGTCGAAATATGCGTTTGATGTAAAAACGGAAAAGTTTCTCAACAGTTTCATATTTTTTCCCTGATTTCCGATAAATATTATTTAATATTTTTAATCGATGGAAACAAAAGGATTTAGTCCTCCTCTCGTGCGATTTTTTTTTCACACAACTTACGCACCTTAATCTTTTGTCATAATGGATGCACGATTCTCCCTTATGACTCCATTGTTAACCAAGAATATCTGATGCACTAAGGTGCCCGTCATAGACATTATGGCTGTTTCTAATGGTCATATTCGTTATTAGGAAATAGTCATTAGATCCATTGACAAAATGGTCATAGGGTGCATAGACCTTATGACCTTAATGTCCACACAAGGAGGAATTTTAAATTCAAGAAATTTCAATTTTAAATCGTTGAATTAAAAAAAACTGCATATACCCAAATTCGCACCTAATTCATATCCTATAGTGAGCTCAAACAGAGGGGTTGAAGAGGGGACAGCATACCCCTCCATACCCACCTTTCTTACACAACACCTTATCACACCAACAAATCACTACAGACAATATCAATTTTTAAAAAGACAACATTTTCATGGACCGTATAACTATTTGCTAATTTGAAGTCGTTCGTCATCTTACATTCAAGCATGTTGGCAAGGACTGTAATGAAGAGCTGATACAAGCTAGACATCTTAGTTACATCTTACGATAACTATCCGCAAATAAGATACTCGACCTGATTCCTCGTTATTGTCTATTGCCTTTTCAAAGTCAAACAACACCATATAAATAAATTTATTGGCGCGACAGCTCCTTAAGGAGCCAAGGCCTAGTGACTTATACTCTCAACCATTCCTGTGTGTGTGTGTGTGTGTTGTTACTCTGCAAGAATGGAATGGAAGGGACCTACAGTTTACCGCCGAGTCCGAACGGCTACATGAGATGCACTTTTTCGAGACAAATTTTACTCTTGGAGGTTTTGTCAGTTCCTCGCAAGAGGCAGTACCCCAGAAAAAAGGTGGTTATGAGCTGGATTTGAACCCAGGTTCTTTCGCTTAGCAGTCCGACACACTAACCACTAAGCCATGGGGCAACAACACCATGTGCAGAACTTTAAGAACCACGATACTTTTAAATGTGCTTATCCTTTGAATTTCATATAGCTTATGTGGTTAAATTATCCGCGACACACAGCCAATGATAGTCAGATAACATTATACATATTTAACGATTTTCATGGTTTGTGGTGTCATCTGGATTTGGCGGTTATTATCTCAGCCTTTTAAGACGGCAAACTTCTCTTAATCAAAAAAGCTGCCGATTACCTACACTTAGAGATGAGAACTGTAGGCCTTCAGCCCGTTTTTACATATTTTTTCAAGCCTTGTAGAGTAATTTCCCTTACCTTTTTTGGAGTAATTGAACACATCACCCCATGATCCCAGGAAACTGTTCATTTAAAAGTAATGCTTTTTTTTAAGTTTACGTAATAGGAATTGTTTTTTCTACCCTGAAAATGTTCGAAAATCGTCCCAATAAAATAGGGAAGTATGTTGTAAAAGGAGATGTCGACGCATATTAATGTTTAATTTTTACATAACAAAATGAGAAGAAAAACAGAGCCAGGGAAGTGGTTCCACAATCGCGTGGTACGTCCGAAGTTGGGCTCAGATTTGTATCTCTAACACTATTTGTATTGGGCAGTCGGAAAGGTAATTACTTATCCAACAAAGAAGAGATTCACCGAAATCAAAAGCACGCATTTTTGATAATAACTTTATTCACTCTATCAAATGTTTTAGAAATATCAAGTACGATAATCTTTCCTTCTCCAAAACGATGGAAAGATTTATTCCAATTGTTTGATTGTTTTCCATTTTCTTGAAAAGAGACCAAGGAATGGGACAGATGGAATGCTTACAGTTTTATCAGCGTTGAAGAACACCCCTTCAGAGCAATAGCGGAAATATTATCCGATCTATTGGATTTGTGTATATTCATTGCAGGCCAGCCGAGAGGGGGGGGTAACGGGTGGATTTCCCCCGGGCCCGGATTTCTTCGAAGGCTCACGTAAATTACTTTAAATACCAATGCACTTCAGTTTTTTTTTATGTAAAAACTTTTTCTAGAAATGCGATGTGGAAATTTTTTTTTTGCAAAATAATATTTGATTTGATATTTTCTGTCCATCGTTGAAATGCGAATACGGAAGGACTCTTCTATAAATATGGTCATGTGTGAACAAATCGCGAGCGAAACCAAAAAATGGAAAGAAATTCTTTCACGTATTTTAATACAATTCTTTCTTGGGGAGATAATCGCAACCCCAATTACTCGCCTTGTGCAGCTTACAGCTTGAATTTAAAAGGAGTAGAGTCTGCTGAATGCTGCACTTCAGCAATCACTTTTTTTTTCGTTTTGTCCAGAAGTGCTATAACATCTGCAGTAGTAGTCCGCAGTCCGAAATCGAAGACAAATACAATTCTGGAGAAGAAATCGAATTTAAGAGAGAGACTTTTTAAGTGATAATTAATTCAGTCATATCAGGAATCAATATAAGATTTTCCGCGGTAAAAAATGTTTTAGATTTTTTTTTCATTTTTGTGAAGGTTTCCAAAGATGAAAGAAGTTGATATCCACATCCAGTTTTGTGGATAAGTATGCGGAAATTGTTCACCTAAGAAACATTTATGCAGCAAATTTCTTGCCTGGTCTAGGTCTTCCTCGTTTTGAATTATTGAATGACATCACTTGGAAGAAATTGGACACACTTTTTCCAAATTTTTGTATAGGTTTGCGCATATTCTGTACATTACCTATATCAGTAGCCAGTGCTGAGAGATCTTTTAGCGTATTCGCAAGGATCAAAAATTATCATCGTTCCTGTTCAGCCCAAACAAGAGTATCAGGATTAGCAACACTTTGCCTGGAATCGGACTAGGCTAGAAAAATAGATTTGGATGCAGTGATCAACGTTTTTGCTACGGCCAAAGCAAGAAAAGCTTGCATTGCAGATGCACAGCGATAACCAAAGAAACCACAAATAATGATTAATTTAAGTTAAGTTTAAATTAGTCAAGTTAATATTTAAGCTAGTTTTTATTATTTTTGTTGTCAAGCATAAGTTATATTGTTATAATTAACTAATAAAACAAAATTAACAAAAAAAAAAAAAAAAAAACACCGAAAACAGAATTTTGTATTTAATGATTTAATATAAATGCATATTTCATGGCTAAAGTTTGATTTAATTTTAACCAAGTTTTCTATAAACTATAAGATAGATTTTAATTTATGATTTTGTAATTTTTTTTTTAAGAACTACCCCCGGGCCCGGAAATTCTCTCGGCGGCCCTCATTCATTGTATGTGAACCCTACAATATATATTACCATGAGGCAGCATTTAGCTTAGATGTGAATGAGTTTTACAGAGTAGAATTAACAATGTTAATCCAAGAGTAGATTGTATGGTCTTGTTATGTGAATCACTTGACATGTAAGTACCCTTAATTTACATATACAAGGGTATTATAAGATCTTTCTAATACTTTTAAGACTTACTGAGTTCGAAAGATGACTGGTTTCATAAAATCTTTTTTTGAGCTTTCTGGTACAGGAGTTTTAACACCTGCTGGCACGGTTGAGTATGCCACATATTGAGAAGTAAGCAAAACTGAAAACAAGAGTATCGTTAAAGACGGGCCTTTGAACCGATGACGACGAAGAATTGCGTACGTTTTTGACAAATAACCAACAATTTGTTTGTTTTTTGAGAAATCAGTATATTTGTCGATTTTTGTTTTCGTGTAAAAATTTGGTTCAAAGAAAATGCACTTGCTAAAACTTTTTTCCGGTTTTCCTCGGTAGTGTTATAGTATAGTATTTGTCTGATTAACCTGCGATGTTGCCGACTTTGAAGAATGTTGTTGTTATTCTCAAGCTGGTCGGCAGCATTGTTTTCTCTCCTAAGCATTCGTTTTTCTTACAAAAAAAAACATGAATATCCTTTTATTTTTTTTTTACTTCAAGGAAAAGTAAGAAAATATATGATAAAATGAACAGTCCATGGCCAAGGACCCTGAAATCCGATCCGAATGTTTAAACTGTCCGAAAGTTGTTTCCGATATGAATTTAAAGTGGCTTTAGAATCGAACGAAAATGTTGCAAAGCAACGATTGCAACTTTCGAATAAGTGTTATTGTTTGAGTTTCCTGTTTTTATCCAATGAATCCTTACATTATACCGTTAACTTGTTCGCAAGATAATTAGCAATTGAGTGGAACCCAAATTTCGATTGGAAAGCAATTAGCGATGAAAATAGAGTTGCTATGTGTGAAATTTTGAATTTTCGAACAAATGTATATATAAGAAAATATATACATTCTATTCCGAATTTCGTACTACTCATCTATTATCCGTTTTCAGAGCAAAATGCTCCTATCAACTTGCGAACGCATATGTTGAAGTTTAATAGAATGAACTTTACCTAGGCTTTGCTTCTTGGTACCCTTACTAAATTTCCAGAGACCCTGATGGCGACTCAAGCTTAAGGGAGACTTTTCCTCTTTCGAAATTTAGTATCGAAATGTATATCGTTATTTTTTTTTACTAAAATTGAAATCTCTGTTTTCTTTAAAACTCGAACACGATTTCTCCTCAGAATAAAATCTCAACATTGCCTGAATTCTCTTGTTCAGTTGTTATTTTGTAAGGGAATTCCAAATGAAAAGCAAAAACTAGTCGTTTTTTATGAACTTTAAGTTGCAATTTATATAATTTGTGAACGGGATTTAAAATTAACTACTTTCTGTTGTTGAGAAATGACGTGTGCCCATACAACTATGTTAAGTACTTTCGTTTTCAAAACAAAGAAATGTAAGACTTATGTGACCTGATTTGTATGGACACTTCATTTAAAAATCTTAAATGTTTTTATTTAATTATTATTAATTTTGCCTTCAAAAGTCAACATTGGGTCCTTGTCGATCGGCTTTCGTTTGTGACCTTTGACGCTTAATAAACAGTCTTTCTCGGGCAGCTCTCTCTTTTCTATAAAAAAAGGTATAAATTATGTAATTTTTGAGTCTTTTTTTGGCAAACTTCATAGCTAACTTACCTTCTGCGGATCTTTTCCAGAGTTTCATCTGTTGGCTGAGGAGTTTCGATTTCATATTTTCGAATAATATTGCGAAGTTTTTCTAGAGCGTCAGCTAGGTTCATTTGTTGCGACCGGGTTAAATCACTTTTGATGACAAAATAACCATCTTTACTGAGCTTATTTTGTAACTGAGGAAAAGATAATTGAAACGATAATTTATAAAAGTTATGGATAAGTAAGTGAATTGAATTAATTTTGAATGGCAATTTTATTGTTGTTTGATATGAATAGATGCATATCTATCTACTTACTTCAACTAATAATTTTTGTTTAGTCTTTTCTGGTATCCAAGTTGCTGATTCTAACTTAAAACGCAGATCAACTTTGGTGTTTACGCAATTCACGTGTTGACCACCAGGTCCTGAACTGCGGCTATACTTTATCTCCAATTCATTAATTGGTATGAAGCCGGAGAACTTTTCCCCAGTCGAAAGTGGCTGTTTATGGAAATATAATCTATAATCAAACATAATATAAAAGAAATTTAATGGTTCTTACCGCTGATGGAGTAAACAATTGAAGTTTGCTTTTGGGGTATAATGTTTCCAAAGACAAATCGCTTCTAAATGAGAGGTTGCGCGAAATAACGCTAACTGGGATGTGTGTCTTTTGAAGAATGGGTTTATTCAGCAAAGAAAGAAATCGACAGCACAATTTATTCATATTAAAATAATTTATAAATATTCCGGAAAAGTTTAATCTTTCTTCTGAATTTAGAAAATTCAACTTTCTAACCAATTTAAAAAACAGCTGGCTGTCAACTGTCAGTAATTTTTTTTCTGAGTGTGTTCGCATGGTGTTGTTAGACTGCGTTCAGTGTTAATATTTTTTAAACTTAACGAAAATGAATTTTCCATCCATTTTTTAATTTTTTTTCATCTTTGGTTATCAATTTTCATTTTATTTCGGTCGAAAACTGCGATTCAAAAAGAAATAGGTTTTTTTGGGATTTCGAAATGTGCGATTTCTTCGAAATCTCATATAATGAAATGAATGAAATCTCGGATTTTGGTAGAGATAATGGTGTTGTGTTCACACCATGTCAAAATTTGCAGTAAATATGAAAGAGAGAACCGTTAGATGATTATACTGTTCTTGTTATATCTTCATATTATGGTATTCAGTGATAACGAAATTGATTGCAGAATATAGATTTGCTCAATTTGACAATCTGAGATTTTCAGAGATTTCAGTGATTTTGCATTAGCATTATTGACAGTGGCGCAAAATTATAGACGCTTTAATACCAAACTAAAACAAATAAATATTGGCACTAACCATAAAAGTTTAGTTCTTCAATTATAGACGACTCAAAAATTGATTTTCTCTAAATGTGAAACTAGTTTTTTTAATAACAGGAAACCCCCGCATTATAGCGCATAATTATAGACAATTAAAGTCGACATTATCAAGAACTTAGTGTGAAACTAGCTGATGTTTTCATACAAATTTCAACCTAGTCTCACACTAAATAAGTTTTAGTGTCAAATTAAACGACTATAATTTTGCGCTTGTTTTTAGTGTGAAACTAAAAATTCTCTGAGAATGACAGCCCGCTCTCATAAAACGCCATTTTGAAAATAAAAATACACACAAACTTTGCCTAAATCCAACAACAACAAAATTCGCTAAGGTTTATAATTGAGAAAAATTAGTGCAGAACTAAAAAATTTAAGTAGTGTGAAGTTTATGTACATATTAAAAATAGGTTGTCTATAATTTTGCACCAGTGCCGCAGAAAAATTGACTCTGACTGGGAACCAGCAATCAAACCACAAACCTGACGCCTTAAAATTAATAAAATGTGTGGAGCTGCAGAATCTATTTGAAATCTTGTTTATTTTATTTTTCATCTCAAATATAAGTTTATTACGGAAAATAGTTAAACTTTCATTAAAATATAATTCTTTGACATTTAAGTATGAATGCAATCATATAAAGACTTCCTTCCTTCTTGATGCTATTTGGCAAGGCAACGTGCAAATAGTTGACAATTCTTTTTGTTTTTGTACGAGAATTTTGTACGAATTTTGATTTTTTTTTGTTGTTCATCAAATTTATTATCTAAAATGGATAAAACAAAGCATGTAAGATCACCCAATATATTATGGTTCTCACATTAAAATTTTGTCAACAGGATTCTCCACCTGCCAGAAGCATAAAAGAAAACTCCGCTGAAATAATATCTGGCGGGCAAGTGTTCTATAATCCTGTCCAAGAATTCAATCGCGACTTGAGTGTTTCTGTTTTAAATGTTTTCTTTAAACGACTGCAAAAAGAAAGACTGGAAAAGGCTCTGAAGAAACAGAAACCAACCGAAGATACTTTAGAACAGTCTTATATTCCTGGGCAAAAGTACGAGGTAAGCTCCATATCTTCAAAAACCGTAAAAACACACCAATTTAACACTTCTTAGAATGGCATGAGAATACTGGAAGCCTTATCAGCAACTGGATTGCGGAGCATAAGATATGCTAAAGAAATTGCAGGCATACGAGAAATAATCGCCAACGATCTTGCTCAGAAAGCAGTTGATTCGATAAAGGAAAACATAAAACACAACAATGTTGAACATTTAATTACTCCTAGCCATGCTAATGCAATGTAAGTCTAATAACAAATTCAAAATTAATACTCGCTAAGAGAGCTTAATGACAGGACTGTGATGTACCTCTCAACTGAATATGAAAAGCGTTTTGATGCCATCGACTTGGATCCGTATGGCTGTCCGAATATGTTCTTAGATGGTGCAATTCAAAGTATACGTCCAGGAGGTTTATTATTGGTTACAGCAACAGATATGGCAGTTTTGGCTGGCAATACACCTGAAGCTTGTTTTGTGAAATACGGATCGGTTCCTTTAAGAAACAAATCGTGTCATGAGATGGTGAGTAATAAATGATTTTGAATTGACTTTTAAATCTAGTCGGTTTGGGCTTGCGCTCATCTTCAAACTATACTTCTGCTGTCAGCTCCGACTTTATAGCCCCAAACTCGATCAGGTTGATACTGATTTATCAGAATTTACTCTACATGGGTAGGGTATTACTTATTACATTACTTATTTCCATCATATTCTCGTCGTTTATGTTACAAAAATATTTATTGCCAGAGCCTGCTGATGTTCACTTTAATTTTCTTAAATTTTATTCTACAATGTGACCGCACATACACGCAAGTGCGTGCGCTCCAGACGTGCAATTTATTCTTCATTGTACAAATATTATAAATTATAACAACTTTATTGGTCGCTTCCGCCTTTCTAAGGAGACTATTTTGTTTTAAATTTTAGGAAGGTTGTACTTACATTTTGAAAAACAAGTCCATTTTTACAGTTAATTTGCAATGTCAGTGGCTCTCAAACTGTATCAACAAGAGCGCTGGACGACACGAAAGCGATAGTGTTTCGTGAAGCAAACTATTGGCGATCGCGTTCAGTGATATCGTTTTGACGATTATCTTCGAAAAGTTACATGATTAGAGGCCTGGCTCCGCTATTCTAGTCAGACAACACACGAAGGAAGGTATGTGCCTACTTGAATACCGTATCTGTAGTGCCCCGTGGCTTAGTGGTTAGTGTGTCGGACTGCTAAGCGAAAGAACCTGGGTTCAAATCCAGCTCATAGCCACCTTTTTTCTGGGGTACTGCCTCTTGCGAGGAACTGACAAAAGCTCCAAGAGTAAAATTTGTCTCGAAAAAGTGCATCTCAAGAGAGGAAAATCGGAACAAGCACAAACAAGTCAGGGGCTCAGCTGAAAGCACTCATTTATGAAATACGAGTATCATTTCACGTTATCGCAATTTGTAGAATACGTTGTTATACAAACGATAATCGGTTTTAGATAAAAGGGCATGGCTCCAGGAGCATGAGTTCTTTTATTGATAAGTAGAACTAAATTTTTGGAAGACATGCAATTTCCTGAAGGCAGTACAAAATTTGTAAAAAATATTAAAAAACTTCATCCTCGGTTCCAACGCTCTTAGCCGGGAATCTTGGTGGTAGTGATTACTTTCAAAACAGACCTAAGGTGTGTATTAGTTATTCTGGACCTTACAGACTTGATGACTGAAAATAACTGCTTGCACCAATTGGTACCTACTTCAAAACATGCAAATGATTTCATATGCAAATTTTCGAGTGTTCTGTAATCTGACCGGCAAATACTTGTAAAATTCGGCCATTCCAACTTCACTGAATTTAGATCTTAATACGGAGTCACAATTTAATTCGATTACCAACACTTGTCTTTCAAAGCTTCAAAATTTTCCAACCCAAATTTGTTTGTGGTGCATGGGACTGGAATTAATAAATTGAAAACAATTTCATGGGACTCCCGGTTTGTTTCACATTCATTACTGATTGTAGGGTATTGTGTTTTTCATTTGAAAAACAAAAATGAAAATGTGTGAAAACCTGAAAACTCAAGGTGCAATTTATAAACTAAAGCTCAAAATTATAAATAACGGGGACCTGGGCCGCATGCAGCGAGTTTTGCATGCTTGGCCTAAATGATCGAATGATCCACCCGCTTCTATTTCACTCTGCTTTCGCGGCGTTTTAAAATTAAGGTTTTGTGAAAACCCTGTTCATTGGACCTGAATTAAAGAGCATTCGCAGCATCCAAGTGGTTTCTTTTCTTGTTCCTCAGAGTTATACTACAGCATCATACTCTTTTATCAAAAACGCGTGCTTTTAGAATCGATGACACTCTTGTTCATTGGATTAGAACCTATCTTCTGGACCGTTCAACACAAGTTGATTTCCGCCCAAAAAGAACTGTCTTCGACTCTCTTCCCCATTTCTTTATAAATAATCTTCTGTTTACTTCTAACAACGACTCTACACTCAGCTTTTCATATTCGTTCGGTGATTAACGTCTTTCGCCTTCGGACGTACAATTGCAACGGTACCGTATGTTAAGCTCATTGAACTCCGATTTACACACCATTGTCAAATGGGGTAATAGGAATCGTCTGCTTCGAAAGATGTTTTCTGCCGTTAGAGTTAACATATCCCTCATGCCACACTCATGAAAGTTACTTGCATCGAAGAAACCTAAAAAACTCTCAGTACTCGGTATGTATGTCAACGATGATGTCCGTTGGAACTTGGAACATCGACGATCTATCCTGCGTCAGCCCTCGACTGTCTAAATAAAGGAGTAGTAAGCCCCGAAGATTTGGCCATTAGTGGAGGTTATCGCCCTTACAATGCGACCTCTATCCCGTTTATATTGTTCCCGTTCTATAGGAACTCATTGGAATAGTAGTGTTTGTACTCTGACTCCGGTGTTCTATGCAGTCCAAAACTATCAAAGCGAGACGATTGGGCCGACCTCTCTTTCTCATGGTGCTTTTCCCCAAGAGTGAGCTTTGTAAGCCACTTCTATTGCAGCATGAGCTTGTCAACATTTCTTCTCATTCCCTTATGATGTCCTTGATTTTATTCTTAATAAACCTTCTTCTGTTTCTAAAGGCACTTCGAATACTTCTTAGAGCCATAGAAGGACACGCAAATCGTTATGGAAAATATATCGAACCCCTACTCAGTGTGTCGGCAGATTTTTACATTCGAATATTTGTACGTGTTCATGTCAGCCAGGCAACATGTAAATACAGTATATGGTAATATTGTCTCTTAATCATGTCTTTAAAATATCAATTACCACCTACATTTTACTCTTGCACAGCAAGCAGTCTATGGTATACCAGTGCACGGGTTGTGAAACAATAACACTACAGCCTCTCGGAATAGCGAAGCCAAATCCCAGTGAACGTGCACCAGACCAAGTTAAATTTGCTCTACCCACTGGACCTCAAGTTGGCCAAACTTGCACGCATTGTGGACATAAACATCATGTAAGATCATTTGAAAATATCAAAACATATCGTCGCTAATTTGTACTCATTTTAGTTAGGTGGTCCAATATGGTCAGCACCGATTCACGACAAAGCATTCGTTCAAGAACTCCTAAGTGAAATTCAAAAAGAGCCACTAAGTGAACTAGGCACAAATCGTCGCCTAGTTGGAATGTTAAGTGTGATTGCCGAGGAGCTTGATGACGTGCCACTCTATTATTCGCTAGACAAGCTTTGTTGTGTAGTTAAGCTGGAAATTATGCCTATTTTGAAATTTCGATCAGCTTTATTGCATGCCGGCTATAAAGTATCATTTTCCCATGCCTGCAAGAGCTCTGTCAAGACCAATGCCCCACCGTCAGTAATTTGGGATATACTACGTTGTTGGAACCAAGTTCATCCAGTAAAACAGGATAGAATGATAGATGGAACACCAGTGAAAGAGATCCTTGGGGTTCCACCCAAAGAACAGCATGAGTTAAATGATATTCATCCCGACGCAAACCCAGATAGTAGAAAAAATGCTTTGTCAAGATTTCCTGGAAACCCAACAGCCCATTGGGGACCTGGAACTAGAGCAACTATTATGTAAGCATATGGTGTTCTTGCTTTTCCAATAATCTATAATGGTTTGTTTGTCAATTTCAGGATTGGTGAAGATAAGATATTAAAAAGTTTTAGGAATCAGAACAAAAACAAGAAACAAAAGTCAACGAGTTCACCTATGGAGGAAGGTGAAGAAAAACAAAGCAAAGTTTTGAAGTTGGAAGAAGAACCTTCTTTATAAAGTTACCAATTCTTTGTACATTTTACAAATATATTTTCATGTTAAAATTGAATGTTTTTGATCAATAGTGGAAGAAGTTTCCACCAGCTGGTTGCCTCGAAAAGCCATTGTTGGTGAGTTGAGTGCGATGTCCACTGTTTATCAACTTAACACTATGTGGTGAGTTTTTCTCTTTAATACCACCTGAAAAAAAAATAAGATTTTCAAAAATTCTTAACACTTTTTCAATTCTACCTATCCTCAGTGGATGTCCGAGTGGATCTGGTTTCTTGACAACAATGTCTTTTGTATTCCTCAGCACACGAAATGTATCAATATCAAGAGTTTCCTTTTGAAGCACTACGTCGACTTTTTCTGGAAACAATTCTTCTGCGTGGTGGTATCTGGAATCTAGGTTGAAATCCAAACTATCGCGCGGTATGTTCGCATTCGCACTATAGCATCGACTTTTTCTAACTGAATTCAACGTTTGATGATAGAACAAGCGTTCGTGCGGTTTAAGCCCTGTAAACCATATTCCTTTGGTTGATGGCAATTTTGGAGAAGGTAATGGACGGAGGAAGTTTCCTTCATGTTCGAGATTTGGTTTATAAGAGGTGTTGCGAATTTTTATCATTGCTAGTTTATTGAAGTAATTTTTGTCGAATTTGACAGAATGCTAGTTGATTTGTTCGGTTTGTTTTGTTGTCGGAGTAACGAGTAGTGCAGGCATTTATGTATGTTTGTACGTAAAATTGAGTGTTGATAGTAACCAAAACAAAAAGGGAGCTACTGTACACTTTATTTTCATAAAATTCAGTTTATAAAATTCACCTTCACCAAAAAAAATATCGTCTGTTTATAAGAGGAAGAATGTTCATGCAATCCATGATCCGTACATTTTTTTTCTTTCAGTGTCATTTGAAATCAGTGGTTTTAAAATCTACATTTTGAAATGCGGTGTCTGAGATATAAACGAAAAACCGATTGAATAAAAATAAGCTTTCCAAGTATTGACCTCCATGATATACATATGGATAAGAATCTTCTTCGGGTTCATATATTAAAACGAACTAACTGTTTTACTACCACTAAACGTTTTTGCTGACGACTCTATCCTTGGCTTTTCGTATTCGTTCGGTGATTCACTTACATCGCCTTCGAACGTGCAATCGCAAGGGTACCGCGTACCCATTAAATCCGGTGTACATCAGGATTGTCAAATGGGATAATGGGAATTGAGTGGAGTTTAATGCTCGAAAACTCAACCGTTAAACTGATATAAATCGACTTATTTTCTACCTAAACAAAATAACTTATTGTGTACTTAAATTCGCAATTGAAAGAAAATAACGGATGTCAATTTTCAATCAAAATCCAGGTCCTCTTGCCTCAAGGAAATGAAGGTGATCAAGGTTTAGGAGGTCAACAAGGTTTCAAGAGAGAAAAAGTAGAACAGGGTTTACAAGGTCCTAGAGGTTTCCATTCTTGCAGAGTAACAACACACACACAGGAATGGTTGAGAGTATAAGTCACTAGGCCTTGGCTCCTTAAGGAGCTGTCGCGCCAATAAATTTATTTATTTTAGAGGTTTCAAGGACCTCTGGTTCAACAGGCGCAGAGGGTGAACAAGGGCATAGTGAGATGAATGCAATTCCTGAAAAAGCTGTGGCCCTACTCTGAAATACGATTCGAAAGTTAAATTGTTGGAAAACGGATAATTGATGCTCAGGAATCCGAGATTTGGAAAGGAATATCCGAATTTTATTTTCTTCTTTCGCAAGGAATGCTTGAATGGTGAAGAAAGAAGAAAATTAAATTCGGATATTCCTTTCCGAATCTCGGATTCCTGAGCATCAATTATCCGTTTTCGAACGATTTAACTCTCGAATCGGTTTTCAGAGTAGGGCCAATGTAGACAAGCTAGTCACTAGGTTTAAGGAGATGATTTGTGAGTAAGGTACTTGAATATCGTGATAAGCGTAGAAATTTATTGCTTAGCAACAGATTATAGGATGACTTTATGATGAAAATATTCACAAAGGAATAGCTACTAAACTAAATTGATGATAGAGCTCAAGATTTAGCAGAGGCGTTACTAAGTAGCGGTGTTCTCTGACAATGAAACATTGGTAGAGAAACTTTCAAACAGTACTGAGATAATAAAAAGCATTTCAAAATAATTTATTAAAGCAAAATCCACTAAAAGTTCAAGAACCAAAAGGTCTGTCTGCCACCCTGTCGGCAAAACTGTTGCCCTGAAGCAATAATAAAACTATGCGGAATGATTCAGTCTGTAAAGTGGACTTGGATAGCCTTCGTATTCAAAAATAAATAACAATCAAGAGGCAGACAAAGAAAACGTCTTGCCAAGACTTCTTGACTCCAAGTAAATAAACATTGACTTGTTAATTCTATCTCTTAAATCTTGATAAAAAGTAATAGACCATTGAAGTTAACATTAAGAATGATTTAACTTACATTAGTTCTAAAAAAAAATCAAGTAGGTTGAATGTCCTTCAGAGTTTTCCGCATTGCCTTGTGTATTTTCCTGTCTTTGGATGCGCTCTTCAGCCAGGAAAAACTATGCACTATTTAACATTTTCATGAATACTAGAATCGTCCGTGAAATTCGAGCACCTATCAATTCTTTTTAACGAAATGACACATTAAGTTAATGAACACTAAACTTATGTAATTTTAAACTGAATAATTAATTTCGAATGAATACGTAGTGGTGGACAAGAATTCAGCACACTCATTGAAGAAAATAAAATCTAAACTATTTTTGGGTTGTTTTAACATCTATTAAATTTGCTGTTTATTTTATTTACATTAAATACACACAAAAGTTTATTTTCACCAAACAAAATAATATTGTATGTAATGCCTGTAAAAGAAATTAAAAAAATATGAAAAATCAGTTTTCGGCTTGGAGGTAATTAGTGTCCAGCAAAAAACTGTTTTAATTTTATTCAGGTGACGTTTTTCTCGAAACGAATTAAATATAAAAGGCAACGGTATTTTTTCGCAGGTACCGTTGTCAATGACTACATGCATATTTACCGTTGCTTAAAAAAAATAGACAAGTATTTTGAAAATATGCTACTTCTACTACTAGTGTGCTAAATTCGTGTCCACTTCTGCATTTATTACTCATTACACCGGAAATTCTCAACAAAAATTAAACAAAAATAAATCCTTCAAATCTACGCGAGATCACCTTTTATTTGATGAATATAACGAAGTGCATGCCGCTTAGAACGTACGGAGAAAAGCGTACGACAAAATTTATGTTTACTAATTAATATAAAGATTTTGTAACACAGGGTTATTCCAGAAAGCGAAGCGGATCGCATTGAAAGCTTTACCTCAATTTCGACCGTCTTCGCTTTTGGGTATTCTCAAATGCGAACGGGGCGAAAATGATCATTCCAATTTTCCCATATCCATTTCCACTTTTCCCACTCTGTCTCTCAATTTTTCCAGTCTGACTCTCAATTTTTTCATGCTCATTTCCAATTTTCCAAATATTTTTCCAAAATTCCATTTATATTCTAAAAGCATTTGACAGCTATTTATCATTAACTTTTTTGTATCCTTTGTTTTTTTTTTTTTTTTTTTTTTTTTTATAATTAATGCGCGCACAAGGGATTATGTGTTTCCCTTTTAATGTAGAACACACTGCGCGGGCATTACGAAGAAAGGGAGGGGAGAGATAGGAGGTGCCGATTAACATTGGTTTTGAATGTTTGCAGATCAAAATGGCAAGGGAAAATCCCGCCGGGTAAACTATTCCAAATTCGTGTCGTTCGGCTAAAAAAAGAATCCCTATATTTCACGGTACGTCCGAAATTGGGCTCAAGGGTGAACTGATGAGCATTCCTTGCGAGACGAGTATTACGGGAGAAACTTTTAAGGGGAGGAATGCAACTGGCTACTTCGAGTGAACATTTTTTGTAAAAGAAACGATAAAATAAGGAGACATGAAACATTGCGTCGGTGTTCGAGTGGGGCAATTGTTTCAGCGGCAGTTCTATTTCCTATCAATCTTAACGCTCGATTTTGTATTCTATCAAGCAGGTGAAGCGATGTTTGCGAAGCACCTGCCCAGAGGTGGGAGTTATACTCGAGTTTAGGGCGTATAAACGCTTTATAAATTGTAGCCAGATCAGATGGGGAAAAATAATTCTTACACCGATACAGAAAACCTAAGCACTTTGCAGCATTCTTAGCGATCTCAAATATATGGTCGTTCCAACGGAGATCGTCGTTGACACACATACCGAGTACTGAGAGCTTTTCGGTTTCTTCGATGTAAGTGCCATTCATGGACAATGGCATTGGGGGAATGTTTAGCTTTAACGACAGAAGACAGCATTGAGTTTTCGAAGCATTAAACTCCACACGATTTCTATTACCCCATTTGACAATGCTGTATAAATCGGAGTTTAATGAGCTTGACATACGGCACCGTTGCAATTGTACGTTCGAAGGCGAAGGACGTGAATTATCGAACGAATATGAAAAGCTGAGGGTAGAGTCGTCAGCAAAACAGTTAAGTGGATTAGAAGTAACAGACAGAAGATCATTTATAAAAAATGAGGAAAAGAGTCGGAGACAGAACAGAGCCCTGGGGCACACCAGCATTTATTTTATGGGAATCAGACTTGAATCCGTCCAATACAACTTGTATTGAACGGTCCAGGAGATAGCTTCTAATCCAACGAACAAGAGTATTATCGATCCCAAAAGCACGCATTTTCGATAAGAGAGCTTCATGCCAAACTCTATCAAATGCCTTGGAGATATCAAGAGCAATAATCTTACTTTCACCAAAGCGATGTAAAGATTTGTTCCACTGTTCGGTGATATGCCATCAGATCACCAGTGGAACGGTTGCTGCGGAAGCCATACTGACGGTCATGGAGAAGCTTACGATCTTCGAGATATTCCTTAAGCTGACGGTTAATCAGTGTTTCCATGACCTTAGAAAGAAGGGATGTCAGTGCTATGGGTCGGTAGGAGGAGGGGGAGGATGGGTCACCTTTCTTAGGGACAGGCTGGACAAATGCTGTTTTCCATCTTCTAGGAAAGATTCCAGAAGAATAGGAGCGATGGAAAAGCTTACGCAGTGGCTTTGCCAGTGTGGAAGAACACCTCTTCAGAAGAATCGGGGGTATACCATCCGGGCCAGCGGATTTGTGTATATCGAGATCTTTGAGAACTCTTGCTACTGTACGAGTGCGGAAAAAATGTGTCCCATGGAAAAATTTACATTCTCAAGTACAGGAGGGGCAACGTTGCTTTGAGGCAGCGTGGAGCTGGCAGCGAAATGGGCGGCGAGCAAGTTTGCCTTCTCTGAAGAGTAAACAATTGGTTTGTTATTGTCGATGAGCGTTGGAACCGAAGATGTCGAGGAGTTTTTTATATTTTTTAC
Source organism: Platycheirus rosarum (assembly GCA_963971375.1). Classification (NCBI taxonomy): domain Eukaryota; kingdom Metazoa; phylum Arthropoda; class Insecta; order Diptera; family Syrphidae; genus Platycheirus; species Platycheirus rosarum. The sequence continues at coordinate 27,928,413 of OZ020507.1, forward strand.
AAATGACCAAAATTTTTACTGCCTTTGGGACACTGCAGAATTTTTTGCCGTAATTTTTGGTCATGCAAAAATTTGGTTCTTTCTATAACGGAGTTGCATGCGTTCCTTGCTTGTTTGTGCTTTTTCCGATTTTCCTCTGTAGGGTTGGCTTTGTAAGATCGGAAACTTACTTCTTTGAGCCTGATAGCTTCTTTACACTCAGAATTAAACCAAGACTTTTCTTTAGGTTTGATGCTTTTTACTCTATTAGGAATAAAAGCACGCATCCCTAGAAGAATCACATTTGTGATCATTTGAGCACTGGCATCAATGTCACTATCGAGGAAGCATAGTGACCAGTTAAAGTTTCGGAAAAAGAAATTCAGGCCGTCCCAGTTGGCTTTCTCGTATTGCCAAACGGTCCTGGTGGGAAGTTTTTCTTTAACTGGATGGGTGGGGGATGAGAAATTAGCTGAAATGATACAATGGTCTGAAGTGCCAAATGGAGAAGTTACACTAATGGTATATTTATCAGGGTGAGAAGTAAGAAACAAGTCAAGAGTATGGGCTGCTTGCCCAGCAACATCCGGTATACGCGTTGGCACATCGATCAGTTGGGTAAGGTGATGTAACCCGGCAAAGAGCTCGACATACCTTCCTTCGGGTGTTGTCTGACCAGAATAGCGGAGCCAGTTGGAATTGTGTACATTGAAATCGCCCGCAATAACGATTTCAGTGCGAGGACAAAGGGAAACAATTTTCGAGATGGAATCAGAATCAAACTCGTTACAAGTCGAATTACTGTCAAGATTTGGACTCCTGTAAATAAAACAATAATGAATGACATGCTTGCGGACAGTGAATTTGAGCCATAAGAAGTTAAAGTCCGTGTTGGAACATTGCCCATATTGGGGAAGGCTCTGGCAAGCAATATCATTCCTAACATAGACCACGAGACCATGATGAGAAAAGAGTAATGGCACCAAGCTATACCCATGTAGAGCAAATTCTGATAAATCAGTATTTACTCCAACCTGAGTTTCACTTAATGCCAAAACAGCTGGCCTGTGTTGAACAGTGTAGACGTACACGTGAAAGAAATTCTTTCTTAAACCACGAACATTTGAATACACGACACAAAAATCACTTACCATTTAAAAATACTTACATACAAAACACAACTCTGATTAAGTCGAACTGCGCAGTGAAAATCCAAATTAACTTCTGTAATAATCAAACTGTCTTAGGTGTTATGCCCATAAGACAGCCTGTTTACAAAAAATCAATTTAAACATTCAGCACAATAAGACAAATTCAGATGCCCTTATCTATTTACCGCAAGCATTGTATGGTCATACGATGCCTACAGTAGATAAGAAAGACTCAGTTAAGCACAAAGGTCTTGGGACAGATTAGAGGATAATTTGTTATGCGAATGCGTTTTATTTATTTTTTTTTTCTTTCTCAGCGCGAGTGGGAATCTTTATCATTCATCCTACGACGTGAGTGAATATTATTATTTTTTTTTTTACAGCACACGCGAGGGGTTTTTTTCAATTTCTCTAACGAGTGTGTATTAATTTTTTTTTTTTTTTTTTTTTTTTTAAAGCACTCGCGATAACAACGCTCAACAATTATTTGTTTGGCTTTTGTTTAACCATTCGTGCGCGCACCTCGACATCCGTCCTCTACGAGCTTAGGATCGACACTGAGTTAGAGTTGTTTGTTTTGAGTTGTTAGAGTTAAATGTTGATAGTTGAAATTTGTTCAATTTATAATAAAAAGTAATTAAATGGATTCGAAAAGTGTGTTTTCATGCCGAAAATGAAGTATAAAGGCAAGAAATGGTTGCTAAAAGTTTAAATACGTAGAGAAGTGGTTCTTCTCCGTTCGATATCTCTAACAAAGAGTCATTGCTGTGCTAAGTGAGTGAATATTTAAATTTAAAAAAAATTAAACCTTTGTTTACTTAGCTTTTTTAAATTGTTTCGACTCACTGGCAAAGGAATTTACAGTAGCTCCTTAAGCCCCATATTGAAACTGGCCGCTTCCCTAGCAAAGGGTTCATATCAAGGGTGTTGGGCAGGATTACTAAATTGCTATGATTCTAAGTAAAACATTATACCCATTAAGAAGAAAGAAGAAGTCACCCAAAAAATTATAAATTCTATTAGAGGCATTTTAAATGCAAAATTAAAGATTTAAACAATTTTAGTATTCTTAGTTTTATTAAACGTTTAGAATTTTTAAAGATCCACAAGTAATCCGCCAGCAATCCGTCACCTAAATACCTATCGCTTTCATTTCAATAGAAAAATTAAATTGGAAAGTGCTTTCGCTTTACTTTTGGTCGAATGAGAAACGAATCGTATTTGGAAATACGAAAATAACAAAGCGCCCTCTAAAGCAATCCGCCGCGCTTTTGGAAATAACCCCAAAAGCATTTCACAAAAACATTGAAACAAATGTTCGAAGTATTTTATTTTTAAGTTGGTTGAACTGCTTTCCCGGAAATGGAATTCCGATGTAGATTCACAATAAAGGGAAAGATTTGGAGGAAAGGAGACCGCTCGTAGATTTTTTCCCCGGAGATGCCGATAAGGCTGATAAGGGAGTAGCTGAGGATTAGGAATATGTACTTAAAAATATGTTGGTTGTCTGTAGTCGGTTTACGGACGATAATTTTACGTGATAACGTTATAAGAAGACATTGATGGCAGCAACACCAACATACAGCCCGTTAACTCACACCCACAAACCCTGTCGTTAAATCCACACACACACACCCCAATATCTACATCTACTTTAACAAAACTCCGCTTTTTTAAATTTGAAGGGAATTATTTTGGGATTTTGCGCGTTTTTTTCCATGTTCGCCTGGTGCTCAGAATACGTTTGCGATCGAGCTCGAAGCACAAATGATGCTGCGAAATTGACGTTTTGTATTTCTTAGATTGTATTATTGTATATAGTTAAATCATCCCAATATCTACATCTTATTTCTACTTTTACAAAACTCCGCCTTTTTGAATTTGAGTGGAATTATTTTGGGAATTTGCGCCAGCTTTCTTTCATGTTCGCCTGGTGCTAAAGATCGATTTTGTTTGAAAGAACCACAGTATCGCGGTTAACATCAGCATGAGTCATGTTATTTCGTATGTGTGTCATCGATTTATAAGACGTTATCACGTCAAAAAAGAGGTGATTTTCCAGGTTTTTGTTTCCAGGGTATAATCAATTTTATATATTCAGCCCTATCACAGATTCCCACGTAGAAAATTGCCGAACGAAACGCTAACGAAAAAAATCAAATCACAAACCCCGAACAAATCAGCCATGATCCAAACCTCTTTTCGTACTTAGGGAATCAGCTGATTTGTGTCAAAATGTGAAAATCAAAACAAATTTCACTTTTATTGTGATTGGATTCAATTACGATTGCTTGTTCTTTGTTCTTCCTTAGACTGAAAATACTTAATTTTTTCTTTTAAACTGTTTCACGCGACATCCGAAATAGTCGAAATAGACTTAATAGGAAGGCGACAGTTATAGCGATCAGGAAAAACCTTCTTAATAAAATGGGCACGACTGGGTCGTACGTACTTGCTCTTATGTGCATAATTACATTGGACAAGATCTTTGACAAAAACAAATAACATTTACGTTGAAAATAACACAGTGTGAACATATGTATAAAAACTATGAAAACCACAATGCTTAACGTTTTTTTAGAAAAAATTAATTAAGCCAACACACGTCTTAAATAACAAAGAATTTTTGAAAAAAGTATTTCGAAAAAAAGTTATTCAAAATTTTGATATGCAGAATTAATTTCTCTTCAAATAAAAAATTTGACAGAAATCCAGAGCTGTTACCGAGCAAGCCAAAAATTAAAAAACCGTTATATGAAAGGTACCGTTAAGACTTTTCCCGTATATGTGGTTCTAATCAAATGATAGCCCAATACCAACAAAAAAAATAGCAAAATCATCATCAAAATCGTTGGAGCCGTTTTCGAGAAAAATAAGCTTTTCCTAAACGGTCGTATGGAAAATACCGTTATTTTTAGCGCTAAAAATAAAATTTCAATTTCCACTCTGAGGAATGGCCAAAAGATAAACACATACCAAATTTTAAGGCAATCGCTTAACCCGTTTAGGCCGCAGCTCGATATACACCCGGACAGACAGACAGACGGACATTTTTTTGCCAATAACTTTTTTAAGCTTCTCTATAACCGTAATGTCATGTTTGATTGTTATCTCAATTTTTTTTTATATTCACGAATCCTAAATTTGCCTTAGTCCTTATAATCGCAAGCAAAAATGGAAAAAAGGAATTTTACTTTTATAGATTCAATGAAAAAACGTCAGTTAATTAATTCTTTCCGGGGAACTGCTTCTTACGAGGAAATGACAAATCCTCCAAGACTAAAATTTGCATTTCATGTAGGCGTTCGAACTCGGCGGTATTCCCGCTTCTGCAGATTTACAACAAACACACACGAAAATCGTTGAGAATACGTCGCTAGGCCTTTGCGCATTAAAGAGCATTTTCGCAAATGAATTAAGTTTAAAAACAGACAAATATTAACCTAAATATTTCATCAACTTCATTAGACGTGTTCGAGAAAATATGCTTTTCCTAAACGATTACATGACAGGTAACGTTATTTAAGCCCTACAAAAAATATTCTAAAATACCATATAGTCGGTGTCTGCTGGGGGAATGATCGTGTTTTATGGGTTTTTGATTCTAATCTGTTTGTTAGATTGCATGGTTTAGTTAACTTCAAAAAAATACTTTAATATTCGGTTGCAAAAGTGATCATTACTTTTTTGTATTGAATATGCAATATTTATGTAATTCTATTCTGTGCTTTTATTTAAACAATTAGCCAGGTCACGGTTCTTAAGATTTCAGAGTTCTCAAGAAATTTCCTGTCACTTATGATGGAGCTTTAAAATGTATCTGAAGATTTTGATTGATATTTTTCTTATTGTTGATTTGTGAGTCGTTTTCATTATTTTTCTCCTTCTGATCTGGCTACAATTTATAAAGCGTTTATACGCCCTAAACTGGAGTGCTGAGGTGCTTCGCAAACATCGCTTCACCTGCTTGATAGAATACAAAATCGAGCCTTAAGATTAATTGGAAATAGAACCGCTGAAACATTTGCCCATCTCGAACGCCGACGCAATGTTTCATGTCTTTCCTTATTTTATCGTTTCTTTTATTTATAAAAAATGTTCACTCGAAGTAGCCAGTTGCATTCCTCCCCTTAAAAGTTTCTCCTGTAATACTCGTCTCGCAAGGAATGCTCATCAGTTCACCCTTGAGTCCAATTTCGAACGTACCGTGAAACATAGAGATTATTTTTTTAGCCGAACAACACGAATTTGGAATATTTTACCCGGCAAGCATTCAAAACCAATGTTAATCGACACCTCCTATCTTTCCCCTTCCTATCTTCTTAATGCCTGCGCAGTGTGCTCTACATTAAAAGGGAAACAAATAGTCCCTTGTGCGCGCGTTAAATATAAAAAAAAAATACTAATTAACATTGTACACGAAAAACCTTTTTTATAAAGCGTTTTTGTATGTCTCTTCCAAGTTATTGTCTGCTTGATTATTGTTTTGTTAACAACCTTTCATAGTCCACCATTATGAAAAAAAAAATTCCAAATGAGTAAAAATAAAACATTTATAATTTATGTTAATCAATTTAAATTTATTTATTTAATTTTTTTTTTAAATGCGATGAAAAATGAAAACAATCTTACCAATACTCAATCCATCAAAGAACGGTCGTCTCGGGGCACTAACTTACCATTGCCCTCTTTTCGTATTAACCTGTAAATTACCTTTTTCAAAAAAACGAACCAGCAACAGACAGCATATTCGATTCAAGGAACAACAGGAAAACTGCATAAATAATATAAAAGATGCAAACTGTTCTCAGCCACTTGATTATTTTCTGCTTTACTTTGCGGTGTCTGTTTAGCAGGCAACATGTTTGTTTTAAAAGAACTGCAAAGCAGCAACGTGGATATCCACATGAAAGACATTTTTTTGTTGTAATCATTGCAATCGGCCAAAATCTTAGAAGATCTATGTCGGGCGGCAATTTGCAACAGGAACAATTTTTTTTGTCACGAAGTTTAAATGTAAATCAATCAGCAAAGCTTATGTTGATACGAAAATGTCCCCAAAAACTAGGGACGACAGCAGCTTAAGCCGTTATTAAATACGCACAAGGCAGGTTAGTACTTATTTTTCTTCTATCTGCTTTTTTTTTCAAATAACTGCTCTGCTTATTTTCTGCTACTGACTAATCTGCTACGTTTCTGCTTGATTTTAACTCAGCAACTTGAAATGTTTTCTTAACTCGGCCATCATCAATAACACCACCACCATCATCATTCTCTCCTAACAGCAATTTTGCACCACCCACCATAACAATGACTGCCGGCGAGAAGAGTCGGCGCCAGCCGTTTGTGTTAATTTCTGTTTTAGACTTGCTGAAGGCACGTAAACACAGAAAACTATTCAGAACAGCAGTAGTGGCAGCAGCAGCAGCATCACATGTAACACACACAGACAGGAACGTCCTGCGTTAGAATTTGAGTATAAATATTTAATATCACGTCTTTAAACATAATTTTATAGATAAAAAAGGTTAGATGAAGGTGTGTTTAAAAAAAATACATTAGCATTGAACTAATAAATCCTATTTTTGTTTGTATTTCTAACAAGACATAAATATAGATGTGTTTTGCCAATAGGGTATGAAGGGTTTAAATTATTCAAGCAAATAAAAAGAAGCCAGCTTTTTGAATATTTTTATTATTACATTTTATTCACCTACGTTGTATGTTCATACATACAATTTATATTTATGAAGTTGAGTTGGATGCACTTGACAAAATGTGCTCTCTACAAGTGAAATTTCAAATTTCTTCTTTTTTTTTATAATGAAATACAAATACATCCGACAGTTAAAAACTAAAATTTTAAATTGTCTTTTTTGTAAGATTGTTGTTCTTGTCATGTTTTATTAACAGACGACAGATGATTGAGTTTTTTGTTTTTTTATAATTTCTGTTTAACTGTTCGAAAGATATTGGTATTGGAATTGTTGTCTTATTGTAAATATACAATTTTACAGTGAATCTGATAAAAAATAATGTAATTTTTGTCGGTTTTGTATTAAAAAGGATTTGTCTTATTTCAAATTGATAAGATTATGTATGATATAAAAAAATTGATAATGTAATGTAGAAAAAAAAATTATTATTAAATTAGAAATACAATACATATTTGTATTTGTTGTTTTTTTTTTAGGTTTTTAGGTTTGTTATTTATGTACCTGTGTATGTTGAATACTCGCGGTCCCATGCAGCATTAGCCGTTTTTTTTTCAAAATTGTCTGTAATGATACAAAAAAAAATGAATGTAAATCTCGCTCGATTGAAATAAAATACAAAAAAAGATTTGTCTGAAAAACAGCTCCAACAATTACGACAAAATTTGTTTACGTGGTAATCTGAATTGATTTTTGAAATAGACTACATATGCGTATGGATTGGGTTTAGTTTAGGTCGAAGGGGCGGTTTTCTAAAAACCTTTCTACACAGAACAAAAATTCCATGTTATACGTTTTTAGAAAGACATAAATACTCGATCATTTCTTTTTTTTTAATAAAAATAAAAATGCTGCTAAGTGTGCTTAAGTTTTCTGTATCGGTGTGAGATTATAAAGCGTTTATACGCGGTAAACTCGAGTATTACTCCCAGCTCTGAGCAGGTGCTTCGCAAACATCGCTTCACCTGCTTGATAGAATACAAAATCGAGCGTTAAGATTTATAGGAAATAGAACTGCCGCTGAAACAATTGCCCATCTCGAACACCGACACGATGTTTCATGTCTTTCCTTCTTTTATCGTTTATTTTATAAAAAATATTCACTCGAAGTAGCCAGTTGCATTCCTTCCCTTAAAAGTTTCTCCAGTTATACTCGCCTCCCAAGAAATGCTCATCAGTTCACCCTTGAGCCCAATTTCAGGCGTACCGTGAAATATAGAGATTCTATTTTTAGCCGAACAACACGAATTTGGAATAATTTACCCGGCGAGATTTTCCCTTGCCATTTTGATCTGCAAGCATTCAAAACCAATGTTAATCGACACCTCCTATCTTTCCCCTCCCTATCTTCTTAATGCCCACGCAGTGTGCTCTACATTAAAAGGGAAGCAACTAGTTCCTTGTGCGCGCGTTAATTGTATATAAAAAAAATGGGCACGACTGGATCGCACGTACTTGCTCTTATGTGCCTAATTACATTGGACGGCAAGATCTTTGACAAAAACAAATAACATTTATGTTGAAAATAACATAGTTTGAACTTATAAAAAACTATCAAAACCACGGTTTTTTTTATTAAAAATGAAGTACGCCATCACACGTTTTAAATAACAAATAATTTATGAAAAAAGTTTTCGAAAATTGTAGGACGGATTTTGATAAAATCCTGTTTTTTTATTTTTAGTTTTTTGAATTTTTTTTTTAATTTTGGTATGCAATTTTTAGAGTTATTTTTTATGATTAGTTTTTAAAATATTAATTTTTAAAAAAAAAATAATATTTATTAGAAAAACAAAGTTATTCAAAATGTTCATATGCAGAATTAATTTGGCTATCTAGATCTTCTCAAATATAAAATTTGACAGAAATCCATAGAGCCGTTACCGAGCAAGCCAAAAATTAAAAAAACCGTTATATGAAAGGTCCCGTTAATAGACTTTTCCCGTATATGTGGTTCTAATCAAATGATAGCCAATACCAACAAAAAAAATTCTCAAAAATTTTCATTAAAATCGTTGGAGCCGTTTTCGAGAAAGTAAGCTTTTCCTAAACGGTCGTATAGCAAGTACCGTTATTTTTAGTCCTAACAATAAAATTTCAATTTCCCCTCTGGGGAATGCCAAAAGATAAACACATACCAAATTTGAAGGCAATCGCTTAACCCGTTTAGGCTGCAGCTCGATATACACCCGGACAGACAGATGATCGTAATGTCATGTTTGATTGTTATCTCAATTTTTTTATATTCACGAATCCTAAACTTTCCTTATAATCACAAGTAAAAAATAAAGTTGTTTATATGAACATTATTTTGAAAAAAGATTTTTGTATTGCCTCGAGCAACACTATGCGAATCACCCCGAAAAGGATCTTTGGACTACCCTTTTAACGCCAGTAAACAGCACTAAGCGGGCTTTTTTAAAGGAGGTGGCGTTGAAGATTGGTTTAAAACTTCTGAAAATCATAATCAGCCCTATCACAGTTTCCGTCGTAATAGAATCGTACTACGAATCCCAAAAAAAAGGTATCACTCCCGTCGTAACGAAAATGTTGGTAAAAAAATTCGGAGTTCAGGAAAATTTGTACCACTAAGCCCGAACGAATAGAAAATGTTATATATTTTTCTACGAATTTTTTTTTCTATTTTGCTCGGATGTCGTGTGAAAACAGTTTGTTAACACGCATTTAAAAGAAAAAATGTAAGTATTTGCAGTCTTGTTTTAGGACTCGATTAGGGAGTTGGAGTCTTACACCTGGTTTGTATACCCTTGGTGTGTGGTGTTATGGACAATTATTAATATATTTTTTGTGTTAATGAATGTTTAATTTACTTTATGTGAACTGAATGTATGTGACAAAAAAGTATGTGCAAAATAAAATTTGTGGTGCGACCAGAGAATTTTCATGGTCGGTGGTTAAAGCGCAAGTGAGTAATTTAAGCAATTAAAAAAAAACTGTAAAATGTATTGAGTGAAATGAAAAACTGATAAGAAATTATGTGATGTTGTGTGTATTAGGCTCCTTTAACAGGACTTAAAGATTTGTTGTTTCTGTCTGCCAATTGGATCTCTGCTGCAATGTTGTAAGATACTCGCGGTGCCAGCGGCTACAAAAACCTTGCAATATTGCCTGTAAAAGAGACCAGTTAGAAGTTACAGGAATAATTGAATTAGGAACAGATGGTTGTGGAACGCTTGTATATCGGCGAGAGTTAAGTAAAGATTCTATCTTCACTAAAAGATTATACATTTCCTCGTAAGTAAGCTTCGATTCACCAATGACGCGTTTAATGTGTATTTTTACGGATCTTACACCAGCCTCCCATAAACCCCCAAAATGAGATCAAGAAGGTGGTATGAACCTCCAATTTATACCGTCGTTAGCAAGATGATCAGCAACGATGCTATTGTGATGTTGGTCCCAGAGCAATTTATACATTTCGTCTAGCAGATGTTTAGCATCACAAAAATTAGTGCCATTATCGCTCCAAATGTCATAAGGCTTACCACGACGCGCGACAAAACCATCCAATGCGAGTAAAAACGCCAAGGACGATAGGTCTCCCACAAGCTCAATGTGAATAACCTTGGTTGCAAAACACACGAAAAGCGCTATATATGCATTCACGAATTTAGGATTCCTTCCTCGACTTAAACGTAAGGTGATAGGGCCAGCGTAGTCACTTCCAATCTTACTAAAGGGTCTCGAATACGTAATACGTTCGACAGGCAGATCACCCATATGTAAGTTGTTTTGTTGTAGCTACACGTTCGCGAAAACGTTTTACACAGGTCATGGATAATTTTACGCGAGAGATTTCTTCCTCCAAAAAGAACAAAAATTTAACTTTAAACAAATATTTAACAAAAGTTCAATAGTGGATACGAACAGAGCCCAATTTAAAAGGCTTTTGAATATATTCCAAGAGAAGCCATAAATTGTCCAGGGGTTGTGGTCGAGTGGATTAAATGCGTCTCTTAAAATCCTACGTTGAAATTTTATTTTCCGTTTTCTCCACGCGTTTTCTTGATTTATTTAATAATAGCAATCGCAATTGAATCCATTTCAGATAACTTTTTTCAAAACACAAATGAAATATACACAATAAAAGTGACATTTTGTTTTGCTTTTCACATTTTGACACAAATCAACTGATTCCGAAAGTACGAAGAGATTTAGATAATGGCTGATTTCATTCGGGGTTTGCGATTTGAATTTTTACGTATTCGGGGCGTGGCGTTTCGTTCGGAAATTTTCCACGAAGGAATCTGTGTGAAGGATGAGAAAATAAAGATAGGCAAAACATTCCATACTCGAATTGTACGGCTAATGAACGAATCTCTGTACTTAACGACCGAAATTGGCCTCGAGGGTAAATTGGTGGGCATTCCTGGAAGCGCGAATATTGGCAGAAGAGGAAAAGAAATTCGTATGTACATCGTCGTTATGGAAGCTAAGTGTACTGTAGTCGGCGAAGCAGTTTATTGAATTAGAAGTTTCAGACAGATCATTTATCAAAACTGAGTACGACTGAGTCGCACGTACTTCCTCTTATGTGCCTAATAACATTGGAAGGCAATATATTTGATAGAAACAAATAACATCTACGTTTAAAATAACACGGTTTGAACTTATAAAAATTATTCAAACCATAACGGTTAACGGTTAAAAATGGAGTACCCCGTCACACGTCTTAAGTAATAATGAATTTAGAAAAAAGTACATATATACAATTGTAGGACCGCTTTTGATAATCTTGTTTTTTATTTTTTAGTTTTTTGAAAAAAAAAATTTAATATTTATTTTTGATTACTATGTAACTATGTATTGAATATTCAAAAAAAAAATTAACAATTAATTTGGCTACTTAGATCTTTTCCAGTATAAAGTTTAACTAAAATCCATTAATCGATAAACCCGTTAAGGCTGCAGTATACACCCAGCCAGACATAATTTATTTTCGTCAACAACCTTTTAAGGCTTCTTTATAATCGTAATGTCATGTTTGATTCTCATTTTTTTATATTCACGAATCCTAAACTTGCCTTATAGTACCTATAATCGCAAGTAAAACATAAGAGAGTGACAAAACGGAGCTCTGAGACATGCCAGCATTTATTATGAGGGAATCAGAATCAAACCCATCAAATACAACTTGTATTGAATAGCCCGAAAGGTAATTTTTAATCCAGCGATGGACAATTATCAATTTTGAAAGCATGCATGTTAAGAGAGCTTTGTGACAAACTGTATCAAATGCTTTAGAAATATCAAGTCCAATAATTATACTTTCTCCAAAAAGATTTATACATATTAATCAAACAGAAAATATTACATTTACATCACTTGACTGAAAAAAAAGAAAACTATGCATTCTAAACAGATTATAAAACACCAAAGACAAACCCGAAATTGATGTTCTAAATATGTATTAGAAATAACACAAGGCATTGATTTTTGTTGATTTGATTTTTGTTTTTGCAAATGTTTTCATTCCATTATTAAATTGAAAGTTTATAAGTTTTTTATGCACGCAATTGTGCTTCCAGATGAAAAATAAAACCTAATCAAATTAGCATTGGTTAGTATTACCGAAACAAAATAGTGCTGGGGTGCCAGCTCACGTAACTTGATACGATCGAGTTTATACGATACAATCGAGCACCGACAAAACACCTAATTTGGTGCAATCGAATATCCTCATCAAGGGTGACAGCACACAAACTTGAAACAAAACTTCACACTCGATAGAAAATAGTTGTCGTCGGAAGTATATGTTGGAGAATACATTTGTAAAAGTAACAGATACCCCTTCATCCACAAAGATGAAGTAAGTAAACAAATTAAAGAAATGTTAGTAACTCATTCGCCTTATTCAGCTCCCATATGGATCGTCCCTATGGAGGCTTGTCATTGATCAAATACAAAAAGGCACTCCTCTGATCTCTTATCAACGTTCGGGAGGAGTCTTACGGAGAATTGTGTCAAATGAGGACGATTCCGGAGAAGATACAATCATGAATTGTATGAAATCTACCTCCAAGCAGATGTTGTGGAAAAAATAAAGCTCGGTAGTTTCCGGTGGGCTGCGCATGAGCGAAGAGGAACCAGCTCGTAAAGTCTTTTGCAGTTCTTTTTATGGTAGAAGAAACCGTGGCAAACCTTGCTTGCGTTGGGAGGATGGCGTAGACCAGGACACCCGAAGACAATTGGTAATTGGATGGCGTCGGCCAGCAATCGGGATGTATGGAAGAACTTGTTAAAGGAGGCCCGCACCGGATCCTGGTTGTTGCGCCAATGATCATGATACGACATATATTTACGTCACTATGACATTAGAGTCAACGCAATGACCCATTTCGTTGACCATGTAAATACTAGCTACCCTCAATTGTTAATTAAACCTTTTTGAGAAAAAAAAAATCTGCTGACTTTTTCCCATTTGTAATTTATTGTGGACAGCACGTTTTTGTTCAATGGTAGTACTTATAGCGAGTTTCAATCAAGAAAAGATTTGCTCTTTCTGTTAGAAAGATTTGATTTTTTTTTCAATTTTGAGAGTTTCATTGCAAAAGAGCTAATCGAAGTCAAATCTCTAAAGAATTGATCTCTGATAAGGTGGGAGATTTGATCTGAATGCACACATACATTTAAAAAGTAGTCTTTTTCGTTCGAACGTCAATAAAAAAAAATATTCAGTTCACGTCTCTAAGCCCTCAGAGATCCCCGTTTTCTCAGAAACGTGAACACAATTTCTCAGAAAAAAACCTCAACTTTGCTATAAAAAAATGAATCAAAAAATTTGTTCGATTCGCTTGCTCTATTTTAGTTTGTCAAAGAAAACTCTGTTAGAAGGAAAGAGATACAAAAACACTGTGTTCTCATTAGTGGATAACCAATACTACGATTAAATTAATTGAGCAGAGCAAATGTGGATTTTTAGATCAAATCTTTGAAATTTGCATGGAACCCTTGTTTATGAAACCTATAGTACTACCATCAGTGTTCGAAAACCAGCGCCATCTAGTGCGTCTACATCTCCCTAAAGATTTTCTCTGAGTGGAGACCGCAACGTAGACTTTTAGTCGGGGAAATGTACTCAACACATATGCAATGTTAGAAAAAGACAGAACGACAAAAAGTAATAGCAGTCAGAAGGAAACAAACCATGAACACTTTTTCATGTTATTTCATTACCATTTTCTTAAAATAAGCGATAATGAGAGAATGAAAGATAGTTATTTAGACAGGTATGTGCGGAGTTTTCATTTCTGCCTTGAAAATACACTGTTCTTGGTAGGGTTTTTTTTATAGATACGGCAACAGGATGAAATTTACCTATTTAACGATTTTTGTTGAAATTTGATATTTTGTTTGGTTTTTTTGTGTACAATTTTGAATGGTTACCATGTTTGATTATTATATCAATTTTTTTAAGTCTGCAAAAATTTAATTTAAGTTGAAGTACCTACCTAGTTACTTATTTTACAAATAAAACACATTGTTTGCATATGTTTGTAACTATGTTATTGCTTTAGAGTATATTCACTTATCACGTCAAAAAATCTAGTATTAAATATACTACTAACTACCAAATATAGTACTAAATCTACTACTTACTACAAAATATAGTACTAAATATACTACTAAGTAGTAAATCTAGTACCAAACATACTACGATAGTACTGAATTCTAGTACTAAGTACTAAAAATCTAGTACCAAAATACTATTGTACCAACAAGAAAGTACCAACTGGCACCAGTTTTATATTTAACTAGCGTTCGAAATTGAACAATATATATTAAAACTTTAAAGTCGAATCCGAATATGGCAACATTGGTAGTTGACTTTGGTATAAGAAATACAGAAAATACAGAAATAACAAAATTTCTTTAAAAATGCGAAATTCAAAAAAATAATTGAAGACGCACAATCTTGGTTTGTTTACGAAAAATCAAAGAGAAATCCACTAATTTTTGTTTCCCTTACTCAAAATAGTCAATTTTATATCAAATCAGGCTCGATATGTGGTTAACACTGCTTCCAATTCCAACTTGATAAACAAGGTATTTATAAAAATGAGAGCATGATCACTCAAATTATAGAAAACAAGTGACTCATAAACCCACACTTTGAAAATACTACTTTTTTGTTTTACCTGCGATTATAGGTACTATAATGCAAGTTATGGATTCGTGCAAAAAAACAAAATCTAACAATCAAACATGACATTACGATGATGGAGAAGTACAGCCTAAACGGATGGGCCAATTTGCTTCAAACTTGGTATTTAGTATTTGTTAGGTAGGTAGTATCTCGGGGGGTGTTTTTATTTTTGCTCTAGGTCGAAAAATAACGGTACCTGCCATACTATTTTTAACAAAAAGTTTGATTTTCTCGAAAACGGCTCTAACGATTTTGATAAACCTTTCAGGGTGCTAATTTTTTACAGTAATACATCTTTCAGTTAGAACAAATATTTCGAAATTTGTTCTATAACGGTGCCTCTAATATAACCGGTTTTTTTAAATGCGGTTTTATCGTAAACTATTATCACGATTTCAATAATATTTTGCACACAGAGTCATTTATAATTTAATTAATATTGCATTTCAAAATTTTCAAACTTTTTTTTTCGATTTTTTAAAATTTTCTAAAAAAAAATTGGTTTTGGAAATATTTTGAAAATGGGTTGATTGAATTTTTTTAAATAATTTTTCCAGATGAAAACTACAGATTTCCTTATGATGACAGAAAAAAATTTTAAATATTTTTTCGAAGTTTTTCAACGACTTTTTTAAAAAAAAAACTGGTCGAACGATTTTCAATATTTTTTTCCTCGATATACATTTAGTTTTTAAATTTTATTGCATACTTAGTTTTTCCGAGAAAACTTTTAAACTAATTAAAAAAATGAAACAATTTTTATAATTTTTTTTTTTATTTTAATAGACTAGGTTTTCAATCTGGCAATACTTCTTTCGGAGTTGGTCTTTTTGACAGCTGTCACTTGATTTATGCTCAGTTTGGTTTGCCATTTCATAATGAATAGACTTACTCCTGGACAAGTTTGCAAATTGTGCAAATTTATCACCAAAATAATGGTTCGTTTCGGTGGAGCAGAGTATCGAAGAAAACCCGAATGAGTCCATTCGCCATGGCGCGCAAAAATTGGAGATGTGCCCCCACCCCATTCACTTCATGGAAGATTTTGCGGAAGGATCTTGGTTTGCAGGCTTACAAAATCAAACTCGTGCAAGAATTGAAGCCGAACGACCATCAAGCGCATCACACGTTCGATAAATGTGCCCAAAACGTTATGGCCACCGATCCAGATTTTGACAAAATTGGGCCTCGGCCACCCGCGGCGCCACTTCCCCGAATTCATTTTTAAAACATAATGGAAACCCTTATCTTTATAATCAAGCTAAATTCTTGGCCATAACATTAAACTATATGCATTTTATTTCTTCTTGAAAACCACACTTTAAAAAAACACCCTCTATATACATATGCAGCCACTACAATAAAAGGGAAACAAATAGTCCCTTGTGCGCGCGTTAATTATAAAAAAAAAAAATATATATCTAACATAAAAACAAGTTCGTGCAACACAGTCGTGCATTTTTTTAAACTTATGCGACGATTTGACCGCACATTATGAGCAAGTACGTGCGATCGAGTCGTGCAATTTATTTGGGTTGTTTTAGGAAAACTGTCAAACTTTGAAGGATGGGGATGAAAACTCTCGGAAAATAATAAATTCGCTCAAAGTAAAAGAAGGCTTTGTGGACCAAAATAGGAAAACTTTTTAAACGTCAAAAAAATTTAAAATTTAACTAAACGAAATGGATCATTTAACTGCAAATGAAATAAAAATTGTGATGGAAACCATTTTATTAGGCCATTATAAGGCAATTTTATTATTTACTTTGGATTTAACTTTATAACGTCAAATTTGAAATGTACTTTTGAGTTTGAAAGAACTCACTTTTGAATTATTTATTGTCTGGAATATTGCCAATGGGTAAATGAAAAATATTTTTTTTTATAAAAATCAAAAAACATGATTTAATCAAAATCGGACCAAACATTTTCGAAATATACTTGTTAAGACGCATGATTGCATACTTTTTTTTAAGGGCCGTTTTTAAGAGATTTTTGTTCAGTCAACTATGTAGGTATATGTATAGCTCACCCCTTTCGACTGTGTTAACTAACAACGTTCATTGTGCCGACTTACGTCAGTCAACGGGTCTCTAGATTGTTCCGTTGGTCCTAAAAGTTAGTGGATTTTTTTAATTTATTTTAATAGAAAGTTTCCCCTGTGTAGTATTTTGGTGCTCGGTTTTTAATGTTTTTACTTTGACAAGTCAATCAATTGTATGGCCTCGTTAGCAAAAGCATAGTCAGGCTAACTACATGACAAGTAAATTATCAACAGCACTGCAATTGAATAATTTCCAAGAGCTAATATGTTAGATACATACATATATACATACTCATGTACATATCTACATGAAATAGCTTTTTATCTAAAATGATTTCGATTACTTTGTCACATGGCGCAAGTAGACATATAGATAGCGGTGGCTTTTCTTTAATGATTTTTAAATTTCTGATTTTAAGTAAACTTAAGTTGAAAACAAGTTTTAAAAATGTGGAATAATCAGTTTTGTTTCTTCAAACTTACCTCTGACTCTGGGCAATGCCTAGGTCCTACTACGACTGCGACTACGTGAGGCACTGCGGCCATTGTGGCTGTTGCTGCGGCTCAATGATTTACGAACGGGACTGCGTGAAAACTTGGTCCGACGCACCGGAGAACGGCTTCCCGCCGAACGTGATCTTGATCTGGGAGAGTACGAAGGCTTGCGCCTGGGACTGCGAGATCGACGTCGGGGTGAACGTGAACGACGACGTCGTCCACCTCCACCACCACCACCGCGACCGTTACGTCTGGTTGGTGATGTTGGCCGTCCATAACGAGCCATTTGGACACGCAACTCCCTGCCGTCTAACATGCGACCATCCATAGCTTCTAGTGCGTCTTCGGCGTCCCTCTTATCGTAGAACCTATAGATAGTAAATTAGGAAAATTACGCCGGCGAACATGGGGAATGATTGAATTTTCAAATTACCTAACGAAAGCGAAGCCTCGGCTTTCTCGAGTATAACGATCGCGTGGTATGTAAATGTCGCCGACTTCACCGCATCTCTCGAATACGCGTCTCAAATCTTCAGGAGTGGTGCGATAGGTTAAATTATCAACCTGAAGAAATTTTGAATACACGTATATACATATATTTTCAGATTTAAAATTTTCAGTAGAGCATTTTTTTTTATCAAAGATGACGCCATTTTTGTCAATTAAAACGATTTTTACATATATAAAAATGTATGTACTCACCTTTAGGGACACCATCCCGTCGATACGGGGTGGTGGCCGGTTGCTGTTATTGTTACCATTATTATTGTGACTCATTTTCACCGATTTATATTCAATTTGTTTATTTTTACACTGTCATTTATAATTAAAATATTTGTATAGAAAAAAAGTGAGGAAATTCTGCACCCGGAATATGAAAGAAAAATGCGTGAACCACACCACTTTCGGGACGGACAGAAGAAACACTTTAAAAACAAAATGGCGTATGAAAAATGATATCGAAAAAAGATTAAGTAATATTAACGAGACTCGATTCGAAGTTCAATTACACCTCTCTTGCATCGAACTTTATTTAATACTTCACATATTTATTTTATACTTCACATAATCCATCTACTAAATAGTGCGAACAAATCCTAAACTCTATGTTATATCGGTATATATCGGTGATATATCGGTTTTGATAGGTGAGCCCGTTCTTGAGTTATAAAATTACAACGAAAAGTGGCATTGATTTTTAAATCTAAATTATATATTATAATATTTTCAAGTTCATAGTGATAAATTGGTATCACAGTGTGTACTATGAAGTACTAAATGATAAATACTGCACGAGAAAACATTATTTATAAAAACGTTGCATATAGATTGTACAGGCTAAACGCGCTTTTAGGTTGAATCTAGCTTGTATAAATTTATTAAAAATCCCCGCCATTTTAGTTGAAGCTAGAATACTTTCACTTCTGTTGGTGGAATAAAAATGTAATAGATTCCGTCTTATGATACTATATTATATTAGGTTTTCATTAGAGTCGAAATATTATTCCTCTTTTTAATCGCAACAATGAAATTCTTTTTATCCAAAACAAAATGTATCCTACGACATCTGTTAGGCAATAAAGAAATCAATAAATACACCATTAAGTTGAATAAACCTAGTACAATTTATAAAAGTTAAACTATGGAAGCATTATATATGGAATGCTAGTCTAATGTCAGCTTCATACAACAATTGTCAAAAAAATGTCGCCAAAATTGAAAATGCGATGCTAGCTCTCCTGAACTAAAATAAAAATTTTAAATAACTACTTAAAATGTTGACATAGAAAACTCACGATATCTGTTTTTAAAAATTCAAAAAGTCGCATTTACCGGTAAAACATAACTGACACTTTTGAATTCCATCCATAGAAGTGTGCGACATCTTTGGTATTTTGCCCCTTGTTTTTTTTAGATCGTGGACAACTTCCTTTTTTTATGGGTTTGTGCCTAAGACTAGCTAAAAGCACTAGAAGGAAAAAAGGGACTTTGTATTAATTAATTGTGGGATAATCTAAATAACACGGGGAGAAAAAGGAAATTTTAACATGCCAACGTGAAAAAGCTGCTGGCAAAGTCTGGGATTACTGGATGAAATGTCAGAATTGAGGTTTAATTTATTTTTCCCGCTAGTGTACTCAGGAGCAGGGCTAGTCTCTAGAAACTAGGCTAGAAACTAAAATGGAATCAGCTTGATAGGTAGACTACGATATGTCAGACTACGAATGCCATCATCCTAAATCCATAACTCACTCGCTCACTGCAGCTGTAATTCAGCCCAGATTCCAGTGGAAAATTGCAAAAGATGCCATATTTTAAAATGTTCATGGTGATCGTAGTGTGCCTAAACACTATAAATTTAATTTGAAAATGTAAATATCAGAAACGTGTCTGTCACATATCAATTTATTTGTGGTGGAATCGGCTAAGGTGATATATCATAAGTGATAGTCACAATCAACAAATTCGGTCTGCGTAAGGTGATTGTCATAGGTCACAGTTACATTGTTGTGATTTTTACTTTTAACTGCTATTTGGTTGCCACATTTATATTAGACGTTTTTCTTTATTCACTCAGAAAAGGGATCTGAACAGAGTCTGAACATTCTGAGCATACTCTGATAATTCTCTGAACCGAGAGTGATCCGAGCAATCAGATATAATTTTGAAATACGTTCTAGTTCTTGGCTGTCACAAATCGACACTTCTCATATTCACAGGCGGCAATATTGTGCATATAATACTATTGTCTCTTTCGTTTTGGCATCTATTTTTTGAAGAGTGGTGTAGGCAATGTGCATGGGATAGAGTGAAATAGCCTACAACTCTAAATTGAACAACGGAAATGAATCCAATTCGAAGGATGCAATTGTGAACGCGGCCTGCCTAATACCAAAGGCCGCACCTCTATTAGAAATAATTATATTGGTCATTGGGCCTCCGCACACGAGACTAGTTCTTCCTGGAGTAGGAGTAGTTTTTAGGGGAGAGAAGCGGAGTGTGCAGGCGGGATGGCAGAAAATCTTCTACCTGGTTTGGAGTGGAAGAACGAAGAAGAAAAACTAATACACACACAACTTTTCATTTTGGAGGACTACACAGAAATACAAATACATTGAAATATGGTTCATGTATTCAAAATTTTCTTCCAGCATAATTCATCCCGTGTGCAGTCGAACAGTGGATTGAAACCGGTTTTCATCCCGGCAGAACTAGTCTCGTGTGCGGAGGCCCATTATGCCACACATTATTTCTTAAGTTTATATTTCTTGAGTTAGTGTGCAAGTTATTTTATGAAATTTCATTATTTCCAATGATCTCACCAAATAAGGAATCTTGCGTTACTTTTGTTATTGTTGGGAAAATGGAAGTGATTGCGAAAATTTTTCAATTTATTATATATTTTTAGCTATTTCTTTTATTTTTTTGGCTAATAAATTCCTGCTAAACACGCAAACAATTAAAATAACAGAAAATGAGCGCCATTCATGAAATGTCAAATTTATTTATCTAATTATTTCTCCTACTGTGTCAAGAAATAAATTGAGAAACTTACGTCAGAAAATAAGGAGAAATCCAGACACAAGATACATATCTTGCAATCATCTATTTCTAGGGTAACGTAAAATGTCAATAACAAAAGTGATGCCACAATTGATATATTTTTTGCTGATCACCTTACGCAGACTGAACATTTAATTTCATCACATATTACTATCAGAAATGTGACTGTCATAAATCATTTTGAACTTGTATTCGGTAATGCACGAGCACTTACACGGAAGCATGTCGAGTTGCGCGTGTTTTTCAGATGCGCATTATTTTGACCGCTATCTTTTATTTTATATATATATTTATATATATATAAATATATATAAATATAATATAATATAATATATATATATTATATTTCTCTTTCCCTTTCGCATTTGTAGTTTTGGTTTGCGTTTTTTTATAATTCAATTTAATTAAAAATGAATCAAATCGTAAACTCAAAAAAAATCCAAAGAAATTTTTTCCCATTTTATCTTTGCCTGAGACTTTACACAGAGGCCTTTTACTATGTCCTGATTTATTTCCATTAACCTTACCAAAATGCTCATTTGGTTTTATGTATGAAATTTCTTTTGACCTGTGAAGCATGTTATTTTGTTTATTTTACATTAAAATGGCAATTTCAATAAAATAATAAAATTTTAACCAAAAGAAGACATCCGAACCCTGCTGTCGATCAGAAAATTATGCACGACAACTGTCGATGGTCAAACTGAAGAATGTCGATCGTAATCGACATTCACAATACGAAAAACAGTAATCGACGGCCGGTAATCGAAAAGAGTCGATTATCGATTAACTAATCGACAACCGCAATGGGGGCCTAACTTAATGCTAGACAAAATATCTTAAAAAACTAGCTTACATATTAACTTATTTAACTTACTGGCCCCACGCGGGCGCTCTAAATTACTCGCTGTCTTAATTTATTACCTTTTGGGCCTAAGAATAACTTATATTAATATTAATACTAAAATACTTATGGGTTTTATTTTTCCCCTAGAAAAAATTAAAACTAGGCAACTGATAATTTTGTTGTTTTCCTTAAAAACTATCTTAATCTACTGAGCCGTGTAAGTCTCGACATATTAATGTACATATATTGTGCATCCATTATTTGTTCATCCAGCGGTTTTCTTATGAAACAAATATATTGCCCATCTAAACCCTCTATATGTCAACCTTCAAATATTTCGCAAACTCTATCCAACTTCAGGTGATTGGAAAGAACTTTTTTCACTGCACTATCAAAAAAAAAATTACCCATATATGCGTGGCCATTTTGACTGATGTGTGTTGCCGAAAAAAACGCGTGTAGTTCGGGTATCAACGTCCAAAAGAAATCTTCAATTTGTTTGTTAAATAATTAAAAAATAAAAAAACAAAATCATATTCCAAGTACTCAACATACTTGTGGATTTGTAATTCCAAATCAAATCACAGCAACTCAAAGTAATCCTCAACTTTAAAGCAAAAAGAAAAAAATGGCTCAGGACAGCAGTAACAGCGACATGCCTGCAAAATTCTCAACATTAAATGTCAATGCTGTGGAATTTGTGCCAAGCTTCAGCTTTGGCGGACCACCTCCGCCAGCAGCAGCTGCTCCAGTTGCTCCTCTGCCAATAGTTGCACCCTTAACTGGCACCACAAACAGCACCAACAACACTCCCACAGAGCCCCATCATCCTCAACTGGAATCAATGGACTCTTCGCCCATCGACAACCAGCCGCCGCAGCAATCATCCTCATCTCCTACGGCTGCTACAACGCCAACAATACCTTCACAGCAACTATCACCTACAGCTGTAGCGCCCATTATTCCAGAAATTTTTGAAAAACTTCCTGAAATCACAGGTTTGTCTTTGTAAAAAAAAATTTTTTTTTAATTGCCACTTTTTTTGTAATGATTTCGTAACATTTTTGGTTCTGTGCAAAAATGCATTTTCCAGTCTCATCATTCACATACAAAAAAGAAAAAAACCCAAATCACCCTCTACAAAGAAAAATCCACACCTAGCCGGTTGACAACCTTTTTCTTATGATTTTGGCCCAAAAATTGATAACAAAAGAAAAAAGTGAAATTTTTTGTTCATGAAAATGTTTATAAATTTTTTGACAACTGCTCGGTTGCGAGAGAGACAGAGGAGGTGAACCTTCATTTGGTTTGAAGCATATTGAAGCATAACCTAGAAATCTTTTGTCTACTCTCGTTCTCCGCGTTGACACGTCGTTGGTCTTGGGGTTTTTGGTTTTTCTGTCCACCCAGCCAGTTCGGGTTTTATTTTTAATTTTAATTTTTTTTTTTCATACTGTTTTCTATTTTCTTGGAAATTAATTTAACATTTACTGAACAGTTCTATTCTTTTAAAAAGTTTTTTGTGATTTTCTTTTTCAACGAAACTCCTTGGGTGTTGGACACGTTGCTTTAATATTGTGTTGGTTGGAGAACTTTCGCGCTTTTGGGCAACTTAAACTGCTTTTAGCCAGTTATCGTGGAAACCTACGTCGAGATACCCTCAACTCCCTTACTTTCACCTCAACTAATCAATGGGTATTGCTTTTGGATTATTTTTTTATTTAATTTTATTTAATTTTCATTTATTTCACCTGCCAAGTTGTGTTCTAATGGTTTTGACCAAAAAAAAAAAGATGATTCATCATAGAAGTGCTAGCAGGCAACTTGAAAAAAGGTTTCTTATGCTGATCACTCTATCGGTCTATCGTATGGTCAACTTTATTTTCTATTCGCAAAAAGTTTTTCACGAGGACTTACTAATTATTTAACTTTGAACTTATTCTGTTAACGTTTCTTACAACCAATTGAATGAAAACAGGCTTTATCAGCTCCTGAGTCAGCAAAAATATCCTGGGTAACTAAATAATTTTCCAGTTAAACTATTCAATGTTGGTCCTGGACGACGTCATAAGAAAATAGGTGTCAGTACACTGTCATAGTTCACCTTGTCAATTGCTAGATAGAGTGACGATCACACGGTGACGGGCAGTGTGTCAAACTGTCATTGGGATTTTTACTATTCGGTTTCATCAGGATGACGTGCCAAAGAAAGACACGACTCGGTCACTTTCAAACAGCTGATTGTTGAAGGTCAGCTGAAACCGCTTTGATATGAGCCATTTTCGCGATGACGATCGCACGACATTCATAAATTAAATCATTCTGGCTTGATTTTCTTGAAAATATTGACGTGAGTTTGTAAATACTCGTCGTGTGTGCAAGTATGCATTTACCTTAACCTACCACCCTTACTTGGTAGTGCTTGAGTGCGGTGTGGACCTGGGCCTTAATCAACAAGTTTCTTCAGCTTGCTCGGCTAAGCACCGGACTCTACTGCACCGTCCCTTCGTGGTAAAATCGAACATTTTCTGAGCCGCAGCATTGAAATCCATCCTTTCTAAAGGGTGTTTTTTTTAGACGTGTGGTTTTCAAGAAGAAATAAAACGCATATAACTTAATGTTATGACCAAGAATTTAGCTTTATTATAAAGATAAGGGTTTGCCATTATGTTTTAAATATGATTTCGGGCAAGTGGCCGTCGCGGATGGCTCGAATAAATTCCAACCAAGACCCCCAATTTTCCCAATTTTGTGAAAATCGGGATCGGTGGTCATCTCTTTTTGGGCTCATTCACCGAACGTGCGACGCGCTTGATGGTCGTTCGGCTTCAATTCTTGCACGAGTTGGATTTTGTAAGCCCACAAACCAAGATCCTTCCGCAAAATCTTCCATGAAGTGGATGGGCACAGCTTCAATTGTTGCGCGCGATGGCGGATGGACTCATTCGGGTCTTCTTCAATTCTCTGCTCTTCCGACCCGAACCATTATTTTGGTAATTGCACGATTTGCAAACGTTCTTAGGAGTAAAGCTTATAATGTGACGTAGTTTTCTGTCCTAAAAGTGTCACGTCGTGTGATCGTCATTGTTTTGCATGTCGTTGCCGTGACATAAAACAATGACAGGCACCATGACACGTCACGTTTAGGTCACTGCAGCGACAGATTGCCGTGTCCTTGTGATAGCCCTGTCACTGTTGGTGGGACACCGAGACACGTAGCCTGTCGCTGCAAGGACTGTGTCCGAACCGTGACACGGCAGGAATTTCTGCTATGTCTTTATTTCTCACGGTTGGGCGTTCGTTGTATTGGAGGGGTTCAAGTCTGATTCACACCAAATAAATGCTGGCGTGCTCCAGGGCGCAGTTCTGTCTCCGACTCTTCCTCATTTTTATAAATTATCTTAAATCTTTTGCTGACGACTCTACCCTCAGCTTTTCATATTCGTTCGATAATTCACGTCCTTCGGCTTCGGACGTACAATTGCAACGGTACCGTAAGCTCATTAAACTCCGATTTATACAGCATTGTCAAATGAGGTAATAGGAATCGTGTGATGTTTAATGCTTCGAAAACTCAATGCTGCCTTCTCTCGTTAAAGCTAAACATACCCCAATGCCATTGTCCAAGAATGGCACTTACATCGAAGAAACCGAAATAAATAAATAAATTTATTGGCGCGACAGCTCCTTAAGGAGCCAAGGCCTAGTGACTTATACTCTCAACCATTCCTGTGTGTGTGTTGTTACTCTGCAAGAATGGAAGGGACCTACAGTTTACCGCCGACTCCGAACGGCTACATGAGATGCACTTTTTCGAGACAAATTTTACTCTTGGAGGTTTTGTCAGTTCCTCGCAAGAGGCAGTACCCCAGAAAAAAAGGTGGCTATGAGCTGGATTTGAACCCAGGTTCTTTCGCTTAGCAGTCCGACACACTAACCAATAAGCCACGGGGCACTACAACGAAGAAACCGAAAAGCTCTCAGTACTCGGTATGTGTGTCAACGACGACCATATATTTAAGACCGCCAAAAATGCTGCTAAGTGCTTAGGTTTTCTGTATCGGTGTAAGAAGTTTTTTTCCCCATCTGATCTGGCTACAATTTATAAATCGTTTATACACCCTAAACTCGAGTATAACTCCCACTTATACAAACAAACTACAGTAGGGTCTGTTGGATTTTACCGGCAGCCCGCGTATTTCTTCCTCCTGAGTATTATCGACTGCTACTTTTGACCCAAGGTAGCTAAAGGATAATGTCGATGCCGTCTGAGTAAGTCAATATCTGTCAAGACTTGGATTTGGATTGCTTCCTTCAAGGCCAGATTGAAGAGGATGTGTGCATTAAAGATGTTTACAGGTTAGGAGAGCAAACCGGCTACTTTTACTTAGCTTGTAATGTTTGTCATAGGCAGCCTACTCTCTCCCTCTCACATGGTCTTCTAAAGTTGGCTATGCTATCGTAGGTGGCTTTAAAATCTATAGAAAAATGGTATGTTGGAATATAAAATTCCAGACGTTTTTTCATCACCTGCCTAAGGGTAAAGATCTGATCTAGTCTTGATTTGCCTGGTGTTCCTTTACTTGAACTATGATTTCATGTATTGATTGTTGTAATGTTGACCCTCTATGCTCGGAACACCATGCCAACAAGATAGTGACCCGAGTCAATGTTGATACTTCGATACGTTCGTATCACGAGGCTAAAGATGTGGGAACGATCTATCAACACGTCGACGTTTAAGAGTGATTCCATCAGGTTGAGAAAAAGAAGAGCAATAGAAAAAAAAATTGGCAAATCCTCACCAACGCAGGTGGCTTTGTAAATATCTTTACGCCGGAGCCTGATACTCCCAACGACCATTTCGTGCATGTTGTCATTTCTATGACTCGTAGTAAATTGTCAGTAGTAATATCATGCAAACTATCGGAGCATATGAACTGCCTAAATACCGGCGCCAAGAATGATTTTAACGCCATACCTTGGGCAGGCATTGAGGGGTCCTTGCTACAAGTTCGTAGTAGAAATCTTGTTCGCAAAGGGTGCATAGCTTTTCGTTTATTACATTAAAGCAGATGATGTTAAGCTTCATTTTTGGCTGACTAGGAAGCCTACTCCGAGCACATGGTGTTTTGTGTGAACGCTGTAGTCATATCCTTTTTTATATAAAGTACCATTTCCTGGCTATCTCATTTCTTGCAGTGATGGTAGCCAACGGCCTTGGCTCCGATAAAGCATCGCTTCCCGTGAGATCAGCGAAATCAAGCATCGTTGCGCGTGGTTAGTGGAAAGATGGGGGACCGTCCGAAAAACCAACTGCGTGCTTTCGACATGTGTTATGTGTTTTCTGTTTTTCGTCCTCTTTCTATCTTCTGTTCTGTCCTGTATCTATGTCGTCTTGTGTGTTGTCTTGTAATTGTCTGAGCCGATGGCCACAGTAGCCAGTGCTCATAATTGTGTCTACTTCCTGGATTTATTAAAATGTAATGTAATGTACGTTCTTTTACCCATAAACCCATTAATATTCTAAATGCCTTTACATTATATTTGATTTAAAATATTAAAACATGCAGATTTTTGTACGGTTCGTAATCTGGTGACACAGAAAGAAGGAATAATTGTATGACCTTATTGGAAAAAAGAACTCAACAATTGATTTTTTTTTCAATATTTAATCCCAAATCTTTTTTTTACAACATAGCATAACATGGGTGCCGTGAATTAAAGTCGAATCGAATTAATTTCTTTTTTCTTTCACTGGCAAAGCCACTGCGTAAGCTTTTCCATCGCTCCTACTCTTCTGGAATCTTTCCTAGAAAATGGAAAACATCATTTGTCCAGCATGTGTTTAAGAAAGGTTACCCATCCTGCCCCTCCTCCTATCGACCCATATCACTAACATCCCTTCTTTCTAAGGTCATGGAAACGCAGATTAACCGTCAGGTTAAGGAATATCTCGAAGATCGAAAGCTTCTTCATGACCATCAGTATGGCTTCCGCAGCAACCGTTCCACTGGTGATCTGATGGTATATCTCACCGAACAGTTCAACAAATCTTTACATCGCTTTGGTGAAAGTAAGATTATTGCTCTTGATATCTCCAAAGCATTTGATAGAGTTTGGCATGAAGCTCTCTTATCGAAAATGCGTGCTTTTGGGATCGATGATACTCTTGTTCGTTGGATTAGAAGCTATCTTCTGGACCGTTGTATTGGACGGATTCAAGTCTGAAGTACCATACGACGGAATTTGCAGCGAGGTGGTGTCGGTTCTTGGTACAGTAGATTAAACTGAGTTTAAATGAGCCTAGGATATGGTTTATTCAGTAGGGGACGTAGAACTGCACCTTCTTCTTCTCTTAATCGTCGATTGTTATGATCCAGACTGGGACCACAACTCCCAAATCACTGCTTGATCAAGAGGCTCCACTTGTAGGATACAGCGTTCTTGTGTCTATGCTTCGTATTTTTGTATGTTTGATCATTTTATAACGATACCGGTGATCTCCAGTTGTGCCAAACGAAGAACTTGCAATCACGTATGTGGGAAGTTTTTGTTTTATTTATTAGATGTATGAATGATTTCTCCTTTACTCACTTGTAACGAGAGGCGCTGCAGAAATATTCGACTACCCGTCCCTGTACAGGACCTAGCACTGTGTAACGAACTTTTGATTCAACATTGCTTATATGTATGTTACCTTACCTTACCTTAACATGCGCTACAGTCCGGGGTGAACCTGGGCCTCAACCAACAAGCTTCTACAGCCAGATCGGTCCCTAGCTAGATGCCTCCAATTTCGCACGTGGAGTCGGTTGAGGTCCTATTCCACTTGTGTATCGGTCTTCCTCTACTGCGCCGTCCCTCGAAGATTTTCCGAGCCGAAACATTGATTTCCATCCGCTCTATATGACCCAGCCATCTGAGACGTTGAATTTTTACTCTTTTGGCTAGGTCTGTGTCGCTGTATAGCCGGTACAGCTCTTCATTTTATCTTCTTCTCCACTCTCCGTTAATGCATACGCGACGCCTAAAGCGTCCTCATCCGCTTTTGACAGCGTCCATGCGTCTGCACCATAGAGCAGGACTGGGATGATGAGGGTCGTATATAGGGACAATTTAGTTGCCCAAGAGAGGGCTTTGATACTCCATTACCTTCTAAACCCGAAGAAGCAGCGAAAAGCAGAGTTATTCTTCGTTTTGTATTGTTGTCTGAGTTAAAATATTGATCCAGGGTGTAAGATATTGGCTGTTTTGTGTTCCATTTGTTCATCTTATATACAATTTTTGTTTGTTCCCTTCAGATCTGTATAAAGGACCCATTTGCTTACGCCTAAGCCTAAGATGTTGTCCTTAAAGCTGTGGATTTATTACTCGGTTCCCGCGTTTTTGGTTCAAAAAGTGGAAGAAGAATGTTAAACATTATCCTAGATGCCAATACAAGAAAATCGAAATTGATAAAGTGTTTTAATAATAAAATTATTCTAAAGAATAGCAATCATTAGTATTCAAAAGTTCATAATCTTCTTTTTCTTTTTTGATGAACGATTGTTATGATTTCCACTGGGACAAAAACCCTCAAACATTTTTGCCGCGCTCTAAGGCTCAACCAAAGAATTTCGCCGGGTTCACCCCCAGGAAACGTTGACTGGTTTTAAGGTTTTGAATTGTTTCATGTTTAAGTCCCACTAAATGCAGGAGTCGTTGTATTTATTTATTTCAGGAGGTTGTCCTCTCACCTTTCTTCCGTGATGGTGTTTAAGAAACGCTTCCGCCATTTAATTTTCGACACGTGCAAGTCCATTTTCTGTGTGTACTTGATCTTTTATATCATAAGTCAGTTTATCCCGACTGATCATTATTGTAAGACTGCACTTAACCTGTTACGTGATCTAAAATTCCACATGAAACGTTCACGTATCACCCCACCAAAAGACAAGGTCATTAACACAACTCCGAGGACGTTGTGGAAACCGATATAAGGTTTTCATCAAATAGATTTCATCTAGAGTATTCTTCGGCTGCCTCTGCCGCCTTCTTCGGCTGCCTCTGCCGCCTGTTTAAAAGGAGAAGTGCCTAAGTTGAGACTTTCATTGTCCTTCATTCTGTTGCCGTCCCGAAAAAATGTTCTAAAAAACTGGAACTCATTCCCCAGTTGGGCAATTGAACATCGTAGAATATTTTTTTTTCTTTTGTCAGCGTTGATTGACTCCCTGTCTTGTTGTCTGCTTCTAAGTAAAGTTTTTCTGTCGAAGACGTCGCAAAGATTTAATGAAGTTATACATTCATTAAAACATAATCTAAAGACAATGTAATGACTATTTCTTAATTGCATTCGGCTGCACAATAGATGCACTTGATTTTTCTATTGAAGATTGAGATTGCAATGACCCTCAAACATTTCATTTCGTTGGAAAAGGACTTTTTCTGTGGAAATGCCCAGAACATAATATTAGAACTTTTTGTTTGCTCCTGCAAGATTATCCTTTATACTCTGCTCTACCTGTTTTTATGTCCGTTCAAAGATTAATTCTAAGAACTTCAAAAATAATGGACGTTAGGTGGCGAGCATGACTTATATTGCTTGCTTGTTGTTTATAGAATTTCATGAGGAATTACCTATTTTGTATAACTTTCTTGCACTTTGGTGTCACATTATTAACTGTTTCATACTTATATTTTTGTTTGTTACATTTTGCAGCAGAAAACGACCCAATCGACAGCTGGGATGTCGAAGAGGATCCTATCATCACACCAGATGAAGACGAAGGTGATGATATCGAGGACGGTGAGGCCGAAGGAGAAGCAACACCAAAAATATCCAAAAAGAAACTACCAAAAATCGAGGACACTAAAAGCAAAAAAGAACACGTTAATGTTGTGTTCATCGGTCATGTTGGTAAGTGTCTGAAGAAGGAATCTCCTTTTTCTGTACAAAAAAAAAAAATAATAATAAATCCACACTCATTCTTAGATGCTGGAAAATCAACAATCGGTGGTCAAATTATGTCACTCACCGGCATGGTAGACAAGAGAACCCTAGAAAAATACGAACGTGAAGCTCGTGAAAAGTCCCGTGAAAGTTGGTATCTATCTTGGGCCTTGGATACAAACCAAGAGGAACGCGACAAGGGCAAAACTGTTGAAGTGGGTCGAGCCTTTTTTGAGACTGAACGCAAGCATTTCACAATTCTAGATGCCCCAGGTCACAAAAGTTTCGTACCGAATATGATTGGTGGTGCTGCCCAGGCCGATTTAGCCGTACTTGTGATCTCAGCAAGAAAAGGAGAATTTGAAACCGGATTCGATCGCGGAGGGCAGACACGAGAGCATGCGATGTTAGCAAAGACTGCCGGAGTTAAACATCTTGTAGTGTTGGTCAACAAAATGGATGATCCTACTGTTAGTTGGGATGAGAATCGCTACAACGAATGCAGAGATAAAATCCTACCCTACCTTAAAAAATTGGGCTTTAATGCGGGAAAGGACTTGACTTTTATGCCTTGTTCAGGTCTAAATGGTTCTGGACTTCGTGATGCGGTGCCAGATAGTCTGTGTCCCTGGTATAAGGGACTTGCATTTATTCCATTCATTGACCAACTGCCTTCGTTAAATCGTAAACTAGATGGACCATTCATAATGCCTATTGTTGATAAGTACAAGGATATGGGTACAGTTGTTATGGGAAAAGTCGAATCTGGCTGCGCAAAGAAGGGACAAAATCTTTTAGTTATGCCTAATAGGGTAAGATTGTATCATTTTAAAACGCATGGATGTATTTTGTAATAAATTTGTTTTTTGTTTTTATTTTAGACGCAAGTTTCTGTGGATCAAGTGTGGACCGATGATGATGAAGTTACAGCTGTGGGTCCTGGCGAAAATGTCAAAATTAAACTGAAGGTAGTAGTTTTTTTTTAAGTTTTCATTGGAATTGTTTTTAATGATTTATTTTTTTTTTTCTTTAAGGGAATTGAAGAGGAAGATGTTTCACCTGGATTTGTCTTATGTGATTTCCATAATCCAATCAAAACGGGTAAAATCTTTGATGCCCAAGTTGTGATTCTAGAACACAAATCAATTATTTGTGCGGGCTACTCAGCTGTTATGCATATTCATTGTGCGGCAGAAGAAGTTACGGTCAAGGTGAGTTGAATAATTTGGAGTGACTAGAATATGGCAATGCTTAAAAAGAATGAATGTCAGTATTGACATGTATTAGGATTCTCTATTTGAATTTTCTTTATATTACGCGGTCATAGTTGTTTATTAAGTTTACTAATGTTAATACAAAAGTGAACCATGTTTAACAAACCTATAATTCATCTGATAACTTCATCCGGAGAAGAAGGTGGTTCTTCTGGCGTTTCTGACATTGCTTGAATCGGTGGATCGGTAATGATACGCATAGTGTAAATGTATTAGATTCATGAGTGCACTATGGTGATCAGGGTATTATTTAGAGAGACTTAAGTTATTCGAGAGAAATGAAGCGTGCGCTTTTCTTCGTTTGTTATGTTTTGTTCAAGACGTTGTCGGTCATGACAGCATAGTGCATACTTGGCTTTTTCCTCTCTGACCGCTAAGACCATATTCGACGATGCTTGCAAAAGCACCATTGACATCACCCGTACTTTAAATCGATGAGAAGGTTGTGGGTTTCGATTTAAAGGGAAGCATCTTGAGTCGCAGTTCTTTTTATAGTAGAAGGCAACGTGGCAGACCTTGTTTACTTTGGAAAGATGGCGTAGATCAGGACGCCTGAATCATCGGGGTTCGAAACTGGAAGGCGTTGGTCAGCAATCCGGATGTTTAAAAGAACTTGTTGGATGAGGCCCGGACCGGACCCCTGTTGTTGTGCCGTTGATGATGATGTCTTGAGTTCCTTGCTCTTAATTGCAGTCCTTACCTTTCTGCTAGTTAATTATTGATTGCTGCCGTTGGAATCATCATAGCTGCAGATCCTACATCCTTGTATCAAATTTAAGCGCTGCCTATTAATTGATTCACATTGACCCATTCAGAGAAACTTCCTCTTAGGCTGGAAGGTTCTAACAGCATTGGTTCGTCCAGCGTTAAATACCTTAGAAAGTATTGACATGTAGATAGAAGATTCCTGAGAAACCAGTTCAAAAGCACACGGAAGAAGATCAAACAAATGCAACACAGACATGCAAACCGTAAAGCCTGCCAACATTATCTGAGGTTTATCTGTTAAAGAATGAGAGCAGCCTTAAGCCAAAAATGTGACGTATGAGGATTAAAGAAGAAAATCCTGGTTCCTTGTTTGTTTCCAATATAAGCCGTAATATGGATACTTGGTAGACGATGACTTTTTCTGGTCTAAGCTGAAAACATCGGGCTTCGGCGAACAGACTTAGCCCCATAATACAGAACAAGAGGAAAGATTATATATGCCATGTTAAAAAGACTAATGCCCATGTAGTAAGTGCCACCACAATACCTCAATACCTGATGATGACAACATTTGACATTATAAGAGGCTATTGGAAGTTGTTTTTTATTCATCTATTTAAATTTTTTTTTCTCATAACATGCATTTCACTTATCTTTCTTCATGACATGCTTACACGCATCGTTGTTACAGCGAGGTAATGTTCCGAGTCAATGTTTGTTCCTCAAAATGTGCGGATGTTAATGATTGTGTCGATTGGAATTTGGTCAATTTGAATAAATTTTGATTGATAGGGGACTTGGAAGTGTTTTGCTACAACCTTGGAAATAAAATAATCTAAGAACATAAGAACTTCTGTTGATCCATTTATCTCTTTTTCAATTCCTCTACTGGAATTGAAAGTATCTCAATGACGTGATCGCTACTTATGGTGTCTGACGAGCTCATTGTTGATACCACAATTGTTCCCGATGAGTTCATGATGAGTCAATTCATAAACCATCATCATTATCATCTTGCCTAGCCCACCACAACATCGGCTTGGAGGCACATTTCATACAATTCCCTCGCACACGGGACCAACAATTCTCCGTAAGATTGCTTTCAAACTCGGTTATGAGATCAGAACCAGAGTGCCTTTTAGTAAGCACCGAAGTCTCGGACCCGTATGAGAGTACTGGTAAAAACATAGTCTTGTACAGCAGCAGCTTAGTTTAAATGGTAAGATATCTGGATCTGATGAGCCTCGACATACTATAGAGGGTTTTGTTGAATTTTAGCTTCCGCCCGCGTATTTCTTACTCGATAGTATTTTCTGGTGCTGATTTTGACCCAAGGTTGTTAAAGGATTGCACTATTTCAAATTCAAGCTCCACTACCACCACCAGAAGTTTGAGAGAATTGAAGATCCTGCGAGCCCTAGCATTGTGGTCCATTCGCTCTACATGACCTAGCCATCTTAAACGTGATATGCGTATTTTTTTGACCAGGTCAATGTCGCTGTACAGCTGGTATAGTTCGTGATTGAACCTTCTCCTCCAAAGCCCGTTGACGCAGTTATGGCCAAAAATCTTTCGAAGAATCTTACGCTCGAAACAACTAAGGATATCTTCATCCGCTTTAGATAGAGTCAATGCCTCGGTGCCATAGAGTAGGACTGGCATGATTAAAGTCTTATACAGAGTCTCCTTTGTCTTTCGAGAGAGGGCTTTGCTAGTGAATTGCCTTCCTAGCCCATAGAAACAGCAATAAATTGGCAAGAGTAATTCTTCGCTTTATTTCTGACGAGATGTTGTTGTCAGATGTTATAGCGGATCCGAGGTAAACTAAGTCCCTAACTACCTCAAAGTTGTAATGATGTCTATGTCGTCAGCGTATGCTAACAATTGCAAAGACTTGAAAAAAATTGTCCCACTACAATTGACTTGCATCACCTTGTCGGAATCCTTTTTTGACATTAAAAGCTTCTGTGAGGTTAGTACCAACATTGACGGAGCGGCGAGAGTTGTACATCGTCATCCTGCACCGTCGTATGTCTGGTGCGCAACTCTCCTCTATTTCTTTCCATTTCACACAGAATATTTTTCTCCCAGGCAGCCTTATTCTACTGAGCTCTTTATAATCAAGTTGGTACATACCATTGCATTGCTTGTTATGTAGCATTCTTACGTTCAGACGCTGTTTTCACCATCAAACCACATGCTCCGATCTCTGCGATAAAATGGTGTTACCAGTACTATAGAGATAGCCATGCGTTAGACTGGTACTCGCAACGACCAACTTCTTTGATGCTGCCATTTCTATGACTTGTACTCCATTGTCATTGGTGTTCTCATGCAAACTATAGGAGCCTGAATACCCATTTGGCATTAATATTGCGAAGGATGATTTAAATCTCATACGCGAATTGTGTTCATTGCATTAAAGTCCGTTATGGTAGACTTCTTTTCTTTTTTTCTGCGTAAGTATGTCATATTCTTTTTTCTGAAATTATGATTTCTGATGTTATGTCGGCCCCCAAGATGTTATGTCAGCTTTATATGTGGCCAGGTCACCGGCTAGCAGCTGATGTGCACATCGAGCTATGTGGAGCGATATCACGTTCCATGAAACAATTAAATGGTTTAGGCGTCGTCGTGTAATCAGATATTTCTGAGGCTAGTTGTCGGGTTCATGGTGTTTTCGTTTTACGGAATAGGTTACTAGCATTTCGCCAAACCTGAGTGGCCGCCACGAGAAGCCTATGGAGTTAATTCCGCCAGTCAGGATAGCTACGGGACGTTCATACTCGCTTATCCCACCGACGACAGTTGACCCCCGACTAAGATCACAAGTTTCGATGAAGAAAAAAAAAAAACACGGGACATGCACGTTTCGAAATAATTCAAAAACCGCAGATAGAGCCTTAAAGTGAAGCAGTGAACTGGGAGTCCGGTCTTATTGCATTTTGAACTCATCGCTACTTGAATGGTCGCCCACTATGTTAAAGGCCTTGTCAAACAGAACGAGTTTTAACGCCACGTTCAAACGCTGCTTTTCAAAGTCGCGTTGTTATATCCAACAATACATACCCCTTGTCTCATAGAGCGGTTTTTTTTACAGACGCGACGAATTCATAGCCGCATCAAGACCCGGCTGTAAATTGCGGCGTTGTGGTAAATTATAAAATATTTTTTGGCGCCGCGTAAGAAAAGATTTTATTTACGCCGCGTTATAAAACGCGCTCTGTTTGACAATACCTTTAAACATACTCCTTTTGTGGTGGCCTACTATGGGTAACAACCGGTCTTTGCTGCTACCTTTGGCAAACAGGAAAGACTGATTTGCTATTTGTTCATCTTTACCATTTTAACATTTACCATTCGTCTTTGTTGTTGCAGAATAATATACATATTAAATTGAATTTATATATTTCAGGCCCTCATTTGTTTAGTAGACAAAAAGACCGGCGATAAATCAAAAACACGTCCAAGATTTGTTAAACAAGACCAGGTTGCAATTATGAGAATTGAATGTTCTGGAATGATATGCCTTGAACAATTTAAACTCTTCCCCCAAATGGGAAGATTCACTCTTAGAGATGAAAGTAAGTTAAAAAAATCAATACACTCCAAGTCACATGATTAGGAAGAGGTAGTTTTTTGTTTGTTTATTTCTACGATTTTCTTTGAATCCTTTAATAATCTGGAAAACCCCAATTCAATATGAAAGAATGACATATTATGGTTGCCGTGACTTGAAGTCGAACGAAATAATGTCGAATCGAGTTTATTTCCATTTAAGATTTGAAATATCGTCGAATGGTCGACATTGTTTCTAATTATAGTTGCATATAAGAGTAATAGTATCGATCCGTTAAATTGGACAACCCCCTGCTTGAGGTCACTATAGGATTCAAAGTATGTTCGAGGTTGGGTTAATCTAAAGTTTCTTTTAATATTTTTCTTTTCTGCTTTATTGTCATTCTTATTTTCGACATATGTAATTACTCCTTCGTTTGACAATGGAAAAAATGTCGACACAAAATTCGACATTTGTTGCATTCTTAAAAAAGAAATTATTTCGATTCGACTTTATGTCATTGGACGTTAATTCACGGCACCCATGTTATGCTTATGTTGTAAACAGAAGATTTAGAATTAAATATTGGGAAAAAAACTCAATTTCTGAATTTATTTTTCAATAAGGTCATACAATTAGTCCTTTTTTCATTGTCACCAGATTACGAACCGTACAAAAATCTGCATGTTTTAATAATTTAAATCAAATATAAAGGCATGTAGAATATTAAGGACCTCAGTTTATGGGTAAAAGAGAGTCATTAACTAAGGAGGAAATATGCCAAATTCAACAGTACAAGAAACAAGATAAATCTATCATAATTTGCAAGACTGGAAGTGGACCCACTGCTGTTCATACATAGCTATTTAAAGTACCCAGAGAACTATGGAAAAAAAGTGTAAAGCAAAACAATGCGCTATACTGACAGCTGCTTCAAATTCAAGATTTTCCGTAAGTAAAATCAAGGCAACAACTGGTTGTTGAAGGTACAAGCCAAGGAAGTAACCAGATTACACGACGACGAAACAAGCAACGAAAACGGTTACTAATTTACTCATTGTAAATGAGATCGCTCTACAGAGCTCGAGCACACATCAGTTGGCTGCCATCACTGCAAGAAATGAGATAGCCAGGAAATGGTGTTTTGCAGAAAAAAGAATATGACATATACTACAGCGTTCACACACACCATGTGTTAAGAGTAGGTTTCCTAGTCAGTAATAAACGAAAAGCTATGCACCTTTTGCGTGAGAGGCAAATTTAATAACATCAGCCTCATAAACGTTCATGCGCCTATTGAAGAGTTCGAAAAAGACGAACAAGATTTCTACTACGAACGAACTTGTAGCAAAGACCCCTCAATGTCTGCGCAAGGTATGACGTTGAAATCATCCTTGGCGCCGGTATTCAGGCAGTTCATAGGCTCCGGTAGTTTGCATGAGATCACTATTGACAATTTACAACGAGTCATTGAAATGACAGCATCCACGAAATGGTCGTTGTGAGTACCAGGCTTCCGCGTAAAGACATATACAAAGCCGCCTGGGTCGCTGAGGAGCTGCACATTTTTAATTTTGTTTTAAAAGTGCTGTTTTTTTTATGAAGTAATTTTAATATTAATTCTCAACCTGATGGGGTCACTTTTAACCAAATTGACGACGTGTTCATAGATCGTCGCCAGTTTTCTAGCCTCATGATACGAACGTATCGAGGTACCAACATTGACTCGGGTCACTATCTTGTCTTGAGCGTCAACACTACATCAAGCAATACATGAAATTATAGTTCAAGTATAGGAACACCAAGAAATGCCAGAAGACTAGCGAAAAGGCATCATATTTCCCTTACAAGTACGGATAACCCCTTACGCAAAAACTAAATTTGGCAACTATGAATGTGGTTTTATACCAGGCAAATCAATAGATCAGATCTTTACCCTTAGGCAGGTGATGGGAAAACGTCTGAAATTTTTTATTCCAAAATACCATTTTTCTATAGATTTTAAAGCCACCTACGATAGCATAGCCAACTTTAGAAGACCATGAGAGAGAGAGAGAGAGAGTAGTCGGGCTATGACAAACATTACAAGCTAAGTAAAAGTAGCCGGTTTGCTCTCCTGACCTGTAAGCATCTTTAATGCACTCCGACGAGGAAATTGTCTGGCTTGCATCCTCTTCAATCTGGCGTTGGAGGAAGCAAAAGTTCAAGTCCAGCCAGATATTGGCTTATGCAGACAGCATCGACATTATCGACAGAAGTTAACAAGCTGTACAAGACTCCCTCTTCAAGATCAAGCAGGCGGTAATAATGGGGAAAACCAAGTGTTGGTTCAAAAATCAGATCAGTAAAGCATGAATTTGAAGTAGTGTAATCGTTTAGCTTCTTTGGGTCAAAAGTAGCAGCCGATAGTACTCAGTAGAAAGAAATACGTGGGCGGCTGGTAAAATTCAACAGACCCTACTATAGTTTGTCGAGGATCTTCTAATCCAGGAATCTTAACATAAAATCTAAGCTGCTTCTGTACTAGACTTTTCTCACATACGGATCCGAGATTTGGGTGTTTACTTAAAGGCCTCTGATGTCTTAACCGCGTCCGAGAGGAAAGTTCGTCACGTTTGCGAAGGAGGACGATTCCAAAGAAGGTATAATCATGAATGGTATGACATCTGAAGCGAAGCAGATATTGTGGAAAAATGAAGCTCGGTAGACTCCGTAATTCGTATGAGCAAAGAGGAACCAGCTCGGAAAGACGTTTGCGGTTTTCTTTATGGCAGATGGCAAAGCGGCAGACCTTCCTTAGATTAGAAGAATAGCGTAGACCGGGACACCCGTCCTCGGCTAGCAAATGGCATATATTGAAGAACTTTTTAGATGAGGCCCGGAACGGATCCTAGTTGTTGCACCGATGATAATGATGGTGATTCCGTTAGTATTCGTACTGAAATGACACAAAATAGTCTTTGACCTTATCGGGAAAAACCTCACAAATTGTATATCTGCAATCTATTTTTACAACATATGCATAATATATCCTTCTTCTAAATTGCGTTTGGTTTTTCACTGACTTTCGTAGGATTTAGGGAAAATCCTAGAAATAAACAAACAAACAAAAAATACCTAGCCCTAATCATGTGACACGGA
Organism: Platycheirus rosarum; assembly: GCA_963971375.1. NCBI lineage: Eukaryota > Metazoa > Arthropoda > Insecta > Diptera > Syrphidae > Platycheirus > Platycheirus rosarum. The sequence goes on from OZ020507.1 coordinate 27,967,991, forward strand.
GTGTACAAAATTTTCTGAAATAAATTTATTTATTTTCCCAAATTTCCTTTTCAGACAAAACTATAGCCATCGGCAAAGTGTTGAAAGTGATCGAATAAATTCGCGTACATTTTTATTATGCGACAAAAGTCATAGGTAACAATGTTTTTTCTTGTTTCGGTTCGTTATCCTAAATATTACATTACGCGCAGATGGAAGTAAACAAAAATAAAAAAAAAAAACAAACAAATCGAAAACTACTTACTACTTTGTAATTAAGGAACAAACAATAAATTTTAATCACACACTTACACTCCCGACAACACACGCATACACACTTTTAAATGACACTAACAAAAAAAAAAAAAGAAAACAAATACGAAACACAGATAAATTAGTTTTTATTAAAATTGTAATTATATACATATTATTATTACTAATTATTGTGGAAACTATATTGAACAATAATGTGTGGAGAATGATGGCACACCTCTTTAATTATTATTATTTACCGTTATGCTTGAACCTATTCTTGTTATGTGGAGAATATATCCGAAACTATTGCAGGATAATAGTGTATATTTTTTTATGATTTTCATTTTTAATACTTTCACTTTACTAATAGTTTTTTTAGTCATTTTTTGTTTAAAAAAAAATTATAATCAATTATTTTATTAATTAATTGTGGTGATGGTCCATCTTAACAGAGTTGAAGTAAAGTCGGCTATATCGTTGTTAGTTTCATAACAGAAATTTTAACTGATTTTCTAAACTAAAACATAATTTTAAAACACCCAAACAATGAAAGCAATAACAACGGGCGTCATCGATATATTTTTGTATTTTTTCTTCTTTAATTGTTTTTTTTTTTTTTTTTTTTTTTAATAATAATAATAATTTAAGAAAATAAAAGAATAAGCAAACATTCTTCACTCAGCCTCTTTTTCACAGTGGAATCTAATTTCACAACGTGAATATATTTTATTGAAATTTTAAATCATGTTATATTGTTTAGGAACATCTTTCTAAACACAATTTTACATTAAATAAAAAAAAAAATATATTAATGCATATTTATTTTTATATGCGTAAGTAAATTAATTTTGTTTGTACTTACACATATAATTATAAATGTATATAAGCAGAACAAAAAAAAAATACTATTTAACAACACACCTATGCAAGTAAATTGAAGAATGCAAAAGAAACAAAAAAATATTATTACTAAAGCAGAGTGTATAACGGCTAAAACAAAACATTTTATCAAATTGCTTAAAACCTTATGGCTTGATTTTTCATAAGAAATCAACAAACTTAAAAAAAGAATTGTTTTATGAGAATACATGCAAAAAACATTATAATTGAACAAACAAAACGAAAAAAAAGAAAAAAAATATTTATACACATAAATACGCTGAAGAATTTTTTTATTAAACTAAAAAATATAAAGAAACATATTTAAAACCGAATTGATACTTTTGGTTTTGTATGAGATTTTAAAAGAATTTGTATGTAAAGCTTTTTTGATAGTGCAATACTAAAATTGTATGTTCAAATAGTGTTTTAAGGGGATATTTGTATTTTTTTTTTATAATAGATCTTTCAAAATCTCATACAGCTATTGTATTTCTAGTTATTTTTGATTTCGATCATTATTTTTTGGGATTTTCTTAGCATTAAATGCACTGAAGTTCAACTGGAGAAAAGTAAGTTTATCTATGTATATCTGCAGAAGTCTTGGTTGGAGTCGATCTTAATACCATTAACAATACAGGATGTTCCGAACTGAATGATTATCCTTCATTATTATGGGAAAGAGTCCTTAGATTCACTGTTGTACATCAGTTGTACCTCATCATGCAAACCGGGATCTTGTCGGAACATCATCCAAAAAAGTTCATCCATACACCACAGTCGCTGGCCGGCACCAATTAGTTACGCATCCAAGGCTTCGGACGTTGTGGACCATGCCATCGTTCTAACGTAAGCAAGGTTTGCCACGCTGCCATCTACTATTAAAGGAGCTGCAAGAAAACTTTCCGAGTTCGTTCAGCCTACCGAGTTTTATTTGTTCCATCACATCTGCTTCGGGGTAGATTTAATACAATTTATGTTTATATCTCTCCTGATTCGTACTCGCACATGGGCCAACAATTTTTCGCAAAAATTTTACTCTCGAACGCGGTTAAGAAATCACAATACTGGTAAAACTATATTCTAGTACAGAAACAGCTTGGTTTTTATGGTACTGTATTTGAAGAGCCTTGATTGGTTTGGATTGGATGGTTCTGTTAAATGATAAAAATAATAATAAAAATATTTAACAATATGTATGTAGGGTATATTTTAGAATGCGCTGGATATGGTTTTTTTCTATATTCGGATTTAAAACTTGGTAACATTAATAGTTAGAAAAATTGAGTAGTAGTAAGCAAACACTTCATCTATTGAACCCTTCCGTCCGCAACGGATCACACCAGCCGCCTGGCATATTTTTTCCTCCATACTATATAACCGGCTTCTATTTTGACCCAAGATCGTTAAAGCGCAGATAATAAACATATATTCATTATATGTGGTTAATATATTGTACCACTTCAAACTCATGCTCCCTTCTGATTGTAAGACGCCACGCGGGCACACTGTACTTGTTTTCCCTTCATTAAGTGCAGCTCCAAGGTATTGTGCCGCCTGCTCGATCCTGGATGAAAGAATCTTGTAGAGATTGTTGGAGAATATAAAAAATAACCTTAATCATCTAATATTTGAGAGATATTTGATATACATTTTTTGACATACTAATATTATATTATTTAACTAGTTTTTTTCGTTAAAATTAATTGCAAGATATAACATGGTTTAAGAGACCAATATTTGCTTGATCAGTCATTTAATAAATAAATGTTTAATTTATACAAAACGTGATGGACGAAAACGAAAAAAAATATTGAAGCCGTGCGCGCTAGAGAAATTCTGTGGAATTTTTAATAACTTCTAATGCTCAGCCAGAAAAGAGGGAATTGTTAATGAATGAATAACGTCTATTGCTAAAATTCTGTCTGGGCTTAAAAGGAAATAAAATAAAAGAGATTGCCAGCTAGAACACCCCTTGAGGAATTTCATTAAACCTATTAGATAAAGTTTTGTATTTTCGGTATATAAATATATATATTAAGGTGGGTCGATTTTGTATGGAAAAAAATAAAAGTTATTTGATCATATGGTAATACCAATAATATGTTGTGTATAATCCAAACAAATAATAATTGTGAAAAAAAAGTTAAATTAAACCATATCTTTAGCCCGCGCATGGGCTTTGAAGTTTCGGAGATTTTTGTAAAAACATCGTTTTTTTTAATTTAAATATTTTATTGAAACAAATTTAATATAAGCATACAATTAGGAAATTATTCATTAACAATTAACAAAGAACACAATTTGGTAGTTGAAATCACAAAATTTAAGTTAATTAAGACATTTTTTTACATTTTGGGCATGAAATCTTGTTTGCTCTCAAATCGGGGCATTAGTTGTCTGGATGCAAGTTTCGCTTGAATCGAGCCTTCTCTTGACTTTTTGTCACAGACAGTCATTGATGCTTCCGTAACTACTTTCACAGAACGTTCCACTGCCTGTGTGTGACATGGTAGCCTTAGGAAAAGAAGATTTTCGTTGCCCTGAGAACTAATAACTTCGTTTATTTCTTCATTGGTGATGTATCGGAGAATTGGCGGATCGTAAGACTCTTGCTGCCAATCTATGAGGTCAATATAGCTTGCAGCATTGAAATTAATCTGAGGAACTTCAAAGACACGAGGCTGTTTTCCTGTATGAGGTGAGTTTCGTGCTTTTAGTATCCTCCTTGCTGCTAGTTCCCTGATTGTTTGACTTTGATCAGATAACATCGATAGCAGCAAATTCTCTGGATGAGCAAAATAGGCGTTACGTTGAATTACGGAATCAATTATAAGTTTCAACTCTGAAGGCAGATAACGAGAACTTTTAATTAACATCCACAAATTCTTAGATCCATCTTTACACGTTGGATTTGTTTTTATTTCAAACCAAACCGGAGCGTATACTTTGACACAATATTCAGCTAATATTTGCAAATTATTTGATGGAGTTGAAGAAGAAATATAAAGCCGCAATATTCTATTCGCTTTTGTTAACCATCGGGCATGGGACATCTTTCCTGGGGATCTGTTAGCCAAATCATCAGGACATTGTCCATTTATAACTGACTTTGTTATTTCGTACAGGTATTTCTGGTCGGTACTCAGATCATCAAACTGAATTTGTGGCAGTTCACTTTCTATTTTTTCATAACAAACAGTTTCTAGTTTTTCGCAATTTTCTAATAACTTGCCAATTGGACCAGCATGTGAGGATGGACCAGTGGTAACCCCATCTAATTTGTTAAACAAATGCCTCAAGGGCAATTCGTTCAAATGTAGCATGCAAATGATCCACTGTAAGGGACGCTGAAGTCTTTTTTCTAACAGTCTAATAACGCCATTGAATTTTCCTGTGTTAGTGATCGTTCCATCGCAACCAAGAGCCATCAAATCATCTTCCTTAATGTTGTGTGACAAAAGAAGCTCGTTAATAGATGCCTCAATACTTTTGGCAGTTCCTGCATCAGGGGTAGCGTAACCGATATAAATTGAACCTGGTTCTTTAAGAACAGATATATGTTCCTCAATCACTGTTTGTCTGTACCTTTTTGCTCCTTTCTGTACAATGTTCAGTGTCTTATCTTTTCGACCATCAAAGTACAGAGCAGGTAAGTGAAGCTGCTTTTGTTTTTCATGCAATTCATTGCGTTCTTTCGTTCTTTCCCGTCGTATTTTTGATTTATCAACAACTTCAAAATCAGCAGATATGTCATGAAATACAGAGGAAACAATTGCTGCAGCCGCTCTGTCAGAAATACCGTAACGGTCACATGTTTTTGATACCATAGGCAAATTTTTAACTAATAATGTTTTTTTTGCTGCTTTTGATGTAGATGGTAAGTTAGGATGTTCAGGTGAAGGTGTATTGGATGAAGGTAAAATTAATTTCTTAGGAGAGTGTTCCGTAACTTCAGAGTCACTTGAAGATGAAACAAACTCATGTTCTTGAGTATTAGACTCACCTTGATTTTTGTTAAGGTTAACATTAAGTTTTTGGGTACAAGTGGTTCGATTTAACTTTTTTTGCAATTTAGTTGTAAGAATCCTGTCAATTCCACCAATTCGCATCTTCCTTTCTTGTCTTTGATCCAGTAAAAAGCTCCACTCTTCTTTTGGTACCTTGTTTTCTCTTCGACAGCAACAAAGTTGAATCTGTTTGCATTTACACGAACAAATATCAAAAAGAATCTTGCTTTGCTGTAAGAAATCGTTCTTCTGTTCAGCTGATAGGCGCTTTAGGGATTTAATGATGTTTTTGCATTTCAAGTGGTAGGCTTTTATAAGCTGAATGACCCTAGTGTGTGAAACCGTTGGAAGCGATGATTTTCTCCATATCTCTTCAAGTTTCTGTGACACTCTCACGGCAATATCTAAAAATGTTGGTTCTTTTTTAGAATTTCGAATCATTTTGAGCTCTAATCTATTCCATTCATAACATTTCATGACATCTTCGTAAGTCGGTAAAATATCATCTTTCATATCTCCTACACTTCCAAATAAAGGGCACTGATAACTTTGTCTCCTCGTTTCCATATTAATCTAATAATTATACCAGCATTATTGAATATTAATTCGAAACAAACAATGGTGGAACCTAAATAAATTTTATCTTAACTTACCTTCAAAACTATAGATTTGATCGAACAAAATTATTATTATTAAAATTACAAATTACTTCCGCTATTTTGCACAGAGAGAAGATTGGTGTTTGACACGAGATTATGTGACTGCTATTTTATTATTAGTAACAAGTGTACAAAATTCTAATTCCCGCTATTTCACAGAGAGCATATTATCTTTGGTACAAGTGCATTAGCTGACCTTCACATTTGTTACAATATATTTTTTTTTGTCATTTTGTCGGGACTAAGCTGCAATAAATAGACCAATAGGGTGATTTGTTTTCTTTGGCTGACAAAAGCCAATATTATATTTTGGGAGTAAAGAAAAGTTAATGTAACAATTGCTTGTCGCACTGAGGTCAAAGTAGAACAATCGCAATATTATATGATGGGAAAGGCTTAAAACAGCTTTCAACTACCATCTCAAAGTCTTGCGAAACAGAGATTTTATTTAACAATACGGACATTAAATCTCTATGCCTATTGAAAACATTAAAATGATACGCATTTAGCTTCCAAACTTATAATTCTAATGGCCTAGGATGACATTGCATTTAAACGTTATATTGCACGATCTTATCAAAATAAAATCTCGATGCGCGGGCTCTTACACTGAAAATAATTGATTAATATTTTAGGTGTGCGCAATTGAGATAGAAACGCAACATAATTTCTCTATTACAAGTCAATTTGACGAAAAAATAAAAATCGACCCACCTTAATATATATAAAGAAAATATTTCTTATATACCGCGTTATAAGAAATATTTTCTTAGTTAATTTCTACCCGACGTTTCGAAGAAGTTTCATACTTGAGACCTCTCATCTCGTGACCACGAAGTATGAAACTTCTTCGAAACGTCGGGTAGAAATAAATAAGAAAATATTTCTTATAACGCGGTAAGTTCCGAAAATACAAAACTTTATCTAATATGAATATCGTCCGCGAAAATAAAAACCTAAAATTTCATTAAACATGTTTATTTTTTGAGAGACGGGAGATGTCGATTGGTTTGAATGCTTGCAGATCAAAATGTGTTGTTCGTGTTGTTGTTCGGGGGAACTGATGAGTATTCCTTGCGAGACGAGTATTACGGGAGAAACTTTTAAGGGGAAGAATGCAGCTGGCTACTTCGAGTGAACATTTTTTATAAAAGAAACGATAAAATAAGGAAAGGCATGAAACACTGCGTCAGTGTTCGAGAGGGGCAATTGTTTCAGCGACAGTTCTATTTCCTATCAATCTTAACGCTCGGTTTTGTATTCTATCAAGCAGGTGAAGCGATGTGTGTGAAGCACCTGCCCAGAGGTGGGAGCTATAGTCGAGTTTAGGGCGTATAATCGCTTTATAAATTTTAGCCAAATCAGATGGAGAAAAATACTTCTTACACCGATCCGATACAGAAAACCTAAGCTAACTTAGCAGCATTCTTAGCGAGATCTCAAATATATGGTCGTTCCAACAAAATTCGTCGTTGACACACATACCGAGTACTGAGAGCTTTTCGGTTTCTTCGATGTAAGTGTAAGTTGCGTTTCCATGACCTTAGAAAGAAGGGATGTTAGTGCTATGGGTCGATAGGAGGAGGGGGAGGATGGGTAACCTTTCTTAGGGACATGTTGGACAAATGCTGTTTCCCATCTTCTAGGAAAGATTCCGGAAGAGTAGGAGCGATGGAAAAGCTTACGCAGTGGCTTTGCCAATGTGGAAGAACACCTCTTGAAAAGAATGGGGGTCATACCATCCGGGCCAGCGGATTTGTGTGTATTGAGAACTCTTGCTACTGTACGAGTTCGGAAAAAAATCTTTTCCATGGAAAAATTTGCATGCTCAAGTACTCTGAAGAGTAGACAATAGGTTTGTCATTAGCGATGAGCGTTTGAACCGAAGATGTTGAGGAGTTTTTAATATTTTTTACAAATGACCAATACTGCCTTTGGGACATTGCAGAATTTTTTTCTGTCAACCCTCTGTGCAACCTAATTTTTTTCAACTGAAATACTGCTAAGCTATGTTTTTTGTCTACTGTAACGAAAATCCATCCAAAGATTTGTATTTTGATGTTGACATATGTATTTTCTAAACAACGGTAATTGTTTCAAAACAATTAGTTTCGCGTTTAAATTTTGAGAATATCCAATGAAAAATGTGAAGTATATCTCACGTTTTTCTGAATACGGCTAGAATTAATTTTACTTCCAAGTTGATTTTTTATAAACATACATTTTTATTCAAAAACTTAACACCTAACATCAAAACTTAATTTCAAATAAAAAAAAATTAACACATACACCACCAGTTTCATTGAAACTACTACCTCGACATCAAGGGCGTCACTTGCTTGTTTTTCTTCTTCAGTTCTGCTAACCGCTGAGCTTCTTTCTCACCATACAAATCCAGATTCCTGCCATAATACCAGACAAGAATATCAAATAGAATTCCAAAGATCGTAAAGGCTAACGGAAATACAAAAAAGAAAACTTAGTCAGCTCCACATAATTGAAAGTTATAACTGTGTCAACTTACAAACTGCAGTCAAGTTGACCATGTAACGGAACTTTTCCTGATCATAAAGCTGGCAATTTCCATTTCGTCCACATTGCTCCGTCCACACCAAGCAAGTCGAGTCAACTATGCGACCAAAGATAATTGGTCCTGGAATAAGGGCTAGAAGACTTATCATCATAAGTCCTAAGCCTTGTGCAAATGACTTATCCTCTGCCGAAACCGCTCGATAGTTTACTAAGATGTTGCCAATACGCCCAGAAGATCCAAACCAATTTATAGTCATAGCAGTTATAGAAAATGTCCAAAATGCTATTTCACATCCTTTGAGACACGCGCCGGGAGTTAGAACGTTGCCGAAAAATGAAGACCCTTGGCTTTGGAGTGACTTAAAGCTAGAAACATTGCTTGGCTTTTTAAATATATTTGAATATCTACCTTGTTTCTGTGGTAAGGAGCTGAGTTGACGGCATTATCGTTGTAGTTGATTGGTTATTCATCCAGCTCAATTGACCGGGACTCGACAAGCATGTGCAGTTTGAATAGATCTAAATGAAAGAAACTATGTTTAACATTAAACACATTTTTGACATCATAGTTTGTGAACTATGTATACCAGTTGTATACAAGTTGTATGAGATTTCAATATTAAAGTTTATAATTAACCTTTTTTTCTGCATCCCAATTATAACAACCTGCATGACAGGGAGAGAAATATGTTGTGTCACTTTCTACATGACAAATTGGACTGTATGGAACATGAACACAAGAACAATTCATATTGCAATTTGTTGTAAGATCTAATCTAAATGGAAAAAAAATAATTTGAAAAATCTTTTGGAGAACAATATTTAGAAATGATTCTAACTTACTTGCCGTCTACCATCAATGAGGTTGTATCACCGCAATATATAAACAAATATGCCACTTGTCCAGCAATAGAAAGGAATCCAATGATAACATTCCACATCAGAAGTTTGCTAGGAGCTGGTTTCATCTTTGATATGACCAATCCGGAAACTAGTAGTCCAAAGACCATGCCGGTTAAGGAAAACGGTCCAACGATAATGGTTGCATTTTGGGCGCTTCTGTGGAATTGGACTTCCATGTATTTGCTTAAAAATGTCATATAACCGGAAGCACCCAATACGTAAAATACTCCGGAAATAATGTTGAAAATAAGCAGTTTATTACGTAGCAGACGCATGAGGGCTTTTGGGAAGTCTGATGGATGGAAAGTGCGTTAAGTTAACATTTTTTTTTAAAGGAGTTGAATTGAAATTTAAGATACAAAAATAATTTAAACATTTTGTTTTTTAACAATAATAAAAGTTGTAAAAACCAAGCGTTAGTAGTAGTCTAAGAGCCGACAGAAAATTGTTGGGTTGCAAGTATGACCAAAATTCATGGATTCATTTGTCTGAAGGAATTATTTTGTCGCCGTGGCGAGGGGAGGGGATTGATTTAAAGGGACCTTCATACGGCTGTGCCCGCATATCTCGAAGACAAAAAAAAAACTGCTCACCAAATTTCCTACAATTGATTTTGTTGTTTATTTGAAAAAAGAACCGTTTTTATGATATCCATATGTTAAACTTACTCGACTCGTATTCAGGAATAGGGTCCCAGTTTTCGAGAAAATCGAAGAAAAAAAACCGGTCCTATGGGAGGTACCATTTTTAGCCCATTATATAATTTTTTTTTTCATCAAAATGTAATGCTTTCCTACAGTAGTACACAGATTTTTTTCATAAAAAATTTTGCAGCCGTTGTCGAGAAAAATAAGCTTTTACATAACGGTTATATGACAGGGGCCGTTAATTTTTGAGCTAAAAAAAAATTGAAAAAACACCCCTGCAGAAGGTCGAAATAACCTTAAGTTCTAAATTTGAAGACGATTGGCCCAACCGTTTAGGCTACAGTCCAAAATACATCCGTACAAACAGACAGACAGACGGACAGAATTTTTCCAGTAACTCAAATATGTTTCTCTATCACCGTAATGTCATGTTTGATTGTTATCTCAAAATTTTTAAGCTGCACGAATGGTGCAAACTATGGTGTTCCAAGCGACCATGAAAAAGATCAAAGCCAGATTAGCAAGTGTTTTTTTTTAGCTAAAATTGAATTCCTTGGCTACCAGGTCAGCATAGAGGGTCTCTAACCAAGTTTGAGAAAAAACAGAGGCAATCACCAACTTCCCAAGAACTGGGAATGTCCACGAGCTTACCTCTTTTTAAGCAAAAAAAAAAAGAGTTGGTTGTCTGTAATGTCGGTTTACGGACGATAATTTTACGTGATAACTTCATAATCCACACACACACACACACCCTAATATCTACATCTACTTTCTACTTGAACAAAACTCCGCCTATTTTGTATTTCTTTTTCTCTTCTTGTTCTTTTTGAATTTGAATGGAATTATTTTGGGAATTTGCGCCTGTTCTTTTTCATGTTCGCCTGGTGCTTGCGATCGATTTTGGTTGAAAGAACCACAGTATCGCAGTTAGCATGAGTCATGAGTCTCATCAGCAGATTTATAAGACGTTATCACGTCAATATATCAAAAACCTCTTTAAGGTATGTTCATGCCAGTAACACCATCCATAGAGCCCCAGATAAACAGGAGGGCATACAAACGGACAGACAGATGTACACATGTGATGATACACATGATGTCATGTTTGGTTGTTATATCGTTTTCTTTTACACTCACGAATACATAACATTCCTTGTAGTACATGCATTCCATATCTCAAGTAAACTGTACTAAAAAAACTGCGCATACGCCACAGTGACTGTGTTGTTATTTGAAGAATGGTATTATACAACATTTTAATGATAATTAAAAAAAATATAAAGGCAACGGAATGGGAAAAGATATAAAGTAATTCCAAACAGTTTAATACCACTACACAGTTTTTGAAGAGAGTGTGGTGGTGGCGTTTGTTTTATAAGCTAATACTGATTTTGGCATGTCCAAGATAGGACAGTAGTTAACTAACTGATTAGATTAAAACCCAGGCATAATATGTTCTTCGTAAAAATCTATGCACATAGCTAGAGGTCTTTGGCGAGTTGTGTTCTTGAATGAATGAATAAGAAAGTGCTTCTTGCAATTCTTATCCATTTTTTTTAATTCTTATCGCTTTTATATTTCAAAATCAAGACGCGGTGGAGAAAGGAAAGAACGTTACGAATGCTTTTGTAATTCCCATTTCTATAACTCAAACAATATTGGCGCAAAGTCAATGTTGTTGATTTATTTCGAAAACAAGAAGTAAAGTACTTAAAGATTATAAAATGGCTTGTGTCTATCACACGGCATTAAAATCAACTATAGTCAGACAATAACTGTCAATTCATATCAACCCCATTTGATAGTGTGTAATCTCTTGTTTTTAAAGTGTTGGCTTAGTTTTCAATGGAAACAGCTCTTGAAAAATATTGAGATACAATAACTTAGATCTCTTATTTATCACTTACCTTTAAGTTGCGGGAAATCAGCATTTGGTGTTGTATTTCTATCTAGGGCAGCATTCGATGATACTCGACTGCCCATCATCAGGCCATCGTCGGATATAAGCTCCTCATTCCGCAGAACTTGTGGCATCACAGAGTTATACTGTCGTTTTTCTCTTTTTGGCAACTGCTTGGGGAATAATCCAATCAAACCGGAGAACAAAAACATAAAAGTTCCCAGAATCATCCAGCCAAACCACCATGCTCCCAGCCATCGAGGATCCTTTTTGTCAATCAGAGGAGTCTTGGACGTATCAATGAAAAGGTTGAGTGATATATATCCTGAAAAGAGTGATGTTCTAGAAAAAGGTTCTCAACCAAAGTAATATTAAATCACTTACCTAACAAGAATCCAAATAATGGTCCAATCATCCTTAGAGACATAGCAACAGCGAGCATCCATGGAGTATTGGTTTTTTTCGTGTTGTCATCCAGATATGTCTGTCCCAAAGAATAATACAAAGTATTACCGATGCCCAGGACAAATTGGGACAAAAAAATCAAAACCAATGGAACAATTGAAAAGAACTGATCACATTCCTCTTCATTCTGATTCGTTCCGCATAAATGCTGTGAATCCTTGATGATTGACTTCTGAAAGCAATTCAAATCGAAAATCCCATTTAAGCACGCTTCAAATCAAAGACGATGCAATTCTTCACCTACAACCAGAACGAAACTCGTCGAATTGCTCTGATCCAAGCTATCCAAATACTCTTGAGTTAGATGATAGGCATCCTCTCCTCCGCCATAGATAAAATGTGGTAATGCGACGATAAAACAAGATATTCCACAGAAAACCATTCCCCAAGCTATCCAGCAAGGTCGATTTCTCTGTCCACCGATGTATGATAAGATCAATGATAGCATTATCTGAGAAATTTCATTACCGCTTAGAATTATTCCTAAACAAAAGAAAAATATCATTTTCAACTGTTTTTTTGACTGTCATCCTCCACTGACTCACCTGTTGTCTGACTGGGAATCTTGAATCGTCTTTCGATTGTTGTTAGGGTTACAATAAAGTACATATAGGACATGGCTTGAATAGTTCCCAGGAGGCTGTAGACTGCCATAAACCATTTGGCATTTGCATACCTCTGCATCCATGTTGGATGCCAATATGACAAACCACAAAGGTTGTCCTGTTTCAGTCTTAGTGTGGAGGGCATTTCTGCTTTTAAATTCGATAACACGACCCGAGTCACAACTCTAGGACTTTAAATTGTTCGGTTGAGGTTTTTCCGCCAAGTGGGCTAAAACTTTGGAGTATCTTGAGCGAGTCTATTTAAGAACTGATTTAGTTTTCCTTATAGAGCTGGTGGCTAGCGTCGAAATCAACTGATTTTTATGGCTAAAGTTCGTTGAATAAAACGGTTTATTTGATAAGTGGCTTCGATAACGATATGAGTTTTGCAGATATCGATAAGATGCGATTGTATATGCGAATTAAACTTTTGTTTTTAAATTAATATTGACAAGTGTGCTCTAATAAGACAATATAAAAAAAATCTGAAAATAAGAACTAGCTGAGTTTCAAGGGGTGTATATGGATAACAAGCTCCGTTCAAAGAAATACCGTGAGAGTGTGCAGCAAAATCAGAGGCAGTCGATTTCACGTCACTCACAAGAACTCGGTCTTTGCAGACTGCAACTTGGAGAATTTTCGTCGTGACTTGGATTTCAGGAGCTGAATGTAAACGACCATAAACAATGACGTGTGTTCGCTGAATGGGCTCTGGAGCAGTTGGAAACTGACCATAATTTTCATCGAAAAAACATCTTCACCGATGAGGCCCATTTCAGGTTGAATGGGTACGTCAAGAAATCAAATTGTCGAGTTCGGGACGATGCTAATCCATATGAGATTCGAAAAAGTCACTGTTTGGTGTGGATTTTGGGCTAGTGGCGTCATCGGTCCATATTTCTTTGAGAACTACATGGGCCAGGCCATCACCGTCAACGACAAGCACTATAGGTCTATGAGTACCAATTTTTTTGGCCTGAATTGGATAGTATTGACACAGCTCACGCCATAATGGAAATTCTGCACGAGATATTCGAGGGCATGGTTATATCATGTGGAGGTGATGTGAACTTTTTCTTGTGTAGTTTTCTGAAGTCTGAGATCTATGCGAATAAGCCACAAACCACAGCTTGATTCATGCGCCAGAGTCATGGAGTTACTTCGGATGCGCCACCCATTAAATGGCCTTTTTCAGAAGGTAATTCGTACTTTTTTTCCAGACAAGTAGAAGTCTTACAATTCTTTTTTATTTCAGATTGCATTATTTAGTTTACCAGAGAAGTGGTTCAAAGCAATTGTTGTTTCTTAGAGTGTAGGAAGATGGAAAACAGCATTTGCCCAGCCTGTCCCCCAGAAAGGTGATCCTTCCTACTACCTACCCATTGACACCCCTTTTTACTCGCGATTATAGGTACTAAAATTGAGATAACAATCAAACATGACATTACGATGATAGAGAAACATATTTGAGTTATTGGCAAAATTCTGTCCGTCTGTCTGTCTGTCTAGATGTATTTTGGACTGTAGCCTAAACGGTTGTGCCAATCGTCTTCAAATTTTGAGCTTAAGGTTATTTTGACATTCTACAGAGGAGTTTTTTCAATTTTTTTGTTAGCTCAAAAATTAACGGTACCTGTCATATAACCCTTATGTCAAAGCTTATTTTTATGAAAAAAATCAGTCTAAAAGTTGTTGTGTAAAAGTTGTTAAAAAAACCGTTTTATTTAAAAACCGCTCCTACGATTTTGAAAAAAAATTCACACTTTTTTACATTTCCTAAAAAATAGAATGGCGTTTAAATTATTTCACCCAATACAGTTTAACATACCGACGACGCTATTCAGTTACATACCCCAATGCCTCGGGCTTCTTGGTATATGACACCCTTCCAACGTAAGCAAGGTCTGCCACGTTGTCTTCTACCATAAAAAGAACTGCAAAAGTCAACTCTAATTCTCACCAAGTAAAATCTGGTGTGCCCCAGGGCTCCGTTGTGTTTCCGACTCGCTTTCTCGTTTTTACTTGCAATTATAGGTACTATGACTATGAGGCAAGTTTAGGATTTGTGCATATAAAAAAATAAATCAATAACGGTCAAACATCACTTTAAGATCATAGAGAAGCTTAAAAAGTTATAGACAAAAAATGTCTTGTTTATTTGATTGTCAGTCTGTCTGCCCGACTGTATGTACAGGGTGGGCCAAAGAAGTCATCCATCGGATGTTGTTTGGCTATCTTTTTTCTAAATGAAAAACTTCGATTCTGTTTTTTGATTATGTTTATTTGAACCGTTACGTTAGAATTGTATTGGTCAAGTCGAGAAGATGATATGATGATGATGAAATGGGCGCCGTCACAATTGATTGCCATACGGGCTCGTCTTATGGCATTTTTCATCACTTCAGCGAGAACTTCGGGCGACAGATTCTCGCACTCGTGTCGAATGTTGTCCTTGAGGGCTTCCAGAGTCCTCCCACAAAAAAAAAGTCTGGAACGGTTAAATCGGGCGATCTTGCGGGCCAGTGCAAATCGCCAAAACGAGAGATGAGAATATCGGTTCATGTCGGTTCATGTACCGCTCCATGGCTTGTTCACTTGTATTCTGCATCTGTCTAGTCCACAAATGTCAAAACAGATTTGACATTGGCGGCCATTTGCAAAAATGAGAGCATCTTCCAATAGGGTGATTTCTTTTTGCCCACCTTGTATAACGATTTGCAGCTTAACCGTTAATGAAAAGCTTGTCAAAACGTCTCCAACTATTTTGGTGAAAATTTTGGTAGGTATTGTCTTTTATTTTATCAAGACGAAATTTACCGGAAAAGTCTATAAACGGTTATTTTTCATTTTCGACTTTTCCGGTAACAGTACATTAGATTTCTATAAAATTGTATACCTAAAAAGATCTAGATAGCCAAATATAGATAAAAAGTGCATATTAAAATCTAAAAAAAATTAATAAAAACAGGATTTTATCAAAATCCGTTCTACAATTCTAGAAATACTTTATTAAACACCTAAAAAGTGCATACTAAAATAAAAACAGGATTTTATCAAAATCCGCCCTTCAATTATCGAAATATACTTAAATCTAAAAAAAAATTAATAAAACATCTGGATTTTATCAAAATCCATCTTACAATTTTTGAAATACTTTTTTCGTAAATTCGTTATTATTTAAGATGGCATACTCCATTTTTACTAGAAACCGTTAAGTGTTGTGGTTTTGACACCGTTTTCTTTTTCTACGTAAATGTTAGTTGTTTCTGTTGGTTAGCCACATAAGAGCAAGTACGTACGACCTAGTCGTGCTCATTTTTTTCTTTTGAAAAGACTGCTTTTGTCTCACTTATTTTACTCAATACATGATAGCGAGTGGTAAAGTCCCAGTTATTAAAGTCTCGAACTGAAAACAACCTTTCGATTTTCCAATTTTAAATAACTTCTTTTTGTTTCTTTAGTAATAGGTTATTTTAATTAAAAAATTTAAAGAAGGATGAAATTTGCTTACACTCATTTCCTTTTTTTTTAAGAAACCCGACAAAATTAAATGTAAATTCTAAAGTGATACTTTTTAATTAATTCTCTCGTACAATTGAGAAGTACTACATGACTACTTCGATCTAAAGAATTATTATAAACAATACCTACTACAAGAGATTAGGTTTATCATATTCTGCGATGGAGGTTACCAAATGGCAATCGCTATTTACCCAGACGGAGCTGGTCATTGTATAAAGATACAATAACCATTCAATTACCTTCTGCTTATTTGTTTTTTTGTTTAATTGGTACATAATATTATAGAATTCCTCGAAAACTGTTAATCTTCAAAAGTAGTATAGTACCTACAATAACTAAAACTACTGTTGTATCTTTTGTTTGATTTAAGTATCTTCGAAATGCAATCGAAATAATCGAGATTCAATACAACTGAATTCAGGCTATGGCACGAAGCGTAACGCCGCCCCGTGTCATGCTTAAATAACAACAATCTATTTTTTTTATATATATAATGATTAGACAAAAAAATAAAAAAATAATATCAGACACAATAATAAGCAATTAATTATTATAAAATTATTACAAATCGATCATGTGATCAAAAAAAAAATGTTTGTTTATTTTGATAGGAACTCGAAAATTATTGAGACATCTTTTGTATGAAATTTGCTTTTTATTTTTGGTGGTTTTCGAAATTCAGTGGAGTCACCATAAGAATACTGGGTTTTCAACAGTGAAAAACAAAAAAAAATATTTTTAAGAAACTAAAAAATTATTAGAAAACACAATGATAGGAAATTTGGAATGAATCACTCAATTGGTAGCTAAACATAAAATAGCCTTAGTTACACCTTACATCAGCTATCTTCCCGTGAAAATCATTGCTGGTGGCAATGTGTTTCAATTTATTTTGCTGGTCAGCGTGCTGTTTGCTGTTGACGGTGCTGGTGCTGTTGCTGGTTCAATCTGTTCCGCGCTTTACATGCTAAAATTGATGAATTTAGAAATGTGTTTGTGGGGTCAGGTATCGACATAATATGCATATCTGAAACATGGTTTCAAGCTGAAATAAAGGACGTTGCTTACAGTTTATCTGGTTACAATTAGTCACCATTTCTAAAGACAACATTTCTTCAAAAATTTCTGCAACAGATGATGGTTGTATCACAGCCCGTAATGGTTTGTATGTTGAAGCGATATTGGTCACGTACCTCTTGTTGTCGATGGTAACATGCATTTTCAATTTTGATAAGCAACTTCCCTGATAAATTTACATCATTATATTGATTTAACAGAATAACTCAGTGGCCACAAGCCATAACAGCTTAAGTCGATTTTTCATATTTTTCAGGAGAGCAGTTTACAGTTTCAAAAATTCACTGGGATTAGGAAAATTGTTATTTTTAAGATTTTTAAATGTAAAAATAAAGAAAAACTATTCCTTTATTCCATAAATAAGAATTTTCCAAAAAAAATAACACCCCAGCGTTACCTAGTGGGTAATAAATAAAAAGTTACACCCCGAAAATCAGCAATCTGTCAGTGAAAGTCCCGTCAAAATCGGTGAATCCGTTCCCGACAGACAGAAAGACAGACTGACAGACAAAAAATTTAAAAATTGTGTTTTTTTTATAAGTATGTACTGTATATACTTTTGTATCACTGGCATACAAAATAAAGTGCAAAAGCAGTTCATTTGATTTCATATTGCTGTAATTAAAAAGCAATCTCTTAGCTGTTAAAACTGGCTTAAAATAACCCGTTAAAAGTTTCTCTATTTGTTATGTTAAAGAACAGCGACCCGTACCATGCCCTGCAAATCCCAAAATTTAATTTTGTGCATGTGAATACGTGTGAGATTCGCGTAAGAAGCAGCCAATCAGCCATGAGATTCGTGCCCACAAAAATGCAAACGTATTAGTAGCCCAATAGGAAATATACAGAGACCGGTACACATATGTCGCTGATTGCGCATTTTTCAGTTTGTAGGCGAATAGAGTATTATCCTCTCAGTTGTCGTTCTTGTTTCTTTTTTCTATGATCTGGAGAGAGAAAAATTTACCGGAATTTTCTCGAACGAGGAACATTTGTCAGCTTTAAAGGTTCTTGTGGAATGAAGAGAAAGATGACCGCAGAATAGAAGTTGGGGCACAAAAAAAAACCCTTTACCTTCGGCAAGAAATATTATAGAAGAGCGCCAGTTAAACATAACACCAAGAACTGTACTGGTAAATGGTTTAAGAAACTTTTTGGCAAAGGAAAAGCCTTTGCTTCGTCGAATAAACATCACTTCCGGTTTGGAGTTGTTTTTCTCTTAGTGTCTTTGGAAGAATAGTCAAAATCGACACCAAAATGACGGTCTAGTTACGTCAACCTTCTAAGAGGAAATCTAGCTTCTTCTGCTTCGAAAATGTCTGGGAAATTATATCTTCTAACAAGATAATGACCCAAAGCATACAAGCAAAGTAGCTAAAGAGTTTTTTTCTCAAAATATTGTATGTACTAGAATGTTCACGTCAATCCCTCTTTGGTCCATTTTGGATGACAGGATTCCCTTAGATCAGCGTCGTAATTTACCATCTTTTTGGGAAAGTATCCAAGATGAATAGGAAAGAATTCCAGCTGAAATTTAAAAAAAATCTGGCCAGCAGCATACCAAAACGTCTTGCAGAGGTGATTCAAAATAAAGGAGGAACCACAAGCTATTAATTTTTTTTAATTTTTCAAGCTTTATTTTGTTTTTCTTTTTTTATTAATACTGAAATATATTTTTTTTAACCTGATTAGTGTAAATAACTTTTTATGACCATATAATTTATATATATATATATCGTAAGATAGTCTTAATATAATAGTTTAATCAATTGATCGAAGCAAATATTAATTAAAATATTCCCTAATAAAAATACATTATTCTAGCTACTATTTTGTCCGACAGAGTACATCTTGTAAAAAGCTGCTATTTTCATATTTAAAACAGCGACCCGGAATGAAAAAGGCATTTAAAAAAGAGACATGACTTACGATGTGCCGGACTTAGGCACGTAAATTGCCATCATTTACAAACAAAACAAAATAAAAAAATTTTTCAATTTTAAAATATTAATTACAAAATTATTTTTTTATTATTAAAAATACAAAAAACGTTCATTCGAAATGAAATGAAATGAAATTACTTTGGCTATTATACATCTTCCTGAATATTAATTTTGGTTATAATCGGTTAACCAGTTCTCGAGAAAGTCGTAGAAGAAAAACCGTCCTATGGGGCGTGCCGTTTTTAGCCCACCTTCTTAAATTTTTTTTCATCAAAATATAAACCGTCCTGCGGGAATCACTTGTCGTCTAAGTCAATATGAGCCATAGTTAGCATATATCGTATCGCTCACCAATGACGTTTACCGCTTCACCAACTTCGTTTTCAAAAAAGTACGGACCAATGACACCGCCGGCCGGCTGGCCTAAAATCCACACCTAAATGTGTGATTTTTCGGTCAAATTTAAGGACCTATTCTAAATATAATAAAGTTTTATCATTTGGACGTGTTGTTAAATCGTGTAACTTTGCATAGTCACTCAGCATCAGTAACTAAATAATCTATACACATAAATAAAAAAATAACAGCTTTTTACAAGATGCATATAAAAGTAGGTATATACAGTCCTTTACTTATAACAAAAACACATTTTTTTTAATATTTTTTGTCTGTCCGTCTTTCTTTCTGTTTAAATAAATAAATAAATTTATTGCCGTGACAGCTCCTTAAGAAGCCAAGGCCTAGTGACTTTTTCTCTCAACCATTCCTGTGTGTGTGTTATTAATCTGCAAGAATGGAATGGAATGGCTACATGAGGATGATATGCACTTTTTCGAGACAAATTTTACTCTTGGAGGTTTCGGAGGCAGTACCCGGGGAAGAAGGTGCCTATCGGGATTCGAACCCAGGCTCATTCGCTTACCAGCCCGACACACTAACCACGAAGCCACGGGGCACTACTTTCTTTCTGTTTGTTCCAGGTAATCTCGGGAACGGCTGCACCGATTTTATCGGGACTTACTGGCAGATTCCTGATGTTCTAGGGAGCAACTTACCCACTAGGTGGCGCTGGGGTGTTTCTTTTTTTTGAAAATTCTTATTTATGGACGGATTTTGATGTGTTAAGGTGTAACTAAAGCTATTTTAATCATCCATTAGTGCGGCTAAGGTCGTTTCACGAGCAGACAGCTAATTTTGTAAGAAGTAACTTAGGCTTTTTTGATTACTAGGTGGCGAAAATGTAGTAGGGTATACGAGCAAAGAATAAACAAAAAACTATTTATTTGCGCCATATCCAAAACCCAATACAATAAATAATAAACTATGTACATGTACAGTACATAAAACTATAGCAGCACAATTTCATACAAAAACAAGCTGTTGCAAAAACAATAGGTAACATTGCTATGGCAAAATTTTGTTAACAGAAGCAATAAAATTCAATCAGATCATTTACAAGCAAGCTCTGTGTTACCCATTTATATAACATTCTAAATTCCATTCACCTAATATGTATGAATCAGGGCGTTCAATGCGTAGACTAAACGTCAGCCAACTAGCCTCTGATTGGTCAGTTTTCAAAAAGTTAGTTAACAGTAAATGAAAACGTTTGCGTGAGAAATTGTGGGTAATTTATCTTTTAACGGTAGACTAAACGTCAGCCAACTAGCCTCTGATTGGTCAGTTTTCAAAAAGTTAGTTAACAGTAAATGAAAACGTTGGCGTGAGAAATTGTGGGTAATTTATCTTTTAACGGTTGCACTTTGACTTTGGACTTATAGTAAGTTGAGTCTAGAAGTCACTATACGCATTGAAGTTCCCTATTGAGTCCTAGGTAAAATCAATAGATGGGTTGTTAGACTCCAAAAAATAAGACAAATCTCCATTCCATTTGTCTATTTCGAAGTCCAATATTGTTTCAACATCAGCCATAAAAATCGCATGAGCTTAACTATTGACCTAAAACACACAGTCATCTGGACAAATTCTTAGTTCAGGTGTTTCAATAAAAGATATGATTTTGTTTTTAAAGGAAGAATGACGTGTCGTCTTTGAAGATATATAGATTCAATCAACTGAATTTAATAAAAAAACATGTGTTAGATTAATTTAAAATATTTTTTGATTTTATCAAATATGTACATACATATATAATGAATTATCTACTACGTTAACAAAATTATGAATCTGTAACTGAACAGGGTTACCAAATGCCCTTCTTAGAAGCGCAGTTTTGATGTTCAATAATTATTTTTAAGTGGTAACTTGTTAAAAAACCTTCACAGATGTGCAGTTAATTTCGTGCAGCCAAAAAAATTACCTAGACTCTTATGGTCAAACAGACAGTTAATTTCGTGCAGCGAAAAAAAATACATTGGCATTACTGATATATATCACACTTATTAATCAGCGTTACCACTGTGACACTTTTGCCACCACTTTTAAGCAAACACTTCATCATAGTTTTTATGGTTATGTTATATTTTTCGTTCACTTACATGAATACGATACTAAAACAAAAATCAAATTTTTGCCGGATTTGTTGGAATTTTTATTCTCTAAATTCAATATTTACACAAATTTGATTTATTAACATTATTTTTAGATGAAAATGTTTCCTTGAGTGTTACTTTTTGGAACTTTTCAAAAATGTCCGGTGGTAACGCTTCATTTTGACACTAGCACAGCAATGCAAAAATGTCAAAAAAGTATGCACATCTGTTTTCGGCTTTATGGGACATGTCAACCCAAATGCAAATCTGCATCATGTCTTATTTCTAATTTTCATGCTTAGATTCATTGCTGCCACAACAACAAACGAAAAAATGGGCACGACTGGATCGCACGTACTTGCTGTTATGTGCTTAATCATATTGGAAGGCAAGATCTTTGATCGAAACAAATAACATTTACGTACAAAAATAACACGTTCTGAACTTTTAAATAGTGTCAAGACCACAACTCTTAACGGTTTTTAGTAAAAATGAAGTATGATATCACACGTCTCGTATAATAACGAATTTATGAAAAAAAGTATTTCGAAAATTGTAGGACGGATTTTGATAAAATCCTGTTTTTTATTTTTAGTTTTTTTGAAAAAAATTTTTTTTTAATGTATGCAGTTTTTTAGAGTTTATTAATATACACGTTATTAAAAAATTTAAAATTATTTTTTTGATTGTTTTAAAAAATATAAAATTCAAAAATTTATTTTAATTAGAAAAAAAAGTTATTCAAAATTTCGATATGCAGAATTAATTTGGCTATATAGATCTTCTCAAATATAATATTTGACAGAAATACAAAGAGCCGTTACCGAGAAAGCCAAAAATTAAGAAAACCGTTATATGAAAGGTACCGTTAATAGACTTTTCCCGTAAATTTGGTTCTGGTCAAATGATAGCCAATGCTAACAAACAATTCTCAAATTTTTTTTATCAAAATCGTTGGAACGGTTTTCGAGAAAAATAAGCTTTTCCTAAACGGTCATATTGCAAGTACCGTTATTTTAGGCCTAAAAAATAAATTTCAATTTTCCCTCTGGGGAATGCCAAAAGAATCATATGGAGCTGCAGCTCCATATACATACTGACAGACAGACAGAAAGACAGAAGAACATACAGACAATTTTTGTCGATCACTTTTTTAGGCTTCTCTATGATCGTAATGTCATGTTTGATTTTTTGATTTTTTTTTCACGAATGCATAACTTGCTTTGTAGTCCCTATAATCGCAAGTAAAAAATTACACAGGCTCTTATGGGACATGTCAACCCAAATACTGCAGCGGTTGCAGAATCTGCACGATGTCTCTATTTCTAAATGTCATGCCTAGTTTCATTGCTGCCAGAACAACAAACGAAAAAAAATGTAAATAAGACGTATCTGGCACTACTGATTATATATCGTACTTGTAAATCAGCGTTACCGCTGTGACATTTTCGCCACCATTTTTAAGAAAATACTTTAATATACAGATATCGTGTAGAGCGCTCTGCATGCAGACTCTGGAATGTGGGTGCCCTCATAAGAATCTGTGTAGTTTATTTTGGCTGCATGGGTCTGTTTAGTGATATGAAATTACAATTGATCACAGGCAAAATGTGCTTGACGAACATATTTGATTGTCAGTTGCTTGGTCGCTTTTATTTATACACCAATTTGTTGACTTGAAAGCTATTTTTTTGTTAATACCATGTTTTTTTATATTTTTTTGAAAATGGATAAAAAATTAATTACATATATCTATCCAAGCTAAATTTCTACATTAATTGATTTTTTTAAAATTTTTGGTTGTTTATAACTCACGGTCTATGATGGCTTTTCAATATCACCTTACTTCATCCGAAAAAAGTATCTTTTTTCGTCAGTAAGAAATTTAATTGATTTAAACCTTGATTAAGCGTTGACATATTTCATATGTAGCTGCTGTAAAAATAAAATATTACAATGCATTCTACCTGCCACTTCTTCTTAAAAAAATGAAGTTTCAGAAGATTTTTCAAATTTTTTTTGCAAACACCAATACGGACCTAGAAAACTGGAATTCCGGAATTGAAATCAACCACAAATCCTTTGTCAATATTTTTATATATATTTTTATATATAATTCAAAATTCATCTAAGACATGTATATTATTTAAATTAATCGCAAATTAAACACAAAACGCCTGATTGAACAATTGAATAAAAAAAAATTCGCATCCCGATCTTAAAAATATTCCCGACCAACTAAATGATCGGGGCATGCAACATGATATCAGAGCATCAAGAATTAAATCCCAATTTTAGTACATTGTTCTCTTCCTACGCTTGGATAATGCTGATGACGTTTCATGTACCATTCCACTTCTTCTTCCGTTGAATTTTTTTTTGATTAAAATATCATAATAGGACTGCGCATGTGAAAATTAAATTACTGTGATTTTGATTTGATGATAATAGCATTGCAACTCGTAGGAGTCAAGAGCAAGGCAGCGAGTAAATATATATATTTTAAATATATGAACCAACTAGTTAATCAAACAAGTTGACAAAGACATACTGCTGAAATTATATTATATGCATAATGGCGTCATGGTGCACAGCACTGACGTTTCATGACACAGATTTTTTACTGTCTCTTTGTTGTTCTGTTGTTCTTGACCCATTGTTGTGGATGTCTGGATGTTGTGCAATGTTAATATGTATCCGTTTAACCCTGATAATAAAATGTTCTCAAATGATATAATTTCGGTTACCGTTATTGAAATTTAAATGGTGATTTGGCGCGTTATTTTGTAGGTTTATTTTTGTTCAAAACCACCCAACAACAAAATCCGTTACCGTCACCTACACTTTATTTCTTCTAGCCTCCACCTGATAAGACTTTCTATCTATTGGGAAAAAAAACTTCAAATGGGCTTAAGAGTTTCATAAACGAACCAACCCGTGTGACAGATTTGACAAAGAGCTGTATTGACCATTTTTTTGTGAGATCTAACAAAAAATAATAACAATGCGTTTATTGGAAAAGTGTATGATTTAAATCTTACAGACCATAGAATGATTGCCCTAAATTGCTTTACTGATTTTAACCGTCTTGAAAACTGTAAGCGCGTAGCTAAATCAACAAAACTTTGTGTTGACTTTTCATTACTGAAATAATGTTTAACGATCGAATTTTGGGAGCCGTTTTATTTAGAAACCAACCCTTCTATTGCTATTGAAGCTTTTTTAAAAAAATTCCAAACTCATATAAATTCTTGTACATTCTAAACAAAAAAATCGGGTAAAATGAAACATCTTAAATCTTGGATGACTAATAACCTTCAAGCAAGATTAGAAAAAAAAGAAGAAATTTAGCTTAAAATGCAAAAAACATCCTTATAATATAACACTTAAAAAGCACTACGACATTATGTGTATGAATGGAGAGTTATTATTATTCAAAACATTGAAATTGATGAAATTATAGAATCTGACACAGGTAGGATTTCAAATAAATTCAACGAGTATTTCACTGAAATATCAGAAAAGTTGAAGCCGATGTTTGAATCATGTATTAACTGTAATTGCTCCAATGATGCAGATATTCTTATCGAAAATATACAACCAAACAGCTTTGTTTTTAATTCAATAACATCGGGAGAAGTATATTATACATATATATATTATATATATATATTATTATGTCGCTTAAAAATAAAAATTCTTGCACTAGTGATCGTATATCAAGTGTATTACTAAAAAAATATTGTCTTGTATGTCGTGGATGTATTGACCTACTTATTTAACAGTAATCTTGAAATGGGTTGTTTTCCTGATCATCTGAAATGTGCTGAAGTTATTCCTCTTTTTAAAAAAGGAAACAGAAAACTGCTTTCAAATTATATACCAATATCTCTTCTTTCCACGTTTTCTAAGATTTTCGAAAAGTTAATAAAAGCTCGCATTGTGTCATTTTTTGGTAAATTAAAATTCTTTTGCAACAATCAGTTTTGGGTTCAGAGCGGGTATGTCAACAGAGGATGCAATTTTGAGAGTGTGTAGTCAACTTTATGGTTTAAATGGCAATAAATCAACCATAGGTTTGTTTGTTGACATGACGAAAGCTTTTGATATGGTAAACCACGACCTTTTAGTAGTGCCCCGTGGCTTAGTGGTTAGTGTGTCGGACTGCTAAGCGAAAGAACCTGGGTTCAAATCCAGCTAATAGCCACCTTTTTTTCTGGGGTACTGCCTCTTGCGAGGAACTGACAAAACCTCCAAGAGTAAAATTTGTCTCGAAAAAGTGCATCTCATGTAGCCGTTCGGACTCGGCGGTAAACTGTAGGTCCCTTCCATTCTTGCAGAGTAACAACACACACACAGGAATGGTTGAGAGTATAAGTCACTAGGCCTTGGCTCCTTAAGGAGCTGTCGCGCCAATAAATTTATTTTTATTTTATAAACCACGACCTTTTACTTGACAAACTTTATAATGCTGGATTTCGAGGTAATTTTTTTAAATTGTTAAAATCGTATTTAAGCAATAGGAAACAAATTGTAAATATAAATGGATATTTAGGTGAACCAAAGGTTTTAAGAAACGGTGTTCCTCAGGGTTCTGTACTTGGCCCATTGTTTTTTCTTGCCTACATAAACTCTATTTTCAAACTTAAGCTAAATGGTAACTCAACAGCATTTGCCGATGATATAGTTTTTACGTATGAATATGGAACGGTATTTGAATGTATCGCAAAGATTGAGGAAGATCTTGAAATCTTAAGGATGTGGTTCACCATGCATAGGTTAATTATCAGTGAAAAAACTAAATTAATGTGTTTCAAGATATCTGCAAAAACCTACATGATTATAACCTATGGTTTCACACCCACGATTGTAAACAGTTTTTTTTACCTATTCATAAGGACTTACAATACGGTATAACAAGCTGGGGTGGTTCGTACGCTAATTCTTTTGGACCCTTAATAATAGCGCAAAAGCATTTGATACGAATAATTTGCAATAAACATCGGTATTCTGAAATTTTCCCTTTATTTAAAAGATTGCGAATTTTACCAATGAGACATTTGTATGTATTTAAAGTATTAAGAGAGTTTTTCAAGCAAAGTGGAAACATCCTGAGTAGAAACTCTCAATTTTATAACCTGCGTTTAAATAATATGAACCTTGTCAATGTACCATTTGCACATAGAACACATTTTTCACATTTTTATACGCATACAGCTATATATATTTTCAATAAATTACCCTTAACAATAAGGCAAACAGTTTCTTATTCAAATTTCATAAAAAAATGTCACAAATAGCTATGAAAATATTGAATTTTTTTTTAATTGATTTTTTCTCTTAATCACATAAAATGTATAAAAACAAAAATTAATTATCTACAAATTGCTAAGTTTTATGACAATATATCTTGCTTTTATTTTTTAATTAACTTATTTTTTAATTTACTTTTAATAATAATATATCTTGCTGATCTGTTTTATTTAAATTAATATTGAATTAACACAGGTTGTCACCCCACAACATATATCAATAAAATGTACAAATATTGATGTGTCATTCACCACTTACTTCTAAAGTAAAACAATGAACACTATTATTATTTTTTTTCTTTTTAAAAATTGTTAATTAACTTATATAACTTGAAATGAATAAAAATAAATATCTATCTATCTAAAACAATTAATTTTCGATCTGGATCTGTCAAAACAAAGATTTTGACATATTTTGCGTTTTGCGTAAAAAATATTTTTGTTTAATCAGACCAATTTTTCAGGAGATTTATCCCTCTTTTCACTAACAATAGTAGAATTTAGACCGACAGTTTGACAAGTGTGATTTCGTTATGTAATTTATTTCGATTGTGAAAAAAATTCTCCAATAGAGACTTCCGAATCCGAACCTTGACAGTTGATAGCGGCCATATTGTTGCCCTTGTATTGCGAGAAGCCAACTCGAACGTTGTTAGCCTGTAATAACAATGCTACAACATTAAAAACTGAGTATGCTAAGTCAATTTGTTGTTGAACGTCAAAAACTTTAATTTGTGTTTAAAATAGTTTAGTTAAGTAAAAAAGATTTCTTCAAAAAATGCTAAAAAAATGAAAAAGTAAAATCGATTTGTAGACTGAGGAGGCCGGACTTTGAGAGATATTTCCAACTCCAATCCACTTGAACTACCCGACATTTTGTAAAGAACAAATTACTTATTCGCTTTGTTCAACTATGTAATTGTTTTTTACCTCATTTTTCTATTTCATAGTTTCGGCTTAACGAACATGCGTTTGAATTAGTTTTAAGTATTAAAAGTTCAGAATTTCAAACAACTCAAAGTTCCGTAATTGCATCAATCATAGTGGCAGCTACCAAAGTTCTGTCGGAAACGACTTCGAGTTGTATTGTTTTAAGCGAAGTTCTTGACGTGCTTCCAGCTAAAAAGTTGTCCGACTTGGATGAAGACAGATATGTATGTCCAATTCGGAGAAGCAACAAGCTAGAATTGGTCTCCTTCATAAAACTAGACTGCCTGAAATTGGTGGATGCGTCGATGGAACCCACATTGGAATTATCGCCGACTGAGTTTCAGCAACAGGAAAGCGAAATTGATTTTTTTTTTCTTTAAAAAAACATATTTTTAAAAATAAGCTGCTTATTTATTTAAAACTAGCTTTTACCCGCGACTTCGTCTGTGTGGACTTAAGATTAAGCATTTTGGTTAAATTAGGTTTTTCGTCAAATTATAAATAATTTTTAAGTGAATATAGTTTTTCTAATCGAAATGACCTTCCTCAATAACTGTATATTTCTATATCTCTATGTCTCTATTTTTATATATCTATATATCTACATCTCTATATCTATATGTATCTTTGTCTCTATGTCTACATCTTTACGTCTCTATATATCTATGTATCTATATCTCTATGTCTCTATATCTCTGAATCTCTATATCTCTTTATCTCTATGTATTTATATCTTTTTATCTCTATGTATCTATATCTCTGTATCTCTATATCTCTATTTATTTACAACTCTATTTCCCTATATCTTTATATCTCTTAATAGTATAGTGAATCCTGTAAATATTCCGTCTACCAAACTTCACAAATTCATGCTGTCGTTAATGCACAGAAATATATCAAACAAATCTCCAGAAATGCAGAATTTCACATTGAAGCCTCTCACACAGGAACCGTGCATTTTCCCTGGTTAAAAAGTAGCCTATGTTTCAATCCTGGACATTATCATTCTACCTACCAAATTTCATCCAAATCCGTTGAGCCGTTGAGGCGTGATTGGGGAACAAACATCCAAACATCCAAATATACAAACATTCACACTTATAATATAATAAAGAAAAGATTAAAACTTCACTAAAGCGATGATTCCGAATTGTAAAGCGCAAGCAATAATCTCCGACTAAAATAGCAAAAACCGTTACAATGGAGAAAAAACCGTAAAGAAAACAAAAATAAGTACAAAAAAAACTGCTGCTGTTCAAACCAAAAAGAAAACAACAATATTAAATCATAATGAAGCTCCAAAAATACCGCGAAAAAGAAGCGAACATATTTCTTGACGCAGTGGTGACGCTTTTGCGTCTTACAGTACTCACAAATGACGCGGCGGCATCTGACGCATGTGTGCACCACTCTATTTATTTGTGTGCACTGAAAGACGCAAAAGCGTCACCGCTGCGGCGCCACCACGTCAAAATAATGCAAGTGTGCACCGAGCCTGATAGGAACCCGTGCAATAATACTGCATTTTATAAGAAATAGATCGCTTCTTTGTCCCATCTTATTTGTCTCTCTGTCTTATCGTCGTGTGCTGTAAGAGGTAAGAGCTGATGGCTTTTTTCGGGATATGTCTCAGTCCAGCACATTATCCATCTACATACCAAATTTCATCCAAATCCGTTAAGCCGTTGAGGTGTTATTAGGGAACAAACATCAAAACGTACAAACATTCATATTGGTAATATAAGTAGGATCACCAGGATTTACAGTTTGACCGATTCCGACCGATAGAGACGAATGTTCGCTAATGGTAAAGTTTTCAATTCGCTACATTTTTTCACATATGAAAAAATTTTAGAAAAATGAAAAAAAGAACTTGGACTCGTACCGACCATTGCCTGCAAACCCTGAAATTTTATTCTGTGTATGTGTACGTGTGAGATTAGTGCCATACGTTTCGTGCCCACGGGTGTTTTTCAGTAGACGAAGAGAGAATTATCCTCCTCCTTTTTTAGCTCAAAGATTAACGGTACCTGTCATATAACCGTTAAGTTAAAGCCTATTTTTCTCGACAACGGCTTCAGGGATTTGTATGAAAAAATCTGTGTAGTTTTGGAGGTGTGGTTTATATATTGGTAAGAAAAATATAAGTTGGTGGGCTAAAAACAATATCTCGGAAACTGGCTATCCGATTACAATCTAAATTGTAATTCAGGAAGATGTAGGTAGCCTAAGTAATTTTACTTTAAAATATTTTCGAATATTGTTGTTAAAAAACCGTTATATTCAAAAATACGTTCCTACGATCCTGCTCCTTCATTTTTTTTCAGCAAAAAAAAATGGCGTTCAAAATTTTCCGCTAAAAACTAAAACTCGAAAGTCAAAATAAAAACTTTGAAATTCCCTTAATATTTTTCAAATTTTACTCGAGCTGTGACCGTCGTGCAATTTATTTAAGGGAGAATTTCTATTTGAGCAAGTTTTTGTTGGAGTGCGGTTTATTAATTTATTAATTAATTACAAATTGTTGGTTTCGTGTACACGATAGCGCCTGCTATCTTACTTCTTGGTGGTGTGGAAAAAGATTGATTTAATTTAATTAAATTTTTTTTTTAGATTTAATTTACGATCTACACGTTTCTGTTTTCATAAAATTTGAATGAAAAGTTGGTACCTAACTATACCTACATTTATGTCAGAACTATACCAATTTATAATGCCCAGTATGGCAACCATTTGAGAGCTTTAAAATGGAGATAGCTTGTTGAAATCCATAACAGGAAGAGTAAAAGGCAAATATCCTATCTTCCTTGTACTGTACTGTACTGCCTGTGCTACACATGAAATGATTTCAACCTGGGGGAAAATCGGTTTCAAACCTAACCTCGAGCATTGTATATAGACTGCTATAGTACTATCATGACGACCGGTGGACGGTGGCGTTCCAAGCGGCTCTAGGGAAAATTAACTTGGTAAATTGAAAGAGGCGAACGAGTCGAACAAAGAGAATTCTAAGAGAAACTCTGTGAACATGTACTTTACTCTTTGCAGTTTGCAGTTTACATATATACAATGATGCGAGTATAGTTTTTTTTTGCACAACTGGATTGCTTCACACAAGCAGGGCGACGAGATGGCTAGTTAAAAGGATTGACAAAAAAGAAGAAAAACGACTTTTGTAAATGAATGGTGTCTGGGGGGTTGGTATATGTTTAAGCTGGTTGATAAGTTTATTTTGAGTTTTATATTTTTTTCATATAAAACATTCGAGGGTAGGTAGATATTTAGGTATGTACCTACATACATCCCTACATAATGTGTGTATTTACGTAGGTATACTTGTTATATTATCTTTGATAAAATGTTCAGCTAAATTCAGGTCGATCGGTCGGTTGTCGGTGTGGTAGATGGTGTGAGCGAGGGTGAGGGAGATACTAACAAGGAAAACTTAATAAGCACATGTGTATATGTATTGTGTATATCCTGTTCTCGGTGACGGTGAACAACGAAGAGGATCGACAATGATTTTATTTTTTGAATTTTCATTTCATTGGCTTCGTTATCGTTGATGTTGAATT
The DNA here is from genome assembly GCA_963971375.1 of Platycheirus rosarum. NCBI lineage: Eukaryota > Metazoa > Arthropoda > Insecta > Diptera > Syrphidae > Platycheirus > Platycheirus rosarum. The sequence continues at coordinate 27,999,676 of OZ020507.1, forward strand.
TTATGCACAAGTAGCTTTGTGATTATAGGGACTATGAGTCAAGTTTAGGATTCGTGAACATAAAAAAATTGTGATAATAATCAAACATTACATTACGATGATAGAGAAACATATTTGAGTTACTGGCAAAATCCTACCCGTCTGTCTGTACGGATGTATTGTGGACTATAGCCTAAACCGATGAGCCAATCGTCTTCAAATTTAGAACTTAAGGTTATTTTGACATTTTTCACAGGAGTTTTTTCAATTTTTACTTGCGATAATAGGGACTATAAGGCTAGTTTAGAATTTGTGAATATAAAAAAAAATTTAGATAACAGTGATTACGATCATAGAGAAGTCCAAAAAAGTGACCGACAAAAAATGACTGTCTGTCTGTCAGTAGGTATGTATAACGAGCTGCAGCCTAAATGGCTTAAGCGATTATCTTTAAACTTGGTGTGTGTGATTATTTTGGCATTGGGGACATTGAAATTTAAATTGTAAGCCTAAAAGTTAAGGAAGTGCCATATGACCGTTGAGTTGAGTTGTTTTCTTGATTGAAATTTTTGCATTCAGTAGGTAATCGAGTATTTTTTTTATTTGTTAGTTGTTTTTGCATGTTTATGTGTTTATCATAGGCGTCCTTATTATTTATTCTGTATGCTGTATGCTGTTACGATCATAAAATGCTTTAAAATAAATAACGATAAATAAATAATAATATAAATAACGAAATTTGCTTTCATTAGACTAGTGGCTAGGGCTCAACCGAGCAATATAAAACAAAATTTGGGGGAAAATATTATTTGTTTAATGAAATCAAAAAAAAACTATTCATAACGTTTTTTGGAAAAAATGTTGTAAGCCATCTTATTTCTCTTGCTGTTTTCTATTTTATAAATTTTTCATTTCAAAATCGTTCGACCAGTTTTTTTGAAAAAACTTTCGAAAACATATATATACATTTTTTTTGAGTATGTCAATTTAAAGAAATCTATAGTTTATACTAGGAGAAAAAATTAAAAAAATCTTTGTCAAAATATTCAAAAAACAAAATAAGTTTAAAAAAAAAAATTAAAAATTAAGAAAAAAATGTTTTTGAAAATTTTAATAAGCAATATTATTTAAATCATAAAAAACTACATATTTTGAAAATTTTATCAAAATCCGTCGATTAGTTAACGAGAAAGTCTAATTTGAAAAAAACCGGTCATATGGGAGGTACCGTTATAAAACTTTTTCTCAAAAATCCATTTAAACTAAAAGATAGATTTTGCATTCTAAAAGTTTTATCAAAATCGTAGGAGCCGTTTTCGAGAAAAATAAGTTTTTCATTAAAAGTTATATGGCAGGTACCGTTAGTTTTGGAGCTAGAATGCCAATTCCAAAAACTGTCGAGTAGAGCACTCTAAAAATACTATGTACCAAGTTTGAATCAAATCGGCCTAACTGTTTAGGCTGTAGATATCGATACGAACAGACAGACAGACAAACAGACAGACGGACGGAATTTCCGTACCCACTTTTTTGACTTCTCTATCATCGTAATGTCATGTTTGATTGTTAGATTTTTTTTACGAATGCATAACTTGCCTTATAGTCCCTATAAATCGCAAGTAAAAAACTATTCGATTACTACTGAATGAAAAAATTTCAATCGAGAAAACAAAAGCTTACACCTGCCCCTAAATAAACAAATTAGCACACACGAGCAAGTACGTGCAAACCAGTCGTGCCTTTGATATATTTATTTTTTTCTGAAATTCTTTATTTAAAAAAATAATATGATTGAACAGACTTTTTGCTTTAAAAAAGGTATAGCACATTATTTTAAATGTTGCCGTTATTTTTAAATATACCTATATAAATATATTTTAGTGTAAGATTACTTAGGCTACTTACATTTTCCTTAATATCAATTTTGGTTGTAATCGGTTACCTAACCAGTTCTCAGAAAAGTCGACGCCAAAAAAAAACTCCTATGGGTGGTGCCAGTTTTAGCCCACCGTCATATTTTTTTTAACCATAATTGAATGCATATTGATTTTTTACATACAAAATTCTTGGAGCTGTTTTTGACAAAAATAAGCTTTTACTTGACGGTTATATCGCAAGTATCAGCTAAAAAAGAAATTAAAAAAATCCTATGTCGAATGTCAAAATAAACTTATATTCCAAATTTAAAGACAACTGGCCAAACCGTTTAGTAGACGGACAGAATTTTGCCAAATATGTGTCTCTATCATCGTAATGTTATAGGTATTTGATTGTTATCTCAAATTTTTTTTTCTGCATGAATGCATAACTTGTACTTAGTACCTACCTATAATAATTGCAAGTAAAAATTAAACAATTAGGTGTTACAAATGTAAAAAACCCGTGGTATTTTTAGCAATTCTATAGAAGATTAGTACAAAGAAATATTTTGGTTTAACTATAAATTTCTTTCCCGCGAGCTAAGCTGGGTGGGTCAACTAGTTCCTATTATATAAACCTCAAACAAACAAAAGATCTTTGTTACTATAAATCAATAATATATAATCAATCAATAATAATATAAATCAATTTACAAACAATTTTTGATTGAATTTCTGCACATAGTTCATTCAGATAGATACCTACACATACATATCTATGTACCTATATGTATATGTTGGTACCTATCTGAATGGAAAGTAAAATTCAAAACATAAATCCATCCATTGCAAGGGCCTTTGTATCTTTGTATAAATACAGCAAGAAGTAAGTTTGTGTTTAAATTTCAAGAATGAATGTGTACACTATTTGAAGACGACAACCTTCATAATAGAATAGTAAAAAAATTGAAAATCCTAAAGAATTCGAATCAAAAGTCTGGTCAATGATGTATATATGTACAAATATGACAAATATGTATGTAGGTAGTGCTCATACAAAACTTGGAAATCCTAAAAAACTCAAATCAAAAGTCTGGTCAATGACGTACGCATGTATAAATACTTATGTAAGAACCAGTTCTCATATTACATATTCCATATAAAAAAACGTAAACAATGAAAATGTTGGATCTTGTATAAATCCTTCCAAAAAACTAAGCCTCAGCTAAGCGAAACCATTATATATATTAACTTCAAAACTGCCAGCAGTTTATAAACATATATACAATGAACAAAACAAGATACTGAATTATTTCATGTTCTCCTTCGGTTTTTTCTTGCCTCACATTGTCACATTGCACATGCGCAGGAAACTAAGCACAAAGCATAACACTAAAAACCATGCTCTTAATTCTCTCTCACTCAAATAAAATGTCCTACACTAGCACTCCAAGCGGCTCTAGGGAAAAAGATTTTTTCTCGTCTCATGATAGTACTATAGGCAATGTATATACAATGACCTCGAGCACACACTAACCAACTAGATGGATTACTCTGGTGGAACAAAATGTATAAATGAACTTCTTTCTTATGTGTTAGTTTTTCTTTTGCCTTTTGTAGACCCAAAATCTTCCAAAATTGGGTGTGTGTATTAGTTTTCCTCTTCGTTCATCCACTCAAAAGTTGGTTGAAGATTTTAGTCCAATGTACACCACACGCTTCCCTTCCCTTGTCCAGAAAACCGGTTTTCCCCCGGTTGAATTCATCTCGTGTGTGCAGGCCCAATGAAACCGGACTGAGAGTGAGAGACAAACGTCCTATCTTCCCTGTACTGACAATTTTTTTTGAACAGAAAGAACATCCAATGCATCGCAACAAAGTCACTATTCCTTGTGGATTTTTGGCTATGGGCTTGCGGCGCGGCCAATATCGTCAAAGGTGAGTCTGGCATCAATGTCATTATCGAGGAAGCATAGTGACCAGTTAAAGATACGGCCGTCCCATTTGGCTTTCTCGTATTGCCAAACGGTCCTGGTTGGAAGTTTTTCTGTAACTGGATCCATTGTATATAGACTGCTATAGTACTATCATGACGACCGGTAGACGGTGGCGTTCCAAGCGGCTCTAGGGAAAATTAACTTGGTAAATTGAAAGAGGCGAACGAGTCGAACAAAGAGAATTCTAAGAGAAACTCTGTGAACATGTACTTTACTCTTTGCAGTTTGCAGTTTACATATATACAATGATGCGAGTATAGTTTTTTTTTGCACAACTGGATTGCTTCACACAAGCAGGGCGACGAGATGGCTAGTTAAAAGGATTGACAAAAAAGAAGAAAAACGACTTTTGTAAATGAATGGTGTCTGGGGGGTGGGTATCTGTTTAAGCTGGTTGATAAGTTTATTTTGAGTTTTAGATTTTTTTCATATAAAACATTCGAGGGTAGGTAGATATTTAGGTATGTACCTACATACATCCCTACATAATGTGTGTACTTACGTAGGTATACTTGTTATATTATCTTTGATAAAATGTTCAGCTAAATTCAGGTCGATCGGTCGGTTGTCGGTGTGGTAGATGGTCAGAGCGAGGGTGAGGGAGATACTAAAAAGGAAAACTTAATAAGCACATGTGTATGTGTTTTGTGTATATCCTGTTCTCGGTGACGGTGAACAACGAAGAGGATCGACAATGATTTTATTTTTTTAATTTTCATTTCATTGGCTTCGTTATCGTTGATGTTGAAATTTATGCACAAGTAGCTTTGTGATTATAGAGACTTTGAGTCAAGTTTAGGATTCGTGAACATAAAAAAATTGTGATAATAATCAAACATTACATTACGATGATAGAGAAACATATTTGAGTTGCTGGCAAAATTCTGTCCGTCTGTCTGTAGGTCTGTCTGTACGGATGTATTTTGGACTATAGCCTAAACCGATGAGCCAATCGACTTCAAATTTAGAACTTAAGGTTATTTTGACATTTTACACAGTTTTTTCAAATTTTACTTGCGATTATAGGGACTATAAGGTAAAGTTTAGAATTTGTGAATATAAAAAAAAAATTTAGATAACAATGAAACATGACATTACGATCATAGAGAAGTCTAAAAAAGTGATCGACAAAAAATGACTGTCTGTCTGTCAGTAGGTATGTATAACGAGCTGCAGCCTAAATGGCTTAAGCGATTATCTTTAAACTTGGTGTGTGTGATTATTTTGGCATTCCCCAGAGGGGACATTGAAATTTAAATTGTAGGCCTAAAAGTAAAGGAAGTGCCATATGACCGTTGAGTTGAGTTGTTTTCTTGATTGAAATTTAAAAATTAATAAATTGAAAATTAAAAATTAAGAAAAAAATGTTTTTGAAAATTTTAATAAGCAATATTATTTAAATCATAAAAAACTACATATATTTTATCAAAATCCGTCGATTAGTTAACGAGAAAGTCTAATTTGAAAAAAAACGGTCATATGGGAGGTAACGTTATGAAACTTTTTCTCAAAAATCCATTTAAACTAAAAGATAGATTTTGCATAGAAAACATCATTCTGAAAGTTTTATCAAAATCGTAGGAGCCGTTTTCGAGAAAAATAAGTTTTTCATTAAAAGTTATATGGCAGGTACCGTTAGTTTTGGAGCTAGAATGCCAATTCCAAAAACTGTCGAGTAGAGCACTCTAAAAATACTATGTACCAAGTTTGAATCAAATCGGCCTAACTGTTTAGGCTGTAGATATCGATACGGACAGACAGACCGACAAACAGACAGACGGACGGAATTTCCGTACCCACTTTTTTGACTTCTCTATCATCGTAATGTCATGTTTGATTGTTAGATTTTTTTTTACGAATGCATAACTTGCCTTATAGTCCCTATAAATCGCAAGTAAAAAACTATTCGATTACTACTGAATGAAAAAATTTCAATCGAGAAAATAAAAGCTTACACCTGCCCTTAAATAAACAAATTAGCACACACGAGCAAGTACGTGCAAACCAGTCGTGCCTTTTATATATTTATTTTTTTCTGAAATTCTTTATTTAAAAAATAATATGATTGAACAGACTTTTTGCTTTAAAAAAGGTATAGCACATTATTTTAAATGTTGCCGTTATTTTTAAATATACCTATATAAATATATTTTAGTGTAAGATTACTTAGGCTACTTACATTTTCCTTAATATCAATTTTGGTTGTAATCGGTTACCTAACCAGTTCTCAGAAAAGTCGATGCCAAAAAAAAAACTCTTATGGGTGGTGCCAGTTTTAGCCCACCGTCATATTTTTTTAACCATAATTGAATGCACATTGATTTTTTACATACAAAATTCTTGGAGCTGTTTTTGACAAAAATAAGCTTTTACTTGACGGTTATATCGCAAGTATCAGCTAAAAAAGAAATTAAAAAAATCTTATGTCGAATGTCAAAATAAACTTATATTCCAAATTTAAAGACAACTGGCCAAACCGTTTAGTAGACGGACAGAATTTTGCCAAATATGTTTCTCTATCATCGTAATGTTATAGGTATTTGATTGTTATCTCAAATTTTTTTTTCTGCATGAATGCATAACTTGTACTTAGTACCTACCTATAATAATTGCAAGTAAAAATTAAACAATTAGGTGTTACAAATGTAAAAAACCCGTGGTATTTTTAGCAATTCTATAGAAGATTAGTACAAAGAAATATTTTGGTTTAACTATAAATTTCTTTCCCGCGAGCTAAGCTGGGTGGGTCAACTAGTTCCTATTATATAAACCTCAAACAAACAAAAGATCTTTGTTACTATAAATCAATAATATATAATCAATCAATAATAATATAAATCAATTTACAAACAATTTTTGATTGAATTTCTGCACATAGTTCATTCAGATAGATACCTACACATACATATCTATGTACCTATATGTATATGTTGGTACCTATCTGAATGGAAAGTAAAATTCAAAACAAAAATCCATCCATTGCAAGGGCCTTTGTATCTTTGTATAAATACAGCAAGAAGTAAGTTTGTGTTTAAATTTCAAGAATGAATGTGTACACTATTTGAAGACGACAACCTTCATAATAGAATAGTAAAAAAATTGAAAATCCTAAAGAATTCGAATCAAGTCTGGTCAATGATGTATATATGTACAAATATGACAAATATGTATGTAGGTAGTGCTCATACAAAACTTGAAAATCCTAAAAAACTCAAATCAAAAGTCTCGTCAATGACGTACGCATGTATAAATACTTATGTAAGAACCAGTTCTCATATTACATATTCCATACAAAAAAACGTAAACAATGAAAATGTTGGATCTTGTATAAATCCTTACAAAAAATTAAGCCTCAGCTAAGCGAAATCATTATATATTAACTTCAAAACTGCCAGCAGTTTATACACATATATACAATGAACAAAACAAGATACTGAATTATTTCATGTTCTCCTTCGGTTTTTTCTTGCCTCACATTGTCACATTGCACATGCGCAGGAAACTAAGCACAAAGCATAACACTAAAAACCATGCTCTTAATTCTCTCTCACTCAAATAAAATGTCCTACACTAGCACTCCAAGCGGCTCTAGGGAAAAAGATTTTTTCTCGTCTCATGATAGTACTATAGGCAATGTATATACAATGACTGGATCAGTGGATCACGAAAATGTTCTTAATTAAACCAAAACTTGTGAAAAGATATGCAGTTCTCTTAAAAGCGCTGTTTTTATACATCACTTTTCACTGTAGCTCTTAGTGATTTTTTATTTAAATAATCTCACCTAGTCACTAAAATAAATAATTTATCATACTCGAATCACGATTTTTAATTTTCTTATGTATCTATGTACATATTCCTCCTCGAATTAAAAGATTCCGAAAAGAAGTTTTTACTATATATTTTATGTAGTTAGGTTTTAGGTACTTCACAACACGTCTTGCTGTGTTATTTTATTTAGTTGCGAAATGACTGCAAGGAAGTCGGCAACTTGTAATTACATATATGTACCTACATACCTATTTGCCAAACACAAAACTTCCTTCTTTCCATATTAAATTTTAACATCTACCCGACGACGCGCCGTTATTTCAAAGGCCTTTTGTACCTAGCTATAACTATAGGCATATACATATATCGGAACTCGCAAGTATATGGTCGAGACTCGAACACAATGCCCTTGGAATTATAAGCTCTCTTCTATGTATGTAGGTATTTGCCAATTCTTCTTCGTAGCTTTAAAGAAAAAGCCAAAGAGAAATGTATAATAATATCATTGTAGCATCTTTTTTTTAAATATTATTTTTCAAAATCAAAAATGACATACATACGCCAGTCAGTCAATAATTAAACTTCAAGCTTCCACAAGCAATTTGTTTGCATTGTGTGACTACCCAAAACTTGCATGCAAGTGATTACCGCAAGTAATTTGCTCGCATGTAATCTCTTGCACCAGATGTTATTATTTCATGCAAATGTTTGCATGAACAAAATACGAAACGGTGCTTGCCTTTTGACAACTTTCGGTTATTCTATTTGTGTCGTGGCTTGTGAGTAGTGACGTTGTGTGTAATTTGTCGTTCATCGTTCATCGTTTGTGTTGTGTTGCTGAAAAAGAGAATAAAAGTGATTGAAATGGGAAAAGAAAAGGTAGTTGATTTTTTGTATTGTATTATATATTTGTGTATGTATGTATGTTTCTACCTGTAAATATTTATGTATTATTAATAGTGTTTGTTTACGAATGCAATGGTGTTTAAACTAATCGCAGAGGTACAACAAAGACCATGTCTGTGGAATAAGAACGATCCAAACTATACAAACAAATGTGAAAAAAATGCGGCGTATGAAGAGATTGGTGCGGCCATTGGTGTTGCAGCTGACGACGCTAGGGATAAAGTTCGTAACTTGCGCATCATTTTTATGCAAAATTATAAAAAGAAAATAAAGAAGGGAGATGCAGAAAGACACCAACCGAAGTGGAAATTCTATAATGCGATGCTTTTTATGGGTGAAGAAGCAACAATTGTCGGCAATGCAGACCCGGTGAGTGGAAATATTTTTTTTTTTGTTCATATTTAGTGTTTTTTTTTTTTAATTCCTATCCATTATGGGTGTATTTGAAATTTATCAATAAAACAAATGAGAAAAACTGGATTGGCTGAATAAAGAGACTGCCGGAGGGCCGGAGAGTGCCGCTGCGCCGCTGCTGTTATGTAGCGTAGCACATAGTATGTTGGAACTTGGAATGGAAATATAAATGGCATTCGAGTTTCGAGTTGTGACAAAGTGACGATCATTTTAAAGAGAGTTTTGACGATTGACTTTTAATTAAGAATATACAGTAGTGGACACGAATTTAGCACACTAGCATATTTTCAAAATACTTTGTCTATTTTTACTTACGATTATAGGGACTATAAGGCAAGTTTAGGATTCGTGAATATAAAAAAAATTGAGATAACAATGAAACATGACATTACGATCTAGAGAAGTCTAAAAAGTGATCGAGAAAAAATGTCTGTCTGTCTGTCAGTATGTATAATGATCTGCAGCCTAATCGGCTTAAATGATTTATCTTCAGATTTGTTGTGGGTGTTTTTTTTGGCATTCACCAGAGGGGAAATTGAAATTTTATTTTAGGCCTAAAAATAACGGTAACTGTCATATGACCGTATAGGAAAAGCTTGTTTGTTTTGAAAACGGCTCCAACGATTTTGATGAAAATTTTTGAGAATTTTCTTGTTAGTATTGGCTACCATTTGATTAGAACGTAACGGTTTTTTTAATTTTTGGCTTTCTCGGTAACGGCTATTTGGATTCCTGTAAAATTTTATATTTGAGAAGATCTAGGTAGCCGAATTAAATTTGCATATTAAAATTTTTAATAACTTTTTTTCAAATTAAAATTAATTTTTGAATTTTTTTTCTTGAAAAATCAATATTTTGAAAACTAATCAAACAAAATTATTTAAAATTTTATAACCACCTGTATATTAATAAATTTAAAAAAACTGCATACCAAAATAATAAAAAAAGTTTTTTAAAAAAACTAAAAATAAAAAAACAGGATTTTATCAAAACTGGTCCTACAATTTTTCTTGTTATTTAAGACATATGATGGCATACTTCATTTTTAATAACAACCGTTAAGTATTGTGGTTTTTAATACTTTTTATTAGTTCAAAGTGTGTTATTTTCAACGCAAATGTTACTTGTTTCTGTCACAGGTCTTGCTTTCCAATGTATTTAGGCACATAAGAGTAAGTACGTGCGACCCAGCCGTGCCCATTTTTTTCAAGCAACAGTAAATATGCATGTCGTCATTGACAACGATACCTGCGAAAAAATACCGTTACTTTTTTTAATTCGTTTTAGTTTCGAGAAAACGTCACCTGAATGAAATTCAAACAGTTTTTTGCTGGACACTAATTTAGCATATTTTTAGTTCTCTGTGTTATTTTGTAAATTTTGTTGTAATTTTATAAAGAAATCAACAGATTTTGAGGTAACAAAATATTTTGCCATGGCGTAAGGACAATGGTGTTCAGAGGACAAAAGAAGTCTCAGCTTCCAGTTGAAGAGTGGAGGTCGAACAATATCTGAAATTTCTGAGCTGTTAGAATGCTCCAGAAAGTTGGTTATATAACGCACTACGACATTTTGGAAACTTTGGAGTCACTAGAAATGTCAACAAGCTTGCCGCACACGAAAAGAGGCAAAGTTTTTTTTACCGGCTCTCAACTAAGGACTCATTTAAGAGCTCTAGTGCCATTCCAAGCGAACTAATATAAAAATATGAAATAAGTGTTTCTTCAAGAACCGTTAGACTCCGCTTGAATGAAAAAAATTGCGTGGATCCGTTGCACAGCATAAGCCACTCGTAAAAAAAAAAATTAAGGCGCGGTGTAGAATTTGCTAAGTCACACCTGGACAAACCGCTGAGTTTTTGGAAAAATGTGCTATGTAGCGATGAATCCATGCTCTGCCGGTTCGGATCTGATGGCAAAAAATATATATGGCGTCCGAAAAACATGCAACATGATCCCAGGTACACCATTAAAACTGTCAAACACGGTGGTAGGAATGTAATGGTCTGGGAAGCTTGTTCTTCGCACGGCGTTTGTCCCATAGTAAAAATTGATACCAAAATGGACAAACATTTTTATAAAGGTATTTTTGTGGACCATATGATACCATTTGCCGAAGAGAATTTGCCAATCTCATGGCGTTTCATGCATGACAATGACCCTAAGCACACTTCAAAGCCAGTGGAGAGTTGCTTAGAGGTGCAATCAGTGTTTTGAAATGGCCAGCGCAATTCCCCGATTTTATTCCAATCGTGAACCTGTGGACAGGGATGGGAATGCTGAGTCCAGAAAATGAAGTAGATCGGCCAAAGAACGAAGTAGATTTGCAAAATATGTGGCAGATAATGAAAAAAAACTTATAACAAAAAAGTATATTCATATTGGTTAATACTAGCTGACCCCCCGGCGTTGCTCAGGTGTACCATAGTTTTCTGGATCCCAATAATAGTGCCTCCTATCATATCCAAGTATGTATATCTTAAATCTACCAAGCTAAACATATTTTTTTAAATCGGCCAAGCCATTTAAATATAATATTGTTGAATTCGAAAACGTATACAAGGAAGACTACATTTTCGTTGATATATCTATGTATCTCCATCATAGCGCCACTTTTCGGGTCAACATTTTGCCAAATCCTTCTAAAAATGAGAAGCGCCACCTAACCCCTAAGGCGTAATTACATATTAGCCTAAGTTAATTTTCACAACGTCAGCTATTTGCTTAATATGTCTAGTCATTTCTGAGATTAGGTGGAACAAACATCCAGAGACATCCATCAAACATCTATTTGCATAAATAAATCATTACAACACATTTTAAATGAAATTTTTATAGTTTCATAAAAAAAGTTAAAGGAAGTAGAAATGAGTTGCTACGTAGCAGATGCATAAAAATAAATAAATGAAGCAGACCTACATATGAAGTAAATTGGCAGCCCTGCCTGTGGAACGATGCTAAACATCTTACTTACTTACTTAGGTGGCGCTACAGTTCGGGACGAACCTGGGCCTCAACCAACATGCCTCTCCAGCCAACTCGGTCTTTGGCTAGCTGCCTCCAGTTTTGCACTCCAAGTTGGTTGAGGTCGTCCTCCACTTGAGCGCGCCACCTAAGGCGAGGTCTTCCTTGACTGCGTCTACCCTCTGGGATGGAATCGAAGATCCTGCGAGCCGGAGCATTGTTGTCCATTCGCTCTACATGACCTAGCCACCTTAAACGTGATATGCGTATTTTTTTGACCAGGTCAATGTCGCTGTACAGCTCGTATAGTTCTTGGTTGAACCTTCTCCTCCAAAGCCCGTTAACGCAGATAGGGCCAAAAATCTTCCGAAGAATCTTACGCTCTAAACGACTAAGGATATCTTCATCCGCTTTAGATAGAGTCCATGCCTCGGCGCCATAGAGCAGGACTGGGATGATTAGGGTCTTATAAAGAGTCTCCTTTGTCTTTCGAGAGAGGGCTTTGCTACTCAATTGCCTTCCTAGCCCATAGAAACAGCGATTGGCAAGAGTAATTCTTCGCTTTATTTCTGACGAGATGTTGTTGTCAGATGTTATAGCGGATCCGAGGTACACAAAGTCCCTAACTACCTCAAAGTTGTACCTGTCTATTGTGATGTTTTGTCCAATCCGCCGGTGTTGTGTGTCCCTTTTTGTGGACAGCAGGTACTTCGTTTTGGCCTCATTGACTGCTAGTCCCATCTTAGCCGCTTCAGCTTCAATGCTAGCAAACGTTCCAGTGACAGCTCGCCGAGTTCTGCCAATGATGTCTATGTCGTCAGCGTATGCTAGCAATTGCACAGACTTGAAAAAAATTGTCCCACTACAATTGACTTGCGAGTTTCTTATAATTTTTTCAAGTATTAAGTTGAAGAAATCGCACGATAGCGCATCACCTTGTCGGAATCCTTTTTTGACGTCAAAAGCTTCTGTGAGGTCGGAACCAACCTTGACGGAGCAGCGAGAGTTCTCCATCGTCATCCTGCACAGTCGGACGAGTTTTGTGGGAATGCCAAAACCTGACATGGCTCTGTATAGCTCGTCTCTATAAATGCTATCGTACGCGGCCTTAAAATCGATAAAGAGGTGGTGGGTATCGATTTGGAATTCTTGGGTGGTTTCCAGGATCTGCCGTAGCGTGAACATTTGATCGATTGTGGACTTTCCTGGTCTGAAACCAACTTGATAGGGGCCAATCAGGTTGCTGACGAAAGGTTTCAGGCGTTCACATAGTACGGCAGAGAGGATCTTGTAGGCGATATTCAGAGGACTTATTCCTCTATAGTTGGCGCAGTTTAGAGGGTCTCCTTTCTTTTGAATCGGGCAAACGATGCTGAGGTTCCATTCATCAGGCATACTTTCTTCTGACCAAACTTTAGAGATGAGTTGGTGTATGCACTCCACCAGGTCATCTCCGGCCGCTTTAAAAAGTTCGGCGGGTAATCCGTCGGGTCCAGCAGCTTGCTATCGTTACTTCATTTTGGTCAGGTGGACGGAAGTTTTGTCTGTCATCATCCATGTTGAATGGTTCATTCTGCCTGACAGCGGGATTTTGGCCTTCATCGCCGTTTAACAGTCTGCAGAAATGGTCCTTCCATGTACTCAGCACCGACTGTGACTCTACTACGAGGTTTCCATTCCTATCTCTACAGGCTTCTGTGCGGGATTTTTTTCCTTGGCATGTTCTTTTTACCTGTTGGTAAAACTTCCGCACGTTGTTCCTGGAGTAGCATCTCTCAATATCTTCGATCGCGCGCTTCTCATGCTCTCTTTTTTTCTTTTGGAGAAGCCGGTGTTCTTCCCGTCTTTTCTGCTCGTAAAGCTCGCGAGCAGCTCTCGTCTTTCTTTGCAGCGTCGCTTTATATGCCTCTTGTTTGGCTGCATGGGCCTGCCTGCATTCGTCATCAAACCAGAGGTTTCGTGGTGGTGGTCTGGTGAAACCTAGCACATCAGTTGCGGCATCTCTGATGGCTTGTTGGCAGTGTTGCCACTGATCTTCGGCACTTGATGCTGGCGGTACTGGATTTCTTGAGAGGTTACGGGATATTCGATCGGCATAGGTTCTGGCGGTTTCTTGCGATTGCAGCTTTCCGACGTCATACTTCCTCACAGTATTACTCCGTTGTTGTGGAGTTCGGGTTATTCGCATTCTTACCTTTGCTGCAACAAGGTAGTGATCCGAGTCGATGTTAGCTGCTCGGAAGGTGCGAACATCCAAGATACTGGAGGCGTGTCTTGCATCGATCGCAACTTGATCAATCTGATTGACGGTTCTTTGATCTGGGTGTCGCCAAGTCCCTTTGTGTATATCGAGATGAGGAAACCGTGTGCTTGCAATGGTGACGTTATGTGCCGCTGCGAAGTCAATTAGCCTAAGTCCGTTTTCAGACGTTGTGTCGGGTAGGCTATGTTTTCCGACAGTCCTACCAAAGATTTCCTCTTTACCTATTTTGGCATTAAAATCGCCTAGTACGATCTTAACGTCGTATTTAGGGCATTGCTCATAGGTTTTTTCGAGGAGCTCATAGAAGTCATCCTTGGTGGCGTCATCTTTGTCCTCTGTGGGGGCATGAGCGCATATTAGGCTAATGTTGGCGAATTTAGCCTTGATACGGATTGTCACAAGTCGCTCACTTACGTGTCGAAAGCCCAAGACTTCTTGCCTAAGTCTACCGCTTATGACGAATCCGCACCCAAATAAACGCTGTGGTCTTCTTTCGCAATCACCGTAGTACACGTCACAGTTTTTCATCCTCCTTTTGCCCGGCCCATTCCATCGCACTTCCTGGATGGCAGTAATTCCTGCTCTGTAGCAGTCTAGGGCCTCCGCTAGTTGTTTGGATGCACGTGGTCTGTTAAGAGTTCTAACATTCCACGTGCAGATCCGAAGGTCGTTGTCCTTGATTCGTTTTTCCGGGTCGTCAACAGTAAATCCGTCCTTTTCCGAGGCTATTGGTCGCTTCGCAACTTTTTCTTTTTTCCGTGGCAGGGTTGTTAACCCCACGCACAACCCCCAACCTGGAGGGCCAGGTCCTTTGTTGGATTCCTTGGACAAAAGGAACCGGAGAATCCGGAGTCAGTAACCCACTTCGGGGATATGAGCGCTGCCGTTGGCCCATTAAGGGTTCATCCGCCACCATCTCTATTTCAATGCCCTGACTTGCATTGAATTGTCCTAATGACCTTATCTCCAAATACGTCGAAGTAGCTCATTAGGGCGTCTGCTTCGTTGACTGTTGACGCCACCGTTGGTCCAATTGGTTGGGCTCATCCGCCGTACGTCCTCTTTCTGAGGGGCTCGTGCAAGACTTCTGCGAATCGATCAGAACAGTCATTAAAGCAGAGCATTATAGTGTTGCTATTTTTTCTGTGTTCAACACTCGCGCTTATAAGTTTAGCAGGAATGTCCGGATGGACAGACCAGTACCCGGTGGTTACCGCGGGGAGGTAAAATAAGCACAATTGATGTGTACGATATAGTTGCAGCGACTGTGCATCACCAGTTTGATGCCTTTCAGTGCCTACCCTATTCATACAGCACCCAACCACTGCTAAACATCACATTAGATAAAACGAACCAAAGAATTTATCTGATTTGTGGCTTGAAATACAGAATGCTTGGTATGCAATTCCAAAGCGGCGTTGTGAGGCTTTAGTGGAAAGTTTACCGCTGCTGTAATAAAGAGCAAAGGATTTCCTAAAAAGTATTAAAATAATTTGTAGTTTTGATAATGGCAAGTAGCATAAATCAAAAGTTTTATCCAAAACTTGTAAATAGCTTAATTTGTTTCCAAGCCAAAAACTGATTTTTCATATATATTTTTAAATTTTCTTACAGTTATAACATAAGATATTATTTTGTTTGGTGAAAATAAACTTCTATGTATATTTAACGTAAATAAAATAAACATCAAATTTAATATAAAAACATTTCAAAAATAATTTAGATTTTATTTTCTTCGATGAGTGTGCTAAATTCTTGTCTACTACTGTATAAAACCTACGCAGTTCACACTTTACAACTAAATATTATTATTATTTATTTCATTGTTCTTATTGGATTAATTTTTGTTTTTTTAAGATCGTTGGACAAAATGAGGTATATATGTATGTTACCAGAAATATGTACATATGTACAATTTAGGAATTACATGCATATATATACAAAAATAAAAGATTTTTTTTTTTATTTCCTAGGTTTTATTTTGGCACGAGTACGATAACTCCGGTGCCAAAAATTGATAACGGTTTTTTAGAGGGGTTAAATACAAGCATTGTTTACTATGGAAGGGGGGTCTATCTGGCCCCGTTTAGGGGGTAGGGGTGATTTTCGAAAAAAAATACTTAAATGGAAAAACAAATATTTAAAAACGACGGCAACTTTTAAAATACATTACAATAACGGTTTTAAAAAACAGAAATCTGTTCTTTTATCCTACATTTAAATTAAATTATTTTTGTCAATAGTTTTCAAAATATTCGCACTCAAAATCAAAATTTTGATAAAAAAAAAAACCTAAAAGATCTGAACCAATTTTGTTAAAAATTGTGAAATGGAAAATAAAATTGTCTTTCTGTGATCAATGCTCATATGAATTCTGAATGAAACGCAAAAAACCAAAAGCTTTTATGTCTTCTAGTTCTTGAGAACATTGAAAATAACTGAAAGTACTTTTTTTGAGATATTTTTAATTTGCTTGCAATACCAGCTTTAGGGCGGCGGCGTTTTAAAAATGAGATATGTATGGGGGGCATGCTTACCCCCTGCAACCCCCCTGCTTGAATTCACTATAGGAATTGGGTTATGTGCGAGTTTGGGTGTATGCTAAATTTCTTTTGCATTTTTGGGATCTAAATTCAAAGAAACTGAACTCTTAAACCGGGTAGTAAAAAAAACTTGTATTTAACCCCTCTGCACAAATTCTTGGCGCCGGAGTTATCGTACTCCCCCCTCTATTTTTAATGATGGATTACATTCAATTCTGATAATTAACGGAAATTACAATTGTATGCAATTTCTATTGTTGCTAAGGAAATGTTCGTATATAATTCCTAGGAAATGTGTATAGTTAAAATAATTGCACACATTTCATGGCGAGTTTTGCCATTGCATACATTTCCTAGGAATTATATATAATGTCAGATTACATACATTTCTCGTAATATATGTATACAGATAAAAATGAATGTACATTCCCGAGTTTGTCTAGATCCAGAAGCAAACCCAAGAATTCAACATTGAGACCCACCACCTGTTTATCGATTTTAAAGCAGCCTACGACAGTGTAAACAGGGATAAACTGTATTGGGCGATGTTTAGGAATTCCCTCTAAACTGATATGTCTTATCAGGATGACATTTCCCAGTCGAATGAAAGCTCCCTTGGGGTATTCAAGAGAAAAGAACTAAATACTTGGGATTTAAAGCTCTGTTTGTGATCCAGTTAATAACGAAAAAATCATTGTATATGAATTGCTATAGTACTATCATGAGACGAGAAAAAATCTTTTTCCCTAGAGCCGCTTGGAGTGCTAGTGTAGGCATATTTTATTTAAGAAAGAAAGAAATAAGAGCATGTTTTTAAGTGTTATGCTCTGTGCTTTTTGGTTAGCTGAATCAATCTGCCTGATGAACATGCATGTTGTTGGAAAAATGTGTGGTTTACCTACATTCTTGGTGAATTTTAAGAGGAAATCTCTTTGAATTATACAATTTTGTTGACTTATAAGCAATTTAAAAAAAGATGCTTAAGAAGGTGAGATGAATTTACTTGATGTTGATGATGTTGCTTACATTTTTTGTAATACATTTGTATATACATTGTTTTGTATATCATTGACCAGACTTTTGAAGTGATTTTCATTGTATATAGACTTTTGTTAGGATTCATACACGATCCAACATTTTCGTTGCTTACATTTTTTTTTATATGCAATACATGTACAAGTACATATGTCATTGACCAGCCTTTTGAAGTGTTTTTTTTTTAAGATATTCAATTTGGGTTTATCTGCTACCTATAAATTGAACGTTGTCGTTTTCAAAAAATGTACTCATACATTCTTGAAAATTTAACACAAACTTAATTCTTGCTGTATTTATTGAATGGATTTTGGTTTGAATTTTGCTTTCAATGCAGATAGGTACACAAATTTAGTGAAAACTATGCATGGAGATACATTCAAATTTATTTTTTGGAAATTGATTGTAGATTTGTATCCATTGTATATAGACTGCAGGTAGTAATGATTTTTGTTTTTTTTTGAGGCTTTGTATGAAATAACTGACCTACCCTTTGCTCGCGGGTAAGAAATTCATAGTTAAAGCAAATCTTGTTTTTATATCGCGGTGGGTTTTTTGGCTGCAGAAAATTAAAAAGTGGGCCGATTTTCGTGATTCTTTTTTTAAAATGTTCGTCTGCGGCGGGTTTTCGATAAAAAAAAATGTTTAAACTATCCCAGATGTCGGATTTCAATTATGACAGACTTCAGATGGTTTTTTACTTGCGATTATATGTACCTATAATAATAATCAAACATGATATTACGACGATAGAGAAGTCGAAAAAAGTTGGTTCGAAAAATGTCTGTCTGTTCGGTGCTCTACCGCCTAAACGGATGGGCCGATTTGCTTCAAACTTGGTATTTAATATTTATTAGGTAGTATATCGGGGGTTGTTTCTCATTTTTGCTCTAGGTCAAAAATGAACTTTATTTGCCGTTTAACAAAAAGTTTGATTTTCTCGAAAATGGTTTCAACGATTTTGATAAAACTTTCAGGATGCTATTTTTTTACAACAATACATCTTTCAGTTCGAATGAATTTTTCGAAATTTGTTCTATAACGGTACCTATCATAGAACCGGTTTTTTTCAAATGCCGTTTTATCGTTAACCAATATCCTGATTTCAATAAAATTTTGCACACAGGAAGTCATTTATAATTCAATTAACATTGCATTTCAAAATTTTCGAAAACTTTTTTTTTCAATTTTCTAAAAAAAAATTGGTTTTCGAAATATTTTGAAAACGGGTTGATTTATATTTTTTCAAATAAGTTTCCCAGATGAAAACTGCAGATTTCCTTATAAGACATACTTAAAAAAAAAAAGAAAATTTTTAACTTTTCCAACATTTTTTATTTAAAAAAAATGTATTTTTTTCCTCATCACCCAAGAGGTAAAATACAAGATGCGTTTTTTTTTGAGGTATCCCCAGAAGACTGAAAGTCCGACTTGCAGTCTTCTTCATATATTTGCTTCAATACGCTCCAGTCTACAATGTCATCACCTGTGCGTATTCTATGGCTTAATAGAATATTCCTCACGCTCTTAAAAAGGTGAGGATAATCATAGAGCAAAAAAACTATGATTTTCCACATGTACATAAGGTTTTTTTTAATGTTGTACTCAAGTTCTTTCTTGATTGCCATCTCATCGAACACATTTTTGGTCCATCGGTGCCATGCTTTTGGCCTTCTCTTTTAGCATGTCGGATATCGTCTGGCTAAATCCTGCCTTAAGACGTATCTCTGAATGCCAACGATAAATTGTGCTAACCGATGGCATTTTAAATCCTGCTCTCAACAAGTAGTTGTAGCAGGCAGGGGATTTATAGAATAATTTAAGGAATAAATCCTTTTCTTCTGACCCCCAAGGAGTGTTTTGTTTATGGAACAGTTGCACCATAACAAATCTCCTTACCTCCCCTGTGGAATGTTCCATTTGCTTCATGACGCCTTTTTCCAAGTTATATTCCTTGCTTTTCCTGAGCCTTCTCGGCGTTCTTAACATAAACGCCGGTATTGAACGCTGGATTATTCATACATACACATACTTACTTTATCGTCTGCTACTGTATTTTCTTATTAGCTATTAGCATTGCATATAAACTTAACAACTGTCCACATGTCACCAGGATAGTACTATAGCAATTCATATACAATGCTTATTAACAGAGTATTTCTTATAAGCAAGGCAGTTTATATACAATGCATACAATCGATACAATGATGATCAGCTGGAAAATATCGTTTGAACATGCATACATAGAACTAACCAAACCTACTTCCGTGTAGTAATGTATATGCAATGTATTCAATGCACAGCACAGCAACCGCAACCTACGCAAGAAAAAACAAAAACAAACATCGTTCATCTGAATAAAGAATATAGGGCAGAACATTGTATATAATAATGTACGAAAGGCAGTTTATATACAATGTCCAACATCAGATATATTCATGTCAACATTGTATATAAACTGCATATCAACAAATTTTTTCTTAACCTTAAACTTATTGTATATAGCTTATACTGCTTAATCTACCTCTTTTATAAATTACTCATAAATTACTAATGAATAAAGTACAATTCAGCGAGTTTCTCTGAGAATTCTCTTTGTAAATGAACCGCCATTGTATATGAACTCTTTGTTCGCCTCTTAAATTCACCGAGTAATCTTTTTCCCTAGAGCCGCTTGGAACGCCACCGTCCACCGGTCGTCATGATAGTACTATATCAGTCTATATACAATGGAAAAAATGAAGAAGATAAAATGAGTTGTACGTGCTGCAGAGCGACATAAACATACCCATAAAAAATCCGTTTCTAGCGACTAAGATGACTCGGCCATGTAAAACGGATAAACACCGTCACTCCAGTACCCAGAAGCCAAGGTAGACATTCTTTGGAAGAGCGACCAAGTAGTGAAAGACCTCCGACTTCTTGCAGTGCGAAATCGGAGACCACAGGCTAGAGCTAGAGCTGACTGGAGGAGAATATTAAACCAGGCCCAGGAGCAAAACGCTATGTAGCGCCACGAAAAGTAATTAAGTCTCTTTTCGCATTCCCATGTCCTGTGGGGAGTTAAACAACATTGTATCAATGGATACAATG
Source organism: Platycheirus rosarum (assembly GCA_963971375.1). Taxonomy (NCBI): domain Eukaryota; kingdom Metazoa; phylum Arthropoda; class Insecta; order Diptera; family Syrphidae; genus Platycheirus; species Platycheirus rosarum. Next base: position 28,020,499 of record OZ020507.1, read on the forward strand.
GGCCTGCACACATCAGGGGGGAAACTGGTTTTCTGGACAAAGGAAGAGAAACGTGTGGTGTACCTAGTGTTGCCATAAGTTCTGTTACAAATAAAAATCGCTATAAAAATACAAACAACAAACATATTGTATTCAAAATTATTTCATATACTAGAACACAATATTGATTATTGAAAAAAATTGGATTCACTCGAAATGACCGCCTATTGCTTTAACACAACGGTGTGGCCATTGGGCTTACGGTTTCAATCAAGATCGTGGATGCTGCTGTTCTAAGGCTTGCCAAATTTCTTGCAGGCCATATGTTCTCCAATTCTAACCACAAACCATAATCCAATGGATTCAGATCTGGACTCACCGACGGCCAATCTTCTGCTGCTATGCAGAAAACCTGCGTGGTTTTGGATGTGTGCGCTGGAGTAGAGTCCTGTTGGAAGATCCATCTGCGTTCATTGAAAATGGTGTTGTTCAAACCCTTTACAACACCCCCTAGCACCTCTTTTTGGTAAACCTTTGCACCAGTTTTAAGCCTTTTTTACAGAAATGGAGGGATGTGCCAGCATGGTGAGAGATCCCCCTTTTCCTCTTCTAATCTGGCTACAATTTATAAAGCGTATATGCCCTAAACTCGAGTATAACTCCTTCTTTTGGGCAGGTGCTTCGCAAACTCCACCTGCTTGATAGAATACAAAATAGAGCGTTAAGATTTTATAGGAAATAGAACTGCCCCTGAAAAAAGTGCCCCTCTAGAACACCGGCGCAATGTTTCATGTCTTTCCTTATTTTATCGTTTCTTTTATAAAAAATGTTCACTCGAAGTAGCCAGCTGCATTTCTCCCCTTAAAAGTTTCTCCTGTAATACTCGTTTTGCAAGGAATGCTTATCAGTTCACCCTTGAGCCCAATTTCGGACGTACCGTGAAATATAGGGATTCTTTGTTTAGCCGAACCACACAAATTTGGAATAGTTTACCCGGCGAAATTTTCCCTTGCCATTTTGATCTGCAAGCATTCAAAACTAATGTTAATCGACACCTATCTTTCCCCTCCCTCTTTTCCCAACGCCCGCGCAGTGTGTTCTATATTAAAAGGGAATCAAATAGTCCCTTGTGCGCGTGTTTATTATAAAAAAAAACCAAACCATTACGGAGGCGGTATGATGGCAACGTTGAAACCATTGGAACAACTTTTTTCGCTTCTTTAGACGAAGTGGAATACATTTTGTTATTTTGTCTGTTGAAAACTTCTTCCATGCTAAAAATTGTCTCATCCGTAAAAAAATGTTTTCATGGCCATTTTCTGAGTGCCAATGCAAAAGTCGATTGCATCTTTCCAGCCTAAGTTTTTTAGTTGAGGATAGCCTTTCATTTGCAAATCATTTCGAATTAGCCTAGACATTTATCTGGTTGATATATCCAATTCCTTGGACGTGATCTTCTGCTTCCTCCAAATTCGTTCACGCACTGCCTTTACTTCCGCCCTCGTACGGACGACCACTTCTTGGCTTGTCATCAACCCCAGACAATTCTCCGAAGCGAGCAATAGCTCGATAAACGAATATTCTTTATATACCAACTGGTTTTAGCAACTCAAACATTTGGCCAGCACTTATGGAATGCTATTACCCCGATGCGACTCTCTTTAACGCCCCACTCCATGTTACTAGTTTGCAAACTGAAACCAAAAATTCCTGTGTTAACTCCAAAGGTTTGAATTGTCGCTTTTTTAAATTTGTCTGTCTTACGGGTTTCCTCCTCTTACATTAAAAAAATAACTCCCCAAATAACTTTATTAATATTAATGTTAGGTAACTTAAATTAAACAAACAACATTTTAAAATATTCCGTTTTTTCTAAAGTTTGTTTTTGAATAGTTATTTAGCAATCTCATAAAAAAATTAAAAAAAATGGTTAATATGGTTCAGGAGAGCATATGTATTTGATTGGTGATAGTGACTTTTTATACTGGCCGATAAGGCCCATTTTTAATTAATTTTAAATTAATAATTTTGACTATTAAAAAGGTCCCACTACAAAGTTAAAAAATTGGGCTAGACCGACTCGTATTTCAGCTCCGCTTCAGTTAAAATATTATTTTTTATTATAATTATTGTTCATTTTTCTTTGAAGATGTCTGCAATTAATTAATAATAATATAAAAATAATTTCAGATATGCATCAAAGATGAAATCGAAGAGAAAACAGATGATGACGAAGAAAACTCAGAACAGTTGGAATCAAAATCAAATCATTCGACATCTACAACTTCGGCGGTAAAAAGCCCATCCCAAGAACAAGCGTCAAAACGTTACAAGCAAAACGACAGCGATATGGCAATTGCATTTAGTCCTAGCCATCCTAACCATGCGAAACAATCGACAAAATGGCGACAAAATATCAACCAAATAAAAGTTCCGAACGAAAAATTCGCAACGGAAGTTGTGACCGTGCTAGATAATATTCGTGATGAAAATATCGTCAAACAGGCGAAAGCACGCATGCGACTAATTTTGGCCGATGCAATGGCCGAATCAGCTCGACAGGACTTAGCTGAGTGCGAAAACTACTATAGGCCAACATCGCCCATTTCTGAATCCGGTCAGTATAAGCCCACAACTCTATGACTACTTCTACTAGTCCAGGACATTTATCAACTCCAAAAGTTTTTGTCTCAACAAAAAATAGACCAGCAAGATGTTCCAAAGTGTCGAGAAATGTTACGGAAATGCTTACTTGAGAGCAAGAAAAAAATCGCTTTCAGTTAGCACTTTCTTAGCACCTTTACATAAGTACTTACATACATAAGAACAAACTTAACTTCTGTTGTTAAAAAAGAAAAATCGAATAAGAAATTTGTTGCTGTAATTGTTAAAACATCCTAAGTTATTTTTAAAAATCATAAAGAGTGATATTTGTTTTTTGTTTACATTAAATACTCCTAATACATCATAAACAGCACTTACAATAAGATTCAAATACATAAAATGTACATTTAATAACTTCTGAATTACACCAAAATCTGTCAAGATGTTTGCGAGCATTGTTACAATTTTGTTCAAATAACAACTAAATAATAGAATCATTTTAGGTTTAAATAATACTGCTAGCAGTATGAAACACCCTGTAAATGTTGCACAACATATTTTGTTTTGAGTTTAGTGTGAGTTTTGTTTTTTAGAGATTGGCAGAGTATATTGTTTACTTTTTTTATAAAAAAAAGAAATAATGATAACAATATGATATTACACTATCGTTATCATTTCCAGATTACTAGAGTTTCACCTGTTTCATTCGTTAGTCATTGCGCACTCATTAAGCGAACGAAAGTATAACGAGAACATTGTTTTTTAAATAAATAAATATTAACTTTATATTTAATTAATTATGTTGTAAAGAATAAATATTTGAAGTTTGATTTTATTAATAAAAACAAAACCGAGTTATGGAAAATGAAAACCGAGGCTCAAGATACCAAAATATTGGAGTGAGCGCGAATACTATTTCAAGTGGTTAGAAAATCGATCTTTTTTATGGATTTACTGTTCAGAGTGCAGTTTTATTTCAGTTTAATTACCATTGATGTTTTTTTTTTTGTTCCTTAAGATACGATTGATTGTGGAATAACTAAACTAGGATGGTGCCGCAGTGCTAAGTGTCAGGAGTTTGCCACATTAAAATGGTTTGTTATCGTTTTGTCGACGGCGGGTGTACTACAAGGTGCTTCGATATCTTACTTTCGCATATCTGCTAAGCAGGCAGCGATTGCGTATGGATATGACTCATTAGTCGTTGGTAAGTTTAAATTGTTTCGAATGGATCTGTGGTTTTGTTTTTTGTCGGGAAACAAATGAAAACGCTCAATTGTATTATATCTTTAACAGTGAATTAACTATAAAGTTTTTAACAGCGCAGGGTCAGAAATCCACACAAACGGACCGATTCTAGTTTTTTGTGTTGACATGATTTATTTATAGTAGAATTAGTATTACAATGGGTCTTTAAAATCTTTCATTTAAATATTGCGTCAGCCTATACTCCCTATGCCCCATGAACAAAAAAAAAGGAAGTGATAAATTCGTGAAACAAGTCTTCTAGGTTCTACTTTATGATTAACTTTCTGCCCCGGGTTTTTCAAGGAATGATTTTATCTCTGACCTCGATATTTTGAATGTTTTTCTTAAATTCAGACACTTAAGAAATATTTATTACTAGACTACCCACCCAGCGTTGCTCTTGTATATATCACAATTTTTCGAAAAAACGAACCAGGCGTGGAGCCACCTAGTAATCAAAATAGCCTTAGTTACTTCTTACAAAATAAGCTATATGCTTGTGAAATAACCCCAGCGACACGAATGGGCCTTAGTTACACCTTAACACATCAGACTTCTGCGTGCGAAAATCCCGTCGAAATCGTTGCATCCGTTCCCGAGATTACCCGGAACAAACAGACAGACAGATAGACAAAAATTAAAAAAAAAATGTGTTTTTGTTATGGTGTGTCCACACCAAAGAAACATTTGTTTAAAAAACTTATGAAATGTTTCTCATTTGTTTCAGTTAGAATACATTTTTCGAAATTTGTTCTATAACGGTACCTCTCAGAGAACCGGTTTTTCCAAATGCGGTTTTATCGTAAACCATTATTCCGATTTCAATAAAATTTTGCACACAGGAAGTCATTTATAATTCAATTAATATTGGATTACAAAATGTTCAAAAACTTTTTTTCAATTTTTTTCATTTTTTTTAATTTTTCTAAAAAAAATTGGGTTTCGAAATATTTTGAAAACGGGTCGATTGAATTTTTTAAATAATTTTCCCAGATGAAAACTACATATATGTATACATATTTTCTTATAATGGCATACTAAAAAAAATTTTTATTATTTTTTCGAAAAGTTAAAAAAAAACGACTTTTTAAAAAAACTGGTCGAACGATTTTTAATATTTTTTTCCTCGATAGACATTTAGTTTTCGAGTTTTATTGCATACTTAGTTTACTCAAAAATAATTTGGAATATGTTTTCGAAAAGTTTTTCAAAAAAAACGTTTCTTTGGAAAAACTGCAAACGATTTTGAAAAACTGTTTCCTTAAAATTAAAAACTGTAAATGAAATTAAATAGTAAGCCATTTAATTTACAAAAAAAACCATTGTATATACATTGCCTATAGTACTATCATGAGACGAGAAAAAATCTTTTTCCCTAGAGCCGCTTGGAGTGCTAGTGTAGGACATTTTATTTGAGTGAGAGAGAATTAAGAGCATGGTTTTTAGTGTTATGCTTTGTGCTTAGTTTCCTGCGCATGTGCAATGTGACAATGTGAGGCAAGAAAAAACCGAAGGAGAACATGAAATAATTCAGTATCTTGTTTTGTTCATTGTATATATGTGTATAAACTGCTAGCAGTTTTGACTTCTTAGACTTAAATATAAGCAAAGACAAAAACCAAAAACTAAAATATAAAATTTATAGAAAACCTACTACTACTGACGTTGTCATACATAAAAACTCCCACCACCCACATTCACAAAAAATGTCATCATTTAATGCATTCATAAATAGATTACTAAACGTACCTATGGATGAAGAAGATTTTAAACACGAAATTGACATAATAAAACAAATAGCACTTGCAAATGGTTACAATGCAGAAACAATAGATAAATTAATTTACAAAAAGAAAAAGAAAAAACTTCAAAACGTAAACAACGACATAATGCATGATACAAAAAAGGACAACAAATATATCTCAATAGAATATACGAATATAATACCACAGACAATAAAAAATGAGTTCAAAAAACTTAACATAAATATTTCATATAAAACAAAAAATAACATTCAACAAATATTAAGACCAAAACATAACAAAAATATTGAATCATGCTCTGGAGTATATAAAATAATCTGCAATGACTGCGACAAATACTACATAGGACAAACAGGCAGAACATTTCACGAAAGATTCAAAGAACATAAACCTAAAATAAACACAAAATCAAATTTCGCTTTACATTTAATTAATGAAAACCACAACTATAGCAACTTTGAAAATAACCTAATACCTTTACACATATGCAAAAAAGGGAAAACTATGGACACAATAGAAGAATTTTGCATTTACAAATCATATAAGATGGAACAGGACAAAGTGCTTAACGACAAACTAACAATTAAAAGTAACGCATTATACGACACTGCAATTACATACCAATTAAAACACAAGATAAAAGAAGACAACACTATATAACAATATAGCGAACAACAACAAATAAGTAAACAAAGAAAATTAAAACAATGGCAAAAAAGTATTTATTAGCCCGATGATGGACGCAAGTCCGAAACGCGCGTCGCGACTTTAATTAAAAATATAAATAAATGTTGTAATGTAAATAATAAATACATGAACTTAAAATTATATTAAAAAGTAAAAGTTTTTTATTTAATAGAATTTTGCGTTTTATTTTCATATTTGTTATATTTGTACATATATACATCATTGACCAGACTTTTGATTCGAATTCTTTAGGATTTTCATTTTTTTTTTACTATTATGAAGGTTGTCGTCTTCAAATAATGTACACATTAATTCTTGAAATTTAAACACAAACTTACTTGCTATATTTATACAAAGATACAAACGTCCTTGCAGTGGATGGATTTTTGTTTTGAATTTAACTTTCCATACAGATAGGTACCTACATATACATATAGGTACATACATATGTATATATAGGTATCTATCTGAATGAACTATGTGCAGAAATTCAATCAAAAATTGTTTGTAAATTGATGTATATTATTATTGATTGATTATATATTATTGATTTTTAGTAACAAAGATCTTTTGTTTGTTTGAGGTTTATATAATAGGTACTAGTTGACCTACCCAGCTTAGCTCGCGGGAAAGAAATTTATAGTTAAACCAAAATATTTCTTTGTACTAATCTTCTATAGAATTGCTAAAAATACCACGGGTTTTTTACATTTGTAATACCTAATTGTTTAATTTTAACTTGCAATTATTATAGGTAGGTACTAAGTAAGTTATGCATTCGTGCAGAAAAAAAAATTGAGATAACAATCAAATACCTATAACATTACGATGATTACGAATGCATAACCAAAATTGATATTCAGAAAAATGTAAGTAGCCTAAGTAATCTAACACTAAAATATATTTATATAGGTATATTTAAAAATAACGGCAACATTTAAAATAATGTGTTATACCTTTTTTAAAGCCAAAAGTCTGTTCAATCATATTATTTAAAGAATTTCAGAAAAAAATAAATATACATATAAAAGGCACGACTGGGTCGCACGTACTTGCTCCTGTGTGCTAATTTGTTTATTTAGGGGCAGGTGTAAACTTTCGTTTTCTCGATTGAAATTTTTGCATTCAGTAGTAATCGAATAGTTTTTTACTTGCGATTTATAGGAACTATAAGGCAAGTTATGCATTCGTAAAAAAATTCTAACAATCAAACATGACATTACGATGATAGAGAATTTAAAAAAAGTGGGTCCGGAAATTCCGTCCGTCTGTCTGTCTGTCTGTCTGTCCGTATCGATATTTACAGCCTAAACGGTTGGGCCGTTGGAATTGGCATTCTAGCTCCAAAACTAACGGCACCTGCCAGTCTATATACAATGAAAAAAACAAAAAAAAAATGTTTTAACTAGTGATTTTTAATTGATTGTGCAATTGGATAAACGGTATGGCAGTGCATTAAATAAGTGTCCGTATGGCACATTGCCTTTTTAGAATGCAACTGGAAGCTTCTATACGAATATACGACACTCAGTGTTGCCGATGACACTTTCCTATATTTCCCAAAATTCGATGTTAAATTACCCGAATTGGGAAGAACAAAGATCCAATCCCCCACACAATTGCAATAAACAGAACTAGAAATCCGATTTCTTTTTGCAACTTTTATGTTTTTCAATTTTTAAATTTGAAAACTGTCCAAATCCCTTATTGTTTTTAGGTTTATGCACCTTACCCCAGCAGTTTTCAGCACTGCCATTTTCATACAGTTAATGTCAAATAAAATCCAACAAAGCATGAGATCGCCACTCGTCAACCAGTTTTTTAAGTGTCGCAAACTTTTCAAGCACCGAAAATCGTTTCAGCACAGACACCATTGATTTTTTTCGTATTGGCCCTGCACACACGAGATGAATTCATCCGGTGGAAAAACGGTTTTCAGAGCAAGGGAAGAGAAACGTGCTGTGTACATTGGACTAAAATCTTCAACCAACTTTTGAGTGGATGATCGAAGAGGAAAACTAATACACACACAATTTAGTACGATTTTGGGTCTACAAAAGGCAAAAGAAATACTAATACATAAGAAAGAAGTTCATGTATACATTTCTTTCCACCAGAGTAATTCATGTGTGCTTGAATAAGGTTTGAAACCGGTTTTCCACTAGGTTGAAATCATCTCGTGTGTACAGGCCCATGATATATGGACTGCTGGTTGCCTACCTCAAGTTGGTTCCATTTTAGTTTCAGTTATTTTGGGCGACACTAGCCCTCCTGAGTAGACTAGCGGGAAAAAAATATTAAACCTCAATTTTGACATTTCAACCAGTAATCCCAGACTTTGGCAGTAGGTTTTCCCACGTTCGCAAGTTAAAATTTCCTTTTTTTCTCCCCGTGTTATTTAGAATATCCCACAATTAAATAATAAAAAATCCCGTGTTTCCTTCTAGGAAATTGTGCACGATCTAAAAAAACAAGAGGCAACATACCAAAGATGTCGCACATTTCTATGGATGGAGTTCAAATGTGTCAGTTATGTTTTACCGCTAAATGCAACTTTTTGAATTTTTAAAAACAGATGTCGCGAGCTTCTATGTCAACATTTTAAGTAGTTATTTTTTTCCTGAAGTGGGTTCAGAGCTAACATCGCATTCTCAATTTTGGCGACATTTTTTTGACAATTGTTGTATGAAGCTGACATTAGACTAGCAGTCCATATATAATACGTCCATGGTTTCCATTTTACCACGAAGATGGGATTCCCCGAAATATTGTTTGAAGTTGATGTCAAGAGTTTCCATACAGGGATGCTATTTAAAAAATCAATGTAATCGATTTTTTCCATTAAAAAAAATCAAATTTTTCAAAGGCAGAAAGCTGATATTGTATGGATTAAGTAGGGCTATTTTAATTACCCCTAGGTGGCTCTGTCGTTATTTTTTGAAAATTCTTATTTATGCCCCGATTTTGACAGGACTTTCACAGGCGGATAGCTGATGCTGTAAGGTGTAACTTAGGTTATTTTAATCCCCCGTTGTGCCACTGGGGTCGTTTCACAAGCAGTTAGCTTATTTTTGAAGAAGTAACTAAGGCTGTTTTGATTACTAGGTGGCGTCACGCCGAGTTCACTTCGAAAATGTATGGTATACCCGAGCAACGCCGAATGAATAAGTTAGTATCAGATAAGAAATGCTAAAATGGACTTCTGAATATCGAAATGAAAGGAAAAAAAAACAATGAAAGACGTAAAACATTCGAATTGCACTCAAGCATATATACGCTTCATCAAATGTGCCAAGATCTTCAATCTTCCGTTCTTGCTTCAGGTCCCATTCTATACGTAGTCCAGTCGACAGGGCAAAAAAAAGTCGGAACTTAATGAAACTTTAGAATGTTATTCAGGGATGATTAATTAACATTTCTTAAGTTTTGCACCTTGAAGAAATCTATGCAAAAAGAGGAAAGGCGAAAAACTGCAAATTTTTTGAACTTTCTTAAGTTGTTCATTATTTCAAGATTTTTCAATTCCATTCGAATAAGGATCATAATTGAGCAGTGCGTGGAATATCGATCACCGCTACACATGCTGTTCATCAATTTTGAAAAGGCTTTTGACAGCGTCAACAATGTATTTATTTGGCTTACTTTACGCAGGGCTGCATATTATCGCCAATACTTTTTTGTTGGTGATAAGCAGTGCGATAAGCCTTGACGAATGTAATCGATGAGACTCAGACTTCCTACTTGAAACATATTGATTATGCAGATGTCTACGAAACACCATTGATATTTTCGGGCCCAATCGAATATCTAACGAAGATCTCCATAGGCAACGGCGGAAGAAGCAGTCGATTGGACATACGCTTCGAAAAGGCAACATCTCTGCATGGAATTCGCTAACACAAGAAGGAAGAAGAGTTTTGGCGGCCGAGATGCACATGGCATATAACAGTCGAGCAGTCAAGGTGAAATTAGCACAATTAGGCAAAAGTTGGAGGAAGCACCGGAAATTATATATATAAAATATATATCCTCCCTTCCCCATTTTCCAACACTTAACCCAATTTTAGCCAATTTTCTTTTATGAAAACCAACCATATTTACATCATGTTGATATTGATATTGGTTACTTTTTAGTTCGATATACCCCCTTCATCCCTATTTATTCCCGGATTAGTCAATCGTTTTGAGGGGAGCAAATGATGCCGACATCCATGCTGTGACTTTGTATTTATACTGACTAGAAAATTGCTAGTAAAAATTCCCTGTGGATCCTCTAACACTTTTTCCTTCATTGCTAAAAAATCTACATAAGATCAGAAAGAACACTTAAAGTTTGAATTCACATCCTTCTCTATGTCACTCTTCACTGAGAAGGGATGAATGCGCAAAGCGACGAAATCTGCTCAATTTAAGTAGGCTTTACATGCATCTCAATCTTCATCTGCATCGACATCTGCAAAAAAAGAGGACACACTATACACAAATCATACTTGTGCGATAGAGAGGGGAGACCAAAATGCATATATGAAGATTATAGGAAGTATGAATCTGAAGATTGCAGATTATAGTGAAGATGAACATGTTCGTTCATCTTTATTATAGCATTGCATCTTCAACATTGTTTTATTTGTTCGGGTGACTTTGTTTGTTAGTATTTTTTGTTAGGTTTTAAATTAATTCGAAATATTTTTTGATTAATTTGCACTTTAAAATAACTACGTATGCATTTCATATTTTTCCATGTGCGTTAACAATTTGTCAGAATCGTGTAGCGTGGTTTCAAAATGGCACAATAAACCAATTGTATGCTTGCGGCCTTCACATGTATTTTTTTGAGTATACATAAATTATTTGCGAGAAAAATGGACAAATCTATTGCATCAGAATGGGGATTTACATATATTTTCGTTTCCTAGTAAATGGCACAGAATATTTGTTTTCCTTATTTTATTTATTTTATGTATTGAAAATAACTGGTATCTTTTAGTTTTTGTCTATGTTAAATATACTTTGGGTAGGTATTGAATTGGAGATCTCGAATGTTCCCAAGAATATGTCAAAGAGTTATAGTAAATTTATGGGAAGCCTATACTGTGTACTCTTTCTATCTTATATATTAATGATTTACATTGGTTCCATTCTACTTTTTTTCAAATTTGCAGATGCAGATGCATGTAAGGCCTCCTTTATACTCAATTTTTACCACCATAGAGGAAGTCAACCTTATAAATAAATAAATAAATAAATGTATTGGCGCGACAGCTTCTTAAGGAGCCAAGGCCTAGTGACTTATACCCTCAACCGTTCCTGTGTGTGTGTTGTTAATCTGCAAGTATGAAATGGAAGGGACCTATAGTTTACCACCGAGTCCGAACGGCAACATGAGATGCACTTTTTCGAGACAAATTTTACTCTTGGAGGTTTTGTCAGTCCCTCGCAAGAGGCAGTACCTTGGTAAAGAAGGTGGCTATGAGCGGGATTCGAACCCAGGCTCATTCGCTTAGCAGTCCGACACACTAACCACTGAGCCACGGGGCTAAAAATAACGGTATCTGCCATATAACAGTTAAGGAAAAGCTTAATTTTCTCGAAAACGGCTCTAACGATTTTGATGACATTTTTGAGATATTTCTTGTACGTAGTGGCTTTTATTTTATAAAAAACAAATTTACCGGAAAAGTTTATCAACGGTACCTTTCATAGAACGGTTTTTTTAGTTATCGACTTTTTCGGTAACGGTTCATTGGATATAAAATTTAATACTTGAAAAGAACTAGGTAGATTTTGAGAGCAAGGGATCCTAAGTGCGACACTCAGTTTGAGAAGCAATTTTTTCTAACTTCTAGTGCAAACTAGAGCTGTCCGTGGGATTTTATTGTGAGAAAATAGTCACCTAATTCTCGATCTTCTGCGCCGAAAAAAATTCTTTCCTATCTCTCTAATTTTTCTAACTAGTGTCGTGCAACATCCGGTTGCATTCTTAAAGGCATTGTGCATTACAGACACATAGTTAAAATACTATTATTATTATTATTATTATACAAAAAAAAAAATAAAAATAAAAAACAGGATTTTATCAAAATCCGTCTTACAATTTTCGAAATACTTTGGGAATTGTTACGATCAAAGCTTTACTTTTATATTTATAACACAATTTTATTTACGGAAAATACTAAACAAAATAATTTGAAGTGAAGTAGTATCAATAAGTTCATTTATCTTGCATATAGATTGGCTCCTCGTAAGCAGCGCTCTTTTCCAAGCCATATGTGCTCTTTCCTTCGCTCATTTGGCTCACAAGTACCATCCAATAAGTTGGTTAGGAGGATTCACCATAATTCAAGGCCTTATTTGTGTAGTTGCTATAATTCCAGCTATCTTGACTGAGTAAGTTTCAAAATATAATATTTTCTTACCAAAAAATATACAAAAACATAATTGCATTCCAGGCAGTCCTATTTTGTAACACTCCCAACAAATGACAATGCTCTCTGCGTTGCATCCTTGCCTCCTATAGAACTTAGCAAACTGACGCTAGATGTCGACCAAAGCCGATTTGGTACCCTTGTTCTATTATTTGTTCTGCAATTCTTCATTGGAATGGGTAATCTGGCATTTTTCGTCCTCGGAATAACCTACATCGATGACAATTCCGAATCTGTCGATAGTCCAGCAGCAATAGCAGCAGCTTTATGTGCCGCCATAGCAGGACTCCAATTTGGGTATTTTATTACGATAGTCATTACAGTAACTTCCACAAGATGGTGGTTAGGTTGGCTTACTTTAGGACCATTGATTTTTGTCATTGGAATACTTTTGGGACTGTTTCCACGTCGCTTAGTGAAGACAGTCGTCCACAATACCGCACAGAGAATCATCGAAGAGACCAGTCAACATGACTTCGGAAGTCGAATGTCAGCGTTCATAGATGACACTGCATACTGGGCGTCGTTCAAGAGATTGATAAGCAACAAGTTGCTCCTTTGCAACATATTCAGTTTGACATTTATTCTTGGAGCAGTCTTCAACTATACAGCTCAGGAAGAGAAATACATTTCATCGAGGTTCCTTATCCCGTTTAGTGAAGAAAACGGCCTCGTGGATGAATGGAATCTGCGATTTGTTTCTTACTTTTTGATGCCACCTTTTGCAGCAGTTGCTGTTCTAGTGTCAGGACTTATTATATCAAAACTTAAGCTTTCTGCAAGGTTTAGAATTTTTTTATTTAACATGGTGGCATTAACATTCAGCTTTTTCTTTTCAAGAGCAATCACAGCGAAGAATATTGTCTTTGGAGTCTTCCTTGTTGGGATATATGCTTCGATGGTTTATGTAAGATGTGATGTCGGACCTATCGCTGGTTTTGCAAATGGAAAATTAACACAACCGTATTGCTCCAAACAATGTATCTGTTCCCCGAACACTTTTTTGCCAGTTTGCCCAGAGAATAGTACGGTCACCTATTTCTCGCCTTGCTATGCGGGATGTGAAAGGCAGTCTTTTATAAATGAAATAGCAGTAAGTTTCTTGTTTGCAACATGGAAGCATCATTCTGTTCTTTTTCTCTAATTTTCAGCTCTATGAAGGTTGTACATGTGGCATGGATACGGAAACAAGTTGGACGCAGATGAGAGCCACAGCTGGATCTTGTAATCAAAACAACTGCAGAAGAATGTGGATATTGTTTCAAGTTTCGAGTATAAGCTTGGCTTCAATGCTTGCCACAACTCTAGTGGGGAAACTTATAATAACATTGAGAAGTGTCCTGCCACAAGATAAGGCATTAGCGTTGGCAATGAATGTGCTCTTCGTAGGAGTGTTTTCCTTTCTTCCAGCTAAACTTGGATATGATTTTATTTCTAGTAAGTTTTCACATTTTTTCCAGCTTACCTACTGAAATGACTCCATAATTAGGAGAACAAATAAATTCATTCTTAATTTGTTTCCAGGTAAAACTTGCATATATTGGACCCAAAACTACACTGAGTGCCTTCTGCGAGAAACTCCATATCATGGAAACATCCTAAATATCCTGACAGCCGGTCTAATATTACTCGGAGTTATTTTTGACGTTCTTGTGTTCATTTTTGCTAAAAATTTGAAAGTTTACAACTGCAAAGTAACTGATCCTGATTATAATCCAATTCCAGTCAACGAACCACCGACCAGTATACCCAGTCCAACATTATATGCGCCAGTTCCCAGTCAAGTTTATCAGTCGCAGCCATTGAGACAACTGAGACCTGCTCCAAAGCCTTTTGTATTTAGATCTCCAAGTAGTGTGACACAATCATCGACAGACACGACAAATCAACCAGCTTCTGTGAATGGGGTAACGTATGCCAAAGTGACTATGCCTCGCAGAAGTAAATCACCCACCGAGGATGAGCATTTGGATTTAAGAATGTTGCCAATTAATGGGGATGTTCCACAACATCATGTATCGCAACACGATGTAAGAACCCAATTGGGTAGTTTGAAATCATTCAATACGAAAAAAGGAGCATCGAACACGAGTAAATCACAGTCGGGAATCGATGACATTAGACCTAAAAGCCCCGAAACGGATTTTTGAGTTTTTTGTAATTGTTTTTATATCTTTTTTTATACATTAGCTTAGTTTAAATGCATATACATTTTTAAAAACAACACATGCTCATGTAACCTTTTGTTTTCCAAAAAACCAAAAATCAAAATAAAAAAGGTAAAACTACCCGTTGATTTTATCCATGTAAAATTCAAAACAGATACCATTACTTCCGTTTTTTTAATATGCATTGCATATTCTTAGGATATAATTGATTTACTCTTGTCTTAGAGATGAGAGATACATTTTATTTTTCGATAAAATTAAAATATAGAAATTAAAATAAGGTACTTACTGAAAATTTGTAACCATAAAAATGGTGTGAAAAATGTATATAGTAATTCATCAGTTGAGAACGGCTGGGCCGATTTGTTTCAAATTTTTTTAGTTGTTCGTAATTGCCAGAAGAAGGTTTTTACAAAAGAAAATTTTGGGATCATTTTTTGGGAAATTGAAAAAATGGAAAATTATTTTTTCGTAGTATGGAATTTTGTGTGCAATTGTTCCAATAATTGAGAATAGCAGTTTTACGTGTATATTAATAATTTTGCGTGTAAAAAGTGAAATTACGAATCTGTTGCTGTAAGGAAAAACATTCAGCAATCGACATAACTGATCCGGTGCTGCATTCCGTTGTGACAACGAACATGATTCTTGGCCGTGGCCCTTGCGAATTCCACAACCCAAACTCACCGTGGATGGAAAACGGAAATTCCACAAAGCATTTTCACCGACCGTTGGTGGATGACGAGGGATATCCATTGTATCGACGTTGTTCTCCTTATGACAGCAGCAGATTAATCGGTATGAAAAAAAAGGAAACGATGTCGTCGTCGATAACCGCTGGATCGTTCCATATTGTTTGCTTTTGTCGAAAACGTTCTCAACCCACTGAAATGTTGAGTACTGCAACTCCATTAAATCCAAGAAAGGTGATGTTGCAGCTAGCTTTGCTAATGTTTATTTTTACTGATGTCCTCGGACGAATATGCATAGTTTTTCCACGCCAAGACGAATGCAAGCGAATGTGCGCCACTTTTCGGGAGGCTTGCCAACGTTTGCATTTGCTTGAAAACCATATATACATTAGGACTACACGCTTACCGATGATTTTCAAAGACTTTGTAAAGATTTTACTGAATTTGAACGATCATTTGCCTTTGCTATACCCATTGTGGCTTCATCCAAAATTAGTCTCAAAATTGCGGTGCACAATTTTTGCAGCGTAAAAACGTATTTAGGAATCAAGCTTCAGAAAATTCTGGTTCGTTTGCTTCTTTTTCACTCAGCGGCATGTTACTGCAAAATCATCCGCAATTCATACACGCTTTGGAGAACAAAAGAACTCCATTTTAAAAATTATGAAGACCCTGTCTTTCCTAAACAATTTAACACTTTTAAAAATCACCACCCATAATTCTGGCAATTGCATAGCCAATTCTTGAATAATAACCTATTATTATCACCTGCATCTACAATATACATATGCGTATGCGAAATTTCTGGGACAATAGGAAAAGAGTAATGTTGCCTAGTCCAGTCCATCAACTTTTTTGAATAACTTTGATTACTGGTCACCTCGCTTCTCTCATCTCACCAGGTCACTCTCGAATAATACCTCACACATCTTCCCGGTTGCTCGGCAAATATTTTGAAGGGAACTCTGTTCAGTTCGCGCTCAGAGACCCCAAAAAACATAAGGGGAGCCATAACAAATAATTACAACAGAACTTTCTACTTCACGTCCTTTTTAAAATTTATTGCAACAAAATAAAACTCTTTCTGTAGTTTTGCGAATTACTTTTTTATTATTGTATCACGTATAGTACTTAGTATTAGTTAATATCTTTTCTGTCAGATTTTTTGTTCTCAAGAAATCCGTTTTTGCAGAACTTTTGGAATTTATATTTATATAATAAAAGTGAATTTCATTTAAGAATTTATTTATGTATATTCAATAAAATTTTTACAAGAGAAGATTTTTCTTTTTTTATTTTTTTTTTTTGATGAAATATGTTAAGTTTTCAGTTGCACAAACCAGCCATTAATCTTTCTTCGGATTCATAATATTTTATGCTGTCAAATCTTGAACAAATTCGATTCAGATTACGATTGCATTAAAAAATATAATGTTCCTAGTTCTTTGTTTTTAAACTATTGTAAGAATTCTTCTTTTTATTTATTTTTTTAATATTTTTTTTATATGCAATTGTTACTGATATCGCAGACATTAGTGTTTTAGTAAAGCATAACATGTTTCATTTGAATACTCCACAGTTTTTATTTCATGTTTTCTTACTGCACATGTATTTAAAATGTTTATTTATTTAATTATTTTCTTTTTCTAATTTACAAATGAAAAGGTTTTCTATAGTGTTTTCTATGGATGTGATGTTCGTTGGCCATGAAATTCTACTAAAAGTATGCCATGCAATAATTGCGTTTGTGTTAATTATGAAATATTTTTTTTGTTTTTTTATTTAATTGTTTTTAAAGTTTTAATAATGGTTCCAGCACTTATTTTATGAAGTAAAACAAATTAATTTATATGAATTAATAGAAAAAGTAAATAATATTTGTTACAAATAAGGTCCATTACTCATAAAAGTAGACAACAAATTTAAAATGAAAATCAATCAATGAGATTTGAGATTCTGCTGTAAAATAACAGTTAAAATTCTGACATGACTACAAAGTGACAATTGTCGTTGCCAATAGAATATCTGACACATTAAGGGTTTGGCAAGGCTGGATTAAACGCTCAAATGTTTTGGACGGATAGTGAAAAATGGGTAGACAAAGTTTGATTGGAAAACAAAACTAGTGAGCGCTTCTTCTTTGTCTTTGTTAGAAAATGTGTCCATATCTGACATTTTAGTTTGGTTAGGAATTTTGTTGGCACATTAGATTTGGCTCAGGAAACAACCCGCACGAGTTTTGTCACATATTTTAATAAAAAAAGGACTTCTATTTTAATCAAAGAAATAAATATATTCTATTCAATCTCTGCGAAAAAGATATACCTTATGAACTTAGTTAGTATTTAAGCAAAGACCAAAAACAAAGCGTTTTTTTAAGGTTGTCGTTTTTAGCTCTTAGTCTTCGCCTTAAAAAAATATTTGTTTATCAAAAAAACTATAACCTTAATAAAACAAAAAAATATATAAGCAAAGACAAGCCTTCCACTTAAGTGATTTTCAATTAATATTTGAAAATTTATCCTTTTCGAAAAATCAATTTACCAATATTAATTAAAAATCGTAATAGACGTGGTGTGTTATTTAAACTAAGTGACATTATAAAAAAATGAAAGTTACTGACCAAAATGTACACATAAAGTTCTTTTTATTGACAAAGATACGACACCTATTCAAAAGATCCATATAGCTTTAGCTTTACTTTGTTTTTAATGTATTAAAATAGAAAACGTGGAATTCGACATAGAATCATTAATGTGATGCAAATGCTTAAATACGTAACCCTGCCGGAGTTACTCAAGGCAGCCACATTAGTTCACTTATATTTCTTCTTTATATTAATGATATCGCTTCGGATATTTCATATTGCAAGATATTGAAATTTGCTGATCGATTCAAACTTTTATATGGCTTTATGAAATGAACCCGAATGAATATTTATTCCTACAACAAGACAAATTGAAAGTTTTTGCATGTTGTTGCCCAAATAGAATAGAACTCAGCAGAAGAAAATGTAAGGTTATGACATATTCGAGAAATTGGGAATCATATTTGTCATATATTACTTTGTTGCATAAGGCATTGTAAAAAGAGTTGATGCTTTCAATGACTAGGATGTTATTTGACACAAAACTGCTTAACCCCACATTGACGCAATAACAAGCAAAGCAAGGAGCCGACTTGGTTTCCATTATGAAATTCTGTCAAGAATTTGCTGAACCCCACATTATTTTCTCTTCGTCATATTCCGTGAGACCCAAACCAACTTTTTCCACCTTACGAAAACCGATTGAGTCTTCTTAGCCTTTTGACATTAAAGAAAACAAGGCAGGTAAATAACGTCATAATTTCTTTTTGTACTATTAAAACTGTTAGCGGAATTCATCGTTCCAACACCTATTTGAAGTATGCTAAACGTCAACGCTCGCGCAAGATCTATCTACTCGCAACCCAACAAGTTTCTGTATACTGATTCTGAAAGTATCAACTATGGAATACATGAACACTTGAAATTATGTATGGGTATTGATGACTTCAATTATTAATTTTAAAAAATTATGATGACAAAAATGAAGATATAAAAATGTATTTACCTACAAGTGATTTTAATTAACAAATGTTTCACTCAAACTGTTCGACGGATAGTAATAAAGAAATATGAAAAAATATAAAGGGAACCGAGCTCAATCCAGTTCTAGAAAATATTTTATAAATCATTTTCATTATCAGCACATCTCTAGCTTAAAATACAAAATGCATTTTATATTGCATACCTTCCGGCGACTTTGTTTGAAATAAAGTTTTATCCATCTATTTCCGGCCGTTGAAGGGTAAATTAAAAAGTGGGTATTCACAGTTTATTAAGTACTGTTTGTGTTGTAAATTCATATATATGTTAATCCTTCTTAAGAAATGATGTGGCATGCCAATGCATTCCAGTCTTAGATTTGTTGATGTTTCTACCATATAAAGTAGGGGTTTTCTGATAACTAGGATAATTATCTTTATCACAATGTCGCTTAGGCTTGGACATTATGTTTGATTCATTTGCAAGATAATGTAACGACACTCAAACTCAAAGCTATAAGTAGAAACTGGCTGAAATTTTGCCCGAATTGGCAAAAAAAAAAAAAAAAACGATATTTGAAAAATGTCACTTAAGCCGAACACAAAGCCAGTGAAACGTAACTTGACCGAAGCCAAAGCTGAAGCGCGCAGTTGTTATCTATCTTTATTTATGAAAAAATTGTATGTTTGACGTAACTCAACTCCCTGTCAGGGACGGAGTAGAAAACTTATGCAGAGACTACGCTTACCTTAAAAAGGTGATAAAAGGAAAAATCACATCAACGCAGCCTTAGGGCGAAGCAGAGAAGTTGTGGTCACAGTCGAGATCTAATAATCGTCGGTTAAAGAAGGAGTAACTCTTCTCACACATTTTGACATCAAACTAAGAAACCCGCGATTGGTATCTGTATAAAACGTAGACTTTATTTATTATTACTAATTGTTATTTCAAATAAATCTCATACAATGTATTTTCTTGTTCATGGTAAGTCATACACAAAATTGTTGTATTCATTTGGCCAAAACCGTGTTAATTTTTCTCGCTGCACTTGTAGAGAAATGACTTTTTCAACAATTATAAAAGCTTTTATATTCAAATCTCTACATGGCTATTGATGATATCCAATATTTTTTTTTTATAACATGCGCGCGTGTTAAAACGCACTGCGCGAGCATAGGAAGATTAGGGAGGGAGGGAAGGTGTCGGATTAACATTGGTTTTGAATGCTTTCAAATCGAAATGGCAAGGGAAAATCTCGCCGGGTAAACCATTCCAAATTCGTGCTGTTAGGCTAAAGAAAGAATCTCCATATTTCATGGTACGTCCGAAATTAGGCTCAAGGGTGAACTGATGAGCAAAAGACGAGTATTACGGGTGAAAATTTCAAGGGGAGGAATGCAGCTGGCTACCTCGAGTGAACATTTTTTTATAAAAGAAAAGATAAAATAAGGAGACATGAAACATTGCGTCGGTGTTCCAGTGGAGCAATTGTTTCCGAGGCAGTTCTATTTTCTACCAATCTTACAGCTCTGTTGAAGCGATGCTTGAGAAACACCTGCCCAAAGGTTTGAGTTATATTCAAGTTTTGGGCGTATGAACGCTTTATTAATTGTAGCCAGATCAGAAGGGGACAAGAACTTCTTACACCGATGGAAATGTAGTAGATATAGTAGTTATTCCACCGGATGTTAATATCCAAACAGGCTTGCTTGATACACATATTCCTGTTGATATCCCAGGAGCAGTAGAGTTTGAAATCAATGATGGATTCGAAAGCGAAAACCAGGCCCCAATTTCGAATCTAAAGGAAGAAAGCTCAGCCTGAGGTGTCTCAGAATGTTGCTCCAAATCATGTGGTGTGGTTTATTCTACTGAACCATTTCATTATTTTGAAAATTTAATCAAAGTAAAAAACAATTGGTATTAGTGGACGAAGTTCACATCTTCGATAATTATGTGATAAATTGGATTGTGGTGCAAAGCTGGATAAAACCACTGGATCAAAACTGACACACATTCTTATTTACATAGAGGATCTGAAAAAATTGTTGGAATGTTTTTTCCCGATATCACAATTCACCACAAGAGTCATTGTATTGGTGCTTAGACGAAGATTTAAAAATAATTCCATTAATGCCATGTCACGCAATTGATTAAAGAAAATTAAAAACTTCATTAATTTGGTGAATAATTCATGTATTGACAAGATATAATAGATATGGCGAAGGTTCGGCCTTTGATGGAAATGTAGCCGAAATTATCAAAAAAAGGGTTTTTCATGATAAATTTTTAATTGGTGGAGCGATGATAAAGTACTTTGGCCAACATTTCGCAAAGAAATGTATCCATAGAAAGTGTTCGTTTGGGTCACCAGGAGTGGATGCTTTGTAGCAGCGATGGATATTGCTACAATTTTGACGTAGATTGGATTGCCAAAACATGAGTCAAATAAATAAGTGTTTACCCCTTGGATCACGCGTGGTGGTGCTTGATTTGCTGGAAGTAGTAAATACGCGAAGTCACCACAGTTGTCTTTTTTGATAATTATTTCATCAGCCTTATTTTATGGTCACTTAACCCAAAAAAGGATTTTAGTGCAACAGATACTGTTCATGACAATAGGATACAAAAAATGTTCAATCAAATTTTAAAAGATGGTGTAATGAAGGGAAATTGTGGATTTCAAATTTAATAAAAACATTGGAAAGACAATGGTATTGTAACTGTTGCAATAGCTTAGAATTACTAGAAAAGGTAAAAAGATGATCAAAAATAGAAAAGGAAGTCACAATAATTTGTCAATTAAATTACCGAATAAAATTGAAAGGCTAAAGGCTAAAGGCACACACATCCTCAACTCAATGGTGATGATTGATTAACTCTTGGCGACTTCATTATTTAAAAACCAGTGAAAAATGCAGTCTTTTCATTTGTAATGACAAAGCTCCAAATAAGCCAATATTTACTTAAAACTGTTGTTCGTATTTAAATAGGCCATTTCCACAAAAACAAAAAAATAAATAAAATCAAGTACGATGCAAAATATGTTCGAGTAGAGTTCGATGGATATGTGGAGGTCTCAAACTTCTCCTTAAGTAACAAACTTGAAAAAACTACCTTAGTAATTTCTGGGACATATTGGTCAGTACACAACAAAAACAAATTCCCAACGATACATAAAAAAGAAACAAATAAGAAAATAAATCTACTAAAATATAAATAAAACAATACAAAATAAATAAATATTTATAAGTTGTTCTTTTTTATTTAAATAATGATTTCTCATTTTATCATTATAGCAAACTATATCTTTGAATAAAAAAAAACTAAATTTAATAGTAAAACGGAAAATACTATGATTCTTAGTTCAAAACATAATTTTAAAGAACTTACATTATAAAACAAAAATAATAATAATATAGAAGACTAGGAGTTTCATTTATGTTATCCTGTTAGATAGGTTTTTGTGTTCTTTCTTATTTCATAAATTCTCTCATTTTGATTAAAAAAAAGTCTAGGAATTAAAACATTATTGTTTTTTTTTTTAATAAATAAGAAAATCATATGTTTAATTAGTTGTTCTACTTTTATATAATGGATCACCTTTTTGCACAAAGTTAAAAAATGAAATGAAAACAAAAAAGAGATGTCAGTATGATGGAAGAAAATAAAAAATAAAAAAACGACTTTTTTTTATGAAAGCTATACTGTTTTTGTGTATAAATATGTATTTTTATTATTTAGATGATGTTCAGTGTGGTCTACAATAATAGTTATATAAATATATTTAAAGGGTATTTAGTGCTGGAACATGTTTTTTTCTTTTTGTTTAATATTAATATTTCTGTTTTATTGTATTTAATTATTTCAATTGGTTTAGATTTTAGGATAAACAACCATTCAATGATGTTAAGATCTTTTAAGACAAAATAAATCTTTTACCCTTCTCCTCACAACTTTCTACAGTTTTCTTTTTAATTATTTTTGTTTCCAAAGCGCCGACTTCTTATAGAAAAAATTGTTTTATTATAATTTTTTTTTTTGATTTTAGAAAAAAAGAATATGTATCTTCAAACCGGGCAAGGCAGCATATAATATCATTTAGATAAAATTGAAATAAAAACAAAAACAATAAAAATTAAATGATTGCTAATCACAGTTTGGTATTTTTTTTATTTATTATTTCTTAGAAGACATAACAGTAATTTTTTTTATAATTAAACAAATAACTCTTATGTAATGTAGGCCCGGCTTAAGATGAGTTTTTTTTTTTTAGAATGAGATGAACGAAAAGTCGGCACTTTGCGGACGCGGTCATTAAAGCGTGCAACCATCTTGAAGCACTTTTTTTCCTTAGACAATTAGAGTCTCTATAGGAATATTATTACACAATTTTTTTGGTAAAAAAAAATTTGTTTCTCTTCTCTCTTCTTTCAGTTTTTTTTTCTTTTTTTTTAAAGATTCATTCTTGTCTCAAAAAGTCTCCACACCAAATCATGTTTTTTTTTTAGGTTTGAAAATTAGGTTTACATTTTATCAGTTTTTTTTTTTAATTTAAGGTTGTGTGTAATTTGTGTTATTTATTATTGCTTTCTATTAAAAAAGATCGACTTTTTGATTAACAACATTTTAACTTTTTTTTATATCATCAGTTTATATGTACATATATCAAATTAAAAAAAAACTTTTCTTAAAAAAATTAAAATAATACACTAATAAAAAAAAAACTTTAAATTACTTAATTATATAAAATAAGGAAATTTCCTTTAGTTATGCTATTTACACATTTTTTAAGTTAAGATTTTTTAATTTTTTATTATATATTTAAACAATTTCGTAAAAAAATATATATGTACGCATATAGTAAAAGAAAAAAGAAATTTTTTTTTATTATTTAATCTATTTTAGTAATCAAAACATCATTTTTCTAAAAAAAAGTCATCATTAGCTGTGTTCTTTTTTTTAATTTAAACTCTTTTTTTTTTGTTACATGAAATTGTTATGCAAATTATCACATTTGAAGATTTTTATTTTTTGTTTTATGTTTAAACTGTACAAGAATTGTCTTCATTTAAAGATGCATTTTTGTTCGATTCTTTACAATTTTTTCTTTTTCATTTTGAATTATCATTTTTTTTTTTTTTATAGCTCAAAATTCTACTTAGTGCAAGTATTGTTTAGCGTTTGTTTTTTCTCTTTCTTTCATCTGTAGTTTCTTATTCTTTTTTTGTTTCAAACGCAATGATATGAGTGAAAAAGAAAAAAAAATAACAAGTATTTTCCTCAACGAAACGAAATTAATTTTTTTTTATAAATAACACGCTACTAAATTTAATACAAATAAAAATTATAAAAAATAATACGAACTCGTGCTATAAGAAAATTTATGTTTTTTCTTTCATTTTTCATGTGTTTTTCTTTTCATTTGCTTTTCTTTGAGTGATTATATTTTAAATATTTTACGAATGTTTGTTTTAAACTTTATGCTTTTGTTAAATAAATTGTTTTCTTTGTCTTTTTTAATGACATTTGATTTTTGTTTTGTTGCCACCGACTCTTGAATTTGCTTCAAGTAGCTTCTTTCTTTTTTTTTAATGTGATTCTTCTCATTTTGTGTATCTTTTTGTGTGTGTGAGTTGTTTTATTAATGTTTTTTTCCTATTGAAATTTTTGTTTTATGAAAATGGGTAAAATTAGATGAGAAGTTATGAATGATTACTTTTTTATAAAAATTCCCATTTGTTTTTTGTTCCGCTTTTTATCTCTTTACCAAACAAATTTGTTTTTTTTTTTCTTCATAGCTCTTGTGTTTTTTTTTTGTTTGTTTGTTTGAATTTGTTTTTGTTTTTAAAAAGAAGAGTTCACGCTAAAAAAATTGTTTTGTTTTGTAAAATCCCATTTAGTTCGGGCAAAATTGTATTTTTTTTGTTTTAATGTTGGCAATGTCCTCCCTCTTTATGACAATGGACCGTTAGTGGTGTTTGTAGGATTGGTTGGAGGAGCTTGTTGTTGTTGCTGCTGCTGCGGAGCTTGTTGGGGTTGTTGAGTTGCAGCTTGCTGCTGCTGTTGTTGTTGTGGCGGTGGTGCCTGTTGTTGGGGTTGCTGCTGTTGTTGCTGGGGTGGGGGTTGTTGGCCCTGTTGTTGTTGTTGTTGTTGTTGTGGATTTGGTGGTGGTGCCTGAGTAATCATATTGTTAGTACCACCGCTGCCAGCAATTTGCAATTGAGCTTGTATTTGCAATTGATGAAGTGTTTCCTGCGACATATTTGCCTTGAGAATAGTATTCTCCACCTCGAGTTGATTGATTTTATCCATTAATTCGGATATTTTTTCTTTTAGCACTTCGACTTCTTCTCGAACTGCTATCATAAGATGGGATTTGACCAAATCCTGCAAGGAAAAAGGAAAGAAGTATTAGTATTGCAGAGGTAAAAGTAAATTTGTTTATATCTATAATGAAATCCTACTAATTTAATAAATGTAAATGTTTTTATGTTTGAATATTTGGATGTTTGTTCCGGAATCACGCTTGAACGACTTCACAGATTTGTCTGAAAATTGGTAGGTAGGTGAAGAAGGTGCTGGACTAAAACATTTACCCTAAAAAATGACTGTGAGACAGGCTTCAATGTGAAGTGATACATGGCAGGAAGTTTATTTCTTATGCTTCCATGCCTCAACGACTGCACGAATTTGTAAAGTTTGGTAGATGGATAAGTTACGAATGTTTAAAAATGTATAAAGCCTAGAGCCGTTGTGGAAAAGGATTGTCAGAAGGGTCCGAGAACATTGCCCATCAAAGAAAAGGCATACATTAAAGGATGGAGACACCACCACTTTAGAGGAAGACCTCACCTCATGCTACAGCCCCAAGCATTGAGGAAATATAGAAAACGATTAATCGGCTCATAAAGAACATGGCCATGTAGACGGATAGTAATGGCATATCTGCTGAGCTGATCAAACATGGAGGGCATAGAGGTCATGGCAGAATTTGGCATACTAAGTAAATTGACAAGGTTTTGTGCTGAGACAATGACCAACATGACAAGCAAGTAAAAGTTTGCTGCCCAGACAGACCAATCAACATCTTCAATGAACTTCGAAAACAGTATGGTCTGTCACAAAGTCCAGTCAGATATTGGATTTGTACTGCACAAGACCCTTCATTCAGATTGAGCAGGCGGCAAAACCTGGAGCTTCATATTAATGAAAGGAAAATCAAGTTTATCGTGGCTGCGTCTACGAGAAGTGTTGGTCCAACAATCAGGCTAGTGGAGCATGCATTTGAAGTAGTGCCGTTCTGTAATTACCTTAGGTAAAAAGAACCAGCCGATAATAGTGGCGGGGCATGTAGTTCGTATGAGCAAAGACGAACCAGCTCGGAAGTCAACGTGGCTACCTTGCTTACATTTAAGGGATCGTAAGACACCCGAAGCCTTAATGGAACTGGACGGTGTTGGCAAGCAATTGGGATGTATGGAGGAACTTGTTGGATGAGACCCAATCAAATCGCATTTGTTGCGTCGTTGATGATGATGATTAGGAAATATGCTACAACTTTTCGGTGAAAAAAATCCGGAAATACAATCGAAACAAAATGGAAGTCGCATATATCCGAACAAAATTATATTTTTTTTAGAAATACTATGTACCAATTCAAATTGTAATCATAAAATATTCCAAAAAAAGAAGATAAAATAAAAAAAAAACTATTTAAAAAACATACTTCGATTAAAGGAGTTATTAGTTGTATGAAAGGTAATAGCAACAGGCGCCTAATCAATCAACATTTTTCAGACTCAGGTAATCAAAATCAGATTGACATACAATAGTTCATAACAATCGTTGCAAAGAAGCAACAAACTTGTGTATAAATATAACACTATTTAACAATTTGCTAAACAAACTCTTTTTATTTAAAGAATTTCAATTGAAGTATCAAATAATTTAACCTCACAACACAGGTTGACGTAAAGATACATTAATATAGCATACATTCAGGAGAAGCAATTTATTCGTTTTAAATGAATTCCGGATTTTTCGAGTTTTTTTTTTGTTTAATCAAATAGGTAGCAAAATTGTCAATTTATTTAAATTAAAATCAAAAATCTTTTAGATTTTGAATTTTAAAGAAAGAAAATAGGTATTTTCAAGAATTGCCAATTTTTTTTTATTTGTTAATCTTAAAGAAGATGTTTACAGAGCCATGTTTGAGTATAAACAGAGTGAATAATCCTTCAGACTAATCAAATTTTTAAGCACGTTAAACATTGGGTTGGGCCTCGTATCTTACGAACGATATAAGTGCGGCATGAATCATTTCATATCGCACACGCACCATTGCCCTTTACTTGTTTATCGTCTTGTTTAACTAGCTTGTCTTTGACATTTCCTCAGCAAATCAAATAAAACAAACAATAAAATGAATCATACTTTAATACGATAAAATAAGCTACATCCATCAGTCTCGTACTTGAAATATTTTTATATTCCAGCGCTTTTTTAGTTTATAAGAAAAACTTTCAAAAAAATCAATATTTTTTAAGCAAATGAAAGAAACAAAATTAATGAACTATTGCATTTGCATATTTTTAGGTGCAAACTGAAGTAGTTAAATCTAATTTAACCTCTTATTTAAACATCTTTACGGTAATTAGCTTAGACTCAAATAAAAAATAAATAAATAATAAATAAGTAAATAATAAAACAAAAAAAAACGTTGTCTTTGTTTACGCAATTAGCGAAACGGAGACAAATGCGACAACAAAATTTATAGGCAATCTATTTAATTATTATGCCACACGAACTGTGGAGACACGCACCTTTCAAGGTTTAATTTCTCATTTTGTAGACACAACACACGGGTTCTAAATTAAGAGATGATAAACAGACCATTAGAATAACAACATGTTATTGTTTTAGTAAGTTAAATCTGGATTTTAAGTAACTTTATGTTAAGATTTTTCCCTTTTTAAGGTTTAGAGAGAATCTTATGGAACTTGCATAATTAATATCAAATTTATATCAATTGACATGAAAATTCAATTCTACGTTTGTATAAATTAAAAAAACTGCATTTGCCATCAGTTTTGTGGTTTAACACAACTCTAACTAAAATGTACTTTACTTCTGTTTGATCTCTAATATTGCCTATTTTTAGGTGAAATTTAATTAATTCCTAAAAAAATAAAAAAACAAGAACAGATAAATTTATTAAATTGGAAAATTCGGTGATAAAAATAACCATTTTAAAATAGAATTTATTTCGGAGGACTAGACAAATTCGCATAAATTTTAAGTTTTAAATAATATACAAATCTTTTGCATATAACTCACAATATTTTCAATATGAATCAGTTTATTTAAAAATAAAATAAAAAAAAATTCTAACACCACAATCCACAAGCTACGTTTTAACATTAGCGTGACACAATTTTCACAGCATGTGGCGTTAATATGAAAATTTAACTTTTTGTTCATAAAAAAAAAACAAAAATAAAATAACGTCAGACTTCCATTTGAATAATTGACAGGTGAGTTAAATGAATTCATGTTGTGGACAAAGAAACAAAAGGCATGTGCGTCAATAGGCGTCTAGAAATGTTTATTTTTTGTCAAAAATTTAAAAGCAAAAAATCGGTTCGGAATTTATTTAAATGTATGTAGGTAAAATAAATAAATAAATTATTAATTCTTAAAACCCATTTTTTTAAAGAATTTTTAGAAAGAAGTAAACAAGTCATAAAAAATGCAAATAATTCAAAATAAAATATTTTGATGAATTATTTCATTCATTCATCATAGTGGCGGGCTTAAAATTAAATTAAAAAAATATTTTTTCTATAAAAATGGAATTTTGTAAATTTAACAATTTTTTGTATATGGTATAACGAAATATCTTTTGTTTATTTAAAAAATAAAGAAACAACATCCAACATTCAACACAAAGGACTATGTTATCTGCAATAAAAATCCATGATAAGTAACATTAAATTCTTGAGATACTTTTTGTACTTTATCATGCGCAATATTGAGGGATTGAATGGCCAAGTCAGATAAATACTGAATAAATATGAACATTTTCGAATAATCTTTTGTTTTAAAGTTTTACAATGTGGTTAAACAGATAAGATAAATACTTATCGCCCTAAGATTGTTGAAAAATTGGACTACTTGAAGGCAGAGAAGATTAGAAGCCAAGACTTTTAAGAAAATATTTTTTTTTTGTTTAAATGAATTGTGATTCGTGAAAATAATTCAAGTTTCTAGAATGACGTAAATCTCTACGACACAATTTTTTTTATTTCAAAAAAATATGATAGGAACCTCTTTTTTAATTTTAAATTAGCAAGACTTTTATTTTAGCTGATGCTAACTTCAGACTTGACATGATGAAGTCTGTTTCTATAAAAAAAATTCACTAATGAAAAAGCTGTCTTCAATAAAACATAACCACCTCAATCATAGTAGTCGAAAACGACGTAACAGCAATATTAATTGTCGAATAAGGAAGTCGAAGAAACGAACATTTTCAAGATCACGTTGGCCAAAAAATCTCTTTTGACAACAGAGTGGACGGTGGTTTTTTCAAAATTTCAAAATGACAGATGTCGATTTTGAAAAATACGACTACAATGACTTGAAAACTGTATACGAAAAAAGTGTCAAGTTCAATAAGTTTTTTTTTTATATTCAAACGAATCTACATATACACAAGACTGCAATACCTTGATTTTATGTGTTTTATACAACCTTGACATTGACCCAAGTATTGATATTTTTTAGTGAATGAAGCAGAAGCTCTGGCCAATGCGGACTAATAAAACTATTCAAACATTTGTGCTGTATTTTGAAAGCTGCCATTTGACCTTTTTCCCGAAAAAGATTGAAGATGGAAAATTGTTGGTTATTTTATGTGGGTAATAAATTTTTCATGAAAAAATCGATACAGTGCAGTCTTACTTATGGATTATATGAACTATTCGATTATGTGAACTTACAATGATTCAATTGAAAACATTCGGAAAAGTCATCTGGTTTAAGATACTTCTGTGTCTAAGGCCAACTAAGTGCTGATGCACTCTGTCTGTTCTAGGGATTCAAAAACCTGCCCCTCATTTTTCATTTTTCGGATGTCGATTTTAAAATAACGAGAACGACTACTATGACCTATTTAAGAAAGTTTCAAGTTCAATAAGAAAGCAGCCACTTGACGTTTTTCGCAAATAAATGTTTGATTTATATTGTAATATTTAAAAAAAAATTCGGTTTCAATGAGAAATGGATACAGTGTATTCTCGCTAATATGAATTAATTTTTAGATTGGTGAAATGGAAAGCCATGCGTCGTATTATTTTTTAAAACAATCAACCACATTTTTCAGAGTTATCTAGTGGTGCAATTTTTAAATTCTAAAAAAAAAATATATTTCTCTGAAAATCAAATTCAGTATTTACTATTTTGACTAACTTTAGCAAGAAACGGATACAGTGTATTATCACTTATGTGAACAATCGATTATATGAACTATTCAATTACTTGAATTCATTTTTGGATTGTTGCAATGAAATGCCGTGCGTCATGTTGTTTATTTAAAAATCAACCAATTTTTTTTAGTTATCTATAGCTATGTGATTTACGAATGAAAATTTATTTTTTTTAAATGAAATTGCTTTTAAATTTACAGAAAATCAACCTCAGTATTTGTTTATTTTGACTAGCTTAATAAGAAACTGGAACAGTGATTTTCGCAGTGCGTCGTGTTATTTATTTTACAAATAACCAATTTTTTTTGGGTTACCTAGTGGTGTCATTTTATAATTGAAATTCTTGGAACCTTTTAAGGAAATTGGCCTAAGATTATATAAAAAAAAAAAAAATTATAGTTCTCCGAAAAACAAACTCTTCTTTGGATAAAAATCCGCGCGTCGGAATGTTTAATTAACAACCAATCAAATTATTCGGAGTTATCTAATTTCGTGAATTTTTATATTAAAACTTTAAAACTTTTTATGAAATTGGTTTAAGATTGTCTCACTTATGCGAACTGTCGATTATATGTACTGTTCGATTATATGAACGGTCAAACGATTTAATTGGAAAAAAAGACGACAGTTCGCCTCCTGGTTTTAACTTGCTCTAATTTTGTCTGTATTAGGATTTTTTATATTTGTCTGCCCTTTTTCAGAATACAATGAAATTTGGAGATCAATTAACCAGTTCACATTTCTAAGCCTTCCGAGATCTCCTTTTGCTCAAAAACGTAAACAGTATTTCTCAGAAAAAAAATCTAAAATTTGCTGTCAAAGAGAACTCTGTTAGAAGGAGATAGAAAGCGTTTGTTGAGAAATTGTGTTCACATAAATATTTCAGCTCCATCAAAAGTGACTGAGGACATTTCGTGAGCACTCCGAAATGTTTTATTTTACAATCAATCATAGTTCCTAGTTTTGCTGTCAAATTTATTAAAACAATCAAAATTGATTTAGTTTTTCGAACTCTTATTTTGAAAATTTGAAACTAACAACTCACTTAGTTATTGAACTTGCAACTACTAAACTATTAATTCATCTAGCAGATCTTAAAGCGGATAATTTCAGAGGATACAGTCCGATTTTTTAGCAAAATTTATCTTTAAAAAAAATAAAGTACTAGTACATGTTTTGACTCAAAAAAACTAGTTCTAACTTAATTAAAAATCAAATTACTAGGCTAATTTATATGTTATATTGACGAATTTAACGTTTACAATAGCTACTTAAATAAACATTTCATCATCAAGGATGTTTGAAAAAATTACACATCGTTAACTCTCTAATGCTAACAAACATGACTTCAAAAAAAAAAAAAATTGACAATTAAATTTGTACACAAAGCTTGTAACTATTTGATTTACAAGCTTCATGCATATAGTAACAGTATCTTTATCTAACAGATTTGTTATCTCAGAGATAACAAATTGAACAAATAATAGATTAGTTCGTATGTAGTTACACAAAAGTGGCGTAATGTGTGACTTGTTGTATGACTTCATAAGAGCTTTGCTTATCTAAATATGTAATTGATTTTGGAATTATTAGAGAAATATGTAATATCAAGCTTTTGATCGAACTACACATTAGTTTTTTAAATTTAGTTGAAACAGAAGAAAATTTTAATTAAGTCCTTTCAAATTCTCAAAACTTTAAAACCTCTTAAAAAGTTACACATATTTTTTTTCAGCTTATTGATAACCTTTTGACGAACTACTGATAATTAACTTATTCCAAAAGAAAAGCTTTGGCAAACAAAAAAACTTAAGAAAATTAAAATAAAAAACTGCTCAAAAATATTGGCCTGTGAATCCGTATTAATTTTTAATAATTAAAGTCGAAAGCGATATTGGAGACGAAATTCCGGGGATTTTTCTACTTCGAATTGTGAAAAAGTTTTCCTAGGAATTTTCACTCAGAATTGGACTAAGGATATATTTTTTTTATTTTTGCAAAATGGATACCGAATGCTTGAAGTAAATTTGCCTAAAAATTACCAAATTGTAAGGGTCTTTGAATCCAAACAATATTTTCCTGGGAATTTCGATTCACAATTCGACTGAAAGAATTTTTTTGGAAAATTGAATCAAGTTTTTTTTAAGTTAGATTAAATCAATATTAAACGAGAAAATGAAAAGAATCTCTAAAAGGAGAAATAATATGTATTTGGGATTCCGAAAAAAATGATCCTTTTGTAAAATAAAATGGACGTACCTACAAGAAATAGTATTCTAGCCATAGCCAAACAGATTGAAAGAGAAATGCAAATCCTTGCAATTCAAGCTCGAAAAATATAAAAAGGATGTTTTTTTTAGATGATTATGTATCTAGATGTCTATCCAGCAATTAATAATCACAAAAGGAAGAAAACTAACAATACAATTTCCTAATAGATACACGGATATGGACTCAAAAAAATGTAGATTCATAGAATCAAAAAATCACAAAGGATGTGAAACTTCAAAACCAATTAAGAAGGAATTCTGTGCTATTCATATGAATAAATTTGTTTTAATGCACAGGAAAGAAATTCAAAGAAAACCAAAATTGCATATTTTTGAAAATTGAAGAATCTGATCTTATTTTACAAATCAATCTTCAAATTAATTAATTCAAGTAAGAGTCAATTATAATTAAAATCCTCAAAATGAATTGTTGAAAGAGGAAAAAATCACAAAAATTATTATTTTTAAAATACATTTCTTCTGACACACACAGATCCGTTTTAAAGGTCACAATCCTTATCTGAAAAAGCTGATTTTTATTTGTACTTTATTTAATCAAGAAAAGCAGCCATTTTAATCTTACACAGCACGTTTAAGATGTAGATAAAGCATAGTCAAGCACTTATAGCTGTGCCTAACACATCTAGCAGATACAACTTATGCAAGTTTAATGATACTTCGCATTGAATATTAATTTAACGGGTTTTTTAAGTTAGAAACTTGATCTAAGCTAATATTAATAATTTTATGAAAAAAAAAGTTAAACTTAATTTATCAATTTGAAAGAAAAAAATGTATCTATCAGATATTTTACTTAAAAAAATTAAGTTTTCTTTACGTACTTTTGCATTTGGGACCATAACATAGCAAGGACTATCTTGTCCCTTTTGCCAGATCTCATAGAGCCAGTTTTCGGGTTGACGAAGTGACATGGTGCCCATTTTGTACTGAGTTTTTTTTTTGATAAATTTGTTCACACAGTGAATAGTTCACAATTTGCAAAGTTTGTGCAAATTTATTTTATTTAATAATTAAAATTTGTGGTTTTAATCACAGTTAATTCACTTTTATTTTTGAAAAGAAAAACAAAATTGTTTTTTTATTTTTTTTTAGTTTAATTCACTTTTACCACACAGTGGTTATCTAAGCGAACTGAGATACTTTTTTGGATTTCTACCAAATATAACCGGCACAAAGCTTTTTTTAATATTTTATTGTATGTTTTGTGAGAGAGCTTTTGTATAAATTTTATTTCTTTGTAATATTTTTTCACTTGTTTTTTTTTCTTGTTTAACTCTTGATATCTTTCAGTTGCAATAATTTTGGTATACTAGATAGATTTTGTAATATATATATATTTTTTTTTTAAATTTTTAATTCAAAGAATGTAATACCGGCAAGTGTCTGATGGCGACTGAACGTCTATGGTCGTATTAAATACTTTTATAAGAAGAAAATGATGGAGCTCGAGGGAAAAAATCAATCTATATACATTTGTGTGCGGACGGCGGAGCACAAACTAACACACTGAAAATGGGATAATCGATTTATATATGTGTGGGTTTTTTGTATCTGTGTAAATGAAACTTGTGTGCAAAAATTGAACTAATACTTTCGTCAATTCTATACAATCTGTATTTAAGTTTGCTTGAGCTAGTGAGCAAGTGCCAGTATGTTACAAGTACTCTTCTTACATACAATTTATATCTGTGAAGTTGAAAAAGTATCTGGGTTCGGCACGAAGCGCAAGTACAGTTTTCCACAGAGGTAAAGAGGCAAAGTTTGAAATTAAAAACAGATGATGACCATCACACAAGTGTATGTTTTGTATATAATATTGTGTTAGGTGTATCTGTTTCATGGTAGATATTGATATTACCTAGCCTGGCCAGCGCAATACCTAGTTTTAGATGCAAAATTGTTAAAGCCTCTCTCCAACTCAGCCATCACAAATGAAACGTCATAAAATTATTTCGGTTCTGCTATGATCACAACATTGTTGAATCGGTTTCAATGGCTATAAAAGAGGGTGTTTACATAGCATCCTTTTTGGGTAGGTATATAAGCTTGGTTTTTAATGATTCAAAACAAAACTCATAGATATAAGATACCTACATATGCAGAAATTAATTATTCCGTAGTACACTGAAGTCTTTGACAATTTTATAAATGATTCCAGGCTGGCTCAGCTGATTTTGGAGATTGTGTAGGTGTAGTAAAAAGAACGAAATTGTAAATAGTTTTTTTTTTTGAACAACCAGATGTAGATACATTTGTATCTACTACGAGTTAAATAGATGCTTACTCTACCTACTAGGTAGGTATGTGCTGGAATTTTATTTAAGCCACAGACACCTACAAGTATGTCAAACTATTTAATATTAAAATTTTTGTTTGAAAGAACTTATCAAAACAAAATAAAAAAAAAGGTGCAGGTGATGTTTTCACTGAGTGAACTTGGTTTTGGTATTTTTCACACACAAATTTTGGCCCAAAATTAATTTAGGTATCTGATCTGATGTGCGTATCTATTTATCAATTTTTTTTTTATTTAAGGGAAAGGTGTAATTTTGTTCCCTTTTTTTGCATGAAAAATGTTTTTATCGAAGATTTTTATCCATGAGAACTAAATGACAGGAAATATAATTATCTGCATAGGTGAGCCGAGACCGAAAAAAAAATTATTCACATGAACCTGCCTACGCAGAGATAGATTTTCGTGTGAATTAAAACAAAATTGTGTAATATAAAGGATGATCATTATAAAACTCATAAATTTTTTTCCTGCAGGATATTTTTTTAAAGGAAATACCTTGCAAGTGGGAGGTTAGGTTATTGTACAATTGCGTACCTACTTCTTTGTAAACAAAAATCTTTTTGAGGGCAAACTGCTTATTCCGTGAAGCAGTGTTTTCAACAAAATTATTGATTTTTGTATGCTTTTTGAAAATATATAAGGTTGAATAAAAAATATTAAAGCTTTATATTAAATATATGTAGATGTTTATGGGAAAATAAGCTTAGTTTTGGAAACTCGTGTTTTATAGCTCCATCAAGTTTTTTTCTATGATTAGCCCGCACTAAAGGGATTTTGACTACCCTTATAATGTTAGTTAAACACAGCGAGGGCTTTAAGAAAATAGGGAAGGATGTGAAAGGGGGTAACGATGCACATTTGTTTTAAAGTTCTGCACCGCAAAGAGGGAGGGAAAAACAGAGTCTGGCAAGGCATTCCACATTCGCGTGGTACGACTAATTATTATTAATTATACTCAAGTTTAGGGCGAATATATGCTTTATATAATGTGGCCAGATCAGACGGGGTGAATAACTTCTTGCATCTTCGAAGGAAACCTAAACATCTCCCAGCATTTTTGGCAACGTCAAATATGTGGTCATTCCACAGAAGGTGATCTGTAATGCACATACCGAGAACTGAAAGGTGATCGGTCTCCTCGTTGCATTTGGGGTATATTTCGCTTTAACGACAAGACAACATTGGGTTTTCTACACGGTTTCTCATTCCCCATTGTACAATGCTGTACAAGATCAAAATTTAATGAACTTATCATACGCTGCCGTTGCAGTTCCACATCTGAAGAACGAGGATGTAAATCTGGAAACGAATATGAGAAGCTGACGAGAGTATTGTCGTCAGCGAAACAATTGATAGCATTAGTTGTTTCAGATAATAAGTCGTTGATAAAATAACGAAAA
This sequence comes from Platycheirus rosarum, assembly GCA_963971375.1. Lineage (NCBI taxonomy): Eukaryota > Metazoa > Arthropoda > Insecta > Diptera > Syrphidae > Platycheirus > Platycheirus rosarum. The sequence goes on from OZ020507.1 coordinate 28,057,109, forward strand.
GAGTCGGAGACAAAGCCCTGGAGCACGCCAGCGTTTATTATGTGAGAATCAGACTTTAATCCGTCCAATACAACTTGTATTGACCGTTTTGAAAAGTAATTACTAATCAAACGAAGAAGAGAATCGTCGAGTCCTAATGCACGCCTTTCGACAAAAGAGCTTGATGCCAAACTCTATCAAATGCTTTAGAAATATCAAGTGCAATCATTTTGCATTCCCCAAAACGAACGAAAACCGTACTGAAGGTCATTAAGAAGCTTTCGGTCTTCAAGATATTTCTTAAGCTGAAAATTAATCGGCGTTTCCATGACCTTGGAAAGAAGGGACGTAAGTGCCATTGGTCGATATTTTGGGGGAGAAGAAGATTCGCCTTTTTAGGAATATAGGCTGAACAAATGCTGTTTCCCATCCACTCGGAAAGAGACCAGAGGAATAGGACAGATGGAAAAGCTTACGCAATGGTTTTGCCAGCGTTGAAGAACACCTCTTCAGAACAATAGCGGGGATATTATCCGGGCCAGCGGATTTGTGTATGTTAAGATCTTTTAATACTCTTGCGACTGTACGAGTGCGAAAGAAGATAGGTCCCATGAAATCATGTACGCTCTCGAGTACAGGAGGAGTACTAACACCTGCTGGCAGCGAGAACTTGAGAACTTACAACAGGAGTATCATTGAAGACAAGCGTAAGAACCGATGATGACGAGGAGTTCTTTACGTTTTGAACAAATGACCAAACATTTTTACTGCCTTTGGGACATTGCAGTATTTTTTGCCGGATTTTTTGTTCATGTAAAAATTTAGTCTTTCGAATGTGAACATTACAGGCCTTTCTAGCTTGCTGAAACTTTTTCCGGTTTTCCTCGGTTTTGTTGGCTTTATAACATCGGAAACTTACCTCTTTCAACCTGATAACCTCTTTACAGCTCGAATCAAACCATGAGTTGTCTTTAGGTTTGATACTTTTTTGACCTATTCGGGACAAAATTTCTCATACCTAAGAGGATAACATTTGTTACCATTACTGCGCTGGAGTCTATGTCGCTACCGAGGAAGCAGAGCGACCAGTAACTAAATAGTAAATAATTATATTTATGTTTGAGAAACATACATATGAACACAACGAAAATAAATTGCCCCACTGGATGGCACGTACCGACTCGTTCATAATATGTGCGGTCAGATCGTCGAACTTATAGTGTCAAACGCCATCACACGTCTTGTATAATAACGAATTTATGAAAAAAAGTATTTCGAAAATTGTAGTACGGGTTTTGATAAAATCCTGTTTTTTATTTTGTTCAACATTTTTTTTTTTTTAATTTTGGTATGAAGTTTTTAGAGTTTATAAATATACATGTGATTATAAAATTTAAAATATTTTTTTTGAGTAGTTTTAAAAATATTGATTTTTCAAAAAAAAAAAAAATTATTTCAATTAGGGAAAAAAGTTATTCAAAATGTAGATATGCAGAATTACTACCAAGATCTTCTGAAATATATGAAATTTGGCAGTTAATCAAAGAGCCGTTACCGAGAAAGCCAAAAATTAAAAACCCGTTATGGGATCGTTCAAGTATTACGTAAGCACTATAGGGGGGAGGGGGTATTATTTTTGATAACATGGCGGATAGGGGTCTAGATGGTGATTACGTCAGAGAGGGATGTATGAGCTTTGCTTACTTTTGATGATAAGGGGGAGGGGGGGGGGGGTAAATAATTGCAATAAATGAAAGGTACCGTTAATAGACTTTTCCGGTAAATTTAATTCTGATTAAATGATAGCCAGCACCAACAAAAAATTCTCTAAAAATTTCATCAAAATCGTTTGAGCTGTTCTCGTGAAAAACAAGCTTTTCCTTAACGGTTATATGGATGGTAACGTTATTTTTAGCCCTAAAAATAAAATTTCAATTTCCCCTCTGAGGAATGCCAAAAATGCAATCGTTTTTAATTAGGTGGAGTTTTCTAAGGCATTATACAAATTACCGAAAATCGTATCCATTCGGCTGTTAAAAATAAATAAGTTCGACAGCTTCTTAAAACAGCAAGGCCCTGTGTGTGCGTACTGAATTTGCAGGAGTGTAGGGGACCTACAATTTTACCGCTGAATTAGAACATCTACAACATGAAATGCATTTTTCGAGAAAAAGTTTATTCTTAGAAAATTTCTCGCATTCTTTGGAAGAATACAACCCGGAACTTACGTCGTAGCCGTCCGTCACACTATTTAATATTCACTATGCCACAGGTCACAACTTATTTGGCTATTACTTAAAATAAATTGCACGACTGAATCACAAGGTACTTGCTGTTATGTTTGGTAACATCGTTAAGTTTAAGTAAAATAATTTTCAGCGGAAAATAGTAAACACATTTTATTTCTTTAAAAAATGTAAAAATATGAATTAAAAAAAAAAAACGTGTTTTCTAAAAAATCTGTTCTTTTTATTTTGTGTTCTGTTTTTTTATTAGAATAAAATTTATGAACACCGTCTTACTCTACGCACTCACTCCGACGCAACTAGCATTGCTTCTCGCATTCGCATGGCAAAGCTTTATCGCATCGCTGAACGAATAAGTTTAGATTAGCATAGATTGTGAAACTAAACTTTAGAATGTTCAATTTAACAAAACTATTCTTTTTCCAAATCAAATACATCTCCTTTTATAAAATAACAACATTATAAACTGCAACCTTAGTGAATTTATAATTATTCTGAATATTATCATGCATTCTATTAATTTTTTTCATCTCCATAATTTTATTTCTTCCATTCTTGCAGAGTAACAACACACACACAGGAATGGTTGAGAGTATAAGTCACTAGGCCTTGGCTCCTTAAGGAGCTGTCGCGCCAATAAATTTAATTTAATTTATTTAATTTTATTTCAAAACATTATTTTCTAAAATTATGAAATCATATGAAATCTGTTTAAAAATCTCTTATATTTAATGTGTCTTTAATGGGGACACAAATGTTTCATTCTTAAAATCATCAAACAGTCTTCTTTTTTTTTGACAGAAAACAAATATCTTCTGTCAAATGATTGCAAATGGATTCAGATATTAGCAAAATTAAGAACAAGCTAAATGTATGTCTGCAAAGCATTTAAACTGGTCAAGGTAAAGGCTTTAAAAAGCAAGCTAAGTGGGCGGAAGAGTATTAGTTTGCTAAATTCATTCAGTTGTGATATTCATTTTTAGAAATAACTTTTTGCGCAGTTCCATTTGAAAAATAGCTACATTAGAAGCAGTATTTAGAATATATGGAGAAAAACTTTGGAGATGCGTTTATGAAATATGAAAAAAGTTTTTTTTTTACATATTCGGGAACAATTCAGTGAAAAATTATGTAATATTATATGAATGAAAATGCGGACTATTTACAGCTAAGAGACTTGAATTTCGAAAAAAAAGAGCATTAAAGACTAATTCTAACATCTAGGAACATTCAATACATTCCAAAAATAATTATTCAAGAAATAATCTTTCCAAACATAATATATGATTACAAAACTGTCAGAAAATATATTCGTTCGAAACAATTATTGTTCCGTAAAATATGTCCTAGAGAGTTCTAAGCGTTCTTTTTGGTACAGATATGAATTCTTTAGCCGCGCCACACGAATATGGATGCTGCCTATTGCAAAAGTTCAAAGATAAGTCTATATTCATCTTTTACGTTCATTTAAATTGAAAACTTATCATATTCACTTCCGTAAATGATCCACTTTTAAAGCTTCTTACCTAATAATAGCAACAACAACTCCGCAACCCTTTGCATGTGCTTGCTTCAGATATCATTCGGCTATTTTCATTTGAAAATCTATCTGGAATGTCACAAACTAATATTATTGAATACAGCTGTCACAGGAATTGTTTCCGCAAGTGTTATAAAAAAGTATCTCTCGTGCAAACAACAACAACATTCCTTTACTGATTTATGCATTGTCTTAAATTTTATTTGCATCAAAAAATGTATCTACAAAATCCAAAATAAGACTATTTTATAAAAATAACCCAAAACATGTTATTTTTTCCGGCAGATGTGTGTGTTTTATTTTGTTCATTAATTTAAGAGTAAATTGAGTATTGTTTTTGAGTTGGCCCCAAAATTGGAACCAACTCTGCGTGTGAATGATTCGTTGATGAAAATATTCCACACAGTCTGGCAGTGGTCCAAAATAGAATTAACGCATCGAAATAGTTTTCGGCTTGTGCGAGATATTTGTGTATCTTAGAAATGTGAATTCGGTAGAAAATAGACAAAAACACATGTGTGTGTTTTAGATGGAGAATTCCTGAGAAAAAAAGTGAAAAAAAGACTCACACTCGCTTCTTTTGCTTGCCAAAGATAAACAAACATCAGACACGATCAAAACAAAGCTGTGAGGGGAGCCAACTTAACGTAACCCAAAAAATCATTAAAAAGGTGAAACGATTCAGTCGGTGAGATGTTTGTAAACATCGAAATGCATTAAATATTTCGAAACTTCTTTATTGCAAAACCTGCGTATATTATGAACGAACAGATCTTAATTATTTTGACTCGATTGGGTGAGTGACTTTGTAAAACGTTGCGTCGCAAACGTCAACCTTTCAGAACCATTCAAAGCCATTTGGGTAAATTTCCATTGCTTGTCGATGATCGATGAAAACGAGTCAAAGAAAAGCTTTTCTGCAGTCCGCACACTCGACGGCCTTGTGAAGTGGACATTACGTTGGCCAATAAACAAAGAATTAATAAAAAAAAAAATACAAATAAATTGGTTTTTATTTTTTATAATTGATGGGACATCACTCTACTTCAAGCGTTGTTGGCAAATAAAATATAAACTTTGTAATAAAAAATACTTTTATTTTTTTTTATTTTGCATTTATATTAATTAGTTTATCGAGGCAGTAGATAAGGTAGTTTTCCACCATGTTTTATTGAGTGGTTTTGTTTTTATGTTATTGTTTATTATTACTAAAACGATAACAATTTCTAGGCTTTTAGATAAATATATCTATCAACAGTTGTTTTGACTAGATTTTGTTTGTTGTTAAATAAATTCAGTCAATAATTGATTAAAAAAATGTTTTCAAGCGTCCCGGAAGATATTGCAAAATGCTTGGCAATGTTAATTAATACTAGATAGCTAGTCCTAGTTTTTAGAAGAAAATACAAACTTTTTTCAATTAACTGAGGGTGAATTTACGATTTTTTTTTATTTAAATATATTTTTTTAATTCCAGTGAAATCTTGCTGAAGATTGAGCCATAATAAGTGAAGATCCTACATTGCTACATTTATGATGTGTGGGTGCATGTAGTAGAGAAAAATGGATACTTCATCATGTGAAAACAGCCAAGTTCCCTGGCTGCCCATTTTATGATACACAGAGTCCTTTTCCGATAAATTATTTGAATGAAACAGTTCTACAAAAGTCTAAATATTATTAAAAAAAAAAAAACTTTGACCAAGCGCCCATCGGTCGAGAAGATCTCCAGTCCGTAAGTGTACAACAGAACCTGCACAAGAACTTGACCTATCGCATTCTTCGACTTAGTGAATTATGCGTCATTTTGGCCCCACGCCCGTACAAGACCCAACTCAGGAGCTGAGAGTCCATGACCAAAGACAACACCGTTTGTTCGTTAACTAGACTTCGGAACAATTAGAACTTTAGCTAGGAGGTGCATTACCAGAAGAATGGCTGTTTTCACAAAATTGCAGTTCATGGGACGACACCAACCCACAGGAGGTTTAACAGGCGACAATGCATCCTCAAAAAGTTACAGTTTAGTGTTAACTAGTTTTTAAGATTTTTGTCTAGACTTAGTTATAAGATTTAATGCAATAAGAAATCATTAAAAAAAAAAAAAAGTGACAGTTTGGTATGGATTTGTTCCAAACTTTTTCGAAAACAACGTTAGTAAGGCCGTCACCGATCACCGTCATTAGCGAGCTCTACAGAACGATGATAATCCCAGACCAAAGTGAACAATATGGGCCCAGACGACAAGTGGTTTCAGCAGTACATCGCTACATTACATGCCATACAGCGGACGTCACGATTGAAATTCTGCATGTTCGATTTGAGAATAAGGTTATGTCTCCTAGAGGTGTCTTGAATTGGTCACCAAGGTCATGTGATTTGACCCCGCTTTTTTTTGTGGTGTTTCCAGAAGTCTCAGGTCTATGCGAATAAGCCACTATCGCCTGATGCTCTTAAGGTGAACATAACACAGGCCTTTGCTTAAAAAAAAAATGCGGATCTATGAGGAAGTCACTGAAAATTGGACAATTTGGATCCGTGCCACTTTAAGAAGGCAACGCAGGCATTTGAATGATGTCATATGCCACATGGTTTCATTCCATTTCAAAATCTACCTGACTTTATTGAAAAACCCCAATATTTATTAATTGGTCCTTCGAGCCGGATGAATTCCAATAGAATCAAAGATATTGTACAATGAACTGATGGGTTGCACAAAATCGTCTTCAAAACTCCAAATTTTTCAAACTATATTCTCAACTTTGTAATTTTTGATCCCAAATTTTGATGTTAAAATTTTCGATTACCTAAATGAAAAAGAAAAAGTTTTAAAAAACTGTATTTTTAGTTAGAATTTCTCTGCGGCAACTCTGCTGTAGACTTAGGCACCTCTTCGTCTTCATTAGCCTACAAGCCTCCCTAGTTTTAATATCGATTTTAAAACTTGAAAAACCCACTCACGTGCTGGTGTTTCCCACAGCTGTATTTCTAGGATTGCAGACAACAATATACACAAACATTTTAAAATATTCTATTTTATATCGAAAAACTTAACAGTACACACACAAGGAAGTGTACACAAAGCCTTTTCTATTTGCTTATATGTTTGTTTTAGAGGGGTGGAACGCTACCCCATAGCTGAGTTTCGACTTCGAATGCATTCAAAAACACATGACTTGTTATTGATTTTTATGCCACAAGTCCAAAAGTAGCTTAAAGATACTTTTTTTTATTCAGTTCATTATAAATGTTTATAGATATGTGCATCCTTGAGGTAGTATTTGTATTAGATATATGCCAAAGGTTATACCTAACCGAGTCGTCTAAAAAAACTTTTTTTTTTTTAATTAAATTCCATGATTTCTTTGTTCGAAAGCAGAAAAAACACATTCCTTTCCGAGAAAGCTTATAGAAAACTTGGGTGTTATGCAAATAGCTAAAAATAAGTCTATTTGCTCAATTGTTTTCCACCAGAGTGTTTTAGTTTGGTTTGGTGTCGGAGGTGGTGGTTGGTTGATTGGTTTACCTTGCCGCAAAGCAAATCAATCAAGCAAACTTTTAACAGTTCATTGGTTTTCCGAAGAACGTGACTAATAGGTAGTTATTAGCTGGATGGGGTCATCATTGGCCAAAAAATACCCAACGTTTTCGAGTTTTTGAATCGAAGACACGCAATGACTTCAGCGATAAACTTAATAATTGGTAAGGAAGAAGGCTTGGCCAGGGTGGGAGCTATTGGTTGTACCAACCAGTAGGTATGTTTTGGATTTTTACCTTTGGTTACCATGTGCTCCGTAAGAATCACAAAAATAAAGTTGACATAGAGGGTTGCAAAAAAAACATTGCTTGCAGAAAGTTCGATAATTCTTAGAAAGACTTTAAATAAAAAAGACTTAGACTAGGGAATGAATGACAATGAACCTAAAACCTTTCAATTAATATATAATCGGATTCGAAGAATTGGAAAAGTGAAAAAGGCGTTGAAGATTCCTAGAGAGACTGAAAGCTATTGTTAGAAAACAAGTTAAAGATCATAAACAATATCAAAAGGTTATTTTGAAATATTGGAATGTTCAAGAAGGTTGTTGATAAAATTGTTTTAATGGAAAAGTGAGGCTTTACATTGTCAGGAATAAGACTGACTTTAGAATGCTCAATAGGAAGATTGTTAATATTTTTATTGTTGACAATTTTGTTGATTATTGATCGTGAAGAATGGTGCAATGCTCTATTTAGTTGCAGTTTCAATTTGAATGGGAGCAAGTTAAAATACAAAATCAAACATCATGATGCAATCTTCTTTAATTTTACATTCAGTATGAAGAACAAACAGTTTTGGGCTAAGAACACTTCCTTGCGGAATACCAGCATTTATTTACCTAAAATTCGAACAATTCGTTTTCGCTTTTAGAAATGTATAAAAGTTGTTTTATACATTTTTGTACATTTATACATTTGAAAAAAAAACCGTTCTATGAGAGGTACCGTTATAGAACAAATTTCGAAAAATGTATTCTAACTGAAAGATGTATTGTAAAAAAATAGCACCCTGAAAGTTTTATCAAAATCTTTAAAGCCGTTTTTGAGAAAATAAAACTTTTTGTTAAAGATTGTATGGCAGGTACCGTTATTTTTCGACCTAGAGTAAAAATGAAAAACACCACCTGAGACAATGCCAAATAAATACTAAAAACCAAGTTTGAAGTAAATCGGCTCATCCGTTTGGATTGTAAAGGTGCGAACAGACAGACAGACAGGCGGACGGAATTTCCGGACCCACTTTTTTCGACTTCTTTATTATCGTAATGTCATGGTTGATTGTTAGTATTTTTTTTGCACGAATGCATTAATAAAGTCTGCTCATACGGTTTAGAGCTTCATATTTGCGATAGTTTGTTCTATGAAAGTCAACATGCAGAAGTTCTGATCCTCGCAGGTGATAAGATCCTCCACGGAAATTTAACCCAATACAGGCTAATAAATAAGGAGCATCAATTTCACCCTTAATAAGTTGATGAAAAACTATTAAATCATTATAAACACGTCTTTGGTAGAGGGTTTGCATCTAAAGAAGCTGGATTCGCTGTTCATATGGTGGCAGATTGAATGAATCCTTCGAAGGTAGACCTTTAAGAGCAAAACGAATGAAATTGTGTTGGATTGCTTCAATACGGTTCTTATGAATTAAGTAATAAGGAGTCTATACCTGTGAAGCATACTCAAGGTTGGGGCGTACGTAGCAATTGTACAAGGAAAGAGTCACATATGGATCACTAAATTCCTTTGCCCAGCGTTTTATGAATCCTAGCATAGAGCTAACTTTATTCACAATAAAATTAACGTGTTGAGTAAATTCAAGGTTGGTGGTAAAATGGACACCCAAATCCTTAAAACTAAAGACGCGACAGAGTTTGTGCTTGGAAATAAGTTTTACGTTTTCTAGAAAAGGTAATCGTCTGGCATTACAGGGTTAAGGGATTTACCACTTTTTCTGCACCAAATAATAAAGCTATCAATATCTGCCTGCAGAAGACTGCGGTCGTCGCTTAAATATCTTCATCAGTGTATATAAGAATTTCACTTGCATGAAGTAACATCATTTATTGCCAAAATAAATAGTAAAGGACCAAGGTGGCTTCCTTAAGGTACGCTAGAGTGGGCCACGAAGGGGTCTGAAAGACAATTTCTAAATTTAACTTGGTAGGATCTATTCTCTGGGTATAATTGATCCAAGCTAAGAAATAAGGAGGAAAACCAAAAGCTTTTAACTTGGAACAATATTATTTCGTGACTTAGTTGGTAAATGCAATCAACTTCATAGCCTTTTTTTAATACATTTGAACATTTGGAAGAAAGAGAAGGAGAATGTTTGAAGATTTGTAACAGTTGATCTATACTTCTTGAATCAATGTTGTTACTCACAAATCAGATTTTTACCAAAAAATACCATACTCTCATAGACAACTTGTTCAAAAAGTTTTGGAATGCAAGATAATTTAGAAATGGGCCCATAGTTTGCAGTGTCAGCCTTGTCTCCTTTCTTGAATATAGGAGCCTTTTTCTATGTACTTGGAAATTTTCCTGCTTAAAGTGAAAGCTCAAACATAAACCTAAGGGGCTAAACTACACAATGCTTACACTTTTTTAATACTATTGTTGGAATTCCATCGAGACCAGCTGAACAATCATCGTTTAACGAAGAAAGAAGGTCAAGCACTGCAGTACAGGGATATGGTTACTGCTAGTTTGCGAAAAGGTATGTAGTAGATTGTGAAAAAAATGTTCATCAAGGGTGATTCGACGGAATTCTAAAGAATTGAGCGTCTCTGAGAGAAAACTATGGCGAAGTTTGCCAAAGAATCTGAACCATTATACCAGACAAAAATTACTGGCGCAACAGCTCCTTAAGGAGCCAAAACCTTATACTATCAATCATTCCTGGGTCTGTGTTTTGAATCTGCAAGAAAGGAAGGGACCTACAATTACCGCCGATTCCGAACGGTTACATGCTCTCATGTCAGTTCGTCACAAGAGGCAGTACTCCGCAAAAAGGTGGCTCTGACGGGGAGTCGAATCACGACCCTTCGCTTAGCATTCAGAAATACTAACCACTAAGCCACGGGGCACTACAATTACCGTAATAAGATGAATTTAAGGGCTAGATTCGCCAGAAATATTTGGCGAATGCGAATATTTGGTATTACTGTTTTCGAATCCCATAATTACTTTCGCCTCATTATTCATTGATCCATTGGACAGCAGGTTCTAGCTTATACGTGGCATGATTTGCATCATGTCCAGCCTTGAACCCGAGCTGAGTGTCTAAAATTATATTTTTGTCCTTCGCTCACTTAAACAGAGCTCTATTGCAAACTTTTTCCAATATACCTTGCTGATACTCGGAAGAAGACTTATCGACCAGAGATTCGCCGAAATCGAATTATATAATATGCATTGATCAGTGCGTTCTTAGACAGTGTTTTGTATATGTCTATTGCATCCTCAAGGAGATGTCGCAGTACAATTTTTGGTATATTATCGACTCCTTTAGACTTCTATTTATTTAGTGATTACAAGATTATTTGGATTTCAACCTTGCAAATTATTAGTGAACTTGGCCCATTCAGTTCGGCGATTTTGGCGTTTGAATCCGGTAAAATCAAGATTAGCAGATCAGCATTTCCTGATATCATTTCGTAGTTAAAAATGCTTCACCGGAGGTCTGTCCTCTAAGGTCTTGATTCGGGCAAATGCAGTCCACCTTATACACTTGCTGAAGCAGTGCTAACTAACCTTACCATCTACACCTTCTCCAAAGGATCTTTGATCACAGAGAAGCCGTTGCGCAAGACGGAAACCCCAGATCTATTCCCGCAATTTGGAGTATGTTTCCGTTTTCTGTCGTTCTGTGAAGCCGAAGACACGGAAGAACGTCTTAATTATTCTTTCTGCATATTCAGGAAAAATACTGCGGTCGCTAGAATTCACGGCTCAAATTCTGTTATCCCAGTATGAGTTAATAGACAATCTATAGTTTTGTTTTATGAGCGAGTTAACATTTCTATAGTTTACGACTTCAGTGTCCAGATGGTATCTGTTGTTCGACTGGAGTTCTCCTGTCAAGGCGTTAGTGAAACGTCGCAGATTTGGATCTGAAAATTATGATGATTAATTGCATCGCAAAATCATCTTCAGCGATGGATGAAGCGGTATTGCTCAGGTGAAAAACTGAATACAGTGAATTTTGTATGTGCATCAAGGTGCATCATTGCTGCGATTTTTTTTATTTTCACTGACGAAAATAACCGCCACGTAAGAGTAATGGAAAAAGCTACAGAGATATGTTGCAACCTTATTTCTTTGGCCAATTACATGTACTAGACCATATCTATATGTGGTTTCAATCAAACGATTAAAAACTAAATTCGATTGAAGTGTTAAATGTAGAATAGTCCTGTGTAAGGTCCAGTTTAAGAAAAAAAAATTATTTTAAAAAACGCCTTAAGAACTGAAAATAAAAGGCACGACTGGGTCGCACGTACTTGCTCTTATGTGCTAATCCTTTTTAAGTGCAGGCGTCTTTTTGACAAAGATTTTATTTTAATATTTTTTGTACGACGTGCAACTTCCTTAGAATCGTTTTGGGGTGAAGCTCGAACGAACATGCGTCACGACAAAGGGCTAAACACATAAATATATAGGATTGTTAGCTTTTGCAGTTTTTTAGTGTAGTATTATCTTTCCACTTGCTGCTTACTGTTTATAATATAATTTGCTAATAGAAAGATACAAAGGACTTTTTTCAGTTAAATTTTCATTTTGGTATGGAAAAATTTGAACAACTGGCATAAAGATTCGTCGGAATCAGCAGTATGGCAATAATGCTAGGTAAAGGGACCTTTATACGTCCCAATATGGGACCAATGGAATTTATAAAGGATTTAGGTACCTATAATAAGGTTGGAAGGAAGGTAGGTACTAAAATTAAGATACGTGTTCCAACTACTGTTAAGCCAGTAGGTATAGAGACAATATTAAAAGTTAACACAGTGGTTTTGTTTATTTATAGGAAGGTGTAAACTTTTGTTTTCTCGATTGAAATTTTTGCATTCAGTAGTAATCGAATAGTTTTTTTTATTTGTTAGTTGTTTTTGTGTGTTTATCAAAGGCTTCCTTATTTATTGTGCTTTTATGATGATGAAAAATACTTTAAAATACGTAAGTATGTATGTAATGTAGGTTGTCACTTTCTTTTATTTGACTAATGGCTTGGCTAGGGCTTAGCCGAGCAATATGAAATAAAATGTTGGGGAAAAAAATTTATGAATTCAAAAAAACACTACTCATAACGTTTTTTGGAAAAAATGTTGTAAGCCATCTTATTTCTTTTGCTGTTTTCTATTTTATGAATTTTTCATTTCAAAATCGTTCGACCAGTTTTTTTAAAAAAATGTTTTTTTTGAAAAACTTTTCGAAAACATATTTTAAAATTTTGATAAGCAATATTATTTAAATCATAAAACACTACATATTTTGAAAATTTCATCAAAATCCGTCAATTAGTTAACGAGAAAGTCTGAATTTAAAAAAACCGGTCATATGGGAGGTACCGTTATAAAACTTTTTCTGAAAAATCCATTAAAATTAAAAGATAGATTTTGCACAGAAAACATCATTCTGAAAGTTTAATCAAAATCGTAGGAGCCGTTTTCGAGAAAAATAAGTTTTTTAATAAAAGTTATATGGCAGGTACCGTTAGTTTTGGAGCTAGAATGCCAATTCCAAAAACTGTCGGGTAGAGCACTCTAAAAATACTATATACCAAGTTTGAATAAATCGGCCCAACCGTTTAGGCTGTAGATATCGATACGGACAGACAGACAGACAGACAGACAGACGGACGGAATTTCCGGACCCACTTTTTTTGACTTCTCTATCATCGTAATATCATGTTTGATTGTTAGAATTTTTTTTTTTTTTACGAATGCATAACTTGCCTTATAGTCCCTATAATCGCAAGTAAAAATCACATTATTTGTAGAAAATAGAAAATCATGAAGGAGCCTTCAAAGAACTTAATTGTTGAAAGGATTTCAAAAATTCTTTAAACATTTAATGCTGAGTTACTTTCCTTTCATCTATAGTTCCAAATTTTTCGATTAAGTGAGTCACACAAATTGAGACAACTAACTAACCCAGTTTTCTAAATTTTTTCTTTGAAAATTTTACACATGCCTATAAAATGCGTTTTATAAAGAATTTTGTCAAAAGTATTCAAACTGGTCCACCCTTAATGGTTATTTTGTCGATGTTAATTTTCGGGCACTTAAGTATCTAGGTATCTAGTATCCAAGTGTTTTGTTTGTTTTTTGGTTAGAAGGCGTTTTTATAGCTTGAACAATTTTCACAGACATGTTCATGTACGAAACCATTTACTTTACACACATTTTATATATATAATGTAAGGCTAAACCTGAATTGGTTTCTTAATCGTTTTACAAACTATAATCAAAAATTTTTTTTTTATGGTGAACCGAATTGCTTTTGAAAGGTGGCGCTGGATAGAGGATAGTCAAATCAGGTCGATATTTGCTTTTTCCATTAGTCATTAGTACAGGTAGACATAACTTAGTCAGTCACTCAAGCTTATGGTTTACAAACCTTATATTCGAAGCATGTTTCATTTGAATTTCATATTCCAAACTTATGAGGTGTGCATATAGCATATGTTAGGTTAGGTAGACACTTTAATAATAATTTCGTTTGGCCTCGAAGTGTCAGAGCATTTTGAACTAATGACACAGTGCCCAATAAAGATAACGAAAAAAAAATCAAACGTTTTGGATTTCAATGAAATCTAAGACTGCAAATGAATTATAATACAAAGCCACATGGCCTTGTTTTCGGTTTTCATCTCGGTTCAGGTACACATGATATAAATTTTGGAAAAAAAAAATTAATAGGATTTTGGATTTCTTTATTGTGTAGCCCTTTACAAGTCTAGACGCAATTAGAAACAAATTAAATTGCCAAAGGTTAGACGCATAAAATACAACTGCTTAACATTTTTATCCGCAATAAAAAAAAATATCCCTAAGAACATAAAGTCCAATGATTTTATTTCTTTAATAACTACAATAAATGTAGTTTCATTTTATGACATTTTTGAAATAAGGCAAATAACCTCTTTTGCGCCATTCTTAAAAAAAACTCTGAATCAAATAATGAACAGAAAGTTATTCTTCGCTAAGTAGGATGGATTTTTTAAGTCATAATTTCCAAAGGCTCTCCTAGTTTTGTTGCGCAATTTAGTTTAAATCTCTAAGAACGAAATCCAAAGAGAAGATATTTTTGAAATAGGAGAAAATCGAACCTTTCTATGGGATTGTTACTCCACGTTTGCTTTCATCAAAACAGAAGTTACAGGGCCTCGCAGAAAATACCTGCTTTTCTTCCGCGATAGTGTTGAAAACGTTTGCATGTTTAAACTGGGTTGTCTTGAAAACCCAGTTTAAACATGCATACGTTTTCAACGTATCTTTCTACATGGCAGTACCAGCCCAGCTTAGTTTTGTAGCTGTATTTTGTTCAAGATGGTATTTTTTTATGTGGATGCTTCCTCGGATTTCTTTGCTTTGCTTTGCCACTCCTGATTTTATGATTTATGCGAAGCATCTTTATTTCAGCTACATTATTTTACTTTCATACGTCTTCAACCTCGTCCAACATTGTGAACCGTGTGTAAGGGCCAACCGAAAAAAATGTCATTTGATTTGGTACCGGTACTCAATATAATAAACAACAGATTTACCAGTCACAAAAACAAAATGCGCCAATTAAAAACCCTTAAGTAAATGTTTCGTGCAAAACATGAGTTCATTGTTCAATATTTTTAATTCTGCTAGAATTCATCCGGCTTCAAGGACCAATTCAGAAATTACGCTCAACTTAAATTCTAAAGTTTCAACTAAAATTTCTAAATGTTATGTTATAACAGACAACCATAAAACTATCATTGCAGTTCTAGAAAAGGTTTAAAGTAATGCATGTATACAACACAACATGAAAACTCATGCCTCACTTCCCCCCGGGAAATTGAGTTTTAAATAATTTTTTTTTAAATATGCGAGTATCATCATAATTAAGAGGTTTTAAGACCGCATGCAATGGAATTTATATTTGATATCTACCGTCTAGTTTTATGCGATGGAATCCAGCTCGAAGGACCATGTGGATTTAGTTATTAATTCAATTTGTTCATTAAAATGATTTAAATGTCATATGAAAAAGATATAGTTATTGTTTTGTGCAACAAATTAGTTCATTGTTCAAATTTTTTTTTTATAATCTGCGCGCACTCAAGGGGTTGTTATCATGTATTAACACAGTGCGAGCGTTTAGGAAAATTGGATAGAAGATGAAAGGAGGTACCGATGCACCGATGGTTCTGAACGTAAATCGTCATGGAATGGACAAATCGAATCGGGTAAAGCATTCCACATTCGTGTAGTGCGGCTAAAGAATGAGTATCTATACTTAACTGTGTGTCCGAAATTGGGTTCAAGGGTAAATTTATGAGTATTCCTAGCGGTACGAGTATTACGGGGAAAACTTTTAAGGGGAGGAATGCAACTGGATATTTCGCTGGAGCATTCTTTATAGAAGAAGCGATAGAATAGGGAGACAGGAAACATTTCGACAATGTTCTAGTGAATCAAATGTTTCTGTTATATCCTTATTCCCTATCATTTTCAATGCATTTTTCTGGATTCTATCCAGTAAACGCAAGTGGGTAACAGGGGCACCTGCCCAAATATGAGAATTTTACTCAAGCTTCGGGCGAATGTACGCCTTATAAACAGTAGGCAGATCTAAGGGGAGAAGTATTTCTTGCATCGTCTAAGAAAACCTAAACATTCCGCAGTATTTTTGGCGATGTCATATATGTATGTGTTCATTCCACAGAAGGTGTGATACACATACCTAGAATGCAAAGCTGTTCAGTTTCCTTGATGCAAGTACCATTCATGGATAGTGGAAGTGTCGGAGACAGAACGGAGCCTTAAGGCACACCAGCATTTATTTTGTGATTATCAGACAGCAAGCCATCCAAAACAACGCGATTTTTTAATCCATCGAATAAGAGGTTCACCGATTCCAGATGCACGCATTTTCGATAAAAGAGCTTCATGCCAAACTCTATCAAATGCTTTTGAAATATCAAGTGCAATAATCTTACTTTCTCCAAAACGGTGTAAAAATTGATTCCACTGTGAAATATAACATCATATCACCAGTGGACCTATTGCTACGAAAACCGTATTGCCGGTCATTTAGAAGTTTCCGGGCCAGGGGATTTAAGAACTCTTGCAACTGAACGAGCGTGAAAAAAAGATTTGTCCCATAAAACCATTTACGTTATTAAGTACAGGAGGAGGATAATTGGAATTAAGAAATAATTCATTTCAAAAACAGTTTTTTAAAAGGTTCAATTAAAGTTGCAGTCATACATGTTATTCTTAAAAAAATATTTACATGCTTATGCAAAATAGTCCGCCTCGAAGGACCAAGTGTATTGAAAGATTGATTTAGTAAAAAAATACACATATTTAATTAAGAGTTTTCAATTTAATGTGAAAAACATAAAGTCAATGTTTGAAATGCAAGCTGACTCGAAGGAAAAGTGGAATTAAGAAATTATTAATATACAAACAAATCTCAAAAAGCATTGGCATTAAGTTTGTAGAACTTTAAGTTTCTTTAATTTGCTTTATTCTTCAGCTCTCTTTCTAAGCCAATTATAATAGCAAAAAATTATCCAAACGACACTGTTAAATCAACAATATGGCAACCGTGGCAACCTCAAGGCAACACATACGCAATAGATTCCACATTATTCTCGCTATTGCAGTGAAAAATATGAACTGCACGTGCGTTCTACATTATGCGCTAACACTAAAAATACATTCGAGCATAATTTATGACGTTGGCTATGCAGAATCACCCTATTACCGTTATTCAAAATGGCATAGCAATGACACATATACACATATACCAACAGTGCCAGTCAGTGGTGTGAACACGATGGGAAAAAAACCATATTTTTGAATGAATCATTAAGCTCTTTCACTCTGGCCCTTTTTTATGCCTTCCTTTAACAACAACAATATTATATTTGACCAAAACAAAAGAATTATTGTTAATTTTTGTTGTGCCACGCTTAATGCGAAATTATTTGTTTTGATTGTGTTTAATTGATTCGCGTGCACACAAACATTAATAGAATTCTACCGAAAAAAGAAATTACGAAGGCACGAAGAAATTGCCAGATGGACTTGATTGCCTAGAACGAACCTAGACGCATTTTGTATCAAATTTATATCTTTATTTGTTTTTTTCCAGAAGATAAATAAATGAAGTTGTTTTGATGGGAAGATAAAAAACATAAGCAATAGATTTCCGTTAGTGTAAATTTCGAATTTTACAAAATGGCGTCCGTATGTTTGGCAATTCTACGCACAGTTTGAGGCTTTTAATTGAACTTTTATGATGTTAGAAGATCTTTGGGGAGAAAAAATATTTTTTTTTTAATTTACATTAAATAATAAAATTGCGAAAAAAAATTCCTAGACGGAGAAATGTAAATTTTCAATTGAAATTGATGAAAACGTTTGTTTTTATTCTGTTTACTGAGACTCACTCTGGACTTTGGATTTTAATTTTTTAAATATACAAACATGATGTCATGAATGAATTTATTTAGAATCATTTGCTTACCTGAAAAGAAAAAGAGAAATAAAATTAGAATTGTATAAACCATTATTCTTAAAAAAAAATTAAATAACAGTAAGTGATTTTTTTGAGTGTTTGGAACATTGATTTTTACTGCGAGAAAAATCAAAGATTTTATGTTTGAAAGAGATTTTTCTTTATTTTTTTAATATAAAAGACTAGTTTCTATTTTGTGTGAAAAAGTCTAAGAAGGCCATATAGAAGGAAATAAAAAAGTTTTGAAGTATTTCATTCGTGCGGTGCGGCTAAAGAACGAATCCCTGTAATTTACAGTATTGACAAAGCTAGACTTAAGGGTAAATTGGTGCTTTACTGGCTGTGCAGGAAAACAGCTGGCTGATTCACAACAGCTTCGTTTGAAAAAACAACAATGAAAAACTTATGTTTTACTTATTTTCAGTCATCATCATCAAATTCGACGGATTTCTTTTAAACACCTATAAGAATCAACATATTAAGAACTTATCATACAATTGCATACACAAAGAACATTGTTGTGGATAAGGAAATTAAAACCATAAATCAATGTTAAATATAGGAAAGAATATCGGAGATAATATGGAACCCTGAGGCACTGCAGCATTTAAGTTTTGATATTGAGATTTAGAACCGGATATGACAGCTTGCATTGGGCTTACCTCAAAGAAATTACAAATCAAAGGAAGAAAATATGATCAATACCAAATGCAGGTATTTTTGATGACTAATTAGCTTGAGTCCTTTCAAAACGGTGTCAGGATTGGTTCCATCAGATTAATACAAGAACTATTCTCTCAAAATAGTAAGGTCTTTATTTTTAAGATTTTTGTTAATGTTATGGAGAGAAGGTACGGGGAAGTGGATTTTTTTTGAAGTTTTGAAAGTGAAGAATATTCACCCCTTGAAGGGATACGTTCAAAGAGTAGGACATTGACGAGAACTAACGCAGTTGTTTTATTAGCTTAAGAATCTTGTGGTTAGAATACAAATTTGCAAATTTGTATCAAGATCTTTCGAATAAAAGATTTTTTTTTAATAAAATCCATACGCCTTCTGGTACTGGAGGAGTTTCGACACTTGCTGGCAGGCTTGAATACTGCAATGTAATAGATATTTTCTAAAAGGTTGACACCTTGAGTGGCAATGTGAGTATAAAGGGGAAAGCTTTTGAGGGGAGGAATGCATCTAACAAATTCCCTGGATCATTATTTATTAAAATAGCAATACAAGAAATATTTCGACAAGGTTCAAGAGAAGCAGTTCTACATCCGAAGGATAAGGTTGATAATCTAAGACAACTTTCGTCAGCATAATAATTTAGTCTTAAGACAAACAGATCATTGATAAACATGAGAAATAGTGTTGGAGACAGAATGGAGCCTTGGGGGACACCAGCATTTATTTTGTGAATTCTAGACGGAAAACCATTAAAAACAACGCAAATGAAAAGTTCTAAGAGGTAGTTTCTAATCTATCGAATAAACGGTTCGTCAAAATAAAATGGACGCGTTTAAAAAAAAAAGAGCTTCAAAGCAGACTATCGAATGCTTTTGAAATATCAAGCACAGTCAACGGCCTTGACTCTGATAAAGCATCGCTTCCCGTGAGATCAGCGAAATCAAGAATCGTTGCGCGTGGTTAGTAGTCGGATGGGAGACCGTCCGAAAACCAACTGCGTGCTGTTAACATGTGTTATGTGTTTTATGTTTTTCCTTCTCTTCTTTTCTTCTGTTCTGTCCTGTAACGATTTTGTCTTGCAATTGTCTGAGCCGATGGCCTCAATAGCCAGTGCTCATAAATGTATCTACTTCGTAGATTTATTTACGGAAAAGATCAATATGTAATGTAATGAAATATCAAGCGCAATAATCTTACCTTCATAAAAAAGCTGTATTTATTGGTTCCTCTATGTGTAGCGGTAAGAGACCCGTAGAACACAGATGGAAAAGCTAACACAGTACTTTCGCTAGCGTTGAAGCACACATGTTCAAAACTATGGAGGAGATACTTTCCGGGCTACCGGATTTGTGTTAATCGACATCTTGCAATCTTATAACTAAACAATTTGTCTCATAAAACCATTTACGCTATGAAGTACAAGAAGAATAAGCAACTGTGTAGGACATAAATCAGCTTTTTCTTGGGAGCTGTGTCATCTATTTATCCCTAAATCAATTTTTAAAAAAAGATTAAAACAAAATAATACTTTAAATCTTCAGTTTTCAATCATTTAACCGACATGACATCAGAATTAGGAATAATAATACTCCCACTTTACTGTTCACTTAACTGATCCTCTTGTGGATACGTTCCAATGAACCTGTTATGATGACAAAAATCGAAATCAATAAAGAATTTGTTTTAATCTCATTTCTGTTGCCTTTTTCAAAACATATTTCAAGATTAACAACATTACCAAGCTTTAGAAAATAAAAATGTCATCCTACACGAGAATTCTTCACAAGGGTTCACAAAACTTCGCATCAACATTAAAGTTAAAAATAGCAAATTCTAACAAATCTATGTTGAAAAAAAATTGCCAAAAATTTGCTAATTCTTTATTATCAACAAATAAACACACGCACATACTTTCTATTGTCATTCCAAATTGTTTGTATTTTAATTATTTTAATATTTTTTTTTCCATTTGTTTGTTTAATATGGCGCGACATTTTGATTAATTTTTTTTTAGTTTATCAATATGATCACCCTCCTCCTGAATCCAAATCGAAGAAGTGTGCTGTTAATTTGATAACTCATTGGCACGTCAGTAAACAAATGAAAAAAACTTATCAGTATATGTATTATTCAATTATTTAAATTGACAACCATAAATATTGCTGTTCAAAGTTTCATTTTGAGGCACGTGTCGGCAAAAAAAGGAATTCGATACAAAATTTGATTAAAACAATTCATAATTAAAATTGAAAAAAATGTAAATATTGATTTAAGAAGTTTTCTTAGGAAGGAGACGTTGAGTTCAGGTGGATGTCTTATTCATGTGATTTTAAGTGTAGTTTTCGAGAAAAGATTTTAACTCGATACAAATTGCAATCCCAATAAAAGTGTGTTGTCTTAATAGACAAAAAAGTGTACCACGAATTCGAAACTACTCAAAAACGTACGGATTAAAACGCTGGAACTCCAGCCTTTTCTTCTTTTTTCGCACTGGTTATCATTTTGCTGAAATGCTAGCGAGTGGCTTCCGCCGTGGGATTAAAATAAGAAAATAATCACCTTATTCTGGATCTTCTGCGAAAAATTATATTTTCAGTCTTTTTATTTCTTCTAACTATAGTTAGTACAGTCAGTACAGGGAAGACATGAAATGTTTACCTTTCATTCGCACTCTATGAGCTTTCAAAACTAATAAAAGCTCTAACAGAGTTGTCGTAGCCTCACAGTATGTGTTCTGAATTGATATAAACCTAAAGAAAGAAATTGCGCAATTATACATGTGTGCCAAGAAGGTTGTAGTTGTAGTGGGATTTGTATCCTTTAATTATTATTTCGTGTTTTCCGGGAAACTCATGGGCGACTGAACATTTCCTACAGCAGTTTTTTTTTTCTAATTTAATGCGCGCTTATGGTCTCTAAAAAGCTTTCCCATAAGACCTGAATCTAAAGACAATTATTGTAGCTTGAACCAAATCACTTGGCCAACGATCGGTTGCGCAGAGAGAGGATTCAAGAGAACAAAAATGTTGAGCATCAGATTTAATGAGTACATTGCCAGAGATGAAATACTTTTTTGAAAACTACACAATAAGCAACGATCATACCTCACGTCAACAAAGACCATCGCTGGAACTTGATTTTGTGTATCTTTAAAAATTAATGACATGAGCAGATAAATTTACGAGAGCTGCGCAGTAGAAGAGCCAAGTGAATTGGTTCAAGCGATACACCGCGAATACGAAGAGCCATCTGAGATGCGTTTTCAAAGACGAAGTTGATTCTTGTTGGATATGTTACTTTCTCATGAGAGACCAGTTTCGAAAAAAGGTTGACTAAATCGTGGTATCTGTTAACAATCGGTTCTTTCGGTAAACCAATATTTTTGTGAATTAGAAAAGCGGAAGTTCCGCATATTAATCTGCAAATGATAGTGAACATGTACGAAGAAGCAATGTACATATTTGGTGTCGATGTCGATATCATAAAATAACCCAAAAACAAAGTTGGTGTACATCAGGAATGTATCTTCGCCCCTTTGCTTTTTAATTGAGATCAATAAGGCAAGTTACGAAATTAACGAAGACCACCTTCAAATTTTAAGGCGGTTTTTAGGATAATGGTTTTCGTTGATTTGCTGGCCACGAATTTGAGTACGTTGGTCTACAGCTAAGGTATAGCATATGTCCTCAAGCTTAACGGTTGCATGTGGTTCAATCTTGGTTAATTAATACTCTTAATTCTCTGAAGTTGTTTCAATGCTCTCTGCTAAATAAGAAAATACTTTTAATTCTCTCCCAACAATTTTTATCAGTTGAAGGTGTACCCCAGACGATAGCGATAATGAAACTCAGTTCACCTCCGCACAGATTTCAGAATTTTGTAAATGAAGCGCTATTCTTCAGGTTCGATCTGTGCCTTTTCATTCAGATCAAACTGGAAGAATAAAGATTCGTACCAAAGTTTAAGACAGCGCTTAAGAGCTTCTGGATTGTGGATGATAGTTCATCTCTTCAGAATTCAATTCGAATTTTTCTCAGCACTTTTCGAAAAAATCCCTAATAAAGTTACAAAGAACTTCACGTCGGAATTTCTACATGGTCGTCGCAGCAGCGTTGTGTATCAGGAGAACCAGTTCCAGAAATAACTCCCACACATTGGATAAGGAGTAAGTTTCTAGTTGGTCAATATGTTCAGTCCGTTCAGTGTAGCCACTGGCCACTATCTTAAAGCTCAGCAACACAAATAACGTTGTCAAAACCATCTATGTCCTCTAACAACAAATCGAATTATTACATTGAATTTCTTACCAATTTTTTGTGCTAATCCAATAATCTTTTTATTTCTTCCCCAATATTAAATTCCACATCAAAAAGTAAAATAGAAGATGGAAAAAATCTTGAATAAAATTCAATCTTAATCAGTTTGGATGCACAATTTCACCCAGTTACAATTTATTGATGTCGACGAATCCAAAGAACATTTACCTGCAATTACCGGTACACAATTGATTGATAGCAATGTGCAACCGATACCTGCTGAACTGTACGATGCAACAAAATCCCGAATTCGCACCACACCCCGCAGTAGAGGTAAGATTTGTATCACAATCAAAGTACTGAAAACCAACCAACCAAGGGCTTGATGACATTCCAAACTCCTTGATCCACTCATAGATATGGCCTGAGTTATCGAACGCTTCTTCGACGAGTGGAAAAAGAACATGTTCGTCAAGCTCCCCAAAAATGGGAGATTTAACAATTAGCGAAATCTGGAAGGGGATTTGTCTTTTTTTCTGCTGGTGCCAAAATAGTAGCAAAGATTGTTCTGGAATGCATGAGAACTCCTAAAAGTCAAACTCGACAGGGCTGCATATTGTCACCAATACTGTTTTTGTTGGTGATAATGACAAGCGATTCCTACGCGCAGCCTTCACAGGAAACAAAGGATTCCATGGACTCTAATATTTTACCTGAAATATCTTGATTATTCGGACGACCTATACTAGCTGATAGGATCATGGACCATCATCAAATGATAGATAAACAGATGAGATAAGCTGGAATCGTAGTTTGAAAATCAATTCCGGAAAAACGAAGATGATCAGCCTCGGGGCCATCAAAAAAATATTACTAAACAGCCGAGCCGGTAGAAAAAGTATAGAGCTTTCAATAGCTTGGAAGAATCATATTTTCCGAAGGCGGGACCGAACAAGACATCAGCAGCCGTATCGAAAAAGCAAAGGCTGCTTTTGGTATGTCAAAAAATATATGGAGAAATAACTCTCTCAGGTGTTGAATCCGTATTGCTATATGGATGCAGAGCTTGGAAAGTTTATTTGCTGTTACGAGAATGCTGCAAACTTTCGTTAATAAATGCCAACGAAACATGGTGAAGCCATGTGCCCGGCTAGGGGTCCTCGGCTGACCTAATAGATCTGAGGACCTAATAAGTAAGTATACCTTAGAGACAAATTTCAATGGTTTTAAGCTCAATGGACTATACAGGTAAAAAGTGCTTCTCCTGGTATTTCAATGTTCAAGGATATATTCTGAAAACCCCGTGAAGAAGGCACTATGTACTGACACAAATCCGAAAAAGGAGACAGAATTTAAAAGCGGAAACATAAACCTAAAGCGCGGAATAGGATTAGTTGTCAGTTAGGCGATGATTTTCTTAATTTTTGACGTGATACTTAGTTCTAGAATTAAGTACTATTGTACTTTTGGTACTTGATTTGGTACTGGATTTAGTACTTAGTAATAGATTTAGTAATAGATTTTTGGACGTGATAAGTTAACGAGCTGTATGTTGGTGTCAACAATGTTTTCTTATGACGTTGTCACGTAAAATTATCGTCCGTTAACCGACTTTACAGACAACCAACTTTTTTTTAATAGACGAATTTAAAGAGACACAAGTGTTAGTAAATTCTCAAGGAGGCGAAAATTTTTACCGTTGAAAGGTATATACTAAAATTTTGGTATTTTAAAGAAACAACGGAAGCCACTAAGTTCAAACAGAAAACATCTTAAAACACCTTAAAATAAAATTGTTTAATTAATTGTTTTCTTCTTGTTCTTGGTCGCTGTTTGTTCGTTCTCTTAATTTTAAAATTCCTTCAAATAAAGGAAATTGTCTTGTTAAATGTTCTATTTTTATTTGACATTTTTTAACGACATTTTAAATCTTCTTCCTTGTCAAAGTCTATGTATCCGAGGCCATACGGAAGCCATAAACAAATGAGCGCAACTTAAAGATACACAGTCAAAGTCAAATGTTTTTCTTCAGCACAAAAGACAAACATAAAAATATATTCATTAACTTTCACCCATTAATCATTAAACAGTTTTTTTTGTTGGTTTTCAAATCACATTAAAATGATTTAATTAACTTTACAAAATGTTTTCTTTACGTAAGCCAATGAATCTTGTGATCTTTTGCCAGAATTGGGTGACTTTTTGAAAATTGTCCAAAATAATTTTATGCCTGTCCTTTACACAGCCAATTCAAGATGATAATTGAAATTTGGTCAAAAGCAAGATACACACATCAACATCAACTAAAACGACACCAATAAATCATTCGAAAACACTAAGTTTTTATTAATTATTATCATCGTGTATTACACAGAATCATTTAGGAAATAAAGAATATGATTTGAGGTTGTTTGGTTGACGAAAAGTATAATTTGCCAAAAAACTTTATGACTCGAATCGCCTTGGCCAGTTTGTTAGCATTAGGCGAAGTAGGAAGTGGATGTCGTGAAAACACACATATTTTATTAGGACAACATGAATATTTAATTTTTTAATTCATGCTAAGTAGGATACGTTCTATTAATAAGTGTTCTTAGCGTACTAGAAAACACAAGCTTTGTGCTAGATACTTTCGAAAACACACAATCACAGAGCATGACGAAGACATTTGTTAGAGGAAAATTTAATTTGTACCTTTGATAGGTTTTCCCGAGAAAAATTTGTCATGCATTTTACGTTTTAATCAGCATCTTGCAGCAGGTGGTGAAAATTTAACAAATGAAATTGAAAGGTGCTTTCATTTTTTTAAATTGAATTGAAACTAACAAGTGAGACGACAGATCTTTATACTGACCTTGGCTTCGAGTGGATTCAGTTAGAAGTGTTGGCTTTATTTTGGCAACAAAAATCGGAACTCACAAGTGATGAACAAAGAATGTTTTTTTAGAAATGTTGGGAATGAGGTTATTTGGTTGTAGGCATCTGGTTTTGCAAAGAAGTGGTGAAATGTCGAACACGTTTTCAAGGAATTTTTATTTTTACTTGGTGATTCTTCAAGGCAATTTTCGGAAATGAGATTTTCCAGTAACGAGAAATTTAGAATACATACATAGATAAGCGTTTAAAAAAGAACAAAACACGGTTCGTCTTTTGTTGCTATTATTAAAAATTTAAGACTTTAAAAACATAACTTTTCTTCTTATCTCATAACAATAAAGACATAAAAACAAATTATTTTAAAAAATCAGTTTTTTTTTTCAATTAAAGCCGTTTCAGAACCCTGTTTGGGGATAGGAATAAGTTGGCATTAGAATTTATCATACAAAAATGCACAAAGCTTTGGTCTTAGACTGTCAAGGTAATCGGAGTTTTCCGATTTAACAACAAATTTTGAATTAAAAAAAGCGTGTATGTGAAGCTGCTTATAGCTCCGTATATTCTCAAACATACCTATGTTTGTGTCATGAATCTGGAGGAATGGAGGAAACCTAGAACTTATCCCGAATTGTAAAAGCTTCATGAGTTGCAACATGCAAATAAAGGCCATCTTTAAAAAAAAAAAACTTTAAATGTGATAAATATTATAAGACCTGACAGCACTACTAACAACATTGGACTTATAAATAATCTTTGCAATTTAATTTTAATTTATTTAATTTTAATTTTAATTTATTTAATTTTTCTTTTGTTTTACTTAAATTTATTTTGTTTGGTTCTACCTATTAAATTATATTAAACTATAATATATTTTATTTTATCAATTTTTGTATTTAATAACTTCATTATATTTGTTTTATTTAAATATATACATTATTTTATTTTATTTTTTTTTTTATTTTAATTAAATTAAATAATTTGTTTTCTTACTCTCTATTAATAATAAAAATAAAATAACCTTTACTTTATTTTATCTCTGCGCCGAGACGGAGTAGAATATTCCTGTAGAGCATCCCTATTTGTCGTAAAATGCAACTAAATGAGGAATCACAAGACAATGAACATCAATGTGAGCCTAGGGACACTTAACATTTAAAAACTGTACCATAATTGTACATTCAAAGCCCTGGCTTGGCACGACTGTAGATCACCGGTTTCGTTAAGGAACTCTTGGATTAAGATAAACGACACTTGCATTAAGCCGGCCTCCGACCTGGAATAGGTGGATATTTAAACAAAGCAGAAAAGTGGGAAGGATTGTGGTCCCAGTCGAGATCATAACAAAAGTCAGTTAAAGAAGAAGGTGAAGACTTTACTTCCTTTTACTTTGTTGTATTTTATAATATTTAATATTATTTTATTTTAATTATTTAAATAAATAATTTTTATAAATTATATTAATACAAAATAAATTTAAATTAATTAGATTTTATTTAATTTATTTTAATTAATTTTAGTTTAATGTTATTAGATTTAATTTAAGTTATTTGAAATCAACTTTTATTAACCTTAATTTTATTTTGTTGTATTTTTTGTATTGAATATTATTTTAATTTAATTTTTAATTTTATTTAATTGATTTTAATTAAATTTAGTTTAATTTGATTAGATGAATTTTGTTTTATTTATTTAAATTTATTTAAATATTTTTTTTATCAGAATTTTATTTTATTTTGTTAAATATTTTTGAATTTTATTTTCATAATTTAATTTGTTTTTATTTTATTTTATCATATGAAGTTATTTTGTTAAGCTTTTCTATTGATTTAATTTAATTTAAATTAATTTCTGCGTAAATTAAATTTATTTAAATTAATTTCATTATATTCAATTTATTTTAAATAAATTTAGTTAAATTAACTTAAATTAAATCTTGTTTAATGTTATAATTTAAGTTAATTTAATTTATCTTAATTATGCCAATTTTATTTATTTATTTAAATTTTTTTACTAAATAATTTAAAATAAATCATTTCTTTATTTCATTTGATTTAATTTCTTCCATTAAATTTAATTTAATTGTTTTTTATTTCATTTCATATAAGTAATTCATTCGTCGTTCATTTTATTTCATTACATTTCTTTTCTCTTCATTTCATTTGTTTTCTTCTCATTTCATTTTATTTCATTTCTTTTCTTTTCATTTCATTTTATTTCATTTCATTTTATTTCATTTCTTATTATTTCATTACATTTTATTTCATTTCATTTTCTTCCATTTCATTCCAGTTCATTTAATTTCTTTTCATTTCACTTCATTTATTTTAGATTTATTTTCTTTCATTTCATAAATTTTAAATTCGTTTCATTTCATATAATTTCATTTAATTCCACTTCGTTTCATGTTGGTTCTTTTCAATTAATTTTTATTTTATGTCTTGTAAATAAATTTAAAATTTATTGCTTGCATTCTACAGGGTTTTCCAATTGACGGGGGTAGATTTTGGCGGCCTGTGTCGTCCAATTATTATATATGGGATTATTGATACTAAATCACCATGTTACACAATTAAACAGCACTTCTTATTGATAAAACTTTATTATCATAATGAGTTTTCGTTAGTGGCGCGCGTTTCGACCATTTTCGGCTAGACTTGATGGCTTCACAGTTGACTCTTCAACTTTTGGTGGCCAAATTCGGTTGGCAATCAACTTACATATAGCATACGGAGAACATCGCCGCAGTCCTTGAAAGGAAAACCGACGGCAGTCGATTCCTCAGCGAGCACAAGAACTCTGTACTTTCGCCTACTTCAACATGTCGAATTTTGTGTCGGGACTTCGGACTATAAGCGTTCAAGTTCCAACTAACCCAGGTTCAAGGTTCCTGAACATAGACAACGCGCGCAATTTATTCACTGACTGGGCTTCGAAATGTTTGAAAGAAGACCCTAATTTAGCCGAAAAATCATCTTTAACTACGAGGCGCATCAATAGCTGTGTTAACAATCAAAATTGACCTACATATATGGGACCACATCAACAAGAGGTTCTCCAGATGACCCGTCCTATTGTAAAATCCTTTAAAAAAAAAACAAGTGGTATCACTTGTTATTTATTATATGTAATACCAAACAAAAATTCATTGTAATCGTAAGTGATTCCATTTGATCAAAAAAGTATTAAAAAAATATATATATACCTATTTAAGTTTTATAAATATTTTCGCACTTCCCTGTTGCTTTGAAAATTTTCCTCTCAAAAACAAACCTTGAGAATAGTAATCAATTTTATTTTTTGTTGTTATCAAAATTTTAGATATACTAATTCACAAGTATTGCTGTTGGTGTTATTTACTATCGGGTTGAGAGGAAAATCGTATCGTATAATATAAAAGTATCCACCCCCGCGCTATGCAAAAAAAATAAAAACAAATAAAAACATATCGGCCTTCACCCTTTCGACGTAATAAAAAAGTTCTAGAGACAACAACACTATAAAAAATAAATGTTTATTATTTGTTTATTTTATTGCCGTGTTTTTAGCAATTCTAATAAAAAAGATAAACAATTTTTCCAACTTTGACGTGGAGGCGCGCTTGAAATGCATAATTTATTGTCATATTAACGTATGTTTTTAACGTAAAGGATTTATATGGAGAATGACGCACATATGTTTATAAAAGTCCAGGTATGTTTCTATAAATGATCTATCATGTAATCTCAACACGCTTTCTAATTTATTGTTAAAATGTATTTTTATCAATAGAAATAAAGTCAGAATTTGGTATTTGATATTGAACGAGTGCGCCCACTTTGATTTTCTCATCGATGAATGTGACGTGAATGACGTTTAAGCGCCCATGACAGAACAAAAAAAAAAACAAATTTGTTATTCATAATCCATTTAGAAGTCACAATTAGTCATTATTCAAATGCAACTCCGACTCTTGTGGTTAATTTACTTTGTAATGCGAGAGGTGAAAATTAAAATAACGTATACGTCAGTACAAAGTTCGAAACAGAGTATAAACTGCGCTAATGAAACCATTTTGACATGTGAACTTGACGTGCATTTTACTGTCAGCTGAGCCTAGGTTAGTCATCGAAAGTGGCAGGCAAAATAAAAGGACTTTCTGTCAGTTTATTTGTAGCATTCATTAGCATGCACTTGGACATGCGCTGACAGATGTTATTGCTACCGCAAATAAGCAGAAATAAGTAGGTGGAAGATAGGTAGACACGATTCTTTGACGGACGCAATTGCCTTGATGGAAAAAAAATAAAACAAAAAAACAACAACAACCATGGAGACAATTTTAAATAATATTTTCATCAAATATGTGGGTTGCTCAAGCGAAATATTGGAAGGTTAGTGGGTTCAGTCCGGTTGGAAACAAATTAAGCTTTTAAATCAAAATTACCCAATTATGGAGGTTTGAGAAGCAAGCATTTTATGAAATCCTTGTGGATATGTGCTGCATTGATCACTTTTACAAAACAGAGTAAATGAGCTTTCGCCGTTTGAAAAAAATGTATTCGCAACAAGACATGGGTAGGGTATATGCCACAACCGATTCTAGTATTTCAAGATTTGGTGATGTAGACTTGGCTGCAGAGTTAAAAGAATAGACGAGAAAGTATAGACAATCTCAAAAATTTTAATAAGTTGAAATCCGACATTTTTTCAAATTTCCGGTTTGCTTGGCTGGCACAGAGGGCAGCGGCAATCATCGAAATTTAGGTACCTCAAAAGAAAAGAGCGCGCATAACTGATAACGTAATGGTTAATTAAATGCACCATTTCTAGTTATGTCAAAAAATTAAAGCTCATACCATATTTTCACCATAAAATCTCTATTTTCAAACAGAGATTTCGAAATTTCAAAATGATGTTCACACCATCTTGAAGATTTTATATGTCAAAATTTACAGTTAGTATGAAAGGTGAGGGTATCTGACAAAAGACGACTTCATTCCTTATGTTTCTTATTGATTGTCCGTATGTTTTGACACCGATCTTGATAAATACGCTATTCCCCTCTAGGCACATTTGTCCAATGTGTCACATCCACAAATATCTCGTGTCAACAAAATCCAATTAAAGGAAAAACCCCTATGAGGACCTAAAATGCTATCAATATTTTTTTCAGGACCTTCAATTGGTCACTTTGTTTCATGGATAGGGACGTAGACTCCAGTGCCGGTATGGTAGCTAATATTATTTTTTAAGGAATGAGTAATTTCGTCAAAAAAATTTCAATATTTGGTCATTTGTAAAAAAAAAAAAAACATTCGGAGTTCTCAATCGTCATCGGTACATATGCTCATCTTCAACGATACTCCTGTTATCAGTTCTCGATAGCGTAAATGAGTTTATAGGATCAGTCTTCTTTCGTACTCGGTCCGTTGCAAAAGCCAAAAAAAATATTTCGGACATCGAAAGCTTCTATTGTTGTTTATCTTTCGAACTGCTCAATACAAACTCAAGCACAATTTCAATTCTAATATCTGGTGGTGTGCCTCAGGGCTCTGTTTTGTCTCCTACTATTTTTCTTTATATGTATTTATTAACGCCTTATTATCTGAAAGAACTGATCTAATAAATAATTTTGCTGACGACAGCTCCCTCAGCTTTCATATTCGTTTCCAGATTTCCATCCCATTATTCGCTGCAAGGGCAGCGGAATAAGAAATAGCGTGGAATTTAATGCTTCAAGAAATCAATGCTGTCTTTTGTCGTTAAAGCGAAACTTACCTTCAATGCCACTTTCTATGGATGGCAATAGCATCGAAGAAATCGAACACCTCTCAGTCGTCGGAACGTGCATTACACACCACTTATTGTGGAATGACCACTTATACGACGTTGTAAAGAATTCTGCGAAATGTCTAGGTTTAATTCGAAGACGGAAACAATTTTTCACCCCGTACATTTGTCCTTAAAACTAAGAGTATAATCCCCATATTTGGGCAAATGCTCCAAAAACTGTTTTGAGTTTCTTTGACTACTAAATTCTAAAGACTATAGGCGACCGAAAAATAACAGAAAAATTTCGATCTCTGGAGCATCGTCGTAATGTTTAATATAATATAATAAATGTTCTAGCGAAATAGCTAGAGTTTCAAGCTGCATTTTTCTCTTTGTTGAAGGAGTGGCCAAAGCCACATAGCTTCTGTTTGAACCAGAGCGAATAATTCCCAGAGAGCTGGAAATGCTGTAGTCTAGTCTAGAGTTTGGTATAGATGATGATTATGAATAGGACGACAAAATCCAAAATTTATATTTAGGCGAAGGTAGCTATAATTCATTAGTGGGACGTGAGTTGATGCATAAGTTAAAATTATTAGAAGTTAACTCGGTACAAATGTAGAAGATTCGGAGTCCTCGATCTCGAGTCCTAACTTAACTTACTCTACATTTAGCACACAAAAGGATAACTAAAATGAAGAAAGCAGGGTTTTCCAATAGGCACGTTTGCAGCGGTTGATTCGTTGGACTCAATTTTTTGATAACTCGGCCACACATTTCGGCCGAAACGGCCACTAGTTCGCGTTCAATGTTGGCTCTGAGGTCTTCCAACTTCGTCGGCTTGTTGGCATAAGCCAATGACTTAACGTAGCCCCAAAGAAAATAGTCTAGAGGCGTTAAATTGCACGAACGAGGCGGCCAATCGACTAGCCCATTTCTTAAGATAACACGCTCATCAAACTTACTTTTCAATAAATCGATTGGAAGGTATGCTGTGTGGCTTGTAGCACCATCCTGTTGAAACCACATGTCGTCCAAGTCCATATCTTCCAATTCGGGCAAAAAAATGCGAAAATGTAGTTTATCGAACTTTTAGATTTTTTACTAATTTTTTTAAGTTAAAAAAACAAAATATTGGCCTCCTCCCTCACACCATGCTCATAATTATAATGATTTTCCATCTTTTAATTTAATTCCGTGCTCATCATCGTTCAAATACCGTACTTTAATCTTGCCAATTTGTTTTGATATCCATTTTAATAGTTTCGATAAAATGCGAACAAAAATCGAAAAGTATAAAATTAACCTTTTAACCGGATATACTCTAGCACAACTTAAGGTAGTAAAAAATTCCTAATAGCTTAACTGGAATGCTTATAACAATTTTGTTCCATCTGATATCGGGTATACGCAATAAACATAAAGTCTGTCATCATGGATTAAAAGTCAAGGCAGCATGGAACACCACCTTACCAACGGTGATTACAGATAGTTGGTAAAATGCTATAAAATGCATTCTTTGAATCAGCTCCCTGGCCAGACTTACTGACGTTTACCTTTCAATCAATAAAAAAAAATTGCCATAATCATTGTGCCATTTTCCATAGAAAAATCATACTTCTATAGAGCTATTCAAGACGCGCGTAAGAGTTATTATAAATAGGTCTTTGGACAATGTTATAATAATTATTACTGTGCTCATTGTGAATATCGAATGCGCGTTGTCTTTGTAATTATATTGGTATCATGTCGTGACATTGCGTACAATAAGAAATTTCCGTTGATGTCATTATGTCATTGTGACATTTTAAAGTCTGATTGATGAAAACTATTGGAAAATTGTCGTCAGAATTTTTTGTGTATCGATTATTGATTCATCGATTGGAATCGATTACAAAAAAAAAAGTAGTAAATGTCGTCAGAAGATAAAATTATTATTTACTCATTGTTAGAAGTAAAAAAGCCACCTGATTTCTTTTGCTGTTTTCTATTTTATGATTTTTTTCTTTTCAAAATCGTTTGACTTGTTTTTTTTTGAAAAACATGTTTTTTTTTTGAAAAATGTACATATTTTTAAATTTCTTTGGGTATGTCAATTTGAAGAAATCTATAGTTTATACTAGAAAAAAAATTAAAAATTATTTAAGATTCAATAAAATAGTTTTTTGCATAGAAAACACCATTCATTATCAAAATCGTAGAAGCCGTTTTTAAGAAAACAGATTTTTCATTAAAAATTATATGGCAGGTACCGTTAGTTTTAGAGCTTGAATGCTAATTCCAAAAACCTCTCTCTAGGACGTCATAATAATACTGTGTACCAAGTTTGAAGCAAATCGTTAAAGCCGTTTAGGATACAGACATACAGACAGACAGAATTGGGCGACCCACTTTTTTCGACTTCTCTATGATCGTAATAATTACGATGATAATGTTATGTTAAATTGTTAGATTTTAGATGTTTTTTTTTTTTTTTTATAATTAACGCGCGCACAAGGGACTATTTGTTTCCCTTTTAATGTAACACACTGCGCGGGCATTAGGAAGATAGGGAGGGGAGAGGTGTCTTTGAATGCTTGCAAATTGAAATGGCAAGGGAAAATCTCACCGGGTAAACCATTCCAAAGTCGTGTTGTACGGCTAAAAAAAGAATCCCTATATTCCACGGTACGTCCGAAATTGGGCTCAAGGGTGAACTGATGGGCATTCCTAGCAAGACGAGTATTACGGGCGAAACTTTTAAGGGGAGGAATGCAGCTGGCTACCTCGAGTGAACATTTTTTATAAAAGAAACGATAAAATAAGGAAAGACATGAAACATTGCGTCGGTGTTCGAGAGGGGCAATTGATCAGCGGCAGTTCTATTTCCTATCAATCTTAACGCTCGATTTTGTATTCTATCATGTGCAAGTAAAGTAAGTTGCACGACTCGATCGCACGTAATTGCTCTTATGTGCGGTTACAGCTTCGAATAAAATTTGAAAAATTTAAGGGAAGTTCAAAGTTTTTATTCGATTGTTTGAAAAAAGTACGTATAATAGTTTTCAGCGGGAAAATTTAAACGTTATTTTATTTCTTTAAAAAAAGGGAAAAAGAGTGATTTTTTTTTCAAAATCGTAGGACCGGTTTTTAAGTAAAACGATTTTATTTTAATAACTTTTTTCAAAAATTTAAAAAAAAAATAATTTAAGAATGCAAACTTTAGCACAAAAAATAATCCACATTTAAAAACAAAATTAAAAAAAGAATCCATCTACCCGTTTTAAAAATATTGATTTAAAAAAAAAATAAGAAAATTATTAAAAATACAAAATGAGTTTTTCGAAAATATTTTAAGATAAAGTTACTATCTTCCTAAATATCAATTTTGATTGAAATCGGATAACGAGAAAGTCGAAGAAAAAAAAACGGTTCTATGGGAGGTACCGTTTTTAGCCCACCATTTGAATTTTTTGTTCACCAAAACATAACCTACACCTAGAATAGTACACTGATTTTTTTTCATAAAAACCCTTGGAGCCGTTTCCGAGAAAAAACAAGCTTTTACTTAATGGTTATATGACAGGTACCGTTAATATTTGAGCTATAGAAAAAAAATTTAAAAGTCCTTTGTAGAATGTCCAAGAGTAAAATTTGTTTCAAAAAAGTGCATCTCATGTAGCCGTTCGGATTTGTCGGTAAACTGTAGGTCTCTTTCATTCTTGCAGATAAACAACACACAGTAAGATGTATATTTAGTACTATATTTAGTACTAGATTTGTTGCCGTGATAAGTGAAGATACTCTAAAGCAATAACTTAGGTACAAACATCTGCAAACAATGTGTTTTATTTGTAAAATAAGTAACTAGGTAGGTACTTCCACTCAAATTAAATTTTTGCAGACTTAAAAAAATTGATATAATAATCAAACATGGTAACCATTCAAAATTGTACAAAAAAACCAAACCAAAAATCAAATTTTAGCCAAAATCGTTAAAACGGTAAATTTCATCCTGTTACTGTACCACCCAAAAACAAGACAGAAATGAAAACTCCTCACATCCCTCTCTAAATTTTTATCTTTTATTCTCTCATTATTAGTTATTCTAAAGAAAATGACAAAGAAATAACACGAAAAAGTCTTGATGATTTGCTTCCTTCTGACTGCTAACACTTTATATACATCTTTCCCGTTCTGTCTTTTTCTAACATTGCATATGTGTTGAATACATCTCCCCTACTAGAAGTCTATAATGCGAAATAGCGAGATAGCGAAAATAGATGGCGCTACATGAAACACCCATCTTGATAGTACTTTAGATTTCATATACAATGCAGTAACTCAAATATATCATCGTAATGTCATGTCTGATTGTTAGAATTTTTGTTTACGAATGCATAGCTTGCCTTGTAGTCCCTATAAATCGCAAGTCAAAAGTTATATGAAAAGTTCCGTTAATTGACTTTTCCGGTAAATTTGTTTTCTCAATAATTTTCATCACAAGCGTTGGAGCTGTTTTTGAGAAATATAAGCTTTTCCTTAACGGTATAACGGTTTAATGAATTAAATTGGCGTTTTGTCTAATCTAATTAGACCTTAAAGATCCTTTGTGTGGTTATATAGCAGGTACCGTTATTTGTTACCCTAAAAATAAAATTTCAATTTCCTCTCTGAGGATTGCCAAAAGAATCACAAGATTAGGCTGCAGCTCGTGTTACATACTGGCATACATACAAACATTTTTTTGCCACAAACTTTTTTAATCCATTCGCATTCAGTGAACTTTACATGAGTTTAGGTATTGGGTTTTTGATATATTTGTTGTGTTTTATTAACTACGGATGAGGATCTAGATTGAGTTTTAACACGTATTTAATACAAAAACAATTTTGGATCTTCCTTTTTTTATCTGGACCTATTTTAAGTTCCAGAAATTAGTTTGAATTCTGAAAAACAGATAACAGAATTGAACAGAAAAAAAATCATAATCTGGTTCGTTTTATTATCAACAAAGATTCATATGGATCTTGGTGGATAATAAAACGCAGCTATTAAAGTCAAAGTTCAAACCCTTGCAAAGAAGTTTAAAGAAAAAAACATAATGTCAACAAGAACGCTTAACAAGCTGGGTAGTCGGTTTCGCAAGTATTTATTTTACTTCAAAATATCTAAAAAAAATCAGATTTTTCTTCGAAAGTATTTAAAGAAGAAGAAGAAGAGCTTCTCCTAGCTCGAATAAACAGTATTTTTTTGAACGATTCCCTCTCATGTTTATGAATATGACATCTTTTTACATGTTAAAGCACAGTCATGGCCGTATTAATAGCACTTTTTTTATATAAAACTTTTTACCTTCATTCCGGATTTCATGGTTCCATCAGTTTTGCCAGGAACCTTTAACCTTGGATTAATATTTGTTTGCAAAATAAATACCAGTTAAAAGATTAAATCGATAACTTATAACCTTTTTTTTACACAAATTTATCGCAAACGTGTTTGGTTTTAGTGTGTTTTTCTTAGTGAATTTTGTATTCTTTAATCTTTTGCAGTTAACTTCACTCTCTGTTTCAGTCTTTTTATTTATCGCAGATACATTTTTATGTTACACACAGAGTTGGTTTGTTTCTCATTTTTCCCATTTTTATGAAAACAAAAAAAAACCAGTCTGCACTGTCAAGATGCAGATATGTATGGAGGAAACTTGTTTTATTTTTATGAATTTATTTAATGTTTTTTTTTTATCTTTTTGTAGACAAAAACAAATAAATTCTTCATCTGAACACGTGTCAATTGTCATAAAGAAAAAGAAAGAAAAAAAACTTAAGCGCCAGTTTGGACAAAATTATTATGCACTTGACTCGAGATATATTGTCAAGTTGCTTGCCAGTTTAACTGGTTTGATTGGGCTATTCAAATATGACGTCCCTGGTTTATTAGATTTTGAATAAATCAGGAGGATTTGTTTACGGATCGGGTCGCCAGTCTTTTTTTTAATTTTATCTGGCGAAGTGCAAATGTAAATAAAAAAACAAGAGTCTAGCCTGTGCAACATCAAAATGTTGGAAATTTGGGCTAAACTAATAGATTTTTATTGTGTGATCTGTCTGGAAGAAATTGTTATTGTTCTTCTAGTAAACCCGAGGAAATAGGTTAAATTAACACATGATAAACGGGAGTGTTATCATCATCGCGTGGAGATTGTTTGTGTTCTGGAATCTGGAGGAATTTCTGAAATAGACTTAGACGATAACAAAGCTATTTGTTCATGGATAGGAAGAATTATGTTGTTTAGAGATTGTAAACAATAAATTAATGGCGTTGTATCGCATGTGTAAAGCAGCTACCTAGTTCCGTTTTTATAATGAAGCTTTGAGGGACAGTAGTATAGTTGAAGATTTTTTTTTAGGATAATGCAATCGATTCTTAAAAAATATATTTGTTTCGTGAAATGCTACTCCTTTCTCCAAATAGGTGTGTTCAGAGTTTTGTTTGTCAGCTAATGATTTAGCTAATGTGTGCTTCATTAACCCTCATTGCTTACAATTAAAACGGAGTAATCATCTCTTGTGACGTCAGAGCTATTTATCTCTGATGCATTACACATTAACATCAAAACAACAAAGAATAAATGCAAAAGCCCGACAATAATATAATTATTTAACAAAAAAAAAACTCGGATTTTAAGCGTGGGTTATGCATTGAAACCGCCACAGATACATTGAATTGACGTAAAAAAAGTTAAAATCATTAAACAGGTTAATTGCATGTGCGTTATACGTCAGCAGTCGCGATTAAGTATTTTAAACAATTAAATCTTTTTTTTTAAATTTGTTTGAACATCAATTCTGGTTTTAAACACGAATTTCTACAAAAAAAATTATCTGTCTACAGTTTTTTTAACTAATTTATGGCAGTTTAAGTTTGGCTTTATGTGTTTGTAGATAATAGATCAATTTTGGAACCGAGCTCAACCAACTTCTATTGGCATTTTGTCCAAATTTGCCTCTCAGGCATTTGGTTTCTGTGGCACACGTTTTTGTGAAGACTGGTTGGGTGGTTTCTAGAGTTGAAAACCTTGAGATTAATGCAGTTTCCATAATAGTTGGATATATTATAATGAATGCCTATACTATGATTACAGTGGAGTGAAATGTATTTTTTTGTTAAGTTTTATTTGGGCGGATTGATTGCAGTTGCAAGCTTTGTTTGAACCGGAGCGGGTAATGATGTATTGTTTAAATTTTGCTCCAGGCTTTCATGACAGTAATTATAAATAAAAAGATATTCGATATGAATTTCAACAAAGATAACATTGTTTGTCGTGAAAGTTGCTTTCAATTTAAAAACATAGAAACACTGGTATGGTCACTTGCATCTTAATGGATCTATCGTGCATCCCAAAATAAAAAAAGGTAGATAGGGAGAGAAAGGTGAAAGGGAATTTTTTGTAAATCAGTGGATGTTCGAAATGTCACCTAATTTATCGGAACAATGTTCTCTTTGGACTGATTTTCTCTGTCTGTGGTGGGGGATTTACAAAGTAAATGCTCTTCTCTGATTCATACTTTTACCCCTACATAGGCGAGATGTGCCAACGCCTATTCTATACAAGTGGGTCAGGATTTCATCTAATTCCAACCAAAAAGAACACCTGAGGTCGGATATATAGTCTAAAACTCGAAAGTGGATCATCTGTAATTTGCAGTTTTGAAGAAATGTTGTTGAATTCTTTCAATGGGAGAAGTTTCATGATTATTATGAGCAAACTCAACGCATTGCTGCATTAAGCCAAACTAACAATTTAGTCTCATAAGGGTTATTTTTTCGAATTTGGCAAGTAATAGATTGTATAGAGCTTGTATAAGGCAAACTTTCGCAAGCCACACATTCCAAACCCTGACAATTAAAAAAAATAGCTGCCATAGGGCATTTAAAAGTGAGTTTGGAAAGTTGTATACAAGGTTTGCAAATAAAGATTCAAATGGCCTGTACAAAACTTGCACTTGTAATATTAAAGTATAATTTCAATCTTACAAGTATACAGTAGAAAAGGTTTTAGGGAGCTTATTAAGGAGAAATATATGTACCTAAAAATGCAGTAAAAATTCAATACTATAAAACAAAAAATCATGTATTTTTTTCTAAATCTGCTTTTTGTGCTAAAAATTAACTTTAACTTTTAAAAATATTCTATTGTAGGCTAGCAAGTACTTCCTGGAAATACAAAATAGTCATTAAAAGGCTTTTTATATCATCAAAAACATCTTACAACAAGTCTTATAGAGGTTAAATAGCTTGAGTAATGTGCGCCAAATTTACTTGTATAGGGCCTTTTAATTGTTTCTATAGCAGTCTGCAAATAGCTTGCTTAGTACCTTATAGAAATTAAATTGCTAGTTGGACAATCTTACCCCTAGAGTATTCGGGCAATATATTTTCCGAAATTCTACATTGTGCGTCTGAACATCTTTTTCCGAAACTTTAACTAGATGTTAAGCTTTAACGAAAGGGTGCAAAAACAGCATGCATATTCTTCACTTTCCCACTATCAGCAAATAGCACTATCGACGAAATGGCAGCACTAATAATTCGTGAGTTTAAAAAAATATCTGAAGATCGTAAACTCTTAAAAGACTAATGATTTTTTGACATATATCACTGAGAAGTGGAACAAATCTTCACCTTTGTAGCGGAAGCGATATATCGAAGGAATTTCACAGAATTTTTTGATCAGCTTTTTTTATCAAAAATGCGTGAATTTATTATCAACACTTCTCTTGTTCATTGTTATACTAATTATCCCTATCTTGTGGATGTTTTCTAGTTCAAACGGTATACTGCTACCCGATACACAAGATGTAAGACTATATAAGTTCATTATCAGCCACCCTGCGCCAACGTTTGAAACCCTTCGTCAACAACTAGAGGGGTTCCTATCAATTCGGTTAAGGACTTTTAAAATTCACAATAGATCAAATCATCAAACCACGGAAGATTCTTGGGAACTACCTATACTAAAATAGACTTTCTTCATCTGTTTGGATCACCCAACATCAATGGCATAATGCACTGCGCAGTAATGAAGGAAATTTATTAGTATGGGTCCAATAATTCCCTTTTAAGGAAAAAATATCTTTTCAACAAAATTGGTTCTATTTATGTATTTTAATGGACTTTGGAGGAGAAGATTCAACGACGAACGTAGAGAAATCCGTCACCTTAGATGGCGCACACAAGTAGAAGTGGACCTGAATTCATTTTAATCGCGAAGTGGGGTTTTACAAGATGTCCCTGCACATTAGTTTTTAATACTTCTGGCCATCATAATGGAAAAATAGTTTCCCACATTCGAGTTGTACGGCTGAAAAACGAATTTCTGTACTAAATCGACTACCAGGTGGGTATTCCTGGAAGCGCAAGTCATTATTGGCTATTTCTTTGTAGCATTGCCCGTTGTATTAACCGTAGTGAAAAAGAATTTCTTACATCCTAAATGATTGGTGATGTAGAAATCCAGAATTTTGAGATCATCGGCTTTATTGATGCCAGTGCCACTCATAGAAAGTTCCGAGAGGGATATTCCGCTTTAATGATAGAAGACGGCTTGTGTTTAAAAAATGAGAAGGAGAATCAAAGACAGAGCGCCACCAGCATTTTTTTTAGTGGGTTTTAGAACCCATCCGATACAACTTATATTCAAGTATTTTCCAATCAAGCGAAGGAAATATACATCCGATACCAATTGACGCATTTTCGTTGTTAGACATGATCTTACTTGCTCCAAAACAATGCATTTGTTCCACTATTATGTGAGGTAAACCATCAGATCACTAGTGGACTAATTGCTACAAAACCTATCTGCCAGTCATCAATAAGCTTTCCTTCTTCGTGGTATTCAGCATTTCTATGTCCTTGGAAAGAAAGGCGTAAGTGCAATTTTAGAAAGATTAAAACATTTGTATCTGCGACTGTGTTTCAAATTAATCCAAAAGATACATTTCACATAAAAGATCCATTTCGCATTAAATCTAATTACAGATCTGTGTCGTGTCCTATGGTGAACAACCTCGAAAGTATTAACCATGCTTCAACTTACTATACCAACCAGTAAGTTTAAGCTGCTGTTGCTTAGGTAAAAGTACTCAAGGGGCATTAAGTTACACACGCGTCTCTTTTTATTTTCTAATTTTTTTATCGAAGTAAATTTTTTTGCATTGAAACGGTTGGATTAAAAAAAACGAAAAAAAAACTGCAAGCAGAACCGCAACCGGCACACCCGCAATAACACGACCACAAAGACATCGGAGGCAGCACCTATAAATGAGAAAAAAAAACTTTCTCTCCGCGCAAATGTGCGTAACCTTGCCTCTTGCCTCCTACACACAACATCGATACGACATGCGATACAACATCAAACACAAGATGGCTTGTTTTTTTTTTTGTGTTTAGTTTTAATCTCTTGTGGTGAAACTATGTACATTATGCATAATGTCGTTTTCAACACAATTAATGTGTGCATTGCAGCTTATCACTTGCTGCGGGGGAGTGAACAGAGTATGTACTGTATGTAGGCAAATAAAATCTGATGATATGCATAAATATGCGCACTCTAGGCCTTGAAGTAAGCCATTTGGCAGTGTTGTGTTCTATTTTTGACAAACATGGGTTGATTAGCCAACTTTATAAAAAAAAATAAAACAATACATAAAACTATGTTATGTGCTGGTACTTTAACTAAGCTTTAAGTCTTTGTGCGTGTATTTGTAGGTATTAACCATAAGCATGCATCTATTTACCTAATTCCCTTGCCACTCTTAAATTTCTCTGGGATTTGAGGTCTTAATGAGGATAAGATGATTTATTTTTTAAAAGTTTGTTTACATATTGTATATTTAGGAAAACAGTCCAAAAGTATGCAATTTT
This sequence comes from Platycheirus rosarum, assembly GCA_963971375.1. Lineage (NCBI taxonomy): Eukaryota > Metazoa > Arthropoda > Insecta > Diptera > Syrphidae > Platycheirus > Platycheirus rosarum. Next base: position 28,099,612 of record OZ020507.1, read on the forward strand.
TTCTAAAACAAGGATATTATGCTTGACAATTCAGGATATTGATCGGAATAACAACGCAATTTTGACAAAAATATTATGAATTTAAAAATCGTGCCTGAAAATATGCAATTTTTCGTCCATAATAACACTTTTCGGTTAGAAAACCCAGGTTCACGGGTACCGCCGATCGAAACATCAATAAAATTAGTTCAGAGATGAGCAAATTTAACTTTTATTTTACAGGAAATAGACATATCTGTTTATGGAAATACCAACAAGGACAGCTCATTCTGAAGTTTCGAAAATAGGGTTCCAGTATGCAATTTCTCCATTTTTGTTCATTCTCTTTTTGGTTTAGAAATCCCTTCTCATAACAAAAGTTTAGTTTGAATAGTTTTGTTTTACATAAATTAAGCATCATTTTATAAACAGAATAGCCAATTTAGGCACTTACTAACATTTTTTTAAACGCCGCCTAAAGGTATGCAATTTTGTTCGCCAGTTATTCCAGAAAAAAAATATACAATTACGAACTTGTATAGATAACCCTTAATGTTTGTCCAAGGTATGACATTAAAATCACCATTGGCAATTTCAACACCAAAGTAGGTATGGAGTCAGTATTCAGGCACTAGGCAGGCTCCCATAGTTTGCATGAGAACACTTACGGAAGTGGACTACGAGTCACAGAAATAACAGTATCCATTTGTCGTTGTGAGTACCAGTCTTCCAGGTAAAGATATTTGCAAAGCAAACTGGATACAAGCTGATGAAATCACTAGCAATCAAATTGACCATGTGTTGAAAGATCGCCGCTAATACCCGAGTCTGATAGAGATAAGAACGTATCTTGGTGTCAACATAGACTCGGATCACTATCACATGGTGTTTGGAGGGTGGATTGCTTTGTGAAGAATATTGCATCCGCCGCTTAGGTTCGAATAAACACAGCTGCCCTACACGATGAAAACTCGTCCCGCGATAGGACTCACCCTAAAAGGGCTCGATGAGAGAAGAATAGGTCCTGGTGACAGATTGCCATGCGTAGAAGAGAAATGGTCACGTCTTAAAAACTAAGTAATTACTCATGGTGGCGCCATCTTAAGCAGCAGTCGCAGAGATCGGAGCAACTGGTTTGACGATGAATGCAAACTAACATTTCAACGCAAGAATGCTACATGCAGCAGTCTCATAGAACGTGGGCCGCAAATATGGAGTTATATATAGAGCTCATAAGAACAGGGAAAGGACTGCACAGAAAAAACAGCGTGGGAAAAAACATTCTCTGAGAAACTGACAGAAATAAAGGGCGAGATACGCATTAGGTGCGGAAGTTCTACCAGGACGAAAAGGGAAATCTCATCACCGATCCTTAAGACATTCTGAGGTGATGGGAAGAGAAATTTGATGAATAGTTGAACCGACAGCTCACGGGAGAAATGGAGACTCCATTATTTGAAAGGGGAGGCGTCATGTAGCATCCACCAAGAGTTGAGGAAATACAAAATGCGATTAATCGGCTCAAAAATAACAAGGCCTCGGGACCCGATGCTATACCTGCTGAGCTGATCAAATATGGAGGGCCAATATTACATCAAGCAATTCATGATATTATGTGATCCACGAATGGGAACACGAAGAAGACTGCCGAAAAGGCATCATATGTCCAGTACATAAGAGAAAGGTATCACAATGTGCAGCAATTAAAGTGGTATAGCATATTTGAGTACAGTCTTCAAGATATTATCCTCTATCCTACAAGAACGGATAGCTCCACACAAGACATCCATTAGCGCAAACAATCCATGTGGTTTCAGACCAGGCAAAGAAAAAAAACTCTGCAATTCAACATTCAAGCAAACCATCGACTAAAAAGCCGCTCAATGATAATATAACCAAGGTAGAACTTTATAAATCTATGAAGGCATTCGGCATCCCAAATAAATTGACAAATCAAGCAAAGGTTGTCGGATTGCTGCCCAGACCAATCAATGTATTTAATGGTCACCGAAAGAATGATGATCTAGCTCACATCCTCTTCAACCTGGTGTTGGGGAAAGCAATCCTTGACTCTGGCACGTCAACAAGAAGAGTATATATCGCTCCAAGTGCAGCCAAATACTGTCTTTCGCAGGCAATATAGAAAATATCGGTAGATGTTAACAAGCTATACAAGATTCCTTCATCCTCATTGAGCAGGCCACAAATATCAAGGGTTAATGAAATGAAAAATAACAGCATGTATGCTGTACCTGCGAGAAGAGTTGGCCCAACAATCAGATTCATGCTGATTCTTAAAAGCTCAGGATCTCTAGAAAAACCAAAAAAAAAAAAGATTTTTTTTATCGCTCATTATTTGAAATGTAGTCCGAAGTATTCAATTTTGTTTTAATATTGCCTACTGCACTTGGCACGCAATAAATCTGGCATTGGAAATACAGATATAAAATACTGTAATATTTTTGCCTGAGGCTCGTTTTAAAATTAATTTCTCTATTTATCAAACGCAACTTCTCTTAGTTGATAATACAAAAAACGTACGTCACAATTCCAATAAGTCCTAATTTTCCAACACTTTTTACTTTATCTCAATTTAACTACTTTTTAATATGGCTTTAGATGTTCACACTTTAACGCATAAAGTTCAAGTGTCGCCTCTAAAGCCATCTATTGGTTTATTTATACAAATGGACAGTTTCTCGAAATTTGCCTTTTGGTAGCCCTCCACTGGTTTTTTTCCATTGGAAGCGTTCTGACACATTCTAAATTCCAGAGCTTTCGGTTATCGGCCGTTGCCTGTGCTTTTGTTATGGTTGTCGAATGTGATGGTTAAATGTACTGGAGCCACAATTGAATGTGGTTGGTGAATTCAGTGGAGACACAATGCATGCTCAGAAGATCCTCACATTTCGAGGCCATAATAGCAATACAAAAGATCCTCATTGGGCCTAAATATATGCAATTTATTAAAAAAAAAAATAGTCAGCAGTGTACATTTTAAAAGTTTTTCCGTCATAACGTGTCAAAAACTTCTTAATACATCCTACTTTTTCGACATATTTTTGCCATCCTAAAGATATGCAATATTATATTTAAAAAAATAAGATTTTTTCAAGTTCTTCAAGTCCGAATGATCTGCATATGATTGTTGTTCAGAAGGGGTTTTGACACTTTCTGTCACATCTTTATACTTTTCATTAACATTTCAAGAAAACAAAGCCTTAAAGTATGCATTGACCTAGCCACTTTAAATTGAAGAATTTAATGTCAAAGTCAGATGTCAATCCTCTTGTGACAAAAACAAAAGAACCAACATTATTAATAGAAAAAACTTTAAAATTTGCCCAACAACATCAATAAACCAATCTTCATCACCTCATTTTTCTAATAACAACATCGTTGCCTAGAGTGTTTTATGAGGCTAAATATTATTAGGCCATAAAAATTGGGCCTCTTTTTGACCTGAAAATCATGGTTCACTTGGTAAATACGCCATTACATCGGATTAAACATCCGGCAATTTAGGATTGCACATGCTACATATAGACAAAACCAGGATAAACTAGAATATGAAGAAAGAATAAACAAAGCCGACTCAAAGACAAATAAATACTAAAAGAAAAAGGAACCGACAAAAACTCAGCTCGTAAAAGCTGGCTGAATTGTAAACATTCAAAGACTTTGTATACGTTTACATGCTTTCAATTGGCCAAACAATGTTTTTTTTTTGTCTATCCATTTTATGTGTAATGTAAACTGCAGAGAGGTAAATTTCGACTTAAGTAGGTCATCAAGCGTTTTTCGTTTGTAAAAACGTACTAAACTGGCGCTGCCATTCACTTGTCTTGTCAAACAATTTAACTCGTAGAGGAGGAATACAAGCGCAAAACTCAGCGAAAAACGTTGCATTTGTATGTGTGTGTAGCTTTGAGTTTATATTGTAGCCTAACTGGGGTTTTAAGTGATGGGCTTGTCTAATGTGTGTCCATATGTCCATTATGTTGTGCTGCAGCATAACGTCCTTGTAATTTAATTTTATGTTTCTGCATATTTTGTACTGAGTAAGTGGGGACTTATTTTTTTAGAGTGGTTTTGTGTAATTGTGTTTATGATAGAACAATTTGAAATACCTGCTCCATATACCGAGCAAGCAATTTAAATACTTAATTGACATGAATAAATAATTTTTGACTTGTAAATGACATTTGTTTTTCAGAAAAACACTTTGGCATTTGAAGGATTTCTATGAACATAAATCCTTCTCATTTTCCCTTATAGAAATGTTTTTTTTTTTTAGAAATGGCGGCTTGTGTCATTTTGACTGACATTTTAAAGGCAAACAAAAGCTGTGACAGGTCGACAGAAAAAAGAAGAAAATTTTTCTTCCTAAAAAGGGAAACCAAATTTTCCGGAGAAATAAATTGTCTTGTGCTCCTAAATATGTTGGAAAAATGGAAAAAAATCAGGCCAAATGGAAGGTCTATGGGCATTTATGCATTTGGTTCTTATACTATGTCCAACAAAGACTGTCAGTACAGGCAGGATAGGACGTTTGCATCTCAGTTTGGATGTAATACCTTTCTTAAGTCTATCGCATATAAAAGCTCTTGCAGCGATGGATAAATCGTTTCAACTTGAGTGAAAAAGTACTAGCGTTGCCACCTTGTCATCTTACAATAACAATTAAAAAAAAAAATTGATCTTTTTCAACACCATTATAAAGTAAGATATTGTGGTATTTTGGCCTGGGGTTCGATTAAAAAAAACTCAATCACAATTTCAAAATTATTCAACAAATCTCTTTATTTTATGAAATACAAGGTTTTTTAGTTTAAATAACACCAAATTTAACTTATTCCACTTATTTACAATCCAAACAGGTTTTTTATAGTTCAACACTTTTTATTTAATCTCAATTCAATCACTTTTTACTAACGCTTATGCTTGTTAACAATTCTACTTTTGAAAGTCAACTAACTCTTAATGCCATCTACTCGTGTATTTATACAAAGTTACAAACTTCTGGAAGCTTCCGTCTGGTTCTGGCGCAATCTAAGCTTTCGGTTGTTTGTGCTTTTCGTGTTCGAATTCGAACTCAGTTTAGACATATTGCAAATATGTAGCATACTTTTAGGTACCATGGTTGTTGTACACAATGCATTTTGGTTGGTGTTGTGTAAAAATGGTTGTTGTACACAATGTATCCTGGATGTCGTTAAATTGGAAACAAAATTTTGTTGCCACCACCTTTTAAAATCTATTATATTGTGATAATAGTTGCGATTTTTAAAGGTATCCCCCCCAGTAGGCTTATAATTTTTTATCATTTTTTAATAACAATAACAAGAAAATATAACTTAAATTATTTATAAATAATTCATTTAACAACATAAAATAACGAAAACGAAAGTAACTCTGTCTGTCTTTGTGTTACGCAATTACTCCTATACTACTGAACCGATTTAAATGAAATTAGAGAATTTTAGAACCACCAGACTTCCTTCTATTTTGGCACATGTGAATTTGATGTCACGTTTTTGAGAAAAACTTAGCTATTCGCAGTCTTCTTAGGATAGAGGCAGGTGGTTTGCATGGATTTAAAAACAACAGACAGCATTGAATTTTTGGAAGTATTTCTTTCTTCCTACTGAACAAAGATGTGAACATCGAAATTTATTGAACTTATTAGCTACGCCTCTTGTTCCACATCATCCATAGAATATGGTTGTGAATCTGGAAAAAAAATATAAGAAGCTGAGAGTAAGTTCCTCAGATAAGAAAATTGTTAGGGACAAAACGGAGCCCTGAGGTCCGCAATTATTTATTTTGAAAATTTTAGATTTTAAACCATCAAACACTACTTGCATTGAACAATCCAGAAGGTACATAATAGTATAATAACGAAGAGAAAATTCTTCCAACTTAAATTAACGATTTTTCGATATCAAAGAGCTTGTTACCAAGCTTGCAATGATGACCGTATTGCTTGGTAATAATTATGTTACATTATTTCTTCGAAATGTTTCTTAACATTCTTCTTTTTTTTTTTGGAACAACTTGAACCAATGCCGTATTCCATCCATTCAGGAAAAGAACAGTCGAGATAGGACAGGTGGAAAAAGCTTATACAATGGTTTTGCCAGCGTTGAAGAACACCTCTCCTGAACAATGGAATAGATTGGATACTACATGGAAGGACCAGAAAATTTGTTTATATCAAAGTCTATTACGAATAAAGATTTCCTCATTTGCTCTCGATAAGATATAAAGAGCCTATGGTTTGAATCTGGAAATGAAAGTAAAAGCTCAGATTATTGCCCGCAGACACGTCGTTGCGGACAAAACGGAACCCTGAGGCTCACCAGTATTTCTTCTCTTCTTTTCTTTAATTCCCGACGAATTTCTGATCTCGACTTTACTGCTTCACACTAGTGTTCCACCTGTGGGGTTGAACAGTAATTTAATATATATGAAAAAACACTTTTTTAGTTAAAGGGTATGGGAAGTAGCTGCTAATCCCATGAGAACAAAGTTCTCGAACTAAAGTGATTTGATTGAAGTGCAATAATCAAATTTTTTCCAAAACCATAAAAATGATTGATTGATTAGATAAAAACGGATCTATTGCCTACCTATATTGGACTACTGTTGATCATTAAGAGGCTTTCATAGACTTTGAATGGAATGAACTGAAGAGCAATTGGTTGATAGGTGAAGGGTGAAGAAGATTCATCCTTTTTTAGGGACAGGCTGAATAATTATGTTTTCAATCCACTCGTTATTTTATCAAAAGAGATATGAAAAACTTACGCAGTAGTTTAGCCAACTTTGAAGAGCACCTCTTCAGAATAATGGTTGGGATATAACCTGAACCAGATGACTTGTGTATATCAAGGTCTTTCAATATTCTTGTGACTTAACAAATTCAGAAGGTTGTTTCCAGAGATGAATCTATCAATTATAGCAGGAATCATATCACCTGCTGGCAGCGATAAGTTTGCTTTAAATTGGGCTGCGAGTATAAGAGGTAAGGTAAGGTAGGGGAACATAAGAGTACGAATATCATTGAATATAAGTTGGAACCAAAGGCGAGGAAGAATTCCTCCATTTTTTGCATGCCCCTAACGCGTACTGCCTTCTACCAATTTTTTTTTTATTTCAATCCATAAAAAAATACAAATCCTAAATACTTAAAGTCTGTATAATCAGTGCTAAGTACTTTGGCTCAAAGCCAACAAATTTAAGATTAATGTAAATTTGGTCTTGATGTGCACTTTGAATTAATGAAACCGCATCAAATCATGACTTTCTAGCAGGGCAATTACATTTCAAAACAAAAACTCATTTATAAACCTTTAAAACTGTCAAACATATGTTCCATAACCTATATATGTCAATTTAAAAACGAATAACTTATTCACAATTTAAAAATAATATTTTAAATTCTGACTTTATTTTCATTATTTTTTATTTGCATACAAATCATAGTTCACAGTCAGTAACCTAATATCTGTTTCCGCATTAGACTTTAAAATAAAAAAGCTAAATATTTGATTTCAAGGAAACACGGAACTTTAAGCTGCAGACACAAATATGTAAATACCAAAAAAAAAAAAAATATATTGATCCCAACTGCAGATAAATATAGAAATGTTTATAAAACCTACAAAGTTTGTTTCTCGCCTCTGTTAGATTAGGTTGACAAATTGTTATTGATTTATTGCTTACTATTTTTTTCTTTATTGCTTTAAAATGGTGTTTTTTGATAGGTTTTTTTAGATAACATTGTTTTCTTTTATAACTTGTGTTTATCGCCAACCACCCACAACAATATTGAAATGTATTGTAGCGCCAATAGTAAAAAGATACAATATCTTTTGTCGTGTTTTCGATAGACATGGCATAAATTAATATGAACAAAAATCATTATGTTTATTATTTATTGTCTGTGTTTACCTTCAATTGGACAATAAACAATAAAGATGACAATGTCTCCTGCAATGAACCATTTTTCATTCTCATGAACTGCTTTGCAGATTTGATAAGAAAATTATAATTAGTTCAGTAATCTATCTGCTGTTTGTCAGTTATAGTAAACAAAACTAAGTACTATTTCACAGATACGAAGGTATGAGGCACGTTTCATCACACTTAATTTTAATATAAATGTTTCTTTTTTTTTAATAATTTAAATTTGCTATCAGACGTAAAGTAAAGTGTTTTGTTGACTTTTTGAAGTAAAGATTATATATTTTTTTTTTAAATTAATGGTCTACACTTTGTCTGGGACTGTTGTGGGCTCTGGTTTATCTGTTTTTAAAGCAGCTCATGAACTAGGAAGGTTTTAATGTTGTTTCTACAGCTAACCTCCAAAGTAAAATAAGTATGGCATTCCTTTCAAACATATTAATTGTTTTTAAAGATAGGAAACAAGGATACCTTTTTCATGTAGATGACAAAATCATCCAATAGACAGAACTATAAAGATATGGTGAAAACAGTTTTTAATTACTTTAATTTTAAAGTTTTGCAATAGAAATGGTCAGATTTTGACAGTTCACGGTGTAATAACTGAAGTAAAGGACTATTGCTACAAACGGCTAACGGATGAATGAAAATTCATCTATTTTGACATTTCTTTAAAACTTTTGATTAATTTGTTTCATTCATTTATTGGTCGACGACCGGTTTCAAGTTAATAGCCATCAACAAAGTTTGATAGAATAAAAAGTTCAAACAATACTTCCCTGAAAACAAGAAGTGGGCCTTAAAGCTGCTGGAAAGACTAATTGATGTCTACGTCTAGAGAACAGATAGAACTGTGGTGTCAATTTTTAACATACACATCAATAATCAATAATCAGCAACAAAATCGCAAAATATTCCCGACAACCACTGAATAGTTACAACTCGGAACGTTTCAACCTGAAACGCGTACACAAAATTAGTTTGACGCAGCGCTTTAATCGAAACAAATTTACTTGTTTTAAAAAGACTCTAAACTCTCTCTCTATCTTCAAAACAAATGCTGGTGTGCCCCAGGGCTCTGTTCAGTCTACGACCCTTTTTCTCATTTTTTTATAAATTATTTCCTGCCTGAAACTTCTAATCCACAAAACTGCTTCCCTGATGACAATACACTTAGCTTTTCATATTAATTTTTGGAGTAATACCCGTGCTCTTCGGATGTGGATCTTCATCGCTAACGTATGATAAGCTATTAAATTCTGATCTTGACAGCATCATCAAATGGGGAATAAAAAATGGTGTAGAAATTAATGCTACAAAACACAATGCTGTCTTCTGTTTCTAAAGAGGAATTCACCCTCCTTGCCATTATCCATGAGTGGCACTTACATAATGGAAGTTAATCATCTTGAAATTCTCGGTATGAGCATTATCAATCACCTCTTGTGGAATGATCATATTTATGATGTTGCCACGGCTTTTTCCGAAGATCTAAAAAATTCTTTTCCCCTTCTAATCTTGCTATGTACAAATCATATACCCGTCCAAGACGACTAGAATATAACTCCCATATCTGGGCGGGTGCTCCATCAACTCACTTGAGTCTTTTGGATGGCATTCAAAGAAAAGCGTTCAAAATGGTTGGAAATGATCACATCATCACAACATTTACGTCACTTGAACATCGACGGAATGTTTCATGTCTCTCTCTTTTCTGCTGTTATTTCTACCGTCAATGTTCTAGAGAAATAGCCAGTTGCGTTCCTCCTTATAACGAGTTTCACCGTAATACACGCGCTTCAAGGAATGCCAACCAATTTACCCTAGAACTTAATTTCGGTCGTACAGTTAAGTACAGAGAATCATTCTTCAGTCGTACAACTCGAATGTGGAATCTTTTGCCTCTATTTTCCCTTCCCATTATCATATTCAGAAGTTTAGAACCAATGTGCATCGGCAACTTCTATTAAACCCCCGCCTTTTTCCTAAGCTCGCGTCCACCGACATCAAAAGAGTAGCCCAAATCCCTTTAGCGTGTGGAAATTATTAAACAAAATACAGAAAAAGAAAAATCTTCAGAGTACGCTCTCTACTAGGCAGTAGGTAGAGGGGGTCTTGCAGTAAAAAAATGTGGCTGTAGGTGCCTTTCTTGACATTGAGGGTTCCTTCGATATTACCGGCTATGACTTTTTAGTTAGAGCAGTTAGTAAAAGAGGTATTGAAGACTTAACCAACAAGTGGAACAGGGCCATGTTGCAAAGTTGTATTATTTCAGAGGATGTCAACAACGAAGAATGCTATTACCCCGTCTGGGGTCATGATCTTGATCTTTAAGTTGATTTAAGAAGATTCGTATACCATCGGTTATGGTGAAGACCTTGCGATCATTATCAGTGGCAAGTTTTGCGATACTATCAGCGATATCATGCAATGTGCATAAATTGTTAGAACGAGAGGGGTCACACAGGAATGCCTGGTCGACTGGTACTGATGGATCCAAAATAGCAGAAGCTTCAGGAAGATCCAAAAGCAAAATTTCAAAAACTGAAACTAGTTCACGGTTGTGGCAGGCAACAAAGCTGTGGACAAACTAACTAGGGCTGAATCCTGTACAGTCTACAGGATTTATAGGTCGAGGACCAATCTGTGGCACTAATTGGAAGTTTTCCCTCAACAAATTCAATGAGTCAGAGCCAATTCAAAACTCTTATCACTTTGAATACGTCCCAGATCCGAGACCATCCAAAAGATTAATCGGCCTGATATAACTAAAAAGACATCACTAACCTCCACAAGGACAACTTCGGAACACTACCTAGTTTTAGTTTAAGCACGAACACAAAGTTCAGGTTCTGGTAATGAAGACTAAGAATCTTCAATTTATTCTATGTGAATGTCCAGCTTTTATCTGGCTAAGAAAGCGTACCCTAAAAAGAGCTCTGCACTTTAAAGGAAATCAAAAACACATCTACTAAGAGTCTTATCTTCTTCATAAGTAATGTAATAAGACTCTTGGATTAATTTATAGCCCATGGGCACAATAGATTTAATACGGCTTCAGGTTTTTAACATGGCAAGTAATTCTGTTGGAGCAATGGGTGGAAACGATAAAATTTTACAATCGAAATGGGTGTCGTCATGTGCGCTCGTTAGTTACGAGATAGTTAGAACATTGTGCATCGTCTGGTTGACGACGATCAGTTCCTACCCTATTCATACAACACCCATCCGACTGATCCTGGAAACTACCCAAGAATTACAAATCGATAGTCGCCACCTCTTTATCGATTTTAACGCTGCGATCGATAGCATTTATAGAGACGAGCTATACAGAGCCATGTCTGGTTTTGGTATACCCAAAAAGCTCGTCCGACTGATGACGATGGAGAACTCTCGCTGCTCCCTCAAGTATTCCGACAAAGTGATGCGCTATCGTGCGATTTCTTCAACTTAATACTTTTTTTCAAGTCTGTGCAATTGCTAGATACGCTGACGACATATACATCATTGGCAGAACTCGACGAGCTGTCACTGGAGCGTTTGCTAACGTCAATGAGGCCAAAACGAAGTACCTGCTGTCCACAAAAAGGGACACACAACACCGGTAGACTGGACAAAACGTCACAATAGACAGGTACAGCTTTGAGGTAGTTAGGGACAACAACATCTCGTCAGAAATTAATCTTGCCAATCGCTGTTTCTATTGGCTAGGAAGCCAATTGAGTAGCAAAGGCCTCTCTCGAAAGACTGTATAAGATCTTAATCATCCCAGTCCTGCTCTATGGCGCCGATGCATGGACTCTATCTAAAGCGGATGAAGATTTCCTTAGTCGTTTCGAGCGTAAGATTCTTCGAAAGATTTTCGGAGGAGAAGGTTCAACCAAGAACTATACGAGCTGTACAGCGACATTGACCTGGTAAAAAAATAAGCATATTACGTTTAAAATGGCTAGGTCCTGTAGGTCGAATGGACAACAATGTTCCGGCTCGCAGGTTCCTCGATTCCATCACAGAGGGTAGACGCAGTCAAGGAAGACCTCGTCTTAGGTGGCGCGCTCAAGTGGAGGACGACCTCAACCAACTTGGGAGTGCGAAATTGGAGGTAGTTAGCCAGAAAACGAGCTGGCTGAAGCATGTTCGTTCTGGCCCAGGTTCGTCCCGAACTGTAGCGCCCCCAAAGTAAACAAGTAAACAAGAATTCGAAATGTTGTACCAGTACTTGTCCTCGAAATCTAAAAGTAAATGACCGACGAAGTCTGTTCGCTGACAGCACAAAGAACCCGATGGGTCTATTTTGTAGGAGAAAGGTGTACGTCAATTAGCAAATTTGCCGATTTAAGAAGATATCAACTCATACGATGAGTAGCAATTCATCCACAATATTTGTTGTATTAGTAAGAAAGATGGCAGCCGGGAATTACCCCCTTAAGAAGTCATTAGCAAAGACATAGATATGTTAATCTTGTAAGTTTCTAAAAAAAACACAGAACAAAGTGATCATCTAATCTAGGATAGCTTCTAAATAAATAATACAAACAGAACCAGGAACTCCATGGATGACAATACAAACTCCATTTTAAAAATCTCCTTATGGTAACCTCAACTCATTTTATTTTCTATTATTTTGTAAATCCATTACATTAATCTCGTTTCACTGACCTCGAATAATATAAAAATAGTATGTCAGCAGGCGAGCGCATGTGCGTTCGTCTGTCAATGAAAAAAAAATCTACTACAATTCAATGATCATCCGGCAGTTAAGTTGCTGTCATCATTGTTTATTTATTTTGAGCTCACTGACTACATTTCAATCTTCGTCCAAGAGAAAAGTCAAACTCCATCTGCCCCGAGTGTTATCAATCTGCTCCCCGGACATTTCACCAATCCAACATTCCTGATGAATTAACCAGTTCAAGCACAAGGTGAAGGCATGTGTGCGAAAATTCATTCCGCATGGAGGACTCGCAGGCTCTTTATATGGCCAAAGTCACAATAAATAAACACACAAGGATGTGATGTGATGATCCGGTGTGTCAGTTAGATAGTGAAATAAAGACCAAGATGGTGTTTATATTAAGCACATCCGTTGAGCTGATTTTGCCGATCAAGTACATGCCGGACAGAAGAAAAAAAAAAATTGAAAATAGAAACGAAACTGCAAAACAAAAAAGGTTACGTATCCGCCCGAGTGTACTGTGAAAAGTGGGCTATCGCCGATTTCTCTTTTCAATTTGTCGAAAGTTCTAGATGCAGCATCCTGAACAATATTGACCCGGAGCCATACTACCACAACACATACGACACAATTAGGGATCACTCCGCGACAAGCTGGCAGTGGGAGCGCACTCTCTATTTTTAGATGGATGCGTGCGTGCAAGATGCATGATGATGGCGGCTATGCGTCGCGTCTTGATGATGACCGTCGTCAGTGATGTGTGCGCTACTCAATTGCGCCAATTAATTTGCGTGGCATTTATTGAATTAACGCATATGCTGGCCAATTTGCTTTTTTCAACCCCAGAATGCAATGATACACATTCTAAATGGCCGTTTTGTGTGGCAACGACACAAGGCAACACAGTTGAATTTTCCCATTAATTTTTTGATTAAAATGCCTAGGGGTACTAGGATAGGCTTTTCTAGAAAACACTTAAAAGTCGTTGATTAGTTATTTCGATTGTCTTGCGTTAAGAGAAATGGGTTCCTGCACCAGAGGCATGATCATTGCTTTGGGAAAAATTGCAACATGCTGTATTGCGTGCTGCATGTGCCGCTGCCGGCGTTGCATTTCACCAGCTCGAAGCTTCCAATTTGTGCTTGGCTGGCGGTATAAAAAGGAGCGATAGTGATAAATCAAGTTGCATGGTGTTCTTCGTTGCCTGTGCTACCAATATGGAAAGAAGCTCGAGAGCAACGCGCGCGCAGCGGGCATAAAATGATATTTTTGATTTCAATTGACGGAAGTTAAATTGAAATGGACTCTCATGGTTGTTGTTGTTGCCGATGCTGCTAGTATATTTAATGGAGAGAATAAGTTTTGCGCCATTAAACGAATATAGATAGTTAACATAAATAAAATACGGAAAACACGCTTTTATTGAAGATAGATAGATGGAACCAATGGTTGCTTTGGTTAGAGTTATTGGGAATAGTGAAACATAATGCCGTTTTGATTGTGGATTAATGGTGCGCCTGTTAGGTGGAGATTTATATTGATGTCTTGGTGCATTTTGTTAATACAAAATAATGTTGGCGAGTTATTAATAGTTTGGATCATTAACCGATATTATTTGTATCTGATGGATACTACAACTCGACCCAGTTAAGTGGAAACTAGTGTTTCGATAATATTTTATTGTTCCAATAGATGTTACGACATGGAGTATTATAATGTAACATATTATGAGACATTATGAAAAAGTTGGTTACTTTGTAGGAAAAGACTTTAAATTAAATTTGTTTGTTTTGAAAAAGTAAGATGTAGTATCTTTGGAATTGTATCGGAAGACTGTAGTATCAAAAAAGACGTTTCAATAAATGAATCATAAGGAATTGACAAGAATACGTTCAAAAACTTTGGAGCAGCAGTTTTCACAAAGTTTGAATATTCAACGAAAAATATGAATTAAGATTTTTAATGTAAAATTGTTCCAAAGTTATATTATTTTTAAAAACATGTATAAATTATATTATGTTAAATTTTTTATTACTTACCATAGCTTGTTCGATTTTGTTGTCGATGGCAACTGCACTTGTACCAGATGCACTGAAATTGAAAAAAAAAAAAAAAGAAATCGTAAATATTGGCTTCAAATACATCAAACTTAATAAGAAATTAAAGTTCAATTAAAGATAAATGTTATGAAAATTTAATATATATTTACGAAACATAAGTACTTTGCTTTAAGATCCTATTAGAGGCCATAGATTCTAAAAACTTTTCGAGTTTTATTAAAAATCTAAACTTAAGAAGGAGTTAAACTACATTCGCGTGGTACGACTAAAGAAAGAATTCCTATATTTTAAGTTAAGCTTAAGGGTTAACTGATAGCCATTCCTAGCAGTGCGAGTATTATGGTAGAATTGTTTCAGGGCAGGAATGCAGGTGTCTTTTATTTATGGAAATAAAAAAAATAATGAATGGCACTAAACAATACGACGGTGCTGAAATTATATTTCTGTTATTGTTCGGTCGCTAATCATTTTAGTTATTACAGACAAAATGTTGTTGATGAATATAAGGAAAAGAGTCGTGTATAAAATAGATCCCTGCGGCACACCACCTTTTATTTGGTGGATATTAGACTTGAAACCGTCCAAAACAACTCGTATTGAGCGGTTCGAGATGTAGTAAATAATACAACGAAGAAGAGTTTCATCGAAACCAAAAGAAACCATTTTCGATAGATGGGGTTCATGCCAAACTCTATCAAATGCTTTTGAAATATCAATAATAATGGAATAATCTTACTTTCGCAAAAACGATGAGGAGTGTTTTTAGTTTTTAGTGAGATATCCCATCAGATGACCAGTGAACCAATCGCTGTGAAAGACGTACTGCAGCTCCTTAAGAAACTTTTGACTTTCGAGATATTTATTACGCTGACAGTTAATTAACATTTCCATGACCATGGAAATAAGTGCATTTGGTTGATAGTAGAAAGGTGAAGAAGATTCGCCTTTTTTTAAGGCAGCCTGGAGGAATGCTTTTTTCGCAGTTTACGCAGTGGTTTCGACAGCGCCGAAGAGCACCTCTTCAAAATAATAGTGGAAATACTATTCGATTTAATTTTACTTGGTAACTGAAAGCAGGAGTATCGTTGAAGACGAGCGTATTACAATGAATGGTTTTTGCAATTTTTTACTGACATCCATTTTTTTGTTGGATTTCGTGTTCATCTAAAAAAATCAGTCTTACTACTCATTCGTAAGACTGTTTTTTTTTTACAATTGCAGGTCATTCTAGCTTGCTGGAACTTATTGCGGTTATTCTCAGTTGAGTTGACTTTACATCAACGGAAAATTACATCCCTTAACCTGATAACCTAATTTAAAGATAAGAACGAACCATAATACTTTTCGACCTATTCGGGATGAAGTATCCCATTTTTAGAGGAATATTTGTTAAAATACCTGCGCTGGAATCTAGATCATTATTATGGAAGCAATTTTTTGAATGGAATCTGTCTAAATTTCAATTTTAATTTTAACTTTAGTTTGCATAATTTGTTTAGGTGATTTTTTTCTATTTATTTTATTTTTTCTATTTATTTGATTCAATTTTATTTAATATCGTTTTATCTAATTTTATTTTATTATATTTAACTAGCTTACACACCCGGCGTTGCTCGGGCTAAACCTTGATTTTTCTTGATACCGACGAAAGCAGTCCAATTATAGCTAAAATCCACAAACGTCAACGTGGTTACAAAATGTTTTCAAAATCGGCCAAGCCATTAAAATTTAATCTTGGTTGTATAAAAATATACAAAATTTCAATTTCCAATTTGTCGACTTTTGCCGAGTGTTTGTCAAAAAATATTTTCGTAAAAACCTTACCCTGGCAAAAAAAAAATTGAGCCAAATCGGCCTAGCCGTTCTCAATTCCTGAATTACTATAATTTATTACACCATTTTTATGTACATATATAGAATATACATAGGTACATATATAAATATTATTTTTCTTTACTAAATTTTATTTTTTTTATTTATTTTATTTTTTGTATTAATAGGTAATGGTGATACTCATTGGACCTTTGCAAACTTCCGAGTTCGAGATGTCACGTTTTCAGAATTTTCCGACGCTATGACTTGATAAATGCACGCCATATGATACATGGCCATGACACCGCACCGTGAAAATCCACATTTACCGGCGCCGTTATTGGGACATATTTTTTCGTCAACGAATGGCCAGCGTTATCGCGCCATGATTACCTATTATTTTTGCCCCGAATTGGAAGATATGGACTTGGACGACATGTGGTTTTAACGATGGTGCCACAAGGCACACAGCACACCTTACAATCGATTTACTGAAGAGTAAGTTTGATGAGCGTGTTATTTCAAGAAAGTCGATTGGCCGCCTCGTTCGTGCGATTTAACGCCTCTAGACTATTTTCTTTGGGGCTACGTTAAGTCATTGGTTTATGCCAACAAGCCGACGACGTTGGAAGAGCTCAGAGCCAACATTGAACGCGAAATAGCGGCCGAATTGTGTAGCCGAGCCATTGAAAATTGGGTCCAACGAATCGTACGCTGCAAACTTGCCATATGAACGAGGTCGAGTTCTATTCAAAAATAATAATAATAAAGTTTTTGATATATCTCAAAGGGTCTGCGTTTTATTAAAAAAAAAAGAGTTGTCTAGTCCTTATTTGAAAACCCTTTATATGTTGGCGTGGAAACGTCATCTTCACATAGTTTTTCATATTTGAAAAAAATCATGAAAATTAATGAAATTGGTTTAAATTTCATAGAAAATTATGTTATTGTTTTCATCTTTCATCGCAGAAAAAAAATAAACTGGTTTACTAAATTTTAATTTGCATAATTTTGTTTTCTTTGTTTAGATGATTTTTTTATTTGGTTTTAATGTAATTTAACTTTAATTTTGTTTCTTATTTGATTTAATTTAATTTTATTCTTTTTATTTAATTGTATTATATTTATTATATTCAATATTATGTGAATTTAATTTTATTTGAATAATTTATCATTTAAATTAATTTTATTACTCAACTAACTGTGCCCGCGGCTTTACTTGCTTTGCCTCGAAAACGAAAATCGTATTTTAATTTATTAAACATACGTGACATACATAGGTACTTTTTAATTATTCTTCAATTTTAAGATACTTAAGAAATAAAATAATAATTAATGATGATAGTGACGTCACGAAATGTTTGTATGCATCATACCAGCATACCTGGTATTTCTGGGTATCAATGAATTTCTCTATAAAATACAGCTCTTGGAGATCTGGTGCTAACGCAGCTTAAAACAAAAAGTTTTGATATACGCCATCCATGGCGTAATAAAAAAAAACATAATTTTGCGTGATCATTGTATATACATTATCTATAGTACTCTCATGGTGTAATTTTTCGTCTGGCCATCTTCCTGGTTGATTCGTAACTAACTGTATATAGTGGAGATAAGAACATTTACTGATATTTTACCAGTATTTAATACACTTATTTTATTCGTCCTTATTCAATATCCACACACCAATTGGCGATTTCAGCGCGGCTCATTGCGACTTGATTCGCAACT
The DNA here is from genome assembly GCA_963971375.1 of Platycheirus rosarum. NCBI lineage: Eukaryota > Metazoa > Arthropoda > Insecta > Diptera > Syrphidae > Platycheirus > Platycheirus rosarum. The sequence goes on from OZ020507.1 coordinate 28,117,837, forward strand.
AAAAAATGATGCTTCATGATAGTACTATATGCAGTGTATATACAAAGGCGTGATGTAGTAAGCAAATTTTGCTTTTTAGTTAATTTATTTAAAAAAAACTGTGTCCTATATGTTTCTCGAGTAAAATGCCTATTAATTAACAAACGATTTGTTCAATTTTATTATATATAGTGTGATTTTTTTTTTAATAATTTTATTTTATTTTAAATACATAATTTTATTTTATGGTATTCAAATCTTTTTTATTTTATTTATTTAAATTTTATTTGTATTGTTTCATTTTATTTAATTTATTTTAATAATTTTTTTTTAATTTAAATAAATTGTATTTATTTTATTTCGTTTTATTGTATTTATTTAATTAAAATTAATTTAGTTTTATTTTATTTAAATTTTTTTGTTATTCAATTTAAATTAAATTAATTTAATTTTACTTTATTTAATTATTTTTTAATTCCTTTTAATTTAATTTGGTTTAACTTTATTTAACTGAAATTTTATTTAACTATTTTCTTTAGTTATGTATGTAGGTATAGTATTCAATTTAACATTTTATTTTTATTTTTTTTTGTTTATATGCGATGTAAAAAAAAGTAATTACAATCACGAACAAAAATGCCAATCCAGATGTAAAAGAAGTCAAATTTCTTCGACAAAACTTCAGCGCCCTTAGGAAAAGTGTTTTTGTTTCCTTGACTAAAGTATCCATAATAAACTTTTTTTTATAGTTTCTACTTCCGTTAATTAATCCAATGCCGGCACTTTTAAACTGCCAAGGCAAAAGAGCTGAAAATTTCATGTTACAAAATAAAGCCTATCCTAACCATCATCAGCCTAAACATAGAATGTGCGTCTCGTAACCAATCCATCATCTGGCAAAAGTGTGTCAATGTTGCAAGTTTTTTTTTTCTTTCAACCCAATAAAAAAGAAAAAAAAAAGAAAAAGGCAACCTCGCCTCTAGAGTAAATCGATTTGCAAACAAAGCTGTTCATTTTGCTATTAACTAGACAGTAGACACGAAACTGGATATCTTTTTTAGATTTATTTTTAGTGTCTTTCTAAAACACGTGTAGCAATAAATCATTATCAAAGCAACGAGATACATAGATACAGATACGCATGTAAATTTATTTCAAACGACCGACGACGACGCCTCAAAATGTTCCTCTTCTTGTGCGTGGGGAAAACACTTAAAACTATAAACTCTACGCCTCCTGCCTCCACAAACAACAGACTTCTGCTGTCTAAATAGTTTGAAATAGTTCACATAGTTTAAGAAAGATGTTAATGCTTCCAAGACATGACATGGTGTTGCAATCCAAGCAGGAAATAAAAAAAAAAATATTTTACGATAGCGTTTTATGTTATGATTTTTACTAAGTCATCATTTGACTTAGAATATGAAAAAAAAAAACTTTTTAAGACGTCTTTAGCTGGGAAATTTGTCGGTAAATTGTTAATGGAACACGGTTTCTTCAAGAAATTCCTTTTTTTCTGGTTTATTGGAATAAAAAGATACATTTCTCGTATTTGATTGAAAACAAAACCGACAGATTTTTTTTTGGTCAATTCTGCGTAACTTCTGCCATAATTTTTTGTTCACTTCATGTGGTTCATATTAATTAATAAAATTATTTTCACATATTTTACATAATTTCATTGGCTTGTTAAAGTCTAAATTACACGGTGGTTGTTACGTGTTGGTTGTGCTAAAGTAAACTTATTTTTTCGCATGGTCGCATAGATTTTTTTTCAGCACGCATTGCGAAATTAAATACTCGAAAGTATTCAATCAAAAGTGCACAGTCCATTAAAACCACAACAAAAACAGCGCAGATGTACATACATAAGTGTGTTATCAACGCTTGCATAAACGTTTTGGCTTTAACCATAATTGCTTACGTTGTTTGCGGAAAATATGAAATGAGCCATTATCTGCTGGGAAAAATTAAAAATGCGATGTTTAATTGAATTTTTTAAAAAGAAAACATTCAAATGTTTGTCGTTCTGAGCGAGCAGAAAAAAAATTTACTAATTTGTTTCCCAAATATATATGTATGTACATATGTATTTCCAAGGCATTTGAAAGAGTTTGGCTTAAAGCTCACTTGTCGAAAATGCGTGCATTTGGGATCGGTGATACTTGTTCGTTGGATTATAAGCTATATTCTGGACCGTTCAATACAATTGGACGGATTCAAGTCAGATTCCGATAAAATAAAGCTGCTGTTCCCCAAGGCTCCATTCTGTCTCCCACTCTTTTTCTCATTTAACTAAATAATCTTCTGTCTGTTACTTCTAATCAACTCTAAATGTTCTGCTGACGACTCTACCCTCAGCTTTTCATGTTCGTTTGATGATTCACGTCCTTCGTCTTCGGGGTGCAATTGCAACGGAACCGTATGTTAAGCTCATTAAACTCTGATTTATACAGCATTGTCAAATGGGAGAATAGGAATCGTGTGGAGTTTAATGCTTCGAAAACTCAATGCTGTCTTCCGTTGTTAAAGCTAAACATACCTCCATCCCATTATCCATGAATGGTACTTGCATCGAAGAAACCCAAAAGCTTTTAGTACTCGTATGTGTGTCAACGGCGACCTCCGTTGGAACGACCATATATTTAAGCTAAAAATGCAGCTAAGTGCTTGGGTTTTCTGTACCGATGCAAGAAGTTTTTCCCCTTCTGAGCTGGTTTTTTTCCTAAAAAAAATGAACCCATAATACCCGTCTCACAAGGAATCCTCATCAGTTCACACTTGAGTACGACAACACTTACCGTCTCACACTACTAAATTTCTTCTCAAAAGCTCCGAAACCGAAAGGCCAAAAAGCCCAATATGATAAAAAAAAAATGAAAAAGCTATAGAGTAGTGTTTTCAATTTGGCAGAGGTAACTCTGTTGGTGCCATACCTTTTTATCAATTCACACAGAAAGGGTAGGTAGAAGTGAGTAAACGATAATTTTTCATTATTCTATCAACATTGATGGTGATCGGATCTGGTGGAATGTACGAGTTTTATTAGTTGCGTTTATAGGTACTATAACTATAAGGCAAGTTATGGATTCGTGCAAAAAAAAATTTAACAATCAAACATGACATAACGATGCGAGAGAAGTCGAAAAAAGTGGGTCCGGAAATTTCGTCCGTCTGTCTGTCTGTTCCCACCTCTACAGCCTAATCGGATGGGCCGATTTGCTTCAAACTGGGTATTTAGTATTTATTTGACAGTATCTCGAGGACTGTTTTTCATTTTTGCTCTAGGGCGAAAAATAACGGTACCTGCCATGCAATCTTTAAAAAAAAGTTTGATTCTCTCAAAAACGACTCTAAAGATTGTGATAAAACTTTCAGGGTGCTATTTTCTTAAAACAATACACATCTTTCAATTAGAATGATTTTTTTCGAAATATGTTCTAAACGGTACCTCTCATAAAACCGTTTTTTTTTTTCAAATATGATAAAACCATCCCGATTTTCAATATTCTCTTTTCCTCGATAGCCATTTAGTTTTCAAATTTTATTGCATACTTAAAAATTCTTAAAATAATTAAAAAAATAAAAGAATTTTCGAAAAAAAATTATTTATTTTATTTTAATATATACAATATACATACATAATATGCAGCCACTATGCAAATATCTAGCATTACAAAATATATTGCAACAACAAAAAATATTGCTAGTTGTTTGTTGTTGTTTTTTGTGGAGTTTTTGTTAAATTAAATTCAATAAAAGCTTTTGTGTCCTTTACTCCAGCATAAGAACAAGTTTGTGCGACCCAGTCGTGCATTTTTTTAAACGATGTTCCGCACATATGAGCAAGTACGTGCGATCCAGACGTAAAATTTATTTTTAAAGAGATACACAGAATTCATGTAAGTTTGGCTGTGGCTTTTGTATCTTTTTCAGTAAAAGTTTTCTCAATTCAGTGTCGTGATAATATACACCGGTGCCATGGTTTTGAAAAAACTCGCCTATAAGCTCTGTTCTGTACAGACAATTTTTACTGAACATACTATAAAGCTTTTTTAAGTTTGTGTCGAAGTACTTACAGAATGAATGCTTTTTCAAATCTTTTTCGCGGGCGGCAGTGGTGTAGTAGATAAGTTGTATGCTTGTCAAGCGAGATATCCTAATAGCGATTTTCATTCAAGAAAAGATTTGATCTTTTTGAATTTTGAGAGTTTCATTGCAAGAAAAAGAGCAAATCTATGGAGTGGAAGATTTGATCTGAATGCACACATACATGTAAATAATCTTTTCTGCCAATGTCAATAGGGATACAACATACAAGCGATACATCGATGTTTTAAGAAATCGATGTATCATTCATAAACATCGGTTTCGAAACATCGAACATAAAAGTGCCACGTATGTCGGAAAGTCCAAACTCTGGGGAGGAAAAAATTAATGTTTGTTACGGACATTTCATGCAAAACCAGTTTTGTGTTGGGCAATTGACAAAATTTTTGTTTGTCTGAAAAGAAGAGAAAATCGATTCTTCTCTCAAGTAATCGAAACCGCGCATCGTGGACGTTCATTAAAAATAGTGAAATTTCATTTCTATATTTAACTTGCTTACCCACCCGGCATTGCTCGGGCTTACCCTAGCTTTTTTTGATACCGAAAGCGGTCCAGTATATAGCCAAAAACCACAAAAGTAAACGTAGATACAACATGTTTTCACAATCCTTTCAAATTTAATGTTGGTTATATGAAAATATATGAAATTCCATACAAAAATGAATTTTTGATTTTTCCAATTTCCTGACTTTTCCGGAGGGTTTTCCCAAAAGTTTCTTTCGTAAAAACCTTTTCCTGGCAATTACAAACAATGGAAAAAATTGAGCCAAATCGGCCCAGAAGTTCTGAATTGTTGAATTACTATACATTTTTCACACCATTTTTATATGTATATAAGATTTATGAAATTGCGATTGTTTATTTCCGGAAGATAATAACAAAATAAACACAAATTCCAAGAACTCCAGGGTAATTTTTTTTTGAGGTGTGTGAGGGTGGGTTTGAAAAAAAGTTTTTCTGATTTCCGTCGAAGTTTAATTTCTGATCGAAAAATGGTCTGCAGAATAGTTGTAAACAATTAAAAAACCTATAATTTTACTTCAGGTTATTTTTCAACATAACCTCAAATATAATGATCAAAAAAACGGTCTTTCGATTATTTAGTTTTGCTAACTAAAATCGCATTTGATGTTTTACAAACGCAAAGAAACACAACCTTCAGAATTAAAAATAGCTGGCTAGTTATTGTTTTTTTTTTATTTCATTACTATTCGTATTTTAACTTAAGAAGTAACCGCTTATTGAGCATCAAAAAATCAGTTCATAAACATTTTTTTCTTAAATATCGCGAAAATATCGATATCATCATCATAATATCGATGTTTTTATGAACGACTTTGCATCCCTAAATGCAAATGACAAAAAAAAGAGTAACAGTCCTTCACCAATACTACAATTTAATCATAAAAGAAGTTTCATTTAAAAGATCAAATATCGATTTTGAGATCAAATCCTTAAAATTTGAATGAAACTTGCTATAAGTTCGACTCTCAGTTTGGGAACCAATTTTTCTAACACCTAGTGCAAGCTAGAGCCGTCCGTGGGTTTTAAGTGAGAAAATAGTCACCTAATTCTCGTTCTACTCCGCCGATACTCACTAATTTTTTTAACTAGTGTCGTGCAACATCCGGTTGCATTCTAAAAGGCATTGTGCCTTAAAGCAACATAGTTAAAATATTATTATAAATATTATACAACTAATGTGTGTTGGTTAATACAAAATATTTTTTTAACGGGTTTAAAAAACTATTCAGGTTGAATAATATGTAATTATGTAAGGAAAAAGACATTAAGCTTAGTGGGAAAAATAATAAATTTACCAAGTGACATCGCAAATACTGTTTTAACTAAACTTGAAGCGATTTATTATGAACGCAACGCTGATAGGACATTTATATAGAACACAGCTATAATATATGATGCAGCAAAACCGAGATACTAAAATCCTATCCTATGTATTAACATTCTTTGTTAGACTAAGTATATAGAGATTTTATCGATTATTCCACACAATTTTCAAACATTTTTTAGCAGACAAGATTCGCCAATCAGTAAAGCATTTTCCTTTATTTCAAGATTTCTGATACTGAACAACCACTGTATTTCCATCATAAACTTACTCACATATAATCCACGGGGTTTTCCCACAAGGGATAAGAAACACAAACAAAAAGAAGAGATTAATTTAATATGTACTCAAGTGAAAATCATTGACACACAATACTCCTCTATCCACACACAGTGTTCACCCCGAAGAAAATTTTACGGCCGCAGCACCGCTGGCTGGGACGTAAACATCAAAAATCATCGTTGCTCTGTGATCCCAACACTCATATTAGCTTTGTTTGTTTGAATTACCCTCAAACAGTTTGCAAAAAAAAAAAAAAAACTTTTGGTTACAAAAGAAGCAAAGAAACACTCAACAAGTGCAAAGAATTTTCCCCCTCATCCGGCTTAATGCAGTTTTAAATATACTGGCCTCTCACTTTACCCAACTCATCGCTATCAGGTTTCATAAAAAACAAACATACCGTCGTCGCCAGTCCTGGTGATGGGAATTTTTTTTTTTTTTTTTTCTTTTTGTGAATAGAGGTATATTTTATTCTGTTGGACCGGAAAAACTGAAACGGATATCTCGTTGTAAGATGGATGCGAGGAGGTTGCTATCCCCACCGCAGGCGCAGGCTAGGCAAACGAAGAAAAACCATAAATTTGTAGGACGGAATAGGCGCGGGACTTTGGCACACATTATTGAGTAAAAACTAGGTCACATGAAAAACTTGTTTTTTTTTCAAACATAGCATAATATTTTCAAAAATGCTAATTTTTGACAAGCAACGTCATTGAAAAAATAAAATGATAAATCTTTGGATTTGTAGAGTTGTCGCTTGGCATGAGAAGAAACTTGTATCGATTAATTTACGGAAACCTGTTAACCATGTCTGGCGGCTTTAAAATAATTAAAATAAAACTCAAATGCAAATAAAGAAATATTTAATTTCTTGATTTTTTATGGATTAATAAATTATTGGCTTGGTGGGGATGTTTAAGCGATGTGCGAGGCGGATTTGGTTTGTAAGTATTTTTTTGTTTTATTATTTACGAGCTGTTGACGTATTGTTATGCAAATTTTGGAGAATGAAAGTTTTTTTGCGAAGTTTTATTGTGTTTTGTCGCCGAAATTCCAGTTGATTTTTTTTTAAATGTTTTCGATTTGTAGAATTACAATGGAGAGGATCTCTATACCGGTGTCACAAACGTCAAATGACGTACGACGAACAACACTTTTGGATTCACTGATTGCGTAGTAACCAATGATGACAGGTTTTACAACTCTTGAATAATATTAACATTAAAATTTGATTAAAGCAAGCTTTAAAATAAATACGCAAAATAAAGTAAGATTGGCAGTAATACAAATTTCCCGCCAGAATCCCCTCGTTTAATATGCCATATACAGTTACAATATGGACAAGTTGAGGATTCGTGCACATAAAAAACATCTAGTAACAATCAAACATGACATTACGATGGTAGAGAAACAGTGGAAGAATTCAGCCGGTCTGTACATAGAGATCTCTTAAGACTTAACGGCTGAAATGATAACCTTCAAATTGGGTATGTGGTTCTTTTGGCATTTCGATGACATGGCACATTTCATGTAACCGTTAAATATATAAATAAATTAATTGGCGCGACAGCTCCTTAAGGAGCCAAGGCCTAGTGACTTATACTCTCAACCATTCCTGTGTGTGTTGTTAATCTGCAAGAATGGAAGGGACATACAGTTATACAGTTTAAAGCCGAGTCCGAACGGCTAGATGAGATGCACTTTTTCAAGACAAATTTTACTCTTGGAGGTTTTGTCAGTTATTCGCAAGAGGCAGTAACCCGGAAAAGAAGGTGGCTCTGAGCGGGATTTGAACCCAAGCTCATTCGCTTAGCAGTCCGACACACTAACCACTAAGTCAAGGAGCACTATATGTAACCGTTATCACTAAACCCGAACAAATAGGTGGTTTTACGAAATTTTCAATTATTTTTCTCGGATGACGCGTGAAACAGTTTTTAAACACCAGATAAACTTACGCAAGTAAAAGAAAAATGTAAATATTTTCAGTCTAAGAAAGAACAAATATTTTGCTTTAAACAAATATTTAACAAAAGGTCAAAAGTTAATACCAAGAAAGCCCAATCCCAAAGGCTTTTGACTATGTTCCAAGAGAAACCATAAATTGTCCAGGGATTGTAGCCGTGTGGAATAACAGTGTCTCTTAAAATCTTACGTTGTAATTTTATTTTCCGTTTTTCGGATTTATTTCATAAATAGAATTGAATCCATTTTCCAGATAACTTTTTACAAAACACAATTGAAATATACACATTAAAGTGAAATATGTTTTGCTTTTCACATTTTGACACAAATCAGCTAATTCCCAAAAGTCCGAAAAGAGGTTTGGATCATGGCTGATTTCGTTCGGGATTTGTGATTTGATTTTTTTCGTATTCAAGGCGTAGCGTTTTGTTTGGAAATTTTCTACGAGGAAATCTGTGATAGGGCTGAATAAAAAATAACACCCTGGTGCTCCAACAAGAACTTGAAGCTTTCAGAGGCAAACTCTTGAAAAAAAGACGTCCAACTGAATCAACATTTTAATGATGGAATTTTCATCAACTATTAGATCAGGGGACATCTTCAAAATAATTAAAAAGCCCAACTTTCAAAAAAAGAGTCAATTTAGCCTTACCGTGGCTAACGAAATGTAAAAACTTTAGGAAGACTGAATGGTTTTTTATTAGACGTCTGAGTGGAATTCACTTCAGATGCTTCAGATAATGTCAAGTAATGTCTGAACTTCTTTAATGGAATTGACAGATTTTTCACCAGTAAGACAGTCCTGGAAGGGATGCTTATCAGAATATTCGCACTTAAGGCAACGTGGGAGCTGTGTGAGTGTTGCAAATGATCTTCTTTTGTCTTAACTCTTCGTCCAGTCCAGAACAATAATGCGGAGAATTTTTAAGTTGGATCTTAAGATGATGTTAAGACCACTGACAACGATTACAATACGCTATTCGTTTTATAAAATAAGCCACACAAATTGATTTTGGTAATAATGTCTTGATGCCGGATAAAGAAAAACTGTAGATTGTGGGGCTTAATCCAAAGTCAACACACCAGCATTAATTACACCCATTAAGAACTACTGTTTGGTGCGTTGTTATGGCTGATATTTCTTCGAGAATGAGGAAGAAACGCCAGAAACGATTTACGGGTCTTCTTACAGAACAATAATCGATAACTTTTTGCGGCCAATGGTGGAGCAGCATCCTAATTTATGGTTCTAAACAAGATGAAGCCCACACTGCTAGGTAAACTGTGGACCTTCCCTTGGCCACCTCGTTCAGGTTTGATTTGTGTGGGGATATATAACTTTTAAACAGCTAAAACGGAAGCAGAATATACCAGGCGAAATACGGGACCTGTAACCAGAAACATTACGTGGCGTAGTGGAAAACGCGTTAAGAAGAACCAATGTCAGTATAGAATAAAATTGTGGACATTTGTGTGATGCCATATTTCATTAAAATTATTATTAATAAAAAAATTTAATTAATGACTATTATAAGAGTTCAACTTGTTCAGCATTGGTACAGGCCCACACTGCATTAGTTTGCGTCAAATATAAACACAATATAGGGCCGCCAAAATCTAATTGTTTTTTTTGTATATAAAATCTTATAACTACAGTATGTATGTTCGTTTTTATGAACCTTAAAAAATACCTACTTAATTCTCCATTACAATTTCAATCAACAGTGATGCAAATTAAGTTGATTTTTTGTGGTAGATTTCAAAACAACTTCACCAAAACACCCTTCTGAACATTCTTATAGTAGTTTTTTTTATTTATTTTTTTGTTTAATATTCAGCAACGCACACAAAATATGCAAATTATTCGGAAGTAAACTACCAAAACAAACAAAGCTGAAAAAAAATAAAAAAACAAATATATATAAACAAAATATATATATGTTAACTTAAAAAAAGGGTAGACGGTTTGGTAAGTTTTAGTTGGATGTTCACTAAACTATTCTGTGGATTTATATTGTATTTATGTCACGATTCGTTGAACAAATTTTAACAAAAACAACTTTTCATCAAAGACAAGTTTTTTAAACAATTTTCAACAAAAAGAATACAATAAACTGGTTTAGTTTTGTGTCATTTACCTATACGAATAAAGTACACAAATTTTAATAAATTGAACTCATTAACTCATTCTTGTATATTGTACTCTACCGAAGTACTCAAAACACAGAAAAGGACAACACGAATTAATAAAAGATAGATTTTTCCATTGTTATGAAACTTTGTAAAAAATGACACTACCTCTGATGTTTAAATAACAAAAATGAATACAAAATTATTTAAAGGCAAAGTTTAAGTTCAGTAAAACGCCTTGACTGGGGTATTCTATCAAGCTACACCAAATGACTAAGCCTGTGTGGATTCTACTTGAAATGCGATCTTACTGAATCGTATTTTCTTAGTTAACTTTTTTTTTTGTATTTTTTATTCTGAGGAAAAAGAGTATTATCTTTTTTATAATTATGACATAATTTCTTTCTTACCATTGCAGTGTTATGCATAGAAATTCTGGGAATTAAATTACATACTTATAAATTGTTGGAAGTTGAAACTTAATGTCATTGTTTTAGTTTGCGGCATTCTGAAGAAGATGCCTAGGTCAACATTTATTTTTTATTTGGAATATTTCCATGTTTGTGGACGCGAACCCATAGATAACACTTATTATGTAAGACAGAGTACGAGCTTAGGGATAGACAAGGAATAAGAAGGAAATATAATTATTTTGCGTGTTTTAAATACTTAATAGACAAAACTGTTCCACATTCGTGTGGTGCGACACGAGAATCCCTGCTCTAAACTCCTTGCCAAACGGGTCTTCTCCGGCCTAAGAAGGCAATTGAGTAGCAAAGACCTTTCTCGGGCAACTATATTGTCCCTTATTAGGACCGTCAACATATTCCTGCTGCATGGTGCAGACGCATCGAAATTGTCAAAAGTGGATGAGGACGCTTTATGTTGCTTCGAAAGAAAAATTCTGCAGGTCATTTTTGGTTTCACATTCATTAACGGATTGCATTCTCTTCAACCAGGCGTTGGAGAAACATTGCGTTACTCTGGCACGTTAACCAGAGGCACTATCGTCACCAAGTCCAGCCAAATATTGGCTTACGCAGACGGTACCGACATTATCGGCAGAATTCAGCAAGCTGTACAAGACTCATTCATCCAGACCGAGCAGGCGGCAAAAATCCTGGGGCTGTATATTAACGAAAGGAATCGTTATTCCAGCAATCAGTCTTTTGCAGTTCTTTTTATTGTAGAAGACAACGTGGCGGACTTTGCTTACATTGGAAAGAAAGCGTAAACAAGGACTCGGCCAGCAATCGGTCTCTGTACAGCGACACAAGCCCAGCATAATAGAGAAAGTCAAACACCTCAGATGACAAACGAATGGATAAAGTCAAGTCAAGACTATTAAACATCACATTAACGATTTGAAAGATGGAACTTCTATCAAAATCTTCTCAATTAGACCATTTCGCATAGAAATCTCACTAAAATACGCCTAATTTTGCATTTTTCTTCTAAGATTCTCATTAAAACACGCGACCCCGACCATCCACAACGGAAATGAGACACCTGTTCGATTGTTCCGCCTGAAGGAAATTTCTTTCAGAGTTTCGAGAACAAGTACCTATTCTATCTGTGCCAAGAAATGAAGGTGAATAGTTTTCTAAGTCACAACAGGTGCATCTATTTATACAAAATAAAAAATTGCATTCGTGACGAAATATTTCTAATTGCAATGCCCTCCCAATCCAACCAAATCTTAAATGTTATGCCAATCGATGCAATTCCCACGCATTTAACTTCGAATTGACCACACCTTCTTTTTTGTTCACTTCCCCGATTGAATTTGATTTATTTTCGATACCACCAAGGTATCCGACGTCACTGTACTTTAGTTTTATGTAAAACAATTGTACGTGCCCCACATATATTTTGTAATGGCTGTCGATTGAAAAACTCATGAAAACAATGCCAACCAAGAGTGCAACACAAAAAAAAAATCACAAACTACAATTGCAAATTAAAAATATCAACAAAGATACGAATTTTTAAAAGACTTTCGTTGTTTTAGTTCGAATTGTCCTTCGAAATCGAATTTCGAAATCATTGATCCCACAAAATGGCTGAGCTGTCATCCGATGAAAGTTATTAATTTGTTCTTCGAAAATGCATTTTTTATTTATTTCGTACAGCCAGTTTGACCTGATGTTTTCAAAAATAAAAAAATGCAATTAAATTAAATTTATTTTTAGATTAAGTTGCAGTTTTTATTTGACAGAGAGAAAGTCATACAACTGGCGCGGCCGCCAGATATTTAATTTGTATTTGCAGATAAAAAAATACGTCGCCTACTCTGGAATGTGCAAATGGATCTACGAATTTTATTCGAAATAAAATCTTGAGCATTATTTTTTTCTGCATAAGATACAAAGGGGCATGCAATTAACCTCACTGCAGGTTGTGCACCCCTTGTGTTGTTGCATGTGTCGTTTCAGTTCTTAAATGACTTGGTGTAATGTGAGTGGTTTTTTAAGATTGATAGATAGCACCATCACTCCAACAGTCGTGACTATTAAAAACGAATGATTCATTACATTGTCCTCGATGAAGTACCAAAATTTTATTGTGAAAAATAAAATTTTAAAAAAAATCAGCAAAAAAAACTGTAAACATCCGTTCTTCCGAATTCCTCCGTTGTTTTGAATCGAACCACAAAAGATTTCAACAGAACAAAATAATTTCCACTTAAGTTAAGCCAAGTGTTTTGAGATTTTTCACAAGAGGTGATTTTCTTCAAAAAAATAAATGAATGTTCAAAGTGATGAACTTTAAATGTTTTCCCCGTTTGAGGAAAATCATTTCTGCTTGCCATTGATGCAAGCGAAAGATTTAATTTTATAAACAAACAAATTTTTGTATTGTTTTGGCTTTGCTTTAGTATTAAAAAAAAACATCCTTATTCATGCTATGAGGCGTCAAAAATTACGTAAATAATTAATATGAAAGGCTAACACTTAAAAGCTGTGAGTTATGTTTAAGTAAACTATATGCTTGTCAATGTCATTCACACCTGCAATAAAACAGCCCTGTTTGTCTACTTTGAAGTTTGCGTAATTCAAAAATATGCGCAATTTTCTTTTAGAAAAAATCCGTTTTCTTGTCTTTGTTTAAGAGATCTTTGAATGACGTTAGAATTAAACTTATAAAATGTTGCAAAACATAGTTTAAATATGGTATTCTAAACTTCGACAAAAAAGCAAACCATTCAGATACATATAAAGAAGTTTTCCAAAACAATATAAACCGATATAACATGGGCTCAGAAGTGGGATAATTCAACAAAGGGAACCATACAAATTACAAAAAGAACATTTTGCAAAATCCGGATTTCTGGGAAATAATAGTCATCACTTAATCCAATAAAATCCAAAGATTGCACCCTGAATTACAAAAGCACCAAATGAAAGTAATTAAACCTTTTCCCTAATCTCTGATCTTAGCTTTCACTGACATGCCAGGTGATGAACTGGGGTCTCCACCATCAGCCACTTTTGATGAATGCGTGACAGAAACATGTAGTAACTGTAATCTATGTACACTTATATAAGAGATGAGTCACTATTTTAATACATTATTCATAAATAACCTTTTGGTAATAAGTAGAGGTAACAAGCCAACCTTCATTAGCAGAAATAGAAGAAAAGTGCTTGATGTAATTGGAGAGTTTTAAGCAATGTAACATTCTCAGACCATAGATTTTTTTTTATAATTAACGCGCGCACAAGGGATTATGTGTTTCCCTTTTAATGTAGAACACACTGCGCGGGCATTACGAAGATAGGGAGGGGAGAGATAGGAGGTGCCGATTAACATTGGTTTTGAATGTTAGCAGATCAAAATGGCAAGGGAAAAACATTCCAAATTCGTGTTGTTCGGCTAAAAAAAGAATCCCTATATTTCACGGTACGTCCAAAATTGGGCTCAAGGGTGAACTGATGAGCATTCCATGCGAGACGAGTATTACGGGAGAAACTTTTAAATGGAGGAATGCAACTGGCTACCTTGAGTGAACATTTTTTGTAAAAGAAACGATAAAATAAGGAAAGACATGAAACATTGCGTCGGTGTTCGAGTGGGGCAATTGTTTCAGGGGCAGTTCTATTTCCTATCAATCTTAACGCTCGATTTTGTATTCTATCAAGCAGGTGAAGCGATGTTTGCGAATACGTTGTAAGAACTTACTGAATGGTTAGAAGAACACCACAATGAAACTAATTCTAACCGTTCTTAATCAATTAATCAGTCAATTCCGCTCAAGACCGAATTAATTTTTTTTTACAAGGAAACGAAACATCCCAAATATTACTGCTATAACAATAAATGGGAAACCACTGTGGGTCACTGTCACAGCCAAATATCTTGGGATAGTAATGGATCGTAAACTTAACTGGAAAGAAAATATCTAAGAAAGAGAAAGGCAATAGATAGCCTTCTACACTTGCAGTATAATTTTTGGTAGATGGGGCCCAAAAACCATTCATTGCGGGCGGCGGCAGTGCTGCAGTATATAAGATGTTTGCTTGTTAAGCGAGATATCCTAATTTCGACTCTCAGTTTGGGAAGCAATTTTTCTAACTCCTAGTACAAGGTAGAGCCGTCCGCGAGTTTTAAGTGAGAAAATAGTCACCTAATTCTCGACTTCACCAACTGAAGCCCTAGAAACATTCCTTTCACTAGTCGTAATTGACCTTTCCATTAAAGAACTCACCGCAAAAAATCATAGTGAACTTATACAAAGCGAAACTCAAACAGACTATATTGAACCGCACTTTGGCCCGTTTGCTGATACGATACCTACATATTTATGTTCAACTTAAGCGCTTATGTGACAGTTTATGCAGAAGAAAAAGTAGAACATAAGTAAACATAATGTTTTAGTATCGTCTCATCAAACGGGCCTTAGATTTCAACAAAGTGGTAGGTACTTACCCGCATTGCAAAAAGAGAATGGGAAAGCCGGGTTATAAACGATAAATCATGCTTCGGTTTTTACAGACGGTTCCAAGAAGGAAGTAGGAGTAGGGTTTGGTATCTTCTCAGTAAACTCACCAATAAGTAAATCAATAATGGGGCGACAGTGGTGCAATAGGTAAGAGATGTTTGCTTGTGAACACCAGAGATCGTGAGTTCGAATCTCAGTTGGGTTGCAATTTTTCAAACTCCTAGTGCAAGCTTTCCGTGGGTTTTTGTTGGGAAAATAGTAACCTAATTCTCTATCTAAATAAATAAATAAATAAATAAATTTATTGGCGCGACAACTCCTTAAGGAGCGAAGGCCTAGTGACTTATACTCTCAACCATTCCTGTGTGTGTGTTGTTAATCTGCAAGAATAGAAGGGAACTACAGTTTACCGCCGAGTCCGAACGGCTACATGAGATGCACTTTTTCGAGACAAATTTTACTCTTGGAGGTTTTGTCAGTTCCTCGCAAGAGTCAGTACCCCAGAAAAAAGGTGGTTATGAGCTGGATGTGAACCCAGGTTCTTTCACTTAGCAGTCCGACACACTAACCACTAAGCCACGGGGCACTCTATCTACTCCGCAGAATATATTCTTTTCCATCTTTCTAATCTTTTTAACTTGTGTCGTGCAGCATCCAGTTGCATTCTAAAAGGCACTATGCCTTACAAACGCAGACAGTTAAATATTATTACAAAGCTTCCAAACTTTAGTAGTGTTTTCCAGGCGGAAGTGCTTTTAACACCTTCTATCATATAATCTGGCGAATAAGAATATTATATATTCATACAGTCAGGCGACAATCAAGTCCATATTAATTGTCCAAATTGGTTAATCGATGTCAACAATATCTGCGACAAGCCAGGGAAACAAACCTAATAACCCCTCGATGAGTCCCTGGATACTGTGACATATACGGGAATGAAATAGCAGATAAACTGACCAAAAACGGTTCATCTTTGGAACCGAGCCATTCTTACCCGGCGTAAGTGTGCCACTGGAAAAAGAGATAACAGAATTTACCAAAGATTCTTCAAAGCTGATAACTATAGATGACCAAAAGTTAACAACTATCGGGTTTTCAGAAGAAAGATACAGAATACATTATAAAGCAAAGCAGGCCTCAAATATTGCTCTTGGTTAGCATCCTTACGGGACACAACTCAATGGGATGCCACATGAACAGAATGCGCATTAGCACATCAGGCTTATGCATAGGGTTTCAGGACTTTGATGCGCAAGATCGTTCAGCTTAGTCCAGATCCGGAAAACAGTCCTCGGACGGAGAAATTCTTTTCGACGAATTGGACGATATTTCAAAAAAGCCACTTAAAAACTTTCTGAAATTCATCACCAAGGAGACACAACACACCTAACTCTTCCCTACAATCATTTCCTTTCCGCATCTTTCGTTCCTTCCCTGGAATGGATTCTTTGAGATCCATTATTACTGAAAAAAATAACAGAAAATCGTTCGACAAGTTTTTTTAAATACTTTTCGAAAAAATATTTTAAATTTTTTTAGTATGTCACAAGAAAATCTGTAGTTTTCATCTGGGAAAATTATTTAAAAAAAATCAATCAACCCGTTTTCAAAATATTTCATAAACTAATTTTTTTTAGAAAATTTTAAAAAATCGAAGTTTTTTAAAATTTTGAAATGGAATATAAATTGAATTATAAATGACTTTCTCCGTGCAAAATTTTATTGAAATCGGGATAATGGCTTATGATAACACCGCATTTGAAAAAACCGGTCCTATGAGAGGTACCGTTATAGAACAAATTTCGAAAAATTCATTCTAAGATGTACCTATGTGTAAAAAAAATAGCAAAATCGTTAGCCGTTTTGGAGAAAATCAAACTTTTTGTAAAATATTGAACATATGGCAGGTACCGTTATTTTTCGGTCTAGAGCAAAAATGAAAAAAACCCATGAGATGATACCTACTATCAAATAAATACTAAATACCAAGTTTGAAGCAAATCAGCCCATCCGTTTAGGCTGTAATGGTGCGAACAGACGGACGAAATTTCCGGACCCCTCTATCATCGTGATGTCATGTTTGATTGTTAGAATTTTTTTTCACGAATCGAAAACTTGCCTTATAGTACCTATAAAGTTAAAAGACGTACCCCAAAAGTGGAGTTCTTCGGTGAAGCAGTCAATTGAGTTTTACTTACGACGAATGTTATGGTCTCGACTAGGACTACAAAGATATGTATATCTAATGTTTGTAGTCCTAGTCGGGACCATAACATTCGTCGATTTAAAGAAGTACCTACCTACATAAGGCGTTTTTCTTTTTTAGCCCCTAGCGGGGCACAGAGCGAATCCTAAGCAAATAGAGTTCGCTCCGAATTGAACGTGACCTGAGCACGCGGGGCTATTAAAAGGGGTTTTTATTTTTAAGCTCAGAGCAGGGCACTGAGCTGTCAAAAAAAGATCTGTTTGTTTTTTAACTCGGAGCATTCTGAGCGCTCATTTTGTGTTTATTTTTTCAATCAGAGCTCGATCAGAGCGCGCTCTATGAGCTCAGATAAAAATGACCGAGCACATGGAGTAAAAGGCTGAGCGCGGCCAACTTCACTCGTTTTTTGTATTTTGACAAAAGACTTGTTTTGTTGGAAAGAAAGAACAAACAGCAAACATTAAAATGGCGTAATTTTTAGTGATACGTCTTCAATGATTTACTTGAAAATCATCATCTTCCTCATCGGATACAAAAAATAAATTGTAAGCTTCTCGTAGAATAATTGCTTTATCCATTTTTTTTTCAATTTCTTTTCTTAAAACACTTAAAACTTCAACAACAAGTAAGCAAATTAATTTCATTTGACATTCAACAAAATATGACAATTCAGTGCTCAAGTGCGTTTCTTTTTTAGATCGGAGAGCTCTGATCATACTCTGCTCAGAGCGTAATCGATTTGCTCAGGCTCTACTCCGTGCTCTGCTCAGAGCTTAAAAATAAAAACCCCTAAAGAAACACAATTGAGCACTGAACTGTCATACAATTTTTTTAATAAACTGTGAAAATTATTATTAGTTATGCGTTTTTCAAATTCTTCACTTAACCCCTCAATAAATAAAGTACAAAAATAATTAATTAATTTAATTAACTTATTCTTATTTTTACTGGGAGCCGCACTCAGCTCTTCGTTCGATGTGCTCTGTTAAATTTTAGCGGGCTCATCGAGCGAGCTCCGAGCTTAAAAAGAAATACAAGTTGAGCGCTCAGAGCGCTCGGAGTCAAAAAAGAAACAAAGTTCTTTTTTTGACAGCTCAGTGCCCCGCTCGGAACTAAAAAAGAAAAAACGCCTAATAGCTTTGTTCAATGGGCTCGCCCCCTGGCTCGCGGCCCAAGTCATGAATAGCCAATATCATATTACGTTGTCCGGAGAAAAAAACGTTACAAAATGCAGCAGCTGTCTGGCGATTTTCACCAATCTGCTTTTCCTCAAAAGGAGGTGTAGAAAATGCTGTTCCAAACTGTTCCAGAAAGCCTCATTGAACACAAAAAAAATGATTAGAAAAGAATCTAATTGAACACCATAATCCAGATCTTTTCTGTCTAGAACAGTTTACAACAGGCTCGCTGAACAAAGCTAATATGAAGTAGAGAAATATGTCAAATTTGACGTAATTTATTCCGCATTAAATGACTTTTTTGTACCAATTGTTCATTTCGGATGTGGAATTTAGTTAATCTTAATACCAAAGCAGCAACGGTGCAGTGATGAGGTGTTTGCTTGCTATTCCAGAGATCGTGAGTTCGATACTTAGCTTGAGAAGCAATTTGTCTACCTCCTAGAGAGAGCTAGAGCCGTTCATGGGATATAAGTGAGAAAAGAGTAATTCTACCTACCTACGTCGCGAAAAAAAAAATAAATATTCAGTTTTATTCTAAAAAAGTTATTATCCATTACATACATTGTTTAAATACAATTATTAAAAAAAAATTGTGAATTGGTTTTTATCTTACTTTTTTTTTTTTTTTTTTAATTCAATTCTTGTAAAATGGACGTCAATTGAATGCGATTTGCGGCTTCTCAGTTCCTATGAATCTACCACCTAGGTTCCAGGAAGCCAAGTATGCCTAGAGATACATTAAGAAATCAATTTTCAATTAACATTTTTATCAATTGGTTTTCGTCCAAATAAAAACTGCATAAAATCGATTTTCTTAACCAAAAGACAGACAAAATGGTATACAAGTATGATTTGGATACATACATATTTGCAGGTATACTAAACCTTCAATTAGTATACATACATACAATATATGCTAAGGTAAGTCTATGGGCTTTTTTAAGATCAGAACACCACAGAAGTAGTGAGAAATGTCAAAACAGTTTAGAACAGGCGGCCGATGAGATATGCTTGCTATTCCAGAGATCGTGAGTTCGATACTTAGCTTGAGAAGCGATTTTTCTACCTCCTAGAGAGAGCTAGAGCCGTTCATGGGATATAAGTGAGAAAAGAGTAATTCTACCTACCTACGTCGCGAAAAAAAAAATAAATATTCAGTTTTATTCTAAAAAAGTTATTATCCATTACATACATTGTTTAAATACAATTATTAAAAAAAATTGTGAATTGGTTTTTATCTTACTTTTTTTTTTTTATTAAATTCAATTCTTGTAAAATGAACGTCAATTGAATGCGATTTGCGGCTTCAGTTCCTATGAATCTACCACCTAGGTTCCAGGAAGCCAAGTATGCCTAGAGATACATTAAGAAATCAATTTTCAATTAACATTTTTATCAATTGGTTTTCGTCCAAATAAGAACTGCATAAAATCGATTTTCTTAACCAAGAGACGGACAAAATGGTATACAAGTATGATTTGGATACATACATATTTGCAGGTATACTAAACCTTCAATTAGTATACATACATACAATATATGCTAAGGTAAGTCTAGATTAATCTAAAAAAAAAAAAACACCCAGTTCTCCGTTTAAAGAAGAAAAACCTAAATTAGCTGAACAGATCCATTAGACAATAGAGATAGCTAGAGCTACATTCCTAGATAAATACAAATTAAAAAAAACTATGCAAGAAAAACAGAGAAGAGAAATCATCCACAGAAAATTTATTGTAGAGTACTTACTCCGGGTAAAAGTAATCGATATACTTCATTACAACCTCTCGGACAATGTCTTGTTTCCCGGAGGTGGTTGGATACAGCTGAAAGGTCATGACGTCTGTCTTCATTTTATGTTTCCGTAGCAAAATGTAGAATTATGTTTCTTTCTTTGAAAGCAAAGAGGCGTTTATTTGTATTTTTGAAAAAATCAAAAAAAAGTTGCCCACTAAGATTTTAACGAAGACGACGCTGATGAACTAAATCAAATGATATGATTTTTAAGAAGCTGCAAGTTTCACGCTGAATGAGATGCAAGAGAGCGAGGGGCGCGGCAGATTTAATTTGAAGAAAACACACAAAATGTCTCCTTTTTTTTGAAATGGTGAACTCAAAATGGTTGATTGCACTTTTTATTCTTTTTGGATTTTATTTTTGAACACTTGGGTAATAATTTGTACAAGATATGTATTATTATATTTCTTCTTAATTTACAAAAATTGCATGATTTTCATTTTTTTTCTTAAAGGTAGGTATACACTTCCAGAGCAGATACAGACAAATTTTCACTTGATTTTTGAATAAATCGTTTTAAATATTTGTATTTTATATTTTAAAATCTAAAAAAAAGAAAAAAAACAGATATAAAACCACTTTTTTGGTTACAGAGCGCAAATAAAAGGGAATTGGTAAGTCTGCACGAGACCACCATAAAATTTCAATAATTTTATATTAATTACACACGACTCTGAAGGCTTTCATTTCATTGTATGTATGAAAACACAAATGCAAAAGTATTTAAGTGGCTTTTTTGTATTTACACTATGCATACACACATTGGGAGGTATATAGGGACTGCTTCTAGAAAGTACCGATGTCTCCAAAGAATATACCACCAATACCATAAAATAACAACAAGTGTATGAATGGATGGGTAAAGAGCCTCTGAGAACGTTTATGTACACTATACGTGTAAGAACCGAGCAGTGGGTCTCTATTTAATGAGCGATACGGGGGAATAGCTGAAAAGCGCTGTGGTGAATAAAATCCACCAAGGTGGATTTTTAATTATTAGTACAATTTAAAGAACAAAATAACAAAAATCACGACAAAACAATGTAAATAAATAATTTATTTTTGTTTATTTAATGATTCACGCGCCTAATTGCTTTATTCTTTAATTATTTTGTCAAAAGGTATGTTTTAGGGTTGAAACACAAGACGTGGTAAAGGAATTCATTAGAAATTTATCTACGATATGCACTTTTAAGCTTCCTATCGGGAATATTTTTTTATTTTACCAACAAGCAGGCAAAAATATGAAAGCAAATGAAAAAAAAAAATGTGCATCGACAAAAATGGCGCACGACAACGACACAACCGACCGGGCCGACGACGAAGAAGAACGGAGAAGCTGAGGCAGGCGATGTCGGAGAGTTCTTCAGCATAACTGAACATCTGAATAAAACCGATTCGTCTTTTCTGGCATCTTTTTTTAGATAGGTAGGCATACCTACAAAGAAAACATTTAAAGTGGTAAAAGCATCGTTTCGGTTTGCTGGACAAACTCAGAGATTTGGCCATGACTTGGAGCCGGAGCAGACGAAGCGGTGCGCGATGCACTCGTCCGTCGTCATAGTCAGCAGAGCACAGAGCACAGCATGATTCCATCCCTCCACCGATCACCCGAGTGGCAGCATAGCATGGGGCTAGTTGCTAGAAGTGCTTCAAATAGAGATAATAGAAACCAAATCCTATGAAGACGCTGAGGTGAATTTGTTGAGTAACTATAACTAAGTATATTCAGCCAGTTTTAGGCTCTCAGTCTCAGTGGTTTTGATTTTCTCATTTGCCTTTCGGGAAATGAGATATGTATGTAAAATTATCTACATATGTATGTAAACGATATTCTAAAATTATTCCAATTCGAACTGAAAAAATAAAATTAGGGCACGTTTATTTATCAATTGGCATGGCCTAAAAGTAAATTAAATGTTGTTGGCCACACGTCACTGATTTGAATCATTCAAAATCAAATTTAACTTAAACACCCTATTGGAGTATCATGGTTGCCATTTATATAAATTTTTGACAAACATTTTTTTATTAACTAAAAATTTTCATGTAAAAAAAAAAATAAATAAAAAAAAGCCGATGGACTCCAGAAGAGAATTTTATGAACATGGTTGCCATTTAAAAAAAAAATCAGAATAAAAATAATTGGGAGTACAAATGACATTTACGTTAGTTTACAAATAATGTCAAAACGAAACGTCATTTGAAAAAAAAAAGACAAATGGAAATAGTTTTAATGTGGCTGGATTAAACTGATTGATAGCACTGATCGTAGGATGATAGTGAATTTGTTATTTTTTTTTAAATAGAAAAATAAAAGGTAGGTTCACAAAAAAAGGAGAGTAAAGTCTAATTGCATGAATGAGTTTTTTTTCTTTTGACTTGATGTGTAATATATTTGCTTGAGATCCACAATTATCATTACAAAAATTCTGGGGCCGAATTACGGCTTCAGTGAGCGAGTGAGTGAGTGCCATCAGTGATCGAATGTACGAGTAACCACTTTGGGATGATGGCATTCGTAGTCTGACGTATCATTTAACTATTATAAATTGTACTAGTTATATTCATCTTCATGATATATTTATTGATTTCTCTATTGGCTAACAGATGTCGTTAGGATCATTTTTTTCTTGAACAAACGAATTTCATTGTTGCGATTCGGTAGAAAATGAACATTTTGCAACTAATTCAGTATGAAAAATGATTCATATTCATCAAACGAAGGTAATATCTATGAAGTTTTGAGAGAAAAATGTCTAACAAACAACGACAACATACTAGAAGTTCATATATTTTCGTTACGGTATCCATCAGTGAGCACTTTATCCATCTAATGAAAATCTTTTCGATGGCTGAAGTGAAAATGTCAAAAAATAGTACTAGAATGCTCGACAACGTAGGCGGTAATGCCAAACACATATAATTCAGTCACTTATTGCTCCATAACTGATGCGGTAATTCGGCTTCTGTTTTCTTCTTCTTGCGGCTTGAATCTCATTCCGACAATGAACGAAGCAAGGGCTATATGTAGTTATTTTATTTCTTGTCAAACTGAATAAAAAACTAGCAGAATAATATTTTAGATAACGTTTATTTTATTGAATAAATTTCAATGGATGTCGAAAGTGGTGAAATTGTTTCGAAATGTCAAAATTGAAGGTTTATTCATTTTCAAAGTGCTTTTATTATTGCCAATTTCACGGGAAAAATTACTGTAACTGGTCCGCACGTACTGGCTCTTTTGTGAATAATTAAGAAGCCAAGATCTTGGACAAAATAAAATTAAATGTATGAAAAGTAATACGATTTAAAGTTGCAGAAAGTGTTAATCAAAATCTTTTATTTATTTATTACTTATAGAGTGTCAAACTGTTTCTAGGAAAATAGAGTACGCTATATCCTTTCTGAAAAATCAATGAATTTATGAACAAATTATTTTAGTATTTCGAAAATTGTATTACCGATTTTGATAAAATCGTGTTTTTATGTTTTTTTTTGTTTTCTGAAAACAATTGTTTTTGAGACTTCCTTCATTAAACTGTTTCTAAGAATTATTTTATATACCTACAACTGATCATAAAATATAACAGAAATGATAATATTTTTTTATAAATTTTAATGGCAATGACGAAAAGAATTCTGCTATTAGGCAGAATGAACCGTTCCATTTAGGCGAAGTAAAACAACAACGACACATTTGAAGTCAAAAAAGGATTAAGACAAGGCGATGCGCCGTCAAGCGACTTCTTCAACATCATACTTGAAAGAATAGTGCAAAGTCTAACGCCTTTACCAGAGGCATGATCTTTCAAAAGACCATTTGATTACTCGCATACGCCATAGATATTCGAATAATCATTAAAATACAGTGTCCATAGCGCTTTAGTGAGTATTGAGACGGAAGCAGCGAAGATGGGTTTAGCAGTCAATAAAAGTAAAACCAAGTATATACTACCATCAAGAAGAGACACCCAGCATCAACGTCCTGGACAAAACATTACGATAGACAGTTATGACTTCGAGGTAGTTAGGGACTTTGTCTACTTGGAGGCTATAACACAATACATAAAGTGCTTGTTCAACACGTGAAATTCAACAACTTTTTAAAATTTCTATAACACGAAATAATAATTCTAGGCGAACTATACCTAACAATTGTTTTGGCTTCTTTCAACAAATGGGAAATTTCACAACTTCAGTTTTTGATTACCTTACCTAGTCTATACCAGAAATTACGTTAAGCCTCCAATAAAAGTAAGCAACTAACAGTAAGTCAGAAAACGTTGATAGCTTTGCTTTGGTTTGGAACTGGATCTCAATATTGAATCCATAGATACGAGACAAATAATTATTCCAGACTTCCGCCCAATAATATCAAGCACGGTATTGTCACGTTGAGCTAGCAATCATTCCCTCTGCAGAACCGGTTTTCTTGGCGTTATCTGCTTTAGCATATCAACAATGAATTTGTTTGCATATTTTTTTTACAATTTTGCCAAAAAACATCTCTAATGTATATCCAATTTTTTTCTACAGGAACTATGTTCAAGCTCTTTGACAATGAAAGCATCTCCTGGTATTTATCACTTTTCTGTTTTGGTTAAGGAATCAAAAAAAGGCATTGTTTTCTCTGAGTTTGGACAAAGTGCTTTTTTTCGGAAATTTTACGACTCATCTTGGTGAAGGGAATTTTTTTTATTCACCATGCGTAGCTGGTGCTGTTGCAGCCTATGTGTTAGTGTATCCTGTAGTTGCACTGGCTTTAGCAGTTTTGGCTTCGGGCTAAAAAGGCAATTAAGTAGCAAAGCCCTCTTTCGCGCATCAACATTCAAAATGGACAACAATAAGACCGATACTTAGGAGGCACACGCAAGTGAAAGAGGACCTCGATCGGTTTCAAAGCAAAAAAAACTGAATGCATCAATTTTTTTTAAAAAAACAACTTTTCTAACAAAATCGTTAGTTAACAATTTTGTTCACACTTCAATATTCGATGTTTAGGGGATGGGTATAGGGGTTTATGGCAACTGCTTCGGTTATGAACACACCACGTCTAGAACCTAGTCGAACTACAATAATTACCGAAAATATTGAACTGGGGGAAAACTTTAGTTTACGTGAAAATGCACGACTAAAAATATGGCACTGTCCCACGGACTAGCAATTGTTAATGAAACTTTGGAAAAGGATTTGAAGTTTTGTGCTTTTAATTCGATTCGTTCAAGAACTGAGAGATGACTTTGTTTTACGCAACATTATATGTGTTTTCGCACAGAACTGCCGCTACTTACTGCAGAGTGTGGCGGCGCAATAAAACCATACATCAAGTAGTTAGTTTTGATTTTATTTAATTTTGAAAATATTAATCTTCCACAAGACATCTTGTACAAGCCCTAAAATTTAAATTTCAAAAACCTTCTGAGGTATAATATAGTAATGTAATGCTCGTTATGTATTTTTTTTTATTTTTTTTATTATTTGTTAATCATAGAGCCGCAAGACATAAGAAAGAAAATTCTTTACGCTGATTTCCATTTCCGTATTAAAAGTACCATCTGTCTGTTAAGGATATGTAAAAAGCCGGTTTATCGCTTTCAAACCGATCGGTCGGTAAAGTATCTTCATTTAACGCTCGTTTATTCTAGTGAATATTAGCGATTAATCGGTTAACATTTTTTAACCACCTACAACATTTAAACGTTTATTAAGTTAATAGAAAGCTTAAAGATCCAATTTTTGTTTTTATTACGGTCATAGAATTTTCCTTCAATCGCTGTAATTTTTCTAAAAGAGTAGATTTGGCAAATTATAATTTGAAAACGTTAAGCCCGTAAATCTTTCCAGAAAACGCTTTCACAGAGCCCATTAATAAATTTTATTAAAACTCTTTAACTATTTGTCTACACGTAGGTACATATAATCTGGGATAAGAAGAACCAGGGTTCATGATTTGAGTTCATCTGAAACTGTAGTTGCTTTACAGCCAAGTGTAAATGACTTATTAAAATTAACAACATAAAAACACCTAAATAAATACCTACTTAAAACAGTAAATTCCACAAATAAATTGTTGAAACTAAAGAAATCTAATATGGCAACCATATACATGTTCTAGCATAAACATGGCGGACTTATTTTGAAATCATCAAATTCAAAATCAAATAGTCGACAGTATTACACCAATGTGTACGAGTGTACTGTAGTGTGGGGTTCTCTCTTAACACATCTACACACCAGCCAGAACTCAGCAGGGCGCGCATAAAATACATATAAATTTACATTGAAATATACCTGTGGTAAGTCCCATACAAAGAAAATTCAAGAAAAAAACATGGCTGCTATACGAATACTTTCAAAATTCCCCTAAACAGTATTGGTATGAAAGGGTCAGATTCATATTCCTATTGCCTTTGCATCCAATTTGAAGTATATAGCCACGTTTCAACACATGTTTGTCACATTTTTAACAAAAACAGCTGATTGAAGAAAAATACAAGTGTAAAAATGGCAGAAAAGGAAGAAGTCAAAATATAATTGCTTGCAAATAAGAAAGAAAATAATATCAACATACAGGAAACACCAGCCATGCAGCCTGTGGTGGAATTGGAATTTAAGGCGCTTTTGCATCGTTGCGTAGAATTCAAACTTAAACAAAAATCCTGGGGGAAATGAAAAGGAAGATGAAACATTGATTTGTTTGGGTTTTGGAGTTTGGGTTCTCTCCACTCTCCATCGTATCGTCGGTGTATCATCTAATGGTGGATGACTGAAGTTTGTAAATGGAATTCACGAACATTTTTTGTGTAAAAATTGTGATGGTGATTGGTGAAAGGGCAAAACAATTGGTTAGACCTTTTGATTTTATATAGGCAGGTAAATAGATGGCTCAGGTTTACAAAGGTAAGTAAGCACATAGGTTATATTATATACATAGGTACCTATGAATATACATACATAATTATTTAGAAATGTGATTGATTTCTCTTTTGGTGTGTCAAATTTGTTATTAAAAACAACTAACAAAAATCACATGTATGAAGGATATGTATAAATAAAAATGAAGTTGATAGATATTTCACTTAATTCGAAATAGAATTCTATTTTACTACTTTAATTTCGATATCGAAAATATCGAACGTAACTGTCAAAATCACAAACAATTAGGTAGTTAAATTTTAAATATGTAGTATATATCTAAAGTAGGTAATTTAACCTAAGAACAATACTAAACAATTTCAAAAGTAAGTTGACGGAATTTATAGTTTTAATAACATTCTATGCAGTATTATGTTTTTTTCCATACAATTATGCCTCACGTCTCACTTAATTTGTTTTAATTAATTAAAAAAAAGTTATAATTAGGTAGGTAATAATGACAATGTACCGAAACAAAAAGTTTTTGGTGGGAAAGACAAGAAGTAAGAAGGATTACACTCTCCTTTTAATACTTTGTGGTTTTTAGGGTAATTAATTGGTCGCGGTCACTAAACAGAACGATATGGTATCCCAGATAACTTTTGTATTCCTACGGCGTCCATGCTTGCCAACTTAAATACCAGATTGCTGTCAGATCGTTTGTAGTGAAAAATAAATAGGTACCTACAGAAAAAAACTTTTAAGTGCCAATTAAAAAGATTAGCGCAAAATTATAGACGCCTAAATATCAAACTTAAACAAATAAAATTTGGCACTAACATTAAAAGCGTAGTTCTTCAATTATAGACGAATCAAAAATTGATTTTCTCTTAGTGTGAAATTAGATTTTAATAACAGGAAACCTTCACATTATTTTTTGAGTGTGAAAGTAAAAATTCGCTGAGAAATGACAGCCCGATCTCACAAAATGGCGTTTTGAATATAAAACAACACACAAACACTAACTAAATCCAATAACAACAAAATTCCTTAAGATTCTCAAATGTTCAAATCTGATTTTAACTAGTGCATGCCTTTTTATGTTTATAATTGAGGAGCATTTAGTGCAGACCAAACGTTTTAAGTAGTGTGAATTTAATGGATTAAAAATAGGTTGTTTGGAAAAAAATCAGCACTTCAATAAAAAAATGTAAGGTAACGAGCCGGGTAAATTATTCCACATTCGTGCAGTGCGACTAAAGAAAATTATGATATTTATACTCAAGCTTTGGGCATTGTAGGTTGTAGCCAGGTTAGATGGGGTAAATGTTTCTCAGATCTTCAAAAGGTGAAAAATATAACCATTCATAGCAGAAACATCCGATCATCTTCCTGCCCCTTTCTTTTGTGATTGATTCAAACAAACGAGCATACGTTAACTATTAATATACATATATATATATATATATAAAAATCGCAGTTGCATTCTGTTTAAGAGCTTTCAAAATTTATGTTTTTTTAAATCGAAAAACCGAATAATTAAGATAAAAGTCTAAGATTTGACTTAAATTGGGAATTTGTTTATAATAGAAACTTGATAAAAATATCCTGCAGACCCGAAGGGGCGTTTTTTAAAAACTATAAATGTTTCGGTTTGTGTCGCTTTTATATAAAATCATATTGAGGCAGAAAAACAGTGTTGCTTTGGCCCTTCGTTCTAGTCGTTAGAGCTTTCTCGTTGGTTTTCTTTAGAAGCTTACATGGTTAATGCTTTGAAGAGCTTTTGAAAATAAGAATTATAATTTAGCCCTCTCGTAGTAATTTTAAGAGATTTCTATTTTCTTTCTATAGGAGCTTACATGATTATTTCTTTGAAGAACTTTTGAAAAAAAGTATTAATTCTTAAAATAGAAAGAAAGTGTTGTCATTTGTGTTTTTTAATGTTTTATGTGTTTAACCGCCTCGTTTTTATGAAAGAACTTTGTGAATTCCTTTTAGGAGGAGAATATTTTACAATCGCCGCTGTTCGTCTTAGGCAAATTTCACTGTATGTATAGCCAACATTTATATGCCTTTATATTTTTTTGTAAAAAGGTTGAGATATATTTTATTTTAATTAATTATTAATTTTGTTTAACACAATACGAACCAAACTGCAAACTTTTTTAAATCGTTAAAACTTACCTGAAAAAGAAGAAAATAAATTGAATTAGTTTTATGTTTTATTGCAGCTTTTTTTTTATATGTGTGCTACGTTTTGCAGCAAGGATGTGTGAAAACTTATATATCAGTATATGTAACAAAATTAACCAATTTTACGCAAAGTTTTTTACTTCCTTAATAATACAATTTATAATGTACTTCATCCCTTCTTTAAATACATTTCCCTTTTTAGGGATCTATTTTTACTTGCGATTATAGGTACTATAAGGCAAGTTATGCATTTGTGCAAAAAAAATTCATTTTTTCGAAATTTCTTTTATAACGGTACCTCTCACAGAACTTGTGTTTTCAAATGCCGTTTCAGTGTAAACCATTATCACGATTTCAATAAAATTTTGCACACAGTAAGTCATTTATAATACAATTAATATTGCATTTTTCTAAAAAAAATAGTTTTTTGAAATATTTTGAAAACGGGTGAATGAATTTTTTTTTTAATAATTTTCTAAGATGAAAACTACAAATTTTATTATAATGACATACTAAAAAACATTTTAAATATTTTTTTGGAGTGAAAAAACAACAACTTTATAAAGAAACTGGTCGAACGATTTTCAATATTTTTTTCTTCGATAGACATTTAGTTTTCAAATTTTATTACATACTTAGTTTTTCCGAGAAAATTCTTAAACTAATTTAGAAATGAAAGAATTTTTGAAAAAAAAATTATTTTTTTATTTTAATATATACATACATATGCAGCCACTAAGCAATTATCTACCATAAGACCAAGTTCGTGCGACCCAGTCGTGTATTTTATTTAAATTATATTCGACGATGTGACCGCACATATGAGCAAGTATGTGCGATCCAGTCTTGCAATTTATTTTACTTGCGAATATAGGTACTAGAGTGCATTCGTGCAGATTACAAATTTTTGGATATGTAACAATCAAACATGACATTACGATGATAGAGAAACATATTTCAGTTACTGGTAAAAATCTGTTTGTCTGTATGTATATATTTTGGACTACAGCCTGAACGGTTAGGCCGCCAATCGTCTTCAAATTTGGAACATAAAGTGGTTTGACATTCTACAGAGGGTTTTTATTTTTTTAGCTCAAAAACAAAAACGGGTCCAAGAATTTTCATGAAAAAAAATCAGTGTGCTTTTGTAAATAAGCGTTATATTTTAGTGAACAAAAATTTAAATGGACGGTTTTTTTTATTCGAATTTCTCGTAAACTGGTTAACCGATTACAACCAAAATTGATATTCAGGAAGATGTAGGTGGCGTAAGCAATTTTTAATTAAAATATCTTAGAAAACTTTTTTGTATTTTTTATAATTTAAACTAAGTAAGTGTTTTTTTTTTAAATTTTGTTTTAAAATAAAATTTAAAAAAAAGTTGTTAAATAAAAACCATTTTATTTAAAAACCGTTCCTACGATTTTGAAAAAAAAGTCTCACTGTTTTAAATTTTTTATAGAAATAAAATGGCGTTTAAATTTTTGTACTGAAAACTCTTTTACGTACTTTTTTTCGAACAATCAAAAGTCTTAAAAATCGAATAAATCTTGGAAGCTTCTTATATGTATTATCAAATTTTATTCGACGCTGTGACCGCATATAAGAAGCAAGTACGTGCGATCCAGTCGTGAAATATATTTTAATTTTTCCTTAAATTTTTGTTTAGATACCAAAAAATTATAATTTAATCGTTGTATTCCACCCACCCTACAATCATGTTGCAATATAATAATAAAAAAAAAGCAATGACTCTTCTCAAGAATTTCAAGGTTTTATTCCCAAGAAAGCATATCAAAGTGCAATGTCACTGTTCCGCTGATCAACAACGATGAGATCCCCAAACAAATTTAAGGAGGACAAACAACTACATTGTTTAAGCTTTGTTCGTTGAATGCCCTTTGTGCAATCTTTTTGTCAAAAAAAAATTCATTGAACTTGAAAACATCCCATAAGAACAAAAAAAAAATATCAAAAAACAAAAAAAAAAATCAAAATTGACAGAGACCTTTGGTATGATAAATTCTACTCCTGTCAAGCCAAAAGCGCACTTGACACTGAAATTATGTTTTTTTTTCAATTTTAAAACAAGAAACATTTTCTGAAATATAATTGTTTTTTTTATTTGATGAGATAATAAATGAAGCAAGAAATTAGTCTGAAGTTCACTTGTGGTCCTGGGAAAGAAAAAAATAAATAAATAATTTAGTCGAAGTAAAATAAATTTTTCAAGTCATAATAAAGTATGCAGACCGTGAAGCTTTAAACAAATTAAAAAAAAAACCTTAAAATAGATTTAAACAAATAAACAAAACACAAAAATGTCATGAACTGAATGAAAGTAAAAACAATCTGGCGAATGCCTTGGCTTTGACGAAATAATTTTGTATTTTTGACGAAAAAGAAAATTAGTGTTGTCTAATGAATGAATCACGTGAAAAAATAAATTGCAGCAATGTTGAGTGGGAGAAATGGAGGTGTTGCGTTTTTTTTTTTGAAATTCACGTGAGAAGCAGTATTTTGAAATTTAATTTAATTTTTTTTTAGTTTGTGTTGTTAAGTAAATCTCAGACCTGACTACTAGGCAGCATTTTTAATCTAGTACAATGAAATGTATATTTGGTAACATTGTTTTTATACACAATGAAACATTTAAATTTAAAATGAAGTCTAGTCGGCTAAGATACATTAGACTGATCAGTTGTCTCAAACGGAAAAAGTTATATATATAATAAATTATTATATTAAAAAAACGTTTATGTAAATCCTTTTATTTTTTAAGGAAAAAGTTTACATTGCTTTTAAGAATCTCTAGAACTTCGAGCATTTCTTCATATCCAACTTCCTGCTCAGAACTCGATTAAAAGTCATTGTTGAATCTTAAGCGCCTTTAATTCGATTAAGTTTACTCAGTTCTATTGCAATTTCAATAAAAAAAAAAATTGTGCCCGAGCCCTATTTTTACCTGCGAGTATAGGTACTATAATGCAAGTTATGCATTCTTGCAGATTAAAAAAATATTTGAGATAACAATCAAACATCACATTACGATGATAGAGTATCATATTTGAGTTACTGGAAAAATTCTGTCTGTCTATCCGTCTCTCGGTATATTGGACTACAGCCCAAATGGTTGCGCCAATCGTCTTCAAATTTGGAACGTAAGGTTAGTTTGACATTCTACAGACTTTATTTATTTATTTTTTGTTGACGTAATAACGTCTTATCAATTGATGACAGGCTACACGTACGAAATAACATGACGCATGGTGGTAAGAATCTTAATCGCGATACTGTGGTTGTTTCAACCAAAATCGATCGCAAGCACCAGGCGAACATGAAAAACAGGCGCGAATTCCCAAAATAATTCCACTCAAACTCAAAGAAAAAAAAAGAACAAGAAGAGAAAAAAAATACAAAACAGGCGGAGTTTTGTTAAAGTAGATGTAGATATTGGTGTGTGTGTGTGTGGATTAAACGAGAGGGTTTGTGGATGTGAGTTAACGGGATGTATGTTGGTGTTGCTGCCATCAATGTTTTCTTATGATGTTATCACGTAAAATTATCGTCCGTAAACCGACTTTACAGACAACCAACTCCTTTTTTCAGAAATTCGGTAATAGTGAGTTTAGGCAAGCTTCAGTCCATGATCCGAGGCTCATCATTTAGCGCATGTGTTAGTAGTTAGTAAATCAAATCAAATCAAGACAAATGCTGAGCATTGAGCAACATGCATTAATTCAAGATTGCACAAGTGATGAGAACCACCGCGGTAATTCAGACCAATATCACAAAGCAACTTTGGGGCGCCAATAAAGCCATTGGTAAGTTGGTGAATAAATACCAAGTCATTGCTAACCCGTCTTTAAGATAAAGGTTGGATCTGCAGGAGTTGTATCCGTTGTTCATAAGGTGGGAGGTTGTAAGAATTAGCTCATGATAGCCCCTTTAAAGCAAAACGGATGAATTTGTGTTGAACGGCCTCAATACGAATACTATGAATTCCATAGTAGGGAGTCCAGACTAGTAAGGCGTATTCAAGATGAGGGCGGACATGACAATTATACAGAGAGAGTGACATATGAACCAGTGTGGCTTAATGAACCCAATTATGGAATTGGCCTTTTTCACTATGAAAAAAAAATTTGTCTCGATGAAGTGCATCTCATGTAGCCGTTCGGACTCGGCGGTAAACTGTAGGTCCCTTCCATTCTTGCAGATTAACAACAGACACACATGAATGGTTGAGAGTTGGCTCCTAAGTACCCAACATGTCGGATATCAGTTTGCAGAAGAATATTATCATTTGCAGATTTAATTGTATCTCGCTATTTTTATTGCAAGAATAAATAGAAAAGGACCTATATGGCTTCCTTGGGGTACACCAGATGATTTTTTAAATAAAAGTTAGGCTAACGTCGAAAGGCAGTGAAATAAGATACTGAATAATTTAGAGCGCCCGCATAGGGTCAGTAAGTTAGTTAAGTTAATATATAAGTTGTTAAGATTTTTGTCTAGCTCTAAGTTAGGAAACGGAAAATAAAAATGAATTAAAATGAAAAATGACATTGAACTTGGGGACAATTAATTAAGTATTAAAAATATTCTTCATCAACACTTACCAAAGACTTACTAAAGGACAATTGAGCATACATGAAGTTTGTTGGGGTTTTTCTCGATCTAAACAAGATTCCAAAAGCTCTTGGGTCGTGTTACACAGATCATCCCATATCATTTAAGTAAATTGCATACAAAAAAAAAAAAAGGTTGTAATGAAATGGTAACAATGTTTTAATGTAAGTCTTCCAAGCCATATTTCTCTGGATACGCAATGATTTAAGTTCTTGTGTGTACCAAGAATGGCAAAAATTCAAGTTTTTGGAAGTTTTAGTTTTGATAGTATTTCTTATGCAATTTCCTAAAATCGTGTAGAATTTAGCACCTGCGTCGTCGATATAAGTAGAGTCTGATATACTATCAAA
This sequence comes from Platycheirus rosarum, assembly GCA_963971375.1. Taxonomy (NCBI): domain Eukaryota; kingdom Metazoa; phylum Arthropoda; class Insecta; order Diptera; family Syrphidae; genus Platycheirus; species Platycheirus rosarum. The sequence continues at coordinate 28,152,311 of OZ020507.1, forward strand.
TACCACCGCTACCTAAGCCTGCTGAGAGTAACTGAAAGTTGGCTTTCTTGAAATCAAAAATATATGAACAGTCCTGCGGGTTACAGTTTTCAAAAAGGATGACAGCTCAAATCAAAAAAAGATATCCAGGGTGGATGATAGTTATCTATATTAGTAATGCCTGAACTAGATTCAAGAACTACAGAACTAATTGCGTCAGATGAAAAAACTAGATCGAGAATTCTATTTTTGGAGTTCATTACAGCTTCTTGCTGTAAATCAGTTGAATTAATGCCATCAAGGTGAATAAGTTCTTGCTGTGAGGAAGTGAGGAACCCATTCAATATGAGGAAGATTAAAGTCTCTTAGAAGTTGAACATTGCTGTTATAAGAAGAAAGGTCAAAAACGTAATCTAATACCATAGAAAGCTCGGTATAGACCCTAGTAGAACTTTTGGGAGGAATATACGCATTGAGCAAATAAACTACTTTAGATTGAGTAAATAATTTTACACAAACAAATTCAATCGAAAGACTAAAAAGGATTAAAACACCACCTCCAACTTCATTATTTCTATGAGCATGACGATCTTTTCTATAAACTAAGAACTTGGTTAAAAAGTTCCGTGTCCAAGAAGTTTGAATTCAGCAAAGTTTCTGTTAAAAAAAAGATGTCATGCGGGAAAACTTGAACTAGAAAAAATTTGTGTAGTTTTACTGCTAAGCCGTCTTACATTTTGGTAAAAGAGGGAAATCCTGTTTAGTTTTTTTGCAGCTGTCTGTTAGGCTCTTGGTGAGCAGTTAGATTGATTACTTTTCCTGCGAAATTGGAACTCGTTTACAAGTGTTCCTTTTGGCCAATTGCTACTATCACAAAGAGAATTAAATAGTGAAGGTTGAGCTATTATCTTGAATAAAGAAACAAATCTATTATCTCTATTTATTTTTACTTGCGATTATAGGGACTATAAGGCAAGTTTAGGATTCGTGAATATTAAAATTCATTTTGTTGGTATTGGCTATAATTTGATTAATACCACATATACGGGAAAAGTCTATTAACGGGACCTTTAATATAACGTTTTTTTTTAATTTTTGGCTTCCTCGGTTACGGTTCTTTGGATTTCTGTCAAATTTTATATTTAGGAAGATCTAGGTAGCCCAATTAATGTTGCATATCAACATTTTTAATAACTTTTTTTTTTCTAATTAAAAATTAATTTTTGAATTTTTTTTTCCAAAATCAATATTTTGAAAACTTATCAAAAAAAATTAAATTAAATTTTATAATCAAATGTATTTTAATAAATTCTAAAAAACTGCATACCAAATTTTAAAATATAATTTTTTTTCAAAAAACTAAAAATAAAAAAACAGGATTTTATCAAAACCGGTCCTACAATTTTCGAAATACATTTTTCATAAATTCTTTGTTATTTAAGACGTGTGATGACATACTGCGTTTTTACTTAAAACCGTTATTTATTTTGGTTTTTAATACTTTTTATAAGTTCAAACTGTGTTATTTTCAACGCAAATGTTACTTGTTTCTGCCAAAGATTTTGCTTTCCAATGTAATTAGGCACATAAGAGCAAGTACGTGCGACCCAGTCTGTCCAACTAGCGGTTTTGTACATTTAACGTAATTTGCCATTTATTTATGGCAACATTTTCCACTGACTCGATGAGGTAAGTGTTCCTACGGCCGCCTCCCGGAATATTAACAATGTTACAAAATTTTGTGGGGTAAGATTTTTCTTCTTCGTAGAATTTATCACAGTTTAACGTGTTACAATCGTTAGTATCACAACTAAAGCCTTTTAGAAAAAAGTCGAAAAAAAGACGTGTTCAAAGTCTAAAATTTCGTTAACTTTAAATTAAATACTTAACATTTAAATTCTATTTAAGATAATTACTGCTTCAAAGTATTTTTTTTAATTAGCTTCACTCCGACATTGCTTGTACGCAGTTCATTTAGGTCTTCTAATTTTAAGACTTTTTATTTCATTTACAAGTTTGAAACGAAAAGATGTTCAGATTTTATGAATCTATACAAAAATGTTAATCTATATTTAAAAACTATACAGTCAGCATTTAAACAACTATTCACAGAAAACCAGCCTACTTCTGATTACAAGGTATTTAATTTTACAAAATTTGGATTTTTAAAATGAAAAATGTAAACATTTTCAAAAAATTCGTTATATTAATTATTACAGTGAAATAGTAAAACGACGCTTACCAAAAATTTCTTAAGAAAATCTACTACAATAAATAAGAAACCTGTTCAGTAACTTGAGATTTTCATCAAGTTTCTCAAACTTGGATTTTTTTATGACAAAAACAATAATAAAGCTCACATTATTGAACGCCACTTAATAATAAATTTCAGATTAAATGTGACACATTTGGTTCTTATTCCTTCGCTAATACACCTTCTTCGGTGGTGTAGTAGATAAGATGTTTAGATTGTTAAACGAGAGATCCTAAGTTCGACTCTCCGTTTGGGAAGCAATTTTTCTAATTCCTAGTGCAAGCTAGAGCGTCCGTGGGTTTTAAGTGAGAAAATAGTCTCTATCTCTAAATAATTCTCTATCTACTGCGCCGAAAAAAATTCGTTGATATCTCTCTAATTCTTCTAACTAGTGTCGTGCAACATCCGGTTGCATTCTAAAAGGCATTGTGCCTCACAGACACATGGGTAAAATATTAAAAAAAAAAACTCGATAAGTAGAAATTTTCATTTATTGATAACACGGTTCTAACCTTACGCTATTCTAAGTTTATTAATTTACCCGTTTAGAGTTTAGAAAAAAAATTGAAAATGGTAGCTTAGTAAGTTCTTGAAATACCAGCTGGTTCAGACATACTGAATAAAAATATCAGAGTTTTGATTCAAAAATGTTGCTTTGGATATTTTCTCACATTGAAAACATACATTTAAATATTGCTCATTTTTTTGAAATATGAATAAATATAAATTCTAGAATATTTATAAGCCGTAAAAAGATCAGAATATGTGAGCTTTTTGTTAGCAACAAACATTTTTATACATTCTCTTAAAATCTCACAGAAGGTTCTTTTGGGGCTGATGTAGTGTTACAATCACTTTTCCAAATGGTATCTGAATTTATTCAAATTGACAATTTTTGAACTTCAAAAGTTGTTTTCGATTTGATCGAACTCACCTCTAAAATGCCCAGAGAGTAGCTTCTTTGAATGAGGACATCATGAAAACATAGCAATGGATCTCATTAGCATAAAGTGTTAGCAACAAAGCTCTTAGAATGGAACCTTGCGGTATCCCACTATTGTTATACGAAAACAACTACAAATTAAATCAAATTGGCTAAATTTTAAATTTTTATTCACTATTTGTTTATAATTGTATCCGAAAACTAGTAGATATTAAAACTATCAATCACTGTTTATGAGACACGTGCTGATACTTTGAACTTTTGACTCAAAACATTTCAAAACTTTTTCTATTTTGTCACTATTTAACAGCAAACGATCGTAATGTTTAGCAACAACCGCTTTCAAAGCAACATTAAACATGACAGCTGTCATCCATCACACGCAACTGTGGCACATAAATTAGCCACGAATGCCAAAGCCTCGAAGCCAACTTCTCTAAACACACTCTGTGCCTCCAAACTCGGTTCACTGAAATATTTTCAACCGTTCGAGTGGTCGCACTACACCGATCTCATCACAATAGGAATCTGAAACATTATCTGCATGGGAAATGGCATAATGACGTGCGACACTATTGTGCAACACAAAAACAAAAAATTATTCGCGCTTCGCATGGCACTCCTCGTGCCGCACAATAATTGTGGCACACTTGTCAGGTCAAAACATCATCCATCTGAGCTGAGTGCAATTTTTTTTTAATTCTGACAGAAGCAATTGCAACGTCAGGCGCACCCTTTTTTCAAAACATTCACTCGCTTCAATTTCTGCTGCACAAACTAGCTATGCACCACAAACTCATAGCAAAAATCTGTTGCATAATGCAAAGTTTGCCGAGATTATTTGACAGCTGAAAGAAAATCTCTCAGCCAAATGAATTGCAAAATGTGTGAGTTGAATTTCCAAATTGGATTTGTTCGGAAAAATCTCGCCGAACTGTCATTAAATCCCGTTTGGATTGGGGTTTCCTGCTTTTTATTTCATTTTGTTTTTGTAATGATTGCCTACATTAACGTTTGAAACATTCAGTACAATGGAAATATACATAAATGTTGTAATTTTTGGTATGGCGGCAACGTGTGTACGCCTCCTGGTTAGTGACGCGTGCTGTTAGGCCTGTCATTGCGGCGATAAATTGTTTATAATTTCACGCCGGTCTATGGTGGCGGTTAATATGCCACTGACGTGTGCGGCACAATAGAGCTGGAAAGAGGTGTGCATTAATCAAAATGTTTATTAATAATAAATCGGAGTCGTGGCTGGGCCCTGCCATCACGATTAAACTTTGCATTTATCTTGATAGCATTTGAAATTTCTGTTTTGGATCAAGTGAGTGGGTTAAGTTAGAACTGTCAGGTTGTGGAATAATTGTTGTTGAACGAACAGACCTGCTGGAACAGATTCTTTGGTTGAGATTTTGGGCAACTATATTCTCATGGCATTTTTTGATTAATTTTTTTTTCACAGCATTCTATAGACAACTGATGGTTGGTCTAAAAGCATGCAACTCAAAGTTATGGAAATCTATATGCGGAGGAGTAACCGAAGACTCTCCAGTCGACACGTTGGCGTGCATCAGGGAAGCGTGTGGTTACCTACGGTTCTTAATCTTGGACAAAGAACAAGATGTATGCGATTAAATTGATAGCACCAGTACCAACTTATGTGCAACTGGAATAACCTTAAAAAAATCCAGAGAACCCAGTTAAAAAGGTAGGAGCATATGAAACGTTCCGACAGCTGTGCGGAAAAAAGGCAGACGCAAACCTTCTCGATAAAATAAACGCAACGATATCTGCTTGAAGTTGGCCTCAGAAATGAAACAATACAAGAGCCGGAGACTTGACGATTTTTTTAAGTCAGACTGGCTCCAGTTATGGTGGAGCTTTGAGATGAAGGAGTGGGAAAGTGTTGGTCATAATAATTGTCGGTTAAAGAAAAAACCTTAACGTTAATTTTGAATATCTAAATGGGGCAATTTGATTCGGGTAGATCATTTAATATTTGTGTGGTGCGAATTTCATTTAATTCAGAGAAAGTTCGAAATAGAGCTCTGTAGACGTAATGGATGAGCTTTGTAGACGTAATGGAGTTGCCTACCTCGATTAAGCCTTGTTGATAATATTTTAGGACAAACAAACAAAGAAATTAGATGCCGCAATTCTCACAAGCGAGCATGAAGTTTCCACTAAACCATCTGTAATATTAGAAATGCGAAATGTTATTTGTTTCGCTTTTACACTTTAACTACTCAACCGATTATCACGAAATTTCGTACACACAATGTCAGGGCTACAGAACAGGACATAAGGTATTTTTATCTTGAAAAAACCTGTGACGATGAAGGAAAAGCCGTAGCAACTCAATATACATATTAAAACTGAACACGAATGTCTGTTTTTTTTAATTACAATTTTTAAAAATTACTCCAGCGATTTTGATAAAATTTCTTATGTGTAGTAATAAGAGTTTTTTTTATTTAATTCTATATTGAATTACTTTGAAGGAGTTCAAGATAATGATCATCAAGGAAATTATATACATAGGTAAACATACATTATTATGTACGCCAGAATCTTTTTTTGTAGGGAGGGAGGTGGTAAAATTAACTAAACGAGTTGCTGATAGCACAAGCAGGTTCTGCAGAAGTTAGAATAAAGGAACAATTATTGTTAAGATAACTTCTCTAAATTCAGAATTGTTTTTTAGAAAAATTGTTTCCCAAAGTTCATCAACAATACTCAATATTATTATTAAATCAGAAACTTCAGAATAAAAAAATGTTTCACTGGTTTTGTTTTCTAATAGCTGTACCAACTTTTATATAAAACTGATCCTTCCGGCGTTGCTCAGGTACACTATAAATTTTCAATTTTTAACATGTAAGTGACATTTTTGGTCATAGCAAACAGATTTCTTATATGCACTCTCCAAACACGTCCTAAAAATTTCATTCAAATCGATTGAGCCGAAAAAAGTAGTTCGCGCACAAATAATAATTTGAATTGTTCTTTATATACACATGTATAGAAAATAGAAAAGAAAAGAACTTGGTGAGATACCGTTTAAAAGAGAAGGAAGACATTCTTTATTGACAACTTTCAGGAATTCTTGACTTCAGCAAATTGGTTCAGCGTTTTCAGTAAACGTGTGAAAAACTTTTAAGCTTTTAATTGTAAATTAAATAAAATTAATTAATTAAAAAAAGTATTTATTTCTATAGAGTTGTTTTCAAAAATGCTAAAGATATGTTCATATGTCCTTATTCAGACAACGAACTTCGGATTTGAACTTGGAATGTCAAGTCCCTTAACAGATAACGTGCAATAAGTGGAGGCCCTCGACTGCTGTGAGGCATAACGGCCATCCAAGAAATGCGACGGGATGGGCTGGGTTAATGAAGATGAAAAACTTAGATTTATACTACATATATTATATATATATATAAATTTGCTTCAAGTATTCGTCAACATGTAAGAAACAGCCAGCGCCTTCAATGACTTCTAAAACTGGAAGGCCTGCCGACGTCTTTTAAGGTCAACTCAGAGAACATAACAGAGGGATTCCTATGAGGAAGCAGTGAAGTCGAAGTGGTGTGGACCCAGTTGAGATCATAACAATCGTCGGTCAAAAATGGAGAAGAAGAAGTCACCTTAAGGAATGAAGTTACTTCCAAGGTCCTTGAATTCCGTCAAACAGAAATTGAACCATTAAAAACATTCTCTTCAGTAAACACATCAATTAATCAAAATGAATCGCCATTTACATCTTCAGTTGATGTCAACTACTTAAGAAATAGTCTCAACAATAAAAAGTTGGCTGGTATTGACCAAATTTTTAAACTTTGTTTTAGAAAAATGTCCACACTCCCTAGACGTAGCTCTGACATCGACTTTCAACCAATGCATAAACATTGGATACTTTTCCAAAATGAGGAAAGTCGTTAAACTTATTCCAAAAGACATAAAAGCTTTGCGCCCGGTCTATTTGCTTTCAAATATCTGCAAACTTTTTGAAAGAGTTTTGGTTGAACACATCAATAAAATATGCGATGATTTAAACATTATCACCAATAACCAATTTGGGTTCAGAAAAAACCACTCTACTGAACATGCGTTGTTGGTTTTACACAATAAAGTTACATGGAACCTAAGAAACAAGAAAGTAAAGCTGTGTCGTAAGAGGCCTCCTCCCTTTTTTTAAAGCGAAAAATTGCACAAACGGATGCCATCTATTTGAAGTCCGTAGTGAATGTATTACAAAAATTTAAATTGCGTATCCAAGAATGGTATTTTGGCTTTGAAACCCCTGAAACCATTTTTTAATTTTTGATTTTTTTTTCGTTTTATTTTAATATTTCCGTGACTTGTTTCGTAAAAATGCTCAAAACCGATCTACAGAAGTCATGTGTAAGTGAGATAGAGGCTAAAACCAGATAAACCATGTATGTCGTTTTATAGGTAATGAACAGATCTTTGAAACGTTTGGAGGACATTTTTTATTTTTCATATATTTTTCTTAATAATCCGGCCTTGAAAATTTGTATTTTTTTTTTGTAAATACATTACAAATACCACATAATTTTTCCAATATGTAAAATTTGTTTTCTTCAACGGTTTGAGAAAAAAAATGCTTTAAAAAGTCACACGTTTTTGAAATACAGTACATTTTATAAACTTCTATTTTTTGTTCAAAATAACGTTTTTCGAAGATCATTCCCATTTTTAGTTCATAAGCTTACCACAAGATGGATTAATTTCGATTTCGAGATCATAAATTAATAAAATGAGTATTCTCTGTGAAAACTAAAATAATAAATTTGTGTATCACTTCATAGTTTCAAAAATCTTTTTCCTCCATAAGATGAAGAATAAACGTATAGAATTGGTAAGATGAACAAGATAATTTGTCCAACATGCATTGCTTATGAATGCAAAAAAACACATACACAGCTGGTCGAAAAAATAGGTGTGAAGAAAGAATTTGCTCTTAGATACGCGAACTGGAATGGACCTGAAGGACTTAAAAAATGGCGTAATATCCTGTGGAGCGACGAGACTAAAATAAATTTGTTTTCTTCGGACTCCGGACGTAATGTAAGACGCCCAAAAGGAAAAGAATACCACCCCCGCTATACACAAAAAACAATCAAACACGGAGGTGGCAATATTATGGTGTGGGGATGTTTTTCCTGGTACGGTGTCGGTCCTATATTTCTCATTAAAACCATATTAACAAAATATGGGTATAGGGATATCTTGGAAAATGTCATGCTTCCATTTTCTGAAGAAAACATGAACCTCCGATGGCATTTTCAACAGGATACCGATCCAAAACACACGGCGGGTCTCGTAAAAGATTGGTTCCAAGAGAAGGAAGTATCTCTTATCCCGTGGCCAAGTCAGTGTCGATCCATCCGTCACCATTAACTGACGTGTCTGCGGTTGTGCGCGAGAAAAAGTGTCGAGTGTGCCCCTCACAATAGAAAAAAACCCAAAAAAAAAAAAAAAAAAAAAAAAAAACAACACTCCCCTTACAATAAACCGATTCAGTTTTTAATAAAATATATATATATAAACATACATACAAAACAAAAAATAATAATAATAAAAAAAAAAAAAAACACTAAAGCAATCACGCCATCACGCCATCACATATAGTCAACAACACCTACCACTCGCGATGCTTCTCTCCACCCCTTCCACATACACCCAGTGATAAACTGTTTTTTTCTATACACTGCATTGTTGTACTATGTATAGTATGATGATGCAGTGAATAGATAAGAACATCTGGACTTTGGTCTCATTGTGGTGTTTCTGCAAGCTAGTTTTTTTGTATGCAAATTGTCTTATGGGCATAACACCTAAGGCAATTTGTATTACAGAGACTAATCTATTGCATTGACTTTGCAATTTGACCTTTGCCGGAATTGTGTCTTTTATGTTTTATTGTTGTAATGGTAAGTAATTTCCTTGTTGTTTTTACCAATATTCGTGGACTCAGAAAAAATTTTTTTAACGTCTATGTCCACACTGTTCAATACAGGCCAGCTGTTTTGGCATTAAGTGAAACCCAGATTGGAGTTAATACTGATTTATCAGAATTTGCTTTACATGGGTATAGCTTGATGCCACTTCTCTTTTTGCATCATGGTCTTGTTATATATGTTCGGAATGATATTGCTTGCCAGAGCCTTCCCCAATATGGGCAATGTTCCAACACGGACTTTAACTTCTTGTGGCTCAAATTCAATGTCCGCAAGCAAATCATTCATTATTGTTTTCTCTACAGGAGCCCAAATCTAGACAGCAAATCGACTTTTAACGAGTTTGATGCGCTGTCTGATTCCATTTCCAAAATTGTTTCCCATTGTCCTCACACTGAAATTGTTATTGCGGGCGATTTCAATGTACACAATTCAAATTGGCTCCGCTATTCTGGTCAGACAACACCCGAAGGAAGGTATGTCGAGCTCTTTTCCGGGTTACATCACCTTACCCAATTAATAGATGAGCCAACGCGTATACCGGATGTTGCTGGGCAAGCCGCCCATACTCTTGACTTGTTTCTTACTTCTCACCCTGATAAGTATACCATTAGTGTAACTTCTCCATTTGGAACCTCAGACCATTGTGTCATTTCAGCAAATTTCTCGTCCTCCAGCCATCCAGTTAAAGAAAAACCTCCCACCAGGACCGTTTGGCAATACGAGAAAGCCAACTGGGACGGCCTGAATAATTTCTTTCGTTACTTTAACTGGTCACTATGTTTCCTCGATAGTGACGTTGATGCCAGCGCTGAAATGATCACAAATGTGATTCTTCTTGGGATGCGTGCTTTTATTCCTAACAGAGTAAAAAGTATTCAACCCAAAGAAAAGTCTTGGTTTAACTCTGAGTGTAAAGAAGCTATCAGGCTCAAAGAAGTAAGTTTCCGATCTTATAAAGCCGACCCTACAGAGGAAAATCGGAAAAAGCACAAACAAGCAAGAAACTTATGCAAATCCGTTATTGAAAGAACCAAATTTTTACATGACCAAAAATTACGGCAAAAAATTCTGCAATGTCCCAAAGGCAGTAAAAATTTTTGGTCGTTTGTAAAAAATATTAAAAACTCCTCAACATCTTCGGTTCCAACGCTCATCGCTGATGACAAACCAATTGTCCACTCTTCAGAGAAAGCAAACTTGCTCGCAGCTCATTTCGCTGCAAGCTCTACGCTACCTCACAGAAATGTTGCCCCTCCTGTACTTGAGAATGTAAATTTTTCCATGGGACAGATTTTTTTCCGCACTCGTACAGTAGCAAGAGTTCTCAAAGATCTCGACATACACAAATCTGCTGGCCCGGATGGTATACCCCCCATTCTTCTGAAGAGGTGTTCTTCCTCACTGGCAAAACCACTGCGTAAGCTTTTCCATCGCTCCTACTCTTCTGGAATCTTTCCTAGAAGATGGAAAACGGCATTTGTCCAGCCTGTCCCTAAGAAAGGTGACCCATCGTCCCCCTCCTCCTACCGACCCATAGCACTTACGTCCATTCTTTCCAAGGTCATGGAAACGCTGATCAACCGTCAGCTCAAGGAATATCTCGAAGACCGAAAGCTTCTCCATGACCGTCAGTATGGCTTTCGCAGTAATCGTTCCACTGGTGACTTGATGGCATATCTCACCGAACAGTGGAACAAATCTTTACATCGCTATGGCGAAAGTAAGATTATTGCGCTTGATATCTCCAAGGCATTTGATAGAGTTTGGCATGAAGCTCTCTTATCGAAAATGCGTGCTTTTGGGATCGATGATACTCTTGTTCGTTGGATTAGAAGTTATCTTCTGGACCGTTCAATGCAAGTTGTACTGGACGGTTTCAAGTCTGATCTCCATATTATAAATGCTGGTGTGCCCCAGGGCTCTGTTCTTTCTCCAACTCTTTTCCTCATTTTTATAAATGATCTTTTGTCTGTTACTTCTAATCCACTTAACTGTTTTGCTGACGACTCAACCCTCAGCTTCTCATATTCGTTCGACGATGCACGTCCTTTGTCTTCGGATGTACAATCGCAACGGCACCGTATGATAAGTTCATTAAACTCCGACTTATACAGCATTGTCAAATGGGGTAATAGAAATCGTGTGGAGTTTAATGCTTCGAAAACTCAATGCTGTCTCATGTCGTTAAAGCTAAACATTCCCCCCATGCCATTGTCCATGAATGGCACTTGCATCGAAGAAACCGAAAAGCTCTCAGTACTCGGTATGTGTGTCAATGACGACCTCCGTTGGAATGACCATATATTTGAGATCGCCAAGAATGCTGCTAAGTGCTTGGGTTTTCTGTATCGGTGTAAGAAGTTTTTTTCCCCTTCTGATCTGGCTACAATTTATAAAGCGTTTATACGCCCAAAGCTTGAGTATAACTCACACCTCTGGGCAGGTGCTTCCCAAGCATCTCTACACCTGCTCGATAGAATACAAAACAGAGCGGTAAGATTGATAGGAAATAGAACTGTTTCGGAAACGATTGCACCCCTCGAACATCGACGCAATGTTTCATGTCTTTCCTTGTTTTATCGTTTCTTTTATAAAAAATGTTCACTCGAGGTAGCCAGCTGCATTCCTCCCCTTAAAAATTTCACCCGTAATACTCGCCTTGCAAGGAATGCTCATCAGTTCACCCTTGAGCCCAATTTCGGACGTACCGTTAAATATAGAGATTCTTTTTTTAGTCGAACAACACGAATTTGGAATGGCTTACCCAGCGAGGTTTTTCCTTGCCATTATAATCTAGAAGCATTCAAGACCAATGTTAATCGACACTTTCTGTCCCTCCTTTCCTAAAATTCCTATGCTCGCGCAGTGTGTTAACATTAAAAGGGAAACATTAATCCCTGTGCGCGTGCAACGTATAAAAAAAAAAAAAAAAAAAAAAAAAAAAAAAGTCAATCCCATTGAGAACTTGTGGAATGCACTCAAGCGAAAGTTAGGCGGGCAATATTTCACAAATGGAAACCAATTGTGGGAAGCCGTTCAAAGAGAATGGTATTCTATAACCAACCAGACATGCCAAAAATTAGTGGAATCAATGCCACGCCGACTCCAAAAAGTTCAAGCTAACAATGGAGGATACTCTGGTTATTAGAGTTAGGTAATCGAAAATTTAGGTAACCAACATTAAATGTTAATAAAATCAATATTTTTAATACTTTAGGAAGACGCGCTTATTTTATTGACCAGGCTAAAATGCGTCAATCGACAGTTTCGGCCACTTATTATGAAAATGTTCTATTAATTCAAGATCCTATTAAAGTCTTTTATTTTCTTTGTTATTGAAGTTTTATTAAAAACATAAAAAATTATAATGCAACTGAAAAATGTAAAAAAAATTAACTAATAAAAAAATAAATAGTCAGACCTATTTTTTTGACCAGCTGTGTATGTACATCTAAATAACCAGTTTTACTTTGTCTTCTATGAATGAAAAAAAACTACACAAAATATCCAGCCCCTGCATTGCTAAGCAACTCTCACTCACTAACCACCGCTTCAAACAAAACAAGAGATGCATATGACACCAATGGAAATGTGTAGATAGTTGTTTCCAGCTTTGACGATGACAAAATTTTTCTTTTTGTCTGGTTTCGAAATTGCTGGTCTTCGAATTTGGGTTCGAATTTTTGTACGGAGGCCTCTTAATATAGATTTGGAAAAAGCCTTCGATAACATTTGGCATAAAGGTTTGACATTCAAACTTATTCATCAAACTGTCTAACTAGAATCATCCAAAGTTTTTTTAGATGACAGATTTATCCTGTGTATATAGGGCCAGAATTTTCGGAACAAATTGCAGTTTTATCGGGAATAGCTCAAGGATCAATATTAGGTAAAACATTATTTAATATTTTCCTTCATGATTTTCCTTTCAACGAATTTTTAATTCAAGAGCCTTGTGGTCTGCTGTATGCAGACGACACCAGCATCATCGCAAGTGATAAAAAACCAAGCATTGGTAGGATTCATGAAAAAATTCCAAACCTAGAAAAATACTACAAAAGATGGGGTTTAAAAATTAACCCTGAAAAATGCTACCTTACTTGTTTTAGAAACTCTAGCGGAAAAGGTTGTTACAAAGCTGTGAAAAAAGCAAGTCTTTAGCGTTCCACTCAATTCGGAGCCAAACATTTTGGGTATAAACTTTCATAACAGATTTGTCTTTAATAAACATACTAGAACATCTCTGATGAAGGCAAAAATGGTAAAATCCAATTTAAAGTCTCTGATGTCTTCCAAACACATGCCTGGGAAACACAAAAGTTTTAATGTATACAAAACTCTTTAAGACCCTTATGGGTTTGGTATATGGTTTTCGATTTCTCAAACTGTGGCCAAAAGAGTTGGAGAACTTTGAAAGAACAATTTTAAGGTTTTGTAGTGGCAAGTTTCGAAACAGAACAAAAAATGGTTTTTTAAAAAAAACATTATAATTATGAATATACTAAAGTAACACCTCTAATGATGTATCAGATTGAACTTTTGCAAAAAACGACTTCAAAGATTTCCCCCACCTCACTTATACATTTAAGACCAAATGTAAATAGTGACTTATTGGCTCATTTTTATAATAAGGCACTACCCAGAAATGTGAGAGGATGAAACTAATTTTTGACTAAAAGTACATACAAATTATCCTATATAGACCGACGTTGAAAGTATTTATCTGTTTTGTTTATATATATCAGTATATAATACAGTTAAAAGATAGAGAAAAGCAACGTTTATTTACTTATTTCATTTATGTATAAATATTTAATACATGAATTATTATAAATTAATTAGGTACTCCCGAAAGGGTTGTTTTTACTTGCGATCATAGGTGCTGTAATGCAAGTTATGGATTCGTGCAAAAAAAAAATCAACAATCAAACATGACATTACGATAATAGAGAAGTTGAAAAAAGTGGGTCCGGAAATTCTGTCCGTCTGTCTGTCTGTCTGTCCGCGCCGATTTGCTTCAAACTTGGTATTTAGTATTTATTAGGTAGTATTTCGGGGGGTGTTTTTCATTTTTGCTCTAGGTCGCATAATAACGGTACTTGCTAAAGAATTTTTTACAAAAAGTTTGATTTTCTCGAAAACGGCTCTAACGATTTTGATAAAACTTTCAGGGTGCTATTGTTTTTTACAACAGTACATCTTTCATGAATTTTCGAAATTTGTTCTATAACGGTGCCTCTCATATAACCGGTTTTTTTAAATGCGGTTTTTTCGTAAACTATTATCCCGATTTCAATAAAATTTTGCACACAGAAAGTCATTTATAATTCAATTAATATTGCATTTCAAAATTTAAAAAAAAAAACTTTTTTTTCGATTTTTTTTTTAATTTCTAAAAAAAAATTTGGTTTTCGAAATATTTTGAAAATGGGTTGATTGAATTTTTTTAAAATAATTTTCCCAGATGAAAACTACAGATTTCCTTATGATTTGCGGAAGGATCTTGGTTTGCAGGCTTACAAAATCCAACTCGTGCAAGAATTGAAGCCGAACGACCATCAAGCGCGTCACACGTTCGGTGAATGGGTCCACAACGAGATGGTCACCGATCCCGAAATTCAATTGGGCCTCGCCTGGAATTCATTCGAGCCACTTCCCCGAAATTATTTTTAAAACATAATGCAAACCCTTATCTATATAATCAAGCTAAATTCTTGGCGTGGAGGATGTTACCAACTTATAACGGGTCCGCCAAATAACTTTTTTTTTGAAAATGCTTCATCAACATCGATTGTATCTTCGGCTGTGTGGCACGTAGGACCAAAATCCGCACCAAACAGTGACTCGTTTTGGGTGTATCGGCTTTTCAATGTATGCTTGCGGGTTTTCTGTGCCCCAAATGCGACAATTTTGCTTGTTTACATACCCGCCAAGATCAAAATGAGCTTCATCTGAAAAGATGATTTTTTCGGCATCTTCTCTAAGTCGATCGCAGGCAGTAATGTCGCAGTATTTCCCAGCGTATACACAATTTATCTGTCAAATCAGACATGAGCTAAGTGTTAACATTCATGAAATAAGCACTAGTTGAAAAAAAAACGTTAGATGGCGGACCCTTTATATATAAGTTTGTATTTAAGATTTAAATAGCCAGATATACTTTTAATAGTCGGCTACTTTATTTAGACATAAGACTGAACAAATGTATTTATTCTGAATTGTCTTAATAAAAATTGAATTGAATTGAATTAGGGAATGTGCCTAATTAAGGTCATCCGATAGAGGAAATATTCGCCAATCGTTTGAACACACTTACACAAAAAGTGCTCTTAAAAGTATACGCGGAGAACACGATTTTTGGAAATAAATTTCCACATATTTAGCTTGCTGCGCCATTATGAGAAAAAAAATGGTAAATAAAATTTACACCTAAATATACTTTAAACTTTGCAATATCTTTTGAATCTCACAGAATTAAGTTTTTCAAAAAGGATGCAAGGTGATGAATGAAGCCATTTTCGAAAGTATATTAGATGACGTCAATGCCTGCCGGTAAGTGCAGTAATTTACTCCCACATGATGTTCTAAATGTTCTAAATATTTATTCTTACAGGTTTATTGCATCTATAGAGAAACAATATTGGCAATAATAATGATTCAACTTGATGACTAATTTAAGTGTTTAAATATTTACTGATGTTTAATATAAGATTTAATTAATTCCTTCAATTAATAATTCAAAAAAAAAAAAAAAAACTCAGTGCACTCTTTAATAACTTATTCGATTATTAGCATTAAACTTGTAAAAGGCACGTAATCTCCACTAACCATCACTAGCGTCATCTTTAATCTGAAAAAAAAAATGCTTCTCTAATGATGATTTTTCCAGAGTGAAACTCAAACCTTTGATCTCCCGACAACGCACGTCACAAAACAACAAAATTGCACCTAAGAAAAGAATTAACTTATTACGAAATTAATTAAGAAAATAATAATTCAACAGAAATCAATTTGCAACAAATTCATTTGTGAAATGCATCTTCATTCGCATTAAAACGCAGAACCTCGACACATCCATATTGGAGAATGCGCTGGATTCCAGATTCAGAGGATGTTGCTATAGTTATTGAACACGAGGAAGCCCACAAATAAATGAGTGCAAATCTTCTGCTGATTGCCAGCTTGTCAGGCCATAAGTGGCTGACAAATCGCAGTTTGAATGCAGCAAACTCATTTCACAAATGAAAATGAAATTTGCATTCTTGCAATCGAATGCATTTTCCACTCAGTTTTTGTAATAAAAGTGCATTTTTATGAGGTGAGTGGGGCGCACTATTTGAATATTAAAACGTTTGCTATTGTTTGTTTACAAAATCGAAATTGGAATGTAGTTTACATTTTAAATGCCAATAATTAAAAAAGTTGTGAAAATACTCAAAACAAAGTACAGATGAATTATTAAGTTTGTATACAGTTATGTCTCAAAGAAACAGAATTTTAATTGTCATCATAATAATGAAGCTTTTTGTTATAATACAAAAGAAAATACTTTAAAACTTTGAAAGAATAAGAATATCGAGCATGTTTGCAGGACCCCAAACCCACGCAAAATGAATTGTTTCAAAAACAGCTTTATTGATTTTGATAAAATTTACAAGAGTAGGGAGTTTTATACAAACTAGTTTCCCTGAACAGCTTAGTAATTTTTTTTACTTTTTCGAATTGAAATTAATTTTCTATAACATCATTCTTTTTAGTTCATTTGAGAGGAGGTTACAGACATATTCGTTTTGCAAATTAGTCATTGATTTCCAACTTAATGTCTTGGCAGGGAAGAAAAACTGTTTGCTCCTTCATCACGCTGTAGAAAAAACTAAATGGAATTGGTCCTCAACCAAGCATGGATATGGATAGAAGAAAATTCTCCAATAATTCGCAAAACTTCTAAAATGTTGAGTTAGACTTTAAGAATCGAGGATTTAGTATCAAAAAAAAAGTAGATACCATTTATTTTAACTGAGATTTGATCAGTTATAACCAGGAAGCTTGCTGACAGGTATGTATGTACATATTGCTAGGAGCAAATGTCATCAAAATGCGTCACTAATATTAAATTAGATTAACAGCAACAGACAAGAGGGCTATAGATTTAAAGATTCTTATTAAAAATTAATTAAGCGATAAGTGTAGTTTTCGAAATTATCAAAAAAGCACGGCTTTAAAACGTGAAAATGGGGGTTACATAGGGACAAAATCGGTATCGGAAAAACTTGGAGGAAGCTTTTGTTTTTGGTATTTACTGGAATCATGGGTCCAGCTGAGGATTATCAACTTCTAAGCAGTAATTAACAATATAAAGAATGGATATGATAATATTAAACAACTCGTTTTGAGCTTATTTAAAAGAAGTGAGAAAGTGATGATAAACTGATGTTAGCAGCATATTTTAATAGCTAGTTCATTTTCTAATAACCTTATCACTCTGTTTCATAACCTTCAGCAGATTATGAAATCTCATTTATGCTTTCAACATGGTTCCTAGTCATTCTGAAATGTTTTTTAAATGTTTCTGAAATGTTTAAAAAAATGTTTGTTTGGTGTGGACACACCTTTACAAATACAAAATTGTTACGTCGTTCGTTGGTATTTTCCACTTTAGAACAGCTAAACCGATTTCGTATTATATTATTTTAATGTTAGAAGTTAGGCCGTTTTAATAAAAATTTTTTTTTTGACTATTTTATCCAAAATTCTAGAATAATAATATTTATAATATTTTGGATCAAAATACACTTCCCGAAAACTTCTAAGAACATAATAAAATGGGAGAAAGAGTTGGGTAAAACATTCCCACATTCGAATTTTGTGGCTGAAGAACATATCTCTGTACATAGCACTACGACCGAAGTATTGCGAAGTAACGGCAAAGGAGTAGTGCAACTGGCTATTTCTCAAAACCATTGACCGTATAAATTACGGTAGAAAGGAGAAAGACATTAAACATTTCGTCTATGTTCGAGTAACTTGAAAGTTCTACTGATGTCATCATCTCTTGCTCTTCTTTGAATATCAATTAAAAGACTTCACTTATTAATGGACTACCAGCCAAGATATTGGTGTTGTACTCTAGTCTCGGACGAATATACGTTTCAGCAGAAAAGGAAAAGATTTTTAAATTCTAATATCTTGCTGTGTCGCATATGCGATCGTTCTAGAAGACTTGATTGGTGATACACATACCGAGAATTTTAAGATTCCTTATTTAAAAATACTGATCAAGATCAGGATTTAATGAGCTTAAAATTGAAGATCCACATCCGAAGAGCAGGGATAATATGAAAAGCTGAGTGAACTATTGTCAGCAAAGCAATTAGGTGAATGTGAAAGAGAATGGGAAACAGAACCGAGCCCTGGGGCACACCAGTATTTATTTTTGAGGTGTCAGACTTAAACCATCTAATATTAGTTGTATTTAACGGTCCAAAAAAGTAATTTTAAATAAAGGGAGGAAGTTATATTAGATATTATTATTATTATATTCGATAAGAGATCCTGGTGATACAATCTATTAAATGCTTTACAAATATGAAGTATAATCATCTTATTTTCTCCGAAATCATTTGAGGATTTGTTCCACTATTTGCTGATTTTAAACCCTATGAAGAAACGGGGTGGAATATTTTTGAATCACCTCCTCGCTTGCGACTTGGGAAAAATCACATCGAGGCAATAGACACCCAGGTGAGCCTAGCAACATTTTAACACCAAAATACTTTCCTTTGACACGACTGGAGGTCACCGGTGTTGTTACAGAAAGATAAAACAAAAAAAAAGCATGTGTCGAAAAAGACAGGCGCAAAAACTACTGGATCAAACAAATGCAACGAAACCTGCATTTAGTTGTCCTCAGAAATGGAATATTCCAAACCCGAAAGGCCTGCTGATGATTTCTGAGGTCATTGAAAAGTGGCAGAGCTATAGTTTCAGCCGAGATCATAATAAATATCTGTTAAAAAGAAGAATAAGAAACAGATTTATGGCCTGTTTCTCAGTGAGAGTTTAAACCAAAGTTTTACTAAACCTGAACGAGAATTTAAACTTTTGGTTTAACTCGTTCAGTTTTACAGTGAATAAATAAACTTCCAGTTAACTAAACGCAGTTTTAGATGCTCTGTTCTAGAGGGATTTTTGCTGTACATAAATATTTATCGGAAATTTTTGTCTGTGTACGTGGAAAACACAAGGGCGCAAAATTATAGACGCTTTAATACCAAACTAAAACAAATAAAGTTTGGCACTAACATTAAAAGTGTAGTTCCTCAATTATAGACGACTCAAAAATTAATTTTCTCCTAGTGTGAAACTAGATTTTTAATAACAGGAATCCCCTGCATTATCTTTTTAGTGTGAAACTAAAAACTCTCAGAGAGCATGACGGCTCTTTCTCACAAAACGCCATTTTGAAAACAAAAATACACACAAACACTGACTAAATCCAATAAAAACAAAATTCTCTAAGATTCTCAAACTTTTAAATTTGATTTTAACTAGTGCAGGGTTTTTTTTGTTTATAATTGAGAGAAACTTAGTGCAGAACTCAACATTTTAAGTAGTGTCAAGTTATGTATTAAAAATAGGTTGTCTATAATTTTGCGCCAAGTAGATGTAGATGGGTATGAGTCGGTCCTTTTCATTTTCTAGCAAGAACATATTTTTTCTTTCGCTTTCACTTCTACAAGTTTTAAATTATAGGTAGCTTAGTTCTGAAATAGAAAAAAATAAATAAATAAATATTAATAAGAATGTTGCGACGAAAATAAGAACATAATCAGTATTAAAGACGATTTTTATTTAAAAAATGATTGGCCTTCGCTACCATCGCCAGATGCAGAAATATGTGGACCTCAAAACTCAAAACGGCTGTGTCTCTGTGTTCTTTGACGTTAAACGAAACCCTAAACTTTGGAGTGAAGTCATTTAACTTAAACGAAAAGTTAAACTTCACTTTCGGTTTAAACAGGCAATATGAAACATAAAAATTGTTAAACGTAAGTTTAAACCGAAATCAGATTTTAAACCCACACTGTGAAACTGGGGGTTAGTGAGATAAACCATTAGATCAACAGACCTATTGCTAGGAAATTTTAACTGCCATTCATTCCTCGAGATGTTTCTTGAGCTGATATTTTGGATGTAAATTCCAAAAACTGACTGCAGATACATAGATACATAAAAGGAGTGTTCTGTTTCGAAATGTGAGAAATGCGGTAAAATTAATTTAAATCTGCGTTGAGTTGGCGATCAGTAGTGATTCACTTAAGTAAGCAGGACATCTATGGTATTTATATTTGTTGCGAGACAATTGTATGTCTCTGAATGCGATATATAAAGAGAATACAGTCATTGAAAACAGTATAAAGTTTTCGTTTATAATGAAAATCAAGAATAAAATAGACTGACAAATTTAAACAACCAAAATCAACGGTTTTGTGAGAGGAATAATTACCCAGAGTATAATCTCAAAGGCCAAAGTTAATATGGCTAATAGTGTTCGAAATTGTCCCACAGCAGCTTAAATTCCTATTTTATATCCTAGAAATTTTACATCTATTTTATTTTTTTTTTTATAATTAACGCGCGCACAAGGGATTATGTGTTTCCCTTTTAATGTAGAGCACACAGCGCGGGCATTAGAAAGATAGGGAGGAGAAAAATAGGAGGTGTCGATTAACATTCGTTTTGAATGCTTGCAGAACAAAATAGCAAGGGAACATATCGCCGGGTAAACTGTTCCAAATTCGTGTTGTTCGGCTAAAAAAAGAATTCCTATATTTCACGGTACGTCCGAAATTAGGCTCAAGGGTGAACTGATGAGCATTCCTTGCGAGACGAGTATTACGGGAGAAACTTTTAAGGAGAGGAGTGCACCTGGCTACTTCTTAATATTTTTAATCAAGTGTCTGTAAGGCAAATTGCCTTTTAGAATGCAACATGACATTGCACGACACTAGTAAGAAGAATTAGAAAGATAGGTAAGAATTTTTTTTCGGCGCAGTATCAGTATCAGCAGCAGATCTCAAATATATGGTCGTTCCAACGGAGGTCGTCGTTGACACACATACCGAGTATTGAGAGCTTTTCGGTTTCTTCGATGTAAGTGCCATTCATGGACAATGGCATTGGGGGTATGTTTAACTTTAACGACAGAAGACAGCATTGAGTTTTCGAAGCATTAAACTCCACACGATTCCTCTTACCCCATTTAACAATGCTGTATAAATCGGAGTTTAATGAGTTTGACTTACGGTACCGTTGTAATTGCACATCCGAAAGCGAAGGACGTGAATTATCGAACGAATATGAAAAGTTGAGGGTAGAGTCGTCAGCAAAACAGTTAAGTGGATTAGAAGTAACAGACAACAACTTGTATTGAAAGGTCCAGAAGATAGCTTCTAATCCAACGAACAAGAGTATCATCGATCCCAAAAGCACGCATTTTCGATAAGAGAGCTTCATGCCAAACTCTATCAAATGCCTTGGAGATATCAGAAGCAATAATCTAACTTTCACCAAAGCGATGTAAAGATTTGTCCCAGTATTCGGTGAGATATGCCATCAGATCACCAGTGGAACGTTTGCTGCGGAAGCCATACTGTAGGTCATGGAGAAGCTTTCGATCTTAGATATATTTCTTAAGCTGACGGTTAGGTTAATCAGCGTTTCCTTGACCTTAGAAAGAAGGGATGTTAGTGCTATGGCTCGGTAGGAAGAGGGGGAGAATCGGTCACCTTTCTTAGGGACAGGCGGAACAAATGCTGTTTTCCATCTTCTAGGAAAGATTCCAGAAGAGTAGGAGCGATTGAAAAGCTTACGCAGTGGCTTTACCAGTGTGGAAGAACACCTCTTCAGAAGAATCGGGGGTATACCATTCGAGCCAGCGGATTTGTGTGTATCGAGATCTTTTTAATATTTTTTAATATACTGCAGATTTTTTTGCCGTAATTTTTTGGTCATGCAAAAATTTGGTTCTTTCAATAACGGAGTTGTATGAGTTCCTTGCTTGTTTGTGCTTTTTCCGATTTTCCTCTGTAGGGTTGGATTTGTAAGATCGGAAACTTACTTCTTTGAGCCTGATAACTTTTTTACACTCAGAGTTAAACCAGGACTTTTCTTTATATTAGGCTTGATGCTTTTTACTCTCTTAGGAATCACGCATCCCTAGAAGAATCACATTAACGGTCTAAATCAAAAGTACCAGCGCAGCCATGAAATATTGGCATGTTTAGCTTCACAATGTAGTGATTTGTTTCCTTAATATGGGAGTTACAGGTTTTCCTGCCTTGTTCAAAATGTTTCCGGTTTTCCTCAGTAGGGTTGGCTTTATTGCAACGAATCCTTTTACACTGATAACCTCTTTTACATGCATTTTGTTTGAATTAGATCTTTGAAGCTATTAATCTTACCCGGGATAGAAGTTCTCATTCCCAAAAGAATAAGGTTTGTGACCATGTCTGCCCTCGAGTCTACGTTAATATCAAAGAAGCGTGGCGAGTAGATACAAATCCGGAAGAAATTATTAAAACCGTCCTAGTTCCCAATTTGCTTTCTTATTCGGCCGAATGAGAAGTATTTTCTTCAATTGAAATATTTTGGAATGAGAAACATGCATGACACACTGTTAAATTTGTGTCTAGGGGCAATAATAACTTCAACAAAAGTATACTTAACAAACGTATACATCGGCGTCGCGCTTGAAGCTTTTTCATGCTATAGACTTTGGCAATATGCTACAGTCAAACTGATATGCAAAAGTCCAATCTTCTCAGTTCAAACTGGCGAACCCAACATGGGTACTGGTAAAGTAAGGCACAAAAGCAGTTCAGAAAGATTAAATATTTTTTAAAAGGAAAATAGAGACGAGGAGCACGGTAAGTACGGTTTAACATATTTTACATGACTGCAAGTTGGAAAAAGCTTAATTTAGAGCATCAAGGTAAATAAAAGTTTTCAAATAACAGTCGGTGACTTTAACTTTAACAGTCTTAATACTAATTTTTCTTCTTTTATGATGAAGGAAATTATTGGGTTAAATATTTCGCCAAGAAGTACATTAGAATGCACTATAACATATTTTCAGAGCCTTTATTAACACCCATAACTGACGTCATCTTCGTGATCGCAATTAATATTAATTTAAATTTTATCTCATTCGTTTCAAACTAAAATGATTTCCTATTTTAATTAATAGCTTTTTGATGGCCAAGAAAAAAAGATAATTAATACCCCAAGCTATATCTTTAAAATATCTTACAAAACACATATCTTTCTCTGTGTGTTTTAGTTAAATAAATAAATTCAACATCATGTAATTTTATAAGATACTCATAGCTACACGGAACACGTGAAAAGCGAATGCACTTTAGAATTTAATAACACGTTGTCTGTGTTGCAGACAACTTGAAATCGTCTGATTGTCTGGGAGCGTTAGGTTACAGCTGATTTGATGTTAAAAAATAATGAAAATTAATAGATTTATTATCAAGTTGATTGATTGTATAATAACAGTTCATTATTCATTTCTAAGGAGTGCAGTGTGTCGTAATCGCTGTGTTTAGAAAGCGAGCTATCTAACACAACTAAGTCTTAGGTGACTTCTAGAAAAAAGATTAAGTAATTTTTCTCTGTTGGGTATTATTTCAATTTGTTAATTAAGACATTTTTTAGTAAATTCGCAAGCAAAACTTGTGTGTTTATAGTCATGTTTGTAATTAATTAAAACGTGAGCCAAAAAATGCTGTGGAAGTTGGATCTTATTATATGCCATTGATGATCTTAATGACGGATGTCAACTAGAAATTATGACAATTTTATTAGCTATTTTTTATTTAAATAAATAATAAGCTCACTTAAAAGATGTTTTTTCGTGGGTAATTTAAAATATTAAACTTTGACATAAAAGTAAGCTTGAACGTAATAAATTAATTACCGTAGATACACTAAGTTTACTATGTATACCCGATTCGTTTACTTACTAATTATCACCTACTTGTTTCTTTTATTTTTATTTTTTTTCACATCCAAAGTAGCAAATAATTTTTTTAAACAACGCTTGTGCACTTACCTGAAAATAAATAACAAAATACAATTTTGATTAGTTCAATAAACGTTGAAAGTAAACAATTGATTTTATTGTATTATTTTAAAATGGGGGTTTCCGAGTTTGCTTCAAATTAAGAAATGGTATTTTTTTTGTCTGGATCATATAAATAGAAGATAAATATTTACTTAAAGATCTTTATTTTAACATTTTTTTGAAGCAAATTATAAAAAAAAATAAATTTATTTACTTCTGTCAAACTACTGCTTAAAGAAAGTAATAACGCATTTTATAAACTAGAGGGAAAGAGGGCAATTAAATTGTCGATAACATTAATTGGATCTAACCTTTTTTGTTGGTTTTATTACTAATGGCAATTAACGAAGAAACACACTTCA
The DNA here is from genome assembly GCA_963971375.1 of Platycheirus rosarum. Taxonomy (NCBI): domain Eukaryota; kingdom Metazoa; phylum Arthropoda; class Insecta; order Diptera; family Syrphidae; genus Platycheirus; species Platycheirus rosarum. Next base: position 28,176,972 of record OZ020507.1, read on the forward strand.
ACACAGAATAATAACTTTCAGTTAATTGAAAACGATAAAGAAACTACTAAGATACTATTTATTTATTAAAGGGTTTGTTCAAGTATAGTTTCATTACAAGGCAAACTACTTATCAATCTAAAAAATGTCAATAAAACAAATACGTAAGTGTCAAATAAACAGATATACTTATATTATTTCTGACTAAACGTATTAGTCGAATATTAAAAGAGAAAAACACAGCTATTAGAATGGACGGATTTTGATAAAATAATCAACGAGACTAGTTGAGCAAATTAAAAAAACATCGGAATTTTATTTATGAGAGGAATCAAACGACATTTTTTATATAAAATATAAAACACTCTGCGCGGTATGAAGGAAATAATAAAATAAGGAAAGTGTCGATGAACATTGGTTTTGGCAAGGGAAAATCTCATGGGTAAACTATCCCAAATTCGTGTTGTTAGGCTAAAATCTCTGTACGCACGAAATTAGGCTCAAGTGTAACCTGATGAGCATTTGAGCGCAAGACGAGTATTACGGTTGAAATTTTTTAAGAGTGCTCCATAATAAAATAAGAAAAGACTAGTGTTAGAGAGGGGCAAATGTTTTAGAGATACATAGTTCTATTTCCTATCAATTTTTAAAGCTCTGCTTTGTGGGAGTAATACTCAAATATTGGTCGAATAAATATTTGCGATCTCTCACAGTTTAGTGAGATTCCACTGGTAGACGTCCTTGTTGTTTACTGCAACCAAAAAATGTCTAATTTCCTTGAAACTAAAGCCGGTGTGCCACAAGGATCAATTTTGGGCCCGCTATTATTTACCCTCTTCAATAATGACATTCCCTCAGTCTTAAAATACTGTAAGGTCCAAATGTATGCTGATGACGTACAGATGCACTTTAGCTTTCCGATAGATCAAGTCGAAGATGCCACGGAGCAAATTAATGAAGACCTTACCTTTATAGCCTCTTGGTCAAAAAAGAATAAGCTCATGTTAAACTCCAATAAAAGTCAAGCCATATTAATTGGTCGCTCGAACATTGATGCTCAAAGCTTACCACAGCTTTTCTTAGAAGGATTAGTGCTACCCTACGTCACTAGTGTACAAAATCTCGGTATTACATTTAACCAAAATCTTACCTGGGGAAATCATATTGTTAAAACAGTTTCCAAGATCTACGGATCCCTTCGAGCTTTGTATCAAATTGGAAACTGTCTTCCTTTTAAGACTAAGGTAATGCTGGTTAAGTTACTTTTATTGCCAATTATTTTTTATGCCTACCCTGTTTTTTGTGACTTAGATAGTTACTCCTTACGTAAACTGAAAGTTGCTATCAATAGCACAGTAAGGTTCGCTTATAATCTTGGTAGAAGAGAACACATTTCTGGCTATATTAAAGCCTTCTTTGGAATGGAATTACAAAAATATCTCGAATTTAAAACATTAACTTATCTATTCACTCTAAAAGACAATAAAGTACCTGAAAACCTTTTTCAAAGAATTCAATTTTCATCTTCTAATAGAAGCAGAAGTTTTGTTACGCCGACTTCGAACTACACTGTTACTCAAAAACAGTTCTTTGTATACGCCATAAGACTTTGGAATTCCCTTCCAGTCTATATCAGAAGATCTTCAAGCATTAGAGAGTTTCAGGATAAACTCAAACTATATTATTGCACATAAGCGCTGTTAAGCACAACTAAATAATTGAATTGTAAAATTAATAAGATAGTACTTAAGATCATAATTATGTTTCAAGTAAATAATAAGTAAGTAAATAGTATAAATAAATAATTAAAATAAGTAAATGAGTACTAATATTTAAACCTGAATTTAATTTAAATTTAACCTTGTTTGTATTGTTTCACAACTAAAAGATATTATTTTATCTACGTGTAAACAAGATTCATATGAAATAAATAAATAAATAAAAATAAATAAATATACTGACTATTTTTATTGGAAGATTTAGAAGCATTAATCTCCACACGATTCCTATCACCCCATTTGACAATGCTGTGTAAATCGGATCCTAATGAACTAAGCATAACGGCACCGTTGTGATTCCACGACGCTGATGGTAGAATCACCAGAAAACAGTTTAAAGGATTAGAAATAATACAGAGAAACTAATTTTTTTTATAAAAATGAGAAAAAGTCGCAAACAGAACGCAGCCCTGGGGCACACCAGCATTTAATTTGTGAGAATCGGGTTTGAAACCTTCCAATACAACACAAATATTGATTTTCGAATTTGCTCCGTTCGCCTGCGCAGGTCAATAAAACCTGCACAGGTTGTTGTTGTTCAGGATGTCCGAATCGGCATTCTGGATTTTTGCTTTTTGCGCTTGCACGTCTAAGTTACAAAACGGATTCAATTTGAAGGTATATGTCTTGTGTTAAGTGTGATAAGGTGTATGGTTTTTTTTATAAACGGCCCAGCGCACAGTTAAAGAGTTATTAATGCTCTTATCTGAGAAGAATTATAAAGCCATAGGAAAGAATTTAATTCAGCGCAGTAGATCGAGAATCATGATTTTCGTTTATGACCCGGTTTTCTTTCCAGCTTTTTTTTTGTAGAATATCTGTTAAATCTAAGTGCGGTAAACTTTTGAGTTTTATTGATATCGATGAAGTTCACTGACGATCGTAATTGCTCTTATAATAGGTCGAACATAGTTGAAGTGTTTTAGCCGCCAACTCTTTTACGAGAAAATCGATTGGGGCTACTGAATGGAATGTTTCTGGGACTGTGGTTGGTGAAGTCCTGATGGCACTTGTCGTACGAATACACGCTATTTCTTTGAATCTTAAGTCATTGTTTCGTGATTGATTGCCTTGTCTAAAGCTGGCCAGCAAACACACTTGGCCTATGAAGGGTGTGTACATTAAATGAACGATTTTTAGGCTAGAAACCCATTTCTTAACAAAAAAAAGTGTGGAAGTCTATTGAAGCCTGCCTCAACAAATTGGCCCTTCAATTTCAATTTTATTAATTTTATAGGCCCTTCATGTATGCATGTTGGGCATGCGAGAAGGCATTGGCACTTAAATTTAAGCAAATGTGATTTTCAATTATTTTTTCTTATAAGTCTCAATAACAAAGGAAGATAGGCTTATTAGTCAACAATCCCTTGGTTCAGGAAATAATCCAAATGGTTTTTTTTTTAGTAAAAACTATAGTCTACCCGGCACTTTACTCGCCTTTTAGCTTTTACGCGTTCAATTTGGAATTTGTAATATTCATGGGTCAGAAAAATGAATAAAAGAACAAAATTTCGTACCTCCTATCATTACGATATTATTCTTTCATTCATTGTTCAAACCCTAGTTTTGAACAATAATGTTTGTAATTTCGTTATTTTGTAAGTTTAAAAAAAACTGACAAATTTACGCAGTCTACCTCTTGATAAGGTTTACGAAGACTTTATGCCTTATTTTGTCTGCTAAGCCACAGTAACCTTTTGCAAACTATTGGAGTTTGTGCTATAAACCTCTATTACGTGTAATTTTCTTTTCGGTTTTTTTTTTTACTTTTTTTTTACATAAACCGTAAAGAATCTAGGAACTAACTTTGGAAATGTTTTTTTTTTTTGGATGAGCTTTGACTAGCCCGGTAAACGTCGTTTGAGAAACAATATGATAGGCACGGAATCAAAAAAGAACATTTGAATTGATTTAGTTTCTCAATGTCTTGAAAGAACTTACTGGCCAGCTGCCATATCAAGTAGTAGTTGATTCAACTTGCTGCAGCTTCAGCAGTTCATTTTGTAACAAACTTTGAGACTGCAAATATATTATTTATTTTAACACAGATTAGGTAATGACAATACTCTTCGTTTTCCCTGTTATGGCTAAAATCAGTGTTGCCGCTGGGAAATTTGAAAAGGTCACCAGCCAAGAAAAAGTCGCATAAGGAAAAATAAAAAAACAACATCCACAAATATAAAAAAAAAAATTTGCTCAAATATTAACGGTACTTGTCATATAATCATTAAGTACATAACTAGAAACCGTTTTTTCGACTTTCTCGAGAACTGGTTAACCGATTACAATCAAATATAAGGAAAATGTTGGTAGTTAAGATATTTTTTTTTAACCTACAAATATTTTTCTATAGCTTTTTTTGTATTTTTGATAATTTAACCATTTTTTAACATTTTATTTTAAAGACTAGATTTTTTTAAATTTTGCTTTTAAATGTACGTTATTTTAATTTAAAAAAAAAGTTTTTACAACAGTTTTTAAACGGTTGTTCCGTCCCTACAATTTTGAAAAAAAAAATCACACTTTTTCTTTAAATAAGATAGCTTTTAAATTATTTCGCTTACAACTATTTTATGTTATTTTTCCCAAAAGTCAGAAAAATGGAATAAAACTTTCGAAGTTCCCTCAATGTTTTTCAAATTTGCTCGACGTTGTGTAAGAGCAAGTAAGTGCGATTCCGTCGTGCAATTAATTTAAATAAGTTTCAGCCTCTTTTCTTATAAAAAATATCACATTAATTTTTAATGTTTTTTGATTCCATAGAATCAAATTCTCCAACCCGAGTTTAATGAATATTCTTTCATTATAAAGTTTCAACAATAATTGTATTGTTTTTAAACGATTTTGTTAAAAAATTGTTTGAGAGGATTCGCTGGGATAGTTTTATTTAAATTGTTTTCATTATTTTGTAATATGAACTTTAAAAAAATTAAATAAACTAATCGTCATCCGAGTTTTTGAAAAAGGCTAGTTGATTTTTCTTCAAAACTGGCTGCAGAACTACCCACTGTTCAACCATTCGACAAGCAAGAAGTAACAGCTTTAAATGACAGCTACCTTTTAAAACTAAGTCTTAGAAGCTTGTGTTCTGGAGCATCGAAACTAGCCGATCTTAAAAATCACCTTAACCGCTAAATTTGATAAAAATTAAAACACTTCTGCATAATTCTTTCACGTTCTTAGAAATGGCTGGTGCAGCTGCTTGGTTAGTCTAATTATTCTATCAATTAGACTAACCAAGCAGCTGCACCAGCCATTTCTAAGAACGTGAAAGAATTATGCAGAAGTGTTTTAATTTTTATCAAATTTAGCGGTTAAGGCTTACGCAACTAATGTGGCAAATATTTGATTTTTTTTCTAAAGGCGATGATTCGATCAATCAATCATCAATAAATACATTTTCCTCATATTTTGTTAAAAAAAAAAAAGTTTATTGTTCTTGATATCGTTTTTCTACATTTTTACTTTAAAAAATTAACCTAGAGCTTACAAAAGGCTATATAAAAGCAAAAGTCCGAACAACGTCTCTGTTTAATGGTTGCACTTCAAACTCTTAAATAAATCCCTGTGTTCATTTTTAATTCGTTGTATAGAAGTTTTGATATTAGTAAAAAGTTGCGATTTTAAGTTAAGTAAACCAATTTAAGTCAGTGACTGAAAAGTACTAAATTTGGGATCAAAGTGATTGATACCAAATTTTAAAGAAAGTCGTATCATGGTCGCATGAGACAAAAAAAGGGGTCAAAAAGCGACTAAAGGCGGAAGAAAGTATTTTGAAATTCATAAGCTCTAGCGCGGCATAGCTTCAAAATTAACTTTTTCAGGCTTAAACGGAGCAAATTTTATTATGTGGGGAAGTCTCCATATTGTATAGAATTTTTTATTTATAAATAAAAAGAAAACGAAATTAAAAGTAAAATTTAATTTATTTTTTAAATACGTTATATATCACAATATTTGTAAAATTATTAAAATTTAATATCAGGATGCGTATTTAAAATATAAATAAAATTATATTTTTAATTTCGCTGACAAAGTCGCGGACAACTAGATGTTATTCGCGACTTTGTCAACCTGAAATTTATCAAAAAACTGTTTACTCAATTCGGAAAGTTTACAAAAAGTTAATAATTCTGTATTCACCATAGAGAAATACCTTGATTTGGTTTTTATAAAATAAAAATATTGTAGTCCAGTCAAAATCGGTCCATAAATAAGAATTAAAAAAAAAAAACCACACCAGCGCCACCTAGTGAGTAATTAACATAGCCTAAGTTAATACTTAAGATATTCGGTGCAGCCGTTCCCGAGATTACCCGGAACAAACAGACAGACAAACATTTTTTAAATGGTGTTTTTGTTATAAGTACTGTATATCCTTTCGTATACATCAAGTTAAAAACTGTTATTTTGATTTTTTAAGCAGACACTTAATTTTAATTTATGTATATAGATTAAAAAAGGAGCTAATTTATAAAACCAGCTCCGGCATCAAGGAATACATTTAAATTATGCATCTAATTCACAAAAAAAAATATATATTAAAACTAATTCGATAGAATCAACCTCGTAAAAGTCACTTTTCTTGAAACTGAATACATTTATTTATGTGAAGTACTCGTAAGAGTTCAATAAAATATAAAATATGTATCCATAGTACCCAGATACCTAGTCAAACAAAAAACGTAGAACTGTCAAGCCCTGTTAACTCCTAACTTATAACCCAATGATTGGAGACAATGAAACAAACACGTGTCCGATTACTTAACTCGGGTTTGCACTGCAACACACAAGCCCACTAAATTAACAACGAACACCGGATATAAGCCATTATACATGTGACAATAGCACGCCTTTCATTGACATTCAACCAGCAGACTGCTTGACGCTGGTAAAACAATTTACAGAGCCTCCCCCTCTTCCATCTAATGATCTTTTTATATCTCACCAAACAAAAGGGGTCAGCGGGTGTTAAAACAAACTATAGGAAAGCCAAATTTAATTGACATTTCACACGATATGCAACAAGTTCGTCATACATTCCTTACAGAAACAACATTATCCTTTGTTTAGACAAAGAATTGCAGCGCAACAAAGGAAAGCAGACCCCCGTTTATCGTAAAGATAGACTTTTCAAACAGAATTCTAATGAATGCATTCATTTGGATGAAAAAGATAAAATAGAAAAAAAAAGATAAAATTGAAAGCAGTCATTCATTGAACACCTTTATTGGCAGGAATGCAAATATTTGTGCAAGTGGCACCGTTCGAGGTTGGGTCATTAATTCCGCCACAAATGTAAGCTGTGGACCAATTACCAGATATTCTAGAAGAAATTTAATTTTTCCGATTTATTGAAGGTGGCAACAAAAAGATTCTATCGCGTTAATTCTGTAGATTATTTGATTTCCTTTTTGTTTGAAATGAATGCAATTTTTATATTCCTTAGTTTCGGTGAGCTGTCAGGGGTAACTGCCAATAAATCAAAAGATAAAGTATCTTTTACGGATGGATAATTAAATGGTGTTCGTATTACATCAAATCATTTTTAAGAATGAAAAAGTATTTAGGAACTTACAATGAGCAATAAATTTACTTTTGAAATTATGATAGGGCAGCACTCCAGTGCAATGTATCTAGAAGATATCGATTTGATTTTTTTTGTGTAATTACCTGTAGCTTTAATGAATAGAATTATTGTTATTGTTGAATAGTAAATAGTCGTTGTTTCCACTACAACATGAAAAGCTATTAAAATGTTGTTTAATTTACAATTTAATTAAACTATTTTTTTTTAATTTTGACAGCTGTCAAGCTTTTGATTGCTCAGTTCGGTATATTTATTTGCAATATGAGTCATTTTATCACCGTTTAAGAGCTTTAATGTGTATTTTTTCACTAAAAGAAGTAATTTTGCTTCTTGAAACGTTTAGGGCAGACAATACTGTCGGAAAAATCGTCTTTGTGAGTGAATTAGAATGTTAAACTAGGTCTGTCTGTCACAAAAAAAAATATCATCTGTCTCGTCACTGTAAGGTAAAAGTTAAGAGTTAAGGCAAATGGCCTAATTCAAATTCAATTCAATTCAAACTACCAAATATCCCAACTCTAAACATACAATATTCTCATTAGTAGGATAAACTATCAGATAATGAGAGGAAGACATATAATAGAGTGAGCGTCTATTCTAGGAGATTTTATTTCAGTTGACAGCACTTTTCTAGTGATAACATTTTAAAAATCGACGGCTGAATTCGTTTAACTAACACCAGAAAAACGTTCAGATATTATACCTAGTTCTGCCATAAGTTCTGTTACACAATCTCCAGCGCTTATCCTTTAAAACTTCTTGCGGGAATAGAACCGTTAACTTTTTTTCAGAACACATGCACTGATCAAAGAAGAATACTAGTCAGTTTACTCAGTTTGGTTTCAGTTTGCAAACTAGTAACCATTGTATATACATTGCCTATAGTACTATCATGAGACGAGAAAAAATCTTTTTCCCTAGAGCCGCTTGGAGTGCTAGTGTAGGACATTTTATTTGAGTGAGAGAGAATTAAGAGCATGGTTTTTAGTGTTATGCTTTGTGCTTAGTTTCCTGCGCATGTGCAATGTGACAATGTGAGGCAAGAAAAAACCGAAGGAGAACATGAAATAATTCAGTATCTTGTTTTGTTCATTGTATATATGTGTATAAACTGCTGGCAGTTTTGAAGTTAATATATAATGGTTTCGCTTAGCTGAGGCTTAGTTTTTTGTAAGGATTTATACAAGATCCAACATTTTCATTGTTTACGTTTTTTTATATGGAATATGTAATATGAGAACTGGTTCTTACATAAGTATTTATACATGCGTACGTCATTGACGAGACTTTTGATTTGAGTTTTTTAGGATTTTCAAGTTTTGTATGAGCACTACCTACATACATATTTGTCATATTTGTACATATATACATCATTGACCAGACTTTTGATTCGAATTCTTTAGGATTTTCAATTTTTTTACTATTCTATTATGAAGGTTGTCGTCTTCAAATAGTGTACACATTCATTCTTGAAATTTAAACACAAACTTACTTCTTGCTGTATTTATACAAAGATACAAAGGCCCTTGCAATGGATGGATTTTTGTTTTGAATTTTACTTTCCATTCAGATAGGTACCAACATATACATATAGGTACATAGATATGTATGTGTAGGTATCTATCTGAATGAACTATGTGCAGAAATTCAATCAAAAATTGTTTGTACATTGATTTATATTATTATTGATTGATTATATATTATTGATTTATAGTAACAAAGATCTTTTGTTTGTTTGAGGTTTATATAATAGGAACTAGTTGACCCACCCAGCCTAGCTCGCGGGAAAGAAATTTATAGTTAAACCAAAATATTTCTTTGTACTAATCTTCTATAGAATTGCTAAAAATACCACGGGTTTTTTACATTTGTAACACCTAATTGTTTAATTTTTACTTGCAATTATTATAGGTAGGTACTAAGTACAAGTTATGCATTCATGCAGAAAAAAAATTTGAGATAACAATCAAATACCTATAACATAACGATGATAGAGAAACATATTTGGCAAAATTCTGTCCGTCTACTAAACGGTTTGGCCAGTTGTCTTTAAATTTGGAATATAAGTTTATTTTGACATTCGACATAGGATTTTTTTAATTTCTTTTTTAGCTGATACTTGCGATATAACCGTCAAGTAAAAGCTTATTTTTGTCAAAAACAGCTCCAAGAATTTTGTATGTAAAAAATCAATGTGCATTCAATTATGGTTAAAAAAAATATGACGGTGGGCTAAGACTGGCACCACCCATAGGAGTTTTTTTTGGCATCGACTTTTCTGAGAACTGGTTAGGTAACCGATTACAACCAAAATTGATATTAAGGAAAATGTAAGTAGCCTAAGTAATCTTACACTAAAATATATTTATATAGGTATATTTAAAAATAACGGCAACATTTAAAATAATGTGCTATACCTTTTTTAAGGCAAAAAGTCTGTTCAATCATATTATTTTTTAAATAAAGAATTTCAGAAAAAAATAAATATATAAAAGGCACGACTGGTTTGCACGTACTTGCTCGTGTGTGCTAATTTGTTTATTTAGGGGCAGGTGTAAGCTTTTGTTTTCTCGATTGAAATTTTTTCATTCAGTAGTAATCGAATAGTTTTTTACTTGCGATTTATAGGGACTATAAGGCAAGTTATGCATTCGTAAAAAAAAATCTAACAATCAAACATGACATTACGATGATAGAGAAGTCAAAAAGTGGGTACGGAAATTCCGTCCGTCTGTCTGTTTGTCTGTCTGTCTGTTCGTATCGATATCTACAGCCTAAACAGTTAGGCCGATTTGATTCAAACTTGGTACATAGTATTTTTAGAGTGCTCTACTCGACAGTTTTTGGAATTGGCATTCTAGCTCCAAAACTAACGGTACCTGCCATATAACTTTTAATGAAAAACTTATTTTTCTCGAAAACGGCTCCTACGATTTTGATAAAACTTTTAGAATGCAAAATCTATTTTTTAGTTTAAATGGATTTTTGAGAAAAAGTTTTATAACGGTACCTCCCATATGACCGGGTTTTTTCAAATTAGACTTTCTCGTTAACTAATCGACGGATTTTGATAAAATTTTCAAAATATGTAGTTTTTTATGATTTAAATAATATTGCTTATTAAAATTTTCAAAAACATTTTTTTCTTAATTTTTAATTTTTTTTTTAAACTTATTTTGTTTTTTGAATATTTTGACAAAGATTTTTTTAATTTTTTCTCCTAGTATAAACTATAGATTTCTTTAAATTGACATACTCAAAAAAAATGTATTATATGTTTTCGAAAGTTTTTTCAAAAAACTGGTCGAACGATTTTGAAATGAAAAATTTATAAAATAGAAAACAGCAAGAGAAATAAGATGGCTTACAACATTTTTTTCCAAAAAACATTATGAATAGTTTTTTTTGATTTCATTAAACAAATAATATTTTCCCCCAAATTTTGTTTTATATTGCTCGGTTGAGCCCTAGCCACTAGTCTAATGAAAGCAAATTTCGTTATTTATATTATTATTTATTTATCGTTATTTATTTTAAAGCATTTTATGATCGTAACAGCATACAGCATACAGAATAAATAATAAGGACGCCTATGATAAACACATAAACATGCAAAAACAACTAACAAATAAAAAAAATACTCGATTATCTACTGAATGCAAAAATTTCAATCAAGAAAACAACTTAACTCAACGGTCATATGGCACTTCCTTTACTTTTAAGCCTACAATTTAAATTTCAATGTCCCCTCTGGGGAATGCCAAAATAATCACACACACCAAGTTTAAAGATAATCGCTTAAGCCATTTAGGCTGCAGCTCGTTATACATACCTACTGACAGACAGACAGTCATTTTTTGTCGATCACTTTTTTAGACTTCTCTATGATCGTTATGTCATGTTTCATTGTTATCTAAATTTTTTTTTATATTCACAAATTCTAAACTTTACCTTATAGTCCCTATAATCGCAAGTAAAATTTGAAAAAACTGTATAAAATGTCGAAATAACCTTAAGTTCTAAATTTGAAGTCGATTGGCTCATCGGTTTAGGCTATAGTCCAAAATACATCCGTACAGACAGACCTACAGACAGACGGACAGAATTTTGCCAGCAACTCAAATATGTTTCTCTATCATCGTAATGTAATGTTTGATTATTATCACAATTTTTTATGTTCATGAATCCTAAACTTGACTCATAGTCCCTATAATCACAAAGCTACTTGTGCATAAAATTCAACATCAACAATAACGAAGCCAATGAAATGAAAATTCAAAAAATAAAATCATTGTCGATCCTCTTCGTTGTTCACCGTCACCGAGAACAATACACAATACACATATACATGTGCTTATTAAGTTTTCCTGTTTAGTATCTCCCTCACCCTCGCTCACACCATCTACCACACCGACAACCGACCGATCGACCTGAATTTAGCTGAACATTTTATCAAAGATAATATAACAAGTATACCTACGTAAATACACACATTATGTAGGGATGTATGTAGGTACATACCTAAATATCTACCTACCCTCGAATGTTTTATATGAAAAAAATATAAAACTCAAAATAAACTTATCAACCAGCTTAAACATATACCCACCCCCCAGACACCATTCATTTACAAAAGTCGTTTTTCTTCTTTTTTGTCAATCCTTTTAACTAGCCATCTCGTCGCCCTGCTTGTGTGAAGCAATCCAGTTGTGCAAAAAAAAACTATACTCGCATCATTGTATATATGTAAACTGCAAACTGCAAAGAGTAAAGTACATGTTCACAGAGTTTCTCTTAGAATTCTCTTTGTTCGACTCGTTCGCCTCTTTCAATTTACCAAGTTAATTTTCCCTAGAGCCGCTTGGAACGCCACCGTCCACCGGTCGTCATGATAGTACTATAGCGTCTATATACAATGCTAGTAACATGAAGTGGGGCGTTAAAGAGTCACGTCGCGGTAATAGCGTTGTATAGGTGCAGAAAAAGTGCTGGCCAAATTTTTGAGTTTGCAAAAACCACTCGGCATATCAAGAATATTCGTTTATCGGGCTATTGGTCGCTTCGGCGAACTTTCTGCAGTAGAGGACATGCAAAGAAGTGATCGCCCGCGCGTCGTCCCTACGATTGCGGTAGTAAAGGCAGTTCGTTAACGAATTCGGAAGTATCCTTTTTGGAAGCAGAAGATCATGTCCAAGGAATTGGATATATCAACCAGATCAATGTCTAGGTTGATTCGGGATGATCTGCACATGAAAGCTATCGTCGGTCCACGGGTCATCTTCTAACTCCTCAACTAAAAAAAATTAGGCTGGAAAGATGCAAGCGACTTTTGCTTTGGAACGCGGAAAATGGCCATGAAAACATTTTGTTTACGAATGAGAAAATTTTTAGACTGAAAGAAGTTTTCAACAGATCAAATCACAAAATTTATGCCACTTCAAACAAGCAAGAAAGACTAGTAATTCTTTTATTCAAATAAAAGCAAGTTTTTACAAGGCAACAAAATATTGTCCCAAAGTTAAGAAACATTTTTGGGCATTCCTAAAAAAAATTTACGAAATTCACGAAATTCATTTTATATCCATTCCAAAACGTTCAACGGAAACTCCAAAATGACGGGAAATACTGTTTTTGTAGCAAAATGGTGATATACATAATGGTATATATCCACGAACATTGGAACCAATCTTTATATCGTTTTGGAGAAAGTAAGATTCGAAGATTGAAAAGGTGTGCATTTGGTAACGACGAACCTCTTATTCGATGGATTAGAAATTACCAGTTTCCATTCTTATAGTCATATAAATGTTGGTGTGCCCAAGGATCCGTTCTGTCTCCGACATTCTTCCTCATTTTTATCGATTTTCACTTGTCTTAGACCTTTAGCTTTTCATATTCGTTTCCAGATTAAAAATGCTCCGGAATGTTAAGGTTTCCAAAGACAATGCAACAAAATATTTTCCCCGTTAGATCTGGATACAATTTATAAGACACAATCGCCCTTAGCTTAAGGATACATATATCTAGTATCAACTATCAAGGCAAGTGCTACTGTTACTAACTTGTGTTTCCTGGATTGAATACAGAAAAGTTGATTAAAATTGAAATTGAATAAGAGCATAATAGAGACATTTGATTTTCTAGAACATCGTCAAATTGTTTCCAGCCTGTCCTTTTTCTATAAATAAAATGCTCCAGGGAAATAGCCGGGTGCATCCTCCCATTAAGTATTTTTCCTGTAATCTCATCGCTGAAAATGCCAATTCAATTGTGGCAGGAACCAAGTTTCGGAAGCACTATTAAGCTTACATACTCTTTGTTTTGCCGCACTATACGAATGTGGAACGGTTTATCCGGCTCAAATTTTACTTTCCATTACCTTTCACAGACATTCAAAAACAATGTGCATTGGTTTCGATACCTTACCTTTATATTCTTTCCAACTTCTCTAAACGCCCTCTCTCAATTCGATGATCAGGGTATTAATATAACCTCTTGACAGCTTCGTGAAGAAGTGAAGCTGTTGGAGTGTGCAATTTTAACTAAAGTTATGGAAAATGCTATCTAGCCAGAACACATCAGGTGAGAGCAAATATTGGGTACATAATACACAGTTCTTTAACTTTTATCAAAATGTTTATTAATTTAGATTCAGAAAAAAGAATCTTTTTTAAAGAAATCATGAAACTACTTATTCGCGACCCTTTGAATAAAGCGCTTTTATTACGAAAACAACAACATCCTCTCAAAAATAAAGGGAGCAACATTACTGCATTACATTTAACAACATTAAAATTCATTCGCTATTTTGATAAGATTTTTAACTCGTACATTCAGTTTTAACTAATTAATTTAATTTGCAATTTAGTTATTGTCCTATTAGTACAAATTTCTTAAAACATACCAAACGTGAAATTTAATTAATATTGGAAAAGCGCTTTCTAAACAAATTCTCGAAAACCGGAACTGATCTCTTAGGGGAATTTGAATTTAATTTATGATGAATCAGCTAAGTTTGTAGCATAGACATATGTATTTGCCGCACAGAAGTACCATATGAATAAACTATTTTATTTTATTAAAAAAATGTTTTACGAGTAAAAATAAAAAAAACTCAATGTCATAGTAGTAAGAGAATGAAATAAATAAATAAATGAATGTGGGAATATTAAATGAAAAAATAAACTGAATACAACTAAGCGTTTTACTAAAAAAAAAATAGAAAATGTTCACACTTTTCGAATAAAACTTTAATACCTTTATGGAAGGCTGTACACTTTTGTTAAATAAAAATAAAAAAAATAAAACGTTATTTTTCTCTTTTTTGAATGACCCTGTGCTAAAAAAAAACATAATCATAAAAAAAATATATAAATGTATCTTACTCTTCACTAAACATCCGTACAATGTGCTTCTTTAATCCAACTTGTTCTGTAACCGATGAATAATCCTCATCCCCGCTAAGTTCTTCAACGTCCCCATGATAAAATGATTCCGGACTTGGTGATTGGTGTGGCGATGACCACAATTCACCATTATGGGTCGATTGAAACTTTGTGAATTGCCCCATTTTATTTGCTCTTAATTCTTAAGATACAGGCTTTTACGAATAAATAAATTCCTTCCACACACAAAAAAACCTCAAAACCGAATTACTAATTGAATTTTGTTAAAAGCCTTTAAAAGGCCAAGAAAAGAGCCACTTTGCTCGCAGTTTTCTTACACAATCAATTCGAGTTTTTCATTTTTTTTTCAAACACTCTCGTAAACAAAACAAGCAATTTATCGCACAACAACCTTATCAACAACTCTATTATAAAACACTCATTAGATACTATTCATGGGGTTTACTAATTTTTTTGCAAGGCTTTCCGAAGCAAGAAAAAACAACTAAAAAAAGAAAAACCAAAAGATAGAAACGTTCAAAACGATCCAAGGAATTTCAAACGAGAACAGCCGGGGCGCGCGAGCGATTGCAATCTCAAATTGAATAGAAGACCGAACACAGCACAAAATCTGGTATCGAAAACATGGAGATGTTATATAAAAATCTTATAGATATCCCGAAAAAAGCTCAATAAATTAGAAAATATAGATGTTTTTTTTTTTGTATATACATATTCCATTCTATCAAGGCGCACTTTTGCCTAATATTTTGCGATTTTCCTTAGTCAAACACGATTTTAACCTAAAAATAACAAAAAAACAAAAAAAAGCACGTATACGCCACCGACACCAGACGAAAATCAAAAACAAGACAAAATCAAATCACCAAGAGCAAATTTCTCAACACATCGTCATTATCATCGTCAGTTTAGAGCGCGCAGTGGTTATTTTTATCGGATAAGCAAGTATCTACATAGATGTATCTATAAATGTATCTTTGTTTTGGTTTTATTATCTATCGATTTATTTACATCAGTTTCCAGCACCACGGTTGTGGTTCGCGGCGTGCCGACACGGGTAGATACTGATACTGTTCTGGTGATAAGTATTTTTTTCAATTTACTTTGAATTTGAATTTTATTTAGATTTTTTTCTTTTACTTAGTTTTTAATTATTAATTTTCTGTCAGTTTAACCAAGTTATGCGTCGCACAAGGTTACTTAGTTAATGTAGATATTTTTTTGTTTTTTTTTTTCTGAAAATTTAAATAACTAGATACACGAATAATTTGAACGAACGAATTTTGACGACTGTTTGTTTGTAACTGACAGTCGTTCTCGCCGCAGTAGTGGTGCCCCTTTAAGAAAAGTTAGTGTCAGGTCGGAATGTTCCGATAGCTTTTTTAACGCTACTTGCTATACAGACTGCGACTATGTGATCAGAATATAGGCGTGTTTTTTTTTAAGAAATAATTAAATTTTTTTGACCATAAACTTTATAGCACGACAGCCGTAATGCAGTAAACAAGATTATGTATGTTGTACATAATGTGTGGCATGTAGCACAACCACATTTCTCGCATTGATATAAAAAAATATATAAAATTTGCTATCGTAATTTTACTGTAATCGAATTTTGATATAAAAAAAATAAAAATAACTGGTTATCTTTGAAAGATAGCTATGGGTACTGGGGTAATGCAAATAAGCTTCTGTAGAGAATAAAACAAGCGTTCCTTTTAACAAGGCCGTAGGGAAAGCGACTGAGGATTTGCACTTAGAACGTGTGGACTTATATTTTGATGGAGTGGCTACTTGTAGTTGTTGAATGGAATGCTGATTGCATATAAAAAGTTATTTGTTTTATATTTTTTTTTGTGTTATTTCTATTCAATATAAATATTTAGATATTTCGAACACCAAGCCATACATACAAATTATGAATATTCGCAGTTCAGCAAGAGAGAAGTGTGCTTAGTGAAGGGATTTTCAAGGTAATATTAACTATTAGTTCGTATTTCTTTACAAGTTCTATAAGACTTCTGGTGGAAGTTAAGGAGCTTTTAGGCGGCATTTCAGTAAAAAGAGAATATTTTAGCCGTCAGCTATCCTTAAAACCAGCTTTGTTAGTGATATTTTAATATCAGTTGCGGCTTCGATAAATCTTCCATTAACTTTTCTTATTAAGTTAGCAATTTTCGGAGAAATTTTTCTAAAACGAAAGATAATATATGATTGCCACAATGTATAATTAACTATACAAGTTTTAATTTAAGCTTATGAAATTAAAAAAATTTTAAGTACGTGAAAAGCTTATTTAAATAAGAAATATTTGAGAAGCCCGACAAAAAGAAGTAAGTAAAGGGTGTTTTTTTTTAGAGGTGTAGAACTTTAAGTTGGCAACATTTTGTCAGCTGTCAAGTGATTTATTTTTAGTTTGGTTTGGCCTTTCAACATGAATAGACTGACCCCTGAACAACGCTTCCAAATTGTACAAATTTATTATGAAAATCATGGTTCCATCCGAAATACGTATCGGGCACTACGTCCATTTTACCGTAACATAATCGTCCATCAGAGCAATTAATTCGAATAACTATGGAATATTTTCGCACCACTTTTACTCTAAATGATAATACGCATCCACAGAGACGTCGTACAGAGCGTGCAGAAGAAGTCATTGCTGCTGTAGAGCGTAGCGTAGAGGAAGACCGGAATCAGTCTATCCGCCATCGTGCCAAGGAATTGGATATGCCATCCACTTTATGGTGCTTACAAAATCCAACTCGTGCAAGGATTGAAGACACAGGATCAGCTAGCAAGGCGTTGATTCGGTGAATGGGCCCAAAATAAGATTGCCGTTGATCCCAATTTTTATAAGCGAATTTTGTTTAGCGATGAAGCTCACTTTTGGTTGAATGGATACGTCAATAAACAAAACTGCCGTATTTGGAGTGATGATAATTATCAAGTGTATGTTGAGACACCGTTACATCAACAAAAACTGACTGTTTGGTATGCTTTAAGGGTTGGTGGAATAATTGGTCCGTACTTTTTTAAAAACGATGCTGGCCAGAACGTTACAGTCAATGGTGACCGCTATAGATCCATGATTACTGGCTTTTTCGTTCATCAATTGAGCAATCATGATATGCAGGAGCTGTGGTTTCAACAAGACTGCGCAGCATGTCACACAGCTCGTGTCACAATTGATTCATTGAAGAAAACGTTTGGTAACCGCATAGTTTTACGTTACGGACCCGTGAATTGGCCTCCAAGATCGTGCGATTTTACGCCGCTTGAATATTTTCTGTGGGGATATGTGAAGTCGCTGGTCTACGCCGATAAGCCCAAAACGATTGACCACTTGGAGGACAACATTCAACGCGTTATTGCCAAAGTCATTCAAAATTGAACCTCCAGATTAGACTACGTCCCAGCCACCCGATGTGGTCATATGCCAAAAATCTATTTAAGTTATAATGCCAGAAGATTATCTTTCGATTAGGTAAATTTTATGTCAATTTAAGAAAATCATCTTTATTTTATTCCATTTCAAAGTTCTATACCTCTAAAAAAACACCCTTTAAAATAAAAACAAAAAGTCAAATACAATTTTGTATTAGGTTTTAAAGTCGGAAAAGAAGCTGGAACTTGCATACAGCTTCGGTATCATCACTGCAATGCTATTAACGTAAGATCAAAGTAAGAATATTAAACTAATAATAAAAAGCATTGAACAAGTTGAAGCCTTGGGTTTTTCAACCCGAAATTATTTAATTAAATTAGCTGAAATAAGTATGGTTCAAAATGCGAAAAAAACTTTTAATGAAAAGGAGTCCCTTCACAGAGAACGAAGCTGAAACTAGCGGAGGTCCATGGGACTGTAATTGCGATCTTTACTATGAACACTGCTATAGGTAAAAGAAACAGCGTTTATTTGGATTATTGGATCCGTCGTTGGTGGCACACACTGGCAATAGGTCTTGAGCTTCAAATTTATAAACGAGCGTCGCATGACACAGGCTGCCGGACACCACCTCCGATAAAGGATTCAGACTAATTGTCTCTGTGGCTGGGCGAAACATTGTAATAGCTAGTTCGCAGTTCCCACAGATTAAAATTCACAAGGAAAAACGGAGATCTTCTGATCAATCAACTGTCATCGAGATTAACCACTATCATGGAAATCGACGCAAGGCACTGCCCCAGTATCATGGATGCCTGAACGCAGGAACTTCAAATCGATAAAATTTTCATCGATTACAAAGTCGCGTAGCAAAGCAGCAAAGCCCTCTCTCGAGCAAATAAGGTGTCCCTTTATCAACCCCCTTCTAACTCCCCCTTCTAACCCCGCCTCCTTCTAACAACGCCCCTTCTAAGAACGCCACTTCTAACTCCGCCTCTTCTAACTCCGCCCATTCTAACTCCGCCTCTTCTAACTCCGCCTCTTCTAACTCCGCCTCTTCTAACTCCACCCCTTCTCATACCTTATTTGACTATGCCCTTTCTTAATATGTTTTCTTTTTTTTTTAAACAAATGGATTATTAAGACTTTGGTGCTTAAACCAAGTGTTACGAAGGTATTGCGCTATAAAAATAAAAGAAAATATTTTAAAATAGCTATTACCCGCTTCGTCCGCCTGAAATTTATCAAAAACTATTTACTCAATTCGCAAAGTTTACAAAAAGTTAATAATTCTGTATACCACCATAAAGACAGCTAATTAATAATAAGATCTATATGAGTCGTTAATGTCAATTTTTGATCTAGAATGACCTCAAAATCAAAGCTGCATTTAATCAAAAATATGTTTTCTTATACAAGTTTAATGGCATTAAGACACTTTTAAGTGCAGAAAATTCAGCTCCACCAATGAAAAGCCTTAAAAGAACATTTTGTAAGAGTAATCAGGCTTCAACTGAGTCGATTTTCTATAAGGCTTTAAATCATCGGCGAAAGAAAGGCATTGCGAGTGATTGAAAATATCTGATACATCATTAATGTATAAGAGGAATAGCAGTGGTCCAAAATGGCTACCCTGTGGAATTGGAGAAGTTTCCCGAAAATGGTGCTGCTGACCTTCCTGTCTGTAATTTGTAATATCTTGTTTTAATCTTACTTTGAAGAAATGAGTTACAAACGAAAAATTCCACTCTTTCAAATAAATTGCACGATTGGATCGCACCTACTTGCTCTTATGTGCGGTCACAGCGTCGAATAAAATTTGATAAATATGTATATTAAGAAGTTTTTATTCGATTTTTTGACTTTTGATTGCTCGAAAAAAAGTACGTAAAAGAGTTTTCAGCGGAAAAAATTAAAACGCCATTTTATTTCTATAAAATTTTTTTTTGTCAAAATCGTAGGAACGGTTTATAAATAAAACGGTTTTTATTTAACAACTTTTGTTAAAAATTAAAAAAAAAAAATAAAATAATGCAAACTTTAGGACAGAAAACCTTCATTTAAAAAAATCACTTACGCGTTTTCAAAATATCGATAAAAAAAATAAAATTATTAAAAATACAAAAAAAGTTTTCGAAAATATTTTAAATTGAAATTAATGAGGCTACCTACATCTTGTTGAATATCAATTTTGGTTGTAATCGGTTAACCAGTTCACGAGAAAGTCGAATAATAAAAAAGCGGTCTTATGGGAGGTACAGTTTCTAGCCCGTTATCTTAATTTTTGTTCACCAAAACATAATGCTTACCAACAATAGCACACTGATTTTGTTCATAAAAATTCTTGGAGCCGTTTTGACATGTATGGTTAATATTTGAGTTAAAAAAAAAATATGTCAAAATAACCTTATGTTCCAAATTTGAAGACGATTGGCCTTACCGTTCAGGCTGTAGTCCAAAATACAAACGTACATACAGACAGAATTTTGCCAGTTACTCAAATATGTTTCTCTATCATCGTAATGTTATGTTTGATTGTTATCTCAAATGCATAACTTGCATTCTTGTACCTATAATTGCAAGTAAAAATTGACACTATTAATCTAAAGAAAAGATACACAAATTAGCCCAGAAAAATTGCTTTTTGAAAGGAAGAACATGCTGATTTTTGATATAAGGGTTGGTTTTAATGTGGCTGTGTCCCCAACTGTCCCGTGTACGCTGGGTTCCTTATGGTGTGTCAAAGGTCAACAAAATGGGTTTAATAAACAATTTTAATAGAAAGCACCATAACGAAAATTGCATACTTTTGGGAAAAATATAACAGTTTGAATTTATGGAACTTTTAAACGGTAAATGGTACGTGAAAACTGTTTTCAGATATTTTATGTAAAACTAACTTACCCATCCGGAGTTGCTCGGGTATACCATACATTTTTCATTTATCAAAAAAGCCATAGTTTCTTCTTACAAAATTAGCTATCTGCTTGTGAAACAACCTCAGTAGCACCACCAAGGGGTGATTAAAATAGCAATTGTTACTCCTCAAAACATCATCCAACTGCCTGTAAAAGTCCCGTCAAAATCGGTCTATAATTAAGAATTATCGAAAAAAAACCCCAGCGCCACCTAGTGGGTAATTTGAATAGCCTAAGTTACTCCCTAGAATATCAGCAATCTGTCAGTGAAAGTCCCGTCAAAATCAGAGCAGCCTTCGTTCCTGAGCTTAGCCGGAACAAACAACAGAAAGAATGACAGGCAGACAGACAAAAAAATTTTAAAATTGTGTTTTTGATATAAGTACGGTATATACTTTTATATGCATCTTGTAAAAAGTTGTTATTTAGATATAAAAAAAACAGACACTTCATTTTTATTTATGTGTATAGATGACCTCAGCTATAACTTTGTAGAAAATTTTTATTTCTCTAAAGGCTACTGTTTTTGAAATAAAAGAAAAAAAACCGTTTTGTTTATCTTTGATCCACCATATATGGTTGGGCTAGGGAAGCCTCAGCATTTTCTAGTGATCCTAATTGCTTTAACACATATCTGTAAGGACAATAAACTCAGGTATATCTGTGTGAAGTAATTATATCCTTAATTACATCATTACCATTGTTTGCCAGGGGCTTGCTCTATCCAAATTTCTCAATTAGTCATAATCACTTTAATTATATTGTGATATTCAAACCATTACCTACCGAGAAGAACAGGTACTTTACTACCTGTCCTAATTGAGCTCCTCTAAAGGACTCTCTATAAATAAAAAAACAACCCAAACAGGAAGACAGTTTTCTTTGAACAAAATGTTAAATATTAACCACGCTCAACGAAGGAAGATAAGAGCTGCTTTTATAGCTCTCCAGAACCAAGTTAGTAGGCGGCGAGTGAAAAAGTGCTTCGAAGACATAAACTATGAAATTGTAGTTGAACCTGTCAAGCCATCTACGTGCGAAAAACAAAGATACATGGTTCAGTTTAATGAACCAATCGATCAGTTAAATGAACCAATCGACCAAGATGAGAATCATCTAGCGATGCGTGTTAATCGACTCAAAAGGATTCAACAACATTACAAAACTCGTAAGAATATTGCTTTGGAAAAGTTTGCTGAACTCGGAGAGGAATACAAATACGAAAACGTTAACCTCGTCCTTTTGGAGTATAAATCGAAATCGGGGAGAGATGAAGAAACATCTTCGGATTCAGAGACAGAGACAGAATCAGATGATTATGAAGAGCCAAATACCAGATTAACATCCAGTCAGGAGAACCAAACTGGTTCCGAGACTTTAACTGCAAGCGAAAATGAAAGCGATACACAAAAGGAGGCATCTGATGTGGAATGCCCACATGAAAGTGACAGTTCATTGTCCTTAGATCCAAATACAAGGGTATAAGAAACGTTTACTTTTGTTTTCTGATGTTTTAGTGCTGAGAAAAAACAATGGGTCAAAAGGAAAGGACAATTGGCAAGGTGCATCCAGGATGACAAACGATTTGCTGACATTTATTTTTGGCAATGATGTTCTTGCTGACCATACATTATCCACCAAATCGGAACCGGTAAGCGGTCAATCACTTATTTTTCAAAAGCCGCAATTAAATCCTTCGAAAATAAGGGACATTATTGATATCGTACGGTCGATGTACAATATTAGCGAATTCGTAGTACGCAGTGTAATCGCAACCAAATGTGCCGATGCAACATACAAATTAAGAAAATGAATTTTAAATCTGTAAATCTTTTTTTAATAAAGAAATCGAAATTTGTTTAACTATTTTGGCATATTCAAACTCCTTTGTATTATTTTAGTAATGGAATTCAGGGCATTTAGACTTTTGCTGGGAAATAATTTACAGACGACATCTGCATCCAAAACGGCACCCAAATCGTGCGACTCTTCCTCCAACTGAAGCTTCAGCCAAGCAACATCTTCTCGATGTTACCATCAAGTTCATATGGCTGAATATATGACTTGATGATTTATATGTTTTCTGAAGATTGTAATACGTTTTACCTAAAATAAAATAAAATATCCTTTTCAGGGACTTCCAAAAAGATGAAGAAGATGTAACTCGAAAATAAGGACTTGTGGATTGGCCTATAGGGGAAACCACGCAAACAAAAACCGCGCCCAATACCCAGTCAGTTACTGATTCTTGCAAAAAACGAGTGAAAATAGAAATAAACATTGAAAACAAAATGGCTGCTTACTGACACCAGGTTTTTTGGCTCGTGTAATAGTATTTTTTCGAATACCGAAGTCTGTAAATTATTTCCCAGAGCTCCATATAATAAAATCTAAATGCACTGTACTAAAACCATAAACGGAACTTCTTTCCTTCGGATACCTCCATAGGTTGTTTTATCTAGTTTCCAGTTTTCAGAAAATATAAGAAAGTTTTTTTTTAACGAATAGACTCTGCTTTCCGGATCAAGCCCTGAAGAACTGTTTGAACTAAGCCATTGGCAGCTTTTTGTATCATAGGCAGTAGTCGTATTTACTTTAATATAAGAGCAATATTTAAATCGCATTCGTTTGTACATTTAATGGATACTAATGTAGTCATTTATGTTAGAAATTCCGACAACCTTTTTAACAAGATGTCTAGGTTTGATGCGAAGATAACTTTTAACGTTTGATTGTTTAACTTCATCTCTGTCCCTTTTAACTCCGCCCTTTTTAAAACGTTTTCTATTTTTTTTTCAACAAAATTGATATTAAGACTTTTGCGCTTAAACCAAGTGTTACGAAGGTATTGCGCTTTAAAAATAAAAAAAATATTTTAAATAGTACGGCATATTGGGCATTTTTGGTTGCTTCATATCTACAAAAAAAACTTTATTCACCAAATTAGGATATTTCCACCTTAATCGAAATATAGGCCAAAAAATATATTCGTTTATTGGACTATATGTCCTCCTTTAAAAATTGTTAATAATACTTTGAGTATTTGCAAGTAAGGTTTTTATGCCTGTCTTGGATATTCCTGCACAATTTCAAGGTAAGCTAGAAGCTAGAGTGTTTTCCGCCCATTTTAAATTCCTTTGACGTATGTGTGTTAGATACTGGACGTCTTAAATTTCGAAACTAAAGCTGAACATAGACTAAATTAATTTAAATTAATTTATTTGTTTTTTTTTGTCAATCAGTAAAACTCTTATAGACTATAATAATGGTAAAAATGTTGTAAAAATGTTGTAATAATATAACATATTCTCCCTTAGACTCCCTTAATTCTATCAACAAACAGTAGAACTCGTATATTAAGGCTTCCAGATTACAGAACAATACTCCAAGACAGCCCTTGCCATCAAGAAGTAAAGCGATTTAAGAGTAAAAATGTCACAGAACTCACGATTATTTCTTTTAACGAACCCCAGCATTGAATTATATTTATTAATAAAAAGATCTATATGAGTCGTTAATGTTAATTTTTTGATCTAAAATGGCCTCAAGATTAAAGCTGCACTTAATCAAAAATATGTTTTCTTATATAAGTTACATGTCATCTAGACATTGTTAAGTGCACAAAATTTAGCTCACACCAATGGGAAAGGCTTAAAAGATCATTTTGAAAAAGTAAGCAGTTTCAACTGACTCGATTTTCTATAAGGCTTTAAATCATCGGCATAAGGAAGGCATTGAGAGTGATTGAAAATATCTGATACATCATTAATGTATAAGAGGAATAGCAGTGGTCCAAAATGGCTACCCTGTGGAACTGGAGAAGTTTTCCGAAAATGGTGCTGCTGACCTTCCTGTCTGTAATTTGTAATATCTTGTTTTAATCTTACTTTAAAGAAATGAGTTACAAACGAAAAATTCCACTCTTTCAAATAAATTGCACGATTGGATCGCACCTACTTGCTCTTATGTGCGGTCACAGCGTCGAATAAAATTTGATAAATATGTATATTAAGAAGTTTTTATTCGATTTTTTGACTTTTGATTGCTCGAAAAAAGTACGTAAAAGAGTTTTCAGCGGAAAAAATTAAAACGCCATTTTATTTCTATAAAAATGTGAAACAGTGTGATTTTTTTTTTCAAAATCGTAGGAACGATTTTTAAATAAAACGGTTTTTATTTAACAACTTTTGATAAAAAGCACACTGATTTTTTTTCATAAAAATTCTTGGAGCCTTTTTCGAGAAAAATAAGGTTTTATATAACCGTTATGACATGTACAGTTAATATTTGAGTTAAAAAAAAATGATGTCAAAATAACCTTATGTTCCAAATTTGAAGACCGTTCAGGCTGTAGTCCAAAATACATACGTACAGACACACAGACCCACAGACAGAATTTTGCCAGTAACTCAAATATGTTTCTCTATCATCGTAATGTCATGTTTGATTGTTAACTCAAAATTTGTAATCTGCATTAATGCATAACTTGTATAATAGTACCTATAATCGCAAGTAAAAATGGGAAACAAATAAACATTTCAGAAATGTTTCTTAAACAAATGTTTTTTTTTATAAATGGCCGCACTAATGGGATTTTGACTACCCTTATAATGTTGAATAAACACATCGAGGGCGTTAGGAAAACAGGAAAGGATGGAGGGAAAAACAGAGTCTGGTAAGGCATTCCACATTCGCGTGGTACGGCTAAAGAAAGAATCCATGTACTTGACGGTATGTCCGAAATTGGGCTCAATGGTATACCGATGGGCATTCCTTGCAGCGCGAGTATTACGGATGAATTCTTTCAGGGGAGGAATGCAGCTGGCTATTTGGCTAAACCATTGTCTATGGAAATAGTGAGAAAATAATGAAATATTTCTTTGGTGTGGATACACCATTACGCTCAGAGTTCATAAATTTCCAGAAATGACTACTGTACCTCTTGATCTTCATATTAACAATAGAATATAGAAATTTTATAAAAAATGATAAAGGGAATCGAAGTTCCGTTTTAGCCCCATCAGGATCGCCTTTTCTAGATTTTAATCTTTTATAAGTTTTTTTTTTTATTTTTAAGATTAGACAATTTTTTTATAACCTAAATGAGCATTTTTGTAATAATGTATATATTTAATATTCAAACTATATTTAACTATATATATATATCTTTACCAAACGAGAAGAATAAATAAACACAAAATAATTGAAATAATCATTTATAGTACGTCTATTAGAAGATACCTGAAGTTCTGTACAAAATGGAGTAAGCACATCCCAGTTTCATATCTAACATACTAAAAAGATCAAAGTTAAGCTCTTTGTTTAACATTATCCTGCACTAATACTTTTCAATCTTTTATTTCTATCCATTAATTTTTTTTTTAAATAACTGTCGATTTCGATAATAATAATAATAATCCGTCAGCATTCATTTGATCCTGAGAATTCTGTTATCCTAATTGCTTTAACACATATCTGTAAGGACAATAAACACAGGTATATCTGTGTGAAGTAATTATATCCTTAATTACATCATTACCATTGTTCGCCAGGGGTTGCTCTATTCAAATTTCTCAATTAGTCATAATCACTTTAATTATTTTGTGATACTCAAATCATTACCTACCGAAAAGAACAGGTATTTTAACTACCTGTCCTAATTGAGCTCCTCTAAAGGACTCTATAAATAGAAAAACAATTCAAACAGGAAGACAGTTTTCTTTGAACAACTTTCCCCGACAAACGTCTGGTTTTGAACAAAATGTTAAATATTAACCACGCTGAATGTGAACGAAGGAAGAAAAGGGCTGCTTTTATGTTTCTCCAGAACCAAGTTAGTAGTCTTGAGCGGCGAGTGAAAAAGTGCTTCGAAGACATAAGCTTTGAAATTCTAGTTGAACTTAATAAGCCATCTACGTGCGAAAAACAAAGATACATGGTTCAGTTTAATGAACCAATCGACCAGTTAAATGAACCAATCGACCAAGATGAGAATCCTCTAGCGGTGCGTGTTAATCGACTCAAAAGGATTCAACAACATTACAAAACTCGTAAGAATATTGCTTTGGAAAAGTTTGCTGAACTCGAAGAGGAATACAAATACGAAAATGTTGACATCGTCCTTTTGGAGTATAAATCGAAATCGGGGAGAGATGAAGAAACATCTTCGGATTCAGAGACAGAATCAGATGATGATAAAGATGAAGAGCCAAATACCAAATTAACATCCAGTCAGGAGACCCAAACTGGTTCCGAGACTTTAACTGCAAGCGAAAATGAAAGCGATACACAAAAGAAGGCTTCTGATGTGGAATGCCCACATAAAAGTGACAGTTCATCGTCCTTAGATCCAAATACAAGGGATAAGCAAGAGTATAAGAAACGTTTACTTTCGTTTTATGATGTTTTAGTGCTGAGAGAAAACAATAAGTCAAAAGGAAAGGACAATTGGCAAGGTGCATCCAGGATGACAAATGATTTGCTGACATTTATTTTTGGCAATGATGTTCTTGCTGTCCATACATTATCCACCAAATCGGAACCGGTAAGCGGTCAATCACTCGTTTTTCAGAAGCCGCAATTAAATCCTTCGAAAATAAAGGACATTATTGATATCGTACGGTCGATGTACAATATTAGCGAATTCGTAGTACGCAGTGTAATCGCAACCAAATGTGCCGATGCAGCATACAAATTAAGAAAATTAATTTTAAATCTGTAAATCTTTTTTTTTAATAAACATTTTTTCATAAAGAAATCGAAATTTGTTTAACTATTTTGGCATATTCAAACTCCTTTGTATTTTTTTAGTAATGGAAATAGTCCAGGGCATTTAGACTTTTGCTAGCAACATCTTCTTCGATGTTACCATCAGGTTCAGTTATGGCTGAATATAAGACTTGATAATGAGGAATGGGGATGAAAAAAAGACACTGCTTTTGGTTCCAATTCGTACAATCATGGATCCAAAGTCACTTAACTAGTCTCTTGCACAAGTTAGACGGTATGTGGACGAGCTTGTGGTTGTCGAAAGGCTGGGCTGCATTGCTCAGCTGTTTGTAAGACAGCTCTGTGAAATCGTTCCAGCAATTGTTGTTAAATTCGATGATGAAGATGAAGAAGCTGACAACAATCAACACGAAGATTTAGAAAACTGTCTTTATATCTATTCTGAAGATAGTAATAAGGATTTTTCCTAAAAGAAAAGAAAATACCCCCTTCAGGGCCTTCCAAAAAGATGAAGAAGAAAAGAAGTAACTCGAAAAATAAGGACTTGTGGATTAGGCCTACAGGGGAAACCACGCAAACAAAAAACGCGCCCAAAACCCTGCAAAAGTCAGTCACTGATTCTTGCAAAGAAAAAAGTCTACCTCATGGAAAAAAGTTATACTGGCAATCAGTCAGCTAGTTTTTTTTTGAACAAAACATGATTTGACTTTAAAAAAAAGCACTGAGCGGAAAAAGTCATTTAACATATTTTGTAGAACATTCATTTTCATTCAAATTTGCTACAAGTTTGTGATATAACTTTATCGGCTAGGAACAAAATAACGAGAGTTACGAGTAAAAAATAGAAATAAACATTAAAAACAAAATGGCGGCTTACTGACACAGGCGCATGTTTCCAAAATGTGTTTTTGGCTCGTGTACTAGTAGTTTCGAATACCGAAGTCTGTAAATTATTTCCCAGAGCTTCATATAATAAAATCTAAATGCACTGTACTAAAACCATAAACGGAACTTCTTTCGACCGGATACCTCCATAGGTTGTTTTCTCTAGTTTCCAGTTTTCAGAAAATATAAGAAAGTTTTTTTAACGAATACCTTGATAGACTCTGCTGTTTGAACTAAGCCATTGGCAGTTTTGTATCATAGTTACTAGTCGTATTTACTTTAATTTACTTTAATATAAGAGCAGTATTTAAATGGCATTCGTTTGTACATTTAATGGATCCTAATGTAGTTAGGATCGTTTGCAGTCCGTCACCCTTTTTAACTAGATGTCTAGGTTTGATGCGAAGATAACTTTTAACGTTTGATTGTTTAATAATATCATTAACGGTTTAAAGAAGCTCTCAATATTCAGCTTGGTTTTGAACTAAGCAAAGTGTTCCTCAGGGATACATCCTTAGGTCCTTACTGTTTGAACTAGTTGTCAAGTAGAGGAAACTAAGAATTTCAGAAAAGGCTCTGTTCGCCGATGGTTTGGTTCTGCAAGCCAACAACTCCTTTGCATTGCAACTGTCAAAAAGTTATGAAGTATTCATATTAACTAACGTTCTTGTTTGACATCCCTGTAAGTTCATTTTGTCATGGTAAGGAGGCTTTAAATTCTAGCTTATAGCAATTAAGCTGACAACCAGGCCAATAATATATATTAAAATAATGGAAACAAAATGGAGTGTTATCTGAATACCACATTGATCTTACTGACTCTGTGGACTATGCTTCCCGGCCAGCGGAGGGGTGATGGCATCGAAAGATGAGCAGCGTTTCCAAAAGTTTTTTTTTTGTTACAACCTTGACACCCTCAGAAGCCAAAACAACCTAGACTTTTTATAAATAAATTGCACGACTGGATCGCACGTACTTGGTTTTATGTGCGGTCACATCGTGGAATAATATTTGATAAATATTAGAAGAACTTTAAACTTTTTTTCGGACTTTTGATTGTTCGAGTAAAAGAAAAAAACAAATAAAACGCTATTTTATTTTTTTAAGAAATTTGACGTGTGCATTTTTTTCAAAATCGTAGGAACGGTTTTTAAATAAAATTGTTTTCTTAACAACTTTTTTTTTAATAAAAAAAAAATATTAAAGAATGTAAGCTTAAGCACAAAAAATAACTTTCATTAAGAAACAAAATCAAAAAAAAAAAAACGACTGGGTCGCAGTCCCTAATTATATTAGAAAGCAAGATCTTTAACAGAAACAAGTAACATTAACATTGAAAATAACACAGTTTGAACTTATAAAAAATATCAAAACCACAATTCTTAACGGTTTTTTAGTAAAAATGAAGAACGCCATCACACGTCTTAAATAACAAAGAATTTATGAAAAAAGTATTTCGAAAATTGTAGGACCGGTTTTGATAAAATCCTGTATTTTATTCTTAGTTTTTTGAAAAAAAACTTGGTATGCAGTTTTTTTTAGAGTTTATTAATATACATGTGATTATAAAATTTAAAATTGTTTTTTTGATTAGTTAAAAAAAAAATATTTTAATTAGAAAAAAAAGTTACTAAATTTTTTTTTTATGCAGAATGAATTTGACTACCTAGATCTTCTCAAATATAAAATTTGACAGAAATTCAAAGAGCGGTTACTGAGAAAGCCCAAAATTTAAAAAACCTTTTTATGAAAGGTACCGTTTATAGTCTTTTTCTGTAAATTTCGTTCCAATTTTTTCTCAAAAATTTTCATCCAAATCGTTGGAGCCGTTTTCGATAAAAATAAGGTTTTCCTAAACGGTCATATGGCAGTTACCGTCAACCAACTGTTGAAATAGTAAAATCCACAAACCTCCTCGTCCAATAAACCGCAAGGTGCAAAAAAAAGTAGAATATCAAAAAAAATTGTAGAATTTTTACAAAATCTCAGGAAATTTTCACGCCCTCTGCCACGCCTACTTTTGAATATGATTTATATCTTAAAAAACGGCTTGCACGATTAGAATAAAACTTTAGGAGTTTGACTTTCTAGGTGAGTTAAAAACACAAAAAAGTATGGACCATATCCGCAATGCAAGGCAATGCATTTTGCAAATGAGTTAAAATACTACCAGGAAGTGTAATTTTTAAGCCAAGCCTAATAGCGCTTTTTAATGAGAGCATGATTCCTCAAAATTGCTTCCATCGTCGTCAAAAAATTTATTTTTGACCTTAAATCATTTTTTTATTTTTAGCAAACAATTATTAATTCCTTTAATTGATTCAAAATAAATGTTAAAACATCCTCAGAAACAGAGTACAGATTTAGCATTACCGAAGTAAAGAATAAAAATGCAAATGAAGATGAAGGTCATTCAGCTAAACCTTCAATCCTGCGGCTTGCCGTATCAGCCAGCCCATCTAACTTAACCTAACCTAAAATTCTTGTTTGGAAGCAACACAAAACAGAAGGCTTTCACAGAAAATTAGGCCTTAACATATAAAGTTGGTCAACGAGTTTAAATTTAAGGAGTGTTCTTCACATACAATCTTAGCTACTAAATTTTCTAGCCATTCCAACTATAATATTTTTAACTTAGTGTCTTTAAGGTACATTGCCTTTTAGAATGCAACATGACGTTGCGCGACACTACTTAGAAGAATTAGAAAGATAGGAAAGAATTTTTTTTGCGGCGCAGTAGATCGAGAATTAGGTGACTATTTTCTCACTTAAAACTCACGGACGGCTCTAGCTTGTACTAGGAGCTAGAAAAAAATCTTCTCAACCTGAGTATCGAACTGACCACCTCCGGGTCAGAAGCAAACATCTTATCTATTAAGATAATTCACCGAGCTTAAGGATAAGCTCGGTGAATTATGGTTGCCACTCTAGGCCATTGCTACGATAAGAGATGACCACATTATAAGGATGCAAGGAATGGAAAAACATGTCTTTCTTTACTTTGTTGCAAAAACAGCAGCAGCAACAACAGTTGCTGAAAACAGCACTCTAATATTAAAAAAACACCAAAAAAGACGGATGAAATGTTTGAGTTTCTGAAATAAATATAAATCGAAAACGAGCGACTATTTTCTTTTGATCAATCTTCTGTGACTTATGAGTTCGCAGGAATGAAAGGGACCCACAACTTTACGCGGAATCCCAAATTCTAATATGAGATGCTACAACAGTCCGTTAAGATTTATTGGCTTAACATGGAGCCTTAATGCTAAGTTATCGGGATAAACTGGTTTGCGACATGTGCCAAGTCTTCTACTAAAAAGTTGGGTACCTTCATCTTTTCTTCTTCTTCTTTTTTTATTGTCATTAATCCTGATCCGAGTTATTTTAACCCCTAGCACAGTTTAATCCTCAATAAAATCCCACTGCCCTAATTCAAAATCATATGAATAAAAACAATAATTAATTACGAAACCATTAATGTCGTGTTCTACCACACGTTATTGTCAATGAACTGGCAACTGTGCATAGTTTTTAATATATTATTTCTAATTTTAAATTTGCATCAACAAATATATTTAAATATTATCTTACATGAGTGCATTTTGTGTTTTAGTCTTACCTGAAAAAGAAAGGAAAAATAAATTTAGAAAATGTTATTAAAATTGACATTTGTGGTATAAAGATGAAAATAAAATAAAAAAAAAAAAACGAAAAAACTAAAATTAAAAATTAAAGTGTCGAAATACTGCAAGTTCATTATGAATGTTCCGTGAATCAATTTTGAGTTAAAAATTTCAAATGGCGCTGCCAAAAAAATATTCAAATGTGATTTATTTCAACTGCTTGTTTTTGTACACAGAAGTGTCAGATTATTGGGATACTCTAAGGAGCACATTTCAAAGAGACGAATATTATGTTTGATGAAATGAAATTCTTTGAAATGTCAAAAAGGATTCTTTTTATGGGGATTTTGA
The DNA here is from genome assembly GCA_963971375.1 of Platycheirus rosarum. NCBI lineage: Eukaryota > Metazoa > Arthropoda > Insecta > Diptera > Syrphidae > Platycheirus > Platycheirus rosarum. Next base: position 28,209,622 of record OZ020507.1, read on the forward strand.
TGTTTGAAAGAATTTCAACTGGATTTGAACAGAAAAAAGTGATGATCTTACGAGTACATCAGACAACTTGACAGCCTTATTTCAAATACTAAGAGAATTTTATCATTCCTATGTTCAGGTAATAAAAAAAAAAAATAAACAACCATAGACATTAGATTTGATAAATTCTTTTTTTTTTTAAACGACCAATTCTTCACTTACGTCAAAAAAGTCAATACAATCAGAATAAACAAAAACCAAATTACGTTTTTCCTAATCAAACTAATTAATTTAATTTTGTTTCATTATTATAAAATTTAATATTATTTTTAGATTGGCCTACAAGATAAAATGAAATTCAAATGTCATCATAACATGAGTGATGTGCCCGCCGCCGCTTAACAATTAAAGAAACCACTCAACAGGAAAATTAACAAAGCCAATTATATCATCTTAAAGTAATTAGCTATTACAGAATAATTTCATTTATTTGTTTTATTGTTAAGACATCGTGCGCCAATGAAATGACGCTCTCTTTTGGGACATTTTTTTGGGGTCGATGATGAAATATTTTAAGAGTATCGGATAGAATGACATGATTCTAAAAATAAATTGATAGTTTAATTTGAAATGAAGATCCTACAAAAATAAAACAAAAAAAATTTATTTTAGAAGATAGAGAATAGATAAACAATTTAAACTCATAGTACAAATATTATTTGACTTATACATGAACACGTGATTTTACAAAGAAGGTGATGAAAATGAGAACAAAAAAGATTTAAAATTAAACTATTTAGGAAAAAAAAATTACGGCGCGATCCATTTAACAAAATTGGAGTGAAATCTGAAAAAACTGGTTGGCGTCTTCCAATAGGTAAACATTTTGTTTTATCAGGATTTAATAGCAGCTGGATTTGGATTGATCAACTATTGATGCTAGATCCTCATTTATTTTTGCAATGGCATCTAGTCGAAATACAACTGTCGAACTACAACTGCACATCGTCAGCATAAATATGGTAGTTGCAGTGGTTAATTACCGATGGCAGATCATTTATAAATAGGGAGGAAAGCAGAGGTCCGAGAATCTAACCTTGCGGTACCTCCCTTGTTAAAAGAAAATAAGAAGATAGATTATTGTTATACGAAACGGTCTGAACACGATTATTTAAATAACAAAAAATTATTTTAACTGCATTATTAGAAAAATTGAACAGATTAGATAACTTGTTACATAAGATAATGGTTCGACAGAATCAAATGCCTTTGAAAAGTCTAACAGCGTAACTAGGGTTAAATTATTTTTATTTATCGCTTCTCGAGTATCATCTTAGACTTTCAACAAGGCCGTTATGTAGCTGTGACCATATCTAAACCCAGATTGAAAAGGATTTAATAAATTTAAGCTTTCAATATGCCCCTTGATTTGTTTGCTGACAATTACCTCAAAGACTTTCGACAAGTAACACAAAATGGCTATTGGACGATAATCATTCACAGATCTTTAGCTCTTCGGTATGGGAAATATCTTTGCCCGTTTCCATACGGTCGAATAGATGGAAGTGGTTATGATGGAATTAAAAATTTAAGTTGTGTGCTGAAGTTTTTTCGGAAAAAGAATTTTTATGAACTCGGGGTGGATATTATCTAAACTAACGCACTTAGATTTTATTGAGAAAATTGCGTTGTCAACAGTGAATATATCAACTGCTGAAAATGTGGAGGCACCTGAAGATAAGTTCGAAACAAGTTGTAAGGCGCTGTTTTGTATAACTGAAATGAACTGGGGTTTGGCTATTATCGAATATTTGTCAAGGACTACGCAAAAGTAACCAATCCAAATAGTAATGAATAGTATAAGGCCTTTACTGTTTTTATAACAGTCTGAAAATAGCTTGTTTAGAGCCCTACACAAGTTGTTGCCAAAGCTGGCAGAAATTACGTTGTGAGCTTTTACGCACTGGCAGCAGCACCAGTGCACACAGTTACTTGCCATTTTGATCTGCAAACATTCAAAATTAATGTTAATCGACACCTCCTATCTCTTCCCTCCCTATCTTCGCGCAGTGTGTTACATTAAAAAGGAAACACATAATCCCTTGTGCGCGCGTTAATTATATATAAAAAAAAAGCGCGGAAAATCTGCCACTTTAAACCAAAAAAATACACTTTATCGGTCGCCGTTTTTATTTCTTTAATTTTTATTTTTGTATTATAATTATATAATTGTAATTTGCATTTGTAGAACATCGATTGCCCATTTGGTGGGCTTCCAAACATAAATTTGATTGGATCAGCCTCAAAGACTTTCGAAGAAGACTAAAAAGATTCCTAATACAAACTTGTATTTGCCAATAAAAAGATCATATATCATATTTGACAATTTCAACGCCAACTCAAATAAGCAGTCGGTATAACTTAATTGGACACATTTTGATGGGACAATCATGAATTGTATGCAAAGAACTTCGAAGCAGATGTGGTGGAAAAACTAAAGTAATTATTTAAAATGTTGGTATTCAGAATTAATTTGGCTACTTAGATCTTTTCAATTAAAAGTCAAAAATTAAAAAAAAAAAACGTTATATGAAAGATACCGTTAATAGACTTTTCCGGTAAATTTGGTTCTGATTAATTGATAGCTAGCACCAACAAAAAAAATCTCAAAAATTTTTATCAAAATCTTTGGAGACGTTTTCGAAAAAAAAGGTTTTTCTTAACCGTTATATGGCAGGTACCGTTATTTTTAGTCCTAAAACTCAAATTTCAATCTATCCTCCGGGGAATCCCAAGAGATACATACCAAATTAGGAAGGCAATCGCTTAGCCCGTGCAGGCTGCAGCTCGATATACACTCGGACAGATATACAGACAGACGGACATTTTTTGTGAATGACGTTTTTAGGCTTCTCTATGATCGTAATGTCATGTTTGAATGTTATCTCAATTTTTTTTATGTTCACGAAACCTAAACTTGCCTTACAGTTCCTATAATCGCAAGTAAAAACAATGGACCGAAATGACTTCCCTGTGGGACACCAGATGGTACCCGTATAGCTTTAGAAAAGATGTCCTTATTTAACTTTGAGTCTAAAGAAGCTATCAGGCTAAAAGAAATAAGTTTCAAATCTTACAAGGCCAACCTTACAGAGGAAAATCGAAAAAGCACAAACAAGCAAGGAACCCATGCAACTCCAAATTTTTGCAAGACCAAAAATTACTGCAATTCTGCAATGTCCCAAAGGCAGTAAAAATGTTTGGTCATTTGTAAAAAATATTAAAAATTCCTCAACATCTTCGGTTCCAACGCTCATCGCTAATGGAAAACCTATTGTCTACTCTTCAGAGAAGGCAAACTTGCTCGCAGCCCATTTTGCTGCCAGCTCCACGCTGCCTCACAGCAACGTTGCCCCCCTGTACTTGAGAATGTAATGGACAGATTTTTCCTGCATTCATACAGTAGCACTCAAAGATCCCGATATACACAAATCCGCTGGCCCGGATGGTATAACCACGATTCTTTTGAGAGGTGTTATTTCACACTGGCAAGGCCACTGCGTAAGCTTTACCATCACTCCTACTCTTCTGGAATCTTTCCTAGAAGATGGAAAACAGCACTGGTCCAGCCTGTCCCTAAGAAAGGTTGGCAATCCTCCCCCTCCTCCTACCGACCCATAGCACAAACATGTAACATCCCTTCTTTCTAAGGTCATGCAAACACTGATTAACCGTCAGCTTTAGGAATATCTCGAAGACCGAAAGCTTTTCCATGACCGTCATTATGGCTTTCACATAGTAATAGTGATCTGATGGCATATCTCACCGAACAGTGGAACAAATCCTTACATCGCTTTGGTGAAAGTAAGATTATTGCGCTTGATATTTCCAAGGCACTTGATAGAGTTTGGCATTAAGCTCTCTTATCGAAAATGCGTGCTTTTGGGATCGATGATACTCTTGTTGGTTGGATTAGAAGCTATCTTCTGGACCGTTAAATACAAGTTGTATTGTACGGTTTCAAGTCTGATTCCCACAAAATAAATGCTGGTGTGCCCCAAGGCTCCATTCTGTCTCCTACTCTTTTCCTGATTTTTATAAATGCTCTTCTGTCGGTTACTTCTAATCCACTTAAGTGTTTTGCTGACGACTCTACCCTCAGCTTTTCTTATTCGTTCGATAATTCACGTCCTTCGGACGTACAATTGCAATGGTACCGTATGTCAAGCTCATTAAACTCCGATTAATACAGCATTGTCAAATGCGGTAATAGGAATCGTGTGGAGATTAATGCTTCGAAAACTCAACGCTGTCTTCTGTCGTTAAAGCTAAACATACCCCCAATGCCATTGTCCATGAATAGCACGTACATCGAAGAAACCGAAAAGCTCTCAATACTCGGTATGTGTGTCAACGAGGACCTGAGTTGGAACGACCATATATTTGAGATCGCTTAAAATGCTGCTAAGTGCTTAGGCTTTCTGTATGGGTATAAGAAGTATTTTTCCTCTTTCCGATCTGGCTACAATTTGTAAAGCGTTTATACACCCTAAACTCGAGTATAACTCCCACCTCTGGGCAGGTGCTTCGCAAACATCGCTTCACCTGCTTGATAGAATACAAACAAGAGCGTTAAAATTAATAGGAAAATTCCACTGAAACAATTGCTCCTTTAGAACACCGAAGCAATGTTTCAGGTCTTTCCTTATTTTATCGGTTCTTTTATAAAAAGAGTTTACTCGAAGTAGCCAGCTACGTTCCTCCCCTTAAAAGTTTCTCCCGTAATACTCGTCTCGCAAGGAATGCTCATCAGTTCACCCTTGAGACCAATTTCGGACGTACCGTGAAATATAGGGATTCTTTTTTTTTGGCGAACAACACGAATTTAGAATAGTTTACCGGGCGAGATTTTCCCTTGCCATATTAAATTGCAAGTATTCAAAACCAATGTTAATCTACACCTTCTGTCCTTCCACTTCTATTATCCTACTGCTCGCGCAGTGTACTTAATTACATTAAAAGGGAAACAAATAGTCCCTTGTGCGCGCGTTAATTATAAAAATAAAAAACTAGTGTGTAGCATCAAGTTGCATATTAAAGGCCATGTGCCTTACAAACAGTTAAATATTATTATGAATTATGTTTTTACTAAAATCTTTTTTTATAAATTAATTGATATTTTAGGCGCATGTCAAGGCATTATCTATATACATATATTTACGTTTTTTTGATTCAATCAAATGTCAGCTCAAGGGCAAGTGGAACATCATAGTTTTTTCGAGTCTGAGACTCTCTCATGTTAAGTTTGTTACTCCTAAAACAACCTCCAGAGGCTATAATTGGAGTCATAAGTCCTTTATTTTGGCACCAAAATCCATTGTTTGAAATTTAATATAAATAAACGTGGACCATAAAAACAGGAACTGCAATTAAATCCTTCTTCCATGATAAATTTTGCTCACGCTTACTCGTTTTGTTATCGATTTCATGCAGAAAAGCCCATAGCTTGCGTCAAATGTCATTCATCTCATTAAATCAACATTTTTTCGTCATAAAACATTATTATTGGCCAACACCTAGCAATAACAATTACGGTGCGACCTTAATAACGTATATTTTCATCACACGGAAGAAATTTGAATTTTTCTTTTTTATTTATTAAAAGTGCAAGCAGTTTAATCAACTGAGAATTAAAAGTCAAACTACCCCTCATCAAGGAACTTGTTGATCGAGATATAATCAATCTCGACGAATGAAGCATTTAAATTGAGGAAATAATATCATGGTCGCAGCAACGCCAGCCAACGCCTGCTACCGCCGCTGGCCGGCCAGCGGAGACACTTACTCCATCACACTAACTAGATGCAATTCAAATAAAAGATCGAATAGATAGATTTACGTGAATAGATTTATTTAGCGTCAAATCAGATACAAAAGCCGAGTTTCAACGACGACGAAGAAATTCCTAATCAGATTGCCAACACTTATTTCGTTCACACTTAAAGACATATTTTTAGATACTTCTGTGGTCTGTGAGTTGTAAAAACGACTTCCCGTTGTCGAATTTGTCAAAAAAAAAAAAAAAAAAAAAAATATGCAAATGCTGGTTAATGCTCTCATGTCTCACCTCCTTATTATGTTCCCTGTCATCATCATCAACGCGCCAAGAAAGCTATTTCGAATGCAGAACTAAGATGGCTGATTGGGAAATCATTTGATGTAGCTTGGTGGTACCCATTTTATTGGAAGCTGAATGTCAATGGCAACAAATTTATAATTGACGTAAGCTAATTCGCCATACATCCGTTGGATTGTGCAATGATGTGTGAAAGCTTTGTTCATGAACTTAGGGGTCACATTTGATAATTAAAATGGCAACTGTGTTGAGAGGATGGGTGAGGTTTTAGAGTGACACCAAACCGAACGAACGTTTTAAGGCACACTTTCCGAACAAAGATATAGCAGCTGTAACAATGACAAGTCGATGTGTTGATGTGCTCTAACAATGGCACGTGTCGTTCGTCTTGGTTGTGGCAATCACAAAGAACCTAGACGTGTGTATAGGGATGTTATAACAGCGCTAATGGAAAACGATTGTTCGCCTTTGTTTTCACCCAACTTAGAGTTATGAGCGAAACAGTGAAGAGTATAGTTTTAAATATTAAGAAAAAAGGAATTTAGGCCATTGTTTTCCACAACAAAGACGTTGGCAGAAAAAGATTGTTTTTCATCCAAAAAAGTTGGGATTCCAATTTCTTGATTAATAAAAAAAACCTTAAAATACAGTGTTGCAAGAAGTATTTGTAACCAACACACAAATACAGTGTGTACAAAAAAATGTGTTCCATTTTTGCTAGACTATTGCGTCAGGATTAAAAAAGGATCTTGATTAATGGAAGCTCTTACTTTTAATTCCTAATCCACTGTATCAGTGGTAACAATCCACTTTAAAATAATATCATCATTTGTTATCGAATAAAAAATTTCCAAACAAAAAAAATGTAAATTTTAAGATAAAAAAATATTTTTTATTTTTTTTTATAATTAACGCGCGCACAAAGGAATATTTGTTTGCCTTTTAATGTAGAACATACTGCGTGGGCATAGCACAGTGTAAACTATTCCAAATTCGTGTTGTTCGGCTAAAAAAAGAATCCCTATATATCTCACGGTGCAACCGAAATTGGGCTCAAGGGTGAACTGATGAGCATTCCTTGCGAGACGAGTATTACGGGAGAAACTTTTAAGCAGAGGAATGCAGCTGGCTACTTCGAGTGAACATTTGAATGATATTTAAGAATTTTCTGCTAGAACAAGACTCTTACAACAGGAAATGGACATAAATTGTTCAAAAGTCTCTAAATTGATAAACATCTCCGCTGTCCGTAAAGGGTAAGCAAGAGAATCCGAGGCAATCGAATTCTCCTCGCTTAAAAGACCTCAGCCTTCCGTAGGCCAGAACTTGGCAAATGTTGCGTCGTGACTTGGGCCTGCAGTCGTACAAAATGCAACTGACCCACTAGCTCAAGTAAACGACCATACCGCTGTCTATGAATAAATGGCACCCATTTTTAACGATAACAATCCACATGAGATCCAAGAGCGTCCAATGCATCTCGAAAAAGTCAATAATTGGTGTGGATTTTGGGCTGGCGGAATCATCGTCATCGGTCCTTATTCATTTGAGAACGACCCATGTTAGCCAGGCCATCACTGTCAACGGCGAGCACTATAAGTCGGTGATTACCAACTTCTACTTGTCTAAACTAGATGATATGGAAGCCAACGGCATGTGATTTAAACAGGACAGCGCAACGTGTAACGCAGTTCACACCACATTAGAAACTCTGCCTGAGCGATTCGAGGGTATAGTCAGGTCGTATGACATGGAGGTGATGTGAACTGGCCACCGAAATCGTGCGATTTGACCCCGTTGGACTTTTTCTTGTTGGGTTTCTGAAGTCGCAGGTCTATGCGAATAAGCCACAAAGGACAGTGGCCGTCAAAGCCAACATAACCCAAGCCATTGGTCAAATTCGGGCTGATTTAGGTGCCATAGTCGTGGCAAATTGGACATTTTGGATGCGTACCACCCAGAGAAGTCGCGGCGGACATTAAACGATGTTATATTCCATATACATACATATATCGGGTATTCCAATATGGACTTGACAACTTTGACTATAATTTGTGAACGCACCCTTTCACTAATCATCGAACTGTCATGTGAATTTATTCAGTAAACTCAACATTTTCATCATGGTAAAGTACAGGAGCGAGCAACGTCTGCAAATTATAACAATTTTCTACCGAAATTCGGATTCGGTGACCGCAACTTTAAGAGCGTTAACTCTAATTTTGGGTCGTAATTCTTGCCATAGTAGACATGCAATAACAAGTTTAGTGCAAAAATTTGAGTCTACATATTCGTTGTGTGATGTTGCCGTGTCAGTGAGACAACGGGTTGGTCGAAGTGTCGAAAATATCGCTGCCTTTCAGGCGTCTGTAGTCAACGATCCAAATCAGCCCATTCCACGGCGTTCTCAAGAATTGGGCATCGCTCAGATCACATTAGGGCGTATTTTGCGTAAGGATCTTGGTTTACACCCATACAAGATCAAGCTGACTCAAGAATTTAAGCCGATAGACCATTTGAAGCGACGTACGATCTCCGATTGGACTCTGAGGAAGATGCGCCAAGATGATGAATTTCATAGCAAAATCATCTTCAGTGGCGAAGCTCATTTTTGGCTCAATAGGTTCGTCCATAAGCAAAATATGCGTTATTGGTCGAGTAAAAATCCACATTTTCTTCATGAATCACCACTTCATCCACAAATAATAACTGTTCGGTGTAGTTTGCATGCCGGCGGCGTTATTGGGCCATATTTTTTCGTCGACGATAACGATCGTCACGTTACTGTGTATGGCCAGCGTTATCGCGCCATACTCTTTGAAGAGTATGGGACCACGCGAGGCGTTGCCAAGAGTGGCCGGCCCCGGAGCGCCTGTTGTGCCGAGAATATCGCCGCTGTTGACGAGGATGTCGAGCTGTCGCCGGAAACATCGACCAGACGCCGTGCCTCGCAATTAGTCATCAGCCGGTCTTCCCTAAGGCGAATGTTGGTCAAAGACTTGTGCATGTTCCCGTACAAAGTCCAGTCCGTGCATCAGTTTCTGCCTGTGGACCGCCAAATGCGTGTAACCTTAGCCCAAGCCATCCTCAATCTCAAGGACGAAATGGACGATTTTTCGACCAAAATCATAATGAGCGATGAGGTTTTTTTCCACCTCAACAGGTACGTGAACAAGCAAAACTATCGCTTCTGGGGCATCGAAAATCCACGAGTAATGCATGATGAGCCATTACAACAGCTCAAAGTTACTGCATGGTGCTCTGTTCACGCTCGAAGAGTCATCGGGCCGTTTTTTTTCGAGAACGCCGTTGGTCAAACGACAACAGTGGACGGTGCGCGCTATAGGGCCGTGTTAACCGAGTTTTTTCTGCCGCAATTAGACGAATTGACAACCCGAGACCCTAGAAGCCCTCAAGGACAACATTCGACACGAGTGCGAGAATCTGTCGCCCGAAGTTCTCGCCCAAGTGGTGAAAAATGCCATAAAACGAGCCCGTATGACAATCAATTCAAGGGTTCAAATAAACATAATCAAAAAACAGAATCAAAGTTTTTCATTTAGAAAAAAAAAACGAGAGCCAAACAACATCGGATGACTTCTTTTGGCCCACCTTGTATATGGTTTCCGTTTTATTTAAAAAAAAAAGTTGTCAAGTTCTCATTGGAAAACCCTTTATTATAATTTAAGTTTTCATAACTAAAACCCCAAATCCCTGCATTTTATCACTCATTTATTATTTTGGATTTGTGAACCTTTTTTTTACAATTGCACGTTTTTTTGGTGAAGAAATTAATTCAAAAAAAGTAAGTATAAGAAAACTAACAGACAATTAATAAAAATCAAATAAGTTTAAAGAATTTTTTTTTAATCAAACATTTTCAAAATAAACTAGAAGCGCATTAAAAGCTTCCTTCATAGAGTGCATTTTTAACTAAACTGAACTACAGTAGCATGGATTTCCAATTTTGTTGGGCAAAAATTAGAAAACAGAAATTGAAGCAACACAATCAATTAACATTGAAAAATATAGCAATAAACAAAAGAACGATTATATTTATTTATAATTTAATTTTTTTTTTGTTCATTAGGTACTTACCCAATAAAATCTTTAACAAAACAGTAAACCGTAAAAATGCCAGTACCGTTGAACAATGTGTCCGGCTTTAAAATCAGAAGCTGGTTCTTCATTGATTGACCCATGCGGTTTTTGTTAGTATTATTATTGGTGTTGTTGTTATTGTTGTTGTTGTTGTTGCTGTTGTTGACCGTGCCAACCGTATTAATTCCTTCCCCAACATCAATTTCACCTCCAACACTATTAGCAGCAACAACACCTGCCCCAGCATTGGCATCAGTTGGACATGTCACAAGGACTCGAGACGAGTATTGTACTTGGTGGAAATCCTTAGTTCCACTGTGGCCAGCTGCAGCTGTAGTGGCCATGTTTGACCATTTTATTAGACCGCCAACACAAACGTTGAAAATCGTACAAAATCAAGGTGTTAAAACTGCCGCTTTGGCTGGTGGTGAAGGTGTTATGCTTAATAAAAACTGTTGAAATCATCCCAAAAAACTCAGAGGCGGATTTACTTTTTTCTTGATTTTTGAAGAGTATTTTATGGTTTCTCCAGATTTGTGTATTTTGTTTCTTACTTGTTTTTCTTTGGTTTGTTTGTTTGTATGGTTTTACCAAAAAACCCTAAGTTGATTTCAATTTGAAAAAGTTTATTGAAATTCTTTAATTATTTTTATTATTATTCTTTTTTTTATTATTAAAAGAAAATTTAAACAAAACAGAAAGTAAAGAAGAATGAAAATTTAATCAGCCAAATTTTCTAATATATTTGCAATGAAATGAATGGAAAATTTTACAGTAAGTAGGTGTGGAACACTACGCAATGAAAAAAGGAAAAATGTGACGAAACAAACATAAGTTGGGCATTGCAAAACAGAATCAACTTTTAGTCAAGAATTCACATTGAACAAAACAAAAGGTGCTTACAGAAAAGTAATGCAGACATTGAAAGCAACGACTTACAATTAAGGTGGTAAAACTATTAATTCTAGTAAAAAAAAACTAAGACTTTAACTTAAAAATTAATTAAGAAGACCCTTTGAATAGTTTTTATTGTGATTAATTTTTTTTTTTAAATAAAATCATATAAGGAAAATAACCGCACATAAAATGATATTTTGTTGAAAAATTAAACCTTTAAATAAATATTAAACACGAACATAATAAAAAATAAATTGCACGACTGGATCGAGAAAATTAAAGTTAACATCAAAGCATTTATTAATTTTTTGTGACTGTTCGAAAAATATACGTAATAATAATTTAAACACCATTTTATTTCTTTAAGAAATGTTAAAAAGTTTTTTTTTTTATTTATTATATTATATTTATTATTATTTATTTAAAATAAAACGGTTTATTTTTAACAACTTTTTTTTAATAAAAAATAATTTTAGAATACAAACTTAAGCAAAAAATTAACATACATTTAAAAAAAAATTCAAAATATTGATTTAAAAAAAAAAAAATTTTTTTTAATTATTAAAAATACAAAAAAAAGTTTTCGAAAAAAATTTAATGTGAAATTACTTAGGCTACCTACATCTTCTTGAATATCAATTTTGATAGTAATCGGATCAGCAGTTTTTGAGAAATTCGAAGAAAAAAAAAACCGGTCCTATGGGAGGTACCGTTTTTAGCCACCATATTATATTTTTTTTTCACCAAAATGTAATGCTTACCTACACTGATTTTTTTTCATAAAAATTCTTGAAGCCTTTTTCGAGAAAAATAAGCTACATAACGGTTATATGACAGGTACCGTTAATTTTTGAGCTAAAAAAAATTGAAAAAAACTCCTCAATAAATAAACTTGAGTTCTAAAATTGAAGACTGTCCCAACCGTTTAGGCTAAAGTCCAAAATACATCCGTACAGACAGACAGATAGACAGACAGACCGACAGACAGGCGGACAGTAACTCAAATATGTTTCCCTATCATCGTAATGTCATAATTGATTGTTATCTCAAAATTTTTAATCTGCACGAATGCATAACTTGTCTTATAGTATCGCAAGTAAAAATTGGCACGACTGGGTTACACGTACTAGCTCTTATGTAACCTTATCACACTGGAAGATCTTTAACAGAAACAAGTAACATTTACATAGAAAAATCACAACAAGTAACGTTTTTTAGTTAAAATGGAGTACGCCATTGCACGTCTTAAATATTAATGAACTTATAAAAGAAGTATTTCGAAGAAGTATTGTACGACAGATCTTGTTTTTTATTTTTAGTTTTTTTTGAAAAATAATTTTTTTTTTTTCAGTTTGGTATGCAGTTTTTTTTAGAATTTATTAATATAACAACTGATCATAAGATTTAAAATATTTTTTTTTAAACTTTTAAAAATATTGAATTTTTAAAAATTTATTTTGAATACAAAAATTATATTATTCAAAATATTGGTATGCAGAATTAATTCTGCTTTATAGATCTTTTCTTATATAAGATTCTATTGATTACCAAGAACGCCGAAAATAAAAAAAAATTCTATGAAAGATACCGTTAATAGACTATTCCCGTAAATTTGGTTTTGATAAGATGATAACCAATACTTAAAAAAAAAATCTAAAATTTTTCCATCAAAATCATTTGAGCCGTTTCGGAGAAAAATAAGCGTTTCCTTAACGGTTATATGGCAGGTACCGTTATTTTTAGACCTAAAAGTAAAATTTAAATTTCCCCTCTGAGGAATGTCAAAATAACCACACCTACCGAATTTGAACGTAATCACTTTAGCCGTTTAGGGTGTAAATCAATATAGGTATATACAGACGGACAGACAGAATTTTTTGTTTTTTGCCTTGAATGGATGCATGAACTGGCAGTAGTTATTAGCGCTAATAACTTCAAAAAATTAAGTTAAAGACCTTCGGAGTGTAAGATGCAATTTCTAAAGCTCGAATTTTGATTTCTGTTTTTTTTTAAAGGCTCGTTTGTGTCCTTATTTTGGAACCTTATAAAATGATATTCAAAACCCAAAAAGAGTTGGAGTTACACAAGGAACCCTGCTTAGGCCTACCCTTTTTAACATTTTCAGCATAAATCAGCCAACATATTTATCTTCAAATGAAAATAAGAAGGCGGAGTATGCAGAAGCGTGTATAAAATTCTTTCAGGCAACTTACTGAATGAACTACGACTCATAAACGGCAGCATCTACGAAATTAGTCGTTTCGAGTAGCCGCCTCGAGACTTCGAGGTCGGAAAGACTAGACTAGACTAGATGAACACAACCAAGTGTCAGAGTATATTAGAATAGAAACAGACTGCTTAAAGGCACTCTGATGTCTTCACCACGTTCGTCTTACAGTGAAATGTTGGCCCCAAGTGCGAGGCGATTTCGGAGAAGAAGATGAAACCTGCATTGAAACAGATCTATAAAGAAAAAATAAAGATCGGTAGATAATGGTTGGTTGCGCGTCTAGTTCGTATGGGGGAAGAGGAATTAAGGGGGGAATTCTTTTCAAGCTGTTTTTATGGAAGGAAGCAGTGGCAGACCTGAAAGGATGACGCAGACTAGGAAGACCAAAAGGCTTGGGGTGCGAAACTGGATGACGTCGGACAGCGATCGGGATGTAGAATGGTAGAACTTGTTGAGTGAGGCCCGGTCCGAATTCAGGTTGTTGCACCGATGATTATAATGGTGTTTTTTGTATGGTGGGCTCTCTTTTTCTGAGTTGTTTAGTGTGACAAAATTATTTATTTTTGGTGTTTATATAAAACAACCAATAGTTAGAGAATTCTTGTCACTGATGATATGATTTCTAGAGAAAGACGATGGTTTGTTAGAAGCACCAGGCAAAGCAAAAGATTTGTAATTAAGTTCATAGCATATCGTTCTTTAGGTTAACCGACCGATATTACGAAACAAAAATTAATGGATTACAGCTCCACCTTCATTTTTTATTGTATCGTCATGGGCAGGAGTAATGTCTGAAATGACTATTGAACAAACGCTCATTCGTTATATGTAAAACGAAGGGTAGCTTTCAATAGGGAGAGGGGTGAGACACTGTGCTGGATAACTGAGGGGTATGGGATAGGAGCATCAGGAGCTTCTGCCATGCTTCTGACATTTGTTTTCCACTGGAAGAGGTTCTTGGAGTTCAATTTCTGAGAACAAGACGTGAATGTTCGCCACTCACGAAGACAAAGAGATGATGACCAAGATAGACAATAGGTTGCCCAATGGTTTGTTCAAAATCCTCCCTTTCCTGAAAAAAATTCTTCAATGTCCTAAATGCAGTCAAATTGTTGGAAATTTGTAAAAAAAATATTAAAAACTTCTCAACATCTTTGGTTCCAACGCTCATCGCTAATGACAAACCTATTGTTTACTCTTCAGAGAAGGAAAACTTGCCCGCAGTCTATTTCGGTGCCGGCTCTACGCTGCTTCACAGCAACGTTGCCCTTCCTGTACTTGAGAAGGTAAATTTTTCTATGGGACAGATTTTTTTCCGCACTCGTACAGTAGCAAGAGTTCTCAATGATCTTGATATACACAAATCCGCTGGCCCGGATGGTATTTCCTCCATTCTTTTAAAGAGGTGTTCTTCCACACTGACAAAACTAAGGCGTCAGCTTTTCCACAGCTCCTACTCTTCTGGAGCATTTGTCCAGTTTGTCGCTAAGAAAGGTGACCCATCCTCCCTCCTCCTACCGACCCATAACACTTACGTCCCTACTTTCTAAGATCATGGAAACGCTGATTAACCGTCAGCTTAAGGCATATCTCGAAGACCGAAAGCTTCTACAAGACCTTCAGTATGGCTTTCGCAATAATTGTTCCACTGGTGGCCTGATGGCTTATCTAACAGCAGAACAAATATTTAAATCGCTTTGGTGAAAATTATTGCGCTTGAAATATCCTAGGCATTTGATAGAGTTTGGCATGAAGCTATATTATAGAAAAGGCGTGTTGGTGTGCCCCAGGGCTCTGTTCTGTCTCCGACTCTTTTCCTCATTTTTTTAAATGATCTTCTGCCTGTTACTTCTAATCCACTTAACTGTTTTGCTGACGACTCTACATCCAGCTTTTCATAAATCGCAGGCTTTTGTGAATCGCTGTCTACGTCACATCCTATTGCTTCAACACGATATAATTCTTACTGCAAAATTTAATCAAAAGAAGTATACGTATAGCTTTCGATAAAAAAACAAGAGCATTGTTTTTGAATCAGAAAATAAAATATTTTTTTAGAATATGATGACCGAAATAATCCAGTTAAACCCTTTTGTCTGTAGCCAATGTCAAAACGACAAACTATCATTAATGACATTATAAGCCTCTGAAACAGTATTAATTAACTCTGAGAGCAATTTCATGAACCGATTTGGGCCTTTTGTTTCACACGTCCTCAATCCTCATCCATCAAAAATGTTGGAAAAATTGTGTTTTCTTTTCAATCCAATTATATGGATTGGATTTCATGGACATTACCCACAAAATTAATTCCCATTGAGAACAATTTTCAATTAGACACGTGTCAAGCGGGTGATGAAGCGGCATTGAAACAAAATCGTACATTCGAACATTCCCATTGGAGTTGCATGTTTGCACGTTTCAAACACTCGATGTTTTTCCTTGAAAAATTCCAACCCAATTCGGTGCTCACACCATTTATTTTCAAGGAATCCAAACTAGTGCAAGTTCGAAAATGTGATGTTTTCAAAGTAAAACATCTGTTTGCAATATAAAACTTAAATATTTTTATAAATGGAAAACAAAACTTGAAAAAAAGCGTAAATAAACTGGACAAAGAAATCTCCTTGTATAGTTCCTCTTTAATTTAATTCCAATAGTCGTTAGTACGTGACAGCGTTTACATCTTAAAACACTTTGCTCAACTGTATCTGTATCTATGCATGACTATATTATAGATAAATATACATAATAGTATTTATTATTCCCTAGAGTGTTAAATGTATACAATTTGAGTTCATGTGTGTGTGCGCACTCGAGCAGCACAAGCGCGAGGGAGAAAAGCTTTTTTTTTTTACATCATAGCCTTGACCTGGAAATGCGTTTTTGGAATTTCGTCTTCTTGTATTGTGTACTTGACGACGACGTCATCTTTATCAACAGCATCATCATCGTCGTTAGTCAGCTATATAGTCATAGTCAACATCGTCATAATGAAAACAACTTTTCGTGATAAAATACAAGTAAAATGTCTGAACATATGGTATGTTTTTTTTGATTTTTCTTAAGACAAAGTCTTGAGAGGAATAATATAAATTCTGTTTAGGACTTGAAGTATCTTTGTATCTACATAACATGGAAAATTCACTTTTCGCCATAAATAAACAGGACTTCAAGTGATAGATGCATTTTGAATGAGTGTAGGTTGTGAACGTGTTTAAGGATAAACTTGTAAATTTATGAGAAACATATTATTTGATCCCACGTTTCGGAGGAAAGGAAGAGCGGATAATTGACATATTTTTTGGTCCAGCTAGTGACGTATTTGGTCGTGTTGGAAAATAATGTCTTGATGAGTCCTCTATTAAACTTTTGAGAAGTAATAAAACCAACCAAGTGAGACTGTGCCGTATCTACCAGTATTTTGACAGAAAAAACGGTTTAAATGCTTACTTAAAATAATTTTGTCCCAAATAGATCAACAAGTTTCAAACCTGAATATAGCTCATGGTTCGACTCAAGCTGTTAAGTTTATCAGGTAACAAGTTATAAAGCAACCCTACCGAGAAAGAGAAGCAACCCCCCGGAAAGGTAGATCTGGACGGGGAATTAAACTCTTGTCTTGATTGGCATACCTGTCCGACACACTAACCTCTAAACCACGGGACACAACGAAATTTTTACATGAACAAAAATGCTGGAAAAATACTGCAATATTTCAAAAGCAGTAGAAATTGTTGGTCATTTGCAAAACGCAAACCAAATTCTTCGTCGGTTCCAACGCTAGTCTTGAACAAAACTTATGCTGTCAGTTCTCGAGAAAAAAGCAGATCTACTTGCACCCAATTTGCGACTCAATGCTCAATGGCAGGAGTTATTGCTCCTCCTGTACACGAGAACGTAAATGATTGTATGGGACTAATCTCCCTTCATAGTCGTTCACTCACAAGAGCCTTAAAAGATCTTAACATATCTAAAAACCCGATGGCCGGGATAGCATCCTTCTATATTTTTTGGAAGAAATGTTCTTCACTAGCCTGTACCAAAAAAAATTTTCTTTACACTCTAACTATGGGAAAATTGAACATAAATTCCTTTTTTCTCGATCCTGGGAACGCTGGTTAACTTTCAGCTTAAAAAATATTTTGAAAATCGAAAGCTTCTTAATGATCGACAGTACGGCTTTCGCAGCAATAGTCGATCTGATGATGATCACTGAAAAGTGGAACCAATAATAAAATTATTGAACTTCATATTTCTAAGGCATTTAATAGAGTTAAGCATCAAACCTTTTAATCAAAAATACCTGCATCTCAACTCGATAAAATTCTTCTTTGTTGGATTAGTAACACCCTTTCGAACCACTCAATACAAGTTGTGTTGGATGGATTCAAGTCTGTTATTCTCAAATAAATGCTGATGTGCCCCAGGGCTCTGTATTATCTCCCATTCTTTTTCTTATATTCATAAAAGAACACCTTTCAGTTCTCTGAATGTGCATTAGAAAACATCTTCTGTGGAATGACTACATAATATATTCGACGTTGCCAAGCATGCTGCAAGGTGTTTTTTCCAGTGCCGTGAAAAAAAAGCCGAATTCCAATTTTGATTTCACAATGAAATAGTGAAAAAACGCCGAACATTGATTGTGAAATAAAGCCGGATTCAGACAGAAGGCCAAAGAATTTTGAAAGCGACACTTTCTCATTTTATTTACGCTGTTCAAACAAGTGAGATTAGTGGTCCTGCTATATGCTTGGGGTCATTATAGGATATGGAGTAGGTGCGAGGTTGAATTATGCAAAGATTTCTTTATATCCGAAAAATTCCTTAAATACAAAAGTATTATTGCATACACAAAACCTCGCACATCTATTTCAAATCTTATAGTGACCCCAAGAAAGGAGGCAGCATGCAGCCTCGCCCCCAACCTATCACACTTTTTAAACCACGCGGGGCGCGGCGTAAGCTAAAAGATTTTTTTTTAAATTTTTACTTACGATTATATGTACTTATAATTCAAGTTAAAAAAATTTAAAATTTTGAGATAAAAATCAAACATGACATTACGATGATAGAAAAACATATTTGAGTTACTAGCAAAATTCTGTCTGTTTGTCGGTCTGTACGTATGTATTTTTGACTACAACCTGAACGGTTAGGACAATCGTCTTCGAATTTGGACATAAGGTTGTTTTGACATTTTACAGAGGTTCAAAAATTATCGGTACCTGTCATATAACCGTTGTGTAAAAGTTTTTTTTCTCGAAAGGGGCTCCAAGAAAAACGGTTTTTTTTCTGCGACTTCCTCGAAATCTGGTGATCCGATTACTATCAAAAGTGATATTCAAGAAGATGTATCTAGCCTTAGTAATTTCGCATTTGTTCTTTTTTTAAAACTTTTTTTTTGTAACTTATTTATTTTTTTTTTTTGAAAAATCAATATTTTGAAAACGGGTAGGTGATTTTTTTTTAAATTTTGTTTTAAAATTAAGATTATTTTTGTCCTTAAGTTTGCATTCTTGAATTATTTTTTTTTAATTTTTTGAAAAAAAGTTGTTAAAAAAACCGTTGTATTTAAAAATTTTGACGGGACTTTCACAGGTGTTCTAAAGACGAACTTATTCTATTTTAAACACCCACTTGGTGACGCTGGGATTATTTTTTTGAAAATTATACGGAGTAGGTGAGACTATTTTTATTATACCTAGGTGGCGTTGGGGTTGCTTTTTTTTCAAAAATTCAAATAAAAATAGTAAAAAAAAGCCTTAAGCAAATTTTTGACCTGCGAGGTGGATAGGTATCTCCTATTGGAAAATGAGGTGAGAAAAGTCATCAGTTGAAGAAATGATCTTGAAAAACTTTGATGGTATGAGTGAAACAAAGGGTTCCTAAAATGGCTGCATTGAAGGACATTGGAAAAGACTAGATAAGGCAGATATAAAGCAAGAGTGTAATTTTCGATTTTCAGGTACGAAGAAATTCATCTCAAAGAAATGGGGTCGAGGTCGAGGGCAGATAATTGCATACATTATTATTCTGTAGGAAATTTTATCAAAGGCTTTACAGATATCCGTTAAAATCGAAGTAAGATCGACTTCTAAAGCTGAGAGGGTAAATGATACAAATTTAACGAAGTTAGTAGTTTTTCATTTCTGTGGAAATTTTTCTTTACACAGAGATAATTAAATAATTTTTAGAAAGAAAGAGAAATGGCGGAGCAGCGTTTTTTTTGAAATATTGCAGGGATTTCACCTTGGCCTAAAGTGAATTCACCGGTGTCATTAAAGAAAGATAAAAAAATGGAGCATTCATGTGTCTTCCAAGTTCAAACAAATTCACCGAAACTTGCATTTAGTTGGTCTCAGACATGAAACGTTTCAAAACCGGGAGGCCTGCCGACGCCTTCTGAGATCAAACCAGCGAAACACAGAGGTAAATCCCTAGGACGAAGAGTAGAACTAGGAGAGTTTTGATCCAAATCGTCGCTTAAAGAAGTACCAAGGTAACTAGAACATTCGGAAGGAGAATGAGTGCAAAAATAGGTGCCAAAAGCAATAACTTCAACGCTAGTATTTTGTTTAGTTAAAAAGGATAATTAAACTTTATTCTTCTTTATGTTAAGGTATCGATAAAAATTATAAATCAAAATGTATGGACATGACAGCTCCTTAATGAGCTAAGGCCTAGTGACTTATACTCTGAGCAACTTTTGTGTGTATGATGTGAATTTGCAGGAGCAGACGGTACCTACAATTCTTCACCGAATCCGAACGGCTACATTAGATGCACCTTTGCGAGACAAATTTGAATTTTTTTTCATTTCGTCGCAAGAGGCTCGATAAAAATGTGTTTTTTTTTTCGAAAATTGATACATTGTCAAAAGTGGATTAGAACGCTATAGGTTGCTTGGAGAGAAAAATTCTCCGGGTGATTTTTGCTCCGGTATGCATCAACGGTGAGTGAAGAGGGAGAAACAAGGACACATACTTAACTAAAATAGTATAAAAGTCCAACGTCCAACGCTTATATAAAGTGGATGGACATGGAGAATAAGTTGGAGGACGAAAGTGGTAGAGAACCAAGACCGACTTCATGTGGTGCAAAACAGGAGGCAGCTAGCTAGGACGGAGCTGGCTAGAGAAGCTTGTTTGAGGAGGCCCAGATTGACCCAAGACTGTAGCGCTACCTAAGGACAGGTTAGGTATTCAATTATCATCGTAAATGCTTAGAACAGTAAACCAATAGTGCGCCGATACGATCCGATATACATATTAGAAGTAGAAGTCATAATTCGAAACACTCGGTTTATATAGACTTATAGACAAGCGTTGGATTTGTTGTATTATTTGATAAAGTACGTCATATAAAAACCCTGAAAATAGTGTATTTCTATTTTATTTACATATGTATATACATATATGTACATCATCTAATTAAAAATTTGCGAATTAATTTTTTTTTGTTTGATTCATTGAAAATTGTGTTCCAGATGTAATATTAATTAAATAAAAAAAATTAAAATTAAATAAAAAGAAAACTAATGAACTCAACTTTTGCAAAAAAAAACAAAAATTATTGAAACTGGTTTCTTCACCTAAAAAACTATAAACTTACATTTACACAAAACTATTTAGCCTAAAAAAAAAGAAAAAAAAACACTCATCGCCTTAAAATAATAAAATTTCTCAAATTCCGTCCTAACTGCCATATCGTCGTCGTCGTATTCTATTACGCAAAATCCTAGAGTATGATGGTGAGGGAGGAAGAAGGAGAAAAAAAAGTAATAAAACACCATTTTTCAAAGGAAAAGGGCGACAGGGCTTGAAAAAAATTGTGAATGGCAACAATGATGGCGCGCGCCAATACCTACCAGCGAATGCTAACTTTCGAATACGTACTCAAAAAATATCTACAAAAACACATTTGAATTTTTGTCTTCCAAAAATTCGAATATCAAACCACAAAACACTAAATTACTTCTTCTTGAGTTTCAAAAACCTCGTTTCGATTTTTTTTTATTTCAATATTTTGTGTTAAGTGTCAGCCATTTTAAAGACATGCATTTATCTCGCCACGTTGCATTTCCCTTGCACAAGCAAAATTTACTCCAAAAAGGATATTTTCGAACGCGAATTTCCCATTCATTCATTGAATTTTGCAAAAATTAAATAAAAAAATTTCGAAAAAAAAACACAATCCAACCAAACGAAATTTTTTAAATGCAAATTTCAAAACCCCTTAACCCCCCTAACTTAACCAAACTAAGGATGAATGGATATGGTAGGGGGTGGAGGGTGTACTGCAAACTTAACAGAACCAAAAAAATATTACCTTTTATTAAATAAATTCCCGTTACTAAATGCAATTTCTAATTTGTTTTGGTTTTCCATAAATAACGTATAAATATTCAAGTTGGTCGCAAAATATTCAAAATCGAAAAGGGAATTTTTTTTTACAATTTTAGAACTTTCCTTTAGCGATCTCTGATGACCAAAAGCTGTCTTTTTTAATTATTATATTTTAGCACTTTTTTTATACACGCGATATAATTTTTTTTTAAATATTAATAAATTTCTTCTTTTTTTAGACGTTTCAGAACTTTGCGTTTTATATCTTTTTTGTACTTTTTTGAACAACTTTTGTGGTAACGAAAATTTAATTATTTTTTTTTCTAAATAAATAAATTTTATTTTTTATGTTTTTTTTCTTTCTTTAATTAAGAACTTCTTTTATTATGTTGTACATTCGAATTCGTAGTTTTTCTTTTTTTATACTTTTTCGTAGAATGCGTTTCCTTTGCGTGGGGCTGTTTGTGGTATACTTTCAGTGAAAAGATGTCCGCCGCCCGTTTTGTAGTTGGTTTTGGTTGGTATAATATTTTTTTTTGGTGTGTGGACTGAAATTTTGTATCTCGTCGTCGTCGTCGTCACAGAGTTTGAAAAAGAGATTGTAAAGTATAACTTCTTCTGTGCGTTTTTGTTTGTAATTTTTTGCTTTTTTTAATTTATTTTTTTTCTTTTTATTAACAAATAAAATAAAATTTATTTACTTAAATAAAAAAGCGCGTATACAAACGAAATTATTGTTTGGTGGATAGAAAGAAGCCAAAGTGTGTATTGACAGCTATTTTTCGTAAAAAGGTTGGTTGGATGAAATTTTGAGTTTTAATGTATTTTTTTTGTATTATTCTCGGTAATGATTTCTGTTCTCTCATACTCAGATTATGTTTGCTCTTTGAGAGGAGAGAGTTTTATAGAAGATATGGTGGTTTTAGGGGCTCGTTTTGCATAGAAGAAGGGAAAAAAGAGAGCAGCAATAAATTCCAAGTCACTTGGGGGAGGTTTTGTGATATTTTTTTTTAGTGTGGGTGTGTGGTCTTGTTAAAGGAAACTGTAGTAGTTTTTCAGTGTTTTGTGAGAGTTTTTCTTTTCAATGCAGAAAGTACTATTTCAAAAAAAAAAGCCTTAAGGTGGAAAATCTTCTTTAAAAACATATTGTTGCATAAGTTTGAAATGCAGTTTGAGATTAAAAACGCGTTCAAGCTGTTTTAGGATGGCTACAAAAACCAAAAACCTTTGTTTTGGAAGCACAAGATTATTAAAGGACTTTTTCAATTTCTAAAGACAAATGTTGCAGAAATTAAGAATAATTGGACCAGGTAGGCCCCCGTGGAGTCATGAATCAATTTTATTTCTTGTATTTTATTTATTATACTTTAATTAATTCTATTTTATGTTTTTTTGATTTTCATTTAATTTAATTTAATTTAATTTTAACTTATTTTATTTCATTGTATTTTATTTTTTTTTATTTTTATTTATTTAATTACATATATCTTATATATACAAATCTCGTGAAATTTTTTATGTATATTTGGTAGGTATGAGAATAGGTCGAAAGAATATTTTAAGCCACTAGGTGTCCATAAATGCATTTTTTCTAATTTTTGGACGATTTTTTTTGTATTTCTTTTTAGATGTGGTATCAAAAAATATTGATAAAACCAAATTTTCAACCTTCTACTACCAACACCGATTTCTTAATCGCGATTTTAGTATAAATAATACACAATTGATGTAACTGTAGCTCGTTTGTAAACAGAAACGTTATTATTTATGTTGTTGAATGACAGATGTCGCATAAATTTGACATTTCTCTGAATTTGTTATTTAACACTAAAAAAAATTTTAAAGATTTTTACATTTTTTGCGTTACATTTTGATCTGAGTCAATTTTTCAGATCTCGCTTTTTCGGCAGATTTACTCTTCTTTTCATTAATACCAATAGAATTTAGAGTAGTCAGTTTGAAGAGTGTGTTTTTGCTATGTAATTTACTTCGATTGTGAAAAAATTGTAAAAAGTGTTAAAGAATTGTATCACATTATCTTGAAATAGGAATAATTTATATGGCAGAACAACGTTTACCGGGTCAGCTAGTCTAAAATATAAAAAAATCGTGTCACGATGTTTTTGGTCGTACTGCTCCGAAACGGCTTCACCGATTTTTATGAAATTTTGTATGTATGCTTGGTAGGCTTGGTAGGTAATTGACAAATGTTTTCAGGGGATTTGATATTTTATTCTGAATTTGATTTACGTTGCAACGCGGTGCTTAAAAAATGTTGCACTTTATTTTTCAAGAAAATTAGATTTCCTTATTTTTACTGTGAAAGGATGGGCGAGCCGCTTGGAGCGCTAGTGTAGGGAGACAAAAAAATCGGCACAACGTTTTTATCAGTTGGTACATCATTGTAGATTATTTGTCTGTGTGTTACAGTGAATAATGCCAGCAAGACTCAAAGGGAGCACTTTGGGCAGTTTCATTTCATTTCATTTATTAAAAAAAATAGAAAAAAATTACAGTAGTCGTGTTTTATTGGTAATCTATAGCTAGCGCAGTACTGGAAGTCCCAAAAAAAACGCTATTCTCACTATATAATTCACTTTGAATTCAACCCCAAAAATGTAGTAGTTTTCGTTGCCAGGCGAACTGGTATCATAAAAATCTGTCGATAGAGCTTGCGATGCCAACGGAGCTGTAAATTGTCTAGCGGAGTTCTAGAACGAACTGGATTTGCCAGGCATGCCACTAAGCGTTGGATCACCGGCTATTTTATTTCGGAATTTAAACATACCACGGGTGTACAATGGCACGCTATTGATCATTAAAAATTTGATGAAAAACATTATCGAAGCAACCATTTTGAATGGCAAATTCCGAGACGAAAATGTTTTGTTGCACACGTACTCTAATAATTCCTACAGACTTACAAATTAAATTCAAACATCACGAGAAGACCATTTTTTTCATAGCGCCATAATGTCAAAAATTCAAGTCGATATCGACGTGGAATTACCTCAAAAGCGAATAAGTTGTGGTCACTGCCGTCGTGTTTGAAGTAACTGGCCTGATACAGCAGGATCCCAAATCAGGCCAGAAAATTTCATAGAACATAGCTGCGAGACACAACAATAGCACACTTTCAGTTTCAAATTTAAAATTTTATTTTCGATTTCTTTGAGATCTCCGCTTGGGTGTACAAATAAACTGGACCAGGTACGCCTTGAAATGATTGATTTCACCAATATTTCTGAAGTTGTCCACACCTATAAACTGCTGCGACATTTTTTTCTCAATACAACGCAAGTGTCACGAACGTTTCAATTTTGTTTATTGAATGACAACGCACACTTCATTACATCTAGAATAAACTTCAAAACAAAATTTCGTACAAATTGATAGTTTAATTTATTCTATTTTGTCAGTAAACCATCATTCAATTTTACCGATCAAATTATATCAATTATATCGATCGTTAAAACATTCAAACACACAGACAATGCATTCTTTATTTTTTTATTTAACAACCAAAATATTCACTAGAAATAAACGTTGTTGTGCCATAAGCTATTTTAATATAATTTATTTTAATTTTATTTCATTGTATTCATTTCATTTTTTTTTTTTATTATTTAATATTTTATTTTACTTTATTTTATTTCTTTTCTTTTATTCTATTTTGTTTTTTTTTTATTTTTTTATTTAATTAAATTTAATTTAATTTTATTTAATTGTATTTTATTTTATTTAATTTTTTTTATTATTTATTTTATTTTATTTTATTTTATTTTGTTTTGTTTTATTTTATTTTATTTTATTTTATAATATTTTATTTTATTTTATTTCACAATATTTTATTTTATTTTATTTCATAATATTTTATTTTATTCTTTTTGTATTATAAATGTAAATGTTTGGATGTTTGTTACACAATCACGCCTCAAGGGCTTAACGGATTTGTATGAAATTTGGTAGGTAGATCGATGAGGTGCTGGATTGAAAAATTGACAACTTTTACTCCGTAAAAAATTACGTTCACGAGAAATATAAATATTTTTTTAACGGGGTTTTGATTTATATGTATAATAAAAATCATTTAATCTGAAGTCCACGCAGACAAAGTCACAAGTAAAAACAATTTTTTTAAATAATTTAATTTAGTTTCATTTCATATGATTTTATTTTTTTTATTTTAATTTTTGTTTATTTTATTTTATTCTTAAAAAAGTACTTAATTTTTTTTGGTTTTTTGAACAACGGTAACTCATGCACATTCCCAAAATGTATCAGTCAAGAAGCACCTAGAAACCAATTAGCTTCTCTCAGAGTACTGTCGTCTTTGAGCTTGAATGCGCACGGCAGCAAGTTTCCCAGAGACAACCTCTGTTCGCTCAATTAATTTCAGTTTGTATCTATGATTTGTATCTACTGCAACCGTACAGTAGCATCAGCATTTCGGTATTCCTCGCCACTATATTGCCTAGACTTGCGCATAAACTTTATTGCTTTCTGATCCCAACTCACCAGAAAACTCATCGAGAATGGCAGACAATTTTTTTGTTTCCTATTCGAAGAACGTTTTTCTTTTTACATCATCAGAGAGAGCAGCAAAGAGCGGAGACATGCCATGCAAATGGGAATGTAATAGTTGGCATGTAATTCCTTTCTATTCATCGTTTGTAATAAACAGCAGCATGTTTTCGTGTTAAGAAAATTGCTTAGTTGTTCAACACACTTCCCGGAAATGTGCCATTTTCCGTCGTGAAAACGAACCTAGATGGTAAATTCAAAGAAAATCATTTTTGAACACCTGTAATTTTTTTTGGGTTCCGAGGAATCGATTTAATTCATATTTTTGAAAAAAGTATCTACTGTACACAAACAGATAGATACATTGAAAAATCGATGAATTATTTTCCTTCTGACTTCGACCCATCATCCTGAAACCTCTGCCAACCATAACAATAAACAAACAAAAATATTCAAAACAAAAGGGACATTCCAGCTAAAAGCTTAACTTCTGCGCTGTAGATACAAAAGCTTTGGATATTTTTAAGGACCGCAGATATCTATAAATAGAATTAAAAAAAATATGTATACATTTGTATGTAGATAAATATGTGTATCTGACACAATAATGCTGGAGATAGTGAAAGTTTGCAGTTAACTGTTGGAGAAATGGTAGGTAGATTGAAAGAGATACACGCTAAAAGCCCAAAATGACTCAAAGGCATTAACATTATTGAAGCTACACGAACATGAATGTCTTGTAATTTGTTGACCTTTCTTAACATACTATTTTTGTGGCACACCTGCACGATTGCAAGAGAACAATACACGGGGAAGTCTGATTTTCTTATGTCTTTTTTTAATATTTACTCACGTTCTGTTTTTATGTATCTTGAAAATGTTTTTTTTTATGCTATACATACCTGAAACGAAAAAGAAGAGACAGTGTTAGAACTATGGAATGTTACTAATAAATATTTAGCTTTTTGAAGAGCTTAATTATTCTTAAGTGGTATACCTACATACATATAATTTCTAGGTGAGAAGTTGTAACATATGTAAAAGTCACTTCTTTTGGAGTTTTGGAGTTGAAATACATTAAAGTATCTTTGAGTCATAAAAATAATTTTTTGACAAAACATTTCATGGACAGCCACTAATAGATACATGTATTATAACCATACATACATGAAGCATTCTTAGAAAACAAAGAACCCTGTGAACCCACATCATGATGGCCATGAGCTTACAAACAAATTTATGCAACAAGATCTGAAATAATGTAAGATGTTCAAATACATTCAGCTTAGAACTGCTTTTTCTGAAGTGCTTGGCACTATGGTTGAAGGTAAGCTGTGCAACAGTAGTTGTTGTTCAGGTTCTGCAAAGCATTATATCTGCTTCCTGGATACGCAAGATCTCTAAAAATAAAAGCTTTGCATAGTTCTCTGCATTCAACAATACGAAATCCGCATACGGATCACAACCTATATAACTCAAAAAAATTAATAAATAAAATTAAAAAAAATAAAAAATGAAATAAAAAATTAAATAAAATAAATAAAATACAAAAAATAAGTAAATAAAATCAATAAAAAAAATAAAATAAATAAAATAAGTAAATAAAATTAATAAAAAAATAAAATAAATAAAATATATAAAATAAATAAAATTAATAAAAAAAATAAAATAAATTAAATTAATAAATAAATAAAATAAAAAGAATAAATAAAATAAATGAAAAAAATAAAATAAATAAAATAAGTAAAATAAGTAAATAAAATTAATAAAAAAAATAAATAAAATAAATAAATAAACACAATAAATAAAATAAATTAAAAAGTATTGAATTAAATAAAAAAAACATATATAAATAAAATAAGTAAATAAAATTAATTAAAAAAATAAAGAAATAAAATAAATAGAATAAATAAAATAAATAAATGCAATAAATAAAATAAATAAAAAAAAAATAAAAATAAAAAAAATAAAAAAAAATTAAATAAATAAAATAAGTAAAATAAATAAGATATAAAATAAATAAAAATAAATAAATAAAGAAGTAAAATAAATTAATTATATTAATCAAACAAAATAAAATAAAAAAAAACAAATCAAATTAAATTTAACCAAATAAAATCAAATAAATTTAAATAAAAAATAAAATAAAATAACATAAACTAAAATAAATTAAAGTAAAAAAAAAGAATAAAAAAAATAAAATTAAATAAAATAATACAAAATAAAATAAATTACATTAAAATAAAATAATATAAAATCAAATAAACAAAATAGAGTTAATAAATAAAATAAATTTATTATCGCGACAGCTCTTTAAGGAGCTAAAGCCTAGTGACTTAAACTCTCAACCATTCCTGTGTGTGTGTTGTGAATCTGCAAGAATGGAAGGGGCCTACAGTTTACCGCCGAGTCCGAACTGCTAGATGAGATGCACTTTTTCGAAACAAATTTTACTCTTGGAAGAACAATAATTATTTTTAATTATAAAACTAAATAATTTTTAATTTTTTTTATTATTTTATAAATAAAAAAAAAAACAAATTTAACAAAGTTTCTTATTATATTTATAATGCAATAGATAGAATTTATTCCGAAACGCGAGACGAACCACATACATAATGATTACTCTTGGAAGTTTTGTCAGTTCTCGCAAAAGGCAGTACCCCGGAAAAGAGGTGGCTCTGAGCGGGAGTCGACAATACTAACCACTAAGCCACGGGGCACTACAAATAAAATTAAGTAAAACAAATTAAAGTAAAATAAAATTAAACAAAATAAAATAAAATGAAATGAAATAAGATTGAGTAAAATAAATTAAAGTAAAATAAAATAATATAAAAAAATTAAATAAAATGAAGTAAAATGAAATAAAATAATACAAAATAAAATAAGATTAAATAATAACAAATAAATTAAAATACAACAATAGAGAATAAAATAAAATAAAATTAAATTAAATCAAATAAAATTAATTTTAACAAAACAAAATATGAGGGCCTATTTTCAAAAACTTCGAATACTACCAAACTTCAAAAACGACTGCTTTACATCGCTACATTCCATATATACAAATTATCAATACCAGATACTATTTATAGAAATTCCAATTACTGTGACAATAAATAAAACAAAAAGAGCAATTGTGTAATTACTTTACTAATTAGGTTACCATTTATAAAAGCTTAGCTCTCAATAGCAACAGATTACAAAAGAACTTTTATTATTATCAGGCAACAAAAAAAAACAACAGCTTGCAACGGTTTGATAAGACAGAATGAGGTCATTCTTATTATTTAGGACAAATATTGAAATCAATAATGAGGATAAAATATTAATATTGAGCCATAAAAAATGGATACGAATTGGAAATAAAAATATATTATCACTTGTTGCCAATTGCTTCCGAAATTATTGAAGACCTTTCTTAGATGTATTTATAGATTGAACGTTTGAATGGCAAAAGAGGTCATAACCAAAAAACATTGTTGTAGGTAATAGAGGAATAGATATAGTTAGTTATTCCATATATTATTATTCAACTTTACCTTAGCAGATATAAACCACAGATCATTAGGGTAATAAGGAATATGTTATAGAAGAATTCGTTGCACAATAGTTTAGATGTTTTCATGTTCTGAATATCAAAATTGTAGGAAACACTACAGTTTCAGTGTGGTTCACGACCATCTTCTTCCTGCTGTCCTGTTTGAAAGGAAAATATTGAAGTCATAGGAATTCCAAAGACGAACAACTTTGTGCAGAAGCTGCAATTATTCCTGTAGAAAAATACCTCATTGAATTAACAATAAAAGTTTGTACGACAAATCAGCATCCACTTGAATCAACTCCTTAGTAGAACTGTCCATCAACAATGAAGACCTTGGAAGAAGTTATAATGCCATCCATTGACCACGAACAAGTTTCCTTTTACGCTGACCCTGGATCAGCGTACCTCAGAAGCTCTCAAAATAGATTGTCAATAATAGCTTTGTTTTTTTATTTTGCAAAACATTTTCTAATTATGATTTTCGTTTTTCGAAAAATGTACGATTTGCATTCAATGAACGGTTGTAAGGAGAGACAAGGTGGATACAGAACTTAACCAATCGATTCTCAAATCACTATAGGTGCCGTCACACTACGAAAAGTTTTCTGAAACTGAAAGGGAAATTCTACAAGTTTATTTCCCGTTTACATACACAACACTTTCAGAAAGTGCTTTCAGAAAACATTTTCACTTTTATAGTGTGACGACCCGAAAAGAACTTCTAGAAATTTTGCTTTCTTGAAAGTAAAGAGTCGCTTTCAGAAAGTATTTTCCCTTCATAGTGTGACTGCTCTCAGAAAGTACTTTCAAGAAAATTTTAAAATAAGAATTTTGGAAACGCTTTCTTAAAGTACTTTCCTTTCATTGAGTGATGGTATCTTAATGCGAGAGCCAGTATTCTATACAAAAATCAATTAGAAGCTATCTTCTTTGTGAACTTAACCTCGAAAAGATATTCGATATTTTTGAAACACAAGAAAAACCGAAATGCAGTTTTTTTTTTTTTTCAAAATGTTAACAAATATTTTACTCGGAGTTTAATGCTGGATTTGGAAAAATTCACACACCATCACATTTTCAATCTGTTGATATTGAAATATCAACCTTTAAAAACAGTCAGCCGAAATTCGAAGAATTTAGAACGAACAAGAAACTTCGAGGAATGAAATTCTATGAAATAATGAATGAATGAAGGGATTCCCTTTACATCATGTGTTTATAAATATAGAGTTTCCCAGTAAGAAGTTAGAAGTACTTTAGAACAATTTTACTCCCCAGTAGATGCCCGTGTGGCCTACCCTAGCTTTCACCAGTTCTTTCCTCATACCAAGAAGCCCTAGACAAACGATAAACATGGTAGGTTTCTGATTTTTGGTAATTTCGATTTTGCTGAATCTGGCCGAATTCCCACTGGAAAAAAATTCTAACTGTTGGATACAGCCCAACTGTTTGTCTGGAACCAAAATTTTGTACTCTCCCACTTGGATAGAGCTCAATTGAAAACTTTTTTCGAATACCTTACTGATACTCGGAAAGAGACTAATCGCCGGGAGATTCGACGGTTTAGAAGATGTCGTAGGAGTGTCCTGCTGACTCCTTTTAATTAAATGATTAGAAGATAATTTGGACTTCCATCTTCAAAGTGAGAAGGAACATGTGCCGTTTTACCAGGCGATGGTAGTATTTGCAAAGTTTCATTTATTGAACCCGTTGAGACCGAGAAATTGTTGATCAGCATTGCTTAATGCTGGTAGAAGTGATTCAGTAGTGCTCTGTTGTTCTGCTCGTCATTCGGGAGAATACTTTCATTCATCTTATAGACTTATTGGAAGGCAGCCCTTAGCGCATCTTCCTTCTATTAAAGATCTTTGATCATAAAGAAGTCGTTATCAATGACGGCGTTCCCTGAATCTACTTCTGCAGACGGAAGAACGTTTTTGCTCTTTGAAGCTTAAGAATAGAAATATCGTTGTTCCTAAATTTCTTATTTATTTGGAGGAATAAACATGGATCGTTGGAATAAACGACCGGAATTCCCTCGTCCCGATATCGGTTTACAGATATTATAAAATGTTGCGTAATGAGCAGGTTGATGTTTTTGATCGAAGACTTCACTTTCCTCCAGATCATGTTTGTCAGTGAAACGTGAGTACAAAAGTTTTAATTTCATCAGCAATTTAATTTTGTGTCTATCTATCTACAATACAAAATATAATACAATAAATATATACTGTTAAGTATAGTTCTTTGTATCGTAGAATTGTACTGTCTATTCGATGGATGAATAATTCCATCCCTTTATCCAGATATCATTCGATTTAAATATTTCTGTCATTTGGAGGCAAAATTTCGTCCAAAGGTAGTTTTCTTGATAAGGCTTTGGAGAAGTGTGGCCAAAGCATCTAGATTCGTACGAATGTGCAGGCAAATATTCTTTCAACTCCACAAGCTCGTTTGGAAGCTCAATAACGGCGACAAATTCGCAGTCATGATGATCATGACTGTTGTACTCGATGGTCTGCAAAACAGTTTCTTGTCTGCTGTGTCTGCTAACTCTTCTTGGAAGCGATAGTTTTTTTTAACAGAAAGATCAGATGGTTCTCTTTACAATTTTGTATTTGATTTTTCATATTTTGCGTTCAAATCTCTGGCCATGAGACAATAGTTTTCATCTGATTGCAGTTCTTCTATCAAAACTTGTCTTACATCGGTTGTTGAAATAAAAAACCATGCACAATTACTGAAATGTGGAACTCTATATTGCTTAAGGTATGTTTTATTAATATCGGTTTGCTTTCACACCTGCGAAACCACCATCTAATGGTAGTTATCGTTAGACTTCATACAGTTGTAGTTCGGAGATCCAATAAAATCATCCGTGTGCCCAATTTAAAATCCGATAGACTTAAGGATCCCCCAACACGCCAACAAATCACGGAACAATTTTTTACAGAATGAGAACAATCAGAAGATTTGTGTTTACATTTTCTTCATATCGGTTTAGAGCAGGGAAGCAACAAAACCAGGCTGTCTGAGGAAACTTAGGTACGGATCAATGAACTTAAAGAACTTAAGGCTCGAATATTATCTGTGCCGTCTATAGGATAACCAAGAAGCTGAATGGTATTCGGAGCTTAAAACACCTTCTCCGAAGGTCTCCGAAGGTTTCCCCGACGCGACGTGTGGTGGAAAAAGGGAATAATCGTAAAGGTCCTGAAAAAAGGAGATTTAAAAAAGTGTGAAAACCGTGTTTTCTATTCTGTTGCTAAAATAGTAGCAAGGATTGTTCTGGTATGTATGAGAGAACATCTAGAAGCAACACTCGATGCTGAACAAGCCGGTTTTCCGATGGATCCTCATGCATTGATCATATCAATAACTTAAGGATCATAATTGAGCAGTGTGTTGAATATCCTAAGGTGACCTATCCTCCTCCTCCTCCTACCGACCCCATAGCACTACAGCCCTTCTTTCTAAGGTCAAGGAAACGCTGATTAACCGTCAGCTTAGGGAATATCTCGAAGATCAAAAGCTTCTATATGACCGTGAGTATGGCTTCCGCAGCAACCGTTCCACTGGTGATCTGATGGCATATCTCACCGAACACTGGGGCAAATCTTTACATCGCTTTGGTGAAAGTAAGATTATTGCTCCTGATATCTCCAAGGCATTTGATAGTTTGGCATGAAGCTCTCTTATCGAAAATGCGTGCTTTTGGGATCGATGATACTCTTGTTCGTTGGATTAGAAGCTATCTTCTGGATCGTTCAATACAAGTTGTATTGGACGGATTCAAGTCTGATACCCACAAAACATCAGTATCGATCTGCCCGTCGAAGCAACCACACGGGTGAGAGTGCGAAGCCGCGTAGTGCTGCTGCCTGTGTTTTTTCTTTTGCAAAAAAAAAAAAAAAAAAAAAAAATATCAATCTCGGGCGCGAACCAACAACATCTGTGCCCGTGTTATGAAAAAATTTCATTTACATTTATTTGATGCTTCAATAAAGTCATTTTTCAAATAAAAAAAAAGATTACCCACCAACGGAAAAATACACGCAGTAAGCATTCCTTGCAACTTTTCCTGTATAGATTAATTAATGCTCCCTAAATGACCAGGGGCGGATCAATTACATCTTATTATCAAGGTAAAACACTGTTAATAATTTGTATTGTGAAGCTCAAATTGGGATTTAGTTGAGTATTTATTATAGGTAATTGTCCGTCTTAGTTCTTTTTTAGTTCTGTGTTTTAGAATGGTAGGTGATTTCATAGTCGACTATGCAAACATTCGTTGATTTAGGAAACATTTTTATGCTGCCTATGTCCACTCTGTGATGATGAAACAAAAGTTGGGGAAAATACCGATCATTCGGAATTTTCCTTGCATGGGTATTCACTTATGCCTTTATTCTTTGCCAAACATGGCATATCAACTTCAACCACAATTCGGTCTGTGCCTAAACACGGAATTCAATTTCATGTGGGTAAAATTAACGATTAATAAGCGCATCATTCATATATGTTTTCTTTATATAAGCCCAAATTTAGACAGAGTTTCAACTTCTAACGAATTTGATGCTTTGTCTGACCCCATCCAAGGAATTGTTTCCCGTTACTCTCACACTGAAATCGTTATTAAGGGCGATTTCAATGTACACAATTCCAGTTGGCTTCGCTTTTCTGGCCAGACAACACCCGAAGGAAAGTATGTTGAGATTTTCGCTGAGTTAAACCATCTTACTCAGCTCGTTGATGAGCCAACCCGAATTCCTGACATTGCAGGTCAAACCGCCAACACTCTAGACTTGTTTCTTACCTCCGATCCTGATAAATGCACAATTCGTGTATTGTCGCCTCTAGGCACATCCGACATCTCTGCAAATTTCTCGTGCCGACTCAACTCAGTTTAAGGAAAAAACCCCAGGAGAACCGTTTGGCAATACGAGAAAGCCAACTGGGACGGTCTCAATAACTTTTTCAGGTCCTTTAACTGGTCGATAGTGACATTGATTCCAGCGCAGACATGGTCACAATTTTAATTCTTTTAGGAATTAGAAATTTTATCCCAACTCATGGTTTGATTCGAGCTGTAGAGAGGCTATCAGGTTAAGAAATGTAAGTTTCCGTTGTTACAAAGCCAACATCACTGAGGAAAACCGGAAAAAGTTTCAGCAAGCTAGAAAGGCCTGCAATGTTCATATTCCAAAAACCAAATTTTTTATATGAGCAACAAATTCGTCAAAAAATACTGCAATGTCCCAAAGGCAGTAAAATTTTTTAGTAATTTGTAAAAAAAGTAAAGAATTCTTCGTCATCATTAGTTCCTACGCTCGTCTTCAACGATACTCCTGCTGTCAGTTCTCAAGAAAAAGCAGATCTGCTTGCTGCCCAATTCGCGGCAAACTCAACACTGGCCGCAGGTGTCAGAACTCCTTCTGTACTCGAGAGCGTAAATGATTTTATGGGACCAATCTTCTTTCGCACTCTTCAGTCGCAAGAGTATTGAACGATCTCAACATAAATAAATCCGCTGGCCCGGATTGTATCCCCGCTATTGTTCTAAAGAGGTGTTCTTCAACGCTAGCAAAACCTTTGCGTAAGCTTTTCCATCGGTCCTATTCGTCTGGACTCTTTCCGAGTGCATGGAAAACAGCATTTGTTCAGCCTTTCCGGACAAATGCAGGCGAATCTTCTGCACCCTCAAACTACCGACCAATTGCACTAACGTCCCTTCTTTCTAAGGTCATGGAAACGCTGATTAATTTTCAGCTTAAGAAATATCGGCTTTCGTAGCAACAGGTCCACTGGTGATCTGATGGTTTATCTCACCGAAAAGTGGAACGAATCTCTCCATCGTTTTGTTGAAAGCAAAATTATTGCACTTGATATTTCTAAGGCATTTGATAGAGTTTGGCACCAAGCCCTTTTATTGAAAATGCGTGCATTTGAACTCGATGAATCTCTTCTTCGTTGGATTGGTAATTACCTTTCGAACCGCTCAATTCAAGTTGAAATTAAATGCTGGTGTGCCCCAGGGCTCTGTTTTGTTTCCGACACTTTTCTTTATATTTATCAACGACTTATTATCTGAAACAACTAATCCAATCAATTGTTTTGCTGACGACAGTACTCTCAGCTTTTCATATTCTTTTCCAGATTCACATCCATGTTCTTCGGATGTTGAACTGCAACGGCAGCGTATGATAAGTTTATTAAATTCTGATCTTGACAGCATTGTACAATGGGGAATAAGAAATCGTGTGGAATGTAATGCTTCAAAAACTCAATGTTGTCTTCTGTCGTTAAAGCGAAATATTCCCTCAATGCCACTGTCCATGAGTGGCACTTTCATCGAAGAAACTGATCACCTCTCAGTTCTCGGTATGTGCATTACAGACCACCTTTTATGAAACGATCACATATTTGACATCTCCAAGAATGCTGCGAGATGTTTAGGTTTCCTTGGAAGATGCAAGAAGTTCTTCACCCCGTCTGATCTGGCTACAGTATATAAAGCATATATTCGCCCTAAACTTGAGTATAACTCCCATATTTGGGCAGGTGCTCCTATAACCCACTTGAGTTTTCTAGATAGAATTCAAAAAGAGTTTTGAAAATGATAGGCGACCGAACAATAACAGAAACATTCACATCTCTTGAGAACCGCCGTAATGTTTCGGTGCCTTTCGTTATTTTATCGTTATTTTTACAAACAAAACAAAATAGCCAGCTGCATTCCTCCCCTGAAACGATTCAACCGTAATACTCGAACTTCTAGGAATGCCCATCAGTTTACCCTTAAGCCTAATTTCGGACGTACGGTTAAGTATAGAGATTCTTTCTTTAGTCGCACCACACGAATGTGGAATGCTTCGCAAACATCGCTTCACCTGCTTGATAGAATACAAAATCGAGCGTTAAGATTGATAGGAAATAGAACTGCCGCTGAAACAATAGGAGAGGCATCCCAAATAAATTAATAACTATTATAAAAGCAACTTATGAAGGATCTAGATGTCACGTTCTGCAACAAGGCAGTATGTCGGATGAGTTTAAAATTCAGAGTGGAGTCAGACAGGGCTGCATGTTGTCGCCAATACTGTTTTTGTTGGTGATAAGCGATGTTGTGCGCGCAACCTTGATCAGAAACGAAGGAATTCGATGGACTCTAACATGATACCTGAAACATCATGACTATGCGGACGACGTACATATGCTTACTCGCTCATAAGATCATGGATATCCATCAAATGAAAAGTGAAGAGAGAAGATAAAATCGTTGGGTTTAAATCAATACCGGCTAAATAAACATGATCAGCCTCGGGACTCTACCATCCTCTCTAATAAATATTGGTAGAGAAAGTTCAGAGCTTTCAATACCTTGGTAGTATCATCTCTTAAACCAAATGTGGAATCAAACA
Source organism: Platycheirus rosarum (assembly GCA_963971375.1). Classification (NCBI taxonomy): domain Eukaryota; kingdom Metazoa; phylum Arthropoda; class Insecta; order Diptera; family Syrphidae; genus Platycheirus; species Platycheirus rosarum. Next base: position 28,246,808 of record OZ020507.1, read on the forward strand.
AGACATCAGCAGACGTATCAGGAAAGTAAAGGCTACTTTCGGCATGTTGAAAAATATGATATAGAGAATATCTTTCTCAGCTTAAGGAGGACCAAGCTACGACTGTTTCGCTCCAATTAAGAATCCGTACTGCTGTCAATAACACGTAACCTATTCATATATAGAATCGAAATCAATTCTTAGATATCTGAAAAAAAAACAACTGAAAACAAGCATAAAGAAATTGCATGGTCAGGTATTTTAAAATCCAAATTCCTTGTGGAGAGTTCCACAATCGTAGCCGATAACACTGATAGGTCAGTTGAAAAACCAACAAATAAAACTATAAAATTCCATATCTTATCTTCCTCTGAACACAGGCATTTTCAGACAAGAAACCTGCATTAACAAAACAAACCGTAGCAATTATTAAATCGAGCTCAGCAGGTACAAAGTATCTCACAGATAGCTTGGCGAAGCTTCAAATTGAAAGCTATCGCTCAACGTGCATCATACACGTAGAAGGTAGACGAAGATACATTATTTAATATTGTATTAAATATATACACAAGAACAGAGATACAACAAGAAGTGTGTCTGCGCTTTTGCCATAACAAAAAATAATTGTGTGTGTTGAAGTGCGGGATCGCAAGAAATATATCTGCCACTTGGTTTTCGGGTGCGATCGACAATAGTTCATAGCGCGTAAGATACTTTTTGTCTGTCTGTCTGGTTGTTCCAAAAAAAAACTGTAAGAGTAAGTTCTAATAAATTAAATTATTTTTTTCAGAAAATTATAATTTATTTTTTCATTTAAGAATCATCAAAGCTATGGAAATGAACTGAAGATCCAAAAAACTATCTTACACCTGATTCTGGAAATTGATTTGGACCATCAAAACTAAACTTAAACTATCTTCATCTTTCATAACCGGATTGTAAAATTTTTTTCAGAACCGGCTTTTGAATGCGAAATGATGTTTTAATGTGTTAGTTTTTTTGTTGTTGTTAATACTTGTAAACATTTCTGAGGAGGGGTATACCTATATTTAAAAAAAAAATTATTTACTCAGATAGGGCTGTTAAAAAAAATCAAAACAAACAAAAATGCTCGAAGCTGCTTGTTTAATGTTGATCTGTCCTTGGCTGGTTTTTATATTTATTGTGATTTTCGCGATGTCTGTTTTGTGAATATACCTATAGATACACGCGATCCATCAGATACTTTTAATAAACAATGCATAAAACATGCGGCGGCGGCTCGGTGCTGGCATTTAAGGCTGTGATGAGACTTGATTTAAGTAGTTTTTTAAGCTTTTCTTTTAGATTTAAGCAAAAACATGTACAAATATCATAATGGTTGTGCAATAAAATAAGCTTTTTTATGTTAAAATATTTTTTATATAATATTTTTAAAAGCGTCACGTTTTTAAAGAAAATCATTACCTCATATCTTTTTGTGTATTTTCGCTAAAAAATATTGTATCATCATCAATTTTTTTAAGTTTAGTGAACCATAAAGTTGTCCCCGCCTTTTGTATTATTTTGTATGTATTTAGGTAAGGTATTTCAATACAAGTACAATGCTCGTTATTCATTTGGTAATCGCGTGTGACATTTGTAATTGTTATTAATAATTTCTCCAACGGACTGTGGGACTAAATGACAATAATTGCGACAAAAATGAAAAACTCTGTTTTTTATTTCTTTTTTTTTAAAGCCATTTGTCACCGGAATAGAGGATTTACATGTAGCATTCGAGAGTACTATCGGTAACCATCAATGTGGTTTCAATCCCAGCAAATCAACAATTATTCAGATATTTACCCTTACCAGACAAATCAACATCTTTAATGGACTCTGGCAAGGATATGGTCTGGTTTGCATCCTCTTCAACCTGGCGTTGGAGAAAGCAATTCGTTGCCCTGCAACAGCAACAAAAGGGTCTTGGCTTACGCAGACCACATCGACATCATAGGCAGAATCTACAACCTGTAAAAGACCCCTTCCTACAGATCGCAGGCTGCACAAAACTTGATGCTGCACACTAATGAAGGGGAAACCAATTAAATGGTGGCTTCGTCTAGGAGAATTGTTGGTTCAACAATCAGGGTAGTGGAGCATGAGTTTGAAGTTGTGCAATCCTTTTACTACCTTGGGTCAAAAATAAAAGCTGATAATACTATGGGGAAAGAAATACGGGGGCGGCTGATAGAATCCAACAGAACCTACTTATATACTGCCGAGGCTCCTTGAATCCAGAAATGTTTCCATACAAACTAAGCTGCTTCTGTACAAGAATCCGCTAAGCTGGGCACCTAGCTAGTATAAGTTTGTATAAGGAGCCAGCTCAGAGTATTTTTGTGGTAAAAGTTCACGAAAAAAAATTAATACTTTGGAATGATGAATATTATTGATGATATTGATTTTTTATTTTGTTAAAAAAAAAATATCTGGTCATCAAGTTTTCAAAAGTAAAAAAAAAATATTGTTTTTCTATGGAGATGTAATTTTTGCATCGAAAAAAATCATTTGGTCCCACAGTTCGATGTTTGGTGCTTTTGCTAAAAAAAGAAAAACTATAAAGAAAATTACAGACACACAATGTGACTTTATGGGGAAAATGATGAGCGATGACAAAGCCCCTGTTGGATAAGGTGACACATAAGTACTTAGAACGTGCCGATAAGATATTTGTATTTAGTTTCAATTGGCAACAAAACATCGTTAAATAAATTGCTGTCAATTTTTATGTTTGTACAAATATTTATAAAAAAAATGGGCACGATTGGGTCGGACGTACTTGCTCTTATGTGCCTAATTACATTGTAAGGCAAGATCTCTGACAGAAACATGTTACATTTACGTTGGAAAAATAACACGGTTTGAACTTAAAAAAAACTTAAAACCACAACGGTTTTTAGCAAAAATGGAGTACGCCATCACATGTCTTAAATATAAATGAATTTATTAAAAAAGTATTTCGAAAATTGTAGGACCGGTTTGGCACGAGTACGATAATTCGCCGCCAAAAAATGATAACGGTTTTTTGTAGAGGGGTTAAATACAAGCATTTTTACTTGCGATTTATAGGGACTTTAAGGCAAGTTATGCATTCGTAAAAAAAAATTAACAATCAGACATGACATTACGATGATAAAGAAACAAATTTGAGTTACTGGCAAAATTCTGTGTGTCTGTCTGCCCGTCTAGACAGACGCGTGTGTACGGATGTATATTATTGAACTACAGCCTAAACGGTTTGGCCAATCGTCTTCAAATTTGGAACATAAGGTTATTTTGACATTCTTTTTTAAATTTTGAAAACGGATGGATGGATATTTTTTTTTAATTTTGTTTTTAAATGTTAGTAATTTTTTTAAATTTTTTTTAAATTTTTAAAATAATAAAAACTTGGAAGGTCATTTAACATTTTTCAAATTTTTTTCGAAGCTGTGACCGCACATAAGAGCAAGTCGTGCAATTTATTTATTATGGGAGGGGGGTCGGTCTGGCCCCGTTTAGGAGGCAGGGGTGATTTTCGAAAAAAAATAACTTAAATGGAAAAAAAATATTTAAAAACAATTCTGTGATCAATTCTGAATGAAGCGCAAAAAATCGAAAGCTTTTATGTATGTATGTCTTGAAAATTGAAAATAGCTGAAAGTACTTTTTTGAGATATTTTTAATTTGCTTGCATTGCCAGCATTACGGCGGCGTTTAAAAAGTGTGTGTGTTATGCTGTAACTTTACTTTCAAAGATAAACCTTTCATCAGCATTAATCCTCCAATGAAATCAAAATAAATGGCAAAAATCTAAAATTTCATAAAAAAAGTAGTTTTAGTAATTTTCAATTTTCACAAAAACTAGAAGACATAAAAACTTTCGGTTTTTCGCGTTCGATTTATCACAGAAAGAAAATTATATTTTCCATTTCACAATATTGAACAAAATTGGTTCAAAGATATTTTTGTACGTTTTTTTTTTATTAAAATTTCGAGTTTGAAGCGAATATTTTGAAAACTATTTACACAAATAATTTTATTTAAATGTATTATTAAAGAATAGGTTTCTGGATTTTAAAAACGTTATAGTAATGTATTTTAAGTGTTGCCGTTGTTTTTTTAATATTTATTTTGTCATTATCGTTATCGTACTCTACCCACCGGTTTTGATAAAATCGTGTTTTTTTATTTTTAGTTTTTTTTTAAAAATCAATCAAAATCGTTTGAGCCGTTCCCGAGAAAAATAAGCTTTTCCGTAACGGTTTTTTGGCGTTATTTTTAGCCCTAAACATAAAATTTCATTTCTAAGGAATGCCAAAAGATACACATACAGACACAAATTTGAAGGTAATAGCTTAAGCCGCTTAGGCTGCAGCTCGTTATACGCTTATGCAGACAGACAGACAGAAATTTTGTGTCAATGACTTTTTTAGGTTTCTCTATGATTGTAATGTCATGTTTGATAGTTATCTCAATTTTTTTTATATTCACGAATCCTAAACTTGCCTTATAGTACCTATAATCGCAAGTAAAAATGGGAAAGAAAGATTATTTCAAACGAAATGGCTTAATGTTATGAAATATGAGACAAACAACCATTTTTTGTTCAGAAACTATCTAGCTAAAGTATTTTCTCTCAAAATATTTATTTTTGTTTTGCAAGGAGTGCGCAACTGTATGGCATCGTCGGTCGATCGGCCAGCAATCGGAATGTTTGGATGATTTTGTTGAATGAGGCCCGGTCCGAATCCCGGTTGTTGCGCCGATGATGGGTTGTGTGCGTTTTCCTGAATCTCGTCTTTCCTAAAAGTTCAATATTCCGTGGCTCGTTTAGCGTTTTTCCGCCGATTCTTTGTTTCTTCCTTTAAAGCGTTGGCGTTGTACAAAACAGTAAAAACAAATGTCAAAATGGTGTTTTTTTTAGACGTGTGGTTATCAAGAAGAAATAAAACGCACATATTTTTATGTTATGGCCAAGAATTTAACTTTATTATAAAGATACAAAATTGCCGCCGCGGCTGACTCGAATAAATTCCAGCCGAGGCCCAATTTGTCAGTATTTTCTCAACCAAATCATCCCGTGAAGAGCACCGCCATTTTGAGACTAATTTTGGGTCAAGCAACCATGTATAGCAAACACAAATAATATGGGTCCGATCCACGGCAGCTTCAGTTATTTTATTTTATGATGAATTTATGAACAAAAATTTTAGGACCGACTTCGATAAAATCTTGTTTTTTTATTTGTAGTTAAAAAAAATGTTTTTCAGATTTTTTAACGCATTGTTTTAAAGTTTATTAATATGAACATACAATTTTAAATAAAAGTTTTTGATAAGTTTTAAAAATAAAAATAAAAAAAAATCAATAATTATTTGTAAATATAAAAAACAGGTTATTTTTCAAACACACAAATTAATAGAAATCCAATATGCCGTTACCGAGAAAGTCGAAAAATAAAAAGGCATTATATGAAAGGATTCTTTATAGACTTTTCCGATGATAGCCAATACCTACGAAAATACTCTTATAAATGTTTTTTTTTTTTAAATCGTTGAAACCGTTTTTTTTACAGCTAACGCTTATATGGCGTTACCGTTGTTTTCAGCATTAAAAATTAAATTTCAAAAATTTCTCAGAGGAATGCCAAAAGAATGATACATACAGATCGTTATACATACAGACGAACAGACAGACAACAGACATTTTTTTGTTACTAACTTTTTTAGGCTTCTTTTCTTTAGGCTTTTTTATGATTGTAATGTCATGTTTGATTACTATCTCAATTTGTCTATATTCACGAATCCTAAGTTTGCCTTATCTATCAAAGTGTCTATTTTTAATATCAAGTATCAACTTTTTACAAGATACATTTGAAAGTATAAATGGTAGGTACTCCTATAACAAAAAACAAATTTTTAATTTTTTGTCTGCCTGTCTTTGTATCCGTTTGTTTGGGCTTATCTCGGAAACTACTTTGTCAATTTTTACGGGACTTTCACAGACAGAAAACTTATGTTGAAAGGAGTAACTTGGGCCATTTAAATTGCCTCTAGATGGCGTTGGGGTCATTTTAATTCTAATTTATGAAACGATTTGACTCAAATTACACAATATCATATTTGTAATATTCAAATAAAAATAATAAAAAAAGCTTTTGGCAAAATTTCGACCCGATAGGTGTAAAAATGTAAGTTTGAAAATGTAGTTTTCCGTACATATAATATAATTTGCATATCAATCAAGAGCTTTTAATCTAACCATACTACATATTATCTAAAACACATACATCAAGTTAGAATCTTGAATCCTATAGAAACAAACAGAGCGGCAGCAAACCGCCGGATACCAGCTAGCAGCATCTATAATAGCAAGTAAAAACATCACCGAAATTCCGGATCAGTTTTCACTTGTAAAAGCGTATCGTGAAATTTCGGCGTAGGATCGATCACCTTGATGGCTATAGTGCTCAGGGCATTCGTCGTACCGTGGAAAAGATATGAACATGACTCAACTCTGGACCTTAAATCACCAAGCAAACAGAGAAACGTGTGAAATGAAGAAAGCATATCCGCCGTATTGACCAGTATCAAGGAATACCCAAAAACCTCTATTTGGTGTTGTTCAGCTAAGTAAGGTATCGCTTTAGTCAAGTCGGCTTTTTTTGCGGTTGGAAATGGGTATCGATCTTTATTAAATTATATAGGCAAAAGAAATGAATCCGTGAACTTGCTAAGTGAGTGCTTGAAGTGTTGACCAGAGATCAGAATTTTTAACCGAAAACCATATTCTTATATTTTCCGACGAGGTTAATTTTTGGCTCAGCGGCAATGTAAAGAAACAAATTGTTGGTGGGTTATGCGGTTATGGCATGAAGTGGGGGCATCATCGTTAATTGGAATGAGAAAGAAAATATTAAAAACACACAGATTAAACTTAATTTAAAAATGACTGCATATTTATCTTTCGAATGCAAAAATAAACTGAAGTCTTAATTATTAAGAAAAAAAAACACATTTTATAATTCTACAATTAAATAACGTGTTAATGATATGTGTCTTCCCCCATAGTGGTTAAAAAACGATTATAAAAAATATTAAATCGAGGTTGATGAACTTTTTCAAGTGCATTCTAAAAATTGGTCATAAAGCATTTTTTTTAAGATGGAAGTAGTTAATTGGTCGTTAAAAAAAATACGTGAGAAAATAAATAACATGTATGCATTGAATTTTTTGAAAAAAAGAATAAAAATTTTGTGTCGGTCGTTGTTGATGAATTAGTAATTTGGCAAAACACCTATCATACGTAAAGAAAACAAAAAGACGTCTACGCTATCAATTTTGTTTATTTAATTATTTATTTATTTTTTTAATTTTTAATCTTTGAGTGTCGACCTTGTAACCGTCTGACTCTGAAGTATTCTTTATCGCTTTTCAACACGAACATATTGAGTTTTTTTTTGTTAGGTTAATTAATTGACAACACATTTGTTATAATATATAATAATTCATTTAAAATAACTTAAGGAGAAAAGAGGGAGTGGGAATAAAAGGAGATGCCGAAAAAATAGAGTTAGGCAAAGCATTCTACATTCGAACACATGCACATTCCTTGTGCATGTGTTGTGAGTCTGCAAGAATGGAAGGGACCTACTGTCGATTCCGAACGGCTGAGATGCACTTTTTCGAGACAAATTTTACTCTTGGAAGTTTTGTCAGTTCCTCGCAAGAAGCAGTACCCGAAAAAAAGGTACACTAACCACTAAGCCACTGGGCACTCTTTCACAAATGATACAAAAAATTTCGGGATGATCGGGTTTTACGACGGAGGAGTAAATCAGCTTAACATTCGTTATCTTTGAAGATATATATCTGAAGAGAAGGGTATGAAACCAAAAGGATTTGCTGAGTGATTTTTTCTTAGTCTTCTTAGTTCTTCATAAGTATCTTCTACATAATCACAAAGTTCATCCATGTATATCTTTTAGTTTATCTATAGTTTTCGTAAGGGATTCCTTAAACGAGTCCTAATCTAAAGATTCTCTTGTTCGTTTAGCTCGGCTGAAAATTTTAGAGTCCTTTTTCTCATAGATTAAACAAAAAAAAAAGATACAAAATTTACAGAACAAAATGTAGAAATATTCTTATTTAATAGATGCAAATCGAATACATAAATTGCAGGACCTCTCATTTCCTTGAATATACATGATAGCAAATAAATCTACTTCCTGTCAATGACAGCTTCCTTTTTACGTTATACAAAAATACGATGTCCTTAAAAATATAAATCCGGAAAAAAAGGAAACGTCCATTCAGTCGGTAAACTGTTCTCATTTTCTAGAGAATCGATTTACATTATAAAACTTACACTTAAGTGGGTTTGTGTATATAAAGTAGAAGCTAATTTAAATAAGGAAGCATGAGAGGAAGCCAAGAAAAGTGTATGTTTTATTTTTCCGGGCCAACTAGCATGACGAGTAGGTTACAAGTTACCCAGACCAAAATGGAAAGAGAGAACTCAATGGAGGAGTAGGCCACTTCTGCATGAAGGAAATTAATTTGTTTATGGGAATTTATTTCTTCCAATTTACACATGTATGTGTAGACGTTGCTTTTTTTAAATTCTTCGGAATTTAAAACTTTCGATTTATTCAGTTCAACATACATACATGAAGTTTTTTGACAAAACCCTAATGTGAACTATATCCAATAAGATTAAATTTGTAATTTCACATTAGGGTTTTGTCAAAAACTTCATGTTGAACTGAATAAATCGAAAGTTGCGTCTTCACAAGGTACCCACTGTTAACTGAAGAGCCGTGAGTTACCGGGACGAAACCCCAATTTTTGGATGGACTTAAAGGCCGTAAAATGCTATTTTGTATTAATAATTCAAAAAAGTCCAAAATTTGTGTTGAGTATTCTACTTAGTTGTTTTTAAATTTTATTTTTCTTACAACGTAGTATATAGAGTTTGTATTAAAACTTCAATTCAAAAAACTTAGTTTATAATTTTAATTTTTTTCTTACCGGAACATCGCGCTGTTGAATTCACCTTAGTTTATATTTCTTTAAATCATTAATTATTTGTAAAATAACAAAATAATTTAAAACTCATTAAAAAACAATTAAACTAAAGCACATTTTAGAATTTATTAAACAAATAAGAATTTAAGTTAATATTTAGTAGCCGGAGTTTTTTTTTATAACGGCAGCACAAAGACGAGTCATAGCGGTGATGAGGTTGTCAATTATTTGCGTGGGGATGATGTTTCAAGAAATTTGTGTTTGGTGTAGTATGGTCTCTTAATTATTGCACTCCCTGCTGTCAATCTCCTGGTTTAAAATCTCCAAAGATTTTCTATTCAGAGAATGGTGTTGGCCACTTCATAACGGCTATACCACCTTCGATTAGCCATAATAGCATTAATTCTATGAATTGGAACGACTCCTTGACTGGTAAATCAAGCCCGAGACAAAAATATTACCTTCACCATTCTTAACTGTGCTCTTGGTGCATCGGGGATTAAAGGGTTCGCTTTCGTCCGAACGGTACGAAACCCGTCAGATCTCATTAATTTGAATTTTAATTTATCAAAAAAGAGAACCGTTTTCCATTTTACCGCAGTCCAATTAATGTGGTCCTAGGTAAACTCCACAACGAAACCCCTGGTTTGATGATAAATGTCGGCAAGCACACGCAGCTAAACAAGAAGCATACAAGGCGGCCTGCAAAGAAGGACCAGAACTACCCGTGCGCTCTACGAGCAGAAGAGGAAAGAGGAACACCGATTCTCAGGAAGGAAAAAAGAGATCATGAGAAGCGCGCGATCAAGGAAATGGGGAGCTGCTATTGCTGGAATGAAGTTGGAAAGTTTTACCAAAAGGTACAAAGAAACTGTCAAAAGTACAGAGTTCGAACTGAAGCTTGCAAGACGACCAAAGGGAACATCGTAGTGGAATCGCAGTCGATGCTGAGAATATGGAAAAACCATTTTTGCAGACTGTATAACGGCGATGACGAAACGAATTCCGCTGTCAGGCAGAATGGTCCACTTAATCTGGACGGAGAAGACCAACAATTCCGACCACCACATCTGGATGAAAAAAACCGAGCTATTCAAAGCTGTAGGCGATGACTTGGCTATAAGTATGCACCAACTCATAAGCAAGATATGGTTAGAAGAAAGCAAGCCCGATGAATGGAATCTCAGCATAATTTGCCCGATCCTTAAGAAAGGAGACCCTCTGAACTGCACCAAAAACAGGGTTATATCAGGCTCCTCAACATCGCCTAAAGCCATTCGTCAACAACCTGATAGGTCCATATCAGTGCGGCTTTAGGCCAGGAAAGTCCACTATCGATCAAATATTTAAATAACGGTGGATCTTGGAAAGAACCCAAGAACTTAAAATCGATACCCACCACCTTTTCATCGATTTCCAAGCCGCGTACGGCAGCATATATAGAGACGAGTTGTATAGAGCAATGTGCAGTTTAAACATCCCTGCCAAACTCGTCCGCCTGTGTAAAATGACGATGGAAAACGCACGCTGTTCCGTCAAGGTCGGTAAAGACCTCACCGACACCTTTGAAGTCAAAAAAAGATTTAGACAAGGCGATGCGCTGTCATGCGACTTTTTCAATATCATTCTTGAAAGAATAGTGCAGAACTCTCACACCAACACCAGAGGCACGATCTTTCAAAAGTCCGTCCAATTACTCGCATACGCCGACGATATTGACATAATCGGAAGAACGCAGCGTGATGTCAGTAGCACTTTTGTGAGTATTGAGACGGAAGCGGCGAAGATGGGTTTAGCAGTCAATGAGGGCAAAACCAAGTATATGCTGTCATCAAGAAGAGACACCCAACATCGACGTCTTGGACAAAATATCACCATAGACAGCTTTAACTTGGAGGTAGTTAGGGACTTTGTCTACCTGGGCTCCGCTATTAACTCAGACAACAACACCAGCGCTGAAATCAAACGAAGAATAACTCTTGCCAATCGCTGCTTCTTCGGGCTTAGAGGGCAATTGAGTAGCAAAGCTCTCTCTTGGGCAACTAAATTGGCCCTTTATAAAACCCTCATCATCCCTGTTCTGCTCTATGGTGCAGAAGCATGGACGCTGTCAAAAACGGATGAGGACGCCTTAGGCTGTTTCGAGAGAAAGATTCTCCGGGTGAGTTTTGGTCCCGTATGCATAAACGGAGACGGAAGAGGAAGATACAATGAAGAGCTGTACCGGCTATACAGCGACACAGACCTAGCAAAAAGAGTAAAAATTCAACGTCTCAGATGGCTGGGTCATATAGAGCGGATGGACATCAATGCTCCGGCCCGGAAAATCTTCGAATCCACCCCAGAGGGACGGCGCAGTAGAGGAAGACCGAGAGTCAGTTCGCGCACACAAGTGGAAGAAGACCTAAACCGACTCCACGTGCGAAACTGGAGGCAGCTAGCTAGGGACTGAACTGACTGGAGAAGCTTGTTAATTGAAGCCCAGGTCCACCCCGGACTGTAGCGCCACCTAAGGTAAGGTAAACCCCACTGTTGCTCGTCGATTTTGTAGAGAATTCAATCACTTTATTTTATAAATCCATAATATTTCAAGTTCTTTGCCAGATCGCCCTGCTCGTGATCACTTATTTTAAATGAATTTTAAATTAATTTATTATTATTTTATTAATTTATTTTACCTTCAAAAATTGGTATGTGCGGTTCTTTTGGCACTCATCAGAGGGGTTTTTTAAATGTTATTGTTAGGGCTAAATATCAGTGTTCCTGTCAAAAAACCGTTAAGGAAGAGCTTATTTTTCTCGTAAACCGTTCCAACTATTTACTAATAATTATTGAAAGTATTTTTTATAGGTATCAATGGCTATTATTTTATCTAAAACAAATTTACGGGTAAAATATTTTTACGGTAGATACCTTTCATGCAACGTTTTTTTTTAATTTTCGACTTTCTCGATAACGGCTCATTAGATTTCTTTCAAATTTTATTTTTGAAAAGATCTAGGTAGCCAAACTGTTTCTGCATACCAACCATTTTAAATAATTTTTTTTCTATTTGTAATTAATTTTTTTAATTTTTAACTGGAAAAACAAATGGGGCATGTCTCAAAAATCAATTACTGGCTTTACACCGCAACGCGACGGCCAGAACGATACTCGTTTAAGGCGTTGACATCCTTAGATAAAGTAACCAATCACGACAAACTCAGCAAATTTGGATCAATCCAGAGTCAGTCCATCTACATTCTACATAATCCCTAAGATGGTTTTCGATAAAAAAAAAAAAAATTGCACGACTGTATCGCAAGTACTTGCTCATATGTGCAGTCACATCGTCGAATAAAATTTAAAAAATTAAGTAACATTAACGAAGAAAAATCACACTAGGTATCTTAAATTAAAAAAGTGTCAAAACCACAACACTTAACGGTTTTTAGTAAAAATGGATTACGCCATCACACGTCTTGTATAATAACAAATTTATGGGGAAAGTATTTCGGAAATTGTAGGATGGATTTTGATAAAATCCTGTTTTTAATTTTTAGTTTTTTGAATTTTTTTTTTTTTTGAAATGTGTAGTTTTCTGAAAAACAATTTTTTTTTCAAATGAGTTTATTAATATACATGTGATTATAAAATTTAAAATAATTTCTTTTATTAGTTTTAAAAATATTTATTTTTGAAAAAAAATTCAATAAAATTATTTTTTATTAGAAAAAAAATTATTAAAAACTTTGATATGCAGAATTAATTTAGCTATCTAGATCTCCTCAAATATAAAATTTGACAGATCTCCAAAGAGCCGTTACCGAAAAGGCCCAAAATTAAAAAAAACCGTTATATGAAAGCTACCGTTAATAGAATTTTCCCGTAAATTCGGTTCTAATCAAATAATAGCTAATACCAACAAAAAATTCTCAAAAAATTTCATCGAAATCGTTGGAGCGGTTTTCGAGAAAAATAAGCTTTTCCTAAGCGGTCATATGGCAGGTGCCGGTATTTTTAGGCCTAAAAATACAATTTCAATTTCTCTGGGGAATGTCAAAAGAATCACACACACCAAATTTAAATATAATCGCTCTAGCCGTTTAGGCTGCAGCTCGTTATACAAACTGACAGACAGACATAAAGACAGACATTTTTTGCCACTAACTTTTTTATACTTCTCTATGATCGTAATGTCATGTTTGCTTGTTATCTCTCACCTTGAGCCCAATTTCGGACGTACCGTGAAAAATAGGAGTTCTTTTTTTAGCCGAACAACACGAATTTGGAATAGTTTACCCGGTGAGATTTTTCTTGCCATTTGGATCTGCAAGCATTCAAAACAAATGTTAATCGACACCTCCTATCTTTCCCTACATATCTTACTAATGCCCGTGCAGTGTGCTTTACATTAAAAGGGAAACAAATAGCGCGCTTCCTGATCGGTCAACCTGATATAATGAAACCTTCCTCGATGACATATATGATATGATGACATAGATGGTTCGAAAATAGAAGATGGGATCCGTGGATGAGTGAAAGATAAAATCTAAGTCTCTAAAACTTTTTCTGCAAATATTAAGCTTTATTGTAGATCAAGACTTTTTGGTGAAATTAAAATCGTGAGAAATTTCGTTTTTGATCCATTCTCCGAATAGACTGCCTTGTGGCCTTCTTCAACAAAAAAGAAATGCTGAAAAATGTAGAGAATAGCGTATGTTCTGCGGTGACCAAGACCAAAATAAAGCTAGCAGGAAAAATTAACTATTCAGCTTAGAGGATGATTGCAAACATTTGCATCCACCTATCCAAACATAAATTTAACAAGGTATCTACCCTGAGAGCCTGTCCGCCGAACTGTTCAAGACAGCTAGAAATGATTTAGTAGACCCTCTTAAACCCTTCGTCAACAATCTGATTCGGTTCTACTACGGCTGATCCTTGAATGGAAAGTAATATTCCCGAGCGCAGAGTTTTTGAATCTAGGCCAGAAGGATTACGCCACAGCTAGCACAAAAAGAAGAGATTACCCTACAAATAGAAGATTTCAAGCGACTTGAAATGCACAATTGAAAACAGCAAAAAACCGGGTTAGCGTGAGGCTTGTAAGCTATCTATGTATCAGATTTATTGAGAGCTATAGATCCATTTAAAAAACAATTTTTAGTAGATCTCCCTGCTGGAAAACTAAAGCTGTCTTTCAGCTGTTTTTGCTGACGGTCATCCTTGTACCTGATTGCAGCAATCTACGTAAAATCGAATCGATTAACGTTTTACAAAACAACAATATTTGTTTTTACCACCTCATAAACAAACGACTTTCTTATTACCCACACCCTTCGGACACAAAAATAAGGTTGTTTCTTGTAAACTCCTCCTTTGAAAACTGATACATTATAATGTCCAACTAGCTCTGCGAAAGAAAAATCCAGGTTAGATACACTTTTGAAAAACAGTTGTTCCCCATAACATTAAGACTCTTTACATGGTATTACTGCAATAGACACTGCTGCTAGTAATTAATCTTGTTTACTTTTAGTTCCCTACTATCGTAAAGTAGTCTGTTCGAATGTTATTCCAAGAGATACAGATGTTATTCCAAAACAACACTTTTGAAATACCTTGTCCAATACGCGTGGCCCGTTGGTTGAAAATCAATAAAAACCAAGGCAAATAAACTCGAATGAACTCAAAAACATATATATAAAAAAAAAAAAAAAACATTGAAGAAAACCACAAATGACTCTCAATTCGAGGGTAATGTCCCTCGTGTTTTGTATTTGTATATCTGTATCTGTATCTGAACTGAAAAAGAATATTGCTGCGCGGTTACTATACTTAGATATTTGTTTGTCCGTCCCTGTGCGCATGATAGCGTGGTGTTGTGGTGATGAAGAATATTTCTCACTCATCCTAGAATATTTTTAGAACTTCTATCTATTCATTAGCTTTTCCTCATCAACAGGCACGTGTTCGGATGCTTTATATCAAGAGATAATTATATTTATCACAATTTATTGATTGACCTTGTTATGTTGTGGTAGTTATAGGATAAAGTTTGCAGCAGACTGTTGCCTATTATTGTAAAAAAAAAAATAGAAATCAATAAACATTTTCTCCAATAATTGAAAAATAAGCCCCAGAAAATGTTATTGCTTCAGAAAAAAGTGACTATTTATACTAAAAATACAAAGCTTGGAAAATGTTGTTTGTTTTATCTGAAAACGTTTTAAATAAATTGTGGATTCATATCAATGCTGTTCAACAAAAAAAAGAATAGGTCCAAATTAGTTATCTTGAGGAACTCCACCACACCTGATATTACCATAGCTCGAAGGGATATTAGATTCAATTATATTTGACAAATAAACGTTTTGTTTTGAAAAAAAAAGATCTCCGCCCCTGCATTTCGCTAAACTGAAAAAAATATATTTTGTTGATGTTTCTTCAATAAGGACAATAAGGAACGGTACGTTTTGACTACAATAATTAAAAAGATCTATTCGTCATAGTCACACAAAATTTCAGAAAAGACTTTGAGATGACCATTCCCTAGATCCACTTTGGACAATGATGAAATTGTAAGTGATGAGTCCATTAATTTCTATACTGAAACTGATTGCTCAAAAACCGAACACCGGATACTTGGAAAGACTAAATCATAGCCTCTCCTTAGACGACAGACCATTAATGCGTGTCCCAAGCGGAAATTCTGGAAATCAAAGAGCTCCTATCTTGGTTAAAAACGTGATATCTTAGATTATTTTTTAAATTTTCGATTAGATTAAATTTATTTTTCTATACATTTTGTTTTAACCTTGCAGTTATTACAATATATATATAAAAAGAAGAATATTTAGAGACAAGATGTCTCTCTCTCTCTTCGTACGAAAAGTAAATAGTTTAGATGTCAATTCAAGATATAAGCTTTGCAAAAAACGTAACTTATTTCATGTGGGGTGGCAATAATATGTAAGAACATAAATTCGGAAAAAAACAACAATTTTATTTTATTAGGCAAAGTTAGACAAATAAAGAATAAATAACGAATAAAGAATGAATAACAAAAAAAAGTAAACACCAAAGAATAATAAATTAAAGAAAACATTATTTTTGTTTTGTTGCTTATAACCAGTTTGTGCTCAGCAAACCATACCCTCAACAAACTTAGATCAAAATTTATATCAGCAACAAGGTCCAGAGGACTTTTCGCACCATATAAGAATCCTATGTCATCCGCAAATGCAGTTGGAGAACTCCTAAAGCCAAGTTTCAAGAGTGAGTTCATATAAATAAGAAACAGAATTGGCCCAATGACAGAACCTTGAGGTACACCCTAGTATATTCACGAATCCTAAACTTGCCCCTTAGTACCTATAATAGCAAGTGAAAAGGAAAGGACGCGTTCTTAATAGTCTTCTCTTTATAATAGTCCTTGACTTGGTGGACTCCAAAGCAAGTCAATTATCATTTGTTGACAATGGA
Source organism: Platycheirus rosarum (assembly GCA_963971375.1). NCBI lineage: Eukaryota > Metazoa > Arthropoda > Insecta > Diptera > Syrphidae > Platycheirus > Platycheirus rosarum. The sequence goes on from OZ020507.1 coordinate 28,263,286, forward strand.
ACCATAGCAAGTCAAGATTCAAGACAAGCAAAGAACACTTGACAGTGGATGTTTTGAGGGAATGCACACAGGTCTATTCCAGACATTTATTTAAATGGAATAGTTGTTTCCCTATATCAAATAATATAAATATTTTGAATCTTTGATCAACAGCAAATGATTTTGTGATGAAAAAGTCAAGCATTGCATCGCGCTAGTACGGCAGGACAACTTTGTTGGCCATCTTCTGTGGTCGAATATCTCTTAGCTGAAAGGAAAGCTCTATAAAGCAGATGTTTGTTTGGAAGTTAATACAGAAAGCCCCACAGGTGGAGCTTATTTATTTTTTGTTATAATTAGAGCGCGGACAAGGAATTATTTGTTTCCCTTTTAATGTAGACTACACTGCGCGGGCATAAGGAAGATAGGGAGGAGAAGGACAGGACACAGGAGGTGTCGATTAACATTGGTTTTGAATGCTTGCAGATCAAAATGGCAAGGCAAAATCTCGCCGGATAAATTATTACAAATTCGTGTTGTTCGGCTAAAAAAAGAATCCCTATATTTCACGAAATTGGGCTCAAGGGTTAACTGATGAGCATTTGTTGCAAACCGAATATTACGGGATAAACTTTTAAGGGGAGGAATGCAGCTGGCTACTTCGAGTGAAATTTTTTTTATAAAAGAAACGATAAAATAAGCAGACATGAAACTTTGCGTTAGTGTTCTAGAGGGGTTGTGTAAATCGGATTTCAATGCGCTTGACATACAGTACCGTTGCAATTATACGTACCAAGGTGAAGGACGTGAATAACTAATATGAAAAGCTGAGGGTAGAGTCGACAGCAAAACAGTTAAGTGGATTAGAAGTAACAGATAGAAAATCATTTATAAAAATCAGGAAAAGAGTCGCTGACAGAACGGAGCCCTGAGGCACACCAGCATTTATTTTGTTAGAATCAGCCTTGAATCCGTCCAATTGTATTGATAGTTTCTTATCCTTCGAACAGAGTATCATCGGTTCCAAACGCACGCATTTTCGATGAGAGAGCTTCATGCCAAACTTCATGCCTTGGAAATATCAAGCGCAATAATCTTACTTTCTTCAAAGCGAAGTAAGGATTTGTACCACTGTTTGTAGAAATATGCCATCAGATCACCAGTGGAGCGAATACTGTAAAAGCCATACTGACGGTCATGGAAAAGCTTTCGGTCTTCGAGATTTTCCTTAAGCTGACGGTTGATCAGCGTTTCTATGATCTTATAAAGAAAGGACGTAAGTGCTATGGGTCGTCAGGAGAAGGGGGAGGATGGGTCACTTTTCTTAGGGAGAGGCTGGACAAATGTAGTTTTTCATCTTCTAGGAAAGATCCCAGAAGAGTAGGAGCGATGGAAAAGCTTACACAGTGGCTTTGCCAACGGTTAAAGACAGTATATTTGGCTTCTGCATAAAACGATCTGCATTCTCCGTTTTTTTCTTTCGGGAATAAATTTTAACTTGGCAAAAACATCAGTGAAGGCAAAATGATTTTGACGGATATGGAAAAGAACGTTTTGTTGAAAATTACGTTGTTGCGTTCTCATAAGTTTCCGATAAACAGGGGTGCTGTGCATCATGTGAGATATAGTTCATAGAGCTCAAGCTAAACATTATTGTATATGTCACTCAGGTTAGAATTAATAAGGTTATTCTAAGCGGTTTCTTCGAAAAGATTCCCGGACATAAATGAGAGACGGCCTCAGAAATAAGTACTGCTGACATCATTTAATGCAGCAGTTACAGAGATCAGAGCGACTGGTCTGATGATGAATGCAAATTAGGGTCTGTATGTAAATATGCTGCATACCGAAAAGTCTCAAAGACGCGAAGATATAATTAAAGAGCTTAGAAGATAGTTATGATGATACTCATCAATCACTGCAAATGAATTTGGAAAATTCAACTTTTTTCCTATTAAGTCTTAAATTTAAAATGCAGTTAATATTGAAGAGACTCTGTCGCAACTGGACAAAAGTATATTTAATTACCTGTTCAGTAAACTGTCATCGACTTTTAACACCGTCTTACATTGCGAGTATCTTATTACGCAATCCTGAGCAAACAGATGAGCATATTGTAATTAAAATTCTCCGGCGAGGAATTTTGTAAAATTTCAGCAATAGTCGTTGAATATTTATTTAATGACCAACCATCCGACGAAATCGATACCCAACGCCACAAACCTATACTTCTATCACAGATACAAAATAAAGATACGCTAAATTATTTAGATACAACTATGAGAAGACATAATTGTCCCGCTCACCTAGGAAAATCATGAAAATCATAGATAAAACAATCGCACTGTAAATAAAAAAAAAAAAACTTCAAACTTAAGCAACTTTATAATCGGTGTGGTATTCTGCATGCAAAAGGCACACCTGTCTGAACCATTATTGCAACTTTGGATTGCCATAAGGCTGAGTGCCTTAACTGAGTGCGGCAACTTGAATCAAAAAACCATTATATCGAATGAGATGCTGACATTTTAATTCTATCATTTTTCATTCGAATTAATCGGAGTAATTGTTTGTACGGATTTTGCATTACCTTGGCAAATTTATAAATTGACGTTGCAGCAATAACAACGCTTGAACTTTCCTTCTTCAAAAGCCGCACATTTATAATTTATCTAATTACAAGAATTAGCTTTTATTATTATGCTAGCAGGAAGGGAAGGTATAAAGTATAATTTAATTTTAACATGGATCACTCACCGGTGGTAGTGTTTGTAGAGTAAAGAACAAACAGGTAGTGAACGTAATTTAATACCATGAATATGAGTTTACTTTTTTTTCTATACTACTAACGTTAACTTTTTAGTTGCACAGATAAACAAACTCAAACAATGGCGTCGTTCATTTGGATTCTGGCGACAATACGTCTACTCTATTGTTATTTCTACGTTGGATGTTCCGAGAACGGCTTTTGTTTCTATGAAATTGTTATTTGTGCTTTGAACGCGTAGAGGCGGTGACGTTGGATGTGAAACTAGAAAGCAACAACTGGAGAATGACAGTAAGTTCAAGGAAAAACCAATTCTGATGAGGTGGAAAATTCTATATTGAAATATTAACTTTGGTTTTGATCATTATTTGATTAAACTGGGGGAAGAAATGTAGAATTTTTAAATTGAAAGTTCCCTTTAATCAGAAACTAGATTTTTTTTACTACGCCTGGCTTTAGGAAAAAATGAAATGCCGATGAACATGGTTTTAAACTTCTTTGCATCATAATGGAATGACAAAACAGAGTTGGGAAAACATTTTTTATTCGAGACGGCTGAAGAAAAAATCTCTGTATTTTAACAGTAATACTAAGGAGGCCCCAAGGGTAAATTGGTGGGCATATCTCAAAGAGCGAGCGTTCCGGTGGAATTGTTTAAGGGGAGGAGTGTAACTGACTGGTTGGTTGTTTATTGAATAAAAACTTAGAGACTGTGAAATCATTTTACGGGAGTATGTAACAGCTAGAAATTTTTTTAACGTTTAACTAAGAGAATTTTTTTTGACACCAAATAGAAAAATTATTTTAAAACAGGCCTGAATCAGAGGGAGAGGAAATAAAAAAAAATATCATCGGCGTAAATTGTGAGTTTTTGATAATCAATGTCATTTAACCAGTTCAGTTTCGAATACCTTCGATATCTCCGTTTTCTCAATAACGTGAACACAATTTCTCAGAAAAAGATCTCAACTTTGCTATCAAAAAATGAATCTTAATACTTTTTTTTTGGATTCGCTTGCTCAATTTTAGATTTTCAAAGAGAATTCAGAAGAAAAGAGAAACAAATTGTGTTCAGATAAATTTGTCAGCTCCATCAAAAGTGACTGAAGAAATTTCTGGAGCACTCCAAATTCAATGACATCAACGTCTTTACTCTATAGCACATACGATAGCAGAGACAAATTCTATAAAATTGGTTGTTGTTGATCTACCTTTTAGTAATCCATCTTGCTTGCAGTGAAAGAGCATTTTATCATAAACAAAATTTTCAAAAAGCTCAGGGATGGATTCGGCAATGGGGCGGTTGTAAGAGATATCATTCTTAGGGTCTTTTGTGTGAAAGAATTTTTCCAATAATAAAAAAACATTTTTTTGGTAATGAAAGTTCAAAAATAGAAGTAAGGGGTGTTATCAAATGTTTTTTTTTTATAATTAATGCGCACACAAGGGACTATTTGTTTTCTTTTTAATTATTAATTTTAATATTAATTAATGTAGAGCACACTCTGCGGGCATTAGGAATATAGGGAGTGGAAAGATAGGAGGTATCGATTAACAAACATTTGTTTTGAGTGCTTGCAGATCAAAATGGCAAGGGAAAATCTCGCCGGGTAAACTATTCCACATTCGTGTTGTTCGGCTAAAAAAAAATCCCTATATTTTACGGTACGTCCGAAATTGGGCTCAAGGGTGAACTGATGAGCATTCCGTGCGAGACGAGTATTACTGGAAAAACTTTTAAGAAGAGCTGGCTACTTCGAATGAACATTTTTATAAAAGAAACGATAAAATAAAGAAAGACATGGAATGCCGAAGCCGATGGAGGTTAAGGATGGTTGGTTGCATTTGTTCCTAAGATATGACAACGGTTCAGTCGATGTTCGAATGACGTGAAGGTTCTAATGATGTGTCATCATGATCTCCTTATTTTATTTTATTTTAAATGCTTTTCTTTGAATACCGTTCAACAAACTTAAGTGAGCTGAAGGAGTTTTCACTCAGATATTGTAGTTGTACCCTAGCCTTGGGATTTTTGGTGATACCTCATATGTGATCGTATAAGAGGTGGTTGCTGATGCACATACATAGAATTTTGAGATGATTGGCTTCCATGATACACTGCCGCTCGTTGATGCAGGTAAAGGAGGTACATTCCGCTTTAGTGATAAAAGACAGTATTGAACATAACATTCCACACGATTCCATATTTATTTTGTTTAATAATGTTGTCAGGATCAGAATTTAATGAGCTTAACATACATTGCTGTTGAATATCCAGATCTGAAGAGCAGGAATGTGAATATAAGATAGTATATAAAAAGTTAAGTGCATTTATCGTCAGCGAAGAATTTTAAAAATTAGAACTTTTAGGCAAGAGATCATTTATAAATCCATGATAAAGTGACGTAAGTAGAATCGGTCGATTGTTTGAGAGTACGGGGCGATAATTCGCCTAACTACAATGTTTGTTTCGGAGCTATCTTCTCTAATCTATGTTTTTATACCTCCGGAGTATCTCAAGTTAGCCACTTAGGTCCTCTACTTTTTAAACTTACTATTAATGATATTGAAATGGTTATCAAACATTTTTAGGAGAATTTCTTGGACATTTCTCTCATTTAACTAGATCTCGATAGTTTTTTCAAGCAAGTATAAACTCTTCACCCCTTATCTACCTTTTTTAAAATCAACCCATATCTAGTGTACATTTCATTTGCGTCCCCGGCATATTATGTGACCGAGAGCTTAACTTCTCGCCACACAGGTATCGATAATATCATCATTAAGGCAAAATCGGCTATTGGCTTTGGGAAACGTTGGCTCAAAGAGTTTTCCCACCTAAACGTCACCCGTTCCCTCTACATAACCTTTGTTCTTTAAAATCCTCACCTCTTTTATCTGCCTAACTCACCGTTCCTCTTATGGTTTCGAGGAACCTCTCACTTATATGTTGCAGATGGTTAATTCGAATGAAAACTGTTTCGCCGGAGTAAAACTCCCGACCAATCAGAATTAAGTTATCCGTAAGTTTCATAGTTTTAAGTTAGTGTAAGATATGAAGCTTTTTTTAAACTAAATAAATGGACATTCTCCCTCAAAATAGGTACTTATTGTAAATTTTAAATAAAAAAATATTATTTAAACTGTTTTTCGTAATTTCTTAAACAATACTCACTTACCTTTGATTCCATTTATATGTATTTGAAGAAAGAAGGATTTCAACATACCTGCAAAAAGAAAAAGAAAAAAACCATAGATTATTTTAAAACTCACATTTTAAACTTTGCTTTACGCTACTTTGCGTAAGACACGCAAACAAGTTAAAAATAACACACTTCCATGCCCATTTCCAGACGCCCAGACCAAATATGTCTATCTGGAGTAAAAACCCAAACAAGAGCAGCAAGACGTTTTTAATTAGCATGCAAATAGACTGTGCTAAATGTTCCCAGATAAACGATACAATTTAGACCTCGACTTCTAGGGTTCTTTGAACAAGTTGTTAATTTGTAAATATTTTTGTTTTCAAAAATAAGAGAAAAAAAGATGCTGAGAACTTCAATTTGACAACAATAACAACAAAATGTATTAATTGAAACGCGTGAGACATTTTGTGTACACTGAACCAAGTCACAAGTCCTATTTTGGATTAGAGACATTAGAGTAAACAATGGTTTTTAGAAGTCTTAAGATTGATAAAGAGTAGGCTGTGACAAGACCAACATATATGCGCAATTAAGGTGAAGATAATTATTTTATTTGATGATGATAATTGGTAATTAGTTTTCAAAAAATATTTATTTAATAGTTGCCTTCCTGTCGGCGCTTTGTTTAAACAATTTGAGGTTTTGGGTTTCCAAAGTGAGTTTATGTTTGCCAAATTAAGATTAATAATTATTTATTAAACAAGCCATTTAAAAGAGGGACTAATATAATCACATTTCAGTTTTGAAAGATTAACACGTTCGTTTGGAACGCGTTCCGAACCGGCGTTGATCAACTTGAATGATTTAGGCAAAAAAATGAGTTCTTCAAGTTGATCAGCAATGTTTTCAGGGTGTGCACAATCATGAGACCAAGAAATACAAAACATTAGCCTGTTTTTTTTTTTTTGGGAAAGCTATGGGCATTGAAGTTGGATTTCCCAAAAAAAAAACGCATAGAGAGCTGCGCGCTCTCTTATGTCAAAATTAACATCTTGACTACTTAAGGCAACGGGGTGTGTTCGTAGAATCAGGTATTTGCCATAAAAGTTTATGGATGATGAAATGACAATTGCGCTCGGTGGTTTAAGATTTGTTACAAAAATCTATTTTAATAACGCAACTATGACATTCAAATCTGCAAAATTGCAACAATAAATAGTAAATAATATTTAAAATATTTTTTAAAACGTACTCCTCATTTTAATTAAATAATTTCAAGATTGACGTTCTCAGCAGAATTTTTGATTTGGAAATTACAAATACCTAATTCACAATGCTTCAATTTTAAACTTTAAGAACTTAAATGTGCGGACATTTTTGTATGTAAATTAGTTTATAAAAACTTTTCATTCTTAACATTTTCAGTTCTATTTTGTTATGTTATTTTGATTGGGCATTTTTTCGTGGTTCTGAAAGAGATACGACTCTGCTTTTATTTAGTATTTAACTTTGTCTTAAATATTCAACTTTTACATTCTTAAAAAGCTTTTCATTGATCTGCATGACAACATCTGAAAAAAGGATACAAAATACAAAAATCATACTTGTTTGATAGAGAGGGAATGATCTTCAAGATTATAGGAAATACAAGTCATGAATATAGTAGATTATAGTAAAGACAACCATGTTCATCTGCTTTTTACATTTCACCTGCACAATTGTTTGATTCAGTCTTGACTCTGTTTTCAGTTTTTTTCATTCAATATTGAACATCTAATATATAAAAATTAAAATTTGTTTGTTTGTTCGTATGTGATGCGCTGCCATATTGTTCACCAAATTATAATGACATTTTTCAGCTTTTGGGAAGAAACTACGCCTATAGTAAAATAAATGCCCAGTAGATGGCAAGCATTGTGGATTTGAAAGAGCAATAGAAAATTACAAATTAATAAATTACTAAAAGAAAGGGGGAAATATGAATCTATCTCACGCCATAAAGAGTATTTATAGCATTGTTCAAATAATTCTCTACAGGTTGCGTTACAAAAGAAATTTCAAAATATCGAGACATGTATTTCCTTACGAAATTAAGAATTGTGAATCATTTTTTTAGAAGGATTCAACATCTTATGTTGCCGTTTACACACCATTTCACCATTTCCTTTATTGAGGTTAAAATACTATGAGGTTTTCTAAAATTCAGCACTGCATGACGTTGCATCATATCAACATAAGTGCTTTAAACGCGATAATAATTTCTTATAATCAATTAATGATTTTAGTCTTTAATATGTAAAATAACCAGAATTCACTGAACTCAGAAAACGAGTCACCCAAACGAATCAAACTATCGTGCATATGAAATGCTATTTAATCAAAATGAACATAATCATGGTTTCTCTTACTTCCCATAATCTTGTTTGATTAAGTACCAGTAATCACATAAGCTACTTTATGAACGAAGCCTTTCAGATACACAGAAATGCATGATACAAGTCTTAAATCATGACAGTAATGATCTATTATGGATGAAATTGTTTTATGTCAAATATTCTATCCCCAGCTAAATTCAACATCTTCTTTTATGGGCAGCTAAATGTTTTTTTATCGGCAGGTGGTTGTTGTTTTTGTAATGCGTGTAAAATCCAGCTGCGTTGCCAAAAAACACGGCTATTGATAGTGATAATGCCTGGACACATTGACACAGATTGAATGAATGTAAAGCGTCAGTTACAGAGACCAGAAAAAACTATGAGGAAAAATTTAAACGGATGGAAAAATGATTTTTTTCCTGATGAGCGATCAGTTAAAATACGTCAGTTGACTGCGTAAAAAAGCAGTACAAACCACCACCTCTCTTTTTTCTGGTTCAAAGTTCATCAGAATTTCTTTTCCTAATGCTTGAAACAGAACGGTTTATGACAAGTGACAATCAGGGGACACAATAAATGAAATTCCGTTAGCTAAATAAATAAATATTTTTTTTTACAAAAAATATTCGTTCAATTGAAAACTTTTTTTTGGCAATAAACAAAACTTTGAGTGATTGCCAATCGATTAGTATAGTTATTGTGTTTTAAATCGCATGAAAACATTTCTCATGTCTCATTCCCTGTTCAACAAATATATATAAGAAAATGCATAAACAAGTATGAGAGACAGCGAAACCGACTCTACAAGCACCGAAAACATATGATAAAAAAAGAAGAGAACAGAAAAACTTCAAAAACAGACAATGAAAAAAATTCCCTCGAATCACAGGGCAAAATATATGCCTTCTCAAGCTATCTATTTTGCACTTATGTGAGTCGTGACTTAACAGTCAACGTGTAAATGCACACTTTTATCGTCTAATATCAGACAAAATGCCTGGCCACATTGACGGAAGGGCGCATGCAACTTGAATCAAAATGTAAAAGAGGGGGAATTATTTTTAATGAGAAGGTTAGAGATGGGCTAAAGAATCCAAAATCTGCACGAATCTCATAATTTATTATAAAACTCTGTCAGTGACTCAAGTTTCCTTCTCATATCGTTTCATTTTTGACAGATACATTCATTTGCATTTTATAGCCGTGATGGAAGGTTCATACATTCACTTGTATTGTATTGATTTGAGTGCCTTTACTCATTACAAAAAATATATGCCTAAAGATAGATATAATTTGTTTGTAAAAAAACGCTTTTGCGAATAGATTCTCAGCTCAGACAAGTTTTCTTTGTACAGAAAATCTTTGTTTTACTTTCCAGACGTTCCTTTCGTGTCAGTTTTTTTGTGTTTTGACAAGTGACAGGGTTAAAAAAACAAAACATCAAAATGGCGTCGGCCGAAGTAGCTAGTTCCCCTAAAGATAAAAACTTAAAATATTTTTTTTTAAGAAAAAAACATTAATTTATTTAATGTTTGTATTTAAGGTGTAAAGTAGAGCTCAGTGCTCAAGTATGTTTCTTAATTGGGGTTCACATGGGACAATACAGAGGCCAAGACAATGAGACAAGACAATCGCTGTTCCATGTGAACAATTGTTTCTAGGACAAGACAATTGTCATCATATTGTCTTCCGAGCTAGCCTGCCGAGCTATCTCTGAGGACAATATCAACATCATCCAACCCCGTTCTAGAAGCTCGGACAAGACAATTGAGTATTGTCCCATTGTCTTGTCTGCGTGTGAACGCTGCTTTAATTAAATCAGAGAGCAGTGATCATACTCTCCTCAGAGCGTACTCAACTTGCACGACTCTACCAATTGACAATTCTAATTTTTGGTGTCAGGCTTTTTTCGTCACTTCGTTGATATGCAAATAAAACAATTTTTTTCATATTATTTCCCAACGTTTCTTCAGTATACCTGTCGTACTCAGAGAGGTAATAAAAAAAGTGTTAAGCTTTTATTTGATACCCGATACCTTCATAAGTAACACGTCGAAGGCCGGCAAACAAAAACTTCAAATATTTTATATTTCACAAAATTCAAACTTCGACCCAAATCTAATCCATGTTCTTCTTTCTTCCCAGCTGCCAAAACAAAACAATCAAAAGTCATTTCCAAGTAAGAATTGGGATTTTCTTATGTTGTCTTCACATGCGAAAATTCTTCGATTGTCGGAATAGTAAACAACAGTGACATCATGTGCCCTGGAAAAAATATGTTTGAGGAACCTCTCACATCTACGCATTCTCTTAATAGCACTCCAACTACGCATCACTTAAGGAAACACGTTATGTCATTTTTTAACGAATTGTATGCCCTCAAGCCTCAAGCTTCAAGTTATGCCAGAAGACTTTCAAGTCCAAAGTTCCCTAATAAACTGTTCTGTTTTCTTTTTTTCGCCCGTGGAGTCCTCAACAAATTCTATTTTAAACAACCATTATGGTCATCCAGAAGCTGTTCTGCTGTTGTTAATTTCTTGAAGCACACCTAAACAAATCATCAAAACAAACCAACAAAAAAAAAAAAAAAACAAATTGAATACCAAACCATTTCAGCACGAAGAGCCTTATGGTCGACTAAATTTTATCACGATATCCATTCATGTATCTGAGAATGAGTATCTGTATCTGGAAAACAACAAACAACAAATAACAACGCCATCGCATCGGAAGAAATTAAGTGAACTCGGTGTCGGCGAAACCAACATTATGATGTCATCTTGTATTTTTGGAATCTTTCACTTAACCGCAGTTTTTTTTCTATATTTTGACGGCATAAAAAGATACTTATATTGTGTTTTGATTTCTCCAAGAAATTTCGTATCTACTTATGGAAGTTCAGCTTTTTTTTTAATTTTTTCTGGTAGTAAAATATGACGTAAAAATATATTTTTTGTCTCCAATTATAGATGGAAGAGCTTATTTGCAAAAAAAAATATCAAACAAATAAAAAAAGGTTATGGTTTCACGATCGGATTAACATTGTTTTTTCACGTGTTCGGTTCAGAATATACCGAAGTTTACTAGTTGGAAGCAGTTCGAATGAAAGATACTTATTGTGATTATAATTGTGTGATAATGGGGCTCTGCCGGGTGTTTGACTTTCCAATTGCCCGGAGCTAATTTACTTGTCTAAGAGATTCCATGGTGGAAGTATTTGTTCGGTTTATTTTTGTTTATAAATGATAGGAATTTGATTTATTTAGATTGTTTTGACGGTGGGTTTTGAAAATTTGTTTTCGTATTTGTTAATCAATTAGGATGAAACACTATTAAATAATAGAGGAAAGGGGTTTAAATTCAATTACATTGGAGGAATTTAAAAGTGATCTAGAAGGTTCTTGATCCGCAATTTTAACTTGCGGCGCTTAGGTCTTCCAATAGGTACTTCGGAACTTTGAAAATGATAGAGGCCATATTGTTAAAGCTACATCTGTCAAATTGGCTGTCATTTATTCAGTCGGATTTGCTAAATCACCATAAACGGATATAGCGTTCAACAACACGTGCAAACAGAAACCGTGCATTTTTTGTGAAGAAAAAGCAGTGGTAAAATCGAATAAACTTCCGAACATATAATTTTACTTCTGTCAGCTTCTATTCGAGGATACACGCGTTTTTCCGGGACAAAAATGTCCTATGTGTTATTAAAGTGCATGATCCTTCTATCCAATGAATATGATATAAATCCGTTAAATCGTTGAAGTGTCATTAAGAAACAAACATAAAAACATACAAAAAAATCGTTAATCGACATTATGCAGATTTCGTCTAAAGGAACCGTGCATTTTATCAATAAAACTTGCCTTTCTTTTAGGAATGCTCATTGGAGCATTGACTCAACTCGAGGCGTACTGCACGAGTCCGTTCTTTAGCAACACCACATTTCACTACGTGGAATAATTCACTTGGCTTTGTTTTCCGCCTTATTTTGGTAAACAGTAACGTCAACCTAAAAGTGAGTTGTCAGCCAATTTTTTTGACAGAATCAATTTATATGTAAAAAACAAAAACACTGAGATTTTCTTACTACCATTTCGAAACCACCATTTCAAAAGCTTTCTAGTAAAAATTAAAAAATGGGCACGAGTGGGTCGGTCACACGTTCTTGCTCTTATGTGTCTAATCACTTGGAAGGCAAAATTTTCGACAGAAACAGCAGTAGCAGTACGTAGTAAAATCACAGTCTACACCTATAACAAGTGTCAAAACCACAACATTTAACGGTTTTTAGTAAAAACGGAGCCATCACACTTCATAGTAATGAATTTAATAAAAAAGTATTTCGAAAATTGTAGGACGGATTTTGATAAGATCCTGTTTTTTATTTAGTTTTTTGAAAAAAAGTATTTTTTCGCGATTTTTGGTATGCAGTTATTTAGAGTTTATTTATGTACAGCTGATTATAAAATTTAAAATAATTTTTTTTGATTAGTTTAAAAAATATTGCATTTTCAAAAAAAAATAAAAAAAATTAATTATAAATTGAAAAAAAAAAATAATTATTCAAAATATTGGATTATTATAAAATTTGGCAGAAAACCAATGAGCCGTTACCGAGAAAGTCAGAAATTAAAAAACCGTTATATTTGGTTTTGGACGAATGCAGGCAGGCCCATGCAGCCAAACAAGAGGCATATAAAGCGGCGCTGCAAAGAAAGACGAGAGCTGCTCGCGAGCTCTACGAGCAAAAGATACGGGAAGAACACCGGCATCTACAAAAGAAAAAGAGAGAGCATGAGAAGCGCGCAATCGAAGATATTGAAAGATGCTACTCCAGGAACAACGTGCGGAAGTTCTACCAACAGGTAAAAAGAACTTGTCAAGGAAAAAAAACCCGCACAGAATGGAAACCTCGTAGTAGAGTCACAGTCGGTGCTGAGTACATGCAAGGACCATTTCTGCAGACTGTTAAACGGCGATGAAGACCAAAATCCAGCTGTCAGGCAGAATAAACCATTCAACATGGACGATGACAGACAAAACTTCCGTCCACCTGACCAAAATGAAGTAAGGATAGCAATATCTAAACTAAAAAACAACAAAGCTGCTGGACCCGACGGACTACCCGCCGACCTTTTTTAAGCGGCCGGAGATGACCTGGTGGAGTGCATACACCAACTCATCTCTAAAGTTTGGTCAGAAGAAAGTATGCCTGATGAACCTCAGCATCGTTTGCCCGATCCACAAGAAAGGAGACCCTCTAAACTGCGCCTACTATAGAGGAATAAGTCTCCTGAACATCGCTTACAAGATCCTCCCTGCCATACTATGTGAACGCCTGAAACCTTTCGTCAGCAACCTGATTGGCCCCTATCAGTGTGGTTTCACACCAGGAAAGTCCACAATCGATCAAATGTTCATGCTACGGCAGATCCTGGAAACTACTCAAGAATTCCGAATCGATACCCACAACCTCTTTATCGATTTTTAGGCCGCGTACATCATTTATAAAGACGAGATATACAGAGCCATGTCAGGTTTTTTGCATCCCCACAAAACTCGTCCGACTGTGCAGGATGACGATGGAGAACTCTCGTTGCTCCGTCAAGGTTGGTACTGACCTCACAGAAGCTTTTGACGTCAAAAAAGGATTCCGACAAGGTGATGCGCTATCGTGCGATTCCTTCAATTTTTGTCAAGTCTGTGCAATTGTTAGCATACGCTGACGACATAGACATCATTGGCAGAACTCGGCGAGCTGTCAACGGAACGTTTGCTGGCATTGAAGCTGAAGCGGCTAAGATGGGACTAGCAGTCAATGAGGCCAAAACGAAGTACCTGCTGTCCACAAAAAGGGACACACAATACCGGCGGATTGGACAAAACATCAAAATAGACAGGTACAACTTTGAGGTAGTTAGAGACTTTGTGTACCTCAGATCAGCTATAACATCTGACAACAACATCTCGTCAGTAATAAAGCGAAGAATTACTCTCGCCAATCGCTGTTTCTATGGTCTAGGAAAGCAATTGAGTAGCAAAGCCCTCTCTCGAAAGACAAAGGAGACTCTGTATAAGACCCTAATCATCCCAGTCCTGCTCTATGGCGTCGAGGCATGGACTCTATCTAAAGCGGATGAAGATATCCTTAGTCGTTTCGAGCGTAAAATTCTTCGGAGGATTTTTGGCCCTATCTGCGTTAACGGGCTTTGGAGGAGAAGGTTTAACCAAAAACTATACGAGCAGTACAGCGACATTGACCTGGTCAAAAAAATACGCATATCACGTTTAAGATAGCCAGGTCATGTAGAGCGAATGGACAACAATGCTCCGGCTCGCAGGATCTTCGATTCCATCCCAGAGGGTAGACGCTGTCAAGGAAGACCTCGCCTTAGGTGGCGCGCTCAAGTGGAGGGCAACCTCAACCAACTTGGAGTGCGAAACTGGAGGCAGCTAGCCAAAGACCGAGCTGGCTGGAGAGGCATGTTGGTTGAGGCTCAGGTTCGTTCCGAACTGTAGCGCCCCTAAGTAAGTAAGTAAGTATATTTGGTTTTGAGGAAACTAAAATAATACTCTCAAAATATTTCATTATAATCGTTGGAGCCGTTTTCTAACAAAATAAACTTTTCCTCTACGACAGGTACCGTTATTTTTAGACCTAGAAATCAAATTTGAAAAATGGAACTGGCTAAAAACTAGATTTCTTAAAAGTTAAAACTGAGAGATAAGATATCAAATTTATTTAAACGCATTTACAAAGGCTAGATAGTATTTCTTCTAAAAATAAAGTCTAAACAAAGTTTCTATCATTTGTAATAACAGCGCAAATATCGTCAACATGGGTCATCCCCGATAAATATAAAAAATTGGAGATAGGGCCTTATTGTAAAACGATTTTTTTCTTAGAATATATTCTAGAATCAAGCCTTAAAATCCTGAAAATGTACCCTTAGTAGACCCTGTAGTGTATATACTTATAAAAAAAATAAAAAAGTCTGCCTGTCTTTCTGTCTGTTTGTTTCGGTTAATCTCGCAAACGGCAGATAGCTAATATTCTAAGGAATAACTTAGGCTATTTAATTACCAACTGGGTAGCGCAGGATTTTTTTTTGCGACATTTTAGGCGGCGCTGGCGCACTGAGATGGAAATATTAACAAACATGTAATTTTCCCTTTTTACTTGCGATTATAGGGACTATAAGGCAAGTTATGCATTCGTAAAAAAAAAAAAAAAAATTCTAACAATCAAACATGCCATTACGATGATAGAGAAGTCAAAAAAAGTGGGTCCGGAAATTCCGTCCGTCTGTCTGTCTGTCTGTCTGTCTGTCTGTCTGTCTGTCTGTCTGTCTGTCCGTATCGATATCTACAGCCCAAACGGTTGGGCCGATTTGATTCAAACTTGGTATATAGTATTTTTAGAGTGCTCTACCCGACAGTTTTTGTAATTGGCATTCTAGCTCCAAAACTAACGGTACCTGCCATATAACTTTTAATGAAAAACTTATTTTTCTCGAAAACGGCTCCTACGATTTTGATAAAACTTTCAGAATGATGTTTTCTGTGCAAAATCTATCTTTTAATTTTAATGGATTTTTCAGAAAAAGTTTTATAACGGTACCTCCCATATGACCAGTTTTTTAAAATCAGACTTTCTCGTTAACTAATTGACGGATTTTGATGAAATTTTCAAAATATGTAGTGTTTTATGATTTAAATAATATTACTTATTAAAATTTTCAAAAACATTTTTTTTAATTTTTAATAATTTTTTTAAAAAAATATTTCGTTTTTTGAATATTTTGAAAACGGTTTAATAGATTTTTTTTTAAATTTTTCTCCTAGTATAAACTTTAGATTTCTTTGAATTGACATACTCAAAAAAAAATTAAAATATGTTTTCGAAAAGTTTTTCAAAAAAAACATTTTTTTGAAAAAACTGGTCGAACGATTTTGAAATTAAAAATTCATAAAATATAAAACAGCAAAAGACATAAGATGGCTTACAACATTTTTTCCAAAAAATAAAATAAATAAAAACAGAATAAATAATGAGCCTATGATAAACACACAAAAACAACTAACAAATAAAAAGAATTATTCGATTACTACTGAATGCAAAAATTTCAATCGAGAAAACAAAAGTTTACACCTTCCTATAAATAAACAAAACCACTGTGTTAACTTTTATTATTGTCGCTTTACCTTATATTTAATACCTACCTTCCTTCCAACCTTATTATAGGTAAATAATATCCTTAATAAATTCCATTAATACCTACCCACATCATACGTTTATCGATCCATCAAACATAATTCAGCTATTTTAATTAATTTGATTTCAAAAAGTAAATTATTGTTATTGGGACCTATATAGGTCCCTATACCTAGCATTATTGCCCTACTGCTGATTCCCACGAATCTTATGCCAGTTGTTCAATTTTTTCCATACCAAAACGAAAATTAAACTGAAAAAAGTCCTTTATATCTTTCTATTAGCAAATTATATTATAAGCACTAAACAACAAGTGGAAAGATAATACACTAAAAAACTGCAAAAGCTAACAATCCTATATATTTATGTGTTTATCCCTTTATCGTGACGCATGTTCGTTCGAGCTTCAAACCACAACGATTCTAAAGAAGTTGCACGTCAAAAAAACATTAAAATTAAATCTTTGTCAAAAAGACGCCTGTACCTAAAAAGGATTAGCACACGGGAGCAAGTACGTGCGACCCAGTCGTGCCTTTTATTTAATCAAGAATATCAAATTAAACCTTATTATTATATCTAAAACACATAAATAAAATACCTATTAAAAAGAGCATTAAAGAAGTGAGAAGCTTGAATTATTATATAGAAACTATATTAAGGGCAGCAAAGCAGCGGCTTAGTTTCAAACAAAAAAGTTACTTTACAAATGTGATCAGAAACATCAGACAAAAAGGTAAACTTCTAAGTCTGGATTTGCTTATCAAACATTGAGTGTTTTGACAAGATTTCGTCTTGAACTAATCGAGAGAATGATAAAGATAAACATTTTAAAGTCACAATTATCAAAGCAGGGATTCAGGCTGCAGGAAAATTAATTATCGATTTAGGACCAATTCGTCCACCCTAGGTTTAAGGAATTAGATATAGCGTCTGCATAAGCAATTGGTATAATTGTGTGGTCAAAGTTGTTTTTGTTTTATTTCCAAAGCTAACTACCTCTTCTTACTGTTTGGGTTATGGTCATGGTTTATGGATGGAACTAACAAGTTTTCCAACGACTGTCTCTAAACCCTTATGTTGTCTAGGAAATGGTTGTGAAATTGACGTAATTAGCGACTGACTTAAGCAAAGATTTTGATTAAATTTCTAACGCCCTTATTTTTTTTTCAAATTGAATGCTCTTGGTTTTCAATCGCATATCATGGATAGAATCTTACTTAAAAGATCGTTCTTACAAAGTAATTTTTAAACATCTGTATACGATCCTTTTCATGCAACTTCTGGAGTCCCGCAGTGAAGTCATCTTGGTCCACTAATTGTTATTTTTACTTTACTATTTTTTTAAACTTCCAGAACTAAATGTATCAAAATGCCTATCTATCACCTATACTCGTAAGCGTTCTATTCCACCTAGATCATATACTATAAATAACATTCAAGATTCAAGTACCTATAGTTGATTCTCTTTCTGATCATAGATTAATCTGTGACAAAGATATCAATTTAGGAGGCACACAGATACCTCTCGCTACGTCGATTTTCACCTTTGTAAGGCAAGCCTAAAAACCTCACTTAAAAGAACTTCCTATCCACCATAAATCTTTCCAATTTTATATATGTATATATATAGTTCTAGTTTTTAAGTTTAGTTTGTTTAAGGCGCCAGTTATACATCGATCAGTAAAAATCCATCAGTACAAGTTGAAACTGCTGCACTCTGGACTGTTTTTCGGTACGGGTGGTTATAGCAATCAATAAAGTTATGTCAGAAATGAAATGCGAACCACACCAGCCATAACCTCAAATTTGATTGATAAAATGCCATGTTATTTCTTTAGAAAATGTGGAAAAGCTTAATTTCTTTTTTAATTCGTAGGAACGGTTTTTAAATAAAACGGTTTTTATTTAACAACTTTTTTTTTAAATAAAAAACAATAATTCAAGAATGCAAACTTAAACGCAATAATTGCTTACATTTAAAAACAAAACCAAGACAAGAAATCAAGTACCCGTTTTCAAAAAATCGATTTAAAAAAAAAAAAAAAAAAAAAAATATTTAAAAAAATTATTAAAGTTACAAAAAAAAGTTATTCGAAAATATTTTCATGCCGAATGTATTGTAATCGGTTAATCAGTTCTCGAGGAAGTGGAAGAAAAAAAAACGGTCCTATGTGGGTACCGTTATAGAACAAATTTCGAAAAATTCATTCTAACTGAAAGATGTATTGTAAATTGTAAAGAAAATAGCACCCTGAAAGTTTTAACAAAATCCTTATTTTTCGACCTAATGCAAACATGATAAAAACCTCCCGAGATACTACCAAATAAATAATAAATACCAAGTTTGAAGCAAATCGGCCCATCCCTTTAGGGTGCAGTAAAACCAATTTTAATCAGTAAAATATATAAATGCTTTTTTAATAAATAATACTGTTTCCGTGGTTTATTTTTTGTCAAAATAAATTATTTCAATTGATTTGCCATCGATTCGCATAAGTTTCATGCTTAATTTTTTTTTCTAACACACAAAAAATATCCAAATGAAAATTTTTACTGATCGCTATAACTGGCGCCTAAGATAACGATTGTATTAAGCCAATACAGTTAAACAATATCTTGGTGAGGAACTAAGGAACCGATTCTGGAGTAGTTCAATAATGGCGTTTTTTTTCAAATTCCGAAACCATCCCCTAAGAAGTCGCCTCAATTGAAGAAAAAGCCTGTTTACGTAACCTTGGTTATAGTGTAATGTGTGCTGTAGTTACAGCAAATGTTTAACTTTACGTAACGTACTATTATTATCAATTTGATACTTAAAGTAATTATGTTGTGTGTTACTAATATTAACGTTCTTTTTTATCTAAAGAACTTTATCCTCATTTCTACTCGCCGTCGTCAGGTCCTTCTTACGATAAAGATTCCTACGTTAAAAAATCATTAATTTATGCAAAACGGAACTTTTCAATACTACTTAGTAAAAACTGGACAAATGAACACAATAATTAAAACTGTAAAAAATCGATACAAAAATATTTTAGAATTATTTATACAAAATAAATTAACCCTAGATTAGTAAAATAAACTCATGATGTGTTAAAAAACAAAATGTCGTGCACTAACGCTATTATAGCAGACAGTTGGTCTTTCAAAAACTGCTTATTTCGATTATAAGATATGACAAATGAGAGTTTTTCAATTGAAAAAAATGAGTTTTCGAACAATGATGATGTGAAATAAAGATTTTGATGCGGAAAACTTAAATACAGATTAAAAGAATATATATTCGAACACACGATCATTCCGAACAAAATGCAAAACATCAACAACAACAACAACAGCAAAAAACCTGACCTGTTTAGGACAGATGCAACGCCTCCTGCTGCTAATGCGGCTGCTGTTGCTGCCGAAGTTTTTCCATGTCCATCGATTCCAGTGCGTCCGCAACCATCAATGACTCTTATCAATCGACTGTTGTCGCTACAACTTGCGATAGCACCGCCGCCCGCGCCGTCATGACCATGAGACATTAAGGTCGGAACGTATAACCGATTCGATAAACATCCATAGGTTGGGTCATAGCTCATAGAAACTGGCTGCACCAAGGATTCTGAGGATGTCGGTGAACCACAATAGAATGGTGAATATGGATAATAGGTTGGACTGGCACTGCGAGCCATGGCATCATCACTTGTCTGTCTATTGAATATTCCTCCTGCACCACCACCAATAAGTATGGGAAGGGAACGCATGCCAGTACTTTCGCTGATTGAATCTATTGCCTCATCGCTGGGGAATCCTCTATTTGGCAACTTGTATCTTTCATCGCCCAGCGCAAGATTTGTAAATAGATTTTGTGTACTTGTGGCAGTTCCATCGTGTGGGTCGTTTAGAGATTCCGAGGACTCGTTAAAGTTAAAGATGGGTGCTAGGACGGGTAGCTGTGGGATGCTTGAGTTTCGTTTTCTTCGATTGGCTAGTGCAAGGGCTAAGCTGGAAGCTCTACTAATGACGAAAAAGAACAATAACAAAGAGAAAAATGAATAGAATTATAAAAAAATAATCAACAGCAGAATTAAGGTGAAATAATAATAATGAAAGGCAAGAAAGGTATGACTGACGTGTAATGCAATCGTTGAATTATTCATTATTCTTTTAAGGTTGGTAATTGCAAAGAGTTTTTTGGTTTTTTCGACCTTGACGTAGTTCTGTAAAAGGTAATTTTAAATTCTAGAGTCATGGTAAAAAAGAGGAAATGTTTAAGTAGACACGCAATTGGATTACTCGAATAATAGCGCATTTTTTCTCTTAATTATTAACGTCAATTAGATTCATTGCGCAGGAAGTCGTGTAATGTTTTGGAAAGGAGACGAAGCAGGTTTCGTTTTAGGACCAAACGAAGACATATTTGGCTTTGTTTTGGTAGAGAATTTAATAATAAAACACGAAAAATCCATTAAAATTACAACAATAATAATACAATACGTGGTATTTTTGAAAACGTTGGGTGTGTGGTAAATCCACAGAAGGACGTCGGTAATGTACATTCCGAGGATTGGGAAATCAGTAGTACATTTCGCTTTAACAACAGAAGACAACAAAGATCTGAAGCATTAAATTCAATGCCTTTTCTTATTCCCACTGGACAATCGGATTAAGATCAGAATTTGATGCACTTACTACAAGCTGGAATTGCAGAACAACAGATTGTTGATGAATATAAGAAAAAGTATCGGAGACAAAACGGAACCCTGAGGCACAAACACAACATTTATTTTGTTAATATTGACTTAAGTGACCAACGCGACTTGAAATGAAAGGTTCGGAATGTATGTAAGTACATACTTTTACAGAACTTTTAGTTGGCAACTGAATCAGTTGAATCAGTCTATCCGCCATTGTGCACAGAAATTGGATATGTGTCCATTCACTTTATGGAAGATTTTGCGGAAAGATCTTGGCTTGCGTGATTACAAAATCCAACTCGTGCAAGAATTGAAGCCACAGGATCACCTAGCAAGGCGTAGGTCCAAACCAAATTGCCGTTGATCCCAATTTTCATAAGCGAATTTTGTTTAGCGATGAAGCTCACTTTTTGTTGAATGGATACGTCAACAAACAAAACTGCCGTATTTGGAGTGATGGTAATCCTCAAGTATGTGTTGAGACAGTTACATCCACAAAAACTGATTGTTTGGTGTGCTTTATGGGTTGGTGAAATAATTGGTCCGTACTTCTTAAAGACGATGCTGGCCAGAACGTTACAGTCAATGGTGACCGCCATAGAGGCATGATTATTGACTTTTTCATTCATCAATTGAACAACCATGATGTGCAGGAGCTGTGGATTTAACAAGACGGCGCAACATGTCAGAGCTCGTGCCACAATTGATTTATTGAAGGAAACGTTTGGTAGCCTCATAGTTTCACGTAACTAACCCGTAAATTGGCCGTGCGGTTTAACGCCGCTTGACTAATTTTTTTAGGGATATGTGAAGTCACTAGTCTACGCCGATAAGCCCGAAACGATTGACCACTTGGAGGACAACATTCGCCGAGTTATTGCCTATATACGGCCACAAATGTTGGAAAGTCATCGAAATTTGGACCTCCAGATAAGACTACGTCCGAGCCAGCCGTGGCAGTGATATGCCAGAAATCATATTTAAATTATAATGCCAGAAGATTATATTTCGAATAAAGTACAATTCATGTCCATTTAAAAAAATCATCTTTGTTTTATTCCATTTCAAAGTTCTATACCTCTAAAAAAACACCCTTTATAAAGTGCAGTAAGCTTACTTTCTACAAAACAATGTAAGAATTGGTTCCATTTATCGGTAAGATATACCATCATGAGTAGACCTATAAGTACCGTTCTAACTTAAGGATATTTTCTACCAAAAAAGAAGTAGATTTTTGCAAAAGAGGAAAGCATTTCCACGTCGTTTGCTTTTGTTCTGCATTTTTCAAGACGCCAAGTACACTTAGGAGAATTTTTCATCGATTACCCGATTATCCCAGTGGTCTGATTAAAAACTATAATCATCAATCTTCATCGCTTTATCAGGAGCTATTAATGATTTAATTATTGAGAGACATGTCACAATCTTATGTAATATGGCAATGTGCTATTTTCGGCCTAAGAAAGCTAATCAATGTTTCCATGACCTTGGGAAAGGGATGTTAGTGATATTGGTCGATAGTTAAATGCTGATTCCCCGTTTTGAGAATTACTGACAGCTACACTTCTAGAAAATCAAGAATTAGTGAAATGGACCTAACTCATTACCTTATGACATATATGCATTACTGTATGGAAATAGGTACAGAGCGAGTTGGATGCAAAAGATTGTCTTTTGAGGCCGAAATTTTGCTGGACTCTCAACATCGATATCATTATATCTGGGCGATGTAGATCAACAATTCGATCATTCGGTGTATACGAAGCTATCTATATCTAAGCTTAAGGCATGATTAGAAGAAAGCATGCCCGATGAATGGAATCTCGTCAACCATACAGAGGTATCAGTCTCCTCAACACACTATAGCAGAAAGTATCTTATAGGTGATTCCTTTCTGCTATATTGTGGGGGCGCCTAAAGCCTTACGAATACTTCTTATTGACTATATTGACTAAAGACTAGAAAAATTGTGCAATTTTCTGCTTCAAATCCCTATTTTCAACACAACTCACTACCAGTTTTCCATCAAAAATTAAATGTCAATTTTTTTCTTTTTGAAATGAACTAGTCGAAATGAGCTTATAGTTGGGGTTCGTAAATTGTAAGACTTTTTGTAATGTATAACGGGCCTTTTTAAAGTTCCCCACCTAAATAAAAAATGCTTAATAATATAATTAAAATATCAAAAGACAACCAACAAAATCGACCAACTAAACAATCGGGCAACCAAATGATTGAGCAACAAAAAAATCATGAAATGTTGTTATAAGACAAATTAAATAAAATCCTTATAATGGTTTATCCTTCAGTGTCGTTTTAGTTCTGGGAATACCGAGTCTCAACCAACAGGACTATGTAAAAAGTTCGGTAATTGTTTCCAATTGAGCGCTGCAGCTCTTCTGTTTGTGCGCTCTTCTAAGGGGAGGTTTTTCCTAAATACGTCCTTATTTTGGGAAGCTTCTGCAGATCTGTCCTTTACTGATAAGTAATTTTCTGACTCTGTAAAGTTCTTCGTTGAGCATTTCCTTAGAATAAGTAGGGTCAAACATCTTAAAAAGAATCTTCTGCTTCAAACGATCAACATTGTCTTTATCGGAAGGGACTTCATAATTACGACTTTTTATAGCTCGAAGACCAGGCGATTAAAGAGAGATTGGAATGACTAAAGCTATTTCTGTCATCATCCATGGGGGAAGGAGCTCCTTATCTCCTCATGGTTTTCCCTGGTAACGAACATTCTGAATTTCCTTTTCATTTCCCCGATGGGTAGTGTCAACGTTAGTAAATCTGTTAAAGAGAGTGGTGAAGCTGATTCGGATTTTGGGAACAAGCCCGGAAGAAGGTGTTTAGAAAGTCTTTGAATATAAGTTGTGACCCTTTTTACTAAATTAAGGTGTTCTGGTTCTGGAGATGTATGGATGCTGGTGAGACTTTTGGATGATGTCCATTTTTGGTGATAGCAGGAATTTGGAGAACGATGATGCCGCGGTGACTTATGTCGTATACTCTGAAGAATTATAAGTAAAAATATGAAGATATTGGAAAATGTCTGTACGTTGTTCTCGCTGAGAGTCGTATGCGCCCCTAGTTGGTGTCTGTTGCAAACAAAGAATGAGTATCAACCAAGTCTGAAACCAAAGGAATCGACGGAATCGTCGTCATTTTTTGCTGTGTGCCTCCTAAAGGGAGCTTCTGATGGCATGTGGTTACCAAAATTGCGGGAACAGACATATCGGTATGTGTGATGATTTAAGGCATTAAGCCTTTATACAAGAGGTGTTACGTGGGTTACTCTTCTAAGCAAGGGGTTATATATATGCCATAATGTTTAATGAACAGTGTCATGCATGACTGGCTGCAATGCGAGTAGCAACGCTATGGAATCAAGCCATAATAGGCAGGTGTTCAAGATAAACATATTTGCAGACTGTCATTCATTATGCTTGACAATGGAATCCTGCTCTACCTCAACGCTTAACAGCCGGATCGGATGTGGATCTCAGCAACGTCTGTGACTCTTATACAGGTTTCTGTGCCGATTTTTGATCTTTTTTTACAATTTGGTAACATTTCCTATCATAATTCATGGAGTAACATTAGCAACCTTTTGGTTTTGCCAAGGTTTATTCTTCATCGAACCAAAGAATGTGTCATTTCAGTATTGTGTACCCTAGAACATCAGTTTCGGTATCTACTGTTGACAAAATAGCTATTTCATGAAAATAATAATAATATTTAACTATGTTTCTGTTAGGAACAATGCCTTTTAGAATTCAACTGCATGTTGCACGACACGAATTCCAACATCGAACTTTCATGCGGTATTTCGCATTCGTATACTGACTGCAACAATCTTATAATTCGAGTCAACCGTCGGCAATCGGAAGGTAAAAGAATACTAGAAGCTACTTCATTAATATCATCTTTCAAATATATTGAAACGATATTGAAACTAGGCTTGATCAACCTGGACCATTCAATTTAGATGACAACCAAGAACTACATCCACCCGACCAAAATGAGATCCAAGTAGCCATTGCCAGACTAATTCGAATAAAGCAGCTGGTGGCGATCGGCTACAAGCAGAATTTTTTAGACACCCTGCACATGATCTGATCATTTGCATACACCAAGTCTACTTTAAAAGCGAAATTAGGGACGGCAAGCTAGAGATCGAGCTGGCTGGAGCTGAAGATGAAATTTAAGGCAGGCGCATGAGCATTAAAATTATGCGCCGCTGGCATAATCAACACGCCAGAATCATTTGCAGGTATATTATCGTTTCCTCTTAAATCTACATTTCTATTAAGATGTTTCTTGCATACAAATCCATTAAAAAATTGTTCTGCTTATCGTTATTTTATATCAAGAAAAATAGAGGTCCAAGATGGCAGCCTTGATGCACACCAATATTAAAACTTTAAAAAAGATTTGTAGACTCGATTTTACATGGGCTGCCAAATGAATATGAAAACGCAAATGAAAAGCTAAAAATTACAAAAAAAAAAAAAACATTCAGAAACTCAAATAACAGCGAATAAAGATTTTTCACCTAACACATCAGATTCCATTTGTCGTTAAGAAAAATCGTGTCGTAGCCATTGAAAAAATGCAATTTTATTTCAAAAAGTGAAAACAAAATCGAAAGGAGAAACTCAAGAGATAATCGCAAATTACCATACCTCCCTCCATCTCAACTACACAAAGAAAAAATCAAAAAGGAGGAAGCCAAACCAAGGCAATATAAAAGACAAAATTTAAAAAAAAATTGCACAATGTCGATACATTAACAATGAACAGTAACCCATGTATCTATGTATCTTTGCAAACAATCTTTCACGCTGAATACCTTGCAACGGCCCATAACATCGGACTGGCTACACGTTCACCCAATTTTCCATGGAAAAACTCCACAGGCAAAATTGTTTCCTAAAAAAATAAGCTCAATAAAAAACAAAAGATTAAAAAAAAAAATCGCCAACTATCACTATGGAACCGTAAAAGCATCCGTTTGTCCGTTCATCGAAGATGTGACCAACTATCTTAACTTGGCTGAACATAATCCTAGGCCACAACTCACGTATACCCACTGCGCTACTGCACAAAAGGAAAAACCTTGCAGCAATCTTTATGAATAGACAACCCCATTTGTTGGCCAAACGATGCAATGCATGCCCGCAAAAGCACCTTCTCTCATACCAAACACTCGTTGGCTGCAAACGCTCAAACCATCATCGCTATCATAACCATCAATATTATTTAACCTGTATGCACCATTTGAATTAACGAGGCTACTCGCTACTGCCGCGCCGCCAGCAAACGCAACAACCGAGCTGCATTCACGGCTGTTGGTATGTTGTTGTTGTTTGTGGGATTTTCTAGACTGGATGAACAGCAGGCGTGAGTAGGACACTCGGTTTACCTACATTTTCGCGCGCGTGCATTTATTATGACGATTGCTTGCATACACGCCTGTTTTTTTTTTTCTATGGCGCTTGTATACGACAACTCAGGCACAAGTTTTTCTTTTTTAGGCTTTTTTTGCAGTGTTGGTTAATAAAAAAGAAAACTTTCCCGGAAATGAAGAATTCAATGTAATGTGCAAAAAGGTAGGTAATGTAGTGTGATTATGTAAACATCTGTAATGGATTTTGGTGTACGGATTCCCGTGAGAAACTGAACCAAATACTTATTATAAAATGTACTGGAATATTAAAAAAAAATAAAAATAATTATTTGATTATGATCTTTTAGTTCTACTTTCGGAAATGTAAATGTAAATGTAATGCATTTATGTTAAGAACCTCTTTATTTGAGGCTAAAATATGAAAATATAAATTGCACGACTGGATCGCACGTACTTGCTCATAGGTGGGGTCAGGTCACATCGTCAAATAAAATTTAAATAAAATGCACGACTGGGTCGCACAAACTTTTGCGAAAATTCTTTCATTTTTTAAATTATTTTAAGAGTTTTCTCGGAAAAACTAAGTACGCAATACAATTTAAAAACTAAATGTCTATCGAGGAAAAAAATATTGAAAATCGTTCGACCAGTTTTTTTAAAAAGTCGTTTTGAAAAACTTTTGGAAAAATATTTGATTTTTTTTAGTTTGTCATTATAAGAAAATCTGTAGTTTTCACCTGGGAAAATTATTTAAAAAAATTCAATCATCCGGTTTTCAAAATATTTGGAAAACCAATTTTTTTTAAGAAAATTTTAAAAAAAATCGAAAAAAAAGTTTTTGATCATTTTGAAATGCAACATTAATTGAATTATAAATGTTTTCCTGTTTGCAAAATTTTATTGAAATCGCGACAATGGTTTAATATAAAACCGTATTAAAAAAAAACCGGTTCTATAAGAGTTACCGTTATAGAACAAATTTCGAAAAATTCATTCTAACTGAAAGTTGTACTGCTGTAAAAAAAACAGCACCCTGAAAATTTTATCAAATCGTTAGAGCCGTTTTCGGAAAAATCAAACTTTTTGTTAAAGATTGGATGGCAGGTACCGTTGTTTTTCGACCTAGAGCATAATGAAAACACCCCCCGAGATACTACCAAATTAATAATAAACACCAAGTTTGAAGCAAATCGGCCCACCCGTTTAGGCTGTAGAGGTGCAAACAGACAGACAGGCGGATGGAATTTCCGGTCCCACTTTTTTCGACTTTATCATCGTAATGTCATGTCGTGTTTTGCACGTGTTTTGTACCTAGATATAATCGCAAGTAAAAATTGCGCCACATGGACAGGACATCCTGGCGAGTAAGTGTGGTATAGTTCCTTGGTATTTGGATAGATCCTATATTTCCATCAAAATGTGTATGCTGCTCTTGCTTAGGCGTTTGTTTTATAGCAGCCGCCTTGATAGCAGGGTAAAGGTGATTTGCTTCGCCGCCTTGATAGCAGGGTAAAGGTGATTTGCTTCATGATCCTCAAAAGCCGATGATTGCCTATGGATGCCTCGCACCATCTCTTATGGAAAAGATTCGGGTGTTTGAGACAGCTTCTTCGTACCTGCTTTGAGAGAGGTATTGTAGATGGAGAGAAGAAATTTTCTTTCCACTAATAAGTCATTTGATAAACGCTCATAAGTTTGGAGATGAGAATCGTGAACCATCTAGTTAATGTTTCCCATTTTTTTTTTCCAGAACTCTCAGGGTATCTGGCCCAATTGCTTTTTTTATTTTTTGAGTTTTTCACCGCAGCACTAACTTCTGCAACTGTGATGTCGGGTTTTTCTTCGTTTTATTTGCAGTTATTGGAAAGTATAACTACGAAACTTTTTATTTTAAAGTCCTCCAGAATATATACTGTGGCCTTAAGCATTGTTAATTAATTTTGGTCAACGAAGCTTCTGAACACTTCCTTTTTTCTGGCAATTTTGAAAATTGTTAACCTTTTTTTGATTTAAGCTTGTGGCAGTTTCTGAATAGCATGGTTTGCATCAGCATCGGTGCAGATATTTCATCCAGCTCATGATCTCAGTACTCTCTGCTTGAACTTGGGCAACGTTTGTAAAAGTGTAAATCACTCCAAGAGGAGCATGTTCATCAAGCTTTAAATGGCGATTTTTTTCTAGTTAGCTATCACTGTCTAAGCTTCATCATTCCACCACAATGTTTCTTTGTTGGTAGTGTCCTTTGGCACTTTGGCAGTTCCTGGCAGTGATTTTACTTTCTGTAGGAAAGTACGTTGCAGAGTCCCACATGCTTTGTATTCTGCACCTCTGGTTTTCATGTCTGTATATAGTATTAAACAGATAATTCTTCATAGAGGATATAAATGCTTCGTCTTTATCTCTAACAATTTATTAAACGATTTATGGAATAACGATAAGGTAATTCAAATTTGAAACCCACCTATGCGTTACCATTGCCATCTTGTGGATTTATCAATAAAACGCTTATGGACACTTGGTAGGTTGATGTAAATGCTAAAGTATTATGGGTTTGTGTAGAAAATTAACGAAATAGGTGCGGTTACAAACTAAATATGTACCAAAGTTATTGTATTGGCAATATCAAATGTTCAAACCATTATTTGTGGAATGCGTTTTGCGAGGTTCTCAAACTGTGTAGATTGTATTAGAATTCATCTATTTTTAATGGTCATGTAATGGTTTTAAAAAAATTCTATTTTCTATTTTTAAATATTTGAAAACTAAAGGCGTAAAAATAACAACAAAGCCAAGATTTTCGGTTTTTTTTTTTGATTATAGACCACATTCGAATATCGATTAATATTTACTTTTTATAAGTAATATTTTAAAGAAATTAAGTGATGATTTTAGGGGGCCTTAAAAATGTATACTGCTATCATGAAATGCACATTGGAGGGGGAAACCGATTGACATATTCCAAAGTATGCCCGTTAAGTAAAAATTTCCAAGAATGTTCTTTCTGTAAAAAAGGCGATATCTTAAAATGAAATTGAAGACATATGGATGCTAAATCTTTATATATATAAAAATGGATGTATGTTTGTATGTATGTCCGGTATGGACTCCTAACCGGATTTTTTATGAAACTTGCAGGGTAGATATAGTTTAGTCCAAGTATGCTTCCTGTGAAGGTTTGGAGCCGATCAAGTAGAAGGAAAAAAAATAAGGTTTTTGGGAATTTATTTCAATTTTCTTATAATTTTTTTTTATTGTGACAAAAAGTCAGCTTTAGAAAAAACTTCATTTGTCAGGTTTTTCGAAATTTCAATTTCAATTTTACAAAATGTTTTTTTTTTAACAAACGGTAAATATATGAAGATTTGCTTTTGAAAATATTCCTACGTATTGAATACATAGGTTTAAGCCGCGTGACATCAATCGGAGAATAAATCGTTTGCTGCAAATTTCAAGAAAACATATTTTGAAGAAAAAGAAAATATATTTTGGTAAATATATTTTGTGATGATTAAAAAAACAAAATAAAGTTAACAGTAATTGCGCTTTTACCACATTTACCTCAATCGATTGCAAGTGTTCTTTTCGCACTCAAATGATATTCGTCAAGTCAAATGTGTGAATTGCTTTTTTCATTTTCAATCGATTGCGAGCGTTCCTCTTCCACAACAAACGTTTCTTACACAATCATCAAATAAATAAAAAGATTCAATATGTCTTCAACAGAGGCAAGGAATAAAAGAGAAAAAGAGCCGCTGAAACTGAAGACCAACGAGGATCTCGCCTACAAAAAATTGGCGCCAGAGGGTCATTTCATTTCACAATAGATACAATTTTTTTTTGGGCGTAGCAACGTGCGCCGGGTACCGCTAGTGGAAAATATTCCTTCAGATAAAAATTGGAACTTTTTTGTCATTCAAGAAAGAAAACAACTTTTGTGACTCGCTATCAAAGCTAGATCCAAAGCGACCTTCTCTTCGGCTTTGGAATAACCTTCGTTCTGTTGGAATATGATAAAAGTGAGTAGTTCATAACCTTCCTCAGCCAAATAACCTTAATAAGAGTTTTACAGCATCTGAAAAGGATTTTATCCTGAATAATGAAGCACTTTTTATATCAACAACGGAACTACAATTTCAGGTGGTATCTACATATATGTGGTTTTCAAAGCATGAATTCGATTAGATCTGATGCCATTCAAGAATAGGTTTCACCACAAAGATTATGATCAGTTTATTACCCAAAATTTATAGTTTGATTAGTTTTGCATAACATCGTCATCATTTCCGAATGCTGGAAGTTATCTAAGATTACTCCGGTGGAAAAGAACAACTGTTTTCTGCTCTGCTTTCCGTTCAATTAGTAGATATCTTAGCTTGACAGTCAAAGGTTTTCGAAAGATTTTGGCAGAACAGATCTCCGGAACCATGAAATAAAGTCTAAAACATACAGAACGGAATTTTGGACATTATTACAATTTCAAAAATTAATAAAGACATACTCAGCTATTTATAAGAAAAAAGACGAATTGTGAAAAAAGGGTGCAGTTCCGAACTTTACATACAAAAAACCTCGCACCCAATCCAAAACCTAGAGTGACCCCAAGCAGGGGGGCAGCATGTTTGGGTGACTATAGAATTTGGAGTAGGTGGGAGGTTTTTTGTATGAAAAGTACGGAACTGCACTCCTGCTGAAAGAAATAACGAGTTTTTGACTTTTTTGCAATTTAAATTGCATAAGACTTTATATTTCATGGCATCCAGATCTCTAGCCATATTAATAGGGTTTAATCTATTGTTTACATTTCAATATACATAAGGCTTTCGAGCTCATCACAGTTTGCCAAACTGCGATGATCAAAGTTCTTGATAATATTCGAATTCAGTATGCTAAGTGTTTGCTCGAGCAAGAGGATGAAAGTAGTAGAAATTTATGAATCTGCAAATGGGGTTCCTCAAGGCTTTATTTTGGGATCAATTAAATTTTGTTTTTTTAATGACAGAGGGACACACAGGACAGAAGAAAGAAAGAGGACAGAAAACAGAAAACACATGCTTGATTTCGCTGAAAGCTATGCTTTATCAGAGCCAAGGCCGCTTACAAGAGGATCTTATTTTTAGGAAGAATGAGGATATCAGTTTTGGTTTTAAGCTTATGACTGTCGTGCCAGTATTATAATATACTTACAATTCTGTAGACGAATTGCGTCCCACATCATACTAAACCAATAAAGTAAACGCATCAACATTATGTGTGCGCAAAAATAACTGAAACCGCTCTGCGCTGTTTATTGATGTGGTTTTCGCACTGGAGGCACATGCATCTTTGTTACAATTATTATTATTATAATTTTTTTTAAAGAAGTAAGGGCTTATTTTTGTCAACAACCAGCGCAACAACTCTGCATTTGTAGCGATGACTGGATTCAGTAAAAAGAAAGAATTAGAAGTTATTGTTTCAAAATAATATTATCAATAAGCTGAATTTTATGCATTTTTACTTGCAATTTATAGGGACTATAAGGC
Organism: Platycheirus rosarum; assembly: GCA_963971375.1. NCBI lineage: Eukaryota > Metazoa > Arthropoda > Insecta > Diptera > Syrphidae > Platycheirus > Platycheirus rosarum. The sequence continues at coordinate 28,295,382 of OZ020507.1, forward strand.
AAGTTATGCATTCGTAAAAAAATTCAAACAATCAGACATGACATTACGATCATAGAGAAGTCTAAAAAAGTGATCGACAAAAAAATTCTATTTGTCTGTCTGTCTTTCAGTATGTATAACGAGCTGTAGCCTTGAGGGCTTAAGCGATTATCTTCAAACTTACCACAGTATCCTTGATCGATTTTGACCCATGCGAGCTCAAATTTTCGTAAGTGGTTGTCGTCAAGATCTTAGAAGTCCTTGGGCCATCTTCACAGACTTTGGCGGGTTACGTATCACCAGGTTTTCACTTACGATATAGGTACTATAATAATCCAAGATATGCATGTCATGTTTGATTGTTATCTCAATTTGGTTTATGTTCACGAATCATAAACTTGCCTTATAGTCCCTATAATCGCAAGTAAAAAACAGGATTTTACCAAAACCGGTCCTACAATTTTCGAAATACTTTTCTCATAAATTCTTTGTTATTTAAGCCGTGCGATGACGTAGTTCATTTTTACTAAAAACCGTTAAGTATTGTGGTTTTGATACTTTTTATAATAAAAATCACACTTCAAATTTCTTAATAAAATAAAATGGCGTTTAATTTATTTTTTTCCGCTGAAAATTATATTACGTACTTTGTTCGAACAATCAAGTCAGAAAAAAACTTTGAAGTTCTTCTAATATTTATCAAATTTTATTCGACGATGTGACAGCACATAAAAGCAAGTACGTGCGATCCAGTCGTGCATTTTGTTTATAAGGAGTCTAGGTTGGTTTTGCTTTTTTTTTTGTGACTGACTTTTGCAGGGTATTAGGCGCGTTTTTTGTTTGCGTGGTTTCCCCTGTCAATCAGATTGATCACGTTGCGATCGATGCAAGACACGCCTCCAGTATCTTGGATGTTCGCACCTTCCGAGCAGCTAACATCGACTCGGATCACTACCTTGTTGCAGCAAAGGTAAGAATGCGAATAACCCGAACTCCACAACAACGGAGTAATACTGTGAGGAAGTATGACGTCGGAAAGCTGCAATCGCAAGAAACCGCCAGAACCTATGCCGATCGAATATCCCGTAACCTCTCAAGAAATCCAGTACCGCCAGCATCAAGTGCCGAAGATCAGTGGCAACACTGCCAACAAGCCATCAGAGATGCCGCAACTGATGTGCTAGGTTTCACCAGACCACCACCACGAAACCTCTGGTTTGATGACGAATGCAGGCAGGCCCATGCAGCCAAACAAGAGGCATATAAAGCGACGCTGCAAAGAAAGACGAGAGCTGCTCGCGAGCTTTACGAGCAGAAAAGACGGGAAGAACACCGGCTTCTCCAAAAGAAAAAAAGAGAGCATGAGAAGCGCGCGATCGAAGATATTGAGAGATGCTACTCCAGGAACAACGTGCGGAAGTTTTACCAACAGGTAAAAAGAACATGCCAAGGAAAAAAATCCCGCACAGAAGCCTGTAGAGATAGGAATGGAAACCTCGTAGTAGAGTCACAGTCGGTGCTGAGTACATGGAAGGACCATTTCTGCAGACTGTTAAACGGCGATGAAGGCCAAAATCCCGCTGTCAGGCAGAATGAACCATTCAACATGGATGATGACAGACAAAACTTCCGTCCACCTGACCAAAATGAAGTAAGGATAGCAATATCTAAACTCAAAAACAACAAAGCTGCTGGACCCGACGGATTACCCGCCGAACTTTTTAAAGCGGCCGGAGATGACCTGGTGGAGTGCATACACCAACTCATCTCTAAAGTTTGGTCAGAAGAAAGTATGCCTGATGAATGGAACCTCAGCATCGTTTGCCCGATTCACAAGAAAGGAGACCCTCTAAACTGCGCCAACTATAGAGGAATAAGTCTCCTGAATATCGCCTACAAGATCCTCTCTGCCGTACTATGTGAACGCCTGAAACCTTTCGTCAGCAACCTGATTGGCCCCTATCAGTGTGGTTTCAGACCAGGAAAGTCCACAATCGATCAAATGTTCACGCTACGGCAGATCCTGGAAACCACCCAAGAATTCCAAATCGATACCCACCACCTCTTTATCGATTTTAAGGCCGCGTACGATAGCATTTATAGAGACGAGCTATACAGAGCCATGTCAGGTTTTGGCATTCCCACAAAACTCGTCCGACTGTGCAGGATGACGATGGAGAACTCTCGCTGCTCCGTCAAGGTTGGTTCTGACCTCACAGAAGCTTTTGACGTCAAAAAAGGATTCCGACAAGGTGATGCGCTATCGTGCGATTTCTTCAACTTAATACTTGAAAAAATTATAAGAAACTCGCAAGTCAATTGTAGTGGGACAATTTTTTTCAAGTCTGTGCAATTGCTAGCATACGCTGACGACATAGACATCATTGGCAGAACTCGGCGAGCTGTCACTGGAACGTTTGCTAGCATTGAAGCTGAAGCGGCTAAGATGGGACTAGCAGTCAATGAGGCCAAAACGAAGTACCTGCTGTCCACAAAAAGGGACACACAACACCGGCGGATTGGACAAAACATCACAATAGACAGGTACAACTTTGAGGTAGTTAGGGACTTTGTGTACCTCGGATCCGCTATAACATCTGACAACAACATCTCGTCAGAAATAAAGCGAAGAATTACTCTTGCCAATCGCTGTTTCTATGGGCTAGGAAGGCAATTGAGTAGCAAAGCCCTCTCTCGAAAGACAAAGGAGACTCTTTATAAGACCCTAATCATCCCAGTCCTGCTCTATGGCGCCGAGGCATGGACTCTATCTAAAGCGGATGAAGATATCCTTAGTCGTTTCGAGCGTAAGATTCTTCGGAAGATTTTTGGCCCTATCTGCGTTAACGGGCTTTGGAGGAGAAGGTTCAACCAAGAACTATACGAGCTGTACAGCGACATTGACCTGGTCAAAAAAATACGCATATCACGTTTAAGATGGCTAGGTCATGTAGAGCGAATGGACAACAATGCTCCGGCTCGCAGGATCTTCGATTCCATCCCAGAGGGTAGACGCAGTCAAGGAAGACCTCGCCTTAGGTGGCGCGCTCAAGTGGAGGACGACCTCAACCAACTTGGAGTGCAAAACTGGAGGCAGCTAGCCAAAGACCGAGTTGGCTGGAGAGGCATGTTGGTTGAGGCCCAGGTTCGTCCCGAACTGTAGCGCCACCTAAGTAAGTAAGTAAGTAAGTAGTAAGTAGGTTTCCCCTGTAGGCCTAATCCACAAGTCCTTATTTTTCAAGTTACTTCTTTTCTTCTTCATCTTTTTGGAAGGCCCTGAAGGGGGTATTTTCTTTTCTTTTAGAAAAAAAACCTTATTACTATCTTCAGAAAAGATATAAAGATCGTGTTGATTGTTGTCAGCTTCTTCATCTTCATCATCGAATTTAAGAACAATTGCTGGAACGATTTCACAGAGCTGTCCTTCACAATTCTTACAAACAGCTGAGCAATGCAGCTCAGCCTTTCGACAACCACAAGCACCTCCACATACCGTCTTACTTGTGCAAGACTGTGGTGCAGGATCCATGGTTGTACGAATTGGAACCAAACCAAGCAGTGTCTTTTTTCCATACCCATTCCCATTCATCATCAAGTCTTATATTCAGCCATAACTGAACCTGATGGTAATATCGGAGAAAATGTTGCTTTGCTGAAGCTTGAGTTGGAGGAGGAGTCGCACGATTTGGTGCCCTTTTGGTTGCAGATTTGAGGTAGCAGGATTGCCTCCGTACACAGCTACGAGAAACTGTTCGCCAATATCTGCCAAGGTGTTTGGTGATGCATTTTTTATTGAATATTTCGAGAGAAATAAAAAAAACTCGTAAAACCAAACCAAAAACGAAATCTCACAAATAAATAAGTCACTGCAATTATATGTTTTCTAAAAACGTAACATATTGTACATTCTTACAAAAAGTCATTTAACATATTTTGAAGATAATTTAATTTGCTACAAGTTTGTGATATAACTTTTTCATTTAGGATACAAATTACAAGAGTTGTAAGGAAATTGAAATAAACATTAAAAACAAAATGGCGGCATACTAACAACTGGTGCATGTGTGCAAAATATGTTTTTATAGCTCGTGTACTAGTACTCTTTCGAATACCGAAGTCAAATGTCGTTTGTAAATTATTTCCCAGCAAAAGTCTAAATGCCAAAATAGTTTGAATATGCCAAAATAGTTATATAGAAAAAATGTTTATTAAAAAAATTAAAAAAAGATTTACAGATTTAAGATTCATTTTCTTAATTTGTATGCTGCATAGGCACATTTGGTTGCGATTACATTGCGTACTAAGAATTCGCTAATATTGTACATCGACCGTACGATATCAATTATGTCCTCTTTTTTCGAAGGATTAAATTGCGGCTTTTGAAAAACTGGTGATTGACCGCTTACCGGTTCCGATTTGGTGGATAATGTATGGTCAGCAAGAACCTCATTGCCAAAATTAAATGTCAGCAAATCGTTTGTCATCCTGGGTGCACCTTGCCAATTGTCCTTTCCTTTTGACTTGTTGTTTTCTCGCAGCACTAAAACATCATAAAACGAAAGTAAACGTTTCTTATACTCTTGCTTATCCCTTGTATTTGGATCTAAGGACGATGAACTGTCACTTTCATGTGGACATTCCACATCAGATGCCTCCTTTTGATCGCTTTCATTTTCGCTCGCAGTTAAAGTCTCGGAACCAGTTTGGGTCTCAGAATCTGTTTCTGTCTCTGAATCCGAAGATGTTTCTTCATCTCTCCTCGATTTCGATTTATACTCCAAAAGGACGATGTCAACATTTTCGTATTTGTATTCCTCTTCGAGTTCAGCAAACTTTTCCAAAGCAATATTCTTACGAGTTTTGTAATGTTGTTGAATCCTTTTGAGTCGATTAACACGCACCGCTAGAGGATTCTCATCTTGGTCGATTGGTTCATTTAACTGATCGATTGGTTCATTAAACTGAACCATGTATCTTTGTTTTTCGCACGTAGATGGCTTGTTAGGTTCAACTAGAATTTCAAATCTTACGTCTTCGAAGCACTTTTTCACTCGCTGCTCAAGACTACTAACTTGGTTCTGGAGAACTATAAAATCAGGTCTTTTCTTCCTTCGTTCACATTGAGCGTGGTTAATATTTAACATTTTGTTCAAAACTATACGTTATTCGAGGAAAGATGTTCAAAGAAAACTGTCTCCCTGTTTGCATTGTTTTTCTATTTATAGAGTCCTTTAGAGGAGCTCAATTAGGCCAGGTAGTTGAAGTACCTGTTCTTCTCGCTTTTGAGTATCACAAAATAATTAAAGTGATTATGACTAATTGAGAAATTTGGATAGAGCAACCGCTGGCGAACAATGGTAATGATGTAATAAAGGATATAATTACTTCACACAGATATACCTGGTTTTATTGTCCTTACAGATATGTGTTAAAGCAATTAGGATAACAGGATCAAATAAATGCTGACGGATAATTATTATTATTATCTTGAAATCGACAGTTTAAAAAAAAAATTAATGGGTAGAAATAAAAGATTGAAAATATCTCCTCCACTAATGTTAAACAAAGATGTGTTTATTTATTCTTCTCGTTTGGTAAAGATTTATATATAGTTAAATATAGTTTGAATATTAAATATGTACATTATTACAAAAATGCTCCTTTAGGTTATAAAAAAATTGTCTAATCTTAAAAATAAAAAAAAAAAAAAACTTATAAAAGATTAAAATCTAGAAAAGGCGATACTGATGGAGCTAAAACGGAACTTTGATTCCCTTTATCGTTTTTTATAAAATTTCTATATACTATTGTTAATATGAAGGTCAAGAGGTACAGTAGTCATTTCTGGAAATTTATGAACTCTGAGCGTAATGGTGTATCCACACCAAAGAAACATTTCATTATTTTCTCGCTTTTTCCATAGACAATGGTTTAGCGAAAAAGCCAGCTGCATTCCTCCCCTGAAACAATTCAACCGTAATTCTCGCGCTGCAAGGAATGCCCATCGGTATACCATTGAGCCCAACTTCGGACGTACCGTCAAGTACATGGATTCTTTCTTTAGCCATACCACGCGAATGTGGAATGCCTTACCAGACTGTTTTACCTTCCCATTTTGACTTGCAGAACTTTAAAACAAATGTGCATCGTTACCTTCTTTTGCATCCTTCCCTATTTTCCTAACGCCCTCGCTGTGTTTATTTAACATTATAAGGGTAGTCAAAATCCCTTTAGTGCGGGCCAATTATTAAAAAAAAACATTTGTTTAAAAAACATTTCTGAAATTTTTTTTTTTCAGAAACATTTCTGAAATGTTTATTTGTTTTTCATTTTTGTATCATGTTGTGTACTTTAAGATGGCTTGTAAAAAAGTAGCAATCATAGCGTCACGTTTTGTCATCATGAACAAAATACAAACAAAAACAAAAAACCTGTCAACCAGATTAAAATGCTTAAAAAGTAAAGAAAGTTTTCCGTTCGGAAGGGGAAAGAGAGAAATATGTCAGAAATGTTTCACGAAGCGTCCACACCTAAATTAACATTTCAGAAACAAAGAAACATTTCTGAGATGTTTAAAAAAAAAAATTTGTCTTTGGTGTCGACATACCCTAACACTGCAGACTTTCCTTATTGTGTGAACTACTAAGGAACATCAACAAACGTTATTTGTTTGCTAGGTATTTCAAATCAGTTTATTCTGATGCTATGCCTTCTCAAAATTTAAGTGCTATGAAAAAATTAAATGATAAAATTCTTTTCACGATACTTTTCATACGACTTTTTCATTTTGTCATTTCATTTTACTCAGCCACCTGATTCTCGTTTATTCTGTAAAAAAGTAAGCTGAATAGGGCTAAATACTCATACATGATACATACAGATGAAAAGTTTGTTATTCATTTGTGTGTATTGAATTTTTTTTGGAAACAACTTATCACGACGAAATGTTTGATGATAAATAACTTTTCAAATGAAAACATTTTGAAAAACGTTTTCAATGTTGCACACGAGCAGAATCGCAAAGGGTGTTTTATCAGTGAAAAGTTTTTTCACAGATTTTTTCATAGAACCAGAATAGGGCTACTGATGACTTTATGCATCATTAGAAAACGCTGCAGCTCAACAATTAAGAGTGTGGACTTCCATTTTATCATTCAAAATAGCTTTTTACGTCATTAAGTCTATCATTAACTGGCGGTTCGTCCAGTTCAGTTGGCTAGTTGGCTATAAGTACCTTGTCAATACGAAACTTTCAATTTTCAGGACGAATCCAAGATTTTTGATTTAGTAAAGAGCGTAAAAATGTATTTTTAATCAATAACTGAACAAGTCCACGATTAATTCTAAGTCTTAGTTGTTTATTCTTTTTTTCAACGTTGTATATAGAGTTTGTATTAAAACCGTCAATTAATCCACTTTATGGACAATTTTGCGAACAAATCTTGGTTTATGTGCTTACAGAATTCAACTTGTGCAGAAAGAAAAGCCTCACGATCATCGTTCGCGTAATACATTTGGAAAATGGGCCGTTGGAAACATAAACATTGATTCACAATTTAATTTTTTTGTTAAATAGCTAAGTCAACAAACGGAAGGAATTGCCACATTTATATAGTTACGATAACCAACAAGCAGTTGTCAAAATACAATTACACCCAACAAATGTTTTTTTTTACTTGCGATTTAGGTACTAAAATGCAAGTTATGGATTCGTGCAAAAAAAAAAAATCTAACAATCAAACATGACATTACGATAATAGAGAAGTTGATAAAAGTGGGTCCGGAAATTCCGTCCGTCTGTCTGTCTGTCTGTTCGAAAAATAACGGTTCCTGCCATACAATTTTGAACAAAAAGTTAGAATTTCTCGAAAACGCCTTTAACGATTTTGACAAAAACTTTCAGGGTGCTAATTTTTTACAATAATACATTTTTCAGTTAGAATACATTTTTCGACATTTGTACGGTAAAATGGTACCTCTCATATAACCGGTTTTTTCAAATGCGGTTTTAACGTAAACTATTATCCCGATTTCAATAAAATTTTCCACACAGGAAGTCATTTATAATTCAATTAATATCGCATTTCAAAATTTTCAAAAACTTTTTTTTAATTAAACAAAAAATTGGTTTTCAAAATATTTTGAAAATGGGTGGATTGAATTTTTTAAATAATTTTCCCATATGAAAACTACAGATTGCCTTATAATGACATACTAGAAAAAAATTTCAAATATTTTTTTTGAAAAGTTTTCCAAAAAAACGACTTTAAAAAAAAAAACTTGTCGAACGATTTTCAAAATTTTTTTTTCTTCGATAGACATTTAGTTTTCAAATTCTAAAGAATTTTCTAAAAAAAAATATTATTTTTTATTAGTTAAAAAATATAAGTCGTGCAATTTATTTAGCTACGTAATGAGGCGTGTGTGTTGTGAATCTGCAAGAATGGAAGGGACCTATAATTTACCGCAGAGTCCGAACGGCTACATGAGATGCACTTTTTCTAGACAAATTGTACTCTTGGAGGTTTTGTCAGATCCTCGCAAGAGGCAGTACCCCGTAAAAATAGGTGGCTCTGGCGGGGAGTCGAACCCCGACCCTTTGCTTAGCAATTTGACACACTAACCACTAAGCCACGGGGCGCTGTTGCCAGTGGAATAAATGGTCCATATTTGTCAATGGCCTTTGCTCGGATAAAACACCGCTTCCCGATACATCAGCGAAATCATGCATCATTGCGCGTTGTTAATAGTCGGATAGGGGACCCTCCGAGATCAACCACGTGCTGCTGTTGCACAGTGTACAACATAATTGGTTTACTGAATGACATTTTTAATTTCACGAAATGGAGCAGTTCGTGCAATTTGACGCCATTAGATTTATTTCTTTTGGGACATGTATACTCCAATGTCTACGCCAAAAAAACCAAAAACAGTTGAGCACTTGGACACCAACACTCGAGGTGTTCTTGCCGAAATACAACCTAACTACCACGAAGAGTGAGCCAACATTGGACTCATATTCAAACATTTATATTGAAAGTTATCTTTTAAATAAAGCCAATTTTATGGGTACAAAAACATTTATTTTACATTTACCTACCAACTTTACAATTGGTCACGATTTTTGGATTTCTTTCATTTGTCACTTTTGTTTGCCTTATATAAAAATGTCATGGCGCCACATCTAACTCACATAATGGAATTTACATCCTAAGCAGAATAGTTGAATTTGTTTCTCAAACATTTTAAGGAGACCGACTATGATCCAAATGCGTATCTAAAAATTCATACAAATCATCTTTTAAGGGATGTGGATGTGATTAACTAAAACTCGATTATGAATCAACATTCAACACGTTGCATTAGTAAGTCGCATTAAAACGTCATTAGCTAAAGCAATAGAGGCAACAACAAAAAAACTATAAATGCAACGATGCATTAGAAGCGCGACTGTAAAAAAAATTAATTAAATAAAAAAAAAATCTATCACGCGTACTAGAATTACGTTATAAGGTGATTTGCGCATTAACTTTTTTGTTTTGTTTTGTTTCGTTTTATGTCGTTTCTATTTTCCTATTATATTCTTAGCCAAGCGATTGTGGAGCTAGTTGAATGTTCCACAAAATCTATAAATGCAAGACCTCCATTGTCTCTTACACCCCCCACCCCATAACCACAACCACAGACTTCCATTAACACCAGACATTACGAACCAATTATTATGAATTTTTTTCTCGTTCTGCAATTCTGCCACAATACTGACCACAAGACTTTGATGACCAAAAATATTATAAAATCCTACACAGCACTTTGGCGGAGCTGGCGCCATCTATATATCTGCATAAGTATGCACATTTCAACAGACTTATGTATAGAATTATATATAATTGCAGCTAGCTGCTGCTGCTGCTGCATTTATATATAAGACAAAGTATAACTTATTTGCACTAAGGAGCAGCGCGAAATTCCGACTACGTTACGTACGGAACTTGCCAACAATCCAACAACAACTTTACCTCAAGAAAGTACGGTTGAGTGTGCTGTGCTTCTACACCATAGCTAGATACCTATCCCACTGTTTTGTATCTTATAGATAGATAAGTTTGTAGTTCTGCAAGACGGACGCAGAAAAAGAGACTAAAAGATACGAAGACTGCTAAGGCAATGACAAAGGAGGAGCGCGCAGTGTCAAAAGGCTGGAGGCGCACTGGGGCTTAGACTAAATGGGCGCTATCTATTTTTAAAACCAATGCACGTGTATTGATTGAGAATAAGTGAAGAGGTGTTGGTATTATCTGACTTCCGACGTTTTAGTCGCAGCGGTTTCTTTGGTTCTTTAGTTTAAATGTATTGGTTTTGTTTTTGTTGGTTATTTTGTTTATTTAAATTGTTTGTTGTTGTTGTTTAGTGTCTCGTGGAAGAGTTGAAAGAAAAACAAAAATGAAAAAAAACGCTGGCTGGCGGCAACACTTCACCCTTCGTTGCATATTCAAAGAAGAAATGCTATGGTTCACTCAAAAGGCATTCAGAATTCAGGCAATAATTGAAACGATAGCAAAGAGAAGAAACTACAGCTCAATGCTCTTGGCTCTTGGGCAATGCTGTCGATGTAGCTACTATAGTAACATTTTGCTCCTTTTTATAGTGAACCATTTATAAAAATAAAATACTTATTTAGTTCTAATATTCCTCATGCGTAAAATAGAAATGTTAGGTGGTTGTTACTTATAATCCACCCAGCTCTAACATCAAATGCAATACTTTTGAAACGATAATGTATATGTGTGGTTCGTCTCCTACTGTGTAGTTGTTAAAACAATTATTATTTTTAATTTTTAATTTTTAATTACAAAAACAAAATAATTTAGAATTTTTTTAATTATATATTATTTTGTTTTTGTAATTGAAAATTAAAAATTAAAAATAATAATTGTTTTTGAAACGATATTTTAAAAGATTGATCCAAACTCAGAAGTAAATGTTATTTGGCGACTTCAATCTTGCCAATTTGTAATGAAGCAGATCTATTAATTATAACATTTTTTGCCTGTGAATGCATGGAAATTAAAGAATTGTGTGTTATAAATGGAATGACATCTTTGGTTTAAATTAGCCTAATGGAAGAGGATTAGATTTTGTATACTTATCTGCTGCAATCAGTACTGTTGTTGATGTTATCTCATGCGATTTAAGACTTGTCGAAGAAGGAAATCTGATCATCGATCCTGAAGTGTACTTTAATGAATTGTTGAACGGTCATATCACAGAAGAGAACACGAACAAATGTCAGAAGCAGGTCTTACCTGTACTCACATACGGATCCGAGACTGGGTCGCATGAGCGAAGAGGAACCAGCTCGAAAAGTCTTTTACAGTTCTTTTTAGGTTAGAAGGCAACATGACAAACCTTGCCATGTTGGAAGGATTGCGTAGACCATTACGCCCGAAGCCTTAGGGTGCGCAATTGGATGGCGTCGGCCAACAATCGGGATATATGGAAGAACTTGTTGACCCCGTATGTTGCGCCGTTGATGATATGATGATTTAATTTACTTATGGATAAAAATTGTATTATCTCGTTTTCAAGTTAAAGTTTGGAATGTTAAGATTACGTGTTTTTATGAAATTTTGTTTGAATGCTTCTCAGAAACTATCCCATTACGCAAATTTAGAGGCCATAGTTTGATTTTTTAAACCTTAAAAAATAAAAGAAACAAGGAAAACAAGAAACTGAAGAGACGCTTAGAGTTTATCAAGAACTTCAAATTGGCTTTCTTTCACTAAGCACTTCTCCTATTTCTTCTGATGATAAAGAATACACACAACAAATTTCCAATTTCTGAAGTTTCTTTGATTGTGTACCGTTATATATGTATGTAGAAATATGTGTTTTACCTTTCTCACCAGTTCAATAATACTTTCCAAAGAATCACTTCAATGCGCCAAATTTTCTACCCTCTGGAAGTACTTATTTTAAATACAGGGTGGGCCAAAAGAAGTCATCCATCCGATGTTGTTTGGCTCCCTTTTTTCTAAATGAACAACTTCGATTCTATTTTTTAGAATTGTGTTGGTCAAGTCGAAAAGATGATATCGGCCAAATGGGCGCCGTCACAATTGATTGCCATACGGGCTCGTTTTATGGCATTTTTCATCACTTTAGAACTTCGGGCGACAGATTCTCGCACTCGTGTCGAATGTTGTCCTTGAGGGCTTCCAGAGTTTCGGGCTTGTTTACTTAAACACGGGACTTCAAAAAACCCCACAAAATGGGGGTTTAACCCTGAAATGGTTAAATCGGGCGATCTTGCGGGCCAGTGCAAATCGCCAAAACGAGAGATGAGGCGACCCGGGAACGCCGCCTTCAGAATATCGGTTCATGTCGGTTCATGTATCGCTCTATGGCTTGTTCACTTGTATTCTCCATCTGTCTAGTCCACAAATGCTAAAACAGATTTGACATTGGCGGGCATTTGCGAAAATGAGAGCATCTTCCAATAGGGTGATTTCTTTTGGCCCATCCTGTATAAACTGCCGTCCTCTTCTCTTTTACGTTAAAACCAACATGGTTTTGTAAAAAAGAAATCCACAGTCACTAATTTATTGAAATTCTCAACATTTTGTTTATATGCTTTACTAACTAACTAACGTTACTAACTTCAGTAAAGGTTTTGACAAATTGTGTCATCAAATACTTTTAAACAATTTAAACAAACATTTACTTAACGATGGTTTTGTTTTGTGGATTGGTTCCTCACGGATAAATATTACAGAGTTGTAATAAGCGCTAATGACAATTTAAAATCTGGTGATCCTCGGAGGAGTCATCTTCGTCCTCTGTTATTTGTTTTATTTATTGACGATCTCCCTTCTATTTTAAAACATTCAATGGCATTCATTTATGCTGATGACGTAAAAATATTTCGTGCAATTGACAACAGCGCAGATTGTGAACAACTGGGAGACATATTGAAGGTTTTAATACAAGCTCTATAAACTACATTGTACAAAAAAATTAAAAACAAGTGTGCAAAAGAATCGGCAATAATTTTGGATTTGTTGAATTATTGATTGAAAATAGCTTCTACGGCTTTTAAGTCCACCAAAAAATTGGAGTTTCGTTTGAACAAGCGATCCAGCGATTACAAACTCCGACCATCGAAGCCACACAATAAGCCTGTCCTGAAACCCAGCTCGGGATCAAAAAGGTTTTTTGATAAAATTTAAAGCGATAAAGCATCACTAAAGGAGTATGAAGATCGGTTTGGCCCCGTGAAATAGCTATAACTCCAGTCTAAGAACTTAGTGATAGTGAACACTTTAGCGAAACGTTTATAATTGTACAATGTTTGGACAAATACAACTTTAAAATTTTATTATTTAAAAACATTTTCTACATATTCTTATATGTCTACAATGGATCATATTAATAATTTATTTTAGAGAAATGAAAATTACATAAAAAAAATTATACAACACTTGTTGTTCTTTATTCAAAAACCTTCGACTAGAGAGTATCCAATGAAAATTTTTAAGCTTCTCTCTTCGATTTCATCCCTGCTCAGAAAGAGTAATATTATCTCCATAAATTCAAAAAATTTAAATTGATAAGCCACCCATCTCTTTATGTTCATTGATAATATTTGCCATTTTGTTTTATAGCTGGAACAATGAATGGATCTATTTCATCTCTATTAGCTCTTCGTCGAATAAATTTAAATATAAATCGGAAAGGTTCAGAAGAAATTTACTTCTTTATGCAATATCAAATTTTAGCGATAACGGTCTCCTTAATAAATTAATAAAATTTTTTAATGGATTCTCTAATCTAATTTTTTGTCTACAAAGGAAAACCTTAAATCCGAAAGCTTAGAATATAATTTCTTTTTCCAAAGCCGATAAAACATTGAATAGAAACAAATGTAAAATTAAGAAATTGAAGGATTAAAAAAAAATCTAGTTTAATGGATGAGTTCAATTTCAGAAAACTAGGTGAAGAATGGCGCTTAATACTTAACTAATTCTTCGTATAGAATGACTAAGCTTCGAAGATTTTCACAATAATAAATGTTCAACGCCAAAAAACTTTAAATGTTTTCAAGCCATGAACCATGTGGATACTTGATTCGATTTTCGATTTTATTAAAAAAAAAAAAAAAAAAAAACTATATAAAAAATATTATCTTTATTGCCATTGGCAACTTTTTTTTTATTTTTAGTAGGTTTTCAATGAAATATTTTTGTGAGGCTCCTTAGTTTCTAAAAATGCTCCCCAAAATCTAGGAAAAAATGCTACCCTCAGACTTTGCAAAACGACAGCACTGCTCTTGGGTATAAAACATCATTTTTTTACCCGCATTTATGCTCAATCAAAGAGAGTCCATATAAACTGTTTAAGGATTAGCGGTAAGAGGAGAGGTTAGGGAAACTAGACAATTTGCAGTTCAATATGAAATCAGTTCTCTTTAGTATTGAGAGAAAGTACATACGGTTTTGTTTTTGGTTTAATGAGATATGAAAAGATTGGTAAGCATTTCTTTTCCGTCCGGCAAATTCGACCAACAACTACAATCTGAGAATTATTCAATTTCTCTGATCACGATCACGCAATGTCGAGGAAGGTTAGATGAATACCTATTGAACATAAAGCCTTCACCTTCCTAGAGATACAATGTTATTCTGAAACGATTTCGAGGCATTTCCGATCGTTTTGTATTATACTTATATACGAGAGGAAAATAAAAATCAATTGATGAGATTTAAGACTGAAATTGATGATGTGATTCATGTGTTATCATCATTAGTCACCAAAATATTTGTGACAGATGAAATTCAATGTACCGTTGAGTTTGTTGACAAATAAATGACAATTTTAAAACAAATCAAGAAAATCAAGATTGATTTTAAATAATCAACTTTTTTCTAAGTTTTAAGGTCTTGAACACTATCACTTTTTGTTTATTGTGGACGAAACTGGAATATAATGTAACAATTTTTACTTTATCTAAAATCTGAAATGAAATTTGTTTCGTTTTTCTACAGATCCGAACGGTTAAAAATATTTCCGCAGATGCTGTAGTTTTTAGCTGAACCATCATTGAATTTAAAGGTTTAAATGTCGTTCATTTCTTCTATAAGAACGGAGATTCAAGTCGAGCTGAAAATTATAGAGGTATTTCTATTCTTAATTCCCTTAGAAATATTTTAGCTAAAATTCTTTATGTTAGACTTTCCCTATGGAGAGAAAACCACAATCGTCTCAGTAAATATCAAGCAGGTTTTCGTTTTTTTAGTATTACCAGAAATTTTATTGAAACAAACAGGAAGCTTTATGTTTGCCTTGTAGAATTCAAATAAACTTTTCATACAGTCTACAGGCAAGCATTAATTTATAAACTGACTTCGCTTGGAGTTTCAAGAAAGTTCTTACTAGTATATGCAAAATTTGTATCGGCATCAAGTGCAGCTGTGTGGGATGGATCAAAGTTATCTGAATGGTTTGATACTTCTGCAGGTGTCCCACAGGGTTGTATTTTAAGCCCTATCCTTTTCGCCTTGTTCATTGATTCCATAACTGAGTTTCTTCCTGGTGGCATAAGCTTCGCGGGAAATCACATAAAGGTACTCCTCTACGCTGATGACTTGGTGTTGCTAGCAGACAATCCTTTTTCGCTTCAACTACAATTAAATAAACTTCAGTCGTACTGTGTAACTTGGGATCTGCGTATTAACTTTTTGAAAACTAAAGTAATGATTTTTTAAAAACCGACGAAGAAGCAGACTAAGGACAGAGACTTGGCAACTCAATAACAACACGATAGATGTAGTTCGTGATTTCAAGTACCTTGGTGTGCTGCTATTAAGTAATTTAAACTTCCAAAATCATGCGAAGGAAAACTGTCACTTAACTTCATGTGGCCGAAATTCTCATGTCTAAGCAAGGCAGCGATAAGATTTGTCCAGTATGTTGGATCTGCTGGAAATTTCGGAAGTGCTGTTCTTTAAAATGGCTGGTCGGACTGGGAGACTCTATGAGGGTCAATCCACAAGTTTTTTTCTGTCCTGGTAAAGCTTAAAGGGCTTTAATAGTCAGTGGACTCACTATATGCGATGATCGGCAGATGTCCAAGTAAAGCTTACTATAAAGCCGTGAAATTATAGGAGGCCGATTAATAAATTCCAACAATTTGGTTTTCTCCCTTTGGTCTTATGTCGTTCTTTAAAGTTAGTATAAATTCATAACATGCAACCAACTGAAGATACTTTTGGTTTCAGGTCACCAAATTATTTTCTCATAACTAAACTCAAAAATAAAATACGCCAAAGTGAAACAGTCGACAAACTACGATAGAAGTCCTAAATTTATTAGTGGGCAGACGAAATACCCACCGATTTCTGGAAAAGCATTGGAGACTACGAGTCTAAATGCCCCATAATTCTTATCTTCAAGCTTATAAGAGCTTAGTCTAATCATTAGAGGGACAGTTTCCTTTTCCCAACCAAAATTGCAATAGCTAGCCTTCAATCAAGTTGATGGTCACACACACACAGGATCCTTAAGCGGGTATTTGATGACCGATTTCGTAAAGTAATACGGTTTTTTGAGCACTTGATATATGGGTGGATATTTTGAAGGGATACGGCATTGTCGATTTTCTGATACACACAGGTTAGGTTAAATGAAGTGGCGGGGAAAACTCTGCAATGTTTAGAAGAAGAAAAATGGCCTCTAATAGGCTGGGCTCACATAGTACTTGTTCGTTCACCGCTTTCAGAACTAAAAGTAAAATTACTGAAATAAAGATGCTTCGAAATAATATAGCATGATCGAACAAGAAGCAAGAAAATCCAAGGAAGCTTTAGCCTTCATATTAGGATTACCCTCTTGGACAAAATACAACATGATAAACTTAGCTTTTTCTAACATGTTTTTTTATAATTAACGCGCGAACAAGGGACTCTATTTATTTCTCTATTAATTTAGAACACACTGCGCGGACATTAGGAAGATAGGGAGAGAAAGGATAGGAGGTGTCGATTAACAATGGTTTTGAATGCTTCCAGATCAAAATGGCAAGGGAAAATCTCGCCGGGGAAACTATTTAAAATATTTCACGGTACGGCCGAAATTGGGCTCAAGGGTGAACTGATGAGCATTCCTTGCAGACGAGTATTAGGGGTGAAACTTTTAAGATAGGAATGCAGCTGGCTACTTCGAGTGAACATTTTTTATAAAAGAAACGATAAAATAAGGAAAGACGTGAAACATTGCGTCGGTGTTCGAGAGAACAATGGTTTCAGCGGCAGTTCTATTTAATATCAATCTTAACGCTCGATTTTGTATTCTATCAAGCCGGTGAAGCGATGTTTGCGAAGCACCTGCCTAGAGGTGGGAGTTATACTCGAATTTATAAATTGTCACCAGATCAGATGGGGAAAAATACTTCTTACACAGAAAACCTAAGCACTTAGCAGCATTCTTAGCGATATCAAATATATAGTCGTTGCAATCGAGGTCGTCGTTGACACACAATTGAGAGCTTTTCTGTTTCTTCTGTGCAAGTGCCATTCATGGACAACGGCATCGGGGGTATGTTTAGCTTTAACGACAGAAAACAGCATTGAGTTTTCGAAGCATTAAACTCCACACGATTCCTTCTACCCCATTTGACAATGCTGTATAAATCGGAGTTTAATGAGCTTGACATACGGTACCGTTGCAATTGTACGTCCGAAGGCGAAGGACGTGAATCATCAAACGAATATGAAAAGCTGAGGGTAGAGTCGTCAGCAAAACAGTTAAGTGGATTAGAAGTAACAGACAGAAGATCATTTATAAAAATGAGGAATAGAGTCGGAGACAGAACGGAGCCCTGGGGCACACCAGCATTTATTTTGTGGTAATCAGATTTGGATCCGTCTAATACAACTTGTATTGAACGGTCAAGAAAATAGCTTCTAATCCAAAGAACAAGAGTATCATCGATCGCAAAAGCACGCATTTTCGCATTCTATCAAATGCCTTGGAAATATCAAGCGCAATAATCTTACTTTCACTAAAACGATGTAAGGATTTGTTCCACTGTTCGGTGAGACATGCCATCAAATAACCAGTGGAACGATTACTGCGAAAGCTATACTGACGGTCATGGAGAAGCTTTCGGTCTTCGAGATATTCCCTAAGCTGAAGGTTAATTAGCGTTTCCATGACCTAAGAGAGAAGGGACGTAAATGCTATGGGTCGGTAGGAGGAGTAGGAGGATGGGTCACTTTTCTTATGGACAGGCTGGACAAATTCTGTTTTCCATCTTCTAGGAAAGATTCCAGAAGAGTGGGAGCGATGGAAAAGCTTACGCAGTGGTTTCACCTACACCTCTTCAGAAGAATCGGGGGTATACCATCCGGGCCAGCGGATTTGTTGTATATCGAGATCTTTGAGAACTATTGCTACTGCACGAGTGCGGAAAAAAATCTGTCTCATGGAAAAATTTACATTTTTAAGTACAGGATAGGCAACGTTGCTGTAAGGAAGCGTAGAGTTGGCAATGAAATGGGCGGCGAGCAAGTTTGCCTTCTCTAAAGAGTAAACAATTGGTTTGTTATTGCCGATGAGCGTTAAAACCGAAGATGTGGAGTTTTTAATATTTTTTACAAATGACCAAACATTTTTACTACCTTTGGGACATTGCAGTATTTTTTTTGCCGTAATTTTTGGTCATGCAAAAATTTGGTTCTATCGATAACGGAGTTGCATGAGTTCCTTGCTTGTTTGTTATTTTTTCGATTTTCCTCTGTAGGGTTGGCTGTGTAAGATTAGAAACTTACTTCTTTGAGCCTGATAGCTTCTTACCTAGTTGTTAAGTTGTCCCAAGAAGGTAGTTCAGAAGCAATAACAAAACACGTTCTAACGGAATTAAACTTTTTAGAGGAACCCACCCCCTCTCTAAACGCAATTCATGTTTTTGAAATTGCATCTCAAATTAGCTGTTTAGAGTCGGATTAAAATTATGAGGCTCTTTAATCCTTGCAGACTTAAAACTCATACACAGATTAAAATTAGTTTTAAATAAAAAAAATAGTTCTACGGCATAACATTTATAAAAATTCTAAGAAGGGTTTTTAAGGTACTATAGAAAAGACTACAATGTTACTTAGCGTATTTATATCGCAGGCAACCTAGTGAATGAAATTAAAAGACTCCGCTTAAGATGTATGAAACATAAGCATTTTTTATTGAATTCTTTCATCGTTTGATTCTGATCAATACACTTTTATATGATCATTTCAAAAATTGGAAGTTAAACAGGGACAGTGGCAGCACTGTTTATTTTTGCTTTCATTTATCCATCATAATTCATAACGTCACCACCATTCGGGGGCGGTTGGCCCAATATTTTTGTATATTTTGACATTCCTGAGGTACCGGCTAACTGGCTCCCTCTGCTAGATTGTTCCTACCAAAATGTCATTTAAACACACAGATATATGTTAAATACCTGTGCGAAATATTTGACAGCTGAGCTGTCACGATTTTGCCATTCTGATCATATATGTATTGTATATAAAGAACAATTTAATTTTGTTTCTTCTTTAATCATTAAAAGATATTTAATTTTTTTTTTTGCAATAGATACACAGTCTAAGTTTTTTTTTCAATTTGTCATAAAAATTGGACTTTGGCACTCCTTGCTAAATTATAGATAATAAATTCATATAGATAAGGAATGTCAGGTTGCCACGCTATACATGCCATTAGGTATGAAGTAGATATGTACTAGTTTTAATTGAATTAAAAAAAGTTCATAAGTTCAATTGACTACAAGCCGCCCTCGGTTTAAACATTTTGCAATTTGCTACATCATACGCGCAGAGCTCGCAGATAAACGAGAGTGAGAAAGATACTTTAGCTTAGGCAAAATAACCTTTCAATGGGGAGTACTTCAACTCGGCTAGTTGCTTTATTTAAAAGTGCGAGCGTTTGATTTGCACAAATAAAAAAACATTGGTCCATAGTAATTGTGTAGGACTTGCAGACCCCCTCATGTTAAATTGGAATAATAAAGATTTTCCATTTTGTATTTTGGACTTCCTCTATGGAATGTAAGAATAAGCTTATCAAAAAGATGGGATGAACAATTTAAATGAAATGATAACGAACTACGACTTGAGTTGGGATGCTGACTTGTTAGTCACTGATTCGCAGATGTTATTGTGTCGTGAATAATTTTTGATTGATTCACGAAATTATTTCCAATTCGATGCAAGGTTTGGTGGCAAGAGAAGGTCAATTACAAAAGATAGAGTTAGGAAAAAATTGTATCTTTTTATGGCACCTATAGAGTACTTAAAATTCATTGAACATGGCCTTGTGTATACCGTTAATGAATTCGAAATGAAAATTTGTGCAAACTTTTTTAAGGCGTTACTAACGGTGGCACAACGTGTGACTAATATTTTCGCAGACGCCGGCCGGAGGCATGCATGGGGTGTGCGCAGCTGTTGTCACAGTGACGCCACGCAGTTAATACCTATCGAGGAGATACTTTTTATGGAAGCATGGTTAATTTATTATTTCATTCATGTTTGAGTTAAGCTTCGAGCCACTCTATGAATGGGCGTATTTAATCGGGAAGTATTTTTTGTTATTAAAAATATTTTTATTTATTTTATATTATTTGAAAAAATGTAAACTTAAGTTTAATATGTCTGGTTAGGTTTAATAACCGTTTAAAGTGGATTGCATTAACACGCCTTAAGTCATATCAGAAGAAGTCTGCTACCAAACGTGAAGTTGAAGAATTTTTTTTAGATGTTATTCATTTCATATCATTTAATTTCATTTCGTTTCATTTAATTTCATTTCATTTAATTTTATTTCATTTCATTTAATTTCATTTAAATTAATTTAATTTAATTTCATTTAATTTCATTTCAATTCATTTAATCTCATTTCATTACATTTAATTTCATTTCATTTCGTTTCATTTAATTTCATTTAATTTCATTTAATTTCATTTAATTTAATTTAATTTAATTTAATTTAATTTAATTTCATTTTATTTGATTTCATTTTATTTAATTTTATTTAATTTCATTAAATTTCATTTAATTTAATTTAATTAAATTTAATTTAATTTCATTTAATTTCATTTCAATTCATTTAATTTCATTTCATTACATTTAATTTCATTTCATTTCGTTTCATTTAATTTCATTTAATTTCATTTAATTTCATTTAATTTCATTTAATTTAATTTAATTTAATTTAATTTCATTTCATTTCATACAATTTCATTTTAATTCATTTAATTTCATTTCATTTCGTTTCATTTAATTTTCATTGCATATAATTTCATTTAATTTCATTTAGTTTCATTTAATTTAATTTAATTTTATTTAATTTCATTTCATTACATTTAATTTCATTTCATTTAATTTCATTTTATTTCGTTTCATTTAATTTCATTTCATTCATTTCATTGCATTTAATTTAATTTAATTTAATTTAATTTAATTTAATTTAATTTCATTTCATTTCATTTCAATTCATTTCAATTCATTTCAATTCATTTCAATTCATTTCAATTTATTTCATTTCTGTACAACACTCCTTTATCCAGATATGGCTGGAGTGGGGCTCCATATTAATGAAATGAAAACCAAGTAAATGATGACTGCGTTTGCAAGAAGTGTTGGTTGTGGATCATGAATATGAAGTTGTGCAATTCTAAAATTACATTGTGTCAATAGCAGCATCCGATTTTTACTATGGAAGCAGAAATACGCAGGAGGCTGCTAAAATCCAACTGACTATATCGAGGCTCTTCTAATCCAGAAATCTTACCATAAAAACGAATCTGCCCCTGTACAAGACTATGGTCTTAACAGTACTTACATACGGATCCAAGACTTGGGTGCTTACTAAAATGGATAAACTTAAGTGATGAATTTATCGAACGAGACCTTTACCGGATACCGGTAGTTGCGCAGATGATAACCATGATGATTCCATTTAATTTTTTTTAACTTTTTTTTTATATCTTTTAAAATGTTTGAACACAGTACGAGCATTAGGGATATGAGGAAGAATGAAAGAGGAGATATCGATGCACATTAGTTTTAAAGTTCTGTATATCAAAATGGGTTTGAAAAACAGACTCTAGCAAAGCGTTTCACATTCGTGTGGTGCGACTAAAGAAAAAATCTCTGTACTTAACAGTACGTCAGAAATTGGGCTCTAGGGTTAACTGATGGGCAGTCGAAATATTACTGTGAAATTCTTTCAGGGGAGTAATGCAACTGGCTATTTCACTGAGCACTTTTTGTAAAAAAAAAAGCGATAAAACAATGAGAGGAGAGAGGTACATTACGGCGAAGCTTCTGAGATGTAACTGAATCCGTAATTTTTCTATCCCCTATTAATTTTTGTCTCTTTTTTGGATGCAATCTAAAACACTCAAGTGCGTTAGAGAACCACCTTTCTAAAAATTCTGAAATTCGAATTGAATATTTTATTTTTTATTCGGAAATTGAGGATGAGGAGGGGCACTGCTGCATTCGATAATTCTTTCTTCTAAATCGGCAAAATTGTATTGCTTGTATGTGTCTCCACTCGTGCCTTTCAAAATAGGCCCTTTGCTTTGAACTTGTATTTGCTGTTAAATCGGACGATATAATTAATCGATTGAACCAAATTATGTGCTGCAAGTGCTCGATTGTATCGAATAAACTGGTTTGTATCAAGTTACGTGCTGGTTTGATACTTTTGAACTATTGGGGATGAAATTTCTCCTTCCTTGAAGAACAATACTTATGACCATACCTGCGCTGGAATCTTCGTCATATAAGCATAGTGACCAGAAATTTATGAAATCGTCCCAGCTGTTTTTCTCCTAGGGTTTTTTTCTTTAACAGGGTTTTGTTCATACGAGTAATTCTCAGAAATGTCTCTATGATCAGATGTGCCTATAGGGGCGACATAACACGAATTGTATATTTATCCAGATCGGAGGAAATTAACAAGTTTAGAGTGTTGGCAGTTTAACTACAAGTTAAAATCTTAGTTTGAACACAGACCAAATTGTGGTTGAATTTGGTATGCAACATCATCCCTAATGTAAATGAGGAGACCTTAGCAATAACTGAATTCTGATTAATCTCTGAATTACTTAGTGAACATTAATTAATCTATTCCAAAACGATATAGTTCAGACATAGATATTTACCACAATGGTTTAACTTTATGGTCTACTTGGAAAGGGACAAGAAAAGTAGGTACCTGAGTGAAGAGATCACCTGCAACGTATAAGGAAGTCATGATCCCCGAAAGTTGGATCAAGACCCATGCTTTCACTTTTAGTTACAATATGAATGTTTTCAGGAAAACACTCTCCGGGGCGCATAATTTCAATGAGAGGATGTTGAGTTGCAACCCAAGTAATTGATTTAGTTCCTTTCGAGTTTTCTCAGAAAAACTAAGTATGCAATAAAATTTGAAAACTAAATGTCTACCAAGGAAAAAATATTGAAAATCGTTCGACCAGTCGACGTTTTAAGTCGTTTTTTTTTTGGAAAACTTTTCGAAAAAAATATTTTAAATTTTTTTCTATAGTATGTCATTATAAGGAAATCTGTAGTTTATCTGGGAAAATTATTTTAAAAAAATTCAATCAATTTTTTTTGAAAATTTTGAAAAATTAATCGAATTATAAATGACAGTTTTATTGAAGTCGGGATAATGGTTTACGATAAAAGCGCATTTGAAAAAAAGATTGTATGGCAGGTACCGTTATTTTTTGACCTAGAACAAAAATGAAAAACACCCTAAACCAAATAAATATTAAATACCAAGTTTGAAGCAAATCGGCGCATCCGTTGAGACTGTAGAGGTGCGAACAGACAGACAGACAGACAGACAGACAGACAGACGGACGGAATTTCCGGACTCACTTTTTTCGGCTTCTCTATCATCATAATGTCATGTTTGATTGTTAGAATTTTTTGCACGAATCCATAACTTGCCTTATAGTATCTATAAACGCAAGTAAAAATGGTCTAGTCCAGACAAACACTAAATTTATAGAAAAATGAAAACAAAAAACAAATCATAAATGTTTCTAATAAAGTTTTAGAAATCGGCTACATTAAACGAGAAAATAAAAAAAATCTGATTTATAAAACAATTTTGATTGTGTTTAAAAAAAAAAATTAAGTTATGTTGCTGTACCATTTAAAACGATTTTAAATGGGTAAATTGATTGCTTTTGTAATATTTTAAAGAGAATTTTGTTGGTTAAAAGTGTAAACTTATAATTCTTATTTTGGTTAGAAATCAAGCAACCAACTAATACTAGACGGTTTTTGGAATTCCCAAGTTGCGTTTTTGAAACACGCCACATGATAAAGTAGGTAACTTATCTTTCTGAGAAATTCGGCTCTTATCATTTTTGGGATTAACATCGCAGCTTTTATAATTAATATATTTATATATATTATAGACATATTCGTACTTTGAAAAGAACAGTCACCATTGAATTAAATATTATTCATAGGTTATCAAGAAGACAAAGTATAAAGTCGATATGTGCATACATTTTTCACAGGAAATTAGTATTTTATTTTAATTTATGCGCACTATTTACAAACTTAGTTTAAAACCTGTTTTATAAATCAAAGAATACATAAAATTAGTGCTTTCGTTAGTAAACATTTTATTAATGCGTTACTGTCTACAGTGATTGTATAGTAAAAATGTCAATGTCAATGTCAATCGCAAGAAGTTATACAACAATATCCAGATAGTTAGATTATTAAAGTAGCAAACTTGATAAGAAAACATTCTTCAGATACCATGCGATGCGATAGCAACCTTCAGAATAAGCCCTGCTGAACGCATTTTTTTACGATGCAGGTAATACATAATTTTTAAATCTATCTAATTGATGTTTTTTTAATTAAGTGGTTAAATTTAAAAATTCTAAAGACGTATGGTTGGGGCCGTTTACCTACCACCGGTTTTAGTTATTTTCTCCCGTTAATTAAAACTATCCTACAAACTATGCGATTATTAAGAAATTTGCCTAAATTCTATCAGAACAGCAGCATTTTAATTTTATAATAAAATATTTTTGAACTGACTGACATAATGTTTCCAAATTATCAAGTCTAAAATTGTGAAAAATAATTCATAACAAATCCATTCGACATTACTTGAATTTCAAAAAACGAAGCTGAAGCTATGCCAATTTCTTACAAATTTTCGTCGACAAATTAAATCAATAATTAAATGATATTCCTGCACATTTACATAGACAAAATAACCCATAGTTACCTACTTGTTTAAGATTCAAGGTTATAAAAGTCCTCGTAAGTTAATGTTTTGATGTCTACATTGCATGTTATTTCATCATTTTATCATGATTAACAACCTAAAGAATTTTCCTTGGTACCTAAACCTATTTTTAATTAAATTTACATAAAATTAATCAATAAAACAGATTTATACATCTCTAACAGTTAAATTATTGTCTTAGTGAAAAAAAAAAAATGGCAACGACTGGGTCGCATGTACTTGCTCTAGCCTAATCATATTATATCGCTAGATCTTTGAAAGAAACAAGCAACATTTACGCGAAAAAAATAACACAGTCGGAACTTATAAAAAAGTGTAAAAACCACAACACTTAACGTTTTTATTAAAAATGAAGTAAGCCATCACACGTATTAAATAACAAGGAATTTATGAAAAAAATATTTCGAAAATTGTAGGACGGATTTTGAAAAAATCCTGTTTTTTTTAGAATGCATTAATATACAGCTGATCATAAAATTTAAAGTACTTCTTTTGATTAGCTTTAAAAATATTAAATTTTCAAAAAAAAAAAAAATTCAAAAATTAATAATAAATAGACAACAAAATATATTCAAAATGTTGGTATTTTTTTTTATAATTAACGCGCGCACAAGGGACTATTTTTTTCCCTTTTAATGTAACTTTACTGCACGTGCATTAGGAAGATAGGGAGAGGAGAGATAGGAGGTGTCGATTAACATTGGTTTTGAATGTTTGCAGATCAAAATGGCAAGGGTATGCAGAATTAATTCCTCTGAGGAATGCCAAAAGAATGACACATACCAAATTTGACGGTAATCGCTTAAGCCGTTTAGGCTGCAGGTCGTTAGACATTTTTTCTCTGTAACTTTTGTAGGCTTCTCTATGATCGTAATGTCATGTTTGATTGTTATCTCGATTCTTTTTATATTCACGAATCCTAAACTTGCCTTATAATCGCAAGTAAAAATTAAGGCTTTATATTAATATGATAGCACTGTGGAACTAAATGCCTATTCCGTTGAAAAATATAAAAAAATCCAAAATAACACTTTTCTTAAGAATGTTCAAGAACTTAAATTACAAAAGAAATTGTACCATAACAGAACTTTTCTTAAGGTTTGAGATAGATTCATATTTCCCCTTTCTTGTTTCTTACTTTTTGGATGGACTGAACCTATAAATATATTCTTTAAAAAAAAAACATTCAAAATAGCATTTACAGATATTATCTTGTATTCTATCCTAATTTCCTCTAAAACTATCAATTAATATCTTTACAAATTATTGGCAACCCATTATCAAACCTAAAATCAAAGAGCCTATGTTGTGACAGTTAACAGAAAATGTGCGCCCTGCACAACTCAAAAAAAATCAAACTTCCCGAATACGTCATAACACTTGTCTCTCAACAAGAACACGACATGCGAGTTAGTGTAGAAAAGTGGTAGACATGACTGTTGTAGTCATTGACAACGTATTTCATAGATAAAATATGTATTTCTATTTTTAGTTGCATTTTAGAAAAAAAAAAAAAAAATAATGCGCACTACGTTTTAAATTAAAAAAAAAAAACAATATTTGTAAAATCTACAATCAAGAAAGAACTTTTTTTCAATCAATTAAAACAAAAAATACGAAAGAGATGATTTTAATAATTTTTTTTCTCAAGTTGTTTACGTTTTTGACGCATTTGTTGATGTTTATGAAAATCAATAAAAATATTGCGAATGAATGTGATATATTTCAATGAAACTAAAAACACTTAAGTCTGATGGTTGTATAGTGGTGTAGTAGTTATACAGTGCTGTGCAAATATTTCCTCACTTTTTCCACAATCTTGCATTTTTAAAAGTTGAAAAATATGTTAGTAAATACCCTAAAATACACTATTGTGCAAAAGAAATACCCCATTTATTTATATGCTTAAGCTTATATTAGACGATTTGTTTGTACACAAATTAACTTTTTCGAGCGAGAATTTATTTATTTATTTCATCATCAATGGATTTTTATTATCTGTTGATTACAAATGTTTACTTAAACTTAATTATATATTCTTGCTCAAACTTGGAAGTCAAATAGATTTTGGACAATTTTTTAAAACTATCCCTACTCATAGAGAGATCGACTTCACATGAAATAGAGTTGTACAACGTAAGAGAACGAGTTACTGGGTTATTAAGACCATAATTTGTTCGGTGATTGGGAATATAGAGTATATTATTTCTGTTTCTTAGTGATCTTTCCGGATTTAATATTAGAAGTTAAAATATCTTTGATGAAAAGAACGCATTGAGCTTGTCTGCGGCTTCCCAGTTTTCAAATCTAATAACGCGCATCTTGAAAAAGAATCAGCTAACTCAGCGGACCATCTCAGATTTCTAAACGCAAAACGCGTGAATCTTCTTTGAATTTTTTTCTATTCTATTAATAGCATTTTTATAACACGGTGACCTGTCGACACAACAATACTCTAAGATAGGTAGCACCAATTACATGAAAATTGCCTTCAATGTATAAGCATCTTTAAATACAGTCGAAGTTCGTTTAAGAAAACCCAACATAGAATTTGCCTTTGAAACAATAAAATCAATGTGAGCTGAAAAAGAAAATTTTGAGTCGAATATAACTCCAAGATCTTTAACTTCGCTGACTCTTGTGAGTGATTCATTTTCAAATTTATAAGTAAATGTTATCGGGAATAAAGTTCTATGGGCACTAAAATTCTTACATTTTGCAAAATTTAGCTCCAGGTGGTTGTATTTGCACCAGTTTATAAACATATAAATTTCGTTTTGAAAGTTTAAACAGTCACAATGTGAAAATATTTCATGGTATATTTTAACATCGTCGGCAAACATCAAACAGTCCGAAAAATTAAGAACTTGCGGAATATCATTTATGAATAAATTGAACAAAATTGGTCCAAGGTGACTACCTTGGGGAAGACCTGAATAAACCTGAATAAAGTCTGATGAAAAACCTTCAATCTGGAGGAATTGTACATATATGTATGTCACATTATTATAGTATTGTGAAAATTGATTTTAAAATAATTTTTTTTATATATTCGTTAACAAGTTTATAATAGTTTGAATAGAAAAAATTAAGCAACACAAAATTGGAAAAGATGCCCGAAAGATTCTGGATAATATAAAAATCTATGCAATATTTTAATGAACCAGGAAAGCAAAAAAAAGCATTCGAAGAATAGATATTTTAAGGCCTGACGCCTAATCACTTGTATTTAACTTTTCAGTGCTCAATATCAACTAAGGGCATCGGTCAAGGTCCGGTGTGAGTTTTTGCTTTTCGAATGAATTTTTTGTTCTTAATTCTTCTTTAATTCTTTTTTTAATTACACTTTATGGTATTATCTTACAGAAGTTGTCAAAGCTCACATTTATTATTACCATGACAAATCTTGAAAAGAATAGCGTCCATATTAAGGAGATGGTAGATATGTTTTTAACAATGTGAAAATATTAAAAAAAAATAATACACATACGCCACAGTGTCCTTAAAAAAAAAATTATCTGTTATACAGCGCCGCTTGAACCACAAATCTATGAACAAAAATTTATTTGTGTATGCCGACAAACTAACAAAATTGTTTTTGAATACACAAATTGTTTCAACCACAAATATTTATGGCTTACACATATCTAAAGTTGTGTCCACACCGAAGAAACATTTGCTTAAAAAACATTTCTGAAATGTTTTTTTTTGGTGTGGACGCTTTCAGAAACATTTCTCAAATGTTTTTTAATTTCCTATTTCATGTATCCAGTTTTGTACTTCAAGATGAATTGCAAAAAAGTAGCATTCATAGCGTCGCGTTTTGTCACCATGAAAAAAATACAAACAAAAAACTTGTCATCTTGCCTAAAATGCTTAAAAAATAAAAAAAAATCGTTCGGGAGAGGGAAAACAGAGAAACATTTCAGAAATATTTCGCGAAGCGTCCAGACCTTAATAAAAATTTCACAAACATTTAAAAAACATTTCAGAAACTAAGAAATATTAAAAAAAAAATTTCTTTGGTGTGGACCATAGAAAAAAAGAAACAAGAACGATAACTGAGAGGATAATTCTCTCTTCGCCTACAAACTGGAAAATATCCCGTCAGCGACATATATGTACCGTACGTATTCACATACACAAAATAAAATTTCAGGCTTTGCAGGGCATGGTCGGTACGGGTCGCTGTTCTTTTTTATTTTTATTTTTGTATGGTGTGGACACAATTTAATTAACTCGAATTCAAAACATAATCGAATTGAAATTATTTCTTTGTAATTAACCCCCACAAAAGGTATATTGGCTACCCTTATAATGTTGATTAAGCACAGCGTGTTCTAAAATTGGAATCCATGTTTAAATCTTAAAAAAATTGTCAACAGGTTGATAAAAAAAAATCATAATCATTGATTACACATTATTTTCCCTTTCCTCAGCTTCATAGAGAGATCGCACCAGCTGCGACAGTTTCGGAGAATATGAAGGTGCTGACATTTTCTGGCTGGCGAAAGTTCAGCAAACAATCTTTTATTAATTCTTGATATGTTTGGCTAACTATACGGAGGTTGGTGCCAGCTTCTCAGGGTTGGCTGATGCTGGTAACTTAACAAACCACGGAAATAACTGGATTACAGGACGACGAAGTAAGCAACGGCAACGGCTGTCCTGACAACAATATAAAACTGATATGAATATGGTGAATGGTGTTTTGAAGAAAAAATATATGACATATTCCTAAGCTTCCTAGTCGGCCAAAAAATTGAACCTACCATCATCGGCTTTAATGCAATAAGCGAAAGTCATGCATTCTTCTCGTGCGAGGGAAGTTTAATAACACCGTCTCATAAATATTCACAAACCTACGACGAGCCCCAAGAAGACTAAAAGGTTCCTTCTACGAACTTGTGGAGAGGAAGCTCAATGCTTGCCCAATGTATGAACAATTGCCAGCATAGAACACCTGTTCAGCCGAATAGCGGGGATACTATCTGGCCCAGCGGATTAATGTATGTTGAGATTTTTTCAAAACTCTGGCGAATTGGAAGTTACAGGCTTCCCTGGTTGTTTGAACTTTTTTCCGGTTTTCTCAGTAAGGGTTGGGTCTTTATTGCAAGGGCAACATAACATACCTCTTCGAACCTAACCCATGGATTTTCTT
Organism: Platycheirus rosarum; assembly: GCA_963971375.1. Classification (NCBI taxonomy): domain Eukaryota; kingdom Metazoa; phylum Arthropoda; class Insecta; order Diptera; family Syrphidae; genus Platycheirus; species Platycheirus rosarum. Next base: position 28,325,872 of record OZ020507.1, read on the forward strand.
TGGAACTGATGCTTTCGACTCTCATTTCGAATAAAAGTTCTCATTCCCGAAAGAATGAGGTTTTTAACTATATCCGCGCTCGAGTTTACGTCATTATAGGCGAAGCATAGTGACCAGTTTGGTAAGGATCATGAAGAAATTATTGAGACCATCCTAGTTTTTATTTTTATCTTTTTATCTGTTTATCTCTGTTGTCACTACCTAAATAGATTTCGAATAATAAAAAAAAAAAAAACAGAATTGGCCCTAAGGCACTTCTTTATGGAATACCAATTGTGGTTTCGTAATTTTCTCTTAATTTGCCGTCTGGCCAAACGAAATTGAGTATTTTTTGCACATGAGTGTAATATTGTAAAATAAATTAAATTCATTCATTCCGTTCTCTGTGAATACAGAGAAAACTTTAAATCTGTTTTTGTTTTTGTTGTGCTTCATTTCATTTTGTCGCTTGAAAAGAAAATACAAAAATAAACACAAATCTTGATAAGAGTTTAATTTTACTTACAATACAAAGCCAACGACGACTATGGCGTCAAAGTGCCCTGTATGACTTTTTCTCTTCTTTCTTTTGTTTTTTTTTTTCATTTTATTTCTTTGCTTCCTATTTGTCGCTTCAAAAGCGAATTGACGTTGTTGTGGTTTTGGCTCGAAGAAGACATATCAGCACAGCAGACAGCCACAAAAACAAATACAATGACAGAACAGCTACACATTTATGAAGAATACTATCTTTTTTCTCGGAAAATGAAAAAAAAAATAAAATAAAACACTAAGTGAAATAATTAAACAAAAAAAAATCTATGGCACACGAATGAATGAATTGTTTAATGTTTTTTCAGGATGGAGACCATTCAAGTATTGATTTCTCTTCAGGGGTGGGCTGACACTCAGTTTGCGATACGCAAACGATACGCCGCCAGCCATTTCTGTGGCGAAGACGTCTGCCCGCTGGGGTATAACTATTTAAAGCATTATGTGCGGTGATCTTTTGTTTTAAGTGGTCGCCTCTCGCCTGTCGAATTTTTTCTATTTGACTTGACAGTGATATTTGGATTACCTGGTTACCACCAGACTCAGACGGTGTCGTCGTTTTGTGGGTGCCATAGTGGCACTGACCTTGACTTAGTTTCTAGACGTGTGGCATGTCTTTAATGTTTCTTTATATTTACGTTTATTATGTTTTTTTAAAGCGATCTATGGCGGCGCAGTAGTTTAAATTTAGGACAGCCAGATGTGATGTATCGTCTTTTTTTTTGGAAATGGAAACGGGACATAACCTTCAGAATTTATGTCATCGTAATGTCTAATGTCATGGTGCAGTAATTGACAAAGTATGTCTCTGAAGAAAATAAAATTGTATTCCAAGAAAAAAAATTCTCAATTTATGGGGGAAGACATACACATTTGACTCGGCTGATTGTTATATAAATTATTACTTGATCTGTTATCGGTAATTTAATTTAACGACCTCAATGAGTTCATAAATTAATAGACGATTAAATAATAAGTAAAAAGAAAATCCTTTTATAAGAAATGAATTAATTTATTGGCACCACAGCTCATTAAGCTCATTAGCCTTAAATCAAGTTAACCCGTTTAAAAATGAAAGAGGTAATTTTCTCGACCTCGTGTATACGGATGATGTTAATGGCTTAACGGTGCAAAGATGGATGGATTGGATGATGTTAGATTTCACCCTTGCTTTGAAGTTTTAATGGAAATGCCGACCTCCGTTTGTGCTAGTCAATACGATCATGGCTATGAATTTGACTTCAAGAAAACTGATTTTGAAAAACTCAATATGGAACTTTCTCAATTTCACTGGGATAGTGTCTTTTTTAATATGGATGCTAGTAAAGCAACTGATACTTTCTATGAAATATTGTACAACAGCTTTTTGAAAACAATACCTTGTCGCCGCATCAAAATTGTTGATAATTGTGTTCCTTGGCTCACACCTTTCCTTAAAAGGCTTAAAAACAAAAAAAACAAACTCCACAACAAGCTCAAATTCAAGTTTACAGTTTCCACTGCTCAAGAGTTCAGCAGAATAAGAAGAGAATTCCAAGTCAAATCAAGGGCTGCATATAAAAACTACATAATATCTATGAAAGCTAACCTATTATGGAATCCTTCATCTTTTTGTGAAATTTGTTAAAAATAAGAGAAAAATAGCTGAATTCCCGTCCTATATGAATTTAGATCAAATTTCTTCAAATGATGGGGTAATGATCTGTGATATGTTTGCAGAAATGTTTAAAGGCATCTACAAATGTAATAATGGGTTGGCTGGGCTGCATCAAACTACCTCTAACATGAGCATTACAAATGACTTGCCATTTATTCAAGAAAACGATGTGACAAGTGCAATAAAGAAGTTAACATATTCATTTTCATTTTAATAAACTGCTGTCATTCCTTGGCTAGTGCTTTATGTTATTTGTTTAACCTATCTTTGTCGTCTTCCGTTTTCCCGCACGCTTGGAAGTCTTCATTTATAATTCCACTTTTTAAATCAGGAAGCCGATGCAACATGCGTGACTACCGAGGTATAGCAAAACTCAGCGTTATTCCCAAGATGATGGAATCTATAATAGTCCATGAGTTGATACATGGTGTAAAATCGCATCTATCGGACAGACAGCATGGATTCGTCAAGGGCAAATCTACCATTACAAATCTGTTGGAAATTACATCATGCATAACAAAAGGATTCATGAATGGTCATCAAACGGATGTAATATACACTGACTTCTCCAAAGCCTTCGATCAACTTATACATCAGCTGCTTGTTAGAAAACTTTCACTTTTCGGCTGGTCCCCAAAACTTGTGCAATGGATTGCAAGTTATTTATCATCTCGTACTCAATATGTTAAGTTCAAGTCTCATGTATCCAACGCAATAGATGTCAAATCTGGCGTGCCTCAAGGAAGCCACCTGGGACCACTGTTATTCGTAATTTTTATAAATGATTTACCCTCTGTGATAAAATACTGTGATATACATCTCTATGCTGACGATGCGAAAATTTCATATTCATATAAAAATAATGCTGATTACCTTCAACTGCAATCTGATATTGATCATTTGCAGGAATGGTGTAATAAGAATGATCTCACACTGAACTCTAAGAAATGCAAAGTAATGACCTTCGCTAGAGTTAAAAATGTTTTCTTTAATGAATACTCTATAAATAATTCAAAACTTGAAAGAGTTAATTATTTTATAGACTTGGGAGTAATATTTGATTCAAATTAGACTTCAGAATGCACATCGACTCTATAACTGCAAAAGCTTCTGTTCGTCTAGGAGTGATTAAACGATGGTCAAAAGAATTCAACGACCCTTATGTGACAAAGAGCCTGTTTGTTGGACTGGTTCGTTCGATCTTGGAATATGGTTGCCAAGTTTGGTGCCCATATTACTCCTGTCACATTGCCCGCATTGAATCCATTCAAAAACAGTTTCTATTATTTGCTCTCCGTCATCTTAACTGGGATAATCATCACCATCTTCCACCATATCGTTCGCGACTTTTACTGATTGGTCTTAATACGCTCGAGGATAGGAGGTCATCACTCAATGCTGCATTCATATTTAAACTTTTAAAAAATAGTCACCTAATTCTGGATCTACTGCGCCGAAAAAAATTCTTTCCTATCTCTCTAATTCTTCTAACAAGTGTCGGGCAACTTTCGGTTTCATTCTGAAAGGCATTGTGGCTTACAGACACATAGTTAAAAAAAAAATAGCTAAAGTAGATGATGAATTTTATAACCAACACTTAACCATATCTTCATCTATAGTCAGCCTTCAGAACATTCTGCAGAAACCTTAACCATCAAATGCTAACATCAAGTACTCTTCCGAGGCTATAAGTACAACTTTAAAGGCTAGAGAGTTGAAATTCTTTATATAACTAAATTCCACATAGAAATAATCTTCAGAACTTGCAACTTATGCAATAGAAGAGAATCTGAAGATATTTACCAACTCATTGCCATCTGTTGAATTTTACAAACAAAATTCGAGACTCATCAATAGCCCATTTAAAAATATTAAATTACTTTTTTGTTTTAAATCATTTAAGAATCATTAAAATTGTGAAAATCTGAAAATGCCTTTTCTCAAAAAAAAGTTTAATGAGCTTGACATACGGTACCGCTGCAATTGTACGTCTGAAGGCGAAGGGCTATGAAAATCTGAGAGTAGAGTCGTCAGCAAAACAGTTAAGTGGATTAGAAGTTACAGACAGAAGATCATTTAAAAAAAATGAGGAAAAGAGTCGGAGACAGAACGGAGCCCAGGGGCACACAAGCATTATATTTGCCTTCTCTGAAGAGTAAACAATTGGTTTGTTTAGGAGTTTTTAATATTTTTTTACATATGACCAACAATTTTTACTGCCTTTGGGACATTGCAAAAATTGTTGCCGTAATTTTTGGTCATGCAAAAACTTGGTTCTTTCAATGACGGAGTTGCATGAGATCTTCTTTGGGCCTGATAGCTTCTTTAAACTCAGAGTTAAACCAGGACTTTTTTTAAGGCTTGATTATATTTACTCTGTTAGCAATAAGAGCACGCGTCTCTAGAAGAATCACATTTGTGATCATTTCAGCACTGGTATCATCACTATCGAGAAAACATAGTGACTAGTTAAAGTTTCGGAAAAAAAAATATTCAGGCCGTCCCAGTTGGCTTTCTCGTATTGCCAATAGGTACTGGTGGGAAGTTTTTCTTTAACTGGATGGGTGGAGGAAGAAACTAGCTGAAATGACACAATTATCCGAAGTGCCAAATAGAGAATTTACACTAATGGTATATTTATCAGGGTGAGAAGTAAGAGACAAGTCAAGAGTATGGGCAGCCTGCCCAGCAACATCCGGTATACGCGTTGGCACATCCATCAGTTGGGTAAGGTGATGTAACCCGGCAAACAGCTCGACATACCTTCCTTCGGGTGTTGTCTGACCAGAATAGCGGAGCCAATCGGAATTGTGTAAATTGAAATCGCCTGCAATAGCGATTTCAGTGCGAGGACAAAGGGAAATAATTTCCTAGATGGAATCAGACAGCGCATCAAACTCGTTACAAGTCGAACTACTGTCGAGATTTGGACTCCTGTAAATAAAACAATAATGAATGACATGAAGTTAAAATCCGTGTTTGAACATTGTCAGGGGAGGCTCTGGCAAGCAATATCATTCCTAACATAGACCACGAGACCATGATGGGAAAAGAGTAATGGCACCAAGCTATACCCATGTAGAGAAAATTCTGATAGATCAGTATTTACTCCAACCTGAGTTTCACTTAATGCCAAAACAGCTGGCCTGTATTGACAAGTATTTCGAAAAAAGACTTGTCCTTTTTAATATAACGACCTTGAGATATAGTTCAAAAAGGTTCAAATCCAAGTCTTTGGTTGTATTCAAAACTTATTTTTCAAGCAAAATGAAACATTTCTCATATTTCAAAAAACAGCAAGTTTGCCAGAAATATTAATGAATTTGAAGATTGTCAAAACGAACAAATCTTTTTTTTTTTTTTTGCTATGACATTCTAATAAAAAGCCGCGCATAGAATTTCATACCTTATTTAAATAATCTAAAAAAAATTGGCAAAAGAATCACCAAAAAGTCTTTTTGACATTCTCTTGACCATGCCATAACTCACGAGTCATATTGACCCTCTTAAAGTTTTTTTTTTGTAATTTTAAATATTTTGAAATCGATATTGCACATTTCTCCATTGTGTTTTCACTTGACCCACATAAAACTCCTAAATAAATCCATCTGCAGTCGTCATTGAAGTAGTTCATTTGTATTGAGTTTCGTTTGTGAAATTCAACACTTAGAAAACAACTTTACCCACCATGAAAACCATTAGTTTCACCATAATTCGACTGTCGAACTTGGTGTCTTGATATTTTTTAATGGTGATTAATTGCAATCATTGTTTATAAAATGAAAAAAAAGACAAAACTTTCAAGGATTCCTCCGGCACATGGTATAAATAACATTGAAGATAATATTTGCTTGAAAAGCGTAAGACATGCTATAAGTTTTGACAAAGTCAATAGTCTGGACCCCTTACGCCAGAAACAACAACTCCTACTGAAAGTCAATTAACCAGTATAGTCTATGAAGATAGATATCTTTTGCAAGTGTTTTCGGCAATCAAAGTGGGTAAACTTTGCTACTAAGCTAACATATGGAATCACACTTTTGAATCTTAAAAAAAAAGATAAAACCTATAGTTACGTCTAAAGACGGAATATGTTTGACTCACAGACTTAACTATTTTTGCAAACACATATATTTCTTTTCTTAACCATTTGTTGAGCTGGTGCGCGTGTTTAATGTTTAGTTTTTCTTCTCACATCCAGTTTTGTACGAATTGATTTTTTTCTTCGACCATCCGTCCGAACCAGCCAAAATTCTTTTCTCGCCGTCATTCGTTGTGGTCTAATTTCCACAAAACTAAATCTGTTATGACTCACAGCTGAAGGTTTGGTTTTTTTGTTTGGTATTGATTCTAGTTTAAAGCAAAGATTTAAAAGGATGTCAACTTTTTTCCGGAATGGAGTTCAGACATAAAGTTTAAACTAGAAATTTATATTGTGCGACACGCGACGTGACTGAATGCTTACGTATTAAAGCTTGAAAGACGTCATCTAAGATTTTATGTTGCATGAGTTCTCAGTTTTAAATGTCTTCTTTAAATATTAACCTATGGTCAGTCTGGGATCGGATTTTGCACACAACGCTGTCAAAATGAATTCATTAAATGAGAGAAATTATGGGTGCATTGACATTTTCGTTAATGGGAATGAACAGTCAATGTAATAACAGTTTCAGTAACTTAATTTGGAAAGATGTATTTTTAATTACACCATTAACATTGAACACAATCATCCTAGAGTACTAATTTCAATTCTAATTGAATATTAACGCTACCATTGTACCAGTTTTAAGTTTTGAATTGGTGATACAATGGGCACGACTGCGTTGCAAGTACTTGCCGATTTTTTTAAAACCGTGTTTCTTTTTTGAAACAAGTATTTTTGTATCAGTTTTGGAAGCAGATTAGTTTATCAATAAACAATAAAAAAAAATGCGATTGGTATTAAACTATTGAAACCTAGGCCTTTTTTACTTGCGATTTATAGGGACTATAAGGCAAGTTATGCATTCGTAAAAAAAACAAAAATCTAACAATCAGACATAACATTACAATGATAGAGAAACATATTTGAGTTACTGACAAAATTCTGTCTGTCTGTCCGCCTGTACGGATGTATATTGAACTACAGCCTAAACAGTTTGGCCAATCGTCTTCAAATTTGGAACATAAGGTTATTTTGACATTCTACAGAGAACTTTTTAAAAATTTTTTTAGCTCAAATATTAACGGTATCTGTCATATAACCGTTAAGTAAAAGCTTATTTTTCTCGGAAATGGCTCCAAGAATTTTTATGAACAAAAATCACTGTACTATTATGGTGAAAAAAATGTAAGATGTTGGACTAAAAACGTTACCTCCCATAGAACCAATTTTTTTTCTTAGACTTTCTCGAAAATTGGTCATCCGATTTCAATCAAAATTGATATTCAGGAAGATGTTGGTAGCCTAAGTAATTAAAATAATTTCAAAAACTTTTTTTTTTTATTTTTTCTTTCAAAATCAATATTTTGAAACGGGTGGATGGATTTTTTTTTAATTTGGTTTTTAAATGTAGATTATTTTTTTGCTTAGGTTTGCATTCTTAAATAATTTTTATAAAGTTATGAAAAAAGTTATTAAAATAAAATAGTTTTATTTAAAACAGCTCCTACGAATTTGGAAAAAAAAGTTCACACTTTTTCACATTTTTTTAAAGAAATAAAATATCGTTTGAATTTTTCCGCTGAAAACGATTTTTTTCAAACAATCAAAAGTCAGAAAAATTGAATACAAACTTTGAAGTTCCTTAACTATTTTTTAAATTTTATTCCAAGCTGTGACCGCATATAAGAGCAAGTACGTGCGATTCCGTCGTGCAATTTATTATTACTAACTGTTGAACAAATTTAATCAGTCAGACCATCTGAAATCCAAAAACTCAAAAAAAACTGATGCATAAAAGGTACAGTTAATAGAGAATTATTTTTGATAAGATAATAGGCAGACCCATATACTTAAATAAAAGGTTTATCAAAATGGTTGCAATTGTTTCGAGAAAAATAAGCTTTTAGTAAACAGGTATGTACATACAGTTGCGGTCAAAATAATAGTAGTACTCCAACTAAATATGTTTAAGGTCTCTTATTGTCGTGATTTGATAATTTTTTCGTTGATTTTGAAGAAAAAACCTACACAAAGCAGAACTTAATTGGTTGCTCTGTTTTGATGATACGAATTGCATTCAAGTTTACTTCCCAACCTAAAGACTTGAATTTGCAAAAGAGCATTTGAAGTTGTGCCTCCATTTGCCAAGGTTGCGAAAGAATGGATTGAGAATAACAGTTTTAGCGTGTTAGAATGTCCTCTCCATTCATCTGATCTTAATCCTTCTGAGTATTTGTGGTGTGACGTTAAAAAAATGGTTGACCGAGCCAAACCAACGAATAACTCGCACCTTCGGGTAACAGTTTTGGGATGCTTGGGCATCAATTTCCGTAGAAAGATTCCAAAAACTGATTGATTCTGATTGATTCTATGCAACGCCGCTGCACCGCTCATAACAAATAAAATGTACGCAACACGCAACCAAATATTAATGTTTAAATAAGTTATCACATCAGTAATATTAAAAAAAGTAGAAGCAAATAGGCTATTTTTTCTAATATCTTTCAAGCTATATCTAGCAACTGTAGAGGAATAAATCTCATGAATATTGCCTACAAGATCCTCTCTGCCGTACTATGTGAACGGCTGAAACCTTTCGTCAGCAACCTGATTGTCCCCTATCGGTGTGGTTTCAGACCAGGAAAGTCCACAATTGATCAAATGTTCAAGCTACAGCAGATCCTGGAAGCTACCCAAGAATTCTAAATCGATATCCACCACCTCTTTATCGTTCTTAAGGCCGCGTATAATAGCATTTATATAGACCAGCTATAAAGAGCCATGTCTGGTTTTGGCATCCCCACAAAACTCGTCCGACCATGCAGGATGACGATGGAGAACTCTCGCTGCTCCGTCAAGGTTGGTACTGACCTCACAGAAGCTTTTGATGCCAAAAAAGGATTCCGGCAAGGTACAACTTTGAGGTATTTAGGGACTTTGTTTACCTCGAATCCGCTATAACATCTGACAACATCTCGTCAGAAATAAAGCGAAGAATTACTTTTGCCAATCGCTGTTTCTATGGACTAGGCAATTAAGTAGCAAAACCCTCTCTAGAAAGACAAAGGAGACCTTAATCATCCCAGTCCTGCTCTATGGCGCCGAGGCATGGACTCTATCTAAAGCGGATGAAGATATCCTTAGTCGTTTCGAACGTAAGATTCTTCGAAAGATTTTTGGCCCTACCTGCTTTAACGGGCTTTGGAGTAGAAGGTTCTACCAAGAACTATACAAGCTGTACAGAGACATTGACCTGGTCAAAATAATACGCATATCACGTTTAAGATAGCCAGGTCATGTAGAGCGAATGGACAACAATGCTCCGGCTCGCAGGATCTTCGATTCCATCTTAGAGGGTAGACGCAGTCAAGGAAGACCTCACCTTAGGTGGCGCGCTCAAATGGAAGACGACCTCAACCAACTTGGAGTGCGCGAAACTGGAGGCAGCTAGCCAAAGACCGAGCTGGATGGAGAGGCATGTTGGTTGAAGCCCAGGTTCGTCCCAAACTGTAGCACCCCCTGAGTAAGTATTGTTAATTAAATTTCTAACTTTCTAAACATAATAAATTAGGTAAATAAAATACTTTTGGTTTTGCGGAAATATTCTAACCTAAGTGCATTAGGATTTAGAATGAAAGGGTTTTGTCTAGATTGGCCTAAAAAAACTGTTTTGCCGTTAACATATGTACGAGTTTATACATATTTGTTGACTTTTAAATAGTAAGAAAGCAAAATATTTTTTGAAAAATATGAGCGATATTTGGAACAAACCAGTCAAATTATGGTGATATTCTTCTTTATAAAGTCGTTTTTACTTTCGGAAGTTTCTGGAATATTTTTTTTAATCAATACTGAGATTTTCTTTCCTCTAAAATCCGAAAATTAAAAAAATCTTCGCATTAATATTTTGTCGAAATTTAATTATGATAACTGCCTTGCTCAAAAAATACATGTTGTTTTTATTGATGTTTCCTACATTCAATATGATTCAATCGCAATTATCATAAATATTTCAATTAGTGTATACGACCGTTTTTATTTACTTCTAACTTACGAAATCATTTGTCACAATTTTTTATATAATATGTGCGCGCAAAAGGGATTAGTGTGTTGCTCTTATAGTGTTAAAACGCACTGCGCGATCATAGGAAAATTAGGGAGGAAGGGGCAGAAAGTGTCGCTTAACATTGGTTTTGAATGCTTTGAAATTGAAACGGCAAAAGAAAACCTCACCGGGTAAACTATTTCAAATTCGTGTTGTTCGGCTAAAAAAAAAATCTCTACATTTCACGGTAAGTCCGAAATTGGACTCAAGGGTGAACTGATGAGCATTCCTTGCGAGACAAGTATTACGGGTGAAAATTTTAAGGGGAGGAATGCAAATGGCTACCTCGAGTGAACACTTTTTATAAAATAAGGAAAGACATGAAACATGGATTATGTTGAAAACCTTACAAATAAACCCTCATGTAAAGCGTACTAAGTCCGAAGCCGTTTAAAAATAAATTGGGAATCAAATCTTTATTTATTTAGTAACTTATGCACAGTGGAAAAAAGTGCATCTCATGTAACGGTTCGAATCCATCGATAAGTTGTAGATGCCTCATCTTCATCAAATTCACAATGCACACATTCAAATTCACAGAAATAGTCACTAGGCCTGGGTTACTGAAGCTGTCACGACAAGAAATAATTTTTTAACTAGCTAACCCACCCAGCATTGCTCGAATATAACATACATTTTTCTGGAACCCAAAAACAGCGCAAACTATCGCACCCAATTATATGTCAAAGCTACCAGTTAACCATACAACAATTTTTTTTACTTACGATTATAGGTACTATAATGCAAGTTATGCATTTGTGCAGATTAAAAATTTTGAGATAACTATCAAACATGACATTACGATGATGATAGAGAAACATATTTGAGTTACTGGCAAAATTCTGTCTGTCTGTATGTACGTATGTGTTTTGGACTACAGACTGAACGGTTTTGCCAATCGTCTTAAAATTCGGAACATAAGGTTATTTTGACATTCTACAGAGGAATTTTTTTTTACTAAAGAATTAACGGCACCTGTCACATAACCGATATGTAAAAGCTTAATTTTCTCGAAAACTGCTCTAAGAATTTTTATGAAAAAAAATCATTGTGCTATTCTAGGTAAGCATTGTTTTGGGGGGAAAAATTGTAGATGGTGAGCTAAAAACGCTCCTCCCATAGAGCTGTTTATTTTTCTTCCACTTTCTCGAGAACTGGTTAACCGAATATAACCAAAACTGATATTCAGAAAGATGTAGGTAGCTTTAGTAATTTTAATTTAAAATATTTTTAAAAACTTTTTTGTTTGTATTTTTAATATTTTTTTTAAATCAATATTTTGAAAACGGGTAGGTTATTTTTTTTAATTATTTTTTTTTATTGTAGGTAAAAACAAGATCAAAATATTTTCGTAGTCTTAGTTAGAGCATCTCCTTCCATAAAATTATACAAAAGGTTTGAACTTAGTGGAAATTGTTCAGGTCTTAAGTATACAGAAAGTTAATGCATCACATAATTGATGCAAGCCTTAAACTGTGTACTAAATTTAAGATATTGAGTAAAATAAAAAAACATATACATTGAAAAAATTTGAGGCTAACAGTGTTTAACCATGACCGCTGTGGCTCCAAATGACGGATTCTAAAAAACAATAATAATAAATTGAAAACTGAATGCAGTTGTGCTTAGGTAAAAATAGGTTAGAAAGAGCCGACAGCAAATTTTTGGTTTGGATAACCAACATTTACGAACACCTGTGTTGAGATATTTTGAATTCATCATATAGGAGGATTATTTTGGCGCCTTGGCGAGGGGTGGGGTACAACTTTTATATATACATATATAAACTCAGGCAAACTGATTAAGTGATTAAGAACTTTTGGTTGGTAGACGTTTGCCACCCAAAAGAGGCAAAAAAGCATTTTAGTTCGGAGCTATAACCATATAACCGATTGTTGAAAAATCAGGAATTATCTTCTCATTACGAATAAGTATAAGGTGTCGCCACACTCAACCAGCGAATTTGAAAAGGGCACATTTCTATGTTTAAATAAAAAAAATGTTAATTTACTCTCTTTTGGAACATAAAAAATTCCAATACAATTGTTATGTGTTTTTTTTGAGTCTTTTGGTGGTCGTCTGGTTGAGTCTTACGCCACTTGAAACGTCTGGCATCCAAAAATTCTTAATCAAAACTACGTTTGCCTAAGTTTAAAAACAAAAGTGGTTATACCCCCCAAACAACATAGGTGTTCGTGAATTTTGGTTATATGTACCTCCAAACCAAACATTTGCTGTCGGCTCTCGGTCTAAAAGTATCTTTTTGCAAAATGTCAAACGAGATTTACAAGACATGTACAGTAGTACCCCCTCCCTTCCCACATTGTTAGAATTGTGCTGGAAAAATTAGTACAAATTAAAAAAAAACATATAAAAAAACCACTCACCTTTCAGTCTCTGTTTCCGAAATATGGTGCAGCTGATTTTCGTCGGTGTTACTGCCTGTAGTCGATGCAGCAGCTGCGCTCCCTCCTGACGATGATCCTTGTACAGATCCCGCAACAGACAGTGACGATGAGCCCGGCGGTGCCGCTGGTTGCGAGGTATTACTACTAGGAACAGATCCTCCAGTTACAACTCCACCACCACCACCAGGTACAGGTGCAGGTGCTGTTCCAGTTCCAGTTCCAGTTCCAGTCCCATTACTAGTGGCATTACTACTTTCTGAGGCATTATTCGTGTTACTACTACTAACTGCAACATTGTTGTTGTTGTTGTTGTTGTTGGTATTATTTGCGAAATTATTATTTTCAACTTGTTGTTGCTGTTGTTGTTGTTGTATCGTTGAAGCAATGGCTGTTGGATCACTTATAGTTGCCGGAGTATTGTTTGCGGCCGCCTGTGGAGTTTGTTGTTGCTGCTGCGGCGGCTGCTGCTGCTGACCTTGAATATCATAATTCATTTGGTTAAGAATAGGCATAGTCTGGCCAGCAAGTGGATTTGAATGCATCGGTTGGAACTGTTGTTGTGGTTGAGATTGCGGTTGTTGCCCACTGCCGCCTCCTGAAGGGGTAGCAGCGTTTGAATCACTTTGTTTTTGTTGTTGTGGTGTTTCATTAGGATTAATTGAATCAGTCGCTTGTTGTTGTTGTTGGTTCACAGAGTTTGCATAGGCTGCACCACTTATGGCAGCCCCAGCATAGGTTTGCGGCCCGGCAGCGGTGGCGGCACTGGCACTAGTCTGAGAAGTATAGGCCGGCTGTTGCTGTTGTTGCTCTTGTCCAGATGGCTGCTGTGGCAATGAAGTTGCAGAAGGCACACTACCACCTTCCGAAGCTGGTGCAAAGGATGCATTTGGAAAGCCAGTGCCGTTAGTCCCTCCTGCACTCCCATTTTGCATATGAATGTTAGCTGGCAGCGTAGCTCCATGAGCAGGAGTCGACTGCGGCTGGAAGGTCGGCGGAGCGCTACTGGCGCTACCACCAGCAGTTGAAGAAGCGTTCAATTGGTTTGCAAAGAAACTGGCAGGTTGTGATTGCCCGGCCACAGAAGTTGTCTCATTGCCGCCGTTCACCTGTGGCTGTTGGTTATTTTGGGCAGCTTGATGTTGGAAGTCGGTTGCAGCCAGAGGCATTGTCTGACCGTGGCCAGCATTACCTTCGTAGTGTTGACCTTGGAATTGATTAGGAAGATGTGATTGTTGTTGTTGTGTTATTTGTTGTTGGGGTTGCACGTTGATTGAACCACCTATGGTCTGACCATGAACTATCGTCTGATTCGCATTCTGTCCAGTTCCTGCTGTTGTCGTTTGTGATTCGGAACGATATATATTCAAGTTGCCATCAACTGCCAGTTTGGCAGCAGCGTCAATATGATTTTCAATACCACCGGTGGCAGCGGTAGCACTCGAGTCATTCGTCAAAATTATATTAGTCTGTGTAGCGCCACGGGGCGTTTCCTCCCCACTGGCCATCGACGACACACCCGAAGAGGCCTGTGCAGTCGATCCCGAATTATTCTTCTCCGTATTAATGTCCTTGTTTATAGTTTGATTTCCGGAATGATCTAAATAGTCCATACACATCCATCGACCACGTCGAAAAGGTTCCGTAGACTCAATCTTGACCACTTTAAAACGTTCACTGCGATGCTGAGTCTCTTTCACCTCCGGCTTCTTCTTATTACCAACAGCACTGACCACATTTATTATATTATCAGCAACATTCACTTGGACATTTTGAATAGTTTGGCCAACGGACGAACCGATAGGGTCAACCACGACCAACCCATATTGGGCACTGGTCGGGATGACCGGCGCAGTCGTACTCAGTGCATTATTGGCGAAGAACACGTCCTCCTTGGAGAACGTGTCCTCAGAAACGCTGGGCGTTTCATTCTCCAAATCTGTGATTCGGCTGTTGTCATCTGTGTGAGATTCATCAAGATCATCGGCCGAATCATCGCCATTATCAGAACTGAGTTTGTTGCCAACTGTCACCGATGTTATTTGAAACGATGATGTCTTTGGTTTTCTCTGTATTGGATGCGAATGTGGATGCGAGTGGGAGTGGGAGGACGAGGACGACATTGAATGCGAATGATTTGAAGTTGTCGAGTTATTGGAGTTGTTTGTTGTAGAATTTGCCAGCGAGGACGATCCTCCGCCACCTTCACGAACAGAACTGCTGTTGCTAGTGGAGTTGGTCAAACTTCCACCACCACCTCCATGATAATCCGAACCCAACCGCAAACTCTCGCTGGTTGTTCTATGAATGACGTGATGACCATGATGACCACTTCCAGTGCTGTTGTGGTTATGATGGTGGTTGTGATTGTGATGATGATGTTTGCCACTACCAGGAGCCTTATCAGTTGTTGTTCCTTCAGTGCTGGTGCTAGTGGAGGACAAAGCTCTTGGCAACTTAATGCAAGTTAGCGAGTTCCGCATATTGAAGGTCTTTGATTTGGGATTCGGAGTTATACTATCGCTTGAACTATCCTGATCTGGTGAACTGTCTTGTTGCTGGGACTGCTGATTGTTCGTCTGCTGATCCTGCTGCTGCTGCTGACCGGAGTCTTCACTAGCCGTTTGATTCTCGGCCATGGTTACCACGGTAGCCGATAACGATTTGAGTTTTTTTAAAAAAGTAACTGATCTTGAAAATTCATTCGTCTTAAAATTAAAAAAAATAAAATACCGTTTTACGAGACAATTCCGCGAAACTTCTTTACGACCCGAGGGCTTCAATCAAACTTGTTGTTTTGAAATCTGAATTCACGACGATGCCACGATCTCTATTCCCGACGAACGACACACGGACGACTTTGCTCCGAATTAAACGTAATTGAGTTTCATTAACTAAATCCGTTCGAAATGATCTTCCACATCATCCCGTCATCATTGTGGACAGAGCACGGGGGGTTTCAATTTAAAATGAAATCTAAATCACAAACACTTAGTTGGCTTCCCCTGGTTTGGGTCACTCTTTCTTTCAGCAAGATGCTTAGTATCTGACTGAAAAAAGTTCGTAGATACACTGGGAAGGTTCCAGCTTGTTGTTTTTTTCTTTTTTGCTTTTTACAATTTTAAAATGGCCAAAAGAACAAACAATGATTGACAAATAAAAGAAAACAAAAACATACGCGCACTTAGTTCTGGAGGTCGTCGAACAGTGATGGTTACCACGTTTAGATGGACTCACGAGTTTACACTTTTTTTCGGAATATTTTATTCTATTGCGTCGGGGCAATTGATGGAAATAAAAAGGTTTTTTTTAGTTATTCATGGTTTGGGATTTGAACACTTCGTTTATGGACTGTTGGAGTTATTCCTCTTTGAGAAGGATTCACAAATTCCTGAAAGAATTAAAGAAAGATTGGATTTTATTATTATTATTTTATTTTGACAGGTGATTAGAAGTTGACCAGCAAAACAGTCGAGCATTTTTGTTTTGATTGTGTTATTTACGTGGAATGGTGAGTGTCTAGATTACACGATTTTTCTTTTTTTACGACACAAACCGAATTGCCTAAAAACGTTTAAACATATTTTCTAAATAATTTTAAATAACTTTTTGGTTTGCAAAATTTTGCATATAACCTAACAAATTTGGATCAAATTCGGTGAGCCATTTATATGGATTTTACATTATACAACATGTTGAAAACTTTGGTGGTATGGAAGTCGGATAGGAGTTGGACGAAATAAATTTTAAATATAGTGAATTAAGAAAATCGTTTCAGCGTAGCAGGGTCTATAGACTAGACCAATTCCCGGGCTTTAGCTACCTTTATCATGTTGATTAAACACAGGGGGCCGAAGGTTCGGTTTCTTCAATGCAATTGCAACTCATGCTAGATAGTGGCATTGGAGGTACGTTTCTTTACAACGACGAAAGAAATTTTTAAGCATTGAATTCGATGTTATTTCTTGATTCCCATTGGATAACGTTTGTTTCAGAAAGGAGGTCTTTGACAAATATAAGGGAAAAGAATCGGAGACAATACAGAGCCCTGGGGCACACCAGCATTTATTTTGTGAATATCAGACTTGAATCTCTTCAACAGAACTTGTAACACTAATTTGTAACTTGTTGAATTATTAATTCAAAATATCTTTTTTATGTCCTTTAGCCCCTCAAAAATTGGTGTTGCGTTTCTGTGGCTCACTTGGATTCATCAACTTTTTCATATTATTCAATTCAACAAATACAATTCTTAACTTATTTGAAAAAACCAAAGGGTAATATAAAAGAAGAATGGTAAAAAGTTGACAGTATTCCAGGAAGGCAAGGATGTCCAATCAAATTAAAAGCTTGGTTGTTAATATTTCACAGACATATCCGAAAGACCTTCAGTCTGATGACAGTACCCTCAGCTTCTCATGCTCGTTTCCACATTCACTTCCCTGTTCTTCCGATGTGGAACTGCAACGGCAACATATGATTAGTTCATAAAATTCTGATCTGGCCAGCATTGTTCAATGGGGAAATATTAATCTTGTGGAATTTAATGTTTCAAAAACTCAATGGTGCCTGCTGTCGTTATAAAGCATAACCTACGCCCCTTGCCACTATCCATGAGTGGTACTTGCATCAAGGAAACTGCACAGCTTTGCGTTCAAGGTATGTGTATCGCAAACCACCTTCTGTGTGTTCTGAATGAACACATATATGACATCGCTAAAAATGCTGCGAAATGTTTAGGTTTTCTTAGACGATGCAAAAAATACTTCTCCCTGTTAGATCTGGCTACTGTTTATAAGGCGTACATTCGCCCGAAGCTTGAGTACAATTCTCATATTTGGGCAGGTGCCCCTGTTACTCACTTGCGGCGTTTCCTGGATAGAATCCAGAAAAATGCATTGAAAATGATAAGGGATAAGGATATAACAGAAACATTTGATTCACTAGAACATCGTCGAAATGTTTCCTGTCTCTGCTTATTCTATTGCTTTTTATAAACAATGCTTGAGCGAAATAGCCAGTTGCATTCCTCCCCTTAAAAGTTTTCCACGTAATACTCGTACCGCTAGGAATGCTCATAAATTTACCCTTGAGCTTAATTTCGGACGCACTGTTAAGTATAGAGGCTCATTCTTTAGCCGCACTTCACGAATGTGGAATGCTTTACCCGGCTCGAAACCAATGCATCGGTACCTCCTTCCATCTTCTATACAATTTTCCTAAGCGCTCGCACTGTATTAATACATAATAAGGGTAGTAACAACCCCTTGAGTGCGCGCAGATTATAAAAAAAAATGTTGTCAATGAACCAACTGCAATAAAACGTATTTCTCTCATTTTAATACTGCTACAGCACATACAAAAGTCCTTTAACAAACTAGTAAAGTAGCAATGTGTATATTAGAGTGACCCAAAACTTTAATTCTTAAAAAAAAAAGACTGGCTATTTACGGTGGAATTGATTTATATTGAAATGGATTTTTATTTACTAATAGTAATACTTGGACATTTTTAAATGTCTTTTTTAAATTCTTTTATTTATATAATGTTGTATGAAAAAGTCTTCAATTTATAGGTATTTATTATCATTAAATTAAATCGCAAGACTTATATAAAGTTTGTGATAAAACCTTAATATTACCTGCATTCGATAAGATAAACATTTGAATCATTATACTGGAAAGAGGTTTGGCTCGCTTTCATGGAAAGACTTTGTTAAGTCAGTAATTTTTGATGCACCAAACGCCGTAAAACAAAATAATTGAATAACAATGACGACGGAACTGGAATACGCATACGGAAAGGTTGGTTAACCTTTAACTTTTACGTACAGTAAATTTGACATTTTGTCTGATGCAGAGAGAAATTATGAAAGAGAGAACAATCTTTCGTACGTCTGTCCCTCCCAAACCCTTTTATTTAGTATACCTGAAATAACACCAGATGATTCCATTCTTCTTAATGATATTTCAAGTCGTTGTATAAGAGTTTCTTCTCTTTTTTATCATTTGTTTTTGGTATTCCACCCATTTTTGAATTTAAATGTCAAAGTTACTGTACGTGCATTGTGTTCCGATTGAAATTGGTACGTACGACAAATTTGACAGCTGTTCCGTACTCCGTCTCCGTAATGCAGTTCCGTTTTTGCATTGTGTTCAGCCAGTAAGTTTTATTTAATCTATCCGATCGGTAACGATCTAATTTAGCCATACGGATTTATTGCAATGTTTAAGCTATATTTTTTATATAATTCTTTAAATAATATTCGCCATGTTTTTTAATCAAAGTAGGTACGTTAATTTATTAAAAAAATAAAATATTTATTTCATTAAAAAATAACTGAATTCATAGGCACATAGACTTCTTATAACTCCAAATTATTTTGTCTAAAAAACGGACGGATTCCCTAACATTGCCAAGAATCATGGCACAAAACCTACTTTTAAATACCTTGACAACCTATCCTTGCGTATAGAATTCAATATCCCAGAGTTATCTTCGTGAGATTTTTTTTTTATTATTGTGAATTTTAATCAATTTGACTACAAAATTAATTCAATTGTCTTTATTATGAAATCACAGCATCGATTAGAAATTTAGTCGAAAATCAATGCGTCATAGGGCGGGCGATTGACCGAGTTCTATTATGCTACTCAACTACCTACGAACGCAGATAAAAGGGGTGGTAGTTGGTAGATACTTTAAAAGTGGAAAGGTATATTTCACATAGAAAGTAAATCCGATACAAAATTATGTTCATAACTTAACCAATGACCTTGGAAGACATTTTGGGTACCACTTATGTATTCTCCTTAAATTGTCGTTTAAAAAATAATCAAAAATGTTTGTGGGTACATAACCCCGGTCTTTGGTAGTTATTCTTAAACGGAAACAGCATTCCTGCGAAAAAAAAATGTCTAATTCCTCTATCCTCGTCTAGTTTTTCTTTTTTCTAAAAATTATTTTCCATTTCATTGCCAACACTAGTGCGAAAATGCAGTCGTTTCGTTACATTTTATTTTATACAAGAACAAGAACCACTACAAACGTAAACTATTAGTCACACAAATGCAAACTGCACCAAAACAGCAACTTTTTGTGTGTTTTGAAAGAAAAATTCAAGAGAATCTCTCTTAAATGTTTGACAGAAGCAGAAATTTGCAACAAAAATTCTTTCTCTTTAGTTTATTCATTCATTCAATACTAAACAACACTACACACACACACACACACGAAACTTTAAAAATTCCATTTCATATTACCCACTTGGCAATTCTATTTTCTATCAAATCCCATGCCGGGTAACAAAACGAGTTATCTATTTTGACATTTCTTTTTCCAGTATTTTTCTGGTATTAAGAGAAAGTTTATTGCAACAGTAACAAAAAATATATTAAATTAAGGGGAATTTAGTTAAAATTTTCCTTCTGCAATCTCGAAAAAAGATGGCAAAATCTTGAAAAGATTGATAAGAAGGATTAGGTACATTAAAATACCTACATCATTGAAACATTTTAAGTTTATTCTTGGAATTGTTTTTTTTTTTTGCAACCCATCGCACCTAGTAGCGGCATCCTTTGAATCTCCAAATTAAGTTATTTTCTTGGGAAAATTATATCCCATCTCATCAGATTATGTATGGATAAATATGGACTTTGTAATACAAAAACAAAAAGACCACAGAATCAAAACTTGATAGGGGAAACAGAAGCAACGATAAAAAGACCGACTGGAAGTTTTTTACACCAGAGCTGTCGAAAGTAGTTTTAAGTAATGTTTTAATACATGTTAAAGTTGTGCAGTTTTAAATGACTAAAAGTTTGGAATAACTTTATTTTTTTTAATTAACGCGCGCACAAGGGACTATTTGTTTCCCTTTTAATGTAGAGTACACTGCGCGGGCATTAGGTAGATAGGGAGGGGAAAGATATGAGGTGTCGATTAACATTGTTTTGAATGCTTGCAGATCAAAATGGTAAGGGAAAATCTCGCCCTGTAAACTATTCCAAATTCGTGTTGTTCGGCTAAAAAAATAATCCCTATATTTCACGGTACGTCCGAAATTGGGCTCAAGGCTGATGGGCATTCCTTGCGAGCCGAGTATTACGGGAGAAACTTTTAAGGGGAGGAATGCAGCTGGCTACTTCGAGTGAACATTTTTTATAAAAGAAACGATAGAATAAGGAAGGAAAGACATGAAACATTGGGGGGCAACTGTTTCAGCGGCAGTTCTATATCCTATAAATCTTAACGCTCGATTAAGATTTGTTCCACTGTTCGGTGAGATAAGCCATCAGATCACCAGTGGAACGGTTGCTGCGGAAGCCATACTGACGGTCATGGAGAAGCGTTCGATCTTCGAGATACTCCTTAAGCTGACGGTTAATCAGCATTTCTATGACCTCAGAAAGAAGGGATGTTAGTGCTATGGGTCGGTAGGAGGTGGGAGAGGATGGGTCACCTTTCTTAGGGACAGGCTGGACAAATGCTGTTTTCCTAGGAAAGATTCAAGAAGAGCAGGAGCGATGGAAAAGCTTACGCAGTGGGTTTGCCAGTGTGGAAGAACACCTCTTCAAAAGAATCGGGGGTATATCATCCGGGCCAGCGGATTTGTGTACATCGAGATCTTTGAGAACTCTTGCTACTGTACGAGTGCGGAGCTCGCAGCGAAGTGGGCGGCGAGCAAGTTTGCCTTCTCTGAAGAGTAAAGAATTGGTTTGTTATTGTCGATGAGCGTTGGAACCGAAGATGTTGAGGAGTGGCTTTCTCGTATGGCCAAATAGTCCTGGTAGGAAGTTTTTCTTTAACTGGACACCCATCCAGTCACGAGAAATTAGCTGAAAGACACGTCGACGCTTTCTGACTTCAACCCACTGTAGCTTTTTTACAGAGAATCGTGTTCAAGTTTCTAAGAAAACGGAAATCTGGGAGGGTTTAGAATCTTGAACTGGATAATTGTAAAGGTGTGTCCACACAAAAGAAACAAACATTTCAGAAACATTCCGTCTGCAAGTACAAATTTTAGTACATAAAATGGGAAACAAATAAATATTTCACAAATGTTTGTGAAAGCGTTCACACAAAAACAACTTTTTAGAAACATTTCAGAAATGTTTTTTAAACATATATGAAACAGTAAAGAAACGTTTTTAAGCAATTCTTCCTAAAATATTTCTTTGGTGTGGACCATAGAAAAAAGAAAAAAAGAACTGCGACTCGTACCGACCAATCCCTGAAATTTTATTTTGTGTATGTGAATACGTGTGAGATTCGTGTGAGAACCAGCCAATCAGCAGCCAATCCGCCACGTGCCCACTTAAATGAAAACATATTTAGAAGTCCCATAAGAAATGTACAGGGACCAGTACACATAGTCGCTGAACGGGTATTTTTCAGTTTGTAGACGTTCTTGTTTTCTATTGTGTGGTCTCACCTTAATATATCTGACAAACATTTCTAAGAATATTATCAGATAAAATTGTAAATTCAGCCGATTTTTAGACTATTTGTTTACTGACATATAACAAGGTTAGCTTTTTGGTGTTCAATGAGGCTGTCTGGAACAGTTAAGAACAGCATTTTCGGCACCTCCTTTTAAGGAAGAGCAGATTAGTGAAAACTGTCAAAGTCAGCTGATGCATTTTGTAACGTTTTTTTTCAAAGAAGTGTAATTTTGATTTGTGAGGAAAGTTTAATTTATTATATTATTATATTATATTATTATATTAAAATAAATGAATAAATTCTCTTTTTTTAACAAAACAGACATAGATGCCAAATCTTGAAAAAAATTCCGAACACAACGGAATATAATGAAATTAGCTATACATATCATCCTGTTCTAAACTGTTCTCACATTTCGCACTACTTTTGTGTTGCTCTGTTCTGACCTGTGGTGTTCTGATCTTAAAAAAAGCCCACTGAATAAAGCACTATTCACGCCAGAAGCACAATCACAGAAATTGAGGACGAGATTCTGAAAACCTCTTTCGATGCAACGCGTGGCAGGTCTTAAGAAAAATCACTAATAGTCAAATTAATTAATAAACAACAAAAAGCATATTAACAATATCTAACATCAATATTGTTAATGAATTGACGCTCTGATGGGAAAACTGCATAATCCAGGTTCATACTGTAAGCTCACAAAGCACTAATCAAGGACTTTGTTTTTATTTAAGCAGATTGTTGATATTTATTAAAACATCGAAATACGTACTAATCACATTAAATAATTGGCAAGAATTTTATTATGCTGATCTGACACAATTCAGGTACGTATTTAAAAATGCCACATGATATTGAATAACAAGATATTAACAAGAGTTTAGGTGGCCAGCTCTAGACGAGGCAATCATAAATAAATAAATGTATTGGCGCGACAGCTCCTTAAGGAGTCAAGGCCTAGTGACTTATACTCTCAACCATCCCTGTGTGTGTGTTGTGAATCTGCAAGAATGGAAGGGACCTACAATTTACCGCACGGCTACATGAGATGTACTTTTTCGAGACAAATTTTACTCTTGGAGGTTTTGTCAGTTCTCGCAACAGGTAGTACCCCGGAAAAAGGTGGCCTTGGCGCGGAGTCGAACCCCAACCCTTCGCTTAGCAGTCCAACACACTAACCACTAAGTCACGGGGCACTACCAATTTCATTACAATGACTTAAATTCAAAGACTAGTACTAGAAACATTTCTTTCACTAGCTTCCCAATCGACCCTTTCATAAAGGAGCTGGTGACCAAATTGCCTTAAGATGAAAGCAAAGTCACAATTGGAATAAGAGCAATTAGTTGAAGCTGCAAAGCACTTTCTATCATGAAAAAGAAGCCAGGCAGCTATCAAGGCCATATCCTCTATTGGCTTGTAAGCCTTTGAAGGGTCCTGGATACTGTGACATATAGAGGAATGAAATGGCAGACGGTTCATTCCTAAAGCCGAGGCAAATTTTACGGTGAGTACTATAAAGAGAAGAACAGAATTCACTAAAAATTCTTCAAAGCTACAAACGATAGATAAACCACAGTTGACCACTTTTGGGTTTCGAGAAGGCTTTGTTCGTATATCTCAAAGAAAAACACAGAATACATTCTAAAACTAATTATCTTTGTTGGTAACCTACGGGATGCTAAGGAAAAATAGGTATTACCACATCATACTTATGCAGAGGATATCAAGACGTTGATGCGGAATGCATCACTTCATCTGCGAATGCCCTAGCCTAACACAGACCAGAAAAGCAGCTTTCGGGGAATGCTTTATCGAGACGTAAGGATTCAAAATGGTTTAAAAAGGCACCCCACAAGTTACTCTTCACTAAATTCCTCAGCGTTCCCCAACATCCAATCTTCCCCTAAAACCTCGAAACCAAAATGGATCCTTTGCCGTATCATGCCCCCATCTTACTTAACCTTACTTTAACTTGAATGATACATTTGAGATAGGTAGGAAATTTGAAGAGTTTTGGAGCGAGGATTCGAGAAGTAGCAATACTTTACCTACCTTACTTTGTTTTCATCGATCTGCAGATCTATGCAAGCAAGCATTTGGTAGCCAAAGACAAGATAGAAATTTGGTCGAATGGTCCCTCAAGATAGCCTTAAATTTAGGAATTAACGTCCATAATTACATTTAACCCCTGCAATGGGTTATGCAATGGAAAAGCACCTCAAACATTAGAGCCATTTTGAGAATTCATAACTTTATTCAACGTTTATAGTTAACTGGCTCAAAACAATGGAAATACCGAGCTGGATGTGTATTAGCTGTCAAACAAGGACGTAAGTGAAGTTTTTTTTTTTGAAAAATGTCCAGCAATATGCACAAAACTGCAAGATTTCGCTGTTCAACGAGGAATTTCCTGCTCTGAACTGTTCTTAAATTTGCTGATTTTGCTGTATTCAATTTGTATGTGATAATTTCGTCATCGAATGATATTTGTCTGATCTAACTTCACACTGACTTAATCAGCTGTTTCGATCTGACATTTCCACCTGCCAGTTTGAATTCTATTTCTGTGTTGTTTATGTTTTCCTCGTTTCAAAACAAAAACACTACCCATAACCTCTTTAATACTATTTGGACTGGGACCAACGACAGCCCTGTTCGGTGGAGACACATTCAAAGAGCAAAACCAAAATCAAACCGTAATCAAATTAAAAAAAAAAAAAACGTCTGAGACGAAGTGTGTGGCGTGTGGGTTTTAGCGCACACACACACACTCATCCTCTCACACCGTGTTTTCTCTTCAAAATTGGCATATTTTTGGCAAACTTATCTTTTTTTTTCTTTAATTTGTCCTTCCACAAAGATATCGCAAAAATTTAATAAAGAACAAATGCATACTCCAGCGCATTATTAATCCAATCCAATCGGAATCCCACCAACGCCCAGAGACATGAATGAGGCATAAGGCAGTCATGACATGACATCAAAAAATAAGGAAAAAAATGAAAAAAATTGTTGTGCCATCATCACCAAACTAAGAAAAGAATTTGCAAATCGTCCTCCTCGTCTTGGTCTTTTCCTTGCTCCGAGGTGCTAGGTGCATGCTGTATGGTGGTGCATCTCCTCCAGATTGCCTGTGTCCGGTCTCCGGTGTTCATTTTCGCCTATTCTTTTGAATAGGATTATAAAATCAATGCACTCTTCGGTGTAAATCATAAGAAGAAACAAGAAACACAAAAAAGACCAAGAAATAGACATTCGCCAGTTGCCACATTGATTCCCGACAATTTTTTTCGTTTGCTCTTTAATTTAAACATTGATTTTTTCCGTTTTCCCAATTTGCGAATTTGTTTTGCGATTTTTTTTTTGAAAATATTGCAAAAGAAACGTCACTGACGAAGAGGAGCAGGAGAGGAGCCTATAGTGATTGCTCTGCTCCGCAGTCCACAGAACAGGAGATCGACTACAATAATTGTTCATTGATCTCTTCCTTCATTTATGCACACACCCGAGCGGTGGTACTGGGTGCCGAGCAGAGCACCCTACCCGAACCATGCATGAACCGAGAACCGACACCCGACCGCACCGAATCTACAACCACGACTCGCTTCGTCTTAATATGTGGGAAAACGGAAGAAATTTTTCGACACAAATTTTCCAATTTTTTCCTGCAATTTTCAATGCTCGGCCGTTTTGCAATGGTGCAATGTATGGCCAGATGGGGGGAGATGGGAAATAAATTAATAAACTTTCAATAAAAACACACCAATATGATTATTTTTACACTTTTTTCACTGCGTTTCGATTTTTTTTCACTCAACACTCTGCGAACGAAGAACACTACGAGAATGGGGTTTTCATTATTTTTTTTCGGCTGTTGTTGTTTTGTGTAGATTGATTTTCTATTGATGATGATGTAAAGAGTATTTATAATTATTTGTTAGATTAGACAATCGATATTGCTAATTACAAATATTTATTTGAACAGAAATTAGAGACAAACGCGGTGGTCAGAAATCTGCACGAGAAAAATTATGTTACGAGGAATTCAATTCAAATCAGAAAGAAAAACTGGATATATTGACGGCCATACTCCTTTTGGTTGGGCATTAGTTGGCCTGTTTTAATGCATGGTATTGATAGGGCGGTGAGAGTTGTATATCGGTTGCTTCTTTTCTGTAGTGTTTAGAAATGGTTGGGTTTATTTTGGTGTTAGCGAAAATTGTTCAATATGATTGGTTTTCGTGGAGAAAATTTGAGCGAGATGTTAGAAGTGGTTGAAAAATTGAGTTCAAGAAAGATAGCGCTACGTTAAATCCAACCTAGTGGTTAATGGCATGCTAACATGAACAATTATTTTTGTTTTAAAACCGAAAAATAATGTCTCACAAGCTTACAGACGTAGGTTTGAAGGAAAATAAATTATTTAAATGGTAAGTAATTGCATAAGTCTCTCCTTTAATTGACATTATTATTAAATTAACTTTTATGTATAGGCATTAATAAAAATAAATTATATTTTTACTATGGGCTGTACAAATGAATGTGTTTCATTTTGCAATGAATAATAAATGAATTCATTTAAATGTATCCTAATTTCAATAAGCAAGAGTTTCAAAATTGTCTTCTTACTTCTGTTTGACACCTTGTGTCATAAAAAAAGTATACAAAGTGTCAGTACAGTACACATAGCGAATCTCTTTATATTGTTTTTTTTTTTTTGAGTCGATGTTTTTATAAGATTTCCTTCTCTTATCAAAAAGAAATGTATTTTCTCTTATCATTTCTTTAAGTTTTTCTTCCATTATTTAAAAAAATTATAAATTAATAAATTGTGCCTCCGAAAGCACAACAACGAGCGCAAAATAAAATTGTCAATATTTTTGTTTTTTTTTCTGCAATATGGTGCTCCTGAATTTCACTTGCGCAAAGTTGGTAGCAATGGAATAGCATTAGCAAATTTAGGACTTTGGTCTAACGACGCTGTTGACGTTGCTGGTGCAACAAAAAAAAATTTTAAAATAAGTCACTAGACCGAATCAAACTATAAGGGGGAACAACCATGCTCGACAACATGAGTTCGATGAAATAATAACTCTACTCTCAACTTTGCGTTTACATGGATACTGATGTCGAACATCAGTTTTTTTTTAAATTTTCCAATAGGACCAACGCAGAATGGAAACAAAACAAAATAAACAACATTTTAAAAGCATGAATTATGAACGAAATTCTTGAAGAGGAATAGGAAGAAAGAAATGGAAAGGAAAATAAATTGCACGACAGGATCGCACGTGCTTGCTCTTATGGGCGGTCACAGCGTCGAATAAAAATTTGAAAAATATTAAGGGAACTTCAAAGTTTTTGTTCAATTTGTATGACTTTTGATTGTTCGAAAAAAGTACGAAAACAATTTTAAGCAGAATACATACATACGAACAGGCAGACAAAATTTTGCCAGTAATATGTTTCCCCATCATCGTAATGTCATGTTTGATTGTTACTTCAATTTTGTAATCTGCACGATGCAAGATGCCTAATTTGCTTTATAAATAGTACCTGTAATCGCAAAGTTTTTGTTTTTTGGGTTAAAAATGGATTCAGGACATTATTTTCGAGAAAATTTACCGAATGAATAAAAATCGTAGTTGTTGGGCGTCTGTTTACACAGATTGTATGGTTGGACAAGCCAACAATTTTTCAAAAATTTTTGAAAATAATCACTTACATGATGGCCCAGCGGTTGTTTTTTGCGTTGATATGATCGGGCATTGATGATTTTTCTTACCATGTTGTCGAGCATATTTGTAAGCCATCTATAGTGCAGATTAAATGCTAAAATGCAGATGAAAATGTTTATCACCCTAATATTTCTTTTAACAATTATTCATAGTTTTAAAATCTTATTTAAAATCCTGTTAAATAAGTCACGCCGTTAGGTTCACTTTAATGCATTTAGGGCGGCTTTGTTCACTATTGTTTAACTCGCAGAAAAATCTAAAGTTAGCCAACTTGGGAGTTGATCTAAACTCGAGAGATAAACGGTAAGTTGAAAATTGGTTTTGTTCACTATTTTAACTCCTTAGTTGGCATCAAATTGGCCAACTTCCAGTTTTCGAAAATTCCCTGGGATATTTGTGACAGATGACACATTTTGACAAAAATGGTAAAGGACGTAGAAAAGTAGGAGAAATGAAATAAGGAATGGAAGAATGAAAAATTTAAGATTTTTTTGGTTGAGTTTTGAAGTTTCTCGTTTGAGAAAGAAAATGCTATACACAGACTTAAAAAAAAGAACTTTTAAAATTGAAAACAGTTCCCAATAAAGTTTTTCAATGGTAATGAATAATTTTTAATTAAATAAAACAGCGCAGTTTATATGAAAGTATTGGAAATATCCGGGGTAATCCAAATCAGTGTAAACACCAAAGTACCTACGTTTTTTTATAATTAACGCGCGCACAAGGGAGGCATTAGGAAGGAAGGGAGGAGTGAGAGGAGGTGTCAATTAACATTAGTTTTGAATGTTTGCAGATAAAAATGGCAAGGGAAAATCTCGCCGGGTAAACTATTCCAAATTCGTGTTGTTGAAATTGGGCTCAAGGGTGAACTGATGAGCATTCCTTGCGAGAAGAGTATTTCGGGAGAAACTTTTAAGAGGAGGAATGCAGCTGGCTACTTCGAGTGAACATTTTTTATAAAAGAAACGATTAAATAAGGAAAGACATGAAACATTGCGTCCGTGTTCGAGAGGAGCAATTGTTTCAGCGACAGTTCTATTTCCTATCAATCTTAACGCTCGATTTTGTCTATCAAGCAGCACCTGCTCAGAGGTGGCAGTCTCTCCAAAAGGAGAATGAAAAAAACAGAGGAACCGCCAAATGTAAAACAAGGTCTTTTGACTAACACAAACAATTTTATCTAACATTTTTGTTAGCGGTCGTTTCTTGATAATAAACAATGTGACTAAAAATATTAAGTTATTAATTTTCAGAAAAAAAAAATGTTTTCTCAATAGAATACGATTTTCTTATTCTTGTTCAGATGATAGTGACGTAAGGTGCCAGTTATAGCGATCAGTATAAACCATCAGGAAAAGTTGAAAGAAATGGAAACAACATTTTTTCCCTGATGAGCGTTTATAGCAATCATTAAAAATACGTCACTTGACTTCACAAAAAAAAAAAAAAACAGAAACAAACCACCGCCTGTCTTTTTTTCTGTTGCAAAGTTCATCAGAAATTTTTTTCCTGATGCTTGGGACAGGAAAAAATTGGAACGCAAATAAAATAAATAAATTATTTTTTCACAAAAATAATTCATTTAATTGAAAACTTTTTGGCAAAATTTCCTTGCATTAGTATAGTAATAGTGTTTCAAATCATATGAAAGAAAAGTTAAATTTCCTTATGATTTTTTTCCTAATCATTTTAACTGGCGCCTAATACGCAAAGTCAGCCAAAGTTATAAGGCCAGAGAAAAAAGAAACAAGAACGAAAACATAGGATAATTCCCTCTTCGCCTACAAACTGAAAAAGCCCCGTCAGCGACATATATGTTTCCCGATCCCTGTATATTTCTGATGGGGCTACTAATACGTCTGCAGTTTTGGTGACAGGAAAGGTTTGGCTGTTGGCTGCTTCTCACACGTATCTCACAAGTAATCACATATAAAAAATTAAATTTCAGGGTTTGCAGGGCATGGTCGGTACGAGTCGCAGTTCTGTTCAAACAAAAAACTCCAAAACTCAACACCAACAAAATCTTACCTTACCCTTACCATTTTTGTTAAAAATAGAATTTAAAAAACAATTGAAAATAGGAATAATGTAATCAATTTCTAGGAAAAAAAAAAAACCAAAGTTTCCTCCTTCTACTTCTACTTTTTCGTGAAGTTTAGACATTCAGAAGCTTATAAACTCTTGAGTTGAAAGTTGATACCGTTAACTTTGAGTGAAAAAAGCAAATTTACACAATGTAAGTAAAAATCCTCAAGTTATGTTCAACTTCGACTGAACAAAACCGTTCTTAGTGCTATCTCACCCTTATCGTGTTCTGGAATGGCAATGTGCAACCTCCTTAATGCTAACGTGGTGAAGTTGAAATAAGTTCAGGTTTGGTGAGTTTATTTTTATTTTTGACAGCTATTTGATTTGAAGATTTTTTTGTTTAGAATTTTGTAATTAAAATAAATAAATCTTTTGTTTTATGAACTTTGAATTAAATATCATATTTAAAGCATATTGTATCTTCCTAATTCTATTTATTTTCACTTCACAGAACCTCATCATCATCAGTAAAAAAACATACACAAAAGATTCAAAGTATCTGAACAGTTTGCTCCTCTTATTTCATACGTAAAGTTAAAATTTTAAAATATTTCATTCTGTTCCAGGTGCTTTAGCCCTTACGACGATACTATGATAGTTACTTCTTAAAAAATACATATACGAAGCAACAGCGACTCCTGGCGAAACTTAAAATCTCTGTAATCCTTGAACCCACACCCAGCACCGTTGTTTCCACTTTTTCATGAATTTTAAATAATTTTTATTGAATATTGTAATTATTATTCTTTGTTTATATTTAAGAAACAAAATGACGCTGCACAATTAAGCAGGGCCAGGCCATATAAAAAATGGCTTTAAGTAAATCGAGAGAAAGTTGCAGTATCTCGTGCAAGTTCGGAATACTATTCCTGAACAAACAAATCCTCAAAGATAGCCTTTAGTTGATTTCAAGCATGTAATAACAACAAGAAAGCTTGCCAAGCCTATCTCTTGGTTCTGGAAGACCAAGGGATATCTTTAGGGCTTTTTAAATGAAAATTAGAATTGGGGTCATGGAATTAACTAATTTTAAAAATTAAAACCGAAAGTTTGTGTTTAACTAAAATTAATACGGATAATCAAACTGGATAGTCAAATGGGATGCTTACGATTAATGTTAGTGGAACATGAAGAAGTTCTGGAAGCAGTCAATGTGTAAAAGTCCTCGCATCAACAGCATTTTATCCTTTTGAATCTGGAATTTTATAATAAAATTGATGAACATTGGCATAAAAGAAAGAAATTACCGAATTTATTTACATATGTATAAATGAATTCATTACATGTTTGGTTTATATGCCCACATCACGATCATTTTGAAAATTCGTTGTTAAAACAACAGAAAAACTAAAATTTTAATTCGTTTGAAATAATTTTTATTTCAATTTAAAGTAAAAAAAAAACATTCGCAAAAAAATTTACGTTATAAGTGGTTTAAGTGTTTGTATATAGTTAAGCCGAATTCAAATGGTTGACAGGAAAAAAGCCTGGAATTAAAATTTCCAACATACATACATATGTATATAGTTAAGCCGAATTCAAATGGTTGACAGGAAAAAAGTCTGGAATTAAAATTTCCAACATACCATCTTCATTTAAAGACTTTAAAGCCGCCTCCGATAACAGGCAGGGTTGAACTTTATAAGGCATCGAAAGAATTCGGCATCCCCAATAAATTAAAACGACTATGCAGGCATACAAGCCAAGTAATAGTAGCCGGTTTCCGTCACCAGTATTGGTTAACGACATCGACATTATAGGCAGAAGACAACAAGCTCGGTCATCCAGATCGAGTAGGTGGCACTTTCTTGCACTAGGGGTCACAACAATAACTGATTATCGAACTCATGATGTCTGCGTTAGCAAACAAACATTTTATCTACTGCGCCAAGCTCGGTAGACTCCGCTAAGTTAGGTACCTAGTTCGCATGAACCAGGTCGGAAAGTCTTTTGTAGTTCTTTAATCGTTGAATGCAACGTGGTAGAACTTTCTTACGTTGGAAAGATGACTTAGAACAGAACGCCCGAAGCCTTGGGAAGCGCAACTGGATGACATAGGCCAACAATCGGGATGAACTTGTTGAATGAGACCTGGACAGGATCCCGGTTCTCGCGCCGATTATTATGATGATAATATTCAAAGGGTAGACATGTGTTGTCCAGAGTGGCAATGTGACTTCTACGGATCTACCACCGTTTTTTAATTAATTGTCCGCAACAGTGAGCGGTGAACTCTGTTCTCGTCAGTATTTACACCATCGATTTCATTGACAGTCTACCTCCTGCAATTCCGTATGCCAACGATTGAATCGCTTACAGAACGAACAGGTCTAAAAGATGAGGTTATCAGAACTCTCTTGCAGCGTTGCTTTGTTAGTTAGAAATTTAGTTTAAAAAATGTGAAACTATCCTGTTTAGAATCTCTGCGTCTAGGGCTTCTAGGGATACGAAAAAGAACTGCCGCAAGCTAGACATCCACTGGCGAGTAAAGGTGTGGTAAAGTACTTTGGTATCTGGCTAGATCAGATTCTTATTTCAATCGACAGTTACCTGGCTGTTCTGAACTTGATAGCGGGATAAAGGTGATTTGCTGCATGGCCCTCATTAGGCCGATGATTGCCTAAGGATGTCAAGTCTGATTCTGGTTTTTGATTTTTTTTGTCTTCCTACCTATCTTTGAATACATAGAACACCAGACCCGGAGTACAAACACTATCCCAACGAGGTCCTATACAACGGGCAAATATAAACAGGATAGATAACTTTTTAATTAAGCTGGTTCAAGGTCCAAGGGCGATGAACTCTACTAATGGCCAATTCTATGGGGCTTACTACCCCAAGGTGAATATTTGAAAAGTAGGTGTTAAACTGGTTTTATCCCGCCGCAGGCTTTCCTTTATTTATAGTGTTTTTTTGGTAATCCGGAATCAGTCACAGAATCACCCCGATCCGGAATACCAAACCAACAAATTGCAAAAGCAGTTTTAATTCTGAAGTTTGGGATTCATTGTATTTGTAAAACGCCAAATGCGATTGAATTTTTTTTTTATTTCATTTGTAAACATGGCGGATACAAATTTGCAGGATTGCATTTCATTTGCAATGAAAAAGGAGAAATTATAATATATTTCTATTTCAATTATATTCTCTTTCACTTTATTTGCTTTCTTTCGTAGATTTTGTGTTTATTTTGTTATTATCTCCCTCAAATCAATGTCACAATTTCATACGTTAAATAAAAAACTGTCGTTACACGTTTTTGAATTTTAAATTGTGTCTATGGGCGCGTGATTCTGGTTTTGATTCTGACTACGAAAACAGAAACGATTTTCTGTTCTTTTCAGAACAAGAACTATCATTGAGTGCCAATCTAACAATATCAGAAGCATTTGGAATTCTTCTGGGTTGTTCTAGACGACCAAAAAAAAGAAAAACGATATTAGACAGCAGAGGGCTGATAAGAAAGATCGCCGATCCCGTTGATATACAACGTCGGCCATAAAAGAGTGAATAAGCGGCTGCTTAACGACGGAGACATTGTCGCTAGGAGCTGCGTCCGATTGGGACCGGAGGAGTGGGGAGCTAGGGCGGCACAAAGAAAAAATAATAAAATCTAATATATAATCTAATATATATAAATGTATTAGTGCTACGTGGCTTAGTGGTTAGTTGTTTAGGACTGCTAAGCGAAGAGCTTGGGTTCGCGTCCCGCTCATAGCCACCTTCTTTTCTGGGTTATTGCCTCTTACGAGGAACTGACAAAATCTCCAAAAGTAAAAATTTGTCTCGAAAAAGTGCATCTTATGTAGAAGTTTGGACTCGGCGGTAAATTGTTGGTCCCTTCCCTTCTCAGATTAACAACACACACACAGGAATGGTTGAGAGTATAAGTTACTAGGCCTTGGAGCTGTCGCACCAATAAATTCATTTATTTTTATATATATGTACATAAATATAATAAATACATTTTACAATGTAGTATGTAGAGTTCAATTCATTTAACCAAGTCTGGCCACGGGCTAAACCTATTTCTTTCCAATTTACTGGCTGAACACAATGGTGAAGCTGAAGCTAAAGTATGAAGCGCTGTCAAAGTCAAATATACGCAAACCCTATAAGGCGAACAATGAAGTTAAGAAAATATTTATATTTTCTCGCAGGAACCATAAATGTTTCGGGATACATGTAGTCTGTGTAGTAGTTAGTTAATCCTGTAACTCTTCCATCTACCAAAATTCACAAACTCCTGCAGTCTTTGGGGAATGGAAGCATAATAAACAAACCTCCAGTCATATATCTATTGATCATTTTACATTTAATACTCTCCCGTAGAAAATGTTAATTTTTCCAGAGTAAAATTTAGCCTATTACTCAATCCAGTATTTCATACATCTACCTTCCAGATTTCATTGAAATCCGTTAAGTCGTTAAAGCGTTATTGCGGAACAAACATCTTAACATCCAAACACTCACATTTGTAATATGAGTAGTCACTTATAGCGACTACTCATTAAAATTTTAAAGATTTGGTTTCAAAATCGAGATTTGATCTTTTCAATGAAAGTCGTTTCATGGGCGGCATTGGTGCAGTAGATAAGATGTTTGCTTCTGACCCGGAGGTCGCCAGTTCGATACTCAGGTTGAGAAGACATTTTTCTTACTTCTATTTCAAGCTACAGCCGCCCGTGAGTTTTAAGTGCGAAAATAGTCACCTACCTAATTCAAAATAGCAACACTATAATGCTCTGCTTTAATGACTGTTCTGATCGATTCGCAGAAGTCTTGCACGAGCCCCTCAGAAAGAGGACGTACGGCGGATGAGCCCAACCAATTGGACCAACGGTGGCGTCAACAGTCAACGAAGCAGACGCCCAATGAGCTACTTCGACATATTTGGAGATAAGGTCATTGGGACAATTCAATGCAAGTCAGGGAAATAGAAATAGAGATGGTGGCGGATGAACCCTTAATGAGCCAACGGCAGGGCTCATATCCCCGAAGTGGGTCACGGACTCCGGATACTCCGGTTCCTTTTGTCCAAGGAATCCAACAAAGGACCTGGCCCTCCAGGTTGGGGGTTGTGCGTGGGGTTAACAACCCTGCCACGGAAAAAAGAAAAAGTTCCGAAGCGACCAATAGCCTCGGAAAATGACGGATTTACTGTTGACAACCTGGAAAAACCAATTAAGGACAACGACCTTCGGATCTGCACGTGGAATGTTAGAACTCTTAACAGATCACGTGCAGCCAAACAACTAGCGGAGAGCCTAGACTGCTACAGAGCAGGAATTATTGCCATACAGGAAGTGCGATGGAATGGGCCGGGCAAAAGGAGGATGAAAAACTGTGACGTGTACTACGGTGATTGTGCAAGAAGACCACAGCGTTTATTTGGGTGCGGATTCGTCATAAGCGGTAGACTTAGGCAAGAAGTCTTGGGCTTTCGACACGTAAGTGAGCGACTTGTGACAATCCGTATCAAGGCTAAATTCGCCAACATTAGCCTAATATGCGCTCATGCCCCCACAGAGGACAAAGATGACGCCACCAAGGATGACTTCTATGAGCTCCTCGACAAAACCTATGAGCAATGCCCGAAATACGACGTTAAGATCGTACTAGGCGATTTTAATGCCAAAATAGGTAAAGAGAAAATCTTTGGTAGGACTGTCGGAAAACATACAACGACTTAGGCTAATCGACTTCGCAGCGGCACATAACGTCACCATTGCAAGCCCACGGTTACCTCATCTCGATATACACAAAGGGACTTGGCGAAACCCAGATTAAAGAACCGTCAATCAGATTGATCACGTTGCTATCTATGCAAGACACGCCTCCAGTATCTTGGATGTTCTCACCTTCCGAGCAGCTAACATCGACTCGGATCACTACCTAAAAAGAGAAAGCGTGAGAAGCGCGCGATCGAAGATATTGAGAGATGCTACTCCAGGAACAACGTGCGGAAGTTTTACCAACAGGTAAAAAGAACATGTCAAGGAAAAAAAAACCCGCACAAAAGCCTTTAGAGATAGGAATGGAAACCTCGTAGTAGAGTCACAGTCGGTGCTGAGTACATGGAAGGACCATTTCTGCAGAATGTTAAACGGCGATGAAGACCAAAATCCCGCTGTCAGGAAGAATAAACCATTCAACATGGATGATGACAGACAAAACTTCCATCCACCTGACCAAAATGAAGTAAGGATAGCAATATCTAAACAAAAAAAACAACAAAGCTGCTGGACCCGACGGATTACCCGCAAGTGAGTGCAATTCGTAGCATATGCTGACGACAAAGACACCATTGGAAGAACCCAGCTAGACTGGAGCATTTGCTAACATTGAAGCTGAAGCGGCTAAGATGAGACTAGTGGTCAGTGAGGCCAAAACGAAGTACCTGCTGTGCACAAAAAGGGACACACAACACCGGCGGGTTGGACAAAACATCACAATAGACAGGTACAACTTTGAGGTAGTTAGGGACTTTGTGTACCTCGGATCCGCTATAACATCTGACAACAACATCTCGTCAGAAATATAGCGAAGAATTACTCTTGCCAATCGCTGCATCTATGGGCTAGGAAGGCAATTGAGTAGCAAAGCCCTCTCTCGAAAGACAAAGGAGACTCTGTATAAGACCCTAATCATCCCAGTCCTGCTCTATGAACGATGAAACATCGTTCATGAAAATATCGACTTTTCAACATCGATGTTGATACCGATGTTTTCGCGATGTTTAAGAAAAATGTATGTGAACTGATTTTTAGATATAAAATGGATTTTTTAACAAAAAAGTGTACAAAAAAGAATTACATTTCATTTATTCCTCATTATTGAACTTAAATACAATTAATTGGACAGACGATAAGTAGGTAAACAACACAGAATCGATTCTGAACAAAACCTGTCATTAATTGCCAAACGAACACTTTCAAAATTATTCGGAATGCTTCTGGACTGTTTTGGACGACCAAATAAAAATGATAATGTGATTCTGAGCAAAAAAACTACACAAAAAATATTGCCTGTCCACAAATAAATACATACGAATACATTACCAGCTAGTTATCGATACAAATAAGTAATACCTTTACCTATAACTAAGGAACTATCAGAGGTTTTACTCGGTAACACAAAACTGGTTGTGCGTGAAATTTGAAATCACTACGTTTTACTTTGGTGATATGATATTTCGACGCACATGGTAATTATACTGGTGGATGCTAGCTAAGGACCGAGCTGTCTGGAGAACCATGTTGATTGAGGCCCAGGCCCACTCCAGACTGTAGCGCCACCTTAGCTAAAGTAAGATAAAGATATTGATACTGGACACTTTCAAGGGAAACAATTCTTCAACGGGAATTCAGTCCTGACGCGAATAGGGCGAATAAAGGAGAAGACTCACTCCTGCATTGTATGATCTAATCCAAGAAGTGAATTTAGTCCAAAAAGCCAACACATCGAGCAGGAAAAGCAACGTTTCAGCCAAGAGGATCATCGAAACCCAACCCCCAGATTAAAACTGATCAGGAACAACGATCATCCGCTACAGGGAACCAGGCTGTTACGGATGCAAAATCTCTTGGTCTCGACGACTGGATATGTTTCTAAGATATTGTTGACGTAAATGGAATTAATACTCATAAATATATCATATTTGTTACTACATGTTCAAAGGCGATGGTGATATTGAGGAAACGCATAGAGACCAGTTAAATTAGTTGAGGTTAATCCTAAACGCGGTTGAAGAAAGTTTTTTTTAGAACTATAGCCAACAGGGAAAATGAATTTTATGGACATACTTACATAGGTATGTAAGTACTTACTATATATTAATAAGCTCCGTTCTCCAAATTTAGAGTTCACAAAACTCGTAGTTTTTCAAAAAACAGAGCCAACAAAATCAAAATATGTATTTTTAGCATGACTCAGTTTCCCAACAGGATTTAATTTTTATTATATATTTTTATTTTATTTAAATAGTTAAAAATAAAATCTTATCTACATAGGTACATATGTACTTAAGTATGTTGTCTTCTCGATTGTGTGCCAAAATATAAAACTTCTTAATTATTTCGATTTTGTTTTCAAAAATAAGTACAAAATATGTAAATTATCTACTTTTTGAAAACTATTCAAGTTTATACTGACAAGACAATCAAATATTAAGATAACAAACGTATATTTAAAAAAAACGCTGTCACCAGCATGTCCTGTCTGTTAAGTTTGTTAACAAAAATGATAAAGTTTTAAATTTACAACATTCTGTGTCACATTTCGCATATGAAATACAAGGGGCAGCTTAGAATTGAGAAGCAAACATTTTAATCTAATTCATGGGTTTCATCTAATTTGTAAATGTTTTATAACCTTAGAGGCTACGTTGTATTGTTTGTTTAGAGCTGTCGTCATTTTTAAACTTTAAACAATTGACGTAAAATGTTTGTTTTATTTTTTTTGTTGTTCTCGAACCCGTGTTATAAAAGATGAAAATTCATGTGAAGTGACTAACAATTTAAATAAAATTAAGAGAATAAACTAAAAACATTTTTTTATCTTAAAACTGTACATTCCAAATTGGCGTGAATTCTAGGAAAAGGAACTTAAAATAAATTAAATTTGATTAAAATTAATCAAATATGACACAATTGTGACGAAAACGGCTTAGACTTATTTTGACACTTTTTTATTTGCGATTATAGGGACCATAAGGCAATTAATGCATTCGTAAAAAAAAATTCTAACAATCAGACATGACATTACGATGATAGAGAAACATATATGAGTTACTGGCAAAATTCTGTCTGTCTGTCTGTCCGTCTGTACGGATGTATATTGAACTAGAGCCTAAACGGTTTGGTCAATCGTCTTCAAATTTGGAACATAAGGTTATTTTGAGATTCTACAGAGAAACTTAAAAAAAATTTTTTTAGCTCAAATATTAACGGTACCTATCATATAACCGTTAAGTAAAAACTTATTTGTTCAATATGCTTACCAACTTACTCACTTAGGGGGCGCTACAGTTCGGGACGAACCTGGGCCTCAACCAACATTCCTCTCCAGCCAGCTCGATCTTTGGCTAGCTGCCTCCAGTTTTGCACTCCAAGTTGGTTGAGGTCGTCCGCCACTTGAGCGCGCCACCACCAAAGCGAGGTCTTCCTTGACTGCGTCTACCCTCTGAGATGGGATCGAAGATCCTGCGAGCCGGAGCATTGTTGTCCATTCGCTCTTAATGACCTAGCCATCTTAAACGTGATATGCGTATTTTTTTGACCAGGTCAATGTCGTTGTACCACTCGTATAGTTCTTGGTTGAACCTTCTCCTCCAAGGCGCGTAAACGAAAGTAGGGCTAAAAATCTTCCGAAGAATCGTGCGCTCAAAACGACTAAGGATATCTTCATCCGCTTTAGATAGAGTCCATGCCTCGGCCATAGAGCAGTACTGGGATGATTAAGGTCTTATACAGAGTCTCCTTTGTCTTTCGAGAGAAAGCTTTACTACCGCTTCAGCTTCAATGCAAGCAAACGCTCCAGTGACAGCTCACCGAGTTCTGCCAATGATGTCTATGTCGTCAGCGTATGCTAGCAATTGCATAGACTTGAAAAAACTTGACTTGCGAGTTTCTTATAATTTTTTCAAGTATTAAATTGAAAAATTCGCACGTTAGCGCATCACCTTGCCGGAATCCTTTTTTGACATCAAAAGCTTTTGTGTGTGCTAAGCTATACAATAAAAGCCACTAATCACCTTTACACTTTACTGCGGAACATTATTTTTTACTGGATCCGGAAAAAAATAAATGGGAAGCTTCATAAGTCGAACGAAATTTTAAATCGGACGATTTTGGTGTAAAAATTGAAAAATTTGTTTGAAAATAATGTTTTTGTTTTAAGGTGTCGTCACACTGTGAAAGGAAAGTACTTTCAGAAAGCACAAAGTTTTTGAAAGCGAAGCTTTCATATTGTATCGTCTTGAAAACGTTTTCTGAAAGCGATTTGCCTCCGAAAAACGCTTTAAAAAAATACTCTCAGTGTGTGACTAGTTCATGAAAGGGTTTGCAAGAAACAAATCATTTTCTGAAAACGATTTTCGCTTTCATAAAATATTTTTGAAGAAATTTTGTGTGCATATCAACACGGTTATGTTCGTGCTATTTAGCTAAAATTTGAACCAATATATGGAGCTTTCGTCAGGATTCAGAAAGTGTGTTTTTAACCCGATGCCAGTTAGTATTCGCTATTGATGGAAGAAGAGTTATTCTGTTGGGTGTTACAAAAAAAGATATAAGATCACTAGGATTTTTACTATCTACCATATGGCAATCCCTTTCCCATCGCAAGTCGACTTGTGTGTCGTTTTCAAGATCTTGCAAAGTAAAATAGACATATTAATGAAGATTAAATGTTTTCGTTTAAATTATACATATACATAGTTGCGGTCAAAATAATAGTAGTGCTCCTATTAAATATGTTTAAGGCATGTTTTTTGTCGTGCTCTGATGTTTTTTTTCGTGCCCTTTCCTTACCAGTTCTATTAAAATTGTACCGTTATATTTTCATATTTATTATGCATTCCTCCGCTTAAAAGTTTCTCCCGCAATACTCGTCTCGCATGGAATGCTCATGAGTTCACCCTTGAGCCCAATTTCGGATGTACCATGAAATAATGCATATTAAAAGCAAGTGGACAAAACTAAAGCACATGCACCCTATTTAAGTCCTAAATTAGCAAATTTTAAGTTTTGCTTTTTGAGTAAAAATAAAATATAATAAAATTATATTATATGGGCCGTTTTTTGAATCGCGTCGTGTTTTAAATCAAGTAGTGAAATTAAAAGTTATAAAATGGCTGGCAGTATATATTGTAATGAATTAAAAGAAAAGAAAAAAGTCATCATCATCATCATTATCATCGTAACAACCCGGATCCGGTCCGGGCCTCAAGTTGACAAGTTCTCCCATACATCTCGATTGCTGGCCGACGCCATTCAATTGCGCACCCCAAGGCTTCTGGCGTCCTGGTCTACGCCACCCTCCCAACAGATCGTGAAGAGGCTTTACGTGGACACCTGCCTATTAAGGCTTAATTCCACGGTGGACTAACCCACTTATGGAGTTTCCTTGGGGCGGACAAGACCCCTAGAAGTGGTTTGCCAGACTACACTATCATCTAGAGTGGGCTGCCAAAGCACTCTAGTGCCATCCTCCCAGAAACCAAAGATACCTTTTCGCTTCCGCATTTGGAGTAACCACAGTCCCCGTGAAGCTCCCACAAGGGGGCCTACCTCAATTTTAACAGGCGACTGCTACCGAGACAAGCTCACGTAATCAGCCGGGGCTCCTGTTAACCCACGGTGCCTACTTTTAGACCCTAGGTGAGGCTCGTCCGTCTCTCATGAGACGCACTTGTGGTTCGACTCCATGAAGTCGCTAGCCCACCATCCAGTAAGGCAAACAGTTCATAATCCAGTCAACCAAGGTTTGGACACTCCCTGAATGCCTGTCTAGAAGCATGGTTACTACCTCGTTTCCTTACGGATAAAGTGGTAGTTGCTTAACTAGACTAGGTATTGGAAGGCTCTTAGTTCCGGTAACCTGACCGTGGGCCTCTTCTTACTACCCCGCACCCACAGGGGGAAACACCCTTCCAAAATAAGGAAGATCTGCTTTTACCATAAAAAGAACTGCAAAAGACTTTCCGAGCTGGTTCCTTTTCGCTCATGCGAGCTAGGTGCCTAGCCCACCGAAATGTACCGAGCTTTATTTTTTTCACAACATCTGTGTGAGGAAGATTTCATACAATTCATGATTGTATCTTCTCTGGAATCGGCCTCCCTTGCACACGAGGCATACAATTCTAAGTAAGACTTTCTACTCGAACGCGGATAAGAGATCAGAGTGCAGCTTGTTTTTACGGTAAGGTTTCGGGATTAAAGAAGCTTGACAGACTATAGCAGGTTTTATTGGATTTTAGCAGGCGCCTCCGCTGCTTTTGACCCAAGGTAGTTAAAAGCTTTTGGGCTTCTGCCGATGATGTCGATGTCGTCTGTGTAAGCCAATATCTGGCTGGACTTGGTGACGATACTCTCTCTGGTTGACGTGCAAGAGTCACGGATATTAGTCCAGTAGAAATCGACATTAAAATCACAAAACCTGATGTAGTGCTGAATTTTTGCTATGTTGTATCCACCAGTTCGGGTAGTGTTAATTCAAATTTGTCATTTTTGAAAAACGCGTGAAAACTGCAACATTTTGGAATTCTTGTCACTGTTTGCTCTAAAAGTAATATGCTTTTTTCGTCAAACTTGTAAAAATGTACTTTTTTAAGTCCATTAAATTTCCAACAATTTGAGTCTAACCACAGCTCTTTAAAATGAAGGAAACCTAAATATCTCGCTGCATTTTTGGCAACGTCAAATATGTGGTCATTCCACAGAAGGTGGTCTGTAATGCACATACCGAGAACTGAGAGGTGGTTGGTTTCCTCTATGCAAGTGCCACTCATGGATAGTGGCATTAGGGGTATATTTCGCTTTAACGACAAAAGACAACATTGTGTTTTGGAAGGATTAAATTCTACGCGGTTTCTTATTTCCCATTGTACAATGCTGTCAAGATCAGAATTTAATGAACTTATCATACGCTGCCGTTGCAGTTCCACATCCGAAGAACGAGGATGTGAATCTGGAAACGAATACGAGAAGCTGAGAGTACTGTCGTCTGCGAAACAATTGATAGGATTAGTTGTTTCAGATAATAAGTCGTTGATAAAAATAAGGAAGAGAGTCGGAAACAAAACGGAGCCCTGGGGCACGCCAGCGTTTATTTTGTGAGAATCAGCCTTGAATCCGTCCAATACAACTTGTATTGAGCGTTTCGAAAGGTAATTACTAATCCAACGAAGAAGAGATTTGTCGAGTCCAAATGCACGCATTTTCGATAAAAGAGCTTGATGCCAAACTCTATCAAATGCCTTAGAAATATCAAGTGCAATAATTTTGCTTTCCCCAAAACGATGGAGAGATTGGTTCCACTTTTCGGTGAGATATCCCATAAAATCACCAGTGGACCTTTTGCTACGAAAGCCGTACTGCCGGTCATTAAGAAGCTTTCAGCCCTCAAGATATTTCTTAAGCTGAAAATTAATCAACGTTTCCATGACCTTGGAAAGAAGGGACGTAAGTTCAATTGGTCGATAGTTTGAGGGAGAAGAAGATTCGCCTTTCTTAGGGATTGGCTGGACAAATGCTGTTTTCCATTCACTCGGAAAGATAGCAGAGGAATAGGACAGATGGAAAAGCTTACGCAATGGTTTTGCCAGCGTTGAAGAACACCTCTTCAGAACAATAGCGGGGATTTTATCCGGGCCAGCGGATTTGTTTATGTTAAGATCTTTTAATACTCTTGTGACTGTACGATTGCGAAAGAAGATAGGTCCCATGCAATTATTTACGCTCTCGAGTACAGGAGGAGTACAAACACCTGCTGGCAGCGTTGAGTTAGCAGCGAATTGGGCTGCAATTGGGCTGTTGAAATTGCTAAGGATGATTTTTTTGTCATACCATGGGCAGGAATTGAAGGTCCAAATTACAAGTTCATATAGTAGGAATCTTTCTCGCAAACCTGGCCATTTCATTTCTTGTACTAATGTTACATCAGCTTTATATGTGGCCAAGACCTCGGCTAGCTGGTTTGCAGCTCGAGCTCTGTAGGGCTCTTTCGTTCAATAAGAAAATTCGTAATTTGCGCAATCGTTGTCGTTGGAATGCATCATTGAAAAACTTTAAACCTATTTTTTACAAGTTTGCCTTTGATGAGAAACATAAATAATATATGTACATACATACATAGCAATCGAAAGGAAATGATACGAAGAATTTTTTCCGACAAGAAAAAACCAAATTGCACAAATATTTTTTTCTAAAAATGTATTTATCTGTTTTCCTGATGCAAATTCATTTTTCGTGTCAAATGATTGTTTTTTGACAGAAAATGAAACATCTCGTTCCACTGATTCGAATTCCTATTTCGTTCAGTTCCAATAACAGATTTGTGTCCGAAAATTTTGTTCGTGTGTATTTCAACTAGGAAATTGTATCCAATGACAGAAAATTTCAATGA
Source organism: Platycheirus rosarum (assembly GCA_963971375.1). NCBI lineage: Eukaryota > Metazoa > Arthropoda > Insecta > Diptera > Syrphidae > Platycheirus > Platycheirus rosarum. The sequence goes on from OZ020507.1 coordinate 28,370,117, forward strand.
TGCATTTCAATGATAGCTATAACTGGCCTCTTAGCCTGTATTGCAAGTTTGTTACCAGCGGCCGCTACGTGGAGTCTTTGGAGTCATTTCCGTCTGTCGGGATAGTTACAGCACGTTAAAACTCTCGTGTGCTAATTTTCATCCCCTATCCTGTAAACGGCTTACCATCTCTATTTTTTTTAAATTTTTAGTAAACAATTTCGCAAGGCTTTAAACAAGTCATTTTGAAATTTTATCTACAAGCTTTGTAGAACTTGTCAAACTCACTAAAAATGCCTTAAAGCACTAATGCCTGATGAAAGTCTGTCTTATACAAGCTAAATTATTAGTTGAGCTCCCATCTGTGTGATGTAAATCGGTACCTCTTTTAAAATCCTTTCTTATTTCCCTAAAACCCTTGCTGTGCTTTATTAAAATTATAACTTCTGGCTCGTATTGTGTTTTAAAGCAAAACAGTTCAGTTTTTCCTTATTATACAAAAATTTAAATACTTCGTTTTTATGTATGGTGACAAAGCAATGCTTTATCGGTCTGCTAGTACACGAACTTTAAATCTGTTCTCTATGTGTCTTTTGAATTCCCGTTTTTGAATCCACTTGTCCAGATAGCTTCTTAATAACTTGTAGTGTCAATTTCTAATTTAACAGACTTCGCAACAGGGTTAAAGAAATAGAAACTACAACTTGCATTTGTAAGTCCTCGTTTCATCTCTAAGGACTTAGAAAATAACCATCTATAGATCAAAGGAAGATTCTGTCCCAAATCAAAACCAACAACGGGCGGCATTTCAAAAAAAAAAAAAAACAACTACCCTCTACCCCTATTTATTATTTATCCACATTATCCATTCCATACTCTTTTTAATTTTTTTTTTGATCGCTCCGCTTGCTGCTACCGAACGTTCACCATGTTTATTTTTTCTGAAGTTTTGTATCTTATCGGATTATCACCGTGTCAGTATTGTGATCTTCTTTCAGATTAAACATACGACTTATCTTACCGTGCGTCGCACACATAACTACTATAATATAAAACTTTTGGATTTCATCTTTAGTAATTTCAGTCTTTGTCCAGCCATCGAAGTGAGATTGTGAGATAAAATATCTGCGACATTGCGCCTTCACCCCCATACACTTAGTTTCATCATTTTTGTATACATACACCTTAAAATAATTCTCTGAATTGATGAATTGAGAACAGAGGTTGAATTTACGCACATCATCATACTTTAAGGATAAATTAATTAAACAAGTGAATTAAAAAAAAAAAATATTTAAAAATAAATCTTCGACAGATATATCGGCTGAAAGGTTCAAATTTATCTCGATACCTCTTTACATTAAAAAAAATAATGAAACATAACTTAATCCTTGTATCAATATCAATATCATTATCACAGTGACTTCGATGATCTTATTACCTGGGGTTCGTGCGATTGTCGCTATACTTAACGATAAATGAGAATAATTTCCGTTTTTATTTAAATAAAAAAAAAAAAAAAAATATTCCACTAGGAATTCAGTGGATTGATTTTTATTTTTTAAATAAATCTATTTCTGTATATTAAATAAAATTAAAAAAAAATAAAAAAAAAAATTTTGTGGACTGTGGTTTAGTATTTTTTTGTGTGTGATAAAACGATGAACAAACAAAACAGAATCCAGCAGCAAGCTTTGTAGCACGAACAGCAACATTATACACTACATCGAGACTTGCAGAGCCCGAGAAAGAGGCTCTCACTTAGTGAATGAAACTTTTTATTGATAAATTGGATTTAATAAGAAAAACGGACGTTTAATTTCAAGTGGTGTGGTCTTAGAAGCATACATAGTAAACCATCACCGCCGAGCCGTTTTGTTTGTGATATTTTACCTACGACTTTTGTTATTTTCTTAAACTTTGACTCTCTCCTATAAATTCAATGCATGTTGTGTGATATCCAAAGGCAAAAACAATCGCTTTTTGACAAAAGCGTATTTGTAACTCGAATATCCGACTATCTTTGGGGTTCTCTAGGTTCTGAGATTTGTTGATTGATTGAGCCTTCGAAAATTTGAGAACACTTTGTTGGAAGAAAAAAAACTCACACACACACACACAAAATGGGTGAAGAAACTGCAACAGAAACAAAGGACGAGAAGCCGGAACTGTCAAAATTCGGACGGACCTGCCAAAAGAAGGGAATCAACCCGAATTTGATTATGTTGAAAATCACATTGTTTGTTATGTATGGAGGTATGTATTAAAGATGATAAAATTACAAAAAAAAAAATTATTAAAAAAAATCCAATTAAATCATTGCTTTTTCGGAAGCCATTAATTAAGAATTTAAGCTTGTGTTAAGCACTTTGTTAAAGCGGCAGAGATACATACATTTATTCGCTATTAATAAACTTTAAAGTTAATTTTGGCCTATTTATATATAGTCTGAAGATCTATATATAAAACACATGATATAAGTTAATGCCACTTAAGTTAGTTTTGATTAGGTCATAAATATGAGCGTATCTGTCAGATTTAGAGCTTTTTGAGCTTTTTGAGCTTTTTCCCTGTGACGCCTTTATTTATGTTTAGCGGTCAATGCAAAGAAAGTAGGTACAGGCACAATACCGTTTAAATGGACTTCTAGTATCTGTAGATTTTTTCTTACAGAGAAGATAGCAAGAAGAAATGACAGAAAAGATAATGTAGATGGAAAAAAGTACCTCGAGAGGAAAATGACAGCAAATCCATGTTTTTGAGTAAAATGATTGAAAAGACATTCAGTTTTAATGCACATTTAAAAAAAAAAATCATTAACCCACGCCATTTAATTTGATCTATTCAGAATTTCAAAATCGTGTTGTTAATCCTTGCATATTGCTTTAAAACTTATCTTCTTTTTGTTAAAAATTAAAATTGAATTGAATTTTCAAAACTCTAATTTTTGAGATATTTTTTTTTTCAAGTTTCAATAGAATAGTTGGCACCACAGCTCCTTGAGCAACCAAGACATTACCAACTCTTAGCTTTATTTAGCCGATAAAAAATCCTGGTAACATTATAAATGTGAATTTTTTGATGTTTGTTCCGCAATCATGCCACAACGACTTAACGAATTTGGATGAAATTTGGTTGGTAGATCGATGAGGTGCTAGATTGAAAACATAAGCTACTTTTATGTGGAATATGAATATTTTCTTGAACGGGTTTTGATATAAATAATAAAAATCATTAACCCGAAATTCACTCAGACAAAATCGTGGGTAGGAGCTAGTCAGTCTATAAATGTTAATCCTCAGCGGAGTTATCTACATCGTCATCATCTTGGTCAACATTTGCGTTGGTTAAATAGCTTCGTTAGTCTTTACAGATTTTTTGCAAACGCATAATTACATGGAGATATGCTGTTATTAATTGATTTCACGGCTTTATCCTGAAACAATTCATAAAAGAATATGTCTTTTTCCAAAGTTATTAATTGGATAACAAACTACCCCAAATACTTAAATAATAAATTCGCCACAAATTTTTTATGCGTTAAAAGCCAATTTTATCCAATTTTTTTTTTCAAATTTATTGTAATTTCGAAGGGAAAACCCGAAAAGAAATTATCGCCCTTCATTAGATTTTAACCGATGAATTCTAAAATTGTTATCGGAAATTTAGAAAAAAGATAACCCAATTTTCGACAAATCGCCCAATCTGGCAAGCCTGGCCATATGTCTATACACATATATACATATAAATGTGTCCACACCAAAGAAACATTTGTTTAAAAAAACATTTCAGAAAAAATTTTTTGGCGTGGACATTTTAAAAGCAAAGAAACATTTCTGAAATGTTTTTTAAATATTATTTAAATATTATAAAATGTTATTCTTTGTGGAGACTTCAATTAGCAATATTCTCACAGACCAATCTCTTTATAATTAAAAGTCACACTTACAAAACTTACAACGTTTCAACACCATAAGTACGATGCACTTTTCACAAAGTTCCAGCACACTTCTTGATTTATTTTTTGTCAAACAGAGTATGTATTTTATTTTTTCTAATTTGTTGCTCTGGGTTTTTCCGTTCACAACCGTATCCATCTTTGTTTCAACTTCTTCCTCATTTCAAGGATACGAATTCGGATACCCTTGAGCATTGATATCCATCCGCTCTAAATGACCCAGCCATCTGAGACGTGAATTTTTACTTTTTTGGCTAGGTCTGTGTTCTTATACAGCCGGTACAGTTCTTCATTGTATCTTCTTCTCCACTTTTCGTTAATGCATACGGGACCAAAAATTACCCGAGAATCTTTCTCTCCAGTTATTAGCGGAGCCCAGGTAGAAAACCTCGTTTTCCAATATCTCCTGCCCAGTGCCAAACAAATCAAATTTTTTCTAAAGGCTTTTTATTATTTGTATTTCAATTTAAAAAAGCGACCTCAACGCCACCTAGGGGTACTAGTCTAAGTTACTCCTTAGCACATCAGCTATTTGCCTGTGAAAGTCCCGTCAAAATCAGTTCATAAATACGATGTTTCGAAAAAAACCGACACCAGTCCATTGGCGACAAACATCGTGACATGAGCTTTTTATATATTATGATTTTTTTAAAATAAACTTGGTAATGGATACCTAAAACAATATTTTTAAACTCAAAAATTTGGAAAAAAAATTATTGTTTTTTTTTTTAATTTTCAACCATCGACTTGTTCTTCCATAAATCCGATCGCTAGCCAATCTGATTGATCTGGACAGTAATTTCGTTAAATTCTCATTGTAAGCGGTTTTGAAATCTTTAAAAAAGATACGCTGAAATATTAAATTTAACAGACTTTTTTCAATCACCTGCCCAAGAGTAAGAATCTGGTTTATATTTTTCTTGGTATATGAAACCACATTGATAGTTGTTGAATAATTTTTGCGTATGAAGCTATGCGTTCTATTGGATAGTAGAAAATATCTTGTAGGATGTAGTCAACAATGTAAGGTATACTCCATAATTAATGCACATTTTAATATACATATATCTTCTTACATATGTATATATATCTACGGGACAGTGCAGCCAGGTATGAGACGAGATAGGAAGGCTTGATAAGACAATTTAGCGGAAAATGCAGAAGCTGCAGGAAGTGGGAAGACAAGAGAGATCGTAAGTAAATAAAGTAGCACCAACCATAAGCATTTCTTCCATCTGCCAGGGGTATTGACATCCAACCCCAACAAGTGTGAGATAAGAACCGGGACCCTTGTTTTCAAAAACAGCAAGGCAAAATATTTGGTGTCCATTGGAGACCGTTTGATAAGGTAAGGCATTTGGACTATGCTGGCGATATGTTTCCTAGCGAACAAATGAAAAAGTAAAAGGCACGACTGGGTCGCACGTACTTGCTCATATGTGCTAATCCTTTCCAAGTGCAGGCGTCTATTTGACAATGATTTCATTTAAATTTTTTTTTACGTTTAATTTTCATTTTGGTATTGAAAAATTTGAACAACTGGCATAAAGATTCCTAGGAATCAGCAGAAGTGAAATAAGGCTAGGTAATACTATTCATAACATTTTTTGGAAAAACCATCTTATTTATTTTGCATTTTTCTATTTTATGAATTTTTCATTTCAAAATCGTTTGACCACTGAAGAAATCTATAGTTTCTACTAGGAAAAAAAAATTAAAAAAATCTATTGAATCATTTTAAAAAAACAAAAAAGTTTTTTAAAAATTATTAAAAATTATAACCAAATGTTTTTGAAAATTTTAATATGCAATATTATTTGAATCATACTACACTACCTATTTTGAAAATAACATCAAAATCCGTAAAATAGTTAAGGAGAAAATCTGATTTGAGCATAGAAAACACTATTCAGAAAGTTTTATTAAAATCGAAGGAGCCGTTTTTGAGAAGAACAAGTTTTTCATTAAAAATCATATGGCAGGTAATAATAATTAATTAATAATTATTAATAATACTGTTTACCAAGTTTGAAGTAAATCAGCCAAAGCGTTTGGGCTGTAGGAATCGATACGGACAGACAGACAGACAGACAGACAGATACAATTTTCCGACCCACTTTTTTCGCCTTACCTATCATTGTTATGTCATGTCTGGTTGTTAGAATTTTTTTTTACGAAAGCATAACTTACCTTATAGTTCCTATAATCGCAAGTAAAAAAGTATGCACATTGGCCGAAACAAACATCAGTTGGTTAATCTGGTGTTGTAGACCATAGAGGATGTGACGCAATTCCACTATCTGCTAGCTAATGCTGTTCAGTCGATGGTGGAATGGATGTAGACCTCAGTAATTCAGTACTTGGAATTTATTTTCTGAAGAATTTCTGGAAAATTAACGCTTCGCACCAATTTAAATTAAAACAACATTGTTCAGTCAAAATTAAAATCTGGATCAGGTTACAAGTCTTTAAAAATCGAAAATCGCTGTCTGCATTACATCCAAAAGATCCGGTGGCCCCAAAAAATTTCCAACTATGAACGGTGCTGTAGGACTGGACCAACAAAAATGGATGTTGAAATCAGGCTGCGAAAACTGAGGAAACCAAACGGGAACACATCATAACAGAACTTTAGGTGGAATCCTCAATGTGAGTTGATTTGATTGGGAGTCAACAGTTTTAACAGAAGCTCATTTCCAGAATTTGCGATCGTGGCGGCCATAACTAATTTTTTTTTTCTGGGAACAAAAAGAACAACCATAATAAAATCCACTTGTTTTACTGAAAACTGTTGTACATACATAGTTTTCTTAAACAAACTAAACTTACTATAACTGGATGTTTATGTACATATATGCCACCGCCATACAAAAAATTAACATTTTATCCATAGCATGGCATAACATAAGACATAGGAGCAAGAACGTGCAACCCAGTCGTGCAGTTCATTTTACTTTCTACCCACGTGAGCCAATTTCCAGATTAAAATAGCTTGCTGTATTAAAATATGTAAAATATTAAAGAACATATAATTTGATTGAAATATTTCAATGTAGCTTTTTTTAAAATTTGTATGCGAGCAACGAATTAACTTATCAATTGGAATTCGTGTGGAAAAATTTAAATGTGACAAAAAAAGGCAAGCCAATCATTTTAAACTGACAAGAAGATTTGCAGTATAAGCTTCTTATTCGTAAATATGGATGTATATAGTTATGTTTGAAACACATTCTCTGACATTTTATTATTTATACTATGTATGTATGTAAATAAATGTTTCAAATAAAACATTATACACATGTGGTGTTATGAACAATGAATAAAATAAGAAACGTCATCTGTAAAACATCAAAATATATATTCTGTTTTTTCCAAAAAAAAATTGCTCATACGCCACAGTGTACTGTTGTGAAATGTTATGGTGGTAATCATTGGTAGTGATAAAATTAAAAAAATAAGTTTATTGGAGTAGTTATTTGAATCCTTCCCAGAATAGAACATGAGATAGTTTAAAAAGATTCTTTTGTTTTGCAATGATGTACTGTAGGGGTCCATTTCAAGACACGTACTTTTTTGTAAATGTTCCGCCAAATAACTTTTTTTTTTGAAAATGCTTCATCAACATCGAGTGTAGCTTCGGCTGTGTAGCACATAGCATCGTCCTGTTGAAACCAAATGTTGCCAATATTCTCCTCTTCAATTTTTGTGAACAAAAGTTCGTTCAACATGGCCCGATAACGATCGCCATTGACTGTAACGGCCACTCCTTGCTCATTTTCGAAAAATGGCCCAATTATGCCTCTGGACCAAAATCCGCACCAAACAGTGACTCGTTTTGGGTGTATCGGCTTTTCAATGCATGCGTGCGGGTTTTCTGTGCCCCAAATGCGACAATTTTCCTTGTTTACATACCCGCCAAGATAAAAATGAGCTTCATCTGAAAAGATGATTTATTTGGCAAAATCGGCATCTTCTCTAAGTCGATCGCAGGCAGTAATGTCGCAATATTTTCCAGCGTATACACAACCATATTCGTTTAGCGGAAGAATAAAATTAATTATCTGTTAAATCAGACATGAGCTAAGTGTTACCATTCACGAAATAAGTACTAGTTGAAAATAAAAACGTTAGATGGCGTTATAAACATTTTTTCTTCTTGTCATAATGCTGATGGGTGATGTATAAATAAACCAAGAAATTTGTCGCGGAATGCTTTTAAAAGACTACATAAACTAATTTCAAAATTCTAATCTAAAAAAAAATAAAAAAATTAAAGCCCTACTTTGGTACCTTTTTTTGGGAGTATACGATAACTTAGGCGCCAAAAATTAATAACGGGTTTTTGTAGAGGGGCCAAAAACAAGCATTTTTTTTACTATGGGAAGGGGTCTATCTCACCCTTTATAGAAAAAAATACTAAAAATGAAAATTTTTCGAAAAAACGAACCCGGCGTGGCGCCACCTAGTAATCAAAATAGCTTTAGTTACTTCTTGCAAAATAAACATCAGCTGCCTGTCAATGAAAGTCCCTTCAAAATCAAGGAATAAATAAGAATTTTCAAAAAAAAAAAAAAAACGGCTCCATCGCCACCTAGGGTAGTAAAAATACCTAGCCTTAATCAATCCTTACAATATCAGCTTTCTGCCTGTGAAAATCCTCTTCAAAATCGGTTAAGAAATAAGAATTTTCCAAACAAAATAACACCCCAGCAGAAGATCAGCAATCTAAAGGTGAAAGTCCTTTCAAAATCGGAGAAGCCGTTGCCGAGATTACCCGGAACAAACAAACAGAAAGACAGACAGACAGATTTTTTTTTTTTAATTGTGTTTTTATTATAAGTACTGTATATACATGCTTTCATATTCATCTTGTAAAAAGCTTTTATTTTGATATTAAAAACAGACACTTCATCTTAACTTATTAAATGTTCATGCCTAAAAATTTTAAATGTGCAACTTTGGGCCACGTACTTATATGTATATAGGTATTTTGAAAACAGCTGTTGACATAGGATATATAAGATAGATTCAGAGTTTCTTTAAATCCAGATTTTTTAAATGCAAAAAGAAACTTTGCCTCGCAACGGCAGCATGCCCCCCCTTACATACCTCATTTTTACTTGCGATTATAGGGACTATAGGACAAATTTAGGATTCGTGAATATAAAAAAAATGAGATAACAAAAAAGCGAACGATAAAAAATGTCTGTCTGTCTGTCAGTATGTACAATAAGCTGCAGCCTAAACGGCTTAAGCGATTATCTTCAAATTTGGTGTGTGATTCTTTTGGCATTCCCCAGAGCGGAAATTGAAAGTTTATTTTTAGGCCTACTAACTTAGCGGTACCTGCCATATGACCATTTAGGAAAAGCTTAATTTTCTCAAAAAAGGGGCCAACGATTTTGATGAAAATTTTTGAAGTTTTTTTTTGTTGGTATTGGCTATCATTTGATTAAAACCAAATTTACGGAAAAAGTCTATAAACGTTACCTTTCACACAACGGGTTTTTTTATTAAGAGCTTTCTCTGTAAGGGCGCTATGGATTTCTGTCAAATTTTATATTTGAAAAGATCTAGGTAGCCAAACTAATTCTCCATATCAAAATTTTTAATAACTATTTTTTCTAATTAAAATTAATCTTAGTTTTTTTTTTTTGAAAAAATCAATATTTTTAAAACTAATCAAAAAAATATTATTTTAATTTGTATAATCACATCAACTCTAAAAAACTGCACACGAAAATCTCAAAAAAACAGGATTTTATCAAAACCGGTCCTACAATTTTCGAAATACATTTTTCATAAATTCTTTGTTATTTAAGACGTGTACGCGACGCGTACTTCATTTTTACTAAAAATCGTTAAGTATTGTGGTTTTGATACTTTTTATAAGTTCAAACTGTGTTATTTTCAACGTAAATGTTACTTGTTTATGTCAAAGATATTGCTTTCAATGTTATTAGGCACAAAGAGCAAGTACATGCAACCCAGTCGTGCCCATTTTTTTATACGCTGGAAGGCTGGGTGCTAGCACTGTATTTGCAAGCAAAAAAAAAACTACAATCTCATAAAAAGTAGTTTTATTAATTTTCAATTTTTTTTAGATTAGAAGACATAAAACCATTCAAGTGTTTGTGTTCGATTCAGAATCAATATTAACGTTGACCACAAAAAGCCAATGTAGCACTTCGTTTCACAATTTTGAAAAAAAATGGTCAAACATTTTTAGTTTTCAAGCGAATTTTTCAAAAACTATTACCATATATAACATTATATTAGTTTTTGATTAAACAATAAATTTCTGGCTTTCAAAACCGTGATAATACTTAATTGTAAGTGATGTCGTTGTTTTTTAATAATTTTGTTTCCATTTTAAGTCATTTTTTGTAAAATTGCCCCTACCTTCTAAATGGGGCACGGTTGACCCCCTCCTCGACCAATCTACAAAATACCGTTATCAATTTTTGGCGCCTAAGTTACCGTAATCGTGCCCTTTTATTGTGAAGTAATTTTTTGCTGTGTGATTTCAGACGATAAAAAGACGTTTTGTCTTCTTTAGGGTAGTAAATATAAGTAAGGCCCGTGCCTCTCAGTAAAAGCTTGACGTCTGTCACTGTCAGAGTTTAGCTTTCATGAAAATGAAGTTTGTTTAAGCCTTAACAAAGCTCATCATTTAAATTCATAAGCTTCAAAAACACTCAATAAGACAAATAAACACCCTTCGTGCTAATGAATTTGACAGTTCCTTGCTATACTCTCTTCAATGCATCTTCACCATGTCGTTCGTTCATAATCAAAGGTCATTCCATATGAAATATAGCCAACAACTGTCTTCTTAATTACTGTTACAAGATGTGATTTTGTCGCAATTTAAACAGTTCATTATACCGCGCCCGCTTACTTTGTTCATTTTTATCGCCATTACGTTGGTATTGCGTTGAAATAATACCACACACCAACACCACCACTCTAATCGGATGCATTACTGTTTGTAGCAGATAAAAGGCGGGGGTTGACACTATACACGATTCCATAAGCTCTAGAAGTGTAGATCACAAACTTCTATAGAAGCGAGCTTGTGCCGGACTGTGTGTCCACTTTTCGTTTGCGGTAAATTCATAGGAAAATACACCGATGAACTGTAATTAGATAAAAGTGGACTTTAATTAGAATTTTTCCATTTGGAGCTTGGAGCAGAGATGACGTTGAGGTTGCTGGAAAGTGGATGACATACATATTTCTTTATTTATTTATTTATGTTGGTCATGATTTAGATATGCTGAGGACATGTTGCAATCTAACATTATTTGAACGGCAGTAATTTCATTTCATCTAAGCAAACTGACATTGACATAATATTGTTTTAGGAGGCTGGCAGGCTGGTAGGCTGGTCGGGTATTAACCAAATGGGGTCAGTATACTGACTTAAGAGAGTAGGGCATAGTTTAACTTGTATTTGGGCATTGTAATTGATTAGTTTGGGTTTTGTACATATGCAAACATACAGAAGATGAACTGGGTCTATTTGTTAATGGTTAGTAAATAAAGAAACTTACATTAAGGCAAGAAGATGTTTTGAATGTTGGTATCTTAACTTTTTTGTAGTTTTCTTTCAAAGTCTTTATAGTACGTTTAAGAATGTGCTTATGAAAGCATTAATGAAAGGTGTGTGAAAATAAGGCAATTTTAGCCACATTTCTAATATGTATATGATGCCAATTTTGATTTCTTGTTTTATTAATTTACTTATACATATCTAACTTATGTTAGAAAAAAAAATTAAAAAAAACTGGCTTAAATATTAAAGTAAGTAACTCACTGGCTCTCTGCAGGCGCTCTAAATTATTCACTATCTGCATATATTGAAATTAATAACCTGTCGGCTTAAAACCAACTTACATAGAGATCTTATAGGATTTTAGTTTGATCGAGAAAATTTATAAGAAGCTAGTTTTTAAGATAGTATATTTTAACTACCTTAAACATCTTAAATACACTAAATCTGCGGTCCCTATCGAATACAGTCCTATTCCGCTTCTTGCTACCGCCTATCCACAATTTTACGGCCGATATAGTAAAACGGAATAGCCAATCTTTCCTGTATTAGCTATAGATTGTCTTAATGTAAATAAAGGAAAGCCTTGGGCAAGATAAAACTGTTCGAAAGCGTGCTCTCGAAATAATTATCTTGGAAGTAGTAAGCCCTGAAGATTTACCCATTAGCCGAGGTCATCGCACTTGCAATGTGACCTTGATTAATTTGCGGGCGGCAGTGGTGAAGTGTGTATCGGGTGTTTTTTTTAGACGTGTGATTTTCAATCTGACAATACTTTTTTCCGAGTTGGTCCTTTTGACAGCTGTTACTTGATTTATGCTCAGTTTGGTTTGCCATTTTCAATATAAATAGTAAGACAACATTCGCCACGTTATTGCCGATATACGGTCACAAATGATGGAAAATTTCATCGAAAATTGGACCTTTTTTAGTGTTTTTTTTGTGTTTTTACTTGGGATTAAAAGGTTCTATAATGCAAGTTATGCATTCATGCAGGTTAAAAATTTTGAGATAACAATCAAACATGATGATAGATGATGACGGTGACAGAGAAACATATTTGTGTTACTGGCAAAATTCTGTCCATCTGTCTGTACGGATGTATTTTGGACTGTAGCCTAAACGGTTAAGCCAAACGCCTTCAAATTTAGAACTAAAGGTTATTTTGACATTCTACAGAGGAGTTTTTAAATTCTTTTTTTATCTCAAAAATTAACGGTACCTGTCATATAACCGTTATGTAAAAGCTTATTTTTTTGGAAAACGGCTCCAATTTTTATGAACAAAAATCAGTGTACTACTGTAGGTAAGCATTAAATTTTGGTGAACAAAAAATTTAATATGGTGGGCTAAAAACGGTACCTCCCATAGGACCGTTTTTTTTGTTTTTTTCTCTTCGACTTTCTCGAAAACTGGTAATCCGATTACTATCAAAATTGATATTTAAGAAGATGTGGGTAGCCTAAGTAATTTCGCATTAATTTTTTTTCGAAAACTTTGTTTTTGCATATTCAATATTTTGAAAACAGGTAAGTGATTTTTTTTTTAATTTTGTTTTTAAATGTACGTTAGTTTTGTGCTTAAGTTTGTTTTCTTGAATTATTTTTTTTTTAATTTTTTTAAATTAATTTCTAAATGTTTTTGCTGGAGTGCCATAGGTTTCAATGCTCAAGTCTATCGTCTTCTCACTATACATAAACCATTGTTTAATCCATCTATTATTCCTTGAACTATGTATCACACCAAAGTATTCTCGTCCAATTTTCCCCTGGAAGCGATTTATCTCATTTCGTAAACAAATTCTTCAATGTCCTCGAGTGGATTTTGTCTCTTGTTTCGGAGCCGTTCATGCATTTCGGCCACATCATCTTCTGGTGGAAAGTTTACCAATAGATCTGCCAAAAATGCATCTTGATTTGACATGAATGACCCCTAAACTTTAGCGGCTCCCGCAAGTCTTGTTATAGATGCCATCATTACCAAACGTTCGACTAGGTGATATATAGCTTGTACTTCTCTAATTCTACTACTCCATGCTCTTGACGAGAGCCCTCCCTGATTCCGGAGATTAAACACAGGTATAATATCGGCTAAATCACGCACTGCAAAATTGTTCCCTTACTTCTGTTTTTCACCTACACTGTCCATGATCTTTAAAGCATTAGATGTATCGCCCTGATCCTCAGTAGTCTGTAGTCGATTTCTTAGCTGTTTTCTCTTCGTTGGTAGACATCTTAGGCGTTTAAGTAACCAAGTTTTAATGTAGATCTGCGTTAGAAAAAAAATCCCTAATCCCAATTCTGAAGATAATAGCCATCCAGTCACTCCAAAAAATCGAGTAGATTCTGAAAATAATCCTCTTTATTGAAAAAGCTTTCGACTTCAAGATATATATTTTTTTTTATTAATTGTATTCTACAATAAACAAGGTAAGGTGGAAAAGTCTATTATACTCTTCGTGCTCTTCAGATCTACAACATTATGATCAAATTTTCCATTTTTCACTACGTATCTCCTGAACTTTGGATCCTTGAGCTATCTATTTGCATGAAACAATTCAACCTAAACAGCCTGATTTTCATGCAAATACTTTTTTGACAGCAAATCCGATATATATTTATAATTTTTTTTTTCAGGAACTTTTAGCCAATGTTCATAGAACTAGCTTGTCTACATTTTATTGTAGACCTTGTTTCTACATTTTTCTCATAATTATATTTTTAAAAAATTAAAAATTCATTTAAAATTACTTATTTAATATCTCTTTTTCTTTTTTCAGCGACGTCTTCTCTTCTACCCTACCTGACTATTCACATGCAATCGATTGGTTTGACAGTTGAAGAAATTGCCATTATCTATTTGGCTCTGCCATTCACAACGTTTCTTAGCCCGCCAATTACAGGTAAGTTTTAGTTTTAAATTAAATAAAAAAAACTTATAACGTAAGTATGTCATGTGAATATTATTTATACTTTTTTGTTGTTCAACAACCGAAATCATTATGCAAACGTTTGTTCTCTCATCAAGTCTTAGAAACTTGTCAGCCTTTAAAAGACAAATTTATTGTATTTTGCTGCCAACTAATGTGAAGATGTATGTATGTGTATATGGCAATGGCATGCCTGTTAAATGATAACAAAAATGTATTTACAAATCACAATTTAATTTATGTACATATGTATTTATAAAGTTTTCCCTATAAAACTATTTTTGTTTGTGGAGAAACAGCATTTTTGACACATGAAGTTCAAAATTAATGTTTCTCTAATAAGATAGTTTCAGAGAATAAATTGTTTTTCAACTAAAACCCTTAATAAAATAGTTTAAGTAAGTTTTATATACACATTTCTGTAAATTGTTTGCTCCAAACTAAAGACTAAAGCCCTTACATGTAATTCGTGAATGAGTATAATAATTTATGAGTTACTCAAGTGATATTTTATGTAATTTAATCATACTTACATACTTCTATGTAGTAATAGTTTTTTGCTTGGAAATGTTCTTGTTGATTGATGCAATAAGTCATAAGTTAAAAGTACAATTTTAATAGTTGAATTCAGCTTTTAGAATATAAGAAAAAAATTTAGATAAGAGAGTTTATTAAAGAAGGATCAACAGCTCTTGGAAATAAAATCGCAATTAAGCCTTTGAATGATAGTATGATATTTTTTCAGGGACATTTATGTCCATATTTCAAAGAGCTTGCGTCGAAGTGAGACCATATTTAACTTCTATGCTTGATGCATCCGAAAAAACTCCAACTCGTATTCAAAAGTCTTACTAATATAAAAGTATAAATAAAGAATTATTTTGTTAGTTTTTTTCTTCTTTGTAAGGGCAGTGTTCACCATAGAAAACAACATGAGATCTTAGAGCTTGTATCACTTTTTTCAATTTTGATTGATTTAAAAATCTAAAAAAAAATCCATTCACGAAAGAAAGATTTTGTTGTGCCCGTGGCTTAGTGGTTAGTGTGTCGGACTGCTCTAAGCGAATGAGCCTGGGTTCCCGCTAATAGACACTTTTTTTCCCGGGGTACTGCCTCTTGTGAGGGACTGACAAAACCCTCAAAAATAAAAATTGTCTCGAAAAAGTGCATCTAGCCGTTCGGACTCGGCGGTAAACTGTAGGTCCCTTCCATTCTTGCAGATTAACAACACACACACAGGAATGGTTGATAGTATAAATCACTTTTCCTTGGCTTCTTGAGGAGCTGTCGCGCCAATAAATTTATTTATTTATTTACTTATCGACGTTTCACGCGATTTAAGAGTTTTACATATTTTCGGGTGTATAAGCCAAAGTTGGCACACCAAATATTGCGCTGACGAATGGTGTTATATCCTTCCTTATTTTATCGTTGCTTTTATAAAAAAAATGTTCACTCGAATTAGCCAGCTCCATTCCGCCCTTTAAAGTTTCTCCCATAATAATCGTCTCGCAAGGAATGCTCATCAATTCACCCTTGAGATCAATTTCGGACGTACCATGAAATACAGAGATTCTTTTTTAGCCGAACCACACGAATTTGAAATAGTTTACTAGGTAGGGTTTTCCCTTCCCATTTTAATTTGAAAGCATTCAAAACCAATGTTACCTTCTATCCCTCCCTCCCTAACCATACAATGTTCGCGCAGTGTGTTTCACATTATAACGGCAATTAACCCCTTGTGGGTGCGCACAATTAAAAAAAAACTGTAATTACTTCTTACATTAGCTCACTACCTGTGTAATTCAGGTCAAAATCGGTCCATAAATAAGAATTTTCAAAAATAAACGACACCAGTGCCACCTAGTGTGTAATTAAAATAGCCTTACTTACTCCTAGAACATCAGCAATCTGCCAGTGAAAGTCAAAATCGGTGTACCCTTTCCGAGTTTAGCCAGAACAAATAGACAGAAAAAAATGTATACATATACATACATATCATACATATATATCGGGTTTTTCAACAGGGACGCTACAAAAGTAGAGCAACACGGACAGCAAACGACGCTATATTTTTTGTCGCTCTTTTGACATTTCTGTTAAGTAAGGTTTGCCATTTCATGATGGAAAGATATACGAGCCAACAACGAGTCAAACTTATTATAATTTACTACCGAAATTCGGAGTCAGTTGCCTCAACGTTAAGAGCGCTACGTCCAATTTATGGTCGTCATAATCGTCCTAGCAGATCAACAATTGAGCGTCTAATGGAAAAAATTTTAATCCACAGGCACAGTACAAAATGTTCCCGTGCCAGTGAGACAAAGAAGTGCCCGTAGTGTCGAGAATATTGCTGCCGCTAAGGCTTCAGTTGCAGAAAGCCCAAATGTGTCTCTCACACGTCGTTCTCAAGCGTTGGGCATCTCTGTGACGTCGTTGTGGCAAATTTTGCGAAAAGATCTTGGCCTACATACTTACAAGATTAAATTGACGCAAAAACTGAAGCCGCTTGACCACCAGAAGCGTCGTATGTTCGTGAATTGGTCTGAGCAACAACTTGAAAATGATTCGGATTTTCATGGAAAAATCATCTTCAGCGATGAGGCTCATTTCTGGCTGAATGGCATCGTGAATAAACAAAATATGCGGTATTGGTCAGGCAACAATCCACACGTACTCCATGAGTCATCATTGCATCCCGAAAAAATTACAATTTGGTGTGGTTTTTCATTGGGCCGTACTTCTTCCGAGATGATGAACACCGGCACGTTACTGTGAATGGGGATCGCTAACGTTCAATGATTACCGAATATTTTTGGCCCCAATTGGTGATATGGACTTGGAGGACATGTGGTTCCAACAGGACGGCGCCACAAGCCACACAGCGAATGTCACAATCAATTTATTGGAAACCAAGTTTGGAGAACGTGTTATCTCACGAGATGGTCCAGTAGCTTGGCCGCCTCGGTCGTGCGATTTGACGCCGTTAGACTATTTCCTGTGGAGCTACGTCAAGTTTATGGTCTATGCAAACAAGCCAGCGCCGATTGATGAACTTCCTACGAATATCGAACGTGAAATTGCAGCAGTATCGTCCGATTTATGCTTGAAAACCGTCGAAAATTGGGTTCAGCGTCTGGACTTCTGCAAGCGTGCACGTGGTGGCCATGCAAAAGAAATCGAACGTACTTTCACAGGAACAAAGAATTTCATTGTTAAATTTTTTTGTTTTTGTTTTATTTAAAAAAAACTTTTGTAGCGCTCTTATTGAAAAACCCTTTACTTGTGTGCATCTTATAAAAAGCTGTTATTTTGATATTAAAAACACTCTTCATTTTTATTTATGTGTATAGATAATAATTATAATAAGAAGAAAACATAAACCTCCTTTAAGCAAAAAGTTTACAGCAAACTATCGATTAATTTAATATCAAATTATCTATCCACAAAAATCAATATGTCTGTGTTTAATTGCAGGATTTTTGGTGGACAAATTTGGGAAATACAAACCTGTTGTTGTAATGAGCTTGTTATTGAACGCCTTGTTCCATCACTCGTTGCTCTGCATACCGCAGCAGGAAATTCCAGGTGTTATTCCATCGGCTTATGTTATGCGGCATCCAGAGGCAGCCACCGTAGAGGTAATTTCAAAATTTAAATACAAATTGTGATTTAAAAAATTATATTTTCAAAAGCTTTGATTTGCTTTAAAATAAAATTTACTTACATAAATCATATTTTCTGTCTTCATTTTTAAAATTGATTTCTTTATAAAAATATCCTGTCAGAACGAACCTAATTTTGGATTGCTTATTGTTCCTAGATTTGGTGGTCACCATGTCCAAGTCGAGAGTGTCCTGAAGAAGAAGAAATGGATTTAGTTCTCGATCAATGTCTGGATTATTGTTTGTTGCTTGAACAAAATCCCAAGATTGAAATCGTCCCTCCACCTACAAATGCACCGATATTCCAACCCGAATTGAACCCAAATGACCCGGAAAATTTAAGCTTCCATGTAAGCAATAAGTTGCATAATAAATCTCACGATCCCCCGCTTATTCTGCAACCTCCATCAACGACTCCACAGTCTCTATATTTAAATCGTAAGTAAAAGGACTTGCCGAAAACAAACTCAAAATTTATGAAATACTTTCAGAAAGTACCACCACAGAGGAGCCAATTGAACCTGGATGGGTATTATCTAGTCGTGATGATTCGGCATTTTTCTTCCTGAACATGCATCCAGATTTGGCCGATCCTATTGAACAATTAGGTATGGAAATTGAACCAGATGACAATGAGACTGTGACAGATTTTAAGCAACGTTTTGGCGAGAAGTTACTGTGGCAACAGGGAGTGAATGTCACCGATTTGGAAGAATTAGATTTGCGATGTGGTGGAATTGTGAAACGCAGCAATATGTCAGGAACTCACAAGCTCAATGAATTGACAGTCGATTGTATGGTGCAGCGGTGTAGGTTTAGGAAAAATGGACCGGAAATTTGCCCACCGGACTATAAGGAGAGTGATGACAGGGTATTTTGGCTTTATTTCTTGTTGAGGTGAGTTTAGATTGCTTACAGAGCATAATCAAATTCTACGTGGGACACTATTTTATGTATTGATTTCGTGTTTTGCTTAAATGGCGCCCAACGTTGGAACCATAGTTATTTCATATTTTCTACTTTAAACACGCATGAAAAATCACAGTGACCGATATCAATAAGGAACTGAATTTTGATTTCAAGAGTTTTCCATTTGATTGATTCAAGGCAATTTTAGTTTTTTCCTTGAAGGACCAGTTTTTTCAAGATTATAGGTAATGTATCACGGTCAACTATTTTAGTAGAATTTGGATGCTTGTTGTTTTCTCTTTAATCTTTTCCGTCCGTGACAAGTATTTCCAAACAGTTCTAGTTCTTGTTTTTGACTTTTAATCTTAATTGGCGCCCAACGTTTGACTTATAATAAATTTTCTACAAAGAGTGACAGAAACAATTCGGCTTTGTTCGAGATTGATAATAATTTGTGAAATACAAGTATAATAAGAAACAGTAAATTGCTTTCGAATCAATATCCAATAAATGTTTAATTTTGAAAAATTTCATTGCAGATTCCTTGCCACAACAATGTTGTCAGCTGGTGTAACAATCATGGATCCAATTGCCCTGACCATGATTGAGAAATACGGAGGTGATTTTGGAAGAGAACGTCTCTTCTCCAGCATTGGAATGGCCATCTTTTCACCTATTACCGGCATCATGATTGATTACACATCCCGTGGCCTGGGCTACACAGACTATTCGGCAGCTTTCTACACATATGATATTCTCCTGGTCATTTCAACAATATCTGTCCTGATGATGCCACTGGGCGAGAAGCTACCTGCCGACAATGTGTTCCGGGATTTATGGAATCTCTTGAAAATGCCACATGTAATCGCCTTTATTTTGTTCCTCTTTGTTTTGGGCAACTTTTGGGGCTTCATAGAGAGCTTCCTGTTTTTGTACCTAAAGGAGTTGGGTGCACCAAATTATTTACTAGGTAAGTGCCACTGAGGTCACCCAGTGTGTGTAGGTTTGTCTTTTGTCAAACTGTATATTGCTGACCTTTGGTTTCCATTTGACATTATTTTCCAGGTATCACAATCACTGTCGGTACGGTGAGCAGTATTCCGTTCCTGTACGGAGCAGAAAAGATAACAAGAATTTTCGGACATGTAAATTTGATCATTATTGCATTCTTCTCGCATGCCGGACGGTTGGTTGGCTATTCGTTTATTGAGTAAGTTCAAAGTTAGGGGTTTGGGACTTGGAGGAGTATAGTTGGACCGAAGGCACTAACTTGTGTGTTGTGAAATTAAACGTATGTTTTTGTTTTGTTTGTGTTTGCAGGAATGCCTGGTGGTGTTTTCCTTTTGAGGCTATGGAAGCTCTCTCCTGCCATTTAATGTGGGTTGCAGCTGCAACATATTGTTCAATATTGGCGCCCAAGAATCTATTGGCTACTTTAATTGGTGTTTTGGGAATGGCACATTTCAGTTTGGGTATGTACGATTGTAAGATATCATTTCGAATGTAGATTATTCGAAAGTTAAATCGAAGCAAAAATCAATGAATCGCAGAGAATTGTTTTAATTTGAATATCTTAATTGTTAGTTCGTTTTATACTTCTCTGTGGCATGTGGACTTTAAACTAAAGAGATAAATATCTTGGGTAGAAATACAGAGAGTTTTGCCAAGAATTTAAGTTAACAGGTTGTTCAACTGTCAGTTAAGGGTTGTCGATTTTGGGCTTGCAAACAATTTAACACTAAGAATTTATAAATTTTACATGCCTAATTTAATGGAATAAATTTTGATATCAAAATATTAGCAGATGAATAGGATATTCTGGAAAGAATTGAGTTACTCGCACATGTTGCGGGACATAGGTTTATTGAATCCTCGCGCTTTAAATATATATATTTAAAATTCTTTCCTATCTCTCTGATTCTTCCAACTAGTGTCGTGCAACATCCGGTTGCATTCTAAAAGGCATTGTGCCTTACAGAAACATTGTTAAAATATTATTATAGGTTTTGAAAAGAGGAATCAAATAAAGATAATTCGGATTGATTTGGAAGGAAGGGCAGTGACATTCACTAGACATTCTAGTTGGAAGTTAATGAATGAAGATAATATCGGCTATTCGAGATGTCTCAGTTCAAGGGATTGTATATCAAAAAGTATTAGCATCGTAGGGTGCAAGGCGCTGCTGCTTGAGCTGATTCATTGCGGCGGGAATGTGAAAGGAAATGTGGAGACCAAATTTAACCATTGAAAGACCATTGAATGACAAAAAAAAAAAAGATTCAGGGCGTGGCAATTTTACCAAAAGCTTTGCTTAGATCAGTTGCAATTTTGTTATATTACCATTTTCTAGACAACATAAGGTTTCAAAGAAGAATTCAACTATATAGGGGAGCCCAAGATGCTAAATGTGGATTTACTCGAGCGTCGTTTGGACCTAGTGGATTTTAAAGATTAGGTGGTAGGAATGAAAAAAGTGTATGTGATATATACCTCCTTTGTGGTGGGGGAGCATCTACGGGCCTTGGAAAATGTAAAAAAAAAAATATCCACGGGGAACTACTCAAACGCGTCGGAAATTAATAGTGCGTTTGCCCCAGAGGCTCTGATAGCGGAGAGATGTTAATCTGACGGTTAACATGGTGGAGGTGGCTGTACGAAAGGGCAAACAATTAAAACAAAAAAAAAGTTATTCGAGCGCGTCAGATTTTCAGAAGGGGTGTTAAGTGAACCCGGAAGAAGCTCTCATTCAAAAGACTGACGATTCAGGCATGACGCAGGCTCGTGGTGGAGTTTAAAAATTCACAAGAATCACCATTTTGAAAAACTCGAGCGTTTCAGATTATTATACAGGCGATTCAGCTTAATGTTGTAGTCGTTCTGATTAATAATCTAATGATTATTTGGAGGGATTTTCTTATTCTGACGGTTTGAAAAAAAAAATTATTGAAACGAAATCTGACAAATAAATTGCATGGAAAAAGCATTCAAATAAAGACCTTGTTCTTTTAATTACAATATATATTCTTAAAAAAAACTGTTCACACTAACACTTTTTTTTTAAATAAAATGAATGAAAAGAGATTTCTGGCTTCACGAATAAGATTTTTAAGAATTATTGTTTTCTTTTAAGTCAATTTTTAGAAAATTTCCCTTCCTGGCTAAAACAGGGGTGTGAATAGACTATCCTTCTAAACTAAACTTATTGATTGTTTTTGATACTTCGGCTTGTGCAAATCGGCAGTTGCATTCCTCCCCTTAAAAGTTTCTCCCGTAATATTCGTCTCGCAAGGAATGCTAACTAGTTCACCCTTGAGACCAATTTCGGACGTACCGTGAAATATAGGGATTATTTTTTATAGCCGAACAACACGAATTTGGAATAGTTTACCCGGCGAGATTTTCCCTTGCCATTTTGATCTGCAAGCATTCAAAACCAATGCTAATCGACACCTCCTATCTTTCTTCTCCCTATCTTCCACGGCGCAGTGTGCTCTACATTTAATTATAACAAAAAAAAATATAGGTATATATTTTCCGTTATTTCCTTTAAAAGAAAAAAAATTCAACGGCGCTCGGGAATGGTTAGGTCACGACTTTTTTTTTGCAAGTTTGTTCCCACTTTCTTCCGCCGCGCTCAAATCGTCAGATTAATGAAATGCACACTTTTTATCATGTAATTAACCCTCCGGACCTTAATCTGACGCTCTCGAGTATTTCGAACTATCTATTTACTATTTTTTTTAACTTATCTGACCGGCTACCCTACACGCACGTTCCTGTTTAAAGGACTAATATATGATGGACGTTGTCAACAGTGTACAAGACATCCCCCTTTATGTTAATCTGCCGCACTCGAGTAAATCCCGAAATCTCTTCTAGGGCTCCACTACTATATAGGTTAGTAGTTTCTGATATTCCCTTGAAATTTGAAAATGAAAAACTAAGTTCTCATAGAGTTTTGAATTTTTTGAAGAGGGATTATTAATTATTCCTTCCAGAGTGAAGGTAAGAACCCTGAGAAATCAATTTTTAGAATAAAGCCGCAAAATGTTTTACAAAGTGAGTACCTACTGGCTGCATATATAAATTTTGGTACTACGTCAGGGCCAGAAGTGCAGTCAGCCTTCCAGTTGTTCAAGATATCGCCAACAGAAACAATCGACATTTGATTGGATGTATGAGAAAGTTAGAGGCAGGAATTAAAAAAAAATTAATAAGCAGAATCAGGCTCAAAAATTCGCAAATACATTTGCAATTATTCTTGTGTTGTTAGAGCTTGATTATTGATAAGATAATATTTTTAAGGAAAACTATCAGATTTCATCAGATACACTGAAGGTACTTTTTTAGATCTTTTCTGTTTTATGATATACAAAAATGGATTGCAGAAGTGATATCCTTATGATGTTATTTAAAAATAGGCCATAAAAGTAGGTTCATGTTTGAATAACAAAAAGGAAGAAAGATGAGGGTCTGATTAAGCTTTAAACATTCATATTGTGTGGCTAAAAAAAGATTCTTAGCGCTTAAAGAATATGTTCAGAGTTGGGTGCAAATGTAAGTGATCATTGAGTAATATTCTTACATGCAATTATTTGGCATTTAAATTATTAATAATTTTTAAGAAATATAACTGTTGTTTTGTAAATTAATTTGAATTGCGCAAGAAGAGAAATACTTATAAATGTAAAGGGCAATTTAACTAAAGCACTATTTTGGAAAAAAATAACAATTAATTGAGATTGAATTTAAGATGTTGGAAATCTAAAATTAAGTTAGTTATCTAATAAAGAATCATCATTGTGAAATGCAGGCATTTTTTAAAATATTTTTAGTATAGTATGTACATATTTTTTAAGCTGAAAAATTATCATAATTTGTATGACTGTTTTATAGAAGATAAAAAAAAACGTTTTCATAGAAATATAAGATGCGCAAGAACTATTTTCATTCGCTAGGTCATATCAAAAGACCATAGTAGTGTTACAGATTAAACAGGGATGTAACTGTCTTGCTAACGTTAAAAAAACAGCTTTTGAAAACAAAATATTGTAGGAAACTACCCGGACCATTGGATTTGGATGTATGAATATGCTTTAAAGCATTTAGGAGTGTGTGAGTGAGAAATATGATTGGTTCAATAAAATCATTTACGCTTCCGTGGACTGGGAGGTTTATTGCACACGCTGGCAGTAATAAGTTTTTCACAAATTAGAATGCAGCCAAATCAGCTTTTTGCCGAAAGTTGAAAACACAATACTGACAGATCGTGAAGAGGCTTTACGTGGACACCTGTCTATTAAGGCTTAATTCCACGGTGGGCCTACCCACTTATGGAGTTCCCTTGGGGCGGACAAGAAACCTAAAGTGGTTTACCAGACCACACCATCATCTAGAGTGGTCCGCTAAACCACTCTAGTAGCAAATGATGATTTTCTCATGGAAAATTCATCCTCCTTGCTAAGAAGCAGGGCCTATCATGCACCCTTAGTATCAAGGTTAAATAAGACAATGAACACACGCTTCTTACGAAGCCATGCCATCCTCCCAGAAACCAAAGATACCTTTTCGCTTCCGCATTTGGAGTTATCACAGCCCCCATGAAGCGCCCACAAGGGGGCCTACCTCAATTTTAACAGGCGACTGCTACCGAGAGAAGCTCACGTAATCAGCCGGGGCTCCTGTTAACCCATGGTACCTACTTTTAGACCCTAGGTGAGGCCTCGCCCGTCTCTCATGAGACGCACTTGTGGTTCGACTCCATGAAGTCGCTAGCCCACCATCCAGTAAGGCAAACAGTTCAGTAATCCAGTCAACCAAGGTGAAGACTAGGACACTCCCTGAATACCCGCTTAGAAGCATGGTTACAGCCTCTTATCCTTACGGAAAAAGTGGTGATCGCTTAACTAGACTAGGTATTGGAAGGCTCGTACTTCCGGCAACCCGGCCATAGGCCAATTCGGCCCCGGACCTATAGGGGAGGATGTCTTAGCAGACTCTTACTGCAGACACATCCATACCGTGGGCCTATTCTTATATCCCCGAACCCACAGGGGTACACAATACTGACAACTGGCCTCATCTGATTTTGTGGGACCAATCTTTTTCGCAGTCGTTCAGTGGCAATAGCATTGAAATTGCATAATAAACACAAAGCCGCTGGACCGGGTAGTTTTCCCTATAATATTTTTGACAGATGTACGTTAAAATTGTCAAAATCTACCGATTTTCTATTAATTCTGCTTGTGTGTTTATTTTTAGAATCATAGCTATTCACCCCGTCTTTAAAACTTCTTCACCAGTATGGCTTGATCGACATTTTTCAAGGTCATAGAAGACTGATCAGCTATTAGCTGAACATATTCCTTGAAAACTAAAAGCTTCTTACTGACTTCTAAAAAGGCCGACTTTTTTTTGTTCAATACTTGCAATTTGTTATGAAGTGCCTCAGGTGCCTGAACTTGGGCTTCTTCTCTTATTACAAAATGTTTTATTAAAATGATTAATAAGAATAGTATTAAAGGTTAAATAAGTAAAGGTATGAAGATACAGAGACCAGCTAGTTATTTTTATAAGTTAATTTTCGGCATATGATTTTGCTGATGATGAACTTCGGTGGACCACATTTGTTTACAAAACATTTCAGAAATATATCTGAAATTAATTTCGATTCCGTCAGCTTGTTCCCTAACAAAAAGTTAAGGAATGTTATAAAGATTAATGGACTCAACACGTTTTTCGACGCACTGACTTTGATTGGCTCATATATGTGTGTCCATCAACAGAGCACATAGATTTCCGGGACCACATAGATTCGTTGTTAGGTGTAGTTATTGGAAAGTATAGCCTAGAAAACTGTTCATTTAAAAAGTAATTCAAAATACTGTCGCCAACTGTAAAGAATTTTTTCGTCATCTACAAGAGGTTTGCCTTGAGCATGATAAATGAATTTGATACCATTGGTATACTTAACCTTAACCTTCCAAAATAAGAGTTTCAAAAAAACTAACAGAAATTTTTAGTCCTCTGTTTTGATTGTTCAATTTATTTTTTTTCCAAACCATACCTTAAAAAATTAGGAAAAATGCATTAATAAAAAAACAGCCCCTAGTTTCGGCTTGGTAAGAATTCTAATCCAACAGTCTCCTCGAAATTACTGTCAATCTTCTTAACTTTGAAGTCTTGTCAAATAACAATGTACATATTTTCAAAGTCTTGGACTTGAAATAAAAAAATATGATAAAGAGACATTACATTGATCTGTTATAGAAGTTATAAAAATATACTAAAACACCTCTTAATAATATTTTTATTTTTACTTTTTTTTCTTTCAGGACGTGGTAGTGGTTCATTCACTGGAGGTCTGCTCATTGGACAATTTGGCACTCGAGATGCGTTCCGTTACATGGGTCTGCTGGCGGTTGTCGGTGGCATAGCCTATGGCCTCCTTCATCTCGTTTGGTTACGCAAATTCGACCATCAAATCGATGACAACGACGACAATGATGCCGTCGAAAATGGCGAAACCGAAAAACTAACCGAACCAGCTACCAAGGAACAAGGAACATCCATGTCCCTGGAACGTCTAAGTCTCATGATAAAATATAATCAAATCGGAAGTCTTACGTCTCTACCCAGAGGATCCAGGGTATACAAAAACACACTTCCTCCTCCATCCAAGTCAATTAATTTTCAAAATTTTCAAATTCTACAACCAAGGTTGACATGCAGGACCATCTGCCCCATCGGCGCAGCAGTTACAATGTCGAACAAATTCGGGTACCACGTCACGGAATCGGAAGCGGATCGAAAGTCGATATCCTTAGGTCAGCACTGGAAATCAATCACAAAACATCCAATAATTCTGTGGGTGGCGGCCGAGTCGACAAAACATCTAATCAATCATTGGGTCGCAACCGGGCTGACAGTGCTCCAAAGCTGAGTCATGGAAATATGAAAAATATCTCACAGCCAGCTCTGGAGGGTGTTGTTCTAGAGGTCAGTATTAAATATCAAATGATTGTAATTAAGCTTTGACATTGTTCATGCAAAAGTGTTGGTTATATAGATACATCTGTAGACCGAATAAAAGTCCCAAACAAATCCCCCAACCCCCCTTTCGCCACCTCAGGGCCAAATTAACTGAAACAAAAAACCAACAAAAATAACTCCCAACAGTCTCTTTTAAGGCCACACACACACTATAAAAGCTTTACACATTTTCAAATTCAAGCGAAACAATTCTAATAAATATGAAACTTTATCATGCATTCTCGGTTCATAGGGCGTGGAGTCAACGTTTTTCCCTACTCGAATGAAAAAATATCCCAGCGGTTTGCTAACAACAGTGGATCCTTCGGTTATCCCTAGTTCTATGCTAATGGTATTTACTATATTCATGCACACACATCCTGTGTGTGTGTGTTGCAAATATTTTAGAATACAAAACTATCTATAACTATTTGTAGTATCCTTGTTCTATAGAGTATTTTTTTTCTTAATTATTTGCATGCTGGGTGATGAAATAGAAACCCTTGCTTAATATTTTTTCCCCTCAAGTTTCAGATGTTTGGCAGTTTGTTTTTTGTATTGTTTTGATGTTGATGTTACTAACTCGGTGCTGAAAAGTTTGCATGATTTTTAACAAGCTTTGGAAAATGTTTTTTAATTTACATGAAATATTCACGAGTATTGCATGGGAACTCATAAATCGAAAAAAAATGGTTGATTTGCATGTTGATACACTTTTATGTAGTAACTAAACAATAAAGGCTTGTAAGATGGGTTGATTGGTTTTTTTTTTGTCGGCTACAAATCGAAATAACATTAGGTTGGCCAATTAAGCGGATTTTCACCACTCGACTATCCTTGAGCAAGGACCATTCAGTTTGTTTAAATCCGGGGAGTCAAAAGGCTATTGATTACACTTGTTCGGTATTAGTTATTCTTTATTAAGTATTTTTAATTTTCAGATCATGCTCTTGTATAGATTCCTGTTAAGAGAAGAGGGCTTGATGTAACTTAATTTATACACAGAGTTATTAAGTTTGTTTTGGGAAGTTGAAAATTTTTGCTGGGTACGGCACTTTGAGCCACGTTTTGTGTGAAGTTCTTATACACTAGAAAACCTATGGACAATAGCATTGGGTTTATGTTTAGCATTGAGTTTTCGAAGCATTAAGGTTAGGTTAGGTTAGGTTAGGTTAGTGGGCTGATGGATGATGTTGTGTCCATCACACTTAGATCAATGTAGATCCATTGTGATACCCTTGGGGGTTTGGGCCCAATAAGAATGGGACTTATGAAAAACCTATACATTATCAAGCCATTTTGAACTATTAATAAATCTGAGCAGGTATGCACCCGTTTGTTCAGATAGCTCTTATAAGTCCTGGAAGAAATGATTTCCTAGAACCTCATTTCTTAAGCGGCATAGTTCTGATCGTAGCGACTTCTTGTTGAGCTGTAGAATATTTTGTGTTCTTTGTTTCTTAAAGTAGGGACATAGTTTCCTTGTTACGATACAGGAGTCGAGAGGGTTCCATCTCTCGTTAGCTGCAGCGAGTACTTTATTCCCTATAGTCTGTTTAATGTTACAAGTTGGGATCTTTACCGTTGTGTCTGCTCGGTTAAGTTCTAGGGATGATCCCTTTCTTGCCAGCTAATCGGCTCTTTCGTTTCCTTGCACACCACTGTAGTCAGGAACTCAACAGAGTCTTATATTATGCTGCGCGCCAAGAACCTTTTCGCGACAGCAAGTTACAAGCTTCGATTTTATTTCAATGGCAGAAATTGCTGTCAATGAAAAAGGTGATAACAGCATGTGGTATTGCCTTTATTGCAGTCTCTTTAGCAGCTGCCGTCACTGCCAGAACATTAGCCTGAAAGATGCTGCTGTAATCGGGGAACCTAATTACAGCAGTTCGAGTGTTTCTGAGTAGAAACCTGCACCAACACCAATTTCCATTTTAGAGCCATCTGTAAAGATTTCAATGGCTAATTTGTATGGTGTCTGGTTGTTAAGCCAGTCTTCTCTGTAAGGAAAAGAAGTGGTGATTCGAAGCATTAAACTCCACACGATTCCTCTTACCCAATTTAACAATTCTGTGTTCGAGTGTTTCTGAGTAGAAACCTACACCAACACCAATTTCCATTTTAGAGCCATCTGTAAAGATTTCAATGGCTAATTTGTATGGTGTCTGGTTGTTAAGCCAGTTTTCTCTGTAAGGAAAAGAAGTGGTGATTCGAAGCATTAAACTCCACACGATTCCTCTTACCCGAGTTTAATGAGCTTAATATACGGTATAGTTTGAACCGCTAGCTACTTGAATACGCCTCCCAAGTATGATCCCCATATCAACAGGTTCGCATCTCGAGAATCGAGAGCATTCAACGTCGCGTCGTTTTCTTAGATTTGCTCTTCGCGGTCTGTCTTGGAATGATCCATTTATCTTGTCCCCTTATCAATATCGCTTTCAACATATAAACCTGAATAGGTTTGAAGAAGGCAGAGAAATTGCTGAGATTCTCTTGTGAAACTCTTTTTAATTCCATCTTTTTCAGCACAAATTCCCGTAACCTAAGAAATCCTCAGCTGTTCTATCTGCCTATTCTCCGCACCTCCTATGGTTTTAAAAAACCTATTACTTGAATGTTGCAGAGGGTTAATTCCAATGAAAACTGTTTCGACTTTAACCTCAGCACCCCCTGCCTTAAACTCCTTCTCCGGAATCATCATCCCATTAGTTTTAAGTTAGCCGTAAGTTTCATAGTTTTAAGTTAGTATATGGAGCTTGTATTAAGCTAAATAAATGGGGCTGTTGCCCCACCAAAATTAAAACTAAAATTAAATTAATTCAATTCTACTGGGAAGCTCTCTTTAAATTTCTCTGCTCATCTCATTATTTTGAAGGATACACACAATCAAGTTCTAGTGATAGACTTTCCTTACATGAGGTATGCGTATGATCATGGCTTATTCTCCAATTTTTGAAACAAGTATTTCATCACTGTACACTGCCATTAAATCTCTTGAGCATCATTTTTGTTCTCTTGAATCCTCTCTCTGCGCAACCGACCGTTCACCAAGTGATGGTGCAAGCTATACCGTTGCAATTGCACGACCGAAGGTGAAGGACGTAAATCACTAAACGAATATTGAAGGCTGAATGTAGAGTCGTCTGCAAAACAGTTAAGTGGATAAGAAGTAACAGACAGAAGATCAATTATAAAAAATGAGGAAAAGAGTCAGAGACAGAATGGAGTTCTGGGGCACACCAGCATTTATTTTATGGGAATCAGATTTGAAACCGTCCAATACAACTTGTATTGAACGGTCCAAAAGATTGCTTCTAAGCCAACGAACAAGAGTACATATCATTTATAACAAAAGCACGATAAGAGAGATAAGATAAGAGAGTTCGTGCCAAACTCTTTCAAATGCCTTGGGGATATCAAGAGGAATAATCTCTCTTTCACCAAAGCGATGCAAAAATTTGTTCCACTATTGAGATTACCCATCTGATCCCCAGTGGAACAATTGCTGTGAAAGTCATACTGACGGTCATGGAGAAGCTAATTCCTTAAGCTGACGGTTAATTAGCGTTTTCATGACTTTAGAAAGAAGGGTCTTAAGTGCTATGGTCGGTAGGAGAAAGGAGGAGAATGGCCACCTTTTAAATGCTGTTTTCCATCTTCTAGGAAAGATTCTAGAAGAGTAGGAGCAATTTGAAAAGCTTACGCTTGCTACTGTACGAGTCCAAAAAAATCTGTCCAATGGACCAATTTACATTTAAAAGTACAGGAGAAGCAACGTTGCTATGAGGAAATATAGAGCTAGCAACGAAATGGGCTGCGAGTTTGCAAGTTTGCATTCTCTGAAGAGTAAACAATTGGTTTGTTATTGACGATGAGCGTAGTAACCAAAGATGTTAAGGAGTTCTTAATATTTCTTATAAAAGAGCAAAACAATTTAACTGCGCTTTTGGGACATTTTTTGCCGTAATTTGCAAAAATTGGTTCTTTTAATAACGGAGTTATATGAGTTCCTTACTGGTGTGTGCCTTTTCGGGTTTCGCTCTGTAGGGTTGGCTTTGTAGGATCGGAAACTAACTTCTTTAAGCTTGATAGCTTTTTTACCCTCAGAGCTAAACTAGGACTTTTCTTTGCGTTTGATACTTTTTACACCCATCCCTAGAAGAATCACATTTGTGATCATTTCAGCACTGGCATCATTATTGTCACTATCGAGGAATAAGCATAGTGACCAGTTAAAGGAAAAAAAATATTCAGGCTCTCCCAGTTAAGTTTTTCGTATTGCCAAACGGTCCTGGTGGGAAGTTTTTCTTTAACTAGATGATTGGAGGACGAGAAATTTGCTGAAGTGTCATAAAGCTCCGAAGCGCTAGATGGAGAAGTTACACTAATGGTATTTCTATCAGGGTGGGAAGTAAGATACAAGTCAAGAGTATAGGCGGCGTGCCCAGGAGCATCCGGTATTCGAGTTGGCACATCAATTAGTTGGGTAAGATGGTGTAACACAGCAAAGATCTCGACATACTTGTTGTCTGGCCAGAATAACGGAGCCAATTGGAATAGTGTACATTGAAATCATCCGGAATAATAATAGAGCGGGAGGACGAAGGGAAACAATTTCCGAGATGGAATCATACAGCGCATCAAACTCCTTAAAAGTTGTATAACTTTAGAAATCAGGACTCCTATAAATAAAATAATAATGAATGATATGCTTGCGGGCAGTGAATTTTAGCCACAAGAAGTTAAAAGTCCGTGCTGGAACATTGTCCGTATTGGGGAAGGCTCTGGCAAGTAATATCATACCTCACACATCGTTTGTGTAAACCAAGTGAATAAGTCCAATGTGACATTTGATTTATGTCGAATACAACTATACAAGCTTTAAAGAAACCGTTTTGAAAAGAGTTGGGTTTGCCATCATAGAATATCTGTTTGAAAAGTTGGCCTCTTCTGCAAAAGTACTTTCATCAATGTTCTTACATAAGCTAGCTTCAGCTAAAATGGCTGCAACCTGCATTTGGTTTAGATTTAAACGAATACTGTTATATGCCTTCTTTTAAGAAGCTTTGCAACCATTGTTATATAACTTTTTATGAAAAACATTGTTTTTTTTTTTAAATTTTGCACTGCATTTTGTTATCACTCATATAAATTACCATTTGTTTTTAATCTCAAAGAATGGCTCCATACCCCTTTATTGAGAATGTCAAAGATTGTGAACCTAGAGAGCAAAAGAGTCAAGACTCTTTTCTGGTGCACATCCACTTTGAACTCTACTGTGACTCTCAGCTTTGTTTTGGTCTGCTTGCTTCAGGGTTTAAATGAGGCGATGATCCTCAGTCAGATCTCAAAGGAGCCACTATGGTCTCCAAGAGAGTGATGGAGTAAAGGGTGGGGAACGGTAAGAAATTTAGTGGAGAATTTTTGTGTGGTATGTCTGTATGTTTCCTTAAACCATCTTAAACTAGCGGTGAATATTAGAATGTTTTGAAGTGGCTTTTTTGAAACATCGACCAATTCGTCGAAAAAGATTTTTTCCTAAGAGCTGCTAGGGCTAGGCTGGGTAATTATTGCCAATTTATCTGCCTTTTCATTCCGGTATAGCTATGTCACAATATTTTAACATTACGATGATGGAGAAACAAATTTAAGTTCTATGCGGATCTATTTTGAACTACAGCCTTAATGTTTAGGCAAATTGTTTTCAAATTTAGAGCATTATTTGTTATTCTACAGAGGACTTTTTTAAATTTTGTTTTTATTAATTTTCTTAACTTTTGTATTAGATCTTATGAATGAAAATAAGATATTATTGATTTGAAACCAAAAATAATTAAACATTCATTGTATGATTTTGCCAAGCATTGAATGAAACGCACTTTATCCTTCCTGTATTTGCTTCCTGGATTTTATCGAACTTTCCAAATAATTTTTAAAGGAATGGGAATCAAATATAAACTACATGTGAATATGCATGTCTTAAAATAAATAGAATTACCAATACCATTAATAACTTTTTAAAAAACACTTTTTAAATATGTACAATACATTATTCCTTTCAGGGTGAAGAACTACGGAAAGTTATTCCAGAAGAAACAGAACAGGCGAATGCCGAAGCAAGAGCTAAACTTGCAGCAGCCGCCGCCGCTGCCGCCGCTGCAGATGGTGATGTATCCACTGCTCAAACGAATGGAAAAAGTATAGAAGATTCTAAAAACCAGACAAACAATGCCACATGATATTTTTAAAATCCTAGCTATTATGGAAAAAAGTGTTGGATAATGTTACCGTTTTTGCTGTATCGTATTTTATAGATTGTTAGTTAATTAATCTTTCGTGTTTTTTTCTTTTACGAAAAGAAATTAAAAAAAGGAGAAATAAAAGTTTTTAATGAAATATAAACAAAACATTAAAAAAAAGAAATATTTCTTTTAAACTATGTTATATGTTTGAACTAATGAAGTAAATTTGGTTATTCATGCTCCAAGGATTTTACAACCATGGCCAATTATGCGCCATGCACCATGGAGGATTCGAATGTCCCTTGAAACTGTCTGATATATACATACTCATAACAAAAATATAATCAGCCTTATCATGAGTTTCGCCCTTACGTCATTCCACCCAAAAAAATCCCTTTTTACTTGCGAGTATAGGTACTATAATGCAAGTTATGCATTCGTACAGATTAAAAATTTTGAGATAACAATAAAACATGACATTACGATGATAGAGAAACATATTTGCGTTACTGGCATAATTCTGTCCGTCTGTCTGTCTGTACGGATGTATGCAGCCTAAGCGGTTGGGCCATAACTTAAGGTTGTTTTGACATTCTGCAGAGGAGTTTTTTCAATTTCCGGTTTTTTTTCTTCAACTTTCTCGAAAATTGGTGATCCGATTACAATCAGAATTGATATTCAAGAAGATGTGGGTAGCCTAAGTAATTTTGCATTATTTTTTTTCGAAAACTTATTTTTTTTGTATTTTTTTTTTAATTTTTTTCATGAAAAATCAATATTTTGAAAACGGGTAAGTACTTTTTTTTTTAATTTTGTTTTTAAATGTACGTTATTTGTGTGCATAAGTTTGTATTCTTGAATTATTTTTTTTTTTAATTTTATAAGAAAAGTTGTTAAAAACCATTTTTATTTAAAAACAACTCCTACGATTTTGAAAAAAATTAACACTTTTTTACATTTTCTAAAGAAATAAAATGGCGTTTAAATTATGTCACTCAATACAATTTAACGTACTTTATTCTAACAATCAAAAGTCACAAAAATCGAATAAATGCTTTGATGTTCATTTTAATTTTCTTTAATTTTATTCAACAAAGGGAAAAAAGTTCATTTTCGAAAAAAATCGTTTATCGGCATTATTCAATTTAGGCGAAATGTAAAACGTCAAATGTTCACTTATTTTTTAGTGGTAAACAGAAATAAACGGACTAGCTAAGTATATATTATGTGTTTTTATATATTGAAATCGTATTTTTTTCTTTAAAGTTAAGTTCAAACTTTTTTAAATGCTTTGATTTTTAATTTTATTTATTTTCTATCTATCTATATTATTTATACTAAGAAAATCTAAAATAATCCAACCAAAAAAACTTGAATTTATAATTTACTTGAATAAGAAGTGAAGGAATAAAGTTACTCATAAAAAAAGTTCACACTTCCAATTTACACCTCCAGTTTACTATATTTTTCATTAAAAACTGACATTAAGATTCAAATGCCAAACCATACAAATTCAAAAAATGTCCCACACGCGGGGATTTTCTTTAAAAGTGATACAAATAAAACTGCTTTAAGGTCGAGTGTGAAATTGGCTATAGTTTGAACCAATTCACTTGGCCGTTAGCCATTCTACTGCGCAGCTCTCTTCAAATTTCTCTGCTTAGCTCATTAATTTTGAAAGATACCCACAATCAAGTTCCAGCGATGGACTTTCTGTACATGAGGTATGATCATGGGTTATTGTGCCTTTTTCAAAGAAGTATTTCATCTCTAGCATTTAACTCGTTAAATCTCTTTCCGCAACATTCTTGTTCTCTTGAATCCTCTCTCTGCGTAATCAAACTTTGGCCAAGTGATTTGGTTCTTTCTCAAACGAGAAACGTCAAAACTAAACCCTAAATCCCTTAATTAATTACTTCATTTCTCCTTCTTGTACCTTTACTATTTTTTGTCAAAAGAATAAAGAAACAACCTAAAATAGGAACCTTTTAAACAAGGTCTATGAGAATAAAAAAAACTAAATAATGTTGAAGGGAAAAATAAGGGATTTTTCTTTTATGTCGTGGACTTTTTTGTTTATTTGAATATGCTATCACAGCTGAGAAACAAT
Organism: Platycheirus rosarum; assembly: GCA_963971375.1. NCBI lineage: Eukaryota > Metazoa > Arthropoda > Insecta > Diptera > Syrphidae > Platycheirus > Platycheirus rosarum. Next base: position 28,405,501 of record OZ020507.1, read on the forward strand.
TAGGATTTTGAAATGTCATTTCAAATTCGAAGTGAAATCTTGTTCGGGCGAAATTCACACTAGCTTTTAAAATTCCGGGCGAACGCAAATTTTTCGGGTGAAAGGTTTTCCGGGCGAAACTCATAATAATGCTAAATACGTATTTTTTTCGAATTTCGAATTTTTTACCTGCGAGTACTTAGGCCGGTCAAATTAGTCATAAAAATAATGGTCAAATTACAAAAATTCCAAACAGAGCAAAATGTTGGTGGAGACCTGGGGTACACCATTAGAAATAAAGTGTCAAAAGTTCCCATCGATCCTATTTGTGCCAAAAAAAAAAAATTATTCGGGGTCAAAAGTTACCAAAATGTTTTTTTTTGATTTTTGAGCAAAACGATTCACCATTTCTGAGAAAAATTGATTCTAGAATTTACTAAGGTAGGAGTGCATAAACAGGTTTTACTCTACAAAAGGTGGCGAAGTTGTAATTTTTTGAAGATAATCGCTTAAGCCGTTTAGGCTGTAGCTCATTATACATACTGACAGACAGACAGACATTTTTTCTCGATCACTTTTTTTAGATTGTTCTCTTTGATCGTAATGTCATATTTCATTGTTATCTCAATTTTTTTATTCACGAATCCTAAACTTGCTTTATAATCGCAAGTAAAAAACTGGGTATCATTATCGATTATTCTTAACTTACCGATCTTAATTAAAAAGTTATCTATTCTGTTTCTATTGACGCCGTTGTATAGGACCTCCTTGGAATAAAAGTGTTTGTACTCCGACTCTGGTATTCTGTAAAGTCCGAGACAAGTGCGAAAACACCAATTCTCAAACACTCGAATCTTTTCCATTAGAGATAGTGCAACGTTGAACCACACAGGGCTATGTAGCAAATCACTTTTACCCTCTTATCAAGGCGGCTCCTATAAAACAGCCATCTTGCCAGGGCAAAAGCTTCCCTAGCCCTGGCCAGAGCAGCCTCAACATGTCGATTGAAATATAGATACTGATCCAACTAGATACCAAGGTATTTTACCACATCTTTACTCGCCAGTAGATGTCCACGTGGCCCAGGGATCACTAGTTTGCGCCAGTTCTTTCTCGAATCCCTAGAACCCCTAGGCAAAAGGCGTTCTAAATAGGATAGTTTCACATTTCTGGAATCGGCGAGTTCACCGCTCCCTGCTGCAGACCGTTTTAATATCAAATGTTGTGGTAGAAGTCACATTGCCCCACTTGACAACAAACTTTCTACCATTAAGCATGTCGTAAAGCATACATAACAGTAGTTTACTTATGCCCCATCTGGTTAGTTTCATGAATTGTGTCATGTCCCGCCTTAAAGCCGAACTGGGTGTCTGAAATTATATTTTTGCTCTCCTCCCACTTGCGAAGATCATTTGGAGTTCGAACTTCGAGATGAGCAGGGAACTTGGGCAATTTAGCTCGGCGATGGTGGCGTTTGCCAGGTTGTCTTCATTGAACCCGGTAAAACCAAGATTTACAGAAAGCCATTGCGTGGTACTATCTCGTAGGTGATTCAGCAGAGCTCTGTTCTCCAGACCGTAATTTGGGTGAATGCTTTGGTTTTCATTCACCTTATTCACTTGCTGAAAGAATCCTCAATCACAAAGAAATCGGCGTTTCCCAGATCTTTTCCTGGGGGCTGCGGCCAGGAGTAAGTTTTCCTTCTCTGTCTTTCTCTGACTTAACACACGGAAGATCGTTTTGACTGTTCCTTCTGAAGATTTTATTTATCTCGGGAAACATACTCGGGTCGCTCGAATTAACGGGTCGAATTGTGTTATCCCGTTATGAGTTAATTGACAATCTATAATTCTGTGTAATTAACTCTTTGGCTTATAACTCCTTTCTGGTGGATGACTCTTTTTCCTACAAGGTTGTGGAATATTATTTTGGTATCTACCGGGCATCGCAAACATCATGTCAAAATAATTAATTAATGTTTCATAAATTCTCTTTACGAAATTTTATTTTTAAAAATAGAATTTCTATACCTAATAATAATTTTATTTATTTATTAAAATATCAATATACAATTAAAATTGTGATTAATATTTAAGAAAAGATCACATAGCAGCTAAGGCTTTCGGCTCTAGGGTTAAAAGAAAATATTTTATTATATTTTAATTTTTAGATAACTTAATATTTCACTAATTTTGGAAATGTTTATATGTTGCGGTTCATTGAGTAGATTTTTTTTTTTTTTTTTTATAATTAACGCGCGCACAAGGGATTATGTGTTTCCCTTTTAATGTAGAACACACTGCGCGGGCATTGCGAAGATAGGGAGGGGAGAGATAGGAGGTGCCGATTGGTTTTGAATGTTTGCAGATCAAAATGGCAAGGGAAAATCCCGCCGGGTAAACTATTCCAGATTCGTGTCGTTCGAAATTAGGCTCAAGGGTGAACTGATGAGCATTCCTTGCGAGACGAGTATTACGGGAGAAACTTTTAAGGGGAGGAATGCAACTGGCTACTTCGACTGAACATTTTTTGTAAAAGAAACGATAAAATAAGGAAAGACATGAAACATTGCGTCGGTGTTCGAGTGGGGCAATTGTTTCAGCGGCAGTTCTATTACCTATCAATCTTAACGCTCGATTTTGTATTCTATCAAGCAGGTGAAGCGATGTTTGCGAAGCACCTACCCAGAGGTGGGAGTTATACTCGAGTTTAGGGCGTATAAACGCTTTATAAATTGTAGCCAGATCAGATGGGGAAAAGTACTTCTTACACCGATACAGAAAACCTAAGCACTTTGCAGCATTCTTAGCGATCTCAAATATATGGTCGTTCCAACGGAGGTCGTCGTTGACACACATACCGAGTACTGAGAGCTTTTCGGTTTCTTCGATGTAAGTGCCATTCATGGACAATGGCATTGGGGGAATGTTTAGCTTTAACGACAGAAGACAGCATTGAGTTTTCGATTTCTATTACCCCATTTAACAATGCTGTATAAATCGGAGTTTAATGAGCTTGACATACGGCACCGTTGCAATTGTACGTCCGAAGGCGAAGGACGTGAATTATCGAACGAATATGAAAAGCTGAGGGTAGAGTCGTCAGCAAAACAGTTAAGTGGATTAGAAGTAACAGACAGAAGATCATTTATAAAAATGAGGAAAAGAGTCGGAGACAGAACAGAGCCCTGGGGCACACCAGCATTTATTTTATGGGAATCAGACTTGAATCCGTCCAATACAACTTGTATTGAACGGTCCAGAAGATAGCTTCTAATCCAACGAACAAGAGTATTATCGATCCCAAAAGCACGCATTTTCGATAAGAGAGCTTCATGCCAAACTCTATCAAATGCCTTGGAGATATCAAGAGCAATAATCTTACTTTCACCAAAGCGATGTAAAGATTTGTTCCACTGTTCGGTGAGATATGCCATCAGATCACCAGTGGAACGGTTGCTGCGGAAGCCATACTGACGGTCATGGAGAAGCTTACGATCTTCGAGATATTCCTTAAGCTGACGGTTAATCAGTGTTTCCATGACCTTAGAAAGAAGGGATGTCAGTGCTATGGGTCGGTAGGAGGAGGGGGAGGATGGGTCACCTTTCTTAGGGACAGGCTGGACAAATGCTGTTTTCCATCTTCTAGGAAAGATTCCAGAAGAGTAGGAGCGATGGAAAAGCTTACGCAGTGGCTTTGCCAGTGTGGAAGAACACCTCTTCAGAAGAATCGGGGGTATACCCGTGGCAGGTGGGTGGAGGATCCTTCTTTAACAGGTGTTGGTGAGTAAATTCAGTGTGACCAAGGCGAAGTCGGATAAATGTTTTGAGTTCAGATTTGTTTAACTCTGTTGGATACTTTGGTTGATTTTAATTTGGGTTGATCGAGCTGTAGTGGTGTTTAAAGTGTTCCTAGTGCTTGACTAGGATGAGAGTTTATGACACTCTTGAATAATGTGTCTTTTTAGGTCAAGGCGGGAATATGTATTGAAGGTGTATATTGGGGCTTTGTGAGCTGCGTTTGCGGCTGCATCAGCTTTACCGTTACCTTTAACTCCAATATGACCTGGAGTCCAGATAAGTTTAATTTTTGACTTTGCTTTGCATATAGTATCACGATTTTTTGCTATTGTGTCTGTGTTGTTTCTTGGATTGGCAATAGCCTGCAGTCCTGACAAACTGTCGGAGCAGATTGCCCATTTTCCCTTTCTTTGAAGACATCTCTTAGAGGCTTATAAGATAGCTAGAGCTTCAGTTGTGTAGATGGAGGTCATGTTTGAAAGGATGCCTTGGGCGATAAGTGAACCATCTTGAGCTACCACTGCAAAAGCCGCATTCGAGTCTGTTTTTGATCCGTCTGTGTACAAACATAAAGTACCAACCTTTGGTTTTTATATCATTTAAGATCTCCAGAAATTGAGCTTTGAAGATGTCGTTGCAAGTCTTGTTTTTTCGTAGTTCTTGAAGATCAAGAATAATTGGTTCCTTGGGGATTGACCATAGTGGTTGTGTTGGTGTGAATTTAGCTTTTCTGGTTAGCGACACTTGTAATTTGATTCGTGAATCAAGAACATGATGTATTGCAGATGGGAGCTTTCTACTGCGTTTTTTGAGAAATAGTTTTGGCAACATCGTTATCTATCATTAACCCCGTTTGAAAGACGAATTTCACATTGAGTTTAGCAATAGTTTCAAAGTATCTCTCTTCTATTGTTGAGAGTCCAGCCTCAGCAAGTATGTTTATAATTGGTGTGGTTTAAAAAGCACCAAGACTTTTCCTGGCTGATTGGTGGTAAGTTGGTGCAAATATATTCTTAGTCGATTTTGGACATGAACCGTAGATGGACAGAGCGTAATCAATTTTACTTAGAACTAACATTTTAGAAATTTGACAAAGTGAGTTAATGTGTACATAACTTTTACTAGATGAAAGATATTTCAGTATATTTAGCCTAGCTTTTTTACTTGCGATTATAGGGACTATAAGGCAAGTTATGCATTCGTAAAAAAAAAAAAAATTCTAACAATCAAACATGCCATTACGATGATAGAGAAGTCAAAAAAAGTGGGTCCGGAAATTCCGTCCGTCTGTCTGTCTGTCTGTCTGTCTGTCTGTCTGTCTGTCTGTCTGTCTGTCTGTCTGTCCGTATCGATATCTACAGCCCAAACGGTTGGGCCGATTTGATTCAAACTTGGTATATAGTATTTTTAGAGTGCTCTACCCGACAGTTTTTGGAATTGGCATTCTAGCTGCAAAACTAACGGTACCTGCCATATAACTTTTAATGAAAAACTTATTTTTCTCGAAAACGGCTCCTACGATTTTGATAAAACTTTCAGAATGATGTTTTCTGTGCAAAATCTATCTTTTAATTTTAATGGATTTTTCAGAAAAAGTTTTATAACGGTACCTCCCATATGACCGGTTTTTTAAAATCAGACTTTCTCGTTAACTGATTGACGGATTTTGATGAAATTTTCAAAATATGTAGAGCTTTATGATTTACATAATACTGCTTTTTGAAATTTTCAAAAACATTTTTTTTTTATTTTTAATAATTTTTTTTAAAAAATATTTTGTTTTTTGAATATTTTGAAAACGGTTTAATAGATTTTTTTTAAAATTTTTCTCCTAGTATAAGCTTTAGATTTCTTTGAATTGACATACTCAAAAAAAATTTTAAAATATGTTTTCGAAAAGTTTTTCAAAAAAAACATTTTTTTGAAAAAACTGGTCGAACGATTTTGAAATGAAAAATTCATAAAATATAAAACAGCAAAAGACATAAGATGGCTTACAACATTTTTTCCAAAAAACGTTATGAATAGTGTTTTTTTGATTTCATAAAAATTTTTCCCCCAAATTTTATTTCATATTGCTCGGCTAAGCCCTAGCCATTAGTCAAATAAAAGAAGGTGACAACCTACATACATACCTACCTATTTTAAAGCATTTCATCATCATAAAAGCACACAGAATAAATAATGAGCCTATGATAAACACACAAAAACAACTAACAAATAAAAAAAACTATTCGATTACTACTGAATGCAAAAATTTCAATCGAGAAAACAAAATTTTACACCTTCCTATAAATAAACAAAACCACTGTGTTAACTTTTAATATTGTCGCTTTACCTTATATTTAATACCTACCTTCCTTCCAACCTTATTATAGGTAAATAATATCCTTAATAAATTCCAGTAATACCTATCCACATCATACGTTTATCGATCCATCAAACATAATTCAGCTATTTTAATTAATTTGATTTCAAAAAGTAAATTATTGTTATTGGGACCTATATAGGTCCCTTTACCTAGCATTATTGCCCTACTGCTGATTCCCACGAATCTTTATGTCAGTTGTTCAATTTTTTTCATACCAAAACGAAAATTAAACTGAAAAAAGTCCTTTATATCTTTCTGTTAGCAAATTATATTATAAGCACTAAACAACAAGTGGAAAGATAATGCACTAAAAAACTGCAAAAGCTAACAATCCTATATATTTATGTGTTTATCCCTTTATCGTGACGCATGTTCGTTCGAGCTTCAAACCACAACGATTCTAAAGAAGTTGCACGTCAAAAAAACATTAAAATTAAATCTTTGTCAAAAAGACGCCTGTACCTAAAAAGGATTAGCACACGGGAGCAAGTACGTGCGACCCAGTCGTGCCTTTTATTTTTTTTAAATAAGTACAATGTGGTTTCCAGTTGTATTTGTTATTAATAATAAGACCTAAAATATATAAATTAGTGATATTTTCTATTTTTATTTTATTAATTTTTAATTCTAAGTAAGTACAGTTATGTTTTCTGCAGACATGAATAAGTTTACATTTTTCTAAAGCAAGATTTGTAACAGAGGTTGATGACCATTGGTTAATCTCACTAAGCAAAATGGAAAGTAAAGTTTTTGTTTTTTCTAGATCATTGTATTCACATAAAATATATACGCCTGAATCAATGGGGACTTTTGACACTTTATTTCTAAATGTGTACCCAAGGTCTCCACAAAAATTTAGCTCTGTCGGAATTTTTGTAATTTGAAATGTCTGTTTTGACGGTACTTTTTTTAAAATGTGAGATTTTGAAAACAAGAAAACAAAAAGAACGAAAACAAAATGATGAAGAGACAAAGTTAGTCAATGGCGAAATCTGCCGAAAACAAATTAAACAATTATAAAAATTAACTTAAATCTAAAGAAATCGAAAAATGAATTTATCGAAATAAAGGCAAGCAAAAAACCACTTTGGCTAAACAATTAAAAAAAATATTTACTCACGGTAAATAGCCAATTGTCATAACAATCGACATTTGAAGGAAACAACACATTCGATAAAGGAGTTCTGCGCGCTCCCAACAACAAAAAGGGCGAAATTATTTGGAAATTATGTATTTTGTATTATGTATGTATTAAATTAACGGTTGGGAAACAAAGAGAAACAGCTGCCAAAAATATATAAAGCCAAACAAAAACATGTTTCTTATACTGTTTGAACAGTTGTCTTTTAAAAGCTTCTAGCATCGAAAACGTATAAAAACAGCCAGTCTTAATATTTATCACACTAGTTTGTTTTTTTTTTTGATAAAGAAGATATCATGAAATTTGTGGTAGTAACATTTGTTATATTTTCAATTGCAAATTTTGCAATTGCTCATCCGCCCATGCCATATCTTAGAGGTGGTGAAGAGTATCGTCCTAGACCCCCACCATTATTTGAAGAATTTGGAAGACCACAAGGAGGAATAAGAAGACCAGAAATTATAGGAGGATTCCAAGGTGAATATGGAAGAGATCGTAGAAGGCCACATTTGGGAGGCCCGAAACCAGGGTTTAATCGTCCATTTTGGCCTCGACCACCACCAGTGATTTATTTTCCAGTAGAAGAGGAAGTTTTCACACAGGAGCCAGAAATTGATGATAGTTTAGAAGAAGAAATTACCAGCGTTAACCCTATAGAAGTTACGAGCGAGGCTTCAGCTGTTACAGAATCAAATGATGATGAAGTTGAAGCTCCCACACAGGAGACAGAAATTGGTGATAATTTAGAAGAAGAAATTACCAGTGTTAACCCTCTAGCAACAGAAGTTGAAAGTGCACCTATAGAAGTTACGAGCGAGGCTTCAGCTGTTACAGAATCAGTTGATGAACTACTCCCCTTACCTAATGAACCATTAGCGGAAGTGACTGCTGCTCCATCAGTTTCAACATCTTAGGAATTGATATAATTTGTACATAAATGTGGCTTAAATGCATAATTGGTTTCCAATTTTTTATAGTACATTAAATATACATATAAATTGATTGAGATTTGTTTTGGGCTGTTAATTTTTTTACGAAATAAACATCAAGGATTGCTCTCTATCTGGGGTAAATCAAATAATAGCCTTTTTTGCAAATGCTCCAGGTTTCGTTATATATATAGATTCTGGACTAAGATGTTTCACTTATCTAGTTATTACCCTAATTTCTTGTTTATATGCAGCCAGCAGTGGCAATAAATTTAATCTTTAAACAGTCGATATATCCACAAAAGTGGGGGCAGCTGGATGAAAAGTATTCCAAAGGTAATGGAACTTTAGTGGGTTGTTTTGGGGTCAGGATTACTATGCAAGTTTACTATTCAATTTTATCGACCTCAAAAACCCTGTGCTAACTTGATGGGGGGTGGGCAAAAACGCCCAAATTTTCTGCTTTTTTTCAGTTTTTCGGTTATACATACATATCTCTAAAACAAAGAATGTTTTTTGCAACACATTTCATACCTTGAACAACATAAAATTTCCTAAAAGTTGGTAGGTGAATCGCAATTGTAGAGTTATATTAACGAAGATACGGCCGATCAATGTTAGACAAAGTTTCTTAAAATGTGAAATATATGTTAATTGTGTTGATCATTCATCATTATCAACGTCTTTCAAAACCTACATATGACCCCTTAGATATGTGGATATCTTATCTGTCATGGAACTATTAAGTGCATTTAATATTTATTAAAAAACTTTTTAAAAAACTTATTTAAACTTAAAATTTCAGAAAAAAATAAAAAAAAAATAGTTCATACCTTTTTTTTTCTTAAATTGAGATAATGTTTGCTAAATTTGCTTTAAGTAATTATTACTTCTATAGATTCTTTATTAAAATTGACAATTGTATATATTGATGTATTTTAGTTTTCGAGAAAATTGAATTTTACCAAACCCACTTTTTTACCTGCGATCATAAGGTAAATTTTACCTGCCATATAACGATTAAGAAAAAGCTCATTGTTCTCGAAAACGATTCCAACGATTTTGATGAAATGTTTTGAGTTTTTTTTTTGTTAGTAGTAGCTATCAGCTAATTATAACCGAATTTACCGGAAAAGTCCAATAACGGTACCTTTCATATAACGTTTTTTTTTAATTTTCGACTTTCTCGGAAACGGCCTAAAGGATTTCAATAAAATTTTATATTTGGAAAGATCTAATTATCCAAATTAATTCTACATACAAATATTTGATTATTTTTTTTTTTTCAAAATTCAATATTTTTAAAACTTATCAAAAAAATATATTTAAGATTTTAAAATCAGGTGAAAATTAATAAATTCTAAAAAACTGCATAGCAAAATTACAATTAAAAATTTTGTTCAAAAAACTAAAAAAACGGAACTGTATCGAAACCAATCAATCAAAGCAATCAAATGAAAAAAACCATTTTCGAAATGCTTTTTTCTTAAATTCTTTGTTATTTAAAATGTGCAATGGCATACTTCATTTTTACTAAAAACCGTTAAGTATTGTGGTTTTGATATCTTTCAAACTGTAATATTTTCAACGTAAATGTTTATTGTTTCTGTCAAAGATGTAATTGAGCACATAAGAGCAGTATCTACGTGCGACCCAGTCGTGTCCATTTTTTACTTGCGATTATACAGACTATAAGAGAAGTTTAGGATTCGTAAATATAAAAAAAAAAATTGATAACAATCAAACATGTCATTACGATCATAGAGAAGTCTAAAAAGGTAAGTGGCAAAAAATGTCTGTCTGTTTGTCTGTCTGACTGTCTGTCAGTATGTATGAAGATCTGCAGCCTAAACGGCTTAAGCGAGTATCTTCAAATTTCATGTGTGAGATTCTTTTGGCATTCCCCAGAGGGGAAACTAAAATTTTGTTTTAGGCCTAAAAATAACGGTACTTGCCATATGACCGTTTAGGAAAAGCTTATTTATCTTGAAAACGGCTTCAACGATTTTGATGAACATTCTTAAATTTTTTTTTATTGGCACTAGCTTTTATTTTATCAATACCAAATTTACATGGAACGTCTACTAACGATACCTTTCATATAACGGTTTTTTTTATTGTTGTTTTTCTCGGTAACGGCCCTTTGGATTTCTGTCAAATTTTATATTTGAGCAAATTAATTCTGCTTATCAACATTTTGAATAACTTTTTTTTCTAATTAAAATAAATTTTTTAATTATTTTTTTTGGACAAATCAATTTTCTTAAAACTAATCAAAAACAATTATTTTAAATTATAATACCAACATTTCAAAAAAAAAAAAAAAAAAATATCAAAAAACTAAAAATAAAAAACAGGATTTTATCAAAATCCGTCCTACAATTTTGGAAATACTTTTTTTATAAATTCGTTGTTACTACAAAACGTGTGATGGCGAATGGCGTACTCCATTTTTACTAAAACCGTTAAGTGTTGTGGTTTTGACACTTTTTTTTTAAGTTCAGATAGTGTTATTTTTCTACTTTAATGTTACTTGTTTTTTACATTTTATTCGACGATGTGACGGCAAGAGCAAGTACGTGCGATCCAGTCGTGCAATTTATTTAAAATTTGTTTGGTATTCACGTATTCTTATTCTTAAGTCATTTCTTAAAAGTCGAAAAACTTGTGCGCCGCAAAATAATAACGGATTCTTTAAAAGATATTAAAAAAACGAATTTGTTACTATACGCGTAGGTGGTCCATCATCCCCATTTTTTGAAAGAGGAACAATTTTCTAAAAAAGTCACTTGTATTGGAAAAATATATTTATTAATATATACTTTAAAATACATACTATACTTTTTATAAAAGTCAAATATCTGCTTTCTTATTTAATTTTAAAATTACATAAGTTTCTGCATTTGACTAAAAACTTTTAAGAGCATTGAATTTTGGAAACAAAATAATTAGTACTTAATTACGTAAAATAAAAAAAAAAAATTAGTCTAAAATTTTGTGTTTTTTTTCAAAATTTTGAGTTTTCAATAACTGTTTGACTATAATGTCAAATTAACCAATTTAAAAAAAAAATTAGCCTTGTTGGTACTGGTTACCAAAATGTGTCGTGAGCTCCCGGACTATATGCCCTATGGGAGATCTTAATTTTTGGAAATGATGCCAGTTGCACTAAGTCAACCACCGACTTAGTGGCCAATTATAGCTATCATTGAAATTCCATCATTGAAAACTTTATCTTTTGATTATGAGGCGTTCAAAAACTCAAATCAGTATTATGTTGATACACAAGTAAAGCTTATAACTTAGATTATTATTTAAGCCAAACAAAATATTCGTTCCAGCTCAATGGAATACATAAAATGGCTTTGAATATTTCAATGATCATTGAATTATCGCTGATCGAATTACATTGTCACGGAGCTTTCGACATTCGTATGACGTATTCATACACCTCGCGTTAGATCGCCTTAAAAACTTTGTGTTGGGAGTAGGGTTTTTGTTATTAGATACGGTGACCATATCATTAATTTCCAAATAATGAACAAAAAGAAAAAAGTTGAACCCAGTTTTTAATATTTTTGTATTTTAAAAAATAACTGAGTAAAAAAAATATAACACAAGTGTTCAGTCTTTGCTTAAGTTAATCATAAAGTTGTTACAAATATTCTCTAAACTCGAACAGACCATTTCATAGTTAGATTTAGTAATTAAAATTATTTTTTTTTAATTCTAAAAAACATTCCCAGTTGAAGCATTAAATCACGGAACACACATGAAAAATTTTACAATTCTTAAAATGTTTTTTGAAATGTATGTTTTTTTTTTCTATAAAACCTTTAAGAATCTCCATCCATCCATTTATCTATACAATTTTGAAAAGCTTTTGAATTGATTACTATCTATGCTTGATGGACCTATTAAGTATGGACTGGTCGTTGGTTGTCATTTCCGTACAATATCTTAGAAAAATGCCACACGCTAACATCTGAAACAAACCAGGTGTGAAATATTTAATAACAAGAGACATCATTTTCATTAAAGCGTATCTAGAATATGAGTAAGGGGGTGTAGATGCAGGACTACAGCTCATATTCTATAGATGCACTTACCTTACCTACCTTACCTTAGGTGGCGCTACAGTCCGAGGTGGACCTGGGCCTCAACCACCAAATTTCTACAGCCAGCTCGGTCCCCAGTTAGCTGCATCCAGTTACGCACGTGGAGTCGGTTGAGGTCCCTTTCCACATGTGTGCGGCACCTGAGTTTCGGTCTTTCTCTACTGCGCCGTCCTTCTGGGGTGGATTCGAAGATTTTCCGGCCCAGAGCATTAATGCCGAGAGAGGGCCTTGCTACTAAATTGCCTTCTAAGTCCGAAGAAACAACAATTGGCAGAGTTATGCTTCGTTTGATTTCAGCGCTAATGTTGTTCTCCTGAGTTAATAAAGGAGCTTAGGTAGACAAAATCCCTTACTTTCCTAAGGTTAAAGCTGTCTATCGTAATGTTTTGCCAAAGACGTCGATGGGGTGTCTCTTCTTGATTGCAGCATATACTTGGTTTTTGTCCTTATTATGTCAATATCGTCGGCGTATACGAGTAATTGGACGGACTTTTAAAAGATCGTGCCTTTGGTGTAGGTGTGGGAGTTCTGCACTATTCTTACAATTAAATAAATAAATTTATTGGCGCGACAGCTCCTTAAGGAGCCAAGGCCTAGTGACTTATACTCTCAACCATTCCTGTGTGTGTGTTGTTACTCTGCAAGAATGGAAGGGACCTACAGTTTACCGCCGAGTCCGAACGGCTACATGAGATGCACTTTTTCGAGACAAATTTTACTCTTGGAGGTTTTGTCAGTTCCTCGCAAGAGGCAGTACCCCAGAAAAAAAGGTGGCTATGAGCTGGATTTGAACCCAGGTTCTTTCGCTTAGCAGTCCGACACACTAACCACTAAGCCAAGGGGCACTACAATTATGATGTTGAAAAAGTCGCATGACAGCGCATCGCCTTGTCTAAATCCTTTTTTGACTTCAAAGGTATCGGTGAGGTCTTTACCGACCTTGATAGAACAGCGTGCGTTTTCCATCGTCATTTTACACAGGCGGACGAGTTTGGCAGGGATGTTAAAACTGGACATTGCTTTATACTACGGGGCTTGGAAATCGATGAAAAGGTGGTGGGTATCGATTTGAAGTTCTTGGGTTCTTTCCAAGATCCATCGTTATGTAAATATTTGATCGATAGTGGACTTTCCTGGCCTAAAGCCGCACTGATATGAACCTACATATGAGGTTGTTGACGAATGGCTTTAGGCGTTTACACAATACAGTAGAAAAGATCTTGTAGACGATGTTGAGGAGACTGATACCCCTGTGGTTGGTGCAATTCAGAGGGTCTCCATTTTTAGGGATCGGGCAAATTATGCTGAGATTCCATTCATGGTGCATGTTTTCTTCTAACCATATCTTGCTTATGAGATGGTGCATACTTACAGCCAAGTCATCGCCTGCAGATTTGAAGCAGCTAGGCATCGGTCCGGCGGCTTTGTTGCTCTTAAGCTTATATATAGCTAGCTTTACTTCATCCAGATGTGGCGGGCGGAATTGTTGTTCTAGTTCGTTCAGATAAGATGTACCATTCTGTCTGATAGCGGAATTCGTTTCGTCACCGCCGTTATATAGTCTGCAGAAATGGTTTTTCCATATGCTCAGCATCGACTGCGATTCCACTACGATGGTCCCTTGACCGTCTTTGCAAGCTTCAGTTTGAGCTCTGTAGCTTTGACAGTTTCTTTGTACCTTTTGGTAAAACTTTCGAACTTCATTCCTGCAATAACAGCTCTCCATTTCCTTGATCACGCGCTTCTCATAATCTCTTTTGTTCTTCCTGAGAATCCGGTGTTCCTCTTTCCTTTTCAGCTCGTAGAGCGCACGGGCAATTCTGGTTCTTCTTTGCAGCGCCACCTTCTATGCTTCTTGTTAAGCTGCGTGTGCCTGCTGACACTCATCATCAAATCAGGGGTTTCGTTGTGGTGGCCGTGTAAAACCCAGCACTTCAGTCGCAGCTTCCCTAATGGCATCTTGGCAATGTTGCCACTGGTCCTCAATACTTGATGCTGGCGGTAAAGGACTCCTTTGAAGGTTAATTGAGACTCGATCGGGAAAGGACCTGGAGATTTCTTGCGATTGCAGCCGTCCGATGTTAAGCTTCCTCACAGTATTACCTCTTCTTGGCGAGGGTCGTGATATCCTAATTCGTACCTTGGCTACAACCAGGTAGTAGTCCGAGTCAATGTTTGGCCCTCGGAAAGTTCGGACATCCATCATACTGGAGAAGTGCCTTGCATCGATCGCAATGTGGTCAATTTGGTTGACAGTGGATTGATCAGGGGATCTTCATGTCCCTTTGTGAATGTTGAGGTGTGGGAACTTGGTACTAGCTATTACAATATTTCGCCCCGCAGCAAAGTCAATTAGCCTGAATACGTTATCGGAGGTGGTGTCGTGCAAGATGTGTTTTCCGATTTTACCACCAAAAACATCTTCTCTCCCTAGCTTGGCGTTAAAGTCGCCTAGGACAATTTTAATGTCATAGGTAGGGCACTGCTTATATGTTTTGTCCAGGAGCTCAAAAAACATTTCTTTAGTGTCATCATCTTTTTCCTCTGTGGGGCATGCATATAAGGCTTATATTGCCGAATTTAGCCTTGATGCGGATTGTCATGAGCTGTTTGTTGACATAATTACAGCTCAAAAACTCTTGACTGATCCTGACTTAAACAACGAATCCACATCCAAATAAGCGATGTTTTTGTTGTGCTTAGCAGTTGCCATAATAATTATCGCAGTTTTTCATATTTTCTTTTGACCGGGCCGTCCCATCGCATTTCTTGGATGGCGGTTATATCTGCGTTACAGCAGTGAAGAGCCCCCGCTAGCTGTTTGGCTGCCGTGGTCTGTTAAGGGACCTTACATTCCACGTACATATCCGAAATTCGTTGTCCTTATTTCGTTTGCAGGGTTCGCCATCAGTGAATCCGTGCGTATCCGAGGCTTGTTGTTGCTTCGCAACTAGTTGTTTTTGGTGTGTTACCTCGACGGCACAACCCTCAACCTGGAGGACCAGGTCCTTATTGCGACTCCAAGGATGAAGAGCCGGATAAACCGCTCCTTATAGGCCTGAGCTCCGAAAACGTTGTAGTAGCCCATATAAGGTGTTCACTAAGTAGTTCAGCCTGACTGGAACTGTAGATGCCACCGTTGATTCCATCTAGAGAATTCTTCCGCTGCCGCCTGTAAGCAAGGAGCAGTGCCTTAGTGGTAACAGTCCCCCCCCCCCCCCCTCTTTATGGTTTGCTGCCACCAACAACCTTCCAAAGGGATTGGAACCCAATCTCCAGCTGAGGTACTAGGCACCCGATGTTCACCACGTGGAGGTGAGAGTAGGAGTTGATGGACAGGCGTGATTTGTGGGTGCTTGTACCCACACACCTATCTACCCTTTGTACATCCTATGGATACGCTTATGGAAATGAAATCTCTTTAAATGAAATATTTCATAACTGGTTTTCTGTATTAATTTTTCAAAGATATTAAATTGAAATGAAAAGCACCTAGCAGTCCATACTAACTTAATGGGTTCATGTTCTGGATGCTGGATTTTGACGTTTTGACATTAGGTGTGTTCCGAGAATGATGGACGTTGTGAGAGAAACTGTCACATTAAAACATATTGTGTTATCTGCGCTGGATCTCACAAAACAAGAGAATATACTAAGCGTTCTTTAATAAACTGTGCCAATTGCAATTTATTTTATTACCGGAAAACATCATAAAGTCCATTTCTCTTACACTGAATGAAATTAATATCAGTTCTTTGACTTATTAAATGTTTGCCTAAAAAAAGAAACCCAAACATTAAAACATTTATATATCATTCTGACCACACCTTTCCGGAAGGCCTCGATCTGTTATATAATTTTTCTATATGCATAATTACATTTAACTAGATACTTTTTCAAGTTTTAAGTAAGGACTAGCCTTATTTCGTTCCTCTGGGAATTTATATACGAAAATAAATGTTCGTTCTCGGAAATTCTTAATGTATTATCCAATGCGATATTTACTTCATACTAAGTTTACTTATATTACACAAATAATTTAGTTTACAACATTGGAATCCGAAAGAAATAATTTAGTTATATTTTAGTCGCCGAAGTGGATACATTTAACAAAAATGGTTAGAAAATCTTGTCGAAGGAAGAGCAGTGAACGGTGAGAAAGTGTTATGGTTTTCCTTTTTTTTTAACTCCTGGATGCATTTTTTGTATCATTTAATATCAGCGAGAGATCGAAAGTGAATGGATTTATCGATAAAATAATTACATCGAAAGATAGTAACGCAGCCAAGGAATTTTTTTTGGAATATCTCAACGATACAACAATCCATGGTTTAAAATATATGGGCGATCGAAAACGTCCAGTTTTAGAAAGGTGAGTAAATTAATGCATCATGAAGAGCAAATCCTTCGGCTTAGTAGTTAGTACTATTTGAAATGATTATTACACGTGTATAATTATTAAATTATTAAATGTGTATAATCTTAAGAAAGGGATTTTTAGTTTGTTAAATAATTTTAATGAATAGTGTATGTTAGTTCTATAAATATAGTAATTGTAACTTCCAATTTGTAAACTGAAATGTAAAAATATTGTGTTATTTGTTAATTCGTTGTCTAACTTATATTTTTAAGCTTCACGATTCATTCAAAATTACTAAGGTTACTATCAAATTCATAATTAATCCAAAAAAAGTTAAAATATTTATTCAGTTTGTTCCTGCGAACTAACACTTTTCTGGAGTTCGCCTGGTAAGATGTTTTTTTTTTGGCTGGGTCGTTCCGGAACCAACTCTCAAAAAGAAAATTTATTGTATGGAACAATGCAACATTTTCACGTTGAGGTGACTATCCGTTATTTTTTCTATGCGATAAAATGGCTCTAATCAGTGAAAACGAAAAATAATCCAGGTTATAGTACTGGAACTTCCGCATTTAATTATTATTTAAAAAACGAGTGTTATGATTTAAAAGCTGAGTTTTGTGGCCGCCCGTTGTCTTTTCTTTGTTTCTCTTTAGCCTTTGCTAACTTGTACCACAATTTGGACTGTCGAGGTGGCAAGTGCTTTTCTCAATCAATCAATTTTTTGCTCGTCTCAAATAATTATTAATTCCGCTTTAGGGTCTACCAACTGATAGAAATGAATTTTGTTCCAAATATTTGGATCAGCAGTCAGCATGCATTTCCACAATGGGATTTTTAATTAAAATTTAAATTCTGCACTTCTACGTAACTTAAGTTTTTTCTTCTGAAATCAGCTTTGTTTGCAAATATTTATAATTCTTATTTTTTTCTTTTCGCAGGTTATTTGCAAACATTACTTTTATTAATACTGATTTAAGACATTATGTAAATGAAAACTTAACAGAAAAAATATCAAAAATTGGTATACGGGTTTTTTCTTACAAAACGTTGAACTGGTACAGAGAGGGAACGTAAAAAGTATATTAAAATCCGACAATAATAGAGCCTTAACATATTTAGTAACAGCACTACTGTTACTTTGATAGCAACTGTACCTATATATGGCTTTTTGGCCTAATCAGCCAAATTTTTTAACTGATGTTTTCAAAGAAAAGCGAAAACAGCGCCGACACGGCTATTTCGATAATTTTTACTTACCATTATATGTAGATACTACAAAACAAGTTAAGGATTCGTGAATATTAAAAAATATGAGATAACAATCAAACATGACATGATTCATAAATTTGTGAAAAAAACTCTTTCTGTCTGCCTGTATAACGATCTGCAGAAGAAGAATGCAAACTTAAGCAACAAAATAATCTACATTTAAAAACAAAAAATGGGCACGACTGGGTCGCACGTACTTGCTCTTATGTGCCTAACTACATTGGTTAGCAAGATCTTTGACAAAAACAAATAACATTTACGTCGAAAATAACACAGTTTGAACCTATAAAACTATCTATTTTTAGTAAAAAATGAAGTACGTAATCACACATCTTAAATAACAAAGAATTTATGAAAAAAGTATTTCGAAAATTGTATAACGGATTTTGATAAAATCCTGTTTTATAATTTTAGTTTTTAATTTTGGAATGCAGTTTTTTAGAGTTTATTAATATGCATGTGTTTATTAAATGAAATAATTTTTTTTGATTACTTTTAAAAATATTGATTTTTCAAAAAAAAAATTCAAAAATTAATTTTTATTAGAAAAGAAAGTTATTCAAAATTTTGATAAGCAGAATTATTTATTATTTTATTATTATTATTTAATTTTCATCGTTCGAGCAGTTTTCGAGAAAAATGAGATTTTCCTAAACGGTCGTTACGTTAATTTTAGCCCTAAAAAAAAAATTAATTTCCCCTCTGCCAAAAGATAAACACATACCAAATTTGAAAGCAATCGCTTAACCCGTTTAGGCTGCAGCTCAATATACACCCGGACAGACAGATAGACGAACATTTTTTTCCAATGACTTTTTTAGGCTTCTCTATGATCGTAATGTCATGTTTGATTGTTATCTCAAATTTTTTTATATTCACGAATCCTAAACTTGCCTTATAGTCCCTATAATCGCAAGTAAAAAATTAAGAAAAATATTTAAAAAAAAAGTTTTCGAAAATATTTTAAAATACAATTATTAAGGCTACCGACATCTTCCTGAATATCAATTTTGATTGAAATCGGTTAACCAGTTTTCGAAGAAAGTCGAAGAAAAAAAGCGGTTCTATGGGAGGTACCATTTTAGCCCACCATCTTGAATTTTTTTTCGCCAAAACATAACCTACACCTACAATAGTACACTGATTTTATTTCATAGAAATTCTTGAAGCCGTTTCCGAGAAAAATAAGCTTTTACATAACGTTTATATGACAGGCTAATATTTGAGCTACAAAAATGTTGTGAATGAGTGTGAATGTCAAAATAACCTTATGTTCCAAATTTGAAAACGATTGGCCAAACCGTTTAGGCTGTAGTTCAATATAAATCCGTACAGACAAACAGACAGAAAGAATTTTGCCGGTAACTCAAATATATTTCTTTATCATCGTAATCATGTCTGATTGTTAAATTTTTCTTTTACGAATGCATAACTTGCCTTATAGTCCTTATAAATCGCAAGTAATCCTTTATTCGAGGGTATGCATTTTTTGTAATGCTTACCTGGAATGTTTTTACGAGGTACACAAAAATAGAATACATAGTTAATTTTTTTTTATTTTTTGCTATTTAATTTCCGAAATTTTGATTCATTGAAACAACTTGATAAAAAAAATGTAAGAATTGATTTCTTGATTTCAAAAAAAAGATTCATGACATTGCAAGTGCTGCCGTCTTTCAAATTTTTTACTTGGGATTACAGGAACTTAAAGGCAAGTTATGGATTCATGCAAAAAAAAAACAATCAAACATGACATTACAATGATAAAGAAGTCCAAAAAATATTCTAGGTACAAAAATAACGGTAAATGCATTTCAATCGTTAAAACAAGCCTAATTTTCTCGAGAACGGCTCCCACGATTTTGAAAACACGTTCTAGGTGGTGCTTTGTAGGTAAAGTCTATCATTTGGTGTGTATGAATTTTTCGGGAAAATTCTTACAACCGTACCTCCCATAGAACGGGACGATTACAGCTTTATTGTTAAGGGCTTATCTGATTTTAATTAAATTTAATATTAAAGAAGCTTTAATACCACATACCATTTTTTCAAATATTTATGTGATGAATTAAAAAAAAAAAAATTACTTTAATAGTAATTACTCAGTGGTTTTCTTCAATTACTTTGAAACATCAATTGCATTTTCCAATTACTTGTAATGGTTGATGAACATTTTTCAATTACAATAAAAGTAATTGTATTGGAAAAAAAAATCAATTATTAATTACTTGTAATTGTAATGGAGCTTGTATTTAATTACAAAAAGTAATTATTTTTTTTCCAAATCTGCTATTTATGAGTAAATCTAAAAACAATAAACCATTTAAATAACCACAATGGGATTTTTCTTACCCTGATTAAAAACATTGTAACGATTAGGTAAAAGGAGGTTACGATAACCACGAACAAAGTTAAAAAAATAAGAGAGAAAAACAGAGCTCGGCAAGGTGTTCAACATTCACCTGGTACGGCTAATGAAATAATCCCTGCATTTGAAATGAACCTCCGAAGCTGAGCTCAAGAATTGATGGACATTTCTTGCAATGAGACAGCGTGTATTAACTTCGAATCGTTAAAGGGGAGAAATGTAGATGGCTTTTTCGCTCGAACATAACGACAAATGACAACATTGAGCTTTTGAAGCATTAAATTCGACGCTATTTCTTATTCCCTATTGGACAATGTTATTATCAAGATCTGAATTTTAGAAACTCACTGCTGCTCTTGCAGTATCACCACCCGAAGAACATGAATGAGGGTCTGGAAAGGAATATGAAAAGCTCAAATCACTGTCACTGTCAAAAACAAGACAATTTGTTGGATTCGTTTTTTTCAGATTTTAGGTTGTTGATTAATATAATATAAGGAAAAGAAGACAAAATAGAACCCTGGGGCCCAACGAATAAAAGTTTTTTCGAGTCAAGTGCACGCATTTTTGATAAATAGGTTTTTGAAATATCAAAAGCAATAATCAATTTCTTTAAACGATAATTGTACTTTTTATTGAGATATACCATCAGATCAGCGTTTAAATTAGCTTGTTTCAAACTTAGAGAAAAAATATCATCAAAATCGTTATAGCCATTTTTTCCCCTGAAAAAACTAAGAATTTAAACATTATTTTATCAAAATCGCTCGATAAATTATCGAAATACATTTTTTCATAAATAAATGTCATTTAAATATTATTTTTTACAAGAAACCGTTTAGATCGGTTGTTTCGCCATGTTTTGTAATGTAAAACTTGAGTCGTATGTACATATTATTTTATTTTGTAAAGGATTTTGTCTAAGAGTGTAAATCAAAAACGGGATTTTATTAACTTTTACTGAAAATTAATAACATTTAAAAATATAATAATTATATTCGAGTTTCCATTTTATAATTTTAACAATTATCAGTTATAGAATCAAAAAAAAACAGAATTCATTTTTAAGGAATTTTGTTCCTTAAAAATGAATTCCCAAAATTAACTGTTTTTTTTACAACATCTAAGTTTTCTCTCTTAAACATCTTTTTTTCGGTCATTTCCATATTTTAGAATTGTGTGGGTTTGTGCTCTTGTCTTATCAATTGTTCTATGTTGGATCTTGATTTCCAACATCTGGGATAAACGCAACAGCAATCCAGTTATTGTTCACTTCGACGAGGACTTAACACCGGTTTGGAAAATTCCATTTCCTTCCGTAACTATTTGCCCGGAAACCAAAACTCACACAAACACTTTCAACTATACAAAGTTATTTTGGAAGTTGATTGGGAAAAATGATACAAACATTTCAAAAGAGGAGTATAAATGTTAATTTTATTTATTAAAAAAAAAATACTACAAACAAATTTCTTAGGCAATATTTTTGGGAGGCAATATCTCAAACTTGTGTACCAAAAAACTTGGACTACGGCAACCTGTTTGCAAGTGCCGAGCATATAATCAATGCCATTAAACAGACTGCGCCAGGATTAAGAGAAACTCTTTATTCATGCACATGGAGGAAATCCCGTCATATCTGTGACAGATATTATAAAATACTTACCGAGGAAGGGCTTTGCTTTACATTTAACAGTTTTAATCCGAAGGATATTTATCGAGATGAAGCGTAAGTAAAAAAAAAAAACTCGACTACTTTATTATTAAATACTAGCTGACCTTCTCGTCGTTGCTTTATATTTTAAAATGATCAATAATTTCTTTATTTTTTCTTTTTAGTAATATTATTTATATAATGATTTTTTTTCTATAGGCTGGTTGACGGTGTTGTTTTAGAAGAAGGCAACAACCAAACAGTGGAATGGGATTTGGAAAACGGTTACAACCCGGATACTGGTGAAAATACTTTCCCATCTCGTGTACTGGGATCTGGAAATAAGGAAAGTCTTTTCTTGTGGCTAACTGATAACAAACAGGACGATGAACTGTTATGCAGAGGTCCTGTACAAGGATTTAAGGTGATCCTCCACACGCCGGGTGAATTGCCGCAAGTTTCAAGAACATTTTTAAACATTCCTTTTGATCAAGCTGTATCCGTATCAATTAAGCCCAAAATTGTAACAACCTCTGAAGGACTAAGGCATTATGAGCCAATTAGGTTTGTTACTACTTTAGTTTTATTTTGAAAACTAATTTATTGTGTTTTCGTAAGAACAGGCGTAAGTGCTATTACCAGAATGAACGCTATTTGAGATATTTCAAGCTTTATACTCAGGTCAATTGCGAAATGGAATGCTTGTCAAACCACACCCGACACAAATGTGGATGTGTCAAGTTTTCGATGCCAAGTAAGTAGAAACGCACAACATTCAGATGTTGATTCTGAAAAAAGGATTATAAATAACTAACACTTACTAACTAACCAGTCTTTTCCTGTTTCAAATAGGAAATTCCACTGATATTGTTTGCGGAGCCAAAAGTATTAAATGTCTTTTAAAAGTCGAAAGAGGTCTTTTAGTCACAAACTTTAGACAAGGTTCAAATGCAAACCAATCCGAAGATACCAATGACTGCAATTGCCTACCATCATGTATAAGCATTCAATATAAAGCTGAGATGGAACATCAGGCAGCTTTTGATTATGCACAGTTCTTGAGAGCTCTAGGTTCGGATTCCATTCAGACAATAGATCCAGGGTAAGATAGTAGTTCTTGAGAGTAGTCATTCTAATATTTTACAAGTAAATCTGATATGAAAACTTATTCATATTTCAGAATTCGATCGGCTCGTTTGACAATCTATTTCAAAGAAACGGTCTTCAATGCCTTGAGACGTTCCGAGTTATATAGTACAACTCAGTTTATAGCCAATTGTGGAGGATTACTGGGTCTGTTTATGGGTGTGTCAATTTTAAGTTTGGTGGAATTTGTGTACTTTTTTACTATCAGACTTTGGGTGAATTTACGAATGAGGAAGGCTCAACGCAAGGCTTTAAAGATGATGGATGAAGAAGCAGCAAAAAAGTTGAATGAAACGAAATATTGATTGCTAATAAAATTATACAAGTGTGTCCTTTGTAAAATGTGTTTTCAGCTTAAATTATAAAATTATCTTTAAAAGATTTAAAATAAAAAAGAAATCATTAAATTTATTTTCTAACCGATAAACAAATTGTTATTTGGTTATAATACAACTTTATCAGCTTATTACTTGCACTTTCGGGAATTGATCGGCAAAGTTAAATTAACATGCCAGCCATACTTGGCGAGCGTTTCGTACTGGCAAATTAATTTAAATTTTTTTTTAACAATTATCAAGCGACGCTACAAACAAATGTATTATACATGTGCATAAAATGAAAATAAATAATAAAAATAAGGATTTATATTTTTTTAACGAATAGCCTGCTAGTAATTTAATTATGGTCTTACGTTACCAAAACTACTTTTATTGGCCTTGGCATCGGGTCAAATTTTTGAAATTTTAGTTCCGAGGTCTTGAAGAGTCCGACATGGTGCTCTTCGCAGATTTTGCTTCATTACGGCTAAATTTGGTACGTGTATTTCTTTTAGCATTCTTTAGAGAGCTTTTTTAAATTTTATTTTTAGGGCTTCAAATAACTGTACTGTTAAGGAAAAGCAATGGTTGCAACAATTTTAATGAATATTTTTGATAGTATTTTGGTAGGTTTTGGCTATCATTGCATTTCAACCAAATTTCATATTTAAAAAATCTAGGTAGGCTTAATTAATTCTGCATACCAATATTCAAAATAATTTTTTTCTATTTCTAATTAATTTGAGATTTTTTATTTTATTTCAGTATTTTTAAAACTGATTATATATGATATGATATATTAATTAACTCTAAAAAACTGCATAGGCAAACCTTAAAAAATTTGTCATACAAACATTTTCTAAAAAAAGCGTAAAATGAAAAATATAAATATTTCAAAATAACGGCAATACTTACAACTAAGCATTTTGTGTGTGCACAGTTAAAACTTAACTCAAATCGAAATTTTGGGAACAAATTATAAAAAAAATACTTTATATTGAATTTTTCAAAATTAATAATTGAGAAAATTAAATTTTACAGAACCTACTTTTTTACTTGCGTTTATAGATACTATTAGGCAAGTTATGGATTCATGTATGACATTACGAAAAAGTGGGACCGGAAACTTCATCCGTCTGTCTGTCTGTTCGCACCTCTACAGCCTAAAAGAATGGACCAAACTTGGTATTTAGTTTTTTTTTTGGAACTATCTCGGGAGGTGTTTTTCATTTTTGCTCTAGGTCGAAAAAAACGGTACCTGCCACATAATCTTTAACAAAAATTAGTTTTTTTCTAGAAAACGGCTCTAACGATTTTGATAAAACTTTCAGGGTGTTATTTTTTTTAGAAAAATACATCTTTCAGTTAGAATGAATTTACCGAAATTTGTTCTATAACGGTACGTCTCATAGAACCGGTTTCTTCAAATGCAGTTTTATCGTAAACCGTTATCCCGATTTCAATAAAATGTTGCACACAGGAAGTCATTTATAATTCAATTAATATTGCATTTAAAAATTTTCAAAAACTTTTTTTTCGATTTTTTTCAATTTTCTAAAAAAAACTCTTGAACTATTAAAAAAATGTAAGAATTTTCGAAAAAAAATAATTTAATATTTTTAATAATATTTTAATATATAGAACATATGCATCAGTCACTAAACAATTATCTAGTATAAGGACAAGTTCGTGCGAACCAGTCGTGCATTTTATAAAATTTTATTCGACGATGTGACGATCCAGTCGTGCAATTTATTTAATTTTATTCGACGATGTGACCGCACATATTAGCGATCCAGTCGTGCAATTTATTTAATTTGATTAATCAAATTGTGCTTACTCATAATGGAATGCAAGATCTTTGATCGAAACAAGTAACATTTACGTACAAAAATAAAACGTTCTGAACTTATAAATAGTGTCAAAGCCTCAACTCTTAACGGTTTTTAGTAAAAATGCAGTATGCCATCACACGAATTTATTAAAAAAGTATTTCGAAAATTGTATGACGGATTTTAATAAAATCCTTTTTTTATTTTTAGTTTTTTTGAAATTTTATTTTATTTAATTTTGGTATACAGTTTTTAAGAGTTTATTAATATACATCTGATTATAAAAATTAAAATATTTTTTTTGATTTTTTGGAAAAAAATACTCAAAAATTAATTTTAATTAGAAAAAAAGTTATTTAAACTTTTGATGAGCATAATTAATTTGGCTACTTAGATCTTCTCAAGTATAAAATTTTACAGAAATCCAAAGAGCCGTTAAAGAGAAAGCCATACATTAAAAAAAAACCGTAATATGAAAGGTACCGTCAATAGACTTCCCCCCTGAATTTGGTTCTGATCAAATGATAGCTAATACCAACAAAACTATTCTCAAAAATGTTCATCAAAATCATTGTAGCCGTTTTCGAGAAAAACAAGTGTTTCCTTATGTTCATCAAAATCGTTGTAGCCGTTTTCGAGAAAAACAAGTGTTTCCTTATGGCGGTACCTTTATTTTAAGCCCTAAAAACAAAATTTCAATTTCCCCTCTGGGGAATGCTAAAAGAATCACACACACCAAATTTTGAAGATAATCGCATGAGCCGTTTAGGGTGCAGCTCGTCATACATACTTACAGACAGACAGACAGACATTCTTTGCCACCAACTTTTTTTATACGTCTCTATGATCGAAATGTCATGTTTGATTGTTGTCTCATTTTTTTTTATATTCACGAATCCAAAACTTGCCTTATAGTCCCTATAATCTCAAGTAAATAAATTGCACGACTGGATCGCACGTATTTGCTTATATGTCCGGACACATTGTAGAATAAAATTTAAGAAAATTAAAGTGAACATCAAAGCATTTATTCGATTTTTGTGATTTTTGATTTTTTGGATAAAGTACGTTAAATTGTATTGAGTGAAATAATTTAAACGCCATTTTATTTCTTTATGAAATGTTACAAAAGTGTGATTTTTTTTCTCAAAATCGTTGGAACGGTTTTTAAATAAATCGGTTTTTTATGACAATTTATTATAAAAAAATTAAAAGAATTCTTCAAGAATACAAACTTAAGCACAAATATAGCATACATTTAAAAACAAAATTAAAAAAAATAAAAATCACCATCCATTTTTCAAAAAAAATTTTTTTTTAATTATTAAAAATACAAAAAAATGTTTTGAAAAAAAATTAATTCGAAGTTACTTAAGCTATCTACATCTTCTTGAATATCAATTTTGATAGTAATCGGATCACCAGTTTTCGAGAAAGTCGAAGAAAAAAAACTTAATGTCAAGTTTGATTATCTCAATTTTTTTTGGCACGAATGCATAACTTGCATTATAGTACCTATAATCGCAAGTAAAAAGTATTTTGGTAAATTTCAATTTTCCCGAAAACTAGAACATACAAAAACATCTCGTTTTCAGTGTTCGATCAAGAAATGATTAAGGTAAGAAATAATTAAAGCAAATTTAATAAAAATTATATTAATTTAAGAAAAAATCAATATAAACTATTTTTTTATCATTTTTTACCCCAAAATTTCGGTTTGAGGTAAGTGTTTTGGAAAGTTATTAATATATATTAGGTAAATAATTTTGAAACAAGATGATAGAAGAGACTTCTTAGCTTTAAAAACCGTGCAATGTTTGATTGTATGTATTACAGTATTTTCTTAGAAAATACCGCCTGCCATCCAAATGTAAATAACTATTCTATAAATTCATCAAAAAATGGCTAATTAAATCTATCCCGATTAAATTAACATATCATTTGACTTTGACCTCCATTAAATGCTGATTTTACTAAAAGCGTTTTTCAGGGCGCAGACGTGTTTAGCAGAAACTAAAATACTTACTGATAACTCAAGTATCGTTTAAAGAATCAAAAACCCTTTTGCATAACCTTAGCAAGAATACATACCAGGCCATGCAGTTATCAATGGCAATGATCTTGCGGATACTGCAACCAGAGAAGCAACACATTATCCTTCCATTAAGAAACAAAAATTGTTTTTTTTCTTTAACTCAACAACTTTTTCTCAAAACTGAATTTTTGAAACGCTTTAAAAAAGCACTACTTATTTCTTTTCAATCGGTAGCTTAAATGTATCTTTTTAGCTGTTTTTGTTTAGTAAATAAGTAAATGATACTTTTGTTCTGTCTATTCCAAAAGTGCATCCAAACGAGGCGTTCAACACTGAAAATCGAGGTTTTGATCGAAGATTCATGATGCGGCCAACATTTTCAATACAATTTTTTAAAGACTTTTTTTCTTATAAACAAGTAAAACACTAAACTGCATGCCTTCTCCAAACTGCTAGAATGCAAGGTTTCCCAGTACTTGAGCCATTTATTTAACTTGGTCAAATTAATTTGGCAGGAAAATCCTTCTATTCAATTTTAATAATGTTCTTGCACCTAGGAAGGCCTGACTATTCCAAAAAAGAAAAACTTAAGAATTTTGTGTTTTTTTCACAGGACATTTTTGTGTAGACTTTATTTCTATATTTCATATTTAATTTTTATAAAACAATAATTAAAATTGTGATTGAAAATCAAATATTTATTTAAATTTTTTTAACAGCAGCTTCTTAAGTATGCAATAGTTTGTGTACTACACAGCAGGTACAAAGCAAAATATAGCATTAGAATAATTTTTTTTCACAACGTAAAATAGCGCCATAACATATTTATCCAAACTTTTTAACTAAGACATTATGTTCTTTAAATAATTAATAACTGTCTTTGAATAAAACACTCGAAAAAAATACATTTCTGCAAAAAAATTCATAGAAAATACATGGTTTCAAAATGGCGTCACTCTATAATAATAAGTTTTTTTTTTTAATATTTTGTAATTGAATTCCATGCTTTGCCATAACTTTGCTGCACCTTCAAACCAAAAGCCTTAATTAACTAGTCATTGTGATTTCTTTTATTATTATTTCTGATTTAATTACAAATTTTTGGATTAAAATAATTTTGTAGTTGTAAGTATGTATAGTAAAACTTAAAACTTTACTTCTTTGGCATCTTGAGCATTCATTTGTATTTTTTTTTACAATTTTGCAATATTATCTTTAAATTACTGCTAAGTTTATTTTTTTTATTAATTCTTTTTGATTTTAAATATCAATCTCTTAAATTTATATCAAATATCAAAATAAGAACAGTTAGTTTTGCTAAATTACGATTTGGTTATTCTTCCATCTTTACAATACAACAAAAACAAATTTTTTTTGCACACATGTTAAATCGTATGCGAATTAATTTTAATTTTTTTATTTTATTTTATTTTTTTTGCAGTAAACAAAGGCAAATTGCATTTTCTAACTCTAATATCTTTTTAATAATTTTTTTTTGTATTTTAATTATAATTTTTATTTTCTTAAATTTATCTAAACTCTCTTTGAAAAGATTTAAGTGACATATTTAGATCATCATCAATAACACCGCCAGCTGTTCACTGTATTAGAGGTGAGTGCTGCGAATGCTCACTAAAGTCCACAGTGTAGTACATGTCGTTCTCTAGATTCATTGCTAGATGTCGCTGAAAGGGTTTTGTGTGAGCCTGCTGGGGTGGTTGATGTAATCCTGTCGTACTTTGACTGTGGTATTGATTTGGTGTTGGGCCAGCAACGTGTCCTCGTCCTGATTTTAGAGGATTGCCATTACAACTGGCACCATTGTTGGGGCCACCGCCTCCTTTGCCGCTTAGCCAGTGCTTGTGAGACTTTTGGGACTTACCACGACGACCGAAACCGAGAATTGGGAAGAAGGAGGTTGATCGCGTTGAGAATTTGCGATAAGTTTGATTTACTTTGCAATGACAGATGGTGACCTAAAATGAAAAGAAAAGAAGTTAAGTTCAGTTTATTTTTAATAAATAAATAAAGATAATAATTAAAATTAAAGAATTTAATGAAAGACAAAACTTACAACAGAGTAAAAGAAAAAAAATATTCGGTGGAGCATTTTACAAAGTAGACGTACATCGGATGAGAGAAATTATATTTTATCAACCATGGTGTTCAGAATCAGAAAGGTTATATCAGCTATACATACTCCCTGAATAATTGATTTATATATTTAAGATCGTACAATTATCTATTCACAAAAATAAAAATAAAGTGTGTTTTTAATATCAAAATAACAGCTTCTAACAAGAAGCGTATCAAAGTATACACACTACTTATAACAAAAACACACTTTTTAAAATTTTTGTCTGTGTGTCTGTCTTTCTGTCTGTTTGTTGCGGGTAACCTCGGGAACGGCAGCACTGATTTTGACATGAATTTCACTGGTAGATTGCTGATACTAAAAAGAGTAACTTAGGCAATTTAAATTACCCACTAGATGGCACTGGGGTGTTTTTTTGGACAATTCTTATTTATGGACCGATTTTGACAGGATTCTCACAGGCAGAAAGCTGATGTTGTAAGGCAATTTTAATTACCCCTAGGAGGAGTTTTTTTTATTTTTCTAATTATGCCAGGATTTGACGGGACGGATGATTTAGTTGTGAAAAGTTTTGGACGTTTGTTTTCTATTTTTCACAGATCAAAAATCTTATTTAGCGTGAAGACGTGATAAAATGTATCATTTTATAGTTTCACCGACCGGGAATCGACCCCTTTGCTTAACTGTCCAATCCGGAATGCCAAAACGAACACAACAATCTGTCAAATAATTTGCATTATTGAAGTTTGCGCTTTATGGTATTTGTAAAACATCAAATACGAGCAAATAAATTATTGTTTTGAATTTCATTTATTTGAGAACATGGCGGATACAAATTTGCATTGGATTGTATCCTATTTGTAATGAAAAGGAGAAATTATAATGTATATATTTATATGTTGCGGTTCTCATAAATCTTTTTTTTACTTTTTGACCCTTCCTTGCTGCAGTTTACAGTAGTTCAGCCTGACAGTGGCTGACCCCCTAGGCTGGAGCCTTGTTAGCCTAAGCGAAAATACGACCATTCATATGTGTATATGTTTTGAAACAGAAGCAATATTTTACACATAACTTTCTATACAAATTCCTTTTTTATCCATGTCATTCCCCCTCGAGGAGCAATTTTGAAGTATTTTTTTTGTCGGCACTTGTTTTCCGAAATATGATCCACGAATTGTTAGGTTTGGGTCTATTGAGCAGCAATCTTGCCTTCATTCGATTTCATGCCGACTGATTGAGCACCTCTCCAACCCAACCACGCCCCCAATAAATCAGATGGTTGCTATGCCGCATTTAACGTGAATGAATGGAATTCTGAAAACACCTCCAGTCACATTGCCACAAATAGCATATTTTATACAATGGAACTGGATAAGCAAATGTGACGTTTTTGACCGAGACAATGGCATTGTCCTTCTCACAAATACTGACAGCAACAACGCCCTTAGACATTTTTGCCATTTATAAGCAAGGACAACACAATATATAGTTTTCATATCTATGTAGATACACTGGAACGCATAACGCCATTGTATAAATAACTTTTAATTGTTTTTAATTTATTACAAAGGACCTGCCCTTCATCCGTGTTTTCTTTAGTTTCTGAAGTTTTTAGCCTCTCAACCCCTATCCGCCGCCGCTACATAAAGCCCTCCGGGAAGTTTCACCAAAGCGATACGATGGAGCGAACTCACAATGCACAATAAAACATTCACACGAACGATACAAAGTCACACATTGGCAAGGAACGATAATATATTTTCCATTAAAAGCCATTAAGACTTTTCCGTACTGTAAGTACAGTGCTTAATGAGCGTTGAGCTTCTGGCAATATAGGGGGCGCTGGAGCCAGACTTGCCATTACACACATACATACACTCATATTAATCGTTACAATTTATAACATTCACATTATTACAGATCTTCGGGTGTTTTTTTTTCAATGACACTGTGTCCAAGTCCATCCGACAAGAGACAATGACTAATTACCATATTTTTTGTTATCCTTTTGTCCTGAAAATTAGTTGTGGGTGGAGGCATGGATGAGAAAGGAAGGATAATGGTGAATGATGGACGATGAGGACAAATGTTAGTTAAGCAAAAGGGCGATGACGGAGTGTATGTTTTGTATAATAAAGTGTAGGCATGCAGTGTAAAGAGAATTTTTTTTTTTTTGGTTTGCATAGTTTTTAACATAATTATTGTTATTTGATGGAGCTTCATTTTTATGGGGTTCTTATGGGGACGTTCACCACATCAAAGCGAGGATGTTCTTTATTTTAGTTATTCGAAGTGTAATATTTTTAATTGATAATGACGGTAGTTGAGGACTTTTGTAGCGCATAAGTGGGTATTTTAAAATTTGGAAGTAAAACTTCTTAAATGAATGAGGTAATGGCCATGAGAGACGATAAAAATGGCTCATTAAACGCTTTTAATAATTCTAATCTTTTTCCATTTTCTTTTTGAATTGGACTTCCGCTACCATTTTTACTTGCGATTAGGATTTGTGAATATAAAAAAAATAAGATAATAATCAAACATGGCATTACGATCATAGAGAAGTCTAAAAAAATTTGTGGCAAAAACTGTCTGTCTGTCTGTCTGTCAGCCAGTGGTATTAGCTATCATTTGATCAGAACTAAATTTGCGGGAAAAGTCTATTAACGGTACCTTTCATATACCTAAGGTTTTTTCTTTGAATTTTTAGCTTTCTCGTTAACGGCTCTTTGGATTTCTGTCAGATCAATATTTTAGAAGATCTAAGTAGTCAAATAAATTCTGCATATCAAAATTTTAAATACATTTTATTTAATTAAAATTTAATTTTGAATTTATTTTTTTGAAAAATCAATATTCTTAAAACTATTTAAAAAACAACATGTATATTAATAAACTCTAAAAAAAACCTACCAAAATAAAAAAAAAAAAATTAAAAAAAACTAAAAAATAAAAACAGGATTTTATCAAAATCATTCCTACAATTTTGGAAATACTTTTTTTCAAAAATTCGTTATTATATGTACAAGATGTGCGATGGCTTACTTCATTTTTACTAAAAGCCGTTAAGCGTTATGGTTTTGACACTATTTATAAGTTCAGAACGTGTTATTTTTGTACGTGTTGCTTGTTTCGATCAAAGCACATAAGAGCAATTGCAACACAGTCGTGCCCATTTTATTTTGTTTATGACTTCAAGAAATTAGGGAAATTAATTATTTATTTAATAAGACAATGACAAGCAAAAAAAAATTACTAGTCTAGGTACAGGACATTTAGCAAAACAATACGCTTTTCGCTAGCATTGCAATGAGAAGAAATTAAACAGCAGCTAATTATAGTCTGTTCAGTAAAAATTGTCAGTAGCTTATGGGCGAGCTTTTTACAAAACAGTGGCGCCATTGTATATTATCAAGACACTAAATTGAGGAAACTTCTATTAAAAAAAGATAAAAAGCCACTGAAACACGTACATGAATTCTGTGTCTCTCGTTAAAACAAAAACCGTACACTCCACCATAACCGATCACCATGAACGTGTAATAGTAGTACAGAGTTACCTTTGCCAATTGAAAACACTACTATTTAGCTTTTTTATTGGTGTTTATCATATTGAGACACTTAAGCTTTCGGTTTTGGAGCTTTTGAGAATAAATTTAAGGGTGTGAGAGGATAGGTGTTGTCGTATGTGGTCTTAATAATATAGTAATAAAAAAAATCGTTAAATTGCAGTTAAATTTGGTTGGCTCTTGGTATTTTAGTAGAAAAAAAATATTTTCTCGATGTTTGCAAGTGCATTACGCGATCATATTAATTCGGAAAAGTATTTTGACGTTAACTGTGTTTTATTTAGAGTGATGTGGTATTGTTATTAATACAAATAAATATAATAAACTTAAAAGCTTTCGAGCAAAAATGTGTATTTTAAACAGTAAAAAGTAGCAATTTTTTTATCCCTGGCATTATTTGTACAATATTTCAAAATGATCGGTTGAGTAATCAAGGCCTGAAAATTTATCAAATAATCAAAGGTGTCAGGTCGAAATACTGGCGTTGAATCTGCCGTATAGATGCTGCTTTGATTATTTTGTTCTTTGTGAATTACTTGTAATGCCGGATAAGTATGGATAGCAGCCACAAGGGATCAATAACAAAATGTAATATTATTTTATTTTAATTCTTACGAATTGCTTCCCTAATATGGTTAATGTTCCAACACGGACTTTAACTTTTTGTGGCTCAAATTTATCATTCATTATTGTTTTATCAACAGAAGCCAAAATCTCTAGCGTAATTCGACTTTTAACTAGTTTGATGCGCTGTCTGATTCCATTTTAAAAATTGTTTCCAATCGTCATCATCATTATCATCATCGGCGCAACAACCTGGATCCGGTCTGGTGACCAGCCCACCGGAGTCTACTGAGCTTTATTTTTTTCCACAAACATCTGCTTCGAGGTAGATTTCATACAATTCATGATTGTATCTTCTCCGTAAGACTTTTCAATCGTTCTTGTATAGAATTGGTTATTGCGGGCGATTTCAGTGTATACAATTCCATCTGTTTCGGCTTTTTTGGTCAAACGAAATCCGAAGAAAGTTCTGTCGACATCTATGCTGGATTACACCACCTTAGCCAGTTGATCGATGAGATAAATCATCGTTATCCACTCATCCAGTTAAAGAACAACTTGCCACCAGGACCGTTTGGCAATACGAGAAAGCCAACTGGGAGGGCCTGAATAACTTTTTCCGTAACTTCAAATAGTCACTATGCTTCCTCGATAGTGGTATTGATGTTTGCTGGAATGATCGCAGCAATCCTGACAAAAGAGTAATAAGTATCAAACCCAAAGAAAATTCCTGGTTTAACCCTGAGTGTAAAGAAGCCAAAGTAAGTTTCCGATCCTACAAAGCCAACTCTACACAGGAAAATCGGACAAAGCCCAAACAAATCAGGAACTCATGGAAAAAATGTCCCATAAGACAGTAAACATTTTGGTCATTTGTACAAAATATTTAAAATTCCTCAACATCTTCGGTTCCAAAGCTAAACGCCAATGACAAACCATTGCTGGACAAGCCGCCCGTACTCTTGACTTGTTTCTTACTTCTCACCATGATAAATATACCATTAGTGAAACTTCTCCATTTGGCACTTCAGGCCATTGTGTCATTTCAGCTTATTTCCAATCCTCCAAGCATCCAGTTAAAGAAAAACTTACCACCAGGACGGTTTGGCAATACGAGAAAGCCAACTGGGACGGCCTGAATATTTTTTTCCGAAACTTTAACTGGTCACTATGCTTCTTCAATAGTCACATTGATGCCAGTGCTGAAATGATCACAAATGTGATTTTCCTAGGGATGCGTGCTTTTATTCTTAACAGAGTAGAAAGCATTAAACCTAAAGAAAAGTTCTGGTTTAATTCTGAGTGTAAAGAAGCTATCAGGCTCAAAGAAGTAAGTTTCCGAATTTAAAAAGCCAACCCTACATAGGAAAATTGGAAAAAGCACAAACAAGCAAGGAACTCATGCAACTCCGTTATTGAAACAACCAAATTTTTGCATGACCAAAAATTACGGCAATAAATTCTGTTGTGTCCCAAAGGCAGTACAAATTTTTGGTCATTTGTAAAAAATATTAAAAACTCCTCAACATCTTCGGTTCCAACGCTCATCGACAATAACAAACCAATTGTTTAATCTTCAGAGAAGGCAAACTTGCTCGCCGCTCATTTCGCTGCCAATACTTGAGAATGTAAATTTTTCTATGGGACAGATTTTTTTTTCGCACACGTACAGTTCTCAAAGATCACAATATACACAAATCCGCTGGCTCGGTTGGTATGCCCCCGATTCTTCTGAAGAGGTGACCTTCTACACTGGCAATGCCACTGCGTAAGTTTTTCCATCGCTCCTACTTTTCTGGAATCTTTCCTAGAAGATGGAAAACAGCATTTGTCCAGCCTGTCCCTAAGTAAGGTGACCCATCCTCCCCCTCCTCCTACCGACCCATAGCACTAACATCCCTTCTTTCAAAGGTCATGGAAACGCTGATCAAACCGTCAGCTTAAGGAATATATCGAAGATCGAAAGCTTCTCCATGACCGTCAGTATGGCTTCCGCAGAAACCGTTATACTGGTGATCTGATGGCATATCTCACCAAAGAGTGGAACAAATCTTTACATCGCTTTGGTGAAAGTAAGATTATTGCTCTTGATATCTCCAAGGCATTTGATAGAGTTTGGCATGAAGCTCTCTTATCGAAAATGCGTGCTTTTGGGATCGATGATACTCTTGTTCGTTGGATTAGAAGCTAATTTCTGGACCGTTCAATACAAGTTTTAGTGGACGGATTCAAGTCCGATTCTCACAAAATAAATGCTGGTGTGCGCCAGGACTTCGTTCTGTATCCGACTCCTTTCCTCATTTTTATAAATGATCTTCTGTCTGTTACTTCTAATCCACTCAACTGTTTTGCTGACTACTCTACCCTCAGCTTTTCATATTCGTTCGATAATTCACGTCCTTCGTCTCACGCACAATTGCAACGGTACCTTTTGTCATGCTCATTTAACTCCGATTTATACAGCATTTTCGAATGGGGTGACAGGAACCGTGTGGGGTTTAATGCTTCAAAAACTCAATGCAGTCTTCTGTCGTTAAAGCTTAACATACAACCAATGCCATTATCCATGAATGGGACTTGCATCGAAGAAACCGAAAAGCTCTCAGTACTCGGTATGTGTGTCAACGACGACCTTCGTTGGAACGAATATTTACATGAGATCGCCAAAAATGCTGCTGTATGTTTAGGTTTTCTGAAAAGTCGAAAGTTATTTTTCCTTTCTAATCTGGTTAAAATTTATAAAACGTTTATAACCCGAAAAAAGTATAACTGTTTCTGAGTAGGTGCTTCTCAAGGAGGTGCTTCTCAAGCATCGCTGCACCTGCTCGATAGAATACAAAACATAGCGTTAGAATTGATAACAAATAGAACTGTCTCTGAAATAAACAACGACGCAATGTTTCACGTCTTTCCTTATCTTATCGTTTCTTCTATAAAAAAATACTCAAGGTTGCAAGATACATTTTTCCCCTAAAAATTTCACCCTTAATGCATGACTTACTAACTCGTACCAAGAAATACAGAGATTCTTTTTGAAACCAAACAACATGAATTTGGAATTGTTAACCCGGCGAGATTTTCCCTTGCCATTTCAATTTGAAAGCATTCAAAACTAATGTTTGTCGACACCTTCTGTCCCAACCTCCCTAATTTACTAATGCTCGTGCAGTGTGTTTTAACATTAAAATTATTATTATATTTATATTATTATTATTAAAATAAATTGCACGACTGAATCGCCCGTACTTGCTCATATGTGCGGTTACATTGTCGAATAAAATTTAAAAAATAAGTAACATTAACGTAAAGAAATAATACTATCTGAACAAAAAAAAAAGTGTCGAAGCCACAACACTTAACGGTTTTTAGTAAAAATGGAGTCCGCCATCACACGACTTTTTTTGCAATTTTTTATCAGTTTTTTTTAGAGTTTGTTAATATACATGTGATTATAAAATTTAAAATATTTTTTTTTGATTAGTTTTAAAAATATTGATTTTGAAAAAAATACTCTAGATTAATTTTAAGTAAGTAGTTATCCAAAATTTTGATATGCTGAATTAATTTGGCTACCTAGATCTTCTCAAATATAAAATTTGACCGAAATCCAAACAGCTTTTCTTAAACGTCACATGGCAGGTACCGTTATTTTTAGTCCTACAAATAAAATTTCAATTTCCCCTCTGATGAATGCCAAAAGAATCACAAACAATCGTTTAGGCTGCAGCTCGTTTAAAAATACTGACAGACAGAAACCACTAACTTTTTTAGATTTCTCTATGATCGTAATGTCATGTTTGATTGTTAACTCAATTAAATTTACCTAATGTTGCCATAAGTTCTGTTAAAAATATAAAACGCTATAAAAATAAAACAAACAAACATATTGTATTCAAAATTATTTCATTTACTAGAACACAATATTGACAATTGAAAAGAAAATGGATTCATTTAAAATGATCGCCTTTTGCTTTAACACAAGCTTTCAAACGGTGTGGCTATTGGGCTATTGTGGAAAGTACGGTTTCAATCGAGATTATGGACGCTGCTCTGTTTAATGCTGTTCTAAGGTTTTCCAAATTTCTGTCGGAAGTCTTGCAGGCCATGTTCTTCAATTCTAACTACAACCCATAATCCAATGGATTCAGATCTGGACTCACCGAAGGCCAATCTGCTGCTGCTATAATGCCAAGAATATTGACCATGAGCTACTCCTGCGTGGTTTTGTCTTTGTGTGCTGGAGCAGAGTCCTGTTGGAAGATCCATCAGTGTTCATTGTATTGTTCAAACCCTTTGCAACACCCTCTTGCACATATTTTTTTTGGTAAACCTTTGCACCAGTTTTAGGCCTTCTTCACAGAAATGGAGGGATTTGACACCATGGTGAGAGATCCTCCACCAAACCATTACGGAAGCGGGATGATGGCCACGTTGAACCCTTGGAACAACATTTTTCGCTTCCTTAGACGAAGTGGCGTAAATTTTGTCATTTGGTCTGTTGAAAACTTCTTCCATTCTAAAAAAAATTTTCATTCGTTTTCAATTTTTTCATGGCCATTTTCCGCGTGCCAATGCAAAAGTCGCTTTCATCTTTTCAGTCTAATTTTTTTTAGTTGAGGAGTTAGAAAATGACCCGTGGGCCGACGATATGCTTTTATGTGCAGATCATCCCGAATCAGCCTAGACATCGATCTGGTTGATATATCCTATTCCTTGGACATAATCTTCTACTTTCTAAGGGGATTCTTCCGAATTCGTTAAAGCACTGCCTTTACTACGACAATCGTAGGGACGACACGCGGGCGACCACTTCTTGGCTTGTCCTCTATTCCAGACAATTCGCCGAAGCCACCAATAGCTCAATAAACGAATATTCTTGATATACCGAGTGGTTTTTGCAATCTCAAAAATTTGGCCAGC
Source organism: Platycheirus rosarum (assembly GCA_963971375.1). NCBI lineage: Eukaryota > Metazoa > Arthropoda > Insecta > Diptera > Syrphidae > Platycheirus > Platycheirus rosarum. Next base: position 28,443,971 of record OZ020507.1, read on the forward strand.
ACTCTTTCTTCACCTATGCAACGCTATTACCGCGACGCGACTCTCTTTAACGCCCCACTCCATGTTATTAGTTTTGCAAACTGAAACCAAACTGACTAGTATTTTTCTTTGATCAGTGCATGTGTTCTGAAAAAAAGTTAAAGGTTCTATTCCCGAAAGAAGTTTTAAAGGATAAGCGCTGAAAATTGTGTAACAGAACTTATCGCAGAACTAGGTATATTCACGAATCCTAAACTTGCCTTATAGTCCCTATAATCGCGCAAGTGAAAAGGATCGGTTGGTTCTTTTTCAAATGCTATAAAGCAGTTTGTCAAAACTTATGTTTTAACTTTTAAGTGTTAAACCTTCTTCATAAACTATCCAAACTGATAGGATAATTGAAAGAGACGCAAGTAGATGATTAGTAGAAGCCATGAGACTCAGAATTAATTGTTTTTTTTTTTGAGTGAGAGAACTAGATTGAAAACGGTTTTGCAAAAACACTGGAGTACAACATAACAGTTTTTTGTATGACTGAGCAGATTTAGCTTTTATTATTTCCTTAGTTATATTGATGCCCAAGACGTTAAATTAACGATAGAGAATTGGTCGGAACCAAGAGTTATTTCTCCTGGAACCCAAACAATTTCACGTAGACAATGTAATTAATTCATTATGCAAAGCATAAGATTTCATATTTAATTTTATAGCTTTTATTTCTGTGATAAAATTCATGACATAGATAAACCCCTTTTCTAAACAACCGATAAGTCATAAAAATAAGATCCTTTCATTAATTGAACTTCTGGAAATTATTAAGAGTGAATCACAAAAACCCATTAAAATTAAAACATCATAAAAACTACCAATGAACACAATATTCATTAGTAATTCAGTTCATAAACCCAACTGTAGGGAAGGAAGACTTAAGTTACCTTCTACCACTAATTGGCTTTGGCCACTTGAATTTTAAGTGACAACCCAAAAGTCGCAAACCAAAAACCATTATACAATCCGCCACCTCCTTTGGCATCACTCCAGAACAATTGAAGGAACAAAAAGCTTTTTTCGTGATAAATAATTCAAATCCACTTGTAATGTCAGGATAAATACAAATTTTAACACAGAACAACCCATCACCTCCCCCTCCTCCCCAAGGCTGTTACCTTAAAATTTTCAACACCATCGGTCACTTTTTTGGCTACCTTACGGAGTAACTTGTCATAACTCAAGAAAGTCGTTAGGTAATATCTATCAGCTCAATGCAAGCACTCTTTTATCTCATTTGCTCCTTAACAAAAATGAAAGAAAAAAAAAGTTCTAAAAGTTGAATCCTTGCTAAGTGGAAACCGAGTCTGGGTGAGAGATTGAGGGTAGAAAAATGAACAGCTAATCACAGAGAATTGTAAATTTCCTCCTCGGCTACAGGAAAAAACCCAAGTAGGTTAAGTACACAAAATTGTAGGCCTTGCCTTAAATGGCAGTTAAAATTTCATCTAAATACTTCTTTTTTATACTTTCATACATATACAGCCAATTGCTTTAACAAAAGAAACACACTTTAGTTAAGGTTTAAGGACGAACAAAAATTAAAAAAAAAACCAAAGAAATCATGCGGCAAAGGTAATTTTCGAAATCGTAAAAGCAAAGCCGGTGATTTTAATACGCACACCTAATTGAAATAATTTAGGGAAGAATACTTTTTGATGAGCAAGTTAATGCTTCTCCTGTGAACACACTAAAAAGAATCATTTTCGTCCTTAAAGTGCGTGTTGGAAAAAATGTATTCCTATACGAATTTCTAGAAATATTCTCTTCCGACACGTATAGAAACTTTTAAAACAACACAATCCAGCAATTTACATATGCGTGAAGGTTTTACAGAATGGCAACTCATGACTTCCGGTGTTTCAGTAACTATGAATGTACTTACATCCTTTTAAAAGTTTTGTGCACGGTGGGGGTTTCGCCACCATATTCATGTTCAAAGAAGTAGCAAAGGTTAAAAGTTTTCATTATGAGAAACTATAATTGAGATGAAAAACTAATTATTAATGTAAAATAATGCGATATTATTAAGTTTTTCCATCGTGTGCAACATTAATTCTCAACTTGTGCGATAGCTTACGGTTATGCCGCGATGCAAAAGGAACCACAAAGTTACTGAACGTATACGAATCCGCTTAAATGGGTAAAAAAGTTGAAGTTGGGAGTGAAAAAAAGGGGAGCCTATTAAAAAGTATTTTACCAAGAACGCACAATGTGCTGGAGCTGGGGCGTAAATTAAAGTTTCTTTTTTTCGATGGGTTGCTAGGATATTGCCAAGAAGTTATGGGTTCCATAGTTTGGGTTTCGGGAAGTTGGAAAATGGGGGGAGGGAAATTAAATTAATTTGAAGCATTTAAACAAAGACCTGAGGCATCTTAAGAATAACTGGATTTTGGCTTTTATAGCTCGCGTAACAAGTTTCAAAAAGCTAAGAAAAAAATTAAAGTTAAAGATGGGGTTTTATAAACTCTTTTTTTTAATGCTTGATAGTTGGCAGCTGGGAGTTGTGACAAATATTTTCGGATGAACTTTACAGGACATTGGCCATATTATTGTGGATCAGAACTTAAAATTTGAGGCAGCGTAGAAGGAAGAAGGGTAATGGCAATTATTTTTGACCTCGAAAACAATTGCTGAGTAGCAATTGAGTATTTTTTCAAACTAATGATGCAGATCTTGTAAGGCCTCTTTCAGAATATGTTGCAAATAATTTTGCTGTAACTCGTGACGATGTTCCGCTCTATTCAAGTTTTAGGAAAAAGGATGTTGCCAGAGAAAGTACATCTTACATGCTAAGCATACAATGTCGCCCCAACGAAACTTCAGCTTCAGCCAATTAATGCATGAAGTATAGGGCGTGAAAAGATCAGGTATGTTCGAACAGAAAATACGCCCGTTTCCAGAAAAGAGAGCTTGGTCCAAACTTGCAAGAATGATAAAATGAGCTTATTGGTATAGTAAGGCTGTTTTAAAAGCATTCTTGCTCTTACCAAATTTATTTACATATCTGTGTAGAGTGGCACTAGAGAACGCACGAATAACCGTAAGGGATTGAAAAAATACGACGAACTGTCATGCTCTTTCGTCAATATTTTGCAGGGCAGTCATGATGCATTTTAATGAGAATTGGGACGGCGGCAACGAGGGTGTGTTCATTTGTCAATTTTTTTATTATTATTTGCATGCATAATATAAATAGGCTTAAAGCTAACGTTCAGTTTTTACATAAAAAAATAAATAAATTTACTGGCGCGACAGCTCCTTAAGGAGCCAAGGCCTAGTGACTTATACTCTCAACCATTCCTGTGTGTGTATTGTTAATCTGCAAGAATGGAAGGGACTTAGAGTCCGAACGGTTACATGAGATGCACTTTTTCGAGACAAATTTTACTCTTGAAGGTTTTGTCAGTTCCTCGCAAGAGGCAGTACCCCAGAAAAAAAGGTGGCTACGAGCTGGATTTGAACCCAGGTACTTTCGCTTAGCAGTCCGACACACTAACCGCTAAGCCACGGGGCACAGTTTTTACATACTAAGCATAAAACTAAGAATTATGGGTTTATGTAAAGAATACATACAGTTGCGGTCAAAATAAAAGTAGTGCTCCAACGAAATAAGTTTATTAAATAAGTCTTTCCCTTTCTTTACCGGTTCAAAGTTTTGTGAAAGAGCAACTAAAATTGTACCGTTATGCTTTCATAACTATTTTGTTGGCTTTTGTTTTCTGGTAAGTATTCATTTACACAACTTTTTGGGCCAGTCAAAATAATATAGTGTTTGCAGAAATAGAAATCTTGCTTAAAGCAAAATTTAAGTTAAGTTAAGTTGTTACAAAATGCTTCTTTAAAGTAAATATATTTATTTTCAATTAATTCTATTTATTTTTTTGATAAAACCTTTATTTATTTTTGGTCAACTATAGGTCTTTGAGAGCACTGTTCGCTGAAAAGTGCGGTTTTATAACAAAGCTGATTTAAGAAAAAAAGAACCTTCACATAGGTGCAGAATTTAATTGGTTGCTCTGCTTCGATTATACGAAATGCATAAATTACTTTCCAACATGAAACACGAGGAACTCTTCGTCTATGACGAAAAAAAGTAATAAAATGGCTGGCCACATTTTCGGCCCAAGATCCATTTTTGTCAGCGGTTGACCTAAAGGCGGTATTTCTATTAGCGACGAGCACTGAAATGGTTCGCAAACATTTGCAAGAAAAGCACCTGTCACCTGGCAGTCCAAGAAATGCACTGCGTCAAAAAAATGTAGCCAAAAATCTTGACTTTGCAAAAGAGCATTTTAAGTGGTACATTGAGAAATGGAGAAATATTTTATGATCAGACGAATCTTAAAATGTGTTAAAATGTGCTCAAGATAACCGGGCGTCCACAAAACTCGGCTTTTAAACTTCAATACACGAGAAAAAATAATTATTCCCAGAGGCTCCAGTATTGTGATCTGAGCTTGTTTCATTTTATTGAATAGCGTCGATTTAAGGCATAGAACAAATCAATAGTAGGTTCTTTTACGTGAAAATTACGCAGGAAGTTATGCTTTCATTTGGCAATGAAGAAACGTTATCGATTTAAATCTTCCAACAATACAATGAACATCAGCGAAAGTGTGGATTGAGCATAACAACTTCAACGTGTTAGAATGGCCGGCGTCTGCATTCACCTGATCTAAATCCTTTTGAGTATTTTGGCGTGACGTTAAAAAAATGGCTGACCGACCCATACCAACAAATTAATTACTCGCAACTTCGGGTAACACTTTTGGGATGCTTGGGCATCAAGATCCGTAGAAAGATTCTAAAAACCGATTGTTGTTGCAACACGCAACCAAATATTAATGTTTAAGTAAGTTATCAGTAATATCAAAGAAGCTGAAGAAAGTAGGCTATTTTTCTAACATCTTTCAGGGTATATCTAGCAACACTACAATTATTTCGACTGCTGGTTTTCAAGATAAATTAAAGTTTTCTTATTACAATCTAATAAAATTTAAATTTTTTGATAAGGCTTTTGTTAATAAGGCTTCAATCTCTCTAAAAAGATACAAAACATAAATAAAGTAAATAATATACTGTTGTTTTTTTGTATGTTTTAATAATTTCTAATATCATTACTGTTATTTTGACGGCAGCTGTGTATTAGGAATGGTGGGGGCGATCAAAAAGAGAAGTTTAAATGATGTTCTTGCTACAGTAGTGTAGAAAGATATCATATTAATTGTTGCTCAAAGTTTCCATTATCATTTCCTTAAATTGTACGATGAAAGATAGATGTCCAATTTTCCATGGCAAATTTGTAGTCTGGGAAAGTCCGAGTTCCTTGAAGAAGGCGAAATCAACTGCCTCGGAATTTTCCAGCACACTCTCACGGACAGGGGCGATGTTTCTTGAAGTATACACAGTACTTATAACAATAACACAATTTTTAAAATGTTTGTCTGTCTGCCTGTCTGTTTTTCCGTCTGTTTGTTACGGCTGGGGGCGTGAGCTCTCCACCTCACTGGTAACAATGATCTGAAGTAAGTCCTTGGCGAAGAGAGAGCGTAGAGTAGAGGAAGCGAGGTTAAAATCTGAAAAGAAGAGGTGCTAACACACCTCTATCTTAGTAAGTTTTAACCAGGGAATAGAGGTTAAAGTCTGAAAAGAAGAGGTGCTTACACACCTCTATCTTAGTAAGCTTTAACCAGGGAATAGTTGAAATCGTTTGTAAGAGGTTAAAGTCTGAAAAGTAAAGGTGCCAACACACCTTTACCTTAGTAAGCTTTAACCAGGGAAATGTTGTAACAGCTGGAAAATGGAACTCACTATAATACCTTTTGGGTATTACAGATGAGTTCAGTAACAAGAAGCAAATAAGCAAATAGATCGTCTTCGGAATTGACGGAAAAGTTGCCGAGGGTGACATGCCCCCCTATGAGTTGGGTTTATAAACTCATGGTTTGGTTTGCCTGACATTCAAGTGCAGCTTAGCTGGGCGGGGTGATGGTGAAGATTCAGTGACATTTCTCAACACTGTTTCCGAATCCATCACTCTAAACTCAGTTGGCGGTTCCCGGATGACGCTTGTGGTAAGTCAGACCTCAAGTTTCCTTTGAAGCTAGGCCATACCCATGGCTGAATAAATGTTGGGTACCACGGGTTATCAGGAAAGCCCAGTTGATTACGTGAGCAATGCTCGGTAGCAACTGCCTGATAGTTGAGGAAGGATTCGTGGGGGCTGTGGTTGTACCCATAGCGGGAGCAAATGGTTTGTCACAAGATGACTTACTAGAGGTGCATGATAGGCCTCGCTCCTTAGCAAGGGGAATAACCATGACCACAACATGATTATTAAATTGCTAATAGAGTGGTTTGGGGAGCGACTCTAGTGAAATAACATCATATTTACATGTTGTTATGTAGTTAGAGTGGACTGAAGGCACCACTCTAAGAGTGACTGGGAACCACTCTAGGGATCTGGTCAATGCTGATTTTGACTCCAGATGGGTAGGCCCATCGCCAGATTAAGCCTTAATAGGCATGTGCTGGCGTAAAGCTTATCTCGATCTGTTTGTTACGGCTAATATCGGGAATGGTTCCGCCGATTTTGACGGGACTTTCACTGGCAGATTGCTGATGTTCTAGGGAGTAACTTAGCCTATTTGAATTACCCACTAGGTGTCGCTGGGGACGTTCTTTTCGAAAATTCTTATTTATGGATCGATTTTGACGGGACTTCCACACAGGCAGATAGCTGATATTATAAGGAGTAAGTAAGGCTATTTTAATTACCCCTAGGTGGCGCTGGCGTCGTATTTATGCCTCGATTTTAACGGGGTTTTTTTACAGGTAGATAGCTGACGTTGTAGGGAGTAACTAAGGGTATTTTAATCAGATAGCTAATTTTCGAAGAGGTAACGAAGACTATTTTGATTACTACGTGGCGCCACGCCACCCGGGGTAATTTTTTTCGAAATTGTATGATATACTTGAGCAACCCCGGGGGGCTAAGCTAGTTTTGAATAAAATCGATTGGAAAGACATTTACATTTGAAAAGTACCAAGTACCAAGAAAGTTTTACTTAGGCCAGTTGCAATGGCATCAACTCTTTTACCTTGAAATATATATTTCCGCTTATTGTTATATGAAAGGGGTGGGGTTGAAGCAATATATAAATTTATTGGTGCGACAGCTCCTTAAGGAGCAAAGGCCAAGTGACTTACTCTCAACCATTCATGTGTGTGTGTTGTTAATTTGCAAGAATGGAGGGACCGCCGAGATGTGCTTTTTCGAGAACAATTTTACTCTTGGAAGTTTTGTCAGTTCCTCGCAAGAAGCAGTACCCCGGAAAAGAAGGAGCTTTAATCGGGATTCGAACCCAGGTTCTTCGCTTAGCAGTCCGACACACTTACCACTAAGCCACGGGGCACGTGGTGAGGCAATATACTTTCTAAATCAGACAGACGATTGGTAAAGAGGATCTCTTTCTCTCTGAAGATGGATTAATTTGGGGTGTAGAAAGATTCTTCGTCGGAAAGAGCCATCTAGCCATAATTAAAATCGTTTACAATTAAAAAGATGGCATAAACAGCTATAGCTGGTAGGAATATGGGTAGGTTGCGCTAGTCTAATATAACAGTAGACTATGAAAATTGTTGTCTTAGAAAGTTTTGATTTACCACAAACATATTCAAAATCATAGGAGTGTTGATGATTAGAAAGCATTGAGTTGAAACGATTTTGCACTGCACAATCGGGAAAACCAACAGAATTAATAGATTTGTCTTGCCGAAAAACATTAAGGACTATGGAAAAAACTTCGCAATCATTTATATCTGTAGCCAAGTTAGTTTCTGTCAATGCAAACATATCTTAGAGAAGCTTTTGTTTAGAAAGAAGTCCTTGGAAATGTTGATATTATAATGATAAAAATGACAAAGAAGAAGTAAGTTACTAAGGCTAAGGATTGAAATAAACCATTGAAGCTAGGTCTTTTCATCTCTTCATCATCAATGAAGAATAACTCATACCAATCGCGTTTTCTTAAAGGTTAAGGCTAAAGAGCTGGTTTGAGAAGATTGTTGTTAAAGACCCATGTCTACAGATGACGAACGAGGCTACTATACGACAGGCTCAATAGAACTGTGTCTTAGTGAACGGAGAAGAAAAATATAATTCCACACAAACGGTTCGACCTTAAGGCGGGCCACGTGTTAATTAGTTTCTAATTTCAAATGGAACAATGGTAAGAATCATCGGTATGGTAAGGTCACCATTACATATGCTTTTCGTCACCCTTAATGGTAGAAAGTTTGTTACCAAGAATAATGTGATTTCTACAACAATTTTCGTTTTCTGTATCGGTGTAAAAAGTATTTTTCCCCATCTGATCTGGCTACAATTTATAAAGCGTTTATACGCCCTTAACTCGAGTATAACTCCCACCTCTGGGCAGGTGCTTCGCAAACATCGCTTCACCTGCTTGATAGAATACAAAATCGAGCGTTAAGATTGATAGGAAATAGAACTGCTGCTGAAACAATTGCCCCGACACAATGTTTCATGTCTTTCCTTATTTTATCGTTTCTTTTACAAAAAATGTTGACTCGAAGTAGCCAGTTGCATTCCTCCCCTTAAAAGTATCTCCCGTAATACTAGTCTCGCAAGGAATGCTCATCGGTTCACCCTTGAGCCCAATTTCGAACGTACCGTGAAATATTGGGATTCTTTTTTTAGCCGAACAACACGAATTAAAAGTTTAACCCGCGAGATTTTCCCATGCCATTTTGTTCTGCTAACATTCAAAACCAATGTTATCTTCCTAATTCCCGTGCAGTGTGTTCTACATTAAAAGGGAAACAAATAGTCCCTTGTGTCACCAATTCTCTTTGGTGCTTACACCAGCCATTCAATTGGGAGCCTACCTTATGCAACTGCCGACAATTTAATCGCGTACTGAACAGATCCAATAGTTGAGGTTCCCAGAATTCTCTTGAGTCTTCGACAAGATTTAGTAAAATTGTGATGATTTGAAGTTGAAAATAAACTTCTAGAAATGTCCTGATTCGAACCCCTTTATAAAGGAGACACGATATACGAGATACGCTGTGCTACATGGATGTGGACGTTCCATAATAGAAAAGATTCGGGTGTTTGAGCGGCAGGCACTACTTGCCTTAAACTTTTCGAAACACCAGAGTCAGAGTAGAAAAAAAGGGCCTATGTAATTGGGCTAATTTAAACATTTTTATAAGATGGCCAAATTGCAAGAGCGATAACCTTGACTAATTAACAAATCTGCGGAGCCTAATACCTTAAAACAGTTGGAGAACTTCAAAATGCATTATTATTATTACGATTATTACTATTATACAAAACAAATAAATTAATTTGATGTTCCAAATAAAGTGATTAAACTTTTTAAAAGTTTCAATCAATTTTGAATAAACACAATTTAATCATATTTCAATAAACACAAATTTAATAAAGCCAACTATCAAAAAATTGATTTTTTTCACCCATGAGAGCGAAACTACGTCAATGTCCAAAAATGGCTAACTTTTTATATTACGCCACTTAAGTTGATATCTTGACATTAAAATTTCTTTGCCATTTATTTGTCTTCAGGTGCCACAAACTTTGTATTTTAACTCCATGATGTAGTCTTAATGATAAAAGGGAGAAATATGCTCAAACCACCTTTCAAATTAGAGTTCTGCAGAGAACACTAATTAGACCACAGAACCTACAGTTCGGACATAAATGAATCGGTTTTAACAAGAAATCTACTTAGCTCTCTTGTATATCTGTCAGTTTTCAAAATAATAAAACCAAATCCTCTTTGTTATCGAGTTATATTTGAAACCCCCAATTTCCTTTACGACTTTCGATACCCCCACTGTGTCTCAATTTGATTTTCCAATACCATTTATTATACGAATATAACATTTCTTTCACGTCAAATTCCTTTGAACCATTTATATTGCTAAAGGAACTATTAAAAGCCAAAAATGGAGCCTATTCGGTTTTTGGAAGCCATAGCGCGAGATCACAACCTCAAAGACACCTTTTTATGGAAGCCTTGTTCCTTAACCACAATAGAAATGGCGACAATGGCAGCGACAACACAGCGCACCACCGGTGTTAATGTAAATTATTGTGATTAGGGCCGGAAAAGCTGTTGCTACAATGTCAATGGCGCGAATAATAATTTCAAATGTAATCAAAGGCCGCGTGTTTTTATTAGCCACATTAACTTCGTTGAGTCGGATAAGGATAATATCGCGCGGAATAATAATGGGATAATATGTTTTCTTGGGATATATGTATGCAAGGACCTTTTGGTTTAATATAACCTCAATTATTTTAACCGCGGGAGGCGGGTTATACAAAATGCTTTTAGAAGTTTAATGTAGTCAAGTATGCGCAAAGATGTTTATGACTTTTGTGGTGAAATGGTGGTGTGGTGTGTGTGGGTGAAGTAAAGGACATTCCATTAAGAAAAACTTTTTAAAATTGGAGTTTTATTTGACAGCTTTTCTGAATGCTTTCTATATTTTTCTCGAAATGTATACCGTAAGGAGATGTGTTTTTAAAGGTCGGTCGTCTTGAATGGCGCCCGGGGAGAAGTTATGCATATCGATATAAATCGATATAATTGATAATAGTTTGAGAACACCTAGTTAAACAATTAAATATGATAATAAAGATAGTAAGGGAAAGTGCCATTGCATCTTTGTATTTTACATAAATTCGTTTGGTGTGAGTAAAAACGGTTTTCTATTGAAGGTACAGGTGAAGTGATTTTTTTATTTTAATATATTTGGCGTCAATGATATCCTGAGTATTATCCTCATTTTTGTTAAGCTTTAAGACAAAGGGAAGTTTGTTTTCATGATAATTTATTGCTCTTTGATTTTCCAGTATTGCAAATTAATTAAATTTCATACGGCAGCTATCCCGATGCTATTAGCCCTGAAGCTGTCTTTTGTCTCAATAAATTTATTATATTTTGCTAAATTCCAAGAACCATATCAATTTTCAACGTTCTATTAACACTGAATGTTTTTCTAAATTTGTACTGTGGAGGCGTTTAAATAGAATAATAAAAACATCAATATTTTATTGTATGACAATAGAGCTTAAACGTATGAATTGGTATGGTAGATTTTACAATATACATACATTTGTAATATTTTATAAAAATGTTACTCTGAAAACACAGTTTAATTTTGGCACTCTTTTGTAAATATTTTTTGTACATTTTAAAATTTGTTAATACAAAAATATACATATTTTAAATGTGTAAAGTTTAGCAAAAACTATTTTAGACAATAATTTGAATGAAATAATGTGAAATGTTTCAATGATGATGACAGGACTCACAGGACCATATGTTTTCTACCCTTGCTTTATGCACAATCAGGAAGAATTAAGAGGTGGGAATTTTAAAGAGCGTTCTAGAAATGAGTGAAATTAATTTTGTGTGCAAAAATGTTTTTCATTTTTTTCAGAATTTACAACTGGAAACTATTGTTTTGTAGTGAAAAAAAACAACAAAAAATCCATTTAAAACTAATGGTATTCTCGAAAAAATTTACACAGATAGATAGATATTCTTTATTTCGTAATAGGCTTACCACCGCACATTTTTACATACAGAGATTTGATTAATGGGATCTTTCTACTGAAACAATATTTTATTTTTTTTATACAAAGTTATAATTTATACACCAAATAAATTTGAAGGAAACACGAAAAAACCTCCATTTAAATGTCAAAAATTACTAGAAGTTTTATGTTATAGTAGATAATAATTTATCTGTTATCTTTTTGAAAATTATTTAATAAATTTATAAATAGAAAATAAATAAACAATTAAATAAATAAATAAAATTAAAAATAAATAAATAAATATTTAAATAAAAAAAAGATAAATAAATAACTAAATCAGCAAATAAATAAATAAATAAAAACAGAAATAAATAGATAAATAAACAAATAAATAATAAATAAATAAAAGAGTAAATTAAAAAAAAACTAGAATAAATTAATTAACTAATATGTCGACTTTTGCATATATAGTTGAATAACAAAACATTAAATATATTTTTTTTGATGTTCAAAGGGTAGATAGGTGTGTGGGTACAAGCACCCACAAATCACCCCTGTCTATCAACTCCTACTCTCACCTCCACGTGGTGAACAGCGGGTGCCTAGTACCTCAACTATGGAGATTGGATTCCAAGCCCTTTGGAAGGTTGTTGGTGTCAGCAAACGTGAGAGGGGGTGGGGGGGGGGAGGAGTGTTACCACTAAGGCACTACTCCTTGCATCCAGGCGGCAGCGAGAGAATTCTTTAGATGGAATCAACGGTGGCAACTACAGTTCCAGTCAGGTTGAACTACTTAGTGAACATCTTATATGGGCTACTACGACGTTTTCGGAGCTCAGGCCTATAAGGAGCGGTTTATCCGACTCAGTCACAATAAGGACCTGGTCCTCCAGGTTGGGGGTTGTGCTGTCGGGGTAACTTCCCAGCCACGCCAAAAACAACTAGTTGCGAAGCAACAACAACCCTTGTATACGGACGGATTCACTGATGACGAACCCTGCAAACAAAATAAGGACAACGAATTTCGGATATGTACGTATAATGTTAGGTCCCTTAACAGACCACGTGCAGCCGAACAACTAGCGGAGGCCCTTGACTGCTGTAAGGAAGACACAACCGACATACAAGAAATGCGATGGGACGGGCTGGGCAAAAGAAAAATGAAAAAGTGGGATATCTTGTAAACTTTTCGAGGGCAAACATTGACTCGGACCACTACCTCGTTGTAGCCAACGTACGAATTAGGATATCACGACCCACGCCAAGAAGAGGTAATACTGTGAGGAAGTTTAACGTCGGACGGCTGTAATCGCAAGAAATCTCCAGATCCTTTTCCGATCGAGTCTCAAATAACCTCCAAAGGAGTCCTTTACCGCCAGCATCAAGTATTGAGAACCAGTGGCAACATTGCCAAAATGCCATTAGGGAAGCCGCGACTGAAATGCTGTGTTTTACACGGCCACCACAACGAAACCCCTGGTTTGATGATGAGTGTCAGCAGGCACACGCAGCTAAACAAGAAGCATACAAGGTGGCGCTGCAAAGAAGAACTCGAATTGCCCGTGCGCTCTACGCAGAAGAGGAAAGAGGAACACCGGATTCTCAGGAAGAAAAAAAGAGATCATGAGAAGCGCGCGATCAAGGAAATGGAGAGCTGTTATTGCTGGAATGAAGTTCGAAAGTTTTACCAAAAGGTACAAAAAAACTGTCAAAAGTACAGAGTTCGAATTGAAGCTTGCAAAGACGATCAAGGGAACATCGTAGTGGAATCGCAGGCGATGCTGAGAATATGGAAAAACCATTTCTGCAGACTGTATAACGGCGATGACGAAACGAATTTCGCTATCAGGCAGAATGATCCACTTAATCTGGGCAACAATTCTGACCACCACATCTGGATGAAAAAAAAACAAAGCCGCCTAGCTGCCGAACTCTTCAAAGCTGTAGGCGAAGACTTGGCTATAAGTATGCACCAACTCATAAGCAAGATATGGTTAGAATTTGCCCGATCCTTAAAAAAAGGAGACCCTCTGAACTGTACCAAAAACAGGGTTATCTTCTTCCTGTATTGTGTGAACGCCTAAAGCCATTCGTCAACAACCTGATAAGTCCATATCAGTGCGGTTTTAGGCAAGGAAAGTCCACTATCGATCAAATATTCACATTACGGCAGATCTTGAAAAAAACTCAAGAACTTCAAATCGACATCATTCTTGAAAGAATAGTGCAGAACTCTCACACCGACACCAGAGGCACGATCTTTCAAAAGTCCGTCTAATTACTCGCATACGCCGACCATATTGACATAATCGGAAGAACGCAGCGTGATGTCAGTAGCACTTTTGTGAGTATTGAGACGGAAGCGGCGAAGATGGGTTTAGCAGTCAATGAGGGAAAAACCAAGTATATGCTGTCATCAAGAAGAGACACCCAACATCGACGTCTTGGACAAAACATCACCATAGCAGCCAATTGCTGCTTCTTCAGGCTTAGAAGACAATTGAGTACCAAAGCCCTCTATCGGTCAACTAAACTGACCTTTTATAAGACCCTCATCATCCCAGTCCTGCTCTATGGTGCAGACGCATGGACGCTGTCAAAAGCGGATGAGGACACTTTAGGCTGTTTCGAGAGAAACATTCTCCGGGTGATTTTTGGTCCAGTATGCATAAACGGAGAGTGGAGAAGAAGATACAATAAAGAACTTTACCGGCTGTACAGCGACACATACCTAGCCAAAAGAGTAAAAATTCAACGTTTCAGATGGCTGGGTCATATTGAACGGATGAACATCAATGCTCCGGCCCGGAAAATCTTCGAATCCACCCCAGAGGGACGGCGCAGTAGAGGAAGATAGAGACTCTGGTGGCGCACACAAGTGGAAGAGGACCTCAACTGGCTCCTCAACTCAGCTAGCTAGGGACCGAGCTGGCTGGAGAAGCTTGTTGGTTGAGGCCAGGTCCACCCCGGACTGTAGCGCCACCTAAGAGAGAAAGAGAGAAAATATATTTTTTTTTAATTAACAATGATTAGTTGATTATAAAAGTTTATAAATTTATATCACGAATGAGTCGATTCTCAGCAAAATTACATTTGAAAAGAAACCAATGAGTTAGTTTGTCCGATTCTTTTATTAATTAAGTCAACACCCGCTTGTCTAATGCTGAATAGTGCCAAGGCAGGCTTAACATTATTTTTAATATTTTATTTTGAGATATTTGCAATTTATTTATGTGACATCTTGCGCAATTTCCCCATACAGAAATAGGGACTGAAAGATAACTTTGTGCAATATGATTATAACATTTGTATGGCAATGCCTATTTTTTTCAAGGTTCGGGTGATATGCTCTTGAAATGTTAATTTAGCATCAAGGCTTACACCAAAGTACTTGACTGATTTTTGTCAACTAATGTTGATTCCATTAACCTTTTTTTTCTCTTGAGAAATAGATTGCTTGCATTTTTTCCAAATAAAGTTTTATTTTCCACCTGTTATAGTAGGCTTCTAATATTTTCATTGCATTTTCAAGATTCGTCTCAATATTGGGACTGAATTTATTTAATGAAAGTATTGCTGTATCATCAGCAAATATTGCCGACTCATATTCAGGCAATTCTGGAAAATCAGACGTTTAAATGTTATATAAGGTTGGTGCAAGAACAGAACCCTGAGTAATGATGACGTGTTTTTATGAGACAGTTAAACTCACAAAGGATGTGTTCCGCTGTTTCTTCGTCTTCATTGCACATTCTACAGGTGCTTTCTTGTGCTATTCCCATGGTCATTAGGTGCTTTTTGTTTTTACTCTACAGTGTCCAGTGAGGAAAAATTTGACCAGTGTTATCTGACTCCTGCTGACAGGAGTTTATTTGTTCTTTTGTGGGAAGGATATGGCATGAACTGTTTTGACTGTCTGTTACCTTCGGTTTCTCTCCAGTAATGTAGTGTTTAGTTCACAAGCCATGTATTTATTTTGTGTTTATTGGCAGTCCACAGAATGGACTAGGCATTATAAATTGAGTTTCAGATACTTTTCTGGTAAGTTCGTCTGCCTTCTCAGTGCCTTCATGTTCACTATGTCCAGGTACCCAAATGAGATGAACTTTGTTTGAGGTAGCTAGTTCTAGTAGAATTTGAAGGCAATAACATACGAGCTTTGACATAAATTTAAAGGATTTTACTGCAAGGAATGCTGCTTTGCTGTTGGATAGAATATAAATGTTCTCATTAATTGGAGATCTGTTTAAATTCTCCCGAAAGCACAGCTGACAGCTCTATTGCATATATTTAAGCCTGAAAAACGGAGCTGCTTGAGTGCAGTGGAATGTGACTTTGAAGTTGTCCATGAAGTTAAATTTTGGAGAAATTTATCTGTCAATTGAATTCGAAGGAGTCTTTTTTTATTTCTTGTATAATATCAATGTGAACATTCTTGGAATTCGATTCATCTTGTGTGATGAACTAGTAGGCATTTAAGATTGCTTCTTTAATGATCTGTAGATGAAGAGGGGGTATATTTAGAATTGTTTCTAATGCTGCAGTAGGTGCTGTTCCCATGGCACAAGTTGTACAAATACAGGAAAGTCTTTGTAGCTCGTTTAGTTGCACCTGAGTTAATTTTTGTTTTGTTTTTTGCCACTAAACGGGGCAAATTTTAATTGTAATTTTAAATGTAGTTTATTATGGGCAGATTGCAAATGAGTTACGTGATCATATTTATTCGAATCATTTTTAATAAGAGTGATGTGGTATTATGATTAATATATATAAATGTACATAGTATTAATAAATATAGTGAACTGAAATTGGTTTAAATTGTGTTCAAATTGTGGGGTGCTAGAGTTTTTAATAAAAAGTGAATGTATATATTTTTCTAAATTAATTGTAAGGTATTGTATCGTAATCAGCAATTGGTAACTTTTCGCACATTGCTCTCCGATTTGCGACGATTTATATTGATAAGTACGGAAATCTGTTAGAGCTTTTACTGGAAACAAAAATATGCAAACCAATATAACCAGACTTAGAGGCAAAAATCCTATCTTCCCTTTACTGACAATTTTTTGCTGAGCACACTATATGTGGAAACCTACAAGTCAAGGTTTTTTGATATTTGCATTTCTGGACTTCAGAATCTATGATGTCAGGAATATCGAATACAAAAATAAGAAATGAGATAAGAAGGGGTCTATCGAATCAGAAGGAGTAAAACAATATACATACATCATATCATACGAGTAGAAGGTTTCATGTTCATCTTAAGCTCTAATATTGAAGTCTGTGTAACCAAACACGAATTGCATAAAACCTATAATTAAGACTTCTGGCTCATCGTTGAAAATAAATGGATTCTAAAAAACAAAGGTAAAAGATTTCAATAACTAAAGTTCTGGAAGCAAACTTTTTTTTCCTAAGATAACTGAGACGAATTGACCAAATAATCGCATGTACGATGCTCAAGCATTTTTTGCTCATACAGCAAATTGTGGACTGTGGAGGCGATCAAGTGAGAGATTCC
Organism: Platycheirus rosarum; assembly: GCA_963971375.1. Classification (NCBI taxonomy): domain Eukaryota; kingdom Metazoa; phylum Arthropoda; class Insecta; order Diptera; family Syrphidae; genus Platycheirus; species Platycheirus rosarum. The sequence goes on from OZ020507.1 coordinate 28,461,121, forward strand.
CTTTGAAAATATTTGCTAGCTAGGAAAACTTGTGGAGAGGTTTCGCAATGATGTGGGCAGGAATTCCAAGAGTAGGAAAACCAATGAGCGCTGCATCAAGATTACCTGACCTGTAGCTTTTACATAAAATACATCGTGGAAGAATGTATTATTCCATTCGCACTGCTCATTGGCGGAAACTTCTTACTGGTTCATGACATTACTCGAGAAAACGTTCCCGGTTGGGTTACTGATTACTTGCTTAAATTGGAAATCGACATGTTAGCTTGATTTGCAGTTAGCCTCAACATGAATTCTATTGAATACTTTTGGGATATTCTGGGCAAAACAATGTGTATTCGATTTGAGCCAGAACAGAAGCCAAGGTAGATTTCTTCTTAGATTGAGCCGCCAGATATAAGCAGAAAACAGACTGCTTGGAGTGCAAAATTTGAAATGGCAGGTTATAGATTGAGACGACTGGAGGGGAAGATTAGGCCAGGTTCAGGAGCACCACGCTATAAAGTGCCACCAAAAGTGTAGTTAGTTAAGTTATCTTCCAGCAAAAATAAGATCTGATATTACATAGGATGCACAATGTCAAATGCTTACAGCCCATAAGTTCATAATGAATCAATTCTGTCGGTTAAAAGTAAAAATAATTGAATTATTGACTCCTAACTCGCTCAAGTAGATCAAAAATTTTTTTTTTGGTGCCCTCCTTCAACTCATCTGCTTGTGGTCACTATTGAGTTTGAATAATTTTAGAGATTGGTGTTATGTTTTGAGTTTCTTTAAATCAAAGAGGAGAAACATATTCTCAAATTTGAACCCTCTTCATGCCCTCCATAGAAAATAGATTTAACAAACAATTAAGTTTTTTTTTAAATATTTTTTTGCTTATCGTTGGCCCACTTTCTTACTGAAGTTATGGACCTATTTTTCTCTAGACTTTATACAGACATGGGTCATAGACACATATAATATGTTTATGACTCTAGGAGTTGACTTTTCTTCAACACATTTTTTTTATTTACATTTAATGAAATAATTTAAATTGATGAAATCAAAAAAATCTTGATATATTTTTACAAAAACAAATTATTCCTAAGTATCTACGTTATTCAATGTTCATAAAAGAATTTTTTGAGAAAAATTTAATTCCATTGATTAAAGTTTTTAATAAAAAAATAATAAATTAATAAATAAATCCTTTTTATTTATTTGGTTACTAATGTAACAATTGTTAACAAAAAAGTAAAACAAAAAAAAGTTACTCAAAGCAATTCAAACTTTTATGGGATCAAATAATTAATTAAATTGCGTTAACAACTTTTAGATTGTCATTAAACATTGTGATATTAAATGTTTTTAAATAATTTCAGAACAATTTAAGCCTTTTAAAACTGCACAAATTTAAATTATGACAATAAAATTAAATAATCCATTTCAAGCCTACTCATCCTTTTGCTACTTAAACCATTATTGTCCTTTAATTTGAATAGCATTCCTTCTTTGATATAATAAAAGTGGACCGTTTTAAGGATGTCCCCCTTTGATATTTAAAGAGCCTCATCTTGACCTTTGTTAAAAGCACATTAACATTCATTGCACGCCTATTGTTGGTCGACTGATACTATCTTTCGGTCCCCAAAAGTTATTTCTATCAAAACTTTCACTTTCATTTCCTGCAGAAGTTTAAACTTAATTTCCCCGGCAAAAACAAACATCAAATGAAAATGGAGAAAGAGAAAAAAAACTTTAATTTATTGAAAAAGTCAACTTCAAATGTCGGATAATTGAAAAACATACAACAGATATTCTTAACTGCTTCGTTATGTCCCCAACTATCATCAGAATAGTGCCAGTCGTCGTCGTCGTCTTGGTCGTAGTCTTAATTGCGACGAAAGGATTAGAATTCCGCCTTTTTCCACCACCATAAGCACATAAGAATCACTTTATCTTGGTTTTCTTAAGCCATTTCTATCCCATCCTATGGCACTCTCGTCCTTTCTTGATCCTGTTTCCGTAATAGTTCCAGATAATGAACAGCACCAGTGTCCTGGCCATGTCTTAGTAATAGTGGGATAGATGAAAACGATATGGCAGGCCAGTTAGTTGCTTAATCGCTTATTATTTTTAATAGGTTATCTTTTCCTTATGAAAAGTTTACCCTCTCGTCGTGGTCGGTTCATAGTTGAAAATTTAGTTAGACGACGACACAGTGTGGTGGTGTGCGTTTCTGTATTTTTGTTAGGATATTGCTGCGGTCGGAAATAACATTGATGATGACCAGGCGACGTGAATTGCAAAAGGGGTCAGGAAGGACATCGACATAACCACATTAAAATATTTATGTGAACTTAACAGAATACAAAAAAAAAAAAAAAACAATAACAGTTTAATATGACCATAAAATACAAAATCCTGGATGTTTAAATAAACTACAAAAAACATTTGTGGTTTTTCAAAAATTCAATTAAAAAACTGCGACAGAAAACCTTAACCCATATTTTGATTCATTAAAAAAGAGAAATATGCGTGGTAATTTTGAATACCATAAATGAACCCATGAATATAAATATATTAAACGACATTCAATACAATCGGAAATCATTTTTAATTGCTTTTTATTTTAATGTCCTTTTAAAAGCAACAATCACTACAATTGATTCTGTAATGTGTTGTGGGAATTTACTGTTTCGTTATAAATTCTAAAATAAGGAATTAAAAGAATTTCACTAATTTTCAAATTTATTTTTAGATATTAAACAAAAAAAAGTATCATTTTTAATCGATATCTTTTAATTTGTTTATTAGAAAAAAAAGCTTTCGCTAAATGGTAATGCTTCGGTAATATTTGAGGCACGGGAAAGTTGAAGTACGTCCTTGTTGCAATGTTGAAACGACCTTATTTTCTGAATTTGAATTGAATTTAAAGGTGAAGGCGACTATATCTCGTTATTTTGACATCCTACGTTAGTGATTCTTGCACTGTCAGAATCCAGGTAACCGTACACCAGCTATTCATATACCAGAAATAATGTGAGAACAAATAGATATTGCACCTCCAGGAGTGAAATGAAAAACTAACCAGCTCGTTGGGAAACACGGGCAACATTCTGCAACAACACAAACCGAAAAAGCAGAAGCTCCCGCCAAGCATTTTGAGCAGATCTTCAAGGATCGCACCGCCCAATCACCTTCCTGAATTCCTCGAAGAAGTTGAAAACAAGTTTTAAGAAGTTGCTGCCTCTAATACTTTAGTCACCAACTTTAATGGAGAAAATCCTGCACTCGCAACAACTGAAGATGCTTTAACTTCCATCGAGGAAGTAACTGACATAATCAACGGAGGAAATTCTAACTTTGTGCTTAAAAAGCTACAAAATCTCACCATCGTACTGCTGACAATCATCTTCAACAACTACCTGAATAACAGCTACTAACATGGAAAACGGCAAAAGTGGTGATCGTTCCGAAGAAGACAACAGGACTAGCGTCGAAGGATATCGGCCGATTTCGTTTCTATGCTGTGTCAGCTAAATATTGGAGGGACTTATTTCGAAAAAGCTTCATCATTTCTTCAGGGAAAGGGAAATCATACCTGAATGTCAGTATGGTTTCCGAGCACGACACTCACCATCCATCCGCTTCTTGGACTGCACTCCGACGTGACAAACGGACTCAACAAGAAAGAGACGACAGTCGCCTGTTTACTGGACATCGAAAAGAACACTTGGTAAGATTAATCAAAAATTTTCTCACTCATAGATCCTTTTTATGTACATGTAAACAAAGAATATTCACGAAGAAAAACGATCAGCGCTGGAGTTCCACAAGGTTCCAATTTGGGCCCCATACTAATCAACATTTACACAGCTGACCAGCCTACCAACATCCCGGGGACAACATTCCAGGGACAGGAAATCGCAGCCAGGAGAGTTGAAGGTCATATAAGAAACTTTTGGGACTACTAACTTAAATGGGGACTAAAGATAAATAGCGATAAAAGCGAGCTTAGCTACTTCAGAACCCCAACAACAGCAACAAGAGGTCGAAGAGGTTTCGCATCACGCTGTGATAATATCAATATTAAGCTACCAGACAACACAGTGATACGGACAAAAACAACAGCAAAATATCTTGGAGTGAATTTCACTAACCGCTTCAAATTCTACAAGCACGCTTCATTTATGCCTAAGAAGTAACTTCTCCCTACATTTGGTCCACCCGCTTCTTAGGAGAAGAAACGGACTAAGCATTAATACTAAGCTTCTCAGCTATAAACAGCTGATCCGTCCCGTTCTGACGTACGCTTGTCCTATTTGGTTCACCATATCACCAACATATGAAGAAGAATAGAGTTTTTGAAAGAAAGATACTCCGTAGCTGTACAGGTCTACACCGAAACCCTATTACAAGGAAATATGTCCCAAACAAGAAGCTATATGAAGACACCAAACTGATCCCAATAAATCAGTTCATGACACAACTCTCCAAAAATATTTTGAGGAACTTGGAGGACCACCCCAACTTGGAAATCCAGCAACTACTCCAGCAATAGCTAGAGCCCATCCATCACTACCTCAACATTCGAGCCATCACAAATAATCTAATCTAATTGAGAATTTAGTTTATTTTCAAAAGTGGAATTGTTAACAACTGGAAGCGTTAGTAAAAAGTGATTGAATTGAGATTAAATAAAAAGAGTTGAATTATAAAAACGTATTTAAATTGTGAATAAATGGAATAAGTTAAATTTGCTGTTATTTATACTGAAAGACGTCGTGTTTCATTAAATAAAGAGATTTATTGTATTATTTTGAAATTTTGAATGAGTTTTATTTGTCGAACCCCTGTCCAAAACTTCACAATACGTAGAGCAAAGCATTTCAAATGTCTGTGTGGGAGCTCGGTTTCATACCACCTTATGTAACAATTATCAACCATCAATCACGTACATTTCCTAATGTTGACTTCCTCGATGGGGGTAAAGATTGACTACATTGCAGATTTTGTCCACTCGCGCATTCCTTTCTCACCGAAGAATGTAATTTGAAGGGTTCGATTTCAAACTTAAAGAATTCTTTCACATCTTCTTCATATTTGTTGGTAATGTAGACATGCTGGAAGAGAGTGAGAGGATCGACAGTGAACTTCTTACCAGCAATTTTCACCTAACCGAAAACGGAAGTCAGAGTCAAAACCTTATCCTTACTTTTCATTTTCAACTCTGTAAAATTTCCGTCCACCATTTTTTTCACGCATGAATTGCGTATCTCTCGTGCTAAGCGAGAGCTCAATTCGTGTTGACCAATTCCTGTGCTCAGAGAAATTATCACCTGGATGGTGGTAAGGAATATGAGGTGCTTAGTGGAGTATACGCGCAGTTTCCCAATGTCAATCTTGTCTCTCACTATTGGGCTGGGGCTATTCACAAATTCTTTGAAAACACAATATGCGAATGTCCATCTAGCATCTTGCATCATAGATGTAAGAATGGTAAAGTAGCCATATGTGGTGAATCTCATATTCCATTTTGTCCCGCAGGTTGACCATTCCTTGGTAAAATGATAATAGAGATGAGGAATTTTGGCATAATTCAGGTGTTTAGCAGCTTGAAAATAAGGTATCATTTCCTTCACGCAATTTAGATCGAGTTTTCTTCTTTTAATTTTTATATTATTTTTATTTGAATGCAATTATAAATAGAATATGGTGTGATTTTCAGTCAAATCGGTCAATAAATAAGAATTCTCAAAAAAAGCGTCCCCAGCGGGAAGTAGTTATTTTAACAGCATCAGCTAGATGCTGTCCCGTCAAAATCAGTCCATTTTTTATAATTAATGCGCGCACAAGGGACTACTTGTTTCCCTTTTAATGTAACACACTGCGCGGTAATTAGGAAGATAGGGAGGGGAGAGATAGGAGGTGTCGATTAACATTGGTTTTGAATGCTTGCAAATTGAAATGGCAAGGGAAAATCTCGCCGGGTAAACCATTCCAAAGTCGTGTTGTGCGGCTAAAAAGAGAATCTCTATATTTGACAGTACGTCCGAAATTGGGCTCAAGGGTGAAGTGATGGGCATTCCTAGCAAGACGAGTATTACGGGTGAAACTTTTAAGGGGAGGAATGCAGCTGGCTACCTGGAGTGAACATTTTTTATAAAAGAAACGATAAATGGGCGGCGAGCAAGTTTGCCTTCTCTGAAGAGTAAACAATTGGTTTGTTATTGTCGATGAGCGTTGGAACCGAAGATGTTGAGGAGTTTTTAATATTTTTTACAAATGACCAACAATTTTACTGTCTTTGGGACACTGCAGAATTTTTTGCCGTAATTTTTGGTCATGCAAAATTTGGTTCTTTCAATAACGAAGTTGCATGAGTTTCTTGCTTGTTTGTGCTTTTTCCGATTTTCCTCTGTAGGGTTGGCTTTGTTAGAACGGAAACTTACTTCTTTGAGCCTGATAGTTTCTTAACACTCAGAATTAAACCAAGACTTTTTTTTAGGTTTGATGCTTTTTACTCTGTTAGGAATAAAAGCACGCATCCCTAGAAAAATCACATTTGTGATCATTTCAGCAATGGCATCCATGTCACTATCGAGGAAGCATAGTGACCAGTTAAAGTGTTGGAAAAAAATATTCAGGCCGTCCCAGTTGGCTTTCTCGTATTGCCAAATGGTCCTGGTGGGAAGTTTTTCTTTAACTGGATGGGTGGAGGATGAGAAATTAGCTGAAATGACACAATGGTCTGAAGTGCCAAATCGAGAAGTTACACTAATGGTTTATTTATCAGGGTGAGAAGTAAGAAACAAGTCAAGAGCAACATCCGGTATACGCGTTGGCACATCGATCAGTTGGGTAAGGTGATGTAACCCGGCAAAGAGCTCGACATACCTTCCTTCGGTTCTGAAAAAATAAACTTAAGTGCCACCTAGTGGGTAATTAAAATTGCCTAAGTACCTCTATAGAACATTAACTTACCGAATGTGAAAATCCCGTCAAAATCGGCCCATAAATACGAATTTTCGAAAAAATGACACAGCGCCACTCATAAAAAAAAATAAATTTATTGGCGCAACAGCTCCGTTAGGAGCCAAGGCCTAGTGACTTATGCTATCAACCATTGCTGTGCGTGTGTTGTTAATCTGCAATAATGGAAGGGACACACAATTTTCCACCGAGTCCCAACGTCTACATGAGATGCACTTTTTCGAGAAATATTTTACTTTTGGAGATGTCGTCAGTTCCTCGCATGAGGCAATACCCCGGAAAAGAAGGCAGCTATGAGCGGGACTCGAACCCAGTCTTTTCGCTTAGCAGTCTGACACACTAACCATTAAGCCACGGTGCACTTACCAGCGCCACTTAGAATAGCCTAAGTTACTACTTAGAATATCAGCTATCTGCCAGTAAAAGTCCCCTCAAAATCAGTAAAGCCGTTCCCGAGATTAGCCGGAACAAACAGACATAAAGACAGACAGACAGGCAGATAGAAAAACAGACAGATATAAATTTAAAATTAAATGTTTTCGTTATTAGTACCGTACATTTCATGTGCATCTTCTAAAAAGCTGTTATTTTGATATTAAAAACAGACACTTAAATTTTAATTAAGTATATAGATGCGAACTTTGACTTATACTTCTTAAGATATTCAATAATATCAGCTCTGCTGGAACGCCTATAAGTATGCCTCGATTAACGAAATTTTCTAAGTGATAACTGTAATACTGGCAGTCTTTTAAAAACATTCAATTTTACCCATATGATGCTGATCAGCAATTAAAAACAAAATCATCAAATTATTACTTATTAAATTATTGATGATTATGGACACGTATGTCTGGAGTTTTACTTCAGATGTCCACCTATTAAATACACTCAAAGACATTTACTTTTTTGACCCAAACATCTAAAAAAAAATATAAAAGCTTTCATTTATTAAATTGTGTATATTACTGTAACCACTGTATATGTATGTAAAAAAATAAATTCAAATTTCACTTTCGAAATTTTGTGGCAATTCATACAATTAAGAGTGATTAAATACTAATTATATTAATTACTATAATTTGGAAACAAAAATACTGGAATGTGATAACTCATTACGTAGCAATAATTGTTAAATATTTTCCATTCCATTAATTTTGTAATTGAGTATTAGTTTGTCATTCAAAATGCATTTTAAAAATTAAGAAAAAAATATAAATTCATATTAAAAAATACCATCGTAGTAATAAAATTAATAGCATCAACAGCAAGCTGTTTCCTCTTTTTATTAACCCACCACACCCATTTCCAGTGTATGGGAATTGGGAAAAGAATTCCCCAAAACGAAGACCCTGCTCTTAGAGAACAAAAATTCTTTTTTAACCACCATAAATTGAAATGATCCCTTGGGACAAGCAATAAAAATAAACAATATAGCAATAAAATTAAACATAAAAATAATAAAATAAAAAAAAATGTGAACAAATGCAACAAAACGAAAACTTACCACAACCGCAACAATAAAAATTGCTGCTGCCAAAACGCCAGCCGCAATATACGCGTTATGCAGCTCAATTGGGCTTTTCAGGACAACGGATCCGAAGGCTTTATCGTTGAAATTTCGTGCACTCGTATCGTCCACCATAAATTCACTAGAGCTAACAACTGTCTCCACAACAAATTCATCTGAAATGGAAAACAAAAAAACCAAATGTATATAAAAAAGAAAATATAAATAAGAGACGAATATAAAAAACACTATATAACCGGGAGAACAACACTATAGATACAGATACAGATACTGTATTGGTGACGTTACTGCTCTGACAAAAGGGGATTAGAAGATAAAAAATAGTCCTTAAATCCTCGTTTATTGCTCTTTGGACACATAGTTGATTGGGTGAATAGGAATTTTTTATTTCTCTCTCTAAAACTAAAACCGAATGCATTTTCTCGTTAGTTTATATACTATAATCCGTTATAGGTTAATTAACAAAAAAAAAATACAAGAAAAACATTAAAAAGGATTATTTTTATTTTATTTTCTCCTCTTGAATGTTTATAGAAAATTTAAGAGAAAAACTTTATAGGTTTCCAGAACAAGCACTATGGCATACTTCTAAGTGGTTTCTAAACTTGGAAACTTATTTCCTCTTAACATAATTTATAACCCAGTTTTCATTAGTTTTAACTTAAAATGGCATTCATGTGAATTCTGGAATTCTGTAGTCTCTTGAAAATTCACAACATTTTTCTCATTAAAACTAAATTGTTCTAAAAATAAAACATCTCATTGCATCATTGCAGCATAGTTTTAGGCGTTTTTTAAAATTTAAAAGTTTATGTTTATTTAAAGTAAGAAGTTTAAAAAAAAAATCACAATTTCAATTTTAAGTGTTTAATTTGAAATATTGCTTAGAATATATAAGAAAAATACATTTGAAATAAAATGTTCTCTATTTCCTAAAGCATACTTTTTGGCGAATTATTCAAATTAAACGCGCCAAAATGCTTTTTGATGGGACAATCATGCAAGGCAAGTGACTAACTTATACTTGGTTGCTTTTAATTCCATTTTTCTTATTACCTTCAAGCATGGCTCGTAAAAATGTTAATTCAACTTCTTTCCCGCACTTGAGAGTGAGATGTGCGAGAGTTAGGCTCATTTAATGTTCCGACAGATAAAGCAGCTCTTGGCATAGTAAAATTGAGTTGTAAAAAAGTTTTTGAATTAAGGATTATAAAAACAGGATAATATGTTGTCTTACGTCAAAATGCCCACATAATCTGCACTAACATAGATAAAACTTTGTTGTAGATATAATTTTTGGAGGAATTCATTCGTATTCATGCTACGTATTCTGGCATTTGGTTAGTCGCTAACAGTGACACGGTGCGGTGGCAAGTAAAACACTGGTGCTGACATAACACTATAAATGTGTGTGTGCAGATAAAGTGGATAATTATGATGGTGGCAGATAAAAGATAAACAACTATACTGCAGCTAGTGTTACAACTCATACCATACTCCACTCGAAACGAAGCAAGGACTCGTACGAAGAATGCGGGTGTTGGCATTATAGTTGGTTATGAGAGTGGATTGCATGACGTTGGTTATGACCATATGGTCGTTTGTGTCCGTCGAGTCGACACAATAAATTACTTAAACAAAGGGAGAAATATCGAGATAGCTCTGGCTCTTGTGGCGCAACATATACAGATGTATCTACGTGCCAAATGGATGGAATAACACTTTTTGACACAAAACCATTTTGATTATGGTGATGAAAATTTCACCATCGGAATTATTTTAGCCAGATGTGAGATGGGAATGTGTGGGGCTCTTAGGGCAAAAAAAACAAACATTGTTTCAAGGATAATAATCCGACGAGAAACATTTATTCTGGCTAATACGGATAGTGGAGTATAGAGTGGATATTGTTGAAGGCTTATCATGGCGGAAAACAGTCTTCCCTTGAGTAAAGGGGGCTTACAGTTATGCTTTTAATACAGGCAAAATTAAAGAGAGTTTGTTAATTGAGTTATGGTTTATATTTTGGTTTAAATAAATGTTGATAATTGAACCATAAGAATATATAATATAATTCTTTTCTGAGTCAAAAGATTTGGAAAAAATCATTAAGATTTTGGTATTTTTTAAATCAAATTTAAGTTATTTGTGATAAGTTGGAAATAACAAAAACTGTTGCTGAAAGGTCTTATTGAAATTATGTCGATGCCTACACTTTTGAAATACGTATGCATATTATGTAAGGATAATGATAAGATTCTTAACACTTACTTCTTCTTAATTTTTGTAAGTAAGTTTTAAATTAAATTGTATTTTGGACATAATTGGTCTCTTAATAACGCCAAGCATTTACATTGAATTGGTTAGGACCATATATAATTACATACCAATATGTGCTTCTTTTTGCTCAAACTGATGCTTGCAAAGACGATCAAGGGAAAATCGTATTGAAATCGCAGTCAATGTTGAGAATATGGAAAAAACCATTTTTGCAATCTGTATAACGGGGATAACGAAACGAATTCAGCTGTCAGGCAGAATGGTCTATCTTATGGGGCGAAGTAGATCAACAACTCCGCTTACCACATCTGGATGAAGTAAAGCTAGCTATATCTAAGCTTAAGAGCAATAAAGCCGCCGAAGCCGATGGCCTAGCTGCCGAGCTCTTCAAAGATGAAGGCGATGACTTTGATATAAGTATGCACCAACTCATAAGCAAGGTATGGGTAGAAGAAAGAATGCCCGATGAATGGAATCTCAGCATAATTTTCCCGATCCTTAAAAAAGGAGACCCTCTGAACTGCACCAAAAACAGGGTTATCAGTCTCCTCAACATCGCCTACATGATCTTTCTTCTGTATTGTGTGAACACCTAAAGCCATTCGTCAACAACCTCATATGTAGGTTCATATCAGTGCGGTTTTAGGCCAGAAAATTCTACTATCGATGAAAATGTTCATATTACGGCGGATCTTAGAAAAAATCCAAGAATTTTAAATCGATACCCACCACCTTTTCATGGATTTCATAGCCGCGCACGATAGCATTTATAATGACGACTTATAAAGAGCAATATGCAGTTTAAACATCCCTGCTAAACTCGTCCGCCTGTGAAAAATGACGATGGAAAATACACGCTGTTCCGTCAAGGTCTGTAAAGACCTCATCGACACGTTTGAAGTCAAAAAGGATTTAGACAAGGCGATGCGCTGTCAGGCGACAACATCATACTTGAAAGAATAGTGCAGAACTGTCACGCCATCACCAGAGGCATGATTTTTCAAAAGTCCGTCCAATTACTCGCATATGCCGACGATATTGACATAATCGGAGGAACACAGCATGCTGTCAGTAGCGCTTTTGTGAGTATTGAGACGGAAACAGCGAAGATAGGTTTAGCAGTCAATGAGGGAAAAACCCAACATCGACGCCTTGGACAAAACATTAGGATATACAGCTATAACCTTAAGATAGTTAGGGATTTTGTCTACCTAAGCTCCGCTAATAATTCAGGAAAACAACACCAGCGCTGAAATCAAACAAAGCATTAACTCTTGGCAATTGCTGCTTCTTCAAACTAAGTAGCAAAGCCCTTTCTCGAGCAACTAAATTCTTCTAAAATGTTGATATTGACTTAAGAAAATTTGAAGAAACTTACAGAATTTTGTTTCTTTTTTGTTTTTAAGTAGTCGGACGCATGTTTGGCACATGTTAAATTTGTCCGACCAGCAGATTTTGAATGTAGATGGTCTAAGCTTTCACTTGATAGCCCATTTGTGAATTGACTCGAAAAAGAAAGTGGCCAGGGTGGAAAGGGTTAAAAATAACGTGCCCATCTTTATTTTAATATAACCTTGTTTTTGAACGGATTTTTAAAAAATTTGTTTACGTTTGTGTTGATTGAAAATTATATTTATAAATAGATTTAAATTTTGCTGATCGGTTTAATTTTTCATCTACAAGCGATCTTCGGTTGCCACCAAAATTAATTATTATGACCTCAAAATTTATGGAAATCACCGTTATTTAGGAAAAAGAGCCAAGAAATTACGCCAACAAATATAAACTAAATTTCCTAACTTTCTTTGGAAATAGGACCAGACAAAGAGCTTTTTTCTGGCGTAAATTCCAAAACGGTTTTTGAAATTAGGTCAAAAAATAAAATAATTGTACAAGGATCTTTTAGTCTTTAGTAGATTCTCAGATTTCTCCCGCAGAAACGGTGTATTTTCAATATATATATATTTCTTTATTCCTATATCTCCTTATCTCCTTATCTCTATATCTCTATACTTCTATATCTCTATATCTCTGTATCTCTATATATCTATTTTTTTTATAACAAGCCCGCGCAAAAGGGGTTTTAGCAACCCTTATAATGTTAGTTAAACACAGCGGGGCGTTAGGAAAATAGGGAAGAATATGAAAGGGCTCTATAGCTCTAAATCTCTATATCTCGTTATCTCTATATCTTTATATCTGTATATCCCTTTATAGTATAGTGAATCCTGTAACTCTTCCGTCTAGCAAACATCACAAATTCGTCTGCCGTAAAGGCATGAAAGAATGTCAAACAAACCTCCACAAATGCAGTATTTAGCATTTGAGCCTTTCCCACAGGAACCGTGTATTTTTTGGATAAAAAGTACCTCAATCCTGTACATTAACTATCTATGTACCTACCAAATTTTATCCAAATCCGTTAAGCCACTTAGACGTGATTGGGGAACAAACATACCAACCTACAAACATTCACATTTATAAATAAGTAGCATAAGTACATAGTAAATATAATAAGTGTGTGTACATGCTTTTGACTTGAAAAAAATAACGGAGAATTGTCTGTCTTTTTTTCTTTTGATTTGGAAAAAACACCAAAAACTTAGTTTTCTGGCGTTTTTTCTGTTATGATTTGGAACAAAAGCCAACAATTTTTTTTCAAGCGTTTTTTTTCCAAATTATTTCTTTTGGCCAAAAAATTTGGGCCTTTTTTCCTAGAAAAAAAAAAAAAAAAACAAAAATATTGTGTGGAGTTTTTTGGGCGTTTTTTTTCCATTTTATTTTTTTGGCGTGATTTCCTATGGCGTAATTTCAGGGAGCCACACCCATCCACCAGTAAATATATTTAAACTTACTTTTATAACAGAAGAACGTTTATTTTCAAGTTCCTATTTCTTAATTTATTTAGTAAATCCCTTAGGGAAAATCTACAGAATTAAAATTATGGACCGAAAAATGTCTTTTTTTATCATTTTAACTAAAAGCCACAAAAAACACAACATTGACTTAGCTTTATATAGTTCAAAGCCCCCAAAAATATGTTGATTTGAATATGTGTAACAAAATTATCACCAATATGTAACAAATATTCAGCTCTAATATAAAAACACTTCATTAATTCTATGCAAAGTGTATTCACGGCAAAATGTTATTACAACACAAAACAATTTTTATCCTTCTATCTGATGCCTATCAAAGGATAAAGGACCATACGCACCCTTTTTTCCGTTACATGGTTATTTGAATTCTTTTTGTATTCTCTGCATTTTGTTGCAAACTAAAGTGGTCAATGAATATGCAATGTTGACATGAGGCTTTGGAATGAAACCGGAGCACATTTGTGAGTTTTTTTTCCCGATGTAGATACCACATTTCTACTGAATATGTAGAAATCTGATGGCAGAAAGTATAATCCAGCGGTTTGAATGTGTATGCGTCTATGGTGAATAAAGTTTCAACTTTATAGATACTTCATTTTGATTTTTATTACATATTTGTAATGTTGGGATCATTTTATGTATTCGTTATCATAAATGATTGATTTATTCCAGAGAGGAATTGATTGATGCAATGGTCATGTCAATGGTTTTAAAAGCTTACACTAGAGATGATAAATGATGTTGAAATGTATTCAAACTTCTATCTGGCCATCTTTGTGTCACATATTATTTATGGCAACAAATATTATCACAGAACATTTAAAATACTTATTTGTGTTTGCAGTAAAAAGTGCTTTGGTTGTCCAGTTTAAGGTTTTAATTTCAATAATTTTCTATGAAATCTCAACACGAAATTAGGTCTTTTAAATTTCTCGGAATCAGAGGAAAAGCATGGAATATTAATCAATTTCAAAGTGATTTTAAATAAAAATTCTAAGAAACATTTAATTAAATTCTCAGAATTAAAAAAAAAATATTAAAAAGGTGTTCCAAGAAATCATTATCTACAAAGGGAATATCGTTTCTGTTTAGTACAAACATTAATTTGTTTGTAATGAGAATTTATATTAACGGTGAAGGAGACAACAGTTGTCTGAAATTGCCTTCTCACAAAATATCTCCTGAATTAAGAATTTAAAGATGGTATAATTTCATATTTTTCTTTAAAAGCTCATGAACCGCAGCATGACATTTCACTTATTCCCTTAAGCAGTTCTTTCACCTCACATATTAAGCACCATGAACTGTGTATTAAAAACTCTTGCCTGCATGCTGCTGTTCTTAAAAAAAAATTTCCTCTCATTGTAAGTGAATACATACCAACCAACGTGCTTCATTCTCACAGTTTCGTGCACTTTGGTCAGAGGTGGTAAATTTACCCTGAAACACTAAGTCACCCCTTTTGTTGATGGGCTTAACATTCTTGCAACAACCCCATGCCTAGGCGTCCTCGCCCAGACAAATTTATAAGCACACAAACATATATATACGAAGAGCAACAAAAAAAGTACTCCAACATACCTTCACACATTGTCCCAGTATATCCGGGCCGACAGGCACAGTAGAATGAATCTCCGCTGGACCAGCAAGTCCCTCCATGAGTACAAGGATTAACATTGCATTGCTGAAAGGAATAAGAAAACAATAAAAAAAAATATTAAACAAGAGTAAGTGAATACCAATTTACAATTCACTATACATAACTAGTTAGTTTATACCTCAAACCAATCCCACACATAGTAAAGAGTCAATAAGGAACCAACCCATGGTAAAGCATTCCCATTTCCCTCATCGTTTGGTTGTGGGAAAAGGGATTACGCATACAAATTTAAAATAAGAGTAAAGCTTTTTTCACAAATGCACCCAGAAAGTAAGTATTGTACATGTAAATAAAAATAAAAACTCAGAAAATATTCCACATACGCCACAGAACCCGTTCGAGTATATTTATTTCTATGGCATTCTCCATGTTTTGTTGGCAATTCTTGTGAAGAGACAAAGAAATCGAAGCTACTGGCTCTGTTGGAATGCAGTACATTATTTGCATGCATTTTATATTGTTGAGCAAAATCATAATTTAAAGTTAAATGTATTAGAGGTACAAAACTTGAATAACACGTACCTGTGTTAAAAAAAGTAAGTAAAATACTGTTCTTGTGATGCTGCTTTATTTTCTTAAAGTAGTGCTTATTATGGTCACTAATACCACCAAACAAGTTAATTAAGCATTTTATGAAAAAAAAATATTTTTTCTTGGCATCACTTATAATTCTATCAATTCAATTGCATTTTTGATTTTTTGATTTTTCTTTTGAATGTATGGAAAAACACCTGTAGAGGCAAACCCTATAACGCTGCCAACATTTTAGGATGGAAAACGGACAACCCAACGACAACTGTGGGAAAAGTTGGCTAGAACAATAAATAGCAGCAAGCCGCCAAGCGCCAATGTTGCAGCCAATTAACGAATAAGGGAAATAGGTGGTTGACCTAAACCTAGGTGAGTTGGTTAATCTAGAAATAGCAAACATGTACAAAGGTCTCTTTTGTCGAACGAAAAATGCATACCAGCTTTTCCTTAATAAAATGGGCCGCAAAAAATATTCTCAAGAATATCCATAAATTGATTTGTACATTATGTGTAGGTTCAGGAAGTTCTAAGCAAACATTTGCTTTATTTCTCAGATTCGTTCTGATCAGGTGGACTTTTTTTTAACAAATTTTCACTTCTCACTCTCCGCGTGGTTTAAAAATGCAAATGATCTTAACATTGCACTTTTACCAATTTGCTTTAAAAAGAAATATTTTGATTCTTAAAACAACCTTTTTCCATATTATAATAAAAATAAACCAATTTAAAGTCGCCAAACCATTACATTATGTAAATGTATGAAAACGATACCTAAATTGCTGTCACTTGATATCAAAGCAAAAACGATTGTCGATTTGATAATCACTTTACTTGGAGCAAAATTGTCGATTTTAATAACCAACTATCGACTATCGCGTTAGCTGATTCCACCCCTGTATTCTGTATTTTGTATTCTAAATTATGTATTCTGTACTCTGTATTCTGTATTCTTAATTCTGTATTCTGTATTCTTAATTCTGTATTCTGTTTTTTGTATTCCTTTTCTTTATTCTGTATTCTGTATTTTGTATTTTGTATTCTGTATTCTTTATTCTGTATTCTGTATTCTGTATTCTTTTTTCTTTATTCTGTATTCTTTTTTTTTGTATTTTGTATTCTGTATTCAGTAATTTGTATTCTGTATTCTGTATTCTGTTTTCTTTATTCTGTATTCTGTATTCTTTTTCTTTATTCTGTATTCTGTATCCTGTATTCTGTATTCTATATTCTGTATTCTGTATTCTAAATTCTGTATTCATTATTCTGTGTTCTGTATTTTGTATTTTGTATTATGTATTCTGTATTTTGTATTCTTTTTCTTTATTATGTATTCTGTATTTTGTATTTTGTATTCTGTATTCAGTAATTTGTATTCTGTATTTTGTATTCTGTGTTCTGTATTTTGTATTCTGTGTTCTGTATTTTGTATTCTGTATTTTGTATTCTGTATTCTATATTCTGTATTCTGTATTCTGTATTCTGTCTTCTTTTTATTTATTCTGTATTCTGTATTCTGTATTCTGTATTCTTTATTCTGTATTCTGTATTCTGTATTCTTTTTCTTTATTCTTTATTATGTATTATGTATTCTGTATTCTGTATTCTATATTCTGTATTCTGTATTCTAAATTCTGTATTCATTATTCAGTATTCTGTATTCTGTGTTCTGTATTTTGTATTCTGTCTTCTGTATTTTGTATTCTGTATTCAGTATTCTGTATTCTGTATTCTGTATTCTGTATTCTGTATTCTGTGTTCTGTATTCAGTATTCTGTATTCTGTATTCTGTATTCTGTATTCTGTATTCTATATTCTATATTCTGTATTCTGTATTCTAAATTCTGTATTCATTATTCAGTATTCTGTATTCTGTGTTCTGTATTTTGTATTCTGTGTTCTGTATTTTGTATTCTGTATTCAGTATTGTGTATTTTGTATTCTTTTTCTTTATTATGTATTCTGTATTTTGTATTTTGTATTCTGTATTCAGTAATTTGTATTCTGTATTTTGTGTTCTGTGTTCTGTATTTTGTATTCTGTGTTCTGTATTTTGTATTCTGTATTTTGTATTCTGTATTCTATATTCTGTATTCTGTTTATCTTTATTCTAAATTCTGTATTCTTTATTCTGTATTCTGTATTCTGTCTTCTTTTTATTTATTCTGTATTCTGTATTCTTTATTCTGTATTCTGTATTTTGTATTCTTTTTCTTTATTCTGTTTTCTGTATTTTGTATTTTGTATTCTGTATTCAGTAATTTGTATTCTGTATTCTGTATTCTGTAATCTGTATTCTTTATTCTGTATTCTGTATTCTGCATTCTTTTTCTTTATTCTGTATTATGTATTCTGTATTCTGTATTCTATATTCTGTATTCTGTATTCTAAATTCTGTATTCATTATTCAGTATTCTGTATTCTGTGTTCTGTATTTTGTATTCTGTGTTCTGTATTTTGTATTCTGTATTCAGTATTGTGTATTTTGTATTCTTTTTCTTTATTATGTATTCTGTATTTTGTATTTTGTATTCTGTATTCAGTAATTTGTATTCTGTATTTTGTGTTCTGTGTTCTGTATTTTGTATTCTGTGTTCTGTATTTTGTATTCTGTATTTTGTATTCTGTATTCTATATTCTGTATTCTGTTTATCTTTATTCTAAATTCTGTATTCTTTATTCTGTATTCTGTATTCTGTCTTCTTTTTATTTATTCTGTATTCTGTATTCTGTATTCTTTATTCTGTATTCTGTATTTTGTATTCTTTTTCTTTATTCTGTTTTCTGTATTTTGTATTTTGTATTCTGTATTCTATATTCTGTATTCTGTATTCTAAATTCTGTATTCATTATTCTGTGTTCTGTATTTTGTATTTTGTATTATGTATTCTGTATTTTGTATTCTTTTTCTTTATTATGTATTCTGTATTTTGTATTTTGTATTCTGTATTCAGTAATTTGTATTCTGTATTTTGTATTCTGTGTTCTGTATTTTGTATTCTGTGTTCTGTATTTTGTATTCTGTATTTTGTATTCTGTATTCTATATTCTGTATTCTGTATTCTGTATTCTGTCTTCTTTTTATTTATTCTGTATTCTGTATTCTGTATTCTGTATTCTTTATTCTGTATTCTGTATTCTGTATTCTTTTTCTTTATTCTTTATTATGTATTATGTATTCTGTATTCTGTATTCTATATTCTGTATTCTGTATTCTAAATTCTGTATTCATTATTCAGTATTCTGTATTCTGTGTTCTGTATTTTGTATTCTGTCTTCTGTATTTTGTATTCTGTATTCAGTATTCTGTATTCTGTATTCTGTATTCTGTATTCTGTATTCTGTGTTCTGTATTCAGTATTCTGTATTCTGTATTCTGTATTCTGTATTCTGTATTCTATATTCTATATTCTGTATTCTGTATTCTAAATTCTGTATTCATTATTCAGTATTCTGTATTCTGTGTTCTGTATTTTGTATTCTGTGTTTTGTATTTTGTATTCTGTATTCAGTATTGTGTATTTTGTATTCTTTTTCTTTATTATGTATTCTGTATTTTGTATTTTGTATTCTGTATTCAGTAATTTGTATTCTGTATTTTGTGTTCTGTGTTCTGTATTTTGTATTCTGTGTTCTGTATTTTGTATTCTGTATTTTGTATTCTGTATTCTATATTCTGTATTCTGTTTATCTTTATTCTAAATTCTGTATTCTTTATTCTGTATTCTGTATTCTGTCTTCTTTTTATTTATTCTGTATTCTGTATTCTGTATTCTGTATTCTTTATTCTGTATTCTGTATTTTGTATTCTTTTTCTTTATTCTGTTTTCTGTATTTTGTATTTTGTATTCTGTATTCAGTAATTTGTATTCTGTATTCTGTATTCTGTAATCTGTATTCTTTATTCTGTATTCTGTATTCTGCATTCTTTTTCTTTATTCTGTATTATGTATTCTGTATTCTGTATTCTATATTCTGTATTCTGTATTCTAAATTCTGTATTCATTATTCAGTATTCTGTATTCTGTGTTCTGTATTTTGTATTCTGTGTTCTGTATTTTGTATTCTGTATTCAGTATTGTGTATTTTGTATTCTTTTTCTTTATTATGTATTCTGTATTTTGTATTTTGTATTCTGTATTCAGTAATTTGTATTCTGTATTTTGTGTTCTGTGTTCTGTATTTTGTATTCTGTGTTCTGTATTTTGTATTCTGTATTTTGTATTCTGTATTCTATATTCTGTATTCTGTTTATCTTTATTCTAAATTCTGTATTCTTTATTCTGTATTCTGTATTCTGTCTTCTTTTTATTTATTCTGTATTCTGTATTCTGTATTCTTTATTCTGTATTCTGTATTTTGTATTCTTTTTCTTTATTCTGTTTTCTGTATTTTGTATTTTGTATTCTGTATTCAGTAATTTGTATTCTGTATTCTGTATTCTGTAATCTGTATTCTTTATTCTGTATTCTGTATTCTGTATTCTTTTTCTTTATTCTTTATTATGTATTATGTATTCTGTATTCTGTATTCTATATTCTGTATTCTGTATTCTAAATTCTGTATTCATTATTCAGTATTCTGTATTCTGTGTTCTGTATTTTGTATTCTGTCTTCTGTATTTTGTATTCTGTATTCAGTATTCTGTATTCTGTATTCTGTATTCTGTATTCTGTATTCTGTATTCTGTGTTCTGTATTCAGTATTCTGTATTCTGTATTCTGTATTCTGTATTCTGTATTCTATATTCGGTATTCTGTACTCTAAATTCTGTATTCATCATTCTGTATTCTGTGTTCTGTATTTTGTATTCTGTATTTTGTATTCTGCATTCTATATTCTGTATTCTGTATTCTATATTCTAAATTCTGTATTCATTATTCTGTATTCTGTGTTCTGTATTTTGTATTCTGTATTATGTATTCTGTATTCTGTATTCTGTATGCTGTATTCTGTGTTCTGTGTTTTGTATACTGTTTTCTGTATTCTGTATTCTATATTCTGTATTCTGTATTCTAAATTCTGTATTCATTATTCTGTATTCTGTGATCTGTGTTCTGTGTTTTGTATACTGTTTTCTGTATTCTGTATTCTATATTCTGTATTCTGTATTCTAAATTCTGTATTCATTATTCAGTATTCTGTATTCTGTGTTCTGTATTTTGTATTCTGTCTTCTGTATTTTGTATTCTGTATTCAGTATTCTGTATTCTGTATTCTGTATTCTGTATTCTGTATTCTGTCTTCTGTATTCTGTATTCTGTATTCTGTATTCTATATTCGGTATTCTGTATTCTAAATTCTGTATCCATTATTCTGTATTCTGTGTTCTGTATTTTGTATTCTGTATTATGTATTCTGTATTCTGTATTCTGTATGCTGTATTCTGTGTTCTGTGTTTTGTATACTGTTTTCTGGATTCTGTATTCTATATTCTGTATTCTGTATTCTAAATTCTGTATTCATTATTCTGTATTCTGTGTTCTGTGTTTTGTATACTGTTTTCTGTATTCTGTATTCTATATTCTGTATTCTGTATTCTAAATTCTGTATTCATTATTCTGTATTCTGTGTTCTGTGGTTTGTATACTGTTTTCTGTATTCTGTATTCTGTGTTGTGCATTCTGTATTCTGCCTTCTATATTCTACATAATATATTAATACAATAAAAATAATACAATAAAAAACCTTTAAAGTCCTTAACGACAATTTTTAAAAAACTGCGTCATATGCGAAAAATAAATTTTATTGGAACAGTTGGAAAAGTTCATTAAAAATATGAAAACATAGCAAATAAACCCTCTTGTTTGGAATATTTTTTTTAATAGTCTTATACCCAAAATTTTAACACGTTTCACAAGCACAATAATACGCACTATACGCGCAATAAAGCTCATCCCAGGTAAGCTAGTCGACACATCTTGCCACAGCCAGCGTGTAGCAAAAGTCTTATATTGTTTTTTCGCAACAACAACGATGAAATGTTAATTGCTTATTCAAACAAGAGAAATGCGAACCATCCAATGTATAACAGAACGGCAGTAGCACGTAACAATCATATCCTGCATCGCACACACACAAAGGCACCCCCATCTACATATCGTCCTTTTACAATATCAGTAGTGAGTGCGATTTAATTCGAATACAAACAATAGCTTTTATAGCACTGGCGCGTAAGCTTCGCGATCTATTTATATGACGTATATGATTCCATAGGTAGCGCTGAACACACATTAAGGGAGGGAAGGGGGGTTCCAAAGATACGCCAGACTAACTGCTGCGACGTGATACTAGGATGGAGAAAAATATGCATTGTGGGAGGAGGAAGGAAGGATTTGGGTCTTTTTTTGGAATATGGAAATGGAACCCCCCGCTTGTAAATTTAATTGCATCGGCGTTGTTTTCTGTTGAGACGAGCAGAATGAATAAAGCGGATATAAAAGAATGGTTTTATTTGCATTTTTTACGTCTTATTTAATGGAATATTGATTGTGTGAGACTAGATAAAGCCAAAAGTGGGTTAACAATCCCGAAAACCGTTTTAATATAAGAACGAAGACTGCGTACTTAACAGGCAATAAAACGGTTAAAAATGAATTTGTTTCTGAATGCAGAGAGATAAAAATAAGAAAAGGAAGTACAGGCAGTTATTAATTTTCCGAGAAGAGTTTTTAAGAGAAAAAATATTTATTTGGATTTTCGAATTTGCTTTTTTATTGCAACGACTTTGTATTATGAGTTTAAACTCATATTAACCCATATTAAAAAAAATATTGGTTCACGTTTCTTTATGAAGGGGAAATAAAAAAAATTAAATATGAACAATATGAAAGTTCATATAAAATAAAATATAATATAATATAAATAATATAAAGAAAATGTATATATAAAAAAAATCAAATAGTGAAACCCGGTATGTGTTAAGGTTTATTATTATGTGTTATTTATGAGCGATGGGGCAAATCCGTAGAGTGTTCTTCAACACCACTACTATCGCCATTAAAAGACTCAGTGGTCTAGACGTGAAATATATACACAAAACAAGAGAGCTTCACTAATCCAAAAGCACGACGAACAGACATCATGCAAAGAGCACTCGTTCTCTTCATTATTTGTGTGCCTTAATTTTGTTCATTGCAAATAATATGTAAATTCAGTCTGAGTCTTGTTTAAGCCACCGTAGCAATCACCTCGTTCGCAAAAATGCTTGTATATAAATAGTTAATAAAGTTTAATCATTATTATTTATTAAATCAAGCCAAAAAAGGGATTTTTAATAAAGATCATTCAAGTATCTAATAACTGTTTTTTAAGTTAAAACTCTATATTATATTATCGCTTACGAGAATATAAACAAAATAAAGCACAGTTCTGTTCGAGCAAGTGTCGTGTTTAAACAAATTGCTTAAAGAATTTGTAATTGTTTGATTGATTTAAGTAAAAAACAAACTATTGCAACTGCTTTAAGAAACTATGGATGGGCGTAAAGATCGCCTTAAAAAAATCGTTCAAAGGTTTGCCTCCGTTGTAAACCTTTTACCAAAAACAAATTAAAAAGACAACAATTGAATGGGTTCGCTGCAAAGTTGACGAGTACATACCACCCTATGCGATGCATATCCTGCCAAAAACTTGAAAACACCAAGGATTTTTTTACATTTTTGTCTTCCTCCTCCCCTATGAAATATGCAGACGAGTTGTTTGTATATTAATTGCAAAACGAAGGCTACAATCAAACAGCTCGAAGGTTTCCAATAACAGAATATTGCGTACCGAAGAATTTGCGCAAAATAAAAATAAGAATCAATTCAGCTAAGAAAGATCTTCTTGAAAAAAACTTTGTCAACACAATGAGGCCATCGTTAGAGACTCATATGTACTTTGTGGAACAAGATACGGTCACTGCAATTCTTCAGAACACACTAAGATATTCCTTACATGATCCCTGAAATTAGAGTTCAAAACAATTCTGAAGTTCTAGCTAATACTAAGAATAAATAAGTTGGCACAAAACAAGGTAAAGTCGGGACAACATGACCTTAGACGGAGCAAAAAATTCATACATTTATCCTGCTTATAAAGTACATATTCGCACAAAATTTTCAAAAACCAAGTAGTAGTCATGTCAACTAATCTGCGAAAAACGTCTGATCGCGTCACAACGATTCCCGTCATAAAACAGATATCTCAAGGGGGAGTTTTTTATCAGTTAAACTAATCGTGTCCTTTATGACAGGAAGAACCTTTCACAACTCAAACTGGAAATGAAACTCCACAAGGTTCTCCTCTTCCAATATGTAGTAGCACCTGGAGACCCAACACAGGTGAAATCTATTTTAGAAAAGGCAGCATTTTCATACATGTTACCAAGATATATGTGTTATACTTATAGTACCACACTTAAAGGTAGATTTTTTACACCTATGTAAAAAGAATCTTTCATCTACAGCCATTGAACATTCGAGGCAATAATATCACCATTTCATCACATTTTCAAAAGAATTAAATATTCTAGGCATTACCTTCAGTTAAAGTTTGAACTCCACACCAAAAAACGTAATTAATCAATGAAAGGGGAAAGAATCTTCTAAAATCATATGCTTTAGAAAAAAAGACCCCATCTAGAAACAGCCTTGAAAATATCAAAATCACTTGTTGAAGGTATTTGCAACATGGTCTTACCACCTGCAACGATATCGATACTGGAATCAATAATTGCATTCTTTCCAGTTGAGTGGTACTTAATTCAACTAAAATCGAGGCTCTACGAAAATGGACATCAATCTTTTTAGTTTTTTGGTAAAAGAAGATCGATTAACTTAAACAGAAAGGTTTCTACCGGTCAAACGCACTCTCTTTATAATTCGATATTGAAACACTCTATATCTACTCTTGCTGGAACACTCAGTTTATTAACTACCCAAACGAACTCTTTTTCGGAACAAGATTCAAAAGCACACCCAACCGGCCGGAAAACAGAAGTGTTCCAAAAGAAGACATTAATAAGGCTATTTCTATTGCACACATTTTCTTTGGGCGTAGTCTATCTTGACAGATAACCTTGGAATTCTAAAGACTTAAGAAACGAGACCAACAGATGTCATACACTGAAACTACTCATGAGAAAATTAACAAAAGATGTCATACAACCATATATATCAGGGAGGATTAGTATCAAATATAATAAGGCTACAGCTCAAGATGCTATACATAAATATAAATAGTCTTAAAGCAGTAGAGAGAGGAACTTGTGGAGAACTAGAATAATTGTCATACATTCCTTCAAAATCATAACCCCCAGCAGTAGTAAAAGGGACTTAATTTAAGGATTACCATGTTTTAATTTTTAAATCTTTACAAATTTATTGAAACTTAAAACTATTTTAAAAACTTCAAAGCATCTGACCTCTTACCACTACCACCTCATGTTAAGTCACAAGAAATAAGAAGCTTAATGCATGTTTCACAACTTTAAACTCTCTAAACAAAAAATATGCACTTCAAACTCCCTCTAAATCCTCTTTCGAATTTATTTTCTATAACCTCAGCTTTTTAAAATGTTTGCAGAGTAAAAAAAACTCTCATCCTACACCTAATCAGGACCTCTCTTCACAAAGTTTTATTCCCATCATTAACCGGAGTCCTTATTTTTTTGCAAAAAGAAAACCAAACAAAACAAAAACTAAAATTTCATAAAGAACCACATAAAGCACACCACTGCACAACACCATCATGAATCAACCACACATCCCAGGTACAAGTATCCTGGAGTAGAAGCTCGGGTCAATTCATACCGTCTAAACAAACTGCCATTAAGATATCACATAAGGAAAAAAACTAACTGCATACATGTGTACGTAATACGTATAGTGCTCTTCGAGAGTTATTTTTATCTTATTCAAAGGAGACATGGACATGGCCAACCACAAAAAGAACTCTCACAGGAAACACTTTTTTGCATCCTGCAACCCATGTCCCACACTCATGACCGACAAGCAATCCTTTTTATTTGAAAGTTCATTTGAAAAAAATAGAAGAAAAATTATGCAGATAAAGCATGACTTACCGTCCTTGGAATTTGATTACAATCCGGGCCGTTGCGTCCTCCGGGGCATTCACAACTGAAATCATCTCCATGATCAATGCATCGATGTCCTTCGGGGCAGGGTTTATTGGCACAGAAATCCACCTAATCATGTTTCCATGCCATTCGACGAGTCGCCCGAGGAGACACAATACGAAACCATAAATCGGTGTGTGTGATTTGTTTTTCCAACAATGAACCATAGCATCCAATAACAGCAGCAAAAAAAGGACACAAGAAAACAGAATAACAAATGAAAAAAAGGATATTTTTTGTATAAAAAAAAGAAAAAAACCCACACAAAAATTCAAATTTACATAGAAATTTAAATTCGAAAAAATACCATACCCATGTTACCACACAACATACCTTAATCTCACATCGAGTTCCAAGGTATCCTTTCGAGCACCTACAATCGAAGCCCCCGATTTGATCTATGCACTCCGCTCCATTCAGGCAAGGATTCGATTCGCATTCGTTATATTCAAAATTGCAAAGTTCACCAGCAAAACCTGGAAAATAGAAAAAAGCAACGAAAACACCATAAACCAATCGAAGTGAAAAGTTAGTCGAAGGAAAATTGAAATCAAAATACAAAAAAAAAACATGGAGGGAAAAAAATTATCCATAGTTGCATCCACAAATCATCTATGAAAAGCTATTAGTTCGAATCAGGATAACAGACAGCGAATTCATTGGAATTATTAATTCCTTGTGGGAAGATGTGTGTGTGTTTTTTTGTCGAGTCTGAATTTTTTGGGACGATTTTTTGTTTGGCTGCGTTTTGCCTGACTGCACGGTGAAAATATTGTTTTTGTTTGTATTCGTTTTAATGAATGTTGTTATTGGATTTCAGAAACAGATTATAGTTTACAGAAGTATTGTAAAAATTATTTTTTATGTTTAAAAAAAAAATACTTGAATTACTTGATTATTCGATTATTTGATAATAGTTTTTATTTCACACACACTATTTTCCACTAGTTGCATTGAAAATACTCTTAGTTATTATACACATGAATACATTTGGAAATGGATTATTTCAGGATGATGGGTTCAATGGAATCTTCTACAAAGCTTTGAGATTTAAACATTTTTTGTTTTTAAATTAATTTTAAAAAATGTGTTTTGTTGTATTTGTTATATATTTTTTTTTTTTATAAGAAACTATTTACAATTTGGAAATTAACTCGTCAACATATGAACCTATCCCGATGTTAAATTATACTTACGGGAAGAATTTGGTGACTTACAACTCTGGTGCGGCTTAGCTGATAGTCGAGATCGGGTATCCCAAGACTATACACTGCAAAATATCGCAACAGGAGTTGTCCCGGTTGTAAAGGATGTTTTTTAGGATGTACAACAAAATATTGCCACTGCAGCTGGTTCCAATGTAGTCCAATCTTGAGGTTGAGGTCAAAGTTTCGATAACTATTTGCTTTTTTTGGGTCGTTTATAGACAGTGGCTTAGTGGTTAGTGTGTCGGACTGCTAAGCGAATGAGCCTGGGTTCAATTCTAGCTCATAGCTTCCTTCTTTTCCGGGGTACTGCTTCTTGCGAGGAACTGACAAAATCTCCAAGAGTAAAATTTGTCTCGAAAAATTGCATCTCATGTAGCCGTTCGGAATAGGCGGTAAACTGTAGGTCCCTTCCATTGCAGATTAACAACACACACACAGAAATGGTTGAGAGTATAAGTCTCTAGGTCTTGGCTCTTCAGGTGCTGTCGTGCCAGTAAATTTATGTATTTATATGCTAATGCGGCAAATGTTGTTTTCCAGGTCGTCAATGGTCTCTGGCCAGGGTCGCCGAGAGAATATTCGGGCCCGGGGGTAATTATGTACGACTGTCATTTCTAATTGTAAATAAGACTCCATCTTATAATTAATAGAAAACTTTGTTAAATCATTCAAATCAGTAAATACAAATCTTTGTATTTTCTCTGTATAGTTCAAAAACGGAAGCAAAACGGAAAATAAAAATATTGATATTTTCATAGACAGCCACGCGGCAATCAAGGCCACATCGTTAATTGTCTTCAAACTGATTGACCTCTGTTGCAACGATCAAACAAACATTGTTACCCTCCGATGGGTCCCGCACACTGTGACGTTCACGGAAATAAAAAGGCTGATGAACTGGGCAAAAACGGGTCATCAATGGAACCAAACCAAACTGTACTTTGGGTACTTGGGCCAGTGGAAAATAGAAGAAGTCTTTGGCCAAACATATCAAAGAAAAATACAGAATACATTAAAAAGCTAGGTAGACCTGAACTGTCTCTTTTGGTTGGCACTCTTACGGGTCACAACTAAATGGGGGCCCATTTGAGCTGAATGGGCATTTGCACATCAAGGCTTATGCAGAGGGTGTCAGAACTGTGATGCAGAGAAGGCTCATATCAATTTCTTTGTGAATGTCCCAGCCCAGCCGAGACCAGAATAACTTACTGCCTTCGGAGAATACTTCTTCGACGAACTGACAAACACGACGTTTCAAAAAAGCCATTTAAAATCATTCTGAAGATCATCATTTCAGGATGGTTTAAAGAGATACCCAACAACTAATACTCCCCCGAATTCCCCACCTCTCATCTAACCTCCTACTCATCGGTAGCGCATTGGATTCTTGAGATCGGAATGAGATGAATCGGCTGCAGAATCATCATGCCATCTAACCTAACCTAACCTATGAATGTTCTTACCTGAATAATTTCAGTCGATAATTCTTGAGTCACGCCGACAGCATATTTCTCATCAAAACTGGTTGTGGCATTCATTATATATCACCATCTTTCATCTTTGGAAACCTCCATAAAAAAGAAAAAATCTACAACATGTTTAACCACGGAAAATCTATGATTGATTCCGGATATGACTGAATCAATTATCACAAAAATATCTCTCTAGAATCCGATTTCTTCCCCGGAATTGTGCAAGTGTTTTTTTTTCTGAAGAACAGGTAACGTTTTCGATGTTTGATTTCGCAAAAGCTCCAAATCCTCGAGACCGCTGCGGAGATGTTGTACTTAAATGTCTATGGTCGCGCTTCTGGCCTGCAGTAGAAGACTTCTACGACTGATGTCGTTGAAAATTTTAAACCATATAGAAGTATTTGATACATCCATTGAGATCCGTGCGAGTTTCCGTGGTCAAATTCAGTTTTCCCAGAAAAATTAATGTATTAATAGTAATTGACAAGACCCTTCGAAGAACTTCGGGCCCTTTAAAAACTAAGGGCCCGGGGATAATCCACCCGTTCCCCCCCCCTCTCTCCTAAAATCAAGTATCTGGCTTACCGATGTAGACTAGGGACTCCACATACCCCGACAGATAATAGTTAGGCGGTATTAATACGCACGATTTCAACAAATCAATTGTAGCACACGTTCAATAAGTGGATTGAAATCACAGATCTCCCACATCAAGGCGATTCAATTCGAAAACGAAAAAGTTATTGATCAAGGCTCTATTACTAATGGTCTCATTGATTTTAAACCTCTGGCCGACATCGTCTTAAAGGAAGTAAGAGCCAGTGATTCCAACAGAATGGAATTTAAAATGTTTCAAATATCATAAACTATAGTTCTTGGAAAGCATTGAGAGGACGCTCTTTTTAGAATTGAAACTATTGGATTTTCACGTTTACCATAGTCTTTAACGTTCTACTGGGCCCTGGATGTAGTGCATTTATGGTTGAAGAAGTATGTCAGAAGGTAGCGGGTCAGAACTCCGGTTTTCAAAATTCTGTAAGGCCAAGATTTAGTTGTTTTTTTATATACTGTATAACCCAAATTCTGTATATTCTGCCCTTGGGTAGGATATTTTAGCAGGCTCTTACTGCAGGCATATCCATACCGTTCGCCTATTCTTATCTCATCCAAACCCAATTTATGGCAGAAAAAAGTTTGTTGTCAAAACTGGCAAGTGACTTTTTCCACACTATTTGAAATTAAAAACGGTTTGCAACAGGGAACGGTGAACTGGCCCATTCTCTTCATCATCTATACCAACGATCTCATAGGTAGTCTGACTCAAGCAATTGCGTATGCCGACGATTTAATCGCCTACAAAACAAGTCCAACAGTCGAGGTTATTAAAATTCTCTTGCAGCGTGATTCCGACAAGATTCAAAAATACTGTGATAAGAGGAAGCTGAAAATTAACTTCAAAAATGTGAAACTCTCCTAAAACTATCTTGTTTGTCTGATGACCCCGACTAATGGTCACATTTTTGAGGCAAAATAAGATAATGAATAATTTAGAACGCTCGCATAGGGACAGTAATTTAGTTAAATTAATATATAAGCCGGTTGTTAAGATTTTTGTCCAGCTATAATTTAGTTTAAGAAAAACGAAAAATAAAATGAATAAAAAATAAAAAACAAATGTTACTGTTACTGTGAATGCATCATGATTTATTGATGAAGCTGTTAAGGGACATTTTTGATAAATATAATTTTTTTTCTGATTTTTTAACCAAAAAAAAAATTACATTGTAATGTTTGTATATAAGAACTTATAGAATTGGAAGGTTAAAAAGGTACATTTAAACAACTAAATAGGTTTTATTGTAATAATCGGCTTAAACTGTTGGAAGTTCCAAAAATAGCTCCCTACTTTGTTTCGCTAAGTTATTAATGTATTTATTTTTCCTTTTTATTTACTTGCGATTTATAAGGACTTTAAGGCAAGTTATGCATTGTTAAGAAAAAAAAAAATTCTAACAATCAGACATGACATTACGATGATAGAAAAACATATTTGAGTTACTGGCAAAATTCTGTCTGTCTGTCCTTCTGTACGGATCTATATTGAACTACAAATTAATTCTGCATATGCAAATTTTAAAAAACCTTTTTTTTTTTATTTAAAATTAATTTTTGAAATTATTGAAAAATTAATCAAACAAAATTATTTTAAATTTCATAATCACATGTATATTAAGAAACTCTAAGAAACTGCATACCAAAATTAAAAAAAAAATTAAAAAAACTAAAAATAAAAAACAGGATTTTATCATAATCCGTCATACAATTTTTGAAATTTTTTTTTTTCATAAATTCGTTATTATACAATACGTTTGATGGCTTACTCTATTTTTACTAAAAACCTTTAAGGGTGGTAGTTTCGATACTATTTAGAAGTTCAGAACGTGTTATTTTTGTAGGTAAAAGTTACTTCTTTCGATCAAAGATCTTGCCTTCTAATATGATTAAGCACATAAGAGCAAGTACGTGCTACCCAGTCGTGCCCATTTTTTTTCAAGGAAGCGGTTTCATTTGCTGAAGCCTATACATTTTGTGCATTTAATATATATATGCATATGTGTGTGCACAGCATCTGCGATAAATTTAAATAAACTCTCTAAACACGGCCGAAAAGAATACAATTTTCTAGTTCCAACAATTTTTTAATCGCACAAATTAAAACATACGCTCTTGAGAAGCTAATTATGCTTCTAATTTGCTAGTCAATTGTATTGTTTATTTTTTATATTTATTGATCATATATAAAATTGATTAATTTTCTGTCAACTGATTCCAGTTTACAGAGAGTTATGATATAAATGCAACCTTGGTTTTGAAAAAAAATTATGAAAAATGCGATTTAATTAATTTTTTTAATATACTTAACTAAATTTTATTCGCCAATAAACAACCCTTTTTCCCAATATTCGGAATTAAATAACAAAACTTTAGTTTTATTAAATGAACTTTAGTTTTAAGATAGGGTACAAGATAAAATACACTCAATTTTGAGACACGAAATTTTTTATTAAATAAATGATCATCATCATCAAACTATTTCTTGGCTTAAACACTTTCACTACCATAATCGGAAACAAAAGTACTTGTCACATTGTACTTGCCACATTGTGTTACAGACCCCTATTATTCTATTCAATTTAGATACAAATTCGATTTTGTTTACAACAATTTGCTATATAAATAATAATATTTTTTTTATTTAAATAAATATATAAAAACTTGTGTTTGAAAATGGCTATCTATAAGAAATTATTCAATTTCATCCAAATTCAAATGAAATTAAGTTAAGGCCCTTCAAAATACGCATTTAAATTGCTCTAAGGTTTAAAAAAAATCCACCTACCCATCATACTTATTCACCATACAAACTGAATAAGTCCATTTCGAAAAAAAGGAGTTTAATCCACACCTCCAGCTATGTACCTACTTTTTTACCTCGTTGGGTTTAATTTTAATAGAAAATTGCACTAAAGGAAGAGAGATTACAAAAACAGAAAAAAAAACTGAAATATTATTCCATTTATCTCGTTGCTCAGCAGTCAGCATTCAGCATCAGCATATCTTGCCGCTTAACCCACCTTCACAACGACGAACCCATTTTAATTTTCTTGAACCCTCGACAAACACCCGCAGATCTATCTACGTTTCTGTATAAAATGTTAATGTAATTTCACAATTTCGCATGTAGATTATTTAAATAATCACGCCTTGCCACAACTTCATTGAAACCATTAAAAAGGGAAACACCAGAATTTCACACCGTGGTTTCCCTTAATACGAATGCCATAGCGCACCAGTTCCAATCGTCTTCGTCGTTGTGTCGAGTCAGATGGATTTCAGTGAATTCTCATAGTATTGTAGGATCCCGAAGGATCTATCTAAATGCTTAAGCATTTCAAGGAAAAACAACAAAATGATGTCAAGAAAGAAGGGGACAAACAGGAATACTTAAGCATACCAATATACTAACCCGTCTCGCGTTGTCAAGGTGGATTACAACAAAACCTACAGGTACAGGGAAGAGTGCCGTTTTCTTAGAGCCTTACCTTTGCATTTACAACAATACATATATTTCTACGTTTGTTTCCTTATTCCCTCTGCGATAGCTTCATTTACTATTTTAGACAGTATTGTTTGTTTTTTTATGTTGGCAAAGCCTTGTGAATAGATTGCATCTTGTCGTTTTAAGTTTCTTTGCTTTGGTTTTTGCTTTTAATTTAATTTATATTGCACCGGAAGTAATAAGTAAATAATACCTGGAGCTTTGCATTAAAATAAAACGTCATTTAGGTATGTGTGTGTTGGAATCAAATGGGCAAAGAAATCCCTTAGCAGGAATGTTTCCATAGTCCTTTTAAATGCAAAATATACAAAACCGATTTCTAATATTTTTTGTTATTATACATTTAACGAACAACCTTTCTAAATTCACCAGGGAGTAGAATTTGCTTTAGTCGCTATGCAAATAATTGTGTTGTACTCCGATGGGTTTTGACTCATTTCTTAACCAAGTTTTAATTTCAATTAATAACTCGGATTTAGAGCTGTGTTTGAGATAAAACTGAGAAATAGCTGGACCCTCGAAACTTGGGCTGTTACTCATTAGATCTCGGTGTTGACAGGAATTTATTCTCAAACGGAAATTTAAAGAAGCCATTATGATACGTGTTTTTCAATATTAAGTTTTTGTGTGTTGATCCAAAACGTAGCTTAGACATTGATAAAACTTACGCAAGTCCTCTCTTTGGTGATGAATTTGAGACTGTGTTTTAAAAACGTATTGTACGGTATGACAGAATGTACTAGGATCAATATTAAGATTGATGTACAAACGTAGACTTTTTCCAACGTTTCCACTTAACGATCAGCTACAGCTATTAGACTGTCAACAAAAAGCTGAGAGGATTGTTAAAACTGGTAATTCAATACCGATGATTTTCTCGGTAATTCTGAAAAGATAACATAGTCGAAACATAAGAGTAGGCTTGAATTTTGTTCTCCACTCAAATTCAGGGATAGAATAGGATCAAATTTGGGCACAACAGCAGAAAAATGCTGCTAATTGGAGCAAGGCTATTACATTTCTTTTTTTGATATGTTGTCATTTGCCGAACACTTTTAAGGCTGGTTTTAATGCTAGTGGCACCAAACCTTCACAGGAACCATTCCCGGACAAAACTATATTTACCCTGAAAATTTCATAAAAATCCGTTGGAGAATTCTATATCGGACATACAGACATAAAATGTGCAGTATTTCTTGGCGAATTTTTTGTTCATGTAAAAATTTGGTTTTACGAATATGAGCATTGCAGGTCTTTCTAGCTTGCTGACACTTTATCCGGCTTTTCCTCGTAGGTGTTTGCTTTATAACAACGAAAACTTACATTTTTTTAACCTGATAACCTTTTTACAGCTCGAATTAAACCATGAGTTTTCTTGTAGTTTTATACTTTTGCATAAATTTCTCATTGTAGCAAATACACAAACCATCATAACGTGGAACAAGCGGGCACTTTTTTTTTAACTTATGAACTTTAGTAACATATTTAACATATTTAAATATTGGTACATGCATAGTTTGTGGTATATGAATTTATTTGAAAAGGTAAAAACTTTTTATTGCGTAATGATAGTTCGATTCGATTTATTGTTCTTAAAAAGCTGTGCATTGATTATATTTCTTGTATCCGAAATACGTTTAAAGTGCCAACTACTGTCAAAATGTAAAACAATATAACAGCCGAAAAAAATGAAAATAAATTGCACGACCGGATCGCACGTACTTGCTCATATGTGCGGTCACATTGTAGAAAAAATTTAAAAAAATTAAAGTCAACATCAAAGCATTTATTCGATTTTTGTGACTTTTCATTTTTCGAATAAAGTACGTTAAAATGTATTGGGTGAAATAATTTAAACGCCATTTTATTTCTTTAGGAAATGTAAAAAAGTGTGAATTTTTTTCAAAATTGTAGAAGCCGTTTTTAAATAAAACGGTTTTTTAACAGCTTTTTTTTTAAATAAAAAAAAAATAATTGAAGAATACAAACTTAAGCACAAAATAACGTACATTTAAAAACAAAATTTAAAAAAAATTCACTTACCCGTTTTCAAAATATTGATTTTTCAAAAAAAAATATTTAAAAAAATTATTAAAAATACAAAAAAAAAGTTTTCGAAAAAAAATTAATACAGAATTACTCAGGCTAGCTACATCTCCTTGAATATCAATTTTGATTGTAATCGGATGTCCAGTTTTCGAGAAAGTCGAAGAAAAAAACCTGTCCTATGGGAGGTACCGTTTTTAGACCACCGCATTACTTTTTTTTTCACTTAAATATAATGCATACCTACAGTAGTACACTGATTTTTTTTTATAAAAATTCTTGGAGCCATTTTCGAGAAAAATAAGCTTTTACATAACGGTTATATGCAGGTATGTAGAATGTCAAAATAGCCTTAAGTTCAAAATTTGAAGACGATTGGCCCAACCGTTTAGGCTGCAGTCCAATATAGATCCGTACAGACAGACAGACAGAGGCAGACAGACAGGCAAACGGACAGAATTTTTCCAGTAATTCAAATATGTTTGTCTATCATCGTAATGTCATGTTTGATTGTTATCTCAAAATTTTTAATCTGCACGAATGCATAACTTGTATTATAGTACCTATAATCGCAAGTAAAAATTGTTTACTTGCTAAAAAGTTTAAGTTAGTATTTTGAATATTTTTTCCCAGAGTCTTAAGTTTTACATGACTTTTTGTTACCAAAGTTTTTGAATCAGAAAAATGAGCATCTCCGAATGCCAGTATTGTCATGAAAAAGAACACACCACAGATCAACTCAAAAAAAGTATTTTTATACATATCTCGGCGCGTCAATAAAGCTTGTTTAATATAAGGGTGCGAGCTTGGTGGACGCGTCATTATAATTCCTCCTTAAGAGTGATCCATTTTATATCAAAATAAAACTGAATATATTTTTATTTAAAAAAAATTCCCAAAAGCAAATAGTCAAATGTTTGACATTGAATTGCTCAACTAAAAACAAAAACATTTTCACTTTAATCATTTAAGTACTACCTTATGAGTTTATAACTTTGAATATTCTTCTTAAATAAATGAAGCAATCAATCACATAATTCACATGTATAAGTATATGAGTATAAAACGTTTCTTGGTTCCTTTGTCCTCCAAACTTTTTGACAAGAAGGACGTTAAATATTCAAAGCCGTAATTCATTTTTGTAACCAAAATCTTAGAAACTTAATACATTTATAATTTTAATAATTTTTGCAAGCGACAGCTTCAGTAGAAATGCAAAATTTCTTTCTTCTATACAAAAGCACCCTCAACCACCTAAAAATTAATGACTATATCCCTAATACTTAAGCTCCAAAGTAGGGAAATCACAGTTTGCAAATAATCACCTTTTGTGGTTAAATTGCCTTTGCAAAACTAATGAAAATAATTAATATTTTCACTTAAAAACGTTTAACTTTTCCAATCTGCTGCTTGGCACAGGTCTATTCCAATAGCTTTCAAGATTGAAAACAAAACCAAATAAGAAACCAAGAAAAATCTGAAAAAAAATTCGTTGACTTCGCTTCACTGACCACAAAATTAAAAGGGCCAAAACTTTCTTGGGAAATATGTCAACATTGAGTCAAAGTTTTTCCCTTTTTGCTCTTTAACCTTCAACAGTATGAAAGTCCACCCCATCCCAGAGCTCAACCCAGCCCGCTGGGTGCCCGCGTCT
Organism: Platycheirus rosarum; assembly: GCA_963971375.1. NCBI lineage: Eukaryota > Metazoa > Arthropoda > Insecta > Diptera > Syrphidae > Platycheirus > Platycheirus rosarum. Next base: position 28,497,597 of record OZ020507.1, read on the forward strand.
GCAGTCTTGTTTCCCAGTTAAAAGTTATATAAGCAAAGTAATGTATACCATCAGCAACGATGCCACCACCATGACCGGGATTTCACGCCACCCGACCGGAAAGGTGCGGCCATGACAGCATCCCAAAGCACCCGCAGCAGCAACAACTATATTACGCTATGGCATAGCACAAAATAAGGATTTACCCAGCAATGGTAGACAAATCTACCTAAACATAAATACTATAACGCTTTTCAAGAACCAAAAATTCAAGGATCAGGGCGGAAATGAAGTAACGCGTGGATTACTGTGAAATACGACCGCAATGAAGGAGAGATTGTTGCATAAGACGCGTAACAATATATATATATATAAATTGTTTTGTTCTCCTTCTGCTCCTCAAAATGTCCTTTTATTTACCCGTTTTTTTTTCTTTCTGATGTCCTTTCCAGATTAGATTCTTTTGGCAAAAAAATCGCTTGGTGTCGTTCCAGCTATATTTGCTAGAATCTCGTCCTTTTTAAAGGATTTTTTTTCCTCATTTAATTTGTGCTAGTTCCGTTTTTGTGTAAGTCCTTCTTGGAAGGAGTATTTTTATTTTATTTGTAATTTCATCTCAAAGGAATAATAACAAAGAAATCCATATCTACGGAGTGTAAGTAGCACAAAGCAGGTAAAAGGAACAAAAATTGTTTTCAATTTAAATGTAAAAATAAGTTTTGTTTTCACTTTCCAGCAAGGGATTGCGTTTTGTGAAGATAGGCAAGACTCAAATGAAATCATAGGGAATAGGGATGCCAAAAGGTTTATTGCTCAGACTGGCATGGCGGCAGGAAGTTACCTTTAGCTTAAATCTGTACTTTAAAATCAATATTTTCCATTAAGAGTCAAAAGGTGTGGACGAAGTTTGGTGGATTTTACTAGAGTTCAAAGTTTTTCTGTTTTTTCTTTTTTTTTGTTTGCTTTTTGTTGTTAACTTTTATTTTGAAACCAATTACCAGTCTTATGTTTTAAAGTTTGATATGTTTATTTTATGGCTGGCGGATGTTTATTATTCAATTTTCACTTTCTTTTTCTGTGCAGAGGGGTGGATTTAAGGTGCTTGGTTTTTAAAAAGGTTTTTTCATTTTTGGAAACCCTATTATTGTCCTTTTTTGTACCTTCCACTATTATGATGGGAAAACTTAGGAAAACTTATGTGAAAAAAATAATGTTTTATGTTGATATTTTAATGGAAAGCAGTATTTAGAGTTTATATTGCTTGGAAAGGACTGTAAAATGGAGGATTCAAGTAACGTTAGTATCTATTAAAAATTAATACCTTCTTTTCAATATTGATACGATAAAATCGTTTTAAAATTTAATGGGACAAGGGTAAGCATTGAAAAAAAAACTTAATGCCACTCGTTAAATACTTGAGTATCCCACTTATTTTGTAAAGGAGTTTTTCCTACACTTTAGTTTGACAAACATATTTTTAAGCCTATGCAGCTGAGTTTAAACTGTTAAGTTATGGAAAAATTGATTCCTTATTCATGTTGTATGGCAGAAGAACGAAATAGAGCTAAGCAGATCTTTTTTAAAAAAAAAATATTTATTTTGAAGGTATCACACTTGAACCCATACAATTAAACTTGCTTTGAATGGGCCGAAAGCAAGGGTTTGGGTCGAAATACTCAAAATTCTGTATTTATACAGAAATCGTTTTGATAATACAGGGTGGACCAAAAGTTCATTCGCATTTCAAATGATGATTTAAAAGAAACTAGTTATGTGAGATAAAAACTCTTTATTTATTATTAAAATACACAAATAGGGATTTTATTTTTTTTTCAAATTACATCATCCATATGTGATGCTTGACTATTTTGACACTGCTGCAACATGGAGCGGAAATTTTCAATAACAGCCTCATAAGTGTTTCGTGAAATGTTTTGCATTTCCTCTCGAATATCTAAATTACTTTTAAGATATCCCCAATCCTCAAAGAAAGAAGTCTATTGGGGATAACTCTGGGCTACGAGATGGACAGTTAATGGCAATTCTTTTGGATATCACTTTTTGTCCAAAAAATTCGCGAACAGCACTTAGTGAGTCGTTGGAAGTGTTTCATGTTGCCCCATCTTGCCAAAACCACGATCGTTGATTAAAACCATTGAAATCCTGTAGCGCTGGTGAAAAAAAAGTTATATAGCACGGCAATATACCGCTCTGTATTCACTGTAACAGCATTTCTTCGGCGATCTTCAAAAAAGTATGGACCAATAATGCCTCTTGCTGACAAAGCTGCCCATACAGTAACCTTATGTGAATGCAGAAGTTTTTTGATGCTTCAATTTAGGATTAGTGGTAAGGCTGATGAACATCTATAACATTTCGTTTGCAAATTGGAACCTGTGAGCGTGATCTTGTGGCTCTAATTCCTGTACTATTTGGATTTTGTACGGACTTAATGCAAATATTTGTAAAGAATATGAATCAAAAATATACTGGGCACACTTAAGGCCGTAGACCGCTTCCGAGTAAAGGTTCTAGGATTTTCACGAATAGATCTTACACACTGGACGTTTTCGGGATCTCTTGATGTTGTAGGTCGATCGGATCAAGATTGATACATTGTTGAACCTGTCTCCTAGAAGTTCTGTACCCATTTTTTAATAAATTGAATTGATGGAGCTTCATTTCTAGACTATATGTTGATGTTAATGAGCGCTGATGATGTTCGTTGCGCTGAAGTAAAAGAATTATTGTTGCGGTAGTCCTCGCGTACACAGATCGTTATTTATCGGTGAACGACGCTATGGTACTGAATTATTATTAGCCGCTCTTGCGCTTCGTAAACCCTTCTCCCAATGATTTCTGTTTAAATACAGAATTCCAAAAGCATGCATTTTCGAGAAGAGAGCCTGGTGCCACATTTATGAAATCCTTTAGAATTTTTTTTTTTTATTTTTGATAATTAACGTGTCTATCCATTATGTGATTATTTGTTTCCCTTTTAATGTATCTAAGTACATTGCGCGAGCATTAGGATAATAGAGAGGGGAAGGACAAAAGGTGTCGATTAACATTGGTTTTGAATGCTTGCAAATCACCATATTGGCGGTCAGTAAGATTTCTATCCGCGAGATATTTCTTGAGTTGATAATCAATTCAGTGTTTTCATGACATTGGTAAGGAGAGACATAGTTGCAATCGGTCGTCGAACTCGTTTTTTCAGGTATGGGTTGGAAAACAGCTGTTTTCTATCTCCATCAAAGAGTAGAATAGGTAGAAAAGTTTACCCAACAGCTTTGCTAGCGTATTAGAACACCTCTTCAGAACAAAAGGAGGGATACTAAAGGGTCTTCCAATAAGATGTATCATTTTGATATTAAAAAAATCGAGTATTTTTTAAGAGAAATTAATGGATGTTTATTTCATTGTAAAAAAGAAGATATGCTATTAACAAGGTAAAACGATATCAACCAACTGGCCGCCACGGCTACGGTTCCAGCACCATATCCCTATCATAAAATTTTCCATGATCGATTCGCACATTTGCGGCTGTATGTCGTCGATAACTTTACGAATTCTATCTTTAAGGTCTTGAGGACCTTATCTTTCACGTGGCCCTAAATAAAAAAAGTTTAAAGGTGTTAAATCACAAGATTTCGGTTTTCGTTGCTTGTGTGGTACGTAGCGCCGTCTTGTTGAAAATAAACGTCGTCCACATCAATATCTTCTAATTCCGGAAATAAAAAAATCATTAGTCATAGCTCAGTAGCGCAATCCATTAACTGTAACAGTTGCAACAGCCTCATTTTCAAATGAGTAAAGTCCAATCACACCGCCAACCCAAAAACCGCCCAAAACCGCTTTTCAACAATCATTCATGGATTTTCAGTAACACATGCGACAATTCTGCTTATTAACGTAGCCTCCGAGGTGAAAATAGGCCTCATCTCCAAGGATGATTTTTCGATGAAAATCCGGATTATTTGCATTTCAAGAAATCAATCAGCAAAAATACGACGTTGCTGATTTTCGACTGGCTTGAGTTCTTGTGTTAACTAAACACAATCGACACTAGGAGCTACAGCGGCAATTTTCTCAGTTGTTCTTGAGCGACGCACACGGTTTCGATTCTTTACATTCACATCACTTACTTGTCCCATCAGATCAAATGTTTTAACCAGTTTCACTATTGCTGTTACTGGCTGAGAAGGTACTTCACGACGACCCAAAAGTTCTCTAGTTTTGCAAATTTTTAATTTTGTAGTGAATTTTAACAATGTCAATTAGTTGTTGAAGCGTGTATCGTTTAATATTTAGTAAAAGCGTAGTTTTTACTTGTCAAATGTCCGTTCCGTAAGTTCATACAGGTTTCACACTTGCTTGTAGACAAGTAGTTTGTAATAAGGACTTAGATTGGAGTATTTTCCAATTAGCCAGTTTAGTTCTCGTAGTTTAATATCGAGGTCGTCACGTTCGTTTTTAATGTACATCTTCCATTTAAGCTTAGCAACAAGAGTCATGCCTAAATACTTTGCTTCGTTAGCATACGGTATTTGAACTGAGTTAATAAAAATGAGTAGATTGTTAATATTCTTGTAAGTAAAGTTAACATGTGTTGATTTGGACTCGTTTAGAACAAGAACAAGAGTTTTCTTTAGCTTTTCGTTTGCTCTTTGGATTGAGCTGGACGCTGAAAGTATGGCCGTATAGTCAACAACTGTTGCTGACGTCTTCTTCTGGAGGTATATCTCGAGTATAAATAACAAATAACACTGGGCCAAGAACGCTTCCTTGTGGAACACCAGCATTTATTTCTCTAAATCCTGAATATTCCGTACCTTGTTTCACTCGTAAAAGTTTAAATCTTAAGCCGTCGTACCAGACCTTATCGAAAGCTTGGGAAACATCAACAAACGCCCCTGAACATATATTTTTTTTAATTTCATTTCTTATTCTGTATACTTGATCAATTGTTGAGTGGTTATTTCTAAAATCGAATTGGTGTTCGGGAATAAGCCGTTTCTCTTCAATAATTGGAAGTAGGCGCTTAAGTTATAATTTCTCGAATATTTTAGGGATTATAACGATATTGGTTTGTGAGATTTCTTTTCATTAATAGTTTTCCTTGGTTTTTGGACCATAATGACTTCGGCCACTTTCCATTGACTTGGAACGTATGCAAGCCTACATGTAGCATTCGTTTGATAGTGCAAGCTACACCATGTCCTTGCTTTTTAAGTGACAACATAAATATCTTATTTTTTATATTATGTGCCGAAAAAATATTCTATGTTCAAAGTTCTTCAAACTAGTGTCAAACATCATGTAAAGACAAGACGCAGTAATACCTTTGTAATATACACCGCATATAGTACTATTATGAAGTATCATTTTTTAGTTGCTAATCAAGTCGCAATGAGGCGCGCTGAAATCGCCAATTGGTGTGGATATAGAATCAGAATAAATAACAAAAGTGTATGAAGTACTGGTAAAATATAGGTAAATCTTCTTGTCTCCACTATTTAGAATTATTTACGAATCAACCAGGAAGATGGTCAGACGAAAAATGACACCATGAGAGTACTATAGAGAATTTATATACAATGGTAATACTTAGTTTCTCAGAAGGACTTACATTCGAATTTTTCGTTTTCAAAGTCTTGTTAAAATGCCTCAATTCGTCTAGTATTATAGAAGTTTGTCGGCAACATTTTTATCTTCTTTAAAAAGAAACTTTGATCTTAATCCATCATAAGAATTTCTACCCGATCGAGTAATGGAGCAAAGTTAGATTTGGTCATCTCGCCTTTTGTTAAACTGCTGTCCAATATCTAGAACCGGAGTTATGACTAAAAATGTCACTCACGTGGTAAAAATCGAAAAATAGATAGTGTACCCGAGCAACGGCGAGAGGATCAGCTAGTAATGTATGGAAAAATAAATCGTTGTTTGTTCGTATACTTAAAACTTGAAAACTACGAGACTTAAATAAATTAATCTTCTGCTTTGTTCGTTATTGCTATGTGAAGGCTTAGGAAAAAAGTTTTTTAGTTTAATTGGATACATTTTGACTGCACTTTTACAGCAAACAACTGCTATTGTGAGGAACATTAAGGCTATTTTAATTACTAATAGCTGACGCTTAGGTCGCTTTATCTGAAATTTTTTATGTATGGACCGATTTCACTCAAAATCACACCATATAATATTTATTATATAAACAAAATTGAAATAGGTATGTGTTTTTAATATCAAAATAATAACAGCTTTTTACAAGATGCATACGAAGGTAAATACCTATATACGGTACAAGAAGAAACAATTTTTAAAATGTTTTGTCTGTCTGTCTGTTTTGTTCCAGCTAATCTCCGAAAATGTTGCACCGATTTTTAACCGAATTTGACTGGCAGATAGCTGATGTTGTAAGGAGTAGTTAATTTTTTTGTTACGAGGTGGCGCTGGTGTTGCTTTCTTCGAAAATTGTTTTTTATGCACAGATTTGTTTCAAAATCACAATAAGTATGAATAATGTTGGTATGTAGAATTTTTTGGCTACCTAGATCTTTTCAAATAGCTATAAGATTTCACAGTTACAGAGAAAGTCGAAAATTTGAAAACTCTGGCATGAAAAATACCGTTTATAGAATTTTTAGGTAAATTTGTTTTTCAGAAAAAGATAGCCAAAACAAATTTCAAAAATGTTCATCAAAATCTTTGAGCGAATTTCGAGAAAAATAAGATTTTCCTAAGGTTATATGGCAGATACCGTTATGCTTAGACCTATAAATGAAATTTCAAAAACCCCTCTCAGTTACATATTTGGAACAAAAGGATAAGCAACTATGCCAGTCGTTTTCAAATTCAGAACATAAGGTTAATTTGACATTTTACATAGGATATTTTTAATTTTTTTTAACTTAAATCTTATTGGCACTTGCCATTTAGTTTTATATTGCTTATATAGTTTTCCCTGAAACGAAAATCAATAAGACTATTAAAGGTGTGGGTTTCGTTTTTGGGTGAAATACAAAAAAATGGTTCAGTGAATTTTATTTCTTTTTTTTTTTTTGAATATTTGTAGTTGATGTTTTTGAGTTGCAATTGAATTTTTTGACAATTTAAAATTTTTTTAAAGCGGTTCCCAGGATCTTAAAAATAAAAATTCTTATAATTAACATTTTACAAAGAAATTTAAATTTTTTTCTCTGAAAACTATTATACGTACTTTTTCAAACAATGAATACAAAAACTCACAAAAATTCGTGAAAATTCTTAAATGCATTTCGAATTCGGCGGTGCGAAATAAGTCCCCAGACAAAACGGCCCCAAAAATAAAAATTAAATGAGGCCCCGAAAATGGGGTACTTTTTCATAATTAAATAAAACCATATTTTTCTTTATGATATTACACACCAAAAATGAAAAAAGACCCCAAAAACAAAATGAAAGAAGACCCCATTTTTTGAAAAAAATAAAAAAATAAAAAAAATAAAAAAACCTAACACTCTTAGGCTAAACTAGTTTTGCCTAGGCATTTCTTGAGATTTTATCTCCCAATCAGTATAAGGTAGGTATGCAACCCTCCTGCTTGGGCTCACTATAGGATTTGGAGTATGGTTTGTTTGGGGCTTATACTGGCCTAAGTGGATTTTATTGATAATTTTTTTAGTCGACATAATATTTTTGTGTACACAAAATTCTGTAGGTAGAAAATTCTGTAATTCAAAATTTTGTTTTTGAAAATTCTGTATGGTCAAAATTCTGTATTTAAACAAACATGGTTTTGATAAGGATACAAAGTGCGCGCTTTTTCACATTATCAAAACCATTTTTGTTTAAATACAGATTTATGAAAACAGAACAAAATCAACAACAACAAAACAACAGCCACAGCTACATGTTCACAAATTTTTTACTGAACTTTAACTTCAATATATATAATATTAAGTTTTATCATATTTCGATATGAATACATAGACAAAACCAAGTTAGCTCACAAATACGCCTCTCTCTCTCATAAATATTTTTTACTTGTTCTTTACATTTCCATATCAGTAACCATTGTTAAATGAGCCTTTGCACAATTATTAACAACAAATTCTTCTTGTACTCGCACATGCTAAGCAGTGAAATAATTGTAATAAATTTATTGTGCTTAAATAATTTATTTATGTATATTTTTTTTGTTATTAGGTAATGCAATATGAACATTTAAGTTGCCACGTCCAATAAAGGAAAACAAAAATTAATTGTCGACGGTTATTCATTTTGTTTGCAGCGAGCGGGCATAAGCAGAGTTTTGAAAAACAGAATTTTGAAATACAGAATTTTGTACGTACAGTATTTTGCAAAAAAAAAATAAACAGAATTCTGGTCATACAGAATTTTGACAACCGGAATTATGACCCACTCCCGTCTTATTTCATTCTTTGATATTAGGGGCTTTTTCCATAATGAAAATGAAACTAAGCTCCAAAAAGAGAAATTACACCCCAAAATAAAGATTTTTTTGTTGTTGTTGTATTCTTAATATACTTTTGGGGCCTTATTTAATTTTTGTTTTTGGGGCCGTTTGGTCTGGGGCCTTATTTCGCACCGCCTCGAATTCAATTATTTTTACTTTTTTTATTAATTCGAGAAGATTAATTAAAATTCGCCAAACAGTCCATATCTTAGACAGGTATACATAAGAAATCAATGGATTATGATTTAAATACCAAGAAAAGCTATATCGAGAAGTCGCATGATCATGGTAAATTCTTTTTAAGGGTATATGATCCCAGTTAATCTTCTAGCATCTAGAAATTTTAAATACACCATCTTTACAAATTTTGTTTAAAACTTTTCTTTTAAATCATCAAAACTTTAATTTGAAAAACAAAAAAAACCCTTTTTATGAAACCAATAAAAAGCACGAATTCAATATAATTCCTTCTTTCGCAGCACAGCATTCTTTTATTTATTTCATTTAATTTCAATGTAAACTTTTTGCCAAAGTAATTAAATTGTTATCGCAACATTAATCACTTAAAAGCAGAGCACTTGGACATGGAATGCGCACAGTTTCAAAGTTTTCCTTCTTATTCACTTTGTATTTTATATTATTGCCTTCGCCCCTTAAAGTTCATTCTTACTTTTAATCTAACCAAACATTTATACCCCTTCAAATAAAATCGAAAAAAAACAATTTCGCTCTTTTAGTTATTAAATTTTACAAATCGATCCGAAAGAAACATGGTTACCCAAAAGCGGATTGGGCTAAGGACTTACACCCCATACCACCATCGTCGTCGTCAGTAATTTTTTTTCTGGATTGGAAACTTTGTGAATTGGAGAGTGGTGCGGAAACAAATTGATTTGGAATTTGGTTTTCTAAATAAAAAATCAATTAGAACGAACTCACCTGGCTGGCAAAAACACCGGAAACCATCTTCCTGGTCCACACATATACCATGCACACACGGCGATGATTCGCATTCATTCAAATTGTGTTGACACAGTGGACCAGTATAACCAGGAGCGCAATCACATCTACTATTCAAATCCAAATATTGACACATGTGGGCAATTGGCATATTGGTTTGGATTTAAAGGTTTTGTGGGGTTGGTTGGCCGGTCAGCAATTAGTTGTGAATTTTATTTATTGAATGTAAAAATAGTGGCAGCAAAAAAAAACAGCATTCGAAAGCGACATATGAAAATGGATAGAAAAAAAGATTTCTTGTTATAAATTATTAAATCGTATTTGGATTTTTTTTTTATTTGACAATAAAATTACCTGAAATGACTGGAGTTTCCAACACAGGATCCGCCATTCATGCATTCGGCTGGATTGCAAGGATCTGATTCGTATTGACAGTTTTTGCCAGTGTAGCCTGAAAATCAAAGGTAAATTGAATAATAAAGTTTCGTTTTTTTTTGCGAAATAAAATTCTATGCAAGAGATAAATATAAAAAAGTTTTCAGCGGATGTTTTTTTGCAAATTATTTTTTTTTTTATTTCACATAGAGGAATCACGTCTTATTTCAAAAATAATAATTTCGTTCAGTCCTGCGAGCCGTGAAAAAAATATTCATTTTTTAAAACAATTTTGTTCGGAAAACGTTTTTGATCCGGTGATTAAATTTTCTTTAAAAAATTACCAAATACCAGGATGCAAGGTATTGAAATAAAACTGAAAGAACTTAATTATATTTAAATTCTTCATCATCCGTCCGATCAAAAAAATCATAGAGCCAATCAGGAAATCCTGCTTCGTATTCGGAATTATTTTGTGTTGTTCGTCCGTGTTGAAAATATTTGCTATTTAATGACAAAGAATCATTTTTGTCAGTTCTTACAGGAATTTTATGGTGACTATTAAAACGTATGCGCATGGTGAAGCATTTTTATGAGTGTGGTGACAAAATAAGGATAAGTTCGACATTCGATTTTATCACTATGGTTGTCTTGGTCATCCAATAAATTTTTATGTTAACCTTTATAAAAAACATGGTTCATGTGTGTGACGATGGTAAGTGGGATTGTATATACTAAGATTCAGATGTACATAGTTAGGAACATATGTACAGACAAAAATGCTTATTTTCCATAACTATGAAGTAAACGTCTTTGAGTCTGGAGTCAGCAAAATTTTGTATATGTCAGCAATACAAAAATATTTTATAATCATCCGTTTAAATTCAATATACATACATATATGTTTGTACAGTCATTTCCAAATTTATATCAATCCTTCATACTTTAAAGTTATTCTGTTACTGTTGTTCCAAAATATGTTTATTATACTAATCTATTGAATAGATAATTTTATGGATAAATAAAACATTTTTGCAATATTGTGCATTCAGTTTTTATGTCATGAGTGAGATTTGGCCAATTTCAATTGATTTATATTTTTTGTTTTATCCGTCATTCAGTTTTTAGCGAATTTAAAACCAGGTGGCCACAAAAATATCATATCATATAAAATAAAAGTTTATAGATTTTAGCAAACTGTTACAGCCATGTTGTAAAAATAATGTAACTTCAAAAACGAGTATTCGTATGTGCAAACTTCACGCATTATGCATTATTATGGTATACGTGGTGGCTTTTCACAGTCGGCTCTTCAACTTTTGGCAGTTTCAGACGACCGGTTCGGCCCCTAAAAGTATGCCTACAGCAGAACCCGAGGCAGTCGATCCTTTGCCGTTCACAAGAAATCGGCCTTTTGTAAACTTCAACCAAAGGAATTTTGCGTAGGAACTTGGACCTACAAGCTAATATTACAAACTTATGGTAGAGGGACCCAATTTTGGCTGAAAAATTATTTTAGCGACGAGGCGCATTTTTTTATGAATAACTTTGTTTACAAGCAAAATTACCGTATACCCGGTTCCTTACCAGAATTTTGGTCCAGCGAGCCGCAGTCATTGGTAAGGTTGTCTTTCGTAGAGGAGAAGTGAATTGGTTACTAAGGTTAACATAACACGGGGTGGAAGAATCATTTAAAATTGGGCTACTCCGATCCGTGCCACCAAAATAAGCCGAGACAGGCATAAATGGCATGCATGGCCTTTTTAAAATTAAAATGAATGTTGTTAATAGCTCACACAGCTTGTTTTATTCCATTTTACTATTTGCCTTTACTGAAAAAATTTTAATAGTCCAGGAGGCGGCCGTGAGAAAACTACCTCATCGAGTCAATGGAAAATTTAGCAAATAAGTAATGGCAAAATACATGAAATGTACAAAACCGCTGGTCGGGCAGACTTGTTTCTATCCGTTTGGCAGTAAAATGGCTACTTCCGGTTTAGTGTTGGCCTTTCTCATCGGCTCAATGAACAAATGAAGTGTCAGATGAAAGCTCAGACCATCTACATTAAGAATCTGCTGGTAGGACAAACTTAACATGGGTCAAACATGCGTCCGACCGCTTTTTTTCAATATTTATCTGTCTAAAAAAAAATTTGATATCGACTTAAGAAAAGTTAAAGAAATTAACAGTAATTTTTTTTAGTTTAGTTTAGTTTAGTGAAAAAAATTTAAATCTACATTTTTTGCTACTGGAAATTCCTTCGTGAGTTTGACAACGGGATAGTCGAAGTGCGGAGAATATTGTTACTGAACCAAAAAAGTGGATTTCCTTATGTTCTAAGAGAATTTAGCATCGCTAACACTACACTAGGCGAATTAGGCAAAAGAGTATTGGTTGGCACGCTTATAAAATAATGTTAATCTAACATCTGAATCAACTGGAATATAACAAGCTCTCAGAATGTTGAAAGAAAATGATGCGTTATTAAATTTCCTAAAAAGGTGATGGCTTATGGTGATCGTTATCAAAATATTCTGTGTTTCTGGGCCATCTTGAAAATATTTTTTTTTACTTTTATAAAATTAACGCATAAGCGAATATTTTTTTGGGCTTAGAAATTTTGAAGTCATTGATGTGCTTATGATTGGATTTTTATTTATTTTTTGTTTACATATTAAAAAAAGTTAATAAAAGTAATCTGAAACGTCTGGAAAATTTTGTCAAGATAATATTTTTGATAAGCTATAGCGTAAGAAATTGCTCTTACAAAGATACAGCCTTCTTACACATTCTGTATTAAATGCACTGTACCGAAAACACACTTTGCTAAAATACATTATATCAAAAATTTTGTAATAAAAAAATTAAAAATGTGTTCTAGTATTTATAAAATTCAATCAAACTTATGGATAATAAAACAAACCATTATGCGTTGAATAATCAAATTCAAATCCTTAAAGCAGAACCAAATTCTTATTTTCCCCATCAAATAAATTGAGAATTAACAAATTTCTTTTTTAAACGCCTTGTTATTGGTTTATTGATGCGGCTGAATTTATTATAAGGTAAGGAATATCAAGAATTTATAAGTATCCCCGTGAGAACCTCATTGGAGATTAAATATTGGAATAAATAATTTTTCTGCGAACAAGAATTTAATATTTTATTACATTGCTTCAGGAAAAAAAACCATAATACATTTAGGGTTCCTAAAAGCTCAACATAAAACTTCGATTATTATTTTACAATTACCAAGCAAAAAATTTTAAATACCTAAAATATTCCTTAATGGTTATTAGTACAGTGCATTTGAATATATGGAGCTATGGGAAATAATTTACAGATGACATTTGACTTCGGTATTCGAAAGAGTACTAGTACACGAGCCAAAAAACACATTTTGCACACATGCACCTGTTTTCAGAATGCCGCCATTTTGTTTTTAATGTTTATTTCTATTTTCACTCATAATTCTCGTAATTTTTAACCTAGATAAAAAAAGTTATAAAACAAACTTGTAGCAAACTAAATTTTCTACAAAATATATTAAATGACTTTATTACATTAATATTTTTGTTTAAAAAAAGTTAAAGCATGTTTTGTTTAAAAAAAACTAGCTAACTGATTGCCAGTCTCTTTTCCACACCACCCATGAGGTAGAGTTTTTTCGCTGCAAGAATCAGTTACTGACTTTTGCAGGGTATTAGGGGCGTTTTTTGTTTGCGTGGTTTCCCCTGTAGGCCTAATCCACAAGTCCTTACTTTTCGAGTTTCTTTTTTTTCTTCTTCATCTTTTTGGAAGACCCTGAAGGGGATATTTTATTTTATTTAAAAAAAAAACATATTACTATCTTCAGAAAAGATATAAAAACAGTTTTCTAAATCTTTGTGTTGATTGTTGCCAGCTTCAACATCTTCATCATCGAATTTCAAAACAATTGCCCGAACGTTTTCACAGAGCTGTCCTTCACAATTCTTACAAGTCTAAATGCCTTGGACTATTTCCATTACTAAAAAAAATATAAAGGAGTTTGAATATGCCAAAATAGTTAAACAAATTTCGATTTCTCTATGAAAAAATATTTATTAAAAAAAGATTTACAGATTTAAGATTCATTTTCTTAATTTGTATGCTGCACCGGCACATTTGGTTGCGATTACACTGCGTAGTACCAATTCGCTAATATTGTACATCGACCGTACGATATCAATAATGTCGTCTATTTTCGACGGACTTAATTGCGGCTTTTTAAAAACTGGTGATTGACCGCTTACCGGTTCTGATTTTGTAGATAATTATGATCAGCAAGAACATCATTGCCAAAAATAAATGTCATCAAATTATTTGTCATCCTCGATGCACCTTGCCAATCGTCCTTTCCTTTTGACTCATTGTTTTCTCTCAGCACTAAAACATCGTTTCTTATACTCTTGCTTATCCCTTATATTTGAATCTAAAGATGATGAACTGTTATTTTCATGTCGGCATTCCACATCAGATGCCTCCTTTTGTGTATCGCTTTCATTTTCGCTTGCAGATAAAGTCTCGGAACCAGTTTGGGTCTCCTGACTGGATGTTAATTTGGTAATTGGCTCTTCAGCATCATCTGTTTCTGTCTCTGAATCCGAAGATGTTTCTTCATCTCTCCTCGATTTCAATTTATATTCCAAAAGGACGATGTCAACATTCTCATTTTTGTATTCCTTTTCGACTTTAGCAAACTTTTCCAAAGCAATATTCTTACGAGTTTTGTAATGTTGTTGAATCCTTTTGAGTCGATTAACACGCATCGCTAGAGGATTCTCATCTTGGTCGATCGGTTCATTTAACTGGTCGATTGGTTCATTAAACTGAACCATGTATCTTTGTTTTTCGCACGTAGATGGCTTGACAGGTTCAACTAGAATTTCAAATCTTATGTCTTCGAAGCACTTTTTCACTCGCAGCTCACATTGAGCGTGGTTAATATTTAACATTTTGTTCAAAACTATACGTTATTCGAGGAAAGATGTTCAAAGAAAACTGTCTCCCTGTTTGGATTGTTTTTCTATATATAGAGTCCTTTAGAGGAGCTCAATTAGGCCAGGTAGTTGAAGTACCTGTTCTTCTCGGTTTTGAGTATCACAAAATAATTAAAGTGATTATGACTAATTGAGAAATTTGGATAGAGCAACCGCTGGCGAACAATGGTAATGATGTAATTAAGGATATAATTACTTCACACAGATATACCTGGTTTTATTGTCCTTACAGATATGTGTTAAAACAATTAGGATAACAGAATTCTCAGGATCAAATAAATGCTGACGGATAATTATTATTATTATCTTGAAATCTACAGTTATTTTTGAAGAATTTAATGGGTAGAAATAAAAGATTGAAAATATATCTCATCCACTTATGTTAAACAAAGAGCTTTATTTTGATCCTTTTAGTATGTTAGATATGAAACTTGGATGTGCTTACTCCATTTTGTACAGAACTTCAGATATCTTCTGCTAGACGTACTATAAATGATTATTTAAATTATTTTGTGTTTATTTATTCTTCACGTTTGGTAAAAAATTATATATGGTTAATGGCTGCATTCCTCCCCTGAAACATTTCAACCGTAATTCTCGCGCTGTAAGGAATGCCCATCGGTATACCATTCAGCCCAAGTTCGGACGTACCGTCAAGTACATGGATTCTTTCTTTAACCATAACACGCGAATGTGGAATGCCTTACCAGACTCTGTTTTACCCTCCATTATTGCCAGTATAACTCTTTTCCACACTACCCATGAGGTAGACTTTTTTGCAAGAATCAGTGACTGACTGGGTATTAGGCGGTTTTTTTGTTTGCGTGTAGGCCTAATCCACAAGTCCTTATTCTTCGAGTTACACCTTCCTCATCTTTTTGGAAGGCCCTGAAGCGGATATTTTCTTTTCTTTAGGGTAAATCCTATCTTCAGAAAAGATATGAAGACAGTTTTCTAAATCTTCTTGTTGATTGTTGTCAGCTTCTACATCTTCATCATCGAAATCATCAACAATTGCAGGAACGTTTTCACAGAGCTCTCCTTCACAATACTTACAAACAGCTGAGCAATGCAGCCCAGCCTTTCGACAGCCACAAGTTCCTCCACATCCCGTCTTACATGTACAAGAGACTAGTTTCATAAGTGACTGTGGTGCAGTATCCATGGTTGTACAAATTGGAACCAAACCAAGCAAAATGTCTTTTTTCCATCCCCTTGATGGTAACATCGGAGAAGATGTTGCTTGGCTGCAGCTTGAGTTGGAGGAAGAGTCGCAAGATTTGGTGTCGTTTTGTTGCAGATTTGAGGAAGCATTCCTCCAGTAGCAGGGTTGCCTCCATACACAGCTATGAGAAACTGTCCGCCTATATGTGGAAAAGTGGAATATGTGATGTGGAAAAGAGTTATACTGGCAATCAGTTAGTTAGTGTTTTTTTAAACAAAACAAGCTTTAACTTTTAAATAAAAAAACATATAGCGGAAAAAGTCGATTAATATATTTTTAGAAAATTTAATTTGCTTCAAGTTTGTTCTATAACTTTTTTATCTAGGATAGAAATTACGAGAGTTACGAGTAAAAATAGAAATGAACACTAAAAACAAAATGGCGGCTCACTGACAACAGGTGCATGTGTGCAAAATGTGTTTTTTGGCTCGTGTGCTAGTACTCTTTCGAATACCGAAGTCAAATGTCATCTGTAAATTATTTCCCAGCAAAAGTCTAAATGCCCCGGACTATATGGTTGTTAGAGTTATTGGTAAAAATTAGAAGAAAAAATAATTGGCTAATAAATTTTAAGCGGAAGTTTTAAGCATAAAGGTTTATTTTTTAACAATACATATAATATATCTTTGTAACAACTCAAAGTTTTTTAAGGTCCTTGAATAGAAGTAAGAAAAAAGAGAGATTTTTGACGATTTCGTTTTAAAGGAAGAGTGAGCCAAATCTATTACTAACTTCTTACTAACCAAACAGCCGTTTAACTTTTTCACATGCCATGGTAAATGCCAAAGTATTTTAAGAGTGAGTGTTCACTAGAAAAAAATCATATGAACAGTTAAGATATACTGAATTTATAATTTCAGATTATAATTATCAAATAAATAGTAAAGGTATTGTTACCAAGCCTGTCTGTATTTCAATTAGTCTGTAAGTTTGTTGGTTAATTATAAAAAATATATTGCTTAAATTTACTATCATCTTATTTGCTTAAGCAATAAGACAAAAAGGATAAACCGAAAAAATAACCTTGGTGGTACATGGTGTTTATACATATTTAATATAATTTTAATATTAATAAAACGAACGACTTGCTCCTATATGCTAATCCTTAATTTAAAGAAATCTATAGTTCATAGGAAAAAAATTAAAAAAATCTAATCAAAGTCTAAATCAAAATATTCAAAAAACAAAAAAGTTTTTTTAAAAAATTATTAAAACTTCCAAAAAAAAATGTTTTTTAAAAATTTTAATATGCAATATTTTTTAAATCATAAAACACTATCTCTTTTAAGAATTTCATCAAAATCCGTCAAATAGTTAAGGAGAAAGTCTGATTTGAAAAAACCGGCCACATGGGAGGTACCGTTATACGACTTTTTGCGAAAAAAAACTATTCAAACCAAAAGATAGATTTTGCATAGAAAACTCAATTCACAAAGTTTTATCAAAATTGTAGGAGCTGTTTTGAGCAAAAACAAGTTTTTCATTAAAAACCATATGTCAGGCACCGTTAGTTTTAGAACTAGAATGCAAATTCCAAAAACGGCTCTGTAGAATAATAATACTGTATACCAAGTTTGAAGTAAATCGGCCCAACCTTTTATGGGTACTATAATCCAAGTTTATAGTATAGCAATTAAAAACAAGATATTGATAAAATAGACTAGAGAAGTAACCTTAAACAGTAGTAGTAGTAGTAGTAGTAGTAGTAGTAGTAGTAGTAGTAGTAGTAGTAGTAGTAGTAGTAGTAGTAGTAGTAGTAGTAGTAGTAGTAGTAGTAGTAGTAGTAGTAGTAGTAGTAGTAGTAGTAGTAGTAGTAGTAGTAGTAGTAGTAGTAGTAGTAGTAGTAGTAGTAGTAGTAGTAGTAGTAGTAGTAGTAGTAGTAGTAGTAGTAGTAGTAGTAGTAGTAGTAGTAGTAGTAGTAGTAGTAGTAGTAGTAGTAGTAGTAGTAGTAGTAGTAGTAGTAGTAGTAGTAGTAGTAGTAGTAGTAGTAGTAGTAGTAGTAGTAGTAGTAGTAGTAGTAGTAGTAGTAGTAGTAGTAGTAGTAGTAGTAGTAGTAGTAGTAGTAGTAGTAGTAGTAGTAGTAGTAGTAGTAGTAGTAGTAGTAGTAGTAGTAGTAGTAGTAGTAGTAGTAGTAGTAGTAGTAGTAGTAGTAGTAGTAGTAGTAGTAGTAGTAGTAGTAGTAGTAGTAGTAGTAGTAGTAGTAGTAGTAGTAGTAGTAGTAGTAGTAGTAGTAGTAGTAGTAGTAGTAGTAGTAGTAGTAGTAGTAGTAGTAGTAGTAGTAGTAGTAGTAGTAGTAGTAGTAGTAGTAGTAGTAGTAGTAGTAGTAGTAGTAGTAGTAGTAGTAGTAGTAGTAGTAGTAGTAGTAGTAGTAGTAGTAGTAGTAGTAGTAGTAGTAGTAGTAGTAGTAGTAGTAGTAGTAGTAGTAGTAGTAGTAGTAGTAGTAGTAGTAGTAGTAGTAGTAGTAGTAGTAGTAGTAGTAGTAGTAGTAGTAGTAGTAGTAGTAGTAGTAGTAGTAGTAGTAGTAGTAGTAGTAGTAGTAGTAGTAGTAGTAGTAGTAGTAGTAGTAGTAGTAGTAGTAGTAGTAGTAGTAGTAGTAGTAGTAGTAGTAGTAGTAGTAGTAGTAGTAGTAGTAGTAGTAGTAGTAGTAGTAGTAGTAGTAGTAGTAGTAGTAGTAGTAGTAGTAGTAGTAGTAGTAGTAGTAGTAGTAGTAGTAGTAGTAGTAGTAGTAGTAGTAGTAGTAGTAGTAGTAGTAGTAGTAGTAGTAGTAGTAGTAGTAGTAGTAGTAGTAGTAGTAGTAGTAGTAGTAGTAGTAGTAGTAGTAGTAGTAGTAGTAGTAGTAGTAGTAGTAGTAGTAGTAGTAGTAAATAAATAAATACATTTATTAGCGCCACAGTTCTTTAAGGAGCCAAAGCCTAGTGACTTAAAGCTGCGCAATAATGGTTGGAATGGCGCGGACGGGCCCGTCTGTAAATGATCGAGAACAAGTTATTCGTATCGTGTGCCCTAAATGGCGTATTGTTCGGTTTCGTCAAGTTTCGATGAGTTTTGCTTGCGGACGTTAACAGCGCCAGCGAGCTTCTTCTTTCTTTCGTATTATGGTTGGGCCTTTATACTTTCAACCATTCATGTGTGTGTTTTGTGAATGCAAAGATTGGAAGGGACTTACAATTTACCGCCGAGGCCGAACGGCTAGATGAGGTGCAGTTTTTTGAGAAAAATTTTACTCTTGAAGGATCTGTCAGCTCCTCACAAGAGGCTCTGAATAGGAGTCGAACACCGAACCTTCGCTTAGCAGTCCGACACACTAAACACTAAGCGACCGACGGGGCACTACCTACATCATGATGGACAGCCATATATTTGAAGGAAGTATGGGGCTTTATCCACCTGGGCTCTGCTATCAATTCGGTGAACAACAACAGCACTGAGTTCAAACAAAGAATACCTCTGGCCAATCGCTGCTTCTTTGGTTTTAGAAGGCAAATGAGTACTAGAGCATTCTCTCGGGCTACAAAAGTATCCTTTCATAAGGCTCTAATCATCACAGTCCTGCTGTATAGTGCATTGTTTTAGGTAAAATTTCTGAGTAATTTTTGATCCCGTATGCATTAACGACGAGTGAAGAAGGAGATACAAGGAAGAATTGTATGGGTTGTACAGCGAAACAAAACTAGCCAACTGAGTGGCTGGGTCATATAGAACGGATGAACACCAATGCTCACACCGGAACATTTTCGATTTTTCGATTTTCGAGAGCGAAGTAGAGAAAGACCAAGAGTTGGGTTGCGTCCGGAAGTGGAAGAGCACCTCAACCAAATTCACGTGCGACTGGAAACCTCTAGCTAAGGATCGATTTGGCTGGAGCAGGTAACCATTTTCTTATCTGGCTTGCACCGGGAGTTAAATAAATACCTTATCTACTACACCACTGTCGCTCGAAGATCCAACCTGCCTCCTAAGATAACAGCTTCACTTTCCTGATTCACATTGGTAGTTGTTGATCCTTCTCTATTTAATCAAAACCGTAAGAGTAATTGTTAAGAAAACATGACATTGTATCTAAGTTTCAGCCCTTCTATTATAAGCATCCTTCAAGTCTTTAATTACCTACTTAAATTTCTTTTTCTTATAAATATTAGATTAACAAATGATTGAAAACTCAGACCTTTTTATCCAAAAACATATTTCGCCTCAAAACAAGAACTTCATTTTATTTCATAAATCACTTCCAATGTTATGCAAACCAAAATCAAAGCATATTTGCAAAGCCAAAGTCCATTGAATCCTTAAAGAACTAAACGGATTATTAATTTATTTGAGTGATTTTTTATGGACATGAGAATAAGGTTTCGGCGATATTTGTACCCAGGTCAGTCTCTACCCCATAAATATCCTTTCAGCAAACTTATAAAACATACAGTATACGGAAAGCTCTCCATTTCAGAATGAGGACGATTTAGGATATAAAAAAAAGTGCAATGAGACTTCACTCCAAGATATATTTGCCATCCAATCGATCTATGCAGCAAGGAAGTCCTTGAGCATAATAACCAGTAGCATAGTAAAGCAGATGGTGCTGGTGCTGCTGTTCTTCCAAGGATATAAAACTCAATATTTACTGTATTCAATTTGTTTTGCTTACCAGTTGTTTTTTTTCTGCCAGCCTGTCTGTGTGCTCGTAAATGCGGATTTTATGGAAGGAATAAAGTTTGTACAGAGCATCCTGTTCGCAGGAGGAGATAGACTGTGTCACGTCTTGAGACCCAAAGGGGATTTATTATTTTCGCTGTAGATTGGGTTTTTTATGTGTCTTCTGCCGAAATATTTTTCTTCTAAGCTGATGTCCTTTCTATTTATATAATATGTATGTACTTGGTAAACAAGGACTTTTCCTAACGGGATAGGATTGGTGTGATGGTTTAAGGAAAAGGATTGCATCGAGTGTATTGGATGAAAAAGAAAAGACAAGTTAAGAAACAAACAATCCCACAGACAACAGTAAGTTCTTTGTTTTCTTTTTATCCAGCCGGCGTGGCACAGAACAATCAAGGTATCTACATACCCTTTTCTAGGAATTTTTTGCTTGCCGATATTTTTTGTGTCCTTGCTAAAGCTCTGTAAAGTCCCACTTTTTATCAATAGCAAACGCAATTGAATGATTGCAATATGTTCTTTTTTCTGTATTGTTTATCCCTGAATGGGGTTTTGTCTGCTAAAAGTATTTTTTCCAGCACATTCAGCAGGGACTTGGAATGTAGGCTAGCTAAAAAAATATTGTTTTTTTTTTTTGTTGGTGCCCAACAGTCTGTGGAGGATGCCAAAAAAGAAACAGCATTGTAGGTTTTCTGTTTACTCTGCTAAACCGGGAGAGATATTTTCCAACAGGATAACATAATTGTATTATTCTTGAAAGGGTATTCGGATAAAAGCGGATTTTACTTTGTTGTACGAGTATAGTCAGTAGATTTTCTATTAGAAGAGCTTGCGAGTATCTTGACAAGCTTAAGATATTGGAGACTGGTGTTAGTTTTCAAGAGATATTAAATAATGATATTTTTTTGCTGTGTCAATATTTTTGTAAATATCTTATAAGAAAATGCCCCGTTGCTTAATGGTTAATGTGCCGGACTACAAAGTGAAGAGTCGGGGTTCGAGTCCCATTTATTTCCGGGGTTTGCCATTTGCTAAGAACTGACAAAACCTCCAAGAGTAAAATTTGTCTCGAAAATGTGCAACTCATATAGCCATTCGAACTCGGCGGTAAATTGTAGGTCCCTTCCATTCTTGCAGATTCACAACACACTCAGGAATGCTTGAGAGTATTAGTCACTAGGCTTTGGCTCCTTAAGGAGCTGTCACGCCAATAAATTTGTTTAAATTAATTTTTATAAGAAGATTGAAAATTGATCTACCTATTATACAAACAGTTTTGGGTAGATTTTGAAAGTGAACATTTTTTAACATTTGTACATAAAATTATTTCATTGCCCAAAAACAGGGATGTGTTGCACAAGCTTGCTATGCAATAACTAGTCCAGTTAAACTAAACTAAAAAAATGGTGTTTGATGAATTAAAATATTGTTTTTAAAGAGTTTCTAGAATGTGTTTATATTTATATTTATATAAGATTCTTTCTTTAGTCGAACCACACGAATGTGGAACGCTCTACCTGGTTCGGTTTTTCCCTCCCATATTGATATGCAGAATTTCAAAACTAATGTCCATCGACATCTCCTTTAACATCCTTCCCTTCTTCCCTAATGCTCGCACTGTGTTTTGACATTAAAAGGGTAGAAAAATAACCCCTTTCGCGCCTATTATAAAAAACGCCTGTGGCAACGCCTTACAAATTCTCAACAAAATAGAAAATTCTCAAAAACAGGTTTTTTGTCACATCTTACTTTTCATTTAACAAAAAACAAATGACAGTAGAACTAATAGATCACTTAATTATCTTGTAGAATATGTATACTTCTAAAAAATTATTTTCATGGAGTCGGAAGTTAGAGTTCAATGGAATGCAACTATTTAAAAATAGAAAAGGATTATTTAAAAAAAAAACTAAACTTAAGACCATTAAGTCTGTCACGTTGATTTTTACCATAAGAAGAACGGCAAAAGACTTGTTTTCGCTCATATGAGCTAGGTGCCCAGCCCACCGGAGTCTACTGAGCTTTATTTTTTCCACAACATCTGCTTCGAGGTAGATTTCATGCAATTTATGATTTTACCTGTTTCAGAAACGTCCTCGCTCGCACATGAGGCCAGAAATTATTCAACTGGACCTTCATTGTTAAAAGGTACTTTTTCAGAACCAACGATACTCATACCTTATGTCATAAAATCCACAGACAATTGGATCTTCTAGTGCTATGTATGAAGAATAAATTCTTTTTTTTTTTAAAATTTTTTTTTTAGCTCAAAAATTAACGGGACCTGTCATATAACGGTTATGTAAAAGCTTAATTTTCTCGAAAACGGCTCCAAGAATTTTTATAAAAAAAAAAATTAGTGTGTCCCATTGGACCTTTTTTTTCTTCGACTTTCTCGAAAACTGATGATCCGATTACAATCAATATTGATATTCAAGAGGATATAGGTAGCCTCAGTAATTTTGCATAAATTTTTTTTCTAAATTTTTTTTTGTAGTTTTAATATTTTTATATTTTTGAAAAATCAATATTTTGAAAACGGGTGTGAATTTTTTTAATTTTTTTTTTAAATGTACTTTATTTTTGTGCTTAAGTTTGTATTCTTGAATTATTTTTTTTTATTTTTGAAAAAGTTTGTTAAAAAAACCGTTTTATTTAAAAACGATTTAAAAAAAATTACATATTTTTAAATTTCCTAAAGAAATAAAATGGCGTTTAAATTATTTCACCCAATACAATTTAACGTGCTTTATTCGAACAATCAAAAGTCACAAAAATCGAATAAATGCTTGATGTTCACTTTAATTTTCTTTAATTTTATTCTACAATGTGACCGCACCTATGAGCAAGTACGTGCGATGCAGTCGTGCAATTTATTTTTCTTCGGATAACCAAAACTGGTTATCTTCGAGTGAATGTCACTAACCGTACGACGTACGTATTTGGTTCACCAAATCAACAACATATATGTATGAAGAAGATCGAAGTTTTTGAAAGAAACATACTCTGTAGCTATGCAGTTCTACACCGAAACCCCATTATAAGAAAATATGTCCCAAACAAGAAGCTATATGAAGACACCAAACTGATGCCAATAAATCAGTTCATGATACAGCTCTCCAAAAATATTTTGAGGAACTTGGAGTACCACCCAAACTTAGAAATCCAGCAACTACTCCCACAACAAGTAGAGCCCAACCATCGCTACCTCAACGTTTGACCCATCACACACGACCGATTCGAAGATATAATGAACAATGACGGAGTCCCGTTCTACGAGAAAACCAGCAACGGACACAATAGAGGAGAGGATAAACAATACCGCATCCGGACATACATTTCTACGAATGCAATAAAACGACGTTTAAATAATTCCGCAGAAAATTATTTTATTACTTTTTTCAAACAATCAAAATTTGTTATCAAGTGCATACACTAAAGGGATTTCGTCTACACAATTGATGTAGGTGGACACATCACGAGCTTAGGATAAATTTAGGAAGTTTAATAGGAGGTGCCGATGCACATTGGAAAATAGAGCTAGGCAAAACATTCCACATTCGGTTTGTACGCCTGAAGAACAAACATCTGTACTTAACTGTACGATAAAAATTGGCTCAAAGGAAAACTGGTTTGCATTCCTGGAAGCACTAGTATTACGGTTGGATTGTTAAAGGGAAAAAACAATTATAAATATACCTCGTCTTCATCTATAAATCAAAAAAGAAACCTTGCTCATCACAGAAGATGAATCCAATTCCAAAAATGTTCACATCAGTGACATTATGTGACATTATTCAAGAATGAAAAAAAAGTACATAGCACAAGAGTATTTTAGGGTATCAGACTTGAACCCATCCAATACATTTGTATAGAACGGTCCGAAAGGTAATTTCTAATCTAGCGAAGGACGGAAACTTCGAATCCCAAATCACTCATATTCGAAAAGAGAGATTCTATCAAATTGTTTAGAAATGGCAATAATCTTGCTTTCTCCGAAACGATGAAAAGATTTGTTCCACTCTTCGGTCCGATAAACCATAAAATCAACTGCTGTTAATGCCTGTCTTTAAATCTATTAACCATAATCAACGCTGAATTTACGTCACAATCGAAAATATTATGACGAGGTAAAAGGCCCGAAAAAATTCTTACGACGTTCCAGTTGGCGTTCTTGGGTTGTTACTTTAACTGCACGCGAGAATAGCAGAAATGACACAACAGCCGTGTTTTATTGGTAATCTATAGCAAGCGCAATATTGGAAGTCCCAATAAAACGCTATATTCACTCCATAATTCAATTTTAATTTAACCCCCGAAGTGACAACTGGCATCTTGTTGAATAAATTTAGAAGGGTGTGTTTCAAAGTCAACTCAGTTCTTGGCCAGAGACATCCGGATAGAATATCCAACCATGACTTCATCAGTGACCCTTGATGACAGAATTAAATTCGGTTTTAGAAAAAAAAACTGCAGTAATTTAAGTTTCAACTGATGCAGGTTTTGTCTAATGTCTTATTTGATTGATTCAATATACATTTTAAGTCAACTAACACTTTGGATCCTTTAAAATTTTTTATTCAATTTAGTCAATTTGGGTCACTGGTGACGTCAAAATACAGGAAGGCGCTGTTTTGTAATCTTGTATCATGATACTCAACGAACATATCCTTAAATAATAAAATCTTACCAACCTTCAAGTACATATTTTTTTAAGGATCGGAGGTTAGAAACAAGTATAGAATGTTGGCCGTTTGACCTGCAATGTTAGGAATTTGGTTTGCTTACAAATCAGATGGCTTTAATACTAAGTCCACAATAAGACTTGCCATTTGCGTTGAAGTACTCAAATTGCCTGTTTTATGTAGATAACAAGTACAGTACAGTTCAATTGATTATCGTTTAACATCGATAAGTTTACAACTATTTGTTTCCCGTTAAAGTTGTCTTTTACTTCATGTATCACGGTGCATTCTCCTTACAAGTTAAGGATGTCTTATTTATTCAGTAAAGCAGATTCTATTCTCATTTAAATGAAGAAATGAACTCAAGTCAATTTTTTTGATCCCTAAACACTGCGAACGTCAAAATAATCTAGGTATGATTAACTTTACCTACTCGTCACCAAGATTTATATAAAAATTGTAATTACTCTTCTTTATTCCATATCTAAACATGGATATATTTGATTTTATTTTCGAAAAATTGAAAAAATGCAGAAACTATTTTGATAGTTAATTTTGAGAAAAAAAAATTGATAATTATTGTAAAAAAAATAAACCCAGTTTACATGGTTCATATCCTTCATACTAAAGCAAAAGTTAATGAAATCATAAACTAGGTTCTTATTTTAAGACGAAAGCACTTAGAAAGTTTTTTGAATTTTAATTAATCAATAAGAGGATGCGAATGGATAATTAGGGGAATTCATTCAAATAGAAATATTTCATGCAAATAGAGAATTGAAAAAAATATTAAAATGAAAAAAACCCATTCTGGTTGTAAAAAGGACGCTTATAATAAATATATATATTATTTTTACTCAAACAAGGTATAAAAACTTCCATTTTGAAGGTTGATCTCTTGTGATATTTGATTGTACATTTCTACATGTAGCAAAAGCTATTATTAATTAAATTACATCGAGTTATCACACTTTTCGAGTTGAAATCATTTTCCATTATTCTAAAAGAAAAAAAGTTATAACGATTCCTCTCACAATCCCCATCCCCACACATTTTTCTACAAGAATTTTGTGTTTTCACAATCGAAATGACAACTTGTCAATTGTTCCTACTTGATTACGTCAATTCAGAACTAATTGTGTCTAAAGAATTGCCACGTCTATTTTCACTCGATTTCCTCTCGAAAATTCCCAAAAACAAAGTCGTTCATAAAAGTAAAATGAACAATTCCCTAAAATAGTTATTAGGGTATTTACTTTTCAGATCCCTGCACAAACACACACAAAGACCCAAGCATTCAAACATTTTTTCGTCAGAACAATAAAATCTTCTTACAAGGCACATCGCCCAACACAAATACAAATAAAAAAAAAAAAAAAAAAAACACTTTTTGCAAACGTTTTAATGAAAATTCCTTTTCAGTTCAATTGATCAATAAGCTCCACAAAGCAATACTCCTAGGATAACAACAGATACATCAACACGAGTGAGAAAATACCCTATCCGAGGGCATATCCTTCACAAAACAGGATGATAGGTGTATATGGAACTCGTATTGTCTGCTTGGGCTAAATCAGCAGCCCCAACTCAAATGATACCCAAAGTTGCTTCTTTTGGTACAAATTGAACGAAACAGACAGAATGTAGTTCGCTATTCTGCCAACAGAGAATATTAAAGTTATTGAACTGCATCAAATGAGAAAGCGTCACAACGAGCTATAGGGATTCAAAGAGATAAAAATGAAAACAGAAAACCCAATGGCATCGCATTGGTGGAATCTACAGGAGCTTCTACGAACTCATTCAACTTGCTCATTTCAGCCTTTTCAAAACATTGCGTCAGAACTGTAGTTTTTATACGAGCAACAAAGAAATTGAATTACATCAATGGAAGTGCACAAATTCCAGACCTGGTTCTATGCACAGCACAAGGACCTAATTAAATTTTATCTATTTTCGTCTTTCTCGCATCGCACCGACATTTTGACTTTTTTTTTAATCGAGGACGTGAGAATTATAAAATGTTTCTTTTTTTTTGGGGGGAATATGCGGTGAAAGGACGAAAGTGGAGTACACAACTTAGAGGTTTTTTTTATTTAGTTTTCTTTCGAAAATTAGGATGCTTGGGAAAATAATAGATAAGAGATATTCTGCCCATCTTGTTAGAATCATAGAAAAAATACAATAAACTTGTTGAATTGTTGATACGTTTTAACCGACGCCGACGATCAGGGACTTGTTGAAAGTCAACAAATTAGGAATAAGCACTCGCAGTGGTGTTTATTAAGTGATAAATTTGGAAAGATCTTTCTGAATTTATTTAGTTTTTTAGTTTAAATTTTTTTTAAAGTGGTGTTGAGGACCAAAGGCAGACAAAATTGTTTAAAAAAAGTATTAACTTTGTAATGGAACCCGATTTGTTAAAGATGTCACAGTTACAACAAATGAAATTAAATTTCAAAAACAAGTTTGTTAGACTGAAACTGATATATGTAGTTCAACTGACCATAAAAGACTTTTATGAGAAAGGTGGAATGCCGGAAGTTTGCGGCGCTACCGATGGTGTTTTGATTAATATTGATGCACCTTCAAACAATGAAGCCGCTTTTGTGGATCGGCGTGGTAAGCATTTGCTTAACTGTAACTGCCAGTATATGGACCAGACCTAAGTCTTTACTATACCAGGAATTGATTCTTTGATAACCAAAATATCTCCTGCCATTTGTCATATTTTTTTCTGTTTTATATAATGAATCAGAAACGAACAAAATAATGTTTGTTTTCTCTGATTTTGGACAAAGTTATTAGCTTGACTTGTTAAACTGATTCAACAAATGAAGGGAATTTTTCATTATATTGATAATTGTTTTATTTTGTTACAGAAAAGATGTCCACTTGTTAAACAAGCATAATTAAACAAGTTGTTGTTGAGTAGTTGACTTGTTGTTCTGTGTTCTAGATAGAGAAGCCTTAAAAGTTAATGACAAAAAATGTCTGTCTGTCTACCAGTCTGTCAGTCTGTCTGTTTGTATTTATAACCTGCTGCAGCCTAAACGGCTTAAGCGATTACTTTCAAATTTGGTATCTTTGATTTTTTTTGACATTCTTTAGAGGGGAAATTGAAATAAATTTTTAGGGCTAAGACTAACGGTATCTGCAATATAACCGTTAAGGAAAAAACTTAATTTTCTCGAAAATGGCTCCAACGATTTTGATAAGCAATTTTGCGATTTTATTTGTTCGTATTGGCTATCATTAAAAAGAAACTAAATTAAACGAAAAAGTCTATTAACGGTACCTTTCATGTAACGGTTTTTTTTCAATTTTCGACTTATTCGGTAACGGCTAATTTTGATTTCTATAAAATGTGGTATTTGAAAAGATCTAAGAAGCCCAATAAATTCTATATGCTTGTCTATTTATTATTAGTTTAATTTTTTTGTTTTGAAAATTAAATATTATTAAAATACATACAAAAAATATTTTTAATTTTATGATCAGCTGTATATTCATACACTCTAAAAATCTGCATACCAAAATCTAAAAATAAAAAAAATAAAAAAAAGGATTTTATCAAAATCCGTCCTACAACTTTTGAAATACTTTTTCCATATAATCTTTGTAATTTAAGATTTGTGATGGCGTACTTCGTTATTACTAAAAACCCTTAGGGGTTGTGGTTTTGCATTATTTATAAGTTCAAAACGTGTTATTTTTGTACGTTAATGTTACTAGTTTCGATAGCAAAGATCTTGATTTCCAATGTGATCAAGGACAAAAGAGCAAGTATGGGCGAACTATTCATGTTCATTTTCTTTTTTTTGTAAATACTTTCGGTTGATCAATCTTTTCATCGGCTTCTATATCAAGGTCAGTACTTTGATGAGCTTGAAGAGGTATCCAACGATTAAGCCCTACTGACCACATTTTTTGATTTTTGCTAAGCGCAGAGCGAGATCTTTTAAAAAATTTTAATTGTAAAGGGTGTTTTTTTAGCGGTATAGAGCGGCAAGTTGGCAACACTATTTTAACTGGCGGCCATTTTGTCAGCTATCAAGTGATTTATTTTTAGTTGGGCTTGGTATTTCAACATGAATTGACTGACGCCTGAACAACGCTTCCAAATTGTGCAAATTTATTTTTAAAATAATGGTTCGAAATACGTATTGCGCACTACGTCCATTTTACGGTCAACATAATCGTCCATCAGAGCAATTAATTCGATTAACTGTGGAACGTTTTTGCACAACATTTACTCTAAATGATAATACGCATCCACCGAGACATGTCGGTTGTACAGTGTGTAGAAAGTAGCGTAGAGAAAGAACCGAGTCAGTCTATCCACCATCGTGCACAGGAATTGGATATGTGTCCATCCACTTTATGGAAGATTTTGCGGAAAGATCCTTGCTTGCGTGCAAAGGAAATGACGTGTGAAGCTTTCAGATAGCCGAATGGTATTGAGAAAATTCTTTTTGGACGAGAAAAATTGTGAGAATCATATTCTTCTTATTAAAAAGAAGGTTAAATATTTCAATTTTAAGAAGAAGAATCTGTCAGTTGGTTTAGTCACACAAGCACATAACTAACCTTGGTAGTTGTTATCCAGCAAAGAACCTACTGACATCGGGTCATAATCAGAATGATAAAAGACATTAATGGCATATTGATGTTTGGTTTCTTCGAGTAGGCTTTGCTAGAAGACCATATTATTTTTGTAAATGGGAAAGTCACTGATGCATGATGCTTGTTGCACCAGAACTACCATGTTGCTCCCACAAGGGAGCTAACCAAAGATTAGACATGCACCTACAATCGGATTATCTGGTTTAGTTAGCTCCTGCTAAGCCATGATACCTATAACCTCTGGGTATGACATTTTGCTCTCTACCTATGTATGTGTTGAACATTTGGATGACTTCATAAAAGTCAAGGCCACCGGCGCAGAGACATGAGTCCTAAATTTACGTGTTGGGTCTAATATCTGTCCCACCTAAGAAGGACACAAGTCTTAGATACTAAATATTAATGTACAAAAATTACTCTGCCTTTTATTTTTTTTTATAAATTTTGACAAAACTGATTTTTCTGTAAAGTTCTTTAACTAGAAAAAGGATTCACACCAGGATTATGAATCTAATCATATGCCATACAGTTCCCCTATCCGCAACTAAATTTCATAACAAATTTCACCCCAAATCCCTCATCTTATCTATTTTTCAAGCTTACTAAACCGAAATAACATAAATTGCTAATTAAACATATTAAATTGTTTTCCAGTTCATATTGAATTGCCCAAATCCACCTCCAGGCAACCAACCAACTTCAATCGACTTCAAGTATTAATATTATTTTGCGTCTTCCATCATGAACGAAATCCAGGCCCATCTGTCTCTACTCTCTATATTTGTGGAACAGGAAGACAAATAAAAAATTCATTAAAGAAACAGAATTTGCTAAGCTGTTACCGCTTTTACCAAAAGAAAATTGATTTTCTTCGATGAACCATTTCATTTAATAACAAACGCAGACCCAAACCCTCAAGGCTGGGATAGGAGATTCCATCCCGCTGCTTCCACAAACATAGTGTCCTTTGCCAGGATACCATCTTTATCTGCCTGCCTATTTGGATTTTGGGGGGACGACTTCTGTCAGTTTGTTTTTGTAAATATTTTGTCCTGTCAAGGATAACATTTTGTTGTTGCATACACATGAACAATTTTCGATAAAGCAAACAAGATGCAATGAAATGTAAGATTTTTCAAAATAAAAAAAAAATTGAAAAAAAAAAACAATTTCAATAGAAACCCTAATGCAGTAACATAGTGAGAGCACGTTCGTCTCAATATTGCTGGAAGGCCATTTCCTTTAAGGGGCTTACTCTAGCTGTTATGATTTTATGTACCTTTGAAGCTTTTAACATATAAAAGTTTGAAAGAGTGTCTCTTTGTTGTTTGGTATTTTGAAAAAGTATCAAACTCAATGGTAATAGTCAGAGCAAGGACGTGGTTCAAATACAGATAGGGACTGTCGTCGTTGGTGAGATTTGTGTCTGAATTCTATACATGGAACAGATGTTAAGAAAACAATGTTTTGAGTTAGTCATAACTACGGTGACATCTATGTTATGTGTTCTTATGGAATCATGAGTAAATGCCCATTATTATCGATCCAATTTCTTCTGCTATATCGAAGTTCACACACACACTTTTGGGTGATTAGGAATTAAATCATTTGTTAATGGTTCAATTTGAAAGCTTTATAGTCATGAAAGTTTAAGTACAAAACATGATAAAGTCCTAATGACCATATGTCTGAGCCAAGTCGAAAATTTTCTTAGTTTATTGGAAGCTTTTTCATAATATAAATTATTCTGGATTAGCCACTGAAATGAGTTGTGAATATTTTTTTTATTTTGAAAATATTTGAAAATCCTGATGTCTGATGTCAACAAATTTTAAGATACCCTAAGATAATCCCAATACTATGAAAAAAAATCAGAAATACGTTCTTACTAAATATTCTGTTCTAATAACTGTCCTTAAATCCATAATTAATGGCCTAAACGCTTGCAGGACCCTAGGCCTGCTCTTCCTTTTAACATTTAATTTCTTGATCGTTTTATAACTTTATCCTGTGAAACCATAAACAATCGCTCTTCCAACCCTCCTTATGTTTCACACATTTCATCAGATAGAAGAGAAAAAAAGGAAAAAATCCTTTTTTTATTACCATAAGCACTACCAGTGGCGAATAAATTTGAATGGTGAATTATACGGGACAAAAAAACCAAAAAACCAAACCAACAAAAAAAGGAACCAAATTTTGCACACTTACATAATTCAAGTATTTTATGCAATAAATTAAAATAAAATGAGAAGAATTTGTATAAAGAAGTGATTCTGTGTCTGGACACTCATAAAAATCACAAAAGCTCACCTTTTTTTCATCTTTGTGACCAGTACGTATTTTAAGTTTTATTTTGAGTGTGCTGGTACATTACGGTACGGTCCCAAAAATTATAATATTCCAAGACTATTATGTATTTTCAAGAATTAATTTTATTCACTTGGTGTGAGTTATCAAAAAAAAAAGTATTTAAATGAATAAGGGATGATTTGGTTTACTTGCAGAATTATTTTTAAGGACTCAGACGGACAGTTTAAGTATGCAGAAAGATATTTAATTTAATTTCCTTTGCAAGTCCTGAAAGATTCAAGAATTTATTAAAATAAAGTGCACGACTTGGTCGCACGAACTTGCTCTAATGTGCGACAGTGGTCTTGGGGATTGAGATTTTGAAAAAGGAGGTACCTAACAAATCATTTGAAATTTTGTTAATCACTTTTAAACCACTAGTTAAAACGTTTTTTGGTAAAAATGAAGTAAGCCAGTTAACTTCTTTTACAGTTTTGAATTTTAAGGTAACCTTTTTTTCAAAATCGTTTGATCAGTTTTTTTCATTTTTATTTTTTATTTAAAAAAACTTTTCGAAGACATATTCCAATTTTTTTTTTGAGTATTCCAACATCTAGCAGCTATTAGTTATTATCAGAGAACTATTTTTTTTTTTAAATTTTAACAAACCGTTTTTGAAAAAAAAAACAAAAATTAAAAAAAACTCAAAAAAGTTCTTTAATTTTTTAGTTGCGATTATAGGGACTATAAGGCAAGTTTAGGATTCCTGAATATTAAAAAAAATTAGATATCAATCAAACATGACATTAAGATCATAGAAAAGTCTAAGAAAGTGATCGAGAAAAAAATTTCTGTCTGTCTGTCTGTCTGTCTGTCTGTCAGTATGTATAAAGAGCTGCAGCCTAAGCGGCCTAAGCGATTATCTTCAAACTTGGTGTGTGTGATTCTTTTGGCTATCCCCCCCCCCCCAAAGGGGATATTGACATTTTATTTTTAGGCCTAAAAATAACGGTACCTGCCATATGACCGTTTAGGAAAATTTAATTTTTCTCGAAAACGGCTCAAACGATTTTGATTGATGATTTGATAAAATTAAAATTTAATTTAATTAAAAATTAAGTGTATATGAATAAACTCAAAAAACTGCATACCAAATTCTCACAAAATAAAAAAAAAACAATTTCCGAAATCCTTTTTTTCATAAATTTTGTTATTTAAGACGTGCGATGGTTTACTTCATTTTTACTAAAAACCGTAAAGTATTGTGGTTTTTATCAGTTCAAACTGTTGTTGTTTGTTTTTGTCAAAGATCTTGCCTTATAATGTAATTAGGCACTTAAGAGCAAGTACGTTCGACCCAGTCGGGCCCATTTTTTAACTAGTTTTCAAAATCTGAATGGTGGTTGTTAAGAGTTTTCTCGGAAAAAACTAAGTATGCAATGAAATTTGAAAACTAAATGTCTATCGAGGAAAAAAATATTGACAATCGTTCGACCGGTTTTTTTAAAAAAGTTGTTTTTTTTAAACTTTTCGAAAAAAATATTTTTATTTTTTTTTAATATTTCATAATGAGGAAATCTGTAGTATTCATCTGAGAAAAATATTTTAAAAAAATTAATCAACCCGTTTTCAAAATATTTCGAAAACCAATTTTTGTTTAGAAAATTTTAAAAATTGAAAAAAAGGTTTTGAAAAATTTTAAATGCAATATTAATTGAATTATAAATGACTTCCAGTATGCAAAATTTTATTGAAATCGGAATAATGGTTTACGATTAAACCGAATTAAAAAAAACCGGTTCTATGACAATTACCGTTAAAGAACAAATTTTGAAAAAAATATTCTAGCTGGAAGATGTATTGTTTTAAAAAAGAGCACCCTGAAAGTTTTATTAAAATCGTTTGAGCGGCTTTCAACAAAATCAATTTTTTTTTAAATTGCATGGCAGGTACCGTTATTTTTTGACCTAGAACAAAAATGAAAAAACACCGCCCGCGATACTACCTACTAAATATTAATACCAAGTTTGAAGCAAATCGGACCATCCGTTTAGGTTGTAGAGGCGCGAGCAGACAGACAGACGGACAAAATTTACGGACCCAGTTTTTTCAACTTCTCTATTATCGTAATGTCATGTTTGATTGTTAGACTTTTTTATTTTTTTTGCACGAATCCATAACTTGCATTATAATACCTATAATCGCAAGCAAAAAGGAACACTTAAAAAAGCACTAAAAGAAATAGGAAAAGCAAGAATAGAAATAATAGTAGGAATAGGAATAGCAAAAGGAATAGGAATAGGAATATGAATAGGAATGGGAATAGGAATAGCAATAGTTATAGGAATAGGAATAAGAATATGAACTAGATATTGAATCTATGTATATATTAATATGTGAACATGAATCTTGTCGTACGCTTTTCTCCGTACCTACTAAACGGAACTTAGTGATATATTCATCAAATGAAAGGCAATCTCGCGTAGATTTGCAGAATGTATTTTTCTTTAATTTTTGTTGAGTATTTCCGGTGTAATGAGTAATTAATGATATGTAAGTATTCATTCGGAATTAATTATTTACTTTTAAATTAGGTGTTCATCGACTTAATGTGTCGATTTTGTGCCGGCAAATTATAAGTATTTCCATCAAAATACAAATACAGATTGCAAGTTTGAAATTTTGAATTGACAAATATTTTAGAAGAAATTCAAAAATAGTGAGTATAAATCATAGATCATTAAACATAACTTTGTACTATATATGTACACTTATGTGCTCGAATTTCGAGCATGGGTGATTCTAGTTATTATTAAGAGTTGGATCTGAAATCAATTTTTTTTTATAATTAAGGTGCACTGGAGAGGTCTTTATACCCTCTACATTGGCCTGAGATATAAGTGCGAGTATTAGGAAAAGCAAGGGTTGTTATTAAAAAGAAAGTGTTTTTATAATCAAAACATACTTAACAACATACTAACCGAATTCCAAGCAGCATACAGGAAAAAGTATTCTGCTGTTGATGAAATGTATAATCTTTTATGCATAATTTGGCATAGTTATCAAAAAAAGGAATTATATGCATTTTTTTATAACATTTTGTTTGATAACATTAATAGAGACGCTTTTTTTAAAAGCCTAGGGTTGCAGGCATATCATCTAAAATGACGTCAATCCTTAAAGCAATCTATAACGACAAAAATGCAGCAGTATGTGTTTATATGAATGGAATTGAAAACAACGTTTTTTTCCCCATCACTCAGGATGTGAAACCAGGATGTGTTTTAAGTGTTTTGCTGTTTAGTGTGTTTATTAATGACCTTGATTTAGAATTAGCAGGTTGAGTAGATGTTAAGGCCTATTGATAAAGGTGTTGCTCTACGCTAATAACATCGTAATACTATCTGATACTCTAGCTTCCTTGCAAGAAATGATAAACGTTTTTGCGAACTATTGCCAAAAATGGACGTTGAGCGGCTAGGGAGCAGTGGTTCATGAACAACATCGAAATCAAAATTGTAAACAAATACAAATATATAGGCGTAAACTTTATCTACATGTCATGGAAAGACCATCTAAATCAAAGATTAGAAATGGCAAAGAATTTAATTAATGCATTCATCAAAATATAAAATTTACGAAGCCAGTTTAAAATCAGTAATGAAATATTGCGCCCAAGTTTGGGGTTATGCTGAACATGCCGAGGTCGAAAACCTTCAACGTTTTTTTTTATAAAAAAGATGTTTCTCTCTACCAAGCAACACTTCCAACTATTCGCTCAATATAGAAACAGGACTTCCTAAAGCATCCATCACAACATTTGGACTTCACTTCAAATACATTCAGCGTGCTATTAAATTCCCTGAAAGCAGACTTCCCCGAAAGCTACCAGAAGACAGATTTATTGGGCGAATGGTCACAAGTTTTCAACAACATTGGAATAGAGTTCAACTGGTCTATGAAATCAGATTTGGTTGAATTACACAAGCAGACCTGTGCCAAACTGATAGAGAATCATTAGACGGAACACACCAACAGAGCACGTCAATCACATTTCCACGACGAGTACTGCAACTTGGAATATGTTAACGCACCAAATTATTTTGAAGACATTAACCCTCGTGAAATGATAAGTTTAGTTTTTAAAGCTCGATGCGGATTGCTCAGCCTAAATGCAAAAGCATTCAACAGTGATTAAATAGGAATTTGTAACATTGACGCTACCGAAAACACTTCCATTTTGTTGGAGTATGTCCTATATATAAATCATACCGAAAACAATTTCTTGGAAGTGGGCAGCTTCACCTTGACCAATTTCTCAAAATTCTGAATGGTGATAATTACGTTCATCTATCTATATTACTTTATGGAAAATGCAATTAAATAAGGAAATTTACTAATTAACGAATATTCATAACTTTATTTAATTTAATCGCTTACTTTCATTTACGAAATTAAGAAATGTGAATTTTTTTTTAGAAGGATTCAGCCAGTTAATGTTGCTGTTTACACACACATGTACCATTTCATTTAAAGAGGTTATAATGCTATGAGCTTTATTAAAACTCAGCAGAGGATTACGGTGCAGCATATCAACTAAATGGAGTTATGTAATAGTTCTTTAAAATCATTTAACAATTTTAGTCTTTTATATTTAATAATCAGAATTGACCTAACTCAGAAAACGAGTCACCCGAACGAATCAAACTACATATCATATGCAGACGAAATGCTATACAATCAAGAACATCATCTTCACCATCCGGCGTCCATAATCATGATTTTGATTTCTCCTACTTCCTATAATATATCTCCCCTCCCCTTCAAATTGATAAAGTTGAACGTGGGTGACTGTGTATCATAGAAAAAGGCACTGTTTATCTTCTCCTATTTTTATCTTTAATGAGTTTATGTCAAAACTTCAAATAAAGTCTACATTTGGAAATCCCGGAAATAAATGGGGAAATACGGTTTAGTAAGAATTTAGAAGTATCGTAAAAATCAAAAGTTTATTTGAATATAACATAAGTAGAAATAAAATAACTCGTCCGCTTAGTTCCTATAATCACATAATCTACTCTACGAACGAAGCCCTTCCAGATTAACAGAAATCATCAATTGTTTTTGAATGAAATCTTTTTATGTAAAATAATGATGAAATAACTCCGAATTCAACTCGGAAATATGTATATCCGCAGCCAGATTTTACTTTTGTTTTAATCGATAGTTGGGTATTGTATTTGTAATACGTGTAAAATGCCACTGCACTGCGGATGGATTCCCATAAAAACACGGCTATTATTAATGTTAATGTTTGTATGTTTGGAGATTTGTTCTACAATCACGCCTAAAATTTGGTAAGTAAAAAAGGAAGGAAAAAGGAATTTCCGCGGGAGAGCTAGATGCCTCTAATTTATCGAGCGCAATAATATTTTATCTATTACTATCTATTATTGTTCCACTGTTCGGTGAGATATGCGATTAGATTACCAGAGTGGACCTATTGCCACGAAAGCCGTACTGCTGGTTATTAAGAAGCTTTTATTCTTCAAGGTATTTCTAAAGCTGATAATTTGTCAGCATTTCCATGACAAAAAGTAGGGTCACTGACGTCCCTTTTTCGGGATTTCGCAATAGAAATGCTATTTCCAATTGCTTCGAAAATGCCTTAATAAGTAGGATAGATGGCAAGGCTTACGCAAAAGGTTTTGTCAGATAGGTTGAACTGAACACCTCTTCAGAATAGTAGCGCGGACACCACAGAACAAGCGGATTTATGTATATTAAGATCTTTTAAGACTCTTCCTACGGTACAAGTGCGAAAGAAGATTGTTCCAATGGAATCATTTTTTAGGCTCAACAACTGGGAGAGTCATGACACTATCTGGCAGAGCAGAATTTGCGTTAAAGTGTTCTACAAATGGGTTAGCTTTTTCGAAAGATCAAAAGAACCACCGAGGGCAGATTCATTCGAGCATTTGGAACCGAGTCACGAGAAAATGAGATCACTTTTATTTGTATTAATAATAAAACGCACGACTGAGTCGCACGTACTTGCTCCTGTGCGCTAATCCTTTTTAGATACAGGCGTCTTTTTGACAAAGATTTAATATTAATGTTTTTTTGACGTGCAACTTCTTTAGAATCGTTTTGGTTTGAAGCTCGAACGAACATGCGTCACGATAAAGGGATAAACACATAAATATATAGGATTTTTAGCTTTTGCAGTTTTTTAGTGTATTATCTTTCCACTTGTTGTTTACTGTTTATAATGTAATTTGCTAGTAGAAAAATATAAAAAACTTTTTTCAGTTTAATTTTCATTTGGTATGGACAAACTTGAACAACTGGAATACAGATTCGTGGGAATCAGCAGTAGGGCAATAATGCTAGGTATAAGGACCTAAATAGGTCTCAATAACAATAATTTACTTTTTGAAATCAAATTAATTAAAATAGCTTAATTATGTTTGATGGATCGATAAACGTATGGTGTGGGTAGGTATTAATGGAATTTATTAAGGATATAAGGTACCAATAATAAGGTTGGAAGGAAGGTAGGTACTAAAATTAAGATACACATTCCAACTACTGCTAGGCGAGTGGGTATAGAGACATTATTAAAAGTTAACACAGTGGTTTTGTTTATTTATAGGCAGGTGTTAACTTTCGTTTTCTCGATTGAAATGTTTGCATTCAGTAGTAATCGAATAGTTTTTTTATTTGTTACTTGTTTTTGTGTGTTTATCAAAAGCTTCCTTATTTATTCTGTGTGCTTTTATGATGATGAAATGCTTTAAAATACGTAGGTATGTAGGTATGTAGGTTGTCACCTTCTTTCATTTGACTAATGGCTAGGGCTAAGACGAGCAATATGAAATAAAATTTTGGGGGAAATATTAAACAAATAAAATTTCTTATGAAATAAAAAAACACTATTCATAACGTTTTTTGGAAAAAAATGTTGTAAGCCATCTTATTTCTTTTGCTGTTTTCTATTTTATGAATTTTTAATTTCAAAATCGTTCGACCAGTTTTTTCAAAAAAATGTTTTTTTGAAAAACTTTTCGAAAACATATTTTAAAATTTTTTTTGAGTACGTCAATTTAAAGAATTCTATAGTTTTATTTAAAAAAAAAAAATCTATGGATCCGTTTTCAAAATATTCAAAAAACAAAATATTTAAAAAAAAAAATTATTAAAAAATTTAAAAAAAAATGTTTTTGAACAATATTTTTTAAACCATAAAACACTACATATTTTGAAAATTTCTTCAAAATCCGTCAATTAGTTAACGAGAAAGTCTGATTTTAAAAAACATCATTCAGAAAGTTTTATTAAAATCGTAGGAGCCGTTTTCGAGAAAAATAAGTTTTTCATTAAAAGTTAAATGGCAGATACCGTTATTTTTGGAGCTAGAATTCCAATTCGAAAAATTGTCGGGTAGAGTACTCTAAAAATACTATATACCAAGTTTGAATCAAATCGGCCCAACCATTTATGCTGTAGGCATCGATACGGACAGACAGACAGACAGACAGAAAGACAGACAGACAGACAGACGGACGGAGTTTCCGGACCCATTTTTTTTGACTTCTGTATCATCTTAATGTCATGTTTGATTGTTAGATTTTTTTTTACGAACGCATAACCTGCCCTATAGTCCATATAAATCGCAAGTTAAAATAGAGATCATAGTAAGAAATGATACAACTGAAATCATTAATGGCGATCGCAAATAGGAGCGGGCCAAGATGGCTGTCCTGAGGAACGCCTTTGGAAGCGAAGATTGGGTCATGGTATGATTTGATCCATTCGATAAAAAATGGTGGAAGACCGAAGGCTTTGAATTGTATCTTGTCGAACGCCTTACTAAAGTGAGTTGTCATAGACACAAATTGGGTAAGATAAGTCGTTGACCAGCCCTCTAAGAATCAGACAGCTTGGGTATAGTGGATAGCTTGGCAATCGGTCGACAAACTCTGCTTGTGAGAGCGACAGTTAGAAAAAATTGAAAAGATGTTCGCCTGCCTAGAGCATGGGCACCTTTACTACCACGTGAAAAGTAATTTTAAACAAGAGATGTGTGTTACTAGTAGGACAGTAATATGTGGTTTTCAAGGTAAGGCTCCTTGCAGGGGTTTTTAAAGGATTGGCTAAACAAATTGTAAACAGATTAACAATCACTTTGGGGTCAGAGAAAAAAGTTTCGAGAAAATTGAGCGTTGATAGAAAACCATCTGATTTTCGGGCTTTGGTCAAAGATAAGAAATGATGATCTAGTATAGAGAGAAGTTGCAAGATACCACTTATGGAAAAGGCATTACAAGGAATAAAACATCTTTAGGCCTGATACTCTTAATTTTATTCCGAATGAAAGTTATTATTTCCAAAACAATCATATTAGAAATCATATCAGTACTGGAATCTATGTGACTACCAAGTAAGCATAGTGACCAGTTAAAAATTCTGAAGAAATAATTGAGACCTCAGAATTTCTTTCTCGAACTGGATTGGACACGAGAAATTTGCTGAAATTACACAAAAGTATGAAGTGCCTAGAAGAGTTAATACTTCAATACAGAATTTAATGGGGTAGTAAGGAATAAGTTTAAGATGTTTTTGCTTGACCTTAAGGCTTCACCGTCGGATATTCGAGTGAGCTTGTTGACCAGATGAGTTAGGTGGCCAAACTCAGTAAAGATCTCGAAACATTTACCTTTGGGTGTTGGCTGACTTGAATTGAGAAACCAAGAAGAATAAATTGTGAACATTGAAATCACCAGTAATAACGATTTCAGTTCAAGAATGCAAAGAATAATAAGTCAGACAGCCAATCAAATTCGCAAGAAAGTGAAAATCTGCCCAGATCTGGGATTGGATAAGAGAAACAAGTGTAAATGATTTGCTTATTTACGGAGAATTTAAACCAAACAAAATTAAAAAAGGAATTTTTTCCCAGGACCATATCTATTGTGATTGGTGTTGGTATGAGACATCATTACTTACGTAGACGGCGAGACCATGGTAAAAGAATAATTACACAAATTTCAACATAATGGGAAGCCTTACTGCTCACTACCTATTTTTCACTTAGTGCCAACACAGATGGCTTGTTTAAAACCGTGAAGGTTGACCGAAAGAAATAAAAAAATCGAGAGAAACAAAAAGAAGCAATTGTTTAAATTGCTATTTCATTTCTTAAATTTCAGAAAAAAAGTTTTGAGGGCATAATTCATGGCAAAAGCTCTGTCTGATAAAAAAAACATTATATTTTTACCCGCTGCATTGAAGTGAAGCTCCAATTTGTATCTTGTTCAAGAGTAAACCCCTACTCCAATTGAAATTATTTTATGGCATAATTAGCTCAAACAATAAAATGCTTAAGAAATAAATAAAAAAAAACACATTTTGCTGAACATGCCCTTAAGATAAAAAGTATGTTTTCATACATTTTCGAATTGTGAAACATGAATTTCTTTTTTCTGCGAAAATGTTGAATATTCGCTAATTACACTTCGTCCATTCACCCCCACATGCCGCCACTACAAACGTGTAAAATACACTCTTCATCTTTATGTTTGTCCAGAGGCATTCCTTGTTGATTACTGAGTCCTCTTTCCATAGGTATACATTAAAAATACAGAGCGGATCAAAGAGAGAATGAAAGGCCATACAAAATGCTCAAAGTGTTTTGAAAGAGTGAGAAGAGTGAATCTGGATCCTGGACCTGGACATTGAAGCAGCCAAAACAACACACACAAAACATACATTGATGTGTGTGTATGGTGTATTTATAAAACATCAC
Organism: Platycheirus rosarum; assembly: GCA_963971375.1. Classification (NCBI taxonomy): domain Eukaryota; kingdom Metazoa; phylum Arthropoda; class Insecta; order Diptera; family Syrphidae; genus Platycheirus; species Platycheirus rosarum. The sequence goes on from OZ020507.1 coordinate 28,539,683, forward strand.
AGAAACTAATTGAGACTGCTTACCGATGTGCAAGTGCAGTTCTTTCGCAAAAGGTTATTTGATTTTTGTTGTCATAGCCAACTTTCCCTTGAATACGACAAAAAGGGTTTTCGGCATAAGATGTACCAAGGATATACCTCTGGGCGCTTTTTTCTTTGTTCTATGTTGTTCACAATCCAGCACATGTAATTCCTTAGAAGAAGTCTCATTAAATTCAACATTTTCAACTTTACAATGCGGCATTTTGCTAAAGAATATTTTCTTCACTGGAAGTTTTATTAAAGGTTGTTATCTGGATGCAAGAGGACTGCCAAGCAAACTAAGGAGGCTCCGTTGCTTTTGTCTCAGAAAAAACGACTAACAACCATCGCAATGTCAAAAGATTTACGCTCAATTACATTATGAAACAAGTGCTTTCAATGTTGTGTAGCATTACCTTGGACATTTTGAAAATCATTTGCTGTTGTAAGTTTGTTTGCCGGAGAAATTCTAAGGACTACGGTGGTCAGGTCTTGGAATCACGGTTTTTATTTCTTCGTTTTGAAAGTATGTCGCTTTAAGTTGTTTGGTCTTAAATATACATTTTGAGTGGAAATATACAAAATAAAATAAAATTGTTTGATCATTATAAGTCAGTGTTTAAAATAAAATTTTATTCAATCTCGTGCATTTTTATTTTAAATTATAAAATTTTTAAAAAGTATTCCTGCCTCGGAGGAAGTCCAAAAATCTTTTGGGAATTTGATTGACATATGTATGCGATCGTTAGTCGCAAGAGATGATTGGTATACAAATCGAGTATTTCAAGATGATCGGTTTTCCATTATGCAAGTGCCACTCATGGACAGTGGCAAGGATGGCAGATTCCACTTCAGTGACTGAAACCAGCATTATATTTTCAACGCATCAATTACCTCACAATTTAAGAAATCTTGAGCCCACGGACGTACCGTGAAATATAGGGATTCTTTTTTTAGCCGAACAACACGAATCGGAATAGTTTACCCGGCGAGATTTTCCCTTGCCATTTTGATCTGCAAGCATTCAAAACCAATGTTAATCGACACCTATCTTCCTAATGCCCGCGCAGAGTTCTTTCTCTACATTGTGCGCGCGTTAATTATAAAAATAAATCCCCATATGGTAAGTAAAGTAGAGTACTGCGGTCAGCGAAGCAATTTAGAGGATTAGGAGTTTCAGACCGGAAGTCATTTATAATAATTTGCGATTAACAATGTGATGATTATCACGATGAGTCCGAGCGTACCACTTGATATCCGATGGGAGACCGTTTGATAGACGAAGACATTTGGAATCCTTTCTTCTGCTCCTGGTCTGGAACTCCGGCAAAATATTGCTTCGCATCATTTTAATACTTTTTCAACTTTAAAATACTTGTGAAATATGGAAATTCGCATGGCAACATCTCTAAAACGTCTTACATCCTACATATTACATCCTACAAACCCGGGTGGTCACAGATAATTTCTAACTAAGCCGTAGAGTTGGACTGAAAAAAACAAAAGTTGACGTTGATGTCAAGTTAGGCAAATAGCATGATTTGGACAAGCACTGAAGAAACAACACGAAATAATAACAAAGCAGAACTTGAGTGGAGTCCTTAAGGTGCACGACGATTTGGTAACCCAAGAACAACATGTAGAACAACAACGACGGAATCTCATTTTTAAAATATAGAAATCTTTTTCCCAGCATGACGTTTTGCTGGGAAGAAAGACATGGATTTGTATGTTGTCCTTTATGAGTTAGATTGTTGCTATTATGAATGCAGTCTCCGAAACAAAGAAGTTAATTCTCAGTAATACTCATGTCATCACAAACCTTAACTTTATAATAATCCATATAAATTATTTAATAATATAAGAACGTTCAATTCTGTTTTTCAGGCGGATCAAAATACCCTATTTTATATATAGATTTGACAAAGCCCGGCCTTTTCTTTGAAATTGAGTACAATTTAAGCCCGCTTGGCGCTTATGTGGTTTACGAAACGATTCTTCTCCCACTTACCCTTGCAATAACCTTTTTACCCACAAAGCAATACAGCAAACAATTTAATTTATTTAACATCTACTTACCATATGGACAGAGGCACTGATAGGCATTCCCTTCATGTCCCTGAGACAAATCCACACAAATGCCATTGTTCGTACACGGACTCGGTGAACAAGCATCGATTTCTTCGCAATGGGGTCCAGCAAACCCGCCACAGCATTGGCACTCGTATCCTTCCATTGAATCATTCGAATAGCAAATACCCTTTCCCGAACAATCTGCATTCTCTCCACAGTTATCAGACTTCATAGTGACCTTCAATCGGATGCATTGGGGTCCCCAAAGCTCAGACACAACTGTAAAAAAAGAGGTTTTTAAACATGATGTTTTAAATACCACACCACACACACTGTGTCGTGTCGTCATGTCCATATAACGGGACATTATTATTATCGATAGGTAATTTATAATGTAATGTATACAAATTTAATATGGCCGACCTCAAAGCCGGAAACAAGCTGTATATGACATTATGTGTGTATGAATGAATGGGGTATGGAGGATGGCTTTGTTGTCATGTAAAATAATAGTCTACACCAGAGGGCGCAACCAAGCGTAACCAATGTGTATATTGTATAAGTTGGCACTTACCAATTAGCAAGTTTATTCCCTCGGTGAGATCTTTATCGTAGAGCGTTACCAGCTTTCGGCCGTCGACCACAAGTGGAGTTATGTCCAGGAGGATACCTTCTGTGACATCACAATGCTCATGACCGGATCGAGTTACTTGATACACTTGCGTTGTGTGACCGCTTAATTTGTGTATGGTTATTGTATTGTTGTTGTTTTTTTTGTTGAATATTCCCAGAGGTATTTGAAGGATTCCATTGTTGGTTGGTTCACAGGTTGTGGTGTAAAGAGAAAATATGAAAAGATATAATTAAATAGTTAAGTGAAGGATATGTGGGTGTGTTTGTGTGTATGTACACATAGGTTTTGTGTGGTTTTGCTATTAACAAAAGAAACTATTCAATGAAAACTATCCATCTTATTAGTTTAATTATTTTTGATGTTCTTCTCCGTGGTCTTTTGGATGGCTTATTTTATTAAAATAAACAAGGATATAGCTGAATTGGGTGAAAGACGGTCTTTGACGTTGACAAATGGTATGAACAGAGTTGTTGTGGTGTTAACTAATCTTATTAATTGCTTATGAACTAAGCTTGATAGTGTGATGATAATAACTCAAGCGCAATAATTAGATAAAACTTCCTTTAAACAGTAAAAGTCATTAATGCCATTAAAACGAACAGGTGTATGTATTTTTCAATAGAACTTTTTTATATGATTTTTATTTTTTTTCGAAGGATAAATTGCCCACTAATGCGAACCACCCTGTATAAACAAAAATATGTTTAACTTACTTTAGAAAAAAAAAATAGAAACTCATGGCGTTAATGTTTAACTAAACACAACACATTAAATTCATTAAATTTGAAGTTTCCAGAATCTCCTACAAACTAATTTAACTTTGACAGGATATGTGCTCTGTTCGTATTATGTTGCCTTCCACTTTAAACATCCTTGCAACTGCCGTGCCGGTACAAACTTTAAACTAACTAACTGGCACATATACCGTTTGGAGGATATCGTAATTTAGTGCTATTGTTTCAGCTTTTTTTTCTTGCAACTAATAAAGGAAAACCAACACCCTCTATATTGGATCGATGGCATAATGAGTTGGAAATTTATGAGTGAGTCGGTTCAATGCATCAAATGAAGTGTACTTATATGGTAATATGTGAAGAAATTGTGAATAATGTGAGTGCAATGAGGCGATGGGGCGTATGTAGCTTTATTTAGATTTTAAGGGAGAAAATATAATGGGTATGCTTTCCAGAATTATTGGAGGGCTTATCCCGTATGCCGTACTTGGAAAACTTTGAATTTGCTTCAAAGTGTTAATAAATACGAGTGAAGAAGCAGTGCAGTAACGCATGAAGCGGTTAGATATTCGAAAATTGGAAATAATGATCTGCGTAGAGGGAAGCGTATAATAAAAGATTTCCTTCAAAAATATTTGATTTGAGAGATTTATGTATCTGTTGTCCAATCACCTTTCCCAATTTAAAATAACAGTATTAATCGATTTGAAGCATTATTTTAAAATCACACTTCATATATGAAATATGAATCTTCTCGTATGTGGGAGTGAGAGGTCCACTAGTACTAAGTTGACTGAATTAAAAATCCGAAATGAAGTTGGCACAGTTTTTCAATTTTGCGAAAAAAAGGTTGGGACACTTTAGTCTTCACTTGAGTATCTTAAGCCGGATCCATACTTATTTGATCCGTCGAACACAATTTGTTGATTGGTTCAACCATCTCTCATGTTATTTTTAATTTATAGGGGCTTTACACAAGGCAGCCACTTGGGACTTCTCCTTTATTACTTTTGTTGTCTTCTCTTTGCCAAAAATTAAGAATTATTTAAATGGATTAATTTATTATCTGACGCTTAAGACTTTCAGAAAAATGTAAAATTATATAAGCCATATGTTAGAAAAGACATATATTTGATGTCTAAATAATCAGCCACACGGTAATCAACGCTAATTCCACAATGGTGGTTTAGTTCAAATTCATCGGAAAGACTTGGCGAACTGAATCATGGAATGTCATATGCCAGTGTCCTGGTACGCAAGACAGAATTACCAATGAACTAAGTTTCCCAAAGATAAGACCGTTTGTGTAAGGAACGACCTTAAAAGTTTCTTAAGACATTATATTGACAGATTGTGCCTATAACAATCCAAAGAAATGCCAAGATGCAGAGACGTGTAAAAGTCCACCCATTAAGTTGCTTTTGAAGGCAATGAGAATCTTTTTTTTTTTAATGCTTGGTCCATGACCTGGGTGATATTTCTAACGTAGCCCAGTACATTCTGAGCTTCATTAAAAGATTTGGATGGTTCAAGGAAGCCGCAATAAATATTAATAATTTCAGAACGGAATAGGTGCAATGTGATCTAGAGATCAAGGAGAAAGTGTTGCAAGGAACCAACCCATTTAAATTTAAAAGCAACTGTAAAAACAAATATTATTTAATGTACTTACAAATGTACATACGTACATGCATACTTATGTTATATGAATGTATGTACATATGTATATTTTTTGATTATAGTTACCTAAACATTAAAAAATCTTCACATACCTGCCCATTTTATTTTGAAGTGTGGGATACAGACTCGCATCATTTATTTCCACGAGAAGGACATCTCCAGACTGGATTTCAGCATCACCTTCCCAGGATACAAGCATTGGATTGCAATCATTGAAGTCCTTGCAATCTTCTGGAGTCTGCAATAAAATAAAATACAATTTAGTAACTTTCTTCACGCCATATGACTTCTTTATTTGACATGACAGCAAAAGCAAGATTATTTGAAAATATTATAAAATTTGTAGGTAAAGTGTTTTTGAGTGAGTTTTTTAAATTTTTTATTGGATTTGAAGTGTTATAGAGATAAAGAGATTTTGCATTATGGTAACCAGGGTATTTTCGATTCAACAAGAAATTCCTGCATTTCTTGATGAGGAAGGTATTCCTCATCAAAAAATGACATTGTTTAGTTTAGTTTATTTGTCAATCAGAATTTCTCTTATAGACTAGAATACATAATTGAATGAAATTAATAGGGGTAAACAATTAAATAAATATGTGACAAATTTATTTACAAATTATAGAATTTTTTACTAATGATTTACTTGTGTGTTTAAAAGTTTTATTTTAAAGCAACCTTCAAAAAAATCAATTAAATTACAAACTGAGCCTCTTTGATGCACCTCGTAATTGGTTCATTGTAACCATATTTAGTCCGATGAAAACGTACGTAAAACAGTGCTGTTACTCTTATATTTCTTGAGGGGATACGGAAGCCCAATTCATTCAAAAGAAACGAACATTTAATACGATCAGAAAGAACGTCACGAACAAACATCATCGAGAAATATTTTCTTCGAAGACCGAGAGTTTGGATTCCCATTAATAGGCACCTAGCATTATAACATGGTAATTCCCTGTCCCAATAGGTAAGTTTGAAGATAGCATATTTCTTTTAATAAAACCTAGCATAGAGTTACTCTTGCTTATAATAAAATCAATGTGAGGCTTATATGATAATTTTTTATCTAGAACTATGCCCCTTTTTTTTGAAAGATTCTTTCTAAAATAATATTATTAAGATTATAACTGTAGTCAAACCGGACTTTTTTTCTTACACATGTTAACACTTGACATTTAGCTACATTCAAATGAAGGAAATTTGTTTCACACCATTGCGAAAGTCTAATGAAATCATCTTGAAGAAGTAACCAATCATCTATGGATTCAATCTTTTTATAGAGCTTTAAATCATCCGCATAAAGAAGGCATTTTAAATGAACAAATATATCAGATATATCGTTAATGAATAAAAAGAATAGCAATGGTCCAATGTGGCTACCCTGTGGCACTCCCGAAGGCACATATATAGGGTCAGAAAAACATGTTTAAGTTAGTTGCCGTTGATCTACCTGGTGTAAAACCATGTTAAAAGACCGATATATGCTCCCGGATGACGAAAAGTATTTTTTCACAAATAATTTTTTCAAGCAATTTAAGAATAATTGAAATTTTGCAAATTGGTCTTTAATTAAATATACATTGTCTAGATCCAGCTTTGAATATAGGTGTTAAGAATGAAATTTTCCATTCACTCAGAAATAAATCAGATAACAATGATTGATTAAACAAAATCGAAAGTGGTTCGGTTAGAGAATAAGCAGCGTTTTTAAGAAATAGAGGCGAGGGACCATCAGGTCCAACTGATTTTGAAGTATCTATTTGCTTTAAAGCAATTTAAATTTCATCAGTATTGATCTGAAAGCAACCCAAACTAAATCTTTCAGACACATTAGGAAGAATATGAGTGTGCGATTCATTAATATAAACGGATTTAAAATATTTTGCAAATAGATTGTATATTTCTGAAATATCGTTTGATATTGTCCCTGAGTGACTCATACAGTTCGGAAAACCTGTATTTTTGCGTTTGGAATTAATAAATTTTTGATCCTTATTTCGGTAGAATTAAAATAATCTTTGTATAACGATGAATTCAGAGAATCAAACTCTCGTTGAAGTACTAGATATGTGTTCAGAAGATTTTGATTAATTTAATTAGATTTGTGTCTTTTATAGGCTTTATATTTCTGATTTTTTAGACGTGACAGCCTTTTATTAAACCAAATAGGATTTGAATTAGGTACACGATATAGATTTTTTAGGAACAAATCGTTCAATCGTAGTTTTTATAACTTCTTCGAAGGAGCCGTACGCAATGTTTAAATCAGGTACATTCATGATATCCCCCCAAGGCAACCAAGTAAGATACGCGTTTATTGCATAAAAATCAGCATTCTCAAAACAATGTACAACTTTTGAATTTTGAATTTTCATTTTTTTTAAATAGCTATAGAAACTAAGATTTCCCGACAAAGCACAATGATGGACTGAGTTCTGGAGCATTGGTAGCAGACACTTTTCGACTACGACACTAAATTGTTTGGCGACAAAAACTAGATCAAGTATACGACCCAAATCATTATGACAGTTATTGGTCTGAATGATATCAAATTGGCTGAAAAAGTCTACTAACAGTGCTTCAGTATCAGCATTAATATTGAAAGGAACTTAATATTTCTCTTCCTGATCAAAAATCCAATTAATTTCAACTAAGTTGAAATCTCTAGCATACAAAATATGCTGCGAACTAGAAAGATTTTCAAGAATATTTTTACAATTTTTTAGATGTATATCATATAATTCGATAGAATTTCTTGGTGGTGTATAATTACACATAACAAAAAGTTCTTCTTTACTGCCCATTGAGACATTAATAAATAATTGATCGATGTCATGAATAGAATTTATGGAAGAGGAGTCGGAGTCAGAATCTAAGTTTATAATTTTGCAAGGTAATCTCGATCTAACAGCTATCAAAACTCCTCCTCCACGCTCTAACCCAATTTTTTGTGAAGATCTATCTTTTCTAAATAAAGTATAAGATGAATAACAAATTTCTGTAGATACAAAATTTTCATTTAACCAAGTTTCAGTAAATATAACAATGTCGTATAATTCATAAGAAAGTAAACGGAGACAGGTAATATTTGTGAAAGTTCACACTTCTATGAAAAAATCATCAAGATGTCAACCACCAATCGTTGGTTTTGATAATATTGCTTATAGCAACCAATGCTACCAATGTACACGTGAAGTTCGGCATTTACGAGTGAAAACTTTATCTGCTATCAGTCGTTCAGCAACTGTGGAAGAGTGGAGACTACGTTGACGACTTTCACAGTGTATAGTAATTTTTTCAAGTGATTATTTTTATGAATTAAAGTAATTACAGTAAAAGTTAGTTTGTTTTTTGCCAAAAGGCAAATAATATCAAATAATCTGCTTTTAATAAAGCAACAAATAAATTGGATTTAATTTTCCAATAAAAAAAAAGCTTTTTTAAAAGCTCACCATTTGTAGATCTTTGGGCAAGCAGCCCAAAGCTATATCTACACCAAAAAACCAGCTCTAATATATACGAGTTTAGCTCAGGTGGTAGAGTGGCCGATCGCGGCGCAGATGAACCCAGGTTCGAATCCGGCCTGGGTGACTTCACTAACTTTTTTTGGGAAAAAGTGTTAGACAGCAGAAAAAGTCTAGAAGGCGGCAAATTACCGCAAAACAAGAGCATGGCGCCATCGGATGATGAGCCAGAAAAATCGGCTGATGTCCCAATGACGTCAGTAAAAAGGCGAAAGAAACAATTTAAGCCTAATCTGGTGAAAAGGCAAACCAGGGCAACTCCGGCCATAGTCACAACCGTAGGGGAGTTGGAAAAAGAGCGGCCAGCCAAGTCCAGTGCCGCAGAGAAGATACGTCAGCAGCTGGAAGTTGCTGGCGTGACGTCGGACATATCTGTGTCGTATGTGTCCGACGAAGGAGAGGGGCACTACACAAGCACCCCTGACGACACAACAGTTGCCGAAGGCAACATCAACAACAACACCAATACAACAAAAATGCCTTCCTCATCAGAGTCAGATGATGAGGAGGAAATAATAAGTGACTTTGAGCGCAAAATCTTGGCGGTCAGAGCCAAACAAGAGAAAAGAAGGAGGGATGAGAGGCTCGCCAAAGAGCAAAAGGAGGCAGCCAAGCTTAAGGCCCTCCAGACGGCTGAGCAGCAGAAACAGCAACAACAAAAACAACAGCAGCAACCACAGCTGCAGAAACAGCAGCCACAGCAGAAGCAAAAACAACAGCCTGCTAAACAACAACAGCAAAAAGAACAGCAAATAGAGATGGATCAACCATCGACCTCTAAAAAGGCACAACAGCAGCAGCAAAACGAACAGCAGCAGCAGAACCAACAGCAGCAGCAGAACCAACAGCAGCAGCAAAACCAACAGCAGCAGAGACAACAGCAGCTGAGACAACAGCAGCAGAGTAAACAGCAGCAGATTCAACAGCAGCAGCAACAGCCAGCGCAGCCAACACAAAAAAAAGGTAAGGTGCCGCCAATAAATACATTTAAAATAAACCTAAAAGAAACTATAGATATATGTAAGGACGCCATAGGCGACAACTTTTTAATAAAAAGATTGAGCAATGATAGGCATGCTATCCACTGCTTCTCAGTGGATCAGCACAACAAAGTCAAAAAGATCCTCCAAAAAACGGCCACTGAACACTACAGTTTCACGCCGAAAGAGGAAAAAATCCAAACGGTCCTCTTAAAGGGCCTTGACAGCTCCACTGACACGGTGGCGCTTTTAAGCGAACTCCGTCGGGTAGCGACGAACGATCTCGAGTTCGTGGGGGTCAAGCCTTTCACGACTGCCAGAGCCAGACGGGAGCAACGGAAATTACCGTTCTTCCTGGTGCAGCTGTCGCCCAAAAGCAAACTGGATAGTCTACGGAAAATTACCAACGTAGACTACCAGGTTGTAACCTGGGACAAATTAAAGAGACGCGGCGACATGCTTCAATGCATGCGCTGTCAAAGGTTCGGGCATGCCGCGGCGAACTGCGGTATGCAGTCTCGCTGCGTGAAATGCAGTGAGAACCACAATATAGGTGAGTGTAAACTCGGACAGGAAAGGGTCGAAGATAAGACTCTACTTAAATGTGTGCTTTGCGGAGGCGAGGGGCACCCTGCTAGTTATCGGGGCTGTCCTAAGTTTCAGCAGATAAAGCAAACAAAAGCTCCGAAGGTGGTGGAGAGGCGACCTATTTTTGCTCCTGCACCGACAGCCGTTGTGCCACAAATCTCTTACGCCCAAATGGCGGCAGGGAGGGCAACAACAACGGTACAGCCACAACCAAAGGTTGCCAAACAGGCCCCCGTGCCTACGGCACCTGCGGGACAGGCCGATATAATGACTGTGTTGCTGGCCATGCAGGCCCAGTTAACCAGCCTACAACAACAGCTCGGAAAGCAGGAGGAAAGACTAGACCGTGTCTACGCTTACCTTCCCAGCTTAGGGCAATTTAAACCATAATGGGCGCGCTGTACGAGAACCCCTTTAAAATCCTGGCTGTGAATGTAAATTCACTAATCAGGACCGAACGTAGAGCAAATTTGTTTCAATTGTTGCATGATCACAGTCCAGATGTCTTTTTGGCTAGCGAAACCAAGCTAAACCAGAAACACAAACTGACTCATAACAAATACAATATCGTAAGAAGGGACCGGCCCAACTCCACTCGTGGGGGCGGGGTCGCTATCTTTTTACGAAAAGGTATTGATCATAAGGTCATATATAATAGTGAAGTGCGAAGATTCGAGTTGTTAGAAGCTTGCATCGTATGCATTCCTCTCCAACATGGGAAGCGAATGTATGTGATCGCAGTGTACGCACAAGAAGCACCTCAACCTGCAAACTTTATTGCAGAGCTCGAAAAACTTTTCGAGTGTCTTAGTCTGTACTCGGATGAAAACTACTACATTATCGCCGGAGATTTGAATGCCAAACATGAAGATTGGGGAAATCAAATCCAAAATCCAAGGGGATACCATCTTTTTAACTGGATGGGTCGACACCATGTTGAGTATAAAATCGACCTTCTTGCTACAGATAGACCATCGTTCCCAAGGAGCGGTGCTTTTCTAGATCTACTACTGTTAGACTCAAGACTGACAGTAACTGACTCTGTGGGCCAACAGACAAGAAACTGTTTACAGACGGTAGAATACGACAGTGACCACTGCGGACTTTCCGCCGTCATACAGCTACCAAATGAACTTGTGGTGTTGGATGAATTTGTGCCTGCGCGCTCTTACAATTTTAGTAAGGCACGCTGGCCACGTTTCTCCAACATCCTGACAAGAGAACTCCTCTCTAACGACATTGTGCCTCCAAATGACAGGAATCTATCGAACGTAGAGATCGATGGATACCTGCTTCAGATGGATGGTGTCATAAAACAAACGATGGACAGAACGATCCCACGATACAAAGAACATAACGCAACTGAAATGTACAAGAACGCGACAATAAACGCACTACATAGACAAAAAAGTGGCCTCCTGACAAGATTAAAACTCTTGTACAGGCGGTTTACTGACAGAAACGATCTGGAGATTAGGACACTGAAGTTTTCAATCAAAAATGTCAACTCGCTCATTAAACAAAACTATAGATTGTCTATTAACTCTTACTGGGATAACAGAATTCGAGCCGTTAATTCTAGCGACCCGAGTATGTTTCCCGAGATTAATAAAATCTTTAGAAAGAACACTCAAAATGATCTTCCGTGTCTTAAGCTCCAAAGAACGACAGACAACGAAAACATACTCCTGACCGCAGGAGTAGATCTGGGGAACGCCGTCTTGGACGACGACTTCTTTGTGATCGAAGATCCATTGGAGAAGGTTGAGACAGTGGGTTCTGCTTTTCAGCAAGTGTATAAGGTGAATGAGTCCATTCATCCAAATCACGACCTGGAGAACAGAGCTCTGCTGAATCACTTCTACCTGCGAAATAGCATCACGCAATGGCGATCTGAGAATCTTGGTTTTACCGGATTCAATGAAGACAATCTGGCAAATGCCACCGTCGCCGAGCGAAATGGGCCAAGTTCCCTGCTCATCTCGAAGGTCGAACTACAAATGATCTTCGCATCATTAAAGAAAAAGAAGTCAGCAGGAGTCGATGGTATACCCAATGTTGTACTGCGACATCTCCCTGAGGATGCAATTAACATATACACAACACTGTTCAACAACGCGCTGAATAATGCATATTATCCAGTGAGTTGGAAGACAGCTGTAGTACATCCTCTCCCCAAAAAGGGAAAGGACAATTCCAATCCGGCAAATCTCCGGTCGATAAGTCTTCTTCCGAGTATCAGCAAGGTATTCGAAAAACTTATCAATAGAGCTCTGTCCAAGTGGGCCGAGGACAAAAATATAATTCCAGACACCCAGTTCGGCTTTAAGGCGGGACATGACACAATTCATGCCGCGTCAAAGCTAGTATCTGCTGTCCAATGGAACAATGCTAAGAATCAGTGCACGGGTGCCTGTCTGGTTGATTTGGAGAAGGCTTTCGACACCGTATGGTTAGAGGGTCTGTATCTGAAGCTAACCAGATGGGACATAAGTAAACCACTGCTATATATGCTTTATGACATGCTTAATGGTAGAAAGTTTGTTGTCAAGAGTGGCAATGTAACATCTACCACAACGTTTGATATTAAAAACGGTCTGCAACAGGGAGCGGTGAACTCGCCGATTCTCTTTAGTATTTACACCAGCGATCTCATTGGGAGTCTACCTCATGCAATTGCGTATGCCGATGATTTAATTGCGTACAGAACAGGTCCAAAAGTTGAAGTCATCAGAATTCTCTTGCAACGTGATTTCGATAAAATTCAACAATATTGTAATGATTGGAAGCTCAAAATCAACTTCCAGAAATGTGAAACTATCCTGTTTAGAACCCCTTTGTCTGGGGCCTCTAGGGATACGAGAAAGAACTGGCGCCAGCTAGTGATCGCTGGGCCACATGGACATCCACTGGCGAGTAAAAGTGTAGTAAAGTACCTTGGCATCTGGTTGGATCAGTATCTATATTTCAATCGACATGTAGAGGCTGCTCTGGCCAGGGCTAGGGGAGCTTTTGCCCTGACAAGACGGTTGTTTTATAGCAGCCGCCTTGATAGCAGGGTGAAAGTGATTTGCTACATGGCCCTAATCAGGCCAATGATTGCCTATGGATGCCCTGTGTGGTTCAACGTTGCACCATCTCTAATGGAAAAGATTCGGGTGTTCGAGAGACAGTGCCTTCGCGCTTGTCTCGGTCTTTATAGAACACCAGAGTCGGAGTACAAACATTATTATTCCAACGAGGTCCTATACAACGGGGCCAATACAAACAGGATAGATAACTTTTTAATTAAGCTCATTCGCGGACACATTGCAAGGGCGATGACCTCAACTAATGGACAAATCTTCGGGGCTTACTACCCCCAAGATGAATATTTTGAAAGCACACGTTCGAGTGGTTTTATCCCGCCCGAGGCTTTCCTATACCTTGATAGTCGAGGGCTGATTCAGGATAGATCGGCGATTCCGTTGATCTACCACGTCGGCCGCAGAACAGTCGATAGGCGGCTCCTCTACGACCGAGACATAGTCGCTGGGAGCGAAGCAGAGCGCCTCCGTTTCAGTAGGGCCGTGCCCGACCGGGATCGGAAGGAAGCCCGTGATCAGGTCCACCAATTTTGGTGGCTTAGCTAAATCCCGCCAATTGTCAGTCGACATAGACGAAATATCGCCTATGGCCGACTTACATATATCTATTGTAGCTTTAAGTTAGGTAGGGCAGTTGCGGCGGCACCAAAAAAAAAAAAAAAAAAAAAAAAAAAAAAAAAAAAAAAAAAAAAAAAAAAAAAAAAAGGCTGCTGTGGCTGTTGTAATTTTAAGTATTTAGGTTTATTTTAAGTAAGTTTAAGCTGATTTCTAGATTATTTTAAGTTAGTTTTTAAGTAGTTTAAGAAAATACGATCGATAATGATGACCTAGTTTTTAATTTTTTCTGGGTAAAAAATAAAACCTTAATATAGATAAAATAGAATTAAGTTATTTTTAGGCCGAAAGGCAATTAAAATTAAGTTAGAGATTAATTTAGAGCGCCCGCATAGGGCCAGTAAGTTAATTAAGATGATAGTTTTAGCTAGTTTTAAGATTTTTGTCTAGCATTTAAGTAGATATAAGTAAAAGGAAAATAAAGTAACTTTATCTGCTATGTGACAGATAATGTTTCTGTTTCCAATTGCTGTAATTGAAAGTGACATCAGAGAAGTGTTTTCAGAAAAAAGAGGATGTTGGGCAAACTATTGAGCAACCTTTTAATCTATCTCGGTCGTCTCAAAAACTGAACTCCAAGAAACTATCCTTTAGCTTCTGATGTTCCCCGAACCAACGTCGCCAAAATCGTGTCTATGACGATCCTCTTCTGATAATGAAGTATCCTTGATCGACAAATTGTGGCACAATAATAGGGAGGTGACTTCGTAATGGCCGCATACCCTGAACGTAGGGATGTGTGAATTTAGCGTAGTGTAAATGTTCGTTCTCCTGAAAGAAAGGAATCATGTGTTGTGCACATAAAAAGTCATTTTTTTCGAAATTACTCGAAAACTATAGGTTCTTTTGAAAAAAGTAGGAGTTACACATTGTAGCTCACGTTGTTCTACACAAAAATATTATTACACTTTCTATCAAAAACATTGGGTCAAAAAAATTTAATAAATTTATGTTTTTGAGTGGGGAAATTCTTTGTTCTTGGTTATGTTTGAAACAACAAATTTAAGTAGATCCTGCCATCTTGAAAAATCTTATTTATTTTATTTGAACGAAGAGTCTGATCAAATGTCACAAATTAAGTGGAGACTGGTGAACCCTTCCTTCATTAAATCTTCAGCAACATATCGTAGAGATGTATGCAAAGCAGCGTGTCAAAATCACTGGGGGTTTATTGATGAATAGAAGAGGTATAGTTTTGGTTCGTTCCGAATCAACCGGTTTGCACACCATATGCATAAAATCCTTCCAGTTAGGGATTGACGGTTGTTCAGGGATGGATTTTGCTGGGAGCCATTTATCATTATATCTACAAAACACATCTTGCAGATATGGTACGAGGATAACAGCTTTTCTGAACCCTTGTTTTTGCGAAGTTTGGTTGTGCTGCATTTACAAAACACATAAGTTACTCACATGTTCAGCAGTAGGAGCTGATATCATCTATGTTAGAAAGTATTATTGCCAAAAAAAAAAAAAAATTCTGATATGTTATGGCTAAGTTTAAAAAATTACCGCAACAATTCAAATCGCTGTATCTTTTGACCAATTCGAAGAACTTCAACTTTTCCCTTAAAACTTTGTGATAAAAAAAATTAGGAAGGAGTTAGAACAACAAGCTTGGAGAGAAAAATGTTTCGAAAAATTTCGATTTTTTTTTTCAAAAAACAGTGCGATAGAAAATTGTAGGAAATTTCTTCAGCTTAATTTTTCTTTTGGAATTATTTTTACTACGACGCACCGGCTCCGAGATATGCGGATGCAACGAATCATGTTTAAGTTTGCATTCTTCATTTATGTGTTTTAATTTTTAAAAAAGTTGTTTAATAAAAACCGTTTTATTTAAAACCGCTCCTACGATTTAAAAAAAAAATCGCACTTTTTTACATTTAAACAAGAATTCCGATGAAAACTTTTTCTTACTTTTTTTGAACAATCAAAATTCACAAAAATCGAAAGAAAATTTTTAAGTTCTCTTAATATTTTTAAAATTGTATTCGACACTGCGACCACACATAAGAGCAAGTACGTGCGCTCCAGTGTGCAATTTATATAAAGTGTTCGTGTTTACGGCGGATTTGCGATAATTTTTTTTTTTAAATTATCCTCATGTCAGATTTCAGATAATTTTTATTAACTTTGAATGGTCTAAAAAATAATCATTTTTTATGAATAATTCTTCATAACTTTTTTTCCCTCACCCAATTGAATTCACAATTTTTTATCGTAATCTAAGCAAAAAACAAACAAATTATTAGAAAAAAGCAAAAGCAGATTAAAATAAAACCAGTGCTAGTATCACAAATAAGTATTAATAAAATTTTTTTTTATTCTTTTTTTATATTTTTTTAATAAATCCCCAGTGAAAAAGGGACATGAAAATGAATCATGAAAATCCGCCCAGATTTGAATTTCTTACAGCCAAAAACCAGGTGACCGCGAAAAAATGTTGACATCTGGTTAATTTTTAGATATTCGAATTCATATCGGGTTTTTCAACAGGGACGCTACAAAAGTAGAGCGACAGGGACCGCAAACGACGCCATTTTTCTTGCTGTTCTTTTGACATTTCTCTTTAGCCATTTCATGATGAAAACACATACGAGCCAACAACGAGTCGAAACTATTAAAATTTACTACCGAAATTCGGAGTCAGTGGCCTCAACGTTAAGAGCGCTACGTCCAATTTATGGTCGTCATAATCGTCCTAGCAGACCAACAATTGAGCGTCTAGTGGAAAAACTTGAATCCACAGGCATAGTGCAAAATGTTCCCGTGCCAGTGAGACAAATAAGTGCCCGTAGTGTCGAGAATATTGCTGCCGCTGAGGCTTCAGTTGCAGAAAGCCCAAATGTGTCTCTCACACGTTGTTCTCAAGCGTTGGGCATCTCTGTGACGTCGTTGTGGCGAATTTTGCGAAAAGATCTTGGCCTACATCTATACAAGATTAAATTGACGCAAGAACTGAAGCCGCTTGACCACCAGAAGCGTCGTATGTTCGCGAATTGGGCTGAGCAACAACTTGAAAGTGATTCGGATTTTCATCGAAAAATCATCTTCAGCGATGAGGCTCATTTCTGGTTGAATGGCTTCGTCAATAAACAAAATATGCGGTATTGGTATTGAGTCATCATTGCATCCCGAAAAAATAACGGTTTGGTGTGGTTTATGAGCCGGCGCCGTTAGACTATTTCCTGTGGGGCTACGTCAAGTCTATGGTCTATGCCAACAAGCCAGCGACGATTGATGAACTTCGTACGAATATCGAACGTGAAATTGCAGCAGTATCGGCCGATTTATGCTTGAAAACCGTCGAAAATTCGGTTCAGCGTCTGGACTTCTGCAAGCGTGCCCGTGGTGGCCATGCAAAAGAGATCGAGTTCCATAGAAGTAGAAGTCCTGGCAATAAACAAATAAATACAAGTTATGTACACATCGTTCTGATTGAACATAAATCGAATCTATATACCAAATCGTGTACGCTTCGGGTGCAGTAGTAACATATGTCACGAACATATTCAAATCAAAGGAATTCATATGATATGTTCTGGTCATGATGGACTTCGATTGCCCCATACTCTTAACAGCTGCTTTGGTGTCAATTGAGTGAGACTGTGATTGACAATACGTCTTATCGGTTTCATATATAATCATTATTCACTTTCCAATATTAAAGTTCAGGTGCAGCCAAACCATCTCACCGAATTAGTTGCTGAATGGGACTAGTATATGTTTGCGTTGACTACACAACTCATGAGTATCCGAAAATAATAATAATATCTTTACTATGTGTGTGTAAGGCACATTACCTTTTACAATGAAAGGATGCTGCACGACGCTAGTTAGAAGCATTAGAAAGAGAAAGAAGATTTATTTTCGAACAGTAGATAGATTATAAGGAGAATATATGCTCACTTAAAACCAAAAACGAAGTCTAGAAGAAGAGTTTGAAAAATTGATTTCCAATCTGAGTATCTAACTTACAATGTCTAGGTTAGCAAGCAAACACTTTCTCTCCTGCACCACTGTCACCCACCCTCTCTCGAACTAAATAACGAATTTCTAAAAAAAAATAACAAATTACCAGAATCGTCTATTCATGGCACATGGAAAATGGTTTGTCAAATCAACCAAGTCCACATAAAACTTCCCCAAAAACTTCGATATATTCCTCCCTCTGCAAGCCTCAATAAGCCGTTCGCTTCTGGTTTCTGTCAAATGAAATTTAATAAACTAATCCTTTTGAAACCGACACAACATGGTTCCTAATAAATATGAACTTATTGGGCAACATTTCCATTCGGGAATCCTTAAATTGACAAAATGAATATCTTATAAATCCCTTTCTGAAAATTGTATGATTTATGTGCTGCTTATTAGTAAAGTCGGTACTTTGCCTTGTCAAAGCAAAAAGAATAACTTAACGTAGTTCATGAAGCTCACAGAATCACTTCCATATACGAGTACTCATGTACTCTGGCATTGTGTTTCTTCGCAAATTGAAATGATTATTATTATTTTTTTTTTTGTTTTGTGTAACCTTTTTTACAAATGCCACTCTGGCACGTTCCAGGATTCAGGCTCTTCCATGCATGGAAGCATAGAATTTAATATTATTATAGTTTGTGTAGCAAGCTTTGTCGGTTCGGTATTGTATAATGCGTTGAAAAATTATTCATAAAAGCAAAAGGTGAGGAGACGCACAAGGGTAGATAGATGTATTATGAAGTAGGTAACTTTTCATCAAGCTCAATATATATGTTGTCTATATAAAATGAAGTGAGTTTCCATGAGTTTTCATGATTTAAATGAATTAATGATGCTTGTTGAAGTACATTTCCATCATTTCATCTAGGTCGAAGTTTTTAAGGAGCTTATAAATTGAGCACATTAAAGGACAGATATTTGTCAAGGACTTGTAGGTGTATATGTCCAGGAGGATTTTGTTTCAAAGGTTAGGTTCAAGCACCTAACTGATGGAAAATGCTGTGTTTGGAACCTTTTCTCACCATTTATCTTTGCAACATTAGCCACAATACGTTTTTAAATTGCTTTGCATAAAGATACAAATTATGGTTATTTTTTAGATTCTGAGTGTTCATGATCGATTGATGTTGGGAAGAGGGGCTATAGAGAGGCGGCTCACATAATGTTATTTGATGGGTACATGGAGCTATAATTTTATCTGGAAGGCACATTAAAGCAGACAAATAATATAAGCTTAGGCAAGTGTTTTTGTGTACACATATCCAAGTAGGAATAAGTTTTTGAAAGGAAAAAAAATAGGCTGATTTTTAGTATACAGGTTGGTTGGTATTGATGTGGTTTACAATCCGAGAAAAGTCTCCAAATTTCCCATGTAAGGAATATTATTTTATTAGGTCAGGTCCGTTAGAGGGGGACAAATGTGATACGAATGGGGTTTTTGCTTTTATTTAAAAAAAACAGTAGCCTTTAGATAATAAATTGAACGACTGGATCGCACGTACTTGCTCATATGTGCGGTCACATCGTCGAATAAATTTAAAAATATGCACGACTGAGTCGCACGAACTTGTTCTTGTGTTAGATAACTGCTTAGTGGCTGCATATGTATGTATATAAGGGTGTTTTTTTAGACGTGTGGTTTTCAAGAAGAAATAATACGCATATAGTTTAATGTTATGGCCAAGAATTTAGCTTGATTATAAAGATAAGGGTTTGAATTATATTTTAAAAATGATTTCGGGGAAGTGACCGCCGCGGCTGGCTTGAATAAATTCCAGCCGAGGCCCAATTTTGTGAAAATCGGGATCGGTGGCCATCTCGTTTTTGGCCCATTTACCGAACATGTGACGCGCTTGATGGTCGTTTGGATTCAATTACTGAACGAGTTGGATTTTGTAAGCCTGCAAACCAAGATCCTTCCGCAAAGTCTTCCATAAAGTGGATGGGCACATCTCCAATTGTTGCGCGCGATGGCGGATGGACTCATTCGGGTCTTCTTCGATGCTCTGCTCCACCAAAACGAACCATTATTTTAATAATAAAATAAATAAATAAATTTATTGGTGCGACAACTCCTTAAGGAGCCAAGGCCTAGTGACTTATACTCTCAACCATTCCTGTGTGTGTGTTGTTAATCTGCAAGAATGGAAGGGACCTACAATTTACCGCCGATTCCGAACGGCTACATGAGATGCACTTTTTCGAGATAAATTTTACTCTTGGAGGTTTTGTCAGTTCCTCGCAAGAGGCAGTACCCCAGAAAAAAAGGTGGCTATGAGCTGGATTTGAACCCAGGTTCTTTAGCTTAGCAGTCCGACACACTAACAACTAAGCCACGGGGCACTACTTGGTAATAAATTTGCAAACTTGTTCGGGAGTAAGTTATTCATTATGAAATGGCAAACCAAACTGAGCATAAATCAAGTGACAGCTGTCAAAAAGACCACCTCCGAAAAAAGTATTGCCAGATTGAAAACCACACGTCTATTAAAATAAAAAAATATTTTTTTTTAGAAAATTCTTTCATTTTTTTAATTAGCTTAAAAGTTTTCTCGGAAAAACTAAGTATGCAATAAAATTTGAAAGCTAAATGTCTATTGAGGAAAAAAAATATTGAAAATCTTTCGACCACTTTTTTTAAAGTCATTTTTTATCGAAAAAATATTTTAAATTTTTGTCAAGTATGTCATTATAAGGAAATCTGTAGTTTTCATCTGGGAAAATTATTTAAAAAAATTTAATCAACCCATTTTCAAAATATTTCGAAAACCAATTTTTTTTTTAGAAAAAATTTAAAAATCGAAAAAAAAAGTTTTGGAAAATTTTGAAATGCAATATTAATTGAATTATAAATGACTTCCTATGTGCAAAATTTTATTGAAATCGGGATAATAGTTTACGTTAAACCGCATTGGAAAAAAACCCGTTATATGAGAGGTACCGTTATAGAACAGATTTTGAAAAATTCGTTCTAACCGAAATATGCATTGTTGTAAAAAAATAGCACCCTGAAATTTTATCAAAATCGTTAGAGCCGTTTTTGAGAAAATCAAACTTTTTGTTAAAAATTGTATGGCAGGTACCGTTATTTTTCGACCTAGAGCAAAAATTAAAAAAACCCTGAGATACTACCTAATAAATACTAAGTACCAAGTTTGAAGCAAATCGGCTCATCCGTTTAGGCTGTAGAAGCGCGGACAGACAGACAGGCAGACAGACAGACAGACGGACGGAATTTTCGGACCCACTTTTTCAACTTCTCTATTATCGTAATGTCATGTTTGATTGTTAGTTTTTTTTTGCACAAATCCATAATTTGCATTTTAGTACCTAAATCGCAAGTACAAATAAAAGGCACGACTGGGTCGCACGTACTTGCTCCCGTGTGCTAATCCTTTTTAGGTACAGGCGTCTTTTTGACAAAGATTTAATTTTAATGTTTTTTTGACGTGCAACTTCTCTAGAATCGTTGTGGTTTGAAGCTCGAACGAACATGCGTCACGACAAAGGGATAAACACATAAATATATAGGATTGTTAGCTTTTGCAGTTTTTTAGTGTATTATCTTTCCACTTGTTGTTTAGTGCTTATAATATAATTTGCTAATAGGAAGATATAAAGGACTTTTTTCAGTTTAATTTTCGTTTTGGTATGGAAAAAATTGAACAACTGGCATAAAGATTCGTGGGAATCAGCAGTATTGCAATAATGCTAGGTATAAGGACCTATATAGGTCCCAATAACAATAATTTACTTTTTGAAATCAAATTAATTAAAATAGCTGAATTATGTTTGATGGATCGATAAACGTATGATGTGGGTAGGTATTAATGGAATTTATTAAGGATATTATTTACCTATACTAAGGTTGGAAGGAAGGTAGGTACTAAATATAAGATACACGTTCCAACTACTGTTAAGCGAGTATGTAAAGCGACAATATTAAAAGTTAACACAGTGGTTTTGTTTATTTATAGGAAGGTGTAAACTTTTGTTTTCTCGATTGAAATTTTTGCATTCAGTAGTAATCGAATAATTCTTTTTATTTGTTAGTTGTTTTTGTGTGTTTATCATAGGCTCATTATTTATTCTGTTTTTATTTATTTTATTTTTTGGAAAAAATGTTGTAAGCCATCTTATGTCTTGTGCTGTTTTATATTTTCTGAATTTTTCATTTCAAAATCGTTCGACCAGTTTTTTCAAAAAAATGTTTTTTTTGAAAAACTTTTCGAAAACATATTTTAATTTTTTTTCGAGTATGTCAATTCAAAGAAGTCTAAAGCTTATACTAGGAGAAAAAATTAAAAAAAAATCTATTAAACCGTTTTCAAAATATTCAAAAAACAAAATATTTTTTTAAAAAAATTATTAAAAATCATAAAAAAATGTTTTTGAAAATTTTAAAAAGCAATATTATTTAAATCATAAAGTTCTACATATTTTGAAAATTTCATCAAAATCCGTTAATTAATTAACGAGAAAGTCTGATTTTAAAAAACCGGTCATATGGGAGGTACCGTTATAAAACTTTTTCTGAAAAATCCATTAAAATTTAAAGATAGATTTTGCACAGAAAACATCATTCTGAAAGTTTTATCAAAATCGTAGGAGCCGTTTTCGAGAAAAATAAGTTTTTCATTAAAAGTTATATGGCAGGTACCGTTAGTTTTGGAGCTAGAATGCCAATTCCAAAAACTGTCGGGTAGAGCACTCTAAAAATACTATATACCAAGTTTGAATCAAATCGGCCCAACCGTTTGGGCTGTAGATAGCGATACGGACAGACAGACAGACAGACAGACGGACGGAATTTCCGGACCCCCTTTTTTTGACTTCTCTATCATCGTAATGGCATGTTTGATTGTTAGAATTTTTTTTTTTTTACGAATGCATAACTTGCCTTATAGTCCCTATAACGCAAGTAAAAACTTGTAGCTGAAGTAATTTTACATAAATTTTACATTGCTGCATATAGTTTTCACATATACAGCTATAAGCTGTAGCTATAAGTTTTAATTTTTTTGTATTGTGAAAGCCTTTTGGGAAAGTTGGGGAAATTTCTCAGATTGTATACCAAAAATTTGACATTTGTTTATTTATTCTTATTGCGTATTAGCGCATAATAACAAATAATATAATATTTTTTAAAAAACACTTTACATATATATATGTATATTCACTGGCAACTATAGCTATGAGGGAAAAGAAGTAACGTATATTAGACCGACAGGACTGACGATATACACACATTAATAATGACAGGGTAATGAAAGACAGCGTACCTTCCAAAGGAAGTCACTTTCGGTGCTTAAAATATTTATTTATTTATGTATCTAAATAATTTACAAATAAATACAAATAAACAATGAAGACTTCAGGGTAACAAAAATAACATTGTTGAATTATAGCAAAAAGAAAAGAAAAAAATAATAAAAAACAAATTAAAGTGTCAAAAATTTACAAAAAATAAATAATAACAAAGGTTAAAAGATAATGAGTAACATAGGAAAGAATCATATTGAAAATTATTTAAATGTCGCAAAATTTATGTTGATAAGTTGTGGATAGTTTTATGTGATCGATGGATTCAGGATTGTCAGGATCAAGTAATTCGGCTAGTTGTAGTTCATAGCTGGTTGCATCGTTGTCATCGGTAGTTATTTTTGAAACACCACAGGTAACTAAGATATGCCAAATTGAATATTCCGTATTACAAAAGTAGCATTTATCTGGAGCTTCTGTGGTGAGTAGTCTGCTGGTAAAAAGTGTTTTTCCCAACCTCACGCGTAACAATTTAATGCAGTTTTCCCTTGTAAAATTTCTGTTGCAGGGAGTACGCTTGTAGTGACTCTGGTAAGTACGCAAGAATGATTGGCTGTTTTCCCATCAAATAGCTATCTCATTATCTAAGACTGCTGATAGGGTTTTTTGGATTGGATGAAAAGAATTTGGAATTTCGACTATGAGTGGGAGAGTATGTGTATCCTTAGCTGCGTTATCACAGTCTTGGTTGCCCTTGATGCCAACATGTCCAGGTATACAAACCAACAAAATATCTTTGGAGCTATTTAGTATGGTTCGGATATTTTCCAGGGATGGACATTAGTTGAGTTTTTAGGTCGTTAAGTATGTTGAGATTGTCTGTGAAAATTAACTTTTTTCCTGGTAGATCTTTGGTGAGAAATAAACATTTCTGAATAGCTGTTAGTTCGGAGATATAGCTTCCGGCCAGTTCGGGTACAACTCCTTGATGAACAATTATTGTTTCTTCATTAAATATGAGTTCCACTATTGTGTATGAAGAGTTAGATTTTTACCATCAGTATAAAATATCCTGTCTGCATTTGTATCAGCTATAATCTCTTTATGAAGCACTTTATATAGTTGAATTGGAGTTTTTTTTTTTTGTAATTGGCTAAGGTTGTATTAATTGACAGCGTACCTCTTTTCCAGGGTGGTGGAGGGTTATAATTTGAATAGTCGACGTTTGTAAGGTAGCTTGGTAAACTAATTAATGGGACTGCTACAGATGAGGTGATGTTCCTTATTGCAGTAGTAGTACCATTTCGGGGTTTATCCATGTTAAAGGATTTATTAAATTCTTTATGAAGAGGATGGATAGGATTAGGATAGGTTTTCCTAGAGCTTTGCTCATAAGCTAATGATCGTTTTTTTCCAACGTGTTCGAATGATAAATACCTAACCAATTTCTCTCCTAAGACCTGTTATAGGCGAAATCCTTAAGGCACCTGTTGCCGTGCGAAAACATTAGTTGATTGCTGCATTTATAGTTTCAACATTTTTCTTGTTTGTCCACATAAAAATCGTCAAACCATGTTGAAGGGATCCTTCTACCACAGTTTTTGCAATTTTTTTTTATAATTAACGCGCGCACAAGAGACTATTTGTTTCCCTTTTAATGTAGAACACACTGCGCGGGCATAAGGAAGATAGGGAGGGCAGAAATAGGAGGGGTCGATTGACATTGGTTATGAATTTTAGCAGATTAAAATGGCAACGGAAAATCTCGCCGGGTAAACTATTCCAAATTCGTGTTGTTCGGCTAAAAAAAAAATCCCTATATTTCACGGTACTTCCACGGTGAACTGATTAGCATTACTTGCGAGACAAGTATTACGGGAGAAATTTTAAGAGGATAATGCAACTGGCTACTTTCGAGTGAACATTTTTTTGTAAAAGAAAGAGAAAGAGAGGGGCAATTGTTTCAGCGGCAGTTTTATTTCTATCAATCTTAATGCTTGATTTTGTATTTTATCAAGCATAAGCGATGTTTGTGAAGCACCTGCCCAGAGGTGGGAGTTATACTCGAGTTTAGGGCGTATAAACGCTTTATAAACTATAGCCAAATCAGATGAGGAAAAGTACTTCTAACACCGATACAGAAACCCTAAGCACTTAGCAGCATTCTTAGCGATCTCAAATATATGATCGTTCCAACGGAGGTGGTCGTTGACACACATACCGATTACTGAGAGCTTTTTGGTTTCTTCGATGTAAGTGCCATTCATGGACAATGGCATTGGGGGTATGTTTAGCTTTAACGACAGAAGACATCATTGAGTTTTCGAAGCATTAAACTTCACACGATTCCTATTACCCCATTTGACAATGCTGTATAAATCGGAGTTTAATGAGCTTGACATACGGCACCGTTACAATTGTTAAGTGGATTAGAAGTAGCAGACAGAAGATCATTTATAAAAATGAGGAAAAGAGTCGGAGACTCTAACAGAGCCCTGTGGCACACCAGCATTTATTTTGTGGGAATCAGACTTGAATCCGTCCAATACAAATTGTAATTCTAATCCAACGAACAAGAGTATCATAGATTCCAAAAGCACGCATTTTCGATAAGAGAGCTTCATGCCAAACTCTATCAAATGCCTTGGAAATATCAAGAGCAATAATCTTACTTTCACCAAAGCGATGTAAAGATTTAGTCCACTGTTCGGTGAGATATGCCATCAGATCACCAGTGGAACGGTTATTGCGGAAGCCATACTGACAGTCATGGAAAAGCTTTCGATCTTCGAGATATTCCCTAAGCTGACGGTTAATTAGTGTTTCCATGACCTTAGAAAGAAGGGATGTCAGTGCTATGGGTCGATAGGAGGAGGGGGAGGATGGGTTACCTTTTTTAGGGGCAGACTGGACAAATGCTGTTTTTTTGGAAAGATTCCATGGATAGCAGTCTCAATATGAGGTCCTTTTTTTGGAGCAGACCATTTTAAGTACATCGTTGCGTAATTTTAGATGGTTTGTTGCTTTTTTTATTTGTGAATTCCATTTCAAATTGCCGGAAAAACATACACCGAGTATCTTTAGTTCTCTTTTGAGAGGGATCGATTCATTTCGCATTAACAAAGGTGAACATTAACATTTCCTTTTTCTGCATACATGGATAACTTCAATTTTGTTTGTAGGGATCGACGCTCCTCTTTCTTGGGCCCACTGATGGGTTGCTATGTCCGTCACTTTCAAAAATTGTTTAACATGGTTAGGATCTCCTGATGCTACTGCATAGATATTATCAGCGTAAACACCAATACAATCTAATTAATATGTTGGGGTAACAAGCTGACATATCAATGAATCGATGTAAGAATTGAACCTTGAGGTACGCCATTTTCTAGTTTACTTAAGGAAGCCATATAACCATCTTCATTTACCTGAAATGTTCTACCTGTCATAAAGGTGGCTATAATCTTTAAAATGTTGTTGGGAACTCCCCATGATTGGAACTGTTTGATAGCTGCCATAATTATCACTCTATCGAAAGCCTTTTCAAGGTCAGCTGACACAATAACACTATGTTTTCTCATAGATAGGTTTTCAGATAGTTTTTCCTCTAAGAGGAGTAATAGGCTATGTACACCTCTATTTGGGCGAAAGGCATGTTGTGCAGGAAGTATCTTTTTTCAATGTCCCAAGTGATTCTTCTCGCTATAACTTTCTCAAAAATTTTGGAAAGAACCGGGAGGAGTGAAAAATGGCGATATTCTTCGAATGAGTGGCAAATTCGTGATTTCTTGGCAATTGGCTTGAGCTGCTCTTTTTTCCAGTCCTGTGGAAAGTTTCCAGATCATATTCTATTGCACAAAGTTTTAAGGTCTAACGCTGGACCCATTTTCCCAAGAGGCTCTTTTTGATTGAATACTCTCTCTCCGAAATTTGGCAAAGTATTTTCCAAGCTTTGTTTTTTCATCCCGGAGCTTGGCTATATCTTGTGGAAATCATATTGGATTCTTTTTATTTAAATTTTGGACCTTCGCTACTGGGATGCATTTGGATGCAGTAGCTCGTATAATTTTGCAACGGTTCTTCGTATGACCGAGTTTCTGGCATGATACACAGCGCATAGTATTTGCAATGAACTCTTCGACTTGACAGTTAAGCCAACCAATTTTTATTGCAGTTTGTCGTCGAATGAGATCGAATGTGAGAACAGCTGGCCCTGTGGGTACGAGCACATCTTTTTCTTTTTTCGTGATTTTTCTTAATGCAACCACTTAAATTTTTTGAAGTTCAGACAATAGTTCTCCCTCAGATATATCAATTATAAATCTAGAATATATTTTATCTTGTACCAAGTTAAGATTTACATGGTTTGTTAATCTTTAAAATTGAATTCTAAACCACGATTGATTTGGAATGGATTGTAAGAGGAAAGTCGTCGAAGTTTATCACCGTCTCCTGTTTTTTCGTTACCAGATATAACAATGAAACGTGGAATGTTGTTATCGTTGTTAATTGTAGGCAGTGATGGTTCAAATTCAGCATATTGACATCTTCGTTTGCTTTGTTGTTTTTTACTTCGGTTTAACACAAACTCTGGTTCGAACGTGTCAAACCGGTTTTTGACAATAGGGGGTGTTCTCCCCTCCATTTGTTCTTTGTATGAATTTGTTGAAGTTAATGCTCAGTTATCATATCAGCGATTAAAGAGCAACAAACAACAACAAAAAATAATAGGCTTTTGATCAACACTAACTATATAGTTCTAGCAAGAGACACCCGTGTTAATGTGAAGATTTTCTGGCAAGAATTGAGTTTTTAAAATATATAATCTTCATTCTTCAACCTCAACTGTACTTGATCGGTCATTCACCGTGCATTACTTGTAAATTAATTTGTTTGAATAAGGAATTACTTTGTATTATTTGCCTAAGCAAGTTATTAATTGTGTTAAAATAATTTGCTAAATAGATTGTTTAATTTACTCGAAAAGTGGTTATGAATTCCCTTTAAATTAAAATATTTATTTAGTTTATAGAGATTTAAAATATGAAATATAATCAAATTAAAATTTACAAAAAGGAAATACATGAGGAGAGCGTTATTTGAACTATTTCAAAACATTCTTTTAATTTTGTAAATTTACTAAATTTTAATAAGAGGAAATTAAAGGAAATTTAAGAAAAGTACAGATTCAAGGCGACGGAGATCAGATTTGGCTCCGAATTCTGAGTTAGCTTTAGTTATAGAGTCATCTATGTGGCTCAGAAAGAGAATAAACTGTTAAATACGCTAGGTTTTTTTTTTATATAACGTGTGCACGCAAAAGGGAAGAAACAATTGAAGGCGTCGAATAATATATTTTTTTTTTTAGTTTTTAATGCTTTCAAATTTAAATGGCAGGGGTGTTATTCGGCTAAAAAAATTCGGGTAAAACATTTAAGGGAAGGCATGCAAATGATAAAATAAAGAAAGTTTTTAAACATTGCATCGGTTTTGGAGAGGGGCAATTGTTTCAGAGACTGTTCTATTTCCAATCAATGTTAACGCTCTGTTTTATATTCTATCGAATAGCGATGTTTGAGAAGCACCTTCCCAGGGATGTAAGTTATACCCAAGTTTTGGGCGAATAAACGCTTTATAAATTGTAGCCAGATCAGAAGGGAAAAAAACTTCTTACATCGAATCAGAAAACCTAAGCACTTAGCAGCATTTTTAGCTTCGTTCCGACGGAGGTCGTCGTTGACATACATACCGAGTACTGAAAACTTTTCGTTTTTTTTTATTGCAAGCGCCATTCATTTAAAATTGAATGGGAGGTATGTTTACTTTAAAGAAAGAAAAAAAAGCATTTAGTTTTCGAAACATTAAACTCCACACGATTTTTATTACCTCATTTGACAATTCTGTTGACTGAGCTTAACATTGCGTTACGATTAAACTTCTGAAGGCGAAAGACGTATATCACAGAACAAATATTTAAAGCTTAGAAAAAAGTGGCCAGCAAAACAGTTTAGTAAGTGGATTAGAAGTAACAGACAAAAGGAAGGAAGGAAGTTTCTAATCCAACGAACAAGAGTGTCATTGAACCCAAAAGCATGCATTTTCTAAGAAATGGCTTTAAGACAAAATCTATCAAATGCTTTGGAAATATCAAGTGCAATTGTTTTATTTTCGGTGAGATATGTCATTAGATCACAAGTGGAACGATTGCTGCGAAAGCCATACTGTCGGTAATGAAGAAGATTTCGGTCTTGGAGATATTCCTTAAGCGGACGGTTAATTATTGTTTCCATGACCTTTAAAAGAAGAGACGTAATTGCTATGGGTCGGTAGGAGGAGTGGTCATCTTTCTTAACTGGACAAATGCTGTTTTCCATCTTCTAAGAACTATTCCAAAAGAGTCAGAGCGATGCAGGAAAAGCTTACGCAGTGGCTTTGCCAGATTGAAAGAACTACGGTACAAGTGATGCGGCAATGGAATAATGTGGAATGGAGAGCTACCGAAATGAGATGGGAGAAAGTTTGAAGAGTTGAAAATAAGTTTGTCATCTACGACGACCGTTGGAACCGAAGATTATGAAGAGTTTTGAATACTTTTTACAAGCGACCACTTCTTTGAGCTTCTTTACGCTTCGAGCTAAACAAAACTTTCCTTGGGTTTGATACATTTTTAACTCTGTTAGGAATAAATGCTTGCACGCCTAAAAAATCACAATTTTGATCAATGTCACTTTCGAGGAATCATAGTGACCAGTTTAAGTTACGGAAGAAGTTATTCAGGCCATCTAAGTCAGCCAAGTATTGCCAAACGGTCCTGTTGGAAAGTATTTCTCTGGATGAGTGTAGGACGATACATTTACTGAAATGACACAATCAATGTTCCGAAGGACCAATTGGAGAAGTTACACTAATTGTAGATACATGTACTAGAGTACGGGCAGCTTTCTTATCAACATCGTGTATTCGAGTGGACTCTTCGATCAGCTGGGTAAGGTGGTCTAGCCCAGCAAATATCTCGACAAACCCTGCTTCCTGCTAGGCTGACCAGAATAGCGGAGTCAGTAGGAATTGTGTGCATTTAAATCACCCGCAATAACAATTTCTGGGCGAGGATAATAGAAATAAGTATCAGTTTAAGTTGCAAATATGCTAATCTTCCAACCCCACTGCAATAAAACCCTGGTTGGAATTTTCTTAAGGATTTGATATGTATCTAAATTATGTTGAAGGAAATAATAAATGCGTCCTTTTTGTCACAACTCATAACACTTCACAATCTGGGGACAAAGTAAGCTTAAACATCTCTTAATAACTTATTTATGACATGACGCTGTTGCCGCCACCAAGGAGGCATCGTGTTTTTTTACGACAATAGGATAAATAACTCAAAACATTTTTTTCTCATATCAACCAAAAAAATAAATGGCCCAACTGCGTCGCACACATTTGCACTTAATGAAAAGAAAGAAAAAACTGATAAATTAGATGATTTAAGTTGTAAACACATTTTTAAGGTTGCCTCCGGGTCACTTAGCGAATATTTTTAGCCAACTATAATCTACTTCGATTCAAGACTGATGTTCTTCTCCTTAAACTGAAAGTAAGTAGTACCAGCGGAAAATTCTCATAAGGGAAATTTCGGGAACTTTGCCCATTTGTATAAATAGAAGAATAAAAGGCTGTAGGGGACACAGTTGATTTTTGTGCGTTGAAGTGTGAACATCGAAAGCGATAATTAAATGTGGCTGTTGAATTGAGGTAAAGTAAAAAGTATTATGGAGTAGTTTTAGTTGTGATTTAATTGTGAATGTGTGTGTAAATTAAGAAAATCGTTGTGCACTTTTTAAGGGGAAATTGAGTTTTATTCAACTAACCCAGGCAAAAATATTACAATATTATTACATTTTTGTATATGTTTCGTTTTTTTTTTTATAAATCCATAATGAACCCTTAAAGCACATCCATTGAAGGAAAGGATAAGCACATATAAAGCACATGAATCAATCAGGCCTATTCAGAAACAGAAGTGAGAAAATAAGGATCTAAGTAAACACAACATTTATGAACAAAACCCTTTTTTTGTCACATGACCGTTTGGAAAAGGGGTTTCCAATGTTTTTCCCTATTAGGTACCTTCTGCTTAGTGGGGTATGTAAAGAAAAACATACTTTACAAACATATACATACGATGTACTCACCACAACTGGCAGCATCAACTCGTGCGTCTCATTGCCACGCCAAATGTGCGAATCCAACGGTAAGGTCTGCATGTCACACTCCAGCGAATTGATTTTTTCCTGCAGGCGCGATAGGATACGTGGCCTCGATATCGGCTTCGACTTGGACGACTGCGGAGGACCCGTTGTGGTTGACTTGCTTTCGTTAGTCAAAGTCGACACTGGAGTTGTGGAAGAAGATTGCAACGACGAATTTGGAGTGACTGGCTTTTCATTGCCAATGGTAGATGATGGAATTGGTGTTGATGAAGCACCCATAGAGCTTGTCGATCTCATTTCAATTTTGCTATTCATCGTAGTTGGGGAGGTGTGGGGAGTGGAAGACGAAGGTAATGGTGATGATGGCGATAGTGATTTTTCCTCATTAGTCCGAGTTATATCCTTAGGCGTGTTTGCTGTACGTTCAGCTGGAATTGCCACCTGTAAACCAATACTTTTTTGCAATTCAACTTTAACACGTTTCAACGTCTTTGGTGCAACTGTTCCAGATCCAAGACTGTTATCACCACCACCGGTATGTTTGGATTCGCCAATTAGTTGAGCTCTACCCGTTGTCGAGGGTAAAGTGATGGTTGTTGTTGCCGCTGTTGTAGCTTGTCCATCTGCTTGTGGCACAGTCCTACCAACTTTATCCGTTGTTGCATGAGCTACAACTGATGCTGCAGCAGATAATTTTCTCCTCTGAAGCATTTCATTATACAACTCCTTGCTGTTATAGAATTTCGTAGTGGAAAACTCTGGGTGTGCATCAGTCAGATGGCTCTCCACCGTCTCGGTTGTCTTTGCATTGTCAGTTTTAAACTTCGTATTTGAGAAACCAACCCTCGTAGCTGGCTCATGATGAAGAGGAAAATCGAAACTTTTCTTCACCCTTCTATCAATAAACTCAATTTGGTGATTTACCATCAATTTCTGCCTCGGATTTCGTAACGACTTCGAAGTGGTCGCCGACGAAATTGGTGTCGATTTTGTTGTTGATTGTTCGAATTCATCGAACCGGAATTTCTTCTCAATTTCCGTTATAACGCCATCCTTCTCCTGGAGCAGTTTACCAGTGAAATCAGTTATTTCACCCTTCTTCTGCTGATTGACTGATGGGATTCTTGTAATGATGGTGGCGGCAGCATCTTGGCGCCCAATGTGGGGCTCATCAGTGTCAATCGGTGTATTTATGTCCAATGAATTCGAAAGCATATTCCGATCGTGTACCTCTTCAGCATCATGCTCACTCCATTTTGAGGGTAAGTCTTTAAGGTAAATATTTTTCTCTCGGATAAGTTTTTCGTTTGAATTTCTAATAATCGGGTTGAAATCCTCCAGCTTCAGAGGGTAAAGGTCAATGATATTGATTTTGCCTCCGCTGGCTGGCGAATCGACTGCATCGGCGGTGGCACTATTTGCCGGAGAAGAAATATAGTTCTCATTGGGGCTGTCCAGATTCTGATTAATTCCCCCATTAAACTGGTCCGTGATAATTTCTGCTAATTTAATCCGATACAGACCGTTTCCCAGTTTCTTTTCGACGTGTATATCATTAATCAGAGTTTCGTGGGTCGTGGTCATGGACATTGGGTCGTTTGTTTTATTCATTGCATGGAACGGAATTGATGTTGGAACTGATGGAGTTTGTAGGTCTGACAAGGGTTTGATGGTGCTTGGAGCTGATGCTGTACTTGTTACTGTTATCCCTCCAGCACTGACTACTGTAGATGAAGCTGGAGGACGCTCGTCAGTGTTCTCTTGATCGGTTTCAGGCTGATTGGAAATCGGTTCACGTACTTGCAAGGGGTCAGTTGATGGAACTGATGCAGACACCGCCATTGTAGTGTGAGGCATGCGGCTAGTATTTTCGATTGATGATGATGATGATGATGATGATGATGACGACGACGAGGATGATGATGGAGAAATTGACGATGAATGTGGAGTTGCCATTGTTGTTGTCATTGGAGAAGAAGAAGCTACTTGATTTGACGTTTTGATTTGTGTAGCAGAAACTACATTTTGATTTCTTGTTACATCAACAGAAATTGATTTAGTATTAGGATTTGGATTTATTTGAGGCACATCCGTGAAGGGGTGGTTATCATGGTTTTGTGTTGTTGAAATGTACGCTGGGGTGATGCTGTGAAAAGTGCTTGGGGGTGTTGTATTTGATTCACTCAGTCCGATGTGACAATTTATAAAGAAAAGTAGTGCCAGCGGAAGGGCTTTACTTCGATTTATGTATGACTTCATGGTTTTAGGCTTTGCTAACATTTGCTCAAGAATTTTGTTGTTAAGATGGATTATCTTGAAGAAATTATCGGAAAATAAGTTTTTTATTCATAGTTTTGAACGATATTTTCTGGATTCGAATTTTAATTATTGTTTTATGTTGAACTCTGAAACAAAGAATAAGAAGTTATTATTATCATTAATAGTTATAAAATTATTTTTAATGGAAATGGAGAAAATAGTTCTAAGGGATGAAAACTACATGATATACAGAGACAAGTTCCAAAACAGGGGATGTTTTTTTCTTTTTTTATTAATTAGTCCATAGGTATTCATAACAGTTGCCTAATGAATTTTCAAAACTTTAAAGTACCAAATGAATCATTGTATAAGGCTTTCCTGAAATTTCGTTTAAACAATAACGTCAAGTTCAAAATCCTTTGGTATTTACCGAATTGCTTTCGTTTAGAATGCAAAGCTAGGAAATTTGTATTCAAGGGATTCTCAAAAACTTCTCCATTCTCGTGTTCTTCCAAAACTAAAATGCAAATTTAACAACACCTGTCCTCAAAATGTGAAGCTTCCTCCAAAAAAGCAAAAGCTGAAAGCAGGGACTCCTGAATCAATTTAAATACAGAATACCGACAGCATCAGAGCTTTAAAATGCTGACATACCAGTAGAGTATGTGT
Organism: Platycheirus rosarum; assembly: GCA_963971375.1. Lineage (NCBI taxonomy): Eukaryota > Metazoa > Arthropoda > Insecta > Diptera > Syrphidae > Platycheirus > Platycheirus rosarum. Next base: position 28,574,007 of record OZ020507.1, read on the forward strand.
AAGTGTTGGTATAAATGAGGTTCTTGTATACAAAATAAAAAAATCCAACTCAAAAACCTCCCTGCATAAGCACTTATAATGTCCAAAAATCCAAAATGGGCCGTCGATTAATTTGGTGGGAAATTAATTGACAATCGGGCGACAGAATGATAAATGAACCAAATTTTCGCATAATTAATGAAAACCCAAATGAGTTTCTGCAGATTTGAAAAACAAATTAGTGGTTAATGGATTTTGCTTTTATGCCGGGGTTTTTTGTTTTGTGCACGACCCGAAATTAGGGTTACCCTAAAATACCAAAAGTAATCACAGTTTCACACAGCACAAGGATACCTAAATAGAAAGGCTTGGTATATGCGGATACAAAAAAAAAACCAAAGGATATTTGGTTGCTTGGAAATTAGATACAACCGATTGGTTCTTTTGTTTTTGCATACAAAATGGCCTTAATTTATCCGTTTTGGCAAAGCTCCTGTGGGAAAGTGAGAGATATTTTTTTTTTGGAAAATATTAAAAACCGACTGTAATATTGAATTTATAAATCGAAAAGGAAACCTCATTATATCCGAAGGATATTTTCAATGTTTTCGATTTGTATTTGAATATTGTAAGCTTTATTTTTGTTATTTCCTTTTGAACATAAAAAGGGAGCTGGTTTCTGGGTATTTGATCGGCAGTATGGTTTTTTTTCGCGCGCATGAAAAGTATTATTTTTTATGTGCCCTTTTTACTTGCGATGTATAGGGACTTTAAGGCAAGTTATGCATTCGTAAAAAAAAATTCTAAGAATTAAACATGACATAACGATAATAGGGAAGACGAAAAAAGTGGGTTAGAAAATTCTGTCTGTCTGTCTGTCTCTCTGTCTGCCTGTCCGTATCGATTCCTACAGCCTAAACGGCTGGGCCAATTTGATTCAAACTTGGAATATACATAGTATTTTTAGAGTACTCTACCCGACTGTTTTTCGAACTGGCATTCCAGCTCCAAAACTAACGGTGCCTGCAATATAACTTTTGATGAAAAACTTATTTTTCTCGAAAACGGCTCCTACGATTTTTATAAAATTTTCTGAATAATGTTTTCTATGCAAAATCTATCTCTTAATTTTAATAGATTTTTCAGAAAAAGTTTTATAACGGTACCTCCCATATGACCGGTTTCTTAAAATCAGGGAGAAAATTTCATCAAAATCTGTCAATTAGTTAACGATAATTGACGGATTTTGATGAAATTTTCAAAATATGTAGTGTTTTATGGTTTAAATGATATTGCTTATTTAAATTTTTAAAAAACTTTTTTTTTAATTTTTATTTTTTTTAAACTTATTTTGTTTTTTGAATATTTTGAAAACGAATCTATAGATTTTTTTTTTTAAATTTTTCTCCTTGTATAAACTATAGATTTCTTTAAATTGACATACTAAAAAAAAATTTTTAATATGTTTTCGAAAAGTTTTCAAACATTTTTTTGAAAAAAAACTGCCCGAACGATTTTGAAATGAAATATTCACAAAATAGAAAACAGCAAAAGAAATAACATGGCTTACAACATTTTTTTCCAAAAAGCGTTATGAAAAGTGTTTTTTTGATTTCATACAAATTTTATTTGTTTAATATTTTCCCCCAAATTTTATTTTATATTGCTCGGTTGAGCCCCAGCCACTAGTCTAATGAAAGCAAACTTCGTTATTATAGTTTTCTACAAAACATAATCCACATCTACAATAGTACACTGATTTTTATTTGCGATTATAGGAACTATAACGCAAGTTATGCATTCGTGCAATTAAAAGTCACAAAAATCGAATAAATGCTTTGATGTCCACTTTAGTTTTCTTAAATTTTATTTTACAACGTGACAGCACATATGAGCAAGTACGCGCGATGCAGTCGTGCAATTTATTTTCAAACACCTTCCGAATATTTGAAAATTAAATAGATGCCAATACTCACTACTTTAAAGTAACCAAGTCAAAATGATCCACATTCGTTTGGTGCGCTAAAAAAACGAATCCTTCTTCTTTAAAGTGCGTGCAAAGTGAGCTTCCAGGTATTAGATGAACAATTATATAGAACAATGAAATATATAAATCACTGCGATGTATACATTGGCAAATGAAGGAATTGTGTATTAATTTGGGTTGAATTCATATGGATATATGAAGTGAAGCGAAGCATTCTGTGCAACATGTTTCCTGGATGAAAGTTCTATGCATACATACGCGCATAGGGATCATGTTTTACTTTAACGACAAACATCGAGTTGAATTTTGTTTAGCATTAAATTCCACTGCATGCACATTTTATTTCCCGTTCAGAATTTATAAGCTTCCATTTTTAATGGTTGTGAAACTTAAAAAGAATTTGAATAGCTGAACGTAATGTTGCCAACAAAATAATTAGTTGGATACATGGCTTCAAACATTTGGCTATTGAAGAATAGTAGAAAGTGTGTCGGTATTAAACAGAGTAATGAGACAGCTTACCTTACCTTCATTACCATAGGTGGCGCTTCAGTCCATCTAGACCTGGGCCTCAACAAACAAGACTTCTCCAACCACAACCAGCTCTATCTCTAGTTATGCAACCTAAAGCGCCCTTATCCACTTTTGATAATGTCAATTCGTCTGCAACATGTAACAGGATTTGAGTGATAAGATTCTTCTAAAATGGACAATTTAATTGCCCGAGGGAAGAGCTTTGCAACTCAATTGTCTTCTTAGCCCGAATAAGTAGCGATTGGCAAGAGTTGTTCTTCATTTGATCTCAGCGCTGGTGTTGTTCTCTAGGTTGATAGAAGAGACAAGGTCCGCAACTACCTCAAAGTTATAGCCGTCTATTGTGAGGTTTTGTCCGAAACGTTGATGTTGGTTGTCTCTTCTTAATGACAGTATTGTAATTTATAAAAGTTAGGTAGAAACAGCAACATCGTTTGTGTTGCTGTGAAGGTGCACAACGGAATTTTTGCAATTTCATATCGTACCACGGAATCTGCCACAGAATAAACAACCACAGAACAAACAAGTCGTCAATTGGTCCGTTAATCCTCTAAGAAAAAAAAAATACAAACTACATAGTTTTTACTTTCGATTATAGGGACTATAAGGCAAGATTAGGATTCGTGAATATTAAAAAAATTGAGATAACAATCAAACATGACATTACGACCATAGAGAAGTATAAAAAAGTGATCGAGAAAAAATGTCTGTATGTCTGTCTGTCTGTCAGTATGCATAAGCGATTATCTTCAAACTTGGTGTGTGTGATTATTTTGTCATTCCCCAGAGGGGAAATTGAAATTTTATTTTTAGCCTTTAAAATAACGTTATCTGCCATATGACCGTTTAGGAATATCTTATTTTTTTCGAAAACGGCTCCAACGATTTTAATGCAAATTTTTGAGAATTTTTTTTGTTGGTATTGGCATCGACGCGACGCAGGCATGAGAACATTTTTTTTCTATAGTTTGATTCAGCTGTCTTTTGTTGGCTCTTAAACAGTTCTTCTTATTACTTTTTCTTTAAACAAATACTTCGACTGTTGAGAAGCTAAAAAAAAAATTTAACACTACTTCAGATCAGGAAGCAAAGATCAGCATGATGACCAGAGATGAGCTGCGTGAAGAACTTAACAAGCTCGGCTTAGAGCAGGGTGGCCTCAAGGAAGAGTCGCAAGCGTGATTAGTGCAGGCTACGAAACCAGGTGTGGCTTGAGCCAAGGATCTAGAGGGACCTAATAAGAGTGCTGTTTCTGGTACTGTCAGCGGTGGAGAAAGTGAAATCCTGGAATTGCGTAGCGAATTTCAAAGATTGAGGGAAAGTATTTCAGAGCTCACGAAAGTGCAATCAGTTGTCAATGATGGTCAAGGGCAAAAAGGTGTAGCCTCTTCAGGTGGGTGCTGTTCTCAGGCTATGTATACTGTCCCAGATGTTGCAGATATGGTACCGGAATTTAACCCAAATCAGTAACCAGGCTTTCGTCAAATATCTGGAAGAAGAAGGTAGGGATATTCAGCGCATTTACGGGTTGGATTAAAAACTAGTTTTGTTGGCGGCGACAACAAAACTTATGGGTGCAGCTCAAATGTAGAGTAGCAGTATAACTCCCGATTCATTGGACGAGTTCTTTACATGACTTTGCCGAACTTTTCCTAGTGGAGACGATGATATGGACATTCAGACAGACTGCGAGAGAGGAGACAGGGTTATGTTGAAGATGTTGAAGAGTACGTCTTTGAGATTAAAGGAATATATATTACCCAGGGTATACGTGATCCTACATCAGTTGATGACATCCTTGAAAGGGTCCGGTGGTTAATGGAAATAAGAATGAAAAGTTGGCGTGGAACAGAGAGGCCTTGGGCTGAGGGAGCAGAAAGAAGAGCAGATGACCGGGTTGGTAGTAGTGATAATGAGGCTACTTGTTTCTGCTGCCAGGGAGTAGGACAAATAGGAGAAACTGCCCCTTTCCCACTGTGGAGTCTGGACGTGACTGCGTCGATGCGAAAGTCCGAGGCCGACGCTGGAAACCTGAATTACGTTCCGTATGAGACCCAACTACGAGGATTTGGTGGTGAAGGGTGTGTTACCTTGGGGCGCCTATATGCTGAAATGGCAGTCGACCAGTTGAAATCGCGATGTCGATTGTAGACATCATGCATCATGCAAGACACAGCGAAGCAGATACTCATGGTCAAAGACGAGTTCCCAAGAAGCGAGAAGCTGTGGGTAGCAGATCTAGACATAGGTGAGGTTGAAACGCTGAATAGAGATAGGTTGCGGGAGCTTATAGATCTACACTGCAGCTGCTTCGCCATGAATGCGGAGGAGTTGGTATACGTTCAGCCGTATAGAATTCCATTTGCACGGCGGGCCGTCGTTAGCGAGAAAGTTAAGGAACTGCTGGACCTAGGTGTGATTCGACCATCGACGTCTGAGCACTCAACAAGGTCACTATTAAGCGAAAGTTTCCAATGCCAGTGATTGATGAGGAACTTTTTTTTCCCATACTAGATTTGGCATCCGGTTACCACAAAATTCGAATGGAGGAGCAAAGTAAGAAATTTACTGCTTTCTCGACAGACAACGGGTGTTACGAGTTTAATCGGATGCCGTTTGGTCTCGTTAATGCTCCTGCTCATTTTTGAGCCTGTATGAAGCAAGTAAAATCAAGGCTGGTTAAAGGTGATGCGGAGGTGTATCTAGACGACACTATTATTGCTAGCAAGACGGCCGAAGAGGTACTGGAAAAACTCCAGAAAATTCTACAAACATTAAAAGAGTTTGGACTAACTCGTAACGTGGACGAAAGAGGGGTAAGATCAAGCGAGCGAAAGACGGCAGCTATAACGGAATTCTCTACACCTCGCAATATTCATTCCGAAAATTCGTTGGCATTTAAGCGGTGCGAAGGAAGAGGCATTCAACAAGTTGAAAGGTGCCATCTGTAACCCTCCAGTGCTTGCACTGTTCAATCCGGAGTGCATCTTCAGTATGTCTTGCAGGAATACTATTCCAAAGAGAGAAGGCAGATACGGCATTACGTCTAGTCATATTTTATAGCAGAAAACTTTCAGAGGATGAAAAAAAATACCACTCCTACAAGCTCGAGGTTCTAGCCATATTAAAAAGTCTGTATCGATTTTGGGTCTATCTATTGGGGAGGGATTTTAAAGTAGTCAGAGACTGCGAAGCGATTGTGGCTACCAAAAACAAACCAAAAATGATACCCCGAAAGGGTCGGTGGTGGCTGGCCTTTAAAGATTTTCAAATTTGTATTTAAATATGAATATTTATCAAAATATGGTATAGTTCCTCTTCCCCCCTTATCTAATGGTGTTTTTGGTACACAAAATTACAATAATTACAAATGTTATTAGTCCTGTATTTTCAAAATAGTTATGAGTAGGTTTGCACCCAGTCGTACATTTTATTTTCATTTGAAAGAATAACAAATTCACTGAAATGCAATAATTTTACTGTAAATTGAATAAAAACTCCATTCTATCATTGAAAACTGAAGTTTCGCAAGAAAACCATCTCTTCGCTTAACCAAAAACACCAAAAAACACAAATTCACTCATCAAGCTAAATTCTTTTCAAAGTAGTTGATCATCGTTACCTGTTTCGCTTATATGAAACCGGGGCTTCTAAATCCTCAAGCTTATAGTTTTATTTCCATACAAATTACTCTCACAGGCCGGAAGCAGCGAGTTATTTAAACTTTTTTTTTCAAAACTGGACGTTTTAATGGTGGATTTCATACTTTGGCAAAAAAATCTTAAGGACAACATAAAAACCGAAATAAGTTTCTGTTAAGCATTTTTTCCTTTTTCTGAACTTTATCTAGGAAATTAGTGATAAGGATGAAAATAACTGTTCCACGAATACTTTTTATTAAATATTTTGATGATAAACTTTTTTTTCAAACTCTAGACCCCATTTATTTTTAAATTTCTTATTCTGCCGTTTTGAAACTTTTTCATTTAGTTTTAAATTATTATTTGAATTTACCATCAAAACTTTTACTATTTCAAAAATAGGTTTTTGAGATTCTCATTTTCTGATAAAACAAAAGGATTGGAATTATGTTAATCCCCCTAGGAACCAAATTTACCAACGAAATCTGAATATACTGAACGCAAAAAAAAAACCTGATAATAATCACAATTCTGTATTTCAACGAACTCATCATTTTCATTAATTAATCCCTGGTGGTATATACTATCCAATTTTCCAGACTGGATTAGGAAATGGTTAAGACTGTTTTTTTTTACCAAAAAGACCTTCGTTTGTTATCGTTCATTTTCAATCAGTTTACTTTTAATGGAAACGACATTTTCCACTACCAAGACTTGGGAATGAGCAAAAATGAAATCAAGAGATTTATGTTTTGACTTAAGTATGTAATGACCTAAATGTTAAATCCAAACCGTTAATTGCTTCATTTGCCCTTTGGGGACTTATTTAAGAAAAAAAAATTAAACTCTTCTTTTCATTCTCATTTCGTTTCCATTGAGATTTTAATCTTATTTCACTTCAGCAACTCTAAAAGGAACTTCGAGAAATCCGAATGTATTCAGGGAATGGGTTTTCAATTGCCCTTGATTCAAAAATTATGAGAAAAATGGATAAAATCGAAAATAAATAACAAAAAAGTTGTGTTTTAAATATGTACATATGTTTGATGGGTGATGCAATAATTTTTTTAAACGTGATATCTTGTAGTACGTAATCCTACAGGAGAACTTAAAGTTATGTCATTTACATATGTACATACATACATATGTACATAGGTAAGTCGATTGCCTTTTTAATAAGAAGGAAATGTAAATATGTACATATGTATGTATGTATATGTATATTGAATTAAAGGAGACGAAAATTTCAATGGCAATGGTTTTTTCCCTTTAGGCCGATTTAACAATAATGGAACGGGTCGGTTTTCTTGGCGGATTGTTTTTATTTCACCATTTTGCTATAATCGAAAACAATTTCCCCGGAAACAGCTGCCATATTTATGGAAAATGTTGATACCTCTTGGGATCATTTGATATTATTGACATTGAAAAAGACTGAAAAATTTGTGACATTTAAATCGAACAATTAAATGATGTTTTTTTTTTAAACTTCGGTGAAACTTTTTCCGTATGTAGATGTATTGGCAAAAGTCTATATTAGCATAAATACGTTCTTTCTCACTTGCGATTATAGGTACTATAGGGCATGTATTGGATTCGTGAATATAAAAAAAGAGTTGGGTTGTCTGTAAAGTCGGTTTACGGGCGCTTATTTTACGTGATAACGTCAAAGGAAAACATTGATGGCAGCAACACCAACATACAGCCCCCAAACCCTCTCGTTAAATTCACACAGACTCCGCCTATTTTGTTTTTCTTTTCCTTTTCTTGTTCTTTTTGAAGTTGAGTGGAACTATTTTGGAAATTCCCGCCTGTTCTTTTTCGTATGTGATGCGTCTCATCGATTTATAAGACGTTATCAAGTAAAAAAATTGAGATAACAATAAAACATGACATTAAGATCATAGAGACACCTAACAAAGTTAGTGGCAACAAATTTCTGTCAGTCTGTATGTCAGTGTGTATAAAGAGCTGCAGCCTAAACGGCTTAAGCGATTATCTTAAAATTTGGTATACATATATATGTGTAATTCTTTTGTCATTTTTTTTTTTCAGAGGAGAAATTGAAATTTTATATTTGGGCTAAAAATAACGGTACCTGCCATATAAGCGTTAAGTTAAAGCTTATTTTTCTCGATAACGGCTCCAAGGATTTGTATGCAAAAAATCTATGTACTTTTGGATGTGTGGTTTATATTTTGGTAAAAAAAAAACATGTTGGTGGGATAAAAACGTTTACTCGGAAACGGATTTTTAAACAGGAAGATGTAGGTAGTCTAAGTAATTTTACTTCAAAGTATTTTCGAAAATTGTTGTTAAAAAACCGTTATATCTAAAAAGCGTTATTATGATTTTGAAAAAAAATCCTGCTCCTTCAATTTTTGTAAGGAAATACATTTTTTAGATTTTGTTTACGGTCTACATGTTTCTGTTTTCATAAAATTTAAATAAACAGTTGGTAACCATACCTACATTTGTGTGAGAATTATACCAATTTATAACGCCCAGTATGGCAACCATTTGAGGGTTTCAAAATGGAGATAGCTTATTGAAATCCATAATAGTAAGAGTGAAATGCAAATATCCTATCTCCCCTGTGCTGAAAATCTAAATTGAACAGAGTATAGTGCTTTTAATAACAAGGATGCGTAGAATAAATACAATTTTTTTATCTAATTCAAGATTTTTGATGAACACCAAAACATTAAAACATAAATCTACTTTGGAAATGAAAATAATATCATTACAAATACTCATGATTTTAATTAAATTTTATCCGATAAACTCTTTCCATGGACATGATCCCTATACATAATTTCATTCGAGAACCTAACACGGTTCAAATAATTTTAATGTCCTTTGGCCCTGGAGTCTATACTAAAAGTATTTATGTATATTCCTTACCGCAAAAACACCGTCTCGTATTTTTTTACATTTCAATTAGTCTAGCCAAAAACCATTAGTTTTCATAACATGCATATATGTTTTTTTTTTTTAATATAAACAAGCATCCCTACAGGACCAAAGTGCTCTTTGTACAACACAACACATCCAAATTAAGTCATACCTAAAAGAAAAAAGAAAAAAATAAGGTACGGATCGGTGAACCGTTTACATTAAAAGGGTTTTTAATTAGCATTAAATGAATGATCAGAGACAGTTTAGTGGGCAGCATCAGCATCTAAAAAGCTTTGTAGGGTGGCGCATAAGGGTGGTTCTATATGGAACCTAAGCACTTTCACCTCATGGGGGTGTGTTTGTCTATAAGGATGGTTGGTAAACTTTGAAAGGCTTTTGCTATGATTAAATCACCTCTTTTTTTCTGTGAATACTGATAGGTAGGCCTTTGAAGCCCGAATAATGTTTTTGTGAGCACTGTGCGTATATTAACGTTGGTTCATTAAATTGTGACACAAAATTATCTACGGAGGAATTTCTATTAAAGAGTTGTGTCATTTATGTTAAGGTATGTTAAAGTTATGCAAAGTATGCTCCTGGTTTATTTTGAAATTGATTTTGCATTCTGTTCTTATGATAAACACAGTAATTTTGTTTAAATACAATAATTTTCCATCTGTTTTTCTTTTTGTATGAAGGAAATATAAAAAAAATGTTTAATACAAAAATAACTCTTAATTAGTCCAACTATTTGACGAATTTTTGTTGCCTTTTTTAAATGTTTTTGAAATAACTTTAAATTTAATTGTTTGTAAAATCATTTGAATTGGCTGGCATTGATTGGTTTAAAATTTACGTCAAATTGGAGTGCAGGTTTTTTTTATTTCATTTTCATTTTTCTTCTACTTTCAATTTATTGTAAAGCTGATATTAAAAATTATTTAGAACGAAAATTAGTTTTCATGTAGTGATGATGTATTTTAGAATTAGTCTACTACTATCTCAAGAGTCAAGATATCGGATAAGACTTAAGAAGCTTTGACTGATATATTGGATAAGCAAGAACACAACGTCGCGGCTTCGTCAAAAGTGAAGCTGCTACACCTATACAAATACGAAGGTTTCAAATTCAACTTTATGTTGAAGTTCCCTTTGAAATTGGCTTTGGTCATGTTCGTAGAAGTACATAATTAAATACTTACAACGATTTGAGTTTATTGGAACTGCACAAGGTTTTTAAAGAAGTCATTCAAATTCTGTACGGGAGTTAATCGTCCAGCGCAAGACGTATCAGAGTAAATGGGGTTAGCCAAAATGAAGATGCCTTGCATGGCCGCATTAATAACAAGGTGTTTACGAATAAGAAGCATATTATTCCGACGAAGCTTCCAAATTAAGGACACCATCTTAAAATATACAAAACTAAGCTGGTATTACCATGTGGACTGAAGATGCCTTGAGAACCCAGTTAAAAAACAATAGCATGTCACGCTTTTACACTGTTACGAAATCAAGACGAAAACTACTGGATTATTTAGTTGGCTTTAGACATGGAGCAAGTCAAAACTGGGGGCCTGTCAGCGTTTTTAGAGGTCAACGCGACAAACCTCACAGGTAAAGCCTTAAGGCCAAACATTGCAGTCGGAAAGTTGTATACCTAGTTAAGAGCAAAACAACAAGTTCTTTTCTGGCCGAATCCATCTAAGTTTGCATTCCAAGGCTTTAGGCATCCTGGTTTACACCATTCTTCCAACGTTACCATGATTTGTTTTTCTATAAATACAACTGCAAAATGCTGGTTGTGTAGACCTTCAAGGACCGCCCGCCAAATTACCTTCCTGAATACATCGAAGAAGTTGAAAACAAGTTTGAAGAAGTGTCCGCCTCTAATACTCCAGTCATAAACTTTACTGGAGAAAATCGTGCACTCGCAGCAACTAGAAATGCTTTTACTTCTATCGAGGAAGTAACTTACATAATCCACGTAGGAAATTCTAAGAAATCAGCAGGAAATGATGGGATTTCTAACTATGTGCTTAAAAAGCTACCAAATCTCGCCATCCTACTGCTGAAAATCATCTTCAACAACTGTCTGAATAACAGCTACATCCCCGAAACATGGAAAACGGCAAAAGTGGTGCCCGTTCCGAAGAAGGCCAACAGGACTAGCGTCGAGGGAAATCGGCCGATTTCGCTTCTATGCTGTATGAGCAAAATACTGGAGGGAATTATCTTGAGAAAGCTTCATCATTTCTTCAGAGAAAGGGAAATCATACCTGAATGTCAGTATGGTTTCCGAGCACGACACTCCACCATCCATCCGCTTCTTGGACTGCACGTGACAAACGGACTCAACAAGAAAGAGACGACAGTCGCCTGTTTACTGGACATCGTAAAGAACACTTGGTAAGATTAATCAAAAATTTTCTCAATCATAGATCCTTTTTATGTACAGGTAAACAAAGAATATTCACGAAGAAAAACGATCAGCGCTGGAGTTTCACAAGATTCCAAGTTGGGCCCCATACTATTCAACATTTACACAGCTGACCAGCCTACCAACATCCCAGGGACAAAAACGACGCTATTATGCCGATGATTCCTTAACATATGCAACATCCCTTTCACCGGAAATCGCAGCCAGGAGATTTGAAGGTCAAATAAGAAACTTTTGGGACTACTACCTTAAATAGGGACTAAAGATAAATAGCGATAAGAGCGAGCTTATCTACTTCAGAACCCCAACAACAGCAACAAGAGGTCGATGAGGCTTCGCATCACGCTGTGGTAATATCAGTATCAAGCTACCAGACATCACAGTGATAAGGACAAAGACAACAGCAAAATACAATGGAGTGAATTTCACTAACGCTTCATTTATGCCTAAGAAGTAACTTCTCCCTACATCTGGTCCACCCACTTCATATGAGAAGAAACGGACTAAGCACAAATACTAAGCTCCTCATCTATAAACAGCTGATCCGTCCCGTTCTGACGTACGCTTGTCCTATTTGGTTCACCATATCACCAACATATATGAAGAAGATCGAAGTTTTTGAAAGAAGATCCTCTTTATCTGTACAGTCTACACCGAAACCCCATTACAAGGAAATATGTTCCAAACTAGAAGCTATATGAGGACACCAAACTGATCCCAATAAATCAGTTCATGACACAACTATCCAAAAATATTTTTGAGGAACTTGAAGGATCACCCCAACTGTGAAATCCAGCAACTACTCCAGCAACAACTAAAGCCCAACCATCACTACCTCAACATTCGAGCCATCACACACGACCGATTCGAGGACATAATGAACAATGAAGAAGCCCCGTTCTACGAGAGAAACAGCAACGGACACAACAGAGGATAAACAATACCGCATCCTAACCCCAATTTTTAAAACAAAAGAAGACAGTAAAAATATGATATAAGTAAAAATATAGCATTGTATAGAGTCATCTCCGTCGGGCCCCTGCTGTTGAGCCGACATGATTTTTTTTAGTTATAAGTTAGTTTAAGGCCAATTGTAGATACATTTTAACGAATATAATAAAATAATCGAAATCCAAAAAAAATTCCGAGCTGGTTCCTCTTAGCTCATACCAACTAAATGCCCAAAACATCCGTTCCAATCGAGCCATATTTTATCCACCACTTTGCTTCGAGGTAGATTTCATACAATCCATGATTGTATCTTCTCCGACATCATTCCTTCTCGAACAAAGAGCTTTATAGACTTTCCTTTGCGATTAGAAGATCACAGCGCCTTTTAGAAGCAAGCAAGTTTAACTTACTGGTAATAATATAAGCCGTGTTTTTTGGGAAAGCTATGGGCAGTGCAGTTAAATTTCACAAAAAACGTATCGGCACGGCAACCGCCTGTTATTTATGTCAAAGTCAAAATTCACATCTCGACTATTTAAGACAGGCGGGTTTGTTCGCAGACTTAGGTATTTGCCATAAACGTTTATGAATGATGAAATGGCAATTATGCTTGGTGGTTGGGATCGGTTACTAAAATCCATTTTAATAACCCAGCTTTGTACGTTCAAAACTGTGAAATTGCAACAGTAAATAGTAAATAATATTAAAAATATTTTTTAAAACGTACTCCTCATTATTTGAATAAATTCAAGATTGCTAAAAGAACATCAGCAGAATATTAGAATTGGAACTTAAAGAACTTAAAAGAATCAGCTATGCACTTTTTGAAAAAAACAGTGTATATATGTATGTAATTTTGTTTTAATAAAAACTTTTTATTGCTATGAGAATCTTAACTTTTTCAGTTCCATTCTGTTCTGTTGTTTTGGTGGGACATTTTTTCGTGGTTGTGAAAGAAATACTATTATTTTTTTATTGAATAATTTACTCTGTCTTAAATATTCAACTTTCGCATTCTTAAAAAGGTTTTCATTATAAGAGGTTAAAATGGTATAAGCTTTGTTAAACCTCAGCACTGGTGATGACGATGCATCATATCAACTTAATGGCCTTAAGTGATTTAAATTCGATAATAGTTCTTTATAATCTTATAATAACTGACTTAACCCAGAAAACGAGTCACACGATTAAATCAACGAATCATGATTTCTCCTACTTCCTATAATCTTCGTCGATTGTGTAACTTTAATCACATAATTTACTCTACGAACTAAGCCTTCCAGATATGTATGCATGATACAAGTCTTGTTTCATGATAGAAATAATCAATTGTGATTGAAATTTTTTTATGTCAAATTTATAAAGAGAAAAGAGGAGAAATAACTTCAATTCAAAAAATCTATCCGCAACCAATATCTATCTACTTTTATCGGCAACTGGTTGTTGTATTTGTAATGCGTGTAAAATTCAACTGCGCTACGGATAGCTTTGCCAACAAAACATGGCTATAGTTTTTCTGTTGGCTTCAACGGATATTGTCGATGTCGTTTTCGTAAGCCAGTATCAGCGTGTACCAGTAGCAGAATTACGGTTTCTTCAACGATAGCTTAAAAAGAATGTAGATGTCAATTTATTTGAAATACCGAATATTCACATGGCATTTTAAAATTCTGCCTTGGATATGCTATAGCAGGTGGCTTTAAAGTCATTAAAAATATTGTATTGTGGGATGAAAAATTCCAGACTTCCACCACCTGCTGCCCAATGGTGATTTCATTTTCAAGTGAAACTAAGCTAAATCGGAGAGCAATGTGCGTAGGGCTTCCACCTGCTGATAAAAAAAAATTAAAAAAAAATGATTTATCAAGGAAGCTTCGAGAAAATAAATTCATTTTACTCAAACTACCAAAAGCAAACAAAAATTCACTAGATTTTAACGATAATCTAACAAACAAATAAACAGTACCACCACACATACCCTCTCACACTACTAAATTTAGTTCTTAAAAGCTTCAAAACCGAAAGCTCTATGATAACACCAATGAAAAGCTCGAAGGTATTTATTTTTGATTGACAAAGGTAACTCTGTTGGTGGAATATTTTTTTTTTCAAATTTTACATCGAGTAGGTAGAAGTAAGTAAAAGATCGCCCATAAGCCCTGTACTGAACAGAACTATAATGACTTTTGTTCTGATGTCGTGACCATTTACGCTCGGCACCACATATTCTAAAGTTTGAGTTATTTATATTTGTCAATGTTTACAGAAGGTATTAATAAACCGTTTTTCTAAAAAAATTAATTTTGAAAACAAAGTTTCGTGTAATGAGAAAAAAAGAGTTAAAGAAATTTGATTTGTTTCCCTGAAAACTATTTTAATACTTTTCTCAAAAATTGAAATTAAAAATTTACAAAATCAATTCAATTAAAATTTACTGTGAACATTCATATCGTATGATCCAGTCTAAATCATAAGAATCGTCGGTTAAAGAAGAAGGAGAACACTTTGCGTTAAATAAAGAAAGTACGTGGAATTCTATCGTACTATTAATTTTACTGGAAATATTTAACCAGTATCCTGTAAAAGTTGCATACTTTTTATAAAAGACATTATGCCATATGCTAAGAATTCCTTGGCCATAACTATGTATAATGTTGATTTAGAGAAGGAAAAGTGGATATTAATTGGTGGCGCACGGCAACAGTTTTTCAAGTGCTATCCTCAGGATGCAAATTGAAATTAAAAGAATAAAAAAAAAAAAAAAAATATTAAAACCCGTGTAGACCAAAAGACTAACAGGACTCAGTTAAGGCAGATCCCAGAGGAATACTTGGTCGCAATTAAATTATATACCTCCAGTTCGTGAGCGAAGAAGATTTGCTGAATTATGGCGTCATATCCTCTAATCGGGTAGCCGGACATTACAATGATAATGTGCCTCAGCCATTCAGACATCTACTTTCCCGACTCGCGGTAAGGCAACCTCCAGTAAAATAAAAAAAAAATGAGATTTATTACTAAGATAAGAACAGGAACGAAGTTGAGAAAAAGGAGTGTTATAAAGGAACAAATTAAAACGCTGCGACAATTAAACAGATACGAGTATACTTCATTTAATTTGTATTTTCAATGCAGGCAAGATACGATATTTGCCTTTCACCCATACTATTATGGAGTTTAAGAAATCAATATCAAATCTTTCACATGATTGCCGTAGTGAGCATTATAAATTGGTATTGTTCTCACACAAATGTCGATAGGATTACCAAATATTTATTAAGATTTCATGGGCAGAAAAATGTAGACCGTAAACTAAATATAACCAAGAAGAGGTAAGATAGTAGGCGCGTTTTTTAAGAGTTCTCCATAAAGCCTTTAACTTAAAAGTAATGTTCATTGCACTGCACTGTTTTTAATATTAGATATACACGAAACCCTTTTTTATTTTTAGTTCAATGAACAAAATAAAACTTTTTATCATTTCAAAATCAAAATTACAATGAATTAACGAACCGATCTCCATCAAAAACTTGCTCAAATAGTAATTCTTCCTTAAAAAAAAAATAGCCAACAAATCTTGTATACCTGTAACGTTTTTCCAAAAAAAAAACATGTAAGCAGAAAAACACGTAACGACAACACATTATTCCTTAAACTAAAAACATATGCCTTAAAAAGCTCTGAGAAAACTTCAATTCTGAAAGCTCCATGGCAGAAACCAAAGAAAAAGATATTATAATGGTAACTCTGAAACAGCGTTTTATTTTTAAATAAACACAATAAGCGAGAGGCAAATTGAAAATCAGTCTAATCTCCCCTCCTCACAGCCAGCGAGCAGACAGGTCATGGTGGAATATACGCGGGCTTATGGAATATTACAAAAACAATTTTAATACAACTCAGATGTTCTGTTTTCTATTTCAGTGGGAATTTCTTAAGTTGAGTGCGATGCAAACAGCAAACACCAGCAAAGTACCAGTGCGTTTGAAAGCTCTCTTCCATAAGGCCTGTACTGAAAATATAAATTGAAAAGAATATAACACAAGAACTGGAATGAAGTTGAAAGCAAATTTTTCCAAAATTGTTATGAAGGAAAAAAATAAAAAACTGCAACAATTAATTTTTAAAACTTAAATTTAATTTCTTTACAGAAAACAATTCGAATTATTTAACGCCGCCGTCTCCATAAATTTAAAAAAAAGGAAAATTGTTAAAAGAAAATTTGGCAAGTGAACGAAAGAACAGATAAAAAATTAAACTTTTAATATAGACTCAACCTTGAATACAGATTTCTAAACAAGCATTATTGTATGTACGATTGGTATGCCTCAATAAGGGTTTTGAATCAAATAGGCAAATTTGAGGAGATTTTTTTTTGATAAGTGTCTTAAAATTATCTTTAATAAACACACTTTACTTAATAGCTCCTTAATGTAATGCTCATTAATTTTTTTTTATTTCCCTTCGAAGAAAAAAGTAACATAATTCTTGATATTAATGCTATAATGTAACCCTTTTTATATAACAAATTTCTTATCCAAATGTGTAACTTTTTCAACAACACATTCAACATTTTAATCTTCGAAATAATGAGATAAGATTTTGCATTAAAGCGACAATATGCTTAAAATATGCAAAAATGTTCTTCCTACTTTAACTTTAAGAAACCCTTGAGTTGCCTTTACATATTTCTTATCTCACTTTCCCAAAACATAACTATGAATATACGTATATGGCGATGCAGGATTAACCTAGAGGGCAAAAATTAATTCCCGAGGATTATTTTTAATTCCTTAATCAATTGCTTTAAATTTTTAAAATTATTTCCGTCACCAACAGCGCCTACCCCCCACGGGAAGGGCAATCTATGATTAAAAAAAATATATGTAAATAACCACAATTGCCTTATTAAATTAAATCCGAGAAGTCCTTCTACGCAAACCTTCAATCAGGATGGATCATCGTAATGAATTAATTATCTAATTATACGCACAGTGCTTATTTATTGATTAATTGTTAGTCTTCCGTTCGCAGATACTTAAATAAGATACAGCATGTAGATACAGATACATATTATTTATAATCCGAATTACAAACTTGGAATCCATGATGTATAGACAGGCGGATGAAAAGGAAGAAAAGATGTATACAAATAAAAAAAAATGAAAAGGGAGCGAAACTGTGCTCTCATCCGCCCCCAAACACCAGCTTCAACCCACACACCCACTTTTCCAAGAAAGAAACCTTTGGCAATAACTTAGATTTGTACATACATATCCTAGAACACTTTTGTTCCAACAATGCCACTCTAGATGGCGCCATCAGCTATAGAAGGGGTTCCATTGCTGCTTAGATATCTATATAGTGGTTGCGGTGCGGTATAGTGGTTTCTTTCATTGCTGTTTTTGTCGTCTAGTTAAATTATGACTACAAGCAAGAAAAAAGTCTTTTGGTGCCATTAAGCTGCTATCTTTTAGGTTAAGATACATACTTATACCATTGATGTGGATGGATATATCTATGTATGTGTTTGCTTGATGCTTATTTTACCCTCTTCCGCCGACTGAAGTCTGTAATTTGAGAGTTAATATAAAAGATAAGTGAAAGTTTTAGGTTTCAAACTCGGTGGTATATCAAAAGTATGTCTTTTAAAAAAGTATATCTTTGCTTCATACTCGCATGTGAGTGTGTGTTGGTTAATAGTTTCACATGGACACGTTTGTTTTGGGATTTATCAACCCACACGAAGGTAATTAAAGTTAATATGAGTTGTAATTAATTTTGAAAATTAATTCAGACAAGAAAAGCGAGGGAAGGGGGATGTTTTTCGTCATTGGAGCTAATTAGAGATTTTACGCTTTGCTGGGGTTTATTTGATATATGCTTTTGAATTCTCAAGGATGAGCGTTTCTGTAGAAAAAATGATACAAAAAGGAGCTTTGGTTTTTTTTTTTTTTTTGTACCGAAAATCCTCTCCGTTTAGCAGGCAAATCCTTTAAGGACATAGAGTTATTTAAATTATCTTAAAAGGTTAATTTACCTCAGAGATTTATGTATATTTGGAAATGTTTATTTTTGTGGATGCTTTATTGGTTTAAAATCGGAGTAAATTTTTTGTATTTTACATATTACTATCTTATACATAATCCAATTAACTTATTTTTATAAAACGAAACTCTGCTTTATTGCGGAAGGAGGTTTTTCATGTTATTTCCAGTGGATGTCAGAGTAAAGAATCAAACATGACATTAAACTGACTGAGAAAAGAAAAGATGATATTCATGTTATCCTATTTGATTTGGACATAAGCTTATTATAAGACTCTAAAAAGAGAACTTTATTTCTTTGGAAAATATATCTATGACAAATTTGGTTATTGCTGTTACAGTTAAAATAGTGACGTATCCTGATTTTTTGAGTTTTTTTGTTCATATATTTGCGTTTGGAATAGCTCGTAACATTTTTTTTAGAACAATAGTCCAAACAATGCAGGTTGTATATTGCGTGAACAGGGACTCTAACCATTCTTTTAGAAATTTATTCTGACTCCTTGAAGAGTTGACAAACTAAAAGCCATTACGTATAGAAGGTCAACTGGAGGCGAGGATCACAAAACGTTCCTTTTATTTTCGCATTAACGCTTATATCTCCAAATTGGTAGGTTTTCAACAAACATTCAAATATTGCTTATAATTCAACAAAAGAAAACTATCGGTTGATAGAGTTGAGTTGAAAAGCAATTTTAAATCTTATTAAAAATATATTGCACGACTGGATCGCACGTACTTGCTCAGCGGTCACATCGTCGAATAAAATTTAAAAAATAAGTAACATTAACGTAGAAAAATAACACTAACTGAACTAAAAAAATGTATAAAAAGTTTTTCGAAAATTGTAGAACGGATTTTGATAAAATCCTGTTTTTTATTTTTAGTTTTTTTAATTTTTTTTTAAATTTTGATATGCAGTTTTTAAGAGTTTATTAATATACAGGTGATTATAAAATTTAAAATAATTTTTTTGATTAATAGCTGTTAATAGACTTTTCTTGTAAATTTGGTTCTGATTAAATGATAGGCGATACTAACAAAAAAAATTCATCAAAATTGGAGCCGTTTTCGAGAAAACATGGTTTTAAATGTTTTTAGAACTAAGGCGTTTCTTTATATATATTTAATATATATAATTTAATGTATATAATATTATTTTTGTAGAACATTAATTATATTCTGCAACTCGTTTTTATGACTCGTTTAATTATTAAACGTATAACAACGCATACGACTAAGTTTTAAGCGCTTGAAACTCGGTTTTGTGGAGATCAGTTCTTGTGAAATTTTATGATAGCTTTGTTCATGTACTTTGCATTTATTTAACATTTGTTTTTTCCGTAATGGAAATATTATAATTTCACTGTATAGTCCAATCGAAAAACGGTTTGGAAAGAACGGGTTTTAGGATGACAAAGGTCCGAACTTAATGAAACTTTGGGATAATCTTTAATGATGATGATAAAAGCCTGTCCCTAAGAAAGGCGACTCTTCCTCCCCGTCCTCCTACCGACCCATAGCACTAACATCCCTTTTTTCTAAGTTCATGGAAACGCTGATTAACCGTCAGCTTAAGGAATATTTCGAAGATCGAAAGCTTCTCCATGACCGTCAGTATGGCTTCCACAGCAACCGTTCCACTGGTGATCTGATGGCATATCTTACCGAACAGTGGATCAAATCTTTACATCGCTTTGGTGAAAGTAAGATTATTGCTCTTGATATCTCCAAGGCATTTGATAGAGTTTGGCATGAAGCTCTCTTATCGAAAATGCGTGCATTTCGGATCGATAATAATCTTGTTTGTTGCATTAGAAGCTATCTTCTGGATCGTTCAATGCAAGTTGTATTGGACGGATTGAAGTCTGATTCCCACAAAATAAATGCTGGTGTGCCCCAGGGCTCTGTTGTGTCTCCGACACTTTTCCTAATTTTTATAAATGATCTTCTGTCTGTTACTTCTAATCCACTTAACTGTTTTGCTGACGACTTTTCCCTCAGCTTTTCATATTCTTCGAAAACTAAAATGCTATCTTCTGTGGATAAAGCTAAACATACCCCCAATGCCATTGTCCATGAATGGCACTTACATCGAAGATACCGAAAAGCTATCAGTACTCGGTATGTGTGTCAACGACGACCTCCGTTGGAACGACCATTTATTTGAGATCGCTAAAAATGCTGCTAAGTACTTAGGTTTCCTGTATCGATGTAAGAAGTATTTTTCCCCATCTGATCTGGCTATAATTATAAAGCGTTTATACGCCCTAAACTCGAGTATAACTCATAACTCTGGTCAGATGCTTCGCAAACATCCCTTAACCTGCTGGATAGAATACAAAATCGAGCGTTAAAATTAATAGGATATAGAACTGCCGCTGGTGCAATTGTACCTCTCGAACACTGACGCAATGTTTCATGTCTTTCTTTATTTTATCGTTTCTTTTATAAAAAATGTTCACTCGAAGTAGCCAGCTGCATTCCTCCCCTTAAAATTTTCTCCCGTAATACTCGTCTCGCCAGGAATGCTCATCACTTCACTTTTGAGCCCAATTTTGAACGTACCGTAAAATATAGGTATTCTTTTTTTAGCCGAACAACACGAATTTGGAAAAGTTTACCCGGCGAGATGTCCCCTTGCCATTTTGATCTGCAAGCATTCAAAACCACTTTTTTTTTGGTTTTTCGTTAATAACATTTTTGCTTACGTCCTACAATATAGGTGTTCAGGTATAATTTAGTAAAACATACAATTTCCTACAATATTGACCATTCAAATATGGTTGTATATCATTTCATGACGGCGCGACGCTTCGAAAAAAGGTAATTTTTCAAATTTCCCTAAAAATCCAAAAACTGCAGATTTTCCTCTCATTTCTTCTGTTATACTAATTATGATCAATTGTTGTTGTAATAAGGATTCCTGGATATATTCACAAACTTTTGACACCTTTAAAATCTACCCCGCGACCCCTCCCCCAAAAGCCAAAATTTACAAAAGCTAATTTTCATCTCTGATGAAGACGGACGGCATTGGTGCAGTAGATAAGATGTTTGCTCAGTCGTTCAGCAACTGTGGAAGAGTGGAGACTGCGTTGGCGACTTTCACAGTGGATAGTAATTTTTTCAAGTGTTTATTTTTGTCTAGCATTTAAGTAGATAAAAGTAAAAGTTAAAATAAAAAATCATCTGAGTCCGAAGACGAGGAAGAGGAAATCAGTGAGCTTGAAGTAAAAATCCAAGCAATTCGAGTCAAGCAAGAAAACCGAAGGAAAGAAGAGGCTCGCCAAAGAACAAAAGGAGGTGGCCAAACTAAAGGCCCTCCAGACGGCTGAGCAAAAGCAGCAATTACAACAACAGCAGCCAACACAGCTGCAGAAACAACAACCCCAGCAGCAGCGAAAACAACAGTCTGCTATACAGCAACAACAACAACAGCAAAAAGAACAGCCACAGCAAACAAAGATGGATCAACCATCGACGTCAAAGAACGCGCAACAGCAGCAGCGGAACGAACAGCAGCAGCAAAACCAACAGCAGCAGCAAAACCAACAGCAGCAGAGACAACAGCAGCAGAGTCAACAGCAGCAGCCAACGCAGCAAAAACAAAAAAAAGGTAAGATGCCGCCTGCTAGTTATCGGGGCTGTCCTAAGTTTCAGCAGATAAAGCAAACAAAAGTTCCGAAGGTGGTGGGGAGGCGACCTATTTTTGCTCCTGCACCGACAGCCGTTGTGCCCCAAATCTCTTACGCCCAAATGGCGGCAGGGAGGGCAACAACAACGGTACAGCCACAACCAAAGGTTGCCAAACAGGCCCCCGTGCCTACGGCACCTGCGGGACAGGCCGATATAATGAGATTTGAATGCCAAACATGAAGATTGGGGAAATCAAATCCAAAATCCAAGGGGATACCATCTTTTTCATTGAATGGGTCGACACCATATTGAGTATAAAATCGACCTTCTTGCTACAGATAGACCATCATTCCCAAGGAGCGGTGCTTTTCTAGATCTACTACTGTTAGACTCAAGACTGACAGTAACGGACTCAGTGGACCAACAGACCAGAAACCGTTTACAAACGGTAGAATACGACAGTGACCACTGCGGACTTTCAGCCGTCATACAGCTACCAAATGAGCTGGTGGTGTTGGATGAATTTGTGCCTGCGCGCTCTTACAATTTTAGTAAGGCACGCTGGCCACGTTTCTCCAACACCCTGACAAGAGAACTCCTCTCTAACGACATTGTGCCTCCAAACGACAGAAATCTATCGAACGTAGAGATCGATGGATACCTGCTTCAGATGGATGGTGCCATAAAACAAACGATGGACAGAACAATCCCACGATACAAAGAACATAACGCAACTGAAATGTACAAGAACGCGACAATAGACGCACTACACAGACAAAAAAGTGGCCTTCTGACAAGATTAAAACTCATATACAGGCGGTTTACTAATAGAAATGATCTGGAGATTTGGACACTGAAGTCGTCAATCAAAAATGTTAACTCGCTCATAAAGTAAAATTACAGATTGTCGATTAACTCGTATTGGGATAACAGAATTCGAGCCGTTAACCCTAGAGACCCGAGTATGTTTCCCGAGATTAATAAAATCTTCAGGAAAAACAATCAAAACGATCTTCCGTGTCTTAAGCTCCAAAGAACGGCAGAAAACGAAAACATACTCCTGGCCGCAGGAGTAGATCTGGGGGACGTCGTCTTGGACGACGACTTCTTTGTGATCGAAGATCCATTTGAGAAAGTTGAGACAGTGGGTTCTGCTTTTCAGCAAGTGCATAAGGTGAATGATTCCATTTGCCCGAACCACGACCTGGAGAACAGAGCTCTGCTAATCACTTCTATTTGCGAAATAGCATCACGCAATGGCGATCTGAGAATCTTGGTTTTACCGGGTTCAATGAAGATAATCTGGCAAATGCCACCATCGCCGATCGAAAGGGGCTAAGTTCCCAGCTCATCTCGAAGGTCGAACTACAAATGATCTTCGCATCATTAAAGAAAAAGAAGTCAGCATGAGTCGATGGTATACCCAATGTTGTATTACGACATCTCCCTGAGGAAGCAATAGACATATACACAACACTGTTCAACAACGCGCTGAATATTGCATATTATCCAGTGAGTTGGAAGACAGCAGTTGCACATCCTCTCCCGAAAAAGGGAAAGGACAATTCCAATCCGGCAAATCTCCGGTCGATAAGCCTTCTCCCGAGTATCAGCAATAGAGCTCTGTCCAAGTGGGCCGAGGATAAAAATATAATTCCAGACACCCAGTTCGGCTTTAAGGCGGGACATGACACAATTCATGCCGCGTCTAAGCTAGTGTTTGCTGTCCAATGGAACAATGCTAAGAATCAATGCACGGGTGCCTGTCTGGTTGATTTGGTGAAGGCTTTCGACACCGTATGGTTAGAAGGTCTGTATCTGTAGCTTACCAGATGGGGCATAAGTAAACCACTGCTATATATGCTTTACGACATGCTTAATGGTAGAAAGTTTGTTGTCAAGAGTGGCAATGTAACATCTACCACAACGTTTGATATCAAAAACGGTCTGCAACAGGGAGCGGTGAACTCGCCGATTCTCTTTAGTATTTACACCAGCGATCTCATTGGAAGTCTACCTCATGCAATTGCGTATGCCGATGATTTAGTTTAGTCATCAGAATTCTCTTGCAACGTGATTTCGATAAAATTCAACAATACTGTAATGATTGGAAGCTCAAAATCAACGAGTGGTTTTATCCCGCCCGAGGCTTTCCTATACCTTGATAGTCGAGGGCTGATTCAGGATAGATCGGCGGTTCCGTTGATCTACCACGTCGGCCGCAGAACAGTCGATAGGCGGCTCCTCTAAGACCGGGACATAGTCGCTGGGAGCGAAGCAGAGCGCCTCCGTTTCAGTAGGGCCGTGAACGACGATTAAAAATCAATTAAAAGTAAAAGTAAAAAGTAAGATGTTTGCTTCTAACCCAGAGGTCGTCAGTTCGATACTCAGGTTGAGAAGAAATTTTTCTAACTCCTAGTACAAGCTAGAGCCGTCCGTGAGTTTTAAGTGAGAAAATAGTCTCATAGTTCTCGATCTACTGCGCCGAAAATAAAAATTCTTTCCTATCTTTCTAATTCTTCTATCTAGTGTCGTGCAACGTCATGCTGCATTCTAAAAGGCAATGTGCCTTACAGACACTTAGTTAAAAAAAAAAGAAGAAAAACCATATTCATATCATGTTGATATTAATTTTATTTAATTTTGGGATCGATTTCCCCCTCCGCCACGCAATTATTTTTTCAAGAGATTTTTGGTATATCGTGTAAACATATACCTGAACAGTTTGAACATTTTGCAATACCCCTACCCTACGCGCACAATTTTTTCCAAAGGGTCCACGAGGTCCAAAACATGAAAAATATTTTTTTCTAAAAAACTAGTCTTAAAGTCACAACAAGAAACTTTTTTGAAAACCTAACGCTGCGTCTCCACAGGCAATATTTGATGCAATAGCAATATCAATAAGGAGGACAATATTCAATTTGGGGGCTTTTCATTGCTGGCAATTTCAATTGTACGCCCTTGTTTTCAAATAATATTATTATCAGCCATTTTATGGCCGTTAAAGTATTCAAGCTAAGGGCTTTAACTTATTTTCGAAAATGGTTTGAAAATGTTAAAATGGTTGCCAGCAAAAATAGCCACCTAAATATAATCATCATCTTAATAATAAGTACTCAAGTAAAGGTTGAGTGTCCTTGTCGTTTTACTTGCGATTATAGAGACTTTAAGGCAAGTTTAGGATTCGTGAATATAAAAAAAATTTGATAACATTCAAACATGACATTACGATCATAGAGAAGTCTAAATAAGTTAGTGTCAAAAAATTTCTGTCTGTCTGTCAGTATTTATAACGAGCTGCAGCCTAAACGGCTTAAGCGATTATCTTCAAATTTGGTATGTGTGATTCTTTTCGCATTCCGCAGAAGGTAAATTGAAATTTTAGGCATAAAAATGTTGGTATGACCTTTTAGGAAAAGCTTATTTTTCTCAAAAACAGCTCCAACAGTTTTGATGAACATTTTTGTGATTTTTTTTGTTCGTATTGGCTATCATTGATCAGGACCACATAATAGGGAAAAGTCTATTAACGGGATCTTTAATATAACGGTTTTTTTAATTTTTGGCTTTCTCGGTGACGGCCCTATGGATT
This sequence comes from Platycheirus rosarum, assembly GCA_963971375.1. Classification (NCBI taxonomy): domain Eukaryota; kingdom Metazoa; phylum Arthropoda; class Insecta; order Diptera; family Syrphidae; genus Platycheirus; species Platycheirus rosarum. The sequence goes on from OZ020507.1 coordinate 28,599,715, forward strand.
TCTCTCAAATGTTATATTTGAAAATATCTAGGTAGCCAAATTAATTTTTTTTTTTGAAAAATCAATATTTTTTAAAACTTATCAAAAAAAGTTATTTAATTAAAAAAAAAATTTATTTAATTTAATTTTATATTCGCATGTATATAAATAAACTATAAGAAACTGCATACCAACATTCTAATTTTTTTTTTTTCAAAAAACTAAAAATAAAAAACTGGATTTTATAAAAATCCGTCCTACAATTTTCGAAATACTTTGTTTCATAAATTTGTTGTTATACAAGACGTGCGATGGCGTAAAAACCATTAACTGTTGTGGTTTTGACACTTTTTTAAGTTCAGATAGTGTTATTTTTCTACGTTAATGTTAATTATTTTTTGAATTTTATTCGACGATGTGACCGCATATATGAGCAAGTACTTGCGATCCAGTCGTGCAATTTATTTGATACTACCTATCTACACATTATGACATAGTTGAAAATATAAAGCTTTACGAAGAAAACCAATTACACTTATCATAAATATAAAAGTGAAAAGAATTTGCTATTTACTTTGAAATAAAAGATAAAAAAAATTTCGAAAACGAAGAAAACATTAGATAAACCACATAAAATCTTATGAATAAGTTCAAATAGCTTTCATTCGATAATGTATTTTCCATTAGCACCCACACACTCCCATAATCATTGATTTTTCTATCTATATAACTATAGATGTACATAATTATCAAAGGAATGAAAAAGGCTTCAATTTCAAAGATGAAAATCGAGTGAGTTTTTTATAAAAGACAAAATTCCCTAATGACATTTTTATGGGCATTCCTGAGTAGTTTCTATCTCCTGGCAGTAATCACGTATTCTCATATATAAAATATTAATATATCTTTCAAAATGAAGATGAAGGGATGTAGTTTCATTTTCAGAGAACGAAATAATGGATTCGGTAAAATGCTGTCACACAAAAAAAAAAAAAACTTAAAGAATTATGTGAAAGATGCTTGCATGAGAAGGATTTCACACACGTCACCTTGTCCGAGCGGATAGCATCGTTGATGGCCAGCGCGGTTGCGATGATAGCGTTGAAACAACAAACTTCCAGTGACTCCATGTATCCGTATCTGCATGGGATATTTTCTTCGTCCATTTTTGTCAAGTAATCAATTATTTGGATATCCTGTTCAACAAAAAAAAAAATGCAGAGGAGCCTCAGGACGACTATAATAATATACAATATACGAAAAAGGACACTCATGGGAAGGAAATTTAATAATATAAAAGGGGATAATATTTTAACACATTTGATTTATGGTGAGTGAGTATCTGAGTATCCTTCCTTCGGAAAACGTTTTGTATACTATATTTTACTATAAGGAAGGGATAAAGAGGCAAACTATGTATACGTCCACGTCCACATGATATTGGAATGACAAATAAGAGGCTAAGGGCTGCGGAAGGCTTTTTTATAAATTAACTTCGAAAATGGAATATATTTACGTAAAAATGATGCAAAATATAAATGTGTTATTTTAGGGCAATGCCAGAGAACTCGAGGAATGGTTTTGGAGGGAATTTTTTTTAACAACTTATTAACTGTTGACTATTTGTATTAATGTTGTTGTTTATGTTGATAAAATTAAACAATTTTTTTTTGTCAAATGAAGGCACTCAACCTAAAATTAATTTCCGTATGCAAATACAATTCGTTGAGCGCAAAAATAAAAATGTTGTTTTATATTTTTTCTTTGTCCAGAAAAGAAATATTTACGAAACGCCTTTCTACATAAATAATATGAACAGTTAAATTATGTTTTAATGTTAAATTTTATATAAAACTGAAATGCTGCATTATTTCTTTAAAACAATTTATAAATTTAATCTACTATATAAGTTCACTGAGGGATAAACTTCAAATTAATTGATTGAATATATGTGAAAAAGAACGCAAAAATACTGTTTCTGAAAATTTATTGAACTCAAATGAAAAACTGTTTAACAATTGATTAAAAATTGGAGTCGATGCTGAGAAACCATTCTTTCAACCTTTATAAAAGACAATAACGAATGGAATTCATCTGTCGTATAGAACGGTTAGTCAATCTCATCTGGACAATAGAAAGCTATTTATACCCTTGCAGGAATCCCATAAAACTGGAACAGATGACCTATTTGCCGAGCTCTGAGTTGAGCCTCATATAACTACAGATGCTTTAGTGTTCTCAACATCGACTACAAGATCTTTTAATGAGTGAAGTTTAAAAAGCCTTCCGCGAATAACATGATAGATACATATCAGTACGGCTTTAAGTCAGGAATGGCCATAATCAGCCAAATATTTGTAGATTCAATCAGATCTTGGAAAAAACCGTCGAACTTCAAATCGATACCCACAAGTTTTTAATCGGTCATTACGGTCATCGCTAGACTTTATTTTCTTAAAAATATTAATGTCATCAGAAAATATAAAAATGTCACTTGGATGTACATACATATGCATGATGTTACATCATTTATAGCCAAAATAAATAGTAAAGGGCCAAGATGGCTGCCTTGAGGTACGTCAAAGTGAGCGACAAAAGGGTCTGAAAGACAATTTCTAAATTTAACCCTGTAGGATCTGTTCTCCAACCATACAAATAGGAGCATAGAAACCCAAAATTAATTCGGGACTTAGTTGATTAAATTACAGCGTGATCAGATGCATTTAGACCCAGTTGAAAAGGCTATAGCATGCCACGTTCCAACACTATCGCGAATTAAAGGCAGGCGCAAAAGTTCTGGATCAAATAAATGCAACGACCGGGAGCCCGGCCTACGTATCCTGATGTCAACATGGCGAATCTTACAAACCTAAGGGCAAAGCAGAGAAGTTAGAAAGTTGTGTTCTTAGTCGTGATCGTTAAAATAAAAATCGTCTGTTAAAGAAGGTTACTGCTGACGACAGTACTCTTAGCTTAGCACCATGTTCTTGAGAGGTGAAATGGCAACGACTGCGTATGATTTAATAATTTTATTCAACACTAGTGATCTTTACAGCATTGCCCAATGGGGAATTAAAAATCGCGATAGCTCCCCCCCCCCTAAAAAACATTTAATTCCATCATTATGTTTTATTCAATAAAGAAAAAAGTTTTTTTTTAACTGTTCGATTAATTTTCAATATGTAATTGTACACTTACGCGGTCACCTGGTTTTTCAGCTGCATAAAAATCAAAACTGGACCGATTTTCATGATTCTTTTTTAAATTGTAAATTTTGACGGTGGATCTTTTAAAAAATATATACAAAATATATATCATTAGGTAATACTTTTTATGAAGAATTGTTCATAAAAAATAATTTTTTCAACATTCAAAGTTAAAAAAACTATCTGAAATCTGATATGAGGATCGTCCAGTTTTGAATTTCTTACAGCCAAAAAACCAGGAAAGTGTAAAATAACCTTGAATATTTTCTTTTCCTAGATATACAATTGCTAAGAAATTAAAAGATTTTTCATAAATTTTCTTAATATAATTGATAGTGTTTTTTTCTTTTCTCAAAATGGATAGCCCCAAAGCCTTGAATTGAAATTAAAAATTACTTTAAGTAATTAGTTTTCATATTAACTAAATATGTTTAAAACTAAGGGGAGATTTTTTTTATCACGTAAATTTGTATTGGTTCTTAAATGACTTTGCCCCCCCCTCCCCTCTGTTTCAAATCCTCCGTATGCCCTTGCTGCGAACTGCAAACGCGAATAAACCCTTTTAAGCAATTTCTAAAGAAAATATCAATTTTATTTTATTTTTACTAATCGAGAAACTGAATAAATTATTATTTCTACAAGTTTAAAAACACAAACACTGCATTTAAATGGTTTATCAATATTACAAAATCTTACATCTTATTTTTTTCGTAAGACCAACAAGATCACGACAGTGAACTGTCAAAGTTAATTTGCAATCCACAACATCAGAACGCGATCTACAAACTTCCTCAAATATATTTTTTTTTCTCTTTTGGAGATATATAAAATCCTTAATAAATGCTAATAATTTAAGTTTTAGATGCGATTTAAGCAGCTCAAAAATTAAGTAAAATTTTTCTTTGCACATCCGAAAGTACTCGTGAAAACGTTCAGAATATTTTCCGAGTCGATTTACCACAGTAACAAATTTACCTTTTCTTTGTTACGGTACATATTAAGTGAGTGCACGTGCGAAGATTGCCTCTTCTTAAAATATTTATTGCACTTAAGATTGATAAGTGAAAAGAAAATGACAAACATTTACTCCATTGAAATATCCAATTGCATTCCTACACCAACAAAATTGTACCGTAAAAAGCATAATTCATAATGCTAGGAATGCCCATCAATTTATCTTGATCCCAACTTCAGAAACACAGTTAGGTATAGGGATTCTTTTTTTAATCGCACAACACGAATATGCAAGATTACTTGCTTCTGTTTTTGTCTCCCAAAATTAATATGAATCAGCAGCTCCTTTTATAATCTTTTAATATTTCCTTATTGCTGGAATAGTACAGTTTAATGATTTTAAGGTTAGAAAAAAAAACTCCTTTCATGGACGCGAATTATAAAAAAAGAGCTTTCCTAACACTTAAAGAAGTAATGATATGTTTGGTATTATCAAACTCCGAAGGAAAGGCTCTTTCTCTAATTTGAATAATATGCATTAATGGCCCAAAACTACCTCTCGAAATAATCCTTTAATATCCGTACACTAAAATTGAAAGCTCTGAAAAAAAATCAATTTATTTCGTATTGGAAAAACAGTCGGAAGTTTAAATTAAAAGTAGTTGAAAAAACAAGCCTAGAAGTTTTGCTGGTTTATTTTTTCTTGTCACTCTCGAGAACAGCTAAGCCAATTTCAACCAAATTGTTTATTAAAAGAAACATATGGGCACGACTGGGTCACACGTACTTGCTCTTATCTGCATAATTACATTGGAAGGAAAGATATTTTACAGAAACAAGTTACTATTACACGGTCTGAACCTTTAAAAAGTGCCAAAACTACAAGAATTAACGGTTTTTAGTAAAAATGGAGTACGCCATCACAAGTCTTAAATATTACTGAGTTTATGGAAAAAGTATTTCGAAAATTGTAGGACGGATTTTGATAAAATCCTGTTTTTTTTATTTTTATTTTTTTGAAAAACACTTATTTTTAGATTTTTGTATGCAGTTTTTTAGAGGTTATCAATACACAGCTGATCATAAAATTTAAAATATTTTTTTTTGAAAAGTTTTAAAAATATTGAATTTTCAAAAAAAAAATATTAAAAAAATAATTTTAAATACAAAATTTAGATTATTCAAAATATTGGTAGCCAGAATTAATTCGGCTACTTAGATGTTTTCAAATATAACATTTAATTGAAATCCAGTGAAATGTTATCGAGAACGCCAAAAATTAAGAAATGGTTATATGAAAGGTACCGTTAATAGATTTTTATATAAATCTAGGTTAGATAAAATGATAGCTAATGACTTACAAAAATTTTAAGAAATTTAATTAAGATCTTTGGAGCCGTTTTCGTGAAAAATAAGCTTTTTCTTATCGGTTATATGGCAGGCACCGTTATATTCACCCCTAAAATAATATTTCAATTTCCCCTCTGAGGAATCTGAAGGTAATCGCTTAAGCCGTTAAGGCTGCAGCTCCTTATACACACAGACGGACAGATAGACTGACAGACAGACAGACATTTTTTTGTAATTAACTTGTTTAGGCTTCTCTAAGATCGTAATGTCATGTTTGATTGTATGGAATTATTTCTTGAATTTTTGATAATTTTCTTAAAACTTTCTTAAGAAATATCTGAGTTAAAATGATGTAATTTGGAATATTATTCTTAAACCTATCACATTTGAAAAGCCCATCAAGATATTACTGTCTTCCAGTACCAGACACACCCGTCAAGGATAAGGAACTATTGCAACGACTCATATGGTCATAAATTTGTCAAGCCACAAAATATAATTGAATAGTGCTGATTTAATTCAAATGAATCCAGAAATGAATATTTAATAACTAAATGTTTACAATGGTTACCCAATAATAAATAAAATTCTAATTTAAACATTAGACACATTTTAATGTTTATATTAGACACACAACCACTCAAACAATACGTACATTCATCTTGTTATCCTCAAAAGTGTCACAAGATGAAGCAAGGAATAATAATTGAGGTTATCCTTTGGTATACTCATGTATGTATGTAATGTACATACAAATGATGCATTATCCAAATACCCACTCAATCATTCGAAGTGAATCGAAACATAAAACATTGAAGTGACTCATGTGTTTTTCCTTCCACAACTTACTGGCTTTCCAAGGTTACTTGGAATTGGAATTATATTTGCACAATAAAGATGTTGGCAACTCATGCCTGGCCCATATTCACACATGTACGGCAATGTTATGTGATTCATACCAATTTGTTGTGGCCTTGTAACACCAGGATCTATAGAGGAATAAGGATAAATGCTTATTTATATGTATGCCAAGGAACTTTTATTGCTTTTGAAGAATCGTATAAATATTAGATTGTGTGTCCTTCGGACAGAGTGTATAAGAAAAATGAGAATCCTCTTAATTTAATTTTTGTTTATAATAATTAAATACCTAAATAGAATAAAAACATTTGCCTAGATATTGGAGTTGTCGAGTTTTTAAGTTTTAAATTAAATTTTAAATTTTATTTTATAGAATATTCTTTAAAGAACTATGTCCTGAATTTTGGGCTTTTTCATCCTAACCAAACTTTTTTTATCACCCGAAAATTATAAAGAATGTCCTGTTGCTAAATTCCTATGCAACATCCTCCATCCACTTACCACCATCTTACAAACAACAGTAGCACATTTACAGTTCCAAATGTAATCAATTAGAGTATTAGCATCCACTTTGCTTCTTATTCTCAGGATGAACACAGAACATGGGGGTGTGTTTCTGGTGAAACACCATGCCATGGTACTTTGACTCTAAATTGTGTGTTAACCCCTTTGTAATGGTTAAGAGGGTGGAAAAAAGTGTTGTGTATTAAATGGCATCGTCTTCGTTCTTCCTGGAATCCTTTTGATTGACAGGGACGATGATGGAAAATCTCTTTTGTTTAACGCCAAAAAGGGAGAGCCTACCAGTATTAGTATTAGCCATGATAAATGGACTATTGTTAGGACGGAAATTAAAGGGAAACCTGAAACTAATTGTAAGCTGACAAAAAGTTTTTTTTTTGTGAGAAAAATTCTTGATGTTGTATAAACATCCTTAAATTTTACAAACAAGCTTTATTTAGTAACGAATCGAAATTTTCAGTTTTAAATACGTAAAAAGACCGAATTTTGTCCAATAGAATAGACAAGATAATTTGTATCAAAAATATTTCTTTTCGACTGGATTATAATGACAATCAGCTTAGTTACTATAAGTTACAAATGGCAGGAAGTACTACCCCGTGGCTTAGTGGTTAGTATGTCGGACTGCTAAGCGAATGAGCCTGGGTTCTTTTTGGACTTGGCGGTAAGCTGTAGGTCCTTTTCATTCTTGCGGATTAACGACACACACACAGGAATGGTTGAGAGTATAAGTCACTAGGCCTTGGCTCCTTAAGATGCTGTCGCGCCAATAAATTTATTTAATTTATTTTATATGGCAAGAAATATCAGCAGGTTTAAAGGAATGTGTGAATGACTGGAAGTGAAAAAGGCAGTGTCTTAACGTACATAATGGGAGCTAAAAATACTGCTAAGGATGCAATATGTTGTTTTTTTAATTCTAAGGAACCGTCGCCTAGGTATGCTATTGTACTTATTTTTTTTTGTAATTTTTTTTTTCATTTTTAACTATCTTAGAGTTAGACGAAATTTATTCAAGAAACCAGCTTACTATCGATCTTACAAATAACTTACTGGCTTTCGGTCTTAAGAACACTTTTTATTTTGAATCTTATAAAAAAAAGAAATAATAACCAAGAAAATATTTTAAAAAGCTTAAAAAAAACTCGGTGTCTGATAATATAACTTTTTTTTGATATATATACATAGGTAAACTTACGAACTCTTTTAAAATACCCTACTTTCACGTTTAACCTACTTAAGCTAACATAAATTTACTTAATAACTAGAACAGCTACAACAGCTTCCAATTTTATTTTTGTGCCAACCTGACCAACTAAAAACCTTAAACTATGTTATGTCGGCCAAGACTTAAAACAACAAAAATTGGGACTACCTATTTTAAAATTAATTTGTAAGCCAACAAAACTGATTCCCGCCTACCCATGGTCATGGCCATAATCTGTTCAGTAAAAGGCCGCGATTATCTATATCACTCTCAATTCTCAAAGTATTCATCCTTAGGGTAATTAGTCCCAGAAATTAAGCTGTTGATCAATGACATGGCCCATGCAATCTGATCACAAATAAGTTTCAACATACAATTACCAATTCTGTTTATGTTGGCCCTGTTGCATAAAACTTGGATTTCAACCATGTAATATTGCTTGTACTCCGAATCTGGGGTTCTGTGAAGTCCAAGGCAACGTCGAAGACATTGCCTCTCAAACATCTAAATCTTTTTCCTTTGAGATGGGCCGACGTTGAACTATAACGGACACTCATAGGCAATCATGGGCCTGATTAAGGCCATGTTACAAATCACCTTCAACTTGATGTCAATACTCTAAAATAACAGCGTTATTCCCAAGATGATGGAATCTATAATAGTCCATGAGTTGATACATGGTATAAAATCGCATCTATCGGACAGACAGCATGGATTCGTCAAGGCCAAATCTACCATTACAAATCTGTTGGAAATTACATCATGCATAACAAAAGGATTCATGAATGGTCATCAAACGGATGTAATATACACTGACTTCTCCAAAGCCTTCGATCAACTTAATCATCAGCTGCTTGTTAGAAAACTTTCACTTTTCGGCTGGTCCCCAAAACTTGTGCAATGGATTGCAAGTTATTTATCATATAGTACTCAATATGTTAAGTTCAAGTCTCATTTATCCAACGCAATAGATGTCAAGTCTGGCGTGCCTCAAGGAAGCCACCGGGGACCACTGTTATTCGTAATTTTTATAAATGATTTACCCTCTGTGATAAAATATTGTGATATACATCTCCATGCTGACGATGCAAAAATTTCATATTCATATAAAAATAATGCTGATTACCTTCAACTGCAATCTGATATTGATCATTTGCAGGAATGGTATAATAAGAATGATCTCACACTGAACTCTAAGAAATGCAAAGTAATGACCTTCGCTAGAGTTAAAAATGTTTTCTTTAATGAATACTCTATAAATAATTAAAAACTTGAAAGAGTTAATTGTTTTATAGACTTGGGAGTAATATTTTATTCAAAATTAGACTTCAGAATGCACATCGACTCTATAACCGCAAAAGCTTCTGTTCGTCTAGGAATAATTAAACGATGGGCAAAAGAATTCAACGACCCTTATGTGACAAAGAGCCTGTTTGTTGGACAGGTTCGTTCGATCTTGGAATATGGTTGCCAAGTTTGGTGCCCATATTACTCCTGTCACATTGCCCGCATTGAATCCATTCAAAAACAATTTCTATTATTTGCTCTCCGTCATCTTAACTGGGATAATCATCACCATCTTCCACCATATCGTTCGCGACTTTTACTGATTGGTCTTAATACGCTCGAGGATAGGAGGTCATCACTCAATGCTGCATTCATATTTAAACTTTTAAACGGTGATATAAATTCTCCTTATTTGCTTTCCTTAATAAAATTAAATGTGCCATTCCGTCCAAGTCGAAATAATAAAATTTTGCGAACACATGAAACTACTTTAAACTACTTAAATAATGAACCGTTCTCTTTCTTATGTAAACAGTTCAATAATTATAATTCCTTCGTAGATTTTAATCTTACTTCATTGAAATTTAAACAAATTATACTTTTATTCAATTTACTACATATTCAATTATTTACACTAATTATGTAAATGTGATATTATTTGTATAATCCAAATAACTGTGATCAATTATGTATCTGTAGTTATAGTCAAATAAATAAATAAATAAATAAAACCCTGGTCAAAGCAACATCTATATGTCTATTGAAATATAGGAACTGATTCAACCAGATTCCAAGATATTTTACTAAAATTTTACTGTATTAGTATGTATATATAATTCCTTTTGTCGTGCCCCTTTTGTAAATTGCAAAAAAAAGATATTGGTTTCTGAGAGAATCGCCACTAATGCCGACAATTTGCTTTTCGTGAACATGTTCCCAAAAATTTGTAAATTAAGAGCAGTTGAAGTTAAAGAGTTTTTTTTCCTATTGCCGATTAAATACCAGGAACATATCGCAGCAGTTCACAAGTTAGTCGAAAGCTTTTTGGGAATCACAGTTGTTATTCATATGTAATTGATCAACTTATATCAATGTTTAAAACAAAAATGTTCATTACACTTGTAGCCGAAAAAAGAAAAATTAAAAATATATGCATTTAAATGTACCGGAGCTATTGAATTTTGGTGTATGTAGCTCCAATATAAAATTAAATAAACATTGTTTTATTTATATTTGTGTTATATGTATATGTAAATATTTATTTTTTGTTCATCGCTAGACGCAATGAACTCAGTTATAAAAGCCGTCTAAAGAAGACATGGAAATAAAGTTGTAACATAATAGAAGGTAAAGAAGATAACAAAAGATAAGATAACCCTACCTCCCCTTACACCTGAAAGTTTTTCTTCATTGGCTTTTCTTCTAAACTTGGAGTTCTAAATGAACAAAAAATCTAAAATTTAATCCGCTCTTGAAAAATAAAACAATTGGGATAACTGAAAAGTTCACTTGGCATTTATCATGTGCAACTTCAACCCAATAAAATGTAATGGATTTAATAAACTAATTTGTTAAAAGGAATATAGGTCAAGTTCATAAAAGTAAAACTTCAGCAACACTCCTAATAATAGGAGATCACAACTTAAAGTAGTCAACCTAGTTTTTTTGATTCTATTAACTTCATACTTTCAATTGGTATGTAATTTGCCTTATAAAAAAAAAGTGCATTGTAGAAAAAATGCATTTTTTTCCTTGACAGGAATTTTCGCCAATGTACCTATTACTTGACCTATTATATAATGATATAAAATAATTTTCATATATTAAACAGCTAGGTGCAGGTCGTTGTATGGTAGGATCTTAGACTATAAGTTCAGGCTCCATTTCTCCAGGCAAATATTGTCCATTGGAAAGATTTTTGACTTTCTTAGAAGTATTAATGTTTGCTCTCAATAATGAAATTAAATTTTGTCAAAAATAAACACCATACCATTTGTACCATTGTATCATCTTTTACATTTGTATTCTGCATTTATGAAATTGGCGGTACTAAAGCTTCTGATGTTAAAGGTTGTATTACTCATATAATGCAACAAGCGAAAGGTCGTTTTCTACTCAGAATGACGTATAGCAAACCCACATATACACATTGTTTTTCCTGAATAACAGTTAATAAGTTAGTTGTTATAAGAATAACAAAAATAGTAATACGTTTCTTCATTTTAAACTTGTTGGTGAACGTGCATTGCTACGGGTTCTTTTTTTATTTACTGTGTTAATTGTAATCATTGGCCCGCCAAGTGTTTTTAAAGAGACTTCTAAAATTTTAACAAAAATTAAAACAAATTAAGATTTAAATCCCCCTCACAGGACCCGTACAAATGTTCGATAAAAAGTCGAAGATGTTGCAATGCATTGTCTCATCCATCTATCTATTACATTCGAAATAAAAGTGTAAAAGCCGAATAAGTACCTATTCAAACATACAATTTTGTTCATGTTGTCTCAATTAGGAAAATATGCGTTTTTCCAGTATAAAAATATGTTATTCGAGTGCCCTGTTTCATCGCTTTTAAAGAAGCATTTCCCAATGTAAATAGGCAGGCTTTTATGCACAGGCTCTCAATACTGAGAATCCCCTGGAAATTCTTGATGATGTACTTTAACTTTCTTCACTCTTCGATTGCTTCTACATATATGATGTCGACTGGGACCACAAACGTTCTAATTTCCTGCTTCCCTCTAACGCTATGATTTCGACAGGTTGATCTCAGAAAATGTCGACAGGCCGTGAAAAATTTGGACATTACATAGGTGGTTGGTCGAAATCCACAAACAGTTATTATTGCTTTCAGATTTCAGCAATGTCTTCGCCTCTGTAAACTATGTTCGTACATATTTTTTCAAACTTAAACGCTTTTCTCCAGATGGTATCTAATATCTATATTACTACTGGAAGTCATTATAGTTCTAAAATAGGCCCAGTTTTCTTTTCTAGCAGACCTACATCAATGCGCAAAATCTAATCTTTGGTACTCGTTTATCTTCTTCTTCGGTTAATGAAATTATGTGTTTTCAATTGTGTCTTCTTTTAAAACCGATATTCATAGTTTTTCTTCCAATATCAGAAAAGTATTTCGCAATAGCAATTTCCTTTTACATAGTAGTAATTGAAATCAAAAATTTGTTTGGAACTAAACCTACAAATACAGCTTCGAACTCCAGCGTGTTCTGTAAGTTCGGCGAACTTTAAAGTGTGTCCAGACCAAAAAAAACATTTGTTTAAAAAACATTTATGAAATGTTTCCCACTTGTTTCAAAAAATATTTTTGAAATGTTTCAGTGTGGACGCTTTAAGAAACATTTCTGAAATTTTTTTTTATTTTTATTTTTAATTTTTTATTTTTTTCCCATTTTTTCTATCCAGTTTTGTATTTCAAGATGGATTGTAAAAAAGTATCAATCAAAGCGACGTTTTGTCATTATTAACAAAATACAAACAAATAAAAACAAAAAACCTGTCAACTAGACTAAAATGCTTAAAAAAAATAAAGAAAGTTTTCCATTCGGCGGGGAAAACATAGAAACATTTCATAAGCATTTCAGAAATGTTTCGCGACCTAAATCCAGACCTAAATAATCCTTTAAATGTTTCTGAAATGTTTAAAAAAATGTTTCTTTGGTGTGAACAGCTTAATATACATATGGGTATGGTGAGCACAAAATTGAAAATTTAACATAAATCAAAAAAATTTACCTGGAAACTGATATCTCTATAATTTCTCTACCCTGCCGGACCCGCACAAAACCGAAATTCCAAACAAAACGTGACGACTAAATCGCACGGTTATTCTGTATTCATCTTTTAGATTTTATTTGTTTTTTTTCTCGAGTCACATTGATTTTTCTAAATTTTTATTTTAATTGTTTAAAATTTGTTTTACAAGATTTTAATATCTAAATGTGATTTGTTGGCGTAATTGTGAGGCCGGTTATTTAGGAAAATGGATCTAGAATGTAAATTAATCCTTATCTAAGACTTTCTTAAAAAAAAACTCCCGGTTGTTTCTAAAATACAAATATGTAGATTTAAGTAAACGTCCTTTAATGAAAGTACTCATTTATCTTTGTAAAACAAATTCAAACAAAAATTACTGCACCCACCTATGTATATCTTTACAAACATCATACTTGATTGGAATCGATTAATCTTTTCCCTAAGAAACCAAAGTAAATAAAGAAGTCGTGTGGGTATTGTCTTAAGCCGAGTTTCTTTAAACCTAATGTTAACCAGACGATAATCCGCAAAAACAAATTCCAAAAGGACTGAGGTATTTCTCTAAAAGTTCTTTGAAGTTTGTGAGATAAACAAGCTTTTAATTAAGGATTAATGTCACAGGTATTGTTATTATTTCATCAGTCCGAACTTGGAAAAGAAAATAATTAAAGATTCCCATAGAAACTCAACAAAAAAAAAATCTGCAAGTTTCTATCTTTCATGCCAATGATTCCTATAAACATCCCAAACCACGTCCAAGATCCAGTTAAGCACACTCACACTTTTCGTATACAACTCAATCCTAAGCTTATACTGTCTTTTAATCAAATTTGACATCTTGACATCTGAACTTCTCTCTTTTTATTAGATCAACAATCAACACGCAGAAACTGAAAGAAAAGCTTCAAGTAAGTATGATGCAAGGAAAATACAATTATTCTCCTGCCATCGACATTTGGATTTTTGTATCTTGTTTTTAGTGTCACTTTTCTTTTGTTCGTAAAAAATAGGGAAAAAAAAACTGTTTTTCCTCGCGCTTGATGGTTATCAATTCACATCCAATCGAATTGAAGAAAACAAAAAAATAATATAAAATGAAATAAAAAAGAAAACATTCGCCTTATCCTTAATCCCAATCTCCTTGAATTTTGCACACAATTCTCCTAGCAAAAGCAGATGCTTATTCTACACAAGGACGAAATAACGGCATAGAACTAGGATGCTATGAAGCATTTTAATACAACAACCACCTCCCTCTGCACCCGAGTAGGAATATCCTGTAAAGCTATGGGAATATCATATCTACTTGAATTCAAATGGAAGGGCGGAAGGAACTACTACAACCGTACACCGAGTAGGATGAGTGCGTCTCTCTAAAGAAACCATTGAACCTCCTTTTAACCACATCTTACTATCTTAAGGAAAGCTTCTTTATAATTTTTAAGCTTCATTATCTCAGGGCAATCCTGTGTTTGTGCTATCGTACATTTTATAATCTCTCTGAGGGTTGCCTGTAAGCTTTTTCATTATCTTTAAACATCGTTAAGGTTTTGCTACCTCCCCCCCCCCCCCCCCCATAGGTTTGTCCTTTCTTAATCCCTTTCTGGTTATAATGAACTAGGAAGTAAAAAAGACCTAAAACAAAGCTTGTTATTCCAAACAAACTTTGCAGTAAGAATAGTATTTCTCACTTCTATTTGCCTAAATCGAATAAAAAATTCAGACAGAAAATGAAACATCAATGGAAACTCGAGAAGTGATAAATCTTTCAGATACATTTTTATCTCATAATTTATGGAATACATTTCCGCGATTATTATCTGCAATAATAAATTACCGCATTATGTTTGCAGCGCCAAAAAAAAGACACTCCAACCCCTTCGAAGGCCAAATCAACAATAATAGCAAAGTCCTTGCTAAGGCTTTACTCAGGAAACGGAAATTTAAACGGTACCTATGCACTACCATCGGAATCTTAAATAACCCCCAAAACGTAAAAGGGATGGAATGGAAACTTACATTCAAACGTGACACAATAATAGCAATGCCAGGATGCCAGCCAGTGCGGTTGAGTCCTTGTGTGTTCAGCGGTTTATGTTGTTTGCGATACGTGCGGTAATCCTTATTTATTATGCGTTCGGGCGAAAAATTATCCCAATAATTTTTTTTCCTTGATATATCTATTGATTTTTTTTGTTGTTGGAATAATATCCTTGTTTTTTAATCCACAAATGACAAACACTTTTTTTTAAGGATTTTCTTTTAAATTCACCAAAAAAATATTTTAAATTCACACATTAAGGATTTTTGATCCTTTTTTTTTTTTGTAATTTGACAATTTAATAAAGGAGGACTGGGCAGAGCCCGATTTATTTGTTTGAAAAAAAACTTTATGTTTTTATTTTCACTTGAGCAATCGAAAACCACAATCGAAATGGTGGACCGTTTTTCTACTGACACGTTCAGAAATTCCACGGGAACTGACTCATCGTTTGTGTCGGATGCTGTGTGAAGGAATCAGTTTGCAGAAATTGCTCATCGTCGTCGTCGTCGTCCTTCGTCCATGGTTTTTGGGAAAGCTTTTTGTATATCGATTTGAATTCACGTGAAGGCAGGGGGATGAGGAGGATAAAAGGGCTGGATTGTTGTGAAATGTGAAATTATAGGAAGAAAAAGCTTAAAAGTTTCAGCATCATGGGATGCTGCGGATGCATGTAGAGCAAAAAGGTGACACAGGGGTGGAAATGTTGAAGATTTTGCAGATGAAAATTCAACGAAAGTTCTTTTGGGGAACTTTTGTCTCCTTTCTATAGAAAGGGTGTTTAAGGCTGGAGGGTGGTGCTGTATATTCAGCTATATGGTGCTTTGAGGGATATGAGTTGTTGACTTGGTCTTCTTGTTTGGGATTTGATGTTTTGTTTGCTTAAAGATGTTAAATGGTTGTTCATAATTTTATATACAGTTTTTATTCTCTTTTTGAAGAAGATATATGAACAGAAAAGTAAGAAGTTTTGAATTGAAATTGTTTTGGGTGTATAACCCAAAACCTACTACCTACTAGTTTTTTTTAAAATTTAGTTTAATTTTTATCAAGGATGTTATCTATCACTATCAGGTTATATTAATTGAGCGTGATTAAATAAGATGCTGCGTGAAAACGTGGCATTTAGCAACTTCAGAAAGTCGGAGATTAAATCTGTAATTAGGAAATACTTTAAGATTGAATTTGTTATGCCATTTTATATGGAAGCTCTTCGCTTCTCTATTAATGTTCTTTAGAATAGCTTTTGAATACAGTAGGAATAGGGGTATAAATGATACATTTTTAAAAAGACTACATTTAATTTTCAAGATTCAACTGCATACAAAAGAGTGTTAACCAAGAGTAAGTTGCACTCTTTAAATAGAAGCTTCATGGAAAGAACTAAACGGAATTAACGGTAGCCTCTCCTAGTGGCCTGAACACTATAGCTGATCGACGTACTTCAGGCCAATATGGATCGGTAGATATTTCCCAACATTAAAAACCTACAACCCTATTAATAAAAAACACTTATTCCAAGTTTATTCCACGAGATAACTAAACCATGGAATAAGACTTAATCTACGGACTAAAATTTCTTATTAAAAAAAGCAAAATGTACGTGAAATAGTAAAATGACGTTTACCAAAAATCCCTTAAGAAAATCAAGTACCTGTTCAGTAATTGGAACTGGAAAGATTCCAGAAGGGTAGGAGCGATGGAAAAGCTTACGCAGTGGCTGTGCCAGTGTTGAAGAACACCTCTTCAAAAGAATGGGGGTATACCATCCGGGCCAGCGGATTTGTGCATATCGAGATCTTTGAGAACTCTTGCTACTGTACGAGGGCGGAAAAAATCGGTCCCATGGAAAAATTTACATTCTTAGGTACAGGAGGGGCAACGTTGCTGTAAGGCAGCGTAGAGCTGGCAGCGAAATGGGCTGCGAGCAAGTAGATAATAGGTTTGTCATTAGCCACGAGCGTTGGAGCCGAAAATGTTGAGGAGTTTTTTATATTTTTTACTAATGACAACATTTTTACCGCCTTTGGGACATTGCAGAATTTTTTGCCGTAATTTTTGGTCATGCAAAAATTTGCTTCTTTCAATAACGGAGTTGCGTGAGTTCCTTGCTTGTTTGTGCTTTTTTCGATTTTCCTCTGTTGGTTGGCTTTGTAAGATCGGAAACTTACTTCTTTGAGCCTGATAGTTTCTTTACACTCAGGGTTAAACCAGGACTTTTCTTTAGGCTTGATCTTTTTACTCTAATAAATAAATAGAAGCACGCATCCCTAGAAAAATCACATTTGTGATTTTGCTAGTATCCGTATAATATATATATGTATATTCTACGTTTATAAATATATATATATATATATTATACGGATATTAGCCGGACATTTGGCTCATCAGTAAACGTCTTGGAGACGTATATGGTGACGTCGTTTTTATGTTTAAAATATATAAAAATGTTATATCTGGATAGCTTCTACCCACGACTTCGTCTGGCCTGGTTTCAGATTAAATCATTTTTATTATTTGAATCAAAACCCGTCTAAGAAATTATTCAAACATACAAACATACCTTCAGCCATACTCCCATACTTCATTTCAGATATAAGCGTCTCCATTTTTCGGGATATTTATTTATTATTTTTGAATCCAACACCTCATCCATTTACGTTAAGCCTTTGAGGCGTGATTACGGAACAAAAAAGTTCATCAAATAGTTTTCAGCGAATAAAACTTAAACGCATTTTATTTCTTTCTTCAAAATCGTAGCTACAGTTTTTTTTTTAGTAAAAACGATCTTTAAAACAACTTTTTTTTTATAGGTAAAAAATCAAATTTTCAAGAAGGCAAACTCAAGAAAATCAATTATCTTTCGTTTTCGGAATAGTTAAAAAGCATAAACAAAATATAAGCGGACGTTAATTAATAATAATTTTATGTTAAATTGCTCCAGGGAACTACGTCTTCTTAAATATTAATTTTAGTTAAAATCAGTTCACTGGTTCCCAAAAAAATTCCAGTTTCGGAAACCTAATTCCGCTAAATTAATAAACCATTAAAATAATGTTAAAACTTGTTTAGTTTCTCAATCTCAATATCGATTTCATAACGAACATTGCATAATATAAGAATCTATTGGCAATATTCCTTGTGGCTACCTATGAACTATATGTTTGTACGTTACCTGATGCCATTTAACTTTCAACTTATTTTGTATGTTAAAAAAGAACATAGTGCAAGAACTTTTTCACATCTTCAGATTGTAAGTGAAGTTCTATGTTCAACTTACTGACGTCGACAAAAAAACTTTCAGTACCATTCCGTTGAATGAGTATCGCACAATTTTTAAGCATTCACGTCAAATTTCCAGGTGAAGTGAATAAGGCAAAACTTTTAAAAAACTTTTGAAGTTTATGGGCGCCATTTGGTAACATACAAGCAGATGACGTGTTGATATACCACCTCCACTGTACCGGTAAGGTATCCGATTTCGGAATAAGGAATAAAATTCAGGTGTTTTGAAAGTAGACTCCCAAACGGATACTATTTTTAGATAAAAATAATTTAATTTTTGATTTTATTTACTGAGTTCTTTCTACCTAGATAATTTCCTCCAAGAATCTGCATCATGTGGAATGAAGTTTATTTTATTTTATTTTATTTCCAATAATAAGATTATTACGATTTTAATTAAATCATATGAGAGAATGTAGTCATCATCTTGGTACTCCCGAACATTACCAAAGCACAACAAGCTAAGTACAGAACAATGTGATGGCTTTCATTTCACATTTGAATGAAAACATCTTACAGACTCCCAACACATACAATTATTCCTTTGCAAACCAGGGAACTAAGCTACCTCAGCATAATGTATCAATAAGTTTACCAAGCAAATCAAGTTCCCAACATGAAATCCATTAGTCACAGATACTGCCTCCGACCAACCAGCCACCCTTATCGATTTAATAGCAAGCCCCATTACAATCAAAATTAACCCCATAGATAGGCTGGTCTTGTCGAGCTGTATTTGACCATCATTTACTCTCAAACGGAACCCTTTCTATGCATCATTAGCATCACTTCCATCACATTAGTATAGGCAAAATCGTATTTAAAATTCCTGAAGTGTATAGCATTTCGTATCATCTGTTTGGAGGAGAAAGACTTTTCCAAAGCAATGACTTCAACCAAAAGATACACTGAATACCTTAAAAGATACATATTCACATACATATCCATCCATACTCCAGAGCTCTTGGTGTGAATCTTTTGTCAGGACGAAAAAAAGGACATTTTAGGAAAGTCGAGAATACAATGCAGACTATACAGACTGTAAACCATGTTCTTATGCAGAACGTGCCACTTAATAATTTGAAAGTGTGCTTTTGTTGATTATAAATTTGCCTTTTTAGGTTTCCATGGATATGAAAGATGGTGAAATGCTTGCGGTGGTATCTTTTATCAAAAGAATTCCTAATGTACATCTCTGAAATGTGCGAAACAATTGCCATGGCAGTAGCTAGAGGTACTCCGCATAAAAAATTCATAGTATAATGGGAAAAGATAAATCCGATGGCAAACTGGAACGAAATGTCATTTTGGGATTTCTCAACCAAAGTTATTTCCAGCTAAAATGTCTATTTGTCAGGAGTAGTCAAAAGTAATTGTGGTTTCTACACTGTGAATGAGTAAAAGTGAAAAATATCCTAATGTTTGTTAGATGTATATGTCTATACACATGCACGTCTTCGCGAAGGCATGAACACTGAATAGCAACGCAAAATCTTTTGGTTGCTCTTTGAGATACTATAAGGAGTAATGAATATAAGTATCTACTGCATGTAGAGGTATATTAAAATAGGACGAATTCTAATCAGCTCAGTCAGTAACATAGTGAAATGTTGAAAGCGTCAAGTTAATAACACATTTTTTTTATTTTATATTATAATATTTCTCTTTTTTTCTATGCTCTCTTTTTAAGATTCTTATGCCTTATAACCACTTTTCAAATCGATAGTTGTGAATCTATTAATATCTGGTTCAAGTGGCCACACTCTAAGGCAGCCAACAAATAACAACATCGCAAAGCACTCCTGTTAATGCAGATTGGTACTGTCACAACAATCGTGGTCTCTGACCAAATATGGGAATTTTATTCAAGTTTTGGTCAAATACACACTCTTTTGAAACCAAAAGGCGACGCGGTAAACATTTTTTGCATCTTTAAAAAAAAAAAACTCAAAAACCTAGAAGCATATTTGGAAGCGAGCTCAAAAATGTATTTTATTCATAGGAGGTGGTCTGGAATTCACATTCCCAGGACGTAAAGCAGTTCGTTTTTACTGAAGAAATGTAAGAGACATGCATTTCATTCGCATTTACAACAAATAACAACTAAAGAGTTTTTGAAGTATTGAACCTGATGCGATTTTTTGTTCCTCACAGGACAATGCTGTAAAAATCTGAATAAATGGGCTGCTTTGCAGCAACATCATAGTTATATAAATCTGGAAAAGAATGCGAAAAACTGAGCGTATTGTCGTCGTCAATTTATTGGATTATTTTTTTTTTTCAGAGAAGAGGGTGGTAACAACGGAGCCCTGAGGTACATAAACATTTTGTTAGATTTTTTTTTTTTTTGTACATACATAATAAGCCTGCAGTAAAGGGATGATATCTACCCCTATAATGTTGATTAAACATTGAGAGAGAGCGTTAGGTAAATAGGGAAGGATGTAAGAAGAAGCACCGATGCATATTCGTTTTAAAGCTCTGCAATTCAAAACGGGAGGGAAAACAGAAGCCGTCAAGGAGTTTCACATTCGTATGGTACGATTAAAACAAATAATCTCTGCATTTAACTGTATGTCCGAAGTTGGGCTCAAGGGTAAATTGATGGGCATTCCTTGCAGTGCGAGCATTACCGTTGAATTGTTTCAGGGGAGGAATGCAACTGGCTATTTCAGTAGAGCATCGTTTATAGAAATAGCGACAAAAAAGCGAAGGAAAGCAAAATAAATTGGTCGACTGGATCGCACGTACTTGCTCATATGTGCAGTCACATCGTCGAATAAAATTTTTAAAAATGCACGACTGAGTCGCACGAACTTGTTCTTATGCTAGATAATTGCTTAGTGGCTGCGTATGTATGTATATAAAGGTTGTTTTTTAGACGTATGGTTTTCAAGAAGAAATGAAACGCATATAATTTAATGTTATGGCCAAGAATTTAGCTTTATTCCAAAGATAAGGGATTGCCATTACGTTTTAAGAATAATTTCGAGCAAGTGGCAGCCGCGGCTGGCTTGAATAAATTCCAGACGAGAGGCCCAATTTTCCCAATTTTGTGAAAATCGGGATCGGTGGCCATCTCGTTTTGGGCCCATTCACCGAACGTGCGTTGTTCGGCTTCAATTCTTGCACAAGTTGGATTTTGTAAGCCCCGCAAACCAAGATCTTTCCGTAAAATCTTCCATTAAGTGGATGGGCACATCCTCAATTGTTCCGCGCGATGGCGGATGGACTCATTCGGGTCTTCTTCGATACTTTGCTCCACCGAACCGAACCATTATTTTGGTAATACATTTGCACAATTTGCAAAACGTTGTTCAAGTGTAAGTCTATTTATTATGAAATGGCAAATCAAACTAAGCATAAAACAAGTAACAGCTGTCAAAAAGACCAACTCCGAAAAAAGTATTGCCAAATTAAAAACCACACGCCTAAGAAAACACCTTTTATTAAAATAAAAAAAAATTAAATTTTATTCGAAAATTCTTTCATTTTTTTAATTACTTTAAGTAATTACTTAAGTATGCAATCAAATTTTCAAGCTAAATGTCTATCGAGGAAAAAATATATTGAAAATCGTTCCATAAGTTTTTTTTAAAAAGTTGTTTTTTTTGAAAAACTTTTTCGAAAAAATATAAAATTTTTTTTTCTAGTATGTCATTATAAGGCTGCAGTTTTCATCTGGGAAAATTATTTAAAAAATCCAACTAACCCCGTTTTCAAAATATTTCGAAAACATTTTTTTTTTAAATTTAAAAAAAAATCGAAAGAAAGGATTTTTTTAAATTTTGAAATGCAATATTAATTGAATTATAAATCACTTCTTCTGTGCAACATTTTATTAAAATGGTTGATAATGGTTTACGACCGTTATATTACAAATTTCGAAAAAAATCATTCTAATTAAAAGATATATTATTGTAAAAAATAGCACCCTAAAAGTCTTATCAAAATCGTTAGAGCCGTTTTCGAGAAAATCAAACTTTTTGTTAAAAAATGTATGGCAGATACCGTTATTTTTCGACCTAGATCAAACTGAAAAAACACCCCCGACATACTACCAAATCACCGGACCCACTTTTTCGACTTCTCTATCATCGTAACATCATGTTTGATTGTTAGATTTTTTTTGCACTTATAGTACCTATAAACGCAAAAAAAGTAAAAGGAACCAAAAACAACATAACTATAATATTTTCAAAATAAGGGTTAGAATTTCGACCCTTGAAACTCTTTTTAAACGTGTTAATGTAGTTTTATATGAACTAGTTACACCCATGCCATTGTCCATGAATGGCATTTTAATCGGAAAAACCCAAAAGCTTTCATTATATCGGTATGTGTGCAAACGACGAATTCCGTTGTATGACCATATATTTGAGATCGTCAAAAATGCTGCTAAGTGCTTAGGTTTTCTGCATCGATGCAAGAAGTTTTCTTTCCCTTCTGATCTGGCTACAATTTATAAAGCGTTTATACGCCCAAAAGTTGAGTATAACTCACACCTCCGGGCAGGTGCTTCGTAAGCATCGCTATACCTGTTCCATAGAATACAAATGTCTGTGAAAATCTCTCGATCACCGACGCAATGTCTCACGTCTTTCCTTAATTTATCGTTTCGTTTATAAAAAATATTCACTCGAAGTAGCCAGCTGCAGTCCTCCCCTTAAAAGTTTCTATCGTAATACTCATCTCGCAAGGAATGCTCATCAATTTAACTTTGAGCCCAATTAAAGGCGTACCGTGAAATATAGGGATTCTTTTTTTAGCCGAACAACATGAATTTGGAATAGTTTACCCAGTGCGATTTTCCCTTGCCAATTAGATTAAAAAGCATTCAAAAACCAATGTTAATCGACACCTCCTTTTCTTCTCCTCCCTATCTTCCTTATGCTCGCGCAGTGTACTTACATTACAAAAAATAGTCCCTGGTGTGCGTGCTAATATATACATATATACAAAAAAAACTTGTCTTGATAATCTAAGCAAAGTCAGGTAATAAACGATACATGTGCTTCAACCTTCTCTTTGATTGTTTCACTTGAAAATAAGATGACTTTGTAAAAGTGTGTCGAAACCAAAGAAACATTTGTTTCAAAAACATTTCTGAAATGTTTCCCATTTGTTTAAAAAACATTTTTTTTAGTTTGGACGCTTTAAACATTTCAAAAATGTTTCTTGGATGTGGACACGCCTTAAGAGACGAATCATGTCATTCCAGGCTGAAGACTCAAAAACCGATGATGGTGGTGGTGATAGCGTATATACTCAAACAGACCAAGTTCTAACCTCTCTTTCTTTTCCAGACTATCTATCATGGCTCGTGGAGATGTCAGAACAGTTCAGCATTGGCCTTTTTTGGAAAAAAAGAAAATACTTATAACGCGCCAATCTTGTCTAACAAGGAGCCATTGGTATACGAATTTGCCGCAAACCAATGCAAGACACCATAGAGGAAACAAGCCATATATGGACAATTAAAAATACTTGCCAAGCGATGAAGCATATCCCAAACCCAGATCCAAACGTTGGAATTTGTTCCCATGGGAAAAAGGAGGACTTGAGCAAAGGAGATGCGGAATGATTTCCTCTTTCTCCTTGTTCATACAACTTTTGCAAAGTTTATTTGAAAAGACACTGCTTATAACGGGTGATTTTTTTGAGGTTAGGATTTTCATGCATTAGTATTTGACAGATCACGCGGGATTTCAGACATTGTGTCAAATAGAAAGATGCTCAGTATGCTTTGACATTTCATCATGAATAGACTTACAACGTCGAATTTTCAGTGAATGGGCCCTAGAAAAGCTGGCAGAAAATCCGCTTTTTTATCGACAAATTTTGTTCAGCGATGAGGCTCATTTCTGGTTGAATGGCTACGTAAATAAGCAAAATTGCCGCATTTGGAGTGAAGAGCAACCAGAAGTTGTTCAAGAACTGCCCATGCATCCCGAAAAATGCACTGTTTGGGGTGGTTTGTACGCTGGTGGAATCATTGGACCGTATTTTTTCAAAGATGCGTTGCGTTCCAACGTTACGGTGAATGGCGATCGCTATCGTTCGATGCTAACAAACTTTTTGTTGCCAAAAATGGAAGAACTGAACTTGGTTGACATGTGGTTTCAACAAGATGGCGCTACATGCCACACAGCTCGCGATTCTATGGCCATTTTGAGGGAAAACTTCGGAGAACAATTCATCTCAAGAAATGGACCGGTAAGTTGGCCACCAAGATCATGCGATTTGACGCCTTTAGACTATTTTTTGTGGGGCTACGTCAAGTCTAAAGTCTACAGAAATAAGCCAGCAACTATTCCAGCTTTGGAAGACAACATTTCCGAAGAAATTCGGGCTATTCCGGCCGAAATGCTCGAAAAAGTTGCCCAAAATTGGACTTTCCGAATGGACCACCTAAGACGCAGCCGCGGTCAACATTTAAATGAAATTATCTTCAAAAAGTAAATGTCATGGACCAATCTAACGTTTCAAATAAAGAACCGATGAGATTTTGCAAATTTGATGCGTTTTTTTTTTTTTAAAAGTTCTAACCTCAAAAAAATCACCCGTTATATGGAGCTTGGCAAGTATTGATAATTGTCCATCCTTCTACCTATCACTTACCACTATCAAAGTTCCGACGTCACCTCTACTATTACCTTATTTCAAATGACTTGATATACTAATTTTATCGTCAAAGAGTTAACCCTTATCAAAACCTTATATATTATTAGCATTTTATATTCTCTTTTTATTTATTACATTACAAGTTACAACCTAATATTATTTTACTATTTTCTAAAAATAGTTACATTTAACGAAGAGTATCTTCTTACATTATATACTTTATCTTAACATAGTCGGTTACAAATCCTAAAAAATAAAACAAATAATAAAATATATGTAGTTGGTTTGGATATTGGATTGGGGCTTGGGACTCTCCAAAGCAATGGCTCTGAATTCCAAGATCTGTCCATTTAAATGTCAATTGCATATCCCGCCAATGTGACCCCCGGAGCAATTTCCTCCTCCACATACTCGCCGGCCTCCTTAAACGTGGTCGCTGAGCTATCTTCCGCCAGAGTCTTCCCAACCGAACTGGATACAGGTTTCGAGGGTTGATTGAAATTGGCGTCACGGCGATTGTACGAAGTCGAAGTCGCATTCGAGGTATTTCCAAATTGTTTTGGACCTTGAGTAGGTCGAAGCTTTGGCATGTTGTTGGAGATGTTATTTTGTGCCGAACTATTGAACGTACGGCTATTGTATTCCATATTGTTGTTTTCCGGTCGTGAGTAGTTGGTTTTGCGTAGCATTGCTTTGAAGTTAAAGGGTGGTTCATCTTCAGAAGTCTGCAAAAAAAGAAGAAAATTGAATTCATTAGTGCGACATGTTCTCGTTGCGATGTCGTGTTTGTGGATATTTGACAAGGGTTGAGCAATATTAAATGTCAAATTTTAACAACCTACATCCATACTTGATCGTCTGCCAAGTGATTGCAACTCCCGAACTGGGTCCGATGATGGCGGAAGGAATTGCTGTGCACGATTGTAGTTATTAAAGTTTTGATTGCGATTTGCATTCATTCGGGATGCATCGTTGCGCATCATGTTCATCGGTGGCATTGGTGGTGGTGGCGGTGGGGCTGGGTAGCTCTTGAGGGAATTTCGTCTGGATCCGGTGCCGGTGGATGTATAATTTGGACGGTAATTGTTGTATTGCTGGTTTTGTAGCATGCCATAGTAGTTTTGATTGTACTGCTGTTGTGGGTTTGGGTAGTTCGATTGGAAGTTATAATTCTGCCTGCTATTTGTTGGATATGAGAAAATAAAATGCATTGTAGAAAAGTTCGTATATAAATGTTTGAAATTAATATTTAGTGTTTTAACAGTTAAATTTTTTTGATAGATATATGAAAACCACAAACTACGAATGCATAACTTGCATTAAAGTACCTATAATCGCAAGTAAAAAAAAAATTGCCAACAAACATTGCATTATGTATCTTTATTTTAAGCGTTTTTTTAAGAAAAATAAAAACGAAAAGATGTAAGCAAAAAAAACATAGCGACAACACCTTCTTCTTTAAACTTAAAATATGTTCTCATTCGCTCTAAGAAAGCTTCAATTCTGGAACTTTCATAACAAAAACCAAAAAAAGATATTATAATTTTCATTATTGGTGAATGGTAACTCTGCAGTAGTGCTTTTTTTTTTTTAAATAAACACGATAAGCAAGAGGCAAATTGATAATCAGTCTCCTAGCCTTGCAGCTGGGGAGCAGACAGGTCTTCTTGGAATGTACGTGGGTTAAATGAAATATTACAACAACAATTTCAATGTATTTCAGGGTTTTCTTTTATATTTAAATGGCAATTTCTTAAGTTGATTGCGATGCAAACACTTGCAGGAACCAGTGTGTTTGAAAGCTCTCTTCCATAAGGTCTGTACTGAAAATATAAAAGCTATAGCTATCGGGGTGATGATCGATTTATTTTGTTCTTATGTTTCATAGAATAAATGGATAAAAAAAACCTTTTAATGCAACGGAAATTGCTACAACAGAGGCTTACGATAAACGAAATCTTTCTAATCGCGCTATAGCTATGAAACTTGAACAAAGTCCAAAAAATTGTTAATAGTTATTTAAGAAATCCATTATTTACGGGAAAATTACAAAAGCTGTACTTTTACTGTGCTTTCAAGCCCAGAAAAACGAAAAATTATAACGTACATAAGCTCCCGATTCAACTTCATTCTCTGAATAAGATTAGACACGAACCTATTGGCCAGAAGTGAGCCGAATGGCTCTACCTCAGTTCCAGGATATTTTCGGACCGGTACCGATTATTTTTCAGCAGGACAAGGCACCGATTCAACCAGCTGAAATAATTTAAATTTGTTTACAAGGCCAAAATATAGATCAACTTTCCGGGCCACACTAATCCACAGATATAAACATCGTCGAAAATGTGTGGGGTTGGTTGACACGAAAGGTGTATGATGGTAGGAATAAGAAGCAGTACACCAACAAAGGTTATTGAAGGTATCAAAGTGGCCTGGGTATTTCCTTTGATTAATTAAAATCTTTGTGATTCATTTAAATACCGCATTTTTGACAGGTAACTAAAAATAAAGATCTCCTTTATTATACAAAGTACTTAATTGTGTAAGCTGTAGTAAAAATACTTTTCTTAAAAAAAAAATTGGTTTGCATTTTAACTAAAATAAACACAGTGATTCTATTCTAACTTTACAACAAAAATGGGCACGACTGGGTCGCACGTACTTGCTCTTATGTGCCTAATTACATTGGAAAGCAGGATCTTTGGCAGAAACAATTAACATTTGTTGAAAATAACACAGTTTGAACTTATAAAAAAGTATTAAAAACCAAAATGCTTATCGGTTTTTAGTAAAAATGAAGTACGCCATCACACGTCCTAAATAACAAAGAATTTATGAAAAATGTATTCGAAAATTGTAGGACCAGTTTTGATAAAATCCTGTTTTTTATTTTTAGTTTTTTGAAAAAAAAAATTGCATTATAAATTTTGGTATGCAGTTTTTTAGAATTTTTTACAATACATGTGATTATTATTATTGATATGCAAAATTAATTGGGCTACCTAGATCGTCTTAAAGATAAAATTTGACAGAAATCCAAAGAGCCGTAACCGAGAAAGCCAAAAATTTAAAAAACCGTTATATCAAAGGTTCCGTTAATAGACTTTTCCCGTATATATGGTACTAATCAAATTATAGCCAATACCATCAAAAAAATTCTCAAAAATTTTGATTAAAATCGTTGGAGCCGTTTTCGAGAAAAAGATTTTCCTAAACGGTCATATGGCAGGTACCGTTATTTTTAGGGCTAAAAATAAAATTTCAATTTCCAATCTGGAGAATGCTTAAAGAATCACACGCATCAAGTTTGAAGATAATCGCTTAAGCCGTTAAGGCTGCAGCTCGTTATACATACTGACAGACAGACAGACAGACAGACAGACATGCAGAAAGACAGACAGACATGCAGAAAAACAGACAGACAGACATTTTTTTCGATCACTTTTTTAGACTTCTCTATGATGCTAATGTCATGTTTGATTGTTATATAATTTTTTTTTATTATTTACGAATCCTAAACTTGCCTTATAGTCCCTAAAATCGCAAGTTAAAATAGCATTCTAGTGAATATCAGTGAAATAGTCTCGAAAAAGTCCGTTAGCTCCTTGAAACTATTTGAAGATTCTCTTAGTCTGAAGAACTCAGTCCTACCTTTTAACTTAGTATACAATTCCATATGTACAGATCGTTAAGGAACGAAAAACAGTTAATTTAAAAATAAATTGTGTGCGAAGCTATGCAAATGTTAGAGACTTTGTGTGAACGGAAATGAAGATTTAGAAGGATTTGTAGATGCCAATTGGGCAAGTAAGAAAGCAGAAAAAACGAATTCTAAAGCTCTACAGCCATATATTTGAGGAATGTATTTATTGAAATAACACGAGTGCAGTATTGTAAAAATAAAGCACTAAGCCTTCAATTTATTATAATCAACATTATTATTATTGTCACATTATCCTGGTCCGTGTGTTCCGTTTTTTTTGCGTACTGCCCAGACGACTTGGCGTTTTCTTACGGGGTCTTTGATATTTTGTTCCTACCACGATATATCAGAAAACATGGTAAATCTTTAAAGTATAAACACAAACACGCTTTACTATTTAAAAAAAGTTCAAATATACTTTTTCTACAAACGCTTCACTGGATGTACGTAAGGACAATGTAAACAGAGCGAATTGATTGAACTTTTGCTCACTTTCTGTCATTGTTCCGATCTGCCAACCATCGGCAATGCACGAGCTGTGTGTGTGTCCTGTGCTTTATATCGCAAGTTCCCCGTCGCCGCCCAACCTGTTCAAATGTTTATTGTTGTACCACATTGTTGAGAAAGCCAACTGGGAAGGTTTAAACAATTTTTCTTAACAACTTTAAATGGTCACTATGCTTGCTCGGAAGTGACGTAGATTGTAGTGCCGATATGATTACAAACATTATTCTCCTTGGTATGAGAAAATTTATTCCAAATAGGCTAAAAAGTATCAAACCAAAACTAAATGCTTAGTTTGATTCAAATTTTAAAGAGACTATCAGGGTGAGAGAAATAAGTTTCCAAAATTTTAAAGATAACCCTGCTGAGGAAAATCGGACGAAGCTTAAACAAGCCAGAAAGACCTGCAATGCTCTTATTCAAAGAATAAAATTTTTACTCGAACAAAATTTAAGGCAATAAATATAAACATGTCCTAAAGGTAGAAAAAATGTTTTTCTTTGGTCAACTCCCAAGCGAAAACTGATTTATTTTCAACATTGTTTGCAGCTAATTCAACGTTCCCTCAGTGTGACGGCTCATGTACTTTATAACGTAAATGGGTTTATGGGACAAATCTTCTTTCGCGCACTTAAAGGATCTCGATATTCACAAATCCGCTGGTCCGGATAGTATTTCTCCTATTGTTCGGAAGATGTGTGCTTCCCCGCTGACAAAACCACTGTCTAAGATTTTCCATCGTCGTTTTCCACAGGCCTCCAAGAGGATGGAAAACTGCATTTGTTCAGCCCATAACTAAAAAAAGCCTATCTTCATCTCCCTCTAACTACCGACTAATTGCACTTACATCCCTTCTATCCAAGGTCATGTTAACGCTGATAAACTATCAGATTAAGAAATATCTTGAGACATGGTAACTTCTTAATCACCGGCAATACGGTTTTCGTAGCAATAGGTCGACTGGTGATATGATGGTATATCTTACCGAACAGTGGAATCAATCTTTACACCGTTTTGGAGAAAGTAAGATTATTGCATTTGATATGGATGGCTTCCTGTCTGATAGTCACAAAATAAATGCTGGTGAGCCCCAAGGCTCCGTTCTGTCTCCGAAACTCTTCCTTATTTTTATCTCTTGTCTAAGACTTTTAATCCATTAAATTGTTTTGCTGATGACAGTACCCTCATCTTCTCATACTCATTTCCACATTCAATTCCCAGTTCTTCGGATGTGGAACTTCAACGGCAGCGTATGATTAGTTTATTAAATTCCCATTTGGCCAGCATTGTTCAATGGGGAAATATTAATCATGTGGAATTTAATG
This sequence comes from Platycheirus rosarum, assembly GCA_963971375.1. Taxonomy (NCBI): domain Eukaryota; kingdom Metazoa; phylum Arthropoda; class Insecta; order Diptera; family Syrphidae; genus Platycheirus; species Platycheirus rosarum. The sequence continues at coordinate 28,630,341 of OZ020507.1, forward strand.
CTTCAAAAACTCAATGCTGCCAGCTGTCGTTAAAGCATAACCTACTCCCCATGCCACTATCCATGAGTGGTACTTGCATCGAGGAAACTGAACAGCTTTGCGTTCTAGGTATTTGTATCACAAACCACCTTCTGTGGAATGAACACATATATGACATCGCCAAAAATGCTGCGAAATGTTTAGGTTTTCTTAGACGATGCAAGAAATACTTCTCCCCGTTAGATCTGGCTACTGTTTATAAGGCGTACATTCGCCCGAAGCTTGAGTACAATTCTCATATTTGGGCAGGTGCTTCTGTTACTCACTTGCTTTTCCTGAATAGAATCTATGAAAAAATGCATTAAAAATGATAGGCGATAAGGATATAACAGAAACATTTGATTTACTAGAACATCGTCAAAATGTTTTCTATCTCTCCTTATTCTTTCGTTTTTACTTGCGATTAGTGACTATAAGGTAAGTTTAGGATTCGTGAATATAAAAAAAATTGAGATAACAATCAAACATGACATTACGAACATAGAGAAGCCTAAAAAAGTTAGTGGCAAAAAAATGTCCGTCTGTCTGTGTGTCTGTCCGGGTGTATATCGAGCTGCAGCTTAAGCGGGTTAAACGATTGCCTTCAAATTTGGTATGGGTTTATCTTTTGGCAGAGGGGAAATTAAAATTTTATTTTTAGGGCTTAAAATAACGGTACTTGACATACGACCGTTTAGGAAAATCTTATTTTTCTCGAAAACGTCTCCAACAATTTTGATTAAAATTTTTGAGAATTTTTTGTTGGTTTTACTTATTATTTCATCAGAACCACATGTGGAGAAAAAGTCTATTAACGGGACCTTTCATATAACGGTCTTTTTAATTTTTGGCCTGCTCGGTAACGGATCTATGGATTTCTGTCAAATATTATATTTGAAGAGATCTAGATAGCCAAATTAATTCTGCATATCAAAATTTTGAATAATTTACGTACCGCTAGGAATGCTCATAAATTTACCCTTAAGCCTAATTTCGGACGCACTGTTAAGTATAGAGCCTCATTCTTTAGCCGCTCTTGCAAACGTTCAAAACAAATGTGCATCGGTACCTCTGTTCATCTTCTATCCACTTTCCCTAAACGCTCGCACTGTGTTAGTACGTGATAAGGGTAGTAGCAACTAACAACCCCTTGAGTGCGCGCCGATAGTAATAAAAAAAAATACTCAATTAATATTTACTGTAAATAAACACTAAATATTTACACATTTACGATGACAGAAGAGCACGTTGAAGCCTTCTTTCTGCAACGGGATGCAATCGGTAGTAAAGCGTGTATTTTTTTTATTATTAATTAATAATCATAAAAACATATTGTGATGTGGCAACAAGTTTAGATATTCGGAGGATACATTTTGTAAATTAACGCCATCTGTTGGATTCATTGTGTACAGCAACCAACATTCATTGTGTACAACTACCATGCGCCGAAAAGTATGCTACATATTTGCAATATGTTTTAACTGAGTACTAAATCGAACTTGAAGTACTAATTCGAGACTCGAATTAGTACCGAAAGCTTAGATTGTGCCAGAACCAGACAGAAGCTTCCAGAAGCTTGTAAACTTGTATAAATACAAGAGTAGATTGCATTGAAAGTTCAGTTTATTTTCGAAAGTCGAATTGTTAACTACTGGAAGCGTTAGTAAAAAGTGATTGAATTGAGATTAAATAAAAAGTGTTGAATGATAAAAACGTATTTGAATTGTGAATAAGTGGAATAAGTTAAATTGGTGTTATTTAAACTGAAAGACGTTGTGTTTAATAAAATAAAGGGATTATTTTTTGGAATTTTGGAATTTTGATTGAGTTTTATTTGTCGAAACCCAGGCCAAAATATCACAATATATAAATCAAAAAATTTATTAAATATACTATAGGTGTTACTACGGAAGATTGGACAAGCAAGTGAAAGAAAACATCAAACATCACCAATAAAAATCTAGAAATCGATAGCTACAAAGCAAGCGAACAAGCTAGCTTGTAGTTTAATATTGATTTTTCCTACGTTTGATATGAAATAACATTCATTAAAACATCCTTTTATTTCCATGCGTAAAATGCGAATCACCCCTAATATACCAAATTAGTATCCATGTATTTATTTATGAAGCAACGTAGCATACACACATATATTAAGGTACAAAAAGCCAGACAACTTTTTTGGATTCCCTTTATTATCGTTTTACGGCTGGATTCATAAGAAGTCCTTAACCCTTCATTATAAATGGTCTTCATCAAAAAACCTCCCAAATTAACGTGCAAATTAATGTTATTGTTTCATCCATGAATAACAAATATCCCTCTAATCAATATCAATGAGTCCTGAAATAACCCAAAATTTCCTTTTACGTTCGATAAATTCAACTTACTTCTTCATCAAGTTTGGATCCCTCAGAAAAGATTGGTTATAAACAACATCACTCTCTCCAATACGGTCCCAATTTGTTTGGCAAGCCTGCTCCTTTTTGTATGCATTGTATGTCATTAGATGCGTAGTTAGTGAGGGATTGCGCTGCAGAGGACTATCCCAGGCTTCCTCCTCGTCCTTGGATAAAAGATTTGCTGGCATCGATGTTCGGGCTACCGAGCTCACCGGATTACACATATAGCTGGTGTCATAAAATGGGATTTGATCCAAACGAAATGGCAACTTCTTAGTTGGTATTGGCATCGGACCCAAAGAAGCCGGATTGATTTGACGCTTATCGACTTTTTCCAAGGGAATTGGCCTGCTGACAATAGATAGTGATGCCACAACCCGTTGATTGTAGATATGAACCTAGGATGAGGGTAAATTAAATTTGATGAAACCAATCAACTCAAACCTTCTGTCACAGGGTTCGTCATCGTTATTTTTCACAAAAGATGATTTTATTCGATAAATTGCGTTCTTAGCCAAAATATAGACTATGATGCATATTCCGTTTAGAAGGAACCCTGTGATAGGGGAGCAAACAATCATTCAACCCACTTGCTGTGATAGGTTAACCAGGTCCTGAAACCTCGCAGCTCTGTAGTGCAGGAGAACTTGAAATATCGACCGTTCGCGCCATTTCTTCACATAGTTCTTCACAAAATTCGCTGTGGCTTCGTTGATTTGGCCAGTCTTTTCATTGAACAGGGGGCCGTACTTCTGCCTCTCACGGAAACCTCGATATGCTGCGATGTAAGACAATCAACCCCGCACGCAATGTTGAAAAAAAGAGAAATATCGAATCAATTAGAAAAGATGACAGCATAGAAAAAGGTTTAGAAAAAAAACTTATAAAGGGGGTCAGACAATTTAAGATTATAAGTTCGATGACGCCGGTGCGTTTAGTGTTGCAGGTTGCATGACTGAAGTAAGCCATACGACGACGACGTTGACCGACTTAAATTGTTGCCACAATCAATTGCAGACAATCGAGTATCCTTAATTTAATTAAAATTTCATTTATTTCCTTTTCATATCTGACTTCATGCATGCCACTTTATATCTCTTTCTGTCTGTGCCACTGTTTCACACCTGATTCAGATTTAAAGCCCTTTATGGCAATTCCGCACCACAATTGTACGTTAAACGTTTTCCAAGTATATTAAAATGTCGGACAATGCCAATTTTCGAGGATGAAAATGTTGCATATAAGAGGATTACCTTATGCCGCAATTGGCATAAAAGCTGAAGCCATAAAGTTGAGCCCACTGCAGAAAGCTACTTATCAATTGTCATCAATTGTCATGTTTGAAGCACCAAGAGTGATAGGCGAACACAGAATATTGGTCATAATTAACTTTTCTTTTAAACTTTATTTCTATTTTCAAGATAAGTCTCTTTCTAAATACTGTTTCTATTTTTGCACACAAGCAGGTGTGTTGGTAATACAATGACATTAGGCTTTAAATCATGTAAATTGAAATGAGCTTTCGAAGGGCGTTTGAGGCAAGTTTAAGGGGGCGTTTTTTTTTAAGATGCCTCTTCAGGTGCGGCAGCAGGTGCTGTTTCTGGAGCTGATTCTGCTTCGGCAGCAGGTGCGGGATCGGTTGTGGCGGATTCTTCTGCTGGGGCAGATTCTTCTGCTGCAGCTGATTCTTCTGGTGGAGCTGTTTCAGCTGCTGGAGCGGATTCTGCTTCTGGAGCAGTCTCAGCTTCTGGCTGTGAATCTGAAGTAGCTGGTGGCTCAGCTGCATCGGCGGATGGTGCTTGGGCGTCGGTTGGCAGTTCAGGGACTGCATTTTCTTCTGTCTCATCGGCATTTCGACCGGGGCAACCGACTGGCCTCGAAGGAAACTCATACAAATCCTCGTTGTCAGAGGGAACTTCGCTGGTTTCGAAATATTCGACATCGGAGAGTGCATCTTCGTCTTCGGCATCTTTAATGTTAAGAGTATTTTTAGTTTGTTCTACAGTTTCTGTACCTTTTTGAATAGTGGCGGCTGCAATGTCGGCTTCTGGACCGCTTACTGTAGTAGCTCCTGATTTCGCGGCACCTGCAAATAAATAAAATATAAATAATCAATTAAGAGTATAAAGATAGATAAAATGAAAATTATGCAAGCAAACACATTAAGAGAATTACAAAACTTTTTAAATTACGTTTTTAAAAGACACGAATGAAATATAAGATATTTTAAAACATGTCTTATGACTTACAAGAAGGCCTGAAGGCCTTTTAATAGTTAGATTTGAGATTTGACCTAGTTCTCTGGGTGTGGGATTAAAAGACAATTCCCAAGGGAAATGTACGATTAAATGAAAATCGCTGAAGAATGACTGAAATAGAATCATATTTATTTTTTTTTTGCAAGAAATTTAAACTTTATTCAAAGTAAAGTTTTTAAGTGGTTCAGCCAGATTCAAGTGTTAGTCAAAATTTTGGACAAGAAAAAATTGCAGTTTTAGTAAAAATAATTTCTCTATCATCTTTGTATCAAATTTTTTGTAAATTTTACTTGCGATTGTGGGTACTAAATATAAGGCCACAATCAAACATGACATTACGATGATAGACAAATTTATTTGAGTTATTGAGTCTTTTTATCAGATTTTTTTTTTGTTTTATACCATTTGATATTAGAGCTTTGAAAATTGAAATTGAAATAATGCTAAATTGGTGCAGGGACCTAACTTCACAGGTATCAATTTCACAATTGTGGGTAATAATTTCACTTTTCTTTGTGAAGTCAATTCCCACCAAGAGTGAGAAAAATTTTACTTTTTTGTGAGAATTAATTTCACTTAAACGTAAGCTTACGCAATATGGTGTATTAAAGTATACGGTATACAAAAAGTTGAAATAGGTAAGGGCGGCATGCTGCCCCTGCAACCCCTTCCTTTTTGGAGCTACTATATATATATACTATATATATATATATACCTATGTATATGTAAAATTACTTTTGTATTTAAGGAATCTTTCGGATATAAATTAACTTAAACTTAAATACACCATATGGCATTAGTTCACATTTCATTTATGGCTTCAGTTAATTTTTTTCAAATATCAAAAATAAAAATCGCGCAATTTTTTTCAACTATTTTGTTATCCGCTGATGATTTTCAAAAGAAGCTTCATACATTGCTCAGCTATTGTGACTTTAAAAAATAAATTACACGACTGGATCACCCGTACTTGCTCGTATATGTCGAATAAAATTTAAAAAAAATATATAAAGGGAAGATCAAAGTATTTTTGTGACTTTTGATTTTTCGAAAAAAGTAAGTAAAATTTTATTGAGCAAAATAATTTAAGAAATGAGAAGAAGTGTGATTTTTCTTTCAAAATCGTAGGAAAGATTTAAAAAAAAAACATTTTGTTTGAAGAAAGCAAACTTAAGCACAAAAATAACCTACATACATTTGAAAACAAAATAAAAAAAAACATTCACTTACCCGTTTTTAAAATATTGATTTTTCAAATATGTTATTTCAAATATTATTAAAAACATAAAAAGTTTTCGAAAATATTTTAAAGTGAAATAAGTTAAGCTACCTTCATCTTCTTAAATATAAATTTTTATTGTAATCGGATAAACAGTTTTCGAAAAAGTCGAAAGTAGCCCACCACCCTAATTTTTTTTCAACAAAATATGATTCACATCTACTGATTTTTTTTCATAAATATTCTTGGAGTCGTTTCCGAGGAAAATAAGCTTTAACTTAAAGGTTATATATGGCAGGTACCGTTAATATTTTATCAAAAAAAAAAATCAATGAATTGCACGACTATGTGCAGTCACAGCTTCGAATAAAAATTGAAAAATATTAAAGGAATTTTAAAGCTTTTATTCGATTTTTCAGAATTTTGATTGTTTGAAAAAAGTACGTAAAATAGTTTTCAGCGGAAAATTTAACCGCCATTTTATTTCTTTATAAAATGTGAAACAACATATTTTTTTTTAAATCGTAGGAACGGTTTTTAAATAAAACGGTTTTTATTTAACAACTTTTTTTAAAAATTAAAAAGATATAATTCAAGAATGCAAGCTTAAACTTACTAAAATTACTAAAATTACTTACATTTAAAAACGAAACTAAGATAAAATACAAATACCCGTTTTTAAAATATAGATTTTCAAAAAAAAAAAAATCAAAAAAATATTAAAAATACAAAAAAAAGGTTATTCGAAAATATTTGTATGCCGAATTAGTTTGGCTATCTACATCTTCCTGAATATCAAATTTTATTGTAACCAATTGAGCAGTTCTCGAGAAGTCGAAGAAAATTTAAACGGTCGCGTTTAAAACAAATTTCGAATAAACTGAAAGATGGTTATAAAAAAATATCAGTGGGTCAGAAAATTCAGTACGTCTGTCTGTCTGTCTGTCCGTATCGATTCCTACAGCCTAAACGGTTAGGCCGATTTGATTCAAACTTGGTATATAGTATTTTTAGAGTACTCTACACGACTGTTTTTCGAATTGGCATTCTAGCTCCAAACCTAATGGTACCTGCCATATAACTTTTAATAAAAAACTTATTTTTCTTGAAAACGGCTCCTACGATTTTGATAAAACTTTCTGAATGGTGTTTTTTATGCAAAATCTATCTTTCAGTTTTAATGGATTTTTCAGAAAAAGTTTTATAAGGATATCTCCCATTTTTTTTAATCAGTCTTTCTCGTAAACTAATTGACGGATTTTGATGAAATTTGCAAAATATGTAATTTTTTATGATTTAAATAATATTGCTGATTAAAATTTTCAAAAACATTTTTTTTTAATTTTAATATTTTTTTTAAAAAACTTATTTTCTTTTTGAATATTTTGAATTTTTTTTTTAAATTTTCCTCCTAGTATAAACTATAGATTTCTTTAAATTGACATACTCAAAAAAAATTTAAAATATGTTTTCGAAAAGTTTTTCAAATGAAAAATTCATTAAATAGACAACAGCAAATGAAATAAGATGGCTTACAACATTTTTTCCAAAAAACGTTATGAATAGTGTTTTTTTGATTTCATAAAAATTTTATTTGTTTAATATTTTCCGCAAAATTTTGTTTTATATTGCTCGGTTGAGCCCTAGCCACTTCGCATATTTTTATTATTATTTATTTATCGTTATTTATTTTAAAGCAGAATAAATAATAAGGACGCCTATGATAAACACATAAACACGCAAAAACAACTAACAAGTACAAAATAAATTGCACGAGTGGATCGCACATACTTGCTCATATATCACATTGTAGAATACAATTTAAGAAAATTAAAGTAAACATCAAAGCATTTATTCGATTTTTGTGACTTTTGATTGTTTGAATAAAGTGCGTTAAATATTATTGGGTGAAATCATTTAAAGGCCATTTTATTTCTTTAGGAAATGTAAAATTGTGATTTTTTTTTAAATTGTAGGAGCCCTTTTTTAAATAAAACGGTTTTTTTAACAACTTTTTTTTTTTATTAAAAAAAATAATTCAAGAATAAAAACTTAAGCACAAAAATAACGTACATTTAAAAACAAAATTTAAAATTTACCCGTTTTCAAAATATTGATTTTTCAAAAAAATTTTTTTTAAATTATATTAAAAATACAATAAGAAGTTTTTGAAAAAAAAATTATTCAAAATTACTTACTTCTTGAGTATCAATTTCGATTGTAATCGGATCACCAATTTTCGAGAAAGTCGAAGAAAAAAACCGGTCCTATGGGAGGTACCGTTCTTAGCCCACTATATTAATTTTTTTTACCAAAATATATATATGCATACCTACAGTAGTACACTCTTTTATTTATAAAAGTTAATGTTTGAGCTAACTAAAAAATTGAAAAAAAACTCCTCTGTAGAATGTCAAAATAACCTTAAGTTCTAAATTTGAAGACGATTGGCCCAACCGTTTAGGCTGCAGGCCAAAAATACATCCGTACAGATAGACAGACAGACAGACGGACGGACAGAATTTTGCCAGTAACTCAAATATGTTCTCTATCATCGTAATGTCATGTTTGATTGTTATGTCAAAATTTTATCTGCACGAATGCATAACTTGCATTATAGTACCTATAATCGCAAGTAAAAATACTCAATAACCTACTGAATGCAATAATTACAATCAAGAAAAAAAAATTGTACACCTGCACACAAACAACCACTGTGTTAAGTTTTAATATTGTCTATACCCACTCGCCTCACAGTAGTTAGAATAGGTATCTTAATTTTAGTACCTACCTTCCTTCCAACCTTATTATAGGTAGATACATAATATCCTAAATAAATTCCACATGAGTTTATCATTCATTCACACACACAATTCACACTTTTTTACATTTCCTAAGGAAATAAAATGGCGTTTAAATTATTTCACCCAATACAATTTAACGTACTTTATTCGAACCATCAAAAGTCACAAAAATCGAATAAATGCTTTGATGTTCACTTTAATTTTCTTAAATTTTATTTTACAATGTGACCGCACATATAAGCAAGTACGTGTGATCCAGTCGTGCAATTTATTTAAAGTATTGTTTATAAATATTGACTGAATGTTAATTTTGAATCCAGATGTATCCCTAAATATTTCACGGATTTTTCCCAAACTATATCTTTTCCATTAATTTTAAAATTACTACTAGGATAACAAGACTTTCTTTTTCGCCAGAAAAAGAAAGCTGAAATTTTTCAGTGTTCAATATAATTTTCCATTTGTTATAATATATTTGCAATATTTGGTCAACCTGTTTGAAGCTCCTCTCAACATTGAGAGCGATTTTGTGTGATGAAAATATCGCTGTGTCATGTGCAAAAATAGCTGATTCAAATTAAGGGAAATGGATGGACATGGAAATAAGATGTAAATAAATTATACAAGGGTGGACCTAGAACGGAGCCTTGAGGTACACCAACACTGAAATTCACTAAAGACGAAACACTTAAGTCGACAAAAACCATAAAACATCGATGGGACATGATACTTTGAACTTTAGTTATAAATTTTAACATTTTATAAACAATTCCTTTACGCCACACGGAATCAAGGGCTTTTTTATGTCTAATAAAACCATTCCCGTTGATTTTCCTTGAACACAGTTGCTTTTAATATGAGAACAAATTCTTTTAAACTGGTGAGAAGTGCTATGAAACCTTTTGAATCCAAATTGTTCATCAGGAAATATGTTTTCTTTATCTACAATATTTAAGATTTGTTCTTTTAAGACTTTTTCAAAGACTGCTAATACTACTAAGCAAACTTATTGGCCTATAACTGCTAGCAATGTGGGAAGCTTTCCCAGCCTTTGCAATAGGTATACTTTTTAGATTTGCCATGTTTTTGGAAAATATTGCAATTTTAAGCAGGAATTTACAATAAAAGTAAGATATTTTATAATATTAGATGAAAGATTAAAAAAAAAAAAGATTTTTAATTTGATCTAACCCACCCCTTGTATTAACTTTAAGACTTTTGATTATATTTTTAATATCGTCATCTGCAACAAATGCACATGCAGGTGTCAATTCTTGCCAAGCATCAAACTTGTCTATTTCTGTATCTACTAAAATGTTTGTTTCTCTATCTCGTAGAAGTTTTTGTTTTCGAGATTCTAACTTTTGAAATATTTTCTTTCTGGATTATTGATTTCTAGATTTCATGATAAACCAGATTAAATTGTTGTATCAAAATGGATGTTCTATGCGGACAACCTTCCGCACGCTTCGCCCATTTTACTGCCGCCACAATCGTCCTACCAAGACGATCATCCCGCAGTCTGGTAAATGAACTTGAGTCCATAGCTTCAGTAAATGATCAACCAAGCCCAAGGCAACATTGCCGTTGTCCGTCAGAGTGTGGCAGGAGAATCCAATGCAGTCGATTTCACGTTTTCACATTTGAAACTCTGCAAGAACGATTCGAGGTATATTAAACTCACTTGGAAGGGTGGAGGCGATGTTGACTGGCCACCGAGATCTGTTTGACGTTAAATTTTTTGTGAGGTTTTCTAAAGTCGCAAAAAAAACTTCTTCATTCAAATCGTTAAGAATTATATGGCAAATTTAGTATATTTAAGCTCTTAAGTTAAAATTTTTAAAATTTCTTCTGAAGAGTGCGTTGGTACTCTTTAGCATTATACATATACGCTAATAGTCAGGCAGACAGAATTTCGTCCACTGACAACATTATATTCTTCAATGATCGTTATGTCTTGTTTGATTGTTATCTCGATTTATTTAGTATATGTATTTGAAAATCAACTTAAATTAGGACAGAAAAGAGAATCGAACTTACTCAGTTGGTTTGCAGGTACTCCTTTTGCCATTTTCTTCCTCGCAATTAATGCTCGCATCATAGACTGCACCTTGATGATTTTCTTCACTTGCACTTCATATAATCTTTAAAAAACAAAAGGCTTTTTTTACATCTACTTAATTTTGTTTGTTTGTTTTTATTACACACCTCGCCAAAAATTCATCGTTATAATAACGAAGGAAAACTTTTGATTTTCCAATAGCCCATCCTTCCATTTTCAAACGAACTAACAAAAGTCGGCAGTTATCCTTTGTTATATCGACCGTTTCATCGAAATCGAAAGCCAAAAATTGGTATCTATTATGGTTAAGTAATTTTCTTAAAATTAATTTTAAAAAAATATTCAAAAAAAAACTATACCGTTTGAGAAACTCTTGGAATGAAATTCGGCACGAATATCCCTTCTGCCTTGCAATAATGGTATCCATAACACCCAATGCCTTCAATTGCTGCTGAACCATTTCAACGTGGAATCCATTTGGCTGATATTCCAAATCAGCCCGAATACATCTAACGAAATGCATACCCAATCCTTGACTTTGACTTAAGGTCTTCAAAATTGTCAAACATGTGTATCTAAAGTTCGCCGATAGAGTGCGTAAGTTGTTCACTTGAGATATGTGACCAAGTGACAATGTATTGAAAACCTAAATACACAAATAAAAAACGAGTTATTCAACTTGTATTTCCATTTACTAGGATATTAAAAAAAAAAAACTTACATAAGCTCTTCGTTTTCCATCCGCCTGCTTGTGTTCCTTGTTTTCGAAAGGCATAGTAAGATTTCCAGCTTTAGTTAGCATGTTGGTGAACATCATAACTGTGTTTTCGTCCAAGGATGATCTGAGTGCTTCAATCATTTCCGGTGGCACAAAGTCCCGATTAATATCGACAAATGCTCTGGTATCGTACAGAAGGCGGCCGGTATAGTGAGAAACTGCAACTTCAGTGTTGGAGTGTTTTTTAACAAATTGACTTTTCTTCTCAGCAACTCGATCTAAAAAAAAAACAAAAAGGCATTGAAGGATGCTAAAAATTTCAAATAAATTGTAATAGTTACCCATTATTTGATCTTGATCCTGGCTAGTTCGTGAAGCCTCATCGATGATGTAGAAAAGCCCATCGGGCTTCGTCAGAAGATTATCCAAGGCGCTCTTATTGTCGTAGAAGTTTAATTGAATCGCAGGTATTCCATCGGCCTCCTGAGAAACAGAAGCAAGGATTTGAATTAAATAAGATTTGTTTTCTACCATCCACCTCCTAATTAATCCTATAACTAACCTGTTCCAGCATTTCACTGACAAATATCCTTTGGTTATAATGATACTGCATCTGTTCGTTAATTGTGTTTATCATGAGCTGTTCAAAGCCATTACGATGGAAGCACTCAAATCCGTACATATCGTAAACCACTATGGTATTAGCATCACCACTGAAATTACAAGACATCCGTTACACCTCAACGGTCATTGTTTATTTATTCATCCCAAAGATTTTCACTTACAAAACTGCCCTCGGGAATGCCATGTTCATGTTAATTTTATTGATAATCCAATCAACCAGTCGGTTATAAATAGTCGAGGCCACGGCATCACGTGAATCACGTGCCTCCTCCGAAGTATACTGCTTCCGTTCGGCAATGCCACCCTTAACTTTGATATAATTAGTCAAAGACCAGACGAATTTCTTCTCATCGACACGCAACAATTCAGCAATTCTTGTCACAACTTCCGGGTTTTCGATACTTGCATGGCGTCCGCTCTGCTGGAACCGGATATTGCCAATATTTAAAATTGCCGACAACATCTTTCGGATTGTTTCAATTTGTTTCACATTGAAGTCCAGATCGGCGAGGTTTTTCTCAAAATCACGGAATTTCTCTACATTTCCCGTGGGGTCATCGCGAACATATTTCAATTTAGTTGGTGGTGATTCGGGTGGTATGCGCAGGTAACGGTGATTGCGTTCCTCTTGTAAGTTGTATTCCTTCAATTTTCCCTCGGCATTCATGAAATCGTAGAAATAATAAAAGATGTGGAAGTTGTGTTGGTTCCTGGGAAAATAGTTTGAGAGTCATTCAAAATGGGTTGTAAGATATGCTAGGTGGTTAAAAGACAAACTACAAGAACTAAGCACACTTTGGGTTCGTGTCAAAAACTTATGAGCTATAAAGTGGTTTTAGACCCAACTAAATATTCGGTTGATGGATAAACTAATAGGCAAAATATTGGTTATTAGCTAGACTACAATAACTAAGCACATATTGGTTTAAGTCCATGATATTGAGCTATTTAGTTGTTTTTCGAACTTATCATAGACACTCACATATCCGTTGAAGAAACTCGCATTTTTTCGAGCATATACATGTTGAAAACAGCGCCACTCATTTTTCCAGTATTGCCAAATGCAAGGAAATACTGCATTATGCATCTGGTCGAATCATTGTTGATTGGAGTTCCAGCATTGATGAGCATTTGAACAATTCTAATGGAGTTTTCGACACGATCTGTAGCTCCCCTGTTACCACTGCCCAAATAGCAAAGATGCTTGATTAAAAGACGTGCGTTTGTCGATTTTCCCGAGAAGCTTTCGCCGCAAAACATAATATGTTGTGGTTCCTTGTGATGCATCATATCCTGGTAAGCAATATCAGCAACGCTAAATATATGAGGAGCGTTTTCGGAACGGGACTTAAAGCGATATTTTGCATGGAACTGTAAAAAATACATGAATCTTATGTGTTTTTGAATTACTGACTCTTTTATTTACCTCTTCAGGAAACTCTTTAGGCAAGTCATTGGTGTTCAGCGACAGAAGAATATCACCAATAAAACTGTATCCATTGCCAGCCTTGCAGCGATTATGAACAGCTTCAAGAACAATATTGTCAACTGGATTCTCTATTCCAGCCAAATCTTCGGAGTACATTTTCTCCGGTTCAGATTCGAATTTCTTGATGAATCCTCGATCGACTAAAACTTCATCTACTGAATCTGGATTAGGTGCATCCTCAGCCATGGAGAGAAGTGTTTTTATTTCCTCTTGCATCTGTCAAATTGTCAAAACTTATTTTTGTCTATCAAAAGCTTTTTCTTAATCAATCTCACATCACTTTCATTGTCAAAAAGTTCAGTCATAAAAGGATGCTCGACCATTTCCATCATCATCGGGCGATTTTCGGGATTCTTTTCCAAGCATTCACTGATAAAGTCATTAATGGTTTGAGACCAGTTGGTGGGCTTGAATAAGGTGGGTGGTGGATTACGGACAATTTGGAACATAGCCCTGGTTGGATGCATATCACTAAATGGTGGTTTTCCATCTGCCAGCTCAATGGTGGTGATTCCCAGAGCCCAAACATCCACACGGCTGTCATAAACTTCTGGCTCCGCTGCGAATTAAGTTGAAAGAAACAGTTTTACAGAATTTTGTCAAAAATGTGTGAGATGGTATATGAGGAAAAAAAATCGGATCCCGTTTTAGAAATTTTCAATGCTAGGAAACCAGGGAGAAGAAGTAAAGTTTGTAAATGGAGATATCGGAATACTTAGCGAATACCAAATAATAGATTATATAAACAATGTAAATGGAGTTCTGGATTGTGCATTATTCGCGTGGTTCGACCGATTCTGATTCAATGTCAGAAACAGCCAGGATGTGACTTAAGCTTTTCATTGAGAAAGAATTTTAGCTCCCAACCTTAAAAGTCTTCACAAATCATTCACTAATTATAATTGATTGATCTTAGATATTTGATTAAAACTAAAACAGTCATTTTACAGAGTCTCAGAAGTGGGATTATATCCTTTGTTAGTCTCAGTCTGTGACTGCAATTTCTAGTACTTTCCTAAAATGATGGAATTTGTTCAACAATAATATTTTGTTCTGATTTCGTCATGGAGTCCACAAAACGTTGTGTAACTTATAAATAAATAAATTTATTGGTGCGGCAGCTCCTTAAGGAGCCAAGGCCTAGTGACTTATACTCTCAACCATTCCTGTGTGTGTGTTGTTAATCTGCAAGAATGGAAGGGACATACAGTTTCCGCCGAGTCCAAACGGCTACATGAGATGCACTTTTCGAGACAAATTTTACTCTTGGAGGTTTGTCATATAATCAATTCGTTTTCTTCAAAAACAAAAGAGAACTACCGAAAAATGTATTGTGCCTCCAGGAGCGGAATGAGGTGTTTCAAGTTAGAAGTACCTTTTTGAGTCATGCCTTCACACACGATATCTCGTTACATAGAGATCTTGGCTGGTGGATTTTTGCATTGTCAGATAGGTATTGAATAAAGCTACTCAGTTCATTAACAAAAGCTTTCCCGAAAAAATGTTTTGCGGCTCAATGAGCGGAATGAGGTGTTTCGTGTTACAACTACCTATTTGAGTCATGCTTTCACACGCCTATATTTTTATTTAGTGATCCTCGCTGAGTGATTCTTGCATTGTCAGATTGGTATTTAATCCAGTTACCTTTAACAAAAAAAAAAATTCACAAAAAATTTATTGCGCTTCCAGGAGCGGAATGAGGTGTCGTGATACAGAGGTCTCAGCTAAATGATTTTTGCACCGTCAGATAGGTATTAAAACCGCTACCAGGTCCATTGAGAAAAATATTTATTGCACCTCCAGGAGCGGAATGAGATATTGCAAGTCCGAACTACTTTTTGACTTATGCCATAACATGCCTATATCTCGTAATTTAGAGATTCTAGCTGAAAGTTTCTTACATTGTCAGATAGTTATTAAATCCAGCTACCTCGTTCATCAACAAAAATTCTCTCGAGAAAAAATTTGCGTCTCCAGGGCGAAATGAGGTGTTGTATGTTAGGAGTACCTTTTTGAGTAACGCTTTCACACGCCTATATCTTGTTATTCAGAGGCCCTAACTGAGTACTTTCACATTTTTTTCACATTGTAATATTTATTGAATTGAGTCCGTAACCCAGATCATCAACAAGTTGTCTACCCACAAATGTTTTGCGACTACATTAGCGGAATGAGGTAATGCATGTTAGAAGCATCTTTTTGAGTCATGCCTTCAAACGCCTATATCTTATTATTTAGAGGTCCTAGTAGAGTGATTCTTAAATTGTCAGATAGGTATTAAAACCGTTACCTGATCCATTGACAAAAAGTCTCCCAAAATATTTATTGCGACTACAGGAGCGGAATGAGGTATTGCATGACAGAAGCATCTTTTTGTGTCACTACTTCGTACGTCTATATCGTATTATCTTATCTTATGAATCTTTTCCCCTAAGCTTACTTCCCACAGAAAACTGCAACAAGGACACTTGATAATAATATTTTTTAACTTACTCGCATCATATGCTGTCACAAGTTCTGGAGCCATCCAGCAAGGCGATCCGATACAAGTTCCACGCTTGCCAAGTGTCGAGTCCACAGCCCGACTTAGTCCAAAATCGCACAGCTTAACCAATCCCTTCTTCGTCAAAAGGATATTACTACCCTTGATGTCCCTGTGCAAAATGTGATTGCTATGCATTTCAACGGCTGCTCGACAAACCTCTCGTATAATGTAGGCAATATGCTCCTCGTTGAGCTTGCGATTTAAATACAAAAGTTTATTGACCAAATTTACAACTGTTCCAGCATCACAGTACTGAAAGGATAAAGGGTCTTAGAAAGTCTTCTCCCACGAGAAAAAAACCCACTTCAATAATAAACCAAATTTCATCAGGTGCATTCGCTTTTTTCATCTTATACGCTCCATAGAAATCCGGAATATTTTTGTGGCTGGAATAATCCCGTAGGGTGCGATACTCCTCCTCAATTTGAACTTGATGTTCATTGTCATAGGATTGAATTTTAACCGCAACAGTTCGGTCGTTTGCCAGCTCTTTGGCTCGATGAACCTTGAAAAACCAACAGATTTAACTCTTTTCATTCCCAATCAACAACCAAAGGATTGTGAATTGCTAACCCTTGCATTGACACCCTTAGCTATTTCCTCATAAAGCTGGAACTTATCCGTTGCATCCGGAAGTTGATCGTATGGCATATAC
Organism: Platycheirus rosarum; assembly: GCA_963971375.1. Lineage (NCBI taxonomy): Eukaryota > Metazoa > Arthropoda > Insecta > Diptera > Syrphidae > Platycheirus > Platycheirus rosarum. The sequence continues at coordinate 28,647,135 of OZ020507.1, forward strand.
ATGATGACACCCACTCACTTATATGTACTAAATCACTCACAAGGATCTCACTCAAGGACGCGCGTTCGCAACGAAACACTCAAAACTCAAACCGAAAGGATTGCACAATTCTCTACTCACTCACAAATATGTCTCGACGACGACCACGATTATTAGAACGCTATTCGTAAACTGCATACTACGAGCCACTAAATTGAAATGAAAATTGCAAACTAGAATACCACGTTAACGAAGATTCTTTCGTAATTCAATAAAGGTCCAAATCCTATTAGCAATAGTTGGTTCTGTACACTTTTGCCATGAAACCATACAACCGATGGCCTTCTTCCCTAAGCCGGGTGTACTTCGTTTATTTCATTTATATCTAATAGATACATTTTTATTTCACCTGCTGCGTAAGGGTGGTAATAGTTGGGAAGGGAGTATTGGTAATTTTATATTCAACCGATCTTTTTTTTCTGCGAATTAGAAAAAATATACTTAGCCGTACTTTGCACTTTTGTGCTATCGAGGAGACACCAAACGGAACATATACCTAGTGTTAGTTAACCCTTGAGGAAAGTGGCATATTTTTTTCTGACATTTTGGTTGGACATGGACGTGTGGTATCGATTTTAAATTTAAATTAATATGACGTGCCGTAGGTAATTAGGTAGGTACGGAGGAAAATATCTGAGCGTGTTGCCTTTTTTCATTTCATTGGTTGGTTGTTTAAAGCTCAATCAAATCACAGCCAATGTCAAGTTATATAAGGCCTTATAACGAATTGTTTATTCTGAAGTTGAATTAGTATAGACGTATAATGAATCAAATCACCTTTTGTCGCTTTCCTCACAGCCCGGAAACTATTATGAAGTTTTGGCCAGGGGTTCGACAAATAAAACTCAATCAAAATTCCAAAATAATACAACAAATCTCTTTATTTTATGAAACACAACGTCCTTAAGTTTAAGTTTAAATAACAGCAAATTTATCTTATTCCAATTATTCATAATTCAAATACGTTTTTATAATTCAAAACTTTTTATATAATCTCAATTCTATCACTTTTTACTAACGCTTCCAGTTGTTAACAATTCCACTTTTGAAAAATGAACGAAACTCTCAATGCCATCTACTCTTTTATTTATACAAACTTACAAGCTTCTGGATGCTTCCGTCTTGTTCTGGCACAATCTAAGGTTTCGGTCGTTGGTGCTTTTCAAGTTCGAATTAGTACTCAGTCAAAACATTTTGCAAATATGTAGCATACTTTAAGGAGCATGGTTGTTATACACAATATATGCTTAAAATGGTACACAATGTATCCTGCAGATGTCGTTAAGTTGGAAACAAAATGTAATCTCCGAATATCTTAACATTTTGTTGCCACAACACATTGTCACCCTCTTAGTTTTGTTCATCCGGAACAAGCACATCATCATTGTGGTCCTCGTTGGAATCGAAAAACGACAACAATTATTTTTTATGTTGCTTTGGGTTCTCTAGTGTATGTCGTTGGTCCTTTTAATCGGAGCTCTCACTTTGCGCTGGTGCATTTTAGCGCTTGCCTTGACTTATGGTACCTCACTAGCTTCGCACGTTGTAAACTTTCCAAACCATCTCTCGACATGTTTTCTTACAGTTAACCAACAGTGCCCACCGGATACTCCATCGTGAATTTCCCGTTAAATCTCCATCACTTTCGATCGTGGAACCGCAAGATGCATCTTAAAGGATCTTCCATCCGGTATTTACCATTTTCTCCGCAAAACACCATCTTCTACATGGAGGGAGTCCCACTGCGCCCAGTATGCCTTTAAAGTAGGACTTCTGTCGGAGATGTCTCTTGCGTTTGGTTTCTCCATAGATTCTATCCATGCAAGGATTGGCTCGATGTCAGGGTCTTCTTTTTGTGCATTACGAAGTTCTTCGGCACTCCGACCCTCTAAAGGTTCGGTTCTTACTCTCTGGACAGAAATACGTTCGTCCTTTTTCACAATGTTTTGCAACTGGGCTCACATGGTTTGCGGGAAAGCGCGTCCGCATTGCAGTGCAGTCTTCCTGTGCGATGCTGTACTTCGAAGTCGTAAGTCTGCAATCGTTCGATCCATCTTGCTACTTGCCCCTCAGGATTTTTGAACTGTAGCAATCATTTTAAAGCGGCGTGATCGGTACATAGGATAAATCTCTGTCCAAACAGGTATTTATGAAAATGTTTTGTCGCCAGTATAAGAGCAAGGAGTTCCCGTCTGGTTACACAGTAATTTCTCTTTGGTCGCGACAGAATTTTGCTGGAATAGGCTACCACTTTCTCCTGCCCATGGTGTATCTGCGAAAGAACTGATCCAACACCCACGTTACTAGCATCCGCGTCCACAATAACTTGCCAGGGGTGGGGTAAGCTAGTATTGGTGCCTCACATAGTGGTTCTTGTGGTTGTGGTTGTGGCTTGTGGTTCCACGATCGAAAGTAGAGGAGATCCTACGAGAAATGCATGATGGAGTATCTGGTGGGCACATGGGAATCAACAAAACACTGGAAAAGGTACGTGAACGCTTGTATTGGCTAAGCGCAAGAAAGATGTAGAGAGCTGATGTCGAAAGTGCACAACATGCGCGGCTAGCAAGGGACCCAAAGTCAAAACACGAGGTAAAATGCACCAGTACGACTTGAGCGCCCTATTTGAAAGAGTCGCCGTTGACATTACAGGCCCGTTCCCGTAAACTGAAAACGGTAGCCCGTTACATCCTTGTTGTCATGGACTACTTCAGCAAGTGGCCCGAGGCGCTTGCGATACCCGTTGTCGAGCAGATAGTGGACCACTGGGTCTGCAGGTTTGGGGTGCCTATGGAATTGTATTCCGACCAAGGGCAAAACTTCGAGTCGAAGGTATTCCAGGAAGTATGCGCATCACTCGGGTTAAAGAAAACAAGGACAACACCTCTTCATCCACAGTCTGATGGAATGGTAGAACGATTTAACTAGACCTTGAAGGAACATCTGTCTAAAGTCGTGAACGAGAACCAACGGGATTGGGATCGGCTAATTCCTTTACTTCTTATGGCCTACCGGAATGCGTTTTATAGCACAACTGGATACACTCAATCCGAAATTCTATTTGGACGAACTGCCCGGCTTCCAAGTGAGCTGAAATTCAGATTTCCTATTGAAGACCCAAAATGCGAAGAGGATTATGGATCTTAGAAAAAGGATCGACGAGATTTACCAGAGAACAAGAAACAACATAAAAATTGCGAGTGACCACATGAAGACCAGATACGATGCGAGAGCAACAGCACCTGAATTCAACGAGGGAGATCTGGTATGGCTTTATAACCCACATCGCAGAAAGGAAAAAATCGCCCAAACTTCAGCAGGGTTGGGAAGGTCCCTACCAAGCAGTTACGCGCACTAAATATGTCGTTTTTCGAATTCAACGAGGACCAAGAACAAAAATGAAAATTGTCCATGTGGATCGCCTGCATCGTTACCACGGAAACAATGATGATGTGCTTGTTCGGGACGAATAAAACTAAGAGGGGGACAATGTGATGTGGCAACAAAATGATTAGATATGTGGGATTCATTGTGTAACTACCAACATTTATTGTGTACAACAACCATGCTCCTAAAGTATGCTACATATTTGCAATATGTTTTGACTTAGTACTAAATCGAACTTGAAGTACTAATTCGAGACTGGAATTAGCACTGAAAGCTTAGATTGTTCCAGAACCAGACGGAAGCTTTTAAATTTGTATAAATACAAGAGTAGATGGCATTAAAAGTCAAGTTTATTTTCGAAAGTGGAATTGTTAACAACTGGAAGCGTTAGTAAAAGTGATTGAATTGAGATTAAATAAAAAGTGTTGAATTATAAAAACGTATTTGAATTGTGAATAAGTGGAATAAGTTAAATTTGCTGTTATTCAAAATGAAGGAGGTTGTGTTACATAAAATAAAGAGATTTGTTGTATTATTTTGGAATTTTGATTGAGTTTTATTTGTCGAACCCCAGGCCAAAACCTCACAGTATGTTCAAAAAAATAAAATATAATTTTTGTATCCGAGGACGCGGTAAAATTCGACATCGGCAAACAGATACAACTAACTGTTTCAGTCCAAAGGCCACCATGGAATTTTTCAAAGGCCAATTGGAATAATTTCGAAAATGAACTTGACTCATGCTCACGGTTCATTCCACCACTTACTCAAAATTATGACAGATTTTTTGCTTGCGACTGCGGGGCCTAACGACAAACCATTCACCATATTGTTGCAGAATGTAACAAGCTACATATAGTCAAATTGGCTGTCACGGATAAAGAGTTCAACAACACGTGCAAATGCTAAAAATGTCTTATCAAAATGGGTTTTCTGTTCGGGCAACGTTCCGCGTGCTTCGGCCATTGTACGGTCGCCATAATTGTCCTACCGAGAGGTCTATTCGCAGTGTGGTGGATAAATTTGAGTTCCCTGGTTCAATAAATAATCAGCCAACAACCGTTCGTCGACGAAACGCAAGATCTGCCGAAAACACGGCCACCGTCCGTGAGAGTGTGCAGGAGAATTCCCAGGCAGTTGAATTCGCATCGTTCACAAGAACTCGGCCTTTCGCAGACCACAACTTGGCGAATTTTGCGTCTTGACTTGGGCCTGCACCCGTACAAAATTAAACTGACAAATAGCCAACGAAGTGTGCTGGCTGAATGGGATCTGGAGCAGTTGGCAACTAACCCTAATCTTCATCGAAAAATCATCTACAGCGATGAAGCACAATCCACATGAGATCCAAGAGCGTCCAACGCATCCCGATGAAGTCACTGTTTGCTGTGGATTTTGAGCTGGCGGCATCATTGGTCCATATTTCTTTGAAAACTATGTTGGACAGGCCTGCATTGGATGATATGGACACCAACGGCATGTGGTTTCAAAAGAACGGCTCTACCTGTCACACAGCTAATGCCACATTGGACATTCTGCACGAGCGATGTGAGGGCATGGTTATCTCACGTGTAGGTGATGTGAACTGGCCACAGAGATCGTGTGATTTGACGCCATTAGACTTTTTCTGGTGGGGTTTTCTTACGTCGCAGGTCTACAAACCACAGCGGCCCTCAAAGCCAACAACTACCAATGCCATCGTCAAAATTCGCTGTTGTTATAAATTACAAATTATTTTTTTAACGTAACATTTGAAGAAATTTTTTTTTATTATTTTGTATTATAGATAAATTAAGAAACTGAGGAATAATTTTGACCAGCATATTCAGCAATCTATTCAATGACAACGTTGTTTAGAACGTCGTCGCGTGACAATAATCTCACCGCTGCCGCTTTAAAACTAAACTCGATCTGTTTGACAAGGCCTATTTTGCTGAAAGATTTTGTTTGCTTAATTTGCCAAACGCATCTTTAATAGGGTAATAGGTTTTCTTAGTATATCAGGAGAAAACTTTTGATTTTTTTCATCATTATTATATCCATTGCTTATGTTTCGAACTCTTAAGGCAACAAACACAGTTATGTATTACAAATACACAACTTCTCAAACCTCAACACTTTTAGAACCTTTAAATAAATCAATCAATTAATTTACGGTTATTAATTCTAATTTTATTTACATTTTATTATGTTAAATAAATAAAGTGGGCTTTCTTAATATAATCTATACAAATATATTATTTTTTTATTTATTTATTGTTATTTGTTTGGTGAGATTAATTTAATTTTGTTTTATTTTATTATTTTTTTTTAATAAAAATATTAACCTATTTACGGCATATCTGGTGGTTTACGATAGAATTATAAATAAAAAAAATAAATTATAATAACCACTCATGAAGTTAAAAGAGATTAATTTTTATGTTCTAAATATTAAATTTAGATTTTATTAATATCAAGAGAATTCTAATTGTTTTTATCAAAAATTTAACATTCTTGATTTCTTAATTTTACATAACAAAGTTTTTTTTTTAAATTTTTATTTAAATTTATTTTTTTTTCATCGATATAAAAAAAATTATTTTATTTTTTTCTCTCAGAAAAAAATTAAGTAGAGATATCGTTGGAATAATTTTTATTTTCAAATTTTTTTATTTTATTTTATTAAGTTCGATTATTCTTCTTTAATTGCAGACACTTATCCATTCTTCAATTTGACATTCTTCACATTCGACATTGCAACACCAGTTAAATTTACAATGGCAGCGTTCTAGACGTTTTTCTTTAACTAAACTATAGCCCCGCCCACAGCAGAGAGACGTACAGCCATCATTGGCAGTGCTATTGCGATTGCATTTGCGCCCGACCGTTCCTGAAAATTTTTATAAAATTAGTAATAAATAAGAAAATATTTTTTTTTTAAATTTAAAGTTTAACAAAATATGTTTACCTTGAATATCAGCACTAAGGTCACGTTCACAGAAATTCGGCGACCGCTGATAATAAAACAACGCTGTTTCCAACTTGCGAAGCGACCTCACTGTGTTTTTGTCTTGTTGCATTTTCCTTTGAGGGCGCTCGCTTCGTTCGTTCGAAGCGCCCATGTTGGATTTCTTGTTGCGCGCCCGCTTCAGCACAACAATTGGTTCCCCATTACCTAAATTCGATTGATCTACTAAAATGGCACGACGGAATTGATGTTTCAGGACTTTTCCCACCACATGGAAATCTGGGGCTGACTTCCAGCATGTCTTCAATTGACAGCTGCCAGACATGCCATGGCACTTGCAACGGAATTCCATATTATTTGAAACGGCCTTGAGGAATCAAAAAAAATTTTTATTAATTTTTGAGTGATAATTGAAAAAGAAGTAGTTACCATTCTTCCTGCATGATTATTGTGTAAATTAATTTTCGATTGAATATCACCGGCCTTTTCCCGACAATCGAGAAACAACTTCGAGAACTCAACGCCAAAGTCCATGTTGTGCGAGCAGCCACCCCATTTCCATCGACTTGCGATTTTGGACCGTTCGTATTTTTTCTCCTCTTCGGGTGTGAGGATTTGATTTGTCTCGAGATATTGAAGAAACATTTTCTTCTCTTTGTCCAGACTCTGACGGAGATTTTTGTTGAGAGTTTTCCTATTCACTGATGGGTCACAGCCGCATGACATGAGTCGGCCCTGGCTGCATGCTCTCGCCACACTGTGTGCAACGCCGGCTGCCGATATTGCAAATGCAAAAGCACTTTCCCGATAACCTTAAAGAAAATATATTTCTTATAGTAACAGAATTCATAAAGGAATTTTAGTTTAGTTTATTTTTGGATTTTAGTTTGGTTTAGAAATAAACCGTTTTTCTTCTTCAATCGAATGTAGGCGATTAAGTAGTAATTGCTCGAAGACCTTCTTGATTATTGTATTTAACATTTTTGGCCTATAAAACTTCTTTTCGTTAAGAGTTTTCTCCGGTTGTGGAACCATAATTACTTTGTTTACTCTTCTTTTGACGTGGAATTTATGAAAGCCTGAACGAAGCAATAGTTGACGGGCATTAATCAACTCATAACCGAAACCTTTTAAGCATTCTTATTACGTGGAAGGAAAAGTAATGAAAATCTGACATTTTGTCAAGTTTCCTCGAGTAGTTCACGGAAGTTTCTTCTTAAGATTTAAAGATTGGTCATATTCTCGTTTTTATAAATGAAACGGATACCTACCTATCAAAAATGTACGTTTTCCCTAATAGTCCGGGAGGCGGTCGTGGAAAGTTAAGTTTGTCCGACCAGCAGATTTTAAATGTCTACGGTCTAAGCTTTCATTTGATACCCCATTTGTTCATTAACTCTATCCCAATGAGGTAAACCAGCACCAAAAACGTATGCAGGAAAAGTTCATGTGGTTCGTACTTGAATGAGTCCGTTGAATATATTACAGTTGGTTTGTGACCCTTTGCAATCTTCTGAAAATGAACGTTCTTTTTGGAAGAACCCAATGCTCTGATAAGCACCAGAAGTTCTATATCATCCCCTCTTATGACGACACTATTATACTTATCAACAGCTGAGACAGCAGTCTAAACAATCATAACGTCGGCGTTCTACTGCCTGCTTCACTTTGATCCCCCTAGCTTCCATTTCACTATTCAGCATATATATGAAGTTAACCTTGTAGGTATAGTTGGAAAGAAATTTCGTCTGCGAAATCGTGCTGAACAAAGTTATATTGAAAAGACAATCTTTGTTAAGGAGTAAAGCAAAGAACGCCGACGACGTTCAGTGGCTTTGGTGCTTTAGTAGGTCATCCCAACAGCATTACCATCAAAAATCACAATGGCATACTTCTTAAAATGTGTCTTCCCTAAACTTGGCCCTGTACCAGGAACCCACTATTAAAGACATTGCATTTTCTGGTTCCGAAGTTTACTTCTTCAGATTTAAGCGACAAACTGAAAAAAGTGCGAAAAATTGGGGGGTTTTGACCACCCGCCCCCTAATTTAGTACAGGATCTTCGAGGTCGATAAAGAAGGATAGTATTCCTAATGTACCCCCAAAAAACCCATTGAAGTTCTATTGGCTTCGGAATACTTTCCAGCATAGGCGCTTGCAGGGTAGGGCGAGACGGGGCAAGTGCCCCCCTGGCTCACGGCCGGGTCATATATAACTAATGGGTGCATTCACATTTGTATTCAATTTGCACTTTCGGATACTCAAAGTCCGTCCTCATACACAACTTGATAGGTTACTTTTCAAAATCCGAATTGAAAAAAATGGACACGACTGGGTTTAGGATTCGTGAATATAAAAAAAATTAGATAACATCAAACACCACATTACGATCATAAAAAACCTAAACAAGTTAGTTACAAAAAAATATCTGTCCCTCTATATGTGTTTACCTTTGAATTTGATTTATGTAGTTCTTCATTCCTCCAAAGCTTTTTTATTTTTTTTAGGGCTAAATAGAACGCTAGCTACCGCTGCCATATATCCGTTAAGTAAAAACTTCTTGACATCGGCGGCAAGGAATTTGATAAAAATGTAAAAGTATCTTGGGAGGCTAATAATGGCTTTCATTTTATCAAAAAGAACCTTAGCAGAAAAATCTAATAACGATATGTAGCTATTTTTTAATTTTCGGCTTCCGGTAAGGGCTCATTGGATTTATATCAAATTTTATATTTGAAATAAAATATGTAGCCTTATTAATTCAGCATACTAGCATTTTGAATATATTTTTTCTATTTATAACTAATTCATGATTTTGTTCATTTGAAATTTAAATTTTGTTTTAATTAAAAAAAATTAAAAAAAACTACTCATTGAAAAACAGAATCTTATCAAAATCGGTCCTACAAATTTCGAAATGCTTTTTTATAAATTCATATATACTTATATATTATATTATTTGAAACGTTACGCCATCGATTCAAATAATAATGAATTTATAAAAAAGTATTTCGAAAACTGTAGCTCCAATTTTGATAAAATCCATAAATTTACTTAAAACCATTAAGTGTTGTAGTCTTGACACTTTATTAGTTCAGGACTATGCTATTTTTCTACGTAGCTGTTACTTGTTTTTTTCAAAGATCTTGTCTTCCAATGTGGTAAGGCAAATAAGATCAAGTACGTGCAACCCAACCGTGTCCATGTTTTTCCTTGTTTGAATTCGTGTCCACTTACAAGATATTTTAAAACCAAAAACATAATAAGGCTAAGCATTCAGATAAGGTGATAGGGTATCAGTGTGTTGAACGCACTTTTTCGCGCCTATTCTCAATTTAAGCTTGTGGGAAAATCTTAATACAAACAAAGGCTTACCCCCTCCTAGGAAATTTCCTACGGGCGCCTACATAAATGCTATTTTTTGTTGTCTAACTTTGATCAGCTGTATCTACGTTGGCTGTATCTCCGTTATCATGCAATTTGTTCCTCAAAATGTTCTTAGTTAAAGAGATGTAAATGAAAAACTGAAAAAAGTCCGAAAATTTGAAGGTTTTTGCCCCCCTACCCCTCCCAAGTTATCACAGGGTCTGCGAGGTCGATAAACTAGGATAGTATTCTATATGCACCCCCAAACAACCCATTAAAGTTCCATTAAGTTCGGAATACTTTCCAGCTACATACCATCACTTTTTTCGACATATCGACTGGACAATGCCTTACGGAAGTTGTTAATGAATTAATTACCTCGTTAGTAATCCACAGAGAAAATAATAATACTGTACGATTATAAAAATATAAATTTTGCTGCTTTCTAATAAGTCCAATTGGAGTTACTTGATGGTTGAAGATTTTTTAGTTAATATTGAAGTGCATTGTTCCGATTTTTTATTACAATCGTAAATAATGAGTTTTCTCATTTCTCCCCGAAAACTAAGTTGCATTACAAAGATTCGATTTCCGTTTTGACAATTACCTACCTACTTATACATTAAAAACAAAGTGCTTCCAATACTTTTACTTGCCAATTTAATACATACATATATTTCGTCATCACAGCTTCACAGCACAAGAAATCCGTATAAAAAAAAAAAAACATCTATACACCATGTCAATAGTAATTTTGTTGACTCGATTGAACTTCATCGAACAGAATCCCTGACAACGACGTTGTTATAAAGAACCACACACAAGGTACATAAAATAATCCTCGTCATGCACGTCTCAGTCAGTGCAATAAATGAAACTGACACAAATATCTAATAAACATGAAGTGACAAGGGCTAAGAAATCTGCATCTTATGCCGTGCTTTGGCATTGTGCTGCACGTGCAGACGCACATGAAGTTTTCCTAGAAAAAAAAAATTGAAAAAAAATCTGCACCAACTAAACCATTACCTGCGGTTTGTAGTGTACCACCTTTCGAAATATGTTGGATATATTAAAAAAAGATGCCTCTAAGGATCTATGACTTAATTAAACAAGAACCCACCCATCGAATTAAAAATCTCTTTCCCGATGAATGATGCCCAAACCAAAAAGTAAAAGCTGAAACAAACTGTCCAGAAGCAAGAGCTATAACGAATCTGACCTGGCACTCTGCGGACTGATTATTGCGACAGCCAATGACTTATGTCGCTTACACAATTCTTTATTGTTGACATTCGCTGTCAACGGTGACCAATTAGTGTTTAAAATTATTTCAAAAGCAAGTGCTTGCTTCTACCACACAACAATGTGCTGTGCTGCGCTCTGATCCTCACCACCACCACCTCCATCAGCATTGACCGAAACGTCACCGTAGAATAACCACAGTCATCGAAGACGACGTCTCCTATATTATACACTCTAGAGTCTCAGTCTTAGCATCAGCATCTCTTCAACTGCAACAGAAGCTGATGCTGGAGCAGCACTGAGAGCTGAGGCATTACCAAGTCCGGATTTACGGCGATACCCGCACCAAAGTCATCGACGAATACAATCGATCGTTTATCTTGTGACATGATCTGTGATGTCGATAAATTTATTTTGCTCGATTTGCGATTTGTGGAACGCATGCAAAGCGAATGGGTGGGCAAACGCCGAAACACATCCATACAAAGCCCTCCGTTGTGGTTCCATTAGAGTTACCATTACCAGCCACAGCACCAAACACTGATCTAGGAATATTGCCTGGCAGGGGGGTAGGTCTTGTTGCGTTGAATAATGGCTAACTGATATTGAACGACAGCTAACTTGACTATATATTTACTGTTGTAATTGACATATGACATTCGAGTTGCCATCATCGACAACAACGGCAGCAAAATGCGGCGATAAACTATCTGCATAATCACGGCATACTGCGCGCAGCGCACATCAAAGTGTGACTCCTTAATTTAAACCAATTCGATTAGCCTTCCGGCTGCGGCTCGGAGAGTCTTAAATTAACGATGCCTATCGTATGGCGTTAGAAGCTGAAAGGCTCTGTACAAACAGACCAACAAAAAACGACTCGAAATGTATATTAATCGAAGGAGGATCGTTAAGATCTCGAGGGTTTGAATGATTGATTGGTTGGGTTTGTCGATCTGTGAGAGATGCCTTAAGCACCGTGCGACATAAAATCGTTTATGTCATCGAGGCTTTTAATTGATCGAGCTCTGGAGCGAAGAGGAGTTTTATTGACATTTCGGCAAGATGTCTTCTATGTTAGGGTTCGAATAAGTTTTGATGAATGTGTTGAATTAGATTGTTAAATTTGGTATCCAAATTATATGTATTTTCAGGGAATTTGATTTTGATGCCTTTTTGAAGTTGTCGGAGTGAGTGTCTTATGGAGATTTATCGATAAATTATGATGTGTTTGTTGAAATTTTTGATGAGACTTTTATGTGACAATTGATGGAGGAATGTGTGAATTTTGGGCTAAGTAAGATGGGATTTTTTTGTTTATTAGCCCGCACTAAAGGGATTAAGTAGTCATAATTAAACACAGTGGGAGCTTTAGGTAAATAAGGAAGGATGTAAGAGAGGTACCAATGCACATTCATTTTAAAGTTCTGTTTTTCAAAATGGGAGGGAAAAACACATTCGTGTGGTACGACTAAAAAAAGAATTTCTGTATTTGACTGTACGTCCGAAGTTGGGTTCAAGGATAAATTGATGGGCATTCCTTGCAGTGCTAGTATTACGGTTGAATTGTTTTAGGCGGGGAATGCAACTGGCTATTTCACTTTCATTGTTTATAGAAATAGCGATAAGAAAGCGAAAGGCAAGAGACGTTACGACGGTGCTCAAGAGATGTAAATGTTTCTGTTATTGTCCATTCGCCTATCATTTTTGAAGCTATTTTTCGAATTCTGTCCAAGAATCTCTGTGGGTTATTGGAGCACATTCCCAAATAAAGGAATTATCCCAAGTTTTGGCCGAATTTATGCTTTAGGCAGATCAGATGGGGTAAAAAATGTCTGGCATCTTCGAAGGAAACCTGAACACCTCGCATTCAAATATCTTCCACAGAAGGTGGTTCGTAATACACATTCCTAGAACTAAGAGGTGATCGGATTCTTCGATGCAAGTACCACTAATGGATAGTGGGATAGGAGTTACGTTTCGCTTTAACGACAAAAGACAACATTGAGTTTTTGAAGCATTAAATTCGACGCGATTTCGTATGCCCCATTGTACAATGCTGTCAAGATAAGAATTCAATGAACTTATCATACGCTGCCGTTGCAGTTCCACGTCCGAAGAATATGGATGAGAATCTAGAAACGAATATGAAAAGCTGAGAGTGCTGTCGTTAGCAAAACAGTTTATTGGATTAGTAGTTTCAGATAAAAGATAAGTCTTTGATAAATATATATGAGGAATAGAGTCGGAGAAAAAACAGAGCCCTGGGGCACACGAGCATTTATTTTGTGAATACCAGACTTGAATCCGCACATTTTCGATAAAAAGGCATGATGCCTAACTCTATCGAATGCCTTAGAAATATCAAGAGCAATAATTTTGCTTTCACTAAAACGGTGGAGAGATTGGTTCTACTTTTGGGTAAAATATGCCATCAGATCACCACTGGACCTTTTGCTACGAAAACCGTACTGCCGGTCATTAAGAAGCTTTCATTCTTCGAGGTATTTCTTAAGCTCGTAATACTCGTCTTGCTAGGAATGCCCATCAGTTCACCCTTGAGCCCAATTTCGGACGTACCGTGAAATATAGACATTATTTTTTTAGCCGTACAACACGACTTTGGAATGGTTTACCCGGCGAGATTTTCCCTTGCCATTTCAATTTGCAAACATTCAAAACCAATGTTAATCGACACCTTCTATCTCTCCCCTCTCTATCTTCCTAATGCCCGCGCAGTGTGTTACATTAAAAGGGAAAAAAATAGTCCCTTGTGCGCGCGTTAATTATAAAAAAAAAAAAGCTGAAAATTAATCAGAGTTTCCATGACCTTACAAAGAAGGGACGTTAGTGCAATTGGTCGATAGTTTGAGGGAGTCGAATATTCACCTTTTATTGGGATAGGCTGTTCCACGAACAGATGAAAAAGCTTACTTAATGATTTTGCCAGTGCTGAAGAACACCTCTCCAAAACAATTATAGCGGGGATACTATCCGGTCCAGCGGATTTAAGTATGTCAAGAGAATTTGGTGTTCCGAATTAGAGCATTGCAGATCTTTCTAGCTTGCTGAAACTTTATCCAATTTTCCTCGGTGGTGTTGGCTTTATAACAACGGAAACTTACATCTCTTATTCTGATAGCCTCTTTGCAGCCGGACGCGAGTTACGAGTTCTCTTTGAAGGATTGATACTTTTTGACCTATTCGGGACGAAATTTCTCATTCCTAAAAGAATAATATTTGTTACCATAACCGCACTGAAATTACCGTCACTGTCGAGGAAGCCTAGTGACCAGTTAAGGGTCCTAATGAAATTGTTGAGACCATCCCAGTTGGCTTTCTCATACTGCCAGACTTCAACTTGTTTTTGTTGGCACAAGAAATTTGCAGAAATTACCAAAATGATCGGCACATCAGATCAGGCGAAAAAACACGAATAGTGTATTTATCAGAATCGGAGGTATGATACAAGTCTAAAGTGTTGGGGGTTTGACCTGCAATGTCTGAAATTCGGATTGGCTCATCCACAAGCTTAGTTAGTGGATTCAACTCAGCCAAAATCACAACATACCTTCCTTCGGGTGTTGTCTGGCCAGAATATCAAAATAGTATACATTGAAATCGCCCGTAATAAAAAATAATTATTTCAAAATAGTGACATGACAAAAATCCAATGAGCCGTTAGCGAGAAAGTCAAAAATTTAAAAAAACCGTTCTTTGAAAGATACCGTTAACAGACTTTTCCGGTAAATTTGGTTTTAGTAGATGATAGCTAATATCCACAAAAAAGGTAGATAGGAGACTAGACTTGTTCTGAGATTGCGAGGATAAAAGTTAAAAAAAAAATGGACATAAAATTGGAATAAAGCGTAGGGCAACCAACTGAACCGGAAAAACTTTTCGTTCTTTTAGATAGGGAGGTAGGATAAAACAATCTTGCCACGGAAGGCCACTAAGAGCGAAGCGAAGAAAATGTTTTTGCATGTTTTCGATTCTTGAATTATGAACAAGGTTTTATGAGCACCAAACTTGCGAAACATATGTAAGTAGAGGTAATACCAAGGTTATGTCTAATAAAAAAATCACGTAATTCTGAAGACCATCAAATTTAATAAAAATCCGAGTGCTGAATTGGTCTTCTGGATTATTTCGTCGATGTGTTTAAGGAAATTAAGCTGACCAAAATACCAAGATCCTGGATCGATTCAACGATGGGAATGGGCTTGAATAGAGAGAAAATAGTTAAGGGAAGGCAATATTATGCGCTTATGTGTAAAGGTCAGTTTTTTAGACTCCAAATTGAAAAGCTGCCAAGTTCTAATATGTTAAACGTTAAATAATTTACTGATGATATGGAGCATTAATGATAATGATGAAAAAAGAGAGAGACTAAGTGCTTCCTTAAGGGACCCCAGAATTTTCTAGAAATTGCATATTTGAAACGCACGAAAACGTAGGAATGATTTCGTAGGTAGATATTAATTTTACGGAGTTCGGATCAAAGCCAAGTGCTGTAAGTTTGGAAATTTAAAGACTTTGAAAAATTTGGTAAAAGGGTTATCCTCCTAGGTTTTAGTGCTGAGAGGGCAAAGTGTTCAAATTCAATGAGGCTAGTTTTAAAATAAATAAAATAAATAAATTTATAGACGTGACAGCTCCTTAAGGAGCCAAGGCCTAGTAACTTATAGTAACTTATACTCTCAACCATTCCTGTGTGTGTGTTGTTAATCTGCAAGAATGGAAGGGACCTTCAGCTTACCGCCGAGTCCGAACGGCTATATAAGATGCACTTTTTTGAGACAATTTTTTACTTTTGGAGGTTTTGTCAGTTCCTCGCAAGAGGCAGTACCCCAGAAAAAAGGTGGCTGGCTATGAGCTGGATTTTAACCCAGGTACATTCGCTTAGCAGTCCGACACACTAACCACTAAGCCACAGGGCACTACATTTAACAGATTTACATTTGACAAACATTAAATTTAGTACCTTTTTTGGGGATTCGTGTAATATGTCTTTTTTGTTTATAAAATATGAAGTATGCTTCGAGATTTCTTATTAAGCAACTTATGTATACAACAAACTAAAAGGTAAATTGAAGCAAATTATAAGTTTTGCACTGTTAAACACATCCTTAAAAAGTTTTCAAAAAATTATACTTAGGAAATAATTAGGTAGCCTAGGTTCTTCCTAATAAATTCGGCCCAAAATTCAAAAAAATAAAAATCAACAACTAATAGACCATGTCTATAGATAAAAGAAACTCTTAGCTGCTGTTTGCCAGAAAAATAAGCTTTGCTGAAGGTGGAAATTACCGTAATTTTAATAAAATTTGATAATCCCTCTAAGGACAGAAACATGAACAACACAAGCTGACAAAAGGACCTTTTTTTAAATAATGAGTTGTTTTTTTTTTAAACTGACTTTTTTGGATTAACTCTTAACTATAATAGTGAAGCCATTTCCGATAATTATCTCTGTCTTTACATTGCATATGCATCTATTATTTTTATTTTTTTTTGTAATGTAGAGATAAAGGATTGAAGATTAGAGTTAAGCTAAGTGATGAAATAATATCTATTGAAATGGTTCTTACTACTTTACTACTTATTACAATTTTTTTTCGATTTTAAGAATATCTCAGCAAAACTGGAAGTTATTTGACTTAGTTTTGTTGAATTATCAACGTTTTTGCCGCAGCTCTTTTGTTTTTGAGTTAGTTTTCAATCGTAGAATCAAGTGTAAACTGATAAGTATTAAAAGCGTCGCGAGCACGACTTTAGCTTATTTTAGAAGAGTATTGTTACTGATTATTTCACCAGAACACAACTTTTAAAATTGCGATAGTAGCACTGATCAAGAAAATGTAATGTTTTCTTTTTCATTTTCGTTTTTAAAATCCTACTCAAAATTTTGTCCATTACTATGTTTTTGAATATTTCCCAAATTTGAGATTTTTACTTGAGTTTCGGTCAGAACTTTATTGTTGAGATGGAGTTAAATATTCAAGCATACAAGAAGTCGTTTATAAATAGGGTAAAGAAGCCAACATTGTTTTTTGTAATTTTCCTGCACTTATTGGTGGATGTAAGGCGTTCAGGTAAATTGATCCGATTCTTCTATTTCTTTAATCGATGATTTTTATGATTTCAACTGGGACCATAGCTTCCATTTTCGGGTTAAACGGTCTGACTTAGGAAACGGCAGCAGGCCTTCAGGTAAAATGTTCAGATACAATGCTTAAAAAAATGTCGGATAAGGAACATAGTCCTTCATATTAAAATATTTTTTGTTTTAAAGACATTGACATACAAGAGGTTACATTTATTACAGTAGAATTCAAAGAATATGAACAGTTGTATTATTAAAAGCAAAAATTAACGCATTTTTTACCACTGATGTGTTCTAAAGCATGAACATATAAGAGTTTATTTTGTAAAACGTTGTTTTAAATCACAATTATTGAAAACAAATTTGAAGAAAAACAAATTTTAGATATTTAATTTTGACAAAAACTTTCGGTAATAAATACAATTTTTAAATAAACTAGATAAACAATAAACATGGTATTGAAAATCTGCCAGAAATGATATGAACAAAGTTTTTACATCAACTCTTTTGTTTGTGAGCTTGTTTTTTCCTTTTTTTTTTATCAAACACTCATATGTATGAAGTAAATTTAGATTTAAAATTTTAAGTATGGAGTAGCTAATGGATTTTGATTGGATTGTATTTCAAAATAAAAAAAAAATATTAGTCTTTTCAAAAAACTGTTTTCTGTTAGAAGGAAAAATTGAATTTTTTAAGGCTCTAATATAACTAGATTTTTTACATTTTCCCTTCCCTTAGTACAATATATTTAAATAAAATAAATAAATTTATTGGCGCGACAGCTCCTTAAGGAGCCAAGGCCTAGTGACTTATACTCTCAACCATTCCTGTGTGTGTGTTGTTACTCTGCAAGAATGGAAGGGACCTACAGTTTACCGCCGAGTCCGAACGGCTACATGAGATGCACTTTTTTCGAGACAAATTTTACTCTTGGAGGTTTTGTCAGTTCCTCGCAAGAGGCAGTACCCCAGAAAAAAAGGTGGCTATGAGCTGGATTTGAACCCAGGTTCTTTCGCTTAGCAGTCCGACACACTAACCACTAAGCCACGGGGCACTACAGTACAATATATTTAGTAAGCCTTTTAAAAAAAAGAAATCATTTGTATTCAACAATTTACTATGCGCACTGTCAGAAACAACAACAGGTCTTAAAACTTAAATCATCACATATAGCCTTACATTGTATCCAAGTCTATCTCAACCTCCAGGGGGTCAAGATTGATTTCCAATATTCAAATTCAAATATCATCATCATCTTCAATGACTCCCCAGCACAAACTTTCATCTTTGACATATTCGCCCCTTCGTCCATGGCCAAGAGTAGTGACACATGGCTACACATTCAAAGACATCAGTCAGTTGTCAAGAGTCCAGTCAATCCTGATCAGTCCATCCATTGCATTCAATCAAGTCGTAATCAAATCACCTCGAAGATCAATCCAAGGTGCAGCATGCATATGTCTCGTTCCAGCCAGTTGTTGACAACTGACATGCAGACGATGACGCTTTAACAAATAATGTTGTATGCAAACCTGATGGAGTGGATTTGAATTAAGCCACAACGTCTATCACTCACATTGATGTGACAGATTGCCCCAACCTTTTGCCGATTGCCATGACGACGATGACGATGCGAGTGCGGCAAGTGGCACGAATCAAGAATTGCCGATCATCTCCCCCATACCATTGATGCCAGTGCAGCTAATGCTGATGATGGCGATGTCGATGGCGATGGTAGTTTTGGTGGTGGCAAAACCACTGAATGCTTGTTGCCATTTCGGTGATCATTGATTACGACAATGACAATTGATCACTAAACATATTGTTAAATCGCCATCAATCAAATCGATCCTCGGCTGGTTTTCGATTCACTCCAAATCCAATTGACTATACGTTTCGAGCGCGCTGACTTCGGAATGCCCGACAGGGTCGTCTGTCTCTTGCGCATTTGCTTTTCGGAAGAAGGGCAACTGCGCGCAAGCGCAGCATAGTACATATTATTCGATTGGCGATGTATGCATGTGGAACTTGGAAGGAGATGCGGTCGTCTGCATAAATTTATGCAGCGGCAACAACACCGTTGAACATAAATTACGATCTGTGGTTCCCTTGGGACCGACATAAAAGATTCATTGCAAACGTTGTTGATCCGTGAAACTCGCATGCTGTACACATATTGCGATCGAAGTTTAAGTCTCCGGTCATCAATATACCGCAGCATCAGTCCTTCAGTAAATGAGATCGCCGGACAGTTGATATAGGTCGCGTTCTTCATGGTTTTTTTTGCGACTATAGCCTGTCACTTACACAAAATCGAAAGCGAAAATAATGCGTGCGTATTCAAGTGAAGATAGCGTCACCGAAATCGAATGTTATTTTCCACTCCGCGCAAATAATGTGAATGGTATCAGATGTGGGAATATTATTATCCAATTAAGTGACGGATGTTATATTATTATTTAAGTTTTTAAGCCTTTGCACACTAGTTAACTAATTTCTGCCTTAACCACAAGCTGTTTCGCTTACCATAATTATTGAGTTTTATTTCCGAAATAATTGTTTTCTTTATTCACTGACATCCCTAAATACACCTTCTTTGAAAATTCTATTTAACATACATTAAGTTCCTTAATTAATCACCAAACACACCATTATCAGAGCTCTTAAACCACCATTATTAGTGTTTTCTTGAGCCTTTGTTGTTGTAAATTTAAATTGAACCTATTGCTGCCGACAAGAAAATGCTAAAGTTATAAAAAACCTCGAGTTACTGATCTTGATGATGCTCCTACCGAGGGTTGCTAAATGCCCTTCTTCTTGCAGCAAAAGTCATCGCAATACACCAATAGACGACGATGTCCAACGATAGCTGTCGCGATTGTCTGTCTGTCGTTTAAATCTTTGAAGACATGTCGACGACAACTCTTCTTCAACTGAACTCTCCATCTTCTTCTACAATCCAATGCTGCAACCATTACCCGAACCCGAAACAAAATGCCATCATCCCATTCCCATCAGCCTTCCTCCAGCGATATCCCAGTTCCAAGATCTATACCTACTCTCGCAATAAGAGTGAACGATTTATTCAAATCCCGTCCTTACTCTGTCAAGATAACAATTTAAATTGAAATTGAAAGAAGAGATTCGGTTACAATATAATTTATAATATGAATGCAAATAAATTACGTATCGTTGTGCTTGGTCAGGAGCCGGAGAGGCAGAGGGACATATGGATGCATGCATGTATGAGATTGTGGGTACCCTATTCCGAATTGCCCCTGTGGAATGTGAAATTGATCGGCAACTGCAGTGCAGCCAGAAGCGGTAGCAACAATGAAATCACTTCCAACATAAAGTGGGTGCATATGTAGTGCCCCCGCGCTATGCTTATATCCTCCCGACGACGACGACACGACGACGGACGGACAAGACAACAACAAACGCCAAACATCAGCTTTCGAAAGGGCTTCTGCGTTACTACAATGTGACATTGGCATTGTTTCAAGCTGTCCATCGCTCTGTCGACCTTCCTGTGTGTCGTCCACCCCCGACGACTCTCACCCACCCTCGGATGTCCTTTTTTGAATCTCACAGGTATTGTTAAATTGTGCTTGACTCAGCATCAGAATTCCATCTCAGGACCATAGCATGCAAACATATTTCGGTGCAGCCAGGCTACTTCTGTCTTGATCAGTGGATTGGCGTACATTTTTTTTCACTTTGATCTGATATTTTCGAGAAACTTTTGATCGGTAGTGTTTACGCAGAAGCATCGCCACAACGAGAGGAGCCTCTAGCTTGTAATACGTAAATCTGTCGTCTATACAAACGACCAGAAAAGGTGACACATCTCTTGGGGATGTGAAATGCATTGCATTTTAGTCGAGTAAATTCCCCGAAGGTCAGAAGTCCATATACTAGGCTTTTTCATGGATTGTTTGATACTACTAGTCAGGAGTCTGTGATTTAAAATAGACTTTTAAATCAGTTGCATTCAATCTTGAGATGCATCTTTGGGTGCGACTAACTTAGGTATATGTTGGTTTGGCTATTTTGCAATCGAATATGGAAAGGAGATTCCTCTGTCGATAGTTGGAATGTGTGTGCCTTGCCGCATGGATCAGTAATTACGGAAAGAGATTATTTAGCTGCTGGAATGTATGTTGCGTCAGATGAAAATGACATGAGACGCTTGATGCCTTCAAGATCAGTTTTAATTAATCAATGTGGTATCTGATAAAGCTAGATATATTAACTTTTTTCATGGACTATAGAAAAACAAAAGCCTGATTGGGGCTCTGAATGAAGTGTACGTCCAACAACTATAGCTAATTACGAAAATTACGTACGCCAAAGAAAAATTAGATCAACCCAATGTATTTGTAATGATAGCTTTAATCTTTAACAGAAACTACTAATATGTAAGACAAATAACACAATACCATTGATATGCAGAATTTAAAAAACTAATGTGCATCGAAATCTCCTCTACATCTTTTCCTATTTCCCTTGTAGACTTCTTTTATTGTAATGCCATGTCTGATCGTTAACTCGACTTATACATATTCACAAATTTCTTTACTTGCGTAATCATCATCATCATCATCGGCGCAATAACCGGGATCCGGTCCGGGCCTCCTTCAACAAATTCTTCCATACATCCCGATTGCTGGCCGACGCCATCCAATTGCGCACCCCAAGGCTTCAGGCGTCCTGGTCTACGCCATCCTTCCAACGTAAGCAAGGTCTGCCACGTTGTCTTCTACCATAAAAAGTACCGCAAAAGACTTTCCGAGTTGGTTCCTCTTCGCTCATGCGAGTTAGGTGTCCAGCCCACCGGAGTCTACCGAGCTTTATTTTTTGAACAACATCTGCTTCGAGATAGATTTCATACAATTCATGATTGTATCTTCTCCGGAATCGTCCTTTCTCACACACGGGGCCAACAATTCTCCGTAAGACTTTTCTCTCGAACGCGGATAAGAGATCAGAGTGCCTTTTTGTAAGCACCCAAGTCTCGGATCCGTATGTGAGTACTGGTAAGACCATAGTCTTGTACAGCAGCAGTTTGGTTTTTATGGTAAGGTTTCTAGATTTAAAGAGCCTTGACAGACTATAGTAGGGTTTGTTGGATTTCAGCAGCCGCCCGCGTATATTTTTCTCCATATTGTTATCGGCTGCTACTTTTGACCCAAGATAGTTAAAGGACTGCACTACTTCAAGTTCGTGCTCCGCTACCCTGATGGTTGTACCAACATTTCTCGCAGACGTTGCCGCCATATACTTAGTCTTCCCTTCATTTATGTGCAGCCCCAGGTATTTTGCCGCTTGCTCGACCTGGGTAAAGGAGTCTTGTACAGCTTGTTGGCTTCTGCCGATGATGTCGATGTCGTCTGCGTAAGCTAGTATCTGGCTGGAATTGGTGACGATAGTCCCTCTTGTTGACGTGCCAGAGTCACGGATTGCTTTCTCCAACGCCAGGTTGAAGAGGATGCAAGCCAGACCATCCCCTTGTCGGAGTCCATTAAAGATGTTGATTGGTCTGGATAGCAAACCGGCTACTTCTACTTGGCTTGTGATGTTGGTCATGGTCAGCCTACATAGTCGTGTCAATTTATTGCGTAATGGTTCCTTTAATAATAAGTGAAAAAGCCGCAGCAATAATTTTAAAAAAATTCACTTTTCTATGATATGTCCGGCTAAGTTCGATCGATGGCATGGATTGTTTTGAATTTGAAGTCATCCGTAGATTGCGACATGTGAGCATAGACTTACGGCTTTAGAAAATCCCACATGGGAAGATTAATACGGGCAAAAGATTGTGGTAACTCATTCACGTCACCTCCTCAAAATGTGGAACGTCTATTGAGTCGAAGGCTATGTGGCATGTAGTGCCGCCATACTGAAACCTCATGTCACCTTTTTTTATTTATAAAAAATATTCACTCGAAGTAGCCAGCTGCGTTACTCCCCTTAAAAGTCTCGCAACGAATGCTCATCAGTTCACCCTTGAGCCCAATTTCGGACGTACCGTGAAATATAGGGATTCTTTTTTTAGCCGAACAACACGAATTTGGAATAGTTTACACGGGATTTTCCCTTGCCATTTTGGTCTGCAAACATTCAAATCCAATGTTAATCGACACCTCCTATTTTTCCCCGCCCTATCTTCGTAATGTCCGCGCAGTGTGTTCTACATTAACAGGGAAATAAATAGTCCCTTGCGCGTGCGTTAATTATACAAAAAATTAATGCTCTAACCAGTACTCACAACCGGATCAGAGACTTGCGTATTTTCTAACAGGCATTGTGGTCATAACCGTGCTCGAATGGAAATTTTTACGGATAATTATTGGTCTTTTGTGCCAGGGAGGATGATTTCGGGGAAGACATAATAAAAAGTGGATACGACTGGGTCGCACGTACTTGCTCTTATGTGCCTAATTACATTGGAAGGCAAGATCTTTAACAAAAACAAATAACATTTACGTTAAAAATAACCATGTTTGAACTTATAAAAAGTATCAAAACTACAATATTTAACCGTAAATATGAAGTGTCATCTCTTGTCTTAAATAACAAAGAATTTATGAAA
Organism: Platycheirus rosarum; assembly: GCA_963971375.1. Taxonomy (NCBI): domain Eukaryota; kingdom Metazoa; phylum Arthropoda; class Insecta; order Diptera; family Syrphidae; genus Platycheirus; species Platycheirus rosarum. Next base: position 28,670,823 of record OZ020507.1, read on the forward strand.
AAAGTATTTCGAAAATCGTAGGATAGGAGTTTTGATAAAAATCCGTTTTTTTATTTTTAGTTTAAAAAAAAAATTTTTTCAGGGTTTATTGATATACACCTGATTTTAATACTTTTTTGATAAGTTTTAAAAATATTGAACTTTCAAAAAAAAAATTAAAAAAATTAATTATATATAGAAAAAAATAGTTTTTTTCAAAATGAAATCCTTTGAGCCATTACGAAAATTAAAAAAAAACCGTTACATGAAAGGTACCGTTAATAGACTTTTCTGGTAAATTTGGTTTCTATAAGATCGTAACTAATGCCTACAAAAAAAATTGAAAAAAAATTTCATCAAAATTGTTGGAGCCGTTTTTGAGAAAAAATAAGCTTTTCTTTAACGTTATGTTGAAGTAAAAAAAACAATACCCTTTCCTTCCACCGCTTTTTACTTGCAATTATAAGGACTATAGGGCAAGTTTAGGAGTCGTGAATTTAAAAAAATATAGAGATAACAATCAAACATGACATTACGATCATAGAGGAACCTAAAAAAGTTATGGAGAAAAAAATATCTGTCTGTCTGTCTGGGTGTACAACGAGCTGCAGCCTAAGCGGTTTAAGCGATTGCCTTAAAATTTGGTACGTATATATATTTTGGCATTCCTCAGAGGTTACACTGAATTTTTTTAGGGTGAAAAATAACGGTACCTGTCATATAACCGTTAAGGAAAAGATTATTTTGTTCTCGAAAACGCTACCAACGATTTTAAAAAATTGTTTGAGAATATTTTTGTAGGCATTGGCTTTCATTTCACTAAAACCAAATTTACAAGAAAAGCTAATTAACGGTACCTTTCATAAAACGGTTTTTTTTATTTTCGAGAAAGTCGGTATCGGCTCAAATTTCATATTTTAAAACCTCAATAACAAAATAAATTCTGCATACCAAAATGTTCAATCAATTTTTTACTTGCGATTATAGGGACTATAAGGCAAGTTATGCATTCGTAAAAAAAAAAAAAAAAATTCTAACAATCAAACATGCCATTACGATGATAGAGAAGTCAAAAAAAGTGGGTCCGGAAATTCCGTCCGTCTGTCTGTCTGTCTGTCTGTCTGTCTGTCTGTCTGTCTGTCTGTCCGTATCGATATCTACAGCCCAAACGGTTGGGCCGATTTAATTCAAACTTGGTATATAGTATTTTTAGAGTGCTCTACCCGACAGTTTTTTGGAATTGGCATTCTAGCTCCAAAACTAACGGTACCTGCCATATAACTTTTAATGAAAAACTTATTTTTCTCGAAAACGGCTCCTACGATTTTGATAAAACTTTCAGAATGATGTTTTCTGTGCAAAATCTATCTTTTAATTATAATGGATTTTTCAGGAAAAGTTTTATAACGGTACCTCCCATATGACCGGTTTTTTAAAATCAGACTTTCTCGTTAACTAATTGACGGATTTTGATGAAATTTTCAAAATATGTAGTGTTTTTTGATTTAAATAATATTGCTTATTAAAATTTTCAAAACCATTTTTTTTTAATTTTTAATAATTTTTTTAAAAAAATATTTTGTTTTTTGAATATTTTGAAAACAGTTTAATAGATTTTTTTTTAAATTTTTCTCCTAGTATAAGCTTTAGATTTCTTTGAATTGACATACTCAAAAAAAAATTAAAATATGTTTTCGAAAAGTTTTTCAAAAAAAACATTTTTTTGAAAAAACTGGTCGAACGATTTTGAAATTAAAAATTCAAAAAATATAAAACAGCAAAAGACATAAGATGGCTTACAACATTTTTTCCAGAAAACGTTATGAATAGTGTTTTTTTGATTTCATAAAAAATTTTCCCCCAAATTTTATTTCATATTGCTCGGCTAAGCCCTAGCCATTAGTCAAATAAAAGAAGGTGACAACCTACATTACATACATACTTACGTATTTTAAAGTATTTCATCATCATAAAAGCACACAGAATAAATAATGAGCCCATGATAAACACACAAAAACAATTAACAAATAAAAAGGATTATTCGATTACTACTGAATGCAAAAATTTCAATCGAGAAAACAAAAGTTTACACCTTCCTATAAATAAACAAAACCACTGTGTTAACTTTTAATATTGTCGCTTTACCTTATATTTAATACCTACCTTCCTTCCAACCTTATTATAGGTAAATAATATCCTTAATAAATTCCATTAATACCTACCCACATCATACGTTTATCGATCCATCAAACATAATTCAGCTATTTTAATTAATTTGATTTCAAAAAGTAAATTATTGTTATTGGGACCTATATAGGTCCCTATACCTAGCATTATTGCCCTACTGCTGATTCCCACGAATCTTATGCCAGTTGTTCAATTTTTTCCATACCAAAACGAAAATTAAACTGAAAAAAGTCCTTTATATCTTTCTATTAGCAAATTATATTATAAGCACTAAACAACAAGTGGAAAGATAATACACTAAAAAACTGCAAAAGCTAACAATCCTATATATTTATGTGTTTATCCCTTTATCGTGACGCATGTTCGTTCGAGCTTCAAACCACAACGATTCTAAAGAAGTTGCACGTCAAAAAAACATTAAAATTAAATCTTTGTCAAAAAGACGCCTGTACCTAAAAAGGATTAGCACACGGGAGCAAGTACGTGCGACCCAGTCGTGCCTTTTTTTCTATTGAAAATTATTTTTTGATTGTTTTTTTCTGAAAATTTTATATTTTTAAAACTAATCAAGAAATTTAATTTTAAATTTTATAGTCAAGTGTATAATATTAAACTGTAAAAGAGAGCATGACAAAATCTCAAAAAAAACTAAAACTAAAAAAACAGGATTTTATCAAAAGGTACAATTTTTGAAATATTTTTTTTTTGTAAATTTTATAATATATGAGATGTGTGATCGATAGCGTACTTCATTTTTCATAAAACCGTTAGGTGTTTTGGTTCTGACTCTTTTAATAAGTTAGGATGTGTTATTTTTCTATGTAAATATTCCTTATTTCTTTCAATGTTAAGCCTTCCAATATGATTAGGCACCTTAGGAGCAAGTACGTGCTACTCAGTCTTTTGTAGTATAATATATATATATATATATATATATATATATATATATATATATATATATTTGTATATATATATATTTATTTTACTCTTGGAAGTCTTATCAGTTCCTCGTAAGAAGCAGTATCCCGGAAAAATGGGGTCTGGAGGGGAGTCGAACCCCGACCCTTCGCTTAGCAGTACGACACACTAACCCCTGAGCCACGGGGCACGGGGTTGAATACCTACTGTCATTAAAAATTCAACCACTGAATTACCCACGACTGGCGCATGAATATTTTTTGCTAATAACTCCCTTCTTGTGTATTGAAAAACAGCACCATAGCCTCGGTCTTCCTCTGCTTGGACGACCCTCCAGGGTGGAATCCTTCTCTACTCGACGTTTATGGATATAAGACCAAAAATATCTGTAGAATTTTTCTCTCGAAGCAACCAAAGGCATCCTGATCTAATATTGGGGTAGAGTTTAGTTGTTTAGTAGCATTTTGACTCCCTAACTGAAGCTGAACGACTCCTCTTAGCTTCGTCCAATAGCAATACGACACCAAATTGCTGACTATTTATTTCACGTCAATTGTAAATGGACATTAATGATTCTCTGACATATTAAGTGGAGTAGAATTCTAATCTTAAAACTAATCCTCATACGGTGGGCCATACTAGTCTTCCCTTCCTCTTTTGTAATCTTTTTCTCACTATCGAACTTTATTCGGCCACTTTGAGTCACTGCAATGTCTAGAATAAGAATTTTGTGTTAGTGTGTGTGGGGAGGGGAGGGGAGAAGAAACTTTTTTTCAGGCGAAAAAAATACATAAAGTTATTTTAATTTTATTTCTGAATTTAAAGCTTGTACTTATCTAAGCATATTAGCAAAAACTATTGTTTGTACTCGAGACAAGTTCGAAGCTCAGCTCTTTCGTTTGTATTAGTCTTTTTAATGAGAATAGAATGCCAAGGGCAAATCTTCTGTAAGCTTTGTGCTTGTAAACAAAATGCAATAAGGAGATTTTCAAAATTTTATTCACAATGCACAAGTACTTTAAAGACACTTTGTTTTTCTGTAGTATGGAGGTAAACAGAAAAACGTTGGAAACATAGTTTGTAATATGTTGGGGCGTAAAACTAAAGCACAATGTATAGTGCCTTTTATTTACTACTAATATTTCATACAAAGTAAAAGTTGTAGCAAAATTAATACTCTTGACGGTGACATCCAAAACAAGCGCATCACCATTGTGCTCATGCATAACTGTAACTTATGTTTTAAACAAAAGTCACTCTAACTGAATACTAATGTATACAAGAGAAGGTGTTAAAAGATTATGTCTTCCATTCTTTGAAACAAAATATCACCGCCTCTGTATGAACCATGCAGTATTGTTTCTTTCTGTTGTCTATTGAATTCAAGAAGTACGACCTTATTGTATCTGTTGATATTTAAAAGGGATTTAGTACGTGCACGTGCAATTAATTAATAATGCGTACTTGAAATAAGAAACAAGTTTGTCATATGACACTTGAAAAATCGTAACGGCTTGTAGTTATGATATCAGAAAACCATTTTTATTTCAAGATGACAATAAACACCGTTTGTTTTGTTTATTAGACCTTCTTTGGGTCACGCGGAGTAGTTTCATTTTAATCTGGACTTAATTCACTTTAAATGGTATCTCCTCTTCATGTTTACGCAACTGTCACTGAATACTAAAAGAAAGTTCAAGTATCTTTTCAAAGCACATTGTGTGTACAACTATCGCGTGTTGACTATTAAGACTGATTAAGGCGGCATTAGGTAATTCAATATTTCTGGGTTCTGCTACAATTTCATCTTTAGCTGACAGACACGACCACTAGTCTTTAATAACTACTTAGCTGTTGTTTTCCTGGTTAGTTAGATTCTATAGACTTATGGGGAGATAATATCATGCAACATTTTATTCTGACATATAATTGAAAACGTTTATATTTTTTTTATTATAAAAAAAAAATGTTGTAAACTAATAAAATAATAAAAAAAACTAAGTACCTTTGGTTAAAAGATTAGATGAATGTGGATTACCGCTCTTGGTACTTAAAGATGAACAATTCCATCGATGCCACTGAAACTATAAAACAAATCCTTAAAAATAAGTTATACAAGTCTTATTTAAAAAACAAAAAAAATTATAAGAATTAATTTTAAAAAAATAATTAAACACGAAATTGTTATATTACACTCACTTGAACCTGGCACTCACGTATTGCTAGCTCGAGTCCTTCTAATGCCGTTAATGTAACGTCACTTGCCTTATAACAGAGCTCTAATTGATCTTTGGATAGGCCGGGAACTGAACGACAAGTAGCCCTTGCGTCTGGCACACAGTTTAACCTGTGAAGAAATTTGTTTAAAATAAGTAAGTTTACATAGATTCTATTGGATTGATTAAAGTTTGGTTTTTATAGTTAGGTTAGGCTAATTATATATATAGTGTCAGCTTTGAATTTGTTAAATGTGTTTTGATTTTAATTAGCTAGTAAGTTAAAAGGAGTCCACTAGGAATGTTCAACCTAGGAAAACGAAGTGCAGTAAAAAGAGTATGTATGTTCCACTTTTTTTAAATAAAATTACACCGTTGAATAAAATATTCTTAAGATTCATCCAGCTGGGATCTTCAAACGACAATACTTCTCAGTATTATTTAAGCTATAAATTTCGTAAGGAAATTTAACATAAATTTAAGTAATAGCAACTATCTTCAAAATAGCTGCCCAAAAGTTTATGACTTAGGCCCCCTTTTTTGCGCAATGATAAAATTCATACATTGGTTTAATGGAATTTAATCCAGGAAATAATTCCTTCCAAAATTCCAAGGACTAAGCTGATCCTCGAAACTATAAAAAAATTTATTTAATTTAGCCAATATCACATGGTATAAAGATCGTTGACCACTTGCATTGAGCGGGAACTGTTAGTTATAATATGGCTTTCTAATGACTAAAAGAACCGTTTGGCAGTATGAGAAAGGAAAGACGGATGATCCTAATAACATCTTCAGGATCATTAACTGCTTTCTCGATAATGACGTAAATATGATCACAAACCTTGTCCTCTAGGGAATGAAAACTTTTATCCTGAATAGGCTTAAAAGCAATAAACCCAAACTAATCATAGTTTGATTCGAGTTTAAAGAACGTTTTCAGGAGGTTCTCCGAGGCACAAAATACTACAATGTCTTCTGTTTTCATACGCACCAGAGAGTGTCAAGGCTCCGATCGTACTGGAAAGCGTTAATATTCTATGGCACCAATCTGCTTTCGCACGCACTCTTGCAGAGTCCTAAAAAATCCCGGTATACAGAAATCAGCTGAAACTGATACTATCCCCACATATTTTTCGCAATAGGTGTTCTTCTACGTTTGCAACGCCAGTGTTTAAGGTTTTCCACCTATCCTACTGCTCAGGGCTCGTTCCGAGTAAATTGAAAACAACCTTTCCACAAACTACCGATCGATTGAACCATTGATTAATTATCAGCTCAAGAAATATCTCGAGGAACAATTCGTCGACTTAATTCCACCAGACAAACTCGCCCTTCAAGGAATGCCCATTTCGGTCGTATTCAAAAGTATAGATATTCAAAGAATTCTGAAAAGTGACAAACTTGGCAGATTGCTATTTCTGAATATTATATCGTAGACATTTTTACTTGCGATTTAAAGGGACTATAAGGCAAGTTATGCATTCGTAAAAAAATAAATTGCACGACTGGATCGCACATACTTGCTCATATATGCACATTGTAGATTAAAGTTTAAGAAAATTAAAGTTAACATCAAAGCATTTATTCGATTTTTGTAACTTTTGATTCTTTGAATAAAATTCGTAAAATTGTACTTAGTGAAATAATTTAAATGCCATTTTATTTCTTTTAGAAATGTTAAAAAGAGTGACTTTTTTTCAAAATCGTAGGAAAGGTTTTTAAATAAAACGGTTTTTTAACAAGTTTTTTTTAAAATTAAAAAAAAATAATTAAGCACAAAAGCAAACAAAATTTAAAAAAAAATCACCAACCCGTTTTCAAAGTATTGATTTAAGAATTTTTTTTTTAAATTATTGAAAATACAAAAAAAATGTTTTCGAAAAAAAATTAATTCAAAATTACTTAGGCTTCTTCCAGAATATCAATTTTGATTGAAATCGGATAACCAGTTTTTGAGAAAGTCGAAGAAAAAAAACCGTTCCTATGGGAGTTACCTACAGTAGAAGGTAAATTCTTAGAGCCTTTTTTCTCTATCATCGTAATGTCATATTTGATTGTTCTCTCAAATTTTTTTAATTTGCACGAATGCATAACTTGCATTATAGTATACCTATAATCGCAAGTAAATAAATAAATAAATTTATTGGCGCGACAGCTCCTTAAGAAGCCAAGGCCTAGTGGCTTACACTCTCAACCATTCCTGTGTGTGTTGTTAATCTGCAAGAATGGAAGGGACCTACAGTTTACCCGCGGAGTCCGAACGGCTACATGAGATGCACTTTTTCGAGACAAAATTTACTCTTGGAGGTTTTGTCAGTTCCTCGCAACAGGCTGTACCCCGGAAAAGAAGGTGGCTATGAGCGGAATTCAAACCCAGGCTCATTCGCTTAGCAGTCTGACACACCAACCACTCAGCCATATAGCACTGCAAGTAAAACAAATTCCAACAATCAGATATGACCTTACGATGATAGAGAAACATATTCGAGTTACAGGCAAAATTCTGTTTGTCTGTCTGTCTGTCCGTTTTAGGTTATTTTGACATTCTACAGAGGAATTTTTTCTGATTTTTTTTAACTCAAAAATTAACGGTACCTGCCATATAACCGTTAAGGAAAAGCGTATTTTTCTCGGAAACGGCTCCAAGAATTTTTATGAAAAAAATCAGTGTACTCTTGTAAGTGTAGGTTATGTTTATGTGAAACAAAAATTCAAAATGGTGGGCTAAAAACGGTACCTCCCATTGAACGGTTTTTTTTTATTCGACTTTCTCGAAAACTGGTCATCCGATTTCAATCAAAACTGATATTCAGGAAGATGTTAGTAGCCTGAGTAATTTTATTTTAAATATTTTAAAAAAACTTTTTTTTTTGTATTTTTAATAATTTTCTTAATTTTTTTTTTAAATCAATATTTTGAAAATGGGTAAATGGATTTTTTTCTTAATTTTGTTTTTAAATGTAGATTATTATATATTGCCACAAAATGGCATTTAAATTTTTCCGCAGAAAATCGAAAAAACAACTTTGAAGTTTCCCTTATATTTTTCAAATTTTATTCGAAGCTGTGACCACACATAAGAGCAAGTACGTGCGATCCAGTCGTGCAATTTATTTCTTCTTTAATGATATCAACATTCAAATTTCGGCTAGGAGGGCAACAACAAAGGTACAATTTTTGTATTGCTGACCATTCGATCTAAGGCCAGTGAACAAGCTTACAAAATCAGATGGGAAAGCAGGAAGAAAGACTAGACAGTGCCTATGCTTACATTAGGGCTAAGCCCAATTTCAATAGTTATGGGCACAATGTATGAGAAACTCTATAAAATCCTGACGGTGAATGTAAATGCACTGAATGAGGAACGAACGTAGAGCAAAAAGGTGATTGTTTTGCAGCAGCCGCTTTGACAGCGAGGTAAAAGTGATTTATTCATGACCCTGATTAGGACGATGATTGCATATGGATGCCATGTGGGAGTCAAAGTTGAACATTTATAATGGAAATAAATTGCACGACTGGATCGCACCTACTTGCTCATATGTGCGGTCACATCGTCGCACGAACTTGTTCTTATGTTAGATAATTGCTCAGTGGCTGCATATGTATGTAGGTATATAAAGGGTGTTTTTTTTGACGTGTGGTTTTCAAGAAGAAATAAAACGAATATAGTTTAATGTTATGGCCAAAAATTAAGCTTGATTATAAAGATAAGGGTTTGCATTATGTTTTAAAAATGATTTCGGGGAAGTGACCGCCGTGGCTGGCTCGAATAAATTCCAGCCGAAGCCCAATTTTGCCAATTTAGTGAAAATCGGGATCGGTGACCATCTCGTTTTGGGCCCATTCACCGAACATGCGTTGTTCGGCTTCAATTCTTGCACGAGTTGGATTTTGTAAGCCCGCAAACCAAGATCCTTCCGCAAAATCTTCCATAAAGTGAATGGGAACATCTCCAATTGATGCGCGCGATGGCGGATGGACTCATTCGGGTCTTCTTCGATACTCTACTCCCCCGAAACGAACCATTATTTTGGTAATAAATTTGCACAATTTGCAAACTTGTTCAGGAGTCTATTCATTATGAAATGGCAAACCAAACCAAGCATAAATCAAGTGACAGCTGTCAAAAAGGCCAACTCCGAAAAAAGTATTACCAGATTGAAAACCGCACGTCTATTAAAATAAAAAAATATTTTCTTTTTAGATAATTCTTTCATTTTTTTAATTAGTTTAAGAGTTTTCTCGGAAAAACTAAGTATACAATAAAATTTGAAAACTAAATGTCTATCTTAAGTTAAAACTTAACATAGTTTTTTACGTGATACTTGTTTATAATCTTCAGATTCAGTTAGTTTTAATATTAAAACTATTTTATATTCTGAGTTGAATAGGTACTCACTTTAACGATTAAAAAACAAAAATTATTCCTAGAAAGGCATATGCTCTCTCTGTCACGTTTCTTAACAAGCAGCAAGTTAATGTCTGTGTAATGGGCAAAGGAGTAAGTATGACTTCTTATAAGTTTTGGTAGTCAATCAATAACATGTATTCAAAATGATTTCCTTGATACCAGTTATTTAACTTCCATCAACCTAAATGTTAACTTCTTTCGTCTGATGCCATGCATCGACCGTCACTCCTTATTACATTTCAAGTACGTCTGGAGGACATCAAAAGAACTTCTGAAGGATATCTTCCAGTCGTAGGAAATACTTGTATGCGATGATATATACTTTAAACCGTAACTGCCAGTAGTTTCGAAATCGAAAGCAAAAACATTCTTTCGTTCTCATAAATATTCATTCGCCCATTATTAATAATTTAATTAATTCCTTTTAGTAGCCTTTGATGGGCACCACATTAAAGGAAAAGTTTCCAAGCAACTATAGCAAATCAACCCTGACGATGTTAGAAGTACTTGAGCGAATTCGGCAGAATTCCAACGAAATGTTGACCCGGCCGAGTAAATATTTCTGGAATTTTTGATAAGAAAGGGTTGGTTTTAGGTTGTTTTGGTGTTTTTCAATTGTGCTGTTGGCTTGCGGTGGGAATGTTAGAGATTTGAGATTGTTATAATAAATTGCGTTTGATTGGGGGTAATTTAATTTTGTTCGGTTTTAATAGCCGGCCTTCGAAAAAGAGAAAATCAAATTATAATTATTTTCCTTGGAGCTCCGTTAAAGAACTTACTGACTCAATTTGTCTTTAATTAATTTCAATTTATAGCAACAGTTGCTGCGAAAAAGTACACCTGTTAGAACCGCCTCCGAGGCTGGCGCCAACACAAAACACCTTGTTGCGCCTTGCTACACCCTAAGCGCGCTACCACTCCGGATGACGGATTCTGGAGATAATGTGGAGCTTGTTGGCACGAGTCAAGACATAGGTTGCAATTAATTTGCATTACCAATGTATGCACATGCATTAGCGAAATTCCCCCCTCTCCCACTGCCGGCCTAGTCTGCTTGGTCTTTATTCCAATGAAGCCAGATCTTCGGGTGTTAATTTGATTAAGCTGTGATGCCGGGATTATTCGATTGAGTTCGAATGCTGAGCCAAGTTAGTTATACGAGCAGACAAGCTGATGTGATTACATAGCGATTGGGTGAAATAAATTGTATCTGACAATTTGATGATGCTTATTTTGTTTGTCGGAAATGAAATGAGCATTGATGTAAGTTCGATAGATAATTTGCATATATTGAGTGGGAGTGCATTGTGTGTAATTAAAAATTAATGATGGTGATGGGTTTTTTTTATTATTATTGATGACAGTTGAAAAACTGCCGGATCTTAATGATAGCAGCTCAGCAATTGCAATTATTAAGAACTTGGTCATTTGTAATCTATACACATGAATAAAAATGAAGTGGCTGTTTTAATATCAAAACAACAGCTTTTAAACGATGCATATGAAAGTATATATAGTACTTATAACAAAAACACATTTTTTTTAATTTTTTTTGTCTATTTGTGTGTCTATCTGTCTGTCTGTCTGTTTTTGTGTCTGTTTGTCCCGGCTAATCTGGGGAACGGCCTCACCGATTTTGACGGGACTTTCACTGGCAGATCGCTGATGTTCTAGGGAGTAAATTAGGCTATTTAAATTAGATTAAGTAAGGCTACTTTATTTATCCCTAGGTGGCGCTGGAAGCGTTTTTTTAAATTATTTTTATTCTTACTATGCCCTGATTTTGAACGAACTTTTACAAGCAGATAGCTTTTTTTATAATATAATTAACGCGCGCACAAGGGACTATTTATTTCCTTTTTAATGTATGTATAAGTACACTGCGCGAGCATTAGGATAATAGGGAGAGGAAGGACAGAAGGTGTTAATCGACATTTTGAATGCTTGCAAATCAAAATGTCAAGGGAAAATATCCCAAATTCGTGTTGTTCGGCTAAAAAAGAATCCCTGCTTTTCACGGTACGTCCGAAAGAACCGCTAAAATAAGGAAAGACATGAAACATTGAGTCGGTGTTCGAGAGGGGCAATTGATTCAGTAGAAGTTCTATTTCCTATCAGTCTAAACGCTCAATTTTGCATTATATCAAGGAGGTGAAGCGTTGTTTGCGAAGCACCTGCCCAGAGGTCGGAGTTATACTCGAGTTTAGGGCGTATAAACGCTTTATAAATTGTAGCCAAATCAGATGGGGAAAAAAAGTTCTTACACCGATACAGAAAACCTAAGCACTTAGCAGCATTTTTAGCAATCTCAAACGTTCCAACGGAGGTCGTCGTTGACACACATATAGTACTGAAACCGAAAATTCTTCGATGTAAGTGTCATTCTTTTTTTAGCCGTACAACACGACTTTGGAATGGTTTACCCGGCGAGATTTTCCCTTGCTATTTCAATTTGCAAGCATTCAAAACCAATGTTAATAGACACCTCCTATTTCTCCCCACCCTATCTTCCTAATGCCATCAGGTCACCGGTAGAACGGTTGCTGCGGAAGTCATACTGACGATCATGGAGAAGCTTTCGATCTTCGAGATATTCCTTAAGCTGACACGGTTAATCAGTGTTACCATGACCTAAGAAAGAAGGGATGTTAGTACTACGGGTCGGTAGGATGAGGGGGAGGATAGGTCACCTTTCTTAGGGACAGGCTGGACAAATGCTTTTTCCATCTTCTAGGAAAGATTCCAGAAGTGTAGGAGCGATGGAAAAGCTTACACAGTGGCTTTGCCAGTGTGGAAGAACACCTCTTCAGAAGAATCGGGGGTATACCATCCGGGCCAGCGGATTTGTGTATATCGAGATCTTTGAGAACTCTTGCTACTATACGAGTGCGGAAAAAAATCTTTCCCATGGAAAAATTTACATTCTCAAGTACAGGAGGGGCAACGTTGTTATGAGGCAGCGTGGAGCTGGCAGCGAAATGGGCGTTGAGCAAGTTTGCCTTCTCTGAAGAGTAAACAATTGGTTTGTCATTGTCGATGAGTGTTGGAACAGTTGGCTTTCTCGTATTGCCAAATGGTCCTGGTGGGAAGTTTTTCTTTAACTGGATGGGTGGAGGATGAGAAATTAGCTCAAATGACACAATGGTCTGAAGTGCCAAATGGAGAAGTTACACTAATGGTATATTTATCAGGGTGAGAAGTAAGAAACAAGTCAAGAGTATGGGCGGCTTGCCCAGCAACATCCGGTATACGCGTTGGCACATCATCGATCAGTTGGGTAAGGTGATGTTACCCGGCAAAGAGCTCGACATACCTTCCTTCGGGTGTTGTCTGACGAGAATAGCGGAGCCAATTGGAATTGTGTACAATGAAAATCGTCCGCAATAACGATTTCAGTGTGAGGACAAAGGGAAACAATTTTCGAGATGGAATCAGACAGCGCATCAAACTCGTTACAAGTTGAATTAGTGTCGAGATTTGGACTCCTATAAATAAAACAATAATGAATGACATGCTTGCGGACAGTGAATTTAAGCCACCAGAAGTTAAAGTCCGGGTTGGAACATTGCTCGTATTGAGAAAGGCTCTAGCAAGAAATATCATTCCTAACATAGACCACGGAACCATGATGGGAAAAGAGTAATGGCACCAAGCTCTACCCATGTAGAGCAAATTCTGATAAATCAGACCTGAGTTTCACTTAATGCCAAAACAGCTGGCCTGTATTGAACCATGTAGACGTACATATGAAAGAAATTCTTTCCCAAACCGCGAACATTAGAACAGACGACACAAAAATGACTTACATTCAAAACACAACTCTTCTGACAATGTCGAACTGTGCAGTGAATGTCAAAATTAACTTCCGTAATAAACAAACTGTCTTAGGTGTTATGCCCATAAGACAGCAGCTTGCATACAAAAAATCAATATAAAAATTCATCACAATAGGGCAAATTCAGATGCTATTGAGGAAGATAATGGTAGACTAGGTAATTTTGTTTTAAAATATTTTCGAAAACTTTTTTTTTTGTATTTTTAATAATTTTCTTAATTTTTTTTTCAAAAATCAATATTTTAAAAACGTAGTGCCCCATGGCTTAGTGGCTAGTGTGTCGGACTGCTAAGCGAAAGAGCCTGGGTTCAAATTCAGCTCATAGCCACCTTTTTTCTGGGGTACTGCCTCTTGCGAGGAACTGACAAAACCTCCAAGAGTAAAATTTGTCTCGAAAAAGTGCATCTCATGTAGCCGTTCGGACTTGGCGGTAAACTGTAGGTCCCTTCCATTCTTGCAGATTAACAACACACACACAGGAATGGTTGAGAGTATAAGTCACTAGGTCTTGGTTCCTTAAAGAGCTGTCGCGCCAGTAAATTTATTTATTTAAAAACAAAATTTATTTATTTTAAAAACGGGTAGATGGATTTTTTTTGTTTTTAAATGTACATTATTTTTTTGCATAAGTTTATTCTTAAATTATTTTTTATTTTAATTTTTGAAAAAATTTATTGAAATAAAATCGGTTTATTTAAAAACCGCTCCTACGATTTTGAAAAAAAATCACACATTTTCACATTTTAAAAAGAAATAAAATGGCGTTTAAATTTTACTGCTGAAAAATATTTTACGTACTTTTTTCAAACAATAGTCAGAAAAATCGAATAAAAACTTTGAAGTTCCCTTAATAATTTTCCAATTTCAATCCAAGCTGTGACGTGCGATCCAGTCGTGCAATTTATTTTTATTGATAAACTCTAAAAGACTACTGCTAACCAAAATAAAAAAAATTAAGCCAAATATAAAAACACGGTTTATCAAAATCTAACAACATCGTGGAAATAACGTGAGTACATTTTTAATTCTAAATATAACGATGTAACGTGCAATAACCGTGTGTTCCATTTCTAGAAACCAAATGGAATTTTTTGCAATTTAAGTGAATAGCTACAGTATTACAAACTGACGGATGAATCTGCAGACAATTCGGTTTTAAAGTATATGAGTAAATCAAAACATCAAAAATCTTGTATTTTGCAATAAACGTCTCTAGACGAAACATGAGTAATAAAGTAATGAAAAATATTGTTCGCTAAGACGTTTTTATTAAGTCGTCAGCCTTGAACTTCCAAAAAAAAAATTAAAAAAAACCAACACCCCATTTAGAAGATTTATAACTTCTGTTCCACAAAAGTAATCATAATCTACCAGATGAATGTATCTAACAATGGAAGCAGCCCTACCTACCTATTTAGCTCAAGTGTATGTTCAAAGATATTTTTCGGCCAAATTAAAACTGTGCGGTCCATAATGACCATTAACCACACAATCTTCACATGAGCAAGCTTCGTAGACAAATTGATGGCTAAAATTTTATTGCTTGCGATCCCTATCATTCCGTACATGGATACGGATGGAATTAACACAACTTTCTGGAGCTTAAAACAACCAAATAAACGATTTGCCAAAAATCACTGATTCCGTATCATTATAAATGCCACAGCAATAATGCATATTTTCGACGGGGGGACTTGTCGTCATCGAAGGTCATATTTTGCAGCAAAACATCAAAAGCTCGCATATCGCGTTGGGGAACTGCAGAAATTACTGCTTGTAAGTGCCAATGAGAGAGACCTGATGGATCGTTTTTGTGGCAAATGATTTGGTTTTGTGTGGAGACTTGGGGTCTTGCAATCGGCTACGAATCGAAAAATAAATCATGTTGCAAGCATGAAATCAGTTGAACCCTGTCGGTTTTTACATTTTCCACGCTCTGTGTGTGGCTGTATCTTCATCTTAATTCATGAATTTATGTGCCATTCATGGTAATGCTGATATGAGGAGCAACATGATGCTTCTCATTATGCATGTACACAAATATTTTGTGTTTTTGTTGATTCTGTGGAAGGAATGAGTAAGAGGAACATATGATTATGCTTCCGGGCGAGCTGAAGGGAGCTACCGTGGTCATTTTAATCTTCGTTCATTTTGTGGGATAAGCTTCAATTTGACTTAAGAGATGGGCGAAGAAATTTTGATGGACCTTATGCTTTAGATACACTGGGAGCGAGATATACATAGTTGTGATTTGACACAGGTCGGGGGATTTTTAGATTGAAGAAAAAACGATTGTTTGGCATTTGAAGTTTTATGGTATTTTATGTGGAAAGGGGTGACGTTAAATATTTTTTACCAATTTGATGCATTCTAAAAAAACTAGGACATAGAACAATTTCGTTAACTTAAATCCTTATAAGACTTAAGTTTATCTGAATAAATTATATAACTCTTCACTTTTTTTGATTTTTTTTTACTCTGCAGTAATAAGAATGGACGTGACCAACTATTTGTCTCTTCGTCATGCTCCCTATCAACATCACAAAGGAATAGAGACAGAGATGTAGCAACCATCAATCATAGAGAACTTCAGCCTATAAAAGGCGGCAGATTTCCGTGCGCTTGTCAACGCGTTATGGCGCTCGTGTCGACACGGCAACATGGATGGAGTCCTCAATGTAGTGCTTCACTTTAACGTAAATAATTTGTTCAAAAAGCTAATTTTATGCAAACGATTTGCAAGATATTTTCGAAAGATTAAATTGTTAACAGTTTTAAAAAGAAGACGTGTTAAGTCTGTATTTTCTTGCTTTTTTGAATAATTTAACGATAAAATGTAGCAAAATTTCATAAATTAAACTCAAGCGTTTATTTTCAGACTTTGTTGTTTAAGTTGCAGGTAAATAAGATATAAATTTAACCGTTGTTGGATCTCTGAATTAAAGAAACAGAACAGGACTAAAAGGTATCAGACTTTTTGAGATATTTCTTATGAGTTATGATTATTACAAGGCGTAACACATGATTACGGACAGGTATTTTTTTATATACTTTTATGATTTTTGTTAAATCCTTCGATTTTCTGTGAAAAAACAAATGCAATATGAAACAAGGATGAATTTGAAGCAGAATTTGAAAGTACCAGAAGTTACAAAAAACTTTCTTCCGAGGAGAAACTTTTTATTACTAATTTTGATAGTTAGAAATAATTAATAAATAAAAGGCACTACTGGGTCGCACGTACTTGCTCCTATGTGCTAATCCTTTTTAAGTGCAGGTGTCTTTTTGACAAAGATTTAATTTTAATGTTTTTTTTTGAGTTGAATTTTCTTTAGAATCGTTGTGGTTTGAAGCCCGAAAGAACATGCGTCACGACAAAGGGATAAACACATAAATATATAGGATTATTAGCTTTTGCAGTTTTTAAGTGTGCTATCTTTCCACTTGTTGTTTACTGTTTATAATAAAATTTGCTAATAGAAAGATATAAAGGACTTTTTTCAGTTTAATTTTCATTTTGGTATGGAAAAATCTAAACAACTGGCATAAATATTCGTGGGAATCAGGAGTAGGGCAATAATGCTAGGTATAAGGACCTCTATAGGTCCCAATTACAATAATTTACTTTTTGAAATCAAATTAATTAAAATAGCTTAATTATGTTTGATGGATAGATAAACGTATGGTGTGATTAGGTATTAATGGAATTTATTATGGAATTATAGGGTATTATTAGGTACCTATAATAAGGTTGGAAGGAAGGTAGGAACTAAAATTAAGATAGACATTCCAACTACTGTGAAGCGAGTGGGTATAGACAATATTAAAAGTTAACACAGTGGTTTTGTTTATTTATAGGCAGGTGTAAACTTTTGTTTTCTTGATTGAAATTTTTGCATTCAGTAGTAATCGAATAGTTTTTTTATTTGTTAGTTGTTTTTGCGTGTCATTTTTCTTAATTAATTTGTGTGCTTTTATGATGACGAAATGCTTTAAAATACGTAGGTATGTATGTAGCTTGTCAACTTCTTTTATTTGACTAATGGCTAGGGCTTAGCCGAACAATATGAAATAAAATTTTGGGGAAAATATTAAACAAATGAAATTTTTATGAAATAAAAAAAACACTATTCATAACGTTTTTTGGAAAAAAATGTTTTAAGCCATATTATTTTTTTTTGCTGTTTTCTATTTTATGAATTTTTCATTTCAAAATCGTTCGACCAGTTTTTTTTGAAAAACTTTTCGAAAAAAAAAAATTAAATTTATTGGCGCGACAGCTCCTTAAGGAGCCAAGGCCTAGTGACTTATACTCTCAACCATTCCTGTGTGTGTTTTGTTACTCTGCAGGAATGGAAGGGACCTACAGTTTACCGCCGAGTCCGAACAGCTACATGAGATGCACTTTTTCGAGACAAATTTTACTCTTGGAGGTTTTGTCAGTTCCTCGCAAGAGGCAGTACCCCAGAAAAAAAGGTGGCTATGAGCTGGATTTGAACCCAGGTTCTTTCGCTTAGTAGTCCGACGCACTAACCACTAAGCCACGGGGCACTACTAAACTTTTCGAAAACATATTTAATTTTTTTTTGAGTATGTCAATTTAAAGCAATCTATAGTTTATACTAGGAGAAAAAAATTAAAAAAAATCTATATGTTCGTTTTCAAAAAACAAAATAATTTTTTAAAAAATTATTAAAAATTAAAAAAAAATTTTTTTTTTTAAAAATTAATAAACAATATTATTTATATCATAAAACACTACATGTTTTGAAAATTTCATCAAAATCCGTCAATTAGTTAACGAGAAAGTCTGATTTTAAAAAAGCGGTCATATGGGTGGTACCGTTATAAAACTTTTTCTGAAAAATCCATTAAAACTAAATAGTCAGGTAGAGTACTCTAAAAATACTATATACCAAGTTTGAATGAAATGGGCCCAACCGTTTAGGCTGTAAGAATCGATACGGACATACAGACAGACAGACGGATGGAATTTCCGGACCCACTTTTTTGACTTCTCTATCATCGTAATGTCATGTTTGATTGTTATAATTTTTTTTTTTACGAATGCATAACTTGCCTTATAGTCCCTACAAATCGCAAGTAAAAAAATCAGCATGACTCGGCCCCAAATTATAATTTGGGACTTAATTTGAAAGTGCAATGCTCCTTACGAATGTATTAGAGGTAACGCCATTCAAACAGTGAGATAAGTATGGGGGTTGGGAGGACATGCTGACATCTGCAACACCGCTGCTTGCGATTATAGGGACTATAAAGCAAGTTTAGGATTCGTGAATATAAAAAAATTTATATAACAATGAAACATGAGATTACGATCATAGAGAAGTCTAAATAAGTGATCGCCAAAAAATTTCTGCCTGTTTGCCTATTTGTCTATCTGTCCGCCTGTCTGTATGTTTGTCTGTCTGTATTTATAACGAGTGGCAGCCTAAACGGCTTAAGCGATTATCTTCAAATTTGGCGTGTGTGATTCTTTTGGCATTCCCCAGAGGGAAAATTGAAATTTTATTTGTAGGCCTAAAAATAGCGGTATCTGCCATATGACCGTTTAGGAAAAGATTATTTTTCTCGAAAACGGCTTCAACGATTTTGATGAAAATGTTTGAGAATTTTTTTGTTGCTAATGGCTATCATTTGATTAGAATCAAATTTTCCGGAAAAGCCTATTAACGATAGCTTTTTTTTTAAATTGTGGGCTTTCTCGGTAGCAGCTCTCTGGATTTCTGTGAATTTTTATACTTGAGAAGATATACGTAGCAAAATTAATTCTGCATAGCAACATTTTTAATATTTTTTTTCTAATAAAAAATAATTTTTTTTTTGCAAAATCAATATTCTTAAAACTAATTAAAAAAAATTATTTGAAATTTTATAATCACATCTATATTAATGAACTCTAGCAAACTGCATACCAAAATTTCAAAATAATCTTTTTTTCAAAGAAACTAAACATAAAAAAAAGGATTTTATCAAAACTGGTTCTAAAATTTTCGAAATACATTTTTTCAAAAATTCTTTGTTGTTTAGGACTTGTGATGGCGTACTTCATTTTAACTAAAAACCGTCAAGTATTTTGATTTTGATACGTTTTATAAGTTTAAACTGTGTTACTTTCAACGCAAATGTTACTTCTTTCTGTCAAAGATCTTGCTTTCCATTGTAATTAGGCACATAAGAGCCAGTAAGTGCGACCCAGTTATTTGAGTCGGCGTGAACATTATATATTTAAATCAAGGGCAAACTCAACTAATAATCAACAAAGTATTACTGACATAAACATAAATTGCACGGTCACAGTTTCGAATAAAATTTGAAAAATATTAAAGGAACTTCAAATTGTTATTCGTTTTTCTGACTGAATGATTTGAAAAATATACGTAAAATAGTTTTCAGAGTTTAAACGCCATTTAATTCTTTAGAAAATGTAAAAATGTGTGAATTATTTCTTTAAATCGTAAGAACGCTTTTTAAATAAAACGGTTTTTGTTTAACAACTTTTTTCAAAAATAAAAAAAAAATTATTCAAGAATCCAAACTAAAACACAAAAATTGCATACATTTAAAAACAAAACAAAAAAAAATCCATCCAAATATTGATTTTTGAAAAAAATAAGAAAATTATTAAAAATACAAAAAAAAAAGTTTTCGAAAATATTTTAAAATAAAAATACTAAGGCTAACAACATCTTCCTGAATATCAATTTTGATTGAAATCGGATGACCAGTTTTCGAGAATCACGCCGATTTGAATTTTAATTTTAGCACCAAGGGGATTTCTTTATCGTTTTCTCCGTTTATGGCTTATATGGTTCTGTCTTCTTCAGGTCAGTCTCCGTCCGCTTTGTGGCTCTGCACGTAACGCGTGCGGGGGTAAAGACTCTCGTCTTTGAACGCCGGGATTTGCCCTCACACTTTAATCCCAGAAATCTCTCTCTTACGCTCCTTTGTCTGCTTTTCCTTCCCTGTTATCCACAGGCAGCCGAAACACTCTTTGAGTTCGATCTTTCAGATAGCTATACAAACATTTTAGAAGAGTTTTTGAGAAGTGTCATTTAAGCTTTGAAAGAAGTTCTGAATATTCTATCTTGTCAAAGGCCTTCGCCAAGTTGACGTCTGCGAAAAGCCGAGTTCTTACACACGGCAAGGACTGGACTCTCTCAACTTCTGTACACTTTCACCGACCGCGATGATTTATTTGGTCAATCTTGCGTTCCTTTGACATTCGGCTGATTGATTATTGTTTTGAAACATTGTTCTCAAATTTGGCCGCCAAACATTGAAGTTTCGATTATTAAGGACAAACACGTCTTCATTAAAATTGGCGCAACGCTTACGCTATCGAACACTCATTTAAAAAAATAAAATTTAATAATTTGGACGTGCTTTTCAATCGTCAATTTGGCATCAGTGACTGAATAATAAACAAAAGATTTGACATATGTCATCAATCAACATGGCCATTACAGGTCACCAAAATCTACCACGGCCAACTGGAATAGGTACCCTTCCTATAAAAACAATTAGAAATGAATCAAGAGAAATCTGAGAGGATTTCTTATCTGCAACAAAATGTAGCAAAGCTTAGTTCTTGCACCAACTGTTATTTCCTGAATCTGATGATGTTCAGACATGCGATCTAGAGGCAAGTGAAACAGAGAAATCAAAAATGTTGATACCGGGCTTACCGGTTCTGTTCAAATTAGACAAAGAAAAAAATGTCCATCAAAATTATTTTGCTGAAATGTCGTTTAATGAAACACACCATGCATCACAAATACAACTGCAAACTCTATTGCATTAACCACTTTTCTCGAAAACATCAGTAAGATTTTGAGATTTTGACAACAACAAGATTCCTTAAGAAAAGCTCTGTTTATAGCATCATCAGGACCAATCTGATACAACCAAACACAAAAAAACTGTCATCATCTTTTGCATCATTCTTTAATCTTTTCATTTAAAAAAAGTGACATTTTTGCTTCACCGATTCAAAACCTAAAAAAACAAAAATAAAATAAAAAATGTGCAAGAAGTTTATGGCTTTTTATAACATTCTGTCGAATCAATTTTTCGGACCACTAATGAATTAAATAATAATAAACGATATCCAACGATCGGGGAACACAATCTCCTCAGACACTATACCACTGATGGATCCGAACTTTTTTTTTTGTCCGTATCTGGTCCACAAGGAACATCCATTTGTCACAAATCCGGCTAAGTTCAGATATGCCAAGGGGATTAATATCTGAATGGCCATCAGATTTTTATAAGGGTTCCTTCAAGAGATATAATTTTTTTTCTGTCCTGCTTTCCTAATTCTATAGTTAGACTTGGAGAATATTCTCCGATGATCCGAAAGCATAGAATAATTTATCACAATATTGTCAGAAATCGAAGATACCTTTTTATGGAGATAAATTTCATGTGATGACATTTTGGTCTCTTGTGCGTGTTTGTATTGCTTCTTCATAATAATTTTTTTTTTGGTTAAGAATGTGATAAAACTGTCGGGTTTATTATTGCTTGGGACAGAAGAAGATCTTAAAAGTGAAGAAACTAAAAATGAAGAAAAAAAAAACATAAAACAGAGTGGGGTCTTTTTAACAGGCGCCGTTTAAATTATTCCTATGGACTTCTGAAGAAGCATCCAAGTCACAATGGGAAGCTGAACTTCCAGTTTTAATATTTGTTTGCCTGGTTACTGGGTTGGTTACAGGGAATGGCCTGAATTTGCGAGTCTGCCGCTGCTCGCTGGGACGGTCTTAATGACTAATTCAAACGCTTCTAGGTTGATGGTTATAGTTTAAACGTGAAAGGTTATGGCAGTTAGTACATTTTTTTGTTCTGTTTTTACTATTTGATGGGTCGTTTGGATAATTTTGATATATGGTTTTTCATGCTTAGGTATTTCGAAATGTGACGTTGAAATGATATGTGCGGTCAGGAAGTTTGAAGCAGGTAAATTAATAAGCTTATGGATGATATTGAGTCATTGATTTATGACAAAAGATTATTTGTTTTTGTTGTTAATTTTTTGGGGAAAAAAACTTTTCTTGGTTCTATTCTCACAGTTCTTAAAGAAACATTAAATTATCACAGAAAAAGCTTGTCTTAACTATAAAAGGCGATTTTGAAAAATGGCAACGTTAGCCTTAGCAAAAAGAATTATTCTTATTTTTAAATTTATTAATTTTGACAAAAGCAACATTTTTTAAGCGTTTTCTAAGTACATTAGATCAGACCATTTTTTATTTCTGCAAATTTCATGTTAAAAATAAATTGCACGACTGGTTTAAACGTACTTGCTCATATGTGCGGTCACATCGTCGAATAAAATTTAAAAAATAAGTAATATTAACGTAGAAAAATATCACCATCTGAACTTAAAATAAAATGCATGACTGGGGTCGTATAAAAATATTTTTTTTTCAAAAATTCTTTCATTTTTACCTGCGATTATAGGTACTATAATATAAGTTATGCATTAGTGCAGAAAACAAATTTGAGATAACAATCAAACATGACATTACGATGATAGTGAAACATATTTGAGTTACTGCTAACATTCTGCCCGTCTGTTTGTCGTTCTGTCTGCCTGTCTGTCGTTCTGTCTGCCTGTCTGTCTGTCTGTCTGTACGGATGTATTTTGGACTGTAGCCTAAACGGTTGGGCCAATCGTCTTTAAATTTAGAACGTAATGTTATTTTGACGTTCTACAGAAGAATTTTTTTCAATTTTTTTTAGCTCAAAAAATAACGGTACCTGTCATATAACCGTAATGTAAAAGCTTATTATTCTCGAAAACGGCTCGAAGAATTTTTATGAAAAAAATCACTGTACTACAGTAGGTAAGCATTATATTTTGGGGAAAAAAATTAATATGGTGGGCTTAATTGGGTGGGCTGATTCTACGAACAAACCCCGTTGCCTTAAGTAATCGTAAGGTTAAATTTGACATAAGACAGCTGCCTATGTGTTTTTCTGAGAAATCCTACTTCACTGCCCTTAGCTTGGCCAAAAAAATACGGCTATTGAAGCTCCAATAAGAAACAAGAAAGATGTGGAAGAGTGAAATAAAGTTTTGATTGAGTAAATCACCCTATTGGAAGATGCTCTCATTTTTGCAAATGGCCGCCAATGTCAAATCTGTTTTGACATTTGTGAACTAGACAGATGCAGAATACAAGTGATTTAGCCGTTTCAGACTTTTTGTGGGTTTTTTTTTAAGTCTCGTGTTTACGTGAACAATCTCGAGATTCTGGAAACCCTGAAAGACAACATTCGACAGGAGTGCGAGAATCTGTCGCCCGAAGTTCTCACTGAAGTGATGAAAAATGCCATAAAACGAGCCCGTATAGCAATCAATCTGACGGCGCCCATTTGGCCGATATCATCTTCCCGACTTGACCAATACAATGCTAAAGTTTCAAATAAACATAATCAAAAAACAGAATCGAAGTTTTTCATTTAGAAAAAAAAGAGAGCCAAACAACATCGGATGGATAAATTCTTTTGGCCTACCCCGTACATCAATGGGCTCCTTGCAATCAATTTTTTGTTTTCCTATCTTTATTTCTCTCAGATTTTTCCATAATTGGCGTTAATTTAATGTTACTCCTGGCTTACTGCTGTACTTATATTTCAATTTGAGCGGACCTTATTTTACTAACGGCTTGGTTGCAAAGAGTACGGATATTTGGATGGTGAACCTCTTTCCAAATTCTGTAAGCTTGATCCCGTTGTAATAAGAGCCGTCGAATTTCATTAGAAAACCAAGGACGTTGTCCGTGATTTAAAAGTCTTGTTTTCATTGGTACGTGTTAAAGAAGTTTAAAATATTAAAATTAAGATGTTCTATTTAATTGATCATTAGGAGAAGTTAAGAAGAAAACACTATCCCATTCAATTCTCTAATATCTTGTTCCAAACTGGAATAATCTACTCTGCTAAAATCTCGGTACTCAAATGCGGTTTCAAGCCCGTTCATCTTAAAATCAAAAGCTAAGTTAATTGGATCGTGTTCCGAAAAAGTTGGGGTTGACAACTGACAACATCCAAAAGTATTTGCGAGCTACCAACCAACAAAATATGTGGCAATAATGGTGTTGACTGGAAACAAATTAAATGTCCTTATTTCACAATAACCGGGATCTGGTCCGGGCCTCCTTCAATAAGTTCTTTCATTCATCCCGATTACGGATGTAAGCGTCCTAGTCAACACTTCCTTTGAACGTCAGCAAGAAAAAGGGGAAAAAGTGTACGAGACACCAATACAAAATACAAAATTCCTTTCCTTGAAGACTGGGAAAATTATTCGTTTTGAGAATGGCAGTTTGGATTTTCCTTTCATTATTGCGATAGTGATTTACCTGAAACTTCTGAATTGAGTCTTTTTCCAGTTATTTTTTACTTGCGATTATAGGGACTATAAGGCAAGTTTAGGATTTGTGAATATTAAAAAAATTGAGATAACAATCAAACATGACATTACGATCATAGAGAAGTCTAAAAAAGTGATCGAGAAAAAATGTCTGTCTGTCTGTCTGTCTGTATGTATTACTAGCTACAGCCTAAACCGCTAAACCGATTATCTTCAAATTTGGTGTGTATGATTGTTTTGGTATTCCCCAGAAATGGAAATGAAATTTTATTTTTAGGCCTAAAAATAACGGTACCTGCCATATGACCGTTTAGGAAAAGCTTATTTTTCTCGAAAACGGCTCCAACGATTTTGATGAAAATTTTTGAGAATTTTTTTGTTAGTATTGGCTATCATTTGATTAGAACCAAATTTCCGGGAAAAGTCTTTTAACGGTACCTTTTGTTGAGTGCGCACATAGCTTAAACGTCACACATCAAATATATTTTGGCACCACCAGACAGAAAGTACAATCTTCTTACTCTTTCACTTGTGTGCATTCTTATTCTTTCTTCTTTTTATTCCTTTTTATTACCTTCTTTCTAGAATGTTCTGTAAAAATCTTTAATTAAAAATTCAAACTTATAATTAAATATAAAATATTGTTCTTTGCTCTTTAACTGGATCTGTATTTCTTCACCTTTCATATAACGTTTTTTTTTTAATTTTGGGCTTTCTCGGTAACGGCTCTTTGGATTTCGGTAAAATTTTATATTTAAGAAGATCTACTAGTTTAATTAATTCTGTTTATCAAAAATTTTGAATAACTTTTTTTCAAATTGAAATTCATTTTTGAATTTTTTTTTTTTGAAAAATCCATATTTCTAAAATAAATCAAAACAAAGTATTTTAAATTTTATATTCACATGTATATTAATAAACTCTAAAAAAACGGCAAACATAAATTTCAAAACCAGTCCTACAATTTTCGAAATACTTTTTTCATAAATTCTTAGTTATTTAAGACGTGTGATGGCGTACTTCATTTTTACTAAAAACCGTTAAGTATCGTGGTTTTAATACTTTCTATAAGTTCAAACTGTGTCATTTTCAACGAAAATGTTACTTGTTTCTGTTAAAGATCTTGCGTTTCAATGTAATTGGGCACATAAGAGCAAGTACGTGCGACCCATTCCTGCCCATTTTTTACGTTTGTCGTACTAAGGGTTTCTAAAACTATTGAACTCAAAATATAATCAATCTTTTTGTATGTCCTTATTTAGATCAACACTTCAAATTTCTTCTAAAGTTATAAAAAGGTTAAATCTTTAGAAACTAAAAAAAAAAAAAATACCTTTGCGTCAAATTTGTTCCCATACTCTCCGAATATGTGAAGTAAATATTTTGGCTCCTTTTTTCGTTAAATTCCCAGCAACGCACACGAAAAAGGACAACACACGGTTCCAAGCAAGCAAACCGTTTTGTCTACTCCCGAATTAGTGACATTCGTTTCAAGAATGTCAATGGGTTCGGAATTTGTCAAGAAGTGAACAATCCCCACTTGGGCTCCATGGGAACATAGGTAACTTGAATTTCTCAAATGTTTACCATGGCTACACATGGTAGGACATAAATACACAATATACAAGAACCCTTTTCTCCGTTCTTCCTTTTTTTTTTTGATATTTTCCTATGGCATTTGGCTAATTTTCAGGAATTTATTTCAACTTAATGCGGAACTAATTTTGTTTGTAATTTTCAACAACTGCTTGGGAACACTCATAGCTTCTTCTATGAATACGACAATTTAACAGGACGAATGCAATCAAATCGGTTTTATCTATAACAAACCCTCTAACATTCCTCTCGGCA
The DNA here is from genome assembly GCA_963971375.1 of Platycheirus rosarum. Classification (NCBI taxonomy): domain Eukaryota; kingdom Metazoa; phylum Arthropoda; class Insecta; order Diptera; family Syrphidae; genus Platycheirus; species Platycheirus rosarum. The sequence goes on from OZ020507.1 coordinate 28,697,633, forward strand.
TCAGTGTCGCATCTTCTCAAGATCCCAACCTAAACTAGAGAGAGGCCAGAACAACGCGTCAACACTCTTAGGGCACATTATATTGGTATGAAGTGGACGCTTTCATACCAGATTCTGTACTTAATTGACACCATTCGAGATAAGATTATCAGCGAAATATTTTCAAAGAAAAACGAGAAATCATCCTGCCTCTTACCACTTACATCCTTGGCAATTAAACATTTTTTTTTTTTGCTGTTTTGATTTTATTTTATATCAGTGTTTTGTCTTTTTATGTTCGGCTGTGTGTGTTGAAAGGATTCTTTGGGGCAGAAGTAAGTTTTTTATCTTTAACGCTATTGCACCACCGACATTAACAGATTCCAGTGATTTGCTGTGCTCGGAATGGGTGAGAGAATTCTGGAACGGGTGATGCGGACAAGGAGGTGGTGATGGTGGTTGTGATGCTGACCATCAGCACCAGTTTCGATGCATTGGCATTTCTCATCTTAAAAGACAAAGAGGAATTTTCACACGGACTCCTTTGGAAGGAAGGTATTTTGCATTTAATTGGAATACATTTGCAATGCAACTGTATGGAACAAGATAAAATGATGAGAAAAGGTTATTTCGTTAAAGCCAAATCGGATAAAATTGTGCCGGATTCGATTATCTTTTTTATTTGGTATATTACCAGGTCTCACTAATAAAACTATATAATTAATGCGAATGCTCTAAAGACACCGAAAAACGATGCGATGGTTTCTTAATGTATGGGGGATGTGGTTTGTGATTACTATTTTGATAATGTCATAATTTATGTTATCATTTTGGCTAACGTCACGTCTCTTTCGTGTTATCTATGGTTAACGTTGACATCAATTTTTGCGTGTCACTCAATAAAGATGTATATTTAAAATGTATGTTTATGTTTTACTGGCTAAAATACCAAAGAATTAGATTTACAACGCATAGATAAATAAAACCGCATGAACGCATTATTAAACTATAAAAGGTTTTTGGAAAAAATGTTTTTTTTTACGAAATACGTACTGAATTTGGTTACGAACAAAACATTACTTCTCTGAAAAAAAACAATACTTTTTCAGATTTTTGATAGTTGTGGCTTGATTTGGCAAGTTCCAGGATAAAAATATACCTCCAATAAGGTTTTTTAAAAACATTTAAAAATATCTGGGAAAACTAAAGGCCACATATGGGCATTTCAGAGTGAAATTTGAATTTAATTTGTGAACGCACCTAATCATCGAACTGTCATTGTCAATTTATTCTTTATTCAGTAAACTCAACGTTTTCATCATGGTAAAGTACACGAGCAAGCAACGTCTGCACATTATAAAAAAAATTACCGCAACTTTTGTTTTGAATTTCATCGCAAAATCATCTTCAGTGTCGAAGCTCATTTTTGGCTCAATGGGTTCGTCAATAAGCAAGATATGCGTTATTAGTCGGGTGAAAATCCATACATATTTGCTTCATGAATCATCACTTCATCCACAAAACAACTGTTTGGTGCGGTTCGCATGCCGGCAACATTATTTGACCATATTTTTTGGTCGACGAAAACAATCGCCACGTTACTGTGAATGGCCAGCGTTATCGTTGTCAAGTCCTAATTCGAAAACCCTTAAGTAGATACAAGGAATGTTTTGTGTTTTTACTTCTTTTATGTAACTTATTGTAGAGTAACGTCATTAAATAAAGCATGCATTTGCATTTCACGAATTCAAAAACAAAAGACCTTTTTTGCCTTATAGTCCGGGGCGGACGAAGGAACACCTACCTCATCAAGTCAATGAAAAATGTTGCCATTTATGTATATATGGTAAATTACATAAAATTTATAAAAACCGCTGGTAGGACAAATTTTTTGTCCCTTAAGCGGTAAAATGGCCACTTCCGGTTAGGTGTTGACTTACATCATTGGTTCAACGAACAAATGGGGAATCAAATGAAAGCTTAGACCATCTACATTAAGAATCTGCTGGTCTTGCAAACTTAACATGGGCCAAATATGCGCCGGACTGTTTTTTTTTCAATATTTATTTGTCTTAAACAATCTACAAGTTGTTGACTTAAATTGACTTAAGAAAATTTGAAGAAAAATACAGTAATTTTTTTTTTTAGTGGTCCGACGAATGTTTGTCAGATCAGTAGATTCTTAATTGAGTTAGACCATCTCAATTAAGAATCTACTACTACCTTCATTTGATACCCCATTTGTTCATTAACTCGGTCCCAATGAGGTAAACCAGCACCAAAAACGCAACCGGAAGTGGTCATTTTACCGCATCCCCTGCTATTGCTATACTCATCGCTATCGTAAACAATAAAGTTACCTGGGGCCTATAGCACAAGGCTACAAGTCTACAAGTCAACAGCCACTTGTAGGATTATTTAAATCTTAAAAGTGTAGATTATTTCTGTAACAGAAAATAAAACAGTTGTAGAAAATAAAAAATTTCCCTACACTTGTAAACATTCTGCTAACAATTGCTCATTTAAAAAAGAGATAAGCAGCGCGAAACAATTGTGAGTTATGACAAATAAACAATTAGTAAAAAAAAAATCGTGGTGATTTTTAAGATTCGAGGAAATAAAAAAATTGCTGTTCTGATGTTATTACCAAAGAAAAACTGGACCATTTTTTTTTACATTAGTAAGGGTTTGAACATAATTCCACAAAATAAATAGTCGGCAGACATGCCGAAAAATCCTTTGTAAGTTTTTAAAAAAATTGGCACTACTCGGTCGCACGTATACTTGCTCTTATGTGCCTAATCACATTTGCAGAAGGTCTGATATTATTAAAGTAGCAAAACCACAATATTTAACAGTTTTAGCAAGAATGGAGAATTTATTAAAAAGTTTTTGGAAAACTGTAGGACCGAATTAGAAAAAATCCTCTTTTTTACTATTTTTTTTATGTTTTGGTGTGCTGTTTTTCAGAATTTATTAATATACAGCATATACATAAAACTTTAAATAAAATTTATTGATTATTTAAAAATAAAATTATTTAAAAAAAAATTAAGAACACTGATTATAATAAAAAAAGAAGTTATTCAAAATGTTGGTATGCAGAATTATTTTGTCAAGCTATGTCTTTTCAAATAAGTATTTTTATTTTTACAGAAATACAATGAACACCTATATTAATGTTCATCAAAAATAAAATTTCAAAAATCCAAATTTGAATGTAATCACTTAAGCCGTTTAGGCTGCAGAACGTTATGATTACAGATTTCTTCTGTTCGGAAGGGAAAACAGAGAAACATTTCAGAAATGTTTCGCGAAGCTTCCAGACCTAAATACTTATTTCAGAAACATTTAAAAAACTTTACAGAAACAAAGAAACATTTCTTAACTGTTTTAAATGTTTTTGAAATGTTTAAAGAAAAATGTTTCTTTGGTGTGGTAACACCTAAATATACCTAGATGTATTCCGTTCCTAATAAAATATTTCATTCCTAGTCAATTTTGTTTAGAATTCATATGTTTTCCATTGGTTAGAAATACTTACATTTCTATAGTGCCATGAAATAACGCCAAGCGAAATTAAGCTGAATTCCAAAATTCGGCTGTTTAAAGAATAAGATAGGTAAAAGGGAACCGCCTCTTGGTTTGGGTTGCTATAGGATTAGAGTAGGTGCGAGGATTTCTTTATTTTTTATATCCGAAAGAATCCTTAAATACGAAAGTAATATTGCATATACTCAACTTTGCACACTATCAAGGCAACCTCAATTGTTTACAAGGCAACAAGACAATACTATCCCGCAAATATCATATTCATCAGTGGGTTGGGCGACATCAGGACTTTCCTCTTCTTCCTCGGATTTTTTACCATCAAATAAAGCTTTTTGGGGAAGTATATGGAAATATATCTCATATTTTTCAAAAACCAAAATAGCTAGGCAATGTGAGGCTTGTTTTGAAAATGATCAGCGAATAACAGAATAGTTGAAAAAATCGCGCGAAAATTAAAAAAAAATTTATCGATTCCTTTTCAAAATATTCAAAAAACAAAAAAGTTATTTAAAAAATTATAAAAAAAATCAAATAAATATTTTTAAAAACTTTGATAGGGAATATTATTTGAATCATAAAACACTACCTATTTTGAAAATTTCATAAAAAAAATTCATTCAAACCAAAAGATAGATTTTGTATAGAAAGTTTTATCAAAATCGTTGGAGCTTGTTTTTGAGAAAAATAAGTTTTTTCATTAAATGTTATATGGCAGGTACCGTTAGTTATGGAGCTAGAAAACCAGTTCGAAAAACTGTCGGGTAGAGTTCTCTAAAAATACTATGTATATTTGAAGCAAATATGCCCAACCGTTTAGGCTTTACAAAAGACAGACGGACAGACAGAGTTATCCGACCCACTTTTTCGACTTTTCTATCATCGTAATGTTATGTTTGATTGTTATCTAAACTTTTTTTCACGAATGCAAAACTTGCCTTATAGTACCTATAATAATCGCAAGTAAAAATCAGCTATTTATGTGTTCTCTGACGTTTTAACATTCTAAAAAAATTGTCGATTTATAATCTTATATTAAAAACAAAAATAGTAATGAAAAATGTGTCAAAAGATATTCAAGTAACGGGACTGGAAACGCTTCAATGATCAACTCCAGACTAAAAATGATGCAAACAATTTTTGTTTAGCTTTCAAAAGTTCCAATGTTTCCTATTTCAATAATTTCTTTAAGTGATTTCTAAGCAATCTTTTCATCAAAGCAAAGCTTAACTAGCTAAAAGATTATTTAAGTCTTACAGTCACCGACTAACTCTTGAGCCGGCAACATCGTTTCGATTGCTATTCTCTCACCACTCTTTCAATTGTTGGTATTTTTTCTTTTTCCTCTTTCTCAGACTTTTATTTCAATTCCCCTTTTCTTAATTTTTCTTAATTTTTTCCACCGCGTAAGTGAGTGAATTTTCAAATTAAGTGCGATAATTTATTCAGACATGGCCTCAGTGCAAACCCCAAATTCATCCTCATTTCCCCTACCGACCCCAAGCTTCCCCTTACCAAATTCAGTGTATTCTTGATTAAAAAAGCCATAGACGGCATTAGTACATCATACGATCACATCTCTCAACTTCATGACGGCAACATCCTTATCCTCGTCAAATCGCAAAAAATCGCAGACCTTTTCCTCTCTAAAAAACAACTTTCCAACCTATGCCCCATCTCTGTCACCCTTCACGCGAGCCTAAACTCGTCCAAAGGCACAGTTTTCGCGCCTTGTTTAAAGAATGTGTCTGAAGTAGAAATAGTTTCTGAAATGAAAGAAGAAGGTGTAATTGAAGTGTAAGTGTAAGAGAACAATAAATGGAGAAGAACTTTATACTGGTTTAGTTCTTTTCACTTTCAATCGCTTTCGCCCCCCCACCTCAGTGAACGTAGGATGGTACAACCTCCAAGTCCAAGAATATTTCCCCAACCCGATGCGTTGTAGGAAATGTCAACTTCTTGGACACACTCAATCAAGGTGTTCAAAAGAACCAACATGTGACACTTGCAACCTGCCCCCTCACCCCTCTTCAGAATGTACCCGCATTCACTGCGCAAACTGTACAGAAGAACATCCAGCTTCGTCGAAACTCTGTAAGAGATTCCTACAAGCCAAAGAAACATTAAAAATAAAAACAATAAAAAAATGTACAATGGCCGAAGCAAAAAAAATATACAGGGAACAAAATCCCCCAGCTTTCTCTTCCCAGGCGTACTCTTCAACTGTCAAGAACTCTTCCCAAGTAAGTCTCTCAACTCTTTCACTCACAACTCCTATCACACTTTCTCCTTCAAACAATCACACACACGAGTGTGAAGCTCAATCATTAAACAACTCCGAAAATGTAACCCATGTAACGAATAAAAATGAAAACAATTCTCAAATTAAGATCCAACTTACTGATCAAACTAATTCAACACCAACCTTACAATCAAAAACATCTTATTTAAAATCAGACAAACCGTCCACTTCCACTCAACATTCCAATTATTTAATATCAAATCCAAGCATCACAAAATCTTCTTACTTACAAAAAACTCACTCAAATAAACACATTATTTCTCACTCAGAAAATAAAACAACGCTAAAACAAAATTATCCAACCTCTGATTCTTTATCAGACAAAAATAACTCAATAAATAACAACAATTCCTCACCTACACCAATGGAAGCCAATCCAATAAACATCTATTACGAAAGTATCGAAGATGACGACATTTAAAATAAATTCTAATTCTCCCCACACTCACTCCGCCGCTATTGGTTTGGAACATTCGAATTCCACAAGGGATTCGAATGGTCCAAACCCAGAGCGGCGGAGTCCAGATCATATTACCGACTGCCCAAATCACATTGATTTTTCCCAGTATAACTCGTCTTATACTGGACAAAAGTCTTTCATATCTTCAAAAGCGATCCTTAACGTTCTACAATGGAACCTTAATGGATACTATAACAATTACCACGAACTCGAACTCCTTATAAACGAACTAAAACCACAAATAATATCATTACAAGAAACACACACCCTATCCAACTCAACAATAGACAAAGCACCTAAACAATACAAACCCTACTTTCATAATTCAGTATCTACCTCTTACGCAAAACAAGGAACTGGAATACTAGTTCATAGGTCAATCCCACATAAGAAAATTGATATTAACTCAAATATATCAGCTATAGGAATTGAAGTACAACTTAATATCAAAATAAATGTCGTTTCAATTTACATCCATCCAAACCAGCCATTTACAGTACAAGATTTAAATACTATACTTAATTCAGTAAGTACCCCAATTTTATTGACAGGAGATTTTAACTCGTGGAGTCCCTTGTGGGGCTCCCCTGCCGCAAACACAAGGGGTAAAACCATTGAAAATTTTCTCATTAACTCGGACTTAGCCCTTCTTAATGATGGAAGACCCACCTATTTCTCAACACACAGAACACTCACCCATGTCGATTTAACATTTATCTCTCCCCATCTTCTCCCAAATACAGAATGGGACAGAAATGATTTTCTGCATGGAAGTGACCACTTCCCAATCCTTACATCAATTAACCTTGGTCACGAAAAAACATATGCAAAGCCTCCTGCAAAGTTTAAAATTGACAAAGCTAACTGGTGTTTATTCCAGACAAAATCATCTGAACTGATTAAAGTCCGCCCCCAATCTCAAAACATTAATCAAGAAGCTTCAATTTTAAAAAAATGTATAATAGCCGCAGCAAATATTTCAATTCCCCAGACCAAAAACTCACCAATTAAAAAGATTGTTCCGTGGTGGAATTCTGAACTAAGCGTTTTACGCAACGACAAACAAAATCTTTGGAAAATTTTTAGAAAACACCCAAGCGACATAAACCTCATAAACTACAAAAAAGCTAACGCTTTGTTTCGTAAAAGAGTCAAAAACTCAAAAATAGAAAGTTTCCAAAAGTTCACTGCCACCATCAATCCAACTTCAACTTGCAAAAAAATATGGTCTGATATAAAAATTCTCACTAGCAATTATTCTCCCCACTTTATTAAAGTTATTTCAACCCCTACTGAATGTTTAACTGACTCCAGTCAAATCTCAGAACATTTCGCTAAAGGATGGTCTTCTTATTCATGTGACTTAAATTTCTCAACCCAATTCCGAGATTTAAAAAAAAAAAGCTGTCACTAATAATTATTTCCAAGCATTTTTAAGTCCCTCTGCAAACGCCATTGAAAACCCCATAAATGAAATTGAATTCGAATCATGCCTCTCACCCCTAAAAGGGAAAACACCAGGATTTGATCGAATTTCATATCCTATGTTGAAAAACGCTCCAAAGTTGCTAAAACAACGTTTAATTCAACTTTATAATAATATCCTTAATAAAGGAACCTTACCCCAAACTTGGAAAACCGCAACTCTTGTTCCCATTCCCAAACATAACCAAAACCCTACCAATCCAAGTAACTATAGGCCAATCTCGCTCCTTCCCTGCACAAGCAAGCTTTTAGAAAAAATTATTTCAAAAAGACTTTGTTGGTTTATTGAATCCAACAACCTTGTTGACCTTAACCAAGTAGCGTTCAAATACGGTCGGAGTACAATTGACTCCCTGCTACATATTGACGAATTCGTTTCAAATGCATTATCTAGTAAGAATCACGTTTCGATTCTGTCTCTTGATTTCGAGAAAGCATTTGACAGAATAGGAATTCATATTATTTTAAATAAACTAGCGAGTTGGAAAATTGGTCCAAAAATATACAACTTTATAAAATCATTTCTTACACATCGCAAATTCAAAGCCAAAGTAAACAATTTTTATTCAGGCACTTACAACCTTTATAATGGTATTCCCCAAGGCTCCCCACTTTCGGTGGTGCTATTCACAATAGCCTTTAACGACATAAGCGAAATTATTATGCAATCTAAAAACATTAAACATACATTATATGCAGACGATGTATACCTGCTTTCGAAGTTCAACGATAATTCAAAAACAAAAATTATGTTTAATGAAATTCTCCAGCGCCTCGATTCTTGGTGTTTTCAATCAGGCGCATCCATCTCTCTATGCAAAAGTAAAATCTTGCATATTTGTAGAAAACACCTCTGTGACCGTCCAATCATAGAGTTAAATAATATTGTTATTCCTAATGTCAATAGTTTAAGAATACTAGGTATCCTATTTGATAAAAAATATAACTTTAAAGAACATTGTCTAGTTTTAAGAAAAAATCTAGCTGCCAGGCTTAATATTATAAGATATTTAGCGTCTAAACATAGCTTTGTTCATGTTAACACTTTATTAAATGTAACAAAATCAATTGTGCTTTCCAAAATAGACTATGGCTTAGTTATTTACGGCAAATGTGCTAAATCCAACATTAAAACGCTACAGACACCCTACCATGCTGCTATTAGATCCAGCCTAAAAGCATTCATCACAACTCCAATAAAAAATTTACTCGCAGAAGGTGGTTTTCCGACAATTGAAGAGAGAAGAGAACTACTTACATCTCGACTTGTAAGCAAAATATACGACTCCTTTTGCTCACCAATCCACTCTGACGTAGCCAAAATTGTAACCCGGCGCAAACTTCCAAAAACACCCTCAGTTCTTTTCAAAGCATTAAATTATGCTAAAGAAATGGGTCTCCCAACCAAGATAAACAAAAGAACCTTTGAAAAGTATCCTCCATGGTCGCTCCCAACGAACTCAACGAACATTCAGCTATCTAAGAACAAAAAAGACACAACATCAAATGAAGAATACCTTCAACTTTTTTACAACCTCTTAGACAACTACAAAGAATGGGAAATCCTTTTCACTGATGGCTCCAAAAGCGAAGAAGGAACAGGCTTTGCAATCGTCAACTCAAAAAACCAACTTTTAACTGCAGAAAAACTACCACCATACTTTTCCATATTCTCTACGGAGGCTCTTGCAATTCTTAAGGCAACAGAGATTGCAATGAAAACAAAAAAAAAGACAATCGTCTGTACAGACAGTCTATCAAGCTTAACAGCAATACAAAACATTAATAACCGTTCAACAATCGTAAGCAAAACTAGAGACATCATCATAAAGCTAAATCCAAACTTGAAAATTGTTTGGATTCCAGGGCACATTGGAATAAGAGGTAATGAACATGCTGATATGGAGGCCAAATCCGTTGCCAATAACATAGATCAGGAAGTCTCACATCATCACCAACCGACCAAAAAAGACCTCTTAAATTATGCAAATTCTAATTGGAGAAGAAAAGTTACGTCAGATTGGGCCGAATACAATCACCACTATACCAACATCAATCCCAACCGAGAAGGTATCACATTTCCTACATCTACAAACTCTATCATGAACAGATGCTTTCTAAGACTCCGCGTTGGTCACACCAAACTAACACACAGCTTCCTGCTAAACAAAGAACCACCCCCTAATTGTCATCTATGCCAATCAAATCAACAACTCAACTTAGTTGAAAGTATCTAAAAATTAAGACAAAACAATCAGTGGGGCGGTCGAGGAGCCTCTTCCACGGTTCCGGTTCCTTTTGACCACATCGAACGGACCAGGTGCCGGGTTGGAGCCCCTCGACCGCCCCGCTGGTCAATTATACCAATAATTTTTCAAAAACACAGCTAAAAGCCCTGGCAGCTAAAGCTGTTATTTTGTATATTATTCTGTACATTTATTGTAAAGCAATAATAAATAATAATAATAATAATAATATTTAAGTCTTAATATGTAAGCATTTAATATATAATAAAATAAATAAAAAAAAATAAAAATTACCCTTTAACGAAAAAACAATAAAGTTTGATATTTGATAAAAAAATTTAAAATATTTCAATTTCTCGTTTGGAATTAAAACTTTGTTGGGAAATTCGAAAAATAAAAGAAAAAACATAAGAAATTCCTTTTCTATTAAATCCTTAAATCCTATTAAATATTTTGGAATTGCGCCATAATTCCTACCTAGGACCTGGGCCAATCGATTGATGAAAGAAACTTTTATCGCCTATATCATATCAAGTGCATTGAATTTTCTTTCATATAAATCTCATAGGAAGAAGGAGACGTCGCATACCTACGGGGCACATGCCCCTTAAAGTTTTCATTCTTCTCTTCGGCGCTGAATTGAAAATGTCTTCGCCATAAATTATGTAAGTTTACTATATAAAGGAATGTGAGTAAAGTTAACGAACTGAAGTAGCGTTTCATTCATAAAATGAACGCAGCCGTTGGCATATACTTTCCCTTCCTCCAAGGCAAGACATTCTTCTTACAGGGTGTAAAGGAGCAGTGCTTGCTGCTGTAATATGAAAACACTGCTGGAATAAGGACGGAACACTTTGTCTGCACGTCGATTGTAATATTATATGGTGACACGGAAATATGTACTAACCGTCAAACGCTCTTCAGTAAAAATGAATTGAGACCACTTTTGTGTGGCTACATTGTGCTGTTCTTGTGCCTCATTATTATCCTTTTGGTGGTTTAAAATCATCTTCGCGTTGCATCCATCATCGTCGTCGCATATAGTCACCATCATCATCGTTGTTATCGCCATTGCTGCATCGTATACGCGCTATAAGCGTAGATACCTACTGCAAACTGCAGTCAACTGCAGCAGCATGTCTTCGCACAGTGCATATCCTTACTGAGAAACTACATGCACTTTCTCAAACTCATCACTCATCACTCATCAGCCAATCCTAGTCTCCTCTAGATGTGGTAAAAGGGGTTAGGTAGCCACTCGAGAGTGTGAAATGAGGGTGATGCATTTCATTCGGCGTGTTTCGTTCATCATGCATTTTATCCTTTCCCGCGCGTCAAAAAATACTTATTTGTTTACATGCTTACTACTTGCACATGCACTTGTATTTGTTAAGATGTCATCACTCATGTTCTGGGTGCGAAAATATAAAACCCCAGAGTTAAACCAAAAACACAAGCAATGACTTTGAAGCTGCTGTAGCCTGCCACAGCACATCCCCACGAGGAAGAAACACACCATAAACATAATTATATTCTCCTTACGGATACATGTCAAATGCATTATGCAGTTTTTGCATTATGTTCCCCGTTCTCAAATTGCCATCATCATTTGCATATCAAACGAAAATCATATTCGCACAAAAATTAATCAGGTTTCGATGCACGGCAGTCTTGAAGCCATTACGAATCTTCCTTCAGTTTAGATATTTGCCAAAAGGTTGGCATTTATGGAATTCCATAATTGGAATTGGGAGGCTGGGAATTAGGTTGCCGTTTGAAGAAATTGCCCAATTAGGATTTTGAATTAAAATGTGTGCTATCCTGGATTGTCATGTCGAGAATTATGTAAATTTGCGTGAGTGAAATATTTTAAGATTTCCACGAATTTTGAAAGTTGTTTTAAATAATAATCTTTTTTTTTTTAAATATTAGGAAGAATATATTTATCTATTCAGAAATCTATCTCAAAATATAATGCTTTTTTGGAATTTAAAATTAAAAACACGATGTTATGAACATCGGCTTTGAACTTTCTTCGTACACTAAATTATTTTTATAGGAAACTGAGCGGGGGTTTTCGTTTGAAAACTTTTTAAAATGATGATTTTTAATTTTCTTGACCTAAATGTTAAAGACACACAAATACTTATTGAAACATGTACAATTGACAAGAAATACAAGATTTCAATGTAAAATCTTTTCGAAATTTAGTTGAAGTTTGGATAAGAAAAGTAAAAATATTTTGCATTTCAATTAGTCTTCCTTCTATTTCTTAAAAAAATCTATAATAATAATAATAATAATGAGAATAATAATAATAACAATAAAAATAATAATAATATAATATAAGATTACGTACGCAAAAAATATTTTTTCAAACTGTCCAAGATTTCCAAGACATTTAATATTAAAAATGAAACGAAAAATAAATAAGTAATAGAACGAAATAAGTTTTAGTTAACATTAAATAAAGACCTAAAATAAATAGTCAAAAAAAGTAAATTAAAAAATAGAAATTAATTTGTTACGGTTAAAAGCATCTCCTAAAAGAGACTCTACTGTACAATTAGCACACCGCCAATTCAGACCTTAAGTTACTATCGAACTTGACCAAAACTAAAAAAATGGGCACGACTGGGTCGCATGTACTTGCTCTTATGTGCCTTATTAAATTGGGAAGCAAGATCTTTGACAGAAACGAGTAACATTTACGTTGAAAATAACACAGCTTAAACTTATAAAAAGTATTAAAAAACACAATACTTAACGGTTTTTAGTAAAAATGAAGTACGCCATCACACGCCTTAAATAACAAAGAATTTATTAAAAATGTATTTCGAAAATCTTAGGACCGATTTTGATAAAAACAGAAAGAATTTGGCTACCTAGAACTTCTTAAATAATAAAATATAAATAATAAAAATAAAAAACCAAAAAAAAAAAACCTTACATGAAAAGTACCGTTATCTAATAGACTTTCCCCGTTAATTTTGTTCTAATAAAATGATAGCCGATTACCAACAAACAATTTTTTTTAAATTTTTGTCAAAATCGTTTTAGTCCTAAAAATAAAATTTCAATTTCCCCTCTGCGAAATGCACATACCAAATTTAAAGATAATCGCTTAAGCCGTTTAGGCTGCAGCTCTTTATACATACAGACAGACAGACTTTTTTGTCGATCACTTTTTTAGACTTCTTTATGATCGTAATGTCATGTTTGATTGAATTATAGATTAAAGTCCCTATAATCGGAATTTAAAATAATGGAGAATATTAGCACAGATTTTTCAAAACATTTTTATTAAAATAAAAATAAATAAATTTATTGGCGTGACAGCTCCTTAAGGAGCGAAGGCCTAGTGAGTTAAACTTTCAACCATCCCTGTGTGTGTGTGTTGTTAATCTGCAAGAATGGAATGGACCTACAGTTTACCGCTGAGTCCGAACGGAACTCATTTTTATTACTTATCCAAAAACTTACAAATTAGTTTTGCCCCTGATCTTTACATTTCTGATTTCTTGATGTTCAAGTTACATTTTTTCCATGACTGCACTCTTTTCAAATAAGTCGTCATGTAATTGTGTGACATAGGCTGATTTAGCAAAGTTGCATAGGAAAACGTTCTTTAGACTGAGCCGGAGGACGGCATTGGTGTGTTGTATTTTATAAGCACTTTGACAATAACAGGATAACTTGTTCTCGTTCTTGGCTTCCCTCGGCAAAATAGAGTTATTTTATCATAGGTACATTTCATTTGGACAAAGTTAATACTTAATGAAATAATCAAATTAAAGATTAATGATTATGATTAATAATCTTAACCATTTTGAATTTGATTATGATTAATTAATCTTAATAAAATTTTGTAATCACGAACATTGCTCCGGCCCAAAAAATCTTTGCATCCACCCCAGAAGGACGGCGCACACAAGTGAAAGAGGACCTCAACCGACTCCACGTGCGAAATTGCCAGCCAGCTAGGGACCGATCTTGTGTCACTTAACTGTGTGCATGAAGTTACATTATTTAGACGTTTCATTATTTAGCCACGAAATGATTTAGAAAAAAAATTCCATATCTTAACATTTGTTTTTGGCCTCAAAAATCCGTATTGTTGTTCACCTAATCGGTTACATGGCAGCTCCCGTTATTTCAAGCGTTTAAAATTAAACTTAAAAAACAAAAAAAAGTTGGGGAGCTGATAACACTAGGTACTTTTAATTGGTTCTTTTTTTTTCTTGACTCTTCTCGGAAATAAGTTAACCGATTTCAACCAAAGTTAGTATTCAAGAAGACGTATTTAACGTAGGTAGACTAAGTAATTTACATACAATTATTTTCTACTTAGATTCTTAATGTTTTTTTTTTAATATTTGTTTAAATAGGCTGATAATTTTTTAATGAATGCCATTGATGTGTATAAGATTGCATTCTTAATTTTTTTTTTTCAAATTAAAAAAAAATTGTTAGAAAAAAACGTCGTGCGTACGATAAAAAAAATAAATTGGACGTACTTGCTCATTATTGCGGTCACATCGTCGAATAAAATTTAAAAAAATATTAAGGGAACATCACAGTTTTTATTCGATTTTTGCGACTTGTGGTTGCTCGAAAAAAGTATGCAAATAATTTAATCGCCATTTTATTTATTTAAAAAAGATTGTGAAAGATTGCTATTTTTTTCAAAATTTTAGGAATGGTAAAAAAAACGATTTTTTTAACAATTTTTTTCATAAAATTAAAAAAAATATTCCAGATTGCAAACTTAATAACAAAATAACATACATTTGAAAAAAAAATTAAAAAAAAAATGACCAAGCCGTTTTCAAAACATTGATTTTTCAAAAAAAAAAAAAAAATATTAAAAATATATTAAAAAAATATCAATAATACAAAAAAAGTTGTCGAAAATATTTGAGTTTGAAATTACTTAAGCTATTTACATCTCTTTGAATATTATTTTTGATTGTAATCGGAAAATCCGTTTTCGAGAAAGTCGAAGAAAAAAAAACTGTTCACATGGGAGGTACCGGTTTTAGCCCACCATCTTAACTTTCTTTTCACCAAAATATGATCCACATCTACAATATCAATAGTACACTAATTTTTTTCATAAAAATTCTTGGAGCCGTTTCCGAGAAAAATAAGAATTTGCCTAACAGTTATATAGCAGGTATCGTTAATATTTTGGCTAAAAAAAAATAAATAGCAGGACTGGATCGCACGTACTTGCTCTTGTGTTCGTCGAATAAAATTTGATAAATATAAAGAAGAACTTCAAAGTTTTTATTCGATTTTTTGTGTTCGAAAAAAATAAGTAAGAGTTTTCAGCGGAAAAATTTATATGTCATTTTATTTCTTTAAAAAATATGAAACAGTGTGATTTTTTTTTGAAAAAAATAGGAACGGTTTTTAAATAAAACGGTTTTTATTTAACAACTTTTGTTTAAATTAAAAAAAATATAAAATCGCAAGTAAAAATTATGCTTATTTAACATTCTTAAAGAAACAATTGGTATTAATTTACTTTTCGCTAAAAAAAACTAAAAACCTACAATCGAAAAAAACTCACAAAAAACTAATAAAAACTTTTAATTCTCTAAATCAATTATCAAATTTTATTTAAAGATGTGATCGCACGTCTGAGCAAGTACGTGCGATCCAGTTGTGTAATTTATTTATCTTGTTTTTGTTAACAAAACATAACTCACGCACAACTATGTACAATAGTCCACAGATTTTCTTAATATTTTTGTTTGGAACCGTTGCCAGAAAATATTTTTTTACACAAGTTCGGGTTGTTAGTATTTTAGTTATCAACATTGAAATTATTATTTTTTAGAAATTTATTAAAAAGAAATTTGTTTGAAAATTGTTGGTTAAACTTTTCCAGCTATTATTTAAAATACGCAAAAACAGACAGACGTTTTGACCAACAGAATTTTCACACTTAGCCAATTAAAAATACAATACAATTAAAAACACAAAAAGAATAACCAAAAAAAAAAATCAAAACAAAAGTGTAAAATTTAAAAATAAAAACATAATAGAGAAAATTCGTTTTCGACTTATGTAGTTTTAAGTTGTTGTTAGGCAAAAGACAGTTTTTAAAAAAATACAAACAAAGATTAATTAAACCAGAATAAAAAAAAAAAACTTTTTTAAATGTTTTCTATATTTATTACTTAAATTATACTGCATTTTTAAATAAAAGTTTGTTAAAACCAGAGCCATCAGAGTAAGATTAATAATTTAAATTAAGACAGCCTGACGTACATGAAAGAAAAACCCAAAAAAAAAAAAGATTTCAAATCGATTTTCCTCATGTTTCTTAAAAAAATATTTTTGTTGAAAAACAACTTTTTGATTTTTTTTTTGTGACACCGGAAAAGTAACTTACCAACTGACGTTCAGCATAATAATCACAATAATTGTAGAATGAAAATGCGAAGTGAGAAAATCACATTTCCACCTCAAGCAGAACATTTCGCCAAAACAACAAGAAACACTGAATTAAATTTATTAAATTTATTTTTCCGATGTCGCTGTATTTTTTGATCCTGCTGCAGGAGGCGAAAATTGTCCACTTCTTCTTCGGCAATTTGTATCACTCTTATTGCTTGCATAAAATCAAATAATTGCGTAAACATTTTTGTGTTCGCAATAAATTTATTGACATCGATAATAATTGCCGAGCTTTTTATTGTATAAAAAATTGCATCTAACACTATGAATTTTTGTATTTTTTTTCTTGCAGAACTTTTGCACTCTCAAGCGATTTTCGGCACTTTTTATTTTTTCTAAATTAATTAACATTATACGTATATTTATTTCTTTTCTGATGATTTTAATTGAATTTATTCATTATTCTTTTAAAATTTGTATTCAGACCGTCGAACAATATTAATTCGCCGCAGCCGAATACTATCTGCTAACACATTCACCTTAACCACGTATCGGTAACGCTAGTGAGTTATATCTTTTTATTATTACGAGTATCTTACAACAATATCCCTACTGAGACGATTGGGCGAGGTATCTTGATCCGTTCGCGTACCGCATTCAATTATTGTTTCAATTTATTATAATGTGGCGAGTTGATAAGTATATTGCTCCTGTTGGTGGTAAGTTGATTTCTCTTCTGTGTATTGTGATCTGTGTATCTTTTAGATGCAATAAAGGTCTCCGAATTGTATCTAAGAAACCAACCAAACATAATCGCATACCAAAGAACACACACACGGCAAAAAGAAACGTAACAAAAGATTATTATGGTTGGCCGATGGAATGGACTGGCTGGACTTTAGATGTTGCACGAAATAACTCGCTGATGAGATACAAAAGATCTAATTTGAATGATTACATGAAACGGTTGTAACAACAAAAAAAGGCACTTGTTTTTTACATATTTAATTTTTCAAAAACTTTAGGTATTTTTGAATATTTTAACCGACCAACAGCGATCGCGATACTTATCCTCGCGATAGTACTTTCAATATGCAAGTCGATTCGGATACTCAGTCAGGAGCTTTGGGTTGAAAGGGATATAACTCAACTTTCGTCATTTTAAATGGATGCACTGAAACAGGAGTCTGCGCTGCGAGCACTGCCCTAACAATCAGAGCATCTATCCATCCATCCATCTATCTATACTTCTATTATCCTTTGGAAGCAGCATTGGCTAGGAGTTCGGGTTGTTGTTACTCCGAAATTCATTCATCTTTCAAAAACAGAATGATGATGATGACGATGATGGGAATGGCTTTCCCGTGCAGTATGATGTGACGTTCGATGCATGCAGATTGCTATCGCGAGAACTCTGTGAATAATGGGCATGTGCTGCACATAGCTAGGTACTCGAAATTAAAAATTATATAAATAAGAATCTGATGGGATATAATTCATTGGGATTTTGCATGCAACCCTTGTTTTGGTTTCCAGTGATGAAGGGTAGATGGTGCGGACAATTATTACTTACACGTAGAAAATTAGGGCTATTAAACGTGTTAGATGCTCTTTGAGATGGGCTATTAAGGTATTACATTTTTTTCTTTTCTGAACAAAAATCACTAATCTTTTGTGTATTTAATTTATTCAAATGACAAATAAGGTTCCATTTGGAATTGAGATGTTAACAACTGTTAAGATTGTTGTCAAATTCATAAAAGGTATTCTCTATTGTAGAAGAGGTAATATAATAGTTTTGTGATCAAATATTGATGTTATCAGTACGAACAATGTGATTTGAAAACTACATTTTGTAGCTTAGCATAAGGGAAATATCAAATATGCGGAGCGCTGTTTTTAAAGGTTGAAGACTTACTAAAACATAGTCATAAGTATATTAAACGTCCATTTGGATCTTGTAAAAGACGGGGAGCTAGCCCCAATACTAAAGGGATGCCAGTTTGGAATAGTCCCTTTCTGCATTAGGACAGGTAACAAATCAAAAAAAAAAAAAAAACTCGATAAAGTCTACTTGACCTTAGCCCAATAATCAAGTGCAAAAGAAAGCTGTTTCCTTAGCAGCTCTTCAAATAGCTGCAACTATATTTTAGTACCTAAGTGCAAAAACCTAAACTTCTTACTAAAGAAAAGAAGTTTCAACAGATTCATAGCTTCTTCGATAAACTGGATGATTTTGCTAAAAAGCTGCTGAAAGACATCGTATGAACTTAATAATTAATTTAGGATGGTGCAAGGTCATCTCATTATAACCTATTCCTAATTTCACAATGCCCCCATCTTCATATCCATGTTTTTTTCCAGAAATAGCAAAGATCGCAAGGTTGGTTTTCTTCTTCTGTTTTTACTTCTTCTTTTTCTACTTCCTCTTCTATTTCTTCTTTTCTTCTTTTTATTCTTTTTCTTCTTTTTTCTTCTTAACCGGCGAAAGAGATGAGATTATTATGCTTATCTACACATACTGGACAATTAAGAGCATGGAAGTTAACACAATTTTAAACTCTTGCTTCAATAACAGAATTACAATTTTTTTTATTTTATTTTTATTTAACTAACAAGTAAGAAGTCAAGAATTATGTTCAAAAAACTAAGAACTGAAGGCACTGCCTTTTTTTACAACGACTTTGATTAGGAATTTGAACCATTGGTAAAAAGGCTGATTTGAGTTTGGTTATCAGACCTTCAATGGTACCAAAGTTTAAAGCTGGAAAGTCAGTAAATGACATAGCAAATGAGTTGAATGTGTCGCCTCAAACTTTGCACTATCCAATTAATAAATTTAAAAAGCATAATGGCTTATGAAATTTAACGAGTTTAGATGCTAAACGCAAAACAACGCCCGCCGAGTCCTTCTATGGGAATTAAAAAAAATTATTTTTGGGAAAGCTTAATCTGCTGCAGATCAATGGAATTTGACCGGAATCAAATCAGTGAGCGCTCTGTCCGAGGACGTTTAAATGAAGGAGATTTTAAGACATTTAAAGCGAAGGACGTTTCGTACATATCAAAGGCAAACAAGCTTAAGAGACTGGTCTTCGCAAAAGAAAGTCTGCTTAATCCAAAAGAGTTCTGGAGAAGCGTTCTATGGAAAGATGAAAACTCATTTGTAAGATTTCCAAAGATAGTAAGCAAAACAAATGGCCCGTTTGTCAAAAAGTGAGCCATGGTGGTGGCTCTGCCATATCCTGCGGATATGGTGCATATAATGTACTGGCTGACTTGGTTCCTATAATCGGTGCAATGAATCAAAATCAATATCTTACTACCATAATAATAATGCCTTTACTTCCGGAGATAGGCTTGCCCATACCCCAAAGCCCGTATGATAACTAACTTTTTGGTGTGTTACCACTTCGGACTGGCCACTTCAAAGTCCAGATTTGAATATTATAGAAAACGTCTGTTCTCTTTTGAAACGCAAAAGTATAGGTTAGTTAAATAAAACCAGGGAGGAGGCCATTTCTAATGTAACTTTCATTTGGAAAGAAATATCTCCAGAGATTCTTCAAAATTTAGTGGATTCAGTACCGAGACGCCTTCAAAAAGTTATTGAAGCCAAAGGAGGTTATACATTTTACTAAATTCTTCTTCATTTCTTTAATTTTGTTAAATTTAAACTTTGTTTTCTTAGTATTACATACTTGTCAAAATACTTTTGCGAATTTGAGTATAACTCTCACCTCTGGACTGGTGCGGTGCTTCTCAAATAGTGTTACATCTGCTCGATGGAATCCAAAACAGAGGGTTAAGATTAATAAAAAATGGAATTGTCTCTGATTTAATTGGCTCTCTTGAACAACGACGACGCAATGTTTGTTCTTCTTGTTAAGTGTTAAGAGGCCTCCGCCTTTTTATTTTATATATATATATTTTTTTTTTTTGAAAAAAAAGCGAAATAATTGAGGCTTTTTTTTTAATTTTGATTTTGTTTTCGTTTTGTTTTAGTATTTCGGTGACTCGGTTTTTAAAATTGCCCAAAACCGCTCTGGGCTTACGATAAAACGTGAAATAGATGCTTAAGCTAGACGTTGATCTTACTTTAGTGGGATCTGATCTGACGATATATAGTGAAGAAATGCGAATATCCAAACTCCAAACATATATTAAATGCGCGACAGGTTTGCAATTACAACAAACAAACTCAAACCATTTCTTAACTTGATGCCGTCACAATTACTTAAACATTTAAGTAAGTAAATGTTAAGCCATTAAATATTTTTGGAAACGGCCTCCTTTTCCTCAATGCCATTTTTTTCAAGAATAACGAACAAAAAATTTGTTGTTACCTCCATTTGAGATTTAGGAGTTTTTTTTTGTTACTATCAGCTGAATTTCTCAAATCATTATAATTCTAGTTCAACTATAGGATTCTAGGAATAATATAATCTTGGTCTGGTCATCATTTCATACTTCATTCTACAAAAACTCTCATAAACTAAAAATTTCAAACTTTTAACCAACCCCTAGGTAATGCTGACCTATTTTTCTTCATCATTTATTAACTTGACTGAATAGACTTACCTAGCAAGGTTACCTCAAACGAATACAAATCATGGTCTTCATGAAGATTGATGACATCAATACCGCTTTTCTCTATACCCTTTCAACTGCCGATAACCGACAAAAATTAACCACTCACAAGAATGTTGAGAAAAGAGAACTAAACTAAAAGAGAAAGAAAGAAAAGAGTTCTAAGCTATTCAAAACCGTCCTAAAGACTGCACTCAGATAACTAACCTTTTCAGTACCAATATTCCACCTACACTTTTTGTTATTACCAGTATATTGTTCTAATAATTTTCTTGTTTAATTATAAGAACCATGCTTAAATAAAACTAAATTAAATTAAAATCCATTTTAGTTTATTTATAGCATGGCCAACTTAATAGAATAGTTTCTAGTCGTTCTCGAGGAATAAAACGGACCTTTAAAATGAAATGTTAACATAGATTAATATTTATTTTTTTAGTTCGTCATTAGTATCTAAATCTATTGATAATGGTCTCTTACTTAAGTCTTTTTCAAGATCAAGAGCAATAAGGTAGATGTATTCAAAAGGTAGTTAGATACTACACTCTACTTGCATCTCCATAATTTTTTTCAATTTTCTAAATATGAATGTATCGTATCCAAGTAACTTTTAATGACTTCATACTTACGTTATCAACTCACTTCCAATAACACTCGTTAACACATGACCCCATTGACTGACGAAACTCCCCCCCATACGTCAAAAATCACAATCCTATCAAGTAAATAGCACAACATTACTTTATCAATTGAAAAACGTGCTATCAATTAAGTAATTAATCTTTTTTTCAAAGGAAATATGCATACCCACACACCAGTTCTCATCACGCATTTACCCACTTTTCAAGAACCGTAAGTCCATAACCCAATATTTTACTCCAATCACACGTAATAAGCATGTAATTCCGTTAATCCCTTAGAAATAACAAAGCAAACGAGCATAAATATGCCGTTATTACTTACACCCAATACAAAACATCCTGTCAAGTGAAAAGGATGCGTTGGGTGATGGCGGAAGGGCTTCCTTTTATTATATCGGTTCATCGACTGCAACAACCGCTTGCTGTTGCAAGTACCCCTACACTTGTTGCAATGCCACACGATGATGGCAAAAAGGATATATGCACCCGAATCTGAACACCCCAATAGGCAGAGAAAGAAATCTTTTAAAAAAGAAGGATATTTGCACGCATTTGGCTGGTGGCAAAAGGCACTCGAACACACTTTAGTCTGTTGTGGGAGAATGAAGGAGTTAAATGTGCGTCAATCGCAAAGTACAAAGGCAGTTTACAATGCCCTTCATTTAATCATGGTGCTCTTCCTCGATTTGAAGAGGAAGCGTTTGTCCTTTCATTTCATCGGCTTCCTTTTAATTTTTTGCCTTGCGTTTGTATTTGTATATTATAATGCACGATTGACAAATTGCATAATGAAAGTTTGCAATGGGAGTACAGGGTGAATTGCATTTGACAGTACCGGGTCATAATTGATGAACTCTTGTATGTCTTATTGTTAAAATATTTTCGAAAGATTAGAGGTTAAGCATTTAATATTCGATTGGTATATTTTTTTATAAACGACCAAACGTATTTGTAGACATTCCGAAAAAAATACGAATTTTCATGACCGAATTATTCAAAAAAATTATATGAAAATAAAAAATCTGCTCCGAGCTTTTCAAGGATCTGTCCATTATCTTAAAAACGACATATAAAATTAATGTAACTTAAGCCGCTGTTTTACATTCTACACGTATCCCCAAAGCGGTTTTTAGTAATTCAACGAAAGAAGTCACAGAAGTAATGAAATTAAACAAAAACAAATATTAAAAAATCGCCTCGAGCGTTTCAAAGTCAAAATAATATTCTTGGATATGCAATTAAGATTTTTGTAATACGTTATACCTACACTCAATATGGACTTCACAATCCACGTATTTATTTTTACGATTTCTCGCTTTTTTTCTAAAATTATTAGGATGGAAGCATTTTAAAGAAGCTGTCTAATAGGGTCGAATCACATGATCTCGGTGGCCAGTTCACATCAATTCCACGTAAGATGACCATCCCCTTAAATAACTCGTGCAGAATGTCCAATGTGACATGAGCTGTGTGGCACGTGGCCCCGTCCTGTTGCAACCAGATGTCGTTGGTGTCCATATCATCCAATGCAGGTCTAAAAAGATGGTAATCATCGACCTATAGCGCTCCCCGTTGACGGTGATGACCTGGCCAACATCTTTCCCAAAGAACTATGGAACGATGACGCCGCCGGCAGCTCAAAATCCACACGAAACAAAAAAAAAAATCCAAATTCAACTATTTTGTTTGTTTACGCACCCATTGAATGAATTTTCGATGAAAACTTTAACAGACTGAATAAATGACAGCCAAATTTGACAGCTGTAGCTTCAACACCGCTATCAACTGTCAAAGTTCAGAAGTCCCTATTAGAATATATATATATATATATACTAAGGAGATCAGATTACTTGTATTTTGCCTTAGAAGAACCTGGAACAATTCGTAACGGAAGAAGTTTGTACCGAACCGGCAGTTGTGCAACTGTGCTATATGAAGGGCCATGCAACTAGACATTAATATTGGTTTTTGAAGTGAATTCTTCGGGAATTTAAAAGTGCATAAAATATAAATATCCAAGGAACTTGAATATTATTGCGATATTTAAAACATTTTATAAAATTGTTTTTTTAATATTCTTAAGTTTAATTCGAAAAATACTCTCTTTTCTTTTCTGCTTATTTGCCTGTATTTCCAAGAACATTTCCTATTATTTATACCCGTACTGTAGTTTCAGCTAGAATGAAATACCAAAAGCTAAGATGCAATTTCGCGTTGCACAAATGACAAATGCAAGTAACCTTCAAAAGATCCCGCCAGCGAAATTGCACAAACGCAACTTAAAAAACCTAATTTGTGAGATTGAAGAGTCAATTCGTGAGCATGTCGGTTGGTTGGTTGGTTTGGTTGGATGACAGTGGAACTCCTTTCTCGTATATAATATGTGTGTAGAATCTACAAAATCTTGATTGCATTGTCAAGGGCAATTAATACAAGCCCCAACGACAAACGACAATATTAGCCAAGTTATGCGGCATTGGCTCTTGAACTCATTTCTTTGATTCCTTTTAAAAGCTAATCAGCTCTTAGACAAAGGATTACTCAAAGAGTTTTTTTTTTATGCAGCGTCAGGCTAATGTCATTCTATGTATTCTATGGTTTGTTCCGAGATTGTGTTTAAATCAACCCTTTTTTCTATTTACAAATTAAACAGATATAAACATCAAACAATGTGCGGCAATTGTTTTGATTAAGCCGACCCAACGAATGTCAAGGACAATCGAAATGTTGAATCAGTCTATTTTTGTATTTAAAGTGGCAGATTTTATTCAATTTTACTTGTTTTTTTTTTATTTAAATGTACTTAATTGCTCTTGAACTATGACCTAACAATTATTTTAAAGCTTTATTATCTTTGCTGATTTATTTAACAACAAATTTATAATATTGAAACGTCGTCAAATGAGATAACTTCAAAGTAAAGTTTCTGAACTTTTTTTATTTAGATTTTGTTCTTAAAATAAAGATATCCGTGTTGCATTACTAGGTACTTTGTCTATACAAAAAAAAAACTTCAAAACTGATTCGATCTAATTCTTCACGATTTTAAAAGACCACTAAGGTCGAAAGTCGAAGCGAAGGTATAATGATTTGCATGGCAGACTTTAAAACATGATACTATAATTGGGCAAAATTTAGGTGCCTAAATGGAAAATTTTCCGGGAGTTTTAAAAATTGATGATTTTATATATTTCAACATGCGTTTTCCGAATTTCGTTTTGGCACCTCGTCTCGTATTATTGCCGCTTGCACCGCCATATTGTAAAAATGCTGTCAAAAAAAGACTATATTTCATTTCATTTCCTTCACATTTGATAATGAAGAAAATAGTTAAATACAATATATTAAACTGGGGAAAATTTCCTATAATTTAGGTTGTAAAAATTTTTCTTTAAAATTAATAGTTTTAGCGTACGAGTGCGTCAAAGTCGACTCAACACTCTTATGGTTTTTGGGTGCCATTTTTCCACTAAAATACATATGCCTTTAGTTTATCAACCACTTTGGCAGATCTAACAAATTAGCATCCTTCATTTGAGCCTAAATATATGGAAGCTATGCCACTGCAACTTGAAACTTTGCTTCTTATGTAGTTGCATGTAGTTGAAATATTTGGATCACAACTGAATAGCGATCTAGAACTGGAATACCGAACCCCTTTCAAGCGGTCGTTTTTGAGCGAAACTATGTACATATGTATGTAAGTGTTCCTTTGCTGATGAAAATAATTAAAAAAAAAAACAATAACTTTAAACTTTAAACTTTTAAACTTTGGAATGCAAGCATCTACTATCTATTCAACGAAAGAAGAAATTGTCCACTTGTATTTTTGGCAATGATTTTGGGTATAAACCTATTTTTATTAATGAAAGTCTTACAACTGTCAATAGATTATTATTCAATAAAGCTAGGCAAATTAAATCAGAGAAGAAATATTTATACCTATGGATAAAAAATTGAGTAATCTTAATGAAAAAACATGAAGGAGAAACTACTTTGCGTATATCTTCACTTGAAGATCTTGATAAAATTACTCAACAATGGCTAATCGATTCTCATCAAATTTAGATGATGTTTCATTATTTACTCCTTTTTGTTCTTTTGATAGTGAAATTTATAGTGTATTTCACTCAGATTTTTATAAAGATCGTTTTTTTCGTTCGTCAGAATATTAGAAGTTTGCGAAAAAAATTTGATTTATTTTTTAGCTCATTTGGAATCATTTGTTAATAAGCCTGACATTATCTTCCTTTCTGAAATTTGGATTTATGAGCATGAAAAAAACTTCTTTAATATTCCCGGTTATGTGTTTCATGATAAGTGTAACAATACTTATGCGTCTGATGGTACTGCTGTATTTTTTAGAGATGGTTTAGGGTGTGAGTTTTCAAACTCAGATATGTTGAGTGCGTTAATAATGACAAATTAGTTTTTTTTATGTTTATATAGATTTCATTATGCAAGTGAATTTGATTTTATTACGGAGCTCAGCTCTATCTTGAATGTCAGCAATGCTAAAAAATTGTATATTGTTGGTGACATTAACATCGATATCCTTGATGATAATTTGTCTGTAGATAACTACCTATCGTTAATGTCATCAAATGGCCTAGAATCTTGTATTAATGTACCAACACGAATAACTTCCACAACAAAAACTTGCATTGATCATATTTTTTTCTAGAATTGATCTGAAAGCCAATTTTAATCTTCTGAGCTCTATTTCTGATATGGAGATTACTGATAAACTGCAATGCAACGACCCTAACCAAATTTCTGCTAATCAATATAGTAAGATCAACTTTGTGCACCTAAACTCGTGTCTGCTCTTTGAAAGTTGGTATGGAATCTTTTCTGTGTCTGATCCTTCTTTAGCATTTGAAATTTTTATTTCAATTTTATATGGCTATGTCATTCAAAGCTCTGAATTGTCTCGAAATAAAAAAGTAAGCTCACAAAACTAAAACCTTGGATGTCAAGTTTCCTACTAAAAAATTGATAAAAAGAATAATTTGAGACTTAAGTGTAAGAAACACCCTTAGAAATAATTATGAACTGTTATGTAGAGAGATTAGTTATGAAGTTCCCATCTGTAAAGAAAATTTCTATTTGAATAAGTTCCATAAAGCCCAAGGAAATTCGAGAAAAGAATGGGGATTAGTTAACGAACTATTTAATCGAAAATCAGCTTTTGATGTTCCTCAAATTTTATCGTGTGGTAGTTTGAATATAACCAATCATTCAGAAATGTCAAAACTCTTGAATGACTACTTAACAGATATACCAACAAAAACGGTTATTGATGCAGGGTTTAAGAATTCATCTTTTCTCTGCACTGATAATTGCTTCAATGATTCAATAAATATAATAGTTTTTATTTTGAGCATATTTCTTCTTTTGAAGTTTTTAAAGTTATAAATGCTTTGGACAATACTCTGATTCCTTTACTTTTAATAGCTTTTCGAATAATTTTACTAAACAAGTTTGCTTTAATGTTGTAGATATGTTAACTCATTTATTCAATAAAAGTGTTATTCAAGGGAAATTTCCAGATTGTTTGAAAACAGCTGAGGTCATTCCAATTTGTACGAAAATTATTCTCGTCTTATATTAGAGGGAGAGAACAGGCTGTATCCCTAGGAAATACATTATCAGAATTTCTTCCTTTGGTACAGGGTGTTCCACAAGGATCGATTTTGGGCCCCCTCTTATTCTCTCTTTATATAAATGATATTCAAAGCACAATTTTGAACTCATCTAAGCATTTTTATGCTGACGACATTCAAATTTATAAAAGTTGCCCCCTTGGCCTTATCGAGAACTGTGTATATGAGTTGAATGAAGACCTTAAAGGCATCTCGATGTGGTCGTTAAATAATGGTCTCTCACTCAATCCGAAAAAATGTAAGTGTTTGGTCATATCAAGAAAGAAGCTAGAACTTTCTTATTTTCCAGAAATTAAGCTCGATTGTTCACCTATTGAATTTGTTGAAAGTTCGAAAAACTTGGGTCTGGTATTCAACAGGACATTAACGTGGAATAATCACATAAATGGGATTGTGGGCAAAGCATATGGAGTTCTTCGAACTTTATGGACGGCTAAAAAGTTTACACCACCAAAAACAAGATTAATTCTCGCTAAATCCTTAGTTATTCCAGTTCTCATTTATGGCTGTGAAATATTTAACAACTGTGATACTGAATCTAAAAGGAAGCTTCAAGTTGCATTTAATAGTACTCTTCGATACGTTTATAATTTAAGAAGATTTGACCATATCTCGCATTTGGAAAACAAGTTATTGGATATGTCCCTTTTCAATTATATAAAGTTTCGTACCCTGCTTTTATTGTTTAAAATCATAAAAACGAGGCAGCCGATATATCTTTACGAAAAAATCTGGTTTTCGGCATCCAACAGATCTGCTTGCTTAATTTTACCACAGTTTACTTGCCTAACATCCGAAAGGCAATTTTTTATTTCTGCTATACGCCTTTGGAATGCACTTCCGCGCAATTTGAGAGAGCTAAGTGACACGCATCGATTTAAGAACGAGCTAAGGCTGTTCTTCACTAACCAAAGCAATCAATTTTAACTTTACCCCCCTCCTCCTTCCCCTTTCCCCTCCCACACCATCTGATCAAGCAAACTCAACTAATAATTTAATTCAAAGTAATTTCTTTTTGAAAATTTTAAATTTAGATACATTTTAAAGTATAAAGATTGTCAGATTATGAAATTAATTGTTATCTCAACTTTTTTTTGGTTTTCTTTAATTTATTTTTTTTTTATTGTGTTTTCTTGTTCTTCGTATACTTATAAACTCATTATCTTAAATTACTTTATATATCTTATTTTAATACGTAATATATTGCAACTTATAATTGTCAACTTTTCACAGACTAAAAAGTGTACTCTTATTGTGAATTGAAATATATATTAAATAAATTGAATTGAAATTGAATTGAATTGAAAGGCGACAAAAAGTGTATTGAAAATTATAGGCCTATCTCTCTTCTATCGGTTTTCTCAAAAAAATTCGAAAAAGTCATAAAAGCTAAAATGCTTGCCTTTCTTGATCATTTTTCGTATTTTAGCCCAATCCAATATGGTTTTAGAGCCAAAAATTCAACTGAGGATGCATTACTTAACTTTTGTTCGAATGTATACGATAGCATGGAAAAAAAGTAAACGGCTGCTCTTTTTATTGACATAACTGAGGCTTTCGCGACGGTAGACCATGAAATTTTGCTAAGAAAATTGGATAAAGCTGGTTTTGGGAGTTTCATTCTTGACTGGTTTTCTTCCTTTCTTTCAAACAGAAAACAAAAGGTTAGATTAGGTAAACATTTTAGTGAAAGTCGCAATATTGATATAGGCGTTCCTCAAGGATCAGTCCTTGGTCCTATTTTGTTCCTTGTTTACGTTAATTCCCTTTTCAGTTTAAATTTAAAGCATACATAGCATGTGTGTACTCTAATATTCATCTCTATTAGACATGATTTCAGACATTAATCATGATTTGGAATTATTAAGACATTGGTTTGCGACGCACACACTTGTCTTGAGTGAAAAAACTAAAATAATATTTTTTAAACAACCGTTTCTTGATGTTCTACCTCCTGTTCTCATTCTGCATAGCATTGACTGTAAGAATTCTTCTGTTTACAGTTCAACGTGTAATAGTTTTAATGTATCTGGCTGTATTGATTCAAATTTAGTTTGTTCTTCTAAGTGCTTTCATATTGAAAATGTAACTGAAAATTAAAATTATTATTTATATTTTTATTTATATTTATATTTATTATTAAATACCTTGGTTTAACAATTGAATTGGAAACCCCATACACAAGCAATCAAGAAATATTTACTTTCAACCACATATATTTTTTTCCACTTAAAAAATCTTTGCTGCCGGAGACTCCTAGAAACTCTATACTATGGTTTAGTTCAATCTAAACTGCAATATGGTATTTTATGTTGGGGTGGTACGTATAAAAACTACCTTCAACCCTTGTTATTAACTCAAAAGCGTATCTTAAGAAACATTTGGAAGAAAAGAAAACTTGATCACAGTTTTTCGTTATTTGCTGGCTCTGGTATACTCCCATTAAAACATCTTTACTTTTATAAAGTTTTAAAAAAATTCTATTTAAGAAGTGGCTTTCGTTACACTTCAGTGTATGCATTGTGCAGTAGTCAAAGTAACTTGGCGTTCATTCCTGCGCATAATACTAAACACTTTTTTCATTTTTATACATCAGTAGCACCAAGACTATATAATGTCTTACCAACTAATATCCGTTCTATTGGCTCTATATACGCTTTTAACATGAAGATTAAAGAATGGATGATTTTGATAAAATGCATGGCTTACTTAGGATACCTGATAAACTAATTTAATTTTTTTTTAATTTTTTTATTTTTTTTTCCATATAATAATGCATTTGTTACATTAGACATTACACCCCACTATATTTGTTGAATAAAAAATTGAAAAAAAATTGTTTCTTGTAAATTTTTGATTATTTGATACTTTCAACACTTGTCGTAAGACAACAGTTTGTATCACAAAATTATTTATAAGAGAGATGAAAAAAAAAAAAAAAAAAAATAGTAGTTAATGGCTTCTTACCGGAATGCGTGCGCATACAACGAACCGAGGTGGCATACGCAAGTGGAAGAGAACCACGACTGACTTCACTTGCAAAACTGGAGGCAGCCAGCTAGGGAACGAGCTGGCTAGAGAAGCTTGATGGTTGAGGCCCCGGTCCACCACGGACTTTAGTACAACCTAAAGTAAGGACTTCTAAGGAGATTGTGTGCATTTTTTGTTCTTTAAGTTTTCGATGACCTTGTTATGAGGAACGAGTAACGCGTGTTCTGTTCAGCATCTTTTTTTCAAGCCAAATTGATTGTTTTTGAAACAATGTTGCATCTTCAGAGAAACTATTCAAATGGTCTGCCAGAACTCTTTCGAAATGTGTTCCAATATATTAGAGAGTAATGAAATTGGTCGGAATTTGGGGATATCTCTCGCAGTTTTCGTTTTTGCTTTTGGTATGATTATTGCTTCTTTCCAAGTTCAAAATAGATAAAATGCTATACTTGGGTGAAAATCGGAGGGACGGCTTACAAAAAATGTTTTTTTTTTTACAATTTTTTTAAAATAAAAAAAAATTAAGAAGGATAATTTAAATACATAAATGATGAAAAATTTAAAACAAAATATGAAATTATTAAAATTTCAATTGATTGTAATCGGTTAACCATTTCTGGAGAAAGTCGAAAAAATTATCCTATGGGAGTTACCGTTTTTAGCCAACCATATTTAATTTTTTTTCACCAAAACATAATCCACTCCTATAAAAGTAAACAGATTTTTTCATAATTCATAAAAATTCTTGGATACCGTGAATGTTTGAGCTAAAACCCTTTGTAGAATATCAAAATAACCTTATGTTATAAATTTGAGAACGTTTGGACAGACAGAATTTGGCCAGTAGCTGAAATATGTTTCTCATTCATTGTATAATGTCATGTTTGATTGTTATCTTAATTTGTTTAGTCTGCACTAATGCATAACTTGCCTATAGTATCCACAGTCGCAAGTAAAACCAGTCTCCAGAGAGTGTTTCCAAATATTGATATTTCATATAAAATGTGTCAAAAGTTTTTTTAGAAACGATGGAAAACGGAACGAAAAAATTATAGGTGGTAAAGGGGCGGCAATTCACTTCACAGCTCTGACTAGGGCGGCGAACGGTCCTATTTCGTTGCTGGTCATTTGGACACATTTATGGTAAAATGTTTCAAATTCATATAAAATATAAAGTGTAATATTCTTAATTTCGCCAAAACGATGGAAAAATTGGTTCCATTTTTCGATGATTATACTCGTATAACATCAGATGGATTCCAAATGGTTATGTTGCTTCGAAAACCGCATTGCTTGCGGCAAAAAGCTTTCAATTTTCAAAAAGCTGAACGGAAAAGATATAATAACACTCTTACAAATAAACTAGTGCGAAAGAAGATTGGTTCCATTTAATTATTTACAATTTCGAGTATAGGAGGAGTTTTAACACCTAATTGTTAGCGTTAAACTAGCCGCGAACTGGGCTGCAAGCAAATCTTTTTTTTTTTTTTTTGACAGAAGGAAATCTTCAAAAGACACTTGGCAGTATTCGACACCAAGTAGTGTGGGACTCTTAACCACTAAAACCACCTCTTTATCAGGACCAATCTTGAGAGATCGACATCAGATTTTTCTTTCTTAACTTTGTAAAATCACTTTGGGGGAAGTTTAAACTTTTAATACTTTCCCATGTTTTTTTAGACCATAAGCTCATGAGGTTGGTTCTTCTTAATCTCCGAACATGGTTTCTGGTATTCAAGACGGACACCATTTCGGAATTGGTATGACTTTGCAGTCTCTGATTATGCGATACAGCGTATTTTTTAACAACTTCTGTAACCGTTTCTATTTGTAAGTCACGATGTAGATCGCTATTTCTTATGTACCAAGGTGCATTAACTATTCCACGAAGGACTTTGTTTTGGAATTTTTGGATGATTCCGGTATTTGTTAGGACCTAGGACACTTCCTTGTGGAACACCGGTTTCTATTTTCTTCAATTCCGAATATTCTTGATCGTACCTTAATCTAAACAATCGGTCTGAGATGTACGATTTTAATATTTCATAGTACTGTCTGGGAAGATCCCTTTGCAGTTTGTACTCAAGTCCCTCATGCCAAACCTTGTCAAAGGCTTGAGCAACATCTAAGAAAATAGCTGAACATACTTGTTTTTCTTCTAATGCTTTTTCTATTACATCCGTTATTCTATGAACTTGGTCTATCGTGGAATGTTTATTTCTAAAGCCAAACTGATGATTTGGGATTATCCTTCTTTATAATTTTGCTAAGTCTCTTCAGAAGCAGTTTTTCAAAAACTTTTGCCATAATTGGTATAAGCGATATTGGTCTGTAAGACGTCACTTCTGTAGGTGGCTTACCTTGCTTGGGTATGACAATAACTTCAGCAATTTTCCAATGGTGTGGGACATACCGTTGCTTAAGGCATGCATTTATTATATATTGGAGTTTTATGAAGGCTTTCAAAGGCATTTCTTTCATAACCTGAGCAGTAATTAGATCGTAACCTGGTGATTTTTTATTTGATAGTTGATGTAAACACATACTTTTTATTTCTTTTAAGCTTACAATTGGTATTTCACTTTCATCTATCTTATCAACAAACTGTAAGCTATTTTCAGCCGCGTTTGTTGGATATGGCTTAAAAAACTTCGCAAGATGCTCCGCGAAAAGGTTAACTTTTTCTTTTGGGTTACCGATCCATTTGCCATCTTGAGATTTCAAGGGCGAGTTTAGTAACTGCGGTCTTTTCAGGCGCTTGGCTGCTTTCCATAGCGAAAAATCGGTTGAAGCATCAGTCGTTAAATTCTTTAGGAATGTACTGAGTGAATCATTTTTGAATTTATAAATTTGTTTTTTTAGATTGTTGCTTATACGGTTAAACGTTGTTTTATCATCTGGAAATCTAGTATTTTGCCATTTTCTTCGAGCTCTTCTTTTCTCTATTATCAACTCTCTTATCTCTAAAGGATATTTTATTTCATTTTGTCTTCTATTAGAAAATGTTGGAGTACTTTCTTCAGCGGCCTGGTGCACATCAGCAATAAATTGTTCCACTTCATGGTCAATTTGCTCGATTGTATCCATTTGAGAACTTAAATTTATAAAACTTAAAAGCCTTTCTCTAAAATCACTCCAGTTTGTTTTCTTATTTACAAGCTTTGGATTACTTTTTTCTATTACTTCCGATTCACTTAGTGATAGAATCACTGGAGTATGATCTGATGACAAGTCATAATTACCTTCGACACTAATGTGATTTCGTTTGATTCCTTTAGCTACGAAAAAGTCAATAAGGTCTGGTATTTTGTTAGTATCGGAAGGCCAGTAAGTAGGCGACCTGGAGGAATAAAATTCGCAATTGTATTTACGGCCTGCTTGGAAAAGTCTTTTGCCTTTTGTTGATATAAGTCTTGAACCCCAATGGGTGTGTTTCGCATTGAAGTCTCCACCAACAAGAAAGTTATGCCCAAGAAGATTTAATAGATCTGTATAGTCATCTTCTGTCGGGGAGCGCCTTGGTGGGCAGTATATAGCTGCTATCTTAAACTCTTTCATTTTCATACCAATACTAATAATTGTTACTTGCATATTTTCATTAGTAAGCTTGGTTTCTTCATAATGTTTTAAGCTTTCTTTTATAAGAATTGCCGATCCACCTCTTGCCTTGTCAGTTGGATGTGGAGCGTGGTAACATGAATAGTTTTCTATTACATTATCTAGATTTTGCCCATAGGAGAAGTGAGTTTCGGACACCAGGCAAATATCTATATGTTCTAGATCTAAAAAGATTTTTAATTCGGATAAGTGTTGTAAAAGACCGTTTGCATTCCATGTAGCGATTTAAAGTGTTCTGTCCATCATTGTTTTTTAAGAGCGACTTTTTCGCTTAACTGTTTGATATTCAAATCCTGTTTATCAATTCTTTGGAGAATGAGGTGTAGCATTTCTTTTATGGAAGTCTCTTCATTCTTCCGCACATTTTTTAGAATCTGAGAATAGGATTTATTTTCATCGCTTTTACTTTGAACAGCTTTTTTAGGCGGTTCATTCTTAGTATTGTTTTCAGCAGTTAAATCGGTATTTACTGTGTTTCTGGGTTTGTCTCTAGCAGATGTATTTTTGCTTCTGAACTCTTGGACTTTTTTGGCAACTGGGCAGCCTCTATAGCTTGCCGGGTGATTACCATGGCAGTTCACACATTTTGCTTTCTGATCTTTGCTCATCGGAAAATTTTTAGTTGCATGTTTTCCTCCGCACTTTACACAAGCAAACTCGCGGTTGCAGTATTTTTGGGTATGACCATAAGCTTGGCAACGTTTGCACTGCGGAACAACTTTAGATTTTCGGAGTGGTTCAATTTTAACAGCTATGCCCAAGATTGATCTTACTTTATAAATCTCCTCGACACTTTGCTTACTGTCAAAAGATAGCATGAATAAAGGTAGTAACCTCTTACTTGTCGTCGATTCTCCAGAGGAGTTTTTAATTGTCTCATTCTTAAATAGATTGACTGCATCAAGGGCTTGGAAGCCTTTTTGTACAAGATCTTCCACTACTTCCTCGGGAGAGCACGAGGATTGAAGACCTCTGGCTACTACTTTTATTGGCCTTGTAGCTTTGTTCTCATATAAGTGCCATTGAATTTGGTGTTTGCTCAGTTCTTCAGTGACAGATCTATACTCGTCGGCTTCTTCAACTGTGACTTTCCAGTTGTCTTTGTTATACGATGTGTATTTGCAAGCTTTTTTAGTACATTTGTCTATTATTTTCTTAAGATCTCCAAAAATTGGAAATCCTGAGATCATAATTGGTGGTGGTGTAATTTTTTTGCTGCCTTTAGCGTGTGAATTTGATTTAACAACAGCTACCACATTATTCGGTTCTTTAGTTTCTGTAAACAATTCTTTATTATTTTCGATTTTAGAGTTTTTCTGATTTCTTAAACAAATCTCAGGACTCCCGTTTGGTTTACGTTTCTTTGTGATACGCTTATTTTTGTTTTTCTCAGTTTCAAACAAGAGCTCTTCTTCATCAGTTTGATATTCACGCTCAATATATTTTGGACTTAACTGAAGCGTGGACTCTGAATCTTTCTTGTCAAGTAAGGAAACTTTCTCTTCGAGTTTTTTCACTTGCAGCTGAAGACTTTGAACAAGAACTTCAAGTTGTTTTCTTGCCGCTACTTCAATTATCCATTCTTCAAAGTAGTTCTTTGATTTTGATTGGTATATCTTTTTGTCTTCGATGGAACTCTGTTGATCTGTAATATCGATCTCTTCATTTTTCTTGGTCCCTTTTTCGCTGATGTGTTTAACATCGATAGTATTGTTTGGGGTTGTCTGATGTGATGTAACCCCTGAAGTAAATTTGTTTGGGGGAGTTCTTTGCATCTTTGAACTCCGTCTCTCAATATTTATAAGCAATAATTGGTCCTCCCCAGAATCCATAGGACCGACCTCTAAAGAGAGTGGATTTACCAGTTTAACTGGATTGCCACCTGGGGTATTTAATCTAGTCGTTTTGTTCATTGCCATAATTTTTTAACTTTGTTTACGTACCATAAATAGGTCAGTTACTTCTATCTATAGTTTATATTCAGCCGCCCCACAGGGTACAGACGCTGACCAGTGTGCCGCACAATATGTGTTAGACGCTCTTGGATTTAATTGTGAGCTGGTGCATTCAGAGCGATATTTCTGTTCTTTTGCTCCTAGTTCCTGAAAAGATAACTCAGGTGACTCAGCTCGTGGATCGAATGGATCCAACGCTCGTCGTTAGTTGGATATCCAGCGGGCACCGCGAGGAGGTGACGATGCGATTTTGCCACGCCAAGCAAGCAAATCTGATTTTACATAAAAGCATAACAATTGTATTGTAATTTTGAAAATTTAGTCTATGAAAGATTATGTACTTGTTAGACTGGCAAAAAATCCAAATTTAAATGTAATTTTTTGAGGATGCATTATAAACTATGGGCAATGTTGATTATTTTCAGACATTCATTCAAAAATGAGGCTCGTCGCCAAAAATGATATTCGGTTAAAATTGGAGTTGCCTTCAAAGTCTTTGAAGCCCGTAATGAGCGCACAAATGGCGGCGTTTTTTGTAGACATAATGAACTTTGATTTCCTAAGTCAGTTGGAACTTGTACAGGTATACGCCAAGATGAAGTCTGCGAAAGGCCAAGTTCTTATGGACGGCAACAAATCGACTGCCTGGGGTTCTGGTGTTAACTATATCTGGTACCCAGTCCTAACGAAAAATTAGTACCTGAGCATTTCATCACATCACTGGTACCGGTCCTAGGTTCATAGACTGGTCTAATTTCAATTTTTGTTCTACACTTATTCCTGTCTTTTGGCTTAGGTACCTGCCTCCATTGAAGATTTTTGTAATCCTGATAGTGCGTCTCCTGACTCTTGGTCTCTTACACCTTCCCAGACGGTTAACTGGCAATATTGTGAAGAGGTACATTAAAAATTATTGTTTTCTGTGCGAACTTGTTTTCACGGTAAAGTATCAACGCCCCATGATCCCCAATGAGATTAATCGGTGCTTGCATATTTATTGCATAGTAAATAGTATTCGCAGCGTAATTACCTTGTATAGAAGAAGTCATATTTAAGTTCCTTCCTGTTGTTAACAAAATCTCACTTGGTTTTTCACTAATAACATTTTAACACATATTCACATATTACTAAAAATGCAGCGTTTCGCTTAAATAGTTTCGATTTCGTAGCATACATTTATCATAATAATGCTACTAATGTGGTTAAATTACCTATTTTAAAAAAATAAAACCAAACATCAGTAAAGACTCTGGTATTAACGCGTTAGTCCACCGTTCTAGCTAAAACCGAGTTCTACCTAATACTCGGTCCCAATTTGCCAGAACTAGAGCTTAGGACTTCTGTGAAGAAATCACTTGGTTCTAATTTGAGTACATACAACTGGTATAATGCTCGGGTACTAGTCGATTTTGAGAAGCTAGCTAGGACCGAGTCCTAACTAGTACTCAGTACAAAATTGACAGGACTTGGGCTTACTGATTTGAGTATTAAATTTGGGACTAGGACCGCTGCTAGCGTTAGAACTCTGTGAAGAAATCGGCCGAAAGAGTATTAAAATTATGATCAGATCTGCGCTCCACACGACTATCAAGGAAGAAAGTGACCGTTTAATAGTCCTGTAGAAGTTACTCAGACCATCCCTGGTCTACATAGGAGAACAATCTTATGTATGTAGGTTTTTCTTTAACTGGATTTTGTTGGCACGTCAAACTTGAAGACATGACACAATGATCTGATGTGCCGAGAGGCAATAAGACACGACTGGTATGTGTTACTCAGGATCATCAACGACGACAATATGAAGTGCTCATCACTTACAACCCGAATAAGTATTGATACTGAAGTTACAGGCTTCTTGTTTTTTTCAGGGACGATAAAGTTCTGAACTGTTTTAATGTGAGGTGTTCATGATCACCTAGAACTTAAACAATACCAATATTCAGATAATAATAATTTGTGTGAACAGTCCCCATACATTTTTGACATACAACACTCATTTATTTCAAACGAACTTTTATTCAATTTAACTTTCAAATCGTACACTCTTTTTGGGACACCCTATATCTTCTATCCAAAAAGCCAACATTCCAGAGTTGTTTTTCTCAAAATTAATTCCTGC
The DNA here is from genome assembly GCA_963971375.1 of Platycheirus rosarum. NCBI lineage: Eukaryota > Metazoa > Arthropoda > Insecta > Diptera > Syrphidae > Platycheirus > Platycheirus rosarum. Next base: position 28,735,642 of record OZ020507.1, read on the forward strand.
GACGCAATAAAATGTGCATCGCGTATTTTTGTTTTCGACTTATTACTGCTGCCTCACTGACCCTACAAATTTTCATTCAAGCTCAACCACAAAATTAAGGCGACCCAATTGTTTTCATCAACGTAAACAACATTAATGTTTCAAGGATCGTCATATCGACCACCGACATCGATCATCATTTATGTGCCTTGTCGTGTGATCCTCCGAACCTCCGATCCACCGAACCATCTCTTCCACGGACATGGATTTCGGACAGCCTATCATGGTGCAGTTTTTTTCTGCTGCTGCATAGGTTCCCAATATTAAGAGATGAAGAAGTTGCTCACGATCGCTTGATTGATTAGCAGTGATGTCGGCGGTGAATGGAATTTCAATTTACTGAATGAAGAAAATCCATAACCAAATACAAGTTTCGAAAACACAAAAAAAAAGTAAACCTCGAAAGGTAACCAAAGGGAAAGACGTAAGATCCGTGAAGTTTCAACCTGAGAAAGCTGTGAATAAAAGGGGAGAACAACGACTTCTTTTTAGTAAACTAAAAAAAAAGAAAAAAATTCATTCGCTGATTATTTGGCAGCATTTTTTTTCTGAGGCAAAACTGGCTACTCTGATTGGACGAGAACAACTAAAATGCCTGAATCTGGCCGTTAAAATATACAAGAATGGCTTAATATGTGTGAAGTTGATGAGATGATATATGGCGATGATTATACACAAGGAGAGATCTCCTCTGTTATATCTTTAGTGGCCCAGTGTATATAGTACGTCCATATTACCTTAACTTATGCTTTGGAATCCGAATGGGCTTGCGAAACAGTTTTGTATCTTTAAGATATTTTTTTTTGCTTTCTTTGGGTTGTGTTAAATTAAAATTGGTTGGTTGACTATGTACTTCCCAGAGATCAGTTCTTGGCGATGGCATAGTGTGGGAACTTTTTGCAGTTTTAATTGCCTCATGCTTTTAATGATGATGACGCGTTAATTTCGCCTCTTCTGGCATACTTTACGATGGCTGACTTGAGTTGCATTTCTTGAATACTGCTCAATCCATTAACAATAAAGCCTTTCAATTTTGAATGCACAAAATACTTTTAAAATGAAAAGAAAACCATCAGATAAGTGGAACGTGCAGTTATCGGTTATAAGATATTGCTAGGTTTTAAGATACACTGGGAGAGCAGGCTAACGAATGGAATTTAACTAATTACCTATAGGCACCACATGGCTGAAAAAGCTTGTGGGTTGAGCCCGACTTTAGCATGGATACTAGCGCCATCTACTTAAATTCAGTAAGGTGGTCCGGTTAGCCAAAATAATCGTACTTATAAGAACTTACTGTATACTAAATTTACATTATACACTGTTTGTTTTGTTTCAAAAAAAAATTTTTTTCATATTATTGTTTTTTTTTTTTTGTCAAATTTTGATTTATTTTACATTATTAAGAGAAAAATGAATATTGTGAAATAGTTTGCACTTTAGAAGCCGCGTTTGAATATACACATGTAATATTGGTTTTCTGTTCAAATTAATGTTTTAATATGCATACATACGTACATCCAGTACATGTTGGTAAGAATTTTTGTAATTTTAAAGTATTAGGAAAATATTAAACAGATTTTTCCACAGATACATATGTACATACATATGTACATTATGTATGTTTATATATGTATATGTATGTTCATAAATAAATTGCAATATTCTTCGAGAATTTTAATTAAGATCTTGAAACTGATGCAGTAAGTACGCGGTAAGTGAATTATGTATATAAATATGACCAAGCCTTATAAAACAATTAATTGATAAGCAATTTTACAAAAATTATCTTTAAAATTTTATTACATTCATTATTTAAAAAAAAAATATCTTAAAATAATGTTTTATGAGAATGTAGCTTTTATTATTTATTAAGAATTACGAGGGGATATATTTCGAACAAAACTTCTGCAATAACTGATGTTACCTACAGTTCCTTCATATTTAATAATTTAGATGGTTCAGCGTTCAGGGCCAATTATTCATTATAAAAAAAATTCTGATCTATTGGAAATGGTTCGAAAATCCACATAGAATTCCTGAAGATTTCTGACATCGATTGTGGGATTATGCATAGCAGAATTAGGCTTAAAAATCAACAACATTAAAAACGGTATACAAATTCTTAATCACAGTTTGTCGGGGTTTATATATATACATAAGTGGTTATACCCTCGAAACAAAACCCTGGAAAATCACTATTTTCAATCCCCCACATCCCGCCCGGCACCAATATAATCATGCTAGACGATTGAATTCGAAATATGAGCCCTATTACCTCAACATCTCGAAAATTGTTTCCCTTTGTCCTTGCACTGAAATCGTTATTGCGGGCGATTTCAATGTACACAATTCCAATTGGCTGCGCTATTCTGGTGAGACAATACCCAAAGGAAGGTATGTCGAGCTCTTTGCCGGGTTACATCACCTTATCCAACTGATCGATGTTTCAACGCGTATGCCGGATGATGACGATTAGTGTAACTTTTGCATTTGGAACTTCGGACCATTGTGTCATTTCAGCTAATTTTTCGTCCTCCACCCATCCAGTTAAAGAAAAACTTCCCAACAGGACCATTTGGCAATACGAGAAGGCCTAATGGGACGGCCTGAATATTTTTTTCCGAAACTTTAACTGTTCGCTATGCTTCCTCGATAGTGACATTGATGCCAGTGCTGAAATGATAAAAAATGTGATTCTTCTAGGCATGCGTGCTTTTATTCCTAACAGAGTAAAAAACATCAAGCCTTAAGAAAAGTCCTAGTTTAACTCTGAGTGTAAAGAAGCTATCAGGCTCAAAAAAGTAAAGAAGAAAATCGGAAAAAGCACAAACAAGCAAGGAACTCATGCAACTCCGTTATTGAAAGAACCAAATTTTTCCATTACCAAAAATTACGGCAATAAATTCTGCAATATCGCAAGGGCAATAATATGGTCATTAGTAAAAAATATCAAAAACTCTTTAACATCCTCGGTTCCAACGCTCATCGACAATAACAAACCAATTGTTTATACTTCAGAGAAGGCAAACCTGCTCGCCGCCCATTTCGCTGCCAGCTCCAAGCTGCCTCATAACAACGTTGCCCCTCCTGTACTTGAGAATGTAAATTTTTCCATGGGACCGATCTTTTCCCGACTCGTACAGTAGCAAGAGTTCTCAAAGATCTCGATATACACAAATCCGCTGGCCCGGATGGTATACCCCCGATTCTTCTGAGGAGGTGTTCTTCCACATTGGCAAAGCCACTGCGTAAGCTTTTCCATTGCTCCTACCCTTCTGGAATCTTTCCTAGAAGATGGAAAACAGCATTTGTCCAGCCTGTCCCTAAGAAAAATGACCCATCCTCCCCCTCCTCCTACCGACCCATAACACTAACATCCCTTCTTTCTAAGGTTATGGAAACGCTGATTAACCGTCAGCTTAAGGAATATCGCGAAGATCGAAATCAGTATGGCTTCCGCAGCAACCGTTCCACTGTTGATCTGATGGCATATCTCACCGAACAGTGGAACAAATCTTTAAAAGCTATCTTCTGGATTAAAGTCTGATTCCCACAAAATAAATGCTGGTGTGCCCCAGAGCTCTGTTCTGTGTCCGACTCTTTTCCTCATTTTTATAAATGATCTTCTGTGTGTTACTTCTAAGTTCTAATCCACTTAACTGTTTTGCTGACGACTCTACCCTCAGCTTTTCATATTCGTTCGATAATTCACGTTCTTCGCCTTCGGACGTACAATTGCAACGGTACCATATGTCAAGCTCATTAAACTCCGATTTATACAGCATTGTCAAATTGGGTAATAGGAATCGTGTGGAGTTTAATGCTTCGAAAACTCGTCGTTGAAGCTAAACATGCCCCTAATGCCATTGTCCATGAATGGTACTTACATTAAAGAGATCATAAAGCTCTCAGTACAAAGTATGTGTGTCAACGACGACTTAGGTTTTCTGTATCGATGCAAGAAATTTTTTCCCCTTCTGATCTGGCTACAATTTTTAAAACGTTTATACGCCCAAAACTCGAGTATAAGTCACACCTCTGGGCAGGTGCTTCACAAACATCGCTTCACCTGCCTGATAGAATACAAAATCGAGCGTTAAGATTGATAGGATATAGAATTGCCGCTGAAACAATTGCTCCTCTCCAACACCGACGCAATGTTTCATGTCTTTCCTTATTTTATCGTTTCTTTTATAAAAAAAATGTTCACTCGAAGTAGCCAGTTGCTTTCCTCCCCTTAAATGTTTCTCCCGCAATACCCGTCACGCAAGGAATGTTCATCAGTTCACCCTTGAGCCCAATTTCGGACGTACGGTGAAATATAGGGATTATTTTTTTAGCCGAACAACACGAATTTGGAACAGTTTTTTCGGCGAGATTTTCCTTAGCCATTTTGATCTGCAAGCATTAAAAACCAATGTTAATCGACAATTATCCTATCCCTTCCCTCCCTATCTTCCTAATGCCCGCGCAGTGTGCTCTACATTAAAAGCTCTCTGTCTATAAGGACAACCGACTTTTAATCTTCCAAAATATCCAAACCAAACATGTTTAATAGGATTCATGTCAGGGCTCATTGCAGGCCAATCCATAACCACGATTTCTGCTTCTTCCAAATAATCCGTAACGCTCCTGGTGAAATGCGGCCTAGCATTGTCTTGCATCATCAGTATGAAGTTTTCACCAATAAATGGAATTTACCGACCCTTTCATGATGCACAGCTTGGTGTTTCCACTCAGGGAAATTCTTGCCCAAACCTTGAAGGTAACCTACTCCTCTGGTCAACCGTTCCTTTGCAGACTATCTATGACCTTGTCGTCTCCAGACTCTTTAACATTCATCTGGTGATCTCATACAAAATATGTATTCATCAATAAAGAGAACTCAGTAAGCTTCGGCCTAATCTTGGTGAATACATATGTGCAAATTCAAATCGGGGTCACTTGTGCTCTACCGTAAGATACGGTATTCGAGCTGGTCTTCTCGCTTTCAGACCACTTTTCACAAATGGCTCTATATATGTTTGAGCATTCATAGTTGTTCCCCTTACTGTTCTGAGCCTGTGAGATATTTTAACCACTGTTTGGAGGCGATTTCGTAGACTTTGAAGCCGTAAAAATCGGTCATGTCTCGCAGAAATTGCCAAAAAAAACGCGGCTGTTACCATATTGATAAAAAGAAGTAAAAAAATATGAGTGCATCATTTTTATTGTAACTTAGTGTAGAATTATCTAATCGAAAAAGTATAATAGACACAAATGCAGATTAGTTCCTTATCATGGTAAAATGCTTAGTCATAACTACAAGTTACAATTAAAAACAAATCCTGGGGTTCAATGGGTCGACTAAAAGTTATTCAATGCGCGTTTGATTGGTCAATTGGCCTTAAAGTTGACCTTTAGTTAAGATTTGTTGACTAAATTTTAACTGACAGTTACTTCTTTTCCATTGATTCACTTTGACATTGAATAAAGAAGTCAGTATATGCAATGAACGTGCCCCTCTAACTTACCATAAGTCTTCGATTTGAAGGACCCACTCATATATACAAATACTAATAATAATAATAATAATAATAATAATAATAATAATAATAATAATAATAATAATAATAATAATAATAATAATAATAATAATAATAATAATAATAATAATAATAATAATAATAATAATAATAATAATAATAATAATAATAATAATAATAATAATAATAATAATAATAATAATAATAATAATAATAATAATAATAATAATAATAATAATAATAATAATAATAATAATAATAATAATAATAATAATAATAATAATAATAATAATAATAATAATAATAATAATAATAATAATAATAATAATAATAATAATAATAATAATAATAATAATAATAATAATAATAATAATAATAATAATAATAATAATAATAATAATAATAATAATAATAATAATAATAATAATAATAATAATAATAATAATAATAATAATAATAATAATAATAATAATAATAATAATAATAATAATAATAATAATAATAATAATAATAATAATAATAATAATAATAATAATAATAATAATAATAATAATAATAATAATAATAATAATAATAATAATAATAATAATAATAATAATAATAATAATAATAATAATAATAATAATAATAATAATAATAATAATAATAATAATAATAATAATAATAATAATAATAATAATAATAATAATAATAATAATAATAATAATAATAATAATAATAATAATAATAATAATAATAATAATAATAATAATAATAATAATAATAATAATAATAATAATAATAATAATAATAATAATAATAATAATAATAATAATAATAATAATAATAATAATAATAATAATAATAATAATAATAATAATAATAATAATAATAATAATAATAATAATAATAATAATAATAATAATAATAATAATAATAATAATAATAATAATAATAATAATAATAATAATAATAATAATAATAATAATAATAATAATAATAATAATAATAATAATAATAATAATAATAATAATAATAATAATAATAATAATAATAATAATAATAATAATAATAATAATAATAATAATAATAATAATAATAATAATAATAATAATAATAATAATAATAATAATAATAATAATAATAATAATAATAATAATAATAATAATAATAATAATAATAATAATAATAATAATAATAATAATAATAATAATAATAATAATAATAATAATAATAATAATAATAATAATAATAATAATAATAATAATAATAATAATAATAATAATAATAATAATAATAATAATAATAATAATAATAATAATAATAATAATAATAATAATAATAATAATAATAATAATAATAATAATAATAATAATAATAATAATAATAATAATAATAATAATAATAATAATAATAATAATAATAATAATAATAATAATAATAATAATAATAATAATAATAATAATAATAATAATAATAATAATAATAATAATAATAATAATAATAATAATAATAATAATAATAATAATAATAATAATAATAATAATAATAATAATAATAATAATAATAATAATAATAATAATAATAATAATAATAATAATAATAATAATAATAATAATAATAATAATAATAATAATAATAATAATAATAATAATAATAATAATAATAATAATAATAATAATAATAATAATAATAATAATAATAATAATAATAATAATAATAATAATAATAATAATAATAATAATAATAATAATAATAATAATAATAATAATAATAATAATAATAATAATAATAATAATAATAATAATAATAATAATAATAATAATAATAATAATAATAATAATAATAATAATAATAATAATAATAATAATAATAATAATAATAATAATAATAATAATAATAATAATAATAATAATAATAATAATAATAATAATAATAATAATAATAATAATAATAATAATAATAATAATAATAATAATAATAATAATAATAATAATAATAATAATAATAATAATAATAATAATAATAATAATAATAATAATAATAATAATAATAATAATAATAATAATAATAATAATAATAATAATAATAATAATAATAATAATAATAATAATAATAATAATAATAATAATAATAATAATAATAATAATAATAATAATAATAATAATAATAATAATAATAATAATAATAATAATAATAATAATAATAATAATAATAATAATAATAATAATAATAATAATAATAATAATAATAATAATAATAATAATAATAATAATAATAATAATAATAATAATAATAATAATAATAATAATAATAATAATAATAATAATAATAATAATAATAATAATAATAATAATAATAATAATAATAATAATAATAATAATAATAATAATAATAATAATAATAATAATAATAATAATAATAATAATAATAATAATAATAATAATAATAATAATAATAATAATAATAATAATAATAATAATAATAATAATAATAATAATAATAATAATAATAATAATAATAATAATAATAATAATAATAATAATAATAATAATAATAATAATAATAATAATAATAATAATAATAATAATAATAATAATAATAATAATAATAATAATAATAATAATAATAATAATAATAATAATAATAATAATAATAATAATAATAATAATAATAATAATAATAATAATAATAATAATAATAATAATAATAATAATAATAATAATAATAATAATAATAATAATAATAATAATAATAATAATAATAATAATAATAATAATAATAATAATAATAATAATAATAATAATAATAATAATAATAATAATAATAATAATAATAATAATAATAATAATAATAATAATAATAATAATAATAATAATAATAATAATAATAATAATAATAATAATAATAATAATAATAATAATAATAATAATAATAATAATAATAATAATAATAATAATAATGCCTCTAAATTAAGCCATCAAATTTCAGGGCTAATTAGAAAATAACACAGGGTTTTCGGATTACAAAATATCCAAGATGTACCAATACACAAGCGAATATCGGTTTCAAAAATGATGGCCTCATCCGGTGATTGGTGGTGTTTATCTTACACCACTGTTTAACTGTTTTTTGTCAAACTAATTTATCCTGCTTAAATTCGTTATTGGAATTTAAGTGGTTATAGCATGGCAAATAGGTCCCATACTAGATTTTGGGACTTATATGTTTTATCTAACCTCTTTGGGGCATAATTCAGAAACATAAAAGGTAGGACTCATGTACCGAGCACTTATATCCCTGCACCGGCACCGGGCCGTTTACAATGGTCAGTATTGACTTTTGACCTGTGGACTTAATACCCCTTACGATTTGGAACGGAACATATCTATGGTCATTGTGTTTGTTTCTCAATAATGTCTGGCTGATGAACAGTAAGAAGAAACGGACATTGTTAACCTTTTGCTTTGGCTTATTGGCCCTACGATTTGAAGATATGTTAAAAGACTAGATTTGACTGTTTTTTGTTCAATTCAATTCTGTCGCTTCTCTTAGCCTTCTCAAACGTACGATAAATAGTTGATATTGTTGGCAGTTGAATCTGCTCTTCGAAGATCAGTCAACGCAACGCAGATAAGCTGAGGTTCTTTCAATATATTTTGTTTAGCTTTAAACTCCAGGACGATTTCATCTACTTTTTATTGTACCCAACTTTCGGCCTAATAGAGCCGAAAATAGGGAGGTTCACGGTCTTTTAAATACCTAGAGTTTGATAAATTTTTTTCGAGAAAGGGCCTTAGTGCTTAATTGTCTTCTTAAGCGGTGTAATAGTGATTGGCGGGAGCAATTCTTTGGTTGATTTATGATCAGGTGTTGCTCCAAATGATAAGGATCCGAGACGAGACAGATTAATTGACTCAAAGTTGTTGATACATATTCATGTTGTTGTTTTAGTTAATTATTCGATGTTGTCCATTCTCTTTTGTTGAACATATAAACTCAATTATTGCATCGTCGATTACTGTTTGAAGCGTGGAAACGTGATACCAGTTTATGTGTTCCACAGCTAAGGTAACAAAATTGGAGAAGGAAACGAAACCTAAAACTAAATTTTGTCTGGGATAGTTGTATTGCATAGATATAGAATTTCAAATTTCGCAGGAGGGTATATTGCAGTGACAGCGGTCATTACGCCCTTGGTCCCGGAGAAGCTGATATGCCAACTACTGATTTTATCGTATATAAGAACCATCTTCAAGAATTCGTTGCGGTTCTGCCTGTATATATCGTTTGCGTATTCCAATATTTAAGTAACCTTTAAAAAACTATTCTAGTAGGTTTTTAACATTAATAGGAAGACTTTTCTCATTCATGTTGGCCATTCACTATTCAAGTGGGTTTCATTTATCAGGCAAAAAAAAAAACAATTTATTATTCATCAGATAAAGCTACTTCCCTAGGATCGCAAACTTTCATAATAAAATAAGTGCGTATGCACACACTTCTAGGATCATTTGCTGCTGCTGAATATTATTGTCAAACAAAATACAAATAACTTTTGGCGGTAAGAAATGCATTACTCTTCCAGTAGTGTCCATATTTGTATTAGTTAAATCTACTGACTTATCGCAAGTGTTTACTTTTACGCCTTATGGGTTATGGCTACTCGTATTGACTTTCATTTTTCTAATTCATGATTATTAATATTTTGCAAATAAAACATCAACATTATATCTAAATCTCTTCCTGTGTGCACATAATAAAGAAGCCGAATGGCTTTCAAATAAACCCGTAAAACTATGTCAGCATTAGATTCTTTGTCTATAAAAAGTATTTGTATCTCAATTCTCTGTAGGTATAATGACCTCCAGTTTTGCAAAATTTAAACCTCAGTCTTTTCCTTTCAAGTCAATCATAAAGATTTGATCAAATTTTGTTTATCCAAAATATAGTCATTAGGTTTACTAAATTAGCGCGCGCGCGCTTTTTCATTGAACAAAATTGCATATCATTAATGCAATATCAATGGAATCAATCACAATGGTCAAAAACACCATAATTAAGTTAAAACATCTGTTTCCCATAAAGTTACTATAAGTTTGGCCGCTCCGCTCTGTGTTTATGGTTGTGCGGACGTGGGGTGCTTGAATTTCAATTGATTTTTTGATAAGAATCGATAATCACCAACACTCTTTTCTTTCAGGTAAGAGTTGCAAATTCTAACGTACAAAAATAAATAAAAAAAAAAAACATTTATATCTTATGGATCGTTTGTATGTTATGAAAAAAGTGTTTCTTTTAACCTACATTAAACACAATATGGCATATGGACTTTGATTTCATTGTTTTGCTGTTTGAAAGTGCATGCCTAGGTTATATTAATTTTTTTTTTAGTTGTTTATCCGTGTTTCAGTATACAGGGTGTCCCGAAACTGATGGTCAAGTGGGTACCGGTGGAAAGCGGAGGTTATATCCGTGCTAAGAAAAATAAGAAAAAATCCATCTTTTTTAGTTAATATTTAAGGAAAATATTGAAAAAAATAATGAAAATCGATTCCCCAGGTAGATGGGGTCGTCACAAATGTTCCAATTTTTTATATATTTAATTTTTAAACGTTATGCATATAAAACATGTTATTGATCACAATAAGAAATCTAAAAATATGTATTGTTGGTTTCGTTGGAAAAAAAAGCTTCACTGAGTAATGGTCCAAAAAAATCCGGTAAGATAACTTTGAAACTTAGGCCGGTTCCTCATTTGTCGGTGCGGTATCTGTAGTCGGTATTTACCGCTTTACCGAATGTCAAATCAATTGCATGTTCATCTCCTGACTTGTCGGTAACCTTCCGCACAGAATTATTCAAAACTTTAAATTCGAAGCCGTCTCGGATATCATTTTTTTCAAAAATTATTATTTTGTATTAATAAATATTTTCTTATATTTTTGTTTATACAAAACAAACTGTTGCCTAGACGACAGACGTCAAACACAAATTCCTTGCGGTAAACATACAAACAATACTGATACTCTATACCGACACTCGGTAAACCTTTTTCTAACCGTACCGATTCCGCACATACCGCACAAATCAGTAGGTGTTCATTGAAATGTATGTATTCAGTGAAATATCGGTACCGAATGTGTACCGAGGAAACCGAGAGATACGATACCGCACCGACAAGTGAGGGAGCGGCCTTAATGTTCAAAAAAAGTACCGCACTACCCTCCGAGTGGTATTTAAAAAAAAGTCCCCATACTTCTATAAAAATATTATCAATATTACAGACCGTTTTCGAGCTTTTAAAATTCTGACTAAAAAAATTGGAAATTGTGATATTTTACTGGGAAAACGTATGATACGTGCCGCAAAATAATAACGGATTTTTGTAGAGCGATTAAATACAAATTTATTTTGCTATTGGAAGGGGTCTTTCTCTCCCGCTTAGGCAGGATGGGCAATTTTATAAATTAACACCTGCATTAAAATAAAATATATTTAAAAAATAAAGGCTACACTTACAGTAATAAGCCATAAGTCTCTTTAAAGCCAGAAGTCAGCTCTATCGTAAAAATGTTTAAATTTAGTAATGTCAGCAAATATTTTTTGAAAATACTTATTTCAAACTTGCCAATGTGGAAAACAGTGAAAAGACTTTTTCGATTTTTTTTCGAAATAATGAAAATGTGTATGTAAAATTAATTTTAGTATCTAATATACTAATAATTAAATGATTCTATGATTAATAGTTTTTGAGAAAGCTGGGAACTACCAAAACTAGTTTTTTATATTTTGTTTGGTATTTGCGGTATGTATTGAGTTTTCCGTTTAAAAACAGTGGCATGTTGCCCCTTGCAACCCTACCTGCGTGTGATCACCCTATTTGGCATCACTTTAGGATCTGATGTAGGTTGAGGTTGGGTTATGCAATGATTTAAACCTTAAAAAAAACTTTGCATATATTAAACAGAGTGAACATATTGTTTTATTTTTCGGTTTTGAGTTTGAAGTTATTTTTTTTTGAAAAATAATGTCGAAAATAAATTGATTTTAAAATTGGAAATAAGTGGAATATTCTATCTTTCAAAAAAAAGTTTAACTTCTAATTGTTGGTGTTGCCGCAGTTATTAAATATTTTTCTTTTAATTTAAGTCTTTTATAAGAATATTGTCCCTCCTGCATAAATGGGGGAAGATAGACCCACTGCCATTCTGAAAAAATGTTTGTAACTATTTAGTTGCTCTCTACAGACTTCGATTTTTTTTTTGCAGCGCCAAAGATATCGTGCCGAGTAAAATATCACAATTTTCAATTTTGTTAGACAACATGTTAAATGCTCAAAAACGGTTTATAATATTGATAATATTTTTATAGAAGTAGCAAGTGTGTATCGTTTTGAAATCTTGATAAAATTCCCAAATTTTTTGAATAACTTGCCGAGGGTAGTGCGGAAAATTTTTTTTTTAAATATGAAGTTTCAAAGTTATCTTACAAATTTTTTTTAACCATAACTCAGCGAAACTTTTTTTGCTACGAAACTAACAAAATTTAGTTTTAGATTTTTGATTGCGATCAATAGCATAATTATTATAGATTACATATAAAAATAAAGCATATAAATATTTTAAAATTTGTGTGTAAAAATGTGGCCTAGGGAATCGATTTTCATCATTTTCCTATCTAATCCTACCTTTAATCTTAACTTAGCAAAATGGCTTTTTTTTCCTTATTTTGTCCAGTAGGTACTAATATGACCTCCTCCATCCCCTTGTTCCCACATGGCATCGAGTTTCGAGACACAATAAATCAGATGTACAATAACTGTCTTGGGATATGTTTTCCGATTTTTTCCAATCGAATTTTTTTTCAAAAATGCTCGTCTCAATGTCTTAATAATGATTACAATAATTCATTTGCTGAAATTGGTGTTATGATTATTCCTGAGAACGAGGTTGTATCACAACTTCGTCTTCTTAAATTTTCAGATAAAATTGGATATGAAAACATGTCCTTTATTCTATAAAAACTACATAGAAAGTTTGGCCAAACCCCTTACAAAGCTTTTTAACTTATCACTTCGGAATGTTGAGTTTTTAGATGAATGGAAAGTATCCTATGTAACATCGATTCATAAATCTGGCTCTTAACAATTGGTAACTAATTATAGAGCCATTTCAAAACTACAATTGATTCCTAAAGTGTTTGAAGCTATCGTAAAAAATAAGCTTTGTGAATTGTTAAAAAAATGTTTTATCTGATTTTCAGCACGGATTCGTTAGTAGTCGTTCGACCGTAACAAATTTAGCCATATTTTCATATTTTTGTATTAATAATATAGAAAAAGAATATCAAGTGGACACTATCTATACAGATTTTCCTAAAGCTTTTGATATGTGCTTTTACAAAAACTTGAGATTATTGGTATTGAATAATTTTTGCTTAAATCGAAGAAGAAGCTACCTTACTGAAAGAAAACAGTTTGTAGTAATTAGTTAAAAAATATCTAAAATAATCTTCAACACTCTGGAGTGCCTCAAGGCCTCTTGGTCCTCTTCTTTTTCTCCTCTTTATCAATGATCTTCCGAGTATTGTTGTGTCTTCTTCATGTCTACTTTATGCTGATGACTTGAAATTATTCATAGGCTTCATGACGGAGGGTCAGTCATAAATGAGGATTTTCTTTCTGTACTCATGAAAATTGGTCGCGACATTTCTTTTCAAGAGTGTGTGATTGCCGGGGGCGTCATAATTGGAAAAGGGGATCGGGATCGGGAGTCTCGTGAAACTTCCTATTAATAACTACTCATAATAAAAAGGAAAAATCAGAACATAATAAAAATAACAACCAAAAACAACAAATCAATAAATTCGCCATTTCAAAACCCGATTTCCGGATTTTTTTCCATGGACGGATTTTGTCGGATTTTGGATACCTATATTTTCCAGTAGTGGTTACTGTTAAAAATCTAAATAAGAAAATCTTCTGCTGTAATTTTGCCCACGTTAAGTCATCCATTGCCTGGACTAATATATTATTCCGCCAGATCGCCAATCGATTAATAATAAAAAGTTTGTCATAACCTATATTAAATTAAACAATTCATCGTTTTCAAAGAGCCTTGGAATTTTTTCCATAGAATTGATTTAATAATTCCCATTCATTGTTTTCTTCTTAAAAACTACTAAAACAATAATTTTCATTTACCCCACTAGAAGAATTTCTCATTTTCCAGTTCTATTTTATTCAAGCTCACCTGTCAAATTCTTTAAGGTTTTAAACTTCAGTGCTGGAATAGTTTCGTACCCACTTTTCTATATTCTTGAAAAAAAAATTAGAAATTCTGACCATTTGGAATCTCAAAAATTAAATAAGAAAAAAACATCATAAACACAGTTCCCATCGTTCTAAAGACAATAAAACAAAATTAAATTTAACTATTTCTCTCATAATTCCCATTCTCCAGCAACCTAAGGGGTTTCAGGTTCAGCACAACACAAAATATATTTACCCTGCGAACCTAAAAAATTCCATGGAAAATATTTTCGCCCTGGAATGTCCGTTCAACAACAACGTTTCGAAATAAAACCAAAACAAAAAAGAGAACATTCCGCTCGAAGAAACCACAATAAGGATTGTTCTTCAACAAAGTAGTAGAATGCAATACCCTGGGAAGCGCACCTCATCATACCCCTCATTTTATATGAACCTTGATTTTAACTGGTGGTGGCGCGGTGATGAGTGACACCCATCCGTCCATCCAACCATCCATCCATCTATCTATCTAAGCATTCCATCTATCTATGTTTTATATCGTATGGGGCTTTAGCCTCGAAGATTGCAATTTTCACCATTCCTGTTGTGTGGTGCAGCGCCGCACAATGAGGACGACGACGACGACTCCAACAATGATGAGGACGACGACGACGAAGACGACGAAGTTTGTTCGCCAGAACTTTTCATTTCAGCCTTCAAATAACAATGACTGCATCAAGGACTTATAGACGTTGTGTGTTGTGTGAAAAGGGCGTTACTCGAACAGTGATTGCATTCCTTCGTTGTGCTGAAGAAGCCACAAGCTCTTGGTTATCTGTTGATACTTCCTTTGCGCCAGGCTCCCCAAATAAAAAAAAAAACAACCTTATTCCTTCATTTCGACTGGAAATGGTTACAATTCATGCCACACTGCTTTCCCCCATTTATCGCCCGCAGGGAGTCTTGTGTATGGAGGAACATCACAATGATTGCCTCTGTATGCGCTTGCGTTAGCTTGAGGAGAAACGAAGGACAAGGAAGCCCAGAGAGGAGCAGTAGGTGGAGCCAAACATGCACTTGAACAATATCGAAGCTATATGGCTTCGTAATATACCTACTCCGCCAGAATTAGTAATGAACCACCATGACGAAGTCCGAATACTTTTATCCGAAAATCCAATTTCGGAAAACTTGCGGGCGGGCCACGAATTCTGTTGGCTGTGTATGATGCTCCATTCTTCATGATTCATTGCCTAATAGATCCTTGAGGCATATTTATGAGGCTCTTAAGTTGTTGTGTCTTCGTTGGGGTTTTTATTTCTTCTTCCTGTGGCAAGTTGAACCTATTTGCACACAGTTCAGTGTTCAGTGTATAGACGACGACTCCGGCATTGGGCTTAAGAGGTCTTGAGTTGAGAGCTGCTGAGCTGCTGGTGGGTAGGTTAGGTAATTGCCCCATTCAACCCAATTAGGATTATATAGGTATGCCTGGATGTTGTTGGTGCGATCGTCACGGTAATTGATGATGATGAAAACTGTCGTCTCCACTTAAAGTCTGCCAACAACCAGATGTTTAACTTAAAGGTTATAGTTAGGGCTCAGGTATTTTATGTATTTTAAATCCATGTTAAGCACAGCAGAACGACTGTTCGAATATCAATTACTATAGCGAACATTAATTGAACTTTTTTACTAGAAATGTTTTTTTTGAATAAATGTTTTAATAGTTTATTCTTTTTTATGAGATGCGGATGATGTCGAATTTACCTTGTTATTAAGTGGACATTTAAAGTTCAATCAAAGATATTGCATGGTTTGGTTCCAGTGGCGTTATCTTATATTTCCAAGGCTTCATAGAATTGCGTTTTTTTTTAAGTTTTTCGTATGTTTCTACAGTAGTATAGCAGTACTGTGTCTATAATTCTATTCAAATTACTTTTGGTTTTTTAAATATATTTCTTCAAATCTTGTCAACAATTTTCGACATTATTCATATCGGTTGGCGGTTGTTGAATAAATTCAGACAATCTGCTGTTCAAAGCACCAAGGTAGTCATAATTTTTATAGTATTTTTGGGTCATTTTCCTGCTTGAACATTTGAAAAAACAAGGATATTTTCCTATTTCCTTGTTCATGTATTTTTTAATTCAATTGACGGAAAAGTGAACCCGGACTTCTTTCCCGTTTCGCGGGGAGGGCAATTTTCTATAACTTTTTTTTTTTTAATTAAAACACAAAAAATACGTACCTATTAAAGTACCTACCTACTTATTTCGTTTCAAAATCTAAAATCCCATACAACGTAAAAGCGCATTTCAAGGTTTTTATTCGATTTGTGAGTTTTGATTGCTTAAAAATAATACGTAAAATAAAAAAACAACTAAGTAGAAAACTCAGGACTAATTTTGGACTTCGTTGAATTATTTATTCAAAATAGATTTTTATGGCTATTCGTCCCGGTAACTCACTTGGACTCATCAGTTGACAGTGAGTACCTTTGTCAAAACGCAACTTTTGATTTATTCAGTTCAACATATATAAAGTTTTTGACAAAAACTTAACAAGATTAAATTTCTAATCATTAAGTTGGAAGGAAAGCAAGAGGTTTAGGTCAAGGGCCAGACTAAGTTAATGAATTGAAGGTTTTAATACAAACTCTATATACTAAGTGAGTAAGTGAGTTACCGGGACGAAACGCTAATTTTTGGTTGACTTAAAGGCCGTAAAAAGCTATTTTGAATCAGTATGCAAAATAGTTTTTAGCGGAAAACTTAAAACGTCAGTTTATTTTTTTTAAGAAAAAATGTAAATAAATATATTTTTTTTTAAATCGTGTGCAAAGTTAAACAAAAAGCAGTTTGAGATTTTAGGTTTTTATTTTCACGGACGATATTCATATTAGATAAAGTTTTATATTTTCGGAACTTACCGCGTTATAAGAAATATTTTCTAATTTCTTTCTACCTAAGAAAATATATCTTATAACGCGGTAAGTTCCGAAAATATAAAACTTTATCTTAAAAACTGTTTTTTTTAACTTTTTCAAGAATAAAAAAAATCAAGGATTTAAAAAAAATTATTTTTTAAAATATAAAAATCAAATTGCAAAACTATAAAAACTAAAATACTTAACGGTTTTTAGCAAAAATAAAGTACGCCACCACAGGTCTGAAATAACACAGAATTTATGAAAAAAAAAGTATTTCGAAAATTGTTTGACGGTTTGTTATGAAATCCTGTATTTTATTTTTAGTTTTTTGAATTTTTTTTTTAGATTTGGTATGCAGTTTTTAGAGTTTATTAATATACATGTGATGATAAAATTAAAAATAATTTTTAAAAATAATTCATAACATTAATAGACTTTCCTGTTTAATTTGGTTCTTATCAAATGATAGCCAGTACCAACGAAAAATTCTCAAAAATGTTCATCAAAACTGTTGGAGCCGTTTTCGAGCAAAATAAGCTTTGCCTAATTTCAATTTGCCCTCTGGGGAATGCCAAAAGAATCACACACACCCAAATTGAAGATAATTGCTTAAGCCGTTTAGGCTGCAGCTCGTTATATGTACATACATATGACAGAAAGACAGACAGACAGACATTTTTTGTCGATCACTTTTTTAGACTTCTCTATTATCGTAATGTCATGTTTGATTGTTATCTCATTTTTTAACTTGCCTTATAGTCCCTATAATTGCAACTCGCAAGTAAAAATTGATTCGAAAATAATTCAATAAGAAAATAATTTGGGTGTACCTACATATTTCTGAATATCAATTCTCATTGTTATCGATTAACCAGTTTTCGAGAAAATCGAAGGTAAAATAACCGAATGAGACGTATTGATGACATACCATAGGTTGTAGAGAAATCACTCATATACCAATAATCTCTAGAGGTTTTAGCTTCTTAAGTGTTTCTGAATATGAAGTTTTTAATGCAGTTACTGAAATTAAATCAAATACGATCGGATTAGATGGAATGCAGCCAAAGTTTTTGAAAATTACTATTCACATGGTGCTCTCCGAAATTGCATACAGTTTTATAAACATTTTAAACTACTTTATAACATATTCTTCTGCCTGGAAGATTTTTAAAATCATTTTTGTCCTTAAAAGGAATGTCTCTGGAAACAAAGCATATCGTCCTAAATCGATTCTGAATTTTGTCTCAAAGGTTTTTGAAAAACTTATGAGCAGACAGGTAAATTCTTACCTCAATGAGTTGACCTTTTATTACCAAGGCAATTTTTTTATTTTATTTTTTTTTATTTTTATTTATTTATTTCAAAATCTCTTACAAAGTAGGACAAGAGTCTTATAAATTGTTGAAAGCCTGTAAATCAATTACAGAACTTTGGGTAAATCTATTAACATATTAATTTATTAAAAAAGAAAATAGAAGCAATCTGGTTTCATGCCAGAGCACAGTTGTACTACGGCGCTATTAAGCTTGGTAGAGTACATCACGAAATTCTCATTCTTTAGCTGAAAAATAAATTCACTTATTATTATTGAAACTAATGGAAAGTAAACAGCTCAAAAGCTGTTTACTGCAACCAAAAAATGCCTAATTCTCTAATTTGAAACTAGGCTGGTATCCCACAAGAATCAATTTTAGGCCCGCTATTATTTACCCTCTTCAATAATGACATTCCCTCAGTCTTAAAATGCTGTAAGATCCAAATGTATGCTGATCATGTGCAGAAGCACTTAAGCTATGCGAAAGGCTTAGACGACTATGTCACAGAGCAAATTAATGAAGACCTTAACTTGATAGCCTTCTTGGTCAAAAAAGAAAAAGCTAATGTTAAATTCCAAAAAAAGTCAAGCCATATTAATTGGTCGCTCGAACATTGATACTCAAAGCGTACTACACTTTTCTTAGAAGGATTACTGCTACCCTACGTCACTAGTTTACAAAAACTCGGTATTACATTTAACCAAAATCTCAACTGGAGAAATCAGATTGTTAGAACAGATTCCAAGATCTACGGATCCCTTCGAGCTTTGTATCAAATTGGAAACTGTCCTTTTAAAATTAAGGTAATGCTGGTTAAGTTACTTTTGTTGCCAATTATTTTTGGTGCCTAACCTGTTTTTTGTGACTTAGATAATTACTCCTTACGTAAATTGAAATTTGCTATCAATAGCACAGTAGGGTTCGCTTATAACCTTGGTCAAAGAAAACACATTTAAGGCTTTTCTTGGTAAATTACAAAAAATATCTCGAATTTAAAACAGTAACCTTTCTAGATACTCTAAAAGACAATAAATTAACTGAATACCTTTTTCAAAGAATTCAATATTTTCATCTTCTTCCTGTAGAAGTATTGTATACGCCATAAGACTTTGGAAGTCCCTTCCAGTCTATACCAGAATGTCTTCAAGCATTACAGATTTTCAAGATAAATTTAAACAACATTATTGCACAAAAGCGCTGTTAGTCTTAAGAACTATTTTATCAATTTTATAATTCAATAATTCAGTGGTACTTATGAATTATTGCATTATAGAATTGAAAAAAAGATCTTAATTAATTATAAATATGTTTCAAGTAAATAATACGTAAATAAATAGTATAAATAAATAATAAGTATATTTGTAAGATAGCTACTACTATTTTAAGCTAAGATTTATTTAAATTTGATCTTGTTTATATTGTTTCTTATGAAATAAATTCAAATAGATACAAATACTTGCGGTTCGAGTCTGATTCCCACAATATGAATGCTGGTGTGCCCCAGGGCTCCCTTCTGTCTCCGACTCTTTTCTTCATTTTTACTTGCGATTATAAGGCAAGTTTTGGATTCGTGAATATAAAAAAATTGAAATAACAATCAAAAATGACATTACCATCATAGAGAAGTGTAAAATAGTGATCGACAAAAAATGTCTGTGTGTCTGTTGGTCTGTTAGTATGTATAACGAGCTGCAGCCTAAACAGCGTAAGCGATTATCTTCAAATTTGATGTGTGTGATTATTTTAGAATTCCACAGTTACCCTCTGTGAATTGGAAATTTAATTTTTAGGCATAAAAAACGCTACCTGCCATGTGACCGTTTAGGCTCCAACGATTTTGATGAAAATGTTTGACAGTTTTTTTGTTGGTATTAGCTGTTATTTGATTAAAACCAAATTTACGGGAAAAGTCTATTAACGGTACCTTTTATATAAGGTTTATTTAATTTTTGACTTTCTGGGTAACGGCTCTTTGGATTTCTGTCAAATTTTATATGTGAGAAGATCTATGTAGACAAATTAATTCTGCATATCAAAATTTTGAATAACTTTTTTTTTTAATTAAAATTAATTTTTGAATTTTTTTTTGTTCAAAAATCAATATTTTTAAAACTGATCAAAAAAATAATTTTAAGTTTTATAATCACATGTATCACATAATCAAACTGCATACCAAAATTTCAACAAAACTAAAAATAAAAAACTGGATTTTATCAAAACTGGTTCTACAATTTTCGAAATACATTTTTCATAAATTCCTTGTTATTTAAGACGTGTGAGGGCGTACTTCATTTTTACTAAAAACCGTTAAGTATTGTGGTTGTTAATATTTTTTATAAGTTTAAACTGTGTTATTCTCAACGCAAATGTTACTTATTTCTGTCAAAGATCTTGCTTTCCAATATGATCAGGCACATAAGAGCAAGTACATGCGACCCAGTCGTGCAATTTATTTTATTTTCTTATAATTTACACACACGACACACTAAGGGGATTTGGGCTATCCTTCTAATGTCAGTGGACACAGCGCGTGCTTAAGGTAAATAGGACGAGGCTTACAAGGAGATGCCGATGCACATTTATTTTAAATTTCTGGACATAATAATGAAAAGGAAAAATAGAGTTTGACAAAACATTGCATGTTCGAGTTCTACGGCTGAAGAACGAATCTCTGCACCTAACTTGAGATAGCTAAAAATACTGCTAAGTGCTTAGGTTTTCTGTATCGGTGTTAGAAGTTTTTTCCCCTTCTGATCTGGCTACAATTTATAAAGCGTTTATACGCCCAAAACTCACACCTCTGGGTTGGTGCTTCTCAACCATCAGTACATCTTGCTCGATAGTTGTTTCGCGAGAAAAATTTTCCACAATTTTGGTTGACTCCGCTATTCAGAGATCAACCAATACAAGTCAATACAACATAGGAAAAACAGAAGATATATTAACTAGTTAGAAATTAATTCAAATCCGTAATTCGTATAAGGATAATGCGATTACAAGCTTTTCAAAAAAGCTTTTGCATTTGCAGTTAATTTTGCTGCTAGTTCACGCAATGGATCATCCATTCTAGATATTGATATAAACAAACCAACTATGTTCCAGAATGTAATGAATGACATAACTACTACTTATTAAATTCCTTCGATCCAACTATTCTCCAATCTTTTAAGACGAATGAAAACAGCTTTTGTCTAACCTCGACGATCTTTCTTTTTGCTCTTCCTATTGATCAATTGCACTTATCTCCTTTGTTGACCTTGAAGTCATGGTAATGCTGATCAACCCTTAGTTTAAAAAATATCTCGAAGATCGAAAGCTTTTAATGACCCTCCATCTGATCCAAAATCTCACCGAAGAGTTGACCGATCTCTACTCATACTTTTTCATAATCGTTCTCAAATCCATGTCCAACTCATTTGGATGTGGAATACCAACGGTACCGTATGAGAACTTCATTAAACTCCGATCTTTACGGAAATGGTGTAATTGCCTAACGCGCCGCAACATTGTATTTATAACAAAACTTCCTTAAATGAAAATAAAAAAAAAAATTAAATCGATTACCATTAATTTTAACGCGCGTTTACAGTTTTCGATTCGGAATTATAATTTAATTGAATATCCAAAATATACATCGAATATATGTATGAACCTCATACATATGACTTGAACCGTACGACTCCAAGTAAAAAGGCCACCTACTTCGTAGCCTCACAGCTTCTTTTGCCAAAGAACGCGATCAAACGCAGTGTTCCTTCCAGAGCCAGTGGTGGGAAAAAGAATCTTGAAAAAAATCAAGTGGTTATCCTTTTTGCCTTCGGAGATACCACCAGCACCTCAAGACTACACGAAAGATATAGGGACGAACATGATTGAGGGATGGAAAAATTAGCAAATTTAATGGCTTCATTGTTGATGCCCTTTTATAGCTCGAATGGGGCCGAATGGACTCTGGAGTATGGAGGTACCCATAGCCAGGCTGTAGGGACGCATGCCGGCAAATTGCGTGAACAGAAAACAAATCGAACTGCCAACGAACCCGAAATGCCTGGTAATGTTTGGTGATCGCGTCCTGTTGATGTTGGTTCTTCTCGTTGGCTGATGATGGCGATGGTGGAGGGACACGAATGTCGGACACGAAATTGTTGCGTAATTTCGAGGCGTGAAGAACACCAACGAAGGATATAATTATTGCCTTTATTACGAAGGCTTAGAGCGTTGGTCGTCGTCGGTCGGTAGGATCCAAATCAAGCATGCAGCTTCAGCAGCCGATTTTTTTCTTTTAGGATTTCTTTGTAGTTTTTTCCGTTAGGGTTCCGTGTTTATCTTAAGAGATTTGCCGCGATCCGAAAAGAGCGCTAATATTGGGTGAGATAGGCGTTTAAAAAGGCACCTTTTGTGGAAACCTATTTTTTTTCGAGAGTTTGTATGGAATGTTAAGATTTTTTTTATATCGTATTTTTGTTTAAATTGAAAACTGTTATGAAGGATTAAAGAGTTCCTACTCAGTAATCAGAATAATAGTCCCAATCTTTCCTCACGATGCGACGTGCCGCAGATCATCAAGGTAATGTAATCTCGTGGAGTAATCCTTGAAAGAAGTAGAGCAAAGTAATTACAAACATGACCTAATTTAATTTCGAAATCCACCGCTCCTTTAAAGGTGCATAGGTGGTTCCTCTTGAGCACCTATCAGGCATCTCCTGCCTGCAACCATGTTGCGTATCATCTGAAAAAAAAACTGACATGCAATCATTTTTATTACGCAAAGGTGTGACCTTATGGAAGCCGATGCCAAAAGATGAAACAAATTTATTTCAATCTTTAGTTCCATCATTCACATAGGTAAGGATGGTACCTATTAAAGGTAGGAGACCTGGACATCGCAGAGTTAATTAATACCTGAAGAGGATGGTGCATTAAGAATTTCGTATCCACCCATAGTTCAATCTCTCCACATGAGATTCTGGCGTTCCAAGGGTCATCATTTCTCGATGAAGACCTCCCTGGAAGTCGGATGTCGTCATTGACGTTATTGTTTCACACTTAAGAAGCATAACAGAACAAAGGTGCGGCGATTATTCTTGCTGTGTGTTTGTGTGATGCATTTTTGTTTAACAACCTCAACACCTAAGCAAGAGGCAGACAGATCCAAATTAGACTACAGGTAAATCTTTTTCCTACCTTCTCATTACAGCCATGGCCTAACACACGTTATAAGTTACGACGTTAATTAAGTCAATCAAGGTATGTTAATGGGGTTGTGGTTAACATGTTGTTGGTCTTATATACGCTTGTGTGATACGATGCTTTAAAAATTAATTCCACCTATTAGAAGTCATGTTTTCTAAGTTCTGCACCTAAAGGTTGGAGAATCAACAAATGACACGAAACCAGAGACCAACTAAAATGAAAAACCAACGACAATCTCTGCATCTCTCTCTGGCGGACTGAATCTGATAAAAAAAAACCAGAAAAAACAACAAAGATTAACATCAATTTATTTTATTAAGACATAAATAGTGTTTCGTGCAGAAAGCATCGTAATTTGGCATTTACATGCACGCACCTCCTTCACCACCACAATATTTATACATCGATCACTACAAGCGCTATGGCAATATAATTCTAAAGACATACCCAGAGGAGTCGAGCTAATGATGCCATTAAAACGTCGACGCAATGTTGACTACAGTATGGCGAAAAACTACTGTTCCATACAAGAATATAATTTTATTTTTTCGAGAAGTCGTAAGGCTGTTAACTTATGTCAACTAAGCGCAATTCAATACTAAAAGAAAAAGAAGAGTTTTGGAAACTTCATATAATTTTATTTTTAATGTAAGACTTCTTCATTGTTGGCTCCTCCACTGGCACTTAAGATTACTTCTATTTTAAACCCAATGCACCTTAAGTTTAGTTTAGTTTAGGTTAGTTTAATTTATTTTTAGTTACATATAATTATTTTGTAATTACTAAACAGAGTAGGACAAATCTTATAAGTTATTGGTAGTTTATGAATTTAGGTACAAAGTTCAAGATTTTATATAACTAGCTTACCCACCTGGCGTTGTTCCTGGTATACCATACATTTTCCAAAAAATTACCCCGACGCGGCGGGCGTGGCGTGTTGCCACCTAGTTATCAAAATAGCTTTTGTTACTTCTTACAAAATTAGCTATCTGCTGGTCAAACGACCTCAGCGGCACCAAGGGGTGATTAAAATAGTCTTTGCTACTCCTTAAAACATCATCTAACTGCTTGTAAAAGTGCCGTCAAAATCGGTCCATAATTAAGAATTTTCGAAAAAAAAGAAGCCCAGCGCCACCTATCTGTCAGTGAAATTCCCGTCAAAATTGGAGAAGTAAGACAGACAAAAATTTTAAAAATTGTGTTTTTGTTATAAGTACAATATATACTTTTATATGCATCTTGTAAAAAGCTCTTATTTTGATATTAAAAACAGAATCTTCATTTTTATTTGTGTGTATAGAAAAATACAATAATTCAAAATTGAAATTGATAAAAAAGGAGCGTTTGATAAAATAAAGAAGAAATATAAATTAGGAAGAGATAGGAAAGAAAAATAAAATTTAATAGAAATTACAGTGGTTTGCAAATTAATAGGGATAATCATGGATTTAAGGATTTGTTTTGATTCCATATCAATTAATAAAATGTCTTGTGTATACATAAATAAATAAGTATTTTTTATTGTTAATTCTTATTATTAAATAAAAATAAGTAGTAAAATTGTATTCCTTAAATTAATAACTTAAAAAATAGGTTTTTATACAAAGGAACTAAAAATATTACAGAAAATTAATATTTTGTAACGTTGCCTTTTGTTATTATTAACGCGCGCAAAAAGGACTATTTGTTTCCATTTTAATGTAGAACACACTGCGCGGGCATTAGGAAGATAGGGAGGGGAGAGATAGGAGGTGTCGATTAACATTGATTTTGAATGTTTGCAGATCAAAATGGCAAGGGAAAATTTCGCCGGGTAAATTATTACCAATTCGTGTTGTTCGGCTAAAAAAGAATCCCTATATTTCACGGTACGTCCGAAATTGGGCTCAAGGGTGAACTAATGAGCATTCCTAGCAAGACGAGTATTACAGGAGAAACTTTTAAGGGGAGGAATGCAGCTGGCTACTTCGAGTGAACATTTTTTATAAATGAAACGATAAAATAAGGAAAGACATGAAACATTGCTTCGATGTTCGAGAGGGGCAATTGTTGCAGCGTCAGTTCTATTTCCTATGAGTCTTAAAGCTCGATTTTGTATTCTATAAAGCAGTTGAAGAGCTGTTTGTGAAGCATCTGCCCAGAGGTGGGAGTTATACTCGAGTTTAGGGCGTATAAACGCTTTATAAATTGTAGCCAGATCAGATGGGGAAGAATACTTCTTATGCCTTAATAACTGCTTGAATACGCCTCGGCATGCTATCAATCCACTTTTTGCGCCTTCTTTTGTTGCAGAGCAGTGGTGCCAGACCTCTATTAGTTTTTCTAATAGTTTTACTTTGGTTGTAATGACTTCTTTGGTAATTTTCCTTTTCGTGATCTCCCACAGGTTTTCTATGGGGTTCCTGACAGGTAAATTGCCTGGCCAGGATAAAAGTGGTATGTTTTGGTCATTTAAATACTTCGTCACGCTCTTTGCTTTATGGCACGGAGCTTAGCCAAGCAAGAAAAGGTATGGTTCGTTGTTTGGGAACCATTCTCGTAACTGGGGTATGAGACGAGTTCGCAGAATGTCCTTATGTTAGTTTTTTCTCATGGTTCCCTGGACAACTTGGAGACGTTTAACTCCTTTTGTGCTGATAACTGCCCAAACCATAACCTTTACAGGATATTTTACCCTTTCTACGATGCAGCCGAATAGTATTTCTCATCGGGACACCGCCGCACGAAACTGCTATTATCAGCTAAAATTTTAAATGATGACTCATCAGAGGAACACACCTGTAATAAAAGGAAAGAATATTAACAGTAAAAAACAATCAAATTTTTTTAATAACTTTTTATTTCTTGAGTTAAGTGATTTATTAACATACCTTGCTCCAGTCATCAATAGTCATGTGACGATGACCCCGAGCCCAAGACAAACTTTTTTTTTCATGGCCTCTCTTATGCGTAGTTTCTTAGCAGGACGACGAAGACCCGAAAGTCCTTCCTCTGCCAAACGTGGTTGCACAGTTCTTTTGGAAACCAATATTCCAGAATCATGCACCATGTTCGTGAGGGCACTTTTGTGCGATTCTGAATGCAGATGTCTCGGATTTTCCTATCCGTGCTGGGCGTTGTTATTCGTTTTCTGTTACATTAACGGTTTTTTTGGGAGTAAATGAAACATTTTAGCCCAAATTTAATTTCAATCTACTAACAACAGATTTCGAAACACCCGCAATCGCAGCAATTTCTCTTTGGTGCTTTATCCTTTTTTTATGACTTTTGAAGAATAAAACGTGTTTTTCCCTCGAATAAAACCATTTAAAAAAAACTCTAAGTAAGTAGTCTGTGTAATAAAAATCAACATGTACACATAGAACCAAAACAAAAGCTGAAAAGAACACTTAAACAAGAAAATTATTATTATTGATTTCGCTTAACCCACTGTAGTTGCTTTGACTGAAAGAAAAATCTCAATCTATTTGAAACTGTTGTGATCTGCTTGATTCACCTAAATTCTGTGGGAGTGAATTCCAAAGACGAAATGCAGCAATAAACAAATGGCAAATAGATCGCATGTACTTCCTCTTATGTGCGGTCACATCTTCGAATAAAATTTGAAAAAATATTAAAGGAATTTCAAAGTTCTTATTCGATTTTTCTGACTTTTGATTGTTGGAAAAAAGTACGTTAAATAGTTTTCAGCGAAATTTTTTAGAAAATGTAGTGTATTTTTTTTAAAAACTTTTTTTAAAAATAAAAAAAAAACAGTTTTCGAGAAATTCGAAGAAAAAAAACGGTCCTATGGGTGGTACCGTTATAGAACAAATTTCGAAAAATGTATTCTAACTGAAAGATGTATTGTTGTAAAAAAAATAGCAAGCTGAAAGTTTTATCAAAATCGTTTAAGCCGTTTTAGAAAAAAATCAATTTTACTTGCGATTATATATTTATATCAAATTTTTGTTTGCATAATCTTTTAATAGAAATTCTTATTTATAATTATTATAATTACTGTCTGGCTTGGTTTTAAAAATTGGAGTCAGGATGCGGTATTTTGTATCCTCATTTGTGTCCATTGCTGGTTCTCTCGTAGAACGGGGCTTTGTCTTTGTTCATTATATTCTCGAATAGGTCTCTGTGATGGATCGAATGTTGAGGTAGAGATGGTTTAGCTCTAGTTGTTGCTGGAGTAGTTGCTGTATTTCCAAGTTGGGGTGGTCCTCCAAGTTCCTCAATATATTTTTGGAGAGCTGTATCATGAACTGACGCAATTATTGTATATTTCACAGTCATACCTAAGAACTGGGATAACTAGTGTCTTAGCAAGAATCATTCTGGTTTTCGATTGGTTAAACTGCTGAACGGCTCACAAGAATTTAAGAACTCCATTTGTTTTTTCTACAATAGAATTAACGAGCCTAGATTTCTTGATGTGGTGTAAATTCTAGTGGGATGCGACTCAGAAGTAGGTTATTTTGAAATTATACAGAGGACTTTTTTAAATTTTTTTAGGCTCAAATATTAACGGTACCTGTCATATGACCATTAAGTAAAAACTTATTTTTCTCGGAAACTTCTCCTAGAATTCCTCATAGGGCTTTTCGCAATTTTATTTTTAGGGCTAAATATAACGGTTCTTGTCATTGACATATAGTGGTTAATTAAAAACTTCTCAAAAACTGCGGCAATGAAGAGTTTTTTGGTTGGTATTGGCCAAGGGGCAAGGGGGTTTCTTGAACCTCCCCTCCTAAGAAATGTAATGTTCGCAAACAAATTTCTTTTTGCTAAAGAATTAGGTATAAGCTCGAAAATCTAAATATTACACAGATGCCAACTTTTTTTGGTCAAAATATAAATCCATCATTATCTATGTTTTATTAAAAACACGTTTTTTTGCTGTTCGAATGATTTTGAATAGGTATGCTGACTATATTTACACTTTTTTTTCTACTAATTTGTTTGTTTTTTGCTTAGATTACGATAAAAAAATCGTGAATTCAATTAGGCGAGGAAAGAAAAGTTTTGAAGAATTATTCATAAGAATTGATTTGTTTTGAGCATTCAGAATTAAAAAAATATCTGAAATCTGACATGGCGATAATCCACCGTAAACACGAACACTTTAAATAAATTGCACACTCGATACCATGTACTTGCTCTTATGTGCGGTCGAATAAAATTTGAAAAAAAATTAAGAGAACTTTAAAATAGTCATTCGATTTTTGTGAATTTTGTGAAATGTGT
The DNA here is from genome assembly GCA_963971375.1 of Platycheirus rosarum. NCBI lineage: Eukaryota > Metazoa > Arthropoda > Insecta > Diptera > Syrphidae > Platycheirus > Platycheirus rosarum. Next base: position 28,765,111 of record OZ020507.1, read on the forward strand.
ACGTAAAATAGTTTTTATCGGAATAATTTAATGACCATTTTATTTATTCAAAAAATGTGAAAATTGTGAGCGACAACTTTTTTAAAAATTTGAGAAAATAATTGAAGAATGCAAACATTAGCATACAAATAAGTTACATTTAAAAATAATAAAAAAAAACAATTGCCCGTTTTTTTTTTTAAATATTGATTATTAAAAAACAGCGTTGCACCTAATTTTAAAAATACAAAAAAAAAGTTTCGAAGATATTTTAATGTGAAAACCCTTTGTCTACCTACATCATCCTGAATATCAAATTTGATTGTAATCGGTTAATCAGCTCTCGAGAAATACCGTGAAGAAACTTTTTTAGCGCACCAACTTATTTTTTTTCATCAAAACATACACCACACCTACAAAAGTAAACCGATTTTTTTCATAAAAAATCTTGTAGCCGTTTTCGAAAAATGTAACTTTTACATAGCAGTTATATGACAGATGTTAAACTTCGAGCTGAAAAAAAATTAAAAAGTCCTCTGTAGATTTTGAAAATAATCCTATGTTCTGAATTTGAAGACGGTTGGCCCAATCGTTTAGGCTGTAGTCCAAAATACATACGAACAGACAGACAGACAGACAGAGTCTTGCCAATAACTCAAATTTACCTTGAGTTAGTATTTTCTCCCTAAAATACGTAAACAAAAAAATCTTAAAATGTTTAGCATCGCAAATGTAACAGGTTTATGATTTTTTACCTTCTAAAGGCTGAACGGGATATTTGGGTCTTAAATAGAGTCTCCTTAATAATTCAGTATAGGGTTAGGTCCCCTCTACTCAATCATCCTTGTTATTATACCTAATGTGGTCAGATGAAACAGTTGAAACAAGAAATACAATGTTGTTTATTACGTAGAAATTAAAACTATCCATATTGAGAAGTTTTGTCAAACTCATCGCTATTCGGTGTCCTTTTTGTTGGCAACATGTTTTTCGTTTTGCCCACATCTTAAATATTCTGTATCAATGCTTAAGAATGCAACAGGGATACCTCGCAGATTCATCCTATGAAATGAATTTTTTGACTGATTGAGAAATATTATACAATATTTCTTTCCTCATCTCTACAGGTTTTCCATTTTTGTTCAAGATTTGTTGGTAGTACTTTTTAGCTCCAAATACCATTTAACATCATTCATGGAGAACCAGCCCTTTTAATAACCTTCCTTTTCCCTTCTGGAGAAGACAACTATTCTTCCCGTTCCTCATCACATAGTTGTTTTCTGCAGCGGCTTTTTTAAGGCTTCTTCTTCTGCAGCGGGTCTTCGCTGCCAGTCCTCGTTAAGCCATGGGTTTCCTTGGTTTTTTGACTACTGCGATTGTTATTTCTTTAAAAGAAGTTACGAGTTTCTTACTTATAGTATTACAAAACAACTTGTGAAAATGATTATATGTATAGTGTTTTGTTTAGTTTAGATTGAAAATGATTGACTCAGTTGCAGTGGTTTGTGTTTTGGAGTCAGATATATAAATCTGTTCATACAGGCTGATTGACAGAATTGTTTCTTTCATTCAAAGTTCTGAATAATTACTTCCTAAGCACAAGTGTTTCATAACTTCTTAGCCACACTGTGAATCGGACACTCGCACATCTACGAACAAACATCCACATTCAGCCATCGACCTTACAATACAAGAACTTAACAGCACCCTGCTGCACAATTGAAATGCATATACACAATCCTTTAAAAGTTCTGCACTGAATTATGAATTTTTATGAAGGATACCAATTTTGCACTCCCATGTCGAAGACGAGGTCCAGAGCTGAAATCATACTCCTCGCATGGCCATCTTCATCTCTTAAGCAATACGTGCAGTGCGCTTACCTCTCTACGCCTTCGACAAAAGATGCAAATGTTTATATCAACACGAATGAAATATGGCACAGCGAACTCATGCTCGCGCAGTTAAGATTCTGGTACTGCATCATCCTTGACCATGACGATGGCAATGGGATGGCCAACCACAATCCACACCACACCAGCGCAGATTTGGATTTGGTTGCATTGCGCGTGATGACCCGTGTGATTTTTATTTGATATACATTCACCCAAATATATCCCGAAGGAATGGAGGTCTTGCGCATTCTCAACACACGAAGGACGAAGAGCCACCCTCGCAAATTGTTCCAAAATATTTTCACTTAACATGTTATTAACAACTCTTGGTCAGTAATTCATTTTCTGGGGAGCATTTGTTATGCTCAAAACATCGATCCGCGGGACTGTCTGTTTGGGAAGGAACCTACGTGAGGTCTGAGGCAATCTTATATATGTATTCATGCATGAAGCTCTATAGAGTATACGAGGCTGATATCTCTGAGATTGTTTAGTTGTTGTTGTTGTTGTTGGTTTTCATAATAATTTGCGCGTTCTAGATTTCTTGAAGTGGAATAAATGTGAATCGTGATGCCGCACCGGTGCCATTCTGTGGTGAATTGAGCGTCAAATGTCGCTTTGAGTCATTGTCGTTGGACAGTTTTTGTCATTTGGATATGTGGTTTTGCCCTCTTGGGGGTGCTAGAACGTTTGTTACTGCTGATAGTTCAGTCGCGTTTCATAAAAATCACCATAATCAAAATTGAGAGATGTCGAAGGAATTTTTTTTTTATTCAAACAGTTTCGATTTTATTTTGCGATTTTCTCAAAAGCTTTTATTTAATAGATTTTGTAATAGGTTATATGGCCTACAGTGGCAGAAATAAATTGCATTTTGTGGTTTTGTTTTAGGTTTATTTTGTTTTAAATGCGATATATTTCAATATCTTCACGCCCAGTATTAGGCCTTGAGGGATATTTTGTGTTCTGGTATTTTAATGGAATCAGATAAATTTTAAAAGTTTGTTGGACATTTTACCCACTATGGTGCCGCCTGCTTGATCCGGATGAAGGAGAATTTTATAGCTTGCTGACTTCTGCCAATGATGTCGTCTACATAAGCCTATATCTGGCTGGATTTTTGTAACGATAGTCCCTTGAATACTTGTCGTCTATGTGTGTTTGTTTAACGGGGGAGGTTATATACATATATTTCTTTAAGAACAAGTACCTCCATAATAAGCGAAACTGAATAATACGAGTTTATTACTAGCGGTCGCCGCTAGGTGGCTATGGAATCACTTTCATCAGTCGGAATAGTTACGGAACGTTAATTCTCTCGTATGCTACATGCCGATCCCCCGACGGCTGACCTACTACTATCTATCTACATGTCGGTTGAAATATAGATACTGATGTAGCTGTACACCAATGTCCACCACCACACTTTTAATCGCCATCAGATGTCCATGTGGTCCACTGATCACAAACTGAAACATCTCTAGAAGTCCTACCCAAAGGAGTTCTAAGCAGAACAGTTTCACATTTTAAACTTCCAGTCATTGCAATAATGCTGAATAGCGAAAGTCGAATTCACCTTGCAAGAGAATTCTAAAAACCTCAACTTTTTGACCTGTTCTGTACACGATTTAAAAACTATCCACTTGGACGGAGCTCGATTGAGAACATTTTCGAATACCTTGCTGATGCTCAAAAGGAGACTTATCGGATATTCACCGGATTGGAAGATTCTCAGATCGTCATTGCGTGATGCTAGTTCAATGGCAAACATGATTCAGATTCTGCAGTGCTGTGTTCTACAAGTCATGATTCGGGCAAATGCTGGCATTCACTATATCACTTGCTGAAAAGCATTCCCTACTGTTTCCAACTTCTCCAAAGAACATTTGATCATTTGCCCAAGAAAGCCAAAAGACTTTGATAAGCATCTGAAATCAATTTATGTTTAATAGATCGGCCCTTAGCCAAACATATGAATATGTTTATTCATTCAAATCCATGTAACTTAATTATAGTATAGTGCACTGATGTTTTGTTTTATAAAAATACTTAGATTAAATTATTTGTATTATTTAAATGAAAACTCGCCAAAGAAAATTACTCAGATTTCTTCCGCAGAAATGGTGCATTTTTTAGAATAAAAGTAGAATGTCCTGTAACTCTTCCGTCTACCAAACTTTACAAATTTATGCAGTCGTTAAGGCATGGAAGTATATCAAAGAAACATCCAGCAAAGCAGTTTTTCATATTAAAGCCTCTCCCACAGGAACCCTGCATTTTTCCGGGATGAATTTTTTCATAATTACAAATTATCCATCAACCTACCCGTTAAGCCGTTGAGGCGTTACTGGGGAACAAAACATCAAAATATCCAAACATATAACTATTGACATTTATAATGTACGTATGTTGGATTGCACAACTTGAGCCACCTAGGAGCCATTACATCAACTAAATTAGTTAGCGATCGCTTTGTATGGCCTTCAATGTCCAAAGAATGTCGTGTTTGGGCCCGATCTTCCATATCTTGCCAAAGTTCTAAGATATATCGGCATGTAGTCACCATTATGAAATCTTACAACTCCATCCAGGACTATTACCCTCAGTGAACTCTTTTCGCTATTGTTTAACTGTCACTAATCGTTTCACTCGTTGGTTAAAAGTATGCCCATTGCAAGCTATCATGGCTGAATCTGTCACAATGGCACTTCTATCATGTTAGATATACTTATATCATTTTGGTTGCCCTGAAAAACTGACTGATAGAGGATCGCCATTGACCTCATACACTTTTTAAAGATGTCGCAAAACATTTGGCATTGAGTTAATCACACGATGGCTTGGCATCCTCAAGCGGACCAGATGATCGGACGCTTTTATAGCTACATTTTTGGCTCACTCCAATGATAATTGGATTGAAGCCCTTCCACTAGCTTTACTGAAATGCGATCTGCTTTTAAAGAAGAATTTCAAATTATGGTGAAACAATTTGACTACCTGGAGAACTACTCTCAAGACCACCAGAAAATTAAGCAATTAAAGAACCGTTAAAAATTTGAAAAATTGTTCCAAATTTGACCAATTTGTAGTTTGGTAGTATTACTAAGGTCTCATTTGACGTGGAATTGCAAGCTCTACTACCTATTCCCATTTTTGAAAATAATGATTAGTTTAGAACATACAAGTGAAAAATCATCATTTTTCGTATTGGGCCACTAAAAAAGTTATTGCAACATGAAATCCTTTTGTCTGAATTATTTCTTAATTGTCTGATTTTTGTGTTTACTGCTATTGGGAATTATTGGGGAATATAAGTTTTGTTATTATATGACTATGTTTTGCATTTACCGTAACATTTCAATTTGCTGTATCTTTTGACCTGTTAAAGATTATCACTAATGCATATATTTTTATAGGAAATTAGATTCTCTACAACTTATCCCTTTACAACTTGTTGATACGAAAAATTGGTAAGGAGTTAGAACAACAAGTTTGGCAAAAAAGAGAGTATATCTCAAAAATGATTCTTTATTTTCAAATATAGTGCCATAGTATACTGTAGGAAATTTAATCAGATTCATTTTTCCTTCAAAGTTTTCTTTTCAACAACGCACCGTTTTCGAGATATGCGGGGCAACCGTGGAAAGGTCCTTTTAAATCACCCCCACCCACCATGTTTTAAAAATGATTTCGGGCAAGTGGCCGCCGCGGCTGGCTCTTATAAATTTCAGCCGAGAGGTCCAATTTTGGCCAATTTTGCAGCAATTGGGGCCGTATGTCAGCAATTAATTTGAAACCAAAGATCGTCCACATCAACATCCTCTAATTCAGATACGAAAAATTCATTTATCATTGGCTCTAAAGTGTTCTCCATTGACTGTAACATTATGGCCGGCTTAATTTTTGAAGAAATATGGACCAATGATTCCCTCTGCCCATAGAGCACACCAAACAGTGACTTTTTGAAGATGTAACGGCGTCTCAACAATCCATTCAACCAAAAGTGAACAAAAAATTTCTTGTGAAAATCGGGATCGGTGGCCATCTCGTTTTGGGCCAATTCACCGAACCTGCGACGCGTTTGATGATAGTTCGGCTTAAATTCTTGCACGAGTTGGATTTTGTAAGCCCGTAAACCAAGATCCTTCCGCAAAATCTTCAAATTGTTGCGCACGATAACGGATGGACTCATTCGGGTCTTCTTCAATACTCTGCTCCACAGCAGCAATAGCGTCTTCGGTGCGCACTGTACGGCGTCTCTGAAGATGCGCATTATCCACTAGAGTAAACGTGGTGCGAAAACGATCCATGGTTGCTCGAATTACCGACTCTGCTGGGCAATTATGTCGACCGAATATTGGACAGAGCGCAAGATGCGTCGCGCGAGCCGAACCATTATTTTGGTAATAAATTTGCACGATTTGCAAACGTTGTTCAGAAATAAATCTATTTATTATGAAATGGCAATACAAACTGAGCATAACAACTGTCAAAAAGACTACGAAAAAAGTATTGCCAGATTTAAAACCACACGTCTAAAAAAAAACACCCTTTATTTATTTGTTTTTCATTTTTATATTTTCAATGGTTAGTTTTCCTTTTCATTAAAATAATCAACTATGTTCTCTTTATATTAAATGAAATAAATAATTTTATTTCTAAAAACTCAATTAAAAGTGCAATAATTATCATACTAGAATTGTACAGTGACTCAAAATTATAATTATACAGGAATTCAATTAAATTTTAAAGAACATTAATTCTCATCGTTTTGGTTTGATTTTAAATTATTCTGAATTACATTAATGGAATATTGTTCGAACTTTTAATGCAAAATATTAGAGTACGTCATGAATCAGCTTTATTGTTTAACCAGACATTACATTATAAAAGTCGACAATTTAAGTGTCATATGTAATTAAAACAAATGTGTGTTTTGAAATTTGTTTCATTAAAAAATTTTAATTGAATTAGTATGGGACAGTTGATTTCTCAATTTTCTTAAAAAAATCTGCTGATTTCTGAGGTCGTCATCTGTTTGAAAACTGTATATTACTTCGATCGAATTTTCATTCTATACTCCATTTTCTGACCGTTCACTTTTCTGAGGAGTGATGGTAATGCTGTTGGGTATTCACAAACAACAAGGAATGTTCATCCACATTAAGCAAAGATCGAGTAGTCTAGGAGTATACCTATGGCGTAAAGCCCACAAGTAAGCCCAAATATTTGTTGCCCCATTTAAGAGGCCATCTGCTAGTAACTTATAGTCTAAATACTTTTTTCTTCCAAGCTACCTTCTTCTAAGTTCTAGAAAGAAGAACCAAGAAGAAGAAAAATGTCTGTGCTTTTCAGCTTCATTTATATCTGAAAGTATGTTCATAGATTTGAGTGCCCCGTGGCTTAGTGGTTACTGTGTCGGACTGCTAAGCGAAGGGCATGGGTTCGACTTCCGCTCAGAGCCATCTTCTTTTCCGGGGTAATGCGTACTGCCCCTTGCGAGGAATGGACAAAACCTCCAAGAGAAAAAGTGCATCTCATGTAGCCGTTCGGACTCGGCGGTAAATTGTTGGTCTCTCCCATTCTTGCAGATTAACAATACACACATAGATATGGTTGAGAGTATAAGTCACTAGGCCTTGGCTCCATAAGGAGCTGTTGCGCCAATAAAGAATGTTCATAGATTCTTTGACTCATGCAGCTGTGGCTTTGTCAGAAAATGTCTCTCATTGTTTCTCATTTTCTTAGCATCGATGGTCTACAGAAATTAATATGAATTCATTGATCCACAATTATTAAAACTATTTTGCATTTTCGCTCATGGACAATTAATATTCATTAACTTCTGCAGTTGAATATAATATTACACTTCACCTGGTTTAAAGCAACATTTCAAATTCAAAATAATCGTGTCATGTCAACGCAATGGCAACGTATAGTCTGTCTGTCGTCTGTCGATATCAACATATACCCAATAACAGACCTCCTACGGACAGATACATTACATTTAACATATTTTGTTGGATTTCATATACGAAAATGTCGTCCGACAATAATAATGAATTAATTGACTCCCCGTCTTTGGTGGACATAAATAAACCGATTAAATTTTTATTCAGTGTTAACAGCAACGGCTGCAGCCATGGTGGTCCACCAAGTCTGGTTTTTGAATTGATTACGCAGCAACAGCTTAACGTCACGAATTAATTAACGATTTAACAACTTATCTGGTCACTCTGGCAGCTCAATTCGCTTGAATATCATGGCAATTAATTCGGCGTTTTATGTGAGATGATTAGTTTCAGATTATGATCGTTCCTTAAGTGTAAGTAATTTCGCTGCTATAGTGTGACACTTTTTGCCATTTTGGTTAAAAAAAAAGTCAATTACCATAATGATGTGGTACGTCATCAGCGTTACTAGGATACAAATTTCTTGATGGAAGCCCGAAGTGTGTTCAAGCGAAAGGCACATTTTTTGTCTGCGACGATGTCGTTGTATTTCTATGGGAATTTTGTATTCAGCTGAAGAGCAATAAAATTTCCATTTTGTGGTCAGGAACAGAGGGTTCCGGAACAATTGCCACCTCATCAACATGGCCACCGCCAACGACACCGACAACGACACCGCCACCACCATACGAGCCGTAATTCTGCGCCAGCTATACGCCACGCCGCCGATGAGTTAATTGACCAAAGCCTGGGTTGACTTTATGTTCCAAGGAACCTATGAAGCATTGTGAGTTGATGTAGAGGCCAGTTCAGGTCCAGGGATTGCCGATTGCTGGACTTTGTTGGTTGGTTGGCTTTTCTTTGTTCGCTGAGTGTAATCACGGATAATAATTATAGTGAATAGGAGGTGGTAGGTGCGCTTCGGACGCAGCACTGTATGCAAGAAACCACAAAAATGTGTTCGAAGGATTAAAATGTCAGGAAGACCATTCGTTATTCGCGATGCAAGATGATTAATAACCCCGCTGATACCGTTAAATCCATTAGGAATGCAGCTCATAATTAATATACATTTTTTTCTCAGCAGTTACGACATGAGTATTATTGTTCGCGTTGACGAGATTAATATGAGTTAAGTATTTTTATATGTGAGAAGAAGATTTATTGCTTTAGAGGCCGGGAACTAATGTTTGTTCAAATATAATTTGAATTTCAAGAACTTTTCGAGGAACAATAATAAAAAATTACAGAATTGATAGATGTTGAATAAAATGTTTGACATTCGTTTTAAAATTTAAATTGCTCTTCTATAAGATGTCAATTAATATTTTGGAATATAAAAAGACGCATGGGAAAGCAGAGCCAGCAAAATTCCACATTCGTGAGGTACGGTTGAAGAAAGAATTGATGTATTTAATAATATGTAATCTGAAGTTGGGTTGAAAGTTATGCTGACTTAATAACCTTGTAAATGTTCGAGTTAGAGTAGGTACCTACTGCCTTAAGCGAATAATTGAATGGATAATTTGTGTCAGGCAAAGGTCATTTATCAATTTGATAATTTATTTTTATTTTGTGGACTTTTGACTTGTTAACGTGGTCCTGTCTATATGTAGAAAATGATCAAAGAAAATGAAAGCAATAAGCTATCGGAGCAAGATGTGTCAGAACCTTCTGATGAATAGAAGGAATTTTCGAAATTCACAAAAAATATATGAATTAGGGTATAAATAGACTCAAAGTCCAAGTTCGCTTGTCAAAACAAGCGACTTTAGCACCAAGCGTATTAAGCCTCGTAAATACATTATTGTTGTTTAGGGCTCTTACTGCTGCTGCTTAACTTTTTTCGTTAAGAAACTACGAGTTCCTTAGTTTGCGGAACTATTGTTTATGGGGCTGGTGGTAGATCATCGACAAATTCAATAGTTCGGTGCTGCGGGAAATCCAAACCCCAGTCAATTAACGAATAATGGGTACCGTGTATTATGAATGTGGTTTCATAGCAGGCTAATTAACAATTGATTAGGGGCCTGTTTCTCATAACTTACATCAGCTACACTGTATTACGCTGATAATGCTATTACATCATTTCTGTTTCACAACAGCAATGTAGAAGACTGGAAAAAATTCTGTGCTGCATACGTTTATACTTCGTTAAACGAGCCAGCTGTTTTGGCATTAAGTGAAACTCAAGTAGGAGAAAATTCTGATCACTCGGAACTTAACCTTCATGGGTATAATTTAGTGCCATTATTCTTTGCCTATCACGGCCTCGCCTTATATATTAGAAATTATGTTGCATACCAACTTCTACCACAATACGGTCTGTGTTCAAATACAGATTTTAACTTCATGAGGTTAAAATTCAGGGTAAACAAGAGCATCATTCATACTTGTTTCATCTATAGAAGCCCATATTTAGACAGAGTGTCAATTTCCAATGAGTTTGATGCTTTGTCAGACTCCATACAAAGTATTGTTGCTCATTAACCTCACACTGAAATCATTATTACGGGTGATTTCAATGTACACAATTCAAGTTGGCTTCGATTTTCTGGCCAGATAAAACCCGAAGAAAGGTATGTTGAAATCTTTGCTGAGTTAAGCCATCTTACTCAGCTTGTTGATGAGCCAACCAGTGCTGCCACCCTATAGATGACTAAGCGCAGTATATATGAGAAAAAAGCGCAGTAGATTGCAATATACCGCAGTATATTTTACAATATAATATGTTTGTATAATTAACGCGCACTCATGGGGTTTAAAAAGGTACCCTTATTATGCCATGACACAGAGCGAGCATTATGAAAAGCCGAGGGAAAGAAAAAGCTGGATAAAGCATTCCACATTCGTGTAGTACGGCTAAGGAACGAACATTACAGTACGACCGAAAATAGCCTAAATGGTGGCTATATTGGTTGAGCACTGACCGCAGACAAAAGACATTACGTCGGTGTTAAAATGAAGAAAATGTATGTATGTATGAAGTTCCTGTCTCCAATCGTTTTAAAATGTAAAGGTTCATCTTTGAATGGTATCCAAGAACTGTAAGTAAGCTTTTGGGCGCGACTAATTTTGACTGGTTTCCCAAAAGTCTAAAAACACCAAAAATGCGTTTTCGGCGGCGTCTGTCAGGGGCTTGGCGGCCTGCAAGACGTCTGTCACAAACATTTTCGCATTCAATGAATCGAGGGCTTTGAGGTGTGATGCATTTGAAGTAGTTTCCCTCACTAGGTCTATGTCCAGAAAGATGGTACTTCTAACCCACCATTACTCGGTAATGCTGCCTCTATGAGTTGGCAGACGATTGATGGCGTTATCACCTTGAGGAGGACTGTTTGTAACATCAATATCATTTGGCTTCCTCTCAGGCAAAAATCTGTTGCGGGCTCTCGATCTACCTGCCTAGCGCAGATTAGAGCAGTTAGAGCAGGCTCGGTGAACCGACATAATTTTAAATCCTCGGTGAATGCATTCAGACTGAACAGACTGAACATGGTTATGCTTCTAAGATTCTTGATAGACGCGTTTAAAGTTATCTTTGGATAGTCATCAACATTTTTCAAAGAGGAGTAGAATCGTGTTGCTGCGCAGTAGATTTTCCTTTGGAGCTTAGTGCAGTAGATCTACTGCTAAAAGAGTAGGGTGGCAGCAATGGAGCCAATCCGAATTCCTGACATCACAGGCCAAGCCGGCAATACACTAGACTTGTTTCTTGTTGAAGAGAAACCCCCAGGGGAACCGTTTGGCAATACGAGAAAGCCAACTGGAACGGTCTCAATAATTTCTTCAGGTTCTTTAACTGGTTGCTCTGCTTCCTCGGTAGCGACATAGACTCCAGCGCAGTAACGGTAAGAAATGTTATCCTCTAAGGTATGAGAAATTTTGTCCCGAATAGGTCAAAAAGTATCAAACCTTAAGACAATTCATAGTTTGATTCGAGCTGTAAGGAGGTTATCAGGTTGAAAGAGTTAAGTTTCCAATGTTGTAAAGCCAACAAAACCGAGGAAAACCGGAAAAAGTTTCAGCAAGCTAGAATGCCTGTTAATTTTTACATGAACAAAAAATCCGGCAAAAAATACTGCAATGTCCCAAAAGCAGTAAAAATGTTTGGTCATTTGTTAAAAACGTAAAGAACTCCTCGTCATCATCGGTTCCTACGCTTGTCTTCAATGATACTCCTGTTGTCAGTTCACAAGAAAAAGCAGATCTGCTTGCAGCCCAATTCGCTGGTAACTCAACGCTGCCAGCAGATATTAGAACTTCCCTGTACTCGAGGGCGTAAATGATTTCATGGGACCAATCTTCTTTCGCACTCGTACAGTTGCAAGGGTATTAAAAGATCTTAATATAAACAAATCCGCTAATATCCCCGCTATTGTTCTGAAGAGGTGTTCTTCAACGCTGGCAAAATCATTGCGTAAGCTTTTCCATCTGTCCTTTTCCACTGGTCTCTTTCCAAGTGGATGGAAAACAGCATTTGTCCAGCCTATCCCTAAAAAAATGCGAATCTTCTTCTCCCTCAAACTATCGACCAATTGCACTTACGTCCCTTCTTTCCAAGGTCATGGAAACGCTGATTAATTTTCAGCTAAAGAAAAGACCGAAAGCTTCCTAATTACCGGCAGTATGGCTTTCGTAGCAACAGGTTCACCGGTGATTTGATGGTACTTCTAACCGAAAAGTGGAACCAATCTCTCCATCGTTTTGTTGAAAGCAAAATTATTGCACTTGATATTTCTAAAGCATTTGATAGAATTTGGCATCAAGTTATTTTATGGAAAATGCGTGCATTTGGACTCGACGAATAGTAACTTCCTTTCGAAACGGTCAATACCAATTGTATTGGACAGGTTCAAGTCTGATTCTCACAAAATAAACACTGGAGTGCCCCAGGGCTCTGTTTTGTCTCCGACTCTCTTCCTTATATTTATCAACGACTTATTATCTGAAACAACTAATCCTATCAATTGTTTCGCCGACGACAGTACTCTCAGCTTCTCATATTCGTTTCCAAATTCACATCCTCGTTCTTCGGATGTGGAACTGCAACGGCAGCGTATGATAAGTTTATTAAATTCTGATCTTGACAGCATTGTACAATGGGGAATAAGAAACCGCGTAGAATTTATTTCTTCGAAAACTCAATGTTGTCTTTTGTCGTTAAGGCGAAATATACCCCAAATGCCACTATCCATGAGTGGCACTTGCATAGATAAAACCAATCACCCCTGAGTTCTCGGTATGTGCATTACATACCACCTTCCGTGGAATGACCACATATTTGACAGTGCCAAAAATGCTGCGAGATGTTAAGGTTTCCTTCGAAGATGCAAGAAGTTCTTCACCCCGTCTGATCTGGCTACAGTATATAAAGCATTTAATCGTTCTAAACTTGAGTATTGGTGGTTGGGTGCTGTATGAATAGGGTAGGCACTGAAAGGCATCAAACTGGTGATGCACAGTCGCTGCAACTATATCGTACACATCAATTGTGCTTATTTTACCTCCCCGCGGTAACCACCGGGTACTGGTCTGTCCATCCGGACATTCCTGCTAAACTTATAAGCGCGAGTGTTGAACACAGAAAAAATAGCAACACTATAATGCTCTGCTTTAATGACTGTTCTGATCGATTCGCAGAAGTCTTGCACGAGCCCCTCAGAAAGAGGACGTACGGCGGATGAGCCCAACCAATTGGACCAACGGTGGCGTCAACAGTCAACGAAGCAGACGCCCTAATGAGCTACTTCGACGTATTTGGAGATAAGGTCATTAGGACAATTCAATGCAAGTCAGGGCATTGAAATAGAGATGGTGGCGGATGAACCCTTAATGGGCCAACGGCAGCGCTCATATCCCCGAAGTGGGTTACTGACTCCGGATTCTCTTGTTCCTTTTGTCCAAGGAATCCAACAAAGGACCTGGCCCTCCAGGTTGGGGGTTGTGCGTGGGGTTAACAACCCTGCCACGGAAAAAAGAAAAAGTTGCGAAGCGACCAATAGCCTGGGAAATGGACGGATTTACTGTTGACGACCCGGAAAAACGAATCAAGGACAACGACCTTCGGATCTGCACGTGGAATGTTAGAACTCTTAACAGACCACGTGCTTCCAAACAACTATCGGAGGCCCTAGACTGCTACAGAGCAGGAATTACTGCCATCCAGGAAGTGCGATGGAATGGGCCGGGCAAAAGGAGGATGAAAAACTGTGACGTGTACTACGGTGATTGCGCAAGAAGACCACAGCGTTTATTTGGGTGCGGATTCGTCATAAGCGGTAGACTTAGGCAAGAAGTCTTGGGCTTTCGACACGTAAGTGAGCGACTTGAGACAATCCATATCAAGGCTAAATTCGCCAACATTAGCCTAATATGCGCTCATGCCCCCACAGAGAACAAAGATGACGCCACCAAGGATGACTTCTATGAGCTCCTCGACAAAACCTATGAGCAATGCCCTAAATACGACGTTAAGATCGTACTAGACGATTTTAATGCCAAAATAGGTAAAGAGGAAATCTTTGGTAGGACTGTCGGAAAACATAGCCTACACGACACAACGTCTGAAAACGGACTTAGGTTAATTGACTTCGCAGCGGCACATAACGTCACCATTGCAAGCACACGGTTTCCTCATCTCGATATACACAAAGGGACTTGGCGACACCCAGATCAAAGAACCGTCAATCAGATTGATCACGTTGCGATCGATGCAAGACACGCCTCCAGTATCTTGGATGTTCGCACCTTCCACTGATGTGCTAGGTTTCACCAGACCACCACCACGAAACCTCTGGTTTGATGACGAATGCAGGCAGGCCCATGCAGCCAAACAAGAGGCATATAAAGCGACGCTGCAAAGAAAGACGAGAGCTGCTCGCGAGCTTTACGAGCAGAAAAGACGGGAAGAACACCGGCTTCTCCAAAAGAAAAAGAGAGAGCATGTAAAAAGCGCGCGATCGAAGATATTGAGAGATGCTACTCCAGGAACAACGTGCGGAAGTTTTACCAACAGGTAAAAAGAACATGCCAAGGAAAAAAATCCCGCACAGAAGCCTGTAGAGATAGGAATGGAAACCTCGTAGTAGAGTCACAGTCGGTGCTGAGTATATGGAAGGACCATTTCTGCAGACTGTTAAACGGCGATGAAGACCAAAATCCCGCTGTCAGGCAGAATGAACCATTCAACATGGATGATGACAGACAAAACTTCCGTGCACCTGACCAAAATAAAGTAAGGATAGCAATATCTAAACTCAAAAACAACAAAGCTGCTGGACCCGATGGACTACCCGCCGAACTTTTTAAAGCGGCCGGAGATGACCTGGTGGAGTGCATACACCAACTCATCTCTAAAGTTTGGTCAGAAGAAAGTATGCCTGATGAATGGAACCTCAGCATCGTTTGCCCGATCCACAAGAAAGGAGACCCTGTAAACTGCGCCAACTATAGAGGAATAAGTCTCCTGAATATCGCCTACAAGATCCTCTCTGCCGTACTATGTGGACGCCTGAAACCATTCGTCAGCAACCTGATTGACCCCTATCAGTGTGGTTTTAGACCAGGAAAGTCCACAATCGATCAAATGTTCACTCTACGGCAGATCCTGGAAACCACCCAAGAATTCCAAATCGATACCCACCACCTCTTTATCGATTTTAAGGCCGCGTACGATAGCATTTATAGAGACGAGCTATACAGAGCCATGTCAGGTTTTCGCATTCCCACAAAACTCGTCCGACTGTGCAGGATGACGATGGAGAACACTCGCTGCTCCGTCAAGGTTGGTTCTGACCTCACAGAAGCTTTTGACGTCAAAAAAGGATTCCGACAAGGTGATGCGCTATTGTGCGATTTCTTCAACTTAATACTTGAAAAAATTATAAGAAACTCGCAAGTCAATTGTAGTGGGACAATTTTTTTTAAGTCTGTGCAATTGCTAGCATACGCTGACGACATAGACATCATTGGCAGAACTCGGCGAGCTGTCACTGGAACGTTTGCTAGCATTGAAGCTGAAGCGGCTAAGATTGGACTAGCAGTCAATGAGGCCAAAACGAAGTATCTGCTGTCCACAAA
Organism: Platycheirus rosarum; assembly: GCA_963971375.1. NCBI lineage: Eukaryota > Metazoa > Arthropoda > Insecta > Diptera > Syrphidae > Platycheirus > Platycheirus rosarum. The sequence goes on from OZ020507.1 coordinate 28,781,018, forward strand.
AAGGGACATACAACACCGGCGGATTGGACAAAACATCACAATAGACAGGTACAACTTTGAGGTAGTTAGGGACTTTGTGTACCTCGGATCCGCTATAACATCTGACAACAACATCTCGTCAGAAATAAAGCGAAGAATTACTCTTGCCAATCGCTGTTTCTATGGGCTAGGAAGGCAATTGAGTAGCAAAGCCCTCTCTCGAAAGACAAAGGAGACTCTGTATCAGACCCTAATCATCCCAGTCGTGCTCTATGGCGCCGAGGCATGGACTCTATCTAAAGCGGATGAAGATATCCTTAGTCGTTTCGAGCGTAAGATTCTTCCGAAGATTTTTGGCCCTATCTGCGTTAACGGGCTTTGGAGGAGAAGGTTCAACCAAGAACTATACGAGCTGTACAGCAACATTGACCTGGTCAATGTTGCTACGCATATCACGTTTAAGATGGCTAGGACATGTAGAGCGAATGGACAACAATGCTCCGGCTCGCAGGATCTTCGATATAATCCCAGAGGCTAGACGCAGTCAAGGAAGACCTCGCTTTAGGTGGCGCGCTCAAGTGGAGGACGACCTGAACTAACTTGGAGTGCAAAACTGGAGGCAGCTAGCCAAAGACCGAGTTGGCTGGAGAGGCATGTTGGTTGAGGCCCAGGTTCGTCCCGAACTGTAGCGCCACCTAAGCAAGCAAGCAAACTTGAGTATAATTCCCACATTTGGGCAGGGCTCCTATAACCCACTTGAGTTTTCTAGATAGAATACAAAAAAGAACTTTAAAAATGATAGGCGATCCAAAAATAACAGAAACATTTATATCTCTGGAGCACAGACGTAATGTCTCCTCCGCTTAATTATTTTATCGCTACTTCCATAAACAATGCTCTAGCGAAAAAGCCAGTTGCATTCCTCCCCCTAAAAAGATTCAACCCTAATACTCGCACTGCAAGAAGGAATGCCCAACTTCGGACGTCTTGTCAGATACATTGATTCTTTATTTAGTCGTACCACGCGAATGTGGAATGCCTTGCCAGACTCTGTTTTTCTTTCCCTCTTTGAAGTGCAGAACTTTAAAACAAATGTGCATCGTTACCTCCTTTCACATCTTTCCCTATTTTCCTAAAGCTCTCGCTATTTTTAACTAACATTATAAGGGTATTCAAATCCATTTAGTGCGGGCTAATTATAAAAAAAAAAAACAAGTAAAAATAAAAGTAGCTGTTGTTTTGTCTAAACCAATCACAATCTCTAATGGACTCTAACTAGGGGACGGTCTGCCTTGCATCATCTTCTGCATGGAGTAGGGGGAAGCTATCCGTGACTCGGGCACATTCAACAAGAGGGACTATTTTTATCAAGTCCAGTCAGATCATTGTTTTCTGATTGTTCCTCCACAATTTTGCGTTGAAATTTCACATAAGTGATATGAATTACCTTTGATCTCAGGTCTCAGTTCGCTTGAATGATTGTAGAATCAACTCAAACCTTTATTCGATCGAGTATGATAGTTCCCAGTGGAAGTACTGCTAAACGATGAGATACATAGGTTTCATTTTATCAAATATTTTTTTTAAACGAAATAATAATTTTTGCCGCCATTGTGTAGCGCGATCATGTTACAGGAACTAAAATAGAATACCAAATATTCATTTAAAAGAGTTTGAGCCTTAACTTTTATTTATCATATTTCCACAGAATGTACAGAATAGTCGTCATTTAAATTGTTATAGAAACGACAATTAAGATTAGAAGAATTGTGATCTCCAAGGCTGGATGTGCCTTCTTGATCATTTAGCTAACCTAAGTTGGTGCGTCACATTATTACTGAGCCAATTTTAACAAGAATTTAAGTGAATCACATCTTATCGTTGCCTTTATTGCAAGGGTCTACCTAAAATATCGATAAAACATTTATTTGATGACGATTTGATCCAAAAATGGACCGATCGAGTATATTTTCAATAACATCATCAAACCGCATTCATGCCTTAAGCGTATCTCATAGATGTGACTACACTTTCCCATCAATCCATTAACTTCACCACGATTCAAACTATGAATTAAAAGTGATCTAACCTATTAAGATAGCAGCAACTCTAAGTATTATCCACATTTTTATGAAATGATGTGTCTTCCAGATTGATGAGTAATCGAAGAGCAATCTGTGCCACCTTTGCGCCGCCACCGCGCCAATTGCCCCTTACTCGATTGGCACCCGCACAGTATCCACGATGGGATAGTAGCCCAACACGACGATGAAAACAGTGATATTAAAAAGTATAACCTATATCTGGACCATAATGGTAGCATCGAGATGATGAGATACACATCTTCCAAATGGCTAACCGAACAAGCAAATCTCATTAAGGTGTCTGCGCTGTTTCGCCATCGATTAAAATGAAGCTGCCGCATGTCTCTTGTTGCATATGATTATCCAAGCCACACAAATTTAGCTATAAACATATGCGATAGGAAGAGCTGCTGATGGCGGGCGATGCTGTGGAGTTAAGGCTGATGGCTTCAAATGGAGTGTTTCGCTCTCTTTGTGATCGTGATGATGATCGTTTCTCTATCTTCATTTTATTCTGTTTTGTTTTTTTTTTACTTGGTGAGATATCAATAAAATTCTGAGATAATTTATTTAAGAACAAAAATTAGATAAAGGTATTTCAAGTCAACGAGACGGGTCAAGATCAGGAATAGCTAATTGTGAGAATTTTTGATAGGTATCATGATTAGACATTTTGAAGAATTTAGATCATAATGGACCTTTTGTGTGGTAAGCCCTGGGAAGAGTTTTGATACAAATTGTTATTCACTCAAAAGCAGAAAATGACGGTTTATAGTGGGATTTGTTGGGAACCAATGGACGAGAATTTCCGAAACGAACAAAAAACTAAATATTTTTGATTGAATTGAAATAAAAAAAAAATATTGAAGACCTTTAATAATAAAAAAACGATAGCTCAGAATTCGAGTTGTACAATTCCTTAAACTTACCACAAGGGTCGTGGTTTATTGGGTTAGTAGTTGCAGACCGGATATCATTTCTTAAAAAATTGAGAAAGATGGTCGGCGACAGATAGAGCTAGCGTGTAAGCCCTGGGAAGAGTTTTGATACAAATTGTTATTCACTCAAAAGGAGAAAATGACGTTATATAGTGGGATTTGTTGGGAACCAATGGATGAGAATTTCCGAAACTAACAAAAAAAATATATTTTTGATTGAATTGAAATAAAAAGAAATATTGAAGACCTTTAATAATAAAAAACGATAGCTTGGAATTCGAGTTTACAAAATGCAAAGGAAATATAAGCATTTTTGTAGGGCACCCATTTTGCTTTGAGTTCCTTAAACTTACCACAAGGGTCGATTCTGGGCCAGAGTTTATTGAGTTAGTAGTTGCAGAAAGGATATCATTTCTTAAAAAATTGAGAGAGATGGTCGAGATGGTTTTTAGTTGAAGTCCATTGGTCCAATAAAACTTGCATGCATTTTCGATAAGAACTTGATAATCATATCGAAAATGCCTGTATTTGACTTTTTAATATCGAGTAATAATGCAATACTCTTACTTTCTCCAAAACAATGTTTGGATTTGTTCAATTGTTTGGTAACATAATGCATCAGATTACCAATTAACTTACTGGTCATGTATGCTGGTGATCTAGTCCTGTTATCCCCCAAGGACTTTGGACCTGGAAGAATATTGGGGAACAGTGAGCTTGACTAAATCCAAAATCATGATATGCAGAAAGGCCAGTGGATGTAATGCCAGAAATTCGCTGAAAACTCAATTAATTTGTATTTCATAATGAATTCTAAACATATGCTAAGTTCATATAAGCAAATTTCAAAGAAAATTCTTTCTATATTACCTTTAAGATTTACTTGCGATTATAGGTTGTATAACACTTATCGGATAATCGCCTTTAAATTTAGTACATAAGGTCATTTCCAGACGAATTTTGCCAGTTCAAATATTGTCACTTATTTTCCGGCTCCAAGAATTTTTATAAGAAAAAAACCCGTGTGCTTTTGAAGATGTTGACAATGTTTAAGTGAGCAAAAAATTTAAAGATGATGGACCAAAAACGGACTGTTTTTCATTTCTTCGACTTTCCTGAGAACTTGATCACCGACTACGATCAAAATTGATATCCAAGAAGAATGTATATTGCCAAATTAATTTCATATTAAAACATTTTTGAATAACGGTTTTCTTGTATCTTTAACCTAATTAAAACAATTTTTTTTGTTTGAAAAATCAATATTTTGAAAACGCGTACGTGGTTAATTTTTTGTACATCTAGTTCTTAAATGTAGGTCGTTTTTGTGCTTGAATAAGGCTTTACAAGTATCTTCATCTGCATCGACATCTGCAAAAAAGAGGACACAAAATATAGAAATCATATTTGTGCGATAAAGAGGGGAGACCAAAATGCAGAAATCTTCATGTGTGAAGATTATAGGAAATATGAGCCCTGAAAATTGCAGATTATTGTGGAGATGAACATTTTCATCTTTATTATAGTACTTTATCTGCAACATTGTTTTATTTGTTCGGCTGACTTTGTTTGATAGTATTTTTCAATTAAGATTAAGCAATCTTTTTCTTCGGGTAGGTATATTGAATTGGGGCACTCGAATGTGGCCATGAAATATGTCAAAAGTTATAGTAAATTTATTAGAAGCCTTTAATGTGTATTCTTTCTATCTCATATACATATTAATGATTTGTATTGGTCCTGTTCTACCTTTCTTTAATTCTGCAAATGCAGATCCTTGTAAAGCCTCCTTGAATTATTTTATTTTTTTTTATATAAAAAAGCACTCAAGCGGTACAGATATACGTTTCACACATAATAATAGCCAGATTAGGAGGAGAGAGAAAATGTATATATCTTCGGAGGAAGCCTACAATTCTAGCTGCATTTTTGGTTACGTTTTATAAGTGATCATTCCATAACAGATGCTTTGAGATGGATTATTGGATTAGAAGCTGGAGACAGGAGATCGTTTATAAACATGAAAAAGATGGTCCGGGAAAAAAACGAGACCTGCAGCACACCAGCATTAATGTTGTGACTTTCAGATTTAAAGCCGCCCAATGCAACTTGTATAGGACCATTCCGAAGAAAGTTTCTAATCCAACGAAGAAGGGGTTCTTCGATACCGAATATAGTTTTCGATAAATGAGCTAGATACCAGGCTTTATAAAATGCCTATAAAATATTTGGTGCCATAATTTAACTTCCTTCTTCAACATATTTCTTAAGCTGATGATTTATAAGCATTTCCATGAACATAGAAAGGAGTCCCTTCCCGTTAGTGCAACCAGTCGGTAATTTGAGGGCGAAGAAGAATTGAAATTGAAATCTTTAAAAACTCTTGGTACAACACGAGTGTGAAAGAAGATTTGTCCCATGAAATAAGTTACAGGATCAAGAACTAGGGGAGTCATAACGAAATCTAGCAGCGTGTAATATGGCCGAAGTGTTTTATTTCGGATGAACAAACATTAATGTTTCGGTTGATAATTTGGATGATTGGAGAGATAATTTGTACATCTTCTAAAGAAATCTGGACGAGAAATTGAGAAAGGAGTTTAAGCACCAAGCGCAATCATCACTCTCAATCTGAACTCAACTATTTTCGGGATAAAAACTGTATCACTATATGTACTGACATATCAACAATATTTAAAGGTAGAGGAGAGTTGCTAAATTAAAATTTTAAGCAGCACAGGGATGATCTTCCTTTATTTTGCACTCAATGCAATACTAAAGCTCCCGAGGACGTATTCCATTTCGTAGCTGTGTGCCCCATTCTTAAGGAGATCAGAGTGCGAAACCTACAAACTGAAAGAACAACAAGTGTTTAAAACGGAACGGAAGGGTGGAAGATTCTCACCGCATTTTACAAGAAAGCAACTAGCTACAGAGCCAAAATAATAATTGAAAATATCTTGGCTGACGTACTTTAATGGTGCAGTTTGCCTTTGATCCACAATTTAAATTAAAATCCTTCGTTCGATAAATAGAATTGCCATTTTTTTCCAAACAGATCTAGAAAATCTCACTCACAGAGGTTTTGCATCCTCTATGAGCCAACATTCCAGTAAAAGCTGTGTGAAAATTGGAACCCAGAAAAAAACATTGCTTAACCGTCTTCCGATTTCAAAATTATCCATTTTTTTTAATAATTAAGACTTCCTAAGCATTGAATGGAAAAATTAAGTGCGATCAAAATTAGAAGAATTTAGAAGGAAATACCCACCTGAAGTTGGCACTTGTATTATGCAAACCTTAGTCCGTACTACCAAGATATAACAAGTACAAGTACAAGTACTTGTTATATTATCTTTGGTACTACTCTTGCAGATATGAAGCAGTAAAAGATAAAACATTGTAACCTCGTTTGCTGCTATGACTATGAGACATACTATTAAAGTGAACGATGAGCTAATTATTTATGATTTTTGAAAGAAGTGTATCAGCAAGGCGAAAGATGAATTTATTGCGAACTTCCTGAAATATTTGTTGTTTCCATTTCCATGGACATTGTATCTACCAAAACTTCAGTTAGACTTCTGGCGAAGACATGATGGTCATAATTCAGCAAGTCCGTTTCCCCTCTTTGTTAGAATTTGGTTTTTATATTTCGATAATATTCTTATCTAAATAAGGCTTGTTTAATTTGTCTCACAGATCTGGCTTATACGCACGCCAGGTCAGCATTGTCCACCATGGGCAGTTGAATATAGCAACAACTTTAGAAGACGCTGATTAACAGATGCGCTGTAGAGTGGGAGAAGACGTCGTCATAGTCGTCGTAGTGGGAAAAGACGTCGACCTCCTTGTACTGCTCTTGGCTCGTGCTTCTTTTGAAACTAACAATTTTTTTTTGTGAAGCCTGGGAAAGAGCGCAATAAAGACACCATACTTTGATCTAGGTAGCTCCAACAAGTTCCAATTAGCCGCAATTGACTCTTTCTTTCACAGCTTCATCGGATGCAACACCTAATCTGCCCCCGCCATCCCTGGGCAATGTATTCTCGGAAATTTATTATAATACATTATACTAAATGAGGGGATCTCATTCAACACTTTTTAAAAGTAATTACAGTGCCAAAAATGAGTTTTAATATTTTATGGCTACATGTTGACATTTACCACAACACTTGAAGTTGCTGTATCTTTTGATCAGTTGTAAAATTGACACTTGTGCATATATTTATGCAGGAAATTAGATTCTACAACTTTTTTCTTCATAAATTAGTTAACAAAAAATGGGCACGACTGGGTCACACGTACTTGCTCTTATGTGCCTAATTACATTAGAAAGCAAGATCTTTGACAGAAATAAGTAACATTTACGTTGAGAATAACGTTGAGATTGAACTTATAAAAAAATATCAAAACCACAATTTTAGTAAAAATAAAGTACGCCATCACACGTCTTAAATTACAAAGAATTTATGAAAAATGTATTTCGAAAATTGTAGGACCAGTTTTGATAAAATCCTCTTTTTAATTTTTAATTTTTTGAAATTTTGGTATGCAGTTTCTTAGAGTTTATTAATTTACATGTGATTATAAAATTTAAATTTTTTTTATTAATGTTAAAAATATTGATTTTTCAAAAAAAAATATTAGAAAATTATTTTTATTAAAAAAATTAAAAAAAAGTTATTAAAATTGTTGATATGCAGAATTAATTCAACTACCTACATCTCCTCAAATATAAAATTTTACAGAAATCCAAAGAGCCGTTACCAAGAAAGTCCAAAATTAAAACAAAAAAATTATATGAAAGGTACCGTTATCAGACTTTTCTGAGAGGAGAAATTGAAATTTTATTTTTAGGCCTAAAAATAACGGTACCTGCCATATGACCGTTTGGAAGAGCTTATTTTTTTTGAAAACAGCTCCAACAATTTTGATGAAATTTTTTTTTTGTTTACTATTAACGGTACCTTTCACATAAAGATTTTTTTTAATTTTTGGCTTTCTCTGTAACGGCTCTTTGGATTTCTTTCAAATTAAATATTTGAGATGGTCTAGGTAGCCAAATTAATTCTGCATATCAAAATTTTGAATAACTTTTTTCTGATTAAAATTAATTTAAAAAATTTTTTTTTTTCAAATATCAATGTTTTTAAAACTAATAAAAAAAAGTTTAAAATTTTATAATCACATGTATATTAAAATTCTTAAAAACTGCAAACCAAAATTAAAAAAAAAAAATTCAAAAACTAAAACAAAAAAAACAGGATTTTATCTAAACCGATCCTACAATTTTTGAAATACTTTTTTCTTAAATTGTTTGTTATTTAAGACGTGTGATGGCACATAAGAGCAAATACGTGCGACCCAGTCGTGCCCATTTTTTGAATTTGTTTCTTGAAATTAAAAAAATATATTTTTTTCGTCGAAAACTTTTTGACTGACGTCCTCTGTTAAACAAAAGAAAACTTACCGTCACAAAAATCGAATAATAGTTTTTAAATAAAATAAATTTAAAATTTTATTCGATAACTACCCACCCGGCGTTGCTCGGGTATACCATACATTTTCGAAAAAAACGATGCCGGCGTGGCGCCATCAAGTAATCAAAGCATCCTTAGTTATTTCAAAATCGAGGAATAAATACGAATTTTCCAAAAAAACCGACTCCAGGGCCACCTAGGCATAATTCAAATAGCCTTACTTACTGCTTATAATATCAGCTATCTGCCTGTAAATGTCCCCTTAAAATCAGTCCATAAATAAAAATGTTCGAAAAAAACGACCCCAACGCCACCTAGTGGATAATACAAACAGCCTAAATTATTCCCTTGATCATCAGCAGTCTGCCAGTGGGAGTCCTGTCAAAATTGGCAAACAGACAGAAAGACAGACAGACAAACATTTTAAAAATTGTGTTTTTGTTATTAGTACTTTGTATACTTCCATATACATCTTGTAAAAAGCTGTTATTTTGATATTAAATACAGACACTTCACTTTTATTTATGTGTAAAGATGTATAGATGTCACTCATCCCTTGAATTGATTTGGTGTCAAATTGTAGTTCCATTCCATTTCTGTTGTTTCATAAGGTACGATCCTTAAATACTAATTAATCAACATCTCTCTATTTTTAAACATACAAAATATATTTAGTTCGTTTATAATACAAAATAAAACCTAAAACAATAATATAACTAAAAAAAAAAAAACATTTTCTTCTTCTCAACAACAAATGCATTCTCTTAACTAAAATATTTAAAAATTCCTATATTCGAAAGCCAATCATGAGCTCATCTTCGAAAAGAAGAGATAAATTCACTCTTAAATTCTACATAATAATACGTTTGCGGTAAATAATTTGCCAAATAACTTATAACAATTTATAGAATAATATTTAAAATATATATTTTAATTAAGTAACTCATAGATAATTATCACAAAAGAACTAAAAAATAAATATTTAGGTGAACTATAAAAAATTAAGCTTAAAAACAAAATCATCCATTTACAAGGAATTTAGAGATTTATAGCAACATTCTATCTGCAAGTGCTGACATCTCTGCGCTGCACACATGTGCTGCAAGTCACCTCGCAACACCATTTGAAAACGCATTTACAATTGACATTTTCCTTAACTATTCGATGGTCGTAGCCGCGACTGCAGCACAACAAGTCACAACCGTCGACGCCCTGAGATGTAGCATTACATTCCCTGCCGTGGGTGCCGATGGAGCCTGTTTTGGTGTTAACCTCACAGAAGTCTGGCGACTCATCGGCGTATACAATGTCGTATTTGCTTGGCATTTTTATGGTTTCACTTTCGGGCATGAAGCTATTGCCATCGTTTCGCGCCACAACCTTAAAAGCTCCGTCGAATCTGTCTTTGAGCCGGGCTCCAACCTCGCGCAGAGTCGGCATCTTTAGCCAACAGGTCTTGACTGTACACGAACCAGATAAACCGTGGCATTTGCATTCTAGTCGCATGAAATCGCGGATTGCCTGTTTTTTTTTTTGGAAAAATATATCAATTTGTTTCTGCAAAATTTTGATGAATTAACTGGGCTACTTACCAATCGTCCCGCATTATTGTTGTGCAGCTTGACTAGGTTTCCCAAATCGCTACGTCTTCGGTATTTGGCGTCGAGGAATGCTCTGGCTTGGCCGAGGCCGAAGTTGACATTATCGCCACATCCACCCCATTCCCAATCGCCATCAGGAAGGGGGATGTTTTTGAAAATTCTTCGCTTTTGTTTTGCCAGGAGGTGATGGTTTTTCTTGTGTGATTTTTCCTGATTCTCGCTTTCGAAGGTGCTGCCGCCCATTGTCCAGAGATTCTTACGCGGATGACTCTTCTCGCAGGAGCACTGTACCAGGTGCCCCATTGTGCAGGCTTTGGTCATTGCAAATGTCACTCCCGCTGATGTGATGGCATTGACGAAGCCAGTTTCTCGTGTATCTGTAAGATAAATTAATTATTAACCAGCGGAAAGGGGAAAAAGTCTTAGATGAAAAAGTATCTTAAAGATAGATTCCATTGTTAAGGTGAGTTGATTGTTTTGAGATTCATAAGCTTTTTGAATATCCTGGGGTATTGTGAATGAAACATTAAAAAATGCTTCTTTAAAATCTTATTTTCTTCAAATAAATTTTTTTTTTTTTTTTTTGAATATTTCTTTCTGACGAATCTATATTTCCTACGTCCTGAAGCTAAGAACCGTATTTACAGATTCTTTTGTCATATTCACATTGCTTCCGTTTGTTAGTTTTGTTTGTTAGTTTTAGCTGAGCCTATTTTTTTTTTTTGCAAAAACCAGACACCCGTACGTCATTGTAGTGTCAAAGTGATTAGCAGACTATTGTTAAATCGTCAAACAAAAAAATGGTTCATCTAGAAGTTAAGAGCCAACATGTCAATTGAAGTACTGAAGGAAGAAAGTGTTTGCCTCCACGTAATTCCAGAAGAAGAGGAATAGAATATAAATATGCGTTGACATACTGCCCCCCGTCATCAGAGTACACGTATCTATGGATACATCTTAGTTAAAATGCGTGGCGTTTTTATTTTTTTTTTTATTTTACTTTTTCATGGGAAACAAATAGACAGTAACAATTAGCGATGATTAGTGGCTTTAAAATTCGGTAAACGCTTCGAAGACGCCTTGAAGATACACTAAACAAAAAAAAAAAAAAAACTAGAACGATCTTAATATTTAATCATCACAAACAACAAACATTCCCCACCACAGAGTAGATGGGTGTTAAAAGACCCTTTTCAGTAGTTCACATAATACGGGTGTCTTAATTTTTAAAGCAAACAATTGTCGGGTGACTGGACCGAAGACAAATTAAGTCTTAAAGAGTTGTTTGGTTTGACTTGTAGATGCAACATGCATACATGAAGTTGTACACATTCTTATGCGATCTATGAATTACTACTTATTCATAATTTGCTCTAAGGGGGACAAATTTGTAACTTTAAATTGAACTGCGATTTCGAAAGTCAGATCCTAATAAGATAAAGATTAACTCAAAACTACGTCGATTATATGAGACGATGATGTACGTTCTCAGAGTGGATTTTAAAATTGTCAAGTAAGATTACCAATTTCATCACAGAATCATTTTTTAATGAAAAACATAGCGCGAGCAATGAAGAAGCATTCCATATTAATGTTGTGTGGAATTGAACTGAGTGCCTCAAATGAGCATTTCTAATTAAAAACGATAAAATAAAGAAAGACATGAGATGAATGTGATTTGAAAAACTCCATTATGGTTCTATTTCCAATCTCGAATTTCTCGAGTATAATTTTTATATGTGCTCCCATAACCTACTTCAGTTTTCTTGATAGAATTAAAAAAAAGCTTTGAAACTAATAGGCGACCGAACAATAACAGAAACGTTTACATCTCTTGAACACAAACCTAATGTTTCTTGCCTTTCGTTATTTTATCGATATTTTTATAAACAATGATCTAGCGAAATAATAACTTGCATCCCTCCCCTGAAACGATTCAACTGTAATACTCGCACTGAGGAATGAATGAATGAATGTTTACCCTTGAACCCAACTTCGGACGTACTGTTAAGTACAGAGATTCGTTCTTTAGTCGTACCACACGAATGTGGAATGAATGAGTTTATTGCTTTGCAATTAGCGCGGGTAGATGTTGAAGGTCTCGGCGGCCATGTTGTTTTGGTTACAACTGTCAAGTTTGTTGTAAGTTATTAGGTTACTGTTGCCATTTCGACATGGCAGTTAACAAAATTGAAAAGCACGCTCAAATAACAAAACTTTTCTTGGAAGACCTAAATTTTCGCCAAAAAATCGTTTTTAGCGACGAGGAATGTATGGCTATGTTAAAAAGCAAAATTGCCGTATATGGAATGGCACCAACCTAAACGAGGTTCATTATAGGAGCATCCTCAAAAGTTACCATTTGGTGTGGATTTTGGTCGTCGGTCGGCGTTATTGGACCATTTTTTTTAGAAAACGAAGTCGGTGGTGGGACAGTTACAGTGGATGGTAAACGTAACAGAACGATAATAACGGATTTCTTACAGCCCGAATTGAAATGGAAATGAAACAAATAGTCATAATGCATAATAAACGTACTATATTACAATTCTATGATACTCTATGAATAATAAAGTCAGACTGAAAAGTGCATGCCTTCATAGTGATTTTTTGTTTATAAACTGTTAATCATTATCATTTATTAATATCACACTAAAAGAATTTCATGAGAGTTTTTCTAAAAACTACATGCATAAATGAAGATAAGCACGGATACTGGGGATTTGGAGATTTCGTGGGGATTTTGGCAAAATAAATTATTTAGTTGGGGATTTTGTCCATTTGTCTTACAACTCTGGGGATATTATCAATTTGGATTAAATTTGTTTGGGGATATTATCCCATAGGGTTTTTTTTTGGGGGGGGGGGGGGATTCAATACGACACCCCTCCAAAATTATGTTAAATTATGCTCTTAATCATAAATATGGGGTTATATTAAGCCATTAGGACGATTGTGCGAAGACCGAAGAAGCCGGTCATAAGGAAGCTTTCGATCTTCGAGATATTTCTTAAGATGAATATTGATCAGTTTTTTCATGACCTTAGTAACAAGAGACTGAAGTGCTACTTGTTTCGGAACAGTCTAGAAAAATGCTGTTTTACATTTTCAAAGAAATATTTTAGAACCCTATGAGCAATTTAGTAGTAGTAGAACATATCTTCAGTATTGTGGGGGGGTATACTATGTGGACGAACGGACTTGCTTGTATCAAGGTTCAAGATCTAGAAGGCATCTGCAACTGAACTTATTGTGTGAACTAGCAGAAAATAAGCTACAAGTTCATAGATCTCTGAAGAGATAGCCGTAGGAATAAAAGATGACGTAGTTCAAATTTATTTTGAAAAACAAGGTTCAATTCGAGAAACGCACCGGCCCTTATGTGCGTTGGTGCTCATAAATCATCCATCAAAGCGATTTGAGAAACTATGGAACGTTTTCGCTCTAAAGTCTAAACGATAATATGCTTTCTGAAATACCGACTTCCCAACCACACAAGTTGTCAATAAGGTTATATTAATATTAATATTAATTTTTCAAAACTTCGCAATTTCAAAGCACTCAGGAAGCTTCAAGAATTCATCTATTGCCTGAAAATTGGACACTCTCTCATAGCTTTAACAAGCTCACTTTGATAATCTGATAACGGTTCAAGCATATAGTATGAGCTATTCCAACAGGTTTTCATCTCATGAATAAGCTCAAGCTCGAAATTTGAAGGTAAGTTTGAATTATTTAAACTATCGATAGTCGTTCGATTATTTTTTTAAACTATCGATGTACTCGATATTTTTTTACTATCTATACTATCGATAAACTGTCGGATGTACAAGCATCACTACTTAAACGTCATAAGATTGGTAGAAACAGAATTATTGCGAAACGTTTTTTAAAATGTTTTGTTTATTATTTCAAGAGAAATGCTTTGCCTATTTTTAACAATTAGTAGCTTTCAACAACAATTCTCCTCTACTATTTCTTGCTTGCAAACAGCTGGCTTCAGAAGAATCAAATCTTTGAACTCACACTGCTCCTGACTTTGTCAACAATATTAATAGAAAAATTCATAGCAACTGCAGTCCTTACCAAACGTGTCGTAAATTTGATTTATTTATTGTCTTTTCTCAATTGTCAAACTGACGTTTAGCTGCTACTTTTTTCTGCTTTCAAAAATTTCTTTAGCAGAAATTCCCAGGGTGAGGAAATTATTTTCTCTCTCACGAGCTCTCTCCTCTGCGAATTTCTACGAATTTTTAGTATAGGGGAACAGGAATTTGCAGAAATTCGTGAAAAATTCGTACGAATTCGCAGATTGGGAACACAACTAGTATTAGGCCTGGCTGTAAGAAACATGTTAAATAATTCATATAAGATGCAGATAAAAAGGACCAAACGCCAAATGAAGAAATTTCAAAACCTTAAAAACTTGCCTCCTCACTTTTTTCTAATAAGCCACTTTTAAATGACAATATTATTTCCTGATCTTAATAAAGTAAAGTATCGCTCAGTCCTCAGTTGGTATTTCATCTTTAAGTTAAGTCACGTTTCTAAAGCTCTTCCAACAAATAAGCCATCATCAACTAATTTATAGTTCATTTGCGACTCCTAAGCCTCGTTTTGCAACAAAAAGACGACACCGAATCCCCCTAAAGACACGAAGCATAATGAAATCTCAATTCAGACTCTATGGAATCGTGCCGCAAATGCATCACAGCTGATGACGCACATAAGCCCATTTAATTTCGTAATAAATTTCGAATAAGTTAACTAAGTTGGACACCTAAATTGATACCCCGGACACTTTAATGCGAATCAAAGTGGTATCCCTTAGCTTTCAGATGACAACGCGATAAAGTTAATTCGCCTCATATCGTGAGAGACTTTGTCCTGCGCGGCAACCTATATAGGTAAACTCTCGCGTACCTCAGTAATTTATTACATGACTTAATGAGAGAATGTCTCCGTTGGCCATCGGCCGGCTCGCGGTGTGCAACGTGCACCTCTAACCGACATCGGAAGTGAAAATAATGCGCATTTCAAAGCGACTACAAGGTGATTAGTTTCGAGGTCAAGTGTGTGTCCATAAGGACTCCTTCGGAAGAGTATCCCCCCGAGTATCCTTCGATTGATGGTTAGGAGCATCGCAATGCCTATGCGTTTTGAATGGAATTTTGTTTCACCGACCTCGCTTCAGCGTCATCACCGGCTAAGCTGCACTACACACGTATCTTGTGCGACATTCGCCGCCAACCTCGCTGACAGACAGATAGACACAGGCTGACAGACAGTTCCACTTGTTGTCAACACACAGACACCGATGATGGTCCAAAGCGTGATCTCATAAATATGTACACCAAGTGCTATAAGCTGGCCCGCAACAGCACACAATTCTGTATCTTGTCTTGGCCTATATAGCTGGAGCTGAAGCGCTCGGATTCACAAGATCCCAGATGCGCGGGAAGGATGTGTGAGCTGGAAAGCTATGCGCACATGTCACCTGCGCTGCGTTTGAAAAGTAGCTGCGCGTCAGCACACAGACAACAGCGACATGGAACGACATGTACCATGAGCGATGAAATTATCATAACAAAAAATCTCATTAATTTAATTGGAAAATTGTTTTCACAAATCACATACTTCACCATTTTGCGAAATAGTACTTTGGGGGTACGGAGACGGACTGTACCGATACTATTCTGGACCAGCAGCGAGCCGGAGCAGTGGTGACATGAAGAAGTTGTTCGTTTGAGGCTTGAGACACAATTATACGCGTTCGTTACATAGGCTACGCATAATGCTATGCAGTGCGATGCGCATGTGCAGCCGGGTTTTGTGGCAAACTGTGTTTTGTTTGCGTTGCGGCATAAAGCGAAACATCGAAACAGCGAGCACCTTCGTTCGGACTTACCTTTCATTAAAATTTTTCTCATGCTCTTGCGCAGTGATGTGCAGTTCCATCGCCGATTCTTGAATTGAAATTCACATTCTCGGAAGCCCAGATTAATGCCATTGATGATCTCTTTTAGAAGTACAGAATCATGCCGACATATTTCTGCCAATTTGCCGCGGACGCGTCGTGTCTTCTTGCACATTAAATTCGGATCGAGTAGTATGTTTGAACCTTCGGCCCTGCAAAGTGAGAGATAGAAATTTGTATGGGCAATTATTGTTTTTTAAACATCAGTATAATTATTAAAATTAATTTAAAGAACTCGTTATATGAACATATAAATACAGTCGCATGAAATGGCTGTGTATTGCGGTAAGTTTTCTTATTATACGCAAACATTTAGGAAGGAATTTGGTAAAAAGGATGAAAATGAAGGCAAGATTGCTATGTTTGGGAAGTTCTTTGGGGAATTTATTGATCCATCCGATGAATTAGATTTGATGAATGAATTCGTCGCTACGTGGTAGACCAGCACAATAACGATTAACTGTATTTTTTAGTCTTTGATGGCCTAAGTATATGGAAATGTTTAACGCTGGCGCTGGATGAACGCGAAGGAAAACGGGTTTGAAAAAATCTGTTTTAGAATGGTGGCCCCTTGAAATATGGCCAGTTATCGAGTTATCGATATTGCAAAGTGACCTTGAGTCAATTTAATTACGAATTATTTTTTTGTAGTTCAAGGCAGGTCCAAAGAGACTACCTCTAAAGACAGTTGTCGAAGTTTGATTCCCTACTTGACCCATTGTACTTTTTACTGAGTAACTGCTGCATCTTTCGCAAAAATGAAAAATTCTCTCAGAGTAAGTTTTGTCTCGGAAAAGTGCATCTCATCTGGCCTTTCTTATTTGCTTGTTTATTATAAGTTTCTTTTGCTCCTGCATATATACAATGCACTCATAGAAATGATTGGGAATAGTACGTAGTTGAACTCCAAAGAATTCTTCCGAATGAGATCAACTAAAGCAACAGCAACTACCGGACAGTCTGTAGTAAACAAAAGTGAGCGACATTATATTCCGAAATACACATCCACCTGTTAATGGATGCCAATTGGAAAATATTCAGACCTTGATGCACAAAAGCTGGAATTGGTGTGCGCAGATAGTTCCACCCAGTCTCAAGTCTGAGGAATTGGCCGAATCGTCTTCACTTTTTACTTGCGGTTATACGTAGGTACTATAATGCAAGTTATGCATTCCTGCAGATTAAAAATGTTTATGGTAGTGAAACATATTTGAGTTACTTGCAAAATTTTGTTCGTCTGTCTGTCTGTCTGTTTGTATGGCTGTATTTTTAACAGCAGCTTAAACGGTTGGGCGAATCTTCTTCTTTAGAACATAAGGTCAGTTTGACATTTTAGAGGAGTTTTTTTTTAATTTTTTTTTAGCTCAAATATTAACGATACCTGCTATAATAACCGTTGAATAAAAGTTTATTTTTCTGGAGAACAGCTCCAAATTTTTTTATAAAAAAAAATCAGTGCACTATTGTAGGCGTGGGGGTTATGTTTTGGTTAAAAAAATGGTACCTCATAGAGAACCGTTTTTTTTTTACTTCGACTTCTTGAGAACTGTTACCCATTACAATCAAAATTTATATTCAAAAAAAATTAGGTGGCCACATACATTGATTTTTTTCGAATAACTTTGTTCTTGTATTTTTGATAATTAAAGATTCTTTTTTGAAAAATCGATATTTTGAGAAAGGGGATATTATTTTCTTAATTTTTTTTTTGTATTTTAATTTTGTGCTTAAGTTTGCATTTTCGATTTTTTTTTTATTTTTAAAAAAAAGTTGTTAAAATAAACCGCTAACCGTTCCTAAGATAACAAAAAAAATCACACTTTTGTACATTTTTTTAAAGAACTAAAATGGCGTTTAAATTATTTCGCTGAAATCTATTTTAGGTCCTTTTTTCGATCAATCAAGTCACAAAAATCGAATAACAATTTTGAATTTCCTTAATTTTTTTTCAAATCCGACTGATGTTGAATCTGAAGCTACAAGTACCGTTTCTTGAAAACAGGGTACTACCATAGGGTCCAAAAATCGAAGCATAGCAACAATGAGGATTTCTGAGTGTAAATAAGCTATCAGTCTCAAAGAAGTAAGTTTTCGATCTTACAAAGCCAACCCTTCAGAGGAAAATCGGAACTCCGTTATCAATAGAACCAAATGCATGACCAAAAATTACGGCAAAAAATTCTGCAATGTCATAAAGGCAGTAAAAATGTTTGGTTATTTCTAAAAAAAATATTAAAAACTACTCAACACCTTCGGTTCCTACGCTCATCGCTAATGACAAACCTATTGTAGCAATATTGTCATTCCTGTACTTGAGAATGTATATTTTTCGATGGGACAGATTTTTTTCCGCACTCGTACAGAAGCAAGCGTTCTCAAAGATCTCGATATACACA
Source organism: Platycheirus rosarum (assembly GCA_963971375.1). Lineage (NCBI taxonomy): Eukaryota > Metazoa > Arthropoda > Insecta > Diptera > Syrphidae > Platycheirus > Platycheirus rosarum. Next base: position 28,799,476 of record OZ020507.1, read on the forward strand.
AATCCGCTTGCCCGGATGGTATACCACCGATTCTTCTGAAGAGGTGTTCTTGCACACTGGCAAACCCATCGTTCCTACTCTTCTGGAATCTTGTCCCTGAGAAAGGAGACCCATCCTCCGCCTCCTCCTACCGACCCATATAACTGACATCCCTTCTTTCTAAGGTCATGGAAACACTGATAAACTGTCAGCCTTAGGAATATCTCCAAGACCGAAAGCTTCTTTATGACCGTCAGTATGGCTTTCGCAGAAATCGTTCCACTGGTGATCTGATGGCATATCTCACCGAAAAGTGGAACAAATCTTTACATTGCTTTGGTGAAAGTAAGATTATTGCTCTTGATATCTCCAAGCCATTTGATAGAGTTTGGCATGAAGCTCTCTTATCGAAAATGCGTGCTTTTAGGATCGATGATACTCTTGTTCGTTGGATTAGAAGCTATCTTCTGGACCGTTCAATATAAGTTGTATTGGACGAATTCAAGTTTGATTCCCACAAAATAAATGCTGGTGTGCCCCAGTGCTCCATTCTGTCTCCGACAATTTTCCTCATTTTTACTTGCGATTATAGGGACTATAAGGCAAGTTCAGGATTCGTGTATATAAAAAAATTGAGATAACAATGAAACATGACATTACGATCATAGAGAAGTCTAAAAAAGTGATCGAGAAAAAATGTCTGTCTGTCTGTCTTTCTGTCTGTCAGTATATATGACGCGGTGCAGCCTAAGCGGCTTAAACGATTATCTTCAAACTTGGTGTATGTGATTATTTGAACTAAATTTACGGGAAAAGGCTATTAACGGTATCTTTCATATAACGGTTTTTTTATTTTTGGGCTTTTTTGGGTGAATGCGTCAATTGTTAGACATAGAATTAGACAAATTGTCAATATATGTATGTATCGGGTTTTTTAACAGAGACGCTACACAAGTAGAGCGACAGGGACAGCAAACGACGCCATATTTCTTGCCGCTCTTTTGATATTTTTCTTCAGTAAGGTTTTCCATTTCATGATGGAAAGATATACGAGCCAACAACTATTAAAAATTACTAAAATTTATTACCGAAATTCGGAGTCAGTGGCCTCAACGTTAAGAGCGCTACGTCCAATTTATGGTCGTTATAATTGTCCTAGCAGATCAACAATTGAGCGTCCAGTGGAAAAATTTGAATCCACAGGCACAGTTCCAAATGGTCCCGTGCCAGTGAGACAAAGAAGTGCCCGTAGTGTCGAGAATATTGTTGCCGCTGAGGCTTCAGTTGCAGAAAGCTCAAATGTGTCTCTCACATGTCGTTCTTAAGCGTTGGGCATCTCTGTGACGTCGTTTTGGCGAATTTTGCGAAAAGATCTTGGCCTACATCCTTACAAGATTAAATTGACGCAAGAACTGAAGCCGCTTGACCACCAGAAGCGTCGTATGTTCGTGAATTGGGCTGAGCAACAACTTGAAAATGATTCGGATTTTCATCGAAAATACATCTTCAGCGATGAGGCTCATTTCTGGCTGAATGGCTTCGTCAATAAACAAAATATGCGGTATTGGTCAGGCAGCAATCCACACGTACTCCATGAGTCATCATTGCATCCCGAAAAAATTACGGTTTGGTGTGGTTTATGGGCCGGCGCTATATATATATAGCGCTCTTATTGAAAAACCCTTTATTTGTTTTCACCTATTAAATTTGCAATAATGTAAATGGATGTTTTTGTAATGCATTCAAACGCTATCCAGGATCAGAAAACCAAATAAATTAATTTGAAAATGTTTAAGCAATCAATTGAATCTAATTTGAATTAACCGATTTAATTGCAATCTAAATGATAAAATCATCACTTCTTAATGAAAACTTATTCGAATGAGATTTTCGATTAATTTCAATTAAAAACACTGATCTCCCTCCCTAATGGTCGATCAAAAACCGTTCAACCGTTCATCCACCCCCCAATCGGCTAAAGCTAATTAAAAGCATTTATGAATTTCATTTGCCAGCGATTTATTCGAATCTTCTTCGATTTGATTATAAAATGTTCTTCGGTATAATAATTAGCACACCTGCTGTTTCGGATGCGCCATCGCCACCATATCGAAGGGAACTACACATAATTATACAGAACCACATAGTTCCATGCGTATCTATAGCCTTCGATGTTTTGTTAGATCCACTAAGATCTAATTATAACACAATTTACCTTCATCGTCATACATAAGTATCTCGAAGATACAAACATAATCCACTTTAGATATCCTGTTCCTAAGCACACATCTATTTCATATTAAAGCACGCATTTTATTTCATATTTAATTGCTGCGTGGCAATAAAAACACACTTCTTCAGCATATTCCATGAATTTTTCCATTTCCTTTCCCCATGCTCCAGAATCGAGGGCAATTGATAAAATATTATAAATTGACTCCACACCGCCAGCGCGAAGAAGACCTGAGCAGTGAGCATCTGAGAAACTCATGGGAAGTGGCAGCGGCATGGTGGCGCGGCAGGAAGCAAGTGACTTAGTTATTTTGGCACCTTCAAGCCGATACTCGATTTTTGTTTACCAAATCAATCAACTTGGATGGGATTTTCTTTAATTTTTTTTCGAATGTATCTATAGCATTGTGCAGACCAATTACTTAAGTAGTTGAGGTTTAGATACTTTTTTTCGAGATATTGCAGCCAAATTTTGTTTGCAATCATCAGAGAGAAGGGTAGAGCTAGAGAGCAACGATATTTTCAAACAATGTCTGACGTCGTCGTCGCCGTTTTATTATCTCACGGATGGGGTTGAAAGATACATTTTGAAATCCATGTTTTGTTTTTCTTTGGGGCTGATCATAAAGTTTAGGATACAAAAGTATCTAATAGTGAATATTTTTAAGTAAGATCATAATCTTTAAGATTTATAGCTTTCCCAGACTTAGACTAAACTCTGAATAAGTCTAGACTTTAAATAGTAATACAAGCTCCTATTATGCTGGGTAATAAAATTATTGATTTTATTATCAAGTGGAAGTGGGAATCCTTATAGACTTCGTCTAGTCACTTGAAATAATGGGGTAACAAGAAATCACTGAACTTGTTTGTCTAAAAAGGTTTGTTGACTAAAATAATTCTCTCAATGTATCTTGGCTGTGTTGTTGGGGACCACTTCATCGGTTTTAACTTCATATCCGATCGTTAAAATGCTAGTTGTATTGCATATTGATTGGCAAATGAAAATCTTTGAGATACCAGTGCGGGAAAACAGGAAACGAATGTAATGAACAGCAGTTGTTGTGAATTCTGGAACGGTTAATGTGAACAGAATTTGATTGCTTTTGCAGTGGTTAAGCCTAACGGGATAATTTGTGGAAGAATAAACTAGGATTTAATGTAAGTTTTCTTAATAAAGTTGTGAATGAAGATGCCATCTGCTTGATCATGAGTTTTCCTTTAGAAAATTCTAAGTATCGGCAGTAAAGTAGCTGATAAATTATGAATTAAGAAAATACAGTGAAGCAATGCGGAATTGCGGAAGAATTCTTTGAATAATTTTTGAATCAAAATTTTGGTAGAAGATGAGGGTTAGGTGATCACACGAACTTGTATTAGTCTGGGAATATTTAACTAAGTCATGGTAATTGGTTATAGGTATATCAACTGAATTATTGAACCCCTTTGGTTTAAAGTGATAGTTTGTCCCAGCGTTCGCGGAAAAAATGGCCCTATGACTCTTCCAACTTAAAAAAGCTTGCAGTAACTTTGACCGATTTGATTTTCGATATGCCAAAGACGATAATATTGCTTATTCACGAAACCACTCATGTCGGATGGCCCGATGACCTATCCAGCGAAAGCAGAACCTCATGAAATAGCCTTGAGTGGGTGTAATAGCTTTTTTAATCATAACAATCATCATAACGAAGAATTTTCGAAGTTTAAGAGAAAACTTTTCGTCGCTTATAGTGCATCTCGAATCTTTTTTTGTGCAGTCCAGATATTGTTTTTGTGGCAGAATTGTGCATTTATAATTTTGAAAAATAAAAAAAATGATTACACTATACCTTTTATGCTATAATTTTTATGCCAAAACGAATGAAAATTACGCTGCTGGAGGTGTTGGTTGCTTTGTGGAGGATGACTAACAAGTTGAAGAGTGTAGATTTTGTTAGTGCGGATGTTTTAATGGTTTCAATTGTATTCAATAGCAAAGTTTTTGTCTTTTTGTGTGTTTATAAATTACATATGTTCAATATTTCTATGTTTTTGCAAGAATTTTCCACTGTGTTAGAGAAAATTAAGTCAAAAAATTTTATTATTGTTGGTGAAATGAACATAAATATTTTGGAGAAAAACGAAGTAGTTTCAAAATATCTTGACTTATTAGCTTCTCAAGAGCTTGAACCTTTTATCAACGAGCCAACAAGAATTGTGTCAGGTAGTTGTTTGGACCACGTTTGAATGTGATTCTCCTTTAACATGTGAAAAATGTCTGTTCGACTTTAAGATCACTGATCACTGCTTGACGGGAGTCTTAGTGACAACTTTTTGCATAAAACCTGTTAATAATTCACTCAACTAACATAATAGCTAAAGATTGCCAAGTTCAAAAATGAACTGCTTTATGAGTATTGCGATGATGTTTATGGGTAGTATTGCTTCAGAATGCATCTCAAAATGCATGTTACTAATTGTTCGTCTTTTAAGCTCAGTAAAGAAATTAAGAAAAAGACTTAAGCCTTGGATAAGTATTGAATTATTGAAAAAGATAAACATTAAAAATAAACTAAGAATAAAACTTAATTGAAACCCTAACAGAACAAGCCTAAAAATAAAATACAAAAAAATTGTGCAGGGAACTAAAAAGAGAGATCCCAATCTGCCGTGATATTTACTACGGTAATTGTTTTAATTCTGCTAGAGGCAACCTAAGAAGTGAATAGAAAATTTGAAAAAGTTTGTTGAACAAAACCTCTTCCTCTAAAACGCCTAGATCTCTAAATGAAGGTAATTGTTTAGTTTCCGAATCTGTTGATGTTGCCAATGCGTTTAATGATTACTAGGTTAATGTAGCCAGTTGCGTACAGCCTTCCGCTGTCAACTCATACTGCACCTCCTGTGCGCCTAGACTCATTATTGAACCATTGCAGAGAAAGAGTTTCGTTTTTAAACCAATAACTCCTTTTGACATGTTAAGAGCTATTCGATGTTTAAAAAATACAAACTCTACCGGCGTTGATGGTTTATCTAGCTTTCTTATAAAGCGAACTTCCTATTAATATATTTATTTATTTATTGATTTATTTAATATTTATTCGTCAATTTGAGTTTGAAACTCCTTGTAGACTACTATATCTACAAATTAAAGCTTAATAAGCCTTAAGCAACGTGAGATCGGTTCATTTTGACCATAATTAACCCTGTGGCGGGGAACATAAAAGATGTTATAAGTTCTCAAGGTATGTGCCGGGCAATTAAAGCCAATCAAATCTAGTAAAACAGGGCAGTTAATTTTATAGTTCAAAATATCTCTAATAAACATGATATCAAAATATTTTCGACGCATTTCCAGACTTAGTAAACCAAAGAGCAAACAACGAGTATCATAAGAAGGACGGGGGAGATTCCATCGTAGTAGATGAAATTAGTATCTGGTTAGACGTTTTTGAACATTTTCTATCCTTTTAGAATGAATGGAATAAAAAGGGTTCCAAATAACAGAGCAATATTCCAGGGCTGATCTTGCATAAGAGAGGTACAAACATTTAATTGTAAAAGGATCTTTAAACTCTTTTGAGTTTCTAGTTATAAAACCTAACATAGAACTGGATTTAGCTACAATGTAGTCTACATGGCTATTAAAACTAAACTTTGCATCAAATATGACACCTAAATCTTTTTTTTTTCAGAAATTTTAGCAAGAGGTATATCATTTATATTATATTGAAAGTTTAATGGTGACAAGCGAAGACAAAAAGTTAAGCTTTGAAACTTAGAGACGTTCAAATGTAAATTGTTCTTTTCACACCACACAGAGAGATTGAAAAGATCCTTTTGTAATTTTAAACAGTCAGAGATATCTTTCACAACACAAAACAGTTTTAAGTCATCAGACAATTGGAATATATGAAAACATCAGGAATATCATTGACAAATACCAGGAATAGAAGAGGTCCAAGATGGCTTCCTTGGAGAACACCCGAAGTAACCTCGATAGCACCAGACAATTTATTGTCTAGGTGAACAAATTGTGTACGTCCACAAAGAAAAAAAAATTTGGGTGAAAACCATATCTTTGAAGTTTCCTAAGAAGTATATTGTGATCAACCCTGTCAAACGCCTTCGCAAAATCAGTGTAGATTACTTCACATATTAGACCATTCTCCAGTGCACACAGAACAAAATTTGAAAAAATTGCCAGGTTTGATATAGTTGACGTCTTAACATATACATATCTTTAATAATTGTGTTTTTTCAGGAGTTTTTTCTGCAGAGCTTAAAAGTGCTGATCTTATACCATTGTCTAAAAAAGGTTCTGCATTAAGTGTGAGTAACTACAGGTCTATTTTTCTTCTTCCAGTGCTGAGTAAAGTTTTTGAAAAACTTCTAAAGAACAAAATTTTAAGTTTTTTTAAACAAAACCAATTTTTTTAGTTGCAAACAATTTGGTTTTCGCAAGGAAAGATCAACTGAGGATGCCCTGCTAGAGTTTTGCTCCCAAATAATGTCCAACCTTGATGGTAAGAACTGTACAGCCGGACTATTCATTGATAAAACCAAAGTCTTTGATATGTTCAACAATGAAATTTTATTGAAAAAATTAGAAAAGGTGGGTTTTCGTGGTTTCGTTCTTTTGGTTGGAGTTTTATCTTAAAGATAGGTCACAAAGGGTAAAGATTGGTGACGTTAGGAGTAACATAATTTTTTTTTCAACCTGGGTGTACCTCAAGGCTCTGTCCTTGGGTGGGGCTATTCTGTTTCTTATTTATATCAGTCCGGTGGATCTAAGTTTTTTTGAGGGTATGGTTTGCTGAGCACAAAGTGGTTATAAGTAACAAAACAAAAATAATGTTTTTCACCTTGACTTCGTTGGTAGATTTTGAGAATAGTATCTTCTTTCATGCACATAAAATATTTAACTGCAACTGTAATCAGGGTTCTTTTTCTTCCAATTTTTATAACCATCTTAGTTGTAGTGATAACTGTTTTCAAATTGAGATAGTTTATGAATTTAAATATCTAGGACTAATCATTGACTGTAAGATGAAGCGATGCCATAAGTTTGAAAAATCACGTAACTGGAAATGAGAAAAATGGGACTCATCGCTTTGATGAAAATCGTCCTTCGTAGGTTACACGTGCGTGGTGATCAGAAGTTTACACAAATGGGATTTCAACACTTCTTTATCATATTAAACGGAGGATTTTTATGTCACGTTTAACAACATTCGGAAAGAGCTGCTGGAATATTGTACTCCATCCCAGCAGCATTTCCACACTAAACACTGGTGGATGCATCGCAACTTAGAAGAAGTCTATCTATTAAGATAGAACAGTAAACAACTCAACTGTAATACTTGCGCTGCTAAGAATGCCCATCAGGTCAACCTTGATCCCAACTTCAGCCGTACTGTTTAGTATAGATATTCTTTATTTACTTGCACCACACGAATGTGGAATGCCTTACCAGGCTCGGTTTTTCGCTCCCATTTTGATCTGCAGATCTTCAAAACCAATGTGCATCGTTATCTATCTATCCATCCTCATTTCTCAAATGCTCGAACGGTAGTCAAACATATTAGAGTGAAAAAACCTCTTCGTACGACAAAATTACAAAAAAAAAAAAAAGCTGTGAGATTACAGGCTGTTAATTGTGCTGATTGACGCACATTTTAGGAGCTGTTTTCGAGTATGTCTTTGAAGTTGTCTTTTATTCTCTGCAGGAATTTTCCTGGTCATAATATGGTTACAGCAGGCAACACGCAAATACCTCTTAGGTGTAAGGTCTTCTCTCTTTCATCATTTCTTAGTCACTCAATCAATGTTTTTGACGCTGCTCGAAAGATTTCTTAGAAAATATCGTCAAGTCCGATCACTTTGTTGTAAAAGGTATGAACAAATAGCTGTCACGGACGGTAGTGCTTTAGTTTATTGATATTAACCTTGTGCTTTCTGGTGGTTGTCTTGTAATCTCCGAACTAAAAATTTACGCTACCCTATGGCAGCAATCATTAGATAATGGTTCGGAGCAATTCCGAGTTCCCTTGTCTGAACTTTTTCTGTTACGGAAGTCCTAGAGACTGTTTCTAAATTGCCGACCGATCGCGAATTGATCAATTTGGTTGGAAAGTAGTTTGTTATTGATATCCGGTCGTTTTTATGGCACTTCTTGTGCTCAAACATGATCGCTTCTATGTAATAAGATGCTAGGCGTTGCAAAACTCTACAAATCGTTGTCCACATTTTCTTTCGGTTGCCTATACCATAACATGTCTGAACTTATCGTTGACATTCCTGTCTTTGGTTACCAATATAGTGTCTACTACTAAAAACTATTCCTGGGAGCTTCCAGGCGCCTTTCCAAAATAGAGTGAGCCTGAGTAGGCTTGAGTTGTTTATTATATTCCTGTTAAATGTTTAGCACAATAAAGAAACGCAATCAATTGAACCTTTTCAATAACTTCCAGCATTTGTTCACCTTCTGAAGATTATTAAAGCTATATTTCCATATTAAATTAATTAAAACCAATCAAATGCTAACATTTCATAATAAGCAAACCAGCCATTCATTAATAGCTTCAATCAATGGAACTTCTATACCAACACAGCAAATCCTCAAGTACAGGTACTTGGTGTTGTTGATTTAGCATTCAGTAAGCAAGGCGCTCAGGCACAAGCACACACACCGTCTGTCCATATCCATCGGAATGCCCAAACGTCAAAAACTCCTCTTCTACCTGTCCATCTGGTCACCTGTGCATCGCATCGGCTGGGGTTTTTGTTTATTTCTGTTTGTTTCCTTTCAATCGATACCGTCAATTCATTTGACGGATAAATCCGAAATGCAAATATTTGTGCATCTCTATATGCATCTTCGTTTTAGGTTTTAATACACAAGGTATGGGAACTGGGAAATCCTTAGAGTGTCATTCCGATGGTCCAGAGCTCGGCCGCAGCGCCGACTGTGTCAAGAGCACATAATTGATGAGAAAATGTTGATCCCTCTTCCACTAAGGAGGGACGTTAATAGTATACTCATTTCCACAATATTTACACCTGTATTGTTTTCTTATGTTCTTGAAGTTTTCACCTTAAAGGATAAAACAAACAAATACAATAACATTGAAGTGGATTGGGAGATGGCCAATTTAATTTTTTTAAATGATTTAGACTTGAAATTTGAAGTACCAGGTGAGAGAGGTGTTAAGAGCTCCAGTGGCGGTGGCGTGGGCATCAGGTTTGATGATATTAAAAAAAAATTAAATCTTTATTTCAAACACTCAATTCGTGAAAGTCATGTCAATGGACGCTTTGGGTTGTATGGTTCGGCTGTTTCAACCTAGTTATACCGTTGCTAATGGACACATGTTATAATGATACGCCTCGTTTGCGAAGAAGGCTCATTTTTATTAAAGTATAATTTAAATCAATCAAGATTTTCTAGTTGAGAGAATATAGACACTGATGTTACAAATGGACTTATGCCTACTCGGGAAAAAGGATACAGACACAGAAAGAACAGGGATCAATCAATATACATTTTTTTCCTGTTTTCATTGAATGCTTGATTTTTTATACTGATCAATTTCCTGCACAGTTAGTAATTTTATGATGGCGTCTAAAAAAAAAATCTTACATCTGGCAAGCAACTTACGGACTTATTAATTATTATTAGAAGAAGAACGGAACGTTGGTTTAAAAACGTTCAACGTGTTGCAACAAAATCTTCTAACGAAGCCGAATGTTCAAAAACAGTACGCGCGGAATATACACCGATCAAGACGGTGATGCAAAGATGTCAAGCTCCACAGTTTCAAAGGCGAAAAAAAGAAGTATGATAAATCAATAAATATATCATAGCTTTTAACGGCCTTTAAGTCCACCAAAAATTGGCGTTTCGTCCCGGTAACTCACTTGGACTCATTAGGACTCACTTGGACTCATCAGGACTCACTTGGACTCATCAGTTGACAGTGAGTATCTTAGTCAAGACGCAACTTGACAAAGGTACTCACTGTCAACAAAATGTATGTAGGTAGGTATGTATGTATGACTGTCACCAAAAAAGTTTGAGAAACGCAACTCTTTGGTGCAAATGCATAACAGATCTTACTTTTAAATATAAAAAAATTATGTCAATAAAGTACATATTTGATATATATGGTAAATAATCGAGTATGAGATGATTTGTGTCACAGCTAGCGCAACTATGTGTTTTCTTTTCCTTTCCAAGTCAGGCATAGGCGCCCGCAGGAAATGTCCTAGTGGGGGCAGATTTTTGTTTCTATTAGACTTTTCCCATAAGCGGAAATAGAAAACAGGCGCGAAAAAGGGGGTAAAACACAATAATACCCTCATGTATAGCTTTGTTCTGTTTTTGGTTTACACAATAATTATTAGTGGACACGAAATCAAACTAGGAAAAAAATGGACACGGCTGGGTCACACGTACTTGTTCTTATGTGCCTTATCACATTAGAAGACAAGATCTTTGAGAGAAACGAGAAACTGTTACGTTGAAAAGTAGCATGGGGTGAACTAATAAAGTGTCAAAAATACAACACTTAAGGGTTTTTGGTAAAAATGTTTCACGTTTCAAATAATATTAAATTTATGAAAAAAAATTGTTTCTAAAATTGTAGTACCTACCATTTTTGATAAAATCCTCTTTATTTAAAATTCAAAACAACTTAATCATGAATTAAATTTTAAATAGAAAAAAAATATATATAAAATATGTTAGTATGCAGAATTAATTTTCGTTTCAAATATAAAATTTGATATAAATCTAATGAGCCGTATCCTGAAGCCGAAAATAAAAAAATAACCTGTATGCAAAATATTGTTAATAGACTTTTCCAGTAAAATTATTTTTGATAAAATGATAGCCAATAACTACCTACCAACTATTAAATTTTTCATTTTTTTTATATTATTTTTGCCAACGTTATCGAGAAGTTTGTACTTAACGGTTATATGGCAGCGGTAAGTACCGTTATATTAAGCCCTACAAATAAAATTTCAAAAACCCCTTTAAGGAATGTTAATAGCCCCACACAAACCAAATTCAAATTTAATCACTTTAGCCGTTTAGGCTGCATATCGTTTCATATAGAGACCGACAGATATTTTTTGTAATTAACTTTTTAAGGTTTCTCTATGATCGTAATGTAATGTTTGTTTCACAAAACAAACGGATTTTGGGAATCCGAAATTGCAAATGCGATAAAAATGTGAATGCATGATAGTTATACATTGCCCGGGAGTAAGCCAGGGGCTTTGCTATACCCTGCGAGTGCCTATGGGTCAAATTATATTTGGAATCTCTTAACGAAGTGTTTGGGCCATGCTTATTCACCTCTTTCACGCAAGAAGAATGGTCCATAGGTCCACATAGTGTGTGATATGAAACGAGATGCTGTTTCTTTTTAAAAGTCTACTTGAATAAAGACGTAAATAGCTGACCTAAAAACAAATACGTAATAAACAATACTATTGACTTCTTTCTTATTTCTAACCCGAATATGTGCAGTATAACTGTTAATGTCCTAGGCACATTTTACGGCTCCAGGAAATAACTCCCAAATGGAAAATGAAATAACCCCCCAAAATTGAGGAATAATTTCACTGTAAAATTATTCCCCAATTCGAAGATGAAATAAGTCCCCAAAAAGGTATGAAATAATCCCCCAAATAGATATGAAATAAGTCCCCAAAGGGTTGGGTTCGATATCTCACTTTTTATATTCCCTTTTCTTAAATCTCGCTTTTTATAATCCTATTTTTTTATAATCCCGTTTCTTGTTTATAATCCCACTTTAAAAAATGTTTATTTTGATAAACCAACTAAAAAAATAAAAAGAGATTTTTTTTTGAAAATTAAAAAAAATAGGAAATAAAATTTCCTCGCGAAATTTTTTTCCAAACATCTTTAAATAAGTCATATTAAATAATACAAATAAAAAAAATAATTTGCTTAATGCGCATAATGGACTCCTGAGCCTTAATAATAAAATTACATTACTAGCATGTGTAAGGGAAGGCATGTTGCCCCCTGGAAACCCCCTGCCTAGGATCACTTTCATTTTGGTTAGTTTACTAGAAAACTGTAAGTGCATTTTTTTAAAACAAGCCTCACATTGCCTATTTTGAACAGAATAGTTGACAAAACTCGACCCATTTTTTATCAATTATTCTGTTCAAAACCATAAAAGCTAGGCAATATGAGGCTTGTTTTGAAAATCATCAGCAAATTTACAGTTTTCTAGTAAATTAACCGAAATGGAAGTGACCCCATACTTGGGGATTTCTTTCATTGATGAATTTACCTTTCATATAACGGTTTTTTTAATTTTGGGCTTTCTCAGTAACGGCTCTTTTAATTTCTGTAAAATGTTATATTTGAGAAGATCTAGTTAGTTTAATTAATTCTGCTTTATTAATAACTTTTTTTCTAATTAAAATTAATTTTTGAATTTTTTTTTTTTGAAAAATCTATATTTCTATAACTAATCAAAAAAAAATATTTTAAATTTTATATTCACATGTATATTAATAAACTCTAAAAAACTGCATACATAAATAAAAAAAAAAAATAAAAATAAAAAACAGGATTTTATCAAAGCTGGTTATACAATTTTCGAAATTCTTTTTTCATAAATTCTTCGTTATTTAAGACGTGTGATAGCGTACTTCATTTTTACTAAAAACCGTTAATTATTGTGGTTTTAATACTTTTTATAAGTTCAAACTGTGTTATTTTCAACGTAAATGTTCCTTTTTTCTGATAAAGATCTTGCTTTTCAATGTAATTATGTAATGTAATAATGTAATTAGTCGTGTCCATTTTTTTTTATTCAATGGAGCAAATTCCTAGATTATAATGCAATATTGTATAATGTAAAATTGACACATGTAAGTGCTCAGATAAATATTTTATTATCTTGAGCGATTGTCTCTAGCTGCCAGAAGAAAAAATATCCAACCAATGAAATGAATCGTTCTATCGTCCAATCAGATTGATCGTTGTATCAAGAAAAGACAATTAAAAAACAAATAGACGACAGTTGTGAAACAGATGTTCGAGAACGAAGTCGAAAACTCATGATAAAATAAACGAATTATGTTTTTAGATAAAAGCTTAAAATCGTTTCTTTCAATTATTTCAATTTGATTACAACATGATCAAAAATTAAGGCAAAAAATACTACAGTGTACTAAAGATAATGCTGGGCATACATATGAATTTTCGAAATATGAGGAATTTATTCTTTTTGTCGCGCGTTCAATGCTTGTCCACATTCCACAATGCCAATGTTAGCTCTTAAGAAAAAACTAGTCTTTTTGCAAAGCAGTTCGCGCCACTTCTGCGCTGCCCTGCCAGAGAGTTTAAAGACTACGCTCGTACTTGACGGTGTGAATGATTCTATGGGACCAAACTTCGTACAGTGGGCAGAATTCTGAAAGAACTCGACATACATATGTAAATCCTCTTGTTCTGTCTCATCGCTAATGATCTGAAGAGGTGTTCTTTTATGCTGACAAGACCACTACGCTAGCATTTCCATTAACCTACTCTAGGCTCGTCCCGAACAAATGGAAAACTGCATTTGTGCAGTTTATACCTAAAAAAACCCGGATTACCCTTACCTCCTTTCTTTTCAAGGTCATGGTATTAATTATAACTCTAGAAATATCTCAAGGCACGGAAGTTCTCCGACTGTATCGGATTCGAATGTAAGATTATTGCCTTTGATATTTCTAAAGCATTTGATAGATTCTGGCACCAGGCTCTGATATCAAAACGCATGCTTTTGGGCATGGGTCATTGCATGGGTGAATGGTGAATCCCTTTCTTCGCTGGATTAAAACCCTTCAATACAGGTTGTGTTGGATGGGTTCAGGTATAACATCGTCAATATTAATATTTTGTGTCCTAGATACCGTTTTGATACTTTCTCATTTTAATAAAAAAAATTATCTCCTGCCTGAAACTTTTTGTCCACTAATCTGTTTTGCTAACAATAGCATTCTAAGCATTTCATTTTATGTTTTGAACTCACACTCCTGCTATTTGGATGTTGATCTAGAATATAGAAATCGCCGTTGACGGTGGTGTCCTGGCCAATGTCATTTTAAAAGAATTACGGACCGATGACGCGGCGGCAGCCCATAATCCACATCAAACAATGACTTTTTCGGAATGTATTGGACTCTTTTGGATCTCATGTGTATGTGTGTATCGCCCCAAATTCAACAATTTTGTATGTTGACTTACCCATTCGTCAAGAAATGGATCTCTTTGCTATAGATGATTTTTCGATTAGGGACAGTTTCCAATTGCTCCAGAGCTCCAGGCCAGTTGAAATTTTTACGGGTGCAGTCCCAAGTCACGACGCAAAATTCCCCAAGTTCTGGTCTGCAAAAGGCCGAGTTCTTGTAAGTTCTTGGATCATAAATATGTGATCTTGCCAAAAGTGCCGCAAGATGTATATGTATGGGCTCTCTATTTTCCTGTTCCCTCTTTCTCTATTCCCTCTTTCTGGCAAGAATGTCTACTTGTATGGCTTTTATTGTATGAGATGCGCCGATGGCCGCGCAGATGTACTACTATTGTTGAGTACTTGTTTAAAGACCATTAAATTGCCAACATTTGAAGGCCCACCCGAACTTTCAGGTTTCCTCAATGGTCTTCATCATCTTCCTCAGGTTTGTCACTTCTCGAAATATCTTTGTGAGGCCAAATCTATTTCGGACAGTATCTTTATTCACTATGAAAAATTAATTCAAAATGGCTGCATCACAATATTTTCCTCTTCTTACTTAAGATTGATTCAAAAAATACTAATAAATCAAATAAAATTAAGTAAATATTTTAAAAATGTTGGAAACAATATCCAATTGCTTTTACAATACAAATACAATACACTAACGTAATTTATCTTTGACCCTAATTAATATTTATCTTTTCAAATGCGCATTATAGGTTTTCAAAAACGCACGCACAATTTCTTGAAAGTGTAAAGGACGACCCGCTGAGAGATTGAAACTTTTCAAAATACAAAAAAAAAAAAAAGACAACAACAACAACTAAATGTGCAGATGATGTATCTTATTTTCGTCTTAATTGTCAATGTTGATCCTGCTGACTGATGCTGCAGCTAATGCGTTGCATTGCCACAAACTCAAGATCATCACAAACAAACACTTTTCTACACATTTTCCTTGCCACTTTGGGAAATGTGTCATCGCGGCAAGTGAATCTCTCCTCTTGGGATTGGGATCTTTTCCAACTCAACACGCTTCTGTTTACATTCAAAACCTCACTAAGTAATCAAAGCATTTGGTGTATCTTAATTCAATTCCCGTGCAGCAATGAAAATGCTGGTTAAACAGTTACCATCATTTTCTGTATAAATAGTTTGGTTTTGAGAATTGATCAAAAATCAAACACCATCAATCATCAGTTTTAGCGTCAGCTTCAGCTTCAGCTTCACTTCACCCGGGCCGGCACATAGTTTCTCACTCGTATCTTTGTATCTTTTTATCTTTTTTTAGACTACAGACTTGGACAGAGCACAGAAAGAATGGACGGACGGGCAGACCGACATGGACGTCGTAGTCTTCGTCGTCGTCGTGCCTCATCGTCTTTCCTGCTTCTCTATGATGTTTGTCGGCGCCTTTTGTGTGATATGTATTTTTACAGATTTCCTTCATCCGAGGTTTTCTTGTGCAGCCTTTGATCCGGCCAGCTATGGCCCAACAGCCAGTCAAATAGTCGAGAGGAGGAGGCATCAGAACAGAGGTACCTATATTGTGCGGCACGAATGTGGTTTTCCGCATTCGTGGTGGCCACTGTGTGTGAGCTGCTTCGTCCGTTGCGTCCTCATCGTCGCATCGCTTCTCGTTCATCTCGGTCGGTGCATCATGGAACATCGAACTGATGGAACACACCGCGCGCTCCGATTGATATTGGCTCATCTTCACGATCAATAAGTTTGGTAAACAGAGAATCACTTAGTTGGCACTGAACAATCAATCTGAAGTCATCACTTGTTGACTTGGACTGTTCGTTGTTGTTATTGTTATGGATTGTTGGTGATGGTCAGTTATTTGATATACGAAAGATGTAGGTGATCCCTGATGGAACTCTATGGAGGGGATATGGGGATTTCAGAGTGCTAAGCGGTCGTGCATTTGATGGGCACGCAAAATGGCACTTGTTCTGGATGTTCCAGATCAGATGGTCTTGTTCGCTTTGTCTATTAGTTTATAACTGTTTGTTTATGCAATCACTCATTTTATTTTGGGATTCTTTCGTGTGTTTTATTTTAAGAGTTTTTTTTCTCAATTTTCAAAGAAGAAAAAGCGCCGGAGTTCTTTAAATTGTATTTTCTTTTTTGTATTTTTTTGTAAATAAATTGTTTCAAAAATAAAGTAAAAAATAGAAAAATAGAAAAAATAATGATAATAAAATGTTTGTTGAGTATATGAGAAGCCCAGGTTAGTATTGGTTCTGAGTGGTGTGAAAGTTTGCCTTTATCTCTCCATGAGAACGGAAACAAATGTAATATTGAAAAATGAAAAACTTCGATTCTGTTTTATGTCTTTGACCAAAAGTCGCCTTAGGGACGACCGGCTGATGGCTAATTGCAAGGCACGGCGTCTGGTCGATGTTTCCGGCGACAGCTCGACATCCTCGTCAACAGCAGCGATATTCCGCTGTCCCATTCGGTGTCGGACGACCGTGGAATCGGCGACGGAATTCGCGCTGCGCCAAGACTGCAGACGAATTGTTACGCAAAAAAATAGACACGATTATTCCGCGTTCTTGGGGGTGTATCGCTCCATAGCTTCTTCACTTATATTCTACATTTCTGTCTATTCATCTCTCAAAACAGATTTGACATTGGCGGCCATTTGCAAAAATAAGAGCATCTTCTAATAGGATGATCTCTTTTGGCCCACCTTGTATATATTTATTTTTGCTGCCAACCAGATCCATTTACTATTTGTCACATAACGTCAAATTGGAAGGACGATGACCTCGTGTATTAGACAAATTTATTGTTGTTGCTTAACTCCCACAAGATTAATATTTCGAGAGTTTTCACTCTGCCCGAGGCTTTCCTATACGGTATAGATCGGCGGTCCTATTGATCTATGACTAAACGGCTTTCCTACGAACGAAACACTATATCGCAGGGGGCGGAACGGAGCACCGCCTTATTGGAATTATTGGTTTTAAAACTTAAAACTTAAAACTGGTGTATTACCTACATAACGTATTAAATTGCTTAGCATTATGGATTCTTTCCTTCTCCTTGGCAGCATTGCTCCAAATTTCGAAAAGGTAGTAAGTTTAATATTCGACTTATTCTCTATCTACTACATTATGGATTTATTACATTTACTTTCTATTTTTTGTTTGTTGTCAATAGCTTATGTGTTTACTTTTAAATATAAGTGTTTTTTTTTATTAAAATAAAAAAAACTGATTTTATTCCAATATTTATGGTTTATAATAAATTAATATGTTTATAATTGATTAGAAAGAAACTATAGTGTTGATTCTGTGTATTAACCAATATACAACGCCTTCATACCACTGCTATTTTTTTGAACTTGCTAAAATAGCTGTGACATAAAAGCATCGTTTATTGTAGTTCCATTATCAACAATATTTAATTTATTTGAATATTCATGCATAATATAAATAATCACTTTAAAAAAATTATGTCAAAGGAAATCAAAATCGGACAGAACATAAAAAAAATTATTCAGTTTTAAGAATTTCATTGTTTTTCTAAAAAAAATTACCACACTGAAATATTCTTAATAATTTTTATTTATTTCAAAATTTTCAATTTTTTGACAGTATTTTTGATTTTTTCATAATTTAAAAATTAAATATTTTCTTTTCTTTAATTATTTTTTTTAATTTTATAATAAATGCAAATCGTTGCAGTTTTCACTTGCCTAAGCTTGAACAAAAATTTAATGACATTATTATAATAGTTTTAGTTTTTTGTTAAAAAAAAGTTTACATAATACGAATATAATTCAACTGCCTTCCTTAATGCATTCAGCTTGATAACAATGTGTCAGATTAACAACAACTAAAAAAAACTACACTATCTAAGAAAATTAAAAGAAAACAAGTTACAAAATATTTAGCAATTTTAACCAATTCTACACCGTTTTTAATTGCCAATAACGGTTTTCCCGATATCGCAACTAATATTAATAATGCTACAAAAGTTTTTTTATAACATTCGCTCGCAAAAGGGATTTGTGTAATGCCCTTATAATCTTAAACAGCGTGAGCATAGGAAAGTCAGGGAGGGAGGTTTCTTTTTTACGCGTTCACGCTTTTATTACTCAACATTTACTTTGGTAGTATTTTTTGCACAAAACCACTTCAAGCAATTCCTACAAAAGGCCATCCAATTACCGATCAAATTCTATAAAATCGCTTCTATCCAAGAAGGAAAAAAGAACCCGGCAAGGCTTTCAGCATAAATTTTGGATCTAGAGTAAGCTGATGGCAATGCCAATATTTACCAGATTATTGCTTCTTATAGCAATGCAAAGAAGTAATGAAAGCCAAGGAACTTTTCGGCGCACGGCATTTTTTGATATCGTTTGTTCACCTATCATGTATAAATCTCTTTCTGGAATTCTGTCCAAAGAAGCTCAAGTTGATTAAGTGAGCACCTATGTCCATATATGGGTATTTAGGTCAAGTTTTGGCCGAATATACGTTTTATAGACTTTAAAAAGTATTCGAAAAATCCATTCTGAAACAGATACATCAACACCATTCAATTAACAACCTGTTAAGGTTTTTGTCCAAAGCGTAGCTGCAAGTTAGCTTTACTTTTCGATATTGAAAACATAAAACTTGCATTGGATACAGACTCTATCGCTTTTCTAATGCGACAATCAATTTTATGTAAAAAACTGCGGAATTCGGTTGGGTTCACTTCAGAATCCTGTAAGCTTATTAACGCGTATCTAAGTAGAAGACAACAATGTGGAAAATGGTCGTTCTTCCTCTTTCTTGAATGTACTAGTTGGAATACCACAGGGTTCAATCCTTTAACCATTTCTATTTTTTCTTTACATAAATGGCCTACCCAGTTGTCAAACATTGTTTGATACATCTATATGCAGATGATATGTATCTTATATTATTGGTCGAACCTTTATAATGAAAAATAAGGTCAAAGCCTAAATAAATGAGGACATGCTGAACATCTTACAATGGTCTAAAATGATTAAACTTTGCCTTAATTCTGCAAAATCAAAGGCTTTTCCTATTTACGGAAAAATGTTGATCTTTCGCAACTAAGCCATATGAAACTTGAAGATGAGACCATTGAATACGTCGTCACCGCGAAAAATCTTGGAATTATTTTGAATCGTACCCTAACATCAAACGATTATCTTAATAGTGTCATAGGGAAAGTCTATGGAAGGCCTCAGGTGTTTCAGGTCACTGGAAAATATGTCCATTTTAAAGTTAAGTTTCTCCTTGCCAAAACCCTCTATGTGCCTATTTTGCTGTATAGAAGTGAGGTTTTCAACAGCATGGGACTCTGCTTCTAGCCGCAAATTAAATATTGCATATAATAATATTACCCGCTATGTCTACAATATTCGACGTAATGATGACATTTCAATTTTTCTAAAATATCGTTGTAATAGCTTTAACCATACAAAACAGAAACAAGAATGAATATACGCAAAAGAACACACATTATTAAATTTTAATGTTGTTTCAGGCGATGGGGTTACCGGTCGTAATTCTTTGAATTTTGACGTTTGAATGACGAAGTTTGAATATCAATGTTTTCAAAAGTGATGATACTTAGTTTTTCAAGAAAATTTCGTCAATACTGACCTTTCTCTCATTCAAACTTATATCTAGGGTTTTACAGTCTGGTGCTTCAAAACTGCTCAGAGCTAAATATTTCCAAATGCCAATCAATCACTTTTTCACGTCTGCGTTTAAAATATTCGCCCTCACCAAATTTAGTAATAATATACAAAAAACAGCTGTTATCATCTAGAAAACAATTGTTAGTATCTCTCCAAATTTCTGTTCTTGTTTTTATTTATTCTGTAAAAGCGAGCATACAATTCTTCTTTCAGCTTTAAGTTTGAGTCACGTTACCTTATCTTGGGCATGAAGCAAACGTCACGTAGAAGCCAAAGGACATTGTTGTAAGATTTATTGATTTCCTATGAGCTAGAGCGTGATTGTGTTTTAACCTTTTTTTTTTGAACGACCAACAAATGTTAACGCCTTTGATCTTTGAGATATTGCAGTTCTTTTTGCTGAATTTGTTGTTTATGAATAAGTATGCAGTTCGGGACAGATTAAGTTTTATCTCCATTCTCTCAAAAGAAAGAGGACGGTTTTCTTAAGCTCAACAAGAGCACTTGTTAAAGCATCCAAAACCCGAAGCTATTTACAGTCGTTCAAGCCAAATAAACACCAATGGAAGTTATTATAAAGAAAGTGATGAACTTTTGATCCACTGAACAACTTTCTTGCAACGATAAGCGCATCATAAACATTTCTGGATAGAATCCAAAATATTGTCTAATAAGTCCAATTTATAGTTGCTCCACTATCATTGAAGCTTCCTCCAGCGTACAGGTAGTAGAAAACGAAGATTGATTTCTTAAATTGAACAGAAGTGTCACCAAGGAAAAGGATTGTACAGAACTTTCTTATAATTATATTAGCCGTGTTTTGTTATCTTCGGATCTGGATCTGGATTATGTCTTTCCACGTATAACAATAACAATTTGAAATCCTACTTTCTAAGTAAGTAAGTAATTAAGTAATTAATTCATTTATTTCTACTTTTCTTAACATAGTTTAACAACAACAATGAATTTAAAAGCTATGGCTTTGCCGTCAGCTCGGTTAGCAATTTTTATCTGTATGTACAAATAATTAATTTAATTAAATATTTAATAAAATAGTAGAAAATAGTTATGCATTCGGTTATTAATAACATCCTATATTTTATAAGTATCTTTCAAAAATTTGTAAAAAGTTTTCCAGTCAAAACCATTCAGGATGTTGATAATTTCTTGCAACGTTAATGTTCTCTTTCCGAAGTATGACAGGCGTTGTGACGAGAATATGGGACGTATGCTGACAAAATAGAAACATTCTTCTTTGGATCTCAAATTGCACAAAGAACAGAATTGGTTAAAATTTCCATTGTAAGGGCTTCCGTTTAGGCTTAAGAGTTCACATCTCACTTTAAATATGAGCGATATTTCTCTAAAGTTTAGTAGGTCGTTAAAGTAGTTATTTTGCAATAGAGTGGTGTTAAGTTGTGAATATAGGATTCTACTTTCAGATTCGAGTGCTTTCGCTATAAGACTATCGCGTACAGAGTTTTCACATTGCTGAATAATATGGTATAGCTGTTCTTTAAGAATGTAAAAATTGCCTGGATCCATGGAGAGAACTTCGCCGTAGTTGTTTCCTAAACTTTTCCATTTTGATATCCACCAATCCTCGTTTCTGAACTCATATAGTATCCTTTTTGTTAGAAAGTCGTTCATCTTGGTAAGATAGCATCTTCACGATGTAATCTGTTTGTAGTTTCAGCGTATATGTAAATAGTTTAGGAAGACCAGTTCCGAGATAAAGTGCATAATTAGGCGTTTTCAGTGGTAGATTAAAAAGCTTTTTTATGAAATTTCTTTGAAATTTTTCAATCTCCTCGTATTCGTCAATTCCCCACACCTGAGCAGCGTAACACAGACTAGACTTGACCACGGCATCAAATATTTTATATTTTGCTGAAAGTTAGATCCGTTCATTTAAGAATAGGTTTCTCCATGAGTTTCAGACTTTGCGCACTTTTTGATTTATCTGAAAGATATTTGTTAAAATCAAGAGTACTGTTCAGATTCACTCCCAGATATTTGTACTCATTGGTTACTTCTAATCCAGATCCATTTAAAGACCAATTATAAGTGTTCCGACTCCTTGATGATCTTGAAAACACCATGACTTTTGATTTGTCTGAGTTAATGACAAGACTCCATTTAAGACAATATTCCGCTAATCGATTAATCATTAGTTGAAGGCTTTCTGGTGATTTTGAAAGTACCACCAGATCATCGGCATACAGAAGGACATTGATGTTTAAATCAGAAATTCGGATTCCTCCAGGAAGACAAGCTAAAACATCGTTAATGAAGAGTGCAAACAAAAGTGGACTAAGAAAACATCCTTGTTTAACGCCACTATTCGTCTCGAACCACTCGGAATAGATAGACTCATCCCATACAGCTGCTTTTGACTCGGTGTAGAAATCTTTTATTATATTGATGAAGTTCGAAGACAGTCCTAATTGTGAAAGCTAATAAAAGAATGCATTACGATTTATGAGATCAAAGGCTGCCTTGAAATCAACAAAAAGAGCATAAATATACTTTTTTGTTTCTTGCTTGAAACGATTTAATAATTGAAGTTAGGAAGAAAATATGGTTAACTGTTGGAAATGTTTTTCTGAATCCAGCCTGATAGTCCGATAAAATGTTGTAAGTGTTAACCCATGTTTCTAGTCTGTTGAGAAGCACACCACAAAACAATTTTGCCAGGATAATTTTCAACACTATTTAGGTCTCCTTTTTTGTGGATTGGAAATATCACAGACCTTTTGAATGACGACGGGGCTTTTTCTCCCAAGATTATTTTATTAAATAACGATTTAAGTTGGAAATGTAAAGCAACAGTTGCATTCTTGAAGAACTCGTATGGAATCCCGTCTGTCTTCACAAGGAGCTTTTCCATTTTTTCCTTTTAAGATCACAGTACTTATTTCCGCTAACGAGATTTCCGAATCAAGGATCTCATCGAGAAATATCGGCTCCGCATAGGAGAATCTTACATCTGGATTGCTGTATAGAAGACTTTTGAAATGGTTAGACAGATTTTCAGCAGGTAATCCTATTCCTATTGCAAAACTCGATCCATTAATCTCCCTGAATGTCTTCCAAAATTCCTTCGAACTTTTTATCTGGCCGAGTGAACAAGCTTGATGGTTTTCAAATTCGGTCTTTTTCCGTAGGCAAAATTTCTTATAACGTGTGTTAGCATCAAGGTACCACTTCTTCAAAATTAGACAGTCAGAATTTCGTATCGCATTTAACAGGGTAAATGATTTTTTCCGGGCTATCATACATTCTTTGTCAAACCACTTTTGTTTAAAGTTAGGACGGTTTTTGGGAGAGATATTGTCTGTTGAATTTCTAATGCAAGATACTATTTTGTTAGCACTTACTTCGGCAGACTCGGTCGTAACATTTAAACTCGCTAGGTTTTGTTCCAATCTTTGCTGATATACAGCAGCTGTTTCTTGTTTCCATTTCAATCGTGGTAAAAGTTTCAGATCTGTTCGCTTAGGTGTAGTATCATCAACCCAGTCTACAACTATTGGCATGTGATCGGAATAGTTCTTACACTGGATTTTAAATTTTTGCACTAAATCATTCCAATCGTTATTAATCGCACAATAGTCTATCACAGATTTGCCTTGTCATTCTAGGAATGTAAAATGCCCTTTGATATCACCATTCGTACAGCCATTCATAATGGTACAATAAACAACTGGAGAAAATCTAGAAGATTTGTTCCATTTTGATTTGAAACTCCATCCATTGATGTTCTTTGACTATAATTTATTAAATTGTTTGTTGCGCTTTGTACTGTTTTAGTTTGTAAATTGCTGGTTCTTGCATTGAAGTCACCAATAACTAAGACGCTTTTGTTTCCAAAGTGATGCATGATATTGTTAAGTCGCTCGACGTCCTCACTCCACTTATTGCGGTTGATGTAGAATGGAATTACGTACAAGTTATGCTTACGCAAAAGTTTGACAATCGTTACTCCTTCATGCACTTCAAAACCATAAGTTGCCAACATCGAAGTTTTAATCCCATACAGAGTTCCCCCGCTTGCACCTCCTTTCGTATATGTTTTCACTGCTTCATACCAAATTAGTTTAAATCCACTTTCTATCTGGATCTATTTCAAAATCCAAGAATTAGTACTAATTCTGAAAAACAGATGGCCCTATCGGCTGTATTGTAATGGGAATTGAACAAAAAATAATGCATGATCTGGATCTGTAACTGATTCGTTTTATTTATCAGCAAAGATCCATAATGGATCTTGGTGGATAATAAAACGCAGCTATTGAATGACGAAAGAAAAAACCGAAAAAACTATGTAAATTAAGGCCTAGTTTCACCATTAGTTTGACCCATCAAAAGAAAGAAGACCTACAAACCGTAAATTATTCTGGCCAAATTAGGTTAAGGCTGTGTGCTGTCCACATTATTTCTCACTTCGACAACTTAATTACTTCAGCCTTCTTACTTAGAAAGAACCTTGAGTGAAAAAAACTATGCATATGCAACTAGAACGCATAGATACATTTAAAAAAAACACTTAATTAAGATCCTTATCTCATCGAAAATCAACTGCATTCTCGCAATGGGCCGCTGATTGAGTTCCGAACCCCCAAACGCCGAAAACGCCTCGCAACTCAACGTCACCGGGATGGTTTATTTGTCTGATGCAACCTCACAGGGTGCAGTCAAACTTCAAATAATACGCGCGCCAGCGATCATTGATAAATGTATCTGTAATTAGATTTTAATTAAATGATCTCATTGCAGTGTTCCTGTCCATTCATCCGTGTTGCCAGAGTACTCGTCGTATGGTCGTCATCATAGATCGCCATGGTGATTTGTGTGGTGTTGTTGAGTTTATTTTCTCTAAAAATCTAGAACTAGTTCGCGTTCTTCGCAGAATAATTGACATCTGATGACATAAATCACTGCCCTGGCGGCAGGCGTTTGGTTGTAATTAAGTGATCTCCATCCTGTGCGTTCTTGGTGCTGAGTTAGCGCATCCAGTTACAGTTCATTATTTTGTTGCTCTCGTTTTAATGATATGCCCATTGAACAAAAGTATCTGAAGCCCGCATCGCCATCCACCATCAGCCATCACACACTTATGCCGCCAAATTAGATAAGCGGATGAGTTCTGTCATCGGATGGACACATGCCAAATGGGTGTCTTATTATTATGATTATCGTTGCGATTGCGGTGGCGGTGGCGATGGCGGTAGTTCTGTCCGCCGCCGGTTCATAGTATTTTCTATGAATACACATCTTTTCAATTCATAAAAGCGTAGCGAATTTCATGGTCACAACGAACGTTGCAGCCAAATGGTCTTTGTGAATTAAAAAGACAGGATACTCTGGTGGGCGAGGAGTGGAGGAGGTGCGCGCATACGTTATAGAGGTTGTGTGGTAGGTGTTAGATACTGTATCTCTCTTGGCCGGGTGTTGTGCCAGGTTTGGATTTTTTTGTCATTTGCAGGTAAATTGTGTCTGCTATAAATTTTTTTTTAATTTTATTTTTAAATGTCATAAAAAATATTATTTTGTATCTTTTGAGTTGGCAGTGATTAAGTTGAAAGTGTGATAAGTCGCGTGATACACCTGACATTTGAATGATTGCACCAGCACAGGGTGAAGATTAAATAATATCCGTTTGTCTTTTGGCAAATATACATATTTTTAATTTTTGTGGCTATTTTTGGAACACAACGGAAGGTGATGAATTAATTAAGAAAATATTTTTTACTACGCGATGATTAATGAACTTTTTTTTGTCTCGAGTTGTAGGAAATTAGAGAAAGTATAGTCATAAGATAAAGAGGATGATAACAATCTAAATATCTAAAGCACTAGATTTTTTGACAAAATACAATAGCTTTATTGACATCTTAAAAGTTAGGTCATGTAATCGATCGAATTTCCTCATACTTGGCGACCTTGGCCCACATAAAATGGATTGTCCCATATTATCTTTTTCGAGACTTATAAGATTGACATTAAAAACTTATAACAAGCTTTTGAGCTATTAATATTGATAACCGATGTAATGAAAAAAAGGTATCAACATTAATTAAGGCCACTTTAACGCGGTTTTTCTTACATCTTTCTGTCAATAAAATATTCAAAAATTAAACTTGTGTATCCCATGTTTTGATCTCAAACCCTAAACAACTAAGGCAACCGCATGTGGGATGGGAATAACCATGCAACCAGGCAGCTGCAGCCAGGTATACTAATTAATAAATCAAACACATTTCACGCATCTTAACTTGCAGCACTTGTCGGCCTAGACGGTGTATTTCGATTGATTAATTCCTTTGAATGTCGGTTCTTTTGTAAATTTTTAGAAAAAAGACACCGCCTTACAAAACTTGTGAAAATTACATATTAGCAGGCTTTGAAAAAAGCGCTACTTTTTGTTGACTTTTGTTAGGTAATTCGGTTTGTGAAAAATATGCCTTCACAATCATATTTAAAAACCTCGAAATTTTAAAGAATCAAAGCGGCATTGTACAATATTTTAATTTCTATAAAAAAATGTAGGCAAGTTATTTTACTAGACGGTTTCTAAGCTACCTTGAAAAGCACTTAGTATTTTGATAAAATCGTAGTAATAATAAATAAACTGTCGAAAAAATAGTCGGAAAATATATGAAAATTTGTTTGTAGATCCGTTTTGTCTCATTTTCGTTCCATTAAATTATTTTTCCGAACTACTGGATGGATTTTGTTACGTATGGTATCTTTAGAACAGAAAAGAATGATCCAAAAGAGGGCAGCTGCTTTTAAAGTTTTTTTAGAAAATTTAAATACATTTATTTACATATTTGAAATTACTATTGCCAGGCCCTGGCCTTCAAGGCCAATGCTCAAATACATATAGTTCTTGTACCTGCTAGCTCGAAGAAAAGGTAAGAACGTATCAAAACATTTGCAAGTTCGATTATTAAACTTATGTATATCTTTCTTTGCTAGATTAACTTTTGAGTATGTACATACATACATATATGCCAAACCGTTCAGATCAGAACAGCAAGAACTATTAGTTGCCCAAAGGTTTGCCCAATATTTGAAGCTTTTAAGAATCCGAAAATTGCCTTGAATTCCGAAAATATCGCAGGTAATTGATTCGGTTTTTTCCACTTTATATTGCATCCATGTACATACATATAAAGAAGTATTTGCAAATGAACATTATTTACCAAATTATAAACAACCCAAACAAAATTCCACAGAAAATTCCTGTGGATTTCTGACCCTTCGATTGTGAACCTTAGACCAACTAAGTTGAGCCAGATTCTAATTTATCGTAGCAAAAACATGTGTGCATGTATGCAACGCTCCTGCTATGGTCACTATTGGGTTATAAGTTTGTGCTGGCTTGAGTAGATGCACCGTTTTATTAACTTCAAATGATTCTTTAAATTCAACTGAAACTTCGCAAATACACGATATACCCAATCTTGCACCTTTTTTAAATCTAATAGTTTTATTTACCATGGGGACATGCTCCTCTTGCATGCCCCCCTTCTTACAAACTTGTTTTCGCTAGGATAAACTAAAATCTGTTTCATGTTTCCCTAGGATATTTGAAATTAATTCTCCATCAATAATTTGCATTTTTTTCATATTTTTGTTTACAAATTTATTTTTATTATAGACTTTTGACTCACTTTCTTTTGAAAATATATATTTAGGACTTTTTTTGTGTACTTTTGGCTCAGCAGGGTTCACAGTAAATTTGTGGACTTTTAACCCACCCAGTCCCAAGTTAGTCATAAGTCCAATATGGACTTTTAATCCCGCGCCCTCCTGCGTTTTTAGTTAGAATAAAGTACTTTAAAAGTACTTTTATGAATGAATGAAAAAACAGTGTGTACTTTTGTAGATAAGCGATATATTCTGGTAAAAAAAAAAATGAAAAAATTGTGGCGTTTTTAGCCCAATTAGTACCGTCTATAGTAGCGTTTATTTTATTTTTTTGAAAAATCGATATTTTGAAAACGCTTAAATGAATTTTTTTTAAGTTTTGTTTTTAAAATAAAGTTATTATTTTTGTGCTAAAGTTTGCATTCTTTAATTATTTTTTTTTCATTTTTAACAAAAGTTATTAAACGTTTTATTTAATAACCTTTCTTACGATTTTGAAAAAAATCACACTGTTCATATTTTTTAGAGAAATAAAATGGCGTTTAAATTTTTCCGCTGAAAATTCATTTACAAAAATCGAATAAAAACTTTAAATTTCTTCCTTATTTTTATCAAATTTAATTCGACGCTATGACACATTAAGATCAAGTACGTGCGATCCGGTCATGCAATTAATTTAACTTGCGATTATAAGGACTTAATTGTTGTGGTTTTGACGCTTTTTTAAAGTTCAGATAGTGTTATTTTTCTACGTTAATGTTACTTATTTTTCTTAAATTTTATTCGACGATGTGACCGCACATATGTATGAGCACGTACGTGCGATTTTGGAAAGCAGTTTTTTCTAGAAGTTATTAATATATATCTTACCTTAAAATTTGAAAACCATTAGTTATTAGTTTTAAAATTTAAAAGTTAAAAAAAAAAAATAATTTAAAGAAATTTATTGTAAATGGAAAAAAAATATTATTTCTCAAGGTTTTTAAGTAAATTATGGTTTTTCAAACACAAAATTGTACAAACAAATGCAGTAGGTCGAAAAAGTTGAAACTTTAAGAACCGTTACATGAAAGGTATCGTTAATAGACTTTTTTGTTAGTTTAGGGAAATTTCATCCAAAAAATAAGCTTCTCGTTAACGTTTATATCGCAGGTGACGCGTGTCGTTATTTTAAGCCCTAAAATTAAAGTTTTAAAAAAATTATGAAACAACCACATATACCAATACTTAAAATTAAGCACCTCAGGCCGTTTAGACTACATATTGCTATTTGTATAGACAGACAGACAGACAGACAGACATAGAATTGTCCCAATTACTTTATTATATTTCTCTATCATCGTAATCCGTAATTTCATGTTCGATTATTATCTCGATTTTCTTCAAGAAAGCGTTTAGTATGTTAGATACATACATACATACATACATATATAAATGACGAGTAAAAGAAATGGCTCTGACGTAGAAGTCAACCCCACCCCTTGACAAATCTGGCAAATAATCCATTATAGCACGGGTCAGTACTGGCCTAAACAATTTTTTAGGCCCAATAGCTGGCGCTGAGGTCGAGATATTCAAGAAAATGTAGTTTTCTTTGTATAAAGTTTCATATCAATAATATTACATTTAAATAGCTTGGTCTGGGTTATTCCTAAAATAGTCACTTTGTTGACCAGGATCCAGAAAAATATATGAACCCTTTTGAATATCAAAACCTGTTCTGAGGGAAGTCAAGGAACAAAGATCGGTTCTGTTTCTATTAAAGGTATTAAAAAAACCTAACCTTTCAATATAGTGCAGAAAATTTTGTTTATAAGAATTCGTAGAGCGGTTTACGAGACAGAAAATAATGCTTGGCATGTGTAGTGGTTAGTGTGTCGGACTACTAAGCGCATGACCCTGGGTTCCACCTTCGTTTCGGGGGTACTGCCTCTTGCGAGGAACTGACAAAACCTCCAAGTGTAAAATTTGTCTCAATAAAGTGCATTTCATGTAGCCGTTCAGACTTCGCGGTAAACTGTACGTCCCTTCCATTTTTGCAGATAAACAACACACGCACAGGAATGGTTCAGAGTATAAGTCACTAGACCTTGTGGAGCCATACAAGGAGAACAAACAAATGGCAGATATTGTAATATTTTTTGATATAAATAAAAATTGAAGTTCGGAAATTCTCTTTCGTTACAAATGTGAAAACGATTGTTTCAACCGTTTCAGTAGAGATTTAAAAATTTATAAACTTTAAATAAAATTGGATATGTTGTTCTCCAATTCAATATTACGAAATACTGCTAAATAATTTTTTCACAAAGATAAGAAAATGACTCCTCAGGTCCTACCAAGACAGCGTTCACTGCACTGGCCTTTGGATTTACACGAATCCTAAGTACTTTAGAACTGTAAATATCAAGTAGTATTCATATATGTAAATCGTTGAAAACAGCCCTCGTTACTTAAAGACAATTGTTTGCAAAACAAATCGTCTACCTCATTGATTTTTTAAGATACCCTCAACATTTATTTTTACTTCTTTGGGATCAAATTGTTTCAAACGATTCATAAAAATTGCCTTTCCATTCCGTTTCACAAATGTCAAGACGAGTTTCGACGTCATTTGTAAAATCTATGGAATTGAAAAAAATTCAATTGAACGAATATTTGTTGTTAAAAGTGGGTTTTTTTATTTTCCTGGTGGAAATTCAATTTTTCGTGTCCATCTGATTATCATCTCACACAAAATTGATTGTTATTTGCGACAGAGTCCGCATATACATATACAATGAAATCGGAACATATTATCTAAAAAAAAGTGAAAATTGGTGAATTTCATTCTATTTAACATTCAACGGAAAAGTAAGGAGCCAGTTATAGCGGTCATTAAAAATGTTCAATTGGATATTTTGGTCTGTTAGAAAAAGATTTAAAACATGAAACTTATATCAATCGATGGCAAATTAATTGAAAAAAATTATTTTGACAAAAAACAAACAAAACATTTATTTATTTTAATGAAGAAAATTTGTTTTACTGAACAGCTGATTTTCATTTGACAGAATAATGGAACATTTCGTTCCAGTCTTTGTGGTCCATTTTTTAATGTTCCACTCATCAGTAAAAAGTTTACTGAAGCATTTTGCATCATTAAAACCAATTTGAGGTTATTACTGGTTTAATTGTTCTTTAAATTCTGACAAAACTTTACTGATTGCTATAACTACCCGTACGTAAAAAATTCCAGTTTCCAACTGTTTCAACTTTGAATGATGGATTTTTAATGATAACTATAACTGGCGCCTAAAATAAAACTTCTGTTTCATCGTGTCTGTTTCTCAAATAGAATTAATTGGAACGATATGAGATACAAAACAACCTATTCCCACCTTTGTATATACACTGCATATATGTAGTACTATCAAGGAGCATCATTTTTTAGTTGCGAATCAAGTCGCAATGAGGCGCGCTGAAATCGCTAATTGGTGTGGATATAGAATAAAAACAAACAACAAAAGCGTGTGAAATACTGGTAAAATATCGGGAAAATTCTCCGAATCAACAATGTATATGTGTACAGAATGGTTGTAGTGATCAGTAAAAAAAAAACATTGTATATAAACTGTATATATAGGCAGTCTATATACAATGAAAAAAACAAGAAAAACTTCGCTTTCAAGTAAGCAATTTTATTTTCATATGGGAACTTATACCAATCAGTTTGTTAATAATTACCAACACAAGAAACATCATAAGCCGCAACTCTTTTTTTTTACTTCTGTGGGCTAAGACTACGTTTTATTTGTACAACTGAACTAAATATGTATATTGAATTCTTTCTAGCATTGTAGGAACAGAATTAAATTGGAATGCAAATAATTGGAACAGTTTGTTTCGTTTCCTCTGAAACGCAAATTTAATAACTTTCTCCAGTGAATGAATGAAATTGAATCAAGAATTTCTTTTAAAAATGAATTTATGATATTAGCCTTTAATTTTTACACCCCTTATTCACTCAATTGTAAAAAACTACTTTTTTATGATCTCAACTGGGACCACAACTCCCCCACTTGTCTGCTTCACACTTGTTTGAAAGTACTTAGGTGTTTATGTTTCGTTTGGCAATCTTGTAATTTTTCGGTAATTCTAGGTAAACGATACGTTCTTCTGACACAACAAATACTGCAGGAAGTGAAGTAAGGTTTTGCGAAATTTCTATCGAAAAATTCTACCAACTTAAAGGAAATGAAAGAACTCAGATTGGCAATCATGGCAACCAAAATTTATGAGACATCAGATTTTAGATTTTCCCTTTTTTCTGGAAAATTGAATCAAATCATTTACAGAATTTTATTTGTAAATTGTTCTTTAATCCATAAAACAGTTCCGAAGTCTATCAAACATAGAATTCTTCAAAAAACTTTGATAAAAATTGACAAATATTGATTAAGCAAATGGATCAAAATCTTTGGCTAGGACTCACATAATTATAGACTGGCAAAGAAGAATATTTTGTAAGACTTTGAAAAGCACCTTTGTCAATATCTTGACAGCTACTACTCGGTGTGCTTAGATGATTATTAGAATAAAGGAGAAACTATTTAACACTTCCCGCACAAAATGTCGTCAAAATGTTTCATTTTATAGAATTCGTAATCTAAAACTATTGGTTCATAGCCTCAAACAGTAAATACAACTTCTAGACAAATATTGAGAAAGAGAATATCACTCAATTTACTATATTAAAAATAAAAACTTCTTTGTATTATTTATATTTTAATTCAATTTAGAGATAATAAAAGTAAATATAATTTTAAATTTAATTTGCCAACGAAAAACGATAAAACAACCCAATGTTCGTAACTTTTTTTTCAATGCTGACATGTGTTTCAATAAATCAACACATGAAAAGTAGTTATCTTTCACTCCCAGACCAAAAACACAAGATGCTTATAACCATGACATTGTTCCCAACAAAACTATTATTCAGATACATCAGACACCTAGGAACTCGTATCTTAAAAATGTCTATCAAGATAAGAGACGAAACATTTGCTTAAATCAAAGAAAAACTTAACTGATAACGACCATCTCAGGTAAAAAAACACTTGTTTTACTATCACCACATCACTAAAATAAGAAAAAATTGAAATATTAACAAAAAAATTAAATATACCATCCAAAGCCTGTCAGTGGCATTGCAAAAATTAAAATTGCAATAACCATAAGCAGCCGCATATCTCAACTTTCACTCGGACGTTCTAACATCGATCCGTCTTAAGCGATCCGTTCGTTTGTCTAATCAAATTCACTTAAAAAACCACAAAAAGGACTTTTAAAAGGACACTTTCAATATCAAAATGTTTTCAATTCACTCAATACTGACTCGCTGAATATGCCGGCATCAACAAACACTCATCTAGGATTAAAAAAACCGTCATAGATACAGCAACAAGTTATAGATACAATCATAGATACAAGTGTCAAAATTAGCTTAAACGAGGCAAACTTCAATGGTTTTAAGTTATTTTTTTTATAAAAGAATGACCGCTTTTTAACAGCTCCTGAGTGTTGTTGTTTTTTTTTTTTTACTTTTGGAAGGTTTTGCGGATCTGAGCGTTATCTTGGTTAATCTCCTTTTTGGAGACGGCCGCCGCCGTTGAGCGTATCGTCACTACAAACGAGCGAAAAATTATATCGCGCGCGTACAAAACATAAAAGCGATTCGAGCTCTCATCCGAAACGAAAGAACGAACGAAAATTTCTTAGAGCAATTTTCTGCAGCCCGCACGGAGGAGTATCTATAGCGAAAAACAACCTGCTGTGGACTGGAGCTGGAGCTTCACTTCACCACTTAATGGCAGAGTGTGTTCCGATTCTATACATAAATGCTATACACACAGATTTTTTAAGTTTTTTTTTATTCTCGTCTTCAATTTTTTGTTTTATTTATTTTTTTTATTCTTCTTAGTATTTTATTTTATTTCGTTTTTTTTTTGTAATAAACTAACAATCACATGAAGGCAGAGCGCCGAGAGTATCTTCTCGTTTATACGACACACAGAACTAAATGAAACTAAGGGAACAAGATGTATTCTTCATTTTTATTCGACTGAATGTATAAGAACGTAAAGTATAGAGGTATGCCTTCATGCCGTGGTCTTGAGATACGTTTAGGAATACAAAAAAAAATGTGAAAAAAGCACCAACGGCGGTACTGCGGCGGCCAACACAAAAGTGTGTTCTGAGTTCTTATATTCAAAATTTTGTAAAATTTAATTTTATTATTTTTTTTTTATTCGCTTTGTGTTTTTTTACGTGTGGTACTCTACGTGATATGTGAATGAAGGTATTCACTCATTTTTATGAATGTAAATCTCGAGAACCGAAATTGCTCTCTTTCACTCAAAAGATTCTGTTAGATGATTTCTTTTTAATTTTGTGACTTGTCTTGCGGTCTTTTATCTCGTAGATTACATCTGCTTGAGTGGATTTTGGGGGGTTTTAGATGTTATTTTTAATAAGTATGTGCAAGATGCACATTAAAATGAGAGTTTATTTCTACTTTTCGTGCGACTTTTAGTAAGAATACAATTAAATAAAACGTTAAATAAGAAAATAAATACTAAAAATGTTGTCTCTAAAGTTAATATTAATAAATTTTTATTATTATTTTATTTACAGTAATAATATATATAATATATAATTAAGATATATAAATACATATAAAATCTAAATAATTATATATTTGAAAAAAATTACGGCATAAATATATTTTTTTAATATTACATATTTATTAATTTATTTTAACAGGAATATCTCAGGCTTTCTAAATTATTATAAAATGTACTTAATTTTACTACGAAAAAACACTGGCATTTAAACCCAACCTCTTCGACAATGATAATTTTTTTTTGCTGAGTGGGATTCGCTTCAAAGTTACCGCTTCTGTTTCTCAGCACCAACATTTGTGTTTTATTGCCTCTGGTCCCATCGTACCAAAACCAATGGTCATATCTCCAAATTTTGCATGACAATAACCAGTCTACAACAATAGCTCGGAAGGCAGGAGGAGAGACTAGACCGTGTCTACGCCTACCTTCCCAGCTTAGGGCAATTTAAATCTTAATTGGCGCGCTGTACGAGAACCCCTTTAAAGTCCTGGCGGTGAATGTAAATTCAATAATCAGGACCGAGCGTAAGGCAAATTTGTTTCAATTGTTGCATGATCACAGTCCAGATGGCTTTTTGGCTAACGAAACCAAGCTAAACCTGAAACACAAACTAGTAAGGTATATATACCCCTCCCCTAACGGAGGGGTATATATAATAGTGAAGTCCGAAGTTTCGAGTTGCTAGAAGCTTGCTATGCATTCCTCTCCAACATGGGAAGCGAATGTATGTGATCGCAGTGCACGCACCAGGAGCACCTCAACCTGCAAATTTTATTGCAGAGTTCGAAAAACTATTCGAGTGCCTTATTCTGCACTTGGATAAAAATTATTACATTATCGCTGGGGATTTAAATGCCAAGCACAAAGATTGGGGTAATAAAATACAAGATCCAAGGGGATCCCATCATTTTAATTGGATGGGTCGACACCATGTTTATAAAATCGACCTGTGCTTTTCTAGATCTACTTCTGTTAAACTCAAGACTGATAGTACCTGACTCTGTGGGCTTTACGGACGGTAGAATACGACAGTGACCACTGCGGACTTGCCACCGTCCAAGGTAGCTGTATCCAAACGAGCTTGTGGTGTAAAATAACAAGTCTAACGACATTTCGCCTCCAAACGACAGGAATCTTTCGAACGTAGAGATTGATGGATACGTGCTTCAGATGGATGGTGTCATAAAACAAACGATGGACAGAACAACCCCACGATTCAAACAACATAACGCAACTGAAATTTACAAGAACGCGACAATAGACGCACTACACAGACAAAAAAGTGGCATTCTGACAAGATTAAAACTCTTGTACAGGCGGTTTACAGACAGAAACGATCTGGAGATTAGGACACTGAAGTCGTAAATCAAAAATGTCAACTCGCTAATAAAGCAAAATTACAGATTGTCTATTAACTCGTATTGGGTAACAGAATTCGAGCCGTTATTTCTAACGACCCGAGTATGTGTCCCGAGATTAATGAAATTTTCAGAGAGAATAATCAAAACGATCTTCCGTGTCTTAAGCTAAAAAGAACAACAGAGAACGAAAACATACTCCTGACCGCAGGAAGAGATATAGGTATAGGGAACGCCATATTGGATATAAAGGCCACCCTGGCCAGGGCTAGGGGAGTTTTGCCCCAAGAAGACTGTTGTTTTATAGCAGCCGCCTTGATAGCAGGATGAAAGTAATTGGCAACATGGCCCTCATCAGGCCGATGATTGCCTACGGAGTCCCAGTGTTGTTCAAAGTTGCAGCATCTCCAATGGGAAAGATTCGGGTGTTGGAGAGACTGTATCTTCGCAATTGTCTCTGACTTTATAGAACACCAGAGTCGGAGTACAAACACTATTATTCCAACGAGGTTCTTGGATTGATTCAGGATAGATCGGCCATGGATCAGGTCCATTAAAATTAAGATATAGTATAATTAAGAGGGCCGCATAGGGCCAGTAAGTTAATTAAGTTGATAGATTTAACAAGTTCTTAAGATTTTTGTTAAGATTGTAGTTGTAAATAAAATTAAATAAAAATCATTAAAAATTAAAAAAAAACTGAATGCCAATAAAATCCTAGAGAAAGAATCTAGGGAATCCGTTTGGCAATACAATTCAGCGAACTTGGTCGCTCCCAATAATATCTACAGGCGTTAAACTGGTAACTATTCTTTCTCGATAGAAACATAGACTAAAACACAGATATGGTAACAAATTACATTTTTCTAAGAATGAGAAATTTCGTCCCGAAAAGTTAAAAAAGTATCAAACCTAAGGAAAACTCATACATACACATAAACACTTGTAAAATTGATTGATGACAGACAAATTACGGGTTCTCTTTTATTTCTCAAGAACCGCGGCCGTAATATAACTTGCTTTTAATGTTTTGTCGCTAGATTACAAACAGTGCTCCAGGGCCCAGGAAGACCAGTTGCAATCTTCCCCTTAAAGAATTCCACCGGAATACTCTCACTTTTTGGAATGCCCATCAGTTTACCTTTGAGCCCAACATCGGATATAACGACTAATATATTCAGAAATTCTTTCTTAAGTCGCACCACATGAATGTGGAACCCATTACCAGGCTGTATTTGTCAATTCCATTTTTATATGCAGAATCTATTAAAATAACCTAATGTCGTTAATAAAATGGGGTGTATGCTAAATACTTTATTTTATAGAAATACTCGAAATTCACCAAATTAAAATTGTTCTATTATTTAATTCTTGTATCCTGAATTCGAACATTTTTGAATGCACTTTTAGTCCTGATCTACGGCTTATTAAGAATTATAAGGTTCTTGTCGCAGTAGGCATTAAAACTAAAAATCGACTTTGTCATCAAGTTGAAAACCTCGTCACTTAAAATTCTCATGGATTATTGCCCGATTCAAGAAGACTGATTTTCTTTGCATTGGTATAAAGGAAGTTTGTGTAAACTTGCAGAGATTGGTTCTAGGTTAAAACTAGATTTTCCAGAGAAATAATAATAATAGAAAGCTTTTTCCAATTTGGTCAAGGGGAGTAAAAGCATTCAAAAAATGCCTGCCTTAAGTTGTTAGACTCTTAATCTTTTTACTTGCGATTAAAGGCAGTATAAGGCAAGTTATGCATTCGTAAAAAAAAATTGATAACAATGAAACATAACATTACGATTATAGAGAAGTCAAAAATTTGGGTTGGACAATTCTGTCTGTTTGTCCGTATCGATTCCTACAGCCTAAACAGTTGGTCCGATTTTCTTCAAACTTAGTATATAGTATATTTAGAGTATTTTACCCGACTGTTTTACGAATTGGCATTCTAGCTTCAAAACTAACTGTACCAGCCATATAACTTTTAATGAAAAAATATTTTTCTCGAAAACAGCTCCAACGGTTTTGATAAAACTTTTTAAATAATGTTTTCAATGCAAAATCTACCTTTTTGGGTTGAATGGATTTTTCAGGAAACGTCTTATAACGGTACCTCCCATATAACGGGACGGGACTATTTGACGATAATGATTCAAATAATATTGCCTACTAGCGGTACCCAACGCACGTTGCTACGCCTAAGAAAAAAAATATTTCTAATATGAAATGAAATGAACTTCTGTCGAAAATTTTTTGAAGGCGGAGATCAGCGCTGCTCTTCAGTTTCAGCTGCTCTTTTTTCTCTTTTATTACTTGCTTTTGATGATGTTCTTCCAAAGGACCCTTTTTTTATGGCATTGTTGAAAATGGAAGACATATTGAATCTTAATAAATTTCTTGCAAAATGGCTTTCGGCAATACAGCAGAAAACATCTTTTAGATGCCGCGACGTCGAAAAGAATATCTTCTCTGATGTTGGTACAACATTTCTTTCTTCGGTTCGAGCAGTATAGCGTAGCTTAAAAAGTTATTAATAAGCCCCTGGTAAAATGTTCAAACCTTATCTCTTAAATACATACATTTTCTTCATTTATTTAATATTGTGTTTCCTATGTTCCCCCTTTTTCTTCTGAAAAGTCGGTGATCCACTATCCTTTTCTGCTCGTAATGGCTGCTTTTGCAAGCCATCAGCTCTAATGTATTCTCATACCTTACTACTTGTGGCTGTGTTAAACAAAAAAGTTAGAGGCAAGATTGCTACTATTTTTCAAAGACTTACTTTTCAGAAGGTTAAAAGAGATTCGATCGTAAAAGAAAAGATGATAATTTAATTCCATAGCAAAAGCCAGATCTTTGATATCATTTATTTGGCTTTCGGATGTTGGTTTTGGAAGAAATTTGTATCTGTAAATAAGCCCAAGAAAAAGTCGATCTAATAGTTCTTTCCCTCAAAAAGTAATTTATATTTAAGTATATATATGTTGTCTTTATAAATTTTGTTGTAATGAAAGTATTGGTTACCAACTCAAAGTAGGTTATTTGCTAGTAGAACAAACTTTTAGGGACTATATTGATTACCTAGAGGTATGCTGCACATGCTTTTTTTCTGATCAGTAAAAGAATTAGTAAGAAGGACTGAAAACACGTAAGAAGGACTCTCGATTAGACAATTTTTTATTAAATTTTAATATAATAAGGTCAGACTGTAGTGATTGGTTGGTGTGACGCAACTCTTGGATTGAGTGGCAAAATTAATGAAGTTTGGGTAAACGTTTCAGTAGCAACGATTCATACGGACAACTTAATTATGAGAAGATTATGGTAGCACTGCTGAATCTATATACAACAATGTTCAACAAAAAAAATCTGAATGATTAAATAAAGGAATACCACAACAGAGATTTGTAAGCAATGCAAATTTAGTTCGGGACGATTTTATGAAAGAACCAAATAATTATAAAGAATCTCTAATTTGCCATTACATGGAACAGTGGCGAAAGTCCACGGAAGAAAAAACTCAAGTCCTTGACAAAACCAATGAATAGTAATTGGTAGGAACTTTCGCCAGATGGAACGAGTATACTTGAATTATAAGACTAAACGCGATGTCAATGAAAGTGTTCAAAGGTTTCAAGGGGTATAGCTAGAAATATGGACAAGACTAAGATAAAATCTTCGCACTTATTAGCAAAACAGACAGTTTTTATACTTCTTTCCAAAGCAGAAAAGTGCAACATGAAAGTTCATCATATTTATGCTGAGATCTGCTTTCCTAAAGGGAGAATTTTAGAAGGAGATCTATATGAAACAACCACCAATAATAATTAGAATTGGCATTACCACATCAGATTTATGCAGAGAGTGTCAAGACATTGCGGAAGAAAACTCATATTACTTCCTATGTGAATGTGGCAGTGTAGCCCAAACAGGAAAACAGCCATCGGAGAATACTTTTTGACAAACTGGGCAATGCTAAAAAAAGCTACTTAAAAATATCAAAAATTATCATTTACTCAAGATGGTTTCATAAGGCCCCGCATAAAATTCCTTACCAATATCTTTACTGTTCTCCCACAAATCGTCCACTTTTTTCCTGGATCATCTATGACATCCAAATGAGGTGATGATCGGATTCTTAGTTCAATGAGACAAAAGAAAATCTATTAGTCATCTTCTTTTTCAAGCTGTTTCCAACGTTCGAAAAAATCCCCAATCCTGCCTCCCACTCTGATGTCCAAAATTACCATCATCGATTCATACGTAATGTAATCTTCATTTAATAAAGCAGAAAATGTGTTTAGGTCATAAAGAAAATTGTATCTGAAAGATACATATACACAGGTGAACGATTTTAAAGAATCCATCAAAACATACTCAACTATTCACTGTCACTCAACTTACAAATATTCTCGCAAAACAACTCAACGTTTTCACTTGAAATCTTTTCTGATGATGAGTAATGTGAGCCGTGTAGGTCGTTTATTTTTCACCTGATCTTGCTCTCTTTGATCAATTAAAATCGATTAATTTTATTTTGAATTCAATACATGCCCCCCCCCCCCCCCCCTCACCATCTTGATGTATCTTTCAGATACTTTCACTCCATGAAAAACCCAGAGTATCTGCAAATTTACATTTTGCTCTGGAAAACTCATCTTTTCTGGGGGGAAAAAAATTAAAACAAAATATTGCCGGTTTAAAAAACTACCTCCTGTCCGACTTATGTTCATTACGCACAGAGTTATAGCATCTTTGGCGTGTTGGGGCAGCGCGGAACTTCTCATCTAAACAAGCCAAACACTACCTATAACGGGGGCGTAGAAGAAGCTCATAGCTAAGTGGACCAGAACTCAGCAACAGAAGCTGTTTCATCATAGCTGTTGTTGTTGTTGTACTGCAAAGAATATGTATACATTGCTTACAATACTCTTACAGCCTCCTTAAAAATTTTGTAGCTCATAAAATTTTTTATTACCCCCGATGTGTAGTGTGAAATAACGTTTTCCTAGCTATTGCCGGAGAATTATGGATGTTTTTCTGTGATTCCGGTGTATGTTGTTTTTTCATACAGAAAGCCAACAAACACACAATTTTTAAGTAGCTTTTTTGTTTTGGCCCCCGAACAATCGGAAAATTTGTTATTCTCTGGAAAAGCGAAGCCCAGATACAAGTGTATCTTATGGATTCGAAGGAAATAATAGATGTCGGAGTGAATATTTAGTGAATTGGTGCACTTGGGCTGGTTGATATAATTTATAGAAGTATAGTGTGTGGCAAAATATTGTTTTTTTTTTTTTTTGGAGCGCTATTGAAGGATTACTTGATGTTCTGGAATGAGGTGTGTTGGTTGGAACCGCAGTTGAACTCAAGCACACTAACTTTAGACTTTTGTATGGTTAATTTCCGTTTAACTGCGATTTGATGAAGATTTATTTGATTTTAACTTCGACCCAGTCCTTGTCGAAAGTACCAAAAAGGATATTCTAGAATTTCGTAAGGCTTGGGTAACAATGAAGCGATACGGGCTGACAGGGAACCAACGTCATTTGCTCATATAGCTAATGCGGATCAATTTCGCATTAATGTTTCTTCTGAAAAAAATGATGATGCAAGTACAGTAGTATGGAAAAGGAAATCACAACACTTCTAGCGTTGGTGAAAATGATATCTCGAAACGCAATATAAAGTCCATTGAATTGTACATAGGTACGTACAGCCTGTAAAGTTTGCGATTAAAGCTTTGTCTTCAAAAGTCGATAAGGAAGTCCAACAATCCTTTAATTACTCTTTGGGTCAAAAGTAGCAGCCGATAATATAATATGGAGGAAGAAATACGCGGACGGCCGCTAAAATCCAAAACGGAACCTAGTATTGTTGAAGTTATAAAGTGGATCCCAAAGAAATTAAAAGGTAAAATCGATCTTGTTAGGACAATAGTTTATTGGGAAGTAACTAGTTAGAATCATAATTATACAAAAGGTAAATGACAAAAGAAAAAATCCGTAGAACGGTAGAAAAGTATATGAGCAATTTAAACTGTAAGTACATACACATACATAGAAGCA
Source organism: Platycheirus rosarum (assembly GCA_963971375.1). Classification (NCBI taxonomy): domain Eukaryota; kingdom Metazoa; phylum Arthropoda; class Insecta; order Diptera; family Syrphidae; genus Platycheirus; species Platycheirus rosarum. The sequence goes on from OZ020507.1 coordinate 28,841,364, forward strand.
GAGTTTAATATTTGTGTTGTAACTATACTTGAGATTTTTACTTTACAACAAGTATATTCTGTCAAAGCTATTTAAATCCAGAAATATATTACCATAAAAACCAAGCTGCTTATGTATACAAGACCTTTTATCCGCGTTCGAGAGGAAAATCTTTCGGAGAACTGTTGGCCCCGTGTGTGAGGGACGACGATTCCGGAGAAGATACAATCATGAATTTTATGAAATCTACCTCGAAGCAGAGGTTGTGGAAAAATAAAGCTGGATAGACTCCAGTGATCTGGGCACCTAGCACCTAGCTCGCATGAGCAAAGAGGAAACCGCCCGGAAAGTCTTGCAGTTCTCTTTATGGTGAAAGAGTACGTGGCAGACCTTGCTTATGTTAGAAGTATGGTGCAGACCAGGAAGCCCGAAGCCTTGGGGTGCCGAATTAGATGGCGTCGGCCAGCAATCGGGATGGAAGAACTTGTTGAAGGAGACCCGGACCATATCACGGTTGTAATAATAATAATAATAATAATAATAATAATAATAATAATAATAATAATAATAATAATAATAATAATAATAATAATAATAATAATAATAATAATAATAATAATAATAATAATAATAATAATAATAATAATAATAATAATAATAATAATAATAATAATAATAATAATAATAATAATAATAATAATAATAATAATAATAATAATAATAATAATAATAATAATAATAATAATAATAATAATAATAATAATAATAATAATAATAATAATAATAATAATAATAATAATAATAATAATAATAATAATAATAATAATAATAATAATAATAATAATAATAATAATAATAATAATAATAATAATAATAATAATAATAATAATAATAATAATAATAATAATAATAATAATAATAATAATAATAATAATAATAATAATAATAATAATAATAATAATAATAATAATAATAATAATAATAATAATAATAATAATAATAATAATAATAATAATAATAATAATAATAATAATAATAATAATAATAATAATAATAATAATAATAATAATAATAATAATAATAATAATAATAATAATAATAATAATAATAATAATAATAATAATAATAATAATAATAATAATAATAATAATAATAATAATAATAATAATAATAATAATAATAATAATAATAATAATAATAATAATAATAATAATAATAATAATAATAATAATAATAATAATAATAATAATAATAATAATAATAATAATAATAATAATAATAATAATAATAATAATAATAATAATAATAATAATAATAATAATAATAATAATAATAATAATAATAATAATAATAATAATAATAATAATAATAATAATAATAATAATAATAATAATAATAATAATAATAATAATAATAATAATAATAATAATAATAATAATAATAATAATAATAATAATAATAATAATAATAATAATAATAATAATAATAATAATAATAATAATAATAATAATAATAATAATAATAATAATAATAATAATAATAATAATAATAATAATAATAATAATAATAATAATAATAATAATAATAATAATAATAATAATAATAATAATAATAATAATAATAATAATAATAATAATAATAATAATAATAATAATAATAATAATAATAATAATAATAATAATAATAATAATAATAATAATAATAATAATAATAATAATAATAATAATAATAATAATAATAATAATAATAATAATAATAATAATAATAATAATAATAATAATAATAATAATAATAATAATAATAATAATAATAATAATAATAATAATAATAATAATAATAATAATAATAATAATAATAATAATAATAATAATAATAATAATAATAATAATAATAATAATAATAATAATAATAATAATAATAATAATAATAATAATAATAATAATAATAATAATAATAATAATAATAATAATAATAATAATAATAATAATAATAATAATAATAATAATAATAATAATAATAATAATAATAATAATAATAATAATAATAATAATAATAATAATAATAATAATAATAATAATAATAATAATAATAATAATAATAATAATAATAATAATAATAATAATAATAATAATAATAATAATAATAATAATAATAATAATAATAATAATAATAATAATAATAATAATAATAATAATAATAATAATAATAATAATAATAATAATAATAATAATAATAATAATAATAATAATAATAATAATAATAATAATAATAATAATAATAATAATAATAATAATAATAATAATAATAATAATAATAATAATAATAATAATAATAATAATAATAATAATAATAATAATAATAATAATAATAATAATAATAATAATAATAATAATAATAATAATAATAATAATAATAATAATAATAATAATAATAATAATAATAATAATAATAATAATAATAATAATAATAATAATAATAATAATAATAATAATAATAATAATAATAATAATAATAATAATAATAATAATAATAATAATAATAATAATAATAATAATAATAATAATAATAATAATAATAATAATAATAATAATAATAATAATAATAATAATAATAATAATAATAATAATAATAATAATAATAATAATAATAATAATAATAATAATAATAATAATAATAATAATAATAATAATAATAATAATAATAATAATAATAATAATAATAATAATAATAATAATAATAATAATAATAATAATAATAATAATAATAATAATAATAATAATAATAATAATAATAATAATAATAATAATAATAATAATAATAATAATAATAATAATAATAATAATAATAATAATAATAATAATAATAATAATAATAATAATAATAATAATAATAATAATAATAATAATAATAATAATAATAATAATAATAATAATAATAATAATAATAATAATAATAATAATAATAATAATAATAATAATAATAATAATAATAATAATAATAATAATAATAATAATAATAATAATAATAATAATAATAATAATAATAATAATAATAATAATAATAATAATAATAATAATAATAATAATAATAATAATAATAATAATAATAATAATAATAATAATAATAATAATAATAATAATAATAATAATAATAATAATAATAATAATAATAATAATAATAATAATAATAATAATAATAATAATAATAATAATAATAATAATAATAATAATAATAATAATAATAATAATAATAATAATAATAATAATAATAATAATAATAATAATAATAATAATAATAATAATAATAATAATAATAATAATAATAATAATAATAATAATAATAATAATAATAATAATAATAATAATAATAATAATAATAATAATAATAATAATAATAATAATAATAATAATAATAATAATAATAATAATAATAATAATAATAATAATAATAATAATAATAATAATAATAATAATAATAATAATAATAATAATAATAATAATAATAATAATAATAATAATAATAATAATAATAATAATAATAATAATAATAATAATAATAATAATAATAATAATAATAATAATAATAATAATAATAATAATAATAATAATAATAATAATAATAATAATAATAATAATAATAATAATAATAATAATAATAATAATAATAATAATAATAATAATAATAATAATAATAATAATAATAATAATAATAATAATAATAATAATAATAATAATAATAATAATAATAATAATAATAATAATAATAATAATAATAATAATAATAATAATAATAATAATAATAATAATAATAATAATAATAATAATAATAATAATAATAATAATAATAATAATAATAATAATAATAATAATAATAATAATAATAATAATAATAATAATAATAATAATAATAATAATAATAATAATAATAATAATAATAATAATAATAATAATAATAATAATAATAATAATAATAATAATAATAATAATAATAATAATAATAATAATAATAATAATAATAATAATAATAATAATAATAATAATAATAATAATAATAATAATAATAATAATAATAATAATAATAATAATAATAATAATAATAATAATAATAATAATAATAATAATAATAATAATAATAATAATAATAATAATAATAATAATAATAATAATAATAATAATAATAATAATAATAATAATAATAATATTTTTAACTAAGGCACATTGCCTTTTAGAATGCAACATGACGTTGCACGACACAAGTTAGAGGCATTAGAAAGATAGGAAAGAATTTTTTTCGACGCAGTAGTTCGAGAATTAGGTACTATTTTCGAACTTAAAACTCACAGACGGCTCTAGCTTGCACTAGGAGTTAGAAAAATGTCTTCTCAACCTGAGTATCGAACTGACCGACCTTCGTGTCAGAAGCAAACATCTTATCTACTGCACCAATGCCGCCCGCACGTTGCGCCGATGATGATGATGAAAGAATGGAATCTACCGGCACTGTTTGCTTGATCGATAAGAAAGGGAACTGAACTGCGCTAATTGCAGATGTGTCTGTCTCGTCAACTTCGCCTATACAATATCTATTCCGCTGTAGTGTGTGAGCGCCTCAGTGAATTACACCAGCCTAAATTCAACCAAGAATAAGTCTTTCCAATCGCTAGGCTAAGAAGACAATCAAAGCAGCGAAGCCTTCTCTCGGGCAACTAAGTGTCCCCTTATAAGACCCTCATCATCCCGTTCCTGCTGTAAGGTGGATGGAACCCTTGCGCACGCAAATGGAAGTGAAAAAAACTGGAGGTAGCTAGCTATAGACCGAGATGGCTGGGAAAGCTGGCTGGTTGATGCCCATGTCCATCATGAATTGTAGCGCCAAATAAGGTAGGGTAAAGTCAGAATTTTCCAGCTTAAGATCGGACTGGTAGTGGCCAATTAATTAATTAAACGTTTACATAATATAAAAGAGAGGAATTAAAAGACTAGATGAAATGAAATATACCCAGATTTCTTAAATGCAAACAAACAGAATCATTGCAAAATACGAATGTAAAAATATGGTATACTTTGTGTAAATTTTTGGCACAATTTGATTTCATTGTTAAAAGCAAACATCAATACATTTTAAAACGTTAAAAAACTTTTCAAATGGACGGTATTTGCCTGGAAAAATGGAGCGTGATTTTAGCAGTGTTGCTGAAATTTTACATTTATGAACTCGCCTGGTTCCTCCGGAATCCCGGCAGTAGCTTTTTGTCTGGTGTGGGTGTGGATATCCTCTATCTATTTTTTTTATCTCGGTAGCCGAATCATCTCACTCGGTACTCAAGGATGCATTGCGGTCCCCAGGAGTAGGAACAAAGTGGAGAAATTTGAGAATAAGTTATTGGGTGACTCCTTAAATCATTCAAAGATTTTGAAGATTTTCAGAATGATTTTAACTGGCTTTTTTAAACGACACCCAGTTTATCGAGGAAGTATACTCCGAGAGCTGTTTTCTTTGTATGAGCTAGGCTGGGGCATTCACAAAGAAAGTGATATGAGCCCTCTTTTGCATCAACGTCTTGACACCCTCTGCATAAGTCTGATGTGCTTATGCCCATTCTACTCATGTGGCCATTGAGTTGTGATCCGTAAGGACACCAACCAGAAGGGACAGTTAAGATCTACCTACCTTTTAAATGTATTGTATATATTTTTCTTTGAGATGTTTGGTCAAAGACTTCTTGAGACCCGACAGTTATAAAGTTTTGACCATCTCTCGTTTTCGGCTTTTGGGGTAATTCTCGTGAATTCTTTTCTTTTTATTTCCTATTGGCTTGGTTCAATGGATGAACCGTTTTTGGCTAGTTCATCAGCCATTTTATTTTCGTGAATTTCGCAGTGTCCAGGGACCCATCTGCTTCAATCAGTTTGGACTTCGAGACGATTGATTGCCTCCTGGCTGTCTTTGAAAATATCGATATTTTTGTTCTCCAGGTTAAAAGATAAGAGATGCTTTGCTGTTTCGCTTGCTGCGAGCACTTCTGCCTAAAAAACACTTCTAAAGTTTGGCAACTTTATAGATCTATGTACTGGTGGGTACTACTCCTGCTTCAGTTTTTGAATCGTCTGTATATACCGATATAGGGTTTTCGTTTATGACCCGATTTTCCTTCCAGCATTTTCTTGTACCTACCCTTGTACGATGCCATATGACTCCCACTATCAAAAAGTTTTCAGAGCTCATTTAGAGGCAAGCAAGGCTTGCTTTTAACTCTACAGGTCCTAACTCTACAGGGCGTAACTTCATAAACTCTACACCTTTGTCAAAACATTTGGCATTTTTGTCTAAATCACTTTATCATTTATCTGGTATAATTCAAGCCGATGTTATGATGGCTCAAAAAGAGGAACGAAGCGCTTCGAGAAAAGGAAGTGACCTTGTTTGGATTGGCTCGTCTTGGCAGGGGCATATTTCTAAAACGTTATCCTTTAGTTTAATGCATCATTTAGTAATAGATCTTCCTTGAAAAAAGAGGAGAAAGTGCTGATTTTATGCACTTTTAGGCTTTTTGGTGAAAGAATGGTCCGTCGAGTGACCGTTGATACTTTGGCGTGTAGTCAGTGCGCCTGCCGACACGCCGGTTTAAGAAACTTTATATCTTGCAATGAAGCTATTCGTCTGCTCCGCTTTCAGTAACCTTCGCGTCACCATTATTGATTGATAACTAATCTAGTTTCTTAGGGATCCCCTCTTATCATTTTACAGCTCACCACTTTACTGGTTTCGGAAATATTGATTTTCACTCTTTGTAGCGGGAGCTGATGAGCTAATTTTCATAGCTGAACATTAAGAATTGTGGAAGCATTTCTGCCATCGATTGTGTCAATGTTATCAATTTAATTGACAATTTTTTTGCCTAGATCTCGGGAAGTCTTCTTTTAAGAATTAAGCATAGAATACCTTGAACTGCTTGTGATAAAATGTTCATTTTATTTGTTTTGTCAGTAGCTTATTCTCATTTTATAGCGGTTTTGTTAAACCTCTCCACTCCTCCTGCACAAAAAGAACCTGAGATGCGTGCGCGGTGGTTGACAAATGATTGGCCATCTTTACTTCAAAACTTAGGTTTCACACCCGCGCTTACAGTTTAGCAAGACAAGATCAGGACTATGTGCCAAAAAGTAAAATAAGTTTGATTGATGTGCGTGTGAAACAACGCACCACCAGATTAAAGGGCAGGCCTTCTTTTTTCATACATTACATACAAAATTATAATATTTATATATATTTAAAATAATGTTTTTGTTCCGAGCAACGCTCGGCTGATTAGCTATTATAAATCTGAATAAGTCAACTAAATACCACAAAAATTAGTTCTTGTAAAATTTCTTCATTTTCAGTAATTGTCTGAATATTTTCACTCGCCACTGTTAAATTCTGAGAACTGACAAGAGAAACAAACCTCCTGTGATCGCCAAAGGCTAATCCCCCTCTCTGTTGACAGCCCATCATCCCAGCCAGGAGATATACAATTGTTTATCCAAGGATTTCGTTTAATGTGATTTTGACTTTGAGTGAAACTTTTCTGAGTCACATTTAGCAAATAAGCATTCGAGAAACAGACGTTTACCTGCCACAGCCACCCACAGCTCCTGAAGCTGGCGATCACAACGACAGTGCCTCTTCTTTCCCTGTCCGAGAATGAACATTGAACACTTTCAGTTATGCATTGAATGTGCGTTCGAAAAACGATCCACATTTTGTGTTTTCAAATCATACGAGTGGACGTGGAAAAAATAAACAAATAAATTTCAAAACAGCTTTGGTTTTCTGCGCCACTTTGTATCACTCGCTGGTCAGGTAAAGTGCAACCGCTTTTAGGAAGCTTCTATGGAATTTCTGTTTCCACCTCGTGACCGCTCATTGCTCTCGTTTTTGGCCATGCATTTGCATAGAATTGCAAGCAATTGATGTCGTAGGCGTATAACGTGCCCCAGTCGGTGTCTCTGGATGCCTTGAGATTTTTAATTGAATATCAAATTAACGTCCGCAGATAAGAACTTCTTATCTTCAACTGATCATGACGTTTTTTTTGTAGATATTACTAAATTTCCCAAGTCGATGGCTTCTTTATTCGAAATTTATTCATTTAATTCATTTGCAATCATTAAGATAAAAATTCGAATTAAAAAAAAAATTTTTTTTTGAAAGCGCCAAGTAAAGCGAAAGACTCAGTGTGCACTCCTCATCCTCTGGATGCGGCGATGAGTCCGGTGCATTTCCCAGAGATTTACAAAGAAGATTGTGTTATTTTTGTTGGTTTCATTTGTCTTCATTCATTCTTGTTTTCATTGTGATTGGACCTCTTTGAGTTTGGGATCAATTAATTCAGACACTCATATCAATAAAATTAAGTTAATTGATTAGCATAACTGGTACATGTAGTATATTTGCTTGCGTATAATGTATTTGTTATCTTAACGATGGAACTCACTTCTTGGCTTTTATATTTGCTGGACGTGGATGAGAGAAGCAGATGCATGTGTAACGTGGACTTTTGGATTTGTTCTTCTTTCTAGTATGTAAGTGATTTGTTAGATTTGCATTGGGGAATCAGCCGAATTGTTTGGATTCAAGGCATTCTTTTGGAATACCTTTTTAATCTCTTATAATGTCGGGGCAGATCCAGAACCTGGAAGAACATAAAACAATCTATCGTCTTGAAGAATCTGAAACGAGGATAAGAGACGACGGTATAGTTAAAATTTTTGAAAAACAAAAATTCAACGTTCGAACACTTTTTGACGTAACAGTTTTCAATTTAAATCCTAACCTAAAGCTTTTATTGAGACTAAACAGACTAATTATTTTTGGCGACAGCTTTATAAAATGCCAAGGGATATACTCTGTCTAACAAAAGTTGCCAGTTAGTTTCTTAAACATAAAAAATGCTAGATATTAAAACGACACAATAACGCCCACTCGAAAAAGCTTTTTTAAAAGCTCTTGAATCAAAAGCACTTCAACAGAAAACCAAGGAAAAAATGGAACGAAATACCAAATGAAAATGAGTAACTCTGCTCGATATATTAAGAAAGTTGAAAAACAAGAGCCAATGAGCCAAAACCCAATCAGTGCGATAGTGCGTACTCCCCGTTTATCAAAAAGATTGTAAAGATTGCGTTTGTTAAAACGCTTTGATCTAATATCCGTTTTTGATTGTAACCTCGGGTTGTTCATGTCTTTTTGTCTTTAGAATTTGGTTGAAGTGGTTGGTTAAAATGAACAATATTTGCCTCTTAGCCAAGGAACAGGGCTATTAACATACAAGAGCATGAACGTATTGTCACTATTCCACAGATGTTTTGGACAAATCAAAGTGAGAAAAGGTAATCAGCCCAAACTAGTTTAGCATGTGGGCCTTTAAGGGTCTTTCTTTATGTCTATATAGTAAGTCCTTACCTTTCAGTAAGGCTAAAGATTGGACCTTCTTACTATTAGATTTGGAAGGCTTTTTAAACCCTCTTCTTCTTGGGCCCTATGCTTGTAAATAGTTCTATATTTCTATGACTTTTTTGTAGATTTATTTGTGATGCTGACAATCTGACATTTTCTCCTTTGTATTCTATCAGAGAGCATAATTGTACAGATTTACAGTACCTTTTTCTCGTTAATATAAGTATTTTGGTAATAAGTCTTTATCATTGTTGGTTTTAGTTAATATAAGTATTTTGGTAATAAGTCTTTGTCATTGTTGGGCTCATTGAAATGGGAAAGGTAATGATCCGTCTTCATTATCTACTTGTAAACGGTCTGTCATTAAGCTCTTCCTATTTTTTAATTTAAACAAAACAAAGTGTGTGAAAGGCCTATTGATACCATTTTGTATGTAATATAAAATCACGTGAATATCCGCCGCGGCTTCTCTTGGTGGCGCGCATCCGAAGTGTCCAATTTTCCACGACTATAGGGCATAAATCACAATGAATTTGTTCGATGGCCTTGGTTATGTTGGCTTTGAGGTCTCATAGACCTTAAGAAAGTCTTCACAAGACAAAGTCTAATGGGGTCAAATCACACGATCTCCGTGTCCAGTTTACATCACCTCCACGTCATATGACCATGTCCTCAAATCGCTTGTGTAGAATGTCCAATGTGGCATTTGCTGTGTGGCACATGGTGCCGTCCTGTTGAAACCAGATGTCGTTGGTTTCCATATCATCCAATTCAGGTGAAAAGAAGTTGTTTGTTCACGTATCAATTCATCCAGAAATAAGCCTCATAGCTGAAGATTATTTTTTTGACGAAGTGCGTGGAACGTTGTCCGTTCTGTCTATTTTGATAAAACAATTTTATCATTTGCAAGTGTTGTTGAAAGCTTTATCCGTCGATGGTGATTGGGCATAAAAGACTGAATAAATGATGTAGCTTCAACAATATGGCCAAGTTCAAAGTGAAAGTTTGGAAGAACCTTTATTAGGACTACTTTTATACTGATACTGATTGTCGTCTTTGGCGTATGGGTCTTCAGAAACAAAATTGATTGGACTTTATAGTCTAAGAGCCCGCAACAGATTTCTTACGTGAGGGGATACCAAATGATATTGATGTTATAGGCACCCCTCCTCAAGGTGATAACGCCATCAATCGTCTGCCAGCCCGCAGAAGCAGCATAGAGTAACGGTGGGTTAAAAGTACCATTTTTCTGAAAATAGACCTAGTGAAGGAAACCATTTCAAATGCATCGCACCCCGATGCCTTCGATACACTGAGTGCGAAAATGTTTGTGACAGACGTCTCACAGGTGCCTTACCCCTGACAGACGCCGCCGAAAACGCGTTTTTTTTTTTGACGTTTTTAGACTTTTGGGAAACCACTTAAAATTAGTCGCATCCGAAAGCTCTTGCTACACTGAGTGCGAAAATGTATGTGACAGACGTCTTACAGATCGCCAAACCCCTGACAGACGCTGTTTGTTTGGCCTTGTCACACTCAGCTTTTTTTTTTTTTTTTTTGTTTATAAACAAATTTTGAGCTCGCGAAATGCTTCTCAGTTAGCCAGTTCACATTTCTTGAGATTTCGGAGTACTCAAGAAGTTGTCTCAGAGTTTAATTGCCTATTTGATGGTTCTAATACTGAAAAAAAAACTCTGTAAAGGTTTCAACTATGTTGGCTTTTGGTTTGGGAGTTGTAATATCTGAGATGCGGATGAGCTGATGATGCGGTTCTATTAAATGACTGGGTGGCTCGCACTAGAAGGAAGAACGGTTTGCAATTGAGGAAATGATCTGACCTCTGCCTTAAACAAATTAATGACAAATTAATGTCTGCTGACATAAATAAAAGAAAAACGCAAACCGCTTTGGTGGGATTCAGGAAAAACTATAGGAAATTTTCCAAATGAGCTAAATATAATTGATTAAAATTACAGAATAGGATGCATATAAAGGATCCATTAAGATTTATAAAAAAAAAAATCTGAGAATAAGCAAACGATTCACCTGAAAAAAAACTTCCCTGGTAAACAAGGAGATACTTATGAAGCGTCAGTGCTAAAAAAAGACCTTTAAGAAATCTTTTGATGCCCAGCTCTTTGAGAACATCAAATGGGTCCTAGACTAACTTCTATCTAACTCAATCATCTAACAGCTAAAAAAGCATATGAAGTGATGTCCTAAGCCCAAGAGAGGCAAACAAACGACAAATAAACGGCGCAGGGACATAAGCCCCCGGGACATTATAAGCCACAATTTTAAGTTTTGGGACTAATTATCCTAATAACTTATAAATTATAACCTACCTTAGTGGGACATAAGTTCCAATTTTTGACTGATGAAGATGGGGCACAAGTCCAAAATATTATAAGAGATAGTATTTACCCGTTTGCTGATACGATACGATACGAATATTTAACATTTATATTCATCATAAGCACTTATGTGATAAATTATCCAGAGGAAAAAGTAGAATTTAAGGTTTTAGGTTGAACATAAATATTAAAGTATCGTATCAGCAAACGAGCCTATGCAACTGAAGCCATCACTTAAATGTGGATTCTGTAAAATAAGGCCCCAGGAAATAAGGTCCCAAACCAAAAAATAAAGTAGGATCCCGAAATTGAACGTTCAACAACACGTGCAAATAGTAAAATAGTTTTATTAAAATAAAAATATTCTCAGTGTCGCGGATAAATTTGAATACACTGGTTCAGTAAACAATCAACCAACACCCGTTCGTCGACGAAATGCAAGATCTGCCGAAAACATCGCCGCCGTCCGTGAGAATGTGCAGGAGAATCCGAGGCAGCCAATCCTCGACGGCGAGCTCGTTAGGTCGATGTGGCACCACGTGCCAAACAGCTGATGCCACATTAAAAAAAAAAAAAATTTTTTATAAAACTTTGGAAACATTGATCAATACCCATCTTTCTGCGTAGTGCCCAAGACCACAAACTTTTTTCTATACAAAACAAAACACACGGGGAAATCATAAAAAATTGGCCAACAAGTAGAACTCCAATATTTTTCGGAAAGCTATGTATGCCTACTTACTGAGTCCATAATCCAACAGTTTTGTCCTCATTTTTGATGTGAAACATCTGGCGTTTGATTCTTCCATTGACAATTAGAAACAATCATCAACAATTCCGCCATTACTTGCAAACACTTTTCCGTCATATCCTTTATTCCTTCCTTGACTTCTCAAAGTCAAAGTAAACCCAGACATCAAGGCCAAATAACTAATCCTAAATAATCCGAAAAAAAAATCATTAAATCGGTTGCGATTTCTGATATCAAATAGCAAAATCAATAAAAAAATATCAAAAAAGAAAAAATACATTGATAAATACCCATCTTTCTGCGTAGTGCCCAAGACCACAAACTTTTTTCTATACAAAACAAAACACGCTTATTGCAAGGGGAAATCATAAAAAATTGGCCAACAAGTAGAACTCCAATATTTTTTGGGAAGCTATGTATGCCTACTTACTAAGTCCATAATCCAACAGTTTTGTCCTAATTTTTGATGTGAAACATCTGGCGTTTGATTCTTCCATTGACAATTAGAAACAATCATCAACAATTCCGCCATTACTTGCAAACACTTTTCCGTCATATCCTTTATTCCTTCCTTGACTTCTCAAAGCCAAAGTTAACCCAGACATCAAGGCCAAATAACTAATCCTAAATAATCCGAAAAAAATCATCAAATCGGTTGCGATTTCTGATATCAAATAGCAAAATCAATAAAAAAATATCAAAAAAGAAAAAATACGAAGAACTAAACAGAAACCACTTCCCGAATGTACCCCTGCCGCTACATGTACAACCGCACATAACAAAACTCATAATCCATCATAATTAGCAATCTGATGGCCAACATGCACATTCGAATATAATTTTGCAACCTAATACAAATCATTTTCGGTTAGGCAAGCGTTTCCGAGATAAACTGACAGCTCCCTGTCAGCGAACCTCAAAATCCCCTTCGATAACTCACAAAAGGCATGTGTCAACGTTATGACACCACATTTCTTAGCCATGTCAGTGGCGAATGTCTAAGACGAAGTATCAACTTGTATAATAACCAGCGCTCTGCCCCGTTCCGCATCTGTCAAATCCAATATCGAAAGTCTGGGGGTAAGAGTATCTTATAGATGTTTCGTTTGGGATTAAAATTAAATCGAGCTTTGTGCGCGATCTTCACTGGCTTGGGGTACAAGGAGGCGAGTATTTGAATATGTGGTTCAGAATTTCACATCGAATTTGTATCCGTATCTGTAAGATGTATCGATGCTGATATATTTGCTTGACCAGGCCAAAGCAGATCAGCAAACAAAACTGTGAGGATTTGGGGCTCAGTAAAATGCGTCGCCGAGGCTAGTCAGCAGCTCTGTCGTGGAGCTGTCATCGTAATTTTTGGCGCATCAGCTAATCCCATGCTACATCTGTCTGGCCTTGCTTATTATTCTTTTTTTATTTTATTTTCTTTTTTGAAATGTCAAATATCAAAATCTTTACCATGAACTGAATGCCAGACCAAAGCTTCGAGTCTGGGTTTTTGAGGAAGAGAACTGCGTGAACTGCCCCGAAGATGCATTCACATGGCTAAACATTTTGCAGACCCAAAATCAATCCATGAGCGGAATTTGGATTGGCTTCATCGTCATCCCCATCATCATCATCTTAAGATGCTTCAGCAGAAGCAGCACGATCGTGGATTAGGCTTCCCTGCGAGTCGCATGTCCGCATAAGTCATCATAAGCATGGAAGACAGTTTTGTTGATATTGTATTGGCTTGTTCCACTTTTGGCCTTTGTCTTTGACGGCAATGTCGAAGCAAATAAGACGACCAAAGAGAGGATTAAGGACTCGAAGGACCCACAAAAATATCATAAGTTGATAAATGTATCCGCAAAACATAATAAGAGATGATGATAAAGAAAGTTAATACCCCGGCAAAAATAACGTCATGATAGGTTTCGACGTATTCGCTTTAATGATAACTGTCAGGTAGTTAAATTAGCGAATGTGTCAGTAGGATATCAGAGGAGAAATTGTATGACTTAATTAGCAGACCATCGATCATTTTGTATTTGGCTTTGGAGTACTCACGTCTGTTGTGTGCGGTGGGACAGTCTGTTGAGCAAGAAATCTTACGGGCGGCGGCTCTAAATTTGTAGGGCCAAAAGCTGGGTACAATTGCGAGCATAGGCAGTGGTAAACAATGTAGATTTAAAGCGTTTTCAAAACTTATTTGTAAGCATTTATTTAGATAGAAGATTTTATACAAAGCAAAACAACAAACAAACAAGACAGTTTTAATAAAAAAAAATTTTTAAATTTATAATGTTTCTTCCATTAAAAGTATTTATATCTTCTCTTATATCGTACAACGATAATTACCTATAATTGTTTTACATATTTTTTGTATAATTAGACCGCAGTAAAGGGGCTTTGGCTACCCTTATAATGTTAAATAAATCGATGGCACAAAGAAAATAGGGAAGAATGCAACAGAAGTTACCGATACACACTTCTTCTAAAGCCAGGGAAAGATACAGTAAGATAAAGTATTGCACAATAATGTGGTACGGCTAAAGACAGAATACCTGACTTTGAAAGTTGAATCGTTTTAGATGAGTACTACATTGGTCTACTTCGCTATCGTTACCTTACCCTAATTTGCGCTACAGTCCGGGGTGGACCTGGCCCTTAACCAACAAGCTTCTCCAGCCAGCTCGGTCCCTATAGCTAGCTGCCTCCAATTTCGCACATGGAGTCGGTTGAGGTCCTCTTCCACTTGTGTGCGCCACCTGAGTCTCGGTCTTCCTCTACTGTGCCGTATCTCTGGGGTGGATTCGGAGATTTTCCGGGCCGGAGCATTGATGTCCATTCGCTCTATATGACCCAGCCATCTGAGACGTTGATTTCAGTTCCAGTACAGTTCTTCATTGTATCTTCTTCTCCACTCTCCGTTAATACATATGGGACCAAAAATCAACCGGAAAATCTTTCTCTCGAAGCAGTCTAAGTCCCTAACTACCACAAAGCTATAGCTGTTTATCGTGATGTTTTGTCCAAGACGTCGATGTTGGGTGTCTCTTCTTGATGACAGCATGTATACTTGTTTCCATAAAAGCTGTCGTGCGCGGCTTTGAAAATATGAGGTGGTGCATACTTATAACCAAGTCATCGCCTGCAGCTTTGAAGAGCCTGGCAGCTAGGCCATCGGCTCCGGCGGCTTTGTTGCTCTTAAGCTTAGATACAGCTAGCTTTATTTCATCCAGATGTTGTAGGCGGAATTTTTGGTCTACTTCGCTCAGATAAAATGGACCATTCATCCTACTTCGCTATAGCATTGTTTATATACATAAATAGCAATAAAATAATGATACCGTTCAAGAGATGTAGTTGTTTTTGTTATTTTTTGGTCGCCTATCATTTTGTTGTAAGTCTGGAAGCTAAAATGAAAAGGCTTAATGCTGAGCTTAATCAAACGCTTTAATATAGGTATTAAGAAATATTAGGTTCGATAATTTTATTTTTGCCAAAACGATAGATAGTTTAGTTTTGATAGATCTCTAAAGATACATTGCTGACCCAAAGAGGGGAATGAAAGAAAGGTGGAGAATTCGGTGTGGGTGGCTTCTTAAACTATCTTGAATTTGCATTGAATTCTAAAACGTCTCCTTTACGACCGAGACGTCGCAGGGAGCGAAGCAGAGCGCCTCCGGTTCAGTAGGGCTGTGTCCGATCGGAACCGGAGCGAATATTTTGATCAGATGCACCAGTTGTGGTAGCTTACAGGCTGACACTTACTGCCGACATTGTTGCCTATGGTCGGCTTAGGTGCCAGTTATAGCGATCAGGAAAACGTATCAGGAAAAAAATTCAAATGGATATTTAATTATGTTTTCGTATGGTTTAAAGCACAAATACTTTTCGAAGGGAAAACACTCAAAGTTTGTTTTTGCCAAAATATTTTTTTTAATGTATGAATTCATTTTCCCGATGGAATTCCGTAAATAAAACGCATGTTATTTTAACAATTTTAATGAAAGCCAAAGCAGCAAATTGTAGATCTGCAAAATCCAGAGGCAAACTGGCATCGGTAAAATCCCATATAGTCTGAGTTAAGATTTAAATAATAATGCCTGGAATCAAAAATTTGTTACTTACTCCAATCTTAACTAACATTTATATCCCCATGAGAAGGACATCGAGGACATCGTTTAATTTTTCTACAATATCTTCAGAGGATGTGGTTGAAGTGTCCTCTTCTTAAAACTCAAACCTATTGAATTTAGATGGAATGTACCGTACGCTTATGTGCTACGGCTTGTTGACCGAGTTTCACAGCTTTCAGCGTATTTTTTAGGAATATCCTTGGACGTTTTCGGATATATTTTTATAGATACCATCAACCTGGTGATCCTTTTCAGAAAATACGATATCTAAATTCAAACACATCATGACCGTATCTAATCCTCGTTTTAAGTTTCTTACCTCTGAAATAGCTTTTGTTAATTCTACAAGTTTGTAGAATGACTTCGATACAAATAAGAAGGACATCACTAGTTTCTAATTCAACGAACAAGAATATAATCAAAATGCATGCATTTGCATTTTCGATAAAAGATCTTAAAATCAAATTTCAAACGCTCCAGAAATAGCTGCGCAATAATAATATTCATTTTTGGACCCACCATACATATGCACAGGTAAAAAGATATAGACAGACAATCTACCAGAATCGTCCAGATCTATTTCTGTCGTCTTGTTATCATCTGAGACAAAATTTGTAGTTACTACTATTGAACTGATTTTTAATTTTTTGTTTTTTTTTAAATAACCCTTGTCGTAAATAAAATAAATTTTTTGAAGAAATCCACATGTAATCACCTACACGCATCCGCAGATGCTGATCACAGGGCAACCATAAAAGATACAAATTGTTACAAAATACTTCAGCACAGGAAGCCCTATCATTCCATCTCTGATGCGTACGCAATCTGGCCAGGAACCAATACGCAGGGAACTATGTATGGAAAAACGACAAAATATTCCCGTCCAATTTCAGTGGTTAGGCTTGTACTGTCGAATACTGACTACAGCGGCCTAAAAGCGAACAAAAACGCATTAACAGCACCCCACATCAGAGCACACTGCAATACGCAGAGGTTACAGCATGAGCGAACATTCCACCGAGATGGGATGTGGTAGTCCGGATGGTTTGGACGGGAAGAACATCACAAACTTTGATCGTGTCCCCATCCTCGCTAAAGCCTCGTCATCATATGAAGCGACTCACGTCTTCAGGTGCTTCCTTCGTCGACTTAATCCACAGTATAACAACCTAAATGCTTCAGCTGGATGGTAAAACGCTTTTTGTGCATTTTTTAATTGCACTTTGCTGCGATTTTAACTCTAAAGCGTTCCACAAATCGCCGGAATTCCTTTAACAGAGTTCACACAGATCGCAGAGCGCGACAGGAGAGAGTGGCAAGGAAAAAGGAAATGCCTTAAATCAATTAGCAAGCTACTAATTGCCTCAGTACTTTGTGGCATACGGCATACCAATAAAATAAACACAAAACACTGCAACACTGGATTATAACGGCAGGGAGGGATTAATCAGTGCATCAATGTAGGTTGGCACCGCGACCGCGTTTGCATCGGAGTTTTATGGGAAAATATTTAATCAATGTGTGATTTCGTTGGATATGTTTTATGCTTATTGGAGTTAAGGACTTGGAACTTCTAGTGGGAAGTTCGCCCTTCGTAAGATTAGGCTTTCCAGAAATTACAAAACGAATTCAGGATTTGGGAACACATGATAGACACGAGTGTTTACTCAAGTTAAGGTCGGTTGTTGCCTTGTTGCGCAACAGAAGAAAGCAGCTTATGTACCAATAAGGTTTTTTTAGTTTTGCCGTGACGTGCCACAAAGAGACTGAATATATTTTGACACAAGAATTTTTACTTGTACCAGAGGCATCTTGAAAATAATTGTAAGCTTCAGCAAGTCTATTAAAGTCGTTAGGCTGTATGTCAATCTTTAAAGCAAGGATATCACTAGCAATGTGTGATTTACTAAAACGATAGAGAGAACCGTTCTCTGGCGTAATTTTAATTCTTTCACACTCTAAACTCACACTAAAAGGTGATTGTACAACAATGTTTTAGATAAAATAAGGTCACATAGTCTTCGGTTATTTCGCTTGCACCTTCAAAGATAACAAGGCAACAAGCACCTTACAGAAGACTGACTTGGTGCTAGTTAATAATAATAATAATATTTTTAACTATGTGTCTGTGAGGCACAATGCCTTTTTAGAATGCAGCCAGATGTTGCACGACACTAGTTAGAAGAATTAGAGATAGCAAAGAATTTTTTTTTCGGAGCAGTAAATCGAGAATTATTATTATATTTTCTCAGTTAAAACCCACGGACGCTTGGTGCGCAAACATCTTATCTAACTTCACCACTGCCGCCCGCTAGTTCAGTGATGCTAGTTAGCAATATTCTCTTCTTGAACTTTATAAAGTTTACCTTTCCATTGGGACAAATATATTTCGGCAATCGTAAGCAGGAGCCTTTCGAGTCTCGATATACATGTTCTTTTACTCTGGCAACATCACTGCGTAATCTTTTCCAATTCTCCTACTGTTCTGGAATCCTTTTTCAGAACATTTATACAGCCTATTCCAAGAAAAGCTGACGCCTTTTCTCCATAACCTCCTGCTGACCAATTGCTCTTGGAATGGAAACAGTGATCAATCTGAAAAAAATATCTCGAAGATTTTTAAACAACCGTTCCAGTGGCAATGTAATGGCCACTAATGAAGAGAGGAACAGATCTTAACATTGTTTTGAAGAAAATGGTGGATAGAGTCTCAGGCATTCCTTCCGTAAGCTGTAGGTAAAACAATTCATAATAAAACACTTCTCATCACTCAAGGATGTCTTGCGTATCGCTGATCACATTTCCTCGTCATTCTTACAGTATTTGCCTCACTGTTCTCCTTTCCCTTCCACTTTACAGATGTTTCTTTTTCAGAGTGTATTTTTTTATTCTGTGAAGTCTGAGCTTTTTCTTCTTCTAACTTTGTGACTTGTAACTTTTTTTATTGAGACATTCTCTTAATCATATATACATTTCGTTCAATTGTTTTATAATTTTGGCCGACTTTTAAGGTATGTCTGGCTTAAGATATATCTAATGAAAATCGTTACAGATTTCAATCTTGATTTTGACAATATAAAAAACACAATTTTTTTAAGGTGTATGCTTGCTCCCGACATACAACGTCAACTTTTGCTTTTCTTAAAACTAATTTATTCGTATTTTTTTTTCAGTAAAATAGAATAACTTAAACCTAAAATAAAATCTAAGAAAAATTGGATCTGTTAATAAAACATTTTATGAAAGTAAAGCAATTATAGATACATATGTACGTTCCAAGTGATAACAACCAAAGTTAAAGCAAAACTACACTCACATTAGGCTTTTAAATCTCCTTATTACCTTATATCATAACGTTATAAAAAAAAAAACAGATAAAACCATAGATCCATGTGTGTGAGTGCTTAAGATTCAAAATCGTTATTTTTATCCTCTTAAATTGGTCGGCAATGCTTTTTCGTAAAAAGGCATAACACGGTTTCCATTTGTATCTGGTCTAAATTGAACAGCAGAGTCGTTGTGCAGAAAATTAAACGGTGATAAATAATAGTTGTTATAAATACTCTCTGTGCTATTGGCATCAAATAATGAACTGACTAAAGTGTTAGGGTGTGTAGAAAGACTTTTCAATTTTTTTTCGAGTAGATCGGTTTGATAAACCAAAAGAGGTGCTACTTTTGTTGTACCGTACAATGTTTTGTTTGGGAACCATTTTTATTTTGTCTCCGGAACTTTCCGCTGCAGAATCTCAATATTTTCCTTTCGAAAGTCTCCAATTCCTTTGCCACAGTTGGAGATATTGTAAGCCAGGTGCTGAAACCATAGGTTAAAATGGGCCTTATGAGTGTCTTGTACATCAAAATTTTGGTATTCATTGGCAAATGTTTCGAATGCAACAGAGTTTTTAAGTTAGATGTAACCATTTTGGCTTTTAATAAAACTTTTCTTGCGTATTTATTAAAGATAAACCTGCTGTGAATATGTACGCCTAAGAACTTGAGTTCACTTTTTAAAGGAACGTTATTTCCATTAATTTTTAACTTGAGAGCTTTGCTCTCTTTCACAGCGCGATAATAACCTTTTCCGCTGGAATTTCGGAAACAAATCAAGCTACATTTAGAAGCGTTTACTATTAGTCCCCATTTTTTGAAATAATTTTCGAGAATTGGTAATTTATGTTCAATTTTGCGCAGAGCAATACTTGGTTTCTTGTGACTTGCTAAAACAGTTGTATTGTCAGCGTATAAAATGCCGCCAGGTTCATGGAAAAGAGGATCCTTAAAAGGAAAGTCGTGAATAAAAATATAAAATAGGTTTGGACCCATTATTGACCCCTGAGCTACACCTGAAAGCACTGATATAGGGTTCGATAAATCATCTCCTATACCAATTAAAATTAATCTTTCGTCCAAAAAACTTTTAATTATTCTTATCAACCAGGTGGGAAATCTTAATTTGATAAGTTTAAATAATAGACCCTTATGCCAGATATTATCAAGTATCAAATTTGATTCTTCACAAAACTGGTAAAGGTATTCCGATAAAACTCTTTCGAACAGTTTCCCTATATTTGAAAGCAAGGATATAGGACGGAAATCTTTTACATCCTTGGCGTTTTTGGTTTTTGCTATCGGAATCAACTTGGCAATTTTCCACATCTTAGGAATGTAACCGTTGTTGATGCATTGGTTAAATAAAGCTGTCAATAATATGTCTAACGAAGAGGGGCATTTTCTTAGAATGAAATTAGAAATCTTATCAATACCGCAAAATTTTTTGTTGTTAAGATTAAGTCTTAAGCTGCTTACAGTATTTGTAGAAGTAAAAGGTGCTTCATTTGAGCTAATTGCATCGTTTGAGACTGAAAACATCTTTAAAGTCGGTCAACGTGTGTTTCGCAGAAGTTAGCTATTTTTGCAGATACTTCATTTGATAAACCCTGATCAAAACATGGATTTTCTTCAGAATATAATTGCGAATAAAAATTTTGAAATGCTTGTATTTTGCTCTGAGTGTCTGCGAGCTCAATACCGCTATGACTTAGCACATCTTTGCGAATATCAGTTCCAAAGAGTTTTCTTCCGGTTATTTTATCTATTTCTCGAAACGCTTGAGGGGATGGTTTAATCTGTTTTAGTTTTTCATGAAATGAGTTATTCAAGTCTGTGGTCACTTGTTCTTTGATTATTTTGTTTAAGCACTGAATTTTTGAATATAAATTTTGGTATTCCGAGTTCACTCTATTGAGATATCGATGGAAAATTCTTTTTAATTTTCCAAGCCAGATGTTTCTTAACTTCAATAATTTTTTTTGTTAATTCCGAAATATAATGGAATCTTAAACACTTCTTTTCACACATTTTGGAGTTTGCTTCAATGTGTCTAACGATTTCTGAATTTATTTTAAATATTAATGAGTCTATTTCTGCGTTAGATACATTTCTTTCAAATGGGATATTAATTTGAGAGAGACCTTTATGTAATCCGTTTCGAAATGATTCCCAATTCGTGTCTTTAAAACTCACATTTGTTTCTGGTGGCTGCATACGCCATGGAAGACGAGACCAGAAAATAATCTAAGATTGAAGATGATCTAGGGAATGTGGGACTAAAAGGAGATATTAAGTCCAGATTTAAGTAGTGACCACTAAAAAATTTATTGATTGAATTTATTGAACTTGATTTTGTTGTCCAAGACAATTGCAGTTCCTCTTCCAGAATCGTTTCTTATTACATTAAAGACGTTAAACGATGGCTTATGGCGGGCACTTAACCTAGTCTCTGAGAGAAAGCATATTTGAGGTTCTTTAGGTTTAAGAATATTTGCAAGTTCAAGTCTTCTATGGTGGGAAATAATAGAATTAAAGTTTGTTGGGATAATTTTCATTTTAGTGTAGTCCATTATATAGCGATCGAGGCGACAAAGTCGAGATATGCAAATATTTTCTCTTCTTTGCTCTGTAGTTGTTGGTACTGCGGCCAAAATTGTCTTATTTTAATAAGAAGATCTTGGAAAGAAATTTTAAAAAGGTTTTTCGCTTCATTTAAGAAATCATTAAGGCCTGATGTTTGAGAATTAGCCTCGCTTGAAACTATGTTTGATTTATTAATTTTAGCCGGCCGGTTTTTTTTGAAAGAAGCTTTGGTTACATCAGCAAAAGAGACCTTGGTATGAGTAAAACAACTTATATCATTTTGGACATTTACTATATTTTCACGAACTGATTGCCTTTTTGGATAGATTCTTTTTTGTTTTTGTATTTAAGATAGGCGGGACACCCCCCCGTAGCTTGATGCATGTCCATGCTCACCACATTTGACGCATTTTGGAATAGGAGTTTCTTTGTTGGCTTCATTCAAAGTTTTAAAGGACTCTATGCAAATTTCTGAATCATGAGATTCACCACAAAGGACGCACCGACTAATGTACGCACAGCTATCTCCAGAGTGACCAAACCTCTGACAGCGGAAACACCTTATGACCGACCTACTATGTTTTTTTTTCCAAAAAACACGTTGGAAAAATAAATACCTTACATTTGTAAGCTCTTGAGCTGATTCGCCTACCTCTAATTGAACTGTAAACATGTTAATTTTAATGTTCTGCTCTTTGCTTCTTGCTGTAGAAAAAGGAATAATTTAAAAAAAATTTAACGTTGGGGACCGCTTCAGTTAGAGCTTAATATATTTTTTCTGGTGGGGTGTCCCCATCCAGACCCTTCAACAATATGGAAACACGCCTTACTTCTTTAGGTGAAAACGAAAAAGCACCCAAACCAGTCCCACGTAATCTATCAATTATTATTTTATGAACTTTTGCATTACTCACATCTTCTTCTAACCTCATCATGAAATAAGTCGGTACATTCTCGAGCGATTCATATTGCAGATGTTAGATGGGAAAGATGGTCATCTAAATACCTCCACCATCTTCCGCAGCAGTATAAGTGTAATCTCCAATCAAAAGATCTAGAGCTTTAAGGAATGGTAGTTATAAATGATGTAAACCTGCTTCCTACGAAATGGAAGTTTGTTCGTGTATTCGAAGTTATCAAGGGTAATCTCATAGTGCAATTCAACAAAATTGAATTAGACCCATCGAAAATGGTTTGAAAATTCAATAAGTAATAGAACTATTCGATATGCTTCATTGTCAATGGTTCTTTCTGACCATTCTTTCTTTATTTTGCCTTCCCTATCATCTTTTAATATTGAACCAGTTTTAATGACGAAGTTTCACGATACAGGTAAACGGGTGATTTTTTAAAAGAGCTTGAGAACTTTTTTTTAAAAAAAAAACGCATAAAATTTGCAAAATCTCATCGGTTCTTTATTTGAAACGTTAGATTAGTTCATGACATTTACTTTTTGAAGATAATTTCATTTAAATGTTGACCGCGGCTGCGTCTTAGGTGGTCCATTCGGAAAGTCCAATTTTGAGCAACTTTTTCGAGCATTTCGGCCGGAATAGCCCAAATTTCTTCGGAAATGTTGTCTTCCAAAGCTGGAATAGTTGCTGGCTTATTTCTGTAGACTTTAGACTTGACGTAGCCCCACAAAAAATAATCTAAAGGCGTCAAATCGCATGATGTTGGTGGCCAACTTACCGGTCCATTTCTTGAGATGAATTGATCTCCGAAGTTTTCCCTCAAAATGGCCATAGAATCGCGAGCTGTGTGGCATGTAGCGCCATCTTGTTGAAACCACATGTCAACCAAGTTCAGTTCTTCCATTTTTGGCAACAAAAAGTTTGTTAGCATCGAACGATAGCGATCGCCATTCACCGTAACGTTGCGTCCAACAGCATCTTTGAAAAAATACGGTCCAATGATTCCACCAGCGTACAAACCACACCAAACAGTGCATTTTTCGGGATGCATGGGCAGTTCTTGAACGGCTTCTGGTTGCTCTTTACTCCAAATGCGGCAATTTTGCTTATTTACGTAGCCATTCAACTAGATCTCGCGTGATCTGTCAAATCCTAATGCATTAAAATCCTAACCTCAAAAAAATCACCCGTTACTTTGAATACATTGGTAGTGCCAGTAATTACTTACTTTTAAATTTAATTTGTCAAAATAGTCTATTCCAATTGTATACGAAGTGTCCGCTAGACATATTAAGAGGAGTAGTATAGCGTGCCATTGCTTATTATGTGAAGTCTATTTTGCACCTGTTTCCTTCACAAATAATGTCAAAATTAACAATAGCCGACATTTGCAAAAGCTACACCCAGTGACAAAAAAAAACCCTCGCAGTAGACCTGCTGAATAAAAAATTGCGTTATTTCAGAAACAAAAAAAAATTATATTTAGACGATCCGCCCCTTGTTTTTGTGACTTCATTGGCATGGAACTAAACAATATTTGTAAATAGTTTTGGTCAATTTCCTTATATCAAACTTTTTCTATCACCGATTTCATCTCAATGATTATTCGCGGGCGTTTTTCTTTAATTTTGTCCCCCATTTGCTGCCAGCATGTTCTCAATCGGGTTCAGGTGCGGACTACTTCCTAGCCATGGAAGTGACAAAATCTTAGAATAATCCTTGTGATTTTTTACCTGAATATAAGAAACTCATCAATGCTTCTAAAAATGTATTAATAAAGACTTTAATTTAAATATTAACTTACCGTTTTAACTCGGTGGCATGGAACTGATTCATCTTGAAGAATTAAAGAAAGAAAGAAAGAAGTTTAAAAGAAGTTATCTTTATTTATTTCAATAGCTTATAATATAATTTACAAGGAAGTTTTTCTCTAATATTACCGAACAATAATAATTTTTATAAACATATTATAGTAGGCGTAATTAGAGGATTATTATTTTAGTTATATGTATTATAAACCATGAATTATGGATTGAAATGATTCTAAAATGCACTTTGTGGTCCGAAGACCAATATTAAGTGCATTATTCAAAAGATAATCGTTTTATTGTAAGAAGAGCTGCGTGGAATAAAGCAAAGGAAAAGGCAAATTGAGAAACAAACAAAATAAAAGGCACAACTGGGTCGCACGTACTTGCTCCTATGTGCTCCTATTGGATTGTTAGCTTTTGCAGTTTTTTAGTGTATTATCTTTCCACTTGCTGCTTACTGTTTATAATATAATTTGCTAATAGAAAGATATAAAGGACTTTTTTCAGTTCAATTTTCATTTTGGTATGGAAAAAATTGAACAACTGGCATAAAGATTCGTGGGAATCAGGAGTAGGGCAATAATGCTAGGTAAAGGGACCTATATAGGTCCCAATAACAATAATTTACTTTTTGAAATCAAATTAATTAAAAAAGCTTAATTATGTTTTCAAAATATTCAAAATACAAAATATTTTTTTTTTAATTATTAAAAATTTAAAAAAAAATGGTTTTAAAAACTTTAATAAGCAATATTATTTATATCATAAAACACTACATATTTTGAAAATTTCATCAAAATCCGCCAATTAGTTAACGATAAAGTCTGATTTTAAGAAAACCGGTCATATGGGAGGTACCGTTATAAAACTTTTTCTGAAAAATTCATTAAAACTAAAAGATAGTTTTTGCATAGAAAACACTATTTAGAAAGTTTTGTCAAAATCGTAGGAGCCGTTTTCGAGAAAAATAAGTTTTTCATTAAAAGTTATATGGCAGATACCGTTAGTTTTGGAGCTATAATGCCAATTCGAAAAACCATCGGGTAAAGTACTCTAAAAATACTATATACCAAGTTTGAATTAAATCGGCCCAACCGTTTAGGCTATAGGAATCGATATGGACAGACAGACAGACAGACAGACGGAGAGACGGACGGTATTTTCCGGACCCACTATTTTTGACTTCTCTATCATCGTAATGTCATGTTTGATTGTTAGAATTTTTTTACGAATGCAAAACTTGCCTAATAGTCCCTATAAATCGCAAGTAAAAAATGGGCACGACTGGGTCGCACGTACTTGCTCTTATGTGCATAATTACATTAGAAAGCAAGATCTTTGGCAGAAACAAGTAACATTTGCGTTGAAAATAACACTGTTTGAACTTATAAAAAGTATTAAAAACCATAATATTTAACGGTCTT
The DNA here is from genome assembly GCA_963971375.1 of Platycheirus rosarum. Taxonomy (NCBI): domain Eukaryota; kingdom Metazoa; phylum Arthropoda; class Insecta; order Diptera; family Syrphidae; genus Platycheirus; species Platycheirus rosarum. The sequence continues at coordinate 28,868,080 of OZ020507.1, forward strand.
TAGTAATAATGAAGTATGCCATCAAACGTCTTAAATAACAAGGAATTTATGAAAAATGTATTTCGAAAATTGTAGGACCGGTTTTGATAAAATCCTGTTTTTTTTTTTGTTTTTTTGAAAAAAAAATATTTTTTATATTTTGGTATGCAGTTTTTTAGAATTTATTAAAACAAATGTGATTATAAAATTACAAATAATTTTGTTTATTAGTTTTCAAAATATTGATTTTTCAAAAAAAAAAATTAATAGATGTTTTCAAATATAAAATTTGACAAAAATCCAAAAAGCCATAGCCGAGAAAACCAAAAATTATAAAAACCGTTATATTAAAGGTCCCGTTAGTAGACTTTTCCCATATATGCGGTTCTTATAAAATAATAGCCAATACCAACAAAAAAATTCTCAAAAATTTTGGTTAAAATCGTTGGAGCCGTTTTCGAGAAAAATAAGATATTCCTAAACGGTCATATGGCAGGTACCGTTATTTTTAGGGCCAAAAATAAAATTTCTTTTTCGCCTCTGAGGAAAGTCAAAATAATCAAACACACCAAGTTTGAAGATAATCGCTTAAGCCGTTTAGGCAGCAGCTCGTTATACATACTGACAGACAAACAGACAGACAGGCAGATAGACAGACAGACAGATGTTTTTTTCTCGATTAATCTTAAACTTGCCTTATAGTCCCTATAATCGCAAGTAAAAAGGGAAGAAAAAGATAAAAGATTATTAGCATGTAAGATATTTAGGGATTTTTAATTTGACAAGTTAATAAATTTAAAGGGGTTTTAGAGAAAAAATGATTATGTATTATGTTGATTTACTTGAATTAAATCTTCTACACCTGATCTTGATAAGAGCCAAATTCTGAAGTTTTTTAAGAACATATTTAATCCAGCAGCAGCACTTTTGGTTATATCGGCTGGAAGTTTGTTGTATACATGCGGTGCTATGACTGTTGTAAAAGGTCTAACATGTTCTGTTCTAGCTCTTGGGACGACAACAGTATTAGCTGCTCTTAATGCATATGAAAAGTTGTTTCTACTTTAATTGTCTGAGTGGCAATATACTGATCGATTTAAAAAGTGGAAATGATGGTTCCCATCTTGGTTTGAAGAGCATAACTCTGACTATCTTTTTCTGGGCTATAATGATGGGTTGCAGATTGCTAATGTATGCATTGCCCCAGCAAGTAATACCATACTCTAAACGGGAGTTGACTAACGCATAGTAAACTGAGTTAAGTAAGTTTGGTGGTACTAGCTTACGCAAGTGAAATATTCTATTTAATGCAAAATAAACACTTTGTTTGATAGTTCCTATATGTGACTTCCAATTAAGTTTATTATCTATGTTCACTCCAAGGTATTTAAATTCAGAAAAAAATTCAAGTTGCATACAGGAATCACTGCAATTGTGACGATCACAGTTTGGATCACATAGACCCACCACTTGGATAAAAAATTGATTAGTTAAGAAGAAGTACATTAACTTAGATTTGCTACTAAGCACCAATTTGTGATACTTAAACCAGCATGTTAAGGTAGATAGGTCAGTATTCATCAAGATTTGACGGGGAGCAGCATAGGTTAGAGCCAGATCATCAGCAAAAGCTTTTAAGTTACCATTTAGGGGAAGTTTGAAAATTGAGTTTATATAAATAAGGAAGAATAATGGTCCGATAACTGAGCCTTGAGGAACCCCTACCTCTGAACAGAAAATAGAATCACTCATTGTTGCATTAACACGAACTAGTTGTTTTCTTTTTTGAAGATAAGATGAAAACCAGTTCAAGATGATGTCTCTAAAGCCATATTTGTAAAGTATTTTTAATAATAATTTGTGATCAACTAGGTCAAAAGCCTTTGTCAGATCTATGAACAACGCAGCCGTTTTGTTACTTTTATCTATTTCCATATGTATATTTTCCAAAATAGATATTATAGTTTCTTCAGTAGATTTTCCCTTTATGAACCCAAATTGAGATTTACTAGGAATTTTATATTTATCAAAAAATTTAATCATTCTTTTGGTAATTAATTTTTCGAAAATTTTGGAAAATACTGATAACAAAGAAATTGGTCGGTAGTTGTTTGTATCATATTTGTTGCCTTTTTTGTATATTGGGATTATTATTGCAGTTTTCAAATACTCGGGGAATATGCCTCCTTGAAAGCTCATGTTCACTAGATATGTTAAAGGTTTAACTATATAGAGGATAATTTTTTTTTTTACGAAAATGCTAATATTAACATCTATGCCACAAGAGTTCTTAGATTTTATGTTAGAGATCACTTGAAATATTTGGGCTTCGGTCACTTCACCAAGAAAGACCGACGACAAAGTTTCATTTACAAGAAATGATTCTTGATGCGAATTTTCAAGTTCAACGGAGAAATTTGACCTTTGGCTTTCCACTACATTTTTGAAGAAGCTATTAAAATTATTTGCGATTTCGACATCACTTTCTGACACAATACTGTCAGAAAATCTAATATTTTTGACACGTTTGTCTTCGTTTTTTTACCTAGCAGATCATTAATAATGTTCCATTGCTGCTTGGGTTTGAACCTAGCAGATACATGAGCAGATAGAATAGTTATAAAATTATTAAAACCATTTGACGGACAAATACAACTATAAACATCATTTCAACTTTCCTTAGATAAGCTCTCATTCAACAAAGGATAATTCAATTCTTGGAGGGTTTGATTACTTAAATGCTCATTTGTGCGCTCAGAATTGCTAAATTCCGTTTTCTACGGCAGAATATTGCGTTCCCATCGGGCCCGAACGGGAACCGATGGATTCATCCGTAAAAATGACTTGTCGCCAATCAATTCCAGTACAATTTTTACAAATTTTAGCCCATTACAACCTTTATTTCTTCATTCTGCAAGCAGGCAAAGCCTTTTTTGCGGGTCGCCGTGCATTTATCCCACTTTATTAAGCAGTCTTTGCATGTTTCTGTCACTTATTATTATTCCAGTTCGAGACTGAAAATTCCTATTGATTTCCCCTTTGAAATCGGTGAATAAGGCGGTCTTCTCTTAAAATCGTCGATTTAGGCCTCCCACTTCCAATTTTTCGTGATTTTTTTTAATTTTTAAGGACATTTTTGAGGACATTACGAACACTCCATTCATTCCTAGCAACCCATCCTGCTATTTGCCTTTTGGGAAAATTTTTCATATGTAAGGCTACAATTTGAGCCTTTTGCACCAAAGATAAAACCAAAACCAAACAAAAAAAAAAACCAAACTATGACTTTTAAACATGCGATATATAGGGACTATAAGGCAAGTTATGCATTCGTAAAAAAAAAATTCTAACGATCAGACTTGACATTACGATGATAGAAAAACATATTTGAGTTACTGGCAAAATTCTGTTTGTCTGTCCGTCTGTACGGATGTATATTGAACTACAGTCTAAACGGTTTGGCGGAACATAAGAATATTTTGACGTTCTGCAGAGGACTCTTTTAATTATTTGTTTAGTTGAAATTTTAACGGTACCTGTCATATAACCGTTAAGTAAGAGCTTATTCTCGGAAACGGCTCTTAGAATTTAGAAATATTTTTTAGAATTTTATGAAAAAAATCAGTGTACCGTTGTAACTGTATATTATGTTTTGGTGAAAAAAAATGGGCTAAAAGCGGTATCTTCCGTAGAACCGTTTTTTAATTCGACTTTCTCGAAAACTGGTCATCCGATTTCAATCAAAATTGATATTCAGGAAGATGTTGGCAGTCTAAGTAATTTTATTTTAAAATATTTTCGAAAAGTTTTTAAATTTTTCCGTTAAAAAATATTTTGCGTACTTTTTTTCAAAATTCAGAGAATTTGAATTAAAACTTTGGAATTCTCTTAACCAAGTATGTCCGATCCAGTCGTGAAATTTATTTTAATTGCGATTATAGGGACTATAAGGCAAGCTTAGGGTTCGTGAACATAAAATAAATTGAAATAACAATAAAACATGGCATTACGATCATAGAAAAGTCTAAAAAAGTTAGTAGCGAAAAATGTCTGTCTGTCTGTCTGTCAGTATGTATAACGAGCTGCAGCCTAAATGGCTTAAGCGATTATCTTTAAATTTGGTGTGTGTGATTCTTTTGGCATTCCTCAGAGTAGAATTGAAATTTTATTTTTAGGGCTTAAAATAATGGTACAACGGCTACAATGATTTTGATGAACATTTTTGAGAATTTTTTTGTAGGCTTTAGCTACCATCTTATGGAAACCAAATTTACCAGAAAAGTCTATTAACGGTACCTTTTATATAACGGTTTTTTTAATTTCCTACTTTCTCCGTAACGGCTTAATGGATTTCAATCAAATTTAATATATGAGAAGACCTAGATAGCCAAATAAATTCTGCATACCAATATTTTGAAAAAAAATATTTTTTTCTATTTATAATTAATTTTTTAATTTTTTTTATATTCAATATTTTTAAAAGTTATCAAAAAAATTATTTAAAATTTTAAAAATTTTAAAAATTTTAATAAACTCTAAAAGACTGCATACCAAGATCTCAAAGCATTTTTTTTGAAAATAAAAATAAAAATAAAAGTCAAGAATTCATCGAAACCGGTCCTACAATTTTCGAAATACTTTTTTTCTAAATTCTTTGTTATTTAAGACGTGTAATGGCGTACTTCATTTTTACTAAATCCGTTTAGTATTGCGGTTTTGATATTTTTTTATAAGTTCCAACTGTGTTACTTTCAACGTAAATGCTATTTGTTTTTGCAAAATATCTTGCCTTCCAATGTAATTAGGCACATAAGAGCAAGTACGTGCGACCCAGTAGTGTCCATTTTTATGTTAAAATTTGTTGTTAGAAGGCGCATTTTCCAGCTGTTTATCACTCATTTTGTCAAAAAAATTAACAAAAAATTAAAAGAAGAAACAAATAAATTACACGACTGGATCGCACTTACTTGCTCTTATGTGCGGTCACAGCTTCGAATAAAATTTTAATTTTTTGAGAACTTCAAAGTTTTTATTCGATTTTTCTGAATTTTGATTGTTTGAAAAAAGTATTCAAAATTGTTTTCAACGAAAAAATTTAAACGCCATTTTATTTATTTAAAAATTGTGAAAATGTTTTTAAATAAAACGGTTTTTTTCAACAATTTTTTTTTAATTAAAAAGAATAATTTAAGAATACCAACCTAAGTATAAAAATAACGTAGGTACATTTAAAAAGAAAATTAAAAAAAAATTATATTAAAATAAAAAATTGAAATTTTTTGTCGCAGGGTGTATTAGCGTCTTCCAATTGGGCAATTACTTCTAGCCCACCTTTTATAACATCTGTTTGCAATGAAACTATACCAAAATATGTACAGTACATATGTATATTGTATATGTATTCGAAATTCTACTGGTACAATTTTCGTTTTCTACTATTTTTTATCCGATTGCGAAACGCGATTTTTCAAGTTCGAATCCAGTTCAAGATGTCTTTAAGAGGTCATTAAGACGCAAAAGGATCAAAGGGATGGAGGCTCCTTACAACGACGAATTTTTATGAAGTCTTCACAAGAGGTCATTAACAGAACTGTTTGAATAGTGTGTGGAAAAAAGAAAAATAGAAAAATATACAAAATTTCTATCCCTTGCACACATATGTATGGAAATTATTGATAACTGAAATTTAAAGAAATTTGAAAGAGTTCAAAGAAACAGAACTTTTAAAGAGTGAATTAACCAGTCATTAATGCAATTAAGAGCTTACTATAAGATTTTATTTTACGTGTTGCTTGGAATGGGGCATGTGGTTTAAAAATGAGCTGGAAAATAATCCACATTGCTTGCCACTACAACTGCGCTTTGATACTGGATGGCCAATATATAGCAAAATGATGATTTCATATAAATATCAAACCTCAACAAAAGGATTTTAGCATTGTTAGATCTCATCTGAATTTCATAGGAAATGAAGCACATAATTTGTTCGAAATACTAGAACAAGTATCTAGATGCTAAGGACATAGCAAACCAAATTTCCATGGTACATCAAGATAAGCAATAGCTCTGCAATTAAAAAAAAACATAATCAGTTTAATTTTTCTTTTTGCGTGAATAATATATACATATGTACATAAAATAATATATAATACGTCATCTAAAGGGTGTTTTTTTTAGACGTGTGGTTTTCAAAAAGAAATAAAACGCATATAATTTAATGCTATGGCCAAAAATGTAGCTTTATTATAAAGGTAAGGATTTGTCATTCTGTTTTCGAAAAGATATTGGGCAAATGGCTCCCGCACCTGGCTCAAGTAAATTCCAGCCGAGAGGCCCAATTTTCACAATTTTGTTGAAATCGGGATCGGTGGCCATCTCGTTTTGGGCCAATTCACCGAACGTGCGACGCGCTTAATGGTCGTTCGGCTTCAATTATTGCACGAATTGAATTTTGTAAGCCCGCAAACCAAATCCTTCCCCAAAATCTTCCATAAAATGGATGGGCACAGCTCCAATTAGTGCGCGCGATGGCGGATGGACTCATTCAAGTCTTCTTCGATATTCTGCTCCACCGAACCGAACCAATATTTTGGTAATACATTTGTAAGTCTTTTCATAATGAATTGGCAAACCAAACTGAGCATAAATCAACCAACTCCGAAAAAAGTATTGCCCGATTGAAACCACACGCCTAAAAAAAACACCTTTTATTTCATTTAAAGAACGGAATCAGAAGGTATGAAGGCTTCAACTGTGTACCAACTGTCTTCAAACAGGACATCCTTTTGCAGCGTCTCAGTTACAAAGTTGTTAAATATTATGAAGCATAACACTACACTATACTAGCCAACTTAAAGAACTTTAAGAAAATCATACAACGCCGTTTGAGTCTTGTTTTGGCATGCTATAGGCATATTTCCTCAAATGGCAACAATTGAGTTTTCTTACTTTAATTATGCTTCTGTGTTCTTTCTTTAAATGTAATCCATTAAACCAATAATATCTTCTCCTACTGAAATATGTTGTAAATCTGGATCAACAAGATCTTTAAACTTCATCTCAATACGAGCTTTTCTACTCCAGTTTTATTTAATGACACAAAAAATTCTATTTAACTCTGGAATTACCCGAGTATGACTGACGCCATGAGATGTTCCTTTCAATCTTTTGATCTATTTCACTTAAAGCAAGTGTTGTGTAACTACATGACTGCATACAAGAATACTAACACGTACCAACTATAAAAAGCATAAGATTCCGAAAAAACCTTCATCCTTACCCAGCACAAGCTGTCACGTCGATAGTACGGCAAACATATGTTCGACAAGCTAAGGTTAACTTTAACTGCCCCAGATCCAAAACCCATGATAAATCTCAAGCTACTATAAGCAAAGAATCATACTATGTTCTTCTTAAAGAAGGTCTATATTGATGCTGTTCTCTTCTCAAAATTGGGTACAAGTTCAAACTCAGTTAGATACAAAGATACTTTTTTTATTGTTCCCCACATAAGTCAAAAGTTATTCAATTTTTCAGTCCAGATTTGTCAAAAAATCTTAGCTTGGCTTCTTAAGAATATTAATTCTCAAATTATGTCATGATCGTGGCCCTGCCTTTAAAATTCAACCCAAAAGATACACGAAAAAGTATCTTCGACGATAAAGACTTTATAATTATTAATCTCAATTTCCAAGTAGTGACGTTTTGTTACTTATGTGATTGTTTTCTTTTTTAACTTTTTGGACACCATATACCACCCAGACTTATCTTGAACTCAATCTTAATGGTCGAAACCTAAAAAAAAAACTTAAAATTAAAAATGTCAAAAAAGATACAAACTTCAACTATACTATCATCGGATAAGATTATTGCAAATTGCTGGAGACTCATTCCTCGTTTTGTGAAATGTAAAACAATAAATGTTGGAACATCAGTTAAGAGCCTAGCACGTGACATGTTTGTTGATTAGTAAAGTTGATGACAGATCTTTTGGGGGAAAAGAATTAAGTAAAAAAAAAAAATGTTAAACTATAAGAAGGCAAAAAATAACGCCGGTTTCCACTATCGTCAGTGTCATCTCTGGTGTCTTGCCACCTTTTTAAACAGAATACAGAGCCGACTTGTGAATGGAATTTTGTGACAAGCTTTGTAGTTTTTTTCTAGATCCATAGATCCAAGCTTAAGATACTTCACTACTTTATCAATCAAAAGGTACTTGGATCACAAATTTCCTATTTGCCCTCAACTGACAGATATTTTCTTCAGAAATTGTTTACAAGAATGAACTTTTATATCTTCCTTGATCTCAAAATTGAATATTTGGATCAGTAACACATCCCTGCTATCTAAAGATACACTTGTTATGCATCAAACCACATACAAAAAAAATATATACAAAACTGCATTGCGCGCACAGAAAGAATGATCTGCGGATAGAGTATCTTTCAATTGGGATATCATATTTCACTTCCTTTGGGATACCATAAAACTTTACGTTGTCAACATTTATTGAAAAGTCGTGCGCCTGCGCGCACTTTATGCCCCATTGGTGTTGGGGCTCTTCGCAAAAAGTATCTCAGAAATACACCAAGCCAAAGCTATTTATCTCTTTGCGTCGCGTCGCTATCGTCGCGTCTTATTCGCCATCCCTCACTGTATGGACGATGATAGCGTTGTTGCAAGGATTTTTTTTTTTTTTTTACAAAAATTATATGCACTCGCATTTGAATATTGCCCCAAATGAAAGACACACTTGCAACGCGATTATTTTTTATGAAATTTACGGCAGATATTATGCGGTTTGGTATATGGTTTTAAGTTTATTTCTGCGGCTTGGTTAGTGTAGCGTTTGCGAAAGGGATGAGTATGCACGAGCGCGTGCGCCACATGCGGAATGCATTCTGGATATTTATTAGATAATAGTTGGGATATATAGTTTTGGCTTTTGAATGATGAAGTTGTCATCGCTGGAGTTCCTAGTTTGTGGAGCAGTTTGGCATTTGAAAAGTCAAACTATTGGGATTTATCGGAGCGAAACTTACGCTACCAGTGATCTATAAGCTCTCCTACGATTTAAAAAAAGACGACCTCAATAATACTGAAAGGATTTTATACGATTTGTCCGTAATTCTTTTAGAGGCAAATAACGGGTGCGCCATCTAACGTTTTTTTCAACTAATACTTATTTTGTGAATGGTAACACTTAGCTCATGTCTGATTTGACAGATAATTAGTATTATCCTTCCGTTGAACGAATATGGTTGTGTATACGCTGGGATATATTGCGACTTTACTGCCTGCGATCGACTTAGAGAAGATGCCGATTTTGCCAAAAAAAATCATCTTTTCAGATGAAGCTCATTTTGATCTTGGCGGGTATGTAAACAAGCAAAATTGTCGCATTTGGGGCACAGAAAACCCGCACGCATACATTGAAAAGCCGATACACCCAAACCGAGTCACTGTTTGGCGCGGTCCAGAGGCATAATTGGGCCATTTTTCGAAAATGAGCAAGGAGTGGCCGTTACAGTCAATGGCGATCGTTATCGGGCCATGTTGAACGAATTTTCGTTCACAAAAATTGAAGAGGAGGATATTGGCAACATTTGGTTTCAACAAGACGGCGCTACGTGCCACACAGCCGAAGCTACACTCGATGTTGATGATGTTCAAAAAAAAAAAAGAAAAGTTATTTGGCGGACCCTTTATATTAAAAGTGATGTAGGGAAGGCTGCAGAGGCAGCTAAAAGGTCAGTACACACGGAACCATTATTTGTCCATTATTGTACTAGATGAACCAAATATTTTCTTACATAATATTTACCCAGTCGGAACTGTTTATGAGGCACATGACACATTTATTTGATATCTTGTTCTTGGACCCCTTGTAAAACCCCGCCTAAGTTCCTTCTAAATCTCCGAGTGTCCCCGATTCTTCCCCGATTGTTCTGCGTCATATCTTCGATTTTCTATACTTCTCGACTTAGCCAGCTGGTTTTATTGTTTTTTTTTTTTACGGAATTGTCGTATCGTATAGGTTTCCTTCGAATCTCCAAATGTCTTCGGTTCTCGATACTCCCCGACCGTTCTGCGCCATGTCTGCGATTTTTATAGTTCCAGACTTGGAAAACGAGATTTATTGTTTCATTACGAAACTGTCTATCAACTTCTTGGTTGAATTTTCCTCCAAATCTCTGAGTGTCCCCGATCCTTTCCCAACTGTTCTGCATTATGCTGACGATCTTCTATACTTCCTGATTTGGTCAAGCAGGTTCCATTGCTCGCTATGGAATTGTTTTCGTTCCTTCAGACATGACGACCATACTACTAAATATGTATATACTGGTACTCATTTCATTTAGATCTTGCACTTTCTATTCTAGAGCTCTGAGTTAGAGATTCCCGCCGCCAGAATAATCTCATTTGTTGAAGAAGGATTGCAGCATTTGGAAGATAACGTTGGTCACCTTGCACTGCATGTTCTGCACCTTTTTTAACCCGCGCACAAGGGACTATTTGTTTCCCTTTTAATGTAGAACACACTGCGCGGGCATTAGGAAAATAGGGAGAGATAGGAGGTGTCGATTAACATTGGTTTTATATGTTTGCAGATCAAAATGGCAAGGGCCGGCTAAACTATTCTAAATTCGTGTTGTTCGGCTAAAAAAAGAATCCCTATGTTTTGCGGTACATCCGAAATTGGGCTCAAGTGTGAACTGATGAGCATTCCTTGCGAGACGAGTATTACGGGAGAAACTTTTAAGGGGAGGAATGCAGCTGGTTACTTCGAGTGAACATTTTTTATAAAAGAAACGATAACATAAGGAAAGACATGAAACATTGAGTCGGTGTTTGAGAGGGGCAATTGTAGGCGGCAGTTATATTTCTTATTAATCTTAACGGTCGATTTTGTATTCTATCAAGCAGGTTAAGGGATGTTTGCGAAGCACCTGACCAGAGTTATGAGTTATACTGAGTTTAGGGCGTATAAACGCTTTATAATTGTAGCCAGATCAGATGGGGAAAAATACTTCTTACATCGATACAGGAAACCTAAGCACTTAGCAGCATTTCTAGCGATCTCAAATAAATGGTCGTTCCAACGGAGGTCGTCGTTAACATACATACCGAGTACTGAGAGCTTTTTGGTTTCTTCGATGTAAGTGCCATTAATGGACAATGGCATTGGGGGTATGCTTAGCTTTAACGACGGAATACAGCATTGAGTTTTCGAAGCATTAAATTCCACACGATTCTTACTACCCCATTTGACAATGCTGTATAAATCGGAGTTTAATGAGCTTGACATACGGTACCGTTGCAATTGTACGTCCGAAGGCGAAGGACGTGAATTATCGAACGAATATGGAAAGCTGAGGGTAGAGTCGTCAGCAAAACTGTTAAGTGCATTAGAAGTAACAGACAGAAGATCATTTATAAAAGTGAGGAAAAGAGTTGGAGGCAGAACAGAGCCCTGGGGCACATCAACATTTATTTTGTGGGAATCAGACTTGAATCCGTCCAATACAACTTATATTGAACGGTCCAGAAGATAGCTTCTAATCCAACGAACAAAAGTATCATCGATCCAAAAAACACGCATTTTCGATAAGAGAGCTTCATGCCAAACTCTATCAAATGCCTTGGAGATTAATCAACCTAAGTAAGAGTAATGATTCCAACAAGAAAGTAACAGCTTGTTGTAAGCTATACTAAATTTGCTTTTGATACTTCATAGAGCATTTCGAATGCAGCTTTTGTCTTGCTGATTCTTTTGCTTAAATCAAGCATGCCTTCTGATTTGATAATGCTTTAGAAGCTTTGAGCTTTCTTGCCTGCGCGTTGTTAGTGGAAAGATGGTGGACCGTCCGAAAACCAACTGCGTGCTGTTGACATGTGTTATGTGTTTTCTGTTTTTCCGTCCTCTTTCTTTCTTCTGTTCTGTCCTGTATCAATGTCGTCTTGTGTGTTGTCATGTAAGTGTCTGAGCCGATGGCCTCAGTAGCCAGTGCTCATAAGTGTCTCTGCTTCGTAGATTTATCACTTTCGAATCTTTTACGGAGATGGTGAACCATACAGGGCATCAATATAATCAATCATCGACTTAATGAGGGTCATATAGCCAATCAATTTTATCCGGAGATCAAGGTTCCATTAAAAAATAACCGTCTTGTAGGGGCGAAAGAAGGGGAGCCCGATCAGAGCAACACCATCATGTCGGATAAGATAAAGATAATGATCTAGCCAGATACCGATAAACAATACTAGATAATATACCAGTACAATATTCGGCGCGTTGTCAAAGAGTTTCTTGTATGTCTGACATCTATTGCATCCTCCGGGAGGTGTCGTCTAACAATATCGGGTATAACATGTGCTGATTTCTTTTTTTGAGTGATTCGACGATTTGGAATTTCATCTTCGATATGAGCAGAGAACCTGGCCCGTTCCTATCGGCGATTGTAATGGCATTTGGAAAGTTTTCGCCACTGCCGTGTTCAGTGGCGAAAACTTTCCAAAGATTAACAAAGATTCTTAGACTATCATTGTGTCATGGTATTTTCTACAATTTATTCAGCACAGGCTAGTTTTCTAGATACACTTTTTCTGAAAAGCAGTTTTAACAGTCTCCCCCTTCTACAACGGATATTCGATCACAAAAAAGTGGTTGTTTTCATTATCTGTCTGGGTGTTTTTTTTTTTTAAGATTTTATTTATCTCAGAAAACATCTTCTGGTCCTTAGAAATAACGACTCCAATTTTGTTATCCCAGAATGACAGTCTATAGTTTTGTTTTATGATCAAGTTAACATTTCTTAATGACGTCTTCAGTGTTCTAATCTCCAGATCGTCTCAGTCTGTTAACTGCTGTACAAGAGTTTTAATCTTGTCAGAAGCCGATTTTTGGTCTATTTTGTGCTTCTGGCACAAGCCTTTCGTTTATTGTATCATGGGATAGTTCCGTCTAATTATGATTCCGTCATCCATCGATCTCCACGTTCGATACAATCCTGTCACTTGGAGGTGAAATGCCGTTCGAACAGAGTTCTCTGGTCAAGGCAATGTAAACTAATAGTGTTTCTAGCTTATGCTCGGAACTTACATGTGGTATTCTGAAAAGATATTTAACGAACGATTAATTTTACGAATGAAACTAACTAACGAATCAGGTGGCCAATGCGATTTGATTTATTTTGCTTACATGTTGTGTGAGTATCACTCGAGTACTACAAAACGAATCTTTTTTAGCTTAATAAAATATAAATCCGAAAAACATATGGAATGCAATTATCACAATAAACTAACAAAAACTTATTACATTGACCACACAAAAAAATTGATTTATTTTTTTTCAATCCACTTCATAGATTGTGTAGTTGCGTACTTCTATTTTACAACATATGGCGTATTGTTACTTTTTATTTTAAGTTACGTTCAACCTTCGTTTAAGCAGGTGAAAAATACTCAAAATAATTCAGAATCATTTGATTTTCAAATATTTCTCAAAAGTTTTTGAATTTTACTTTTTTAAATGTTTCCAAAATACTCTGGGCATTAAAGTATTAAGAGTATATCAAAACCTCGGTGCCTAAATATGTGTGACCAATTGATTTACACGTCTTGTACTACAACTGCACAATAGATGGCGCGTTAAATGAAAGGTATGTCACGGATGTCATGATACGTATTAGCTGTGTTTTAAAATATTTAAAAACCCGATTTCTGTATTCGAAGCAAACGTAAGCCAAGGTGCGGCCACAGCTAGTCTAGTCTAAATTGAGTATATTAATGGCGAGACTATTTACTTTTACTTCCGGCAGGGATAATAGTAAGGATTGTGAGTAATTCCTGTTAGCGCGTTATTCTTCTGGTGTTTTATCTTTTACACTTAATATGGGGCCAAATATTCAATAATGATGCATCTAGCCGGGTTAACCTCAATCCACACAAAATGTAGAAGCTTGGAGTCATGAGATTCTGATCTGAGTACCTGGAGATGCAGGTACATTTTGAGGCCCTAATTTTCAAACAGGTTTTAGAAATAGATTAAGTCAAAATATTATACATTCGTGTTGTGCGTCTTAAAAGAAATTCAATGTATTGAATAGTACAGCTGAAATTGAGCTCAAGTGGAATGCAGTGGAATCATTTCAGTGGAGGATTACAGTTTGGTTTTAGTAGAAGATTGCTAGTTAAAAACCGATAAAATATTGTTACATGTAAGAGACGAAGAGTAAGTTGGTTAAGTAAGTAAGTTTTCTTTATCTCTAATCAGAGCCTTTAGCTTTATACCTATAATTTAGCCTTAATTGTTTTACGTTAATATTTAACTTAAAGATTTAAAAATATAAATAAAAATTAAATCATCAGTTTTGATGTGAAAAGAAACCATTTTTCGTCGTGATTATCTGCATAATTTTTGGACCTGAACCTTATTGTTTAACAAACTTTATCAATTTTTTGAATGTGTCCATGCTTTTTCAGAATTCAAAGAAGTTGATAAAAAAGACATTGTCAATACAAGACCAGGATGATCTAGTTCTAGTTTATTTGTGAATGATAAAAGAACGTGAGGCAAATAAACTGTATAATTGATCAAAAGAAAAACAAATGAAATATCATTTAATTTCAGGCGTACCAACCTTTACAAGCAAACCACCTCTTTGCTGATCGCAACATAGTATGTTTAATGAAACACATGCATAAATGCCTCCTGTGGTTAATGTTTTCGTTCCCACACATGTATCTGGTGTGCACACAATGCGCCAAAGAAGACTAATAACCTGCATTTTGAAGACCACTATAAGTCACGAAACGTCTTCATTTCATCGGAACCACCAGCAAGAGTGCGTCCAGAGATCGGACAGAGCTTGCAACACCAACAACACTCTTTGTGCCTCATGTCGACTATTAAATGATGAAGGGCAACAAGAAATCAAAAATGAAGGAGAAAAAAAAACTCCATATGTATACCTACAGCCGCGTTACGTTGCAATTATTATGGAATAGTGGAAGCACGTTAAGGCTGATGATGGAGAGCTTAAAGAACCAATTTGGTACACTCTTATGAGGAACACCACCGTCATCAACCAGCTCTGGTAAAAACCAGAGCACAACAAGATGAACACACGAAGCTGAAGAAGAAGTACCACCAAGACTACACACCAAGATTTTAAATATCTGGCTGTGCGTGGCGGGAATCAAACATCAGGTAGGTTCATTTTAAATCGTATAAGACCTCGTTTTATTAAGTTTTTATTTATTTAATTTTTTTTATGATAAAACAGTTGGTGTTTCTGCATTTAATATCTTTTTTGAATTTTATCCAAAATGAGATGAATTAATTTTTGTAAAAGAATTGTGTCTTAATTAAGGAGAAATTGACAATAGAATTTAATTGGAACTTTTAGGAATTTCGCTTTTAAGTACCTCGTAAGATTATTCCTGCGTACTAAAGTTTAAAAATCGTCTTTTATTGCATTATTCCAAAATCTAGATGTAATTTTTAGCTCGAATAAGTCACTTATTTTTTATTTGGGTTCTTAAAGTCTATTTTTGCAATAGAGTCCCTTGTTGCTGCTCTAAATATACATATGTCTAGAAGCTTGCCAAAGGCGAAGTGGCAGGTGTCCGAATGCTATGCGGAAAGATTTGGATGTTTAGTTTCTTCCCCTTGAGTCAGTTTGTTACAAATGCGGCTATATAGCCTCCTGATAGGAAGTTATAAGTCCTTCAAGAGAAAACTATGCATGTCTTCAAAGGGAGCGTCTGAAGATCAGGGTCATATTCTAAGTAGAATCCTGACTTATTTGTAAATGCAAATAAAACTTTATTTGTTGGTTTATTTGTACAAATTTCATATCGTAACTACTACATCGATCCTCATGAAATTTTCTGCATACTATGGCAGGGGTACAGGAAAGGACAAAGCGAATCCATATCTCGAAAAACTCCTGTTCCTAATGGAGAGGAAATCCACTTTAACTCCACTTTATGCACTAATATGCGGACACAGACTTGCACTCCGCTAGAATGTCTATAAAACATCTTCTGCGTGAGAAAGTTTTTAGGTGTGAAGCTGTCTTCGCTAGGCTAACTTTGATGTTCAATTGCCTGGATATGATTTCTTCCTAAGTCGCCTTTAATGACAAACACGGATGTACTGCAGGAATATTCTTCTTAACCCCTTTTTGGCCAAAATTTGGGACCCCTTCTTTTTTCGGGCTATTCAACGTAATCCAGAGTATAAGAATCAAAATTGGAAACGGGTTCATCATTGCCCATTGATTTGATTGATTTTGGAGAAGCATTTTGATAGACAACAAAAGATGTGCAACGTCGTGTTTCGAAAATCTACTTGGATGATCAAAACGACTCAAAAACAACAAAAATGTTATTTTAAAACACACAACAAGAAATTAGCGCTCGTTGAAAATTCAAAGCTTAGGCAGCGGAAGTGTCAGTTAAATTCAGATTTAAATACGAAATCAAATTTCAAACTTAACTATCTGACATTATATATCGTGATTAAAATAAAATAAAATATAATGTAAGTGGTTTAATCTAAGAGAAAAAAAATAATAAAAATTAAATAAAATTGGAATAAAAGTGATGTCCTGGTTAATGTGGTAATTTTTGTGTGTCATAAAGATAAAAGTAAAAGGAAATAATGTAATTTTGCTATGAATTTATTAATTTACATATGATTTTAAAATTTTAAATATTTTTTTTTATAAGTTTTAAGAATATTGAATTTTCAAAAAAAACATACAAAAATAGAAAAAAAATAACTATTCAAAATGTTTGTATGTATGTAGAATTAATTCGGATGCTGACATCCTTTTAAATATAAAATTTTATTGAAATCCATTAAGCCGTTAACGAGAAAGTCAAAAATTAAAAAAAAAACCTTATATAAAAGGTCCCATTAATTGACTTTTCGGGTAAACTTGGTTCTAATTAGCTTATAGCTACTACCAACAAAAAAAAAATCTCAAAAATTTTGATCAAAATCGTTGGAGCCGTTTTCGAGAAAAATAAGCTTTTCCTTAATCGTTATATGGCAGGTACCGTTATTTTTAACCCTAAAAATTAAATTTCAACTTTCCCTCTTAACGCAATCGCTTAACCCGTTTAGGTTGCAGGTCGATATACACCCGGACAGACAGACAGATTGCTAATGACTCTTATAGGCTTCTCTACGATCGTAATGTCATGTTTGATTGTTATCTCAATTTTTTCTATATTCACGAATCCTTAACTTAACCGCAAGTAAAAAGTGCGAGTTAAGAGAGCTAACCAATCCCGCAATATAGGCAGATTTAGGCACAGAAGGCTATAATGATAAATGTATTTTCTGGCAGGTGATCCTTCAACCGCCTCCAGCAGACATAACGAGATATAAGCATGAGAAAAAGTGAGTGAGTGAAAAAACAATTTTCACTCAAGCCTTCATATACCTATATCTCGTTATCTAGAGGCCATAATTGAGTGGTTTTTGCATTGTTACATAGATAGATAAATGTTAGCTACCTGATGCATATTCGAAAAATTACTTGACAAAAATTACTGTGCTTCCAGGACCGGGTTGATGGGTCGCGTGCAGGAAATACATTTTTCACTCAAGTCTTCCGCGCCTATATCCCGTTATTTTGCAGCCCTAGGTGAATGATTCTTGCACTGTCAGATAGATATTGAATCCAGCTACTCGCACACTAGATCCATACATCAGAAATAAGGTGAGAAAAAACAATTATTGCACATCCAGACTGAAATGAGTGGAAGGTTCTTGATTCGCCCCTACTCTCTGCTCTTAATCCTATGAGGACCTAAAAGTGTAAAAAGGCAGTTAGCCTATACAGGTTGACCCGAACTTTGGGACATATATTGTTTTTTTTCTGATGAAATTTGTTTACATTTCTTTATAATTTTTGTTTTTACTATACATATTTGTATTATATTTATTTAGCTTTGATTTAATTTTTATTATGTACTGTAGTAAATTTTTTAAACTTTTTTTTGGGCCGCTTTTCTGTTTTCAGGTGTGGTTTCCACCTAGTGGTACTGCCGTCAAGGTTACGGCCATCGATGGAACATCGCCGATGGAGGATTTGGTATATTTTCGCATGATTTTGTTTATTTTGAAAGAGGTGAGAATCGTATATGGGAGCAAGATCCACCTCCCCCTCTATTTCCGGCGAGCTGAGCCGTGCCCGCATGCCACTTTATGGGCATTCTATCCCTTCCTGTCCACTCCTACTTCTTTCCTTACCTATCCTTCCAGTATCTATTCCTATCTTCAGCCCTAGCATCCAGTTCCATCGTTCGGTAGGTCAGCTCTTCTCCTTTGATCAGTCGCAGTCATTACCCGCCTATCTACCTTCCATCTCCTACCTTCTCCCTACCAAATTCCAAACTTTTTCTTTCTTATCCATTCCACTCCTGCTTCCTAACTCCTGAGTGAAACAAATTTGTGACCATTGGTTCCTAACGCTTTTCCTCAATGATATTTCTTGCTGTTATAGCTCCCAAAAAATAGTATATTTTTTTAGTTTCTTAATTTTCGGCTAACTCATCGCTACCAGTAGTTGTTAAAAGCGCTATTGATTGATTAATATTTATTGCACTCTTTCATTCAGAAGCTTATTGAAAGATCTTAATAACAAATCTTCCAGCCAAGGTAGTATCCTTGCTATAATCCTAAAGAGGAATAGGTGATCTTCAACGCTGGCGAAATCACTGTTTAAAGTTTTCCATCTGTCCTAATCTACTTTCCGATAGAAAACCGCAATTTTCCAGCCTGTTCTCAAAAAAAGCAAACCCTCCGCACCCTTAAATTATCGACCAAATGTATTTACGTCCCTTCTTTCAAATTTCATTGAAACGCTGATTTACTTTAAGCTTAAGAAATATCTCGAAATCGAAAGCTATGATCGGCAGTACGACTTTAAAAGCAATGGGTCCACTAGTGATCTAATGCTATACCTCACGGAATAGAATAGAGGAACCAATCTCTATATCGTATTGGTTCGAAATTAGGATTATTGTACTTGTTATTTCAAAGGCATTTGATTAGTTTGGCATCAAGCTCTTTTATTGACAATGTATGCATTTCTAATCGATGAAACTTTTCTTCGTTGGATAAGTAATTATCTTTCGAACAGTTCAATATGCATTGAGCAGATTCGAGTCTAATATTCACACAATAAATGCTGGTATACCTCAGGGCTCCGTTTTGTCACCTTTTCTGTTTTTGGGTGAATTAGGAAATCCATTTGATTGTTTTTCCGACAACAATGTCTCAACTTTTCATATTCGTGTCCAGATTCAAAAATGTTTTTATCACATGTGCAACTGCAACGCCAGCTTAAAGTAAGCGTATTTTATTCTGATATTGACAGTCCAATGGGGAATAAGAAATCTCATCGAATTCAATGCTTTATCGGAAGAGGGACCAACTCGCAGTTCTAGGTATGTACAT
Source organism: Platycheirus rosarum (assembly GCA_963971375.1). Classification (NCBI taxonomy): domain Eukaryota; kingdom Metazoa; phylum Arthropoda; class Insecta; order Diptera; family Syrphidae; genus Platycheirus; species Platycheirus rosarum. The sequence goes on from OZ020507.1 coordinate 28,887,539, forward strand.
CAAAGAGACATAAGGTTATTTCACAGAAAGTAGTCTGTGCCTTCGATATTTTTAAAAAATTCTGCGAGACGCTTAGGTTTCTTTAGAAGATGAAGCGTTTCATCCAATGTGATATAGTACATTCTACAAAACGTATATTCCGTCAAAACTTGAGTTTAATTCCCATATTTTGGCAGAACTTCCGTTTCTCACATCAGTTCTTTAGACAATATTCAAAAATCAGTTTTAAAATGATAGGCCACCGAAAGATCTTAATATTTCCTGTCTGCCCTTATTATCGCTCTTTCTAAAAACAATGCTCTTGCAAAATAGCCAGCTGCATTCCTCATCTTAAACGAAACCTTAATACCGTGACAGCTTAATTTTGAGCTGAACAAGTTTTTTTTCTTAAGCCGTGGAACGCTTTGCTGGAGTCTGTTTTTCCCTCATATTTTGAAATGCAGAACATTAAAACGAATGTGTACGGTGCATGCTTTCACGTCCTTCCATACTTTTGTTTTATCAACGTAATAGCCAAACCCCTTTAGGATGGGTTTATTAAAAACAAATACAACGAGCCTTATGTACGTTTAGTTGGCCCTAGATTTATGGAACGATCCACAGGTGGGAGGCCTGGCGATGTTTTCAAAAATCAAGCTGGTAAGTCTGAAAAGAACAGCCTTAAGGTGAGAAAGGAGCTTTGTGAATAAGTAGAAAAAATACGAATTTTAAATCAAAATTTTCAAGCAAACAAAATATTATTTTTCTATTAGCAAATAGGTTAAAAAAGGCTATATGGACTGCAGGCAGATCTTAAGAATTTTCATTTGCCAGTCCCTAATTTTAAATTAAAAATAAATACGCTTGATGGTAATTGTCTAAAAAAGAACCATAAATGCTGGGAAACTCTCACCCAGCACCCTACATTCCTGGCGCTGATTCACCTCTTAACATCGCAAATCTCTCAGACAATCCAACAAAATTATAGTCAAAACAACAACTTAAAAAAAAACACAAAAATTAATGCAAATTTTGAACAATCTGACATCTCATTAATTCGCTTAAATTACCTCGAATACATCAATGCCACAAATGACTGATTAAGAAAATGCGCTGCCGATGTAGATTCCCTATCAACAGAAATCCATTGTCCATTTCTAAAGGCCGGCCATGGTATGTAACCCTTTTCCGATTATATAGTAATGATACTATATAAACCGCCCTGGCTGGCTCATGTTTTTTGTGAACTTCAATTTATTATCATCTCACATCGTTCCCTCTCACATAAACCCTCAAGTGGTGAAGATCTGGTGGCTTGCTGGAGCGCTCCTGTAATTTTCCAAAATGACAATCGCCGAATAGTTCACCGCACAGCAAAACTCTCAAGACTGGAAGAAGTGTATGCCCAAGCCCATTGCCCACCTTGTCTCACATTGCTCAAGCTCATATCAAAATTCAAACAATGGAACCATCAATGATGGAGGTCTGGTTCTTTTAGTTCGTCTTTATACGTCGTCGTATATATGGATGTTATCCTCCAGAGTCCGGACCAACTTGCCTGTGCTTCGCGCGCGCTGGACTGGACTATGGCATCGAAAATAAATGAATGTCCTTCAGTCGAATTGCCTGCGCATGGACGCATACGAATCAACTTTTATGGAGCATCATTGCAATCGGCCTCAAGAACCCTTCTATCGGCACAGTAACAACAACAAAAAATGTAAATTTATTTATTCATGTCTCATGGTACAACAACTCACCTTTTGTGTTCTGTGTATGTCATACAACTGTCAAACAACTTTAAATACGTTTTTATGGCACCCTACAGTGTGAATGACAGTAATTTAACACTTTCTGGCCCTCGTCCTCGCTAAGAGCCTATGCCAAACAGTCCTCCGCCAAGAACCGCACGGGAAAATAATATAATCAAAGCAAAAGATACTTTTTAGTTTGCGGTTCCAAAAACTTCAACCTCCATGCCGCCACTGAGCCATATCGAAAATAAAGACCCAAAAACACACCGAATTGTACTAATTAATTTGAAATTACTCACACGTTAGACACGACACCGTCATGTCAGTCCGGATGATGAAACATCTTACTTTTGGGCTTCAGGATGCTGTGGCACTGGACCGGGACCGGGACTTGTGTAGACAGCGGTGCTGAAGGTCCATTTGGCCACAAATGGCCGAAGAATAAAAAAATAAATAAGAATAAGTGCTAATTAATAGCTATCGGGCGGGATGAAGATGATGGAGATGAAGATGAAGATCTTAGGAAGAACGAAAGAGGGAAATTCCCGATGGAACGGTGAAGCGTTAAAATGTAATTTCTGGATTCTGATTCTTTTGGGGCCGCACTCATCGTGGCGGGTATAATTTAAAATACATATCGGGATTTCGGATGCCACCGCACACCACCAACTGCGAGCTGTTGATATGCATAGCTAACTTGGCGAGAGTGTGTATGTGTTGCATGCCACTTTTGATTCTTGGTGGCTATATAGTGAGGTGTTATTTTTGGAAGTGCGGACTGGAATGCAGACTCCAGCCTTTTCCCATCATTTACGGATGCAGCCAACTAACGAAGAACAGAGTTGGGAGTTCGGTCTTTTTGGGTAACAGACTGGACCGGACCACACATGAGGCTTTACAGAAATTAAGGATCATTCAGATGTTCCTTCTCTCGCATGGTATTATTATTGTTCATTTCTTAATTAAAGCTGTGAAGGGAATTAGATATAATTTGGCTCGCGTCGCTATTAGCTTTGGGTTTGTGTTATTGGGGGACTTGAAATCAAATTTTTGGTGCAATAAGTGGCAGTTTGGGGTGTCTGATGGGATATTTTATAAAAATATTTAGTTTCTTTGGACATGGACACAGACACTTCTGGGCGGCTGACAAACACGAACAAAAGATGTTGTATGGTTGATGGAGGATTTGAAATCCAATAGGTGAAGAAGAACAAAGATGATGGCCGGATGACGACGGGGTGATGGGAAATCATACATTTACAGTGGATACTTTACTATTTTGCAGATAAAGAGGTGCTCGATTTCGCCGATTTGTAAATCAATATTTATAGCATTGATTATATAAATCTTAGCGTCTTTTTGGTTGGTTGGTTGGTTTTATTTAAAACACAATCAAAATACCATAAAGATGTCTAAAGAAAATGATGCTAAATAAAAAGAAATTTTGCTGACGAAGGTCCTTCAAAGAACAGAAAAAAGATCCGGATGACGACGGGGTGATGGGAAATCATACATTTACAGTGGATTCTTTACTATTTTGCAGATAAAGAGGTGCTCGATTTCGCCGATTTGTAAATCAATGTGGAGATTCCTGATTTTTAAAGGCGTTATATTTATAGCATTGACTATATAAATCTTAGCGTCTATTTGGTTGGTTGGTTGGTGTTATTTAAAAAACAATCAAAATACCATAAAGATGTCTAAAGAAAATGATGGTAAATGAAAAGAAATTTTGCTGACGAAGGTCCTTCAAAGAACAGAAAAAAAGATCCCGACGATTGACGCTAGCTTCCGTAAAAACTGTCGACCTCCATGTTTTTTTGAGGTGATTGATTGTCGTCAACACAAGTTGCTTCCTTATTAATCGTAGATCCCAGATGATGAACTTTTGGGTCCGGCATTTTAACTTCAAGCAGACACTCAAGGACTGTAACAAACAGCAATGGTCTGATAACGCTTCCCTGGTGTACATTTAATTTGATTGGTGAATTCTTCGGTGATACTATGGCAGGGCATCTAACCTTTGTGTTGCCTCCACCTATATGTCCATAGTTATCCTCACATAGGTTACCGAAACTCCTCGTTTTCCAAGAGCCACCCATATCACCCGCTCCACGACCTTCATTGTGTGTGACATCAGCTAAATTGATCTTAAATGACCACTTCTTCGCGTATCACCCTTCTCCTTGTGCATTCGGATAAAGTAACTTTCTCTCTATTGATAAGGCATTCGATCACTCCAAAACTCTAGTCTGTCTTAACTCTGAGTGTAGAGAAGCTATCAGGCTATCAGGCTGATTAACAGTCAGTTTAAGGAATATCTAGAAGATCGAAAGCTTCTCCATGACCTTCAGTATGGCTTCCGCAGCAACCGTTCCACTAGTGATCTGATGGCATATCTCACCGAACAGTGGAACAAATCTTTACATCGTTTTGGTGAAAGTAAGATTATTGCTCTTGATATCTCCGTTTTCCATTTTCTAAGAAAGATTACAGAAAAGTAGGAGCGATGGAAAAGCATACTCAGTGGCTTTGCCAGTGAAAAAGAACAGCTATTCAGAAGAATAGTAGTAGTGCCCCATGGCTTAGTGGTTAGTGTGTCGGACTGCCAAGCGAAAGAACCTGGGTTCAAATCCAGCTCATAGCCACCTTTTTTTCTGGGGTACTGACTCTTGCGAGGAACTGACAAAACCTCCAAAAGTAAAAATTGTCTCAAAAAAGTGCATCTCATGTAGCCGTTCGGACTCGGCGGTAAGCTGAAGGTCCCTTCCATTCTTGCAGATTAACAACAAACACACAGGAATGGTTGAGAGTATAAGTTACTAGGCTTTGGCTCCTTAAGGAGCTGTCGCGCCAATAAATTTATTTATTTATTGTATTTATTCAGAAGAATAGAATTATACTATTAGGCCAGTGGGTTTATGTTCACCGAGATCTTTGAGAACTCCGCTGAAGATGTTTAATTCAGTTTCATCCACATGTTAATTTCCTAGACAATGGAAAATGTAATAGCTGTTCCGAAAATCTCGAAATGAGATGAATTAAGACCAATTCCTATATTGCCTTTTCTCTCAAGATTTTTGAAAAAAATATTCAAAAGCAAATTAGTACGTTCCTTGAGAACGAAAATATATTTACATCAATACAATCTGGATCTTGTAACAAAAATAGTTGCATTACTGCCTTAATAAATGTTTCAGAGGATAAAAAAAAGAAATCTTTTGATAAGAGTCATGTAAAGTTTTTGATACTCTTTGACTTTTCGAAAGCATTTTAAACATGGTAGATCATTCCACACTCTCCCTATTTTTTTTACGTCTCTTCTAACGCAATTAAGTTAATCTTTTTTTATTTAATTGGAAACTGGAAGACCAAAAGTAGTTGAACTTAAATAAATAAATAAATAAATAAAAGCAGTCCTCCCAGGGTTCGTTCTTGGGCTTGTTTTGTTTACCCTCTATGTTAATAATAATAATTAGAACTATTAATAGAACATTATTAAAACATCTTCTTAGGAATTATATAAATAAATAATAAATAATATAATAAATCAATAAATTTTAAACAAATGAATAAACTAACCTAAATAAACTATTTGCAAATGAACCGGAATTTAAATTTATCTTTTCAAATGTATCGATTTTGATCCCCTTCTTATCTGGCTACAATATTATAAAGCCTTCATACGCCCAAAACTCGAGTATAACTTAAACCTCTAGGTGCTTTTCTAGAATCGCTACACTTGCTCGATAGAGTACAAAACAGAGTGTTAAAATTAATAGAAAATTAAACTACATATCTCTGAATTAATTGCCCTCTCGCACAACGACACAATGTTTAATGCCTTTTCTTATTTTATTGTTTCTTTTACAAAAATGATACCCACTTTCCTCTTAAAAGAATATTCGTCTCGCTCGGAATGCTCATCACTTCAAGGCTTGAGTACAATTTGGACGTACCGTGAAATACAGAGATTCTTTTTTTAACCGAACAACATGAATTTGGAATAGTTTACCCGGGTAGATTTTCCTTTGTCATTTCAATTTGAAAGCTTCTGAAACCACTGTTAATCGACATTTTCTGTCCCCTCCAAAGCAGTGTACTCACAATAAAAGGGAAATATATATATCGCTTGTGCTTACGCTAATTATAAAAATATATATTGCACGACTGGATCGCACGTACTTGGTCTATAATGTGCGGTCGCAGCGTAAAAAAAATTGATAAGTATTTATAAGAAGAATTTCAAAGTTTTGTATTCAATAAAAGTACGTAAAAATCTTTTCAGCGGTTTTTATTTAACAACTTTGGTAAAAAAAAAATATATTATAGAATGCGAGCCTTAGCAAAAAAAAATGTTTTTGAATATATTTTAAATTGTTGTTACTACCTAGATCTTCCTGGATCGCACGGGCGCAGGGAAATAAATCCCCGGGACATAAGTCCCAGTTTTACGTTTTGGGACGTAAACCCCCCATTCCTACCTCAAACACAAAGGTGGGACATAAGTCCCATAACGTAAAACTGGGACTTATGTCCCGGGGACTTATGTCCCTGCGCCGATCGCACGTACTTGCTCTTATGTGCCCAATTACATTTGGAAGGCAAGATCTTTGACAAAAAGCAAATAACATTTGCGCTGAAAGTAACACAGTTTGAACTTATAAAAACTATAAAAACCACAATACTTAAGGGTTTTTAGTTAAAATAAAGTACGCGGTCGTATCGAATAACAAAGAATTTATGAAAAAAGTATTTCGAAAATTGTAGGACCGTTTTTGATAAAATCGGTTTTTTTATTTTTGTTTTTTTTTTTTTTGAAAAAAAATTATGTTTGAGATGTTGGTATGTAGTTTTTACAGTTTAATTATATACACCTAATTTTAAAATTTTAAATATTTTTCTTTAATAAGTTTTGAAAATATTAAATTTCAAAAAAAAAATCAAAAAATTAATTATTATAAGAAAAAAATAATTTTTCAAAATGTTGGTATGCAGAATTTATTTGGATATGTCTTTTCAAATATAAAATTTCATTGAAATCCATGGAGCCATTACCGAGAAAGTTGAAAATTAAAAAAGGTACCATTAATAGACTTTTCCGGTAAATTTGGTTTACATAAGATGGTAGCTAATACCTACAGACAAATTCTCAAAAATGTTCTTCAAAATCGTTGGAGCAGTTCTCGAGAAAAATAAGGTTTTCCTTAACGATCATATGGCAAGTACCGTTATTAAAGCCCTAAATTTCAATTTCCCTTCTGGGGAATGCGAAAAGAATAACATACACCTAATTTGAAGATAATCGCTTTAGCTGCTTAGGCTGCAGCTCGTTTGTACATACTGACAGACAGACAGACATTTTTGCCACTTACTCTCTTAGACTTCCTTATGATAGTAATGTCATGTTTGATTGTTATCTCAATTTTTTTTTATTCACGAATCCTTAACTTGCCTTATAGTCCCTATAATCGTAAAGAAAAATTATCAATGGCTTCTTTTAAAAAGCTTTGTTGACACGAAAAACGTACGTTTACTTAATATAATGGAGTGCAATGGTTGGAAAAAAAATTGTATCCGCATTTTGGATACTCGTAAGGACTGAAAAACCGTACTTCTGTGGAATAAAAAAAATACAATTATTCCTGTATCTGGCAAGATAAGTTACCACCAGCAAACCAAGAGTGAAGCGCCATTTTTTTTTTTTTTATAAGAAAAAAACATAATCGGATTCGAGGCATGCGCCGCCGAAATGTTCCCACGCTTTGCTCTGCGCCGCAAGAAAAGTGATTCGCAAACGCCAAAATCAACTTATGTAGGGCATCACCACCAATAACACAACACTATCTCAATTAATAACTCTGCAGAAATTATCTCTCCGGCATTAATTTTAAGTCCGCAGAAGACATCGAGAATAAAGCCAAAACAGCCAATCCCAAAAAAAAAGGATATCATGTTGTATTTTATCGTCATCGCATCGCATCGGCTTAAAAGCATCAAATTAACTAATATATTTACTAATAAAAGCATCGTCGATTCATTGTCAGAACAAATGAGCATTCATTTTATTACCAAAAGATTTCTTTTTGGCCACTTCCATTCCACAGTTTCAGATTCTATACTGTTGCCAGTTTGGAGCACCTTTTTGTTGGAGAAGATTGTCAGGCGTTCAAAGGTATTCGATCCGTATGTGGCTTGGCGAAAAATACCTGCCAACGTAAAAATAAAAGTATCTATAAGATACTCCGGGGAGACTTCAGAAAAAATGTTGATTCAATAAATTGCCTTGGATTTTTCGCTTTGTTTCCCCTGAGCCTTGTTGTTCGGCATATATGTGAGATGGTAGCAGGGAGCTGATAGCTCCAACTTGGAATACAATGAAACGAATGTGCTAATGCAAGGTGTAAATATAACTTGTTTCTTGATCCTGGGGTCATCAATTAAATGGGATTATGCGCTCAATAGATAGTTATTTCTTGGGTGTTTTAAGATTTTTTTTTTTGTAGCTCTGATTGTGTCTGCAGCTACAGCAGCAACATCAGTCTCGGTTTTGGGGCATAATCATATAAATGAGAGTGGTAGGTATGTTTCATATTTATTTATTGATTGCCGCCAAATTAGTGTTGGACCACCTTGAATGATATCTTTATTTAATGTATCTAAACACCAATGGACGTATAGACGTGTCTGGGGTCCGAAGATGCTTCCGAAGCAGGTTCTAGGTGGTGATGATTAAAATAGTTTTCAAAGCACCGTGGGTGGTTTTGGAAGCTGGTGGTTTATGATGATATTCACAGCCGGTTTGAACTTTTTTCTAAGTGCTTAGTGAAGCTCATTTCTAAGTCGAACAACATTTTAAGGCCCCACTCTTTGAGCTTTTGATGGTAAATCAATGACCAGTAAATCAGGTCCATATAAAACCAAAGTAAAAGGATAATAAGGGATAAGGATCAGGAATAAAAGAAAAGAACTAGCTTCTTGTATTCCTTAACTTTAAAAAGCTTAAAAAAAAAAAGTTCAAAGAAACGAGGTAGCCGTTAGGAAAACAGGCAGTATTTGACGAATCTGAGTATTGGCATGTTTTAATATGAGACTCTAAGAAACCCCTTTTTACCCTTATAAAGGCAATATTCGAAGACATACAGAGCGGCATAAATGAAGTCTGCTTCTCTTAACGCCGCATACCAGCAAACCCCCATCACAGTATTATTCAATTGCCATACAATCAATCAAGTTCAATATTAAGTTTCCTTCCTTCTCGAACGCGACAGTAGCATCATATTTCTCAAAGCCGGCAATTTTTTCAAGCCAGTTATACCAATGCCAACAACACTAAACAGGTTTCTATTCGAGTACGCAATAGACTCTTCCGTATATGTCTGTTCATATGTTTATAATTCACACTAGCATACGGTTGAAACATGTATAAGACACGGAATTAAATTCAGTCGAAAAAGGGTCCACTGCCACTCTCCACTGGGAGTTTACTGAAAAGTCACCAGAAATAGTGTCCAACACTTTCTCGTTGTGAATTTAGTGTCCAAAGCTATCTCGTTGTGAATTTACTATCAAACATTATATTGATCATCTTGGATTTTTTATTCTTGATTTTTGTCTAGCATTTAAGTAGTTATAAGATAAAGGTCAATAAAAATCATTATAAAAAAAATATATATATTGATCTGAAATTCTGAATATAGTGTCCAGTCCAACGCAACTTCATTTTCACATTTGTAAACTCTGATATCGCAGAATTAATTTGGCTTATATTTTTGAAATGATATAAAGTCAATTACTAACATTTCTAGAAGTTACCGGATTTCTTTAATTATGTAAACGTTTTGTATTTTATTAAAATTGTTTTTGAATGGGAATGTAGGACAATCTTCAGTAAACAAAAGTTCATGTTTTCTTAGTAGATCTAAAGTAGATGTACAAAGTTGTGAAGCGATAAGTTGTAGTGAATCTATACATATATATGCATAAGTTTTAATTTATCTTTAACAGTTCAAAAGATACATCCAATTGAAATGTTACGACATATGTAAAACTTAGTCATAAAATAACAAATCTTATATATCGCAATAATTCCAATCAATATTTTCAAAACTGGTCTAAACAAATTGTAAAACATTAAATTCCGCGTCAAATGAGACCATTATAATATGTTTTGGGTAACCCACCACCAAACTACATTATGTAAGAGTTGGAACAATTTTCGACATCTTTAATTTTTCTCAAATAGCTTTGTAAATAAACTCTTTGTCATAAGAAGAGTGCATATAAAAGTTGTAGAATTGAAGTCTGCGTCCTTGAAAATGAAAGCTTGGCAGAAAACGCGTTGTAAGTTGCAACTCCGGTGCCGATAGCACCAACGGCTGAGGAGCTCTTAGCAATTAAAAAGGGGAGATTCGGGGCGAACCAAGAACCCTCCACGTCCAATGATTTCACTATTGGAGGTGCAATAATTATTTTTTCTTACCTAATTTTTTGATATATAAAAGGCTAGCGTAGGTAGCTGGATTCAATACCTTTCTGACATTCCAAAAATCACTCACGTAGGATGTCAAAATAACGAGATATAAGCGCGAAAGGCTTGAGTGAACAAATTATTTTCTGGCACCTGACCCTTCAATCCACTCCTGGAGGCGCAGTTATTTTATCAAGAGAATTCTGATATATGAATCAGGTAGCTAGACTCAATAGCCATAAGATAATGCAAAATAAACTCAGCTAGAATATCTACAAAACGAGATATAACCATCTGAAAGCTTGAGTGAAAAATTTGTTTTCTAAAACGCCACCCTTCAATCCGCTCCTGAAGGCGCAGTAATTTTGTTCAAGTAAATTGTCGTATACGGACCGGGTAGCTGAAATTAATACCTATTTAACACTGCAAAAACCATTTACCTACGACCACCACATTTTACTCATTAAATCTGTTGAGCACTATTTTTATTCCCTTGAAACCTCGCAAATGACCGTTGGCCAACTGATTTGGTTTAAGCTATACCTCAAAATATGAACATAGGTGTTCGTGAATTTTGGTTATATGTACCTCCAAAACAAAAGATTCGGGTGACAGTGTCTTCGCACTTGTCTCGGACTTTATAGAACATCAGAGTCGGAGTAAAAACACTTTTATTCCAACGAAGTTCTATACAACGGGCCCAATATAAACAACATATATAACTTTTTAATTAAATAATGGACAGATCTTGGGGCTTACTACCCCCAAGATGAATATTTCGAAAGTACACGTTCGAGTGGTTTTATCCCGCCCGAGGCTTTCCTATACCTTGATAGTCGAGGGATGATTCAGGATAGATCAGCGATTCCGTTGATCTACCACGTCCGCCCCAGAACAATCAATAGGTGGCTCCTTTACGACCTAAACATAGTCGATGGGAGCGAAGCAGAGCTTATTTTTCTCGAAACCGGCTTCAACGATCTTAATGATTTTTTTTTTTATTACTAGCTATTATCTGATGAAAACTAAATTTACGGAAAAAGTCGCTTCCAAAGCCTGAAATGGCTTGGTTACACCTAAACTGAAAGAGAGAAACAACTTTGGTTGAAGACATACATTTTAATTGTGTAAGCTTTAAAAGGAGAGGTAAAAATTCTTCGAATTTTGTATTGGAAAACCTGAAAACACCACCAATCTTGGAGGAAAAGAAAAGCGATATATTGTCACTTCTTTCTTTAATTTCAACTACATTTCCATGAGTTTACAAGCAGTTGAAATCATAAGAATAGAACCCTGGTCCTGATCTAGAAGCTTCTGAGGAATAAGCCCATCGAAAATGTGCTTTCATTCCATATATTAAAACTCTCAACTAATCAACTCTAAATATTTTTTTTAGTTTTGAAAAAGAAATAAATGCGACAAATTTTTCTATGTTTTTCTTAGCGTTAGAATAGAGATCAAAATTACTTTTCGTAATTTCCATTTTAAAATTTAAATAAATACGATAATCTTTGTTAATTGCATTTGGTCAAAACAACATATCTCCTTGGTGTACATTGACATTCATCTAATAGCTAAAAGAGTAAGACTCCAATCTCCAATGCCTCAGAAAGCTGGATCATAAAAGCGAAGGGACCCTGAACCCCAATGCTCCGAACCGGAAAATCTTTAAATCTAGAATCTGAAAAAAAGAAAAAAACTGCATACTTAAATTGTTGGTCTCTTGAATGGGACACTCAAAATTGGGAAGTTTAAGAAAGCTTTTTGAACTCGAAATATTGAAACTCTTATGCGGATGCAAAATTGAAGCAGTTAAATGGGAACTTTAATATCCTTAATGATTCTGACCAAAACATTGGTGGCAATGGTCAAATAGAAACGGATAAGGTGGTATGGTACAATCATCAAATTGTGCAGAATTTTTCTAGTAGTGCAAGACAGGCCGTTTTAAGTGAGGAAATAGTCACTTAATTCTCTCTTAATTCTGCCTTTAAATGTTCTGAAAAAAACATGGGAGACTACGGGGCGGGTACAGATGGCTCACGATTATCACCCCCAAACTTGTTAGCGGTAGGTAACTGAAAACTGAAGTTGCAGGATTTGTTTTCACCACAACTGATCAACTAATTTCAGGACAATTACACAACAAATCGAATTCCCAGGAATAATGTCTCTTCGTCAATTTAGCCTGCCTGTTAACTGTCCTCTTGTCCTTTTTAACATTTTTTTTGTACCCAAGGAGGACACAAGGTAATCCATCATTAAGGGCTTCTAGTTGACTTATTTTTTGTGTCCCGTTCGTTTTAGTTTATTTGCACCCCTGTCACTCAGCTCAACTGTGCGACTGCGAATCTGTATCACTTCGCAGTAATTTATTGTGATTTAACTGAATCTCAATGGAATTTCGACCAAAGTGAAGACAGGAGCAAAAACAACAATATCTTCAACCGAAAAAAAGTATCTACAAAACCCTAAAAAAAACGAAGAGAATGAAAGATTTACTGAGGCATCGATTGTCAAGGATTGTTCGTTCGTCTGTTCATTCTCGTTCAACGTTCATTCGTTATGGTCGATCAACCATTCTTTAGCCTTTATCCCTTTTTCCTTTAGCATTCCAGTGCAGTGTTATTGTTCGTTCGTCTTCTTGTGGTTTGGGAGACATGTCTTCTTGCATGATGTCCATAAATGAGCTTTAATAGTGTACGTCCTGTCACCGATTCTGCCATATAGTGCCCGGTCCTTTTGTAATATGTTACTGCGGGTCGACCCCTCCTCCCCTTTCACTTTCTAAGCACATACGTAGGTCCATCCATCCGTCCATCCGTTCGTCCGTCTCCGTCCATTGTCGAACTAAAATTATGTTCATATAAATTATTTATTGACGGTCACATGAGCCTAACGATAGGTAATGACGCTTTGGAGCGATGATGTCGTCGTATGGTCGCCGGCCGGACGTCTCAAATGCATATTGCCATCCGACCAGGCAGAGTGTGGCTGGATCACCCAAAGCTAGGATAAGCAGAATCATCGCCATCATCGCCATCATCATCATCATCATCATCATCGTCATCCAGAATTATTTTTCAGACCCACAAGAGATGCGGTTGTGCGCAGAAGCAGTAGCGTGTTGGGATTTCACGTCAAATTGTGCATATATGGCAAAATGCAAGGCGACAGAGTGTGTCCGAGACACAAAGTGCGAATTGCCTTTGTTAAGTCTTCTACCATATGGAATATCTAGAGACAAGCTTTACCCCATAACCCAAGACCGAAGATGCCAGGCGGATAATTCCAATCTTGGTAATCCACGCTCGCACTCGCGCACGTCGCCTCACTTATTAGGCAGGCTTTGCAAATTCCATATCTGACTGCGCGAGCTGAGCTGAGATGCTTTGCGATGGCAAGCTAAACAAACAATTGTAGACGCCACACGTCCATTCGATTGATTCCTTCGATGTCCATATATGGAGATCTTCAAGTTTTTTTTTTGTATCTTGTAACTACTGCTTCGCCTTCAGGCATCGCATCCAACAGATGCGAAAATGAGGTGAATGCATAACGGACACTTGTGCCGAAGTACATAATCCTCATTTGTAATCGATTGTTTTGTGCCGTGTCGTAACGATGTTCTGCCAAAGTGTTTTTTTTTATATAAGTATATAAAACTTATATTTATAGATGTATTTGCTTTTTAAGCTGCAAAGGTTTTTTTTTAGGAACAATCTGCGGGGTAAGTATTGTATTCGTGAAAAATGTCGACTTTTTTCAAGGGCGGTAGGAATTATGTGGGAAGAAAACTAGTGTCAGGTCATAATCCAATAAATCCGGAAGACGTATTCCTTGGTATTTCTTTGTTGAACTAGCAGTGAAAGTGATGTATTTAAATTTAATTTTGCTGGTAAGATTTCTATTCACAAGATAAAATATTTCTAAATATGTTGAATTGGGATAAAACCTGTATCGCATTTTTGAAAAGCCAACAGGTGCCCTCATGTATGTAAGAAATGTGACATTATTAAGACCATTTAAATAATACGCGGCTTCTTCGCATATTCGTTCATTCAAGTGGTCGAATTTTTTAATAATTCTGTCTGTTTCTTCACCTGAATTTGGACGGTGAAGATGGCCCAACAAACGTTTTCGAAGAAATACGGACCAATGACACCCACGGCCAGGGCCAAAAAGAGTACCTTTTCTTAATCTATCATCATGTGAATTCTTTGTAAGATAACGTCGTTCCATACCTGTCAATTTTGCTTTCGTCAAACTGTCATCCTGCACAGTCTGACGAGTTTTGTGGGGATGCCAAAACCTGACATGGCTCTGTATAGCTCGTCTCTATAAATGCTATCGTACTCGGCCTTAAAATCGATAAAGGGGTGGTGGATTTGGAATTATTGGGTTCTGCCGTAGCGTGAACATTTGATCGATTGTGGACTTTCCTGGTCTGAAATCACACTGATAGGGGCCAATCAGGTTGCTGACGAAAGGTTTCAGGCGTTCACATAGTACGGCAGAGAGGATCTTGTAGGCGATATTCAGGAGACTAATTCCTCTATAGTTGGCGCAGTTTAGAGGGTCTCCTTTCTTCTGGATCGGGCAAACGATGCTGAGGTTCCATTCATCAGGCATATTTTTTTCTGACCAAACTGTAGAGATGAGTTGGTGTATGCACTCCACCAGGTCATCTCCGGCCGCTTTAAAAAGTTCGGCGGGTAGTCCGTCGGGTCCAGCAGCTTTGTTGTTTTTTAGTTTAGATATTGCTATCCTTACTTCATTTTGGTCAGGTGGACGGAAGTTTTGTCTGTCATCATCCATGTTGAATAGTTCATTCTGCCTGACAGCGGGATTTTGGTCTTCATCGCCGTTTAACAGTCTGCAGAAATGGTCCTTCCATGTACTCAGTACTGACTGAGACTCTACTACGAGGTTTCCATTCCTATCTCTACAGGCTTCTGTGCGGGTTTTTTTCCTTGGCATGTTCTTTTTACCTGTTGGTAAAACTTCCGCACGTTGTTCCTGGAGTAGCATCTCTCAATATCTTCGATCGCGCGCTTCTCATGCTCTCTCTTTTTCTTTTGCAGAAGCCGGTGTTCTTCCCGTTTTTTCTGCTCGTAGAGCTCGCTCTCGTCTTTCTTTGCAGCGCCGCTTTATATGCCTCTTGTTTGGCTGCATGGGCCTGCCTGCATTCGTCATCGAACCAGAGGTTTCGTGGTGGTGGTCTGGTGAAACCTAGCACATCAGTTGCGGCATCTCTGATGGCTTGTTGGCAGTGTTGCCACTGGTCTTCGGCACTTGATGCTGGCGGTACTGGATTTCTAGAGAGGTTACGGGATATTCGATCGGCATAGGTTTTGGCGGTTTCTTGCGATTGCAGCTTTCCGACGTCATACTTCCTCACAGTGTTACTCCGTCGTTGTGGAGTTCGGGTTATTCGCATATTAGGCTAATGTTGGCGTATTTAGCCTTGATACGGATTGTCACAAGTCGCTCACTTACGTGTCGAAAGCCCAAGACTTCTTGCCTAAGTCTGCCGCTTATGACGAATCCGCACCCAAATAAACGCTGTGGTCTTCTGGCACAATGACCGTAGTACACGTCACAGTTTTTCATTCTCCTTTTGCCCGGCCCATTCCATCGCACTTCCTGGATGGCAGTAATTCCTGCTCTGTAGCAGTCTAGGGCCTCCGCTAATTGTTTGGATGCACGTGATCTGTTAAGAGTTCTAACATTCCACGTGCAGATCCGAAGGTCGTTGTCCTTGATTCGTTTTTCCGGGTCGTCAACAGTAAATCCGTCCTTTTCCGAGGGTATTGGTCGCTTCGCAACTTTTTCTTTTTTCCGTGGCAGGGTTGTTAACCCCACGCACAACCCCCAAACTGGAGGGCCAGGTCCTTTGTTAGATTCCTTGGACAAAAGAAACCAGAGAATCCGGAGTCAGTAACCCACTTCGGGGATATGAGCGCTGCCGTTGGCCCATTAAGGGTTCATCCGCCACCATCTCTATTTCAATGCCCTGACTTGCATTGAATTGTCCCAACGACCTTATCTCCAAATACGTCGAAGTAGCTCATTAGGGCGTCTGCTTCGTTGATTGTTGACGCCACCGTTGGTCCAATTGGTTGGGCTCATCCGCCGTACGTCCTCTTTCTAAGGGGCTCGTGCAAGACTTCTGTGAATCGATCAGAACAGTCATTAAAGCAGAGCATTATAGTGTTGCTATTTTTCCTGTGTTCAACACTCGCGTATAAGTTTAGCAGGAATGTCCGGATGGACAGACCAGTACCCGGTGGTTAACGCGGGGAGGTAAAATAAGCACAACTGATGTGTACGATATAGTTGCAGCGACTGTGCATCACCAGTTTGATGCCTTTCAGTGCCTACCCTATTCATACAGCACCCAAATGAATTACAAATATTTAAATTGCGTATACAAGAATGGTATTAAGGCTTTGAAATGTCTGAGGTTTTTTTTAATTTTTTAATTTGTTTTCGTTTTACTTAAATATTTCGGTGACTCGTTTCGTAAAATAACTCAAAACCGCTCTGAGTTTGCGTGTTAAACGTGAAATAGAGGCCTAAGCTAGGTTAACTCTAGATGTCGTTTTAAAAAAATGTATATTTTTTTAATTTCTGATGTTTTTTTTTCACCTTCAATTACAACACTAATACCACATAACTTTTTTTAATATGTAAATTAGGTTTTTTAAATGATTTGAGTATAAAATAATATGTTTCAAAAATTCAGAGCTCGAAGAAGAGGGAGTCCTGAAAGCAAACGGCCTGTCGTAGGTAAGAAATGGATATCCTTTAGAACAAAGTCAATAGAACTGATGACACTATATCATAGGCAGTTGAAGATTTAAAATGAGCTCGCACTTAACAGACAAAATAATAAAGTAAAGAGCTAGCTAGTCTGCAAATCCTTCCGAAAAATATCGCAATATAAACAATTCTTTTGCCCTTTCGATCTGGCTAATATCTACAAATTGTATATATCCGTCAAAGAATACAACTCCTTGAGTCTTCTGGATGTTATCCAAAGGAGAGCATTCAAAATGATTGTAAATAAACACATCATCAGAACATTTACATCACTTGAACATCGGCGAAATGTTTCATGTCTCTCTCCCTCTCTTCTGCCGTTATTTCTATGGTAATTATTCTACAGAAATAGCCAGTTGCATTCCTTATCTGAAACAGTTTCACCGTAATACTCGCGCTTCCAGAAATGCTCATTAATTTACCCTGGAGCCCAATTTCGGTCGTACAGGTAAGTACAGAGATTCGTTCTTAAGCCGTACAACACGAATGTGGAATATTTTGTCAAGCTCTTTTTTGCTTTCTCATTATGATGTCCAGAAATTTTAAAAAGAACCAAATGCGGTTTCGATACATTTAACTGCAGATTTCCATAATCCACTCTGATTGCGGGGCTGGCTCTTAAAAAATGCAACCTGGTTCATGCATTCGCTACTGACTGCTTATTTTGTTAGTTTCTTCAAGTTTGTACGCCTTCTACTAATATCTAACATGCGATTGGTTCAAATAAAATCTGTCCCGTTTAAGAGCATCTCCAGGTCCCTAAGTGTTCCAAAGTGTGAGTCAGCAAATTGCATATTAGGGGGGCTACTGATTTGCATCCAAGTACACTGAAGGAATCACTGAGGGGTTTAACTCATTAAAAGTTAGTTCGAAATCAGAGTGGATCAGCCTTTATCAAAGCCTTACACAGCCCTGTTCTTTTGTGTGGTCAAAAGCTCCGATACCCTCGGCTGCTATGTTACATTTACATACTTCTGGGAAGATTTAAGGATAACTAGATAATACAGGGTCCGTCAAATGAAATGTTACTATTTTTATGTTGGCATTACTGACGACGCGGGCATACATTTTGTTATTTTTGTAATATATTGGTAGTCTATAAAGTTGTTAATATAATTGTAAGAAAGTTCACGGTTCTACTTCTTAATTTAAAAGAAATATTCGGGATGGAGTTTAAAAGAAACAGTGTGATTGGTTTGTATTTGGCAGGAAAATCTAAGCGTGCTATTGTTCGTGAGTTGCAGTTGCAGCTTTTGCGTGTAAACACAATGTTTATGTATCGGACCATAAAAGGTTACAATGATACTGGCAGCCTTGATAAACGCTGTAAAGGTGGTGCTAGAAAAACAGCAACTTCATCAAAAATGGTTCGTAAGGTGACAATTTGGTACAAGCCACTGGACATTCCAACAGGACTCAGCACCGTCCCATTAAGCTCGCGTAACACAACAATTTCTTCAAGACCACGTTCCGCAGTTCATTCCTTTGCAACAGTGGCCTCCATACTCACCAGATTTGAATTCAATAGGCTTCTCTATATGGTCCATTTTGGAGGCTAAGGTGTCAACAAAAAAATATGAGAGTATATCGCAACATTGAAGTCAGCGCTTTGCCGGGAATGGTCACGGATCCCACAGGAACACAACGACAACATAATAAGAGTTCATATATTTTCATAAAGGTAACAATCTGTGAGCACTTTATCTATCTGCTCGATGACTGAAGTGAAAATGTGAAAAAATGGTACTAGAATGCTCGTTAACGTAAGCGGTAATGCCAAACACATATAATTCAGTCACTTATTGCTCGATAACTGATGCCGTAATTCGGCCCTGCTTTTAGGGTTTTTACTCTAAGGTTTTTGGATATTGCGCGTATCAACAGACGAATCCAAATGTCCACGAATATTGGTACCATCATATTCCAAGATTTCTGAAAGTCGATATTTATCAGTGATGAGGTTGAAAATATAGTAGATTGCACTTTTTCAAGGATACTCCTCAGCACCTAGATATACATCAAAGTATTTCCATTAGATATTTATCTATTATTTATTTTTTAAACTATACAAATTACAACAAAATAATACCGAGCCAGAACATGCGACAATGACGTAGATCACTTTTGTATGTTTTTCTCAGGATCAGCGTGTGCTCTTGAAATTGTTTCTTCAAGTTTCTTAACACGATTCGTCTCAACACACAATCCTTATGGACATTTCAATGTTTTGTATTTTATAAGGTTTTTTGAGAATGTCTTTTATTTTATTTTAATTTTATTATATTTTTTATTTATTTTATGAACATTGAACGAGGCGACATGCTGCGCGACGAACAGATCTTTGGTGAGTTAGTGTCGTTCATATGGAGGGTCTTAGAGCACAAAAAACAGGCAAAAATCAGTAAGAAAATCGGAAGGGGAAAGGTAACCAGGAGCAGCAGTCAGTAGCCCTTGAATTTCATGTAATTATTTGATGTTTATAATGTAATTTTACCATTTTTGGCATGATGGTGGCATCGCCACTTGGGTGGCATTTAATTAAGATACACGTCAGATACAAATCCCATCTTTAGTTGGGGTTGTCAGTTAGATCCTTTGTTGAAGCAATTAAGAACGCATTCGGGCTCAGCAGGCTCAAGAGTCCATCAGTGCTTTCTTTGTACCTCTTTTTTTCTGTTCCTGTTGCATGTGAATTTATTAAGAGCTGGGTGATCCTTATTACATATTGTATTTTTTTTTATTCATTTGCATTGAATGACAGATCCTATCGACATTTTTTTCAAAAGAAAAAGGGGGAATGAAAGAATTCAGGGAACAAAAAAAAGATAATTGCTTAATTTTGGAGAAAAATGTATGTCAGTGGGTTATGGGATGATTGGATATAAAAAGCTATAATTACATGAAATTGATGCCACAGTAAGGTTATCCTGTGCCAGAGCATGCACTTTAATAAAGAATCCAATATGGAGGGGAGTACCGACTCGTATGTCAGATTTTTTTTCGAAAAAGTTAATATATTAATGCATTAAGTGTTTTGATAAAATGACCTGAATCTAACTTAAACTTGAGGGGGAGACTATACGTTTTTGAAAAATTTAATAGGTTTTACAAGAAATTAGAATGTGTTTTTACAAACATCATCTAATTATCCATAATGCAGTATTTCTTAAAGTATTGCCTGTAATAAAGATTTCTTATTTCTTGATTAAACGGCTATGAACAGAAATGAGACTGTTCTCACCGCCCCAATGTGCATTGAGACTAATGGTCACTACTTTAACAAACTTTAACTAGAAAATTTTGTTACATTTTGAGATCTGAAGTTTGACAGTATTTATACAGAGACGAGCTTTATAGAGCGATGTCTTATTTTTGCATATTTTCCAAACTGATTGATATGTGTTGGATGCACGTTGTTCCGTAAAGATCAGTAAGGCCTTCAGCGACTTTTTGGTCGGTAAATTTGACCTAATCATAAAAAAGAAAGTGTGATGAAAGTATTACTTTTGGGATTTTCGTGACGAAAATGGCGTCCAACATTGAAATAATACTAGAAGAAACATGACGATATACAGCTGCATATAAACCTTTGAAGAATTTTAACGCCTAACTTCTTTTACTAACTCAGAGAACAACAACTATGCCGAGTTTACTGGGGAGTGGGGTATGTGTTTTGTCTTATTATTTATTTTTGTATTCCAACAGCAAAAATAAATAAATAATAAATTATCAAAAATGTAGATAAGAATTGCTTAGGCTGTATCAGGGAAAAATTCACAACCTCACAAACTTTGTGTCTGTAACTGAAGGCAACCAGCCAGAAACTGAGGTGGATCTATAAAATCAGGCGGCTGCATTCCGGCCTATAAGAGTATAATAGAAACTGAAATTTTAACAATCCATAAAAAACATATATATATATATGTATGTATATATATATACATATATGTATCAGCTCACTGATCTTTAATACATCCTGGTGCGATAGTAATAACACTGCAGAATTCTTATACTGACAACTCTGGCTCTGGGACATCAATAATGTCAGGAACTATCGTCACCAAATTCAAGCAAATACTGGCTTACGCAAATGACATTGGTATTTGATATAGATGATGCAGATTGCACAAAATCTGGGTTTGGCAACGTCTTCAAGTGTTGATCTAACAATCAGGGTAGTACAGCGTGAATTTGAAGCAGATTATTAAAAGGGATTGCTGGACATCAATGTTCCGGCCCGGAAAATTTTCGATTCCTCCTGAGTGGAACGACACAGTAGAGGAAGACTAAGACTTAGGTGGCCTACGCAAGTAGTGGAAGAAGACCTCGACCGACTTCACGTGCGAATCTGGGACAGCTAGCTAGGGACCGAGCTGGCTGGAGAAACTTGTTGGTTGAGGCACAGGTCCACCCCATACTGTAACGCCACCTAAGCTAATGATACGAAATCCTCAAATTGGGCGAAATCTCTAAAAATCATAGTCCTACTCCTACTCTACGACCGAAATTTGGCTCAAGGGTAAATTTCTGGGCATTTCTGGAAGCGCGAGTATTACAGTGAAACTGTTTAAGGGTAGGAATGCAACTGGCTATTTCTATATAACATTTACATACCTTTACCTATTTCAATGTTTATATGCGGTAAACTTAAATACAACAAATGGCGTTAGTTTACATTTAAGTGATGGCTTTAGTGCAATTTCAAAAGTAAATAAATTGCAGGACTGGATCGCAGGCACTTGCTCATATTTGCGGTCACATAATCGAATAAACTTTAAAAGTTATGTAACATTAACGTAGAAATGTATAACACCACAAGAATTTGATCGAAATCAACCACGTCAGCTATTTTTTGCCCAGCATTAACAAACTTTAAGAAAAGTGACAAAACCACAACACTTAACGGTTTTTAATTAAAATGGATTACGTCATCACATGTCTTGTATAATAACAAATTTATGAAAAAATTATTTCGAAAATTGTAGCACGGATTATTGATTAAAACCTGTTTTTTATTTTTAGTTTTTTGAATTTCTTTTTTGTAATTTTGGTATACAGATTTTTAAAGTTTATGTGATTATAAAATTGAAAATAATTTTTCTTAGTATTTTTTAAAAATATTGATTTTGCAAAAAAAAAACTCAAAAATTAATTTTAATTAGAAAAAAAGTTATTCAAAATTTTGATATCCAAAACTAATTTGGCTATCTAGATCATTTTAAATATTAAATTTGGCAGAAATCCAGAGAGCCGTTACCGAGAAAGCCAAAAATGAAAAAAACCGTAATACATATGAAAAGTCCCGTTAATAGACTTTTCCCGTATACGTAGTTCTGATCAAATGACAGCCAATACCAACAAAAAATTCTCAAAAATTGTCATCAAAATCGCTGGAGCCATTTTCGATAAAAAATTTCCTAAACGGTCATATGGCGGGTATCGTTATTTGTAGGCCTAAAAATTAAAGTTCAATTTCCGCTCTGAGGAATGCCAAAACAATCACACACCCCAAATTTGAAGATAATCGCTTAAGCCATTTAGGCTGCAGCTCGTTATACATACTGACAGACAGACAGACAGACATACATTTTTTGCCACTAATTTTTTTAGACTCCTCTATGATCGTTATGCCATGTTTGATTGTTATCTCAACATTATTTTAATCTGCGCGAATGCATAACTTGCATTATAGCCCCTATAATCTCAAGTAAAATAAATTGCACGACTGCATCGCACGTACTGCTAATATGTGCGGTCACATTGTAGAATAAAATTTAAGAAAATTAAAGTTAACATTAGCATTTATTCCATTTTGGTGACTTTTGATTGTTTGAATAAAGTACGTTAAATTGTATTAAGTGAAATAATTTAAACGCCATTTTTTTCTTTAAGAAATGTAAAAAAGTGTATCGTAGGAACGGTTTTTAAAAAAACAATTTCTTAACACCTTTTTTTAAAAAAAATTAAAAAAAATAATTTAAGAATACAAACTTAAGCACAAATATAACATACAAATAAAAACAAAATAAAAAAAAATGTCATCTACCCGTATTCAAAATATTGATTTTTCAAAAAAAAAATTAAAATTAATTAAAAATACAAAAAAAAAGTTAATAAAGAATTAATGCTAAATTACTTAGGCTACCTATATCTTCTTGAATATTAATTTTGATAGTAATCGGATCTCCAGTTTTCGAGAAAGTCGAAGAAAAAATCGTTCCTATGGGAGGTACCGTTTTTAGCCCACAATATTAATTTTTTTATATTTAATATAATGCTTAGATACAGTAGTATTACACAGATTATTTTTTTATAAAAATTCTTGGAGCGGTTTTCGAGAAAAATAAGCTTTTACATAACGATTATATGACAGGTACCGTTAATTTTTGGGCTAAAAAAAATTGAAAAACCTCCTCTGTAGACTGTCAAAATAACCTTAAGTTCTAAATTTGAAGACGATTGGCCTAACCGTTTAGGCTACAGTCCAAAATGCATCCGTATAGACAGACAGACAGGCAGGCGGACGGACAGAATTTTGTCATAACTAAAATATGTTTCTCTACCATCCTAATGTAATGTTTGATTGTTATCTCAACAATCTGCAAGTAAAAAGTCAGAGATCTATCTACTCGAAAATATTATTGTTTTTGGAGATATTGGCTTGGGGATTTTTTCCCTGGTAGTTTTCTCTTTGTGGATTTTGCTGCTCGAAATTTTACTTTATTTATTACACCGA
This sequence comes from Platycheirus rosarum, assembly GCA_963971375.1. Classification (NCBI taxonomy): domain Eukaryota; kingdom Metazoa; phylum Arthropoda; class Insecta; order Diptera; family Syrphidae; genus Platycheirus; species Platycheirus rosarum. Next base: position 28,911,303 of record OZ020507.1, read on the forward strand.
TGAAGATATTGATGATGGTAATGGTACTGTTCCTACTTCGATCGATGTCTGTGAGATATCATCGAAATTTGTATTCATTTGAAAGGCACATTGATAATTTAGTATAAAATGTATAATGGTTCAAATGTCTGCCACCGCGTTTCTGGGTAGCTCTGGCAAGCATCTGAATAGTCCAATTTTTTCATGACTCTGGAGCATAAATCAAGCTTTTTACATGAAAAAGTGTAACAGGTTCAAATCGGAAAATCTCAGTGGCTAGTTTACATCATCTCCACGTTAGATGACCATGCCCTCGAATCGCTAATGCACAATTTCCAATCTGGCAAGAGCTGTGTGGCAAGTAGCGCCAACAACATACCGTGAATTCAGGCCAAAACAAGTTGGTAATCTTTGGCTCAGCCAATCGCCGTTGACGGTGATGAACTGGCCAAAGTCGCGTCGTTCGAAATATGGAACCTTGATGACGCCAGCTCAAAATCCACATCAAACAGTGATTTTTTCGGGACCCTCTTGGCTGGCTCACATATGCATTTGTGTTTTCCCAAATTTGACCATTTTGTTTGTTGAAATACCCATTCATCCAAAATGGGCCTCATCGTTGATGATGATTTTTCGATAAAAATAAGGGTCAGTTTCGGAGTGCTCCACAGCTCATTCAGCCAACAAACGGCCTTGTCTATGGTCGTTTACCTTCACAATTCTCCTGATTTGGCAATACATACTTAATAAATTACAGCTAATTTGACAGTAGTGGCTTCAACAATATGGCCGATATCAATTGTCAAAGTTCGGAAGTCGCTATTGGAAGATCCTTTACTTATTCCTTGAAAATTTCTTGGCTAGCTTCTAATTGAGAGTTTGCCCTTTACAATGTAATGTTGACTAAAAGTCACCCATTCCAATACAGACCGCAAGGTGAATTGTAGCAAATTTCCTGCAATATTTGCCCACAAGTTGATCATTGTTGTTGTGATATCACAAAAGATGTTAGTTAATCCTTTCATTATTTAACTTTTAAGACCACGACCACATAAGGATCTAACCCGGCGCTTTCCTTAAATATTTAGGTGAGCATTAGGCCGAAAAATATGAAACAATTAATCAACGCATACAAAAAATTGACCAAAAACAAATGTCCTAAAAGTGTCCCTTGCAACTTGTAAATCAATAAATTATTATACATTTTTTCTACAAAAGTTTTCGCTTAGCCGCAAATGCTTACCTATTTTTCTTCAATTTTTATATGTAACAAATCAACTTGTCATACCGACAAGTAAATTTGTGCAACTAGATCATGCATCTAAAAATCCCCCAAAAAAAATCAACAACTTACGAAGAAAAAAACACAAATTTTTTTTTTATAATTCATTTTTACTCATTTTACATCGACATTTACAATAATATTTTGAAATTTCATTATGCAAACCAAAAATCTTGCTAAACATCTAAATAGGTATACAGTTTATTAATACAAAATTCATATACCTACTATTAATTCACTTAATTCATCCAATGCAAATAAATATTATTCAACTCTTTACAACATTTTATTTAAATAATTTTTTTATATTCTAATAATTTTACACTTTAATCACTAGCAGAATTATTTTTGTTTACAAAGCAAGAAAAAAATAAAAAAAAAACTTCTCCAAACCATCAATAAATATATACAAAACAAAATAATTTATTAATTTATTACCAAAATTATAATAATAATAATAAAATAAAATTGCTCCTTCAATAAACTTTAATATAAAAATAAAAAAAACGTAATTATTTCAGTCTTTGTGAAGCTCGTTCATCATCATCATTTTCGTATATTTTTATATTTTCCATTCAACAACAAATTTATATTGCTACATAAATAAAAAGTATTTTGTTACTTTTTTAATACTAAAATTAAGACATATATTTATTACTAACAACTGGGGCAAAAAATATGATTTTCTTTTATTAAATATAATTAATACTGCAAGAAGGATTTAATATATATTTTTTTTTATATTTAAATTAAATTTATTTTTACAAATTAAATTAATTACTAAATTTTAAGTTCCAATGACAGTGCTTTATATATATATATATATTAGTGCTCATCAGCATGTCATAACTAAATTTCTGAATTGGGCTTTGAGTGTCGTGGTAGATACATACTTATATGTTTTTAAATTACAAATATAAATAATATTAAATAAATACTTAAATAATAATAATACATATATATTTATGAAAAAAGAATACTTGAGTGGTATTTGCTGGATTTTTTTTAAGGAAAGGAAACAATAAGCGGCAATGTGCATAAACAATTTTGTGCAATTTTAAATTTTTAAATAAAAAATAACAAAAATCTAACACTGGCGAAACATGCAATATTGGTTGCTTGCAGTTCTGCTGCAGAATGCAGCAAATAAAGAAACAACCAAATGCAAAAAAATTAAAGGACAAACATCGCCATCTATACGTAAGAACCGACAGAAAAGAAAAAAACCTATAAACACGTGTGTATCGTTTTTGTCATCTTACACTGTTTACACTTGACTTCACAACACCAATGGAATGTGCACGCACAGCGTTCGATGACAACTACTTCATGGGTACGATATCCTCTACCGCAGCACATCAAATCACAGCCATCGACACCAATTGATGTGTCATTACATTGGCGCCCGTGGGTCCCTTGGATGCCCATTCGGAGATTGCGTTCGCAGAAACTCGGCGATGGTTCCAGATAAACTAAGTCCTTTGTGCCGGGTGGCTTATGTTCTGGATTGTGTGGTTTTAGTTGAAAGTGGTATCTGGAAGTAAGAAAAAAAATTAAGAGAATGATCAGTAAAGATATTTTGATAGAGAAATGAAAAGAAAAGTAAGATTTGATTTTATTTCTGACGGTTGAAAAATGAGCTATTTTTCTGTTCTTCTTTTTTCTGGTTTTTATTAATTTCTCATTTCATTCCTCTTGGATTTGGTTACCAAAATAAAGAATAATGTTCTTTACCAATCTTAATGAGGTATACGAGCATTCATAAAACATCTTTATTATAACAAATATCGATATAAAGAAACGAATTTTCAACCCTAATGCAATTTACCCACTTTTACTCTACTTCGCTTCAAATGTGGTGACTAATTTTCATCCATATGTCCTTAAGACCTATTTTCTATATACAACAATAATAATAAATTATATGATATTTCCTATTTGCCATTTAGGCTGCGAAAAAGTAATTTTTTTCCATGAAGCTTGGCCCTTACAAATATTGTAATTTGCTAAACCATTATATGTACATTATATGTATATCTGTTTTATATATTTTTAAAAAGCGAAAGCTCGACATTTAAACTATCGAACGAAACCACGCTCAAAGAAATCAAATAGATTTTCAGAATAATTACGGAAGAAGTTCTGAGCATTTGTTGTAGTTATTTTTTTGGTAATTCATTCGATTACGGATAATTATGTAACTGTAAGACTTTTTGTTGTTGAAATGGCTTTTCAACTTCAATGGTAATTTACCAACTTTTATTCTATTTCCTTTTAAAAATTCGAATAAATCCTGTCCTGCTTGCTGCTGGAACTGCGACCATGTTCAAATCTATTTTTTTTTCAGAAAGCCCTTTTTTACAAATATTGCAATTTTTTGAAAACCACTTTTTGGCGATTTTGAAACCACAACATATAATGTTTAATATATTTTTAAAAAGTTTGCTATTGGAGCTAAAGAACAATACAAGGTTCGAAGAAATTCGTTAGGTTTTAAGAAAAATATAAGTAATTGAATTCTGGTCTGCGCAATTTTTTTATTTTTTTTTACAATTCATTCGATAGGGGATAGTGATGGGACTGCATGACTTGTTGTTGTTGAAAAGGCGATTCGACTCGAATGCACTTTTACCCACTTTTATTCGAATGCACTTTTACCCACTTTTACTCTACTTCTTTTAAGAAACTCCAAATAAACTCAATTTCTTAGAGAAGCGGTAATATAATGTGGAGAAGTTTGATGTCAGGCGCCTGTAATCACAAGAAATGGCCAAGTCATTTTCGGATCGAGTCTCTTATAACTTCCAAAGGAGTACCAAAACGCCAGAATCAAGTATTGACGACGAGTGGAAAAGTTGGTAAAATGTGATTAGGGATGACGCCTCTGAAGTGTATGGATCCCTCAATTAAAACTCCTGGTTCAACGATGATTTCCGCTAGCACATGCAGCAAACGCTGGCGAGCTCTGTGAAGAGAAGAGGAAAGAGAAACACTAGCTTCTCAGTTAGCGATTTAGGAAATGGAAAGCTGTGACTGCAGGAAGGAAGTTGGAAGTTTATAAGAGGCGTGGTCATTCTCAACAGTAAATGATGATTTTGAGGATTTGTTGGTCCCGTTTGCACAAATGGCTAGTGATGAAGGAAATATAGCGGGCAACTATACGGGCTCTACAGCGACATAAATAGCATTGTATATACATTTTCTGTAGTACTCTCATGGTGGTCATTTTTCGTCTGGCCATCTTCCTGGTTGATTCAGAACTAATTCTAAATAGTGTAGACGAAAACCTTTACCGATATTTTACCAGTATTTAATAAACTTTTGTTGTCTGTACTTATTCTATATTCACACCAATTGGCAATTTCAGCACGCCTCATTGCGACTTGATTCAGAACTAAAAAATGATGCTCCATGATAGTACTATATGCAGTGTATATACAAAGTAAATAGTCAAAAATATGAAAAAAAAATTGAATGCTCAGAAAAATATGAATGCTCCGACCCCGGAGAGACGTCACAGATGAGGACGACAGAAACTTAGGTGGTACACGCATATGGAAGATGACCCCTGTTTTCTGCCCTTAGACCTTCTATTTAAAACTACCAGAGATATGAATTAGTCACATTTTCAAGAGTAGCCTTAAAGCACCAGCTCGATATCAATTGGTTGAGAATCGTGAGTAACAAGTTGATTCAATTTTAGACGATTTGTTTTGAATGAATACTTAATGTAAAGCCACCAGAAATGATGCAATATTTTCTATTAAGTAGCACTTTAATCAAGGTTTAAACACAAAGGATCAAGAACTATAATTTTTGCATAAAACCTTGTGCTGTATTCATTATACAATTTGTTGTCTAGAAACTCGATAGGTACCTAGAGATTTATCTATATACAACGATCGGCTTATAAATCTCATCTAGGGGTACAGTTTTAAGAAAGTATAAGGCTATTAAATTTTCATTTACTTTTATTCCCAGATTTTTTGAAGCTATACTGTGCAGACGAGCCTCTAAGCATATCCTTTTCCCAACCTCATTTTCTACTTAATAAGGAATTCTGACTAATTAAAAGATTTTTCTCTAAGTCACTCTTCTTGATAATGATTTAATGAACTAAATTTCTAAACAAAATAAATAATAAAATTCTTCAAACTTACCTATTATTCTTTTTGTTCATTCGATTTCTCGATCTAACCGAATTCCTTGATATGCTATTACCACTTGGCGGTAAGTTATTCGGATGATGTTTAAGGGAATTCTCCAAATTGTCCACATTGATGCTGTGCAAGGCATTCGCAATATTACCAACAGCATTACCACCGCCACCAATGGTAATAGAACCGCTGCCACCACCATTAACGGCACCCAAACTGCCAACACCATTCAATTGACCAGCTGCATTGTTGCTATTGCTGTTGCTGCGTAAGCTATTACTAAGCATTACGCGTGAGGCACCATCGAAACGATCCTTAAGATTATCGCCAATTACACGGAAGTTAGCCAAACGCATCCAGCATGTCTTAACCGTACATGAGCCAGACATTCCGTGGCATTTGCATTCTTGTCGCATTTCCGATTGAACATGCTGCAAAATAAATAAAAGAAAAAAGATGAAGGTCAGTAGATGCTACTTAAAAGAATAAAAATTAAAAGGAAAAAATCGGTTAACAAATTAATAAAGACAAAAAAAAGAAAAAAAGAACAAGATAAAAACATTTTTATAGCTTAATGCCGCGATCTGATGCAAGATGCAACTTATTTCATTAGCCTACTCGTGCGCGGTGGTCTATCGTCGAACACGATCAATTTAACGTCAAAACAAAAAGTCGAACATAAAAGATGTAAGCTGCACGCAAGCTGCTGCAGCTAGGCAAGCATGGAAGAACGTTCCGCGCAGGCGATCCTCGCAATACATGATTATATTGGATACTAATTTATCCTAGATACAATTTAATCTGCTGCATCCATTAGCTATTCGTTGCATCCGAATGTGTTAACTTCATACTATGCAAATGGGCAGGAAAAAATCGAAGATGTAATTAATAGAAAAACAAGAATGTATCTTCATTATAATTTATGTGCTCCAGGATTAAGATAAGTAAGGTTGGGAATGACTGGAAACTTGTTGGTTCGATTGTATTGGAAGATCCATTGGATCGGAAACTCACAATTCATATAAAAAAGAGGTAGGCTTGGGTAAGTGAAGAAGAATTTTGTTCTTCTTCAATGGATGCCTCAAATCAAGTTTGTTACAGGATTGCTTGAATGTTTGAATTGAGAAATTTTAGAACCAGTATTACCGGATGCTTACGAAATATTAAATAAATTTCTTCAGAAATTCTTCAAAATTCAGGGAAGAACACAGAACTTGAGTCCGATATCCTTCGAACGACTTTGGCAAACACGGGAGTGGTAACATAATAGTGTGGCTCCTGAAGTTGCTGATGTTATGCAAAAGCCAGTTTTCTAATCCGGGAAATCCCAACAGAAACATTTGAAACAGTCAAAATAACAGACCCTTATACCTCATTACGTCAGCCCCAAGTGAGCTGATAAGGTTCGTAAATATTATTTCAAATGTCAGATCGAAAAGTTTCTTGAAGAACCAATTTGGAAAACTAGGCTCATCTTTTACAATATTATAATTGATATTAAATCAGCCATCGTCAACATGTTGCATGAACAACAACTCGCAAAAACTGCTTCCGAAAACTAAAGCTCACAGTAGTCGGTAACTTCTTTTGTGTATCTCATTTTATGGATATTTTTCTTACCATGAATTCCGCGGTAGGTTTCTCAACTCTAAACACAGACTTTTCCCTCAAGTTGACCATTGGGTATGAGCTCCAGCATAATACAAATATTGCCAACTCTAATAGATACACCTAAGCCAAAGACACATCAATACAGCTGCATATACCAACCTAAGTGGCCAGTCAAGCAAAGATAGAGATTCATTCAAGAGGCGAATGTTAACCTAGTCCACAAGACACACTAGGTTCAATCTTCTGCACTAGTATATACTTTCAACCTCAAGAGACTGCATTTGAAGATTTAAGGCGGTTTCTTGGTTGAAGATACAAAAAAAATTGCAAATAGTCCAGTAGGTACTTTATAAAAAAAAAATTTAAAAAAAAACAAACAAACTGAATGCATGATCTCTTATAGTTAGTTATGAGTAAGAAGAGAAGCACTGATGGTGGTAAGTTGTTACCAACACAGCATGTGGCATTAAAGATTGCTTTTTGGTGGGAGAGAAGATAATGTATCCGTCCGTATCCTGTAAGTGCGGTTCGTTATTGTAGTTTACGAGAAAGTTGCAGCTATAACGATATCGATTGAAATGGTGGTAAGATCAATGGATTGCCAGCCACCACACACGTTGTTTAAAGAAAAAAACTGTGTTATTAATGACTGGCAGCTATATGAAGCTTAATGCATTATTTTTTAGATATTGTAGATACATTTATGCCAAAGATAAAATAAAAACAAACTTATGATCGATTTTAATATCTAGGTCTTGTCCATTACGTATGCATTGAAGTTTATTTTGTCTTGGTTTGCTTCAAGTACATGGAGGAAATAGTATTGTGTTAGATACTTTGCTTTGGTTGCATGTTAGTCGGTGCAACATACAAAACTGTTGTTATTTTTAACAAGACTTGTGAAAATGTTGGACTCGAAGATGGAGTTTACTGGAAAGCTTTGGAAGAAAACAAGGTCTGAACAAAAATGTATTTCTTAATTCAAGGTTTTGTACTTGAAAGTCAGGAACTGGGGAGAAAATTGACCCGTAAATCAATATTTTAAAGGGAACTAGTGAAATAAAAAAAATGGGAATGGGAATAGGAATGGGAACAGGAAAAGGAATGGGAATGGGAATGGGAATGGGAATAGGAATAGGAATGGAAATAAGAATGGAAATGGGAATGGATATGGATATGGATATGGATATGGATATGGATATGGATATGGATATGGATATGGATATGGATATGGATATGGATATGGATATGGATATGGATATGGATATGGATATGGATATGGATACGGATATGGATATGGATATGGATATGGATATGGATATGGATATGGATATGGATATGGATATGGATATGGATATGGATATGGATACGGATATGGATATGGATATGGATATGGATATGGATATAGATATAGATATGGATATGAATACTGATATAAATATGGATATAGAAATGGAAGTGGAAATTCAATGTAATTGAGTATGAAAAAAGAAGTTAAAGTGGAAGTAGAAGTATAAGGAAGTGATAAACAATAATAAGAAATATGTTTAACTTGAAAATCTGCAAAAGAAAGTCATGTAAAGTGAAGTAAGAAGAATATCAAAAACTTATTTGGAAATCGGTGTGCAGCAAAAAATACAATTGCACTGGCATAAGTTGCCTTATATGGTGGCTTCTTGTTATGTATATGATATTTTTAGATAGTTAGATTAAGGTCATTAAAATTTGCAATTTGTAGGCAGAGCTAAGAAAAAAATTAGGTAATAGAAGATAGGAACTGAAAAAAATTGGAATTCATTTTAACACCAAAAACCAGCGTTAATTGTTCCTTCCTGGAATTGTGCAAGGAAACTATTCCGAAGTCAAATTATATATAACTAATGTCAGATGGCATAGGGAGCAGGTGCGATTTAAAAGAAAAAAGCCAGTACCAATAGAAACTAGTCCACGGTTTTTCAAGCTGAACTCCGTTTAATTGAAATCTGTACGAATACCAACATCAGGATAGGCATTAAAGCTGTCGTCACCAAAATCTACTCTCACAGTCAAACTGTCTTTAAGGCACTTTTCCCTAATACTAATAGATTCGAGGTCGGTTAAAAGCTGTTACTATACTTTGCAAACCTTAGGAAAACACAATAAGACTAAACTTGGTTGGGTATACTAGCCTAGGTGACTACTAGGTCACCAGGGCCAGGGTATTGCTAAAGCTGTATCCTCCACAGCTATTCTAGGGCCTGAACCATTTTTTGGCATTTTGTAGTATCCTTAGAATTGTTTTAATACAAAAAATAGAATCATTGTTTAGGCGCACTACACGAATGTGGAAAGCTTTATTCGGCTTGATTTGTTTCCTTTCATTATGATTTACAGTCATAACCAATGTGCATCGGTTCCTTCTTTTATCTTCTACTCAACTTCCTTTAACGCTCGCACTGTTTTAAATCATAATAAAAGTATCAGTACCCCCTTGAATACTGGCCGAATAAAAAAAAAACGAATACATCTAAAATAACCCATAATACCTTCATTGAATACTAGAACTTAGACAATTTTTAACATTGTCCGACCAAAAAAAAATAATTTCTTAGGAAATAGAAAATAGAAAAAAAATCAACTTACAGCTCTTCCTGCTTCATTATTATGCAAATTCATCTTCTCCCTTAGATTTCTGCCGCGTTCGCCAGCATCGACAAATTCGCGCGAAAACTTAAATCCAAATCCAATATTATCCGAACAGCCACCCCATTCCCAGTCTCGAACACCAGCCACAGCTCCAGCTTGATGATTTGCTTGTGGCGATCGTGATTGGTGACTATAGTCGCAGGTGCACGATTCAATTGATCCTTCGCTGCATGCCCTAGCAATTGCATGTGTTACTGCTGCACTTGTAATCGCATAAATGAATCCTGTCTCACGACATCCTGAAATAATAAAAAAAAAACTCAATTAAAATAATAAATCGACGTCAAAAAATTAATTCTATATCTATCTCCAAAAAAAGATAAAAAGATAGAAAAAAATATAATAATAACAACATTTCTTTAAGTGTGAGAAGATGATGTTATCTACTTCATCTGACATTATACAACGTTTTTTATTAATTTTTTTAATTTCGTCTCTTCAACACGAAAAAGCTATCTACGTGTGGAGAACACTTAAGCTAGACCACATGCCACACACGCAGCACGCAGCTTTACATAATAATTTCGAAAACGCACGCGGTTTTCACTTGAGAATGAGATGTTGAAGAAATGATACAAAACGAAGAAAAAAACAAAGAAAAATAGATGAGCTGCCTTCCATGCATCCATAACCTATTCCAACAATGTTTATGGTGCTGCTGATGTTGCCAGATCATTAAGAGGAACTCTGGAGAGTGTTATGCTTCCACCGAACATCATCATTTTAATATGATCTTTCCATCCAGATATACCAACGAACAGTCAAAGTAATGCGCAGTGATGATCAACAACTTAAGCCGATCACACTATCCATGACATCGAGGATTGTGGTGCCAAAAATACATATAAAGTGGGGACTTAGTGGACAGCTTGACACCCTCTTTACGAGGTGGAACAGTTTTTTCTCAGTTCTTTAGTCAATTTTAATGATTTTCTCGACTATAAGCCACCAACGTTGTTTGTAGAGAACAATAGCACTTGTGGAATGAATTGGTGGCTATTATAAGATCTTGAAATATAAGAAGCTGAAATTTTGTTGTTCAAGGTGTAGTGTGAAAAGCGTAACCATATTAACGCTTTGATTCAAAAGGAGAACAGTCTTTAGGAGCTGACTTTTGCTCGCAGCTCAAAACAACACCTGGTTAGAGACAGTTGCATTGAGCAACTGATACCTGCTGAGCTGCCCGTCGCAGCAAACTCCCGAATTCGCACCGCACCACCAGTAAAGATAAGATTTGCAACGCAATTAAAGCACTGAAGACCAACAAAGCGGTAGGACATTTGGTCTTAACGCAGAGCTTGTACAAGCGGCGCCAACAACACCGAGTGAACTCCTCATCCACTCATAGATACGGCCTGTGTTTCCGAATAATCAAGCTTCCAAAAAAAAGGGTAGATTGTCGGATGAGTTATTTGAAGTCCAAAGTTGAATATGACAGGGCAGCATATACTTAGCATATATAGGGAGGGATTCGATGAAGCGTCTTGATAAAGCGGACGGTGCTTGTATGCTTTCTTACTTATAGGGTCATGTATCTAGTATCTCCATCAAAAATGACAATAAAAGGTGGAGAGAAATACGGAAATCGGGGAGTTGAAAATCAATACTGGTAAAACAAAGATGATCAGCCTCGGGATCAGTCATTCTCTCTTATTAATATTTCTCAACAGCCAGTAGAGAAGCTACATGGCTTTCAATGCCTACATTTCTGTCAAAGGTGGAACCGAACAAGACAGTCATCCTCTCTGAGAAATATTTCTCAACAGCCTCTACAGAAAGAACAGAGCTTTCAATGCCTTGGGAGTATCTCTACCGAGGCCAAAACAGAACAAGGCATCAGCAGCCATATCGGGGAAGCAAACACTGTTCGTCATGTTAATAAATATAAGGAGGAATAACTCTCCAGCTAATAAAACAAGCTACGACATTTTCGCTCCAATGTAGAATCCGTACTGCTATATGAATGCAGCACTTGGAAAGTTACATTAGCTTTCACGAGGAAGCTGCAAATGTTCGTTAATATCTATGAAACATCCTTTGGATTTTTGGCCCATTCGAATATCCAACGAAGGTCTCCTCAGGAGAACTGGTACTGAACCCATCGAATCTATTATACGACGGCGAAAGTGGCAATGAATTGGACGTACGCTTCGAAAAGGCAACGACTATACTGAAACTCAAGAAATTCAGCAGAATCCGCTCATACATGAAGCTTTGGCTGACACAGAAGCACATTCGAGGGGAATCAATGCAACTAGTCAAGGGTTGGAGGGATTTAAAACACATCCGGAAACCGCACGCAATGGCCCGCTCCGGGTACCACACGGACTTAAGATGTCTGACGAGTGACGACCTAAGTTAGTAAGTAAGGAGTTTTTTGGTGACATCATTAAGATCGAAATGGTTCCAATTTAGTGTAGCGTCGGCCTTGAAAAAGATGGAATCCCTTATAAATTTTAGAAACACAATCGACAGTAATTTTCATAGTTCCTCCAGATTTTTGTATTTTAAACATTCAAACTTTCGTTTGAATTTTACTTTCGTCAATTTGACAGATATCAATCATCAAAACTTCTACTAAAAAAATACTTTTCACCCCAATTTTTTAAAGCACACACATAAAACCTCCAAATCAATAAAGACAAACAATTTACGACACCTAATTGTTTTTTTATGGATCATGGATAAAAGGAAACTCTTTCAATGATCGGTTGCTGACAAATAAACTGTCATCATTTAAACAAACCTAACCTAAAAAAAATACAGCTATAAAATACCAAACCTTCTTAAACAAGACTCACAAGACCAAAACACATATAGACAGCCTATAAAATCCAAAAATTAAATTTAAATTTCCTCGCAACCGGCAACTGTTGAAAGAAGTCCACAAAAAAATGTTAAATTTAACAGGAAAATTATGTTTACACTGCGGTTGTTCCCATAAATTTGTGCAATGGACATTTTTAATGGAAAGAAAAGTCCCAACCAATATAAAAAAATTCCTTAAATTTTATTGCTTAACATAGACATGGATTCATGGGAAAAAAATTAAATCAAAATTAAACAAATGAAACAAATAAAGGTGAATTTACACTACATCAACTGATAACACACGTCTGCGGTCTTTCAACGCGGTAGAAGGTGAGGACAAACCAAATTCCTAGTCTATTTGCACCGATTCAAAACTCCCGGCTCCCTGGAAGACTATCACGTCATTGATAGATACGCGCTTGCGCCACATGATGATTTCTAATCAGTACGAGGAATTCACAACACTCTTAACTGAACCTCTGATGACGATGAAACACCGATGATGGAAGAAGCCATGTTCCCAATGCCAAGTAGTGGGTGTGGGCTAGCAAACATCATTTGTTGTTTGTCAATGGAATTTGTGTTTGTTTGGCAATTGAGTTCTTCGAAAATTCGTATCAGATTTCTGGAACATTACATGCGCAATAACAAAGAGAAGGTTGGCTCAGTTTCACTATATTAAACGGATATCCGCCGCCAGCCATTGTGCGAATAAAATTTGTTAGCTATATAGGCGTGGCAGGGTGCAATTGCCTGTAATTAAATAGTCTTTTGCTTGAAATGTCATAATTGATAAGAATGCGCACCCGCGCGGGATTATTTTCCCGGCATGGGAATCGGAATATGTGAATACAAAAGAGTTAAATAAAGAGGGTGATCCGTTGGTCTTTTTTTGAGGACGATTTAAGATTGTTCTTTGTTAGAGGAAAGGATTAACAAAAGATATTTTTGTAGTGCATTATGTTTTTGCGAAAAAAAACAACAACCACTTAATAGAGGACAAAGCGTCTTCTTTAACTCTCTTCCCCTCCTTCTATATAGATGTATGTAGGTATCGAAATAATAGCCTCATAACGATCCGATCTGATTTCAATGGCCGATGGAGGGTCCTTGCGACAGGAGATTATCCATTCATTCTTTTGTCACATGTTCCTTAGCTTCATCTTCATCTTCACTTCACCCATGCGATATACATATATGACCAAAGATTCGCTCACAAATCAGGATAATTGTCCGAAACCAAAGACACCACTGAAGCAATTCACCCATCCGTTGATGCAGCATTTCTGTTTTCGTCACACAGTTTGAAAGAGGAATTTTACGAATTACCTTTTTTGTTGTCAGTTTGCACGATGATGAAGTACTGATGACCTAACCAACTGGCAAAAAAAAAAGAGCAAACAGCTTACATGTCAATTATGGCAGTTTTACAACACAAAACCCTCTGGTAGGTCTATCCGGCAAACAGGGAATTTCTTGAGAAAAAAGTAGGAACTGTTTACACTTTGTTCCCAAGTTAAAGCATGAAAATTCCACATCATAGATGATGGAAATCTGCAGATACACAAAAAGATACAAACCTATCTCAGGGTGTGTGCAGGCAATCTATCTTTAATTCCGTATCTAATTTGTTGCCAAGTATAGAGTCAAGCCAAAAGTCTCCCGAAGGTATTACCAATTAGAAAAATAAGCATCTTCAGCTAGGTGTGGAAGAAGGAAGAAAGAGAATCTACTGAGACAAATTATCATAAGCCAAGCGTGCATAATTGGGTTCATGGGGAATGCTGGAATCTGGGAAATGGCACAGAAGAGATTCCTTTTGCAAAACCCAGTCCAGTACAGGATATTTGAGTTTTCAACAATAAAGGAACAAGGCAATGAGGTAAGGTAGTAGGTAGATACGGGTAGGTTGAGCGTTTTGCTACTTTTCGGCCAATAAGTAGCACTATTGGCATGGCACAATAGATTCCTTTTGGGCACCTATAGGAGGGTGTCTAATTTTATTGTTATAATTATCGCACTTCGAAGAGAAGGTATAAATTCGTCTTCCAGGTAGACTGATTGGTAATATACTTAACTGGGTATTTTTGGGGTTAATTGAGATGATGATTTTTTTTTTCAAAATTCAATGGTTTCTCTTGGATTTTTTTTTTTGTTCTGGTCAATTGATCTGTCATCGTTGAGTCGACAATATAATAAACCTGTCTGTCAAATGTTTGTCTTAATAATGAAAGATATAGTCTCTGTCTGTGCCTCCTACACTTCATGTGGTTTACTCTGTAATAATGCTGGGGCAGTGTTAATTTTTCACGCCTAGAGGTGTGAATAATTTGAGATTCGTTTAGGATCTTAATGAATATGTTTTGTTAAGAGTGAGTTTTTTTTTTTTTTTTTTTTTTTTTGTTACTTTGGTTTTGACAGATTGATGTAAAAACGCACGAGCGGATTGTGGTTTTGTAGAATTGATTATTTTACGAAACAATTTTCTAGAGAGGAATTCATTATGAGAAAAAATGGTAAGGAATATTTGGAATGTAGGTATTCAAGTTTTTTGAGGGTTCTGTGTTAAAAAATTATTAATATATAAATTTTTGTAATACAAAATAATTTTTTTTAATTAGGAGTTTCCTTTTTTCGAGAAGTTAGCTTATCTTTTACCAGTTGCCCTTTTAGTTAATTCAAACCTCGGATTTGAACCAAGGCTTAGGTCATGAATTTTCCGGCTTATTTCAGAAACGGCTGCACCGATTTTGACTGGACTTTCATTATAAGAATTAAGTAAGGCTATTATAATTATCCCTAGGAGGCTGAAGTCGCCTTTTCTCGAAAATTCTTTTTAATGGATCGATTTGACTTAAAATCATTTAAAATATTTAAATATGAAAAGTAAAAATTCTGACTTTAAAGGTGTTTGTTGGGAGGAGATAATTACGAAATGTTGTTTTCCCTGATGTACGTTAATAATTTTCATAAAAAAATAATATTAAATTTTAATTGTTTGACCGTTTTAAGAATGTTGCTGTGCATTTACATGTTAGCTGGTAGTTTTTAGATGACTGAGATGCGATAGGTAGCGCTGTTGTTAGGATCCATTAAATGTATGTTATACCCGAGCAACGCCAGATGGTTCAACTAGTGTCATATAAAATCTAATTGACGTTTTGTGAGAAAGTGAACATTAAAATTCTAATATTTAACGTGCTGCTGTTAGCTCTCTGTTTGACGTTCTCAAAACGCAGCATTTAGAACACCGCGCCACGTCAAAATAATCTCAACGCCGCCGTGTGAAATCTCAATGCCTCGTTGAAATGGCGTTTTGTTTGATGAGGCATCAACACACTGATTGAAAGTTTTGCTGTCGACTCTGAAACCGAATTTAACAGTCTCAAAGAGTATTTCTCAGACTTGTCTTGAATTTTTGAATATCAGAAGTAAAGGGAAGAACAGAGCTGGGTAGATCACATTCCACATTCGTGTAGTTCGGCTAAAGAAAGAACATCTTTACTTGACAGTACTACCGAAATTGGGTTTATAGGGTTAACTGATGGATATGGGGGTTTCCATATTTTGCTGTTGCAATTCCACATCCGAAGAGCAGGGATGTGATTCTGGACCTAGCGACATAACAGAGCCATGGTAAAACACAGGATATTGCCCCACGGAGTATACAAGTTCTTCCTAAATTCAAATTGAGTCATATGTAAATCATGATCTACACTACTTGCTTTCTAAGGGTCTTAAGTCTTAGAAGATCCCTTATAGGATGACATTTGTTCTCCAGTTTAAGAAAATAACAGCCACCACTCCACTCCATTCCAAATTAAAATGAATAGTTTATCTTTTCTTAAAACATTGATGCTATGGTCGAATATATTATCATCAAAATCTGGATCTCAGGTGAAGATTTGGATCAAGTTTAGCAGATTTGATGGTCTTGTAAAATGTGTCTAATTTAGAGGTACGAAATTTCTGATAGCGATAACTGTCAAATTAGCTGTTATAATAATGAAGTGTGCT
This sequence comes from Platycheirus rosarum, assembly GCA_963971375.1. Classification (NCBI taxonomy): domain Eukaryota; kingdom Metazoa; phylum Arthropoda; class Insecta; order Diptera; family Syrphidae; genus Platycheirus; species Platycheirus rosarum. The sequence continues at coordinate 28,927,845 of OZ020507.1, forward strand.
TGACTTTTTTTTCAGTATATTTTGACAAGTCACGATGCAAAGACTTACACCAGAATAACGTTTACAAATCGTGGTAATTCATTTCCAAATATTCGCGCTCTGTTCGCCAAAACTTTTAAAGTACTTCGTCAAGTTTACGGAGCTTATAATTGACTACCTGAGCAGCTTATTCGCAAAACTATGGATCGATTCATGACAACATTTACTCTGTTGGATACTGTTCATCCAAATTGAACCCGTATCGAGCGTACAGAAGTTGCCGCTGTAAACGTTCAAGTGTGACAGAGCACCCGAATTATTCCATCCAATACATTTGTCAACAACTCGGGGAAGATCTTGGCGACCAATCATATAAGATCCAATTGGTGCAAGGATTAAAGCCAGCGGAACATAAATTGCGTCGTTTGTTCGGTGATTGGGCTGAGTATCAAGAAGGTGAACTAGATTTGTATGGTCAAATCATCTTCAGCTATGAAGCTCATTTCTGGCTTAACGGCATAATGGCTATGTACACAAAACAAGCAGAATTTTCGTTTTTGGAGTGAGTACAATCCTCACGAAGCTCTTGAGACTCCATAACATCCCGATAAAATCATGGTTTGGTGATGCTATGTCCTGTTAAGAGATTCATATATGATTCATTCATGTTCTTTTTAAATCGTCCAACTTCGCTTATGCACCGATAAAGATTATTCCTTTAAAACAATTAATTAACAATAATTAATTACCCAATTACATCCATAAATTCCTCAAGGGAATTTGATATCTCCTGTATATCTATGTCACCAATGACTAGCTTAAATAATTAACCTCATTTAACATCACTAAATAGCATAAAATATATTTCCAGCACAAACAAAAAACATGCCTCTCCGGGGCAGAGAAATAAATTGACATAAAGGATATACCCTTTTGCCAAAAAAAAAAAAAAAATAAATAAAAAACAAAGAAAACAACCTACCTAACTAAGCCTGAAAATAAGTTGTAAACGTGCGCACACGTGGGGTGCCCTTTTATCTTCGAAACCTGGCGACAGATACTGTTGTCGATCTCCATAGGGGTGCGCGCAACTGAGTGCAGACCTATAGGGAAACACTATACACGGATCCATGGGCGCACACGCTCTTGAGTTAATCAAAATTGTACCATCTTCATCATCGTATTTATACATTCCCAGAATAAGCGGCACGGGAATTGAAAAAAAAAGGGTTCAATGAATTCTTGGTTTGCATCCTCAGCCCCAGATATACAGTATTACATATTGTAATAAAAATCCTTGAACGCACTCCTTGCAAATCAATCCGCTCTATGGAGCAATATGAACAAATTATAGTGAAGGTGGATGCCCCAGAGTTGCGTTATAATATCATCAGCCAGATAGAATAAAGGAAGAACTCCAAACAATAACCTCTCCACCCAGGGACATGTAGTACACACCGCACCACGCAATGACATATACGAGATCTAAAAATGTCCCTGTGAGTTAATTCAAACATTAATCACTTCCAACTGTTGTTGGCTGTGATATTGCGTTCATTCTTAATGCTCTTTAACGTCTTATCGCATCGATGCGGCCAATGTTGAGGCACAATATTGATGCTCGAAGGTCATTGATCAGTCTGGGGTTGGATCTGTGTGTGACTCTTGACCAGAGCGTGTACCATATAATATTAATGCCGCGATTGTAATTTGATATTTTCAGGAACGTTGGATGTTGTTGATGGGATTTTTTTTTCTGACGTCAAGATGATGTGCGTGCCTGGCGTTTACCCTGGGAGTTTTTTTTTTCATTTCTTCTCTACCTAGGAAGATACAAGTGATGGAACTTGGTTAAGGTAGCAGCACAACGAAGACGGTGTGTTTCTCATTTGCATTATTGAATATTCTGGTGTCTTCATTTTTATGGATATAGCTCCTGAATAAAAAAGGGTAAGAATGTATCTATTTGGAATTAAGATAGTTTTTGAAGACTTCCTTATCTGAAATTGTTTTTGAATGGCGGATAACAATGACTTTGGTTTATTTCTTCAAATGGTATTATTTATTGATTTCGATAAAATTTGTATCTTGCTTGCCTTGGAAGATATTTAAAATTCCAGATATGGAATTGAGATACTTTGGAATAATTGATTGCATTGCTTAATTAATTGTATTTAGTTGTTTCTCTCATCGGATAAACCTTTAACCTTCTGTCAATCAAATTTATTGACTCATCTGTTAAAGAATTTCTGTTTCGTTCCGAGGAATTTTTGTATTCATTTGTTGGGGCTTTTGTTCAGTAAAACACAAGATGACAGCTTGAGACTGTTTGGTTCATTGAATGATGAAAATCGCATTTTAAAAACCACAAAAGAGAAGAATACAAAGTTCGTTTGTCAGCTCTTTTGTTTGGAGTACATTTTTCAATAGTATTTCTGATGGAGTTAAAATTTGTTTTATAGTGAGAAGTTTTTTGTTCGCGTTTTTTTAAGCTTTTGTTAAAATCAGAAGGTGCTTTTGACAGTGACATTGAATAAGCTCAATTGAAGGAAATAAATAAAGTTCGGGCGTCAGCTCTTTTACTTTGTTTCTTTTAATTTTTTTTTTCAAATGAATATCCAAGAAGTTCGTCAAAAATATATGTTTTTCATTGAATTTTAGATATAAATAAAGTTTTCAAGTTCGGGTATAAACTCTTTTTTTTAATTTATCAAAACGACTGCTGATTACATTCTTTTTCCTGGTTTACTTAAAGATTCCTTATATTTATATATAAAAAATATACTGTTTGTATAGAAAAGCCTTAACAAGGATACGGCTTATCATATCAAATCCTTTCAAAAGGGCTCTCGGAAAAGTTTATATATATTTTTCTTGTTTAAATCTACACTTTAATTGAGTACCGCTAGCGCCAATACCACTTTAAAATAACAAAAAAATTAAAGGAAAAGATACAAATGGGTCTACAATATCAAATTTCATATCATTACATGTATAGGTAATGTAACATGATTAAGAATAAAACACAAAATAAAAACATTCAACAAAGTATTAACTTACCTCGATCGACAATTTTCCCAAACAAATTTTTCCCTCTCAAAAAATTCGTTGTCGAACAGTTCCATCGACGATTCCTAAACTGATGTTGGCATTCGGATATAGCAAGATTTGCACCTTTTACCAATGCAGCAAATACACCGGGATTTTCACGAACCAAACGTCGTTGTTTGCGACGTAATCTTGCATGAAATGCTGGATCCACATACAGCATTCCAGAATTTAGAGGTGAGATGTTATTTGGTTCTCCGACTTTTGCAATACCCCTAAAGGAAGAGAAGGCAAGAAAAAAAAAACATAAGCACAATGTTATGACAAAAGATGTACTTAATAGATGACAACAATAATAACAAAAAAAAAATAAGAACTCACTATGAGTACCTTTTGGAGTGTACTATTGGGTTTTTTGATTAGCATCTATAAATATAATGTGTTTTTTCTTAACGCTTATATGATCATGAAAAGGTCGATTGTTTGTGCAATCTGTTATGGGTTTTCTGGGATGCTCAATGCACATGCACACGGGAATATTCCCAGGAAATATCACACAAAAGTAAACAAACAAGCGCGAACAAAATATGTTGCATATGTGTCCAAACCACATACTACATACCACACATATGGTGGGATTTTCTATTTTGGCGTAAATTTGCAATAGGCAAGTGTGCGAATTTTTATTATTTTATTTCTTTTTACTTTTAGTTTCTTTATCGTTATATTTGGTTCCTTTAAATAATTTATATTAAGAATCCAATTCAAAAATAAATTCTGAAATTGGGAGTTAACCAAAATCTCTGTTTTCCACAAAAATATAGCGTATTCACTTCAAATAAAGTTCGTTGATCAGCTCTTTTGTTTGATATCAATATATTGTCATAAACACCGTGTGCTCCAGTTTTGGTGCATTTATTTATTTTATGTAAGAAGCTTCTACTTAAGTTTCTTCAAGGGTACTTAAAGTATGTTTTCTAAATCCTATTAAAGAAAACAGGAGATCAATGGACAAGTAAATAAAAATTCTTCAATTTTCCTAATTATTTCATAGAATTTTGTAAAACTAATTCCTTCGTTTGAAGAATCATATATTATTATTATTCAGACCTGGAAGAAGAGGAACTTTTATTATCTCTCTAGCATTAGAGAGTGGTTGGTGTGTGCGTGTTCAGAACTTGTGAGAGCAAAGATGAGGTGCACAAGTGAATGTGATTTTCGGGTGGCTTTTAGAGTAACTTATTAGCAACATTTTAAGATTCTCTAAATCTCTCCGGCTTATAGCCACCTTCTTTTCCGGCTCTTACTGGCTCTTGCGAGGATCTCCAAGCGTAAAATTTGTCTCGAAAAAGTGAATCTCAAGTAGCCGTTCGGACTTGGCGTTGAGATGCTCTATCTCATTTACGTAGTCCAAAGATATTTTATGGTGTTGTTGTAGACAACATTAAGTTTGCATTTTGCATTCATCCGGAAGATAAGTAAAATCAGCTTTATAGCCTCAGACGGAAAATTAAAGGCTGGTGAAATTTGTCTTCAGGTTTATTGTGAACTAATTTGTCAAATGTTTTGGAAAATCAAGGAGAATAAAGCGATCTGATCCGAAAAGAGATGTTCAGACAACAGATTGTTATTAAAATCCTCACATAAACTAATGTATGAGCAATTCAAAAATGGGTAACTTCAAAAGTTTTTATGTGTTTTGTCTTGTACATCCCAAGCTTTCGCCTGATGATGGAATTTATTCCGAAACGCGTTGCAGTTTTTAATATTAAAACTAAGTATATTTTGTATTTTAAATGATTTAATTTACAAGAAATTTCTAATAATTTAAATTGATTTTGTCATTTAATAATAAAAACTAATTATTGGTTCAAAAGTTTGTTTTGATGGGTCTTTTACTACATTCAGAGAAACACCAAAACTTAACATTTAATGGATTCTAGACAAAAATTCTCTTAAAAAAGCTACACTAAGAAGAAAAAAGTTTGTTTGTCAGCTCTTTCATTTGATTTGATTTTTAAAAAACATTCTCTAATAAAGGTTTGCTGCTTAGCTCTTTTATTTGAATTGTTCTTGTTTTAAAACTCTTTTTTTCAGAAACGATTCAACGAAAAGTTGTGATACCGTATAGGTTTTGAGCGCCATAAGAAATGTGACCTATGTAAAAAGCTCTACATTTTTAAGCCATTTTGGGCGTTGAAAAATCTAAGCAGAATTGTACTACATAGTTTTGATAGCTCTCCTACTTACAGCTACAGAATCTACTCTGTTTTCTTTTTATTGAAGTAGGGTACAATTTCCTGTGGCACAGGAGTTCAAGCTCTATGTCTAGTTAGCTCTAGTGAGTATTTAAATTGAAATTATTTGTTGAATTTTACATGTAGAGGGTCTGTCTGGCTGGATTATAGAAAGGATACGATTTAATGAAAACAATACTTGATCATCAGCAAAACTATTGAAATTCATTTAAAAACAAAAAATTCTCCCATTTAAAAAAAAAGTTTGAACCTCAGCTCTTTTATTTCAAATTGTTTGTTTAGAAATAACGAGAAAAAGCCACATGCCTGATTATTGGTCTTATAGCCAATACATTAGGGAACTCTGTTAAATATTTTCCTAGAAATCCTGTGAAAATCGCCATAAAGCAGCAAGAAACTGTTTTTTTTCTTTTGATAAATAATATTTCTATAAGATATAAGAGAGATAAGAATGATGAAAAAGGATCACAATTGCTTAAAAATTACTAAACTACACAGGCTGTATAAATTTCATATAATGACCCACAGAAAAGAAAGAGTTCTCCATTTCAAGCAACAAAAAAGTTTGTTACTCAGCTCTTTCATTTTAATTATTTTCATTTTATTAAACGCCTATTAGACACGATTTTACGATAGTAAGTCTTGAATATCAAAAAAATTATTAAAATTAATTTAATAAAATAACACAAACAATTTCCCATTAAATCCAAAGGAAAAAAAAATTTAACTCAGCTATTTTGTTTCAACTTGCATTTAAATGCCATTTCTTCAAAAATATGTGAAAGTAAATAATCAAAATCATCTTTTTTTATGGCAAGCAAATGCGATTCTCCGTCGGTAAACTGTCAGCTGTTACTTTCCATTTTATTCCAATCTAATTGAAGAATTTTGATTAATCAAATAAAATCCAATCTATCAATATAATAACACATTAAACAGACAATTTGACCTAGTGTTATTTTTTTTTACTGACAACGTCGTTGTCGTGTCATTATCAATATTGTTGTTCATTATATCAACAACAAGCAATCATCCCAACGACTGATCCAATCGGCTGTCACATGTGTCTACCTACTTATAACTGTTAAAATCGTATAATTTCTCACAATCATATATATGGCGTCCATATTTGTTCGCATATATTAACAATTTTTTTTTAATGTTACCAATCAAACGAATGACATCTATGGTTACAAGTTAAAAAAAAAAATGAAATTCCACATGAAACAAAATACGCTGCACATGTGTCACTTCGTGGTGGCAAAATAAAACATTTTCTGCATCGATTCCATGTCATTTTATGGCCCACGGGGGGGCCAACTTCTCTATGAAGTTGTGTGTGTGCTTTTTAAACGTGTAGGTATACTAGATCGTCACAAAGTCTACGCCAGCACCTATTGTCAGTATAGCTTCTAGTTTTTTGCTGGAAAATTATTCAACTTTGTATAATCAATAAAAAAATGTGCTTCATTGAATGGAAAAATAAATTAATACATGAATGAATGCAGCTAAACTCTTTAATGACTCAAGTTACCATTCTGCCTCTAGGTTTTCTATTTTAAAAGAAAAGTCAAGACAAATAAAAGATGGATCATACGCTCACCTAGATCTGTTCTTACTCAACTGATTTAATCAATTTTCAATTTAATTATCTCCTAACCATTACCCCTGGGACATGGACACTTGTTCGCTCAGCGCTTGGATACCTATAGTCCTTAATCATTTCTTGGTGCGTTTGAAGCCTTTGTTACTTTTCGCTGACAATATTATTGCGTGATTGGTTTGATTAAACGTTTATGCCGATCGTGTAATAGCCACTGCTGCGCATTGAATGCAAAATTATGTGCGCTTCTATTCCACAAAACCAAATGGAAGATTGTCTATCCAAGATATCATACACACCACACACCTAATTCCAACACGTCGTCTTTGCGTCGGTCGGTCTTGTTCTGCGTCTTCTTCTTTTGACTGCCATATAGCACTTGCAGACTTTTATTTAATAGTTTACTAAGAGCACATGACCTGAACTCTCTATGAGTTGCAAAAAGAAACAAAAAAATGATGCTGTGAATGACTTTGATTTAGAGCTCCACCAGTTATGATTGCGCGACTATGAGAATACGTGAGTCCTTTTTTTTTTGCAAACAACAAAGAGTGTTCATTCAAAAAGAAAAAAAATCCAAAAGATACATAAACCAGGAACGTGTGTAGATACATCGTTGAGCATTCGAATCATAACTATGTGACAAGCATTTTTTTGCGTTTTGATGATGGTAAAGTCTTTGATTTTGTGCAAAAGATACAACCAACGCAAAGCTAACAAGCCTGTCAAAAAAGGGATGCTCCTATCACATCAGATGCAAGAGTTTCTTTTTCCTTGAACCAAAAAATTTACTTTTTTTTTGTTGATTGTTCTGTCATCAGAGGAGAGCAAGATCATCAAAATGCATTACGAGTACGCGATGAGAACCAATTTTTTGTTGTCCTTAATTTTTTTTTTTTATTTCCTTGTCTTACTATATATGAACGCAGAGAGTATAAATAACGCTCAAGTTGTTTAAGTTTGTTTTAAAGGTATTTCTTTGACAATTTTTGTTCATGTGTTTGTATTTTTTTTTTTTTTTTTTTTGAGAGGAATTTTCGAATTGGTTGTGGTATTTTTGAGTTGATGTTGATGGTTTTTTGTATTTTTATGTAAACATTTTCGATATAATTTTTAGAGACGCGCGCATATAAATTTGGTTTAAAAAAAAGTGCGATGAGCAATGAAATTGTCACACCAAATGATCATAAGGAATTGTATCACGTACTTGTACGCTTGTCATTTCAGTTTGTTGGCGTTTTTTCTGTAGTGGATTTCTCTTATTGGGATTGTAATGGTGAGCCAGGAATTGGATGAGTTGCTTTGTTTTACTGGGAGTGGTTTAAGAACAGTTGGATTAGATATCTTTTAAGATTGGATTTTGTTATTGAAGTTGGAAGACTTTTTGTTGAATTATGTGTGAATTGCCGAAGGAACTTTAAAACACACAATTTTGCAACTTGGATATAAACTTTATTGTTCGTAGATTGTATCTCTATGAATATACAAAAAAGAGTTTTTAATTAAAAAAAAGAAAATTATTGTAAGCTGATAAATAGGTGGCTACGATACAATTTTTTTTTTTTTTAAATTCGTCAAAACTTATCTGTCGAATTAGTCAGAATTCTAAGTAATCACAAGAAGCCTCCCATAACTTATCAAAGAGTAAATGCCAGTTTGCACATATCAAGGCATATCAAGCCTTCCGTTTTAATAGCTTAAATCTGTGGATGAACATCGAATTCGTAGAATTTAACATAAATTCTGATTCTAGTTTGTGTTAGGAAATGCACGTTTGATGAATATAAATGTGTATCCTTTTTTTAAAAATCTTTTTCATTGGACAATTTCTCCATATAAACTATAGCTAGATTTTTTTACATCTACATCTCGGTTTTCTGTGTCATTTCTTCATCATCTCTTAAGAAGGAAGAACATGGATTTGGTACTTAATTTTAGTAAAATCTGTTATTTAGTAACCTCCTTTAGTTAGATCGGAATTGGGAAGTCTAGCGTGTGATATTTGATACCTCGCGGTCTTTAGGTTTTGCTTTTGCTAGGTTATTTGGTTATTTCATTCGAAAAATTGATCTAATGTTTCTAATGAGGCTGTATATAAAAATGGTTGCATTAGTTTTCAATACGTGAAGAGGTTGAAGGTTATTAATCAAGGAAAAGTATTGTCCTCGGACTTCTTCAATTTTAGGCAGACATTTCTCAATACTTATAGCAGGGATAAGAACTTGATTTTGTTAGTAGCAGCTGCCGTGGTTTCTATGACTGAACCCAATTCTAACTAATAAAAAGTTTAAATAAATAGTTTTTAGGCTGTACGTATACTTTCTGATAGCTGCACTTCCCAATATCACAGTTGAAAAAGTTACCACTGGGTTGAAAAACTCTAAAAATTCAAAAAAACGGTTGAGCCCAACAACATACCCTCAAAGTTCTTGAAGAAGATGGAACACATCTCCAAAACTTTTCTTCTATGATCAAAGATATCAAATGCTTAATTATTTTAGAGAAAAGTAACTTTATCAAAATCTACAACCCGGAGGGTGTTACAGGAAATTGCGATAGCTACCGTTAAGTCAAGTTGATGTTACACATCATATGAAGATCGTTGAAGAGATCATAAAGATTGTTTCGAGTAAATCAGCCAACGATGCCATGCAACCCGGAGTGTAAGAATAAGAATGGAAATCGGGATTCTTCAAGGGATTTGCATTTTGTGTTTGTTGATTTTGAAAAGGCGTTCGATGAACCATCGCGATATTTAATATGAGCAGCTATTCCGTAACTTTCAGATGATCAGGGACATTTACGAGCAAGTTGAAAACAGCGAAAGGATGACAAGCAGAAGTAACGGAAGAGTTCCAAGTCAAAGTTAATTTTCACCAGGGAAAGCGTCTTCAGTCCTGTATTCCTTCCTATCCTTGACTTTCTGTAGTAGAAAGTTAATCAATTATTTATCTTTGCTGACAATAGAGCCATCATAATTGCAAATCCTACATCTGCAACAATCTGAATACTATTGCCTCCCATGATTCTGATCAGCATATAGGCCTGTTGCGGACATTTATATATGGAACTGTTCTTCCCAAATTCGAAAAGCTCAAATTATCTTGGATCTATGGTCAATACTGAAGATCTTGTGATGAATATTTTAAAGCATCGAGTAGGAAAGTGTTTTCTTTTTCAAAGAATATACTTCCTAAGCTGAAAGAAAGTTGTTCTTTCGGCGCTACAAGCTGATCTCAATGATGAAGTTTCTTACAAGAGCCTTAAGGATACCAACTTGAACAAAATGCAGAATAACTAACTTAGCTGGTACTGTCATATACTGAAGTACGATGTCCCTAGAACGTACTTCAAAATGCAACACTATCGTGGGACTGATAGGTCCTCTGAGCTCTGACATGGAATAATCCACAATCAGGATGCCTGCCGTAGTTTTCTGAAGTCAATCCGGTGAACTGCCCGTGCGGAGTCTTTAATTGAAGCAGTAAAGCGTTAGTGGTCCAAGTCGAGATCATAACAGTCGTCGATTTAAGTAGATTTTTTAAAAGAAATAATAAGCAAAATTAGATCTTCTACACAAAAGTGCGTTTTACGTTAATGTTGTAAAAAAAAAAAAATAACCCAGACCAATCCTAAATTGTAACTTTGTTCTTGTAAATAACCCAGAGTTCCTAAATTAGAGTTATTCAATCGACTTTTGATTACTATTTTTATTTTAACTACTGCCTTAAAGATTATTAAAACGGTTTTATCAAACAGTAAAAATACATTAGTTAGGGAATCAAAACATTTTTTGGTTTATTTTTGGCCAACAAGGTTTTAAAATAAATTAAAAAAATATTTCAAAATATTGTATAGCTTGCATATTTATATAACAAAATAAGTTAACTGTATTAAAAACTTTTATTAAACATTAAATAAATGCAAAGAAGATTTTAAACAAATGCATTAAGTACAAATGGAGATTTGAAAAATGTTGTTATATCGGAGAAAAATACATTTTTAATAAAATTTTTAACTAAAAATAAACAAAGACTATATAAAGTAGGCAAGACAGTTATAAAAAGTTTAATTTGGATTGATTCGGGTGTAAGAATTCTTTTTGTTTATTAAAATGCCGACAAAAATATAAAAGCAATAAACAAATGTTGTTACAAAAATAAATAAAATTGGAATTTTCGAAAAGAACCAACATTTAAATGAATCGAAAAAGTGTTTTGTCGATAAAAATGTAAAAGGAATTCGAAAAATAAATTAAGTGCTTTTTAAATCTATAACTATACAGAACTGTCGAGAATGGAAACAAATTTTACGCCAAAAATACCCATTTCCAGCCTTTTGGAACTTCTTGTAAAGAAACAAAAATTCAGATTAATTAAAATTAGTCATATTAAATAATAACTTATTCAAAAAAATATTAAAAACAAAACAGGACCACCCAAATGACGAAGTTTTCTTAATATATTTCACAAATAGGAAATAGCAAAAGTGAATTATTCACCTCAAATGCATAACTAATATAACGTTCGTTTTTTATAGTTTTCTTATCTCTCGACGACATTTTTATATTGAAAATTGCATAAAAAGGTGTATTTATGATGTCATTAAATTTAAAATCATAGACTTTTGCCGGCATTTACATATGTTAAACATGATAACGATGTTATAGCACCTTAACAGTGGAACTTATTAGTTTATGACGATAAATCTGGCAAGATTACAGTTATTGCTTTGAAGAAAGAATAGTAAAAATCACGAATTTTATTATGACAACTATTAAATAAAGATATTGAATTGAACACTAAAACATATCATAAACAAAATATTGATTGAAACAAAATAAGGTTGAAACTAAGACAAATGTGATGAAATAAAATTTGAAAAAAATATGATCAATTTTATTTTAGTACAGAAATTTAAAGTTCAAATACTCAGTATTGTGTGAAAGATGAAAGAAATTACTGTTAATTATCTTTCGAAAAAATGTCTCTGGAATTAATAATTAATTGTTTTTTTTTTTAGGTTGAAGGGAATACAAGAATATCGAGTCCTAACCAGCAATTTTATCGTAGGTAAGCGACATTTTTTACAAAATCAAGTTAATAATGTAATTTGATTTGATCCTTATCATTATTTTTTCTATAAGACTTTTTACCAAAGAGTTACATTGAAAACAAAATTTATCACAACCGATATTCATATATTCTGCTCGGTCGAAGCTCAGGAAAAAATAAAAAAATGTGTTTCCTCTAAAATTTACATTTTGTCGGTTACGATAAAAAAGCGGTTAAAGCTCGATATACCTAAGAATATACTTTTTGAAAGGCTTATACTGTTGACAAATGATACATATAATTACTTATCAACCAAATTTATTATTTTCTTAAGCTTCTGGCGATTTTGAATTTTAGTCTAGTATCACGATAACCAAGTACAAGGTTTTTAATAGACCCTATGAATTGATTATTTATAATTGTTTCTTGGGTTTGATATGTGAAGCTAAATCAAATTTTGGTAACCCACAAACCAATTTGTACGAAAAAATACCGGGGTTCTGGGTATACATTCAAGGATTTTAGTTTTTTGACGTAATTTTCTTAATATTAGGTATCTGCTGCTCAAGCTTTTGATTCCTTCTGTCGCATGCTAAATAACTTCATTCCATATACCAGTTCTATCTGCCAACTGCCATACCATACTTTTTAAAATGTTTTTATATTTTTTTGAATTTCAATAAACATAGTTGTTGGATATTGTAGCGATTATCACCTTAAGCTCAATAAATTGCCCTAGCTTTTGATCATAAATTCTCAATATAAATGTGCAGATCACACCCGGAGTATAACAACAAAATGTGGTGCCTTAGAACTAAGGCTAGCTATAAGAACGTTGTTCGTACCGCTATCAGTTAAAAAAAGAAAAAGGAATTTCGTTAAGGATCCAATTAAATATTAAAAACAACCTTTGCCAGTTAAAGAATTTCAATTCACATAATCTTCTTTATTTTCTTGGCATACAGTCCACTAACAAAATCATTTGTGTTTTAAACCTAATCATTTTGAAAAGAAAAGTTTTCTCGATATTATTCCCCAAATCCAAAGTTATTAAAGCTTAAGATAGATCACATAAATCCCTTCTTCAAAACCTCTAATTCGCTCCAATTTGAAGTAGTCTTATCAATTTCTAATTTGCGGTGGAAAATACCAAAGAATACATACCACCACATCGATCCTCGACCTCGTCCTGGTTTCGATTTATTTTCGGTGTCCGACGAACTCGACGACAGTGCAATTAAGCACATAAAAACATAAACCGACAGATCCATTTTCTTAAAAAAAAAATCCTTTTTTCAACCAAATGACACGTGAATCCAATCCAATAAATTCCCGCGCTCGATCACTGAACACACTCAGAAACTACCGAATGACAGCGTTTGTACAGATATAACTAATGTTTGACAGATTTCTTTTTAATTAAGAAATACACATGTTTTGTCTCACTTTTTATTAAAAAGAAAAAGAAAAAAATCATTCAACATTAATCAATTTCACGACCAATTAACACTCAAAATTACCCAAAGGTGTGGGAAGATCTATAGTGTTTCACTTTTTTTTCGCACGGCAAAATCGTTCGCAGGTAGGTATACGAATATATTACAACAAATCCGAAACAACAGCAAAAACAATTCCGAATTAATTTAATTTCATTTATTTAGACCAAAACGTGATCAACTATGGTTTAACAAGCACGAACTAATACCAGAATCAATCTCAACATTCATTAGCATATTTTATTCATAAGTTTCTTTCGGATACAAAAAAACAAACGACGTTGGTGATGTTGATGTTGATGATGATGGTAATCAGAATGTTGTTGACAACGTTGTCATCGCGAGGACAACAGTATTGATGACAATATCATTATAACTAATTGGCCTTTGATTAAACACACAGTGGCTGACGGCGAGTCTGAGTCTCGTGGATTGCGATTAATCGCCGACTGATTAATGAATTAGTTTTGGAATTTGATTCGAACTCACTGATCGCAGATTGTTGATGGTTGCGCAAAAATGATCTCCGGAAAGTGAAAGGTATCGTCAACGTCGTTTGGTTGAAGACTTGACCGTATATGACGAACACACGACAACAGCGACGACGTAACTAATTAACTGTTTGCTGTTGTTTAGCCCGATCTAGTATGTACCTCTACACACACTCTATGTGCAAATGGATTATTTCGTATCTCGTGGATGCACCGCAACGACTAACTGACTGACTGACGACTGATCTTAGAGAGGTGATAATGAGACACCGAGTGAGGTTCAGTTCAGCAACCGTTCCGAACCCAAAATCCCAATCGAAACTGTAACACATCTACCATTGGCATGAAACGACAAGAAGACAACTACGACGACCACGATGATGGCACCACACACGTATCACACAAACGAAAGCGAGCGAGCGGGAGAGAGAATGAGAGAGGGTGAAAGAAAGAGAGCCAGTAGGTAGTTGTTATTGCCGATGGTGGTCTTCTCTGGGCTAGAGAAGTTCGCTGGCCAACTCTGTTTTATGATGATTCCCCGTCGCCAGAGTGGAGGAAAACTTATGTTCTAATGGCAATAATAATTACAATATTGTTACCCGGTTCAGTGCTAGTGCTTAACTGAAATTCATTTATCTGTTTGTTGTACTTCACTTTGCCGCCAGTTTGCCACCACCGCTGCCGTGTGTCGATAAGACTCCGATTTGCCATACCTTTTCTACAAATCTGTCTTTGTCGCTCTTGTGTGGATTTGCTGGTGAATTTTTTCAGTAGTGTTGGTGTTAAGGTGAGGAAGGTAAACAATTTCAGACAACAAAAAATGAAGAAAAGTTGTTAATGAAAATCCATCCTGTTCGCACACGTTGTTTGGAGGCGCAAAGAAATACACACACACCCACATGCTATATATTCTTTATATTCTCTTCTCCCATTGATCATGTGACCAACCAGAGCGATGATCATGTTGGCACACAGTTGTGCATGTCGATTCCAGCTTTTGTACAATCAGCAAGAAACCTGTGGGAAGTATTCCTGTTGTAAAATTAAAAAAAATATATTTTTCCTTTGAGCATTCCTTCCAAGAAGAAGAGGAAATTCTTACCGATCGTCATTATTACATACTTACTCATGATCACTCCAGTAAGAGGCGTGGCATAACACAATCCAATGGCGCAACTATATTTTTTGATCAAACATATTATATATACAAAGTTCGGAGTGGTTTTTCGGAGTATTTTTTGTTCTCCTTGTTTTTTTTTGTTTCTCATTTCAATTCCACTACAGGCTGCGTATTTATATACTTAGAACGATCATCTTATTGGACTGAATATGCCGTAGGCTTCCTATCTCTTGGAACATGTGTGTTGTTTGTATGTTTTTCCCTTTCTAAGTTGAGAGTATTAGTTGATTTTTTTGGGATGGAGTCTCTTTTAGGTTTTTTTTCTTACTTTAGTAGGCGGTTTGTTGGGTTAAGCCTTATTAGTTGCCAGGGGTGATTGGATAAATACAAAAATGGCGTTTGAATTTTTTGTTTTGATTGATATAAATTTTGTTAGAAAATATAGTCAGATTGTGTGATTTGTGTGGATACTAATGCTAAGTTTATTTAACATTTTTACAATGTTGTTAATTAGTTAATATAAGGCGTTTTTTCAGAATTTTTTTTAATTATAGGTAGATTTATAACTGTAAGCCGTAAGCGCATCAAATATCCACATAGGAAATGTCTTTAGGTAGGTACTAAGCTACTAAAATAATTTATACAAAAGTCAGAACTCATGGATGAGTAAAAAAAATAACTTTCTTCAAAACACCACACAAGCAGCTTTAAATTGCCAAAAGCCCAAGAATACTTACTCAGTAATTGTGTACAATAATTGTATTTTGCGTTTAATATTTTTGTGTGTGGTGTGTCAAAAGCACTGTTAGGCAAATATTCAAAAATTTTACATAGTTACGTGTTACGAATACTTAAATCAGTGGGATGATTCATTGTATATAGCAGTCTATATACAATGGGATGATTCAAGAATTCAAGAATTGAGGTTTTTAGTTGGGAAGTTCTCCGAAATGTTCTTACTCGGCTAGAAATAGAATCTTCGTTACCTTTTGTCAACTAAAAGCGGAAAGATACAACTAACAATGATTGCAACTTGTTTGACGAATTTGTTTAACTAAAATCATTCTAATCCTTACACATTAAAACAAAAACAAAACAATAAATTGTGGCCGATAAATGGAACGAAATTTTTGAGCATTTTTAGAAGAAAAGTATAAAATTTAGTATTTTCCGAGTTCGGCATTGGTCTGCCAGGTTCCAGCTGAGAGCTATGTATAATAAAGCTTAAATAAAACTATAATTTGAAATCAAAGAAATTTTTAAAATATTTTTTGAGAGCAAACGATTTTTTATTTATTCAACAAAATTTATTCAGCAAAAAAAATACCAACAATGATTTCCTTTAATTTAATTTTTCATAGACTTTGTTGAAGAAATTCTGAATTTAAAAACAAATTAAATTTAAAGTTTTTGTTTTAGTTCTAAGCATTTTGTATTATGATTTTTTATATAAAAAGATTAATCCAAATTACTACTTTTTTTCGGCTCAATCTGTTTGGATGAA
The DNA here is from genome assembly GCA_963971375.1 of Platycheirus rosarum. Lineage (NCBI taxonomy): Eukaryota > Metazoa > Arthropoda > Insecta > Diptera > Syrphidae > Platycheirus > Platycheirus rosarum. The sequence continues at coordinate 28,944,398 of OZ020507.1, forward strand.
ATTGTTAGGTGATTTAAGGACATTTTTGGTGAGCGCATATAAGAAATCTGTTTGCTGTGCGATGTCTAGAACAAACCAAAAATGTCACTAGCATGGTAAAAATCGAAAAAAAATAATTGATAGTGTACCCGAGCAACGCCGGGAGGATCAGCTAGTGATTTTTTTTTTCAAATTTCAAATTATATCATGGGTTTTGCTCCGAGAAATATGGTCACCGTATACCTATATAACCCATATCCATCTACCATATGAGAGAGAATCAGTAAATATTATATACAACTTGCATTTTTTATTTTCTTAAAACTTAACATTCACGTATTAAAGTTGGCGTTTATAATATTACTTACCTAATTAACTTTCTCCAAGTTTAAAAAAAAAACAATAGTTTGCACAAAACAAAAGATACAAATTATGTTGCCTTATGTTTTGTGCCGTGTCAATTCGGATTTTGTTTCGGTTGATCCTTGACGAATCCAACTCGTCAGATGGAAATGTTATTAAACAATACAGCGATGACATGCCGCCACGGAGGTCCTACTTCTTTTGTCACCCAAAAACAATAATTAGACAAAAGAACAATGAAACGATATCGTCCTGTGTTGGCGTGCATATTGTAAATCACCAATTCCCACTTTATTGAACAAATACTTGTGTAAAGATCCCTTTTGGTAGAGCCCATGCTTCCTGTTTTTATTTTGGGATACCAGCAGATTTTGTTGTTGTTTTTATTTTTGCACATCACAGAAAAGATACATACATATTGATTAGCCTAAAGAGGAAATGTGAAACAAATTCCTTTCATGAGGAAGCGATGAACTAAATTTTACCTACAAATATTCTGCTGAAAATGTGTTTCTTCTAATGGTTCATAATGAGCCAACACCCTTCTTAAAGTAAAAAAGATCATATCGATGAAATCGATACTTCATGTAGTTATTCACAATCATATCGGATTTCGGATGTTTTCAATCTTAAAATCTATTGGCTTTACTTCTGAATGTTGCGACTCCTTCCGGTTACGTTTTTGAAGAAATATAGGTCCATATAAATTAAATTTTTATGTAAACTAGCTTAATAGTCCAGGCAAACTAAGCCTGAAAACAATACATAACCCAAAAAATCCATGTAGTTCCAATTTTTGCAGGAATTTGTAGGGATGGATCCCCTCTATCCGCAATAAAAAATCCCCGTTAATTACGGTGCCGTGCGAGGTGGGGGGTGATTTAAAGGGACCTTCCCACTGTTGCCCCGCATATCTCGAAAACGGTTCGTCGTAGAAAAATAAACTTTGAAGGAAAAATGAAGCTGATAAAATTTCCTACAATTTACATAGGCATTTCTTGAGATTTAATCTCCCAATCAGTATAAGGTAGGTATGGTGGGCCAGGCTGCCCCCCTGCAACCCGCCTACTTGGGCTCACTATAGGATTTGGAGTAGGTGCGAGATTGAGTTTATGCAAAAGTTCTTTAAATCAAAAAGAAACGTTGCACAAATGCACATACCCAACTTTGCACCTTCTCCAAATCCTATAGTGAGCTCAAGCAAGGGGGTTGCAGGGGGGGCAGCATGTCCCCCATACCTTCTTCATACTAACATTTATCAGAGTGGGACATATCTTTAATGTTGTTTGTGCTTATACTGGCCTTGCCAATTTTTGTAAATATTCGCCATAATATTTTTGTGGGGTCTTATTTCATTTTTTGATATTAGGGGCTTTTTTCATAATGAAATATAACCCGTGTTTAAACTCAGATTTTAATTACATGTGGTTAAAATTCACGGTATATTAGCGCAACATTCAATTTGGACAGTGTCAACTTGGCAGAATTCTCTAGATGGAATTAACGGTGGCGTCTAGAGTTCCAGTCCAGGCTTAACATTACTTTAGTAAATACATTATAGGGCTACTACGAAGCTTATCTGGCTCCTCTCCTTGGAGTTATATTAAGTCCACCAGATCGTTGCCGTGGTGCAGCGTCGCGTCGGGTCGCGATAACTTCTTGAACATGTTAAGAAGAATTAGTTGGGAAGCAACTACCGCCCTCGGATACGGACAGATTCACTGATAACAAAACCTACAAACGAAATAAGGACAATGGACTTCCGATCTGTACGAGCAATGTTAGGTTCCTAACAGAATACGTGCAGGCGATAAGCTATAGTGGAGGTACGTAAGTATGTATGTAATGTAGGTTGTCACTTTCTTTTATTTGACTAATGGCTTGGCTAGGGCTTAGCCGAGCAATTTGTTGGGGAAAAAAAATTTATGAATTCAAAAAAACACTACTCATAACGTTTTTTGGAAAAAATGTTGTAAGCCATCTTATTTCTTTTGCTGTTTTCTATTTTATGAATTTTTCATTTCAAAATCGTTCGACCAGTTTTTTCAAAAAAATGTTTTTTTTTTGAAAAACTTTTCGAAAACATATTTTAAAATTTTTTTTAGTATGTCAATTTTAAGAAATCTATAGTTTATACTAGGAGAAAAATTAAAAAAAAAATCTATAGATCCGTTTTAAAAATATTCAAAAAACAAAATATTTTTTTAAAAAAATTATTAAAATTTAAAAAAAAATGTTTTTGAAAATTTTGATAAGCAATATTATTTAAATCATAAAACACTACATATTTTGAAAATTTCATCAAAATCCCTCAATTAGTTAACGAGAAAGTCTGATTTTAAAAAACCGGTCATATGGGAGGTACCGTTATAAAACTTTTTCTGAAAAATCCATTAAAATTAAAAGATAGATTTTGCACTGAAAGTTTAATCAAAATCGTAGGAGCCGTTTTCGAGAAAAATAAGTTTTTTAATAAAAGTTATATGGCAGGTACCGTTAGTTTTGGAGCTAGAATGCCAATTCCAAAAACTGTCGTGTAGAGCACTCTAAAAATACTATATACCAAGTTTGAATCAAATCGGCCCAACCGTTTAGGCTGTATATATCGATACGGACAGACAGACAGACAGACAGACAGACAGACAGACGGACGGAATTTACGGACCCACTTTTTTTGACTTCTCTATCATCGTAATATCATGTTTGATTGTTAGATTTTTTTTTTTTTTTTTACGAATGCATAACTTGCCTTATAGTCCCTATAATCGCAAGTAAAACAAGTGTATGCTGTCATCAAGAAGAGACATGCAACATCTTGTACAAAACATCACAATACAAAGCTATAACTTTGTTAGTAAGGGACTTCGTCTTCCTGGGCTCCGCTATCAATTCATAGAACAACACCAAAGCGCTAATATCAAACATAGAAAACCTAACTTTTTCCAATCGTTGCTTGTTCGGGCTATGAAGAGCAATTGAGTATAACAAAGCCCATTCTCGGACAACTAAATTGGCTCTTTATATAACGCTCATCGTCATCATCTTAGTCCTGCTGCATGTTTAAGACCCATGGACTTTGTCAAATTGAATGAGAAGTTGGGACGCTTTAGATTGTTTCGAGAGAAAAATTCTCCGGGTAATGGACATCAATGCTCTGGTCCGGAAAACCTTCAATTTCACCCCGAAGGAACGGAGCAGTAGATTGATAGTTGATTAACATCACCTGCAAAACAAGAGGCAGATAGCTAGGGATCGAGCTGACTGGAGCAGCTTGTTGGTTGAGTCCCAGGTCAACATTGGACTGCATAGACAGCGCCAACCTACGGTGGTGGTGATAGAAGGGTAAAAATATCCATCAAAGGATACAACTATTTCGGAAGCATTCGTTCTTAATATAACGCAAATTCTGCTTATGAAAAGTTGTTGGCAAATTCTTAAAGATGTGTAACAAAAATGAAAACTTGGATGACGGTAACAAACTTACTTGAAGGAATAGAAGCAAGTATTCTATGGCCGAAAATTGGGTTCAGAATTGGATGACGGTCAGTTAAAAATAGAGTTAATTTGAAGAGTATACCAAAATCGATTTATTTATAAAAAAAAACACGCAAATATTATTTTTAATATTTAAATTATTATTATTCCTTTTTTTTACGCTTAGACGTTAGGGCAATTCTTTTATTGAGGTATTTATAGATATGTATATATCAGTGGTGGATCCAGGATTTGGTCATGGGGGGGGGGGGGGGGGTTAACTACATAGTATATATATATATTCAAAAGTTCAGCTAATTTTCATACGTTTATACGTTTTTCTTTTTCTTTTTGCTCTTATACGCGGTCACATCGTCGAATAAAATTTTAAATTTAGATACCTATAAGGGTAATTTCAAAGTTGTTTTTCAATTTTGTGAGTTTTGATTGTTCGAAAAAAGTCCGTAAAACAGTTTTAGTGAAAAAGCATGATTTTTTTCAAAACTGTACAAACTATTAAAGAAAACGGTTCTTAAACAACTTATTTTAAAAGATAAAAGAAAAGAATGTAAGAATTCAAATTTATGCATACATATAAACGAAAAAAAGGACCTATTTTTTTTATTTCATTGTTAAAAATACAAAAAATAACGTTATTTTAAAATATTTTAATGTGAAATTACTTTACCTACCTATTTAATTTTTTGGGATATCAATTTTGATTGTATCAAATCGGGGTAATTATACATTTTCGTGGTCACATGGTTTTTTGCTGTACAAAATTCAAAACTGGACCGTTTTTCATGATGAAATGACGTAAAATGATTTTAATTATCACGCCAAGATCAACGACGAACAAATTGTCAAATTTTTTTTACTTGCGATTGTAGAAACTAAAAGGCAAGTTTAGGATTTGTGAATATAAAAAAATTGAGATAACAATCAAACATGACATTACGATCATAGAGGAGTTTAAAAAAGTTAGTGGCAAAAAATGTCTGTCTGTCTGTTTGTCTGTCAGTTTGTATAACGAGCTGCAGCCTAAACGGCTTAAGCGATTATCTTCAAATTTGGTGTGTGTGATTCTTTTGGCATTCCCTAGAGGGGAAATTGAAATTTATTTTTTAAGCCTAAGACTAACGGTTCCTCCCATATGACCGCCTAGGAAAGCCTTATTTTTCTCGAAAACGGCTCCAATGATTTTGATGAAATTTTTTGAGAATTTTTTGCAAGTATTGACTATCATTTTGATACATTTCATAAAACGGTTTTTTTTAATTTTTGGCTTTGTCGGTAACGGCTCATTGGATTTCTGTCAAATTTTATATTTGAGAAGATCTAGAAAGCCAAATTATTTCTGCATAAAAAGAGTAAAAAACAGGATTTTATCAAAATCTGTCCTACAATTTTCGAAATACTTTTTTTCATAAATTCGTTATTATACAAGACGTGTGATGGCATACTCCATTTTTACTAAGAACCGTTAAGGGTTGTGTTCAGAACGTGTTATTTTTGTACGTTAATGGTACTTGTTTTGATCGAAGATCCTGCCTTCCAATATGATTAAGGACATAAGAGCAAGTACGTGCGACCCAGTCGTGCCCATATTTTATATAAGTATTTTGTTTGCATGTTTTAAACGTCCTTTATATCAGAAGGTCTCGAGGTGCGTTGTAAGCGGTCCATATATTTATGACACACATAGCTAAACTTACTATTTGATTAACGACATTATTGACAATTTATTTAACTTGCGATTATAGGTAGAGGTACTATAAAGCAAGTTTCGGATTCGAGAATATAACGAAAAATTGAGATAAAAATCAAATGTGACATTACGGGAGAAGCCTATAAAAGTTAGAGACAAAAAAATGTCTGCCTGTCTATTCGTCTGTCCTGTATAACGAACTGCAGCCTCGAGCCTTGGCCGCTCAAGCGATTACCTTCAAATTGGTTATGCTTGATCTTTTGGCATTCCTCGGCTCAATCGATTTTTTATCAAATTTTATATTTGAAAAGATCTAAGTAGCCAAATTATTTATGCAAACCAAAATGTTGAATAATTATTTTTTTCTATTTATAATTGATTTTTTAAATAAATTTTTTAAAAATACAATATTTTAAAAATTACTCTTTCAAAAAAATGTTTTAAATTTAATGGTTGGCTGTATATTACTAAAAAAAACTGCATACCAAAATATAAAAAAAATCAAAAAAAATTAAAATAAAAGACTAGATTTTATCAAAATCCATTCATCCTACAAATTGCGAAATACTTTTTTCATAAATTCATTATTATTTAAGACGTGTGATTTTTGACCTGAAAGTCTTTTATGTTTATAAATAAATAAATAAATAAATAAATAAGACGTGTACTGTACGTGTAAGGAGTACGCCATTACTCCATTTTTACTAAAAGCCGTTAAGTGTGTTATGGTTTTGACACTTCAAACCGTTGATTTTTCTACGTACATTTTACTCGTGCCTGACAAAGATCCTGCTTTCCAATGTGACTAGGGACATAAGGGCAAGTACACTTGCGACTTAGACTTAAACGTCAAAAGCATTTTTCAAGTTCCAATTTTTTACATTTTGCTCTTTAAAGTTTCCCTTAGTACGATTTTTCTTTTCTTTCTACAAGAAACAAGAACCTTAGAAGCTGAAATCAATTTTCCTACAATCTCCTGTTCCAAGTAATTAGCCTGATTATTAATTAACCAGATGGCTCCAATTCTAAATACCTATCGCCCCCATAGACATATACATTCATATCAAAAAATAAAAAATAAAATTGAACCGCAGACAGATGTGGATATTTCATAAATATCGAGTTCCATGTAGGCTGGAGGAGTTAAAGCTTCCAATCTTTGTTTTGTTTTTTATAAATGAATTCAGATACATTGAATGGGTTTTTACATGCTCAATGCTTTTTATGGAGACCTGTTTCGATTTTTATTGCAATGCTTCTGATTATGTGCTATTAATAAAGTTCCTTTTTAGGGTGGATAAATGTTTTTTTCCGTGTGCACTCCGTGTTGCAAGTGACTGTGGCAGAGAGGAAAATAAAAACATAACATTAACTACGACCGAACTATGTAGATATTCGATAATGAAGATATTTATGGTCTTGGGGATGGGTTTCGCTTACATTGTATTGGAGGTTCAATAGTTTTTGAAACAATTATGCAGGCGTTTTTGCTGGAGGCTTATCGATACCAATTCAATTAACACGAAATACGATTTTAGTTTTATATCGAAGAAGTAAGGGGCCATGGCATAAATCCATATGCAATGTGATTTCCAAGGTATGTGCGCTTCCATTAAAACAAATTTATAAAATCACTTATGATTCGATATTTTAGTTTAAGTACAAGTATCATATACATGCTAAGAAGAAGAATGTTGGCATAGTTCATTTATAATTTGCTTCAAAAAGCCAATAGATATAGAATGCAAGGTATTCCAAAAGATGTCGAACTTAAGCTATGATGATGTAATAAGATTTTGTGACATAGAGATTGGAGAGTTCTTTAAACTAACGCTTTATGAAACCAAATGGCCCAACTATATAGAATAGATTTTCTTGTCATCTGCTAACATAAAAATATTAGATAAGATAACACAAATTTCATTAAAAAATAAAGAACAATAGGAAATGTCCAAGATGGTTGCCTTGTGGTACGTTGAATATTGACTTACAGTATAGAAATCAATGGAGTCAAACACATTTTTAAAGAGTTTTGGAGTTTTAGAATACATAAACAATGGGTAAAAAATGGGTCTATAGTTCATGACTTTAGTTTGCGGAAAGAGATAGTTGAAATCATCAGCTGCAAGATTAATAGGTGACAAAGAATGTACGAATATGTTTACATTTCTAAGGCACGGCCGCCGCCGGCGCCGTCGTGCCGCACCGTAATGAAAAACTTGGCTTTCATTTTGATAGGGCTTTTTTTGTAAACAGTGCTCGTCTCGTTGCAGCTAAGGCACGGCTGTAGATGGCCCTACTATAACGCCGAGAAGTGGTAATACTGTGAGGAAGTTTGACGCCGGACGACTGCAACCAGAAGAAATCGCCAAATTCTTATCCGATCCAGCATCAAGTATTGAGAACCAGTGCCAAAATTGCCAAACTACAATTAGAGAGGTCGCCTCGGAATCGGAAGAGCTCGGTAATACGCGGCCACCACAATGAAACCCCTGGTTTGATTATGAGTGCCGGCAAGTAAATGCAGTTATACAAGAAGAATACAAGGCGGCGCTGCACAGAAGAACCAGAACTGCTCGTGGTCTCCACGGGCAGAAGATGGAAGAGACACACCGGCTTCTCAGAAGGAAAACAAATGAGCATGTGAATCTCGTGATTGAGGAAGTGAAGAGCTGTTACTGCAGAAATGAAGTTTGAAAGTTTTATCAAAATGTAAAAAAAAAATGCCAAACCTACAGAGCTCTAACAAAAGCCTACAAAGACGATTAAGAAAGCATCGCAGTAGAATCGCTCTAGATGCTGAGAATATGAAATAACCACTTCTGAAGGCTGTTTAACGGCGATTACCAACCTAATTCCGCTATCAAGCAGTGGTTAGTGTGTCGGATTGCTAAGCAAAGGGTCAGGGTTCGACTCCCTGGCCCCCTTTTTACTTGCGATTATAAGAACTTAAAGCAAGTTTAGGATTCGTGTATATATTAAAAAATTGAGATAACAATCAGACACGACATTACATTACATTTACAGAAGGTTAAAATATTATTGACAAAAAATGTCTGTCTGTCTGTCAGTATGAATAACGAGCTGCAGCCTAAACGGGCTTAAGCGATTATCTTCAAACTTCCCAGAGGGGAAACTGAAATTTTATTTTAATAACGGTAGGTACCAGCCATATTACCATTTAGGAAAATTTTATTTTTCTCGAAAACGGCTCCACGATTGTGATGGACATTTTTGAGATTTTTTTTGTTGGTATTGGCTATAATTTGATTAGAACCAAATTAACGCTCTCATATAACAGTTTTTTTTTTTTAATGTAGGCTTTTTCAGTAACGGCTTTTTGGATGTCTGTCAAATTTTATATTTGAGAAGATCTAGGTAGGCAAATTAATTCTGCATAATCAAAATTTTTAATAACTTTTTTTTTCTAATAAAAATTAATTTTTGATTTTTTTTTTGAAAAATCAATATTTTTAAAACTAATCAAAAAAATATTTTAAATTTTATAATCACATGTATATTAATGAACTCTAAGAAACTGCATACCAAAATTTCAAAACATTTTTTTTTTGTCAGAAAACTAAAAATAAAAAAAAGGATTTTATCAAAACTGGTCCTACAAATTTCTAAATACTATTTTCATAAATTCTTTGTTATTTCCGACATTTGATGGCGTACTTCATTTTTACTAAAAACCGTTAAGTACTGTGCTTTTGATACTTAAATTTTAATTGTTTCTGTCAAAGATGTAATGGGGCACATAAGAGCAAGTACGTGCGACCCAGTCGTGCCGGTTTTTTGTTTATCAACTAGTTTTATAATAAATTTTGTTTGGGCTTTAAATAAAAAAACTTTTTTATTTTGGAAATTATAAAGAAAAACAAAAATGGGGCCATGATATCACCCGACTTTACTTTATTAATAAATTGTAATAAAATCTTAAAAAAAAATTTCTTTCAAAAAACTAAAAATAAAAACCAGGATTTTATCCAAACCGGTCCAACAATTTTCGAAATACTTTTTCATAAATTCACTTTTATTTAAGACGTGCGATGGCGTACTTCAATTTTTACTAAAAACCGTTAAGTGTTGGTAGTTTTGACACTTTTTATAAGTTCAAACCGTGGTATTTTTTATCGTAAATGTTACTTGTTGCCTTCTAACGTGATTTGGCACATAAGAGCAAGTAATGTGCAACCTAGTCGCGGCCATTTTTTTCTGTGATACTGCCTCTGCGGGGAAATGACAAATTCTCCAAGAGTAAAATTTAAAATCGCCTTTGAAGTCAAAAATTGATTTAGACAAGGTGATGCGCTGTCATGGGACTTTTTTTGTATAGCTTTTCAAATACTATTTCCCTCGAAAACAAAAGAAAAAACTCAAAAATCATCGATTCCGATGTATTTGTTTATCCTTTCCATTAATAGTCGAGAACAAATAAACCTTCGTATGCGTTGTCAGGTGGAATGTGAAATTGCCTTCTGTTGACACAAGCGCGTAATAAATTACCTCGAGCCAGGCCTACCTACAGCAGCATTTCTCTCCAATCACTTAACTCCTACCTCCGCGAAGATATAGGAGAGGAGAGTTTAACAAATTCAAACACCGATATCGATTGCATGCAACATGTAACACTGGCATTTTATTGTATTTGCTACCGAAATAAAATTAATAACAAAACGCTAATTTATTCCGTCCTGGTCTGCTGGTGCATTGTTGCCCCGGATGGCGGTATTTTCCCATCTCAACCTTTTCCAGGCCTAGATACACACAACTATATAAGAAGATACAAAGTTATACGATGTGTACTCAAGGAAGTGCTGTTCTGACGCATACACCACCGTCCATCCGCAACCCTTTGATTGGTTTATTGTCATGTAAAAAGCAGAATACACCTCATGCGAGCATGCGCGACCGTTCCAAACAAAATCCCAATCTCCTAGCCTAGAGCCATAGCTTATTTGCAAAGGACAAACTATTCCCATGGGAAATTCGAATGGATGCGAATGGGAACGCTGCGATGGCGTAGGTCTGCGCAAATAGTCAATTGTGTTGCAAGTCATTAAATGTTCAGTACACATTGTAAAACTCCTTAGTTTGAGTCAAATATCGAAAATAGAAATTGACCGGAGAGAATAGGCGAGTAATGTCGTGGGTATGAGTTTCTTGAGGTTCTGGTCCTGGTCTTTGGTGGTGCCGTTTATGGAGGGATGAAGGTTGAAAGTCTATAGTGTTGACCTTGGCGTTTTTAGTACGGATAATTAGATATAGATACACCATGTATTCCAACCTAAATGGTGATCATTACTATCGTTTGTCTCGGAACGCTTCTCAGGTTATGGCTGGCACGCAGTTAATCATTCACGGTTGCGGCACAAAAACGCTTTGTGGGTTAAGCGTTGGTGTCTATTTAATTGGGCTTGTAATAAAGACCAAAATTGAATAATGGCTTTTGGAGAAGTGATATTTTCTTTTATTGTGTTATGGTTTTGTGGTTTTTTCAGTCGATTTATTAACGGCCTTGAGAATTTCCTTGCAATGATAATTACCGATTGGTTTGGCGAAGATCAATCCTGGGCAGCTTAGAGTAACATAGTCATTTTTCTGCCTTGTTTTTGTTTCATTATAATTAAATGAACCAATTTTTTTTATTTTTAAATTTTATTGAAAGTGAAAAAAAACTCAAGAACATCATTTTTTTATTTTCACCATTGCACAATGATGTGATCAAGTTAAAAAAAATAAAAAAAAAAAACATTTTGCCTAACTGGAAAACTCCCATCTTCCTTACTGTTTCCTGTCCATCTCAAATATTTAATCGACCATTCCAAATGAAATTTGCAGCCGTTTTCTATTCCTTTATAACTAAAACTCAACACAGTTGAGTGCCCTTCAAAAGGTCAATAAGCCTCTTGAAGGCTCTCAAAAGAAAAGAAGGTTTCCGTAACTAAGCTAGATATATGTCTTTTCAAAACAAACAAAAGCAAATGAAATCAATATTTAAAAAAGATACATCCTTAAGAATTAAGTTCCTTAATGCTTTTTTTCAATTCTTACATAGCTCGTATTTAATCTTTCGAAAAAAAAAAGATTTCTTCATTTACGTATATAATTACATTTTGTTTGTTTGTTGTATTTAAGTTCCTACATAAGGTTTATCTGGACGTAATTATAAGAAGACAAAAAGAATTCAAATGAAATGCAAAAGATACTTTTTTCTGAACTGGCCAACCGAAAAATTGCGAATTAAATGAGAGCAGTCGTGTGGTGCGAGCTGATATAAAAATAAATTGCATGACTGGATCGCACGTAATTGCTCATATATGCGGTCACATCGTCGAATAAAATTTAAAAAATAAGTAACATTAACGTAGAAAAATAGCACTATCTGAACTTAAAAAAGTGTCAAAACCAGAACACTTAACGGTTTTTAGTAAAAATATAGTACGCCATCACACGTCTTGTATAATAACAAAGGAGGTGACCCATTTTTGGGCCCATTGCGTACACCTATGAGACCTATGAGCGTCGGAAATGAGAAAAGTCCGACATTTTTGAAAAAAATTACGTATGTTTCGAAAAGTATAGCACGAAGGATAATGATTTAGGTATCATATAAAAGACGATACAAATATCTTTCATGTGAAAAACTTTTTTCAAAATGCCTTATTTTTCGAAAAGAACAACCTAAAACTTGTTTGAAAAACAACATTTTTGATTGAAGTTCGACAGCCAATATCTCGAAAAAATCAGTGATGACCTATATTTTTTTTTGCACCACTGTAATCCTTAATTGATAATTTATAATTTGATTTATAATAACGTTATCATACACTAAGTTATCAAGTACATTATACACAATTCCTAAAAAAAATAAACAAAAAATATGTTCCACAGCAAATGCATTTTTTCATTTATTTTTTTTAATGTGTTTTTTTTACAAAACATAAAAACAAAAAAATACTAATTTTACAAATAAAAAAATAACTAGTCTTCGTTTATATCAATTAAAATGCCATCCAAAAACAAAGCTGATGCTATCTTAAAAAAAATTGTTGCTAAAACATCATAATGTTAAAAGACCGCGACCGTTAGGCATAATTCATTGATAATTGATTATTGGCTTGTAAGTAAATAATAAAGTAGAATTGAATTAAAAACTGTGAAAATGAGTAAAGTTAATTATTGTGTAAATTGTAGAAGTTGTTTGAATAATTTAATTCAATCTCGAAGTATTCAAAATTAGGTCTTGGATAACACCAGATGAAGTGAGTTGCCATGTTTATTTTTTAACTATCCTTTTATTAAATATATTATTTAAATTAAAGATATCTGAGTCAGATTTGGTATGCTTAAATTGTTATCGATTTATTGAAAGGATCACTTTGACAAATCACCCTAATTCCAGTCGCGAGTATGGACATTTAAGAATTTGCCTTATTTGTTGTGGATCTTCGTTAAGATCTCGCAGAAGCCGCAACTAATCACTTAACTGGCCTCAGCGGTCTATCTTTAATCAATTGTTACCCGTTAATCAGGTTATTTATTTTATTATTAAATAACAAAGAATTTATGAAAAAAGTATTTTGAAAATTGTAGGTCGGATTTTATAATATTTTTAGTTTTTTTAATTTTTTTTTTCTTTTAATTTTTGGTATGTATTTTTTTAGAGTTGATTAATATACATGAGATTATAAAATTTAAAATAATTTTTTTTCATTAGTTTTAAAAAATATTGATTTTTCAAAAAAAAAAAACTTCAAATATAAATTTTAATAAGGAAAAATAAGTTATTAAAAATATTAATATACAGAATTAATTTTGGTTACTTAGACCTTCTCATATATAGAATTAGAATTTGACAGAAATCCAAAAAGCCGTTAGCGAGAAAGCCAAAATATACAAACAAAAAAAATCTCAAAAAAATTCATCAAATTCGTTGGAGCCGTTTTCGATAAAAATAAGCTTTATCTAAACGGTCATATTGCAGGTACCGTTATTCTTAGGCCTAAAACTAAAATTTCAATTTCACTTCTGGGGCATTCCTAAAGAATCACACACACCAAATATGAAGATAATTGCTTAAGCCGTTAAGGCTGCAGTTCGTTATACATACTGACAGACAGACAGATGCTTCTCTATGATCGTAATGTCATGTTTGATTGTTATCTCAATTTTAACTTGTGATTATGGGGACTATAAGGCAAGTTTAGGATTCGTGAATATGAAAATATTCAGATAACAATCAATCATGACATTACGATCATAGAGAAACCAAAAAAAGTCGTTGACAAAAAATGTCCGTCTGTCTGCTAAATTTGGTATGTTTGTATATTTTGGCATTCCTCATAGGGGAAATTGAAATTTTGTTTTTAGGGCCAAAAATAACGGTACCTGCCATATAAATATTAATTTTTTTTAAAAAGCTTATTTTTCTCTAAAACGGCTCCAACAGTTTTGATGAATTTTTTTTTATTTTTAAGCTTATTAGAACAAAATTTACCAGAAAAGTCTATTAACGGTATCCTCGGTAACGACTTAGTGGCTTTCAATAAAATTATATTATAATTATATTTGAAAAGATCTAAATATCCAAATTAGTTCTTCATACAAACATATTGAAGTATTATTGTTTTTTATTTTTGATTAATTTTTTAATTTTTTTTTTCAAAATCGTAGGATCGGTTTTTAAATAGAACGGAACAACTTTTTTTTTAAATTGAAAAAAATAATTCAAGAATACAAACTTAAGCACAAAAATAACATACATTTAAAAACAAAATTAAAAAAAAAATCACCTACTCGTTTTCAAAATTTGATTTTTCAAAACAAAATATTAAAAATAAAAAAAAAAGATTTCGAAAAAAAGTTAAGGCATAATTACGGTTATAATACCGTTAATTTTTGAGCTAAAAAAATTAAAGATTCCTCTGTAGAATGTCAAATTAACCTTAAGTTCTAAATTTGAAGACGATTGGCCCAACCATTTAGGCTACAGTCCAAAATACATCCGTACAGACAGACAGACAGACGGACAGAATTTTGCCAGTAACTCTAATATGATTCTCCACCATCCTAATGTCAGTCTGATTCTTAGAATATTTTTTTACGAATTCATAACTAGCCTTATAGTCAATATAAATCGCAAGTAAAAATTGACATACAATTGGCCAAGTCAAATTCTGTACAATTTGAAATATCATAGTTCTTGTGCACGTAGATAAATCGACAACCTTGAGTTTTTCCTGCACATTTGCACAGAGAGAAGGAATGTTCTTGGGCTATATCTTTTGTTATAATTCCCAGCTGCCAAATGGTTTTTTTCTACCCTTAAGATCTTTGAACACCGTTACTAGCATTAGGGAAATAAGGAAGGAAGTGGATATGCCGATAAACATTTTGTTTTGGCAAGTTCAAATTGGAAGGAAAAATAGAGGCAGGCAAAGTGTTCAACACATTTGTGTGGTGCAACTACAGGAAGAATTTCTGTATTCAATAATACACTCAAGAGTAAGCTTGTGGGCGATAAAGATTGATGCAATTTTCTGTTAGTTATATTATCCGACCACCAGTGGATCGATTACTTGGAAAACCGTATTGCCAACAATTAAGGAAGTTTTGATCTTCGAAATATTTTTTCTTAAGCTTTAAGTTAATAACCTTTTTTTATGACTTTTGAAAGAACGGGCAGAACAATAGCAAATACTATAACGGGCAATGAATTTGTGGACATTAAAAAACTTTTCAAAGTCTTGTTGAGTGAGCAAGTGCGAAAGAAGATTGGTCCATATAAAATCATCTAACGCTCTCGAATACAGGAGAAGTGTTAAGACCTGCCGTCAGCATTATTGGCTTCAAATTGGGCTGCGATCATCTGCGTTTTTTCTCGAGAGCTGATAGCAGTATTATCGTTGAAGGCGGAAGAACTGATAACGATGAAGAATTCAATAGCATTATTTTCCTTTTAAACGACAGAGGTCTTGAAGCATTTCATTCTACACTATTGCGTAAATACAATATACAACAGGACAATTTATTCAAGACTGGGGCTAGGCAGATATTCTCACGCTGCCGTTGCAGTTTCTTTCCACCACGGAAGACAAAATATTAAAACGTAAGAGTACTCTTCTCATGAATCTGTCCGGGCCTCATCATACATCCCGCAAAAGCGTGAGCTTAGTGATGAATAAATAAATGGCTTAGGAGAGCGACCAAGGGCTGATGAGACAAACATGTTTGACAGCTGAAGTAACAAAGTTTGAATAAGAATTTCAAGAATCGGAAGAGCCCCTTAGTTTAATATAAATAAAAGGAACGACTGGGTCGCACGTACTTGCTCCTATGTGCTAATCCTTTTTAAGTGCAGGCGTCTTTTTGACAAAGATTTAATTTTAATGTTTTTTTTGCCGTGAACTTTTTTAGAATCGTTATGGTTTGAAGCTCGAATGAGCATGCGTCACGAGAAAGGGATAAACACATTGTTAGCTTTTGCAGTTTTTTAGTTAATAATCTTTCCTAATAGAAAGATATAAAGGACTTTTTTCAGTTCAATTTTCATTTTGGTATAGAACAATTTGAACAACTGGCATAAGGATTCGTGGGAACCAGCAGTAGGGCAATAATGCTAGGTATAGGGACCTATATAGGTCCCAATAACAATAATTTACTTTTTGAAATCAAATTAATTAAAATAGCTTAATTATGTTTAGGTAGGTATTAATGGAATTTATTTAAGATATTAGGTACCTATAATAAGGTTGGAAGGAAGGTAGGAACTGAAATTAAGATACACATTCCAACTACTGTTAAGCGAGTGGGTATAGAGACAATATTAAAAGTTAACACAGTGGTTTTGTTTATTTAGGGGCAGGTGTAAACTTTTGTTTTCTTGATTGAAATTTTTGCATTCAGTAGTAATCGAATAGTTTTTTTATTTGTTAGTTGTGTTTGTG
The DNA here is from genome assembly GCA_963971375.1 of Platycheirus rosarum. Lineage (NCBI taxonomy): Eukaryota > Metazoa > Arthropoda > Insecta > Diptera > Syrphidae > Platycheirus > Platycheirus rosarum. The sequence goes on from OZ020507.1 coordinate 28,960,874, forward strand.
TGTTTATCATAGGCTTCCTTATTTATTCTGTGTGCTTTTATGATGATGAAATGCTTTAAAATACGTAGGTATTTATGTATGTAGGTTGTCACCTTCTTTTATGAAATATGAAATAAAATTTTGGGGAAAATATTAAACAAATAAAATTTTTATGTAATCAAAACAACACTATTCATAACGTTTTTTTGGAAAAAATGTTGTAAGCCATCTTGTTTGTTTTGCTGTTTTCTATTTTATGAATTTTTCATTTCAAAATCGTTACAACCAGTTTTTTCAAAAAAAAAATGATAAATTGAAAAACTTTTCGAAAACATATTTTAAAATTTTTTTGAGTGTGTCAATTTAAAGAAATCTATAGTTTATACTAGGAGAACATTTTTTAAAAAAATCTATAGATCAGTTTTGAAAATATTAAAAAAACAAAATAATTTTTTTTTTTAAATATTAAAAATTAAAAAAAATGTTTTTGAAAATTTTAATAAGCAATATTTTTTAGATCATAAAACACTATCTATATATTTTGAAAATTTCATCAAAATCTGTCGATTAGTTAACGAGAAAGTCTGATTTTAAAAAACCGGTCATATGGGAGGTACCGTTATAAAACTTTTTCTGAAAAATCGATTAAAAGTAAAAGATAGATTTTGCATAGAAAACACCATTCAAAAAGTTTTATCAAAATCGTAGTAGCCGTTTTCGAGAAAAATAAGTTTTTCAATAAAAGTTATATGGCAGGTACCGTTAGTCTTACAGCTAGAATGCCAATTCGAAAAATAGTCGGGTAGAGTACTCTAAAAATACTATATAGCAAGATTGAATCAAATCGGCTCAACCGTTTAGGCTGTAGGAATTGATACGGACAGACAGACAGACAGACAGACAGACGAACGGAATTTCCGGACCCACTTTTTTTGACTTCTCTATCATCGTAATGTCATGTTTGATTGTTAGATTTTTTTTACGAATGCATAACTTGCCTTATAGTCCCTATAAATCGAAAGTAAAAAGTGGCCGGCTCAGCTGGTATATATTTTGGCAGTGTTTTTCAATGTTTCGAAAGAAAGAAGTGAATCATTACTAAGAAATTCTTTTCACTAGTACAGGACAAATACAGAAATATCAGAATTTAGTTGGCCTCAAAGCATGAAATAATCGAAGACCGTTATTTTATTTCTGAATTAATTTTCCTGGTCTAGAAAAGACAACCAAGTTTATGGAAAAGTATTTCAGGCTTTCAGGCTTTCAGGCTTTCACGCCGTAGAAACATTTCTTCAATTCCAAAATGTGGAAGTTTGGAATTTAATGCAATTATGTATTTCCTATAAACTTTTTCAATCGCATTTGATTTCTCCAAAATGATGATAAAATTCGTTTCAACAGTTGTCAGTTGATCTATTATGTGAAAACAATTTACATGCAGTCATTAAAAAGTTTTCGTTTTTCGAAATGGTTGTTGATAAGTACTTTTAATTAATTAGTAAGAGGAAGAAAAAACCGAAAGAGTCTTTAGCATCTATTAAAAGCGTTGATTTTGAAGTTAAATGAATTTTTCTTCATGGTCGATAGCACTCGCGTAGAAGTTATCATTGAAGACAAATAGAAGACGAAGAAGAATTCCGGACTTTTTTTTCGAATTGTTATCAATTTTAACTGTCTTTTCGCACCGTGATATATTTCTCCCTAAATCTTCCTTCTTTCTCATGTCACCCTCACCAGAAAGGTTTATAACCCTAACGGTTTTGGATCAATGTAAGTTTGAGGCAACTTTTCCTTTTCCCAGGAGTACAATAAAAATTGGTAAGAAAATGTGCCTAAGCAGATATAAGTAAATTACATCAATAGTAGGTATAGAGCTAAATTGTAAAATTGTTATTCCAAAAGAAATTCGAAATCATAAAACGTGGCATGCAATCATCAAGGAAGCATATTGTTCATAGCATTTCTATTACCTTCCCACTTGATTTATATAAAAAAAAAAAAATTATTGCAGGAGTCTATTAAATGAACATCCTGTTTTGTTATAGATAAACATCAATTTAATCTTATAGCAATTAAAAAAAAAAAAATCTTATCCAACCACCCACAACTCCCATTATAGTATTTCAATCCCAAAATATAAGTCAAATCCGAATTTAACTATAAGATCAGATGAAATAAAAAAAAACTATAAAACAAGAATCCAATAACTCATCGCATTCGAATAACCAAGTCGATGATAGCTACCAAGATAAATTGCTGTTTATTGTCTTATAAAACAAGCTAGCGCAGCTGGAAATCTGTTAACTTGATTTATAAGCACCAGCTCTAGCTTCCAGCCAAAGAGGAGCATGAGTGTTCTACATTAATTATAAATTCATTACAATTTTCTGTGAAAAACTATACAATTTGCAAGACCCCACACAAACCGCTCGGCTGCTCATCAAGTTGTTGGATACAAAATAAGATAAATTGTTGGGAATTTAGATTTAGTTAAAAATTATTTGGTTTTGTGTTTTTTTTTTAACGACCTATAAAGTTTATAATAATTTTTGTTTTCCGTAGAATTATGAATGTTGGGTCTAGGAAATAAAAAAAAATCTAATGTCTACCTGACTCGCTGTTCTGACCAACCGTGTTTAATGTCGTCTAAGCTCTTGGACTCCAAGTGTTAAGTGATCTGCGTGCGGTCTTCGGGTAGCCATTCAGCAATCAAGTATGTGAAGAAAGTTGATTTTATTCATTTTCACATTTTTTCTAATCAACACAAAGAAAACTAATAAGCTTATCTACCCCACAGGGTGGCTATACACTTATTATCTTTGAGATACGGAAGAAAAAGATTCTGTATTGTTGTCCATTAGATGTGGTGCTGTTGTAAAGTAATGGGAAGAGTAGACGTTTAAAGGAATGTTCTTTAATGATATTAACAAACATAATTAAATACATCATAAAAGTATAAGTCTTATTGCAAGTTTAAGATTTTTTGAAGTCTTCTCAAATATATACTTTGAGTTTGTTAAAAATTGCACTGTTGGGTTATGAAGTTTTTTTTAAAATTATTGGAAAAACGGAATACTGAATCTTTTTTCGCGCTCGTACAGTTGCAAGAGTTCTTAAGGATCTCGATATTCACAAATCCGCTGGCCCGGATATTATTTCCCCTATAGCTATAGAGAGGTGTGCTTTTCCATCTGTAGTATATTCTACAGGCCTCTATCCAAGAGAATGGAAAACTGCATTTGTCCAGCCTATACATAAAAAGGGCTATCTTTATCTCCCTCTATTTACCGACCAATTGCACTTACATGCTTTCTTTTCAAGGTCATGGAAACGCCGATAAACTATCAGATTAAGAACTATCTTGAGACACGGAAACTTTTTAATGACCGGCAATACGGTTTTCGTAACAATAGATCCACTGGTGATATGATGGTATATCTCACCGAACAGTGGAATCAATCTTTACATCGGCTTTGGAGAAAGTAAGATTATTGCACTCGATATTTAAAAAGCATTTGATAGAGTTGGGCATCAAGCTATTTTATCGAAAATGTGTGCATTTGGAATCGGCGAACCACTTATGCGATGGATTAGAAATTACCTATCGGAACGTCCAATTCGCGTTGTTTTGGATGGCTTCCTGTCTGATAGTCACAAAATAAATCCTGGTGTGCCCCAAGGCTCCGTTCTGTGTCCAACAGTCTTCCTTATTTTTATCAATGATCTCTTGTCTAAGACTTCTAATCCATTAAATTTTTTTGCTGATGACAGTACCCTCAGCTTCTCATACTCGTTTCCACATTCAATTCCCTGTTCTTCGGATGTGGAACTGCAACGGCGGCTTATGATTAGCTCATTAAATTCCAATATGGCCAGCATTGTTCAATGGGAGGGGGGGAGGAGGGGTTCAAAAACTCAATGCTGCCTGGGCCTGCTGCATGCCACCATCCATGAGTGGTACTTGCATCGAGGAAACTGAACAGCTTTACGTTCTAGGAATGTGTATCAGAAACCACCTTCTGTGGAATGAACACATATATGACATCGCCAAAAATGCAACGAAATGTTTAGGTTTTCTTAGACGATGCAAGAAATACTTCTCCCCGTTAGATCTGGCTACTGCTTATAAGGCGTACATTCGCCCGAAGCCTGAGTATTATTCTTCATATTTGGGCAGGTGCCCCTGTTACTCATTTGCGTTTCCTGCATTGAAAATGATAGGGAATAAGGATATAACAGAAACATTTGATTCACTAGAACATCGTCGAAATGTTTCCTGTCTCTCCTTATTTTATCGCTGTTTTCATAAACAATGCTCCAAAGAAATGTGCAGTTACATTCCTCCCCTTAAAAGATTTCCCCGTAATACACTTACCACTAGGAACGCTCATAGATTTACCCTTGAGCCTAATTTCGGACGCATTAGGTGTCAGGTGTGAAATATTTTAATACAATTCTCAGCTAATTCACCCCACCACCACCATAACGACTGACTTCTCTTTTAACTGTTTGAATCAGGGATTGCATCTATTTATCTGTTTTACTATTATTTTGATAGTAATCACCCTATTGGAAGATGCTCTCATTTTTGCAAATGGCCGCCAATATCAATCTGTTTTGACATTTGTGGACTAGACAGATGCAGAATACAAGTGAACAAGCCATGGAGCGATACATGAACCGACATGAACCGATATTCTGAAGGTGGCGTTCCCGGGTAGCCTCATCTCTCGTTTTGGCGATTTGCACTGGCCCGCAAAATCGCCCGATTTAACCGTTTTTCATTTTTACTCTAGGTCGAAAAATAACGGTACCTGTCATACAATTTTGAACAAAAAGTTAGATTTTCTCGAAAACGGCTCTAACGATTTTGATAAAACTTTCAGCGTTCTAATTTTTTTTATAATAATACATCTTTAAGTTAGAATAAATTTTTCGAAATTTGTTCTATAACGGTACCTCTCATATAACCGGTTTTTTTTCAAATTGTAAACTATTATCCCGATTTCAATAAAATTTTGCACACAGGAAGTCATTTATAATTCAATTAACATCGCATTTCAAAATTTTCAAAAACTTTTTTTCGATTTTTTTATTTTTTTTTTTAAATTGGTTTTCGAAATATTTTGAAAATGGGTGGATTGAATTTTTTTAAATAATTTTCCCAGATGAAAACTACAGATTGCTTGATTGATACTAGAACAAAATTTAAAATATTTTTTCAAAAAGGTCTTTTTGACAGCTGTCTCTTGATTTATGGTCAGTTTGGTTTTCGATTTCATAATGAATAGACTTACTCCTGAACAAAGTTGGCAAACTGTGCAAATTTATTACCAAAATAATGGTTCGTTCGGTGGAGCAGAGTATCGAAGAAGACCCAAATGAGTCCATCCGCCATCGCGCGCGGAAGGATCTTGGTTTGCAGGCTTACAAAATGCAACTCGTTCAAGAATTGAAGCCGAACGCCCATCAAGCGCGTCACACATTCGGTGAATGGGCCCAAAACGAAATGGCCACCGATCCCGATTTTCACAAAATTGGGAAAATTGGGCCTCGGATGAAATTTATTCGAGCCAGCCACGGCGGCCACTTCCCCGAAATAATTTTTAGAACATAATGAAAACCATTATCTTTATAATAAAGCTAGATTCTTGGCCATAAAATTAAACTATATGCTTTTTATTTCTTCTTGAAAACCACACGTCTTAAAAAAAACACACTTTATATACATACATATGCAGCCACTAAGCAATTTATCTAGCATTAGAACTAGTTCATGCGACCTAGTCGTGCATTTTAGTTAAATTTATTCGACGATGTGACCGCACATATGAGTAAGTACGTGCGATCCAGTCGTGCAATTTATTTTTTGTTGTGAATTAATAGTTTTTATTTTTCTTGTTATTATAATATTTAAATTAAATAATCAAATAAAAGAGGTCATTTTGAATTCCTTCCCTCCCCACAGAAATAAGAAATTTGATTGCTTTAAGTCAATTTATACTCCAGTCGCCCTAAGTTCCAGAATAATTGTCTACCGACATCACCCACCCTGTAAGAAAACAAATTTAAAAAGTAACCAATAAACTATATTTCTAAATGCTGATACCGTGAGGTCTTACAGCTGCTAACTTCTTCCTCCACAATGGTAAGAAAATTCAAAGAAATTGAAGATACAACAAAAAAAAAACTTCTTTAAAAGTTTAACACCTTTTGTTTAGCAACGGAACGAATAGACCAATGGTGATAATTTTTCATCTTTTCGAATATAAATAAATTACTGTGTCATCAAAGCGTAACTAAACGCCATAATCATGAACCATGACCAAACAATTTTCTGGCTAACTCAAAGACACTAGAAGCATATGAATTCGAGTAAGTAGGTAGATAGTTTCCATTTTTTTCCCGAATTTATGTTCCTTCTTTTAATTTTTTTTTGGGGAGTTTTCCATGAAACCAATCAAGGTCCAACCTATGGTAACACAACAGTGGGTTATTGAGTCAACATAATGGACAGGTTCCACTTGGAGATATGTAGATGATAGTGTTACACTATTTATAAATAAGAAAAAATATATACATACACATTTGTGTACTATGTATCTAAACACAGGTAAAATAAGATGTTTGGCCACCATCATCGGCATTCGTTAAAAAAAACCACTTATCTGGAGGAAATGGGATAATATTTTCAGGGAAATAAAGAACGATAAGAGCAATTTTAATAGATTTTATTAAAAGAATTTTTTTCAGTTTAGGGTCTTTCTACTGGCAAGTGTGTGATGATCAGATATACTTTGGAGGTAGATTCATAATTCTTGAACTGGAAAGAATCCAGAAATGGGTGGGCTGAACCTGTGTCCCTTGTGGCAAATTAGTAACGCTTTAAGTCTTATGATGGAATTTAATATTTTCATTCATCAATTTATTCCATGTTGTATGAAGAATATTAGTTGGGAATGTTTCACACTGAGCGTCTGGATTCCTATAGAGATGACTTGAAAAAAAATGTTCAAAAAAATTGGATACCTTATGGTCACTACTTTTTTTCTTTTCATATGGTTTCGTCGTTTATTTTAGGAATGATATTGCTTGTAAGAGACTTTTTCAATACGGCAATACGGGCCATGTTCCATCACGAAATTTAACTTCTTGTGGCTCAAATTAACTGTCTTTAAGCATACCATTCATTATTGTTTTATTTACAGGAGCCCAAATCTCTTATGTAATTCGACTTTTAACAAGTTTGCTGAGTTATTTGATTGCCTTTCCATTTCTATTGTTTTTGCAACTGAAATCGTGTTAACAATATACAAAATCTTAGCTGGATCCGCTATTCTCTTCAGACAACACCCGAAGGAAGGTATATCGAGAATTTTGGTGGTTACTCCAGCTGATCGATAAGCTTATTTGAATACCGGATGTTTCTATACAAATGCCCATTGATCATTGATTTGTTAATAACTTTAAGTATACCATTAGTGTTACTTCTCCATTTGGCACTTCGGACCATTATGTCATGTCAGCAAATTTCTTTTCCGCCACTCATCCTGTTCTACCGGTCCTACCAGGACCGTTTCGCAATACCAGGGAGCCAACTAGGTCAGTCTGAATAATTTCTTCCATAACTCTAACTGATCACTATATGCTTCCTCGATAGTGACATTGATGCCAGTGCTGAAATGATTACAAAAGAGCGATATTTCTAGGGATGCGTACTTTTATTCCAAATAGAATTAAAAGATTTAAGCCCAAAGAAAAGTCTTAATTTAACTCTGATTGTATGTATCAGACTCAAAGAAGGAAATTTCTGATCTTACATAGCAAACTCATGCAATTCTATTATTAATAGAAATATTTCGAAGACCGGAAGCTTTTTCATGAGCGGCAGTTTAGCTTTTGTAGCAATCCTTCCATTGGTGATCTGATATGGCATATCACGCCGAAAATAAGAACACATTTTTACATCGCTTTGGTGAAAGTAAGATTATTGCGCTTCATATTTCCAAATCATTTGATAGAATTTGGCATGAAGCTCTCTTCTCGAGAATCTGTGCTCTTGGGATCGATGATAAACTTGTTCGTTGGATTATAAGCGGTATTGCGTGAGACCTGTCTCCGACTCTCGAACTTATTTTATATTGAAGATCATTCAATCTGTTACTTCTAATCCACTAAACTGTTTTGGTGACTACTCTAGCCTCAGCTTTTTAGACCTTGTTCGCTGGTTCACGTCTTTCACCTACGAACCTACAATCGCAAAGGTACCGCGTGTTAAGCTCAAAAAACTCCGATTTACACGGCATTGTGAATTGGGGTATAGAAATCGTATGACGGTTAATGCTTCGAAAACTCAGTACTGTCTTCTGTCGTTAAAGGTTTTGTCCATAAATGGAGCTTGCATCTTGCAATTAAAAAAAAAAATAATTACTTTAATATTAAACAGAAGTTATGACCGTGCTCACGAATTTCAGTGAAAAAATGGTAACATTACTTAAATAAATTGCAAGACTGAATCGCACGTACTCGCTTTTATGTGCATATTAAATTAATTAATGCAATATTAAAGGAACTTCAAAGTTTTTATTCGATTTTTGTAACTTTTGATTGTTCGAAAAAAGTACGTAAGAGTTTTCAGCGGAAAAATTTAGACGCCATTTTATTTCTATAAAAAAAATTGTAACAGTGTGATTTTTTTTCAAAATCGTAGAAACTATTTTAAAATAAAACGGTTTTTATTTAACAACTTTTGTTAAAAAATATAATTAAAGAATGCAAACTTTAGCACAAAAAGAACCTTCAATTAAAAATAAAATTAAAAAAAAAAATTACTTACGCGTTATCGATTTTTTCAACAAAAAAAAATTAAATTATTAAAAATACAAAAAAAAAGTTTTCGAAAATATTTTAAATTAAAATAACTAAAGCTACCCCTGTACATCTTGCTGAATATTAATTTTGATTATAATCGGTTAACCAGTTCGCAAGAAAGTCGAATAAGAAAAGGTCCTATGGGAGGTACCGTTTCTAGCCCACCATCTTAATATTAACTTGCGATTATAGGTACTATAATGCAAGTTATGCATTCGTGCAAAAAAAATTTGGGATAACAATCAAACATGACATTACGATGATAGAGAAACATATTTGAGTTACTGGCAAAATCCTGTACGTCTATCTGTCTGTCTGTACGGATGTATTTTAGACTGTAGCCTAAACGGTTGGGAACATTTAGAACTTAAGGTTATTTTGACATTCTACAGAGGAGTCTAAAAACGGTAACAATTACTATCATAACTGATTTTCATGATGATTTTGTATATGTAAGTAGCCTAAGTAATTTCGCATACATTTTTTTGCGACAACTTTTTTTTTTATTTTTTAATTAAATTTTTTTTTTTTTTTTGAAAAATCTATACTTTAATTATTTTTTTTTTAATTTTTAACAAAAGTTGTTGAATAAAAACCGTTTTATTTTAAAATCGTTTTTACGATTTTGAAAAAAATCACAGTGTTTCAAATTTTTTTATAGAAGTAAAATGGCGTCTAAATTTTTCCGCTGAAAACTCTTTTACGTACTTTTTTCGAACAATCAAACGTCACCAAAAACGAATAAAAATTTTGAAGTTCTTCTTATACGTATTTATCAAATTTTATTCGACGCTGTGAACGCACATAAGAATAAGTACGTGCGATCCAGTATTGCATTTCATTTTTATTTGATTTTCTTCACAGCGTAGGTCATCGAATAATTTCTGTTGTTTCCAGATAAAATCTGTGAATTTTCGTTGGTTCTTTGTTTTTTTTTTCGATTGTGTAAGTATTTTCTTTTAGATGCAGCGAGTGATGGCACAGCGAAAACGGTATAAATGGTTAAAGATTTACTTTTACTGGGAGCATCGATGTATTTAGACTTTTGGGAGAAAAGCAAACGTTTTATCAATTTTCACAAACTATAGAGCACAATAATTAAATTATTTTTCTTAAATTGATTTTCTTAATTAAATATATTAATTTTTTTTTCATCAAAATATAATGTTTACCTACAATAGTACACAGATTTTTTTTTCATAAAAATTCTTGGAGCCGTTTTCGAAAAATAAGCTTTTACATAACGGTTATATGACAGGTACCTTTAATTGGAAAAAAAAAACAAAAATCTCCTCTGTAGAATATCAAAATAACCTTAAGTTCTTAATTTGAAGACGATTGGCCAAACCGTTTAGGCTACAGTGCGAAATACATCCGTACAGACAGACAGACAGACGGACAGAATTTTGCCAGCAACTCAAATATGTTTCTCTATGATCGTAATGTCATGTTTGACTGTTATCTCAATTTTTTTTTGCACGAATGCATAACTTGCATTATAGTAGATACTTATAATCGCAAGTAAAAATTCCAGATTCCAGTGAAAAACTGCAAGTGATGCCAGATTTAGTAATTTCCGTGATGATCACTTTACGCAGACTGAAAATTGTAATTTGATCACATGTGACTATCAGCAATGTGACTGTCACATATCACAGTACACATAACTGAGCTTATATATATTATGCAGGTTGTCAAAATCTGTTTTGTCACTAAAAATTAAAAATGGTGGTTTTTATAGACCTAAATTAAAAAAATTATGAAAAAAACTGCACACCTCATGTTTGTTTTATATTTTTCTTTTTTTCTTGTTAGCTTTATTTATAAATTAATTACCACAAACTCTTTGAAATATAGCCACGATATCTATTTTCTAGAACAAAAAAAAAAACAAATAAACTAATAGCGAGTTTGATTCAAGAACAGATTTGCTCTTTCAGTCAAAACATTTGGTTCATTGCAAGAAAAGGAGCAAATCTAGATCAATTTTCAACACGAAAGATTTTTTTGCAGCGAAAGATTTTATCTGTATGCGCACATTCATGTAAATAATATTTTCTGTCAATGACGAGAGACAACAAGCAAATACAATAAGCGATGCAAGCGATGTTGAAACTCATTTTAACATCGATACATCATTTTGGTGAACGGTATTTAATAACAGCGACCTGCATGTCAGAAGTGATGTAGTGATCTCAAATTCAATGTTTGTTTGTGAAATTTTATATGTTTGGTAATTGATGACAGTTTTGGTCTGAAAAGAATAAGAAATCGATTCTGTCATCAAATAATCGAAACCAGAAGTACGCAAACGTGGACGCAGTTTAAAATACAAAATAGTGAAATGTCATTTATTTATTAAATTCATGAAATTGCGATTGTTTATTTAAGGAAGATAATAACAAAATATACACAAATTCTAAGAAAGAAAGGAAATATAATTGAGATACAATATTGATAGTGGAATATTACGAGATACTATAGCCCAGTGTAAATTTTGTTTTGAAAACAAAATTAGTTACAGGATGACAAAAATCGAGATTAGGAAATGTATTTGTATTTATACAAGGCGATTTGAACGGTCTGCAGAAAAGTTAAGATAATTAAAAAAAAAAACAATTTTACTTCAGGGTGTTTTTCAGCATTACGTCAAGTCTTATTACATATCGGCAAAAAACGGTTTTTCGATTTGGTTAGTTATGTTAATTATAATCGCATTGCCCCTTGGCTTAGTGGTTAGTGTGTCGGACTGCTAAGCGAATGAGCCTGGGCTCGAATCCCGCTCATAGCCACCTTCTTTTCTGGAGTACTGCCTCTTGCGGGGAACTGAGAAAACCCCAAGAGTAAAATTTGGGGTTGGTGCCATAATCTCCAGTCACAAATTGCCCAAACTAAAATCCACATATCAAAATTCATAAATCAAAAGCCGCAAATACAAAATCTCCAAGCACAAAATCCCCAAACACAAAATCAATTCGAGCATATCAAAGAAATTAAGTTTGGCGCCAAACTTAATTTCTTTGATATGCTCGAATTATAGAGGATTTTGGGTGCTTGGTGAATTCAAGATTACCTGGATTTTCTCTTCTGTCTACGACGGGCAAATAAAAAGTCCATAATGTTAATTTTTTTTTATTTTAATTTTATATTTTTTTAAGTTTTTGTTTATGATTTTTTTTTTGTATTTAAAATTTTATACTTTTTTACAATTTTTTTTCTCATTTTGTTTGTATATTGAAAAACTAAATAAAATAAGGTCAAATTAATTCACTTGAGGTATCTACGTATCGCAGATATTAAAAAAAAGTTAATTCAGTAATGGAAAAAATGTAAGAAAAGCTTTAGCATAATGAAATGTTGGTTGCAATATATTTTAAGTACTGCAATTTGTCTGCATCTTGTCGTCTTGATATGATTTTTTTGATTTTTTTGTAACATTTTGCGCTTGATTTTTTTAAAATTGGACCTTCACCGCTATTAATTTTTTGCATTGTGGTTTTCACTACAATCATTTCTTTTGCCAAATCTTTTATAATTTCATACAAACCAGCATTTTTTTTTGCCAATTATGCACTTGAGCCGGCGGTGCCAAGCTTCGACAGAATTTTGTGTTCGTGGGAAATTATGTTTCACAGAATCAGCAACTGACCAAAATGCAGGTTCATACTTTACCATATTTCCGGTAACATAAGAACATAATTGCTTAAAATTAGTGTCCTCGAAACTTTTACTTAATTCCAAATAATACGCTGGTATTTCCTCGGATGGTACAAATGCCAGGCTTTTAAGCATACGTATATTTAAACTAAATATTTCATTGTTTCCATACTTGCTTGAAAAGCCTTCTTTTTGTACTCTCCTCCAAATAATTTGTCCAAAATGGAACAAACAACCTTTAAATTGGGTGGATGGAAAATAGGGCTTTGCTGCATAAAAAATGGTTTTCTCAAAGTCTGATATAATCACTTGCGGATTAAAATGAATATGTCTTTCAACAGCCAGGTAAAATAACTCATAAAAGAATTCAGAGTAGGCCTGCAAAGTTTTTTTACTCATAAGGCAAAAGACCAGAGGCACTACCTGTCCATCAATAAGGCCGTGTATGCTAAATAATTGCCGCATAATAGTTGGAACAACATAAAATGTCCCATCCATTAGCCAGCATTGAGCTTGTTCTAATGCCTTCAGTGAGGTATTTGTTCCCAAAATAATATTTTTTTCATTTCCGAAAGATTTCTCACTTAAAACAAATAGTTCTCCCTCTAAAAACTTTAACTCTTCGGGAATGTTTATTGAATTTAAGTCTGATGGTTCAATTGTTGTTGTATCTTGTCGGCGAGTACGTACCACTTTAATTTTTTGCGCACGTTTAGTTGGCAAATATACGCGACATTCTCGTTGACATCCAACTATCGTTTCCCTTCCAATCTGAGACGGACGTAAAGACATAGAACTTGCCATTTCTTTTAAGCTATTGTTAACCTTGGAAATTTGCAGTTTATGTGCGGAAGGGTCATGATTATGATCTAAGGGAGACATATGTAGCTCGTGTTTTTCATTTGTTTTTTTTTTGTAATGACTACACTTTTACACAAATTAACTTTACGTTTTGCACAACACCATCTAAATTCTTTTTTTTTATTTTGGGAATGAAAATGATAGTCATATCCATCGACAAATAATTTTTCTTTGCCTTTATTCGACTTCACCACTTGAATTTCCATTGTTCCTAACGCGATGCTTCTTTATCAAATGAAAATACACGAATGAAGTGAGCTGTAAAATGTTTTCTAATCAGTCAATCATCTCTATGCAATAAAGCATTATTGGTCTCTGTGGACATAAACTGGAAATTTTGTGTTTGGGAATTTGTGTTTGGGGATTTTGTATTTGGACATTTTTCAAAAGTTGTGGATTTATTAATTTTGTGGATTTTAATTTTGGACATTTTGTGGGTCTCCCTAAAATTTGTCTCGATAAAGTGCATCTCATGTAGCCGTTCGGACTCGGCGGTAAACTGTAGGTCCCTTCCATTCTTGCAGATTAACAACACACAAGGAGCTGTCGCGCCAATAAATTTATTTATTTTATTTTTATTATAATCGCATTTGTGTTTTACAAATGCAATTAAACACAAACTTCATAATTCAAAATGGCTGCCTAGCTATTTTTTTTCTATTTTATTATTATTCATATTTTAATTTAAGAACCAACCGTTTATTAAGCATCAAGAAATCAGTTCATAAACATTTTTTTTAAACATGGCGAAAATATCGATATCATCATCATAACATCGATGTTTTTTATGAACGATGTTGCATCCCTAAATGCAAATGACAGAAGATGTTAGCCCTTCACCAATACTACCATTTAGTTTCATTGAAAAGTTCAAATCTCGATTTTGATATCAAATTTGAGTGAAACTCTCTATAATGGTCTCTAGTGGCCGCCATTTTACTTTGATCTGATGCGCAGAAGATTGCAAAAATAAAAACTAATGATATTACCTTAGATATGTGTACTGTGGTCCTGGTCACATATCACCTTACCCGATTCCACACCTCATTTCTGCTGTTAGCCTGAATATAAATAATCCATCCCTTAACATTATCCCAAAGTTTCATTAGGTTCCGACCTTTGTCATCCTAAACCCGTTTGTTCCGATCTGTCGATTGGACAAATCTTCTAAAAAGCCAAATATAAATAATCAAATTCTTGGCGGCCTTAACGTAAATAAAATATTTATAAGATGAATCTAGATCTTGTTTGCTGAATTCGTCTTGAAAGAGAAGAAAAATGTCTGCATATCCCCACCAACTTCTCGGGCGGTTACTTTGGCAAGGAAGTCAATCTTCTGAAAAGACCATAAGCTCACCATCATAGTTTGATTAACTTTTTGTCTCAATCATCTGCTCTGAATTTATTCAAGCTTTTTCAGCTCGGCCTTTTAAATTTGTTCTAATAATCGTATTTCATATTGAAAATGAATCACTTGAAGTCTTCTTAAGCTTTGTGTAAGTCAAAGAATATTATAAATAAAATTGCATAATAATTTAATTGGTTTCTTTACCTTACTTGCATTCCTTGCATATACTAGAGATACTTTTTCCGTCTTAACAAAGTATTTGAGTAAAAGCCTCAACTTACCCATAGTTTGCAGTGTCTTCAATCATTATGGCCGAAAGAGCATTGTTGGATGTGTATGGGTGGGTAAAGTACACTAAGAGAGAAAACTCATTGTGGGAAAAGCCAACAACGAGATCAAAAATAGTTTCACTAAAAGCTATTTGCCCCTTGGCTCGGTATGTTTGCAAGACGCAAACTGAGCCTCCTTTAAGATGAATGACGATAACGCTGACTATGGTCTGGCCAATGGCCATCAGCAATGGTAGTCGGTAAGCGGCTGGTGATGGTCCATGGTCCGTCTGCAGAAAGCACAGCAAAATAATATTAAAAAAAAGGAACTGTGGGAGACAATTTAATGTCCTTTCCCGTGTTGTTTTTGCTTAATTGCCAATGCGACAGCAACGCGACTTTGACAGACGTATACGATTTTTGTCATTTCGAAGATTTGAGGGACTCGAAGGGAGGAGGGTTCTTGGGGTTCTTTTTCTCTGACGACTTTCTGATTCATTTGGACTGAGGGAATTGTTGCTGGCCATGGACATTGCTTGAACAATTTTTTGTCCAGCCATCCATAGCCATCCGTTGAAGTTGCAAAGTTTTTTTTTTTTTACTTGAACTGCGCCCTTGGAATTTTTACGGTTTACTCTGGAGGAGTTGGTGGTTTTGAGTTCAAGGGAATAACAAATTCCTTTCACAAATCAAAGTCGATATAAGAAATGCGTGAGATTTATTTCTATTGGCGAATTTTTTCGGTACGAATTTCTTTTTTTTTTTTTTTTGTATCCTTAATTTACAGTTGAGTCCGGTGGAAATATGTCGTTTTTGGTTGTCGTCTGACGGTCATTCGCTTTGGGGTTTTTTTCGGATGGGTTTTGGTTGCGAGTATGAGCAGATTATTGGAATACATAATAAAGAAATATTTTATCATGGGGCTAGAGCCGCAAAAAAGGAAGAAAAAAGGGTTTCGAGCTGAGTTTTGTGAAAAACTCGAATACGTCTGAGATTTTTTTTGAGCAAAAAGTTGATTTTATGGAATTTTTTGGAAGGATTTTGTGATTTTTTTCTGATCAATGAGTTTGAGTGGTTGAAGATTTTTTTGTTGATATTATTTTTCAAAACGTATAATAAGCAATGTCAAAAAATAATGTTTATAAGGGATAAGTTCTTTGAGAAGAATAAAGTGGAACTTTCGTACGCGCTGACTGGATAAAGAACGCGACAGAAATTGATTGGAAAATTATTTCGGTTGAACGATTTTGTTAGAATGAATATAATGTAAAATTTCACTTATAAATATTAGTTAACTTAACTTAATAAACATATTGAAAGATTTATTCAGAGAAGGAAATTTAAGAAAAAAATAACATAACATTTCTGGACTTCTTATTAGGAATAATAAAACTAAATAATGGACATTGTTTAACTTATGATTTTTTTTAGACAACGGGAACTTGTTGCATCTTTAAAACCTTTGTTTAGGCATTTTAATAACTTTAGAGTTTTGTTACAGTGTTTTTTCAACTGGCGCCGAAAGACTTTGGCGGCCTATCGTCGCCATGTTGTTTTGGTGACATCTGCCAAATCTGTTGTTATTTTTTTTCAAATACTGATCCAAACTGATGCCCTTAACACAGCACAGAGGAGAAATAATATAAATTTGACCACTCAGATCCGTGCCGCCCGCCTTAAGCAGCCGATTCGGGAATTTAAACCATATACATATGTACATAATGCCGTACTTGGGCCTTTCAAACAAAAAAGAATTTTCTTAAAACCTTAAAGTCGAAGAGCCAGCAACGTTTTCGAGAAAGAATTTAAGAACGTCTGATATTATGATATTTTGTTTCTTATTGAATTTAGATAACAGCGTGGTATGTCTGGCACCAAAGAGGCGTTTCGTTTACCTTATATGAGCATCCATTATCTGTCAGAAGAAAATCAGCGGACAAAATTTAAACGCCATTTTATTTCTTTGAAAAATGTAAAAAAGTGTGATTTTTTTCAAAATCATAAAAACGGTTTTTAAATAAAATGGTTTTATTTAACAACTTATTTCAAAAATCAAAAAAGAATACCAAATTAAGCACAAAAATAACCTATATTTAAAAATAAAACTTAAAAAAAATTCACTAACGCGTTTTCAAAATATCGATTTTTCAAAAAAAAAAAATTTATTATTAAAAGTACAAACAATTTTTTCTCCAAAATATTTTAATATTTAAGGCTGGCTACATCTTCCTGAATATTAATTTTGGTTGTAATCGGTTAACCAGTTCCTGTGAAAGTCGAAGAAAAAAAAACGTCCTATGGAGGGTACCGTTGTTAGCCCACCATATTACATTTTTTTTTCATCAAAACATAAGCCACACCTACAAAAGTACATTATAAAAAAAATTGTTTATAACATTTTTTTGAGCCAATTTTGAAAAAAATGAGCTTTTACCTAACGGTTATTGGGCAGGTACCGCTAATATTTGAGCTAAAATAATTTTTAAAAAATCCTCTTTAGAATGTCAAAATAACCCAATGTACTAAAATTGAAGATGTGTTTCTCTATCATCGTAATGTCATGTTTGATTGTCATCTCAAAATTTTTAATCTGCACGAATGCATAACTTGCATTATAATACTTATAATCGCAAGTAAAAAGCTACATTTGCATTGAAAAATCACACGGTCGGAACCTATAAAAAGCGCCAAAACAACAACAATTAACAATAACGGAGTACACCATCGCACGTCTTAAATATTTTTGCATTTATGAAAAAAGTATTTCAAAACGGACGGATTTTGATAAAATAATATTATTTGTTCTGGCTGATGAACTCCTCAGAACTCATCAGCTTTGCAATAACCTATAATGTCTCTATCTCCCGACACCCACAAAGCTGTTCCGGTATTCAAGGTGTTCTGAAATCTCCATTAGAAATGAAAAAATGCATTTTCAATAAGACCGTTTGTCTGGTTCCAAAAGCCATAATCTATCAATTTTTTTTTAGAAATATCAAGACCAAGTAGTCTTATTGCTACCATAGAAAACAGAAACAAGAACGACAGCTGAGAGAATAATTCTCTATTCACCGACAAGCTGAAAAATGCCCCGTCAGCGACATACATATGTGTACCGTTCCTGTACATTTCTTATGGGACTGCTAATACATTTGCATTTTTCGGGGCACTGAACGTATGGCCGATTGGCTGCTTCACACACAAATCTCACACGTATTAACATACACCTAATTAAATTTCATGGCTTGCAGGGCATGGTCGGCACGGGTCGCTGTTCCTTTTTCTTTTTTCTATAATTGTGTTGCCTTAATTTTTGATCGTGTTGCAAACTAACCAAAATATTTGAAAGAAACGATTTTTAGCTTAAAACTTAAAAACAATTTATTTATTTTAACAAGAGATTTCGACGTCATTCTCCGGCATCTGCTTCACAACAACTGTCGTCTGTTTGTTAATTTAATTGTTCAATGATCAATCTGATTGGACGATAGAACATGTAATCGCATTGGTTGGATATTTTGTTTTTCTAGCTTCCTACAGATCGAGTAGACGAGTAATAGAAAAGTGAAAAAAATTGAGAATGTTTATGTGAGTAATGCAATAGGCATGTTAATTTTACATTGTTTCATAATGTAAGAATTTCGTCCGTGGAATAATAGCTTTATTCGTTGAAGTTTACTCAGGGTCGCCCCGGGTTTTCTTGGCAACTCCTCAATCTCAAAAAACACAAAAGGGCTGTCAATTAAGTTACTGAAATATCACAAGAAGCACCGACTCTCCTGTCGCACAATCCACAACTTCAAAAGACTTCATTTTTGCCACTGGTTAACTAAAGGGTTTTTCAATAAGAGCGCTACAAAAGTTTTTTTTAAATAAAACAAAAACGGTTTTGGATATCAATGAAATTCTTTATTCTTGTGAAAGTACGTTTGATGCCATTATGTACGGAACTCAATTTCTTTTGCATGACCAACACGGGCACGCTTGCAGAAGTCCAGGCGCTGAACCCAATTTTCGACGGTTTTCAAGCATTAATCTGCCGATACTGCTGCAATTTCACGTTCGATATTCGTACGAAGTTCATCAATCGTCGCTGGCTTGTTGGCATAGACCATAGACTTGACGTAGCCCCACAGAAAATAGTCTAACGACGTCAAATCGCACGACCGAGGCGGCCAAGCGACTGGACCAACACGTTCTCCAAACTTGGTTTCCAATAAATTGATTGTGACATTCGCTGTGTGGCTTGTGGCGCCGTCTTGTTGGAACCACATGTCCTCCAAGTCCATATCATCCAATTGGGGCCAAAAATATTCGGTTATCATTGAACGGTAGCGATCCCCATTCACAGTAACGTGCCGGTCTTGATCATCACGGAAGAAGTACGGACCAATGACGCCGCCGGCCCATAAACCACACCAAACCGTAATTTTTTCGGGATGCAATGATGACTCATGGATTACGTGTGGATTGCTGCCTGACCAATACCGCATATTTTGTTTACTGAAGATGATTTTTCGATGAAAATCCGAATTATTTTCCAGTCAAGCGGCTTCAGTTCTTGCGTCAATTTAATCTTGTAAGGATGTAGGCCAAGATCTTTTCGCAAAATTCGCCACAACGACGTCACAGAGATGCCCAACACATGAGAACGACGTGTGAGAGACATATTTGGGCTTTCTGCAACTGAAGCCTCAGCGGCAGCAATATTCTCGACACTACGGGCACTTCTTTGTCTCACTGGCACTGGAACATTTTGTACTGTGCCTGTGGATTCAAATTTTTCCACTAGACGCTTTATTGTTGATCTGCTAGGACGATTATGACGACCATAAATTGGACGTAGCGCTCTTAACGTTGAGGCCACTGACTCCGAATTTCGGTAGTAAATTTTAATAATTTAAATATTTCTTTTTTTATTATTATTTTTTTATTTATTATTAAATTTAATATAAAACAATGAATTAAATTCACATTTGCTATAATTTTGTGTTTGCAAATACCAATTAACAACTTACCTGCAGCTAATCAACACAAATCACAAATTGACAGCTAATGTCAGCTAATGTCAGCTGATCGTTACCTCAAATCGCCCAATCAAAATAGCAAGATCGACTTCAGGGTGACTTCATGGCGACCCCAGGTTTCAAAAAAACAGAGAATTTTCTCCTTACGGCCAGTTCAGGTATTTGAAAAAACGAGTTGTGGCGACCCCAAGGTGACTTCAGGTCTCATCAAACAAAGCTATTAACGTTCCAAGTCTTCCTGGCTTGTTTGAACTTCATAGTTGGCGTTCTCATCCTGCCAAATGGTTCTCTTAGGGAGCCTTTCTTTTAACAGGGTATTTTTCCATAAGAAACCAGCAGAAATGGGCAGATGAATTAAGGAATGGTTTGGCGAATTTAGAACTCTTAACCATTATTTCCTCGGTCTAAGGCATAAGACACACTCGCCAAATTTGATTTTTTTATTCTAGGTGTTCATTGCATTCTTTACTTTTACAAACGTGAGAAACTTATTAAAAAAAACTCCAGAATTTACTTTTATCAATTCAGAAAGAAAAAAACAACCTCACCATCATTAGAATTTGACATTTTGTTGGTTCTCCTATTTATGGAGCGTGGGAAGGTGCATATTAAAAGGTAGTAAAGGTATCGCTTGTAGATACAATATCTTATATTGTCGTCAAACTTAAATATTGACCTTTTTGTCATCAATTAGTCATTGCGGCATAATGTTTGTGTCATCGACGACACACCTGTATACCAATGATATGATGTGTCAGTACAATGTTGACTCCAAGCAAATATCTTTTGTTTCGATATCTTAAGAGGTTTTTTTTTAGCTCTTGAAGAAATTTAACATAAAAGTACCTATCTCTGGGAAAGAAAAGACTCAAGACTCCCCCGCACCCAGGATAGATAAGCTACGTTTACTGTGAAATCGCATTAAAGCTATTAGCTAGAGTAAACATTTTCTTCGATTTTATTTGTCATTCAATTGCTTATAATTAACTAAATTAACAAAACAAAACAGAAAAAAAACTCCCACGAGTTGGTAAACACTTTTACCAATGGCCTCGAGATGGAACATTGTATAGTTGAACCGCATGCTATGAATTCCGGGTGTATAAAATATAAAAGGCTTTATTTATCTATAAATGTATTTATTTTTATTATTATGTCCATAATTAATCATTATTTATAACTAACATTTATTATAGTATTATTTCATGCATTTTTTTGTATTTATTTATTTATTAATTTGTATGTTAATATTGTTATTTTTCCTTGTTTATGTATTTTTGTATTTGTTTTTTTAGATATTTTTTAATATTTATTTATTATTTTTTATTTATTTTGTTAATTTATTTATTTATTATTTATGTTTTTATTTATTTATTAATTTATTTATTTATCAATTTTATTATTTACTTATATAATTATTTATTTTTTGTTTATTTATACTTAACTGTTTCTTTATTTAATCATAAATGTGTGTTTTTTTTCTGAATTCCTAAATTTTTGTTTGATTTGTTTATATACATTTTACATTTTTGCGTTTTTAAACTTAAGTTGTATGTAAAATATTTAATACATTTGTAAATACGCATTCCTTGTCACCTTAAGTTTATTCATTTTCTAATGTACACCTTGTATTAAAGTATATAATGCATGTTTACACATATGTAGGTCCTTTATTTATTTATTTTTTATATCATTTTTTTTTATCATTTTTACTTGCGATTATAGGGACTATAAGGCAAGTTATGCATTCGTAAAAAAAAAAAAATTCTAACAATCAAACATGATATTACGATGATAGAGAAGTCAAAAAAAGTGGGTCCGGAAATTCCGTCCGTCTGTCTGTCTGTCTGTCTGTCTGTCTGTCTGTCTGTCCGTATCGATATCTACAGCCTAAACGGTTGGGCCGATTTGATTCAAACTTGGTATATAGTATTTTTAGAGTGCTCTACCCGACAGTTTTTGGAATTGGCATTCTAGCTCCAAAACTAACGGTACCTGCCATATAACTTTTGTTAAAAAAACTTATTTTTCTCGAAAACGGCTCCTACGTTTTTGATAAAACTTTCAAAATGATGTTTTCTGTGCAAAATCTATCTTTTAATTTTAATGGATTTTTCAGAAAAAGTTTTATAATGGTACCTCCCATATGACCGGTTTTTTAAAATCAGACTTTCTCGTTAACTAATTTACGGATTTTGATGAAATTTTCAAAATATGTAGTGTTTTATGATTTAAAAAATATTGCTTATCAACATTTTCAAAAACATTTTTTTTTTAAATTTTAATAATTTTTTTAAAAAAATATTTTGTTTTTTGAATATTTTGAAAACGGATATATAGATTTTTTTTTAAATTTTTCTGCTAGTATAAACTACAAATTTCTTAAAATTGACATACTTAAAAAAATTTTAAAATATGTTTTCGAAAAGTTTTTCAAAAAAAAACATATTTTTGAAAAAAACTGGTCGAACGATTTTGAAATGAAAAATTCATAAAATAGAGAACAGCAAAAGAAATAAGATGGCTTACAACATTTTTTCCAAAAAACGTTATGAGTAGTGTTTTTTTGAATTCATAAATTTTTTTCCCCAACATTTTATTTCATATTGCTCGGCTAAGCCCTAGCCAAGCCATTAGTCAAATAAAAGAAAGTGACAACCTACATTACATACATACTTACGTATTTTAAAGTATTTTTCATCATCATAAAAGCAAAGAATAAATAAGGAAGCCTTTGATTAACACACAAAAACAACTAACAAATAAGAAAACTATTCGATTACTACTGAATGCAAAAATTTCAATCGAGAAAACAAAAGTTTACACCTTCCTATAAATAAACAAAACCACTGTGTTAACTTTTAATATTGTCTCTATACCTACTGGCTTAACAGTAGTTGGAACACGAATCTTAATTTTAGTACCTACCTTCCTTCCAACCTTATTATAGGTACCTAAATCCTTTATAAATTCCATTGGTCCCATATTGGGACGTATAAAGGTCCCTTTACCTAGCATTATTGCCATACTGCTGATTCCGACGAATCTTTATGCCAGTTGTTCAAATTTTTCCATACCAAAATGAAAATTTAACTGAAAAAAGTCCTTTGTATCTTTCTATTAGCAAATTATATTATAAACAGTAAGCAGCAAGTGGAAAGATAATACTACACTAAAAAACTGCAAAAGCTAACAATCCTATATATTTATGTGTTTATCCCTTTGTCGTGACGCATGTTCGTTCGAGCTTCACCCCAAAACGATTCTAAGGAAGTTGCACGTCATACAAAAAATATTAAAATAAAATCTTTGTCAAAAAGACGCCTGCACTTAAGAAGGATTAGCACATAAGAGCAAGTACGTGCGACCCAGTCGTGCCTTTTATTTTTTTTGCATGAAGGTTTTTACTTTCGTTGTTTTCCTTCAATTAAATGTTTTTTTTTCCCAATTTTTTATTTTATTCCATTAAATAATGTTTCAGTAGTAAGAAATTATATTTCAAATCTCTGAATGTAAAACGTGCGGTTGTGGAGCTTGTTAAAAATTTTAAACGAAATAAATACAATACAATACAAAATATAAAAGGACATGTGAGTGGGTAATTTTTCTGAAGCAAAAGTCTCAAAAAAACCAATAGCAATTAATGATTTTTTAAAAAAAGTCTGCAAGGTTCATGAAGAAAATATAGACACCATGACGCGTCGCCCTGTAGCGCTCAGTATCGAAGAAGACCCAGAACTCAGAAGTGTCGATTCGGTGCTAATTAAGCTGAGTAATAGAGTTAAAACGTCATATCTAGCAATTGGACTTGTGTGCTTGTTTAAAATCAGCTGATATAAGATAAAAGATAACGCCGTGACTTAACAAATCGGTGGTTGTATGTTTGACCGGAGATCCGGGGCAGTTCTTCTAGACAAGGTACATTCTTGGTGGACTGGCTTTGTCAGAAGTCAGAAGTTTTTTCATGATATGGCGGCATCATCGGACCTAACTTCTCTCTAATAAGGCACTTAACAGTCTCGGTTGCAAGGCGATGTTATAACCGACCACAGCTCGAAAACATCGATACAGATCTGAGCTTTGATTCTAACAAGATGGCGCCCGATAACATTCGAACGACGCAATGCTCGAACTTTGGAAGGAGAAATTTCACGACTGGGTCATCTCACGGTTAGCATTAACCAGTTGGCCGACGCGATAATGCGGTCAAGCACTACTCAATTATTTACTCTTAAGTTAATCTACTACTTCGCTAATCATTTTCCTGAATTGGAAAATCTTGAGGTCAGTATTCAAGATGCTGCTGCCTGAATAGTGTCTCGTGCATATAGGACCAGGGCCACCGAGAGAATATTTGGGCCCGGAAATACTTTGAAGCTCTTTTTATAAATAACTTGATTTAGATTAGGAATTGGTGGATAATATTCAAGCCACAAAAGGAATTTTTTCGGATTGTCTATTACCTCCTAGCTAAGCTAGCATTACAGTTTGGGCCACATTTAGTTTTGTTTGTCTGAACCATCAAATTAGCGATTCGAAGATCTCCCGGGTCATTAATTCAATCATCTTTTGGCTAAGTTTGTGTCGCTGCATAAGTTAGGTAATGTTAGGTTGAACGATAGTCAAATCATGTCACTCGGATCTCAAGAATCCATTGCGGTTCTCAGGAATAGGAGGAATAAGTGAGGAATTTGGAGGAGAGTTAGTTAAGGGGTGCCCCCTTAAACCATCCTAGGATTTTGATGAATTTTAGAATGTTTTAAAGTGGCTTTTTTTTAAACTTAGCCCAAATCGTCAAGAAAATATTCTCCGAGGGCTGTTTTCGTGATCTGAGCTAGGCTGTGGCATTCACAACAGAAGTGAAATGAGCCTCTTCTGCATCAACATCTTGACACCATCTGCATAAGTTTGATGTACGAAGGCCCATTCTACTCATGTGAGCTCCCATTGAGTTGTGACCCATAAACACACAAACCAAAAGGGACAGGTGAGGTCTAACTAGCTTTTTAATGTATTGTGTATTTTTCTTTGAGATGTTTGGCCAAAGACTTCGTGAGAGCCGACAGTTATCAAGTTTTGACCATCTCTCGTTTTCGGCTTTGAGGAAATATTCGTGAGTTCTTTTTTTCTTATTTTCCAATGGCTCAAGTACCCAGGAACGGTTTGGCCTGGTTCCATTAATGAACAGTTTTAGCCAGTTTGTCAGCCTTTTCGTTTCCGTGAATGTCGCAGTGTCCGGAAACCCATTGGACAGTAACCAGATTATTGTGACATCTGTCGATCAGTTGAGACTTGAAGACGATTGCCGATTTGGCCTTGATTGCCGCTTGGCTGTCTTTGAAAATATCAATTTTTTGTTCTCCAGGTTAAAAGATAAAAGTTCTTTTGCGTCTTCGCCTACTGCGAGCACTTCTCCCTGAAAAACACTACTGAAGCTTGACAACTTTACAGATCTATTTATTAGTGGCTTTATTGAGAAAATACCAGACCCTACCCCTGCTTCCGTTTTAGAACCGTCTGTATAGACCGAGATAAGATTTTTATTTACGACCCGATTGATGGTGCCACCGTGCGGTACAGTATAGTCGGTTTGGCTATCAGGGTCTATATAATTTTCTATAATCTTATGACCATACTGGAAATTATTCCAGTTGTTTGAATGCCTTAATCTTAAGGCACTTTTGGCCGCCAGTTCCTTTATAAAAAGGTCTTATGAGAGGAATGTTTCTTGGGCTGCGGTTGGAGTGGTTCTTAAAGCACTTATAGTACCAATGCACGCTAGTCTTTGAATTTTTGTCATAGATTTGAGATTGGTTGCCTTGTCAAAGACAGGCCCCCAAACCAAACATGCGTATGTCAGAATTGGTCTGACGATGGCAGTGTACATCCAATGAATGTATTTTGGGCTAGGACCCCATCTCTTGCCAAAAATTGTACTGCAAGTATACAAAGCTTCCTTTGATATTTTATCTCCAGTCTAGTTTACGGTCTAATACTATTTAATATTTGTTTAATATAATATTTGAAATATAATATTTAATAATATTTCGGTCGTTTCGTTTTCTTGTAAACAAAACTAGTTTGGTCTTGAGCGGATTTACATTACATTACAGGGCAGCTTGCTGAAGTTCCCACAGGGTGAAAATAAATTTACCTGATAACATTAAGACACTGTCGTCCACATTAGCCACTACTTTGACTCCAGTAAGATTCAGTTTGACTAGAATCCCATTGACGACCAGTGACCAAATCAGTGGTGTTCCTTTTGGTTCAGTATGACTTGGCTTGCCAGTTTTCGGAATGACATTGACTTTTCTCCAACTGGTTGGAATATAGGTGATGTTTAAACAACCTCTGAATATTTCCACCAGAATAGACAAAATGATTTATTTAGGCCTTAGGAGCATAATCGGAATTATTCCATCAGGCCCTGCAGATTTATTTGCTGAGAAAGAGTCTATGGCCCAAAGCAGTTTCTTCTTATCTATTATTTGGTTGCCTATGCTTGAGTTCATTCTTATGTTAGGGCCTCCTTCCAAGTTGTGTGTGTCGAAGCCACAGCCAGGGAAGTGAGTGCTCATACGTAACTCTAGGGTTTCTGTGAAGGAGTCGGTCTAGGTACTGTCCGGTCTTTTAAGATAACCTGGAGCTCAGTGGACCTTGGACATAACTTTTCTGAGTTTCTACGTTACTCTTTCGAGCGATTCAAAGAGCATGGAGATAGAGTAAATCTTGAGCATCGTACTAAAACATACATTTCCCGATCAACTGAAATCACACTGTGACTGTGTGCGTCCAGGTTTGTCAATATTGTCAGTGTTTATGTTTTGAAAAATCAAACATTCTGTTGTATGGAGATAATGTAAAACTCGGTTGATTCCGCATCGCTTTGTCTACATCTTTTTTGACATCAAAAGTGTCGGTGCTTTACCTACTTACCGACCTTAATAGAACAGCATACATTTTCCATCGAAGAATGAGTTTTGCACAGAGGTTACATTATTGACATTATTCTCGAGTCTATAGGTACTGTCGAAAGGCTCTTTGAAATTGATGATCAGGTAGAAAATATCAATTTTTATTTCTTGGGTTTCTTGCAAGATCTGCAGATTTCAATTTGCATAGACTTTACCGCCTTGAAAACGCAATATTTCTGAGCAAGTTATATTTTTGAAGAATATTTTGACAGAGTTCAGGAATCATCATAATTTTATGTGGAGACCATTAATTCTACAGTGGACCTATCTCTACTAGAGTAAAAATCAGCCAAAGGCAGCATAACACTTTTCTAGAAGTTTAGGTCCCATTCGAAAAAGAAGGAAAAGAATACAAAATGGTTAACGAATTTAAGCTATTATCGGACAAGCTTTGGATACCATATGCTCCCTCGGTTTAGAATAACTAAGGCCCTCATATAGCTTTAACAAGGGGGTCAAGTGAAATTTAATAAGAAACTGATATCGAGGTAACACGTGTCATAAATTTGGATATCCTGTTAACCTTTAGAACCTATTATAGCTTTGTTAGTGCCTTTTGCTTTACACCAAAGTTCTAGTATCGAACTTTTAGATGATCCACTTGATATGTTTATTAGTCTCAAAAAGAAACACAGTCATTGCGATATTGCTGCTTTTTTAATTGTTATTCATTTTCATTTCGATTCATTTTTATGTTCCGTTTTTCTTAAATAAGTTAGCTAGACAAAAATCTTAACAGCTAGCTTATATATTTACTTAGCTAACTTACTGGCCCTATGCGGGCGCTATAAATTATTCATTATCTTGTTTTACTGTTTTTCGAAGCTACCCTAACTTAAGTATATTTAAAAGTTCAACTTTATTAAACTGTATTGACCCAGAAAACTAAACTTAAAAACTACCTTATAGCCTACAACTACATACAATTACTTTTTTTTTTTTTTTTTTTTTTGATTGTTTCTTTCATGATCTGAAACTTTTCTTAAATTTTTGTTCGTTTTCCAATTGCAATAGGAAACCCTTAATATTGACTCGTTTGCACTGTTTTATTTTTATTTTTGTCTTGTTTTGGTTTTTTTTTGTTTCTTTATAATATTGAAAAACTAAATTATTAAAATCTTTACTTCCTCAAATGTCATTTCCTAAGAGCGTTAGCGTGAAAATAGAATGAATTAAAATAAAACGTTTGATGAAACGGCCATACCAAAAAAAAAAAAAAAAAATAAAACAAAAACAAAACATATCAAAAACTTTTCTTGAGCATATTTACTGATATATTTTTGTTTTGTTTATATACAGCATCTTCAGAAACTTTGTCGTTATTGGTAACTTAAAAGATACTACGTCAAGTAAACTTAATTAAAATTGACACCTTTACACATTCAGGTTTGAGATAACATGACCTGATGTACTGGCTACTGGGTTTAGAATTATGATATAACAGAACAGAATCAATTGCTCAAAAAAGAAAAAAATTGGTGCAAAGATGTAAAGGAAGACAAATTTTGATAAAAATTTCTTCCGAAGGAAGAGAACTCTTTAGTTATAAAGTGTGCAAAATGTTTGTATTGGTTCGTACCTTAGTCTTCTTCTTATTCTTTAAAGATGATTGTTACAATCTAGAATGGAACCACAAGACTACCATTTCTCTGCTTCGCCCAAGGGTTCCATATGTGGGGGTTCACTTCAGACCTCCCGTTATGGATTGTTCCACGTCTGAGGCCAACTAAATGCAGATGTCGTTGCATTCGTTTGATCCATTAGTTCTTGTGCCTGCCTTAATTTTTTTTGTCGACACATGCTTCCTCCATTTTTGTTTTTGTTTGATCTTTTATTAACGGTGATCTCCAGTCATGTTAATCCATGGATTTGTATGAAAACTTTTGGGAAAGCTTATGGTCATTGCTAAGATACAATTTCTCCTTTATCCTCCTTTAAAGCGGACTTTAAAGATAATCGGTAGAAATAATCTACCTCGTCCCTATACAGGGAAGGCTTTGATCCTTAGAAAACAGGATTATTTTAGAAGTAACGTCATTAATTGCAATTGCAACATTTAACTAAGCGCCTCTTGACATCTGTCACCTTTGCATTTGACATCTGCTCTTGTACCTCCAGAGCTAGGGCACTCAAAGATACCACCATATCGACTTCATCATGCATGGTAATGGTGGACACCAATCTAATTCTAATTCGTTGCGGTTGACATAGCCAAGGTACATAAATATTATTGTCGGGGTCAATGCGTGTTTCTATGTTACGACCCTATAGGAGTTAATAAAAATAATTCAACTGACCACCCTCATATAACAGCCAACTTACGAGGATTTGATACCGACAAAAGGGTGCCACATAAAGGCGGTAACATTTCTATTATTTTCAAATAGTCAAACACGCTATTTCAATCCGAACGACCGACGCATGAACTACCACGACGACGACCGACGAGCCTTATTTTATGTCTCAATCCAGCATTTTTTTCTTCATCATGTAACATAGTGATTACACGAGGAACTACAAACATCTACAACAAAGGCGGCCGTGTCTATAGAAATAGATTAGATACATTCATGGAGGGATCTCTATAAAGGAGGACGCATCCTTTTTGTTAAATTGAGATGTAATATGTTATTTCTGTTACCCCAAATTAGGCACCTAAAACTGTTGCCGAACAAGGAAGAGGAAAGGCCACCAAAGTAATGAAAACCTATGAAGTGAAAGGTCGTGATGATCCTGTCCTGTGGGACCTTTTCATTTCTCTCTTTTACTACCCGGTGGCCTTAACTGTTCAATGATAACACAATGTAATGCAGAAGCGGTGATGACAGTTTTATTGTTATGGAACTCGGTTGGAAGTTTGCAGCTTCCTTGTTTCGTGAGTGTGTGTGTTTATGTGTGTTGGTATGTATGTGGCCGGCCAGAGGTGGGATGGACTCCCTGCCAGGACACTTATCACTTTTGCGATAATTTGACTGACATGGCGTGTCCCTTTTGTTTTTTCTTGTTTTTGTTCTGACCACCCAAAAAGTTTTTACGGCTCATGATAAATATGTTAATAAATAATGGTCATCGTAAGTGGTTTCGGGATTCGGGTATGAGAATGGGAGAAGTATTTTAACATATTTATCACAAATGCATAACAATATTGCTTACTAACCGCCAGCCACTTTGAAATAGGTATTGGTAGTGCAGCTTGAAAGAAGTCTTGGGAATTTTCAGTTGTGTGTTATTTAAGGAGGTTGACATTGGAATAGCTTATCTGCGCTTCTGTCAGTCTGTCAAGACAATTTCGTTCTTAAGCCTCAAGAATATATGGGATGTATGAATGTTTTACATTTTTATTTTCAGAAAAACCCAGATAGACTTTACATAATCGATTCGGAAAAAATGTTTTTTTTTGTTTTTATTTTGATTCGAAGGAGAAAGTACCCACTCGGATCATAGATTTTCTTCAATTTATTTTAACAAATGGAAACCATTTTTTTTTTTTTTTTTTTTTTTTTTTGAGACAACCGGTTCAGTTATTAATCCAGCCAACATTCGTATGTGAAAGCAACTAGAACTACGCCGCGGTTCGTGAAAGTGTACCGCAGAACTTCAGGTAGTCGACTTCTCGCCGTGAACAATAATTCAACTTGGCGAAATTTGCTTGGGTTTTCACCCCTTAAAGATCCAACGGACCCAGGAGCTCATAGCTCATAACCATAGACAACACCGTTTGTTTGTTGTCAAAAAGCAAAATTGCAATACATAGGCTACCAACCACCTTGAGGATAACCAAGTACATTTTGGGCTTGACCGGCTGCTTCAGTGGTCTGTACTGCTTGAAAAGGACGTTGGTGAGACGGTCACGAACAACGGTAGCAATGACGAGCAAAATCGAATCGTCAACTCCACGCGGTTAGATAAATAAGTTACCTTCTCAGGAACAAACAGCTCTGAAGATTCAACCGAAACACGACCTGTATGCTCATACACATATGCCTTACAAGCATGTGAGGCATATGTATGAATGAATTTCATGTAAGAAATTATTGTGATACAATACAATAGATATTCTTCGGATGAACAAATTAGTTATTTTAAAGACTCTTCCTCCACCCACTCCCCCCCCCCCCCACTTCTGATCGGGTATCCCTTGAGGTAGCAAAAAATCCCCTGAATAAAAATATGAACCGCGAAAACCAACGACATGTATGTTAACAAGTTATAAGAAGCGGGACCGTCAGAGGCGTTGGTGTTGGGTTTCTCACAGCTACCTACGAGAAACCCCTGGTTCGACTCCAAATGTGCTCAAGCAAACAAAGCAAAAACGGAAGCATACAAGTCGTGGCTCCGGAATGGAAATAGAGCAGCTGATAATCTCTTCGTTGAGCGAAGGAAGGATGATAAACTTTTTCTCAGGAGAAAGAATAAAGATCATCAGCAACGTGTAGTCGAGGGGATGCAGAGGTATTCCAACAGAAAAGAGATGCTAAGCTTCTACAGAAGTGTGAAACTATGAATATCAGTTTTCACAACCCGTCCTGAGGCTTGCCAAGATGGAGTTGAAAACCTATATGACAATTTGAAAACAAAGAATTACATCACGCTGGAGATGACCTGGTCAGGTGCTTGCACCAAATTATCTGCAGAATATAATCGAAGTAAAGCATGCCCGATGTTTGGAATCTCCGTACTATCTGCCCGACAAAAAAGGAGATTGACTACTCTGACTACCTTTTAATCATCGCCTATAAGATACACTCCAGTCTTTTATGTTAAAGTCTTACGTCGTTTAATGACGGCATAAGAAGTTCTTACCAGGGCGGTATTAGGCCTGGAAAATCTTGTGAATCTGCATGAATGGAAGGAACCTACATTTTACCGCCGATTCTGAACGGTTACATGAGATGAACTTTTCTGAGAAAAATTTTACTCTTGGAGGTTTTGCCAGTTCCTCGCAAGTCGCAAGTCGCAGTGCCCTAGAATAAAATGTGGCTCTGACCCTTCGCTTAGCAGTCCGACACATTTAAAAAACTAGTTCAAATATTAACTTAACTTAGTTACTGTCCCTACGCAGGCGCTCTGAATTACTCAATATCTTAAATTGATTGCCTTTCGGCGAATAACTAATTTATAATATTTTAACTATGTGTCTGTAAGGCACATTGCCTTTTAAAATGCAACTGGATGTCGTGCAAATAGTTAGAAGGATCAGAAAGATAAGAACTACGGATGGCGTCTATCTTGCCCTAGGAATTTGACAAATTGCAACCCAACTGGGATTCGAACTCACGATCCCAGGATTAACAAGCAAACATCTTACCTACTGCACCACTGCCGGCCGCTTATAAATATTTAACTTAATTTAAAGGTTTTATTTTTACCCCGAAAATAAAAATAATAAATTGCACGACTGAATCGCACTTACTTGCTCATATGTGTGATCACATCGTCGAATAACATTTAAAAAATAAGTAACATTAACGGTAGAAAAAGAACACTATCTAAACTTAAAAAGAGTGTCTAAACCACAACACTTAAAAGTTTTTGGTAAAAATGGAGTACGCCATCACACGACTTGTATAATAACAAATTTAAGAAAAAGTATTTCGAAAATTGTAGGACGGATTTTCATAAAATCCTGTTTAGTTTTTGGAATTTTTTTTTTTTTTTTGAAATTTTGATTTGTAGTTTTTTAGAGTTTTTTAATATACGTGTGATTATAAAATTTAAAATAATTTCTTTTGATTAGTTTTAAAAATATTGATTTTTCAAAAAAAAAAATTCAAAAACTAGGTTTAATTAGAAAAAAAAGTTATTCAAAATTTTGATAAGCAGAATTAATTTGGCTACTTATGTAGATCTTCTCAAATATAAAATTTGACAGAAATCCAAAAAGCCGTTACCGAGAAAGCCAAAAATTAAAAAAACCGTTATATGCAAGGTACAGTTAATAGACTTTTGCTGTAACTTTGGTTCTGATCAAAATATAGCCAATATCAACAACAAAAATCATCAAATCGTTAGAGCCATTTTTCGAGAAAATAAACTTTTTCTATACGGTCATATGGCAGATACCGTTATTTGTAGGCCTACAAATTAATTTTCAATTGCCCCTCTGGGGGAATGCCAAAAGAATCACACACACCAAATTAGAAGATAATCGATTAACACTTTGACTGCCATGTCGCACGATTTTGTGCGACACCACATAGTTCCCCAGGGGCCGCGTCGCACGTTTTCGTGCGACACCCAGTACTTCAGTCCAGGCCATGTCGCTCGTTTTCGTGCGAAGGTATATGGAATTTTATATAGGATTCATATAGTTTGGCTTCTACTGAAATTTTTGGTGTAACTTACGTGGCCCTAGAATAACTTTGGAGTGAAATATTTGAGATATAAGATTTGTGTTTGTTTTATTAATTTTTTATTAATTTTATTAATTTATTTTTTTAGAAAAAGGTTAAAATACAATTTTATAAGAAAAGGAACAGAAAAAAGTATATCACTTCATGTTTGCTTACTCTAAAAAATAAGAATTCTAAAAACTCCAAGTTTATTGCCTGTAAAGAAACCAATTTGACTTTATTTATTTCAAATGAAATGTTTTTTTTTCAAAATTACCTTTTGGAATGCGAGTATTTTGGAAAGCATGTTACACATAACTGTGGTTTATTTGGGCATTCTGGACAGTAGGTTGTTTTCCTTTTTAGGTTTTTTCTTGCGGTTGCTCTGTCAGTTATTTTTTTTGATTGTACATAGCACAAAACACAGGCACGTTTGATGGTTTTTCCGTTGTCATCCGTCCTTTTTTCAATGTTATGTTTTATGGAAGTAACTGGTTGCGGGGACAAAAGGTCGAGTAAACCTTGAGCAACCTCTTCTCTGAACTTTCTAATTTGGATTCCACTCTTAGTGGCCTTTTTATAGACCAAAAATGAGTTCACAACCGCCATACCCAACAGAAATTCAATTGCAACTTTCCTGTACCACTTTAGTCCTCTTCGAAGTGTAGTTGCGTAGGAAGCCATTTGATCAGAGAGATCAATCCCTGACTTTCCTTTATTATAATCTATGATTGCAAGAGGTTTTTCTCGATTTTGACGTCGGCATGGTCTCCGGCCCCTACTAGTGGATGGTAAGTCTGGATCAGGTATCGGTTGGTTGGACACGACAGCCATAACAGGCGCATGCTTGGTAGAAAGAATCCTGACATCCCTGGTGTCCCTCCACTTGAGCACAACAATACCATTCTCTTCTTCTCGCGCTATCATTTCTCCTCTCTTTAGCTTAGCATCCATCACTTCTTTTGGGCAACATTTTTTATTAGCTTGAAGAGTACCAACCAGGTGTGTTTTGTCGAAAAACTAGGCGACCTCTCCAAGGTATGACAGTTTCGTCAATTACCATGTTTTCTCCAGGTGTCAACACGCTCTGAAACTTTCCCTGCAGCATGTCCAAAAGAGGTTTCAGTTACCCAAAATGGGAAAATGGCTTGGCAGTCAAAGTGTTAAGCCGTTAAGGCTGCAGCTCGTTATACATATAGACAGACAGAGAGACAGACATTTTTTGTCGATCTCTTTTTTAGACTTCTCAATGATTTTAATGTTATGTTTGATTGTTATCTCAATTTTTTTAATATTCACGAATCCTAAACTTGTTTTATAGTCCTTCCTTAAATCGACTTAAACTACTTAGAATAAACTTAATCTACTTAAAACTAGGAAAACCACAGTAGAATTTTTTTTATTTTATCTTTTATTATTTTTTTTGTATTTTGTGTATTTTTTTGTTGTTTGTATTTTTTTTTTGGTACTGCCTTTCCTTACCTCCTTAAGCCCCTAACTTACCACTATGTAAGCCGTTGATACGCAATAAAAGTCGACTGCAACTGTCGGTTATTAAGCCACTAAAACGGGTGGACCTGATCAAAATATTGCCTCCGGTCCTGATCGGGCAAAGCCCTACTGAAACGGAGGCGCTCTGCTTCGCATTTGTGCAGCCTATCCCTAAAAATGACACGAATCTTCTTCACCCTTCTTCTTTCTTAGATCATAGAAAGGATGATTAATTTTCAGCTTAAGAAATATCTCGAAGAACGAAAGCTTTTTAATGACGGCTTTCATAGCAACAGGTTCACTGGTGATCTGATGGTATACATATCTTAGTATACAACATTGTTGGCGATTTTAAGGAAAAAAAGAAGGAGAACTTTAAAGGAAATATTTAGAAAGCAAATTTTCCGAGACAAATCAAATATAGGTATTAGATCTATATACCGGACACAATGTGGGTATTTTTAGAAAAGCTTCTCTTGTCGTTTGTTTTCCCATAAAAAACAATGCATAAGTACTAAAAATCATAACTTCTCTTACATTTTATAAGAAGAATTACACAGCCAACTGCACTTAAACCAATTTTACAAAAAAAAAAACACAGAACTTAAGCAAAGTGATTTGAATTCGATTTTCATTTTCAAAATTCAAATTCACAATAACGAATTGTGGAATACCTACATTCACTTAAAGTGAAATGCAGAACACGGGTGTAATGCCTTTCTGTCTGCATCACGGTCATCAAATAAAAAAACTTAAGGTTATTTGAAACTTCTGAAGTTTACTTATTTCACTTCTTAGTTTAAATAAAGGGTTTTTCAAATAAGAGCGCTACAAAAGTTTTTTTAAATAAAACAAAAACGGTTTTGGATATCAATGAAATTCTTTATTCCTGTGAAAGTTCGATGCTATTATGTATGGAACTCAATTTCATTTGCATGGCCACCACGGGCACGCTTGCAGAAGTCCAGACGCTGAACCCAATTTTCAACGGTTTTCAAGCATAAATCTGCCGATACTGCTGCAATTTCACGTTCGATATTCGTACGAAGTTCATCAATCGTCGCTGGCTTGTTGGCATAGACCATAGACTTGACGTAGCCCCACAGGAAATAGTCTAACCGCGTCAAATCGCACGACCGAGGCGGCCAAGCGACTGGACCAACACGTTCTCCAAACTTGGTTTTCAATAAATTGATTGTGACATTCGCTGTGTGGCTTGTGGCGCCGTCCTGTTGGAACCACATGTCCTCCAAGTCCATACCATCCAATTGGGGCGAAAAATATTCGGTTATCATTGAACGGTAGCGATCCCCATTCACAGTAACGTGCCGGTCTTGATCATCACGGACCAATGACGCCGCCGGCCCATAAACCACACCAAACCGTAATTTTTTCGGGATGCAATGATGACTCATGGAGTACGTGTGGATTGCTGCCTGACCAATACCGAATATTTTGTTTATTGAAGATGATTTTTCGATGAAAATCCGAATCATTTTCCAGTCAAGCGGCTTCAGTTCTTGCGTCAATTTAATCTTGTAAGGATGTAGGCCAAGATCTTTTCGCAAAATTCGCCACAACGACGTCACAGGGATGCCCAGCGCTTGAGAACGACGTGTGAGAGACACATTTGGGCTTTCTGCAACTGAAACCTCAGCGGCAGCAATATTCTCGACACTACGGGCACTTCTTTGTCTCACTGGCACGGGAACATTTTGTACTGTGCCTGTGGATTCAATTTTTTCCACTAGACGCTCAATTGTTGATCTGCTAGGACGATTATGACGACCATAAATTGGACATAGCGCTCTTAACGTTTTTTTTTTATAAAAATTCTTGGAGTCTTATGCTCCAAATTTGAAGACGATTAGCCAAACCGTTTAGTACAGACGGACAGACAGACAGACAGAATTTTGCCTGTAACTCAAATATGTCTCTCTATCATCGTAATGTCATGTCTGATTGCTAGAATTTTTTTTACGGACTATAAGCATAACTTGCCGTATAGTCCCTATAAATCGCAAGTTAAAATAGAGATTCCGGGTATAGCGCTTCTTATGTCATTTTATGTTGTTCCAGTCTCTTCGATACGTAGTTTTAAACTCTTACGCAAACAGATTTTTTTTAATTTTTAATAAAACACATTTTTAATCTATTTACTAAAGTGTAAAATACATATGCTACATATATTTTTATATTTGTATTTATAAATGTTAACTATGTAACCCCAGACAAAACGTAGTCCTTAACTCTGCAGTTTCTATCACAGACTGCGTCTTCAGTTTGTAAGACCTGCAGAATAAACAGGTGCGCCTCAGTCTTATCCTAATCCCCATACTTATGGATTACTGGTTACTTCCTAAAATCTACTTCAAAATGTAGTGATTTCGCAGAGAATTCTTACAAAAACTCAACAACCATATTGATTACAAACGTAAACAAATGAAAAATAATTTCAACAGCACATCCGAGCCCACTCCACATAAAGAGGAACATAATGACAATCTGATTATGTAGTTCTTTACATACACACACGTTTGTTATTTGGCAAACTTTTGCGAACAAAACAAAAATCTAGTCCAAAATAAATCCTTATGCTCTCATTCTAGGATAATACGTTGAAATTGCTGAAATGAGAAACGTCTTACAAAATTGAAACTATTTAACTGAATTAGTTGTTCGACAAAAGGAAGAGGTCCTGAGGAAAATATACCTTTACATGGAGTATCTGTATACCCACATATATGTATCAACAAAAGATGGAAAAATAAATTAAACTTCACGGATGAATTTGTACAATTTGTACTTTTGGTCCTCCACCTCCGGCACGCTGGCCAAGCCAACTGGTGTGTGTTCCATTAGTTATACTTACCATGTAGTCATCGGATACCTGTGTCCTGGATTAGTACTATGATTTGTACCTGTTGCATGGATATAGACATTTCTTTGATGGGAAACAAACCTTTGAGTTGAAAAGAAGCCGTATGTGTGCATAGCACACATTGCCACTACCGCACACCTCGGCGGAGGTGGTATTAAATGCTAATTTGGCAGAACAATGGCTAATTCCTGGAAGGTGATCCTAGATTTATTGCCATCCGCGTTTCAACTCTGTCAGAATGGTGTGCTTGTTGCTATTGTTTCCTGTGAAGTTTATCTCTTATCTGGATGTGTATCTGCAAGTGAATATATCTTATAAATACTTATATGATGCTCAGGATGGCTAAGCATTGCTAGTAAGAACGGTATGGTCCTTTTTTGCTGCGCGATTTGTAAAATTGTTTTGGAATGGCATTTTGCAGGTCCTATGATAATCGATAATCATTATCTATTTCTATTGTATAAGTAATTCGTTTTGAAACTAATTGGGCTCGTGTTCGACGATGATGGTCATCCTTTTATGGAATTAGTGGCATTATGGGATTAGCAGTAACGCTGAATTATAGGCATCAAGTGTCGTGCACTTCTCAGATTTGTTTATCCTGAGTTATATATTTACAAAGAGAAAGAATGAGAGCAGGGTTTGAACAATTACACTCGGTAAAGTAAGTCATATAACCGTGGTGTCGTAGTGCAGATACTCAAGTTAAACGTTAACCGATTAAATGAATATAGCATTTTCTAAATTCTCTCTAAAAAAATTGTTTGTCAGTGATTTTTCGTTTTAAATTATAAATGTTTCGAAATCAAAGATGCAAATGTATTAGAACATTAAATTTTGTAAATTTAAAATAAAACGAAGATTTTATTTTATTTTACAGTCGACATGTAACACGGCAAATTTTGTGATTCGTAGGTTTGTTCTTGGAAGAATAGAAGACACAACATCGGCTATTTTTGGATACAATTTCAAAATGCATGGAAACTGCGCAGTGCAAAAGAAAATATTTTCTAATACCCTTTACTTTATTATTGCATACTCTTTGGCTGTGATTAATTTATCATTTAAGCAAGATTTATTTGCAACAAATATGTACTGTACAAACTACATCTTTAATAGGTTTGCAATGTTTTCGCGAGATTATCATTCTAGCGAAATATTGTTAATTTCAAAATTAAGATTCCGACAGCTATTGGCTGTTACTGTTATCTAAAAAACTAAGCGAAAATTTATAGAATGGTTCACGTAGGTACTCCATAGCAGATTAGATATAACCATTACGTCTTACGGTTGCAAAAAGAGGTATTTATTCATCAATGGAAAAGATTATGGACGACTTAAGGCCCAACCATAATACGCGAAGGAAATAGGAAGCTAGTGTTAAAACCGAACGAAAAGTTTCTTACAGTTCTATTTTTGACATTCCGTACGGAATGTACGCTTGAAAGCGTAAATCTGAGTAGGAGCCGCCTAGTGCTCCATAGTATAAATATTGTCAAGGTTTTAATCACACGCAACCGTACTGTCGTAAGGATCCAGCAATCTTTCGGAACAATGCTATCTTTACAAGCAGTCTTCAGCATCGAGCGTAAACTTTAAAGGATATCATCCGGTAAATTATGGCGTTAAGGGAACTTCAAAGTTTAAATTCGAATTTTGTGATTTTTGTGAATTTTATTTCTTGAAGAAATGTGAAAAAGTGTGATTTTTTTTCAAAATCTTACTATTTATTTTATTTTATTTTTATTACTAGCTATTTTAACAACTTTTTTTAAACATTGGAAAAACAATTGAAGAATGCTTATTTAAGGAAAAAAATAAACTTTGTTTATTAAACAAAATATTGAATTATTTTGTTGTAGGTTATTAAAAATAATAAAAAAGTTCCACATTATTTAATTGAACGTAGCCACATAAAATGTAAGAGGGTTTAACACTATTCTTGTAAAAAAGTTAGTTGTCATAAGAAAACATTGATGAGACCAACACCAACATACAGCCCGTTAACTCACACCATATACAATTCCACTTATTACGTCAAGAAAATCTAGTACTAGTACTGATAAACTTTTTATAGCTCGGATCAAACGTTGATACTTTTTGACCTTTTCGGGACTAAATTTCTCATTCCTTAGAGAATAACATTTATTACTATAACTGCGCTGGAGTCCACGTCACTATCGATGAAGCAAAGCAACCAGTTAAAGATCCTGAAGAAATTTTTGAGACCGTTTAGTTGGCATTCTCCTATTGCCAAACGGTTCTCCTTGGGGGTTTCTCTTTGAAAAAAACTTGATATTAAATTACACTTTACTGTATAGATAACTATAACAAAATGTTTCTGTACGTGCCAAAATGTCGAAGAAAATAATTTCTATTAAGCTTAAAACACGTTTGTGGACAGCCATTAATACTTCTATGTTAAAGTTTACATATAGATTTTCTTCGATTTAATCGACTCATATAATCTTCTTTATTTAATCGGACGTATATTAACTAAATTTAATTCCGGACGGTTTAAAACCTATAGAGGCTTGGTTTTGTAAAAAAAATTTCTTGAGCTTTTGTGTAAGGAATAACTTATCCATTAAAATAATTTTGCTGACGACAGTGCTGTTAACTTTTATAACGAGTATTTCATTAAGCGCTACCTAACTTTAAATTTAAATAAAACAAAGTGTTAGTGAGATATCATCGAATATTGAATATAACATCGTTTAAATGTCTACCGCGGCTTCTCTTGGTGTTGTCCATCCGAAGTATCCTATTTTCCAATAATTATTTTTCGATGAATAGTAGGGTCAGTTGCCAACTACTCTAGAGCCCACTAATCAAACATACGTCCTATATGGGCATTAACCTTAAGCTTCTTGGTCAATTGAATTTTGCACGGGTCCAGGCCCAAGTCTAGATGCAAAATTCGCCAAGTTGTGGTCTGCGAAAAGCCAAATTCTTGTGAGCGACGCGAAATCGACTGCCTCTCCTCCACACTCTGTCGGACGGAATAAGAGAGTTTTATCATTTGCTCGTGTTGTTGAACGCTATATCCGTCCATGGTGATTTAGCAAAACAGACTGAATAAATGACAGCTAATTTGACAGATGTAGCTTCAACAAGATGGCCGCTATCAACTGTCAAATTTCGGAAGTCCCTTTTGGAAAACCCTACTATATTAGTCTCGAGTCCAATTGCTAGTGTTTGAGCATCAAATCACCTCAAAGGAGATAGCAAGTCCTTCGCTGATTATCAATTTGCCTCTCGCTTATTGTGTGCTTGTGTGTGTGCTTATATGTGCGGTTGCATGGTCGAACTAGTTCTTATGCTAGATAATTGCTTAGTGGCTGCATATGTATGTATATAAAGGGTGTTTTTTTAAGACGTGTGGTTTTCAAGAAGAAATAAAAAGCATAAAGTTTAATTTTATGGCCAAGAATCTAGCTTTATTATAAAGATAAAGGTTTGCGTTATGTTCTAAAAATGATTTTGGGGAAGTGGCCGCCGTGGTTGGCTCGAATAAATTTCAGCCGAGGCCCAATTTTCTGAAAATCGGGATCGGTAGCCATTTTGTTTTGGGCCCATTCACCGAACATGTGACGCGCTTGATGGGCGTTCGGCTTCAATTCTTGAACGAGTTGGATTTTGTAAGCCTGCAAACCAAGATCCTTCCGCGCGCGATGGCGGATGGACTCATCTGGGTCTTCTTCGATACTCTGCTCCAAAGAAACGAACCATTATTTTAGTAATAAATTTGCACAATTTGTAAACTTTTTTCAGGAGTAAGTCTATTCCTTATGAAATCGCAAACCAAACTGAGCATAAATCAAGAGACAGCTGTCAAAAAGAGCAACTCCGAAAAAAGTATTGCCAGATTGAAAACCACACGTCTATTAAAATAAAAAAATATTTTTTGTAGAAAATACTTTATTTTTTTTTTAATTACTTTCAGAGTTTTCTTGGAAAACCTTAGTATGCAATACAATTTAAAAACTAAATGTCTATCGAAAAAAAAAAATTTTTGAAAATCGTTCGACCAGTTTTTTTTAAAAAGCGGTTTTTTTTGAAAAACTTTTCGAAAAAATATTTGAATTTTTTTTTCTAGTATGTCATTTTAAGGCAATCTGTAGTTTTCATCTGGGTAAATTATTTAAAAAAATTCAATCCACCCATTTTCAAAATATTTCGAAAACCAAATTTAAAAAAATCGAAATAAAAAGTTTTTGAAATTTTTTAAATGCGATATTAATTGAATTATAAATGACTACTTGTGTGCAAAATTTTATTGAAATCGGGATA
Source organism: Platycheirus rosarum (assembly GCA_963971375.1). Lineage (NCBI taxonomy): Eukaryota > Metazoa > Arthropoda > Insecta > Diptera > Syrphidae > Platycheirus > Platycheirus rosarum. The sequence goes on from OZ020507.1 coordinate 29,002,860, forward strand.
ATAGTTTACGATAAAACCGCATTTGAAAAAACCGGTTATATGAGAGGTACCGTTATAGAACAAATTTCGAAAAATGTATTCTAACTGAAAGATGTATTATTATAAAAATTTGCATTCTGAAAGTTTTATCAAAATCTTTAGAGCCGTTTTCGAGAAAATTTAACTTTTTGTTAAAATTGTATTGCAGGTACCGTCCTACGACCTGCCATAGAAACGACCTAGAGCAAAAATGAAAAACATCCCTTGAGATACTACATAATAAATACTAACTACTAAGTTTGAAGCAAATCGGCTAATCCGTTTAGGCTGTAGAGGCGCGAACAGACGGACGGAATTTCCGGACCCACTTTTTTCAACTTCTCTATTATCGTTATGTCATGTTTGATAGTTAGAAAAAAAAAAATTTTTTTTGCAAGAATCCATAACTTGCATTTTAGTACCTAAATCGCAAGTAAAAAAAGCACTACAGCAGCGTTACCATTCGATTTACCATTATATTTAAAAACCGTTCCTACGATTTTGAAAAAAATCCTGCTCCTTCAATGTTTTTAAGGGAATACATTTTTTTAGATTTAGTTTACGGTCTACATGTTTCTGTTTTCATAAAATTAAAAAAAAACAGTTGGTTACCATACCTACATTTGTGAGAGAATTATACCAATTTATAATGCCCAGTATGGCAACCATTTGAGAGCTTTAAAATGGAGATAGCTTATTGAAATCAATAACAGTAAGAGTGAAAGGCAAATATCCTATCTTCCCTGTACTGAAAATATAAATTGAACAGTATAAGCATCTCCCTTGGAGCACACATTGGCTTTTTGTTTACTCAACAATTAAAAAATGTAATCTTCAATAAACCCAACATTCATGGGAAATCAAAATTGAAAATTCTCAGGGCGTGTATGCCGAACGCACTTTACAATATTTGGTTAGTTCATCTTTTTTAATTTCTTTTTAAATTTACCGATTGCCTCGTGTGGTTCTCATGGATATAAAAAAGGTGCGACACAGGCGACAATGCTGGAGGTTTTGTTGAATGAAAAAACAATCTTCACTCAAGCACTTTTCATAAATACCTTCAGAGTCTCGAGTGTTGATTAAAGGTTTTCAGCTATAATATGCATGGGAACTGGGTAATACACGATAGATTCTAAGTTAATGAATTGGAATTTAAAAGTAAATAACAGCTTTTAACTTGATGTATACGAAAGGATATACAGTACTTATAACAAAAACACCATTTAAAAATGTTTTGTCTGTCTGTCTGTCTGTCTGTCTGTATTTCTGTCTGTTTGTTCCGGGTAATCTCGGGAACGGCTGCACCGATTTTTTTTCACTGGCAGGTAGCTGATATCCTAAGGAGTAACTTAGGCTATGTTAAGTATTGAGTAGGTGGCGCTGGTGTCGGTTTTTTTTCGAAAATTCTTATTTATGGACGGGGCGGGGAGCTCATTTTGAAAGGAGTAACTAAAGATATTTGAATTACCCGTAGGTGGTGCTGGGTTTGCTTATTTTTTTGGAAAATTATTATTTTAGAACGATTTGACTCAAAACCACACCATACAATATTTTTATAATAAAAAAATCAAATAATAATATAGGTACACATAAATAAAAATTAAGTATCTGTTTTTAATATCAAAATGACAGTTTTTTTTCGTCTGTCTGTCTGTCTTTTTGTCTTTTTTGTTCCGGCTAATCTCGGGAACGGCTGCGCCGATTTTGACGGGATTTTCACTGGCAGATTGCTGATGTTCTAGGGAGTAACTCAGGCTATTCAAATTACCCACTAGGTGGCACTGGGGTATTTTTTTTAAATTCTTACTTTAAGACCGATTTTGACGGGATATTCACAGGCAGATCGCTGATGTTGTAAGGTGTAACTAAGGCTATTTTAATCACCTGTTGGGTCGTATGACAAGCGGAAAGCTTATTTTGTATGAAGCAACTAAGGCTGTTTTGATTACTAGGTGGCGCCACGCTGGTTTGGTTTGTTCGAAAAAGTATGGTATACCCAAGCAACGCCGCGTAGGTAAGCTAGTAGGTACTATAATGCAAGTTATGCATTCTAGCAGATTTAAAATTTTGAGATAACAATCAAATATGACATTACGATGATAGAGAAACATATTTGAGATACTGGAAAAATTCTGTCCGTCTGTCTGTCTGTACGGATGTATTTTAGACTGTAGCCTAAACGGTTGGGCCAATCGTCTTCAAATTTAGAACTTAAGGTTATTTTGACATTCTACAGAGGTATTTTTTCAATTTTATTCTTACCTCAAAAATTAATGGTACCTGTCATAGACTGATTCGGGTCTTCCTCTACGCTACGCTCTACAGCAGCAATCACTTCTTATGTACGCACTGTACGACATTTCTGTGGATGCATATTATCATTTAGAGTAAGCGTGGTGCGAAAACGTTCCATAGTTAATCGAATTAATTGCTTTGATGGACGATTATGTTGACCGAAAAATAGGCGTAGTGTGGGATACGTATTTCGAACAGAAACACGATTTTCAAAATAAATTTGCACAATTTGGAATCTTTGATCAGGTGTCAGTCTATTTATGTTGAAATGCCAAACCAAATTTAAAATAAATCACTTAATAGCTGACAAAGAAGCTGCCAGTTAAAATAGTGTTGTCAAATTAAAGTTCTATACTTCTGAAAAACACACCTTTATAAATATGTTGTTAAGGTTTTAGCATGGAAAACTTTTTGGTGCTACATATAATACCTTTCAATAAGAGTCTTATAGCAGTTAAATAGCTTGCATAATGTGCGTCAAAATGACTTGCATAAGGCCGTTTTACTGTTTCTATAGCAGTCTGAAAATATGTAGCTCGCTTAGAACTTTATATTAGTTAGCTGGGCGATGAAAAATCGGCACATCAGATCGCAGAATAGTTTTTCATCTGAACTATAGTCTTCTTTTTTTCTTCTTACAAAGGGTCTTTCTATTGGGACTTACAACTTTCAGTGCAAACCACCAAACCAAACTTTCAATGTTAAAACATTCAGTAGACTCCGCACGTCTTCTAAGAACACTCTGTACTCTGTAGAAAATAAAAACCACAATGATTACTTAATTATCTAGGAACTCACCCAGTTTTATCTTTACTCCAAACTATTACAAAATTAACCAGAGATAGCTGGTCAAATTCCTCATCTTATATTTCAATTTTCCCAAAATTTGAATTCCAATCCAACCCGCTACCTTCTTTTAACCCGAAATAATTTAATTTAAATTTGTTGCTACAACCAAGCCACTTAAAGTTAAAGAGCGCCGGGTCATCATCTCCCTGATCTGGGGATCTAAATAAATTAATTAGTTCATCCCCTCAATTATTACAACAGAATGGATGTCCATTTGAATGAAAATTTCAAGTGATTTTGTGTCAGACAGCACAGAGCTACACCATTCCAGGTAATTATAACCTTTTAAGGGTTCTACTTTGTGTTGTGCCTTTTGTTACAGGTTCTTCTATATAGATGCATTAGGGACTCCTCGGGCGCTCCCATCCATCTGTCGACAACCAAAAGTGTGTTGCATGTGTTATCAAAACCGTTCAAAGGTCAAACAATCCTCCTTTTTTAGCGCCGCCGCCGCATCGCTTATATTTTTTAAATCTTCCGTTCAGATAAGAAAGATTTGTAAGAGCGCATAATGAAGACACATAAACGTCGTGCCCATCTCAAGAAAATCCAGAGGACACGGAATGTTAAGAAGAAGTCTTCTAAAATTAACAAACACACACACACACACAGTGGTGATAAAAACCTACAGCATTGAAGATGCAGAGAGGAGGGATGCTTCTTCCATGTGCACCGCCCTAATGTCCAGTCTCTTGGATTTTATATTATTCCCAGGTGGGATCACCAGGGATATGTGTGGTGTGAGAGCCATGGAGTCCGTTTCACACAATGCTTTCCAAAAAACCACGATGCAGAAGCGCCAGGTAAAACACATTATATACTCCTCTATGCTCACCTTCTACAAATTTACGACTTGAAAGATTGGAACAACAGATTATCGTATCATCCGCGTAGCCCGATCAGGATTGGGATGTGTGCTTGATTGCATGCTTGGCTGAAATCGGAAAACTAATAATAGGTAATGTTATTATTTTATTATTCGTATTATGGGATCGATTTTTATTAATGGCGAAGACCGATCGATTAGTCGGCATCGGGAGCGATTATTATCGGATTCAGGAAATCAATGACGAATCAAGAGTTTGAATTGGTTTGTGAATCTGAAATGGAAAAAAATGGAATTTGGAATGAAAGTGGGAGCTATGTTTTGAATCTAAGGGTATAGATGCCGTATGTGACTGGCGTGGTGTAAACATATCGGATTTAGGCGGCACGGGGTGATCTGTATTGAAAAATAGCATGGAACACATCTGAGACTCTTGACTCTTCATGGCGATCACATATGCCACTCTTAGTTTCTTACTCATTTGTGCAAAAATACCTTCGTTAGTGTTTTTTCCATTAAAATCCTCAAGAATGTTTCTTCATTTTTAATAAAATAAAATTTTTATCTCAGAAAAATCATATTTCCTCTGTGACAAAGTATGTTGGTCATTTTCTTATCACCGTCCAAGGTTCTGAGGCAACATCCCACACAACTCGCTACCACCTGAGTGGCCAACGCAGTCGTCCTCGGTGGCATCTTTCACCGACCGAATTCTCACACACTGCGTCCAATGTGTGCCACCAAAAAAAATTCCCCAGTCTGAAGATCGCGTCCAGCATCGTCGTTGTCGCGTCTTCATCTTGACTCCAGATCGTCATTTACATCTGTATACCGGACCACACGATCACAAGAGTGGCAGACTGCACCAGGAGTCCTCGCTTGAACTGCGAGCCAAGCCCGCGCTGAAATGAATGTGTATCTTAACCCAGAATGGCTACATGATCTCCTTTTTAACTTCTGGTTGTTATTTGATAACGCGCAGACAGGTGGAATTCTATTACGATTCTCTTATCACTTAAGTCCATTAGAGGTTAAATATATGTATTTGTTTATTGCGGCGTATACATTTGATTAAGGACGGGTTTGGTTGGCGAGCGGGCGGGTTTCCGGAGAAGGCGACAATGAACCCAGTTGGCCATTCGGTGGTAGGTACCTACAGAAAGTGGTAGCCGCAGCAGCAAGCACAACTATTGATTGTGAGAACTGCATGTAGAGCACCAGCGATAAGAAACCCCCGGGTGGTTTTGAGAAATGTGGACATTTATTATGCTGGAGATTGAGATGGTCAGTGATCTTTTGGTAAAATTAATTGGTCTACGGTTAGGTTTTGTATTCTATTTTTTTTGCTTCTCGCGAGGAATTTAAGTAAAATGAAAATTTGAAGAATGTCCTCTGTGGGTTAATTTGAGATAATATGTGTTGCAGCAGGAAGAGAATGTTTTTTTCCAAATTCAAGCTATGCGAAGGAGTTATCGAGGTACATTCTTCGATAGAGGCACAAGTGTACTTTCTAATCCGAAGTAATGCAGTATTTCAGCTGAGACATTGCTGATGTTGAAACTGTAAGGTTCAAGTGAAGTTTGGCTTTAAAAATAGCCATGTTTATTTTTGCATGTTTAATTTCCGCTAACTTTTTAATTAAATTTGCCAGTTTTCAATTTAAAATAGGTTTACAATTCGAAGTGTTTTAAACAATTACTTCAGTTTTAAAAGCTTTGTATTATCTTTCTCCTCATATTTAGAAGAAGGAAACGAGCCACTTGCATTACTGTCCAAATTAAAACCAAGACAAACCATTAGGAATTAAAAGACCAACTACTGGGGGATTTTAATGATTTCAATATTAAAGACACAGCAAAACAGGAAAACAAATTTAAAGAAATATTTTAAGAGGGTTTGCAATACGAGCGGGTAGATATTGAAAATGTCAATCGTGGCGGCCGCTGAGTGGGACGTAGCCCGGTTTTGTTGGCACCAAGTAAATTTCCAAGTTTGCCATACAAAGTTGGTTGTCATCGTTGTGTAGAACTCCCCATTGATAGTGACCGCCTCACCAACGTCATTTTCGAAATACCAATAGAAAGACTATCCTTTATGTTCTTAAATGTATTCTTTTTAAGTGAGTTTCAGATATCAGAGTTACGTAATTTTTTTTCTGACAAAAATGTATTTCTAGTTCGTCCATTTTAGAAAACAGTCCGTTAGAATTTCTTGTAAAAAAAATTTAAAAAAAATCTGGTCCATTTCCATAATTAATTTCGTGTTTATCGAGCTCTATGCTGAAGCTTCCTCAGTTTTTCAAGTCCAATTCAATTATTTGTCCACTTTGCTCCTTAAATCTCTCAAGAACAAATAAAAAAAACTGATCTGGGGCACTTCTGTACTTGAAGTTAGATTTTGTGAAACTATTGCTTTCATTGTTTTTTGATTTTTTTCTGAGGTTTCGCCTCCATAGTGCAAGACTTTGAACTTACAGCTTTGCCTATGACTTTTTTCCGCTCTTGCTTTTATTTACTGGCTTTCGGTAGTTATTTTAATCGGTCTTAGACTTTTTTTCAGTGTATCACTAAATTTTACAGCAAGAGTCACATTGCAATAACAGATATTAGAGTTGTATTGCCATTTAGTTCACTCCATATGGAAATGTCTTTCAACGCTTGGCGAAACCACATTACAAGCGTTGTGGTCTTTTCTAGTAGGTGGTTTGAAATGATCGCCTAGTCATCCCCGAAAGGTATAAAATATTCTTAACCTATAAACTATTAATCAATTGCATTTTTCATTTTTGCTCTAGGTCGAAAAATAACGGTACCTGCCCTACAATCTTTAACAAAAAGGTTGATTTTCTCGAACACGGCTCTAATGATTTTGATAAAACTTTCAGCGTGTTATTTTTTTTAAACAATACATCGTTCAGTTAGAATGAATTTTTTGGAAATTTGTTCTATAATGGTACCTCTCATAGAATGGGTTTTTCAAATGCGGTTATATCGTTAACCATTATCCCTTCTTCAATAAAATTTTGCACACAGGAATTCATTTATAATTCAATTAATATTGCATTTCAAATTTTCCATAAATTTTCTAAAAAAAAATGTTTTTAGAAATATTTTGAAATTAATGATTTTTAATAAACATTGAGTACGCCATCACACGTCTTATATAAAAAAACGAATTTATGAAAAAAGTATTTCGAAAATTGTAGCACGAATTTTGATAAAATACTGTTTTTTAGTTTATTAAAACATTTTTTTTGTTAAATTTTGGTATGCAGTTTTGTAGAGTTTGTATACCTATACATGTGATTATAAAAATGATTTTTTTTGACGTGATAACGTCATATAAATCGATGGCAGGCTACACGTACGAAACAACATGACTCATGCTGATAAGACTCATGACTCATGCTTACCGCGATACTGTGGTTCTTTCAACCAAAACCGATCGCAAGCACCAGGCGAACATGAAAAAGAACAGGCGCGAATTCCCAAAATAATTCGACTCAAATTCAAAAAGTACAAGAGAACAAGAGAGAGAAAAGAGAAAAAAAATATCATAGTAGAAAGTAGATGTAGACATTGGGTGTGTGTGTGTGTGGATTTAACGAGAAGGTTTGTGGGTGTGAGTTAAAGGGCTGTATGTTTAATAAAAAAATAATTTTAAATTTTAAAAGTTTTGATTTTATTTTAGAAAAAAAAAGTTATTCAAAATTTTGATATGCAGAATTAATTTGGCTACTTAAATGTTCTCTAATATAAAATTTGACAGAAATCCAAAGAGCCCTTTCCGAAAAAGCCAGAAATAAAAAAAACCGTTATATGAAAGGTACCGTTAATAGACTTTTCCCTTAAATTTGGTTCTGATCAAATGATAGCCACATTAATTAAAAAAAAATCTCCAAAAATTTGATTAAAATCGTTGGAACCGTTTTCGAGAAAAAATAAGCTTTTCCTAAACAGTCGGTGCGGTTATTTTTAGGCTTAAAAATTAAATTTCAATTTCTCCTCTAGGGAATGGCAAAATAATAACACGCACTAAATTTGAAGATAATCGCTCAAGCCGTTTAGGCTGCAGCTCGTTATACATACATACTGACAAACAGACAGACTGACAGGGAGACATTTTTTGTCAGTAACTTTTTAGACTTCTCTATGATCGTAATGTCATGTTTGATTGTTGTCTCGATTTTTTTTTTATATTCACGAGTCCTAAAGTTGCCTTATAGTCCCTATAATCGCAGGTAAAAATAAGAGCCTTACCGAAGAACTACCTTCGTTCAATAGTGACCGAGTCTGGTACTTCAACGGCGCAATTAGCTTTTCGCCTTTCTTTAAGGCTAACCACACGAGCTCCCATTTGGACGCGCCCCATGAGAATACAGAGAAGCAATGGAACAGTACACACGAGCGCCCGCGACCAAAAAGCAGTCGGTATGGTCCCGCAAACTGTTTAAACCAGCGACTTCCCTCCATGACGCGCGAAACGTTGAGCGTCATGAGGGGAACTGAAATACATCGAAATGAACACACAAGCTCGCAAATGGGAGCGCGTCATTCAATTTTGCAATGGTGAGTCTTATGCAGTTTAATTTTTTTTTTTGTTTAAGGAAAGTAAATTATGGATGTTCATGATTAGCATAAAATGCTGTCAAGCGGTCAAAATTCAGCTCGTGTGACAACGAATTTTTTTTCTGGGCGCGCGACCATTTTGGAGCTCGTGTGCCATTAGCCTGAGACATAAGGGAGGGACTTCAGCGAACATCGTCCATCTTTACCACCCGACTATCCCAAAAGGAAAATCTCCAAATGAGCTGTCAATTTAAACATGAAACTCTTTCCGTCACCAAGATATGAAACCAGAACAGCAACTTCCAAAAACCATTACATTAAGTATGCAACAATGAAAGCAACAATATAATCCCACTTCTGAATAAATCAATTCTAATGAAATGACAAGCAAATTTATAATCACTTACATATAAACAAAAAAAAATAACACCAATTGTAAGCTTATGGCAAGGTGGGCAACTGGGCAATTAAAAATCACTTCAGCAACTGACAAGCTTAATTCACACGTTTATGCTAATTTCAAGATGTATCCAATAAATTCAAAACAATAAAAACACAAAACCGAAGCAAATGTACAAAAACTCATGCCAAAGGAGCTGTTTGTCCGAAAATCGAGTATCCAGCTGAGGCCCAGGATGTTGTAGATAAATACCAAATTCATTGAGTTTATGATTACAGATTCAGAAAATCTGACACATCGTCACATGGTCTGAGAACTCTAAGCCCACAAACATGAATTTTTATTAATTAATTACTTCTCTGTATACAAAACGGACTTATGGATGCGGATGCAATGCCCATGCCCACCTGAACGCTCCCCGCAAGTGTGAAGGCACCATAAAATCCAAATTTATTGCAGAATTCCATTAAAATTTCTTCGACTTGTCTTTTTTCCTGTTAATCCTCAGATTTGTATTAAATTCTTTTTTTTTGTCACAGTCAACAACAATCAATCCGTACATCTAGATTCAAGATACAGCCCAGAGAGTCAGAATCAAGAATCAGTGGAACAGTATCTGAGAAGTTGACTGGATTCGGCGGTATGGATGATGGGCGATTGCTTGTCTTTTATGGGCTGAATTAACATTTTCGCTGACTGCCAACTAATGTAAAACCGATGTTTTTTGGAAGCCAAATTGACCGAATGCGCCACTGATTTGCATTTAAATTTGGCCAATTTGGGCGTAAATCTGAATTAAGAATCCCTGAATGTCATGGGAAATTTGTTTCGGAGGAAGTGATTATTGCTTTGAGGTTCTGCAATTAATTTAATTTAAATATTTAATATTATTATGTGTGATTAGGTGACGACTGGTTTATATGGGGAGTGTGGTTGGTCTAAAGGTGTCAAAAGTCCGCTGTGTTGTTCTAATTTTTGGTGACAAATAACTCAGGAAAAACATTTGCTCCAGCACAGTTTGAGAATTAATTCGGAGTGTTTTATAGAACTTGAAAATTAAAATTAATGATTCGGTTACGAAGTACGGTGATAGGGAAGATTAAAAAAGCTAGTATTATGATGAATCAGGAGCCTGATACAATAAAAAAAAAGGCACGACTGGGTCGCACGTACTTGCTCTTATGTGCTAATCCTTTTTAAGTGCAGGCGTCTTTTTGACAAAGATTTTATTTTAATATTTTTTGTATGACGTGCAAGGGATAAACACATAAATATAAAGGATTGTTAGCTTTTGCAGTTTTTTAGTATAGTATTATCTTTCCACTTGCTGCTTACTGTTTATAATATAATTTGCTAATAGAAAGATACAAAGGACTTTTTTCAGTTAAATTTTCATTTTGGTATGGAAAAATTTGAACAACTGGCATAAAGATTCGTCGGAATCAGCAGTGGGGCAATAATGCTAAGTAAAAGGACCTTTATACGTCCCAATATGGGACCAATGGAATTTATAAAGGATTTAGGTACTTATAATAAGGTTGGAAGGAAGGTAGGTACTAAAATTAAGATACGTGTTCCAGCGAGTAGGTATAGAGACAATATTAAAAGTTAACACAGTGGTTTTGTTTATTTATAGGAAGGTGTAAGCTTTTGTTTTCTCGATTGAAATTTTTGCATTCAGTAGTAATCGAATAGTTTTTTTTATTTGTTAGTTGTTTTTGTGTGTTTATCAAAGGCTTCCTTATTTATTCTGTGCTTTTATGATGATGATGATTTGACTAATGGCTAGGGCTTAGCCGAGCAATATGAAATAAAATGTTGGGGAAAAAAAATTATGAAATCAAAAAAACACTATTCATAACGTTTTTTGGAAAAAATGTTGTAAGCCATCTTATTTCTTTTGCTGTTCTCTATTTTATGAATTTTTCATTTCAAAATCGTTCGACCAGTTTTTTCAAAAAAATGTTTTTTTTGAAAAACTTTTCGAAAACATATTTTAAAATATTTTTTAGTATGTCAATTTTAAGAAATCTATGGTTTATACTAGGAGAAAAATTTAAAAAAAAATCTATAGATCCGTTTTCAAAATATTCAAAAAACAAAATATTTTTTTAAAAAAATTATTAAAATTTAAAAAAAAATGTTTTTGAAAATTTTGATAAGCAATATTAATCATAAAACACTACATATTTTGAAAATTTCATCAAAATCCGTCAATTAGTTAACGAGAAAGTCTGATTTTAAAAAAACCGGTCATATGGGAGGTACCGTTATAAAACTTTTTCTGAAAAATCCATTAAAATTAAAAGATAGATTTTGCACAGAAAACATCATTCTGAAAGTTTAATCAAAATCGTAGGAGCCGTTTTCGAGAAAAATAAGTTTTTTAATAAAAGTTATATGGCAGGTACCGTTAGTTTTGGGGCTAGAATGCCAATTCCAAAAACTGTCGGGTAGAGCACTCTAAAAATACTATATACCAAGTTTGAATCAAATCGGCCCAACCGTTTAGGCTGTAGATATCGATACGGACAGACAGACAGACAGACAGACAGACAGACGGACGGAATTTCCGGACCCACTTTTTTTGACTTCTCTATCATCGTAATATCATGTTTGATTGTTAGAATTTTTTTTTTTTTTTTTACGAATGCATAACTTGCCTTATAGTCCCTATAATCGCAAGTAACAAAGTGATATATTGCGCATGTACGCGTGACGTCAATTCTAGTGCCTTTTTCAATAGTTCTATGAGTTCGGGGAATTTGTGTTGTGTTTTGAGTTGGGCCTTAAGAAAATGTTCTTTGGAACCATTGAACTAATTAAAGTTGTATTAAGCTTTTTCAATTCTTCTACCGAAAATTTATTTAATTTTTTAATTCTACGTCAAGCCAGACTCGTCGGTCGTTTCGGAAAACGGCTCTAAAAACCGATTTTTTTTATTTAAACTATGTTTTAGATAGCCACAGACCAACGAGCTTCTCAAAGCCATGGCAGTTAATATCTCTCATCATTATTAGATGAAGGCTTCAGAATGTTTATTTTGGCCAACAGGAAATCTAAACAGTTTCAGTGCAGTCCGATTGATTTCTCTTTTTTGCTTGCGATTATAGGGACTATAATTGAGATAACAAACAAACATGATATTACGATCATAGAGAATTCTAAAAACGTTATTTGCAAAAAATGTCTGTCTGTCTGTCTGTATGTCTATCTGTCTGTCAGTATGTATAACGAGCTGCAGCCTAAACAGCTAGAGCGATTATCTTCAAATTTGGTGTGTGATTATTTTGGCATTCCCCAGAGGGAAAATTGAAATTTTATTTTTAGGCCTAAGAATAACGTTACCTGCCATGTGACCGTTAGGAAAAGCTTATTTTGCTCGAAAACGACTCGATTTTGATTTTGATAACAAAATTTGAGAATTTTTTTGTTGGTATTGGCTATCATTTGATTAACACTAAATTAACGGGAAAAGTCTATGAACGTTTTTTTTTAATTTTGGGCTTTCTCGGTAACGGATCTTTGGATTTCTGTCAAATATTATATTTGAGAAGATCTAGATAGCCAAATTAATTTTACATATCAAAATTTTGAATAAATTTTTTTCCTAATTAAAATAAATTTTTGATTTTCTTTTTTTTTGGAAATCATTATTTTTAAAAGTAGTTATTTTAAAATTTATAATCACATGTATATTAATAAACTCTAAATAATGGCATACCAAAATTAAAAAAAAAACTAAAAATAAAAAACTGGTTCTAAAATTCTCGAAATACTTTTCATAAATTCTTTGTTATTTAAATTATTTGTTATTTTACTAAAAACCGTTAAGTATTGTGGTTTTTAATATTTTTTATAAGTTCAAACTGTGTTATTTTTAACGCAAATGTTATTTGTTTTTGTCAAAGATCTTGCCATCCAATGCAATTAGGCACATAAGACCCAGTCGTCCCCATTTTTACTTGCGATTTAGGTACTAAAATGCAAGTTATGGATTCGTGCAAAAAATTTTTTTTTTTCTAACAATCAAACATGACATTACGATAATAGAGAAATTGAAAAAAGTGGGTCCGGAAATTCCGTCCGTCTGTCTGTCTGTCTGTTCGCGTCTCTACTCTACAGCCTAAGCGGATGGGCCAATTTGTTTCAAACTTGGTATTTATTATTTATTAGTTAGTATCTCGGGGGGTGTTTTTCATTTTTGCTCTAGGTCGAAAAATAACGGTACCTGCCATACAATTTTGAACAAAAAGTTTGATTTTCTCGAAAACGGCTCTAACGATTTTGATAAAACTTTCAGGGTGGTAATTTTTTTACAATAATACATCTTTAAGTTAGAATATTTTTTTCGAAATCTGTTCTATAACGGTACGTCTCATATAACTGTTTTTTTTTTCAAATGCGGTTTTATCGTAAATTACTACCCCGAATTCAATAAAATTCTGCTCACAGGAAGTCATTTATAATTGAATTAATATCGCATTTCAAAATTTTCAAAAACTTTTTTTTTCGATTTTATTAAATTAAATAAATTAAAAAAAAAAATGGTTTTCGAAATATTTAGAAAATGGGTAGATTGAACTTTTTTGAATAATTTTCCCAGATGAAAACTACAGATTGCCTTTTAATGACATACTAGAAAAAGATCTAAAATATTTTTTCGAAAAGTTTTTTTTAAAAAAAAAACACTTTAAAAAAACTGGTCGAACGATTTTCAATTTTTTTTTTTCTTTTATAGACATTTAGTTTTCAAATTGTATTGCATACTTTGTTTTTCCAAGAAAACTCCGAAACTGATTAAAAAAAAATAAAGAATTTTCTAAAAAAAAAAATATTTTTTCTATTTTAATAGACCCGTGATTTTTAATCTGGCAATACTTTTTTCTTGATTTATGCTCAGTTTGGTTTGCGATTTCATAATGAATAGACTTACATACTCCTGAACAAAGTTTGCAAATTGTGCAAATTTATTACCAAAATAATGGTTCGTTTCGGGGGAGCAGAGTATCGAAGAAGACCCAAATGAGTCCATCCAAAAAAATTCAAAAAAATGTTTCTTCATACAGACTAAAATTTAGTGAGATAAAGTTTCCCGAAACAAAGTTTCTTTTCAAGGGAAAACAATTTCCAGGAAAACTGATTTTGTCAGATTTAATGAAATTGAAGTATCTATATGTAAAATGCTTTCTTTTGCAAAGACCCGACAGGGATCACAACATTTTGTATATGTTTAACTCACAAAAAAATAGGAACAATTACGCCTAAAGATAGTTTAAAAACAATATTACACTAGGAACCCAAGACCAAGACTAGGAACAAAAGACCTTCAGGATCAAAAACTCCAAAAGCGGAACCTTTAACATGTTTTCTGAGGTCAAACGAGCGAATCAGTGAAAAAAGTGAAGCAGTTAATTAAAAAAATGTTAATATCCCTGATCCTGACGATAATTGAGGATTGCGAATCAATCTGGCAATACTTTTTTCTGAGTTGGTCTATTTGATAGTTGTCACTTGATTTATGCTCAGTTTGGTTTGCCATTTCTTAATGAGTAGACTTACTCCTGAACAACTTGCAAATTTATAATTAAAATAATGGTTAGATTCGGTGGAGCAGAGTATCGAAGAAGACCCGAATGAGTCCATTCGCCATCGCGGGCAACAATTAGAGCTGTGCCCATCCACTTTATGGAAGATTTTGCGGAAGGATCTTCTAACTCGTGCAAGAATTGAAGCCGAACGACCTTAAAGCGCGTCGCACGTTCGGTGAATGGGTCCAAAACAAGATTGCCACTGATCCTGATTTTCACAAAATCGGGAAAGTTGGGCCCCTCGGCTGCAATTTATTCGAGCCAGCCATTTGCCCGAAATTATTTTTAAAACATAATGGAAAACTCTTATCTTTATAATAAAGCTACAGTCTTGGCCATAACATTAAATTATATGCGTCTAAAAAAACACCCTTTCGAATCGACAGCATCATAACACGCATTTTTCATTGATTTGCATACTCCGACATACAGCTGTCAAAACAATTCGTGCTTTCGTTAGGTTTGGTTAAAAGTGTTCGGTTTAGTTTAGTTAATAAGTCTTTGTTTTAAAAAGTGGCAATTTGTGCAGTTTTCAATTGAAATACAAACAATAGTAAAAATAAAATGCACGACTGAATCGCACGTACTTGCTCCTATGTGCGGTCACATAGTCGAATAAAATTTAAAAAAATAAATAATACATCAACGTTGAAAAATAAGACTATTTGAACTTAAATAAACTGTCAAAACCACAACACTTAACGGTTTTTAATAAAAATGGAGTACGTCAGCACACGTCTTGTATAATAATGAATTTATGAAATAGCTAATTTTTCTGCTTTGTTTTCAATCAGATTTTACAAAAAAAAAAAACATTTGGCAATATTTTGCAATGATATTTCCGTCGGAAAACTACTCATTTTATCAATTTTACCGACGGCATTTTATTTCGTCTCTCGAAAACAATTTACGACAAATATCTTGGAAATTATGTAGGAATATTGACTAAAAGCAATGAGCTTTGCCGGAGCAATGCCTCGTGGCTTAGTGGCTTAGTGGTTAGTGTGTTGGACTGCTAAGCGAAAGAACCTGGGTTCAAATCCAGCTCATATTCACCTTTTTTTCTGGGGTACTGCCTCTTGCGAGGAACTGACAAAACCTCCAAGAGTAAAATTTGTCTCGAAAAAGTGCATCTCATGTAGCCGTTCGGACTCGGCGGTAAACTGTAGGTCCCTTCCATTCTTGCAGAGTAACAACACACACACAGGAATGGTTGAGAGTATAAGTCACTAGGCCTTGGCTCCTTAAGGAGCTGTCGCGCCAATAAATTTAATTTATTTATTGACTAAAAGGACTAATTTTAAAAACATTTTTTCTGAAAAAAATACTAAATGCTTATTAACTTTGCAAATCGCGAGGAAAAGTATCGCTCTCTGTTTCCGTTGAAATATAAATGGATCTTCTTTGACTTCAGAATCCTGTAGGATGCTTACCGTTCTCAATGTCTCATTGCTCGATTTTGTTGCTTCCATTTATAGATTTTTTTTTAGGTGAATAACTCAATACTTACCCACATTTTTCTTCACCAAGATATTCAAAACATCTTATAAGTTCATTAGAATTAAGTGAAATAGCACACAAATAACTCCCAAGTTAAGCCTCAAAACCACCAACATTGTATCTCTATCTTTCCTTAGTTTATCTAAACTATAATATTTAAATTTGAATTTGTCAAATTAAAGCTAATAGATGCGACCACCAGGTAAGTTCTCACTATCAATTTAAATCTTTTCATATTATCTGATGTTCCAATTTCACGGCACGAAAAGGGGATACAATAACGGCCAGCAAAACCAATTCAATCAGATTAAAGATGACTATTAGCTAATTATTAGTAGACGAATCGAATTCCAAAAATGCTAATGTTATTAAAGGTGATGCTATTCACAGTGAATCAGCAGCAGCAGCAGTAAGCGGTCCAAAAAATTGATTTGTTCTCGATAATGAATATAAGTATTTAGTTAGCCCGCATACTCAGATAAAGGTTGAGATATAGAAGATTCTTTGTTTATGGAACTTGATTAGGTTGGATCAAAGGGAATTTTGGGAAATTTGGTTGGAAAGATGGAAGAACAAACAAAAAATTTGTAATAATTGGTGGTATCGATTTTTTCGATAACATCCAAGACATTGAGAAAGGACGTATGTAAATGTGTGGTTTTTGAGGAAATCCTAATCTATTTTACGCACTCTGTGGATGCAATGAGGGTGGTTATTATTTTAATTTAAATCTGACAACTGACAGCTTAATCATAGAATTTTTTACAAAATTCGTTATTTTTTCCCATGAACTTTACCACACCGCTTAACCGAACTTTCGGTTTTTACCCTTATTAATACAGAGCTTTTAAATAAAGAAACTTTAAGGCTACTGCCTTAGTTCTTATCAGCTTCGTAAAGTCCTAAAACATAGGGTAGTTGTGCACATTGCAGCCATCTCGCAGTTTTTTTTAAATAAACTTTATAATAAGTTTTTAATTTCGAATAATTTAGCTTCTGCAAGGAAGATTTAAAGTAAATAGTAAAGTTTGTTATTTAAAAAGTCATCAATGCTAGTTTGTATCGGAACTGTTTTGAACCGATATTCTAGACAGGGTGCAAAACTTTGCCCAGCTCGAAGCTTAAAATTATCGGAACTCTTATGGACCGATATGCTGGACAGGGCACATAAACCTTGTCCAGCTCGATGATTTATACAGAAGGTTCTATGTATCTATGTATATTTTGTGATTGTTGAATTATTGCCCCTTACCACTGGTGGGGGGAAGCAAATAATTATATTGAGAACACTCGTCGAATTGTGATCATGAAATGATAATTTTTATTAATATTTATATCAAAATTGCTTACTTAGCTATATTTACAAAAATAAAATTACAGAATAAACATGCAAAAAATAACTTTAACGAAACATAATATATAAATATGAGAAAGGTATGCGCTGGCTTAAATGCAAAAAAGTGCTTGCTCGTGTGAGAAATGAAAATGTACGTATATCAAAAATAAAGCATACAGTGAAGCTATATGCATGGAAAAAAACATACAGAGAAGCTGTTGCTAGTTCTGTTGGAATTAAGTTAAATGTTGGTATATTCCGATCTGATGGATTAGAAATATACACAAATCTTTAAATCGAACCCTGTGAGATAGCTGGTGCAAGAAATGGGAGGAGGACCTTGGATGCAGCTAACAAAAGCCAAAGCTGGACAAATAAGCTTGTTGTCAATGATCCTCGTTTACCCCAACAATACATTGACTTAAGGTAAGTAAGGTTATAATAAGTTAATAAATTAATATTTACACCATAATAAAAAATTCTGAGCATAGTTTGAATAATGTCCGAAAGGTAGCGCTAGAAATAAATTAAAGAATTTGAATATTTAAATAAATTGTTTTTCAATTGTTTGGTGTTGCGGTAATCGTCAATGGCAAGACGAAGAGTGATTGAAAACGGCACTACTTGGATCCGTTCCGAGGAAAGCATTTGAACAATGTCAAGAAACCTTCAGCCATAAATCATGTTCAATAAAGTTTCTCCGACAAAAACCGTTTATTTTTTCGGGAAGGCCTATTTTTCAATCCAGCACCTCATCGACATTGAGTTCGAGGAAATTTTTAGTACACCAAGTAAAAAAGTCTTTTTGAAGCAGGGAAGAATCAATGGGAGAAGAAATTATTTTCATAATTTTCATGTCGTCGGCATAAATAGACAAGTTAGAGAAAGAAATAATGCTTTCAACATCATTTATGGAAAGGACAAATAAAATGGGTCCGAGATGACTTCCCTGAGAAACACCTGAGGTGGCATAGATGGGATTGGATATAGAACATCTGAACACAACACTATATTGGCGGTATTCCAAGTAGGATCTTATCCATTGGATGAACATTGGAGGAAACCCAAGGGCTCCTAGTTTAATATAAATAATATGGTGAGAGATCTTATCGAATGCTTTGCTGAAGTCAGTGGTGATTACATCAACATCGTAGCCTTTTTCCGGAGCACAAAGTGTCATTGAAACGAATTGAGTTAAGTTTGTCGTAGTGGACCTGCCCTTAATAAAACCATGTTGAAGTGGAGACACTAATGACTTACAATGAAAACAAAGAGATTCATAGATAATGCTGTCGAAGAGCTTGGGTATTGAAGAAAGTTTAGCTATGGGACGATAATTTGAGATTTCATTCTTTTTGCCCTTTTTTTGAATTGGAAAAATAAATGAGTTTTTCCATAAAGTAGGGAGGACTGCTTGCGAAAGAGAGAGTTTGAAAAGAATAGTGAGAGGTTCGCACAGAGCGCTAGCGCATTTTTTGAGAAAAATGGCAGGAATGCCATCAGGACCATGAGAAAAGTCATCTTTAAGCAAGTTTATTTTTTTCAATAACTGATGATGGAGAAATATCAAGAGAAACTAGTGAAGTTTGCGGACTAATTGACAAGTACTCAAAATAATCTAAATCAGGATTATTAACAGCATCGCTATAAGACTGGCTAAAAAAATTTGCGAAGAGGTTGACAATTACTTTGGGATCAGCAGATGAGATGTTGTTAAAATTGAAGGTGGAGGGAAGACCATCGTACTTTCTTTTTGAATTAATGAATTGATCGAACCGTTTCGGTTCAGAGATAATGCAAGTCTGCATTTTATCAAGATAAGCATGGTATAGGGAATCGCAGAGGAGAGAAAAATTTGAAGAAGCTTGCTCGTAAATTAAAAAATTTGAATATTTTCGGGATTCTAAATACGTTTTCCATGACTTATTCCTTATAACGGGTGATTTTTTTGAGGTTAGGATTTTCATGCATTCGTATTTGACAGATCACGCGGGATTTCAGACATGGTGTCAAAAAGAAAGATGCTCAGTATGCTTTGACATTTCATCATGAAAAGACTTACTAACGAGCAACGCTTGCAAATCATTGGATTTTATTACCAAGAAAAGCCCTAGAAAAGTTGGCAGAAAATCCGCTTTTTTATCGACAAATTTTGTTCAGCGATGAGGCTCATTTCTGGTTGAATGGCTACGTAAATAAGCAAAATTGCCGCATTTGGAGTGAAGAGCAACCAGAAGCCGTTCAAGAACTGCCCATGCATCCCGAAAAATGCACTGTTTGGTGTGGTTGCCATAAATCGGACGTAAAGCGCGAAACACATTTCGAACCGAACACTGATTTTGGTAATAAAATTCAATGATTTGCAAGCGTTGCTCGTTAGTAAATCTATTCATGATGAAATGTCAAAGCATATTGAGCATCTTTCTCTTTGACACCATGTCTGAAATCCCGCGTGATCTGTCAAATACTAATGCATGAAAATCCTAACCTCAAAAAAATCACCCGTTATTACGAAATGTTCGCAACTCCTTAGTGATGACAAACAATTCTTTTGAGGTACGTAAGGGACACACTGGAGCAAGCATTCAAAGATAGAAGTATAAAAGAATGTAAGGGCAATGTCATTGAGGGTGTTAAGGGTCAAAAATAGGCTGAAATCAATATTGTTTAAAAGGATTTTGAGTTGGTTGAAGTTGGCTTTACGAAAATTGAAATGAAATGAGACTTCTGGATCAATGGCGGAAATACCATTATCGACAGCGAAAAGAAGAGAGAGGAGGATGATATCGGTCGTACGTAATTAAGAACCTAATTAAATTATTAATTAATTAATTAAATTATTTATTAAATTATTGATAAACTCCTTTAGAAATTACTAGTTAACAAAGCTTATATTAATGTTCTCCAAAAACACAAACCTTTCTGAAAAATTAACTCTTTTTTAACAGTTCAAGGCATAGCATAGTGTAAAAAAACACTGATTTCTGTGTTCAAAATTCAAATTCATGACTGCAAGTAAGTTGTAAATAATTGTATAATAATTCTTCACTTATTTTTTTATTCCATTTATATAACATGATAATTGAGAATATTGTAGTAATCTTTATTATTTATTTTTATTGCTTTTTAGAATGATTTTTCATTACACGGAAACTAATTGTAAAATACTTATTCTTCGTAATGTTTTTTTGAATTTGTATAGCATTTTAATAATTTTTTTTATAAAATATTTATTAATTACTATGCAAGTTTTTAACTTATTTCCGAAAAAATAAAAAGCTTGCATAGCTTTTTGCTAAAAAGCATAAGCAGTGAATTCATCTATTACACCATAGATGGCGCAACGACAATCATTTTCAAATACGAAACTGGCAGTTAAATCAACCCCTATTGAGTTTTCCAACAGAAAATTATTTGAACCAAATGATACCCTTATGTTCGTATAATTGGGATAATAAGCCAAAGCAGTTCATTCATAATTCGAATTGGGAAGAAAGTTATGGTTGGGGAACATTTATTTTTAACAATCACATCACATGGCAACGGATTTTCAAGAGTTCGAATAAATATAATTTGAACATTGTAAAAGGATTTTCATGTTGTTCAATGTTTCTGCTTATAAAATGGATGGAATGTCTGCTTAGGCGAATATGTGGTATAAGACCATTAACGTCATGAAAAGCGGTTTGCTTTTGTTTGTTATTAGACCTTTACAGTATATATACATACATCAGAATGAAGGACATATCAAAATATATGAAATAGACTTTTGTTAATGCAAAGCGTTTGATCAAGTTTCATATTTGGCGCCGATATTATATTGATATTTATTAGTTGTTGCTTTTTTACTTGCGTTTATAGGTACTATAAGGCAAGTTATGGATTCGTGCAATAAAAAAAATTCTTACAATCAAACATGACATTACGATGATAGAGAAGTCGAAAAAAGTGGGTCCGGAAAGTGGAGCCTAAACGGATGGGCCGGGCTGATTTGCTTCAAACTTTGTATTTAGTATTTATTTGGTAGTATCTCGGGGGGTGTTTTTCATTTTATTCTAGGTCGAAAACTAATGGTACCTGCCATACAATCTTTAACAAAGTTTGATTTCTCGAAAACGGCTCTAACGATTTTGATAAAACCTTCAGGGTGCTATTCTTTTACAACAATACATCTTTCAGTTAGAATGAATTTTTCGAAATTCGTTCTACAACGGTACCCCCCATAGGACCGTTTTTTCGACTTTCTCGAGAACTGCTTAATCGACTAAAATCAAATTTGATATTCAGGCAGATGTAGATAGGCAAACCAATTTGGCATACAAATGTTTTCGAAAAAAACTTTTTTTTTATTTTCAATCATATTTTTAAATATATTTTTTTTGAAAATCGATATTTTGGAAACGGGTATTTTAATTTTTTTTAGTTTTGTTTTTAAATGTAAATAATTTTTGTATTTAAGTTTGCATTCTTGAACTATTTTTTTTTTAATTAAAAAAAAAGTTGTTAAAAAACCGTTTTATTTAATAACCGTTCCTACGATTTAAAAAAAAAAATTACGCCTTTTCACATTTTCTAAAGAAATAAAATGGCGTTTCAATTTGTCCGGTAAAAAATATTTTTCGTACTTTTTTCTTTAATCTAAAGTCAGAAAAATCGAATTAAAACTTTGAAATTCCTTTAATATTTTTCAAATTTTATTCGAAGCTATGACCGCAAATAATAGCAAGTACGAGCGATCCAGTCGTGCAATTTATTTATTTTGAACTCAGTATGAGTTAATTTTATTTTCATTTCAAGGATTAAGAGTTGACCGTAGGTCCTGAACGACATAACTTCTTATTTATTAGAATACTTTCGGTTCAAAAAGAATTCGTCTTTGAGGATTTCATGGAAATTGAACTTTTTCTCTTCAGAAATATATTTTTCAGAGGAAATGTTTAATGGCTTTCAGGCAGGTCGCACACTACTGTCTTGTTATTTCGATGGGTAACGTGCATTTCACTTCATCTTAAATAAGGAATGTAATCTGGTTCCTTCTTGGAAGAGTACTTGACTGCCTAACATCTAACTGACGCCTTTGTTTTGACCTGGAATGGATTCAGATTGAGACTTGAGAGCAGGCGTTCTTTTTAATTTCAATCAAACGAAATGGCACAAATTGACAATACGTCCGATGGTCAGATCGAAGCAAACACACGACAGTTTTAAAATCTATTTAGGAAAAAAACTTATAAAGGTTTTTTTTAGAGGCATAGAAATTTAAGTTGGCAAGACTATATTTACTGGCAGCCATTTTGTCAGCTGTCAAATGATTTATTTTTCGTTTTGTTTGGCATTTCAACATGAATAGATTTTTTCGTTCATCAATTGAACAACCATGATGTACAGGAGCTGTGTTTTCAACAAGACGGGGCAGCATATCGCACAACTTTTGCCACAATTGATTTACCGCATAGTTTCACTTTACGGACCCGTGAATTGGTCTCCAAGATCGTGCGATTTAACCCCGTTTTACTATATTTTGCGGGGGATATGTAAACACGCTAGTCTACGCCAATGAGCCCGAAACGATTGACAACTAGGAGGACAACATTCGTCACGTTATTGCCGAATTTACGGCCACAAATGTTGAAAAAAGTCATCAAAAATTGGACCTCCAGATTAGCCTATGTCCGAGCCACATGGCTGTCGTATGCCAGAGATCATATTTAATTTATAATGGTCAATGGCCTTGGGTCCGATAAAAATAGCTTCCCGTGAGATCAGCGAAATCAAGCTTCGTTGCGCGTGGTTAGTAGAAAGATGGAGGACCGTCCGAAAAACCAACTGCGTGCGTTTGACATGTATTATGTGTTTTCTGTTTTTCCTTTCTCTTTCTGTCTTCTCTTCTGTCCAGTATCAATGTCGTCTTGTGTATTGGTCTTGTAATTGTCTGAGCCGATGGCCTCAGTGCTCGTAAGTGTGTCTACTTCGTAGATTTATCTACAGAGTATATTAAAATGTAATGTAATGTAATGTAATTTATAATGGCAGAAGATTATCTTTTGAATAAAGTTAATTTCATGTATTTGGAGATAATCATCTTTATTTAATTCCATTTTAAAGTTCTATACCTCTAAAAAAAAACTCATTTTACAAATTCCGTGAGTTTGCAATACACTTTACAAATCGTGCACCGCGAAAAAATGCTTCCAACTCAAGATAAGGAAAACATAACGACTGGGCTACAGACTAAGCTACAAAAGCATATCCATTTTAGCATGCATCAACTAAATTAGTAAATGAATCTGTAACAGTAACTCCAACACAATAAATTTTAAATAAACCTTGGTATTTTACTGGTCTTCACTTCCGGAAGGAGTCACCTGATTTATTATCCTCATCTCTAATTTTGTTCATCCCACAGAATTTTGGAGCGCCAGAGTTGACATTCATGCATATCTTATCCGTAGTTTTAAATTCAAACCTTTGGAGCTTATTCGTATTTGAAGCCCATATTCTTCTAACATCTAAAATACTACCCGCCCCCTTCAAAAATATCTTATATCTCTTGAGCTTACTAACTTCATCCTCCATTTTAAAATAGTGTACATCGAGTTGTATTTTGCATCCGCACAACAATTTAATATAATGTGTCAGTCTTATTTTCGAATTTTCACTTCGTGGAACACTTTTTTGATGTCAGTCACCGAAATACCGATCTTCTGGATAGCTTAGTTTATAAATGATTAATACCTATTAAAGCTGTAAGCTCATAGGGCTCTTTAGTAGTTCTGGGTTCAGTGAAGTTCCATGAACTGAGGTTCTTCCGACATCATAATGCTTTGGGACTATGAAGCTCCAAAACTATATTCACAGATAAAATAACAAAGAACTTGACGTAAGTCTTTGTCACTACAATCTTATGGTCGATTGCCTCGAATGGGTGGTTGACGTAAGTGTTTTGCTTTAAAGAAAAACATAGGTTTGCATACAACATGCATTTATTTGAAAAAAAAACCCAATGAGGCCTATAACTTAATTGTTTTGTTATTTTATTGCTATTTCTATAAACAATGCTCTAGCAAAGAGCCAGCTGCATTCCTCCTCTGATAATGCTCACATTGCTAGGAATGCCCATCAGCCTACCTCTAACCAAACTTCAGACGAAACTGTACGTCACAGGGATTCTTATTTTAGCCGTACCACGCAATCGTGGAATGCATTGCCGAACTTTGTTCTCCCCTTCCATTTTCAAATGCAGAACATTAAAATAAATGTGCGTCGTTACCTCTTTTTAAATCTTTTCTTACGGTCCTAACGCCTCCATGTGCCTTATCAAATTTATAAGGATAGCCAAAACCCAGAATAATAACACACAAAAATGTCTGTATAATTTTGTTTTCGATATTCTTTATATTTTGTTATTTCTCATCCCAAATAGATATCGATATCGATAACTGATAATACTCCTAAAATTATGCAAGGATATTTCAATCGGTTTGTAACTACAACTACCGAACTACACATTTTCATCGTTTTTGAAAAACGACATTTGTTTTTTTATTCGATTAGGTTTTTTTTAATTTTTTTTATTTGTTACATTTTTGACAGTAATGTGGATAAAGTTACATAAATATCATTTTGCAGAATAATGAGAAATTTGAGTAATTTTAAGGTTTCTCCCGTAATACTCGTCTCGCAGTTGTAAGTATGTCAATTTCAGTCATCATGTTTAATAAATGTAAATGCAAAGTCTAATGATTGAAGTTCGGGGTTGATGAGCTGCCTAAACGTTCACCAGAGAAGCGAAGTGAAAAAATAAGTATTTGACTTAAATCTTCTTAAAAACAACCAAACACTGGGGAAATATTTAAACAGACCTTAATTACTCAAAATAAATAAAATGCTGAAACTCTTATGTTCAACTATTTGTTTATTTATGTTTAATTGTACAAATACCTTTTTATTTACTCAGCAAACAGGTAATTATTGCCAGGAAGTACATTTCTTTATTTTGAACTTTAATAACTATGAAGTTTGTACATCCCTTAAGGAAAAGAGTTTTATTGCTTTGATGTTGGTTTACATGCGAATGAAACCTCCCCAGTTCCTAATGTATTTTTAAATTTTAACATTGTTTTTTTTTTTAAGTATTTATTTTAACTAACAAGGAGTAATACAGAAAGAGTTTTTTTTATTAAAGTTGTGACTGAAAGAAGGTTTATTAGAACGATGAAAGTTCTTTACATTTAAATCGTTTTTACATTTTCGAAAAAACTAACCCGGCGTTGATGCCACCTAGTAATCAAAAGAGCCTCAGTTACTTCTTACAAAATAAGCTATCTGCTTATGAACCGACCCCACTGGCACCAATGGTTAATTAAAATGGCCTTAGTTACACCTTAACCCATCAGCTATCTGCCTGTGAAAATCCCGTCAAAATTGGTCTGTCTATTCGAACCTCTACAGCCAAAACGCATGGGCATTTGCTTCAAACTTTGTATTTAGTATTTATTTGGTAGTATCTCGGGGGGTGTTTTTCATTTTTGCTATAGGTCGAAAAATACCGGCACAATCTTTAACAAAAAGCTTGAATTTCTCGAAAACGGCTATAACGACTTTGATAAAACTTTCATGGTGCAATTTTCTTACAACAATACATCTTACAGTTAGAATGATTTTTTTTCGAAATTAGTTCTATAACGGTACCACCCATAGAACCGTTTTTTTTCTTCGACTTTCTCGAGAACTGCTTAACCGATTACAATTAAATTTTATATTCAGAAAGATGTAGATAGCCATACCAATTCGGCAGTAAAATATTTTCGAATAACTTTTTTATGTATTTTTAACAATTTTTTTAAATATTTTTTTTTTTTTTTTTTTTTGAAAAATCGATATTTTGAAAACGGTATTTGAATTTTTTGTTAGTTTTATTATGTAAATAATTTTTGTGTTTAAATTTCCATTTTCGAGTTATTTTTTTTTTTTTGAAAGTTGTTTTATTTAAAAACCGTTCCTACGATTTAAAAAAAAAATACACTTTTTCAAATTTTCTAAAGAAATAAAATGGAGTTTAAATTTTTCCGCTGAACTATTTTACGTACTTTTTCATCAATCAATTCAATTAAAAGTCAAAAAATTCGATAACAGCTTTGAAATTCCTTTAATATTTTTCAAATTTTAGTCGAAGCTGTGACCGCACATAAGAGCAAGTACGTGCGATCCAGGCGTACAATTCAGTTTTTTTTTTTTTGTATTTGACAAGTTTTGCCTACTCAGTACTACCAATTACTATCTCTGTATGGTATGTACGTACACAGCCGAAATTAAAATAAACCAATATTATGTTAAATTACCCTTATTCCTTAGTGGGGTGGCTTTTGGTGAGCTCAATTTTCCCAAATACTTATTTTTTTCACAAAACATTAATTTCAGATGAAACCAACATGTCCGATTTTTCTACCTAATTACACCTGACTACTTTTAACTTCTGTTTGCTTTATGGCATCCTTGTCATGGAACACACAGTTATCGCCCCGATTCTATTTTATTATGTCATTCATAAAATTTGAGCCATTTTTACCCCTGAGCGACCTTTAATACTTTACGACCTATTAAGTTGTTCATTATATCTACCATTTTTATTACAAGACAAAGACGTAATATAAAACCAAAGAACTGAAACTGGGATGAATTAAAAAAAAAGAGAAAAAGAAATACAACAAACAAAAACAGTTAAAATTTTTTCCTTGAATCCAAAACAAGGAAAAAAATAAATAGAACAAAAGGTATTCTATGAACGTTATATTGGACAAATTAAGGAAAGCAGGAAGTAGAAGCCAAGCCAAAAAGGATGAATTTCTAAAAACTAAAGGATTTTGGGAATGACTGGAATTAGGTACCAAACTTTGTTCGCTCTATATCTTTTATGTAAATACCGATATTTTTATTTAATTTAAATCCACTATATACGCGATTTGTTCAGATTTATTGAAGATTGGTTCAGGTGTTGAATTTGCAAGCTGTTAAGCCCCGTGGCTTAGTGGTTAGTGTGTCGGACTGCTAAGCGAAAGAGCCTGGGTTCAAATCCCGCTCATAGCCACCTTTTTTTCTGGGGTACTGCCTCTTGTGAGGAACTGACAAAACCTCCAAGAGTAAAATTTGTCTCGAAAAAGTGCATCTCATGGTGCCGTTCGGACTCGGCGGTAAACTGTAGGTCCCTTCCATTCTTGCAGATTAACAACACACACACAGGAATGGTTGAGTATAAGTCACTAGGCCTTGGCTCCTTAAGGAGCTGTCGCGCCAATAAATTTATTTAATTATTTTATTTTAAGTTAAAAAAAATTCCTCAGATTATACAGCAACCACAGAATGGTGAGGGCAAATACAAAAGTTGACCACCACTAAAAGAAAAGAAATTAACGAAGCAGCAACAGGTTTCTTCGAATTTCTAGTAAGTTCAAACTTAGAAACAATCATCTCAGCTGGAGCTCTACTCATACCTCTAAAGGCATCTTCTTCCATTCTCTAGAGTCCAATACGAGGAAGTACACCGCGGTTGCTTAATATAATTGAGTGGCAAATGGCAATCGAAAATCATTTGTCGAAATTCGCCATGTGTTGCCGCGCTTTAAAGAAGACTTCTTTGGTTCTTTGGTTTGGTTTACGACGTGGCGGGCGCTTGAAACGCAGCAATACTGTCAGTACTTCAAACAGTCTATTGTAACTGCCTGACATTAGAAACATCCAGAAGTGAAAATTGAGACTCAAATTTGTTCACTATACTATGAAATGCTTTGTCTACTGGAACAGGTATTGGGTCAAAACGCAATTAGTGCCTTGCACATGAGCAGCGAACTGCCAATTGCGAACAGGGAATGGTCGCAAATGTTGACCCCTTTCACAAGAGCTTTTTTTCGGTCGCAGGTGTCGAATTGCATTTTTTATTTGTCAGCCAGCACCAGCAGTACCTAGTCAAAAACAATGAAAGCATTGAGAGCTAAACAATTTTATTTTCGGAAAAAGTGGCTTTTGGGCAGTTTTATGTACAAATATTTAAAGAAGAGGCAATGTTTGAATATGCCCCCACTTAATATGTATCGTAACAAGAAAGGCGAATTTTTTACCCTAGTGAATGAATTCAAAAAATATCCTTGACGGTTTCACCATAGGTACTGGTATATCCAAAGAAAAATTCTACTTAATTTTTCAGCTGCATGAATCGGATCTAAAACCATTAGCACATTTAGGAAATAATTGATATTTCCAAAAGAGAGGGAGCAGAGTGACGTACATAAATTATATTTGAGGTTAGATTCGAGCGAATTTTTTATTCGCAAGTTTGTGGATCGCGTTCTGATGTTATCGATTGCGAATTAACTTTGAGTTCGCTATCGTAATTTTGTTGTTCACTGTTACTTGTTTGTCAAAGACCTTTTGCTTTCAATGTGTTTAGGTAAATAAGAGCAGGTCCGTGCCACCCAGCAGTGTCCATTTTTTTTCTAGTTTAATATCCTGTGCACTTACCTATAATAATTCAGATGAGGTTAGAGGGTATTAGTGTGTTGTAAGCACTTTTTCGCGCCTATTCTCAATTTTAGCTTATGGGAAAAGTTGCCGCTCATACAATTGCCCCTCTCGAACACCGACGCAATGTTTCATGTCTTTCTTTATTTTTATTCTTTCTTTTATAAAAAATGTTCACTCGAAGTAGCCAGCTGCATTCCTTCCCTCGCAAGGGATTCTATGGCTATCCAGTTTTGTAATTGAATTTTAGATAGTAATGAGTTAATGAAAGATATGAAGCTGCGACATCAAACTGTATCCCCCGATTTGTTATTTATTTATTTATTTTCTTTAATTACCTCCCTTTGGAATCAATTTTAATGGCGTATGAAAGCCAAAAAAATTGTATTGAAACTCGGTTTTAAATATTTACCCCCAAAAATGGGGTATTTTTCATAATGAAATAAAACCATATTTTTGTTTATGAAACTACACCCAAAAAAAAAATGAAAATAGACCCAAAAAACGAAATGAAAGAAGACCCCATTTTTTTAAAAAAAATAAAATAATAAAAAAAAAATAAAAAACCTAACACACTTATGCTAAACTAGTTTTGCATAGGCATTTCTTGAGATTTTATCTCCCAATCTGTATGAGGTAGGTATGGGGGGGCATGCTACCCCCTGCAACCCCCTGCTTGGGCTCACTATAGGATTTGGAGTATGTGCGAGATTGGGTTTATGCAAAAGTTCTTTAAATCAAGAAGAAACGTTGCACATACCCAACCGTGCACCTTCTCCAAATTCTATACTGAGCTCCAGCAGGGGGGTTGCAGGGAGGCAGCATGCTCCCCCATACCTTCCTCATACTAACATTTATCATACCTTTAAATTTGTTGTTTGTGCTTATACTGGCCTTAGTGGTTTTTATTGCCAATTTTTGTATTCGACATAATATTTTGTGGGGTCTTATTTCATTATTTGATATTAGGGGCTTTTTTCATAATGAAATATAACCCCAATTCTAAAAATGAAATTAGGCCCCAAAAAGTAAAATTACACCCCAAAATAAAGATTTTTGTTTTTGGGTCCTTATTTTGCACCGCCATTAAATTTCCATGGTAAAATGTTATGAGGGATATTAGAAATTGTTTAATTTTCTTCCTTTACTTCCGGTGACTGTAACTGTGAAATTGTGTGAAAGGGAATTTAAGTTTTAAAATCATATCTAGTAATTTCTATTTATCGAAAAAGTTAATTTTCTTTCATCTCTAAGACAAAAGATAAATAAAAAATCCTAAAAGTATGCTATAAGATTGAGATGCAGCTCTAGCAGGGGGGTTGCAGGGGGGCAGCATGCTCCCCCATACCTTCTTCATACTAACATTTATCATATTTTTAAATTTGTTGTTTGTGGTTAGTGGTTTTTATTGCCAATTTTTGTATTCGACATAATATTTTGTGGGGTCTTATTTCATTATTTGATATTAGGGGCTTTTTTCATAGTGAAATATAACCCCAATTCTAAAAATGAAATTAGGTCCCAAAAAGTAAAATTACACCCCAAAATAAAGATTTTTGTTTTTGGGTCCTTATTTTGCACCGCCATTAAATTTCCATGGTAAAATGTTATGAGGGATATTAGAAATTGTTTAATTTTCTTCCTTTACTTCCGGTGACTGTAACTGTGAAATTGTGTGAAAGGGAATTTAAGTTTTAAAATCATATCTAGTAATTTCGATTTATCGAAAAAGTTAATTTTCTTTCATCTCTAAGACAAACGATAAATAAAAAAATCCTAAAAGTATGCTATAAGATTGAGATGCATTTGAAATACCAACAATCGAAGAACGCCATGAGATGACTTGATGATATAATTAAAGTTTGTACAATTATTTAGTTTTCTGTAAAGGCAACTATTACGAAGGTACATAATTTAAGGTCTGCTTAGGGACATATAGCCTTTTGTGCGATTTACACGTATAGTTTAGGCCAAATTTGGCTTAGTCATTATACAAGTTGTACTATTGTACATGTGACGAAAATAAATCCTATATTTGTTTTTCGGGTAAGATAGATATTTTCATTCCGGTTCAGGCGGTATCCGATTTTGGATCACCTGGAAAGCCTCTTTATACCGCCAAATTTACCGGAAAAGTCTATTAACGATTTTTTTTTAATTTTGTACTTTCTCGTTAACGGCTCATTAGATTTCTATAAAATCTTCAATAGATCTAAG
The DNA here is from genome assembly GCA_963971375.1 of Platycheirus rosarum. Lineage (NCBI taxonomy): Eukaryota > Metazoa > Arthropoda > Insecta > Diptera > Syrphidae > Platycheirus > Platycheirus rosarum. The sequence continues at coordinate 29,033,977 of OZ020507.1, forward strand.
CAGCCAAATTATTTCTGCATACCAAAATTTTAAAATTTGTTTCGTCTATTTATAATTAATTTTTCAAATTTTTTTTTGAAAATTTAATATTTTTAAAACTAACGAAAAACAAATATTTTAAATTTTATGGTCACCTTTGTATTAGTACACTCCAATTTTACATACCAAAATCTAAAAAAATGTGATTTTCAAAAAACTTAAAATAAAAAACAGGATTTTATCAAAATCCGTCCTACAATTTTCGAAATACTTTTTTCATAAATTCTTTGTTATTTAAGACATGTGATGGCGTACTTCATTTTTACTAAAAATGTTTTACTAAAAATTTATTATAAATAAAAAAAATTTAAATATTAATTTTTTGAACGCGAATAAATCTTGCATACTTTAAGGAATTCTTAGGTTATCGTTTGAATTAGTGATGGGAGATAATTTGACACCGAAGCATGAAATTTGATAAGGAAAATGTAAAATAAGGCTTAAGAAAATGATAAAAAATTAGAAACCTTCGTTTCAACAAAATAATAATAATACTTAGCAATATTTAAATAAATATAAACAGCGTTTATGTGCATTAAAATAGTTTGAACGTCTTATAAATTCGTCTTCTAAGCTGAATATTACAACAAAATATTGATTTCTTCTCACTATTATTTGTAAAATACAATATTTCTGCATGTCACACTTTACAGCGCAGAAGATGCTACCAAACAGAAGATTTGAACCCTAAAATGCCTGGGTTAGCAAGTAAGCAGTAAACACATTATACCTACTGCACCATTTCTGCCCGCAGTGTTAATACATTTTTAAGCGAACTATCTTGTGTAATTATTTTTAATATTGGTTTAGATAGACCTAAGAACATTGTCGCTGATGAAAAGAGCTAGAAAATAAAATTCATAATACATTTCTTTTTTTTTAATATATGTATCTAAAGAAATCTGCAGTGGTGCATTTTTCATTCTTTCTTTAAACCAGGAATGCATCCAAAGCATCATGTAATGCATTTAGTTAGTTTGTATCTTATACAAATTATTTCCCATTCACAAGAAAAGAAAAAAAAGAACCTGAAGGATGCGGTTTACAGATACACAGCCTCAATGTAGGCAGGGTTATTGAAATTATGCCCGAGCGCGAGTACTGATGATGCAACTGCATTTGCCAGCAGTAGTGTCACATTCTATTTAACATGCGTGGCTTATTCGTATTGTTGCATTTTTCAAGTGGCCACTCGCCAAGTTACCCCTTCTATAGTAACTTTGCTAATTAGCGTACACGTCCATTACACAGTTTTTACCCCCATTCAATGGGGGTGCTTGGCAGTTGTTGTTCGCGAGCCAAGAGCCAGAAACTCGCATAACATTTCCCTAACATTAGATGTGAATGTAAGTAAATATTCCAACACAATTGGCACTAGAGGAACATTTTAACATTTGGTGTCTCCTGCAGTCATTTTTAATTTGATAGCATAAAAATATTATGTGCGATTGCGAGCGAGTCCCCCGCGCATTTTTTTTGCGTTCGCATTCATTTTTCGTGCTGTCTTGAGTTTGAGTAGGAAGTCACTTGAGGACTTTCAACGAATTTGCACAGCGCGCAACGCTCGTTTCGCTGCCGAAGAACCATCTTCTGCACGCGTATAGGATCATCAGGACTCCATAGCAAGGAGTACTGCAGGCAATAATCTTAAGTAGGTACACATTTTCACTGCGAATGTCAACAAGATATGATCCTGGATACTGCACATCCAATATGGCTCGTTTAATATGTATGCAATAGCACAGATAGATATACTTAGATGGGTGCAAATGCAAGTTGCATATGAAATTAGCCCTGCGGGGGTGCTGTGTGTGCATATATGTATATCTTCTGCGAATAATGGAGCATGGAGCCTTTTCTTACTGTGTCTCTTAAACCAACAAATAATGAAGTGTGCAACCCTGTTTTACTGTCATGCGTGAGCACTGCTCTTGGATATTGTGATGCAGTTAATAGAACGCATACGCCCACTTCACACAATGGGTTGTTCTGTTATAGGCTGTGGGTTTTAAATTTTAACCGAAAATTTCATCGCGGTTAATAGTCCTTGAGAAGTGCTTGAAGGAATCAGAATAGAAAACCAAGTAATCAGTGCCGGAGTTGTATTCCTAATTTGGATGAGCTAAAACTGGGGGTGAGGAAGTAAGACGTTCAATAAACTCAAGCCGGAACAATGTGTTGTGTATGCAGCTAATTTAAGGACACAAGGTCCGTCTTTGGTGTTATTTTTATATATATGTTCATATTTTCGGCTTCAGCTTTAAGGTACAGTATGTAATTGCATGATTTTGGAAACTCTGTGCAAATTGTTGTGTTGTTGTTCTTGGAACACCTTGCAACTTGCAATCTAGACTCTAGGTTGAACATCTTATGTCTGGTACTTAATTGAAATAGGAAGTTGCCCTGAGAAACAAGCTCACAAGCCAATTTCTACGACGTTCAAACACGCAGAAAATCTTGGATCAAAAACAAATGTAACTTCATTTGCCTTTGATTGTCTTCAGCATGGAACAATCCGAAACTGGCGGCCTGTCGAAGTTTTCTGTAGTCAACATATCGAGCCCCACAAGTGGATTCTTAAAGTAGAGCAGTAAAGTAAAATGGTTGTGGATCCAGTCCAGATCATAAGAATCGTTGTCTTTGTTTAAGCTGTTGGTCATTTTATTAAAATTTGACAAAATCAGTGAAAAGGTTCTTTTTTACAAATTACTCGTTTCTTCAGTTAAGTTTTTCAATTTAAATTAAACATTTACAAAAGCCATCCGTTGTTTTTGTTATTCGTTTGTTTTAATGGCGTTTTTGTAATGATTCTTAACAATGTTTCGACATTGCCTTTGGAGAATGCAACTAGACACAGGACACTATTGAAACAATATTTCGTCGGTGTGCTGCAAAAAAGAGCTCAAGTCCACATTTTTGTAAAATGGACTTAACGATGCAAAACTGTCCCAAAAGTCATAATCTGTGTCCTGCAAAAATATCCCATGTCAATTTAAAGTTGTTTTGTAGTTATTGTATCAAAACAATTCATTCTATGTCCAAAACACCCAAATGTGTGGAGCAAAAAAGACCCAAGTGGACCTGAATCTTTTTTGCACAAATATTTTGTCCTCTACTTTCTCTGTTTTTGCTGCCAAAAAAGCTCAAGTCCTCAAATTCAAATTAAATAAAACAACCAGAAACAAAACTTTTTCATAGCCTACTTAAAAAATTGTCATAAGGGGATTTCCCTATTCCTTTGCTATGAATTGTTTTAAATGTACGTTTAGAGAAATGATCATTATTGAAAGTTATTAATGTGAAAAGGTTGAACTTTAAACTTAGCTTTAAAAACATGAATTCCTCAAGCCGAAGTGCAGTTCTTCTACAACTTGCATTAGAAAAAGGTAATCATTTTGTTTCAGTATAGCTTGGCAAAAAATGTTTTTTAACTTAATGCCAAAATACATTTAGGACATAAGAAAGAAAATTGTGACATAAATTTGTGCAATCCCAGTACTTCAACAGCTTCAAAAGCAAATTTCACGGAATCAAAAGGTACTCCTGACTTTATAAATCATTTGATGATGTAGATATAAAGCATGACGATGTTATACGAGGTAAGAATCCCAAGCATTCGAAGTGTCAAAAATGTCGTTTCAAATGTAATGACAAATTTACGGAAGAACAGCGATTAAAAATTTGCAAGGATTTTTGGAAGTTGTCATATCAACGCCAAAAAGACTTCGTTTTAAAGGCGGTCGTCGATTCAAAAATACAAAGATCCCGAGTAAGATCTTCAATCAAAAAATTCAACCGTAATGTAGCGAGGTCATACTTTTTTGAAAATGAAAACTCTAATGTACGAGCCTGTCGCGATTTTTTTTGTGGAACGCTAAGCTTTTCTTATAGTGCAGTTAAAACAGCATTTAAACATAAAAGACCAACTGGAGTTTTTTCTAAAGAAGACGAAAGGGGCAGGTCAAATGCTGCAAATAAAACATCGGATGAAAATATAACACGCATTAAGGACCACATCGAAAGCTTCCCAACTGTAGAGTCTCACTATTGCCGCAATTTGAAGTTTTGCGGCAATAGTGAGACTCTACAGTTGGGAATGCATTTAGATGCTAATCTGAGTATATCAAAAATTCTTTATTATTCTTAGACAAATACAAAAGTGGCACGTAAGCAAAGCTACCTTCATCGACCACCTACAGAAAAGTTTATGGTGAGTGCTACAATTTATCGTTCTTCCATCCAAAAAAAGACCAGTGTCAAGCATGCGAAAAAGGTAAAGTAACCCAAAATGAAGATTATCTGTCCCATTTAAAGAGAAAAGACGAATGTTCAGCTGCAAAATCCTTGTACAAAGAAAGGGCCATCAGGGAGCCTAATTTTATGGCATGCACATTTGACTTACAATATGTGTTACAAATTCCATCAAGTGATGTAAGTCCAATGTACTACAGCCGAAAATTATGTGCATACAATTTAACCATCTACAACGCTGCTCCACCAAACGATGCTTTCTGTTATTTTTGGACAGAAACTGATGGCAAAAGAGGAAGTAATGAAATTGGTTCATGCTTAAGTACTTGCATCAACTTTCACCGGAAATAAAGGAAGTATCGTTTTTTTCTGATACTTGCAGCGGCCAAAATAGAAACAAAAATATTTCAATATTACTTCTCCATTTGGTTCAAATTTTAAATTTGGACATAATTGAACACAAATATCTAGAAAGCGGGCACAGTTACATGGAAGTTGATAGCATGCACAGTGCTATCGAAAAGCAAAAGAAGAATGTTTCAGTATATACTATTCAAGACTGGCTAACTATATTCAGACTCGCACGTTCCAAAAGACTAAAAAGCAAAGGAAATCCTTATAACATAACCCAAATGCGTTATACTGATTTTCTGGATTTATCAAAATTATCGGAAATTATAAAAAACAAAAGTTTGGACGAAAACGGAGATAAAGTGAACTGGTTGAAAGTAAAATCTTTTAGGTACCAAAAAATTAAACCTGGTGTGATGGAGTACAAATACAACCACAATGAAAAATATTATAAGGAAATACGTGTTTTTGGTAAAGGTCGGCCCATAGATTTGAAAGAAGTTCACATCCAAAAGGTGTATAAAAGCAGCCTTCCTATCAGTATTGAAAAGAAAAAAGATTTACTTAATCTTTGCAAGTCAGGAGCCATCCCGGAAGAGTTTCATCTCTGGTACAAAAGCTTAAAAACAAGCAAAACCACCAGAAATAAGGCCCCAGAACCTGATATAAATGATGATTCGGAATCAAATCAAGATTCATAAATTTAAAATAAAATTTCAAACTAAACATATTCATAAAAAAAACTCATGTCCATACATAAATATTTTTTAAAGCAAAAAAGGTCTATGTCCAAGATTCATTTTATTTTTGTTTAAAAAAGAGTTGAATAAATTACATTAAAATAAATTTGTTAGTTTCATTTTAATAATAAATGCTTTCACTAACAGATTTTAATATCAATTTTCAAATCGAAACAAGTTAATGATTTTTCCAGAGGCCATAAACTTTAAATCTTCAATAACTCAGAAACTCAATTATGTGACTTGAGCTCTTTTTGCAGCATACGGACGATTTGTTTACTGCACCACTGCAGTGGTGTTATACATATGAAGAATTGTAAGCATACTTTTAGGGTTTTTTTGGTTATCGCTTGCCTTAGAGATGTGAGATGAATTATTATCGATTTATTAATCTTGAAAATATAAAATACGACAACGGCATAAATCAGAGAACTATTTATAATTCGCGTATAGCGTACCTATTAATACTTATTTTGGTTGTTTGATTTAAGGTTTAACTCATAAGTAGTGGCAACATTGTTTGTTTTAAGAGCGTACCTCCCATATCACCGGTTTTTCTTTATTTCACTTTCTCGTTCTCGGGAACAAGCTATCCGATTATAACCAAAATTTATACTCAAAGAGATGTAGTTGGAGCGAGTATTTTTTAATTACATTCGGTATTATATGGGCAAGTTTTGGATTTGTGCTATAAAATCGATAGAGAAGTATAATATTGCTAGTCTGAAAATTCTGTTTGTGTGTATATCAAAGTTTATTTGGCCAAAGCGGCTGAAACGTTACCCTCAAATTTTGTATGTAAGGTTCTTTCAGCATTCCTCAGCGGAGTTTTATAATTGTAATCTTACGGTTTAAAATAACGGTACCTTCCTGCCATATAACTGTTAATGAAAAACTTATTTTTCTCGAAAACGGATCTGGAGATGTCGATTATTTTTACTTGCGAATATAGGGACTACAAGTAAGTTTTTGGATTCGTGAATATAAAAAATTGAGCTCACAATCAAACATGTAATGTCATGATCATAGAGAAGTCTTAAAAAGTGATCGACAAAAAATGTCTGTCTGTCTGTCTGTCTGTCTGTATGTCTGTATGTATGTATGTATGTATAACGTTGCAGCTAAACGGCTTCAAATTTGGTGTGTGTAATACTTTTGGCATTCCCCAGAGGCGAAATTGAAATTTTATTTTTAGTCCTAAAAATAACGGCACCTGCCATATGACCGATAAGTCGACTATTAAACGAAGAAACTGGATGCATGCACCTTGTTAGAATTCTTTTTTGTTATTTCATTCTCTGTCGCAAGCGCCATTACACGATGAATTTAGTTTCATGAAACGATTTTGACAGTTCTCTTTCATTTTCATTTTACATAATCATTTGCAATGAATCTGCTCTTTCAACCCTATCGATATAATGAATGTGTTTAACCACATACAAATTTTTTCTGGATTCATAGAGACATAAGAACTCCAAATTAAGTTATTTAGTCCACAAAAATTTGCTTTCCACTTTATTTTCACTAATTTGTCTTCGTTTACTTTAAATTTTATTAGAAGCTTACTCTGAGCAAAACGAAACCAAGTGATAAAGAATTAAAAAAAAAAACGAACAAGAGAACAGAAAAACGTCAAACAGATTCTTCGAACATGCTACCCGTGCGACACAGGAGAGCTCCTTTCCTGTCTCATCTTTTCAAATTTTGTATCTCTATTGCACTTACTATGTTCGAAGAATTCGAGTAAGGTGCATGCATCCAGTTTCATCGTCTAATAGCAGACTAAGGAAAAGCTTATTTTTTCTCCAAAACGGCTCCAACGATTTTGATGAAAATTTTTGAGAATTTTTTTGTTTTTGGATTAGAAACAAATTTATGGAAAAAGTCTATTAACGGTACCTTTATATAACTGTTTTTTTAATTTTGGGCTTTTTCGGTAACGGCTCTTTGGATTTCTGTCACATTTATATTTGAGAAGATCTAGGGAGCCAAAATAATTTTGCATATCAAAATTTTGAATAACTTTTTTTTCTAAGAAAAATAAATTTTTGAAAAATCAATATTTTTAAAACTAATCAGAAAGAATTATTTTAAATTTTATAATCACATGTAGGTATATAAATTAACTCCAATACCAAAATACAAAAAAAAAAAATAAAAAAACTAAAAATAAATAAATTGCACGACTGAATCGCACGTACTTGCTCATATGTGTGGTCACATCGTCGAATAAATTTATTTCGCACGAACTTGTTCTTATGTTAGATAATTGCTTAGTGTATGTATATAAAGGGTGTTTTTTTAGACGTGTGGTTTTCAAGAAGTAATAAGACGCATATAGTTTAATGTTATGGCCAAGAATTTAGCTTTATTATAAAGATAAGGCTGCGGCGGCGGTTTCGAATAAATTCCAGCCGAGGCCCAATTTTCCCAATTTTGTGAAAATCGGGATTGGCGGCCATCTCGTTTTGGGCCCATTCACCGAACGTGTGACGCGCTTGATGGTCGTTCGTCTTAAATTCTTGCACGTGTTTAATTTTGTATTAAAATACAAAAATATTTTTTTTTAAAAAATTCTTTCATTTTTTTAATTAGTTTAAGAGTTTTCTCGGAAAAAACAAAGTATAAAATAAAATTCAAATGATGCTCTAGAAGTTTATAAGCGAACATTGAACTATTTAGAAAATTCTTACAACTTTAATCAAAATTGAATTCAATTCTTAGGTTGCTTGAATATAATCAAAAGAGATCATCTAAGTAAACCGTAAGTAAGGGTTGGGTTTCGATTTTTACCAGCTCACAAGTATCTAAATTTTTTAAAATTGTTTCAACAGCACTAAGCATTTCCATTAGTAATGCATTTGTTGAAGGATTTTTTTCTATATTGGAATCGGTTTGGAGAGCAGACAGGAACAGGATTAGAATTGATCTAGTTAAAGCTGAACTGGGTTAGGTACACGAATCAATTTTGACATGGAATTTCAAGAGTTCTATGAATTTATTCAATATCCCAATCAAAAACATATGGTTTTCGCAGCAAAATCAAATCAAAAGTATGACATTTTGTAACAGAATTTAATAAAAACGTCGCTTTTTGTTTGTTTGTAATGAATGTTAAAAACTGCGTGTATATACCTTGATTTTTTTTAAGTTTTAATAGTATCTAGTGTACATACCTACATATTTTAAATTTATGAATTTTGTTTGTGATAGTCGGTAATATGGATTCATATTTATTTAGTTTTGAATGCTTATTTATTTTCATTTCTAAAACGTTTAATATAAAAATATGTTTTCTTATGCAATTTTGGGAAAATGTTACCTTATGTGAATAAAAAAAAATTACTATTTAAATTAAAAAATATTTTTGACGTGAGAACCTCTTATAAATCGATGACAGGCTACACATACGAAATAACATGACTCATGCTGATAAGACTCATGCTGATAAGAAAAGTGACGCACGCTGCGATCCCGTGGTTCTTTCAACCAACATGAAAAAGAGCAAATTCCCAAAAAAATTCCACTCAAATTCAAAAAGAAGTAGAAGAGAAAAAGAAATACAAAATAGGCGGAGTTTTGTTAAAGTAGAAAGTAGATGTAGACATTTGGGTGTGTGTGTGTGTGGATTTAACGAGAGGCTTGGGTTAACGCTGTTTGTTGGTGTTGCTGCCATCAATTTTTTTTTTATAATTAACGCGCGCACAAGGGACTATTTGTTTCCCTTTTAATGTAGAACACACTGGGCATTATAAAGATATGGAGGGGAAAATAGGAGGTGTCGATTAACATTGGTTTTGAATGTTTGCAGATCAAAATGGCAACGGACAATTTCGCCGGGTAAACTATTCCAAATTCGTCTTGTTCGGCTTAAAAAAGAACCCCTATATATCACGGTACCGAAATTCAAAATCAATGTTTTTTTATGACTGTATCACGTAAAATTACAGTCCGTAAACCGACAACCAACTCTTGTTTTTTTAAGCTCAACTGTATAAGCTAGAATTAAAAACGTATTTCTATACAAACAAAAAGTGCAAATATGTAATTCTTACCAAATAAATATAGAAATCCTCAGTACCAAGTCTACATCGCTATTCGTTTTGGAATATCAAATTGGTGAACATTTTAATTACATACTTTTAGGATATTTTAGGTAATCGTTCGTCTTAGAGATGAGTTATAAATCATCTATTAAAGAAATCAAATCGAAAAGTATATCGAAAAAAAATTAAATTGCTTAAAAATATTTTTCATTTGTTAATGTCAACTATTTACAATATCTTTGTTTTGAATATTGAATGGAATAATTAGCTGTTTGGTCAAACAAGACGGCAATTAATGTTAAGTCTCTTTAATCAACATTGTTTAAGAAGACAATGGAAATTCATAATCTAGAGTCTAATTTAAGAACAATTCAATTAAGAATTACAAAATAATATTTAATGAGTGATTTGTTGGACAAAATTGAAAAGATACAATGCCTCTCCGGAAAGCAGAAACAAAACCATTTAGTTACTCTACTTGAGTTTATCGTTCCAATAGATACGCCAGGTACATCTTTAAATAGAAACCAATGTTCAGTTTTGTGTTTCGTCTGCACTGCAAACATAATGTTTCCTTCTCGGGTGGAGTTCTAATTCCGGGACTCCTACCAAAACAACATAAAAAGATATCGGAATCATAAAAATAATGTTTACATTGTGGGCTTTGATGCATAATAATGGCAATGAGGGCTCATAAAAACGGCTGCACAGGTTGCTATGGCTGTCTGTTCAGTGCACAGTGCAGGTGGTCAAGGGTTCCCATCAGTACTCGTCTACACCAATCCATTTGATTTCAGCAATTGCGTTTATAGTTCGAAAAAGTGTTTATTTTAAATTGGATATTTGTGCAACAACGGCTAATACAAGTGCCGGAGATTAACTCCGGCTAAATAGTATTACGATTAGTATATCATTTGATTTTATGAACATGTGGGTTGAATGTCATTCAATGGTTGGAAAAAGTTAAAAGGATTGCATTGAATTTCATGGTACAAAGGTGGCGCAGACATGAACATAATGGTTATGTTATTGAGGAGACTGATTATAATATAATAATCGTTTCAATTGGTCCATTAAGGTAAAAATATTGGCACTATAATAAGATAATATAATAATGTTTAAATTGTGAATTTGTTAAGGATTTGTTATTTGATACTTGGCTTCAGACTCTAAATATTGTTGTTGTTATTCTGCTGAATTTCAGAAGCATATTTTTTTATGAATTCCTATAAGCATTGAAATGGTGATGAGAACTGGGGGAGAGTACGATAACTCCGGCGCCAAGATTCAATAACGGTTTCTTTTAGAGGGGTTAAATACAAGTATTTTTTACTATAGAAGGGGGGGTCTATCTCCCCCGTTTAGGAGGTAAGGTCGATTTTCGAAAAAAAAAATGTCTTTAATGGAAAAATAAATATTAAAAAACAAGCAAATACCTTAAATACTTTACTATAACGGTTTCAAAAGCCAGAAATCTGTGCTTTAATCCTACATTTAAATTAAATTATTTGTGTCAATACTTTTCAAAATATTCGCATTCTAACTCGAAATTTTGATAAAAAAAAGTAAAAAAACATCTTTGAATCAATTTTGTTCAAAATTGTGAAATGGAAAATAAAATTTTCTTTCTGTGATTAATGCTCATATCAATTCTAAATGAAACGCAAAAAACCGAAAGCTTTTATGTCTTCTAGTTCTTGGGAAACTTTAATAATTACTGAAACTACTTTTTTATGAAATTTTTGATTTTTGGCATTTATTGTGATTTTATTTGAGGATTAAATAATGGATTAATTAATAATAATTAGTAAAAAAGTAACGGTACACTTATCGAATGTTTGTTGGTTTCTTATGATCTAAGTAAGCATGCATACTTTGAACATTTGAAATGCATTATGGTATGTATAAACATATAAACATATTAATTTGTTGCAGTCGTTCAGTAGAACTTAGGTCCCTAATGAGATTTTTTGTATAATGCCATACATTTTAAATGCACTTAAATGGTATATTTACCGTTTTGGGCTAGAAAACAGCTGTTGACATCCAATAAAAAGTTAATTTGAATCTAGATCCCAAATGCAAAAGAAATTTAGCACACACCCAAACTATCACATACCCCAAATTCTACAGTGAGCCCAAGCAGGGGGGTTGGAGGGAGGCAGCATGCCCCCCCCCCCTTACATATCTAGCTTTTTAAACGCCGTAATGCGCAAATAAAAAAAAATCTGAAAAAGTACTTTCAGTTATTTTCAATTTTCTCAAGAACTAGTAGACATAAAAGCTTTCGGTTTTTTGCGTTTCATTTAAAATTAATATGAGCATTGATCACAGAAACAAAATTTTATTTTTCATTTCACAATTTGTGCCCGTGGCTTAGTGGTTAGTGTGTCGGACTGCTAAGCGAATGAGCCTGGGTTCAAATCCAGCTCATATCCACCTTTTTTTCTGGGGTACTGCCTCTCGCGAGGAACTGACAAAACCTCCAAGAGTAAAATTTGTCTAGAAAAAGTGCATCTCATCCAGCCGTTCGGACTCGGCGGTAAACTGTAGGTCTCTTCCATTCTTGCAGATTATCAACACACACACAGGAATGGTTGAGAGTATAAGTCACTAGGCCTTGGCTTCTTAAGAAGCTGAAGCTGTCGCGCCAATAAATGTATTAATTTATTTTTATTTCACAATTTAGAACAAAATTGGTTCAAAGATATTTTTTACGTTTTTTTATCAAAATTTAGAGTTTGAATGCGAATATTTTAAAAACTATTGACGCAAATAATTTCATTTAAATAAAGGATTAAATAGCAGATTTCTGTCTGTTAAAACCGTTATAGTAATGGTTTTAAAGTGTTGCCGTTGGTTTTTAATATTTATTTTTCCATAAAAGAATTTTTTTTTCGAAAATTGCCCCTACCTCCTAAACGGGGGTGATAGACCCCCCCTCCCATAGTAAAAAATACTTGTATTTAACCCCTCTAAAAGAAACCGTTATTAAATCTTGACGCCGGAGTTATCGTACTCGTGCCGAGAACTGTATTGGATTTCTTGATTTTTAGTTGTTTAAGGTTGCTTGGGAAGCATTTGAGCTTCACAATTGTAAATATGATGCGATTTCGTCATGTTGTTTCATCGCCCGATCTCCGCATTATCGCGCAAAATATCTTTTACAAAAAGACAAGTAACTATTGCTTTCTGATGACTTGAGTTCTGGTTCCATGCCTCCATCCGTATTGTTAAAGAAGCTTTTTTACTATTTCCTGTTATGTGATTCTCCCCCCACGGGCTTCTCGATGGACCAGTGGATAGAAAATAAAATTGGTAGGAAAGGAAATGGATACTGTAGGATAGGAAATGACGTTATACGCCATTTATTGCTGGTTTATAGGATGTAAGGTAAAAGGAGAAGGAAATTGAAATTGAAATATAGGAACGTGTAGGAAACAAGAAAGATGTCGGACAGGAAATGAAATCGTCCAGATAAAGGTTACTTGGTTTGTAGGAAAAATGTTTTGAAGCGAAATCTCCAATATAAACCAACATGGAAGAAAACGGGCCTCAGTCGCACGTACTTGCTTACTTGTATGTGCCTAATTACATTGGAAAGCAAGATCATTGATAGAAACAAGTAACATTTACGTTGAAAATAACACAGTTTGAACTTATAAAAAGTATCAAAACAATTGCGGTTTTTAGTAAAAATGAAGTACGCCAAAAAGTATTTCGAAAATTGTAGGACCGGTTTTGATAAAATCCTGTTTTTTATTTTTAGTTTTTTGAAAAAAATTTCTTTTAAAATTTATGTATGCAGTTTTTTAGAGTTTATTAATACCTATACATATGATTATAAAATCCAAAAAATTTTTTTTGAAAAGATTTAAAAACATTAATTTTTCGAAATTTTTTTTTTTAAATTAATTTTAATTAAAAAAAAAGTTATTAAAAATTTTGATATGCAGAATTAATTTGGCTAGCCAGATTTTTTTAAATATGAAATTTGACAGAAATTCATATAGCGGTTATCGAGAAAACGAAAAATTAAAAAAAAACCGTTATATGAAAGGACCCGTTAATAGACTTTTCCCGTATATGTATGTGGTTCCGATCAAATAATAGCTAATACCAACAAAAAAATTCTCAAAAAATTTCATTAAAATCGTTGCCGTTTTCGAGAGAAATAAGCTTTTCCTAAACGGTCATATGGCAAGTACCGTTATTTTTAGCTCTAAAAATAAAATTTCAATTTGTCTCTGGAGAATGCAAAAATAATCACACACCCTAAGTTTGAAGACAATCGCTTAAGCCGTTAATGCTGCAGCTCGTTATACATACTGACAGACAGACAGACAGACAGACAGACAGAAATTTTTTTCTCAATCACTTTTTTAGACTTCTCTATGATCGTAATGTCATGTTTCGTTGTTATCTCATTTTTTTTTATATTCAAGAATCCTAAACTTGTCTTATAGTCCCTTTAATCGCAAGTAAAAAGGAAACAAGAAGGGAAAAAGAAACAGAATGCAATTCTGCTAGATGGCGATGAATCAATTATTCATTGCTGACGATGCGGAGCTATTATTACTAAATATATTACATCCTGCAACGAGTACTAGAAACAAAAGGACATCGGAATGGCGCGACAAAAAATCAGCGAAGAATCTCCTGATGAAAAATACAGCATGGCCAACTTAGCTGGTATTGCTCCGCAGGAAGAAGATGCCGAAGAAAAGGAAAAAAGCCAGGCGAAAAAACTCCGGTATCAAACAAATACAACAACATCTGCATTTAGCCTCAGATATAGATCAATCCTAAATTGCACGACTGGATCGCACGTACTTGCTCATATGAGCGGTCACATCGTCGAATAAAATTTAAAAAACAAATAACATTAACGTAGAAAAATAACACTATCTGAACTTTTAAAAACTGTCAAAACCACAACACGGTTTTTAGTAAAAATATAATATAAATATATTTTATAAAAAAAAGTATTTCGACAATTGTAAGACGGATTTTGATAAAATCCTGTTTTTCATTTATAGTTTTTTGAAAACATTTTTTTTTAAATTGTGGTATGCATTTTTTAGAGTTTATTAATATAAATGTGATTATAAAACTTTAAATATTTTGTTTTTTATTAGTTTTAAAAATATTGATTTTTCAAAAAAAAAATTATTCAAAAATTTATTTGTATTAGAAAAAAAGTTATTCAAAATTATATGCAGAATTAATTAAGCTACTTAGATCTTCTCAAATATAAAATTTGACAGAAGCCCAAAGAGCCGTGACCGATAAAGTCAAAAATTACAAAAAAAAAAACGTTTTATGAAAGGTACCGTTAGTAGACTTTTCCCGTAAATTTGGTTCTGATTAAATGATACCATAAAATGTACCATAAAAAAAAAATTTCAAAAAAAATCATCAAAATCGTTGGAGCCGTTTTTGAGAAAAATAAGCTTTTCTTTAACGGTTGTACGTTATTTTAAGGTCTTAAAATAAAATTTCAATTTCCCCTCTCAGGAAGGCCAAAAGAATTCCACATACCAAATTTGAAGGTAATCGTTTAAGCCGTTTAGGCTACAGCTCGTTATACAAACATACAGACAGACAGACATTTTTTGTCGATCATTTTTTTAAACTTCTCTACGATCGTAATAGATTGTTAGAATTTTTTTTACGAATGCATAACTTGCCTTATAGTTCCTATAATCGCAAGTAAAAATTTGCAATTCTGGTTCGTCAACAGAGCTGCAATGATCAAAACCAAGCTTTTTAAAAAGACCAGAAAGGAATTAGCAAACAGCAAGCAAAAATAGTTTGTTTGACTTTGATCAGACTAAATCATGTCCGTCGAATAAAATGTTGGCATCGCTAGCCCTATTGACAAGAATGAAGGCCATTCCGGTTGATTGCGACTTGTCAGTATACACCTACTGCCACTTAAAAAAACCCACTCACGCTGACTAATATTGCAGTTTTAGTGGTTAATTAATACCTCGTCAGTAAAGATGGTTTTTCGGCCAAATTAAAGCCCATTCAACGAACAAACAGCATTGCCAATAGCTATTAACTTTGAGTTTCCACTTTCTAGTTGAGTTGGAAAATAATGCATGCATCCCAAGGCCCAAGTCCAAATATAAAATTTGCGAAGTTGAATATTAGCAAGCGTCCTTGTCCTTGTGCCTCTTCGAAACTCATTGGATTTTGCCACGTGTTTTTGAAGAAATCTTGCAACTCAATCAAACTCAGCTAGATTACCACTGAATCCTCTGATTCCAAGAGAGTTTTAAGGCAATAGTCTTATTAGATCGGGATGCATTCAGGCCTATTCTTATAAGCATGGCAAGCAAGGAGTCTATTTCCAATTGTTCCTAGCTTACATTGAATAAGCACACAATCCTTCTCAAATGTTTCTCAAATGTTATGCAATATTGCACCAGGTGTCATCTTGCAAATTATTAAACTTTCCCCAAATCCGCATTAGTCCACAGCATAATTACATAAAACTGATAAACTCCTAATAAAACTGCGAATACATCAAATTTGCTGAATCTATTTCGGGAATTCTTTGATCTTCCTTAAAACAAGAACACAAATAAAAATGGAAGCCATTATTCCTGCGGGAAAATTAGCTGTCGCATCGCGCAACGCTTAAACATTACATTTCGTTCCATGTTTGGCGAGGTGATGAGTAACAGAGGACAAGATCAAAACAAAAAGAAGGACCAGATTTTGAGTGACAAGATCACATGTTGATGAATGAAGCAAACTATCGGGTGCCGCAGTTGCCGCCATTGCCGCACATCTTCAGGGCATTTATAAACTATTTTAGAAGTCGCTTAGTATAAACATGTTGCTCATGTACCAAGGCATCTGTTTCGCACTTAGACTGGCCTGTTAGAAGGCGTTTTGGAAAGGCGCATTCTCGGATGCCAAACAGATTCGAGGATTGATGTGAGATTGCAAATATCTAAAAATTGCAGGAAATAATCCTTATAACTGATAAAAAGTTAATGTTTAAACAATGCTTCGTCTGATGCACTTGGATGTTGCACTTCAATTAATTGAATTGATAGTTGAAGTTTTCTCTGTGAGTAATGTCGATGCGAAGTGAATCAGATGCTGATTGGAGAAGTTCGGTGTCGATGGCAAAATGAGTTCCGGCTGCTTGGTTTCTGTGGATAGAAGACGAATTCGGTTTCAGGTCTATGCAAAAAAAAATCATTCAATGTATTTACGTATATAAAAGGTGTTTCTTTTAGAGGTACAGAACTTTGTTATAGAATAAACCAAAGATAATTTTTTTTAAATTGACATGAAATTTACTTTATTCGATAGATAATATTTTGGCATTATAATTTAAGTATGAGTTTTGGCATATGACGTCCAAGGCTGTCTCGGAAGTAGTCTAGTCTGGATATTTAATTTTCGATGACTTTTTCCAACATTTGTGACCGTATACTAGCAAATAGTCAAGCGGCGTTAAATGTCACGATCTTGGAGGCCAATTTACGGATCCGTAACGTGAAACTATGCGGTTACCAAACGTTTTCTTCAATAAATCAATTGTGGCACGAGCTGTGTGACAAGTGAGCTTCATCGCTAAACAAAATTCGCTTATGAAGATTGGGATCAACGGCGATTTTGTTTTGGACCCATTCACCGAATCTATGGCTTGCTAGGTTGGATTTTGTAAGCACGCAAAATCTTCCATAAAGTGGATGGACACATATCCAATTTCTGTGCACGATGGTGGATAGACTGATTCGGGTCTACAGCAGCAATGACTGCTTCTATACGCATTGTACGACGTCTCTATGGATGCGTATTATCATTTAGAGTAAACGTAGTGCGAAAACGTTCCATAGTTAATCGAATTTGTTGCTCTGATGGACGATTATGTTGACCGTAAAATGGCCGCCAGTTAAAATAGTGTTGCCAGCTTAAAGTTCTATACCTTTAAAAAAACACCCTTTATATTTAAGAAAGACTTTATTGACCAAAAAGAAATTTAAGGGGCTTCAGCTTGAATTTCAGATCAGATTCACTTGGTCATTTTACAAGTTTCCCTAAAGTTTTTAATCAGCAGCCATGTGCTTGCTATATATGTCAAGGGAAAGGGATGGGAGGTTAAGAAATAAATTCGGTTTATCGGAAGATGTCTATCGGAGAGCTTTACTGATAATGACTTTGATAGTTCCTCGCCGTTATTTACTTGAAGACAGTCACCCTCACCAGCATCATACTGCCACCCAGTGACTATGTACCGTTCAGATGACCGCATTGTAGATCCAGTGAAAGATGTACGGAGTTAGAGACATGCCTCATTTGTTCCCTACAGTTTCCTTGCAAGAAATGTGCCACAACGGCTTTATTAACTATTTTAAATGTATTAATTGGGCCAACATTAATCACCCTATTTGAAGATTTTTTGCAAATGGATGCAAATGTCAGTTCTGTTGTGACATTTATAAAGTAAATAGATTCAGAATTCAAGCCCTGGAACACTATATCTTTTGAAAAACGCAGTAAAATTGTTTCAATTGTGCCATTCACAGAAGAATGTGATATTGACGCAACATGTTTTTTTCCCCGGTCTTCTGGGACCAACTGCTGAAGCACTGCGCCCTAAACTGACTGGAAAAACATCAGTTGTGGAGCAACCGTTCTACTGAGAATGAGGACCCCGTAATATCGATCAGACGACGATGTGCCACGCAAGAGGACATAAAATCCGCGTATCACCCTATCAAAGTTACCGCGGTTATGTGCTGTTTATCATGTTTACATAGGGCCATTTTTACTTGCGATTATAGGGACTATAAGGTAAGTTTAGGATTCGTGAATATAAACAAAATTGAGACAACAATCAAACATGACATAATGATGATAGAGAAGCCTAAAAAAGTCATTAGCAAAAAATGTCCGTCCGTCTGTCTGTCTGTCCGGGTGTATATCGAGCTGCAGCCTAAACGGGTTAAGCGATTGCCTTCAATTTTGTTATGTGTTTATCTCTTGGCATTCCTCAGAGGGGAAATTGAAATTTAATTTTTAGGGCTAAAAATACTAAAAATAACGGAACTTGCCATATGACAGTTTAGGAAAAGCTTATTTTTCTCGAAAATGGCTCCGACGATTTTAATGAAAATTTTTGAGAATTTTTTTGCTGGTATTGGCTATCATTTGATTAGAACCACATACATATACGGGAAAAGTGTATTAAGGGCACCTTTCATATAACGGTTTTTTAATTTTTGGATTTCTCGGTAACGGCTCTATGGATTTCTGTCAAATCTTATATTTGAAAAGATCTATATAACCAAATTAATTCTGCATATCAAAATTTCTAATAACTTTGTTTTCTAATTAAAATAAATTTTTGAATTTTATTTATTTTTTTTTGTTGAAAAAATCTATATTTTTAAAACTAATCAAAAAAAATTATTTAAAATTCTATAATCACATGTATATTAATAAATTCTAAAAAGCTTCATACCAAAATAAAAAAAAATTAAAAAAACTAAAAATAAAAACAGGATTTATCAAAATCCGTCATACAATTTTCGGAATACTTTTTTTTCCATAAATTCCTTGTTATTTAAGACGTGTGGTGGCGTACTTCATTTTTACTAAAACCCGTAAAGTTTTTTTTTTTTATAATTAACGCTCGCACAAGGGACTATTTGTTTCCTTTTTAATGTATAGCACACTGCGCGGGCATTATGGCTAAAACAAAATCACGCTTTAGCCTCGGTTTCGCCTGACGTTTACAAGTTCAATCATAGGATAACACAATATCGCTTTGGCTTTGACGTTACGTTTGGTTCATGTACAAGATAAGGTAACGTGACTCAAACGCAAAGCTGAAGTAGAAACTGGTTGAACTTTGGCTCACTTTTGACAGAAAAAAGCAAAAACAACAACCGAAATTTGGAAAATTTCACTTAAAGCAAACACAGTGTGTGAAATGTAACGTGACGAAGCCAAAGTTGAAGCGTGATTGTGTTTTAGCCATTAGGAAGATAGGGAGGGTAAAGATAGGAGGTGACATTGGTTTTGAATACTTGCAGATCAAGATGGCAAGGAAAAATCTCTCTCGTAAACTATTCCAAATTCGTGTTGTTCGGCTAAAAAAAGAAAACCTATATTTCACGCGACGTCCGAAATTCGGTTCCAGGCTGAACTGATGAGCATTCCTTGCGTGACGAGTATTACGGAAGAAACTTAAGGGGAGGAATGCAGCTGGCGACTTCGAGTGAACGGTTTTTTTTTATAAAAGAAACGATAAAATAAGGAAAGACATAAAACATTGCGTCGGTGTTCGAGAGGGGCAATTGTTTCAGCGGCAGTTCTATTTCCTATCAATCTTAACGCTCGATTTTATATTCTATCAAGCAGGTGAAGCGATGTTTGCGAAGCACCTGCCCAGAGGTGGGAGTTATACTCGAGCTTTATAAATTGTAAGAGATTTTCGGTTTCTTCGATGTAAGTGCCATTCATAGACAATGGCATTGGGGGTATGTTTAGCTTTAACGACAGAAGACAGCATTGAGTATATATATAAAATGCATATATGAAATGCAAGTGCCTGTATATGTAATTTCAAATTAAAAGCTTTTTGTTAGATGCATATCAAACAGTGGATGGTATGTCTTTTGTATAAAGAAGAAGTGAATAGACCCACGGATATAGAGATATTATGAACCACTGCCAACTTCGTTTGATGTTTCTTTCTGAGAAATGACTTTAGTATTTTATACTCTCGCAGTTGAAAGTTTGTTAAGAAAATCACGCTATCGATGACGTCACTTAAAGGAAACATTTGTATCAATCGGCTGTAGAGCTTAATTACAACAAGTATACATGAGACATTCGAGATTCAGAAGCTCAGTTATGAATCTTATATAGTGGATGCAAGATGTGTCGAAAAATCATTTAAATTCAAGTGTGTGTTTTGGAAAGTTCAATAGCATCTTGAAGACCGAATTGTAATGTGTGTTTAAAGAGTTGGTAAAGTGTAACAAAAATTTGCATTTTTTCGAAAAACAGAATAAAAAATTAAACTAACATGGGTAGGTATTTCTCTATGGTAGAATTATTAACTTTTTGTAAACTTTGCGAATTGAGTAAACAGTTTTTGATAAATTTCAGGTGGACGAAGTTGCGGGTAACGGCTAATCTACCATAAAACTATAATGTTGACAAGGTATCTGCCCGAAAATTTAAAATTGATAGTTGACTTTGTTATTAAAAAAATACTATTTCGGACACCCGGAAATTATTTTAATATCAGTCATTGCGGACGAAAAGGAATACCCTCAAGCGAACGGTACGTAAAAATTGTGACAAAAGCTTCAGCTACTGCCTGTAGTCCTTAATTTTTTTAGATCAGGTTATTTGTATTATATTCCTTAAAACTTATTTACATTTGGCATAAACTAAATTATAACTAAAATAAATCATGTCGGTTCAACAACAGGGGCCCACGTACTTCAGATGAATCTATACAATGCTATATTTTTACTTATATCATATTTTTGCATGCATAATCTTTTAATTGAAATTCTTATTTATAGTTACTGTTTGGTTTGGTTTTAAAAATTGGGGTTAGGATGCGGTATTCATATAGCTTTTTGTTTGGGACTTATTTCCTTGTAGATAATGGGGTTTCGGTGTAGACCTGTATAGCTAAGGAGTATCTTCCTTTGATACCTTCGATCTTCTTCATATATGTTGGTGATATGGTGAACCAAATAGGACAAGCGTACGTCATAACGGGACGGATCAGAAGTTTATAAATGAGGAGCTTAGTATTTCTGCTTAGTTCGTTTCTTCTCCTAAGAAGCGGACGGACCAGATGTAGGGAGAAGTCAGCTCTCTTAAGCATAAATGAAGCGTGCTTGTTGAATTTGAAGTGGTTAGTGAAATTCACTCCAAGTTATTTAGCTGCTGTCTTTGTCCTTATCACTGTGATATTATCACAGCGCGATGCAAAACCTCTTCGAACTCTTGTTGCTGTTGTTGGTGTTCTCAAGCAGATAAGCTCGCTATTACCGCTATTTATCTTTAGTCCCCATTTAAGGTAGTAGTCCCACCAGTTTCTTACGTGATCTTCAACTCCCATGGCTGCAATTTCATGTGAAAGAGATGTTGCATATGTTAAGCAGTCATCGGCATATAACTTCGGTTTCGTCCCTGGGATGTTGGTAAACTGATCGGATCTGTAAATGTTGAAAAGTATAGGGCCCAACTTGGAACCTTGTTGAAATCCAGCGCTGATCGTCTTTCTTCTAGAATATTCTTTGTTTATCTGCACATAAAACGATCTATGGATTAGAATTTTTTTGAATAATCTTACCAAGTGTTTAGGTTGTCCTATACTTGACAGTTTGAATATTAGTCCTTTTATCCAAACTGTGTCGAAGACCTTTTCGATGTCCGGTAAACAGGCGACTGTCGTCTCTTTCTGGTTGAGTCCATGTGTCACGTCGAAGTGAGTTCCAAAAGCGGATGGACGGTGGAGTTTCGTGCTCAGAAACCGTACGCCATTCAGGTGAGACTTCCCTTTCGCTGAAGACATATTAAAGCTTTCGCAGGATAAGCCACTCCAGTATTTTGCTGCGCGATATCTTCCATGTATTTCTTACTTGTTCTTATTAGTAATTCCGATGTAAAATCAAAATAAATAATCGAAACATCAATACCTATGTATATAAAAAGTACTAAGTATTATTAAGTATTATTATTATGTATCTTATATATAATATTTCTAAATTTAAAAAATGAAAATAAGTTATGATAATTGATTTCGCTTGCTTACAAAAACCATATTTCAAACTTCATTAAAAAAAATATTTTTTTCCACTACTTTCTTCATCTTTATAAAACGCATCGAAATAAACAATTGGCAGCAAGGTTCATACACAACATCTGCACTTAACTGTGTACTGCAACTTGCAAGCATCCAATGCAACATCCTTTAATTCCAAGTTCGAGTTCAGATCCGTTTGATTTCTCCCCTTTTTCCTTGAACGCACACTCCCTTACCATCATTACTGTTAAACGTTGCGCTGGTAATGTAGTCCACAAATGCAACATAAATCAAACTCCAAGCATGTTTGTTCCCCTATTCCGTTATCGTGTTTCATTCGTGTGGCATCTGGCGTTCTATTCTACGCCATGGTGATGGCGAAGGCGATGGCAATGGGATGTCAGCCAAGACAACCATTGCGTTGTTATTTGTTTACCCAAGTCCATGACACTTGATTATACCATGCAGCATGCCGCGCCGTTGTTGAACCAAATACGGACACAAACGCGCGAAGTTCCAAAGAAAAAGCCATCTGTCAGCGAAGGGGCAAACCTAGGCATAGCTATAGAAACCAATACCAAGCAGCTATTTAGGAATCCAGGAATTTTATGATTTCCTCTTCCCGAATCAAACACTCCGGTTGGAGTTGCCTGTTCAATGTTCAACACCGTTGCGCTGCGGTGCGGTGTGGTTGTCGCTCTGTTTGTTCGTTGCTGTGGTGGTGGTGAACTTGCGATGCCTGCCACTAATGCTAAACAGTTAGTTTGATTTTGGTTCTGTGTTGTTGGATTTTATTAATTCGTGCCACAAGCATTCGTGCCACCACTGGTGCTGGTAGTCTTGTACATTCTCGGAACGTGTAGTACGTAAGAGTGCCCGCCGCCGCCGGCTGACGACAAATCAAACAGACAGACAGACATTCTATTGTGTGTGCGTGTGTTTGTGTGCGTTAAAGAAAGAATATTAATATACAAATAAAAAAATAAACAATCCGCTAGTCGTTTTTTTCGCATAAAGCTTTGCATATTTCTCCGCTGTTTTTCGCCGTTTGTTTTTGTTTATATTTTTATTGCCGGCTCTTTGCTTCCAGAAATTTGCATCTTCTATTCCGAACACTCTTCGTCTTCATATCAGTAAAAGAAAAATATAAAACAAAACCAAGGAGAATTATATTTTAAATGTTTAACAAAACAAAAACGTATTTCTTGCCAAAAATAAAATAAATAATTAAAAAAAAACATAATTAAACAATTTTCTTATTTATTTAAACACATATATTTTACTAAATAAGTTGTACATAAATTAATTAAAAATACACGTCGTCTTTGTATTAGTTGGTATATGTGTGTGTTGATTTTTAATGTTTAATTTTCTTATTAAAATTAGTCTATTCGTAAAATAATAAATAATTTTTAACAATCCAAATCGACAAAAAATAAAAATCCAAAAATGTATATAAAAATATATCTGTGGTGCATTTGGTTCGCGTGTGTATCTTTTCGCGAAATAATGTGCGATGATCTTGTACCAATGATGATTGGTGGTAATAGCAGTATTAGTGGCATTAGCAGTGGCAGCGTTGTTGGTGGCGGAAGCAGCAGCACCGGCATCAGCAGTGGCAGCATTGGTGGTATTGGTAGCAGTGGTGTCGTGGGAGGAAGTGCAGGCATTGGTTATGGTGGTGGTAGTGTAGGCGGTATTAGCAGTAGTTTTAGGTAAGTTGGTATCTAAAACAAAAAAAAATCCAATTGGAAAACATGTTTTTAAGTGTTTGTGTTAAAACGCTAGAGCTTACGTTTGCTAATTTGTTAAAGTGAGAACCTCTTAAATCACTTTGATGCAAAGAACACAGATTCTATTCTAAAGACTCAAAAAACAATTTATAGGTAGACAAAAAAATAACAGAAATGGACTTTCTAAACCTGTCAAGGTTTAAAGATATTGTTTTATAAATTCATATGACTTTTGTAATGTAAAATATCGAAATTTTTTGAAAATGAAAAGTATTTATTTTTTTGAATTTTATTTTGGTCCAAGTTGGCCTTTTGACATACAATAACAATGACACATAATCGAAATATCAAGAAATCTGAGATGAATTTCTTTGAAGTGGGAAGAAAAACAAGAAAACCAATGAAAACCAACTTAACTCGGCTCCTTTACAATCTAAAAATTGTCACAGACTGTGTGCTGTGCCTGATCGTAACTGGAAGGAATTTTTTGATCAGGTTCACCATTTTTGGACGCTTTATTTAAACCGAAAGCTGCAGTCGACTTTATTATTACCTATGGTCGGCTTACATATCAAGGCCAGGTAGGGAGGTGTAGGTCCAGTATGTTAATTAAGTTGATAATTTAAGAAAGTTCTTAATTTTTTTTATAAAAAAGTATTTAAAAGTAGATAAGTTAGTTGAGTTGATATTTACGCTACTTTAAAATTTATTTTTACAAACATAAATTTAAAAGAAATATTTTCTTGTACGAAGGCAATTTAACCCACGTATGGTTTGATGATTCATTAAAAAGAAAGAAGGATTGAAAACCTATTACATATTTGCTAAATAGAATTGTACCACTTATTTAAGCCAAGAGAAAAGGCAGAGCCCGAGTGAAGGAGACAAATAATTTACCACTTAATCGAAAAAGGTACAAGAGATGCTCTTTGTAAGGGCAAAGTTTACTCTTGGAGAATATGTCATTCCTGCGTTACTCTGAGAAGAATCAGAGCCCAATGCTTCGCTAAAGCAGTCCAGCATACTTCTTTCAACTTTTCCAATCTATTATGCATAAATTATAAGTCTCCTAGTAATTATTCTCTGTAAGGAAAATTAATTTCGCTTATGGAAGCGAAATTCATTCAGGGGAGAAATGCAACTGGCTACTTTCCTGGAGCTTTCTGCCAAAATCTATCAAATGTTTAGAATCATTATCAAGAGACCTAATATTAATTTCACCAAAACGATGGAGAGATTGAAATCCACATTTAGGTGAGTTGTTAAATCAGCTTTGAAGAACACCGCTTAGCGGTTAAGAACACTGTCGGAAATGTATATCCGGACCATCCAATTTGTGTAGATTATACAACGATCGTTCAAGACTCTTGCTACTTAACGAGTGCGAAAGAAGATTGGTCCCATGAAATCATACATACACGGATTGGGCTCTAGAAATTCTTGAAGAAGATGGCCGCTTAGTTCTCATGATTTATGACTATTTAAAATCATTGGTCTATACAAAAAGCCGTTACACGATGTGAAATAATAAAAATCTAGCAGAACTTTACTCATAAAATTATGTTGGTCTGTCACTTTCATGTAAATTTTTGTACTCCAAACATAAACCGGTTATAAAATCTTCATATGTTTGTTTGATGCATAAATGCTTAATTCATTATGCAGCAAACCTTTTAAGTCAAAATAAAAATAACAAATTGAAGTTTGGAAGTTATTTAAAGAAATGTCATAAACACTCCTCTTTTAAAGCCAAATTGGTTGCTACAAATATTTTTAACAATTGTATATAGGCTTATCTATAATATTTAATTTACACATAACGCAAAATGAGAAGAATAGTCTGATTGGAAGAATAAAGTTTAAATGGGAAAAAGTAAAAGAAGGGACCCAAGATTCCTGCAACAGCATAAGAGTGGTTGGACCAGCTTTTTTGCCACCTGAGTGACTTCAAAAGTTGCGAAAGGACAACAATCATTTGGAGACTGCAGCAAAAAAAGATAAAACCAAGGATTTTGTTGACACCTGGAGCCTTACCATCTACCAATGAAGTTTACGATCTCCTGGAAAAAGGGATGTAGCAAATTGATCTGAAACAGGCAAGTAACAAAGCCAAAGCTAAAGCCAAGACTTTTTCCAGAAGAATTCTAATGATAGACGCGAAATTGCGCTTTCATCTATATAACACAATATGGCCAAACTCTAAAGATGTTGGAAGCAATTTATTTCCCTCCTACTAGTTAGTCTATTAAGCTAAAACATAATATTATTCCCCAGAACAAAATATTGTAACTCACATATCTGTTGAGGTAAATTTACAAGCCCTTGTAGTTTTTATATTGATAGTAGATTGCAAAAAGTCGATATACAAAATTCTTAACGGATAGTTTTAGTAATGAAAAATGGTTTTCGGTGAATTTAGTGCATATGAGGCTTATGTTTGAGAGCTCCAATAGTGTTGTTTGGGGAAATCTTAGACCAAATTCGACTAGATTCAGTCGGCCTGCTTTCTATTCATGGCAAAAGAAACAAAGGATGTCATAAAATTTGAAACTAATAAATAAATAAATTTATTGGCGCGACAGCTCCTTAAGGAGCCAAGGCCTAGTGACTTATACTCTCAACCATTCCTGTGTGTGTGTTGTTAATCTGCAAGAATGGAAGGGACCTACAGTTTACCGCCGAGTCCGAACGGCTACATGAGATGCACTTTTTCGAGACAAATTTTACTCTTGGAGGTTTTGTCAATTCCTCGCAAGAGGCAGTACCCCAGAAAAAAAGGTGGCTATGAGCGGGATTTGAACCCAGGCTCTTTCGCTTAGCAGTCCGACACACTAACCACTAAGCCACGGGGGCACAGCAGAAACTAATACAATGTAAAATAACATCAAGGACATTGTTTTCACCAACATTAAAACAAGGACTTGAATTTCGAACTAATTCAAAATCTAATTATGACCAGACCATCGTAGACGTTAAAGTTCGCTGGGGCTTGTTGCAAAGGTGCTACATACTACATACATAAGTGGAGCCACTCCAAAACAAATGAGTTGAAATTGACACCTGAGCATAAGCTTTCAGTGGAAACTAGGAAATCCTTTATTCAAGAGCAATACCGAAAAGAAATTGGTCTTCCTGTTGATTTCCTTCAGCAGGTAATACAAATGATGAAAATATCGCCCATGGATTTTTCAGAAACTCAGAAATAACTATTGAAATGACTGGGATTGATAGAAGGTTGATAACGCGTTTCTATTCCCGAAGCTGTATCATGCGATCTGCAATTTAAGCTTTATACCTCAGAAGTTAAAAACATATACCACTCTCTATCTCTGGTATAACATGCCAGCAAGCATCCACAAAATATTTGTTTATGGAGAACAAATAAAAACAATTTTTTTTGCTAATATGTCATCTAGCTGAAGAGGCAAAGAAAAATGAATAAAGGTGAATCCATGAATATTTCAGTCGAAAAACCAACAGAATTGGTACAAGACCAGATATCCTGTGCTGAACTGATTCCTCATTGCATGTGATCCACTGTTCTCGATCAAATCCGATTGGTAACTCTCAATTTCAACCCTCCATCAGAAATCATTTCTTTGTTAAAAACATCAACTAAAATTTTTTCAACTTCTGAAGATGGTGAATGAAATAAAAAAAAACATGCGAAACAGAAACCTTTATTAATTATAAATAAGATGTAATGCGTGTCTTAAAAAAATAAAGGCAGCAATCAAAATGTTCAAAAAGAATTTGATTTTTTTTTTATTTGTTCATTTATACATTCGTATAACAATAACAATAAATAGATCACGACTAAGAAAAGTTGTAAAAATCCAATTAAACTTTGCACGACCTAAGGTATCAAGGTTATTGTTAAACAAGAATGAAAAACGAAATGAATGAATTTCTTTGAATACAAATGAATGAATAGTAGGTAATAAAAAGAAACAAGCGGCTTTTTGAGTAACTGACTTATGAGTGACCTTTTTAACTCATAACTATTAACCAGATAAATATAATTTTATTCAAAAAGTAATCATTATCTTGGGAATTTCGTCTTTATTCAAATTACACCGGCTAAAATGAAACCGGTTAGGTTTTCCTTTCCATGTGTACCTAGATACTTTGAAAGGTCCAATAAAGCCATTGACCGATTATGATCCAATGGTAACAAAATGTCTGAACGGATTACATTGTGAGTTTGTGTCCAGTTCCCATTTTTTAGACTTCTTTAATTGCTTCCATCGCTTTGCCTTTTCTTCTGCTTCATGGAAAATTTATCTGAATGAACAATATCTTGTGGAAGATGAAGAAGATAATGAAGCAGTTAAAGATTGATAAAAAAATTAAAGACAGTTTTTATTATCATTATTATAATATTTTAAAATCTTCCTTATATTGCTCATTGGGTTTAAAATAAGAATTTCAATTAAAAACAAAAAAACTCGTTAAAACAAGAATCAAAAGTTGACCACCTGACCTCGTGTTATTATACAAGCAGGTCCCTCTCATAAAAAAAATAAAAATCTAAATGTTCCTGAATGAATACATTCATGTTCTAAACAACTTAACAAATCCCCCATGATAATGCTTGGACGTAGCAAAACAAAAAGGCTCAAAACCCACTTAAGCTGGAATGGTAATTATAGACAGCAATCCACCCTTGAAGACATTATTCTCGAATCAAAATATTTAGTTTTTTTTTTTGTTTTGTCCAAACGACAAAAAGTCACGACAAACAAGGACACTCCGCCTTGTGTGTTGTTTGACTGTTTGGCACAAATGTAATTCCAACCGTATTCTACCCTTCTTACTAGTTACTCACTTTTTCAAAAAAAAAAAAAAAAAAATATTAAATCAAGGGAATATGCCTGTTTGTCACGATGAAATTAATGTAAGGACATGTACATGGTAGTTGGTTATATCATAACTAATTATTATTATATCAACAGTATTCGTCCTTTTTGGCAAACAACCTTTCGGAAGTTGTGTCAGCAATCGCAATGTTTGGGTCGTTTAAACTAAATTTCATAGTCGGTAATCACACTATATGATTTTCTAAAGGTTTATTGTTAGTGTAGGAGCAATAGCATAGGAATTGCATTAAGGCACTTACAAAATGGTCAACTAGGTTTTCATATTTCGATTACTGCTGAAGGACTTCAAATACACCGTCAGATATTTAAATGGAAGAAATATCCTTTAGCCTCGTCAGGTATTTCTTTTTCGGAAGGGATCAAGATCTCATAACATTTTGTTACGTTTATGTCATTGCGTTTGAAATATGGAATATCATATCACACGTTCAATTTGAATTTCAAATTGACAGGGTCGTTCCAGGTCGATCAACAAACCCCATAGGAACGGTAATCGGGTGGTGTCAAATCGACTGACCAAAATGTTCTAATGTCAAATTTACAGAAAATTGTTTAACATCGCTCTATAACTGAAACCATTAACGTTTACATTTCGAAAGAAGAGGAATAATCAGTCAAACAGTCAATATGGTTCACGTTAGGTTTTTGTCAAAAACTTTATCGTTGTTGAACTGAACAAATCGAAAGTTGCGTCTTGGCAAAGATACTCAGTACCCACACTGTCAACTGAAGAATCCGAGTGAGTTACCGGGACGAAACGCCAATTTTTTGTGGACTTAAAGGCCGTAAAAAGCTATTTTGAATCTCAGTCATTATTTTTCTTTGTTTTTTTGATGCTTGTCCAATATTTGACATGGTCAATGCACCATAGTACCACCAAAATAGGCTTCTTTCGTTTATCGTTTGGAAATACAAGAAAGCCAACTAAAAAAGTTTCAAAAGTTCTTAGGACCTTTAACTATTATGCTTACTCTATAGTAATGTAAACTCCAGCGCACATATGATTAATTCTCTTAAAATTGCGAAATTTTGTTGCGAATAGGTGAACAAATATTAAAAACTAGCTTACCCACCCGGCGTTGCTCGGATATACCATACATTTGCGAAAAAACGAACCCGGCGCCGGCGTGGCGACACACTTAATCAAAATAGCCTTAGTTACTTCTTACAAAATAAGTTATTTGGCTTATGAAACGACCCCAACGACATCAATGGGTGATTAAAATAACCTCAGTTACACCTTAACACATCAACTATCTGCCTGTGAAAGCCCCGTCAAAATCGTGACATAAATAAGAATTAAAAAAAAAACGCCCACCTAGGGGTAATTGAAAATATCCTTACTGAATTCTTACAATATAAGCTTTCTGACTGTGAAAATCCCGTCAAAATCGGTCCATAAATAAGAATTTAAAAAAAAACAAGCCACCGCCACCTAGTGGATAATTTAAATAACTTTAGTTACTTCCTAGAACATCAGAACAGTAATATGCCAGTGAAAGTCCCGTCAAAATCGGTGCAACCGTTCCCGAGATTACCCGGGTTAAACAGACAAAAAGACATAAAACAAAAAAAATAAAATAAAAAGTGTGTTTTTGTTATAAGTACTGTATATCCTTTCATATGCATCTTTACATTTCATTTCATTTTTTATTTTTTGTATGATGTATATTGTATAGAGAAGTAAAAGAAGAATAAGTAAAGAGGCTAATGGGTTAAGAGATTTTAGTTTCCGTACTTATAAAGCCAATGAACGTTAGATAGAACTGAAATAATCAAATTTGTAGAGCCAAACTCTTAGATGAATACAAAATTCGGCAAAAAATATTTCAATATTCAGGGCCGGCATTAACCATCTAGTCGCCCCGGGCAAGTAATTCATATGGCGCTCTTTTATGTCCTACTAATATTATAAACATGAAATTTGTAACGTACCTACCTTATGTTACGATGTATGGTTGGATGTTTGTTACTCTCTCAATCCCACGCAAAAACTACTGAACGGACTTTGATAAAACCTTACAGTAATATAGCATTGGTACCTACGTAAAAATATCACATATTCTCTAAATTATAAAGATAACGTAAAAAATTTACCATAAATTTCGAGGATACCATATTTTTTATTTAGTTTATAGACAACTACCAACATGTATTCATTATTATAAATTTAACATTTTTTTTGTTTATTAATTTATTCACAAAATATTTTAGTGTACCAAATCAAGAAAAAATTGCTTTATCTTTCTTGCAGCCAACTCTCTAATAAGAGTGGCAAAATCCGGAGTTTCTGCAACTTCGTTTTCAATTGACAGCGAGGTCAAACTAGTTAATCTTGTTTGAGACATTTTAAGCCGCAAATAAGTTGTTATCAACTTAAGTTTCAAAAAACTGCGTTTGCTACTTGCAACAGTCACCGATATCGTTAGTAGATCACGTAGCGACATACAGGTGTTGAAAATAATTCTTGAAGATTGTGTTTCTTGAGGAATTTTAATATTTCGATAATTGTCACCTGATTGTCCTCAAGTTATTGTGGCAGACCTAAAATTTCATCGCACAACAAATCCCCATCAGTAACAGATTTAGAATTAACTGTTAACTTTTCTTGCAGGTCAGACTCCAGAACAATGCCACATGAGTTCTTCTTTGTTTTGTATTTTTTTTTATATTAAAATTTCGCGGGACAGAACAATCTTGCGCCTAATCTTTCATTCATAGACAAAGCACAGTGTATAAAAAAAAAATTAAAAAACTCTGCTTCAAACTTTTTTTTTTGGATCAGTTATAGGTTCATCTTCAACAGTCTCTTTACTCGTTTAATGCGTCTTAGTCACGTTAGGAATTTCTAGAGAAATTTGAAAAATTAATTTTTTTTCGAAAATCTATATTTCGGAAATGAATTAATATACAAACATTTTTGAATAGTCAAATTTAAAAAAATTAACCCTCTACAAAACAAAGATCAGTTACTTTTGCCGTAGGAAGTGAAAAAAAAAATAAATTGACTGGATCGCACGTTGATAAACGTTACAAGAACTTCAAAGTTTTTATTCCATTTTTGTGACCTTTTTTCATAAAAATTCTTGGAGCCGTTTACGAAAAAAATAAGCTTTTACATGACGGTTATCTCTATAGAATGTAAAACATAAGGTCAGTTCCAAATTTGAAGACGACTGGCCCAATCGTTCTGGCTGTAGTCCAAAATACATACGTACAGATAGACAGACAGACAGACGGACAGAATTTTGCAGGTAACTCAAATATGTTTCTCTATCATCGTTGTTATCTCAAAATTTTTAATCTGCACGAATGCATAACTTGCATTATAGTACCTATAGTCGCAAGTAAAAATTATTAATGAAAAACGGTTGATAATTTTGTAGCCCTTGCCCCCCATCCGCTTTGCACAGGGTTCTCGTGGTTCAAAACTTGAGAAAATGTTGACTAACCATCCCTGATGAAAAATATCCAACATTCTTATTAAGTTTCGATTTTCGTCCATCTAACGTTCAATTTCTTCACATAAGTACCTACTTGAATTCTGATCTTGAAAACTTTGTCAAAGGAGGTTAGGAAATTCGAATTCAATGCTTCAAAAGAAATCAAGATGGTGCGGTTTATAACGGGTGATTTTTTTGAGGTTAGAACTTTTTTTTTAAAAAAAACGCATAAAATTTGCAAAATCTCATCGGTTCTTTATTTGAAACGTTAGATTGGTCCATGACATTTACTTTTTGAAGATAATTTCATTTAAATGTTGACCGCGGCTGCGTCTTAGGTGGTCCATTCGGAAAGTCCAATTTTGGGCAACTTTTTCGAGCATTTCGGCCGGAATAGCCCGAATTTCTTCGGAAATGTTGTCTTCCAAAGCTGGAATAGTTGCTGGCTTATTTCTATAGACTTTAGACTTGACGTAGCCCCACAAAAAATAGTCTAAAGGCGTCAAATCGCATGATCTTGGTGGCCAACTTACCGGTCCATTTCTTGAGATGAATTGTTCTCCGAAGTTTTCCCTCAAAATGGCCATAAAATCGCGAGCTGTGTGGCATGTAGCGCCATCTTGTTGAAACCACATGTCAACCAAGTTCAGTTCTTCCATTTTTGGATTTATTTGGATTATGGATTTTAATAACATCCCTGCGCTACCACAATACCACGTGGCATTATTGTTTTAACTTTATTTTAAGTTTCCAATTTCGGACGTATAATGTTAAGAACAGAGATTCCTTTTTTAGACCCACCAAAGTAATGTGAAACGCTTTGCTTTATGTTGCAGCATATTACATTTATTCCTCAAACTCTTCTGTAACATATGGCGTCAGTTAAATATTTTGATATGCCCCGCTTTTTGTGTTAAATGTAACTAAACAAGAACCATATGTTTATGTTTTATACAAGTTCATTTATAGACCAAAGGTTTGTTTAAAAAAAGATTAAAATCAAAACTTAAAGCAAGAAACAATGCACTAGCAAAAACCAGAGACAGATTCAAAAACTTCTGGTACAACCAATTCAAAAAGGTCTAAGGCACAACCGGATCAGTATAGTGAAGCAGTTATGTGAAAAGACTAAAATGCTTGGATTTTTTAATAACCTTGTTGGTATAAACGAGGAAGAACATTTTTCGCTAGCTTTCAATATGTATTTTTGTATTGTATTTTTAAATAACATTTATTTTAATAATTGTTTTCTTAATTCTTAATGCAACTGAAACAAGAAACAAACTCAAAAGAACTCTCAATTTAAAACTTGCATTTGAAGCAAATCACTCTTGATTTCAATGTTAATTTTTTTTCTCAAAACTTTCATGCTTCAAAGACCAAATTGGTATTAAAATAAGAATTCATAGGATGATCCATAATTTTGTCTGATTCAAATGAAGTCCCTCTTGAAGGTAGGTAGGTATAAATTTGAAAGACCCAGTTTGAGTTCTCTTTTTTTGCTGCTTTGCAAATAACACACCAACAACCTAAAAAAAGAGTCTCAAAAAGCATACCCAATGCCAATACCCATCATCCTGGTAGGAGGGAATGCCATATTAATAAAATATTTCTGGTATTCATATTTTTTTCTAGGTTTATTTATTATTCCATTATTCGGTTTTGTGTGCAAATTGTTGATTCATGTACAAGTACACCTACAATTATGTTTGCATATGCGTAGACCTATTCACGTACGGATAGAATCATTCACCAGCAGCAAGAAACAAACAATAGAAATCCTTCAGTAGCACAAATACTTTAATACCTACGAACAACTGAAAAAGATACCAAGACGTAAAATCTTTTAAGAATTCTATCCACCTTGATGCAATCATAAAGGATTTAAATTCCTATCATCATGTTGTCGCTGTCCATAAATGACATGTCAACGATCCGGACGGAATACCCACTTTGGTGCGACTTACTGCTGCACAATCAGATAGAAACACTACCAGCTATACTCTCATCAAATTGGCAACCCCATCTCGACGCGTCACAACAACCCTTGTAATAGTTTAATTAAACCCTGAATCAACCGGAACAATTATTCCAGCCAACAAAATGAGCACAAGGGACGACATGACGAGGATGAGGACCAGCACGACGACAACCCGAAAGCAAACCCAACATTAACATCTTCAACTTCACCCTACATATTCCTCTGCTTCCATACAAATTACTCATTACATGTTCCAGCTACTCAATTTATCGGGCATTCCGTACCCATTTCGCTGTGAAGGACACAAAAGGGATATTACTTCATGTTTTTTGTTTGTTTTTTTTTCTCCATTTTTATTCATATCGGGATGTTTATTTTTTCCCCTAGAATATGCAATATTTTTTGTTTTCATTTCCATTGTTGCCATCGTCATCGTCATGTTGCCGAGCTGGGTTTAAGGCTTTGTCCTTTCTTTATGGATTCATATTTTTTTTTAGGATTATTTATGTGCTTATTTTAATTATTACAAGAGTTTCAGATTGCAGATTGGTTTTAGGTGGGTATTGCGCGAGATCAACTGTATTTTGTTCTGCAGTAATGATTAACAAAGTGGTTGCTTGTTTAGTGATGGCTGGAGAAGAAGCTGATTGATTGGACTAAGTAATGGTATTTCTTGGAGGGTGGTTTGTTTGGAAGAACTGGAGTCTTATTTAAATCTTCTTATGCTTATTTTGCTAGGGGATGCAAATGAGGAGTTAGAACAATACGTATAGTTAGACAATGCAAGTTGTTCATTTGAACCAAATGGTTTGATTTTTCAGACTGGGATACAGGAAGGGCGGCTCCGTGTGTCAGGAGATTAGAATGGGAATAATATGGAGGGCGAGAATAATGCCCTTGGGTATAGTTAAGAAGCTTGTATTTATGTAACCGGTTATGTAGTTGAGTCCAAAGAAATGACCTTTAAAACGATAGTGCAGTGCACTGCGCGGAATAATACATTTCTTGGGCTTAAAAATTCTGCTCTTTACACCTTAACAAAATTTTGTCTGAGTAGCAGACTGCAGCAATATTCTACCCCGCTTGTCGGCATCGCAAAGGCAATGAACACCTAGCGATATTTAGACAGCTAATAAGTATCCTACAAATGTGCATGTAAATCCCTGGGATAGCACGACAGGAAACCACCGATGTCATTAATGAAAAATAAAACGGAAACAACAAAAATTTCACCAATTTATACAAGAGGTACTATCCCGCCCGGCAGTACTACTTCTATGCATGCGGTACTGATTCTGGACCGATATCACCGACATCAGAAAAGATCGATCCAGTTATAGGGGTTCATAGGGAAGGAAGCATGGAATCATGGAAATGACAAGGCAAAATGGAAGCGATAGCAGCTTAAGGGAGGAATTATATGTCTTAGCTATTTCGAAGCCTAATGACCATCTATTAAAGTGATGCAAGAAATTGTGATGAATATTGTCAGCGCTAATGCCCAAACTGGGATTTGAAGAAGCGGAAAAAAACCCTTTTACAGCGAAGAAAAAGAATGGACATATAAGTAGGTCTTATGAGAAGCGATATTAATCAGATTCAAGAAGCCCCAAGTGAAAATGGAAAAGTGATTTTGGGGAACGCGAACGCCTCTGTTGACATGAAAATGTCAGCAAAGAACGTTGCTCGCTCGTGTACTTTACTTTGATGAAAATGTTGAGTTTACTGAATAAATTGACAATGACAGTTCGATGATTAGTAAAAGGGTGCGTTCACAAATTAAATTCAAAATTGTCCAGTCTGTATTGGAAAACCCAATAGAGAATAAGAATCAGAATGGAGAAATATCAGGATTCCGTAAGAGATTTGCACATGGTCTAGGCTGAGTTTGGAAATAGCATTTGAAAGCAATGAGACTGATATAAGGTACCCTTACACTTACGGATTTCCGGAAATCATGGTCTGTGACGACCAAATAAACACTGAGGTCAAATACCAGCAAGAGTTAAGAAAGAGTTCCCAAACAAAGTTGGTGTGTACCATCAGGGAGAAGTGGTCGAATAAGGAGCAGAAAAAATCCGAACGAATTAAATTTTTTTACTATAAGTGCTTCACACTTATTTTAATCATATGCCTTTAATTTTTGGTTTATCTCAAAATCAATGGGAAGAAAACTCTTAAGAACAAACATCATCAAAAACTTACCTTCCACTGCCATGTAAAAAGAAGAAGCTGAAAAACCATAGTTCAAAAAACAATAACATGCAATGTTCTAATATTAACGCGATAGAAGAACTTCTATATTAAAAAAATGCAATGTGCGGCACTTGCATTTAGTTAGCCCCAGGGATGAAAACTTCTAAGATCGGAACACCTGCAAACGTTTTTAAATGTCACATTTTAGGACTCGGGTCAAATTTATACTTGGTTTCACATTTACTGCATTGCATTGCAATAATTTTTTATTATGACGTTTTGTCAAAAATATATATTGAAATCCTTAGAAGTTTCATTAAAACAGAACTCTTGTTTACGATTACGAGAAACATAAATAATTATGTTTTTAGTGCAGGAAGGGATTATAAGTCACGTACGTTAATTGATTTTTTTACAGTTTTATGTCTAAACAATTAAAAGCTAAACTATTAAAAAGGGTTAAAAAACAGTTTTTGCATTAATGAAATGTGTGCTTATGACTGTAACTTTAAACCACATAAATTGTGTACATTTTTTTTTTCTTAAAGTTGCAAATCTACTCTAATGTTCTAACTTTTTGTTTTATTAGCCTTGTACTATGTACTCGTACATACTGGAATTTCACTGTAAGGAATCATTTTCTTTAGAGGTGTTTGGCCGCTGAAACAATTAAATTATAAATATGCAGGGTGATGTTAAAATAGGAGATCGACTTCTACTGTAGAACAAAATTTTAATTTTAAAATCTGTTATAAATTCCATCGTATAGACTATAGAGGGACACGCCACGTACTTCATACATTAAGATTTGTTGGTATATACCTAGTGTTGCCATAAGTTCTATTACAATTATAAAACGCTATAAAAATAAAACAAACACACATATTGTATTCAAAATTATTTCATTGATATATTAATAATAATATTAATTATTGAAAAAAATTTGATTCACTCGAAATGATCGCCTTTCGCTTTAACACAAGCTTTCAAACGAGATCATGGACGCTGCTCTGTTTAGTGCTGTTCTAAGGCTTTACAAATTTCTGTGGAAAGTCTTGCAGGCCATGTTCTTCAATTCTAACCACAAACCCTAATCCAATGGGTTCAGATCTGGAAGATCCATCTGTGTTCATTGAAAAGGGTATTTTTTCAAACCCTTTACAACACCCTCTAGCACATCATTTTGGTAAACCTTTGCACCAATTTAAGGCCTTTAAAAAAAAATGGGGGATTTGACATCATGGTGAGAGATCCTCCACCAAAACATAACGCAAGCGGGATGATGGCCACGTTGAACGCTTGGAACACCTGTTTTCGCTTCCTTAGGCAAAGTGCCATACATTTTGTCATTTGGTCTGTTGAAAACTTCTTCCACTCTAAAAATGTTCTCATTCGTAAACAAATTTTTTTCATGGCCATTTTCCGCGTGCCAATGCAAAAGTCGCTTGCATCTTTCCAGCCTAATTTTTTTTAGTTGAGGAGTTAGAAGGTGACCCGTGGAGCGACGATAGGCTTTCATGTGCAGATCATCCCGAATCAGTCTAGACATCAATCTGTTCTATTCCCGCAAGAAGTTTTAAAGAAAATTGTGTAACAGAACTTATGGCAGAACTAGGTATTCGGCCCTATCTAGTATCCGTCACAACGGAAAATTCTCCGATTTCTTAAGAATCGAGAATCTTGCCAGACGATTTATTTCTTCTTTCCTCATAGCGCTAGGTTACCAAGTAAGCTTTTTGCATTTCGTGTCACCATAGCAGTACAACCATGTATATAACGAACGAATTGTGTTATATAAACAAATATTGGAAGAAAAATATCGATTTTTCACATATCTATCAGAATCTAAAATACTTCGCATGTGAAATCAATGCGTCTTCTAATTTAAATTGTTTTATTCCGGTAAGATAAGTTGAGTCTCCGATTGTGTACGCGTTGCGAAGAATTTTCCGTTCCGAACGAATACCTCGATTGCTCGGATTACTTACTTATTTTACTTCACTTTTAGCGGCGCTACATAGCGTGGTGCTCTTGGGCCTGGTTTTATATGCTCTTTCAGCCAGCTCCGTCTCTAGCCTGCGGTCTACAATCGGAGTGTGAGATTTGATGACCGCAGGCTAGAGACGGAGCTGGCGGAGATTGCCCTCCGATAAAAGGTACATAAGCAATTTTCTTTTTTATTTCAATTCCATTTTTACTTGCGATTATAGGTACTATAATGAAAGTTATGCATTCGTGCAAAAAAATTTGAGATAACAATCAAACATGACATTACGATGATAGAGAAACATATTTGAGTTACTGGCAAAATTCTGTCCGTCTGTCTGTCTGTCTGTATGGATGTATTTTGGACTGTAGCCTAAACGGTTGGGCCAATCATCTTCAAATTTAGAACCTAAGGTTATTTGACATTCTACAGAGGAGTTTTTTCAATTTTTTTTAGCTCAAAAATTAACGGTACCTGTCATATAACCGTTATGTGGAAGCTTATTTTTCTAGAAAACGGCTCCAAGTTTTTTAAGAAAAAAAAATTCAATGTCTACTGTAGGTAAGCATTATACATTTTTTTTTTAATTTTGTTTTTAAATCCATGTTATTTTTGTGCTTAGCTTTGTATTCTTGAATTATTTTTTTTAATTTTTTTAAAGAAAGTTGTTAAAAAAACGTTTTAATTAAAAACCGATCCTACGATTTTGAAAAAAATCACACTTTTTTACATTTCTTAAAGAAATAAAATGGCGTTTACATTATTTCACTCAATACAGTTTAACGTACTTTATTCGAACAATCAAAAGTCACAAAAATTGAGCACATATGAGCAAGTACGTGCGATGTACAATTTATTTACTTGCGATTATATGTACTACCTACATACATATAAGGCAAGTTATGGATTCGTGCAAAACAAAAAATCTATCAATTAAACATGTATAACCTTACGATGATAGAGAAGTCGAAAAAAGTGGTACCGGAAATTCCGTCCGTCTGTCTGTCTGTCTGTTCGCACCTCTACAGCCTAAACCGATGAGCCGATTTGCTTCAAACTTGGGTTTTTGTATTTAATTGGTAGTATATCGGGGATATTTTTCCTTTTTGCTCTAGGTCGAAAAATAACGGTACCTGCTACAATTTTTAACAAAAAAGTTTGATTTTCTCGAAAACGGCTCTAACGATTT
Source organism: Platycheirus rosarum (assembly GCA_963971375.1). Lineage (NCBI taxonomy): Eukaryota > Metazoa > Arthropoda > Insecta > Diptera > Syrphidae > Platycheirus > Platycheirus rosarum. The sequence goes on from OZ020507.1 coordinate 29,073,621, forward strand.
TGATAAAACATTCAGGGTGCTATTTTTTACAACAATATATCTTTCATTTAGAATGATTTGTTCGATATCTGTTCTATAACGCTACTTTTCATAGAACCGGTTTTTGCAAATGCGGTTTTATAGTAAACCATTATCCCGATTGCATGAAGTCATTTTTAATTCAATTAATATTGCATTTTAAAATTTTCAAAAACTGTTTTTTCGATTTTTTAAAATTTTCTAAAAAAAAGGGTTTCGGAATATTTTGAAAACGAATTGATTAATTTTTTTTTTTAATAATATTCACAGATGAAAACTACAGATTTTGTTATAATAACATACTAAAAAAAAAATTTAAATATTTTTTCGAATTTTTTTTTTTTGAAAAAAACGACTTCTTAAAAAAACTGGTCGATAACGATATTCAATTTTTTTTTCTCGATAGGCATTTAGTTTTAAATATTTAAAATATTTAAAAAAAATGAAAGAATTTTCGAAAAAATAAAATATTTTTTTATTTTTATTATAATGTACATGCAATTATCTAGCTTAAGAACAAGTTCTTACGACCCAGTCGTACATTTTATTTAATAATGATTTGCATTCTGTGTTGAAGTACTTGAACTTAACCTGCCACATTTATGGGGCTGATGTAAAAATCTTTCAAGCACTCGCAATTGTGAAGAGTTGCAGTTGTGATCTCAATTGGTTTTTTGAATTGTGTATTCGTAAGTACAAAACTATTAGTTTTACAAGAAAGTTGTTTTCAACTTTTTTTCTGAGATTTGTATTCAAAAGATTGGTTTGGGAAAATCCCTTTATTCATCTAATTTTTTCTAACAACTTGATTAATCCTCCAATAGTGTTTTGAAGTTGTCAGCTTAAATGAACCCGTTAAACTTAATACGAAGCTACGAGTATTCTCATAATAAAGGGTATCTGAGGCTGGACATTGAATCTTTACCCAAATCCAAATTCCGATGGTTTAAGCCTCAAATTTTTTTAGTATCTATTTCTTAATTTCGCTAACCTCCTTTTTTATTCTTAAAATGTGTTAATTGATTCCTTCTTCATGTTTCTTAATACTTTATTTGTCTATAGGTTTACTTCTACCGATCAATTTCCAATACTCATCGTCTATTAAGGTGTGTTTACCACCAAAATCGATTTCGGGTTAACAAAGTTCTTCCTCTTTAATACAAGAAAGAAAAAAAAGATCAACACCTTTTCAACATTTTCCCATAAAACTTCAACACGAAAACTAGGAAAGTGCATCTTATGGGTTAACGTGTCTATGGGCTCCGTCGGACTCTTTATTCTCTAAAAGGTTCCGCATATTTTCTCAGAATCACTGCATTCCACTATCTGTGGCTGGCTGGGGACAAAAAAAAACGACATTAATGATATGTACGCGCGTACCTAACCTATACGTCAATATATAAACAACAGCTGATAAAATTGTTTATGTTTGCGTACAATAATAAAAGAAAATCTAGTACATAGTTAAGTGAATGAACCACACTTGCCCCGGAGAGTTAAAATATTTATTTCTGCTAAGCAAAAAAATAAAAAAAAAGCTTGCAACTGGAGAAATGCAACGAACTGTTGAACAAATAGTTTCTTTTTTTTAAATAAAATGTGAGAGCAATATTTTATTAATATAGATATGCAACGACCATAATAATGTGCGTGAATACATAAAATATTCTAAGCAAATAATAATCCTGCACAAAAGGTCCTTAGAATTTCACAAAAAAAAAATTAAGAACATATAAAATGAGAACATTTTTAACGAACATTTTAATGCATTAGTGAACGTACCCATGTGAACCTCCTACCTATCGAGCGAGACTCCTGCGAGTCCTGTTCTTGAATGAGCCGCAGGAAAAAGGAGCAGGAGGGTAAATAATTTTTATTAATGGGAAATGTTTTTTTTTTCTTCTTTACCTACTCATATAGAATAGTCCTGGATCCTAGTGTCTGTTTGGAAGCAGGAGGCAAGGCAGGGCAATTTTTTTTTATTTAATTTTAATTCAGATTTTTTTTGTCGGTTTGATTTTAATTACAGCAATAAACGTCAATCAATATTGTAATAGAGACATTCTTGATTCTTGAATTCATCATCATCCCCTAGTTTGGAAAATGTTGTTGAACTGTGCTTGTGTCTTTATTAAATTTGAAAAAATTTCCAGCAATGTAAATGAAATGTAAACAGGGGTTTGAATGGAAAATTCTTTAGCCCTTGTCGCCCTTGTTGCCGCGTTGTCGTCATCGTTTCTCTGGGATCATTATTGAAGTCAATCTGAGAGTTTTGCTTTGTAAGGCAATATTTTTGCTGTGTCTATTGCGTTTATCTGTAATATGGATTGTTGTAGGATATGCGGATACATTTGGGTATGTAAGGATGTAAGGATGTAAGGAAATTACGAGGAAGAATAGAGGAATGTCGGGAAGAGGTTTTTTTTTGTATGGAGATATGACAGGAATTTGGTAATTTGTGTTTCGGGATAGGCAGGGGGCTGGGCTGTGGCTATGACCTCTCAAATTATTTATTTTTATTGGCATGGGTAGATGTATTCTCCTTGTTCGATGTTGACATTGTTTTTTTTTTTCTTATTTCAGCAGATGGACCTAGTTAGGTTCATTTTTATTACCTCCAGATTTATTTGACGTGCTTGAAAAATTGTTGTAATGCTTTGTAATGTAGGTGATGTCAGAGAATGCTGTTGATACATGACAAGGAAGGTAAACATTAAAGTTGGAAGTGATATTTACATCGGGGGGATGTTAAATCTGGCAACAGTGGAGAGAGAGTAATTCAACAGGTTATCGAATTATGGGTATTTTTAACTCTGACAAATCGATTTTGACAATCAATCAAAAAAAAAAAACAAATCATCAACAAGCAACAACCGGGATCCGGCCCGAGCCTCATCCAACTTAAGCAAAGTCTTCCACGTCGCCTTCTACCATAAAAAGAACTGAAAAAGGTTTTCCGTTCTTCTTTGCTCATACGAGATAGGTGCCCAGTCCACCGAAGCCTACTCAGCTTTTTTTCTCCACATCTTTTTCCTGGCTCTGGGGTAGATTTCGTAAACCAATACATATCTGTCGATATTGTCTGGACTTGGTATGACGATAGTTCCTCTTGTTGATGTGCTAGAGTCACAAATTGCTTCCTCCAACGGCTTCAGTGAGCGAGTAAGTGAGTTCCATCAGCGATCGAATGCACGAGTAACCAATTTGGAATGATGGCATTCGGATTCTGACGTACCGTTCAACTATTATAAATTGTACTACTTATATTCAACTTCATGTTGTATTTATTGATATTGGCTAACAAATTTCGTTTGGATACATTCTGTCTTGGATAAACGATTTTCATTTTTGCTATTTAGAAGAAAGTGGACATTTTGCTATTACTATTTCAATATGAAAAACGATTCATATTCATCAAACGAAGGTAATGCGTTTGAAATTTTGAGTGGAAATGTCCAACAAACGACGACAAAATACTAAAAGTTCATATATTTTCGTTAAGGTACTCATTAATAAGCACTTTATCTATCGAATGAAAAATCTACTCGTTGATTGAAGTGAAAAAACCAAAAAATGGTACTAGAATGCTCGATAACGTGAACGGTAATGCCAAACACAGGTAATTCATTCACTTGTTGGTCGATAACTGATGGCGGTTATTCGGCCTCGGGTTTAAGCCAGGCCACAACCGTGTTCTTTTGAGAAAGCTACGGGCAATGAAGTTGGATTTTCCAAAAAAACGTAGGTATTATTTTATGTAAAAATTGACATCTCGACTACTTAAGACAACAGGGTTTGTTCGTAGACTCAGAATGTTTGTGGGTCTGGACAGCAAATCGGCTACCTTTTTTTGGCTTGGAATGTTACGTAAATTGAAACTGAAATTGACTTTTTTCTATAATTCTGCCAACGGGTGAAGATCTGAATAATTGTTAATTTGCCTGGTATGAAACCACATTAATAGTTTCCAGTAATGGTTTTCGCATATGACGCTACCGTGATAATGAGGTAATACCCTTGGATATAATGATGCACATTGTGATATCTCCCTTCTTATGTTCGGGACTTATGATTCCTTTTCACCAATCTTCTGGTATTTCTTCATGTTTCTATAAGTGTACTATGATTTCATTGATTGCTTGATGAAAGTTTGACCCTCCATGTTTGTTTGATAAGCTCAGCATGTATGCATCTCCTCCCGAGGCTTTTATTTTTAGCCGATAAATCGCCTTTTGTAACTCCTCAATGTTTGGTTGCTGCAGCATGAGGTAATAATGCGGAATCTCCATTTCATCCGTGAGCTCACCGTTCAACATTTCATTAAAATACACTTGCCATCGCTCCTGAATGCCTTCAGGATCGGTGATCAGATTTCCCTCTCCGTCCGTTCAGTATGTGCAGCGTGGTGTATGTTGCGACGTTTCTGACGAATTGGTAGAACTTCCTCGCTCTCTATATCTTTCCATTTCACAGACAATGTTTTTCTCCCGGACTGTGTTTTTTTCTCTGTGAAGTCTTTTCTCTATTCTTCTGAGCCCTTTATATCGTGCTTTCATTCTATGAGACTGCTGCATTGCTCGGTATGCAGCATTCTTACGTTCAGACGCTAGTTTGCATTCATCATCAAAAACAGTCGCCCCGATCTCGGCGACTATCGTATTAGACCTTTTTCACCTACGCCCGGCGCTCTGCCTCCAGAACTTACTCTTCCCTCATCGAGCTCCTACGAGGGCGAGGCTTAGTGCGCGACTGTATGTATTGCTTTTTTTTCATTGCTTAGGGGAGCCGTGCTGATTCGAACCTGAGCGGTGTATGCAATATTTCTTCACAAAACAATCCGCCCTTGGTACACCGTACCAGCAAGATGGTAACCTTAGTCAATGTTGGCACATCGATGCGCTCGTATGGTCATCAGGCTCGAGTAGTGGCCATGATTTATCAACACGTGGTCAATTTGGTGGTTTTTTAGATATTTTTACGCCGGAAACTGGTACTCGGAACAACCAATTTCGTTGATGCTTCCATTTCTATGGTTCGTAGTCCATTATCATTAGTGTTCTCATTCAAACTATGGGAGTATATGTACTGCCTGAATATTCCAGCTTCCTACCTGATTCATTTTTTGGCTGACTAGAAGCCTACGCCTAACACATGGTGTTTCCGGTGACCGCTATAGTATGTGTGTAGATGTTTGTGCGTTCATGCTGCATTCTATCCGACCCTAAGAAGTTTTGGAGATTTTAGCCAGTGTAATCCCCAATACACAGTCAGATCTTACTACAATTGGTATATCATGCGAAAAGTTGGTTTGGAAATAAGAACTTATGAAAGTGCATTTGATTTTCATTTCATCTTCCCTTTTTTGTTTGAAGTTTTTGAAATGCAATGATAAAAATCATTGACAAGCAATTAATCAAATAACTTTAATAATCCAATTGTACCTACCTAGAGTAGATATTGGTAGTCCATTACGTTTTACATTTAAGATTAAAATGATCACTTTATTACAAATCCCCATCGAACCGCAACCTAATATAAAACTTCCGAAAACTATAAATTCCCTTGTTGCTTCCATTTAAAAGCGATTTTGAATTTTATTAACTTCGCCTTACTTTCCTCCAATCCAAACAATCTATTCTCCTTAACATCTTTTACTTTCCGGAAATGTTAATGGTCTAAGCCCACTGCACAAAAAAAAGGCCAGATTCCTCAAAATTCATAGGGTTCGGTAGAAGAAGACGAGTTAAATCAAACGCAATGATTACATCGCGGAATTACCTCCATAAAAATGGCATCAACAGAATATCGCAGAAACAGACCGCAAATGATTGCCAATTTTCGAACATGTGCGGACATCTAATTTTAGAAACGCACGCTCGAATTGGTTCACAAGCCCCTCACAATATGTCGGCGGCGGTGGCGGCGGCTGCGGCTAGGGCTAAGGCGGCTGCCGTGCGTTTATAAGTAGTATCACCCGTGCTTTGCTGTTGCAAGAAGCTAACAAAAAAAAAAAAAATAAAAAAAAAACAACAAAAACGCATCCGCGGGCCGCATGCACTCTGATGCGATCCGATTATGTGAGGTAGTGCCTTCAACAATCTGCATTATCGGCAAATATGTATGACTAGCGCCAAACTCTCTAGAGCGCTGCAAATTGTTGCGTCAGCACTTTGAACCTGAAAAGGCGAGCCGCGCCGCCGCTCCGCTCCTATGGTATTTCAGTGCATTAGCTGCGTATGATGTTCCCTTTTTGTGGTATTTAAGGCTTTCCTGACGAATTTTTTCCTCGGCTGAGTTATGTTTATGTCTTTTTGTATCCCTTTAACATAAAAAAAAAATTTAGGCCATCTTTCTTCTGGTTGTTCTCTCTAGGCAAGGAACTGTTTGTTTGCTTTTTTTAAAATGAGACAAAAGAACGAAATGAGACGGAAAAAATAGACGACTTCTTCAAAGGCTTAGATGTCAAATTGTTCGGTGGCACTTGTGTGCCAGTGATTGGTCTGTCGATTGATTGATCTACACACTGTTGAGAAGCTGATGGTACATGGGTTTGGAAATGTAAACGATGCGATGTGCAACATAAAGGCTGCTTCTTAGCATTACTACAGCAAGACTGTCAACTCTCGTTAGCAGATTGAGAGTTTTTAAAATAGACAAAATGAACTCTTTTTTTTTGAATTTTTTTTTTAAGAAAGATGAAAATAATAGTTCCGTCGTAGTGAGTCGGACATTTGCTTACCACTAAAACCACCTAAACCTCATGATTTAATTAAAAGAAAACAAGAAATTATTTATTTAAATAAAGAAGAGAGTCGGAGTGAGAATGGAACCTTGTGACACGTCAACATTAATTTAAATGACTACCAGACCGAAAACTGGAATTTATCAAAAAAAAAAAAATACTGAATTGTTCGTCAGAAAACCATTCAGTTACTTTTTCACAATTCTTGGCAATCTTTCTATGCGTTTTTGTGGGATATAGTTTCAGCAATCCTGTAATGTCTCCCAAAACGCAAATTTTGAAGAATGGTGTTGATCCCAAAACCTTCTGTTCACTCTGTATTTTTTTGTTTTATAATTAATGCGCGCACAAGTGACTATTTGTTTTCCTTTTAATGTAGAACAAACTGCGCCGGCATTAGGAAGATAGGGAGAGGAAAGATAGAAGGTGTCGATTAACATTTGTTTTGAATGCTTGCAGATCAAAATGGCAAAGGAAAATCCCGCCGGGTAAACTATTACAAATTCGTGTTGTTCGGCTGAAAAAAGAATCCCTATATTTCACGGTACGTCCGAAATTGTGCTCAAGGGTTAACTGATGCGCATTCTTTACGAGGCGAGTATTACGGTAGAAACTTTCAAGGGGAGGAATGCAGCTGGCTCTGGCTACTTCGAGTGAACATTTTTTATGAAAGAAACGATAAAATAAGGAAATGGTATGGTTTTTAACTGGCGATTGCATCAATTAGGTTGCGACTTGTAGGATCTCTTTATATTCCCTATGTTTTAAGTGATCCTAGTATATACTGTTTAGGATCGTTGTCTTGTCTTGAGGCACTCTGACCTCTTATCCAAGAGGAAAGTCTTACGAAGAATTGTTGGCCCGTGTACGAGGGAGGATGATTCCGGAGAAGATACAATGATGAATTGTGTGAAATCTTCTTCGAAGCAGATGTTGTGGAAAAAATAAAGCTCGGTAGACTCCGGTAGTCTGGGCACCTAGCTCGCATGAGCGAAGAAGCAGCAGCCTTTTGCAGGTCTTTTAATGGTAGAAGATAACGTGGCAGGCCTTGCTTGCGTTGGAAAGATGGCGTAGACCAGAACGATCGAAGCCATGGGGTCCGCAATTAGATGGTGTCGTCCGGCAATCAAGCAATCGCTTTATTTTATTATTATCATTAAATTTTTTTTCTTACTCAAATATTTCAATTTATTATATCCCCTCTGGGGAATGCCTAAATAATCACACACACCAAGTTTGAAGATAATCGATTAAGCCGTTTAGGCTGCAGCTCGTTATACATACTGACAGACAGACAGACAGACAGATATTTTTTCCCGATCACTTTTTTAGACTTCTTTATGATCGTAATGTCATGTTTCATTGTTGTCTTAATTTTTTTATTAACTTTACTTGCATTATAGTCCCTATAATCGAAAGTAAAAAAAAAATCATGTCCGGGAAAACACCGATAGTTCAGCCTGACTGGATTGGTGCGAGATTGGCTTTATGCAAAAGTTCTTTAAATCAAAAAGAAACGTTGCACAATGTACATACCCAACCTTGCACCTTCTCCAAACCCTATAGTGAGCCCAAGCAGGGGGGTTGGGGGGGACATATGTTTAAATTTGTTGTTTGTGCTTACTGACCTAAGTGGCTTTTATTGCGAATTTTTGTATTCGACATAATTTTTTTGTAGGGTCTTATTTCATTCTTTGATATTAGGGGCTTTTTTCATAATGAAATATAACCTCAATTCTTAACTTTTTCTGTTCCATTTTGTTCTGTGGTTTTGGTTGGGAATTTTTCGTGGTTGTGAAAGAGATACGACTGTGCTTTTATTTATTATTTTACTCTGTCCTAAATATTCAACTTTTACATTTTTAAAAAGCCTTTCCTTGATCGCATATCAAAGGATACAAAATACAAAAATCATACTTGTTCGATAGAGAGGGAATGATTTTCAAGATTATAGGAAATACTAAGTGTGCCCGCGGCTTTGCTTGGTTAGCTGGTCCATGGATATAAAAAATCGTTTTTTTTTATTTTTTAAACATACGTGCAACGAATTTAAAAGTCTTAATTTGAAAAAATGAAATAATAATAAAAGATGATAGTGACGTCAAGAAATACTAAGATGCCGATTTGCATGCAACAAACCTGGTATTTTTGTGTATTATTGAATTTCTCTATAAAATATAGCTCGTAGTGATTCGGTGTTAACGTAGATTTGAGAAGTCAAATTACAATTCACAATACCTACGCCATCTGTTTTAGAGCAGAAGTACGCAATAACACAATGTATTGCGTGGATATACAAAAATAAAAAGCACAACTGGATCGCACGTACTTGCTCATATGTGCGGTCATATCGTCAAATAAAATTTAAAAAAATAAGCAACATTAACATAGAAAAATAACACTATCTGAACTTAAAAAAAGTGTCAAAACCACAACACTTAACACACACACTTGTCGAAAATCGTAAGACGGATTTTGATAAAGATGAGATGTTTGCTTCTGACACGGAGGTCGTCAGTTCGATACTCAGTTTGAGAAGACTTTTTTCTAACTCCTAGTGCAAGCTAGAGCCGTCCGTGAGTTTTAAGTGAGAAAATAGTCACCTAATTCTCGATCGACTGGGCAGAAAAATAATTCTTTCCTATCTTTCTAATTCTTCCAACTAGTGTCGTGCAACGTCATGTTGCATTCTAAAAGGCAATGTGCCTTACAAACACTTAGTTAAAAATATTATTATTAAAAAAAAAAAAAAATCCTGTTATTTTTTTTTAGTTTTTTGAAAAAAAAAAATTGAAAATTTTGGTATGCATATTCTTAGAGTTTATTAATATACTTTCATGTGATTATAAATTTTAAAATAATTTTTTTTTCTAGTTCTAAAAATATTGATTTTTCAAAAAAAAAACCTACAAAATTAATTTTAATTAGAAAAAAAATTATTCAAAAGTTTGATATGCAGAATTAATTTAGCTACCAAGATCTTCTTAAATATGAAATTTAAAAGAATTCCAAAGAGCAGTTACCGAGAAAGTTGAAAATTAAAAAAAAAAAAAAACCTTATATGAAAGTTACCGTTAATAGACTTTTCCCAAAAATTTAGTTTTTTTATAAAATGATAGCTAATACCCACACCATAGAAATAAATTGTACGACATTAAAGGAACTTCAAGGTTCTTATTCGATTTTTCTGACTTTTGATTGTTTGAAAAAAAGTACATAAAATAGTTATTTTCTTAGAAAATGTGAAAAAGTGTGAATTTTTTTTTTAAATCGTAGGAACAGTTTTTAAATAAAACGTTTTTTATTTAACTTTTTTTTAAAATAAAAAAAAATTATTCAAGAATGCAAACTTACACAAAAATTGTTTACATTTAAAAACAAAATTAAAAAAAAAATCCATTTACATTGATTTTTGAAAAAAAAACTAAGAAAATTATTAAAAATACAAAAAAAAATTTGAAAATATTTTAAAATAAAATTACTTAGGCTACTAACATCCTCCTGAATATAATTTTTTATTGAATTTGGATGACCAGTTTTCGAGAAAGTCGAAGAAAAAAAAACGGTTCTATGGGAGGTACCGTTTTTAGCCCACCATCTTGAATTTTGAATTTTTTTCACCAAAACATAACCTACACCTACAATAGTACATTGATTTTTTTTTCATAAAAAATCTTGTAGCCGTTTCCGAGAAAAATAAGATTTTACTTAACGGTTGTATTTGAGATAAATTTTTCTTTTAATCCTCTGTTGAATGTCAAAATAACCTTATGTTCCAAATTTGAAGACGATTGTCGAAACTGTTTAGGCTTTAGTTCAATATACATCCGTACAGACAGAATTTTTCCAGTTACTCAAATATGTTTCTCTATCATCGTAATGTATTTGTATCTATTTGTATTTGTATTTATTTATTTACGTAAATATTTTAAAATAATATGTCTTTTAAATAATACTTAGAATGTTGTAGGTAATATCATTAAATCATAACTAGCTTAAACTAGTTTAAGTGTCATGTCTGATTGTTAGATTTTTTTTTACGGAAACAAATAAACATTTCAGAAATGTTTCTGAAGGAAAAAAAACATTTCATTTCGTTTTTGAAATGTTTTTTAAACAATTGGGGAACATTTCAGAAATATTTTTTAAACAAATGTATCTTTGGTGTGGACACACATGAAAATTGTCTATTTGTTGTTTTTTTTTTTGTCTGTGATTTCGTATGTGATACGCTGCCATACTGATCCCCCAATTGCAATGAAACTTTGTCAGCTTATTGCCTACACTTATGGTAGCGCTATAGGCATAGGTTACATTAAAGTCCAGTAAATGGCAGGCATTGTTGGATTTGTAAAAACAATAGATAATTACAAATTAATGAATTATCTACTAAAAGACAAGGACTAAATATGAATCTATCTCACACCATTAGAAATGTTCATGGTATGGTTTCAAATAATTCCCTACAAGTGGCGTTACAAAAGAAATTTTAAAATATCGGAAGATATAAACCTATTCCTTGAGAAATTAAGGAATGTGAATCATGTTTTTAGAAGAATTCAACTACCTATGTTGCCGTTTACACACATAAACCATTTCATTTAAAGAGTTTAAAATACTATGAGTTTTGTTAAACCTATCTATTTTAATATATTAAATGCTATTTAATCAAAATGATCATCATCATGATTTCTCCTTTTACTTCCTATAATCTTGAATTAATTGGTTACCTATAATCACATAATCTACTCAATGAATGAAGCGTCGTTATACACAGAAATGTATGATACAAGTGTTATATCATGACAGAAATGATCTATTGTGAATGCAATATTTTATGTCAAACATTCTATCCCCAACCAATTTAACATCTACTTTTATCGGCAACTAAATGTTTTTTTATCGGCAAGTTTCTTGTGTAGAAGTAATCTGGGGATCATTCAAAAGTTGTGCATCGACACTTCCACTATTGGTCGGTCTTACAATCAAATCTTCTTTTAAGAGTTCACACTACTTTATAATACTAAGTTGATATTTTTGTCTTCTACACTTTTCATACACTTTTATCCAAACAGCCTCCGCTTGTTCTTCCTCTCATTGATTCATGCGTTTTTAAAGCAGAAATGCATAAAAGTAACATTTTTTTCATATTTCAAGGTATTTCACATTTTTTGGATTTTTGAATTGTTGTTGAATTTGAGTCGACAATAAAACAATTAAAATATCAAGAAAAAACATTGGCTCAGTTGAAATATCGAACTTCGGATCAAAAAGAGAGAGAAAGGTGTAATTATAACAAAGCAAACTTTAGAATTCTTAAATATTGACAAATTACCCAAAAGTGGTACCGAAATCGGTCAAAAAACTTAATCAAAGCATTACCAAAAATCACAACTTACATATTCATAAATCTTGATATTTTCTTATTGACTTCCATTTGGTTTTCTTATCAAATGTCAATCTTAAAAAACATCCAAAATAATAAAACAAACCTCAAAAGCCGCCTTTAAGTGACAGTTGTTGTTGTTGTTGGAGCATAATTTTCCGCGATAAGTGTTTTTGTGTTATAGCGGAAGCTTTGTCCAACATTCTAGCCTTGTAGCCTTATTTTCTTAGCTTTTCCTACTCATCTGTATTTCACGCTCATGTATCTGAATAAAAATCATTTAATTATAATTACATCAGTCAAACGTTGGCGACAAAGATGCAAGTGTCGAAGGACCCTTTGTGTATTGCCAGGCAAGTGTATTTGTAAAGAGTATTTAGTCACACCTAAGAAGCAACAGTACTATAGGCGCACATTGGCGTATAATGCCACCTCTTCATACATAAATATGCAGCATGTTCAGGCATCACAACAACATCATCCGAAGTTTATGTGTATGAGAGGCGCGGAGATGATACGTTGTATCTTACGGAACTCCGATGCCCCGGTACTGATGTTAAAAAAAAAAAAAAAAAATGGAGCTCCACTGTCAGTCAGGTACTACGAGCTTACCTACCAATTAATTATGCTTTACTCAACATCAAAGAAAAGGTGCGGCCGCCCCGACCGATGCACAGACTGAAAGAGCTTGACGGTAACTTAGATGAAGATGGTGCCCTAAGGTGCATTATGCTTGCTGCTGCCGAGCTATTGCTCCTGCTGCCACAATTGCTGCTGCTTCTGCTGCCTGTGTATATCCATCAGATGTATGCGACTGTTTGTATACTCAACTGAGTCTTGATGTTCGCCGCTGCTGTTAGAGGTCATATACAATGCCTGATGAAAGTGATTATTTGAAATTATTCACACCTGACCTGAAAGGCGCTTAAAATGCGTGCGAAATGAGTGTGAATCCTTTTTGAACTTTTCCTTTTTTCTTGGTCGTTTTATTTTCTTCTTGGATTAAATTTTAATTGCAATTAAATGAAGCTCCGGTTGACACTATGCTCCTTGGTTATACGTCAGTGAGTACGGTTTGGTTTGGCGGGAGGGGAGAGATGGTGGTTCGTCGGAGGAATGTTCGTCGGATCGGGAGGATTCAACTGTGTTAATATTTTTTTTTGACTTCACAGTGAATGAGTTGGATATTGTGCTTTAAAATGATGATGGAATGTACTTAGGCTTTAAAAGAAGTGTAGCGATGGTGTCATGGATTAAATGATACACATAACTTCAAAGCAAGGTTAGGATTCGTTGTAAAAAGGACCGGGTTATTGCCGCAAAGTATGTTTTAAGTCGTGATATAGGAATAGACAGGGTGGATCAGTTAAGAGTATAGAAAGAGCGGATATAGTGGATCATGTCTCGCTTATTGGGGGTGTCAAATTTCTGGCGATCTTATCAATACGTGTAACTCTTTTTTCTACAGATATTAATGGATAAGAGAAAATCAAAAAATCACATACAAAAATGAAAAAAATACGGATCCTTAAAACCGCATTGAAAATATTCTCTTCTTTTTTTAGAGAGAAGAGAAGCAGAAAGTTGTAGATGTTCTGTGTCTCTCTTATAATTTACATTGTAACAGAATTGTACTAGATTTTTTTTAACTAATAAGTCATTTATTCTTTGTTATGAATTAAGATGTTTAATACTGTTTGATGGCTTGTAGGCATTAATTTCAGTGTTTAGCTGTATGCTGTGAATTAGAGATAAGAAATGGGGATTTAATAAGTCCGATAAGAACTGTACCTTCCATTATATATTTTTATTACAAAGTCATCAAAATCGACTGATTTCAGTTTTTTTTATAAATTTAAATTAGAAAACTGTTTAAAAGCTTCATTTCAAAATCTTCATTTTGTTTTCAAGGAAGGAAGCAATTAAAGGTAATATGCAGAACTATATTATGTTTAACTTTTTCAAATTATGTCCGCATTATTAAACCATATAATTGTGAGTATAACCATCAGTTCAGACCTTGAACACCCTGTATGTATCCAGCACATTGAATGGAACAGGCATTACAAGTTTCTTTCATTCATAAATGAACTCGGAACATTTTTCAATTTCAATTTGAGAACGAAATGTAATTTAGTGCTGAGTTATTAATAAAGGAACTATATAAGTTTAAATTTAGTATAATACAATTATTAATTTAAGCTCAACTGCAGAAATTATATGTATGTTTAAGATTCAAGTGGTTCTCGTCAGGTGGAAAATGTTGGTTTGGGTCCCAAGGAAATAACAATAATCATTTTTGGACACTCTCAATTTTATTTATCGTGACTTCGTAGCTACTTTACCATATACCATAATGAAACTAAGGCGGCTCTTTGCTTTGCTTATTATTGTGATTATGTGGGGATTTTAAAAGAGTTTTGTGTCAAATAAAACTCCTAAGTCATTGAAAGCATCAACCCTTTCCACAATAAAGTAATATGACAAATATGGTTCACTACTTTTCGAATATATATACACTTTCTTCTATTGAGTCAATTTGAGCAACACCAGGCAAAATCTTTGTCTATGTCATGTTGTAAAAATTAATAAAGTCGTAGAACAGTTTGGTTTGAAGTCGTCATCAAATTTTAAAATCTTGCAATATAAAACATCCAAAGTGATGTCATTAATACAGAGAAAAAATAAAAATGCTCCAATATGGCTTCCTTGACTAACTCCCGATAAAACATTTTATTATCTTAAACATGCAGAATTTAAAAACTACAATTTGTGTACAATCGATTATCCACATTTGAAAATTATATCTTTCTTTCTAAAATAGTAGAAATATTTGAGGGGCATATTTTATCAAATGCCTTACTGAGCTCAATTAGAATAAAAACTTAATAATAAAATTATCAAGAGATTACACATTACGTTAATAGTAATAATAATAATAATATTTTAACTATGTGTCTGTAAGGCACAATGCCTTTTAGAATGCAAACGGATGTTGCTCTAACGCGCCGTTCAGAGTTAGAAAATTTGCTTCCCAAACTGAGAGTCGAACTTAGGATCTCTCGCAAGCAAACATCTTATCTACTCCACCACTGCCGCCCGCGTTAAGCTTTCCGTTATAATTTATTTGTCAATAATTTTTCAATCAATATAAAATTATTTTAACAATTTTAAGAATTTCGAACGTAGCTTAGCTTCGTAGAATTAAAAAAACGTGCCTAAGGTTGTTGACGAGCCAACAAGAATACCTAACATTACAGTCTTTAGAAGTGCCCTGTTAATACCTCTAGACGTCGGTCGTTCTATTGTATCATATCAACCAATTGTTCAAGCCCCAACATACCAGTTAAAGAAAATATCACAGGGAGAACTACATATTTATATGGCGTTACAAAAAAGTCATCTGGGAGGATGATCTCTAAAAAGACGGAAAATAAATTGCACGACTGGATCTCACGTACTTGCTGTTATGTGCAGTCACAGCGTCAAATAAAATTTGAAAAATTATCAAGGTAACTTCACTTTTTAATCGATTTTTGGGAAATAGTTTTCAGCGGAATAATTTAACCGCCATTTTATTTCCTTAAAATCGTAGGAACTGCTTTTAAATAAAACTTAAGCACAAAAATAACCAACATTAAAAAACGAAACTTAATTCACCTTCCCGTTTTTAAAATATTGATTTTTGAAAAAAATGGGTTGGGGTCGAAATACTGTATGGTCAAAATTCTGTTTACAAAATACTGTATTTCAAAATACTGTATGGTCAAAATTCTGTATTAAAACAAAAATGGTTTCGATAATGCAAAAAAGTGCGCACTTTTTTACAATATCAAAACCATTTTTGAATTTTGAAAACAGAACACCAAAATTAATATGAACAAAATCAACAACAACAAAAACAACAGTCACAGCTACATGTTCACAACATTTTTACTGAACTTTAACCCTAATATATATATCATACTTGATTTTATCATATTTCGATATGGATACATAGACAAAACCAAGTTAGCTTACAAATAAGTCTCTTTCTCTCATAAATATTTTTTACTTGTTCTTTACATATTCATATCAGTAATCATTCTTATTAATTCAATATGAATATGTTTAGAGCGAGCAGGCATAAGCAGAATTTTGAAAAACAGAATTATTACAAATTGCATACAGCATTTTGGATAACCAGACATTTGGGCATACAGAATTCTGAAAAACAGAATTATGAAATACAGAATTTTGTACGTACAGTAAAAAAAAAAACTGAATTCTGGTCATAAAGAATTTTGACAACCAGAATTATGACCCGCTCCCGAAAAAAATGTAATTATTTAAAATACAAAAAAAGTTTTGAAAATATTTTAAATTATATATATATAACGGGTGATTTTTTTGAGGTTAGGATTTTCATGCATTAGTATTTGAAAGATCACGCGGGATTTCAGACATGGTGTCAAAGAGAAAGATGCTCAGTATGCTTTGACATTTCATCATGAATAGACTTACTAACAAGCAACGCTTGCAAATCATTGAATTTTATTACCAAAATCAGTGTTCGGTTCGAAATGTGTTTCGCGCTTTACGTCCGATTTATGGAAACCACACCAAACAGTGCATTTTTCGGGATGCATGGGCAGTTCTTGAACGGCTTCTGGTTGCTCTTCACTCCAAATGCGGCAATTTTGCTTATTTACGTAGCCATTCAACCGGAAATGAGCCTCATCGCTGAACAAAATTTGTCGATAAAAAAGCGGATTTTCTGCCAACTTTTCTAGGGCTTTTCTTGGTAATAAAATTCAATGATTTGCAAGCGTTGCTCGTTAGTAAGTCTATTCATGATGAAATGTCAAAGCATACTGAGCATCTTTCTCTTTGACACCATGTCTGAAATCCCGCGTGATCTGTCAAATACTAATGCATGAAAATCCTAACCTCAAAAAAATCACCCGTTATATATATAAAATATTATATATATATATTATTTTCTTAGGCTACCTACTACATCTTCCTGAATATAAATTTTGATTGTAATCAGATTACCAGGTTTTGAGAAAGTTGGAAAAAACCGGTCCAATAGGAGGTAACGTGTTAACCCCACCATCTTACATTTTTTTAGCAAAAATATAATACATACCAGCCGTTTTCGAGAAAAATAAGCTTTTATTTAACGGTTATATGACTGATACCGTTAATATTTGTGGTAAAATAAAAAAATAAAAAAAGGAACGCTGTAAAATGTGAAATTAACGTTATGTACTAAATTTTAAGACGGCCAATCACCGCTAAGGCTATAGTCCAAAAAACATACGTACACAATGACAGAGAGACAGACGGACAGAATTTTGCCAGTAATTCAAATATGTAATGTCATGTAATGTCAATAAGGAGTTTAACCTTAATGTTGTTTGCCTAGATGTTTATTCTTTGCCATCCCTGCACAGGGGAAGCAGCAATATGATTGTTTGGAGTTATGTTACACTGTGCTCATCATTGGATATCTGTCAAATTTTATATTAGGAAAGACCTTGATAGCCAAATTATGTCATTGGACAATAAATTTAAATATTTGTTTTTTTCTATTTGAAATTAATTTTTGAAACTTTTTTTTTTTTAAATTCAATATTTCATAAAACTAATCATTAAAATTTATTTAAAATTTAATTATTAGTTGTATAAAAATAAACTCTAAAAAACTGCATACCAAAATAACAAAAAAAATATTTTTTTCAAAAAACTAAAAATAAAAAACAGGATTTTATCAAAATCCGTCCTACAATGTTTGAAATACTTTTTTCATAAATTTATTATTATTTAAGGAGCCTGCTGACATATTTTATTTTTTAACTAAAAACCGTTAACTAAACTTGTCTAATCTCACAACATTGCATTTAAAAAAAATCTTCGTGCCATGTTATTGAACATATTAGTTGAAACCGTTTAAGTTGTTATCAAGATAGTAAAAAAATCATGTACTTTTTGAGACCAATCGACTACAGGTAGAGTGCACCTTAACGTGTGTCCATAGCAAAGAAGCATTTTTTTAAACATTTCAGAAACATTTAAAAAACATCTCAAAAATGTTTCGTTTTTTCTGAAATGTTTTTTTTAAATGTTTTTGAAATGTTTATTTAGGTCTGGACGCTTCGCGAAACATTTCTGAAATGTTTTGAAATGTTTCTCTGTTTCCCTTTCCGAACAGAAGCATTTTAGTCTAGTTGAAAGATTATTTTGTTTTTTATTTATTTATATTTTGTTCATAATGACAATATGATTGCTACTTTTTTACAATCCATTTTGAAGTGCAAAACTGGATACAAAAAATGGGAAACAGATAAACATTTCAGAAATGTTTCCGAAAGAAAAAAAACATTTCAGAAACATTTCTGAAATGCTTATAAACAAATGGGAAACATTTCAGAAATGCTTTTTAAACAAGTGTTTCTTTGGTGTGGACACACCATTAGAGTCACGTAGGAAAAAGAAACACAAATTTGTATATATAAACCTTGTATCTTTGAAAAATCTATTTCTATTTTTAAGTGTATTCCAGTCGTGAAGCTCATTTGTCTTATTTGTATTACTAACACTATTAGGGCTATTAACTGTAAAGGATATACATACATTTAAAAAATTTACTACTCCCGGCAACTCTGAAAAAGGGAAATAAAAAACAAACTTGAAAAAGGCTTTGAAAATAGATCTACAAAAAAAACTAAATTTAAAGCAGCTGAGACTGTGGAGCTTGTAGACATTTCTAAATTTATTTTGGTAGAAAAAATTTCAGTTTTTCAAATAATTTCTTAAAAAAAAACACTTAACAAGCTTTTAATACATATAAGAACACTAATTGATATTATGGCAAATCAGAAACATAAAATAATGAGAATCAACAAGAACACATTTCTCAATTTTTGCTTCGTATTCAATTGTAGCCAGTTTAACTTGAACATTTAATTTCCAAGTGGATAATTAAGAACTTTGTCATTTAAATTTGTTTTCTATTTTGGCTGAAATTTAAGATATATAGAAAAACATAAATAGGTCACATAAAAACAATATTATATTCCATATAAACTTCCCGATAAATTGCCTTGGATGATGTTTTTTCGCATATGCTATTAATAGAAGTCATTTTTACTTTTTAATTTTCTGCAACGACATTTTATTTTATGCTTTGCAATGAAAGTTTATTTGAAAATAAATCTCAAATATCTCATCCTTACTCTTATATCGGTTTATGTAAGAATCATTAAATCACCGAAAATTCGGTCCATTATTTTCCAACGAATTTCATTAGATTGTTCTTGCACCAATAACAGCTCAAACACAATATGTAATGTTGCCCCATTGCACATAAAAATCATAATTATTGCTTTTTCGAAATTCTATGTGTAATACAGACTTCTTAATGGAAATCAATAAAACGAAATGAGAAAAAAGTTCTTCGCATAATTTCTTGCAAATATTGCCAAAACAGCAAAATTGACGAAAAAAAGTCATCAAACTCTGCCCAGCCCATAACATTTTTAATGCGCTTACCACATAAAATTCATCGAATGGAGAACGTCTAGCGTTCACCCTAGATTCAGTTTTTTGTTTTGTTAACCTACAGGAATAACAAATCAACTTCTAGGCAGCCCCACAGATGGTGCGCTCAGGATCAGAAGGACCACAACCACGACATCCTAGCAAACGTAACGACGACGATGGCGGCGGCGACAATGTAATCCCTTATTTTATTGTGTTTTGCAAAAGAGAGTGTTAATTTGTGTGATAACATTTTTATAATCCAATTCGATGCTTCTATCGCACACGCAAACCAGAGTATTCCATATCCCAAGAGGGTACGTTTTATGGGCCAAAATTGTTGCAAGGGCACTTATCAAACGCGCCATAGAAATACCTTTATTTACCCCAGAGTCTGTTGCTGTTTTCACCAAATTTGTTGTTTTTTTTTTCTTTCAATTTTCATAACACACGCAAACCAGAGTGATAAAATTTCGAACATAGATTCGGAGTTATGCAGCTTCACGAAGAGTAATTTTGGAGTTCCCTCATTTTGATGCTCCTGGCTGGGTAAAATGCAGTAAAAAAAAATAAATGCTCAAGGATTAAGGATTCCTTGCTTTGGTTGTCTCAGTTGCTTTGGTTGTCCGGGATTTTATTACAATTCATTCCAAATGTGCTGCGTTACGATTATGATCCAAATATTGGTGTTTCTGATTAATGCGAACGAAGGATCATACCAGCATATTATGTCAGAAGACCTATGCGACAGCCTGCGTTATGACATGAAGATTATGGCCATACATTCATCTATCCGTATCCATTCACCATTTTCACCCCAAATTTATGAGCCAGTAAAAATGGAATCGCTTTGCTCATTTTTATTGAAACCAGGCAGGCAGGCAGCAGCGGCAGCATTGGTCTTTGGCCGGCTTTGATACCACCAGCAACATTCTTGTATTGCTGCATAAGATCGCATTTCTTTTCTAATGGCAAATGCTGTTGCTGCTTCTCTGCTATCCATGGACATTGATTTTTTTTTTTTTATTTATTTCTAGACGTGTGTGCGCGTAATAGAATGGAATTCATCATATCTGTACAACAACCCCAAAGCTATAAAAAATTCTACAAAATATTTACGATACCTTTGTACTCCCCAAAAATGTTGTTCACGCACAAAACAACAAAAGTCGAGGGGGAGTTGTGTGGTGTTAATGGTGAGGCTTCATGTGGTAATTCCTTGCTTTTGTGCTTTTGAATGATGCAATGATTTTTTTTTTTAAGAAGGGATGAAGGAAGACCATAAGACTAGGGAAATGCATTCGTTTAGGTTAGGTGTTCATGTGTGTGGTAGGTAACCCTAACCATTGCATTAAAATTAAAATTAACCTCAATCTCAAAATATGTTGCATTCAAAACCACAAAACGCAAGAAACGTTTCACTAAACAAAATTGAAACGATAGTTTTTTGTCGGCAAAATATCTATGCATTCCTTCTTAAAATTAAGTTGTCAGAGCTTCAATCTACGTTTTGGGGGGATTGAAACAGAAAAAATTAATGTTCATGTTGTTTCACAAAAATTATAACATTATTACACTACACCGTTCTACTTAGAAATACGCATTGAAATAACTAAAACCATGTGATTTTGATCTTGGCTGATGTCGAGTAGATGGAGATGCCATTTCATTTTTATACCATCAAAACCATTACCCTCTCATCACGATTTAAAATTTAAGTTCGATTTTGGAGAGGTTCCCCAAACTTCACTTTTTTATGAATAGGTATCATATTGTAAGTAACCACTATGGGATTTGGGTTAATTATAATTTAAAAAAAGATTTTCAATAATCCGTTAACCACCGGGTTCATTTTAATAATTTTTATTCTTAAATACGTCGAAAACGCTAAGTTTCGATAAGGAAACTTGAATTGTAATTTGATGTAACCGTTAAGCGGTTATTATCATCATCATAATCGGCGCAACAACCAAAATTTGGTCCCGGTGCGCACTCGAAGATTTTAGGCGTCCTTTGGTCTACACCATCCTCCCAACATAGGCAAACTTTGCCACGTTGCCCTCTACTATAAAAAGATCTGTAAGAGACTTTCCGCGCATGCGAGCTTGTTGCAATAAAGCCTACCGGAATCTACCGATCTTTATTTTTTTCCACAACACCTGCTTCGAGGGAGATATTATACATTTCATGATTGCATCTTCTCCGGAATTGTCCTCCTTCATACAAGAACCGCGGTTGAGAGATGAGAGAATGTCTTTTAGTAAACACCCAAGTCCTTAGTCCTGGATCCGCCACCTTGAGTGTTCAACAGCCTCACAAACTAAAAGAAACTATAATTGAAATAAAAAAAATAAAACGCGATGTGCGTCACATTGTTGAATAAAATTTAAATAAAATGTAGGACTGGGTCGCACGAACTTGTTCTTATGTGAGATAATTGCTTAGTGGCTGCATATACAATGCAATATATGTATATATTAAAATAAAAAATATTTTTTTCGAAAATTCTTTCAATATGCAATAAAATTTGAAAACTAAATGTCTATTGGGGAAAAAAATATTGAAAATCGTTCGACCAGTTTTCTTAAAATTCTTCTTTTTTTTCGAAAAAATATTTTAAAATTTTGTTTAGTATGTCATTATAAGAAAATCTGCAGTTTTCATCTGGGAAAATTATTTTAAAAAAATCACTCAACCCGTTTTCGAAAAAAAAGTTTTTGAAAGTTTTGAAATGCTATATTAATTGAATTATAAATGACTTTCTGTGTGCAAAATTTTATATTAAATCGGGATAATGGCTTATGATAAAACCGCATTTGAAAAAATCGGTTGAATGAGAGGCACCGCTATAGAACAAATTTCGAAAAATTCATTCTAACTGAAAGATGTATTGTTGTAATATAATGTTGTTATAATACCAAGTTTGAAGCAAATCGGCCCATGCGCTTAGGCTTTAGAGGTGCGAACAGACAGACAGGCGGACGGAATTTCCGGACCTACTTTTTTTGGGCACGACTTGATCGCACTTAATTGCTCTAATACAGAAACAAGTAACATTTAGGTAAATAGAAAAGTCACACGGTCTAAACCTATAAAATGTGCCAAAACCACAAAAAATAACGCTTTTTGTTAAAAAGTCATCACACGTCTTAAATATTATTGAATTTATGAAAAAAAGTATTTCGAAAATTGTAATACGGATTTTGATAAATCCTATTTTTATTTTTTAGTTATTTGAAAAAAAATGTTTTGAGATTTTGGTATGCAATTTTTTTAGAGTTAATTAATGTACAGCTGATAATAAAATTTAAAACAATTTTTTTTTAATAGTTTCAAAAAAATTGAATTTTCCGAAAAAAAAAAAATTGAAAAACTAATTTTAAATACAAAGTTTTGGTATGCAGAATTAATTTTCCTTTATAGATCTCTTAAAATATAAGATTCTATTGAAATCCAATAAGCGGTTACCATAAAGCCGAAAATTAAAAAAAAAAACATTTTATGAATGGTACCGTTAATTGTCTTTTCCCGTAAATTTGGTTTTAGTAAAATCATAGCTAATACTTAGAAAAAAATAACAACAAATTTCATCAAAATCTTTGGAGTGTCGTTTTCGAGAAAAATAAGCTTTTCCTTAACGATTATATGGTAGGTACCGTTATTTATAGATCTAAAAACGAAATTTCAATTTCTCCTCTGAGGAATGTCCAAAAATTGAAGGTAATCGCTTTAGCCGTTTAGGCTGTAGATTAATATATTACATATAGAAGGGCAGACAGACTGGAAGACGTCAGTCAGTCAGACAGACAGACATTTTTTGTAACTTACTTTTTTTAGGCTTCTCTACGGTAGTTATGTCATGTTTGATTATGCTATCTCAAATATTTTTATATTCACTAAACCTAAACTTTCCTTATAGTTCCTATTACCGCAAGTGAAAAGGAATAATAACAGCAAGAAAAACAAATATGAAAGTATATACAATTTTCTAGTCAGTTATTGTTTAAAGAATGCATCAGACATCCCGGCAACCCTTAACAAGCTTTTCATTTTGTTTTTACTTACAAACACTGAAGTATTAATAATTATTTACAATCGAAACTTTGCATTTAATGTTCATTGTACACATGGACTTCTAATGATTAAAACATTAATTAGTAATTCTTAATGAAAAAAGGACAAACTCTTCAAATACAACAACCACCTAAAAAATCTTTCCTCACCTATCCATTAGATAAATATTCAACTGGGAAAATAATATCTCCAGTTCAAACCCACCATTACCACCCTTATGCGTGCGCTGAAAGTCCACAAAAGCTGATTTATGTCATCCAGTTTTTGTCCCCCGCATACACAAAGAGTCAAGGGTCCTTGCAGAAAAAATTGCAAAAATATGTTGTATGTCATTTTAATCTTCCAGCTTCCCTTCTTCAAGAGCCTTGCAAACCTCATCCGATGTCATCAGGATATTGTGTTTTTTCTGCCGGCTTCTAAATATTATAGACCAGCAAATCGCGGACTTTCGCATTCATCTGTCACAGCCTCTTTCATTTACTTTAGCCGGATAATGATGGTTGTTGCATAAAGCATCATTATCCCATCCGCATCACTTGTTCCTACAGCCTCCACCTACTTGCAATGAGCCCGTTTTGATGAGGTTTGTCTATCAGATAATAGATTGCCTGATGTATTGTTAACGTTGCTAAAGCACCCATACACACAAACTCCTTGCTTAAATATTTAAACGAAGCAAGATTGATTTTATTCCTGCAAATAAATCCGAGCTGAAATATTTTGACCTACGTAATTCCATTTCCCACCCACAACGGTATTTATAGACTTGTTCGATAGTAATCACCACACATCCTTGGATGTATCAATAAAAGTAAAATAATGATAATAAACAAGACACTCATCACAAATTAATTGGCTCATAAAGAATTATTCATAATTTTTCATTAACAGAATAAAAGGAAGAAATCCATGCAAAGTATCTATGGCTTGAGTGTGAGAAGATATAATATCTTTGTTTGTGATTTTTTCACACACAAAGTCTCTGTGAAATTGTTCGACTGTAGAGCAAAATTAAGTCCGAATATCTATAACTTCTACTTCACTCACGCAGATACAATTCAAACATTATGGTTTTATTTGTTGTGTGCTTTTGAGATTGGAAATGGTGCGGCAATGAAATTGCCCAAATAGGCCACCTTGGCGCCATCGCCATGGTCTCATGGATTATATTATTATGGCTAAGCTGATTTTATAATATAAACAATTTTATTTGGTTCTTTATAAACACGCCATAGTCTTTTATATTATCACGCACTCAAACTCCAGAATATTGTTTTTATCGTTGGGTTTTTGCTTTGGGTAATCAGTGTATCTAATAATTTTGAAACACCCTAGTTTAATGCGGTGTTACATTAGGAAGGATATTTTAAACTAGCATCTTTCACTTTGTATATTTTTTCTTAAAGTAAGTTTAAGATATTAAGCATCGTAATAGGCTTAATAGGAAGAATATAATATTTGTAAAAGCGAATCATAAGAAAGGTTTGAAAAATTACTTCTTTTAATATTAGGGTTAAAAAGAAGAGTATATGTTTCTAATTAATTTTTGAGAATATTCGTTATTTTTTTTTATTTGCTATTTGTTCGCTTTTTTGTTTTAATTTGAATTTTATATTCTTATGTAGGGTTTTGCAAATAGACGCAGGTAGATTTTAGCAGCCATGTTGTTTTTGTGACATCTGTAAAATCATTGGTCCAGTTAGTGAAGCCAAATCACAACTGCAAATTACACCATTCAACAGTTTTACGCTAGACGCGGTGGCATTCACAGTTAACTCTTCAACATTTGGTGGCCAAATTTGTTCGGTAATCAATTAACCAACATTCATACGTTAAAAGAACGCAATATCGTCCCAAAACATCGCAACGTTGCTTGAAAGTATAGAGCAGAATTCGAAACACAGTTGTAAAATAAGAACTGAAAGAAGGGATTTTCTTAAAAATCGATTGACTTAGCTAATAGCGGCTGTAAATTATGGTATAATCTGCGTAAAGAACAAAAAATGCTTATGATTTTGACGATATTGACTGTATTGGGATAAACATGAATTTCTTAAAGCTCTTTCTAATCTAATATGACAAATATCCAAAATCTTTAGGTTAGTAAGGCCAAAATATTTCCAATTAACAAAAAAAATTGCAGCAAAGATCTTCTACCAATTGGCTTTCTTCTATTTCTTTCGAATGTTCTTTAACGAATAATTCAAAACCAGGTTAATTCTCATTTAAGAAGACGCAACTTACTTACCTCAAATCAGTCAGGTTTTCGTTTACTGCACAGCTGCATGACTGCACTAATTAATGTATCTGAAAGATTTGAGACAGGCTGTCGGCGAGGACAAAGCGAGTTTCTTAGTCCTGTTTGATTTCCCGAAAGCTTCCGAGACCATCAACCATTCTGTTCTTAAACGCAAATTGATAACTCAACATAACTCGGTAAACTATTTTGATGTCTAAAAACGTCTCCTACTTATTGCCAGTCTACAAATAAAAATGTACCACAAGGTTCGATTTTGGGCCCCATGCTTTTCACTCTTCATATAAATGAACTGCCATCAATTTTAAAAACACATGCATGCGGATGACATGCTTTACTTAAGTTGCCTTTTTGGACTCATTGAAATTTCTTAACATTAACGCCGATCTTCAAGACATTTGTTATGATCCGCAGCGAAATGGCCTTTCTATCAACACTGCCAAAACTAAATTATTGGTTATTTTCAGGAAAGCTTTAGACATTTCATATTTTTTTCACCTACTCACCTTCACCTTCCTTAGAGTATCATCGATGTCCTAACTTTCCGGGGGACTTCTACCTCTTTGCAGCCAAGGCATGGCTGCGGATATCCCGACCAACGGCTATCGAGTCTCTTATAACCTCAAAAAGCCATCTTTTATCTCTAGCATTAAACATTAAAAATCATCAGGAACATGCCATTCTGGGGGCCGCTTTAAAATGCGGGGCCATACACAGTCAGCACAGTGAAACCCCTAGTTTGATGATGAGTACCAAAAAATGGAGGTAGACAGGAAGCATACAGTGCGGCGCTGCACAAAAGGTTCAAGACTGCTCGTTGGCTCTAAGAGGAAAAGAGGGAAAGGGACACCACATCCCGAAATATATAAATTGCACGACTGAATCCCACGTACTTGCCCTTATGTGTGGTCACAGCGTCGAATTAAATTTGATACATATTATTCGATTGTTGTGACTTTTGATTGTTCAAAAAAAGTAGGTAAAATAGTTTTCAGCAGAAAAATTTAAACGCTATATTATTTCATTAAACAAAGGTGATTTTTTTTAATCGTAGGAACGGTCTTTAAATAAAACGGTTTTTCTTAACAACTTTTTTTTAAAAATTTAGGCAGTTAGAGAATGCAAATTTAGGAACAAAAATAACCTAAATTTAAAAACAAAATAAAAAAAAATCACCTACGCGTTTTTAAAATATCGATTTAAAAAAAATTAAAAAATTATGAAAAATACCCAAACATTTTATTTAAATATTTTAAATTTAAATTACTTATGCTAAACTTACATCTTCTTGAATATCAATTTTTGTTGTAATCGGTTAACCAGTTCTCGAGAAAACGAATAAAAAACGGTCGTATGGAAGGTACTGTTGTTAGCCCACCATCTTAATTTTTTTTTAACCAAAATATAATGCTTACCTGTACACTGATTTTTTTCATAAAAATTCTTGGAGCCGTTTTCGAGAAAAATAAGCTTTTACTTACAGGACGGTTATTTGATAGGTACAGTTTATTTTTGAGCTAAAAAAAGTTTAAAGAAACCCTCTTTTAGAATTTCAAAATAACCTTCAAAAATTCCAAATTTGAAGACGATTGACCCAAGTGTTAAGGGTGTAGCCAAAACACATCCGTACAGATAGACAGACAGATTTTTAATCTATAGGAAAGCATGGCTTGCATTATAGTACCTATAATCGTATTCAAAAAAGTGATTATAAGAAGTACGTGAATAAGGAATGAAGAGCTGTTACTTCAAAATGAAGTTCGAGAGCCTAATTATGAGCAAAAAGAACTGTGAAAGCTACAGGGATCGAACTTCTCTTAAGCTTTTTTTAATATTATATTTTGTACGAAGTTCATAAATATTGCAAACAAAGTTTCGATTTTGGACGTGAAGCGTCCACCTGTTCTTCTTAATGACGTTTCTGGATAAAACAAAATGAGAGGTCCAATTTGTCACAGAAAGAAATATATCTGGTGCAAACTATGATACCTAGTTCCTTCATAAGTAGTTCATAAGAACTCCATTCTCAGAATGACAGGATTCCAATCAGATTGGAATAAGTATGCATTAAATGGACATGCTACGGACCCATTTTCACCTACACAAATGATTATAGGAGACAGGCACAGCCATTCGGTGGAATTCCAAAATTGCGTTGAGTCATACTTCTAAACATCTAAACTATGCGGATTTGTTTTCAAATGTTGGTTTCTCAATCATAAATTCACAACACAATGCAAAACAATGTAATCAATGCATTCCAATTATATGAATCACAATTTCTTGCAATCAGGTCTACAAAATGCATTTAGTAAAATGACTCAACAATTTTTTGTTGGGAATTCCAAATTCACTTTTGCCTTTGCAAACATTTGGTTAGCAATCCCCTTTTTATTTATTTAATCAATCACATGCAAACAATTTAGGTTCCCTGTCCTTACTGTCCAAATGCACGTGTTTAGCCTGTAAGAAGGGACTTGGTCAATGGTCAGGGCCCATGGTTAACTTGTGAGCTAAGTATTTTCGGCAAGTTTAACATTAAAAAACATTTAAAAATTTAAATATCTTAACAGTTTAAATAATATTTTAACAAAACCACCACCACTGTAGTGCGAACGAAAACTCTGAAAATGAATTCGGTTTCCTCGATGAAAGTGCCACTTATAGATTGTGGCGTGTGGGAAAGGTTTTGCAAAACAATTAATTGCGGTATAAGTCTTAGGCAAGAGGTCATTGATAAAAACGAGGAAGAAAGTGGGAGGCAGAACGAAGCTTTGGGCTGCACCTTTTATTTTGTAAATATCTGATGCGAAACCGTTAAAACCAACTTGAATGGAATGGTCAAAAATGTAATTTGACTTAGGTTTTATACTTTGTCAAATATTTTACAAAAAGAAATAATGCAATCGATATCGTTTGATGTGAAGTACAGTACCTCTTATGTAAATTCTGCAATACATCGCACATAACAATGTAAATTGTTTTCTTGTAATTATTCTGTCCATCAGTTTGTCTAACGTTATTTTATTATTTAATTATAATTTTATATAAAAGTTCTTTGAAAAAATGTAAAAAAAGTGTGATTTTTTTTTCCAAAATCGTAGGAACGGTTTTTAAATAAAACGGTTTTTATTTAACAACTTTTTTCAAAAATCAGAAGAAAATACTTTGAAAACGCAAACTTGAGCACAAAAATATCCTACATTTAAAAATAAAAAAAAAATCACTAACGTGTTTTCAAAATATCGATTTTTCAAAAAAAAAAAAAAATAAATTATTAAAAATACAAACATTTTTTTTTTTTAGAAAATATTTTAAACTAAAATTACTAAGGCTACCTACATTTTCCTGAATATTCATTTTTGTTGTAATCAGTTAACCAGTTCTCAAGAAAGTGGAGGAAAAAAACCGTCCTATGGGAGAGTACCGTTTTTAGCCCACCATCTGAAATTTTTGTTCATAAAAATTCTTCAAGCCGTTTTTTTTTAGAAAAATAAGCTTTTACTAACGGCTACATGACAGGTACTGTTAATATTTGAACTCAAAAAAAAATTAAAAAGATTCCTCTGTAGAATTTCAAAATAACCATATGTTCCAAATTTGAAGTCCAAAATACATACGAACAGACAGACAGACAGTATTTTGCCAGTAACTCAAATATATTTCTCTATCATCGTAACGTCATGTTTGATTGTCAGCTCAAAATTTTAAATCTGCACGAATGCATAACTTGCATTATTACCTATAATCGCAACTAAAAATTTTGTATTTGAAAAAAATCGATGCGTTTCCCCCATTCGAGCACATTTAAAGTTTAAGCACATTTTAAACGATTCCCTTTAATTGGGGGTTTTTTTTTTTGAACTTTCTCAGGAACTAATTAACCGATTTCAACTAAAATTGATATTCAAGAAGATGTGGATAGTCCAAATAAGTTTGTATTAAATAATGTTCCATTAACGTTGTTTTCAGATTTGTAATGTTCTAAATTTTGTAAATATAACCTGATGTGTTTAAGAATCCTCTCTAGATTTTTTTTTCATATCAGAACAAAATTGCAGCTCTCTGCATGTATGCTCTGCTCAATAAATTGTTTTAAAAGCCGTAAAATATCATTGTATAAAAATGTTCACCTTTGATGAAAATTATTGTTACTTGGTGATGTTTACAACCCTAACCCCGGGAGGCAGTGGTTCGACGCTCAGTTTGGGAAGCTTTTGGGTAAGCTAGAGCCGTCTGTGGGTTTAAAGTGAGAAAATAGTCACCTAAAAAATTCTTTCCTATCTCTCTAATTGTGTCTACTAAAATCAAAAACAACGTATTGTGAACAAATCTTATAGAAACGGTCAATAAACCAATTGGTATTGATCCTTAGCATATTGAATATAATATGATCAATAATCTTATTTTCTTAATTCCACAACGACTTAACATAGGTGGCGCTACAGTCCGAATTGGACCTGGGCTAAACCAACAAGCTTCTACAGTTTTGCACGTGAAGTCGGTCGAGGTCCTCTTTCACTTGCGTGCGCCACCTGAGTCACCGCCCGCCGCCGACCCTCCGCGGTGGAAAGGGTTGTGTTTCATGAAGCCAAATATACTGACGGTTTTGAAAAATTAAATGCAGTGTGGTCAACGGCCTTGGCTCCGATAAAGCATCGCTTCCCGTGAGATCAGCGAAATTAAGCATCGTTGCGCGTGGTTAGTGGAAAGATGGGGGACCGTCTGAAAACCAACTGCGTGCTGTTGACATGTGTTATGTGTTTTCTGTTTTCCGTTCTCCTTCTGTCTTCTCTTCTGTCCTGTATCAATGTCGTCTTGTATGTTGTCTTTGTAATTGTCTGAGCCGATGGCCTCAGTAGCCAGTGCTCGTAAATGTGTCTACTTCGTAGATTTATCTACGGAGTAGATTAAGATGTAATGTAATGTAAATGCAGTGTTTTTAAAAAGGCCATTTTACCACTTATTCTCCACCTCATTCCATTTAGAAGTAGAGTTGCATTTTAAAAACGGCATTCTCCTGAAAGAAAGAATCCAAAACAATGGCGCACGGGACATAAGTCCCAAATTTAGTTTGGTGAAGATGGGACAAAAGCCCCAAACTTGATAAGAGATAGTATTTAATAAGGAACTAAAGCTATAATTTAAATGTGAACTCTGTGAAGTAAGGCCACAAGAAACAAGGTCCCAAACCAAACAGCCAGAATTATGCAAACAGAATTTTGGCATGCAGAATTTTGAAAACAGAATGATGACACATACCGAATCTCGATCCCAACCCAAAGAAGGCTCCAAAGTTATTATTGGGGTCACTATAAGATTTGGAGTAGGTTTCAGGTTGGGTAATGCTTCTTTATATCCGAAAGATTCCTTAAATACAAGTCATTTTGCATATATCCAACCTCGCACCTCCAAATTCTATAATGGTTCCCAGCAGGGGTTTTCCAGTGGCAGCATATCCCCCATACCCATATCTAACTGCTTAAACGGCGTAATCTTTAATAAATTTGTAGCGCGCATTGCACTTTCAAAAGTGTTTAGTGTCCCAAATTAGAATTTGTTACTTATGTCACAACAAGGTGGGATATAAGTCCCAAATCGTAAGAATGGGACTTATGTCCCGGTGACTTATGTCCCTGCGCCAAAATTATATTATTATGCTACAAGAAATAAGGGAATTCATAAACATCGATGCAATAAAATATAAATTTTCTGTCATTCAAATAATTTGAAAAATGACACTTAAACTGTCAAAACACTCCAAACGTCTTCTTCATGTTATTTGATTTTGCATCTTTGTATCTTCCGCTCAAAGGCATTAAGTTCTAGATTAAAATTAAAACTATCATGGAGGCCATTAAGTGCACAACATTATTATTTATAAACATTTTAAGCTGGCATATTCCAGGAGCAGCGTACAAAGAGATTAAACTGACATAAAAACGATGTTCAGTGTTCAGACCATTAACTGTATACGAACATGCCACACGCTCACAAACTGCTATATGAAGATGCAATGATATTACAAGGTGTAAGTACACCCTAATACTACATAATGTGTGCATCGTTTATGCTTAAAAGCCGCACTCATAAAAGTTGTCGTCCTGCAAATCCTATAAATGTTTAATGTTCCATTTCGACTACAAAGCTCTTAATGTGCTTAACTGCTAATGGTGGTGCGCTTTTCATAGCTTATTGCGTTCGCCTAAGTGGAAATTTGAAATTTGATATCTTCCTTCGAACGGCCAATCGGACAGACACAGACAGACAGACAGACAGACTCACAAGTCTTTACCTATCTACAGTTCTATACTATTTAACCGATTATGTGAATCTATATCTTTTGCCTTTTGATGGTCATGTTGCTTTTACAACATCAACATCGTGCGATCTCCTAGCTCCTGTTTCATGGTAGATGAATTCAATATCTATAACTAAAGCTTCGCCGGCTCACTTCAGATACTCGTTAGCTAACCAATCCAATGGAATAATTGATGAAATGTGTGGGTGGTTTGGGGGCTACTGGCTGGACCCTCTTTTAATAGACATTTACTATTCGGATTTGGAGAAGTCAATTTCGTTTCTATTAATTAAAATGTTATTGAATTTATGAAATATCATTAGGTAAGTCTATTTTTTCGGCTTCAAGAGGGCGAATGTAATTTGAAATACAAATTGGCTTGTTAACGTAGTTGTTGTTGTGTTGTGTTTGATGTTTGTTTGATGATTTCTGAAACAAGGGTGAAGAGATAAAAAACAAAACCCTTGGTCTATCTAATTGAATTATTATGGGATTGTCGTGAATCGTATTCAAGATATTCCCGTAGGCTTCATTAAGTCGATTAAGAAAATCTGATATTGATGAACCGTGCTCGGGGAACACGCCTGAAAGTATTATATCCATTTCCTATGTCTTATGTTAAGAGATTTGTGCTTTAATATGCGATATGGGGTGCCATTATTAATATAACTGAAGTTGAAAAACAATGTGATTAATTCATGCTTACATTTCAACTATTTACAATTTGTCATTGACGTCAGCTCAGTTAGCAAATTAAATTTATAATACGATAAATATAATAAAACCTCAAATTGAAAGAACACGGGAAGCGCCAGATTTAGAAATGAGAGCTGTATTCTAAAATAGAAGTTCAAGTCTTACCGAGAAAAAAAAACTGAAATCTATAGTACTCTAACCTAAGCTTGGAACACTGGAATCGATGCTGAGAATTTATGGAAAAACTATTTTTATACAGACCGTATAACGACGATGAGAAACTGAATTCCGCTGTCAAGCATAATGAATCATTTTACATGTGGGAAGTAGAATAAGGCTTCAATTACTAGCCAACTGCAGAAGCATCAATATTTCCAAAATCCTAACGCGAACAAAATCTTAATCTGCTCCAGTATGTGATTGTCTAAAACAATTCGTCAACAACCTTATAGATTCTTAACAGTGCGGGCTCAAGCCAGGAATGTCCTCCATCTCCGACATATATTTGCCTTACGATATGTTGGAAAAACCAGAGAATTTAGTATCAATAATTACCACTTTTTCATATTTTTTAAACCACGAATGACAGCATTAGGGGATCAACAAACACGCAAAGGGTATTCAATCTTGACCAACTTCAATCGGAAGTGACCACCACAGCATTTAGACCGCTCGAGTATCCCTTGTGATAGCCGTAAGCCCCCCATCAACAAGCCATAAGATTGGCAGCTTCAGAGATGATCGGCTTCTCACAATCACCTCCGGAGCCCTGGTTCGACTCTAAAAATGCTCCACAAAGCAAAGCCAAAAAGGAGGCCTACAACTACAGATACAGGTCTTGGCTCCACAAGAGAATTAGGGCATCTTTTAATTTCTTATTTTAGAAGAAACGCTCAATCATTAGAGAAAAAATCACTAGCAACATAAAGTTGAGAACATGCAGAGATGCTTTAACAGTAAAGAGGTGCGAAACTTCTAAAGAACATTATGTACACCTGAGGAACGAGGGGCAATCGTCGCACTTATGAAGGAAGGCTTGTCGTTTCATCAAATTTCCAATAGAATCCATCAATCCAAAACAATGGTCATTTTGTCCGCAGACCCAAAAATGCTGCATTCCATCCGAGATACACTTTACCCATAGTAAATCATGGTGTTGGATCGATATAAGTTGGGAGATGCTTCTCATGGCTCGATGTTGGACCGATTCATCGAATTGATGGTATTCTCATCAAAGAGAAATACGTAGAAATTCTCCAAAATGTGATGCTGCCAAAGCAAAAACCGCAAAGCTTACTAAAAAGTGGTTCCAAGAAAATTCTATTAATGTTCTTGAATGGGCTTTAGCAAGTCCAGACCTGAACCCAATTGAGCATCTCTGGGGTGACGTTAAGGTTGCAGTAAGCGGACAGAACATCACAAATTTGGACGATCTTGATGAAAAAGTAAAAGCTGCTTGGTATTCCATTCCTGTGGAGAGCTATCAGACGCTCATCACCAAATTGCAACGCCGAAATGAAAAAGTTCTGCACCAAAAACGATTTCCTACAAAATGTTAGGAAAATTTCGAAAACCGAATGTTTTTCCTTAATTTTTGTTAGGTGGTCTTAAATTTTTTTCCAAAACAAAAAGTTTAATTATGATAAATACTAGTTTTTTTCATACAACCAACTCAATATATTTGTTTAATATATGTAGTTTTGAACTACAGTTATTTTTGCTAACTAATATGAAAAATATAAATGAAATAAATTATCATACATTTTGAAAACTAATTTAAGAAAATTGAATTCAAAGAAGTCTTAATTATATATATATATATAAGTACCAACTCATTTCCAGAATATACCCGATCTACAAACACCTCATTTTACTTTTCTGCAATCCGTTTATGCAATTCACTTCAAAACGAATTGCAGAATACCTACGCATCCTCAGTTTTTAAAAGGAAACTATTTTCGCACTATACAAACTTACATTAAACTAGTTTCTACCATGAAATTAACTATATAAATTGATTTAATAGGACTATTTATATATAAACACCAATAAACTTTATATTAATTTTTTTTTTATATATATTTTATTTTTGTTTATAAGTAAAGTCTTTGCTTGTAATAATATATTAAATATTTGATGCTCTAAAAGATAAATATCTTAATGTGTCTTTGTAATAAACTTTTGAAATAAATACTAATAAAAAAAAAACTATAGGTAGCAGAATTAACCTTTTAAACATGATATATAAGATTCAGCGTCTTATGCGGCCTCAGACCTTCAAAATATACGAGTGACTAAATCTTCACATTACACCAGACCAACTGGTGTTTTTATTGACGATTGGAAGTTATCGTTTGTCAGCCCAATTTTTGAAAAGCTAGTGACTCAGAGGTTATTTTTCGCAGTCAAGAATCGATAACCTCAAAACAACACGGTTTCATTAGTGGCCGATCAACTTCGACAAATCTGTGCCTCATTTCCCAATTTTGCATAAAATCAATGGAGGAGAAAAAGCAAGTAGATGTATTATACACAGATTTTGTTAAGACATTTGACAGAGAGATTGGGACTAAATACAGATTTTTTGAAATGGTTGAGGTCCTACTTGTCTAATCGAAAACAGGTTGTCCTGATTGAGATGTGAAATCCGGTCTACCACAAGGTAGTCACCTAGGTCCACTCTTGTTTAATTTGTTTGTTAATGATATTCCTGGCGCTCTCATCTCTTGTGACTGTCTGATGTTTGCAGATGACGTAAAATTGTATCGTGTAATTTCTTCACATACTGATTTTGTACATTTTCAAAACGACATTAACTTGTTTTTCGATTGGTGCGTTCAAAACCACCTCGAGCTAAATACATCATACAATGTAAAATTTTAAGCGCTCATAGAACGTTAATCTCCATTAGGTTTATTTATAAATTTGGAACCGAACCACTCTCAAGGGTCAGTGAGGTGAGAGATCTTGGTGTTATTTTTGATTCCAAACTCACATTTTGAGCCCACTTTGATTTCATTGTGTCGAAAGCGAATTCTATAGGATTTCTTAAACGAACTTCAGCAGTTTTAAAGGATGTGTATACTTTGAAGACAATCTTTTTGTCACTAGTGTTGTCCATCTTATTGTTGTGTCGTTTGGTCTCCATTTATGAAAATGCTATTATAAGAACAGAACGAATATAAAAAAGATTCACGCGGTTTGCGTTAAGAAATCTGAGATGTTCCGATGAAAGTCCTGCTTACTTATCAAGTTGTGCCCTATTAGATTTGAAAACTCTTAAAAGCCGCAGACAAGCTCAATGTGTTCTCTTTATAAAAGATGTAGTAAATAACTGTATAAAATCTGAAGAACTTGTTTCACAAGTTTTATTGTATGGTCCAGAAAGAAATCTAAGAAATCGAAATGATTTGTTCTAAGTTCCCAGTCATCGTACAAATTATGGTTTAAATAATCCTGTAACTCGTTCGTTAACATTGTATTACTCTATTTGTAGTGAAGTCGACCCTTCCATGAGTAGGGCTAGTTTCAAAAATATTGCTCAAAATCTATTTCACTCAAGATGAACCAACATATTTTAGTTGTAAATGTACACTTTTTCTTTTTTTTTTGTAATAAGCAGATTTGTAAATCTATTGGTGATTAAATAAATAATAAATAGATAAATAAATCCTGGAGATTATTGTTATATAACATCAAAACCCAAACTATCTTCACCATTTTAAAGCAGCCTACACAATATAAACCGAGATGAACTGTATAGGACCATGTCCGCCTTTTTAGTTCCTGCTAAACTGTAAAATGTTGTCAGGATGACGTTAGAGAACGCTGCTACGTCAAAATTGGTACCTTATACTGAGAACTTCGACACCACCAGAAAGCTATAAAAAGGTCTCGATTTAACCGACTTGAATTATTTCTATCTCCTCTTTTAGGTATTGCAGTAAAAGTAAATAATTTTGTTAACTACTGTTTATCTGTTATCGATACGTGCATAAAGTCAGATAGATAGCCAGAAATAAGAATGTATCTGGTAGGATGTTTCCAGTTTCAATACATTTCTGAAATACGGGTAAAATAAACCCGAGATTTTTTTTCATACGCGCACTGAAGCGATTTGTGTTTCCCTTATAATGAAGGAGGAACAGAAGGTGTTGATTAACATTGGTTTCGAATGCATTAAAATTTTAATTGCAAGGAAAAACCTCGCAGGGTAAACTATTCCCAATTCGTGTTTTGTATTCTATCGAGAGCAGGTGCAGCGATGATTGAGAAGCACCTGCGCAGAAATGTGAGTTATACTCAAGTTTGGCGTGTAAACGCTTTATAAATTGTAGCCAGATCAGAAGGGGAAAAAACTTCTTTTGCATCGATAAAGAAAACCTAAGCATTTAGCAGCATTTTTAGAGATTTCAAGTATATGATCATTCAAACGGAGGTCGTTGTAGACATACATACATACCGAGTACTGAAAGCTTTTCGGTTTCTTCGGTGCAAGTGCCATTCATGGACAATGGTATTGGCTGTATGTTTAGCTTTAACGACAGAATACAGCATTAGGTTTTTAAAGCATTAAACTTCACACGATTTCTGTTACCCCATTTTACAATGCTGTATAAATCGTGCCCCGTGGCTTAGTGGTTAGTGTGTCGGACTGCTAAGCGAAAGAACCTGGGTTCAAATCCAGCTCATAGCCACCTTTTTTTCTGGGGTACTGCCTCTTGCGAGGAACTGACAAAACCTCCAAGAGTAAAATTTGTCTCGAAAAAGTGCATCTCATGTAGCCGTTCGGACTCGGCGGTAAACTGTAGGTCCCTTCCATTCTTGCAGAGTAACAACACACACACAGGAATGGTTGAGAGTATAAGTCACTAGGCCTTGGCTCCTTAAGGAGCTGTCGCGCTAATAAATTTATTTTATTTATTTATTTATGTATAAATCGGAACGGAGGCCTGGGGCACACCAGCATTTATTTTGTAATAATCAGACTTGAATCCGTCCAATACAACTTGTATTGAACGTTCCAGAAGATAGCTTCTAATCTAACGAACAAGAGTATCATTGATCCCAAAACCACGCATTTTCGATAAGAGAGCTTAATGCCAAACTCTATCGAATGCCTTGGAAATATCAAGCGCAATAATTTTACTTTCACGAAAGCGATGTAAGGATTTGTTCCACTGTTCGGTGAGTTATGCCATCAGATCACCATTGGAACAATTACTGTGAAAGCCATGCTAACGGTCTAATGGTATGGAAAAGCTTACGCAGTGGCTTTGCCAGTGTGGAAGTACATCTCTTCAGAAGAATGGGGGTATACCATCCGTGCCAGTGAATCATATTTGAGAGATGATTTGGAAATTCATATCTAACCAGTTTTTTTTCAAATGCGGCTTTATCGTAATCCATTTCAATAAAATTTTGCACACAGGAAGTCATTTATAATTCAATTGATTTTGCACTTCAAAATTTTCAAAAACTTTTTATTTTCGATTTTTTTATATTTTCTATAAAAATTGGTTTTTGAAATATTTTGAAAACGTTTTGGTTGAATTTGTTTTAAATAATTTTCCCAGATGAAAACTTCAGATTTTCTTATTACGACATACTAAACAAAAAATTAAATATTTTTTCGAAAAGTTTTTCAAAAAAAAAAAAACCCACTTTAAAAAAACTGGTTGAACGATTTTCAATATTTTTTTTCTCGATATAAATTTAGTTTTCAAATTTTATTGCAAACAGTTTTTCCGAGAAAACTCTTTAACTAATTAAAGAATTTTCCAAAAAAAATTATTGTTCTTATTTTAAAATATACATACAATGTATGTCATACATATGCAGCCATTAAGCAATTATCTAGCATGAGAACAAGTTCGTGCGATCCAGTCGTGCAATTTATTTACTTTATTTTTTGAAATTATAAGCATACATAAAAACTACCTAATATTGTCAAGTCATACTAGTATCATAATCATACTAATATACATTACGTACTAAAGTTTTCAAATTAATGATTTTGGAAGAATTGAAAATGTAAATATTGTATGGCTAAGCCAAACGATGCTGGGTAGTTCAGCTAGTTTCAAATTAAGCGCAGTTAATTTCTTTTTTTTGTTGTTGAGATCTTAACTTCTTTGGAAAAGAGCAGTTTTCCATTCACAATAGAAAATCGTGTGAAAACAAACAAAACCTAAAAGATTGATGAAGTGAGATCCATCAGGTGTCTAATTTTTCCGAAACAACTTATTGTTTACAAATTAGGAAATCAACAGCAGCACTTGGTTCTACTGCGTCGTATTGTGTATCTTCTGTTCAAATATACTTGTCTAATTATCACATTCGTCCAAAAAGCTTCCACACTTAAAAAAACCAAACACCACATTTCATCGGCAGTAGAATTGAATCTTTTCAGGACATTTTGGTTTTCAATGTTTCCGCATCGATTTGATTTTTTTTATTTCAGGCATATGGGGGATTAGTCTGTTTTTTTTTAGCCACAAAAATACCAAATCCGAAGAAAAATAAACCAACAAACTTCTGGCTGATTCCCGAGAACGATGAGTTAGAAGGGCCGCCGCAGTAGGACGGATGGAGTATTCAGCGGCGGCGCTGTAATGTGAAAGATCAGACTCATACTCAGGCGTTGAACGATGCATATCAATCAACATTGAACATGTACACAACATATGATCGGGGCTTAGTAATGCAGACCATTTATCTACACAATTTGCCCCATCAAGCTCATGATCTATCTGTTGGATACACAATTTGTCTGCAGATCGATTACTATGGCATATATTCCATACATATCTGTGGGCGCATCTATATCTGGATGTGTGCCATACTCATAAGATTGAGATTTTGAAGATTGAATTGGTTTGGTCATCGGAAAATGATTGCTAATGCCCCATAAGATGTAGGAAGTTCAGTAGATCGCACTTGAACTACAGAGTACAGACTGTCACAATGTTGCATAATAAACAGAAAATATGCAGGAAGTAATTATATTCACTTTATTTGTATGCGAAATCAATCTAAGTTGATTGAAAAAATAAAATATCTATATTGGCAGATTACAGATGAAAAAGGGTTTTCCAATCAAAACATTTTTGTGAATGAATTGATGTGATCACTTTATTAAGTTAAGAGTAAAGTATTGATTAGACACAGTTTAATCAAAGTTAATTCTAACTTTATAAAAAAAATTGGCAATAATAAATTAAATCCTGTCGGTGGTGGGATTGGACTTTTGTTGATAAAAAACTTTGCTTGTATTGATTTATTAAAGATATCTAGTGTCTGATGATCTGGCCTGGGTGTTTCGAACTATACTCGTAATTGTAACTACCTCAGCATTTCTGTTGGCTTTAAAGTTTGAAAAAGGTTTGGAAAATGTTTGTATCCTTTATCTCACCTTAGACTGGAACTTCCCGAATAAGAGTTTTTGGTTTTTCTTGCATTTTCTCGAAAACAACACTTCCGATTTGTATAAAATCTTCTTTATAGGGTGTTAAGTTTTCTCAAAAAAATGTACTTCCAGAGTTAAAGATTAACTTGTACTTATCGTAAAAGCATTTTTGATGCAAGTCTTATCTTACCCGTTAGTAATAA
Organism: Platycheirus rosarum; assembly: GCA_963971375.1. Taxonomy (NCBI): domain Eukaryota; kingdom Metazoa; phylum Arthropoda; class Insecta; order Diptera; family Syrphidae; genus Platycheirus; species Platycheirus rosarum. Next base: position 29,114,230 of record OZ020507.1, read on the forward strand.
TAATAATAATATTTTAACTACGTGTCTGTAAGGAACAATGCCTTTTAGAATGCACTAGTTAGAAGAATTAGAAAGATAGGAAAGATTTTTTACGGCGCAGTAGATCGAAAATTAGGTGATCATTTTCTCACTTAAAACTCACGGACGGCTCTAGCTTGCACTAGGAGTTAGAAAAATTGCTTCCCAAACTGAGACTCGAACTCACGATCTCTCGCTAAGAAAGCAAACATCTTATCTACTGCACCACTGCCGCCCGAAATCGATAATCAATATACACAGTTCAAACTGAATTAAGAAAGTTTTCGTTTTGTCTATTTCTTTCGCCTCTTTTTCTTACACAAAAATGTGAATGCTTTCCCGGATCTTATTGCTCTTAATTCTTCGTGCCCTCAATTGCCTTACATTGTAAACCAAATTAGTCAAACGATATTATTCCAATAATAACGAACAATAAATAAAATAATAAAATTAAGTTATTAGCCGTGTTTTTTGGGAAAGCTATGGGCAGCTTTCCAAAAAAAAAACGCATAGGCAGCCGCCTGTTGTCTTATGTCCCAGTGCAACCTTGCAACCTTCTCAAACAATGTAGCATGTTCAGTTATAAAAAAAATCTGTATCTGTAGCATAATACAAGTCTCATATCATGTCTATTGTGAATGAAATCTTGTTGTGTCCAACATGCAATCCGCAACCAAATGCAACATCTAGTTTTTTCGGCAGCTGGTTGTTGTATTTGTAGTGTGTGTAAAATCTTGCTGCGCTGCGGATAACTTTGCCAAAAAAACACGGCTATTGTGTGCAATCGACATTAAACATGGTGACTTGTGTTGAATTCTCAGACACTTGATCATCATTTCTCTTCCAAAAGCAGACGTCATTGGTTCCTATGCTCGTCTACATTTGTTTTCCTTTTAATGTAACACACTTCGCGGGCATTAGGAAGAAATGGAGGGGAGAGATAGGAGGTGTCGATTAACATTGGTTTTGAATGTTTGCAGATCAAAATGGCAAGGGAAAATCTCGCCGGGTAAACTATTCCAAATTCGTGTTGTTCGGCTAAAAAAAGAATCCCTATATTTCACGGTACCTCCGAAATTGGGCTCAAGGGTGAACTGATGAGCATTCCTTGCGAGACGAGCATTACGGGAGAAACTTTTAAGGGGAGGAATTCAACTGGCTACTTCGAGCGATAAACGTAAAATAAGGAAAGACATGAAACATTGCGTCGGTGTTCGAGAGGGGCAATTGATTTAGTGGCAGTTGTATTTCCTATCATTGTTCTAAAGAGGTGTTCCTTAACGCTGGCGAAACCACTGCGTAAACTTTTCTGTCCTATTCTTCTTGTCTCTTTTCGAGTGGATGGAAAATAGAATTTTTCAAGCCTGTCTACAAAAAAGGCGAATCTTCTTCACCCTCTTTCTATTGATTAATTCCACTAACTTCTCTTTTCTTTAAGGTCATGGAAACGCTGATTAGTTTTCAGATTAAGGAAATATACCGGCAGTACGGCTCTCGTAGCAACAGATCCACTGGTGATCTGATCTGATGGTATATCTCACTGAAAACTAGAACCAATCTCTTAACCGTTTTGGCGAAACTAAGATTATTGCACTTGATATTTCTTAAGCATTTGATAGGAATTGCAAAAAGCCCATTTATCGAAAATGCGTGCATTTGAATTTTTTCTTCGTTGGATTTGTAACTACTATTCGAGCCACTCAATATAAGTTGCGTTGAACGGAGTGTAATATTCACAAAATTAATGCTAGTGTGCCCCAGGACTCTGTTTTGTGTCTCGACTTTTTTTCCTTATATTTATCATTTTATAATCTGAAACAACTAATCCAATAAGTTGTTTTGCTGACCACAACACTCTCAGGTTTTCATATTTATTTTCAGACTCCTATTACTGTTCTTCGGATTGGAACTGCAACGGCAGCATAAGTTCATGAAATTCTGATCTTGACAGCATTGTTAAATGGGGAATAATAAATCATTTCGAATTCAATGCTTCAAAAACTTCATGTTGTCTTCTGTCGTTAAAGCAAAACATACCTCCATTTCTATGATTTGTTCTATCATCGAAGAAACCGAAACACATATCCGTTCTCTGCATTACAGATCACCTTCTATGAAATGGCCACATATTCAACGTTGCAAAGTATGCCGCGACTGATCTGGCTATAGTCTATTAAGCGTATATTTGCCCAAAACTTGAGTATAATTCCAATATTTGCGCAGGTGCTCCAATTACTGAAATTTCATAAACCTAATTCAAAAAAGAGCCTTTATAAATGATAGGTGATCCTACAATACCATAAGCATAAGCATATATTAAAATCGGTACTTCCTTTTACAGCCTTTATAAAAAAAGACAATAAGTTTTGTTAACGTTTAACCCTCTAACGGGCAAAATGGTTAAAATTGTCGTATCAAATTGATATTTTTTTCCAGGTAGATAAAGGTAAAATAAGCATATATTTAAACTGTTAGCTAAAAATTATATCCATATCGAGCCCCAGGTAATAATTAGTGGAGACCGTCTCAAAACGTACTTGCCGGTTTCCGTGTAAAAAAATTGTTAGATTGATGTTAAATTAAAAAATGTTTTTTATTTACATAAAAGAAGAATATGTTTAGTTTCTGTGGTGATAGTCCCAGAAACAATTTTTTGGTAGCTGTCCAGCACATATGGATATTATATTTAGAACATATCACTTGTGTGTCTAATTTTTTGTAGTGTTTAAACCTTTTTTTTCTCGGCTCTAGCACCCAAAATTGGAAAATGACTTTCGCCATCAAAAACGTACATCAGCAATGTGATGAATTGCTCTTTTTCCAACATTGGATGTGCTAGGAACAGGATATTCTGGTCGTTTGACACTTTGAGCCGATGATGGTCGTTTTTCCTGGAATGAAACGAGTCGAGTAGCTATTTCTTCACGAAACTGTGGAAGCTGAAGTAGTGGTTGTTCCTCAGCGTTATTATTGCGTTTTTCTGCATAAATTCGTTTGTATAAAATGTAGGTGTTCGTTGCAGCCATATCAATAAAATGGTAAAAGAGCCTTGTCATAATGTTTCTGGTTTTAGCTCGAATATGATACCGACCCATTAGCCCATCCATCAGATCCACTCAATGGAATCAATGGAAGTCATACATATATTCCATGGAATATCCTCTACTCTCCTTACTAACTTGACTATCGGTCGGCAACTTACACGCTGGTATGCGATTTGCTATAAATACTTATATAAAACAAAATTCAATATTATCACCAAAAAACAAAAAAAAATACAAAATCACCTCTTACAGTACCTAAACTGAAGATTCCTTGAGCCCGTAAATAGAGTAAATCAGTAAATCAGTAATGCAGTAAATCGTTTTACTAACATACACGTTTGAATCGATGGAAAAGCATTTTTGCCCCAGTAGCTTTCCATATTAGAATAACGGTATTACGACATGTACATCATTATACCAATATAATTTCTTATTTTTGGGGCAGATGTCTTAAAACCGGAGTTAATGTTTTCCGTCAGTGCACAACGATTTGTCTCCTCAGTAATCAGATCAATTATTTCGTCCGTAAAAAAAAATTAAAGATTTCCATCGGAGTGTTGGGGTTTTCAACACTCAATGGAAGTGATGCATCACCACGAAATGCAACTTCATTGACGTGTAGGCACATTAAGCGTTTACGCCAGACCAATTTGGATAGCTTTTTTGAGTCCTTTGTGTGCGAACTTAGCACACCAGTGAGTCCCCGAGAAGAAGAATGAATTGTTGGCCCAGTAGCCTCAAATTCTGGTAAGGGAGATCGTGGCCTTTTCAAAGGTTTGAAGCGAGAACTTGGTATGGCAGATGGCTCTAGTTCTGCAGCACCAACAGTAAAAGTTGAGGAAGCTGCTGGATTCTCTATTTCGCTAAAGTTGAGATGCATAGCCTTCACAAATGCATCTGTTGTTTCAACTTCGTTCATTTGGTGGGTGCATTCTTCAATAGCCTGTGCATCATTTTCTGAAATATCACCTAAATTATCTGGCTCAGTTTTGTCAAAAACGTAATCAGGATCACAGATGGTGTCATCGCTACTGTAAGTATCATCATCAGAATTTACTGAATCGATGAATTCAGCCTGATCATCGCTCAATTCTTCCATATTAATTTTTTTTTCGGTTTTCACGTTTACGAAGATCCATCTAACGCATTTAAATTCAAATCAATTGTAAAATATTTAAATACTAATTCAACAATTATGTTTTTAAACACAAAATACAGAAAATAAGAACTTAACAAAAGACGCACATTTTTACACGTAAACCGGCAAGACCGTTTTGAGACTACAAAAAATCATTTTTATTTTCCATAATCAACTATTTACCTCAGTTTAGTTAAAGATGCCCATAGTTATATGTTAAGATTACCCGGGCTAAGGAAAACCTTGACCTTCAATCGCAAAACCGTTCAACTTTCGTCCCAAACGCAACTACACAAACCTTCTGGATTATATTTTCTATCGAAAAGGCGCTCCTAACTCTTTCGGTTTTCCCTGAGCTCAGACTTAACAAGGTAGGTACTCCTCTAAAGAAGGTATTTTCCTTACTTCTATCCTCCTCGTACGCAGTTCGTATCCATCTAATTGAAATAACTATCGCATTAAAAAAAAGAACTTAGCAAACGTGATAGTCTTCAACAAAGGAAACAAAATAATATGTAGGTCTTCCTTGTCCGGCGGTAACAACCTGACTTTGAGCTCATCTATGTCTATTATGCCAACACGAGTGAGTGTGTGTGTCTGAACTGGCAAATGCACAGGAATCAAGTTTCATTGAAAATCGTTTTCACCTCAAATTAGCGTCAGAAATGGTACACAAAACGTAGCTACATTTAACATGGAATTACACACTAACTAACAACAAGCTTATACGGTTAATCCAATGCAAAAATTGATTTCAATTCGATTCGCCGTATTTACCAATGTTTACTTACCCTCTAGCATAGGCTATTGATTTCCGTTCAAACAGTATACCCGGTCCTTGCCAGTTGCCACCACTCCAACCAGCTAAACCACCCCCAACTAGCCACAACCCTTGCTCGGCTATTTCGTATTGTTTTCGCAGTGCAGCTACAACGACCAAGACTCTGCCGACACACGGAGACGGACACAACAATAGCTGGGGCTGTGGTGCAGTTCAATTCCTAGGTATTTGCGGACCAAAGGAGAATGCAATTCGCACAAAACCAACTCACCCCCGGCAAATTGCAACAAAATCAACAAAGTTATATTCACACATAAAATGCAAAATTAATTATCACACAAACTCTAATAAAAGTCAAGATGGCTAGCCGCAGGAGTGCCATGGCGCGTAGCCGGCAGCTAGCGCCCGCCATTTCCTTCCTTCCTTCCTTCACCGTTATGCACACTCAGCGCCCTTGGAACTCGACGAGCGACGACATCAACGTTCAGTGCTGCTCTCACATGGAATTCGGATTTCATCAATAAATTTGAATCGAAAATGACCAACTTAGATTGGATCTAATCACTCCGTCAGCTTTCTTCGTTTACAGTTACTTAATACTTTTTGCGCTGATTACCGTTTTGCTTATTGTGCTTTTCTCGTGCTGAGTGGTGCACACAATGGATGCGGTGGGGGGCGAATTAGCCGTGCAGGGCATGTTATTTGTGGCATGATGGGTTTCCGACATTTTAGTTAGGACTTAGGAAGGCTATCGGTCACGCGGCACTCTGGGTGGCCTTTGCGTTTTTAATTTGTTTCAGATATATTTATGTTTATCTGAAATGTAATTAGGATTTGTGTAAGTTATGTTGCAATTCAATGAATGGCATTACTTTGTTGATTTATGAGTAATTTTTGTCAATGAGTGAAATTGGAAAATTGAGAGAAGGATTTTTTAAGAAGGCTTTAATTTTTATTTTTTTATTTTATTATATTATTTATATTTATATATATATATTTTATTTTATTTTATTTTAATTTTAATTATAATGATTAAGATAATATATGGGATCTATGGTAGTTGCGAAATAAGGTTTGATGACCACATCAAGATTAGTATGAGTCAAAGGAGCTAGAAAGTTAAATAAAGAGTGAGTGAACCTTGAGAACCCATTAACTAATCATGACAATGCTGAAAAATTTGATGCTTTGACTGGTTCGGCTGTTCTTTGCTCCCAGTTCTAGTTAGGTTCTTTATTCTGAGCAGATAACACCCGAAGGAAAAAAATGGTAGGGTTTTCTTGCCCTTAAATATTTTTCTCAGCTTGTTGAAGGATTATCGAATTTCTCAAATTGGCGTTCGATCTTTTTCTTTTTGTTTCTTACCCCGATCTTAAAAAGTAAAGTGGTCATTTGTATTATCATCAGCCTCATCTGATTATTTCTTCAGGTTTAAGTAACAGTGAAGGGAATAGCTGAGTTTATAATTCATTGATTTCTCATGTGCCAAATTAATTCTTCATACCAAATTGTTTCATCACTTTTTTTTATTTATATACAATTAATTATTTATGTAGTTAGCTTTTGAATTTTTTTTTGGATTTTCAATATTTTTAAAAGTACCTTGTTAAAAAAATTCATTTTTTAGTTTTATAATCAGCTGTATATTAATTAATTCTAAAAAACCGCTAATTAAAATCTCAACAAAATTTTTTTTTTCCAAAAACTAAAAATAAATACAGGATTTTATCAAAATGGGTCCTACAATTTTCGAAATACTTTTTTTCACAAATTCGTTATTATATAAGGGTTTGCATCAAGCGCTTCCTTACTTTGAATTTAAATTAAATAAAGTGTGCAAGATATTATCGACATTTTTTATTCGTGTAAAAGGGTTATCAATGCCATTATGTGTGAAATATAACATCGTTTTAATGTCCGCCGCGGTTTCTCTTGGTCGCGCGTCTGCGAAAGGCCGAGTTTTTGTGAGCGACGCAAGATCGACTGCCTCGGATTCTCATGCACACTTTCACGGACTCGGCGATGTTTTTGGCAGATCTTGCGTTTCGTCGACGAACGGGGATTGTTTGATTGTTTATTGAACCAGTGGACTCAAATTTATCTACCACACTGCGAATAGTCCTATCAGTAGGACGATAATGGCAACCGTACAATGGGCGAAGCGCGCGGAACGTTGCCCGAACACAACACCCATTTTGATAAAACAATTTTATCATTTTCACTTGTTGTTGAACGCTATATCTGTCCATGTTGATTTAGCAAAACGGACTGAATAAATGTTACTTGTTTCTTTCATAGATCTAACCTTAAACCTTCTAATCTTATGAGGCCCATAAGAGCAAGTACATGCGACCCAGTCGTGTCCATTTTGTATGTAAATTTAAAGATAGGAAGCGCTTAATGAAAGACCCTGTACTTAGGGTGACTAGATAAATGCTATAACAGTGCCCTGTGGTGTAGTGTTAGTATGTCGGAATGCCATGTGAAAAGGTCGGGGTCCGATTTTTCCCCAGAACCTTTTTACGGTTCAATGCGTATTGGGAGGATAGGATGAACTCTCGCAGCCCTATTCATAAAATACGTTTATTCCACCTTTATTCCACGAGATAACTAAACCATCCAAACCAAATTTTCCATTAATAAAAACAAAGTAAAGTGACGCTTACCAAAAATCCCTTGAGAAAATCTACTACAATAAGTATCATCATCATCATCATCGGAGCAACAACCGGGATCCGGTCCGGGCCTCCTTCAACAAATTCTTCCATACATCCCGATTGCTGGCCGACGCCATCCAATTGCGCACCCCAAGGCTTCGGGCGTCCTGGTCTACGCCATCCTTCCAACGTAAGCAAGGTCTGCCACGTTGTCTTCTACCATAAAAAGTACCGCAAAAGACTTTCCGAGTTGGTTCCTCTTCGCTCATGCGAGCTAGGTGTCCAGCCCACCGGAGTCCGAGCTTTATTTTTTCAACAACATCTGCTTCGAGATAGATTTCATACAATTCATGATTGTATCTTCTCCGGAATCGTCCTTCCTCACACACGGGGCCAACAATTCTCCGTAAGACTTTTCTCTCGAACGCGGATAAGAGATCAGAGTGCCTTTTTGTAAGCACCCAAGTCTCGGATCCGTATGTGAGTACTGGTAAGACCATAGTCTTGTACAGCAGCAGTTTGATTTTTATGGTAAGGTTTCTGGATTTAAAGAGCCTTGACAGACTATAGTAGGTTTTGTTGGATTTCAGCAGCCGCCCGCGTATTTCTTCCTCCATATTGTTATCGGCTACTACTTTTGACCCAAGATAGTTAAAGGACTGCACTACTTCAAGTTCATGCTCCGCTAACCTGATGACCTGGTAAAGGAGTCTTGTACAGCTTGTTGGCTTCTGCCGATGATATCGATATCGTCTGCGTAAGCTAGTATCTGGCTGGACTTGGTGACGATAGTCCCTCTTGTTGACGTGCCAGAGTCACGGATTGCTTTCTCCAACGCCAGGTTGAAGAGGATGCAAGCCAGACCATCCCCTTGTCGGAGTCCATTAAAGATGTTGATTGGTCTGGATTGCAAACCGGCTACTTTTACTTGGCTTGTGATGTTGGTCATGGTCAGCCTACATAGTCGTGTCAATTTATTTGGGATGCCGAATTCTCTCATGGCCTTATAAAGTTCTACCCTGGCTATGCTATCGTAGGCGGCTTTAAAGTCTATAAAAAGATGGTATGTTGGGATATTAAATTCCAGACTTTTTTCCATCACCTGCCTAAGGGTAAAGATCTGATCAATTGTTGATTTGCCTGGTATAAAACCACATTGATATTTGCCGATTATGGTATTAGCGTATGGGGCTATCCGTTCTTGCAGGATAGAGGAGAATATCTTATAGGATGTACTCAACAATGTTATACCCCTATAGTTGCTGCATTTTGTGATATCTCCCTTCTTATGTATGGGACCATATGATGCCTTTTCGCCAGTCTTCTGGCATCTCTTCGTGTTCCCATACGTGTACTATGATTTCATGAATTGCTTGATGTAGTGTTGGCCCTCCATGTTTGATCGGCTCGGCAGGTTTACCATCGGCTCCTGAGGCCTTATTATTTTTGAGCCGATTAATCGCCTGTTTTGTCTCCTCAATGCTTGGTGGCTGCAGCATGAGATCTTCTTCTTGAAATGTTGGAGTCTCTATTTCTTCCGTGAGCTGACCGTTCAGCAGTTCATTAAAGTACACTTCCCATTGCTCCAGAATGCCTTCAGGATCGGTGATCAGATTACCCTCTCCGTCTTTACAATATGTACAGCGTGGTGTGTATTGCGACATGTTTCTGACGGATTGGTAGAACTTCCGCGCCTGGTGTGGACCTCGCTCTCTATTTCTTTCCATTTCACAGACAATGTTTTTTTCCCAGGCTGCCTTTTTTCGTCTGTGAAGTCTTTTTTCTATTCTTCTGAGCTCTTTATAATCATCTTCGCGTGCCCGCGTTCTATGAGACTGTTGCATTGCTCGGTATGCAGCATTCTTACGTTCAGACGCTAGTTTGCATTCATCATCAAACCAGTCGCTCCGATCTCTGCGACTACTGCCTAAGATGTTATCAGCAGTACTGACTTTGTTCTTAAGTCCCGGTATTCTGTCTCCAGGACTTACACTTCCCTCATCGCGCTCTCCGAGGGCGAGCCTTAGTGCGCGACTGTATTGGTTGCTTTTGCATTCATCGCGTAGGGCAGCCGTGTTGATTAGAGCCTGACCAGCGGATGCAATACTTCTTCGCGTAGCAATCCGCCCTCGGAACACCATACCAACGAGATAGTGGTCCGAGTCGATGTTGGCACCTCGATACGTTCGTATCGTCCTCAGGCTCGAGTAGTGGCGGCGATCTATCAACACGTGGTCAATTTGGTTACGAGTGACTCCATCAGCCGATACCCAAGTGACTTTGTGGATATCCTTACGCGGGAGGCTGGTACTCGCAACGACCAATTTTGTTGATGCTGCCATTTCTATGACTCGTAGTCCGTTGTCATTAGTGTTCTCATGCAAACTATGGGATCCTATGTACTGCCTGAATACTGGCTCCCTACCTAATTTTGCGTTGAAGTCACCAAGGAGGATTTTAACGTCATACCTTGGGCAGGCATTGAGGGTCCTCTCTACAAGTTCGTAGTAGGGATCTTTTTCTTCTTCTTCGGACTCCTCAGTAGGTGCGTGAACGTTTATGAGGCTGATGTTATTGAATTTTCTTCGCACGCGAACAGTGCATAGCCTTTCATTTATTGCGTTAAAGCCGATGACGGTAACCTTCATTTTTTGGCTGACTAGGAAGCCTACCCCGAGCACATGGTGTTTTGAGTGACCGCTACAATAAGTATATATATATGTAAATTACCTTCTTTGCTGGTTTAACAAGCTAGAGCCGTCCGTGAGTTTTAAGTGAGAAAATAGTCACCTAATTCTCGATCTACTGTGCCGAAAAAAAATACTCTTTCCTATCTTTCTAATTCTTCTAAATATTGTCGTGCAAATTTATGTTGTATTCTAAAAGGCAATGTACCTTACAGACACTTAGTTAAAATATTATTTATTTATTTAAAAAAACGTAACTTTATAGAAATTTTGTTTTATAGATAACATTTTGCACTTATTCCACGGTTGACTTGAAAGCATTGATTAAGGACTTGAAATACACCGAGATACATACATTTATGGAGTGAGGTCAAGTCGCATGATCGCGCAGAATTTTCATGAACACGACATTTGTGGACTAGACACATGTAGTGCCCCGTGGCTTAGTGGTTAGTGTGTCGGACTGCTAAGCGAAAGAACCTGGGTTCAAATCCAGCTTATAGCCACCTTTTTTTCTGGGGTACTGCCTCTGGCGAGGAACTGACAAAACCTCCAAGAGTTAAATTTGTCTCGAAAAAGTGCATCTCATGTAGCCGTTCGGACTCGGCGGTAAACTGTAGGTCCCTTCCATTCTTGCAGAGTAACAACAAACACACAGGAATGGTTGAGAGTATAAGTCACTAGGCCTTGGCTCCTTAAGGAGCTGTCGCGCATAAATTTATTTATTTATAGACACATGCAGAATACAAGTGAACAAGCCATGGAGCGATACATGAATCGACATGAACCGATATTTTGAAGGCGGCGTTCCCGGGTCGCCTCATCTCTCGCTTTGGCGATTTGCGCGCCCGCAAAATCGTCCGATTTAACCTTTTCAGACTTTTTTGTGGGGTTTTTTGAAGTCCCGTGTTTACGTGAACACTCCCGAGACTCTGGAAGCCCTCAAGGACTACATTCGACACGAGTGCGAGAATCTGTCGAAGTTCTCGCTGAAGTGATGAAAAATGCCATAAAACGAGTCCGTATGGCAATCAATTGTGACTGCGCCCATTTGGCCGATATCATCTTCTCGACTTGACCAATACAATTCTAAAGGTTCAAAAAAACATAATCAAACTTTCTGCGTTGTCTATGTTCGTCTGATTTCAGTTTTTGGGTCATAATTTTATACGCACGTGCGTCCAATCCAACCCCAAAATAATCCGGGTTAACTCCCTGGCTATGGATGAATCGTTTTCGATACTGGGTGCTACGCCGCCTATGTTTTTTCCATTTCACAGTAACCTTTATCTGGTTGGTGGCTTAAGTTCCAAAAAAGTTTATGCTCACTCAAATTCTTCTATGGTACGACAAACTGCCTGCCCACTGAAACCATAACAAGGACCGACCACAAGTAAATATTCACGTTGCAATAATTTCCACACGTTTGGCAAGCGTGAAACTGAAAATCTTAGTGAATATGTTGACTGCTGGATGTCATTGGTTAGGTAAGGTGCGATATCTGCTATCTGGTCATCCATCATCTAGTAATGATTAAAAATTCTTTCTTAAAAATTGTTCTTAATGCATTTCAGGTTTAAAAAAAGTAAAGATTTAACCATACATAAGAGTGCCTTTTACCGGAATTCTTAAAATAAACCCATAATGTCATCACAAACATAGGTTGTCTTTTTGCAATACAAGTCCTAAAAAATCTTACTTTTAGTTATTGCTGCATATTACCTGCTTTTGATATTATTATTTAATTTATTCTCAATTTAGAGGTAATAAACATTCATTTTCTTTCATTTTCTAAACGAAGCATTTTGAAATATTCATATTAGCTTCAACATTGAAATACAAAAACCGTTGTTTCCCTATCTGCACTATTTTTCAAATATTTAAATTTTACTGCCCCATCTGCTGGTAGATAGGATAACCTTCGCAGTGTTGTATTCGAATACATGAATCATAACTGATTTCCACCACACTATTCAGTGGTGAACTAAGCTTAGACATCATTTTATCCGTCATGTTGGATAAACTTTTTTCTTAGACACAAACCAAAATGTTCACCACAGTTTGAGAGCTTTTGCTTCAACGTGTTTTTTTTTTTGATTTTCAACATTTTTAAATAAATTTGTTTTCTTTATTTCCAGTGAACATTTTATATCGGAACACACCGTAATGGCAGTGTTCAGCTCAAATGGCCAAGTGCCGGGCCCATGCAGATATATGGTTGCAACGCGACGCCAAAATCATCAATGCCGGAAAGAATTCGGCCTGCCGGATACAATTCGGGAAGCACGTCGTTTAGCGATAACGCACTGTGAAGATCAATTCCGTTACGACCGTTGGAATTGTTCGATTGAGATTCGTGGCAAACGAAATATATTCAAGAAACTCTACAAAGAGACAGCATTCGTCCATGCTCTGACGGCAGCAGCCATGACACACTCCATAGCGCGGGCTTGCGCCGAAGGCCGAATGACAAAATGTAGCTGCGGCCCAAGAAAACAAAACAAAGCTAGTCAAGACTTCCAATGGGGTGGCTGTAATGACAATCTGAAACATGGCAAAAGGGTGACACGTAGTTTTTTGGATCTCCGTGGAGGCGATGGAGATGAAGTCTCCGAGATATTACGTCATGATTCCGAGGTATGTAATTTTAAATTCAAATTTAAAGTGGCCTTATGAAACACTTCTTCTTTTCCAACAGGTGGGCATAGAGGCTGTATCATCCTTGATGAAAGATAAATGTAAATGCCATGGCGTTTCAGGCTCATGTTCAATGAAGACATGTTGGAAAAAACTATCCGATTTCAATGCAACTGCAGGCTTATTGCGACAGAAGTACAACACAGCCGTTAGGAAGGCTCCAAATATCAGAACTATGCGAAGAGAGGCACCAAGTAGTCGAATGAAAAAGCCAAAACGAAAAAAAGTTTGTTAATTTAATAATTTTGATAAAAAATATTATTAATTTTAACTTAAATCTCTCTTAATTAGCAACAACAATCTCAATATACAACTCTTTATTATTTGGAAACCTCACCAACATACTGTTCGGTGACCAAAGACCGCCAATGCTTGCATCCAGACAACTGTGCGAATCTGTGCTGCGGTCGTGGCTACACAACGCGAGTTTTCAAACAAGTGGAGAAGTGTCGATGCCGATTTAACAATGGACGCTGCTGCCAACTTATATGTGACTATTGTCAACGCTACGAGGATAGATACTTTTGTAAATAATTCTTTTTTTATTGTATTTTCATTCCTAACGACAAGAATCTATATATTATACAGAAAATAATTTTCATAATACAAACAAACAAAAAAAAAAACGGAAAATTCCTGAAATGGATGTTTTTTTTTTTAATAAAGCTGACCATTGTGTGAGTAGAATGCAGGTTAATGTGAGATGAGTCTTAAGTCTGGTTTTACCATGCAGATCTTTAAGGACATGTAAGCTCTAAACGTCTATGAAGTTTATGAAATTTAGCGCAATGAACTGAGGAAAAACCCTTACCGGAGAAATTCTCACCGTTTATTAGGAATTCAATAACCTTAATGTGATTTTTTTTAGTCACTCAACTTAAAACCTTATCCGGGGAACTGATACCAGCTCAGATCTTTATCTGTATTTATTGTGTTCCGAGGGAAAATTGTTTTGGGAAGAAGTATTGCATCCACTGCTCAGATTCGAATCAACACGGCTTTCAAATAACCATCTTTTTATAGACTATAAACTAAAGCCGAACACGCTTTCAATATCAGGGTAGTACTTTCTCAGCCCATGAGAGAATTCGGCATGCCAAATAAATTGACACCTTAATCTAGAGCATTACTTGTATTTTAACGTTTTATTAAAACTTATTTTAATCTATTTTAATTTACAAACTTAAAATTTATTGATGTTAATGTGGCACACGCAGTATTTGTAAGCCGAATGAAGAATGAATCGAAATCATAAAATAGCTGAAAGAAGAAGGCACAAGTTCAGGGATGCGTGAGGTTATTTCTGGTCGCGTTCGGAAACTAATCAAATGTATTTTATATGTTGTTAAAGTCATGTCGTGACTTTAAAGTGAATTTTTGAGTGCGATTTATCTTCCAAAATTTGATAATACATTTTGAAAACGTTGGAAAATTTTGATTTGTGATAAAAAATGTCCGCTACAACCATGACCAACATTACAACCCACTTAAAATTATCTAATTTGCTTTCCAGACTTATCAACATACCTATTCCTCATCAGCTTTGTTCGATGTCAGCACTGGGGCGCACTGGTGTACCCTGAAATCGCACTGAAGTGTTTTACGTGACACGTTTTTCGCCCCAGTGTTTTTGCACTGTGTTCGATGTGACCACGGGGCACGCACTGAGTGCACCCTCATGCCAGGTATTTTCTTGGTGTAAGATATCGGAGCTGTCAAAATTCAAAATTTAAATTCAAATCAGCTGTTGGCAGAAGTTCGTTTTCATAGAATGGAGGAATTTATTTGCAAATTTGGTGTGCTATTTTATGATATGAAATATTTCGTAGATTATTTTGTAGGTTTTAAGTTATTAATATGTGTATGTATATACAAAATATTGCTTTCGTGGATAATTTTATTAACTTCTATTTATTTGCCACCGTTTAAAGAAAAAAAAAATTAAATGAAAGAAATGTGAAAAAATAGAGATATAGCACTGTGCTTTTCGATGTTAAATCAACACCGGATAAGCTATGCAGTTTTTTGGCAGTTTGAATTAATGCACTGACATTCCCCAGTGCGCACTGTGGTGGGGGGAACATCGAACAAACCTATCAACATCGCGTTGACGAAAGGAATCCGTGACTGTCACGTCAACAAATCCAAGTCAAGCTATTAACATTATCGATAGAAGTCAACACAAAGTCTTTCATCTAGATCGAGCAACCGGTGAAAACCCTGTAGTTACATTTTAATGAAGGGAAAATCAACTACATGGTGGCTGTGTCTGCGTCTGCGAGAAGTGTTGGTTGAACAATTAGGGGTGTGGAGCATAAATTTGAAGTAGTGCAATCCTTTGAAAGAAGAAGCTGATAACAATACGGGCGTTTGCTAAAATCCAACAAAACTTCTTTAGTCTGCCGAGGCTCTCCAAATCCAGATATCTTACCATAAAAACAAAGTTTCTGCTCGATAAGACTATGGTTTTATCAGTACTCACACACGGACTCGAGACTTGAGTGCTTACTAAAAGGCACGTATGATATCTAAACCGCGTTCGAGAGAAGTCTTACCGAGAATTTGTGGGTGAGGGAAGACGATCCTGGAGAAGATACAATCATGAATTGAATGAAATCTACCTTGAAGCAAATATATTGGAAAAAATAAAGCTAGACCCCTGTCAGTTGGGGACCTAGCTCGTATGAGCGCAGAAGAACCAGTTTGGGACCAGTCGTTTGCGATTCATTTTATGATAGAAGGCAACGTGGCAGACCTTTCTTTCACAATAGTGACGTAGAGGCAAGCACAAATATGATTATTAATCTTATTTTTGGGGAATGAGATATTTTCACGAATAGAGGGCTAAAAGCATTAGAGTTGCAAGGAGGTTATCAGTGTTAAAGACAAATAGGTTTGTTTTCGGTGTTACAAGGTCAACTCTACAGAGGAAAATCGGGAAAAAGTTTAAACAATACAGGAAGGCCTGTCAACATACATTCGACGAACGAAATTCTTACATTGTTATACAAAATTTTACAATGTTTAATTAAGATATTTATGTGTAAGTGCTCATGTATACAATCTATTACTTTTTTAACTATTCTATTATTAGCTGTCAGAAGACAGCAGATGCCAGAGAATGAAGCCGAAATGGAAATACTTTGCTAAAATAAATGAATTACATTTCAAGTTTAAAACTTAAAATCGTTTCTTTCAATTATGTTGGTTGCTTTACAACATGATCAAAAATTACTTCTTTGGTTATTTTGATGATTTCATATTTGGAATGTGTTTTAACAATTTCCAATATTCCGACATTGCAGTATTTTTTTGCCGAATTTTGTGTTTATGTAAAAATTTGGTCGTACAAATTGAAGCATTACAGATATGTCTAGTTTGCTGAAACATTTTTCGGTTTTCTTCGGTGGTGTTGGCTTTATAACAACGAAAACTTACCTCTTTTAACCTTAAAGTCTTAACATCTCAAATCAAAGCATAAGTTATCTTTATCTTTGGTACATTTTGAACTATCTGCGACGAAATTTCTTGTTCCTAAAATAATAATAAAGGCTCTTTCATTAAGCGCTTCCTAACTTAAAATTTAAATAAAACCAAGCATAAAGAATATAACTAACTTGGTTTTAATGTCTGTTGCGGCTTCTCTTGGTGGCGGGCATCCGAAGTGTCAAATTTTCCTTGACTCTGACGCATAAATAAGGATGAATCAGTGTTCCCATATTGGTGGTTTTTCCCACCAAAATGGTTGGAAAAAACTGTTTGGTGGGTAAAATAGTGGGAAAAAATCTTGGTGGTTTGTATGGTTTCTAACCAACCATAAAAGATTCGCTATTTTATGGGGTAATATTATTTTTAAGAAAGTTCATTACTACATAAATAATTATTTTACAACAACTTTTTTAAAACAATATTATCCTTGCAACATTTATCAATTCTTCTTTGCTCACCATAATAAAAAACTTGTAAACTTGAAAAGCGTCCCAACGGATGCGCCGAATGCAACGGAAACAGTAGCCCGACTTTAACTTTTCCATTAGGCAGATCCGTTGACAGATATGTTCTGAGGTTTCATGGCTGTGTTTGGTATTATCTGGATATTTTAATAAAGATCTTGGAAAAAAATCCCAATAAATTGAAAGTAAAACAAACTCATATCTAATTTTTAATAAGGTAATGATGTTAAATTAATTTTGAATTTCTTAGGCGTCTTTTTTTAATAAAACAAATTGTGGAATGTGGTTTTTGCATATTTTCATTAATATCACTTTGCTTAAAAATATTTATTTTCAAACTAGTGTTAGATCGATTGCATTTAAGCTGAATTATGTGTTTTGACTACTTAATTATATATCCAAACTTAACGAGTCGATTGCAATGTAATCGAACTGACTACGGCTTATTCGCATAGACCTGCGACTTAAGAAAACGAAACAGTCTAATCGGTGGCCAGTTCACATCACATCCACGTGAAAGACTATGTCCTCAAATCGCTCGTGCAGAATGCCCAATGTGGCATGAGCTGTGTGGCACGTGACGCCATCCTGTTGAAACCAGATGTCATTGGTGTCCATATCATCCAATTTAGGTCAAAAGAAGTTGGTAATCATCTACCTATAGCGTTCTATAGGTGACAGTAATGACCTGGCCAACATCGTTCTCAAAGAAATATGAACCGATGACGCCGCCAGCCCAAAATCCACACCAAACAGTGACTTTATCTTGATGATTTGGACGCTCTTGGATTTCATGTGGATTGGTATCGTACCAAATTCGACAATTTTATTTGTTCACATACCCATTCATCCAGAAAACGGCCTCATCGCTGAAGATGATTTTTCGATTCAGCGAATACACGTCGTTGTCCTTCAGCTCCTGGGTCAGTTGAATTTTGTACGGGTGCAGGCCCAAGTCAGGACGATTATAGCGACCGTACAATAGACGAAGCGTGCGGTACGTTGCCCGAACAGAACACCCATTTTGATAAAACAATTTTATCATTTGATTTGATGGTAATTGTGCAAAAGAGCCTGGATAAATAACAGCCAATTTGACAGATGCAGCTTCAACAAGATGGCCGCTATCAACTGTCAAATTTCTGAAGTCCCTATTGGAAGACCCTTTGCATATTTGTTAACATAATCGCGCTGGAGTGTACATACGTCATTATCGAAAAAGAAAAGTAACTAGTTAAAGGTCCTAAGGGAATTTGTTTGACCGTCGCAGTTGGCTTTCTCATATTTCCAAACTGTTCTCCTAGGTGTTTTTTTTTCGGGTTGGCTCTTCAATGAGCTGACTTAGTTCCTTTAGTTCATCGAAAATCTCTAGATATATTCTTTCGGGTGTTTCCTGGCCAAAATATCGAAGTAAATCAGAATTGTGTACATTGAAAATTTATTGATATAATTTTAGCATAGAAACTTCTTCTCTTAGAAATTCTCTTTTTATATTTTATTTTCAACAACAATTTTGTGATTCTTAGTAGTTTAACCCAATTTTTAGCCCATACCTTATGTATTAGATGGAAGCATCATGATTTCCTTGCAACATGCAACTATTCACTGTCAAATAAAAGGTAAGTTCATTATTAATATACCTTTATAAACTTGCAACATAAGCTTGTTTCTTACAAAAAAAATAGGAAATACTATTTCTGTTTCTAAAAAAACATAATTTATTAAATGTAAATGTAAGTTCAATGTTACTCGCTTATTGTAACAATGATATTGTTTATTACTTCCGCAGCTAATTAAGCTTTGTATTAGATTACAATAACACGAGTAGACACCATAGCTATACATTATAATTAAGTGTGTTTTCGAATACACCAAGTATCTATTTCAAGCATACGAGTCAGCGGAAATTCCCAAAATATGTTTTCAATAAAATGCAATTAACCTTTTGCCTTAGAAATGGTTGTCTCGTCGCGAAAGTAAGAACAGAAAAAAATAATGTAATAAATGAAAGAAAAAATGTACATATGAAAAATAAAAAACTAACAAAACGTATAATTTTGTTTCAAATATTTCTTTCAATTTCCTTCCATTACATCATTCAATTCCACTTGACCACACTTATAACTGCCCCTTGGTATAATTCAACGTTAAAGACACCACAAAGCTTAAAATAAAATCTCGGCTATAAAAAACTTTCCAATGCCGGGTCAGATACCAGGGTCAAGTACAAGACATTGTTCAACCCTGACATGAATTTGAACAATAGAATCATGTCTTTTCCAGGGTATTGTAGGTATTCTTTGATGTGATGCAGTAAACTTGAGCCTTGGAAATCAATAAACATTTTGTATGAAAAGAGGTTCTCGTTCATACGTAGGACTAGGACATTTATGCATATAGAACGAAGCAGATAATAGCATCTGTCCGTGAAGTTGGTTGAATCTTTTGAATATGTGAGTCTGCAATTGAAAAGACCATTTCAAAATCAGTCGGAAGCGTATTTAGGTAAAAATAGAAACCATTATGTTTATTGGAGCTCGATATGTAAGAATAACACCTAGACACGACCCCACTGGTATTGTTTGGATACACAATGATTGCTTTGACATGATTCTCTCATCTTTCAATTGTTATTTCAATGAAATCGAATTTCATATTTCTCGAAAAAGGTAAAGCCCACAGGGTGAAGCAGAGTTGTGGGAGAGTTGTGTAGATCAAAGAATCGTGGGTTAAAGAAAAATAAATGGTCTTCTGTCTGAAACTTCTATTTTATCAAGCTGCTTCATTTTTACTTGCGATTATAGGGACTATAAGGATTGTATATACATTTTCTATAGTACTCTCATGGTGGTCATTTTTCGTCTGGGCATCTTCCTGGTTGATTCGAAACTAACTCTAAATAGTGAAGACGAGAACCTTAACCGGTATTTTACCAGTATTAAACACACTTTTGTTGGCAGTGTATATACAATGCTATAAGGCAAGTTTAGGATTCGTGAATATAAAAAAATTGAGATAACAATGAAACATGACATTACGATCATAGAGAAGTCTAAAAAAGTGATCGAGAAAAAATGTATGTCTGTCTGACTGTCTGTCTGTCTGTCTTGGTGTGTGTGATTATTTTGGCATTCCCCAGAGGGGAAATTGAAATTTTATTTGTAGGCCTAAAATAACGGTACCTGCCATATGACCGTTTAGGAAAATCTTATTTTTCTCGAAAACGGCTCCAACGATTTTGTTGAGAATTTTTTTGTTGGTATTATCTATCATTTGATTAGAACCGAATTTACGGGAAAAGTCTATTAACGGTACCTTTCATTTAACGGTTTTTTTAATTGTTGAATTTCTCGGTAACGGCTCTTCGTATTACTGCCAAACTTTATATTTGAGAAGATCTAGGTACCTAAATTAATTCTGCTTATCAAAATTTTAAATGTTTTTTTTTCTAATTAAAATATTTGTTTTTTTTTGAAATTCAATATTTTGGAAACTTATCAAAAAAAAATTATTTAAAATTTTAAAATTAGGTGTATATTAATAAGCTCTAAGAAACTGCATACCAAAATCTCAAACAATTTTTTTTTTCAAAAAAACAAAAATAAAAAACACGATTTTATCAAAACCGGTCCTACAATTTTCGAAATACTTTTTTCATAAATTCTTTGTTATTTAAGACGTGTGATGGCTTACTTCATTTTTACTAAAAACCGTAAAGTATTGTGGTTTTGATAGTTTTTATAAGTTCAAACTGTGTTATTTTCCATGTAAATGTTATTTGTTTTGTCAAAGATCTTGCCTTTCAATGTAATTAGGCACATAAGCGCAAGTACGTGCGACCCAGTCGTGCCCATTTTTTTTAGATACACTCCTGCTATTGTGATGTGGATCTCTACGGGTAACGTTTAATGATTATTTCTTTAAATAATTAAAAAAATAAAATATTTTTGTTTTATGAAATTAAGTGTGTATTTCGAGCCCAAAAAGTAACATTTTCCATACAAATTTAAACAAACTTAAAAAAGATTCGGCGGAATAACAAACTCATGCCACAAAAGTAAGTAAGGAGTTCAAATAAACCTTGAATTAATAATAACGTTTATTTTGCACAGCTTATAGATTTAATACTTTGTTGTGTACCCCTTGGCCTTAATAACCGCCTTCATATGCAAGGGCATTGAATTGACGAACTTTAGCCTTACGTTTTGACCAATTATTTTTTTTATTTTTTTTTATTTTGACCTTTAAACCATCTTTCGTTCTAATCTAATGTTTCTTTACTTGTCCGAGATGCTCCCTTTAAATGTTCAACGACATTAAGATCGGGCGACTGTTCTGGGTTTTTAGCTAAGTTCAGCTAAAGCAGCCATTCTTTGACAATATGTGAGATATGTTTCTGTCACTTTTCTGAAGGTTGTTCTTAAAAAATAATCAAATAGTCTGTTTTGCTGGCGACTCTACCCTTAGCTTTTCATATTCGTTCGATAATTCACGGTATCTCATTTTAAACTCCGATTTATACAGCATTTTCAAATGGGGTAATAGGAATCGTGTGGAGTTTAATGCTTCTATTGTCCATGAATGGCAATTACCTATACATCGAAGAAACCGAAAAGCTCTCAGTACTCGGTATGTTTGTCAAAGACGACCTCCGTTGGAACGACCATATATTTGAGATCGCTAAAAATGTTGCTTAGTGCTTGGGTTTTCTGTATCGGTGTTAGAAGTATTTTTCCCCTTCTGATCTGGCTACAATTAAAAAAACGTTGATACGCCCTAAACTCGAGTACTCTGGGAAGGTGCTTCGCAAACATCGCTTCACCTGCTTGATAGAATACAAAATCGAGCGTTAAGATTAATAGGAAATAGAACTGCCGCTGAAACAATTGGCCCTCTCGAACAACGACGCTTATGTTATCGTTTCTTTTATACAAAATGTTCACGCGAAGTAGCTAGCTGCATTTCTCCCCTTAAAAGTTTTCCCCCGTAACACTCGTCTCGCAAGTAATGCTCACCAGTTAAACCTTGAACCCAATTTCGGGCGTACGTATGGATTCATTTTTTTGGCCGAACAACACGAATTTGGAATAGGTTATCTGGCGATATTTAACTTGCAATTTTGATTTGCAGGCATTCAAAACCAATGATAATTAACACCTTCTGTCTTCCCCTCCCTATTATCCTAATGCTCGCGCAGTGTACTTAAATACATTAAAACGATAACAAATAGTCCATGCGTGCGCGTTAATCATAAAAAAAATGCACGACTGGATCGCAGATCGCACGTACTTGCTCATATGTCGTCGAATAAAATTTAAAAAAAAAGTAATATTAACGTAGAAAAATAACACTATCTGAACTTAAAAAATGTTTCAAAACCACAACACTAAACTGTTTTTAGTAAAAATGTAGTACGCATCACACGTCTTGTATAATAAAAAAAATTATGAAAAAAGTATTTCGAATTTTTAGGACGAATTTTGATAAAATCCTGTTTTTTATTTTTAGTTTTTTGAACAACATTTTTTTTTTTAATTTTGATATGTAGTTTTTTAGAACTTATTAATATACATGTGATTATAAAATGTAAAATAATTTTTTTTTGATTAGTTCTAAAAATATTGATTTTTTCAAAAAAAAAAAAAAAAAAACAAAAAGTAATTTTAATTAGAAAAAAAGTTATTCAAAATTTTGATATGCAGAATTAATTTAGCTATCTAGATCTTTTCAAATATAAGATTGGACCGAAATCCATAGAGCTGTTACCGAGAAAGGCAAAAATTAAAAAAAAAACGGTTATATGAAAAGTTCTTTTCTCGTATATGCGGTTCTGATCAAATGATAGCCAATACCAACAAAAAATAGCCGTTTTTTGAGAAAAAATAAACTTTTCCTAAACGGTCATATGGCAGGTACCGTTATTTTTAGGCCTAAAAATAAAATTTCAACTTCCCCTCTAAGGAATGCCAAGAGATCAACACATACTAAATTTGAAGGCAATCGCTTAACCCGTTTAGGTTGCAGCTCAGTATACACCCGGACAGACAGATAGACATTTTTTTCCACTAACTTTTTTAGACTTTCCTATGATCGTGTCTTGATTGATTGTTATCTCATTTTTTTATATTCACGAATCCTAAACTTGCTTTATAGTCCCTATAATCGCAAGGAAAAATTAAAAAAGTAAACGAACAGATCTAATTTACACTTTTCTTTTAGTACCTACCTTCCTTTCAACTTTATTGTAGGTACATAATATCCTAAATAAATTCTATGAACCCACACCATACGTTTATCGATTCATTAAACATAATTAAGCTATTTTAATTCATTTGATTTCAACAAGTAAATTATTGTTAAATTGTATTGTTAATTGTAAAACATTAAAATTAAATCTTCTTAAAAAAGTCGCTTGCACTTAAAAGGCTTAGCACATAGGAGCAAGTACGTGCGACCCAGTCGTGCCTTTTATTTTTCTTCAACTTTCTCGAGAACTGGTTAACAATCAAAATTGATATTCAGAAAGATGTAGCTAGAAAAAGTAATTTCACATTAAAATATTTTCTAAAACTTATTTATGTATATTTAATATTATACATAAATATACATATAACCGCACATAAGAACAAGTAGGTACGTGCGATCCAACCGTGCAATTGTTTTAGTTAAATTATATGTTTTTACAAATAATTTTTTTTTTTCATTGAAAAAATTGAGAGAAAAATATTAAATTAATTATTTTAACTATAGAGCAATAAAAAAAAACCAAAACTAAAAAATATGTATTTTAAGTAAAACAAACTGCTAAAAACGTGTTATGTAGGTATTTTGTGAAGTTTCTTTGATTTTAATGCACCACATTGCATCGGCGAGGTTTTTGGTATTTGGCACACACACACATAAATGTGTGTACACAGATTTGTGGTTCAGACGATTTGTGTATTTCTATACACAAATGGAATTTGTATATAAATTTGTGTTATGCATTTTGAAAATCAGGATTTAATGTTTATTGAATATTTAAATTAAATATTTCAAAGAAATTTATTTCTCAATTTTGTTCAGTGTGTTTCTAATATGTTATGTAAAAGATACTGATCACTGTGGCATATGAGTAACATTCAATATTTCATATTGGAAATCGTAATATTTGGTATGAATTTGATCCTTTTATCAGCGAATATATGTATGTCATTTGATTGCATGCATGATATAGCATTATTTATAACTAAGGAATAGGGAGCAAAACCAAAAGCAACAAGATAAATTCTTGAGGTAGACGAAGTTGGTCAAACGCTTTGAGCAGTCAAAACGTTTGAACACTAAGAAATCAGATATAAAAATGGTTTTTAGTTTATCCCCAATCTTTTGGGGAACTTTTTCAATTTTCTTTGCTTTGCATTTCTATACGAACATTATAAAAATTAGAAAAATCGTGCCATAAATTTGTGTATGCCAACAAATTTTGCATCAATTTTGAAAATACACAATTAATACACAAATTGTCATAAATTAATTTGTGTATCCTATCAGACGATTCATTTATGTACACAAATTTGATTTGTGTATGCAATACAATTAAAGACATTGGCACGACTGGGTCGCACGTACTTGCTCTTATTTGCCTAATCTCATTGGATTGCAAGATCTTTAACAGAAACGAAGTTACGTAGAAAAATAAAAGTGTCAAAACCACAACTCCTAACGGTTTTTATAAAAATGGAGTACGTCATCACATGTATTAATAATTTACGAAGAAGTATTTCGAAAGTTTGTTTGTTTCAAAATGCTGTTATGTAGAATTAATTATTCGTTACCTTTATCTTTTCAAATATAAAACTTGAAAGAAATTCAATGAGCCAATTATTAAAAGTCAAAAAATTAAACAAAAAAAAACGTTATATGAAAGTAACCGTTAGTAGACTTTTCCGGAAATTTGTTTTTCATTAAATGATAGCCAATACTTAACGAAACACTCTCACAAATATTCATTAAAATCTATACAGCCGTTTTCGAGAAAATAATCTTTCCTTTAACGGTTATTTGACAGGTACATACCGTTATTTTAGCCCTAAAAATACATTTTCAAAAACGCCATAAGAACCACACGTACCAAATTTAAAGAAAAACACCTAGCCATTTAGACTGCAGATCGTTATAAATATATACAGACGGACAGACAGACAGAGATTTTTTATGACTAACATTTTTAGCATTCTCTATGATCTTAATGTCATGTTTGATGTTGTCATTTATTATTTTACAGAAACTAGCTATAACGTATTAAAATATATCAAAATATTCAACAAAAATTGTCAGTACAGGGAAGATAGGAAGTTTGCCTTTCAGTCTGGTTCCATTGGCTTGCATATTTCTGTTTTAAGTAATAGCTCTAACAGGGTTTCCGTACTTATCATTACGAATCGTCGTATATCGGAGATTTGTTTAATTTATTAATACTATATAATTTATATAATAATTAATCACAATATACCACTTCACTATTATTAAAAGACAATACCACGTAATGCACTTACAAACTTTGATATATTAACTTCTTTCTACTAAAATACCAAAAACCAACAAAATTTAACTGCATTTTAACGATTTTCCAAATATAAGTGCTAACAAATACACAAATAAGACAAAACCTACCCACTCACACTTGTAAATTTGTTCTCAAAAGCTTCAAAACCAAAAGCACTATTAAATAAACCAATGAAAAAGCTATATAGTATTGTTTTCAATTGGCAAAGGTATTTCTGTTGGTGGAAAATGTTTTTTTTTTTCAATTCACAAAGCGTGGGTAAGGAAAAGTGACATTGTATTTCAATATTTCATCAACGTTGATGAAGACCGGTCATGGTAGAGTGTACGAGTACGAGTTCGCGCATAAGACCTGTACTGACAATTTTTTATTGAACAGACTACTATAGGCATCCGCTGTTCATCACGATGAGGTGAGATTAGGAGTTGATAGATAGAGGTGGGTTTTGAAGAAAAAAACCTATGTATGCTTGTATCCTCTTGGGGACACATGTCCACCATGTGAACATTAAATCAGAGAATAACACCAGAGAGCGCTTAGAATAAACGAAGAATAACTCCTGCTTCTTCGGGCTTAAAAGGCAATTGAAAAGCAAAGCCCTTTGTTGGACAAATAAATTGTCCCTCATTGTCTCAGTCCTCCTCTATGGTTCAGACGTATGGACATTGTTAAAAGTAGATGAGGACGCCTTAGGTTGCTTGGGGAGAAAAATTTTCTTGGTAATTTTTGGTACCGTATGTATTAACGGTGATTGGAGAAGGAGATACAACGAGAACTGGTACCGACTGTACAGCGACACCTCCCCCTGTGGGTGCGGGGGTGTAAGAATAGGCCCACGCTCAGGTTAGCGGAAGTAAGAGTCTTCCAATACCTAGTCTAGTTAAGCGATCACCACTTTTTCCGTAAGGATAAGAAGCTGTAACCATGCTTCTAGGCGGGCATTCAGGGAGTGTCCTAGTCTTCACCTTGGTTGACTGGATTATGAACTGTTTGTCTTACTGGATGGTGGGCTAGCGACTTCTCATGGAGTCGAACCACAAGTGCGTCTCATGAGAGACGGACGAGCCTCACCTAGGGTCTCAAAGTAGGTACCGTGGGTTAACAGGAGCCCCGGCTGATTACGTGAGCTTATCTCGGTAGCAGTCGCCTGTTAAAATTGAGGTAGGCTCCCTTGTGGGAGTTTCACGGGGGCTGTGGTTACTCCAAATGCGGAAGCGAAAAGGTATCTTTGGTTTCTGGGAGGATGGCTCGGCTTCGAAAGAATGGAGGATGGATTTTCCATGAGAAATTCATCATTTGCGACTAGAGTGGTTTGGCAGCCCACTCTAGTTGATAGTGTGGTCTGGCAAACCACTCTAGGGGTCTTGTCCGCCCCAAGGGAACTCCATAAGTGGGTAGGCCCACCGTGAGATTAAGCCTTAATAGGCAGGTGCTCACGTAAAGCCTTTTCACGATCTGTACAGCGACACCGAGCTACTTAAGAGTAAAAGTCCAATGTCTTAGATGGCTGGGTAATACAGAGCGAATTGATATCAATGCTCAGGCCCGGAACATATTCAATTCCACCCCGGATGGATGACGCAGTATAAGAAATCCGAGACTCAGGTGGCGCACTTAAGTGGACGAGGACCTCGACTGACTTCACCTGCATAACTGGAGGTAGCTAGCTAGAACTGAGCTAGTTGTAGAAGCTTGTTGTTTGAGGCCCAGGTCCACCTCGAAATGTAGCGCCACCTAAGGTAAGGTTAGGTACTTAAAACCCGAGGTAGTTCAAGGATTGTACTATTTCAAATTCATGCTTCAATACCCTGTACTTGGTTTTCCCTTCATTAATCTATTCAGCCTCAGGTTTTGTGCCGCCTGTTCGATCTTGTTAAAGGATTCTTGTACAGCTTGTTGACTTCTGCCAATAATAATGATGTCGTCTCTGTAAGCTAATATTTAGCTTGAATTGGTGACAATAGTCCAAGTCATACATTTTAAGGGCAGAAAACACAAATGAAAAAGAATTAATTATGAATTCCTTTAACTTTTCAAATTTACTTAAATATACATATACGTACTTATTTATGAAGGATAACATAAGTACACATGTCATTAAAATAAAAAGTCGTTCATAAGTTGAAGTGTTTTCAGTTCTTAAAACCTTCATGTCATGTTGGTATTTAAAATTAAAAAATTAAACTAGGTAATGAATATACTTGACACATCTTTTGCACTTTACCAACTAATCAAGTTTAACAATTTTGGATTAAAAAATAAGTCGAAAAATTAAAGCTTCATCTTCATGTGACTTAAGCAAACATCATGAATGTGGAAATTATTTTTCATTGCTAATTTCCTTCCAAAGACAAACATTTCAAGACCTTGGTGCTGCAAAGTGCAAACAACATTTTAACCAAGTATCTTATCCCATCAAGATATACAATAAAGTGCTCCAGCCTTTATGAATAATTGACACATTTTCTTGTTTGATTAATTTACGGATGACGAGTTCATAATTTAATTAAATAATTTTGGCAGTCACAAGCATGCCTAATCAAAAAGTCTTACGCAAATAAAAAAAAACTACTAACTGCATCTTCTTTTGTACGTTTGATGCTTCCAATGTCGGTTCAGGTTTCCATTTATAAACAGCATGTCAGCATTTCAGCAAAGCGGATACCCAACGTGTCATCATGTCTCATCCGTCTAGGTATATACCCACTCGAAGCATCATTGAATTACCAAATGGAATAGAACAATAATGTACCCTAAATCACGTTCTCAATAAACCAGAAGATGATTGACGCGGAAGCGAATCTCCACTCAATATTGCTCCCGAACTTATAAGTATCTAGGTTCGATGTTGATTCAATTAAGTTAAGATAATTCGTTTTACACGAAAAGATGCAAGGCAAATCAAAAAGCTTGACAATAAAATTAGTGTCCGTTCTGATAGTAGTTTGTTTGATAAAATGTGGAACCAGTGCTCCCAGAAATCCACGATTGGAGTAAGATATTTGTGATAGAACATTCTTTTGCTAGGAATAAAGCTGGTTTGTTTATTTTAGGAATGCTTCTCAGAAGGCGAAGCGGAGTGCAGGTTTCATGAATTACTTGAGTTCAGTGTTTTTCGAAAGCTCCTTCAACTACCCGGATTACAGTTGGAATTCCATTGGACCAAGTTATGAAACCAGCTACATTCAGTATCCAGGAAATAGTGCAGACAACGATTTGAATGGGCCAATTAGCACAATTTTATCAAACGATTATAATTGGCCGGATCATAATATGAAAGAAATCAGTCTTTTTGAAGATTTTCCAAAGAACGCTAATGACAGAGCCCTGTACTTGACAAATGTTGGGAAGGATGATTCATTTACTTATGTTTTGAAAAACGACTGTGATTATGACCTTAGTGAAGGGACAAATGACTTAAACTGGAACTTCCCTCCTCAGGGCATTGATGAGAGCATTTTTAATAACTTTTATCTTCTCCCAGATGAAGAGAAACAGAATGAGGTTAATGTTCCTGTGATAACTGAGAAGCCTATAGAAGTCAATTTAAATAAAATTGGAGTTGATAAGACCCCAAATATCAGCATTTTCAACTGTGTATCTGAAGCTGGGAAAACAGAAATTATAGAAAAAGTTTTGTCTAATAAGGATGACGAATACATGGTGTTGTTTATCAAAAGAAACCCTTTTCTAGGAGGAAAAATGGAAGAAAATAAAACCGAAGTTGTACTAGAACAACCTCGAACTGATCCAAAAGACACAGAAGAACAATTAAAAACGATAGCCGTCTTATCTCTGGAGGTCCATGATGATGAAGCAGTTGTAAATCAACAAGTTGGTGAAGTTGATGAATCAATTAACGAAATAGTCGGATCTTCGGTAGAACCCAAAAATGTTGATCCTCTGAGAGTTAATCTTGATCTTGATTTTAAAGAAAATGGTGAAAAAGAAACTTCGACTTTAGTTGCTACCACAAATGTTTCCACTCATGTTGCTAGTCAAGAAGAAAGTATCACCACTTCTAAAATATTGGTTAAAGAGGAAGATCAAACAGATGTACTGAATTCTTCTAGTATTGTAAATAAAACACCAAGCATAAACATTCCAAATAAAGACAGTCTTGAAATTCAAGCAAATGTGGAAGATCCAATTCCCGTCGTTTCACAAACGATCGAAACAGAAGATTTATCTGAATCTGAAAAGAAGATTTCAGAAGAACCATTAAATGAAATCACAAACTCTGAAAATCATTCAAATGCTGTAATAGAGGAAAAAAACGAAGTGAAAGTGGATATCAAAACCACGGTTCAGGAAACTAATAGCAACTCTGAAGTAGAATCTGAATCTGAAAAGAAGATTTCAGAAGAATCATTAAATGAAATCACAAACTCTGAAAACCATTCAAATGCTGTAATAGAGGAAAAAAACGAAGTGAAAGTGGATATCAAAACCACGGTTCAGGAAACTAATAGCAACTCTGAAGTAGAAAACATAAGACCAGATGAAAATCCTGAAGTGGTCATAAAACAAGAAACAGTACCAACCCCTGATGTCTTGACTTCTAGTACTCAAATCTCAGTAGATGTCCCAACATCCGATATTTCATCGAATGTTTATGATTCTCCAAATGGTTCCGAAGGATCATCACATTCTACTGTGAATGAAGCGTTTGAAATTCAAAAAGATGACGCAGTCATCGTTGTAGAATCTCCAGCACAGGTAAAAGAAGAAATTGTTCTAGTAACTTCTACAAATCCAACGGTGACAGAAGATCAAAAAACGTTACCAATTCTGATAAAGAATATCATAACGGAAGAAGCCACTAAGACTAAAGAAGATATTGAACTCCCCAAGGATAATTCCGAGGCGGAGAATAGTTATTCGGTTTCTCCTCCAAATTTAGTTTTTCCAATTAAAAATGTGATCGATACCATAGCTACAACAAATGTTGTGACAGAAAGTAATACAAGAAATTTAAAAGTGAATAATGAGCCCATTGAAACAACAGAAACCACAGTTTCAGGTGATTAAATTTAAGATAACTAAATAACGTATATTTTAAGTAATAAATAAATAATAAGATTCTTTATTTTAATAAAAAAGTTTTCACAAGAAGTGATATTTTTTTCAAAACCGAATTGTTAAAAAGTCAAAATTGACTGTGTCTGTCAAAAATATGTGATGGTCTACTCTGAACTTTTGCATAAAGGAATCTCGAAGTAATTTGCCAACAAAAGTTTCATCTCTTACATTTCTTAAATTGGCAGATACATTAATTTCTCGAAAAAAAAAATTATTAAAATACCTTAAAGAAATGCCCATCAGTTTAATTTCGATACCAATTTTTTGACTCAGGCGTAAATACAGGGATTCTTTTTATAGGCGTACCACACGAATGTAAAATATTTTTTATTTCATTTATTTAGCCAAACACACTCGAAGTCTTCTCTCTTCGATGGGTAAAATTAATATAGGATGGGAATCATTAAGTGCGATCAAAAGTTGAGTACAGAGAGTGACATAAGGAGAAGAGAATTCTTATGACTTATGTTGAGGAAAACCGAGAGCGTAAAATACTCTTTTAGTTAGATATGTCGGTAAGGTAACTTTAGTTCTGTCAAGGGTAACTACAAAAGGTTTCCAAAAATATTAAAATTTCGATGAAGGTTCCTGCACCTAACTTTTGAACAACACTTTTCAATGTTTCACGATGATTACCGTAACTTGTGTTTAGATTAAGTTTACATTTGCGACTAGTGGATTGACGGATAGGGCGCAAAAAAATTACTCGACGTAATTGATATTTATAGTGATGGCGAATTTCCAAAGGTCTACCAAGTACTACGTGTTCTGGCAGTTTTGCTTGTAACAAAAAAGACGAATGAACGCGCACTTTTTCAACTTTGGTTCTTTTTAAAACGTTTAATCTTGATGCCTCAAAATAATGCTGTTTACTACTTTTTTGTACTTTTGAAGTACATTCTTGGCTAAACGGTTTCGTGAACAAAAAGAATATGGAAAAAACAGAACTTCATGCACAAATAAGGCAACAGTGTGTTTTGGTCCTGCCTTTGAGTCGGTGATAGAGTAGACTCATGGTTTGGGTACGCCAGCAATAAAAGGCTTGTTAAAGCATAACGTGGAGTAAGCTTGGTAAATTTGTCTTATGGTGGGCCATGAGCTTTTGCGAAGTCAGCGAGAGATTTGCGAAAATCCGTATTAATGTCAAATTCCATCATCTAAGTCTAAATAGTGTCTATGCTCCTACAAAAGATATCAAAAAAAGTTTTACGAGCTCTATATCAAAACATAAGAGCAGTGCCCCAAACAATACATTAAAATCCAATTTTTGTGAGAGAGAACATCTTTGGTAATACAATCGCAAAGTTCACAAAACTACCTCAGGAAACGGACTGAGAACCATCGAAATTTCCAGAGGAAACAACATGATACTAAGCACCAATCGATTTCCTCATCTTGACATCCACTAGGGCATATGAAGGTCAACAGTTGAACAAACCTGCAACCAAATTGATTGACAGAAGACATTACTCTAGTATTCTGAACGACCGTACGTTCCAAGGTACAAACATCGACTCAGATCACTATCTAGTTGATGCCAACCTTCGTGTACAAAAATCAATGGAAGCTATTAGGCGATCAACAACCACGCAGTGGAAATTCAATGTTGGGCGACTGATCAAATCGGAATCGACCGTCACAGCCTATGCTGATCGCGTATCCCTAGAGCTAGCAAGAAATCCCCCAACTGACAATTTGAACTCTGAAGACTAATGACAAGTATGTCAATAAGTCATAACTCAACAACTACCACCGAGAAACTCCTGGTTCGACTCCGAATGTGGTCAGGCAAACAAAGCCAAAACGGTGGCATACAGATCGTGGGATGACATGGTCAGGTGCATACACCAACTTATATTCGAAATATTGTCAGAGGAAAGTATGCCCGATGATTGGAATCTCAGTACCATCTACCCAATCCAGAAAAAGCAGATCGACTACTCTGCAACAACTATAGAGGAATTAGCCTTTTAATCATCGCATCGATTATTAGATCCTGTCCAACGTTTTATCTGAACATCTTAAGCCATTTGCTGACGAAATAATAGGTCCCTACTAAAACCGTTTAGACCGGACTCTGCATATAACCATCTCTTATAAAGAAAACCTCCAGCACCTTGAAGCAGAATAAATGTCTGACAGGAAGAATGTTTGTGAATCTGAAAAACTACATTGAATGAGATAAGCGGTCAGCGTTGCAAATCTTTCTAATAACACATTTTTGCAACACCAGTATCTGCTGAAACTTATACCATACTGCAACTTTGAATGAAATATTCCATAATATATCGTTTTTAGGGTGAACAAAATCTTCTTAGGTGATAAAAATTGCGAATGGTGGTAAGCGGATATTGTTTTAAATTTGAGATATGTTTAGGCCAACTCAGATTTTTATCTATTGTTACGCCTATAGGTATTTAAACTGTGTTAAGATTTCTATCTTAAAGCAGTTGAACTTACAGTTAACATGAGCTTCAAAAGATTTTTTGGAACATGAAACTGAATACATACTAGGAAACAATTTGAACTTCTCACAATTTGCTGCATGAAATACAATATCGATTTTAGAAATCGCATCATTATTAAGGGTTAAAAAACATAAGTTTGGTTTTATTGCTAATAATTAGTTTATGTTGTGCAAACCATGTTCTCAAAATACTAACATCATGATTTAGATCAGCCACCAAATTAAATCTGTTAACTGTCTCATAAGCTTTGCCTAAATCATCAGCAAAAGCCTTTACATTACCCACAAAAGGCAAGTCAAATATGGAATATGTACATCAAGAACAAGATTGGTCCAAAAACTGAGCCTTGAGGAACACCAAAGCAGATAAATTTTTAGCTACTCAGGCTATTTACAATTTTTACTCTTTGTTTTCTGTCTCTTAAATTAATAAGAAGACACAAAACAGTCATAGAAAAAACCACGAAATCCAAATTATATAATTTTTGTAACAGTATATTGTGATCACCCGTGTCAAAAGACTTAGTTATATCAAAAAAGAGTCCAACACAAGATTTTTTATTGTCTAATCCTTTTTTTGTACCAGACAGCAAAAATTAAGAACAGCATCTTCAGAAGAAAGACCATTCCTAAAGCTGAACTGCTTCGTACTAAAAAAAAGTTACTTTAATCAAGGTATTTTAGGACACTACTCTTAACAGATTTTTCAAATACTTTAGAAATAGAAGGCAATAAAGAAATTGGCCTGTAATTATTTAAATCTTTTTTTTCCCTTTTTCAATATAAGTAATACATTGGCACACTTAAGCTCCTCTGGGAAATTTCCAGACATAACACTCAAATTAAAAAAGATGTGCCAAAACATCAATTATGTTGAGAGCAATATTTTTAAGAACCAAGTTTGAAATACCATCATTACCACATGAGTTAGAATTATTAAGAGAATTTGTAATTTTTAATATTACCAGTCCAGAAATTGATGATAAATAAAAACTATTTTTGTTAAAAGTAGAATCTACAACACTATAATTAAACCCATTATAGCAACAACAGTTCAAAAATAGCATAGTTTGGAAAAGACACTCGTCCAGTAGAAGCAAAATAATCATTAAATTCGTTTGCACTGCAGCAGGATCCGATATAATGGTATTGTCCTTTGCTATTGTAATGCAACTGTTATGATTACTGACATTATGGTAGACAATTTTATTGATTATTTTCCATTCTTTTTTTAAAGGTTCTCTTGTGCCATTCTCATTTGGTTATGGTAATAGTTATTCTTACAAGTCTGAATGTCCTTTATGTTTTTACACAAATAAATATAGCGGTTTTGTAAGCTAGATATTTTTTGCATCTCTTTCCCAATAATTTTTTTTAGTTTTATCTGCTTAAGAAGACGCCGACTCATTCAAAGCTTAAGTCTTACTTGGTTACTAGTAGCTAGCGGAGATTATACATCACCAATTCATGGCAGCCTAAGACAATGTAAACAGGGACGAACTGTATCGTGCCATGTCGAGCTTTGGAATTCCTGATGCGTATCAGGATGGCGTTGGAGAATGGTCGATATTCCGTCAAAATTGGTAGAGATACTACGGAGGCCTTCGACACTACCAGATGGTTTAGACAAGGTGACAGAATGTCGTGCAGCTTTTTCAACATACATACATACATTTACATTTATTGGCGCGACAGCTTCTTAAGGAGCCAAGGCCTAGTGACTTATACTCTCAGCCATTTCCCTGTGTGTTTGTTAACCTGAATGAATGGAAAGGACCTACAGTTTACCGCCGAGTCCGAACGGCTACATGAGATGCACTTTTTCGAGACAAATTTTACTCTTGGAGGTTTTGTCAGTTCCTCGCAAGAGGCAGTTACCCGTAAAAGAAGATGGCAATGAGCTGGATTTGAACCCAGGCTCATTCGCTTAGCTTTCCGACACACTAATTACTACACTAAGCCACGGGGCACTACAGCTTTTTCAATAATCTGCTTGAAAAGCCAGTACGGAACACTCAGGCCAGCACATCAGGCACTTTCTTATTGATATGATAGAAGGAACCAGGCAGGCAGTCCCCGGTGCTTTCATTTCCATGGAGTCAGCATCAAGCCAAATGGGATTGCTTATAAACGAGGACAAGTTGAACTATACGCTTTTATTAACAAAAGGCCAATCAAACCACCGACTTGGCCAGAACGTAACAATTGATAATTAAAATTTCAAAGTAGTCTGTGAATTGGTCCAAAGGCTTCGTTAACGCGGCGTTGGAAATATTTAACGCAACTTTGAGTCTATTTTGAACCGGCGTTTTAACGCAGCGTTGGAGAACGCTATACAGAGCCGTAAGCAGCGCGTTAAATATTTGAATCTTGGTTTTCATTTTCTCACAAAATATGTACATATGTGCATATAGATACGTGATAAATTGATTACCGTTTTCAATCGTTAATTTTAAATTTTTTGCCAAATGTATCTCGTTTTTCAGAACTACATATGTATATTCTTATATGATTTATGTATGTAACACATTCTATCAGTTTTTCTATGATAAACAATAATAAAAATGAAATTGACACAAAAGCAGTCAAAACAATAATTTAAATGACTATTCTCAAAACAATTGTCTGTTTGACAAGGCCTTATCCCGGCTGTAAACACAAGCAACAACATCAGTGCAGAAATCAAACGTAGAATCACTTTTGCTGTTTCTTTGGGCTAAGTAAGCAATTTACGAATAAAGCCCTATCGAGAAGAGCCAAGGAGAAGCCATACAAAACAGTAATCATCCTGTTCCTGCTACATGGTGCAGAAGCATGAAGTTCCCTTGGGGAGTTCATGAGAAAAGTACTAAGTGCCATGTATGGCCTTGTTTGCGAAGGAGAAACAACTACGAGTTGTATCTGCTCTACAGCGCCATAAGTCTTGCAAAAAAATCCATATGTAGAAGATGTCTCGGCCATGAAGAGCAGATGAAAATCGACTCTTCAGCTCGTAAATTCTCAGACGCCGTAGCCCAAGGAGTCAGCAGCCAAGATAGACATCATTTTCGATGAAATGACCACGTAGAGGGAGACCTCTTGCTTCTCGGAGAGTGAAACTGGAGACGGCAAGCTAGAGATCCAGCCGCCTGGAGGAGCACACTAAAGCAGGCTAAAGAGCACCAGTCATCAAAAGTAAAGTGAGTAAAGCAAGTTCTATGCCTAGATTCTTAAGGGAATTTAATTTTTTTATAATTTGCACACGCTAAAGGGATTTGGG
Source organism: Platycheirus rosarum (assembly GCA_963971375.1). Lineage (NCBI taxonomy): Eukaryota > Metazoa > Arthropoda > Insecta > Diptera > Syrphidae > Platycheirus > Platycheirus rosarum. The sequence goes on from OZ020507.1 coordinate 29,150,561, forward strand.
CTACCCTTTTGACGTCGGTGGACACAGCGCTAGCTTAGGAAAGAAGGTGAAGGTTTAATAGGAGTTGCCGATGCACATTAGTTTTAAATTTCTGAACATCATAATGGGAGGGAAAACAGAGCTAGGCAAAAGATTGCACATTCGAGTTGTACGGCTGAAGAACGAATCTCTGTACTTGACTGTACGACCGAAATCGGGCTCAAGGGTAAATTGGTGGGCATTCCTAGCAGCGCGAGTATTACGGTAAAACTGTTTAAGGGGAGGAATGCAACTGGCTATTTCTCTAGAACATTGAACGTAGAAATAACGGTAGAAAAGAGAGAGACATGAAACATTCTTTCGATGTTCAAGTGATGTGAATGTTCTAATGATGATATCATCTCCAATCAACTTGAAAGCTTTTCTTTGAATACCATCCAAAAGACTCAAGTGACTCGATGGAGCACCCACCCAGATATAAGAGTTATATTCTAGTCTTGGAAGGATGTATGATTTGTAGATAGATTTGTAGCCAGATCAGAAGGGAAAAAGAATTTCTTACATCTTCGGAGGAAGCCTAAGCCTTTTGCGGCATTTTTGGCAACATCATAAATATGATCATTCCACAAGAGGTGATGCTCATACCGAGAATTTGAAGATGATCATCACCTTCAATAATGTAAGTACCACTCATGGATAATGGCAAGGGGATGTATTTTGCTTTAGAGACAGAAGACAGCATTGTGTTTTAGACACATTAAATTTTTCACTATTTCTTATTCCGCATTTGATGATGCTGTCAAAATCAGAATTTAATGAGCTTATCACACATTGACGTTTAAGATCCACATCCGAAGACCGCGGTTGTGACTCCAAAAATGAATATGAAAGGCTGAGTGTACTATCATCAGCGAAGCAGTTTAGTGGATTAGAAGTCTTAGACAGGAGATCATTTATAAAAATGAGAAAGAGAGTCGGAGACCGAACGGAGCCCTGGGGCACACCAGCATTTATTTTGAAGATATCAGATTTGAACCCATCCAATACAACTTGTATTGAACGGTCCGAAAGGTATTTTCGAAGAAAAGAAACATCGAAACTGAAAGCACGCATTTTCGATAAAAGAGCCTGGTGCCAGACTCTATCAAATGCTTTAGAAATATCGAGTGCAATCTTACTTTCTCCGAAGCGATGTAAAGATTTGTCCCACTCTTTGGTGAGATAAACAATTATATCACCAGTGGACCTACTGCTACGAAAGCTATACTGTTGGTCATTTAGAAGCTTTCGTTTCTGAAGATATTTCTTGACTTTATAATTAATAAGCGTTTCCATGTCCTTGGAAAGAAAAGACGTAAGTGCAATCGGTCGTTAATTTACGTTGGAAGATGATTCGCCTTTTTTGGGTAAGAGCTGGACAAAAGCAGCCTTCCATTTGCTTACGCAGTGGCTTTGCCAACGTAGAAGAACACCTCTTCACAACAAATATTCATATGTGACTCTTTCTTCGTACAATCGTTACGTATACCCCTATCTTCAGCATTCTTCACATGTATGGAATTCCTGATACACGATGATCTTCATGCGATTTTAAAATATTGTATAGGCTTCAAACTCATTAATTCTTTTTAGGAACTTTCTGGACTTTATTATCGTAGGCAGCTGGATTAAATAAATTCTAAAATAAACCATTGTTTTTATATTTTTGGTATATTTAAAACAAATACCTCGCGGAAAAAAAACAAAATTTCAACTTTAAAAGTATTATTCACCAAAGAAACTTTCGAGGTCAAGAACTCTACAAATTGCGACCCAACATTCATGTCAATTTATCACCTGTAATCCTAGACAATGCGTTCATACCTTAAACACCATCAAGAGTGCATAAAAAATAAAGCAAAACTGTCAAAATGAATCGCCAATTAATCAAAAATTGCGCGCTTAGATTCTTCGCGGTCGGCACTTTAATACACCGACACGCGAGGACTTTGCCGCATGCAGCACACAAAACGCCCATCAGAACAAATTCCATTCTTGTCCAAGTTGCTATCAGTATATCAGCCTTCAGAAAAACCCAAAAGAGAGACTTTCTCATCAAATAGGTTCCTCCACCTCCATTCCCATGTTCTTTTTGTCCGGAGTCGGCGCGTTCGAAAATGTCATCTAGGCGGTTAGAAAACCCATGGAAACTATACAAAAGCAATATCTGCTAACTACTGGAGAGCTTCATAATAAAAAAAAAAACATTGCCTACTTATTTGTTCATTCGATACTTTCGTTCTCTCAGAATTCTGGTTTCTCCTGGCCTGTTCGGAAGTGGTCTATAGTCTGTCGGAAGTTGGAAAATCTAAGCACCACATATATGTGGAAGTTAAAGAAAAAATACTATGAATTCTCTATAAGTAAAATGGTTTAGATATTAAAGAATTGTTTTTAGCATCACTTTAGATAATTGTTTCGGAAATCGTTGTGTTCTTCTAGCGAAATGTTGTTTGTTTTTTAATTAGAAAAATTGTTTTTTTTTTTAATAAATAAATTATTTTTTAAGTGTTAACTAATGAGTAATTTTAATTGTTTGTTAAATTTCTTCATCGCAATTAAATTAACCAAAGAAAATGTGTGGTTTTAATTAAGTTATCTGACGGAAGAAGTGTGATTTTTCCATCGAAAAAGGGTCGAATCGAAGAAAGTATTGTGCGGGGGTGAAATTATGTAAAGAAGTGTGTTCTGCATTAATCGATATTCAATTATAAGGCATAAATGCCAAAAGCATATAGTGAAATATAAAATCAATATTATTATGTGTCTAATAGTGAAATTGTTATAATTTTCTATCAATATCTAATGTGCCGAGATTTTTCCGCGCATCCTATAAAAAGTATCTACATGCATGACATCTGTATCTATATATCTTTAGAGATTCAGAAATTGTCTCCAATCTGCACTGCCAACAAGCGACAAACAAAAACAGTGGAATACCTCGCCTTTGCAGCAGTCGAAATCAAATCTTCTGAACTTAATTGCATTTAACAATTTGCATTTGGAAAACGGTGAGTTTTTTATTTAATAAAGTTTTTCGTTTGATGTTTTTGGATTTATAAATCGATTTTGAATGTTTGGAATGATGATAGCTTTTTTCGGGGCGAAAGAGGTGTCTTCGATTTGATAGTGCTATGTGCTACACCAGATTATACCATTTGTTGAATAAGTCTTGTGTATAGGGAAAACAGCTGAAAATGTTGGGTTTGGAATTTTATGTTTCACACGGTCGGTCGTGGGTTTCGGTGGGTTGGTTCTCCGGCAAGCGTATCGCAAACATACATTGACAATGGACGTGTAGAATTTTATTTGACATTGAAAGTTGCCCTCGAATGGGGATTGGTTTTGCCAGTTTTTGCAGTTGCTTCCTTTTCTCATTTTTTTCTGATATAAGCTATCAGTGTAAACAATGGTGAGAATAAGCCACAACATTATAGATACTTTGCAACGTTGCAATTATTACTTTTGTTATGGATTTGGGGCAGATAATGTTGAACTAAGAAAATTACATATATAAATAGATTTGACGATTTTTTTCTTATTTAACTATTCACTTTTTTTTTTGCTATAAATTCTCTAGGATTTTTAAAAGGGATTAAGGAATACTAATAGCACTGAATTTTGGGTGCGGCAGCAGTTATGTACGCTGTATCTCGTCCTTTTCATCGCAATTTCACGAGAAAAGGAATTTTGATTAGATCAGGAGGAGAAGAAATGAGTGACGGTTTTAATTCCATCGAAAACTGAATATATAATATTTTTGCTCAAAAAAAAAAAATATCTGTGCAGACAGAGTTATTAGGAGCCAAGCCCTAGCGACTTATCACTCGTAACCATCTGTGAGTTCTTAAAAAATGGAGGGACAGTTCTTACTATGGATCCCAAGGTTTAACATGCAATGATTTTTTTCAAGACAAGGTCTACTTTTGAAGGATTTGTCACTTCACGAATGGAGGCAGTGCGTCAAAGAAACTTAATTTTTATTTGCAGTTATAGGTACTACATATGCGTTCGTTCGTTTTTTTAAATAACAATCAAACATGACATTATGATGATAGAGAAACATATTTGAGTTACTGGTAAAATTCTGTCTGTCTGTATGTCTATTAAGCTACAAGCTAAACGGTTAAACCAATGGTTTTCAAATTTATAACTTAAGGTTATTTTGACATTGTATACAGGACTTTTTTTATTCTTTTTTTTAGCACAAATATCAACGTTAACTGCCATGTAACCGTTAAATAAAAGCTTATTTTTCTCAAAACGACTTCAAGAATTTTTATGAAAAAAATCATCGCACTTTTGTAGGTTTGGTATATGTACTGATGAAAAAAAATGTAAATTGGTTGGCTAAATAGGAACTTTTTTTTTCTTCGATTTTCTCGAGAACTGCTTAACCGATTACAATAAAATTTGATATTCAGGAAGGTGTAGATAGTCAAACCAATTCGACATACAAATATTTTGGATTTTTAATACTTTTTTTATTTTTTTTTTTTTTTTTGGAAAACGGGTAAGTGAATTTTTTTCTTAATTTTGTTTGTAAATGTAAGTCATTTTTGTGCTTAGGTTTGCATTCTTGAATATTTTTTTTTAATTTAAAAAAAAAGTTGTTAAACAAAAGTCGTTTTATTTAAGAACCGTTCCTACGATTTAAAAAAAAATCACACTTTTTCACATTTTCTAAAAAATGTTTAAATTTTTTTTCAAACACTCAAAAGTCAGATAAATCCTTTTATATTTTTAAAATTTTATTCGAAGCTGTGACCGCACATAAGAGCAAGTGCGTGAGATTTATTTTTTTTCTAGAGTGACACAAGGTGATATTGCACTTTGGCTATTTGGAATAGTTTTATGACAATTTAACCCCGTCTCTGTACATTATTCAAATGTAACGTATTTGGCATAAACTATATCGTAGATAACTAAAAAAAAAAAAACCAAAAGAATAGAAGAATTTAAACTTATAAATATAAGCAACCTAACCTGTATCTATGCACATATACTTGATTGTTGAACCTTATAAGCTACATATTAACCTAACCCTATCATCGATATATAGAAATATTTATACATATTACCTGCACATAAAAAGCCCAATAAAAGGACATAACTTTCCATTAAATTTGAGTTTTACGACTGCCCACAACCATTTGTGGTTTTCCAAAAGGGTCGAGTATAATCACAATCAGAGGCTTTTACATTCATATAATTGTTATAGGCATTCGTTTTGGTTATCAATTCTGATGAGTTTTTTTGAAATTTATTTTAAGAGCTTAGTTATAAAAATAAATACATCTTGGTCCTGTTGTGAAATTAAACAATACACAAGTAATGTGATACTGGATAAGTTTGCTTGTTCGATTGGAATCAACAATGAGTTCCAATTATTCTGCGGCTCTGAGCAATTTAGTACATTAAATGAAATCTAAGATTAGAAGTAGCTTTGATAATTTTTTTTATAAACGTATGTATATATTTATGATGATTGACATTTCTACAGATTTAGCTTTGAGTCTTTTAAACTGATGAAGCATCCTTAAATCGTATTAGAACTTTAGAAATTTAAAAACAAAACATTTCAACAATATGAAGTTAAATACCTTCATATTGTTGAAATGTCTTGCCAACCAACACTTGAAATTTCCAAAAGAACTCTTTCAAATTTTAAAAAGAAGAATATAAGGCTAAAGGCCTAAGATGCGTAATATATGTATATTTAACTGACAAGATTTTTTAAAAACTAAAATTAATTTAAATTAGTTCGCTTTACGCCATACAGGTACCGAAAATCTATTTTTGAAATATGTAGATAGCTAGTTTCATTACAGGCCACAACAACAAACAAAAAAATTGTAAATAATCTGTATCTCTGGCATTACTGATATTTACTACTTGTCATTGTTTCTTATCAATTAGCCACTTCAGGTTTCTTAGGATTTCGGAGATCTCAATAAAATTTCCTCAGGTACATTTAATGGAGGTGAAAAATGTATCTGAACACAATTGCGCAGCAAACGTCAAAAAAAACTTTGTAACTCTTTCTTTCTAACAAAGTTCTCTTTGACAAAATAAAATTGAGTACAAAATATTAGGAATAATTTTTTGACAGCAAAGTTGAGAATTTTTTCTGAGAAGTCATATTCTAGTTCCTGAGAAAACGGAGATCTCGGAGGGCTCAGACACTTGAACTGGCTAAATTTTGTATTTTAAAACAAAAAAAACAAAAAACAATCTATATTGTCATTTTCGATTTGACAGAAAATGGCATCATTAATTTCAAAGTTTAATTTAAATTTGCACATCTGTTTTAGATGCATATTTTTCAACCTCAACCTATCCAGCGATTGCACTAACGTATGTATAACGTATGTAGCTTCTTTCCAAGATCTTGGAAAACCTGATCAATTTTCACCGCGATAAAATTCTTTTTCGTTGAATTAGTTATTGTATTTCGAACCTGTCAATACAAGCTGTGTTGAACGGATTCAAGTCTGATATACACAAAATAAATCCTAGTGTTCCCCAGGGCTGTGTTTTATCTCCGACTTTTTTCCTTATATTTATCAACGACTTGTTGTCTGAAACAACTAATCCAATAAATAGTTGTGCTAACGACAGCCCTCTCAGCTTTTCATAGTCATTTCCAGACTCCCATCCCTGTTCATCGGATTTGAAAATGCAACGACAGCGTATAATAAGTTAATTAAATTTTGATCTTGACAGAATCGTTGGGAATAAGAAATCGTGTCGAACTTAATGCTAATTCAATGTTCTTTTGTTGTTAAAGCGACACATACCTCTCATGCCACTATCCATGGTTAAGGTTATCTTCGACGATGTAACAAATTTTTCACCCTGTCTGATCTGGCTTCAGTCTATAAGGCATATATTTGTCGAAAACTCGAGTCTAATTCCCATATTTGGGCAGGTGCTCCCAAAACGTATTTGATTTGCTTGGATAGCATTCAAAAAAGATTAAAAATGATAGGTGACAGGACAAGGACAATAACATAAACATTTTTATCTCTTGAACACCGTAATTTGATCGCTATTTCTATAAAAAATGCTTTAGCGAAATAGCTAGCCGCATACCCCCCCCCCCGGAAACGGTGCAACCGTAATACTCGTACTGCCATGAGTCCATCAGTTTACCCTTCAGCCCCACTTTAGACGTACAGTCAAATGCAGTGATTGTTTCCTTAGCCGTAAAAGTCGAATATGGAATGCCTTACAAGACTCTGTTTATCCCCCCTACTATGAAATTTTGAACTTTAAAACAAATGTTCATCGGTTCCTCCTTAAATCCTTATTTTTCTAACGCCCCGCTGTTTTTATCAACATTATAAGGGAAGCCTAAAACCCAGTGCGGGTTAGTTATAAAAAAACGCTGTGCAGGCGTTATAAGAGACCTTTATTTTTGTGAATAGTACCAGTTTGTGGATATATTCCTTGAATACCTGCTGAAATTACAAACTCAACCAATTACTTATCTACGACCTACACACTAACACTTGTTACAAACAACCCTCTTCTTGTGTATTGAAAAAGCACATTATATTCGGGATACCACTTCTTCGTTAATGCAAATCATGGTTGATTTTCCTTTCGATTTTGCTAAAGAGCTTTCACAATTGGTGCTTTATTAAAGCTTTTTAAGACCAATGATTTATAATGTACGGAAACCCTTTGATAATTGCGTTTTCTCACAGTTTAATGAAGATCCACTACAGTCAGAGTAAGAAGTGAACATCCTATTTTCACTGTACTGATCATTTTTAGTGGACATATATAGTTAGTATGATTAAATAAATAAAAGGCACGACGGGGTCGCACGTACTTGCTCATATGTGCTAATCCTTTTTAAGTGCAGGCGTCTTTTTGACAAAGATTTAATTTTAATGTTTTTTTTTAAGTGCAACTTCTTTAGAATCGTTAGGGTTTGAAGCTCGAACGAACATGCGTCACGACAAAGGGATAAACACATAAATATGTAGGATTGTTAGCTTTTGCAGTTTTTTTTAGTGTATACCTTTCCACTTGTTGTTTACTGTTTATAATATAATTTGCTAATAGAAAGATATAAAGGACTTTCTTCAGTTTAATTTTCATTTTGGTATGGAAAAATTTGAAAAACTGGCATAAAGATTCGTGGGAATCAGCAGTAGGGCAATAATGCTAGGTAAAGGGGCCTATATAGGTCCCAATAACAATAATTTACTTTTTTAAAATCAAATTAATTAAAATAGTTTAATTATGTTTGATGGATGTATTAATGGAATTTATTAAGGACATTAGGTACCTATAATAAAGTTGGAAGGAAGGTAGGTACTAAAATTAAGATACTACTGTTAAGCGAGTGGGTATAGAGACAATATTAAAAGTTAACACAGCTGATTTATTTATTTATAGGCAGGTGTAAACTTTTGTTTTCTCGATTGAAATTTTTGCATTCAGTAGTAATTGAATAGTTTTTTTTATTTGTTAGTTGTATCATAGGCTTCCTTACTTATGATGCTGAAATGCTTTTAAAATACGTAGGTATGTATGTAGGTTGTCACCCTCTTTTATTTGATTAATGGCTAGGGTTAAGCCGAGCAATATGAAATAAAATTTTGGGGAAAATATTAAACAAATAAATTTTTTATGAAACCAAAAAAACACTATTCATAACGTTTTTTGGAAAAAATGTTGTAAGCCATCTTATTTGTTTTGCTTATATGCTGTTTTGCTGTTTTTTGAAAAACTTTTCGAAAATATATTTTAAAATTTTTTTGAGTATGTCAATTTAAAGAAATCTATAGTTTATACCAGGAGAAAAAATTAAAAAATCTATAAATCCGTTTTCAAAATATTCAAAAAACAAAATTAATTTTTTAAAAAAATGTTTTTGAAAATTTTAATAAGCAATATTTTTTAAATTATAAAACACTATATATTTTAAAAAAATCATCAAAATCCGTCAAAAAACCGGTCATATGGGAGGTACCGTTATAAAACTTTTTCTGAAAAATCCATTAAAACCAAAAGATAGATTATGCATAGAAAACATTACGAGAAAAATAAGTTTTTCATTAAAAGTTATATGGCAGGTACCATTAGTTTTGGAGCTAGAATGCCAATTCGAAAAACTGTCGGGTAGAGTACTCTAAAAATACTATATACCTAGTTTGAATTAAATCGGCCCAACCGATTAGGCTGTATTAATCGATACGGACAGACAGACAGACGGACGGAATTTCCGGACCCACTTTTTTTGACTTCTCTATCATCGTAATGTCATGTTTGATTGTTAGAATTTTTTTTACGAATGCATAACTTGCCTTATAGTTCCTATAAATCGCAAGTAAAAATGGGCACGACTGGGTCGCACGTACTTGCTCTTACGTACCTAATTACATTGGAGGGCAAGATTTTGGACAAAAACAAATAACATTAATAACATTGAAAGTAACACAGTTTGAACTTATAAAACCTATCAAAACCACAATACTTAACGGTTTTTGGTAAAAATGAAGTACGCCACCATACCTCTTTAATAACAAAGAATTTATGAAAAAAAGTATTACGAATTGTAGGACGGATTTTGATAAAATCCTGTTTTTTATTTTTAGTTTTTTTGAAAAAAAATTTATTTTTAAATTTTGGTATGCAGTTTTTTAGAGTCTATTAATATGAAATCCATAAAGCAGCTATCGATAAAGCCAAACATTAAAAAATCCGTTGTATGAAAGGTCCTCTTAATAGACTTTTCCTGTATATGTGGTTCTAATCAAGTTATAGCCAATACCAACAAAAAAAATTCTCAAAAACTTTCATCAAAATCGTTGGAGCCGTTTTCGAGAAAAATAAGCTTTTTTTAAACGGTCGTATGGCAAGTTGCGTTATTTTTAGCCCTAAAAATAAAATTTCAATTTCCCCTCTGAGGAATGCCAAAAGATACACACATACCAAATTTGAACGTAATCGCTTTACCCGTTTAGGCTGCAGATCCAAAAACACCCTGTAGGTCAGACAGACAGGCAGATAGAAAGACAGACAGGCAGATAGAAAGACAGACAGACAGACAGAAAGACAGACAGACAGAAAGAGCGACAGACAGACGGAAGGGAAGGGATTAGACTGGACCAAATCCCCCAAATTCTTTCATTTAAGTTAGCTGATGAATCGGTAGATATTCTTTCTCTGCTTCGATACTCTACCATTCCATGATCTCAAAGACGTCGTTGTATTATTTAAAAAAAACTTATATTTGTGACACCTCCTCCTCGGGATATCTTTGGGCTTTTCGATCTAGGCCATCAACTAAACCGTAGCAGTAGTGCGTTTATTCTTGTCGAGAGTTTTTTGAAATCGTGATGTGTTGACGAGTTAACACTCAAATTGGAAATAGTTATTTAATATAAATTCCAAGCCTCTTATTTATCCACGGGTGTTGCACGTATGTATTTGTATATTTGGCGCGGGTAGCGCCAGCCGTTATAAAAACTTGACAGCAACCCTGTCATATGACACGTAGTTACCAAGTTACAAACTAATCGTTGCACCGAGCTTAAGTTCCTTACGATATTATTTTTTACCTAAAGACAAAGCAGTGACGTGAGTTATAGTGTTTTTTTCATTTTACAGAATTGTTCTAGACTCTAGAGGTTTTAAAATTCATTTAAGTTTTAAGGTCGACAAAATTTTCGAAATCAATATTAACTGCGACGAAATATATAAATTATCTCTGTTCTTAAATTAAAGCCCGACATGTCCAAATTAATTGTCTAGTCTGAGTCTGTGTGGGTGGTTGATATTGCTGTCCAAATCTGTCACAATTCGTAGTCTTTGATATAAAGATAAGATTAATGGACACCTGAACTATATTATTATTAAATAAATAATTCCTTGAATGTAAAGTGACTCATGGAAATGAAAGCAAAATAAAAAAAAAATAATAACCAAAACATCAAACAGCTGATGATGGACAGTGTGAGTGCTAAATTTATATTATGCTGAGCTATTTGAGTGATCACTTGAAAGTCCAAACGGACAATAATAATACTTAATCAAAAGATACGAAATTGCTTTAGATTGGATGCTTTCAAAAATACTTTGCCTTATAATCAGATTGGGCCGACTAGACGCTTCCATAAGCAATCTTTTTTTTTTATTTATAAGTTTATATATGTATCTGATTGGCTTATTCATCGAGTGGGCGATGTTGATGCTGATGCTGATGGTGATGTCGATGTGTTGTGTCCAATATTATTAAAATAATGCAATTCAGTGAAGTGAATGTCAGGGTCATATGATAGATATTATTTTCTCTTTAATTTTACAGAGATACTCGGGCACAGATTTTCCACTTAATTATAGATGTTAAGGAATTTTATTATGTATTTATTTGACATTATCTTAGCTTTGTATGCTTTCGCGGAAATCTGCCCGACATCATTAATATATTTAACGAATAAGGACTTGACAACCTTTTTTTAAAATAAAACGCAAACCATTTGAGATATTTAAAAAACTTTATTATCACCTTGAAGTACAATCAAAACATTTATGAATGGAACTCGGCTTCGTTCATATGGCACGGCGGGCACGTTTGCAGCGGTCGATTCGTTGGACTCAATTTTCGATGACTCGGCCTCACATTTCGGCTGAAACGGCCGCTATTTCGCGTTAAATGTTGGCTCTGAGCTCTTCCAACGTCGTCGGCTTGTTGACATAAACCAATGACTTAACGTAGCCCCAAAGAAAATAGTTTAGATGCGTTAAATCACACGAACGAGGCGGTTAATCGACGGTCCCATTTCTTGAGATAATACGCTCATCAAACTTACTCTTCAATAAATCGATTGTAAGGTCTGCTGTGTGGCTTGTGGCACCATATTGTTGAAACCACATGTCGTCCTAGGTAAGGTTAGGTTAGTGGGCTGATGGATGATGTGGTGTCCATCACACTTAGATCAATGTAGATCCATTGTGATATCCTGGGGGGTTTGGGCCCAATAAGCATGGAACCTATGAAAAACGTATACATTCTTAAGCCATTTTGAGCTATTAATAAATCTGAGCAGGTTTGTACCCGTTTATTTAGATAGTTCTTCTAACTTCCTTGAACTTCTGTTTTTAAGCGGCATAGTGCTGAGAAATGAGGAGTGTCTTCATGACAATATGTGTCGCCACAACCTCTGCACAAGTCGTTCGTGCTGAGCTTCAATTTCTTTTTGTGGTAACCCAGCATGTTATACCCGGTCTGTATGCTCACAAGGGATCGTAGCTATAGAATATTTACTGTTCTTTGTTTATTAAAATAGGGCCATAGTTTCCTGGTTTCGACACAGGAGTCGAGCGAGTTCCTCTCTCGTTAGCTGCGGCGAGTACCTTATTCCCTATCGTCTGTTTAATGTTACAGTTTGGGATCTTTACCGTTGTTTCTGTTCGGTTAAGTTCTAGGGATGATCCCTTTCTTGTCAGCTCATGTCTTCCTAGTCCATATCTTCCAATTTGGGTCAAAAATAATCGTCGACTATAAAATATGGCCTGATTACGCCGCCGGCAAGCAAACCGCATCAAACTGTTATTTTTTGTGGATGAAGTGGTGATTCATGAAGCAAATGTGGATTTACACCTGACCAATAACGCATATTTTGCTTATTGACGAACCCATTGAGGCAAAAATGAGCTTCGTCACTGAAGATGATTTTGCGATGAAACTCAACAATTCAACGCTCTTAAAGTTGCGGTCAAAATTTTTATAATTTGCAGACGTTGTTCGCTCGTGTTCCATTTACCATTATAAAAATGTTGAGTTTACTGAACAAATCGACAATGGCAGTTCGATGATTACCCTGTAAAGTGAAAATCAATTTCAGAGAAGATTTTTTATGATTCTTTGATAGAGAAGACGAAAAAAGGTTCGTCGCCTTTTTCTGGTCATAATTCTTTCATATTTAAATAAAACATTCTACTATTTTTTTAATAATTGCGATCTATAAGTTTAAAAAAAATTGTAATAACAATCAAACATAACATTACGATCATAGAGAAGCCTAAAAAATTTTGTGACAAGAAAAGTGTGTGTTTTCGTCTATATGAATCTGCAGCCTAAACGGCTAAAGTGATTAGGTACCTTCGAATATGGTATGTATGGTTATTTTAGCACTCCAAATTTTTAGCTAACCTATCGCTATCTCAAGGTAAAATCCGTCAAGTGTGGAAAACCTCTAAGGACCCTTATTAAGTACTCGGATTTGGATTGTGTTATCTTGTCTGGTGGTAAGGCATTTGATAAAATGTCCTTATAAAATGGTATGTAGGATACCGATATTAGAATGTTTGTTTCAGATCTACCTTCTCCAGCCACTTACTTACTTACTTATTTTGATTCTTCCTATTAAAGATATTGAAAATGGTCATCAAACTTCCACATCAGGTTCTACGCTGATGATACAATTTCTTCTCATACAACTATAATGTCAATAGTTTCTCAGCCCGGTGCCTCTTTTTCACGTAAACGTTTAAAATCTTCTCCTCGTATCTACCTTCTCCAAAATCAACTCAAATCTATAATGTGGATTCGACTTGCGACTTGGCATATTATGTCACCGAGAGCTCAACTTCTTGGCACATATCGATAATATCGCCTTTAAAGTCAACTCGGCATTTGGCTTTGTCTGAAGAATTTTCTGACCCATGCGTCTTGCAATTCCTCCACATAACCTTTGTACGCACGATATTTGAATGATCTCCATATTTTAGAGGATATTTAGTATTCATATCTCGAGAATCGTCGTTTCCTTAGACTTGCCCTTCGCAGCCTGACCTGCAATGATCCATTTTTGGTATCTACCAAACATCGTATCAAAAATTCGTAACTATACCCGACCTTTTGTTGGGTAAAACCTGTTCATTTACTGGACTAAATCGTTAAGTAGGCCTACTTCGGAATACCGAGCCAAGTATACTACATCATCTTTCTTAATATATAAATATCACGTGCCACCACGTGATCGACAAACAGCTCATCGACCCAAAAATTACTGATCGGATTTGGATGAACATTACATTACATTTTAATCTACTCCGTAGATAAATCTACGAAGTAGACACACTTACGAGCACTGGCTACTGAGGCCATCGGCTCAGACAATTACAAAGACAACACACAAGACGACATTGATACAGGACAGAAGAGAAGACAGAAGGAGAACGGAAAACAGAAAACACATAACACATGTCAACAGCACGCAGTTGGCTTTCAGACGGTCCCCCATCTTTCTACTAACCACGCGCAACGATGCTTGATTTCGCTGATCTCACGGGAAGCGATGCTTTATCGGAGCCAAGGCCGTTGACGGATTTGGATGAAATTTGTTTATATTGTGTGTAATTTAGTCCAACTTGATGCATAGAATTGTTTTTATATCACAAAATTTTTCTTTTATTGCAAATTAAATGGTTATTATAAGGGGAAGGGTTGAAGTTCCATATGTTTCTAACACAGATGGCGGTATGAATTAGTTAACCTGACACTGTATTTTGCAACCAATAGATGGCGCTATGTTTGGATTTCTTGACGCTACAATATATTTCACATCACATGTGTTTTAAGCATAACCGTACTATATTCATTTATTCATCTATATATTATAAAAAATTCATATGTTTCTCGGCAACGGCTGCACCGGTTTTAAATTAATTTTCACTGGCAGAATGTTCGAGTTCGGACGGCTACGTGAAATGCACTTTTTCGAGACAAATTTTACTCTTGGAGGTTTTCTCAGTTCCTCACAAGAAAAGACACCTTCTTTGAGCGGGATTTGAACCCAGGCTCATTCGCATAGCAGTCCGACACACTAACCACTAAGCCACGGGGCAAAGCAGGAGTAAATTAGGCTTTCTTAATACACATTAGATGGCGCTGCTGTCGTTTTTTTTTTTTTGAAAAATCGTATTTATTGACCGATTTTCACGGTACTTTCACAGGCAGATAGCTGGTGTTTTAGGGAGTAACTTAGACTATTATAAGTACCCACTTGGTGGCGCTCGGATCGTTTTTTATTAATACTTTTATTTAGAAACCGATTCTGGTAGATAGCTGATGTTGTAAGCAGTAACTACGACTATTATTATAACCTCTAGGTGGAGTAGGGGTCACTTTTTTTCAAAAATTTAAACAAAAATAATAAGAAAGTATTTAGCAAAATTTTGACCCTATTGGTAGCACTGGGTAGTTTATATTAGAAAATGAGATTTTCCCTGTGATTTTACAAATTGTATATCAACAATATTAAATTTAAAGGACTTGACCGATTGTGAAAAATTCTTTGTGTGTATACTTGGGTGCGCTGTTTTTGCGATCCAGAAAATGTATGTTATACCCAAGCCACGACGGGCGCGTTTGCTATTTCATGTCACGATGTTTGTCGCCAATGGACTGCAAAACTACTAAGCCGATGATGATGAAATTTTTTTTTTATCTCGATTAATGGACTAAATATTTTGACTTGCGATTACAGTACTATAAGACAAGTTATGGATACGTGCAAAAAAAAACTAACAATCAAACATGACATTTTGATGATAGAGAAGTCGAAAAAAGTGGGTCCGGAAATTTCGTCCGTCTGTCTGTCTGTCTACTGTCTGTTCGCACCTCTACAGCCTAAGAGGATGGGCCGATTCGCTTCAAACTTGATATTTAGTATTAACTTGGTAGTATCTCGGGGGTGTTTCTCATTTTTTGCTTTCGGTCGAAAAATAACTGTACCTGCCATACAATCTTTAACAAAAAGTTTTATTTTCTCGAAAACGGCTCCAACGATTTTGATAAAACTTTTATGATGCTATTTTTGTACAATAATACATCTTTCAGTTAGAATGCATTTTTCGAATTTTTTTCTATAACAGTACTTCTCATAGAACCGGTTTTTTAAAATGCGGTTTTATCGTAAACCATTATCCCGATTTCAATAAAAATTTGCACACATGAAGTCATTTATAATTCAATTAATATTGTGTTTCAAAATTTTCAAAAACTTTTTTTTTCAATTTCTTAAAATTTTCTTAAAAAAATTGTTTTTTGAAATATTTTGAAAACGGGTTGATTAATTTTTTTAAATAAATTTCCCAGATGAAAACTACAGATTTTTTTATAATGACATACTAAAAAAAATTTAAATATTTTTTTCGAAAAGAAGAAGAATAAAAACGCCTTTTTAAAAAAAACTTTTCAATATTTCTTTTTCCTCGATAGACATTTACTTTTTAAATTTTATTGCATACTTAGTTTTTCGGAGAAAATCTTAAACTAATTAAAGAAATGAAAGAATTTTCGAAATAAATTGATTTTTTTAATTTTACAATATACATTTAATGTATGTCAGAAATATGTAGCCACTAAGTAATTATCTAGCATAAGAACAAGTTCGTGCGACCCAGTCTTACATTTGATTTAATTTTTATTCGACTATGTGACCGCACATATAAGCAAATAAGTACGTGCGACCTAGTCGTGTAATTTATTTTATTACACATAAAAAGAGCCACAGCAACGCGTGGCTGGGTCTGCTAGTACTTTAGTAAACTTAAGAATCGCTTTTTTATCATAAATGGTGAATTTTATGAAAAAAAGTATAGGTGTACTTTTTTATAGATAATTGCATGATCAACTTTTTGTATCAGCTTTTTTATAATAAACCTTATCGTTTCCCTTAAAAATCCAAAAAAAAAAAATGTATGCAAAGTCAAAGGTCACAACTTTGACTTTGCATAAATTTTGTTGCACACATCGGATCGATAGGGACTTTGTATAGTTTTATTATAGTGTGTTCTTAACATTCTGCAAAATTTTCCGCTTTCTGGGAATTAATGCAATGGCACCTCTAATATTTGGCCTAACCGGACCGGGCTATTTCTTCTTGCTCAGAAAAATGTGATAGACACAAAACAAATAAACAAAAAATATTCCCATTTTCACTGCCCACCCTCTCTTAATTTTATATCTATTTATTCTTACACTTAAAATTCCAAGTAAAATTGCAAATAAAAACACACCTTCGTTTCGCAACTTAAACATCCGTTCAAATCAAATATACGAGTGAAGGCACCATATGGCAAGCCTGTTGACGTCCACAGAGAACAAAACAATAAAAACTACTCGATGGTTTTGTATTATTTGCCCTACTACATCTCAAATAACCGACGAACCGACCATCCCATGGTCAACATTATCAACAACACTTACTCGCGCACGCTCATCAAGCAATCTACACCATTGTTTATACGTGCTCCAAAGCAAGCATAGATGTATCCAATCCAACAGACACTTGAGAGCGCTGAGTACTGGCTCTGATGCAGAACTTCTTTTGACACTTTTTTTCAATACTAATCTAGTACTTTTTTCATATTTTTGCTGCTCTAGCTCTGGCCCATCTCACTCTCGCGTTTTTCTCTATTTTGATTTTGAGTTTGACTTTCCGGACAATGAGCGACGACGACGAGTGTTAGAAAAGAATAAAGAATTATGAATTGCCATTTAGTCTAGCACGATACATCCCTCCGATAAGACCAGACAGTAGCAGTAGTGGATGGAAGTTCCTATCCGAGTGAACTGCATACGAAGTGAGGTTCCCATCAAACTGCCAGTGTAGGTGTCTTTCCTGCACCTACCATTCCTCCCTATAGACTGCGAGATTTTCATTGTTTGTGCGGGTGTTAAGATACAAAACGTTTTCGGTGTTTTCCACTTTTGTATGTCTCGAATGCAAGAAGTGTAAATAAAACTAATTCACACATAATACGAGTTTTTTTCTATTAAGTTAGTTTTAATTGTATGTTTTAAATGAGGTGATGAATTAGCGAAAATTAGTGAATGAAACGAGTGATACTTGTCGACGGCGGCGGCGGATGCGGAAACAAAGTGTTTAAACAGCTTTTCGAAGTGAAAAAAAAACATTTTTTTAACAACAACAATTTAACGGCCAATTAAATGGAGTAAGCATAATTATTATATAATTAAGGATTAAAATTATGAATAATTTATTTTACTTGGTTAATTAAGCACAATCGTAATATAGCCAAGTAATCCATAGTGTGTCTAGTTAACCCTGCCAAACAAAGAACATAGTTTCCTTTGTGTTTTCCGGTACATTACTAAATTCTGATCTGTCAGTCTGACACTTCCAAAATGTCTGGATTGGGGATAAATGGAGGGGGGGTCGAGTTGACAACTTCGGTATCGGGATGAAAATGAAAATTTCTTTGTACACAGCTAGGTCAATAACTTTTCAGGTACTCGGCCTCGTTTTCATCCCCCTTTTCCCTAGCGTTTCGTCATTACTATTTGTTTACAAATAGAAGGAGTGGGTACGGCATGTAAGGAACTTTCTAAATTCTTTGTTTTTTTTCGGTGAAATGGGAGTTAAGTGGAAAGAGTATTTTGAAATAAAGATACTTTATTTAAGAGAATGTGATGACTCTTTTTTTTAATCCACATTTACAATTCTAAAATGCAAGACGCCACCGAAGAACAATGAGATGCAAATAAATTTTGAATACTTCTTTCTAGATTTTGAAAAAAACGGAAGACGTTCTTGTCCAATTTCCATTTCAGAGAAGTGATTTCATATATCGACAAAAAAGATTGATTTTGATTGCATAAGGAAGATAGAAAAGTGTTTTGTTTGATGAGTGGACATGAAGTGCGGGTGCAATCGATTTGTCTGGAGATTCGAATTTAATTTTGAACAAAAGAACTCAGGTATAGATAGCTTGGGGTGTATTAACCCCTTTCTATCTTGATATTTTTCTTGACACATATATACATAAATATACATTTTATTATGTTTTGCTGCTTTGAAAAGATACTGTGAAGTAGTTGTTTGGTGTAACCAAAGAGATTTAATTGATGCAATTTTATAATTTGAGAAAATATAATAAATGATTAGATAGACAATAAAAAAAATTCATTCTCGTGTCAATAATCACGTGGGATAGAATAAAGGCTGAACTTTAATGGTTGGAATGGCGCGGACGGGCCAGTCAGTAAATGAGCGATAACAAGCAATTCGTATCTTGTGCCCTAAATGGCGGATTGCTCCGTTTCGTCAAATTTCGATGAGTTTTACTTACGGACGTAAACTGCGGTAGCGAGCGTATTTTACGGACGAAAACTTGACAGCTGGCATCTGATGGTGTTTGTAATGAAGAAAATTTGACATGTACTTCAGCGGCATTCCGTCCATTATGGGTAGACGTGCTCATTTGACAAACGGATTGGAACGTTTCGGTCGGTTTTGACACTAGCTTCCGCTTGCTTCCAAACATTATAGTTAGGCCTTAAACTATTTTAATTTTTTTTTATTTTTTCTTGTATTTTTTTTTTTGATTAAAAAATATTTTTTGTTTTCATTTTTCTTTTAACATCTCAAATATATATTTAAAAATATAAAAATTTAAAATGAACCAGTAGTCCTGGTTTAATAAAATAATAATAATAAATTTAAAATGAAAATTTCTCAATTTAATTTTTTTGTTGGAATAGTTGGGCCTGGTAGTTTTCCCGTGTAGTTTTCGATTAACTTGGCATCCTCTCAAAAAAGTACTTAATTATATTTTCGAAAAATGTTTTGTATACACCTTCAGTTCATTATTTTCATTATTTGTATTGTTTTTATTATTTTTATTTTTTTATCTTTCTTTTATTTTCTAGAAATATCAGAAAAATTAATTTTGAATTCTTATTTCAATCAAAATGATGGAAGAAAAATGTGAAATTATCAAACTTTGAGATTCTAAATTTAATGGAGTTATAAAATTAAGTTCTAGAATATTTATTTATAGCTATAAATTAATCGATATGTATGAATACAAAATTCAAATTTCATTTCGAGGGTTCTAACCAAAAGATTTTTTATAACCAACAAGCAAGTTCTAAATTGAAAGCAAATACTTAAAACTAATACGTTTGAGAAAAGTACTTAATCTTTTTGTTTCTATTGTACAAGAAAGGCAATAAAGACATGGAGGCCATAACTAAAGTTTTATTTTTTAAACATAAAAAACTAATTGATAGAAATAATATTTTAGAGATTGCTGGAATGGTTTTGGTTCATATTTAGCCATACACATTACGTACTTACGAAAGTGTAATCTTTTTTTTGATTCTACAATTTTGTTTAAATTCTTCGCTAAATAAAATAAACCCGAACGTGATATGGAAGACAAAATGGGCACCACTTAATCGCACTTACTTGCTTTTATGTGCCTAATAACATTCGAAGTCAAGATTTTTGAAAAAGTACAACATACATTTACGTAGAAAAATAATACGGTCTGAACTTATAAAAAGTGTTAAAACCAATAACCAATCAATAAAAAAAAGTATTTTGGAAACTGTAGGATTGATTATGTTTTCTATTTTTAGTTGTTTTGAAAAAAAAATTTAGATTTTAGTAAGTAGTTTCTTAGAATTAATATGCAGATAATCAAAACATATAAAATAAAATTTATTTATTAGTTTTAAAAATATTGAAAATTCAAAATAAAATGTTCAAAAATTAAAAATTAAATACAGACACATAAAATATATATATGTACCTAAATAGAAAAATTAATTTATTCAAAATGTTGCTATGCAGAATTAATTTGTCAAAGTAGATCTTTTTAAATATACAACTTGATAGAAATCTAATTAGCCGAAAATAAAAAAAAAACCATTATATGAAAAAAATACTTTTTTCCGATAAATTTGGTTTTGATAAAATGATAGCCAATACCTACTAAAATGCTCTCAAAAAATGATCATCAAAAGTGCCGTTTTCGATCAAAAAAGTTTTTTCCTTTCTGTACCGTTATTCTTGGCCCTAAAAATTAAATTTTTAAAAAGCTTTCTGAAGAATATCAAAAATATACATGTGCCAAATTTGAAGTTAATTACCTAAGCCGTTTAGCTGCAGCCTCGGTATAACATGCTTCTCTATTATCGTATAATGTCATGTTTAATTGTTTTCTCGCTCTTACTTGCGATTATAAGGACTATGAGGCAAGTTTAGGATTCGGGAATATAAAAAAATGAGATAACAATGAAATGACATTACTGATGATTATTGATGACTGTGCTGTCACCTTAAATCAGGAATTAGAAAAGATATCTAAGTGGGCATATTGCAATGGGTTGATTCTCAACCCAAACAAATGCAAATGCTTGGTTATCTCGCGAAAAGAACTGGACTTATCATACTTTCCTTCAATTAATCTAAACGAGAACGCCTTAGAATTTGTAAATACTTATAAAAATCTGGGTGTTATTTTCAATAGAACCTTGACATGGAATGATCACATTAATGCTTTGGTAAGAAAAACTTATGGAACACTCAGAGCGCTATGGACTGCCCAAGAATTCACTCCACTTCAAACTAGATTAATGCTGGCAAGAACCCTGGTAATACCTGTCCTTCCTTATGGATGCGAAATTTTTTACAATTGCGCCGCCATCAGTAAAAATAAATTAAAGGTTGCCTTTAATAGTACCATTCGATACATTTATGGGTTAAGAAGGTATGACCATGTTTCACATCTGCAGAAAAGCCTCCTTAATATGTCTTTTGATGCTTTCATGAAATTCCGAACATTGATACTATATTTTAAAATTTTAAAAACACGTAAACCAACATATCTCCACGAAAAACTCAGACTGTCAATATCAAATAGATCAACATCTGTAATTTTTCCACGCTTTACGTGTCTGACCTCAGAAAGGCAATTTTTCATTGCTGCATGTCGCCTCTGGAACTCACTACCCACCCATCTGCGTGATTATGATGACCTACACATATTTCAAAAAAATCTTAAAATTTTCTTTTCAAATCAAAGCAACTAACTTATCCCCTCTTTTAAACCCAAGCTAAATCCTTCGTTCTCTTCTCTCTTTATCTACTTTTATCTATATATCTTTCTTCTAAATTATTGTAAAACTTTTCAAAATGCAAATAGTTAAGGTATTCATAAATTTTCCCTTTTATTTTAGTTACACATTATTTTTTTTTCATCTTTTGTATTCAATTAACTTATTTTCTATTCGTTTGTATAAAATTGAAATTGTTATCTAAGATTTAAATTCATAGACTTTCACTAGGTTATAAGATATCTATTATCTTACTGTGTAAGTTATATAAAGAAAGAAATAAACTAAATAAACATTACGATCATAGAGAAGTCTAAAAAAGTGATCGACAAAAAATGTCTGTCTGTCTGTCAGTATGTATTACAAGATGCAGCCTAAACGGCTTAAGTGATTAATTTTAATTTGTAGGCCTAAAAATAACGGTACCTGTCATATGACCGTTAAGGAAAAGCTTATTTTTGTCGAAAACGGCTCCAACGATTTTGATGAGAATTTTTGAGAATTTTTTGTTGGTATTGGCAATCACTTGACTAGAACCGAATTTACGGGAAAAGTCTATTAACGGTTCCTTTCATATAACGGTTTTTTTTAAAATTTGGCTTTCTAGGTAACCGCTCTTTGCATTTCTGTCAAATTTTATATTTCAGAACGTCTTGGTACCCAAATTAATTTTGCATTTAAAAATTTTAAATAACTTTTTTTCGATGATATAACGCACTCTTTGTATTATTTAAATTTAAAATGAGAAAGTACTTAATGAAAGACCCTTTAAAAAGCCTAAATTAGTTTCACATTATAATATTTTCAAAAACTTTTTTTTGGATTTTTAATAATTTTTTTAAAATCATTTTTTGAAACATCGATTTTTTTGTGCTTAAGGTAGCACTCTATATTTTTTTTTTTTTTTAAGAAAAAAAATTAAAAAAAACGTTTTATTTAAAAACCGTTCTTATGACTTTTAGAACAAAATTCACACATTTTCACATATTTTTTTTCAAAGAAATAAAATGGTGTTTAAATTAATCCGCTGAAAACTGTTTTTTCGTACTTTCTTTTAAACAATTAAAAGTCACAATAATCGAAAAAAGTCTTTGAAGTTCCAATAATATTATTCAAATATTATTCGATTCGAATGTGACCGCACATAAGAGCAAGTACGTGCGATCCAGTCGTACAATTGAATTGAATTGATTTTTGTTATGCCTCCCTTGCCCAGCTTACACTATGTAAGCCAACTTCCAACTTTATAAAAAAAAATGGGCACGAGTGGGTTGCACGTACTCACTCTTATGTGTCTGATTACAAAGAATTTATGAAAAAATTATTTCGAAAATTGTAGGACCGATTTTGATAAAATCCTTTTTTTTATTTTTAGTTTTTTTGAAAAAAAAATTATTTTTTAATTTTGGTATGCAAGTTCTTAGAAAATATTAATATGATTATAAAACTTAAAATAATTTGTTTTGATTAGTTTTAAAAATATTAATTTTTCAAAAAAAAAATTCAAAAATTATTTTTTATTAGAAAAAAAAGTTATTAAAAATGTTGATATGCAGAATTAATTAAGCTTTAATTACTCAAATATAAAATTTGACTGCAATCTAAAGAGCCATTACCGATAAAGCCCAAAAATAAAAAAAACCGTTATATGAAAGGTAACTGGACTTTTCCCGTACATTTGGTTCTAATCAAATGATAGGCAATACCAACAAAAAAATTCTCAAACATTTTTATCAAAATCGTTGGAGTCGTTTTCGAGAAAAATAAGCAGACAGACAGACGGACATTTTTTGCCAATGACAATGACATTGTAATCTCAAATTTTTTTTATATTCACGAATCCTAAACTTGCTTTATAGTCCATATAATCGCAAGTAAAAAGGACGACTACAATTATCGGTTCTAATTAATTCGCGAAAACTGGTGGAATTGATCAAAAAGTGTTTGTAGTAGTTTTGTGTGAAATCACCTTTACCATGCTATCAAGGCGACTGCGGCAAGAGCTCTCCTAGCCTCCTAGAGATAATAACTCACTTCCGTTTGTTTGATAGAATCGAAAACAGAGCATTTAAATAACAAGAAACATTTACATCTTTTCAGCATCGTCGTAATGTTAACTATTTCTGTATAATAAGGCTCTAGTGAAATAACCTGCTGCATTCTTTGGTTGCAACAATTCGACCATAATACTCTCACTGCAAGACATTCCCATTAGGCCATTACCTTACAATTAATACCAATATAAGGGATTCTTTGTTTAGCAAATGTGAAATACGTTAAAGGGCTCTTAGGAAGCATTCTTCGTTACCTTCAATAGTATCTGGTGTGGAATGATGTTAACCAACTTATATCCGAGTTGTGGTTCCTCCGAATTCCAACTCGATTGTGGAGCTATAAAAATGATGAGGCATTGGCTTTCTTGAAACTAAAAAGGGATTTTGTTTTAATATTCAACTTCAACTATAAAAAAAAATATTCAAAACATATTTTCGGTTCCAGAAAAAAATATTTAAAATATAATTAAGTTTTAGCTAATTCAAGGAACCCAATTTTTCACCCTTAGGAAGAGACATTTTCGTCTTATAAACTTGACATTGATATTGGTTATTATTCTGCAGTATAGCATAATCAAGTCTTCGGGGTGATGACTGAATAGTTTGGAAGTGCGCCAACAAACTAAGCTCCAATTCGCCTTGCATTTGTTTTCTTTTAATTTATGAACCTATATGAATGTATATTTGAATATTAATTAAAACGAGTGTTGCGTGCTAAATCTATCTTAAGTCTTACTTTGGTAGTGATTAGATGCCTCTCTGCCATGTTTAGTACCTACTTGAATATATGGCATGCAAATTATTTGATTTAACATATGGAAGGGTTGTTTTACGTACTGTATCTAGTCTCATTTTTATACAAAAGATTGATGTACTATGTACGACAAATAGGCAAAGGTTGTATGTATATATACTTTTTGCACACTAATTTTGTGTGTTCATTTGTGCACCATGCCACAAGAATTTTAATGTGAAAATTATTCTAGGTCATTGTTTGTTTTTATGCAAATGTGACGTCATTTGAATTCGCGTTTAATTATTCAGGGGGCTTTTCCCTGGCTCTATAAGCGAGAACAAAATAAAATAAAAATGTTTAAATAAAATTAAAATTACACTTACAATGGACAGTTATCATCATCGACGCAACAACCGGGAACCATTTTAACTGGCTGAACACAATGCAAAAACGGAACTGCATTACGGAGATGGAGTACGGAACAGCTGTCAAATTTGTCGTACGTACCAATTTCAATAGGAACACAATGCACGTAGAGTAACTTTAACATTTGAGTTTTAAAATGAATGGAATACCAAAAACAAATGATAAAAAAGAGAAGAAACTTTTATGCAACGAATTGAAATATCATTAAGAAGAATGGAATCATCTGGTGTTATTTCAGGAATACTAAATAAAAGGGCTTGGGAGGGACAGACGTACGAAAGATTGTTCTCTCTTTCATAATTTCTCTCTGCATCAGATGAAATGTAAAATTTACTGTACGTAAAAGTTAAAAATTAACCAACCTTTCCGTATGCGTATTGCAGTTCCGTATGAAGTAACGTACCATTGTGTTCGCAAAATACAGTTCACGTGTATTCAATCTTTGCAGTTCCGTATGCGTATTCCAGTTTCGTCGTCATTGTGTTCAGCCAGTAAATCTCATCCCACAAGTTCTTCCCATGGATGACCAGTCATCTCCCATCCTTCCAACGTAAGCATAAATGGCGCTGCAAAAGACTTTCAGAACTGGTTCCTCTTCCCACATATGAGCTTGTTGCCCAACTTACATCGAACTTTATTTTTTCCACCACATCTGCTTCGAGATAGATTTTATGCAATTCATAAATGTATCTTCAACAGAATCGTCCTCCTTCGAGAATCAGCTGAATTTGTATGGGTAAGATTTCTGGATTTGATGATCCTGGAACCTGGATAGCCAATTGCAGGTTTAGTTTAAGCAGCCACCTACCTATTACTTTTTTCCATTGTATGAAGGGT
The DNA here is from genome assembly GCA_963971375.1 of Platycheirus rosarum. Taxonomy (NCBI): domain Eukaryota; kingdom Metazoa; phylum Arthropoda; class Insecta; order Diptera; family Syrphidae; genus Platycheirus; species Platycheirus rosarum. The sequence goes on from OZ020507.1 coordinate 29,176,527, forward strand.
GTTACTTTTGACTTGATTAAACTACGTATGTTTGCCACATTTTAAGTTTGTCCGACCAGCAGATTCTTAATGTAGATGGTCTAAGCTTTCTTTTGATAGCCCATTAAAGATCTGATCCATTGTTGATTTTAATAGTATGAAACCACATTAATAGTTGTCGGTTATGGTTTTCGCGTATGGGACTATCCATTCTATTAGAATACAGAAAAAAGGTCTTATCAATCACACCTTAACGGCTTAAGGGATTTAGATGAAACTTGATAGATGATGGATAATTGGTATTTATGGAAAATTGTATATAGGAAAAAATGTACGGTTTTTTGGGAGAAGCTTAAATATGAAATACTGCATTGCTGGAAGTTTTTTTGATATCCTTCCATGCCTTAATAACTGCATGAATTTGTGAAGAGTTACAGAATTCATTATACTACACAGGCTATTTTAATTCTAGAAAAATGCACCTTTTCTGCGGGAGAAATCTTAATAATTTTCTTTTGCGGATTTTGATTTAAATAATACAAATAATTTAATCTGAAGTTCACGCAGACAAATTCGGGGATAGAGGCTATCACCCCTTTAATTGCTGCACATTGTGATATCTCTCATACTATGTACGGCCTCTTCGTCAGTCTTTTGGAGTTTTTGGAGCACTAGGTTGTTCCTCAATGTTTGATAGCCCTTGTTATCTTTGGGTCTATACTATATTTACTCCATTTACATATATAGTTCTTTGTAATTTCCTATGCTCAGAAATATAGTTCTCAATCTAGGAGTTAAATTTGGTGATCCAGCGCTTGTCGTTAGACTGCATCCTCGAATTCAACGGAATACTCACCAAAATGATCATCCACAGTCAGTTTCTTGCTGCCATCCTATAGAATGCTAGATCTTCATCTTGTTAGTAAATTATATTACATTTCTGATGTGGGTAAGAGAACGGTGTAGAGCAAGCCGGCCAAAAGGCAAGATTTTCCATTTATGAAAGAATTCAAAAATTGTCTTCCGATAACTGTTTATCGAAAAATATCCAGCCAAACTTTACAGCTAAGGCGATATTGAGAATTATTTTGATTTTTGATGTGTGGATGGGTATTACTACATTTATGCAAATTCTTCTCTACTCCTTGTTCTAAGAAAGGGATTACGTATTTCGGACCAAATCTACAATTCTTTTATCTGATCCATGAAATGATCTTTCTTTTCAGCGATTCTCTAGCACTTCGTGAATACAAAGTTGTTGACTCCTGAAAAATGGAACGACTAATAAAGACAAATTTTGGAATAACTTTCATCATAGAAGAATATTGCATACCCGCTAATTCTTTCAGTTAGAATAAATTTTTCGAAATTTGTTCTATAACGGTACATCTCATATAACCGGTTTTTTAAAATGCGGTTTTGTCGTAAACCATTATCCCGATTTCAATAAAATTTTATACACAGGAAGTCATTGATAATTCAATTAATATCGCATTTCAAAATTTTCAAAAAACTTTTTTTTTCGATTTTTTAAAAAATTTAAAAAGAAAATTGGTTTTCGAAATACTTTGAAAATGGCTGGATTGAATTTTTTTAAATAATTTTCCCAGATGAAAACTACAGATTGCCTTATATTGACATACCAGAAAAAAATTTAAATTATTTTTTCTAAAAGTTTTTTTTAAAAAAAATTGACTTTTTAAAAAAACCGGTCGAACGATTTTCAAAATTTTTTTTTCTTCAATAGACATTTAGTTTTCAAATTTTATTTCATACTTATCCAGGAAAGCTCTGAAACGAATTTAAAAAAATAAAGAATTTTCTAAAAAAAAAAAATATTTTTATATTTAATTTTATATATTTTTTTTTTATTTTAATAGACGTGTGGTTTTCAATCTGGCAATACTTTTTTCGGAGTCGTTTTTTTTTTTGACAGCTGTCTCTTGATTTATGCTCAGTTAGGTTTGCGATTTCATAAGGAATAGACTTACTCCTAAACAAAGTTTGCAAATTGTGCAAATTTATTACCAAAATAATGGTTCGTTTCGGTAGAGCAGAGTATCGAAGAAGACCCAAATGAGTCCATTCGCCATCGCGCGCGAAAGGATCTTGGTTTGCAGGCTTACAAAATCAAACTCGTTCAAGAGTTGAAGCCAAACGCCCATCAAGCGCGTCACACGTTCGGTGAGTGGGCCCAAAACGAAATGGCCACCGATCCCGATTTTCACGAAATTGGGAAAATTGGGCCTCGGCTGGAATTTATTCGAGGTAGCCACGGCGGCCACTTCCCCGAAATCATTTTTAGAACATAATGCAAACCCTTATCTTTATAATAAAGCTAGATTCTTGTCCATAACATTAAACTATATGCGTTTTATTTCTTCTTGAAAACCACACCTCTAAAAAAACACCCTTTTACATACACATGCAGCCACTAAGCAAGTATCTAGCATAAGAACTAGTTCATGGGTATAGTCGTGCATTTTATTTAAATTTTATTCGACGATGTGACCGAATATATGAGCAAGTACGTGCGATCCAGTCGTACAATTTATTTAATTTTTTTTCACACGTTTTGAGTCAAAATAATTTTTTTTTGAACTAAAAGAACTTTAAATGAAAAGAGGGAAAATATCTTTACAAGTTTATCATGATGTTGTAGGTGTTACTGTTGTCTTTTATATTTTTGTTGTAACTTTAATACAACATTTTTTCTTATATTTATCAATGTCCCCTTGTCTCCTGAAACAACTAATGGAATGAACTGTTTTCCTGCGAAAAGTCTAAGCTTAATGTTTTTGAAATGTGTATTGCAGACCACCTTCTGCGGAATGCTCACATTTTCCACGTCTCGCTAAGAAAGCCGTGGAGAGTCTAGGATTTACTTATACTCACACTGCATTTAATCAATGTTGATTATACTCGTTGAGTAGCCAAAATTAATAAAAGTGATTTTAATTCTTCTGCATGACCGTTCAACTTGTGACATCCCATTAGTAATTGTGAACCCTTAACCCTGTATTATCGAAAGCTATACAGTAATTCATTCATTGTTTATAAATTTGTGTTGAACAACATGTCTGTCATGTAAACATTATTACATACAAACATACGTGCAGTGAAAATTTTTGAAATATTTTTACAACCTGTTGATTATGCAAATTTTCCAGTCTAGGCCAAACAGCTAAGAGTAATTCAATGAATTTTAATTTACATTTCACCCTTTTGTTTATGCAGCTTGCTGTCAAAGCAATCACATTGAGCAGACTGGTTATTTTTTTTTTTTTCAAAAAACATCTCCCCTTTCCCTTTAGTTTTTCCGTATCCAAAAGATGCTGATAACTACAGCCTACACAGCATCATAGAAGAAACCATATACAAACTTACATATAAATGTAAATAGAAATGGAAAATATACTTTTAATTAATCTGTGTAATTGCGCAGCCAGATTTGATGTGGCATAGGCCGTCTGTCATTTTATTTAAACTTGCCATGCCACACATTGACACTTTTGTAGAATTTGTAATCTTTTAAGTGACTAATTGCGGCCTCTGTTTGTTCACTTAATTTACACTTAAGATAGAACAGGAAAATAATTAAATCGGTATCAAAGAACTGTGGATATGTGATTAAAAATAAAAAATAAATTATAAATTTGCCAGATAGAATGAAAGCTTGAAGCTGTCTTAAACATGCAATGCTAGAGTTTATTGGCGCTTAGCGTCAATAAAGTGTCTTAACTCTTCAGTAATCAAAAAGGGCACGGCAAGTCACAGATTATAATACTGGATTGCTTCTAATGAACATGTGTTTAGAATAGACATATTTTAAACTTGATTTTTTATATACGTAATCTTAAGGTTTCTAGGCGATTCCTTAAGGAAAAATTGAAAAAAAAAACATAAAGGGTCCGTCATCTAACGTTTTTTTTTCAACTAGTGCTTATTTCGTGAATGGTAACACTTAGCTCATGTTTGATTTGACAGATAATTAGTTTTTTCCTTCCGCTGAACGAATATGAAATATTGCGACATTACTGCCTGCGATCGACTCAGAGAAGATGCCGATTTTGCCAAAAAAATCATCTTTTCAGATGAAGCTCATTTTGATCTTGGCGGGTATGTAAACAAGCAAAATTGTCGCATTTGGGGCACAGAAAACCCGCACGCATACATTGAAAAGCCGATACACCCAAAACGAGTCACTGTTTGGTGCGGATTTTGGTCCAGAGGCATAATTGGGCCATTTTTCGAAAATGAGCAAGGAGTGGCCGTTACAGTCAATGGCGATCATTATCGGGCCATGTTGAACGAATTTTTGTTCACAAAAATTGAAGAGGAGGATATTGGCAACATTTGGTTTCAACAGGACGGCGCTACGTGCCACACAGCCGAAGCTACACTCGATGTTGATGAAGCATTTTCAAAAAAAAAAGAAGTTATTTGGCGGTCCCGTTATAAATATCGTAAATCTATTATGTATAATCTTATTTTTCAAAAACAATTTCGAGAGAACTTCATTAACAAAGAACCGCCAAGATTTTTGAATCAAAATAAACTTACCCGAAATGTATTTTTGGTGCACTTTCCGCACAATAGACATAACTGAAGGGTTTTCTTTTAGGGACTTCCGAAATTAAACAGTTGATAGGGGCTTTATTGTTGAAGCTGAAGCTCAGTCTGTTCTGCCAAATCACCATGAATGGATACAGCGTTCAACAACAGGTGCAAATGGATTAATTTTTTTTTATAGAAATAGGTATTCTGCCGAAAACACAACTGCTGTCCATAGAAATGTGTGCATGTAGAAAAATTTAAGACAGTCGGTTTTGGGCCGACAAGAACTCGGCCTTTCGCAGACCATAACTTGGCGAATTTTGCGTCGTGATTTGGGCCTGCACCCGTCCAAAATTCAACTAATTCAGGGCTCTTGAAAAGTGAACCTTATTTCTATCAAAAAATCATCTCTAGCGATGAGTGGGTAAATCAACAAACAAGATTGTTGACTTAGAAACAATACCAATTTACATGATATCCAAAAGTGTCCAATGTATGCCGAAAAAGTCACTGTTATATGTGGGTTTCGGGCTGGCATGGTGGCCGGCGCGGCGTCATCAGTCCATATTTGTTTGAGAACGATGTTGGTAAGGCCGTCACCGTCGACGGCGAGCACTATAGGTCGATGATTAATATTTTCTTTTGGTCTAAATTAGATAAAATGACATCCATCCAAACAACGGAATGTGGTTTCCACAGGACAGCGCTACTTGCAATAGAGATCCCACCACATTGAATATTCGGCTCTAGCGATTCTTAACATAACATTTGTTCAAGAACTTAATTCTTCCTCATACTTTTTCCTCTGAAGAATACAAGTCCAAGAAATTTATTGCCTTGACTTAAAACACCATCTGAAGCTTGATCTTAAATTTAAGAAGTGCTTATAACCTTTGTACATCTTAATCAAATTATTTAGTTAACTGGCAAAAATGGAGTTCTTTATTTAACAACACCAGGGATAAGCAAACCTTGGCCTCAAATTAATAATTTTTTGTAAAAAAAAATGAATCAATTATTTTTCTTTTAATTTAAGATTTTTTAAAAAATATTTTTAACTAAAAATTGTTGTTCTTATTTTAATTTTAGACCGTGGACCATGCAAGCGACAAATACAGACGATGAAGCTCCTAAAGACCCGCGAATATGCCAGCCAGACTTCCAACTGGAGTTCTCAGAAAAAGACTACCAAGGTATGATAATTGGTCGTAAATATATTTGTTAATAGTTAGTTACCTGTATGTTTCTTAGGACATAGAGCACATTCCGTGTTTGTTGGCGTCCACGTGCCAGGAGGAGGACGGAGACACTCACATCGCAGACAAAAAAGACATCAAAAAGAAAATGGCGACAAGCTTCCGGATGCGGACCCAGACAGGCCAAGTAAGTTTTATTAAGGTTTATAAGGGGATATAATGGATGTAAATAAGGTTTTTAGATGTTTCGCCATTTTTTAAGAAAAAAACAAAAATTCAAAAAAATTTAATTGATACTTTAATGTTTGTGACAATATCGTTGCTACGATATTTGTTAGTTCGACATGATGTAATTTGTCCCGGTATTTTTGAATGATGATAATAAAAGGTTGAAAGTTTCTTTGTTCTTTCAGCGGACTGCCAAACTACCATTGCTATTTTTTTACTGCAGTCTCTTTCCAGTAAAGCTACTAGTTGAAAACCTTAGTGACAGCGTAATGATTTCACACTAAGAGTTTTCTAGTTAGTAACACTACAGCCCTGTCAAAGAGGACAACCAGAATTTAGCAAAAATCTACTACAGAGTAAAATCGACAATTACATGAGGCTTCTGCTAACCCATGGTGCCCAATATAGCATAAGTAAAGTGCTTTTCGCTCTTTACCGTTGGTATTGAACTTGTAGATGATCCATAAAGTTAAGGCCTACCATCTCCAGAAAACAAAAGAACCGAAAAAGACTTTCCGAGCTGGTTCTTCATTTTCGCTTATACTAGTTATGTGCTTAATTTTTTCCACATCTGCTTCCAGGTGGATTTCATATTATATTCATTATTGTATCGCACACGGGGCCAACAAATAACAATTATATCAAAGTGCCTTTTACTTGTCGAAAGCACCCAAGTCTCTAAACCGTATTGTTATCGGTTGCTACTTTTGAGTTTTGACCCATGTTAGTTATAAGGGTCATCTTCGTCAGCCAATTTCTGGCTGGTCTCTTTTGTTGATGAGAAGCCATGAAGCTTCCTCCAAAGCCAGGTTAAAGAGATTGCCAGACAGACCATCCAATTATTCATTAAAGTACACTTCCTTCCGGCGGTGAGAACATCGCTCCCTATTTCTTTCATATCAGAGAAAATTTTTTTCACAGGCTGCCTTTTTGCCTGTGACGTCTTTTCTCTATTCTCCTGAGCTCTTTATATACACCTTCGCGTACCGGCTTTACTCGGTATGCAGCGTTCTTAAGTCCATTGTCGAACCAGTCTCTCTAATCTATGCGACTTTTAACAGAGATGGTGTCAGAGTCAGTACTTATAACATTGTTCTTCAAGCATGACCACTTTTTCATTGACGCCTGGCACTTTGTCCGGATGAACTTCCGTCAGTTAGAATACTTATATCACGCACTGTACGATTCGGCAAGCCCTTGGCTCTGTCAACATTAATCCAATACTAAGCGAAGAGTCTGGGTTCGAGTCCCGCTCATAGCCACCTTTTTTCCGGGGTACTGCCTCTTACGAGGAACTGACCAAATCTCCAAGAGTAAAAATTTGTCTCAGAAAAAGTGCATCTCATGTAGCCATTCTGACTCGGCGATAAATTGTAGGTCCCTTCCATTCTTGCAGATTAACAACACACACACAGGAATGGTTGAGAGTATAAGTCACTATGCCTTGGCACCTCAAGGAGCTGTCGTGTCAAATTTACAAGAATTGTAAATTCAGAATAGAGTACTAAGAAACTTACGGTCAGAACTTTTAAAAGGAACACCACGGTCACTGGTCTTCAATGGGATTTTAGTCTTACCGGCCTCAAAGTAGTGGCTTATGTCGACGACATTGTCTTAATGCGATAGGTAAATTTATTTCCAACCGGGGCGAACTTCTGCAAGCTGCCCTTGAAAAACTCAATAATTGGGCCAATAGCAGCGGTCTGGATGTAAATCCGATTAAGACCGAACTAGTTTTTTTTTGTAAGGAAACAAAATGTCCCAAATATAACTGCTGCCACATTAAAAGGGACACCATATATATCTATATCTGGTACAACCAAATATTTTAGGATAGTATTAGACCTTAAACTAGACTTGAAAGAAAATGTGAAAGAAACATTAAGAAAAGCTTCAATAGCTTTCTATACTCGCAGTAGAATTTTTGGTAAGAGATGCTACCCCAAAAACCCTTCCATCATCAGGTCAATTCTGACTGACATGGTTTGATGGCCTGCCCTTGACAATGCAATCAATCTCAAATCCACGACAAAAAGACTTGCGTGTTCTCGATAAACTCACCAATAAATAGAACTAAAAAGCTGCCAAATTTTAGTAGCGTTTTTCAGGCAGAAGTGCTCGCAGCTCGATGAAGCTGCAAAAACACCTTTTATCTTTCAACCTGAACAGCAAAAATATTAATATTTTCATAGACAGCCAGGCGACAATCAAGGCCATATCGTCAATTGTCTCCAAGTCCAAACTGATTGACCGCTGTCGCAATGATTTGCCGCAAATCAATGAAACAAACATTGTTATAGTTTGATACCTCCCCGGACACTGAAAGAAAGGGCTGATGCACTGGCCAAAACGGTTCATCCATGAAACCAAGCCAAACTGTACCCTAGCTACTTAAGCCAATGGAAAATAAGAAAAAAATAACTCACGAAAATTTCCCCAAAGATGCAAACGAGAAATGGTCAAAACTCCACAATTGTCGGGTTTCAAGAAGTCTTTGGCCAAAAATCTTAAAGAAAAACACAGAATGCATTCAAAAAAAAGGTAGACTGTCCCTTTTGGTTGGTGTCTTTACGGGTCACAACTCAACGGGGGCCCACATGAGTAAAATGGGCATTGGCATATCAGGATTATGCAGATGGTTTCAAGACATTGATGCAGAAGAGGGCTCATATCACTTCCTTTGTGAATGGCCCTGCCTAGCTCAGACAAGAAAAACAGCCCCAAGAGAATACTCCTTCCACGAAGTCCACGAAGTGGGCTACGTTTCAAAAAATTCACTTAGAAACATTCTGAAATTCATCAAAATCTGAGAATGGTTTAAGGAGGCACCCAATAACTAATTCTCCCCCAAATTCCCCCATCTTTCTCCGCACATTGTTCCTCCTACTCCTGGGGACCACAATTCGATTGAGAACCAATTGACATGATTCGACTACCGAGTCATCACCCCATTCAACATAACCTAGCACGCTCATACTCTCGTATGATACATATTAATCCTCCTATCCTACAGCCGGCTGACAGTTATGCTGGTATACGCCAAGTCCCCGTCCTGTATCCGGCTCTCCTTCATTTTTATCAATGATTTCTTGTCCAAGACTTTAAATTCGCTTAATTTTTTTGATCTCATCTGTATTCTCAGCTTCTAAAATTCGTTCCAAGATTCTCAACTCATTTCTTTGAAACTGAAACGCTAACATTGTTAACATTGTTCAAAGGCTACGTATTAAGCGTGTAGAAATTAACGATTCAAAATCTCAATACCAATACGACGAACATCTCTGGAATGAATACATCGTCTACTCTAAAACGTTGCGAAATGTTTAGGATTCTTAAGACAATGCTAGAAATATTTTTCCCCGACGACGTACATTCACCAAAGGCTTGTGTTTAATTCGTATCTTATATCTGAGCAGATGCTCAGGTTACTCACTTGCGTTTCCTATATGGAATCAAAGAGTTCATTGAAAATGATTAGGGATATTAAGATGACAGAAATATTTGTTTCGTTCGATACTTACTTAGGGGGCGCTACAATTCGCTACGAACCTGGGCCTCAACCTACATGCCAGCCAGCTCGGTCTTCGGCTAGCTGCCTCCAGTTTCGCACTCCAAGTTGGTTGAGGTCGTCCTCCACTTGAGCGCGCCACCTAAGGCGAGGTCTTCCTTGTCTGCGTCTACCCTCTGGGGAATCGAAGATCTGCGAGCCGGAGCATTGCTGTCCATTCGCTCTACATGACCTAGCCATCTTAAACGTGATATGCGTATTTTTTTGACCACGTCAATGTTGCTGTACAGCTCGTATAGTTCTTGGTTGAACCTTCTCCTCCAAAGCCCGTTAACGCAGATAAGGCCAAAAATCCTCCGAAGAATCTTATCTTCATCCACTTTAGATAGAGTCCATGCCTCGGCGCCATAGAGCTGGACTGGGATGATTAGGATCTTATACAGAGTCTCCGGGGCTTTGCTACTCAATTGTCTTCTTAGCCTTAATACGGATTGTCACAAGTCGCTCACTTACTTGTCGAAAGCCCAAGACTTCTTGCCTAAGTCTACCGCTTATGACGAATACGCATCCAAATAAACGATGTGGTCTTCTTGCACAATCACCGTAGTACACGTCACAGGTTTTCATCCTCCTTTTGCCCGGCCCATCCCATCGCACTTCCTGGATTCCACGTCCAGATCAAAGTTCGTTGTCCTTAATTCGTTTTTCCGGGTCATCAACAGTTAATCCGTCCTTTTCCGAGGCTATTGGTCGCTTTGTAACTCTCTTTTTTTCATGGCAGTGTTGTTAACCGCACGCACAACCCCGAACTTGGAGGGCCAGGTCCTTTGTTGGATTCCTTGGACAAAAGCAACCGGAGAATCCGGAGGCAGTAACCCGCTTCGGGGATATGAGCGCTGCCGTCGACCCATTAAGGGCTCATCCTCCACCATCTCTACTTCAATGCCTTGACTTGCATTGAATTGTCCCAATGACCTTATCTCCAAATCCGTTGAAGTAGCTCATTAGGGCGTCTGCTTCGTTGACTGTTGACGCCACCGTTGGTCCAATTGATTGGGCTCATCCGCCGTACGTCCTCTTTCTGAGGGGCTCGTGCAAGACTTCTGCGAATCGATCAGAACAGTCATTAAAGCAGAGCATTATAGTGTTGCTATTTTTTCTGTGTTCGACACTCGCGCTTATAAGTTTAGCAGGAATGTCCGGATGGACAGACCAGTACCCAGCACAATTGCAGCAACTGTGCATCACCTGTTTGATGCCTTCCAGTGCCTACCCTATTCATACTTTATCGTTCGATAATAGGCAATATTTGTCCTATCCCTGGTTTTTTATCGCTTTTTCAATAAACAATGCTCCAGCGAAAAAAACAGATATATTCCTCCTCTTTAAAGATTTACCCTTAGTACTCGCATTGCTTTTGAAATTCTCATCGTCTAATATAGAGAATCATTCTTTAACCGCACTACAGGAATGTAAACCTGATTTCGCCTTCGTAAAACTGTTTACAGAGATTCAAAACCAATGTTGTTACACCCTCTCCTCTATTTGTGATTCATTAAAAACTTGTTTAGAAAACCAATGGGTAAAGCAAAAGCCTTATGTGTGCACCTCTAGGAGCATCGATGCTAAGAATATTTGCACACCTCTTAATCAACAAATTGCAAGAGAAATAGTTATTTATTTTGTTCCTAAACCAACTCTGCTTTATTTAATTTTATTTTATTATTTACATCTTCCGACACCCTTTAATCAAATAATTTCAAATTTTCTCCCTTAATATTACAACACATTTATAATAATTTAAAATATTGCCCATGCCCAGTTACACCACCAGCACAACGTGTCCAATTTATACTCGGGGAGGATGTCGACGATGGCACACACGAGTCCCATCCACTCTTCTCCGAAATGGAGGAGCTCGTTAAAGAGGGTGACGAGATCGAATGGAAAGAAACAGCCCGTTGGATAAAATTCGAAGAAGACGTCGAAGAGGGTGGCAACAGATGGTCAAAGCCTCACGTAGCCACACTATCCCTGCACTCGTTGTTCGAGTTGCGAAGTCTCATTATGAACGGAACCATTATTCTTGACATGGAAGCAAACAATTTAGAAACTATTGCTGAATTGGTGTGCGAGAATATGGTCAATGCTGGTACTCTTCCATCCCAATCCAGGGAGAAAGTCAAAGACGCCCTTCTCAGGCGTCATCGCCATCAACACGAAACAAAGAACAAAACAAAAATGCCTATAATACGATCGTTGGCGGACATTGGAAAAAATCACTCATCATCAAAAAGTAAGTTAAGATTTCAGAATTCTATTTATTAAATAAATTTGTTTTGCTTTTCTAAGAGTGTTTTTGAAAAGAATTGTTTGGTTTTTCTGAACTGATCATTTAAAAATAATAAATATGTAACTCATATTTAGGAATTAGATTTAAGATTAATTTAGAACTTTTTAACACAAAAAAAAATATATGAAAAACCGTCAAATAATAATAATAATAAAAAAATACAAAACAATACAAATTAGACCTCCAACACGCTAAACCTGCATCGACAAACACTTTGCATGCCACAGCCTCATCTTCGGGATTTACCGCAGGACGTCCGCCGCCAAGTCCCCAAACCTATGGACCATTTAAGGATCAGCGAGGTTGTTACTTGGCGGTTCCATCAGGTATTCAATCCAAAACTATTCATCGTTAAAGACCAGTTAATGTAGAATATTGCTAAATTGTGCTATGATTGAGATCCTAACTGATTTGTACAGTCGCAGTCGTTTTGTATAACCTTTATTGCTAAAACTTGTCTCCGAGGTATGTGGGATACAAATACAATAGAACTGAGAAAGACTAGCTAAATGTGTAGTCTTAAGTCGAAGTTGTATAGATTGTTGTATAAATTATTGGTGATTTGTTTTAAATTGCACTGCTTAAACGTGGGTGGAATTAATTTAGTTGTAGAAACTTAAATCTTAAAAGGTTATAAATTAAAAAGCTGATAGTGGAACATTGTGGAGAGTATTAAATAATTTTGTTCAAGTTTGCATAAATTAAATAAAAAATGTTTTGCCTAATTGAAGGGGCGCCTTGGCAAAATTTTCTATTACTTACTATTAAAGTTGAAAATTATTTAAATTTATTATAAGCAATAAAGGCTGAGCCAAAAGTTAGTTTGTACTGGTCAAAAATAAGCAACCTTTATATTAACAATATTTTAATTGAAAAATGCAGCTTTTTTATTTTTCTACATTTTGCATAATAAATAGTTCAATGGCCTCAATCTTAGTTAGAATTTTGGGTTTAAGGTCTAGAAATATTTCTAAATTAAAATCTGAAGAAATTGTGGATAAAAGAATTAAATATAATCAGCATCTCCTTTGAAAACAAAAAGAAGGATTTTTATTCGCAATAAGCTTATGACTCCAAATGTTTAAGCTTCAGACAAAACAATTATGTTGACCAAAAAACTCTAAAAAATCTGCACGTTAATTTGTTTATTTATTACGCCTTTATGCAATAACTCCTGAATCGATCATGATGACATTTTGTACTCACAATGTCTGGGCTTGAGACAAAGCAAAATGTACTTTACTTTATGTATCCCGAAAAGAAACCCTTTTTCCCGAAGGAAAGAAAAGCCATTACAACGTACCTTATGATATGCGAAAATTGATTTACATTCCTGAAGGTATGCCATACTCTTAGTTTGGCTATAACGTCTATAAGTATGCATTGCATAGTAATAGTTAGCTTCTGTGTAGCACATGGAACACGAGTGAAGCCACAGGTAATATCGAGGATGCCTAGGTTGTAATTTTAAAGGACGAAATTAGACCTTGTTATGTCAGGAGCCTTAGTGTAGGTAGGGAATTTCAATTATATTCAATTATTTATTTTATTTCTTATTTAACTTTTTGATATTTCTCTCTTTATACCTTATACATATACTTATACTTATACTTACACTTACACTTATACTTATACTTATACTTATACTTATACTTATACTTATACTTATACTTATACTTATACTTATACTTATACTTATACTTATACTTATACTTATACTTATACTTATACTTATACTTATACTTATACTTACACTTATACTTATACTTATACTTATACTTATACTTATACTTATACTTATACTTATACTTATACTTATACTTATACTTATACTTATACTTATACTTATACTTATACTTATACTTATACTTATACTTATACTTATACTTATACTTATACTTATACTTATACTTATAGTTATACTTATACTTATACTTATACTTATTCTTATACTTATACTTATACTCATACTTATACTTATACTTATACTTATACTTATACTTATACTTATACTTATACTTATACTTATACTTATACTTATTCTTATACTTATACTTATACTTATACTTATACTTATACTTATACTTATACTTATACTTATACTTATACTTATACTTATACTTATACTTATACTTATACTTATACTTATACTTATACTTATACTTATACTTATACTTATACTTATACTTATACTTATACTTATACTTATACTTATACTTATACATATACTTATACTTATACTTATACTTATACTTGTACTTATACTTATACTTATACTTATACTTATACTTGTACTTGTACTTATACTTATACTTATACTTATACTTATACTTATACTTATACTTATACTTATACTTATACTTATACTTATACTTATACTTATACTTATACTTATACTTATACTTATACTTATACTTATACTTATACTTATACTTATACTTATACTGATACTTATACTTATACTTATACTTATACTTATACTTATACTTATACTTATACTTATACTTATACTTATACTTATACTTATACTTATACTTATACTTGTACTTATACTAATGCTTATACTTATATTTATACTTATACTTATACTTATATTTATATGTATCAGTATCGATCTGCCCGTCGAAGCCACCACACGGGTGCACGGTAAGAGAGTGAAGCCGCGGAGTGCTGCTGCCTGTGCGTTTTCTTTAAAAAAAATACAAAAAAAAAGCAAAGAAAAACAACAAAAATATATATATATTACTCAATCATATATATATATCAATCTCGGGCGCGAACCGACAACATTGAGTGCCCGTGTTGTGAAAATTTATTTGATGCTACAACACCAAGGCATCACGCAAATAAAAAAAGAATACCCACCAACGGAAATATACTCGCAGTAAGCATTCCTTGCAACTTTTCCTTTCCTTATCTCACTCACAGACGATTTTACTTGAACATTGCGACTTGTTCATCAAGTCTAGTCGTTATCGTATAGAAGGAGAACCGTTTGGCAATACGAGAAAGCCAACTGGGACGGTCTCAATAACTATTTCAGGACCTTTAACTGGTCACTATGCTTCCTCGATAGTGACATTGATTCCAGCGCAGACATGGTTACAAATTTAATTCTTTTAGGAATGAGAAATTTTATCCCAAACAGGTCGAAGAGTATCAAACCTAAGAAAAACTCATGGTTTGATTTGAGCTGTAGAGAGGCTATCAGGTTAGGAAATGTAAGTTTCCGTTGTTACAAAGCCAACATCACTGAGGAAAACCGGAAAAAGTTTCAGCAAGCTAGAAAGGCCTACAATGTTCATATTCGAAAAACCAAATTTTTACATAAGCAAAAAATTCGGCAAAAAATACTGCAATGTCCCAAAGGCAGTAAAAATGTTTGGTCATTTGTAAAAAAAGTAAAGAATTCTTCGTCATCATCAGTTCCTACTGACGACAGTACTCTCAGCTTTTCATATTCTTTCCAGATTCACATCCATGTTCTTCGGATGTTGAACTGCAACGGCAGCGTATGATAAGTTCATTAAATTCTGATCTTGACAGCATTGTATAATGGGGAATAAGAAATCGCGTAGAATTTAATGCTTCTAAAACTCAATGTTGTCTTTTGTCGTTAAAGCAAAACATACCTCCTCGAACAGTAACAGAAACATTTACATCTCTTGAGCACCACCGTAATGTTTCGTGCCTTTCGTTATTTTTTACAAACAATGCTCTAGCGAAATAGCCAGCTGCATTCCTCCCCTGAAACGATTCAACCGTAATACTCAAACTGCTAGGAATGCCCATCAGTTTACCTTGAGCCTAACTTCGGACGTACTGTTAAGTATAGAGATTCTTTTTTTAGTCGCACCACACGAATGTGGAATGCTTTGCCAGGCTCTGTTATTCCCTCCCATTTTGATATGCAGAACTTTAAAACTAATGTGCATCGGTATCTCCTCTTTTATCCCTCCTCATTTCCCTAATGATCGTGCGGTGTTTAAACATTTTAACGGTACACACAAACCCCTTTCGCGCGTGTAAATTATAAAAAAAAACTTATATTTATACTTACATATACTTATATCTTAGGACTTAGGAGCTTAAACTTAGGACTTCAGCAAGAAAGTTATTAATGAAAAACCAAAGAAAAGCCGAAAATTTTGCAGTTCTTCCCACCTCCATTTTTGTATGGAAAAAATGTTAATTAACGAGCCCTACATCCGCAAGTTTCATTAAGTTCCGACCTTTGACGACCGAAAACTACATTTCGACTGGTACTGGACTACACAGCAATGCCATATGTTTGATGTTTGTCCTGATTTTGTGAATGTTCACCTCCTTACAGTCCGGGGTGGACCTGGGCCTCGACCAACAAGCTTCTCCAGCCAGCTGGGTCCCTAGCTAGCTGCCTCCAGTTTCGCACCTGGAGTCGGTTGAGGTCTTCTTCCAATTGTGTTCGCCACCTGAGTTTTGGTCTTCCTCTACTGCGCCGTCCATCTGGGGTGGATTCGAAAATTATCCGGGCCGGAGCATTGATGTCCTTCCGCTCTATATGACGCAGCCATCTGAGACGTTGAATTTTCACTCTTTTGGGTAGGTCTGTGTCGCTGTACAGCCGGTACAGCTCTTCATTGTATCTTCTTCTTCACTCTTCGTTAAGGCATACGGGATGGGTCTTTACCCACCTTTACGGAATAGCGGGCGTTTTCCGACGTCATTTTACACAGGCGGACGAGTTGGGAAGGGATGTTAAAACTGCACATTGCTCTATACAACTCGTCTATATAAATGCTGTCGTAGGCGGCTTTGAAATCGATGATAAGGTGGTGGGTATTGATTTGAAGTTCTTTGGGTTTTTTCCAAGATCTGCCGTAATGTGATTATTTGATCGATAGTGTACTTTCCTGGCCTAAAACCGCACTGATATGGACCTATCAGGTTGTTGACGAATGGCTTTAGGCGTTCACACAATACAGCAGACAAAATCTTGTAGGCGATGTTGACGAGACTGATACCCCTATAGTTGGTGCAGCTCAGAGGGTCTCCTTTTTTAAGAATCGGGCAAATTATCCTGATATTCCATTCATCGGGCATGCTTTCTTCTAACCATATCTTGCTTATGAGTTGGTGCATACTTATAACCAAATCATCGCCTGCAGCTTTGTAGAGCTAGCTTTATTTCATCCAGATGTGGTGGGCGGAATTGTTGGTCTACTCCGCCCAGAAAAAGTGGATCATTCGGCCTGACAGCGGAATTCGTTTCGTCATCGCCGTTATACAGTCTGCAGAAATGATTTTTCCATATTATCAGCATCGACTGCGATTCAACTACGATGTTTCCTTGATCGTCTTTGCAAACTTCAGTTCGAACTCTGTACTTTGACAGTTTCTTTGTACCTTTTGGTAAAACTTTTGAACTTGTGGTGGTCATGTAAAACCCAGCACTTCAGTCGCGCCTTCCCTGATGGCATTTTGGCAATGTTGCCACTGGTTCTAAATACTTGATGCTGGCGGTAAAGGACTCCTTTGGAGGTTATTTGAGACTCAATCGGAAAAGGATCTGGAGATTTCTTGCGATTGCAGCCGTCCGACGTTAAACTTCCTCACAGTATTACCTGTTCTTGGCGTGGGTCGTGATATCCTAAGTCGTACCGTGGCTACAACGAGGTTGAGGTGTGGGAACTTGGTACTAGCTATTACAATTTTTCGCCCGCAGCAAAGTCAATTAGCCTGAATCCGTTATCGGAGGTGGTGTCGTGCAAGCTGTGTTTTCCGATTGTACCACTAAAAACATCTTCTCTCCCTAGCTTGGCGTTAAAGTCGCCTAGCACAATTTTAATGTTTTTTTGTGTCATCATCGTTTTTCTCTGTGGGGGCATGCGCGCATATAAGGCTTATATTGGCAAATTTAGCCTTAATGTGCATTGTCATGAGGCGCACGTTGACACATTTGTATCTCAAAACCCCTTGCCTGAGCTTGCCTCCAACGATGAATCCACATCCAAATAAGCGCTGTTTTTGTTGTGTAAAGCAATAGCTGCCGTATTATATGTATATTGCAGTTTTTCATTTTTCTTTTGCCCAGGCCGTCCCATGGCATTTCTTGGATGGCGGTGATTTCTGCCTTATAGCAGTCAACCTCCGCTAGCTGTTCGGCTGCACGTGGTCTGTTAGGGGACCTAACATTCTACGAACATATCCGAAATCCGTTGTCCTTATTTCATTTGCAGGGTTCGTCATCAATGAATCCGTCCGTATCCAAGGCTTGTGGTTGCTTCGCAACTAGTTGATTTTGACATGGCTGGTAATTTACCCCGACGGCACAACCCCCAACCTGGAGGACCAGGTCCTTATTGTGACTCCAAGGACGAAGAGTCTGATAAACCGCTCCTTATAGGCCAGAGCTCCGAAAACCTCGTAGTAACCCATATAAGATGTTCACTAAGTAGTTCAGCCTGACTGAAACTGTAGACGCCACCGTTGATTCCATCTAGATAATTCTTCCGCTGCTGCCTGGATGCAAGGAGTAATGTCTTTGTGGTAACACTCCTCCTCCCCCCCCCCCTCTCTCGTTTGCTGCCACCAACAACCTTCCAAAGGGGTTGGAACCCAATCTCTAGTTGAGGTACTAGGCACCCTATGTTCACCACGTGGAGGTGAGAGTAGGAGTTGATAGACAGGGGTGATTTGTGGGTGCTTGTACCCACACACATATCTACCCTTTGAACTTTTGCATTAGATCCCTTGAAAATCATATTAAAATAAAAAGGTTTCTATTTTATTTGGCATTTTGATATTTTGGGATATACTTAATTAATTTACCTGGAAATCAAACACTTTGTTTCTATCAAATGACCTTAAGGATTTCCATAAGGATGTAGCAATAAAAACAGAATAATTTAGTTTAGATATAAAAAATAGTATTTTTTGACAGATTTCTATAAATCAACATCTATTTGAAGTTAAAGAGCGGACACACCATAAGGAATGAAATAATATAAAGAACATTAGATTTCCTTAAATAAAAATTCAACTCCCTCCGTCGCGTCGGCATCGATAAAAATCAGTTGGAATCTCAATAAAAAGCCGTGGTATAAGGAAGTACATTAACCTTTTATGGGGCAACATATTAACCAGCGCCTTATTCTCTGTGTCTGCACCATTAATTCACAAAAATTCATCAAAATGTTATTCACAAAAAATTAAATGAAATTCTATATCAAAAAATTTTTATATTTATAAACATTATCAGCCAGCTTAATGTATGCTTATATGTAATTAAAAAAATAAAAACACTAAAATGTATATCTTCAACTTTTGAATTATAAATATTTAGTAGGTCAAGTTTTGATAAGCTTCCGTCTATCGACCTTCGTTTTAAGTTGTTATTTGTTTATGATTTATTGCTTTCATCATAGTTAATTGAATTATCGAGTACGTAGCGAACAGATACTTTTGTTTCAGATACTTTTTAACTGAAACAAACACTATTAACTTTATCTTTGACAATCCCTGGTTATCTCTGGTGCAATTCAGTTTAAACTCAAGCTTGGAGGCTAGCCTTATCTATGAGTCTTTTTTGTTAAAAAAAAATAAAAAAAAAATACATAATTAACTAGACATCGTGGGTTCTTGCAAATATATTTTTTTCTGATAATGCAAAGTTTTATTTTCTTTATTTTTGGATCAGTTTATGGAAATATTTTTGCCAGTTTATATACAAGTTTGACTTTTATTGTTTCTGTTCTTCTTATAAAGATAGAAGAATAATCTTAAAGCATTTATATTATTGAACCCATTTGCATTTTAAACTGAAAACGACATAAAAAGAACTGATTAAATGTAAAATATGACAAAATAAAATTAAAAGTTCAAATTATTTATCAGGAATAAGAAATTAGTTTCCTATTTGGTGGCTGTTTTTTTTTTTTCTTTAATATAATAAATGCAAAAATTAGTTTCTATAAAATAAATTTGGGGAAATATTATTTATTATAATAACCTTTTTCTGAAAAAAACCTCAAAAAAACTAGTTTAAATTTCACACCAATTTTTTTTTATTTATTTATAAAATAAATATCTAAACATTGATTTAAATTTAACTTCGTAAAAATATTATTAATCCTTATATGTATACATAAATTCTTATGATAATACGTATGATATGACACTTATGTAAATTTATCAAAAAACATAAAAGGCAAATTATTTTGAAAAAGAAAAATTATATTTTTTAACCATATATGTATTGTCTAGGTGATTTCGGGCATCCATTCACTAATCAATCCGGTGGTATAGGTGTAACGACATGGTTTCATGCTGGTGCATCAACATCTGGGGCAACATCTTCCAATCACAGCTGTTCAGCTTCCAGTGGTCAACAACCACTAGGTTCATTGCAACAAATTTTTCATGTTTCCTGTTTCCTGTTTTTCTTATCATCCAATTCGACCATAAATGTCCTGTTACACCCTTAACAATTCATCTTTGTCATTTCAAAATTCTTTATGCTAAACCTTTTCTGATTAGGTTTTTTAAGATTCGTTTACATATATTTTACTTATAAAAGCTGTTTTTTTCCAAACTTCTAAATATTGTAAATAAATTTGTGAATGAAATTATAGAACTTTTTTTTTATGTGACGTACAAAATATCATCTTCATCTACATATATAACACTTTCTTCTTATCATCCAAACTTTCCATTTTCAACACAAAACAGTGATTATGTTTCTGTTTTGTTTTACTTCTTTCAACAAATTTCATAATTTAGTACTTTTTATTGTCAGATAATGCTTTTTTAAATAAGTTGATTGCTTAAAAGAAAAATTATTGAAATTTAAAAAAGGAGACAACAAAATAAGTCGCGCATACGCCCGAGTGTTTCAAATTTGAGAAGACAGAGTTTTTTAAAGATTAATAAAAAAGTACATAAATAAGGAGTATTTTCGAAAACAGGAACAGGTGACAGATTTTTGTTTTTCTGGACTGCTCATCTAGTTAGTGACATGAAGGTTAGAACTCACACTGGACTAAGAAACAGACAAATCTCTGGTTCGGTATTGTCGCGGTTTTGTGCAAAATTTTTGGCACATACGCTCTGTTTCATAGAAATTTCTGGAAACAGTGATAGCAGCTTTCAAACTGCGAACAGTAGAGACGACCTATTGTGCCTTTTAAACCAAATTTGAAAAAATGATCTTTGAAAAGAATGTTTAACTATTTAGACCATTAGTTCTTTATTTATCGAAAAACAAAAGTGAATTTCTTAAAACTACAACACACTACAAGGCTTCGAACGTCTATCCTTCAAAGTTCAAAGTTAAGGTTTGCCAAGTTGCCTTCTACCTAAATAAGAACCAAAAAACGACTTCCCGAGGTAGTTCCTCTTCGCTCATGCGAGCTAGGTGCCCAGCCTTATGCAGTCTAGCGAGCTTTATATTTTCCACAACATCTGCTTCGAGGTAGATTTCATCTTCTCTAGAAACATTCGCTCTTGCACACGGGGCCAACAATTCTGCGTAAGTTTTTCCTCTAGAAAGTGGTTTAGAGATCAGAGTAACATATGGGAGGTGTACGAATGGTCGACAAAAAATGTCCACTGGACAAGTATAAATTTCATCGACTTTTAAAATGTCGATTGAAGTTTGATCGACAAAAAAAATGTTCAGTTTAAATTCCAGACTATTTAAGTGTCGATTGAAAAGTTGTCGATAAAAATACGACTTTCATTCAAAATACTTTAAAAAAAGAGGAATGCTCTCTTTTAATTTGTAACCTCAGTTTGTTTTTCTAAACTCTCTATAAAAAAGTAATATTCTACATACAAACGCCCCTTAATAATAAAATTTGTTTTTACATTTATAACGCCACCGATATAAATATCTTTTTAATCTTTTATAAAAGATAAACAAACCCGTCAATACGAGACGATATTTTCAAAATCGACTTTATAAAAGTCGACATTTTTATCAGTCGGAATTTTTACCAATCGACCTTTTGAAAATCGAGATTAGGCGTTTTTCAATTTTCGATCAGAGCAGAGTCTGAGTTGCCAAAAAAAAAGTTGTATTTCTTTTTTCGCTCATAACGTTCAGATCTTCAATGTTGTATTTCTTTTTTCGTTCAGAGAATGACTAGAGCGTGCTCTAAGCACGCTGTGTGCGCTCACGATAAATTGATTGAGCATCCTGAGTAAAATGTTGAACGTAATCAACCTTACATCTGACAAGCGTAAAAGCAACAAAAAAATGTTCAAAACAATTAAAATGGCGGATGAGGTTAGTCGCTCTGGTGAAAGACATACATTTTGTTTCACAAATATATAAAAAAAAATAAATATTTTTGGCCATGTGCTCAAACGAATTTCAAAACTATATCTGTTCTGTGAACAGTAACAAAACAGACTGAATTTTGTTTATAAATCTTCATAATTCCTCCTTTAGCATAGCGCCACTTATGGGAAATACTTTCAACCTAGCTAAGAACCTTCCTAAATTTTGAAATTTTTTCGTAGTGATATCGCCCTCAAATTTCTAAAAAACTTTCTAATCGCTTGAAAAATAAAAAAATTAGTTAAATTGTTCATGCCCTTCAAATTAATATAAAACACATAATCTTTTACAATTTCAATTGATGATTTTGAAATTACATATGTCATATCGTATAACCACAAAAATGTATTTACGATTTCTTTGCAAACTTAATTTTTTTATTTTTCCAAGCTTTGCAAATAATTCTTAATTAGTCTCAATCACAACTTTTCAGTTGTGTTTTCTGGGTAAGCTGTTTGATCGAAAACGCAACTGAGTCCTGAAAAACAAATCCCGATGATTTATCTGCCTTTTTCCTTTTACACCTTCTATCAAAACAAAGAGAAATCGAGAAATTCTGGCGGTTTTTAAAAGGATTTTCAGCCCTTTTATAAATCTTGTTGATTCTTTAAAATAAAAAAAAATTCTAAATCCTTAAATCTAAAGGAAACATGCATATTCCCAACCTGGCACCTTTAAATCCTACAGTAACGTTAAGCAGGAGTTGCAGACCTTCCTTGCTTTTTTATCGAAAAGAAACTTCAATTTTAAAAATACATTTTGGCTTGAGAGTCTCAAAGAGTAAAAATAAAGGAATGTTTGTTCTTGTTGATTCTCATCAATTAATATAACCAGATTCATATAAATAGATGAGTATGTAGCAGTTTTTTATAAAAAGTAGAGAATCAGAGGGATATTGTAACGAGGAATTCTGTTTTTCGGGATTTTCTGAGACGGGATTTTGTTACGCGGGATTTGGTTTATCGGGATTTCAAAACGTAGAAAATAACAAATTTAAAACATCTTCTTGGATAACTTTTTTGCAAGAATGTGCCAAATGAAAGCATTGAACATCCTCGATGAGTATACACTCGTGTTTAAAAGTAACATTTCATTTTCTATTAAAAAACAATATTCAGTGAACTGTTTACGATTCTTAAGTTAATTGAGTTTACATATTATTGAATATAATGCATGCAGGAGAAGGTATTATACAACAATTCATTGTGTCAATTCAAGTCTTTTATTGTAAAAGTACAAACTATTTTTTTTTTATTTATTTGATTAAAAAATAAAAAAAAGAACTATATTATCACAATTCCAGTGGATGAGCATTTAAGTCCATCAGCAATGCATTTATCTGCTAATAATTCATTTAAATCAACTGGAATAAATGACAACGGAAACGGAAGATTTTTATCTATTCCAGGAAATGGTAAAAAGACAAATTATTTAGAAACCAGTTGTTTTAATATTAAATATGAAATATAAAATAAATAAAATTGCATAAAATATAGAAATAAAATTGAAATCGGTTTGACATTTGAAATATTATTTTTTTATGGGAATTAAATTAAAATAGACAACCAAATTGAAATTAATAAAAAAAAACAATGCTGCATGAGCCTGCTTTCAATATTCCCACATCGCTTTCATTCTAGAAATATCTTAAAATTCATAATTTACACTTTAGATACACAATTTCCATACCACCCTGTATCACGTTCATAAACTTATTTTTAATACTAAAATAAGCATGCTTTTTGCACAACATTAAACCAAAAATGTTTGCTAGAACTGTTTGTGTTTAAAAAAAAAAAAAGAAAAAACCTGCTCTTTGAAAATATAATTAAATAATTTTATTCTTTAAAATTCAGATGACATGATCAAGAGTCCAAGTAGTCAATCAATGACCAGAAATATAAGCTCCAATGAACTCAATGACCATCGTGGTAATACACATTTTATGAGAAAAATACCGCCAGGAGCTGAGGCCAGTAACATTTTGGTTGGAGAGGTGGATTTTCTCGAGAAGATACTATCGGGTTTCATTAGATTGCATTCAGCTGCAGTTATGGGCGATTTGACAGAAGTTCCAGTTCCAACAAGGTGAGTTTCATTTTTTATAAAAAAAAATCTAAAAATTCTTGGTTTTAAAAAAAAAGTAAGAACATTTGCCGAAAATGCGGGCCTTTGCTAGCGAGTACTGACTACTTATAGCCAGAAATTTGCAACACAATTACTGGTGTTCCCTTAGATTCTACTTTGTTGCCAACTCGCGTTGATATGTTTATCAACGGTGTTTTCTCTAAAACTAGATCACTGAAGATTGCGGGAAATCAGCAGAAACATTTGGATCTCTTAAGCCGACTGACTGTGTGAGAATCAGTACATGACGGAAGTGGGAAAGGAGTTTCACTGCGCGACACATGCGACACGCCAACGGAGAGAATACGAACGACCCCTGCACATTATCCAAACGACACATTCCCAGACTGTACTCCAATCTAGTTGTACATAATGAGCACAAGCAACGATGAAAAACCGGACAAACTGGAAATTAAAATGAGTGTCTCTCTTATTGTTTTTTTTTTATAATCAATAATCATTTTTGTACACCAATCTAAGAGTGGAGTTACGAGTTAGTTCTTAGTTGGTGATAGCTTCTATTGAGAGACAGTCGAAATTTTGCTTCGTCGATAAACCCGAGAAGTCTTTGAAGTTGAAATAAAAATAAATTGTAGTTATCCATGCCAGAAATAAAGAGTTTTATTTAACCCCTAGGGCGAAGGATCCCACATACATATATTTGAAAAAGTACTTAGGCAATCAAATTTAAAATCTCAACAAACTTGATTGATATTCTAGTGTCCAGTCAGGATTCAAGCCGCAAGACCTCTGAAGATTGCACAAGAAACTGGTTTAATGACTTGATTTCGGGTACTTCGTAGAGTCGTTTGTTGCTATAGTGTTTTTGCTATTGTCGATTAAAGACAAGCTCGGTGTTTACCGCCAGAATCCTCCTTTCGAAACGTTGAAGATGGCTCATCGCTGTCTTTTGAATATGGTGTATCACAAGGGAAAACTGTAACTGATAGTTGGCCTGAGTAACTGCTTGTATATAAACAGTTTCGTTGACTTATTTACCCCAATGCTTTTTCATAATAAGGAATGTACACAATGGAACGCATAGTCGGCTTTGTTAAGCACTTCCTTGGAATCAATATTAGCTGTATTACTCCAAAAGTAGTACTCGAAAAGTCTGGAAATGTGGTTTTCGAATTTTCGGGCTGCAATAATTGGTGATGTCGAGGAAACATTTGTAAGCGAGATAAAGAGAATGGTCTCACAGTTGGTTGGCACAGCTTAATGGAATGTCATCAAGTTAAAGAAAAGAAGGTTCCTTTTTGAACCTTTGGTGAGTTTGGCCTTGAGGTATTTGATTGATTAGCTTATGGATAAGGGCTTCTATCCGTACGCTCTTGAATGCTTCTTTAGCATCAAAAAAAAGCATCCAAGGTTGCTGTTGAGTTCTATGCAGACTTCAGACTGGAAGTTTATTAATAAATGCAGTGTCGAGTGACTTTCACGATAACCAAACTGCATGGTGGAAATGAATTGTAGTATTTCTTGAGCCTTATGAGGATAACATTTTTCTAAATCATGCTGATGTTATATAGGAAGGATACTGTAGCTGGAAATAAATTGGAATTGCAACGATTTTGGCTGGTTTTTTTTTCACTTTCCGGGGAAGTATCAGTTGTTGATGCAATTGCTTACGATAATTACAAAAATTTACATCACTACTTGATGCAGTAATTGAAAACTCCATCTGGTCCAGCATATTTATTTTGACTTGGGATTGCTGATGATTTCGGTATATCTTCTCCGGATTGCAGAATTTAATGATTTCTCTTGGATATCGTTGTTGTTGTGATCAGTAAAATTGCGAAACATTGAACTTAGTCATAGAAGTTTGGTTTATCACTACATTTAGTTCTCTTTGTTGATTCCTTACAGTCGTTTCCTCAGCCTTTGCCTGTAAGAATATAATTTCTCCACATACTTCAGGAGATGCTCTTACCTATCCTTTTAAATGTTGAGTACTTTTTGGACCTTTGGTGTCCATTACTTAGATTTTAGTTGGCAAGGTAAACTTTTCTTCTATATCCTTTAGTCTGTAGTCTTTCCAATGTTCTGTAATTAATTAAATTCTCTTGTTGACTAAGTGGTAAATAGAAAGTGGAACTGTTTTATGGTCCGAGTCAATGGGTATGGGTATACAATTGTGCAGGTATAGCTTCTGATTTCTGGGGAATATAAACAAAGTTAGTGATTAAAAGAAAGAAATTTAATGTCGAATGAGTTCAGGGAAAAATTGGTTTTGATTGCGATATAATAACAACAAAAATGTTCTCCACTTCTATGGTAGGTCCATCCAGCCTACGGTAGCTTTTCCTTCATTAACGCAATTTGGTGCAACTGCAGTCTTAGTTTTTTTCCATGACTATGAACAAGTCGTGCTGTTGTGCTGTTGGTTGGTTCATTCTTCGTAGGTTCGTGACCTTTATTGCAACAGCTCTTGGTCACCTTGACTGGAGTTGTTATCTGTTATTATGCCTTGGTGGTGCTGCTTTTGTCGTCGAGCCAATGTACATATCTTACCGCGTTGAGTAGAAGGTTATATTGGAACTTCCTCTCATTGATACTCAACTGGAATAAAGAACTTAATTTTAGTGTTTTTTCAATTCTTAATTTACATTGATATGTAAATAAGATCGCCGAGAACTGAATTGAATTTAAGATTTATAACTAACGAAATGTTTCCCTAGAAAACTATTAATTTTTATATACATATATTTATTTCAACAGATTTCTTTTCATTTTACTCGGTCCACCGGGAAGCAATAGTAATTTCCATGAAATTGGTCGTGCAATGGCAACTCTCATGTCTGATGAAATTTTCCACGAAGTTGCCTACAGAGCACGCAAACGCGATCATCTCCTAGCTGGAATAGATGAATTCCTTGATGCTGTAACAGTATTACCACCCGGTGAATGGGATCCAACAATTCGTATCGAACCACCTGCAGCCATACCCTCACAAGAAGTGCGCAAACGTCCTCCTGAAGCCCACAAAGAAGAAGTCGACGAAGAAGAAGAGGAACAACGATTACGTGAGGAATCCGGCTTATCACGTACCGGTCGACTATTTGGTGGTCTCGTTAATGATTTCAAAAGAAAAGCTCCATGGTATTGGACAGACTTTACAGATGCATTATCCCTGCAGTGTGTGGCATCATGGATTTTCTTATATTTCGCATGTCTATCGCCAATCATTACATTCGGTGGTCTGTTGGGTGAGGCAACTGGTAAAAATATGGCTGCCATGGAGTCTTTGGTGTCGGGTTTTGTGTGCGGCATGGGTTATGGATTTTTCTCCGGCCAACCACTTACGATATTGGGTTCAACTGGACCGGTACTTGTTTTCGAAACGATAGTCTATGATTTTTGTCAAAATCAAGGATGGGACTATATGACTTTTCGGTTTTGGATTGGTACATGGATTACCGTGATTCTGATAGTGTTAGTTGCCATCGATGCAAGTGCTCTAGTCTGTTACATCACACGGTTTACAGAGGAAAACTTTGCTACTCTAATTGCATTTATTTTTATTTATAAGGTGAGTCTAACCGACCTTTAAAACAAACAAGTCTAATTTCTATTTTTTCTTCTTAGGCTGTTGAAAATGTACTGGCTATCGGGAAGAAGTTCCCCATCAATCCAACTGTTCCATACGATTGTGTCTGCACTCCGCCCATGGGAAGCAATGCCACCATCTTGGAATGGGCTAAATACGACAAAGGCCAATGTCTGGTGAGCACTTCAACTTTGGTTATTCCAGCTCACAAGATATAACATTTTTTGTTTTCATTTAAGTTTCGAAGTGGAACCCTCCTCGGAATGGATTGTGATCAACCCGAAACCGCAAATGTTTTCCTGATGTCAGTTATTCTCTTCTTGGGAACCTTTGTCGTTTCGGTGATTCTCAAAGACTTCAAAAACGCTCTATTCTTCCCATCTGCTGTGCGTCAATTTATCAGCGATTTTTCCGTAATCATTGCAATTTTTTCAATGTCCTTCCTTGATGGTATTATGAATGTACCTACGCCAAAACTAGAAGTTCCACACGAGTTTAAGCCGACATTGCATGAAAGAGGATGGTTCATACCGTTGTTTGTGGAAAAGAATCCATTTTGGACAACAATCATTGCTGTATTTCCGGCAATGTTGGGAACCATTTTGATTTTTATGGATCAACAAATTACAGCTGTCATCATAAATAGAAAAGAGAATAAACTAAAGAAGGGTTGTGGCTACCATTTGGATCTTTTTGTTTTGGCCATACTTATCCAAATTTGTAGTCTTATGGGACTTCCATGGTAAGTTTGATAGAAAATTCGGTGGAGAACAACAAAGTTCGTTTTTGGTAGAGGAACTTCTTTTTATATTGTAGCATTTCCATATCTTGAATTTCTTAAATTTTGTATTTTAGGTTTGTTGCTGCAACAGTTTTAAGTATAAACCATGTCAATTCACTGAAAAAGGAATCAGAATGTGCTGCTCCCGGAGAGAAACCACAGTTTCTGGGGGTTCGAGAACAACGCGTTACACATATTTTGATATTTTTAATGATCGGAGGATCTGTTTTATTGACACCGTTACTTTCTCACATTCCGATGCCAGTGTTGTTTGGAGTTTTTCTTTATATGGGTGTTGCGTCGCTGAAGGGACTCCAATTTTTCGATCGGATATTGATAATGCTCATGCCAGTGAAATACCAACCAGATTACATGTTTTTGCGTCAGGTAAGATGCGAAATAGGATTTTTTAATGTAGATTTAAAAACAATGTCAAACCAATCTAAAGTATACTAATTTTAACGGGTTGGTCCAAAGAATAGTATAGAAATCGTCCATAAAATGCATAGAGTGCATAGATGAGTGACATCTGGTTTTTGGTTTTTTGTGTTGTATAGTGGAAAGTTTTTTTTATGCAAACTGTCCTAGGACAGTTTGTTTATTACAGAAATTAATTTATGCCTACACTGTGCAATTCTACGAGAGTTTGTGTTTTCTTGTTTTAGCCGAACAACACGAATTGGAATAGTTTGAAAGAATCGGAAAGATTTTTTCTTGCCATTTCAATTTAAAAGCATTCAAAACTTATGTTAACCGATACCTTCTGTTTAATTTTGCAATGTTAGTGTTGTTAAATTAAATTTCAATTCAAACGATAACCATGAATTAGTATTGCATTCGTTTTCAAATTCGTTACTTCCATTAAAAATGTGAAAAATCCAATTTCGTTTATATGATGTGAATTCACACCAAGTGATGCAGATCATCGGCGAGTGAAATTGACTTGGCGAGTGAATTTTCCGTGGAATTTTCGCCTCACTCGTGAATTTTATGATTATTTTTTAGATTTGCCGTGATTTATATTATTTTCATTTACTGATAATAACAATTTAACATAATTTTTAACTGTAAAAACTGATTTAATTTCAGGTCCCAATCAAAAGAGTTCACATATTCACACTCATCCAATTGGCTTGCCTTATAGTATTGTGGCTTATAAAATCATTTCCCCAGACATCGATACTATTCCCATTGATGTTGGTAGTAATGATTGGAATACGAAAATCATTGGATCTGTTGTTTACACGACGAGAGTTGAAAATATTGGACGACATTATGCCTGAGATGACAAAACGTGCTTGTGTTGATGATGATTTGCACCAATTGGAGGATGGAACAGCCGAGGTGGGAATGTTTGGTAGATTGCTAGTTTGTTGTTTAGGCGAAAATAGTCATAAAACATTAGGAAAAAAGAAATAATATCTCACATTAAACAAAACCCAAAAATCACTTCAATAATCACTTTGAGTTATTTCACATGTGATACTTTATTATTGTAAAAAAATATATATTTTAGTTCGATCACATGCACACCTACATACATATATAGTCACTTTCTTGCAAAACATTCTGTAGTACCATCTTTTTTTTTAGTTTAATGTTTCTTTTTTATTGTACTTTGAAGAAAAAAACACTATATTTTATTATCTGAAGGTTATTTTGCAAAGCAATCGCATGGTGTGGGATTATGTCAACACACCGCTAATTTCTATATTTAATGAATGATTTGCACACTATTTTGAAAAACTTTGATTCAATTTTTTTATTATATTTATTATAGTGTATTAATAAAAAATATCTCTAATGTTTTAGGTGTCAAACTTAAATATATTATTTGAATACACTTAAATAGAAGGAAAAAATGTGACCATCATTTTGGTGTTCAAACACTGTAACCAACTCAGCCAATTAGGCCTTTGAAATCATTTAAATCAGAAAATATTATTCTTAGTAAATTTGGTTGCAAGATCTTTCCTTAGAATTATTTAAATACTTAGAAAAATCCAATTGAATGTTTAGTTCACTCAAAATAAGTGACTTGAATTCATGAGAATCAACAAGAACAACCATATTTTCGAAGTTAATTTTAAAATATGCTAGCATTTGTTTGAGATAAAAAGCTTTCAGTTTCTATGCATTTTACAAGATTTTGATAAATATTGA
Source organism: Platycheirus rosarum (assembly GCA_963971375.1). Lineage (NCBI taxonomy): Eukaryota > Metazoa > Arthropoda > Insecta > Diptera > Syrphidae > Platycheirus > Platycheirus rosarum. The sequence continues at coordinate 29,207,293 of OZ020507.1, forward strand.
ACTTATAGAATACCGTAATAGATTACTAACAACAAATCATAGTTACTCTAAACGGCAGGTTTTAACTAAGGACAACTTTTTATACAATCAAAGCCTCTCGAAGCACCAAACTTGGGCTTAGCTAAATTGTAGGTTTTTATCATTAGATTCTCAAAACTTTAGTGAATTAAGTTAAATTGAGTGTATCTTTATGTATACATTGTTCAATTATAAACAAAAAAGGCCCAAAGTGCAATTACTGCAAACATTTTTCATGCATTTTTATTGCTTATGAGAACCTCCATTATAAGATCAACTTAGTCACAATATTATTAGTCAAATTGTATTTAAATCAATTATAACAAAAACAATGGTGCAGTTTTAAATAGTAAATAGTTATTATAGTAATAAGAAATTAGAAAATATTAGAACGTTTGTTTTAGATGTGCTTATATGAATTAGTAAAAGGAAATTGATGAGATGAAAATTAAAGTAAGAATATTATCCTGAAGAGGTTTTCATTCGTGGCAAAGTAATTAAGTAAAGTTACTGATCAAGATTTTTTTTAGCAGGTTAAATATAAATGAACTAATTGTTTTTTACATATATGTATATGTAATTTTATATTTAAGTAGAGTTTATTTGTATAAACATTCCAATGTTAAATTTAAAGAAAAAAAAATAACAAAGTTTAAATATATTAAGACAATTGCCTATTACGATTAATATTTACATATTTTTAAATATTTAAAAAAAATATTGAAAATAAAAAAGAAATATTTAAATAAAATTCCAAAATACTGTTGAATCTTTACAAAACTTTTTTTTTATTTTATTTGGTTTGTTTTCTTCTTTTTTTTTTTTGTATCCCAGCTATGGTTTTTTGTTGATGTCAGTTTTGATTTCCCTTTTTTCCACAATTTTTGTTAGAAAACATCAATGGTGACAGACAAAGAAGTAGATAAAATAAAATTTTAAACTTGAAAGATATTTCATAAAAACATTGTCAGCCAAGATTAGTAAGAGAAATCACCAAAAAAACGCGCCTCTTGGCTTAAGATGATTTATCGGCCAATAAAGGGGTCCTCTACCAAACGCTCCGAAGACCAGTCAGCAACAACAACAACAGATTTGAACCCTTCGCAGACCTTTTTTCTAAATTGCCTTTTAGAAAGCAACTGAATGTTGAACGAAAGTTTAGTTAGAAGAATTAGTAAGATAGTAAACATTTTTTATGGACAGTAGATCGAAAAATAGTTGACTTTTTTCCACTTAAATCCCACAGAAGTCGTTTAGTTTGCACTAGGACTTTGAAGAACTTACTACCCAGGCTGAGTGTCGAACTCACAATGAAGCGATGATAATGAACAAAAACTAGTACAAATTCAAAATCTTTAATCTTTATTTGCTACAATCATATTAGCCTTGTTTTTAGGAAAGCTATCCGTAGTGCAGTGGGATTTTCTAAAAAGCGTATCCGCAGCAGCCTGGTTTTTTAAAATAGCTGTCAAATAATTGATCTAAAACCAAACAAACAAAACAGCGACATCTAGAAGGTGCAAAAATTAATTTCTGTATTCAACTTCTGCTTTTATCGGTAGTGTGATGCTATATTTGTAATGTGTATAAAACCCTACTGCGCTGGGGTTTAGCTTTTCCAAAAAAAAAACACGCCTATTTTCACAATGACTATTGAAAATGGATAAAGGCTTTATAAAGCACTCTTTTTTTTGATGAAGTTAACTGTTTTGTTTTTCATTTTTATGAGTTTCATCTCCGGTTGAGCGGTTTTAATCAAAGTTGATTAAAAAATAATTTTATAATTTTTTCTTTTAATTAAACTTTATTTAAAAAATACAAAATTTCAGAATTTTATTTTTAAATTTTAGTTTTAGGCATTTTGGAATAAATTCTATCGTCAGGTAGTTAGCAAATGGCAATTATTTTATTGCATTTTAAAAAAGAGTTTAATTAAAAGACAAATTTATAAAATAATTTTGTTAGTAGGTAGTAGGCTCTTCAGTAATAATTTCTCGAATACTTTAGAGACTATGGCAATATGGATATCGGGCTGTACGAATTCTTTTCATTAAGAGTTGGTTCAGATTTTGGAAGTGTAACGTCTCAAACCAAACAAAGAGGCAGTCTATTCAATACTGACTGTATTTCATTCTTAAAAAAATTTTACTACTAACTACAACTCCTGTCAGATTTACTTCATTTATTAATTTTTATGCATCTGCTATGTAGCAACTTATTTCTACTTCGTTTAACTTATTTTTTTAAAACGATAAAAAATTCATTTAAAATGTGTTGTGTTGATTTCTGAATTCCAGCAAATCTCAGAAGTGACTACACCTATTAAGCAGATAGCTGGCGTTGTAAGGAGTAACTGAGGCTTATTTAATTACCCCTTAGGCGGAGCTGGGGTCTTTTACGAAATTTCTTATTTTTAGAACGATTTGGCAAAATTTTTACCTGAAAGTTGGCGCTATGATGGAGATATATCTACGAAAATGTAGTCTTCCTGTATATCTTTATAATTTCTATTTCAACAATATTTTAGGTATTTAAATGGCTTGGCCGAATTAAAAAAATGTTTGTTGTATTAACCTGTTAGCTTGGTGGTACGAAGGTAAACCTGAGCAACGTCGGGTATGTCAGCTTGTATTAAATGAGATGAACATAAATTACTTTTTTGTTTTTATTTTCGTTTTCATTATATGCAAATATATATTTTGCAAATCTACTTCGTTTTTTTGGGCGATTTGCTTCTTTTTCTGGACTCAGCATTCCCATCTCTTCTCCTTTCTGTCAAAGTGTTTGAAAGTTTCCTTGTAGTTTTAAGCGAACAGATATGCCTTGAATTTGTTTGGACGATTAGCTACGTTCTTCATTTGTTAGAATCGAGTCTGATTGTGAATTGGGCAGCTTCTTACTCCTTAAATAATAGCCTATTACAGAAGGCTAGTTCGTACTTTTTTTCTGGGACGTTCACATTCCATGCAAAAACTTTAAGCAACTGATCCATTTCCAAAATTAATTACGTGTTGATGGAACTCTAATCTCAAGCTTGCTCAATTTTTCAAATATTAGTTTATTTGCCTTACTTTGCTCTTCAAGTCTCCAAAAAAAACCCTTTTTAGAAGTAGAATTTGAATGACTATTTTCATGATTGTACTAATTTTGTAAATATCGCTATTGTTTTGGCTTTTGTCGGAGCTAAGCATGAAATAGAAGTGGTTGCTTATTATGGATATTTTGGTTTTAAATATTTTAACTATAAGTTTAAAAAAAAAAAACATTAATCCATAATTCACAAAAAATTACATGAAAACGAATGGAATTGAGGTGCTATAACCATTCTATAAAGAATCCTTCTTGTGCTTGACATTACACGTACTAAACATCACATCGAAACACTCAGTTTCTGCTGCATTATCTTACTAAAGATCGTCAATATATCTATAATTTCATCTTCAACTTCAACTTAAAAAAAAAACAAGAACAAAATGTTCCAAACCAAAACACCAAAAACTGAACAAGTCAAATTTTAAATCCGTACTGCGACTTCATTACTTTCTTATAGTTTTTTATACTAATCATCTAGCTGTTACAAAACCAATTTTTGTCTTTTGCATCATCACAATATCAGGATTATTTAAAACTTTTAGTTCATATTTTTTATGGGAAGCCTATAAGCGAAAGCCAAGCAAGACGTCATCTTAAACGATGAGAATCAACAAGAACAAACTGTTAACTTGGTCTACATAAAAGTGTGTTCTTTATTTCGTAAGAAGACATTTAAAATTAAAATAACGTGATGAAACAGAAAAAATCTATTCAAAAAATAAATAAATATAGAAACAAATCAGCTTAAAAAATAATTTAAATAAGAAGAGAATATTTTTGGCAGAAAAAACAATTTTTTTCGCAATGTTTGGAATAACTTTCTTAATCTGATGAAATATTTTGTCTCTATCCATTGATGTTTTCTTCTCTTTTCCTCTGCCATCACCTGTACATAAATGTAAATGTAATATTTTCAACTTCAACAACACTTTTACTACATTTATTCAACCCTATGAAATAAATTTAAAAAAAACTTTATTTTGCATACAAATGAGAGTAAAAATTACAAAAATCCAAAAAAGTCGCTGAATAAGCTGTGACTAACTAAAAATAAAACTAAGAAAACATGTTACGTGTGTTACATAATGTTTGTAATATAGAAGTTAACTGTTTGTATGTAAAATTAAACTGTTTTTTAAGGACATTGGCCACCATCATACAAATGATGGCTACTCCTCACGAACTAGTAACATCCACATACCTCTAGCAAATGGATGTTTAATGCAGGTTCCAATAAATATAACGGACGAGGTCAATAGAACAACAATGTGGAATCAAGTTAATAAAGATACAATCAATTGTAGTTATGGTGAGAATGGCGACAATCAATTAATTATACCCGTGACATTAAAAGTTCGCAAAATAAATGGAAATAATTATCAGTAAGTTTATAATGTTTTTTATTAGTAAATTAAAATTTAATTAAATTGTAGTTAAATTGCTTATGCTATCTTTAAATATTCTAAGCTCGAATAATTTTCTATGCAAGAAGACCTTTGTTTCTAAATACTAAAAACTTTAACTTTAATTTTAATTATAAGATTTTATTAAGCGCTTTCCTTACTTTTCACAATATGCATTATATGCTCCAAAATTCAAATTCCTTTTTGTTTGTATTTAAAAAAAACTCATTAATCCTTATTGTTGTATGTACTTGTAAAATTAGACATTGTCTGTTGTTGTATGATCCTTATTCCAGCTCCCATGATAACAAATTAAAAGGTAGAAATAGCTCGAGTCCACCTAATTCCCATCATCAGCGTCTATCAACAATGAATGAAGAAGAAGAAATCAATTCAAAATCAAGTGGCAATGATCCAAAGGTTGGATCAGCAAAAGCGGAAGTTCAGGTTCCGGTACAGGATGTAAAACAGAAGGTCAACCATAGTCAAAATACTCAATTGTAAAGTTTAAATGACCTAAACTCATACTGGTCAATATGAAATTTAAAACCAGAACTTACTTAAAATTGTATATTAAAAGAATCTTCAACTGTATACTTTACATTTCCACAAATGAATCCGCGTCAATTGTACTTGAGTTTTTATATATAATACATAGATCTAAGACGACTTTGTCAAGAGTTAGGAATACTTGCGTTGCACTGAAGGTATAAAATTCGAGACTGCAAAATCATTAAGGTAAATCTTTAAATTCTGAAAGACAGAAGTTCCTAAAATTCGGGTAAAATGTATATATACATACATTAAATGAATTTATTCTTCCTTCTTGATAACAATAATCAAATATTGGCCCTCCTTATTGTTGCTCATTTTTAATTACGATTATAGGTACTATAATGCAGCTCATATGTTCGCAGTACACATGAGCTGCGAACTGCGAACCCGAATAAACCCTCTTAAGCAATTTCTAAAGAAAACATCAATTTTTATTTTTTGACGTTTATTTAAGACGTTATTATAAATCAGGCTACACATACGAAATAACATCACTCATGCTGATAAGACTCATGCTGATAATGCTGTTAAGAAAAGTGACGTACGCTGCGATACTGTGGTTCTTTCAACCAAAATCGATCACAAGCACCAGGCGAAAATGAAAAAGAACAGGCGCAAATACTAAACTAATTCCACTCAAATTCAAAAAGTGTAAGAAGAGAAAAAGGGATAAAAAATAGGCGGAGTTTTGTTAAAGTATAAAGCAGATGTAGATATTGGGATGTGTGTGTGGATTTAAAGATTTTTTTTTCAACCAAAATCGACCGCAAACGTATTCTGAACACCAGGCGAACATGAAAAAGAACAAGCGCAAACTCCCAAAATGATTTCACTCAAATTCAAAAAGAACAAGAAAAGAAAAAGAAATACAAAGTAGGCGGAGGTTTTGTTAAAGTAGAAAGTAGATGTAAATATTGAGGAGTGTGTATGTGGATTTAACGAGAGGGTTTGTGGGTGTGATTTAACGGACAGCATGTTTGTGTTGCTGCCATCAATGTTTGCTTATGACGTTATCACTTAAAATTATCATCCGTAAACCGACTTTACAGAAAACCAACTCTTTTTTTTACTAATAGAGAAAGTGAATAAATTATCAATTCTACAAATTTAAAAAGAAAAACACTGCATTTGAATGGTTTATAGTACAAAATATTACATATTATTTTTATTCCTACGACCAACAAAATCCTGTCAGCGAACTGTCAATCTTAATTCGCAATCCACAACATCAGAACGCGATCCAAAAACTTGCGATTAAAGAATTTGATCGAATTTAACTTCAAATATAATTCATGCACCTCACTCTGCTTCTTCTCTTTTGGAGATATCAAATCTTTCCTAAATGCTATTGGTTTTAGTTTAGTTTTAAATCCGATTCAAACAACTCAAAAATTAAGTAGAATATTTCTTTGGACATCCAAAAGTACTGGAGTATAATTGGCTAAGGTTATATGTGACAAGTGATTGTCACAATCAAAAAATTCAAGGGTGGAATCGGCTAAAGTGATATGTGAAAGTCACATTTCTGATAGTCACGTGTGATCATATTAAATTTCCAGTCTGCGTTAGGTGATTACCACGAAAATTACAAATTCTGGCATCACCTAACGCAGACTGAATTTTTTGATTGTGACAATCACTTATTACTATCACCTTAGCCGATTCCACTCCTGGTAAAACCGTCCAGGATAAATGATGATAAGTGATAGATTTAATTTTTATTTCATGTATTTTAGAGAAATATAAACATTACATTGACACAACAAGATTTGAATCTTTTGAAGTATCTAGTGACTTAAATTACAAAGTACCTCATTAACTATGTGATTAACATGAAGCTCATTTTGATCTTGGGAGGTATGTAAACAAGCAAAATTGTCGCATTTGAGGCACAGAAAACCCGCACGCATACATTGAAAAGCCGATACACCCAAAACGAGTCACTGTTTGGTGCGGATTTTGGTCCAGAGGCATAATTGGGCCATTTTTCGAACATGAGCAAGGAGTGGCCGTTACAATCAATGGCGATCGTTATCAAACCATGTTGAACGAATTTTTGTTCACAAAAATTGAAGAGGAGGATATTGGCAACATTTGGTTTCAACAGGACGGCGCTACGTGCCACACAGCCGAAGCTACACTCGATGTTGATGAAGCATTTTCAAAAAAAAAAAGTTATTTGGCGGACCCGTTACAAGTTTTTCACTAAGATAGAAGAACTAGCCTGAACCTTAAGTAATCATCAAGACTAATCCCAAAGAGTGAGTTACGCAGATGTAATACACTGTTACTGTAATAACTTGGAATGGAATAGATAAATCGAATGCAGCCGTTAAAAACTACATTTAGTTTGCGCTTACACACACACAGTCCAACACAGGATACACAGTCAAATTAAAGCTGAAATAAGGCAAAATTTGTGTGTGTGTGTTTCCTACTGATGAAGATCTTAGTGAACGAAGTCCATAGTAGATTTTTCTAACAACATCACAGATGGCATTACAGCAGGTTACATTGCTGTTGATGTAAAAACCCAGGTATTTAACTTGACTCACATAAACAATAACTTCGTTATCAAGAATAACACTGGGGAATTCTAAGGCGTAAAGTTGGGATCTAGAGCATAACATAGTAACTGACGTAGTAGGAAAAAGTTTCATACCATTATAAAATGACCAAGCAAGAATATGATGTAGATCTTCATTTAAACACCCTATGCAGTCCTTCATCAAACCAACTTAACGGGAGATGTAGAGTGACACATCATCAGCATATAACGGGTCCGCCAAATAACTTCTTTTTTTTTGAAAATGCTATATCAACATCGAGCGTAGCTTCGGCTGTGTGGCACGTAGCGCCGTCCTGTTGAAACCAAATGTTGCCAATATCCTCTTCCTCAATTTTTGTGAGCAAAAATTTGTTCAACGTGGCCCGATAACGATCGCCATTGACTGTAACGGCCACTCCTTGCTCATTTTATTTTCGAAAAATGGCCCAATTATGCCTCTGGACCAAAATCCGCACCGAACAATGACTCGTTTTGGGTGTATCGGCTTTTCAATGTATGCGTGCGGGTTTTCTGTGCCTCAAATGCGACAATTTTGCTTGTTTACATACCCGCCAAGATCAAAATGAGCTTCATCTGAAAAGATGATTTTTTTGGCAAAATCGGCATCTTCTCTAGGTCGATCGCAGGCAGTAATGTCGCAATATTTTTCAGCGTATACACAACCATATTCGTTTAGCGGAAGAATAAAACTAATTATCTGTCAAAGCAGACATGAGCTAAGTGTTACCATTCACGAAATAAGCACTAGTTGAAAAAAAACGTTAGATGGCGGACCCTTTAGATGAATTTAGCAACTTCGAGTTATGTCGGGAGTTCGATCTTTCAGATAACTCCACAAAAGTTAAGGTAATCTTGCAGCTGTACGAATGTGAAAAATGATTTGTCCCATAAAACCATTTACAGGAAGAACCATAATATTATAAATGGTGTTTTTTTTAGACGTGTGGTTTTTAAGAAGAAATAAAACGAATTAAGTTTAATGTTATGCCCAAGAAAAAATTTAGTTTTAATATAAAGATAAGGGTTTGCCATTGTGTTTTAAAAATGATTTCGAGCAAGTGGCCGCCGCATAAATGAATAAATTCCAGCCGAGATGCCCAATTTCAACCACTTTTTGCAGCAATTGGTGCCGTATGTCAGCAATAACGCGCCGAATATTCTCTTCCAAGGCGTCAATTGTCTCGGGATTATCTGCTCAGACAAGCGACTCCATATAACCCTACAAAAATAGTCCAGCGGTGTTAAATCGCACGATCTTGGAGGCCACTACACAGGCCCAACACGCGTGATAATGCGGTCACCAAAAGTTTCCTTCAATAAATTGATTGTTTCGTTGGCCGTATGACATGTAGCGCCGTCTTGTTGGAACCAAAGGTCGTCCACATCAACATCCTCCAATTCAGGCACGAAAAAGTTAATAATCATGGCTCTATAGCATTCCCCATTGACTGTAACATTATGGCCGGCTTCACTTTTGAAGAAATATCGACCAATGATTCCCTCTGCCCATAGAGCACACAAAACAGTGACTTTTTGATTATGTAACGGTATCTCAATAATGGCTTGGGGATTATGATCATTCCAAATACGACAATTTTGCTTATTAACGTACCCATTCAACCAAAAGTGAGCTTCATCACCCAGACTCATTCGCTTAGCAGTCCGACACACTAACCACTAAGCCACGGGGCACTACTATGTTTAAAATATTGGTTCTTTGAAAAAGGATGCTTGTTCATATAGTAATTCTACAATTCTCTCGCTTAAATGTTGCAACCTCGTACTCGTTAAAAGAATACATTATCAAAATCCATTATGCAGTTCACAATTCCATAATCGTTTTATGTGACGTGTTACGTACATAAAAAGAAATCAGGTCTCTTCATTCTTTCCTTCAGTGCAACTTAGTTCAGAAAATGCAATATATTGCTGGATTATCTCATTTAATATAACAATTTGTCAATTGCATTTCTGTAAACAGTATTCTTTTTGAAATTCTATAAGAAAATAATAATAATAATCAAAACTCAAACTAAAAGCATTTAAATTGTATAACAATTTGTTTTTATGTTTTCTTTCTTTATTCTAGTACTTAATTCATTAGCCAAATTTCTTTTTTTTAATTTTGCACCCGCGAAAATAAAATGTTTATGAATCTGTTGAAATTAATCTTTTTTTTCGAAATATTTCAACCAAAACCGTCTTTTTCAACAAGAGGAACATTTCATTGTTCTAGTTTTTTGTTGTTCATTAGAAACAAAATGGTTTAGAATTAAAATTCTTGATATTGTATTTATAAGATTAATGGTAAACAATTATATTTCCAACCTTTTAAGAGGTAATACAATTTTATATAAGAATTCTTATAAGAAAAATTCTTTTTTATTCTTATATTCAAGAAATCAAAAAAAAAACTTATTAAAAACTTGTAAGAAAATCAAAAAATTAAATTACGTATTTTAATAATAGATAAGCAATAACCAATACTAGCCCAACGTTAAACCGCTTGTCTGTTTAAAATAAAAAAGAAAAAATGTTGGATTTAAAGTTAGTCATGTCAAGTGACATTTGTAAGGAAAAATAAGTTTAAATGATAGGCTGTGTTTTATGTTTGCAACTGGATGGCGTCATTTTAATTTTTGTTTTTAATGAAAGAACTTCATTCATTTATGCAATATTTAAGCATACACTTAGGATATAATAGATTTGTCACTTACCCAAAGTAGTATTAAGAAGAATATTAGTTTTCATTTAGTGGATATTTTTTTTTATTTTTAAAACTATCATTTGTCAGTATTAATAGTTTAAATTTAGTTATTATGTGTTTAAAAATATTATGTTGAAAAAGTTATAACTTATAACTTAACTTAGCGTAAAAAAATAACCAAGATATTAAAGTAATTTTAAAAAAATCATGATGGTCTTTAATTTGTTATTATTTATTTAGTACCTACATTTTACACATAACTACATAATTCTTTTTTGAAAACTATTACATCAATCTTTGTACATTTTTCAGAAAATAAAAAAATATTTTGTAATTTTTTTTACTCTGTAGTTATTGTTATTTAATTTTATATATTTCGTGTATTTTTTTAACCTTTGAGCGTTTTCAAGTATTTCTAAGCATATTCACAGCACGTTCTTTGAGCTCAAAATAAAATATCAAAGTAAAAGAAGTAAACTAAATGAATACAGCATTTGATAGGCGGACATTAAAAAAAATCCTACAAGAATGATGTACGTAGACTTTTGTTAGCAAGTGTATCTTATAGGCGTTTTTCTCTTTTAGCAGAGCGAGTCCCAAACGAACAGAGCTCTCTCCGAATCGAGCATGACTTGAGCGCTCGAGCCTATTAAAGAAACACAACTGAGCACTGAACTGTCATACATTTTTTTTTAATAAACTGAAAAGCTTTGTTTATGAATTTTTGTGTTTTTCAAATTCTTCATTTCATCCCTTCAATAAATAACTATCACAAAAAACGAATGAAGTAAGCCGCACTCAGATCTTCGCCTGATGTTCTCTGTTGTTTTTAGCGAGCTAATCGAGCGAGTCCCGATCGAGCTCCGAGCTTAAAAAGAAATTCAAGTTAAGCGCTCAGAGCGCTCCGAGTTAAAAAAAAGAAACACGGTTCTTTTTTTAACTGCTCAGTGCCCCGCCATACAAATTTTGACAGTTCATTTACGAGGACATACATTTACGAGGTTTATAAGGTTTATGAGGGTTTTAGACGATTGCATGAATACCCCTACCTAGTTAAAGTTAAACTTTCCGCAATAAATAAATTCTTTCGTTTGACATCTCTGACATTATTTGAAATTTATTTAATGCCCAAGTTGTTTCTTAATACATTCAGAGAACTCAGAGCACTCTCTCTTATGACTCTTCTCACTTAGACTCTGGTACGTTATCAGCTCGGAGCTAAAAAAAAAAAGGAAACGTATACTAGATAGTTGGTATTTTTAACTCGATGATTTTTTTTTATGCGTTGTCGGCCTGACTAAAGTAACCATGAAAAAATCACCACTCTATCTACGCTTGAATTTTGTTATTTTTGTATAAATGTTTTTCTGTCAATCTATTATCCATAAAAAATCATTTTATTTAAAATAAAAAAAAATAGATATGTATATATTATAATATTTTCTGAAAAATGTTCATTTTCACAAACTTGTTTGTATACACCATTACAAAAACTCCTCCACACATATTCTTGCCATGCATTTAAAAAATTTAGAACATCATTTAAAAAAAAAAACTATACAAATTGTTTTCAGAATTCGTCATGTAATCAAACAAAAGCAAAGTTTTGGAGTGGATATGAAAACAGCAGAAAGTTCTTTGTGTTGCCAGAAACGACCGTTTGAATCACTTATATAAAAAGCCATTTAGAAATGTTAAGTACCGTTATTGTTAAGAAAAAAAATATAGTTATTTAGTATTTTATTTAAAGTGTATTGAGATTCACATGTTAGAAATTAGTGTTAATATTATATTTTAATTTTAGTTGTCTCATAATTTACAAACTTTTCTTCACCAAAATTAATAAAAAAATAGTAGGCAATCTATGACCCATCAAATCTATTTATGTTCCACATACCTTCCACACTGCGAATGAATTATTGAAGCTCGAATTAAGCTCAAATTATAATAGTCACGACCAACATAGCCTACTGTCAAATCTAAATGATCTGTTCATCATAATGTTTCTTAAAATATAATGAATAACTAATAATGGACATGGGTATCTGTCTTTGTTTCTACTGTGAAATAACATAGCTGTAAGATCGATTTAGAAACATCACGTATCACATTTAACGAAACCATAATGACTGTGTGTTTTGGGTAATTAACTAATGCGAATTTGACAGTAGGCCATGCTTGTTCATGTCGATTATAGTTATCAGATGGGTTAGAATTAGAACTTTCAAATATAAGAAAGGAGAAAATGTTTGTTAATTGTTGCAAAATTTAAAAAAAAAATAATGGAAACGATGACATCAACATTTCTGTAAATTGGAGAAAATCCTATCAATTGAGTACTTTGACAGTTCTTATATCGTGTAGTTTTGTTTTCTTCACTTAAATAGTCTCAAATACATTTTTGGAGTTCACAAACTGAATTTCATAAAATATTACAAATTTGTCAAGCTACCAAATAGAGGTAATCAAATTACGAATGTTCTTTGGTCTTGTGGTGAAGAAGAAATAAGGAAAAATATGTTTTCAGAAAAAATGCGGCAATTTCATAAATAATTTTACTGTTACAAACGCATTAACGTATTTCACATCCGGACAGACGGAGTGTTGAAGCGTGTAATGGAAATAAATGGTTATTTTGAGACAGTTTTCGATTTTTGTTTACTTGCTTGTTATCGGAATTTAAAATATGCCAGCTGTTGCCAGCATATAATGTTCTCATATTCTTTCTAATAACTGTTAGAAGAAAGCAATATTTGCAAAATTAATAACAATATTTTTTCATAAAAACAATCTTTTGGTAATTTTGAAACTATAAACTCAATAAGGTTCGTCAAAACAACCGAGGTAATACAGCATTCCGGAAGGAAATAGTGTTCCAATAACCAATAACAAATCAATGCGCTCCTGATTTGAGCTGTCATTTCTGACAGAAGTGACATAAGTGATGTAGTGAATTTGTGTTTAGTTTTTAATCTTTCTTCTCCTGGACAGACTCGTACGATGATGTTTACACTGATTTTGATTATCCCGAATTTGTTCATTCCTTTCATTGAAACGAAATAAAAATTATCATATATATGTTCTTATATTGAGGGTAGTGTTGATCATCAAAGCAATATTTTATTATTTTTAAGTGTTAAATAATACGTCAGACATGAAACTACCTACCCACCAATGTTGTAACAACAGTTATAAAAATAATTACAGTTCAAAATTTATAAACACATTCCTTTTAACTTCCTTCCAAAAAAACATATCGATACAAATTTGAATAGTATGTGTAATTATAGTTAAGTATTTTGTGTATATTGTAATTGCTATATAAAAAAATAGTCCTTACAAAATAATGAATACGCAAAATATATTTAAAAAAACATATCCGTCTTATTAACCTTTATTTCATGTTATTTAGAATGAGATTGTATAAATAACTATCTTATAATAATATATTAAATTAGGTATTGTAAAATATTCGTGTTGCATTAAAATTAAGAACAATGTATAAAATAATTTTGTGCAGCAATTTTGTACTTTGAGCAACATTTTTTATAAGCTGTATATATATTTATAATTGTAATATTATAAATACTTTATTAATTATACATATATATATTTAAAAATATTAATGTATGTATTTCTGTTGGTTATAATAAAAACTGAAAAAATCAAAATATATTATATTAAAAAAATTGGTAGGGGTATATACATATATGATTTTGTTTAACATTTAATTGCATTTTCAAACATTGAAACATCGCGAACTGTTTAAATGCAACTCGTGACAAAGCACGGTCTGCTATCAAATAATATAAACATACATTAACAAACATTAAAGCAGCGTTCACACGCAGACAAGTCAATGAGACAGTACTCAATTGTCTTGTCCTAGCTTCTTGAACGGGGTTGGATGATCTCGATATTGTGCTTAGAGATAGCTCGGCCAGCTAGCTCTGAGGACAATGTAATGACAATTGTCTTGTCCTGAAAACAATTGTTCGCATTAAACAATGATTGTCTTGTCTCATTATCTTGGCCTTTGCATTGTCCCATGTGAACCCCGCTTAACGCTGAAAGTTTTGACAGTTTAACGGATCATTGTTTCCTAGAAATTGACAGATGATTGCTTAATTTTTGACCCATAATATTCAGACAGAGTCTGAACATTCTGAACATACTCTGATAATTCTCTGAACCGAGCGTGGTCTGAGCGCTCAGATTTAATTTTGAAATACGTTCTAGTTCTTGGCTTTCACAAATCGACACTTCTCATATGGCTTGTTCACAGGCAGCAATATTATGCATATAATACTATTGTCTCTTTCGTTTTGGCATCTATTTTTCGAAGAGTGGTGTAGGCAATGTGATGGTATAGAGTCTACAACTCTAAAGTGACGTTAATTTCGTTCAGTATTTTCTCAGAATGCTCACTCAATTTATTCTGAGCGCATATATAGCCTTCTCAGAGCACGCTCTGATCATTCTCTGAACGAAAAAAAGAAATACAATTTTAAAGATATGAACGCTCTGAGCGAAAAAACAAACACAACTTCTTTTTTGACAACTCAGACTCTGCTCTGAACGAAAAAAGAAAAGCGCCTATTAAGTGCAGTAGTAGAATTGTGAAAAAAAATTCAACAATTTTCAAGTTTCAGATCAAGAAAATTGTCTGCAAAATTAATGTAAATTAGACATTTTGCTTGTTAATATTTGATTAGCGATTGCAAAAATGGGAATAAATTGAAAAGTTTAATTATGTTATGAAGACTACGGCAAAAGTTTCAAATTCCGAAAATAAAAATAAATTTGTCACATCCTGACTGGACAAATTTCAGGAAAAATGTTGTAGAACTATCTCTTGTCAATTTGTATGAAATAGGGCTCAGCTGAGATGTCAAAGTTTACTAGAAACAATTTAGATATATAAATACTAATGCGTTCTTAAACACTTTATACAATTATAAATTATTTAAATCCATTAAGTGAGATAATTTGTAAGATTTTAAATTCTTCAGCATTTTTTTTTTTTTTTTTGGTTTTAACTAGAAATAGTTTCTTTGTCATCAAGTGTGATTACTTTTTTTGTTATAAAGATCACGTTAGAAACATATTATATATCTAGTTGAATAAATTAACTCATACTTCATAGATGGACTTACAAAAAATTTTAACATTTCCTAAAAAAAATGAGCTTAGTCTGGATTTTAATAGAAATATTTCATTGAAAGAGGTTTTAATAAATACAAGTCAATGATTTTTTTTTTAAACTACAAATAAATGGTTACATTTCTTCTTGATTTTTTTTACAGCTGTTTTTAGAAATCCTTGCGATTATCATCAGTTTTGCAGAGCCAGGTTCCTACATTTAAAAATGGAAAAAAAAACTCTTGTTTACAACATATGCCAGCGTACACATAATTTTAACATTTGAATATATTGTTTTAAAATGCATATATAAAAAAATAAAATAAAAAACATCTTACAAAAATAAGTATTTTAATTAAAATAAATTTAAATTAAATTCAGTTACGCAGCTGCTCTAATCAAGAAAACAAAGTCCAAAGAATCTCTATCCATCCTGCGCCAAAAAGAAGTAGGTTGGCCATGTATTGCAAAAAGAAGATGTATTGCAAGAAGAACGATGACCGAAATCTGGCTGAAGTTGTTGTTATGTTGTTGAATATATATAGTATGTGCTCATAGAGGGCCATTGTGTTCCCACACTCTTCCACTTGTGTGCGCCACCTGAGTCTCAGTTTTCCCCTTTTCCACTCCTTTTTTACGCCGTTAACGCATACCTTACCTAAGGTGGCGCTACAGTCCGGGGTGGATATGGGCTTCAAACAACAAGCTTCCAGCAAGCTCGGTCCCTAGGTCGCTCCCTCCAGTTTTGCACGTCAAATCATTCGTGCGTTGCGTGCGCCACCTAATTCTCGGTCTTCCTCTACTGCACCGTTCCTCCGGTGTGGAATCGAAGATTTTCCGGGCTGCAGCATTGATGTTAATCCGCCCTATATCACCCAGGTATCTGAGACGTTGGACTTTTACTCTTTTGGCTAGGCGTGCGTCGCTGCAAAGCCCGTATAGTTAATCGTTGAATATCCTTCTCCTTTAGCTTTTAATGCATGCGGGATCAAAAATCACTCGAAGAATGTTTTCTCGAAGCAACCTAAAGCTCCCTCATCCATTTTTGACAATACTCATGCGTCTGCACCATAAAGCAGGATTGACGCAATGGATCCTACATCATCAATGGGATATTATACTTGGTCAACAAAAATTGTCAACCAATGTCAATGCAAACGTCATTGCGACAGACGATTTGGCGATTTTGGAAGAAATATCTACATCTTGATATCTCCAAGGCATTTGATAGAGTTTGGCATGAAGCTCTCTTATCGAAATAGCGTGCTTTTCAGATCGATGATACCCTTGTTCGTTGGATTAGAAGCTGCCTTCTGAACCATTCAATACAAGTTCTTTTGACGGATTAAAGTTTGATTCCCACAAAATAAATGCTTGTGTACCCCAGGGCACCGTTCTGTCTCCGACTCTTTTCCTCATTATTTATAATACAGAAAACACATAACACATGTCAACAGCACGCAGTTGGTTTTCAGAAGGTCCCCCATCTTAAAGCTACAATAGATATATGTAGTCGGCCATAGGCGATACTTCGTCTATGTCGACTGAAAATGGTCGGGTTTTAGCTAAGCCACCAAAATTGGTGGACCTGATATAGGGCTTCCTTCCGATCCCGGTCGGGCACGGCCCTACTGAAACGGAGGCGCTCTGCTTCGCTCCCAGCGACTATGTCTCGGTCGTAGAGGAGCCGCCTATCGACTGTTCTGCGGCCGACGTGGTAGATCAACGGAACCGCCGATCTATCCTGAATCAGCCCTCGACTATCAAGGTATAGGAAAGCCTCGGGCGGGATAAAACCACTCGAACGTGTGCTTTCAAAATATTCATCTTGGGGGTAGTAAGCCCCGAAGATTTGTCCATTAGTTGAGGTCATCGCCCTTGCAATGTGTCCGCGAATGAGCTTAATTACGGGAAGCGATGCTTTATCGGAGCCAAGGCCGTTGACCAGTTTAAATTAGTTTTAGTAATTTTTAAGAAAAATTTCTTTTTGTTCATATACTTTTGTACTATGCACAAAAGTTTCATAAAAGATAATCATACGTCTCCGGGACGTATAACATAGCTATTACTAGCCCCCACGGATACTAAGGGGGTGTAACTGATGCCCCATTCAAAGCTCTGACCGAGGCCTGAGCATATCTAAAAAGCCAAAGCAGTACAGTTTATAATTTAAAAAATATAACAATTTTTTTCGGCGCCATA
The DNA here is from genome assembly GCA_963971375.1 of Platycheirus rosarum. NCBI lineage: Eukaryota > Metazoa > Arthropoda > Insecta > Diptera > Syrphidae > Platycheirus > Platycheirus rosarum. The sequence continues at coordinate 29,224,982 of OZ020507.1, forward strand.
CGGGTTAAACTCAGATTTATACCGCATTATCAAATGAGAAAACTTAATGCTGTCTTCTGTTGTTAAAGCTTAACGTTCCCCAATGCCATTGTTCATGAATGGTACTTACCTCGAAGAAACCGAAAAGCTCTCAGTTCTCGGTATGTGTGTCAACGAAGACCTCCGTTGAAACGACCATGTATTTGAGATCGCTAAAAATGCTGCTAAGTGCTTGGGTTTTCTGTATCGGTGTAACAAGTGTTTTTCCCCATCTGATCTGACTGCAATTTATAAAGCGTTTATACGCCCTAAACTCGAGTATAACGCCCACCTCTGGGCAGGTGTTTTGCAAACATCGCTTAACCAGCTTGATATATATATATTTCGTTATTTTATCGTTTCTTTTATAAAAAAATTTCCACTCGAAGTAGCCAGCTGCATTCCTCCCCTTAAAAGTTTCTCCCGTAATACTCGTCTCGCAAGGAATGCTCATCAATTCACCCTTGAGCCTAATTTCCTAAATACCGTGAAATATAGGCATTCAAAACAAATGTTTATCAACACCTCCTATCCTTCCCCTCTCTATCTTCCTAATGCCCGCGCAGTGTATTCTACATTCAAAGGGGAAAAAATAGTCCTTTGTGCGCGCGTTAATTATAAAAAAATCATTATGACGTCAGAGATTCAATCCGTTGACCAATTTATTTTATCATGAGCTTAACAGCTCACAGTTCTGAATTCAAAGAGTTTTCCCTCCATAATTGATGTTTCTTTTGTTTAAAGGGATTATGGATCTTATGGCTAAAATGTCTGTTTCGTCTGACGTTCAACCAAAGAAAACCAATACATCTTATCACAACGTCCTTTTGGTCGACACGTTACGTTTGGTTCATGAACAAAATTTACAAGTGACCGAAGAGAAAGCTGAAGCATGGTTGTATTTCAGGCATTATTTATTTAAAACTTTTCTCGAGATTCGTTCTCTTTTTATTGACATTTTTCTTGTCATTTAAGAAGAAGTAATGGTAGCAATTTAACAACGATTGATCAGTGGAAGAATTATTAGACACTGCATGTAATAACCTAAAACATTTTAACCATCTGGCGGAAAAGACATAAATTAAAACGTGTGTGGTATCTTGTATCTAGAGATTGCAACCCGGGATTCCAAATCCCGGGTTAATTTTTCAATCCTGAAAATCTCGGATTAAATTTCTCCAATCCCGGGATTTCCGGGATAATCATTCGCACGAATCATGTATCACACGCAATTTAGCCTCTGTTTTTGTGATCTCCTTTGTTATTTTATTTATTATTATTTCATGTATATGAACTTCTATGGTGTATTTTCCATTGTTTGCTAACATTTACGTGCGTTGTCAAATGGTCAATCATTTGACAGCTCAGCTTGTGTGCATACAGCATAGTCAAGAGAAAGGTACATGATAACTCTTTTTATAACAATTTTAACGAAAATATATTCTGAATAACTTTTTTTAAATATTTATGGAATCCCGGAATTAACCCGGGATCCCGGAATTTAAATTTTAGAATTCAGAAATCCCGGTATTGAAACGAACATTCCGGGATTGCAATCTTTACTTGTATCTCAAGATATTTAAAAGGCATTATAGTAAAGCCTAATATTTATCTTAACGCTCGATTTTGTATTCTATCAAGCAGGTCAAGCGATGTTTGCAAAGCCCCTGCCCAGAGGTGAGAGTTATACTTGAGTTTAAACACCTTATAAATTGTAGCCAGATCAGAGGGGGGGGGGAAATACTTCTTACACCGATACAGAGAACCTAGAATAACAGCATTTTTAGCGATCTCAAATATGTGGTCTTTTCAACGGAGGTCGTCGTTGACACACATACCAAGTACTGAGAGCTTTTCGGTTTCTTCGATGTAAGTGCCATTCGTGGACAATGACATCGGGGGTATGTTTAGCTTAAACGACAAAAGACAGCATTGAGATTATATTTGAGGTTAACTTCAAATGAATTTTTTATTTACAAATTTTTGGATCGCGTTCTGATGTTGTGGATTGCGAATACATTTTTACAGTTCGCTATCGTAATTTTGTTTGTCGTACGGAAAAAAACTAATATGTAAAATTTTGTAATATAAACCATTTAAATGCAGTGTTTTTCTTTTTAAATTTATAGAATTGATTATTTATTCACTTTCTCTTCACTTAGTAAAAATAAAATAAAACGGATGTTATCTTCACAAACTGCGTTCGCAATTCGTAGCTCATGTGAGATGCGCTTAAGTTTCTTTCCCAAGGATTAACGAAAAACGGCATTAATTCTCTTTCATCACTGAATGCAGTCCGCAACAACTGAACTGTCATATTTTTGACATTTTGAAATGTCAATTCTTTTTCGAACATCCCTTCTACTCAAGGGTCATGGTAGTGTGCTGATCAAGTATTTCGGTTAATAAATAACTATTTTCTTAAAATTGTGTTATTAAAATGTTGTCCAAAGCAATATACAACAATATGCTACTTAAATGCAAGTCATTCCGCATTAGCGCCTACTGTCTGCAAAAAGTAAGTTAATTCTCATTCAAAAAACTCTGACCAAAGTGTCGTCATGTTATGCAATGTTATCTCCTCTAGGCATTCTGTTCACATGCTAAGTATGCCGAGCACAGGCCTATAGAGAAGATTCGTAACATTGGAATCTCAGCGCACATTGACAGTGGAAAGACGACATTAACCGAAAGAATCCTCTACTACACCGGCCGCATAGCCCACATGCACGAGGTTAAGGGCAAAGACAATGTTGGAGCAACAATGGATTCTATGGAGTTGGAAAGACAGAGAGGAATAACAATTCAATCTGCAGCAACCTATACGGTGTGGAAAGAAAATAATATCAATATCATTGATACTCCTGGTCATGTTGACTTCACAGTCGAAGTCGAACGAGCTCTACGTGTTCTGGATGGAGCTGTTCTTGTTCTTTGCGCTGTGGGTGGAGTTCAGAGTCAAACGCTGACTGTAAATCGTCAAATGAAACGTTACAATGTCCCATGTCTGGCTTTTATCAACAAACTTGACAGGCTGGGATCGAATCCATATAGAGTCCTATCCCAGATGCGTTCCAAAATGAATCACAACGCTGCCTTCATTCAGTTGCCAATTGGCTTGGAATCCAATTGCCAAGGAATCGTCGATTTGGTCGGTGAGAAGGCAATCTATTTTGAAGGCCCCAATGGAACTGAGCTGCGTTTCGATCAAATTCCCAAAGACATGGCCACAGAAGCCACCGAACGCCGCCAAGAATTAATTGAACATTTGTCAAATGTCGACGACAAACTCGGTGAGCTGTTTCTCGAGGAAAAAACACCCACCGAAGATGACATTAAGAGTGCACTGCGTCGCTCTTGTATCAAGAGAACCTTCACTCCTGTCTTGGTGGGAACTGCTTTAAAAAACAAGGGAGTCCAGCCACTGTTAGATGCAGTTGTCGATTTCCTACCTAATCCAGGAGAAGTTGAAAACATTGGCCTGATGGAGGAACGGGCAGGCGAAGAACCAGATAAGTTCATCCTCAATCCTGCACGTGATGGAAAAAGTCCTTTTGTAGGATTAGCATTCAAGCTGGAGGCAGGACGTTTTGGACAATTGACTTATTTGCGGTGCTATCAGGGAGTGCTTCGCAAGGGAGACAACATCTACAACACTCGCACTAGAAGGAAGGTTCGCATTGCTCGCCTAGTACGTTTGCACTCGAACCAAATGGAAGACGTCAATGAGGTCTTTGCTGGAGACATATTTGCGCTGTTTGGTGTTGACTGCGCTAGTGGAGACACCTTTGTGACGGACAGTAAATTGAACGTTTCCATGGAATCTATGTACGTGCCGGAGCCTGTGGTTTCTATGGCCATCAAACCAAACAATCCCAAGGATAGGGATAACTTTGCCAAGGCTGTGGCGAGGTTCACAAAGGAAGATCCAACTTTTACATTCGCCTATGATCCTGATGTTAAAGAGACTCTTGTTTCAGGAATGGGTGAACTTCATTTGGAGATCTATGCCCAACGAATGGAACGTGAATATGGTTGTCCGGTTACACTAGGTAAACCCAAAGTAGCATTCCGTGAGACATTAGTTGGCCCTTGTGAGTTTGACTTCCTTCATAAAAAACAATCTGGTGGATCAGGTCAATACGCCCGCGTCATTGGAATTATGGAGCCACTTCCACCTACGAAAAACACCCATATAGAGTTTGCCGATGAAACAGTTGGTACAAACGTACCCAAACAATTCATTCCGGGTGTGGAGAAAGGTTTCCGTGAAATGGCCGAAAAGGGAATGTTAACTGGACACAAACTTGCCGGCATTAAGTTCCGGCTACTCGATGGTGGACATCATATTGTGGACTCAAGTGAATTGGCATTTATGCTTGCTGCTCATGGTGCAGTAAAAGAAGTATTTGCCTCTGGAGCTTGGCAGATTCTCGAACCAATTATGTTGGTTGAAGTTGCCGCCCCAGAAGAGTTCCAGGGAGCTGTTATGGGACAGTTAAGCAAGAGACACGGTATAATCACCGGAACTGATGGTTCTGAGGGTTGGTTTACCGTCTATGCTGAGGTTCCGTTGAATGATATGTTCGGCTATGCTGGCGAGTTGAGGTGAGTCCTGGAAATCACATTGGTTTTTGTTTATTTAAATAATGACATTTCTATTTTGTTCCAGATCAAGTACACAGGGCAAGGGCGAATTCACAATGGAATACAGCAGATACTCGCCTTGTCTGCCTGATGTGCAAGACCAACTTATAAGGCAGTATCAGGAGGCCCAAGGTATCACTGTTGATAAGAAGAAAAAGAAAAATTAATTGCAAACTAACAACTAGAGAAAAAGTTATGTATTAGGCCGTAAATTTAAATAAATGTTCTTTCTTACAACTGTGATAAATAATTCTTCAAGACAAGAGCGAACCTTCGAACTATAAAAGTATCAATAAATTATGTCTTTGCGAAGAAAAAAACAAGCTCTACATCTTTTCATAACTCTAATTTTTGGTTCAGAAGAATAAGCTGTCCTTCATTACCAACTTTGACAAGCTATCCCTGAAGATGCGTTTTGGGAATAGGGATTCAAATCTCTCAATGTGTTTCATTAAAATTTAATTTAAAACAGAGCCCTGGAGCTCAACAGCCTTTATTTTGTAAACGTCAGACTTGAATCCGTCCAACACAACTTCTTTTGAGCGGTTCGAAAGGTAATTACTAATCCAACGAAGAAGAGTTCGTCGAGTCCAATAGCACGCATTTTCGTCAAGCTTGTTACAAGAGCGAGGTTTAAATATATTTTTAACAATTTTATTAGGTGCATTGTTGAGGTTGGAACCTTTCAATTTAATGTAGAATCACCTATGTGTCTTCAACATAGTTTAACTTGATAATGCACCATGATTTTTAGCCGTATCTGATGGCGAACAACACTCCCAATTATTCGCACCATTTTTTCCAAATTCAGCTATTTCACTTGGTAGATACTTTTTTTGTCTTGGATAGGCAATCCATATCGTTAAAATTAAAATAAATTATGTATGGTATTATTAATTTATTATTCTTTTCTTGAATCTTCTGAAATCGAACGTTATAATTTTTAAGACTGACAGAGAGTAAACAAAAGCGGAAATACATCTTAACAACAAATTTTGAGAAAAGTCTCTCTCATCTTCTCATATTTTCGCAAGTTGAGAAAACAGCAAGTTGAAGTCAACCTGCAAGTTGAAATCGAAAGTTGAGCATTAAACTTTGACTGAAGAAAAATAATTCAGCAAGTTGAAAAAAAATCCCCAAGTTAAAACTCAACTTGAAGTGAACAAAATGGGTCTAAGAGCCATTTTCTTCACTATTGCTCAACTTGCCGGAAACTCTCAAGTTATCCAACTCTAGAGTTGACACAAACTTGAGAGTTAGGTGACAAGTTGAAATTTGGTTTTCTTCACTATTTTAAATTTCAACTCGAGAGTTTGAAATTGAAAAGTTCACCTACTTGCGTTTTTCAAAATTTCCATGGGATGACAGATACGTAAATTTCAACTTTAAATTTGAACTTATTCTGGGCGATTGATTAAAAATAAAATTTCGGTTGAAAAAAAAATAAATCATGACAGAAAAAAGTTAATATGTAAGTTGCCAAAAGTATATTCCATAGAAGAAGACTGTCTTGTTTCAAATGCTTTGTAATACAGCCACGTTATTGAAAAAAAAAACAGACGGCGCAACGAAGCACGATAGAGACAAGAGAAGATGGAAGATATTGCTAAAGATTTTAATATCACACCACCTAGTCAGGTTTGTTCAAATTTTATTTATCTTTCTTCGACCATTTTTTAACATTTTTCGAGCCCGACCGACATTTTATTACTTCTTTCATACACCAAAAATTCGTCTTCATCTTCAATTCCGAACGCAGATGACGGATGATTTTCCCAATAGTTTTTTTTTTTGAAAACATGATAAAAATATTTTTTATTCAAACCGAGAAAAATTTGTTTGACAGAAGAAACGACAAAAGTAATAATAATCAAAAAATGGGCACGACTGGGTGGAACGTACTTGCTCTTATGTGCCTAATTACATTGGACAGCAAGATCTTTGACAAAAACAAATAACACAGTTTTAATTTATAAAAACTATCAAAATCACAAAACTTAACGGTTTTCAGTAAAAATGAAGTACGCCATCACACGTCTTAAATAACAAAGAGTTTATGAAAAAAGTATTTCGAAAATTGTAGGACGGATTTTGATAAAATCCTGTTTTTTATTTTTAATTTTTGGATTTTGTTTTTAATTTAAGTATGCAGTTTTTTAGAATTTATTAATATACATGTGATTATAAAATTAAAAAATATTTTTTTTGATTAGTTTTAAAAATATTGATTTTTCGAAAAAAAATTAAAAAATTAATTTTTATTAGAAAAAAAAGTTATTCAAAATTTTGATATGCAGAATTAATTTGGCTATCTAGATCTTCACAAAAATAAAATTTGACAGAAATCCATAGAGCCGTTACCGAGCAAGCCAAAAATTAAAAAAAAAACGTTATATGAAAGGTCCCGTTAAAAGACTTTTCCCGTATATGTGGTTCTATTCAAATGATAGCTAATACCAACAAAAAAATTCTCATAAATTTTCATCAAAATCGTTGGAGCCGTTTTCAAGAAAAATAAGCTTTTCCTAAACGGTCGTATGGCAAGTACCGTTATTTTTAGCCCTAAAAATAAAATTTCAATTTCCCCTCTGAGGAATGCCAAAAGATACACACATACCAAATTTGAAGGCAGTTCGATATACACCCGGACAGACAGACAGACAGACGGACATTTTTTGCCAATGACTTTTTTACACTTTTCTATGATTGTAATGTCATGTTTGATTGTTATCTGAATTTTTTTTATATTCACGAATCCTAAACTTGCCTTATAGTCCCTATAATCGCAAGTAAAAGCACAGAAAACTCTCAAGTTTGCTCTTTCAACTTCTACTTTTTTGGGATGTTGAGAAAAGAAAAACAAAATCGCAAGTTGAGAATAAAAATCCTCAAGTTGAGTTCAACTTGCAGTGAAGAAAATGGCTCTTAAAATGCTGCTAAGTTATAAGTCTAAGTTATATATAAGCAAAGTTATATATCCACACCAATTGGCGATTTCAGCGCCACTCATTGCGACTATATAGTGTATAAAGAAAGAATGACAAATGCGGTTTTCCATCTACTCCGAAAGAGAACAGATGAAAAAGCTTACGCAATGGTTTTGCCAGTGTTGAAGAACACATCTTCATAACAATAGCAGGGATACTATCCGAGAACGAGTCCGAAGGAAGATTGGTGCAATAAAATCATTTACGATCCCAAGAACAGGAGGTGGTATCACCTGTTGGCAGCGTTGAGTTTGCCGCAAATCGGGCTGAAAGCAGATTTTTTTTTTGGAGCTGACAACAGGAGAGTGGTTGAAGACGAGCCTAGGAACCGATGACGATTTAGAATTTCGAATCATTTTTACGTAAAAAAATGTGTTCTGCTTTTGGGACATTTTAGTATTTTTTGCCGAATGTTGTGTTCATTTAAAAATTTGTTCTTTCTAGCTTGCTGAAAATTTATCCGGTTTTCCCTGGGTGGTGTTCGGTTTATAACAACGGAGACTTACCTCTCCTAACTCGTCTAGCCTCTTTACAGCTCGAATTAAACCACAAGTTATCTTTAGGTTTGAAACTTTTTGACCTATTATTGACGAAATTAATAAATTAATTTTTCAGATCATCCCATGGCTTTCTCGTACTGCCAGACGGTTCTCCTAGGGGTTTTCCTATTAACTGGCTCTGTTGACACCAGAAATTTGTAGAAATGACACAATATCCCTAGAGGTGAAAAAAAAACAAAACAGTGTATTTATCTGGATCGGAAGTAAGAAACAAGCTTAGGGTGTGGGGAGTTTGACCTGCAATGTCAGGAATTCAAGTTGGCTCATCAATGAGCTGAGTTAGTTGGTTGAGCTCGGCACAAATCTCAGCATACATTCCTTCGGTAGTTTTCTGGCCAGAATATCGAAGGCAACTAGAATAGTGCACATTGAAATCGCCCGTGATAATGATTTCAGTGTGAAGATAATGGGTAACAATTCTCTAAATAGTCCGACAGAGCGTTGACAGTGTCAAAGTTTAAGCTCCTATAAATAAAATAAGTATGGATGATACGCTTATTAACCGTGAATTTGAACCACATGAAGTTCAATTCTTGAATTTTGTCGATGCTGTGGACGGCAAACAGGTAGTGATGGTCGCACCAACTAACGCTGGCCGCATGTACTATAATTACAAAGGCATGAGATAAATAAATTTTCAAAATAATCTTATATCTTTTATGTATATATATTTATAACTTTCTATATATAGGTACATACAGCATCGTTTTATTGAGAATCGCAGATGCAGACTATAAACTCTTGTATGTCGACGTTGGCTGCAATGTACCTTCGGGCAAGCACTGAGCAGCAATCATTTTGCATTTGCCCGCCCCAAAAACTGTACCTAACCTAACAGAGAAACGGACGTTCCCTATGTGACTGTCGCAGACGATGCGTTCGCATTGCGTGAACCCGCACGCTCACCGTAACTTTAGATTGCCGGATTGAGTTTATAATTATCGCCTGAGCCGAGCTATTTCAGAGGATCATAAGTGACTCGAGAGCCTAAAAAGTCATAAATATTGTTCATCAGACTTCTCTCGAGCAGCAATGATTCACTAGCTGGGAGCGAGCGAAGATGCCCCGCCACCAAATCCCCAAAAGCTTGGTATCTATCGGAATGTGAGTTTGCCCTTGCGCTTAAATTGCACAGCACTTCCGCTGCCAAATCTTTCACGCTTCCGCTGTGGGACGACATTGACGATGATGTTGGTGTTGGTGCTCTTGCCTTTCTTCTTTTCCTCCGTGGACCAGCGGAATCGTCAACCGTTGTGGGAATTGCTGTCGAAGTTGACTGCTGACTCAAGTCCCTGAATATGGATGCATCGATGTAGGAACTTTCCTGAAACGATTAAAAATCAATAAACAAAAATGAAAATTCATATATTAAAAGAAGCTACCAATTCCCTTGTTGGTGTAGAGGCCGGCGACTCAATTTTAGTTTGCGCTGACTGCGAAACATCTGCCGCCGATTCTAAAAACATCATTTCAGAGAAATGAGCCCATTTTGCATATTTGGATGAAATCTGACCAGTTTTTTTCGAACGTAACTTTTTTACGTTCGATTTGAACAGGCTGCGGATGATGTTCCATTTGTTACGCGCTTCGATGGCATCCACTTCGGGGATGCCAAGCTCGTCCACAACCTGTTGCCAGCATTCAATTTTTGCGTTCGGGAGTTTATATTCGCTACATCCTCCATCCCAGAGAGGTGGCCTCTTCTGGATAGCCGAAATCAGCGCTGAAATTTCAGCTGGGCTGTTCCATGTGTATTTCAGCTTCCGTTGCCTTTTCTGTTTTGGGGCTTTTTCATTCTTATTAATTTTCCTGAAAAAAATTTTTATTATTTTTCAATATAATTAACAGTAAAAAAATTCCTGGAAAAACTTACATGTTTAGTTCCGCGCTTTCACCTTTTTAATTTTATATGTTTTGGTATTTGGGATTTTGCTATTTGGTTTTCGTTGGGGATGTTCGAGGTCGCGTTACTTTCTGACTCAATAGATACGTTCACATTTTTTATCAAGTTCGTAGTAAAATTCGATTTTTTTGTGAGCGAACAAACCCAATCACATAAATTACCTTTCAAAATTCGGCAAAAGATAAACACACACAGCCTTATTTAAAAACTCATATTAACGATTGAGTAAAGTTACGGAACCTTTAACATGCCTCTAAACAAAAAATCCTTATATATATCAAAAAATACGTTGAGTAGAGGCTGAGTAAGTTAAAATGAGTGGATAGGTTGATTAGAGCCTGTGTAAGGACATATTAGCATCTAAATATCAGTTTGCCACCGAACAATCGAAAAGTCATTAAAAAGTCATTAAAAAGTCAAAAAAAAAATTCATGAGAAACTATTTATTTAATTTGTTTGTGGTTGAGTATCGAAATTATATACATATATATGTATATTTATTTAAAATTTTAAATTAACAATCTTATGCGTTAGAAATCATAGTTTTAAAAAACGCGTTTTGATTTAAGTTACAAACTTTTCAATGATCACATTGAATTCATTCAAATAAATCAAATTGAGACATGTCGTTAGAAAATATTCGTATTATCGAAAAATGTGATAATAATATAAAATTCACAGCAATTCTTTCATTTTATTGAATTAAAACTAAAAACCTTTCCGACGTATCCCAATTTACGGACCGTTTCGATTTTTTTGCCTTCCATTTCTATTTGATGTTTTTATTTTGCTAGAATTATCTACATTTATTGACGTTGACCGTAAACAGAGTTTTAGATGTTAGGTTTTTTTTAGATTTTTCGTTACGTTGCATTACATGAGCTCTAAGTAACTAATATGGGTTAAAAAATCTTTATAAATAAGGATTTACTCAACGTTGAGTAAAGGCTGAATAAATAATTTGACGTTGCGTAACTAATCAACCGCTCAATGGCATTTTAGTGAAAGCTAATAAATAAGGCTGACAGTCTGTTCAATGAAGCAATCTAGGTCCTCTTCTATTTATTCTTGCAATAAATGATGTAACATCGTGTTTTCATCACCAGTGAGATTTTTATACTTATTTGATGACGATATGAAGATCTTCAAAACAATTAAATCTGCAAATGATAATATTCTTCTGCAAACCGATTGTCAGGTTTGGTACTTGTCAAACTATGACATTTTCAAAAAAAAACAGGTTATTTTATTTTTTGATGTTTTTACAGGGACGCAAATGAGTGCCATAGATAGAATAAGTGAAATAGAATATTTTCAATAGACTTAACGCCGCGGCATGGACCTAATAGAAAATGAGCGTCACTCATGAAATGTCATATTTATTTATCCAATTATTTCTTGTAGTGTCAAGGAATAAATTGAGAAATGTATGTCTGAAAATAAGAGAAATCTAGACATAAAGGCCTCCACAAGAAATATTGGCTGCATGACACATATCTTGCTATCATCTATTTCAAGTGAAGGCTTGGGGTAAGAAATAATGTGTGACATAATGACCGATATAATTATTTCGAATGGAGGCGCGGCCTTAAGCTTACCTAGGAACAAATCTTATTAACAAAAAATAAAATTTAATAAAAAGTAAAAAGGTGAAATTCTCATTTTAATTCTCTCGTTTACTGAACAGCAAAACTCTACCCTGACAGCCGAGCCGCTGTAAATGCTTAATCACATATGTCATTTCGTTATCAAAAAAAAAAATAATAATTTATATAAAAGTTAAGATTTAAGTTCTATCCGGCACCATTTATCTTTAAAAACGAAGCTCATTCGGTCATTCTGTGATATCGGGAAGATATCAATCAATTCAATAAAAAAAATGGTTATCAAACATCACGTTGAAAGTTACGAGGACTTTACCAAACTCGTCGAAAGTTTGGAATCATCTGGTGAACCGATCCATGTCCTGTTCAGCGGTAACAAGGATGAAAATGGCAAAAGTTGGTGTCCCTATTGTGTAAAAGGTAAAAAATAATAACCTATATAATCAAAAATCAATTGATTTCAAAAATTTGCTTATAACTTTTTATCAGCCGAACCAATCATTAACGAAGCTCTAGAGAAATCCGCCGAAAAGAGTCACTTTGTCCATGTGGAAATCGATAGACCATTGTGAGTACGATTTTTTACTTTTTGTATAGATTCTACAAAGTAGACATTATTGCAAATTTATCACTTTTTTTTATGGCGTATGGTTTTCCATATAAAATAAAAAAAAGAACTTTAATGACTGCACTTGTGCTCTTAGATTTTTATGACAGGCTAGGCTTGGACGTAATTAACACCGTTGGGTGTTTTGTCTTTATTGTAAAAGGTTCGCAGTAATGTGAAAACATTATTTATCAGTTGACCTTCAAACTTTATCTTCGCTATAACGCATGGAAAGCATGACTCGGCAATATAATCTAATTTATTTATCGTTGATGAATAATCTGCTGGAAAAAATTGAAATGTTTTGTTTTTACTGTTATAGGAATAATTTATTTATTTATTTATGTACTTCAAAATACCCGTACTTACAATCTTAATTCTAGTCACTCATAGGTAGTTTGCTCATCCGATATTGTTAAGGCATTTTCTAGGGAGCACATTATTTAGAACAGAACTTTGTCTTGAATAAACCATCTTATAAGGCCATTCGTATTAGCCTTAGTTCCCCCTGCTCATGAAGCTGTCGGTATCAGGATTTCATCTACTTTGTGTTTATGCGATAATTGATGCCATTAGCGCAAGTTGCTTAGCTTTAGATCATACCTAGACCCTAAATATTTATCTGGATGTTCGCACCTTCTGAGCAGCTAACATTGACTCGGATCACTACCTTGTTGCAGCCAAGGTAAGAAAGCGAATAATGCGAACGCCACAACAACGGAGTAATACTGGGAGGAAGTATGACGTCGGAAAACTGATGTACTAGGTTTCACCAGACCACCGCCACAAAACCTCTGGTTCGATGACCTATCTCTCCCCTCCCTATGTTCCTAATGCCGCGCAGTGTGTTACATTAAAAGGGAAACAAATAGTCCCTTGTGCGCGCGTTAATTATAAAAAAAAAATGCAGGCAGACTCATGCAGTCAAATAAAGCGGCGCTGCAAAGAAGGACGATAGTACTACGAACAGAAAAGACGGGAAGAACACCGGCTTCTCCAAAAGAAAAAAAGAGCATGAGAAGTGCGCAATCGAAGATATTACTACTCCAGGAACAACATTCTGAAGTCTTATCAACATGTAAAAAGAACGTGCCAAGGCGAAAAACCCCGCACAAAAACCTGCAGAGATAGGAATAGAAGCCTCGTAGTAGTCACAGTCGGTGATGAGTAAATAGAAGGATCATTTCTGTAGACTGTTAAAGGGTGATGAAGTCCAGAATGGCTATGAGCTGGATTTGAACCCAGGCTCTTTCGCTTAGCAGTCTGACACACTAACCACTAAGCCACGGGGCACTACACAGGATAGCAATATCGAAACTAAAGCGGCCGGAGATGATCTGATGGAGTGAATACACTACTAAAATTTGTTTGTTGTTGTTAGGGAGGCAATTGAGTCGTAAAACCCAATTTGGAAAAATAAAGGAGACTGCAAGACCTTGATCATCCGAGTCCTGCTCTATGGCGCCGAGGCAAGACTCTATATTAAGCGGATGAAGATATCCAAGGGAGAAGGTTCAACCAAGAACTATACGATCTTTACTGCGACATTGACCTGGTCAAAAAATACGCATATCACGTTTAAGATGGATGTAGAACGAATGGACAACAATGCTCCGGCTCGCAGGATCTTCAATTCCATCCCAGAGGGTAGACGCATTCAAGGAAGACTTCGCCTTAGGAGGCGCGCTCAAGTGGAGGACGACCTTAACTAACTTGGAGTACGAAACTGAGGCATGTTGGTTGAGGCCCAGGTTCGCCCTGAACTGTAGCTCCACCCAAGTAAGTAAGTAACGTCATCCAATAAGTTCTTACATACATTCCGATTGCTGGCGGATGCCATATCCAACGTAAGCAAGGTATGGCACGTTGCCTTGTACAAAACTACTACACTATTATCGGCTTTTGATCCAAGGTAGTTAAAGGATTGCAATACTTGCGCTTGCTCGATCTGGATGAAGGAGGCTTGTACAGCTTGTTGATTTCTGCCGATAATGTTGATGTCGTCTGCGTCAGGCAATATCTGGGTAGAATTGGTGACGATAGTCTCTCTTGTTGACGTGTCAGAGGCACTGATTGCTTTTTCCAACGCCAGGTTGAAAAGGATGAGGGCCAGACCATCCCCTTGTCGGAGCCCATGAAAGATGTTGATTGTTCTGGACAGCAAACCGGCTACTTTTATTTTGCTTGTAATGTTGGGCATGGTCAGCCTACAAAGACGTGTCAATTTATTTACGATGCAGAATTCTCTCATGACCTTATAAAGTTCTACCCTGTCTTTGCTATCGTAGCGGCTTTAAAGTCGAAACAAAGATAGTATGTTATAGTATAGTAGATAGTATGACTTTTTTCCATCACCTGCCTAAGGTTAAAATCTGACCACATTGATAGTTTCCGTTTATGGAGCTATCCGTTATTGCAGGATAGAGGAGTATAGGATGTACTCAATAATGTTATATCCCTTTAATTGCTGCACTTTGTGATATATCCCTTCTTGTCTTCCGAAGCCTTGTTATTTTTAAGTCAATTTTCAATGCTTGGTAATTGCAGCATGAGGTCTTCCTCTTCAAATGGTGGAACCTTCATTTCTTCCGAGAGCTGACAGTTCAACAATTCATTCAAGTACACTTCTCAACGCTCCAGAATGCCTTCAGGATGGGTGATTATATTTCCTTCTCCGCCCTTACTGTATGTGCAGCGTGGTGTATATTGCAATATGTTCTGACGGATTGGTAGAACTTCCGCGCCTGTTGCGGACTTCACTCTTTATTTACATATTTTTATTTCACAGACAATTTTTTTTCTCCCAGGCTGCCTTTTTTGTCTGTGAAGTTTTTTCTTTGTTCTCCTTAGTTTTTTTATACATCATCCGAGGGCGAATCCTAGCCGACATCGCGTAGCACAGCCGTGTTGATTCGTATCTGAGCGGCGGCAGGCGCCGGCGGGTAAATTATTTATTTACAAGGCAATCTCACCTGGAACACCATACCAACAAGACAGTGATCGGAGTCAATGTTACCCCCTCGATACATCCGTACCGTAAGCTCGAGTAGTGGTAAATTTGGTTGTGTGAGATTCCATTAGCGATGATATCCAGTTGGCTTTCCAAAATCGGAAACTCAAGGTGTTTAATGGGTGTTTAAACGTCTAGTAGTATTCCATTTTGCCTGATAAGCCTGGTAAGACAGGCGTAAGTGGTTTAGGTATCCTTCTATTTACTGGCGCTTTATGAGCCTCATTTTGTGCTGCGTCCCTCGGAATAAGCTACGAAAGTTATCTGAGTAGTTGGTACCCATTCACTATATGTTCTAGTCAACTGAGTAGTTGGACTCTTACAATTTAAAGCTAGATCTTTGCCACTGTACGGCCCATACAGATCCTGGTTACATCTCCTCCTCCAGTTACGTTTATGCATAAAGAATTGTCTTCTCCTAAAATCTGTAACAGCGGGAAGTGATTTACAGTTTATCAGTCGAGGCCATGTCCCGAAAAAGGATAGCTTTGACGGTAATCCATCCACCCATTAGCTAAGTAGTCCGACACACTATAAGCACTACGTATACCACACGGAACTACTTGGAATTTTAGGTTCTTATAATGGGACAAGTTGCCCAAGTCATGGCTCTGCTTTTTATTTGCATTCAGTCAACTCCACAGGTTAGCCTTAAGGCAAAGTGGGAAAGTTGTGATTCTAGTCGCGATCATAACAATCGTCATCTTGCCACATTGGGATGAGGTTTGGCACAGATGCCTTAACTGGAGATTGTTTAATATAGTTCGTCTTCTTTACAAATACTAGTGTGTTGAGTATCGATTTGGTGTTCCAGGGTTTTTTCCGAGATCTGCGCTTATGTAAATGTATGATTGCAAGTGAATTTTCTTAAGTCAGCACTGATTGAAACTTTCAAATATTTGACGATTAGCTTTAGGCGCTCACATTACAGCAGAGAGGATCGAATAGGCGATGTTGATAATCGCTTATGGAATGCTCTGCAGTTGGCCCAATACGAAGGATTTCATGTTTTGACTTCTAGCAATTTCATGGCTTGAATTGCTCGACAGATAATTAGCTTCATTTCATCCAGATAGAGAAAACGGAATTGTTTGTCTTTTTCTTTTATATTGAATGGTTTGTTATATTCTTTGCAGGGAGTTTTCTCATAATTATTTTTCCCTTCCGTAAGTTTTCTCAATCATTTCAAGATCCGGTTCGAACGTCATTTTTGTTTGTTTGTTTTGACAAGGCGGTGTCTTCTCTCTTCTTCTGCTGCTATTGTACGTTAGCAATTCTAGTCCTCCTTAAATTAGGCCTCTTCATCATCTGGTTGATGATTGATTTTACAGATCTCCCTTTATTAATGTAAGACTTTCGTAATAAGGTGGGAGGTTAACTAAAAAATAAAATACATTATATTTTGAACATTTTAGCTACGTCCTTTGGTCTAAGATGTCTTAACTCCTCCTTGGCCTTAACGCTGTATTTTAATAATGTTGAAATTTCTTCTTTTTACTTTCAGTTGGAAGGATTTGAATTGCCCCTTCCGCAAGGATCCCCGCACCCACTTGGTGTTTTTGCCAACTTTGCTGCGTTGGAAGTCGCCTCAGCGTCTGGACGGTGAGCGTTGCTCCAGCAGTGATCTCGTCGAAATGTTACTTACCGATGAAGATTAAACTATTTTCTTTATGACCATTTGTTAAGATAAAGTTTATATTTCTATTTGCAAAACAAAACCTGCATAATCGTGTATTTTTTTTTAATAAATATTTTATTTTTTTCTCCTAACCCAGTCTAATAGTTACTTTTATACTTTTTAATCTCCACCATCACCACATGTATGTTGGTGAGTTGTGCACGAGCATTTGGTGTAAGTAACTTATGGAATCGATGGTAATATTGCACTAAACTGGCCAAAGCCAATTGCAGTAGTTGGGAGCCGGTAAGGAGTGATGGAAAGGACAGAAGAACTTCACGATTCAAATCTTCGAGAGATTTCTTCCAGTTGGCTGAAAAACTTGCAACCAATGCAAGACTTCTTCGTTCCTGCTTACGCAATTCATCCATTTGTTCCTTTTCGAAGAAATGTTCACATTCCTTAACAAATTGAATGATTCCTCCGAAATGCGGTGCAAGAATTTCTTCCACATACTCGGAACTCCTGGCGTTGAGTTGTTCTCGGAATGCCTCGGCTTCTTTGGAGTTATCTCGAGTGTGTTCCATAAGAACGCCCAGCACGAGATCGTAGTTGTTGATGAGATAGATAAGTTGTTCCTTACGTGATGGAAATATCGCTGCCATGCGGAGAATAAAACATTCCACTTCGTTTTGCAGTTCGAGTAGCAACAGACTAACAACTTCGTTGGGAAAGTGTTCGGATATACCGACGATTGCTGCAGAAAACTCGGCATAACGTCGTGTTATCTAAATGGGCATTGGTGTAGCAATGAATGGGTGGATGGAAAACTGGAAATTCTACTTACGTAATGGGGACCCATTTCTTTGTTGAACTTGGTTGGATCACAATCGCGAATACTTTTAATGTTCAAACGGAAAACATGGTCGAAACGTGGCCAGATCACTGCTTGCATTGAGTCCCAGTATCTGGAGAATAAAATGAAAAGAAGTCCAACATGGCTTATGAATTTATCTTACTTATCCAATCCAGGAACACATCGCTTATGGCACATGAGTTGGTACCGGAATATCAACTGAATGCATAAAAACATTGCGATTGTATCGTAGCACTCCTGTATGCTGCTTTCAAGGTTTTTCTACACAAAGAAGAGCTTTGAGTGGCATTTCTAGTTGACTTGGAAGTACTCACGATCATAAATGTTAGAGTTTTGCCCAAAATCTGGTTGAAGAGGTCCTGTGCCTGTGTTCCGCGTACCATGAAGAATTCGATGACGAACAGATACTCCCGGCATGCGTTATCAACCAGGGCGTATTGCTCTGAACGGAAGAGGGCTTCGAAGGTGTACTGCATAAGAAAAAGAAGGTGCTATCAAGGCAGGATGAAGAAAAAGTGAAAAGGTTACCCTGTTCTTCATCTGAGCGTGTGGGACTATAATTGGCGCTTCCAGCTGCTGATTCAGAATATCTCCCCGCTTTCCAATTGTGAAAATGGTGCTCTTGTGCTTGAGATTTGTTGCTTTCGAGAATAAACTCTTCGATGCATTGTCTTCTATTCCCATCAAGTCGTCTTTCGCTACAGATTCTTCAAATTTCAAAGCAAGCAACCGAGATGAATAGCTCTAGAATTGAGAAATTGATCAAAAGAAAAGTCTTTAGGCTAGTCTAACCTTACCTTAAAGTAACTGTAGTAAATCTTGCTCATAGTGTCGATGTACTCGTTGCAAATCTCCTGCGCCACTTGCCGTTCATTGGACAGAATAAACTCAAAGAAGAACTTATGCTTCAACATGGCATTCTGTGGAATCTGATAGTTGGTCATTGGCTTGCGGAACTTGTATATTTGTTCCAGCAGGTATGTGCGGATCTTGGCCATTGCCTTGACTTTTAGTTTATGCAAAACATCACACACATCACCGGCTGATTTACTTTCTTTGAAGCTAAGTTCCTTGACCAGATTCAACTTGTGATTCAATGTGTTTAGTTTGAGAATAAATTCTTTTTCTGTGACAGGGGTTTCCATGATTATGGTTATCATCTCTTCTGGAACAGCCATGTCTTCGATGAATTGCGATAGCTGAGCTTTCACCGATTGCCTATTGGTCAGTTGGACTGACATGGAAACAGATTTCTTTTGCAGAGTTGTGATCTCTGAACTGATATTGCTGAGGACATTTTGGAAATTCATTAGCATTGATTCCGTACGTTCGAGGATGTCATCACATTCGCCAATTTGGTTGTGCAGACTGGCGATGTTTTGACTTTCGGCAATGTAGTCTTCGATGGATTTGTTTTCCACTTCCTTGAAATCTCTTTCGATTTGACGGGAATATTGTCGTAAATCGGTGCCAGTTTTGAGAATTTCACGAACTTCGTCATTGTCCAACTGATCGGATATACAAATTTCGTTTGTGGACATATTTATTGTGTATTTGGTGTGGTATTTACATTAAATAAAGTTTTAATAGATACAATATGGAATGTTTTAATTTTGCTTTTGTTTTCGGAAGATTTTCTTGCCAAGTCAAAATAAAAAGAAAATGACAGTTGGGTTTTTTATGTTTTCCGCATGGAGCGCAGGTATCACTTAAGAGAAAATATATTGTATGAATGGCAGCGTACAGGTGAGAAAATGCATTTTATTTTAAATACGAAATTTTCCAAAGATGATAGCCCAAGATTTAGACTACTTAAATAGATTTTACTTGAAGTAATAAATAAATGCAAATTATTATACTGATAAGTCAAATGATTATTATCGACGTTAAGACATAAATAAGTTGACGAGTATTATTCAGTGTGTTACAAAAAAAAAAGCATCCAGCGCTATCTAGGGGTAATTAAAATAGCCTTACTTAAGGGGCCGACCCATAGAATCCGTTCGTTCTTTGCGTTGCCGCATACAATGGACAGCTCGATTAAATACACGTGTTCTTATGGGAGGTGACCCATAGAAATCGCATGTGCCGGACGCACCGCATCAAGTAGAAGTAGACACACTTTTAACTTTTCTCTCTGGCAAATCCGATGACATTGACTGTCTAAAGCAGTTTGAAGTTTTAATTGCTTTCTAGTCATGGGTTGTTATTTGGCGCAATTTTTCCTGCTACTTATTTTTATTTAAGTAGCAGCAAAATTTGCGCTTGTTGTTACTTAAATAACAATAAGTAGCAGTGAAAATTGCGCTAAGTAACAGCAAGCTAGAAAATTTACTCAAAACATCAATATGCATATTGAAGCAAGTTGTTTAATAATAAATATTCTGAGATGTAGTCATAATTATTAATATTATAGATATGTAACTCCATGAATCTAAAAAGTGAAGTTTAATATTGTAAAAAAGGCAAAAGCTGATTTTGCTTCGACCAAATATAGCTTGAGAAACTCGAAAAATATCATCATTTGTAGACGATGACGACGTGATGTAGATATTGGCGCAATATTATGGACAACCTATATTTAATACATTAACTTCACACTACTTAAGTGCTGCACTAAGTTGCCCACGTTATAAACGGAAACCATTGTATTATTTAAAATCTAGTTTAACACGTTAAGAATTTTAAAGAATTGTGTTCCTATTGGATTTAGGCAGTGTTTAGTGTTAAGTTAAATTTGCAAAATGGCGTTTTGTAAGCGTTGTCATTCTCTCAAAGAGTTCTTCGTTGTACACTAGAAAAATAATATAGGGATTTCCTGTTATTTAAAATTTCACACCAAGAAAAAAAAATTCAAAAACCATAACTATAATCTTAGCACCATACTTTATTTGTTTTAGTTTCATATTGAAGCGTATATAATTTTGCGCTGTTGTATCTAATGCGGATTCTAAGAACTCGTTCAACATTTTTAACTATTCATCCATTTTTATTTACTTTTATTATGACAAAACTTTTCAAAACCACAATAAAATCCAAATGATATGCAAACTTCGGTCATATTTGGGAAATGTCATATATTGTAGTGCAAACCGGTGTAAATCTTGCTAAAAACCAAGAATTCTAAAGTGATATAGATAAAAAAAAATTGTTCTTTTTTAAGTTACTACACTAAAATTACTATCAAAATGCAAAATTACCAAAATATCGAAAAAAATATTCTCTGCAATTTGTTAGAAAACAAATATGTAAAAACACATTCATGTATTTCCTATAATCGATGCATTAATATCACTATCGAACAAGCACGATTTTAATATTTTGTATCCTCTTTACCAGTTACCAAATCAAACTATCGCTCTTAACTCACCCATCGCTAGTTAGTTTTATATTTTGTGTCAAAAAACGCGACGGATTCATTTGGTCACCCCTTTTCATCGGATTCTATGGGTTGGGCACTTTAATACTTACAATATCAGCTTTCTGCATGTGAAAATCCTGTCAAAATCGGTCCATAAATAAGAATTTTCAAAAAAAAAAAAAAAACACCCCAGCGCCACCTAGTGGTAATTTAAATAGCCTAAGTTACTCCCTAGAACATCAGCAATCTGCCAGTAAAAGTCCCGTCAAAATCGGTGCGGCCGTTTCCGAGATTAACGGGAACAAACAGACGGAAAGACAGACAGATAGACCGACAGACAAAACATTTTTAAATGGTGTTTTTGTCATTAGCACTGTTATCATTTGGTATACTGTATACATCAAGTAAAAAATTATTTTGATTTTAAAAACAGACACTTCATATTAATTTATGTGTTTAGATTTATTGCTAACATGAATGAAAATAGTTCAAGTTGTCTTTGGTAACAAAGACTGATTACTAAGAGTATAGTAAATTACATATAGTATTAATTTTTTTAGATTTATTTATTTACGTCTAACAAGGACATAACATTTCATAGACTAAATTTACAAAATTAAAATACAATTACAATAATTACAAAGATAAGGTGCGTATTAATTGTATTTGTTGACATTAAAAACATTATGAAGTTTTTGTAATACAATCTGGTCATGTTAAAATCAATAAATATAATATATAAATGATTATAAATAAATTGCACGACTGGATCGCACGTACTTGCTCACATGTGCGGTCACATTGTAGAATTAAATTTAAGATAATTAAAGTGAACATCAAAGCATTTATTTGATTTTTGTGACTTTTGATTCTTTGAATAAAGTACGTTAAATTGTATTGAGTGAAATAATTTAAACGCCATTTTGTTTCTTTAAAAAAATGTTAACAAGTGAATTTTTTTTTTCAAAATCGTAGGAGCGGTTTTTAAATATAACGGTTATTTTTTTAAGAACTTTTTTTCAAATAAAAAAAAATAATTTAAGAATACAAACTTAAGTACAAAAATAACGTTCATTTAAAACCATAATCTAAAAATAAAATTCATCTACCCGTTTTCAAAAAATTGATTTAAAAAAAAAAATTATTTTAAATTATTGAAAATACAAAAAAAAAGATTTCGAAAAAAAATTAATGCGAAATTATTTAGGCTACCTACATCTTGAATATCAATTTTGATAGAAATCGGATCACCATCTTGAAGTCTTTTTCGAGAAAAAAAAGCTTACATAACGGTTATATCACAGGTACCGTTAGCTTTTGAGCTAAAAAAAAAATTGAAAAAAACTCCTCTGTAAAATGTGAAAATAACTTTAAGTTCTTAATTTGAAGACGATTGGCCCAACCGTTTAGGCTGCAGTCCAAAATACATCCGTACAGACAGACAGACAGACAGACAGAATTTTGCCAGTAACTCAAAAATGTTTCTCTATCATCGTAATGTCATGTCTGATTGTTATCTCAAATTTTTTAATCTGCATGAATGCACAACTTGCTATGGTACCTATAATCGCAAGTAAAAATACATGTAGAAGATATGGGTTCGTTTGAGCCATAGTTTGTGTAATGTCTAGGAACATAAACGAAATCCTGGTCTCTTAGACCCAAAGTGCGAGACGGAGCATAAACATAAAACATAGAAATCAGGTTTGGACAGTCAAGTGCCTAGTTAAAACATCCTGCGCAAATAAGACCGCGTCATAGTACTCCAACTTCATAACAAATTAATCTAAATCTTAATGGAAACCGTGAGAATATCCAAAATTTGCTCTACATAGGCACGTGCCATACCTTTATCACTGATCTCAATGTCCGGGTCCAGACACATAAAAATATTTCACACGAAATCCAATTCCACTTTCATTTGTTGTATCTTCAGACAGTTTTTATACCATCAGCAATAATTTTATTACGACAATAAATTGCCATCTTGATGACAGCTGGTTAAACTACTCAACCAGGTAATTTGCACTAAAAATTTGGCAGTTTAAACGAAAAAAGTGAAACGCCCTACTCTATTAAAGGTTACTCACTTTTTTCTCATTGCTGAAGACCATATATTTTTTTTGTTTCCACCAAATACTAAACTCTTAAAGCCAGACTTACTATTTAATATTAAGGCTATCAACATGTTTTCTTCTTCTGGTCAAGTGCTGTTTACCTAATTAATTTCTCAAAAAAGCTGTTGTTAAATTATGTTACACATATTCAACAAGTTTATTTAAACGCAAGTTTAGCAAAGCAACAACAATTTATGAATAATGGTGATGGTGCTACGAAATCCAAGAAAAATTTAGCACTTTATCCGAACCGAACCTTCATCATCACACATTAAGTGTAAACTTCACGAAAGACGGTTAAGAAAAAAAAACCTCGAAGAAGTGCACGACTTAAAACTAGATACATTTTAGCTCATTTCACTTGATGGTAGAACGTATAGTTTATAAGATATCCATCATTCGTTCTGGACAATTGAGTTTATTCATTAGTTGGCTTCCGAACGAGAAATATAGCCTTCGAAAGAGGGGTGACCACTGTGGATCAAGGATATTTTTCAAAAAGGATGACCACTGTTCAGTTGTTGGCCTTCATGGTGTTCTCTGGATTATTTTATGTTTCTGAGGGTAATTTTAATTAGTTTTGCATAAAGAGAAGAACCTTGAACTTGATTCTTTTATTTTTTCTTAGGAAAACCATGTCCTGAGAAGAGTCAACCACATAAAAGTCGCTGCGATATTTATTTCAAATGTGTTAGCCTTCCATCGAAGAGCCATGTTTGGATACCTGAGAAATGTCAACAGGGACTGATCTATGAGCCCAATTTAAGGATGTGTGTCCTTCCTGGCGATGATTGGGAGTGCGATCCAGAGGAATTCAATGGAAGCAATGATTTAAGCGATGATGATAATATCGTTCTTGGCGCAGGATCGGAAGTGTTAAATAAATCTTTCGATTTAAAAAAAAGTTCAGATGCTGAAAACGATAGTGAAAGTGATGAAATAGATGACGATGGCCAAGAAACAGATTATATTACAGTGGACAGTGAAAGTTCTTTAGTTAGTGAACGTGATTTTGAATCAAGTGGTGATGGAGAGGGAAGTGATTTTATTATGTTGGACACCCTTACTCCCGAACGAAAAACAAACGAGCAGGATGCTGATATTGCTGAAATACCCACTTCAACAAAAGTGGATCCGAATTTAACGGCACACCTGCAGCGATTGACACAATTAATAGATGGACTCAAGCAAACATACCAGAACAAGGAATCTGCAATAGCTGATCTTCGACCAGATCAGTTAAATGCATTTCTAGCACATTACAACATAAAATCTCAACTCGATTCCATAAATCCTGCCGAAGAGCAGCCCTTACACAAGAGTGAACCAAGTCACCAGAACAAAACCACGGAAATAGAATCAACAACAGCGGCAAATTCTCAACTCGAACCGGAGACAAAATTAATCCTTACCAATCATTCACCAAGCAATTACAATAATCCTCATCCCAGCGATGGTTATTCGAATTCACAAATCGTTGTAAATAAACCAGAAGGATCTGTGCTCTTTACGCTTGGAAATCAACCACACGATTCTCAAGTTGATCATCGCTTTGAACCAAAAATTTCGGAAGACACTTTGATGACAGTTCTCAAGCTTTCAAAGCAGATGCTGGAAAATCAGGATGTTCGGCGAGTGATTCCCAACTCAGCCTACTTCCCCCAAGTTGTCCAGCCCATTTATCTTCCACCACCTATTCCCCAATACGCCAATAGTGCATTTAACCAACACGACAATTATGATAACAAACAATACGACAAGTATTCATCCACATATTTTGTCCCACAAACCAAGCCAGAGAAGCCAGGAACAACAATTATCAATAACAACGTACATGTATCCCCCTCAGGTGATGATGACAACAACCAACTAGATAGTTATGGTCAAAAAATAAATTCGTATCCACCGTTTCCGAGTTATCAATACTCCAGTGAAGGATCATCGGAGGTACAGGATCATAATCTAGGAAATCGTTATGAAAACAATCAACTGGTAACGATTCGGCCAAGCAAGGGATACAATCACTACCAACCGACCCATCATTCAACAACAACTTTTCGTCCTTATATCAGTGATTCAGGATCAACCCTCACTGACTACTACACACCAAGTCCCCATCTAGATGAATCGAACGTGAATAGTGTTTTCCAAATGGAAAAATATCCAACACTTAATTATGGATCAATTCCTGGTCGGCCAGCGTCGTCGCCCAGCAAAAGCCACAAACGTCCCGATCCTCCACAGAAATCCCAATTCTATCAGAATTCCTATCAAAACAGTTATCAACATCCCAATCAGCAGACTATCCTACAGCTTTTCCCAACTCACATTGATCCATCGAAGGTTAAAATTCGACCAAACAGCCAGAAACTAGAAAGTATGGAACAAGATGATAACGATGCCGAAGAAGAAGCGTATCATAGCTCCAACAACGGGGGCGATGATAATCAGTCGGAGACCTACAATCAATACCATTCAAATAAACAGATCACGCCCGGCCAATTAGCACACTATGTGGAACAACTGACTGGCAGTGGCAATGGAAATAATGCGCCGTCACAATTTTACCTTAACCGCGATACAACTTCATTTCAACAGAACGAAGACGAAAGTCAATTAGGAAGCTACCCTGGAAATCTTCTGTCTTATGATTTATTCAATAGGAAACTTGCACCAACGCCATCTTCTTATGACAATTCAAAGCCAGATGCAAGTAACTGTCCGATTGGAGTGAGACAGCCAAATGCCACTGAATGCACCCGATACTTTGTTTGCAGCAGGGAAGAGGGACGTGTGATGCAGTATTCATGTCCTGCATATACTGCCTTCAATCCGCAGACCAGAATCTGTGATGCACAATATTACGCCATTTGTCATCCAACGGCAGTCATAAGTCGCTATACTATTGCCGAAAATCGCCGCGTTCAATTGGAAGCCATTAAGGCTCTTCAAGATGCTAAGCGTGTTCGTGATCAGGCCTTGCGAGCTCAAAATATCGCTTTACGCTTGCGTTTGGGAGAGAATGACAGATATCACTCTTCAACAACTCCATTGCCGCCACAACAGCCACATTATTCATCGGATGCACTGTCGAACTTCCTGCAAAACGCCATCGATTCGAACTCTCTGGGGTCTCCTTCTAGCGGAAGTGCAGATAAAGATTCGTCGTATTCGAGTTCTGTCTCTCAGCGACCTAATTTTTATACGGGTTCATCAGCTGCAGCAATGGCGACACGGAAGAGGAAGTACTATTGCAAGGAGGGCGACAAAGTGGCCGATCAGACTTCGATTTATAACTATTTTGTTTGCTATAAGAACTCACGAGGTGTGATGAAAGGGCACAAAATGACCTGCTCGGAGGGATTGCTGTTCTGTCCGACGACACTGGTGTGTACATTGCCGAGGAAGTGCTCTTAAGAGAATTTATGTAACGCAATTTGTTAAGAGTGATTTTTGAATTTAGTATTTAATTAATTTATTAGTTGATGTAAACTAATTTATTTTGAATATTTATTTATTTATTTATTTATTTATTGTAAGTTTAAAAAACTGTATGTTGGACTTGAATTACATTTAATATTTATTTATTTATAAAACTACGATTTTATTTATTTTTTTTTTTATTCAAAATACAAACATTTTGTAAGCCTGAACTGTGCAGTTTTTAATAGAGACCCATCGATTCTGGATGAATCTGGATAAAATATTAATCTCAAGTGGCATATACTTATTTTGGCATTAGGAAGAAATAAGCACGACTTCTTCGCATTTACTTGTTCTATCACACTGTGATCCAAAATCTTTGAAATAATTAATTAATATACAGAAAAAATATTTTTTTTTTTTTTTTTTATAATTATGGATTATGTGTTTAACTTTTAATGTAGAACACACTGCGCGGGCACTACGAAGAAAGGGAGGGGAGAGATAGGAGGTGCCGATTAACATTGGTTTTGAATGTTTGTAGATCAAAATGGCAAGGGAAAATCCCGCCGGGTAAACTGTTCCAAATTCGTGTCGTTCGGCTAAAAAAAGAATCCCTATATATCACGGTACGTCCGAAATTGGGCTCAAGGGTAAACTGATGAGCATTCCTTGCGAGACGAGTATTACGGGAGAAACTTTTAAGGGGAGGAATGCAACTGGCTACTTCGAGTGAACATTTTTTGTAAAAGAAACGATCAAATAAGGAAAGACATGAAACATTGCGTCGGTGTTCGAGTGGGGCAATTGTTTCAGCGGCAGTTCTATTTCCTATCAATCTTTACGCTCGATTTTGTATTCTATCAAGCAGGTGAAGCGATGTTTGCGAAGCACCTGCCCAGAGGTGGGAGTTATACTCGAGTTTAGGGCGTATAAATGCTTTATAAATTATAGCCAGATCAGATGGGGAAAAATACTTCTTACACCGATACAGAAAACCTAAGCACTTTGCAGCATTCTTAGCGATCTCAAATATATGGTCGTTCCAACGGAGGTTGTCGTTGACACACATACCGAGTACTGAGAGCTTTTCGGTTTTTTCGATGTAAGTGCCATTCATGGACAATGGCATTGGGGGAATGTTAAGCTTTAACGACAGAAGACAGCATTGTGTTTTCGAAGCAATAAACTCCACACGATTTCTATTACCCCATTTGACAATGCTGTATAAATCGGAGTTTAATGAGCTTGACATATGGTACCGTTGCAATTGTACGTCCGAAGGCGAAGGACGTGAATTATCGAACGAATATGAAAAGCTGAGGGTAGAGTCGTCAGCAAAACAGTTAAGTGGATTAGAAGTAACAGACAGAAGATCGTTTATAAAAATCAAGAAAAGAGTCGGAGACAGAACAGAGCCCTGGGGCACACTAGCATTTATTTTGTGCGAATCAGACTTGAATCCGTCCAATACAACTTGTATTGAACGGTCCTGAAGATAGCTTCTAATCCAACGAACAACTGTATCATCGATCCCAAAAGCACGCATTTTCGATAAAAGAGCTTCATGCCAAACTCTGTCAAATGCCTTGGAGATATCAAGAGCAATAATCTTACTTTCACCAAAGCGATGTAAAGATTTGTTCCACTGTTCGGTGAGATATGCCATCAGATCACCAGTGGAACGGTTGCTGCGGAAGCCGTACTGACGGTCATGGAGAAGCTTTCGATCTTCGAGATATTCCTTAAGCTGACGGTTAATTAGTATTTCCATGACCTTAGAAAGAAGGGATGTCAGTGCTATGGGTCGGTAGGAGGAGGGGGAGGATGGGTCACCTTTCTTAGGGACAGGCTGGACAAATGCGGTTTTCCATCTTCTAGGAAAGATTCCAGAAGAATAGGAGCGATGGAAAAGCTTACGCAGTGGCTTTGCCAGTGTGGAAGAACACCTCTTCAGAAGAATCGGGGGTATACCATCCGGGCCAGCGGATTTGTGTATATCGAGATCTTTGAAAACTCTTGCTACTGTACGAGTGCGGAAAAAAATTTGTCCCATGGAAAAATTTACATTTTCAAGTACAGGAGGGGCAACGTTGCTTTGAGGCAGCTGGCAGCGAAATGGGCGGCGAGCAAGTTTGCCTTCTCTGAAGAGTAAACAATTGGTTTGTTATTGTCGATGAGCGTTGGAACCGAAGATGTCGAGGAGTTTTTTATATTTTTTAAAAAAGACCAAAAATTTGTACTGCCTTTGGGACACTGCAGAATTTTTTGCCGTAATTTTTGGTCATGCAAAAATTTGGTTCTTTCTATAACGGAGTAGTGCCCCGTGGCTTAGTGGTTAGTGTGTCGGACTGCTAAGCGAAAGAACCTGGGTTCAAATCCAGCTCATAGCCACCTTTTTTTCTGGGGTACTGCCTCTTGCGAGGAACTGACAAAACTTCCAAGAGTAAAATTTGTCTCGAAAAAGTACATCTCATGTAGCCGTTCGGACTCGGCGGTAAACTGTAGGTCCCTTCCATTCTTGCAGAGTAACAACACACACACAGGAATGGTTGAGAGTATAAGTCACTAGGCCTTGGCTCCTTAAGGAGCTGTCGCGCCAATAAATTTATTTATTTTATAACGGAGTTGCATGTGCTTTTTCCGATTTTTCTCTGTAGGGTTGGCTTTGTAAGATCGGAAACTTACTTCTTTGAGCCTGATAGCATTTTTACACTCAGAATTAAACCACGACTTTTCTTTAGGTTTGATGCTTTTTACTCTGTTAGGAATAAAAGCACGCATCCCTAGAAGAATCACATTTGTGATCATTTCAGCACTGGCATCAATGTCACTATTGAGGAAGCATAATGACCAATTAAAGTTTCGGAAAAAGATATTCAGGCCGTCCCAGTTGGCTTTCTCGTATTGCCAAACGGTCCTGGTGGGAAGTTTTTCTTTAACTGGATGGGTGGGGGATGAGAAATTAGCTGAAATGATACAATGGTCTGAAGTGCCAAATGGAGAAGTTACACTAATGGTATATTTATCAGGGTGAGAAGTAAGAAACACGTCAAGAGTATGGGCGGCTTGCCCAGCAACATCCGGTATACGCGTTGGCACATCGATCAGTTGGGTAAGGTGATGTAACCCGGCAAAGAGCTCGACATACCTTCCTTCGGGTGTTGTCTGACCAGAATAGCGGAGCCAGTTGGAATTGGGTACATTGAAATCGACCGCAATAACGATTTCAGTGCGAGGACAAAGGGAAACAATTTTCGAGATGGAATCAGACAGTGCATCAAACTCGTTACAAGTCGAATTACTGTCAAGATTTGGACTCCTGTAAATAAAACAATAATGAATGACATGCTTGCGGACAGTGAATTTGAGCCATAAGAAGTTAAAGTCCGTGTTGGAACATTGCCCATATTGAGGAAGGCTCTGGCAAGCAATATCATTCCTAACATAGACCACGAGACCATGATGGGAAAAGAGTAATGGCACCAAGCTATACCCATGTAGAGCAAATTCTGATAAATCAGTATTTACTCCAACCTGAGTTTCACTTAATGCCAAAACAGCTGGCCTGTGTTCAACAGTGTAGACGTACACGTGAAAGAAATTCTTTCTTAAACCACGAACAATTGAATACACGACATAAAAATCACTTACCATTTAAAAATACTTACATACAAAACACAACTCTGATTAAGTCGAACTGCGCAGTGAAAATCCAAATTAACCTCTGTAATAATCAAACTGTCTTAGGTGTTATGCCCATAAGACAACCTGTTTACAAAAAATCAATCTAAACATTCAGCACAATAAGACGAATTAAGATGCCCTTATCTATTTACCGCAAGCATTGTATGGTCATACGATGCCTACAGTAGATAAGAAAGTGGCAGTTAAGCACAAAGGTCTTGGGACAGATTAGAGGATAATTTGATATGCGAATGCGTTTTATTTATTTTTTTTTCTTCCTCAGCGCGAGTGGGCATCTTTATAATTCATCCTACGACGCGAGTGAATATTATTATTTTTTTTTTACAGCACACGCGAGGGTTTTTTTCCAATTTCTCTAACGAGTGTGTATTATTATTTTTTTAGAGCACTCGCGATAACAACGCGCAATAATTATTTGTTTGGCTTTTGTTTAATTATTTGTGCGCGCACCTCGACATCCGTCCTCTACGAGCTTAGGATCGACAATATGAACAAAATATGGCCACAGATTCTTATAAAATCGAGTTCTTCATTTTGAAAATATTTTCTTAAGATTTTGGTGCAGTTTTTTTAAGGTATAAGTATATAAATTCTTTAAAGCCATAGAAAACCCTTAACCCGTAGTTATTTCGAATAAAATTGCTCGACCAAACGATTGACCATAACTAGAATATTACTCAAAGAAGTCTCACTAAAATCAAGGCTGCCGTTTGAAAGAAAAATAAGCTTTTCTTTACATGGCGGGCACAGTTAGGCTAATCTCAATGCATATAGAAATGTGATTATATTCCTACGTTAAGCCGTCCATTGTCGAGTCGGTTTCGTACTTAAGATGAGTTAGTTTCCCGTACACTGGCTTCCTTTAATTTTCCTACTTTATTATATTCAAAACATTATTCCAGATGAAAAGCCATGCTCCATTTAAATAAAGGATTTTTCAACTGGCGCGGGTATATTTTGGCGGCAATTCTGTTTGGGTGACATCTGTCAAATCTATTATTTATTATAAAGATACTGATGCCAAATTACCATTGCTCCCTGCTATGGCAAGTTACACCATTAAACAGCACGTCCAAAAAGTCCAAATGAGAAAGATTTATTGTAAAATCTAATAATTAATTAAATGATTTTTATTATTTTATTCATAAGATATTCAACCATCATACATTATTTGGAACAAAAGTAGTTTGTGAAGTTGTATATAGTGAGCTCTATAACTCTTCCATCTACGAAACTTGAGAAATTTATACAGTCGTTGAGAAATGGGAACATAACAAACAAATCTCCAGCCATGCACCATTTCACATTTAAGTCTCTCCCACAGGAACCGTGCATTTTTTTCGGGATAAAAACTAATTTATTTTTTAATCCCACATCTCATCCAAATCCTTTAAGCCGTTGAGGTTTCATTGCGAAACAAACACCCAAACAATCCAAACATACAAACATTCACCTTTATAAGTGGGATGACTGTTGTTTCTTTTTATGTGTCTGTAAGGCACAATGCCTTTTCGAATGCAACTGTATGTTGCACGACACTAGTTAGAAGAATTAGAAAGTTAGGAAAACTAAGTAACTATTTTCTCACTCAAAACCCACGGATGGCTCTAGCTTGCACTAGGAGTTAGAAAAATTGCTTCCCAAAATAAGAGTCGAACTTACGATCTCTCGCTTAGCAAGCAAACATCTTATCTACTCCACCACTGCCGCCCGCAGTGTTCGTAGCGACGTCAAGATCGGCTAAGAATATTGCCGCAGATCTTGAAATCGTGCAGCAGAACCAGAATCAATCGATTCCACGAGCCCCGCCCGCGCCGTGCCAATAACTCGGCGTTTAGCGGTCTTCAAATTGGGAAATTTTGCGTCGGGACTAGGGCTTACACCCCTCCAAAATCAAACTAACCCAGGCACCTGGCTAAAAGTTCATGACCATAGTAAACACCCTTTGTTCATCGACCGAGATTTGGAATGTTTGAAAGAGGATCGAAAGATCGTCTTAGGAAAAGAGGGGCATTTTTGGATAAATGAATGTGTTTACCAGCGAAACTTCCCAATAAAGGACAAGCCCAACCCACATACTGTTCTCCAGGAGACAATTAATTCTCAAAAAGTTACCGTTTGGTGTGGATTTTGGCGGCTTCATTGGTCTCTCATATTTATTAACGACGTTGATGAGGAAGTCAGCGTCAATATCGAGCGCTACAGAACGATGATAACCAATTTCTTATGGCCTACATTGAACCACATATCCACATGGACCTAGACGACATGTGGTTTCAGCAGACGGCCCAACGTGCCACAATTGGTATTTTGCAATAACAATTTAAGGGGAAGGTAATCTATTACTGACCACCAGGTAATGCGATTTGACCCCGCCAGACTTATTCTTTTTGGGGTTTCAGATCTATGCGAATAAACTACAATCGATTAATGGATCTATCCGGAAGATTCATTAAAAAATTGGACCACTCATCCGTTCCACCGTTAGAAGCCATTTCAACAATGTCGTATTTACATACATAATATGGCCTTTCAAATAAAAAAAAAAGGCACGACTGGGTCGCACGTACTTGCTCTTATGTGCTAATCCTTTTTAAGTGCAGGCGTCTTTTTGACAAAGATTTTATTTTAATATTTTTTGTATGACGTGCAACTTCCTTAGAATCGTTTTGGGGTGAAGCTCGAACGAACATGCGTCACGACAAAGGGATAAACACATAAATATATAGGATTGTTAGCTTTTGCAGTTTTTTAGTGTAGTATTATCTTTCCACTTGCTGCTTACTGTTTATAATATAATTTGCTAATAGAAAGATACAAAGGACTTTTTTCAGTTAAATTTTCATTTTGGTATGGAAAAATTTGAACAACTGGCATAAAGATTCGTCGGAATCAGCAGTGTGGCAATAATGCTAGGTAAAGGGACCTTTATACGTCCCAATATGTCAATTTTAAGAAATCTATAGTTTATACTAGGAGAAAAATTTAAAAAAAAATCTATAGATCCGTTTTCAAAATATTCAAAAAACAAAATATTTTTTTTAAAAAATTATTAAAATTTAAAAAAAAATGTTTTTGAAAATTTTGATAAGCAATATTATTTAAATCATAAAACACTACATATTTTGAAAATTTCATCAAAATCCGTCAATTAATTAACGAGAAAGTCTGATTTTAAAAAACCGGTCATATGGGAGGTACCGTTATAAAACTTTTTCTGAAAAATCCATTAAAATTAAAAGATAGATTTTGCACAGAAAACATCATTCTGAAAGTTTAATTAAAATCGTAGAAGCCGTTTTCGAGAAAAATAAGTTTTTTAATAAAAGTTATATGGCAGGTACCGTTAGTTTTGGAGCTAGAATGCCAATTCCAAAAACTGTCGGGTAGAGCACTCTAAAAATACTATATACCAAGTTTGAATCAAATCGGCCTAACCGTTTAGGCTGTAGATATCGATACGGACAGACAGACAGACAGACAGACAGACAGACGGAATTTCCGGACCCACTTTTTTTGACTTCTCTATCATCGTAATATCATGTTTGATTGTTAGAATTTTTTTTTTTTTTTTTTTACGAATGCATAACTTGCCTTATAGTCCCTATAATCGCAAGTAAAAAGAATTTTGTTAGTACCTCACATACAGTTCAACATCCACCCGCCCTTTTGGAAAACTTTTGTATCACCGAACAATGGAACCAATCTTTACATTGTTTTGGAGAAAGTTAAATTATTTCGGTTGATATTTCAAAAGCATTTGTTAGAGTTTAGGTTCAATCTCTTTTATCTTGGACCGTTCTATTTACCATAGGGTTTTCAGTCTGATTTGTACAAAATAAATCCGGGGATGTCTCAAGGCTCCGTTTTGTCTCCGACTCTCCTACTTATTTGTATCAATGATCTATTAGATCTATTATATTACTAGAGGAGAATAGAGACTAGAGATTAATATTGATGTCTATATTAAAGAACAGATAGAAATATCTAATCCTCTATAACAGTCAGTTTGCGAGCAGAAAAAGGAACTTTCCACTGCCTAGTTGCAACTTAGAATTAGGTCACTATTTTCTCTGCAACCATTGTGTTTACATTGCCTATAGTACTATCATGAAGCATCATTTTTTAGTCCTGAATCAAGTCGCAATGAGGCGTGCTGAAATCGCCAATTGGTGTGAAAATAGAATAAGTACAGACAACAAAAGTGTATTAAATACTGGTAAAATATCGGTTAAGGTTCTCGCCTTCACTATTTAGAGTTATTTTCGAATCAACCAAAAAGATGGCCAGACGAAAACTAACCAGTATATATAGAGAGTACTATAGAAAATATATACAATGCTGCAACATAAAATGCCATGGGCTTGCAGACGTCCCTATGGTAAAACATGAAGAACCATCCAAAAAAAAGAGTCGGTTGTTGAGTTGTCTGTAAAGTCGGCTTACGGACGATAATTTTACGTGATAACGTCATAAGAAAACATTAATGGCAGCAACACCAACATACAGCCCGTTAACTCACACCCACAAATCAGCATCAGTCATGTTATTTTGTATGTGTAGCCTGTCATCGATTTATAAGACGTTATCACGTCAAAAAATAATACACTGGCTATACACAATGATGTCTAGAAAGATAATTACATATGCGCAAATAGTATGGAGGCCTGAAACACTTGAAAAACCACCATAATGAGGCTACAGAGGCGGTAACACAACCATGTTACCGCTTAGCACATCTAAAAATAATTAACTCAGTACTTCATAAAAGCGTTTTCTGTGCAAAACCAGATGTAACGCCTTTAGGATCGGTGATCAGATTTTCTCTCTGTCCTAATAGTATGAGAATCGTGGTGTATATTGCGACATGTTCGGGACGGATTGTTAGAGAAAATTTGTCATCTTCGCCCGGTACACTGTCCCAAGGACTTCTTCCGTCATCGAGATCTACGAGGGCGTGACTGTGGGTCTTGCTTTTGTTTTCATTCTTAAGCAGTGATCCAAGGGACCAAGGCTATGTTGGCACCTCAATTCGTTCGTATAATCAAGTAGTGGTCAATTTGGTTGCGTGTGGTGATACCCAGATGGCCTTCCAAAACCCGGAGGTATGCTGACGTTTTCTGAGGACAACCCTCCGAGCCCCGCAGGTGGAGTCTTCGGTCGAAGCAGACAAGTGAGAGAGTCCTGGTCACAGTCGAGACCATAACAATCGCCGGTAAAGGAAGAAGAAGCCTAACATGGCTTTTTGGATATTTTTAAATCTTTAAACTGTTACTAGCGAACAATCTCAATTTCGTCCATTAAAATGATTAGATCGTTTATCTTGACAAACTATTAACTAACAATAATATTCAATTATCATTTCCAATGTACAATAAAAGGTTCGAAATTCCTTTAATCTCCATCCACAAACAAGCAAATGAACCTTCCTAACTAGATTCAACCGATTTCTCTTGAAACAACATAAATGTATATCCAATATTGATCTAGTTATGGTCTCATAAATAAGTCACACAATATATGTAGGAACGCCGCGTTGCATTGGCGTGCCGCACCAATTTATTGGAAAACAAATAATAAATTTGTAATTTTTATGAGACACTGTCTGACTATTTTTCTATTTAAACTTAGACAATTAGTGTCCATCAGAGAACATAGATAAATATTTGTTCTTGGGGAAAACAAACTAGAAAGTGAAACACTAACCTTAATAACTTTAATTAATATCATTGTACGGTTATAAACCTTGTGATCTACACTTTGAAGAAGAACAATAACGTTTAAGTAGCGAGGTAAAACATGTAAAGTAAGGCTCAATGAATTGACCTTTGGGTCTTT
This sequence comes from Platycheirus rosarum, assembly GCA_963971375.1. Classification (NCBI taxonomy): domain Eukaryota; kingdom Metazoa; phylum Arthropoda; class Insecta; order Diptera; family Syrphidae; genus Platycheirus; species Platycheirus rosarum. Next base: position 29,261,260 of record OZ020507.1, read on the forward strand.
TTTTCGAACCATAAACACTAAAAAAGAAAAGCCAAGTTTATTTTTATAGTCCAGCAACAGCGCTCTTAGGTCTCTCTCTGAAACTGAAGACACCAAATTCGAGATTTTTGTCAGCCTGCAAATGTTTTTGTAATGCTCATTAACAATCTCAGTCACAATAATGAAGTATCTAATGCAAGAACGTGAAGATACATACATACATACAGATACATATGTAGTAGATACAATAAACTCGTAGCTTTAAGGTGTTAATTTTCAGGTTAACGGCAGACAAAGTTTCAATAAAAATAGGCTTGACTCTTTTACACAGATGTTAGCTATCGTTACTATAAATATTGTTAAATACCTATTATCAAACTTATCGCGGCAAAACCTACATTTCGCTGTTTTTTTTTATTAAAGGGTCTGTCATTAAGCGCTTCCTATTTTTTAATTTAAATAAAACAAGGTGTGTATGGGATATCATCGAAATTTGTTATTCGTTTGAAAGGCCTATTGATGCCATTATGTGTGGAATATTATATCCACATATCTACCGCTTCTATGGGTGGAGCGCATCCGAAAGCATACATTTTTGTATGACTCTTGCGAAAAAATCAGGCTGAATTTGAAACAATCTTGGCTTTAAGGGTCGCTCTGGTTTTTGGCTTATTCGAGTTGCAGGCTTAAGTCACGACGCAAAATTCGCCAAGTTGTGGTCTGCGAAAAGTTGAGTTCATGTGAGCGACGCAAAATCGACTGCCTCGGATTCTCCTGCACACTCTCTTCAAGTACAGCGGGGATGTTTTATACTCTGTCCAACAAAGATTGTCAATATAGTACTGACCAGTGATGTGACTTTTTTAAAAAATGTCCGAAGTAGATTTGAGAAAAAAACGCAGTAGATTTTACAATTCTGCAGTAGTATTTCATATTTTCAAAATATAAATATGTATGTTATATACATAATTTAAAATTATAAAATAAACTTTAATTTTTCTTTAAAACATAACAAAAACAGAACAAAAACTAAATTGCACGATTGGATCGCACGTATTTGTTCTTATGTGCGGTCACTGGCTTCGAATAAAATTTGAAAAAAATATTAAGGGAACTTCAATTTTCTTATTCAATTTTTGTGATATTTGATTGTTCGAAGAAAGTATGTAAAATAGTTTTCAGCAGAATAGTTTAAACGCCATTTTATTTCTTTAAAAAATGTCAAAAACTGTGATTTTTTTCGAAATCTTAGAACGGTTTTTATACCGGGTGTTTTTTTAAACGTGTAGTTTTCAATCTGGCAATACTTTTTTCGGAGTTGGTCTTTTTGACAGCTGTCAGCTGCCACTTGTCCTAAATCATTTTTAAAACATAATGACAAACCCTTATCTTTATAATAAAGCTAAATTCTCTTTATCTTCATAATAAAGCTAAATTCTGGCCACGATATTAAATTAAATGTGTTTTATTTCTTCTTGAAAACCACACGTCTAAAAAAAAACAACCTTTATAAAACAGTTTTCTTTTAATATTTTTTTTTTAATAAGAAATAAAAATAAATCACAAATGCAAACTTAAGCACAAAAATAACTTACATTTAAAAACAATATTTAAAAAAAATTCCACTATCCGTTTTAAAAATATTGATTTAAAAAAAATTAATTATTTAAACAGATATTTTTTTTCGAAAATATTTTAAATTAAAATATTTTTGGTCTTCCTGAAAATTAAATTGTATTATATGTATATGCAATTGATTGTAATCGGTTAGCCAGTTTTCGAGAAAGTGGAATGAAAACAAACGGTCGGATTTTAAATCAAGGTCTGTGTGCATGTTTGCATTTTTAATTTCTTTTTTTTTCTTGAAAAAAGTTGTTTAAAATTATGTTTTTTAAACTGTTATTACGATTTTGAAAAAAAACAGTTTTTCACATTCTTAAAAGAAATAAAAAGGCGTTCAATTTTTTTTTAATATTTGACGCAAGTAACTACTTTTTTCAAAGAATCAAAACTCATTAAAATCGAATAAAAAACTTTGAAATATTCTTAATAATGGGAACGCACATAGGAGCAAGTACAGGTGATCCAGTCATGCAATTTATTTTTTTTTAATTGTTCGTCGACGAATGAAAACTTATTAAAATAATCTATAAGACCCACAATCTTTATTAACGTTCCTTTCTTTCTTTTTTTTCCCGGCTTATCTCGAGATCGGCTGCACCAATTTTGACGGGACTTTCACTGGCAGATTTTTAAAGTTCTAGGGAGTAACTAAGGCTATTTAAATATTACCCACTAGGTGGCGCTGGGGTCGTGTTTTTTTTCAAATATAGACCGATTTTTGATGGGACTTTTACAGGCAGAAAACTGGTATTGTAAGGAGTAAGTAAGGCTATTTTAATTATCGCCATGTGGCACTGGAGTCGTTTTTTTAATTCTTATTTATGCCCCGATTTCGACGGAACTTTTACAGGCAGATAGCTGATGTTTTAAGGAGTAACAAAGGCTTATTTAATCACCCCTTGGTGCCGCTTAGGTTGTTTCACAAGCAGATAGCTAGTTTTGTAAGAAGTAACTGAGTCTATTTTGATTACTAGGTACCTCGCCGAGCCGGGGTGTTTTTTCGAAAATGTATGGTATACCCGAGCAACGCCGGGTCGGTAAGCTAGTCCACAATAAAACCATAGACTCACCACAGCATTGTTTTTGCACACATATCACAGTCACCCACACACACCCTGATTATGAAAACTTGTATTCACATCATCCCTGCGTGATTGGGTTCCTCGCTACACTTCTCAACGCCTTCGTCTAAATACTTTGTTATGAGGCACCATACACCGATGTGTATAAAAGGCGACTTTTACAGGATCAGAGTTACACTTATACCTTGTATAGTTTTCTGCAAGAGCTTTCAGAATTTAAGCTTTTTTTCTGCTTCAAGGATCGAAAAAGGATCAAGTGTAGTTGTGTTTATAGTGTTATAATGTTATATTTAGTTGTCTATATAGTAGAAGTACAGTAGCAACTACTCTTCAAATTCCGACTAAAGTTAAGTATATTTAATATTGATTTTTATTTACTTACTTTGTAAATATTTTGTTGTTTTATTTTATGAAATGAATTATTTATTTCCTTTTACTTGCAATTTATAGAGACTATAAGGCAAATTATGCATTCATAAAAAAAAATTACAATTAGACATGACATTACGATGATAGAGAAACATATTTGAGTTACTAGCGAAATTCTACAGAGGACTTTTTAAATATTTTTTAGCTCAAATATTAACGGCACCGCTTACCGTTAAGTAAAAGCTGCAAGAATTTTTATGAACAAAAATCAGCGTACTTTTATATGTGTAAATTTTGTTTTGGTGAAAGAAAATTCAAGATGGTGGTCTAAAAACCTCCCTTAGAACCGTTTCTTTCTTCGATTGTCTCGAAAACTGGTCATCCGATTTCAATCAAAATTGATATTCAGAAAGATGTTGGTAGCCTAAATAATTTTATTTTAAAATATTTTTTTGTATTTTTAAGAATTTTCTTAAATTTTTTTTTCAAAAATCAATATTTTGAAAACGGATTTTTTAAAATTTAGTTTTTAAATGTAAATTATTTTTGTTGCTTAAGTTTGCATTCTTAAATTATTTCTTTTTTAATTTTTGAAAAAAGTTTATTAAAAAAATTGTTTTGTTTAAAAGCCGCTCCTACGATTTTGAAAAAAATCACACTTTTTCACATTTTTTTAAAGAAATAAAATAGCGTTAACATTTTTCCGCGGTAAACTATTTTTCGTACTTTTTTCAAACAATCAAAAGTCAGAAAAATCGAATAAAAACCTTAAAGTTCCCTTAATTTTGTTCAAATTTTATTCCAAGCTGTGACCGCACATAAGAGCAAGTATGTGCGATCCAGTCGTGCAAATTATTTTATTATACATACATATTTTGTATGCCTATAAATATTTCGTTAATTAATATTAATAATATTATTATAATATTATAATATTAAATAATTAATAATAAAAGAAGTTATATTTATTTTGTAGATATACCATTATGCAAATTGTTTCAGCGAAACTGAGAAACGTCCTATTTTTACAGATGTAGCTTCAACAGAGGGTAGACGCAGTCAAGGAAGACCTCAAGACCTGAGGAAGAGCTCAAGTAGAAGATGACCTCAACCAACTTGAAGTGCAAAACTGGAGACAAACACCGAGCTAGCTGGAGAGGCATGTTGGTTCAGGCCCAGGTTCGCCCCGAACTGTCGCGCTACCTAAAGAAAGTAAGTAAGTAGTAAGCTTCAATAATATGGCCGCTATGAACTGTCAAGTTTCGGACGTCCCTATTGGATGACCCTTTATTACTAGGTTTGTTCGATGTTTGAATTTTGACAGCTCCCATTTCTTACTCCAAGAAAATACCTGAGGCGAATGAGAGTGCACTCAGTGCGTGCCCGGTGTTCACATCGAACACCAACACAGTGGAAAAAATACTGGGGCGAAAAAGTGTCACATAAAACACTTCAGTGCGATTTCAGGTTACACCATTTCTCGAACAAAGCTTCTGCTATAGCTATCCAGCTAATCGTTGTTACTTAAAAATTAAATAATAAAAAAAAACAAACGATTTTGATCAGAATAAAACAATATTTTATTTATTATCAATGTGAGATCCAAATATGTATCAAAAACATAATATTGCTTTTGTGTGTGTATTTTTTTTTTGTTTAACAAATAATTTTTTCGCTATACAAAATTTTTAACTTATTCTTGCTTGCAAGTTATAAAGAAACACGTACTTAATATAACAGTTGCATTAAAAAAAAGTATTACACAAATAAAAATTCTAAAATTTCATTGATTTATTCTATATTCACGTTGCTTCGTATAAGATTTTTTTAAACAGCCTAAGGAAACTTTGATAACATGATTAATGCCATTTAATTGAATAATTTAACAGTTGAATCTAATTTTCAACGTTTTCCAACTTTTTTTTTCTTTTCTAAAAAAAATTTCTGTCGGCAACGATTATTAAAAGACTAAACAAAATTAAAGCAATCATTGAGAATATTTTTTGAATTCTATCTTTAAAGCTCCGTTGTCGATTCCAAACCAATCAATCGGAGAACTAAAAGAGTTACGCAAGTTTTAAAATACCTAAAAAAAAAAATATTCCATACAACACAAAACCATACCAACAAGTATCTTAAGACTATAGATTTGTCACAACTCAAGTTCATTTTTGCTTTCAATTTCTATTATTTTCTATGATATTTTCTTAATTTTTTTATTGAATACCTAAAAACTGGAGTGTTTTTATAAATTTAACTATAAAAATAAAACCATTTAAATATAAATCAAACATAAACTTAAATATAAACTAAACATAACATTGTCAGGGGTTTGAAGTCTGAACCAAACCTTAAAACAAGTTGCATTGATTTCGTTCTTAAAGTTTTTCTATTTTTGTGCATTTTTGACAAAAGCATGATGACGTCGAAGTTTATTTCATACAATTATAAGTTTTATGAATTTTTTATAAAATTTGTTTCTTTTTTTACTGAAAATATAATTTCAAAAGAAAGCATCGTAAATCCAAACAAATTAAACCATTCCAAAGCCTTCGCTGCCTTCACTTATTGCTAGAAGAAGAGCCTTTTCAAACTGTTCGTAGCTTTCATAATCGGGCAGGCAAAGCTGATTAAAGCTGAAAAAATAAAATTATTTGAAAAATAGTAATTTGTTTAAATATGATAATCCAAAATCACACCAACCATGTATGTGCGGTAGGAAGATTGCCAAACGTAGGAGCTGCTGTGATCTGAAATTGCGGATTAAGCTCTTGAAATCCTCCTGGCGGTAATTGAGAACAACCAGTGGTAAACTGAAGAAGTCGGGCCATTTCAGTCTGACTGAAATTACTGATACCAGCCCAAAACCAACCCAAAACCCGACGGAATTCTGCTGAATTTCCATTAGCAATATGATGCGCCTTAAAATCTGCAATTGAATATTCTCCAGTTCCGCACATTAACAGCTAAGGAAAGATGATTTCTTTTAACTGATTTCATAAGTCTCCCTTAGCAACTCACCTCTAATTCATTTTCATCGAAAATACTCAGCAAATTATCAGGAATTATACCATTTAGTCCTTTGAGGAAGCTGTCCACTTCATCTTTGACATTATTGCACAAACGTTGCTGTGCCAAAGCATCTAAGTATTGATTTTTCGATGCATTTGTAACACGAACTTTCGAACCATTCGGTATGAGTTCGACTGTTTTTGATAGTTGACCGCTGATATCATAGATTTCTTCAACAAAATTTAATTCTACTGATTCACTAGCATCTAAATCTGTGTCTAGGATGTATTTAACCTTGGATAAGTATAAATCTGGATCATCTTGTTCAAAATACTGAAAAAAGGAATACAATTTTTGAATTATTACAAAACCTCGACTCAAACAGTATTTACCTTATAATGAACCCTTAAGCCAATAAGTTGTGCCAAAAAGGAACGCGTAAATCTGGCACGGACTAATTGCCGATAGGAACCTCCAAGAGCACTCTCGTACAGACATTTACCCACAATTTTTCCAGCGAATTCGAAGTGCTTCAGCTTCAAATGCGAAGGACGATGTGGATTTGGATGAACTAAAGCTTGATGTTTGTCATGAAATGTACAAAACAATCCTCCCCGTGGATCGAAGAGAGAACTGCAGATCAACTCGAACCATTCTCGCCGCAGGCCTCCCCAATCAATACCTTTGATAGTTAAGGATTAATTAACAGCTTTTATCCAGCATGGTATTCTCAAAACTTACCTTGTTCTCCCTGATATGTAACTTCAAAGTTACCACACCAATCGGACACCGAAAAGCCCTTAGTTGCCTTCATGCTGCTCTCCAAGATTTTCTCTCTCGAAACCTTCAATGATAACTTCTCGTGGTAGTAGTTCGCATGGAATTTTCGAACTTCATGATAGAAGAAATCCTGCTTGTCTTTGAAAGTCTCTGATCCGCCAATATTTTTCAACAGAAAATGGGTGAAAGTCGCTGCAATAATATTCCGATCTTTCGAGGCCAGTTCGATCTTTGGCTGAGATCCATCGTCAATAATAAAGACCGGACCATGTGACTGTGTCAGCAATTGTGGTAGAAAATGGAACTTTGTCGACGGACAGAGTCGAAAGGTTGCAATGCGTTTGGGAATAAACTTTAAGATCATTTCTTTTATGGTAACCTGGAATATGAAAGAGTTCTAAAATTAACGGGATCATGTGCTCGTTTATTGAGTGCCTTCTATAGACATTTGCAGAAAAAACTCACTTGTTTCGGACCAACATAACACAAGACCTTACGAGGTTTGGACTTAGTTTGACCAAAGATACTCAAAAGTTTGGCTTCATAGCAAATGTTGTGTTTGCGAGAAGTGATATTCTTATGTACTAAAGTTGTATCGCTACCTAAAAGATGTCAGATTAATATTAGAAAAGAAAAATGTTCTTTCCTTTGTTTAAACTTACTGCTAAGAACTATGATATCGAAGTCACCATTTGGTAGTTTTTGTTCTAGAAAACTAATAACAGCACGAAGGCAAATCGGTTCAGGAAACAGTGCGGTCACCGAAACTCGAGAATTGACCCTGTCGTATATAAAAGATACTGCGTGTTGTAATTTTTCAATGGGATTTCCATGCAAATCGTATATATCAACTCGATATCCCTGTAATAAAAAAAAAGCATTATTTCATAATATGGGACCGATTTTACCTTAAAATGGTTATAGAAAAGAAACGTGTTTTTTTAAACGCATTGAATTTTTATGTCAGCTTTGTTCGACAGTAATAAGTTTTTATTAAATAATAAATTTGTTAGCAATTTAGCAAAAGAAGCAAAACTTAAACCTAAACGATTCCTTCAATTACGCGGAAGAAACTAAAATGGCATTGGGTAGATTCTTCAATAATTATTAAATTCTGAATATCAAAATGAAAAGCAAAACAAACTGAGGCACATAAATTCGACATTCGTTTAGTGCGGCTATAGAAATATTACCTGCATCTTTAACAGTAAGTCCGAAGCCTAGCATTAGGGAATTCTACCTTACGAAAAAAGCCACCAATATAACGATGAATACAACAAAATTTGGGTTTGAAGCATTATTAAAGTGGTTTTAAGTCACCCTGTGACTGCGGATTTGACAAGAGACAGGCAAACGAGACTGAAATCTGCCCGAAAAGTATGACGTGAAGATAAAGAGGATTGGTTAGCAAGACGAAACCTTAATTTGCAATACTCAACAATATTCTTTTTGTTTAATACTAGCTCACCCACCCGGCGTTGCTTGGGTATAACACACTTTTTTTTCTATCCCGACAACAGCGCCACTTATCGGTTCCAAAACAGTAACTAAAAACCACCAACGTAATAATATAATGATAATTAATAATATAGTATTATTATTGGTATGCAAATTTATACAACGGAAATTATATTTTGCTTAATATTTCCACATCACAAAGAAGTAAGTTTCCGATCCTATAAAGCCAACCCTACAGAGGAAAATCGGAAACAAGCAAAAAAACAAGTCAGGAACTCATGGAACTCCGTTATTAATAGAACCAAATTTTTCCATGAGCAAAAATTACGGCAAAAAATTCTGCAATGTCAAAAAGACAGTACAAATTTTTGGTCATTTGTAAAAATTAGTAAAAACTCCTCAACATCTTCGGTTCCAACGCTCATCGACAATAACAAACCAATTGTTTACTCTTCAGAGAAGGCAAACTTGCTCGCCGCCCATTTCGCTGCCACACTGGCAAAGCTACTGCGTAAGCTTTTCCATCGCTCCTACTCTTCTGGAATCTTTCCTAGAAGATGGAAAACAGCATTTGTCCAGCCTGAAATGTGGATAGGGTTTGACATAGAGCTCGCTTATCGAAAATGCATGTTTTTGGGATCGATGATACTTTTGTTCGTTGGATTAGAATCTATCTTCTAGACTGTTCAACACAAGTTGTATTGGACGAATTCAAGTCTGATTCCCACAAAATTAATGCTGGTGTGTCCCAGGGCTCGGTTCTGTCTCCGACTCTTTTCTTCATTTTTATAAATGATCTTCTGTCTGTTATTTCGCTAATCCACTAAACTGTTTTGCTGACGACTCTACCGTCAGCTTTTCATATTCGTTCGATGATTCACGTCCTTCGCCTTCGGACGTGCAATCGCAACGATATCGTACACTAAGCTCAATAAACTCCGATTTACACAGCATTATCAAATGGGCTAATAGGAATCGTGTGAAGTTCAATGCTTCGAAAACTGAATGCTGACTTCTGTCGTTAAAGTTAAACAAAGCCCACATGCCATTGTCCATTAATGGTACTTGCATCGAACAAAACGAAAAGCTTTAAGTACTCAGTATTTGTATCAATGACGATCTCCATTGGAACGACCATACATTTGAGAACGCCAAAAATGCAGCTAGTTGCTTGGGTTTTCTGTATCGATGCAAGAATGTTGTTTCCCCTTCCGATCTGGCTACAATATATAGAGTGTATATACCCCATAAACTCGAGTATAACTCCCACCTCTGGGCAAGTGCTTCTCAAGCATCTCTTAACTTGCTCGATAGAGTACAAAACAGAGCGATAAAATTGATAGGAAATAGGACTATTTTTTTAAACAATTTCCCCTCTCGAACAACGACTCAATATTTCATGCCTTTCCTTATTTTATCGTTTCTTTTACAAAATACTCACTAGAGGTAGTAAGCTGCACTCCTCCTCTTAACAAATTCACCCGTGCATTTCGGAATGCACACCCTTGAGCCCGATTTCGGAAGTACCGTGAAATACAGAGATTCTTTTTTAAACCGAACAATACGAATTTGGAGTAGTTTACCCGGCGAGAACCAATCGAACGTTTTGATTGAGTATAAAGTCTGGGAAGTGCTGAAGAACTACTTTATTGTGACTGAAGATTCTATGAAGATGGCGGAGACGGTACGTAGGTACTGCTTTTCAGAAAGTGGATAAGTTGAATGAGTGTATTCGCCCGAACCACGAAAGGTTTAATGAATAATTTTTATCTTCAAAATAGCAAAACGCAATAACGATTTGATAATCTTGGTTTTATTAAATTCAATGAAGAAAAATTAGTAACCGTTCCCAGTTCCGTGTTCATCGTGAAGCTGGAACTCTAAATGATTTTCGAATTTCTAAGGAAAGAAAAGTCAACTGGAGTTGTTGGTATACCCAATATTGTATACGACATCTCCATGAGGATGCAATAGACATATCCACATCACAGTTTAACAACCCGATGAATACTGCATATATTATCATCCAGTGAGCTGAAAGACATGCTGTTGTAAATCTTGATCTTCTCCCGAAAAAGTGAAAGGATAACTCAAATCCGACAAATCTCCGGTCGATTTATAAGTCTTCTTACGAATATCAATAAATCTCTGTTCAAGTGGGTGGAGAACATAATTATAATTCACGATGTCATTATTCGATAAATAATGGCATATACGGACATTTGAAATATAAAAAGATCTTTGTTAATACCTCAGACGCAGCTTGTTTTATTCTACTTCAACCACCACCCGCCTTTATTGAAAAATCCATTGATAAAAGAAGAGTCGCAGACAAAATGGAGCCTTGGGGCACACCAGCATTATTTTTTGAATATCTGACTTCATCAGTCAAAAATAGCTTGTAATTGTAACTGAGTTCAAAAAGAAAGACAAAGAGTCCAAAGCACGCATTTTTGATTAAAGGGATTGCTGCGTAGCTCTATCAAACGCATTAGTTTAGAAATATCAAGTGCAATAATCTTTCTTTCACCAAAACCATTCTTCGAATGATTCTTCGAATGGAATCGGAAATAGCATCAAATTTCTTGGAAGTTGACACTCTGTCCAAATTTGGGCTCAAATAAATATAACACGTATGATAAATGATTCACAACATTATTCCAATTGCAAAAGATGAGACTGTGGTAGAATAATGCTGGTCGGTATTTTTGACTATTTGGGTTTCTCTCTAAGCCCGCGAATAATACCGTCATCACTCATGAACCCTTACCATCAACTCTGTTAAGTCCCTATTTGAACTTAGGAGATACGCCGTTTTTCTAGTTTTTGATTTTAACGATGAAAACAAAATTTAAAAGTATAAAAGGAATTTCAAAAAAGAAAGAATTTGGCTTGAGGTTAGTACATATATATGTAGGATTGTAGGGCTATATCAATATTACAGCTTCTCTCTTCCTTCGAAAAAACTAACCATTATTCAAGGTGTCTATACATATTTTAAAATACTTACTTTGACAGGATCTTCATTATGATCAAACACACAAGCATTTCCAAATTCATCCCTCGGTTCAATGTGCAACAAAGTAGGGGAGCCGGCGCAACAAATAACCGTAGTTGCTGGCCGTATGAATCGTGAACGTTTCGCATCGATTGGCCCAGGAATAAATGACTTAGCAAATGGACTTCCAGCAATATGGCTGGAACCAATTAAAACGGATATTTTATATTGACCTGCGGTTCGAACAGTAAATTTAACTTTAGCAATATTAGCATTGTTAGGATCTGTTGGTGATCCCAGCTCACTGATGGTCACGACCTGAAAAACCAAAATAAGAATTTACGTCATCTATGCATATGTTTCTACTTACTTTTCGTGTTCCCTCAGTGACTTCAACAAAAAACTGATCAGTATCACAGATGGGATAAGGCTGTCCATTTCGTTGAAAGAACCGAACAATAAAGCACATGGTGCCGCCAACAATGTGTGGATCTTTCCAATCCCATTGAACCTTACAATTGGCCGGCAGTAAATATTTTCCGGTCACGTATTGCAACAGTGAATGGCGCGCTTCGGGCGCTAGAGATGGTTGGGTCATTGCGGCCAGAGTTACTAATCCAGCTACCGATACCGAGACGACAAGCATTCCGCCCCATGTCCAAGCGTCTTGATGTTGACTGGATTTAACAACAGTCGACCATAATTGTGCTTTCAAGGATTCCAATTGTGACTTGGATGTGGGGAGATTTTGTCTCGCCTGCGACCAAACTTGCCAATCCTTGCCCAAGAGTTTACTGGCACGTGAATCCTCCAACCAGTAGACATCCTCTAAGGACGAAACTTCAACGGCAAGCAGACGCGAGTAGTGATGCTGCAAACGATGGTCGCGCAACCATTCGCGTAGAATTAGTTTCTGTTGCAAATGTAGAGCAGCCCTTTGCAGGCGTTGTTCATCTCCGGGGGGTAGTTCGGGTAGTCTTTCGGGATCGCCGCAACTTGATAAAGATGAAATTCCTGAAAGTGAAAAAAATTAACATACATGATTTGATAAGGGTATTCATATGACAAAACCTAAAACTGAACTTATAAAAAGTGTCATATCACAACTCTTACCCGTTTTAAAAAAAAATACATCCTATATGTATAATAATAATGAATTTATGAAAAAAAAATCAAAAAATTGTAGGACCGATTTTGATAAAATCTTTTTTTTTTATTTTTAGTGTTTTGAATATTTTTTGAGGTTTTAGCATGCAATTTTTTTGAGTTAGAGCTAATCAAAAAATTTTGTTTAAAAAATGGAAAATTCAAGAAAAAAATCCAAAATTAATCTATACACACACATATATATAAAAGTTAATTATTTTTTAATATCAAAATAACAGCTTTTTACAAGATGCATAGCAGTACTTATAACAAAAACACAATTTTTAAAATGTTTGTCTGTCTGTCTGTTTGTTTGAGGTAATCTCAGGAACGGCTGCACTGATTTTGACGGGTTAGATTTACTCAAATGTGAAATTTTATAGAAATCTAATGAGCCGTAGTGCCCCGTGGTTTAATGGTTAGTGTGTCGGACTGCTAAGCGAAGAGCCTGGGCTCGAATCCCGCCAATAGCCACCTTCTTTTCAGGGAACTGACAAGAGGCAAAATTTGTCTCGAAAAAGTGCATTTTATGTAGCCGTTCGGACTCAGCGGTAAATTGTAGTTCCCTTCCATTCTTGCAGATTAACAAGGCACACACAGGAATAGTTGAGAGTAACCGAAAGTAAAAAAATGGCACGACGATAAGAAAGCTACATCATGGAATCGTTAGTGCTGCCGTTTTTTTTTTAAATGTTTTTCCTATAATAAATATTTATATTTTTTATTCTAAAGTAAAAATTAAAAAAAATACAAGTCCTCTAGTCTGCCTTCTGACTTTTGGAAAATATTCATTAAATATATACACGAATACACAGACAAATTTTTATAAAGTTTCCGAGTGAAGTAAATTAATTTTTTTTTTTTCAATTTTAGTAGTTTCTGACACCTCTTTGTGTTCCACTTAGCCTTCTGACGTTTTCAAACCTTCTCTTTCACACCGTCTTCATCAACCTCAACCCTTTTTTAAGCATTCTCAGAGAATGTTATTTTTTCAAAAAAAAAAAAAAATTATGTTTGGCCCCTCATTCCCGGTTATGTCACCAGTTTGCTTTCTGACGATCAAGAAAATTCCATTTCGTCATAGAGCTTGTCAACTCTTAAGCTAGTATTAGACGGTCCTTGTAATGTGTCATTAATAATAATAATAATTCTCTGTCCTAAAAGTGTCACGTCGTGTAAAAGTCATTGTTTTGCATGTCATTGTCATGAGAACAACAATGACAGGCACCCTGACACGTCACTTTTAGGTCATTGAAGTGACTAATTGCCATGACCGTGTCATTGTTACGTGATACGTAACCTGTCGCTGCAATGACTGTTTCCCAACCGTGACACGACAAGAATTTCTGCCATGTCATTATTTGTAATGGTTGGGCGTTCGAAGTTGAACACCCTTTTATTCAAAAGCTATGGTGGTGCTATCGGATTTGCAATTTCGTATACCCAAAACACGAGTTGACGGTCAGATAATGAGCAAAACAATTTATTCCAAAAAAAAATTAAATTCTTTTAATAAAATCAAGACCAAAATTGCCACTAAAAAAACATGTTTGGGAATTTTTTTCAATTTTCAAAAATATTATTTTTAGATCGTTCCTAGAGTTTTTATTCTCAAACGACGTCAAACGTGAAACGTCAAAGTTTAACTCTAAAAAATCTTAAAGGCCTTGCAAGGCAAGGACTAAATATAAGGACTTTTACAATTGAAAACAATAAATAAAAAAAAAAAACAAACAAAACGAACCAATTTGTAGCAAATTTGAGCAAATTTTGAAAGAAATTGTTACCTATTGGGTTATGCGTTCCAAAACGAACAATATATTTTTCAGGGTCTACGACCCATTGTAAATTCTTTTTATTTGTTTGAAAAACGTACAAATTCCATTTAAATTTTTAAACTCCATCAACAAATAGTGACTTTGATCAACGATCGTTAGTAAAAGAACGCACCACAGATGATGAACAGAGGATTTGCTGTCTAAACCCAAACCAAGCTGGTGAAAAATTTCTGATATATTTTGACTTAGTTTACATAATTCTGTATCTAGTATGTTTCGTGAACGTAAGAGTTGTTACGTGGTGTGATAGTCATTGTTTTGCATGTCATTTCCCTGACACCGAGACATAAAGATCACCGTGACACACGTTGACGTTAATTTTATTTTAGGAAAACAATGACAGGCTTGAGCCATTCGTGTGATAGTCACTGTAGCGAGCCGTGACACATTACAAGGACCGTATAATACTAGCTTTAGACCTGCCTGCCTGTCAGTTTGTCAGTCTGTCATCCATCTGTATAACGATATACATACAGCCTTAACGGCTTAAAAGATTTATTCAAATTTGGTATATGTTGTTCTTTAGGCATTCCTCACAGGAGTTCTTGAAATTATATTTTTAGTGCTAAAAATATCGATACTTGCCTTATAACCATTAAGGAAACTTGAATGATACAAAATAAAAAAATTAAGAAGAAAACTAAAGGGAGAAATTTTAAAATTTGGTAACAGAAAAAAAATCTACTTTGTTTGAGATTGTATACATTTTCCAACTTCTCTCCTCCGAAGATAACAATAGTATTGTTTTTGGCAATCACTCTCAATATCTTTGACAGTATTTTTTGTTTTTTTTTTAATTTTGCAAATATCAACCTACTGCGTGGTACTGATGCATCAAAATCACATATTTTCGTTTACAAATTCCTGTTCTAGAAAGCTGTTTGTTGGCGTCAGTTGCAAAATAAAAATACGAGTAAATATGGACATAACCATGAAACTGGCTATTACTTGTGGGTGGTTCACGTGGTATTTTATGCGTCAAATGACATGCGACTCAGTGTGGTCACGTTTTTCAAGACACAGTTCTAAAAAAGAAGACATGGTATAGTAAACCCAAAAACACATGCAAATTATCTACAGAAAAAACACAAAGTCCATCGCTTATATTTTTTCTTTGGAAATTCTTTTTACACCTGATATTCTTAAAGTGAAAATGTTTAATGTACTTTTCCTAAGTTACTTGTTGGTTGCTCAACAATTTCGTTTAAAATAATGACAACGAAATTAAAACGAAAATTAATGTTATCATTCTTCATTCCTTTAACCACAACCTGTCTGACTATTAACTGGCTCAGAATTGCTATTCATTAGACATAATTCTTCAAACTGTACTACAAACCTTATGAGAAAGACAAAATAAAACGCTGATTTGTTTGCTTCTGTCGTATTTAAACATCTCACTTCTTAAATTAATGTTCTTTCAAATAAACATGTGTGAGACCTACTGAAAGTTTTTTTTATGCAGTAACTTTATCAATCGGATGAATTCTATGGTAGGGATACGAACAAACAAATATTCTTTTTTATAAATGTATATAAGACTAATTATTTAGAAACAAACTCCTTTTCTTCGAACAAAACCTTATGATTTTATTTGTATAAGTAACTACTAGCTTACCCACCCGGCATTGCTCGGATATACCATACATTTAATGGATCCTAACAGCGCCACATTTCGTGACTAACCACCAACGTATTTGCTATATATAGTGTTATAATTTCATATTGTTGATATGAAAATGTATATAGGGAAAACTATATTTTCGTTAATCTTTCAACTTCAGCGCCACCTGTCGGGTCAAAATGTTGCCAAAGGTTTCGTTTTATACGTTTTCGTTTAAATTAAAGTTTATTTATTTCATGTGAATATTAACAGTGTAAGATGAATCTTAAAAGCTATTGATAGAAAATTGAGCAAAATAGACAATTTCAAAAAGAAACGAAGATACAAAAATTTTAGTTAAAAACTTAAAATTAATACTTAGTAATAATACTATGATAAAATTAAAAATAGTAATATATTGAGGAAGCATTATACAGGAGAAAAAATAACAATATAGATAGTAATAGATATGGTGAAAACGAAAAAAATGGGCACGACTGGGTCGCACGTACTTGTTCTTATGTGAATAGGCACTTTATACAAAACAAGTAACATTGACATAGAAAGATCACACGTTCTGAACATATAAAAAGTGCCAAAACCACAAAAATTAACTGTTATTAGTAAAAATGGTGTGGGCCATCACATGTTTTGAATATTATTAAATTTATGAAAGAAGTATTTCGAAAATTGTAGGACGGCTTTTGATAAGATCCGGTTTTTTTATTTTAAGTTTTTAGAATTTTTTTTGTTGAGATTTTGATATGCAATTTTTTGGAGTTTATTATTATACAGCTGATCATCAAATTTTAAAATATTTGTTTTTTAATAGTTTTAAAAACATTGAATTTTCAAAAAAAATTAAAATTATTTACAAAAATGAAATTATTCAAAATATTCTAATGCAGAATTTATTTTGCTTTATAGAACTTTTCAAATATAAAATTTTATTGAAATCCAATAAGCCGTTACCGAGAACGCCGAAAATAAAAAAATGGTTTATGAAAGGTACCGTCGCGTCTTACCGTTAATAGAATTTTCCCGTAAATTTGGTTTCGATAAAAAAATAGCTAATAGTTACAAAAAAAAAATTTAAGATTTTTATCAAAGTCGTTGGAGCCGTTTTCGAGAAAAATAAGCTTTTCCTTAAAGGTTATATGGCAGGTACCGTTATTTTAGGCCTAAAAATAAAATTTCAATTTCCCCTCTGAGGAATGTGAAACGAACCACACATACCAAATTTCAAGGCAATCACCCTAGCCGTTCAGGCTGTAGATCAGACTAACAGACAGACATTTTTTCTCACAAATTTTTACTTCTCTATGATCGTAATGTCATGTTTGATTGTTATGTCGAATTTTTTTATGATCACGAATCCTTAACTTATAGATTATTTATACACAAAAATAAAAATAAAGTTTCTGTTGTTTAATATCAAAATAACAGCTTTTAACTAGATGCATATGAAAATACATACATATATACAGTACTTATAACAAAAGTACAATTTTAATTTTTGTCTGTCTGTCTGTTTGTTTAAGGTAATCTCGGGAACGGCTGCACCGATTTTGCTGGCACTTTCACTGACAGATTGCTAATGTTCTAGGGAGTAACTTAGGCTATATAAATTACCCACTTGTTTGCGCTTAGGTGTTTTCTTTTTAGAAAATTCTTATTTCTGGACCGATTTTGACGGGATTTTCAGGCAAAGAGCTGATATTGTAACAATTACGTAAGGCTATTTTCAATTACCCCTATGTGTTGCTGTATGACTTTTTTTTAGAAAATTCTTATTTATGCCACGATTTTGATGGGACTTTCACAGACAAATGGCTGATGTGTTAAGGTGTAAGGTGGGTTCACCCAGGGTTGCCGCTGGAGTTGTAAGAAATAACTAAGGCTATTTTGATTAATAGGTGGTGCCCAGCCGGGTTCGTTATTTCGAAAACGTATGATATACCCGAGCAACGCTGGGTGGGTAAGCTAGTAATACCTATAATCGAAAGTAAAAAGAAGTAACTGTATGGAGAGCATGAGAAAAAAAGAATTAATAGGTTAATAAGTTTCCATACGATCCGAAGATGTTAAACTCAAACTAGTGGCTTCATACAACCTTTTTCCAGATGCAAAATCTTGCGAACTTCAACCGACCTTTGATTTTCACTTGCGATTTAGGAACTAAAATGCAAGTTATGGATTCGTGCAAAAAAAAATCTAACAATCAAACATGAAATTACGACAGTAGAGAAGTTGAAAAAGTATAATATCGCATTTCAAAATTTTCAAAAACTTTTTTTTCGGTTTTTTAAAATTAAAAAAAAAAAAATGGTTTTCAAAATATTTTGAAAATGGGTGGATTGAATTTTTTTTAAATAATTTTACCAGATGAAAACTACAGATTGCCGTATAATGACATACTACAAAAAAATTTAAAATATTTTTTCGAAAAGTTTTTCAAAAAAACCACTTTTTAAGAAAACTGGTCGAACGATTTTCAAATTTGTTTTCTTAGTTTTTCCAAGAAAACTCTGAAACCAATTAAAAAAAATAAAGAATTTTCTAAAAAAAAATATTTTTTTATTTTAATAGACGTGTGGTTTTCAATCTGGCAATACTTTTTTCGGAGTTGGTCTTTTTGACAGCTGTTTCTTGATCTATGCTTAGTTTGGTTTGCGGTTTCATAATGAATATTGAATAGACTTACTCCTGAACAAAGTTTGCAAATTGTGCAAATTTATTACCAAAATAATGGTTCGTTTCGGTGGAGCAGAGTATCGAAGAAGACCCAAATGAGTCCATCCGCCATTGCGTGCGGAACGATATTGGTTTGCAGGCTTACAAAATCCAACTCGTTCAAGAATTGAAGCCGAACGCCCATCAAGAGCGTCACACGTTCGGTGAATGGGCCCAAAACGAAATGGCCACCGATCCCGATTTTCACAAAATTGGGAAAATTGGGCCTCTGCTGGAATTTATTTTAGCCAGCCACGGCGGCCACTTCCCCGAAATAATTTTTAGAACATAATGCAAACCCTTATCTTTATAATAAAGCTAGATTCTTGGCCATAACATTAAACTATATGCGTTTTATTTCTGCTTGAAAACCACACGTTTAAAAAAACACCCTTTATATACATATACATACACTATACATACACTACACATGCAGCCACTTAGCAATTATCTAGCATAAGAACAAGTTCATGCGACCCAGTCGTGCATTTTATTTAAATTTTATTCGACGATGTGACCGCACATATCAGCAAGTACCTGCGATCCAGTCGTGCCATTTATTTTTTTTTGACACGCATGGTTTATTGCGAGCAAAGCATTCCCGCAAATCTGTTCCTAGAACGCTATTCCTTGCTCTCCTGGGTGTAATTTCCTGACGCAATTGGTATGAAAAGGCTTCGTTAGCTCTTCGAAACTATTAGAGGTTTATCTAAGTCTGAAGAACTCAGTCCTACATTATTTCAACCCAAAATACAATTTACATAGTATGTACGGATCGAAAAGGCACACAAAACAGGTAATTTAAAAATAAATTATGTGTGAGGTTATTCAAATGTTAAGGACTGTATATGTATGTACCTATAAATACATATTACAGACAAACGGATTCAAAGAAATTTCTTGCAACTACCAGTGCATTATTAAGACTTCTTAAAGATGATAATTGCGTTTTTGATTCCACTGTTTCAGGTTAACAAATCACTTTGTGCTTACGTAATATGTAGAAAATGTACATGCGTTGTGTAGTACCTATACAACATAATAAAGAAATTTTATGAATATTTTAAATGATTACCGCGTTTGAAAAACGTTGTTTATGGAGTTAAGCAAATACAACAAATACCATTAAAATCTCATTTCAATAAATATACATTATGTAAGTTCATGTTTCCCCGATATCATAAATATCCTTAAGAGCTAAAAAGGCGTTACTTTTTTATAAAATGAAAATAATACAAACCTGATGATGCCGATTGCGAATGGCGCATCGTTGCCATTGCAATCGAATTGATTTCTGATTCTGGTGACCACATTTTTCGTTGTTTATGCGATGATAACTTTATTGTTCTAACAACGAGTATTAACAAATATCAAATAAATGTTGAAGTCCGTATCAAGGCATGTTTTTGATTATTTTTTAAATTGTTTTTCTATGAATTGCGAAATATTAGCATCACAGCTTTGAATAACTTCACTTTATTTATTGTTTTTTTATTTCTTTATTTTAAAATAAAAAAAAAATAAAAAAAATATATATTTAATAGTTGACATTTTGAAATAACCAAAATAAAAATGATGAAGGAAAACTAATAATTAAATTTATATTGTAAAATAAAAACAAAATGACCTTTCGGCATAGCAATTTACATTTTTTTTTCCTATTTTAGGGCTCACGGGGGAATGTAGATAAGACAAAAACGTTCCCATCTAAAACTTAAGCTAGTATTAGACGGTCCTTGTAATGTGTCATTGCCGTGACACTGTGACGTCACAACAAAATAGGTTCTACCATCGTCATTGCCGTGAAAAAGGTAATCGTGTCAAGGCTAGCTACAGTCACTATCACACGAATGACACATGTTTGTCATTGTTGTCCAAAAATACTATGAACGTCAAAGTGTGTCACGGCAATGACATGCAAAACAATGACGATCACACGACGTGACAACTCTCAAACAGCTGATCGTTGGCGGTGAGCCTAAACTGCAATGACATTTATCATTTTTAGCAGTGACTATCACACGGCGTCACTCAAATGAGTCATTGTATCTTGGTTGTTTTTGTTAAATATAGACGTGAGTTTCTGAAGTGTTTCAATTACCTAAATTAATTTAATTAAAAAAATAAATAAATAAAACATTTGCAATTACAGTGATTAAAGGCAACATTGAAAAGTCACATTAAATATGGTAGAGGTGGCGATTCTCGCGGCCTACATCTTGGAAAGCAGCCATTAACGATGACTCCGACAACAACAAAAGGCCACCGCAAAGAATTCGTTCCTTGTGGTCAAAAAATTAGTTGTTGCGACGTGAGAATAAAGGTTTCTGCGCAAAACTTATGCGAGAATTAAGAGCTCAGGAGCCAGAGCTCAATCGTTTCGTCAAACAGCCGCTTTTTGACACCGCGTTTTAACGCCAAGTTTCAACGCCGCGTTGAAATATACCGCAATACATATCCAATGTCATGAGCGCGTTTTCATCGCCACGTCGAGATCAACGTGGCGTCAATACGCAGCGTCAAAACGCGGCGTTGAAATAAATTACAAATAAATTGACGACACGTTACAAAAGATTATTTTTTTTAGAATTAAGTCATTTAAATCATTGTTTTAACTTATTTTGTGTCATTTTCGCAAATAAATCTCAACGTCGCGTTAAATAATCTCAACGCCGAGTAAGAAACGCGCTCTGTTTTACGAAGCCTTTAATTCTCAAAACAATTCAAAAAATAATCTGCTCTAATGTGGCGTCAAAAAAATAATTTGTAATTTCAATGCCGCGTTTTGAAGCCGCGTTGAACTCGACGCGGCGTTGAGAACGCGCTCTTTATGACATGCTGTATACTATGTATTATGTAAGCTGTATATACTACTATGCTGTATACTACAACGTGGCGTTGAAACACGGCGTAAAAACGCACTCTGTTTGACGATTCCTTTAAACTTTGACGTAACACGCGACAGGCTACGTGTCACGGTGTCCCTTCAACAGTGACAGGGCTATCACATGGTCATGGCAATTTGTCACTGTAGTGACCTAAAAGTGACGTGTCACGGTGCCTGTCATTATTTTTCTCACGGCAATGACAAGCAAAACAATGAAGATCACACCACGTGGCACTTTTAGGACAGACAACTACGTCACAGTAACGTCAGAGTGTCACGGAAATGACACACTACAAGGACCGTCTAATATTAGCTTTAAGGCTTAAAAGTTCCCGGGAGTCGGGACCTAAAATGTAAAAGAGCTTTAAAATGTACGGAGCAAGCAAAAAATTCCACCAGTTTGAAGACCAATCTCTGTTTTATTGCTTGAGTTGCATATGGGCCACAGGAAATAACGGGTGATTTTTTTGAGGTTAGGATTTTCATGCATTAGTATTTGACAGATCACGCGGGATTTCAGACATGGTGTCAAAGAGAAAGATGCTCAGTATGCTTTGACATTGCATCAGAAGCCGTTCAAGAACTGCCCATGCATCCCGAAAAATGCACTGTTTGGTGTGGTTTGTACGCTGGTGGAATCATTGGACCGTATTTTTGCAAAGATGCTGTTGGACGCAACGTTACGGTGAATGGCGATCGCTATCGTTCGATGCTAACAAACTTTTTGTTGCCAAAAATGGAAGAACTGAACTTGGTTGACATGTGGTTTCAACAAGATGGCGCTACATGCCACACAGCTCGCGATTCTATGGCCATTTTGAGGGAAAACTTCGGAGAACAATTCATCTCAAGAAATGGACCGGTAAGTTGGCCACCAAGATCATGCGATTTGACGCCTTTAGATTATTTTTTGTGGGGCTACGTCAAGTCTAAAGTCTACAGAAATAAGCCAGCAACTATTCCAGCTTTGGAAGACAACATTTCCGAAGAAATTCGGGCTATTCCGGCCGAAATGCTCGAAAAAGTTGCCCAAAATTGGACTTTCCGAATGGACCACCTAAGACGCAGCCGCGGTCAACATTTAAATGAAATTATCTTCAAAAAGTAAATGTCCAATCTAACGTTTCAAATAAAGAACCGATGAGATTTTGCAAATTTTATGCGTTTTTTTTTTAAAAAAAAGTTCTCAAGCTCTTAAAAAATCACCCGTTACAACTGCAGCAATAACTAATAATATTTGATGTGTGTTTATAGGTGTTTTAGCCAAGTTAAGATTGTTTAACTTCAGGAGTCAAAATTAACATTTCCATGTTATGAAGTGGTTTGCTAAGGAATTTCTTTCTTTCGGGAAATACCTATTTTTTGGGATAATAAGGACGCTATGTCCTTGTTTGTACCTCAGAGAATGTGTGTATATAATTTCATGATGATCGGTTGAGTAGTTATGGCATGAATGCGTAAAAAAACTTTAATTTGACGTCATGTATATTTCTCGATATTATTATTGTTAAACCTGGAGGGTTTTTTTTAAATGACAGATTTTAGCAAGAGATCAACAGTCTGTACATATTTTTTTCGAAGTTGGGCAATCAGCACTTTTAATTTAGTCTAATTTCAATAATTTGACATTAGACTACAAGTAATAATTAAATCACATTCGTCGTTAGCTTAAATTTTTTTGATTATGAACATTTCACTTGAAAAATTAAGAGCTCTTTTCTTGATTTTCTCTTTTCTTATTCCTTTCATCTTAAAAATGTTATTTTAACCTCAAAGCCATGAATTCTATCAACTATGTATATACCTTTAGGTATTTAAAGTCGTCTTCCTTGAAAGTCCTGCAGCTAAAAAATGCATTTGACAGGCCACTTTTACGGTCGTTTTACATCTGATAAATGCCTGTACTTAAACTTGCTGGTCGTTTATAATCTGTTGTACATAATCCTGATAACATTATGTATCTTTATCTATATCGCTTATAAGTATTTTTCCGTTTAACCACAAAGGACATCACCATCATCCTTCTTGGTTTCATATACATATACAAACATAATACGTTTTTTGGGGTTTCTACCTTTTTGCCTAGCTTTTACGACATTTCTATTCACTAAAAAAGGACCAAATTTCAAATGTGAATTTACCTAAGTTAGATATGTTTACAAAGTTCCTAGAATTCGCATACCAACATACAAACACACAAGAAACTAAAGTGCAAATTGCATTTAGTTTCAAAAAACGTACACAATCTGAAGGAGAATAAGCCCGGAGCAATATATCATGCAGTGGCGTATTTAGATGGACATGGGCCTAAGAACTAATAATTTTTTTTTACACAAAAAGCTGATTGTATTTAGAAATTGAAAATGATATTTTAGGTAACAAAATACAGGGAATGAGGAAACAACATTTTATAATGAAAGTGAGTATAACAGTGAAGATGACAACGATGGAATATTGAAACTGTTATTACGCTGAATTGAGTTTGCAAAACTGACATTAAAATTTTACGGGTATCATATTTATGGGATTGGGCCGATCTTGTAATAACATACCCTATAGACAGATAATACAACGAACAAACAACGGCGACAAATGTATAAAGGCGTATGTGACTATACGAACGAATGAAAGTACGGATTCAACGAGATACATAGAAAACGATCGGGCTACGCACAAACGAACGAATGAAAATACCAGAATCAACCCTAACATGTGCCAACTTCCAAGCCAACCTGAAGTCAGTTGTAAAGTAGCCGTCAAACCACCAACAACCAAGTTGAATGAGTTCAATAATTGTGATTAAGCGGCAGAGATCGTTATTTGAAATGATCAATAAAGTGACTAATTAATAAAGTGAAAATAAATTTATCAATAAAGCCTATATCCGAGTTTTAGTTCATGTTCCGCATTTTGTAAATCATTAAAATCCGACATATATGCTCAATGATGAAGGGACACTTAGTGATGTCAGAACGTTATTGGGGAAGTGTTCTTAGGCAGTTCTGGAAAAAAAATCACTTTTGAAAGCACAATAGCCATTAATGTTTAATATTATTTAT
Organism: Platycheirus rosarum; assembly: GCA_963971375.1. NCBI lineage: Eukaryota > Metazoa > Arthropoda > Insecta > Diptera > Syrphidae > Platycheirus > Platycheirus rosarum. The sequence goes on from OZ020507.1 coordinate 29,285,827, forward strand.
CGCACGAAAAATACGAACTTAGCTTTAGTTTGGAATAATGTTATTTAGTTCTCCAAAAACTATAAATTATTAACATTGAGATTTAAATGAACATACGATCTTCTTATAGAATTTCTAGCCCCAAGTCAAGTAGAATTTTACAAGGCCATGAGAGAATTCCCTAATAAATTAACACGACTTTGTTTGATGACCATGACCAACATTAAAGGCCAAGAAATAGTAACCGGTTTGCTAGCTGGTCCAATCAACATCTTTAATGGATTTTGACAACGGGATCGTTTGGCTTGCATTCTCTTCAACTTATAGTTGAAGAATGCAATCCGTGATTCTGGGACGTCACCGAGAGAGACTATAAACACTAAGTCCCCCCAGATATTGGCTTACGCAGACAAAATCGACAATTTCGGCAGTAATCAACAAGTTGTAAAAGATTTCTTCATCCAGATCGAGCAGGTGGCATAAAATGTGGAGCTGCACATCTATGAAAAGGAAATCAAATACATAGTGAATGCTACTGCGAGAAGTGCTGGTCTAACAATCAGAGTAGTGGAGCATGAATTTGAAGTTGTGCAAACTTTTAACTACCTTGGGTCAAATGAAACAGCCGAAAACAATATAGAGGAAAATATGCGGGTGATTGCTAGAACTAATTGGACAAGGCCCAGACCCGATCCCGATTATTGCGTCGAGAATAATGATGAAGTTTTCCGAAAAAAAATTCAAAACTTTCTTACGTAATCATTCTAAGAACGATTCACTTTTTAATTTAAAAGTAATATTGAAAAAACATTTTTCTCTAAAGAATTTTGTCCAAAGAAATTTTTCAATTTTAACTCATTTGTATACATGTCCTTGACAATGATTTTGGCCAAGTTATCGGATCACAATTTTACGAGTTCATAATTGATTTTCTCTATTAAGCCCATTAACTCATTCAAGTACCTTTAATTGTGGAGCCCCAATCCACTACATTTCCTAGTTCAATTATCTATAGAAATGCTACCGTATATAACCCTTGAAGGAAACTTTTACTTAGAGGAAGGCGGTTTTTCCAACCCCCTCACCCAATAAACAAGGTGTCTACAATGAAATCATTACCTCAGCTCTAAGGGTATGCAAAAAAGGAGGCACTTTTGGCCTCTTAGAAGGATGAAAAAGCATACAACTACAGTATTGTAATATATCCAGGACTATACAACCGACGAAAATTTAAGCGCGATTGAGAGAATGTCCAGCCAAGGGGGGTTGTCAGAGAATTGTTGGCTACAAGTTTGTCTTAACTATAAATCAAACACATGATGTACACATTCAGTAAAGTCGTTGTTGCGAGGTTATACTCCATCCTGGCTACCTTATTCTGAGAGCTTTTTTTTACTTTTTTGAATTTATTATATAATTTTCCTTTATTGCCAAAGTCATAAAATCCTTTTTCTAAATGCTAAGGGTAACAAAGGCCAGTAAACATATCCTGGTCAAAAAAAAAAATTAAATTCACGCGCTCAGCAATTGAAGTATACTGCATGGAAAAAATGCAAATGGAAAGTGAAAAGTGAAAAGGAAGTATAAAAAGGATAATATCCGTTTAGCCTTATTTTTTCAAGCCATTTGGTAGTTTTCAATTGAAGTTTCTTTGTATTTTGAAAAAAAAATAAAATAAACAAATTAAAAAAAAAGAAAAAACGCACAACGCCCGTGCATAGCGTGACCCGCGATTAATTTCTGATAAAACCAACGTGTAGGTCACGTTGGGTACACACATTTGGATTTTGAAAATCCATATTTAATTAGTCCTTTTTTTCTTCTTATGAGACTTTTAATTACCACAAGCACAGCACTATCGCATTAGGGCTATCAAACAATAAAAAATGATTCATATGTCACAGGTTAAATTGTGCCAATCGACATTTTCAGACACTTTTCTTTGGTTTTTTTCTTTTCGTCCTTTTTTTTGTAGCTATAAAACAAACACTTTTCTTAAGGTTTTTGAAACGCAAAAGGTGAACGCGGAGGTGGTACGAAAAACAATATTATGTATATTGTGTATCTATGGGCTATGGGAATGGTGAAAAGAAAAAAGATATTTTCCGTCCGAGTCTTGGGAGTTTGTACCGTTTTGAGTTTTACAGGACAAAGGATACTAAGCAACTGAGCTCGAGCTCATATGGTTTTTGCAAAAGTTGCAATACGAAATGTAATGTCAGGGCTTTTCAGAACTTTGTAAGGAGTAAAAGCTTCGTTGAGGGGGTACGAGAGTATTGAGAGATTTTCACTTTTCCAGGTGGCTTTTGAGAGGAAAACAAATTATAAACAAAAACATTTCGAACAGGTCGTTGGGCATTTTGTAATAAAGTTTTTAAAATAAAAAAAAAATATTTATATCTGTTCTTTCGTATAGACCTACCAATTTTTTTATATGATAAATATAAGTCATTTAACAAACAAGATTCAAGACTGTAAATTTAAACACTGTTTAGGAGAATAATAAGCTTTAACTTCAAAATTATATGGCTGGTGCAATTATTATTTAATATTTTTTTAAATTTGTAGACGATTGGCTCAGGCCATCGAATATTCTCAAGATCATAAAGGATTACACACTGGTTACATACCTGCGCTGCAATCGCAATAACACTGGAAAACCTCAACGTAGATAGCTCACTTCGTGAATTGATTAGTCGAATGATGAATTGCAGGAGAGTCAATGCTAAACAAGTGGGCTTTTCTGTGACAAGGTAAATCAGTAGAGGTTTACCAGAAGGTGGAATCCTATTTCTTCTTCTATGGAAAATGGTGGCTTATAAACTTCTAAAATGCATGGGACAAGAGAAATTCAAAGTGATTGCTTACGCTAAGGACATTCCATTCAACGAAAACATCCTCAGAGATTAACTGAACTCTTATAGAAACAGTTGTGAATAATTGACTAAAATGGGCGGGTTGTGGGTTGGGGGTGTAAGCTCCTACAAAACCAAAACCATTTATATTTACCCGGAAGTACAAAATCCGGAAACTAGGCCGTTTTTCCATCAAAAGAAACTAAAATACCTCGGTTTTGGATAATAAAATTTTAAAGTCACAATTTCTGTTTAGGAGGATTTTACATATTTTCTTAATGACAAATCCATCCATTTGTACACAAATATGGTTTGAAAACAAATTATCGGTTTTGTGCGGGATTATGCTCAGAAGAACTAAATTTTAGTCTAGCTTGCCCGACAAGGTAAACAATAAATCGATTCGGAAAATTCGAGGCTTTCCTATAATTACAAAAATTATTTGAGTCCCTGGTTAAGAGTTTTAAGTAAGCTGATATATTCAATTTAAAGGTTTAGTGTCCTTTTCTCCAATATGCGCGTTTCACCCAAGCATGAACGGTGGGCTCATCAGTTGGAGTAAAGGACACTAAACCTTTAAATTGAATTTTATTCAACAAAACTCTACAAAAAAAAAACAACAACAAACAACTAGCAATAGTTGTTGTTGTTTCAATATATTTTTATTGAATTTGCTGGTCCACGAGCAAAACAACCAAATTTAGGTGCCCAACTTTAACCACAGTTCCCTAAATCAATATAATTCACCTTTGCTTATTGCAATGGGTTTTATTAAGAGTCGATAAACATCGACCTTTTTTGTACGTCTTAGAAGAGCATGAACGGTCTAACTGATGAGCCCACCGTTCATGCTTGGGCGAAACGTACATATTGGAGTAAAGTACACTAAACCTTTAAATTGAATTTTATTCAACAAAACTCCAAAAAAAAAAAAACAACAACGAACAACTAGCAATAGTTGTTGTTGTTTCAATATATTTTTATTGTAAGCTGATATAGATTTAAGAGAAAATAGAAAAATACTAACCGTTAACCGTTTTTTTAATTTGTAAGATTTTTTGTCTAGCCTTATGTTAGTTATAAGATAATTAAAAATAAAAATTAATTAAAAAAAAGTATCAAAAAAAAGAGAGAGAGAGAAATGGGTGGTAAGGCGTTAAATTCAAAACTTTCAAGCAAGATATGATTAGAAAAAATGGGCACGACTGGGTCGCACGTACTTGCTCTTATGTGGTTAATCATAAGGCAAGATCTTTGATCGAAACAAGTAACATTTACGTACAAAAATAACAAGTTCTGAACTTATAAATAGTGTCAAAACCACAACTCTTAACGGTTCTTAGTAAAAATGGAGTATGCAATCACACGTCTTGTATTAAAACAAATTTATAAAAAAAGTATTTCGAAAATTGTAGGACGGATTTTGAAAAAATCCTGTTTTTTATTTTTAGTTTTTTGAAGCTTAATTTTTTAGAGCTTATTAATATACATGTGATTATAAAATTTAAAATGATTTTTTTTTTTAATTAGTTTTAAAAACATTGATTTTTTCCAAAAGAAAATCTAATAATAATTTTGATTAAGAAAAAAAAGTTATTCAAAATTTTGATATGCAAAATTAATTTGGCTACTTAGGTGTTTTCAAATATAAAATTTGACAGAAAAACCGTTACCGAGAAAAAATTAAAAAAATCGTCATTTAAAAGGTACCGTTAATAGACTTTTCCCATAAATTTGGTTCTGATCAAATCATACCCAATATCAACAAAAAAATTCTCAAAAATGTTCATCAAAATCGTTGTAGCCGTTTTCGAGGAAAATAAGCTTTTCCTAAACGGTCATATGGCAGGTACCGTTATTTTTAGGCCTAAAAATAAAATTTCAAAGAAGAATCACACACACCAAATGTGAAGATAATGGCTTAAGCCCTTTAGGCTGCAGCTCGTTATACATACTGACAGACAGACAGGCATACAGACACACATACAGACATTTTTTGCCAATAACTTTTTTGGACGTCTCTATGATCGTAATGTCATGTTTGATTATTATATCAATTTTTTTATATTCACGAATCCAAAACTTGCCTTATAGTCACTATAATCGCAAGTAAAAAGCATACTCAATGAATGGAATGATTTGCCCGATCCTAAAGGAGGGAAACCCTCTGACCTGCACCAGAGGTATCAGAAAACTCGGAACTTCAAAAATCGGTACGCACTTTTCATATGTGCAAATGGTACAAAGGAATAGACATTTTCAAAATTGGATGAGTACTGAGGATACTTAAGGTTGCTTCAAAAAAAAATTCTCCAAGTGATTTATGATCCCGTACGCATAAACGGTGAGTGGAGAAGAATGACATCTAGATCTAGCCAAAAAGAGTAAAAGTCGAACGATGGCTGGGTCACCTAGAACGGATAGATACGGAAGAAGCTCTCGACCAATTTCACATGCAGCTAGTTAGTGACCCAGTTGGCTATAGAAGCTTGTTGTTTGAGGCCCAGGTCCACACTGGTTGGTAAGGTAAGGAACACCGATAGTAAATATCAAATTTCAGGAATAAAATCTTAACCAATTCAGACCTTGATGCGCGACAGCTCCTTAGAGAGTCAAGCCCTAGTGACTTATACTCTCAACCATTCCTGTGTGTGTATTGTGATATGCAAGAATGAAAGGGACCTACAATTAACGGCCGAAACCTTGCAAGAGGAAAAAACGATGGCTCTGACGGATAGTCAAACTACGACCCTTCGCTTAGCAGTCCGACACACTAAACACTAAGCAATAGGGGGCTACGCGTTGAACTCTAAGAAAATGCAATTTTCTGCAAAGTAGACTGTAAAATATGTGCCGCTTTATCGTTCTGAATATAACTAAAATTGATGTTGACCCTCTACCAGACGACCTTCAAGGAGTCTAAGCTTTTTAATATTTTTCTTTAGATAAAGAGTTTTTTAAATTGATTAAGAAATTACAACTCTTTTCTGAGTAAAATATTTTCTATTTTATGAGAAATGCAATATGACTATAACAAATTTTCGAAAAGCGCACAAAGTTTTTTACTTTGAAATATTTAATATAGTTTTTAAAAAATGCATTTAAACATTTTTTTGTAATTAATTTATATGTTTAAGAAAGAAAAAAGCAAAATCAATCCGAGTTTTAAAAAACATTAAATAATCTATAAAAAAAGATATAAAATAATTCATTAAAGTCTGTTAATCGATTTTGTGGAAAGAAACGTAACTAGCTTTTTTTTGTCAATTCATATAATATTAAAAAAGTTTGTTTGTAAATTAAATTTTTCTTGCAACTTAGTCACAATTCTTTATTAAATGAATATTATTCGATTTAAATACTTAAAGACCTTATAAAGAGTATAAAAGCAATAAACTTAATAGACATAGTCACGAAAATATTAAATACATATTATACATATATTATTAAATAAAATTAATCTGCGAAAAAACAACATTACAAATACATATTTAATAAAACTAGATAAGTTTTTGTCATGATATTAATTTTTCGAAGAAATAGTCGAAAAATGTTGGCAAACAAATTTGCACACAAATAAAAGATACCTATAAAGCTTACCTCGTTTAAAAATGCATCATACGAAATTCATTAATTAAAAAATAAATCTCATCACGAGTATGTCACACGAGATAGAAATCTCATAGCATCAGCAAAGTTTTATTCTGATAATCACTTATTAATCTTCTTATCAATATCTTATCGAAATGCCAATGCACATGATAAAAGAAGCTTTTGCTATGCAAAAAGGCTCTTCAAGAAAGCTTTTTTCTGTCAGAGTAACTTTTCAGTAAAAAAAATAATATTTCGTATAGTACCTACCTACTAATACTACTACTTTAGTACTTTATACTGCTTACACAAAAATTTTGCTTTTTTTAATTTTTGTTCTTTTAATAATTATGTTGATACGTGATGCCAAAAGTGAAGCTTGATACCTTAAGACATTTGGTGGCACTTTTACAGCAAATTCTTAATTTTTGTCCACAAAACGTTTTTTTATTAAAATTTCACTAGTTGAATTTGATAGAATTTGGAGAACTAAAAGAATATTTTCCAAAACTATGAAAAACAAAAAAACTTAAAACCACCTCTTCATTAAAGAAAATGATGGTTTTTTAGTTCACTTTAAAAATGTTTGTATCGATTGCCACAGAGTTAACTTTTTTACTTTAAAAAAATCAATTTAAACAACTGTAACTTTATCATCACTACTTTCCTTCTTTCGTTGACAGCCCTGTTCCCCAAAGCACCCACTTCAATTTATATGCAAACTTCAGCTGAGTACAAAAAAAAATCCAGAGCAATGCAGTTGTATAGATAAACAAACTTACCCTTTTCGCGAAATAAACCCTTGTAAATGGTCAAATTATTTTCCTCCAGCCACAAATCCACGTTTCCGTCATCAAATGACACATGATAATCATGCCATATCAATAAAACAATTTTAACCAAAGAAATTGTAAACATTAAACTCAATACAACAGCGACGGTGACTTTCATTAACCGCAAGAGCATAATACGAGTACACGAATGATTGCAATTTATATTGTGGTCTACCTTTTCGGCATGAAAAGGCTGTTTTGGCGGTTCATTTAATTTCAAAACACTTGCTTACATAATATATGATTTGTTAAAGTTTTGTTCGATTGGAAGAAATAAAGCGAATTATGTTGAATTAATTTTTGTTTATACACATAGTAACATTCTAATTTGACACGACTGTGGGAGAGGTTAGTGACGACAACTCGATAAAAGCGGAAAGCACAGACTGATTTGCGCATTGGCCATTTTAACTGTGAGAGCTCAAGCTGAGAGTGGGCTTAGCTGGATATGGAAAGTCAGTGTAGGTGAAGTTATTATAACGCCGTTAATTTTATTGGGAAATTGTACTGTTTTGGATGGAAAATATTTATATTGTTGTAACTCTTTTCAAAAAAGCAAAGGGAAAAACAATACCAAATTTGTTTTAATTAGTAAATTAAGATTTGTAATATCAAATAAGCGGAGGTTCGAAATCAAATCAATCAAATGTACTTTTCTTAAAGCGAAAAAAGACGCAAAAGAATAGAGTAACGCCACATTTAGACCTTAGCACTTCTTTGTTCTTAAATAAAAATCCCGAACGGAAATCTTTTCGAGCACCAGGGCGTATACTCGTTTTTTAAGCTCTCATTTTACAAGGGGACGAACAACATTGAATATTCTGACAAAACATCCGCAGTGACATTTTTACTTGCGATTATAGGGACTATAAGGCAAGTTATGCATTCGTAAAAAAAAAAAAAAAATTCTAACAATCAAACATGATATTACGATGATAGAGAAGTCAAAAAAAAGTGGGTCCGGAAATTCCGTCCGTCTGTCTGTCTGTCTGTCTGTCTGTCTGTCTGTCTGTCTGTCCGTATCGATATCTACAGCCTAAACGGTTGGGCCGATTTGATTCAAACTTGGTATATAGTATTTTTAGAGTGCTCTACCCGACAGTTTTTGGAATTGGCATTCTAGCTCCAAAACTAACGGTACCTGCCATATAACTTTTATTAAAAAACTTATTTTTCTCGAAAACGGCTTCTACGATTTTGATTAAACTTTCAGAATGATGTTTTCTGTGCAAAATCTATCTTTTAATTTTAATGGATTTTTCAGAAAAAGTTTTATAACGGTACCTCCCATATGACCAGTTTTTTAAAATCAGACTTTCTCGTTAACTAATTGACGGATTTTGATGAAATTTTCAAAATATGTAGTGTTTTATGATTTAAATAATATTGTTTATCAATAGTAAAGTATAAACTATAGATTTCTTAAAATTGACATACTAAAAAAAAATTTAAAATATGTTTTCGAAAAGTTTTTCAAAAAAAACATTTTTTTGAAAAAACTGTTCGAACGATTTTGAAATGAAAAATTCATAAAATAGAAAACAGCAAAAGAAATAAGATGGTTTACAACATTTTTTCCAAAAAACGTTATGAGTAGTGTTTTTTTGAATTCATAAATTTTTTTCCCCAACATTTTATTTCATATTGCTCGGCTAAGCCCTAGCCAAGCCATTAGTCAAATAAAAGAAAGTGACAACCTACATTACATACATACTTACGTATTTTAAAGCATTTTTCATCATCATAAAAGCACAGAATAAATAAGGAAGCCTTTGATAAACACACAAAAACAACTAACAAATAAAAAAAACTATTCGATTACTACTGAATGCAAAAATTTCAATCGAGAAAACAAAAGTATAAAGGTCCCTTTACCTAGCATTATTGCCATACTGCTGATTCCGACGAATCTTTATGCCAGTTGTTCAAATTTTTCCATACCAAAATGAAAATTTAACTGAAAAAAGTCCTTTGTATCTTTCTATTAGCAAATTATATTATAAACAGTAAGCAGCAAGTGGAAAGATAATACTACACTAAAAAACTGCAAAAGCTAACAATCCTATATATTTATGTGTTTATCCCTTTGTCGTGACGCATGTTCGTTCGAGCTTCACCCCAAAACGATTCTAAGGAAGTTGCACGTCATACAAAAAATATTAAAATAAAATCTTTGTCAAAAAGACGCCTGCACTTAAAAAGGATTAGCACATAAGAGCAAGTACGTGCGACCCAGTCGTGCCTTTTATTTTAATTTGAAAGTAGTTGAACTTGTTTTCTACGTAGGAAAACTTTTAAGCAGAGTGAATTCAAAATAAATTATTGCAATACTTGATTGCACAAACATACTTGTCTCCTATTACCAGTAATTTTTATTTGCGATTATAGGTACTATAAGGCAAGTTTAGGATTCGTGAATATAAAACAAAATTGAGATAACAATCAAACATGACATTACGATTGTAGGAAAGTCTAAAAAAGTTATTGCCATAAATGTCTGTCTGTCTGCTTGTCTGGGTAAATAACGAGCTACAATCTAAAACGGGTTAAGTGGCATTTCTCAGGGGGAAAATTGAAATTTTATTTGTAGGTCTAAAAATAACGGTACCTGCCATATCACCGTTAAGGAAAGGCTTATTTTTCTCGAAAACGGTTAGAACGATTTTGATGAAAATTTTGGAGATTTTTTAGGTATTCGCTATCATTCTATTAAATAGAAACTTCTAGGAAACCTTTCATATAACGTTTTTTTTTTTTTAATTTTCGACTTTCTCGCTAACGGCAAATTTTCTGTGAAATTTTATATTTAAAAAAATTTGAGCAGCAAAATTTTTTAATATTTATTTCTTTCTAAATTTTTGAAACTTTTTTTTCAAAATTCAATGTTTTAAAAACTAATCACACAAAATTATGTTAAATATTATAATAAGCTGTATATAAATAAACTCTAAGAAACAGCATACCAAAATATCAAACAAATATTCCTTCAAAAAAAAAAAAAAAAAAATTTAAAAAAATATTCAAAATCCGTCCTACAATTTTCGAAATACCTTTTTTTATAAATTCATTGTTATTTAAGACGTCTGATGGCGTACTCCATTTTTACTAAAAGCCGTTAAGTGATGTGATTTTTAATTTTTTTATTGGTTCATATCGTGTGATTTTTCCTCGTAAATATTTTTATTACTAGTTTCTGTCAAAGATCCTGCTTTTCCAATGTATGACCAGGCACATAGGAGCAAGTACGTGCGACCCAGTCGTGCCCATTTTTAAGGATTAAGATTTGAATTTTTGAAATGTAATAAGGCTTTAACCACACGATCTTTAGTCATTCTTGCAAGCCATTTTATTAAGAAAAATGTATTAGTTAGTAGCTGACGTACCCGGTGGTGCTCGGCCTTACCATACATTTTCTGGATCCCTATAAAAGTGCCACATATTGGGTCCAAATGTAACTAAGAACCATGGATGTATAACCGTGTTAATACATACAAAAAATGCCTTAATAAACGATCGAGCCTTTCAAAATGCATGTTCTTGGTAATTTAATAAATATCTTCAAAACCAGCGTCACCTATCGGGTGTAAACCTTACACCATAACCCGTTGATCTAAAGTGGGGATTGCCTGAAAATTTCGACAAAATCGGTATTCGCCCGGCGTTTTGTATTTTGAGTTCATAGTGAACTCAAATATAAATATTACTATATAGAAGAAGAAGACGAAGATAAGAAGAAGAAGAAGATTATGACTGTCCCGACTTACTCCAATTACAATGCATTTTCTGAATCCTAAAAAAAGCTTCACCTATCGGGTTTAACTACACGTTAAAACGTTAAAACAACCAAGGCATTTACGTTCTGTAAAAAAATATTTTTTCCAAAAACTGTTAGTAAAGATTCTTTTCATACAACGTTTTTTTTATTTATTTTTTCGTTTCAAAAAGACTGGAAAATGTGTTTTTTAGATTTTTAAGAAACATTTAACACTTTTTTTCTTGGAAATTCGATATTTTGAAAACCTCTTATTATAAATCCTCGTCATTTGATTTTAAACTTTACAAGCTTTTTAAATTGAATCAATCTAACTGTTTTTTTCGGGGATCCATTTAACAAGTGACAAGCTTTTACAAACTTATTCTGGTTTATTGAAATAAAAAAAAAACATATTGCTTCCGCCATTATTTGTAAACTAGATCAAGAACGAATATTGCTTATTATACGTTTCTTGACCTGTCCTAAACTAGGGTTAGGCAAATCAAAACTAAAAAAATAACAATAATTAGGACAATGCACTTTAGTTACTAATACGATTTCTGTTGATGCAATCAACACAAGCGATTTCCTTTAAGGTTAGTTGAACAAAAATAAGCTTTATAAATGATGGTAAAAGCGTTAAAAAACCTTTTTTTTCTCAAAAAATTGCTTTAACGATTTTGATAAAATTTTATATATGTAGTATATATGTTCAGAGTGCATTCTAAACTCCTGCCTCACAGAATTTCAATTGAAATTGCATTTACAAGGAATGCATTTATTATAAACGTTTTATAATGACTATTACTTGAGTAGTGGCGTAACGTTTATTGTCCAAATTCCAAAGAAAGTTAATTTTTAAGTTGCCCATCAAATTGTAATCAAATATTAAAGCTAAGAAACCGATCGACAAACAATGTCCGTCTGTCTGTCTATCTGTCTGTCTGTCCGGGTGTATATCTACAGCCTAAACGGGTTAAGCTTCATGAACATTTTTGAGATTTTTTTGTTGGTAGTAGCTATCAGCTATCATATAACGTTTTTTTTTTTTTTTTAATTTTCGACTTTCTCGGTAACGGCTCAATGGATTTCAATAAAATTCTATATTTGAAAAAATCTAAGTATCCAAATTAATTTCACATACAAAAATTCTGAATAAATATTTTTTTTTATATTTTTAATTCTTTTTTTTAATTTTTTTTTTGAAAATTCAATATTTTTAAAACTTTCCAAAAAAAAATATTTAAAATTCTAAATTAATAAATTCTTAAAAACTGCATAACAAAATTACAAAAAAAATTTCAGAAAACTAAAAATAAAAACAGGATTTTATAAAAACTGGTCCTACAATTTTCAAAATACTTTTTTCTAAAATTCTTTGTTTGATGGCAGACATCATTTTTACTAAAAACCGTTAAGTACAGTGGTTTTGGTACTTTTTATAAGTTTAAACTGTGTTATTTTCAACGTAAATGTTAATTGTTTCTGTCAAAGATGTAATTGGGCACACAAAAGCAAGTACATTCGTCGTGCCCATTTTTTTTTTGTTTCTGCAAAATTATTTGGTGCACCTATGTACATGAAAGTAATCTTATGTGTTCAATTTGAAGTGATAGGTTTAATTTTTTGTCCAGCTGCAGTTCAATAAACATCCATTGTCTGTTATATCGTAATGCTGTGTTTGATTGTAAACTCGTTTTTTTTTAATCACGAATCAATAAATGATTCTCTAAGAGCTAAAGGTGGCTCTGAGTGGTAGTGGTCTAGCGTTACAAGGCCAACCAACGAAACTAAAAACTTTAGAACAACACATAAAACTCTTCTATTCAATCGTGACTGCTAGTAATAATTCCTTCTAAGCAATGCGTTTGCCAGTTTCCTTATTTGTAGAATTATACAAAGTTCTATGGAGTAAACTCCTAGAGAAATCTGATAAGGAGTCTTTCAACACATACAAAAAACGTCATACATAACTAACGAAGAATTTAAATCTGTCCTCCAAGTTTTTTTTTATCTGGATATATTTTATAATTGAACTGAGTTGTTAATAATAATTTTATAACTCTTAGTCACGCTTCACAAGAAAAATAAAAAAATACGCATACGCCCGAGTGACCACATAGTTTATTTGTTTTGAAATTCCACGTGTAACATGTTTATGAAGGAAATATGGTGGCTTGTTAAAAAAAAATATTACAGTTATTTATACGAAAATATATTCATACTTATACAGGTGCACTATTTCGGAATAAATGCAAATCAGAAGAAATGATAACTATTTCTTAAATATTATATAAATATATATATAGGGTCTTTAATTAAACGTTTTCTAACTTAAAATTTAAATAAATCAAAGTGTGTTTTAGATATCACCGACATTTTTTATTCGTTTGAAAGGCCTATCGATGCCATTATGTGTGGAATATAACATTGTTTAAATGTTTGCTTTGAGGGCCACTGTGGTTTGTGGCCTATTTGCATATACCTGCGACTTAAGAAAAACCCACAAGAAAAAGTATAATGGGGTCAAATCACAGGATCTCATAGTGACCAGTTCACATTTATCCACCACACTGTGAATAGTCCTCTCGGTAGAACGATTATGGTGACCGTACAATGGGCTAAGCGCGAGTTAAATATTTGTATGGTGACCTTTAAGAATAAAGCAATGTTCAATAGGGCAATCACCTTCAGTGATTGCATTAATAGTAGGTATCTCATTTCTCCTAAATTATAATAGCAGACACCAAATGAAATAAGAGACGCTGCAACAACCTTCCGTTGTTGCATTTCCGTTCCCACACCATTTATTAGAATCAGCAAACTTGACGATGGGAAAATATTGAAGTTGAAGGCCATCGTCATAATTGTCATTAGCTTTAAGAAAATAATAAAGAAGATTGATTCAGTCTCAATCGACCCAGCAAACAACAACGTTCTTTTATTTAACTGGCGCAGTCGACGGCGAACCTCAAGTGGAAAATTTCTTTTTGATATACATACATACGGTTTGATAGAGCTATTCACATCAGAAATCCATACAATAATTATGTATGAAAATAATAAAGAAAGTCTTAAAGCACTTTTATATGGTTTAGTAATTAACAAAGTTAGGGAATTAGCAACAGGGAACTTGGCTAGGGAGATTAGAGACGAGTACGATTTATACAAAATAAAAAATATTTTGTATTCGTACGTAGGGTTTGACGAGGGAAACATAATTTCAACAGAGTTAGGGAGAAGTAGACATCATAATGCTAGCTTTGGTAGACAAAATTATAACACTAGAAATAATAATTTCTCTCCTCATATACATCAGCGACAAATTAATAATGTAGCCCAAAATATTCGTCAACCGCAACAACCACAAAACAGTAACTATAGTAACCCATCTAGGCAAACGCGGTTTAGACAAAATCCTGTTCCAATGGAAATAGATAATATTTCTTTTAGAACAGGTACATATCACTCTAATTCACAAAGAGAGCAGAATCAGACAAATGAAGGGAATTACATTCAAGAAGAGATCCATTCAATCGAAGCTCCGGTTTTTCTGAATCCAGCCTCACTGGTAGAAAAACACAAATAGCATTTTCAATTGAGAATAAGAAGCACATATGTTTAATTGATACAGTATCTACAATGTCAATTGTAAATACTAGTCGAATCGATTGTAGAGCATTTAAAATTCTTAACGAAGTATCTATTAACCTTTCAACTGTGAATAACCAAACGATAGAAAAACTCATAGTTTACCAAATGCCAGTACCTCAAGAATTTGGATATAGATCGAACGTATTCATAAGAGCATATGGGAAACCCTTAGGAGATAAATCTTATAGTCTTTTGTTGGGAATGGATGTAATTAGTAATATGATTGATAGTATTAACATAAGAAAGCGAGAAGTATTACTACAAAATAAAACCATTCTTCCAATCATTTTGGAGTCTGAATCCTTGATAGAATGCTATGAGTTAGAGGGAAGCAATGAAGTAAAATTAGATTACCTGAAAATAAACGAAAAACAGGAAATAGAAAAATTACTCAAAAAATACAAACATCTTCTATATAAAGATGATGACCAGCTTACTAATTGCAATAGTATTGTTCATGAAATTAAGGTTTCTACAGACCAACAAATTAACGCCAGACTTTACCGTCTTCCAAAAAAGCATGAAGAGGAGGTCATTAAACAAATTAACGAGATGGAAAGGCAGGGGACTTGGCCAAGGGTTATATATCAAATTAAGGTACATCCTGAAGATATTCATAAGACTGCATTTGTCACACCAAACGGTCTGTATGAATATACCAGAATGCCTTTTGGGCTGAAAAATGCCCCAGCGACATTCCAACGTCTAATGAACGAGATATTGAGAGATTATATAGGGAAAATTTGTACAGTATATCTTGATGATATACTAATTTTCTCGACCTCACTTGAAGAACACATTTCCTCATTAAATAAGATATTTAAGAGACTAGCAGATCACAATCTTAAGGTTCAACTAAGTAAATGAAACTTCAGATACAATACATTCGGCAGATGAACAATTTTTAGACCATATAGCAATAAAAGATGGTATAGTAAATTTATACCAAACCCAAATAATACTTACATACTCTGTTCGAAAGGAAATAAAAACACAACATAATAAGACAATTATTGAAGTAGATATGACGAAAGATGAACAATATTGGAAACATTTGTTTAAGAAAGCAATTAAGGCAGGAATAATAGGCATATATTCTGAAGTGGAAGACAGTGAATACAATAAAGTACAGAAGGTTTTAATTGATATGTATGGACATGATAAGGGAGTTAAGTTTTATAAGCTCACTCAAAGAGCAAGAGATATAGAAAAAGCCGAAGATGTTCACAAGCAAATATCTCTTTATCATACCGAAGAGAGTAACCACTCAGGTATAGTTGAAACTTATCATAAGCTAAAGTTCAAAATATATTTTCCAAATTTAATTAAAGAAATTTCGAAAGTCATAGGGAATTGCCAAACATGTCAGGAAGGAAAATATGATAGAAAACCGATAAGACCGAAGTTTAAACTAACAGAAACTCCAAATAAAGGAAACGAAGTATTGCATATGGACGTTTATCATTTCAATAAATTAATATATCTGACATTCGTAGATAAATTCACTAAAAAAGCTTATGGCTATAGTTTAACCAGCAAAAACTGGACTAGTAAACTAGAATGTATAGACGATCAATTGAATAAATTCGGAAAACCCAGAAAAATCGTTTGTGACAATGAATTTAATTCTGAAAATATAAAAGAACACTTTCGAGAAGAGGGAATAGAAATGCACATGACAAAACCAAACTCGCATACTGGAAACTCGGACATAGAAAGATTTCACTCGACGTTATTAGAAATTTTGCTAACAATCAAAAATAAAGAGATGTCCACAAATCGGAAAATATTCAAAGCTATTCAAATTTATAATAACAGATACCACTCCACATTAGGTATGAGTCCCAATGAAGCCGAGAAAACAGATCCGATAACTTTAAAAAAGAAACTAGAAGAGAAAAAGAAAAAAATTATAGGTAAAAGAAATACTTTTAGGGAAAGCTATGAGGAAAAACGAAATGAGGGCTATATAAGGAATTACAAACACTTGAGACACAAAAATGAAACATATTATAGAAAACATTCTTTAAGAAATGTAGACCCCACTAATATAAAAAGACCAAATCAATTTGCAGGTAACCTTATGGCTGAAGATGGTTCTCATGATGATGACAATAATGGTAGCGGAACCGGCACTTCTAATATCGCAAATTCAAACGGACCAAGGTTACACTATTCTAAATCGCGGTTCAGTAGAACTAATCAATAATACCCAAACAATTGTTCACATTATTGATACCAGAGAAATTGCAGCGGCAGTTGAAGCCATTGAAATAAATTTACAAAAACTAAAAATAGAAAATAGCTTATCAATAGTTAACGAAATTATAAATATTAAAGCAAAAGTAAGAACTATTGCATCCACCTTCCGACAAAAGCGAACAAAGAGAGGTCTAATTAACTTTATTGGAACTGGTCAAAAGTGGTTGTACGGGAGCATGGACGATAATGATAGGCAAGACATTTTACAACATTTTGAAACTGTTGATATCAATAACAGAAATGCGATAGAAAATTTAAACAAACAGATAGAAATTAACGAGCATATAATGAATAATATAAATAATTTCAAGGTAGTTGTAGAAGAAGACAGAAAACATATTTCTGAAATTTACAATAACGTAGTGGAGAATCAGAATAATTTTACGATTAAACTTTTGCAAACAGATCAACTCTTAAAGCTCAAAATTCTTGAAGATAAAATTGATAGCATTTTAGACAACATATCTTCTGCAAAACAAGGGATCTTACATCCAAGTATTTTAACAGGAGAAGAAATTATTGCTTCCGATTTAGATTTCTATAAGTTAAAATATGCAAAAATAGGAGCCTTTAAACTAAATGGAACAAAATTAGTTTTAGCTATTAAATTACCAAAATATTATATACAAACTCAATTAAAAATGATAATTCCAATGCCAAACAAAGATTATAGAGAAATAGATATTATTCCAATTGAATATGTTGAAATAAATGGCACTAAATATATTTATAATGCAAACAATATTTATGTTAAAGACTTGAAAAAAATGGATAACTGCTTAACTGATGGCATTCGTAATTTTAAAACAAATAATCAAACTAAAATTGAGAATGTTGAAGAAAATTTAATCATTTGTAAGAACCTAAATAAAGAAAAAATAACTAACGGTTGTGACGACCGAAACTTAGAATTAACTGGAAACTTTATAATCAATATAAATAATTGTACAATAAGTGTGACACATATCTGTGTCTGATTTTAACTTGGAATTTGTGCATCAATTTACCTATGAAGAAAACCAAAATGTTAACATTAAAGAAAAACTAACATTCGAAACAATGTTAAAAATATATCAAATTGAAAATTTAAAGCATATTGATGAACTTAAATACCACAAAAACAATAACTATATTATGAGCATTTTTATAATATCATTTGTTTTCATAGCTATTATAGTTATAGGTGTTATAATTTTTTTAATGAAAAAAAAAACTAATATAATAAGACAAATATTAAAAAATATTGAGATTCCTAAGATACCAGCGATTCAGGAGAATCTTAAAAATAAGGAGGGAGAAGTTAAATATTTGTATGGTGACCTTTAAGAATAAAGCAATGTTCAATAAGGCAATCACCTTCAGTGATTGCATTAATAGTAGGTATCTCATTTCTCCTAAATTATAATAGCAGACACCAAATGAAATAAGAGACGCTGCAACAACCTTCCGTTGTTGCATTTCCGTTCCCACACCATTTATTAGAATCAGCAAACTTGACGATGGGAAAATATTGAAGTTGAAGGCCATCGTCATAATTGTCATTAGCTTTAAGAAAATAATAAAGAAGATTGATTCAGTCTCAATCGACCCAGCAAACAACAACGTTCTTTTATTTAACTCGCGCGGAACGTTGTTCGAACAGAACACCCATTTTCATTAAACAATTTTATCACTTGCAAATATTGTTGAACGCTATATCCGTCCATGGTCATTTGGCAAAACAGACTGAATAAATGACAGCTAATTTGACAGATTTTACTTCAACAAGCCTTTGGGATCTAATGGCCTCAACACTTATAGTTCTCACCTTTCTTTCAAACGCTTCTCTAACGCAAAACATTTGCACAAGTCTTACCTTTAATAACAATCAACCTTCGCATTCTCTTTCTTCCCTATCTGTTTACTACCAAAATGTAAGAGGATTCTGCTCCAAAACTTCCACAGTCTTTCTTAATTCGCAGAAATTCCCTTTGGATATTTTTGCTCTTTACCGAAACTAACCTCTGCGGAAATATTGTTGACAATGAACTATTTACCTCTGAGTTCTTGGTATTTCGAGCTGATGGTCTTATTGAAGACAATGGAAGATCCGGACGGGGGTACTTATAGCCTTCACAAAG
Source organism: Platycheirus rosarum (assembly GCA_963971375.1). NCBI lineage: Eukaryota > Metazoa > Arthropoda > Insecta > Diptera > Syrphidae > Platycheirus > Platycheirus rosarum. The sequence continues at coordinate 29,304,875 of OZ020507.1, forward strand.
TGTCTAATTCACCACTTTTTGAATATGTTTGCATTCAAATATCTCTCCCTAAGCGCTGTTTATATATTCTTTGTAACAACAAAGATACATTCCCGTGTATCAATCCTATGTGGATTCCATTGATTCCTTTTGATTGTCTCATCTGTCCCCAATGATGATAACGTAATCGTAGGCTACTTTAATCTGCCTGTTTCCTTTGAAAAAGAATACATCTTCACAGATAGTCTCTTAGAATCTGGAATTTTTTCAAATAAGTGCCATCTCTAACAATTTAAGTATACAGCTTGATCTTATTTTTTATCGGATCCTAATAATTCAGTCGTTACCGAAAGCCCATCATCTTCTCTCTACCCTCGATCTCTATCTCCAGTTTGTTCCTCTCTTTAACATATCATCAAGGATTACCTCTAATTGAATCTGAAAATACCTTCTTCTTTAACTTTCGCAAAGGCGATTTCCATAGACTTAATCTCCTTTAAACTGAAACCGACTTTAATCACTTCTTGAACTCTAACATTCCTATCTATATAGCTCTTTCCTTCTTCTACACCGCTGTTTTCCATTGTATTATTAAATGGGTACCTTATACACAACAAAAATTGCTTATCTTCCCCTCCTTGGGAAATGCGGAATAAATTTTGGAAAACTTACTTGCTCTCCAAGATCTCTTTTTCCATTTTGCGTTTTCAACAAGCCTCCTACATCTTTATCGTCCAGTGGATGTGTTAACAGCCTTTGTAAACCTCTTACTACCCTTTTTTGTCTCGTAAAAAAGCAGCGTTCCTTACGTTAGCAGGTGCTCCACTCTACGATCTATTGACATCATTGGCATCCCCGAATTAGGTAAGCGAATTGACGTTAGACGAAATCGAAAAGTTATTAACCGATCATTTATTCCCAAAACCTTCGCAAATAACTCCGGGATCAACGTTCGGGTGAGTCTGTCAGCAGCTTTATGGCGGCACTACGCACGCTTGCAGTGGACTGCAAGTTTGATACAGCCCTGGACCGCATGTTACGTGACCGATTTGTGTGCGGTTTGAAGGATGAAAGTTAGCAAAAAAGTCTTTTGGCGTAGTGTGATCTAACTATAACGGTACAAATTGAAATAGAGCGCGCAACCGCAACTGAGGCTGCAGCAATTAGTGCTCTGGCTATGAGACACTCCACCAATGCCGCCCAAGAAGAAATTCATAGCGGCGTATCGATTCACGAAGTCAGAGCAAATTCTCGTTCACAACAGCGAAATTTTGACAGAAATCAAGGCCCATGTGCTGGGTGTGGAGGCGAACATCCTCGAAAACAATGTCCGTATCGTGAAGCCTTTTGCCATCGTTTCCAACATCGGCCGGTCAAGAGGCACTACAAGGCAAATCATCTCATGGAGAATCTTCTATCAACCAAGTATTTTCATTGGTGAACCAAAAAAATCCATCTCCATTGTGATCAACGGGCGTATGTACATATTCGAAGTAGATTCGGGTTCACCTGTGACCATAATAAGGGAAGCCGAGTGCAATAATATATGGCCGAAAGGAATCCCAGATCTATCTAAATGTGATTTGAATCTTAATGATTTCCAACGCAACCCAATTCCAGTGAACGGAGTTATCGATGTGTCAATTCATTACAACAATCGTAAAATTGATAACCTGCCACTAATCATCGTGTTTGGCTGTGGCTCAAATTTGGTTGGATGCAACTGGTTTGATCCACTGTGTATACGCATCGAAGGCATTTTCGCCATCAATAGTGGAATCAACATCGGTTCAATAATCAATAAGTTTAAACACTTGTTTTCACCCGAACTTGGTGGATATACTGGACCACCAGTATCATTGCACATCGACTCAACCATGGTGTCAGTGAGACTAGCACCAAGACGGATACCTTTTGCAATTAAAGGTCTATACGAAGAAGAAATCAATCGGTTATGCACTCAAGACATTCTAGTTCCTGTAGAATACTCAGATTGGGCTACTCCCACCGTGTCTATCATCAAGAAAGATGGCTCAATCCGAATCTGTGAGGACTAAAAATCTACTTTTAATCAGGCAATCAAACCACACAGTCTCAAATTCCAGCAATCAGCACACTTTTGGCGTCCATCGAAGGTGGGTCAATTTTTGCGAAGATAGATTTGGCACAAGCATACCAGCAACAGCAATTGGTAGTCCACGAACGTTCAGCGCTACTTCAAACAATAACTACGCACAAGGGTGCTTTTAAGGTGACCAGGCTTCAATTCGCTATCTCCTCCGCACCGGGAATATTTCAAAGCTGTATTGAAAACATATTGCAGAACATTCAAGTAGTCTTGCCATATTTTGACGACATCATTGTCATGGGGAAATCTGAAGAGGAACTTGCAGTATGATTAAATGTGGTGTTGCTCCGTTTCGACAAGGCCAAATGCCTCGTCGATCTATATTTCTTAATCCCTACAATTTCAAACTAGTACATCGTGCTGGAACAAAAATGGGAAACGCAAACTTCCTGAGTCTTCTGAAAAGGAGGCGACAACCGAAGAAGTTCTCATGATCGAACTAGCAGCAGCACCAGTCATAAGCGCAGAGTCATTAGCATCTCAAACCTTGAAAGATCCGTCTACATGTCGACTTTGCCGGGCCTTTTCAAGGGAAAACTTTTTACTTAGTTGTCGACTCTTACTCAAAGTGGCTTGAGGTCGTCGTCGTAAATTCAACGTCATCAGCAGCTGCCATTAAGTTTCTTCGTCAGCTCTTCGCCACCCATGGATTTCCTGACGAACTGGTTTCGGACAATGGGACATCATTCAAGTCGGATGAATTCAAGGTCTTCATGAAAAACAATTTAATCTGGCACATTCAATCTGCCCCTTTTCATCCAACTACGAACGGTCAAGCGGAACGCATGGTACAAAGCACTAAGAACTATTTGAAGAAGTTGACCTACAATACAAATATAGATCTAGCTCTGTCAAGATTTTTGTTTAATCAGCATATTACTCCACATGCAACTACGAATTGTTCACCCGCAGAGCTATTACTTAACCGTGAACTCAAGACTTACTTCGATAAAATACAACCACAAGAAATAACCTTCGGTAAGGTCTTTGAACCTACTAACTCTAAATGCTTCGCTGCAGATAGTCCAGTTTGGGTTCGAAATTATTCCACTGGACCAAAATGGATAGAAGGTATGGTGTTTGATCAAAATGGCCCAATCTCTTACAGCGTCCGGCTGACCGACTCCCGAGTAGTTAAACGTCATCAAGATCAGCTACGAAGTCGCGCGACGCTACCATCACCCGACGTTGAGGCTCCATCTGCTAACAGTGCAAGACCCAGAGAACTACAGTAGTCTGTAGAAACGGTGTGGTGTTACCAATTGACCCCGCCGTCTCATCATCATCAGCGGAGCAAGTATCTGTGACAGCCGATCAAGCACCTACATCACCCCACAGATATGAACGCAAACGACAGCCCCCACAATATTACATTGCATCTGGGTTTTAAGGAGTGTCATGTATGCCACAGCCACCCATCAGTCAGTCAACTCTAACACCTCGACCCGACAACATCACCAAATTGTATTGCTTCTTTTATATAATGTAAATAAAGTTAAGACTGCATTTGTATTAGTATTAAGCGTATAAATATTTTCTTTATTATTTCTTGTGCATATGAACTCCCTTGAAAAAGATAACGACATAGATCTGATAACCATTGATTTTATCAAAGCCTTGGATAAGATTAGCCACCAAATAATCTATGTTAAACTTCAGGCCTCTGGCTTTGGTTTATCGTTCATATTATGGGTTAAATCCTACCTTTAAAACCGCCAATATGGGGTAGTTTTTTAGAAGCTCCATTCTGACTCCATACTACCTCTGGTGTTCCCCAAGGTAGCCATCTAGGCCCGCTTCTTTTCGTTCTTGCAATAAATGATGTTGACTACGTTATTTCTCACTCCGACCTGTTAATCTAAGCTGATGACATAAAAATTATGAAACGAGTCTTTTCCCCTCTTGATTGTTCCCTTCTCCAAAATTACTTAGATTCTTTGGTGCACAAAACATTTCCTTGAGCTCAATGTGAATAAGTGCCAATCCATGACATTTTCTCATAAACGCCTGTCTCCCTTCCTCCGCTCTTATCATTTCTCCGATGAACCTAGGGAGCTTAATTTTCTTCTCATTTTGATTACATTATTTCTAAAGCAAGTTCTTCCCTTTGTTTTATAAAACAAGCAGAGTTTTCAGACCCTTATGTTACCAAATCCCTTTACACCACCTTCGTTAGACCCATTCTCGAATATACTAGTCTCGTTTGGATCCCCTTTCACTCCACCCATTCACGAAGGATTGAATCTGTGCAGCGAAGATTTCTCCGCTTTTCTTTGCGTAGTCTGCCATGGCACGACCTTTTAATTTTACCTCCTTGCAGCTATGAAATTTGCGAACCCTCACTAAGCGCCGTGAAATTGCAGATATAATTTTAGATCATCAAATTATTACAGGATCCATCGACTCTCCGGCTCTTTTAGAATTATTTTCCTTAAACAGTAATCCTCGTAACCTTACATCAGTCCCATTCTTCCACATCCCTGCTCATCGCACTAGTTATGCTTATTTTGCGTCAATAGAATTTTGCGATTTGCTAATAACGTAAAACATGTCTTCGATCTTAATATCAGTTGTTCTTCTCTTCGAAAAGACCTTAACAGACACTTCTTCTAAATCATCAACCTGTCCTCAACCTCATTTGTTCATTAAGTAATTTAGTTTATAAGTCTAGATTGTGTAAGTATTATTAGATGCTTGTATTAAGCGAAATAAATAAATAAATAAACAAGATGGCCGCTATCCACTGTCAAAGTTTGGAAGTCCCTATTGGAAGACCATATATATATATGTGGCAAGTTTTGCAAGTTAAGGATAACTCACGCCAAAACTCTCAATGCCTTCTATTATATTTTCCTAAGCATTTAGAATAAAAATAATAAGACTTTTCAATAAAAAGATTTTGGGCAATATTACTAAAATATCCTTAAGTTTGAGGAAATATGTAAGTAAAATATTTTTAGTTTTCGAATTGACCAAAACTTTCCAAAAACTTGAGCAATAAACAGATGTTTAAAGTTTTAAAAGCACTGAAAAACTTTGGCCTAGTAAAAGCTTAAAAAGTACTAATGTAAACAAACTTATATCCGTATCCTTTTTCTAAAATAACTCAAAAGCTTTGTCAAAACGAGGCAGCTCAAAACATTCCCGGAAATAGAATATAACAGTTAATTTCCATAGCAGACAACCAAAAAGCTTTCACCACAAAAGTTAGAAGATTTATTTTTAATAGTTTCTCCAATTTTTCGCAATTCTTTTCCCTTTCTTCCCCTTTTTCGTAAGCAACTAAACTTATATTAAAGCAACATTCCATCCTACCTTAACATACTCTCATCGAGACTCGAAACGAAGCAATTTTCACCTCAAAGAACACATGAACCTTGAAAGGATGCTAAGAATACTTCATTACGATGTCCTTTCAGTGTGATTCAGATTCGAGATACTTTAAACGTCCCGTTTAAATATTTCCTGCAGAACCTTCGGTCATGAGTAATATAAAGTAGTTCACGCGAAAAAAAATTGAATTTCTATAGTCGTCCGAGTTCTTTATTTTTGGTGTCCTTACGCTTTTTTTCTGAATTCCTGGCAAGCCCTATATTATGCCATTATTTCGTCCTCCTGGCCCCCTTTAGAATTAATATGTGTGATATGATGTCATTTTTCATGAGATGTGGTGCTTTACATGTTTTTAAAGCCAATTTAATTCAATCTTTTTACTCTGGAAGGTGAATACTAGTTTTGTGAAGGAATTAAAAAAAATAACTTAAGAGCCGGTCGGTGAAAATAATTGTTGGGTGTGAATTAAGAATGTTTTTTGTGGTTAAGATGTGAATAAAATCTGATTTATACAAATTAAAATTAAATAAAAATAATAGTTTAAATCAGCTTCACTAAATGGATTAAAAAGGATTATCTCCTCAAGGAATATCATGCAAAAATGGATTATTTACTCAAATTAGGATGTTTTGTTTTTCTTACATTTATTGGTAAGACTTTTTTTTTAGCGAATGTGAAAATAGCAGTTAAGTTATAAAAAGTTTTTTTTTAGCTAAAGTGAAAGGATATATGTATATAAGCATTTATATAAGTAAATATAGAAGGAATAAAGACCGTTAATTTTGTTTGTATACACAGGGAGCTCAATAAAACCTAAAAGACTACCCATTTGAGTTGTTTAGTTTAGTTTCAACTTTCAAGGATAACCAAGGAGTTTCTTTTTGTAGGATATGGAATAAATTACATCAATTTACTTCATCATTCAGACAGATGAGTCACTGAAGTTATTTGAAAAATAAAAATCGAAATAATTTTTTTGTTAAACTATTCAATTTATGAAGCTATTCTTATATTCTTAAGTTGCTATATGGAGTCGGTTTTTGAAACTTTTTCAATAGATTACGTGATGGTAATACATGATTATGTCATCATGAAGTGTCTAGACAAAAGAGTGATATAATGAATGGAGAAAAGAAAACCATAATTATAAAAATAGGACATAAGAAACGTAATTTTCTGATTTTCATTATATTTTTCCGCTTAATGGAAACTTAAAATGAATATCTTTTGGCAGAGCGTTAAATATTCAAAGTGAAATGGTAAACTTGTTAGATTTCATTTAATTTTAAGAAAATTTTGAATTAATTTTTTTTTTAACACAAGTAAAATAATTTATTTAAAAATCGAAATAAGGGATTTTTTTAAATAAGAGTAAAACTTAAAATTGAGTATTATAAGTTTTATTAAGCTATAAGTCTATTCTATCATCTTGTTTATAAATTAAGTAATATCTAAACATAGATTTTGAAAAAAAAAAACTTATTTTATTTATAACATTTTGGAAAAAAAGTTTATATTAATTTTTTTGAGTATTTGTTATTTTTTTTTAATTCTTATTCGAACACTGGAAACTAGATGTTTTTGTGTGTTATAGTTTTTGAGAAAATTGAAATTTACCAAATCTACATTTTAACTTTCGTTTATAGGTACTATAAGACAAGTAAAGGATTCTTGCAAAAAAAAAAAAATCATGACTGGATCGCAAGTACTTGCTCATATGTGCGGTCACATTGTAGAATGAAATTTAAGAAAATTAAAGTTAACATCAAAGTATTTATTCGATTTTTGTGACTTTTGATTGTTCGAATAAAGTACGTTAAATTGTATTGAGTGAAATAATTTAAACGCCATTTAATTTCTTTAGGAAATGTAAAAAAGTGTGATTTTTTTTTTCAAAATTGTATAAGCCGTTTAAAAAATAAAAAAAACAATTCAAGAATACAAACTTAAGCACTCAAATAACGTACACTTAAAAAAAAATTAAAAAAAAAAGTTCACTAAGCCGTTTTCAAAATATTGATTTTTCAAAAAAAAAATTAAAAAAAAAATTATTAAAAATACAAAATAATAGTTTTCGAAAAAGAATTAATGCAAAATTACTTAGGCTACCTACATCTTCTTGAATATCAATTTTGGATTGTAATCGGACTACCAGTTTTCGAGAAAGTCAAAGAAAAAATAAGCGGTCCTATAGGAGGTACCGTTTTTAGCCCACCATATTAATTTTTTTTTCACCGATATATAATGCATACCTACAGTAGTACATTGATTTTTTTTTATAAAAATTCTTGGAGCCGTTTTCGAAAAAAATAAGCTTTTACATAACGGTAATATGACAGGTACCGTTAATTTTCGAGGAAAAAAAATGTGCACGACTTAGTCGCACGTACTTGCTCTTGTGTGCCTAATTGCATTGGAAAGCAATATCTTTGACAGAAACAAGTAACATTAACTTTGAAAATAACACAGTTTGAACTTATGAAAAGTATCGAAACCACAATAATTAACGGTTTTTAGTAAAAATGAAGTACGCCATCACACGTCTTAAATAACAAAGAATTTATGAAAAATGTATTTCGAAAATTGTCCTGTTTTTTATTTTTAGTTTTTTTGAAAAAAATTTGTTTTTGAAATTTTGGTATGCAGTGTTTTAGAGTTTAATAATACACAAGTGATTATAAAATTTAAAATAATGTTTTTTGATTAGTTTTAAAAATATTGATTTTTCAAAAAAAAAAAAAAAATTAATTTTAATTAGAAAAAAAATTTATTAAACATTTTGATATGCAGAATTAATTAAGGTACCGTTATTTTGAGACCTGAAAATAAAATTTCAATTTCCCCTCTGGGGAATGCCAAAATAATCACACACACCAAGTTTGAAGATAACCGCTTAAGCCGTTTAGGCTGCAGCTCGTTATACATACTGACAGACAGACAGACAGACATTTTTTCTCGATCACTTTTTTAGACTTCTCTATGATCGTAATGTCATGTTTCATTGTTATCTCAATTTTTTTTATATTCACGAATCCTACGCTTGCCTTATAGTCCTTATAATCGAAAAAATGAAAAAAACTCCTCTGTAGAATGTCAAAATAACCTTAAGTTCAAAATTTGAAGACGATTGGCTCAACCGTTTAGACTGCAGTCCAAAATACATGCGTACAGATAAACAGACAGACGGTTTGTTTTAATTTTCGATTTTCTCGGTAACTACTTATTGAATTTCAATCAAATTTTGTATTTGAAAGGATATAGGTATCCAAATTAATTCTTTACGTATGTTACCTACTTTTTCTGTCAAGGATCTTGTCTTCCAATGTGGTCAAGCAAGTTTATTGATGAACACACTAATAAGCTGCTTACCAATATCTAACAACATCAAAGGAAAACTGAAACACAATCTTATCAAAATCTTTCCTACAATTTTTATTTGCGATTATAGGTATTAAAATGGAAGTTATACAGATTAAACATTTTGAGATAACAATCAAAAATGACATTACGATGATAGAGAAACATATATCAGTTACAGGCTAAATTCTTTCTGTCCTGTCTGTGTGTACGGATATATATTGAATTACACACTAAACAGTTGGGATAATAGTCTTCAAATTTAGTACATAAGGTTATTTTGACATTCTGGAGAGGACTTTTTTCTTTTTTTTTAGCTCAAATATCAGTAAATATCAGTGTACTTCTCTAGGTGTACATTATGTTTTAGTGAAAAAAAAATATGACCTTTTTTTATTTTCTTCGACTTTCTCTAAAACCGGTTAACCGCTTATAATAAAATTTGATATTCAAGAATAATTTCATATGCATATGTAGGTAGCCAAAGTAATTTAACATACAAATATTTCCGACTTTTTTTTTGTATTTTTAATATTTTTTTTATTTATTTTTTTTTAAATCAATACATATTTAAAAACGGGTTACTGAATTCTTTTATTAATTTTATTTCAAAATATACGTTATTTGTATGCTTAATTTGGATTCTTTTATTATTATTTTTTTATTTTTTTAAGAAAGTTGTTAAATAAAAGCCGTTTTTTTATTGTTAGTACGATTTTGAAAAAAGTTCCCACTGTATCACATTTTTTAAAGAAATAAAATGTCGTTCAATTTATTTCGCTGAAAACTAGTTTGCGTACTTGTTTCGACTAATTTATAAGGGTGGTCATAATTCCTTTAGTGCGGGCTTATTAAAAAAAATCAAGTCACAAAATTAAATAAAAACTTTGAAGTTTCCTTAATATTTACCAATTTTTATGTCGCGCTGTGACCGTAAATAAGAGGAAGTACGTGCGATTAAGTCGTGCAATTTATTTGTATGTGTCATTCATTGTGGGTATGGGCTATATTTTAGTAAGTTAATTTTACCAAAAACTGATTGAGATACTTTCTATAGATAGATTTTTTGGGTTTTTAAAAATTCGATAAATGAAAAACGCTTGTTGAATTGATTTCAAAATTAAATTTTAAGGTTTGTAGACAATTTCTTTAAAGTTCAAATAAAACAATAAAAAATTGGCTAGCTCAGAGAACAAAAATTTCTGCCATACAAGCGATTACATAACTTTTATTTTTATCAAAAACCGCTCTTACGATTTTGATAAAATATTGTATTTGCGTTTTAGAGTACCCGGTAAGAAATAACATCACATAATTTTGGATCAAAATACGCCAGGAAAAATATGTAAATAAAATAATATATCTTAAAAATCTTAGCAAACAATTCATAGAATTATGAGACGTATCTTTTTTTTCAAACAGCTCCAAGAACAGTAGTCAACAAATTAATATGTTACCTACAGTAGCTCTTACAGAACCGGCTTTTACTTCCTCCAGAAATGCTTTACCGATATTAACCAAATTAAATATTTTAAAGATTGCAGAATGTTTTGACAGACGACAAAACAACAAAAAGCTACTAAATAAGGTGCTGAAATTTTTTTAGATTATAAAAAGATGGATATATTTATTTTTGACTTTAATAATAAAATGATTTTGAATTCATTACTCAAAAATTCAATATTTATTTAATTGCAGAGATACTTTTAAAATCAAAATGAAGGGAAAGAGTTTATTAAAGAATTTTTTAATATATAGTTCATCATAAATTAAAACAAATTAATTAGTCTTAAAAGTATTGAAAATCAAAAAAAAAATCAAAAACTAATTATAAACAGAAAGAAAACGTTAAATGAAAGGTACCGTTAATAGACTTTTCCAGTAAATTTGGTTTTGATGAAATGATAGCCATAGCCAAATACCTACAAAAATAATCTCAAAAATGTTCATCAAAATCGTTGGATCGGTGTTCGAAAAAAATAAGCTTAGTTACTTTTAACCCTAAAAAATAAAATTTTGAAAAACCCTCTGAGGAATGCCAAAAGAACTACAAATTTCAAATTTGAAGGTATTCGCTTAAGCCGTTTAGGCTGCAGATCGTTAAACATACAGACAGACTGAGTGACAGACTTAAATTATATTTTGAGGGCGTACTCCATTATTTATTTTTAATAGACTGCTAAGAACTATACTTTCCATAGGAAAGTTCTTTTTTATTTTTCTTCTTCGACTTTCTCGAATACACGGTAACCGATTTGAATCAAAATTGATGTTCAGCAAGATGTAGTAATTTTACATTGAATTATTTTTGTACTTTTAATAATTGTCTGGATTGTTTTTTTTTTTTTTTTTTTGAAAAAAAATGTAGGCATTCTAGATCACTAATGATTCTGTTGGGAAGGAGAGCGTTCATACCATATGGAGGAAAACAAATCTACTACACTTTGAAAATTTTGCACATTATCCAATATTAACTATAAATACCCCATCCAGAATTTTAAATTTACAACAATGTTTAATCTGAATGTAGCACCACCGAGTATTTTATAAATTATCTTGCGGGTTGCGGCTCAAAAACATCAAACTGAAACTAGTTTTCATGAGCGGATTCAATAAGAAACGTCCCAAACTACTGAACAGATTTGGATAAAATTGAATTTGTGTGTATGTTTCAATGAATTTCTGGTTAGTTTGAAAACTCAATTGCAGGCGGTAGGTAGGTTGCTTGTTACGCGAAAGTTTAGGAAAAAAAGTCGAAAAATTCTACACAGGTTGTGCTGTAGGTGCAAATTTCGTTTTTCAGTTTAATTGAATAATATTATTTATGAAACGTTTTTGACAGAATTTTCACAGCTATTTTAAATACCCATTGGTGGCGCTAGGCGGCTTTTTTCGAAATTTTTTGTTTATGGGCCGATTTGATTTAAAATCACGACATGTAATAATATTTATTATATTCAAATAAATATAATAAAATGAGCCTTTTGCAAATATACAAAATGGTGGAAATATTAATGAAATATTAAAAAAAATAGTTTTCCCAGTATATATTTTTATAGCAACAATAAAAGGATTACGTTGGTGGCGTTTAGATACTGTTACTGTGGCGCTGTTGTCGGGATGGTAACATCGAACATCGCCGGGTGGGTCAGCTAGTATTTATTTTATATGTTTAATTAATTGTTGAAAGATCTACTGCGATATATTGCAATCTACTGCGTTTTTTATCATATATACTGCGCTTAATCAACACTAGAGTAACAGCACTGGCTAAGAGTATAAGACCACACAATAAAGTCATGTCAATTGAAGTTGATTATAGCTGTATTGAATGCATATCTTGCCTTATAGTACTTACATAAAATCGCAAATAAAAAGACCATTATGATATCAATTTTACTCAAGGTGAACATAACACCGTTCTAACAACTATAAAATGTTTTCGTTGTTATTTTTAAATTGATTACAAGTTACAAAATTCCGCTCTCTTTAGTTACTCAGTCCGTTGGTCTTTTAGCTTTGATCTTTGATGACTTTTTGTAGACTGACTGGTTATAGGGTCTATCGTGTTTTATCGTATTTCTGGCATTTGTTATGGAGTTTTTCGTTTAATACGTTGTAGTAAATTATATGATCTTGCACTTGCGTATGGTGTGTGTCTGTTATATTTGCGTTCGGTTAGTTACTGCCTCGTCATTTGAAGGGCATTGCATTGCAGGATTGGCGCCCAAACATATACCGGTATTTTGAATTTTTAACTTTCTCGGTAATGGCTTATTGGCATTTTCAAATTTTCAAATTAAATATTTGAAAAGATTTGGTTTGCTGAATTAATGCTGGATACTATTGATCATTTTTCTATTTACTATTACTTTTCTATTAGTTTTCTTGATTCTTTTGTTTAGACTTTTTAATACCCAATAAATATTTCATTTTAAATTGTATGTTAATATTATGAATGAACAAGGCTTAAGAAATTCTAAAATAATATCTTAAAACCCTATCTTTTCTTAACCAATTAAAATGAAAAAAAAGCCTTTTATAAAAATCGGTTCTACAATTTTCGAAACACTTTTTTTAATATATTAATTGTTTTTTCAGACACATGATGGCATTTTTATTTTAAAAAGAAACTAATTGGAATGGTGCTTTTGGCCTTCTTTTATAAAAAAAAAATCGTACATATATCTTATTTTCCTACACATTACTTGATTCTGTCAAAAATTATAAGTCACAATATGACTGTGATATATAAGATTAAATATGTGTAACGCAATCGTACTTTGTTTTAATATTCACCTTAGCAAAAAAGTTCTTAAAGAATATTAAGTTTTCATGAACTGCTACACACGTTTTGTCTTTGTTAAAGAAAGAAAAACAAAATTGTTATTTAGGGACTATGAAGTTGTTTAAAAACAAATTGAAATCAAAGTATCTAGGGATATAAAGCCTTTGAACACAGTTTGGAACTTCGAGGAGTCCTCAAGCGACTTAACTTAACTTTTTAAAAAGCAAATTAATTATTTTTTTAACAAAACGTAGGACGTGACTTAAATTGAATTCAAAATCAAAGGTGGGTTGTATAAGGTAGGTCAAATAACTTCCCCAGGGATTATAACAAAGAATACCGTAGCCTGAAATAAACAGCAGCACATTATTCTAAAATAAAAACGGCAAAGGTAGAGCACTAAGCAAATATGGATTTTGACATTCAATTTCAAAAGGATTTTAAAAACTTAAATATTCTCTCTCTGGTTGCAGCATTTGAGTCTAACATATTTACGTATGTATTTATATGCAATTCATTACTGAATTAATTAAATTAATGTTTTACCTTGTGGCATGTGGCATTTACAATTTGAAATGAAATTTCTTATAAATTTTGAAGAGGAAGCAATGATATCTTGTTTTTTAAATGAAAAAGAACATCGAGTAAAAATTTCTCTTTTTAATATAAATTTAAGAATAAATATTACTCACAAAGTTACAGCACAGTTAAGATAAAAAACAATTTCTTTTATTTATTTTCTATATTTGATATTGAAAAGTTATTTTTGAAAGAGTTTAAAACAGTGAAGAAAAGAAATTGTTGCATAAAGAAAAAATATTTTTAATTTTTACCTCTCTGTTATATTTTAAGATTTTAGTAAGCACTTAAGAGTTTAAAAAGTTTTCATACAATTTTTGTTAGGCGATTTTTTTTTGTAGATATCCAATTAGCCGTTACCCATACAGTCAACAATTTAAAAAAACCAAAGGTACCATTATTAGATTTTTCTGGTAATTTTCTGGTATTTTTTTTTTTTATAATTAACGCGCGCACAAGAGAATATTTGCTTCCGTTTTAATGTAGAATACACACACACACAAGGGAAAGATAGGAGGTGTCGATTAACATTTGAATTTGGTTTTGAATGTTTGCAGATCAAAATGGCAAGGGAAAATCTCGCCGGGTAAACTATTCCAAGTTCGTGTTGTTCGGGTACAAAAAGAATCCCTATATTCATATATATATATATATATATATCACGGTACGTCCGAAATTGGGCTTATGGGTGAACTGATGAGAATTCCTTGCGAGACGAGTATTATGGGAGAAACTTTTAAGGGGAGGAATGCAGCTGGCTACTTCGAGTGAAATTTTTTTATAAAAGAAACTATGAAATAAGGAAAGACATGAAACATTGCGTCGTTGTTCGAGAGGGGCAATTGTTTCAGCGGCAGTTCTATTTCGTATCAATCTTAACGCTCGATTTTGTATTCTATCAAGCAGGTGAGGCGAGTTTTGTGAAGCACCTGCCCAGAGGTTTGAGTTATACTCGAGTATAGGGCGTATAAACGCTTTATAAATTGTAGCCAGATCATATGGGGAAAAATACTTCTTACACCCATACAGAAAACCTAAGCACTTAGCAGCATTCTTAGCGATCTCAAATATATGGTCGTTCCAACGGAGGTCGTCGTTGACAAACATACCGAGTACCGAGAGCTTTTCGGTTTTACCGTTGCAATTGAACGTCCGAAGGCGAAGGACTTGAATTATCGAACGAAGCTGAGGTCAGCAAAACAGTTAAGTGGATTAGAAGTAACTGACAGAAGATCATTTATAAAAATGAGGAAAAGAGTCGGAAACAGAACGGAGTCCTGTTGCACACCAGCATTTGTTTTGTTGGAATCAGACTTGAATCCGTCCAATACAACTTGTATTGAACGGTCCAGAAGATACCTTCTAATCCAACGAACAAGAGTATCATCGATCCCAAAAGCACGCATTTTCGATAAGAGAGCTTCATGCCAAACTCTATCAAATGCCTTGGAGATATCAAGAGCAATAATATTACTTTCACCAAAGCGATGTAAAGATTTGTTCCACTGTTCGGTGAGATATGCCATCAGATCACCAGTGGAACGGTTGTTTCGGAAGCCATACTGACGGTCATAAAGAAGCTTTCGATCTTCGAGATATTCCTTAAGCTGACGGTTAAACAGTGTTTCCATGACCTTAGAAAGAAGGGATTTCAGTGCTATGGGTCGGTAGGAGGAGGGGGACGATGGGTCACCTTTCTTAGGGACAGGTTGGACAAATGCTGTTTTCCATCTTCTAGGAAAGATTCCATGAAGAGTAGGAGCGATGGAAAAGCTTACGCAGTGGCTTTTCCGTTGGTGATTCCGTTCGGGGTTTGTGATTTGAATTTTTTCGTATTCGGGGAGTAGCGTTTCGTTCGGAAATTTTCTACGAGGGAAACTGTGATAGGGCTGGATATGGATATATGGATTCCATCACTTGCAATACTTCAAATTCATGCTTCACTATCCTGATTGTTAGACCAATACTTCTCACAGACGCAGCCTTAATGCACTTGGCTTTCCTTTCATTTATTTGAAGCCACAGGTTATGTACGTCTACCGATAATGTCGATTTTATATGTGTAAGATTATCTGGCTGGGCTTGGGGACGTTAGTCCTTTAGTTGATATGCCACATTCACGGATTGCTTTCTTCAACGGCATCAGGTTAAAGAGGATGCAAGCCAGACCATCATCACATTTTACACACCTATCGCACTTACGAACTTTTTCAGCACTAAACACCGCTAGGTAAGGACAAATCACCTATAATTGTACAATACACTAGAGTAGGAGAAAAAAAATGTGCACGACTGGATCGCACGTACTTGCTCTTATGTGCCTAATTACATTGGAAAGCAAGATCTTTGGCAGAAACAAGTAACATTTGCGTTGAAAATAACACAGTTTGAACTTATAAAAAGTATTAAAAACCACAATACTTAACGGTTTTTAGTAAAAATGAAGTATACCATCACATGTCTTAAATAACAAGGAATTTATGAAAAATGTATTTCGAAAATTGTAAGACCGGTTTTGATAAAATCCTGTTTTTTTATTTTTAGTTTTTTGAAAAAAAATTATTTTTTAAATTTTGGTATGCAGTTTTTTAGAATTTATTAAAATACATGTGATTATAAAATTTAAAATATTTTTTTTTGACAAGTTTTCAAAATATTGATTATTGAAAAAAAAAATTCAAAAATTAATTTCAATTAGAAAAAAAGTTATTCAAAATTTTGATATGCAGAATTAATTCGGCTACCTAGATCTTCTCAAATATAAAATTTGACAGAAATCCAAAGAGCCGTAACCGAGAAAGCCAAAAATTAAAAAAAAAACGTTATATGAAAGGTCCCGTTACTAGACTTTTCCCGTATATGAGGTGATAATTAAATAATAGCCAATACGAACAAAAAATTCTCAAAAAATTTGATTAAAATCGTTGGAGCCGTTTTCGAGAAAATTAAGATTTTCCTAAACGGTTATATGGCAGGTACCGTTATTTTTGGGCCCAAAAATAAAATTTCAATTTCCCTCTCTGGGGAATGCCTAAATAATCACACACACCAAGTTTGAAGATAATCGCTTAAACCGTTTAGGCTGCAGCTCGTTATACATACTGACAGACAGACAGACAGACAGGCAGACAGACATACAGATATTTTTTCTCGATCACTTTTTTAGACTTCTCTATGATCGTAATGTCATGTTTGATTGTTATCTCAATTTTTTTAATATTCAGGAATCCAAAACTTGCCTTATAGTCCCTATAATCGCAAGTAAAAATAATATGCTAAAAGCAATATCTATGGGAAAAACACTTAGCGCCCGATTTCTTTACGCGATTTTGGGTTTGATTTCAGCAATCAAATGTGGTTCTGAAAGAGAGCCTATCGAAATCGGACTCTACTTCAGCATCTAGTGCGTATAAAAATAAATTGCACGACTGGATCGCACGTACATGGGATCACAGCGTCGAATAAAATGTGAAAAATATTAAGGGAACTTTAAAGTTTTTATTCGATTTTTGTTGCTTTTGATTGTTCGAAAAATGTACATACATACGTAAAATAGTTTTCAGCAGAATAATTTAAACGCCATTTGATTTCTTTGCTATGTCCTGTGGGAGGTATCACTTTTAGCCCACCATTTTTTTAATTCTTTTTTTTTATGAATAATAACGCGATTATCTTACAAATACTTCATTAATAAATGTATATATTGAAATTCTTATCAGTACAACTTTTAAAATTATTAGGTAGTCGTAATCGATGTGTGTTGGGCAAACTTCTTTGAATCTGAACGACTGACTTACAACTCACTGACACTGCTTTGCTGCTTAACTGGGTGAACACATACACAATGTAAAAACGTAGTTGGAATACGGAGTTGGATATGTATTAGCCATGGACCTAATAGATATGGACTGCCAGGAGCCAACTTCACGTTGGTTTCTTATAGCGCTTGAAGGAAACCGATTGTCAAATATAGAAACAAAATTTAAAATGAAGAGGAAGGAAAGGCAATTTATCCTTCTTAACCACAAAAGTATATATCAACAAAATGTAAAATAATAAGTAATAACTAAGGTTTGTTTATATTTATTTTTGTATTGCAAAACTTGGTAGTTTTGCTTATATTATTCAATTTAAGAAAGTTTGAAAAAAAATCAATTCATAGTGAACTTCAGCTAAACATCCTTGCTCATATTTTAGAGACGCTTATTGAAAATGAATTCTTTTGTAACTAAATATTTCACGACTGTTTTCCTCCAGCTTTTAGTGTCGAGCTACCCCTGCGGGTTCGGGGATGTAAGAATAGGCTCACGGTATGGATGTGCCTGCAGTAAGAGTCTGCTAAAACATCCTCCCCTATAGGTCCGGGGGCAGAATTGGCCTATGGTCAGGTTGCCGGAAGTACGAGCCTTCCAATACCTAGTCTAGTTAAGCAATCACCACTTATTCCGTAAGGAAAAGAGGTTGTAACCATGCTTCTAGGTGGGTATTCAGGGAGTGTCCTAGTCTTCACCTTGGTTGACTGGATTACTAAACTGTTGCTTTACTGGATGGTGGGACTTCATGGAGTCAAACCACAAGTGCGTCTCATAAGAGACGGGCGAGGCCTCACCTAGGGTCTAAAAGTAGGTACCATGGGTTAACAGGAGCCCCGGCTGATTACGTGAGCTTGTCTTGGTAGCAGTCGCCTGTTAAAATTGAGGTAGGCCCCCTTGTGGGCGCTTCATGGGGGCTGTGGTTACTCCAAATGCGGAAGCGAAAAGGTATCTTTGGTTTCTGGGAGGATGGCACGGTTTCGTAAGAAGCGTTTGTTCATTGTCTTATTTAACCTTGATACTATGGGTGCATGATAGGCCCTGCTTCTTAGCAAGGAGGATGAATTTATTATGAGAGATTCATCATTTGCTACTAGAGTGGTTTAGAGGACCACTCTAGTTGATAGTGTGGTCTGGTAAACCACTTTAGGGGTCTTGTCCGCCCCAAGGAAACTCCATAAGTGGGTAGGCCCACCGTGGAATTAAGCCTTAATAGGCAGGTGTCCACGTAAAGCCTCTTCACGATCTGTTAGTGTCGAGCGACCCATGTTTGTATGATATTGTATGGAAATGAAAACTAACCAGCAGTCCATTCTTAAAGGTCCATGGTATTAGCTGTCAAACGAGGACGTACGTCCAAACTTGCAAGTGCCCACAATGATTCTTTGCAGGTTTTTGACATTAGTCTAATATCAGCTCATTTATTATAACACCTTGTTTACATCGTTTCTATTTAAGGTTGTTTCTTCTTTTTTTTTAGCACAAAAATGAATTAAACAAAAATTAAGAGAAAAAAATGCTAGCACGGGCTAAAAACATGAATTTTATGATTGAAAACAACTCCCAATCATGTTTTTTAAATGGTAATGAATAATTTTTAATTGATTTTCACAAAAACGTCATAGTCCATACCCACATAGTTCAGTTTTTACTTGCGATTATAGATATGTACTTGCAAAATTCTGTCTGTCTGTCTGTCCGCCTGTCTGTCTGTCTGTTTGTCTGTCTGTTCGTATGTATTTTGGACTACAGCCTAAACGGTTGAGCCAATCATATTCAAATTTAGAGCTTAAGGTTATTTTGGCGTTCTACAGAGGAGTTTTCTTTATTTTTTTTTAGCACGATGCCGGTCATATACCTATTAAGTAAAAGCTTATTTTTCTCGAAAAAGGCTCGAAGAATGTTAATGAAAAAAATCAGTGCACTTTTGTAGGTGTAATATATATTGGTGGAAACAAAATTTAAGTTGGTGGGCTTTCTTCGGCTGGCTAACCGATTAAAACAAAAATAAATATTTATGAAGATCTTAGGTAGCCTTAGTAATTACAATTACTTACAAAATATTTTCCAAAAAAAAATTTGACTTTTTTTTTTATTAATTAAAAACAAAATTGGAAAAGCGATATTTTGAAAACGCGTAAGTGATTTTTTTTAAATGTAGGTTATTTTTAGGCTTAAGTTTCCATTTTTCAAGTATTTTTTTTTTAGTTTTTGAAAAAGTTGTTAACTAAACACCGTTTCATTTAAAAAACTGTTCCTACGATTTTGAAAAAAATCACACTTTTTTAACATTTTTAAAAGAAATCAAATGGTGTTTCATTTTTTTCTGCTGAGAACTCTTTTACGTACTTTTTTCTAACAATCAAAAGTCAGAAAAATCGAATAAAAACTTTGAAGTTCCCTTTATATTTTATTCTACGCTGGGACCGCACATAAGAGGAAGTACGTGCGATCCAGTCGCGCAATTTTTTTTTTTAATTCTTGGAGCCGTTTGCGAGAACAGTAAGCTTTTACTTAACGGTTATATGGCAGATACTGTTAATGTTTTAGCTTAAACGAAAAAAAATTTAATTTACATCATTTGCCTTTGTTGATAATGATAGCTACGTTCTTTCCAAAACTGTGGGTCCTTAATAATAAATTGCAACTAGCAGACCATAAGGTATATTATGTCCATATGTAGTACCTAAATGTAAGTTTGATTGTGGTGGGAATACCGATTTTCTACAGATAGAACCAGATATCTTGAGATTTGTTGCATTTAAATTTGTTTAAAAATGTCACTTTAATGTTCAATAGAGGTTGTTTAAAGTTACGAGAGTTTCATGAGCCATAACACCACATGCGAATAGGGCAGAGTCATCCAGCTTAGATCCGAAATTGGTAAGTCAGACACGGATCCTTAAGGGACTCTATTGTCGATAATATATCAAGGATTTAACACTATCAGCAGACATAAAAAACTTTCATTCGAGGAGCAAGGCACTAACTAATTTTACAAGATAGTTAGGAAAATTATATAAAGGGTCTTTTTTTTAGACGTGTGGTTTTCGAGAAGAAATAAAACGCCTATAATTTAATGTAATGACCAAGAATTTAGCTTTATTATAAAGATAAGGGTTTGCCATTATGTTTTAAAAATGAATTCGGGAAAGTGGCCGCCACAGCTGACTCGAATAAATTCCAGCCCAGCGGCCCAATTTTGCAGCAATTGGGGCCGCATGTCAGCAATAACGCAGCGGTGTTAAATCGCACGATTTTGGAGGCCACACCACAGAGATAATGCGCTGACGAAAATTTTCCTTCAATAAATTGATTAAATTCGTTATATGCCATATAGCGCCGTCTTGTTGGAACCAAAGGTCGTCCACATCAACATTCTTTAATTCAGGCACGAAAAAGTGCCTTTAGCGTTCCCTGTTGACTGTAACATTATGGCCGGCTTAATTTTTGAAGAAATATGGACAAATGATTCCTTCTGCCCATAGAACACACCAAACAGTGACTTTTTGAGGATGTAACGGCTTCTCAACAATGGCTCATGGATTATGATCACTCGAAATATATGACAATTTTGCTTATTATTGTACCCATTCAACCAAAAGTGAGCTTCATCGCTGAACAAAATTTTCTTGTGAAAATCGGGATCGGTGGTCATCTTGAATGTGATGGTCGTTCGGCTTCAATTCTTGCACGAGTTGGATTTTTTAAGCCCACAAACCAAGATCCTTCCGCAAAATCTTCCATAAAGTGGATGGGCACAGCTCCAATTGTTGATTCATTCGGGTCTTCTTCGATACTCCGCTCCACAGCAGCAATAGCGTCTTCGGTGCGCACTGTACGGCGTCTCTGAGGTTGCGCATTATCCACTAGAGTAAAAGTGGTGCGAAACCGATCCAAGGTTGCTCGAATTATCGACTCTGCTGGGCAATTATGTCGAATGAATATTGGACGCAGCGCGCGATGCGTCGCGCGACCCGAAACATTTGTTGGTCATAAATTTGCTTGATTTGGAAACGTTGTTCAGGAGTATGTCTATTCATTATAAAATGGTAAACCAACCAAACTGAGCATAAATCAAGTGACAGCTGTCAAAAAAACCAACTGCGAAATAAAGTATTGCCAGATTAAAAACTACACATTTAAAAAAACACCATTTACTACATGTATGTATGTGTATTAGACCTTGATGACAAAAACTTTGATTTGAGGTTTCTTTTAAAGTGATTGCGTGTCCAATGACCGGCTCTAAAACCAAACTCAAAGACAAGAGTTGAAAAAGGGGAAGGAAAAATGATTCTTTTAATCAACTTTTTAAAGAGAAAAATAATAAGATTGCAAATATTAAAACATCAATGCTTTACTTTCATTATTAAAATTAAACTAAAATTTCCAAAGCCATTTAAAAAAAACACAAAAAATTATTTCTCGAATTTTTTTTATTATGTAGTATGTCCATACACGCATTTGTGTATGAACAAAGATTTTGTCGTAATCGGGTTGCAAGCTTTCCATAAGGTCAAAGAAAAATCGTTTTTTTGTTTTACTTTTTAAGTCAGGACTTTTACAAATAACTCTTTCCTTAAAATGTCGTTTTACCCAAATTTCTATTAAATGACTTTCAACTACAATATCCTTACAGTCTCAACATTTGGAACTGAAAAAAGCAACGTACTGACCCTCGCACCTTCTTCCGATGAAATCAGCCATTTTGTGAATTCATCCTTCATTATATTCTGCAGATCTAACAAAGAAGTCAAAACCCAATGGAAAGGTCCTCTGGGTATAGAAATAGACAATTACAAAGGACGAGTGCACATTGAAGAAAATCCTGGTAAGAATATTTACATATTGGCCATCATACAAATTTTCCTTTCATTAAACATTTATTTCAATGTTGTTTCTTCCCTGCACCAGGCCAGTTGGCACTGGTTTTCGAACATATCGATGTCATCGACAGAGGTACATGGGCATGCCGGACTACCGAGGACAATAACGATTATTATCAAAAGTCATTCCAACTCCTTGTGAATCGTAGGTTATTGTTGTGAAATTATTGTGCTTGGCTGAAAGGCAAAATTTCAGAATTCTATTATTTTGCATATTTATGTACATTCTTTTACATATTTATATGTTTGTGGATGTTTCCTTCTTCCTAGAAAAAATATCCTTTGAAGAAACTGAATCTGTTCAGTCTGTGAAGGAGAACAGAGATGCCACAATTTCTTGCAAGGTTAGGGGCGACCCCAAGCCCACAGTTTCTTGGTATAGGAATGGTGATCCCATAAAATGTGAGTTATGTGTTTAATAATTGTATGATTTTAAGATATTTTGTTTATTAAAATTGTATGTATCGATGTAGATGTTTGGTTATTAAAACGAAAAATCTTTGGGAATTTTTCGTTTTTGAGTTTTGTTAAAAATATTTTAAAAGTTGGCTCATCTTTAAGTAATATAATGTATGACTTCCTTTCAGTTCCCAGTACAAAATTCAAACAACTGTCGGATGGACTTTTCATTAAATCGGTTGCTCAGTCGGACGATGGGGAATACACATGCCGGGCTTTCCAAATATCTGAAACAGTGACAGATGTCCAGGATAAAACTATTTTACTTCGTATACAACGTAAGTATTAAAAACACTTTTGAAAGGATATTTCTTCGTGTTTTGCAGATAGATGCAGTCAGGTGTAGCATTTTCATATTTTATTTTACCACAAAATGCTTTAAGAGTGTAAAATAAGATCTTTTTATCAGTAAGTTGAATTTTTTTCGCTCTACCAAACCCAATTGTGGATCATCTTAATGGATGAAAACTTTTAGTAAAATGCATGAAGGCGTTACAAGAACTTCTGGTGTCACTAATAAGGATTATTTAGGTATTAACTTTAAATAATTTTTAAAGATAATATCAAAGCTTGCATTAAGTTAATAACAAGGATACATATGTAGCATAAGGGTGGGTAGAGGTCGAAATGGAATAAAAAGCTGTGTGTGAGGTACTAACAAAATTCGTTTTTATTGCAAATGCCATTATGTATGGAATATGACATCGTTTCATTTGGTTCAATTTGGGCCATAAGAAATAACCATCCAGCTTCGTATCCCAAAGCTTCGGGCGTCCTGGTCTACGCCATCCTTCGAACGCAACGTAAGCAAGGGCTTTCACGCTTACAGTCTTCCTGCAGGGCAAACTACTCACTTGTCAGAATTAATTAAAGATGTTGAATGGTCTGGAAGTGTTGGTCATGTTCAGCCTACAAAATAGTGTCTATTTATGATGCCAAACTCTCTTATGGTCTTTTAAAGTTCTACCCTGGCTAAGTAATTGCAGGTGGCTTCAAAGTCTATTAAACGATGGTACTGGTACGTTGGAGTCTTGAAATGTCAAAATTTTAAGACGTTTTTTCATCATCTTACTTTACATTCTTTTGGTGGCGCTACATAGCGTGTTGGTCCTGAGCCTTGTTTAATATGCCGCTCCAGCAGGCTCGATCTCTAGCGTTTCCGCCTCCCTCAAGCATTCAGAGGAACAGCATGTACACCACTTCTGCACTATAAAGCAGGACCGGGATGGCGGGATGATGAGTGTATAACGCTTTGTTCTTCTTGATAGGGATTTATTCCTCAATTGGTTAATTAGCCCAAAGAAACAACAATTAACAAGAGTGATTCTACTTTTATTTTCTGCGCTAAAGTTATTTCCTGTTTTTTCAGCACTGGACGAATTCACTGAATACCTCGAAGTTATACTTTACAATTACCACGTTCTGAACAAATCGGTGATGGGATTGGAATTTTGTTGTTGAAAGCATATTATTTTGTCTTGTCCTAGTTTATAGTCAGTCCCATTTCTGTTAACTGCTGCTAAAATCACCGGTTACTGTCCGATTAGTTCTTCCTATCACATCAATGTCGTCAGCAAATCCAAGTAACTATGTTGATTTATTAAAGATAGTGACTGATGTGCAGGCCTAGGTTTTCCGTACTATTTTTTCAAGCACAATGTTGAAACAGCTGCACGACAGTGCGTGACGGAGCAGCGAACATTCTCCATCTTCATCCTGATAAGACGTATCAGTTTAGGAATTTCAAAACTAGAAATGGCCCGGTACAGTTCACAGGCTGCTTTAAAATCGATGATGATGGTGGATCTCCATGTTAAATTCTTGGGTTTTCACCAGGATATGGCGTAATGTGAAGATTTAGTGAATCGTAGATTTTCCAGGTCTAAAACCGGCTTGTTAAGGGCCTATTATTCCGTCAGAAAACGGCTTAAGGCGTCCACATAAAACGCTGGACAGGATCTTATGAGCGATGTATCACTTGCCTCAGGTTAAACATCTAATCAATAAATTGTTTATTTTCCTGGTATGAAACGAAATTGATTTTTATAAAAAAAAATATTATTATAATGTATTATACTATAACAAATAGGCACGACTGGGTCGCACGTACTTGCTCTTATGTGCCTAATTACATCGGAAGACAAATAACATTTACGTCGGCAGACGGCTTATAGTGCCCCGTGGCTTAGTGGTTAGTGTGTCGGACTGCTAAGCGAAAGAACCTGGGTTCAAATCCAGTTCATAGCCACCTTTTTTTCTGGGGTACTGCCTCTTGCGAGGAACTGACAAAACTTCCAAGAGTAAAATTTGTCTCGAAAAAGTGCATCTCATGTAGCCGTTCGGACTCGGCGGTAAACTGTAGGTCCCTTCCATTCTTGCAGAGTAACAACACACACACAGGAATGGTTGAGAGTATAAGTCACTAGGTCTTGGCTCCTTAAGGAGCTGTCGCGCCAGTAAATTTATTTTATTTATTTAGACGGCTTATATGCCATGCTTAAATTTTTATTTGAATTAAATATTATATGTTATAAATGTTACTCTATTTTTATTAATAAATTGAATTGAATTGAAATTTGAAATTGAAATAACATTTACGTTGAAAGTAACACAGTTTGAACTTATAAAAACTATCAAAACCACAATACTTAACGTTTCTACTAAAAATGAAGTATGCCATCACACGTCTTAAATAATAAAGAATTTATGAAAAAAGTATTTCGAAAATTGTAGGACTGGTTTTGATAAGATCGTGTTTTTTATTTTTGTTTTTTTGAAAAAAAAATGTGTTTGAAATTTTGATATGCAGTTTTTTAGAGTTTAATATACACATAATTTTAAAATTTTGATATTTTTGACTAGTTTTAAAAATACATATTAACTTTGAATTTTTTTTTTCTAAATTAATTATAAAAATAGAAAAAAATTATTTTTCAAAATGTTGGTATGCAGAATTTATTTGGCTACCAACACCTAGGTAAAATATAAAATTTGATTGAAATCCATTGAGTTACTAAGAAAGTCGAAAATTAAAAAAAAACGTTATATGAAAGGTATCGTTAAAAGACTTTTCCGGTAAATTTGGTTTCCATAAGATGGTAGCTAATGCTCACGAAAAAATTCTCAAGAAATTTCATCAAAATCTTTGGCGCGTTTTCGAGCAAAATGAGCTTTTAATTAACGGTCATATGGCAGGTACCGTTATTTTAAGCCTTAAAAATAAAATTTCAATTTCTCCTCTGGTGCCAAAAGAATCACACACAACAAATTTGAAGATAATCGCTTAAGCCGTCGGGCTTATGATCTCCTGATCTACATCTTAAAGCTTTTCAAAATTCTCGAAAAAAATGTTTTAAAATCCCGTCTGCTAAAATATTTTTTTTTTAATCACGCCTTCTTAAATCCCGCTTGTTCAAAATACCGATCTATTATAATCTCGCTTTTTAAAATCCCAACAAATCCCGACATTCCCGCTTTTTTACAAAACATTCTTATTAAACTTTTGCTTTTGTTGTTTTTGCTAACATAATCTACAATATTGTATTTACTGGCGGGATGACATAAGGTCCAGGGA
This sequence comes from Platycheirus rosarum, assembly GCA_963971375.1. Taxonomy (NCBI): domain Eukaryota; kingdom Metazoa; phylum Arthropoda; class Insecta; order Diptera; family Syrphidae; genus Platycheirus; species Platycheirus rosarum. The sequence goes on from OZ020507.1 coordinate 29,331,273, forward strand.
CATAATGTCCATTGACATTAATCTGTTTCAAATAGGCACAATGCCCATGGACATTATGACCAATTGGAAATAGTCATAAGGTCCATGAACGAAATAGACATAATGTCCATGGACCTTATGGCGAAATCAAAAATTTAGACATTATGTCTAATTAGTAAATTTTGAAATAGACATATTGTTCACATAATGGAAATGCCAAACAAAATCCACAAATTCATAAAAAAGACGAATTACTCTTTTGGAACGTAACTGTTATTTATGTTGTTGTTGATATAGAACCACAATGGGCGCAGGGACATAAGTACAGGGGATACGATTTTTTTCTTACGATTTGGGACTTATGTCCCACCTTGTTAATGTTAGTATGAAGAAGGTATGGGGGGCATTCTGCTTCCTGAAACCCCCCTGCTTGGGCTCACTATAGGATTTGGAGAAGGTGCAAGGTTGGGTATGTGTAACGTTTCTTTTTGATTTAAAGAACTTTTGCATAAACCCAATCTCGCACCTACTCCAAATCCTATAGTGAGCCCAAGCAGGGGGGAAGCAGGGGCAGCACGCCCCCTTTACCTACGTCATACTGACTGGGAGATTAAATCTTAAGAAATGTCTGCACACTGATTCAGTAGTAACGCCGAAATTCTGATCCACATTATTATCAATTTAACATACACACTATGATTTCTTTTAATTTGTCAGCTAAGATCAATATGGACATAATGTCCATAAATAAAATTAGACTTGAAGTCCAAAATTTCAATTCAGACATTTTGTCATTTTTAAAAAGGCATAATGTCCATGGACCTTTTGTCATCCCGTCGTATTTACTTTATACTTTTTTTGGAATTTGTTGAATCTTGTTATATTTATAACTAAACTTTATTTTGATATTGTTTATTACTTATTTTGACACTTCTCATATATACATGTTATAACAAAATGCATTTAAAAAAATCACTCATTGCTTAATTTATTTATTTTATTTTTTTATAATCCCGCTTTTGCAATCAAAACTAGTTGTTTTGTTATAAAAAATCGTGCAATTTTTTTAAATAGAACAACTAGTTTTGATTGCAAAAGCGAGATAATAAGAAACGGGATTATAAAAAACGGAATCAAAGAGACGGGATTTTAAAAATCAGGATTTTAAAAAAGCGGGATTATAAAAAGCGGGATATCGAACCCAACCCATCTTAAAGTGCACGATTTCTATGAGGCAACTATTTACGACGTTAGTTTGCATTCATCATCAAACCCGTCGCTTCGATCTCTGCTTCTGCTGCCTAAGATGCTGTACGCAGAAATAATGACTTTGTCCTTAAATACATTTATTGGTGCGACCTTAAGAATTCAAGGGCTATAGTGACTGACATATACACATTCAACCATTATCAAATTTGTTCATATTCACGAATCCTAAACTTGCCTTATAGTCTCTATAATCGCAAGTAAAAATGTTTTTTTTTCGAGAGATCGAAAAGACGCAGCAACGCATTTAAAGTTAAATTACACTCCTGAAGGGGTTCAAGACTATTCGGCACAAACACCTATAATTATAACTTTAAAGCTCACATAATTCCTGAAAATACCTCAGTTCAACTAAAATACGTTAGTTTTTCAAGCTTATATAACTGCGTTCTCAAACTTGTTTTTTTCTCATAATATGAATTAATCACAAAGCAAGAAATTTAAATGTTGATTAAGTCTTATTAAGATTAAATTATTTCAAAAATAATTTTTTAACAAATTTACTGGAACAATAATCGAAAAATTCAGTCTATGCACTTTCGAAATCATATTTCCAGATAAACCGCTGTGGGCCAATGAAACTATTACCAACTACTACGCCTACTTGGGAGGCTTTGTAAATTTATCATGCGAAGCAATCGCCGAACCGCCAGCATCCTTTACGTGGATTTATGATAACAAAGCCATCATCAGCAGCATCAAATCCGATTACAGGATTTTCTATGCTCTGCACAGTTCGGTGTTGGAAATAAACGTTCGAAACGAAACTCAATTCGGGGAATATAAATGCAAGGTTGCCAACCCCTTGGGGCATCTAGAGCGAATGATACGTCTGAAAAAAGGTCACAAGCCAGTAGCACCGTCGAAATTCCAGCTGCGTCGAGTCTTCCCGAATGCATTTGAATTGGACATTCGTTCCGTGAAGTATACAGACATTCCGGAAAATATGAACACAATGGGTTATCGAGTGGAATACATGTCTGAAAATGATTTCAAATATGCCGCCGGAAATTGGAGTTTTTCTGAAAAGACGGATTTTAATTTTGCCAGAGGTAAGTGAAGAACACTGAAGGAGTACTTCATATATCATTTTCGATTTGTCATTTTAGGAGTCCGATTTGTGGTCAAAGGATTGGAAAGTAACACAACTTATTACATGAGAGCAGCTTGTAAAAACTTGGCTGGGCTTAGTGATTGGACGAAAGTGTCAATATTTACAACACTGGCAAACGGTGCCAAAAAAACAATTGAACTTACAACAAATGTATCTTTTTTGCTGAGTGTAGTTTTTGTTTGCAGTTCCTTGAAAATGTTTTGATATAAGGTCTTTTAAAAATAGTTTTTGTTTTAAATTTCTGTGATAAATTTTGTAAGTACTTGTTTATAATAAATTTCAATTAAAGATGTACTGTTAGAGACTTTAAAATTAAATGTATTTATTTAAAGTTTAACCGAAGTTAAGTTAATGCTAAATGTTATAAAATTCATTTTTCCATTGATATATATATATTTATGTTTGTTAAATAAATCATTACACATTTTATTAAAAAAAAATTACAAGTCGTCCTAAATTATGAGATTCTTTTTGTTTTTTTAGAAACTGGTAAATCGCATTTTACAGCAATATTTGATCAAAAAAATCAAATTGGAATTCACACAAGTCACTGTGGCGTATGTGGAACTTTTTTATTTGTTTTATTGCTAAGTAGTTTTTCACGCTCGCTTTGCATACGCGAAAGGAAAAAGTAAACAATTTGTATTAATCGAGATATACTTATAGGTTTTGGAGCCGACTTAAGAGTGTTGCATATCTTCTTGTCATTAAGCTTTCGTTCATTAAGATATTTCTTGAGCTGATCATTTTTATCAACGTGTCTATAACCTTAGAAGAAACAGACGTTAGAGCGATTGGTCGGTAATTTGAAAGTGGAGAGATGCACCTTTTTTAGGAATCCGATAGACACACACTGTTTTTCAACAGTTTGGAGCAAGTCCGGAATGATAGGATATTATGTTAGATGGAAAAGCTTACGCAGAGGTTTCGCCAGTGTGGGAGAAAACCTCTTCAGAATAATAACTGGAATACTATTCGTACCAATGCATTTATTCATATAAATTTCTCCATCGAGTACGAAGAAGATTTGTTCCATGGAATCATTTATACTTCTATACAGTTTTTATCAGGGTCAGAGATAAGGAACAAATTCAAGGTATTTTTTCGGCTTCGACGTCCAAAATTCGAGTGGGCTCGTTGGCGTGCTGAATTAGGGAGCAGACATAGCTTAGCGTATTGTCTGGCCCGAATGGAGAAGACAAGAATTGTGTATACATTAAAACCACCCATAATAACGATTTTAGTGCGAGACTGCCTTTTGTAGAATGAGAGAGTTCGGAGAAGTGTCACCTCTAAAGCGGTAAATACACGATCCAATCGACGTACGGACCTGAGTTGAATCTAATTTGTAGCAAGCCTTGTACGAAGCACACACACAATACAACAGCATGCCCAATCAATTGTATGTAAGGCAATACAGATTGTATGCGTTTCGTTTACTGAAGAGCTTACGACAGCCTGATTTCGTTGCAACCGTCGGGTGAATATACACACACAATACAATCGTCGCATTCAACACCAATTCTGTTAAACAGTTGGTACAATCGTTGTATCGTGTGTTCCCAGCTTAAGGCACTACTCCTTGCGACCAGGCAGCAGCGAAAAAATTCTCTAGGTGGAATCAACGATAGCGTCTACAGTTCCACTCAGGATGAACTACTTAGTGAACATCTTCTATGGGGTACTACGAAGTTTTCAATCTCAGGCCTGTAAGTAGCGGTTTATCAGGCTGTTCGTCCTTGGAGTTATGATAATGACCTGGCCCCCCAGATTAGGGGTCATCCTTTTTAAGAAAATTCCTGACCTGTGATGGGATGGGCAAAAAAAAGATAAAAGCATCCTATTTACTGTGGCAACTGCTACATCAGGCAAAAAATTTAAACACTATTTTTTACTTGCGATTATAGGGACTATAAGGCAGGTTTGGGATCCGTGAATATAAAAAATTTGAGATAACAATCAAACATGGCATTACGATCATAAGGAAGTCTAAAAAAGTTAGTGGCAAAAAATGTCTGTCTGTCTGTCTTTCAGTCTGTCTATCTGTCACTATGTATAAAGAGCTGCAGCCTAAAGGGCTTAAGCGATTATCTTCAAATTTGTTGTGTTTGATTTTTTTGGCATTCCCCAGAGGTAAAATTGAAATTTAATTTTTTTAGGCCTTAAAATAACGGTACCTGCCATATGAACGTTTAGGAAAAGCTTATTTTTCTCGAAAACGGCTCCAACAATTTTTAAGGTTTTTTAGTAAAAATGGAGTACGCCCTCACATATTGCATAATAACAAATAAAAAAAAAAAGTATTTCGAAAATTCTGTAGTGCCCCGTGGCTTAGTGGTTAGTGTGTCGGACTGCTAAGCGAAAGAACCTGGGTTCAAATCCAGCTCATAGCCACCTTTTTTTCTGGGGTACTGCCTCTTGCGAGGAACTGACAAAACCTCCAAGAGTAAAATTTGTCTCGAAAAAGTGCATCTCATGTAGCCGTTCGGACTTGGCGGTAAACTGTAGGTCCCTTCCATTCTTGCAGAGTAACAACACACACACAGGAATGGTTGAGAGTATAAGTCACTAGGCCTTGGCTCCTTAAGGAGCTGTCGCGCCAATAAATTTAATTTTAATTTCGAAAATTCTAGGAAGGATTTTGATAAAATCCGTTTTTTTTATTTTTAGTTTTATGAAAAACATTTTTTTTGAAATGTTGGTATTGGTGATTATAAAATTTAAAATGTTTTTTTTTAGTTTTAAAAATATTGATTTTTCAAAAAAAATTCAAAAATTAATTTTAATTAAAAAATATATATATATATAATATATATAATATATAATATATGTATATATATATATATATATATATATATATATATATATATATATATATATATAATATAAAAAATATATATATATAATAAAAAAAAAATTATTCAAAATGTTGATATGCAGAACTAGTTTGGATGTCTAGATCTTCTCAAAAATAAAATTTGACAGAAATCCAAAGAGCCGTTACCAAGAAAGCCAAAACTTAAAAAAACCGTTAAATGAAAGGTACCGTTAATAGAATTTTCCCGTAAATTTGGTTCTGATAAAACGATAGTTATTACCAACAAAAAATTCTCAAAAATGTTCATCAAAATCGTTGGAGCCGTTTTCGAGGAAAATAAGCTTTTCCTAAACGGTCATATGGCAGTTACCGTTATTTTTAGGTCTAAAAATAAAATTTCAATTTCCCCTTCGGGGAATGCCAAAAGAATCACACACATCAAATTTGAAGATAATCACTTAAGCCGTTTAGGCTGCAGCTCGTTATACATACAGACAGACAGACAGAAGACAGACATTTTTGTCACTATCTAGTTATTTAAGACTTCTCTATTATTGTAGTGTCATGTTTGATTGTTATCTCAATTTTTTTTATATTCACGAATCCTAAACTTGTTGTTTTAAAAGAAATGGGTCACACGTACTTCCTCTTATGTGCCTAATCATATTTGAAGGCAAGATTTGACAGAAAGAAGTAACATTTACGTTGAAAATAACACGGTTTAAACTTATAAAAGTTATTAAAACCACAATACTTAACGGTTTTTAGTAAAAATAGAGTACGCCATGTCGCCATCACACATTTAAGTTTAGATAATAGATAATGAATTTATGAAAAAAAGGATTTCGAAAATTGTAGATAAGAGATAGGTTTTGATAAAATCCTGTTTTTTTATTTTTAGTTTAAGAAACTGAGATTTTGTAATGCAGTTTTTAAGAGTTTACACCTGATTTTAAAATTTTAAATATTTTTTTTTTATTAGTTTTAAAAAATATTGAATTATCAAAAATAATTATAAATACAAACAAATAATTATTCCAAACGTTGGTAAGCAGAATTAATTTGGCAACTTAGATCTTTTGAAATATAAAATTTGACTGAAATCCATTGAGCCGTTACCGATAAAGTCGAAAATTGAGAAAAATTGTTATATTAAAGTTAATAGACTTTTCCGGTAAATTTGGTTTTGATAGGATGATAGCCCACACCTAGAAAATTCTCTCGAAAATGTTCGTTGAATCGTTGAACCCGTCCTCCACTTGAGCGCGCCACCTAAAGCGAGGTCTTCCTTGACTGCGTCTACCCTCTGGAATGGAATCGAAGATCCTGCGAGTCCATTCGCTCTACATGACCTAGCCATCGTAAACGTGATATGTGTGTTTTTTTGACCAGGTCAATGTCGCTGTAAAGCTCGTATAGTTTTTGGTTGAACCTTCTCCTCCAAAGCCCGTTAACGCAGATAGGACCGAAGAATCTTACGCTCAAAATGACTAAGAATATCTTCATCCGCTTTAGATAGAGTCCATGCCTCGGCGCCATAGAACAGGACTGGGATTATTAGGGTCTTATTCAGAGTCTCCTTTGTCTTTCGAGAGAGGGCTTTGCTACTCAATTGCCTTCCTAGCCCATAGAAACAGCGATTGGCAAGAGTAATTCTTCGCTTTATTTCTGATGAGATGGTGGTTGTCAGATGTAGATGTATAGCGGATCCGAGGTACACAAAGTAACTGCCTCAAAGTTGTACCTGTCTATTGTGATGTTTTGTCCAATCCGCCAGTGTTGTGTCCCTTTTTGTGGACAGCAGGTACTTCGTTTTGGCCTCATTGACTGCTAGTCCCATCTTAGCCGCTTCAGCTTCAATGCTAGCAAACGTTCCAGTGACAGCTCGCCGAGTTCTGCCAATGATGTCTATGTCGTCAGCATATGCTAGCAATTGCATAGACTTGAAAAAATTGTCCCACTACAATTGACTTGCGAGTTTCTTATAATTTTGTCAAGTATTAAGTTGAATAAATCGCACGATAGCGCATCACCTTGTCGGAATCCTTATTTGAAGTCAAAAGCTTCTGTGATATCAGTACCAACCTTGACGGAGCAGCGAGAGTTCTCCATCGTCATCCTGCACAGTTGGACGAGTTTTGTCGGGATGCCAAAACCTGGCATGGCTCTGTATAGCTCGTCTCTATAAATGATATCGTACGCGGCTTTAAAATCGATAAAGAGGTGGTGGATATCGATGTGGAATTCTTGGGTAGTTTCCAGGATCTGCCGCAGCGTGAACGTTTGATCGATTGTGGACTTTCCTGGTCTGAAACCACACTGATAGGGGCCAATCAGGTTGCTGACGAAAGGTTTCAGGTGTTCACATAGTACGGCAGAGAGGATCTTGTAGGCGATATTCAGGAGACTAATTCCTCTATAGTTGGCGCAGTTTAGAGGGTCTCCTTTCTTGTGGATAGGGCAAACGATGCTGAGGTTCCATTCATCAGGCATACTTTCTTCTGACCAAACTTTAGAGATGAGTTGGTGTATGCACTCCAGCGGGTCATCTACGGCCGCTTTAAAAAGTTCGGCGGGTAGTCTGTCGGGTCCAGCAGCTTTGTTATTTGTTTAGTTTAGATATTGCTATACTTACTTCATTTTGGTCAGGTGGACGGAAGTTTTGTCTGTCATCGTCCATGTTGAATGGTTCATTCTGCTTGACAACGGGATTTTGGTCTTCATCGCCGTTTAACAGTCTGCAGAAATGGTCCATCCATGTACTCAGCACCGACTGTGACTCTACTACGAGGTTTCCATTCCTATCTCTACAGGCTTCTGTGCGGGTTTTTTTTCCCCGGCACGTTCTTTTTACCTGTTGGTAAAACTTTCGCACGTTGTTCCTGGAGTAGCATCTGTTAATATCTTCGATCGCGCGCTTCTCATGCTCTCTCTTTTTCTTTTGGAGAAGCCGTTGTTTCTTCCCGTCTTCTCTGCTCGTAGAGCTCGCAAGCAGCTCTCGTCTTTCTTTGCAGCGCCACTTTATATGCCTCTTGTTTGGCTGATAACTTGATGCTGGCGGTACTGGATTTCTTGAGAGGTTACGGGATATTCGATCGGCATAGATTCTGGCTGTTTCTTGCGATTGCAACTTTCCGACGTCATACTTCCTCACAGTATTACTCTGTTTGTTGTGGTGTTCGGGTTATTCGCATTCTTACCTTTGCTGCAACAAGGTAGTGATCCGAGTCGATATTAGCTGCTCGGAAGGTGCGAACATCCAAGATAATGGAGGCGTGTCTTGTATCGATCGCAACGTGATCAATCTGGTTGACGGTTCTGTGATCTGGGTGTCGCCAAGTCCCTTTGTGTATATCCAGATGAGGAAACCGTGTGCTTGCAATCGTGATGTTATGTGCCGCTGCGAAGTCAATTAGTCCAAGTCCGTTTTCAGACGTTGTGTCGTGTAGGCTATGTTTTCCGACAGTCCTACCAAAGATTTCTTCTTTACCTATTTTGGCGTTGAAATCGCCTAGTACGATCTTAACGTCGTATTTAGGGCATTTCTCATAGGCTTTGTCGAGGAGCTCGTAGAAGTCATCCTCGGTGACGTCATCTTTATCCTCTGTGGAGGCATGAGTGCATATTAGGCTACTGTTGGCGAATTTAGCCTTGATACGAATTGTCACATGTCGCTCACTTACGTGTCGAAAGCCCAAGACTTCTTGCCTAAGTCTACCGCGTATGACGAATCCGCACCCAAATAAACGATGTGGTCTTCTTGTAGGACACGTCACAGCTTTTCATCCTCCTTTTGCCCGGCCCATCCCATCGCACTTCCTGGATAGCAGTAAAGTTTTGCTATGTAGCAGTCTAGGGCCTCCGCTAGTTGTTTGGCTGCACGTGATCTGTTAAGAGTTCTAACATTCCACATGCAGATCCGAAGGTCGTTGTCCTTAATTCGTTTTTCCGGTCGTCAACAGTTAATCCGTCCTCTTCCGAGGCTATTGGTCGCTTCGCAAATTTTACTTTTTTCCATGGCACGGTTGTTAACCCCACGCGCAACCCCCAACCTGGAGGGCCAGGCCCTTTCTCAGGAGTCAGTAACCCACTTCGGGGATATGAGCGCTGCCGTTGGCTCATTAAAGGTTCATCCGTCACCATCTGTATTTCAATGCCCTGACTTGCATTGAATTATCCCAATGAACTTATCTCCAAATAAGTCGAAGTAGCTCATTAGGGCGTCTGCTCGTTGTCTGTTGACGGCACCGTTGGTCCAATTGGTTGGGCTCATCCGCCGTACGTCCTCTTTCTGAGGGGCTCGTGCAAGACTTCTGCGAATCGATCAGAACAGTCATTAAAGCAGAGCATTATAGTGTTGCTATGTGTTCTGTGTTCTGTGTTCAACACTCGCGCTTATAAGTTCAGCAGGAATGTCCGGATGGACAGACCAGTACCCGGTGGTTACCGCGGGGAGGTGAAATAAGCACAATTGATGTGTACGAGATAGTTGCAGCAATTGTGCATCACCCGTTTGATGCCTTTCAGTGCCTACCCTATTCATACAGCACCCAACAAACCCACAACGGAAATACTGGTTCGACGATGAATGCCGGCAACCACATTCAGCTTAAGAGGAACCATAAAAAGTGGCGCTGCACCACTAGAACCAGAACTGCTCACAGGTTCTATGAGAAGAAGAGGAAAGAGAAACACCGTCTTCTCCGAAAGAAAAACAGGATCATGAGAAGCGCGTGATTGAAGATATGGAAAAATGTTACTGCAGGAATGAAGTTCGGAAGTTTTATCAAAGGAAACAAGAAACTGTCAAAGCTACAAAGCTGGAACTGAAGCATGAAAAGTGGATCAAGGGAATATCTTAGTAGAATTGCTGTCGATGCTGAGAATATGGAAAAACCACTTCTGCAGACTGTTTCAGGCAGATTGAACCGTTCTTTATGGGCGAACTGGAACAACTCTGCCGACCCATTCTGAAGGAAATAAATCTAGCTATACCTTAGCTTAAGACCAATAAAACCAAGCCATGACTTGGCTGAAGTATACACCAAATCATAAGCAGGATATGGTTAGAAGAAAACATACCTGATCTGCTTTATAAGGCCCTCATCATCCAAGACCTGGCTGTATGTTACCAAGCCGAATGGAGAAGGAGATATTACGAGGAACTGTGCAGCGACACAGACCAAGTCAAAAGAGTAAAAGCCCAACGTCGGAGTTGGTTAAGTCATATAGAGCGGATGGATAAATATCAATGCTCCGGTCCCGAAAATTATCCATTTCGCCCGGAGGGACGGTTCGGTAGAAGAAGACTGAGACTCAGGGGCGCACGCAAGTGGAAGAGTATCTCAAACCAATGTAAGCATAAATCGCCTTCAAACTCTCATTTATAATAACAAACTAAAAATTCGGTTTTAAGTAATTTAAGAAATACTATCTTTATTTCAGTGATATTTTACAGATGTTTGTGTCTTTGGATATTTTCTCTAAACAGCCACATTCTGCTTAACTTCCGGTTCATCTGCACCACTGATTAGAGCTTTTATGCTCTCCAACTTATCAACTTCACCAGCACGAATCTAAATAAGAAAAAAAAATAAGAAAAATATTTTTTTTTCGAAATTCAAGCGGACATCACTTACCGAAACAACATTATATCCCAAATGTTTAAGAAGCCTCATCTTTAACTGAACAATTGCCACTGGAACCTCACCGAATCTCAAAACATGCTCGTCTTCCAACACCTCCAGATAGCATTTTTGATCTTTTCCCAGCTTGACCAAGATCCCCGCTACATTTATACCTTCGATTGGAGACACCAATTCAGCATCTACTCCCTCACCTTTCAATCTATCAAAGGCTTTCGTCAGACCAACTCGATTTTTCACCAAGTAATCAGGAGCTGCCCGCGACTCCATAAAAACTTCTTTGTTTCCGCGCATCAGCCAGTCGGGTTGTTCGATTGCAACAGCACTAATTAAAACTTTGTGCCGAGTGTCAAGCTTCGAACGATCAGGATTATTCGCATTTGGATTAAGCCTCAAGCTGGTGACTTCGGCAATTAGCCCACGCGAACGATGACCCATCATCCACAACGACAAAGCACTGTTTATCAACTGATCCGGGTTGTGTTTATAATCGTTTCGTTCGATTGCCTGAATAATTGTGTGATCAATGTGCTGAAAATCGGCCGATGACATAAGATCTGTCTGTTGCAATTGGGCACAGCACCAAAGAAACGTTGCCATATCTTTGGCTCTTACGTATTCAGAAGATGAACGAATTCTGTGAAGAATTTCGTTGATAAACTTTGAACAAGTTTTCTTGTCGTTCCACTGGAATTCGGAAAAATAAGCGAACATGTGCGCGAGCGATATGATTTCGAATGACTTCAGTTGCTTCTCGGTGCAAATGGCATCTAGGCTTTCACAGATATCCTTGTCCTTGAGCTTGTTATAGCGGAGGACCTTGATGAGATTAACCAAAAGCGCACCATCGACTGCAGTTGATTCCATGTTTAGGATTTCTGCGGTTATTCTGTCGATAAACTCTGTGCTGCCGATTTGTATGCTTGCTTTGTAGGCTGCGTTGCCAACAATGGATAGATCAAGTGTTGTTAGACTAGGCAGGTACTGGGATAAATGAGTTTGGAGGAATTTCTTCAGCAAATTGACACTGTTTGGGTTTTTCATTCCCAAACCTAGATAGAAGCAGACTTTGACGAATTTCTCCGTTGGGCATTCGCTTGTGAAACCAGAAACCAGCTGCTGCAAGCATTTGTTGTAGAAGTTAGTTTTTGTTACCTTGCCGGGCAGGAGGAACATGAATGAATACAAAGTTCGTAGGATGGTATCGTGATCCATTTCACTCAAATTTTTCTCACAAAACCAATCGATTTCATTGATAACTCCGACGAATTTCTGTGGATCACCATTGCATTTGTAAGTGAAGGTAAAGATGATTAAGTTTGGAATTTGCGTAACGTCAATCTTCTTCAGCTCCGTCTGGAAGCTACGTGCATCGGCCACGGGAAAGAAGTCGGGATACCTGATTGTTGTCGGAATGAGCGGATCAAAATTGGAGTTTTCCATTGCTAGATACTTCATGAAACGCACGAGAAGGCTTCCTGTCTCATCGTAGTTATCGTAAATAAAATCCTTTGCTTGGAAGCTGGAGTAGTCGAAGGCGATAATAGCGTTCGGAAGGTTGCATTTAAATAAGGAATTTCGAAGTGATCGAGCAGTGTCACGAATTAAAATTGAAAACATATTGATGTTTGTTCGATGAATTATGTTGTGGAATTAATTGAAATAAAAAACGTTTTTACATTATTTTGATTGCACAATAGTTCTCGAAATTTGTTCAACTTTAGAATCAGAAATCACCGCATTGGGCACATGTTTGACAGGCATACTGGTTTACGTTTGACAAATGACATTTCCATTGGATTTTCCAGAGAAACTTCCAATAACCCAGAATGTTGAACAGAAAGGATTTGCAGGATTAGGGGATCTTTCTGAAATAAAATTATTTATAAAGTACTATAAACACGAGAGCGACAAACGACCAACGAATGTAGAATGCCTTTCACATAAGCTGCGAATTGCGAACGCGAATAAACCCTTTTAAACAATTTCTTAAGAAAATATCAATTTTATTTCATTTCTACTAATAGAGAAAGTGAATATATTTTAATTCTACAAACTTAAAAGAAAAAAATACTGCATATAAATGGTTTATATTACAAAATTTTACATATTATTTATTTGAGTACGACGAATAAAATCATGACAGCGAACTGTCAAATTTAATTCACAATCCACAACACCAGAACACAATCCACAAACTTGCGAATTAAAATTTAACCTCAAATATAATTATGCATGTCACTCTGCATCTTTGGCTTTGGTTTAAGTAGAATTAAAGTACAATTTTTCTTTGAACATCCAAAAGTACTACATAGTGTATTACAAAAGATTTGACATCGAAATATATACATATTTTATTATATAAAATTCAAAATGTGTGTGTGTACGCTATAGTCTCGAAAACTATGTACACAACCCTCTTGAGTGCTAAAAGCAATTTATTCTACAAGTCATACTCATAAGGAAGGTTTATAGAGCGCTCCGACCATCTGCCAATGCGCTGGCATTCTATCATCGCATGGAATTTTACCTTCATATAAGAAACAGCAACGTTACTGGATGGAGGGCGAACGGAACATTCAGCCCTGAAGCTACCGTTGAATGTGAATCATAAGAATGCACAATGGCCCATAAGAAATCGCTCGAGGCACTTGATCGTACTTTGCGAGATCTGAGAGGAATAGATCAACCAATGGGAGAAGTACCTCTCCTATGAGCTGGTGATTTTCGTCAAACTCTGCCTGTGATTCCAAGATCAGCACCCGCTGATGAGCTCAATGCTTGCCTGAAAGAATCACCACATCAACATGAAGTATTTATATACGTGTATATTGTACGTGTTTTTTTCTACATCTCTCGGTGGAATATTTTACATCTCATATACATATAATATTTGTTAATTATCTTACGAATTCGATTCTTAAATCTGAAGTTATTCAATGAACATATAATATACGTATTTGAAACATCAAAGATTTCATTTACTACAAAGCATTTGACATCGAATTATGTAGATTTATAGTATGTATACGAAGAATATGACTGAGGCAATTTCTTGAGCACTCTAAAATCTCAAGAAACGTGAACTGGCTAATTAATTGAAGAATTGAATTACCCGTAATTTCCGTAACGTCAGATAGACTTCTTCAATCGTTGAATATTTCTGACGTTATGAAATATAAAATGTTTTTGTTTGAACACATTCATTTTTGGGCATTAAACTATAAATTATTGGACGGTTTCATTTGTGGGCATTTTTCCAGTTTCAGTTTGACACTTTATTTATATACGCTTGACAGTTTGTAAAACATCTGGATTCAGTGTTTTCTATTGAATTATTTAAAAAATGTTTGCAAAATTACTTAAATTTCGATCTGCAAACTGCGTTGGCAGTCTTACCAGAGGATTTGTAAGTATAGCTACAAAAAAATACTCTCATACTAACCCGTTTACTTTAGGCAACCAAAATCAAATCAACAGAATATCCTGATACTTCCGATACTTCACTTGAACAAACACACATCGACGAAGTTGTAAAGGTTGCTCCAATCCTCAAAGCAGCAAATATTGACTTATGGAACCGATCCCATCAAGTCTTTATTAATCATGGATTTAAAACCACCAATTTTCTTCGTATCATCGCCGGCAATCCTACAATCCTATCCAGACAACCAAAGAAAATTATCGACTGTCTCGAAAACTGGCGAAGTTGCCAGTTTGGAGAAAAAAATTTATTTTTGCTCATTACAAAATATCCAACGTTCTTAGATATCTCGGATGGAAGAAAACTCTTAAAACAAGTCACGTTTTTGAGGGAATATTTCGGTTCATACAAAAACGTTTGGAAGGTTCTTATGAACTCACCCGATGTAATTCAACAACCTCAAGATGTGATAGTAGACAAAATGGAATACATTACCAAGGTAATGCGAATTGAAATTCCGGAGATTGCGAAATCCGCAGCTCTTTCCAGTACACTTTTTGATATTAGATGTAGACATGTATTCTTGGACCGTTTGGGTCTTTTTATACCACGACCGCCAAAGGCTGATCCAAACGAACCAACAAAAAACCATCGGCTGTATCAAATCACTGATTCATCGGAAACAAAATTCGTCAAAAAGATCGCCCGTGTTTCATTAATGGAGTTCAATTCATTTCAAAAGCTCTTTAAGAAGGAATTAGAAAGGGAGGAAAGAAAGCTGAATAACGAAGAAGGGAGCGATGACGAAGATGATACCGATACCGACGAAGATGATTATTATGATGATTACGATAAATATAATGAAAAAGACGTTCGTGCTAAATAAACAATTTCGCCGCATTTAATATAATACTCATTTTTACTTGCGATTATAGGGACTATAAGGCAAGTTTAGGATTCGTGAATATAAAAAAAATGAGATAACAATCAAACATGACATTACGATCATGGAAGTCTAAAAAAGTCATTGACAAAAAATGTCCGCCTGTCTGTCTGTCCGTCCGGGTGTAATCGATCTGCAGCCTAAACGGGTAAAGCGATTGCGTTCAAATTTGGTATGTGTGTATCTCTTGCCATTCCTCAGAGGGGAAATTGAAATTTTATTTTTAGGGCTAAAAATAACGGTACTTGCCATACGACCGTTTAGGGAAAGTTTATTTTTCTCGAAAACGGCTCCAACGATTTTGATGAAATTTTTTGAGCCAAATATCCGGGAAAAGTCTATTGACAGGATCTTTCATATAACGGTTTTTTTTTTTAATTTTTGGCTTTCTCGGTAATGACTATAAATTTCTGTAAAATTTAATATTTGAAAAGATTTATATAGCCAAATTAATTCTGCATATCAAAATTTTGAATAACTTTTTTTTGTAATTAAAATTAATTTTTGATTTTTTTTTTGAAAAATCAATATTTTTAAAACTAATTAAAAAAAATTATTTTTAATTTTATATTCACTTGTATAATAATAAACTCTAGAAAACCGCAAACCAAAATTTAAAAATATTTTTTTTTCAACAAAATAAAAATAAAAAAACAGGATTTTATCAAAATCCGTCCTACAATTTTCGAAATACTTTTTCATATTTTTTTGTTATTTAAGACGTATGGTGGCGTACTTCATTTCATTTTTACCAAAAACCGTTAAGTATTGTGGTTTTGATAGGTTTTATAAGTTCAAACTGTGTTACTTTGAACGTAAATGTTATTTGGTTTTGTCTAAAATCTCGCCTTCCAATGTAATTAGGCACATAAGAGCAAGTACGTGCGACCCAGTCGTGCCCATTTTCTTCTAAATAATTTTAGGTTAGCCTGGTCTATGTATGCAGGTGAACTCAAATCTAAGCAACGGCTGCATATTCAGTTCCAGTTGAGGCGAGCTACTTATGACTACCGTCCAGGGTAAATCTGAGCTTCTACCATAAAGCTTATCCAGCCAGGTCTGTCCCTGGCTAGCTGTCTCCTAATTGGCACGTTAAGATGGTTGAGGTCATTTTCCAGTTGCGTGCGTCTAAGTCTCAGTCTTTCTCTACTGCGCCGTCCATCTGGGATGGAATCGGAGTTTTCCGAACCGGAGCATTAATGTCCGTCCACTCTATATGAGCCAGCCATTCTTTCGATTATGATGTTGAAAAAGTCTCATGAGACCATATCGCCTTGCCTGAATCCATTTTTTTACTTCCAAGGCATTGGTAAGATCTTTACTGGCTACGAGGGCTAGAAAAACGTGCATTTCGAAGCCTCCATTAGGATTTTTGTTGAAAAGTAAATCTTTCAACTCGCACTTATCGAGAACCAAAATTACTCATTTCTTACTTCCTTCAATGATTCTTTCTTTATTTTAGGCAAGTTAGGTTCTTTTGCCTTTTTATGCCAGAGTATGCAATCCCTATTGTCCATAACATGTTTTATGATGAAATCAGAACAATCAAGGTAGTGGTTTTCAACAGCACTGCAGTTACAAGAAAATCTCCGGCATTTTCGAGTGTCAGCGCAATGGAACCCGAATACATGTACCTAATCTATTACCGGTTTCAATGCAGGCACGTCGAGTTGTTTAACTTCGACTTCTCTCCCTTCCAAATTTGTTTGATGGACACCGAACTTTTCCAAAAAGTATTACAATTCTGTGAGCACTAATCGAAACGCAATCACTTCCTTTTCCTCCGACTAAATACGTATCGAAAAGTATATTTTCTTCATAGAAACTCGACAGTAGTTGTGCGGATATGTTAGTTGCACGTTATTTTTGAAAATATATTCTTTGTTTGGTAATGGTATTGCAGATCTATTTGTAAGTGCCCCGTGGCTTAGTGGTTAGTGTGTCGGACTGCTAAGCGAAAGAACCTGGGTTCAAATCCAGCTCACCTTTTTTTCTGGGGTACTGCCTCTTGCGACGAACTGACAAAACCTCCAAGAGTAAAATTTGTCTCGAAAAAGTTCATCTCATGTAGCCGTTCGGACTCAGCGCTAAACTGTAGGTCCCTTCCATTCTTGCAGAGTAACAACACACACACAGGAATGGTTGAGAGTATAAGTCACTAGGACTTGGCTCCTTAAGGAGCTGTCGCGCCAATAAATTTATTTATTTTATTTATTTGTAAGTTTTAATAAAATTTGAATTTACACAAAAGCAATGAGAATTAAAACAAAACAAAACAGACAATTCAAATTCAAACTGGCTTGTTACGGTATGACAACTGTTAGTTTCAATTTCACGAGAAAACGATATAAAATTTCATTAAGAATGTGTTAGATGGGACGTTTTATGAAATTACGTTAAACAATTTTTATCTTACATGAGCTAACTTTGAAACTGATAGCGAGTTATATTTAAATTCCAAAGATCTGCTCTCAAAATAGAGATTTGATTTTTTCAATGAAACTTTTTTCAGGATTAAATTGTAGTATTGGTGAATGACTGACACACTTCCTCTGCCACTTCTATTTAGAAATGACACATATCGTTCACAAAAAACATCGATGTTTTAACATCGAAACCGATGTTATGAAGATGATATCAGGATGTTTAAGAAAAATGATACTGAACGGATTTTTTAATACATAATAGATTATTTAAGAACAAAGCACTATAAAAAATACATTTCATTTATTCCTTAGAATTGAACTTTAAAACAATAAATTGCCATTTTTAATTCTAACACGAAGTTTGTGTTTCATTGCATTTGTAAACATGAAATGAGATTCAAATAAATTTGTTTTAAATTTCATTAATTTTTAAAGATGGCGAAAACAAATTTAATGCATAGTATCCTCTTTACAATGAAAAAAAGGAGACATTAATTGCAACAATAGTAAAATAATAATTAGTTGTAGTAGCTTAAGTAATATTCCGCTATCAATTCTATTGCAAATATATTTTCTTTCACTTAGTTTTCTTTCTTTCTTAGAATGTGTGTTTATTTTGTTACTATCTTCTTCAAATTTAATAAAGAAATGACATTTCACGATTTTGAATTTTAAACTGTATCTATGTGCGTGTTTCTGGTTTTGATTCTAACTACGAGAAAAGAATCGATTCAGGACAAAAACTGTCATATATTGCCTTACGAACACTTTCAGAAGCAATCAGAACACTTCTGGACTGTTCTGCACGACCAAATAAAATGATATAATCAACAATGTGATTATTAATAAAAAAAAAAAACTACGCAGAAAATATCACATTTGCCTGTCCACAAAATAACACATTCAAATACAATACCAGCTTGTTATCGATACGCATAAGCAATACCTTAACCTTAGGCTTAGGAACCAGCAGAATTTTTACTTGATAACACAAAACTGGCACGAAATTTCCCTAACTAAATTTGAGATCCCTACGTTTTCCTTTTCAGAGATCGGACCTTTCAAGGTTTCATCCATGTTTATGAATGATACATCGATTTTTGAAAGCATCGATGTATCGCTTGCATTGTTGCATTTCTATTGATATTG
Organism: Platycheirus rosarum; assembly: GCA_963971375.1. Taxonomy (NCBI): domain Eukaryota; kingdom Metazoa; phylum Arthropoda; class Insecta; order Diptera; family Syrphidae; genus Platycheirus; species Platycheirus rosarum. The sequence continues at coordinate 29,350,037 of OZ020507.1, forward strand.
GCAGACAAGATTATTTAAATGTATGTGCGCATTCAAATCAAATCTTCCAATCCATCAGAGATCAAATCTTTTGTGTTGAGATTTGATCTAGATTTGCTCTTTTTCTTGCAATGAAACTCCCAAAGTTCAAAAAGATCAAATCTTTTGACAGAATCTTTTTTTGAATGAAATTCGCTATGAGCGAATTTTTTGGCTGCACGAAAATAGATGGACATCTGTTTTCACAGCACACATATCTAAGGTAATATCATAAGAGGTTTTATTTTTACAAACTTCTGCGCATCTGTCAAAATCAAAGTAAAATGGCGGCCGCCAGAGACCATTAGCTTGCTTATTTGTTCTGAAAAATAGATCTCGTGGCTATATTTAAAAGTATTTGTGGTAATTAGTTTATAAAAATGCTTTTTAATAAACATTAAAACAAGCAAAATATAAAACAAACGTGAGGTGGGCAGTTTGGTTCATACATTTTTTTTTTATGTAGGTCTCTAACAAGAATTTTCCAATATTCGCGCAGTGCATTTTGACATTAAAAAGGAAAAAACAATTCATAAATAATAAAAAAATAAATAAATAACCTTCAGAACTCGCCACTTTCAATAAATTCAACAAGTGCTGATCACTTTCGTTGCACATGCAACCGTGTAAGTGTAACCACTGCCTCATTATAAGGCAAACAAACATTCCAAGCGCAACTCTTTCTTCGCCAAGTCACAAAATCGTTTCGGCCAAATAAAAAAACATATTTTAATATTCGAAGCATACCGCAGAATTTTCACTTGTTTCTCTTACAAATAATTTTGCTATTTGCATTTGTCTATATGGTAAGTGCGAAATTAGAAGTAGATAATACGTTTTTTGCGGTGACATTATGGTTTCCCCAACTATGGTTCAAATGCTGTGGCCTTAAGCTCGACGAATTGAGAGGCGATGGGGCGTGGAATCATTGAAAGTAGGATTTGGTTTAACAATGCAAATTATCGATTGTCGAAAGATGCTGAAAACTTATCGTAAGGATGAATGACATGTTAAAGAAAGTACAAACCAGTGATCCCAACTTCTCCATAAGCCAAATAATTTTTAATTTTTTTGCCCAATTTATCGACTATGGTTATTTACTGCATCTGGGCTGGGCTGGGCAAGTTATCACATCCATAATGATTTCATAATCCATGACTTATAGATAATAATGTAGGCTTTGTATCAAAGCCTTACTTTTATTGTTAAAAATTTCCAGAAATACAAACACGTATGATTTCATAAGACTTTTTTTCGAGATCCAACTACTATCGTATTTCTGTATCGCAAACGCAAACGGAATGCTAATTTCAAGTGCAAAAGAAATTTAATCCATTTCACATGTGCTGACACTTTGACACACTACGAAGAGGAGTAAAAGCAACAAATTGAAGGTTCACTACGTTTTGTTTGAAATTTTTTTTCTTTCGCTTTATTATATTCGGATATATCTATAAAGCTTTTGCAAAAAAAAAAAAAAATGCAGTGCCAAAATAAATAAAAATTAGAAATGCTTGTATTGGCCAACACAAAATAAGTATCAACCTAGGAAGGTGTAACGTTTATCTACTGTGCAATAATCAGAAATATGTCGTATGGAAAGTCTGCTACATCAGAGTACGTGACGCACAATTGATTGGTGCTTTCCTAGAGAAACGTGAGATGCATCTGATAGCAGGTTTGTAAAAATAAAATCAAAGAAATGGAAGAATATTTTTGGTGCATAAGAATTGGTTTGGTTAATTTGAGGGAGACATACCTAAGCACCTCTAAACTATTTTATTTTTGTTATGAAACACGAAGAAGAGTTTTTAAAGGCAAAGAAATTCCATCAATCCGATAATATTGTTGGTGAAATTATTTAATTAATAAATCATTTGTACCTATTACTCGTTTTTATAGCAAACTAGGGTAGGGAGGACCCGCTCCAGTTTCGTACGGGGAGCAATAATCATCATCATTATCACTACTATCACTTAAAATATAATAAAATTGAAGCAGTTTCTGTTTGTGTGCGCATTACGTGAGAACGAAAAATCGAATATGAACAAATCTTCTTTTAGGTAATAGGATATTTACTCGAGGAACATATAGGACACTTTTTTTAAATAACTTGACTAAATCTTTTCAAATTGGCCAAAGAACAAATTTGTTTGCCACATCACGCAAATATTCTTATACGGTATACGATTTTTGTATTCATGGACCGAGGCTAAAGCAGGTCTGACGCCTGACTCCTGAGATGATGTTTAAAAACATTCAGTTAATATAACCAAGATTCTCTCAATTCTTCAATTTTAATAAGCAATGAAGATTCTTCTTTGTATTGGAATATTGGGCAGTTCCTTATTGCTTCCTTAGCTGCGGTGCCCGCAAGGTCATTATAATAGTTAGTAGTTACCAAGATGACCTGGTATCCATGCTAAAGTTATGTTCCCATAATTGTATACGAGAAAGCGGATGAAATTAAAAGTATTACATTTATTATGAAAACTATTTTTATTTTATAATTAGACCGCATTAAAGGGATTTTGAATACCCTTAAAATGTTAATTAAACACAGCGAGGGCTTTAGGAAAATAGGAAAGGATGTGAAAGGAGGTAACGATGCACATTTGTTTTAAGGTTCTGCACTTCAAAGAGGGAGGGAAAAACAGAGTCTGACCAGGCATTCCAAATTCGTCTGGTACGACTAAAGAAAGAATCCCTGTACTTGACAGTACGTCCGAAGTTGGGCTCAAGGGTATACTGATAGGCATTCCTTGCAGTGCGAGTATTAAGGTTGAATCGTTTCAGAGGAGGAATGCAACTGGCTATTTCGCTAGAGCATTTTTTTATGGAAGTATCGATAAATAAATGAAAGGCAGGAGACATTACGTCTGTGCTCCAGAGATGTAAATCTTTCTGATATTGTTGGATCGCCTATCATTCTTAAAGCTCTTTTTGTATTCCATCTAGAAAACTCCTGGGTTACAGGAGCACCTGCCCAAATGTGGGAATTATACTCAAGTTCAGGGCGAATATATGCTTTATATACTGTAGCCAAATCAGACGGGGAGAAAACCTAAACATCTCGCAGCATTTTAGGCAAAGTCAAATATGTGGTCATTCCACAGAAGGTGGTCTGTAATGCACATACCGAGGACTGAGAGATGATCGGTTTCCTCTATGCAAGTGCCACTCATGGATAGTGGCATCTGGGGTATATTTCGCTTTAACGACAAAAGAAAACATTGAGTTTTCGAATCATTAAATTCTACGCGGTGTCTTATTCCCCATTGTACAATGATGTCAAGAATAGAGTTTAATGAACTTATCATACGCTGCCGTTGCAGTTCCACACCCGAAGAACGAGGATCTGAATCATTGTATATACATTTTTTATAGTACTCTCATGGTGGTCATTTTTAGTCTGGCCATCTTCCTGGTTGATTCAGAACTAACTCTAAATAGTGGATACGAGAACCTTTACCGATATTTTACCAGTATTTAATAAACTTTTGTTGTCTGTACTTATTCTATATTCACACCAATTGGCAATTTCAGCACGCCTCATTGCGACTTGATTCAGAACTAAAAAATGATGCTCCATGATAGTACTATATGCAGTGTATATACAAAGTCTGAATCTGGAAACGAATACGAAAACCTGAGAGTACTGTCGTCAGCGAAACAATTGATAGATATAAGGAAGAGAGTCGGAGACAAAACAGTGGGGTAGCGTTTATTTTGTGAGAATCAGACTTGAATCCGTCCAATACAACTTGTTTTGACCGTTTCGAAAAGTAATTACTAATTCAACGAAGAAGAGTCCAAATGCACGCATTTTCGATAAAAGAGCTTGATGGTAAACTCTATCAAATGCTTAAGAAATATCAAGTGCAATAATTTTGCTTTCCCCAAAACGATGGAGAGATTGGTTCCACTTTTCAGTAAGATATACCATCAAATCACCAGTGGACCTGTTGCTGCGAAAGCCGTACTACCGGTCATTAAGAAGCTTTCGATCCTCAAGATATTTCTTTAGTTGAAAATTAATCAGCGTTTCCATGACCTTGGAAAGAAGAGACGTAAGTGCAGTTGGTCGATAGTTTGAGAAAGAAGAATATTCACCTTTTTTAGGGATAGGCTAGATAAATGCTGTTTTCCATCCACTCGGATAGAGACCAGAGGAATAGGACAGACGAAAAAGCTTACGCAATGGTTTTGCCAGCGTTGAAGAACACCTCCTCAGAACAATGAAATCACCCGTAATAATAATTTCTGTGTGAGGATAATGGGCAACAATACTTTGTATGGAGTCTGACAAAGCATCATTATTCATTGGAAGTTGACACTCTGTCCAAATTAGGGCTTCTATAGATGAAACAAGTTTGTATGATGCGCTTTTTTACCGTGAATTTTAACCACATGAAGTTAAAATCTGTAATTGAACACAGACCGTATTGTGGTAGAAGTTGGTATGCGACATCATTCCTAATATCTACGGCGAGGCCGTGATAGGCAAAGAATAATGGCACTAAATTATACCCATAACGGTTAAATTCCGAGTGATCAGAATTTTCTCCTATTTAAGTTTCACTTAGTGCCAAAACAGCTGGCTTGTTTAACGAAGTATAAACGTATGCAGCACAGAAATTTTTCCTGACCCAATGTTTTTTCAATTGCTTTTAAAGAAATATGATTTCAAGGGGAAAGCAGCTTGTTAACCTGGCTTAATATAAAGGGTCTTTCAATAGGCACTTTCGAACTTTGATAGCGGCCATTTCGCTGAAGCTACATCTGTCAAATTAGCTGTCGTTTATTCAGTCTGTTTTGCCAAATCATCATGGACGGATATACCTTCCGAACATGGAATCCTATTATTGTAGCTCAAGTTTTGCAAAAAGATACCTGGAAACAAAATGCGTTTTCAAAGGCTAATTTGTTAAACTTCTATACCGAAGAACGGTGCAAAAATCGCAACCTGAAACTTGTAGCACTTACCACGTTTCTGTTAGAATTTGAAAACCAAAATCTTAGCTTGTTCTCACCAAAAAAGATAGGTGTGAAACTTGTAGTCTTCGAATCCAAAAACCTTTTGGAAAACTTCTTTGAGGCGAGTGGGTGCAATGCCCAAAATAGGAACTCCTCAGTTTCACTTCCTTCCAACCTTCGCTGTAGGAAATGAAAAAGTACATATTTCACCAACAGAGTTACCTTTACCAATTGAAAACAGTACTTTTTCATTGGTTTTTATCATAGAATTTGCAGTTTTGAAGCTTTTGAGAACAATTTTAGTAGTGCGAGATGGTAGGTGTTGTCGTATTTGTCTTTTGGTAAGTACTAATAGTTGGAAAATCGTTAAAAAAGATGTTATATTTGTTGGCTTTTGATATTTTAGTAAAAAAAGTTATGTTCTTGCAATTTGCAAGTCCATCACGTGTTCATATTAAGTCAGAAAAAAAGTTTTGACGTGATATTGTCTCAATTAGAGTGAAGTGGAATCGTGATTAATAAATATAAATAAATATAGGTAGTATTAGTATTAACAAAGACAGCGAACTAAAATTGGTTTACATTTTGTTTAAACTGTGAAGTGCTAATGTTTTTAATAACAAGTGAATTTATAATTTTCTAAAGTAATAGCATTGTATTGTAATCAGCACATTGCTCCCCGATTTTCCACAATTTATGACTATAAGTACGGAAACCCTTTTAGAGCTTTTACTTGAAACAGATATATGCAAACCAATGGAACCAGACTGAGAGGCAAACGTCGTATCTTCCATAAACTGACAATTTTCATTGAACAGACTATAGTGGACTGTGGAATATCTTTTAACTCCAATAAAATAAAGAGTATTGTTATAAAAAATTAAAAATGTTCTTAGATTAAACACATTATTTTTTTTTAAATATTTAAGTGAAAAAAAAAGAATTATAAGATATGTTAAAAATAAGCTCCGTGAGACATTTTCGCCACTCATGTAAAATTTGAAATTTAGGACTTACGAGGTCTGCTTATGAGGGCGACTATATGTTGAGTTATTGCCATTATATGATCCGTCGGTGTACAATATCTTCTCAGGGATGCGAGGTTGATAACAATAGGTACTATGTTTCTTTTCCATGAGGTTGTAGAGTCGAAAACTTGTAGGGCTTTCAGCGCGACACAACCATGAAAAGAGTATACATAATTTTATTCAGATAAGGATTTGTTGAGGAGTGATAGCCAATCCTTACAAAAATTGTTATCAAAATCGTTAAAGTTGTTTTCAAGAAAAATAAGCTTTTTCTTTAACGCCTATTTTAGCCCTAAAAAAATCAAAAAAGCTGTCTGAGTGCCAAAAGAACCAAATTTGACGAGAATAAATTTAGCGGATTGCAGATCGTTATATAGCTACATAAAGACGGACAGAATAAACACATTTTTTGTCACTTACTTGTTTAAGCTTCTCTTTGATCGTAATACCATGTTTGATTGTTATCTCAATTTTTGTTTATATTCACGAATCCTAAACCTGCCTTAATAGTACCTATAATCGCAAGTAAAAATCTTGTAAGGAAGAGTAGACATAATCAAACAGTATTATGCCCTCGGGTTCTTGGCTATGACTTAAGTGAGACTTTAGCCCTTCTTGAACTAAGAAGCCTTTTACAATTTCTTTTAACAAAATTTTCCAGAATTGACTTTTTTCTCCGATATAAAGCATATTTAGCTTTTATCTATGCGCTGATACCCATCTCCATCAAACAGTCATAAAAAAATCCATAACACTTGCTTCTTATTGACTTAAACAGACATTAAAACGATGCTTTAACTGGTTTTTGAAGCCATCGTCTGTCTGTTTATTTCTCAATGAATTTCTTGTCCCAAAACCAGGAGCTGGAGGAATAAAATAAACCTCACAACCAAATCCAAGCGGAGCCACGACGACGCAACTCAGATAAAATACTCATAAAATAATTATTATGAGCGTTGTATGTGCGCGCGCATGCGCACGCAGTCAAAACTTGCCGCGCAACTTAATTTTTATCAATGAAAATAAAATTCAAATGCAATCTTGGATCTTGGTGGACAAAAGTATATTTTCGCCAACCATGATCGCACTGCATCCATCCGAACGAGTTTATCTATTAGCCAATACAATGTATTCACTAATGGTGGAGTTCAAGCATTGTAGTGGCTCTGATGGCAATGGCAATGGAAAAATTATAGACGGATGGAACAACATGGAGGTGGCCGGGCCAAGTAGCCCAGCGTCAACACACTAGCCTCTTAACCATCATGGCCAACAAAACAATCAAGAAAGTTGGCACTGCCATAACAGACCATGCTGGAATTCGATTGCTTTTCTTTTCAATAAGCCAGTCAGCATCGGCAGTGAGAACAAGCTACCACCGTTTGGAGCCATAACCCCTCGGATTTGTTGTTACCACTCTTGTCTACAATTGCACCGCGCAAAAACGTTTCTTCTGTGGTCTTTGGCTTTGACTCGTCGGCTAACTGGTATCGGAGCACGAATTAAGTGGCTTGGATTCAGTTTTTCTTATAGCGTTGTATTGTACGGACGTTTGACGGGCGAAAAATAAAAGTGAAATTCCCAAAAGGATATGAGGAGTGCAAGTTTATTAGTCTTTGTTGTTGTGAATTATGTGGCCATGCTGAGGATTGTGAAATCTTTAGTCAAATAAAATACTTGCTAAAGCAAACAGAAATATAAAGTGATAAACAGCAAAAGTATCTGTGTTTTTCTAAAATTATCACACACAAAAAAAAAACAAACGATCCAATTTCCGAACATTGAGTTTTTGAATATAACCGGAAGTGCATGGTAAATTTATAATAAAATAAAACAATGATTGAAATATACTCAAAACTAAACTGTGGATTATCAGAAAACGTAAATTAAGAGTAAAAGCTTTAGAACAGGTTCCTGAGGGATCCTCAATTGATGGTTCTTTTTGTTTTAGTAAAGAATTGCCGGCAACTGGATGAAGATTAATGTTTGCATTTAGTGAGAAACTGGATTGATAACAAATTCATTCGAAGCTTATTGCCTTTAATATAAATAAATAGGCTTTATAAACATTTAGTATCTTTTGCGATTTGTTGCAATTTTAATTTAATTCTGCTAATAACAAATAAGAATTATTAAATGTGCAAGAACAACAATTGTGGTCTTAAGTGGAAGCCTATGCAACTTTTTTATTGACTTTCAACATCTTTGAAATCAAAATAAACAATAACTTGTCCTTCTCCTTGATTAACGAATTGCATCATCCTTATCGTTTTTGCATTTGCAATACTTGTATTATGAATCCAACAAATATTTCCTTACTGGTAACCTACTGGTTAACGAAAAAGGGACGAACTTTAAATTTCTTTCTAAATTAATGATTTAAGAGAATTGATACAAATTGAAGGACAACTTATTTGTTGTTTGCTAGTAGGTATTGATAAGAAAATTGTTTGAAAATGGGGCTACCACTATGAAAGTTAATCATTTCTAGTTTTATTAATTATCTCAATTTCGAGGTTTATCAAAATATTGGTTTTCAGAATAAAATCGGTGCCATAAAAAAGTTTCTATACAATCGTAAATTTCTCTCAGAATAAAAATCTCCGAGCTCTCTGGAAGAGAGACCCGAACAACAACGCTGTCGAATTACTGCAATTACAATATTTGTACTGCCTTTTGAAACTTCGTACTGCCGTACTGCAAACAAGCCTTGCTTTTTTCGTTCGTGAACTTTTCCATACAAAATCTTCAAATCATTAATTTTCATTATTACCATACAAAATCTTCAAATCGCAAGACTGATAGATTATTTTAACATGTAAAATTAATTTATCAAAAAATTATTTATTTACATTTGTACCTACAAATAAGAGTAACACTGAAAAGTGCTTTGAAACTCATTATAATAAATAATTAAGTAAAGTATAAATACCTCAAAAAAGACTAATAGTAAAAATGTACCTAAAGGTCTTTCCACAACAAAGACACATTTTATTTAAACTTTTCAGAAATGTTTCTTTATTCTGAAATGTTTTTTGAATGTTTCTGAAATGTTAATTTAGGTCCAGACGCTTCGCGAAACATTTCTGGCATGCTTCTCTGTTTCCCCGTCCGAAAGGGAAACTTTTTTACTTTTCAAGCATTTTAATCTAGTTGACGTTTTTATTTTTTGTTTGTTTTTTCTGAAATGTTTTTTAAACAAATACGAAACATTTCGGAAATGTTTTTTAAACAAATGTTTGTTTGGTGTGAAGTGTGGACACACCATGAGAGTAACTTTAAAGGCCCAACCATACTACGCGAATGAAATAGGAAGCTAGTGTCAAAACCGAACGAAAAGTTTCTTTTCGTTCTGTCCAATACATAAAGGGCTAAGTATAATGGTCGGAAGCAAGCGGAAGCTAGTGTTAAAACCAACCGAAACATTCCAATCCGTTTGTCAAATGAGCACGTCTACCCATAATGGACGGAATGCCGTGGAAGTATTTGTCAAATTTTCTTCATTACAAACACCATCAGAAGCCCGCTGTCAAGTTTTTGTCCGTAAAATGCGCCCGCTAGCGCAGTTTACGTCCGTAAGCAAAACTCATCGAAACTTGACGAAACGGAGCAATCCACCATTTAGGTCACAAGATACGAATTACTTGTTCTCGCTAATTTACGGACGGGCCCGTCCACCCCATTCCACACATTATAGTTCAGCATTAAGTTGACCATAATAGCCTTAAGGCTGTGTGGCAATTGCGTTTAAATGCTGGCTTATTTTTGACGTTTGCATCGAAATGAAGATAATTTAACTTTTTGCTGTGAATTGGATTAAAAATTATATTTAAAACTCACTGTTCGCTTTTATTTCCCAAATAAATGGTACATTTTTCCTAGAGAACAAAATTTATCTTGATTATTATTATAACTTTTTTATATGAATAAAAGCTTCACTTCAATTTAAACTTGTTTTTAAATTAATTTTCACTAATAATTTAATTTTTTTAAAACAACAATCCCAAATATCTGTAAAATAATTCCCATCACAGATAATTTATTTACTAGTCTATGAACATTTGATTGACGACGAATGACACGGACAACAAATTCATATTTATCGTCTTCTCTTTTACACCCACACAAGCAATGTAAACTTCAAAATTTAGCTGACTGGCTAAAATTAAGCTTGCTCTGGAGCAGGTTAAATAATATTCCAATTTAAATATCAGGTTAAATAATATTCCAATTTAACCTGTCAAAATGTATCCATGGGATCAAATTAAGCCAGCGTTTTAACGCAATTGACACACGGCCTATGAAAATGTACCTATATTCTTGTTTTCTGTTTGTTTACAATTCCGTTTAGACTGTCAAAATATACGACAGTGAGTTGTCAACCTCGTTTCATGTTCGTTTTTACTAGAAAAATCATTGTATATACATTTTATATAGTACTCTCATGGTGGTCATTTTTCGTCTGGCCATCTGCCTGGTTGATTCAGAACTAACTCTAAATAGTGAAGACGAGAACTTTTACCGATATTTTACCAGTATTTAATAAACTTTTGTTGTCTGTACTCACACCAATTGGCAATTTCAGCACTCCTCATTGCGACTTGATTCAGAACTAAAAAATGATGCTGCATGATAGTACTATATGCAGTGTATATACAAAGGAAAAATCTGAAATCTGAGATCAAATAGGAAAATTAAAAACGAATTCGATAACAGTCATTTCGGATTGGGTATACAAATCACATGTATTCGCACTGTTTCGTAAAACAACGTACGTACCAATTCTTCAATTATGGTTGGGTCTTTACTCAACCATAAATTGAATTTATGTATTAAATTGTATGAATTAATCTTTGTTTTATAGAGGTCGTTATTACTATATTTGAATTCAAAGCCTAGCTTAAAATGTTTTAATTATATTGTTTGCCGTGTACTGCTTTTTTTTCTTGAAGTACTGCTTTCCTAAGAAGCCAAACGACAGCACTGGACCCGAAACTTGTTTCGGAAATCAGTTTTGAATTTTAATTGTAGGTGTAGTGTAAAGTGTAGTGTTATTGTTGGGCTTCAACAAGAACATCTTTAAAATTTAACTAAAATATCTTTTTTAATCAAAAGGAAAATCATTTTCGATGGCATTTTTTTGATGAAAAAAACATTACACAAGTGTTTCTGTGAAAGAAAGTGATAAAATGTCTTTTTGTTTGTCTGGCTTTGTGTGCGTTCATACACATATGCCTATTTGGCATGAGCCTCTGAACAGATTTCCTTTAAAGTTATGCGTGATTTATAGTTTTTACATATATAATATATTATATTTGAAATTTTCTTTTTAAATATTAAAATAACGGTACCAACAGAAGAAAAGTTTATTTTTCTCGAAAGGGGCATTACTGTTTTATATTGTACTTATTTAAAAATAATTTTTAAAAGGCTATTTAAGCTTTTTCTTAGTTTTAAAAACACTTAAGCTTTGTTTTATGAGCCCTGAAGTCACCCCGGCGTCACCACACCGCGCCCTCAAGAGAATATTCTCTGTTTTTTTAAACCTAACGATCAGCTGTTGTATACTGACATTAGCTGTCAAATTTGTAATTAAATTTTACTGACGAAAACTAATTTTACATATAGCAGATGATTGTTATTTAACTCAAAATTAAACAATTCATTCCACCTAGTTTCTTACTATGTACTAAAGTATGCAAATGTGAGTTTATTGCTTAACAATCAAACCTGAGGCGACCCTGGATAAAGTTCAACGAACAAAGCTGGCGGCATTGGTGCAGTAGGTAAGATGTTTGCTTCTGACCCGGAGGTCGTCAGTTCGATACTCAAGTTGAGAAAAAAATTGTCTAACTCCTAGTGCAAGCTAGAGCCGTCCGTGAGTTTTAAGTAAAAAAAATAGTCACCTAATTCTCGATCTACTGCGCCAAAAAAAAATTCTTTCCTATCTTTCTAATTCTTCTAACTAGTGTCGTGCAACGTCATGTTGCATTCTAAAAAAAGGCAATGTGCACATTAAAAACTTCTTTGTAGAAAAAAATTCTCTACGTAGAGTGCTCCTAGAGAAATTTTCGGTAGAGCTCTATTGAGTTCTCTACTTGATGTTTACATTGATTGAATATTACAATAATAGGTAGAGATATTCTGCAGAGCGCTCGAAAATATTTTTATTTAATTCAATACGTTTGTGCTAGTTTGTTGAAAGAAAATAAATTGCACAAATAGATCGCAAGTACTTGCTATTATGTGCGGTTACAGCGTAGAATAGTTTGACAAATATTAAGGGAACTTCAAAGTTTTTATTCGATTTTTCTGACTTTTGATCGTATGAAAAAAGTACGTAAAATAGTTTTCAGCGGAAAAATTTAAACGCCATTTTATTTCTTTAAAAAATGTAAAAGTCTGAAATTTGGTTTTAATTGGTTAACCAGTCCACTAGGAAGTCGAAGGAAAAAAAACGGTCCTATGGGAGGTACCGTTTTTACCACACCAACTTAAATTATTTTCCACCAAAATATAAACCACACCTAAAAAAGTACACAGAATTTTTTCATACAAATTCTTCGAGCCATTTTTGAAAAAAAAAAGCTTTTACTTAACGGGTATATGACAGGTACCGTTAATATTTGAGCTAAAAAAAATTAAAAGTCTTCTGTAGAATGCCAAAATAAGCTTAAGTTCTAAATTTGAAGACGATTGGCCCAACAGACAGACAGGATTTTGCCAGTAACTCAAATATGTTTCTCTATCATTATAATGCCATGTTTGATTGTTAGCTCAAAATTTTTAATCTGCACGAATGCATAACTCGCATTATAGTACCTATAATCGCAAGTAAAAAGTTGAAGAAAGATGAGTTTTCGACAAAAATGAGTGGTCGCTGCTGTTGTGTGTGTTTCAACCACACACACAATCAAAGATATTAAAATAATAACAATCGCAAATTTTCTGCACGTAAATGAATTGAAAGAAGATTACATATTGAAATCTATCGGAACTCTTGCAATAAGTAATTGAAATTGAGGACAAAATTGCATACCAAAAATTCTTGCGAATGTCGTTGTCCAAATTCAAAAGCTTGTAAGAAAAATTTAACCCATATATACAATGTATTACGTACTACGATTATGTCCTCAGGCTATTCCTCAGGTTCAACAATAGCTCGTTAAATTATAAGCTTAAAACGTTTCCTTTCGATCATTCCAACGTAGACACCAAATGTTTGGTGAGAGTCAGCTGGTGTTGACAAAATGCTCAGTGTGTTTATCACCGTTTTGAAAAGACTGGTTCCATTCAGTTCTTTTTTTACTTGCGATTATAGGTACTATAATGCAAGTTATGCATTCGTGCACATTAAAAATTTTGAGATAACAATCAAACATGACATAACGATGATAGAGAAACATATTTGAGTTACTGGCAAAATTCTGTCCGTCTGCCTGTCTGTCTATCTGTCTGTCTGTCTGTCTGTCTGTCTGTCTGTCTGTAGGGATGTATTTTGGACTGTACCCTAAACGGTTGGGCCAATCGTCTTCAAATTTAGAACTCAAGGTTATTTTGACATTCTACAGAGGAGTTTTTTAAATTTTTTTTTTAGCTGAAAAATCAACGGTACCTGTCATATAACCGTTTTGTAAAAGCTTATTTTTCTCGAAAACGGCTCAAAGAATTTTTATGAATAAAAATCAGTAGGTAAGCATTATATTTTGGTGAAAAAACCGGTTTTTTCTTCGACTTTCTCGAAAACTGGTGATCCGATTAATATCAAAATTGATATTCAAGAAGATGTAGGTAGCCTTAGTAATTTCGAACTAATTTTTTCGAATTTTTTTTTTGTATTTTTAATATTTTTTTATTTTTATTTTTTTGAAAAATCAATATTTTGAAAATGGATAAGTGATTTTTTTTAATTTTTGTTTTTTTGTACTTAAATTTGTATTCTTGAATTAGTTTTTTTTAGTTTTTTTAAAAAAAGTTGTTAAAAAACCGTTTTACTTAAAAACGGCTCCTACAATTTTGAAAAAAAAATGCACACTTTTTTACATTTCCTAAAGAAAATAAATGGCGTTTAAATTATTTCACCCAATACAATTTAATGTACTTTATTCGAACAATCAAAAGTCACTAAAATCGAATAAATGCTTTTATGTTCACTTTTTCTTAAATTTTATTCTACAATGTGACCGCACATATGAGCAAGTAGGTGCGATCCAGTCGTGTAATTTATTTCTCTATACAGTGTACAAAATGCTTAAGAAACTGCATATGAATATAAATTTTTTTTAAAAAACTTAAAAATGATATGATTTTCGAAAATCTTTTTTTAATAGTAGGTTCACCAACCTACTAAATTTCATCAAAATCCCCTCAGCCGTTGAGGTGTGATGGCGGAACAAACACCCAAAATCCAAATATCCAACATTTACATTATAATATTAGTAGGGTTAATTGATTATTATTTTAATATAATAATCAGAAGGGATTTTAGCTATCCCTATAATGTTGATTAAATACAGGGGGGCGGTTAGGATAATATGGAAGTAAGTAAAAGGATATACCGATGCACTTTTGTTTGTCAAAATGGAAAGGAAAAACAGATTAAGTCAAGGCATTCCACATTCGCGTTGTACGGCTAAAGAAAAACCACTGTTAAGTCATAGCAGTACGTCTAAAGTTGGGCTCAAGGATACATTTATGGGCATTCCTTGAACTGCGAGTATTACGGTTCAGGGGAGGAATCTAGCTGGTTATTTCACACACGAGACGGCTAGAGCATTGTTTAGAGATAAAGCGATAAAATAACGAAAGGCAAGAAACATTACGACAGTGCTGAAAATGGGTAAGCACCACCAGCCCAACTATGGGAATCATACTCAAGTTTTGGACGAATTTACGCTTTATAGACCTTATATCCAGATCGTACTGGGTGAAGAATTGTATGTGATTGTGTGTATTATTTCTTATCCAACGAAGAAGAGTTTCATCGATTCCAAATGCACGCATTTTTGATATTGGGTTTCAAACCACACTCTATCATATGCCAGGTGCTTTCGCTATCGTAAGATATGTATATGCACCCTTGTGCCCCTTGGCTTAGCGGTTAGTGTGTCGGACTGCCACCTTCTTTTCAGGGGTACTGCCTCTTGCGAGGAACTGATAAAACATTCAAGAGTAAAATTTGTTTCGTTCGGACTCGGTGGTAAACTGTAGGTCCCTTCCATTCTCGCAAAATAACAACACACACAGAAATGATTCAGAGTATAAGTCACTAGGCCTTGGCACCTTAAGGAGCTGTCGCGCCAATAAAATTTTTATTTTATTTGTATTCACCATCAAATCACCTATTGCGAAAGCCGTACTGCCGGTCATTAAGAAGCTTTCGATCTTCGACATATTTCTTAAGCTGAAAATTAATCTGTGTTCCCATATGACATTAGAAAGAAAGGAATAATGTGCAATTGGTCGATAGTTAGATATGGGAAGAAGATTCGCCTTTTTTGATGACAATTCATTTGGAATTAGACCAAAAGAATAGGACAGATGGAAAAGTTCAGTTTCGATTTTCGGAAGCTTTGAAGAATAACTCTTCAGAACAGTAATGGAGCCAGTGGATTTGTGTAATAAAATCTTATTTCTCATTCGTAGAATAAAAATAATATATATTACATCTACATCACTATAGATGATGGATTTTGTTTTCTTGACAAAAGAAATTTGCAGAAATGACACAATGTTCAGATTGGCCTAGAGGCCATCCATAATACACCAATAGGGTATTTAACCGAACCGGAGGTAAGAAATGTCAGGAATTAGGGTAATTATACACTGTCGCGGTCATCTAGTTATTAAGGTTGTAAAAACATTTTATATTATTATTACTATAATCGGAGTGGTCGGTATTTTCACCTATTTGGGTTTCGCTTAGTGCTTAAACAGCTGGAGTGCTCAAAAAACTTAGTAAAAAAAACGTAAAAACAGAAATTTGGCCTGGGGTCACGAATGTTGACGTAACTAACTTGGAAAATGCCTACCATCATGAAAACAAAACTAAAAAAAACAAACTCAAACAATCAATTATATTTAATGCTGAACTAAATAAATAAATTAAGATATTTACAAGGCTACTTGGGTATCATCTGATGGAACAATTCATCAGATATTTACCTTTAGGCAGCTGATGGAAAAAATCTGGATTTTAAGGTAGAAGGAAACTTGGCAGACCCTGCTTACGTTAGAACGATAGTGTAGACTGGGATGCTCGAAAAGCTTTGAGTACGAAACTGGACGGCGCGGGGCGGGCCAGCAATCAATATGTATGGAAGAAATTGTTCGATGAGGCCCGGAACGGATCCCGGTTTTTGCCCCGTCATAATAATTTCGCCTCAAAGCCTTGTTTTTCAAGTTGTTGACTTTCCCACAGCAGTTTTGTTAAAACATAACTAATTATAACGTCCGATACAGTAACAAAGATTATTCCCATAACACAGGCCATAACTTATAAATCCTTTATCCCTTCACCTTCCAATCAAAGAGCACTATTTGTTAGCAGATTGAAACTGCTTGAGTGACTCAAATAAATCAAAATGGAGCGGGGTAGGTGGGAGGATGAAGAAAGTATATTTGCCCACCTTAAGCGCCAATTAGTGTCTACAAGATCGCCCAATCTTCTTGTTTATAGGTTCAAACAAACGCCTTCACAAAAATGACAACGTTTCTATAAATTAACTCTTCTTTTCAGTTATGCTAATTGAATATCAATGTCATAGCAATTAATATTAAAAACATCAAAAATGGCCGCACCTTCGAAAACAAATCTCAACGCAATTTGGCGACGCCTTTACACTGAATCACCTCAGAACCTTATAAGATGCAAAGCTTAATAAATCAGGTCAACTTCCATGTTCACCATTCACACATCTAATATATAAATATAAGCTATCATTAAAACCGCTTTTGAATCTGTGGAATTCGCAAGTATTAATATTTTTCAATTTTGTTTTTTGTTTTTTTAGATTTTCTTTCAAAAATGATTCCTAATCAGTACAAAGTACTCCTGTTGTGGCTGCGATTTCTCACAGTTGTATTCACAAACGGAGAAGATATTGATGCCTATGCACCTGAAGGTAAGACATTTAATCCAAAACTCTTGAATCTTCTAAGAATAATTTCTTCCAGGATTTGAAGGAAGACTTCTCAACCCCAAATTAGATCGTAATGGTTGGAAACCTTTAGGCCAAGGAGATCCATTAAAAAACGACCCAACATTTGATTACAGTCCACCGGCTCTAGAGAGAGTCCGATATTGGGCTGAAAATAATAAAACCAGGGAAGATGCTGGAAAGAAAAGCAAAAGCGACATACTTCTTCTTGGAGTTCCATCGAAGCGAGAAAATATGAAAAAGGAGCAAAAATACACGTCAATTAGGAGAAGCTACTACGGTGGTGTTGGTGGAAATCTTCCAACTCGACTCATGCCACCGCCAATGCAAACACTTTCACCTCATCGAATGAAGACCACCACAACTGAAATGTATCAATACCAAACCCAGTATCCATCAACAAAAAGTTACTTCTCATCCTCCGGATCAGGAAGCTATCGCACCAAGTCCCCGTATGACTCAAAATATGCAGAATCCAATAACTATGTTAGTTTCACACGACCAGATACCAAGTATTCCAATATACGCCTCGGTCCTAATGATTTTGTTGGTATGCAATCACCTCGAAAACCCTGGGTGCACGAACTCCTGCAAAAAGAACTTATCAAGCCAAAGCCAAGTCCAGCCAAGCCAATGCCAACTTCGACTTCAGTAAAGAGTGTTTTTGAAACACATGCCCCCACAGTATTTATCACCACAACTTCGACGCCAATTTACAATCCACCGACAACAATGCCGTTTGTCCCAACGACAACTACTAGTCAGAAACCTATATATCCTTCTTATATGGCACCTTCTGCGTTCGACGCATTCTATCCAACAGTTGCACCCATTGACATTACAACGGAGCCACCATATCCAAGCAAGCAACCCTTTAATGGACATCTCGAAGTTTCTATGTATCAAATAATCGAAGGTCATTCTAAGGTCAAGACATACGGGCAAAGTGACAACGATACCTCAACTCATGAACCTAAAATCGTTCCAATCACACCTCGACAGGAGTCTGTAGTGCGTCACGTCACATCTCCTGACGACTTGCGTTTCACACATCAAGTGAAACACCTTCACACCATGAAAAGTACAACTTCAACAACAACTACTACTACCACTACCACAACAACTCCCAAGCCACCTGTGAACAATTTGATGACTAAGGACGAAAAAACACAGCACCAAGCTCCATTTCCAGCTCCAGTCAAACAAAAAGCTCCAATGCAGGGTTTATTAAGTCTGCTCGATTCTTCGTTGGGTAACTTTTTCATTGATGAACCAACTGGAGACGAAATGGGAACGCTTTTCTCAGGACCTGCCTTAGACACGGAACCAACAATTTTCGTGACCACAACGACTTCCTATCCACCAACTGCTATTGAGCTAGGTTCTCCACGAAGCTCTAGACAAATATTCGATTATGACCAATTACCGGAATCCCGACTTAAGGACTTAATGGAAACGGACGAAGAAGACAGTGATGTTTTGCCTAAAACATGGCTCAGGTCATCAGCTACAGATGTTAAGGCTGATGAAGAGGTTGTGAAGAGATAAGCGAGATGAGAGGGCAAAATGACAGCGA
This sequence comes from Platycheirus rosarum, assembly GCA_963971375.1. Lineage (NCBI taxonomy): Eukaryota > Metazoa > Arthropoda > Insecta > Diptera > Syrphidae > Platycheirus > Platycheirus rosarum. The sequence continues at coordinate 29,368,795 of OZ020507.1, forward strand.
GAAATTTTTTTTTAAACAAACTAATTGCCTTAATATTTATGCTCTGAACCAAATGTATGTTCATTAATTTAATTATTTAGGTTAACATGTTTATGTTTTTTTAAGAACGGGTGCTAAATATCTTATGTATCCCACCCAATTTGTACCCAACTAAGTTATTAGTAAACCACAAATATTACAAATGTCACAAATATAACAACAATTTAATTTTAACAAAATCAATTTAATTTAAGGATTCGAAATACTCGGCTTAAATTATCAAAAAGACGTTGCTAGTTAGATAACTTCCGAAACGCCTCAAAATTCTGGTACTTTATTTAGAAAAATGTATGTTTTGGAATATTTAGAGTTTCAAACACACGATGACATTTTATTTGTAAATAGAAATGGATTTTTTGTTTATATTTTAAGATATTATTTATTGATTAATTTATTAACTTATTTATTTGAAACTTAATAAATCGATATTTTTTTTCTTTTTTTAAATTTCTTTTTTAATTGTTGTTTTTTTATACCGAATAATTTTCTAACGTTCAGAAGTTCATGATTGTGAGGCCAGCAGGAAGAAGACTTTTAAGTTGTAAGCACCAAATAATGCCAACAAATAATATGGCCATAGATTCACCAAATGAAATTATTTTTTTCAAATGTTTGTCTGGTTGGGGGCAGTTCTAAGCAACAATATTCCCTTAAAACAGTCTTACCATAAGTAAAACCTTAACAAGCGTGGAGCTTATTGTTCTTGGCTTTACGAAGATGTCTCACTAAGGACCTGACTGAAGCAGCATCATATTACTTACGGTTCCAACCTTCTTTGTTCGTTCCGACATTTTTCAGCTGTTGTTCTGTCAAAATTTGAAATAAAATAAACTCATAGGCATTGAAATGTACACCAGCGCCACCTAGTAAGTATTTAACATAGCCTAAGTTATTTCTTAGGATATCAGCTACCTGCCAGTGAAAGTCCCGTCAAAATCGGTGCAGCCGTTCCCGAGATGATCCCGAACAAACAGACAGAAAGACAGACAGACACCTTTCGTATACATCAAGTAAAAAATTATTTTGATTTTAAGAACAGACACTTCATTTTTATTTAAGTTTATAGATTTTCGGTCAACCTAATTCCGTTTTAGTTGGAAATGTCGGAACACGGTAGATAAATCTACGAAGTAGAGACATACAAGAAGCACTGCCTACTGAGGCCATTGGCTCACAGAATACACAAGAAGAAAGAGAGAGAACAGAAAATATGTAAATGTCGTGCGAGAAAATTATTTATATATATTTTTATATATGTACATAAGTGCCCACAGTAAAGCGATATTTAATGTGTAATTTATCGCTCATAAACTATTCTGACCATTTTTTCAATGAAGTTTATTCATATCTCGAATCGATTGTAGCATCACTTCTGTACGCGCAGCCTAACGGTTTTCAATGGATTTCAATCAAATTTTATATTCAAAAAGACCTAGGTAGTCAAATTAATTCTGCATACCAATATTTTGAAAAACTATTTTTTTCTATTTATAATTAATTTTTGAATTTTTTTGAAAAATATTCAATATTTTTAAAACTTATCAAAAAAATATTTAAAATTTTAAAATCAGGTCTCTCAATAAACTCTAAAAACTGCATACCAAAATCCCAAAAAAAAAATGTTTTTTCAAAAAACTAAAAATAAAAAACAGGATTTTGTCAAAACCGGTCCTACAATTTTCGAAATACTTTTTTTTCGTAAATTCTTTGTTATTTAAGATGGCGTACTTCATTTTTACTTAAAGCCGTTAAGTATTGTGGTTCTGATACTTTTTATAAGTTTAAACTGTTATTTTCAACGTAAATGTTATTTGTTTTTGTCAAAGATCTTGCCCTCCAATGTATAATAAAATAAAAAAATAAAAAACAAACTTTTGGTTCGATTCCACTTGTTTCAAACTAACATACATTACTGCCTCGCTTTGAAACTTATTAGTATGATTTCAACCTTTCAAATCATCAAAAAAATAGCTTGCAAGTTGGACTCTCGAGCGGATGGTCTCAAGTTCGATACTTTGATGAAGCAATTAAAATTAAATTATAGATATGGGTGTACTTTTTAGAAAGTCTATAGAAGAAGCTCCCAAGAACATTCAATAAAAAAAGAAAAAAATATAATTTGTAGTAAGCTGAAAATTAAAAATACAAATACTTTAATTAAGTTTTCTCTACTTTGTTAAGGTTTTAAAATAGTTTCCCTAAGTCCTAAGCATAACATCTTTAAGAAAGTATTATTTCGCTGTAATAGCCCTTCGTAGTAAGCTATTGGTATTGGTACGTTTGTGAAGGTTTTTTTTAGGGCTTATAAATATAAGTGCAAATTATTGCTTTCCCTATGGATATAAAGGAAAAAAAATTTTTAAACTAATAAATTTTGGAGAAAGCTATTGTTTCTTTTATTATGCAAACTTATTGTTTTAATAGAGCCTGTGAAGAAAATTGTGGAAGGAAGCATAAGGCTTCCATTAGGTGCGCAATAAATTGCTATAAGTTTTTTTTAAGACTTTTACTCCATGTGCTCTGTCATTTTATTCTAAGCTCATAGAGCGCGCTCCGAGCTCGCTCCGATTGAAAAAAGAAACACAAGCTGAGCGTTCAGAGCGCTCCGAGTTGAAAAAGAAACACAGATCTTTTTTGACAGGTCAGTGCCCTGTCTGAGAAAAACGGCTTTTGTATGCCAACAAGAATTTCGACAGAAAAACGCGTTTAGTTTTAATTTATGATAATTAAGTTTTAAGACTTTCATATGTTAGTTTGTTTAATGAAAATTGTCAGTACAGCTGTACAGGGAAGATAGCACGTTTGCATCTCAGTCTGTTTGCTTTGGTTTGCATATTTCTGTTTCAAATAAAAGTTCTAACAGGGTTTCCGTACTTGTCAATATAAATCGTGGCAAATCGGAGAGCAATGTGCAAAAGTTTAAACCAAGACTCTGGTTTAATTTCGGTGACACATATTTTTTATGACCAACCTAAGCAAAAACAAAATCACAATTTACATAACATATTATGTAGAACTAATAAAAATAAATTGCACGACTAGATCGAACGTACTTCCTCATATGTGCGGTCACATTGTGGAATAAAATTTAAATAAAATACACGACTGGGTCGCACGAACTTGTTCTCATGCTAGAAAATTGCTTAGTGGCTGCATATGTATATATATATTAATTAATTAATTAGTTTAAGAATTTTTTTCAGAAAAACTAAGTATGCAATAAAATTTCAAAACTTAATGTCTATCGAGGAAAAAAAATATTAAAAATCGTTCCACCAGTTTTTTTAAAGTCGTTTTTTTTTAACTTTTCGAAAAAATATTTAAAACATTTTTTTAGTATGTCATTATAAGAAAATCTGTAGTTTTCATCTGAGAAAATTATTTAAAAAAAATTCAATCAACCCCTTTTCAAAATACTTTTTTTTTAGAAAAATTAAAAAAATCGAAAACAAAAGTTTTTGAAAATTTTGAAATACAATGTTAATTGAATTATAAATGACTTTCTGTATGCAAAATTTTATTGAAAGCGGGATAATGGTTTACGATAAAACCGCATTTGAAAAAAAAAAAACAGTTCTATGAGAGGTGCCGTTATAAAACAAATTTCGAAAAATTCATTCTAACCAAACGATGTATTGTTGTAAAAACTTAGCACCGTGAAAGTTTTATCAAAATCGTTAGAGCCGTTTTCGAGATAATCAAACATTTTTTTTTTAAATTGTATGGCATGGACCCCCCGAGATACTACCAAATAAATACTAAATACCAAGTTTTAAGCAAATCAGCCCATCCGTTTACCCTGCAGAGGTGCGAACAGACAGATAAACAGACAGACAGACGGACGGAATTTCCGACCCACTTTTATTGAATGTCTGATTGTTAGAAAAATTTTTTTTTTGGCACGAATCCATAACTTCCATTATAGTAACTATAATCGCAAGTAAAAATGGTACGGGCCGCCCGTACCTTCTCTTATGTGCTTAATCATCTTGGAAGGCAAGATCTTTATTCGAAACAAGTAATATTTACCTACAAAAATAACACGTTCTGAACTTATAGATAGTGTCAAAATCTCAACCCTTAATATGCCATCACACGTCTTGTAAAATAATAAATTTATGAAAAAAGTATTTCGAAAGTGTAGGACGGATTTTGATAAAATCTTGTTTTTTATTTTTAGTTTAAAAAAAAAATATTTTGGTATGCAGTTTTTAGAGTTTATTAATATACATGTGATTATAAAATTTAAAATAATTTTTGTTTGATTAGTTTAAAAAAAAAATTGATTTTTCAAAAAAAAATTAAAAAAATATTTTTTTTAATTAAAATTCAAAATTTTGATATGCAGAATTAATCTGGCTACCTAGATCTTCTCAAATATAAAATTGGACAGAAATCCAAAGAGCCGTTAGCGAGAAAGCCAAAAACTAAAACAGATCGTTATATGAAAGAAACCGTTAACAGACTCTTCCCGTAAATTTGGTTCTGATCAGATGACAACAAGTACCAACAAAGAAATTCTCAAAAATGTTCATTCGAAACGTTGGAGCTGTTTTCGAGAAAACTAAGCTTTTCCTAAACGATCATATGGCAGGTACTGTTATTTTGGGGAATGCCAAAAGAATCACACACACCAAATTTGAAGATAATCGGTTAAGCCCTTTAGGCTGCAGCTCGTTATACATATTGACATACAGACATTTTTTGCCACTAACTTTTTTAGACTTCTCTATGATCGTAATGTCATATTTGATTGTTATCTCAATTTTTTTTTTATATTCACGAATCCTAAACTTGCCTTATAGTCCCTATAATCTTGAGTAAGAATTGTTCAAGTCTCTGTACATATATAATACATTATGTACCTTCTTTTAATTAACCACATAGAATTATAATTGTTTCACATTTAGTTATTCATTAAAATCTTTAAACTATACCATCAGTATCCAGCACGTATTTGGAAATATTTTTTTTTTTTGATTTTAAAGTTATTTACTGAGGACGAGGTTATATTTAATATCGAACACTGCCATCATCATGGAATGTTGTTCAGAATTCGAATCGTCATGTATAAAAAGTTAAATAATTACCAAAACTGTCTAATTTAATGAGTCTTTAATTTTATATAATTTATACTTGGTAACCATATTTCACGTTTTTTTTCTGCACTCCAACTATGGCTCTACCCCAACAACCGGCTTCTCCAGATTTGGAGCCAACGTTCTCTTAAAATTGTATCAAAGTTAAAGACTATTAAGAGATTTGATCGTGTGAGTGTGACTCTCCCGATCTTTAATCAACAAGTGAGCTGAGCTAAAAATTAAATGACGACAGTGATAATAATAATGAGTCAACTCAAATTGAAATAAAATCTCCAGATCTGCCTGCAGTTGGGTCGCTCATGTCAAACTGATCAGCAGTCAGTTCGAGTCGATCGGGGCAGAAATTCCGCCAAAGTCCAGCACCAAGTCGCGTGTAAATATTTCAACAAATAAACGTGAGTGAGTTTTCTCCTTGATTTTTTTTTTATTTGAGTGAAACTTTACTCTGTTATTAAACAAATAAAAAGTGCAATATATTAAAGAAAAAAACGTTGCAAGCAGCGTTTTTTCTTGATGAAAAAAGCTATTTATTTGAGGTTAGCTCACTACCTCAACATTGCAACCAGCATAACTGAAAAAATAGAACATCAGTCGTCCGTTTCTTATCAATTTGTGAACCTAAAAATCGACTTTCTACCCCCACTCTGCGGTTTAATTGAATCGAACAAATTTTGAAAGAAGTGTTAGCAAAATACACAACTCTGTACACATTTTGACAGAACTGAATGCATGAACACAATTATTTCACTTATCTGTTCCTTCCATGAACCGGAATGCCGGCCAGTTCCCCCCAAATAATTGTTTTATCACATTTGGATCTCGTATTGGGTTTAAAAATAAATCAAAATCCCACGTTTAATGAATTTGTTGTTCGAAAGACATGGTCTAGAAATTAAAAATACAATCATCAAATGATAAATGATCAAAAACAAACAATTTGAACTTTCACTTTCGTATTGGACTTGTAAAATTGAATTTTTTTTTTGTCAACCATTATCATTAACTGTGTGCGCAACACGTTAAACTGATATGTACGTTCTAAAAGTAAGTGCGGTTGCATAACATAAACATACCTTTTCTATATTAATTCATGTCATTGAAGTGGAACCTCTTATTAGTTAGATAGTGTATTTAATTTTTTTTTAAATAACCCCGATTTTAGTAACTATTACCACCCATTTTATCTTTTAGTTGATATATTCTCTTAAAAACGTGTTTTTGAGAGAGTGAATTGCATTTTCCATTCACCAACTTATCGTTTTTTTGCCGGTTGAGGTCAAAGCATTGAGTTCAAGTTCAATGACACCCAATAAAATTGTCTGAAAGAATGGCAGTATTTAAAATTAATTCTCACTGTCATTGTGTCCCTGAGGAATTGTGTGGAATTTCACTAGACAAATGCGTAGGTTTCTCCAATTTTTTTTTAAATTAAATAAAGATGACCATTGAAATTGTGGTTGGCTTGGCTTTAATTAGAAATCAATGAAATTAATACAAACAATGGTAAGTGTCAGTTAAATATATTTTGAACGGTTCTCTACAAAGGTATTTTAGAAATGTCATTCCAAATGACTCAGTTTTATTTATTTGAGGAAATGTCGAAAAAATTGCAAATAAAAGGCACACCCGAGACCCGACACCCGAGTGCAACCTACCTACCTACATATATGTTTATGTGTGCATAGAAGCAGTGGCTTTAAACCGGGAATGATTAATTGAAACGTGTGTTGCATGGTTGCATCTTTTGCTGGAGAAAATGTAAACAATAAAGTAGGTCGAAAGAATTTGCTCTTATATCTATCTACTCACTATCTTCCAATATGTTTATAAATTTGGAAAAGAAAATCACATTTTTAGTTTTATTGAAAATAGCAATCAAACAATTAAAATTAGTCTGAATGTTCGTTAAGTCTAAAGGAACCTATACAATTATTATGCGATTATACATAAGTACCTACTATACCGCAGATGATAGAGAAACATATTTGAGGTACTGGCAAAATTCTGTCTTTCTGTCTGTATGTACGGATGAATTTTGGACTACCAACAGCCTGACGGTTGGGCCAATCATCTTCAAGTTCAGAACATATCACCCACTTGATTTTGCAGGTATCTGCTTTTTATATGAAACTTAATTCAAATGAATGATTAGTAGGTAGGTGTATACTAGTATATTGTACTATATACTATACAAATACATTAGTTCAGGGTTACCTATACAAAAGTAACCGCAATTACCTATAATTAAATTTATAGTTTTTTTTTTATTTAAATAAAATGATGTAAAGAATTTAAAAAAAATGGTTGCCAGCTCCCCCAGTCAGCCGCAGCCTTAAGCTTACCGGGTGTAAAGTTACATGTTCAACATAATGTTCAATTCCTGCAGTCATGTTTTTTTTGTATTATAATGTTTAATGATATACGATAATTTTGGCGACGCAATTCTAATAGATTAAATAAAAAAAATTAACTTTGGGAAGGGGACCTATCTCAAACCCCCCCCCCCCCCCCCCCCCCGTTTTGGCGGGTGGGGCGATTTTCTAAAAAAAAGCACTTGCATTGGAAAAAAAATATTTAAAAATAACGTTAAAACTTACAATGATGTCATATTCCATTTTTAAAGCCCAAAGTCAGCTCTCTATCATATAGTTTTTTTAAATTTTTATTTTCAAAATCAAATTAAAAAAAAAAAAATAAAAAGGTCATATCGATTTTTTTATTATTAAAATGATGTGTACTAAATTTGTTTTAAGTATTTATTACTCCAATTTACTGGCTGAACACAATGGTGAAGCTGAAGCTGAAGTATGAAGCGCAAAAGTGTAGTGATGAAGCTGACTAAAACACAATTGTGAAGTACGGTATGTCAATTTTGCTGCCAAGAATATAAAACATATATATATATATATATCTTGAATGCTATCGAAATATTACTCCACACTTGCGCCTTCTTTTCAATATTTTTTTTATAGTTGGGGTTTGGTTAAATCCCATAAAATCTTCTCTTTTCTAACCAGCTCTATAAATAATTCCGTGTTTCCCTCACGAATTTTGTTTTCGTTTGATTAAGCTAGTTCAAGTTTCTTGAGATATCAGAGTGAATTTATCAGTAATTTTCAATGGATCTGAGAAAAAAGAGATCTGGGATAGTTCAGAAACATTGAAATAGCCTATTTTGTTACTGTGAAATGTCAAGATGAAGCTGAAGCGTGAAGAGCTTCAGTTTCACCATTGTGTTCAGCTAGTTATTCTTAATTGAACACTGAAAACTAAATGACGTTACATTCTGTATTGTCCGTATCGATTCCTACAGCCTCGATTGGGCCGATATTTGCTTAAAATTTGGTGTATAGTATTTTTAGAGTACTTACCCGACAGTTTTTTTCAAATAGGCTTTCCAGCTCTTAAATTAACGGTACCTGCCATATAACTTTTAATGGGAAACTTATTTTTCTCGAAAACGGTTCAAACGATTTTGTTAAATTTTCTAAATGGTGTTTTCTATGCAAAGTCTATCCATTTGGTTTGAATGGATTTTTCAGGAAGTCTTATAACGGTACACCCTATATAACCGGTTTCTTTAAAATCAGACTTCTTAACTATTTGACGGATTTTGATGAAATTTTCAAAATAGATAGTGTTTTATGATTCAAATAATATTGCCTATTTAAAATTTCAAAAATTTTCAGTTTCTTGAAATTTAAAAATTTTTTTTTTTAAAAACTTGTTTTTTGAATATTTTGAAAATGAATCGATATTTTCTTTTTATTTCTGTCCTAGTATTAATGATAGATTTCTTCAAATTGATATACTCAAAGAAATTTTAAAATATCTTTTCGAAGTTTTTCAAAAAAAAAAAAAACATATTTTTTGAAAAAGCTGGTCGAACGATTTTGAAATGAAATAAATTGCACGTACTTGCTCATATGTGCGGTCACATTGTAGAATGAAATTTAAGAAAATTAAAGTTAAGATCAAAGCATTTATTCGATTTTTGTGACTTTTGATTGTTCGAATAAAGTACGTAAAATTGTATTGAGTGAAATAATTTAAACGCCATTTTATTTTATTTTTTAAATGTTAAACTGTTTTTTTTTTCAAAATTTTAGGAACGGTAATTGTAAAACAGATTTTGTTTAACATATTTAAAAAAAAATTATTCAAGAATACAAACGTAAGCACAAAAATAACACATTTAAAAACAAAATAAAAAAAATCATCAACCCGTTTTCAAAATATTGATTTTTCAAAAAAAAAAAAAAATTTAATTATTAAAAATACAGAAAAGTTTTCAAAAAAAATAATGCGAAATTACTCACGCTACCTACATCTTTTTGAATATAAAATTTCTCAAGAAAGTCGAAAAAACAGTCCTATGGGGGTGCCCCGTGGCTTAGTGGTTAGTGTGACCTTTGTATATACACTGCACATAGAAAGTGTATATACAATGGCGTGACGGACTGCTCAGCGAATGAGCCTGGGTACTGGCTCTTGCGAGGAACTGACCAAACCTCCAAGACTAAAATTTGTCTCCAAAAAGTGCATCTTATGTAGCCGTTCGGACTCGGCGGTAAACTGCAGGTCTCTTCCATTCTTACAGATTAACAACACATACACAGGAATGTGTGTGTCGCGCCAATAAAAAATGGGGGGTTTTTAGCCAACCAACTTGTTTTTTTTTCATTCTATTTTTTTTATTTTTTTTAGCTCAACTATTAACGGTACCTGCCATATAAACTGCTTATTTTTCTCGAGAAATATGTACCTACATATTTTGGTGAGCAAAAATTAAGTTGGAGGGGCTAAAAACGTTACCCCCCCAAATTTTATTATTCGACACATAAGAGCAAGTATGTGCGATCCAGTCGTGCAATTTATTTTTAAATATCTTGCTATAATTTGCACTCTGTTCATTTTGTGCCTAAAAGAAACTAGCCAAAAAAAAAGTAAAAGAAATGAATTTTTCTTTAATGATGTGATTAATCGAGATACAATTTTACTTGTAAGACCTTTCTGTTAATCCTGTAGCGTATTTGGGTATTTTCTTGCATCACTTATTTCTAGTACTACGAGGTCATTTTAGCGTTCCATTACAGTGGACAATTGGTACGAAAGTTAGCGAAAGCTGCTCGAGTCTCTGCTTTAATGGTATGGCGCTCATCAAAAATCACCAAAACAGACAAGTTTTCATTGATAAAGAAGCTTAAATCAAATACATTTGTATTATCCGGCAAAACGGTTTGCTCGACGTGCAAAAGGTCAAGCTTTTAATCAACTGTACATTTAAAAACTAAATTTTAAAAAAAATCCACTTACAATAAATTATTACAATTTATTTAAAAAAAATTAAAAAAAATATTAAAAATACAAAAAAAGTTATTCGAAATATTTCAATTTAAATACTATACATCTTCTTGAATATCAATTTTATTTGTAATCGGTTTATCGGTTCTCGAGAAAGTCGAAGAAAAAATAAATGTCCTATGGGAGGTGCGTTCTTCGCACCATTTAAATTTTGTTCACCAAAAAATAATCCACACCTACAAGTTACAATAGTACACTGATTTCTTGCGTTAGAGGAAACCATATGATATTGATGTTACAAACAGTCCCCCTCATGGTGATAACGCCATCAATCGTCTGCTAGCCCGCAGAGGCAGCATTAAGGAGTAATGGTGGGTTAAAAGTACTATTTTTCTGAAAATAGACCTAGTGAAGGAAACCATTTCAAATGCATCCAATTCCAACGCCCTCGATACCCTGAGTTCGAAAATGTTTGTGACAGACGTCTTACAGGCCGCCAAACCAAACCAGATGCTATTTGTTTGGCCTTGTCACACTCAATTTTTAAGCTCGCGAAAGGCTTAAGTCACTCAAAAACAAACTTTTCTGGTTTGCAGAACCTTGTTGCATTTTTCCAATGTTTCATTAGTGAATATGCCTTAACGTTTCCTGTGGTTTCGATGCACTTTCCGCTGTGAAGTACACAGTTGATAGCTGAGAAATTTCACATTTTTAATTATATTTATGTTTTTATCACAGAAACTTAAACTGAAACGTTTACACCAATTTTTTTATAATATTGTGAACATTTTATCTGTATCTATGCAAAAATACTGAGTAGCCTTTCGCGAGCTTAAAAATTTCTTATAAACAAAAAAATACAAAACGCTGATTGTGACAAGGCCAAACAAATAGCGTCTGTCAGGGGTTTGGCGGCCTGTAAGACGTCTGTCAGGGGTTTGGCGGCCTGTAAGATGTCTGTCACTACTTACTTTTAACCCACCATTGCTCCTTGATGCTGCCTCTGCGGGCTGGCCGACGATTAAGGGCGCTATTATCTTGAGGAGGACTGTTTGTAACATCAATATCATCTGGTTTCCTCTCACGCAAAAAATCTGTTGCGGGCTCTTAGACTAATTTGTTTTCATAAATCCTTGCTTTGTTCATGTGTTTCCACATTCTTATTTTATCTCTAATGCCACCTTTTTAATATGGGTCAAACTATGATTAAAACTTTCCTATTAATCAGATTTGAATCATATGTTTCCCATTCTTATAGAAATTCATGTATTATTTCCTCTTTCAAATAAATTTACGGTAAGACACGCAAGTATAAATAACTATGTATATGCACGTATCTGTTTGCTGACAAAATTTTATTGCATAAAATGCGAACAAATAAACAATCACAAAAATAATTCTTTTTAAAAGATTAAGAGGATATCTTAAAGAACTCACTAGTCATTTCATTTATAATATTTCCGAAGAAGTTCTACCGGATAGGAAGCTATCAAACCGTTCAAAGTTCAATCAATCGAATTTCCATCCCAGATTGGTGAATCCAGTTTAAATTAATATTGCGCCAAAAAAAAATTACTCGTCATTAAAGTACTAAAAAAAAGACTTTGGATAAGATAAGTAAAATAAAAAAGTCAGATAACATTAAATAAATGCTATTTCGATAATCATACGTTCTACATTCTCCACAAATATTTCCATTTTATCGATATAGTTGAAATCTTTTCTTCATTCATTTGAACAGAGTCAAACATTAAACATCTATAATGCCCCATGTGGACAGCGAGGAAAACAAATTGCGCTACCGACGAACTCAAAGTGTAACTCGCGCAGAAGAAATAACCACAAAGGAAGAAAAACAGAGGAGAGTGCAACCTGATAAACCGTTAGTTAAAATATTTTTTCAATTTGTTCAAATATGCATAAATTACATTGATTTAACTTTTTGACAGATGTCACAGACCTAGAGATTCACTATTCTCATGGAGTTCGGGATTTGACAATTTTACTGGCCTCGTCAATTGGGGCTTCCTCTTGCTGACCATTGGTGGATTTCGTTTGTGCTTAGAGAATTTACTCAAGTAAGTTTGAAAAAAGATTTGAAAAAAAAAATGTTTTTTAATCGTTTTTTTTGTATCAAGATATGGCATCAGAATAAATCCTGTCCAGTGGTATATTGTGCTAAGCGGGAAAAATGAAGGCGAAGGACATCCGTCTTTAATGCTTGTTGCATGTAAGATATTTAAGATGGAGTTAAGTTTAAATTATGAAACAAGACCATTTCAGATTCGATTGTTCCTATGAGTATGTGTCTATTAATTGAAAAAGGACTAGCAGCGGTAAGTTTTTTTTATTATTATTAAGCTTAAAGTATTTTTTACCTAAAGGCGTTTCAAATCCAATGACATATGTAAGTTGACTCCTTTGCCGATATTTGTACATATATGCTCTTTTCTGTTCTGAATGGTTGTGACAGTTTTGTCATCTTTTTTACGGAATCAAAAACAAATGGTAAAAAGTCAAAAACAATAGTATTCGGGTCTAATAAATGTATCAACAATATGAACACCATTATAGACTTCCAGTCCAGAGATAATCGATCATAAAAATACCTAGGATTTTCATTAAAATTAACTATGTATTTGGATCAGTGTGAAAAGTCTTCAACGCTACAATAAACAGATGTTTCAACTATGGAAGGAAATTTACGAATTTAAATTTAGAAGAAATTGGAAATATTCTATGGTAATTCTTAAATTTATTTAAAAAAAAACTTTAAAACACAATTGATTTTGAAACAGACTTACCTCGAATATTCCATCTAACTTAAATTCAAGTTGATAACCAAAGCTGACAAGCGCGATTATTTTGATTCCTTTTAAATGGGGATATATGAAGTCCCATCCAATACTGTTGTGAGTTTGGTGATGTATATGATTTAAAAACAGTTATTTATCAGTCAACACAATAAGATAAAATAAAAAACAGTTTGAAAACGGTTGTTTAAGATTAGAACCAAAATACTTGACTTGAATACTTAAACCGATGAAAATTTGTATTTTTTTTAGGTGAATTTAGAAATAATCATGGATTTGTTTTTTTTTTAATTTAAAATTTCGTGTTGTTACTTTTCTTTTTAAATATTTAAATCGGTAAAGGTGTTATCGACAAGGTAAAAAAAAACAGCAATTGAACGTAGTTTTATTGAAATAACGCCATCCAAATGTCTTTCGTCGAGTTCCACATAGTGTTCGAAACGTAGCCTCGTGTTCCACGCCAAACGCTGCATTAAGTTCGGTTTAATTGCACTGATTTCATGACAATTGTTTTTCCTTTAACTCCACAACAGTTCGCATTAGCGTAAACTCTCTCTTTGAAGCAGCCCCATTAAAAATCCATTGGAGTGACCAAGCGTTATTCTTAAAGGGAATGATTAGTTTTTTTTTTGGGAAAATTTCGCGAAGCAAATTCATTAAAGTTCTTTCCGTATGTGGGGTTGCACCTGTTGGAACCATGTAAAATAAAGAAATAAATTTATTGGCGCGACAGCTCCTCAAGGATCCAAGGCCTTATACTTGACTTATACTCTCAACCATTCCTGTGTGTGTGTTGTTAATCTGCAAGAATGGAAGGGACCAGTTTACCGCCAAATCCGAACAGCTATATGAGATGCACTTTTTCGAGACAAATTTTACTCTTGGAGGTTTTGTCAGTTCCTCGCAAGAGGCAGTACCCCGGAAAAGAAGGTGGTTATGAGCTGGATTCGAACCCAGGCTCATTCGCTTAGCAGTCCACTATGCCACGGGGCACTAACTGGAACCATGTTCATGATGAGAAAGATGGATGAGCTGAAATGAGATGTTGGTCCAACAATCAGAGTAGTGAAGCATGAATTTGAAGTAGTAAAAAGTAGCAGCTCAATCCAACAGAATCTACTATAGCTCTTCAAATCTATAAATCTTACCATAAAAACTAAGCTCCTACTGTGCAAGTATATAGTCTAACAGTATTCACAAACGGATCCGAAACTTGGGTGCTTGCTAAAAGGCACTCGATCTCTTAACAACATTCTAGGTTTAAGTCTTACTGAAGAGGATAAAATCATGAAAAAATCTACCTCGAAAAGATGTATAATTTATTTTTTCCACAACAATAGACTCCGGTGTGCTGGACTCTAGCTCGGGTGACCGAAAAGGAACCATCTTTGAGTCTTTTAAGTTATTCTTATCGTAAAAGGAGACCAGCACGCATTGGGTTTGAAACTGGATGGCGTCGGCCAGTAATCAGTTATCCCGCACAGGATAATTTTATTGAATTTCAATAGCATGGCCCTTCCAAGCCTATTATCAAAAATTCATAGATAATCGCTCTTGGAATTTCAAATGCACTTCCGTACTGAAATTCGTGGATTTTCACGTAAACTCTTTGCTGCCAGTTCAATTTTGTTGGGATTCCTTATAGGTTAACCAGGCCCTGGACTATGCTGAAGCAGTTGCCTGGAGTCTCTGTATTCAGCAACGAAATAAATTCACACTCGGTTCATGACAAAACTGTCAAAATCTGATTGGTGATTTCAATGATACAAGGAATTTTTGAGCACTCCTCTCCTTCTCGACGTAGTTCTCAGGGTCCTTCTTTGAAGCCCCGACTTGTATGCTTCTTGTTTAACAACAAAACTTGTGTGAACTAATAAAAATGCTAGTCGGTTCAATCTAATTTGATAAAACAGCAATAGCGATGTGTAGTACGTCGGCTTTCGCAAACGTTGGATCGCTTGTTCAAGGTTCAAACCCAGCTAGGGACCGAAAAAAGGTTTTTCGAATTAATTGAATATAAAAGCGATTAAGCACCACTAAAGGAGTCTGATGATCGGGTTGGCTCCCGCGAAATAGCTATAACTCCAGGCTATGAACTTGTACACATAGATTGTTGTTCATTCGAAAAAGCTTCTACTGTGTAAGAGTGTAGACTGCAACCTACTTGCGACAGCAACCTAGTTGCTAATGTGGCAAACACATAAAAACACATTACTTGTTTAGCTGTATGTGCTTGCCGACACTCATCAAAGCTGGGGTTTCGTTATGGTGGCCGTGTAAAACCCAGCACTTCAGAGGTGGCTTCGTTAATGGCATTTTGGCATGGAGGTTAGTTGACTCGGTCGGAAAAGCACATAGCGATTTCTTGCCATTGCATCATGCGATGTTAAACTTCCTCTCGGTATTCTTGGGGTTGGCAGGGATATCCTCAGCCGTACCTTGGCTACAACGAGGTAGGCGTCCGAATCAATGTTTCCCCTTCGAAAGTTCGGACATCCATGATACTGGAGTAGTGCCTTGCATCGATCGCAATGTGGTCAATCTGGTTGACAGTTGATTGATCAGAGCATCTCCAAGTCCTTTGTTTGAATGGTGTATGAGGCGTGGGAACTGCGTAATAGCTATTACAATATTTCGCCTCGCAGGTGGAGTCGTGCAGGCTGTGTTTTCCGATTGTACCACCAAAGACATCTTCTCCCTAGCTTGGCGTTAAAGTCGTCTAGGACAATTTTAATGTCATAGCTAAGGCACTGCTCATATGTTTCGTCCAGGACCTTAAAAAACTTTCTTTGGTGTCATCTTTTTCCTCTTTGGCAAATTTAGCCTTGATGCGGATTGTCATGAGGCGTTCGTTGGCAAATTTGTAGCTCAAAACCTCTTCCCGGAGTCTGCTTACAACGCCGAATCCACATCCAAATAAGCGCTGTTTTTTTTGTGTCAGTTGCCATATTTGTTTGCCTGGCCATTCCCAACTCATTTCTTAGATGGCGGTTATATCTGCCTTACAGTAGTCCAGGACATAACATTCCACGTACGTTACCCTTATTTCGTTTGCAGGGTTCGTCATTTGTGAATCCGTCCGTATCAGAGACTTGTGATTGCTTCGCAGCTAATTTTTTGTATACATGCCCAGGAAGTTACCCCGACGGCCCGACCCTCAACCTGGATGACCAAGTCCTTAAAGGACAAAGAGCCGGATAAGCCGCTCCTTATAGGCTTGAGCTTCGAAAACTTCGTAGTAGCCCATATAAGGTGTTAAGTAGTTAAGTCTGACTGGTAGACGCCACTGTTGAATTATTCTACTGCCGTCTGGATGCAAGTTGTACTATAGTGGTAACACACTACAAGGCAACCGATGTTCACCACGTGGAGGTGAGAGCAGGAGTTGATAGACAGAGGTGGATTCCGGGTGCTTGTACCCTCTTGGGGACGCATGTCTACCCTTTGAACTTCGGTCCCTCTAAATAGTCGTGTGAATTTTTTTGGGATGCCGAATTCGCTCATGGCCTTATAAGGATCTATCCTGGCTATGTTATCGTAGGCGGCTTAAAAGTCTATAAAAAGATGGTATTTTGAAATAATAAACTCTAGACTTTATTCCATCTCTTGTCTAAGGGTTAACATCTGATCAATTGTTAATTTGCCTGGTGTGAAAACAGATTTATAGATTCCAAGAAATTTTAATTTGATTTATCTAATCTGTAGGGCTTATTATATTATATATATCCCGCTTTTGAACAGGTGATCCTTCATGACACTTGGATTGAGTTTAAAAAAGAACATTTAATAAGCGACGTTTTTTTTACAAAAACAAAGACCTGATTTTTTTGGAACATACATTTACTGATTTTACATTAGCGAATACAAAAATAAACAAGCAGCTAGTCTGACTACGAACAAATTAACAAGATCGAAATAAACGTCTTTTACTTGAAAGTACAATAACCAATAAAAAAAATGCATCTTAACCAATACGAACTCCAGCACTTTCGCAATATTTCTGTAAAACTTGTTTATGATTATCTCCCAAAGTTCCTATCAGTCCTGGTATCTCCACTGGTCGCGACTGCACTAATTTAGCCAACGATTGAGCAAGGAACTTCCTTCCATCTGAAATATCGGCTAAGAAATCATGACTCTTTGGCTGGGCAAAGTTCAACTGTGAAAAAGCTGCTTGATATCCAGGTGTGTCGTCTACTTCAACAAAATGATCACCATCGCAGGTTGACTGATCTGGTGGCAATTCGAACATTTCCACCAAAGCTTGTAATAAACGTGCCCAACTTTGAACATAAGGCGGTGCCAGCATCGCCGGACATTCAGTCAATATTTTAGATATACCCACAGCAACGATTTTGCGATCCATTTCTGTGCATACCTTAGCCATATCTGGAACGAAGACACGATCTACAACCATGCCAAACATTGCATTCTGAATTTGATCGACCAATTCCACCAGAGACAATGCTCCCAACTTGGATGTGTAATAGCAGAAGAACACTATGAGACCACGAACGTATTTTGTTGTCTTCGATAGCGACAATCGCTGGAAGAGCAATGCAAAGATTTGACGCATTCTCTCTTCCAGTTCGGCAAGTGGGTAGTATGTGAGAAGATTTTGCATCAAATAGAATCCTTCGTGATCGTTGGATTTGGAGGCAATCATTTTTTGAAAAACTCCAAGCACGGCGTTCTGGAAAAAATAATGAATTTTTTTTTAAGTCCTTCAATTTGAGTATTCTCAAAAACTTACCAACTTTCCCATAGCACTTATTTGCTGAGATCCTTGTCTAATAAATGCACAAATAAGTCGAATCAAAGGTGTGACATTGCCTGGCCTGTCCCAAAGAGCTGGCGCTAGCAGGCACGGAAACAGAGCCCAGTATGGCTCGGGAATGGAACCAATTCCCTCCCGAATTTCCAACAAAAGAGAGAGCATTTGGAAAACGTATGGCATAAATTCCAAAATATCCTGCTGAAGAATTCCTTGGAAAACTGGGAAGAGTGCCTCTTCGAAGGAACTCACTGCAGATGCTTCGGTTTTACAAACGATTCTATAAAAAAGTTATTTTTCTAAGCTTAAATCGAGATTGGAGTAAAAAACAAAATACAACTTACATTATGGCCAGAGATAAGGTTTCAAACAGATAATGATTGAAGTGTGGCTTGGAGGGGTTCTTTGCCACTTGGGTGAGTATTTCTGTGAGTCGGGGTAGGGCCACAGCCATGTAGGGCATAGTTGATCCTTGCAAAGTGTTAAAACTTCGCATAATTGCTGAAATTCAATTGAAATCATTAGAAAAGGTGAGATTTGCATTTTTTTAACGTCCTGGGTTTTATAAGGCCAGCACAGGGAAAACCTATGATTTTTCGAGTGTCGGCAAATACTTGTAACTATACGAGGAGTCGTGCTGCAAAGAAGAACAAGAAATGCTAACAGTACATGCTATTGGGGAAGTAGGAAGATATTACTGCAGGAATGATGTTCAAAAATTTTCCCAAAACATAAGAAGGAACGCTCAAGGCTACAGAGCTCGAAACGAAACACGATCACAGGAAAATCGTACTAGAATGGCATAAAGAATATGAAGAGGCCATTTCGCTCATAGCTAAAATAAACTATACAGTCTGAGCGAAACAGTCCATCAATTCCAGAAAATAAATCCAACGGCGAGGTCTTGGGCATACCATAGGGAGCTATAACTTTAAAGTAATTAGGGACTTTCTCTATATGTCGCTATCTACTCAGAGCCCCACCATCAAACGAAGAATGATGTTGACTAATCGCTGCTTTCTCAAGCTAAGTGTAGCAAAACTATCCGGGTCACTTTATAGTGTTCTCACTATCTCAGACGAGTCCGTTGCTGCATAGGTATTGGCAAAAGTGTGTAAAAACGCTAAAGGCTTTTTCGAACAAAAAAATGTTCAGGTGAGTTTTGGTCCCGTATACATATTGGTAGGTGGACCAATGATAACTTACTTTACCTAAGGTGGTGTTACAGCCCGGGATGGAATGGGCTTCAAGCAACAGACTTCTCCAGTCTGCTCGGTCCCTAGCTATGTCTCCAGTTTTGCACGTAAAGTTGTTCGAAGTCTACTTCTACTTGCATTCGTCACTTAAAACTTCCTTTACTGAGCTGACTCTCCGGGGAATCGAAGCTACAAACTGAGACGTTGAACTTTTACTTTTTTGGCTAGGTCTGTGTCGTTGTACAGCCCGTATAGTTCTTCGTTGTATATTCGCCATTTATTGCAACCTGGCATCGGAGAACGAAATCCGTGACTCTTGAATGTAAACAAGAGGGACTATCGTCATCAAGACCAGCAAGACCAGACAGATATTTGCTTACGTAAACGACATCAACAGAAGCCCACAAGCTGTAAATATTCTTTTATCCAGAACGAGCAGGCGGAACAAAACATGGGGCTACATATTAATGAAGGGACAAACCAAGTAGGATATGTCTGCGAAAAAAGTTGATCCAATTATCAGAGTAGTGGAGCATGAATTTGAAATAGTGCAGTCCTTTAACTACCTTGAATCAAAAGTAGCAGCCGGTAATAATATGTAGGAAGAAATACGCTGGCGGTTGCAAAAATCTAACAGAACCTACTATGGTCTGTCGACGCTCTTTAAATCCAGAAACCTTACCATAAAAACTATGCTGCTGCTGTACAAGACAATTGGTTTACCAGTACTCACATACGGATCCGAGGCATGGGTGTTTATAAAAATGCACTCTGATCTCATACTCACGATCGAGAGGAAGTAGAATTTATTATTATTATTATAAGTTTATTAACAATAAATTTAATTACATTGTCAATAAATAAAAAGAAATATTTAGCTTGAGCTGCTAGGGCTTTCAGCTAGTAGAAAAAAGAAAAGAGGTTATAAAAGGTTTTCTAAATTAAGTGCTGTCATCAGCCTATATACATTATTTACATTGTCGTATGTGACTTCGGCTAAGAGGTCGGATAGGTTTTTTTGAACAATAGATTTGCTTTTTGAGTTGACTTGGTTGCATAACGTAAGGTGACTTATGGTAAGTGTTTGGTTTTCGTTGCAGAAGTGGCAAGTTGGGGGTGTTTCATTGGTGAAAAGGTGTTTGTGGGTTATGTTGGTGTGACCCATCCGCATTCGTACATATATTTTGATCTTTTTGTGCGATATGTTATTAGGGTAGATGACTCTTTCAGCATTTGGGTTAAATTTGGTGTAGATGTGGGCATAGTTTGACCAAGTATTTTTCCGCTTGTATTTCCATGTCCTGAGAAGATATTTTTGTATGTCTTTTTTGTTATACGCATAGAATGTTATTAAAGGTTGTTTTAAAGCTAATTTGGCTGCGTCATCTGCAGCTTCGTTTCCATTAATCCCGCTGTGCCCTGGGATCCAGATGATTTTTAGCTTTCCGTCCCTAGAAATGAGCTTCTGGCGGATGGATTCGATGATTTCACTGTTATTGTTTGTGTTTTCTATGGCTTTAACGGAAGAGAGGCTATCCGTAAATATGATAGTCTTGTTGTTTTTAGATTTGTTGATTGCAGTGAGGATTGCAAAAGCTTCTGCAGTAAATATCGAGGTGAAAGCTGGGAGATGACCTTTACAAATAATTGTAAGGTCTTCTGCAACGACTGCGAATGATGTTCCGTCTTGTGTTTTTGAAGCATCAGTAAATATAAAATTCCATCCTTGCTCCTTATGGTTATATGCTATCTCAGAAAACATGGATCTGAAAGCATCGTTACTGGTTGATTTAATGGAATGTTTGCTTATTTCGGAATGTATGGAGGTTGTTGATAGATTCCAGGGCGGACAGGAAGTTGACTTTAAATTCTGGGTGATAATAGGTATGTCGGAATCTTTTGCTAATGTTAGAGCGGAGGCTAGTGTTGATTGAAGCCTTGCATTTTTTTTTCGTTTGAGAATCTTTTTGACGTCGTTTTTGATAGGTGATTTTCTGGAAGAGTTTATTTTTTGTATCGTGACCGCAGTTAGATATTCGATTCTTTCATTTAGTGTTGGTAATCCAGCGTCTGTTAAAAGGTTCCGAATCGGAGTTGTACGAAAGGCCCCCATGCCACTCCTGATAGCTGCGTGGTACGGCGTTGTGATCTGTTGAATAGATGATTTTGAACATTTACCGTATATGGGAAGGCCGTAGTCAATCTTTGATAAAATAATAGATTTTATTACATTTATAATGGTATTAATATTACAGTAGCTGTGTTTTGAGGAAAGATATTTAATTACGTTAACTCTAGCAGTAAGGTTCTTTCTTAAATTAATACAATGGTTTTTAAATGTAAATCTAGAATCAAATATTATACCAAGTATTTTAGCAAAGTTTACATTGATTATGTTAGTGTTATTTAATTGTACAGATATATTTTTATTACATTTATGTTTTTTACATATATGAAAAAGTGTACATTTTGGTAAAGAAAGTTTTGATCCTGAGTGGTGCCCCCAATCTGAAAGGTTTTTCAGAATGTTGGTGAAAGTGTTACCAAGAGACGTTAAGTCTTTGCATTTGGAGTAAACTATAAGGTCGTCGGCATATAATGTATGGCCTACTATGTTGTGTCGGTCGATTATGGAGCTTATTTCATTAAATGCTATTATAAAGAGGGCGACAGATAGGGGGGATCCTTGCGGAATTCCATTTTTCAGGTTATGAATAGACGAGTAGGTGCCGTTCGCCTTGATACGGAAAGATCTGTTGCTAAGAAAGGATTTTATGTAATTTAGCATTTTGGGTCCAGTTTTCCAGCTGATCAGTTGTTTTATAATGACATGTATTCCTATTCGATCAAAGGCTTTTTCGAAATCAATCAGAAGCAAAGAGAGGTGGTTTTTTTCTGATAGGGATGAGGAAATTATTTCATCCAGGTGGAGAAGTGCGTCGATAGTACCCCGTTCTTTTTTAAAAGCCACTTGGCGGTGATCGATTAGATTGTTTTTTTCCAGGAACCAGAATAATCGCCTCGAAATTATTTTTTCCAGGACTTTGCCTGTACAAGGGAGGAGCGATATAGGCCGGTACCCGGAAATAACAGAAGGGTCCTTATTAGGTTTAGGTATAGGGACAATATTAGCTATTTTCCAGGATTGTGGGATTATGCCGTCATTGAATATTTGATTGAATAGGTTCAACAATCTTTTCTTAAAGATTGTTGAACTATTTTTTAGCATGGCATAAGATATGCGATCGAATCCGGGGGTTGTTCCGTTAATCAGGTGTAGACAACTTTCTAATTCTATCATATTTAAAGGACATTCAATCAGAGCTGCAGAGGGATTAGTAGTGTATGATGGGATTGCTAGGTTGAGAGTTAACTGTTTTTGCTGTATAAAAGTGGGATGGAAGCTTGCATCATCACCAGAAAGTTCCCATGTTTTGGCAAAAAATTCAGTAATCTCTTCGGGACACGTTATCGTGTTTGTTTCGGTTTTTATAACTTTGATTGAGTGGGGGACGTAGTTCCCAGTGAGAGCTTTTATGTCCGTCCATATTTTTTTAGATGTGGAGCTTGGGTTGATGTTTGAGGTAAATTTTTCAAAACATTTAATTTTTTCTGCTTTAACAGCTTTTCGAAATTTAGCGTTAGATTTACGGTAGAATACGAGATTATTGTCCGTGGGGTGTTTCTTAAAAATTCTCCAGGCTTTTTGTTTAATTTGACGGAGTTCGCCCAAGCTTTTGTTCCACCAGGGAACAATCTTACTGTAGGTATTGTTTGTTGATTGCGGTATAGCGACATTTGCAGCGGATCGTATACATTTATGCAAAATGGAAGCTTCTTTGTTAATATTGTAAGATGTATTTCTCTGTGAAATTTCATTTGAGAGGGTTAATTGATATAGTTCCCAATTTGCTTTGTCGAGGAGGAATTTTTTGTGCAATTTTATAGGTGTTATGTTGTGTCCTAGAGAGATGGTTGTGGTGATCGGAAAATGGTCGCTTCCGTGTAGGTGGTCCGAGACGGACCATGTGGAGTTTGGAGTAAGAGATGGTGTAACGAGGGTAAGATCAACATGTGTGAACGTTTTGTGTGTCGAAAAATGAGTTGGGCGACCGTCATTTAAGATCGCGAGACCAAAGTTGGTGATGAATTGTTCAACTATTTTTCCACGACTATTACATGTGTTAGAACCCCAGGAGGGGTTCCACGCGTTGAAATCGCCGGTAAGAATGATTGGGGTGTTAATACCAGTTAAGATGCAGTCAAGGTCGTTGCGAGAAAAGTGTTGTTCTGGTGGAATATAAACGCAGATTATTGTGAGTTTTATTTTTAGTTCTACTTGGGCTGCTATTGCTGCTACAGTTGAGTTGATTTGTAAAAAATTGTGTGGAATGGATTTGTGGACAAGAAGAGATATTCCCTGCTTAGAAGTGGTGTTTGAGGGTAAGTTATAGAAGCAGGATGAGTATTGTTTTGGGCAGAAAGGTTGATGATTGTGTTTGATATGAGTTTCTTGTAACGAAATGATACATGGTTTCAAATCGTTTATAAGGAGTTGTAATTCGTTGTAATTATTGAAAAAACCATTAAGGTTCCATTGGAGAATCTTAAGTGAAGGTTTTACATTTAAAGTTGGGGTGTTAATGTTCAGATTGTTGTGGTGATTTCTGAAATTCCTCTGGGGAATTCTGGGTTGAATTGAGCCTTGAGTTGGAAAGGGCTTCTGCACGGTATGTGGATTAACATACTGTGTGAAGTTTGTTTGGTGGAGATTTTTGGGGTGAACGGTATGACTCCGACGTCCGAGCCCTGGGTCAAGCGAGCTCGATGACGAGCTCGGTTGATCCAGCCCCCGGGCGCCGGAGTCGTTTTGTTTGGAAAAATTTGTTTTGTTATACGTCATCATCGTCATCCATTGCTTCGGGTTCTTTTAGAAAATATGTGTCCTGTTCTATTTGTTGTTGTGTAATTTTAGTTAATGGTGAGGGGGGTAGGGTATAAGGTGGTTGTGTGCGTTTGGGGATTTCGGGGGGAGGTTGGTGTTTCGAGGTGGGTGTATTGGTTGTATTTTGTAGAATTGTTAGCCTCATGTGCAGAGGATGAATTCGGAGAAGATACAATCATGAATTGTATGAAATCTACCTTGAAGCAGATTTTGTCGAAAAAATAAAGCTCGGTAGACTACGGTCGGGCGAAGAGTAACCAGTTTGGAAAGTCTTGCAGTTCATTTTATGGTAAGAGAACGCGCTTGCGTTCAAAGAATGGCAGGACGCCCGTCGGCCAACAATCGAGATGTATAAAAGAACTTTTTAAGGGAAGCCCGGACCAGATCCCGGTTGTTGCGCCGATGATGATGATGCTGTTACACTACACAACAGGACTGCAACGATAAGGATCTTCCAAGGGGACAATTTAGTTGCCCAGAGTGGGCTTTGCCTTATTGGTCCGAAGAAGCAATGATTGGCAAGAGTTATTCTTCGTTTGTTCTCAGCGCTAGTGTTGTTCTTGTTGTTGATAGCGGAGCCTCATTCCCTCATTGATATCTTAACCCATTTTCGCTCACAAAAGCGATACTGACATCAAGCTGTGGTCTTCCAATTATGTCAATATCGTCAGCGTATGCGAGTAATTGTCTCTGGTGTTGGCGGGAGAGTTCTGCACTATTCTTTCAAGTATGATGTCGAAGAAATCGCATGACAGCGCATCGCCATTTATAAGATATATTAATTGGCCTCAGACATTAAACAATTTAAAACCGGAAAGCTTGCCAACGTTTAATGAGGTCAAACCGGCGAACCCCACAGGTGGAACAAAAAAGAAGAAGAAGAAGGGTGTAGATCTGTCATAATGTGATGATCGACTTTCCTGGCCTAAAACTGCATTGACATGAACCTATCAGGTTGTTAACGAATGGCTTTAGGCGCTCAGACACTATAACAGAAAAGATCTTGGAGGCAATGTTGAGGAGACTGATACCTTTGTAATTTGCGCAGTACAGAGGGTCTCATTCTTTAAGAATCGGATAATGCTGATAATCATGCTTTCTTCCAAACATATCTTGCTTATGAGTTAGTGCATACTTCTAATTAAGTCAAATGTTTTTCAACCTCGCCAGGATAGAATAATTCATGCAGGCGAAAGAGAAACTCAGCTAAAATTACTTGACTTTAAAACTCAGAGCTTCCCCGGACCGTAGCGGAACCTAACGTAAGATATAACTCTAAAGCATTCTTTTTGTTTTTTGCGAAGTCCTTAGAACTTGAGTTTCTGAGTTTTAGAACGAACTTAACGAGCGCTATAAGATATCTAATTTATTCTTAACTCAATTTCATATGCCTCACTCATGGAGCTCCACATTTTGAAGTTAGTGAGCTAACTACAATGAGCAAACAGGTTTTTGTACATAATCCTGCTTGTCTGCCGATGTATGCCATTGATTACAGACTTTTTGGATACTAACGACTTCGTTAAATGCTGACTTTCTGATCTTGGCTAACTAATATCAATTTTCTTCAAACATATTCAAATACTTTTATCATTGGCTTACCTTTCATCACGTATTCATTTTCCTGTGATCCCGGCAAGGACAGTGTGCCAAATAGTGCTCCCAGTAAATCATTTGTGTATGGTGCTAATACTGCTGATGAAACTCTGCATTACAAAAAAAAAACATTGAAACAAAACAAAAGATCATGAAAATATGATCAAAAGCTTACAAAAGGGTATTATTGTCATCCCTCATTATCAATATCTTTTCAATAGCACACGCTGCATAACTGTGAACCACAACACTCTCTGCTTGTAAATGACGAATCAAATGCGGAATGCAAGCGACAATTGTCTGAGGACCCAGTAAACTGCGGAATATCATCACAAACTTCAAGGCATCTGACTTTAGAACTGGCAATTCATTTACTAAACAAAAAAAAAACGTCATCAAAGAATTAGATACAAATATGCAAATCATCCCCACCGTTCTGCCTTTCAAGTTCTGGAATAATGTGTTGTTGACAAAACTGTGGCAACGGAACCAACTCCGAAGCTTGAGTAATGCCATGCTTTTGGGTGCCTCCTCTGGAAGCGAGCGACGTAACCAAATATATTGCAGTGTCCTTAGCACGCCAGTTAGCTGTTGGATTTTCAGCGTATTTTGCCAGCAGAATTTCCAAATACTGTCCGAAAATTCCGAAAATTTTTAACTCAAAGTTTTGACTAAGAGTCTTAACGAGATCACATGCTGCCCTACGACGAGTTTCGATATCCGAGCCTTCAATGTCACGACGTATGTACTCGTCGGGGTTGTCTTCGAAGAGCTCCTCGTCGGACGTGCGGAAGTCCAAATTGGGTATGACGACTTTTTCACAAATGCTTGCCAGAATTTTCGGATCTTCGAAGAGATTTCTGTAGTGATTACGCTCAGCTACCACTGACAGAAATTGCAGGGCATTTGAAACCAACTGAAATAGAATCAAATTAAATTCAACAATTATTTTTAATTCCATCCTTCCCACTTACCGCATCATATTTTGTTTGGATTCCTGTTTTGACCAACAACTCCCAAACATCAGTCACAAACTGTTGCATATAAGTTCCGAATTCCTCGTCATATTTCTGTGCATACAGGCCCAAATTCTCACAGACTTGTGACCGCAAATGTTCCAACACCCCAGCTTCCTCATCGTCTCCCGTATGAAGACATGGTACATCAACTATCAACAGCTCATGAAAAGCATTCATCCAAGTTTGCATGTTATCTTCGAAGAATTCGGGTAAATCTTGTGAATTCAGCGAATAGAAAACCTTGCAAACCAACACTAGACTGCCATAGATTACTTTCAATGCCTGAACATTGTTCTCATGCACTTTAGTCAAATTCATTGTGGCAAGGAGGAGATCTGTAAGTGGCTTGGCCATGCGATCCAGTACTAGTTTGATTTCCTCCCACAGAGACTGAGATTTGAATTCGAAACGATATCGCTTGAATAACGAATGTGCAGTTTGTAGAACTCCATTGATGACATTGAAGTCTCCAGTGGAGAACTTCTCAACCATTTCATCGATTAGTTGTGGCCATTTCTTGGGGAAGTCATACTTTCCTATAATGCTTACGGCGTCACTGAGTTGTTTTTGCAAAGCTGTTGGTGAACGTAACATTAGTGTGACGATGAGTGATTTAATTGCATTGCGATCGACTTCGTGAATTTTATCTGGGCCACCGGTGTCCTTTGAATGAAAGAAAAATTAAGAAAAAGAATTAGTAAATTTAAAGAATAATAATTCCCAAATGAAAGCTTAGCGAACAAATAACAATAATCTTCTGATTCAAGTTACTAACCCCAATGTGGAAGATAAGGTGAAGGACCCGAAAGTGAATCCTTTTTTCTTAACTAACGATGGAACCATCATAAGTAAAGTTCGTACATTCGTGTAAACAGCTCTCTTAACGTATGGAAGAATTCTCTGGAGTGAAATGGATAACGCATTAGCGCAGAAAGACAAAATAAATATGTATTCTGCCTATTTTTTCTGATCTACACAGGCCTATTCGGGACATTTAGTTGAATAGAAAAGTTCTCTCAAGTGCGAAAAGCTCGCCGTGCGCAAGAACCATAGTCTTTCGCAGACTTCAACTTGGTGGTTTTGACTTTTGAAAATGTCTTTAAGTCTGCAACATACAGCAGGGCTGGAATAATGAGGATGTTATAAATGGACACTTTAGTAGCCCGAGAGCAGGCATTGCTTCTTGATTCTCTCCTTAGGTCAAAGAAGCAGCAATTGCCAAGTTATTCTTCATTTAATCTCAGCACTGGTGTTGTCCCCGAGTTGGTAGAAGATATCAGGTAAAAAAAAAAAAACTCATCAACTACTGAAAGTTATAGCTGTTTATCGTGATGTTTCGGTCAAGAAGTCGATGTAGTGTCTCTTCCCATTGGCTGCTAAACCCATGACAGCATGAAATCGTTATTCCGGGCGATTTCTATGAACACAATTCCAGCTGGCTACACCTCCTTACCCAACTGATAGATGTGCCAACTCAAATATCGGATGTTGCTGGGTAAGCCTCTCATACTCTTGACTTGTTTCTTACTTCTCACCCTGATAAGTATACAATTATTGTAACTTCTCAATTTGGCACTTCGGATCATTATGTCATTTCACCAAATTTCTTGTCCTCCACCCATCCAGTTAAAGAAAAACTTCCCACTAGGACCGTTTGGAAATACGAGAAAACCAACTGGGACAGCCTGAATATTTTTTTCCGAAACTTTAACTGGTCACTATGCTTCCTCGATAGTGACATTGATGCCAGTGCTGAAATGATCAAAAATGTGATTCTTCTAGGGATGCGTGCTTTTATTCCTAACAGAGTGAAAAGTGTCAAGCACAAAGAAAAGTCCTGGTTTAACTCTTATTTTAAAAAAGCTATCAGGCTAAAGGATGTAAGTTTCCGATCTTACAAAGCCAACCCTACAGAGGAAAATCGGAAAAAGCACAAACAAGCAAGGAACTCATGCAACTCCGTTATTTAAAGAATCAAATTTTTGCAGACCAAAAATTACGGCAAAAAATTCTGCAGTGTCCCAAAGGCAGTTAAAAATGTTGGTCATTTGTGAACAAAATATTAAAAACTCCTCAACATCTTCGGTTCCAACGCTCATCGATAATAACAAACCAATTGTTTACTCTTCGGAGAAGGCAAACTTGCTCGCTGCCCATTTCGCTGCCAGCTCCACGCTGCACAAATCCGCTGACCCGAATGGTATACCCCCATTCTTTTGAAGATATGTTTTTCCACACATTGCAAAGCCAATGCGTAAGCTTTTCCTCCTACTCTTCTGGAATCTTCCCTAGAGGATGGAAAACAGCATTTGTCCAGCCTGTCCCTAAGAAAGGTGACCCATCCTCCCCGTCCTCCTACCGAACCCATTGACCATGAATGGAACTTACATCGAAGAAATCGAAAAGCTCTCAGTACTCGGTATGTGTGTTAACGACGACCTCCGTTGGAACGATCGTATATTTGAGATCGCTAAGAATGCTGCTAAGTGCTTAGGTTTTCTGTTTCGGTGTATTTTTCTCCATCTGATCTGGCTACAATTTATAAAGCGTTTATACGTCCTAAACTCGAGTATAACTCCCACCTCTGGGCATGTGCTTCACAAACATCGATTCACCTGCTTGATAGAATACAAAAAATCTAGGAAATAGAACTGCCGCTGAATCAATTGCCTCTCTCGGACACTGACGCAATGTTTCATGCCTTTCCTTATTTTATAGTTTCTTTTAAAAAAAATTTCACTCGAAGTAGCCAATTGCCTTCCTCCCCTTAAAAGTTTCTCTCGTAATACACGTCTCAGAAGGAATACTCATTAGTTCCACCTTAAGCCCAATTTCGGACGCACCGTGAAATACAGGGATTCTTTTTTTAGCCGAATAACACGACTTTGTTAATCGACACCTTCTGTCACTCCTTCCCTAAATCCTAATGCTCGCGCACTGCGTTAAACATTATAAAGGCCAACACAAATCCCTTTTGCGCGTGTATGTTTTTTACTTGCGATGATATAATGCAATTTATGGATTCGTGTAAAAAAGAAAAAATTCTAACAATCAAACATGAGATTACGATAGTAGAGTAGTCGAAAAGAGTGTCTTGAAATTCCGTCCGTCTGCCTGTCTGTCTATTCGCACCTTTACAGCCGAAGCGGATGGGACGATTTCAAACTTGTTATTTAGTATTTATTTGGTAGTATCTCGGGGGGTGTTTTTCATTTTTGCTCTAGGTCGAGAAATAACGGTACCTGCCATACAATCCTTAACAAAAAGTTTGATTTTCTCAAAAACGGCTCTAACGATTTTGATAAAACTTTCAGCGTGCTATTTTTGTACAATACATCTTTCAGTTGGAATGAAGTTTTCGAAATTTGTTCTATAACTAAAGATTTTTCTAAACGAGAAACATGACAAAAAGCTAGAAATTGACATACGTATAAAAACACCCAAAATAAAGAACGTCAAAAAGATTGTCAAAAAAAAACACATACAATTACAAAAACAGATCAATCTGTTTCAATTTGGTTTGGGCAAGCAAAATCCGAAATCTGAGATCAAAATCCGTCTTTACCAAAAGAAAATCACATTAGTTTTTGCAAGAAAACTTTTAAATAAATTTAAAAAAATAAGAATTTTTTTTGAGTTTTCTTTAATTTTTGTTTTTTTTTCAAAAACGGTTTGTTAAAAAATTTGTTTTCTGATAATAACTACCAGCAGCTAGATTTGGATTATGTTTTAGAATTTTTTTTTTTCAAAAAATCCCGTTTTTTGAAAAAAATGTTTCCCTAAAATTCAAAACTGTAAAAAAATTAAATAGGTTATTTCATTTTTTCCAAAAAAAAGTTTTAACTAGTGATTAACAGAATTTCAATGATTTTTTACCTCCTTTTTTCAAAAATCTCAAGCCCCAAGACAACTGTCGCACATTAGAGCAAGTTCGTGCGACCCAGTCGTGCACGAACCTACAATTTACCGCCGAGTCCGAACGGCTAGATGAGATGCACTTTTTCGAGATAAATTTTACTCTTGGAGGTTTTGTCAGTACGATCGCCCATTTCTTTTGTCACATTATCAGACTGGAAACTACCCAAAACAACACGAATCGAATCATCCGAAATGGTAATTCCTAATCCGTCGAATAAGAATTTCGTCGATATCCTAAACCTTTTTTCCAAAACTCGTATAGTCTCATAGCCTAATAAAGTTGTGCCTGCTTATGTTATCGTAGGCGGCTTTAAAGTATATAAAAAGATGGTATGTTGGAATGTTAAATTCCAGAGTTTTTTCCATAACCTGTCTGAGTATAGATCTGATCAATTGTTTATTTGCCTATTCCCATTGCGCCAGAATGTCTTCGGGATCGGTGATCAGAGTTCCCTCTCTGTCCTTATAGTGCACATGGAGTATATTGTGACATGTTTGACGGATTGGTAGAACTTCCGAGACTGGTGCGCCCTCGCTCTCTATTCCTTTTCATTTCACAATGTTTTTCTCCCAGGTTGCTTTTTTTGCCTGTGAAGTATTTTATCCATTCTTCTGAACTCTTTTTATTCATCTTTGCGTGCCCGTGTTCTATGAGATTCTTAAGTTCAAAGGATATTTTGCATTCACCATCAAAACAAGTCGCTCCGATCTCTGCGACTGCTGCATAAGGTGGTGTCAGCAGCGGCGAATGCAATAGTTCTTTGCAACACCATACCAACAAGATAGTGATCCCATAGCAAGTGAATTGCGAACAAAAGAAAATTATTCATAAATTTACAATCCAACCAGACACGCGACAAACCCCACAGTTGGACATGTGTGAAGCAAAATATGACGACCAAATTGTTAGTTTCTTCTACCTGTTGGTGTCGTAAGTAGAGTATTCAGATAGTCAACCAAATGTTATTAGAAGCAGGGGTTGTACTTCTGTCAGTATTAACTCATGAATTCCAGAATTAAAAAAAAACTTTACTTTCGAACCTCCAAACAAGGGAAAGAAAAAAGACCATTTATATAGTACCCAAGACGTTGGTGGAGAAGTGCGACTGACTCATCATTCGAAAAATCATCCAAGTTCGGACGACGCAACGTTAGCCTTCTAGATTACTCTTTGACCTTGAAATTGCCTCTGGAAGTCTGTTGTAAGAAAAACTAAACAAACCACCTATTCTTTACCTTTAGAGGTTATCAATAAGCATGAGGAACCTAATTCAAAACCGACAATATTATCAAGCTTAATTTATCTTACCTCATGTGCAACCCAATTACGTTTGATGTAGTTTTTGAAGGCGATTGCTCCGGCAACCCGAATGGTTATATCGACTTCTTGTTTGTCGATCAAATTCAACAGCAAAACAGCATAGTTTTGATTAACTTCGATAGATTCCAGCATTTTCTCGGCTAAAAAAATCATAAAACACAAAATTAGCGGGATTCCGCAGTTGCAATTGCAAAAAAAGAATTTGCTTTTCGCTTACCCGGTCTTCTGACAGCAGGATCGGGACTCAAGGTTTGCTGCAAGTATCCACCTAATTGTTGCAAATTTGCTTCATTCACCTCCATTTTAAGTAGTTAGTGGAAAGTTTTTGCCGGAAAATTGAAAATAATGGAATTTATAACAATAATCTTATTGAAAAACAATGACTTATTTCTTAAAAAAAGAAAATTCTATTTCGTTTGGAAGAATGTCGCTTGCCGCCTTGCTTGTCGTTCGCAATTTAAAAATTGGTGTGAAGATAGCTGTGATTAGATTAGGAACTGTCAGAATGCAGGAATGTTAAATGAAAATTCAGGCGCAAACGATGTCTGCGTTCCGCAGTCGTTTTTTTTAATACATTTTTCAGTTTGAAGTATTTTTTTTATACAAACAATCATAAATAATTTTTTTTTATTCATAGGATGTTATTTCAGAATTTGCTGGAATATTTTCACAGATTGTAAATATTTTAGTACTTATATTACTGCCAATGGTAATTATACATGTCAAGGGGCATGCTTTTAGTTTAAGTAAGTATTTTCATCGAAACTGTTTTTTAAATTAGTTTTTTATTATTAATTTTAAAATTTAAGTTGGAGCTACGACAGTTTGTTTCCTATACTCGATATTATTTCTTAAGACCTGGAGCTATGTTCAAGTCAACATGTGGTGCAGGAAAAGCTATCGTGAACAGCAAAAGCCACGCAAAAGGCGTCCGAGTATTTCGATTGCAGAACTTCGTAAGTATACAACAATTAAATTATTATTTTTTAATCATTTAAGCATATCTATCATTTTAAAATATTATTTTTGTTTGATTTTAAATAATTCCTTAGAAAATTCGAACGGTCATTCAGACGATTCCAAAGAGGTTGATAAAGACGTTCCTGAGCTGGTGCAATATCCAAATAACCTGAACTACAAAGATTTATTTTATTTCCTTGGAGCTCCTACTCTTTGTTATGAATTAAATTTTCCCAGAACAACAAGGTGCGAAAATCGACGAATTTTGAAAACAGTTGTAATTTGCTATTTTTTTCCCAGAATTCGAAAACGCTTCCTTCTCAAACGCCTGCTTGAAGTTATTTTCGGTGCAAATGTTCTGATGGCACTATTTCAGCAATGGATCATTCCATCAGTTCGTAATTCACTCATTCCGTTTTCGAATATGGATGTAGCTCTGGCGACTGAAAGGCTTCTCAAACTTGCTGTGAGTTCATATAACAAAAAGCAAGCGTTTTTTTTACTTTAATAACCACACATCTTATTAGGTTCCAAATCATTTGGTGTGGTTGTGCTTCTTCTACTTAACATTTCACTCTTTTCTTAATTTGTGTGGTGAGCTCTTACATTTTGCTGATAGAAACTTTTACTGTGATTGGTGGAATGCAAATAACATTGATACATTTTGGAGGACGTGGAATATGCCTGTGCATAGGTATTGTTCTGTTTAAATTTTATTTAAAAATTGCCTAAAAAGTTTCTTTTTTTTTAGATGGTGCGTACGGCATTTATATATTCCAGTTGTACAAATGGGATACTCTTCCCGTAAGGCATCTGTTATTGTTTTCTTTATAAGTGCTTTCTTTCATGAATATTTGGTAAGAAATATTTAAATCTGTACCAACTTGTTTAATGTAATATTATTTAATATTTTAGGTAAGCGTTCCTCTGCAAACCTACAAAATATGGGCATTTATGGGTATGATGGGTCAAATTCCGCTTTCGTCTTTCTCGAAAATGATGCAAAGAACTTTCGGACCCAGAATGGGTAATATTGTTGTATGGGCATCAATAATTCTTGGTCAACCGCTGTGTATTATGATGTACTATCACGATTATGTTGTTACACATTTCAAAGATGCTCTAACAAGTGATGAATACAATGATAGTTGATGAAGAAAATAATAATTATAGAAACATTTCTTTGTATTAAAATATAAATGTCTGCTGTTTTGCATTTAAGGAAAATAATCAACGTTAAATAAAGAAATTATATTTTGTTTTCATGTTTTTATTTTTTGACATGATAACATCTTATAAATCGAAGACAGGCTACACGTACGAAACAACATGACTCATGCTAAAAAGGCTTATGCTGATAATGCTGATAAGAACAGTGACGCACGCTGCGATCTTTCAATTCTTTCAATCAAAATCGATCGCAAGCACCAGGCAAACAGGAAAGAGAACAGGCTCAAATTCCCAAAAAATTCCACTCAAATTATAAAAGTACAAGAAGAGAAAAAGAAATACAAAATAGGCGTAGTTTTGTTAAAATAGATGTAGATATTGGGGTGTGTGTGTGTGGATTTAACGAGGGTTTGTGAGTCATTTTTCAACCAAATTCGATCGCAAACGTATTCTGAGCACCAGGCGAACATGGAAAAGAACAGTTGCTAATTCCCAAAATAATTACACTCAGATTCAAAAATAACAAGAAGAGAAAAAGAAATACAAAATAGGCGGAGTTTTGTTAAAGTAGTAATGTGTGTGGATTTAACAAGAGGGTTTTTGGGTGTGAGTTAACGAGCTGTATGTTGGTGTTGATGCCATCAATGTTTTCTTATGTTATCACGTTAAATTATCGTCCGTAAACCGACTTTACAGACGACCAACTCTTTTTTTTATCGAGAACGTGTCAAATTGTATACATTTTTCTGTATGTGACGTAGGAATTTGCATTTTCCTTGGCGTTCTAGTTTGTACCATCCTTACAAAGTAAACAAGACTGCCACATTGTTTTCTACAATAAAACATAAAAAGAACTGCAAAATATTACGCGCTGGTTCCTCTTCGCTCATACGAGCAAGGTGTAACTATCCTAGGTATACATAGATCAGTACTAAGCTCAGTTTTTATGGTTAGATTTATAGACTTGAAGAGGCTTGATAGATTACAGTAGATGCATTTTAAGAGCCACCCACGACTTACCCAACATTTCTTTCTCTATATTGCCTTCGGCTGTTACTTTTGACCTCAGGTAGTTAAAGGATAGCACCAAGTACTTGGTTTTTCTTTTATTAATATGCGGCCTCAAGTTTTGTGTCGCCTGCTCGCTCTCGGTGGAGGAATCTTGTACAGCTAGACTTTGTAACAATAGAAAGTCCCTCTTGTTGATACATAACGCGTGCCGAAACCAATGTCAACGGATTGTTTTCTCCAACGTCAGGTTGCAGAGGATGCATGTTTAAACATCTTCGCATGTCGGAGTCCATTAAATTTGTTGATTGGTCTGGACAGCAAACCGTCTAATTATACTTAGCATTTAATGTTGGTCATGATCAGCGTACTGAGTATTGTCAATTTATTTGGGACTAACTTACCTACCCGCCGTTGCCCGGGTATACCGTGCATTTTCGAAAAAAACTAACCAGCATCTAGAAATCAAAATAGCCTATAGATATCAGCTATGTCAAAGTCCTCATGGGATTATAAAGTTCTAGCCTGGCTATGGTATCGTAGGCGACTTTAAAGTCTATAAAAAATATGGTATGTTAAAATGTAAAATTACAGATTTTTTTCAATCACTTGCTTAACGCTGTACCCTGCTTAAACAAGGGCACGATTTTGCAGCCAGTACGGTGCCCGCATGGGTCGTATTTATCTGTCATTTATTTCCGGAGAATGCGGGAGAGTGTTTAATTACAAGTTCAAGCGATTTACATCCACAAAAACTTCAAATATATAAAACTATTGTAATAAAAATTAATTCAGTTTCGGTGTTCAATGTTCCATGTTTGCATGGGCAAATAAATCCGGGGACTGTTTCTCTCTTACTACATTCACACCAAACCATAAACGACATTTTACTCGCTTTCCTCAAAACGAATACCAAAAATGTCTCGTATTCCTATAAGATTTTCATAAACGAATTGTTTTGCAAAACGACTCGTTTTCGATAAAACGACATGAAAACGAGTTGCAGTACAAAGATGAATCAGTCAAACAGATCTTAATGTCAAGAGAAATACGTATGATTGTGAATAATAGCCTATTCACACCAAGTTCGTTTTCCCTATTCGTTTACTAAAACAAGTAGAGCGTTCACACCGAACTCGTTTTTGTCTGACATTTCAATTGTTTTGGCAATGGCCAAACAAAAAGACACATAACCCAACCTCGATTTTTGTACCAATTGTTCGCTCCGATACTCAAACAAGTATTAATTTAATAATAAAATATTTTTTTTTAAACACACTTTTCACAAAATCTCACAAAATATTTGTCGCCCCTTAAACGACACCACCTTCTCCAAATAGGTATGGCCTTACTTCCAACTTCCTCTCAGTGCTGGCTGCTGGTTCATTTCCGACGCGCAGAAGTAATAGTTCGAGCTTTCCCAAGGTTTCTTTTTTTCTCCTCTTCCATTTTCTGTAAATCAAAATAACTCATACATTTATTATTTATTAAAAACTAAGCATTTGCAAAAAAGTTACTTACCGCTGCTAAGAATTTTCTGAAATTATTAACTTGTTTTTGACAGTTTGCAAAAAATCAAAGTTGGGTTATGTGTGTTTTTGTTTGACTATTGCCATAACAATTGAAATGTCAAACAAAAATGAGTAAATGTTCGATGTGAACGCTCCACTCGTTTTAGTTAACGAATAGCGAAAGCGAACTGATTGTGAATAGGCTATTACATATATCAAATATATCCTACATAAATCTTGTTGCGCTAAATCAGATACATTTTGCTGTTTCACAAATTCCGCAGGAAGTGATTTATACAAAGATGTAAAATGTAGATTTGAATATTCTGTCACACTGGCGATGGTTGTTAATTTTCTTTTCAACGACATATTATCCGTTGGTTTTTTTGAAAATGTAGTTAAATAATTTAAACTGAATAGAAAAAATTAATTTTGTTTTAAATATTTGTGATTTGTAACAATTTTTTTGTGATTTGTGCTTATGAATTATTTCAAAATTACGAGAAACAGAATTTAAATATATGTACATCCGTCTAGTATTTCCAGTCTTTTCATTGATGTGTTAAAAAATATTTACATTGCTTTAGGAGTGATGTTACATCAATGTCGGTTTTATACAATGTAGCTGATGTAAGTTATGAGAAATAGGCCCCAGTTTGATTTTTAACGATGCGTGCGATGCGACAACATCACATTTACCGCAATATCGTGTTGACGTTGGACATCCACGTTTACCAATACGGGTTTAGTTTTGTTATGCACTTGTATTCAACGCATCGCATCGCATTTCCAGCATTGCCCGTAAGAAAGCAGGACACGGCGTAAGGCCCAATGCACACGGAGCATCTGAAAAAAAATATCACCGCTGAGTACGTAACTAGTCTGTGACCCAAATTGTCAACCGGATTAGTTTTTTTTTCGAAAAAAACTGATAACCGATGCGAGTTGACAACTAGTTTGCTTTGAAACATAACCTGTGTTATAAAATGGGACGATGCACCCAACTCTACAGGTTGAAAACTCGTTGGCAATGCACAAAAAAAAGTTTGTAACCAGTCGTCTGTTGATTTTCATGTCGGGTTGCCTATTGATTTAAGTTTCTAGTTTGTCGAAAATGAGCGAACCACAAAACAAACTGTTTCTGGTGCAGGAGGTGGGAAAACATCTATTCTTATAATATATAATTATTGCCTTCCCGGCTATTCAAATAAAAATGAAATAGAGAAGGGTAGACAAAATCGAGAATATCGAAAATTGACGGGTATGTTTTTTATTTTGACTTGAATGTGGATGTTAATAGTTCCGGTCTACTGTGTCATATATTTACACTGCTAGTGCAGAGAAGTTATTATAAGGTTGGGTATAGTCTCTTTCTGAGGTAATAGTGCAACATGATGGTTTCACGTCCGGTATCCATGACGACACTGAACGAACTAGAGATTTCGATTGGTGATGAGTTTTCTCGTGTGTGGAGTCAAGTCACTTCTGAATCCGTAACTATTCTGTTACCCGATTTCTCAACCAGTTTAGTTTGTGTCCAAATGCTGTGGTGTGCATTGCGAATAATGGTGATGCGTATTGGGCTATATCCGTTTCTAGGATAGAGATACCATCATATAGGATGTACTCAATAATGTCATCATCCTAATTTTGTTCTCTGATCTACGGAGCTCGTTATATACAGTTGCATTAATCAGCAAACCAAGTCACTCCGATCTCTTCGACTGCTGCCTAAGATGATGTCAGCTTTTATCTAGAAGCGTGACCATTTTCCATCAACGCCTGGCTGTGCTGTTCCTCTTCAAGCTTTTTGACGACGAGTCCTAGCGTGTGACCTTAGGTCTTGCTTTTGTTTTTATCGGGTTTGATTTAAACCTAAGCAGAAAATTTAATACTTCTTCGCGAAGCAATCCGAAATATGAAATACAAAATTTTGCATTGGTGGGAAAAAACACTCAAGTATCAAAAACACTGAATAAACCATAGTGAACAGTCAGCCTTAAATGAATTAGTGCTGAATGGGTGCCGTTTGCATTCACCAAGATGACATTTCCCATGTACATATGTATATATAAAAAAAAACATCGACCGGGTGAGGTTATAATATTTTTCTTTTATTTATCTTATCAGGTTAGTTTAAAGCAAAAATTTTATAAAAACCTCTTTGAGGTGCTCCAGCACGTCCAAAATATTTATGCATTATATTTAAGAAAATGTATCACATTTCTAGATCTTTAAATAAACGAGCAATATTCGGGCTGTGTTCTTCTACAACGCAAGTATACAAGACGCCATTTCTAAAAGAAAAGCTAGTAAGTAAAAATACAAAAATAATTAATAAAACTTTTGTCAACAAGAATTAATTAGTATGTATTAAGCCTTACTTTCAAGAAAATAATAGAAAACCAAAAAGGAAGCAACACACTTTATTTCACAATTTGTTATAAAATTTCGATCAATGAATTTGTGTTCATTCATTCATTGTAAAAAAAAAAATGTTTAATATTTGCAGGAAAAAAACATGTGGAATAACAATAACAACCGAGGTGGTTCTTGGAACAATAATGGCAACGGAAACAATGAAAACTTTATGTGTACGTCCACCGAACCGTTTATGATAAAATTCAATTAATTTGTTGTCTTTCAGTTTCTCAAATGGCTAACTTCCCATTCTTTTCCAATAATTTGAATACAAATCCACCTCCTCCACCCCCTTTGGTAGTGACTTGTGGTGAACTTCGTGCTGGTCACAAGGGAAAATACGTCGAGATGACTGGCAAGTTTATTAAGAAACGTATTGGACGTTTTGCCGAACTAAGAGATCGACACGGAGCAACACAGCTGGTTATATCAGACGATAGAGTAAGATCACTATTCGTACTGTGTCACTAAATAAACAACAATATAATATTTTCTTGCAGAATCCTCGCCTTGCTCGCAGATTCTCAAACATGCCTTCTGAATGCATCCTGACGATAGTCGGAACTGTTCTGCACAGACCACCGAACTCTAGAAACGTTACCATGCCAACAGGCGAGATCGAAGTGGAAGTTGAAGATATTTTGAATCTAACTCATGCATTTGGTAATCGCGGAGCGGAGAAACGTTCCTACAGTACAATGGCAGACAATTCCAATTGCATTACCAGCACCGAGTACAAGTTAGCAGGAAGTAAGTCTGGAAGACATTCACTTGGAAAGTTTATAATTTCCATTGATTTTGTTTCAGAAAGCGAAAATCTTTTGAAATACTTTGAAAATCGTGAGTTCACATGTAATGACTTGCGTAAAAAACATGTCAATCAGATGGTAACACTTGTGGGTTGGGTCCCGAATGTTACCAACTCCAAGTTTCAGCATTTGAAAGATGGTTATGGACAAATTCAGGTTATAATTGAGGATAAAGAAGTAAGTTAGCTTATTAGTTTGTCAAGGTATGTCTAGGTTTATTGATTAAATCTTTTTCTTTTTTTTAGCTGTTGGATATTTTTATATCTGCAAAACCCATTGACATTGTACAAGTTACAGGAAAAGTTTTTGCCAGGCCGAAGGCCAATGTCAACACGGCAAGTATAAAAAAAGAAAATATTTTTCTAGACCGAAGAATCAGACACTTGGATGGTTCTGATGAGCTTTTTTTCTCTTAGAAGTTTCTGAATTTGTAACGAATGGCAATCTGGGTTTTAGCAATCTAGTGAAGTTCCTTCGCAGACGATCCCCCATTCATCCGACTAATAACCACGGCAGCGATGCTTGATTTCGCTGATATATCGGGAAGCGATTCTTTATCAGAGCCAAGGCCATTTTGAAGGCTTCGTCTCTTCCTCATGAAATTATAGTCTCCATTTATCTAATGAGCTGACCGTTCAATTATTCATTAATGTGCATTTCTCATCGCTTAAGAAAGCCATTTGATCACCGAACATCAAAATATGTGCATCGTGG
The DNA here is from genome assembly GCA_963971375.1 of Platycheirus rosarum. Taxonomy (NCBI): domain Eukaryota; kingdom Metazoa; phylum Arthropoda; class Insecta; order Diptera; family Syrphidae; genus Platycheirus; species Platycheirus rosarum. The sequence continues at coordinate 29,409,415 of OZ020507.1, forward strand.
TGTATACTGCGACATGTTTCACATTCTTGTGGACCTTTATCTATGCCCGTCGATGTGTCCCCAGAACTTACTCTTCCCTCATAGGCTTTTCATGGGGTGTCCTAGCGCGTGACTGTAGCTGTTAACTTACCCTATCTTGGGTTGCGCTTCATTCCGAGTTGGAGCTGGGCCTCAACCAGCAAGCTTTTCCAATCATATCGGTTCCTAGGTAGCTGCCTCCATTTTCGCACGTGAAGTCGGTCGAACTCCTCGTCCACTTGTATGCGCCACCTGAGTCTGGGTCTTCCTCTACTGCGCTGTCGCTCTGGGGTGAATTCCGGGCCGGAGCATTGATGTCCATCCAATCTATATGACCCACCCATCCGAGACGTTGAATTGGCTAGGTCTGTGTCGCTGTACATCCTCTACAGTTCTTCGTTTTATATTCTTTCCCACTCTCCTTTATTGCATACGGGACCAAAAATCACCCGGACAATCTCCCGAAGCAACCCAAAACGCCCTCGTCCGCTCTTGACAACGTCCATATGTCTGCACCAAAGAGCCAGGACTAGGATGATGAGGGTCTTCCTTACCTAAAACCGCACTGATATGGACCTATCAGGTTGTTGACGAATGGCTTTAGGCGTTCACACAATACAGCAGAAAAGATCTTATAGGCGATGTTGAGGAGACTGATACGCCTGTGTTGTGCAGTTCAGAGGGTCTCCTTTCTTAGAGATCGGGAAAATTTTGCTGCTATCATCGGGCATGCTTTCTCCTAACCATATGTTGTTTAAGAGTTGGTGTATATAACCAAGTCATCGCCTACAGCTTTGAAGAGTTCGGCAGCTATGCCATCAGTTCCGGCGGCTTTGTTGCTCTTAAGTTTAGATATAGCTAGCTTTACTTCATCCAGATTTGGTGGGCGGAATTGTTGGTGTACTTCGCCCAGATAAAATGGATTATTCTGCCTGACAGCGGAATTCGTTTAGTCATCGCCGTTATACAGTCTGCAGAAATGGTTTTTCCATATTCTCAGCATCGACTGCGATTCCACAATGATGTTCTATGGATCGTTTTATTATTTTTTGGTAAAATTTTGGAAGTTTATCCTGCAGTAACAGCTCACAATTTCCTCAATGGCACGCTTCTCATGATCCCTTTTTTTCTTTCTGAGAAGCCGGTGTTCCTCTTTCCTCTTCTGCTGGTAGAGTGCACGTGCAGTTCTGGTCCTTCTTTGCAGCCCCGCCTTGTATGGTTCTTGTTTAGCTGCGTGTGCTTGCTGAAACTCATAGTGGGGGCTGTGTAAAACCCAGCACTTCATTTTTTTTTTTTATTTATTTTCGATATTCTTATACACAATAAAACATAATGTCCTATAAATTAGTGATAAGTTAAACTAAACATTTAATAGATATTACAAAAAAATCGGTGTTAAAAATTGTGTGAATGTTAAGGAATAAAAGAGCAAAAAAAAAGAAGTAAACATTATTTTAAAATTATGTTTAAATACTTTTATTTTTGCCCGTTTCGTTTCGTTTTTTTTTTTTATTATTATTTATTAAAAAGTTTGAGAAAAATACTTTTTAATCTCTTTCTTTATTTTTAAAGCGTCCTCTATTCTCCAATTATTCCGTGGAAGAGAGTTCCAAAGACGGATACTATTTATAAAAAAAAAATTGGCGTTCAGAGCTAAGGGATGAGAATCGTGGAAAGATAAGTTGTCCAGATCTATTCGAGGAAGTCAGTCTTACTTTTTCATATAGATAATTCGGTTCATGTTCTACTCAAGTAGACTGTTGAACGTCATGTTAAGAACTTGTTTAGAAAAGTTAGATTCGCGTTCATATCTGCGTAGTCCGAAGATATATCGAATAGCACTGTTAAATGCTACGTTAAGCCGTCTCTTACATTCAAAGCTACATGAACAAAATATTTCACATCCATATGTAAAGATAGGAATTATTAAAGTTTTAACCAACATAATGCGGGTTTTTAATGGAGTAAAAGATTTAACAGCCCTTAAGGTACGTAACGCACCATACGTTTTCCCAAGAATCAAATTTATATGGTTTTCCTACGTTAGCCTACGGTTGAAAATGATACCCAGATTTTGTGCCGTTTCAGCATAATCGACTGGAAAGTTGTTCAATAAAATAGGTGGAAAATAAGATAAATCTAAACACTTTGACTTTAATGGGTTTAACAGGAGACGATTTAATCGAGACCATCTCAAAATACTCTCTAGATCTTCATTTAGACAGTATATATGATGTTCCATGAGGCCAAGTAGACAAATTAAAAAAAAGTGCGTTTATATATAAGGAAAACAAAAGAGGGCCCAACATTGAACCTTGAGGAACTCCTTTTGTTGTTGAAAGAAAATCAGATAAAACGTTATTAACTTCTACGGCTTGCATTCTCCAGTAAGGTAAGACTTAATTAAGTTAACAAGGTTCAAAGTTAAATTCATGTAAAAGCTTTTTGCACAAAATATAATGATCAACGGAGTCGAAAGCTTTTGAAAAATCCAATAAAACAAGAAAAGAAACTTTGTCCTCATCCAGAGACAGACATTCACAAGGGATGTAATACAACTGTGTTTCTTGCGAAAACCGGATTGTTTTGGTGTTAAGAGTTTAAAGTCTGTTAAAAAAAAACATTTATATGGTTTTGTAAGATTCTTTCAAATACTTTTGATAGGAATGATAAGATGGCTATAGGTCTGAACTCTTCATTCCTGGAATTTGTTGGCACAAGCAAAATCTTGGCCTGCTTCCATTGTATAGGGTACTCACCAGTTGTAAGAATAAAGTTAAAAATATGGTTTAAATAAGGTAGAATTATCGGAAAAACTAATTTTAGGAACAGAGGATGAATCTCATCCAAACCTACTGCATTTGACTTTACTGACAGTAAACTCTCAGCAGTGGTTAAACTGTCAACGACACTAAAACTAAAACTAGGGATCAGCAATGAAGTTGGTAGAGGTAGAACCGGTAAATCAAGATTGTCTGCATGGCTTGGAACATTTGAACATGGCAAAGAAACAAATTTTAGATTTAAAGAATTACCATCAATGCCAGGAGGTAAGTTGCTGTTTGTCTTACCAATGCCTATCTTACGTAAGTTCCTCCACAACTGACGACCTGCTACGGAAGAATTTAAACGAGTTGATTACAATTGGGATTTAATTTTCCTGATCTCAAGCAAGTTCAGATTTTATGGAGAGTAAATCATCTTGAATCGCTTTTATGTCAGATGCCATCTTGTTTTGGTCCGTTTACAGCTAATTTACCCTGCGTGTTATGCCACTGACACTTTGCTTAAGTTCACTAATTTCATGTTCAATTTGATCTTTTATATTTTTTTCTGTTTCTATCAATTTATTAACCAACATAGATGTTATGGACTCACTCAGTTTTTCAAGGCGTTCATCCATTTTCGTCCACATTGAATCATCAGCATACTCCCTTGATCCATGAGGATCACCCAGCAAGTTGTAGGTGAGTGCAGGTTTGCGAGTTGGGGATCTAGATGAGTGGGAGTAGGAATCGCTTGATATTTGTTTTGTTACATTTCGTTTTGGTGGTGGGGACATAATGTTGATGGAAATAGCGCGTGAAAAAAGAAATGATAAAAGAACAATTTGGGAACAGCACAACACGTTTTTTTATAGAGTTTTATTTTGTTTTAAAATAGATTAAATTTATTATACACTTTAAACTTCAAATGCTATAGAGAGAAATGAACTTATTTTAACTTTTAATATAGGTGTGGATATTAGAATATTAAATCGATCAGTACAATTAAAAAACAATTGCCAGAGGAAAAAATGACGTATAGTTTGTATGTTCCATTTCAGAGGCGGCTTCCTGATGGCATTTTGGCATGTTGCCTCTGGTTCTCAATACTTGATGCTGGGGGTTATTTGAGACTCGATCGGAAAAGGACCTGGAGATTTCTTGCGATTGCAGCTGTCAGACGTTAAAGTTCCTCACAGTATTACCTCTTCTTGGCGTTGGTCGGGATATCCCCAGTCGTACCTTGGCTAGAACGAGGTAGTGGTCCGAATCAATGTTTGCCCCTAGGCAAACTCCATCATACTGGAGTAGTGCCTTGCATCGATCGCAATGTTGAGGTGTGGGTGGTGCGGCAAAGTCAATTAGCCTTAAAATCGTCCGTCCCGTATTTCTTGGATGACGGTTATATCTGCCTTACAGAGTCAAGGGCCTCCGCTAGTTCTTCAGCTGCACGTGTTCCGCTGAGGGACGTAACATTCTACGTACATATCCGAAATTCGTTATCCTTATTTCGTTTGCAGGGTTAATCATCAGTGAATCCGTCCGTATCCCAGGATTGTACTTGCTTCGCAACAAATTTTTGTTTTACATAGCCGGAAAGTTATTCCGACGCGACGGTACGAATTCCAAACTGGAGGACCAAGTCCTCAATATAACTCCAATTCCGAAGAGCCGGATATGCCGCTCCTTATAGGCCTGAGCTTTTAAAACGTCGTAGTAGCCCATACAAGGTGTTCACTTAGTAGTTCAGCCTGACCGGTAGACGCTACCGTTGAAATATTCCGCTGCCGCCTGGATGCACGGAGTAATGCCTTAGTGGTGACACTCCTCCCACACTCTCCCGTTTGCTGCCACCAACAACCTTCCAAAGGGGTTAGAACTCAATCTGCAGTTGAGGTACTAGGCTCCCGATGTTTACCATGTGGATGTGAGAGTAGCAGTTAATAAACAGAGGTGGATTCCGGGTGCTTGTACCCTCTTGGGGACACATGTCTATCCGTCGAACATGGACTTCGACTGTAGTTGTTGCTTTTGTTTTTATCGCGTACGGCAGACGTGTCCATTCGCATCTAAGTGGCGGATGCAATACTTCTTCGCAAAGCAGTCCTCTCCCGGAACACCATACCAACAAAATAGTGATACGAGTTAATGTTGGCACCTCAATACGTTCGTGTCGTAAACAGGACCATAAATCGCGCGTGGTACTTTTCTCTCGATTACCCCAAGGGAGCTTTCATCCAAATGGGAAAGGGTTCATGCTTCTGCACCATATAGCAGGACCGGGATGCTGAGTGCTTTGTATAGAGTCTCCTTGGTCCTTCTTTATAGGGCTTTATTCTTCAATTGCTTACTCAGCCTTAAGTAACAGCGATTAGCAAGCAAGAGTCATTGTACGCTTGATTTAAGCGCTGATGCCTGTGTTTCGTACTACCTTTTCAAGCGCAATTTTGAAACGGCACCTTGTCGTAACCCTTTGGTGGTGTCAAAGATCTCAGTAGAATTCTTACCAATTTTGACTGAGCAGCGCGTATTCTTCATCGTCATCCTGATAAGACGTATAAGTTTAGCAGGAATTCCAAAACTAGACATGGCTCGCTACAGTAGGTAGGCTGCTTTAAAATCGATGAATAGATGGTGGGTCTCGATGTTAAATTCTTGGGTTTTACACATGATCTGGTTCAGAAAACCGATTAAAACTTTCACATAAAACGCTGGACAGAATGTTATAAGTGATGTTTAAAAGGCTGAATCCTCTGGGACAGAGTAGTCATTCTTCTTTTTTTTGTTGTTGGATTCCAATTATCGGGCATACTTTCCTCCGACATTACCTGCTTTGTTCGTTTTTAGCCAACGTCCAATTTGGGTGGGTGTAGCTTTTGGTTGTCATCCAGGTTGACTGGTCCAGGTCGTTAACATCGATTGCGTGTCCACTACAGAGTTTCCATCTCCACCGTTGCAGGGCCCAAGGCGGCTCGTGAAACCTGACTCTTCTGTACAAGTTTCGCACCTTTCCTGTTAAAGTTCTGCATCTTCTTGATTTTTTTTCTTCCTCCTGAGTAAGCGTTTTTCATCTTTCCTTCGATCAACGTAGAGATTATAGGATCCTCTAGTTCTTTTGCGGAGCCACGATCTGTATGCCTCCGTTTTGGTTTTGTTTGGCTGAGCACATTCGGAGTCAAACCAGGATTATCTCAGAGGTGGTTGTGAGAAGCCCAACACATTTGATGCTGCATTTCTTACGGCTTGTTGACCATGCAAGCCATTGGTCTTCGGGGTTCATATTTTCAGTCGGGGGATTTTTTGCTAGCTCAAGAGATACGCGATCAATATAGGCTGTCGCTTCCGATTTGCGTCGTCCAAAATTGAATTTCCTCTGTTTGGTTATTGATCGTCAAATAGCTTCCATCGATATCGGTTCACGAAGTTTGGTACCAACTAGATAGTGATCCCAGTCAATCTGTGCATGAGCATATATATCCTTGACCCCTAATGTTTGTCACGTTTGTGTTCACTTGACTGCACAGGACATAGATTGCACAGATGGTTTCCTTTCTCAATTTCAGTCTCACTGGCGTTTCTTAATATTTTATCGCTTTTTTTTCATAGAAAGTCGCAACTGGTGACATCGAGGTCATGGTTGCAACGGTGAAAATTCTTGATCCAGAAGAGCCCTACGAAGGACTCCTTAAAGAAAAAGTGCAAAAAATATCAACTGCAAAAGATGACGCAGAAGCGGATGCCTCTGCCGAAACTGCCACACCACTTCAAGCAATTGCCGACACATGCAAGTTCACAACACGTACTCATAACTGCGGTGAATTGACGGGTAAAAATGTGGCACAAAAAGTCGAAATTGTCGGTTGGCTGGACTACCAACGAATGAACAAATTTCTTGTTCTACGTGATGGTTATGGCCAAACACAAGTCTTGCTCTCTGACAAATGCAATCTTATGAACAAATACCCCAACGGCGTACCACTCGAATCAATAATCTCTGTAAAAGGTACCGTCATTCCGCGACCATCCAACATGATCAATCCAGCTATGAAGACCGGTGAAATAGAAATCAATGCAACCAGCATTGAAGTACTCAATCCATCTAAGAGGAACTTGCCATTTGAGGTGCGAGCCTATCAAAAAGCCAAGGAAATACTTCGCATGGAATATCGCTATATTGATTTAAGGTTTATTAGACATGGTCATTCGACAACAAAACCTATATATCTTCGTTCGTTTTAGATTCATTGAAATGCAAAAGAACTTACGTCTTCGCTCCTCTGTCCTCATGAAAATGCGGGAATTTCTCATCAACTATTTGGGTTTCGTTGAAGTCGAAACACCAACTTTGTTCCGCCGAACACCTGGTGGAGCTCAGGAGTTTGTTGTTCCCACTCGCAAAGCCGGTCACTTTTATTCCTTGGTCCAGAGCCCACAACAGTTCAAACAAATGCTCATGGCTGGTGCTATAGATCGTTATTTCCAAATTGCCCGTTGTTATCGGGACGAATCCACCCGACCTGATCGCCAGCCAGAATTTACTCAGCTGGATATAGAGCTTTCGTTTACAACACGAGATGACATAATGGCCTTGACTGAGGAGACAATTAAATTCTGCTGGCCGAAGGAGCGTGGCATTATTCAAAAGCCGTTTCCGAGAATGTCTTACGATGAGGCTATGTCGAAATATGGCTGCGATAAGCCTGATACTCGCTTTGGGCTTTTGGTAAGTAAAAACAGTTATAAATCGCATAATAAACAATAATTGTGATTTTTTTAGTTAAATGACATTACCAGTGTTGTCAAATCTGCTGAGGGTTATATCAACAAATTCAATGAAATTGGTGCGTGTTTTATTCATGTTGAAAAATCTATGGCGTTGCTTGATGACAAAACAAGACAGCATTTAGAAGAGATTAGCCAAGCATTTGATGGTACATTCTACTTCAAAAAATTCAGTGTAAGAAAATATTTTGAATGTTTGTCCACTTTCTGTTGAAATTGATTTGTTTGTAGAGCAAGAAAGACGCTTTAGAAGGATTGGGTACAGTTGTAAAAAAAATTAAAGCAAAAGAAATAGTGGATCAGTTTGGCATAGATACAGACGATTTGATTTTCTTAGCAATTGGCGAAAAACATGAAACTGTAAGTCGCAAATGAACATCACCGATATCTTAAACTTATCTTTTTTCATACAGCAAACTTTAATGGGTCGCCTGCGTCTTGATTATGCTGATTTGCTAGAAGACAATGAGTTGCTTCCGAACCGTAAAGATCTAGTCAATTTCCTGTGGGTGGTTGATTTTCCAATGTTTTTCCCAACTCCAGAAGGCGGATACGAAAGTGCACATCATCCATTCACAGCACCCCGTGAGGAACATATAGAAATGTTGAAGAAAACACAAGACTTGGACAAAATACAATCTCAAGCGTATGACTTGGTACTCAATGGCAATGAAGTTGGAGGCGGTTCGGTACGTATCCACAATAAGGAACTGCAAACATTTGTATTGGAAAAGGTATTGAAAATACCCCACGAACATCTGATGCATTTGCTTAATGCTCTCGAAAGTGGTTGTCCACCGCATGGTGGTATTGCATTAGGAATCGATCGATTGATGTCGATTATCTGTCAAGCAAAATCAATTCGTGATGTTATTGCTTTTCCAAAATCACTTAACGGAAGAGATCCGTTGTCGAAGGCGCCTGTTCCCATTTCTGAAGAGGAAAAGAAGTTATATCATTTGGTTATTGATGGTAGTGCGGTGAGTGGGGAGGACCAAGAACAAGAAGATCCAGACGATCAAATGGACGTGAAGGAAGGGGTGAGAAAAGGAAGCGTGAGTGGGAAAGTTGTAAATGAACCCGTAAAAAATGTAGTAATAAAAAAGGAAAAAATATAAAAAAATAGTATAATTAAAAAAATAAGAAAAAGCGTCGGCACATTTTTTTTGTGGACAACTTCAAGAACTGGTTTCAAAGCAAGAACAGATCCGTTAAAACGCTCTCCTTATCGTTACGTTCTGCGAATTGGTTTTATGATATTCTGAACTCTTACGAGTACTTTTGGCGGTCGTAAGGCTTTTGGGATTTGTAAGATAACAGCAGGATTCTTAAACGTATACTTATACCTTTGTCTTCAGACAGATCCACCTTTTGGATATCGGTACTTTTTGCATGTTCCGATGACGATGGTTGCGGACCAGAGATACAGAAAACCTAAGCACTTAGCAGCTTTCTTAGCTATCTCAAGTATATGATCGTTCCAACGGAGGTCGTCGTTCACACACATGCCGAGTACCGAAAGTTTTTCGGTTTCTTCAATGTAAGTACCATTCATGAACAATAGCACGGGGGGTATGTTTAGTTTTAACGACAGAAGACAGCATTGAGTTTTCGAAGCATTAAACTCCACACGACTCCTATTAGCTAATTTGACAATGCTGTACAAATCGGAGTTTAATGAGCTTGACAGACAGAAGATTATTTTTTTATAAAAATGAGGAAAAGAGTCGGACAGAAAGGAGCCATGGGGCACACCAGCATTTATTTTGTGGGAGTCATCAGATCACCTGTGGAACGGTTGCTGCGGAAGCCTTTCGATATTTTATCGTTATTTCTATAAACAATGCTCTAGCGAAATAGCCAGTTGCATTCCTCCCCTGAAACAATTCAACCGTAATACTCGCATTGCAAGGAGTGCCCATTAGTTTACTCTGGAGCCTGGAGCCCAACTTTACAAATACAATAATAAAAAAAAAAAGGTGTATATGTAGATGTTTTAGAAAAAAAAAATTCAGTCTTTTCCTATGCCGCCCATTTGTTGATTCATATAGGCCTATTCCGGACACAAGTTTAAATATCTTTGATCTTGCGATGACGACATTTAAGTTAAGGGTGGATGAAGTGACGAAAAGCCTTTTCTGCTTTTAAAAAATGTCCCCTAAACTAAAAGAAATGATCTAACTGGTTCGTCCAGCGCTTACATACGGGAACACCGCTGTCGCTTTGGCTTTGACGTTACGTTTGGTTCGTGTACAATATAAGGTAACGTGACTCAAACGTAAAGCTTAAGTAGAAACTGGTGGAACTTTTGCTCGCTTTGACAGAAAAAACAAAAACAAAAACCGAAATTTAGAAAATGTCATTCAAAGCGGACACAAAGCGTGTGAAATGTAACGTGACGAAGCCAAAGCTGAAGCGTGATTGTGTTTTAGCCATAAGTTGCTTAAAACATGGAACAATCCGAAACGGAGATGCCTGCCGGTCGAGTTTATAACAATCGTCGGTTAAAGAAGCAGAAGAATTTGACGATATCACTTGAAAGGCTAAGGAGCCAGTTATAGCGATCATTAAAAACCATCATTAAAATATTTCAATTGGATATTTTTGTGTGTTAGAAAAAGATTTTAAACATGAAACTTATGCCAATCGATGGCAAATCAATTGAGATAATTTATTTTGACAAAAAACAAACCCGGGAAACAGTATTATTTATTTAAAGAGCATTTATTTATTTTAATGATGAAAATTGGTTTTACTGAACAGCTGATTGTCATTTGACAATCATTTCGTTCCAGTGTTTGTGGTCCATTTTTTTAATGTTCCAACCCATCAGTAAAAAGTTTACTGAAGCATTTTGCATCATTAAAACAAATTTGAGGCTATGGTTGGTGTGGTTGGCCTGTAAATTTTGACACAACTTTAATGATCGCTATAACTACCCGTACGTAAGAAATTCCAGTTTCCAGCTGTTTCAACTTTTAATGATGGATTTTTAGTGATCGCTATAACTGGCGCCTAATACCGCCAATGATAGACCTGCACCAGTAAATCAAGATTACAACCAAGAATTACATCCTCAAAAATGAGATCAAATATGCCATTGCCAGCCTAAAAAAGCAAGTAAAGCCGCTAGTGCCGATGGATTGCATGCGTAACTTTTTAGACACGCTATAGATGATCTGGTCAGGTGAATACACCAACTCATTTGCAAAATATGGTCGGAGGAAATAAAGTAATATGTCCGATATTTGGAATCTCAATACAATACAAGACCATCTGTCAAATTTTCAAATTACGCCAGATCCTGGAGAAAATCCAAGAATTTTACATCGAGGCCCACCATCTATTGATGATTTTTTCGATTTTAAGCCAGTCTATGGCAGTGTAAACAGGGATATGAATTGTCCCGATCCATGTCTAGCTTTGAAATTTCCGCCCAATTGATACGTCTTATCAGAATAATGTTGAAGAATGCTCGCTGCTCCGTCAAAATTGGTAAGAATTCTACTGAGACCTTTGAAACCAACAGAGAGTTACGACAAGGTGACGCGCTGTCATGGAGCTGTTTCAAAATTGCGCTTGAAAAGGTAGTACCGAATACCCAGGCCAGCTCATCCCTCATTAAGATCAATACTTGGGTTTTCTGACGAGATCGCTTCCATGAAGTTAGCAGCAAGCAAAAATGGGATTATAAACGAGGATAAGATGAATTGTATGCTTTCATCAATTAATGTACAACCTAACTACCGACTTGGTCAAAACTTAAAAATTGATAGTTATAACTTTGAGGTAGTTAATGAATTTGTCTGTACCTGGTGAACTGCAGCTGTAAATACAGCAAACAACAAATAGCGCATTGTATTGTATTTTGTATTTGGTGCAGAAGCATGAACACCCTTTTCCAGTCAGATGAGCCTCAACCAGTGTTAATCGACACCTCCTATCCTTCCCCTCCCTATCTTCCTAATGCCCGCGCAGTATGCTCAATATTAAAAGGGAAACAAATAATCCCTTGAGCACGCGGTAATTATATAACAAACATCACGTTTTGGTGAAAAAATAATTACAATTTAAGGGTGGCTTATGTAAAGAGGGTAATAGTTCTTTCTATTTTTTGATGGCCTATAATAGCAGATGATTTGCTGAATGTAGGCAACGCTGGTGGGGATAGCTGATGCATTTTTTCTCGCTACAGCGGCTTATTTCTAGTTAATACCTAAACCAATTAATAGTACTTTTATTCCCCGTGGATGGAAAACATGATGCTTTTTAGTCCACCAAATATATTTCCGTTTCCGGTACAACTTCAATTCTTTATTTAAATTTCCAATTTAGCACGCAAATATTAACATTTTAATTGTTATTATTATTTAGAACAATAATTTTCATGATTGTCTGTCATTTTTTTAATTCAAGTAGATTTAAATTTATGTTTTAAAGCTATTTCAAATAGCCAATTGTAACTGTTAGTTTTGCGGTTTTGACAGAAGGGCATGTTTGGTCATTTCCACTATCACTATAATGTAGGTTATTACCCCTCAAATACTTAGAACAAATCTACTTCATACGTTATTAAAATCAGTATTATTTTAATCCGTAGTGCCCCGTGGCTTAGTGGTTAGTGTGTCGGACTGCTAAGCGAAAGAACCTGGGTTCAAATCCAGCTCATAGCCACTTTTTTTTCTGGGGTACTGCCTCTTGCGAGGAACTGACAAAACCACCAAGAGTAAAATTTGTCTCGAAAAAGTGCATCTCATGTAGCCGTTCGGACTCGGCGGTAAACTGTAGGTCCCTTCCATTCTTGCAGATTAACAACACACACACAGGAATGGTTGAGAGTATAAGTCACTAGGCCTTGGCTCCTTAAGGAGCTGTCGCGCCAATAAGTGTATGTATGTATGTATTATTTTAATCCAAATTTCAACTTCCAGAGGAAGGGCGGTTAAACTATTTATAAATAAATTAGTTGGTCATGACGTTTTCGAGAACTAAGCTGTTCTCAAGCAATATTTCGACGAAAGTTGCTGGTTCTCCGAATTAATTTGATTTATTGGTTTACATACTCACATTCGTTAAGTCGTTAAGATGATCTGTCAATATCAATATCATAATCGCAAATTGTCATCAGAACAATAAATTGATTAAGTAATGATTTTCATTATTTATTGAAAAAAAAGATACAAAAATCAAGGTAATCAATATAATTGTAATTACAAGACAAAAAAAGTATCTTAATATACGTAACCTGTTCCAGATGGATTATTGTCTTGTTTTAATGGGAGTTGTTGTTGTTTTCACTTTGCCATTGATCACAAGAAGTGGTACAATGTTAATTATTACTCTTGTTGCCAGTTTAATAACACACAATCTGAACCTGAAGGTATCCATAAAGAAAACTTTATGTATTCATGACAACACGCCAGCGATTATTGCAGGCAATCCTGAAATAGACTTATACCCGGTTAAGAAAAGGTGTCATAACAACAACTGCCAACCAAGAGTGTAGAGTACTCTTGAAAAAAAAATTTCTGATTAATATGGAGAACTAGTTAACGATCTGACAGATGGGAAACGTGTTCTTATCTTATGGTATCAAATGTTTCAAAATGTTGATTGAATAAATCACCAAGCAAGCAAAACACGCACTTGCATTAATTTCTTAAGTCAGGCAAACTCATTGGAAATTCGTAATTTGATCGTGTATTCGCCATATCTCTCAAGATATTTAGTATATGTGACAGATAGAATACAATAGGTTTTAAGTAGGTCAGATACGGTAAGATGGGAGTTTCTGAGTGAACATTTTTAACGCAGCACAATATTGAAAGAATTGTGTGAAGTAGGTGGGGAAACGGATGATGAAAAATTTCAAAATGATATATAAAGACGCATAATTTATGTATTGCATGTGTGATATCCATACAAATATTTGAATTATAATTTTTTAATAGTTCTTCTTTCTTTTTGATATCTTCTTTCACTTTCGACCAACAACAATGCAACAGGCACAACAATATATTAACTCAGAGTTAACTCTAGAATTATCTATTTTTGGGGTTAACTCGAGAGTAGTCCAAAAACTGATCCTTATCTGCTTACGTCATTTTAAAGCTTAAATGCCTTATACATAACGGAAATTGACAATAAGGTAAGACCGCACCTAGCGGAGCTGCCACCATTCAAATAGAATGTTATGGGATAAGCCGCACTAAGCGGAAGCGGAAGATCAATTCAGCTATACTAAGCAATTTGATCTTCTTTTTTCCACTTTTTTGATTGTTTGCCAGTTCTAACTGCAAAGCTGAGTACGAGGCTGGGTTAATAAGTCTGAAAATTAACACAAATTTAATTTTTGTCAAGTATCATCTCTTAAAAGAATGCATCCAAACATTCAGACTGATCTGTCAAATAGTTTTGTTGTGGCAGCCATTTTGAATAGACACCCACTAGCATTTTCGTTAAAATCGCTAGGAAGGAAAGACAATGGGACAAGACAATCATTGTTCCATGTGAACAATTGTTTCCAGGACAAGATAATTGTCATTTTATTGTCCTCCGAGCTAGCCTGCCGAGCTATCTCTGAGGACAATATCGACATCTTCTAACCCCGTTCAAGAAGCTCGGACAAGACAATTGATTATTGTCTCATTGTCTTGTCTGCGTGTGAACGCCACTTTAAACACATTTTTGGGAGAAAAAATTATCACGTAAATCAAACAAAAGCTTGACAAATATTATAGGCACTCTTTGCCATCGATGGGAACCATTCACCACTGGTGAATTTCGGTGCGGTAGTTCAAGCACAAGTGACGCCGTATGTTCTGGGTCGCCCAATTGAGGTCACCACACCAGAAATGGTCGACAAAATCCATGGTTTTACAAGGTCATAGCGACAGTTTTCAGGGATCCGCGCAGTGTTATTCTCATCGCTTACCTTGAAAGAAAAGGGTAAAACGATCACCGGATTTTAACAAAACAGATTATCTCGATTTGGACGCATATAATCTTTCCATTCTTTTCCTAATTTTTCCAGAATTACAAAATTCCATTTAATTTTCCGAATATTTGACAACTGCTTCCCGCCAAAACGAAGGTTAAGCTACTGTTGTGAGGAGTATAGAAACAAAATTTAAATAAGAATATTTAAAAGTTGTATTTTTCCAAACATTGTACAATTATAAACGTTTCACTAAAGTATACTGGTTTATCTCATCAGTAGTAACCAATATACTCCTCCTATACGTTTATCTCAGCTTAAATAAAACTCTTAAAGTTGTGAGAATATACATTCTGGTTTTCCAATAGGGACTTGACAACTTTAATTTGTGAACGCACCCTTTCATTAATCATCAAACTGTCATTGTCAATTTATTCAGTACACTTAACATTTTCATCATGGTAAAGTACACGAGAGAGCAAATTCAAATTCTGCAAATTATAAAAAAAATTTGACCGCAACTTTAAGAGCGTCGAATTGTTGAATTTCATCGCAAAATCATCTTCAGTGACGAGCTCATTTTTAGCTCAATGGGTTCGGCAATAAGCAAAATATGCATTATTGGTCGAGTGAAAATCCACATTTGTTTCATGAATCACCACTTTATCCAGAAAAAATAACTGTTTGGTGCGGTTTGCATGCCGGCGGCGTTATTGGACTATATTTTTCGTCGACGATAACGATCGCCACGTTACTGTGAATGGCCAGCGTTATCGCGCCATGATTATCGATAAGTTTTGGCCCGAATTGGAAGATATAGACTTGAACGACATGTGGTTTCAACAGGATGGTGCCACAAGCCACACAGCACACCTTACAATCGATTTATTGAAGAGTAAGTTTGATGAGCGTGTTATCTCAAAAAATGGGCCAGTCAATTGGCCACCTCGTTCGTGCGATTTAACGCCTCTAGACTATTTTGCCGACGACGTTGGAAGAGCTCAGAGCCAACATTGAACGCGAAATAGCGGCCGTTTCGGCCTAAACGTGTGGCCGAGCCATCTAAAAATTTATCAAACGAATCGACCGCTGCAAACGTGCCCGCGGTGGTCATATAAACGAAGTCGAGTTCCATTCATAAATGTTTTGATTGTATTTGAAGCCGATAATAAAGTTTTTGAAATATCTCAAATGGTTTGCGTTTTATTTAAAAAAAAAGTTGTCAAGTCCTTATTCGAAAACCATACCGAGATGTCTGTCGGTATAAGAGTCTTATTTATAACATGAACTGCATATACAGTATATAATATTATAAAGCCGAAAAATTAAAAAAAATCATTAATTGCTTGTTAGGTGATTACGAAATATATAACATATATAACATTAAACAAGGATATTTTAGCGAAACGTTTATAATTGTACAATGTTTGGAAAAATATAACTTTTAAATTTTATTAATCAAAATTATTTTCTATTTATTCTTATAATGTGTACAATGGATCATATTAATAATTTATTTTAGAGGAATGAAAATTATTAATTATGAACATTTATAAATATTTATACTTTTAATTGATACCAGCAGTCTGTCACCTTAACATCTTTCACTATATTGACTGCTAATTGCTTTCGCTCTTAAGATGGTTGAATGGAAAGCGAGTCGCCATTAAAGCGATCTGCTGGTGTTTAGGAAATCGGAATCACCCCTGCGTTTATATGGATTCCCTTATTCGAAAAATAGTATAATAATTCGTTCACGGATGTGAATGACGAAAATGTCATTATGTCAAGGAAATGTTCAATGTTAAGTACGAACTGGAAACAACATGAAGGTGGTAAGTGTTATAAAATTCATTTATATGCACGCAAACCAACACCAGTTATAGGTTTGTGTAGTAAAGTAATAAAGTTGCGTTACATGTAACACAGTCCGTTTTAAATAGCATGCATCCGCAGCATTCGAAATCTACAAAATAAATAATAGTGTGCCCCAGGGTTCAATTTTGTCTCAATTTTGATTTCATTTCCATCAAATTCACAACTATTTTCTTCGGATGTTGAACTGCAATGCCAGCATTCAAGCCCATTAAGTTTTGATTTTGACAGCATTATTCAATTCGTTATAAGTACAGGTTACAGAGTGTCTGGGGGCAGATTTATGTATATTTTCAAAATCAAATAAAAATCTAAATATTTGATGTTTAGTTTTCAATTGACGCGGGTAGATTTTTGTTTTCCTTTTAATGTAGAACACACTGCGCTGGCATTATGAAGATAGGGAGGGGAGAGATAGAAGGTGCCGATTAACATTGGTTTTGAATGTTTGCAGATCAAAATGGCAAAGGAAAATCTCGCCGGGTAAACTATTCCAAATTCGTGTTGTTCGGCTAAGAAAAGAATCCCTATATTTCACGATACGTCCGAAATTGGGCTCAAGGGTGAACTGTGAGCATTCTTTGCGAGACGAGTGTTACGGGAGAAACTTTTAAGGGAAGGATTGCAACTGGCTACTTCGAGTGAACATTTCTTGTAACAGAAACGATAAAATAAGGAGACATGAAACATTGCTTCGGTGTTCGAGAGGGACAATTGTTTCAGCGGCAGTTCTATTTCCTGCCTTAACGCTCGATTATGTATTCTATGAATCAGGTGAAGCGATGTTTCCGAAGCACCTGCCCAGAGGTGGGAGTTATACTCGAGTTTAGGGCGTATAAACGCTTTATAAATTGTACCCAGTACAGATGGGGAAAAATACTTCTTACACCGATACAGAAAACCTAAGCATTTAGCAGCATTCTTAGCGAACTCAAATATATGGTCGTTCCAACGGAGGTCGTCGTTAACACACATACCGAGTACTGAGAGTTTTTCGGTTTCTTGGATAATGGCATTGGGGGTATGTTTAGCTTTAACGACGGAAGACAGCATTGAGTTTTTGAAGCATTAAACTCCACACGATTCCTATTACCCCATTTGACAATGCTGTATAAATCAGAGTTTAATGAGCTTGACATACGGTTCCGCTGCAATTTTACGTCCGAAGGCGAAGGGCGTGAATTATCGAACGAATATGAAAAGCTGAGGGTAGAGTCGTCAGCAAAACAGTTAAGTGGATAAGAAGTAACAGACAGAGGATTATTTATAAAAATGAGGAAAAAGAGTCGGAGATAGAACAGAGCCCTGGGGCACACCAGCATTTATTTTGTGGGAATCAGACTTGAATCCGTCCAATACAAATAGTATTGAAGAAGATAGTTTCTAATCCAACGAACAAGAGTATTATCGATCCCAAAAGCACGCATTTTCGATAAGAGAGCTTCCTGCCAAACTCTATCAAATGCCTTGGAGATATCAAGAGCAATAATCTTACTTTCACCAAAGCGATTTAAAGATTTGTTCCACTGTTCGGTGAGATATGCCATCAGATCACCAGTGGAACGGTTGCTGCGGAAGCCATACTGACAGTTTACCTTTGTGCAAATGATTAAACTTTGTTATCGAAACGGGTGTTAGTTAGGGCAAGCATTGCGGTCTTTTTACGGTAGACGTAGTGGCTCTTAACAGTCGACTCTTGAACGTTTGGTGGCCAAATTTAAGGCATTGGTTTTTGATGCTTCAGTCGGAAACTATTGACTACTAATAGCCCTGTCAAGTAAGCCGGAAAAATTAGAGGTAATTTTTCATGAATTAACAGAAAGCTGCCATTTTGCATGAACGTTAAGAACACTATTATAATGAAGAATAGAATAGAAACTGCACCCATCCATCTGATGTGTGCAAAAAATGTTATGCAAGGTTTTTTAGAATTTTTAGCAAAATGTTTTTTTATGATAAAAATAAGTGAGGCAAAAAAGTAGGTCATGCAATTTCTATAAAAAAGTGGTCTACAATTTCTTTCCTAAGATCCACCATTTCTGAGAAGAAAACGATTCTAAAAATTACTAAAGTATGAAGTGAGGAAGTGCACTTGTCGCGGTTTTTCGCCGTAGGCCTACTCCACAATCTAGTCCAGTAAACAAAAAGGTTTTACCCTATAACAGGTCGGGTGGTTGTGAATTTTGATATGATGTAAAATAATTCCATAACCACGCCCGTTTTAGAACGATTTTGCGACTTATACTCTCAACCATTCCTGTGTATGCGTTGTGAATCTGCAAGAATTGAAGGGACCTACAATTTACCGTCGAATCCGAACGAATACATGAGATGCACTTTTTCCAGACAAATTTTACTTTTGGAGGATTTGTCAATTCCTCGCAAGAGGCAGTACCCCGGAAAAAAGGTGGCTCTGACGAGGAGTCGAACCCCTACCCCTTCGCTTTACAGTCCGACATACTAACCACTAAGCGGAGGGGCACTACGCTTTGCGATATTACCGTATTTAAAAAAAACATTAAACTGCCGCCAGATAACCTGTTATTAGGTATAGGATTTATTGCTTTAAAAACTGTAATGTTAAAGCGGAATGAACCAACATACACTTTACACTATTCATGAGTTGCACTAGCGTGGAGATGCGGCACAGCTTTATGCGTGCTTTTAATTCCCATACAGACAATTTTTAGTAGAATGACTATTTAGTTGATGTAAGGCTGCGGAGCTTTAAGAAATCTTCAGAAATCTCAGAGATTTCTAACAACAAGTTTCATTTGGCTGCAATCTACAACTCGTATATTCCCAGAGATTCGTTCCTCAACTGCATCTTATGAATGTGAAATGATTAGAGATGCTGTTCAGCTCCGTCTTTAACATGAAGCCTTCAGTCTCGTCAGACAAGCACCATCTCTGTATTCTTTTCATGTGCGGTCGAGCCAATTCAAAGATCTTCCAGCGTAATGTATTGTAGTCCATCTGTTTTATATGACTCAACCTCTTGGAATACTTTCAACAAAATACATTTTAAGCAAACGCCGTGCCGCGCTTTGGTTACCTACAAATAATAAAATTTTCACATTGGGCGCCATTGTAATGAATTTCAATAAAGAGCTCACAATCTTGACAGCCTTCAAGTTTTACTTTTTAAATAAAAGATTTATTTGACAAAATATCTTGAATATCCATAGAATCCCTTCATCAGAAGGTATTTCAGTCTTCATTGCTCCATTAGCCCCATTTACCTCATCTAGTCCAACTAACAGGATTTGTATCCATAAAAAAATAATTCAAATTCCACTGGTCTACTTTAACATTTCGTTCTAAGAAGAACAATCTATTTCAATAGAACCATTTGGCATCTTTACTGATAGATGCAATCAATTTATCATTTTCCAGCTATTAATCCGGCTTAATTAATGTTCATGCTCTTTCTCAAGTAACTGGATTTAAAATAATCCATTGGCAGCTTTTCCAGTTGAAAGAAAAAAAGTATCTTTTTAAATATGCATATCTATCCGAACTACCTTAAGGTTCATTCATTTATTCATTCAGAAGAAATAAAGAAGGAAATACTAAGTCGACATTCTGATACACACGGTCGTGGTGTATCGAATGGATACTTTAAGTTTCCTTTTCCCTCGGCAACTTGTTGAGTGACTTGGTCGTGTGTTTGCTTCTGCACTTGAATCTCCAGAACCACGCTCCAATGATTCTTTGGTATTACATTGCCTGCCATCATCATCATCATCCTCATCATCGTGTGCAAGAAGACAACGCAAACCAACGCCAATTGAATGCGAAAACTCATTTTACAATTTCATTCGCTATCGTGCACTTGTAATATCAACATTTAAATTTTCTTTGCGCGCCAAATACGTGCGTTCGTTTCGTTAACGGTTTTTTGTTATATAAAACACAAATTTGAAAAAAAGTTTTAAGCAAAAGTGATGATATTATGTTTGAAAAGTGGAAATCTAAATCGAAAAAGTTAAATCACAACTTTTTAGTACAAATAGAGATTTTTTAGTACAAAAAACTAAGATTTTTTTCTCGCAGTGGTTATCAAAATAAACAGAACGGATTAAAATGAAATATGTTTTAACTGGTTTGGTGGTTTTCATAATTATTGGAGGTAGAAATAGTGAAATAATTTTTTGTTCAATAGTTTTCAGTGATAATATTGTGTAAAACATTTCAGGTTCCGATGGAATAATTTTCGATAAAAGTTCTTTAAAAAATCTTTTTACAAGTGGAGTCCTTGATGTAAATATACTACGATGCATTGTACAAAACACAAATGTCTGTCCACATCCGGATGTAAATTTTCGAATATATACACCGTAAGTGAAGATTTTCCTTTGAATGCCAAAGGAAAATACATAATAATTATGAAAGAAAACGTTTTAATTGACATTTCAAAAATGTTAAGATATTTTATCTTAATTTGTATCTTAAGTGTTTCTTGGAAAGTATAGAGTGCAAATTGCATTGGAATAGTCCAATTAAATATCTTGAAGATTGTTTTGCCAATAAATTGAACGGATGGCCTTTTACTTTCCTTTGCCTCTGGTATTTTTGTTCGAACGATAAATCGTGATCCAACTTTAATTCATAGAGACGGCTTGGTAGACACAATAAGTTGTCCCTTGATGCAGATTCGACACATCTTGGAACAGGTTTCAGGTATTTGTTGTGGTTTAAGGAGGAATGTTTATTTTTGTCGTTAGGGAATGAAATTTGCATTCAGTTAATGGGGAAGGAGTTTGTTGTTAGTAGGATTGCATTATTTTTAACATTTAAACGTTGGACAAGGCAAGGCTGTAGCTAGAAAAAAATGTCTGAGGGGATACATTTTCAATTTTTTAAGTGTAAAAAGTCTATAAGTTTGATTTAAGAGTTTTTTCAGGATTTTTTCAGGTTTTGTTAAACAAAATATAGACAGGCATTATGTTTTTTTTATAGAGAAAGATCTTTTAATTGAAACCAGGGTGTAGATTCCCGATCTACAAAACTGTGAAATGATAAAAAACATATCATTTCTTTTTTCATAGAGACTTTTCATTTTATCATTTCATGAACTTGCTTTATAAATAAATAATAATAATATTGATAAATCGCTGTCAAAGTATGTACTAAAAAAAAAGAGTTGGTTGTCTGTAAAGTCAGTTTACGGACGATAATTTTACGTAATAACGTCATGAAACATTGATGGCAGCAACACCAACGTTCAGCCAGTTAATTCATGCCCACAATTCCTCTCGTTAAATCCACACACGCACACCCTATTATTACACCTACTTTCTACTTTAACAAAACTCCGCCTATTTTGTATTTCTTTTTCTCCTCTTGTTCTTTTTGAATTTGAGTGGAATTATTTTGGGAATTTGCGCCTGTACCTTTTCATGTTCGCCTGGTGCGATCGATTTTGGTTGAAAGGACCACAGTATCGCGGTTAGGATGAGTCATGAGTCTTATCAGTGGAAGTGTTATTAATTAATATTTATTAATTGAAACATTCAAAGATGTCGTAAAAGAATACCAAAAAATAGTATTAATTATACTAACTAAAAAAAAAAATAAAAAATATATCGGTCCAATATCATTTGCCTTTGACTATACATTTTTACTTGATCTTAAAATTGCGGTGCTCTTTACGGGATGATTTGGTTGCGAAAAGTAATTTATCATTATTAAAAGTTCTTGACGTTTGTTTTCAATGTTTCACAGATCTAGAATCGAATTTAGGGTGAAGGCGTCGAAAATGTACCGTAAAATATAGGGCTTCTTTTTTTAGCTGAACAACACGAATTTGGAATAGTATAGTTTAAATTTACAAGCATTCAAAACCAATTTTAAACGACACCTCCTGTCCTTCCCCTCCCTATCATGCTAATGATGGCGCAGTGTACTTACATACATTAAAAGGAAAAAAAGTCCCTTGTGCACGCGTTTATTATGCAAAAAAGACATGTCAAAATGGTTGCGCCATGTGCTTATGTAAGTTACGAAATCTCTGTATAAAACATTCGTATGACCCTAACGCGAGCGGCACTTTAGGGAAAAGGTGAAATAAATTCCTTGGTTATAATGTCTTTATTTAGAACGTTAAAAAACATTACTTTCCGCATTGAATAAGCTAAATTATAATATTTTTTCTGGTGTTCCACAAGGCAGTGACTTATCTACCTTACTGTTTATATTTATACAAAAGATAATCCATACTGATCCTTAAAAGATTAGAGATAAAAGTGCTTTGCAAGTTTAAAATATTGTTAAAAAGACATTGTTATTTTTTAAAAGTTTTAATAAATAAACAAATCCTTAGGGTAACATTTTAAGCTGCAAATATTGAAGGCAGAAGAAAATATTTTTAAAGAACCCATATTTTTATTTAGAAACTCGAAAGATTTTAAATGATCAGGGAGTACAGCTATCGCAGCAATAAGTTGACTGATGACCTGATGGAATATCTGAATGAAAGGTGGAACCGATCTCTTCGTCGTTGCACCAGCCATTTTTGAGGTATTTGATAGAATTTTACACCAAACTCTTTAGATGGTAAATACGTGCATTTGAACCCTATGAAACTCTTCTTCTTCTTTGGATAGATAAAAGCCTATTCAACCGCTCAATACCAGTTGTGCTGGATGGATTCAAGCGTGATATTTACAAAATAAATGCTATGGTTCCACCGGGCTCTGTTTTGTCTCTGAGTCTTTTTCTTATCAACGACCTGTTGTCTGAAACAACTAATCCAATAAATTGTTATTCTGATGACAATACTATAAGCTTTTCATTTTAGTTTCAAAATACTCATACAACTACAACGGCAGTATACATACTATAATTTCATTAAAAATGTATCTTGAAAGCATTGCCCAATGAGGAATGAGAAATCATACTTCCCATGCCATTATCCACGAATTGTACTTGCGTCGATTGATAACCTCTCAGTTTTTGGAACACATTACGCGTGGAATGACCACATATTTTGATTAAAAAATCAGAAATGAATTTGAAACCATGGACAAATATGCAAAAAGGTTAACAAGGATGTTAGGTTGTGTCGTGATAGATATCATTTTCCTTTAGTGAGTAGTTCACAATGCAACCCTAAAAAGGAATTGAAAGCTATTAAGAGTATAATTAATGCTAATTTATTCAATATTTCCAATTCGTTCGTACTTTACGAACGTGGGTTCACTTGATTTTTGTAATCGACGTGGTAACGAAATTGGAGAAGATAGCACACATCATGGAAGTTTCTTTGTTGACCCAATTTTATTGGGTCCGAGGTTAAGAGTTTAATTAATTCGATCAATAACTCGTAGTGTGGTGATGATTGTATTCCAAATCATACTTTAAAACAAATCGCACTCAATATTTCAGATATCCTACCTCACCTTTTTAATTTAAATATTTCTACTAGAGTTTTCCCTCGAAACTAACGTTATTCCACTTTTTAGAAAAGGTTATAAGAAAGAAGTTAATAATGGCCTATATAATTACTGTCCTATATATCAAAAATATTTGAAAAAGCTGTTAAATAAATAATGTTACGTTATTTAAACAAAATATTATTTAAAAAAAATTCAGCAGTTCGCAGTTCGGATTTAGAGAAGAGCTTTCTACCGAAGATGCTCTTTTTGAATTCAGCTCCTTATTTAATAAAGGCCTGGATGACGAATTTTTTTTTCTTGTTTGTTAGTAGACATAAGCAAGGCATTTGATACGGTTGACAATATTATTCTACTTGACAAATTGCATAATAAAGGACAGGACCCAAAAAGTAAAAATTGGAGATTTTTTGAGTAATAAGGGTTTCAAATCTTGGTGTGACACACGGATCTGTCCTTGGTTCCATTTTGTTTCTCGTCTATATTAATTCTTTAAACAAATATTAAAACAATAACAATTATTGCTAGTTGTTTGTTGTTGTTTTAGTGGAGTTTATTAAATTAAATTCAATTTGAAATTTGAATTTAATTCAATAAACTCTATTAATTCTTTACTCAGCCTTACTTTTGCAGGTAAAGTAACGGCTTTTGCTGACGATCTTGGTATAGCTTATAACTCACATACATGGCTCCTTAAACCTTTTAGCTGATTTAAACCTCAATATTCATCTGCTGCGTATCTGGTTTGCCAAATGCTAAATGTAAGCAACAAAGTTAAATAAATGCAGTTTGGCTTAAAAATACTTACTTACGTAAATATCTATTTCCATGCTCAAAACTGCCAACGTTTCAAAATGTTAAACTGTACATGTAATTGTAGTGTGTCTGTATTGCCGTTTGACTAAAGTAAAATCTGTTGTGGGAATTCTTTCCAAGTTTAAATAGTTAATGACTTTAAATACCTAGGTAAATATGGGTTGGACATATCATGCTTGAACTTTGAAGCAATATCTACGTTCTTCTATCCGTAGTCTTTACAATCTCAAAAAAATCTGTGATTTTAAAACTCTTAAAACAGCTTATGTTGGAATATTCCATTTCAAACTTCAATAAGGGATCAGTAGCTGGGGTGGTGCATATCAAACTAAAATACAATCTCTGGTCGTTTTGCAAAAATGTGCCATGGTGCTACATTTTTAGGTCATTAAACATACTACCTGTGAGGCATTTGTTATTTTATTTAGAAACTTTTAATTCATTGTGTCCTGTAAGCTTTTTAATATCCTACCTATGTACATGTACATATTCGTTGTATTCGGTCCCTAAATGTATTCTTGCACAAAATTAAAATGTGGCTTCTTGAAAATAATCATTACCAAATCAAAGTTTTGTTGACTTACATGAATTAATTTTGAACTAAATTACTTTTGCCCTGGTTTTTATAAACACATTAATATTATTTTTTTTGTTTGATTTTTGTATTAATTTTTTTATTCTCTCACACTTTTTTTATATTAAACTTATGTCAGTATTACTATTCAATTGTACCCGCCAACATACTTTGATATTATTTATAGAGTGTCATATATCACAATTTCAATTGTTAAATATAAAATGTCACTATAACTATTCTTTATTAAAATATTTCTTCTTAAAGTTTGTTGTATGAGTATGTGTTATTTATATAAATGTTCTATTATAATAAGAATGATGAAAAAATAGCAAAAATAGTGAACGTTGCTAAGAATGCTGGTAGGTGTCAAGGTTTCCATCGAAACATTTCTATTAACAATGCACTAGCGAAATAGCTAGCAGCATTTCACCCCTGAAGAGATTCAACCGTAATGCGAGTATTATTGCTGGGAATGTGGAATGCCTTGCCGGATTCAGGGTTTTTCTCTCTAATTTTTGAACGCAGAACTTTAAAACATATGTGCCTGCTTACATCTTTCCTTTTTCTAACGCAACCGCTGTGTTTAATCAACATTGTTAAAGCATGTATGACAAGCAATAGATTCACATCAATTCATCCTATATCAGCGAATGGAAAGCTTTTAGTACCAAAATTAGCAAAATAGGAAAGCATTGCTTTAGTAATTGAGGCTTAATAGCCATAAAAATATGGAACCCCTGGCAGCAGGGATCTACCACTTCTTGATATTGCCAGATGTATATGGTTTGATTACAAAGCACAACTTCGAGATCATTTTTTGAGCAGATCTGCGATGAGACAACAAGCTTAAAAATGCCTACTAGAAAACAATGACGTCATTTTAAACAGCTTGCCTCAATGTTTTTAGTTATAAAAAAAACGTCAACCAAGTTCCAGGATGCGTTTGAGTTCAATGCAATCAAAATAAAAGGCACGACTGGGTCGCACGTACTTGCTCTTATGTGCTAATCCTTTTTAAGTGCAGGCGTCTTTTTGACAAAGATTTTATTTTAATATTTTTTGTATGACGTGCAACTTCCTTAGAATCGTTTTGGGGTGAAGCTCGAACGAACATGCGTCACGACAAAGGGATAAACACATAATTATATAGGATTGTTAGCTTTTGCAGTTTTTTAGTATATTATCTTTCCACTTGCTGCTTACTGTTTATAATATAATTTGCTAATAGAAAGATACAAAGGACTTTTTTCAGTTAAATTTTCATTTTGGTATGGAAAAATTTGAACAACTGGCATAAAGATTCGTCGGAATCAGCAGTATGGCAATAATGCTAGGTAAAGGGACCTTTATACGTCCCAATATGGGACCAATGGAGTTTATAAAGGATTTAGGTACCTATAATAAGGTTGGAAGGAAGGTAGGTATTTAAATTAAGATACGTGTTCCAACTACTGTTAAGCCAGTAGGTATAGAGACAATATTAAAAGTTAACATAGTGGTTTTGTTTATTTATAGGAAGGTGTAAACTTTTGTTTTCTCGATTGAAATTTTTGCATTCAGTAGGAATCGAATAGTTTTTTTTATTTGTTAGTTGTTTTTGTGTGTTTATCAAAGGCTTCCTTATTTATTCTGTGCTTTTATGATGATGAAAAATACTTTAAAATACGTAAGTATGTATGTAATGTAGGTTGTCACTTTCTTTTATTTGACTAATGGCTTGGCTAGGGCTTAGCCGAGCAATATGAAATAAAATGTTGGGGAAAAAAATTTATGAATTCAAAAAAACACTACTCATAACGTTTTTTGGAAAAAATGTTGTAAGCCATCTTATTTCTTTTGCTGTTTTCTATTTTATGAATTTTTCATTTCAAAATCGTTCGACCAGTTTTTTCAAAAAAATGTTTTTTTTGAAAAACTTTTCGAAAACATATTTTAAAATTTTTTTTAGTATGTCAATTTTAAGAAATCTATAGTTTATACTAGGAGAAAAAATTAAAAAAAAAATCTATAGATCCGTTTTCAAAATATTCAAAAAACAAAATATTTTTTTAAAAAAATTATTAAAATTTAAAAAAAAATGTTTTTGAAAATTTTGATAAGCAATATTATTTAAATCATAAAACACTACATATTTTGAAAATTTCATCAAAATCCGTCAATTAGTTAAGGAGAAAGTCTGATTTTAAAAAACCGGTCATATGGGAGGTACCGTTATAAAACTTTTTCTGAAAAATCCATTAAAATTAAAAGATAGATTTTGCACAGAAAACATGATTCTGAAAGTTTAATCAAAATCGTAGGAGCCGTTTTCGAGAAAAATAATTTTTTTAATAAAAGTTATATGGCAGGTACCGTTAGTTTTGGAGCTAGAATGCCAATTCCAAAAACTGTCGGGTAGAGCACTCTAAAAATACTATATACCAAGTTTGAATCAAATCGGCCCAACCGTTTAGGCTGTAGATATCGATACGGACAGACAGACAGACAGACAGACAGACAGACAGACAGACAGACAGACAGACGGACGGAATTTCCGGACCCACTTTTTTTGACTTCTCTATCATCGTAATATCATGTTTGATTGTTAGAATTTTTTTTTTTTTTTTTACGAATGCATAACTTGCCTTATAGTCCCTATAATCGCAAGTAAAAATGAGGGATGTTAAATGATCCAGATATATAGAAGAATAACTTCCTCTATTCGAATAAAAGAACAAAAGTCAACAATTGTGATTTAGTATAATAAATGAAGGTTAAACAGCCGAATTGAGTCGACTAGTTGAACTCTTTTTGTAGTCTTTATTTTTACCGAAGCTTGAGTTTAAACTCTTACTTAATTATGTTTATGATATTTCACCTTCAAGCAGGTCTGATGATTCCAGCTAATCTTCTGTTACAAACTTTAGCATAAAAGCAACTTTTCTAAGTCTCAAGCTGCTTCAACCTTGACATCTGTATAAATGGTTTTATAAAGATAAGGAACCTAACACTATATAGTGTTTATAGAAGAAATTAATTGTGCTCTACACCCTTTTTAACGACTTGTAGTTATTAAAGTGTCATAATTACCCTCACACTAAAATGTGGGTACCTATTAAACTAATTGCCTATAGTTTAGGGTGCTATTCACTTATTAATTTATTTTTATTATTGTGGCTTAGTAATTAAAACGTGAATCATTTAGCGAAAACGTAGAAAAATTTGTTAATATTTTGTTAATATTTGATTGTTTTATGTTGTGGCAAAGGTTAAAGGATATAGCATGGCATAGGCTTTCTTAAAGTCGAGAGAACATTAAATTGACAATACTGTAGGTACTTAGTTTTGTGAAATATCCTTTTTTGTTTTTAACGTGATAACGTCTTATAAATCGATGACAGGCGACACGTACGAAATAACATGACTAATGTTGATAAGACTCATGCTGATAAGACTCATGACTGATGCTAACCACGATACTGTGGTTCTTTCAACCAAAATCGATCGCAAGCACCAGGCAACACGAAAAAGAACAAGTGCAAATTCCCAAAATAACTCCACTCAAATTCAAAGAGTACAAGAAGAGAAAACGAAATACAAAATAGGCGGAGTTTTCTTAAAGTAGAAAGTAGATGTAATAATAGGGTATGTGTGGGTGGAATTAACGAGAGGGTTTGTGGGTGTGAGTTAACGGGTTGTATGTTGGTGTTACTGCCATCCATGTTTTCTTATGACGTTATCACATAAAATTATCATCCGTAAACCGACTTGTTTCATGGTAAATTTGGTTTGGCAATTCATCATGTCGCACATTGAAAAACATTTGCAGTATCATCAAATAACGTTGCAAAAATCAAAATATTCTAACCAGGATTTATAAAATTAAACCTAGACTTTCAACAATACAACTGATACAACTGATGACAGTTTATTGATCTCAATCGTCACTTCAATAATCAATATGTCCCAAAAGCAAACAAGTTTTGCTTACCCCTTTTTCATTTTCAACCAACTTATTGGGAACTTTCATGGCTGCACTTACAATTAATCCCGCGGACACCACAGGATACCAGTTTTCGCTCTTCACTGACCTAATGCCCGCAACCAGTTTACCTATCTATTCCTCCAGCTTAAAGTAGGTAATTGTTGAGCCAGATGTTAAATGCGTCGCCGACACCATCATCATGGGGCAAGATTAGGATGACACAGCATGCACTGCAAATGCAATTGCACACGTATGTACGTACGTACGGATGTAAGAAGTGAAATTTTTGTTCGCAAGGAATGTCCTCAGGTTTGAAGAAGACCTAGAATGCACAACACATTGCCCATCCATAAGTAAGTAGGTGCAGCAGATATAAACATACGCTTGTCTGCCTACTCAATTTATTTTGTATGTTCACTTCCACTTTAGCGCGGGAAAAATGTAGTCCCGCCACCACCAGTAGGCATAACATTTTTATTGTAATAAACTTGAAATTAAAAAAAAAAAAACTATAGCGAAGAAGGTGAATGGCGAAATAATGTTGTTGTTGTTGATGAAAGTTCTGTCAGTTTCAAGGCCGGAACAGTAAAATTTTTACTGAATAACATTGTTGCATAAAATATTGAATTTTTAACTATTTAGTTGTGAAAAAAAGAAAATTTTGTGAAAACCCACTGATAATTAATGCGAAAAATGTTTCCATCAAATACACACAAGGTTTGATGAAAACCCTTCTTATGAAGCTTTTGAAAACAATATGAGATCGAGCTCCTCCCCAGCCGGCGGCGGCGTTTTCACAAGCGTGCAGTGCAACCAAAACCATATCGCTGGGTCGAGACGGTTCACAGCTGTCCAAAATGACTATTTTCTGTAGTGCTGGTGTAGTGCTCCTGTTGGTGATCAGGAGCATTAATTTATGGCTATATCTTCGATGTTCTCCCACGGTTTTTTTCGAGGTCCACATAAATTGGGTCCATGCTGGAGGGTTCCTTCGATCAGAGCTTTTTTATTTTAAAAGCGGTTTCCGGATGTGGGGCTTCTTCTCGTGTTTTAGACATATTTCTTGACTGAACAGCCATTTGTCTCGGAACTATCCTTCAATTGATCCATAAATCTAGTGTCATACCATCATTTTCAATACATTCTGATCAAACCCTATTAATTGCGAGCTGACTAGTCTACCGACCAATTTCATAATTACCTACAAAACTTTCTTCAAACCTGAAAGATTGGCGGATAAAGTTTTTTTTATGTAAGATCTTCTTTTGGACAAATATTTCGAATCTCTTTTAAGGGATAGCATTCGATATCACGCATGTGATATTAATGTTTTGGGAACATATGTAAGTTTTATTTAATATTTCCAGAGAATAAACATTTTGGGGTGACACCGTTGGGCGAGCAAGTAAATTGTTTCTACCAAACGCATAAAGAGACGTAATATAACGCAATTGTGATAGAATTATTATTATGAATAAAGAAATCGAAAATACAAACAGATAAAGTTATGATATTTAGTTCCCGTGTGTTGTTTTATTATTTAACATAATTGAACTTAATCCAATATATACCAATTTAATTTTGTTTGTTAGTTTGTTCGTATATAATGCGCTGCCATAGCGTTGATCGAATTGCAATGAAACTTGATCAGCTTAGTAGAAATCGACATTAAAATCGCAAAACTTGATGTAGTTCTGAGTTTTAGGTATGTTATATGGACCAGTTAGGGTAGTCTTAATTTAAATTTGCAAATTTTCCTAAAATTGCCAAAAACTGCAGATTTTAAACTCATTTCTTCTGTTTTACTCGAATTATGAGACGCATTTATTTTTTTCGGATGACTTTTAGTGAATGGATCAGGTAGCTGGACTTAATCAGGCAGTATAAGAACCACTTACCTGGGACCTCTTCATAAAGAGATATAGGCAAGTGAAGGCTTGATTGAAAATATATATTTTCTGACACGCAATCTTTCATTCCGCTTCTGGAGGTGCAGTTACTTTAAAAAAAAATTTTGGTACGTGGATCTAGTAGCTAGACTCAGTTCCTATCTGAAAATGCAAACCATACTCAGCTAGGAAATTTACATAATGAGATATAGCCATGTTAAGGCTTGGTTTCTGAATCGCGACCCTTTAATCCGCTCCTGGAAACGCAGTTATTTTTTCGTGAGATTTTTGGTATATGGATCAGGTAGCTGAGCTTAATAATAATAATCTGACAGTCTAAAATATACTTAGATAAGGCCTTTACATAACGAGACATAGGCATTACAAAAATTGAGTGAACAACAGCTACTAGATTCATGTACCAGAACTTTCTTAAAAAAATAAATGCGCCTCCAGGAGCGGATTGAAGGGTCGCGTGTCAAAAAACACATATTTGCACTTAAGATTTCACATGCCTATATCCCGATACAAAGAGATCCTCGGTGTGCGGTTCTAACACTGTCAGATAGGTATTAACTCCAGATACTTGATGCATGCATCAAAAATCTCCCGAACAAATAACTCTATCTCCAGAAGCGCATTAAAGGGTCACGTGTCACAAAATACATTTTTTCACTTAAGCCTTCACACGCCTATATATCGTCATTTAGAGGTTCTAGGTGCCTGGTTCTTACACTGTCAGAGTCCAGCTACCTGATCCATACATCAAAAATCTCTTGAAGAAATAACTGCGTCTCATAATTCTAGTATAACAAAAGAAATGAGGTACAAATCTTCAGTTTCTTGCAATTTTTAGGGAAATTTAAAAAAATTCCTTTTTTCAAAGCGCCAGACCTATGGAAAGAATTAACATACATACATGTTTACATACATTTGATGTAGAGTGATTATTTGCGATTTTGCTTTGTTTTGACATCGACTTTCGAGATAGGTAGTTCCCCTATTATTCGAAAGTACATAAAAACACGGTTGGCACCACTAGAGCTGTTCGATTATCGCATATTAAAACGTTCTTAAAGAATTACAGAGTTCAGATTTTGCGAATTCGCACATTTTTATTATAGGATTTAATTACATTACATTATAGGGCCCCAGTATTGTAAGAAATTTGATGATCCACAAAATACACCTGAACTTTTTTAACGTAGGACTTAAGCAAAAAAAAGTAATTAATGAAAAACCAAAAAAAGGTGGAAAATTGACAGTTCCCCCTCCACAATTTTTGTACAGGGTCCAGGAGGCCCAAAACTTAAGAAAATTTTGAATAATTATCCCTTAATATTATCCTAAATTTTCATTACGTTTCTACATTTGTCGACCTTAAAACTACCTGTCGTCTGGACTATAAATATGTGTTTGTTTTTTTTTTTTGTTTTTTTTTTTGTTTTTCGAGATTGTGAGTGAATTATTGGCTTCATAGACTTTGTTTTATATTTAAATGAAAGGAAATTAAATTTGCTAAAACTTTATTCGTAATGAAAATTTTTTTACGATCAGCGGTTTTGCCAATATTTAGATCCTAACGGCAGCAAAACTAAAAATTGTCAATGTTGGGTAAAAGTGGACCGTTTTCAAAAAGGCATAGCTTGGTCTTTAAAGGGTTTATATAGCTGCAGTTACGGTTTAATTGTTGGAAATTAAATAGAATTAAAAAAGTACTTAGTTTTGTTTGTCGAAAAACGCATAGTTATCTCAAGTGATACCAACCTAGCACTTAGCTTTGTTAAACGTTGATCCAAAATATTATTTATTCTAGATTCCATACAATTCAACATTGAATCTTCTCCAGAATCGTCCTTCTTCACACACAGTGAGCCAAAACTTTTCGCTAACACATTCCTCTAGAACGCATTTTTAAGATCAGAGTGCTTTTAAATATGCAACCAATTCTAGGATCTGCATGTGGTTGCTGATGAGACCATAGCCTTGTGTAGCATTATTAGTTTTTATGCTAAGGTTTCTGGATTTTAAGAGCCATGACAGAATCTGTTGTATCCTAGCAACCGCACCCTTTCTTTCCTCCTCCAAAATATGTTTCAAATTCATGCTTCATTACCCTGGTTCTAGAATCTAATACATCTCGCAGACCCAGTCAACATGCACTATGTTTTACTTTAATTAATGTACAGGACCAAAGGATTGTGCTTCCCGCTTGGACTGGATGAATAAATCTTTTACGACTTGTTGACTTCTACTAAATATGTCGTTTTCGTGTTCATAAACAAGTGTCTGCCTTGGCTTGTCAGTTGTGACGAAAGCCCCTTCTTATGGACTTACAAGAGTAACGAACTTATTTCTTCAGCACCGTGCGCCATATCATCTTCTTGTTGGTGTCCAATAGAGATTTTGATTGACCTGTAAAGGAATCCCCAGCTATTTTAACTTTGCTTGTAATATTGGTCATAACCAGTCTACATATTCGTGTCAATTATTTTACGATGCCAAATTTTGTAATTGCACTATGAAGTTCTAAAATGGCTATTGTATTTTAAGTCGATTTCATGATGAAATGTTAAATTCCTCACAAAAGGTAGTGAACAATATGACTCTAACGAGATTCGAACCCAGAACCTTCGGTATAGCCGTCCAATACTTTGGTGATATAATATTGTAGTATTTTTGCCTGGAATTCGAGGAATAAAACTCAATTTCACTTTTAAAATTACAACTAATTTCTTTATTTATCAAACACAACTTCCTTGAGTTCAATTTATACGTACAATAATTTGATTTCAACACTTATTCACAATTGAAATCACTTTTATTCTTTAACACTTTTTACTTTATCTCATTTCAACCACTTTTTATTATCGCTTTCGATGTTCACCGTTCAACGCAGAAAAATCAACTGTGTCCATTAGAGCCACTTATCTGTCTATTTAAAAAAATGCACAAAGTTCTCGAAATTTCATTCATTATTACATTCTATTTTCCAAAGAAATATACATACGATACATGTATATACGTCTATGATAAACCTGACCTAGACAAATACTGAATGGATATTGTAGATCGATGTAGTTATTAATAGTGAAAAAATGTTATATTATAATTTACGTCTATTATACAATAAACATTTGACATCAAATTATATACATTTAATATATGTATACGAAACGATAGAGATGAATCCAGCTGCATTGCTGTCAACACGACTTATTTTTATACGTATATTGAACGTGTTTTTTTCTACATATCTTGGTGGAATATAGTACATTTCATATACATCTAATATTTGTTAATTATCTTACAATTTCGATTCTCAGATCTGAAGTTATTCAATGACCGTACTTTCATTTGCTGTCAGTGTTTTCGTTAAGTTGGCTGCGGTTGGCGAGTACGATGGGTGAATTCAGTGATTCTTGGAAACACAGGGTGTCCTTAGAATATAGTTTCATTTTGACGCCACATCACAATATCAATTGTTTAAAGTAGATGCAACCTATATCTTCTATTTATTATAAAAACTGCAATGTGGATCAACAATTGATTTCTTAGCACATCTGCCACCATGTCGGTTTGGGGCTCAAAGTGCTAATTCTTCCAGAATGTTATTATTATGGCGGTTAAAGTCTAAGGTGGTTGGTGATTCTTCAGATACAATTCTGGACAGTAAAATCGTTACAAAATGTAAACTCTGTGTTTTGATTTCCAATACAAAATTACTCAGAAATGTATCCAATAGGTAATTTTCCGTATTTTAATTTGTGTTATGTAAACAAAAATAATTAACACAATAACTACAATTATTATTGTTGTTGTAATTATGTGATTTTTTTTACACTAATTTTTACTTTCGTTTTCAATCAAAACATGCAACGAGGTTTATTTCTGCTCCAGATACTTTATCTGGGAAGACGTTGACGTGCGCATTACATCCGTCGAAATCAACATCAAACATTCGTGTCTTTCTTCCTATTGTGTAACTCGTTACGCACGAATTAATAGATCTGCCCTTTATACCATTTGTCCACCCTTTTCTATGCTCGTTAGCTACCTCCCTTCCGAACAAGATACTCACTTAACGCGTACCAAATAAGCCATCAATTGCTGTAACAATCTTGAAAGCACAATCAATATGAGCCAATCCCAAGACCCGTGTAAGCCAACCCATGCAAGACCAAAACCATGACCATGATAATAATTTTAAACTCATCAACTTGACCTTTCCGCAAGTTTAGGCTATAGACCAATTGAATTGCTTGGTATGTACTTAATGAGTAGATAGTTGGCTTTTTGGCTATAAAAGAGGTGCAAGGACTTTTTTGATTTTTTCTTTCACAAAAGATTCAGCTTCTTTCGATTTCGCACGTGTGAATTGATCATACAACAAGATTCACCTGTTCCGAAACATAATATGCGTGTAGATGAGCATTTTAATTTCGCTTATGATTGATTCAGCTCGTCGAGTGTGCAAACGATTGTATGCCTCCTTTGCGTGTTGCATGCGAAGAGATTTGCCTTTCACTTTTCCACCAGTCAAGCGTGGCAAGAAAGAGGAAGCTCGTGCCTGGGCCGGCTGTTTTTTTTTTGTTTTGAGTCGATCATTCAGTTAGTTATTCTACTCTACATATAGAGTATCTCTGGAAATGTTTCCGACAAAACGTTTTGTTTCTGCTCTGGCGAACACGTTTATTTGTTGTACAATTTGGCGTAAGGCTTACATTACAATTGAATTCACTTTATTTTCATATTTGTTTTTTAACATCTCATCCTTTTGATTGGTTGCAGGAAAGGTCCAAGGTTTGGAGTTGAGTTGAGCATCAAGACCCCATGGAGTCTTTATAAGGCCGGATATAGTAAGCATCGCGAAGCAGTTTTCATTGTGCATGGATTCAATGGAACGGCTCAAGACAATCATTTAATTTATCTGAGAGATGGTTTGTTAGGAATATTTTATTTATTAAACAAAAAGTTCACTTTCTAATCAATTATTATTATTGTTGCAGCGTATTTATCACGAGATTTTAATGTGATAACAGTGGATTGGAAACCATTAACGCAATATCCTTGTTATTTGACAGCTCTCATCAACACAAGATTGGCTGCACAGTGTGCAGCACAGGTGAGTAAAAAATCAATTTGCACATATTATTTGAGCTTGACATGAGCTAAATAGATTAAGCTTATACCATTTTGTCACTGGAAGAACTGGACAGTATTACTACCCCCAACTTTGCCGTATTACTATGGGGCGAAGTTGAAATAGAATGTTCATTACCAAGCGGACAAAAGCTCCCATGTTTATGCAAAATATTTAAGATCGATTATAGTATCTTGATACCTTTTTAAAGTTTAAAAAGCTTGATTGACATCCATCAGCTTGGCATCATAGTTCAAACAGCCAAACCTTATATCACTCCGATCGACACCTTCCGCTGTACTGAATGTACAACTTCAACACCCAACTCTTGATACATTTAGCAAACAGATTACTGGAAGCATAGCCATTCGTCTTCAAACTCAATAACAGCTCCACATTTCCGACCGTCTCTTAGGACATGGCAGTATAATTATTCCAGGTAATTGTTAAACTGGTGATCTCATCAGAATCGAAACAAAAATATCTAGTTTGCCCGAGAAAGCAATCATACGTTTGTAAACCCATAACTAAATGTAGACTCTACGGAAAAAATAAATATAAGATTGTCCAATAGTAAGACTAGCAATGATGAAGCAAATTTTGCCTTAACCAAATTTGAAACGATTTAGGACGGATGGGTTAATGTTCCACCATACTGGTTTTTAGTAAAAATGGAGTACGCCATCACATGTCTTTTATGATAACGAATTTATGAAAAAAGTATTTCGAAAATTGTAGGACAGATTTTGATAAAATCCTGTTTTTACTTGCGATTATATGCAAGTTATGCATTCGTGCAGATTAAAAAAATTGAGATAACAAACAAACATGACATTACGATGATAGATAAACATATTTGAGTTACTGGCAAAATTCTGTGCATCTGTCTGTCTGTCTGTCTGGCTGTCTGTCTGTCTGTACGGATGTATTTTGGACTGTAGCCTAAACGGTTGGGTTGACATTCTACAGAGTAGTTTTTTCAATTTATTTTTTAGCTCAAAAGTTAACGGTACCTTTCATATAACCGTTATGTAAAAGCTTATCTTTCTCGAAAACGGCTCCAAGAATTTTTATGAAAAAAATCAGTGTACTACTGTAGGTAAGCATTATATTTTGGTGAAAAAAAAATTAATATGGTGGGCTAAAAACGGTTACGTCCCATAGGACCATTTTTTCTTCGACTTTCTCGAAAACTGATGATCCGATTACCATCGAAATTGATATTCAAGAAGATGTAGGTGGCCTAAATAATTTCGCATTAACTTTTTTTTGAAAACTTGAAAACGGGTAGGTGAATTTTTTTTTAAATTTTGTTTTTAAGTGGTAATTACTTATTATTCCGTCAAAAAAACGTCTTAAGAACGCTGGGCAGGATCTTAAGGGTGATGTTTAAAGGCTAATATGTCAATAGTTTGTGCAGAGTAGTCGATCAAAATTTTTTTTCGCATCGGGCAGATAGTAGGTACTAAGATTAGTTAATATTAAGGTTAACATTAACATCAAGACGGCTAGCGAAACCTGATGTAGACTGTTTCACCCTTTTGTAGAAGTTAAGCGAGTTAGAGTTTTTCATGCTTCCTTTGCTCAACGTTGAGATTATAAGATGATCTAGTTCTTTGCTTGTAAAGACATAATCCAGATCCAGATCCGAAGATAATAAAATACAGCAAAAGTTTAGATACTTAAATTTGCTTTTTTATTTCTAAAATGAGATGAAAAAAATGAGAATTTTTTTTTTTTTTTTTTTATAATTAGCGCGCGCATAAGAGATTATTTATTTCCCTTTTAATGTAAAGCACACTGAGCGGGCATAAGGAAGAAAAGTAGGGGAAGGACAGAAGGTTTCGTTTAACACTGGTTTTGAATGCTTGTAAATCGATATGGCAAGGGAAAATCTCGCCTCGTAAACTATTCCAAATTCGTGTTCGGCTAAAAAAGAAGCCCTAAATTTCACGGTACGACCGAAAGTGGGCTCAATTTTTTTTTTATAATTAACGCGCACACAAGGGACTACTTGTTTCCCCTTTAATGTAAGGAACACTGCGCGGGCATTCGGAAGATAGGGAGGGGAGAGATAGGAGGTGTCGATTAACATTGGTTTTGAATGCTTGTAAATCGATATGGCAAGGGAAAATCTCGCCGCGTAAACTATTCCAAATTCGTGTTCGGCTAAAAAAGAAGCCCTAAATTTCACGGTACGACCGAAAGTGGGCTCATTTTTTTTTTTATAATTAACGCGCACACAAGGGACTACTTGTTTCCCTTTTAATGTAAGGAACACTGCGCGGGCATTCGGAAGATAGGGAGGGGAGAGATAGGAGGTGTCGATTAACATTGGTTTTGAATGCTTGCAAATCGAAATGGCAAGGGAAAATCTCGCCAGGTAAACTATTCCAAATTCGTGTTGTTCGGCTAAAAAAAGAATCCCTATATTTCACGGTACGTCCGAAATTGGGCTCAAGGGTGAACTGATGAGCATTCCTTGCGAGACGAGTATTACGGGCGAAACTTTTAAGAGGAGGAATGCAACTGGCTACTTCGAGTGAACATTTTTTGTAAAAGAAACGATAAAATAAGGAAAGAAATGAAACATTGCGTCGGTGTTGGAGAGGGGCAATTGATTCAGTGGCAGTTTCATTTCCTATCAATCTTAGCGCTCTATTTTGTATTATATCAAGCAAGTGAAGCGATTGTTGTGAAGCACCTGCCCCAAGATGGGAGTTATACTCGAGTTTAGGGCGTATAAACGCTTTATAAATTGTAGCCAGATCAGATGGGGAAAAATACTTCTTACACCGATACAGAAAACCTAAGCACTTAGCAGCATTCTTAGCGATTTCAAATATATGGTCGTTCCAACGGAGGTCGTCGTTGACACACATACGATGTAAGTGCCATTCATGGACAATGGCATGGGGGTATGTTTAGCTTTAACGTCATAAGACAGAATTGAGTTTTCGAAGCATTAAACCCGACACAATTTCCATTACCTCATTTGACAATGCTGCTTAAATCAGAGTTTAATGAGCTTATCATACGGTACCGTTGCGATTGTACGTCCGAAGGCGAGGGGCGTGAATAATCGAACAAATATGAAAAGCTGAGGGTCAAGTCGTCAGCAAAACAGTTAAGTGGATTAGAAGCAACAGGCAGAAGATCATAAAATGAGGAAAGGAGTCGGAGACAAAACGGAGCCCTGGGGCATGCCAGCATTTATTTTGTGGGAATCAGACTTGAAACCGTCCAATAGAAATTGTATTGAATAAATCGTCCAGAAGATAGCTTCTAATCCAACGAACAAGAGTACCTATATCATCTATACCAAAAGTACGCATTTTCGATAAGAGAGCTATTTATTTTATTTATTTATTTATTGTTCATTATTCTCTTTTACAAATAAATACCTAGTTACAATAATTTACATCGGAATTTAACATATTATAAAAAGAGAATAGCTAGTGACATTTTTTATTTTGCTTAAAAAAAGCGATAAATAGTTTTAGATGCCACTTCAAAAAAGAAAAAAACAAAATTAATCATTGTGGGGTGACTGATTTTTTTTTTTTTTTTTTTTTTAAATCAATTTTTTTTTCTTCTTTTATCTTCTTTTTTCTTCTTTTTCAAGTAAAAATAACAATTTGTAGATACATTTATATAACTGAAATAATTGAAACAAAATTATTTGGTACAATATTTTATGCAAGGTAGGAGATCAAAACTTCAATATTATTGTGATCAAAATCAAGTAGCCATGCTTTTACTTTGTTTATGAATTTAAATTGATTTCTTATTATTCTTATATCAAGAGAAAGACAATTAAAAAGTTTACAAGATACAACTGGGTAAGAATTTCTGTAATGAGTGGTGCGAAAAACTGGAATTTCAACCACATGGCGATTTAAGCTTCGCAAGTTACGTGAATGGAAAATTGGACTTTGCATATAACCAGCTCTCGCAAAAAATATCTTAGAGACTTTAAAAAAGAACAAATGTCTTACCGGAAGTATATTCAGAGACCTAAACAAACCCATAGTATGAGTGAGCCGATGGGCGTTACAAATTCTTCTTATGGCACACTTTTGTAAAATGAGAAGCGGCTTCAGATTGGTCAGATATGCACCCCCCCAACAACTTATTCCATATTGTAATTTTGAATGTAAGATTCCATGGTAAACAGTTGTAAGTGTCTTGTTAGAGCAAAACTTTCTCAAGCGATAGAAACACCTAATGGAAGAGCGCAAGCACTGCTTCAATTCCGATATGTGTTGTGTCCAACTCATGTTATGGTCGATAGAAGTACCGAGGTATTTAAAGTTCTTAACTACCTCAATTTGAAAACAATTCGAGCTACAAGCGGCATTTTTGTTAAAAAATTCTACGGATACTGCTGTACAAGCACAATCATTAATGTTGAAACGCTGGCAATCATAAGAGTGGAAATCAATACCAACATGAGGTGGTTCATGACTCAAACTGAAAAACATAAGTTTGGTTTTTCTACTTACAATTAACCTGTGAGTTGCAAACCATATTCTCAGCAAGTGAACCATATGCGATGCCAAGGTCATCTGCAAAGGCAGTGACCTTGCCTGCAAAAGGTAAGGAAAATAGGGAGTTTATAAAAAGAAAAACAGTATAGGACCCAACACAGACCCTTGGGGAACACCAACGTTCAGTACCTGAGGGTTAGAAGCTTTCGGCCTTCGAGATATTCCTTAAGCTTAAGGGTATTTCCATGACCTTAGAAAGAAGGGACGGTAGGAGGAGGGGGAGGATGGGCCACCTTTCTTAGGGGTAGGCTGGATAAATGTTGTTTTCCATCTTTTAGGAAAGATTTCAGAAGGGAATAAGCGATGGTAGATTACGCAATGGCTTGCCAGTATAGAAGAACACCTCTATACCATCCGGGCCAGCGGATTTGTGTACATCGAGATCTTTGAGAACTTTTGCTGCTCTATGAGTGAGGAAAAAAATCTGTCCCATGGAAAAATTTACATTCTCAAGTAGAGGAGGCTGTGAGGCATGGTAGAGCTGGCAGCGAAATGGGCTGCGAACAAGTTTGCCTTCTCTGAAGAGCAGACAATAGGTTTGTCATTAGCGATGAGCGTTGGAACCGAAGATGTTGAGGAGTTTTTAACTGACCAAACCTTTTTACTGCCTTTGGACATTGCAGAGTTTTTTTGCCGTAATTGTTGGTCATGCAAAAATTTAGTTCTTTCAATAACGGAGTTGCAAGAGTTCTATTCTTTTTTGTACTTTTTCCGATTTTCCTCTGTAGGGTTAGGTTTATAAGATCAGAAACTTACTTCTTTCAGCCTGATAGCTTCTTTACACTAAGAGTTAAACCAGGATTTTTCTTTAGGCTTGATGCTTTTTACTCTGTTAGGAATAAAAGCACGCATCCCTAAAAGAATCACATTTGTCATCATTTCAGCACTGACATCAATGTCACTATCGAGAAAGCATAACTGGTCACTATGCTTGATGTACAGATAAGTTGGGTAAGGTGATCTAACCCGAGTTTCAGTTAGTGCCAAAATAGATTGCCTGTATTGCACAGTATGGGCGTAAACATGAAAAAAATGTTTCCTTATCCCACAAACATTGGAATAGACGACATCAAATTCACTTACCATTTAAAAGCACTTACAAACAAAACTCTCACTAAGTCGAACCGCGCAGTGAATGTCCAACATTATTTCTGTAACAAACAAACTATGTTAGGTATTATGCCCATAAGGCAGCTTGCATATATAGGACAAATTCAGATGTCCTTATCTATTTATTTCTTCGTGGTTTAGCGATACGATCTTACTCGAGAACTAGATAACTGATTACAAATTAAAATAATTTTAATTTTAGATTTATTCGTTCATCACACATCACGGGACACCTCGTGAAAAGATAACTTGTGTAGGACATTCTCTTGGGGCACACATTTGCGGAATGATAAGTAACCATCTCACGAAAAAACAATACAGGATAATTGGTAAGTCTATTCATTTATACATTTGTGTTATATACATACTTACAGAAGTAGTGCCAGCAACTATCTGCAGATATATTATATTGTCCAATGGACTCTTATTTTTCCACCGGTCCACGAGAATTATGTCTCTTCACTTAACAGTCATTTTGTATCATTATGCATAGACATTATGTTACTGTTTGAAATAGTAAAACTGATCCAATTTAATTTATTTAATTCTCATTCATAGGACTTGATCCAGCTCGACCCTTGATCGAACGGAAGAAAACCGATAGTTTTCGTTTGACCTTAGATGACGCAAGTGTCATACAAGTAATACACACGAATGCCGGTTACTTGGGGCAAAGTGAAAACACAGGACATTTAAACTATTGCATCAATGGTGGAATGTACCAGCCGTATTGTAAAGGACATCCAATAAGTAAGCATCCTTCCGTCCATCCTTATCATATTTAAGTCCTTTGTTTCTAATTTCAAGGAAGATCACGTTGCAGTCACTTCATGAGTATTTGCTTCCTGGCGAATGCAATGTTCAAACACAAGAAATACTTGGGTGTTCCTTGTCCCAACGGCTGTGTTAAGATATCGGGAGCCGGTAGATTGCCGGTATCGACGAGGAATCCTTTCAAAATTGATTCACTCTTGCAAGAGTACAGAATGGGAAATGATGCGCCAGATAAGTGAGTTTTAAATTAAGAATAAAAGGATGTTTTAATGTATTTTTTCTATTTAATAATTATAGTGCTCGCGGATGTTTTTGTCTTGATGTGCCTTTTGCCAAACATTGTCCATTTACGCAAGCTGAATGAACGTTTCCCGTTTCACAAAAAGTGTCTCACTATAGTTTGTAAATATTAATTGTAAGTAATTTAGAATTTAAGGATTTATTTATTTGATTAAGTTTTTATATCATACAGAATAATAATTGTTTAATTTTAATAATATTCATGTTATTTATTTTGTTGTAAATTAAGTTTTTTTTTAGTGATTGTTAAATATAGAATAATCTTTAGAATAATGAAGCAATGAATAATTTTAACCTTAGTTAATGAAAAAATAAAATAAAATATGAAGTTAAATATAAAAATGTCTTAACACTAAGAGTCGATTTGTAATCAAAATTGAAGGAGAAGTGAATGTTTTTTTATTTTTTTTTTGGAATTGTTAAATATTCTCAGAAATATAATTAAAACTTTTATTATTATCATAACGTTTGTAAGTCTTTGAAAAAAAAAATAGTTTCCCACTTTGTTATATTAGAGTATAAAGTAAACAAATATTAGAAAAATTAAATATATTGGATTGAAAACAATCCAAAATTAAAACTAGAACATTGCACGGAGAAGAAATCGCGGACTGCGTTTTCGAATTTAAAAAAAAAAAATTTTTTATCTAAGCAATGTGCAACAGACAAATCCGAAATCAAGAAATAAAGATCAAAGAAATATTATTTGCTGTTTGCCTTAAATACATGTGCTTTAAGTAAGTACTACTTACTGACCCACTCAGCGTTGCTCGGGTATACCATATATTTTCTAGATGCAGACAACAGCGCCATTTAAACATTATTAAAGACAGACACTTTAATTTTACTTGTGTAGATATTCATAAGGCATGTGATGGATTCGCACAGATTAAACGAATTGAGATAACAATCAAACATGACATTACGATGATAGTGAGACTATTTAGAGTTAGTGTTAAAATTCTGTCAATTGGTAATTAGTATTAATTAGGTAGTATCTCGGGGGGTGTTTTCCATTTTTGCTCTAGGTCGAAAAATAACGGTATCTGCCATACAATCTTTAGCAAAAAGTTGGATTTTCTCGAAAGCAGCTC
Source organism: Platycheirus rosarum (assembly GCA_963971375.1). Lineage (NCBI taxonomy): Eukaryota > Metazoa > Arthropoda > Insecta > Diptera > Syrphidae > Platycheirus > Platycheirus rosarum. The sequence goes on from OZ020507.1 coordinate 29,453,406, forward strand.
TAACGATTTTGATAAAACTTCCAGGGTGCTATTTTTTTTTATTTTTAGTTCTATAACGCTACCTCTTATAAAGGGTACGCCAAATAACTTTTTTTTTTTGAAAATGCTTCATCAACATCGAGTGTAGCTTCGGCTGAGTGGCATGTAGCGCCGTCCTGTTGAAATCAAATGTTGCCAATATCCTCCTCTTCATTTTTGTGAACAAAAATTTGTTCAACATGGCCCGATAACGATCGCCATTGACTGTATCGGCCACTCCTTGCTCATTTGCGAAAAATGGCCCAATTATGCCTCTGGACCAAAATCCGCACCAAACAGTGACTCGTTTTGGGTGTATCGGCTTTTCAATGTATGCATGCGGGTTTTCTATGCACCAAATGCGACAATTTTGCTTGTTTTACATACCCGCATCAAAATGAGCTTCATCTGAAAAGATGATTTTTTTTGGCAAAATCGGCATCTTCTCTAAGTTGATCGCAGGCAGTAATGTCGCAATATTTCCCAGCGTATACGCAACCATATTCGTTCAGCGGAAGGATAAAACTAATTATCTGTCAAATCAGACATGAGCTAAGTGTTACCATTCACGAAATAAGCACTAGTTGAAAAAAACGTTAGATGGCGGACAAGTTAGAACGGTTTTTTTTCAAATGCGGTTTTATCATAAACCAATATCCAGATTTCAATAAAAGTTTGCACACAGGAAGTCATTTATAATTCAAGTTCAATATGCAATATTTCAAAACTTTCAAAAACTTTTTTTTTCGATTTTTTTAAATTTCCTAAAAAAAAAATTGGTTTTCGAAATATTTTGAAAATAGGTTGATTGAATTTTTTTTTAAATAATTTTCCCAGATGAAAACTACAGATATCCTTATAAAATACTAGAAAAAACTTTAAAATATTTTTTTCGAAAAGTTTTTTAAAAAAAACGACTTTTTAAAAAAACTGGTCACGTTTTTCAATATTTTTTTTTTCCTCGATAGACATTAAGTTTTCAAATTTTATTGCATAGGTACTTAGTTTTTTCTGAAAAAAAACTTTTAAGCTAATTAAAAAATGAAAGAATTTTCTAAATTTTTTTTTTTTTTTAATAGACGTGTGGTTTTCAATCAATACTTTTATCGGAGTTGGTCTTTTTGACAGCTGTCACTTCATTTGCCATTTCATTATGAATAGACTTACTCCTGAACAAGTTTGCAAATTGTGCAAATTTATTACCAAAATAATGGTTGGTTTCGGTGGAACAGAGTATCGAAGAAGGATCGAATGAGTCCATCCGCCATCGCACGCAACAATTGTAGATGTGCCCATCCACTTTATGGAAGATTTTGCGGAAGGACCTTGGTTTGCAGGCTTACAAAAACCAAACCCGTCCAAGAATTGAAGCCGAAAGACCATCAAGCGCGTCACACGTTCGGTGAATGGGCCCAAAACGGGATGGCCATCGTCCTCGGCTGGAATTTATTCGAGCCAGTCGCGGCGACAACTTATCCGAAATCATTTTTAAAACATAATGCAAACTTTATTTTAATGCAATTTATTTTTTTATTTTTTCAGCTCAAACTCAAATATAAACGGTAGTTACCATATCCCCGTCAAGTAAAAGCTTGATTTTCTCGCAAAAGGCTCAAAATTTTTTTTATAAGAAAAACTATGGGATATGTTTTAAGATGGCGGGCTATGAACGGCACCTCCCATTGGATCCTTTTTTTCTTGGAAGGGGAACCAGAACTAGATGACCGGTTTTAATAAAATATTAATATTAAAAAAGACGTAGCTTTCCTGAGTAATTTTAAATTATTTTGGACTAACGGTTACATACATTTTAATAAAAAAAAATATATCAATATTTTGAAAATGGGTCAATGAATTCTTTTTTTTAATGAAAATCATCGAGTCTGAATTCTAGTTTTAATTTTTTTATTTTTGAAAAAAAGTTGTTTAAATGTAAAACATTCTTTTTATATTATTGTGCTTACGATTTTTTGAAAAAATCATACTTGTTTTTAAATATATCTTAACGAAATAAAACGGCGTTTAATTTTTACGAACTTTTTCCAAACAATCAAAAAATAAAAAAATCGAGTAGAAATTTTGAAATTATTTTTTTACACACATTGCCAGGGTACCGAAGATACACTAAAATACGCACTATGTGCACTATGTGAATTTTTTGTGGACTATTGTGTATTCGAGTTGTACGGCTGAAGACTGAATATCTGTACTTAGTAATAGTAGGCTCGAGGGTTAATTGTTGGGCCTGCTTGGAAACGCTTGCGGTTGATGCACATAACGATAATTTCGAGAGACAACAGCATTTTCTTTTTGAAAATTAAATTCCACAAGATTTCTTGTTCCCCATTCGACAATGCTGTTAAGGTCATGAATTTAATGAGCTTAGCATATTTAGCCTTTGAAGATCCACATCCAAAAAGCAGAGTTGTGAGTCCAAAAATTAATACGAAAAAGTAAGTGTACTGTCGTTCGTCAGCAAAGTAGTTTAGTAGATTGCAAGTCTTAGGCAGGATGCTCAATAACTGAAGTGAAAATGCCAAAATATAAATAAAAAAATATATAAGCATGAAGTAATTCATTGACTGGCATTCGTCAAAAAACAAAAATACCTATTATCATTGAGGATACAAACAGGGATGGGAATGCTAAGTCTAGAATATGAAGCAGATCGCCCGAAAAGACGAAGTAGATTTGCTAAATATGTAGCAGATAATGAAAACGAAAATAAAAACAAAAAAAATTATTTATTTTCATCTTATTTAATACTAGCTGAGATACCCGGGTTTGATCAGACTTACTATCTTTTCTGGATGCCAATAACAGTGCTTCCTAACACATCCAAGTGTATCTTAAATCTACCAAGCTAAACATGTTAATACAACAAACTTTTTTTTAATAGACCAAGCCATTTAAGTACCTCTAATATATTCTTGAAACGGAAATTACAAAGATATACAGGGAAGACTTAATTCACGTATATCTCCACCATTGGGCAAATACCTTTCGGGGTAATTAAATTACTCTAAGTTGCTCCTTACAACGCCAGCTATCTGCTTAATAGGTCTTACAATAACGGATAGCCCCATTCGCGTAATATTTCACAGACATTGCCAGGATTCAATGCAGAAAGAACATAGGGTATTTAGGGTATTGTTTATAAAAAAAAATAACTGTCTCCGAGAGAAAGAAAAGCCACAGCAACGCACTGAGATTTACACTCCTGAAAGTATGCAACTCTACTTAACTTAACTTCGTTCGAACTCCAATAAAAATTAAACATGCCATTGAAAAATATTAATTTGCTGCTTTGCATTTTCTGTTTCCTGTGTCACACATAAGGTAGTCTAAATATTTTATATTATTGAACCAAGTAAGACACATATTTAAGGACATCAGAGCGAGTCGTGGAGAAAAACTGTGCTTTTATAAATTATATGATAAACTAGTATCTATGAAATGAATTTCAAAAGTAAAGTGAATTTCAACGCAATCACTTTACAAATTTCAGTTATTTCTAAAACAAAAAACAAATCGTTTTGATCTAATAAAAAGTGTCAAAACTAAAACACTGTTTTTAGTAAAAATGGAGTACGCCATTACACGTCTTAAATTTTAATGAATTTATGAAAATGTATTTCGAAAATTGTAAAACCGATTTTGATAAAATCCTGATTTTGATTTTTAGTTTTTTAAAAACAAATTTTTTTAGATTTTGGCATGCAGTTTTTTTAAGGGTTTATTAATGTACACCTGATTTTAAAATAAAACAAATTAATTAGTTTTAAAACAATTGAATTTTCAATTTTTTTTTAAATTAATTTATATTAGAAAAAATATAATTATTTAAAATTTTGGTATGCAGAATTAATTAAGATACCTAGGTCTTTTTATCTTTTAAATTTGATGAAAATCCAATGAGTCGTTACCGAGAAAGTAAAAAAAAACCATTATATGAAAGTTACCGTTAACAGACTTTTCCGATAAATTTGGTTTTAACAAGATAATACCCACTACCATAAAAATACTCTCAAATATGTTCATCAACACCGTTTGAACCGTTTTCGAGAAAAATTAGCTTTTCCTTAACTGTTATAAGGCAGTTACCGTTACCGCTGAGAAATGCCAAAATATACACACATACCAAATTTTAAGGTAAAAGCTTTTGGGCGTTTAGGCTGCATCTCGATATACATACAGACTGACAGACTGACAGACTGACATTTTTCGTCAATAACTTTATTAAGCTTTTATATGATCGTAATGTCATGTTTTTGTTTTATATTCACGTATCCTAACCTTGCCTTGTAGTACATATCAATCACAAGTAAAAAATGAGCACGACTGGGTGGCACGTACGGCAAGATCTTTGCAAAAAAAAACAAATGACATTTACGTTGAAAATAACACAGTTTGAACTTATAAAAAATTATAAAAATCACAATACTTAACGGGTTTTAGTAAAAATGAAGTACGCCACCACACGTCTTAAAGAACATAGAATTTATGAAAAAAGTATTTCGAAAATTGTAGGTCGGATTTTGATAAAATCCAGTTTTTTATTTTTAGTTTTTTGAAAAATATTTTTTTTTTAAATTCTGGTATACAGTTTTTTTTAGAATTTATTAATATACATGTGATTATAAAATTAAAAATTATTTTTTTGATAGGTTTTAAAAATATTTATTTTTCAAAAAAAAAATTCAAAAATTAGTTTTTATTAGAAAAAAAATTTATTCGAAATTTTGATATGCAGAATTAATATGGCTATCTAGATCTCTTTAAATATAAAATTTGACAGAAATCCATGAAGCCGTTACCGAGCCAGCCAAAAATTAAAAAAACTGTTATATGAAAGGTTCCGTTAATAGACTTTTCCCGTATATGTGGTCCTGATCAAACAAACCAACAAAAAATATCTCAAAAATTTTCATCAAAATCGTTGGAGCCGTTTTCGAGAAAAATAAGCTTTTCCTAAACTGTCGTATGGCAAGTTCCGTTATTTTTAGCCCTAAAAATTAAATTTCAATTTCTCCTCTGAGGAATGCCAATAGATAAACACATACCAAATTTTAAGGCAATCGCTTAACCCGTTTAGGCTGCAGGTCGATATACACCCGGACAGACAGACAGACAGACAGACAGACGGACACTTTTTGCCTATGACTTTTTTAGGCTTCTCTATGATCGTAATATCATGTTTCATTGTTATCTCAATTTTTTGTATATTTACGAATCCTAAACTTGCCTTATAGTCCCTATAATCGCAAGTAAAAATGTCATCAAAATCAGTTAAGCGGTTATTGATTTATAAGCTGCTGAAGAACAGCCATTCATTTTTTAAAAATCGATCATTTTAAGATGCAAATCTTATTTTTCATTTACTGTTTTATTGATTATATTGCTTACACAGGCAATATTTGAGGCAATCCCCCTTGTTTTCAGATAATTTTATTGTCAGCCATTTTGAAAATGAGAAGTTTGAGAGAATATTGCCTTTGCGATTGAAAAAGCAATAATTGGTTTCCATCTACCGGGCAATATTGATGATGCTATTGCTTCAGCGTCTCCACTAAGCAATATGAGGGCAATGGCAATTAATTGAGCTATGTATTGCCTGGAATATTGCCAATGGAGTTTTGAGTTGAATAAAGATTTCGTCCTTATTCCTTCGTTCTTATTTTTATATAACTTGTTTATGCAAACTTTAATTATTAAAATTAAAAAAATCTTCTTTATGTGCAAAAGTATTTAAAATCTGACAGCCTTTGCAATTTCGTATTGCAAACTTGAAATCTGAGACTGCAATACAAGTTCCTCTTAAGTTGCACTGGTGTTATTCAAATGACAATTGTTTCCGTTCCAAAGACTACTAAAGTTGCCAGTAAAAAAAGACAACGCTAAGTCCATGCATGACAAATTTCGCCGACAACTATCCAAACACGGAAACTTTAATGCCACTGAACTCAACTTCCTTCTTTACCAAACCATATTGGCTGCCCTTAAGTAACTAGACATCCAAAAACATATCTTTTTCTATTTCCACCTATCTAAATGACAATTTATTATTTATTGTCAATCAAATAACAGTACTTTGTCGGTTGTCGATCGGTCAGGGTATACTTTACAACAAAATAATATTGTTATTTGTGCTACATTCTTCTTAACTCATTCAATATTTCACAGAAGGAGAGCCATAGACTTAATAATTAAAACGCAAAAACTTGAAGCCCAAAGTGCTTCCAACATTCATGGAGTCTTTAGTTTTGTACGTGATATTGCTATTCCCCGCATGATTTTTGGAAGTGGAATGCTCAGTCTGAAGAGGTAGACATGGAAAATGCAACATGTTGTTGTTCGACTATGGTGCTCCAGAGCCCATGTAGATGAACAAGAGTCATTGCAGCCATTACGTCATGACTTGCGTTTGGCAAAAGCATGAAAAGTCTGAAGAATTGTCCGCTGAATAAAGTTGAAAAATGCTATATCTTTGTTATGTATCTATAAACATGCAGGTAAAAATAAAGTATCTTATACTGCGAAACTTTTCAAAGCTAAAAGACTGCTGGTTAGCATGACTTCAACGGATCGATGGCGGCTCACGTACGTTGGGTTTACTGTCGACACAGTGAGCATTGGTGGATCATAACTCGGCGACCACCACTCGAAGTTACATCAACCAAAACAAAATACTTCATTTTCAAAAGCCGATTAGTGCGTGAATTGTGTAAAGACTTTTTAAATAAATTTTAAATTTGGAGTAAACAATTTTTGGACTTTTTTGTCGAAAAAAAAATAAAATGTTTAAAACTAATGGTGCAAAGTACTTGATTTGTGTTGCAATAATTTGTTTCTATGGAAAATGTAAGATCGATATTTGAGTTTTTGCAATTTCGTCTAAGATTCGTATCTAACGAGCAAATGTTTTTTATCGAATTTGTTTCGAGCAGGTGCAAGTGCTCAGCGAGTAATTTTACAATCGTTGTATCTTGGAGATGCATCGAATTTTAATACGTCGCGGGAGGATTGCGTGTGGAAACGTGGAATAGATGACAAATGTCCTGATCCAGATATAAATCTTTATCTGTATACGGAGCTCAATGGAACTAGACAACAGGTGTGTATGGTTTTATATAAAGAAAGAAAAAAAACCAATGTGGTTCACTAGGGCGTATGTGGAACATATTTTTTTTTATCAATAGGATTTTGTAAAAGTTGTTTTGAGACAGCTAGAATATATTTTTGCGTACGAAGTTAAAAAGTGTTTTACTAAATGAACATTTCTTATACAATAACTTTAAAAATTTGTGCTCTTATTTGTATCTGTAAATATTTGAAAAGAGTTGTTTTGAAAAATCTTCATCTAAGAAAAAATAAAAAAATAAAATTAAGTTCATGTTTCTGGAAAGTACAAGAATTGCTTTCTTTTCTTCATACTTCAACTACTGGAGTCTTGTTGCTTTTCTTCCTTAAATCTTTAAAGTTTGTCCTGGTTAATTGATGGGCTGATTTTGTGTTGTTCTCAAGGTTTTGGTTGAAGTTCATGCGGTGATAGTGTTTACCACCAGCCAGCGTTACTGCGACTTATCTCCATATTAGATTAAAATGTAATATAATGTAAATAATATCAAAATTGACAAAAAATAAGACCTCAGACCTCAACATTTATTTTCTGTTTTCCAAATTAAAAGAAACCAATATTGTCGTAATAATTTTTACTTGCGATTAAAGGTACCATAAAACAAGTTATGGATGTGCAAAAAAATTCTAACAATCAAACATGACATTACGATGATAGAGAAGTCAAAAAAAAGTGGGTCGGGAAATTCCGCCCGTCTGTCTGTCTGTCTATTCGTACATCTACAGCCTAAGCGGATGGGATGATTTACTTCAAACTTAGTATTTAGTATTTGTTTGGTAGTATCTCGGGGGGCGTTTTTCATTTTTGCTCTAGGTCGAAAAATAACGGCACCTGCCATACAATCTTTAACAAAAAAGTTTTATTTTCTCAAAAACGATTTTGATAAAACTTTCAGGGTGCCATTTTTTACAACAATACAACATTCGGATAGAATGAATTTCTCGAAATTTGTTCTATAACGGTACCGCTCATAGAACCGGTTTTTTCAAACGCGGTTTTATCGTTAACTATTATCCCGATTTTAATAAAATTTTGCTCACAGGAACACATTTATAATTCAATTAATATTGCTTTTCAAAATCTTTTTGTTTCGATATTTTTAAATTTTCTAAAAAAATGGTTTTCGAAATATTTTCAATTTTTTTTAAATAATTCTCCCATATGAAAACTATTGATTTTCTTAAAATGACATACAAAAAAAATTTAAATATTTTTTCGAAAAGTTTTTCAAAAAAAAACGACTCTAAAAAACTGTTCAAAAGATTTTCAATTTAGTTTTCAAATTTTATTGCATACTTGGTTTTTCCGAGAAAAAAAAATTAAAAAAATAAAAGAATTTTCGAAAATTTTTAATATTTTTATTTTAATATACATTTAATATACATAAACACTAAGCAATTATCTACCATAAAAAACAAATTGTTGTGACCCAGTCGTGCATTTTATTTTAAGTTCAGATAGGGTTATTTTTTTACGTACTACTTATTTTTTTTTTACTTATGAGCAAGTACGTGCGATCCAGTTGAGCATTTTTTTTTCATAACTTTTTTTTTTTATATTTTGTGTTATGTTTTCAATAACTTTTATCTCTTTACAACATTTTTGAGTTAATTATTGAAAAACTTCAAATATTTAATTCATAATAGAAAGAAAATGCTAAATTAAAAATATGCGTAAATTCCATTTTGGGAACTTTTGATTTTAATATTTTTTATTTATTAAACAAAAAAAACTAAAATAATCTTTCAGCGAAAATTATTTACTCCATTGTTTTTCAAAAAGTGTATTTAAATATGATTTTTTTTTAAATCGAAATGCAATTTCTCAAAAAAAAACCGTCATATTAATAAACACCAACCAAAATTCTTGTACTTAAAAATAAAACTAAGAACAAAATTACATTTTTTTAAATTAATATTTTGAATACTTTTAATTTGCTTTTTTTATGAAAAAATACACAAACTATTTTGGAAGAGGATGACAAAATGTCGCAAAACATAACGAGCCCTAACCGCCATTTTATCGTAAGCGATATTTTTTACAAAATCAAATTAATAATGCAGTTCGATAGCTTACGCTTTTACACATGTATCCTTATCAAAAATTTATCGTAACCAACATTCATGTATTACGCTCGGTCTGTTTTGAAGCTCAGGAAAGCTCTGTTTCCATTAAAATTTACAATTTGTCGCTAACGATAAAAAGCGGTTAGGGCTCGATAAATTGATATAAGATTGGTAGAAATATTAATCTATTTCAAGCCTCAGTTAGACTACAGAGGACTTTTTTTAATTATTTTTAGCTCAAATATTAACGGTACCTGTCATATAACCGTTAAGTAAAAGCTTATTTTTCTCGAAAACGGCTCCAAGAATTAAATTAATATGGTGGGCTAAAAACGGTACCTCCCATAGGACCGGTTTTTTTCTTCGACTTTTGATTACAAACAAATTTGATATTCAGGAAGATGTAGATACTTCAAGCAATTCGACATACAAATATTTTTGAACAACTTTTTTTTTGCATTTTAATTTTTTTTTTTTTGAAAAATCGATATTTTGAAAACGGCTAAAGTGAATTTTTTTCTTTATTTTGTTTTTAAATGTTAATAATTTTTGTGTTAAAGTTTACATTCTTGAATTATTATGTTTTAATTTTTAAAAAAGTTGATAAATAAAAACCGTTTCAAAGATTTTGAAAAAATCACACTTTTTAACATTTTTTATACGAAATAAACTGGCGTTTAAATTTTTTCCGCTGAAAATTATTTTAATTACTTTTTTCAAACATTCAAATCTCAGAAAATTGAAAAAAAAACTGATGTTCCTTTAATATTTTTCAAATTTTATTCAAAGTTGTAATCGCACATAAGAGCAAGTACGTGCGATCCAGTATTGCAATTTTTTTTATGTTATCGCTTCTTTTAAAAACTCACTCCCATTCAAAATTTCACAGGTAATTATCATCAAGCTGGGAATTCTCATCAGTTCAAGCTTGAGCTTAATTTCGAAGTATCGTGAAATATGTACAGAGATTCTTTTTCAGCCAAATAACACGAATTTGAAATAGTCTAGGGTGGGGAAATGTTCCTTTCCATTTTAACTTAAATGCATTCAAAACCAATAAATCAACACCTGTCCCACCCTAACATATTTCCTCAGGTTCGCGCAGTGTGCCCTAAGATTTAAAAGGAAACTGATAATCCTCTGTAATCGACAGACTGACAGACTGACAGAGTGACAGACTGACATACAGACAGACTGACAGAGTGAGAGACTGACACACAAACAGACAGACAGATATTTTTTATAACTAACTTTTTTGACTGATCTATGATCTTATTGTTTGATTGTTTTCTCAATTTTTACTTGCGATTATAGGGTAATTATCGTAAAATAAAAAAATTCTATCAATCAAAAATGACATTACAATCATAGAGAAATGTTACGAAAAATGTCTGTCTGTATGTCAGGCTCTCACTCTGTCAGTCTGTCAGTCTGTCAGTCTGTCAGTCTGTCAGTCTGTCAGTCTGTCAGTCTGTCAGTCTGTCAGTCTGTCAGTCTGTCAGTCTGTCAGTCTGTCAGTCTGTCAGTCTGTCAGTCTGTCAGCCTGTCAGTATGTCAGTATGTCAGTCTTTCTGTTTGTATGTATATTGATCTACAGCCTAAACGGCTTAAGCGATTACCCTCAACATTTGGTATGTATGTGTGATTCTTTTGGCATTCCTCAGAAGGGTTTTTCGAAATTTTAATTTTAGGTCTAAAAATAACGTTATCTGCCATATAACGGTTAAGGAAAAGCTATCATTTGATCGGAACCAAATTTACGGGAAAAGTCTATTAATGGTACCTTTCATATAAGGTTTTTTTAATTTTTGGCTTTCTCGGTAACGGCGCTTTAGATTTGCGTCAAATTTTATATTTGAGAAGATCTAGGTAGCCGTCTAACTGTCTGTACGGAAGTATTAAGTTACAGCTAGACCGGTTGGGTCAATCGTCTTTAAGTTGAGTAAATAAAGTTATTTTGACATTTAACATTCTACAGAGAATTTTTTTTAGCTTAAATAAATATTAATGATACCTGCTATATAACAGTTATATGCCCGGAAAATGTCAAGAAATTTTGGAAAGGATTTAAAGTTAAATGCTTTTTAAATTCACATCATTCATATACTGAAAGAAAATGACTTACATAAATCTCAATAATACAATTTTTCGTGTAACCATACGATTAGAACTTCGATGAATTTGCTTCAGGAAATTTCCCTCATAAATGGTTTTTTTTTCTTGTTCTTGAGCCCAACCTCTGACGTACTATTAAGTACAGAGATTCTTTCCTTAGTCGCACTTCAAGAATGTGGAATATTTTGCCAGGGTCTGTTTTTCCCTCCCATTTTGATATGCAGAACTTCCAAATTAATGTGCCTCCCCTCTATCATCCTTCCATATTTCCCTAATGCTCGTACGGTGTTTAAACATTTTAAGGGTATACTAAATCCCCTTTTACGGTTAGCTGTATATTTAAAAACTCTAAGATTTTAATTATTCACGAACTCTGATCCATTCATTTAATATTTTTTGACATCAAAGTCAATATTAAATATAACATGGCAAACTGAGAAATATAACACTAAGCAATGAAACTATAAACCAACAAATACTTCACAGCTTTAAGTTCAAGAAGCCTTGATTTGGTTTCGCAAAAAAATGTTAATTACCCAAAGATTAAAGTTTAGTTAATTATTATTTCGTGGAAATTAATGCACATTATGTGAATACATTTCATGATATAATAATAATGATAATGATAAAAATAATGAAACTAATGTGCAGTTTTGTAACACAAGAACAACAATGAAATTAATCATCCATTTTAATGGAACACATTGCAGTTGGACATTAAACAAGGCGATTGGTTACGGAACAACGATTGGAATCCACAGAGGGAGAACATCATATTAATTCACGGCTATGCCGGCGGGGATAATACGCTTCCCATGTCAGTTTTGCGAGATGGTGAGTTAAAATTGTGCGGTTATAATGGTCGCCTTGATAGAGATACAACTTAAAACGTTTTTCCAAACCCCAATTAAGCTTACCTTCGCCATGGAAACTACAATCTTTTTGTTGCCGATTGGGGTGCATTGGCTTTGCCACCGTGCTATGTTGCAGCGGTGCACAATTTGAAGACGGTAGCTAGATGTTTGGCGGAGAGTTTCACTTTCTTGCGAAATTCTGGAATGAAAGTGGATAAGACAACTTGCGTTGGCCATTCACTGGGAGCACACATCTGTGGTTTGATGTCCAACTATTTGAACTTTAGAGTAGAACGCATTATTGGTAAGTCCATCAGGTGTCATGCGAAGAAGTAAATGTTTTAATGTTTTTATTTTTTTTTTAATTCATAAGGACTTGATCCAGCTCGTCCTCTAATGAAACCTGGAAATTCTAACCGGCTTGATAGTGGCGATGCTAAGGCTGTTCATGTGATACACACAAACGCCGGTTTCTATGGGGAAACCGGCAAGGTTGGCCATGTGGACTTCTGTGTTAATGGAGGAAAACGACAACCGTATTGTGGTGGAACATCAAGTAATTTTAAAATGACATATTTGGTTTATTGAAAAACGTACATACAATACATTTTTGAGATATCGACACAAAATAGGGTTACCTCTATTTGAATCATTTGAAGACGATTTCTATGGCCAATGCATATTTTGTTAATAAATATTAAATACAATTGGTTTATTAAATAACCTCCACTCTAACACCTAACCACTTAATTAAGAACACCTCTCAGTTTTGAAATATGTGATTTGATTTTATTCTTTTCCCCATTTCCAGTTTTAATTCTCAAACCAAAGATTGAAAAGTCAGTGTTTATTTTGCATCAACATATAATTGAAAAACGCCAAAAAATGAAAGGTATCTTCAGATTTATTTGGATTTTTTACTTGGTTTTTAGGTTTCTAAACAAGTTTCCAATAGCTTCACATACACAAACACATGCTTATTTCATAACTCGCTTTGGCTTCATGATACTGCTTTATTAACCACAACTTGTTCCCTCTAATCAGCTCCACAAAACTTCATTACAAGTAGTGTTGGATAGTCTAAAATTAAAAAGAAAGCTGGTGTACCCCAAGGTTCCGTTTACTCTCCGACTATCTTTTTTAAAATTTATCAATGACATTTTGTCCGAAACTATTAGTCTATTAAAATATTTTGCTGATAACAATACTCTCCCGAAAGTGATGTAAGCTCATTTTTATCCACTTTTTTGTGGAGTGACTACACATTAAACGTTTTCAAAAATTCTGCCAAGAAATTTCTTTCCTAAACCAATTTCACTGTAATACTCGCACTGATGAGAACAATCACTTAAGTTAATAATTAGACTCAACTTATTCTAAAAGAAATGGAGACTAACCGCACCACATGAATGTGGGATGTTTTTCTTGGCTGTGTTTGTTTTTCTAAATTTATTATTAAGAATTTCAAAATCAATTTGCATCGGTATGAACATTGTGTGGCCTTAGTTCTTGATAAATTGTCTAAATCCATTTTTGACGTCGGTGAGGGGTATGTTTTCCATCCTCATTTTGCACAGGTTTGCGAGATTGACAGGAACGCCAAAACTGCACATTCCCTCTAAGCACGTCTCAATGAATGCTGTCATACGTGGATTTGAAATTAATGAAAAAGAGGTAGGGTATCGTTTTCAAAGACCGTACTGATATGAATCTATCAGGTTATTGAATAATAGCCTTAGGCGCTTACACACTAAATCAGAAATAAATTGCAGGCTATGTTGAGGAAACTTGACCTCTCTTGACATCTCAAACCAATGTCCACCCTCCATGTGGACCGGCTGGTTGGTTAGTATGTCCGATAACAATGCCAATGGGGTGCGATTAACCGCATAATTCACTTAAAAAAAGGAATCAGGAAACAAGAGTAACTTTGTATTGATAGAAATCACTTCATGTCTGGATCCGGTGGTTCCATGTAGTCCTCTCAGTCTTGCACATTCGTCTGTGTATCTGCCTATATGTAGTTATTTTTTTCAAAACCTTCAAGTCTTTTCAAAATCTGTGAAATATTACGTTCATAAATTAATTAAGCAGATACGTTTTCATTACCTATACCTTTTACCTATTTCTGTCAAATATGTTGGCTTGTAACGAAATATTTGATCTTTGATAAAAACAAATAACATTTACGTTGAAAGTAACAAAGTTTGAACTTATAAAAACTATCACAACCACAATACTTAACGGTTTTTAGTAAAAATGAAGTACGCCACCAGACGCTTAAATAACAAAAAATTTATGAAAAAAGTATTTCGAAAATTGTAGGACGAATTTTGATAAAATCCTGTTTTTATTTTTAGTTTTTTCATTTTTTTTTTAAATTTTGGTAAGCAGTTTTTTAGAGTTTATTAAAATAATTTATTCTGATTAGTTTTAAAAATAATGATTTTTCAAAAAAAAAAAAAAAAAATATTTTAATTAGGTAAAAAAAGTTATTCAAAATTATGGTAATTTGGATATCTAGATCTTTCCAAATATAAAACTTGACAGACATCCATACAGCGGTTACCGACAAAGCCATAAATAAAAAAAAAACCGTTATATGAAAGGTCCAGTTAATAGACTTTTCCCTTATATATGGTTCTGATCAAATGAAAGCCAATACTAGCAAAAAAAATTCTCAAAAATTTTCATCAAATAACCAGGTATGGCGGGTACCGTAAGTAAGTAGGAATGCCAAGAGATAAACACATACCAAATTTGAAGGCAACCGGTTAACCCGTTTGGGGTCTAGCTCGATATACACCCGGACAGACAGACAGACAGACTTCAGATTCTATATGATCGTAATGTCATGTTTGATTGTTATCTCAATTTTTTTTTTATATTCACGAATCCTAAACTTATACACTTCTAAACTTATAAACTTATAGTCCCTATAATCGCAAGTAAAAAGCATTAGTGGTCTATATATCAGATTTTGAATATATTGAATACTAAAATTAAATAAATAACAAAATTCGATTCTTTCGACTTTTATACTTCGAAGAAGAATTCATAGGAAATTAGACAAGTTGGACAAATTTTTTTTAACAAAATAATGACCCCCGAGTTATTATAACACATATGTATCTGTTCATAAAATTGGGGAGAGTACGATAACTTAGGCGTCAAAAATAGATATCGATATTTTCTAAAGGGGTCAAAAACAAGCATTTTTTACTATGGGAGCGGGGGATCTATCTCACCCGTCTATGAGGAAGGAGGAATTAAAAAAAAATTACTAAAAATGTAAAAAAAAAAATATTAAAAAGCAACGCCAACACTTACAATAAAAACTATACCAGTTTTGAGAACAAGAAATTTGTTCTTTAATCCAAAATTTAAATAATTTTATTTGTATTAATAGTTTTTTTACTTGCGATTATAGGTACTACAATACAAGTTATGCATTCGTGCAGATTAAAAATTTTGAGATAACAATCAAACATGACATTACGATGATAGAGAAACATATTTGAGTAACTGGCAAAATTCCGTCCGTCCGTCTGTCTGTCTGTCTGTCTGTCTGTTCGGATGTATTTTGGACTGCAGCCTAACCGGTTTGTCTTCAAAATTTTAACTTAAGATTATTTTGACATTCTACAGAATACTTTTTTCAAATTTTTTTTAGCTCAAAAATTAACGGTACCTGTCATATAACCGTTGTAAAAGCTTATTTTTCTTAAAAACGGCTTCAAGAATTTTTATAAAAAAATCAGTGTACTACTGTAGGTATGCATTATATTTTGGTGAAAAAAAAAATTAAAATGGTGGGCTAAAAACGGTACCTCCCATAGGACCGTATTTTTTTCTTCGACTTTCTCTAAAACTGGTGATCCGATTACAATCAAAATTGATATTCAAGAAGATGTAGGTAGCCTGAGTAATTTTGCATAATTTTTTTTCAAGAACTTTTTTTTGTAATTTTAATATTTTTTTTAATTTTATTTTTTGAAAAATCAATATTTTGAAAACGGGTAAGTAAATTTTTTTTTAATTTTGTTTTTAAATGTACGATATTTTTGTGCTTATGTTTGTATTCTTGAATTATTTTTTTTAATTTTTTAAAAAAAAGTTGTTAAAAAAAACCGTTTTATTTAAAAACGGCTCTAACGTTTTTGAAAAAAAATCACACTTTATCACATTTTTTAAAGAGACAAAATGGCGTTTAATTTTTTCCGCTGAAAACTATTTTACTTACTTTTTTCAAACAATCAAAAGTCAGAAAAATCGAATATAATCTTTGAAGTTCCCTTAATATTTTCCAAATTTTATTTCAAGCTGTACCGCACATAAGAGCAAGTACGTGCGATCTAGTCGTGCAATTTATTTTTAATTCGCATGCAAACTAAAAATGTTGATAAAAAAATTAAAAAATAAGTTTAGATCAATTTTTTTCAAAATTGTGAAACGAAGTGCTAAATTGGTTTAGTGTGATCAACGCCAATATTAATTTTGAATCGAACACAAAAAAAAACAGATTGGTTTTATGTTTTCTAGTTTTTGAGAAAATCGAAAATTACTAAGTAGATACATATGCATACAATCACATTTATATGTAGGTATGTATAACACAAATCATACATATGTATTGAGAAATTATATCTATACACATAAATCAAAATGAAGTGTCTGTTTTTAAAATCAAAATATCAGCTTTTTACTTGATGAATACGAAAGGATATACAGTACTTATAACAAAAACACCATTTACAAATCTTTTGTCTGTCTGTCTGTGAAAATCCCCTCAAAATCGGTTCATAAGTAAGAATTTTTCAAACAAAATAATACCCCAGCGCCACCTAGTGGGTAATTTGAATAGCCTTAGTTACTCTCTATCAGCAATCTGCCAGTGAATGTTCCGTCAAAATCGGTGCAGCCGTTCCCGAGATTACACGGAACAAACAGACAGAAAGACAGACAGACAGACAAACATTTTAAAAATTATGTTTTTATTATAAGTACTGTATATACTTTCATATACACATCTTGTGAAAAGCTATTAGATATTTTGATATTCAAAAAAAAATTCAAAGTTTTTTTAAATCCAGATTTTTTAAATGCAAAAAGAAACTTTGCATACACCCAACCTCGCACCTCCTCGCAAATCCTATAGTGTGCCCAACCAGGGGGGCATACCTCATTGTTTTTTACGCCAAAATGCTGGGTGCTAGCACTCAGCATGTAATCAATCTCATAAAATATAGTTTTAGTTATTTTCAATGTTATTCAAAAACTGGAAGACATAAAACCATTCAGTTTTTTATGTTCGATTCAGAATCAATACTAATGTTGACCTCAAAAAGCCAATTTAGCACTTCGTTTCACAATTCTGAAAAAAATTTGGTCGAAACCTTTTTTCATTTTTTTTATCAAAATGTTGAGTTTGCAAGTGAATTTTTCAAAAATTATTACCTTAAATAACATAATTTAAATTTTGGATTAAACAACAAAACCGTTATAATACTTAATTGTAAGTGTTGCCGTTGTTTTTTTAATAATTTTTTTTCCATGTTAAGTAATTTTTTTTTATAAAATTGCCCTGCTTCCTAAATGTGGTGCTGCAGACCACCCCAAGACGTATCTTTCGAATTGTTCAGTTCAACATATGATGTTTTTAGCAAAAACCTAATGTGAACTATGTCCAACAATACTAAATTTGTAATTATTAAGTTGGAAAGAAAGAGGTTTAGTCTTTTGCGTCCTGCAAAGGTGGTTAATGCAGATTGGCGCGACATTTCACACACCCAATGCCACAATCGATCTTTAACACACCAAATTCCTAAATCGTGTTATCAGCCGTTTTAGCAATGTCAATTGGCCGCCTCGGAACTGCGATTTGACCCCTTTCGATTTTTTTTATAGGGAACCGTGAAGGATCGATGTTATGTCAACAATCCGGAAAGAATTCAAGCACTTAAGGTTAATATCGTCCAAGCAATCCGTGAGGCCGAAACCATCAACAAGGTCTTGGAAAATTGGAGTGACAGAATGCGCTACTGCGAGACCAGCCGAGGCAGCCATTTGAACGACGTTGTGTTCCATAAATAATGGAATTGTTGACTTTTACTAATAAAATCATAAAATATGGAAAAATTTAATTTGGTTAATTGTATTACATTTTTAAGAAGAAACTTGTATCTGGCCCACTCCGTACATCCCAAGTGAACATTGAGTGGAGGCTAAGAGTTCAGGTTCTAAGAGATAGTCTTTTTTCTGGCGTTAGATTCTACAAACTGATTTCTTAATAATTTTTACAAATGTATTCTTTATATCTTCTTCTTCCCAGTACCAAAGGTTAAGGCATGAACAAATATTTAATAGCATTACATTTCTTCTGTATGGAAAATATATTATTTATTTAAAAAAAAAAACATTTCAGATGCTAATCTATGCAGTCACATTTGGTCAATATGCTATTTAGCTCAAAGTATCTTCACAAACCAAGAACCACATGCAGAGCCGTGTTCCAGACGTTGCCCATCTGGCTTGAGAAGAATTTCTAGAAGTCAAGCTCAATATAATGTTCGAAATGCTATTCCCATGGGAATGCATACCCCAATGAGGTAATATTTTAAATTAATTTTTTTTTATTTTATATTATTCGACATCTTCCATTTTCCTTTTGAAAGTGCTTTTGGATCATATTGTCTGAAAGATAATGCTACACCATTCTGCCCATCTACGGAGGATGAAGTAGGCGATACAAGATGCTGTTTAGCTGAGGCAGCTGAAGAAGTCACCGACAATAGTTTGCGTTTGTTTAGACGTTTAGTTTAAGGATAAACAATATGGTATCATCATGACTTCAATAAAAG
Source organism: Platycheirus rosarum (assembly GCA_963971375.1). NCBI lineage: Eukaryota > Metazoa > Arthropoda > Insecta > Diptera > Syrphidae > Platycheirus > Platycheirus rosarum. The sequence goes on from OZ020507.1 coordinate 29,472,457, forward strand.
ACTTGATATAAAATAAGTGAATTGTTAACAAAATTGTAGAAATAAATATGGGAAATAATTACAAATATAAAATTTATAAGAACTTTGGAAACATGTTTTTTCCCTTTATTTTGCTTTGGTTTTGTAAAAGATTATCTAGACAAATGATTTTGTTTGAGGAAAAGAAAAATATTACTATCTATGATAATGATGATCAAGTATTTAAAATCCCAGAAGCAATCCATTATCCATGATCAATAAAGATCATAAGTACGTGCAAAGGAAATGATGTTTTGAATAATTCAATTCGATTGTATTCCAATGAAAAAAAAAATTGGAATGACCTAAATTCTAAAACAACTGTTGAATGTATTTTTCTTTTAGGCTATGGTGTCCAGAAAAGATTGAAAATCATTAAGTATGCAAATCATGATTTTTGGACGTGATTTTGATTGCAAATCAAAGCTGGAATTTTTCTACGAATGTAAACGGGAAGAGAACGTTTTCAATGAACTTGTATGCATGTATTTTAAAAATAGGGTCTTTGAACCAAAACAAAGCAAATACGGCTGGTATGATCGTTTATACGGTTACACCGATAAATATTTATAACTTAGTATTATTTATCGGGCTTAGGGCTAGATATCTATTATGATGTAAGAAGATGATTAACACTGTGCTTTGCGGAAAAAAATTACTTCAATAGTAAGAAAATGAATGGAAATAACAAACTGTTTGGATGCATTAATTTTTTTTTGTAACGGGAGATTCTATAAAAACTTCCTGCCTTTTTTAAATAAAGCACAAATATAATGGCAATGCATATTAACAAAAATGTAATATACACAAGCCAGTTGGCAAACGACAACTATAAAAACGATGCTAATAGATGCCAAAGGGTCAGGGTCCGATGCTTTTTTACTTGCGATTATATCTGATTCTAAAGTGTGTTTTTTTGAGACGTGTGGTTTTCAAGAAAAAATCAAACGCATATAATTTAATGTTATGGCCAAGAATTTATTATAAAGATGAGGGTTTTCCATTATATTTTAAAAATGATTTTGTGCAAGTGGCCACCGCGGCTGTTTCGAATAAATTACAGCCGAGAGGCCCATCTCGTTTTGGGCCCATTCACCGAACGTGCGACGAGCTGATGGTCGGTCGGCTTCAATTCTTGCACGAGTTGCAAGCCCGCAAAGTAAGATCTTTCCGCAAAATTTTCCATAAAGTGGATCAGGATAGGCACAGCTCCAATTGTTGCGCGTGATGGCGGATGGACTCATTCAGGTCTTCTTCGATACTCTTCTCCACCTAACCGAACCATTATTTTGTTTATAAATTAGCAAGATTTGCAAACGTTGTTCAGGAGTAAGTCTATTCATTATGAAATGGCAAACCAAACTGAGCATAAATCAAGTGACAGCTGTCAAAAAGACCAACTCTGAAAAAATTATTGCCAAATTGAATATATGTAGGTTGGATTGAATGATTGATAGAATTAAGTTTGCTCTAATCTTACTACATCAAAGAATATGAAGTGTTCAAAAAAACCGGTAGGTATATTAATGCAAGTTATGCATTCGTGCAGATTAAAAAATGTTGAGATAACAATCAAACATGACATTACGATGATTGGGGAAACATATTTCAGCTACTGGCAAAACTCTGTCCGTTTGTATCTGTCCGTCAGTCTTTCTGTGTGTCGGTCTGTACGTATATATTTTGGACTACAGAATAAATGGGTTGACCCAATCGTCTTCAAATTTTATACATAGTTATTATCTTGACATTCTAAAGAGGACTTTTTTTATTTTAACGGTAACTGTCATATAACCGTTTAGAAAAAGCTAATTTCTCTCGAGAACGGCTCAAAGAATTTTTATGAAAAAATCTGTGGTTTATAATTTGGTGAGAAAAAAATTTAGCTGGTGGGCAAAAAACGACCTTTTTTTTCTTCGACGTTCTCAAAAACTGGTTATCCGATTACAATCAAATTGGATATTCAAGAAGATGTAGTAAAGTAGATGTAGGATTAGCCAAAGTAATTCCACATTGAAATATTTTCAAAACCTTTTTTTGGTATTTTTTTTTTTTTTTTAATTTTGTTTGTTTTGAAAAATCAATACTTTAAAAACGGGTGGGCTAATTTTTCTTAGTTCTGTTGTTAAATGTTGGTTATTTTTGTGCTTATTGTTTTTTTTTAAATATTTTTTTTAGTTAAAGTTGTTAAATAAAAGCCGTTCCTATGATTTAAAAAAAAATTCACACAGTTTCACATTTTTTAAAGAAATAAAGTGGCGTTAAAATTATTCAGCTGAAAACTACACTACATACTTTTTCAAATAATCAAAAGTCACAAAAATAGAGCAAAAGCTTTGAAGTTCCATGTTTATTTTGAAAAATCAGTATTTTAAAAACGGGTAGGTATATGATTTTTTAATTTTGTTTTTTAATGTAGGTTGCTTATTTTGAATTCTTTCGTTTAATTTTCAAAAATAAATTTAATTAACTGCTGAAAACTAGTTTACGTACTTTTTTCAAATAATCAAAACACAATCAATCAATCGAATATAAACTTTGAAAACGTTCGATCCAGTGGAGGAATTTATTTATATTAAAAATATGGCAGGTTGTGTATAGGTGCAGATAAAAAATAAATTGCACTACTGGATCGCACGTACTTGCCCATATGTGCGTTCACAACGTCGAATAAAATTTAAAAAATAAGTAAGATTAACATATAAAAATAACACTATCTGAACTTAAAAAATGGGAACGACTGGGTCGTGGTCTTGGAAAGCAAGATCATTGACAGAAACAAGTAACATTTAGGTTGAAAATAACACAATTTGAACTTATAAAAAGTATCAAAACCACAATAATTAACGGTTTTTGTAAAAATGAAGTACGCCATCACACGTCCTAAATGAAGAAGAATTTATGAAAAATGTATTTCAGAAATTGTAGGACCGGTTTTGATAAAATCCTGTTTTTATTTTTAGTTTTAAAAAAAAAAAAAAATTCTTGAAATTTTGGGATGCAGTTTTTAGAGTTTATTAATAAACATGTAATTATAAACTTTTCTATAATAGTTTTTGTTTAGTTTTAAAAATATTGATTTTTCAAAAAAAAATTTCAGAAATTTATTTTTATTATAAAAAAACAGTTATTCCAAATTCTAAAATGCAGAATTAATTTTGCTTCCTAGATCTTTTGGAATATAAAATTTGACAGAAATCCAAAAATTAAAAAAACGGTATATGTGGTTCTGATCAAATTATAGCCAATACCAACAGAGAAATTCTCAAAAATGTTCATCATAATCGTTGGAGCCGTTTTCGAGAAAAATAAGATTTTCCTAAACGGTCATATGGCAAGTACCGTTATTTTTAGGCCTAAAAATGAAATTTCAATTTTCCCTCTGGGGAATGCCAAAAGAGTCACACAGATCAAGTTTGAAGATAATCGCTTAAGCCGTTTAGGCTGCAGTTCGTTATAGATACTGAAGACAGACAGATAGACAGAATGACAGAAATTTTTTCTCGATCACTTTTTTAGACTTCTCTATGATCGTAATGTCATGTTTGATTGTTATCTCAATTTTTTTAATATTCACGAATCCTAAACTTGCCTTATAGTCCCTATAATCGCAAGTAAAAATGTAGATATCAATCAAACAAGGCATTACCATTATAGAAAAGGATATTGGAGTTTGTAGCAAAATGATGTCTATCTGTCTGTCCCTCTTTTTTAATATAGTAATTAAAATTGAATTTTTTGAACATAAGTCTTACGCTCGTAACATCTACATTTATGTGGCATTCGTGACAGAATTCAAAAGGCTCTAAATAAAACTGACGACACAAGTAGAAACTGCATTGTTGTTCCGACACCAAACGAAGTCTGTTCAAAATATTAGCAAATTTATTGCACCCAACAGTAGGTGAAAGTCTTTTTTTTCGTAATTTTTTAGCATTCATCTCACGTTTACATACTACTGCAAACCCTCGAAATCAGTAGTCTTTTCTTCAGCCATAAGACCTCTTTCATAGACTAAGATGAGCATAACACATCTTTTTGAAAAAAAACTCGAAATTCTAATTTTCTCCACTACCTTTCAAAAATTGATATTCTTCTAGTGTTCCAAAATGCTAATAATACTGACTTTGTCAATGGACAAACTGTTTGGTTCGGTTGCAGTTTTTGTTATACCTTCACTCCTACTGCGTGTGAATGTTGCTAGATAGTGGATATAACATTGATCGTCCATATGGACGCACATTTTCTAACGTTAACAAATAAAAATTAAAAAAAAACTCAAAACCAAAAAACCAAAACAAAAATAATGAAATCACCCTTTCAAAACATTCCCCTTGTGATCATTGTTATTTTTTCAAGTGCATCCAATGTATCTGCAGGATTAAATTTGACAGTTGGATCTTGTGTCGTTCAGTATTGGGAGATGTGTGAAAGTGAATTTGTGAAGTTTTACGTATCCAGTAGCGACCATCCGCATTATGAACCCTATTTGATAAATAGTTCACGTTCGATTCTTCCACCATGGGTTAACCCAAGTAATCTGTATAAACTGGTCATACATGGATACGGAGGAGGATTGGAATATCAACAAACCAAGGCAATACATCTTGGTAAATATTGTGTTTATAATTTAAAAAAAAATTAATTAATCCGGGGTTAAGATTATTTATTGATTTTAATTTTTTTTTTTTTGATAAATAAAAAATAAAAATACTTAAACCAAGTTTGTGGATTTGATAGTTAAGGCCCTTTTTTTGAAGTTGTAGTTATGTGCTTACTAAAGGCTAAGATAATTTTAATTCCACAACCCATCGTATATTAAAAGTAAACACAAGTTTAAGTCTGAATTGAATCTCTGATTTTACAATCACCAAATAAAGTGCTCTACACCAAAGTTAAAAGGAAAGCACAATTACTAAATGTCTGGGAGACAATTTCAAAGCTAGTACAATAAAACCCGGATGAAGGGCATTTTGATAGACAAATCTTTTGAAAAGTGATTTAAACATAAACACTAGTTGTACAGCTGCAGTTTAAAACTAAGCTGGGCTTTATTCAATTTCCAAATTCTGCAAATGAAGTTCAACGTTGTCCAATTTATTAAAATCCGGCAGTTAACATTTTTACAAAGCCTATGCATCTGATTGTAAAAACTATTTTTGAAGATAAAACACAATTTACTTGGTCTGTGAGCAGTATCCAATCAGGTACAGTCAGACCCGGATGAAGGCATACCAATTTGATAGTTAAGGCCCTTGGCTATGTGGCTTTTGTGACGTACCTTCCAGCTGGTTGCATTCCGAATTTCATGTTACTTAGCTTAAGTTAACTGCTGGTTTATAGATATATGGAATTTCATGAGACATTTTCATGATGAATTTAAGGTCTGAGTTAAATCTCTGACTTTACAAAATGGTTAGCATTGTAAACCATGCCAATAACATGTTCTTAAGATACATTTAAATAAGTGGGCCGCAAAAACTTTATCTTGCTTAGCTTTTTATTTAATTGGCAAAATGTTAAACTATAGTTAAGGCTAAGCTTAAGAGTTAACTATCTATAATTATATAATGTGAAAGCCAAGTTCTTACGTCGGTAAAAGAAAATGCAACTTGAAGTGACATTCTCCAGGATCTGAAGTGAGGTGAATTGTAGATTTTGCAGATCCAAGACCGACTCGGAAGGTATTATTATTCCTTCGGCCAGATGCATAAGACATTTTCTTAAAATACTGAACAGGATATTATATAGCCGATGTTTAAAAGGCTTGTTTCTTTACAATTCGTGCAGAGTAATCCATCCCGTTTTTTGTGGAAACGGGCGGATTGTACTTTGAATTTCTAGTCCCCGGGCTTTCTTTACCGCGGCTGTTATTCTAGTTAAAAGACCCTTTACCTCTGGTGGGGGGAAGTCTAAATATAAAAAAACTGAACGTGTGAACTTATTTACAACAAGTAAAAGCTTTATTTACAATACCTCCTCTTTTATACACAATAATTAATGCTTACTCTACATAATAATAATCTAAAATATTTACATAATAAATGCAAGTATGCATAATAATTTCGTGAGACAATTTTTAGAATTTGATTCCAACTTAGTGAATTCACAACACAATTTTGGTTGAGCATTTTGGGAAATTCGGATGATCCGCGTTAAAAATAAATGAATATTTTGAAGCGAAACGTTCGGGGTGAGTAAGATATTTAACTCACTAAATATTCATTTATATATAACGCGGATCATCCGAATTTCCAAAAATGCTCTATGAAAACAACCGCCAAAACCTTAAAAGTTATACAATTTTGGTTGCTCGTGTCTCGTGTGTCGTGTGGTGTTAATTGGAATTTGAGTCCTCTCATAATGATGTTGTTGCTTTTGTTGTTGTCACAACATGCTGGGCCTCCTCAAACTGAAGAAACGCAGAAATCGGCATCATCGAAGGATGTCTGAGTGTTTCGCCTTTCCTTCGACATCGTGAATAATTTGATGGTTCTCTTCATGGGTATTGGCTGCTGACTTAGGATGTTAAGTATAAGAAATCCAGTTGATCCAAACATTGTATATTGATGTTTTCTGTGCGTTCTGAGTTCCTTGAGGATATGCTCTTGGCTTTTTTGCAGCTCAATCGCATGTTCCACTTGTGATATTTCTAATGAAATATCTGGTTGCAGAATCGGCCGATGCTCTCTTTTGTAGTTAAGCGAAGTTACCTGCGAAGAAAGTTTAAATGATGGCAGAAATGAAGAAGTTAATCTGCTGGTCATCATTTGTCTACCGATTAAAGTCATCGCCTGGTCATGGATCATGCAGCTTGCAGGTAATCGTAGTATACCACTTCCTGTTAATGTGGTGGCTGTCGCATAAAGTTCACAATCTATATTGACTGTAATTGTAGTTGGAATACTATATATCGAAGCATTTGTATTGCACATTTCTATCCAGTACGGTCTTGCTGGAACGTTGTTTGTTAACCATGAATTCTTAAGTTGTGTCTTGTGCTGAATTATGCTCATTTCGCATGAGCTAATAGATGCTCCAGATGTATAAATTGGGTTTTGAAGGTTGCACCAGTAACTGTCAAAAGGTCTTTTCTGACACTGTGCAAATTCATCTTTGTCCATTGGATAGTAGTGATTACCTTGTAGATTCACTAACAAATAGTTCGATGTTGGAATTATGCATTGTGAAGAATACGCTGTTCATAGCAGTAATCGGTAATACCTTATATATTTTAAATTCTTCACTATACAGAAGCGGTAGGCTTATTTTTATGATGATGTTTTTGTCAGTAAGTCCAAGTCCCCTTGGGCTAAGAGTTTTGTATAGTTGGAGAAATGATTCGTGATATCTCTTTCCAGGTATCATTAATGAATGCGGGATATTTACATGTATCTTCGTCAGTTCATCCTTAAATTGTTGTACTGTCATAACTAGTGGATGTATTTTCCCAGTAAGAGTTGACATCACCATATCAAGCAAAATGTTTTAAGTTGACTGGTAAATTATCATTATAAGAACAGCGTTTAACGCAGTTCAAGAAAACAACCTCAAATTATTGTATCGATTTGTTTCTTCAGCCAGGTTGCCTATTATATTATTCAACAATAAGATCTGTTTCTTCGTTTCTAACTGCTCCTTTTTGAATATGTTAACAGTTGAATCTATAATCGTTGTCTGGTTTTTCATAAGCTGGATCATTATATTCCTCGTTGTATTTAATAGTGTCAATCCTGTTCTCGTATTGCTTGGCGAATCGTTAATCTAATATTCCAAACAGTTAATTTGTAATTGTTTCGACAAAATCAAAAGGGGAGCGTTTTAATCTTCGCATAGAGTCATCATTTGCATGTAAGAGAATTTCATTATTTAACTCAATTTGGCTGAAGTTGGCGTTTAAATTGGCTTAGTGTACTATCACACAAAATTGACTTCACTTCTTTCAGTTCTGTTGATTGTCAAGTTAAAATAAACAATAGTCTTCCAAGCTGGCTCGTCCCGCATGCTCAAAATATATACCTGGCTGGGTTTTATATGGCGTTATTTCAACTTTATTTTTGAGATAGTACGCAAATTGTTAGAATAAGTGGGTTAAATCTGTTTGATGTAGTTGCAAGATTCACTTGTTTTCTTGGTTCTACAGAATCGATTGGTAGCTTGCATAATTTCTTTATGGGTCGCTTAAAATATTTGTTGTCACTGGATACAGTAGCAGCTCGTACACCATTGTCGTTTCCGGGATGAACTTCTGATATCCTTCCCATTATCCAAGTTGTTGATGGTAGCCGGTCTGCCTTAACAAGAACAATGTCCCCAATTTTCATGTTGTCTTCTTTTTGTTTCCATTTGGGACTTTGTTGGAGTTGTGATAGGTATTCTGATGACCATGTTTTCCAGAAGTCCTGAGTCATTTTATGCAGTCATTGCCAACGTGAGCGAAATGTCTTTGCCTCTTCGACAATTGGCTCAGGTGCTGCACTTTCCACTAGAAAGTGGCCAGGTATAAGGATCATAAGATTTTCGACGTCAGTTTCAATTGCGGTCGGGAGTTAAGACAGGCTTCTTTTTGAGTCAGGAGAGCGGTTAATTCTTCGAAAGTTAGTGTAGTGTCTCCAATCACTCGTTTTAGATGGTACTTTGTTGACTTTACGCCAGCTTCCCACAATCCTATAAAATGAGGGAAAGCGGGTGGTATGAAGTGCCATTGTATTCCATTCAACACAAGTTTTTCTGATACATCCTTTTCAGACTGATTGTGGATTACATTTGTTGTTGGATTTCCTTATTGGCCTCAACGAACGTAGTGCCATTGTCGCTATAGAAATGTGAACATATTCCTCTTCGTGACGTAAGTCGTTGAGAGCTGCTAGAAACGCTGCTGAGCTGAGATCACTAACCAGCTCAATGTGGACGGCCTTGGTTGACATGCACACGAAAATGGCTATGTAGCCCTTTGTTGATCGGTTTCCTCTTCCCTTGGAAATAAGTACTTGAATGGGTCCAGCGTAATCCACTCTTGTGTTGGTAAATGGTCTTGATGGCGTTACTCTAGCCATTGAAATTTTATTTTTAGGCCTAAGAAAAGGAAAAGCTTATTTTTCTCAAAAACGGCTCCAACGACTTTGGTGAAATTTTTTGAGAATTTTTTTGCTGTTATTAGCTATCATTTCATTGGAACCAAATTTACGGGAAAAGTCTACGAACGGTATCATACATATAACGATTTTTTTAAAAATGTCTTTCCCGGTAACGGCTCTTTGGATGTCTGTCAAATTTTATAATTAAGAAGATCTTAGTAGCGAAATTAATTCTGCATACATATTTAAATTTTGAATAACTTTTTTTTCTAATTAAAATTAATTTTTAAAATATTTTTTTGAAAAACCAATATTTTTAAAACTAATAAAAAAATATTTTTAATTTTATAATAACATGTATATTAATAACGTCCAAGAAACTGCATACCATAATTAAAAAAAAAAATTAAAAAAACTAAAAATAAAAAACAGCATTTTATCAAAATCCGTACTACAATTTTCGAAATACTTTTTTCATAAACTCTTTATTGTTCAAGACGTGTGATGGCGTACTTCATTCCTACTAAAAACCGTAAAGTGTTATGATTTTGACACTTTTTTTAAGTTCAGATAGTGTTATTTTTCTACGTTAATGTTACTTATTTTTTAATTTTATTCGACGATGTGACCGCACATATGAGCAAGTACGTGCGATTCAGTCGTGCAATTTATTTAGTCTGACAATGGCTGCTTGAATTTCTTTTGGTTGGGTGGATGTAGTTCTAGGTCTGATCCACGCCGATTATTAACGAGATATTGGCCATCATTGCCATTTAACAATTAGTTGAAGTAGTCTGTCCAGATAATTTAATTAATTTAATTAATTGGTGACTGCTCCTTAAGGAGCCAAGTCCTAGTGACATATACTCTCAACTATTCATATGTGTGTGTTGTTAATCTGCAAGAATGGAAGGAACCTACAGTTTACCGCCGAGTCCGAACGGCTACATGAGATGCACTTTTTCGAGACAAATTTTTACTCTTGGAGATTTCGTCATTTGCTCGAAAGAGGCAGTACCTCTGAAAAGAAGGTGGCTATGAGCGGGACTCGAACCCAGGCTCTTCGCCTTCCGACACACTAACCACTAAGCCACGGGCACTCCAGTCTCTCCAGCTAACTCCAGTAAATATTGAATGCGTATTTATTGCAATGTTTCCATCCCCAAACATTCCAGGGCACATGGCGGTAAGTGACACCTGGGTGTTGACTGTTTCACACTTCTGAAGAAATTTCGAACCACTTTCCTGTTAAAATACCTCTGCATCTTCTTGACTTCACGTTGATGATCTTCCGTGTCTTAAGCTTCCGAAAACGACAGACAACGAAAACATACTCCTGACCGCAGGAATAGATCTAGCGGACGCCGTCTTGGACGACGATTTCTTTGTGATCGAAGATCCATTGCAGAAGGTTGAGACAGTGGGTTTTACTTTTCAGCAAGTGTATAGGGTGAATGAATCCATTCATCCAAATCACGACCAGGAGAACAGAGCTCTGCTGAATCACTTCTACCTGCGTAACAGCATCAGCATTTTGGTTTTACCGGGTTCAAAGAAGACAATCTGACAAACGCCACCATCGCCGAGCGAAATGGGCCATGTTCCCTGCTTATCTCGGAGGTCGAACTCCAAATGATCTTCGCATCATTAAAGAAAAAGAAGTCAGCAGGAGTCGATGGTATACCCGATGTTGTACTACGACATCTCCCTGAGGATGCAATAACAACGTGCTGTATAATGCATATTATCCAGTGAGTTGGAAGCCAGCTGTTGTACATCCTCTCCCGAAAAAGCGAAAGAACAATTCCAATCTGGCAAATCTCCGGTCGATAAGTCTTCTTCCGACTATCAGCAAAGTATTTGAAAAAGTTATCAATAGAGCTCTGTCCAAGTGTGCCGAAGACAAAAATATAATTCCAGACACCCAGTTCGGCTTTAAGGCGGGACATGACACAATTCATGCCGCGTCTAAGCTAGTATCTGCTGTCCAATGGAAGAATGTTAATAAACAATGCACGGGCGCCTGTCTGGTTGATCTGAAAAAGGCTTTCGACACCGTATGGTGGTTAGAAGGTCTTTATCTGAAGCTAATATGCTTTACGACATACTTAATGGTAGAAAGTTTGTTGTCAAGAGTGGCACGTAGTTGTGTGTTTGTTGCGTACAGAACAGGTCCAAAAGTTGAAGTCATCAGAAATCTCTTGCAACGTGATTTCGATAAGATTCAACAATATTTTTGTGATTGGAAGCTGAAAATTAACTTCCAGAAATGTGAAACTATCCCGTTTAGAAGCCCTGTGTTAGGGCTTCTAGGAATACGAGAAAGAACTGGCGCAAGCTAGTGATCGCTGGGCCATCCACTGGCGAATGAATGTGTAGTACAGTACTTTGGCATCTGGCTGGATCAGTTTCTATATTTCAAACGACATGTAGAGGCTGCTGTGGCCAGGGCTAGGGAAGCTTTTGCCTTGACAAGACGGTTGTTTTATAGCAGCCGCCTTGATAGCAGGGTGAAAGTGATTTGCTACATGGCCCTAATCAGGCCGAAGATTGCCTACGGATACCCTGTGTGGTTCAACGTTACACCATCTCTGATGGAAAAGATTTGGGTGTTCGAGAGACAGTGTCTTCGCACTTGTCTCGGACTTTATAGAACACCAGAGTTGGAGTACAAACACTATTATTTCAACGAGGTTCTATACAACGGAGCCAATACAAACAGGATAGATAACTTTTTAATTAAGCTCATTCGCGGATATATTGCAAGAGTGACGACCTCAGCTAATGGACAAATCTTCTGGGCTTACTACCCCCAAGATTAATACTTTGAAAGTACATGTTCGAGTGGTTTTATCCCGCCCGAGGCTTTCCTATACCTTGATAGTCGAGGGCTGATGCAGGATAGATCGGCGATTCCGTTGATTTACCACGTGGCTAGAACAGTCGATAGGCGGCTCCTCTACGACCGAGACATAGTCGCTGGGAGCGAAGCAGTGTGCCTCCGTTTCAGTTGGGCCGTGCCCGACCGGCATCGGCAAGGAAGCCCGTGATCAGGTCCATAAGTTTTGGTGGCTGAGGTAAAACCCGATATTTTCAGTCGTCATAGACGAAATATCGCCTATGGCCGACCTACATGTATCTATCGTATCTTTAAGTTAGGTTAGGGCAGTTGCGGCGATAAAAAAAATTATAAAATCAGAAAATATAAAAAAAAATATAAAAAAAAAAATATAAAACTTAAAAAAAGCTTGCTGTGTCTGTTGTAGATTTAAGATTTTAGATCTTAGGTTTATTTTAAGTTTTTAAGTAATTTTAAGTTTATTTTTAGTTTATTTTTAGTAAGTTTTAGTATTCTAAGATAGGTTAAGCAAAAAGTTCAGAAACCTAGTTTAATTTTTTTGGGTGAAAAATAAATAAATAAATAAATAAATTTATTGGCGCGACAGCTCCTCAAGGAGCCAAGGCCTAGTGACTTATACTCTCAACCATTCCTGTGTGTGTGTTGTTAATCTGCAAGAATGGAAGGGACCTACAGTTTACCGCCGAGTCCGAACGGCTACAGGAGATGCACTTTTTCGAGACAAATTTTACTCTTGGAGGTTTTGTCAATTCCTCGCAAGAGGCAGTACCCCAGAAAAAAAGGTGGCTATGAGCGGGATTTGAACCCAGGCTCTTTCGCTTAGCAGTCCGACACACTAACCACTAAGCCACGGGGCACTTGGGTGAAAAATAAAACCCCTCATAAATAAGATAAATTTAAGTTATTTTTAAGCCGAAATGCATTTAGAGCGGCCGCATAGAGCCAGTTAGTTAAGTAAGATGATAGTTTTAGCTAGTTTTAAGATTTTTGTCAAGCATTTAAGTAGATATAAGTTAAAGTTAATTAAAAATCATAAAAAAAAACTAATTTGAAGGATTGTATCTAATTTGCAATGAAAAAAGAGAAATTATAATATATTTCTACTTCAATTTTATTCTCTTGAACTTTATTTGATTTCTTTCTTAGAATTTGTGTTTATTTTGGTATTATCTTCATCAAATCAACGATCTCAATTTTATACGTTAAATAAAAAAAGTTGTTACATGATTTTGTATTTTAATGTATTTGTGCCTGATTCTGGTTTTGATTCCGACTACGAAAACAGAATCGATTTTCTCTTCTCTACAGAACAAAAAATTTCATTCAGTGCCAATCGAACAATTTCCGAAGCATTCAGAATACGCTTCCGAACTAATCTAGACGACAAAAAACGATATAAAATTTTGTAAAAAAAATGATTTTCAGTTAAAATTTGATATTTTTCCTTTTGTTTTTAAAGAATATCTTAAACATAACACCACCAACGTAATTACTGTCGACTGGGGAACTCTGGCCGCTCTACCATGCTATCCATCAGCTGCTGTTAATACCAAACAAGCCGGCGAATGCATAGCTGCATTTCTTGTCCGACTTGCCACCGACAATACACAGTTCGATCCAACTCAATTGCACATAATTGGATTTAGCTTAGGTGCACATGTTGCAGGCTTTGCGAGTAATTCCTTAGAGCGATCAACTGGGAAAAAAGTCAAGCGAATAACAGGTAAATCAAAATAAAGGACATTCTTTTTAAATTTTCCTCTTAAACACCCACATCCATTCCACAGGACTTGACCCGGCATTACCTTTCTTTGCAACATCCCAGACGCACCTCAAACTCGATCCAACCGATGCAGAGTTTGTTGATGTCGTGCACACCAATGTTGGAATTTTTGGCAAAATTGAATCATGTGGACACGTGGATTTTTATGTGAACGGTGGCCAAATGCAACCTGCGTGCAATAACAGTAAAAGTATTAAAAAATCTCACTGAATTTTCCCCCCTCAAACATTACGTGTTTGCGATGACATAATTTAATACTCTTTTCCATTTTCTGTAGACATCCCACTTTGTAGCCATACAATGGCACCGGTTTACTTCAAGGAATCGATTAAAAGTACCGACGGGTTTTGGGGCGTGCGATGCTCCAGCTACTTTCAGTACATATTTGGCTGGTGCGGCAATAGCTCCAGTATAATTAATTCCGATATCGCTCTCATGGGTGAACACTGCTCTAATGCGTAAGTTCGAAAGTATATTTTGCTAAAGATATGGAGTAATCACTTTTAATCGAAATAGATAAGAGTATAAAGTTTATAACAGCAGATAGTTTGTGAGTTAGTGACGGTAGTAGACTTTCTGAAAAAATCGATAAGCAAGTAGGAGTATTGAGTTAAGTGATTAAGTGATTATTGTAAGCTTTGGTTTGTTCATTTAAGTTTTTTATTAGCTTAGCTTCAATTTAAAAACAAAATACCGTTCTTGGAATTTTTATTCAGTTAATGAACGCACTAGTGAAGTACTAACTAAATGACGAGTTGAAAAAGCGATTCGGTACGTCTGAAACTGTTAATTTTAAAATGCGATTTTCGTATATGTATGAAGCTGAACAAAAGTACTTCGTTTAAATGATGAGTTAATCCAAATTCAAGAAGGTTTTTAACTTAACGTTAAAATATAATTTAAATTATAATGGGTTGTGCACTTTTTGTTCTTACGATCATCGGTGAATCTAATAAAAAATTTGAGTTTTCTCAAAAACTATAGGAGAAAGAAACATTCGGTTTTCAGACTTAGAATGAGAATCAAAGAAGAAAAGTATTTTTTTTAAGTTTGTTTATTTTGTATTTGAATTTATTTTTAGTACCACAGTACCATGTCTTTTTTATAGTGCTTATCATGCTAAGTTATAAATTTAAAAGAATTTATTTTAAAAAGAGGATTTAAAAAAGAAAATTATATTTACAAGATTTATACATAAATTGCACCACTGGATCGCACGTACTTGCTCTTATGTGCGGCCACAGCGTCAAATAAAATTTGATAAGTATTTATAAGAAGAATTTTAAAGTTTTTATTCGATTTTTGTAATTTGTAATTTTTGAGCGGAAAAAATTAAACGCCATTTTTTTCTATAGAAAAAGTGAAACGGTATGATTTTGTTTTTTTTTTAATCGTAGGATCGGTTTTTAAATTAAACGGTTTTTATTTAACAACTTTTGTTGAAAACTAAAAAAAATTATTAAAGAATGAAAACTTCATCACAAAAATTACCTTGATTTAAAAACAAAAGTATCGATTTTTCAAAAAAATAAAAAAATAATTAAAAATACAAAAAAAGGTTTTCGAAAACATTTTAAATTGATATTACTTAAGCTACTTACATCTTCCTGAATATTAATTTTGGTTGTAAAGTTCATTGCCTAATTACATTGGAAAGCAAGATCTTTGACAGAGACAAGTAACATTTACATTACAAGTAACACAGTTTGAACTTATAAAAGTATCCAAACCACAATACTTAACGGTTTTTAGTAAAAATGAAGTACGCCATCACACGTCTTAAATAAAAAAAGAATTTATAAAAAATTAATTTCAAAAATTGTAGGACCGATTTTGATAAAGTTCTGTTTTTTTTTTATTTTTAGTTTTTTGAATTTAATTTTTTTTTTTAAATTTTGGTATGCAGTTTTTTAGAGTTTATAATTTATTATACATGTGGTTATAAAATTTAAAATAATTTTTTTTGCTTAGTTTTAAAAATATTGATTTTTCAAAAAAAAAAAAAAAAAAATTCATTTTAATTAGAAAAAAAGTTATTTAAAATTTTGATATGCAGAATTAATTACGCTATCTATATCTTCTCAGGTATAAAATTTGACAAAATCAATAAAACCGTTAACGAGAAAGCCAAGAAATAAAAAACTCTTCCCGTAAATTTCCTTCTAATCAAATGATAGCCAATACAAACAAAAAAATTCTCAAAAGTTTTCGTCAAAATCGTTGGAACCGTTTTCGAGAAAAATAAGCTTTTCCTAAACGGTCATATGGCAGGTACCGTTATTTTTAGGCCTAAAAGTAAAATTTCAAGTTCCCCTCTGGAAAATGCCAATAGAATCACACACAGCAAATGTGAAGATAATCGCTTAAGCCGTTTAGGCTGCAGCTCGTTATACATACTGACAGACAGACAGACAGACATTTTTTGTCGATCAATTTTTTAGACTTTTTTTGATCGTAATGTCATGTTTCATTGTTATCTCAATTTTTTTATATGCACGAATCCTAAACTTGCCTTATAGTCCCTTATAATCGCAAGTAAAAATGAAAAAAAGAGTCGGAGACATAACGGAGCCCTGGTTACACCTGATTTTAAAATTTTAAATATTGTTTGATAAGTTTTATATAATATTGATTTTTCAAAAACAAAAAAAAAAAAAAATTCTATAATTATTAAAAAATAGAAAAAATAAAAGGCACGACTGGGTCGCACGTACTTGCTCCTATGTGCTAATACTTTTTAAGTGCAGGCGTCTTTTTGACAAAGATTTAATTTTAATGTTTTTTTTTTGGCGTGCAACTTCTTTAGAATCGTTGTGGTTTGAAGCTCGAACGAACATGCGTCACGACAAAGGGATAAACACATAATTATATAGGATTGTTAGCTTTTGAAGTTTTTTTAGTGTATTATCTTTCCACTTGTTGTTTACTGCTTATAATATAATTTGTTAATAGAAAGGTATAAAGACCTATATGGGTCTCAATAACAATAATTTACTTTTTGAAATCAAATTAATTAAAATAGCTTAATTATGTTTGATGGATCGATAAACGTATGGTGTGGGTAGGTATTAATGGAATTTATTAAAGATATTATTTACCTATAATAAGGTTGGAAGGAAGGTAGGTACTAAAATTAAGATAGACATTCCAACTACTGTTTTTGTGCGTTTTTTTTTTATAATTAACGCGCGCACAAGATACTATTTGTTTCCCTTTTAATGTAACACACTGCGCGGGCATTAGGTAGATAGGGAGGGGAGAGATAGGAGGTGTCGATTAACATTGGTTTTGAATGTTTGCATATTGAAATGGCAAGGGAAAATCTCGCCGGGTAAACCATTCCAAAGTCGTGTTGTACGGCTAAAAAAAGAATCTCTATATTTCACGGTACGTCCGAAATTGGGCTCAAGGGTGAACTGATGAGCATTCCTAGCAAGACGAGTATTACGGGCGAAACTTTTAAGGGGAGGAATGCAGCTGGCTACCTCGAGTGAACTTTTTTTATAAAAGAAACTATAAAATAAGGAAAGACATGAAACATTGCGTCGGTGTTCGAGAGGGGCAATTGTTTCAGCGGCAGTTCTATTTCCTATGAATCTTAACGCTCTATTTTGTATTCTTTCAAGCAGGTGAAGCGATGTTTGTGAAGCACCTGCCCAGAGGTGGGAGTTACACTCGAGTTTAGGGCGTATAAACGCTTTATAAATTGTAGCCAGATCAGATGGAGAAAAATACTTCTTACACCGATACAGAAAACCTAAGCACTTAGCAGCATTCTTAGCGATTTCAAATATATGGTCGTTCCAACGGAGGTCGTCGTTGGCACACATACCGAGTACTGAGAGCTTTTCGGTTTCTTCGATGTAAGTGCCATTCATGGACAATGGCATTGGGGGTATGTTAAGCTTTAACGACAAAAGACAGCATTGAGTTTTCGAAGCATTAAACTCCACACGATTCCTATTACCCCATGCTGTATAAATCGGAGTTTAACGAGCTTGACATACGGCACCGTTGCAATTGTACGTCCAAAGGCGAAGGACGTGAATTATCGAACGAATATGAAAAGCTGAGGCTTCCTTATATATTCTGTGTGCTTTTATGATGATGAAATGGTTTAAACTACGTAGGTATCTACATATGTAGGTTGTCACCTACTTTTATTTGACTAATGGCTAGGGCTTAGCCGAGCAATATGAAATAAAATTTTGGAGAAAATATTCAACAAGTAAAATTTTTATGAAATCAAAAAAACACTATTCATAACGTTTTTTTGGAAAAAATGTTTTTTTGGAAAAAATGTTTTTTTGGAAAAAATGTTTTTTTGGAAAAACTTTTCGAAAACATATTTTAATTTTTTTTTTGAGTATGTCAATTTAAAGAAATCTACAGTTTATACTAGGAGAACAAATTAAAAAAAAGTCTATAGATCCGTTTTCAAAATATTCAAAAAACAAAATAATTTTTAAAAAATTATTAAAAATTAAAAAAAAATGTTTTTGAAAGTTTTAATCAGCAATATTATTTAAATCATAAAACACTACATATTTTGAAAATGTCATCAAAATCCGTCCACTAGTTAACGAGAAAGTCTGATTTTAAAAAAAACCGCTCATATGGGAGGTACCGTTATAAAACTTTTTCTGAAAAAATTCATTAAAACTAGAAGATAGATTTTGCATAGAAAACACCATTCAGAAAGTTTTATCAAAATCGTAGGAGCCGTTTTCGAGAAAAATAAGTTTTTCATTATTAAAAGTTATATTACAGGTAGCGTTAGTTTTGGAGCTAGAATACCAATTCGAAAAACTGTCGGGTAGAGTACTCTAAAAATACTATATACTTAGTTTGAATCAAATCGGCCCAGCGGTTTAGGCTATAGGAATCGATACGGACAGACAGACAGACAGACAGACGGACGGAATTTCCGGACCCACTTTGACTTTTCTATCATCGTAATGTCATGTTTGATTGTTAGAATTTTTTTTACGAATGTATAACTTGGCTTATAGTCCCTATAAATCGCAAGTAAAAAATAAGTATTCAAAATTTTGGTATGCAGAATTAAATGGCTACTTAGATCTTTTCAAATATAAAATTTTGTTAAAATCCGTTGAGCCGTTACGGAGAAAGTCGAAAATTAAAAAAACCAGAACATAAAAGGTACTGTAAATAGATTTTTCCAGTAAATTTGCTTCTGATTAGAAGATAGCTAGTACCAACAAAAATATTCTCAAAAATTTCCATCAAAAATTGTTAAAGCAGTTTTCGAGAAAAATAAGCTTTTCCTTGACCGTTATATGGATGGTACCGTTATTTTAAGGCCTAAAAATAAAATTTAATTTTCCTCCTGAGGAATGCCCAAAGATACACACATACCAAATTTGAAGGCAATCGCTTAACCCGTTTAGACCGCAGCTCGATATACACCCGGATAGACAGACAGACAGGCGGATATTTTTTGTCATTGATATTTACAGGCTTATCTATGATCGTAATGTCATGTTTGATTGTTACCTCAATTTTTTTTATATTCACGAATCATAAACTTGTCTTATATCTAGTACCTATAATCGCAAGAAAATTTTATTGATTATTTTTTGTTTTTATTTGTTTGTATTTTGTTGGTGATGAGAAAATGCGATTTGAAGTACAAAACTGGATACATAAAATTGGAAACAAATAAACATTTCAGAAATGTTTCTGTAAGCGTCTACACCAAAAAAGAACATTTCATTTCAATGTTTAAAAAAGAACATTTCAGAAACATTCTGAAAAGTTAAACAAATGTTTCTTTGGTGTGAACACATCTTTAACCGCTACTTGATATTTGCGTTTGCTTGCACTATCCAAACAACAAAAAATGGGGCTTCCGTAGAAAAGGGTTCGCAGAACAAGAATTTTGGCTGTAGTCATTTTTGTTAGAAATGAAAGACAACTTCTGTCCTACGATAGTGTCTGGTTAAAAATAACCTCAAGATTTGTTTTCTGTTTTAACATAGTTTAACGTTGTCCCCTGAAGTTCAATAATTGACAGATATGACATATCAATAGCAGTGTTGGTTATAACAATTGCCTGGCATTTATCCGCATTAAGTTTCAAGTGATTTTCACTAGACCAGAGTTTCCATAAACTGCTCGATTTCTATTGCTTATTTACTTTTCTATTAATCATAAAGCTGAGCTTTCAAAAAATAAAAAGTACTTAAGCTTTTTCGGAAGTGCTTCATGTGAAACGGTATCGAAAACCAAAATTGTTACGTAATTTTTATCAATTTGCTGCCATAAGTCGTCGGTTACTTTTAGAATCGCAGTTGTGCAGCTGTTTTTTGTTCTAAACCCAGATTTTGTAGGTGTTATGGGTTACCAAAATTTCCGTAATTTGTCCACTCATTATCTCATTATCTTACTATCTTATTAGGATTATATTTGAAACTTTTCATAGTTTTGGAAAACAAGATAAAATGGGGTCAATATGGGTCAAGAAAAGAGATATAAAAATCAAAATAATTTTAATAAACTTAGGATGCATATTGTCTAATGCAATAGCTTCCGATTTTATGCCTTTTACAGCTTTGAATACCTCTACTTCAAAAACACTTTTAAAACTGAAACTTGAAACAAATTCATCACTTCTGTCAAAATTTCTGTCCGAAACAGCGCCAACATTTATTTCACGAACTGTTTGTTTAGCTCATTAACATCAAGTCAGTCAATAACGGTACCTGACATATGACCGTTTAGGAAAAGCTTATTTTTCTCGAAAACGGCTCCAACGATTTTGATGAAAATTTTTGATAATTTTTTTGTTAATATTGGCTATCATTTGATCAGAACCAAATTTACGGGAAAAGTCTATTAATGGTACCTCTTATATAACTCTTTGGATTTCTGTCATATTTTAGATTTAAGAAGATCTGGTAGCCAAATTAATTCTGCATATCAAAATTTTTAATAACTTTTTTTTTCTAAATCAAATTTATTTAAAAAAAAAATTTTTTTGAAAAATCAATATTTTTGAAATTAATTAAAATAAATATTTTAGATTTTATAATCACAGGTATATTAATAATTTTTTTATAAATTCGTCACTATACAGGACGTGTGATGGCGTACTGCATTTTTACTAAACACTGTTAAGTAGTGGTTTTGACACTTTTTTTAAGTTCAGATAGTGTTATTTTTTTGCTTACGCACCAGGCGAACATGAAAAAGAACAGACGGAGTTTTGTTAAAGTAGATTTAGGATACTGGGGTGTGTGTGTGGATTTAACGAGATGGTTTGTGGGTGTGAGTTAACGGGCTGTATATTGGTGTTGTTGTCATCAAGGTTTTCTTATGCCGTTATCACGTATCGTCCGTAAATCGACTTTACAGACAACCAACTCTTTTTTTTAGGTCAAATATTAACGGTACCTTTCATATAATCGTTAAGTAAAGGCTTATTTTTGTCGGAAACGGCTCCAAATTTTTTTATGAAAACCAATCAGTGTAACATTGTAGGTGATGTGGCTTATGTTTTAATGAAAAAAAATTAAGTTGGTGGGCTAAAAACGGTACCTCGCATAGCACCGGTTTTATTTTGTTCGACTTTCTCGAGAACTGGTTAATCGATTTCAATCAAATTTGATATTCAGGAAGATGTACTTTTTTCAAATTACTCTTTTTTGTATTACATTTTTCAATTTTTTTTTTTTGAAAATCAATATTTTGAAAATGGATTTGTTGATTTAAATTTTTTTAAATGTAGGTTATTTTGTGCTTAATTTTAAAGTTAAAATAAAACCGTTTTATTTAAAAAAAGCTTTACGATTTTGGAAAAAAATTCAAACTGTTTCAATAATTTAAAAAAAATTTAATGGCGTTTAAATTTGTCCGCTCTTTTACGTACTATTTTCGAACAACCAAAAGTCACAAAAACTTTGAAGTTCCTTAATATTTTTAATATTCTATTCGACGCTGTGGCTGTGACCGCACATAAGAGCAAGTACGTGCGACCAAGTCGTGCAAATTTATTTATATTTCTATTCACAAAACACCCCTTTCACCTTTTTTCCAATTCATTGCTGTAAAAATGTTAAGAATATTTTTTTTTTTTAATCTTATTTGTTGAGTACAGATTTAATATATTTAAAATCTTTTATGTGTTTCAGAAATGTTTCTGGATTTTTTCTTATTCTTATTTTAAAATTTAGTTTGTAGTTTAAATTTTACTTTTGATTTAATTTCTTTTTCCATTTCTTACTTTCAGGTCACGAGGTGTTATTTTTGTTTATACGAATTTAAAACCTCCATACGCAATGGGAAAGAGTGTTTTACTGAGCCACGGGTAACTTTTGCGTAGCACTTGCTTCAAGCTTAAGTCGATTAGCTTTAAGAAACATTTTAATAATTAAAATTAAGTGGGGACTAATTAGTAATTTTTAATTTTATGTGATTTAATAAATAGTCAACAAAATAGTTTGAAAATATAATCTTACAAATTAAGGTAAGAAGAAAACTTGGAAAGATTTTTTTTAATATGTTTAATTTTTTAAGTTTAATATGAAAATTGTACTTCAACATTTATACATAAGTCTTTTTTTGACGAGGTTTTATTATTTTCGAGAACAGAGTAACTAGTTTTAAAAAAAAATCTTAAAACTAAAATAATTTTGAAATCCGAATTTTCCATTATTAGTGTTGTGTTTTTTTTCAGTATTATTATTCAAATTAATTTTTCAATCAAATAATCCTATTTTAAATCGTACTAATATATTAAATGTGAATGTTTGTATTATGTTTGTTCCGCAATCACCTCTCAATGGCTAAACTTTTATTCCGGAAAATGCAAGATTCCTGTGGGAGAAATAGGGATTTTCGATTTAAAGAATAAAAATAATACAAATAAAAACTAAACAATAATAAATTTAAATAATAATAATTCACTGGAATTTAAAAAAAAATCTATTCTCGGAAAGAAACTTGAATATCCGATTTTGATAAAAATTTATTTTTCTCGAAAACGGAGTTTTTTTTTGGTTTTGGCTATTATTTAGAAAAGTCATGTAACGGTTTTTTTAATTTTTGGCTTTCTCGGTAACGACTCTTTGGATTTCTGTCCAATTTTATTTTTGGGAAGATCTAGGTAGCAAAATTAATTCTGCATATCAAAATTTTGAATAACTTTTTTTTCTTACTTACTTACTTAGGTGGCGCTACAGTTCGGGACGAACCTGGGCCTCAACCAACATGCCTCTCCAGCCAACTCGGTCTTTGGCTAGCTGCCTCCAGTTTTGCACTCCAAGTTGGTTCAGGTCGTCCTCCACTTGAGCGCGCCACCTAAGGCGAGGTCTTCCTTGACTGCGTCTACCCTCTGGGATGGAATCGAAGATCCTGCGAGCCGGAGCATTGTTGTCCATTCGCTCTACATGACCTAGCCATCTTAAACGTGATATGCGTATTTTTTTGACCAGGTCAATGTCGCTGTACAGCTCGTATAGTTCTTGGTTGAACCTTCTCCTCCAAAGCCCGTTAACGCAGATAGGGCCAAAAATCTTCCGAAGAATCTTACGCTCGAAACGACTAAGGATATCTTCATCCGCTTTAGATAGAGTCCATGCCTCGGCGCCATAGAGCAGGACTGGGATGATTAGGGTCTTATACAGAGTCTCCTTTGTCTTTCGAGAGAGGGCTTTGCTACTCAATTGCCTTCCTAGCCCATAGAAACAGCGATTGGCAAGAGTAATTCTTCGCTTTATTTCTGACGAGATGTTGTTGGAATCCTTTTTTGACGTCAAAAGCTTCTGTGAGGTCAGAACCAACCTTGACGGAGCAGCGAGAGTTCTCCATCGTCATCCTGCACAGTCGGGCGAGTTTTGTGGGAATGCCAAAACCTGACATGGTTCTGTATAGCTCGTCTCTATAAATGCTATCGTACGCGGCCTTAAAATCGATAAAGAGGTGGTGGGTATCGATTTGGAATTCTTGGGTGGTTTCTAGGATCTGCCGTAGCGTGAACATTTGATCGATTGTGGACTTTCCTGGTCTGAAACCACACTGATAGGGGCCAATCAGGTTGCTGACGAAAGGTTTCAGGCGTTCACATAGTACGGCAGAGAGGATCTTGTAGGCGATATTCAGGAGACTTATTCCTCTATAGTTGGCGCAGTTTAGAGGGTCTCCTTTCTTGTGAATCGGGCAAACGATGCTGAGGTTCCATTCATCAGGCATACTTTCTTCTGACCAAACTTTAGAGATGAGTTGGTGTATGCACTCCACCAGGTCATCTCCGGCCGCTTTAAAAAGTTCGGCGGGTAATCCGTCGGGTCCAGCAGCTTTGTTGTTTTTGAGTTTAGATATTGCTATCCTTACTTCATTTTGGTCAGGTGGACGGAAGTTTTGTCTGTCATTATCCATGTTGAATGGTTCATTCTGCCTGACAGCGGGATTTTGGCCTTCATCGCCGTTTAACAGTCTGTAGAAATGGTCCTTCCATGTACTCAGCACCGACTGTGACTCTACTACGAGTTTTCCATTCCTATCTCTACAGGCTTCTGTGCGGGATTTTTTTCCTTGGCATGTTCTTTTTACCTGTTGGTAAAACTTCCGCACGTTGTTCCTGGAGTAGCATCTCTCAATATCTTCGATCGCGCGCTTCTCATGCTCTCTCTTTTTCTTTTGGAGAAGCCGGTGTTCTTCCCGTCTTTTCTGCTCATAGAGCTCGCGAGCAGCTCTCGTCTTTCTTTCCAGCGCCGCTTTATATGCCTCTTGTTTGGCTGCATGGGCCTGCCTGCATTCGTCATCAAACCAGAGGTTTCGTGGTGGTGGTCTGGTGAAACCTAGCACATCAGTTGCGGCATCTCTGATGGCTTGTTGGCAGTGTTGCCACTGATCTTCGGCACTTGATGCTGGCGGTACTGGATTTCTTGAGAGGTTACGGGATATTCGATCGGCATAGGTTCTGGCGGTTTCTTGCGATTGCAGCTTTCCGACGTCATACTTCCTCACAGTATTACTCCGTTGTTGTGGAGTTCGGGTTATTCGCATTCTTACCTTTGCTGCAACAAGGTAGTGATCCGAGTCGATGTTAGCTGCTCGGAAGGTGCGAACATCCAAGATACTGGAGGCGTGTCTTGCATCGATCGCAACGTGATCAATCTGATTGACGGTTCTTTGATCTGGGTGTCGCCAAGTCCCTTTGTGTATATCGAGATGAGGAAACCGTGTGCTTGCAATGGTGACGTTATGTGCCGCTGCGAAGTCAATTAGCCTAAGTCCGTTTTCAGACGTTGTGTCGTGTAGGCTATGTTTTCCGACAGTCCTACCAAAGATTTCCTCTTTACCAATTTTGGCATTAAAATCGCCTAGTACGATCTTAACGTCGTATTTAGGGCATTGCTCATAGGTTTTGTCGAGGAGCTCATAGAAGTCATCCTTGGTGGCGTCATCTTTGTCCTCTGTGGGGGCATGAGCGCATATTAGGCTAATGTTGGCGAATTTAGCCTTGATACGGATTGTCACAAGTCGCTCACTTACGTGTCGAAAGCCCAAGACTTCTTGCCTAAGTCTACCGCTTATGACGAATCCGCACCCAAATAAACGCTGTGGTCTTCTTGCGCAATCACCGTAGTACACGTCACAGTTTTTCATCCTCCTTTTGCCCGGCCCATTCCATCGCACTTCCTGGATGGCAGTAATTCCTGCTCTGTAGCAGTCTAGGGCCTCCGCTAGTTGTTTGGATGCACGTGGTCTGTTAAGAGTTCTAACATTCCACGTGCAGATCCGAAGGTCGTTGTCCTTGATTCGTTTTTCCGGGTCGTCAACAGTAAATCCGTCCTTTTTACTTTTTACTTTTAAATGATTTTTATTTTACTTTTACTTATATCTACTTAAATGCTAGACAAAAATCTTAAAACTAGCTAAAACTATCAACTTATTTAACTTACTGGCCCTATGCGGGCGCTCTAAATTAATCTTTAACTTAAATTTAATTGCCTTTCGGCCTAAAAATAACTTAAATTTATCTTATCAATGAAGGGTTTTATTTTTCACCCAGAAAAATTAAACTGCGTATCTGAGCTTTTTTGCTTAACCTATCTTAGACTAATTAAAACTAACTTAAATAAACTAAAAATAAACTTAAAATTACTTAAAATAAACCTAAAATACTTAAATCTAGAACAGCCACAGCAAGCTTTTTTTTTTTTTTTTTTTTTTTTTTTTTTTTTTTTTTTTTTTTTTTTGGTGCCGCCGCAACTGCCCTACCTAACTTAAAGATACTAAAGATATATGTAAGTCGGCCATAGGTGATATTTCGTCTATGTCGACTGAAAATGGTCGGGTTTTAGCTAAGCCACCAAAATTGGTGGACCTGATCTAGGGCTTCCTTCCGATCCCGGACGGGCACGGCCCTACTGAAACGGAGGCGCTCTGCTTCGCTCCCAGCGACTATGTCTCGGTCGTAGAGGAGCCGCCTATCAACTGTTCTGCGGCCGACGTGGTAGATCAACGGAATCGCCGATCTATCCTGAATCAGCCCTCGACTATCAAGGTATAGGAAAGCCTCGGGCGGGATAAAACCACTCGAACGTGTGCTTTCAAAATATTCATCTTGGGGGTAGTAAGCCCCGAAGATTTGTCCATTAGTTGAGGTCATCGCCCTTGCAATGTGTCCGCGAATGAGCTTAATTAAAAAGTTATCTATCCTGTTTGTATTGGCCCCGTTGTATAGGACCTCGTTGGAATAATAATGTTTGTACTCCGACTCTGGTGTTCTATAAAGGCCGAGACAAGTGCGAAGGCACTGTCTCTCGAACACCCGAATCTTTTCCATTAGAGATGGTGCAACGTTGAACCACACAGGGCATCCATAGGCAATCATCGGCCTAATGAGGGCCATGTAGCAAATCACTTTCACTCTGCTCTCAAGGCGGCTGCTATAAAACAACCGTCTTGTCAGAGCAAAAGCTCCCCTAGCCCTGGCTAGAGCAGCCTCTACATGTCGGTTGAAATATAGAAACTGATCCAGCCAGATGCCAAGGTACTTTACTACACTTTTACTCGCCAGTGGATGTCCATGTGGCCCAGCGATCACTAGCTTGCGCCAGTTCTTTCTCGTATCCCTAGAAGCCCTAGACACAGGGGTTCTAAACAGGATAGTTTCACATTTCTGGAAGTTAATTTTCAGCTTCCAATCATTACAATATTGCTGAATTTTATCGAAATCACGTTGCAAGAGAATTCTGATAACCTCAACTTTTGGACCTGTTCTGTACGCAATTAAATCATCGGCATACGCAATTGCATGAGGTACACTCCCAATGAGATCGCTGGTGTAAATACTAAAGAGAATCGGTGAGTTCACCGCTCCCTGTTGCAGACCGTTTTTAATATCAAAAGTTGTGGTAGATGTTACATTGCCACTCTTGACAACAAACTTTCTACCATTAAGCATGTCGTAAAGCATATATAGCAGTGGTTTACTTATGCCCCATGTGGTTAGCTTCAGATAAAGACCCTCTAACCATACGGTGTCGAAAGCCTTCTCCAGATCAACCAGACAGGCACCCGTGCATTGATTCTTAGCATTGTTCCATTGGACAGCAGATACTGTAAATCCGTCCTTTTCCGAGGCTATTGGTCGCTTCGTAACTTTTTCTTTTTTCCGTGGCAGGGTTGTTAACCCCACGCACAACCCCCAACCTGGAGGGCCAGGTCCTTTGTTGGATTCCTTGGACAAAAGGAACCGGAGAATCCGGAGTCAGTAACCCACTTCGGGGATGTGAGCGCTGCCGTTGGCCCATTAAGGGTTCATCCGCCACCATCTCTATTTCAATGCCCTGACTTGCATTGAATTGTCCTAATGACCTTATCTCCAAATACGTCGAAGTAGCTCATTAGGGCGTCTGCTTCGTTGACTGTTGACGCCACCGTTGGTCCAGTTGGTTGGGCTCATCCGCCGTACGTCCTCTTTCTGAGGGGCTCGTGCAAGACTTCTGCGAATCGATCAGAACAGTCATTAAAGCAGAGCATTATAGTGTTGCTATTTTTTCTGTGTTCAACACTCGCGCTTATAAGTTTAGCAGGAATGTCCGGATGGACAGACCAGTACCCGGTGGTTACCGCGGGGAGGTAAAATAAGCACAATTGATGTGTACGATATAGTTGCAGCGACTGTGCATCACCAGTTTGATGCCTTTCAGTGCCTACCCTATTCATACAGCACCCAACCACCAACTTTTTTTTCTAATTAAAATAATTCCGTCCGTCTGTCTGTCTGTCTGTTCGCATTCCCACAACCTAAACGGATGGCCGATTTTCTTCAAACTTGGCGGTTAGTATTTATTTGGTATATTTTGCACACATAAACTCATTTATAAGTTAATTAATATTGCATTTTTTAAATTTTCAAAAAACTTTTTTTTTCGATTTTTAAAAAATTGCTAAAAACAAAAATAGGTTTTGAAATATTTTGAAAACGGGTTGATTCAATTATTTTTAAATAATTTTTCCAGATGAAAACTACAGATTTTCTTATAATAACATACTAAAAAAAAATTTAATATTTTTTTTCGAAAAGTTAAAAAAAAACGATTTCTTGAAAAAACTGGTCGAACGATTTTTTTCCTCGATAGACATTTAGTTTCCAAATTGTATTGCATTCTTAGTTTTTCCTAGAAAACTCTTAAAATAATTAAAATAAAAGGCACGACTGGGTCGCACGTACTTGCTCCTATGTGCTAATCCTTTTTAAGTGCAGGCGTCTATTTGACAAAGATTTAATTTTAATGTTTTTTTTTGACGTGCAAGTTCTTTAGAATCGTTGTGGTTTGAAGCTCGAACGAACATGCGTCACGATAAAGGGATATAAATAATATAAATGACATAAATATATAGGATTGTTAGCTTTTGCAGTTTTTACGTGTATTATCCTTTTGTTGTTTACCGTTTATAATATAATTTGCTAATAGAAAGATATAAAAGACTTTTTTCAGTTTAATCTTCATTTTGGTATGGACAAAATTTGAACAACTGGCGTAAGGATTCGTCGGAATCAGCAGTAGGGCAATAATGCTAGGTATATAAATAGCTTAATTATGTTTGATAGATCGATAAACGTATGGTATGGGTAGGTATTTATTAATGGAATTTATTAAGGATATTAGGTACCTATAATAAGGTTGGAAGGAAGGTAGGTACTAAAATTAAGATACACACTCCAACTACTGTTAAGCAAGTGGGTATAGAGACAACAGTAAAAGTTAACACAGTGGTTTTTGAAATTTTTGCATTCAGTAGTAATCGGATAGTTTTTTTTATTTGTTAGTTGTTTTTATGTGTTTATCATAGGCTCCTTATTTATTCTGTGTGCTTTTATGATGATGAAATGCTTTAAAACAACGTAAGTATGTATGTAGGTTGTCACCTTCTTTTATTTGACTAATGGCTAGGGCTTAGCCGAGCAATATGAAATAAAATTTTGGGGAAAATTTTTTTGAAATCAAAAAAACCCTATTCATAACGTTTTTTGGAAAAAAGCCATTTTATTTCTTTTGCTGTTTTCTATTTTATGAATTTTTCATTTCAAAATCGTTCGACCAGTTTGTTCAAAAAAATGTTTTTTTTTGAAAAACTTTTCGAAAACATATTTTAAATTTTTTTTGAGTATGTCAATTTTAAGAAATCTACAGTTTATACTAGGAGAAAAATTAAAAAAAAAATCTATAGATCCGTTTTCAAAATATTCAAATTTTATTTTATATTAAAAATTAAAACAAATGTTTTTGAAAATTTTAATAAGCAATATTATTCAAATCATAAAACACTACATATTTTGAAAATTTCATCAAATTCCGTCAATTAGTTAACGAGAAAGTCGGATTTTAAAAAAAACCGGTCATATGGGAGTTACCGTTATAAAACTTTTTGTGAAAAATCCATTAAAATTAAAAGATAGATTTTGCATAGAAAAATCATTCTGAAACTTTTATCAAAATCGTAGAAGCCGTTTTCGAGAAAAATAAGTTTTTCATTAAAAGTTATATTACAGGTACCGTTAGTTTTGGAGCTAGAATACCAATTCGAAAAACTGTCAAGTAGAGTACTCTAAAAATATTATATACTAAGTCTGAATCAAATCGGCCCAACCGTTTAGGCTGTATGAATCGATACGGACAGACAGACAGGCAGACATACAGACAGGCAGACGGACGGAATTTACCCACTTTTTTTGACTTCTCTATCATCGTAATGTCATCTTTGATTGTTTGATTTTTTTTTACGAATGCATAACTTTGCCTTATAGTCCCTATAAATCGCAAGTTAAAATGAAAGAATTTTCGAAAAAAGATTATATTTTTTATTTTAGTACATATGCAGCAACTAAGCAATCATCTAGCATAAGAACAAGTACGTGCGATCCAGTCGTGCAATTTATTTATTCTACGAACAGTCATGTAAATATATTTTTTTTCTTTTTCAGTCTATAAAATGGGCCCGAGTTATGGCCTGCCACATCCATCCCTGGTTATTCGTTTGACCGATATTAAAACTAAAAGCCTTTCCTGATTTTATCTTAATTTTGTTTGTTTGAATGTCTTAAGATGACATCTTTTAAGCTTATATCAATAAACTTTTGTGTTTTAAACTGATGTTAATCCAATTTGGCCCAATTAAACCCACTGAAAGACACCGATAACATTTTTTTTTTGACCAGACAGAGCGTATCAAATCGATTTCTTTTCATTGTGTTTTCTTTGTCTTTTCGATCAAGATTCTTTGATTTTTTTTATTAAATTTAATTGTATTTCTTTGCAGACATTACCGGCTACAGTCTTCGACGTTTTCAGAATAAAGAACTCCAACGTCGTTGTAGCCAGCGTTTTATTAATCGAACCTCCATGCGGCAAGCCCGACATTCATTGAACATTTCTAACAATCGATAGACGTATGTATCTTACGGTTTGAGTGCAAAATTTTGTATTTAAAAACTACAATGAAATAGTATGTATCTAGCAATCGACGAACTTTTCGTTGAAGCATGAAGAAGTGGAGAAACTGAGATTTAAAGGGAAAAGTTGGGTTGGTTAAGTGAAGAAGTGCTTTAGACATAATTCGAGAGGAAAAAAATGCAGAAAATTTAGTTACGTGCCATACTGCAATGGAATATCGGATGAGCATGGAAGTTCTTCTGCTACTGGTGGTGTTGACTTTTGGTAAGTTTTGTTAACATTTTTGTTTGTATTTTAAAAGGAAGTGAAACGCATCGGCGATTGTCCCGCTTTATTTAATAATTTAAATGCATTCGTTGTGACATGACAGTTTATTGGTTCTTTGAATATCTTATCGCGTTCGCGTGTTAATGTTTTATTTGGCGAGGTCAAAACAGCAATTATCGGGTTTATGGTTGCTTATGGTCTTTTGATGTCGATTTTATTGTAATGGCCAAGAAATGGTTTTAAAATTTGTTATGATGATCAAAATTTACAAAGTAAATCTGCGGGTGGTTTAAATAAAAATTATTTATTCTTACAACATTTTTTGATCTTTTGATCTTATTAAAGCAAGCATCGGATTTGTGCACAAAACTGTCTTTAAAAAAACGGCATGTATCATTCAATATAAAAATAAATATGTATATATGTATGTATATGCAGGGCTAACTGAAAAGATCAAAGTTTGTTTGCCAGCCTTAAGCTAGTATTAGACGGTCGTTGTAATGTGTCGTTGCCGTGATACCCTGATGTCGCTATGACGTAGTTTTCTATCCCCCGTGACAAATTGCCGTGACGGTGTGATAACCCTGTCACTATTGATAGGACACCGAGTCACGTAGCCTGTCGCTGCAACTAACTACTAAGCCACCGGACACTACCACTCAAAAAACATGTTTGTGAATTGTTTTCAATTTTAAAAAATATTTTAAGCTCGTTCCTAGAATTTTATTATCAAACGACATCAAACGTCTGCTCTAACGCGGTGTCAAAAAAATAATTTGGTTTTTCCACGCCGCATTTTGAGGCCGCGTTGAACTCGACCCGGCGTTGAAAACGCCCTCTATGTCACATGGGATATGTTTTACGGTATATTACAACGCGGCGTTGAAATTTGGCGTTAAAACTACTCCCTTTCTTTAAGTTTGGATTAAATCATAAATTGAGATCAGAACAGATGCTACCAGTTAGACTCTCGTTTTTAAAAAAATGACTTTCAAACGTTTTAAGTGCTCACTCTGGTGTACCCTAAGGAAGCCATTTTGGTCCTCATCTATTCATTTTGACTTCTAATGAACGAATGTTATTCAAACAGGTTTATATTTCAATCTTTTTTCAAGATATGGCGCTTTGAAAAAAAGGAATTTTTTATATTTCCCTAAAAATGCCAAAAAATGGAGATTATTACCTCATTTCTTCTGTTATTCGTGAATTAGAATCAAATGATGTTGTAATTATGATTCCTGGATAGAACCACAAACTATTGACGCCCTAAACATTTACTATTTGGTGATTAGGTGGTAGAAAGAAAAAATATTTGAGCGCGTCAGAAATTAAAAGTGTACGTAACGTATATGCCCCACGTGTTTCTGATATCGTAGAGATTTTAATCTGTCGGTTCTTATGGTGGAGGTGTCTTTACAAAATGGCAGAAAATTAAATAAAAAAAAACTATTCGATCGCATAAGATTTAGAGGGGGTGGGTGTTAAGTGAACCCAAAAGAAGGTTCAATTCGAAAGACTGAAGACGCGGACAAAAAAAATTGACATTTTGGAATACTCGAGCGCGTCAGATATTATACAGGCAATTCAGCTTAATGTCCTAGTCGTACTCACCAATAGTCTAGTGATTAATTTGGAGGGATTTTCTTAATCTGGCGTCACAATCACAAAACGTATATGTATTAAAACTTTATTGCACGATAGGATCGCAAGTACTTGCTCGGTTTTTAAATAAAACGTTTTTTTTTTTAAATAAAAAAAAATGTTTAAAGAATGCGAACTTAAGAACAAAAATAATCTACATTTAAAAACAAAATTTAAACAAATTCACTTGTACGCCTTTTTAAAAATATAGATTTTACAAAAACAAAAAAAAAAATAGGTAGGCATTAAATATAAAGGGTGTTTTTTTTAGACGTGTAGTTTTCAATCTGACAATTCTTTTTTCGGATCGGTTTCTCTGACAGCTGTCACTTGATTTATGCTCAGTTTGGTTTGGAATTTCAACATGAATAGACTGACAACATTCGCCGCGTTATTGCTGACATACGGCTCCAATTGCTGTAAAAAGTGGTCGAAAATTGGGCCTATCGGCTGGAATTTATTTAAGTCAGCTGCAGCGGCCACTTGCTCGAAATCATTTTTAAAACATAATGGGAGGTACCGTTTTTAACCCACAATCTAAAATTTATTTTTTCCACTGAATATAATGCTTAACTACAATAGTACACTGATTTTTTTGCATACAAATTCCTGGAGCCGTTTTTGAGAAAAAATAAGCTTTAACATAACGGTTATATGACAGGTACTGTTAATATTTCTCCTAATATTTTGTGGCATCTATTTCCCTCAAGAACATTAACCTATCAAGGGCTCAATGTAAGAATTGAAGATCTTCATTTATGATGACTCCATCGTTAGAAAGTTCAGGACTATACGCCGGAAAGGATGATGCACTGCAACTTAGATCGTGAACTAATTGGTGGCTCCTAAGAGCTTTTTACTAAAAATTTGATAAAATTGTGAATAATTCAAAATCTCTCTCTATCTACCTCTTAAAGTCAGTTCAGAGTAAAAGCTTTTCAATGTACAGCTCAAACGACATTCTTGCATAGTACAGCTTTATAATTATGATACCTTTGCTTATTTAGTTGGAGGCTGTGCCCTAAATCTGAGAAAAAAGTATGCAAAGTTTGTCTTCGAAATGCTTCTAAGTATACAAATTGGGTTTGTTTTGAGCAGCAGCTCCATCCAAGGCCAGGTTGAAATCCTCTCAGATCTCCACTTTGGGAAGTAGGGACCTGAGTTACTACGTCACACCATCATAAAAGACAAGACGATCTCGAGACTCTATAACACCAAACTAATTCTCTTGACTCTGTAACAGTTTTTTTTAATTCTTACTGAACATATATAGGGTCTTGTAATTGACGAGGGTAGATTTTGGTGGCCATGTTGTTTTGGTGACATCTGTCAAATCTGTCCCTTGTTACTCGGATACTGATTCCAAATCACCATAGCAAGTTATAATATTCAATAGCACGTCCAAGAAATAAAACTTATCAAAATGGATTTCGTTAGTTCAAACGTTGCGCCAATTTCAAGGTGGTGGCCCTTCACAACCAACGGCTGGTGGCCAAATTTTAAAATTTCGTAAATCAACCAACATTTTCGTAAATTAAAAGAACGTAAGATCGGCGGAGAACATAGCCGAGGTAAGTCAAAGTGCACACAGGGCCCGAGGCGGTCGATTCCTGTCCTTGCCCAAAAATTAGGGCCTGCACCCGTACAAGACCCAACGAGGCGCATTTTTGGACTAAAGACTGAGTAATAGTTCGCTTGGCCAGAACCTTTGAAAACTGTTGCTTCACTTTTTTGGCCAGACAACAAACGAAGAAAGGTATGTTGATAGTGATTGTTCGATAGGAACGTAGACTCTTTAAAAAAATATCCAACCTAGGGAAAGCTCATGGTTTCACATGTGCTATTAAAACACAACCCGCAAAAAGTGTCAGCAAGCTAGAAAGTATTGCAATGCTCACACCTCTATAGCACCATAAGCAGGAAAGAGAATGGTTTTATGATAACTCTTCTTTGTTGGATTAGTAATAAGAATTACCTTTCCAACCGTTTAATACAAGTTGTGTTGGACGGATTCAAGTAAAGAAAATGGTGGTGTGCTCCAGGGCTCCATTTTGTCTCCAACACTTTTTTCTATGTTCAACAACAACCTCTTGTATGAAACAACTAATCAATTAAATTATTTTGCGAACACAGTATTTCAAGCTTTTCAAATTCGTTTTCAGATTCACAACGTGGAACTGCAATGGCACCGTATGGTCTCATTAAAATCTGATGTTAACAGCATTGTCTGATCGGAAATAATAAATACACTTCTTCTCTGAATCGAACCAAATGTAATTATTGCACTGCAATAAATGCCCTGTTTATCCAACGCTAACACAATGCTATATGAACATTCTAGGGGAAACTACAACCCCTTTAGTGGGGAAGTAGTTATAATTTCTATACTTGGACACATTTTCTTATTATTTGAAAACCATTTTACCCAAAATTGAAAAACTACAAACATATTTAAGTAAATATATTCTTTTTTATTTACACTTACAGCCTTTTCCCCCACAAATTGTATTCCCGCACAAAATGGAAAAGAATTGGCACGGGCCGAACAGACAATGAGTATAGGACCCTGCAAATGGATTATCAGCAGGCAATGTCCTGACGATGAAGTCCAATTTTATTTATTTACCCGACAGAATATGATGGATAGCCAAAGGATTCACATCGACGAAAGTCTGGAAAAATCCAATATAAGTGAATCGAATTTCAATCCATCAAATCCAACAAAGATTATCATCCATGGATACAACTCAAACATGTTTCTAGACATGTTGTATGAGATGAAAGATGGTAAAACTATTTCTTTTAGGAATCACATTTCCAGAAATATTTAGATATCTTTTTTCCAGAATACCTTCAAAAAGGTGAATATAACGTTATTTACGTTGATTGGAGTATCCTAGCTCCAGGTCCGTGTTATATCAGTGCTGTGCACAATACCAAACACTGTGGAGCATGTGCAGCACAATTGGTTGAACGGATCTTAGACATGGGATCAGCCGATATTCATGTCATAGGATTTTCATTAGGTGCTCAGATGGCAGGGTATATAGCAAGAAATTTGGGATCATTTCTGCTTCCACGGATTACCGGTTAGTATTTATGATAAACCTTGGTCTGTTTTAAAAAATTCTTAACATTTTATCCCTAAAGGTCTCGATCCTGCCTTGCCACTATTTATAACTTCATCAAACGATGAAAAACTCGATGCTTCAGATGCCGCATTTGTAGATATTATACACACAAATGCCTTTGTCCAGGGAAAGCTGGAGAGATGTGGCCATCTTGACTTCTACATGAATGGTGGTATTTATCAACCTGGTTGTTCTGGAAGTAAGATGAACTGTGTTCTTCCATCAATATCAGTTTTTCATAAAATAATTCTTTCAGATATTTTTGCCTGTAGCCATCAGCGAGCACCCGCCTACTTCTTAGAATCGATTCGAACAACAAAAGGTTTCTGGGGATGGGCTTGCAGCTCCTACATATCATACTTGCTGGGAATGTGTCCACCAACAAATTACTTAGTAGAAGCGGGTGAAAATGCAAATCCAATGTACAATGGATTTTTTCTTATCACAACTGCTAACGCAACTCCTTTTGCTTTGGGCAAATGGACAGACTTACCTGAAATAAACAGAGAAGCTTATACACTCAGCCAGAAGCCTGTTACCCGATATAGTCCTTTGATGAAAGAAGTCGATGAATGGGGAAAATTGGAGGGACATTTCAACAATATTGTCAATTTTCCAACACCCTATTCACAAGATCCCAATGGAGAGACATGGCCATATTTTGGAAGATCCGGAACCAGAGAAATTACCCACGACTTGAAGGAACCAATTGAAGATAGTTCAACAGCATTGACAATAACGCGAAAAACTAACCAATCTGGAGGAAGCACAAGGAATCGCCATAAAGAAAATAGGATATCTCAAAGTCAAGTAGAGGCAAATACCATTTGGCCTTTGTATAGAAGAAACCTGACAATAGGTTTCATTGACAAAAGTATATTTCAAGTGCCTAAGCTGAGTCGTAGTTAAAGCTTTTAAGACTATTTTAACTAGAATGTCATCGATAATTTGCCAAAATCTTACTTCTTAAGTTATTAGTTTATTTAAAATATTTTTTATAAATTCAAAAAATACAAATATTATAAAAAAAAATTATACATTTTTCACATAAGTATTTATAAAATAAATTTTTGCTTCGAAATATAAATAAAAACCTTATTTAAATATCATCTTATAAATAAAGAATTTATGGATACGGATTTGTCAAGTGGAGTAGTGATCCAAAATTCGTATTTCGCATAGTTATAAGTCCTAGTGGATGGAAAACAGCATTTGTACAGCCTATCCCTAAAAAAGGTCAATCTTCCGCTCTATCGACCAATTGCACTAACGTCCCTTCTTTCTAAGGTCATGGAAACGCTAAATTATTTTAGCTTAAGAAATATCTCGAAGAACGAAAGCTTCTTAATGACCGGCAGTACGGCTTTCATAGCCAGTCCAGTGGGGATTTGATGTTACATATATCTTACCAAACAGTGGAATCTCTTCTTCGTTGGATTGGTAATTACCTTTCGAACTGCTCGATACAAGTTGTGTTGGACGAATTCAAATCTAATACTCATAAAATAAATGCTGGCGTTCCCCAGGGCTCAGTTTTGTCTCCGGCACTCTTCCTCATATTTATCAATGACTTATTATCTGAAACTACTAACCCAATAAATTGTTTTGCTGACTACAGCACTCTCAGCTTTTCATAACAGATTTTCATCCTTGTTCTTCGGATGTGGAACTGCAAACGCAGCGTATGATAAGTTTATTAAATTCTGATCATGACAGCATTGTGCAAGGGGAATAAAAAATCGCGTCGAATTTAATGCTTCAAAAACTCAATGTTGTCTTTTGTCGTTAAAGCGAAACATACCTCCTATCCCACTATCCATAAGTGGCACTTGCATCGAAGAAACCGATCACCTCTCAACTTTAGGAATGTTTATTACGGACCACCTTCTATGGAACAGCCACATATTTGATGTCGTAAAGAATGCTGGGAGGTGCTTAGATTTCCTTCAAAAATGCAAGAAATTTTTCACCCCTTCTGATTTGGTTATATTTTATAAAGCGTATATTCGGCAAAAACTTGAGTATAACTCTGGGTAGGTGGTCCCATAACCCACTTGAGTTTTTTGGACACAATTAAAAAAAAGAGTTTTAAAAATGATAGGTGAACGGAAAATAACAGAAACATTATTAACATCTCAATTCAGCATATTTTTTCTACATTCAGTCCAAAATGTATTCTTAATATGGAGGCTTCCTCCGATTTTCGTGTTCCTAATACAGTTTATCTGTATTACTCTTATTGTAATTCTAAATAACTCGCACAGGTCTTATTTATCATCAAAAATTGTAAGCGATGGATCAAAAACTACCGGATACAGCCTTCCATTCAGCTTAGGGGTGCATTTCTCGAAGATGGAAAAATATTTACTTGCTAGCACGATCTGCAATTAAGAAGAGCCTCTTAGGGTGATTTTCTTCACTATCACAAATTGAAACAAAACACATGGTTCAGCTCAATCGCCGGATGGTTTTTTTCTATCAATTTGTAGTCCGCAAATGTGCGTAAATCTTCGATTCCACCCCATAGGGACGACACAGTAGGGGAAGACTGAGACTCGGGTGGAGTACGCAAGTGGATGAGGATCTCGACCAGCTTTACGTGGAAAACTGGAGGCAGCTAGCTAGAGAACAGGCTGGAGAAGCTTGTTGATTGAGGACCAGGTCCACCAAGAAAAATAAAAAGATCGGAACACAAAAAGCTCACAGAAAAAACTTGGAGCTCGAACTTGAGCTGTTGAAGCATTCCATTCTGGAAAAATTGCACAAGCGGAACCATTTCTATTGGTGCAACGAAAATAAGAAAAGAACGGCCTGAATATGTATGTAGTTGTTACAAAAAGAAATAGTCTTTACGAAATTCAATTAAAGATTATTATGTTTGGTGGATCGATTAACTCATGTTGGGGGTATTCATGGAATATATTTAGGATATTATGTACCTACCTATAATAAGGTTGGAAGGAAGGTAGGTACTAAAATTAAGATACCTATTCTAACCACTGTTAAGCGAGTGGGTACTGACAATATTAAAAATTAACACAGTGGTTGTTTGTATGCAAGTGTACAATTGTTTTCTTGATTAAAATTTTTGCATTCAGTAGGTAATCGAGTATTTTGTTTTTATTTGTTAGTTGTTTTTGCATGTTTATGGGTTTATCATAGGCGTCCTTATTATATGTATATTCTGTATGCTGTTATGATCATGAAATGCTTTAAAATAAATAACGATAAGTAAATAAAAATAACGAAATTTGCTTTCATTAGACTAGTGGCTATGGCTCAACAGAGCAATACAATACAAAATTTGGCGGAAAATATTAAACAAATAAAATTTTTATGAATTAAAACTAACACTATTCATAACGTCTTTTGGAAAAAATGTTGTACGCCATCTTATTTTGTTTGCTGTTTTCTATTTTATAAATTTTTCATTTCAAAATTTTTAAAAAAATATTAAAAACTAAAAAAAAATATTTTTGAAAATTTTTAATAAGCAATATCATTTAAATCATATAACACTACATATTTTGATAAAAATCCGTCAATTAGTTAACAAGAAAGTCTGTTTAAAAAAAAAACGGTCATATGGGAGGTACCGTTATACAACTTTTTCGGAAAAATCCATAGAAAACACCATTCAGAAAGTTTTATCAAAATCGTAGGAGCCGTTTTCGAGAAAAATAAGTTTTTCATTAAAAGTTATATGGCAGGTACCGTTAGTTTTGGAGCTAGAATGCCAATTCGAAAAAACAGGTAGAGTAGAGTAGAGTCGGATAGAGTACTCTAAAAATACTATATACCAAGTTTGAATCAAATCGGCCCAACCGTTTAGGCTGTAGGAATCGATACGGACAGACAGACAGACAGACAGACAGACAGACGGACAGAACTTTCTGACCCACTTTTTTCGACTTCCCTACTATCGTAATGTCATGTTTGTTTTTTTAGATTTTTTTTTTACGGGTGCATAACTTGCCTTATAGTCCCTATAAATCGCAAGTAAAAACGGAAACTTAAATTATTACTTACAAACTAAAAAAACAAATCATATATTAAATAAAAAAAATATCTTTAAACGATATATTGGAGTACGTTAGTAGTAAATTTATGCTTAAGGTTTTCTTGTTGGTTACTATTCGTGTGTCTCTTTATAAATATTTCAACGGATAAATAAATAAATAAATTTATTGGCGCGACAGCTCCTGAAGAAGCCAAGACCTTGTGACTTATACTCTCAACCATTCCTGTGTGTGTTTAGATAATCTGCAAGAATGGAAGGGACCTACAGTTTACCGCCGAGTCCGAACGGCAACATGAGATACAATTTTTCGAGACAAATTTTACTCTTGCAGGTTTTGTTAGTTCCTCGCAAGAGGCAGTATCCCGGAAAAGAAGGTGGCTATGAGCTGGATTCGAACCCAGGCTCATTCACTTAGCAGTCCGACACACTAACCACTAAGCCACGGGGCACTACAAAGGATAAAAGTAATATATTTGCCAAAAACAGCATCTGGGCTATGTACTTGCAAATCAGATTATTTATCTTCTGCACTTCTTATTTAAAATAACTCTTCTTGACGTTTTTTTTTATAAAAAAAAACTTAAAAATAGTACATCAAATGTCAAGATCAAAGACGACTAAAGCACCCCGACTCACGTGGTTTTCAGTTCTGGATAAAGTCACTAAGTTTGAGGCTTCTTTTTAATGATTTTTACGTCTTTTTCCACAGGAACTTAATTTGATTATGCTGGTCACACTTTTTCCTAGTCCTAGACTTAATCCTGGGATGCCACAAAAAAAAAATTCTTTGTTGGAGAAAACAAAGTCAAAAATACGCTCCAAAACTATCCCGGTTCAGCAAAAAAAAGCCCCAAACGAATAACCACAAAAAAAAAACATTCCCATTGAAACCTTCAACCAAATTTTAATAATGTTCCAATACAAAATAAAAGAATCAATATTGTAGCTGGGTCGGTTTTCTTTTTTTGATTTTTTAAAAGTTTGTTTTAAAAAATCCTTTCAATTGTGGCAAAAATCAAATCTTCAATGCAATGAGGCGTTCTTCAATATTTAAACACGATCTCTCCAAAGAAGAGTTGGAAGTCGAGCCTCTGAAGCAGTGTCTTTAAAAGACGACCAAACTGTGCACAATGACCATGGACTTGGGCAAGGAACCCCTCATTAAAAGGTCTAGCTGATACGAGTAAGTACCAAAATATGTTTTAACCATCCCCTTATGAGGCGGGTAGAAAGGGATATTCACTCAAACGAATGTGTGTGATTTGAAAACTCAGATCTCTTCTGGCATCAATCCCTCATTCCGCTGTAGGTTCGGTCACCTGCCTTTGCCGGTTGTTGCAGTTCGTGAAATTGCCTCTGCTGCATGTAACAAGCAGCAGCCTAGAGCAAAGGTGTTTGTTTTCTGCTGACATAGAGGAGCCGTAAACAAAAAACAAACTTAAAAAAAAAATTACATTTAAAAAATAATTTAAAAAAAAATTACTTACCCGTTTTCAAAATATCGATTTTTCAAAAAAAAAATTAAAAAAAATTATTAATAATAAAAAAAAACGGCAAGTTGAAGTCAAATACTCACAACATTACGCTTTTCTTTCATCGTAATGTCTTGTTTGATTCTTACCTCTATGCAAGTTTAAAATTCTTGAATATAAAAAAAATTAGGATAACAATGAAACATGAGATTAAAATCATGATAGAGAAGCTTAACACAATTTTGTGACAAAAAATGTCTGTGGGTCTATCTGTTATTCTGTATGTATTATAACCTTTAAATTTGTTTTTTAGGGTTAAAATAACGGTACCCGATGGCATATAACCGTTAAGAAAAGCTTGATGAAAGTATTTTGGTTGGTATGGTCTATTATTTTATCAAACTACCATAATAGTCTATTAACGGACCTTTTATCTAACTTTTTTTTTAATTTTCGACTTTGTCAGTAGGTAAAGGTGAATTTCTATCAAATTTTTATTTAAAAAAAAACAAATTTTGCATATTAACATTTTGAATTTATTTTTCTGTTTAAAAATATTTTTTTTTAATTTTTCAATATTTTTAAAAATAATTTAATATTTTATATACAATGAACTCTAAAAAATTGCATAGCAAAATTTTTATTTGTTTTTCTTCAAAGAACTTAAAATAAAAAAACAGGTTTGTATCAAAATCGGTCTTATACTACGTTTTCATTAGAGTCGAAATTACCTCATTTCGAAATTTTCAGAAAAAGTGTTTTCATCTAAGTTTGCTATTTTCGTTTGACACTTTCTTACTTGATACCTTAGGCCAAGTTTAGGATTCTTGAAAATAAAAAAATGAGATAAAAATCAAACATGAAGTAACGGTAATAGAGAAGGCCAAGAAAGTTGGTGACAAGAAAGGTCTGTCTGCCAGTCTATTATTTCTACGTAAATGTTAATTGTTTTCTTTCAAATAACTAGCCGTCCTCTGTGGCAAATAAAGCATATACGTGCGACCCAGTCATGCCCTCTAACTTTTTATTTTCTTCTTTGACTTCCTATTATGTCAACTTTGACGTTTGATATAGAACCTTTTTCAATTGTGATTCAACGGTTTTCAAATAAGGTGTGTTCGACTTCACATTTCATAACTTGCAACCTAATTTCGTCAAAATTACGTGGAAATGAGATAATTTCGAAATGTGATTTTGTATGGGAAATGAGATGATTTTGAATCAAATTTGTAAATTTGATACGAAATTAGCTCATTTGGCCTAATGAAAACTTAGTAATAAAATTTTTGGAATACTTTTTTTATAAATTCATTATTATTCAGGACCTGTGATGGCGAACTCCGTTATTATACTAGAATCTGTTAAGTGTTGTGGTTTTGAAACTTTATAAATTCACATCGTGTTATTTTCTACGTAAATGTTATTTGTTTGCGTCAAAAATCTTGCCTTGTATCTTTTTTGTTATGATTTGGCATAAACGAGCAAGTACGTACGACCTAGTCGTGTCCAGTTTTACTTGCGATTATATGAATAGGTACTACAATGTAAGTTACGCAATAGTGTTCATTAAAAAAATTGAGATAGAGAAACATTTGAGTTAGTGGCAAAATTTTGTCTATCTGTCTGTCTGTATGGATGTATTTTGATTTATAGCGTGAATGGTTGGGCCAATCGTCTTCAAATTTGAAATGAGCATTTGTTAGCTCAAATATTATCGATACCTGTCATATAACAGTTATGTAAAAGCTTATTTTCTCGAAAACGGCTCAAAGAATTTCTATGAAAAAAAATCAGTGAATTAAAGATGGTGGTCTAAAAACGATGCCTCTCATAGGACAGTATTTTTTTATTCGACTCTCTCGAGAACTAGTTCACCGATTACAATAAAAATAGTTATATTAAAGAAGATGTAGGTTGTCTAAGTAATTTGTAATAATTTATTTATTTTAGCGATATATCATTTCAATTTTTTTTTGTATTTGTAATAATTTATTTTTTTTTAGCGATATATAGAAAACACGTTGCTGATTTTTTTTTTTAATTTTGTTTTAAATGTCTAATTTTTGTACATTCTTTATTATTTCTTTTTAATTTAAAAAAAAAAGTTAAGAAAAAACCGTTCCTACAATAAAAAGAAATCACACTGATTCACCTTCTTTATAGAAATAAAATGGCGTGTAAATTATTCCGCTGAAAAGTGTTTTACGTCCTTTTTTAAACAATCAAAAGTCACAAAAATCAAATAAAAACTCTGAATTTCTCTTACTATTTTTAAATTTTTTTTTCCACACTCTAACCGCGCATAAGAGCAAGTACGTGCGACTAATTTGAGCGTCGACACAGTGCTAAGCTAAGTTATATGAGCATTCTATATAAAATGATTCATGGAAGACAGCCTTGATACAGTTTAAGTAAGAAAAGATACCTTTTGTCCTCTGCTACAAAAAAAATTATAAATTATGTCACATTTCAAAGTCAACTCCAAATTTTATGCGAAAAGCTCAAAAGTCAGTTTAATTTACTTTTTTTCATTAAAAATAATCTGTGTTTGCTGCCATTAAAAATATTTAATAAAACATTTTCCGAAGATTTTTCGATAAGATATATTTTCAAATTAAATGCTTTCAAAGTATCTACACCAACTCATGAAACGAATCCGCCAACAAAAATATAACACAAACTTTGTGTTTTTCAATTATTCTTATTTTTAATAGCTCATTCCCAAATCGAGCTATTAAATTTGTTTTATCAAAATCCAATCAGCTCACGAAATCTAGAACTAAGCACTTCTCATTTAGTTTAGTTTTTTCTGGGCAAATAATTGAAATAAAACAATTAAATATACATTTTTTAAAACAAGTAGTTTAGTTGGAAATTTAGTTGGGCTTCATAATTCCGATTGAAATGTTTGTTCTCAATAAAGCAGAAAGATGATATTAGCGAGATTAGTTTGTATCTTTTTTGTTATGTTTTGGTTTAGTTCAAGTGCCACTATGTTGGGATCTAGCAATGGTCAGTCGGATATAATGGAAGATGCCCAACTTCCAACGGTACGAATTTGAAAATAAAAAGATATCTGATTTCAGCTACCATTCGCACAGGATCAAATTATTCGGAAATACAATTATCCAGTGGAAACTCATTTTGTAATCACAAGTGATAAATATATCTTACAAATGCATAGAATTCCGAATCCGGAAGGTTGGCCAATCCTGCTGCAGCATGGCATTTTGGACAGTTCGGCTACGTATATCCTTATGGGACCCAACATGAGTCTAGGTAGTAATTAAAAGGATTTTTTTTTAATCTATAGAGATTGTTTTCACATTAACATATATTTTAAATAAATTTAACTGTAGTAGATTTAGTGTAGTAAAATATCCGCCTTTGATGAAATGATCGTCAAAACGTTTTTCAGAAACTTATACAAATTTATTATTTGATTTTTGAAGGATATTATCTCTTTGACTTGGGCTATGATGTTTGGTTGGGAAATGCGAGAGGGAACCGATATTCCCGAAATCACACTACATTGAATCCCGATACCAACGAATTGTTTTGGAACTTTGGCTGGCATGAAATTGGTGTTTTCGATATACCAGCCATGATCGATTATATTTTAGGAAACACCAAATTTCCGAAATTATTTTATGCTGGACACTCACAGG
This sequence comes from Platycheirus rosarum, assembly GCA_963971375.1. NCBI lineage: Eukaryota > Metazoa > Arthropoda > Insecta > Diptera > Syrphidae > Platycheirus > Platycheirus rosarum. The sequence goes on from OZ020507.1 coordinate 29,517,326, forward strand.
TAATTTGTTTTTACATATATATATCATTTGTATTCCCGGAATATTTTTTATATTCTATTTATTAATAATCTATTGAATTTGTATGGTTGTTTAAAAACCGTTTTTTTTTTTTTTAATTTATAATAAGTGTTTCAAAATGTCTTTTTTAAGTGTTAAAATAAAAAGTATAAAAAACATACAACTATTTTAATTAATTCAGTCTACAAATTAACAATACAACAAAAATTTAAGATGGTGGGCTAAAAACGGTACCCCCCCGTAGTATCGTTTTTTTTGTCTTCGACTTTATCGAATCTTCTTCTGGTCAACCAATTATAATCAAAATTGATATTCAGAAATATGTAGGTAGCCAAAGTAATTTTTGTATTTCTAATATTTTTTTTAATTCTTTTAAAAAAATCAATATTTTGAAAACGAGTAGGATAATTTGTTCTCACATTTTGTTTACAGTTCATTTACTGTATTTTTTTGCTAAATTTCGGATTCTTGAATTCTTTCCTTTTTAATTTTTAAAAAAACCGTTTTATATAAAAACTGTCCTAACGATTTTGAAACAAAAAAAATCACACTTTTTCACATTTAAAAATAAAAATTAAAAGGCATTTAAATTATTCCACTGAAAACTATTCACGTACTTTTTTCGAGCAATCAAAAGTCACAAAAACTTTGAAGTTACCTTAATATTTTGAAAATTTTATTCGACGCTGTGGCCGCACATAAGAGCAAGTACCGTCGATCCAGTCATGCAGTTAATTTTCTTTTGCCAATTTACCAAGTTTTAGTTAGTTTATTGTAAAAAACTTGTGTCCTATATGTTTCTCGAGTTAAAAAAAGATTTGTTGAAATTCGTTTTAACGTTCTCGCGTGATGCGCATACAGTCCGAAATCTAGTTCAATTTAATTATATACTAGCAGGTTCTGGCGCTTTGCTGCCACTCTGCTGTATATAAAACTTTTAAGAAAAGCGTATAACATCAAAAACTCTTTAAGTGAATAAATACATGGTTCAACTTTTGTGGTGACCATCATAATAATTTTAGAATTTTGCTAACATTTTCTTAATTTCTTAAATATATTTTTCAAACCATGCAAGATCTTTCAATATGGGATGAGATAATTTTCTGTTCGAACGACATGCGTGCAACCTACTGGAAATTTATTTTAGTATGCTACAACTTTCCTGTAAGTGCTGGCAATATTCTGACAAGCTTTCATTGCAATTGGGTGAACGGTATGGCAGCGCATCAAATACCAACAAACAAACGGGAGCGGGTCAAAATTCTGGCGTCAAAATACTGCTTTTCAAACTTCTGCTTTTAAAATGAAAATTCTCCTTTTTTTCTCATTTTTTCTTTGTATTACCAATAGCAACGGGAAAAAATAAAACAATTGCCTTAAGAAGTTGAGCGACTATATACATAATGTACATATAAGAAACAAAAACATTTTTTTTTTTATTGAATTCTTAAGAAAGTAAGAGCATGGCTCTGCTTATCAAAACTCAGCAATTTTGGCGAGCAGAATTTTGAAAAGCAGAATTTTAAAAGCAGAATTTTGAAAGCAGAATTTTGTTAAAAGAATTTTGACCCCAACCCCAAACAAACAAACAATTTTTTTATTTTTTGAAGAAAGATAAGTTAAACATAAGAAGTCTTATAACAGATATAATAACTTTTGTAAACTACCAGATAACAATCAAACATGACATTACGATGATAGAGAACACTCAAAAATTTTGTGACAAAAATATCTATCTGTCAGGGCGTATAAAAAGCTGCAGCTTTATAACGGGATAAGCGATTGTCTTCAAATTTGGTATATTTCCTAAGGGATACAAATAACGGTACCTGTCATAGAACCGATAAGGGAAAGCTTATTTTTCTCGAAAACGGTCCAACGATTTTGATAAAAAACATTGAGAGTATTTTTGTACATTTTGAATAAGTATTTTTTTCCATTTATATTAATGTTTATTTTTTTTTAATTAAATATTAACCAAAACTAACCAAAAAAAAAACATAAATTTTTTAAAATCAGATGTAATTAATAAACTCTATGGAGTTTGTATATATACGAAATCCTTTTTTATCATAAATTCATCATACATATGACATGTGATGGCGTACTCTATTTTTACTATAACCCGTTGAGTATTGTGGTTTTGATACACGGTACAAACCGTGTACTTTTAACGTAAATGTTACTTGTGAATTCTGTAACTCATCCATTTACCAAACATCACAAATCCTTTAGTCGTTGAGGCATAGAAGCATAACAAAACAAATACTTGTAAACCGAAAAAGTAAGCTTATTTTTAACGAAGCACCTCATCCATGTATTTAGTAAATTTCATCAATTTCCGTTAAGTCTTTTGAGGCCTGATTGTGGAATAAACATACAAAAAAATTATATTTAATTTATTGTTCGAAGAAAGTACCTACAAATATTTTCAGTGTGTGCGATGGCACACCTGTAATGGCATTATACGCTGTGGTATGTTGAGCAGTCGGATGAGTATTGACATAATATAGAATAAAGTAACTGCTAGTAAGTTGGCAATGGTCATACATTCTGTGCACAAAAAATTAAGAAAACAATTGTTGCACTTAGTGTTCAGCGTGGTGAGTTTCTATTAAAACATATAAAGGCCAGTTTTTTTAGTAATGCTAAGCTCATTAAATGTTAACCTTGAAACCATTATCAAATGGGGAATGAGAAATTGCGTGGAATTAAATGCGTCAAAAACACGATGCTGTAATTGGTCACTTAAACTATATATATCCGCTTTGTCATTATTCATGCATTTGCATTATAGAAGCTGATCCTCTCGAAATTGTCGTTATGTTCATCACCAAACACCTCTTGTTGATCGATTATCAATACTTTCACCGAAATATTGAAATGACGTCATTGAACATTCACGTGTTCTAAAAAATAGCAAGTTACATTTACTACTTACTTAGGTGGCGCTACAGTTCGGGACGAATCTGGGCCTCAACCAATATGCCTCTCCAGCCAACTCGGTCTTTGGCTAGCTGCCTCCAGTTTTGCACTCCAAGTTGGTTGAGGTCGTCCTCCACTTGAACGCGCCACCTAAGGCGAGGTCTTCCTTGACTGCGTCTACCCTCTGGGATGGAATCGAAGATCCTGCGAGCCGGAGCATTGTTGTCCATTCGCTCTACATGACCTAGCCATCTTAAACGTGATATGCGTATTTTTTTGACCAGGTCAATGTCGCTGTACAGCTCGTATAGTTCTTGGTTGAACCTTCTCCTCCAAAGCCCGTTAACGCAGATAGGGCCAAAAATCTTCCGAAGAATCTTACGCTCGAAACGACTAAGGATATCTTCATCCGCTTTAGATAGAGTCCATGCCTCGGCGCCATAGAGCAGGACTGGGATGATTAGGGTCTTATACAGAGTCTCCTTTTTCTTTCGAGAGAGGGCTTTGCTACTCAATTGCCTTCCTAGCCCATAGAAACAGCGATTGGCAAGAGTAATTCTTCGCTTTATTTCTGACGAGATGTTGTTGTCAGATGTTATAGCGGATCCGAGGTACACAAAGTCCCTAACTACCTCAAAGTTGTACCTGTCTATTGTGATGTTTTGTCCAATCCGCCGGTGTTGTGTGTCCCTTTTTGTGGACAGCAGGTACTTCGTTTTGGCCTCATTGACTGCTAGTCCCATCTTAGCCGCTTCAGCTTCAATGCTAGCAAACGTTCCAGTGACAGCTCGCCGAGTTCTGCCAATAATGTCTATGTCATCAGCGTATGCTAGCAATTGCACAGACTTGAAAAAAATTGTCCCACTACAATTGACTTTCGAGCTTCTTATAATTTTTTGAAGTATTAAGTTGAAGAAATCGCACGATAGCGCATCACCTTGTCGGAATCCTTTTTTGACGTCAAAAGCTTCTGTGAGGTCAGAACCAACCTTGACGGAGCAGCGGACGAGTTTTGTGGGAATGCCAAAACCTGACATGGTTCTGTATAGCTCGTCTCTATAAATGCTATCGTACGCGGCCTTAAAATCGATAAAGAGGTGGTGGGTATCGATTTGGAATTCTTGGGTGGTTTCTAGGATCTGCCGTAGCGTGAACATTTGATCGATTGTGGACTTTCCTGGTCTGAAACCACACTGATAGGGGCCAATCAGGTTGCTGACGAAAGGTTTCAGGCGTTCACATAGTACGGCAGAGAGGATCTTGTAGGCGATATTCAGGAGACTTATTCCTCTATAGTTGGCGCAGTTTAGAGGGTCTCCTTTCTTGTGGATCGGGCAAACGATGCTGAGGTTCCATTCATCAGGCATACTTTCTTCTGACCAAACTTTAGAGATGAGTTGGTGTATGCACTCCACCAGGTCATCTCCGGCCGCTTTAAAAAGTTCGGCGGGTAATCCGTCGGGTCCAGCAGCTTTGTTGTTTTTGAGTTTAGATATTGCTATCCTTACTTCATTTTGGTCAGGTGGACGGAAGTTTTGTCTGTCATCATCCATGTTGAATGGTTCATTCTGCCTGACAGCGGGATTTTGGCCTTCATCGCCGTTTAACAGTCTGCAGAAATGGTCCTTCCATGTACTCAGCACCGACTGTGACTCTACTACGAGTTTTCCATTCCTATCTCTACAGGCTTCTGTGCGGGATTTTTTTCCTTGGCATGTTCTTTTTACCTATTGGTAAAACTTCCGCAAGTTGTTCCTGGAGTAGCATCTCTCAATATCTTCGATCGCGCGCTTCTCATGCTCTCTTTTTTTCTTTTGGAGAAGCCGGTGTTCTTCCCGTCTTTTCCGCTCGTAAAGCTCGCGAGCAGCTCTCGTCTTGTCTTTTTTTGCAGCGTCGCTTTATATGCCTCTTGTTTGGCTGCATGGGCCTGCCTGCATTCGTCATCAAACCAGAGGTTTCGTGGTGGTGGTCTGGTGAAACCTAGCACATCAGTTGCGGCATCTCTGATGGCTTGTTGGCAGTGTTGCCACTGATCTTCGGCACTTGATGCTGGCGGTACTGGATTTCTTGAGAGGTTACGGGATATTCGATCGGCATAGGTTCTGGCGGTTTCTTGCGATTGCAGCTTTCCGACGTCATACTTCCTCACAGTATTACTCCGTTGTTGTGGAGTTCGGGTTATTCGCATTCTTACCTTTGCTGCAACAAGGTAGTGATCCGAGTCGATGTTAGCTGCTCGGAAGGTGCGAACATCCAAGATACTGGAGGCGTGTCTTGCATCGATCGCAACGTGATCAATCTGATTGACGGTTCTTAGATCTGGGTGTCGCCAAGTCCCTTTGTTTATATCGAGATGAGGAAACCGTGTGCTTGCAATGGTGACGTTATGTGCCGCTGCGAAGTCAATTAGCCTAAGTCCGTTTTCAGACGTTGTGTCGTGTAGGCTATGTTTTCCGACAGTCCTACCAAAGATTTCCTCTTTACCTATTTTGGCATTAAAATCGCCTAGTACGATCTTAACGTCGTATTTAGGGCATTGCTCATAGGTTTTGTCGAGGAGCTCATAGAAGTCATCTTTGGTGGCGTCATCTTTGTCCTCTGTGGGGGCATGAGCGCATATTAGGCTAATTTTGGCGAATTTAGCCTTGATACGGATTGTCACAAGTCGCTCACTTTTACATTTTCTTCCCTATAAACAATTTCGACCTAATACTAGCGTACCCAAGAATGCCCAACCATCGAACCCAATTTCAGAAGTACGGTTAAGTACAGAGATTCGGTCTTCAGCCGTACAATTCGAACGTGAAATGTTTTGCCAAATTCTATATTCTCATCCCATTATTATGTTCAAAAGCTTAAGACGAATGTTAATTGGCATCGCCTTTTTGAATTCTATTTTGTGCCCTTAAAGCCCTTAAGAGTGTGTTGTTTATAGAAAAAAAATCGAATAAAAAAAAAACGTCCTATGGAAGGTACCGTTTTTAGCCCACCATTTTAAATTTTTTTATCACCAAATTATAACGCTTATGTACAAAAGCACAATGATTTTTTTCATAAAAAATTCTTGGAGAAGGTTTTTGAGAAAACTAATCTTTTACATAATGGTTATATGACAAGTACCGTTAATTTTTGAGCTAAAAAAAAAAGAAAAACTCCCCGTAGAACACCAAAACAACCTTATGTTCCAAATTTGTAGACGATTTGCTTGACCGTTTAGGCTGTAGTCCAAAATACTAACGCTCAGACAGACAGACAGAATTTTGCCCGTAACTCTAATATGTTTCTCTATCATCGTAATGTCATGTTTGATTGTTATCTCAAATTTTAATCTGCATGAATGCATAGCTTGCATTGTAGTACCTATAATCGCAAGTAAAAAACTATTATTATTACTTGAGCGGAAGGAGCCAATGAGCTCTTCTACGTTGCATACAAGTGCGCGCATTAGTCGGCCAGCGGCAAGCGGCAAGCGGCAAGCGGCAAACGCAAATAATAACTGGCCGCCTAATAAGCGCCTATTAGCCTTAAGTTAAATGCAATTTCTGAATAAAGACAAATCGAAACATTTTACTTGTATTTTCAGGGAACAACAGTTCTATTCGTCATGTGTTCCATGCGTCCAGAGTACAACCAGAAAATAATCCTGGCACATGCTTTAGCACCAGTTGCATTCATGAAACACGTAAAGGCACCACTTCTGCCCATCGCCATGAATGCCCTCCAGGTTTATATCTACATCCAATCTCTAAATTCATACTCATATTATGTAAATTAAAAGATATTTTTGTTTAGCTACCCGCATTGGGAAACATGATGGAACTTCTCCCACATACAAATTTATTGAGCGCCATCTGTTTCCTCACCGAAGAAATTTGCATAACCGTCTACTATTTGATCGTCGGCAGAGACCCTCAGCAAATGAACAGGGTGAGTTGTAATAATAGGACAAGAAGAATCTCTTTGGATTTTTTTGAAATTGCAGACGAAATTTCCTCTGATCTGGGCACATATTCCAGCTGGAATTGCGATTAAACAAGTTCGGCATTATATTCAATTGGTGCAGTCAGGTGAATTTCGCCAGTATGACTATGAGCAGGATAATAAAAAGATTTATGAACGAAATTCACCTCCTGACTATGAATTGGGAAGGGCTAATGTTCCTATGGTGCTGCATTATGCTTTGAATGACTTTCTTAGTGAACCGATTGATGTGTGCCGACTGGCTAAGTTGCTGCCAAATGTGGTTGAAATGCATCAAATGGAGGTGCCTGAATGGAATCATATGGACTTCTTGTATGCATTTGAGGCACGCAGGTTGCTTTATGCGCGTATGCATGAATGGAATAAGAGATTTGCGATTGAAAAATAAAAAAAAAAAATTACAAAAATATTCATCGGTATATCTTTGACGGAAACGGTGTTAATGTCTAAAGTAAGTCTTGTACCTTTCCACAACTGAAGGAACATTATTTTTTTAGTATTACAAATATGATGAATCATTTTTTTATGATTTCTGGGTTTAAATCCCCTATAATTTTCCTTACCATTTGCACTGCATTAAAACATTATAGGGGTATCCTTAACCCCTTGGGTATTCCCTTTAAAAAAAAACTAAGATATGTAATATAAAAGTACATGTAATGTTTTTTTGCCCGAACTCCTCATAACTAATAATAATTACGAAAACTTAAAGCTAACAAAGAAAATGGAACAAACTGCCCGCATTACAAATAGCAATTAAAAGTATTAACAAACATGCATAAAATATATTAGAACAACTTTAATTTGTTTAAAAGTGTAATTATCAAACAATATTGGAAAATTACGGTGGTTTGGCCTCACTTCACCTGTTATTTGTCTTGCCTTCATTATCGGCATTTGCATAACATAAAGATACATTGTGAAAGATACAAATAAATGCGCACAATACAAATCTCTTACCTGTTAGAGAAGCTTTCAAGTGTTTGAAAAAAAAAAAAGAAAAAAGTTATGTTTGTGTTTTTGTGTTTAAGAAAAGGTACCAACCTTAACCCTGTTTACATGAACTCTTTAAATGTATGTCACAAAGAAAAACAAACCAAAAATTAACACTTGAACATACAGTACAAACTCCCTTAACCGACACATAAACTACTTGATCAGTCTAAAAAAAAATTTATGAACATCTATACATAAAATAAAATTGAAATTTCTGTTTTTAATATCAAAATAATAGCTTTTTACAAGATGCACATGAAAGTAAACATATACGATACTTATAACAGAAACACAATTTTTAAAAATGTTTGTTTGTTTGTTTTCTGTCGGTTTGTTCTGACTAATCTACGGAACGGCTGCACCAATTTCGAAACGATTTTCACTGCCAGATAACTGTTGTTGTGAGTAGTAACTTTGGCTATTTTAATTTGCACTAGATGACGTTGCGATTGGTTTTTAATTCAAGGTATATTTATCTCTAAATCATCTTGGGTTTCGTAATTAATTTTGAAAAAAATACAAAACGTTTTTTCATTTTCAAGTTCGCCAGCCATTTTTTTTAGAAAAAATGGTTTTTATGTTACTTAGATTCGAATAAAAAAAATAAATATCCAATAATAAATTCTGTTTGATATAAAAATACTTATTCTCACAAATTTTTTTTAAAAATAAAATTAGGTAAATTAACATAAGTACCGACTTCTGGCTTTGTTATTATTTTGAATTTATTTATAAACGGTTACTTAATTTTAAGATTTACATCTTGCTTACAATTATTTAATAGATAAGGACTTATATATTAGAACATTATTTACTGATCAAACAAAATTAAATTAAAAGAAAACAAGAAATAGTAATAATAAGGCTAGGCACATATTAGCTAGCCAGGTCGGACGGCCTGTTCTTTTACGTTACATATAGACCAAGGGGCGGCCATTAGATCAGTGGAAAATTTAACCATTAAGTAATTACAAATTACATAAAATGTACAAAACCGTTGGGCGGACCTTACTTTTTCTTGTCCGTTTGGCGGTAAAATGGCCACTTCCAGTTTAGTGTTGGCCTACCTCCTCGGCTCAAGAATCTGCTGCTGTCAGGCAAACTTAACATGGACGGCTTTTTTCAATATTAATTTGTCTAAAATCTGCCTAGGCAAAACTAGGTCAACCTAACACACTTAGGCTAAACTACTTTTGCCTAGGCCTAGGATGAACATGGCCGTGAAATCAGGTAAATGGTAATAAGGTCGATTCAATCTTATTTCCCTAAAAAAACGAAATAAATGCGAACTTCGGTTTTATTTCAATTCGACTCTATTTCCAACAAAAATGGTAATAATGTCGATCAGAATTTCGGCGTTACTACCCAATCAGTGTGCAAAGAAATTTCTTGAGATTTTATCTCACAATCAGTATGATATAGGTATGGTTTCAGTTTTGCCGGTAACATATATGTATACCTATTAAAATAAAAAAAATATTTTTTTTTTCTTTCATTTTTACTTGCGATTTAGGGTTTATAGTCCCAATCGCAAGTTTAGGATTCGTGAATATAACAAAAAATTGAAATAACAATCAAACATGACATTACGATCGCAGACAAGTCTAAAAAAGTTAGTGGCAAAAAAGGTCTGTTTGTCGTTCTGTCTGTCTATCTGTCAGTATGTGTAACGAGATGCAGCCTAAACGGCTTAATCGATTTTTTTGTTAGTATTGGCTATTATTTGATAAGAAGTAAATTTACGGTGAAAGTCTATTGACGGTACCTTTCACATAACGTTTATTTTTAATTGTTGGCTTTCTCGGTAACGGCTTTTTGAATTACTGTCAAATTTTATATTTCAGAAGATCTAAGTAGCATATCTGCATATCAAAATTTTGAATAATTTTTTTTCTAATTAACATAAATTTTTAAATTTTTTTCAAAATATTTCAAATTTTTTAAAAATCAAAAAAGAGTTTTTGAAAATTTTGAAATGTAGTATTAATTGATTTATAAATGACTTCCTGTGTGCAAAATTTTATTGAAATCGGGATAATGGTTTACGATAAAACCGCATTTGAAAAAAACGGTTCTATGAGAGGTACCGTTATAGAACAAACTTCGAAAACTTCGTTTTAACTGAAAGATGTATTGTTGTAAGAAAATAGCACCCTGAAAAAAAGTAGACCTTTCCTGTCGTTTCTATGAACCTTAAATCCCTTTGTTGGATCATCACCAATATTATTACGAAACCCAGTCTCACTCTCACTTCGTCGCACTTGGACCAGGTCTTAGGGTAAATTGTTGTCAATTTGCAACGGTACAAATCTTTGAGTATATTGGAATTGGTAAAACCATGTCTTCTCGACTTTTCCAAGGATTTTGACAGCGTTTATAATGAAATGCTTTATGCAAAAAATTATCATGTTTTTTTTTGGTTTCTATGAATCTGCTGTTAAACTTATAAAAAGCTTTCTTTAAAAAATATATTTATTGGCCTCAAGAGGCAAGGCCTAGTGGCTTATACTTTCAACCATTCCTGCGTGTGTGCTGTTAATCTGCAAGAATGGAAGGGACCTACAGTTTACCGTCGAGTTCGAACGGCTACATTAGATGCACTTTTTCGAGACAAATTTTACTCTTGGAGGTTTTGTCAGTTTCTCACAAGAAGCAGTACTCCAGAAAAGAAGTTGGCTATGAGCGGTATTCGAACCCAGGCCCATTTGCTTAGCAATTCAACACATGCACTAACTACTAAGCCACGGGCCTTTCTTGCAGGAAGAAAAATAAAGTGTTCATACAAACAGTACAGTTGCTCAAAACTTTTGCCTCTAAAAAAAAACTGAAGATCCACAGGGTTCTATTCTGTCCTCTGCTGTTTTTATTATTTAACGAAGACTTTTCGTCAGTCTATAGAAACACTTAAATCTGTGTCTGATGTATTAACAATCAATTAATGGGCTTCATTTAATTAATCAAGCTTAAATCAAAGATCCAAAGTATATTTTTTTCGAAACAAAATCTTGGTTCAAAATTACTTTCTCCTATAAGAAATGTGGGAATTGTTCTAAATTTCAAACTTTCTGGTTAAGTACAATTAGTGCAGTCAGTTAGACAGTGAAAGCAAGAGATTGTTGTTTTACCACTCAATAAGGATATGGAATTTCTTAAAATAATCATTCTTCTGTTTATATTGGTTTATTTTAACTTAAATATTTTTTTTATTCTAAAGGATCTTTTAATATGTACAGTTAATAGCGAACATCTTGTTGAAGCTACATCTCTCAAATTGACTGTCATTTATTCGGTCTGTTTTGCCAAATCACCATGGACGGATATAGCTTTCAACAATACCTGCACATGATAAAATTGTTTTATCAAAATGGGTGTTCTGTTTGGGCCACGTTCCGCGCGCTTCGCCCTTCGTCTATACAATCGTTCTACCGAGAAGACTATTCGCACTGTGTTGGATAAATTTGAGTTCACTGGTTCAGTAAACAATCTACCAACACCCGTTCGTCGACGAAACGCAAGATCTGCCGAAAGCATCGCCGCCGTCCGTAAGTGTGCGGAGAATATAAAGCAGTCATCACTTCGGACGCGCGCCACCAATAGAAGTCATGGTGGACCTTTAAACAATGTTATATTTAACACATAATGGCATCGATACGCCTTTCAAACGAATAAAAAAATTCGATGATTTCTCATACACACTTTGTTTTAATTAAATTTAAACTTAGAAAGCGCTTAATGTAAGACCCTTTTTATAATATTTTTTCTTCATTTACACCATTCAAAAACATATTTGCCCATTTTGCCCATGCTTCTCCTACCAAATTACACATCTCTAAATACACATTGCTGGCGTTATGGTTTATTCGTTTATTTATTGATGATGTGATGTTACTCTTCCCCCCCGCCTTGTTATCTCTGTCAACACAGTGTCTGCGACACTGACGTGCCCCAACACCCCAACAGTAGGTATAAAACTACCGTCTGACGTTCAGAGAGTTATGCTACGGATACGGATGGGTAACAGTAGCACTCACCCAAACTTTTGAAGTTCATCTGCCTTATCCGAATTTTCACTTTTATTTTTTATTTGTTGTCGTGTGTTTTCACTCTATTTTTTTTTATTATTTTAATTTATTCAAATTTAATCCATCATCGTCCGTAAATCCAACCGCTGGCGCTGGCATTGGCTTCAGGGCTTTGGTCTTTGGTCGTCGGTGGTAAAGTAATTTGTCGGTGTTTATTGTTAGTTGTTTCTTGGACACAATGAAAGTAATGTCATTACGTCGGCGGAATGCACTGTGTGCATTAATTTTGATTGTTAAAGGTCTGTCATGTGTGCTAAGTGCCGAAGAGGAAGATTATGATGGTAGTTTGGAAGAGGAGGAGGACGAGGACGATTCGGGGGAGAAAGTCACCAAGAAGAATATCAGGGAGGATTCGTCATTAAAAGTTGTATGTTAATGGAATTTAATTTGATCAATAATTTGGTTTTTGAAAAGTGAGAATATAATGATTGTGTTTTGACAAAAAAGGACAAGTTGATTGCAAAGTACGGATATCAGTCGGAAGTGCATCAAGTTACTACGGAAGATGGATACATCTTGAAAATGCACAGGATACGCAATACTGGCAAGCAGCCAGTGTTCCTGCAACACGGTTTGGTGGATAGTTCAGCTGGCTATGTTATTATGGGACCGAATGTCAGTTTGGGTAAGTTTGTTAAGTTTATTAATTAGTTAATGTGAATATGGGTATTAAAGATAATGGCTTAGATTATGTGAGATACAAGAATAATTGTGACTGTAAATGAAATATCAAGGTCAAATAATTGGAAAAAAAATCGTTACCAATTTTTTTTTTATTTTACTACTTGTCTCTTATTAGTTTATTAATATTTATTTTGGTCGGTAAATGAAAATTACAAAGGTAAGATTCTTTTTAAATAAGATGACGAAGTCGAGTTTCCGAAGTACTTGGGCTTTCGAATTTTCAATTTGTTGTATGCTAGACATGAACATTTTGGAGAGAATAGGACCCCACACTGAGCCCTGAGGAACACGACCAGGGATGTTGCACTTTCTGAATAAACACTAACCTGTTTCTTTTTTTTGTTTAACTCCAAACGATTTTGCTGAGAAATAGCATTAGTATCAAGAAAATATGATGGGGTGTTCGCTACATCATTCAGGTTGGCTACAAACCTTTCGATGTGAGCACAACTAAGATGAGCTGATATTGCACGGTTATGGCTTAAGGTTTGGCTTTTCCACTTACTTAATGTGGATTGCGTGACAAGATGGAGACAGAAAAATATGTTCCTATTTTTTTCATTTTTCCAGAAAGATTTTGATACTTTAGCATTTTCATTTCCTTCTTTTGGAAGCAAATCAACTGGAACTGTTTGCACAGTGAAGTTGTATTTATAATTGAGAGTCTCATCTCAGGTATGGCATATCAGGACCGACATTTGTTTAAAGGAAAAGAAGTTGGTCGTACTGATCTACGATATGCTTTAAACGTAATAAGCAGGGTCTGTAACGTTCCCTTCTATCATAAAAAATTCGGGAAAGTTATCCAAACATCTCTGGCAAATAGCTGTTTAATAGTTAGCTCATGTTGAATTTTGACGAAGCAATCTTCACATGGAGAATGTTGAGCTGGGTTTATTTGGCCTTGTTGACTTTGGAACTTGTTCTATCTTAGTTCATTTATGTTTTCTGTTTGGTGTTCTTTGAATATAATTTACAATCAAATTTTTTAAATAATTGTAGTCAAAATTCGAATGTGCAAATTCACTCCCGAGTCATGAAAACTTACTTACTTACTTAGGTGGTGCTACAGTTCGGGACGAACCTGGGCCTCAACCAACATGCCTCTCCAGCCAACTCGGTCTTTGGCTAGCTGCCTCCAGTTTTGCACTCCAAGTTGGTTGAAGTCGTCCTCCACTTGAGCGCGCCACCTAAGGCGAGGTCTTCCTTGACTGCGTCTACCCTCTGGGATGGAATCGAAGATCTTGCGAGCCGGAGCATTGTTGTCCATTCGCTCTACATGACCTAGCCATCTTAAACGTGATATGCGTATTTTTTTGACCAGGTCAATGTCGCTGTACAGCTCGTATAGTTCTTGGTTGAACCTTCTCCTTCAAAGCCCGTTAACGCAGATAGGGCCAAAAATCTTCCGAAGAATCTTATCGAAACGACTAAGGATATCTTCATCCGCTTTAGATAGAGTCCATGCCTCGGCGCCATAGAGCAGGACTGGGATGATAAGGGTCTTATACAGAGTCTCCTTTGTCTCTCGAGAGAGGGCTTTGCTACTCAATTGCCTTCCTAGCCCATAGAAACAGCGATTGGCAAGAGTAATTCTTCGCTTTATTTCTGACGAGATGTTGTTGTCAGGTGTTATAGCGGATCCGAGGTACACAAAGTCCCTAACTACCTCAAACTTGTACCTGTCTATTGTGATGTTTTGTCCAATCTGCCTGTGTTGTGTGTCCCTTTTTGTGGACAGCAGGTACTTCGTTTTGGCCTCATTGACTGCTAGTCCCATCCTAGCCGCTTCAGCTTCAATGCTAGTAAACGTTCCAGTGACAGCTCGCCGAGTTCTGCCAATGATGCCTATGTCGTCAGCGTATGCTAGCAATTGCACAGACTTGAAAAAAATTGTCCCACTACAATTGACTTTCGAGTTTCTTATAATTTTTTCAAGTATTAAGTTGTGTCGTGAAAACAGCAAGCTAAATTCTTTATTGGCTTGTAACAGTTTCAACGCTCTTAGCTTTCCCTGTCCACAAAACTCTCTTTGATATAGTGAGCTATATATCAAGTATTGCTGCCAATTTATTCCCTTTTACTTTCTTCTTCGTCAGCTGTCAGCAAGAAACATTGTTAATTTATTTGTACTATGATCACTTTTTAGAAGAATTCTCAACCTCTTCTGCAGTGTTCCACCGATTAGTCTTCAAAGGTATCCAACATAACATCAGTTCGAGTACTATGATAGTCTGTGCTTAAGATCAGATTGAGGATTGCATCAGATTACTGATCAAATGTTGTATTTTCTCAATGAAATTTTTGAATTAATGCCATCCCATCAATTACCGTAGCTGATGAAAACACTTTTTCATCTGTAGCTGAGACTAAGCTTTCCAGGTGTTTTCCCAGTACGGCTTTCCTAGTTTTTTTTTCATAGTTCCATCAGGGTAAGAAATACTCCAAGGTAAAGGTCCCAAATATCACCAAGCTCAGAATCACCAAATTGTTTTCCAATGATAGAAAGTAAGACTTGATTGCACTTTGTCTTAAACTGATGCTGCGTGTTCCGTGTTGATTTGGCCATATACCTATATATACGGCTGCCACATACCTGCACGTACCCATTATATCATTATAGTTTTCGGCCGCACATCCCCCTACTTGGTCACGAAAATAGTGGGGTTATCGGCAGTCTGCTACTTCAGCTGCCGTATACCTGCAAATACACATTGCATTGTTATGTTTTTTTATTAGTTAAAAAAAAACCGTAATGAAATCGGACGAATAGTTCTCGAGTTATAAGTAGTTGATTTAAAAAAAAAATCGAAATCCGCCATCTTGGATTCGCCGCCATTTCTATTTGCTACTACTTTGAGATGGCAATCATGTTTTTTCACATCGTAATAAACCTCTTTTACTGCTGTGAAAAGGAAATTTGGTACCTTAAAATTATACCGAAATCTTGGATGGCCCATGGACTATTTTTTTTCTCTAACTGTCTCAGACCCGATGTGAAAATTGTTTGTTATCAACCATTCGTTCGTCCAATACTGACTTACGCGAGTCCAGTGTGGTGGAACATAAGTCCATCGTATATGGAAAAGCTTCGCATGCTCGAGAGAAAATGTCTTAGAGCCTGCATGCGAATGTACAGAAGCGCTCATTCCGCCTTTCAGCATTTCATTTGGAACGAAAACTTCTAGATGCTTCGTGTGTGTCCAGAATCGATAATTTCATCGAGGACCTTGGGAGGAATCACTTCGTGCGGTCAGCAAATGTTTAAGAAAATGAACTTGTGTCGGGATTATATTACCCTAACCCTGAGTATTTCGAAAATACGATGGTAAGCAGATACACATGAGGCATTCTTATATCTTGATGCGCATTATAATTTATCTGACACGATGACCTCATCAAAAATGTACTGTTACCAGTTATCACGTTTTTTGACGTGATAACGTCTTTTAAATCGATGATAGGCTACACATACGAAATAACATGACTCATGCTGATAAAACTCATTCTGATAATGCTGATAAGAAAAGTGACGCACGCTGCGATACTGTGGTTCTTTCAACCAAAATCGATCGCAAGCACCAGGCGAACATGAAAACGAACAGGCGCAAATGTCCAAAATAATTAAAGAAAAAAACAAGAAGAGAAAAAGAAATACAAAATAGGCGGAGTTTTGTTAAAGTAGAAAGTAGGTGCAATAAAGGGGTGTTGGGTGTGGATATAACGAAAGGGTTTGTGGGTCATTTGTTCAACCAAAATCAATCGCAAACGTAAAAAAAGAACAGGCGCAAATTCCAAAAAAAAGTTCCACTCAAATTCAAAAAGAACAAGAAGAAAAAAGAAATACAAAATAGGTTAAGTTTTGTTAAAGTAGAAATTAGATTTAGATATTGGGGTGTGTGTGTGGATTTAACTAGACGGTTTGTGGGTGTGAGTTAAAGCTGTATGTTGGTGTTGCTGCCATCTCGCTGCTTATTTACGCTGAATTACGGCAAAGAGATAAATGCACATTACACCACTTTCCTCATTGGGACAGGATGGACCTCAAAATCTTTATAACACAGTAGTGGGGTCTAGCAAAGCGACCCACTATCTCCTGTTTTCTTCAACTGGTCTGCAGAGCTTGATTAAAATCACAGAGTATTTCTTCAAATCGTAATCGTAATATCAAGAGGCTGTTCAACTTTTGACCGAGAATGAGGAGCAGGATGTTAAAACCTGAAACTCTCAACCACATTGTCCAATAATGCCACCGAACATATGGACCCCTGATCTTAAGACATAATAGTGTGGTTTACTTCATCAGGAGAAGTGCAAACGATAAAGGAAACTATACCCTTGAAGAACCGACAATACACACTTCCGAAGGTATCAAGAAGCCTGACCTTGTTGTGTGCACTCCAGATTAAGCTATTGTAGTGGACCCCCAAGTCGTTACCGATGGGAGGACGCTCGAATAAGCTGACCGAAGGGAGCTTCAAAAATACAAAACAACGGAAGTCAGATATTAAGCACAGGGAAAAGTTCTAACGTCTTTGTTCCGCCGAATTGGAGATGAATATGGGCAACGACTAGCTTCAATGAACTGACAGGATGCCATGTCATCAACAAGAGTGTTAAATCAAACTTCCATGTGTTTCCGGCAATTTTGTAGCTCTATCGCTTGGACTAAATCGGCCCTATGGTGCAGACGCATGCATTAACGGAGAGTGGACACAGCGACACAGATCTAGCCAAAAAAAAAAAAAACAACTTCTCAGAAGGCTGGGTCATATAGAGCGGATGGACATTAATGTTCCGGACGGGAAAATCTTCGATTCCACTCCAGAGGTACGGCGAAGTAGACGAAGACCGAGACCCAAGTGGCGAACACTGTGTAAGAAGACCACGGCCCAATTCACCTGCGAAACTGAAGGCAGCTAGCTAGGAACCGAGCTAGTCAGGGTCAACCCCGGACTGTCTCTCCACCTAATGTAAGGTAAGGCATCGCTTAGACTTGGATAGCAGATGTAAACCCAGGAACTCGAGTAGTGAAGACGATTTATCAACATGTGGTCAGTTTGCTTACGAGTGATACTTTCAATTGATACCCAAGAGGCTTTGTAGATATCTTTAGGCAAAAACCTGGTACTCGCAAAGACCAAGACTCATCAGTAAGTGCATTGACTATCATGATTAACTTACTGGCTAACTTACTTAAAATTTTGATGTCATATTCATAGATTGTTCATATGTTTTGTGTAAGAGCTTGAAAAACATATCATTGGTGTCATAATTTTTCTCCCCTGAGGGGCAAATGCTCATAAGGCTTATGTTGGCGATTTATGATGCTTTAGGTTCTTATTTACTTATTTTAAGTGACTCTGCTTTTAAGAGTTAATTTACATCATAGTAGGCGCTGTTTTTTGTCTGTAACAGTCGCTTTAGTATAAATTGCAGTCATTCAGCTTCCTTTTCCTCGCCCACATCGCATTTCTTGGATGGCGATTATATCTGTCTATGGCTTTCACCAGTTTTTTGGCTACTAGTTGTCGGCTTACACCTTAAGTTCCAAGTATAGATCGGAAGTTCGTTCTCCTTATTTTGTAGTACGTAGTAGTACGTATTAATGTGTACCTATGTACATTAATTAAAGGGTTGAGCTAGCAAACATGTTCAATTAATCATAAAATACATGTCATATAAAAAATAAATAATCTGTTTCTCCATTTAAGGATACATTCTAGCAGACCTAGAGTATGATGTTTGGCTGGGCAATGCTCGTGGTAATCGCTACTCTCGGAATCACACCACCCTGGATCCGGATGAGTCAAAGTTTTGGGATTTTAGTTGGCATGAAATTGGGATGTATGATTTGCCTGCTATGATTGATTATGTTTTAGCGTCAACAGGGTTTAAACGGTTGCAATATGTTGGACATTCACAAGTAAAAATATAAAAAAAAATTGTTTTTGAATCATTAATTATTGCCTTTTTTTGAAGGGTTCGACATCGTTTTTTGTCATGTGCTCTATGCGGCCAGAATATAACAAGAAAATTATATCAATGCATGCACTTGCTCCTGCAGCATACCTTTCTGACACCGAAGATCATCCTTACATTAAAGTTATAGATTTGTATCTAAAGGTACAAAATATTAAGATTTTTTGACTTTAAACATGTTTAAATTAATTAAATATTTCAATAGAGTTTAGTTGGTAGTTCCATTAGGGAACTGTTTACCGGCGAATTCAGATTTCTCTGCAGCGTGACTAAGGAAACACGAAGGACCTGCATTGAGGCAATATTCACAATAGCTGGTCGAGATGAAGATGAATTCAATGAGGTATTTTAATGTAATTAATTTATTAAAAAAAAACACTTAACTTTTCTTTAAACAGCGAATGTTCCCTGTGGTGCTGGGGCATTATCCAGCTGGTGCTTCAGCGAAACAAATCAAACACTTTGTTCAAATAATTAAAACAAATAGATTTGCCCCATACAGCTATAGTGTTTCGAAAAATTTAGCTCTCTACAAGGAACACCTTCCTCCGAAATATAATTTGGCCAAAGTTACAGTTCCTGTGTATTTATATTATTCATTGAATGATTTACTCGTTCAACCGAGTAATGTGGAGCAATTGTTCATGGATCTTGGAAATCCCGTTGCCAAATATTTGGTACCACACAAGGAATTCAATCATATGGACTTTTTGTGGGCTTCGAATGTAAGGACTTTGCTCTATGACGAAGTTGTAAGGAATTTAAAAAAATTGAAGTCCTTGGAAACTGAGTAACCAAATATTTTGTATAGAAATATTAAAATTTATTTATTATTCATTTGCATATTATTTTAAGTATTTTTAAAAACTTTCACCAAAGCGATGTAAAGATTTGTTCCACTGTTCGGTGAGATATGCCTTAAGCCATTGATTTTATGGTGCAACTAAATTAATAAAGTATGGAATTTAAAAAAAATCGTTTTTTTGTGTTTAAATGCCCTGAAGCGGTTTGTGAGTAATTATTTAAAATATTTTTAGCACAAGCTGCTATTTTAAAGTTGAAATGTTCTAAGAAAAAATATTTGTTTTAATATTTTTAGTTTGAATTGTTTGTTAAGGAAATTAAGTGGCATTTTAAAGTTTTTCGCTCAGCTCTTTCGTTTTGTGTCAATGGAAAATTGTTTATAAAATTTGTTATTTTTTTATCGCACTTGAAGACTAATCCATTTCGATAACGATAATGCGATAACGGTGGTTAGAAATCGATAGCTGGGTACTGTAATAAGGACAAAATAAGAACACCACCATGGATGCACGTACAAATGTATTTGCTTTTTGCACAACACTTGAAAAACGTTTTTTGATCATATTACACACAGTTACATAAATAATGAAAATAACAAAGCATTTTATAAACACTTACATACGTAGTACGTACATATCTATGTACATATTTTAATAAAAATAAGTAAACAATTACTTACAATTTTGTTTTCTTTTTTCTCTACTTCTGATAAGAACAACTTGATTAATTTGCATCTTAGTTATTTGTATTGCATATCTTTAGGATTATTTTACCTGGCACTTTATTTACAAAAATGGTTCGAAAAGATATTATTAGGATTTTTTGTATTTTATTCAAATTATGAAAAGAAAATTTAATTGTTCAAAGCATTTTGACTAAATTCATAATGATTGCTTTGAAAATAAATATAAAATTAAGTTGAAACATATATAAGGTTCTAAAAAAAATTATTTTCTGGTTAAAGATTGTTCCGTACTTTACTTTTGCCCGACTAAATATTATCTATAGCCAGCTCAATCTCTATGGCCTGCCATCTCAAATTATTCATTCCAAGCTGTCGGAGGTCACTCTCTACCTGGTTCCTCCATTAAATATGACGTCAGTCTTGGTTTCTGACAACCTTTGTTATGGCGTTGAAGACTTTGCACGCGATATTCATCCACTATAGCCGAGAATTTTAAACCTATTTCAAGCAGCTATATCTCGCTGATGTATCTTTTTCGATATTCAGTTTAGTTCTTCCTTTTCACATCACATCAATGTCGACAGCATCACCTAAGTGATTGTGTTGATTTATTAAATATAGTGCCTAATGTACTGGCAAAGGTTAATTCTTATTTAGTTGGTGCATAGAAGCATAGTAGTCGATCTACTTTTTTGGGGATCGGGCAGACGTACTGACATTGTGAAATGTACCCCCAAAAATGGTATTTTAGCGGTTATTTGCTTGTATGTTATAAACTTATCGAAACTCAATATGACAATGCAAAACATACTCTATATCTCGTTATGTAGATGTCATAGCTGAGTATATTTTGCATTGCCAGTTAGGTTTTAAGTCTAGCTACCAGACCTATGTACCACAAGTCACTTGGAGATATTACTACGCCTCCAGGAGCGGATTGAAGGGTCGCGTCTCAGAAAATACACTTTTTCAGTCAATCCTTTACACGCCTATATCTCGTTATGTTGAGGTCCTAGCTGAATAAGTTTTACATTATCAGATAGGTACTAAGCCTAGCTACCAGATCCATATACTACAAGTTTCTTGAAAATATTACTGCTCTTCTAGGAGCGGATTGAAGGATTGCGTGACAGAAATTACACTTTCTCACTCAATCTTTTGCATGCCTGTATCTCCTTACATAGAGGTCTTAGCTGAGCATGTTTCACATATTAACATAGGTATTGAGTCTAGCTACTTAATTCATTTACAATTCTTTTTTAAAAAATAATTGCGTCTCCACCAAGCGGGTTGAAGGGTCGCGTGCCGGAAAATACATTTTTACTCAAGATTTTTGCTTTTATATCTCATTATTTTGAGGTCCTAGGCAAGTGGTTCTTGCGCCTCCAGATAAGTATTGAGTCCAGTAACCCGTGTAAGCTAGCTATTCATACACCAGAAATAAAATTAGAAAAAAATAATTATTGTACCTCCAGAAGTAAAATGAGTGGAAGGTTTTTGATTCACCCCGACTCTCTCCCGTTTAATTGCTAATACTTTTCAGTCATCGACCATCGTTGCTATCGGCACCGAAGTTGCACATAACGACGATCCTTTCACTGTTTCTTTGAGTTTATTTACAAAAATATTTGAGAAAAACTGAAAAATGTGGAAAATTGGTCCATTTTTGACCCAGTCGAGCCCAAACCCCCATATTATCGTAAGCGACAAATTGCAAATTTTACAGGAAACACATTTTTTATTTGTTCCTGAGCCTCAAAACCGACCGAGCCTAATACATGAATGTCGTTACGATAAGTTTTGTTTTCTCTGTAACTCTTTGTTAAAAAGTCATATTGAAATACTAATGATAATGATAAGCGTAAGCTATCGAACTTCATTATTAACTTGATTTTGTAAAAAAATGTCGCTTACGATAAAGTGGGGGTTAGGGCTCGCAATGCAGTTTGCTAGAAAGTGATCCATGGTTTTTGTCTCATTTGACTCGGAGATAATTCAGATAATTTTTGAAAATATTGATAAGTTTAGAAGATACAAATTAAAAACCGCAAAAATACCCCTTTTTGGGGTACATTTTAGCACCCTCCCCCCTCCCCTTATCTGCCGAGGGGAAAAATCTAGGATATGAGTACTTGGCCACAAACAAACCAATCGATTGAAGTCGTCCAACATTGTATGACCATCTAATTCTTGCGGTAAATGGGTAAGGGCATCTGAGTTTGTTCTATTGTGCTAATGTTCGCAGCCTAAGAAAAAAATTCTTTTCACGCGTACGTCTACACGGTTCAATACAGGCCAGCTGTTTTGGCATTAAGTGAAACCCAGGTTGATGTAAATACTCTTTTATCAGTTTGGTGCCATTACTCTTTTCCCATCATGGTCTCGTGGTCTATGTTAGGAATGATATTGCTTGCCAGAGCCTTCCCCAATATGGGCAATGTTTCAACACGGACTTTAACTTGCTTTGGCTCAAGTTCACTGTCCACAAGCATGTCATCCATTATTGTTTTATTTACAGGAGTCCAAATCTTGACAGTAATTCGACTTGTAACGAATTTGATGCGCTGTCTGATTCCATCTCGAAAATTGTTTCCCTTTGTCCTCGAACTGAAATCTTTATTGCGGGCGATTTCAATGTTCATAATTCCAATTGGCTCCCCTATTCTGGTCAGACAACACCCGAAGGAAGGTATGTCGAGCTCTTTGTCGGGTTACATCACCTTACCGAACTGATCGATGTGCCAACGCGTATACCGGATGTTGCTGGGCAAGCCGCCCATACTCTTGACTTGTTTCTTACTTCTCACCCTGATAAATATACCATTAGTGTAACTTCTCCATTTGGCACTTCAGACCATTGTGTCATTTCAGCTAATTTCTCATCCTGCACCAATCCAGTTAAAGGAAAACTTGCCACCAGGACCGTTTGGCAATACGAGAAAGCCAACTGGGACGGCCTGAATATTTTTTTCCGAAACTTTAACTGGTCACTATGCTTCCTCGATAGTGACATTGATGCCAGTGCTGAAATGATCACAAATGTGATTCTTCTAAGGATGCGTGCTTTTATTCCTAACAGAGTAAAAAGCATCAAACCTAAAGAAAAGTCCTGGTTTAATTCTGAGTGTAAAGAAGCTATCAGGCTTAATGAAGTATGTTTCCTATACTACAGAGGAAAATCGGAAAAAGCACAAACAAGCAAGGAACTCATGCAACTCCGTTATTAAAAGAACCAAATTTTTGCATGACCAAAAATTACGGCAAAAAATTCTGCAGTGTCCCAAAGGCAGTAAAAATTTTTGGTTATTTGTAAAAAAAATATTAAAAACTCCTCAACATCTTCGGTTCCAACGCTCATCGATAATAACAAACCAATTCTTTACTCTTCAGAGAAGGCAAACTTGCTCGCCGCCCATTTCGTTGCCAACTCTACGCTGCCTCACAGCAACGTTGCCCCTCCTGTACTTGAGAATGTAATTTTTTCCACGGGACAGATTTTTTTCCACACTCGTACAGTAGCAAGAAGTAAAGATCTCGATATACACAAATCCTCTGGCCCAGAAGGTATATCCTCCATTTTTATAAAGAGGTGTTCTTCCACAACTGGCAAAGCCGCGACTCGCGCCACAATGGCGCTACTAAGGAAAATTGTCGGCGATCGAAAATCCAGGATATAATTGGCCTCCACGTTCTACGGATTTCACTGCACCAGACTGTTTTCTGTGGGGTTATTTGAAGGGTTAAGTGTACGCTAATAAACCCACCACTATTCCGCAGCTGAAGGAGAAAATTCGTGCTGAAATACAGGAGCTAAGCCCAGATGTCCTACGAAGTCTTAAGGAAAACACACTTTTAAAAATGGTGACTAAGAGACGGAGACTAATTGAAAATAAAATTAGAAAGAAATTATATTTGATTAATTTCCAACTGTTTCTCTGCTGTCAATTTGCTTGCATCAGCAAGTAAGTTTATTATGTGTGTGTAACCACGATATGTGCGTTGAGGCATTGCGACTTTCCGTCAATGTGTCCAGGCACAAAATCATATATGAGATTCTAAAATAAATTATTAATACAAAATTAAATCTATATAAGTTATTATCACTTTAAATTAGGAAATCACTTTTGACCCACCCTGTATTAATGCCAGTGATAGTTTTAATGTTAGGCGTGTTTAATTGATAAGTGTATAGCCAGCACAGTATAATTTTATACGACAAACAACAACAAAGCAAAAGTGTCGATGATTAAATTAGTGAAATGGGTGAATATGAAAAGTTGAGATAAAGTCTGGAATGCTTAGAAAGAAAAGTCAACCACCAGCGTTAACACCATTATCCAACAATCTAAAGAGTCCACAAGTTCAAAATCATCTCAAGGAGGGCCATCTGGATATTCATCGTCATCATATAGTCCAACCTCCAACTGCGAATCGCCATCGACGTCCACACCAAAAGTTTGTATTCCATTCAAAATACTTAATTAACAATTTTTTTCGCCGAAGGGATATACTGTGACATTACTTGCCTAACACACTGTAAATGCTGAATGCATGTTAAATTAAATATCATGTAATTTTTTTTCTGTGTAGTTTGAACGCAAAAAGCCCCTTCTTGCTTGCCTTCTACTTGACTTAGTAATATTTAAAAGAAAATTACAGTTAAATCAACAGAGAGGGTGAAATGCGAATACTCAGGTACGGAAGACATGCGTACAACGGTAAAGATGCCATTAAAATGAAAACTTCCTTCCGCCATTGCCAACTGTTATTTTTGAAGAACCTGAATTTACATTCAAATTTAGGGAAGGTTGCTTTAAATGACACATCATATATGCTCTGTTCTAATGACAAATATTTTCATTTAAAATAAAATAATAAATAAAATATTCACAACAAAAAAATAAACAAACCTCGTAAACAATAAACAATGCTTTTTTTTGTTATTTAAAACCGCACTTGTTTGATCAAACACCAAACACCCCAACGACACGACGTCGTCGTAAGTTGTGTGTTTCATTTTCAAAGTGTTCTCTTCATCCACTTCCGTGTTCCGTACCAGTTTATCGGAACGAGTTGAAATCGCCAAAGCAAACACAGTCAGGGTGGACAAATATCGACCGGCGCACAAGATTCTTAATCACCACTGTAGCCAGCCCAGTGTTCATCATATCCTCCTATCATTCATCATCACCCATACATCTTTTATCCAACACGGAACAGGCACAGTACGATAGATACATTTTAGATTTCAGTTTCAACACAACTCTTACGGTATTCGGAACGGTGGCGTCGAAGTTCGGATGGTTTGTGTCATCGCCTTTAACATTCAGAAAAATTAAAGCAAAACTCCATAAGTGATGATTCGATCCAGGAGAAGGGGATGATTTTTAAGGGTAGCTCCTGTAGTTCGAGGACATAAATTGTTATTCTTTTCTTCGGTAAAACAATAAACAATCGCTTGTTGTTGTTGTATTTATAAATTTCTTGTAAATAGTATCTATTCCAATCCGCGAGTGTTACTGAACCCGAAAAAAGCAGGAAGAAGAAGAAGAAGAATGGTGATTCTCCAGCAGCATAGGGGTTAGCGCAAGTCTCGTTTTTTCCTCCAGTTTGTGGAATAAATCGATTTTGAGGTTATAATTTCTGGAAGAAGGCTACACAGTGATTTTTTTTTTGCCTTTTTAGCGAAGAAAAAAGGGAGTGGGGTGTGATTGTGCTTAGTTCGCAGTTTTTTTTTTCTTCGTCTTCGCCTCTTGCCATTAGAAAATTAGATTATCTTGGATGTTTTATATGAAATTCTGTTTTAGAATTGAGTTTGAAAAGTTCTGAAAAAGTTTTAACGGTACAATAACGAATATTTGAAAATACAATTATTGTGAAAAATGTCTGTCGATAAGGAGTGAAGTTTTGAAATATATTCAATGTTCCATAGCTTGAAAGAAAAAGGGGATTCAAGAAAAAGTTAAACTCTCATTTTCCAATCTTAAAAAAAAGTCGAAGTTCTATATAATGGAGGACGAGCTACGTTGCCCGATATGTAAGCAATTATTCGCGAATCCTGTGCTCTTGCCCTGTTACCATGCCCTCTGCCTGGCCTGTGCTATAGACATCCAAGCCGCCTACACACCGGCAGTTGTAGCTGCTACAGCTAATGGAAGCTTACCAGCGGCGGTAACAGGTTGTGTCGCCGCCAGTCATCATCATAGCCATCATCATCCAAACTCAACGCATCACTCTTCGACTTCCTCGGCCGCAAGTACTTCCAGTTCAGGAACCACAGAGAGCAGCTCCGACCAGGACCAAGCCGATAAAGTGAGCATCTTCAGTGAAGCCGATTCCGGTGTGGTTTGCTGTACATCCAGACCCGGATCGTATGTCGGAACTCCCAACCTTCAGGCATTGTTATTTCCGCCCTCTGGTGGGGCTGTGTATTATCTAATCTGCCCACATTGCCGCAAAGTCGCCTTTTTCGACGAAAGTGGAGTTCGGAATCTTCCACCATACAAGACAATGGAGTCCATAGTTGACAGATTCTGCGCACGCGAAGCACTGCGGTGTCAAATGTGCGAAACTGATCCCAAAGTTGCTTCCCTCATATGCGAACAGTGCGAGATACGCTATTGCGATGGATGCAGGGAGCTATGCCATCCAGCACGGGGACCTTTGGCCAAGCACAATCTAGTCAAGCCCACCGGAGCGGGCCAACAGCGGGAATCTCTGTGCGCCGAACACTCGGAACCGTTCACCCTGTTCTGTTTGAACTGCAAGGGCCCGGCCTGTGTACAGTGTGTCAACGAGAACGTCCATCAATCGCATGACGTGCAACCTATAATGCAGACCTGTAAGGCACAAAAGGTGAGTTAGTATCTTTGGGCGTAAAATGTTGAAGATAGCGATAGATTAAGTCAATATAAACATTTTTGGTTTGTATTTGTATTGGTGTTGCCGGTGTTTCTTGATTACACTGTCATCGAGATATGAGTTGTTTTGTGTGTTTTTTATTCCATCGAATTTGCCTTATCTGGAACGATTTTATAGTTCGATACTTTTCTGATATCTGGATGGATTGAGTTGGAACGACATTCCTCATTTAATGAACCTTTTTGATGATTACTGTGTTCGATTTGAGTCTCATTTTCCGGGAGTTGTTTGAGGAAAAAGAAGAATGTCTATTTGTTCATTGAACACCTGATTTGATAGAACTATTGATCTAATCTAATAGCTTGAATTGAATGGTGTGAAATAGTTTCTGGTTCATTAGCTGGTTTATATCATCTTCGGGTGTCAGTTGTCAGTTGTGTGTCATATTTTTGGGGTACAAAAATGTAATACTTTTTTGTATGTGCATCATGATTTCAAGTCGAATGATAAAAGTTGACGTCAACTTGTTTCGGTTATCATTATGTCAAGTGTTTTCGAAACAGGTACCTGTCAATTGGAGTGGTTAACTCGGTTCGCCTGCCTTTGTTCGTTCAACCATGCAGAAGAATATTAGGTTTCTTGTGGCAGTTTGGGAAAGGGGTGGCTTTTTTATTTGTTTGATTTTCGTGAATATTTTATTTGAATTGAACGGTGATCAACACATTAACCCCTTTTAGGGTTAAGTTTTGTAATTTGACACTCCTTTAGAGGATCACAACAGGTTATTGGGAGTTTTCAGTTAGTTTGAAAATTGTTTCATAATTTAAATTGCAAATGAAGTATTCATATGGAATTATGGATATTTAATTTTTTTTCTTATTACCAACTTATTGATGAAGGATCAAAATTATTAGGTTAAAAGAACTTAAAGGAAAAGTATTAAATGTATTCAAAAAATTATCAAATATTTTTTTATGTTTTTTTTAAATGTTTTTGACGTGATAACGTCTTATAAATAGATGATAGGCTACACGTGCTGATAAGACTCATGCTAATAATGCTGATAAGAAAAGTGACGCACGCTACGATACTGTGGTTCTTTCAACCAAAATCGATTGCAATCACCAGGCGAACATGAAAAAGAACAGGCGCAAATTCCCAAAATAATTCAAAAAGAACAAGAAGAGAAAAAGAAATAAAAAATAGGCGGAGTTTTGTTAAAGTTGAAAGTAGATGTAGTTATTGAAGTGTGGGTGTGTGGATTTAAAGAGAGGGCTTGTGGGTCTATGTTGATATTGCTAACATCAATGTTTTTTTATGACGTTAAAAGGTAAAATTATTGTCCGTAAACCGACTTTACAAACAACCAATTCTTTTTAAATGTTTTTAAATGTTTTCACTTTTAAAAAGAGGTTTATTTTAAAGCGCAAGCCACGTGGCATTAGTTTTATCTAAGTTAAGAAAACAACAAAAACGAAATTTATAATTTAATGCAAAATTAAGTACTCCAACTACCTTCATATGTTTTAGTATTAAATTTGGTTGTAATCATTTTACCACTTCCCTAGGTTATCTAATAAAAGAACGGTATCTTATATGGTATTTACAATAATAAAACAATAATCCATAGATTTTTGTTATGTATACAAAAAATCTTGGAGCCGTTTGCGAGAGAAGTACAGCTATGGTCCAAACAATAGTAACACTCGTTAGGTATTTTCATTTCATTATTTTTATAAATGATTCGCAAAGCGTTCAGACCAAAATAAACATTTCAGAAACATTTAAAAAACATTTAAGAAAGAAAGAAACATTTCTGAAATGTTTAAAAAATATTTCATTTTTGTGGACACACCTTGAGGCAATAGGCAAGTTTAGGATTCGTGAATATAAAATAAATTGAGATAACAATCAAACATGACATTACGATCATAGAGAAGCCTAAGAAAGTTATTGACAAAAATGTCCTTCTGTTTGCCTGTCTGTTTGTCTGTCTATTTGTCTGTATGTCCAGGTTTATAACAAGGTGCAGCCTAAACGGGATAAGCGATTGCCTTCAAATTTGTTTGTGTATCCTTTGGCATTCCTCAGAGTGGAAATTGAAATTTTATTTTTAGGGCTAAAAATAACGGTACCTTCCATACAACGGTTAAGGTAAATCTTATTTTTCTCGAAAACCGCTCCAACGATTTTGATGAACATTTTTGAGAATTTGTTTTTTTTGATACTAGTTACGATCTTATTAAACTAAATTTTCTGGAAAAGTCTAATAACGGTACTTTTTATATAACAGTTTTTTTTTCAATTTTCGACTTTCTTGGTAACGGCTCAGTGGATTTCAATAAAATTTTATATTTGTAAAGATCTAAGTAACCAAATTAATTCTGCATACCAAAATTTTGAATAGTGTTTTTTTCTATTTTATAATCAATTGTTGAATTTTTTTGTTTTTGAAAATTGAATATTATTAAAAACCATCAAAAAAAACATTTGAAATTAGGTGTAAATAAAATAAAAATAAAAAAAAAAATAAAAAAAATAAACTGTATAAAAATTAATAATGTAAATAACTGCATAACACTAAAAATAAAAAAGGATTTTATCAAAACCGGTCCCACAATTTTCGAAATACCATTTTTCATAAATTCTTTGTTATTTAAGACGTGTGATGGCGTACTTCATTTTTACTAGAAAACCGTTAAGTATTGTGGTTTTGAATCTTTTTATAAGTTCAAACTGCGTTATTTTCAACGTAAATGTTACTAGTTTCTGTCAAAGATCCTGCTTTCCAATGTAATTAGGCGACCTAGTCGTACACATTCTTTAATAATTGTTGTTCTATTTAAAGTCATTTTTTTAGAAAATTGCACTTCCTGGCTAAAATAGGATAAAAATAAAAAAAATGCTTGCTTCACTGCAGCAGCTTTATTGATTGTTTTTCCTACTTCGGATTGTGTCAATCGTCAGATTATATATTTTCCGTTATTCGGTTCGATATTTCGATAAAGAACGAAAACCGCAACACCCTTGCTAAATCGGAGAATCGGACACCACGGTTAAGCAGGAGCCCCAGCTAATTACTGGAGATTACTCGGTAGATGCTGGCTGTTGTGCTCCTAAGTCCTAACTTGAAACTTTTAGTCGTGAAAAACTTTGCTCACAATAAAGTCCTCTTTTAGTAGCCGCTGGAAAAAGGGCGGCGTGTGAGGATTGGTTTTAATACAAGTGAGTTTTTTGGAAACTGTTGCGTCTAAGATAAAAAAAATACCTAGGAACCGGATAGTTTTCATACGTGTTTGAAACATTATTTTAGTCTAAAGCTTATTGTTAATAATAGTCCAGGAAAATTAGAAAATAGTTCGGAAAAATTATATACAGGGTTTTTGTTTTTGAATTCGCTTTGTTGAATTGTTATGAATATTTATGGAAGAATCCTTATCGATCCGGGCTTCGCGTCTATTAAAAAAAACGGGGTCAAAGGTCACGACCATGGAATTTCGCTGATTTATTGAATTTAAAATAGAATACGTCAAACAAAACTCGTGGAACTTGTCGAAAATATTTCAATTGTCATTGGAATGACCAAAAGAGTTCAAACAAAAATCAGGGTATTTTTATAAGGGGGGGGGGGGAGTCTTGGTTTAAGATATAAAAATAACATAAAATAATAATATCAGTGATGAAACTGTGCAAAAGTGATTGATTTGACATGACAATGAAGACTTTAGGGGTATTAAAAACCAAAATATTATGTTGAAGCAAACATAGGCATATGGCACATCGTATGGCTGAATCTAATAAAAGAAAAAACTTTTTTTTTTTAAACAATTATTTTTAGCAATTTTTGTTTAAATTTTTTTGTATAATTAACATCAATTTTAAGTGAAAATATATTCTGAATCCAGAATAATAATAGCCGAATCGTTTTCAAATTTGCAACATAAGGTTGTCTTGACAGGTTGTCTACAGGGGGCTTTTTGCTTTTTTTTTTACCTCAAATATTAACGGTACCTGTCATATAACCGTTAAGTAAAAGCTTATTTTTCCCGAAAACGGCTCCTAGATTTTTTTAAAAGAATATCATTGTGTTTTTGTAGATAAGCGGTATATTTTGGTGAAAAAAAAAATTGTGATCTAAAAACGGTACCTTCCATAGGACCGTTTTTTTATTTGACTTTCTCATGAACTGGTTAATTGATAACAACTAAAATTGATATTCAGGAAGTAAGTGATTTTTTTAATTTTGTTTTTAAATAAAAGTTATTTTTGTGCTTAAGTTTGTGTTTTCCAATTATTTTCTTTTTAATTTTTAACAAAAGTTGTTAAATAAAAACCGATTTGAAAGCCTTTCAAACAAATTTTAAAAATAAAAATCACACTGCTTCACATTTTTTTATATAAATAAAATGGCATTTAAATTTTTCCGTTGAAAACTCTCTTACGTAACTTTTTTCGAACAATCAAAAGTCACAAAAATCGAATAAAAACTTTGAAGTTCTTCTTATATTTTTATCAAATTTTATTCGACGCTGTGACCGCACATAAGGACAAGTACGAGCGATCCAGTCGTGCAATTTATTTAATAGACGCGGAGCAAATCGCTGACACTCCAAATTTCGATTCCTAAAGAGAGGTCAATAAAAAAAAATTGAAATACTTACTAAAAAAGCAAAGAAGCGTTTCAGACATAAATACATACTTCAAAAACAATTCAGAAATTCAAATATTTTTGATACAAACGTTTTCTTTTACAGTTCACCCATCCACATATATATACATTTACTTAAAAATAAGTTTATTTACACAGTAGAAAACCAGAAAAAAAATTCAAATTAACTGGTAGCTTTCAAAAACTTCTTCGTGGGGATTCAGGATTCACGGAAGTTGGTTTCAAAACAAATAACTGAGAAGTTTTTAATTTCGTTTTTTTTCTTTCTAGTTCAAATAAGTAAAAATTTTTTTACTTTTTTTCAATTACACAATGTACCTTAAAATATAAATTTTTTGACTGGTAGTGGTTCCTTATCCTCATCATTGTTTTGTTTCATGCCAAGCATGTCAAACTTTTATTTTTTTAAATTCATTGTACAAAGTACTAAGCATGAAAACACATAGAAAGTTCACCTAAAACTTTTGTCGTTTAAAAACAGGCGGACGACGCACGGGACGTCATTCATTCTGGTTTCGGTGAAATATTCTCGAAATAAAAAGGACCACCCACGTATAACAACAGCGAGTATGTGTGTATGTGTATGTAAATCCATCAACCCTTATCGTTTGATGCACAAAGGTTTCCTGGAATTTCAAAGTTTGCATCACAACATCCGCAAAAGTAAACTATTTATGTGTCATAAACATGTCTCTTAGAATAACTTATGAAGGTAAACCTATGTATTTAGATACTTTGGATTTAGATTAGTTGCCACACAAAAAGCTGTTTTTGTTTTAATGGATATAAAGGTGCTGTTTTGAGAAATATTATAAAAAAAAAACACGATTTACATGCATCAACCGAACAAATAAGCTTACAGCTATTAAAGATGTTTTAATAATAATTTAAAACACATCTAACTTAGTGAACCTATTATTAACTTTTTCATTGCATTAATTAGTCAGGTCAGGTAGTAATTTCCCAAAAAGAATTATATTTTTTTTTTTTTTTATAATTAACGCGCGCACAAGGGACTTTTTGTTTCCCTTTTAATGTAACACACTGCGCGGGCATTAGGAAGATAGGGAGGGTAGAGATAGGAGGTGTCGATTAACATTGGTTTTGAATGTTTGCATATTGAAAAGGCAAGGGAAAATGTCGCCGGGTAAACCATTCCAAAGTCGTGTTGTACGGCTAAAAAAAGAATCTCTATATTTCACGGTACGTCCGAAATTGGGCTCAAGGGTGAACTGATGGGCATTCCTAGCAAGACGAGTATTACGGGCGAAACTTTTAAGGGGAGGAATGCAGCTGGCTACCTCGAGTGAACATTTTTTATAAAAGAAACGATAAAATAAGGAAAGACATGAAACATTGCGTGGGTGTTCGAGAGGGGCAATTGTTTCAGCGGCAGTTCTATTTTCTATCAATCTTAACGCTCTATTTTGTATTCTATCAAGCAAGTGAAGCGATGTTTGTGAAGCACCTGCCCAGAGGTGGGAGTTATACTCGAGTTTAGGGCGTATAAACGCTTTATAAATTGTAGCGAGATCAGATGGGGAAAAATACTTCTTACACCGATACAGAAAACCTAAGCACTTTGCAGCATTCTTAGCGATCTCAAATATATGGTCGTTCCAACGGAGGTCGTCGTTGACACACATACCGAGTACTGAGAGCTTTTCGGTTTCTTCGATGTAAGTGCCATTCATAGACAATGGCATTGGGGGAATGTTTAGCTTTAACGACAGAAGACAGCATTGAGTTTTCGAAGCATTAAACTCCACACGATTCTTATTACTCCATTTGACAATGCTGTATAAATCGGAGTTTAATGAGCTTGACATACGGCACCGTTGCAATTGTACGTCCGAAGGTGAAGGACGTGAATTATCGAACGAATATGAAAAGCTGAGGGTAGAGTCGTCAGCAAAACAGTTAAGTAGATTAGAAGTAACAGACAGAAGATCATTTACAAAAATGAGGAAAAGAGTCGGAGACAGAACAGAGCCCTGGGGCACACCAGCATTTATTTTATGGGAATCAGACTTGAATCCGTCCAATACAACTTGTATTGAACGGTCCAGAAGATAGCTCCTAATCCAACGAACAAGAGTATTATCGATCCCAAAAGCACGCATTTTCGATAAGAGAGCTTCATGCCAAACTCTATCAAATGCCTTGGAGATATCAAGAGCAATAATCTTACTTTCACCAATGCGATGTAAAGATTTGTTCCACTGTTCGGTGAGATATGCCATCAGATCACCAGTGGAACGGTTGCTGCTGAAGCCATACTGACCGTCATGGAGAAGCTTACGATCTTCGAGATATTCCTTAAGCTGACGGTTAATCAGTGTTTCCATGACCTTAGAAAGAAGGGATGTCAGTTCTATGGGTCGGTAGGAGGAGGGGGAGGATGGGTCACTTTTCTTAGGGAAAGCTCTTCAGAAGAATAGGGGGTATATCATCCGGGCCAGCGGATTTGTGTATATCGAGATCTTTGAGAACTCTTGCTACTGTACGAGTGCGGAAAAAAATCTGTCCCATGGAAAAATTTACATTCTCAAGTACAGGAGGGGCAACGTTGCTATGCGGCAGCGTGGAGCTGGCAGCGAAATGGGCGGCGAGCAAGTTTGCCTTCTCTGAAGAGTAAATAATTGGTTTGTTATTGTCGATGAGCGTTGGAACCGAAGATGTTGAGGAGTTTTTAATATTTTTTACAAATGAACAAAATTTTTACTGCCTTTGGGACACTGCAGAAAATAAATTGATTGTGAATTATGAGAACTATAGTTTTAATATTAATTGTTAATTGAATAACAGAAAACAGGAAACAATCGCCAACATTCTTCAATATTCCAACTCTATTTCAGAAATAATTTCAAAAGTATGTAGGTACTTACTTAATCGAGACATGGATGTGGGCAAGTAGACAATTTAACCATATCACTACGGAATATTTAAAAATATTTGTTATTAGTTAAAAACCAGAGTTAAGGAATTTTTACATTTCTCTTTTTGTTGTTTAAAAAACAAAGACATGTACTCTCTTTTTTTACCGACGATAGCTATGATGTATGACCTCGACCGGGATCACAACCCAGGCACTTCACCGCCTCGTCTTAAGGAGGTCATTGGGCTGACCTCAGAAAACGTCGCCCTTCCTCAAGCTTTGGCTTAGTTTTAGTTAGATCATGAAATGCTATTGCTTTTAAAGGTGTGTTCCAAATTACTTCATGGCAGTATCAACTGTCATGTTTTGGTATGTGTGTATCTAATGGCATTTCTCAGAGGGAAATTTAAATTTAATTTTTAGGGCTAAAAATAACGGTACCTGCCATATAACCGTTAAAGAAATGCTTATTTTTCTTGAAAACGGGTCGAAAGATTTTGACGAAAGTTTTTGATATTTTTTTTTTTTTGTAAGTATTGGTTATTATGGATTTTTGTTAAATTTTATATTTGGAAACACCCATACAGCCTTATTATTTCTGCATACCAACATTTTGAATTTTTATTTTTTTTTAATTATAATTAATTTTTGAAATCATATAATCATCAAATAAACTCTAAAGAACAAAAAAATATTTTTTCAAAAAACTAAAAATAAAAGATATTATGAAAATCCGTCCTAAAATTTTCGAAATACTTTTTTTCATAAATTTGTTACTATACAAGATTGATGGCGTAACTCCATTTTTGCAAGAAACCGTTAAGTGATGTGGTTTTGACACTTTTATAAGTTAAGATAGTGTTATTTTTCTACGTTAATAGTACTTATTTCTTTCAAGGTTAAGCCTTTCAATGTGATTAGTTTGCCAAGCACATAAGAGCAATTACGTGCGACCCATTCGTGCCCCTTTTTATCATAGAATTTAGCTGATTTGTCCAAACACTTCATACAACCTAAAATAATGGATTGCTTGATATCTTCATATTTATATATTTATATTTGTTTCCTAATTATAACCCAGTGACCTACCGAGGGAGGGGGTGCCTTGCCTATGTTTTGAATAAAAGAATAACATGTAATGTAGAGCATTTAGTTTCGCGTCAAATGAGACCAAAACCATATATTTTTAATCACCCGCTGCCAAACTAGGTAGCTGTTGTACGGGTAGCTGGATTCAATACCTATTTGACAGTTCAAGAACCAATCCATTCGGACTTCAAAATAACGAGATATAGGCGCGGAAGTCTTGAGTGATGTATTGTATTTTCTGGCACACGACCCTTCAACCCGCTCCTGAAGACGCAGTTATTTTTGCAAGAGATTTCTGGTGTGTGAAACATGTAGCTGAACTCAATACCTTTCGAATGATTGAAAATATAACTATCTAGGACCTCTATATACAACGAGATATAGGTTTCAGTGAAAAACATTCACTATTATTATTATTTTTTTTAATACGGATGTGAAATCTATGGAGTCAACAAATTCTTTTAATAAGTCGGCATTTCAATGAAAATCTCCCCCCGAAATGTCCTAATCCGCCACTGCTGCATACATTGACAACCTTTAGTAATCCGTATTTGACTAACCAGATTATCATCAGAATTTATTAAATTTACCATTCTAACTGAAAACTTATCTCTAAGGATCAGTATGTGTGGAAATGTGTTCAATTTCAAGCCTACCGATTTCAGATTATTTCATGTCCGATGTTTATATTTCTTCTGATTATAGATAACGGATATTTATAAGTTCTTGGGAAAGACTCTATCATATGAAACATTTTTGCAATAGACATGGGAAGAACTAATCCAAAACTGGCCCATTTCTCTCCTTTAGATCCACCTATACATCAAATGTTTTGATCCTCGCTGTTGATGATCAGCAAAGAATAATTGATACATTGCAATAAAAAGCAGAGGTCTCAAGATACTTCCTTGTTGTACTCCTAATGTTAATTGAAATTCTTCGTTGTCCCGAGCTAGGTATCATATTTGTATTATTCGGGGTGAGCAGTTAAGGATTATCTGTATTTACAAATTTCTGGAACTGTTTGCTTACGATATAGCCCATTAACCATTCCCTGAACTTTTCTCCTCTTAAGTCGGGTATTTTCTAGATGAGTTAATTGTATTGCAGTTTAATTGATGTTTTAAGCTAGCAGCTCTTGGAAAGTTTGGTTTGCTTCAGCTGGTGTCTATAATTCTTCTAGCTCCTTGAACAAACCTACCTGAAATAAATCATTTAAAGAATAAAAAAGTTTATGAGGCTTAAATTATTCGTATGATTTCTAGGAAAAAACATGGCTGAAATGTTTTAGAAAAATCAGGATTGGAGGCAAAATTGTTATCAAATATAAAACCAAGTGCACAATATATATACTATTTGTTCTTTCAATTCGTATATTTTTAAACTCATTCCAAACTATTTTATACTCGTATAAACTACAATTCAAAACTCAAATACTCAACAAAGGTTTTGCACATGAATCGCACCAAGTTATTCGCCATTT
Organism: Platycheirus rosarum; assembly: GCA_963971375.1. Taxonomy (NCBI): domain Eukaryota; kingdom Metazoa; phylum Arthropoda; class Insecta; order Diptera; family Syrphidae; genus Platycheirus; species Platycheirus rosarum. Next base: position 29,554,463 of record OZ020507.1, read on the forward strand.
GAATTCTCTAAACGTTTTTGTGCAGCTTGGGTTCATTCGACAACCATTTAAAGGCTGTCAGCATCAGCATCCGTAAAACATGCCATATGCGACTTAGTCGTGCATTTAAAAATAAAAGGCACGACTGGGTCGCACGTACTTGCTCTTATGTGCTAATCCTTTTTAAGTGCAGGCGTCTTTTTGACAAAGATTTTATTTTAATATTTTTTGTATGACGTGCAACTTCCTTAGAATCGTTTTGGGGTGAAGCTCGAACGAACATGCGTCACGACAAAGGGATAAACACATAAATATATAGGATTGTTAGCTTTTGCAGTTTTTTAGTATATTATCTTTCCACTTGCTGCTTACTGTTTATAATATAATTTGCTAATAGAAAGATACAAAGGACTTTTTTCAGTTAAATTTTCATTTTGGTATGGAAAAATTTGAACAACTGGCATAAAGATTCGTCGGAATCAGCAGTATGGCAATAATGCTAGGTAAAGGGACCTTTATACGTCCCAATATGGGACCAATGGAATTTATAAAGGATTTAGGTACCTATAATAAGGTTGGAAGGAAGGTAGGTACTAAAATTAAGATACGTGTTCCAACTACTGTTAAGCCAGTAGGTATAGAGACAATATTAAAAGTTAACACAGTGGTTTTGTTTATTTATAGGAAGGTGTAAACTTTTGTTTTCTCGATTGAAATTTTTGCATTCAGTAGTAATCGAATAGGTTTTTTTATTTGTCAGTTGTTTTTGTGTGTTTATCAAAGGCTTCCTTATTTATTCTGTGCTTTTATGATGATGAAAAATACTTTAAAATACGTAAGTATGTATTTAATGTAGGTTGTCTCGGGCTTAGCCGAGCAATATGAAATAAAATGTTGGGGAAAAAATTTTATGAAATCAAAAAAACACTATTCATAACGTTTTTTGGAAAAAATGTTGTAAGCCATCTTATTTCTTTTGCTGTTTTCTATTTTATGAATTTTTCATTTCAAAATCGTTCGACCAGTTTTTTCAAAAAAATGTTTTTTTTGAAAAACTTTTCGAAAACATATTTTAAAAATTTTTTTAGTATGTCAATTTTAAGAAATCTATAGTTTACACTAGGAGAAAAATTTAAAAAAAAATCTATAGATCCGTTTTCAAAATATTCAAAAAACGAAATATTTTTTTAAAAAAATTATTAAAATTAAAAAAAAAATGTTTTTGAAAATTTTGATAAGCAATATTATTTAAATCATAAAACACTACATATTTTGAAAATTTCATCAAAATCCGTCAATTAGTTAACGAGAAAGTCTGATTTTAAAAAACCGGTCATATGGGAGGTACCGTTATAAAACTTTTTCTGAAAAATTCATTAAAATTAAAAGATAGATTTTGCACAGAAAACATCATTCTGAAAGTTTAATCAAAATCGTAGGAGCCGTTTTCGAGAAAAATAAGTTTTTTAATAAAAGTTATATGGCAGGTACCGTTAGTTTTGGAGCTAGAATGCCAATTCCAAAAACTGTCGGGTAGAGCACTCTAAAAATACTATAAACCAAGTTTGAATCAAATCGGCCCAACCGTTTAGGCTGTAGATATCGATACGGACAGACAGACAGACAGACAGACAGACAGACAGACAGACAGACAGACAGACGGACGGAATTTCCGGACCCACTTTTTTTGACTTCTCTATCATCGTAATATCATGTTTGATTGTTAGAATTTTTTTTTTTTTTTTACGATTGCATAACTTGCCTTATAGTCCCTATAATCGCAAGTAAAAAAACTCAGTATTGTGCATCATGGCAACCTTCTTATTGCTTTTGAGTGAATATGAATCCACGCTCTTTTCTTTTGAATACTCAACTCTCCAGAAAACTCTTTACCTTAACCAACGCAGACGTTTGACGCTATCGCATGCTCCATGCACTCCAGCTATGTCGGTTAATATAGGGTTTCACTCTGCGTGTGATATAAATAAAGAGTGTTTGCACTTTGCCATCAAACAAACAAAAAGCAATTAATTAGACCGTAATCAAGGAATGTTGGCTATTATATGAACCGTGCATTAAGGTTAGAGGTATCAAGGTATCAAATATCATCTGTGGCTATGCTATTTGTAGGTAAAAGGTTCAGAAGTTAAACAAACTATAGAGAACGTAAGTAAAAGTCGATTGAGATGTGTATTTGTATATTTGTGTCTATTTGAATTGTGTTGACATTCCTTCTTACATGTTTTTATATTAATACTGAAAATGTTTTCTAACTAATGGATGTACACATTAGGTTTGGTGTTCTACTATGTAAGAGATGAAATCTAAGTACATACTTCTTGTAATTGAATTGACGATCCCAAGCAAAGCAAATGTCAAAAGTTTAAACAAAAAGTATTTCATTAGGGGCTTTCTTACTTTGAATTTAAATTAAACAAAGTGTGTGTGAGATATCATCGACATGTTTTATTCGTTTGAAAGGCCCATTGATTCCATTATGTGTGAAATATAACTCACGACTTCTCTTGGTGGCGCGCATCCCAAGTGGCCAATTTTTCATGACTCCAGCGCATAAATCAGGATGAATTTGACCGGTGGCATTGATTATGTTAACTTTGAAGGCTGTTGTGGTTTCTGCCCTATTCGCATAGACCTGCGACTTAAGAAACCCTACAAGAAAAAATCTAGTGGGGTCAAAGCACACGATCTCGGTAGCCAGTTCACATCATTTCCACGTGAAATGACCATGTCCTCACATCGCTCGTGCAGAATGTCCAATGTGGCATAAGCTGTGTGGCACGTGGAGCCGTTCTGTTGAAATCAGATGTCGTTGGAGTCCATATCATCCAATTCAGGCCAAAAGAAATTGGTGATCATCGACCTATAGCGCTCGCCGTTGACAGTGATGACCTGGCCAACATCCACACCAAACAGTGCCATTATCGGGATTCATTGGACGCTTTTGGATCTCATGTGGTATCGTTCGAAATTTGACAATTTTGTTTGTTTACGTACCCATTCATTCAGAAATGGGCCTCATCGCTGAAGATGATTTTTCGATGAAAAGCGCGCAGAGCGTGCCCGAACAGAACACCCGTTTTGATAAAACAATTTTATCAATTGCACGTGTTGTTGAACGCTATATCCGTCCATGATGATTTGTCAAAACAGACTGAATAAATGACAGCTAATTTGACAGATATAGATTCGACAAGATGGCCGCTAACAATTTTCAAAGTTCGGAAGTCCCTATTGGAAGACCCTTAACATATCGACGGTTAAACTTCATAACCTCGTAAGTCGAAAAATTCGAAAAAAATATTTTTAATGCAAAAAAATCAGGAAATTCAGAGCCATCTTTTGGTATTTTCAGCTCAATAATATTGTTCTGAACATTTTCCAGAAATGACAAAATTCTAAAACTCGTATTATAAATTTTAATAAGAAATTAAGCAGTACCTCGTAAGTCTCCTACTACGCAAGTAAAAACTAATATACTAATATACTTACGAGGTTCTGCATAAATACACAAAGCGGTTTTTGCATCCGATTACTTCTATGTAACATGTTTTCGAACAAATACTCTTAGTGATGTCTTCAATATTTCTTCAAAACTGAATATGGATTTTATCTGCGGCCTGAGCACAGCTAAAGCATGTGATGTGCTTTTTCTTTGACGCTCGCAACGATCACGGGTTTAGAGCAAAGAAATTAGTTTAAAATATTGGAATCGATGGTTTCAAACTCCGATCAGTAACAAGTTGTGCTCGTTCGTAAATTGAAACACTGGAAAATGAAAACTTTGACTCTACAGAGTACAACTGACCTGGATATAGTTTAGTATCAATATTAAATGTTCATTGCGGTATCTCCGTTAATATCCGTCTACAAGCAAGTCATCGAAGCTCTAATTCAAATACTAAGTATCTTAACTTGGTAATGGTCAATTTTTCTTTGGAACAATACCTTTTCTAACCCGTAAGGTCTCTAGATAATATATGTAAGTATATTGTCTTGAATATTTTTTTTTAATTATTAACACGCGCACAAGGGACTATTTGTTTCCCTTTTAATGTAGATAATATTTCCCTTTTAGAAAGATAGGGAGTTGAAGGAAGAGGTGTCGACTAACATTGGTTTTGAATGCTCGCAGATCAAAATGGCAAGGAAAAACTTCGCCGGGTAAACTATTCCAAATTCGTGTTTTTCGGCTAAAAAAAGAATCCCTATATTTCACGGTACGTCCAAAATTGGGCTCATAAGGGGAGGAATGCAGCTGGCTACTTCGAGTGAACATTTTTTATAAAAGAAACGATAAAATAAGGAAAGAAATGAAACATTACATCGGTGTTCGAGAGGGGGAATTGTTTCAGCGGCAGTTCTATTTCCTATCAATCTTAACGCTCGATTTTGTATTCTTTCAAGCAGGTCGTTCCAACGGAGGTCGTCGTTGACACTCGTACCGAGTTCTGATAGCTTTTCGGTTTCTTCGATGCAAGTGCCATTCATTGACAATGCATTGGGGGTATGTTAAGCCTTAACGACAGAAGACAGCATTGAGTTTTCGAAGCATTAAACTCCACACGATTCCTATTACCCCATTCGGAGTTTAATGAGCTTAACATACGGTACCGTTGCAATTGTACGTCCGAAGGCGGAGGACGTAAATATGAAAAGCTGAGGGTAGAGTCGTCAGCAAAACAATTAAGTGGATTAGAAGTAACAGACAGAAGATCATTTATAAAAATGAGGAAAAGAGTCGGAGACAGAACAGAGCCCTGGGGCACACCAGAAGTTATTTTTTGGGGATCGGACTTGAATCCGTCCAATACAACTTGTATTGAACGGTCCAGAAGATAGCTTCTAATCCAACTGCAGCGAAATGGGCGGCGGGCAAGTTTGCCTTCTCTGAAGAGTAAACAATTGGTTTATTATTGTCAATAGGCGTTGGAACCGAATATGTTGAGGAGTTTTTTAATATTTTTTACAAGTGACCAAAAATTTGTACTGCCTTGGACATTGCACAATTGCAAAAATTTGGTTCTTTCAAAAACGGAGTTGCATGAGTTCCTTGATTGTTTGTGCTCTTTCCGATTTTCCTCTGTAGGGTTGGCTTTGTAAGATCGGAAACTTACTTCTTCGAGCCTGATATCTTCTTTACACTCAGCATTGAACCAGGACTTTTCTTTAGGCTTGATGCTTTTTACTGTGATTTAAGTAAAAGCACGCATCCCTAGAAGAATCACATTTGTGGTCATTTCAGCACTGGCATCAATGTCACTATCGAGGAAGCATAATGACCAGTTAAAGTTTTGGAAACATATATTCAGGCCGTTCCAGTTGGCTTTCTCGTTTTGCCAAACGGCCTTGGTGGGAAGTTTTTCTTTTACTGGATAGGTGGAGGACGAGAAATTAGCTGAAATGACATAATAGTCCGAAGTGCCAAATGGAGAAGTTACACTAATGGTACATTTATCAGTATGAGAAGTAAGAAACAAGTCAAGTATGGGCGGCTTGCCCAGCAACATCCGGTATACGCGTTGGCACATTGATCAGTTGGGTAAGGTGATGTAAACCGGCTTGACATACCTTACTTCGGTATCTATCTATATATCTTGAATCAATGAAAGCTCTTTAATGACCAACAGTTCGATTTTCAAAGCAACTTGGATGGCTTTTTTCACCAAAAAGTAGAATCTATTCATACATCGTTCTTGTGAATAGAAGATTGTTGCGTTCAACAATTGAAATTGCAAATGAAATCTTATGGTATCATTCAATCACTTCTTTCTTTCTTGTGTAAAAATTAACTTTCCGAGTGTTTAAACCAAGAAGTGGTTTTAGATGGTTTCGAGTCAGTTCACAAAATTAATGCTGGTGTGCCTCAAGGCTCTGTTTTGTTTCCGACATTGTTTTCTATAAACTGAAATAATCTGCCTGAAACAATTAATTGACTTAACTAGTTCGCATATGACAGTACCTTACTTTTTCATACTCCATTCCAGATTCACATCTCTATTCTTCGAACGTCGCGTTCTAGAGGAGTATAGAGCTTCATGGCTTATTGACTTGTATTCTTCATCTGTTTACTTCAAAAATGTCAAAACAGAATTCATATTATTTTTTTGTTTTGTTATTACTTTTGCCTCATCTTGTAGTAGAATCTGAAGAAGAAAAGGTGGCAAATTACCAAATATCCAGGTAGAGCAACAAGCCTTAGTAAAGATGTATTTCAGTCAGAAAAGGAATAAAAATGTATTAGGGCACAATTAGTCAATTGATGTTTTTGAAAAGTTGACGGATAAGGTGATAACTGATAAGTTATTCTTATCGAATGGCTGCGTATCGTAGTGCTAGTCGGAGCTGAATGCTTTTATTCGTTTTAGTCGTTTTGAATGCAAGATAACGAAACCATAAAGCTATGATGGGTGTCATTGCAGATTGCAATTAAAAAATAGTAGAAGAAGGTTATGGTTATGTATGACGAAATACATTGTGTCTCTTAAAGAATGAAATGATTTCATTTGATTCAGACACTTAATAAAGAACGAGTTCTTAAACGTTTAAGCATGGACAATAGTTAAACCGTGGCAACCCCAAAATGTTGCAAGTGTAGCGACGTGCGTCTTTGAGTGCAATCAAATTTCGATACCGGGAAGTCGTAGGCAGCTTAATCTATCGTGCTAAAGCTAACCGTCCAGATATTTCTGGAAGGGTTGGGTTTGATTTGCCGGCTTTTAAAATGTCGATTAAAAAAAACGACCGTCGCTTCGACTATCGAAAAGTCGATAGGTAAAAATGCCGACTGTCGATTCTTATAAAGTCGATTTTGAAAATATCGACTCGTAAAAGGCCGACAGTGGCAAAGTGAAAAATGTTCAGCAGAGAGAACTTAGAAAAAAAAAACTTTGCTAACTAAAAATGCAGGGAAATACGTAGGTTTTCTAAGACAGTGTAAGAATGTTCTTCACCTTCCGATCAGACAACTATTTCTAGAGAATATAAAAGCAGCCAAAGCTATGCGAAACACCTCTGCATACCTATTGGACAGAATCCAAAATAGAGCATTAGGACAATAGCGTCCAAATATCTCTTACTTATTACTGCCTTAACCTTCACTCCTTTTTCAATATTGTTATATATATATATAAACCCGTGGTTTGGTGGTGAGTGTGTCGAACTGGTATGCCAAAGAGCCGCGGTTCGAATCCTCGTCAGAGCGACGTTTTTTCCTCTGCTCGACTGCATTAACACATTTGAAATAATGATCCACATGCTCCACGATTGCGAAAATGCTGAAAACTGGCACTAAACGAACACTGTTTTTATGCAGAATTCACAGGCTGTTCCACTAAGATCCTTCTCAACCGGCCTACAGAAGGTTTACAAAATTGTTAAATACAATACGTCTTAAAACACAACGAAATTTTCTCAGTTTATGTTTTTGTACTTTTTTTTCATTTTATTAAATAATGATTATCTATGTATAAATATTCTATCTTAAGCCGTACTAATTGAAAGTGGAATTCGTTGTCTAATTTTGTTCTTCCTTTCATTTCAAATTTTTTTTCTAAACGCTCGCAATTAACGCAATCCTCTGCTTGGGCTCCATCACCTTACAGATACTTCAAATGCAATAGTGGCTCAAATGCCTCAGAAGTCCTTAATGTGGACTCCTCTTGACCTGTGGAGTTTTAACTTTACTAAGCCCAAGCAGTTTCTTTCTTAGATTACAAGTGCAGTTCAGATAATATCACGTGGCGCCACCTAGTAATCAAAACCGCCTTAGTAACTTCTTACAAAATAAGCTATTTTCTTGTGAAACGACCCCATTGATTAAAATATCCTTACTTACACCTTACAATATCACCTTTCTACCTGTGAATATTCCGTCAAAATCGGTCCACAAATAAGAATTTTCCAAAAAATAAAAAAAACACCCGAGCGCCACCTAGTGCATAATTTAAATAGCCTAAGTTACTTCCTAGAACATCAAAAATTTGCCAGTGAAAGTACCGTCAAAATCGGTGCAGCTGTTCCTGAGATTTCCAATACCTTAAGGTGTACTTACTAGATGAATGATATAACTTTTAGATGTGATTGTTTACATAATAACAAACTACAAATATTTTTAATATTTCAAAATTTACTGATGACACACCTAAATTTATTAACACCTTTTTCAATTGGCCTCGATCTTAAGTGGTTATATAACTCATATACCCTCATATTGCAGACATACTTGGGTCTATCCCAAATTAATTTTCCTGGTTTTCGCTGTCCTCCTTTCTCCTTCAAACCATCATAAATCTTTAAATCATTTAGGACAGAGATTTTTAAAAGAATCTTATCAACCAAGGGGATTGCGATGACAATAGTAATTAAAAGGTGCAACAACAGCACACTTTTCGGGATACACCCTAACACCAAAAAAAAAAAAAAAAAAAAAAACAATTGAACAATACTAGGGTGCATTGATGAAAAGTATCCACACATCTACACTTTGCTTTTTGTTCCCATTAACAGATGTCTGTTCCTGGATCTGTGCAAACAGCTGTCTGCAGCAGCAGTCATCATTTTCGGATGTGGCACGGGCAATGGCTCCTACATCCTACCACCACGGTGCGGTACCGCACCGCATGCTGTTGGTTTATCATTGATTTGTATGCCTGTCCCCTATCTTTGTTTATTTTTCGGTGAACACGCCTTTTCATATTCGGTTTTCGGTCTGCTCATTTGCGATGGTTTTATTTATTAGCACGTCGGATTTTTAATCTTTTAACTCTTAAAAATGATTAATGATTCATGATGATCTCTCTGAGTCAAATTAATTTTAGTGAATTTAATATAAATAATTTATTATTTAGAAAAAGCATTTATTATGAATAATGTTGATTGTTTTTCAAGAAGGGTGTGAAAAAAACATTTCAAAAAGCATTTCACAAACCTGTTTTAAAGTAGACATGTGGATATGATGGCCCCAAAAAGACCGCGATTGGAATAGAGTTCACAGCAGTAATAATAAATTCTGAGCCCTATCAACTGTTGACTTATGCTATGCACCACGAATTATCAGTTCCCATGCCCCTACTTACTTACTTAATTAGGAGGCGCTACAGTTCGGGACGAACCTGGGCCTCAACCAACATGCCTCTCTAGCCAGCTCGGTCTTTGGCTAGCTGCCTCCAGTTACGCACTCCATTTTGGTCAGGTGGACTGAAGTTTTGTCTTTCATCATCCATTTTGAATGGTTCATTCTGCCTGACGGCGGGATTTTGGTCTTCATCGCCGTTTAACAGTCTGCAGAAATGGTCCTTCCATGTATTCAGCACCGACTGTGACTCTACTACGAGGTTTCTGTGCGGGTTTTTTTCCTTGGCACGTTCTTTTTACCTGTTGGTAAGACTTCCGCACGTTGTTCCTAGAGTAGCAACTTTCAATATCTTCGATCGCGCTCTTCTCTTCTCATGCTCTCTCTTTTTCTTTTGGAGAAGCCGGTGCTCTTCCCGTCTTTTCTGTTCGTAGAGCTCACAAGCAGCTCTCGTCTTTTTTGGCAGCGCCGCTTTATACACCTCTTGTTTGGCTGCGTGGGCCTGCCTGCATTCGTCATCGAACCAGAGGTTTCGTGGTGGTGGTCTGGTGAAACCTAGCACATAGCTTGTTGGGAGTGTTGCCACTAGTCTTCGGCACTTGATGCTGGCGGTACTGGATTTCTTGAGAGGTTACGGGATATTCGATCGGAATAGGTTCTGGCGGTTTCTTGCAATTGCAGCTTTCCGACGTCATACTTCCTCACATATTATTCCGTTTTTGTGGTGTTCGGGTTATTCGCATTCTTACCTTTGCTGCAACAAGGTACTGATCCGAATCGATGTTAGCTGCTTGGAAAGTGCGAACATCCAAGGTACTGGAGGCGTGTCTTGCATCGATCGCAACGTGATCAATCTGGTTGACGGTTCTTTGATCTGGTTGTCGCCAAGTCCCTTTGTGTATATCGAGATGAGGAAACCGTGTGCTTGCAATGGTGACGCCCCTACAGAAAAGGAAAACTGTGTTATCAAAGGAAGTTTCTACGAGTTCCTTGCCAAAACGTAGTTTCCAAAATATGACATTAAAATCCTATTGGGTTTTTTTACCAAAGCGTAGCCTACACGATACCACCTACAAAACAATTTTGCATCGGAAAAAACATGGTGTTATGCAACATTCCCACGTTTCATCCGTCATTGAGAAAACCTCCGAGAAACCTATGGTTCAACTTCGAATGTGCTCAGGCAATCAAAGCCAAAACAGTGGCATACAGGTTAAGGATCCGCTAGTATAACTAGAGTCTCTTATAATCCCTACGTTGGGTGAAGGAAGGTTGAGAGACGCTATCTCAGGAGAAAGAGACAAAAATTCTCAGAAACGTGAAGTTCGCGAGGTGCAGAGGTGCTTTCACAGGAAAGTTATTCGAAACTTCTGCGCCCTGGGCCTGCAAAGATTCGAATGGACTGTAAGATAGAAGTTAACCATCTGGAGGGACTACTTCAAACAGTTGTTGAACTATAAAGGAATTAGCGTTTTAAACATAAGATCCTGTCCAGAGTTTTACGTGAATGTCTTAAGCTGATAGAATAATGGGTCCTTAACAAGGTGGTTTTTTTGCCTTGAATATCTACGATTCTCATTAAGCGAGATACTGGAGAAGGCTCAAGAATTTAACATCGCACCCACATCCTGTTCATTGGTTTAAAGGCAGTCTATCTCAGTGTTAACAGGGATGAACTGTACCGAGCAATGTCTAGGCTTGTAATTCTTTCTTAACTGATACGTCTTATGCGGATGAAGCTGGAGAATTCTCTCTACTTCATCAAAATTGGTAGAGATACTGACATATTCAACACCAACAAGACGAAGTATATTTTTTTCTTCAGCAAAAGTCCAATCCGATCACCGACTTGGTTAGAACGTGATGTATTATTTCGAGGCAGTCAGTGAATTTGTGTACTTGGCGCTGCTGTAACCACAGGGAAGAACATCAGCGCAGAAATGAAATGCAGAATCACTCTTGCTAATCGATGTTTCTCTGGGCTAAGTTCTAAGTAAGTAATTGTCTAAAATAAGAACAAAGTCCTATAGAGAAGAACCGATGAGATACTAAACACCCATCATCCCGGCCCTGCAATATGGTGCAGAAGCATGGTCCACTTCTAATACGGATGAAAGGTCTCTTGAGGTATTCCAGAGAAAAGTAATAAATGCGATTTATGGCCCTGTTTGCCAGTCAGTAATTAACGAGTGGCAAGGAAGATACAACAAAGAATTGTACGTGCTGTACAGTGACATAAGCCTAGCAATAAAAATCCGTATCCATCCGCTAAGATGACGGAAGAACAGCGACGCTTCAGCGTGCAAAGTTTACGACAGCAACAACCGAGGAAGTCAGAAGCCAAGGCAAACTCCATTTCGATGGAGCGACCAGGTAGAAGAACAGAAAGACTTTCCACTGCTAACCGTGCATAATTGGAGACGGCAGGCTGGAGAAGCATATTAAAAGGCCCTAGAGTACCACGCTATGTAGCGCCACCAAAATCAAAAGTAGCTAAGGTGATACAGAGTAGTTCCCCGTGGCTTAGTGGTTAGTGTGTCGGACTGCTAAGCGAAGAACCTGGGTTCGAGTCCCGCTCATAGCCACCTTCTTTGCGGGGTACTGCCTCTTTCGAGCAACTGACAAAATCTCCAAGAGTAAATATTTGTCTCGAAAAAGTGCATCTCATCGAGCTGTTAAGCCAATAAATTTATTTATTTATTTAAGGTCATACAGACCTGACCTTCGTTGTGTTTCCTTCATAACTTACCGTTTGTGTAAGCATAGGGAACCAATAGAACCACAAGAAGAAATATCTTCCAAAAACAGCTTACAAACGTCTTCATCCACAGCGTGCATGTCTTTTCACCGTAAAGTAGAGCTGGTATAATGGGGGTTCAATGAAGGGACACTTAAGTTGCCAAAGGGGGTCTTTGTTACTCAATTGTCTCTTATGATGATGAAAAAGCAACTGGCAGGAGTTATTCTTCGTTGGATCTTACTGCTCTTGAAGTTCTGTGGAGTATTGCTTGGTGTTGCCCTTATTGAGCTCTAAGGCCGTCTTCCCCACATCTGTTTAATAACTCACACTCAGTGCTGCTGACATCACGCTGTCTTCTTCTGGTTATCTTAATATCCGGCCAACTCCTCTGACTCCATTGTTTTGAAAAAAAAATATGACCATTTCTGTAACCCCAGCACAGGAAACAATTTAAAACGAGAAAAATGAAAAAACGCTAGATTAAATGTCATAAGGTCAATACGCTGTGATCTTACAAATGTTTTTGTGCATTGACATTAATATATACCTTGTGAAAATCTGCGTTCACAAGAGATGTCAAAGGAAGTTGTCGACCCCATATTGCTCGTTCAACTGAGATTATGATTGCTTTGGAGTGGCCGAGGATGTGCATTTCAGGTAATCAAATTATGACATTACCTTCGCCCCACCTGGTATGTGCCAACCTTTTAACATGAAGTGATTTTGTTTTCCTTTTGATGTTCGCTAAGTAGCCAAGAAGGGGAGCTTACGGACCAGTGATTTTTCAAACTACAATATACTGATACTGACGAAGTATGAACAACCCCAACGATTATTACCAAATCAGCACACTAACCCACAATGCATATTGCGTATGGACGAACAACGACGACACAAAGCGACAGACGCACGAAACAAACAGATTGTTGCATTTTGTTTCTTATTTTAAAATAATCTGCACATCACAGAGAGGTAGCTGAGTGTTGATTTGAGAGCGAACCGAGTTAGTCGAGTTATGAGTTGAGCGTCGCTCGTCGCTCGTCGCACGTCGCATAATCCCGTGCGTGTTTTACTGATTTTATGATCCTCAAACTATATTTTATAATAAACTGTACTTATCTATTAATTAAATGTTGTGTTTTATCTTCCAACAAGATTAAAGAGTCAAGATCAAGTGCAGGATCATACATGCACGTACATATTTATACGACATTCTGTAATGATTTGTTTTTTTTTTTTTTGCATTAAAAAAAGAGAAAGGACACTGATGACTGCAATTTTTTCCTTTTGTGAAAGTGGTCATAATCGGGACTTTGGGGGACAACAACGAAGTTATCAATTACAAGTAACTATCTGGGCAAAGGTGCTTCAGTTAGTCCAAAACAAAAAAAAAACAAAATGAACCCAATAACGTCGTACTTAATAACGTAGCACCCAAAAACATTGCACAGAAAAAGCTTTTATTATTGAAGCTGAGAGGAAGAAATTTTGTTTTAGTTAATTTAATATAATTGGCAAACAACATAGAATATATGGACAATCCTTTGAAGTGGATGGTATAATTTTCGAATCAATTGAAAACTAATAAAAAATTGTGTGCCTTGCTTAATAGAGATTCCATGGAACCGGGGGTGGAATAAAGCTGTTTTAGAAAATAGGGGAAAAAGGGAGTGATATTTATGTTGTCAAAGAAAGTCATTCTTAAGAATTCCAATTACTGCCATAATACCTGGTGGGCTATACAAGCAACACTTAATTTCTAAAAACCGTTAGAGAGATGGGTCTGCGAGTGACTTCACGGCACAACAGCGTGCTTTTTGCTTACAATTTTACAAAAACAACGTTATATGTACAACGCCAATTGATTTGAATAAGAATTGTTCCGTGTGAGTGTCCAAATATTAATTTAATCGAAACTTGAATCAAGAAGTTTGAGCAAACGGGATCGACAATGAATGTTAAACAAACAGGTTGGCCACTTTCAAGAAGAAGCAATGGGAACATTCGAGAGGTTGAAATTTCCAGGGAGTCAGGGAGTTTTCCAAAGTTTGCGTGGTCGATTGCAGGAGTGCCAACGACCAGACGGGGTACATCCCGACGATACGATATCATTTGAAATAAATTGCACGACTGATCGCACGTACTTGCTCATATGTGAGGTTACACTCACACCGTTGAATAAAACTTAAAAAATATTAAGAGAAATATTCGATTTTTGTGACTTTTGATTCTTCGAAAAAATAACGTAAAATTATATTGGACGAAATAATTTAAATGCAATATATTTCTTTAAGAAAATTGAAAAATTGTGAATTTTTTTTCAAAATCGTAGGAACGGGTTTTAAATTAAACTTTTTTTTTCAAAAAATTAAAAAAGAACCAATAACACAAAAATGATTTAAATTTTAAAACAAAATTAAAAAAAAAATCAACTACCTGTTTTTAAAATATTGATTTTTTAAAAACAAAAATTTTAAAAAAATTATTATAAATACAAAAAAAAAGTTTTCGAAAATATTTTAAAGTGAAATTACGTAAGCCACCTACATCTTCTTAAATATCAAATTTGATTGTAATCGGATAACCCGTTATCGTGAAAGTTAAAGAAAAAAACCGGTCCTGTGAAGGCAAAGATAGGAGGTGTCGATTATCATTGGTTTTGAATGCTGGCAGATCAAAATGGCAAGGGAAAATCTCGCCGGGTAAAATATTCCAAATTCGTGTTGTTCGGCTAAAAAAGGATTCCTATATTTCACGGTACGTCCAAAATTGGGCTCAAGGGTGAACTGATGAGCATTCTTTGTGATACGAATATTACGGGAGAAACTTTTAAGGGGAGGAATGCAGTTGTCTACTTGCAGTGAACACTTTTTTATAAAAGAAACGATAAAATAAGGAAATATATGAAACATTGCGTCGGTGTTCGAGAGGGGCAATTATTTCAGCAGCAGTTCTATTTCCTACCAATCTTATCGATTTTGTATTCTATCAAGCAGGTGAAGCGATGTTTGCGATGTTGGCACCTGCCCAGAGGTGGGAGTTATACTCGAGTTTAAAGCGTATAAACGCTTTATAAATAGTAGCCAGATCAGATCAGATCAGATCTCTATCATCGTAATGTCATATTTGATTGTTACCTCGATTTTTTTTAATCTGCACGAATGCATATTCTGTAAAGTCGGTTTACGGACGATAATTTTACGTGATAACTTCATAAGGAAACATTGATGGCAGCAACAGCAACATACAGCATCATCAGCATGAGACTTATCAGCTTGAGTCATGTTATTTCGTATGTGTATGGCACGTCAAAAAAAATTTCAATAACGTTAAATAAATGATCAACAAAAAAAAAGTTGGTTGTTTGTAGTCGGTTTACGAACGATAATTTTACGTGATAACGTCATAAGAAAACACACGACCATTTTGGTACCGAAGGCGACAAAAACTCTGGAAACTTTTTTTACAAATGACCACGAAATATTTCTGTTCTTGAAATATTGCAATAGTTTTTCTATTCTTTCTATAAATTATTCTTCTGTGAACGTGGGTTATGTGCGTGAACTCATTCTAAACTACTTAGCCGATTTTGATGAAATTCTTGGTATGTGTTTAAATTTCATTGGTAAATCACTTACACTTTGAAAATTTTAATTACTAATTAAATTTCTTTTACAATTCTTATCTCTCCTTTTAATTCCCAATCCTTTTGTTGATAATTATTGTCTATTCTCTTCAAAAAAGAATCAATAACATTGAATAGCAAAACTAAAAGCACTTTCATTTCAATCTTTTTCCAGACCGAACTCTCCCACAACCTGCAACAGTTATCGGAAAAGGCACGTTCAACAACAGAGTTTATACAACGATTAAAAGGAATGAGTGACAAAGTTACGGTAAGCAATAAGACCCAGGAAAGCAAAGAGTCCTTTTAATTATAATTACTTCAACTTAAAAGCATTAAGATTGCATGTCACCAGGATACCTTTCGTGTCCTTTTTGTGTGGCTGCGAGCAGACCAATAATATTTAAGGACATTTATGTTAAAATAAAACTTTGTTTCTCTGTCTACTTAAACTAAGCTTACATAAGCTCATTTTGTCCAATTTTTTTTTTTGTGTTTTCGAATGGACACAGGATTCGTGTTTGGAGTTTGAAAGGCTGGTAACAGCTCAATGTGAGACTTTAGTACAAGCAATACACGACCGAAGGGAATATCTTTTGGAGGCAATCCGTATGGACAAGGATACGAAAATAAGGATACTTAAGGTTTGAATGGAGAATATTGAGATATATTGTAAGTAGATTGTCACAATTTTGTTCAATTTTAAAGGATCAACAGTCGAATTGCACTGGAAAATTGCAACAAACAACTGGATTGATACAGTTTTGTATCGAAGCACTTAAAGAGACTGATGGCGCTGCCTTCTTACAGGTAAGCTCGGCCGTTTATAGAATTGGAAATTGGTTTTGAGAAATTGAATGCTTGGCTTTTGATTTCAGGTTGGTTCTATGCTAATAAACAGAGTGGCAAATACAGATATGACTTGGCATCAAGAGGTCACGAACGCTGCACCACGTGTATCGCCAGTGGTTGATTTGACATTAGATGATGCACCGCTCTTGCGGGCTATTGATAATTTAAGCTTTATACAGATGAAACGTAAGTAAAAAGGCTGAGTTTGGATAAAAGCACTTTGTGATCCAGTAGTAGAAATAATTTCTATTAAATGTATGTGAATTTAGGTTTTAAGTCAATTCAAAACAAAACAACTTTATGTGCGGTCATAAGCGACTTTGACTTTTTCGTAGTTGAATACAATTTTATTAATTTAAGCTTAAAAATATGGTTTAAATCTGATTTTGTTTGTCAAGAATTTGATGTCAAACTCACGCCTTAATTTTAATTCTGATGCTAACAATTTCGAATTTTTTCTTGGCTGTAGGTTTTCGCGCTACATTTTTACAGTTTCTGATATAAAGTTCAGTCGGATTTTTCAGACTAAAGCTTTGAAACAAAGTCTAATAACATACACAAATTCAGCTTTGAAACCATTCCTTGAACCTTTTTAAACAACTGTGTTAAAATGGCTCACTCAATTATTTTTTTCATATTTTTTTAACTATCGGCTAGAAAATGTTTTTTTTTAATTTTGTTTTATTTGCGAAATTAATATCTCTCTGCCTTAAACAAGTTAAAAAAAATATATAAAATATGACTTGACAGGTAGTTAAATACAAATACGCGGTCACTTCAATGTTTTTTGTGTTTTTCAAATTTTAAAGTGACTCAAATACTTTGGAGTGAATAATTGAAAAAAAATACCTCAGATTCCAAAAACTGTGAAGCAGCATCATGAGGAGTCTCTGAATGAATCATTTAAAATAAAATATTTAAAAGTAAGTTTTTGGTGACACATCGAATCTTTTTGGTTCAAAATTGTTTTTTTTTTCTTTGAATGTGTTTATACATTTACGACTGGACCCCGAAAAATTGTCGTAGTTGAAGTGTTAAGTTGAATTGACAGGATGTGCTCTCTGAAATACTTTGTTGACTTGGCGTTTTATCTCTTCTTTCGAAATAACTTCATAGCAGGCAAATTGTTGAATGAGTGGATATAACATTTTCTTAATGTCTGTCAAATTGCACGAAAACTGGATTTAATCAAAAAGTTAGGATTTAAGAAGATCGAATTTCAAATAATCTCTTCAAGGTACCCTTACCCATTTGTTTCAACAAGCACTTCATGAGGTATTATTTAGGGAAAATTAACAAAGAAAAACAAAAAAATTACGCTAACAGCCTTTCTAGACGTAGAAAGAGTTTTCGTTAAAGTACATATTATTGCAATGCCACATGGAATTATTGCCCTATAAATGGATTCAACCTTATATTAACTCAATGCTAAAGAAATGCTAAACTGAATGACCTGTGACTGAAAGTTTGAACTGCGTTAATATTTGAACTCACGAAAACTATGTTTTGTACTGGAATTGTAAAAATTTTGACAACAACCAACCCAATTTAAAAGATTCTATAACTGTCGGTTTAATAGTATAAGAGATGTGATTAAAATTTCTTCGAAAATGTCTGCCCCAACAATTCCGACGAATATGAAGAGTCAAGAACTGTAAGGAAAGCAGTGAGACTTACGGATACATGCTGAAGCCATCGATCGCTGCCAACTTTTCTAAACAGTCGGAATCTCTCCAATTGTGTGGATAAAATAGCACCAACAAAGTGGAATCGCCCTCACCCACACACTATCAATCAATTGCAACTACACCCCTGCTTTCTCAGGTCATGAAAACGGTAATTACGGTCGATACATGTGTCGTAGAAAAGTGGATTCAATTATTCAAGGAGAATGCAAGAATATTGCACTTGATATTTCAAAAGCATTTGATAGAATTTGGCATCAAGCCCTTATATCGGAATTACGGGCATTTAGACGATCTGTTCTTCGTTGGACAATTTACTAACTTTCAAATCGCTTCATTTAACAAGTGATCGACGGATTCACGTTTGTTTGAATAGAAAGCTCTAGGCTCTAGGGCTTTATTTCGTCTTCAACACTATTTTTAATAATAATTAACGACCCCTTGTCAGCATTTCCCTGAAAGAATTCCATTTCAATACTCGGACTGCTATAAAATCCATGAGTTTATGTTTGATCCCAACTTCGGATGAACTTTTGAGTTTAGAGATTCTTCTGTGGAACGCTTTCTTCTGCTTTTTCATTTTTCCTTTTTTTATAATAATCCAATCTTTCTAGATGTGCGTCACACAATCGCTTTCTGAAAGCAAAACTTTCATGTTGTGATGACCTGAAAAGTACTTTCGTTGCTTCCCTGAAAACGCTTTCACAAGAAACACTTTCGTTGGGTGAGTAAGTCATGAAAACGTTTTTGAGAAAGTAAATAATTTTTTGAAAGCACTTTCCGCTTTCAGAAATTACTTATGAAAGTGATTCGCTTTCTAGAAAGTGAACGTGTGTTTTTTCAGCTGAATTGGATTCTTTGTCATGCCCAAGCAGTAACAAATCACTTGTAGCAAGCATTTACAGCAATCGCTTTTATCGATTCTATAGAATGTCAATTTATTTATCAACCGAATAGCAATAGAATTTCACTTCATTCTCTTATTTATTTCGAGTAGTCGTTCATTTATAACTTTGAAAACTTTTAAAAAGGCTCTAATGATTTAATTGAAATCACATCACATCAAATCAATTGAATGCAATCTTTAAATGAACTAAATGGAAAACCCAATCAATGACTTCAAAATGAAGGGTAACTTCATATTTTAAAGTTTATATTATATTGAATTCATAAATATGATTGAAGTCAATATGAAGAAGTTTTTCATGTGACTTCAATGTAATTATTCTAAAATGTTTGCATTCTTTTACTCTGCTTTGGATAAACAATAAATAATAATTGAAACTAAGCTCAGAGTGGCAAATTTCACAGCATTTACATACAGAACACTTTCAGAAAACATTTTTGAAAAATTTTTCGAAAAAATATTAAATTTTTTTTTTCTAGTATGTCATTATAAGGGAATCTGTAGTTTTCATCTGAGAAGTCGAAAAAATTGGGTCCGGAAATTCCGTCCGTCTGTCTGTTCGCGCCTCTACAGCCTAAACGGATTGGCCGATTTGCTTCAAACTTGGTATTTAGTATTTATTTGGTAGTATCTCGGGGGTGTTTTTCATTTTTACTCTAGACCGAAAAATAACGGTAACTGCCATACAATTTTTAACAAAAAGTTTGATTTTCTCGAAAACGGCTCTTACGATTTTGATAAAACTTTCAGGGTTTTATTTTTTACAACAGTACATCTTTCAGTTAGAATGAATTTTTCGAAAGTTGTTATAAAACGGTACCTCTCGTAGAACCGCTTTTTTCAAATGCGGTTTTATCGTAAACAATTATCCCGAATTCAATAAAATTTTCCACACAGGAAATCATTTATAATTCAATTAATATTACATTTCAAAATTTTCAAAAACTTTTTTTCGATTTTTTTAAATTTTCTAAAAAAATTGGTTTTCGAAACGGGTTGATTGAATTTTTCTTAAATAATTTTACCAGGTAAAGACTACAGATTTCCTTATTATGACATACTAGACAAAAATTTAAAATATTTTTTCGAAAAGTTTTTCAAAAAAAAACACATAAAAAAACTAGTCGAACGATTTTCAGTATTTTTTTTCTTCGATAGATATTTAGTTTTTAAAATTTATTGCATACTTAGCTTTTCCGAGAAAACTCTTAAACTAATTAAAAAAATTAAAGAATTTTCAAAAAAAAAATTATTTTTTATTTTAATAGACGTGTGATTTTCAATCTGGCAATACTTTTTTGGAGTTGGTCTTTTTCACAGCTGTCACTTGAATTATGCTCAATTTGGTTTGTCATTTCATAATGAATAGACTTACTTCTGAACAACGTTTGCAAATCGTGCAAATTTATTACCAAAATAATGGTTCGGTTCGGTAGAGTAGAGTATCGAACAAGACCCGAATGAGTCCATCCGCCATCGCGCGCAACAATCGGAGATGTGCCCATCCACTTTATGGAAGATTTTGCGGAAGGATCTTGGTTTGCAGGCTTACAAAATCCAACTCGTGCAAGAATTGAAGCCAAACGACCTTCAATCGCGTCACACGTTCTGTGAATGGGCCCAAAACGAGATGGCCACCGATCCCTATTTTCACAAAATTGGGAAAATTTGGCCTCTCGGCTGGAATTTATTCGAGCCACCCGCGATGGTGACTTACCCGAAATTCTTTTTAAGACATAAAGGCAAATCCTTATCTTTATAATAAAGCTAAATTCTTGGCCATAACATTAAATTATACTTATGCGTTTTATTTCTTCTTGAAAACCACACGTCTAAAAATCACCCTTAATATACATACATATGCAGCCACTAAACAATTATCTAGCATAAAAACAAGTTCGTGCGACCCAGTCGTGCATTTTTTTAAATTGTATTCGACGATGTGATCGCACATATTTGCTTCTAGTATTGTACCGTATTAATGCAAATTTTTTAGGTAATACATCTTTTTGAAATAAGCAATTAATAATTAAATAAATCCAGGTGGTTGAACCGATTGTTTTAAACACAACCCTGATAAGGGCTCGCCAGTGAGAATTCAGCTGGGGAGGCTCTCATTTATGTGATAACGCCACTGGGTAAGCGGCTTCTGTTCAATTTATATTTTCAGTCCAGGCCTTATGGAAGAGAGCTTTCAAACACTCTGGTACCTGAACGTGGTGTTTGCATCGCACTCAAACTAAGAAATTGCCATTAAAATAAAAAACCAGAACACCTGAGTTGCATTGAAATAGTTTTTGTAATATTCCATAAAGCCTCATACATTACACGATGAACTGCCTGCTCCCCGACCGTGAGTGTAAGGAGACTGATCGCCAATTTGCCTCTCGTTTATTGTTTATTAAAATAAAACACTGATTCAGAGTTACCATTCCAAACTACAATACCTTTTTCTTCGGTTTTGTCTATGGAACTTTCAGAATCGAAGCTTTCTTAGAGCTTTTGAGAGCATATATTTTATAATTCTTACTACGGCAACCTTATGAGAGCTTTGAAATGGAGATAGCTTATTTAGATCCATTATAGTATGGGTGAAAGGCTATACTGAAAATACAAATTGAACAGAGTTTAGTTGAAAACACACCATTAATGGCTGGATCATGCAGAGTTATGTTGCAACATATTATTCCTTTTCTCATCAATTTTTTTATGACTTAAGCATTAATGATGTGTGGTTTCAAAAACGAAGACGTTTATCCAGTGGCGTAACTGTACTCTGTTCAATTTATATTTGCAGTAGGAACAGGGAAGATAATATCCTTTCACCCGTACTATTTAAATTGGAATTTGTATGTTCTGTAAAAGTACAGTATTGCACTGATCTATAGTGATGCCACTTGTCTTAATTACAACAATATTTAAGAAAGTCAATTTTATGATATACACACAGAACTACTCTTCTTAGTTGAGAGTTTTTTTTTAATAATTGGGTTCAATGAGGTTGAAAATATTTTGAATAGTCCTTATTTTTTTCTTAATTCTTTAAAGTTCACAGATATTTATGTTTCTATTAGTCTTGTTTTAATTTTTTTACAATACTCGTGTAATAATGTTTAATGTTATTGCTATTGCAAAAATCAAATAAAAGTAAACCATAAATTCACAAATTCCATTTTAATATTTAATAATTAAATATTAAAAAAATTCAATTAGCTGTGCTATACATACATTCATTATTTTGTGTTCCATTTTTGTATTTATCTTCTGCTTTGCTTTTTATGTGAATAGCTTCTAAGGATGGAGATGGAAGATTGCCAGCAGGTGAGAGATGTAATAATTATTTTTTAGAAACATTTTTCATCTAAATGCATCATACATTTATCCCAATTGTATATAAAACAAGTGCACATATGCTTTTACTTTTAAATGTTTTGTTTTATTGTTTAATTAATAATTTGTTAACATATTCATTTGTTTGTATTAAAAACAAAAAAAAAATAATTTTGTCATCATCCTCAATTCAGCAACTTCCTCCCACATCAGCTCGAAAGGCAGCTTTTTTTCTTCTTTGTTTTTTTTTTTTTATTTGTGTTAAGGAAGTTTGGAATCATTTAATAAAATAAATGTTTGATTTAACTAAAAGCCACTCAAATCAGACATCTCATTTGTAATTGGTATTTTTTCTCCATTCTCCTAGCCCCTCTTACACCAACAGTGATTCCAGAGAATTGCTCGGCTGAAAACAATTCCGTAACAGTAGCGTGGCAGGCACCAAATCACTGCTCTGTCGAAGGATATGTCCTCGAATTGGACGATGGAAGTGGTGGTGAATTTAGGGTAAGGTACCTATTTTCAATCAAAATAAAGAAAACAAAAATTAAGAAAATAAATCAATCGATTTACATATTTCATTATTTTAAAAGGTGTTCCAACGTAACTCTCAGAATCTTTTTAAATATTTATATGAATTCGCTCAATGTAAATATTGAAACCATCTGCTTGTAAATTTCACAGGAAGTCTACTGTGGAAAGGAAACAATCTGCACAGTAGATGGATTGCACTTTAACTCCATGTATAATGCAAGGGTAAAGGCGTTTAATAGCAGCGGCGAAGGAGAGTATTCGGCTTTGATTGGACTTCAAACAGCAGAAGGTTCGTTTCTTTTTTTCAATTTTTAATTTTTTCTTGAAAATTTAAATAAATTGGTTGCCAAAAAGTATGCAACAAAATGGAAATTTATCTCGCATTTATAAATGGGCTTTTCTGATTGCATAGTTTTTGGAGTTGTTTTTAAATGGAAGATGCCCAGGGTTTACTTGTTGTTTTTTAAGCAAACATTATTTTTTTGAAGATTACATATTTAAATTAAAAAAAACCCTATATATAAGATTTTTTTTATTTCCATTAACAGTGGCTTGGTTTACATTCAATCCACAACTGAGCGGAGGATCTGGCAACGGGTTAGTCTTCTCCAATAACAATTCAACAGTTTCAGTTGAGGGTTGGGAGCATCGTGTGGCTCTTGGATCTGTAGGATTTTCTCGTGGAGTTCATTATTGGGAATTTACAGTCAACAATTATACTGCGGATACAGATCCAGCATTTGGAGTCGCTCGTATCGATGTTAATCGCAATAAAATGCTTGGTAAGTATTTCTTTTGTTATCATTAACACTAATGTTTTGAAATAAATGATAGTTTGAAACATGTTCTGAACTCGTACAATATAAGTCTAACTTCTGACTTAAACATAAGCAAACTTAATGAAGAAACTTACTGCAGGTTTGAGCTTCAGCTCTTTTGTTTCAGAAATGGTTTGTCTTTGTATATAAAACACTAAATAGTATGTAGATAAAAGGTATCTATTTACTTTTTTTTTTTATGATCAACTGTTTTAAGCTTTTTTCAAGCTAAAAAAACACTAACGAAGTAACTTTAAAGAAAAAGGTTCGAACCTCAACTATTTTGTCTTATCATTGGATGTGATTTATTGATTCAAAAAATCATTTTAATTTTTGTATTATAATAAACTTGTACGTTATACAGACACCAGAAAAAAGCATATTTAAAATCTTTTAAAATAAATTAGTGTTTTTTTTTTATAAAAAAAATTGAAATATGCATAACAAATTTGTGTTTCTTTTGAACTTTTTTTTTTTGTTTCAGGCAAAGATGACAAGGCCTTTGCCATGTACATTGACCGTCAACGTTCATGGTTTCAACACAATTCCGTACATGAGCGGAGGGTTGAAGGTGGAATTACAACTGGCAGTACAGTTGGTGTTCTCCTGGATCTAGAGCGCCACACTTTAAGTTTCTTAGTCAATGAAATGCCCCAGGGATCGGTTGCTTTTCGTGATCTCTACGGAGTTTTCTATCCGGCTGTAAGTGTCAATCGTGGTGTAACTCTTACTCTGCATACAGCATTAGATGCACCCCAAATGGACTATCATTAGCTTTCTCTAGCACAAAAAAAAACAAACACAGATAACTCTCAAAATTATGCAAAGCAAATATTCCATTAGAAGTTCATAGAATGCAAAAATAGTTTTAAAAATAAATAAATTATAAAATAAAAAATTGAACATGGTATCCTTACAACATATCCCACATAATGATCTCGATTATTTGATTTTTATGCAAATGATTTGTTTAATTGCAATCATAATAAAAATAATTACGTAAAATAATTTTAGAAAATAAAATTAATAAAATATTTCGGAATTGTTTAATTGCATTTATAATTATAAATTAAATTATTATATTTATGCAAATTTAAATTATATAAGGTATAAAGATATTTTTAAAGTTGTGTTACTATTAAGTATATTGTACAAAATTATTTCTTAAAATAAAAAAATAAATAAAACCTATCATAAGAATATACACAATACAATACACATACATTTAAGCACCAATTCAATGCATTTTGACATTTATTTTTGTTTCGCAAAATTAAAAATAAATGTGAATGAAAGGATTTGATTTTAATTTTTTTCATAATTAAAAAAAACATAGATTTTTAAACTTATATTTAACACATTTAATTTAAGCAATGTTATGGGAATGAATTAAATACATAAGAAAAATATAACCTGTACACGCCATTTATCTGCTATACAAAGAAATTACATCAAACAGTCATTAGATATGTTAAGTGATTCATGAAATACAGGAAGTTATGTATGATTATGTAAATAAAGTTTTAATAATTGAAGAATATAATAAATAAAAATTAATAATTTATGAAAAAAAAATTGTTTTGGTTTTCTTCTTTTTTACTTGCGTTTATAGTTACTAATAAGGCAAGTTATGGATTCGTACAAAAAAAAATTCTAACAATTAAATATGACACTACGATGACAGAGAAGTCGAAGTGTTTGCACCTCTGCAGCCTAAACGGATGGGCATATTGGCTTCAAACGTTGTATTTAGTATTTATTCTCATGTCCCCATCCCACACCGAGGGTGCTACCGGTGTTTGTGTAGCGTTGGCCTATTCCCATCCTGCCTGGAATTCGGACGGCCTTCATTTTCGAGTTCCCCAATCCATACCTTGCCCTATTCGGAACCAACATGATGACTCATGGCAGCGGCTACGAGCTGGCTCGAAAGTTACTCGCGATAGAAGACTTCCTTACCCTGCCGAGACAAAGTCGGTTACAGTGTATACGCCAACAGTTAAATTTTATTTTCTTTCCCTCCTCCGAACCTAAGCCGCGGATAGCCAGTCGACCCCATCAAACCTCAGAAATGCTACGGAGGAGGAGAACAAGTCGTCCGAGCACCCAAGACCGCTTAGTCCAGGCAGCACCCGAAGTGATCCTGGATCCTCCTAACCAGGTCGCCTTTTGCTAAAGGGTGAATAGCGATTTGTTTTCAATCATTTCCATTAAATGCCTTTTAATGTAGGTTGTAGGTAGCCGCAACAAACCATTTTCCCGATTTCAATAAAATTTTGCACAGGAAGTCATTTATAATTCAATTAATATTGCATTTCAAAATTTTCAAAAAAATATTTGTTCGATTTTCGATTTTTTTAAATTCTGTCTGTCTGTCCGTCTGTACGGATGTATATTGAACTACAACCTAAACGGTTTGGCCAATCGTCTTCAAATTTGGAGCATAATACATTTACATCCATACAGCGTGCGACAGTATCAAGGTGTTGGGCAAATGTTC
The DNA here is from genome assembly GCA_963971375.1 of Platycheirus rosarum. Taxonomy (NCBI): domain Eukaryota; kingdom Metazoa; phylum Arthropoda; class Insecta; order Diptera; family Syrphidae; genus Platycheirus; species Platycheirus rosarum. The sequence goes on from OZ020507.1 coordinate 29,580,524, forward strand.
CCTGGACCTATGATTCATCAAACGACGAACCATAGCAAAGGGCAATTTGTCGACAAAACGGACCTTACTAACACAATAAACGACTTGGAAAATCAAAACAGACTATTAAAAAAAAAAAAAAACAATTTTATGCCGACGGACATTAATCCACCTTCAATAGCACATGGCACTTTTAGTATCTTAACAATTGTCTTGAAAGAGAGTACAAAGGCGATTTGGGCCTTGTCCTAAGTGTCACGTCGTGTGATCGTCATTGTTTTGCATGTCATTGCCATGACCAAAACAATGACAGGCACCGTGACACATCACTCTTAGGCCACTGCAGTGACAAATTGCCGCGACCGTGTGACAGGGTTCACTGTTGATGGGACACCGAGACACGTAGCCTGTCGCTGCAAGGACTGTGTCCCAACCGTGACACGGCAGGAATTTCTGCGATGTCATTATTTGTCACGATTAGGCATTCGGAGTTGAACACACTTTTATTCAATAGCTTTGGTTGTGCTATCGGATTTGTAATTTCGTATACCCAAAATACGAGTTGATGGCGAGATGATGAAAAAAAAACATTTCCTTTCAAAGAAATTTGCAAAATTTTAACAAAATCAAGAAAAATATATGTATTACCACAAAAAAAATACATGTTTGTGAATTGTTTTCAATTTTAAAAAATATTTTAAGGTCGTTCTTAGAATTTGTATATTCAAACGTTGTCAAACGTGTAGCGTCAAAGTTTAAAGGCCTCTTTAAACAGAGCGCGTTTCAACGCTACGTTATAATATACAGCAATACCGTGTTAGAGCAGATTATTTTTTTAATTGTTTTGAGAATTAAAGTTAAACAGAGCTTTGAAGTTATTTAACGCGACGTTGAGATTATTTTGGCGCGGTGTTTTAACACACAGTTGGAGAACGTTACACAGACCTGTAAGCAGTGCGTTAAATGTTTGAATTTGTAAACAAGCACTTAAACTTGGTCAAACAAAAGACTCGAAAGAGTTTTGGAAAGTGGCAAAAGAAATTAACGGAACAAATTTTACAATATGTACAGGAGTATCAGCCGAAATTTTTTCGATCCACTTCAAAAATCTACTTTATTGAAAATCTGGTCTACTTTTGTATGTATTCTAAACCCTTTTCTACTGACGAGATCCTAGAATAACACTGTATGAAGTTCAAGATGTAATCACTAACGCGAAGAACGGTAAAGCATCTGGTAAAGACGGAATTCCATACGAATTCTTCAAAAACTCGTTTATATGTCGACTTAAAACATTCTTCCACAAAGTTTATTTGAATGAAAATGTATCTTCATCGTTCAAAACTTCTACGATATTCCCGATCCACAAAAGAAGTAGATTTGAATAATAAGAAAATTATCGCGGAATCTCGTTTATGAACGTGCTGGCTAAACTGTTTTGTGGAATACTCGCCAATAGACTAGAAATATGGCTAGAATCGAACAGCATCCTTTCGGAATTTCAAGCTGGGTTCAGGAAGGGATACTCAAGCGTGGACCATATTTTCACGCTGACATCCATTGTAAGAGCATATCAAGCGAGAAATAAAAATTATACGCATTATTCGTCGACTTCAAGTCAGCGTTTGATCTTGTAAATCGTAATGCACTTTCTTACAAACTATCGCAATTAGGTATATCCACAAAGTATATTCATGTTTTGAAGAAGGTGTACAGAGACTCAAAAGCAGCTGTTTGGGATGGTTCGCACTACTCACAATGGTTTGAAACAGACTCTGGTGTGAAGCAAGGATGTCCTCTAAGCGCTCTTTTGTTCTCGTTATTTATTAACGATGTTGTAACGCACTTACCAAGAGGAATACGAATTGTTGAAAAGATAGTTAATGTACTTCTATACGCTGATGATATAGTGCTGCTGTCAGAATCACCCGAAAATCTCCAATTGATGATTAACCGCTTAGCCGAGTATTGCAGTAAATGGGAGCTCGTTATTATCACGGACAAATAAAAAGTGGTGCTTGTTTCTAGATCTTACCAGAACCAAAACTCGTGTCCTCAGTAAGATTTGCGCTAGAAGTAGAAGCAAGTAATTCAGAAAGCAATTTTATATTCACAACTCAAGCTTAACTTAATGGAAGGTAAATAGTTCAACGATTCGATGAGTTACAAAGAGATATCGTTAACCAGATGCAAACTATTAGCTCTCAATGGGTGCCCGTACAATGGAAGTTTAAATCAATTTTGCACTCTTTGTAATTTGAAAGCCAAAGAAGACTGTTTTCATGTTATAAGTGTATGTCCGATTTTTATTCCTCAATGTCTCTCATATTTTGGAAAGAAAACGCTGTCAATGAAAGAAACAATCTCAACACTGAATGATACTAACTGGAAGATACTCTACTATTTTTTAAAGAAATTTATAAATACAGAACGTTATTAATTACTGAATTTAAGTAAAAGCATTTAATGTTACTATGTATATTAAAAAAAACTTCTTGGTTCTTCTTAATTCAATAAAACTCTAAAATGTATCTACGAAATAAGCAATAAAATGAATTACTTACTTACTTACTTATTTGAATTTTGGTTTTCATTTTCTCACAAAATATGTATACATAATATGTAGTTAAACTGATTTAAATAAATGTCCATTTTCCTTCGATTCATTTCCGATTTTTTGCCATATCTGGTTCTTCGGAACTGTATTCTTACACAATTTATTATTTTCTAGCACATTCTATCAGTTTTTCCATGATAAACAAATGAAAATGATACAAAATAAGTCAAAACAACAATATAAATGACTTAATTCTCAAAAAATAATCTTTCGTAACGCGGCGTCAAAAAAAATAATTTGTAATTTATTCCAACGCCACATTTTGACTCCGCATGGGATATGTATTGCGGTATATTACAATGCGGCGTTGAAACTTGCGGCGTCAAAACAGTTATGTTTGACGAGACGAGCTCTAGCTCTTCAGCTCTTAATTTTCGCATTAGTTTTGCGCAAAAACCTTCATTCTCACGTCGCAACAACCAATTTTATTTATTTATTTTTTTTATTAATTTAATTTAGGTAAATGAAACACTTCTATATTTAACCAAAACAACCAAGACACAATGACTCATTTGAGTGACGCCGTGTGATTGTCACTGCTAAAAATGATAAATGTCATTGCAGTTTAGGCTCACCGCCAACGAACATCTGTTTGAGAGTTGTCACGTCGTGTGATCGTCATTGTTTTGCTTGTCATTGCCGTGACACCGAGACACAAAGATCACCGTAACACACTTTGGCATGAATTGTATTTTGGGACAACAATGACATACATGTGTCATTCGTGTAATAGTCACTGTAACTAGCCTTGACACGATTACCTTTGTCACGGCAATTATGGTCGTAGGACCTATTTTGTTGTGATGTCACAGTGTCACGGCAATGAGATATTACAAGGACCGTCTATTACTAGCTTAAGGAGTAATTTATTAATTCGTTTACAAAAAAGTAAGTAAGGGACGAATACTATTTTATATATATACTCTTTTATCACTCAAAGAAAGGTTTTGCATGATAAACCCTTAATTGAATCAAACAAAATACTGTCAATATTCGATTCTGTCAACCTAACAGTTTGTATCCAAACAAAAGTACGTTTCTAAAAAAATATCTATGAAAAAGATGTTTTCGTAATTTTCAATTTTCTCGAAAATTAGAAGACCAAAAGACATCTGGTTTTCACTGTTTGATCAAAACAAAGCGTTTACATAAAACCTTTTACATGAACATGAAAAAGAACAGGCGCAAATTCCCAAAATAAGAAAAAGAACAAGAAAAGAAAAAGAAATACAAAAATAGGCGGAGTTTTGTTATAGTAGAAAGTAGATGTAGATATTGGGGTGCGTGCGTGTGGATTTAACGAGAGGGTTTGTGTGTGTGAGTTAACAGTCTGTATGTTGGTGTTGCTGCCATCAATGTTTTATTATGGCGTTGTCCGTAAACCGACTTTACAGTCAACTAGCTCTTTTTTTTAATTATATTTTATAAAATTGACCCTCCTGCATATACGGGTAGAGATAGACCCCCCCCCCCCTAACATAGTAAAAAAAAGGTTTGCATTTATCTACAAAAATCCGTTTTCAAATCGTGGCGCCACAGTTATCGTACTCCCCCAAAATACTATGTGCTTGTTGCGGAAACCAATAACTTGAACCATTAAATGAAAACCATGCGGAGCGACAAACATTTAAAAAATATCATATTTCGTTCATCATAAGTTGCTAACTTATATTATGCAAATGTAAGATTGTAAAGCTTTCACACCCTAGAATATAGAATAACTCTTATCCCGAATAAATGTAACCAAGTGATCGAAAATCTGTAAAGCAACTCGAATGGGATGCCTTAGAGTAATTTTTGAATTGATAAACTATTCTACTATATTCTTACGGTCTTCAAAAAATTGCAACAATGTTGTCTTTTGTTGTTGCACCATTGAAATATATTCAATGATTGAATAGGACAAGCCTTTTTGTCCATCAATAGAATAACTTTTGAACAAAATATGTAAGATTGATCCACTCTTATATATTCAATCCTGAAAAAATGCACATCTCAGCTTTAGCAAAAGAAAAAAAAAATTAAACAAAATCAAATAAAAACAAAACTTGTGCCACACGGTTAAGCCTCTGTTTGTTTTGTTTCCACATCAAGTCATCTTGAGCTTATGCCACAGAAAGCCTATCTTTCTTCGTTGGATTTTGATCTTTTTTTTTTTGTCCAAAGATCACCTGTGCGTTGTGCCCCACTACTAAGCTAAGTAGTAACCATCCATCCGAGAGACACACTGCATCGCATTTTGCACAGACCTTATAGTAACAGTTACCTATCGTACAGCGTCGCGTTCGTATGTTACATAAGCCGCAAGCAGCATTCAACACAAAACAATGGGTCTTGCATCGTAATAGAAGAAAAACGTCACTCATATAAACAACGCTTTTTTCCGCGAATAATGTTGTACGTTCGGCGGTACAGAAGCGGACAAACTTAATTACGTCTATGGTATTTGTACTTCTCGCCTTAATGGTTGTTGCCGGTTCCGTGGAAGTAAATTACTTCACCGAGTATCGCCCCAAATAACCGTGTTCATATGAGTGCTTTGATCATGACATTCAGTGGAATCAACTCAAAGAAAAATTTAAATTAAATTTAGCTTGCATTGCAACACATTTCGTTTTTTTTTTTCTAGTGAAGCACAATTTTTTAAGGCGAAAGTGAATTATTTAACTTCAACTTGGTGATTACCATAGTTTACAACAGCAATGTGAATTATGCTGCATTAGTGTGTGTGTGTGTGGAAAACAAAATTGGAAAATTTTGTATTGAAGTATTTGAGCGGAAGTGTTGAAAAATTAGCAGAAAATATGAAAAGTGATAATGTTTTTCTACAGTTTGGAGTTTGGTTGTTGGTGGCTGGAAGTGTTTCATCGTTTACACTGAAGGTTCCTTCGACTTATTCATTGAAGAATCTCCTTAATAGTGTTCTCATATCGAGCAATCCAATATTGACTGGAACTGGAAGGTTCCTGAATTCAGATGTACTGGAGGATGCATCTTTAATAACGGTAAAAAAAATATTTAAAATTAAAAAAAAATCTTTATTTTTAATCAAAATAAAAATTATTTTTAAATTTATATTTAAAAAAAATAATTCACAGTAAAATCTCTCATAAACGGACAGTCTTGAGACTAAATTTTACTTCTCTGCTCTGCCCTTAAGATGTCGTCACACAATGAAAGGAAAGTGCTTTCAGAAAGTGTTTCGAAAATTATATTTTAACATTTTCTTGAAAGTACATACTTTCAAAGAGCAGTCACATTATGAAAGGAAAATACTTTATGAAAGCGACTTTTTAGTTTTAAGAAAGCAACATTTCTGAAAGTACTTTTCTTTTCGTCAGAAAGCGATTTCTTAAATTGTTTTGTGTGTAAACAACGGGTACGGACTGTAGATTTGCCACTCTGGGCTTAGTTTTGTTTATTGCTTATCTATGGCAGCTGGACAATGGAGTTCGCCGAGGAAATTTTTTGCGAAGAAGAATTATTGGATTTCCATGAGTTAATTGTTATAGAAATAATTCTACGGATTTCAAAGCATGTGATAAACAAAATGCTTTGTTCGAAAGTTTTAAGAACTTGGTTCTGAAAATTCAGTACCACGCAACATGAGATATTTGGAACATTAAGCGTGGTTTTGATGGCTTGATGGCCAACGCCAATTACAAATTTGTTTATGTCAACATTGGAGCAAACTCTTTTCGAGCTGCAAATTGAGTACACATTGGAAATAAACTCATAGAATTTTCCACTAGATAGAACGTTGCTCGGTCGTTAAATGGCCGTGCCATCGCAATATCGTTGAAAACGCTTTTGGTATCGCATAATGCTCCCTGGCCGTGTCTCCAACAATCGACGGAACACAATTCTGGCATTGTCCGGATTGCCTGACATAATCAACAAAATCGTGTTGAAATCGAAAGACGAATTTGATGATATTCTTGCGTGATCCAATTATTTTCCAAACCATCATGTGACTCATTTTAATATGCACACAAAATTTCATCCAAATCGGACGTTTAGGAAGGTTTGGATGACATTTCCATTATGTGCATTAAGCAAATTATTTTTTTGTTTGGAAAAAAAACTTTTTTGAGAAAGCTTTATTTTCTATTTTTTTTTTTTTAATTTTCAAAGTTTTGGATTTTCACTAGAGAAAGTGATTTATTTTAGCTATAAAGTACAGGATTTTCTTATTTTGATATTTCTTTTTGTTTCAGTAAAGCCGTTTTAGTAGGACTAAGTGATCCTCTTGCATTTTCATAGTACAAAAGTGACCCCAAAGGTTGTAGTGGGTGCAAGCTTTCCCATACATACCAAAACTTTGTTGTTGGATATACTGAATTAAAATATACCCACATATACTCAACCTCGCACCTACTCCAAATTATATGGTGGCCCCAAGCCAGGGGGTTGCAGGGGGTAGCATGCCCCTTTACCTATATTTGTTTGTAATTATTCTGAATTAATAAATAAATTGAGTAATTGTTAATCCCATGATAAATTCCAATTAAAAAAAAAATACAAACAAAATATTAAAAACAAAAAAAATCTTTAAAAACAAATTTTTTGTTTTCATTTCCTTGCAATTTTTTTATGTTTTTTAGGCTATTTGAAGCACAAATCAAAAAAAAATTCTAACTCAATGCGTACAATGGAAACCCGCCCCTTTGTTTTTTGTTTTGCAAATAAATGTGTGTAAATAACCAAGTTTTTCTCTAGGGCTTTACTTGCGTCCTCATAAGAATCAGAACTGCCTTTTTTAAAAGTCCTTACTCTTGTTATTGATGCAACTTTATGGTTAATTGAATAAATTAACTTATTTTTCTCTCCAGGTTTTGGGCATCAAATATTATTCGGAGTAGTTGTACCTTAAGGTTCGTTAAGTGAACAGCGAGAAATGAAAATATAAAAATCTTAAACAAAAGAGTTGAGCTTAGAACTCTAATATGTGTATTTAACACGATCATCATAATTATCATCAGCGCAAAAGCATAAATCTAGTCAAGGTTTCCATAGACTCTGGCCGAATCTGGGGTCTAAATCAACCTTCCAACATTAGCAAGGTCTCCCACGGTGCCGTTTACCATAATAAGAACTGTAAGAGTATTTCCAAGCTGGTTAATCTTTGCTCATAGAAGAGGAAAAAATCTGCAATATCCCAAAGGCAGTAAAAATGTTTGGTCATTTGTAAAAAAATATTAAAAACTCCTCAATATCTTCGGTTCTAACGCAGAGAAGGCAAACTTGCTCGCAAAAAAATTTTAAAAATTCCTCAACATTTTCGGTTCCAACGCTCATCGCTTGTTTAATTTAATTTAAGTATAATTCCCAACTCTAGGAAGGTGCTTCGCAAACTTCGTTACACCTGCTCGATCGAATACAAATACGAGCGTTAAGATTAATAGGAATAGAACTGCCTCTGAAACAATTGCAACTCTCGAACACCGTCGCAATGTTTCATGTCTTTCCTTATTTTTTCGTTTCTTTTATAAATAAATTGCACGACTGGATCGCACGTACTTGGTCATAGTGCGGTTATATCGTCGAATAAAATTAAAAAAAATATTATTATTAACGTAGAAAAATAACACTATCTGAATTAAAAAAAAAAGTGTCAAAACCACAACACTTAACGGTTTTTAGTAAAAATGGAGTACGCAAAAATTGTAAAAATTGTAGGACGGATTTTGATAAAAACCTGTTTTTTATTTTTAGTTTTTTGATTTTTTTTGTATATATATAATTATATGAAAGGTACCGTTAATAGACTTTTCCCGTAAATTTTGTTCTAATTAAATGATTACCAATACCAACAAAAAAATTTCATCAAAATCGTTGGAACCGTTATCGAGACAGACTGACAGACAAACATTTTTTGCCAATAACTTTTCTATATTCGTAATGTCATGTTTGATTGTTATCTCAATTTTTTTTATAATCACGAATCCTAAACTTGCCTTATAGTCCCTATAATCGCAAGTAAAAAGAAAGTGGTCTTGTGCAGCAGAAGTCTAATTGTAAGATATCTGTATTTAAAAGACCTTGAAAAACTATTATAGAGATTCTGTTAGATTTCAGCGGCCGTCCCCGTATTTCTTTCTGCGAAATATTTTCGGTTTGTACTTATGCTACAAGGTACATATTTGAAAGATTGCACAACTTCAAATGCATGCTCCACTGATCTGATTTATGGACCAGCACCTTTTGCAAACGCAGTTTGGTTCTTTGTTTTCCTTTAATTAATTTCTTGCGCCAGGTTTTGTGCCGCCTGTACCACTTGGATGAAAGAATCTTATAGTCTCATATAGCTTGTGGCCTTGTACTGATAATGTCTGAAATGTCTGGACTTGGTGAGAATAGTCCTTCTTGTTGACGTTCCGGAATCACTGATTGCTTTCTTCTTGAGGAGGATGCAAGCCAGACCATCTGCTTGTTGGAGACCATTAAAAATGTTGATTGGTATGGACGGCAAACCTGCTGCTTCTACATGGCTGGTAATGTTATTCAAGATTATTGTCATGATCATATGAGGTCTTCCTATTGAAATGTTGGACTCTCCATTTCTTCCGTGAGCTGACCGTTCAACAAATTATTGAAAGACGCTTCCCATTGCTGAAGAACGCCTTCAGGATCGGTGATCAGATTTCCCTCTCCGTTTCATACATTATTGCATCGTGATTTATATTGGGACATGTTTTTAACTTATTCGTACAACTACCGCGTCTTGTTGCAGACCTCATTCTCTACTTCTTTCAATTTCACAAACAATGTTTATCTCCCTGGCTTCCTTTCTTTTTTCTCATCTTCTGATCTTGTTATATAACTTCCCACCAGGACCGTTTGGCAATACGAGAAAGCCAACTGGGACGGCCTGAATATTTTTTTCCGAAACTTTAACTGGTCACTATGCTTCCTCGATAGTGACATTGATGCCAGTGCTGAAATGATCACAAATGTGATTCTTCTAGGGATGCGTGCTTTTATTCCCAACAGAGTAAAAAGCATCAAACCTAAAGAAAAGTCTTGGTTTAATTCTGAGTGTAAAGAAGCTATCAGGCTCAAAGAAGTAAGTTTCCGTTCTTACAAAGCCAACCCTACAGAGGAAAATCGGAAAAAGCACAACCAAGCAAGAAACTCATGCAACTCCGTTATTGAAAGAACCAAATTTTTGCATGACCAAAAATTACGGCAAAAAATTCTGCAGTGTCCCAAAGGCAGTAAAAATTTTTGGTAATTTGTAAAAAATATTAAAAACTCCTCAACATCTTCGGTTCCAACGCTCATCGACAATAACACACCAATTGTTTACTCTTCAGAGAAGGCAAACTTGCTCGCCGCCCATTTCGCTGCCAGCTCCACGCTGCCGCATAGCAACGTTGCCCCTCCTGTACTTGAGAATGTAAATTTTTCCATGGGACAGATTTTTTTCCGCACTCGTACAGTAGCAAGAGTTCTCAAAGATCTCGATATACACAAATCCGCTGGCCCGGATGGTATACCCCCGATTCTTCTGAAGAGGTGTTCTTCCACACTGGCAAAGCCACTGCGTAAGCTTTTCCATCGCTCCTACTCTTCTGGAATCTTTCCTAGAAGATGGAAAACAGCATTTGTCCAGCCTGTCCCTAAGAAAGGTGACCCATCCTCCCCCTCCTCCTACCGACCCATAGCACTGACATCCCTTCTTTCTAAGGTCATGGAAACACTGATTAACCGTCAGCTTAAGGAATATCTCGAAGATCGTAAGCTTCTCCATGACCGTCAGTATGGCTTCCGCAGCAACCGTTCCACTGTTGATCTGATGGCATATCTCACCGAACAGTGGAACAAATCTTTACATCGCTTTGGTGAAAGTAAGATTATTGCTCTTGATATCTCCAAGGCATTTGATAGAGTTTGGCATGAAGCTCTCTTATCGAAAATGCGTGCTTTTGGGATCGATAATACTCTTGTTCGTTGGATTAGAAGCTATCTCCTGGACCGTTCAATACAAGTTGTATTGGACGGATTCAAGTCTGATTCCCATAAAATAAATGCTGGTGTGCCCCAGGGCTCTGTTCTGTCTCCGACTCTTTTCCTCATTTTTATAAATGATCTTCTGTCTGTTACTTCTAATCCACTTAACTGTTTTGCTGACGACTCTACCCACAGCTTTTCATATTCGTTCGATAATTCACGTCCTTCGCCTTCGGACGTACAATTGCAACGGTGCCGTATGTCAAGCTCATTAAACTCCGATTTATACAGCATTGTCAAATGGGGTAATAGAAATCGTGTGGAGTTTAATGCTTCGAAAACTCAATGCTGTCTTCTGTCGTTAAAGCTAAACATTCCCCCAATGCCATTGTCCATGAATGGCACTTACATCGAAGAAACCGAAAAGCTCTCAGTACTCGGTATGTGTGTCAACGACGACCTCCGTTGGAACGACCATATATTTGAGATCGCTAAGAATGCTGCAAAGTGCTTAGGTTTTCTGTATCGGTGTAAGAAGTATTTTTCCCCATCTGATCTGGCTACAATTTATAAAGCGTTTATACGCCCTAAACTCGAGTATAACTCCCACCTGTGGGCAGGTGCTTCACAATCATCGCTTCACCTGCTTGATAGAATACAAAATCGAGCGTTAAGATTCATAGGAAATAGAACTGCCGCTGAAACAATTGCCCCTCTCGAACACCGACGCAATGTTTCATGTCTTTCCTTATTTTATCGGTTCTTTTATAAAAAATGTTCACTCGAGGTAGCCAGCTGCATTCCTCCCCTTAAAAGTTTCGCCCGTAATACTCGTCTTGCTAGGAATGCCCATCAGTTCACCCTTGAGCCCAATTTCGGACGTACCGTGAAATATAGAGATTCTTTTTTTAGCCGTACAACACGACTTTGGAATGGTTTACCCGGCGAGATTTTACCTTGCCATTTCAACATGCAAACATTCAAAACCAATGTTAATCGACACCTCCTATCTCTCCCCTCCCTATCTTCCTAATGCCCGCGCAGTGTGTTACATTAAAAGGGAAACAAATAGTCCCTTGTGCGCGCGTTAATTATAAAAAAAAAAAAAAAAAAAAAAAAATCTTCGCCTGATTGCGTTGTATGACACTATTGCATTGCTCGTTATGCAGCATTCTCATGTTTAGACCATAGAAAAAACAAAAAAGAACTGCGACCCGTTACTGACCATGCCCTGCAATCCCTGAAATTTTATTTTGTGTTCAGGCCCTATTATGCATACATTATCAAACTAGTCACTCCGATTTCTACGATTACTGCCTATGATTGTGTCAGCAATCATGGCTTCGTTCTAAGATCGTGTGATCATTCTTATCAACTTTCGACACTCTGTCTCCAGAACGTATTCTTGTGGCAAATAATGCTTTAGATAAGGTGTTTGCCTGCTAACCTAGATATTGCTGGGTCAATCCTCAGTTTAGTTAAAATTGTTCATGGTAGCTGTAGCTAGTGAGTTTTAAATGAGAAAATAGTCAACCAATTCTCGACCTGATGCACCGAAAAATTGTGTTACTTATAAAGCTTCGAAAATTCACTGTTAAGGGCATTTAAATAAATTTCATATCAAAATTCTTTTGAAAAAATACAATCAATGCTCTTCTAAACAAAAGAGTTGACCTTCGAACTCTATGTTAGTGGTTTGACCCAAACAATCATGAATTTCTTCAATAAATTGTTTGGTTTTCTTTAAGTAAACAAAAATTGAAAAATAAAAATAAAATGAGCATATTGGGAAGTTTTAAAACTGGAAACTTTAATAACAAAATGATTTTAAGGCAATTCTAGTAAAAATAACTAACATTTTGTCTTATTTTTAACACAAATTTAAATTTATTGTTTAAACAAAAATAAATTTACTTAATGTCAAGGTTAATTAGATTAAAAAATGTTAACGACCTTCTTTTTGGAATTATAAGTGATATATTTTAAAACCATATCACTTCCAATCTGTTTATTAAGTTTAATCAGATCATCATGGAAGCTCTTAAACTGTTCCAACAGTCATCATCATTTTCTCATTAGTTTTAAATTTTCCTGAATATAAACTCAAATCATAGCTACAACATCCAAAACAAGTATGTCTGTCTAATCATCATAAAATATTTCAAAGTACAAAGTCATTGACAACCGAGTCATATATGTATCTATCGTCTGGGATCCACAAACGTTAGACAACGACCCCATACATCACTCAGCATAAATTAAAAACTCAAGTTCCATATTACGAAATAGAAATATAGATCCGATGTTTTGCTTCATATATGGTCCATGAATCATGAGGCGAAAACCCATAAAACTAGTTAAAATATTTAAATAAATTATTTTTTTGTTTATTATGTTTTGAAATGTTGCCTCTTAGAGATGAGCCGGAATAAATAAAAAAAAAAACAAATTTGCCAAATTTGAAACAGCGCTCTTATCATAATCATAGTTAGGGAAAATTACAAACAAATCTGATGGTGGAATGCACAACTGAGTACCTACTACCTACCTCGCCGGGCAGAAACATTAAGTTAAACATCATACAAGATACTCGTATCCAACAGATTGATTTCCGCATTCAACTAATGTGGCAATAGTGTTGTATGCGAAGCAACTACGATGAAGTATACGGGCTTTGTGTACAAGGTTTTTCAACAAATCGAACAGAAGTGTGCAATAGCGTATAAGCCACCTGTGTGTGCCGCGTTGCTGCAAGTATGTCGATTAGGATAATTAAATTACATAATCCGATACAAGGTAGCGCCATCATGGCCAATTCTATTTGTCGAAAAACTCTGATGTGTGACGGTATCTATAAACAAAAGGATTGCGCCAATTGTATCGTTTTGTTAATTTTTTTTCTTGTTTACCCAGCTGTATTTAAATGAATTCTCTTTTAGCAATTAATTTTCAGTTTGGAAGACATGGCTATCGAAAGTGGTCAGAAAGTGTGTTTGATTTGGCGTCTTTGAGTGTACCGGTTATACCAGCAGAAGAAGGAGTGATGTCATAATTTCAAAAGGACGCAATTCCACTAGATATGGCAATAGAGATGGTGTGTAGGAATACAGTGACATAAATGTAGTTTTGAGATGCCTTCGGGGGTTTATGTTGTTTACAAGATGCAAAAAGTTGCTGTGGAATGTGCCACCAAGATATTGCACACCATTTAACTTTTTTTTGTCCTAGATATTAAATACCAATGTGTAAGTTTTTGAACGGTGGGGGCTCTAGACTGGGCATGATTGGCACTAAAAAAAAAATTACTTGGCGGTCCAGTGTTTATACGTTAAGCTGTGATGATAAGCATCGTTGGCATGAGGCACCAAGCGTGTTGACACATTTAATAAAAATTGCGAAACAAATTCACTTGATGCAGAAACTACCTATACCAAACATAGTGTGGCTGGATTTTTATAAGACAAAATATTTGTGGAATGCGGGCATAAATAAAAATAAATAATGAAAATAGTTTAGTGTTTAATTTACAAACATCCTAATTGAAGTGTTTTATTAATTTGGCCAAAACAACTTGTGATCAACAATCTATGTTTATTGGGACATTCAGCTGTGATTATTTTATCTGGGAAAATGGATTGTATCCACATTTATTACATTCAAAGCAAACCATGAATTAACATAGCGCGAGCGTTTAGGGAATTTGAAAAGAAGATAAACGGAGATAACGATGAACAATGATAAGGAATGGAGCCAAGTTCCACATTCATGAAGTGCGGCTAAAGAATGTGTTTCAAGACTTAAGGTTGCTTGTGAAATTTGGGTTAAGGTAAATTCATAGGTTATCCTAGTAATTCGAGTAGGACAAAGAAAACTTTTAAGGACAATGGCTATAGGGTAAGAAGAGACAGGAAACATTTCAAGAATGTTGCAGCAAACCAAATGTTTCTATTATAACTCTTATCCCTATATAATTTCTAATTCTATACCTCTCCTAGAATCTACCAAAGATTCCCAAGTAGTTTAAAAGAACCTTCCTACCTGCGGTTTGGCGTGCATGTTTCAAGAATGTTGCTTTAAAATAAAAAAACCAGTTGGTTGCCTGTAAAGTCGGTAACGGATGATACTTTTACGTGATAACGTCATAAGAAAACATTGATGGCAGCACCACCAACATACAGCCCGTAAACTCAAACCCACAAACCCTGTCGTTAAATCCACACACACAAACTCCATTGTAGCATCTACTTTCTACTTTAACAAAACTCCGCCTATTTTGTATTTCTTTTTCTCTTCTTGTACTTTTTGAATTTGAGTGAATTTATTTTGGGAATTTGCGCCTGTTCTTTTTCATGTTCGCCTGGTGCTTGCGATCGAATTTTGTTGAAAGAACAACAGTATCGCAGCGTGCGTCACTTTTCTTATCAGCATTATCAGCATGAGTCTTATCAGCATGAGTCATGTTATTTCGTATGTGTAGCCTGTCATCGATTTATAAGACGTTATCAGTTGAAAGTGCAATTTGAGAAGTAATTTCAGGATAAAAAAGGAGGTTGGGCAAACCATTGAGCAACCTTTTTTCTGTCTCGGAACCTCAGTCATCTCTCTGTCTTCTTGACTGTCGAAAATCCACGTCTGCTCTATGGTCAGTACAAGTAAATGCGCTTGAACGTTCCGCCTGTATCGAGTATTTTGTCAGTGGACACTCAACTCAAAAGGTCTTTTAGCTCTTTTTCATCCATTGTGTGACCCACGCACTCTAAAAATGACAGTAGTATGTGAAATCCTCCAAGTATCATTACAACTTTCCTTAGCAAAGTATCACTGGAGCAGGAGGCAACAATTTTTATAGAGGCTGATCAAATGTCACAAACTAATTGGTGAACCCTTTGCTTCATTGATTTTTCTGCATCATATCGTAGAAATGTCGTGTCAAAATCGCTGGTTGGATTATTGATAAATGGAATAAGGTGGTTCGTTCCGAAATAACCTTTTTGCGCCTCATCTGCATAAAAACATTCGTCGGTTGTTTTTGGATTGAATTTTGCTTAGAGCCATTTAATTTAAATATGGCATTAACTAAGTTGCCACCTTAAAAGTTGTGAGATGTCCCAAATTAAATTGAAGAAAAAAAGAATATCGTTCTACATTGCATCCAAATTTGGATTCTGTGGGTTTTAGTCCACTAAACGATCTACCACTGATCTGTCTAACTTATTTATGTATTTCATTTCAAAATATTCAGTTAATAACAATAGCAACAGAATTTAATTAGCATTCCTAGTATAATGAGACATAAACTAAGTTCTGACTCTACAGTCATAGCATTTACTATTCGTGATTCGTGAACAGTGATTTATCAGCTTTCTGTGAGGGAAACTTTGCAACATTCAACGGAGATCAAGAAATCTAGGCACTTATCTATTAGTGTCTTAACGTCTGTGTTTAACTTTCTCTACTTTTAATAAGTTGAATATTGTTTTTTTTTCTTTTTATCGAAATAACTTCCCTCAGTACTGTTTGGATAAAATTACAGGAAATTTAGTTTATCTGCAGCCATTAAAAGGAGATGTAATCTTTGCCTTTTACAAAACAGGGATGACATCTGTAGCAGTTCATGATAGAATTGATGCACTTCCAAACAATATGTTTTATTATCTCTACCCAAACTTTTCGGTCTAGCTTATGGCCACGGGTTACACTTTATGCGAATCAGACTGTTTATGTAAATATACATTTGAATTATAACTTTAACTCGAGTCGAAAATTATACTAATGCTACTAAAATGCAAGGGAAAAAAGTAATAGAACAAAAAATAGCACGTTTTCGAAACATTCAATTGTAAAATTATTTTCCAAGGCATTGAATGATATGTACCATTTTCCTAAAAACTATTTAATAAATAACAAATGAATATCGTTCTACCCAGTTTGAACAATAAAAATGTAACTCCACCATTAAGTTATGGCAATTATGAAACTATTATGACAAGTGTGTCAATATTGCATTTTCTGTCAATGCATTTTGTTCACAAATTCTGGAATGTATAGTTTACAAACAGTTTTAATAAAAAAGAAATAATTGAAATTGTTAACGACGTCTCAGAGAAAAAAATATTTGCCTTAACAACGGTTGTATGCAGGTACTGTTATTCCAACCTTTCAATAAAGGATTTGTAGTAGGTGCGAGGTTGGGTATATGCACATGCAAAGTTTCCTTATATACCAAAAATTTCTTTGATACAATAGTAATTTTGTATATACCCAACTTCGCACCAACTCAAAACCCTATAGTGTCTCCGAGCAGGGGGTGCCCCAATACCTATCTCTGTTTAAACGGCACTGTGTGCAAGGCGATTTTCTTTGATTAATTTCGAAATCTTGTAATCCAAATTTCGAATATTTTCAGGATCTTGAAAAGCAGCGGTTTTCGAAAATCAGTTTACGGTGAAGTTAGTTCCCCGGAACTTAGTTCCGCACACCTATTTTTTTTACCTTAATATTATACTTGCTTCTGTCAAGCGATTATCTTCAAATTTGGTGTGTGAGATTCTTTTGGCATTCCCCAGAGGGGAAATTGAAATTTTATTTGTAGGGCTAAAAATAAAGGTACCTGCCATATAGCCGTTAAAGACAAGCTTATTTTTCTCTAAAACGGCTCAAATGATTTCTATAAACATTTTTGAGGATTTTTTTTTGCAGATATTAGCTATCATCTTATCAAAACCAAATTTTTTCAAAAAAATAAAAATAAAAAATAGGATTACATCAAAATACGTCCTACAATTTTCGAAATACTTTTTTTCATAATTTTATTTTTATATAAGACGTGTTCTTCATTTTTACTAAAAATCGTTAAGTTTTGTGATTTTAACACTTTGAATAGGTTCAGACCATGTGATTTTTCTGTGGAGGGAAATAAGTTCCCAGGACTAAGTTCTCAAATAGTGGGAAATGGACTTAACTCCCATTAAGGGTGGGAATTTACTCCCAAAAAATAAGTGTGGTTTTAATTCCCTTTAAATGTGAAAGAAATTCCCACCCCAAGTAAAACAAGTCAATAATTATGCAATTTTATTGGTGAAATAAAAATATTTTTTAGGAAAGCTTATATTTTGGTGGGTCCCCAAATCTAATCACTTAAATGTGAACTAACGCCATATGGTGTATTGCATTAAGGTTAATACGGTGTATAAACAGTGAGATAATTATGGTGGGCTATTCTGCCCCTTGCAGCACCTCTGCCATTTGGCCTAACTCTACTTCAAGTCTCCTTGACCTCATGATTGTTTCTGACATTTCAAATATTGTTCTACAAGACCAATTATCAATGGATGGTATATCCGACCAAGACCTGATTTTTTGTATCTACGACATTAATTTTCCCAGTGTGTTAACCCTTTTATCATTTCAGTTCAGAGACTTTAAGGCTATAAATAACGTTGCACTGCAAGCCGATGCAATTAATTTCCCCCGATATTTATGTCATAGTTTCTCGAATTCCAACGACAAAGTTGATTATTTCCAATAATTGGTATTTAAATATTTTTGATAAACATGTTCGTCTTGAAACTATTTTTGTACGAAGCAAAAACGATCCGTAGCTTACATCTGATGTATACAGATCGATTAAAAATCGAAGAAAATCGTATGCTACATGGAAGCTTAACCCCTCAAATGTCAATTGGCTAAAAAACTGAACGCTAACTCAAGTTTAGACTTCCGACCCATTAGTATTCTTCCGTGGTTGTCAAAAGTCTTCGACAAAAAATCTAACGTCGCACATATCTAGTCACCTTACTAGATTTAAGGCCCCAGTGCAATCTGGTTCCCGTGAACAGCATAGCTGTCAAACTGCCATGATAAAGGTCCTTGTCGATATAAGGATTCAATATGATCTAGACAATGTGACCGTTCTCTGTTTACTGAATTTCTCGAAGGCCTTTGATAGAGTTAACTATGATATACTTTGCAAAGAGCTGGAATACTACTTGGCTTCCATGAGAGAGCAGTACAACTGTTAGGAATTAAATTTGTAGCCGTAGCCAAAAAGTTTATATTGGTCAAATTCAATATCAGTCTTTGAATTTGTAAATAGGTGTACCTCAAGGTTCTATTCTTGGATTGATATTGTTTTGCCTTTATACCAATGGCCTTCCTAGTGTCTGTTCAAATGTGCTCTTGCACCTTTATACGGATGATGTACAATTGTGTATACCTCGCCCAATTGGCTTGCAAGAGGATTTGGCGTGTAGACTAAATGAGGATCTCACTGCAATTTCCAATTGGTCGCTTCATAATGATCCTAAATATAACCCTTCAAAGTCCCAACTTATTGCAATTTCAAAAAAAAAACATTGATACCTCTTCTTTGCCTCCTTTTTTCCTCTCCCAATCTCAGCTTAATTTTGTAGACACTGTAAGGTCTACAGTCTTGGTATCAAGATAAATAAATGGCTTTTCTTCGAAAATCATACCAACTATATAGTACTGGCTTCCGTAAGTTTTGGCTGTTTTCTGCCTTAACTCCGGTGAACACTAAAATACGGCTTATAAAAACACTACTTTTGCCTTTAATAACATATGGCTATACCGTGTATTGTAAGCCCGATTCCCGTTCCCAACATAAAACTCTTGTCGCTTTTAATGACATGGTTAGATAAGTGTATGGTATTCCAGATACGAACACATATCGCACTATCATCAGTTTGTCCTAGGATGTTCCCTTCAGAAATATCTTGTTGCTAGGTGCTTAATTTTCCTTCACAAAATTAGGCGGACCTGTTTGAAAAGCTTAGATTTGGTCAATCTTCTAGATCCTTAATGCTTTTGGTGTCAACATTTTACTATTTGAATTCTTCGCGGCTCTTCTTAGTCTACGTGACGAATCTATACGAAACTCTCTACCAGTAGCTATTAAAAGTATAATAAATGTTTCAAATTTTAACAATGCAATTGCTTCTCACTTCACAAAGCAACCAAAAAATATTATACAGACTTTTTTTATTTTTCTTATATTTTAATTTTCTATTTCTATTTTCTAATCTATTTTATGTCAAAGTTGTCAAATTATATAATTTTTAGGTATTTTTAATAATTAGTATAGTTAAGTGAAAATGTCAATATTTACTACCTAATGTTAGGTACTATAAAAGACTAAGTCTTACTTGAACATTTGTATCTTAATAAATTGAATTGAATTGAATTGAATCTTTTAATCCAAATTTCGAATACTTTCTTTGAATATTTTTAGGATCTTGAAAAACAGCTGTTCATCATTTCGAAATTCAGTTTACGGTGGAGTTAGTTCCGGAGACTTAGTTCCCTGCATCTGATTTTTCTACGTTAATAATATACTTGTTTCTTTCAAAGACCTTGCCTTCCAATGTGACATAAGAGCAAGTACGTGCGACCCAGTCGTTGCCATTTTTTTCTTTAATTTTATGATCAACTGTTTTAATCTAATAAATTCAGTGTTAGGAGGTAATTCCATTTAACTCTAATTCCTTATTTTACCAGCAAAAAGCAAATCCCTTTAACAATCTTTCTATACATTTGCATGAGTAGACACAAATGTACAACATCAGTACAACCAGCAATTGTCTTGCAACATGGTATTATATTGTAGTAGTTATGTTTCAATTTCTTCACATCTCACTACATCTAACCAAGTATCAAGTTTTGAAACTTGAGATGCAAATATTATACAAAATGACCTTGTGGCTTTCGTTTTCAAAACAATTGCTGAGAACTTAAATAAAATTACCACAACTGGCTCCATTAAAGTGTCTTTGACTCACAACACACAACTATTGCCATAACTTGCCGCATTATATCATACCATTACCCGCAATTTCAATTTCTGCAACTTCAACTTATGTAACCAAAAAATAAAAGTAAAAACAGCAAACAACAAACAACAAACCGATGTTTAAATTTCTCTTCCTCCAACGTTAAGATACTCTTTAACTTGTCTCAGGATACAAGATTGACACAATTAGTGCAACTCTCTGGCAAACATCGTCATTCCGAAACAATGAACCACTTTAGGCAGAAACCCATTAAGGGGAAGTAGGTGAGGATTGATTAGACATGCATGAAGCGCCAAAACAATGCAAGAGTTCATGTTTTAGTGGATTGTGTTGTTTCCAGTTCTTGCTGTTTTTTAGCCTCGTATTTCTTCACATCTTAATTGCCATTTATAGTATACCTTCATTTGTTGTCTTTTTGAATAGAAAGATGTTATGACATTTAACCTCTTTTTATAAAAGATAGTTAGTGTCTTTTGATTTATGTTTGACAAAAGGCTGAGTTAAAATAAAATGTTACACCAAACCTGCAAACGAATAAATTTAATGCTTACAAATTAATTTGAATTAAAAGTTTTCCCGCCGAAAGATGCAGCTTATTAAATAACCATTGATTTTTGAGTTTTTTTACAAGATGCATATGAAAGTATATATTGTGCTCATACAAAAACATATGTTTTAATTTTTGACGTGATTACGTCTTGTAAATTGATGATAGGCTACACGTACGAAATAACATGACTCATGCTGATAAGACTCATGAATCATGCTAACCGCGATACTGTGGTTCTTTTAACCAAAATCGATCGCAAGCACCAGGTGAACATGAAAAAGAACAGGCGCAAATTCCCAAAATAATTCCACTCAAATTCAAAAAGAACAAGAAGAGAAAAGGAAATACAAAATAGGCGGAGTTTTGTTTTCCTTGAATGAGATGACAGCTTAAGCTTATATCTAGTTGCAGGCATCATCAAAAGATACTCTATGCTTGTGACGCATCTATCTCTATTCCACTCCATCGGCCGATTAATGTAGGGGTTGTTGATGATATTACATTCGTGTAGTACGCCTTAAGAACGAATCTCTGTAGTTGACAGTAAAACTGCAAGCAGCTTGCCATTTCTCTAGAGCACTGACCGTAGGAGTAACGTTAAGAAAGGAAGAGACAGGAGATATTATGACGGTGTTCAAGTTACGAAAATATATTTATGACTAGCTGGGCCCGTGGCTTTGCTTGAGTTTAATGTCTGTTATGGATTTTTATTTTATGATGGTTGGTGAATTTAGACAGAGTTGACTATTCTAACATTCGGAGGTTAATAAACAATTTTCTGGCTGCGTACTACCATACTTTTTTTTTACACTTCAGATTCTTTGATGTAGTAAGCTTAGAGCAAGCTTTTTACTACAATCACAGGCTCATCATAACTGCATGTGTTAGTTGTTACTAAAATTAAAATAAAATAAAATAATGATAGCCTAACACATGCACAAAATACAAAAACTAACTAAAATGTAATCATGCTAGTTATATATGTACAAGAAAACATTAAACAAAACAATCACGACAGTGGAGCATTGGTTCGGAATAAAGATTTTAATCCTACTTTACTTAAGTTAAAGTCTATAGGAGAAGCGTTTAGATTGAAAAGTCTGCTCATAGGGTTTAGAGCTTCATGTTTATGAATCCTAGAATAGATCTAGCTTTATTCACAATAAAATTAACGTTGGAGGTAAAATGGACACCCAAATCCTTAAAACTAAAGACGCGACAGAGTTTGTGCTGGGAAATATGACAATCGAATGCACTTACGATACGTTTTCTAGAAAAAGTAATCGTCTGGCATTTTACAGGATTAAGGGATTACCACTTTTTCTGCACCAAATAATAAAGCTGTCAGTATCTGCCTGCAGAAGACTGCGGTCGTCGCTAGACTTAATTGTCTTAAATATCTTCATTTCATCAGCGAATAATAATATAATACTGTTTTATACTCTTATACTTGCATGGAATCGAAGATCCTGCGAGCCGGAGCATTGTTGTCCATTCGCTCTACATGACCTAGCCATCTTAAACGTGATATGCGTATTTTTTTGACCAGGTCAATGTCGCTGTATAGCTCGTATAGTTCTTGGTTGAACCTTCTCCTCCAAAGCCCGTTAACGCAGATAGGGCCAAAAATCCTCCGAAGAATCTTATCGAAACGACTAAGGATATCTTCATCCGCTTTAGATAGAGTTCATGCCTCGGCGCCACAGAGCAGGACTGGGATGATAAGGGTCTTATACAGAGTCTCCTTGTCTTTCGAGAGAGGGCTTTGCTACTCAATTGCCTTCCTAGCCCATAGAAACAGCGATTGGCAAGAGTAATTCTTCGCTTTATTTCTGACGAGATGTTGTTGTCAGATGTTATAGCGGATCCGAGGTACACAAAGTCCCTAACTACCTCAAAGTTGTACCTGTCTATTGTGATGTTTTGTCCAATCCACCGGTGTTGTGTGTCCCTTTTTGTGGACAGCAGGTACTTCGTTTTGGCCTCATTGACTGCTAGTCCCATCTTAGCCGCTTCAGCTTCAATGCTAGCAAACGTTCCAGTGACAGCTCGCCGAGTTCTGCCAATAATGTCTATGTCGTCAGCGTATGCTAGCAATTGCACAGACTTGAAAAAAATTGTCCCACTACAATTGACTTGCGAGTTTCTTATAATTTTTTCAAGTATTAAGTTGAAGAAATCGCACGATAGCGCATCACCTTGTCGGAATCCTTTTTTGACGTCAAAAGCTTCTGTGAGGTCAGAACCAACCTTGACGGAGCAGCGAGAGTTCTCCATCGTCATCCTGCACATTCGGACGAGTTTTGTGGGAATGCCAAAACCTGACATGGCTCTGTATAGCTCGTCTCTATAAATGCTATCGTACGCGGCCTTAAAATCGATAAAGAGGTGGTGGCTATCGATTTGGAATTCTTGGTCAGTTTCCAGGATCTGCCGTAGCGTGAACATTGGATCGATTGTGGACTTTCCTGGTCTGAAACCACACTGATAGGGGCCAATCAGGTTGCTGACGAAAGGTTTCAGGCGTTCACATAGTACGGCAGAGAGGATCTTGTAGGCGATATTCAGGAGACTTATTCCTCTATAGTTGGCGCAGTTTAGAGGGTCTCCTTTCTTGTGAATCGGGCAAACGACGCTGAGGTTCCATTCATCAGGCGTACTTTCTTCTGACCAAACTGTAGAGATGAGTTGGTGTATGCACTCCACCAGGTCATCTCCGGCCGCTTAAAAAAGTTCGGCGGGTAGTCCGTCGGGTCCAGCAGCTTTGTTGTTTTTTTAGTTTAGATATTGCTATCCTTACTTCATTTTGGTCAGGTGGACGGAAGTTTTGTCTGTCATCATCCATGTTGAATGGTTCATTCTGCCTGACAGCGGGATTTTGGTCTTCATCGCCGTTTAACAGTCTGCAGAAATGGTCCTTCCATGTACTCAGCACCGACTGTGACTCTACTACGAGGTTTCCATTCCTATCTCTACAGGCTTCTGTGCGGGTTTTTTTTCCTTGGCATGTTCTTTTTACCTGTTGGTAAAACTTCCGCACGTTGTTCCTGGAGTAGCATCTCTCAATATCTTCGATCGCGCGTTTCTCATGCTCTCTCTTTTTCTTTTGGAGAAGCCGGTGTTCTTCCCGTCTTTTCTGCTCGTAAAGCTCGCGAGCAGCTCTCGTCTTGTCTTTTTTTGCAGCGTCGCTTTATATGCCTCTTGTTTGGCTGCATGGGCCTGCCTGCATTCGTCATCAAACCAGAGGTTTCGTGGTGGTGGTCTGGTGAAACCTAGCACATCAGTTGCGGCATCTCTAATGGCTTGTTGGCAGTGTTGCCACTGATCTTCGGTACTTGATGCTGGCGGTACTGGATTTCTTGAGAGGTTACGGGATATTCGATCGGCATAGGTTCTGGCGGTTTCTTGCGATTGCAGCTTTCCGATGTCATACTTCTTCACAGTGTTACTCCGTTGTTGTGGAGTTCGAGTTATTCGCATTCTTACCTTTGCTGCAACAAGGTAGTGATCCGAGTCGATGTTAGCTGCTCGGAAGGTGCGAACATCTAAGATACTGGAGGCGTGTCTTGCATCGATCGCAACGTGAACAATCTGATGGACGGTTCTTTGATCTGGGTGTCGCCAAGTCCCTTTGTGTATATCGAGATGAGGAAAGCGTGTGCTTGCAATGGTGACGTTATGTTATTATTCTTTTCCAAACACTATCTTATTGTCTACGTTAGGAATTATGTTGCGTTTTAATTCCAACCACAATTTGGTCCTTATACTTACTCCTTTTTTAACTTCATGTAGTTTAAATTCACTATTAATAAGCACATCATTCACACTTGTTTCCTTTATCGAAGCCCAGATCTAAAAAGAGTTTCAAACTCTCTCAAATTCAACTCCCTATTTAACTCAAATAAAAAATATTGTTTTCCTGTATCCTTGCACTGAAATCAATGTCTACAATTCCTCTTAGCTTCGCTACTCGGGCCCTACAAAACCTGAAAGTATGCGTGCTGAGATCTTATTCGAATACAATCATTTGACTCAGCTTGTTGACAACAAGCCTACTCGCAATATTGAACATTGATGGCTAACTGGGACGGTCTCAATATTTTCTTCAGGATCTTTAACTGGTCACTATGCTTCCTCGATAGTGAAGTAGACTCCAGTGCAGATATGGTAACTAATCTCATTCTTTCGGGAATGAGAACTTTTAACCCAAATAAAGTCAAAAGTATCAGGCCCAAAGAAAATCCATGTATTAATCCTGTAGGGACGTTATCAGGGTCAAGGAGGTTATGTTTCTGTTGCTATAAAGATAACCCTACTGATGAAAACATGAAAAAAGTTAAAATAAGCCAAAAATGCCCTTATTCGATGGACCAAATTTGTACGTAACCAAAAATTAAGTAAAAAAAATACTACAATGTCCCAAAGGTAGCTAACGCTTGTCTTCAATGACAATCCATTTGTATGTTCTCAAGTGAAAGCAAACTAAGCTTGAGGAACGAAAGCTTCGAAAGTATGGCTTTCCTAGCAATAGGTCCACTGGTGATATGATGTTTTATCTCACCGAACAGTGGAACAAGTCTCTACATCGTTTCGGAGAAAGTAAGATTATTGCACTCGATTTTTCAAAAGCATTTGATAGAATCTAGCACAAGGCTCTTTGCTCAAAAA
Source organism: Platycheirus rosarum (assembly GCA_963971375.1). Classification (NCBI taxonomy): domain Eukaryota; kingdom Metazoa; phylum Arthropoda; class Insecta; order Diptera; family Syrphidae; genus Platycheirus; species Platycheirus rosarum. The sequence continues at coordinate 29,606,100 of OZ020507.1, forward strand.
TGCGTGCTTTCGGTTTTGATGTTTATCTTTTTTATAAGTTGTATTGAACGGGATCAAGCCTGATATCTTCAAAATAAATGCTGAATTGCCCTAGGGCTCCGTTTTGTCTCCAACTCTCTTTCTCATTTTTATAAAAGATCTCCACCAAACTTTTCATATTCATTTGAAGCCACACCCGTGCTTTTCTGATGTGGACTTTCAACGGCAACCTCCATAAAAAACTGATCTTGAAAGAACCATCAAATGGGGAATAAGAAATCGTGTAGAAATCGCTGTCTTCTGTGTATAAAGCGGAATTAACCCCCATTGCCATTATCCATAAGTGGCATTTACATTATGGAAGCTGATAATCTAAAAATTCCAGGATAAGCATCACCAATCAACTCTTGTGGAATGATTATTTTAATGATGTTGTCAAAAATGCCACAAGATGTTTGGGTTTCCTTCGAAGATGTAAGAAATTCTTTTCCTCTTCTGATCATATCTGTCCAAGACTAGAATAAAACTCCCATTTCTGGTGGGTGCTTATGAACTCACCAGAGTCTTTTAGAGCGTTCAAAATGATTGGAGATGATCACATCATCAGAACATTCATGTCACTCATGTCATTTCATGTCTCTCTCTTTTCTACAGTTCTTTCTACGGTCAATATTCTAGAAAAATAGCCAGTTGCATGCCGTAATACTCCAGTCCAGATCCAGTTTTCAAAAAAGTATTTCATCTCTGGCATTAAACTCATGCGACTCATTAATCTCTTGCACACCATTATTGTTCTCTTGAATCCTCTTTGCGCAACCGACCGTGGGCCAAGTGATTTGGATCACCTTCAAGCTATAGAAATACTATTTATCTTTGCTTGTTCATAAGTGAAGCGTACGAGAAAATGAGAATTCCATATGTTACAGTTTGCAGATCAGACTCCAAATTCTCTTGAATTATTCCCAGTATATTTTTTTATGAATCACTTGCTAACCTCGTAACGCTTAGTTTAAATATTCATTTACCTAAAAAGCGTCTCATCGATTTAAAGATTATTTTTTCGGTAAAAATTGAGGCCCCACTGGGTTTATTGTCGTAAGCTTTGAACTCATAGGGCACTGAAAAGTTGTTAGCGAATAGACGCAGGTCTTGGAACAAAATTCATCCAGGTGATTCTAGCGAAATGCTGAGTTCTTATACACGGCGGGGAATTGATTTCCCCAGGTTTTCCTGACACTGACACTGATTAATAACATGACTTCTACAGACTTTCGACATCGACCGTCTCATTTGAAAACCTTTCATAATAATGGTTTTGTTATGTATCCCAAGAACTTAGTCATGAAAAGCAATTAATAAAAGAAAATGTTTCTGAAATTATTTGTACAATTGTAGGAAAATCTCCTTTTCCTTTCGTTCCGATGAAACAATAAATATGTATACATTAAAATTTACAATATTGAAAACTATACCAAATTCCAAATATGTTTCTTTTGATGTTCTTCTGTTTCTTTCCGTTTTTGATTTCTAGCCTAAACTTATCCGCAAATATGGATACCCATCGGAAACCCACACAGTTGTCACCAAAGATGGCTACATTCTGGAAATCCATCGAATACCAAAAATCGGAGCCAAACCAATCCTGCTAATGCACGGCATCCTGGACACCTCAGCAACATGGGTACTAATGGGACCCAAATCTGGACTTGGTACATGTATTTGCTTTATATAAAATTCTAGTTTTTTCTTAAATAAAATACCTTTTTTGTTCTTCAGTAATTCACATTTTAATCAACTTTTTAAGCTTATATTCTCTCCAATCTGGGATACGATGTTTGGATGGGCAATGCACGTGGCAATCGATACTGCAAGAATCACACAAGTCTTAACAGTGACTACCAGGAGTTTTGGGATTTCACATTTCATGAAATGGGGAAGTATGATTTGCCAGCAATTATTGATTATGTGGTTGAGAAGACAGGACATGAAAAGCTCCATTACATTGGCCATTCACAGGTGATTGGTTTTTAAAATTTGTCTTTTGAAAAATTAAGAAATATTTTTTTTTTCTAGGGAACAGCAGTGTTTTGGGTATTGTGCTCAGAGCAGCCGTCGTTTGCTGAGAAAATTGAATCAATGCATGCACTAGCACCGATTGCGTATATTTCGGATATGAAAAGTCCACTTTTTCGAACACTGGTGTTGTTTCTGGATTTCTTGACGGTAGAATAGGAGTTAGGTTTTGACAAATTATGAAGAGTTTAATTATTTTCTTTATTTAGGCTGCGACGCGAGTTCTAAGGATTACCGAGTTTATGCCAAATACAAAGTTTCTTGTAGACAACAGCCAAGTAGTTTGCCATGACAATGCCATGACTCAGGATGTTTGCTCAAACATTTTGTTTCTCGTAGCTGGATATAACTCGGAACAACTAAATAAAGTAAGTTAAGTAACTAAATATTATGTTTCCAGATTCATTACCCTGTTCTTTGGACGTAGGATTGCAACGGCAACGTATGATAAGCTTATTAAATTTCAATCTAGCTAGCATTGTCAAATGGTGTTTTATTAACCGAGTTGAATTTAATGGCTCAAAAACTGCCAGAAATAGATTTGGCTATAATTTATGAGGCGTATACAATTCTCATATCTGAGCACTTGCGTTCCCTCGTTAGAATACAGAAGAGTGTACTACAAATGATAGGGCATAGGAGCTTAACAGAAACATTTGATTTGCTGGGATATCGTAGAATGTTTTCTCTCTCTTCAAATGCTCCAGCGAAATAGCTAGATGAATTTCTATTCTTAAATTTTTTTTTCGTATTACTTGCTCCATAAGAATTCTAATCGATGATCTCTTGACCCCAACTTCGGACGAACTGTTAAGTATAGAGACTCATTCTTTAGCCGCATTACACGAATGTGGAGCGCTTTACCCGGCTCTATTTTTCTCTCTCATTACGATTTGCCAAACCAATGTGCATCGGTAATCGGTATCTCCTTTTATCTTCTTTCCAACTCTCCTTAAGGCCCGCGCTGTGTTAGTTCATGTATTGTAGTATGTAGAATTAAACATTCAGTGCGCCCCGATAAAAAAAACTAAAACTAAGCTTCTACTGTTATGAAGTCAATCTAACAGAGAAAAACCAGAAGAAAAATAAACCAAGTCGCAAAGGCAATAAGAACTTCCGTTTATTTGTAAAAAAAAAAGTAAACAAATCCCTCGTAATTTTCTGTTCCAATGCTCAAATTCAACGACGCGATAGCAAGAACAGAGAAGAGAAAGAAATTAACCACTCGATGAAATAGAAATATTTCCACATCCGTTTAATTCCAAGATGTCTTTGAAAACTTGATAAAAGCAATGAGTCCGGCAAGGCATTCCACATTCGAGTTGTACGGCAAGGCTTCGGGTGTCCTGATCTGCGCCATCCTTCCAACCCAAGCAAAATCTGCCACGTTGTCTTTTACCATAAAAAGAACTGCAAAAGACTTTTCGAGCTGGTTCCTCTTCGCTTATGCTAGCTGTGCCCATCAGTCCACCGGAGTCTACCGAGTTTTATATTTTCCGAAACATCTGCTTCAATGTAGATTTCATACAATTCATGATTATATCTTCTCCGGAATCATCCTCCCTCCCACAAGGGGCCATTAATTCTCCGTAAGAGTTTTTCTCTCGAAAGCGGATAAGTCTTGGATCCGTATGTGATTACTGGTAAAACGAAAGACCATATAATAGTCTTGTACTGCAGCAGCTGAGTTCTTATGGCAAGGTATCTGGATTTTAAGACAGGACAGGACAGGACAGATTTTAAGGGGCAGCCGCACAAGGTAGTACAGCTTGTTGAATTCTGCCGAAAATGTCGATGTCGTCTGCGTATGCTATCGTAGCCGGCTTTAAAGTCTATAAAAAGATGGTATATTGGAATATTAAATTCCAGACTTTTTTCATCACCTGCCTATGGGTAAGAATTTGATTAATTGTTGATTTGAATTTGAGATCGCACTTACGTCCCTTACGTAGGGTTAGGTTTAGATGGGGTGACGATATGGCAAACCGAAAAAAACGAAAGTTGGGGAACAGTAAGAAATTTAGTAGAAATTTAGTTTTGGGGCCTTCTTTAACTGTCTTGAATTAGTCATGAATTTTAGGATGCTATCCTGGTCTGGGCTAGGCTGGGGTATTCACAGAGGATGTGATATGAACCCTTTTCCGCATCAACGTCTGGATACCCTATGCATAAGTTGTACCATACCTATTCTGCTCATGTATGTTCCCATTGAGTTGTGTCAAGGAAAAATACCAACCAAGAGGGACAAAGGCCTGCTTAGCTTAAGAATATATTCTGTGTTTTTCTTAAAGATATTTGGCCAAAGACTTTTCGAAACCTGACAGTTGTCAACTGTTGACCACATCTATCGTTTGTGGCTTATAGGAACCTTTAATAAATTCTGTTCTTCTCTTTGTCCACAAAATATAAATGCTGGTGTGCCTCAGGGCTTCGTTTTGTCTCCAAAACTCTTTTTCATTTTTATAAATGATCTCTTTTCTGGTACATCTAATACAATTTACTGTTTAACCCGACGAATTTATCCTTAGTTTTTCATACTCTTGTTCTTGAATCCACCTCCATCTACCTCGGATGTGGAAATTACAACTGTATCGTATAATAAGTTCAATCAACTCCAATCATACCAGCACTGTTAAATCATGTTGAGCTTAATGCTTCGAAACGTCAATGCTGTCTTATGCCGTTGGAACAAAGCATAGCCCAAATTCCAGTGTCTATAAGAATGGCATGTACTCAGTACAGTATGCGTGCAAATGACGGTCTTCGTAAGAATGCAGAAATGTTTGTTTAGTTTAAATATGTGCAGGGTGGACCAAAAGAAGTCATCCATCCGATGTTGTTTGGATCTCTTTTTTTTCTAAATGAAAAACTTCAATTCTGTTTTTTGATTATGTTTCTTCGAACCTTTAGAATTGTATTTGTCAAGTCGAGAAGATGGTATCGGCAAAATGGGCGCTATCACAATTGATTGCCATACGGGCTTGTTTTGTTTCATCACTTCAGCAAGAACTTCGGGCGACAGAGTCTCGGGCTTATTCACGTAAACACGGGACTTCAAAAAACCCCACAAACAAATTCTGAAACGGTTAAATCGGGAGATCTTGCATGCCAGTGCAAATCGCCAAAACGAGAGATGAGGCAAGCAGGGAACGCCGCCTTCTGAATATCGGTTCATGTCGGTTTATGTATCGCTCCATGGCTTGTTCACTTGTATTTTACATCTACCTAGTCGACAAATGTCAAAACAGATTTGACATTGGCGGCCATTTGTAAAAATGAGAGCATCTTCCAATAGGTTGATTTCTTTTTGCCCACCCTGTATGCATCTACCTTTTGTATCGATTTTTCTTATTCATTCTCTTCAATAGAAAAACATAAAATCATAACGGCTCGCGTTACACCTTATCCGGCATCGGCCGAAGTACGATCGGAAACCGTCCAACCGAACCAAACGTATAGAAAGCGAAGATGCTCGTACACCACTTCAACCCACATGGCCACATCTGTCAATATGCCAGAATATACTAACATAATATGTTTCCCACAACTCGACACAAGGTACTTCTTAATAGCCTTTTATGGTACAAATATGTGTTAATGCAATATTTAACCATTATATCAAGGTAGAGCCAATGGCCTCAGTAGCCAATGCGTGTCTACTTCGTAAATTTATCTACGGAGTTGATTAAAAATGTAATGTAATGTATATCAAGATAAATTATGTAACAGTTAAACAACCCGCCCACTTAAACTCACTTAATTATCTTCATTTAATTAAATTTACTAATGCCTAAATGCTTTGCTTCTATACAGACTATGCTACCAGTGATGCTTAGTCACACGCCCTCCGGAGCTTCCATAAAGCAACTGGAACACTTCGGTCAACTTATGAAATCCGGCCACTTTCGGAAATTCGATCGCGGATATTTGCGCAACCAACTCGAATACGGCCGCATGACACCGCCTGACTATGACTTCTCCAAGGTGAAGGTACCAGCGGCTTTGTACTATTCCATGAATGATCTGCTAGTGTCAACGACTGGCGTCGATAAATTAGCACGCGAATTGCCAAAGGTAATTGACAAATATATCGTGCCAATGGAGAAATTCAACCACTTGGACTTCTTGTGGGCCATCGATGTGAAGTCTTTGGTCTACGTGCGGCTAATAAGCAACATTCGGAGTGTAGAGAACCACACGCATGGCAATCGAATAGTTGGATCTTCTTAGATTTAGTATTTTATAAAATTAATGTAATTGGACAAACAGTAGTCATTTTAGGGTGAAAACTGCGGCGCTCTTCGAATTATTTACCAAAGTTAAGAAAATATTCTTTAATTTGTATAAAAAAAAATAATTGTACCTTTTTTAATGTTTAGTTTAAAATAATAAGTTTATATGTAAGAAAGGCTGGTTTGACTAGATCTGCCTCTGCCGATATTTTTTTTTACCGCATTTTTATGAATTATAATATTAAGCTGTGTATTTCATTATAAGAAAAATTCTTTTATTCAAAATTAAAATAAAAAGGATTTATTTAGTTAATTTTAAATAATAAAATAACATGAATGATCTAAATTGAAACAATAAATTTAAATTTTAAAACCATGGGCTACGCTTATGTTGCAAATATAAATAAATGATCTCATAAGAATTTCTCCTGTATTATTAATTTATTTCTAATTTTTTTAATATAGAAAAAATAAAAAAAGAATATTTTGAGACAAAGAAATCTTTAGAGCTCTAGAATTGGATAAGTCATATTTTTATGTAGCTTGCAATGATTTTCTGAAACTTCCAATACTACATAGGGAATACCCTGTGTGTAGTACATATTTGATATCAGATTTTAACAATTAATACGGGCATAACTTATAATAATGAAGGAAGAAAGAAAGGCGTATTGGACAGAACATTTCGATATACAGGCTCCACTCTCAAGTATTCACTAAGAAAACAACACCAGTATTGAGATCAAACGCAGAATAACTCTTCCCGGAAGCTGCTTGTTCAAATCCTAAATACTCGGAAGATGTAACCCCTCCTGTCCATTGTTTGTGTTAGAAAAAGGACTGCATATTGCAGCAAGGTGAATGATAGTTTAAAAGTTTAAGAGTTTACTTACTATTTAATTCTTCAGATCTATGTCTGAGTCCGTGGGGGACCCCTGTGCCGCTTATACTTGACATCGTATGCGATTTCCGGAAATATGTTTCAACTCCCTCCAACTCTTGCCTAGTTGCGATCATTACTCCTCGAATATTCTACGCCATTTGCATCTCGGCCGCTAGACTCTTCTTCCTTCTTGTGTGAATGGATTCCACTGCATTGCTTGAGTTGCAATATAGTCGTTGCTTTTTGTAAGCGTATGTCCAAATCCACTGCCACTTTAGCCATCGTATAATAGAGTCGATGGGTTCCTGAACTTTTCTTATTTGAAGATTTTCGTTAGATATTGGCCAGAAAATCTCAAGGATGTTTCGCACAGCTGATATCGAACGTTTGCGGAAAAATTTTTTTTTGAGATAACAATGAAACAGGACATTACGATGATAGAAAAACATATTTGAGTTACTGCAAAATTCTGTCCGTATGTCTGTATGTCTGTCTGTCTGTACGGATGTATTTTGGACTGTAGCCTAAACGGTTGGGTCAATCTTCTTCAAATTTAGAACTTAAGGTTATTTTGACATTCTACAGAGGATTATTTTTTTTTAGCTTAAAAATTAACGGTACCTGTCATATAACCGTTATGTAAACGCTTATTTTTTCTCAAAAACGGCTCCAAGATTTTTTATGAAAAAAAATCAGTGTACTACTGTAGGTAAGCATTATATTTTGGTGAACAAAAAATTAAAATGGTGGGCTAAAAACGGTACCTCTCATAGAACTGGTTTTTTATCTTCGACTTTCTCGAAAACTGGTGATCCGATTACTATCAAAATTGATAATCAAAAAGATGTAGGTAGCCTGAATAATTTCGCATAAATTTTTTTTCGAAAACTTTTTTTTTATTTTTAATAAAATGTAGGCTATTTTTGTGCTTAATTTTGTATTCTTGAATTATTTTTTTTAATTTTTAAAAAAAAGTTGTTAAGAAAACCGTTTTATTTAAAAACGGCTCCTACGATTTGGAAAAAAATCACTAATTTTTACATTTCCTAAAGAAATAAAATGGTGTTTAAATTATTTCACCCAATACAATTTAACGTACTTTACAACAATCAAAAGTCAAAAAAGTCGAATAAACTTTAATTTTCTTTAATATTATTCTACAATGTAATCACACATATGAGCAAGTACGTGCGATACAGTGGTGCAATTTATTTTTTATAATAGGAACGCGCGAACGGGGTTTTGTCTACCCTTAAATAAATAAATAAATTAAGTAATAAGTAGTCCATACCTGTGAAGCATACTCAAGGTGGGAGCGTACGTAGCAATTGTACAAGGAAAGAGTCACATATGGATCACTAAATTCCTTTGCCCAGCGTTTTATGAATCCTAGCATAGATCTAGCCTTTCTTAAAACTAAAGACGCGATAGAGTTTGTGCTGCGAAATATGAAAATCGAATGCACTTACGGTACGTTTTCTAGAAAAGACAATCGTCTGGTATTTTACAGGGTTAAGGGATATACCACTTTTTCTGCACGAAGTACTAAAGCTATCAATATCTACCTGCAGAAGACTGTGGTCATCGCTAGACTTAATTTTCTTAAAAATCTTCATGTCATCAGTGAATATATGAATGTAACTTGATTGTATACTGCGTCTGCGAGAGTGAACAATGGAATAAATGAAACAATTAATAACATGTGTATTGACTTTAATAACTCTTTTCATATAATTGACTTTAATTTATCAAAGAATAATATCAAGAAAAAATTATTAATTTGTTAACTTTTGTAGCTAATCACTAAATGTTAATTTTTTAATACTTTATATATCAAATCAATTAAGATGTAATATCTGCAGTTGTTTTTAAATAAATAAATAAAAAAAGTAATATCATTTATTGCCAAAATGAATAGTAAAGGGCCAAGGTGGCTTCCTTGAGGTACACAGGAGTGGGCCACGAAATTATCTGAAAAACAATTTCAAAATTTTACCTGGTAGGATCTATTTTCCAGGTATGATTTGATTCAAGCTAAGAAACACTGATTTTGGTAATAAAATTCAATGATTTGCAAGCGTTGCTCGTTAGTAAGTCTATTCATGATGAAATGTCAAAGCATACTGAGCATCTTTCTCTTTGACACCATGTCTGAAATCCCGCGTGATCTGTCAAATACTAATGCATGAAAATCCTAACCTCAAAAAAATCACCCGTTATAAGATAATGAGTTTATAAGTATACGAAGAACAAGAAAACACAATAAAAAAAAAAAAAAAAATTAAAGAAAACCAAAAAAAAAAAGTTGAGATAACAATTAATTTCATAATCTGACAATCTTTATACTTTAAAATGTATCTAAATTCAAAATTTTCAAAAAGAAATTACTTTGAATTAAATTATTAGTTGAGTTTGCTTGATCAGATGGTGTGGGAGGGGAAAAGGGAAGGGGGAGGGGGGTAAAGTTAAAATTGATTGCTTTGGTTAGTGAAGAACAGCGAGATTTGGTCAAATCTTCTTAAATTATAAACGTATCGAAGAGTACTATTAAATGCAACTTGAAGCTTCCTTTTAGATTCAGTATCACAGTTGTTAAATATTTCACAGCCATAAATGAGAACTGGAATAACTAAGGATTTAGCGAGAATTAATCTTGTTTTTGGTGGTGTAAACTTTTGAGCCGTCCATAAAGTTCGAAGAACTCCATATGCTTTGCCCACAATCCCATTTATGTGATTATTCCACGTTAATGTCCTGTTGAATACCAGATCCAAGTTTTTCGAACTTTCAACAAATTCAATAGGTGAACAATCGAGCTTAATTTCTGGCAAATAAGAAAGTTCTAGCTTCTTTCTTGATATGACCAAACACTTACATTTTTTCGGATTGAGTGAGAGACCATTATTTAACGACCACATCGAGATCTTTAAGGTCTTCATTCAACTCATATACACAGTTCTCGATAAGACCAAGGGGGCAACTTTTATAAATTTGAATGTCGTCAGCATAAAAATGCTTAGATGAGTTCAAAATTGTGCTTTGAATATCATTTATATAAAGAGAGAATAAGAGGGGGCCCAAAATCGATCCTTGTGGAACACCCTGTACCAAAGGAAGAAATTCTGATAATGTATTTCCTAGGGATACAGCCTGTTCTCTTCCTCTAATATAAGACGAGAAAAACTTTACAGCCGAAGAAGACATGTTGAAGCATTGACGTAACTTATCAATAAGGATAGAGTGCTTAACCTTATCAAATGCTTTTGAAAAGTCCAAAAGAATAAGAAAAGTAACATTATCCTCGTCTAATTTTGCTCTTATATCTTCTACTACTTTCAAAAGTGCAGTGGTACAACTATGTGTGGCACGAAAACCAGATTGAACAGAAACCAAAAGTTTATTACGTATAAGATACTCATTAACTTGTTTATGCATTATTCGTTCGCAAACTTTGGATAGATAAGGAAGAATTGATATGGGTCTGAATTCCTCACCAGTTGAATTTTTAGGTATCGGTATTATTTTTGCTTTTTTCCACTGACAAGAAAAAACACCGGTCATTAGAATGGTATTTATTATGTGCGTAGTATACAGAAGCAATATCGGAAGTATAGCTTTCATAAAGACCGGATGAACTCCATCAATTCCTACAGCATTAGACTTTATGTTTAAAAAGCTTTCCACTACATCTGTGCTCTCTATTCTTGTGAAGGAAAAAGTTGCATCCGTAGAGACAGCAGGACTTGAAAAGGTTCTGTTACCATAGGAGGGATCAATATCTGGAATCGACAAAAAATTGCGATTGAGCTCGTTGCTATCAAAGTCATTTGTGCAGATCAATTTCTGCTTGCCTATCCCTAATTGACGGAGATTATTCCACATCTTTCGACCATCTATATTAGGATTAATTTGATTGGAATAAAACTGTGTTTTTGCAATTCTTATTTCACGAACAACTTTGTTTCTTTTATCTTTGTAAGCACCAAAATGCTCCTCTATACGGAAACGCTTCCATCGACGGTAAGCTTCATCTCTTTGAATGATTAACAAACGAATTTCATTCGTAAACCAAGCACTTGCCCTTGACTTCACCCTACCGGTTGATATTGGAACGTGTGTATCAAAAAGGTAATTAGCATTATTATGAAGAAACTCAATTTGGTCATCAGGCGATGTCATACCGTAAATGAGATTCCAAGGAATGACGCGAATATGATTTTCAATAGCAGCACTATCTATATTTTTAAAGTTTCGGAAATTATAAGTTGTCGAACTGGAACGAATATTAATATTGAAGTCAAATGTAAGAAAGATGAGGTCATGCTTTTAAAAAGCGGGTGCGGATATTTGATCATAAAAAAGTACCTTGTTAGTATTATTAACAAAAAATAAATCCAGAAGGGTACTTGATGTATTGGTAAAATGAGTAGGCATTTGGGTATTTACTGAATGTAGATCAAAAGCCATCATGTTTTCAGTAAGATGATTTTCTACTAAAATATTGCTGTTAAAGTCCCCGCATACAATAACATCACTCACTGTGGTTGAAAACTCTTCCATTATGGAATATACAGGTGTTAATTCAGCAGTCCTATTAGGTCTATAAACGCTACCTAAACGAACAAAATTTCCTCTGCAATTAATGTCTACAAAAAGGTATTCAATCGGACCAACGGATGTCATTTCAGCTTACAACTCAGACCTTCTCTTACATAAATAGCTACACCTCCACCAATGCGATTGCTTCTATCTGATCGAAAAATTTTGTAACCATTTAAAGCATAGACGGCGTCCTTTATATCTGGGGAAAACCAAGTTTCCGACACACAGATCGCATCAACTTTAGAATTAACAAATATTTCTCTAAATTCATCTACTTTTGGTAGCAAGCTTTGTGCATTAAGATGACAAACTTTAAGCCCCTGCCTGCGACAAAAAAACACCCTTACCATTGATCGCAATATTATAACGCTACTATTGCCCATGGAGGTCACTCCGCTATCATTTAAATCCATTTTTTTATATCAACATAGGAGAACCAGGCGACACACATAGATCGATCACAGGCACCTCATCTAATTTCCAAAGCAATAACATTGATACAAAGGGACAGGTATTAAAAAATAAATCAAGCAAAATCATTACAATAATAAAAGAATTACAAGAGAAAGAAGCAAAAGATAGAATAAATGGTAAATAAATAACATAATCAAAACAAAAATATTTTAATAATAATTGTTGAGTGGTGAAAATCATAATAATTGTTGTTGTTGTTGTTGGTGTTGTTGTTGTTCCTCTTCTTCTTCAGTCTGACTACTCTTGGCTATAATATTCAGCATTCTATCATTCTCCACTAAAATACCCCTTGCATTTGCACTCCTTCTCACATAGACGGAACCCAGATGTGTAAAAACAGAAAACAGCTGTTTGTTGTGCTTGAGACGTGAAGCTTTTTGGTAAAGTAATCGATTTTTGCGGGTCATGCTCCCATACATATAGATGTTTTTTTTTATTTTCAGCTTTGATACCAACGTCTTCGAGAGAAAGTTGCCTATGATTTTTGGAAAAAAGAGCAACTGCTTGCAGAACGGTGTTTCTTTCTTTCGGAGAGTGAAATTTGACTATAATGGGTGTGTCTGTCTTATCCATGTTAGTCGGTCCGTTAGGTCGGTGAGCTCTATGACAGCGAAAAATTGCATTCAGTATTGGCGGAATGCATTAAATGATATGACAAAGGTGATTAAATATTGCCTTCAAATTTTCGTCTTGCATTTGTGGTACACCAAATATGATCGCGTCGGCTCCAATTTCACGTCGCTCGAATGCATCACATCGTTTCTCCAAATCGGCCACTTCCCCTTCGAGCACCTGTGTTTTATCAATGTGTGTCTCAATTTCTATTGATTGTAGAGTTTGAAGAGATTCCTCTGCATCTCAGTTTTCTTTTGACGGCATTCTAACTTTTTAAGAGCAGCGTTGAAATCTTGTGCATGTGTAGCTAAACGGTCTTCAATAAGCGATATTCGATCTATTATATCTTTACGCAAAAGATTTATTTCCGTAGAGATTAGGTCTGTTATTTTTCGTGTCAGCAAAGAAAATCTTTCCTCCAAATCAATAAGTGACATACCTGGGACGGATTTAAAGCAACCCGAAGTTGAACTGCCCATATTTCCTTGTTTTCCTACAGGTGTAGTGTATTGCTTTGGTGTATTTGTTTGTATTTGTGCAGTTTGAACTCCCCCTGCCCTTGGTGTAACCGTTGACTGCTTCTCTTTATCAGCAGATCGCGTTTTACCCGCCATCGAACTTATATAATTTATTTTATTATTAATATTAAGTTTGCAAAATCGATTAGTTGATAAAATTCGCAAGTAAAACAGAACGCAATAGTATGACAGCAGTTTTTTATATTTAACTCAAAATTAAGGCAGAGTTCAGATAGAAATTTGAATATTAGCCGGACGAGATTATCAATACGTCTAGTCACTCTTACTCATAGCAAGCAATAATTTATCCGAAACAATAATCCAGGATATTGGTCTTTAGGAAGCTGTATTATGTTTTTACCGTCCTTTGGTCATCGCTGATAAGTTTGGAGATGAGAATTTCTGGAAATAAGGGAGGGTTGTACAAAAGGTGCTGATTAAAATTGGTTTTGAATTCTTTCAAATTGAAATGGCAAGGAAAAACTTCGCCGGGTAAACTATTCCGAATTCGTGTTGTTCGGCTAAAAAGACACATAAGACATAAAAGATTCAAAAACTCTATATTTGCAACTATGAGTAATTGCTAGATTCGAGAAACATTCTTTCCAGTTAGCATCATTCATATCAGTTTTAGCCTTTGCTAGTTTTTCATTGAGATGTTTACTCATATTGAGGTTTGATGAAAGAGGCACACCCAAGTACATGGATTCATCCACCAGACTTAATTCTGCACCATTGTAGTTCCATTTTTCCTTTCGACTTTTTCTACTTCTTTTTTAAATCACAGCTTTGCATTTTTCCTAATTTAATATCAAATTCCAGAGCTTACAGTCTCCAAGTCGGTTTGTCGGTTAAATTGGCTGTTATTTCTAGTCGAAATTGAGTTTTTAAGCTTTGACATTTTTTTTTATCACAGAAATAGTGCGAAAAGAAAAGCTGAATGAAATCATTGAATGATGTTGGTGCGTGGATTTCAATGTAGAACAGGGTTTTAGAGTCAACAAGATAATGTCATGAGGAAGGACATATTTATACCTTGAGAAAAGAAAAGATAAGTAGTGTTCTACATTTGAATTCTTGCTTGTTGTATGAGATTTTGTGTGCATGAGATTTGCTCGAGAACCTTCTTTAACGTTTTCCAAATTATTCGGTTTGGTTTCTGTCGCAAAAATTTACGAAATTATGGTTCACGTGACTAAAATTCCTTCTACTCCTTTGTTCCGATAATTTCCAATCCTCATTTTATAAAATTTTCTGAAAAGATCTTATGTTTTAGCCCCACTTTTGCAAGGTTTCCCTTTTGCGATTATAAATCAATATTGTTCACTGTCTCTCTATAAATTCAGATGTTTCTATATTTGTCTATACCACAAGTTTTCAGGAATCTCACTCCTTTTTTCCCGCCTTGACATATTTTTCTAACTCAAGAACTACATAAGATACATTTCTTATGAGACTGAAAAATATCCTTCCTAGTTTATGATAATTATAGTTGTGTCTAAAAATATTGATTATTTTGTAACGTATGAGCATATGACGAATAATAATGTCTTCATAAAATTACTTTGAATTACATAGGTGTTTTGGTGGCCTTAACATGAAGCATAGTAATTATGTGAATGAACTTCTTGCGTGTTGGGGCCCATTTTGGCTTCAAATGATATGAGGAACACGCAAGTTATGAATAATAGCAAAACTACAACCAAGTGTTAAATAAAAACAATTTTGAAGGAAGTTAGTTAAAATGACATATATGAACATGAAAAAGACTTCCTATTTATGCGTTCATTATAATGGCAGTTGAAAAGTATTGGAGGACATTTTTATAGATAATAATTTTCTGCAGACACCTTATTGTTTGAAATGCCGCATTGAGTTTTTAAAGCATTCAATTCTAGTTTCTTGTTCCCCATTTCAAGATGAGCGTCTTACTACCACATCCAAATAACATGGTTATGAGTGGGTAAATAGCTTTATGAAAAACCATGAGTACTGTGTCGTCGGCAAAACAATTTAAAGGGTAAGTTTCTTCAGAGATAAAGTCGTTGTTGAGCATTCCAATAATTGTCGGAGACAAAACAGGGTCCTGGAAAACACCAGAATTTGTTTTGTGAATATCAAACCTAAGTGTCTGTCTAACATTACTTTATGAAGCGGTCCAAAAGGAAATTAATAATCCAACGAAGAAGGAGCTGGAAAAATATCTCAGTGCCAATTTTTCTATTGTTGAGTACCACAAAGTGCCAATCTGTAAGCCAAAGTAAAAGAATGGACACGACTGGGTCACACGTACTTGATCTTATGTGTCTAATCAAATTGGAAAACAAGATTTTTGACGCAAACAACTAACATTTACGTAGAAAAATAACACGTTCTGAACTTATCAAAAGTTTGAAGACCACAACACTTAACGGTTTTTATTTAAAATACAGTTTAATATTACACGTGTTTAATCATGATGAATTTATGAAAAAAAGTATTTCAAAAATCATAAGAACAATTTTGACAAAACCGTGTATTTTTTTTTTTAGTTTTTGGAAAAAAAAGTATTTTTGTGATTTTGGTCTGCAGTTTCTTAGAGTTCATTAATATCCAACCATCATAAAATTGGTTGATTACCTTTTAGAATATTGAAAATAAAAAAAATAAAAAAAACTTTCAAAAATATAATTATACAAGTCAAACAGAAGATTTAATAGAAATCCAATGAGCCGTTAATCAAAAATTCGAAAATTAATAAAACATTTATATGAAAAGTATCGTAATAGACTCCTTTCGTAAATTTGTATATTAATGAAATAAGAGACCATACCTAAGTACAGTAAATAATAGTTTCGAGAAAAATACTATTATTTCTTGGGCTATAAAAAAATGTAGTCACATTAGGTTAAGTCTAAAATTTCAAAAAAAAAAAAAAAAAAAAACAGACGGACAGACATTTTTTTCAGTATCTTTTTTAGACTTCTCTATGATTGTAATGTAATAATTGATTGTTATCTCGCAATTTTAATAACTTGCTTAAATAGGTAAATTTATTATTTCTCAGAAGAGATTTTAATGGAGTCCAATCATTCTTTTTTTTATCATTTACTTTCATGTCAATAAAAAAGCTGCACTGGTTGGTGGTTGGGTGCTGTATGAATAGGGTAGGCACTGAAAGGCATCAAACTGGTGATGCACAGTCGCTGCAACTATATCGTACACATCAATTGTGCTTATTTTACCTCCCCGCGGTAACCACCGGGTACTGGTCTGTCCATCCGGACATTCCTGCTAAACTTATAAGCGCGAGTGTTGAACACAGAAAAAATAGCAACACTATAATGCCCTGCTTTAATGACTGTTCTGATCGATTCGCAGAAGTCTTGCACGAGCCCCTCAGAAAGAGGACGTACGGCGGATGAGCCCAACCAACTGGACCAACGGTGGCGTCAACAGTCAACTAAGCAGACGCCCTAATGAGCTACTTCGACGTATTTGGAGATAAGGTCATTAGGACAATTCAATGCAAGTCAGGGCATTGAAATAGAGATGGTGGCGGATGAACCCTTAATGGGCCAACGGCAGCGCTCACATCCCCGAAGTGGGTTACTGACTCCGGATTCTCCGGTTCCTTTTGTCCAAGGAATCCAACAAAGGACCTGGCCCTCCAGGTTGGGGGTTGTGCGTGGGGTTAACAACCCTGCCACGGAAAAAAGAAAAAGTTACGAAGCGACCAATAGCCTCGGAAAAGGACGGATTTACTGTTGACGACCCGGAAAAACGAATCAAGGACAACGACCTTCGGATCTGCACGTGGAATGTTAGAACTCTTAACAGACCACGTGCATCCAAACAACTAGCGGAGGCCCTAGACTGCTACAGAGCAGGAATTACTGCCATCCAGGAAGTGCGATGGAATGGGCCGGGCAAAAGGAGGATGAAAAACTGTGACGTGTACTACGGTGATTGCGCAAGAAGACCACAGCGTTTATTTGGGTGCGGATTCGTCATAAGCGGTAGACTTAGGCAAGAAGTCTTGGGCTTTCGACACGTAAGTGAGCGACTTGTGACAATCCGTATCAAGGCTAAATTCGCCAACATTAGCCTAATATGCGCTCATGCCCCCACAGAGGACAAAGATGACGCCACCAAGGATGACTTCTATGAGCTCCTCGACAAAACCTATGAGCAATGCCCTAAATACGACGTTAAGATCGTACTAGGCGATTTTAATGCCAAAATTGGTAAAGAGGAAATCTTTGGTAGGACTGTCGGAAAACATAGCCTACACGACACAACGTCTGAAAACGGACTTAGGCTAATTGACTTCGCAGCGGCACATAACGTCACCATTGCAAGCACACGGTTTCCTCATCTCGATATACACAAAGGGACTTGGCGACACCCAGATCAAAGAACCGTCAATCAGATTGATCACGTTGCGATCGATGCAAGACACGCCTCCAGTATCTTGGATGTTCGCACCTTCCGAGCAGCTAACATCGACTCGGATCACTACCTTGTTGCAGCAAAGGTAAGAATGCGAATAACCCGAACTCCACAACAACGGAGTAATACTGTGAGGAAGTATGACGTCGGAAAGCTGCAATCGCAAGAAACCGCCAGAACCTATGCCGATCGAATATCCCGTAACCTCTCAAGAAATCCAGTACCGCCAGCATCAAGTGCCGAAGATCAGTGGCAACACTGCCACCAAGCCATCAGAGATGCCGCAACTGATGTGCTAGGTTTCACCAGACCACCACCACGAAACCTCTGGTTTGATGACGAATGCAGGCAGGCCCATGCAGCCAAACAAGAGGCATATAAAGCGGCGCTGCAAAGAAAGACGAGAGCTGCTCGCGAGCTCTATGAGCAGAAAAGACGGGAAGAACACCGGCTTCTCCAAAAGAAAAAGAGAGAGCATGAGAAGCGCGCGATCGAAGATATTGAGAGATGCTACTCCAGGAACAACGTGCGGAAGTTTTACCAACAGGTAAAAAGAACATGCCAAGGAAAAAAATCCCGCACAGAAGCCTGTAGAGATAGGAATGGAAACCTCGTAGTAGAGTCACAGTCGGTGCTGAGTACATGGAAGGACCATTTCTGCAGACTGTTAAACGGCGATGAAGGCCAAAATCCCGCTGTCAGGCAGAATGAACCATTCAACATGGATGATGACAGACAAAACTTCCGTCCACCTGACCAACATGAAGTAAGGATAGCAATATCTAAACTCAAAAACAACAAAGCTGCTGGACCCGACGGATTACCCGCCGAACTTTTTAAAGCGGCCGGAGATGACCTGGTGGAGTGCATACACCAACTCATCTCTAAAGTTTGGTCAGAAGAAAGTATGCCTGATGAATGGAACCTCAGCATCGTTTGCCCGATCCACAAGAAAGGAGACCCTCTAAACTGCGCCAACTATAGAGGAATAAGTCTCCTGAATATCGCCTACAAGATCCTTTTTGCCGTACTATGTGAACGCCTGAAACCTTTCGTCAGCAACCTGATTGGCCCCTATCAGTGTGGTTTCAGACCTGGAAAGTCCACAATCGATCAAATGTTCACGCTACGGCAGATCCTGGAAACCACCCAAGAATTCCAAATCGATACTCACCACCTCTTTATCGATTTTAAGGCCGCGTACGATAGCATTTATAGAGACGAGCTATACAGAGCCATGTCAGGTTTTGGCATTCCCACAAAACTCGTCCGACTGTGCAGGATGACGATGGAGAACTCTCGCTGCTCCGTCAAGGTTGGTTCTGACCTCACAGAAGCTTTTGACGTCAAAAAAGGATTCCGACAAGGTGATGCGCTATCGTGCGATTTCTTC
Source organism: Platycheirus rosarum (assembly GCA_963971375.1). Lineage (NCBI taxonomy): Eukaryota > Metazoa > Arthropoda > Insecta > Diptera > Syrphidae > Platycheirus > Platycheirus rosarum. The sequence continues at coordinate 29,625,300 of OZ020507.1, forward strand.
AACTTAATACTTGAAAAAATTATAAGAAACTCGCAAGTCAATTGTAGTGGGACAATTTTTTTCAAGTCTGTGCAATTGCTAGCATACGCTGACGACATAGACATCATTGGCAGAACTCGGCGAGCTGTCAGTGGAACGTTTGCTAGCATTGAAGCTGAAGCGGCTAAGATGGGACTAGCAGTCAATGAGGCCAAAACGAAGTACCTGCTGTCCACAAAAAGGGACACACAACACCGGCGGATTGGACAAAACATCACAATAGACAGGTACAACTTTGAGGTAGTTAGGGACTTTGTGTACCTCGGATCCGCTATAACATCTGACAACAACATCTCGTCAGAAATAAAGCGAAGAATTACTCTTGCCAATCGCTGTTTCTATGGGCTAGGAAGGCAATTGAGTAGCAAAGCCCTCTCTCGAAAGACAAAGGAGACTCTGTATAAGACCCTTATCATCCCAGTCCTGCTCTGTGGCGCCGAGGCATGGACTCTATCTAAAGCGGATGAAGATATCCTTAGTCGTTTCGATAAGATTCTTCGGAGGATTTTTGGCCCTATCTGCGTTAACGGGCTTTGGAGGAGAAGGTTCAACCAAGAACTATACGAGCTATACAGCGACATTGACCTGGTCAAAAAAATACGCATATCACGTTTAAGATGGCTAGGTCATGTAGAGCGAATGGACAACAATGCTCCGGCTCGCAGGATCTTCGATTCCATCCCAGAGGGTAGACGCAGTCAAGGAAGACCTCGCCTTAGGTGGCGCGCTCAAGTGGAGGACGACCTCAACCAACTTGGAGTGCAAAACTGGAGGCAGCTAGCCAAAGACCGAGTTGGCTGGAGAGGCATGTTGGTTGAGGCCCAGGTTCGTCCCGAACTGTAGCGCCACCTAAGTAAGTAAGTAAAAAAGCTGCACTACTTAGTGACAAACTAAGGAGGGCATCTACAAACATTTTAAGGTTTGGATACATTTTTCTGCTTCTTTAACCTACGATTATTATGATTTCGACTGGGACTACAACTCTCCCACTTTTCGGTTTCGCCCTAAGGTTCCACCTATGGATTGTTGTCTGCGAGACAGCCTAAATGCAGGGTCGTTGCTTTTGTTTGATTCAGTAGTTTTTGCGCGATTAATTTGGTGGACAATTGTTTGTTCTTTGTGTTCGATCTATCTTTGACGAAACCGCTGATCTTTAGTCTGGCAGCCTAGGGATTTGGTTGCACACTTTTGGGAAAGTTTAACGTGTTTAATTGTTGCTAAGTTAGGTTTACCTTTGTGTTAATTTTATATTATTTTTGTTGATTAAACACAAGGGCCTTTTGAATTAAAAAAGAATTTTGTTAATACCTCACACACAGTCTAGACGACATATGTAGCTCTATCAGATGGAGATCCACCTCAGGACTAAAATGAAGAAATTAAAGCTGATGTAATCTCCACTGATTTTTGTAAGGGGTTTGACTTTTCACATAGCTTCTTGGTTTCGAATCAATCTTCTTGAAATGGATATGTTCTAACCTCAAAAATCGTTTCTAAAGAAAGCATTTCAGAAATGCACTTTCCATTCCATTTCTCACTACTTCCTGGGTCTTTCGAGGTAGTCACTTAGGTCCTATACTTTTTATCCTTGCCATTAATGACATTGAATTGATTATAAGGCATTCCAACACCTCATTACATGCTGATGATAATGCTGATGGTGGCCTAAAGAATTATCATAACCTTCTGTGGTTCTATCCTAATATATAGCTTCCATTTCACCTCACAGTGAATATGTTTCTGTTCTTAAGTGTGGTGGCCAAACCATATTGTTGATATTTTCGGAATTGGAAGCAAACATAACAATTAAACAATATATTGGAAAATTCTGTCTGTCCGTCTATCTGTCCATCTGTCTTTAGCGATGTATTTTGGACTACAGTCCAAACGGTTTTAGAAGTGATTCCGGTTCAAGCGTGTTTTACTCGCGCGAAGTTAGCGTATTATTATTTATGTAGATTTTCGTTAGTGGGAATGAAACATTATTCAAAGGAAGTTGTGCTAAGTTGTCGGATTTTTAAGTGTCGTTCTTTGCAAAAGTTCAAATATGCCATTTGAGCATTAATTAAATATATTAAAAAAAGAGTTGGTTGTCTGTAAAATCGGTTTACGGGCGATAATTTTTCGTGATAATGTCATAAGAAAATCAATGTTTAAATATTAATATTATTTTGAAAAGTATAGAGACCACAATAAAAAAAATATTATCTACTTTTGTTATGCCGACTTATTGTATTTATTTTATATTATTTTTATTTATTTATTATTATTCATTTATTATTTATTTTTTTGTATATAATTCTTATTATATATATATATATATATATATATATATATATTCTTACTTAGAAATTTAATATTAACAGCTCAAAGACCTAAACATACACAAATCCGCTGGCCCGGATTTGTTCTGAAGAGGTGTTCTTAAACGCTGGCAAAACTACTGCACAAGCTTTTCCATTTATCCTATTCCTCTGGGCTCTTTCCGAGTGAAAAACAGCATTTGCCCACCCAATGCCTAAAAACGGCGAATCTTCTTCGCCCTCAAACTAACGTTCCTTTTTTCCAAGGTTATGAAACGCTGATTAATTTTCAGCTTAAGAAATATCTCGAAGATCAAAAGCTTCTTAATGACCGACAGTACGGCTTTCGTAGCAACAAGTCCACTGGTGATCTGATAGTATATCTCGACAATAAGTGGAATCATCCATCGTTTTGGTGAGAGCAAAATTATTGTAAATACTTGATATTTCTAAGGTATTTGATGCCGAGAAGTCTTTTGATACTGTGTGGCATAAGGCTCTGATTCATAAATTAAACATTTTGAATTTTCTCCGTACATATGTAACTAAAATAATTTATTCCTTTTTAACTGGACGAATTTTTAAAGTTTCACTCAAACACAAAAATAACCATTATTTTTTATGAACAAAATAAAAAAAAATCAACACCCGTTTTCAAAATATTGATTTTTCAAAAAAAAAAATTATTATTAAAAATACAAAAAACAAAGTTTTCGAAAATATTTTAAAGTTAAATTACTTAGGCTACCTACATCTTCTTAAATATCAATTTGTATTGTAATCGGATAGCAGCTTTCGAGAAAGTCAAATAAAAAAACGGTTCTATGAGAGGTACCGTTTTTAGCCCACCATCTTAATTTTTTTTTACCAAAATACCTACAACAGTACAGTAGTTTTGTTTCATAAGAATTCTTTTACCCGTTTCCGAAAAAAATAAGCTTTTGTTTAACGGTTATATGGCAGGTACCGTTAATATTTGAGTTAAGACAAATTAAAAAACTCCTCTGTAGAATGTCAGAATAATCTTAAGTTCTAAATTTGAAGATGATTAGCGCAACCGTTTAGGCTACAATCCAAAATACATCCATACATCGTAATGTCATGTTCGATTGTTATCTCAATTTTTTTGTCTGCACGAATGCATAACTTGCACTTTATAGATAGTACCTATAATCGCAAGTAAAAATGCCATCCCACATTTTAGTATTTTTGCAGAAATGTTTCCTATTCATATCCCAATAACAGGGATCGATCAAAATAAGTTTTCTTCGAAATTCAATGCACACAACACAACTACTGAGCTAAGCACAAATACTTTAAAAGTAAACAAAAATTTGCTTTACTCGCACGAGCAAAATAGGCATGACATCATCGGAAAATTCATTCGCTAAGTTTGCGCGAGTAAATTTTAAGCACCGGAACCACAACATTTGTACATATGTACATAGGAATTGCCAAGTTTTAATGAATTTAGAAAACTTTGCCAGGTCGCCCGAGTGAAATTCGCTTACGGTCCCTCGCACCGCAACCGTAACCTCAGTTTTGAATTATTTTATTAACTTTTTAATTTACACGAACCTCCATACAGAACTGAGTACACCAGGGAAGCATCTTCAGTCCGTTGCTTTTTTACATTCATTGGTTTGAATTACCAAGTGAGTAACACTGATTAATATATATTTTGGAATGTAAAAGCACTAGCTTAATAAGCCTGTTTATGAAGTTTTGACTTCTCCTTAATTATAGTCCCTCCTAAAGAGGGAAATAAAAGAGATTACCTATAGTCTTGACCGCAATGTGAAAACCAACTATCAAGAACCCAAATCACAAGGCTAATCTTTGACTAACTCTCAGACAATAAGTTCTTCATCGAAATCTATACCAGAAAGAAATTCCCAGAAAAAAGTCGTATTATTAGTCAGTTTATTTGGGTATTGTAATTTTTCAAGACCTAGAGTTGTAGTGGCAAAACCAAAAGCCAACAAGTAAACTTGTTTATAAAAGTTACTGGCATCACAAGAACTTTTGGGGTTTTAATTTTTTGTTGTTTTGCTTTTAAATAGAATATTTAATATTCAAAATACAAGTTTATTTTTAGTTTGCATTTAAAATTTGTTTGAAAACAAATTTATAATATAAAAAGCAGAGCATCATTTGGAATCGACATCAGTGTGTAGTTTAAGATAGTTGTGGAAATAAGTTATTTGGAGAAGAAACTTTTGCAATGAAGTTATTTGTTGTGTTTTGTACGTTAGTTGTGGCTATTGCCGCTCAGTTTGGACCATTTGATCATGAACATGGTCACCATGACCATCATTTCGATCATGATCCTCATCATCATGAGCATGACTTTCATCATGACGAGCATGATCCTCATCATCATGATTTTCATCATCACGAACATGAATTTGGACATGGGTTTGGTGGACCAGATTTTGATGAATTTGATGATGAACCAGGATTTGGACATCATTCCCCACACCACGAAATACACCATTCGCCGCACCATGTACCACACCACGAACCTCATCACGAACCACACCACGAACCTCACCACGAACCACACCACGAACCGCATCACGAACCTCACCACGAACCTCACCACGAACCTCACCACGAACCATACCATGTGCCTCACCATGGCGATGGTGGACATGGATTTGGTGGAGTCCCATTAGTTGGAGGACCAGGAATCGGTGTTGGAAAACTTGGAGGCGGTGGTTCTAATTTGGGACAATTTTCTGGAGGTAGTGGCGGTGGACTTGGTTCAGGACAGTTACAAAACGGACAAGGGCTATCAGGCATCGGTGGAGGATCCTTAAATCAAGGAGGATTTGGTGGACAAAGTGGCCTTGGAGGTGGTTTGGGTGGCGCATCAGGTGGAGGACAATCACAAGGTCTTAACCAAGGTGGACGTGGTCCAGTTGACCAAACCGGACTCGGAGGTCTAGGAGGAATTTCAGGTGGATCCGGTGGGCTTGGAGGTGCGGTAGGAAGCTCAGGTGGTAGCAGTCAGCTTGGTGGTATTAACGGCTTAGGAGGAAGTGGATCAAGTAGTGCAGTTGCATCTGCACAGGCACAAAATGTTATACAAGATATCTTTGGTGGATTAGGTGGAAGTGGATCATCAGCTCAAGCACAAGGTGCTAGTCAAGGTAGTTTTAGTGGATAAGCAAATAAGCTCTTAAGTATTGAATAAAAAACTATGTATTATTAAATAAATAAAAAATATTTAATGTAATTTTTAAATAATTTTTAATTTGTTTTTATTCAAATTAATTTGGAAATTTGAAGTGAATTGTATTTAATTTAATTTAATTTAATTCACAAACAATCTTGCTGTGGTCTTAAATGAATCCGTCGTTCATGCATTTTCAGGCCACATCTTAAGAACATTAGGACTAGCTATGCTTCTAAAAACCAAAATACAAAATATAAAAGCAAATATTTGTTGTTATCGTTCAACATTCGTCATTTTTTAGTTGCAATTATAGGTACTATAAGGCAAGTTAAGGATTCGTGAATATAAAAAAAATAGATAAGAATCAAACACGACATTACGATCATAGAGGAGCCTAAGAAAGGTATTGAGAAAAAATTTCTGTCTGTTTTACTAGGTGTATAACGAGCTGCAGCCTAAACGGCTTGAGCTAAAATTTGGTATCTTTTGACATTCCTCAGAAGGAAAATTGAAATTTTATTTTTAGGGCTTAAAAATAACGGTAGGTAGATATAACCGTTAGAGAAATAATTGTTTTTCTTGAAAACGACTCCAAAGATTTTAATAAAAAAAAATTGGGAGTATTTTTGTAGGTATTATCGATTATTTATTGAAAACCGAATTTACCGGAAAATTCTAATAACGGTACCATTCATATAATGTTTCTTTTTTACCTGTTTATTGGATTTCTGTAAAATTTTACATTCGAGATGATCTAGGTAGCTATATTAATTCTGCATACCAACTTTTTTTGTAATTATTTTTTTCTATTTTTTTTAATTTTTAATTTTTTTTTTTGGATTTCAATATTTTTAAAACTACTCAAAAAATTGTTTTAAATGTTATTATCATCTGTATATTAATAAACTTTAAAAAAATGTATACCAAAATCTGAAAATAATTTTGTTTTTTTCAAAAAACTAAAAATAAAAAACAGGATTTTATTAAAATCCGTCATACAATTTTCGAAATACTATTTTTCATAAATTTATTAATATTTAAGATGTGTGATGGAGTACTCCATTTTAACTAAAAATCGATAATTGTTGTGGTTTTGGAACTTTTTATAGGTTCAGACTGTGTGATTTTTCTACGTAAATATTACTTGTTTCTTTCAAAGATTTAGCCTTGCAATTCGATTAGACACATAAGAGTAAGTACGTGCTACTCAGTCGTGCCCATTTTTTCTAAACGTATTTAATTATTCTTTATTACAAAATACAATAGTCTTAAACAAAATCTATGAATAAATTTATTATTTATAATTTTAATTAAGAGGAAATATTAATGTATTCATATAAAACATTCTGTTATGTTGTTTTTTTTATTTACGATTACGATTTAATAAATTTGAACAGGTTAACCGACTGCAATAGTTAAAAAAATTAAAATAGAAAAAAAAAAAAAAAAAAAAAAAACAGGTCGCATGGTCTTACTTTAATGATTTATACCTTACATCCAGAAGCTTTTTCTAAGACCTTTTTCGTAAGTCTTTCCTCATGAACGCGGTCAAGAGATAAGAGTGCCATTTAGTAAGCAGACAAGTCTCAGCATTATCCACAAGTTAGTAGAAGCAACATTTTTCATTCCTAAAAATTGCTAATTTTGATCAAGGTAGTTGAAAGGTTACACTTACTTCAAATTCATTCTACCCTTCCCGATTGATGGACCAACGCTCCTCGACACAGTCACCATTGACTTGGTTTTGGCTTCATTAATGTGCTTTCTCTAACGCCAGGTTCAACCCCTCGGGAGCCGATGGCAACTAGATTCACCCGGTGAGTTAGTCCCTATTTTGTTTCTTCAAACAAATCTAAACAATAAACTTCACAACTTTAAAATGTGATAAAAAAAAAATACAGACATGTGTTGGTATATAAAGGTATGATTATTTAATTTAAATGTCATAAACAATGGCAATGACAATGAAATTTTAATTAAAAATAATAAATTAACACTGCAATGCTAATTATCAAAATATTGCTATTTAAGACCCGGAGATTTGCTAAAATTATGTCAATTGTGTTTGCTTCTGACAACATGAAGTTCTATATTTCCTTTTGTTTTCTGCTAACAATAGCTTTGGCAATTGCAGCGCCTAACCGTCATAACCGACGTGATCCTGGTAGTTATGGTGGTCATGGAGGCGGGGGCGGCGGAGGTGGAGAGAATTCATCTTCAGCACAAGCTTCAGCATCTAGTTCAAACATAGACGGTGGTGCATCATCAGCCCAAGCATCTGCTTCTTCTTCAGTTCAAAACTCTAACCACTACCGATAAAAAAATCGAGATCTTTTATATAAATACGTGTGTTATAAATTAAATAATTAAATAAAAAAATGCATTTTAGAACAACTAAATTTGAAAAATTTTAATTGTAAGAAAAAAAATCTATTTGAATAGGTATACTAAATGTTATTTCAAAAATTAATTTTGAGGTCCAAATTGTAAATTATAAAGATTATATTTTGCTAACTCTAAATAATGATTATTTTTGTTTTTGCTTACAAATCCAATACTTTCCCTTAGCATCTATACTCTATAATATAATAAATAAAAATATTCTTATTTTTTTTTTAGCGCCAAAATGGTTTTCTAGATACATAGACACTAAATTTATTTTTGAAAATATACAAAATTGCTAGTTCCAGTAATTTTCAAGTTCATGATGAAAAAATATACAAATGTTTTTATGATGCACTTTATTAGGGTGAAAGAGGAAAAACAACACATCATGCGGTCACAAGGAATTGGTTCGCTGAATATTTAATAAGAACCTGAATAATTAAGATGACAAACTCAATATGGTGACTTATGTTATTTTCTGCTTGGGTGGTTATATTTTGTTTATTCTTTATATGGTTAGTCAGATATAAATATAAAAACCCATAACTACAAATAATGAAGGTGGGGGCGTAGCAATATTAATAAAAAGGTCAGTTCAACATTCTCTTTTGCCTGTTGTGGGGACAGGTTAAGGGATAATACCACAATGAAAATGTTTTGTTTATACTTATTTTCCTGGCAAAAATTCTTTTGTCGAAAAAAGAATGCATATTAAAAGAGATCTTAGAATAATTAAAATAAATCTTAATAATAAGAAATGAAAAATATATAATAGGAGGTGACATAAACTTTAGGCATAGAGATTGAGGTTGTGTTCGTGCCAATTCATGGGGCAATGTTCTTTCTAGTATGTCTTGTTTGTTTCCGTATTCCATGTTGTTTCCGTTTAGCCCAACTTATTTTCCGCCTGGGTCAAGAGCTAGTCCTTCAATTCTTGATTTTTACTTGCGATTATAGGTACTATAATACAAGTTATGCATTCGTGCAGATTAAAAATTTTGAGATAACAATCAAACATGTCATTACGATGATAGAGAAACATATTTGAGTTACTGGCAAAATTCTGTCCGTATGTCTGTCTGTCTGTCTGTCTGTACGGATGTATATTGGACTGCAGCCTAAACGGTTGGGCCAATCGACTTCAAATTTTGAACTTAAGGTTATTTTGACATTCAGAGGAGTTTTTAAAATTTTTTTTAGCTCAAAAAATTAACGGTACCTGTCATACAACCGTTATGTAAAAGCTTATTTTTCTCGAAAACGGCTCCAAGAATTTTTATAAAAAAAAATCAGTGTACTACTGTAAGTATGCATTATATTTAAGTGGAAACAAAATTAATATGGTGGGCTAAAAACGGTACCTCCAATAGGACCGGTTTTTTTTTCTTCGACTTTCTCGAAAAGTGGAGATCCGATTACAATCAAAATTCATATTCAAGAAGATGTAAGTAGCTTGAGTAATTTTGCATTAATTTTTTTTCGAAACCATTTTTTTTTTTGTATTTTTAATAATTTTTTTTAAATTTTATTTTGAAAACGGGTAAGTGAATTTTTTTTTAAATTTTGTTTTTAAATGTACGTTATTTTTGTGTTTAAGTTTGTGTTCTTGAATTATTTTTTTTTTATTTTTTAAAAAAGTTGTTAAAAAAAACCGGCTCCTACAATTTTGAAAAAAAAATTCACACTTTTTTACATTTCCTAAAGAAATAAAATGGCGTTTAAATTATGTCACCCAATACATTTTAACGTACTTTATTCGAACAATCAAAAGTCACAAAAATCGAATAAATGCTTTGATGTTCACTTAATTTTTTTTTAAATTTTATTCTACAATGTGACCGCACATATGAGTAAGTACGTGCGATCCAGTCGTGCAATTTATTTCATAACGAATACCCCTTCGTTTTTTACTCAGCCAGTAACTTTCAATGAACTGAATTCTGATCACATTCCAGTTTTTTGCAGGATGGGCAATTGAGAAAAGAGATCATTTAATTCTCGAAATAAAAAATACAAATTGAAGGTTAGAAATAAAATTCAAACTGAGAACAGTCTCCACTGATTTGAATTCGGTGTATTCTAACGATGGTGTTGATGTTATTGTTGATGAATTCTGCCGTCAAATACTCGAATCTGTACAATGATGTGTCCCTAAAAAGATGAAAAAGCCATTTCTTATAAAAATGCCAGAACACGTTCTGGAATTCATTCGAATAAGAAATTCTCTTAAAAGACAATGGCAACGTTATCGCCTACCGGAATATCGTATTCAAGTTCAACTGTATAATAAAAGGATTACAGGGGAAATTAAAAAAAACTCGAAATAGAAACTGGAATGAGGAACTTAGCAAATGGGAAAAAAATCCAAAACCCTTTTGGAACATTGCCAAAATTATCAAAAACAAAAACAAACAATTACCGAATCTTGTGAATGAAGATGAATTGTTTACCAGGATTAAAAAAGGCTGATGTTTTTGCATCAAAGTTTTTTGAAAATCATTCAGTGTCGCAACACCTTAGAGATGCCACCACTGAAAACTGTGTAAGTTCTACCGTTAGTTCGTTTAAATTGCAAAACATCGATACTCCTAGGAATCAGTTTGTATCAACACAAGAGGTAACAGATATTATAACCAGCTTAAAATTAAGAAAGTCTGACGGATTAGATAATATGAAAAACATTTATATTAAAAATATACCGAAGAAAGCGTTTCAATATGTTGCTTTTCTAATAAATGCTTGTCTCAAAGTTCAATACTTCACAATGACATGGAAACATGCCAAAATAATAGCTATACCTAAACCTGGAAAACCTGCAAAACTTCCCACTGGCTATCGACCAATAAGCTTACTCAGCTGCCTCAGTAAATTACTGGAAAAAGTTCTTAAACATAAAATATTAAAAATTGTTCATAAATTAAATATTCTTCCAAACCAAACGAACAGTCTGGACTTAGAATGTTTCACAGCACTTCCCATCAAGTATTAAGAGTTTGTAACTATATAAAACAAAATCGTTCTCTTGGTAAACCGACAGGTCTTATTCTACTCGACATAGAAAAGGCATTTGACACAATGTATCTTGTTAAAATAATTCAAAGTTTTTTGTCCAATCGACGTATTAGTGTTTTTGTTAATAACAGTCGATCAAATTGTTATCCAATTGACCAGTGTGTTCCACAAGGATCAGTACTGGGTCCTTTTTTGTACAATATTTATACAGCAGATATTCCCAGACTATCCGAATGTCAGTTAGCTATATTTGCTGATGATACTGGCATCTTTTTATCGCACGAATTTAGTCTTATTGAGACAAATTTACAAAATGCGCTGGAACTGATGACTCAATATTATAACAACTGGAAAATTAAGCTAAATGTTGATAAATTACAAGCTATCTTTTTTGGTAGGAAAAGAAAATCTTGTTATCTTCATAGAAATCAACTTAACGTCAATGGTGTAAATGTCAAATGGGAATCATGCATTAAATATCTAGGCATTCATTTAGATCAAAAACTAATATTTAGAGAGCATGTTACTAAAACGATAAAAAAGTCAATATAGCGATAAATATACTCTACTCTTTTTTAAGTAGCAACAAGTTGCAAGTATCTCAAAACAAGTTGCTTAACCAACCAACCAAGAGTTTACACAAAAGAGCAAATTTTGAAATGATTTCTGTGAGAACCAATAAACTTAATAACTCATTTTTACGTAAATGTGAATTTTCTGATAATTCTTTAATCATTCAAATAAAGTTTTAATAATGTTTCTGCTCATGAATACAATTTCTATCTTTGTTTTGCCAAATGATGTTATTATTTATGTACTTACTTGTCTATTTCACTATATATTAATTAATTAATTTATTTATTTATTTTTTTATTTATTTATTCATTTATTTGTTTATTTATTTATTTATTTTATTTATTTATTTATTTATTTTTTATTTATTTATTTAACTATTTATTTATTTATTTATTTATTTATTCAGTTATTCATTTACTTATTTATTCATTCATTTATCTAGTTAATTGTTTACTTGCTTATTTATTTTGTATATATTCTAATAACATGTTTCATTATTTGTTTTCATATTTGTTAATTTATTACATTATTTATGTGTTATTTGAATTATTTTTTTTGTTAATAATTATTGTTACAATAATTTATATTTGGTCATTTTTGATGCATTATATGCTCCTTTTTTTTATTAAAAATAATTTGATAGTAATAATACTTATCAAAGTCTCTAGTCACAGTGTACCTACTATTTTATTTATTTCATTTTCTATTGAAGGTTTTTTTGTATTTTCCTTAATATTTATACTCAAATATGTTCCTTAATATATTAATCTATCTATCTATCAAAATTATTTTCATGTAACAAGTTCTTTTTTATTTATAATTTTCAATTATCAAACTGACGTTTGGCTACTACTTTTTTCTGCCTACAAAAATTTCTTGAGCAGAAATTCGGAGAATGAAGAAAATATTTTCTCTCTCACGAGCTCTTTCTTCCGTGATTTTCTACTAATTTTTGGTGTACGAGAACAGGAAGGAATTAGCAGAAATTTGTGAAAATTCGTACGAATTCCAGATTTGGAACACAACTATTGTTGAAGCTACACCTGTCAAATTGCCTGTCATTTATTCTATCTGTTTGGGGAAGATTTGAGATAATCTAGATTTACCGTCAGGTGGAAACGTAGTATTACATGGAACAACAATGCTCGACAACATGAGCTCGATGAAAAAATAACTGTGACGTAATACAGTTTTTTTTTTTTGGTCGTCCAGAACAGTCCGGAAGCATTCCGAATGCTTCTCAAATTGTTCGATTTTTATTTAACGTATGAAATTGTGATCGTTGATTTGAGGGAGATAATAAGAAAATAAACACAAAATCTACGAAAGAAAGCAAATAAAGTGAAAGAGAATGTAATTGAAATAGAAATATATTATAATTTCTCCTTTTTCATTGCAAATGGGATGCATTCCTGCAAATTTGTATCCGCCATGTTTACAAGTAAATGAAATTAAAAAAAAATTTGAATCGCATTTGACGTTTTACAAATACAATGAAACCCAAATTTCAGAATTAAAACTGCTTTGGCAATTTGTTCGTTTGGCATTCCTGATCGGGGTAATTCTGTTCCTGATTCCGGATTACCAAAAAAAAACACTATAAGCCTCCACTTGAAATAGATAATTGCAAAATATGTTTCAGCTAGCCGATATTTCTTATGTCTAGATTTATTTTATTTTCAGACATACATACATTTCTCAATTTATTTTTTGACCAAATGTTGCTATCATTACGTCTTCTTTTTGAGGTATATCCCGTGTTTAAGGAACGAATAACACAGGGCCACGAACGTTTCCTTGTGAAACACCAGCATTTATTTCTTTAAAACTTGAATATTCCGTAACTTGTTTTACTCGTAAAAAACTATTTTCCAGATAGGATTCCAGAAAATAATATATTTGTTTCGGAAAAACCTGTCTTAATTTAAATCTTAAGCCGTCGTAACAGATCTTATCGAAAGCTTGGGAAACATCAAGAAACGCCCTTGAATATAATCTCTCTCCCCTCTAGGGATTTTTCAATTTCATTTGTTGCTATTCTGTATATTTAATTAATTGTTAAGTGGTTATTTCAAAAACCAAATTGGTGTTCTGGAATAAGACGTTTCTCTTCTACAATTGGAAGTAGGTGCTTGAGTAATAATTTCTCGAAGATCTTAGAGATTACTGGTAATAACGATATTGCTCTGTAAGACTTATTTTTATAAAGAGTTTTTCCTGGTTTTGGGACCATAAAGCTTCGGCCACTTTTCATTGATGTTGGATTTTAACAATTGCTTTTCTCGGTAACTCTTTAAGAATACGTGCATTTATCAAGTCATAACCGGTAGGTTTTTTGTTACCTATTACAGTCAAATACCATAGGTGTCAAATTCATATGTGAAATACATTGTTCTTAACGAAACTTATCGAAAGGAGCATGTATTGATTTAAATCAATGGCATATAAATGTAATGATTGGCCGATTAACATATGTGATTTTGACAGTAGGACTTTTATAGTTTGGCCTTTAGTCAAAAAATCTTGAAAAACTTTTTGGCTAACGCAAGCTCAAATTTAATTAACTTTTAAGACCAACTAACCAATCAGAGCCTCACTTCTTCTCGACGATGTTTTGAATGCTTTGAAATTGTTTTGGAGTAAAAAATAAAAGTTTCAGAGACTTGAACTGGCAAGATTTGTAAAAAGCAATGAAGCTGTTCTTCCTATCTATTTGGTTTTGATATATGTATATAAGCCTTTAATAAGCTAATTAGTAGTATTTAAGCTCGAGAAATATTTTTTCTATTCAAAAATTCATATCCAGGAAGTTTTTTATTTAACTGATATTTTTTTTATTTTGGATCGAAGTAGACATCAAATCCCATTCTGTAATTTTAACAAATCCAAAAGTACATCAAATCCAATATTCAGATCATCATTGGTTATTAATAATTTATCAAAACCATTGATGGAAAAAAAACACGATTCTATTTTTAAGAACTTCGTTCTTACAAGATTAATAGTAGGTAACTGTTAAGACTTAAGAAACACGTATTTGTAATTCAAATGTTTGGGCATAACCTTCATCGGCCAATAAATAATAATTTCAACTAAAATTTTTGACATCATCACATTTTAAAAGCTTAAGTTGGCATTAAAGTTATTAATCATCTCTTAAAACAGAGTCTTTTACTTACACTTATGTTTGAGCTTACTTGACCTTAAAAAGTTTATTCAATTTCAAGACTTCGGTACAAGAAGAGTCCTTATAATACATAGTATGGGACAGAAAGAGGCAGAGAGTTTATAGGGCAGATGGAAGTTTCATTTTTAAAACCCTTTCATAAACTTGATTCATCTAGCCAAGGCATTTACATCGATGAGAAAAATGTCAGTCCGTAACAAAAATATTAAACAAAGTTGGTTTTGTTGGTTGAGTATTTATTTTAGAACTAAGAAATCGAACACTGGACACTTTAGCCATAAGAATTTAGGTTTTGCGAAGATGCACTGGCCTGCGCATTGCTTCCGCCATATCCTCCCTGATTAGAACTTTGAGCTGTGGCACTGGCTTGTGAATTGGAACCACCGTAACCACCTATGTTTTGTAAGACAATATTAGCCAATACTTTATTGTTTCAATAAGCTATCTTACCTCCATATCCAGGACCACCACCTCCATGTCCACCATATTCTGGTTGACCTCCTCCTAGTCCACCACCTCCATGTCCACCTAAAACTTGTTGGTCACCTCCAAATCCACCAGATCCTGGTTTGCCAATTCCCGGACCACCGTGTCCGCCTCCACCTTGACCATATCCACCTCCACCGTACTCTGGGCCGCCAGGCCCATCTCCACCATGACCTCCGCCGTAGCCTGGTCCACCTTGCCCACCTCCACCATGGCCTCCGCCGAACTCAGGTCTACCACCGCCATGGCCTCCTCCACCACCTGGACCGTATCCACCACCATATCCACCTCCATACCCTCCACCATAGCCACCACCTCCACCGCCGCCATGTCCATGTCCACCATGTCGTCCTCGCTTACCATATTGCGGTGCAGAGTGCACAACAGCCGCCAAAAGGCACAAGACCACGAAAACCTTCATTGTACTCCGATAAAAAAAAACACTAGGAACTTAACGCTTTGCAATTTAATCCAAACTGATTGATGATTCGTCTAGACGTTTGAGCTTTTATAAGAATAATTCCCACATGAGAAAAATCTCATATCATCATGCGTAAGAGAATTTTTGAGTGATTTTGATGATTAGTACGCTGTCGGGGGTGTCAGTTCTATCATCTCATTAATTATTATCCATAGACAGGGTTGTTCCCCCCGTTTTAATGGGTTACATAGGTTCCTCAAAGAACACATTTAAATTATTAAATAATATTCTCGACTTATTGTTGTTATTTTCTTTGATCAGAGATGTTCAAGAAATTGTTTAAGGGGGGGGGCATTTGCAAAATATTGTTTACACCTTTAATTAGGAGTGGGAAGTGGGAATTTCTCAGATCAATCATCATACTCTATGTATATGACATCAAGTAGTCATTTATCTAAATTCAAAAAAAAAATTTACCGAGAAGCAAAGCCATTATTATTATTAATATTATGAAGAATGCGGCACACGTTTTGTTAAGATTGCGATTCAATTTAATAAAACATTATATGTCTTACTTCTGGAAATATGTTTGCGGAGAAAGCTTCCATAAAAGGTATTTTTCGATTATTCTCTCAATCATTACCCAGCAATAAAAGGAATCACATTCAAAGTGGGTTTATGTATTTAGGTACAAAAGTCTTCTTTTATTAAAAACATATATATATATAAATTATACTTTATTTTGATTTTTGTTTAGTTTATTTGTTTAATTATTGAACAATTCATTCGACGGATAATTTCAAGGTTCGAGCATTAACTCTTTTGTTTGTCAAAATGAAACATACTTACCTACTTGCTTAGGTGGCGCTACAGTTCGGGACGAATCTGGGCTCAACTAACATACCTCTCCAGCCAGCTCGGTCTTTGGCTAGCTGCCTCCAAATTCGGACTCCAAGTTGGTTGGTCCTCTACTTGAGCGCCCCACCAAAGGCGAGGTCTTCCTTGAATGCCTCTACCCTCTTGGATTGAATCGAAGATCCTCCGAGCCGGAGCTTGGTTGTCCATTCACTCTATATGACCTAGCCATTTTAAACGTGATATGCGTATTTTTTTCTTTACCAGGTCAATGTTCTTGGTTGAACCCGTTAACGCAGGTAGGGCCAAAAATATTCATAAGAATCGCTCGAAACGACTAAGGATATCTTCATCCGCTTTAGATAGAGTCCATGCCTCGGCGCTATAGAGAAAGACTGGTCTTATAAAGAGCGAGAAAGGTCTTTGCTACTCAATTCCTAGCCCATAGAAACAGCGATTGGCAAGAGTAATTCTTCGTTTTATTTCTGACGAGATGTTGTTGTCAGATGTTATAGCGGATCCGAGGAAAACAAAGTCCTTAACTACCTCAAACTTGTACCTGTATATTGTGATGTTTTTTTCCAATCCTCTGATGTTGTGTGTCCCTTTTTGTGGACAGCAGGTACTTCGTTTTGGCCTAATTGACTGCTAGTCTTATCTTAGCCGCTTCAGCTTCAATGTTAGCAAACGCTCCAGTGACAGGTCACCGAGTTCTGCCAATGATGTCTATGTCGTCAGCGTTTGCTTGCAATTGCACAGACTTGAAAAAATTGTCCCACTAAAAAACGAAACATAAACTGGGAATGTAACTAGCTGGTATTATATGTTTATACTTGATTCATAATTTTTAATAAACATTTGTGGAACTGGGCTTCAACCAACAAGTTTCTCGGCCTTCAGGTTTGCACGTGAAGTTAGTCGAGGTCTTTTCCCACTTGAAAGCACCACCTAAGGCTCAGCCCTTTTACGCGCCGTTCCTCCGGGATGGAATCGTAGATTTTTCGGGCCAGAGCATTGATGTCCATCCGCTCTTTTATAACCCATCTGAATCGCTGGAGTTTTACTCTTCCGCCTAGGTCCGTGTCGATGTACAGCTTGTTAATGTACATGTGGCCAAAAATCACGCGGAAAATATTTCTCTCGAAGCAATCTCAAGTGTCTTCATCCAATTTGGACAATGTCCTGCCATGCCTCTGCACCATACAGGCGGACTGGGATGATAAGGGTCTTAAGCTAGTATTAGACGGTCCTTGTAATGTGTCATTGCCGTGACATCTGACGTCACTATAACGTAGTTGTCTGTCCTAAAAGTGTCACGTCGTGTGATCGTCATTGTTTTGCATGTCATTGCCGTGACAAAAACAATGACAGGCACTGTGACACGAAACTTTTAGGTCACTGCAGTGACAAATTGACGTGACCGTGTGATAGCCCTGTCACTGTTGGTGGGACAACGTGACACGTAGCCTGTCGCTGCAAAAACTGTGTTCCAACCGTGACACCTCAGGAATTTCTGCCAAGTCATTATTTGTCACAGTTGGGCGTTCGGAGTTCAACATCCTTTCATTCAATAGCTTTGCTGATGTTATCGGGTTTGCAATTTTGTATACCCAAAATACGAGTTCACGGCGAGATGATGAAAAAACATTCCATTTCAAAGAAATTTGCAAAATTTTAACAAAATCAAAAAAAAAAAACATGTTTGTGAATTGTTTTCAATTTTAAAAAAATATTTTAAAGTTTTAAAGAATGTTTAAGAATTTTTATTTTCAAACGACTTCAAACAGGGCGCGTTATTACGCCAGGTTGTAGTATACAGCAATACACATCCTATGTCATAAAGAGCGCGTTTTCAGCGCCGCGTCGAGTTCAACGGCGTTGAAACTTGGTGCTAAAACGCGGCGTCAAAACGTGGCTGTTTGACGAGACGATAGACCTCTGGCTTTTCAGCTCCTTGGTTGTTGTCGCAGTCATCATCACTGGCTGCCTTCCAAAATGTAGGCCGCGAGAATCGCCACCTCTACCATATTTCTTGTGGACATACTTAATGTGACTTTTCACTTTTGCCCTTAATCACTATAATTCGAAATGTTTTATTTATTTATTTTTTAATTAAAGTTATTTAGGTGGTTGAAAAACTTCAGAAACTCACGTCTATATTTAACCAAAACAACCAAGACACAATGACTCATTTGAGTGATGACGTGTGATCGTCACTGCTAAAAATGATTAATGTCATTGCAGTTAATGTCACCGCCAACGATCAGCTGTTTGAGAGTTGTCTCGTCGTGTAGTCGTCATTGTTTTGCATGAAACCGAGACACAAAGATCACCGTGACACACTTTAACGTTCATTATATTTTGGGACAACAATGACAGACATTTGTCAATCGTGTGATAGTCACTGTAGCTAGCCTTGACACGATTACCTTTGTCACGACAATGGCACATTACAAGGACCGTCTGATACTAACTTTATAAAAGGACAGTTGCACCTGTTGTCATTATGCCACCATTTTGTTTGTAACGGTTATTTATATTTTCGCACGTAACTCTCGTAGTTTTTCTTTTAGATACAAAAATTATGTGTCCAATTTGTAAAATATTGGAAAAAAAATTACATTTACATTTACATTTTTAATCTACCTCGGTAGATAAATCTACGAAGTAGACACATTTACGAGCACTGGCTACTGAGGCCATCGGCTCAGACAATTACAAAGACAACACACAAGACGACATTGATACAGGACAGAACAGAAGATAGAGAGAGGACGGAAAAACAGAAAACACATAACACATGTCAACAGCACGCAGTTGGTTTTCGAGACGGTCCCCCATCTTTCCACTAACCACGCGCAACGATGCTTAATTTCGCTGATCTCACGGGAAGCGATGCTTTATCAGAGCCAAGGCCGTTGACTGGAAAAAAAATTATTTTATTGTCGCAGTAGAAAATTAAAGCCGCAAATATGACTTTTTAGTTTGAATTTAAATACATGAGCTAAGCTCTTAAATACTACCAAAATGGTTCCCTTTTACTACAGAGAAGAACTATGGAAAATGAGAAACTTATGTAAGTCGCGTATTCAAAACGTAACGAATACACATAGTTTTTCAACACCTAGTTTTTTTAACAAAATATATTATAACTTTTAAAAAACAGTTAGCGAAAAAAGTTATTTAACATCTTTTATGGGAAATTTAATTTGCTACAAGTTTGAAATATATTTTTTTTCTTAGATATATATGTGTGAAAATATAAATAAACATTAAAAACATAATGACAACAGGTGCAATTGGGCAAAATGTTTTTCGTTCGTATACTAGTATTCTTTCGAATATTGAAGTCAAATGTTGTCTCTACTTATTTTTTCCCAGAGCTCCATAATATGTTGGAATCTAAATGCACTGTACTATTCTTAGCCTGAAGAAGCAACAATTGGCAAAAGTTATTTTTTCCCACTATTCTTTCAATTCAAGTATGATGTTGAAGAACTAACATGACCTTGGCGTGTGTTTTCAATCCCTATTTTGCACAGGCGGACAAGTTTGGCAGGATTGCCAAATTGCTCTATATAACTCGTCGCTATAAATGATGTCGTACGCGGCTTTAAAATCGATGAAAAGGTGGTGAATGGTGGTTATCAAATTAAAGTTTCTGAGTATTTTCCAAGATCTGGCGTTGTGTGAATTTGGTTTTATCGATGGTGGACTTTCGTGGTCTAAAAACGCACTGATATGAACCTATCAGGTAGTTGACGAATGATTTAAGACGCTCACAGTATTAATACCTTAGTAGTTGGTGCAGTTCAGGAGATTTCTTTTCTTAAAGATCAGGCAAAATCTTTCTTCTAAACATTCCTTGCTTATGAGTTGGTGCATAGTTCTAACCAAGACAAGACATTATGCCTGCAGCTTTGGAGAGATTTTACGTCAGCTCCGGTGGCTTTATAGCCTTACTTCGTCCGGATCGGGTGGGGGGAATTGTCGTTGTTCTACTTCTCCCAGATAAAAATTCTGCCTGACAGCCGAATTCGTTTCGTTATCGTTATACAGTCTGCAGAAGTGGTTTTTCGTCTTTTTTCAACATCGACTGTGATTTTCCTACGATATTCCGTTGATCGTCTTTTCAAGTTTCAGTTCCTGTTAACACTTCAGTTCCTAAATCAAATGTTTTTCGTGCTCCGCCTCGCCTGTTTTCCTTCTGAGAAGCTGGTGTTCCTCTTGCCTCTTCTACTTGTGGAGCCACTAGCCGCAATTCTGGGTGTCAAACTACAGATCTGTGAAACTGTGATGTTATAAATTTTATCAAGACTTCACGCTAAATTCAATCCTCGTTATGTGAAAGCAAATGTCAAAAATTTTCACAGTGATACATTATTTTGAAAAATTAAACCATCCGGTTGACGTTTCTGGCGCAGTTGCTGGAATTTGAAATTCCATTTATGTGCAGAATAACTCTTTTCTATTTCAATTGTTTTCCTTTTTGACAGTGTTGTTATTGGGTACGTTCCCATTTATATCCTTTGGGTGAGATTCATTGCTTTTGTTGTAATTAGAATGGTTAAAAACAACTAATGCACAGCTAATTGAAGAACATATTATGGAAACAGAGAGAAAATCCAAAGGTATCCTAAAATGTGTTGGATACTTTCTGTCTGAAGAAACATAATGATGAACACCTCTTTTGTTTCGAATCTTGAAAGTTAGGAACCAAACACTTTTTTTCGGGTTTCCAAAACTGCTAATCCAGAAAAAAATGTAAACTTAACCATTGAAACCTAACCTAAACCACAATCACGTTTCAGCTTTGGCTTTGGTTACGTTACATTTCACACTCTTTGTGTTCGCCAGTTCAACCGATTTCTACTTTCGGCTTCGAGTTTGAATCACGTTACTTTATCTTGTACGCGAACCAAACTTAACGTCGAAGTCAAAGCGACATGTGTTCATTTCCCTTCTTTGAATTTGTAAACGTCAAGCGAAGCCGAAGCTAAAGCGTGATTGAGTTTATCCATTAAGCATACAGAAACTTACAAATTATTTTGGGTGTAATGAACATTGTATATACACTGCTTATAGTACTCTCATGGGTGTCATATGCCCTCTGGCCATATTTATTACGGCTGTGCAGTAACTAACTATTAATAGTGTAGACGGGAACATTTACTTTTTTACAATACACTTTTGTTATTTGTTCTTATTCTATATTCACACCAATTGGCGATTTCAGCGCCACTCATAGCGGATTGTGCAGAAACTAAAAAATTATGCTTCATGAGAGTCCTGCAGGCACTTAAGCAGTGTATATACCTACCACCTTACCTTACCTTACCATAGGTGGCGCAATAGAACGGAATGGACAAACTCAGCCTTGCAGCAATTAGTTTGTGTCGTGTATGAACGCAAACAAAATTCTCGCTGAATGTCACCATTATCATCAAGACGTCATGATACACGGATTGTGAATGCACCCATTTACTCAGATTCCACATTCCAAAAAAAAAACAGCTGTCATTTATATCTAACGAAAACACAAATAATTATTTTACAAACAAATTGCTTTTTGTTTTTTTGTAAGCAAATTACTTTAATTCATAATAAAACAAATGAAGTCAATAAAATGAAAATTCTTTGTGAAACTCAAGTATTCAATCGCCAAACCAACATAAATAAAACCAAAGCTGCCAAGGCAACTATTGCAATAGGATTTCATCCAACAAAGAAGGACAAGTCAAGTCTAGAAATTATACATTTCACTCCACAAAACCGAAACGGAGTTCGCTACAAGGTAAGCGATAATATTGAAAACATGTTCACAAAGTTCGTAAACGATGGCAAAGCAACAATTTCATTTAAAACTCCACCCGAGAACCTAATGATCAAATGTGATCCAATTCAACTAAAGGCATTCCTACAAACCCTCAAATTAGGCCTGCAGGGTAAATCATCAGTCAATCTAAAGAGCAATCTAGCTGTGGCTACAGCGATCCCTGTGAAATCTCAACCCGTACAAAAGATCATTATTACAAAAAGATCAGAATATCCTGTTAAAGGTTTCCCCAGAACCCTAAAGACACTTTCAGTGAATGGAATTGGCTTACACAAAGTAACATTCGAAATCTGTGGACTCACAAACCTGACAATCCTAAATCTCAATGACAATAACATTTCCAAAATCCCCAAAGAGTTGGGAAGACTTCGTTTGACAGAGCTTGACCTGTCCAACAATAATCTTGGCGAAGACCAGAACTGGCTGTGGTTGAGTGGCAGCGAAATGAGAAGAAATCTCTGTGAACTTGATCTTAGCAACAACAAGCTTGAATACTTCCCCATCGAATTGATTAAACTACAAAACCTTGTCACCCTAAAACTCAATCATAATTCAATCAAAAATGTGCCATTCGGCCTCAGGGGAATGAAAACCCTTCGCTATTTACACTTGTCCACCAACAAGCTGGAATCACTACCTTCGTCCATTGATGAAGTGCGATTAGAGCTCTTGGATGTGTGGGAGAATAACTTCAAACCAATCTGCGAGAAAACTATCGAAGGTCGCATTAACTCCACAAATAGCCCACAACCGCTGTGGCTGAGTGCAGCGCACGTTGTGTCTCTTTCGCGACTTCCGTTCAGCTCCAAAAGCCTGCCATGGATATTAGTTGACCTGATCTCCGAAAGTCCCAAGTGTTTTTGCGGCCGACTTTGCTATGGTGAACCTGTGTGGGAGCGCGCCATCGAGGCGACTCTGGATAACATCAAGCAGTTGGTGTTTAGCCGGGATCGACTGATATATGCAGACATTGTGGTTTGTAGTGCCGCATGCGCTTCCAAGAAAGCTATTTTTTGAAGTGGCGTTTAGTTAAGTGTTATAAGTTATTTATCCTGTTAGATTTGATATACAAAATTATGTTAAATAAATACTACAAGTCAATGTTTTTTTTCTTTTTTTTTTGGCTCAAAGTTGCATGCAATAAGGAGAATGCACTAAGAGATGTCCATTCTTTCTTAGTTCATAAATTGCTCCTTCGATATCCTAATTGATGATATCTTCACAGCCTTACTCATGTTCTCATGTACTCATAGAAAATTATGTGCATCTAAAATATGCCTAGCTACCGAATTCTTCAAAGCTGACGGTGATGACTTGGTAGGAAGTATGCACCAACTCATAAGCAAGATATGGTTAGAAGAAGGTCTTATCAGCTGTAGTGTTTGAGCGCCTGAAGCCAATCGTCTGCAACTTGGTAAGTTCAAATCATTGCGCTTCTAGGCCAGATATTCACGCTACGTTAGATCCTACAAAAAACCCAAGACCTTCAAATCCATTCCCACTTCCTTTTCATCTATTTCAAAGCCACGTACGACAGCATTTATATAGACGAGCTATTGAGCAATGTGCAGTTTTGGCATCCTTACCAAACGCGTCCGCCTCAGCAAACTGACGATGCAAAACTCACGCTTTTCCGTCAGGTTTGGTAAAGTACTCACCGACACCTTTGAAATTGAAAAAGAAGAGACGTTCTTCCACACTGGCAAAGCCACTGCGTAAGCTTTTTCATCGCTCCTACTCTTCTGGAATCTTTCCTAGAAGATGGAAAACAGCATTTGTCCAGCCTGTTCCTAAGAAAGGTGACCCATCTTTTCCCTCCTAATACCGACTCATAGCACTAAGATCCCTTCTTTCTAAGGTCATGGAAACGCTGATTAACCGTCAGCTTAAGGAGTATCTCGAAGATCGAAAGCTTCTCCATGACCGTCAGTATGGCTTCCGCAGCAACCGTTCCACTGGTGATCTGATAGCATATCTGCTTTTGTGATCGATGATACTCTTGTTCGTTGGATTAGAAGCTATCTTCTGGACCGTTCAATACAAGTTGTATTGGACGGATACAAGTCTGATTCCAACAAAATAAATGCTGGTGTGCCCCAGGGCTCTGTTCTGTCTCCGACTCTTTTCCCCATTTTTATAAATGATCTGTCTGTTACTTCTAATCCACTTAACTGTTTTGCCGACTCTACCCTCAGCTTTTTATATTCGTTCGAGAATTCACGTCCTTCACCTTCGTACGTACAATTGCAACGGTACCGTATGTCAAGCTCATTAAACTCCGATTTATACAGCATTGTCAAATGGGGTAATTGGAATCGTGTGGAGTTTAATGCTTCGAAAACTCAATGCTGTCTTTTGTCGTTAAAACTAAACATACCCCCAATGCCATAGTCCATGAATGGCACTTACATGGAAGAAACCGAAAGCTCTCAGTACTCGGTATGTGTGTCAACGACGACCTCCGTTGGAACGATCATATATTTGAGATCGCCAAAAATGCTGCTAAGTGCTTAGGTTTTCTGTATCGGTGTAAGAAGATCTCCTTCTGATCTGGCTACAATTTATAAAGCGTTTATAAGCCCTAAACTGGAGTATAACTCCAACCTCTGGGTAGGTGCTTCGCCAACATCGCTTTACCTGCTTGATAGAATACAAAATCGAGCGTTAAGGTTGAAACAATTGGCCCTCTCGTACACCGACGCAATGTTTCATGTCTTTCCTTTCCTTATTTTATCGTTTCTTTTACAAAAAAATATTCACTCGAAGTAGCCAGTTGCATTCCTCCCCTTACAAGTTTCTCCAGTAATACTTGTCTAGCAAGGAATGCTCATCAGTTCACCCTTGAGCCCAATTTCAGACGTACCGTAAAATATAGGGATTATTTTTATAGCCCAACAACACGAATTTTAAATAGATTACCCGCCGACATTTTCCCTTGTCATTTTGATCTGCAAACATTCAAAACCAATGTTGATCGACACCTCCTATCTCTCCCCTCCTTATCTTCCTAATGCCGACGCAGTGTGTTCTATATTAAAAGGGAAACAAATAGTCCCTTGTGCACGCGTTAATTATAAAAAACGGCGATGTCCTGTTCGACTACTTCAACATCATACTTGAAAGAATAGTGCAGATCTCATGCCGAAACCAGAGGAACAATCTTTCAAAATTCCACCGAATTACTGGCATCACCGACGACACTAATGGAAAGAACACAGCCAGTAGCGATTTTGAGAGTTTTGGCAGTCAATAAGGCAAATCAGGTATATTATGCTGTCATGAAGAAAATACACTCAACATCGACGTCAGCGCCACCTACGCCACCTAATTATCTCCTGCCATGTAACTTCACGGTTGAATGTTGATCACTGCAAGATTAAAGTTGTTTCTTTTTCAACGGTTTTTTTTGTTCCAGTTATAACATTAGCTTTGTTCGATTTCAGCACTGGGGCGCACTGGTGTACCCTGAAATCGCACTGAAGTGTTTTATGTGACACTTTTTCGCCCCAGTGTTTTTGCACTGTGTTCGATGTAAACACCGGGCACACACTGAGTGCACCCTCATGCGCCCCAGGTATTTTCTTCTTGTAAGATATCAGAGCTGTCAAAATTCAAATAAGCTGTTGGTGCTTGGTGGTAGAAGTTTAAAACAAATTTTATTTTACAAACTTGGAGTGCAATATCTAGTAAATATAAGATATTTTGTAGATTATTTTGCAATTATTTAGTTATTTTTGTGATTTTAGATAAAATGCCGAGATATACTCTATCTGATGGAAAAACTGTAGACTTTGTAAAGAAAATTAATACATGACTGAAATGTCAAAAAATTAAAACTGTTGCCCTGAGCTGTTCGATGTTAAATCAAACCCCGAGCCGAAACACAGTTTTTTGACAGCTAAACGAAATGCACTGATATTCCCCAGTGCGCACTGGGCGGGGAACATCCTGTCAAATTAAAATTCAAAATAGTGAAATGTCATTTCTATATTAAACCAGCTTACCCACCCGGCGTTGCTCGGGCTTACCCTAGCTTTTCTTGATACCGAAAGCGGTCCAATTATAGCCAAAAACCACAAGCGTAAACGTACTTACAAAATGTTTTCAAAATCGGCCAAGCCTTTCAAATTTAATGTTGGTTATATGAAATTCCATATAAAAAATCAATTTTCGATTTTTCCAATTTCCCGACGAGGGTTTTTCCAAAAGTTTTTTTCTTAAAAACCTTTTCCTGACAATTACGAACAACGGAGTAAATTGAGCCAAATCGGCCCAGACGTACTGAATTGATGAATTACTACACTTTTTTCACAACATTTTTATATATAGCAATTTGCATAGAAAAAATTGTCAAAACAAAACAAACAAATTGCCGCAAAAGCAAGGCATATTTATCTTGGTGTATAAGATTTATGAAATTGCGATTATTTATTTCCGGGAGATAAAAACAAAATAAACACAAATTCCAAGAAAGAAATGATATAGAATTGATAGTGGAATTTCACAAGTTATCCAGGGTATTTTTTTTGAGGAGGTGTGTGAAGGTGGGGGTTTAAGGCTTGAAAACATTTTTTGCGATTTCCGTCGAAGTTTAATTTCTGATCCAAAAATGATTTGCAGAAAAGTTGTATATAATTTAAAAAAAACTGAAATTTTACTTCAGGTTATTTTTCAACATAACCTCAAATATTATGAGATATAGGCAAAAAAAACGGTCTTACGATTATTTAGTTTTGCTAACTAAAATCGCATTTGATGTTTTACAAACGCAATGAAACACAACCTTCAGAATTAAAAATAGCTGACTAGTTATTGTTTTTTTTTTTCATTACTATTCGTATTTTAAATTAAGAAGTAACCGCTTATTGAGTATCAAAAAATCAGTTCATAAACATTTTTCTTAAATATCGCGAAAATATCGATATCATCATCATAATATCGATGTTTTTATGAACGAAGCTGCATCCCTAAATGGAAATGACAAAGGAAGAGTGACGGTCTTTCACCAATACTACAATTTAATCATAAAAGAAGTTTCATTGAAAAGATCAAATCTCGATTTTGAAATCAAATCCCTAAAATTTGAATGAAACTTGCTATAAATAAGAATTTCAATTAAAAGATTAGATACATATGCAAACAAAAATATGATATAAGTAAAAATATAGCATTGTATAGTCATTTGAAGTTCGTCGGGCCCCTGTTGTTGAGCCGGCATGATTTATTTTAGTTATGAGTTAGTTTAAGGCCAATTGTACATACATTTTAACGAATGTTATAAAATAATCTAAAAAAAAAGTTGAGTGCGATGCAAACACTTGCAGGTACCAGTATGTTTGAAAGCTCTCTTCCATAAGGTCGGTAGAACAGTTTAGTCGACGTTATTCACCAACGATGGTTCCTTTGAAAGTTCTTGGAAGCTTGTATTCAACCTCTGTTTTTTCTTCCTTTTAGGAAAACGTTCGAACATGTTTCTATTAAAATCACTCTATTTCCTTAAATGAGTTCTTCTCATGCTCTTTTTTCGGTGTTCCTCTAGGTATTCCTCGTCTGCTCCTGGATTCTATGTATTTAACAACTTAACACATCTTGAGGGATTTAATGGCTTTGAAGCTGTTTTTAGGAAATTTGATCACATTTTTGAAAACGAATACCCTCATTGCATTTACTGAATCAATAATCGCAAGACACAACAATCGGTCCTATGGCGACTCGGGCGTCCAATGCACACGGAGTAACTGGAAAAAACTTATCAGCGATGCGAATTGGCAACTAGTTTGCTTTTGAAGTCATACCCTATGTAATCAAATGGGACGACCACACGACGTTGAAAACTCGTTAGCGATACATAAAAACCAGTTTGTAACCAGTCGTCTGTTGATTTGGATGTCGGGTTGCATATTGATTTCAGTTTCCAGTTCGTCGAAGATGAGCGAACAACAGAGCAACCTGTTAATAGAAGGGGATGCTGAAAAAAGCCTATTTTGTACAACTTGAACTAGAACTAGAGATTTTGATTGTTGATGAGTTTTCTCGTGTGTGAAGTCAAGTCAAGGCTAAGCCCGTAACCGGTCTGTAACCCGAGTTGCCAACCAGTTAGTTTTTTTCTAGTTGATCCGTGTGCATTGGGCCTTATGGTACAAACAAATGCAAGCAGAATTTATTTGTCGTCGAAAAGCTAGCCAATGATTACTGAGGAAAAAGCACACCCAGAGCATTTTTGCTAACTAAACCACTTAGGTGAAATGGTTTTAATAGTTTTAATGTTTTTTTTTTTGGAACTTTATTAAATTTAAATCAAAAACAATTTTTATCATCAACTTCGGTAATTTATTTAATCTTTTCTTAATTTTTTTTTATTACATAGCAGCTACTGGTCATAAATTATTCATATAACAACCACTCTGACGCATTTGAAGCTTCCTACCCGACATGCATCACTTCCATAATTCATAATTTATTTAATTTAAATTAATTTAAACTAATTAATTGTGATATTAAAAATTAAATAAAAAAATAAACTATTTTTGTTTTCAGATAAATAAACTAGGAATTGCTTAAATTAATAAATTTAATTTAAATAAAATAATAATAACTAAACTTAGGTAAATCACAGCTTGCATAGGCAAAATAGCAGAGGAATGAAGGCTCCGATTGCAATGAAAACTGGCAGCATCACCGACGAATCGTCCATTGTGTATGGATTGGGCTGTTTGGGTCCGCTGGTCTTGCGTGACTTCAGAGTCGGCTTTTCGACCAGATCTTCAATGGGAATCTCAGTCTCCAGGGGAGTGGGGCGCTCTTCCATTACGATGGGCGGCAGCCGAGGAATGCTCTCAACATCGCCTTTCAGCAAGGCAAAGGCGTTGATTTTGGGATTGTCTTTGATGCCTTTAACGAACTCCAGACGAATCCGTCCATTTCGGATTTCAGACTCTTCCTCTTTGACAAACAGACGCTTGCGAGAAACAGTAAAGAACACATACTCATCATGAGCTGTTCCCTTTCCAACTTGATGGAATATATCCAAGTCCGATATGACGGTGTGGTCGCCATTAAGTACAACGTCGAAGACCTTCATGTTCGGCGCATTGAAGTATACTTCGCAGAATTTCAGAATCAACACATACTCCCCGTCTTCGGTGACTGGGAGGTCATAGCCGAAGGTGGCAGTGTGATAGCGCTCGGTCTGGTAAAGGATTTCATCTTGTTGAGACACCCGTCCGATTATGAGCAATTGCTTGCCATAGTCGGATTCAGTGCCAATCTTGCCTCTGAGTGGATCTTGCTCGAAGAGAATGCCATTCTTGTCGGTGTGGCTGTCACCGCCAGCGTTGACAGCATACACAACTCGCAGGCGATTCGTTGATTCGGCGGCACGTGTAAGTTGGACTAATAGGATCAATGCTAGTATAGCACTTTGTGCGGATTTAGTGATGCTATTGCCGGACGTTAACTTCCACGCTAGCATGTTATTTGCTGCCATTGAGAAACTACATAAATCTGTATCTGGGTCTCGATGACGACTTTGTGCTGGGACTGATGACATAGTTGACAACTTTTTTTGTATTACTGCATGTTCTTGGTAATTGCTTCTAGACGACAAGTGTTTGGTTAGCACTTGGAATCATTGTTGACACAAAGGCAAGTTTTTTATATGTGGGAAAGGTTTAAGATGAGCTGCCCGGGGTGTGGAAATAACAAATAACTTTATAATTGTTGGTTAAAGAATAAATACAGTTCTTTCAAGTTCTAATTCACACAACCAGTGGGAATGGAAAAGTTGAGATTTGACACGTAATGTATATTTTTTTCCCATCAGCTGTAATATGCTTGGTAGGAAGTTGGTATTGGTTTGGTGGTAGTTTTCACAAAAAAATCTTGTACTTCTCTGTCAAAATATCGTTGCCAGGAGAGCTCTAAAATGCGTTATTTTATTATTATTTACATATACTACGTTTTCACCTGACGATAATCTAGATTTCATTCCAGTAAGAATAAAAAATAACTTAATGGTGTTTCCATCGAAATACAAATTAAATTTGTCATTTGAAATCTGACCTACGTATTTACCATAATTCTAAAACGAAAACAAGATATGCTGAGAGAATCGAATTAGTACCGAAAGCTTAGATTGTGCCAGAACCAGACAGAAGCTTCCAGAAGCTTGTAAACTTGTATAAATACAAGAGAAGATTGCATTGAGAGTTCAGTTTATTTTCGAAAGTGGAATTGTTAACAACTGGAAACGTTAGTAAAAAGTGATTGAATTGAGATTAAATAAAAAGTGTTGAATTATAAAAACGTATTTGAATTGTGAATAAGTGAAATAAGTTAAATTTGGTCTTATTTAAATTGAAAGACGTTAAGTTTCATAAAATAAAGAGATTTGTTTTATTATTTTGGAATTTCGATTGAGTTTTATTTGTCGAACCCCAGGCCAAAATATCACATTGGTGTCAGAAATTGGGAATAAAACTCAGTAAAGTGATAGAAAATTCCATAGTGACATTTTCTAAAACAGTTTCGGTGACTCATTTAATTGTGAAAGTGGAATTTTCCAGAAACTATTGAACTGATTGTGCTATAAAACTGTGAATAGCGAGTATTTTTGTTAAAAATAGTGTTGGAAAAAGATCTTTCTAGAAGAGACATTAAAATAAAACTGACTGTGTTGCGAAAATAGTGTTTCAGTTACATAAAATGGGTCGCAAATTAGAACAATTGACAACAGCTGATTTGAAAGAAAAATTAGGAAAACGAAATCTTCAGACTTCGGGGCTGAAAAAGGAACTATTGCTCCGACTTCAGAATGCTATCACTCAGGATGGAGGAGACCCCGATACCATGTTGTTCGATGTTGAAGAACAAGGGAGAGAATGCACAGTAAGTACAACCGATGAAATGCCTGCTTTCATGAAGTTGCTTCTGTCGAAATTCGAAGAACAAAAGAATGAGCAGAAGAATTCGTTGGAAATTCTCCAGCAACAACTAAGCGAACAAAGGAACGTTCTCGAAGACCAAAGGAACGTTCTCGAAGACCAAAGGAACGTTCTCGAAAGTAAATTCGACGAACAAAAGAATTCATTAGAAACTCTCCAGAATCAACTAAGCGAAAGACTTCAAATAGTAGATCAGAAATTTGAAGCCAAAATAGAAAGCTTAGAAGAAAAGTTCGGAAAGCAAGTAGAAAGTGTAGAACAACAGTACGAACACCTGGCTAAGGAGTTTGATTCTTTGAAAAAGCAGAAGGTTCGGGAATATTCGAGTGACGGTCCATGAAGAAAGAAAATGCAGCCCCCTGTCTTCGATGGTCAAACATCATGGCCAAAAAGAGGCAGTTCGAAGCTGCCGCCTTGACGAACAACTGGGACAACGAAGACAAATCAATTGCTCTTACGCTTGCGCTCAGAGGAACAGCTGCAGACCATTCCTGAAGACAAACATCATGATTATGATGCCATGGTCAAGGCAATCGAGATGAGGTTTGGCGACGACCACATGCAGCAAGTTTACCGAGTCCAGTTGCGCCGAAGGGTCCAGACAAGAGGTGAAACACTACAACAATTGCAAGCTGACATTAAGCGCTTGGCGAATTTGTCTTATCCCAATACCAGCAATGAAATCATAAACGAACTGGCAACCGATGCGTTCACTAATGCCATTGCAGATGGAAAACTACAAATGGCTGTGAGAATGGCAGGTAAGAAAACGCTCGCTGAGGCTTTAGCATTTGCCCTGACAATGAACAGACCAAGCTTCGCAAGGTAGCCATCGCGTCAGGGAAATGGCTACGCTAGAGTGCTCATGTCAACGCGTGGACATTGAAAGACAAAACCTGAACACTGCTCGAGGTCAAATGAGATGCTGGAATTGCAGCAAGCTAGGACACCTTCAGCGACAATGCAGATCTCCACAGATAAGCTGCCCACATAGCGCCAGAAAAAGGCCTACTGACAGGGATATCGCTTACCCTACCGGGCATGATTTGGGGATACATCAGTGTGGAAAGCGCGTAAGAACCAACTTTGCAGAGCAGAAGTCGGTTGATGAAATGAACACCCCCAGGACCATTATCCAAGTTGCGCAAACGAAACGCTGCAACCAGAGTTTGACAGTGGGGACATTCATCGCCAACAGAAAATGTGTGGCCACTATCGATACGGGTGCCACGGCCTCCATAATTAGAAGAGGCCTTGTGCAGACGTCCTGGCTACACAACACTAGCTGGAATAGTCTGAAGGCAGATACGGGAGAAGTAGCAAAAGTATACGGAGAGGTACCTCTGAAGATAGAACTGGCAGGGCTGACCTTCTCACATGCATTCTTGGTAGCTGACATATGCGACGACTGCATACTAGGTGTGGATTTTATGAAGGCACATGAGGTAGTCCTAGACTTTCGAATGCAGGTGTTAAGGTATTCAATCGCCGAGATTCCAATGGTGTACGGAAACGAGAATGCTGTAAATCTTCGGACGATCATAAGCAGTGATGAAATCCTACGGCCATCTTCAGAAAGAGCGCATCCTAGGTGTTTGAACGTTAAGAAGGACGAAAGTTTTTCTGTTCAGAGACTAAGGGCTGAACCTGTAAAGGGTTGGACTGCGGAAGAACTTCGTAATGCACAAAAGGAAGATCCTGATATCGAGCCGATTCTTGTATGGAAGGAATCTATGGATAAGCCGAATGCAAGAGACATCTCCGACAGAAGTCCTACCTTAAAGGCATACTGGGCGCAGTGGGACTCTCTCCATGTAAAAGATGGTGTTTTGTGGAGAAAATGGGAAATGCCGAATGGAAGATCCTTTAGGATGCAGCTTGTGGTGCCACGGTCGAAAGTGCAGGAGATTTTAAGGGAAATGCACGATGAAGAATCCTGCGGGCACTTAGGAATCAACAAGACACGGAAAAAGGTACGGGTACGTTTTTATTGGTTAACTGTAAGAAAAGATGTCGAGAGATGGTGTCGAAAGTGCACCACGTGCAAAGCTAGTAAAGGATCCAAAGTCAAGGCAAGCGCTAAAATGCGCCAGAACAAAGTGAGCGCCCCGATTAAATCACTTTTTACTAACGTTTCCAGTTGTGAACAATTCCACTTTCGAAAATAAACTGAACTTTCAATGCAATCTACTCTTGTATTTATACATGTTTACAAGATTCTGGAAGCTTCTGTCAGGTTCTGGCACAATCTAAGCTTTCGGTACTAATTCGAGTCTCGAATTAGTACTTCGATTTAGTACTCAGTTAAAACATATTGCAAATATGTAGCATACTTTTAGGCGCATGGTTGTTGTACACAATGAATGTTGGTTGTTGTACACAATGAATCCAACAGATGTCGTTAATTTACTAAATGTATCCTCCGAATATCTAAACTTGTTGCCACATCATAATATCAATTTTTTTAGTCTGAAAAAAATAAATTTGAGTTTAAGTACGTACCTATTGTGATGTGGCAACAAGTTTAGATACATTTTGTAAATTAACGCCATCTGTTGGATTCATTGTGTACAACAACCAACATTTATTGTGTACAACAACCATGCCCCTAGAAGTATGCTACATATTTGCAACATGTTTTAACTTAGTACTAAATCGAACTTGACGAAACAATTCGAGACTCGAATTAGTACCGAAAGCTTAGATTGTGCCAGAACCAGACAGAAGCTTCCAGAAGCTTTTAAAGTTGTATAAATACAAGAGTAGATTGCATTGAGAGTTTCAGTTTATTTTCGAAAGTGGAATTGTTAACAACTGGAAGTATTAGTAAAAAGTGATTGAATTGAGATTAAATAAAAAGTGTTGAATGATAAAAACGTATTTGAATTGTGAATAAGTGGAATAAGTTTAAATTGGTGTTATTTAAACTGAAAGACGTTGTGTTTAATAAAATTAAAGGGATTTGTTGTATTAATTTGGAATTTTGATTGAGTTTTATTTGTCGAACCCCAGGCCAAAATATCACATTGGTGTCAGAAATTGGGGATAGAACTCAGTAAAGTGCTAGAAAATTCCATAGTGACATTTTCTAAAACAGTTTCGGTGACTCATTTAATTGTGAAAGTGGAATTTTCCAGAAACTATTGAACTGATTGTGCTATAAAACTGTGAATAGCGAGTATTTTTGTTAAAAATAGTGTTGGAAAAAGATCTTTCTAGAAGAGACATTAAAATAAAACTGACTGTGTTGCGAAAATAGTGTTTAAGTTACATAAAATGGGTCGCAAATTAGAACAATTGACAACAGCTGAGTTGAAAGAAGAATTAGGAAAACGAAATCTTCAGACTTCGGGGCTGAAAAAGGAACTATTGCTCCGACTTCAGAATGCTATCACTCAGGATGGTGAAGACCCCGATACCATGTTGTTCGATGTTGAAGAACAAGGGAGAGAATGCACAGTAAGTACAGCCGATGAAATGCCTGCTTTTATGAAGTTGCTTCTGTCGAAATTCGAAGAACAAAAGAACGTTCTCGAAAAACAACAGAACGTTCTCGAAGAACAAAAGAATGAGCAGAAGAATTCGTTGGAAATTCTCCAGCAGCAATTAAGCGACCAAAAGAACGTTCTCGAAGAACAAAAGAACGTTCTCGAAAGTAAATTCGACGAACAAAAGAATGAGCAGAAGAATTCTTTAGAAGTTCTTCAGAAGCAACTAAGCGAACAAAGGGATGCTCTCGAAAACAAGCTAGATGCACAGAATGTTCTCTTCGACAAAAGACTCCAAATAGTAGATCAGAAAATAGAAAACTTAGAAGAAAAGTTCGGAAAGCAAGTAGAAAGTGTAGAGCAACAATACAAACATCTAGCTAAGGAAGTTGATTCTTTGAAGAAGCAGAAGGTTCGGGAATATTCGAGTGACGGTCCACGAAGAAAGGAAATGCAGCCCCCTGTCTTCGATGGTCAAACATCATGGCCAATTTATAAGAGGCAGTTCGAAGCTGCCGCCTTGACGAACAACTGGGACAACTGGGACAACGAAGACAAATCAATTGCTCTTACGCTTGCGCTCAGAGGAACAGCTGCCGAATTGCTGCAGACCATTCCTGAAGACAAACATCATGATTATGATGCCATGGTCAAGGCAATCGAGATGAGGTTTGGCGACGACCACATGCAGCAAGTTTACCGAGTCCAGTTGCGCAGAAGGGTCCAGGCAAGAGGTGAAACGCTACAACAATTGCAAGCTGACATTGAGCGCTTGGCGAATTTGTCTTATCCCAATACCAGCAGGGAAATCATAAACGAACTGGCAACCGATGCGTTCACTAATGCCATTGCAGATGGAAAACTACAAATGGCTGTGAGAATGGCAGGTAAGAAAACGCTCGCTGAGGCTTTAGCATTTGCCCTAACAATGGAAGCAGCAGACCAAGCTTCGCAAGGTAGCCATCGCGTCAGGGAAATGGCTACGCTAGAGTGCTCATGTCAACGTGTCGACATTGAAAGACAAAACCTGAACACTGCTCGAGGTCAAATGAGATGCTGGAATTGCAACAAGCTAGGACACCTACAGCGACAATGCAGATCTCCACAGGTAAGCTGCCCACATAGCGAGAGAAAAAGGCCTACTGACAGGGATATCGCTTACCCTACCGGGCATGATTTGGGGATACATCATTGTGGAAAGCGCGTAAGAACCAACTTTGCAGAGCAGAAGTCGGTTGATGAAATGAACGCCCCCAGGACCATTATCCAAGTTGCGCAAACGAAACGCTGCAACCAGAGTTTGACGGTGGAGACCGTCATCGCCAACAGAAAATGTGTGGCCACTATCGATACGGGTGCCACGGCCTCCATAATTAGAAGAGGCCTTGTCCAGACGTCCTGGCTACACAACACCAGCTGGAACAGTCTGAAGGCAGCTACGGGAGAAGTAGCAAAAGTATACGGAGAGGTACTTCTGAAGATAGAACTGGCAGGGCTGACCTTCGCACATGCATTCTTGGTAGCTGACATATGCGACGACTGCATACTAGGTGTGGATTTTATGAAGGCGCATGAAGTAGTCCTAGACTTTCGAATGCAGGTGTTAAGGTATTCAATCGTCGAGATTCCAATGGTGTACGGAAACGAGAATGCTGTAAATCTTCGGACGATCATAGCCAGTGATGAAATTCTCCGGCCATCTTCAGAAAGAGCGCATCCTAGGTGTTTGAACGGTAAGAAGGACGAAAGTATTTCTGTTCAGAGACTAAGGGCTGAACCTGTAAAGGGTTGGACCGCGGAAGAACTTCGTAATGCACAAAAGGAAGATCCTGACATCGAGCCGATTCTTGTATGGAAGGAATCTATGTATAAGCCGAATGCAAGAGACATCTCCGACAGAAGTCCTACTTTAAAGGCATACTGTGCGCAGTGGGACTCTCTCCATGTAGAAGATGGTGTTTTGTGGAGAAAATGGGAAATGCCGAATGGAAGATCCTTTAAGATGCAGCTTGTGGTGCCACGGTCGAAAGTGCAGGAGATTTTAAGGGAAATGCACGATGAAGAATCCGGCGGGCACTTAGGAATCAACAAGACACGGAAAAAGGTACGGGTACGTTTTTATTGGTTAACTGTAAGAAAAGATGTCGAGAGATGGTGTCAAAAGTGCACCACGTGCAAAGCTAGTAAAGGACCCAAAGTCAAGGCAAGCGCTAAGATGCACCAGAACAAAGTGAGCGCCCCGATTAAAAGGATCAACGACACACACCAAAGAACCCAAAGCAATATAAACATTGCGAGTGACCGCATGAAGACCAGATACGATGCGAGAGCAACAGCACCTGAATTCAATGAGGGAGATCTGGTATGGCTTTATAACCCACATCGCAGAAAGGGAAAATCGCCCAAGCTTCAGCAGGACTGGGAAGGTCCCTACCAAATAGTTACGCGCATTAATGACGTCGTTTTCCGAATCCAACGAGGACCAAGAGCAAAAATGAAAATTGTCCATGTGGATCGACTGCATCGTTACCACGGAAACAAAAATGATGTGCTTGTTCGGGACGAACAAAACTAAGAGGGGGACAATGTGATGTGGCAACAAGTTTAGATACATTTTGTAAATTAACGCCATCTGTTGGATTCATTGTGTACAACAACCAACATTTATTGTGTACAACAACCATGCCCCTAGAAGTATGCTACATATTTGCAACATGTTTTAACTTAGTACTAAATCGAACTTGACGAAACAATTCGAGACTCGAATTAGTACCGAAAGCTTAGATTGTGCCAGAACCAGACAGAAGCTTCCAGAAGCTTTTAAAGTTGTATAAATACAAGAGTAGATTGCATTGAGAGTTTCAGTTTATTTTCGAAAGTGGAATTGTTAACAACTGGAAGTATTAGTAAAAAGTGATTGAATTGAGATTAAATAAAAAGTGTTGAATGATAAAAACGTATTTGAATTGTGAATAAGTGGAATAAGTTTAAATTGGTGTTATTTAAACTGAAAGACGTTGTGTTTAATAAAATTAAAGGGATTTGTTGTATTAATTTGGAATTTTGATTGAGTTTTATTTGTCGAACCCCAGGCCAAAATATCACACTATAGTTACTTATTTGACAAATAAAACACATTTATTGCAGATCTTTGTACCTATGTTTTTGCTTTTGAGTATCTTCAATAAATGGTTAACATTTTTCGAGCCGTAAAATAGAAATTTGAAAAATAAAAAATTATTCTGGGTGTAATTTTTTTTCACGGAAACATAAACCTTATATATGTATGATCGTAAGCAGTAAAATGTCGTTTTGAATAAACATTAGCTTTTACTGTTCTTTCCTTCAATAGAAATGTTAATAGGACTACCTACCGTTTAAATAAAAAAAATCAATTCCTTATTACGTTCGAAATTGAACAATACACATTAAAACTGTAAAATGTCAAATCCGAATATGGCAACATTGGTATGTGATTTCGGTATAAACAACAGAAATAACAAAATTTCTTGAAAAGTGCAAAATCCAGAAAATAATTGAAGACGCACAATCTTGGTTTGTTTACGAAAAATCAAAGGGAAATCCAATAATTTTTGTTTCCCTTGTTCTATCATACCACTAGTGTCTAGCGTCACTTTTTGAACCTTTCACTCGTACTTATTATTCATTATTCCTGCAAATCCTTGTAATCATTTTAACTCATACGTTTCTGAAAATATAACATACAACCTACTCTTTCATCATTATATTTCATTCTACTCTCCAAAACCCATACAAATGTATATCAAGAACTACTGCAGCGCTATTACGGCAGTATCTCGCTAAACTAGATGCTACCTGATGGTAGTACTATGGATTTCATATACAATGGTTAATTTAATATTATATTAATTAATTCCTTAATATCTAAGGAATATCTAAACATTTTGTTCCACATCACATTGTCCCCTTTTAGTTTTGTTCGTCCCGAACAAGCACATCATCATTTTTTCCGTGGTAATTTTGGAGGCGATCTACATGGACAATTTTCAATTTTATTCTTGATCCTCGTTCGATTCGATAAACGACATCATTAATGCGCGTAAATACTTGGTAGGGACCTTCCCATTCCCAGTCCTGCTGAAGCTTGAGCGATTTTCCCTTTCTGCGATGTGGGTTGTAAAGCCATACCAGATCTCGCTCATTGAATTCAGGTGCTGTTGCTCGCGCATCGTATCTGGTCCTCAGTCGGTCTCTCGCAATGTTTATGTTGGTTTGGGTTCTTTGGTGTGTATCGTTGATCCTTTTAACCAAGGTGCTCACTTGGTTCTGGTGCATTATAGCGCTTGGCTTGACTTTGGGTCTTTTACTAACTTTGCACGTGGTGAACTTTCGACACTATCTCTCGACATCTTTTCTTACAGTTAACCAATAAAAGCGTTCCCGTAACTTTTTCAGTGTCTTGTTTGATTCCCAAGTGCTTCCAACGATCTGTCTCTGAAGATGGCCGTAAGACTTCTTCACTCCTTACAGTTGTCCGAAGATTTACAGCATGCTCGTTTCCGTACACCATTGGAATTTTACACCTGCATTCAAAGCGTTATCCCTGTCCATCTGCTTTCTTCTCACACAATGTGGGCAGCTTACCTGTTTATGTGGGGATCTGCATTGTCGCTGTAGGTGTCCCAGCTTGTTGCAATTCCAGCATCCCATTTGACCTCGAGCAGTGTTTTGGGTTTTGTCTTGCAATGTCGACCCGTTGACATGAGCACTCTAGCGTAGACATTTCCCTGAAGCGATGGCTACCTTTCGAAGCTTGGTCTGCTGCTTCCATTCTCAGGGCAAATGCTAAATCCTCAGCGAGCGTTTTTTTACCTGCCATTCTTACAACCATTTGTAGTTTTCCATCTGCAATGACATTAGTGAACGCCTCGGTTGCCAGTTCGTTTATGATTTCCCTGCTGGTATTGGAATAAGACAAATTTGCCAAGCTCTCGATGTGAGCTTGCAATTTTTGTAGTGTTTCACCTCTTGTCTGGACCCTTCGGTGCAACTGGACTCGGTAAACTTGCTGCATGTAGTCGTAGCCAAACCTCATCTCGATTGCTTGACCATGGCATCGTAATGATGTTCGTCTTTAAGAATTGTCTGCAGCAATTCGGTAGATGTTTCTCTGAGCGCAAGCGTGAGAGCAATTGGCTTGTCTTCGTTGTCCCAGTTGTTCGTCAATGTGGCAGCTTCGAACTGCCTCTTATAAATTGACCATGATGTTTGACCATCGAAGACAGGGGGCTGCATTTCTTTTCTTCGTGGAACGTCGCTCGAATATTCCTGCACCTTCTGCTTCTTCGAAGAATCAAATTTCTTAGCCAGATATTTGTACTGTTGCTCTACACTTCCGAACTTTTCTTCCAAGTTTCCTATTTTGGCTTCGAATTTCTGATCGATTGTTTTAAATCTTTTGTCAAAGAGAACATTCTATGCATTGAGTTTGTGTTCGAGACCATCAAATTTGCTTTCAAGAACGTTCTTTTGTTCTTCCAGAACGTTCTTTTGCTCGCTTAGTTGCTTCTGGAGAACTTCTAATCAATTCTTTTACTCATTATTTTGTTCGTCGAATTTACTTTCGAGAACGTTCTTTTGTTCTTCGAGAACGTTCTGTTGTTTTTTCGAGGAACTTTCCAGAGTTTCGAATTTTGACAGAAGCAACTTCATGAAAGCAGGCATTTCATCGGCTGTACTTACTGTGCTTTCTTTCCCTTGTTCTTCAACATCGAACAATGGTATCGGGTTCTCCACCATCGTGAGTGATAGCATTCTGAAGTCGGAGCAATAATTTCTTTTTCAGCCCCGAAGTTTGAAGATTTCTTTTCCTAATTCTTCTTTCAACTCAGCTGTTGTCAATTGTTCTAATTTGCGACCCATAACACCCGAAACACAATTTTCAGTCAGTTTTATTTTAATATCTCTTCTAGAAAAATCTTTTTCAAACACTATTTTTAACAAAAATATTCGCTGTTCACAATTTTATAGCACAGTTCAATACTTTATGGAATTTTCTAGCACTTAACTGAGTTTTACCCTCAATTTCTGACACCAGTTTGACGTTTTGGCCTGGGGTTCGACAAATAAAACTCAATCGAAATTCCAAAATAATAAAACAAATCTCTTTATTTTATGAAACACAACGTCTTTCAGTTTAAATAAGACCAAATTTAACTTATTTCACTTATTCACAATTCAAATACATTTT
This sequence comes from Platycheirus rosarum, assembly GCA_963971375.1. NCBI lineage: Eukaryota > Metazoa > Arthropoda > Insecta > Diptera > Syrphidae > Platycheirus > Platycheirus rosarum. The sequence continues at coordinate 29,666,243 of OZ020507.1, forward strand.
TTATAATTCAACACTTTTTATTTAATCTCAATTCAATCACTTTTTACTAACGCTTCCAGTTGTTAACAATTCCACTTTCGAAAATAAACTAAACTTTCAATGCCATCTTTGTATATAGAACCTATAGTACTACCATCAGTGTTCGAAAACTAGCGCCATCTAGTGCGTCTACATCTCCCTAAAGTTTTTTCTCTGAGTGGAGACTGCAACGTAGACTTTTAGTCGGGGAAATGTACTCAACACATATGCAATGTTAGAAAAAGACAGAACGACGAAAAGTAATAGCAGTCAGAAGGAAACAAACCATGAACACTTTTTCATGTTATTTCATTACCATTTTCTTAAAATAAGCGATAATGAGAGAATGAAAGATAGTTATTTAGACAGGTATGTGAGGAGTTTTCATTTCTGCCTTGAAAATACACTGTTTTTGGGTAGGTTTTTTATAGATACGGCAACAGGATGAAATTTACCTTTTTAACGATTTTTGTTGAAACTTGATATTTGGTTTGGTTTTTTTGAATGGTTACCATGTTTGATTATTATATCAATTTTTTTAAGTCTGCAAAAAATGTAATTAGTTGAAGTGCCTACCTAGTTACTTATTTTACAAATAAAACACATTGTTTGCATATGTTTGTAACTATGTTATTGCTTTAGAGTATATTCACTTATCACGTCAAAAAATCTAGTACTAAATATACTACTAACTACTAAATATAGTACTAAATATACTACTGAGTACTAAATCTAGTACTAAATATACTACGATAGTACTAAATTCTGGTACTAAGTACTAAAAATCTAGTACCAAAATACTATTGTACCAACAAAATAGTACCAACTGGCACCAGTTTTATATTTAACTAGCGTTCGAAATTGAACAATATATATTAAAACTTTAAAAAGTCGAATCCGAATATGGCAACATTGGTAGTTGATTTTGGTATATGAAATACAGAAAATACAGAAATAACAAAATTTCTTGAAAAATTCAAAATCCAAAAAAATAATTAAAGACGCACAATATTGGTTTGTTTACGAAAAATCAAAGGGAAATCCACTAATTTTTGTTTCCCTTACTCTGCCATACCATATGGTCTAGTGTCACTTTTTGAACCTTTCACTCGTACTTATTATTCATTATTCCTGCAAATGCTTGTAATCATTCTAACTCATACGTTTCTGAAAATATAACATACAACCTACTCTTTCATCACTATATTTCTTTCTACTCTCCAAAACCCATACAAATGTATATCGTGTTAAACAAAAAAGCTATTGCAGCGACATGGTGGCTCTACCTCGCTTAACTAGAAGCTGCCTCATGATACTACTATAGGTTTCATATACAAGGATGCCATCTACTATTTGTATTTACAAGCTTCTGGAAGCTACTGTCTGGTTGTGGCACAATCTAAGGTTTCGGTACTAATTCCAGTCTCGAATTAGTACTTCAAGTTCGATTTAGTACTCAGCCAAAACATATTGCAATTATGTAGCATACTTTTAGGGGGCCTGATTGTTGTACACAATAAATATTGGTAGTTGTACGCAATATATCTCACAGATGTCGTTAATTTACAGACAAAATGTATCCTCCGAGTATCTATATTGTTGCCACATCATTGTATATTGTTCAATTTGGCAGCTTTGATTTTTTTTTTATTTAAACGTAGGTAGGTTCATTCCATATGTGTTGAATACATCTCCCCGACTAAAAGTCTACAATGCGAAATAGCGAGATAGCGAAACTAGATGGGGCTAGTTGAAACACCCATCCTGATAGTACTATAGATTTCATGTACAATGATTCAATGTAAAATAAGAGCTGATTGACAGCTGCGGACCATGCGTGGAATTTTGCTGAGATCCGAGATTTTGTTTCAGTGGGAACAAAGAAAGATATTTAGAACAAGATGATTTAAAATTTCAAGATTTGTAGGGAGAAAGAGAGAACAAATTGAGATTCAATGAAGTGATTTTACGTCCTTGATACACCTTAATTTTTTTTTGTATTCAGCGATAATCAATTTGATTGCTGAATACTAAAAAGATTTGTTCTTAATGACAAACTATGATTTGCAATGAAATTTGGCTTCAATTGTGACACAGAGCTTTTGCTGTGAGATTTTAAATTACAAAAATGTACTGGGAAATTTCATTTGAAGTTTAAGGTTTGACTGAAATCCTTGTATATGAAACCTATAGTAGTATCATGAGGCAGCTTCTAGTTAAGCGAGGTAGAGCCACCATGTCGCTGCAATAGCTTTTTTGTTTAACACGATATACATTTGTATGGGTTTTGGAGAGTAGAAAGAAATATAGTGATGAAAGAGTAGGTTGTATGTTATATTTTCAGAAACGTATGAGTTAGAATGATTACAAGCATTTGCAGGAATAATGAATAATAAGTACGAGTGAAAGGTTCAAAAAGTGACACTAGACCATATGGTATGGCAGAGTAAGGGAAACAAAAATTAGTGGATTTCCCTTTGATTTTTCGTAAACAAACCAATATTGTGCGTCTTTAATTATTTTTTTGGATTTTGAATTTTTCAAGAAATTTTGTTATTTCTGTATTTTCTGTATTTCATATACCAAAATCAACTACCAATGTTGCCATATTCGGATTCGACTTTTTAAAGTTTTAATATATATTGTTCAATTTCGAACGCTAGTTAAATATAAAACTGGTGCCAGTTGGTACTATTTTGTTGGTACAATAGTATTTTGGTACTAGATTTTTAGTACTTAGTACCAGAATTTAGTACTATCGTAGTATATTTAGTACTAGATTTAGTACTCAGTAGTATATTTAGTACTATATTTAGTAGTTAGTAGTATATTTAGTACTAGATTTTTTGACGTGATAAGTGAATATACTCTAAAGCAATAACATAGTTACAAACATATGCAAACAATGTGTTTTATTTGTAAAATAAGTAACTAGGTAGGCACTTCAACTAATTACATTTTTTGCAGACTTAAAAAAATTGATATAATAATCAAACATGGTAACCATTCAAAAAAACCAAACCAAATATCAAGTTTCAACAAAAATCGTTAAAAAGGTAAATTTCATCCTGTTGCCGTATCTATAAAAAACCTACCCAAAAACAGTGTATTTTCAAGGCAGAAATGAAAACTCCTCACATACCTGTCTAAATAACTATCTTTCATTCTCTCATTATCGCTTATTTTAAGAAAATGGTAATGAAATAACATGAAAAAGTGTTCATGGTTTGTTTCCTTCTGACTGCTATTACTTTTCGTCGTTCTGTCTTTTTCTAACATTGCATATGTGTTGAGTACATTTCCCCGACTAAAAGTCTACGTTGCAGTCTCCACTCAGAGAAAAAACTTTAGGGAGATGTAGACGCACTAGATGGCGCTAGTTTTCGAACACTGATGGTAGTACTATAGGTTCTATATACAAAGCTGAAATTCAAAAACTCCCAAGCAAACTTTTATTTACTATTTTTTTTATTCTCTACCCAAATTTATTCTCTCAGTGCACGGAACACAGCAATGAAATTATGGAAAACCACTGGAATATTGGAATAAGTCCGAAACGTCAAATAAATGTCCATCTGAAACTGTCAAAAAGAAAGCCTTGGCTACCACAGAAGAGCACGTGTAAAATGATATAAATTTTGCAAATAAAAATAAAAGAAAATCACCAATTTTTAGTTTAAAATCAAAGCCACAAATTAAATAAAATAACCCTGCAGAAACAAACACATCATGGATGAAAATGATGATAAGCTGCAATTGCAACGCATAGCTGGAGGAAGCATAATAAAATTCGCACCAATTTTTTCGCCTGATTCCAAGTAAAATTAGAATTTTTATTCAATAAATTTAATTCAACTTTAATCGTTTAACATCAACTTTTTTTATTTTAGCTTCTTGTTTGTGGTAACAGACAAAAGTGTCCAAGTTTTTTCCATCTCAACAGGCCAAGCCACTCATGTTCTTGAAGGAGCCAACAGCCCATTGATTAGCTTAGAACTTGATTTGCTAGACAAAGAAATTCTTGTGGCATGCACAGAATCGGGCAATGTTATTCGTTGGAATTGGTCCACAGGAACTGTTCTTAGCACAATTCCATTGAAATGCAAAGGTGAATTTAAATATCACACGTTTAACCTTTTGAATTTGTTCGGCAAGGCAGACTCGCTTTGTGCTGTGATAACATCCCAAAAAAGTGGTGGAACTGTTAAGTGCAGTGTTGTGAATAGCGTCTCAGGAAACGTTGCCAAGAAATGTAAACTGGAATTTAATTTGAAGTAAGTTCCTAGTCGTTTGGTGGAGCATTCTGCGCATTATTTATTTATTTTTTTTTCTTTCAGACGAACACGAGCCATTGTAGATGTGGACAAAGGAAACTTTAAATACTTTGCCATTGCTCAGGGAGCATATTTGTTTTTTGTTGATTACAAGACATGGGAGTGGAGGAAGTAAGTTGTAAACATATTCATAAATAATTGGGTTGTAAATTATAATGTTCTCTTAAAGGTTGACAAACGATTTGAAAACGCCTATAACATGCGTGAAGGTTCATCCTTCTGAGAAGTTGGTTGCTACCGGGGATGCAACGGGAAAAATTGTAATTTGGAGGCATATTTTCAAGTCAGGCAGTGATATTAGAACGGTAAGTCATACTAAGATAAGTTCAAATGGAAGCCCTTTGTTTTATTTCAAAGATTCTTCCTGAAAACAAAATTTTACTATTCAAAGTTATACACGCCAATTCCTGAGTTTTAAGGCAGATATTGTTCGAAAGCAAAGTGTTAATTATTCAAATATATTTAAGCCCACTAAACCTTTTTAACGCAAACAGTTTTAAGCTAAAAGAAAGACGAATTCAAATCTCCCACTCTAATTTAGAAGAGAAACCACCACTTATGATTCTCTTCTTAAGGTCTTTAAAAGGTGATTAAATATGGATGGAAGGCGTCTTCCTTCCTAATATGTATTCAAAAATTACTGATATTCGAAGGAGATGAGGTCTCCACCATACAAAATCTCAGCGTGACTGTAATGGACGGTACAGTTATATTATGGCTACCGTTGCGGTTTTCATGCCGGTAAATCAGGTACTACTGCCGAACAAAAATCGATAGTAATTTTATTGGCGTGGCAGTTCCTTTAATATAATGTCTAGTAGCTGTAAATCAGGTGAGGCGTAGGGACTCACAATTTATCGCCGAATCTGAAACGCTACATGAGATGGATCTTTTTTATGAGAAAGATTACTCTTGAAGGAATTTTCAATACTCCAGGGAATCGAAATCTATCTCTTCGTCATAACAAAACGCCATACTCATTACCATGTCACGGATCGTTTCAAAGTTATATGATCATATTGCAGAAACATCGTTATTACTTAAACTTGGAACACACCAGGAGTGCGTTTCTCTTTTTTTGTTTAAGTTAACGGATTCGAAAGTAAAGCCCTTTTAATAGGGACTAGAAATTACTATCGCAACATAGGTGTGTGTCCAATCCGCGTGTGTTGTGTGTCCCGTTTTTTTGGACAGCAGGTACTTCGTTGTGGCTCACGCTTTCAAAGATTAGATCTGCTGTCATTTTAATTGCAATGAGTTCTGTATTACGAGATATGCCTTGTTCTTCATTTGACCTAGATTATTATCAGAATCACGGACAGACCCTTCTCACTTTATTGCTTCAATTTGCTGAACCAGTGAACCGGTTGATCAAAAATGTCAGCATGTCTCAAGATTTTGGATTGTACCAAAAGTTTTTAGTTCTGCCTCCCCACGATCAAGTTTTCAAGTTGTTTGATATTGCCTTCTTAACTGACGAGACACACGCTAAGTCAGTTGCGCTCTGTTTCTTCTTCTTAAGGGAAAAATACTATAACTTGTTACTCAAAACATTTTTTTTTTGTATCTTTCCCTTTTCTTAGACTCTGTACCATTGGCATCACACCAAAGTCACCAGTATAGCCTTTTCCTCATCTGGCTCTAGTTTTTACAGCTGTGGTCTGGAAGCTGTATTACTCAAATGGCACATAGCACGTCCGGATCGAAGAGAATTTGTCCCAAGAATGTCATCCGTCGTCCTGCATGTTGTTTCAAGTGACCATAACACAAATGTTGCCGTTTGTACAGCTGACAATGGTTTGAACAATTTTTTTCTTTAATTTTAACTCACTGTATTCTACCCTCTATTTCTTTTCAGGCATACAGATTCTGGACGTTGAATTAAAACCCAAATGCACTGTACAGAATTTCACTTTTACTTTTGACGATAAGACAGGAAAAAAAATCTATCCCATTGGTTTGCGAGTGAATCCACGCAAAAACACACTTGTATTGAACGGTAGAGCGGGTCATCTACAATTTTTTTCCACTTACACAAAAACTATGCTTTACAATGTAAGATAAATATCAATTTTTGAGCAGTGTAGACTTTTTTTTATTTTATTTTTTTATTTTTTTTTAGGTCGACATTGTAATACGAAATCAGCTTTCTTTGGAAAACGAAAAAATCATTTACAATTCACGTGTGACACAAGTGGCATTAAACATTGATTGGATGGCAACTGGAGAAGCATTCAATGATGAACAGCATCTTCCCGAAATTCGTCTTAAGTTTTGGATTTATGATAAAAAAATACAGAGGTTAGTAAAATTAAATTTTTAACTTAAAAAAAAAAGGAAAAGCAATCAATTCAGGAATCCTGGGTCGAAAATAGCAAGCTTATAGAGAAAAATTGAACTCTAATTAGCTTCTTCTTGTTTCTTGAATGAAGTTGGTTGAGATCTTCTTCGCCAATAAGTCACGTTCTTCCTTTACTGGGCCGCAGTATAGATGTCGTTCCGATATACCTGACCCGTCAATTGAAATTTTGGACTTTTATTAATTTGACAAAACTAAAGCATTTGATTTTTTTTCCTGATACGTTTTCCCAGAGAAGATTTGCTACCCAATACCCCTCTTAGCCCAAAAAAAGAGCCATTGGCTAGACTTATTCTTCGTTTGATCTTATCGCTGGTGTTGTTCGCGGAGCCTACATAGAGACAAACTTTTATAACATTAAACTTATAGTTTTACCCTGATTGACTGGTAAACTCAAAAACGCCTTGTTCTTACGATTATGGAAATATTGGAATAGTTGGAAGGAATTTTGAAAGATCGTGCTCTAGCATGAGAGTTCTGTACTAATATTTGAAGTTCGGATAATGACGAAGTCGTGTCACAGCACATCATCATCGGCGCAACAAATGGGAAATGATCCGGGCCTCGTTTAACAAGTTGTTCCTTACATCTTGGCCGACGCCATCAAATTGCGCACCCCAAGTCTTCGGGCATCCTGGCCTACACCATCTTTCCAACGCTCATGCGAGCTAAGTGCCCAGACCACGGGGTCTACCGAGCTTTATTTTTTCCACAACATCTTTGAAGTAGACTTCATACAATTCATGATTGTATTTTCTCAGGAATTGTCCTCCCTTGCACACAGGGCCAATAATTCTCTGTATGAATTTCCTTTTGAACGCGGTTAAGAAAGTGCCTTTTAGTGAGCACCCAAGTGAATACTAGTAAGACGTACATACTCTTGTACAACAGCAGCTTTTTTATATAATTGGCACGCGCACAAGGGACTATTTGTTTCCCTTTAAATATAAGTACACTGCGTGAGCACTAGGGATAGGGAGGGGAAGGACAGAATGTGTCGATTTTGAAAGCTTGCAAATCGAAATGGCAAGGGAAAATCCCGCCGGGTAAAGTATTATATCAAGCAGGTGAAGCGATATTTGCGAAGCACCTGCCCAGAGGTGGGAGTTATACTTGAGGTTAGGGCGTATAAACGCTTTGTTAATTGTAGCCAGATCAGAAGGGAAAAAACCTGCCTTTTTGGCGGTCTCTTATGGTCGTTCCAACGGAGGTCGTCGTTGACACACACCGAGTGCTGAAAACTTTTCGGTTTCTTCGATGCAAGTGCCATTCATGGACAATGGCATGGAGGGTATGTTTAGCTTTAAGCAGCGGCCCGCATAGTTCTTCCCCTTATCGGCTGCTACTTTTTAACCGAAGGTAGTTAACGGATTGTACTACTCGAAATTAATGCTCCACTACCATGATTGTTGTACCAACTTACTAAACTTGGGTTCATTAAATATTTAATATGCAACCCCAGGTTTTGTGCCTCTCGCTGCCTGTTCGATCTTGATAAAGGAGTCGTGTACAGCTTGTTGACTTCTGCCGATAATGTCGATATCATTTGCGTAAGCCGATATTTGGCTGGACTTGATGACGATAGTCCCTTTTGTTGACGTTTCACGGATTGCTTTCTCCATTGCCAGGGGATGCAAGCCACACCATCGCCTTATCGGAATCCATTAAAAACGTTGATTGCTCTTGGCTTTAAAGTGACTACTTTTACTTGGCTTGTAATGTTTGGTCAGCCTACATAGTCGTGTCAATTTATTTGGGATGCTGAATTCTCTCATGGTTTTATAAAGTTCTACTCTACCCTATCTATGCTATCGAAGCGGGCTTTATAGTCCATCCATCACCTGCCTAAGAGTAAAGATATGATCAATTGTTAATTTACCTGTCACAGCTCACAGGTCTATCTAAATACACATCTCGTTTTTTATCGTCGGCCAGAACAGACGGTATGCCAAAACCAGACTGATCTATAAATCTCGTTCCTGTTTCACTCGGTTTTAAGATCTATGAAAAAATTAAGTTTGAAGTACTTATACGACTTGGTTAAGGTGTTCAAACAGTTCAGCAGAAAGATGATACCTCGTAGCGGGAAAACAATGATATCCAACCATAACCTGCATATCAGTAATTGCATACTCTTAACTAAACATAGAAGAGGATGTATCCTTGAAGAACTCGGCAGCATATGCCATCAGTTCTAGCAGCATATTATTACACAAAATTAGTGCCCAGATCGAATGGTTCATTCCCCCCGACAGAAGATGTCGGTTTGATCTTTCCATGTCCTCAGCATCTAATAAAATTCTACAACGATGTTTCCTTGACCGTCTGCAAGATATAGCCTTGGTCTGTAGGATTAGCCGGTTCTTACCTTTAGGTAAACCTTTCGAACTTCCCTCTTGCAGTAATAGCTTTCCGTTTCCTTAATCACTCAAAAGACATGTTTACAGTTTATTAATCAATAAATTGGCGATTTCTTGCAATTTAAGCTGTTTGATGTCAAACTCTCTGAAAGTCATTACTTTTCTTTTTTGACGTTGATTGGGATATTCGCAGCCGTACCTTGCGACACAACGAGGTTACTGTTAGTTCCTCGAGTCGTAATGTGGTGCACAGACAAATTGATCAGGAGATTTCCATTTTTCTTTCTTTGTGACTAGAAATTTGGGAGCTGTGTACAAGCTAAGACAGACTTATAGTAGTCTAGAGTCAAATCTAATTGTTTGAATGATAGATAGCCTGTTAACGGATTTAACAGGCCGTGTATAGATGCTTATTTATAAATATTGCGTTTAAATCATTCGTCATCAGTTTATCGACCCATATCCGAGGTGATTATAGTTTATGATTGTCAGCAGTTGATGCAAGCAAACTACATTAAGTCAGGCTTCCGTTCTTACTTACTTTTTTTTTTAATTTGCATAGCTACTACTGGTCGTTTCATCAGAGATGGAGTCTACCTTGGCTGCTCACTTCTTCGGGTACGACGTCGAAGACTGTTTACAGCAGTACCTAGGTAGACAATTTCACTGACTACCTCGAAGTAATTCCTAACAATTGTCACGTTCTGAATAAGTCGTCTTGTCCTCGTTTATAATCAGTCCCATTTTGCTTGCTGTTGACTCCATGGAAGTCAAAGCACCGGTTACTGCCCGCTTATTTCTTTCTATCAAATCAACGTCATCAGCAAACCCACTGTTGCACTGGGTGCTTGATGTGCTGATCTGGGTGTTTCGTACTATATTTTCAAGCATAATGTTGAAACTGCTGCACGGCATGGCGTCACCTTTTCGTAGCCCTCTGGTGGTGTCGAAGGTCGCAGAAGTATCCCAACCAATTTTCCAGGAGCTGCGAGCATTCTTCTTCATAGTTTTACTTCAATCAATCAGATTTTTTTCTACAAATATTCTTTTCCAGCTATAAATTGAACACCTGCATTGAACTCCCCCACGAAGGAGACCTACAAGCCATCGAGTTCTCAAATCCATATCACGTTGATAATCTTCTTTGTGCAACAGTTGGCCGCGATCGTATGATCAAAACTTGGGCACTCGAAGATTCGAATAATATCCATAGAAAGAGCAAAGTCTGGATTTGTGTTGGACAAACGGAATACAAAAACCTGCACATCGAGTCAATTGCATTCTCTCAGGATGGATCATTGCTAATAGCAGGTTTCGGAAATACCCTTTGTGTATATAAATCAGAGAGTCTTAAACTAATGACTGCTCTCGTACCGGCCGGAAGTTTCGATGGTTGTCTACATAAAGCCCAGATATGTGTTCCTAAAGTGAATCAAAATGGTTCCAAAAACGACATCAATGCCAAAAGGCAAAAAATCATTCAATTATTTTCAAATCTTTTGCGCTCACAGGATAAGACATTGCTTAAGGAAATCAAGACCTCGGTAAAGACAGAACGAGTTCGAGAAATTCAAACAATTGACAACTCACAGAAACTGATTTTATACAAAAAAATCCGATCCATGAATCAGTTGAATTTGTTCCAGAAACTGTTGTTGTATCAAAAGCTAGGAATTTCATTTCAACTCTCTGAGGAATGGCATGCAAAGATGGTCGATTATGTTCGAACAAACCTGCCAAGTGCTGAAAGGAAGAATAACCTACATAAAAAAGTTAGCTTATTAAATGTTAGGTCACGTTTCAAGGCGAAATACATGATTGATAAATATGTGAAGAGAAAATTGAGCCATGATCAAAATGTTACCAACAAATTAGCTCCTCTGTTGAGTTTGCTGAAAACAGATGGTGGTTCTAAGCCAGCTTTGACGAACGGTGTGGAAAATCTTCCCGAAGAAGAACCTAATACCAAAGTTGTTGTCCCTCCGATGCAGTCCTTGCTTTTGATAAAGAAAATCCTGTGTTGTTATGGAGATTTCGCGCATTTGGTAAGTTTGGTGTTTAAGAGAAAATGGCACTGATCATAATGAATTATATTTGAAGGTAGTTGCATGTACTGAGAATAGAATTCTTATTTGGAACCTGCTCACTCTTCGCTTGCAAACTGTTTTGAAACTGTCAACCGAACAAATAGCAATTGACTCACAAACTAACTTAGTGTCTGTCTTCACAAAGAATCAGGAGTGTAAGTTATAGATTTTATTTTTACAATTTTTTGTTCCTTGTTTAATTTTTTGATTTTTTTAAATCTTCAGTGTATATATTTAATCCCAGCGATGCTTTGACATTATACTTCCGACCAAAGATGCCCCATGTTCTAGGAGCTGTGTGGTTGCCAAGTAAACAACCCAAATCACAAACGCTTTTAGTTAATTGGCAATCTAAATCGACGTTATACTTCCTGACAGACACTAATGTAAGGAGATAAGTTAAAAATTAAAACAAAAAAAAAAAAACTAATTGCATTTTATTATTTATTATTTAGGAAATCATGTATCTCGGGACAAGTCAGGACTCTGAGGAACCTAAAGTGGCTTTTGCTAAGAATTCAAGTGGTCCTTCTGTTAAATATTCGACGTTTGGTACCTTCGCTACAAATCAAATCAAAAACACACAAAATAATCAACTCAATGAGGGGCGAGCGGTGTCGATAGGTGTGCATGGAAAGGCTGCTGTTAAATCGGTAAGTACATCCTGCGATTTGGATGTTGTTCATATAATGATGTTGTGTTGTGCGTGTGCGATGGAGGATGGGCTGGGCACCTAGCTGATATGAGCAAAGAGAAATCAGCAGTTCTTTTTGGTAGAAGGTAGTGTGGCAGACCTTGCTACCGTTTGATGGAAGGCGTAGACCTGGACGCATGACGAGTTGATCGTAATCGGAATGCATGGAAGAACTTTTTGGATGAGCCTCGGTTTGTTATAAAAGTTCATGGCCTCAAGCTCAACTGCAACCTCATCCCGAACCTTAGCTAGTTTCCTCCAGTTTAGCGTGCCTAGCTAATTGTGATCGCTTTACAATTGCAAGTTCCATATATGGCGGGGTCTTTCTCTGCTGCGGTTTCACAGGGGAATATAATCGAATACTTAACGGGTTGTCGTGTATACGCTCAAAGTTGCACAAATGTTTTATTTTCTTAGAAAGTGAAGGTGACTGAATCATATAATGATCACATCACTTTTTCATTGATTTAAGATTGCTTATTATAAAATCTATGGAAATGAACTAAAATATACTTTGCCTAGATTTGACATTAGCTACCCCAGATGTCATGGACAGGCCATCAATAAAGTCATATATAATTTTAAGGTGGCTTTGGCTACCTGAGAACCCAGTTCAAAAGGCAACAAATGCTATCCCATGATCCAAGACTACCGCACTAGAAACTCCTGGATAAAACAAAAACGCGGGCTTTAGTGGTAAGGTAGTGAAGGAGTTTCCGTGCTAACCCAGAGATCGTCAGTTGTTTTCTGAGCTCAACTCGAAGAACCGCACAGGTGAAGCCTCTTACTAACCGCTGCAGCTAATTATTAAGTCTTGCTATATGGTGCGCAGAGGTACGGGAATTTTCAAAAGTGCATGAAAACTTTTAAGGTTATTTTGAGAAGAAATGTCTTCAGGAAGGTTTGGTGCCGTATTGGTTAACAGTGTGTAGAAAAGATTTATAATGATAATCTGAAAATGTAGAAGTCTACGTGGATAAATCATTAGAGGGATTTGCCACAAAAATACTCGAAGGATAGAGAAAGGAGGGGTAGGCTGAGATCGTATACCGCACGAAAAAGAAAAAGGACCTCAAACAACCTAATGTGCTTAAACTGGCGATAGCAAGCTAGGGAGCGAGCTGGGCTTTAGGAATTCAAGGTCTTATCCAGATGGTAGCGCCGTCGCGCCGGTGAACGGCGAGTTTCATTCATGGTCATTCTGTTTTGCATTGGTATGCATTAGTATTGTATAGCTCAATTTAAAATTCCTGTTTTTTGAGAAGATCACAATTCCGAAGTTCCATTGGTCAGGCATACTTTCCAAGAACATATTTAATTTGGTATTCTTCTTACCAAGTCATCTCCTACCGGTCTTAAGTGCTTGAAAGGATGGCCATCAGCTTCAGCAGCTTGGAATAATCAATATAGATTTCAACTTCTTGTCGATAATCGACCACCTAAAAATTGTTCATACTGACGTTTCCTTTCAGTGAGGGCCAAAAAATCAGAGGTGAAGCTTTTGGCAATACGGTAGCATGTCTTCCACTGGCCCTCTGCATTTTACGCTGTTGGCAAGCTGGATGAATTAGCCCAGCAAATATTTCCATCTTAAAGGTTACCTCTTATATTTAGTTTTACTTACTTTTGGTGACGTTGCATAGTGTGGTGGTCCTGGTTCAATATGCCCATTCCAGCTAACTCGATTACTACCCTGCAGTCTACTACAATTTCGCACTCCAAGCAGTGGGATGTTTGCACCTCCACCTGGTTTGTGACTCCCTCGGGTACAGTGAAGCCTTGTACGCTGGAGCGCCGATGTTCATCCCCCAGCACTTACAAATCGTTGTTGTATCTTCTTTGCCACTCGTTATTTATAGGATCGCAAACAGGGTCGTACATCGCAATAAGTACTTTTTTCTCGAATACCCTAAGGGAGCTTTCAACCGATTGGGAAAGGGTCCATTCTTGTGCCCCATAAAGAAGGAGGATGAGTTTTTTGTATAGCGTCTTCTTGAAAGATTTAAATTATCGAATTTGGCGTTAATACGGATTGTCGTAATTCTCTCGCTCACTTCGCGAAAGTTTAAGACCCTTTGTCGAAGTCTTCCTGACAGTGATAACCACATCCAAATAAATTTTCCCAACTAGGTGCCATTTCAAGCTCTTCTCAGGCCCGTTCCATTCCATCGCATCTCCTGGAGGGTTAATCCATTAGCTTTGAAACTGTCGAATATATATATATTCCTAAATAATTGTCCTTTTTAGTTTGCCGGGGGTCGCCAATTAGTTTGTTCATCCAAGGCATATCTATTATTTTCCTCCACAATACTTTCTTACATGAGCGACTTGTGAGGACTGCACATGAGTATATAAATCGTGGTTGGCTTGAATCTTCAGAGCGTATCTTTTCTTCTGCTCCTAGTTCCTGATTACTCAGGTATCTACAACCCATGGACCTGATGGATCCAAAGCTCGTCGTTATTTCACCTTTGAGTCAGCGGCACCGCATTGAGGTGACAATGCGATTGCCCGCTACCTCTTCTGCAATTAATTAATAATTCAATTTTCTCCAGCCACTTCAAATTTGTATGTCTTTAATTTTAAAACATTTTTTTTCTTTACAGTTTTTGGAAATGTCATCCCATACGATGGCTCCGCTGAGTTTGTTGTGCAATGGCTTTTTAAAATCAGTTATCGAACTGAATATATCAGACGAAAATACAAAAAACAAGAAATCCAAGACGAGTGAAACTTTGAATGAACAAGACGATTCGAGTGATAACGACGCTGACTACTCCACGCATAGCAGAGCTCTAATTGAAAAAGCGGGCATCAATGCAAAAGCACAAAAGACCGTAAAAACACTTAGTGAAGAATGTTTACAAAAAATAGCAGCCGAAACGATAGAAATTCAGTTCTAAATAGACAAATTTAAAGAAAAAACAGATGTACAAATGGTATTTTTCTCTTTCTGTATAAAATATTAAAGCTCAACGATTTTTTATACAATTTTAGTTATTTTATTTACATATATTTTCAATAACTGCAGAGTTAGTCCTAACTGAAAATTATCAATATCATGTGTTAATTGATTTTAAATTTTATCTCAAGCATGTTAATTTGTTAAGTTTATCGTGACGATATAAGGAATAGAGAACGAGGAAACTATTTTTTATAAACTGCATCGTTTGAGCTGTCCATTATTACAAAATAAAATAACCTAGGCTAGTGTTTAATACATTATTCTAGTTCCTTAATAACGTAAACTTCTTTTTTGGTGTTTGCTCCTTGGAATCAATCCAGCATGTGAGAGCACAGAATAGATTTGCGAGCGTGGAATCTTCTCAGCTTGTCTTTCGTAAACCTGTGGATGAGAAATCTAAACAAACAAAATATTTCTTTTAGATATACGAACACTAGCATACCAGTTCTTCTCCTGGCCGAAGCCAACTAGATTCTTTAAGTGCTGCATTTATTCTCGCTGTCTTGTAAAATGGGTTTTTGAACTCGTTTGATAGGGTCTGTTCGTAGGCATCATTTTGAAGCACAGCCCTGTGTTGAATTTGTGCCAAGGCAGCAGCCACCATTAGGATGCACAATTGAAGTAAACACTTGAAAATCCTGAAAATAAAAAATCGTAACGGAATTAATTAATATAACTAAATGGCTAGCCCTATTAGAAAGCCTTGATGCAGTATTTCATGGTTAAAGTGAATCCACACAAACAACATTTTTGTCTGAATCTGTACCTTATGTGTTTCGCTGACATAAGACTTTGCTGGCCTGATTGATAATTGCATAATGCAACGCACAAGAAGCCTAAATCAAATTTCCTTGCACAAAACGTAATGCTAGTGACCCCAATCTCCGATTCCTTCAACAATACGAAAATTGTATATATCAACGAAGTTGTCTTATAAATATGAGAACTTGAATGAAGTTCGAATGAATCAATCGGTCGGAGGATGGCATTGCAACGCTGAAAGAGCGCATCGCACCGGCTGATGTTAAAAAGTGAAAGTCCTCTCTGGTTTAAATTAAAGAGCTATTGAGAACTCCTGATTCTTCTTTTACTTTAGTATCAGCTATACAACAGGTAAGTGTTTGTTTACTAACTTGTTTGTTGAGGAAGTCAGTAGCATGCATTGAAATTCCAATGCATTATGCAAACTCATAATGTAGGTGTAACAGGTGGAAGATGCTGGCTTACAACACAAAAACTTGTTATCCTTATTATTATGAAACATGTAGTTTTAGGATATGCATGCATGAGAATTAATGTGATTTTATGCTGTCTGTGTTAACGCTTAAAAACAGCAAGTTTTTTTTTTTGAAAAAAGGCTTATTTAACGGTCATACGATGGGATGTATATTTTTAAAAATCTCTTGGTAGAGAAAAAGTACAAGATATTTTTTCAGCTTAAATTCTTTACAGGGTGAAATGGAAGATAAATGGTTCGGTGTTTGCAGCAATGTCACTATAAATAGGAGCTGTCATATTAAAAAAAAAAAACACAACATTGCGAAACATATCATTCAACTGCGATATAATATGTATTGTGCAGTATACTGCGTCGTGTAAGGCTGCGCGTACAGTGGTGCGACAAAGCGATGCGATGCGAGAAGCGATGCGACAAGCCATTCGAAATATGAACAAACTCGCTTGAAAAAGTGGTCAGAAGAGTTTGCGAAGTGAGATGCTAGATACCTTTCGCAAGCATCTCGCTTCGTAAACTCTTCTGACCACTTTTTCAAGGGAGTTTGTTCATATCTCGAATGGCTTGGCAAATTTAAGAAATTTTTCAATATTTACAGACTTCACAGACTTGAATTTTCCTATGATTAAATACAAACATGACGGACCAACGCCTTAATAAATAAAGTGCACGACTGGGTCGCAAGAAATTGCTCTAATGTGCAACAGTGGTCCTGGGGCTTGAGATTTTTGAAAAATAAAAGGAGTTTTATATTAGGTGTGTTAAATCATTTCAAATCTATTTGGTTGTATTCAAAACATTATTTGAAAAGAAGGTAGAGGTGAGGTCGCTGAAAAAATGGCTTTAAATTCTTTAATTTTAACAGCACGTATTTTTTAATCGATTAACCATTATTAAAATAAAAAATATTGACTTTAATTGTTACTAAAAAACTATATGGAAAATAGTTTTCAGCGGAAAAATAAACGCTATTTTGTGGCCTTAAAATATGTGAAATAGGTTAATTTGTTTCCCAAATCGTGGGAGCGGTTTTTAAATAAAACAATTTCACTTTAAAAACTTTTATCAAAAATTAAAAACAAATTATTTAAGAATGCAAACTTAAGCAAAAAAATAATCTACATATATTTAAAAAACAAAATTAAAAAAAAATCCATCCACCCGTTTTCAAAATATTGATTTTTGAAAAAAATTAAGAAAAATTACAAGAAAAGGTTTCGAAAATATTTTAAAACAAAATTACTAAAGCTACCAACATCTTCCTGAATATTAATTTTGATTGAAATCAGATGGCCAGTTTTCGAGAAAGTTGAAAAAAAAGGTTCTATGGGAGCACCGTTTTTAGTCCACCATCTTAAATATTTTTTTTGACCAAAACATAACCTACACTTACAGTACAGTGATTTTTTCATAAAAATTCTTGGAGCCGTTTCCGAGAAAAAATAAGCTTTTACTTAACGGTTTTATGACAGGTACCGTTAATTTTGAGCAAAGAACAAAATAAATTGCACGACTGGATCGCACGGACTTGCTCATTGCTCATATATGTGGTCACATTGTAGAATAAAATTTCAGAAAATTAAAAAAAAATTAAATTGTATTGAGTGAAATAATTAGAACGTTATTTTATTTCTTTAGGAAATGTAAAAAATTGTGCATTTTATTTCAAAATCGTAGGATTTTGGTTCACACTTTTTTTTAAAAAATTCAAAAATGCAAACATAAACACAAAAATTATTTACATTTAAACCCAAAACAAGAGGCATATAAAGCGGCGCTGCAAAGAAAGACGAGAGCTGCTCGCGAGCTCTATGAGCAGAAAAGACGGGAAGAACACCGGCTTCTCCAAAAGAAAAAGAGAGAGCATGAGAAGCGCGCGATCGAAGATATTGAGAGATGCTACTCCAGGAACAACGTGCGGAAGTTTTACCAACAGGTAAAAAGAACATGCCAAGGAAAAAAATCCCGCACAGAAGCCTGTAGAGATAGGAATGGAAACCTCGTAGTAGAGTCACAGTCGGTGCTGAGTACATGGAAGGACCATTTCTGCAGACTGTTAAACGGCGATGAAGGCCAAAATCCCGCTGTCAGGCAGAATGAACCATTCAACATGGATGATGACAGACAAAACTTCCGTCCACCTGACCAACATGAAGTAAGGATAGCAATATCTAAACTCAAAAACAACAAAGCTGCTGGACCCGACGGATTACCCGCCGAACTTTTTAAAGCGGCCGGAGATGACCTGGTGGAGTGCATACACCAACTCATCTCTAAAGTTTGGTCAGAAGAAAGTATGCCTGATGAATGGAACCTCAGCATCGTTTGCCCGATCCACAAGAAAGGAGACCCTCTAAACTGCGCCAACTATAGAGGAATAAGTCTCCTGAATATCGCCTACAAGATCCTCTCTGCCGTACTATGTGAACGCCTGAAACCTTTCGTCAGCAACCTGATTGGCCCCTATCAGTGTGGTTTCAGACCTGGAAAGTCCACAATCGATCAAATGTTCACGCTACGGCAGATCCTGGAAACCACCCAAGAATTCCAAATCGATACTCACCACCTCTTTATCGATTTTAAGGCCGCGTACGATAGCATTTATAGAGACGAGCTATACAGAGCCATGTCAGGTTTTGGCATTCCCACAAAACTCGTCCGACTGTGCAGGATGACGATGGAGAACTCTCGCTGCTCCGTCAAGGTTGGTTCTGACCTCACAGAAGCTTTTGACGTCAAAAAAGGATTCCGACAAGGTGATGCGCTATCGTGCGATTTCTTCAACTTAATACTTGAAAAAATTATAAGAAACTCGCAAGTCAATTGTAGTGGGACAATTTTTTTCAAGTCTGTGCAATTGCTAGCATACGCTGACGACATAGACATCATTGGCAGAACTCGGCGAGCTGTCAGTGGAACGTTTGCTAGCATTGAAGCTGAAGCGGCTAAGATGGGACTAGCAGTCAATGAGGCCAAAACGAAGTACCTGCTGTCCACAAAAAGGGACACACAACACCGGCGGATTGGACAAAACATCACAATAGACAGGTACAACTTTGAGGTAGTTAGGGACTTTGTGTACCTCGGATCCGCTATAACATCTGACAACAACATCTCGTCAGAAATAAAGCGAAGAATTACTCTTGCCAATCGCTGTTTCTATGGGCTAGGAAGGCAATTGAGTAGCAAAGCCCTCTCTCGAAAGACAAAGGAGACTCTGTATAAGACCCTAATCATCCCAGTCCTGCTCTATGGCGCCGAGGCATGGACTCTATCTAAAGCGGATGAAGATATCCTTAGTCGTTTCGAGCGTAAGATTCTTCGGAAGATTTTTGGCCCTATCTGCGTTAACGGGCTTTGGAGGAGAAGGTTCAACCAAGAACTATACGAGCTGTACAGCGACATTGACCTTGTCAAAAAAATACGCATATCACGTTTAAGATGGCTAGGTCATGTAGAGCGAATGGACAACAATGCTCCGGCTCGCAGGATCTTCGATTCCATCCCAGAGGGTAGACGCAGTCAAGGAAGACCTCGCCTTAGGTGGCGCGCTCAAGTGGAGGACGACCTCAACCAACTTGGAGTGCAAAACTGGAGGCAGCTAGCCAAAGACCGAGTTGGCTGGAGAGGCATGTTGGTTGAGGCCCAGGTTCGTCCCGAACTGTAGCGCCACCTAAGTAAGTAAGTAGTAAACCCAAAACTAAGAACAAAATTCATCTATCCGTTTTCAAAATATCTATTAAAAAAAAAAAAAAAATTAAATATTAAAAATATAAAGAAAGCTGTTCCAAAATATTTTTATGTTGAATTGCTTTGGCTATCTACACCTTTCTGAATATCAGATTTGATAGTAATCGGCTGAGTGGTTCTCTCGAGAAAATCCTGGAGCCGGGGGCCTATTCCTGAATACGAGTCGAGTGAGATGTCACTCGAGAGCTCACAGTCGAGCCGAGTAAGAATCGGTATTCCACAACTCTAGTGAGAGCCAAAAACATGACATGACTCCGAAAATGTTGAACACACCCTATGAATTGTAGCTTCACTAAATGTTGACTTGACGTGTCACAAAAAAAAAATGTTTTGATTTGAGAACTAATCGTTAAATGTAATTTGATAGTAAATTAATCAGTTTAAATCGTAAAAGTGCAAACAAAATTAATATGATAAGTACAGAGATGTTTTATAAAACAATTTTTTTATATTTGCTGCAAGTAATGGAGCATAAATTTAAAACAAACGCCAGATCGTCGTTTATGCCAAATACCTACCACCAAAAAAATATTTAAATTTTGTTTCAAACACTTCATTATTCATAACAATTAGAAATTAGTCTTATTTTATTTTTACCTACATTTTTGCATCCATCACTGCTGCTCTCGAACACTTTAAACATGAATGCTTTCTCACAGAAAAAAGCATCACTTTCGAGTTCAGGAATAGGTATGTATCATTCGAGTGTCATTTGACGTTCGACATTCGAGTTGGGGAATACCGATTATTAGTGAGTCGTGTTCGAGAATACCAATTTGTCGATCTCACATGAAAACTTACTCGACTCGTATTCAGGAATAGGGCCCCCGGTTTCGAGAAAAATAAGCTTTTATTTAACTGGCATAAGACAGGTACCGTTATTATTTGAGCTAAAAAAAAAATTAAAAAAGTCCTCTTTATAATGTCAAAATAACCTTAAGTTCTAAATTTGAATACAATTGGTTCAACATTTTAGCTTGTAGTCCAATAGACATCCGTACATACATAAAATAAATAAATACATTTTTACTTGCGATTATAGGGACTATAAGGCAAGTTATGCATTCGTAAAAAAAAAAAAAAAAATTCTAACAATCAAACATGATATTACGATGATAGAGAAGTCAAAAAAAGTGGGTCCGGAAATTCCGTCCGTCTGTCTGTCTGTCTGTCTGTCTGTCTGTCCGTATCGATATCTACAGCCTAAACGGTTAGGCCGATTTGATTCAAACTTGGTATATAGTATTTTTAGAGTGCTCTACCCGACAGTTTTTGGAATTGGCATTCTAGCTCCAAAACTAACGGTACCTGCCATATAACTTTTATTAAAAAACTTATTTTTCTCGAAAACGGCTCCTACGATTTTGATTAAACTTTCAGAATGATGTTTTCTGTGCAAAATCTATCTTTTAATTTTAATGGATTTTTCAGAAAAAGTTTTATAACGGTACCTCCCATATGACCGGTTTTTTAAAATCAGACTTTCTCGTCAACTAATTGACGGATTTTGATGAAATTTTCAAAATATGTAGTGTTTTATGATTTAAATAATATTGCTTATCAAAATTTTCAAAAACATTTTTTTTTAAATTTTAATAATTTTTTTAAAAAAATATTTAGTTTTTTGAATATTTTGAAAACGGATCCATAGATTTTTTTTAAAATTTTTCTCCTAGTATAAACTATAGATTTCTTAAAATTGACATACTAAAAAAAATTTTAAAATATGTTTTCGAAAAGTTTTTCAAAAAAAACATTTTTTTGAAAAAACTGGTCGAACGATTTTGAAATGAAAAATTCATAAAATAGAAAACAGCAAAAGAAATAAGATGGCTTACAACATTTTTTCCAAAAAACGTTATGAGTAGTGTTTTTTTGAATTCATAAATTTTTTTCCCCAACATTTTATTTCATATTGCTCGGCTAAGCCCTAGCCAAGCCATTAGTCAAATAAAAGAAAGTGACAACCTACATTACATACATACTTACGTATTTTAAAGTATTTTTCATCATCATAAAAGCACAGAATAAATAAGGAAGCCTTTGATAAACACACAAAAACAACTAACAAATAAAAAAAAACTATTCGATTACTACTGAATGCAAAAATTTTAATCGAGAAAACAAAAGTTTACACCTTCCTATAAATAAACAAAACCACTGTGTTAACTTTTAATATTGTCTCTATACCTACTCGCTTAACAGTAGTTGGAACGCGTATCTTAATTTTAGTACCTACCTTCCTTCCAACCTTATTATAGGTACCTAAATCCTTTATAAATTCCATTGGTCCCATATTGGGACGTATAAAGGTCCCTTTACCTAGCATTATTGCCATACTGCTGATTCCGACGAATCTTTATGCCAGTTGTTCAAATTTTTCCATACGAAAATGAAAATTTAACTGAAAAAAGTCCTTTGTATCTTTCTATTAGCAAATTATATTATAAACGACTGGGTCGCAGGTATTTGCTCTTTTGTGCCTAATCACATTGGAAGTCAAGATCTTTGATAGAAACAATAACATTTACGTACAAAAATCACACGTTCTGAACCTATAAAAAGACTAAAAACCACAACAATTAACGGTTTTTAATAAAAATTAAGTACTCTAGGTCTTAAATAACAAAGAATTTTTGAAAAAAGGACGTACGTATTTCGAAAATTGTAGGACGGATTTTGATAAAATTCTGATTTATACTTTTAGTTTTTTTTTGATTTTTTTTTTTTAAGATTTTTGTGTGTAGTTTTGTAGTTTATTAGGTGCAGTGACATTGTGCCCAGCGAAATTATGCCAAATTTAAAAATCTGTACAATGACGTTTTTGAAAGTTAC
This sequence comes from Platycheirus rosarum, assembly GCA_963971375.1. Classification (NCBI taxonomy): domain Eukaryota; kingdom Metazoa; phylum Arthropoda; class Insecta; order Diptera; family Syrphidae; genus Platycheirus; species Platycheirus rosarum. The sequence goes on from OZ020507.1 coordinate 29,688,879, forward strand.
ATTGGACCGAATAACATTTGGTATAATGTCGCTTAGGTAAAGCGTCATAACTAATGACGTCAAATTAGTTTGCCACATTATGCTAAATTTTGTTGATTGGATGAGGTTGGACAAAATATATCTATTTTTCGCACGCATTTGGAAGCTTTCCTATACCCGACATTGCATTTACTCCCAATGTAATAGTGAGCCCAAGCAGGGGCCTTCTACTGTTTATGGAATTTTCATTCTGATTTCATAAGATATTCATAAGATATAAGAGCGTAAATAAAATGATGGTAATAGAAATTTAAAAACCCAAAGTGACATAGTTGCAAATTGGCTGTATGAAGCTTTACCAAAGCGACATCATACCAATTGTTAACGTTCGGCCTAATGACACTTTCAAAATTGTCATTTCATTATACCAAATTTGTCCATATGGTATAATGTCGTATGTCAAAATCTCACGGCACCGTTTATTAATATACAGCTTACCATTAAATTTGAAATAATTTTTATTTTGATTAGTTTTAAATATATTGAATTTTCAGAAACTAAATTTAAAAAAATTAACTATGAGTAGAAATAAATAAATGCAGAATTAATCTTTTCAAAAATAAAATTTTATAGAAATTCAATGAACCGATACCGAGAAAGTCCAAAATAAAATAAAAAACTTAAATAAAGGTACCTTTATTAGACTGGTAATTATACACTTTTACGGTCACCTGGTTTTTTGGTTGTAAAAACTTCAGTTTTCGATTTTCGTAATTTTTACTTGCGATTATAGGCACTATAAGGCAAGTTTAGGATTCCTGAATATAAACAAAATTGAGATAACAATCAAACATGACATTACGATCATAGAGAAGTCTAAAAAAGTTTGTGGCGAAAAATGTCTGTCTGTTTGTCTGTCAGGATGTATAACGAGCTGCAGCCTAAACGGCTTAAGCGATTATCTTCAAACTTGGTGTGTGTGATTCTTTTGGTATTCCCGAGAGGGGAAATTTTACTTTTAGGCCTAAAAATAACGGTACCTGCCATATGACCGTTTAGGAAAAGCTTATTTTTCTCGAAAACGGTTCCAACGATTTTGATGAAAATTTTTGAGAATTTTTCGTTTTATTTTTATTTATTGGCTATCATTTGATCAAAACTATATTTAGGGGAAAAGACTATTAACGGTACCTTTCATGTAATGCTTTTTTTAATTTTCGTCTTTCTCCGTGACGGCTCTTTCTGTCAAATTTTAAATTTGAGAAGATCTAGGTAGCCAAATTAATTCTGTATATCAACATTTTGAATAACTTTTTTTTTCTAATTAAAATTAATTTAATTTCTTTTCTTTTTTTTTTTGAAAAATCAATATTTTTAAAACTAATAATAAAAAAATAAACTCTAAAAAACTGCATAACAAAATAAAAAAAACTAAAAATAAAAAAAAAATATTTTATCAAAATCCGTCCTACAATTTTCGAAATTCTTTTTTCATAAATACCTTATTATACAAGACGTGATGGCATAATCCAGTTTTACTAAAAACCGTTAAGGGTTGTGGTTTTGACACTATATGTACAGAACGTGATATTTTGTACGTAAATGTTACTTGTTTCGATCAAAAATCTTGCCTTCCAATATGATTCAGCACATAAGAGCAAGTACGTGCGACCCAGTCGTGTCCATTTTTTTTTAATGTTCATGTCTACGGCGGACTAATGGGGTATCAAATGAAAGCTTGGACCGTCTACATTAAGAAACTACTTATCGGATAAACTTTACTTGTGCCAAACATCCGTGCAAACGCTTTTTTTCAATATAAATTTGTCTAAAAAAAATTTGATATTGACTTAAGAAAATTCGAAGAAATTTACAGCATATTTTTTTGAAAAAAGTTTTAATGGGCCACGAATGAGAAAACATGAAAAATTATAAAGATAACAATAGAAGTATTTTTCCGGGAATCAGAACTTCAGAACATAATTTTCAAAACATTTTTACCACTAGGATATAACTAACTAATGGAATGAAATTCAAATTAACAGCAAATTTTATTTTCAGACTTTCGATGTCACTTACATTTTGGGAAGAGCTCGCTCTTTTTTTGGGACAAACAAAAACAAATAAAATTGCAACCAAAATCGTATCTGCAATAATCCACGCACTTTTAGTTTTACTGGCTAATAATTGTTGACTGTCTTGGCAGTCATGCGGTTACTCTTACTGGACACAAATATACTTTCAACAACCTTAACCCCACTCAGGTTTGTTTTCATAACGATCGCGTCGTCGTCGCCATCGTCTGGCCCAGTCTGATGGGCTGGGGTTTTGGGAGTTCGTATAAGCAACCAGGCCTAGGCCACACGTAAAAAAAATATTGTCTTTCCTGTTTATGGATGCATATTACAGCTCTTCTTGCGCGCCAAGTTATTTATGTAAAAATTTATTTATAGTAGGATTGCTTATAATTACAACATTCAATGACTTTTAAGCGTAAATAATGGGAAATACGCGACAGCAAAGCAAGTTGCAAGAAGTTGTCCATATACCATACATACTATTTATTTATTTTCTAGTTAAAAGAGTAATTTGATAATTTTGATTTTGATATATTAAATAATGATATATAAGATTGATATATTTTATAACTAGTTGAATACTACCAGTTAAGATACACTTTTTCTTCTACCTATCAGTGGGAATGTTGTGTTCCGAGTCGGGATTAAGATATTTGGTTGAAGAAGAAGTATTGGCAAGAATACGATAACCTTGGAGCCGCAAAATAGTAACAGATTTAAATAGAAGGACTAAATAAAATCATTTTGTACTATTGAAGAAGGGATCCATCTTCCCCCGTTGAGGCAGGAGGGGCAAATTTTCTAAAAAGCCAGTTGCATTGGAAATAAATTGCACGACTAGATCGCACGTAATTGCTCATATGTATGGTCACATTGTAGAATAATATTAAAGAAAATTAAAGTGAACATCAAAGCATTTACTCGATTTTTGTGACTTGATTGTTCGGTGAAATAATTTAAACGCCATTTTATTTCTTTAGGAAATGTAAGAAAGTGTGAATTTTTTTTTCAAAATCGTTAGACGTTTTTAAATAAAACGTTTTTTTACCATTTTTTTTTTTAAATTAAAAAAAATAAATCAAGAATAAAAACTTAAGCACAAAAATAACTTACATTTAAAAACAAAATTTAAAAAAAAATTTACTTACCCATTTTCAAAATATTGATTTTTCAAAAATTATTAAAAATAGAAAAAAAAGTTTTCAAAAAAAAATTAATGCAAAATTACTCAGGCTACCTACATCTACTTGAATATCAATTTGGATTGTAATCGGATCACCAATTTTCCAAAAAGTCGAAGAAAAAAAAACCGGTCCTATGCGAGGTACTGTTTTTAGCCCACCATATTACATTTTTTTTTCGACAAAATTAATGCATACCTACAGTAGTAGACTGATTTTTTTTTGTAAAAATTCTTGGAGCCGTTTTCGAGAAAAATAAGCTTTTACATAATGGTTATATGACAGGTACCATTAATATCTGAGGTAAAAAAAAAAAATTGAAAATATTCCTCTGTAGAATGTCAAAATAACCTTAAGTTCAAAATTTGAAGACGATTAGCGCAACCGTTTAGGCTGCAGTCCAAAATACATCCGTACAGACAGACAGACAGACGGACAGAATTTCGCCAGTAACTCAAATATGTTTCTCTATCATCGTAATGTCATGTTTCATTGTTATCTCAAATTTTTTAATCTGCACGAATGCATAACTTGCATTATAGTACTTATAATCGCAAGTAAAAAATTATATATACAATGGCAACACTTAAAGTAATATGCTCCGCCTTTTTTAAAAGCAAAATCTATTCCATTATATAGTTTTTTAAATCTTTAAATATCTATACAAAAAATTGAAAAAAAAACTTATTTATTAGGTATAAGATACCATCTTATAAAAACTAAGTTTACGGAAATAATTAATGGTACCTTTCATTGAACGGTTTTTTTTAATTTTCAATTTTCTCGATAACGGCTTATTGGATTCTTGTCAAATTTCATATTTGAAAAGACCTAAGCATCCAAATTATTTCTGCATACCAAAATTTTGAATATTTATTTTTTTCTATTTATAATTAGTTTTTGGAACTTTTTTTTTAAATTCAATATTTAAAAAAAAACTAATCATACAAAATTATTTAAAAAAAAATAGTTAAGTACTCAGGTTTTGACACTTTATAGGTTCAAAACGTGTGATTTTTTTACGTTAATGTTACCTGTTTCTATCAAAATTCTTGCTTTCGAATGTGAATATATATGTGAAAATAGTCCAGGCAAACTAAGCCTGAAAACAATACACCAAAAAATCCATATAGTTCCAATTTTTGCAGGAATGTGTAGGGATGGGTCCCCTCTACCCGCAATAAATAATCCCCGTTAATCCGATTGCCGCGCGGGGGGGGGGCATGATTTAAAGGGACCTTCACATGGTTGCCCTAGCATATCTCGAAAACGGTTCGTCGTAGAAAAAAAAAACTGAGAGAAATATAAAGCTGATAAAATTTCCTACAATTTACTATGGCACTATATTTGAAAATAAAGAACTGTTTTTGAGATATAAAATGAAACATTTTTCAAGAAAAAAATTATTTTGCTAAACTCCTTACCAATTTTTTTAATCATAAAATTTGTAAAGCAATAAGTTGTAGAGAATCTAATTTCTTACAAAAATATATGCAAAAGTGTTAATTTATCTCTAAGATATTTATTTAATTCCGCGTCAAATGAGACCATAATAATATGTTTTGGGCCAAAGATAGGCAGAAAGCGCGCCGTTAGTGCCGACTTCGGTGCCCATAGCAACAACGGCTGAGGAGCTATTAGCAATTAAAAGGGAGAGATTCGGGGCGAACAAAGAACCTTCCACGTCCATTCATTTCACTACTGGAGGTGCAATAATTATTTTTTTCTCACCTCTTTCTAGTATATAAAAGACTAGTGTAGATAGCTGGATTCAATACCTTTCTGACATCACTCACGTAGAATGTCAAAATAACGAGAATCCTGAGATGACCCTTCAATCCACTCCTGGAGGCGCAGTTATTTTGTCAAGAAAATTCTGATGAATGGATCAGGTAGCTAGACTTAATAACTATAGGATAATGCAAAACATACTCAGCTAGAATATCTACAAAACGAGACATAACCATCTGAAGGCTTGAGTAAAAAAATTTGTTTTCCAAAACACAACCCTTCAATCCGCTCCTGAAGGCGCAGTAATTTTTTCAAGTAATTTGTCATATACGGATCAGGTAGCTGAAATTAATACCTTTTAAACACTGCAAGAGCCATTCACCTACGACCACCAAGTAACTAAGTAACGGGTGATTTTTTTGAGGTTAGGATTTTCATGCATTAGTATTTGACAGATCACGCGGGATTTCAGACATGGTGTCAAAGAGAAAGATGCTCAGTATGCTTTGACATTTCATCATGAATAGACTTACTAACGAGCAACGCTTGCAAATCATTGAATTTTATTACCAAAATCAGTGTTCGGTTCATTCACCGTAACGTTGCGTCCAACAGCATCTTTGAAAAAATACGGTCCAATGATTCCACCAGCGTACAAACCACACCAAACAGTGCATTTTTCGGGATGCATGGGCAGTTCTTGAACGGCTTCTGGTTGCTCTTCACTCCAAATGCGGTAATTTTGCTTATTTACGTAGCCGCTCAACCAGAAATGAGCCTCATCGCTGAACAAAATTTGTCGATAAAAAAGCGGATTTTCTGCCAACTTTTCTAGGGCACTGATTTTGGTAATAAAATTCAATGATTTGCAAGCGTTGCTCGTTAGTAAGTCTATTCATGATGAAATGTCAAAGCATACTGAGCATCTTTCTCTTTGACACCATGTCTGAAATCACGCGTGATCTGTCAAATACTAATGCATGAAAATCCTAACCTCAAAAAAATCACCCGTTATATGCATGAGAAAAATTGAGTGAAAATATTACATTTTTTTACTCAATTTTTCACATGCCAATATCTAAAAAAGTTAGTGGCAAAAAAATGTCTGTCTGTCTGTATAATGAGCTGCAGCCTAAACGGCTTAAGCGAATATCTTCAAATTTGGTGTGTGTGATTCTTTTGGCATTTCCCAGAGAGGAAATTGAAATTATACTTGCCATATCACCGTTTAGGAAAAGCTTATTTTTCTCCAAAACGGCTCTAACGATTTTGATGAACATTTTTGAGAATTTATTTATTGGTATTGGCTATCATTTGATCAGAACCAAATTTACGAGGAAAGTCTATTAAAGTACCTTTCACATAACGGATTTCTTAATTTTTGGCTTTCTCGATAACGGCTACTTGGATCTCTGTCAATTTTTTTATTTGAGAACTTCTAAGTAGCCGAATTAGTTGTACTTATCAAAATGTTGAATAACTTTTTTTTCTAATTAAAATTGATTTTAGAATTTTTTTTTTTTTTAAATCAATATTTTTTAAACTAATCAAAAAAATTATTTCAAATTTTATAGTCACATGTATATTAATAAAATCTAAAAAACTACATACCAAATTAAAAAAAAATATTTTTTTGAAAAATTAAAAAATAGGATTTTATTAAAATCCGTCCTACAATTTTCGAAATACTTTTTTCATAAATTCTTTATTATACAAAGCGTGTGATGGCTTACTCCATTTTAACTAAAAACCATTAAGTGTTGTGGTTTTGACATTTTTTATAAGTTCTGATTGTGTTATTTTTCTACGTTAATGTTACTTATTTTTTAAATTTTATTCGACGATGTGACCGCACATATAAGCAAGTACGTGCGATCCAGTCGTGCAATTTATTTAAGTTTACGGATTAAGTTTTAGGATTTTCATGCATTAGTATTTGACAGATCACGCGGGATTTCAGACATGGTGTCAAAGAGAAAGATGCTCAGTATGCTTTGACATTTCATCATGAATAGACTTACTAACGAGCAACGCTTGCAAATCATTGAATTTTATTACCAAAATCAGTGTTCGGTTCGAAATGTGTTTCGCGCTTTTTTATCGACAAATTTTGTTCAGCGATGAGGCTCATTTCTGGTTGAATGGCTACGTAAATAAGCCAAATTACCGCATTTGGAGTGAAGAGCAACCAGAAGCCGTTCAAGAACTGCCCATGCATCCCGAAAAATGCACTGTTTGGTGTGGTTTGTACGCTGGTGGAATCATTGGACCGTATTTTTTCAAAGATGCTGTTGGACGCAACGTTACGGTGAATGGCGATCGCTATCGTTCGATGCTAACAAACATTTTGTTGCCAAAAATGGAAGAACTGAACTTAGTTGACATGTGGTTTCAACAAGATGGCGCTACATGCCACACAGCTCGCGATTCTATGGCCATTTTGAGGGAAAAACTTCGAAAAACAATTCATCTCAAGAAATGGACCGGTAAGTTGGCCACCAAGATCATGCGATTTGACGCCTTTAGATTATTTTTTGTGGGGCTACGTCAAGTCTAAAGTCTACAGAAATAAGCCAGTAACTATTCCAGCTTTAGAAGACAACATTTCCGAAGAAATTCGGGCTATTCCGGCCGAAATGCTCGAAAAAGTTGCCCAAAATTGGACTTTCCGAATGGACCACCTAAGACGCAGCGGCGGTCAACATTTAAATGAAATTATCTTCAAAAAGTAAATGTCATAGACCAATCTAACGTTTCAAATAAAGAACCGATGAGATTTTGCAAATTTTATGCGTTTTTTTTTTTAAAAAAGTTCTCAAGCTCTTAAAAAATCACCCGAAATGCTTGTATTTAGTCCCTCTACAAGAATCTTTTATTATTTTGCAAAGCCAACATTTCGTACTTTACCCGAAATGTGTAAAGATAACAACAAACAAATTGTAAAAAAATTGAGTTTGGTAAATTTCAATTTTCCCGAAAACTAGAATAATATCTTCTAGCTTTCAGTGTTCAATTAAGAATTAATAGAAGTAATAAATATTTTCATTAAATAAAGTATACAATTATCTCAGTTTTGAAAAAAATCAATATGAACTTTTTTTTTATTTTTTTTCTGGAATTTAGAGTTTGAAATAAATTGTTTCAAAAGTTTTAATATAATAGTATTTAAAGTATTTAAAGATTTAAAAAAATATAGAACATAGGCTTTTAGCTTTAAAAAGGCACAGCACATTATGTATATAATGCCGTTATTTTTAAATATATTTTTGGTCTAACGCAAGGGTTTTTAATAAAATTGTCCCTCCTGCCTAAAGGGGGGAGGGGGGAGGCTCCCTTTCAAGAATCCATTATTAATTTACGGCTCCACCAGACGAATATGTAATGTTATTCCTTGTTATTTCTCCCTCCATTGTTACACTCTTCAAAACTTCAGAACTAATATTCAACAGTATCACATACCACCATACATTTTAAGGATATTCACACATATTGTATGCATGTACATATGCAACAGTATTAATCACCCTGTAATTTCGAAAAACAAAAAAAACGAAATTCTAATTCGATTTAGATTGGTTCTTGGCACACACAATTCAGTCTATTAACACGTTGCTTGGGTGCAAATTCTGCACCATTCTCATCCTCAAACTGCTTGTTGTGAATTGGCCAAAACCAATATGAAGTTCTCTTGCAATCAGCAGAGGGTATCAACTAAAAACAAACGTGCACTCTACCCAACTGCGCAAGAACGCTAAGAAAAGCTTTCGAATTCATTGACCAAAAACACTTTCAAAACTTATTCTTTCCCTCACAACATAAAATGTTTCATTACATTAATAAGTTCGGTCGGGGCAGATAGGGTTCGAGTGTAAAATTGCATAATTTCCTCGGTCAAATTAATAAAACATTTATTATGTCTGCTAAGATATGGAGAAACAAATTGAAAACGTGATTTGGGAAGTTGTGATCTTTTGTTTTTGAAAAGAATCCTTAAAAGTGAAAGTTAAACAATTGAAAAAATTAATTAATATGAAAATATTGCAAAGATTAAAAAAAAAGTTTTTTTTTGTGGTCATGGATACAATATTAATTCCCTTCTAAAGTGAATAATATGTTAAGGAATTCGTATACAAAATAACAATTTCTACGGGCGGAAGGATTATCTACTGTCGTTATGTATGTATTTTCACTTGGGTTTTCGAATGAAAATCTATAAATTGATTTTTTATTAATAAAGTAACATCCAACGCGTACGGAAAACTTTGAACTCTAGCACTAATGGTGTCATGTTATTGTTTAGCTTTTTTTACTCGTACTTCCAATTAGTTTCCCATGTTTTGGTTTTGAAGAGATTTGCTTCTTGAAAATGTTGAACAATGAGGTGTCAATGTTAATGAAAGTATAAAATATCTTCAGCTTTCAATTCCTTTAATGTCAACATTAGTGTTCACGAGGATAAACACTCTTTCTAGTTAAAATAATGATTTTCTTTGAAACTCCTGAAGAAAAGGAAAAATGTGCTTTTGGCTGAATGAATGACACATCTGTATCTGTGCTGTACCAAAGTAAGGCATTAACCTAGGTCATTATGTGCTACAGGATGCTGTTTGATGTTTATGTACCTCTTTTGTGGTGTGTGGTAAATAAACATTGACCTTCTAGCTCTTTAGGCGGTGTGGTTCAGTAACTTGACTTTTGTGTTTGAAAGACCACTTTTGTAAAGGAGGTGTACTTAAACTTAAAATTTATAAAGAACACTTGGTATAGTTTTTTGGTATCGCAGAGTAGACTGAAGTAGATCACTTAACCCACCTGGACATAAGAAGAGATTCTTGAAAGACTGCTTAGGCTTTTTAGTCAATGAACTTATTCAAATTGATTTCAAAGAATGCTTTGGTGAATTAGACAGTTTCATTCCTCCCCTGAAACAAGACCACAGTAATATTTGCGATGCAAAAATGCATATCGATTTTCCGGGTAAACTTTTCATTATTCGTGTTGTTCAGCTTAAAAATAATCTATGTATTTCACGGTACGTTCGAAATCGGACTTAAGCGAAAACTGATGAGCATTTCGAGAAAGACGAGTTACAGAGAGAAGATGGTTTATAAAAATGAAGAAGAGAATCGGTGACAGAATGGAGCCCTGATGAGTCAGGGTCGACTTGAAACCGTACAGTACAACTTGTATTAAACAGTCTATAACTTCGATCCCAAAAGTACGATTTTTCGATAGGAGGGCTTGATGCTAAACTCTTCCAAATGTCAAGCGAAATAGCCTAACTTTAACCAAAGAGATGTATAAACTTTTGTTTCACTGTGGAACAATTGCTGCGAAAGCCATACTGCCGATCATAAAGAAGCTTTCGGTCTTCGAGATTTTTCTAAGCTGGCGGTTAATCAGTGTTTCCATGATGGAGTAAAGGAATGGCAAAGCTTACACAGTGACTTTGCCAGTGAGACTTGAAGGTAAGCATCTTTGAGAACTCTTGCTACAGGTCGAGTGCCGAAAAAAATCTGTCCCGTGTAAAAATGTACATTCTCAGGTACAGGGGCCACGTTTATGTGAGCAAGTTTGCTTTCTTTGAAGAGTTAACAATTGGTATTGTCATTGGCGATGAACTTCGGAACCGAAGATGAAGGATTTTTAATATTTTTTTTATAATGGCTTTATAGGATTTGAAACTTACTTTTTTGAGCTTGACAGCTTCTTTAAACTCCAAGTGAAACCAATATTTTTTTTGGGTTTGATACTTTTTACTCTGTTTAGGAATAAAAGCACGCATTCCTAGAAAAATCACATTTAATCATTCATTTCAATCGAGGATACGAGTAGGCATAGTGACCAGTTTAAGTTACGGAAGAAATTATTAAGACCGTCCCATTTGGCTCTCTTGTATTGGCAAATGGTCTTGATGGGAAATTTTGTTTTAACTAGATGAGTGGAGGACGAGAAATTTGCAGAAATTACACAATGGTCCGAAGTGTCAAATGGAGAAGTTACACTAATAGTATACTTATCAGAGTGAGAAATAAGAAACAAGTAAGGAGTATGGCCGGATTGCCCAACAACATCCGGTATTCGCGTTGGCACATCGATAAGTTGGGTATGGGGGTGTAACCCAACAAAGATCACGACATGCCTTCCTTCGGGTTTTGTCTGACCAGAATAGCCGAGTCAGTTGGAATTGTGTACATTGGAATCGCCCGCAATAACAATTCCAGTGCGCGAACAAAGGGAATAAATTTTCCAAATTGAATCAGACAGCGCATCAAACTCGTTAAAAGTCGCATTACTGTTTCCAATTGGGCTCCTGTAAATAAAACAATAATGATTGATATGCTTGCAGACATAGAATTTGATTAACAAGAAGTTAATGTCCGTATTGGAAAATTTGGCCGTATTAGGGAAGGCTCTGGCAAGTAATATCATTCCCAAAATTCTTCAAATTTTGATAAATCACTATCAGTATCCTACCTGCTTTGTATTTGTTGCCAAAACAGCTGGCCTGTATTGCACAGTGTAGAAAGTAGACAAAACATGGAAGAAATTTTGTCTTAACTCACGAACATTAGAATTGAGGACTTAACATTTAAAAAATAAAATTCAAATATAAATTCAAATATAATTCAAATTGCTTAGTTTTCAAAATATAATAAATATATATATAATATATAATAAAAATAAATATTAAAAATAAAAAAAAAAGTTTTCGAAAAAAAATAATGTGAAATTACTTAGGCTACCTACATCTTCTTGAATTTCAGTTTTGATAGTAATCGGATGACCAGTTTTCGAGAAAGTCGAAGAAAAAAAATCCGGTCCTATGAGAGGTACCGTTTTTAGCCCACCATAAAATAATGCTTACGTACAGTGGTACACTGATTTTTTTTTTATAAAAAATCTTGGAGCTGTTTTAGAGAAAAATAAACTTTTACATAACGGTTATATGACAGGTACCGTTAATTTTTGAACTATAAAATTCAAAAAACTCTAGTTTTGAAGACAATTGGACCAACTGCTTAGGCTCAGGCTTAGACAGACAGACAGACAGATTTGCCAGTAAATCAAATATGTTTCTCTATCATCGTAATCTCATGTTTGATTGTTATCTCAAAATTTTAAATCTGCACGAATGCATAACTTGCATTATAGTACCTATAATCGCAAGTAAAAATGTTTATATTTAGTCCTGCTATTAATATCCGTTACTATGCTGAGTCGCCAAAGTTATCTTACTCTCCGCCTATCTCTAACTGCCATAATTACCGTTTTCAAATGGTACTTACGAATTTTTATTGTATTTGTAACTACCTTTTACTGTAAATAATTTTCACAAAAAAGTCTAATAACTTCCTCGGTTAAGGCAGACTTTTTTTTGATTTCTACAAAATTTTGCATTTGAAAAGATTTAGGTTGTCGATTAAATTATGCAACTAACTGTTAGAATAATTTGGTTTCTATTTAGGTTTAGGTTCTAAATTTTTTAAAAACTTTTTTGAATTTTTATTATTTTCAAAACTATCAATAACAATGTTCGAAAAAAGAAGAATCTATTTGGTTTTTAATATTATGAACATATAATGTTATGAAAATAATATTGATAAATATTTTAAAAAATGTTCGGGCGATTTTTAAAAAAATGTGTTTTTATTTTCAGTTTTTTGGAAAAAAAAAATATTAAGATAGATGTTGATGTTGGTATGTAAATCGAAGAAAGCAAAACAAGATGCGTTTATAAAACGTATCAAAACAACCTTTCCATTCCATTATGAAAAAAAGTATTTCGAATATATTGTTTGTTTGCCAAAATGTTAAAAACATGTTTTTTTTAATCATTTTACATAGTTAAAATATTATTAAAAAAACGTTCCACCATTAAATTAGCATTTTTAATTTTTCAAATTTTAAATTTTATAAAAATCCATATTCAGTCCTTCAGAGAAAATGAAAAATTCAAAAAATTTTTGGCACTTTTTATCGAATTATTTTCAATTTTTGTTGACCAAACATTTCGTCAAATTATCAAATCTGTTGAAAAAGTGTACACGAATATATTACCAAACAAAGGAATGAGCGATATTATTTCCCTACACTACCTCAAAAATCAAACTCGAACGTCGCTTGTTTTTATTACAAAAAAGTCTGTATGTCTGTCTGTCCGTCCGGGTGTATATCGATCTGCAGCCTAAACGGGTTAAGCGATTGCGTTCAAATTTGGTATGTGTGTAATGTGTATCTCTTGGCATTCCTCAGAGGGGAAATTGAAATTTTATTTTTAGTGCTAAAAATAACGGTACTTGCCATACGACCGTTTAGGAAAAGCTTATTTTTCTCGAAAACGGCTCCAACAACTTTGATGAACATTTTTGAGAATTTTTTGTTGGTATTGGCTAACATTTGATCAGAGCCACATATACGGGAAAAGTCTATTAACGGGCCTTTCATATAACGGTTTTTTTTTAATATTTAGCTTTTTCGGTATCTGAAAAGATCTAGATGACCAAATTAATTCTGCATATCAAATTTTTGAATAACTTTTTTTTTCTAATAAAATTAATTTTTGAATTTTTTTTTTTGAAAAATTAATATTTTTAAAACTAATCAAAAAAAATTATTTTTAATTTTATATTCACATGTATATTAATAAACTCTTTTTCATAAATTCTTTGTTATTTAAGTATTGTGGTTTTGATAGGTTTTATAAGTTCAAACTGTGTTACTTTCAACGTAAATGTTATGTGTTTTTGTCCAAGATCTTGCCTTCCAATGTAATTAGGCAGATAAGAGCAAGTATGTGCGACCCAGTCGTGCCCATTTTTCTTTCTTCTTCTGGATGTGTAATACTTACTTAGAACCATAGCAATTTAGTAATCCTGCCCAACACTCTTGATATGAACCATCTACTAGGGCAGCGGCCAGTTTCAATATGGGACTTAAGGAGCTTCTGTAAATTCCTTTTCCAGTGAGTCGAAACAATTTAAAAAACCTAAGTAAACAAACATTTAAATTTTTTTAAATTTAAATATTCATTCAGCACAGAACTCACTCTTTGTTAGGGATATCGAGTGGAGATGAATAACTTCTCTACGTACTTATTTCAACTTTTACATTTTCTTGCCTTCCAAATACACTTTTTGAATCCATTTAAATACTTGTCATAATAAAATTATTATAAAATTAACTCCAACAAAGGATACAAAAAATTGTAAATGACGATAGACAGCTGTCAAATGCTTAGAAAATATTAATGGAATTTTTGAAAAATTATTGGAAAATTGGAAATGAGCTTGGAAAAATTGACAGTCATAGTGGTCAAAGTTGAGAGTCAGACCATTGTATATACATTCTCAGCAGGCAGTGTATATACAATGATCAGACTGGAAAAATTATGAGACAGAGTGGAAAAAGTGGAAATGGATATGGGAAAATTGGAATGATCATTTTCGCTTAGCCCCATTCGCATTTGAGAATACCCAAAATCGAAGACGGTCGAAATTGAGGCATCGCTTTTAATACGATCCGCTTCACTTTCTGGAATAACCCTACAGATACTACATAGGGGCAAGTTTTTGATAGTAAAACAAAAATGGAGATAGCAATCAATCATACATACATATACATATGCAGTCTAAACACTCTGTGGCCGTTGAAGCGACTTTATTTTAATCATATATATATGATTCTTGTGTCATTCCTTAGAGGGTTTAGGAAAATGGGTTTTTTCGAAAACGGGCCAAAGGTTTTTGATAAAAGTTTTTGAGGGGATTTTAGCCATGAAATTTGCCTGTTATTTTATCAATTACAATTTTACTAACAAAGTCTACTAACGATACTTTTCATAAAACAGTTTTTGTTATTTTCGATTTGTTTTGATAATAGCTTATTAAATTTCTACAAAAGAAAAAAATTGCATCTGAAAAAAAAACTGTTTCCAAAAACTAAATATAAAAACACAGTTTTATTAAAATTGGTTCTATACAATTTTTGAAATACTTTTTCATAAATTATTTGTTTGAAGACTTGTGATTGCGTACTCAATTCTTGCAAGTAACCGTTAAGTGTTTTCGTTATGTTTTGACACTTATAAGTTTACTATGTACAGGGTGAACCAAATATAATCAACCCATGTTTTTTTGTTTTGCTGTATTTTTTTGTATGAATAAAGAAATGTTAGTTCTATTTGTGGATTATGTTAATTTAATGAATTAGATTTTTTTCCATCAAGTCGAGAAAATGATATCGGTCAAGGTCTAGTGGCAGCCCCCGCCGTCAGAAATGATGACTATAGGAGCTAGTTTTATAGCATTTTTCATTACTTCTGTCAACACTTTCGGCGATAGGTTCTAGCATTTCTGTCGAAAATTCTTTTTAAGACTTGTTTAGATATAAATGCGGGTCTCCAACGAAACGACAAATAAAAGTGTATAGAACGGTAAAGTAGCATTCGTTCTTGAAGAGTATATAGCAATCAATGGCCTATTCTGCTCCTATTTATGTAGGTCTTCGAACTCGTAGTTATTACTTGTGTGTGGCTTCCAATATGATTATGTACATAAGACCAAGTACTTGGGACCCAGTTGTCCTCATTCCTTTTTTTTTTTTTTGTTCGCCGAGCTTTAAATCGACACCCGACACTCCTTTCTATAGTCTGTTCAGTAAAAATTGTCAGTATAGGGTTTATGGGCGAGCTTTTTCAAAACAGTGGCGCCGGTGTATATTATCACGACACTGAATTGAGAAAACTTCTACTGAAAAAAGATACAAAGCCACTGACTAACGCACATGAATTGTGTGTATCTCTTTTAAAAAAAACTCGTACACTCCACCATGACCGATCTTCATCAGCTTTGATGAGAATAATGAATAAATGAATAATGATCGTTTACTACCTTTTACCTACCCTCGCTGTGACCTATGAGAAATGAGAATTGAAAAAAATTGCCAATTGAAAACAGTACTATATAGCTTTTTCATTAGTTTTTATCATAGTGCTTTCGGTTTTGAAGCTTTTGAGAACAAATTTAGTAGTGTGAGAGAGTAGGTTTTGTCGTATTTGTGTATTTGTTAGTACTAATAGTTAGAAAATCGTTTAAATGCAGTTAAATTTTTTTCGCTCGTGGTATTTTAGTAGAAAGAAGTTATTTTTTTCGAATTTCGAAAGTGCATTACGTGATCACATTACATAATTCGGAAAAGTGTTTTGACGTGATATTGTGTTTTTATTTTAATAAGAGTGAAGTGGTATTGTGATTAAAAATAATAAATTTATAAAGTATTAATAAATATAGCGAACTAAAACTGGTTTAAATTGTGTTTCAACTGTGAAATGCTAATGTTTTTAATAAAAAGTGTTTTTATATTTTTTTTAATTAATATTTTTTTTTTTAATTTTTAATTAATAATTTAAAAAACTAATTGTCAATATTTTAATTAATAGTATTGAGTGTTGTATTGTATTGTAATCAGCAGGTGGTAATCCTACGCACATTACTCTATGCTCTTCGATTTGCGACGATTTATAATGATAAGTACGGAAACGTCTTTAGAGCTTTTACTTAAAAGAGAATTGGCTTGCACTGGACTGAGAGACAAACGTCGAAACGTCCTAGTCCTATCTTCCCTGTACTGACAATTTTTGTTGAACAGACTAAAGAAACAAATGACAGATAATAGATAAAAGATAGATAGAGATGGGTGATTTGATCACTTATAAGCTCTATGCTTATATTTAGGTGTTTGAATTTCAAAAATTATTCGAATTAAGTTTGTATGTTAAAAAATATTTATGTTCATAGTTATTTCAGTAAGAAATACCTCTCATTGTCATATTTCTCAAAACCAAGTGATTTCATTTAATAAGGCTGTATGTCAATTGCTCTAAAATGCTGGTTGAATTTGATCCCATAGATACATTTTGACAGGTTAAATTGGGATATTATTTATTTAACCTGCTCCGTCCAGAGCAGGCTAAATTTTAGCCAGTCGGCAAAATTTTGACGTCAACCATTGCTTGTGTTGGTGTAAAAGAGAAGACGGCAAATATATGAATTTGTTGTTCTTGTCATTCGTCGTCAATCTAGTGTTCATAGACTAGTAAATACAAAATCTGTGATATTTTACAGAGATTTGGAATTGTTGTTTCAAAAAATAAAATTATTAATAAAAACTCATTTAAAAACAAGTAAAAATTGAACTTATGTGAGTATTGGTTTCGTATAAAAAAGTAATAAATTTGATCAAGATAAAGCTTGTTCTCTAGGAAAAATGTACTACTTATGTAGGAAATATAAGGCGAAAAGTGGGTTAATAAATTGCACGACTGGATCGCACATACTTGCTCTTATATATAAAAATATTAAAGGAATTAAATTTTTTTATTCGATTTTTCTGACTTTTAATAACTTTTTTCAAAAATTAAAAAAAAAAACATAATTTAAGAACGCAAACTTAAGCAAGAAATTAATCTACATTTAAAAACAAAATTAAAAAATGCGTATATGGATTCGCATTTTAAAAATATTGATTTTTGAAAAAAAAATTAAGAAAATTATTAAAAATACAAAAAAAACTTTTAAAATATTTTAAAATAAAATTACTGAGGCTACCAACATCTTCCTGAATATTAACTTTGATTGAAATCGGATGACCAGTTTTCGAGAAAGTCAAAAAAAAAAAGGTTCTATGGGAGGTACCATTTAGCCCAAAATCTTGAATTTTTCTTCACCAAAACATAACCTACACTGATTTTTTTCATAAAAATTCTTGGAGCCGTTTCCGTGTATTTTGAGAGGATATTTTAAGAAGGGATATTTTTAAGAACCATATTTTTTTATGCGGATATTTTCCTGTGTGTATTTTGAACGCGTAGTGCCCCGTGGCTTAGTGGTTAGTGTGTCGGACTGCTAAGCGAAAGAGCCTGGGTTCAAATCCCGCTCATAGCCACCTTTTTTTCTGGGGTACTGCCTCTTGCGAGGAATTGACAAAACCTCCAAGAGTAAAATTTGTCTCGAAAAAGTGCATCTCATGTAGCCGTTCGGACTCCGCGGTAAACTGTAGGTCCCTTCCATTCTTGCAGATTAACAACACACACAGGAATGGTTGAGAGTATAAGTCACTAGGCCTTGGCTCCTTAAGGAGCTGTCGCGCCAATAAATTTATTTATTTTATGTATTTTGAACGCGGACATTATCGGTTATTATTAATATTTTTACAGGTTATAAGAAGAGGTAATCAAAAAAAATCTAAAAATAATTAATTAATTCAATATTCACGCTCGCGAATTGTAACCACTGTCTCACAAATTAATATATTATTCTAGTTTTTGCATTATAGATTTTTGTTTTCGAGATTTCGAAATTTTTGCTTTCTGGATTATTGTTTTTTAGATATCATGATAAACTAGTGTTCAGGTCATAGAAAGCGATTATCGATTGTGACTCCAAGATATTTTATAGTTTTAACTACTTCCCTTGCATCACTTATATTATAGACATTTTTTGTTTTGAAATAAGATGCTTTTTCTTTCCTGTTTTGGCTGTGGTACACGAACATGATCAAATTATGCCACCATCTTGAAACTTCATCAAACTCTTGTTGCATAATGTTAATTGCTGTTTTAAGGCACTTGGTCTTACAATAATTTCGATGTCATTTGCGTAGTCAAAAACGGTGCAATTTAAAAAAAACAAGAAGCCCATTCGTAAAAAGAAGGAAAAGAACCGGACCAAGTTTTGACCCCGGTGGTACACCATATGTACATTTTCTTTCTTGACTCCATGAACTACAAATTTTAACTTTGAAAGACCTATCTTTGGAATTCTTCAAGAAGTTTTCCCGTTCTTTTTTCTCTTTAAAAATTGTACTGATTGCCTTGCAATGTTTTTCAATTCTTCATTTAACATACATATAATCAATGGCTGGTGACACTTAAGACAATATTTTCTTAAGATCACAAATTCTATTCTAACTTTTGTTCAATATTTTAATGCAGAATGTGTGAAGCAATTACAAATGGTTGTGGAGGAAGGTTGGCCTTGGGGTCAGTTGTTTTAATTCATCTCATCATTTATAACGAATCGCCTGGCCCTACAGTCGTTCTTGCAACAGTATTTGCGTCAGTTTATGGATTTATTTCAGGTGAGTTATCACAATAAAGTTTTAAGTATGCATGCTTAATTATGTTGTATAATTATAAAAACAAAACACTGTAATAACATTAAAATAATTTTAAAATTATAAAAATATTTAAAAATTTGAAAAAAATTATATGTGAACTCAATTTATTTTCTAGAGTAAAATTTGTCCTTATATTATATATATATATATATATATGTATATTTTGAATTAATTTCTAAATAAATTATAAAATTTCGTTAAAAATTTATTTCTGGAGAAAAAGAAGAAAACATATTGTTTGCTAATTTCAAAAATTGCAAAAAAAACACTCATACGCCCGAGTGTTCACAAAAAAACTGTTACACTAAATGTAAATATATTTTTGATATTTTTTTATTTAATTTAATTTTCAGCCTCTTGTAAAAATAGTCTAAGACCACTTCAAATGCCTTATATTAGAGCTAGCAATAAGTTTGATTTCACGTGCCTATTTCTGGCTACATGGATGGATATATTACCCATTTTAGCCGCTTGTGGAGCCCTGGCTAGAACGTTAAGTGCTTGCTTGGATGAACTGATGGGTGGCTTAGCCAGAATTTTAATATTAGGTTAGCTTACATAGTTCCTTTGAATAATATAAGTGAAGCTAAAGCATGTTTTCAGGAAGGAATGCATCAGAAAACGAGCCATGGCCAGATGTTCTGGGCGTTGCCGTAGTTTTCCTCGTGACTGGGATGTTTATGCTTGGCTTAGAGGTATAATTATACATGTTTATCAATTAGGTTCCTTATGCTAATGTTGGTTTTAATAATTAAAACAGAACACCAAAATATTCAGCTTTATAATGACGCTTGGAATGCTTGGTATCAATGGAATTCTTAGTATTGTTGGATGGTACAGAGGAAACTCCAAAGAATGGGAGGGCGAGGAATTAATTCCAAATGGATCAAGTAGCGTAAGTTAAGTCTTTTATTCCCTCCTTAAAAAAAACACTAATCATATCTTTTTTAGTTCCTAAAAGCAGCAGCTCTAATAGCCTTTGCATATCCCAGCGATTTTTCAAGCAAGTCCAGATATCAAAGATTTTCCGGGTTTCTCTTCGTTCTTTTCGTCTGTGGATCACTTCTCCTATCAGGTGGTTGCTTATCCACTATTGTTCATGAAAAGTTAAGATCTTATAGAGCGTTTTCAACTCAAATAATAATCTTTATTTAAAGGTCGACCGAAGAATATATTGCTGTGCCATTATTTAAGATTTTAGAAGAAAATAGTTTTCAAAAACTTATCCAAGCCGCTGCGTGCCTCTTATTGTTAACGTGTTCGGGATCATTTTTGGAGTTTTTCCCCGAAATGTACAGTATTATTGTTCGATTTGCAAAATCCGAATGGAAAATCCTATCCAGACAGATTAGTTACGAGAGTTCAGACAGTGGAAATCCAGTATTAGCTGTTTTTATCGCGGGTAAAATTATGATTTTGAGAATTTTTTTTTATAAAAAAGTTTTTTGTAATCAAATGTTTTTTTAGGAAGCTTATGTGCCATGGTTGCATTTGCTTGTCCTTTGCAAAATCTAACATACATTTTAGCAGCAGGACATCTCTGCGCTGGACTGTTTCGTGCTTTTTATTTATTATATTCACCTTTTCGGCCTAAATACGTACAGCAAAACAGTAAGTTTTTGAATCATAAATAAGTTTGAATAGCTATTTTTGAAAAATAATATTTTTTTAGGTGATTCTTCGCTCTCATACAGTCGTTTGTCGACAGTTCCAATAGTTAAAAGTAGTACTGCGCGGAGAAGAAGTTTGTGGAACATTAATTTCCCAATTCAGGGAAATTTAAAGAAGTCCAAATCTAAATCTAAAAATAAACGTGAAGTTGAAAAGGAGTGGTTGCTTCTAGGTGAACCGTCATCCCCGTGTCCGGTAAGAGATAATCCAGATGTTGAATCAACTATTCTTTCTGATGGAGAACCACCGGTTGGTATAAAAAAAGGCATTTATTAAACAAAGATTTCCTTTTTATTGAACTGGTCATTTTCAGCCATCGGATTTCGAGTACACAGAGAAATTTGAAAGTTCAGATTCTGATACTTCAACCGATATAGATGCAATCGTGGATGAATATCGACAAAAAATTAAAGTAAGTATCAAAGTATCAGCATTATTTCATTGGAATAATCAAAGGGAGAAAAACGTAAGCAATGTCATCAAAAGTTAATATTCTTTTTCAAATCCATATATTACTTTAAACAATTAACAGTTTTTGCATGATAACGTCTTATAAACCGATGACAGGCTATACATACGAAATAACATGACTCATGCTGATAAGACTCATCATTCATGCTAACCGCGATCGCAATCACCAGGCGAACATGAAAGAGAACAGGCGCAAATTCCCAAAATATTTCCACTCAAATTCAAAAAGAACAAGAAGAGAAAAACAAATACAAAATAGGCGGAGTTTTGTTAAAGTAGAAAGTAGATGTAGATTTTGGTGTGTGTGTGTGTGGATTTAATGAGAGGGTTTGTGGGTGTGAGCTAACGGGCTGTATGTTGGTGTTGCTGCCATCAATGTTTTCTTATGACGTTATCACATAAAATTTTCGTCCGTAAACCGACTTATCAGACAACCAACTCTACTTTTAGGTTAATTATTTTATCTGAATCAATAGGTGTTTCCTAAACATTTAGTTAGATCATGTAATCTTATTAGACGTCTAACACGACGGTCAATGCGCCTTTTCTCATCGACCTTTATCTTTTAACGGCAGAGGCATTTGGTATCCAATGATCGCGTAATATCAATGCCATTGGCTTGGGTATATTTTGGCAGCCATTGGTCATTTATAGATGCCAAATCACCGTAGGAAGTTACAGGACTTTATTATCAAAATGGGTGTTAGACGACGTTTGGTGGTCAAATCTGAGACGACCGGTTCGTGGGATAATCAATTAGCTAACATTCGTACATCAAAGGAACGTAAGAATAGCCGAGTGAATGTTTCATGAAAGTGTAAATCAGAACACGAGGCAGTCTTATCCTCAACGTTTACAAGGGGTATGGAGCCAACTGAGAACTGACTCAGAACCTCAAAGTTTAAGATCAGAGAGCATTTTGAATATTAACCTAAATTTTGCTGAAAGTGACGAGGGGCATTTTTAGAAGAATGACTGTGTAAACAATCAAAAATGATGTATGTGAGACGACGTGCCACATGATAGATGCCACGATTGACATTCTGTATGAACGATTTGTCTATAAGAATAAACCTCAATCAGTGCACAGCCATACCTCACCGTGTAACTGCTAGCTACAGTGACGAACACACGAATAACGCTAATCTGTCATTTTTACTCCAAAATGTGATGTAGGGCAAATTGTGTCATCGTCATTTTTAAGATTCGGTGCCATTGCGATGACATGCAAAACTTTCAAATAGCTGATCGTTGACGTTGACGGTTAGCGATCAAATAACATTAATAAACTGAGTCATCGTGATTTGATGTTACGATTTTTGTAGTTCGGCTTTTTTATTTGCGATTACTAAAGGGTTGGCCGAAAATCACGCCTGGGCGTGTAGAGCAGTTAAAGCAGAACATTGATCAGGGCAATAAAGTCTGAAACTTTACTTTCAGCTATGCAAAACGCCTATTTAAGAGCCCAATTGTTCATTGATGAAAGTGGTGGTCATCTCCCTGATATTATTTTTCATAATTAAAATTTATATCTTACTTTACTTTTTTTACTTTTCTTGGCGCTACATAGCGTGGTGCTCCTGGGGCCTGGTTCATTATGCCCCTCCAGCTGGCTCGATCTCTAGCCTGCCGTCTCCAATTCTGCACACCAAACAGTCTCCTTCTACCTAGTCGCTCCATCGGAGATGAGGTCTCCCCTTGCTTCTGACTCCCTCTGGTACGGCGTCGAAGACCTTGCGCGCTGGAGCGTCGATATTCATTCGCTCTACATGGCCGAGCCATCTTAGCCGCTGTATACGAATTTTGTTGACCAGGCTCAAGTCGTTGTACAGCGTTTACAACTCGTTATTGTGAAAATTTATATCATTCAAAATTAATATAATATTAAAAAAAGGTGCACGACTGGGTCACACGTACTTGCTCTTAGTGCTTAATCATATTGGAAGGCAAGATCTTTGTTCGAGACAAGTAACATTTACGTAAAAAAATAACACGTTCTGAACTTATAAATAGAGTCAAATCAAAAGCACAACCCTTAACGGTTTTTATTAAAAATGAAGACCATTACACGTCTTATATAATAATGAATTTATGAAAAAAAAGTATTTCGAAAATTGTAGGACGGATTTTCATAAAATCCTGTTTTTTATTTTTACTTTTTTTATTTT
Organism: Platycheirus rosarum; assembly: GCA_963971375.1. NCBI lineage: Eukaryota > Metazoa > Arthropoda > Insecta > Diptera > Syrphidae > Platycheirus > Platycheirus rosarum. Next base: position 29,712,336 of record OZ020507.1, read on the forward strand.
TTTTTTCATTTTGGTATGCAGGTTTTTAGAGTTTATTAATATGTATACATGTGATTATAAAATTAAAATTTTTTTTATTAATTTTAAAAATATTGATTTTTCAAAAAAAAAATCAAAAATAAATTTTAATTAGAAAAAAAGTTGTTCAACATTTTGATAAGCAGAATTAATTTGGCTACTTAGATCTTCTTTAATATAAATTATATGATTTATAATAATAATTAAATAAATTTGACAGGAATTCAAAGAGCCGTTACCGAGAAAGCCAAAAATTAAAAAACCGTAAATTTGGTTCTAATCAACTGATAGCCAATACCAAAAAAAAACTCTCAAAAAATTTCATCAAAACCAATGGAGCCGTTTTCGAGAAAAATATAAGATTTTCCTCAACGGTCATATGGTAGGTACCGTTATTTTTAGGCCTAAAAATAAAATTTCAATTTCCCCTCTGGCCTCTGGGGAATGCCAAAAGAATCACACACGCCAAATTTGAAGATAATCGGTTAAGCCGTTTAGTCTGTAGCTCGTTATACATACTGACAGACAGACAGACATTTTTTGCCACTAACTTTTTTAGACTTCTCTATGATCGTAATGTCATGTTTGATTGTTATCTCAATTTTTTGTATATTCACGAATCCTAAACTTACCTTATAGTCCCTATAACCGCAAGTAAAAACAATACAAAATAATAATAAACAAGAAGTTTTTCAATTTTTGAACGCAGTCGTGAATTTTCAATTTTCACACACAGGCGTGACTTTTGGCCCACCCTGTAAGGGATTCGTGAATATAAAAATTTTGGTGAAAATGTTCGTGATTTTTTATGTATTGGGTGGGCCAAAAGAAGTCATCCGTCCGATGTTGCTCTCTTTTTTTTTCTAAATGAAAAACTTCGATTCTGTTTCTTGATTATGTTTATTTGAACCTTTAGAATTATGTATTGGTCAAGTCGAGAAGATAATGTCGGCCAAATGGGCGACGTCACAATTGATTGCTATACGGGCTCGTTTTATTGCATTTTTCATCACTTCAGCGAGAACTTCGGGCGACCGATTCTCGCACTCGTGTAGAATGTTGTCCTTGAGGGCTTCCAGTCTCAGGCTCGTTCACGTAAACACGGGATTTCAAAAAAAACCACAAAAGAAGTCTGAAACTATTAAATCGGGCGATCTTGCGGGCCAGTGCAAATCGCCATAACGAGAGATGAGGCGACCAGGGAACGCCACCTTCAGAATATCGATTCATGTCGGTTCATTTATCGCTCCATGGCTTGTTCACTTGCATCTGTCAAGTTCACAAATGTCAAAACAGATTTGAAATTGGCGGCCATTTGCAAAAATGAGAGCATCTTCCTATAGGGTCATTTCTTTTTGCTCACCTTGTACAGGTATTGGCTATCACTTAGTCGAAACCGAATTTACCGAAAGAGTCTATTAACGGTACTTTTCATATAACGGTTTTTTTTAATACTTTCTTTTCATTGGATATGTATTAAATTTTATATTTCAAAATACATATGTACATATCTAGATTCATAACGTGTGATTTTTGTACGTAAATATTAATTGTTTCTATCAAAGATATTGCCTTCCAATGTGATTAGGCACATAAGAGCAAGTGCTTGCGAGTAGTGATGAGGTTTTCCATTATCACATCTTTGCTCATGGCGTTCCGGAACTGTTAGTTCTTTAATATGGTTAGTGGACCCTAATTGTATGTTGGTCAAGCCACCAGTTTGTCTCGTTAAAGCATTCGAGGATGAACGGGTACTATGGGTTAACAAAATAGCCCAGCGTATTACGTGACTACTCGGAAGTAGCTGCCTGTTAAATTGCGGTAGGCGACCTTTGTGGGAGCTTCGTTGTGGCTGTGGTTATCTAAAATCACGGAGGAAAATGGTATCTTTAATTTGTGGGGGGATAACTTAATTTCGTAAAGAAGTTTTGTACAATCGCCTTATTAGCTTTGATGCTGTAGGTGCTGATAGGTCTCAGCAAGGGGTAGTTTATATGTTATAACATTGTTAAATAAAATTTCTACTAGAGTGGCTTGCTGGCCTAGGCAACTGCAGGTTATGGTTACCCTCATTCTGTTTGGTTATATCGAAAAAATATGGAAAGTTTGCATTCTATAATTTGTATCTGTAAGCCTTAAAAAAAGTTATTTTTTTATAACTGGGCCTGCGAATTTCAAAACAATTTTTTTTAATTTAATTTTCTTTAAAAATTATTGTTTTTTTGGTTAAAAAAAAGGATGCAAACCTTATACTCTATAAAAAAAATTATCAAGCCTTATTCATAACATTTTATAATCTATATTTATAGTTACAAAATATTTCTGAATAAAAAAAACCCGATTTTTATTTTAACAATTTTTTTGTTTTTTATCATTTGTTTTTCCGTTCAACCATTTTTAAAGAAGCCAAGCTTACAAATTTAGTTCTTCAAATAGATCCACTATTTACTATTTTGCCTTTTATTACTACAGGTTACTACTGCCGGGCCAATGGAACGAAGTATTCGGGTGCCTTCACTCGCCTCATGGCGAGTTACAATTTTTGCGATAATAGTCATAATTTTTGGCATATCACTTACTATTGTTGGAGTTTTAACGCATCTCTTTCCATTGTTCATCACTGGTATCATAGGTAAGTTAAAAAATTACCTAAATATCATTGGTTCCATAGATAATATTTTGTATTTTACTCAGGTATCTCCATAGTCAGTATTATGATGGCGTTTATTCCAAAGTACACAGCAAGTGTAATCAATGTGTCCCCGGTGATGTGTACGACATCCTTTGCTATTGGATCACTTTTACTCTCATCCTGTCTAGAGTATTCGTGGCCAGCGATTGTCCTCTGGACTGTAGCTGGACTAATTCTAGTATTTAGATGTGATAATTGGTGTTGCTATTGCTTTGATGGAGAATCCATGAGTGAAGAGCTGATACCGAGTGTTTCAGGAAAAACCACAATTCGAATGCCACGAGGGCAAGTAATTCCAGGCAATAGATGACATTCAGATTCCTCGGAAGATGACTTTTCCAACGACCGAGGAAGTGCTGATGAATGGACTGACCAATTAAGAGAGTTAATATGAGTTGGCGAGATGTGTTGTTTTATTCAAGTAATAATGCCTTTTCATTGATAACGCTTGCAAAAGTTTTTTAAAATAATTGAAGCCTATATTCTTATCTTCAAATTCCATGAATGATGCGAGCTAAATGCATAAATTATAATCAAGTTTTTTTTTCTTTAACATTGGTAATTTTATTTGTATTAAAAATCATATATTTGTATTTATAATTTGAGAATCCTTACTTTATATAAAATTTATATATAACACTATGTATTATCTGCACTTTTTTGACAATTATAGACTTATACAAAAAATAATAAAATTGAGAATTCGAGTTAAAAATTACTATGCATAAGCTCAATTTATATTATTTGTTTAAAAAAATGTTTGCTGTGTATAAAGATAGAAAAATTTCTCCGTCCTCCGATTTAATAAGCGTGTAAAAACATAATTATGATTAGACAATTAAATATAAAATATTTAACATAACCATCGGCACTGCGATTTGAATAAATTAAATGCATTAATCAAAAGTAAGCTGTATACAGCTTACACTCACTGTTTGTGTTAATAAAATATATAACTAAAAAATATTAATTTAAATGTTTATTTTCAAAATGTATCCGCTCGCCAGCCAGAACATGGAAATCTTGTGTTCTTCAAGGTTGGTCTCATAAAAGCTTTTGATGTCAACAAAGGATTCCGACTTTGTTGCGCTTTCGTAGGTTCTTTAAATAAATTTTTCGAAAATTATAAGAAACTAGCCTTACCAGGTGTACGTTGATACGCCCCAGAAAGAATGAATTAAGTATTTTATTTCGAGATTGAAAAAACTGAGTTTATTTTATCAATGACATTGAAAATGTTTATTGTAAATAATTACTGTACTGCGAGTGGATAAACAATATTTTTCGTTTTTCCATTGGGTGGGAAAATGAACAATTTTTTCGGCGTTCCAACTCTGGAGCAAGCAACATATATGTAGCTGGCCATTGGAAAAACATGGATTCTCAAGATTCAATCCCCCAATAGCGGGCGATTGTCCTTGAGCTTTATTGATTTATAATTGCAATCGCTTGAAATTGAACGGTAGATCGGTGGGTATCATCGGAATTTCGCTAATAATTGTTGCTTCAATAACATTTGGCATTAATTTCTTAACGAAAAAACTCTGGTTCCGTTTCATAGCTTTGGTGGATCCAAATTCCGAAGAAGCATGATTGGTGAGCCTACTTTCAAAGATAGTATATGTGGTGGCATTCCAGACGGTACTCATCTGTAACTGTGTTAATTGATTTATATATCATTGTCTCTCCTCGGATTTGCAATTGAATTTGATCATTGATTTTGTTAACATCATCATTTTGGGAGCTAAAACGTTCGTTCGCGAAGCCAGTCGTGATTTTTGAAGTTTGTCGAAACCATCTTTTCACTGTCTTGAATTGACGACTGCATTTGGCAAAAACTTGATGGAAAAGATATTTCACTTGTAGAATAATCGATCGGAAATTTGATGTCACCAATATCCAATAATTGCTTGGAGAATGTTTGAGCAGAAACATCTTGGAGTAAATGTACACGCATATTGGTCGATAAAGAGATTTTTTTCACATTTCTCCAAAGTGGCGATCTAATGGTGATCATTCAGGCAAGCATTGAGCTCATCAGCGGATGTTGATCTGGGTATCACAGAGAGAGTTTGACGAAAATCACAAGCAAATAGGAGAGGTCTACTCCTCCCATTGGTTGATTTATTCCTCTCAGATCTCGTAAAGTACGATCAAGTGCCTCGAGTGATTTTCTATGGGCCATTGTGCATTCATTCCAAACGATAAGTTTACATGTTTTCAATACCGTGGCCATACCTCATCCTCTACCAATGTTGCAAGTAGGTTTTTCGGTATGATTCACATTCAACGGTAGCTTCAGGGCTGAATGTAACTTCCAGAGTCTCAGGCTTGTTCACGTAAACACGGGACTTCAAAAAAACCCCACAAAAACTCGTCGCTTTTCAACGTACATAACTTTTTCAAAACTTTCCTAGAAGAAGCATTTGTCTTCTGTCCTAAAAAATGGGACCCCTCCTTCCCTTCTCCAACCAATCCATAGCACTTACGTCCTATGTTCAATATTGATGTTTGTAATAGATCTTCTGGAATTTACTCTGTTAAATCCAAGTGTGTTGGTGTAGATAATATCCATCCTGAATTTGTGAAAATACTTCTTCCCTATGTCAATTTATTTTTATCTTTTTTTTTGAGATCACCAAAAATGCTGGCAAGATTAGATTTGTATCAATGATTAGATTTTCTGTATCAATGAAAGAAATGTTTTTCCCCTTCTGATCTGGCTACAATTTATAAAGCGTTTATACGGCTAAAACTCGAATATAACTGCCACCTCTGGGCAGGTGCTTCTCAAGCATCGCTACACCTGTTCGATCAAATATAAAACACAGAATTAAGATTGATACGAAATAGAACTGTCTTGGAAACAATTGCTCCTCTGGAACCCCGACGCAATGTTTCATGTCGTTCGTTATTTTATCTGTTCTTTTATAAACAAATTTTCACTCAAAGTAGCCAGTCCTCCAGATTCTCCCGTAATACTAGTCTCGCAAGGAATGCTCATCAGTTCACCCTTGAGCCCAATTTCGGACCGTGAAATATAGGGATTCTTTTTTAGCCGAAAAATACGAATTTGGAATATTTTTCCTTTGCCATTTCAATTCGAAAGTAATGTTAATCGAAAACTTCTGTCCCTCCTCCCCTTACCTTCCGATGCTCGCGCAGTGAGTTTAACATTATAAGGGCAACACAAATCCCTTGCGCGAGCACAATTAAAAAAAATACTTATTTCTTTTAAGTTATGGAAAGTTTTTACGCGGTCATGGAGTCTCTGAATAACCGTCATGTCAACTTAATGCCGGCCAAACACGCTAAGTTTTATCGGAGAGGTTTGCCTTTGCATAGACCGGAGCGTGTATGGCAATGACCTGTGCAGTTCTTTTTTTAATGTGACCGGTCGCCTGCGTAGTCACAGTTTCTATCAAGTCTCTGGCTAGGCTGGTTTTGCTGCTGCCCGTGCATCGTCGTCGACTTCTCTCGATGCAATAACGAAATGAACTCCGGTACACCGGATTGTCCCACACGCACTACGGCAAACGGTATATCTGCGCAGGCAAACCTGTAGAGGCAGACCTCTCCGGTAAACCTAAGCACGTATGGTCGGCATAAGAAATATCTCGAAGACCGGAATCTTCTTCATGACCGGCAGTATGGCTTTCCCAGCAATCGTTCATTTGGTGATTATGCCGATCCTGTTTATGCCCGTAAGAAAGAAAGGGTTTGGTCGCGAACTGTTTTGAGACGCTGAAGGTGAATTTCATCGTTAGGTATCGTAAATCTTATATGATCTAAGAAAAAAGAAATGCCTTTGATATCTTTGAGAATCTCCTTAACTTGATTTTTCCGCTTTTCAGACCCAGGAAATTTCGTAGATGAATCTTGTTGGTTATCTATACAAACCACAGGGAGTACTCAACGTTAGTGGCTCACGATTATCGGATGAACTTTAAGTTGTAGGTATGCCTTAATTTTTTTCATTTTTTCAAAACCTATATACATTTGTTATATATATTTATTTTTTTTCTCATCACTTAAATTAAATAAATTATTAACAACAAACGACAGAAAAGCTTAGAAAAATTATATCCCTATCATTCAATTTAAACTAAAACCATCTTAAGAGGTCTGGTAAAAAAATATCTTTTGTAAATATTGATCATGTTGACTATACAAAGTACATACAAATATATGATTACGATTCCAAAATGACTACTGAACAATCACTTTCACTTTTATCTTTACTTTTGCTGAACATCTCGATTTCATCATTGTTCATCGATGTTTCCTCAACACTCGACCGGATTGGGTCATCAAAATCATTCTTCGCGCTAATAAGTATACATTAAAACAAGAAAAAACATTTATGAATCACATTTTTAACTCACTGTTTTCTAGAAGTTCTAGAAGTTCTTATATTAATGATCTTAAGGACATTGAATTTCAAGAAATTCTCGCATTTTTTCTTGCTGAAACGATCATCAACTTCTGAAAATATTTTGTGAAACAAGCGAATTACTGATGTGTATTTGATGAACGGCAATTTGGGATTGCTTCCTTTTGAGCGTCCAGTCCATGAAAAATTAGTTAGCAATTGCGGTGATAAGACGCTTTCAACAACCTCAACGCCGTAACTTTGTATCGATACATTTTGGGATATTCCAGTAGACGAAATAAATTTCCTGACCTGTTGATAAAAAAGTATTTTAATGATTTCTTAATTTTATAAAAAAAAAAATATACACTTTCTCACCATTTCCTTTTCATAACGTTTACTTGTCGCCAGTTTTCTATTGAATTCCCTCATATCTGAAACTGTGTTTAGAGGAAAGCTGAATGCATTTAATTCGTTTTCTGCCTCAACGACCTCATCAGCACATGGATCAGGGGAAGAACTAGTTTCTCGATCACAGGCAACTTTATTGAGAATCTTAATTAAAGTTTTCTGCATGAGATCAAGTTTCGAATGGACTTTGACATTCGACTCAATGCAGTCGGTTATTTTTCTGTCCATCGTATCCAATTTACTTGTATGATTGCATTCCTCGAGAAATGAATTATCCAGTGGTTTGGTCGAATTTTGTTCTTCAGGTTCTCGGTAGCTGTTAGTCTTAATATTTTCTTTGGAATCGACTATCCATTCAGGATCTGCGACTTCTTCGATATCAGACACTTTATCAGAAAGTACCGATTGTTCATTGTACCTATTGCGTTCGGTCCTTTCAACTGATATATCCTCGTCTAGTTTTTGCCTTAAACACATACGCTCACAATTTTTTCGTTTTAATTTTTTGGTAAATGTGCGGGCGAGTCTTTGAGAACAATGTTTGAGGACACTGTTTCTGAGGAAATATTCACACTGTGAACTATCGAAACTGTTGTCAGCTTTTGAAATAACTTGAAGGCAGAGATCGATGATGGCTGTATAGGTCATGAAGGCTAGCTTTATGTCGTGCATTCCATTTTTTCGACCGGTCCATGAAAATTTGTTTAGTAATTTGGGAGATATGATTTTTTCGACGATTTTGATGCCGACTTTTTTGGCAGACTTTCTCCCTGAATCTCCAGCAATTTTAGTAAATTTAATTATCTGGAAAAGTAAAGATAGAAAGTAAGATGACAAGGACTCAGGAGTTATAACAACCAAAATGCGGATAAAAAGAAGAGACATTTTATGTTAACTCTATAGGCTAAGAAGGTCTATTCAGGATATGCAAATACTTTTGAAAAGCAAAACTGGTTGAATTGTTGGAATATGGAAGTCACAAAGCATTTTATGATTGGAAAGTTTTGTCCCTTTACAGACAACGTAAGACATATCTATGTGCCAAAACAAAATCGTAATCCTGGAGATAGGCCGATCAAAAGGAAGATGATAACGGATTCAGGCTAATTCACTTTGCTTTTGGGCGAAATATTGTTATAGCTTTTACAGGGTCCCACAAGACTGCACTGCACTGCATCAGTATCCGAGTGGCAAACATTGACTAGGACATCAATCTCATCCTAGCCAAGTTACGACTACGGATATTCGCCATCAACGCCAACCGTAATTATGTGAAGAAGAAGGAGCTACGTCCTTTTATGATCTCATAACATCTAATGGATTCCTGTCAGCATTATGTATTGAGAAACAGTGGCAACATTTTTAAATAGATAAAGAGCAGCTAAACAAGAAGCATACAAGGCACTGCACAGAAGGACCAGAATAGAAGACAAAAAATGAAACACTGACTTTCCAGAAGGAAAAATACCAAGTATAACAAGTGCTGATAAATTAATTTATATTATTAAGGCAACATAATGAAGGTTCCAAATGTCACGAAGATAGGTTGACGGAAGAGTTTGAAGTCCAAAGTGAGGTCAGACAGGGCAGCATACTGTCGCCAATACTGTTTGTGTTGATGATAAGCGATTTTCTGCGAGCAGCATTGACATGAAACGAATGGTTAAGATGAAATATGACATCCTACCTGAAACATCTTGATTATGCGGACGACGTATGCGTAATCGCTCACAGGATCACGGATCTCCTTCAAATGACAAATGGAGAAATAACTCTCGCTCAGCTTGAGGACCAAGTTTCGTTAAACGATATAAATAAGGCTTTTCTTTTATGCGCATTTTTTAACACCATATTGGAAAAGCACGATTTTTTAAAAGTAGATACAATTACTTGAAATAAAGGTGAGACGATCAGTTTTTTTTTTTAACCGGGCACTTATATGTATGTTTATTGCTCTGGTAAAAAAAGTGATTTGCTACATGACTTCTATTAGGCTGATTCTTCCGATGTTATAAAGGTTGTCAGCTAGGGGGCTTAACATTTAGCATACGAGAATATGAACGAGCCGTTATTATACTCAATAAAAATTTGGCGTATTATTGGGGACCAGTCTCTCAGGGTTGGTGAAATGCGATAACCTCTGCTGTAAAAAAAAACAACAAAAAACCCTACAACAAGCCTCGGGTATAATCACATTACATGACGACTAAATAAGTGGTCTATGTTAGGAATGATATTGCTTGCCAGAGCTTTCACCAATACGGGCAATGTTCCAACACAGACTTTAACTTCTTGTGGCTCAAATTCACTGTCCGCAAGCATGTCACTACTGTCCAAATCTCGAAAGTTATTCGACTTGTAACGAGTTTGATGCGCTTTCTGATTCCAGCTCGGAAATTGTTTCTCTTTGTCCTCGCACTGAAATTGTTATTGAGGGCGATTTCAATGTTCACAATTCCAATTGGCTCCGCTATTCTGGTCAGACAAATCCCGAAGGAAGGTATGTCGAGCTCTTCTCCGGGTAACATCACCTTACCCAACTGATCGATGTGCCAACGGCGTATACCGGATGTTGCTGGGCAAGCCGCCCATACTCTTGACTTGTTTCTTACTTCTCACCCTAATAAATATACCATTAGTGTAACTTCTCCATTTGGAAGTCGGACCATTGTGTCGATAGTGGCATCAATGTCACTATCGAAGAAGCATAGTGACCAGTTAAGAATCACAAATGTGATTCTACTAGGGATGCGTGCTTTTATTCCTGACAGTAAAAAGCATCAAGCCTAAAGAAAAGTCCTGGTTTAATTCTGAGTGTAAAGAAGCTATCAGGCTCAAAGAAGTAAGTTTCCGATCCTACAAAGCCAACCCTACAGAGGAAAATCGGAAAAAGCACAAACAAGCAAGGAACTCATGCAATTCCGTTATTGAAAGAACCAATGCAAAAATTACGGCAGCAAATTCTGCAGTGTCCCAAAGGCAGTAAAAATTGTTGGTCATTTGTAAAAAATATTAAAAACTCCTCAACATCTTTGTTTCCAACGCTCATCGACAATAACAAACCAATTGTTTACTTTTCAGAGAAGGCAAATTCAGCTCTACGCTGCCTCACAGCAACGTTGCCCCTCCTGTACTTGAGAATGTAAATTTTTCCATGGGACAGATTTTTTTCTGCACTCGTACAGTAGCAAGAGTTCTCAAAGATCTCGATATACACAAATCCGCTGGCCCGGATGGTATACCCCCGATTCTTCTGAAGAGGCGTTCTTCCACACTGGCAAAGCCACTGCGTTAGCTTTTCCATCGCTCCTACTCTTCTAGAATCTTTTCCTAGAAGATGGAAAAAGCAATTGTCAGCCTGTCGTCCCTAAGAAAGGTGACCCATCCTCCCTTCCTCCTATCGACCCATAGCACTTACGTCCCTTCTTTATAAGGTCATGGAAAAGCTGATTAACCGTCAGCTTAAGGAATATCTCGAAGGCCGAAAGCTTCTCCATGACCGTCAGTAAGGTTTTCGCAGTAATCGTTCCACTGGTGATCTGATGGCACATCTCACCGAACAGTGGGACCGTTCAATACAACTTGTATTGGACAGATTCAAGTCTGATTCCCACAAAATAAATGTTGTGTGCCCCAGGGCTCCGCTCTTTTCCTCATTCTTAAAAAATGATCTTCTGTCTGTTACTTCTAATCCACTTAACTGTTTTACTGACGACTATACCCTCAGGTTTTCATATTCGTTCAATAATTCACGTCCTTTTCCTTCGGACGTACAATTGCAACGGTACCGTATGTCAAGCTCATTAAACTCCGATTTATACCCCTTGCTAGAGACCAAGCTAAGAAAAGCAAGTAAAGGGTAGAACTTTATAATCCATGAGAGAATTCGGCATCCGAAATAAATTGACACTACTATGTAGGCTGACCATGACCAACATTACAAGTCAAGTAAAACCAGCTGGTTTCACTGCATACTATTCAACATCTGTAATGGCCTCCGAAAACGGGATGGTCTGAGAGGATGCCTCTTCTACCTGGCGTTGGAGAAAATAATCCCACTCTGACATGTCAACAAGAGGGATTATCGTCACCAAGTCCAGCAGACGACATCAATGAGATCTATCTTGAAGCAGAGGTGGCGGAAAAAATAAAGCTGGACACCTAGCTTAAATAAGTGAAGAAAAATCAGCTCGGAAATTCTTTTGCATCTCTTTATATAAAAGGAGGCCGCGTAGCAGACCCTGCTGGAAGGATGGCGTAGACTAGGACGCCCGAAACCTTGGATGTCATCGGTCAACGATTGGGATGTTCCGAAGAACTTGTTGGAAGAGGCTCTCACCGGAACCCGGTTACTGCGCCAATGATGATGATATAGTTCCAGCCAACCCAATTAGATGTTATTCGTACTTAAAAGACAAATTTTATAAAGCTTGCAAGATAATCTCTCAACTTACCAGTTCTGACTTCAAATTTGGATTCTTGTGCAGTTCTTTTTCCAGCACATTCATTGTATAAAGTGAAATAATCGGAAACTGAAACGTTACTTTTCCTTCATTGTCAGCAACAGGCTCCAGCTCTTCTTCAGTTGCAGTCATCTTCACTGTTTGAGTGTTAACATTTCGTAAGATCATGTCCAAGAGTTTTTGTAAATTATCAATTTTCATATGAGTTCTTTCATTTGATACTACACAATGTGATATTTTACAGTCGATTTCGTCCAATTTGGACAATTGTCCAGATAACGAAGTTTTTAGGTCATCTTTGACATCTTCATCATTTGTCTCAAGATCCGCGAAAACTTCTTTTTCATATCCAAGCTTATGAAGAAGAAAATTCAACGATGTTCGGAAATCATCAAGTTTCGTATGAGTCAGGCTGTTTTGATCGATGCATTGAGATATTTTAGTATCCAAGTCAAACAGTCGTTTGTCGTGGTTGCATGTTGAAGTGTTATTTGGCATATCTTCGCCAATAAAATCAATTTTAAACAATTGATCATTGCAAAGAGTTGTTATAGTGTTTTTGGAGTCTATAATCAATTCATTCGAGTCTGTGGGGTCAGTCATGGTGGGATATTTATCTGCTCTTTGATTTGCATTGCTACCTTCTTCGTATTCACTTTTGTATAATGTAGACGAGTCGTTGGTTTCATCGTTATTGACTCTAGTTTCTACATTAAAATTCATAGTAAAATGATTTGGTAGAAGCTCCGAGACTACCAATTTTGAGAACTTCTTTAGAACTCTGCCGTAAAGGAGCCAAGTTGTTTTATTTAAAAGATTCAAAAACTATTTTTAAATGTTTACTTTATAGGATAAAATAAATAGTGTAAAGAACCTTGCGTTTCATATGGAAATTTTCACGTATGCCCTCTTTATCTAAGCAACATAGGATATAATTTTATTTTTAATCTTTTTCAATTAATAATTATAAATAAATAGCCGTAGAGTTTATATTTCTTAGTAAAAAAGTTGATTAAAACTATTTAAAACTTCTCTTTATTTACATTTCTTTTCATTTCAGTCTAGTTAGAAAAAAATAGACACTTCGATTTTTGTCCGAATAAAAGTGTCCGAAAACATAAGGGCGAGCTCACAAGAAAAAACTGAAAATAACGAAAAATTTCACTCCTGTACTTATAAGCGGTTTGGCTGTTTTAATAATGTGAATTAAATGTACCTGGGGCGTTTATAAAAATAATAAAGGATTTAAAATGATATAACGATGCACGAATTCCAAAGTTATGGATTTTTGAATAGGAAGGAAACTCAGAATCCAATAAGGCATTTCACATTCGGGTGGCACGGCTAAAGAGTGTAAAACTGAAGTACTCAATGTTAAACTCATGGGTATTCGTAGCAGTGCGAGTTTCAGGGTGAATGCAGTTTACTATTTCGCATTTTTAATAGAAACAGCCATAACATGTGTTTATTGTTTCGTCACATCTTTGTATATAGAACCTATAGTACTACCATCAGTGTTCGAAAACTAGCGCCATCTAGTGCGTCTACATCTCCCTAAAGTTTTTTCTCTGAGTGGAGACTGCAACGTAGACTTTTAGTCGGGGAAATGTACTCAACACATATGCAATGTTAGAAAAAGACAGAACGACGAAAAGTAATAGCAGTCAGAAGGAAACAAACCATGAACACTTTTTCATGTTATTTCATTACCATTTTCTTAAAATAAGCGATAATGAGAGAATGAAAGATAGTTATTTAGACAGGTATGTGAGGAGTTTTCATTTCTGCCTTGAAAATACACTGTTTTTGGGTAGGTTTTTTATAGATACGGCAACAGGATGAAATTTACCTTTTTAACGATTTTTGTTGAAACTTGATATTTGGTTTGGTTTTTTTGAATGGTTACCATGTTTGATTATTATATCAATTTTTTTAAGTCTGCAAAAAATGTAATTAGTTGAAGTGCCTACCTAGTTACTTATTTTACAAATAAAACACATTGTTTGCATATGTTTGTAACTATGTTATTGCTTTAGAGTATATTCACTTATCACGTCAAAAAATCTAGTACTAAATATACTACTAACTACTAAATATAGTACTAAATATACTACTGAGTACTAAATCTAGTACTAAATATACTACGATAGTACTAAATTCTGGTACTAAGTACTAAAAATCTAGTACCAAAATACTATTGTACCAACAAAATAGTACCAACTGGCACCAGTTTTATATTTAACTAGCGTTCGAAATTGAACAATATATATTAAAACTTTAAAAAGTCGAATCCGAATATGGCAACATTGGTAGTTGATTTTGGTATATGAAATACAGAAAATACAGAAATAACAAAATTTCTTGAAAAATTCAAAATCCAAAAAAATAATTAAAGACGCACAATATTGGTTTGTTTACGAAAAATCAAAGGGAAATCCACTAATTTTTGTTTCCCTTACTCTGCCATACCATATGGTCTAGTGTCACTTTTTGAACCTTTCACTCGTACTTATTATTCATTATTCCTGCAAATGCTTGTAATCATTCTAACTCATACGTTTCTGAAAATATAACATACAACCTACTCTTTCATCACTATATTTCTTTCTACTCTCCAAAACCCATACAAATGTATATCGTGTTAAACAAAAAAGCTATTGCAGCGACATGGTGGCTCTACCTCGCTTAACTAGAAGCTGCCTCATGATACTACTATAGGTTTCATATACAAGGATTTCACCCAAAACGTCAAAGATTCGAATTTCGAAATCAGCTAGTACGTGTAAAGTCACTTTGACAGCTGTAGATATTTATAATTTTCTTCACAGAAATATAAATTGAAATATTTTTTAAATCAAAAACTTAGAAAAACAAAGTACTTTATTGACTATTTTATAAAACGAAACAATTGAAAATGTTAACTCTACGTGAAAGGCAAATAAGTAAGTACCCAAACTTAAAGAATAAACATTTGTTTCAGGAGTAAATCTTTGATGAAAGTTATGTTTACCCAATTTATGCCTATGTGGTGCTTTTATTTCTACTTTTAATTATTTTTTTCTAATTTTTACATTATAGACGCAATTAAACAAATGCTCAACTTGAATGTTCAGCAACAAAAAATACTAGCAGCTGAGCCAGTTTGGAAAATTCTTATTTATGATCGCGATGGACAGGATATCATATCGCCAATCATTCCAATTAGAGAACTACGCAATCTTGGAGTAACATTGCATGTGTGAGTCTAATTGTTTTTTATTTAAATTAGTTATTTCACTTATTTAAGTCTTTAATTTTCCTCCAAATTTGAATAATACTTATCATGCTTCTGGGTTAGACAATTAGATGTTCTGATTTTTGCCTAACGACATAATCGTTCTCTTCATTGGTTGACTTTTTAGAAAGTCATACAATCACCTCTTACTGGGCATCCGCAATAAAAGACAATAGTGGCCTACTTAACAACAGTTCTAAAATTCTGTGTAGTTTCTGACATCACCCTCATCTGTGACTTATGGAGTGATAAAATGATTGTTTGAAAGGCATCTCTTCCCTCTGCCAGATGCCTATTTTTTTTTATGTTGAAGCATATATGAAGAAGAATTTTCCTCTAAAACCACGTTCCGTACCTGCGTACATCCCGATCACTAACCGACCCCATCCAATTTCGTACCCCAAAGCCTTGGGCGTCCTGGTCTACGCTATTCTACCAACGTAAGCAAGGTCTGCTACGTCTTTTATCCTAAAAAGAACTTCAAATGAACTTCGAATTGGTTCTTTAGGACTTTCCTCTCGGATGTGGTTAAGAGATCAGAGTGAATGAAATAATTACCATGGCTTAACAAGAACCCCGAGCTCGGTAGCAGCTGCTTGATAAAATGCGGAAGCGAAAAGGTATCTTTAGTCAAGATTATTTAAAATTTAAATTTTGATTGTTATTTTGTTGATTTTTTTTTGGCATGATAGAATTTATTTCGTGTAATTTTTTTTTTAAATTACTTAAATTAAACATTATTAACTAAAAGAACAAAATAATAATCAGAAATAAAATTTTTATTTTTTTTATTTGTTTTGTTTTTAAATAAAAAAAATCTTGGTAAAGAACCGCACAGCAGGAGACGAAACACAAAAATAGGTATCTTTGGTTTTTGGGACGATGGCTCGACTTCGAAAAAAGTCTTACATTGTCCTATGTAACTTTGATACTAAGGGTGCAGATAGGCCCTGCTCCTCAGCAAGTAGGATGGATTTACCATAACAAATCTTTTAATTGCAACTAGAGTGGCTTGACGAACTATTCTAGTAATAGATTGGTCTGACCAATCGCTCTAGGGGCCTTGTTGCACCTTAATGTAACTCCAAAGTGGGTAGGCCCAACGTAAGATTTAGCCATAAAGGTAGGTGCTTACATTAAACCCTCTAACGACTTGTTGAAATCATGGAGTCTTCATTTCTTCCAAGAGCTGGTCGTTCAACAATTCACAAGTACACTTCCCATCGCTCCAAAATGGATCGGTGATCAGATTTTCCTCTCTGTCCTTGCAAGTGTATATTGTGACGCATTAAATGTTAGAAATATTTTTAAATTTCTTTTTACCGGACGTTTCGAAGAAGTTTCATACTTCGTGGTCATGGGATAAGACTGACGTTTTATGGATGTTGTCTAAGATATTGTTTTTTAGCTCTCGTTCTCAAACATGTGTCCTAGAATTCATCGACTCAACGCAACAACAACAGAAAAACAGAATTTTGTAACTAGAATTTTGAAAGCAGAATTTTGAGCGTAAAGAATTTTGAAATACAGAATTTTGGTCATCCAGATTCTTGTACAGCCAGAATTCTTCAAAGCTGAATTTTGGCATGCAGAATTTTGAAAACAGAATTATCACCCATACTGAATTTCGACCCCAACCCGTAAGCTTTATATACAGCCAAGTCATCGGCTTGCTGATGTGAATCTCGAACTATGTAGAGCGACTAACGTTCCATGAACAAATTCGCAAATCACTTAGCAATTGTCGTTCATTGTTTCGTCGTTGTGTAATTTTGTTATTTCCGTGGCTTGTTGTCGAGTTCTGATTCTGAGTCTTTGTTTTTTTTTGTACGGGAGATGTTTCCAGCATCTCGCCAAACTCTGAGGAAGCTTATTAAGAATTAATAAAAGTTTGTTACCAGCAGCCGCCACGAGGACGCTATGGGAGGATTCCCATCAGTTGGGATAGATACGGCACGATCCTGCTTTCCGATGTGCACCTAATAACGAAGAAGTCTCAGGCATCATAGTTGAAAAGATATTGCTGTGGTAGAAACTCAAAACAGACAAAAGCATTTAAAGCAGACGAGATATCCTCAGAGTTCAGGAAAAAAGGGAGACATTACCTTTGTTCCACATACTCCCCAAAACTACTAACTTTAGTTAAATTTTATGAAAAACAGCCAAACGCTGTTCCACAATACACGAAATTCGTAGTTTTGACAAAAGAGAATGCTCTTGGTAATGCCCGCGCAGTGTGTTCTACATTTAAAGGGAAACACATAATCCCTTGTACGCGCGTTAATTATATATAAAAAAAAAAAAAAAAAAATATCGTAAATGTCAGCTCAAATGTTAGTCTCAAAAATGCGAACCCTTTTGAGCACATTTTTCATTACATTCTCACACATTTCACGCGGCATTTCATTAATTTCATCACGAATATTTTGTTTGAGTTGCTCAAGCCTTTCTGGTTTGTTTGCATAAACCTTGCTTTTCAGATATCCCTACAAAAAGAAGTCCGGAGAATTTAAATCCGGCGACCGTGGAGGCCAATCAACATCACCATTTCTTGAAATAACTTGTTGTGTAAAGATGTGCCACCGTCTTGTTGATACCACATGTTAATCAAGCCCAAAACATGCAGTTGTGGCGTTAAAAAGTTTTCAATCATATCACGATATCGCTCCCCATTCACAGTTACCGTTACGCCGTTTTCATTTTCAAAGAAATGATTTTCTCCTGAGCAAATTGCACCCCAGACTGTAACTTTTAATGGATGCAAAGGTGACTGATGAATAATTTGAGGGTTTTCCATTGCCCAGAACCAACTATTCTTTTATTCACATATCCATTCAAATGAAAATGTGCCTCGTCACTCATTATGATTTTTTCATGAAAATCGGGGTTGAAATGGGATAGCTGTAACATCCTATTGGCATATGTTCGGCAGCGTAAATGGTGTTGTGGAAGAAGCTCTTGTGTCAACTGAATCTTAAATGTAAACAAATGCAAATCCTTGTGCAAAATTGTGGCCAAAGTTGTTCTTTGAAGACCAAGCTCCTGAGTACGGCGTCGAATTGAGGTTGATGGATTGTTTTGAACACTTCCTTGAGCAGCAGTAATGTTTTCAGCCGATCTTGCAGTACGTTGTGGTCCATGCTTGTGCCTATCACCTACAGACCCTCTTTCTTCGAAATCATTCACTACACGATAAATAGTGCGTTTTGTTGGCACGTTGTTTCTCCCAAAAATTTCACGTAACTTTCTCATCGTCACAGTAATCGATGATTGATTTTGATAAAATGTTTTAACGATTAAAACATGTTGGTTTATCGAATATTTTTCCATAATAAATTTGCCACGTGTCTACTTCACGACTGCCAAATATAAACTGTTAAGACTAATGTTTACCAAAATGGCGGCAAAACAAAGTAGTATACCTTCCCGGCGGACACCCTGTAGCATTTCACCAGCCTGTCACTGAAAAAATTGAATCTTCCTTACCCTCAAGCCATTGACGATTTTACACTTACACCCCCTCTTTTTAAGGTTCTGGAATTTAAATTTCAGCTATAGAAATATCTTGAAAATCGAAAGCTTCTTAATAACTGGCAGTACGGTTTTTGCAATAAAAGGTTCATCAGTAGTTTGATGATACATCTCAAAAGTGGATCCAATAAAAAATAACAAGATTGCACTTGCTATTTCAAAAACATTTGATAAGAGTTTTATCGAAAGACCTTGCATTTGGTTTTGATGAAACTCTATTTCGTCGGAAGAGTACACAACCATGTTCTTTTGATGTGGAAATGCAAAGACACCATATGATATGTTCATTGAAATTTTGATCTTGACTGCATTTTATAATAACAAATCGCTTCCAAATGCTTCAAAACATAATGTTGTCTCTTGTCTTTAAAGGGAAATATTTCCCTAATGCACTTTCCATGATAAGTACTTGCATCGAAGAAACGGAGCAACTGCCAGGTTTTAGTGTGTGCATCACTGTTTGTGGAACGGCCATAAATTTGACTTCGCTAAAATTAAACTTTTACAACGTCTGATCGGGCTCGCAGTCTACAAAACGTATATTTAGCCAACATTTAACTAAAATTCCCACATTTGGGTAGGCGTTCCTATAACGCACTTCAGTTTTTGAATGAAATTCAAAAAATAGCTGTTAAATTTATAGGTCGTGCTAGAGAAATTACGGATATACTTACTTACTTACTTACTTAGGTGGCGCTACAGTTCGGGACGAACCTGGGCCTCAACCAACATGCCTCTCCAGCCAACTCGGTCTTTGGCTAGCTGCCTCCAGTTTTGCACTCCAAGTTGGTTGAGGTCGTCCTCCACTTGAGCGCGCCACCTAAGGCGAGGTCTTCCTTGACTGCGTCTACCCTCTGGGATGGAATCGAAGATCCTGCGAGCCGGAGCATTGTTGTCCATTCGCTCTACATGACCTAGCCATCTTAAACGTGATATGCGTATTTTTTTGACCAGGTCAATGTTGCTGTACAGCTCGTATAGTTCTTGGTTGAACCTTCTCCTCCAAAGCCCGTTAACGCAGATAGGGCCAAAAATCTGCCGAAGAATCTTACGCTCGAAACGACTAAGGATATCTTCATACGCTTTAGATAGAGTCCATGCCTCGGCGCCATAGAGCAGGACTGGGATGATTAGGGTCTTATACAGAGTCTCCTTTGTCTTTCGAGAGAGGGCTTTGCTACTCAATTGCCTTCCTAGCCCATAGAAACAGCGATTGGCAAGAGTAATTCTTCGCTTTATTTCTGACGAGATGTTGTTGTCAGATGTTATAGCGGATCCGAGGTACACAAAGTCCCTAACTACCTCAAAGTTGTACCTGTCTATTGTGATGTTTTGTCCAATCCGCCGGTGTTGTGTGTCCCTTTTTGTGGACAGCAGGTACTTCGTTTTGGCCTCATTGACTGCTAGTCCCATCTTAGCCGCTTCAGTTTCAATGCTAGCAAACGTTCCAGTGACAGCTCGCCGAGTTCTGCCAATGATGTCTATGTCGTCAGCGTATGCTAGCAATTGCACAGACTTGAAAAAAATTGTCCCACTACAATTGATATGCGAGTTTCTTATAATTTTTTCAAGTATTAAGTTGAAGAAATCGCACGATAGCGTGCGGAACCTTGTCGGAATCCTTTTTTGACGTCAAAAGCTTCTGTGAGGTCAGAACCAACCTTGACGGAGCAGCGAGAGTTCTCCATCGTCATCCTGCACAGTCGGACGAGTTTTGTGGGAATGCCAAAACCTGACATGGCTCTGTATAGCTCGTCTCTATAAATGCTATCGTACGCGGCCTTAAAATCGATAAAGAGGTGGTGGGTATCGATTTGGAATTCCTGGGTGGTTTCCAGAATCTGCCGTAGCGTGAACATTTGATCGATTTTGGACTTTCCTGGTCTGAAACCACACTGATAGGGGCCAATCAGGTTGCTGACGAAAGGTTTCAGGCGTTCACATAGTACGGCAGAGAGGATCTTGTAGGCGATATTCAGGAGACTTATTCCTCTATAGTTGGCGCAGTTTAGAGGGTCTCCTTTCTTGTGAATCGGGCAAAAGATGCTGAGTTTCCATTCATCAGACGTACTTTCTTCTGACCAAACTGTAGAGATGAGTTGGTGTATGCACTCCACCGGGTCATCTCCGGCCGCTTTAAAAAGTTCGGCGGGTAGTCCGTCGGGTCCAGCAGCTTTGTTGTTTTTTAGTTTAGATATTGCTATCCTTACTTCATTTTGGTCAGGTGGACGTAAGTTTTGTCTGTCATCATCCATGTTGAATGGTTCATTCTGCCTGACAGCGGGATTTTGGCCTTCATCGCCGTTTAACAGTCTGCAGAAATGGTCCTTCCATGTACTCAGCACCGACTGTGACTCTACTACGAGGTTTCCATTCCTATCTCTACAGGCTTCTGTGCGGGATTTTTTTCCTTGGCATGTTCTTTTTACATGTTGGTAAAACTTCCGCACGTTGTTCGTGGAGTAGCATCTCTCAATATCTTCGATCGCGCGCTTCTCATGCTCTCTCTTTTTCTTTTGGAAAAGCCGGTGTTCTTCCCGTCTTTTCTGCTCGTAAAGCTCGCGAGCAGCTCTCGTCTTTTGTCTTTAAAAAGAAATATTTCCCTAATGCACTTTCCATGATAAGTACTTGCATCGAAGAAACGGAGCAACTGCCAGGGTTAGTGTGTGCATCACTTTTTGTGGAACGGCCATAAATAAACTTTTACAACGTCTGATCGGGCTCGCAGTCTACAAAACGTATATTTAGCCAACATTTAAGTAAAATTCCCACATTTGGGTAGGCGTTCCTATAACGCACTTCAGTTTTTGAATGAAATTCAAAAAATAGCTGTTACATTGATAGGTCGTGCTAGAAAAATTACGGATATACTATTATTATACTATTAAAAAAAGAGATTCTTCCTTTAAAATGAGGAAAGTGCATTAGTGGAAACACTGCTCCCCTCTTCAGTTGAATTACTAGGCGCCTCATGTTTTCCACTTGGGTCCACCACATTTTCATTCTTTAACCGTCAAATTCATTTTTGAACTAGGAAAATGCTATCATGTAAACTAAATACCTACCTTACCTTTAGTGGCGCTCCAGTTTGCTTCTCCAGCTAGATCGGTCCATATCTAGCTGACTCCAGTTTTGCACGTGAAGTTTGTCGAGGTCTTCTTCCAATTGCGTGTGCCACTTAAGTGTCGGTCTCCCTCTACTATGCCGTGCCACCGAGATTGAAGCGAAGATTTTCCGGACCGAAGCGTTGATGTCTATCCGCTCTATACAACCTACCCATCTGAAAGATTGCACTTTTACTCTTTCGGCTAGGTTTGAGTCGATATCAGTACTTTGTTGTATCTATTACTTCTCCACTCGCCGTTAATACATACGGGAAAAAAATCATCCGGAGAATTTTTCTCTCGAATCAACATAAAGCGTCCTCAACCAATTTTAACAACGTCTATGCCTCCGTAGAGCAAGACTGGTATGATGAGGCCTTATAATGGGATATATTAGATATCAAAGAGAGGGCTTTGTTACTTAATTGCTTTCTTAGCCCGAAAAAGCAGCGCTTGGGAAGAGTGATTCTTCGTTTAATCTTATCGCTGATGTTATTCTCTGAGTTGGTAGCATAGCCCAGGTGGATAAAGTCCCTAACTACCTCAAAGGTATAATTGTCTATAGAGATGTTTTGTCCAAGGCGTCGATGTTGCGTGTCTCTTCTTGGCCTTAGGCCCTCACACATATTAGCAGAAAAAGATCATGAGGCCATGATAAAGAGACAGCGGGCCTCCTTTCTTAAAAATCGGACCAATATGCGAGATTTAACCCATCGAGCATGCTTTTCTCACCCTTCATTTCAAACTAATTTATTTTTATTTTAAATATTATTTTTGATCTTTACAGGCAATTGCATTCCGATCGCGATTCCATTCCAGATGTGCCAGCGGTTTACTTTTGTGCTCCAACCAATGAAAATCTTGGCCGCATTCAACAAGACTTACAAAACGGCCTCTACGACACCTACTATCTGAACTTTCTTTCGCCGATATCCAGACAGAAAATTGAAGATCTTGCTGCAATCGCCCTGCAGGCCGGGAGTGTTGCAAACATTCGTAGTGTTTATGACCAGTATGTGAACTTTATAAGTCTCGAAGACGACTTCTTTGTATTCAAACACCAAAACAGCGATGCGGTTTCATATTATTCCATCAATCGAGCGAACACGCGCGATGATGAAATTGAAATCCTTATGGACAACATAGTAGATAGTTTGTTTTCGGTGTTTGTAACACTTGGAAATGTCCCAATTATTCGATGCCCACGAAATAGTGCAGCAGAGATGGTTGGACGGAAGTTGGAGAAAAAATTGCGAGAGAATCTCTGGGATGCACGAAACAATTTGTTCCACATGGATGCAACACAGGCGGGTGGTGTTTTTAGTTTTCAACGTCCCCTACTTTTGTTACTCGATCGTAATCTAGATCTAGCCACACCATTACATCACACCTGGTCATACCAGGCACTTGTACATGACGTCCTTGAGCTGAGCTTAAATTTGGTCTATTTGGAGGATGAGAATGATGGTCTGCGAAGCGGAACGAAGAAGAAGCTTAAGGCATGTGATTTGGATAAAAATGATAAATTTTGGATGACACACAAAGGCAGCCCATTTCCACTTGTTGCCGAAGCCATTCAAGAGGAACTCGAATCTTATCGATCGTCAGAGGAAGAAATTAAGAAACTAAAAACATCTATGGGAATCGATGGTGAAAATGAAGTCGCCTTCTCGATGGTCAACGACACAACAGCACGACTAACAAATGCAATCAATTCTTTGCCACAATTAATGGAGAAGAAACGCCTTATCGATATGCACACAAAAATCGCCACTGCTATCCTGAACTACATCAAGACCAGGCGCTTAGATTCGTTCTTTGAGTTGGAAGAGAAAATCATGTCCAAACAAACTCTGGATCGGCCATTGCAGGACATTTTAAATGATCCGGAATTCGGCTTGCCCGAGGACAAAATGAGATTGTATATAATTTATTATATTTGCTCGGCAAACGTTCCAGAATTTGAATTCCAACGCATTAAAGAAACTCTCCAAGAGGCTGGCTGTGACCTATCACCGCTGTCGTACGTTGAACGATGGAGGAGCATCAACATCCGATCGCCAGTGAATCAGACGACTCAATACGAAGGTGGTGGCACCAAAACTGTGTCGATGTTCTCCAAATTAGTGTCACAAGGATCGTCATTCGTCATGGAAGGAGTTAAGAATTTAGTGGTAAAGAGACATGTAAGTTAAAACATTGACCTTCTCTTCGATTTCTCTTATCCACCTCCCTTTTCTCTTTGCAGAACTTGCCAGTTACAAAAATCACCGATCAAATAATGGATTGCCGAAGTTCTGTAGAAACAGATGACTATCTATATCTAGATCCCAAACTACTCAAAGGTGGTGATGTCATGCCAAAGAATCGTGCTCCATTCCAAGATGCAGTTGTGTATGTGGTGGGTGGAGGCAATTACATTGAATATCAAAATTTAGTCGATTTTATGAAACAAAAACAAAGCGCAAATGTTAACAAGAGAATAATTTACGGTTCGTCGAATCTGAGTAATTCTAAGCAATTCCTCAGGGAGTTATCACAGTTGGGAAAAGAGATACAAACCCCTGTGTTAAGTTAGGAATCCGTATTTTGTTGTTAGACTGTTATGTTTATATTATTTGCTTTTACAAAAATTGATATTCTGCTTTGACGACGTATTCCAATTCCAATCTAAAGTCCCCGAATTTTGTAATCATAAGAATAAAAACAAAATCGTGTCTACACGCTTAAAATGATTGTTGGTCCAAATGGAATGTTGTATAAATATTATTTAATAAAAATATAAAAAGAAACTTCACATATAAAATATAGTTTTTTTAAGTTCTTAGAATTACGTGATATAACCACGTCACGACGTCACTTTTTAGCAGAAAATGTAACAACAAAGGTCAGATGCCGATTCATATTGGTCTTAAGCTTCTGAATATCATAATTGGATTGGGAAATATAGTTAGGCAAAACATTGCACATTCGAGTTGTACGGCTGAAGAACGAATTTCTGTTTACTTAACAATACAACCGAAATAGGGTTCAAGGGTAAATTTTAGGGCATTCCTGGAAGCGCGAATATTACGGTGGGATTGTTAAAGGGGAGCACTGCAACAAAATATTTCCTAGAAGACCGCAATTGTAGAAAAGAGAGAGACATAAAACATTTCGTGATAATGGCGAGAGGGGCACATTCCGCTTTTGTAAAGAAAGGCAGCATTGTGTTTTCGACGCATTTAATTCCACACGATTTCTTATTTCCCATTTGATGATGCTGTTAAGGTCAGAATTTAAAGAGCTTAACATACGTTGCCGTTGA
Source organism: Platycheirus rosarum (assembly GCA_963971375.1). NCBI lineage: Eukaryota > Metazoa > Arthropoda > Insecta > Diptera > Syrphidae > Platycheirus > Platycheirus rosarum. Next base: position 29,737,508 of record OZ020507.1, read on the forward strand.
AAACAAACATCCAAAGGGCAGGAGTGCGATTCCAATAACGAATATGAAAAGCTAACAGCCAAGCAGTTTAGTGGATACAAAGTTTCAGATAAGAGATCATCTTATAAACATGATAAAGAGAATCATAGACAGAAAGGAGCCCTGCGTTAGAACAGCTATAATTTTGAAGGTGTCAGACTTAAACCTATCTAATATAACTTGTATTGAACTGTCCGAAATGTAACTTTTAATCATTGCCGCCAGCCACGCATTTTCAATGTGATTTTAGGTCAGATAGAAAAGTTACTATCTAGAGACCAGCTGATTTATTGATTTATGTTGGTCGAGATCTTTCAAGTCAGGACTCTGGCAACTCTAGAAGTGCGAAAAAAGATTAGTTCAATAGAATAATTTAGTCCTTCAAGTACGAGGGGAGTCATGACACTCTATGGCAGCGAAAAATTGGCTTCGAACTGCTTAGCAAAAAAGCTAGCTTGCTTACTTACTTAGGTGGCGCTAGAGTTCGGGACGAACCTGGGCCTCAACCAACATGCCTCCCCAGCCAGCTCGGGAGCCTCCAAGTTGGTTGAGGTCGTCCTCCACTTGAGCGCGCCACCTAAGGCGAGGTCTACTTATACCCTCAGGGCTCCTGCGAGTCGGAGTATTATTGTCCATTCGCTCTACATGACCTAGCCATTATAAACGTGATAGTCGTATTTATTTCACCAGGTCAATGTCGCTGTACAGCTCGTATAGTTCTTGGTTGAACCTTCTCCTCCAAATCGATAAAGAGGTGGGTATAGATTTGAAATTCCTGGGTAGTTTCCAGGATCTGCCGTAGCGTGAACATTTGATCGATTCTGGACTTTTCTCGTCTGAAACCACACTGATAAGGGCCAATCAGGTTGCTAACGAAAGGTTTCAGGCGTTCACATAGTACGGCAGAGAGGATCTTGTAGGCGATATTCAGGAGATTTATTACTCTATAGTTGGCGCAGTTTATAGGGTCTCCTTTCTTGTGGATTGGGCAAACGATGCAGGCATACTCTTCTGACCAAACTTTAGAGATGAGTTGGTGTATGCACTCTACCAGGTCAGCTCCGGCCGTTTTAAAAAGTTTGACGTGCAGTCCGTCGGGTCCAGCAGCTTTGTTGTTTTTTTTTTTTAGTTTAGATATTGCTATCCTCACTTCATTTTGGTCAGGTGGACGGGATTTTGGTCTTCATCGCCGTTTAAAAGTTTGCAGAAATGGTCCTTCCATGTACTGAGCACCGACTGTGACTCTAAGTCGAGATTTCCATTTCTATCCCTACAGGCTTATGTGTGGGTTCTTTTCCTTGGCACGTGGTTCTGGCGGTTTCTTGCGATTGCAGCTTTCCGACGTCATACTTCCTCACAGTATTACTTCCTCCGTTGTTGTGGTGTTCGGGTTATTGGCATTCTTACCTTGGCTGCAACAAGGTAGAGATCCGAATCGATGTTAGCTGCTCGGAAGGTGCGAACATCCAAGTCGCCAAGTCCCTTTGCGTATATCGAGATGAGGAAACCGTGTGCTTGCAATGGTGACGTTATGTGCCGCTGCGAAGCCAATTAGCCTAAGTCCGTTTTCAGACGTTGTGTCGTGTATGCTATGTTTTCCGACAGTCCTACCAAAGATTTCCTCTTTACCTATGTTGGCGTTAAGATCGCCTAGTACGATCTTAACGTCGTATTTAGGGCATTGCTCATAGGTTTTGTCGAGGAGCTTGTAGAAGTCATCCTTGGTGGCGTCATCTTTGTCTTCTGTGGGGGCATGAGCGCATATTAGGCTAATGTTAGCGAATTTAGCCTTGATACGGATTGTCACAAGTCGCTCACTTACGTGTCGAAAGCCCAAGACTTCTTGCCTAAGTCTACAGCTTATGACGAATCTGCACCCAAATAAACGCTGTGGTCTTCTTGCACAATCACCGTAGTACACGTCACAGTTTTTCATTCTCCTTTTGCCCGGCCCATTCCATCGCAATTCCTGGATTGCAGTAATTCCTGCTCTGTAGTAGTCTAGGGCCTCTGCTAGTTGTTTGGCTGCACGTGATCTGTTAAGAGTTCTAACATTCCCCGTGCAGATCCGAAGGTCGTTGTCCTTAATTCATTTTTCCGGGTCGTCAACAGTTAATCCGTCCAATTGGTTGGGCTCATTCGCCGTACGTCCTCTTTCTGAGGGGCTCGTGCAAGACTTCTGCGAATCGATCAGAACAGTCATTAAAGCAGAGCATTATAGTGTTGCTATTTTTTCTCTGTTCAACCTCGCGCTTATAAGTTTAGCAGGAATATCCGAATGGACAGACCAGTACCCGGTGGTTACCGCGGGGAGGTAAAATAAGCACAATTCATGCGTACGAGATTGTTACAACTCTGTTCATCGCCTGGTTGACGACGTTCAGTGCCTACCCTATTCACACCCAACCACCTAAAAAGTTAGCTTGAGAGCTAAGAAATGGATTGTAATTGAGGAAAAACGTTGAAACCGAGTACGAGGAAGAATTCTTCATGTTTTTTACAAATGACCAAACATTTTTACTACTAAACTTTGGCACATATATTAGTATTTTTTTTGTACCTTAATTTTTAATCATACAAAAATTTGGTCCTTCGAATATGGGATTGTTTGAACTTTTTCCGGTATTCCTCAGTAGGGGTAGCTTTATATCAACGGAAACATACCTCATGAACCCTGATTACCTAATTACACCATTGTATATGAAAACTATAGTACTATCATGAGGCAGCTTCTAGTTAATCGAGATACTGCAGTAGTAGCGCTGCAGTAGTTCTTAATATGCATTTGTATGGGTTTTGGAGAGTAGAAAGAAATATAGTGATGAAAGAGTAGGTTGTATTTTATATTTTCAGAAACGTATGAGTTAGAATGATTACAAGCATTTGCAGGAATAATGAATAATAATTACGACTGAAAGGTTCAAAAAGTGACACTAGACCATATGGTATGGCAGAGTAATAGCGAGTTTCATTCAAATTTCAAAGATTTGATCTGAAAATCAAGATTTGCTCTTTTCAATGAAACTTGTTTCATCATTTAATCCTAGTATTGGTCATTCACTGACGAGCATACACAGTATTTGATATCACACACAAAAATACCAGGCATGCACAGTTGATATATTTAAAATGCCATATTTGTATTTCCTCACTTCAAAAACACCTTTATTTGTTATTTTGTATATTTAATGGATATTTGTTAATTTTTTGACTAAGCACGGGCTGACACAAGTTCACAACAAACAACAAAAATAACAAAATATTTTCCATTGACCGTTTGACCGAAAGACTATTTACATGTATGTGTGCATTCAGATCAAATCTGCCAACCCATCAGAGATCAAATCTTTCGTGTTGAGATTTGATCTAGATTTGCTCTTTTTCTTGCAATGAAACTCTCAAAATTCAAAAAGATCAAATCTTTTGACAGAAAGAGCAAATCTTTTCTTGAATGAAACTCGCTATAAGGGAAACAAAAATTAATGGATTTCCCTTAGATTTTTCGTAAACAAACCAATATTGTGCGTCTTCAATTATTTTTTGGATTTTGCATTTTTCAAGAAATATTTTTATTTCTGTATTTTCTGTATTTGTTATACCGAAATCTATTATCAATGTTGCCATATTCGGATTTGACTGCTTAAAGTTTTAATGTATATTTCGAACGATGGTTAAATATGAAACTGATGCCGATTGGTACTATGTTGTTGGTACAATAGTATTGTTGGTACTATATTTTTAGTACTTAGTACTAGAATTTAGTACTTTCGTAGTGTTGGTACTATATTTAGTACTGGCTAGTACTAAGTAGTATATTTAGTACTATATTTAGTAGTTAGTAGTATATTTAGTACTAATTTAGTAGTTAGTAGTATATTTAGTATAATGTTTAGTAGTTAGTAGTAGATTTAGCACTAGATTTTTGACTTGATAATTGAAGATACTCTAAAGCAATAACATACGTACAAACATCTGCAAACAATGTGTTTTATTTCTAAAATAAGTAACTAGGTAGGTTTTTCAACTCAAATAAATTTTTTGCAGACTAAAAAAAATAATATAATAATGAAATATGGCAACCATTCAAAATTGTACAAAAAACCAAACCAATAATCAAATTTCAGCAAAAAATCGTTTAAAACGGTAAATTTCATCCTGTTGCCGTATTTATAAAAAAAACCCACCCAAAAACAATGTAATTTTAAGACAGAAATGAAAACTCCTCACACCCCTGTCTAAATTTCTATCTTCCATTCTCTCATTATCAGAAATTGACAAAGAAATAACACGAAAAAGGCTTGATAATTTGCTTCCCTCTGATTGCTAACACTTTATATACATCTTTCCCGTTCTGTCAATTTCTAACATTGCATATGTGTTGAATTCATCTCCATGACTAAAAGCCTACACTGAGAAACAGCGAGATAGCGAAACTAGATGGCGCTAGGTGAAACACCAATCTTGATAGTACTATAGATTCTATATACAATGATTACACCTCGAATTTAATCATACATTTTTATTGGCCCTGATGCTTTTAACCCTATTCAGAATAAAAGTTCTCATTCTCAAAGAAATATTGTTTCTGAACCTATCTCTGCTGGAGTCTACGTGACTATTGAGGACACATAGTTTCCATTACAAGATCCTGAAAAAATTATTGAGAATTTCCCACATGGCTTTCTCGTAGTGGCAAACGGTTCTGGAGCTTTTTATTAAACTAAAATATTTTGGCATGGGAAATTAGATATTATCCAAAAATGTCAGATGTGCCCAAGGACAAAAATCACTAAAAGTGCACTTATCAGGTTCAGAGGTAAAAAACAAGACTAGATTGTTTCCGCTTCTTCTTCGACTTCAAATGGAAGGGTAGGGCGCTCGTGTGACAAAATCATAGCAATCATGATACACAGAAATACAAGATATGCTCATTAGACGCATACAAATCGCCATCTTGATATTTTATGACGTCACAATATTCTTTTATTATTATTTTGTTTATTAAGTGAATATTATTTTTTAAAATTGAAGGTTTAAACGATTTTTTTATGATTACAAGAACAATAAACTTAAAAAACAATAACAAAATCGGCAAATTAATACATTTATTTACGCTCCCTAAGAACAAAAATCAGAAGAATGTGATGTCACACCAATAATCAGCCAAAGTGAGCATATCTGTATTTCTGTGTATCATGCATAGCAATGTCTAGCTAGCTGACCTACCCGGCGTTGCTCGAGTATACCAATAGTGCCACCAATAACCATCTAATTTTAATATAACCATTGCTCATCGAACCTTTATCGACTTGCGATAATATCTATGTTTATGAGATCACTGGGGCCATTGAAGTAGAGTTTTTTAAATGTAATTTTAGTATGTCGGAGGGAGTGTGACATAGACAAAGGAGGTACGGGATTATTTCCCATTACTCTTCTTCCAAGCAACTAATGCAAATTCATTCTAGAAGACACCGAGTCTAATGGCGTTTTCGCCCATAAGGCACCTATCGAGGAGTTTCTAGCTTTGTGCGATGAGCCCTGAAGTCACCCTGGGGTCGCCACAACTCGTTTTTTGAAATACCTCAACTCGCCCTCAAAAGGAAATTCTCTGTTTTTTGAAACCTGGGGTCGCCATGAAGTCGATCTTGGTATTTTGGTAGGGCGAGTTGAGGTAACGATCAGCTGTTGTATACTGACATTAGCCGTCAATTTGTTATTTGTGTTGATTTGCTGCAGGTAACTTGTTAATTCGTATTTGCAAATACAAAATTATTGCAAATTTGAATTTAATTCATTGTTTTAAATTTAATTTAATAAAAATTGAATTATTATAGTTTAAAAGGGACAAAAATGGAGTCTATTGAATTGTGCGACAATAGAGTCAGTGCTAATTGTGGTATGTCAGTAACTTAATTGACAGCCCTTTTGTGTTTTTTGAGATTCAAAAAACCCAGGTTTTTTTGACAACTCTTGGAGTTATCAAGACCACCTAGAGCGACCCTGGGTAAAGTTCAACGAACAAAGCTACTATGTATTCTGACCAGAGACCAGAGTATACAAACATTTAAAACGGTTCAAATTCAGTTTTGGCAAGATCTACTTGATCGCTTGAAAGGTGTTGATACCAGTCCATCTGTTGGTTGTTTTCCTCATAGCATTAGTTTAAATGTAGCAATATATTTATCCAAATATTTGTCTTTTTTGAAGTGAGATTGGTGTAACTACTACTTTCTTGATGATTTAGTCGGTCTTACAGTTCCCTGGAATGTCCCTGTGTTCGGCTCCCAAAAGAGTTGAATGTTGAACTGATTCACCATCTCCATGAGAGATAATCGACAGTTTCTTCCAGTCACACAGTTTCTGGAAGCTGAATCGAGTGATTTGAGGGCAGCTTGGCTATATATAAAAGATGCAGATACGCGATATCAAGTTTTCTTTAAGCCGAGATAGGACCTCGTTGATTACCAGAATTTCTGCTTGGAACACGCAACAATGGCCTTGGAGACGGAAGAATAGACTAAATTTTAGTCTGTTTAAGTTTATGCCGTCATCCCCTTTGGTTTTTGAGTCACTCATCAGTTAAGAAATAAATTGAATCATCTCTCACAAACTCATCACTGTCCTAAATGGATCTTGATGGAATGTTGATTTGAATTTTTTTTTCTGAAAATCATTGATCTGATTGATCTGAGTGAGTTTCGAATGATGGTAGTGACCAATAGAATTATTGATTCATTGAGAAATAATGGCTCCGAGATGAATGATTGTGCAAGCAGCTATAAGTATCAAAGGTTCAGGCTAAGGAGTATGTCTAAGTGTAAGTTGCCGAGCTGAGAGCACCGCTGATACACATGCACGCTTTGATTGCTACTTGTCCTGTCCAAATGAGTATACCATACTGTCACCCAGTACGTGAGTATCTGTCTGGTGACCGCTGTTTATAACCAGTGAGTAATATGTAGAGACAGACCCCAGCTGTTTCCACATTTTTTTTTTGCAGAAAAGTGCCGCATTGGCATTTCATTTCATTTTAGACTTCCTCTTTAAGTTTCAGTCTAAAGTAAACTCCAGGTATTTAGCTTTGAAAAAGCCAGAGGAGTTCCATTTATTGAAGGGGATTTTGTATTTCCTTGTGAAAAAGACAATCTCAGTTTTTGGGGGCTACAGACAGTCCATAGTTTAGTTTCTTCCACATTTGAATAGGTTGGGATGAAGGGTTTGTACGAGTTCTTTTTGAATATACTTACATGATTAAATCGACAACTTATGATGCACCAAATCAAAGATTGAATCATCTGGAATATACAATGTATGTACATGCATATATTCCATTGCACATACTGAAAAAAAACCTAAATTTAAAGGAGCACCTAACATATACAATTTTGGTGTGAATAACATTTTTTTTAACGTTCACCAAGACAGAACCAGATCTTTCTTTGTGCGGTAATTTGTTTCCATTTGGTTAAGTGTTAAACTCTACTTCTCAAGGATAAGCGTCCTCAATTAGCCAACACACTTCCGGTTGCTCAACGTCTTGGAAATATGAGCATCAGAGCGGTCACAATGCAGGGCTGTCCATGTCCATCGTCTGCCATGTCGGTACATCTGCAAATGTTAAAAAAAGGTGAACTGGAAAAGACTCATATCATCCTATCCACAAAGTATGTAAGACTGTAGTCTTTTTTGTTCCTACTTATCTCTTAATTTACAAGCAAACTCATCGTTTGGAGATCTCCAATCGTTGATAGCACTCTTCTAATTATTATTCTTTTTTCTTCTGTGCTCTGGAAAAAAGGTTTTTGACTTTCGGTTCCTTAATGGCTCTGCCTTGGTGATCATATATATGTAAGGAAATAGTTTTCTTCACAGCACACAAACACTCCCGCTCCCAAGTCTGGTTGTGGCTCGTTAATTATTTCAAAATTCCACATTTTCGGGATGAGTTTTTTTTTTTTGTTTCTTTCGGTTTTATGACCAATTTTCCAAATGGGAACATTCCAATGGGCCAGTCAGGACTGACCAGGCCGCTGCTGTTGGCTGTTGCTAATGGTATTGGTATTTTGATCATCTTGTTATCCCTCCGAATATATAGGTAAAACGATGTGGATGACAATTTAATTTTGATGCATTATGTGAGTTCATTCTGACGGTTATGGGACGTTAGAGCGTTGAGGTAGACAGGATGGATACCTGTGGTTCTTTGTTATTTTAGTTGTTGTTTTTGTGTTTTTTTTTGTTTCTGTGTTACTGTTGCCATTGCCAAACCACACACAAAGTTCCCAGCATGGGCGTGTTCCTGATGTCTCATGTTACGCATCTCTATGAACGGCTTCATTGAAATGTTTTTACTAATTGGTTTTAAATTGGCTGTGTTGATGGGCAAAAGGATAAGGAACGAAGATTAAAAGGGAAATACCAAGAATCACTCTGGACGGTTAACAAAATATGTAAATTAATTATACCCCCGATCCGTTGAAAGTTATTATTTTATTGATAAATGAAGTTGTTTTGGAGTTTTTTGTTGTTTATAATTTTTTTTTTTTATGAAATTATTAAGAACATTAATGGATTATGGATGGTGTTGGTTAAAAAAAATATTATTAAACAAATGGGTTTTGTGTTGGTCGTGTGAAAATGTCTTTATCAATACCTGAAAAATTAACATTCTTAAAGAATGTGCGATGCCTTCACATGTAGAATGCATGTCAACCTTTTGAACTCTTGGCTATCATAACGAAGATCTGACATAATACAAGTTCATGGGTATGACTAACATGACATACCAAAGCTGCAATTTAAAAAAAAGGGCACGACTGGGTCTTATGTTCCCAATCACATTGGAAATCCAGATCAATGACAGAAATAAGTAACCCTTACGCATAAAAATCACATGCTCTGAGCTTATAAAAAGCGCCAAGACCACAACACTTAGCGGTTTTTAGTAAAAACGGAGTACACCATCACACGTCTTAAATATTATTGAATTTAAGAAAAAAACTATTTGGAAAATTGAAGGATGGATTTAAATATTATTTTATTTTTAGTTTTTTGACAAAAAAAATCTTAGATTTTGGTATGTGGATTTTTGGAGTTTATCAATAGAATTATAAAATTAAAACAATTATTATTTAGTTTAAAAAAAAATAGTGAAATCTAAAAAAATGTTAAAATTAATTATAGATAAAAAAAAAAATATTTAAAATTTAGTATGCAGATTAAATTTGGATACCTAGATCTTTTCAAAAAAAAAAAAAAAAAATTAAAGATCCAATGAGCCGTTACCGAGAAAGTCAAAATTAAAAAAAAACACTTTATATGAAAGGTAACGCTAATAGAATTTGCGGGCAAATTTGGTTTTGATAATAGCCAATACGTACAAATATACTCTTTTAAATAAGAAAATAATTACCTTATTTTTCTTTTTAAGAGGCAGTCTATTCGTACCTGTCTTGGATATTAAAGAGCACCAGAGTTGAAGTGCAAAAACTAATATCAAAACGAGGTCCTATACAACGGGGCTAATATAAACAGGATTGATAACTATTAAATTAAGCTGATTCGAGGTCACATTGCAAGGGGTATGACCTCGACTAATATACAAATCTTCGGGGCTTTCTACCCCAAGATAAAAATTCCAGTTTCCAGATGTTTCATCTTTTAATGATGGATTTAATGGATGGATTTTAATGATGCACAACATTTTTTTTTCTCTTAATCCTCTCTCTGAGCAACCGACAGTTGGCCGAGTGATTCGGTTCAAGCTAAACAAGATTAATCGGCAATTTCGTTAATCTACCACGTTAGCCGCAAAACACTCGACAGGCGGCTGTTTTACGACAGAGATAACTTTGCAGGGAGCGAAGCACAGCGCCTCCGGTTCAGTAGGTGCCTAACAGAGATCAGAGGCAACGTTTTAATCAGTTCCCTAAGTTTTGGTGGCTAAATGCTCGTGCTCGAAGATTAAATGCCAAAAGTAAAAAGCTTCTCAAGACGGGTTTTATTATTCTCCTAGAGTTTCTTTTTATGACCTTTGGGATGCGAAACTGTACACAACGCCATATACACGAAGTTCAACGATGATATGAAGATTTTGCCTTACATCAATGTGGCTTCAAAAAACGAAGAGGAACATAAACGTCATCTGCTTTAACTGACCATGGCCTTAACAATAACTGCTTCCAAGTTTGTTCTGGACCAAAAAGAAAAAGAAAGAAGGTGTTACGACCTCTGAAAAGCTTAAGGTTATCCAAGGTTTCAAAAAAAATTACAAAAAAAGAATTAACAAAATTTCGTCTTTTTCTGCTTTCACCTATAAAATAAATTGCACGACTGAATTGCACGTACTTGCTCATATGTGCGGTCACATCGTCGAATAAAATTTAATAAAATCCACGACTGGGTCGCAAGAACTTGTCCTTATGTTAGATAATAATTGCTACACATGTTTGTAAATATTAAAATAAAAAAAAATCATTTTTTTCGAAAATTCTTTCATTTTTTTATTAAGTTTAAGAGTTTTCTCGGATAAACTAAGTATGCAATAAAATTTTAAAACTAAATGTCTATCGACGAAAACAAAAATATTGAAAGTATTTTTAGTATGTCATTATAAATAGGTAGTTTTCATCTGGGAAAATTATTTAAAAAATATTCAATCAACCCGTTTTCAAAATATATATTTCAAAAAACAATTTTTTTTAGAAAATTTTAAAAAATCGAAAAAAAAAGTTTTTGAAAATTTTGATATGCAATATTAATTGAATTATAAATGACTTCCTGTGTGCAAAATTTTATTGCAGTCGGGATAATGGTACCGTTATAGAACAAATTTCGAATAATTCATTCTAACTGAAAGATGTATTGTTGTAAATAAATTGCACGACTGGATCGCACGTACTTGCTCATATGTGCGGTCACATTGAAGAATAAAATTTAAGAAAATTAAAGTTAACATCAAAGCATTTATTCCATTTGTGTCACTTTTGATTGTTCGAATAAAGTAGGAACGGTTTTTCTTCCCAACTTAAAAAAAAAAAAAAATTTAAAAAAAATAATAATTTAAGAACGCAAACTTAAGCACAAAAATAACATACATTAAACAATTTTTTTTAATTCACTTACCCGTTTTCAAAATATTGATTTTTCAAAAATATTTTTTTTTATATTATTAAAAATACAAAAAAGAAGTTTTCGAAAAAAATATTAATGCGAAATTACTAAGGCTACCTACATCTTCTTGAATATAAATTTTGATTGTAATCAGATAACCAGTTTTCGAGAAAGTCCAAGAAAAAAAACCGGTCCTATTGGAGGTATCGTCTTATTATTTTTCGAACAAATTATAATGCTTACCTACAGTAGTACACTGTTTTTTTTTATAAAAATTGTTGGAACTGTTTTCGATAAAAATAAACTTTTACATAACGGGTATATGACAGGTACCCTTAATTCTTGAGCTAAAAAAAAAATTGAAAATAACTGTAGAATGTCAAAACTACCTTAAGTACTAAATTTGAAGACGATTGGCCCAACTGCTTAGACTATAGTCCAAAATACATCCGTACAGACAGACAGACGGACAGAATTTTGCCAGTAACTCAAATATGTTTCTCTATTATCGTAATACCATGTTTGATTGTTATCTCAATTTTTAATCTGCACGAATACATAACTTGCATTATAATACCTATAATCGGAAATAAAAACAAATATTACTACAAGGTCTAGTGAAAGACAAAAAAAAGATCGAGTTTTCTCCAAATGAATAGAAGCTGAAGAAGCATTTCAACGACGCAAATTTGATTTAGCTAATATTACGCTTCTGGCACATTGCACATACCGCTATCGATGCACCCCTTGCTCTTAGTAATACTGAAGCTTCTGATGTCACAGTTGGGGCAATCCTACACCAGATCATAGATGGATTTCCGCAGTTACGGCGGCAACAAAAAAGAATAATTTTGTAATTAAAAAAAAAATGCTTGCTTGTTTATTTTAAGTGCCATGGACATTTATCTGAAAAAAAGATCTCCTCACCAATTATGTTTTCCAAAAGGATATTAATATCACCCTTTTTCGTATCAAAGTCAATCGAATTTTAATGATGATACAAATAAAATCTCAACATCTCATTTTAGAGCCTATAACTCTTGAGCGCGCATTTTGCGCTCGGGTCAAGAGATCCCCCAAAAGACCACAAGACCACACACCAGGCAAATAAAAAAAAAAGAAAAAAAAGAACGTTCAACAGCAACATAAGAATATTATGACTTATTACCTGAAGATGCTATTATAAAAGTGGATGCTACAAAAACTATACAACAACTTAAAACAAACAGACCTCTTCAGCAGTATACCACGCAGCCGCAGCCATAGGGTATGCTTTCCTTAATCAATATGTAGAGGAGATGTAAAAAAAAAACAAAAAAATCTTTTTGGTTAAAGGAGGCTTCAAACTTATAAGTTGGACGAGCATCATGTGTAGTAGAAGGTCACGGAAACCTACCAAGAGCAATCTTATGCTTACATAAAAATATCTTTGTATTGTTTTACAAGACATTATGATGCCAAACAAATTAAGAACAAAAAAACAGGCACGACCGACCGACCCCAGATTGTCTGCAATGGAGAAAGGAAAACATACAGAAAGCTAAAGCAGGGCTTATGAAGTTGAAAGTTACATTATTTTTTAACTTGGTTAACTAACATAGGTAGTTGAAGTGTTTTAATTTTAAGGTGCTCAGCTCACACACGGAATATACAGATGCACATGCTTTGTTTGCTCACTAAACGTTATTAGTTAGGATTTATTGGCCATTGAGGTGCTCTATTAATTTTTTGGAGCATGTAACTACACCTTTATAGAAGAGTCTTTAAAATAAAGATATCTTCTTGGCTTCTGGTTCTTCGATTCCAATTTAAGATCTGTGTGCTTAGATATAACATTGAAATCTGGAAAGTCGTAGAACACATCTGGAAAAGGTTTGCGCTAACTGCTTTAAACCAGAATTCTTGCCACTGAACTTGTCAAAAGCTTTTAAATGTTATTTTAGAAAAAAATCGTTGCATACAACACGACCCAGACGCTACGATGTAATGGGAGAAAAAATTGTGCCAGAAACAAATCTGCTCCAAGGTAGATTTCATACAATTCTCCAGAATCGTCCTCCCTCGCACACGGGGCCAACAACAAAACAACTTTCCTCTCAAACGCGGATAAGAATGCCTTTTTATAAGCACCCAAGTCTCGTAACTGTATATGAGTACTGGTATAAGACCATAGTCTTGTATAGCAGCAGCTTGGTTTTTAAGGTTTCTGGGTTTAAAGAGCCTTGACAGACTATAGAAAGTTCTGTGGGATTTTAACAGCCGCCCGCGTATTTCTTCCTCCAATTATTATCGGCTGCTACTTTTGATCCAAGACAATTAAAGAACTGCACTACTTTAAATTCATACTACACTACCCTGCCTGATAGTTGGACCAACACTTCCCGCAAACGTAGTCGTAGGCACTATGTACTTATAGTCCCATCATTAATATGGCAGGACTTCATTAGGACATTATAATTTTTTTACTCCGGCTCTGGTGTTCTTTGAAGTTTCGAAGAGGACCCCAATTTAGGCCGATAAATCACCCAAATACTTTTTGGAGTATTTTTCAAATAAGCCATTACAATTCTCGTAATTTAGTATCGAGTTCTTCTTCGCATTGTCAGCAAATGTGGCTCCAATTACGTCTTAATCTTCTTGAAGTGTAGCACTGGGCTAAGGACACTTCCTCTTAGAACACTAGGATTATTTCTTTAAATTCCGAATATACTGTTTCTTGCACAACTGGAACATGTCTATTTTTCAGGTAGGATTTCAGAATGAAACTAACGGGTGGACCATCTAACGGTTTCTTTTGACAATGACACCTGTTTCCCTCTTGAAATCTTGACAAAAAGTCAGTATCATACCTCCGTGGAACGAAATGTGTCGCTTTTCGCTTGAAAAACTTTGGGAAATAATGAAAACTTATATCCAAAGTGAGTGCTGTGTAGCCCAAACAGTGCGTTTTTTGAAAAGAAGTTTTGGCCGCAATGAAGCACCCACAGCCCCAAGCTCGTGAGACCGGTATGGTAGTGGACAACACTCATGGCCACTGTCGTCGTAAGGTGCGCCCAGACCAAAATGTGATTGCTATAGCCGAAAGTGTGAGACCCAATTCACTAACATTAACTCGCTATCTATATCAACAGCTCAACATTTTACGCATTAGCCTGAGGAGAATTCTGCACAAAGATCTCGGATTATTCGCTTACAAGCTCCAATTAACTCAGCAATTGAAAGCACTACCATCCGGTAACATTGTTACCGACTTTTTTTTTTACTGAAATTGAAGACATGGGTTTGGATGACTTCTGGTTTATATATATAAATATGAAGCGTGGACACAGCCCATGCCACAATCGATCTATTTTTGCACCAAATTCCCAAATCGTGTTGTCAGACTAGGCGATGTCAATTTCCCGCTTTGGATTTTTTTTGTGGGTAACCGTAAGGACCGATTTTATGCCAATAACCCGAAAAAAGAACTAAAGGCCAATATCATTCAAGCAATCCGTTAGCTACAGCCCCATCAACAAGGTCTTGAAAAATCGGAGTGACAGAATGCGCTACTACGAAGCCGAGGCAGCCACTTGAACGACGTTGTGTTCCTCCCTTTTACTCAAAGAGAATATAAGGGGCCATTGGAAACCCTTTCTTAAGAAAAGTGTAAGCATTTATAATAATTTTCATGTCCTTTCGAAGAACTTTGGGCTCGTGGATAATCCACCCGTTACATCCATTCTCGACTGCCCTGCTCTTACATGGAACAAAATTAATTTTGTTAATTTTATTGCATTTTTAAGAAGAAACTTATATTTACCCCACCCTGTACATAATTGACAATTTAACTAACAAAACCGCCCTAGACTGATCCTTTTAAGCTTCGTCTTTAGGTATTCAAGTATTTCAGATCTAGCATTTATTATTTTATTTATTTTGTCTACCGTTAGCTATAGCTTGAACCAAATCACTTGGCTAACGGTCGGTTGCGTAGAGAGAGGACAAATATAGTGCGCAAGAGATTTAATGAGAACAATGCCAGAGATGGAATATTTTTTTTGAAAACTGTAAAATAAGACATGATCATACCTCATTTAGAGAAAGTCCTTCGCTGGAATGTGATTTTGTTTATTATTCAAAATTAATAAGATGACCAGAACAAATTGAAGAGAGCTGCGCAGTAGAATGGCCAAGTGATATAAGCTATACATTAAAGCTCTGAATATATCTGGTTCTTCCATTACTGTATGTTCCCAAACCCAGAATCAACTATGATTTCAACGAAGGAGGAGGATTTCGAAACTGTTTGGATAGGTCTTTATCTGAGGCATATAATAATTTCTTCTCTTTGATTCTCGTTGTTGTTAATATTATCTTATTCCATTAAAATTTCCTTTCATTTTCATATAAAAACTTGTGATTGTGCAATGCGTAAATGTTAATGCTGATTAACACAGTTGCCGCCATTAAGTCTCTTAAAAAAAATTTCAAATATTTTAAATTCTTCAATAATTGTAAACATTACTACAATAATAATGTTATTTTATCAACTCCGATCAGATATAAACAAAACAACTAAATTACTTGGAAAAACCCATGTTTTATAGAAAAATGCTAACTGAATTAATGATGAAGGAAAACAAATAGTTTAATTGCTGCCAATGCTAGACATACTGTCTCCGACATGATAAGTGGCAATAGGCTTAGCAATTTTATTAATATTAAAAGATTCAAAGCACGTTAATTGCGGCTTTTTACAAACGTTAATTTAAAACGTTTAACAGTGATAAGTTTGGCGTATTAATTTAATATGTTGAACTATGCAAGTTCATTGTGATTCTTGAAATGAGTTGTGGCGCTGAGTTATTGTTTAATTCTATGAAGATTGCACGTAAATCAATAGATTTACAAACAAATAAAGAAAATATGCATTTATTATTTTTATTTTTTAATAATTATTGTTTAATTTATTAATAACAAGTAAATTAAAAATAAAGAGAAACTTTTAGTTAACATTATAGTATGAATTGCAATCTAAGGAGGATAAAATTTTAATAAATCGTTTAAACTCTACTCAAAACAAAGTATAAAATAACGTTAAAAATAAATATTTATTGAAACATTTTTGACTTTCCTGTATACATTTTACATAGAAAGAGGCTTCTATTAGTGGTTCTTTGCTAAGAAATATGAATAGGTCGACTCCACTGAAATTGTTATATTAATAACGATTTCGCCTGGCCCGATAACATTCGAAGGTATGCGGAGCCAAATAAGACGATCTCAGTAATTTCTTCAGGATCTTTAACTGGTAACTTCTTCGATAGTGACGTTGACTCATGCATAGATATGGGCTGCAACATTTTTTTTGTCAAAAGAGAATTTTTATCCTGAATAGGGTTCAAAGCATCTGATCCAAGGAGTATTGATGTTACATATACACAAATTATGGCAACAATATTTCTTTGTCCCAAAAGTAGTAAGAATTATTATACCAATTCTCAGTTCTAACGATTTGACATGTAAGATAAGTATTTGGCATTCAATTTTCCAATTCCATTCTGCAATATGCTTACACTCCATCCGTACTTAGGAGCGTAATTAAGTTAATGGGACCTAATTCTTTAAGGCATTTACGTACAGTGGGCGGGTCTTTCGTTAAGCGCTCCTTAACTTTAAATTTCGGACAAGATGGCCGCTATCAACTGTCAAAGTTCGGAAGTTCCTATCGTAAGACCCTTTATTTGGTGTTGGTCCGTGCAGCTGTGGGTCATCATATGTAGGACAGACTCAGAGGAGCATTGCTACCCACTTAAAAGAACATATAAGCGCTGTCAGCAAAATGCAAAGAGAAAAGTCTGCCATATGTTAACACATACTAGACCATCCAGATGAACATAACTGGATTCACTTCGAGCAAGCTAAAGTAAGGTTCTATCTACGAACCGCACTATATTCCTCGTCTGGTACGCGAAGCGATTGAAATTAAACGCCACCAAAATTTCAATCGAGACGACAGTTTCAATATGTTGCGAACTTGGGATCCCATCCTAATCTCTTCACGGTCGATCCGATTGCTGCTTCACACCAACAGATATGTATTGAGCTCGGTTTGAAGAAGAAGAACAAGAAATAGAACCTTCTACGCACCGATACAACCAGCAACATTTACGTTGAAAGTAACAGTTTGAACTTATTAAAATTATCAAAATACACACAATACTTATTTTTTTTAGTAAGAATGAAGTACGCCATCACACGTCTTAAATAACAAAGAATTTTCGAAAAAAAGTATTTCGAAAATTGTAGGACCGATACCGATTTTGATTAAATCCTGTTTCTTATTTTTTTTTTAAATGATTTGTCTGAGATTTTGGTATGCAGTTTTTTAGAATTTATTAATATACAACAAATTTTAAATATTTTTTTTAATAAGTTTTAAAAATATTGAATTTCAAAAAAAAAAAAAATCAAAAATTTATTATAAAAAGAAAAAAATATTTTTTTTTTAAATGTTGGCATGCAGAACTTATTTGGCTATCTAGGTCTTTTTAAATAAAAAAATTGATTAACATGCATTGAGAAGTCTGTCTGTCTGTCAGTATGTAAAACGAGCTGCAGCCTAAAAGGCTTAAGGGATGTGTATGATTCTTTTGGCATTCCTCCGAGGGGAAATTGAAATTTTATTTTTAGGGCTTAAAATAAATTTACCTGCCATGTAACCGTTATGTAAAAGCTTCTTTTTCTCGAAAACGGTTCAAAGAATTTTTATAAAAAAAATCAGTGTACTACTGTAGGTATGCATTATATTTTGGTGAAACAAAAATTTAATAGGTGAGCTAAAAACGGTACCTCCCTTCTTCGACTTTTTCGAAAACTGGTGATCCGATTACAATTAAAATTGATATTCAATAAGATGTAGGTAGCATGAATAATTTTGCATTAATTTTTTTTCGAAAACTTTTTTTTGTATTTTTAATAATAAGTTTCCTTAATATTTTTCAATCAGAATATTCCCTCCGGCGAAGCCCTACTGAAACCGAGGCGCACAATATCTCAGTCGTAAAGGAGCCGCTTATCAACAGTTTTACGGATGACGTGATAGATCAACAGGGATTGCCGATCCATTCTGACAAGACAGGTACGAAGACACTGTCTCTCAAAACATCTTTTCCATTACAGATGGTGCAACGTTGAACCACACAGGGCATCCGTAGACAATAATCAGCCAATTGAGGGCTATGTAGCAAATTACCTTTACCCTGCCATAAAACAACTGTTCGTCAGGGCAAAAGCTCCCCTAGCCCTGGCCAGAGCAACCTATACATGTCGGTTGAAATATAAAAACTGATCCAGCCAGATGCCAATGTACTTTACTGCACTTTTACTAGCCAGTGGATGTCCATGTGGCCCATCGATCACTAGCTTGCGCCAGTTCTTTCTCGTATCCCTAGAGGCCCTAGACAAAGGGGTTCTAAACAGGATAGTTTCACATTTTTGGAAGTTAATTTTCTGTTACCAGTATTGTTGAATTTTATCGAAATCACGTTGCAAGAGAATTCTGATAACCACAACTTTTGGAACTTTTCTGTACGCAATTAAATCGTCGGCATACGCATTTGCATGATGTAGACTCCCAATGAGATCGCTGGTGTATATACTAAAGAGAATCGGCGAGTTCACCGGTCCCTGTTGCAGACCATTTTTAATATCAAAACAAAACTCTTGACAACAAACTTACTACCATTAATATGCTTTATAGCTTGTCATAAAGCATATTATTATCTATAGTTGTCATACAGTGGTCTACTTAAGTCCAATCTGTTTAGCTTTATATAAAGACCTTCTAACCAGACAGGGTCGAAAGCCTTCTCCAAATCAACCAAACAGGCAAGCGTGTGTTGTTTCTAAACACTATTCCATTGGATAGCAGATACTAACTTAGACGTTGTTATGACGGTGTTATGACCCGCCTTAAAGACGAACTGGAACTGGGTGCCTGGAATTATATTGTTGTCCTCGGCCCACTTGGACAGAGCTCTATTGAGAACTTTTTCAAATACCTTGCTGATACTCGGAAAAAGACTTATTGACCGGATGTTCTCCGGATTGGAATTATTCTTCCCTTTTTCGTTAGAGGATGCACAACAGCTGTGTTTCAACTTAATGGATAATATGTATTATTTGGCGCGTTGTTGAACAGTGTAGTGTATATGTTTCTTGCATCCTCTGCATCCTCGAGCAGATGTCGTAGTACAATATTGCTGACTTCTTTTTCGACCTTCAAGATGAACAGGGAATTTGGCCCATTTTGCTCGGCTGCGTAATTTTGTAATAGCTGTTCAACTATCTAAGTAGTGCTGTGTCAGTCGATAGTGGAGTGACCAAGACGTCACTAATAAACAAGTCAAAACTTTTTCAGGCCGTAACAACAACTCCATGCTGCTTTACGCCTGTGAAACATGAAAATGATCCGCCAAAATCTCGAGCATATTACAGGCACTTGTAAGTCGCTGGCTGTCTGCTTTACATTCCAGTGGCCACAGATAATTTCCTACTATGAACTGTGGAGAAGGAATGGACAAACAAAAGTGAATGTTGACATCAAGCTGCGAAAATGGCGCTGAGGAAAGCATACAATAACATAGCAAAGCAGAGGTTTGAATGAAATCCCCAAGGTTCACGTTGAGTAGCTTGGCAAAGAACATGGAGGTCAATCGTTTTGGCCGAAGCCCAGTCCCAGAAATTGCGATCATGGTCACATCTTAAACTTAGTTATTTTAATGCGAAAAGTGAGAGATGGAGGGATCTAGTAATTACATTATGATTCAGGAGGAGTTAAAATGTTATTGTGAATGAAATTTCCCGAATACAAAGAAGCAAAGAAATTTCTTCGCTGACTCCAATAAACTTAGATTTTCATATTCACTTTGGGAAATAAAAAATTGTTTGGACTTGGGAAGAACTCTTCTTCTCTCCAGAACATTCGCCCATACATACATCAAGTACTCTTTGCAATGATAAAGGATCTTCTCTTATGGTAGCTTCATCGTCAGCATAGAATAATTGATTCACTTTCGAGTGTGTCTCCTTAATCTCTAGCATAAAGTAAAGTGTAATAAGGAGAAAAGGACTCAATGCTCTTCCCTGAACTTCCGGAACTTTGGTGACTCCTGCGGGGCATCTTACATTTGTCTTTACTTCCTCGTGCTATCATGCAAGCAATACAAAATTATTTAATTATTATTGAAAAAAAACCTCACTTCAAAGGCGTTCAAATAATCGTACATCGCACTCTACAGATATCATCGTCATCATAGTATCTATCACAGATGCAGGTAGGATTGCATTTAATTTATTAATTTTTTTTTTACATTCATAATATCTTTGAAGTTGCAGGTGAATCTCTGATTGAGTGACAGTTTGATTGCGCTTAGCGAAATTATTGTAGTTAAACACGAAGAATGTAAACAATTTAAAGTGGGATTGCCTCCCCATCGAGTAAATGACAAAGAATGCAAGGTCGAACAGGGAGGCTTACAGATGCAGTTTATTGGAAACAGAAGTGTTCGAATGTTATGCTAATTCCAATCACACATATATTGGTTGTTGGCATCTCGAACTGTCATATTAACTTAGTACAGTCGTACAGTTTTATTTTATTGAGTTAACTCCAACGCAATGTTAAGATTTTTATGATTTAACAACTTTTAACAGACATCACTTCAGTAGCAATATTAGTTATGTGTATGAAGTGATGATGCATATTTTTGAATTTTGAAGAGTTCTAGGAAAAAGTAGGTAGCTTTAATGATTCCATGTAAACATGAAAGGGTAATTTGTTGTCCTTAATATCGGTTACTAGAAAATGTTATTTTTTTTAAAGAATTTTTTTTATTTCATTTTCCTTTTTTAGCTGTTTTATAGAGGGTAGTCACGCCTTCGGATTTTTTTTAAGGCATTAAGGATTTTTTATTGCCTGTCTAAACCGTTTATTTTTGAGTTTAACATGATCAAATAAAAGGCACGACTGGGTCGCACGTACTTGCTCTTATGTGCTAATCCTTTTTAAGTGCAGGCGTCTTTTTGACAAAGATTTTATTTTAATATTTTTTGTATGACGTGCAACTTCCTTAGAATCGTTTTGGGGTGAAGCTCGAACGAACATGCGTCACGACAAAGGGATAAACACATAAATATATAGGATTGTTAGCTTTTGCAGTTTTTTAGTGTATTATCTTTCCACTTGCTGCTTACTGTTTATAATATAATTTGCTAATAGAAAGATACAAAGGACTTTTTTCAGTTAAATTTTCATTTTCGTATGGAAAAATTTGAACAACTGGCATAAAGATTCGTCGGAATCAGCAGTATGGCAATAATGCTAGGTAAAGGGACCTTTATACGTCCCAATATGGGACCAATGGAATTTATAAAGGATTTAGGTACCTATAATAAGGTTGGAAGGAAGGTAGGTACTAAAATTAAGATACGCGTTCCAACTACTGTTAAGCGAGTAGGTATAGAGACAATATTAAAAGTTAACACAGTGGTTTTGTTTATTTATAGGAAGGTGTAAACTTTTGTTTTCTCGATTGAAATTTTTGCATTCAGTAGTAATCGAATAGTTTTTTTTTATTTGTTAGTTGTTTTTGTGTGTTTATCAAAGGCTTCCTTATTTATTCTGTGCTTTTATGATGATGAAAAATACTTTAAAATACGTAAGTATGTATGTAATGTAGGTTGTCACTTTCTTTTATTTGACTAATGGCTTGGCTAGGGCTTAGCCGAGC
The DNA here is from genome assembly GCA_963971375.1 of Platycheirus rosarum. NCBI lineage: Eukaryota > Metazoa > Arthropoda > Insecta > Diptera > Syrphidae > Platycheirus > Platycheirus rosarum. The sequence continues at coordinate 29,759,416 of OZ020507.1, forward strand.
AATATGAAATAAAATGTTGGGGAAAAAAATTTATGAATTCAAAAAAACACTACTCATAACGTTTTTTGGAAAAAATGTTGTAAGCCATCTTATTTCTTTTGCTGTTTTCTATTTTATGAATTTTTCATTTCAAAATCGTTCGACCAGTTTTTTCAAAAAAATGTTTTTTTTGAAAAACTTTTCGAAAACATATTTTAATTTTTTTTTTAATATGTCAATTTTAAGAAATCTATAGTTTATACTAGGAGAAAAATTTAAAAAAAAATCTATGGATCCGTTTTCAAAATATTCAAAAAACTAAATATTTTTTTAAAAAAATTATTAAAATTTAAAAAAAAATGTTTTTGAAAATTTTGATAAGCAATATTATTTAAATCATAAAACACTACATATTTTGAAAATTTCATCAAAATCCGTCAATTAGTTGACGAGAAAGTCTGATTTTAAAAAACCGGTCATATGGGAGGTACCGTTATAAAACTTTTTCTGAAAAATCCATTAAAATTAAAAGATAGATTTTGCACAGAAAACATCATTCTGAAAGTTTAATCAAAATCGTAGGATCCGTTTTCGAGAAAAATAAGTTTTTTAATAAAAGTTATATGGCAGGTACCGTTAGTTTTGGAGCTAGAATGCCAATTCCAAAAACTGTCGGGTAGAGCACTCTAAAAATACTATATACCAAGTTTGAATTAAATCGGCCTAACCGTTTAGGCTGTAGATATCGATACGGACAGACAGACAGACAGACAGACAGACAGACAGACAGACAGACAGACAGACGGACGGAATTTCCGGACCCACTTTTTTTGACTTCTCTATCATCGTAATATCATGTTTGATTGTTAGAATTTTTTTTTTTTTTTTTACGAATGCATAACTTGCCTTATAGTCCCTATAATCGCAAGTAAAAAATATATCGTGTGAAGTAATTTGTTTTTTATGTTTATTGTTGAAAATAAAAAATAGGGCATACGAAGTTTTTTGTGCCTCATTTGCATATATTTAAATGTTTTTTTTTTTTTTGTTAAAAAAGAACAAGTTTTTTCTACGAATTGCGAAAGTTAAGAGGATATGTTAAAAAAAAATAACTTAAAATAAGAACAAGTTCATTCCGTGCTTTTTAACAATTTAAAATCTTACTTTATTATTAGACCTGGTAAATTCATTGGAAATAAAAATGATTGCAACGCCCAGCTGGAACGATAACTCCATGTTCATTTGCATGAAACGTTTCATAATACTGCCATTTTTAAGAAGATCTTTTGAAATAACTCCCAAAGAGTTAACTCTTACTATTAGCGTAAATAAACTAACTAATAAACCTCAAAATATTTTTGGTGGGACTTAGTTCATACATTATGGGAGTTAATTCGTTCATAATAATCAACTAAATCCCATCTCCGAAAAAGTGGGAGTTATTTCATTTCTATTTTTTCGAAAAACTGCAAATCAGACAAAAGTTGCAAAGAAATGTTACTAATTACAACGGAGAGTGGACAACTCTTTTATAGACCGTGCATAAAAGAGGAAAATATTTCTTACTGCATTTTTGGCTACGAAAAAATAAACAAATAATGCATCTTGGAGAAGGCTTTCGACACCGTATGGTTAGAGGGTCTTTATCTAAAGCTTATTAGATGGGGCATAAGTAAACCACTGCTATATATGCTTTACGACATGCTTAATGGTAGAAAGTTTGTTGCAAGAATGTAACATCTACTACAACGTTTGATATTAAAAACGGTCTGTAACAGGGAGCGGTGAACTCGCCGATTCTCTTTAGTATTTACACCAGTGATCTTATCGGGAGTCTACCTCATGCAAATGCCGACGATTTAATTGTGTACAGAAAAGGTCCAACAGTTGTGGTTATCAGAATTCTCTTGAAAATTAACTTCCAAAAATGTGAAACTATCCTGTTTAAAACCCCTTTGTCTAGGGCCTCTAGGGATACGAGAAAGATCTGGCGCAAGCTAGTGATCGCTGCGCCACATGGACATCCACTGGCGAGTAAAGATGTGGTATCCGGCTAGATAAGTATCTATATTTCAATCGTCATGTAGAGGCTGCTCTGGCCAGGGCTAGGGGAACTTTCGCCCTGACAAGACGATTGTTTTATAGCAGTCGCCTTGATAGCAGGGTCAAGATGATTTGCTACATGGCCCTCATTAGGCCGATGATTGCCTACGGATGCCCTGTCTGGTTCAACGTTGCACCATCTCTAATGAAAAAAGATTCGGGTGTTTGAGAGACAGTGTCTTCGTACCTGTCTTGGACTTCACAGAACACCAGAGTCGGAGTACAAACACTACTATCCTAACGAAGTCCTATATAACGGGGCCAATATAAACAGGATATATAACTTTTTAATTAAGCTCATTCGACGTCACATTGCAAGAGCAATGACCTCGACTAATGGGCAAATCTTCGGGGCTTACTACCCCCAAGATAAATATTTCGAAAGCACTCGTTCGAGCGGTTTTATGCCACACGAGGCTTTCCTTTATTTAGACAGTCGAGGGCTGATACAGGATAGATCGGCGATCCCGTTGATCTACCACGTCGGTCGTAAGACTGTGGATAAGCGGCTCCTTTACGACCTCCGGCTCAGTAGGGCTGTGTCCGATAGAGATCGGAGGAAATATTTGAACAGGTGCACCAGTTTTGGGTGGCTTAATAACCGATAATTACAGTCGACCTTTATTGCCTATGGTCGGCTTACATGGTTGTAGGGTAGACTTAATTAGGTAGGGAAACGCAGTTGCGGCGGTACAAAAGAAAAAAAATTGAAAAAAAACTGCTGCTGTGGCTGTTCAAGGTTTAAGTAGCATTAGTTTATTTTTGGTTTATTTTTAATTTAGTTTTAGTTTATTATAAGTAGATTAAGATAGTTTTTAAGTACAACAAAAATGAAAAAAAAATTATCAGATGCCTAGCTTTATTTTTTTCTGGGGAAAAATAAAACCCATTAGTATTAACGTTAATATAAGTTGTTCTTAGGCCGAAAGGCAATTAATTAAGATATCGAGATATCGAAAACAAATAATGCAGCTGATTCGTCTAAATATTCCTGCGTTCTTTAGAAAACATTTAATAGATGGAACCTTCAAAACCTGCGTTAGCGCAGGGTGCACCACGGGACCGCACCGCACGCGCTCGCCCGACCACCCTCTTGCGCGAGCTTTATTTCATTAATATTTAACTTTTCAAAGTTTTCTACGTACCTGTACACGTTATACATTCTTATAATTGAATTGTTATTTAAAAAAAAACCTTGATTAAATTTTGGGATTCAGTTCCTTTCAGAAACCTTGTTTTTATGTTTTTCTAAACAAATAAATTGCACGACTGTATCGCACGTATTTGTCTTGTGTGCGGTCACAGCTTCGAATAAAATTTGAAAAATATTAAAGGAACTTCAAAGTTTTTATTTAATTTTCCTGACTTTTGATTGTTTGAAAAAAGTACGTAAAATAGTTTTCAGCTGAAAAATTTAAACGCCATTTTATTTCCTTGGAAAATGTGAGAAACTATGATTTTTTTTTAAATCGTAGTAACGGCTTTTAAATATACAACGGTTTTAATTTAACAACTTTTTTTTTAAATTAAAAAAAAATTATTATTATTTATTTATATTAAACACAAAAATTGCTTACTTAAATTAAAAAAAAATCAAAATATTGATTTAAAAAAAAAACTAAGAAAATTATTAACAATACAAAAAAATTGTTTTCGAAAATATTTTTAAATAAAATTACTTAGGCTACCAACATCTTCCTGAATATCAATTTTGATTGAAATATGCATTGTTGTAATAAAATAGCACCCTGAGAGTTTTATCAAAAACGGTAGAGCCGTACAGTGAAATATAGGGATTCTTTTTTTAGCCGGACAACACCAATTTGGAATAGTTTACCCGGCGGGATTTTCCCTTGCCATTTTGATCTGCAAGCATTCAAAACCAATATTAGTCGACAGCTCCTATCCTTGCCCTCCCTATATTTTCAATGTCCGCGCAGTGTTCTCTACACAAAAAGGGAAACAAATAGTCCCTTTTGCGTGCATAATTAACGCAAAAATAAAATAAACTCTAAAAAATTGCATGCCAAAATCTCAAATTTCTTTTCAAAAAACTACTCCTACAATTTTTGAAATACTTTTCATAAATCCATTATTATTTAAGACTTGTTATGGCGTACTCCGTTTTTACTAAAAATCGTTAAGCGTTGTAGTTTTGACACTTTTTATATGTTCAGACTGCTTTGCCATTTAAACTCTCGACAGCTACTCTCAAAATACGAACCCTGTTGGAATCGTGCGGCCTAATCTCCGATAGTGAACAAAACGTTTGTCCATTGGTGAGTGACTCCCAAAAACTTGAAATGTCGAGTGTAAAAATTCACCTCTCCGACAACTTTATTCAAGACTGTGTCCACTCACTTACGAGTTTGCTCTCGGCGAGAGTCGCTTGAGAGCTGCTCGCTTAAGGTTGAACTATAATTGTTGTAATGGCGCGGACGACGGGGCCCGTACGTAAATGAACGGAAACAAGTAATTCGTATCTTGTGCCCTAAATGTAAGTTTCGAAGAGTTTTGTTAACGGACGTTAACTCCTAAAAACTAAAATTTGACAGACACTTCCGTCCATTATATGGGTAGACGTGCTCATTTGATAAACGGATTGGAACGTTTCGTTCGTTTTTGACACTAGCTTCCGGTTGCTTCCGACCATTAGATACAGTCAGGTTGTGTTTTTGGTCCTGGTGTTAACCTCATTGGAATCGAGTCAATGCACAAATGGGGTATCAAATGAAAGCTTCGACTTTATATGATGCCTCATTTGTGCATTGACTCAATCCAAAAACGCTACCGGAAGTTTTGTACATTTTATGTAATTTGCCATTACTTAAATGGCAAAATTTTACATTAGCTCGATGAGGTCGAGCTAATGTAAAATAGGGCCGCCTCCCCTATTTTTATGAAACCGCATCAAGTACTACTAAATTTTAAAAAAATTTAAAGGCTCTTTAAAAAGTTTCATTGTTACATTATAATATAACAAGACTTATAAGACGTACATTTTTTTCATTAATAATGATTACATTTTTTTAATAAAAAAATATAAAAAAAACATTTGGGGCGAATACAAAATATGCCTACCTGTGTATTTATTCCAACAGGATTCGGGATAAGTACAGGAAGGTAACAAAACCACATTAAAACCTTTATTACTTGCAGACAACTTAATTTCATATTAGCTGCAAATCGCATTGCTTATTCATCCAATTGCCCGTGTATCCTTAGGATTTGTGAATATAAAGATTTCAAAATATTTAAACATCACTTAAGGAAGACCACACCGGATGCGTTTCGTTTCGCCTCATTAACTTCTTCTGCGAAAATTAATATTTTGCCTTCGGACAATCCATGGTAACCTACTTCAACGGAATAACCTAATTGGTAAGTCATAAACAACAACATTTAACGACAGGACTCTGCCATGGATAAATGAGTTTATATCCACTTATGGTGCATAAAATAGTCGTTATTGATATGTCTTTCAGTAGTTTATTATTCATTATTTCTCTTTTTTGAAAAAAATAGAAAATATTAATCCAAAAAAATACCACTCAAAGAAAGTTAAGACATCTACACACACACACAAAAATGAAGTGTCTGTTTTTTATATCAAAATAACAACTTTTTAAAAGATGCATATGAAAGTATATCTTTCCTTAAAACGAAAACACAATTTTTAACTTTTTTGTCTGCCTGTCTGACTATCTGTCTGTTTTTCTGTCTGTTTGTTTCGGCAAATCTCAGAAGGGGCTGCACCGACTTTTACGGGACTTTCACTGGCAACTTTCTGACGTTCTGGGGTTGTTTTAATTTTTTTTTATTTACTAACCGATTTTGACGGGACTTTCATAGGCAGATAGCCGTTATTGTAAGGAGTAGGTAAGAATATTTAAATTACTCCTAGGTGGCGCTGGAGTCATTTTTTTTTAAATTCAAATTTACGCCCCGATCTTGACGCGACTTTTACAGACAAATAACTGATATTGTAAGAAGTAACTAAGGCTATTTTAATCACCCCTTGGTGCCGCTGGGGTCGTTTCACAAGCAGATAGCTAATTTTGTAAGAAGTAACTAAGGCTATTTTTATACTATATATAGTTTTGTAAGAAGGCGCCGGGGTCTTTTTTCGAAAATGTTTGGTTGTTACCGAGCAACGCCGGGTGGGTAAGCTAGTTAATTATAAAATTCATTATAAGCAATATTCATATTGAAATATTCAAATATGAACACAAACATCTTTATAGCTATGAGAAGAGATAAAGTGAGATGCATATGTGAAGAAAATACTAACTTAATCTACGCCAGGGATCAGGATTTATTAGTAAAACATAGCATTGGGGAGGGGGACACCGTACACCGTAGTAGAAGTGTGTACGTTCTTGGACGATTTGTTGAAAGGGTTTATATTTTTATTTTGTAATTATTTTGATGAAAATCAAATTTTATCTCTTGAAAAAACAATTCTTTGTTGTCAACAAATAGCAATATTTCAAAATTTGGCAATTTGACTTAAATTAACTTATAACTATGCATAAATCCTACTTATAATATAAATGTGAATATTTGTATGTTTAGATGTTTGTTCCCCAATCACGCCTCAACGGCTTAACGGATTTTGATGATATTTAGTAGGTAGATGGATAATGTGCTGGATTGAAACATACACTAGTTTATCCAGAAAAAAATGCACGGTTCCTGTGGGAGAGTCTTAAATGTAAAATACTGCATTGCGAGGTTTTTTTTTTTATAATTAACGCGCGCACAAGGGACTATTTGTTTCCCTTTAAATGAACACACTGCGCGGGCATTAGGAAGATAGGGAGGGGAGAGATAGGAGGTGTCGATTAACATTGGTTTTAAATGTTTGCAAATTGAAATGGCAAGGGAAAATCTCACCGGGTAAACCATTCCAAAGTCGTGTTGTACGGCTAAAAAAAGAATCCCTATATTTCACGGTACGTCCGAAATTGGGCTCAAGGGTGAACTGATGGGCATTCCTAGCAAGACGAGTATTACGGGCGAAACTTTTAAGGGGAGGAATGCAGCTGGCTACCTCGAGTGAACATTTTTTATAAAAAGAAACGATAAAATAAGGAAAGACATGAAACATTGCGTCGGTGTTCGAGAGGGGCAATTGTCTCAGCGGCAGTTCTATTTCCTATCAATCTTAACGCTCGATTTTGTATTCTATCAAGCAGGTGAAGCGATCTTTGTGAAGCACCTGCCCACAGGTGGGAGTTATACTCGAGTTTAGGGCGTATAAACGCTTTATAAATTGTAGCCAGATCAGATGGGGAAAAATACTTCTTACACCGATACAGAAAACCTAAGCACTTAGCAGCATTCTTAGCGATTTCAAATATATGGTCGTTCCAACGGAGGTCGTCGTTGACACACATACCGAGTACTGAGAGCTTTTCGGTTTCTTCGATGTAAGTGCCATTCATGGACAATGGCGTTAGGGGTATGTTAAGCTTTAACAACAGAAGACAGCATTGAGTTTTCGAAGCATTAAACTCCACACGATTCCTATTACCCCATTTGACAATGCTGTATAAATCGGAGTTTAATGAGCTTGACATACGGCACCGTTGCAATTGTACGTCCGAAGGCGAAGGACGTGAATTATCGAACGAATATGAAAAGCTGAGGGTAGAGTCGTCAGCAAAACAGTTAAGTGGTTTAGAAGTAACAGACAGAAGATCATTTATAAAAATGAGGAAAGAGTCGGAGACAGAACAGAGCCCTGGGGCACACCAGCATTTATTTTATGGGAATCAGACTTGAATCCGTCCAATACAACTTGTATTGAACGGTCCAGAAGATAGCTTCTAATCCAACGAACAAGAGTATTATCGATCCCAAAAGCACGCATTTTCGATAAGAGAGCTTCATGCCAAACTCTATCAAATGCCTTGGAGATATCAAGAGCAATAATCTTACTTTCACCAAAGCGATGTTAAGATTTGTTCCACTGTTCGGTGAGATATGCCATCAGATCACCAGTGGAACGGTTGCTGCGGAAGCCATACTGGCGGTCATGGAGAAGCTTACGATCTTCGAGATATTTCTTAAGCTGACGGTTAATCAGTGTTTCCATGACCTTAGAAAGAAGGGATGTCAGTGCTATGGGTCGGTAGGAAGAGGGGGAGGATGGGTCACCTTTCTTAGGGACAGGCTGGACAAATGCTGTTTTCCATCTTCTAGGAAAGATTCCAGAAGAGTAGGAGCGATGGAAAAGCTTACGCAGTGGCTCTGCCAGTGTGGAAGAACACCTCTTCAGAAGAATCGGGGGTATACCATCCGGGCCAGCAGATTTGTGTATATCGAGATCTTTGAGAACTCTTGCTACTGTACGAGTGCGGAAAAAAATCTGTCCCATGGAAAAATTTACATTCTCAAGTACAGGAGGGGCAACGTTGCTATGCGGCAGCGTGGAGCTGGCAGCGAAATGGGCGGCGAGCAAGTTTGCCTTCTCTGAAGAGTAAACAATTGGTTTGTTATTGTCGATGAGCGTTGGAACCGAAGATGTTGAGGAGTTTTTAATATTTTTTACAAATGACCAAAAATTTTTACTGCCTTTGGGACACTGCAGAATTTTTTGCCGTAATTTTTGGTCATGCAAAAATTTGGTTCTTTCAATAACGGAGTTGCATGAGTTTCTTGCTTGTTTGTGCTTTTTCCGATTTTCCTCTGTAGAATTGGCTTTGTAGGATCGGAAACTTACTTCTTTGAGCCTGACAGCTTCTTTACACTCAGAATTAAACCAAGACTTTTCTTTAGGTTTAATGCTTTTTACTCTGTTAGGAATAAAAGCACGCATCCCTAGAAGAATCACATTTGTGATCATTTCAGCACTGGCATCAATGTCACTATCGAGGAAGCATAGTGACCAGTTAAAGTTTCGGAAAAAAATATTCAGGCCGTCCCAGTTGGCTTTCTCGTATTGCCAAACGGTCCTGGTGGGAAGTTTTTCTTTAACTGGATGGGTGGAGGTTTGTTTGATTTGCTTTCATGCCTTAACTACTGCACGAATTTCTGAAGTTCGGTAGGCGGAAGAGTTATAGGATTCACTATACTATAAAGAGATATAAAGATTTAGAGGTATAGAGAGACAGTGATATTGGGAGATAAATATATATATATAGACTATAGAGGTATGGAAGTATAGAGATATAGAGATGTATAAAGATACAGATAGAGATTATTTCTAAGATCCATGACTCTAAGATAATTAGGCTCGGGACGTCGTCCCTGGCTGGTCATATTTATCATGAGAGGGTTAGGGTGGTTTGCGATTTTAGAAATGGGTTTAGTCGCTGACTGCATAAGAAACTGGTCTAGCGGCTTGATTTCGGCTTCTTCATAGAGTCGTTTGTTGCTGTAGTGTTTTTGTTGCTGATGGTTGAAGAAAAGTCCAGTCTTGGAGCTGGTTCATCGCTTTCTCGGAAATGGTGTACCACACAGGAAAACTGTAGCTGATAATTGGCTGATGGCGCTACAATCTGAGCTTCTTCAGCCAGCTCGGTCTATAGCTATCTGCATCCAGTTTTACACGTGGAGTTGGTCGAGGCTTCTTAGATTTGTTTTGTTCTTCCCCTACCGTGCCGCGCCACACTGGTGGAATCAAAAATTATACGGGCAGGATTATTGATGTTTATCCGCTCTCTATGACCCAACTATCTGAGATGTTGGACTTTTAATCTTTTAGCCACCATAGCTGGCTACTGATTTGTTAATTCAATTAGGTTTTTCTCTAACATAATAATTTCTGCATAGATTTATTCGTTTTTGTAATGCATCTGCCTTCGAATGTTCAAATAAAAGCTCTGTGCAAATCCCCAATGTTTATCTTTCAATTAAAATTATAGCATCCTCATGTTTGTTTTTAAAATCCGACATAAGACATATTTTGGGCAGTTTCCAGTTTCCTATAACGTAATGCTTATCGTCCTCAAATCTATTCCAATTAGTTGCAATAGAAATATTTCTGACTGTATTTTAATAAAAAATTAATTATATTTTCTGAGTTGCGTTCTTCTATATTCTTGAGTCATTCTATTGGTTCATATTAACATACCTAATGGCCGAACCTTACTCATATTGCCCCATAAAACCCTGTGTGGTAAATACCTGACTTTAAACCTTCTTTCTAAGCTTCAACTTTACCACCAAAGGAATGCGGTTTCTAGTAATCACCGATGAAAAATTCCACAAAGTCCTTTTGTAAAAAGTCATTCCGTATTTTTTATCTCATTGAGAGAAATATCTTAATGCGTCCGAATAGAGTGAGAATCAATTACTTTTAGACTTTCCGAAATCCTTATCGAAGAATGACTCATCGATGAACCTCTGGAAGGAGAGAACAACAAAAACCAGCAACACCATACACAAGCCATGAGGATCATCGGATCGACTGACGACGACGTTATAACTATTTTGCTTCGAGGCTATCATGATAACAGGTTGCGTGTCATGTGGATGTTCAGAGAACACCCAAATTGTCAACAGGAGACCACCGCTCAAAGCCAAATTCTTAAAATGAATCATCTAAAAAAAAATGTTTTTATCGTTACTTTGATGGACAAAAAATTAAATTAAAAAAAAATTGTAAACCTAATCAGCCGACAACTTAAAGGCCTCCTACCACTTAATAACTGACCACCAGTCAAAGATGAAATTCCTCAAATGGAAACACAAAAATATATTTAAGAGCTACAGGTATTTGTTTTGGCATAACGTAGCATACCCTATAAATTTGCAGGTAATTTCTCAATTCAGTGTAACGTTCAGAAAACAAAAAAAAATTAGGTGAGATTTCAATCTAGGATATTTTACTCCATTTGTATATTCATATCCGTCCGCCAGGACAAGATCGTAAGGTATTTTGGTAAATATTTTTTTTTTTTTTATTCTCTAATCGTATTCTACAAAATCGATATTTTTTTATTTTTTTTTTTTTATTATTTATTTCTGTTATTTACTATCTTCTAAAGAATTTAAATTATACTTCAAGATTAATCTTATCATCATCAGTTCCTGAAACCCCGTTCGGGGCATAGGGCGCCTAGGGCGATCGGCCTAAACTCAGATGGGCTGGTTGGTTTTGAGTTTTTGAGATATTACAATTAAACATGACATTACGTTGATAACCAAAAGTCGTGTGCCTCCAAGGAATCGTCCTGAATCTTTTGCTGCTAGAGTTAACAATTATATATGACATTACGCCTCAAAGGAATAGTTTGAAAACTTTTACTGCTAGAGGGCAAGATGACAGACCCAACTGGACACAAATTATACTTCCCTGAAAATGGTGCCATCGTAAGTCAAGATGCTGCATGCTTGCAAAGATCATTTGGTGTAAGATTGAATGCTCTGGACTCTGGATGAAAATGGATACCGCATTACCGCAACAAAGGCTAAATAAATCCAAGTGGTGCCCATTTACTGATTCACTTAGGCCTAGTCTAGATATTTATTTGAATGAAATAGTTCTTCCCAAGTGCCAAAAGTTTAAATACCTCGCATCTATGTAAGATGGACGAAGTGACGGGAAAACCTGATATTTTCCGTGATTGAAAAAATGGCCTAAAAGTTAAAGGGAAGGCTCTACAAGGCAGTTCTTCTTCCATCGCCTTAACCCAATTCAGAATATTAGACAATGTACAATATGCATGAGAGAAGATAAAATAAAAATGAAAGCAGAGTCGCAGAGCGTATTAAAATAATGAAAGAACATCCAAGGATTTGGATTATCGAGAATACCAACTTGGACAAAATAAAGCATGGCCAACTCAACTGGAGTTGCAAAGTAAAAGTTAAAAGGCTCAGTTTAAGAAACAAGAACATGCCACTTTCCGACATTGCCGTGGAACAAAGTCAAGACCAAGAATTCAAGCAAATCTTAAGGTATAGAAAGATCCAAAACAGGAAAGCCTGCCGATTTTTTAACCTGAAGAATCCCATAGGTAAAGCCTTAAGGCGAAGCAGTGAAGTTGGTAAGATGTATTGTCGGTAAAAGAAGATCAATAAGAAAAAATGGGCACGACTGCGTCGCAAGTACTTGCTTTTATGTGCCTAATTACATTGGAAAGCAAAATCTTTGACAGAAACAAGTAGAATTTACGTTGAAAATAACATAGTTTGAACTTCTAAAAAGTATTAAAATCACATTACTTAACGCTTTTTAGTTAAAATAAAGTATGCCATCACACGTCTTAAATAAGTAGTATTAGTAGTACGGATTTTGATAAAATCCTGTTTTTTATTTTTAGTTTTTTGATTTTTTCTTAAATTGGTATGCAGTTTCTTAGAACTTATTTATTAACATCTGTTTTTTTAAATATTTTTTTTTTGATAAGTTTTAAAAATATTGAATTTTCAAAAAAAAAAAAAAATTATTAAAAATAGAAAAAATAATTATTCAAAATTTTGGTATGCAGAATTAATTTGGCTACATAGATCTTTTCAAATGTAAAATTTTATTGAAATCCATTGAGCCGTTACCGACAGAGTCGAAAATTAAAAAAACCGTTATATGAAAGGTACCGTTAATAGACTTTTGCGGTAAATTTGGTTCTGTTAAGATGATAGCTAGTACCAACAAAAATATTCTTAAAAATGTTCATCAAAGTCGTTGGATTTTTTTTCATAAACGGTCATATCAGGTACCGTCATTTTTGGCCTAAAAATAAAATTTCAATTTCCTCTCTTGGGAATGCCAAAAGAATCACAAACATCAAATTTCAAGATAATCGCTTAAGCCGTTTAGGCTGCAGCTCGTTATTCGTATTGACAGAGAGAAAGACAGACAGACAAACAGACAGACAGACTTCCTCATAGTATTACTCCCTTGTTGTGGCGTTCGGGTTATTCACATTCTTACCATGGCTGTAACAAAGTAGTGATACGAATCGATGTTAGCTGCTCGGAAGGTGTAAACATCCAAGATACAAGATAAGTTTAGCAGGAATGTCCGGATGGACAGACCAGTACCCGGTGGTTACCGCGGGGAGGTAAAATAAGCATAATTGAAGCGTACGAGATAGTAACAACACTAGGCATTGCTGAGACTCCCAGGTGGAACATCAATATAGCAGCCAAGCAAAGTGCGAACTACTTGGATATGAATTTTAATTAGCTGTCAAGGTTTAACCCTGTCCTCAAAAACGCCAATTGGCCCTTCCACTGGCTTTCCCATGGCTGAAAAGAAGAAATAGACTGAGACGTACCTGCTTTCTAACAAGCAGCTGATAAGCATCTCACATTGATAGCAATAAAGGAACTATCGGTCTTTTGAAAGAAAGATTATGCGCATCTGCACCAGATTTTTCTCCGACAGGCGGCGCAACAAACACTCCAAGGACGTGCAACTCTACTCTGAAGCCAGAATCATCTCTTCAGAAAAAAGAGTTGGTTGTTTGTAAAGTCGGTTTACGGACGATAATTTTACGTGATAACGTCATAAGAAAACATTGATGGCAGCCTGTTCTTGTTCATGTTCGCCTGGTGCTCAGAATACGTTTGAGATCGATTTTGGTTTGAAAAAATTATCCAAAAACCCTCTCGTTAAATCCACACACACACACCCCTATATTTACACCTACTTTCTACTTTAACAAAACTCCGCCTATTTTGTATTTCTTTTTCTCTTCTAGTTCTTTTTGAATTTGAGTGGAATTATTTTGGGAATTTGCCCCTGTACTTTTTCATGCTCGCCTGGTGCTTGCGATCGATTTTGGTTGAAAGAACCACAGTATCGCGGTTAGCATTCATGATTCATGAATGCTAAGCATGAGTCTTATCAGCATGAGTCATGTTATTTCGTACGTGTAGCCTGTCATTGATTTATAAGACGTTATCACGTCAAACAATTTGGAAAAATCGCCAAAACACTCCAATCAACTAGTGAGAACTAAAAAGGATGACCAGCCAAGAACAACATCCTGAGTCCTGACCCAAGATACCTTAGTGCTGTGGAAATCCTAGAAGAATAAGTTATTTTCGTACCTAAAATCAACGAAGAAGCAATAATCTTCTATGCTGACTTAAGATCAGCACATCTCCGTCTCCGTGGCTAAAAGCCAACTTCCTTCTATCAATCAACAGGACCACCAGACATGAAAAAAATATTGAAAAGGTTTATTAAAAATCATCTTCCTTACAAATTATATTTTTGAAGCTTTTGCATTTCTTAAATAACCAAATAATTTGAATTTACCCTATTATTTTGTGAATTTTCCGTTTCCAACATTAAACATTGATACCTTTTTGCCGGCTCGCACTTACAGGATGTGCTCCTGCTGATACGTTTCTTACAGGCGTTTTGATCTGGCACGCACAAATTGAAGATGTAATCCACAGATAAGTTTTCTGGTACGAAAATCATTACCCCAAAAAAAAAAAACACACATAACCTGGTAATAAGAACTTTACACTTAACATCTTCTAACTGATCTACCTGAACTGTAAGTGATTGCATTGCATTGCATTGCACAAAGGATATTGCAGGATAATTTCCTTATCGCAAACCGATTGTTGCCCAAATCTTAAGAGACGTCCGTATGATGATATAAAAATATCCGGGTGTTCCTAATGAACACTTACCTTTGCTTTCATTACTCTTATCATTTAAAACAAAAATAAAATTGACCTGGCCAATGCCTGATTGCCTCCGGGAAACTGTGATGCAGGCTGTTCCATGTTTTTGAAACACAAGCCTCACCTTCCAAATGGCAAGTGAGAGTTATTTTGTCACATTGACATTTTCAAGCCATAAGGTCCATACATTTAAGCAGAACTACGCAGAGATTAATGATAAAAGGCAAAGTAAGTAATGGCTAATGAAACGAATTTAAGTGTTCGGTACTTTACTTTGAGTTACCTAAATCAGGATAATGTTTCAGGCCAACATCAATCATTTGGAAAAAGGTTTGTATATTCACTCAATCTTTATGCATTCATTGACATTTGGTAAGAATGAAACTCGGAGTTTTTGGGCCGAGGTTGCAAATATGTGTCACACAGGAACTGCATGCTGTTATTTTTTTTACATGAAAATTGACAATGAAATGTCAATGTCACCATAGAGGATGCTTAATAAGCTCGTAGAGGCGCCAATGCGACTTGCAAAATCTGCCTGGTTTTGCTGAGCGAACATGATGCCATCGCTCTGGTGGTCCATATTCTTCGATTTTTTGCATACTGGGTTAGCGACGTAGGGTTTCAGCGTCGAGAGTTTTTTCGCAACTGAAATAGCATAATACCGGAGTCCGACCTTAAGTATAGTAGTAGCCTGCAATCCTTAGGCACTATGGGACGTGGATTTGAGCAAGGAAGCTGCACATAACACCAATAGAAGAATGGTAAGACCCTACAAAGAGGTGACCTTGGTTTAGAACATCAGTAGGGAGACGTGAACATGGTCAGCAAATAGAGGAAGGCTGCAAAGGATTTGGAACTAGCATCGCAGAAGCCATGAATTGTTGTGGTCCCGTGGTGATGCATGCCCAGCCATCGAGAGAGTCTGACTTCGTTCAGGATGGATGGCATTTACAAAAATACTTTTTATTTACCGTCTAACTCTGATGGAAGAGGGGCATCTTAAATAAGACCCACTGACCATAGGGTTTGAATTAAACCAAATTCCAAAGAAGTAAGCACTGAGGCAAGCAGTCCTGTTGAATCGAACAGTTGTGCCACTTCACTAAGGCCTCTTCTCTTCGAGGGTATGGCAGCAGATACTTTCAATTCCACCAAAAAGAAGAGGTTATCAGTTGCTATGTTCCAACGGAATCCAAGTACTTTGGGCGGTGGGGCACCCGATAACAAGCTATGTGGAAAAAGAAGAAGGAATATTGCAAGTAAAATTTACAATTACCTTTGCGTTATAAGAGTTCCATTTCCAACTTAAAATGACCAGCTCTCAGGATGGTACTAACATCAGCAGCCAATTGCTTGTAACTCACTGCCATAGCTGGTAAACAAATGTTCCACGTAAAATGACTTCTCAATTATCACCCGTGCTACCAATGTACATGTGGGATCAGAAACAAGAAGCTGTGCACGTGAACACTGCTTCGTGGACCTCACGGAAGAGTACGGTTCGTTATTGTCTTCTGCCAGAACACTACTACCATTTTACCATAGAACGCGTTAGTAATTTCGAAGCTATGGAACATTTTCTTCACGTCAGCAGCTAATTCGAAAACGCCGGTAACTAAAGATCACATTGACAAGGGACTCTTGTATTAGTGAATGTCATTTAGGGGGACAACCATGGTGGTCCGGGCGGATGCAATGAACCGACTCGGATAACAAAGGTTTTGAGGGTGTTACGGGCAAGGGTGGACAAAGCGGAAAATGCGGAACATGCTGCGGGAAGAGGCGACGCTTGTTAAACAGTGGAGTAGCACTAACGCTAACCATCCCGTGTTGATTTGAACGGCAACCTTCTAGTGACGATAGAGGATCAGCTGCAAAGATGTGGAAGGAGCACTTTTGTGCAGCTAAAAATGACAGACTTAAGGCCTCAATTGAACAACATGCGCAGATAGTCTAGGGATATTGCCAGATCGAGACCGGCGGCCCCCCAACAGAGATAAGAAACGCGATCCATTTTCTAAAGACAAAAAAAGCAGCTGGACTTGACGGTATACACTTTATTAAAAGTAGACTCTGAAACAATGGCAACCATTGTTTTTGAAATGATAAATTCCAAGATCGATTTGTCATCAATTCCGTGTTTGCTGGCAATTGAAGATGGTTACTAATGCAGACGTGATATACATATCTCTTGGCGAACAACATCAATCATGGCCACAGTTAAAGTCAATTTCGTCGAACAGGCGCAGGTGGAATGATCTCGTTTCTTTTGTCGTTAAAGCGAAATGTACCTCCATCAGTGGTATTTGCATCGATTAAACTGAACACCTCTCTTCTGTTGAATGACCAAATATTTGACATCTTTAAGAAAGTGTTTAGCTGTCCTTCGTAGATGCAAAAACAAAATTGTGACCCCGTCTGATCTGGCTGCAGTCAATAAAGCGTAGATTAGACCAAAACTTAAGTTTAATTC
Source organism: Platycheirus rosarum (assembly GCA_963971375.1). Lineage (NCBI taxonomy): Eukaryota > Metazoa > Arthropoda > Insecta > Diptera > Syrphidae > Platycheirus > Platycheirus rosarum. Next base: position 29,776,574 of record OZ020507.1, read on the forward strand.
TCATATTTGGACATGTGTTCCAGTAACTCATTTGAAAGAATTCAATAAAGAGCTTTAAAAATAATATCTGGCCGAAAAATAACAGAAACTTTTAAATCTCTTGAGGACTATCACTCTATTCCTCCTCTAAATACATTGCACGACTGGATCGCACGTACTTGCTCATATGTGCGGTAACATCGTCGAATAAATTTAAATAAAAAGCACGACTTGTTCCTATTCTAAGCACTTATCTGCTTAGTGGCTGCATATGTATCTAAAGGGCGTTTTTTAGAGGTATTCAACTTTGAAATGGAATAAAACAAATATGATTTTTTTAAATTGACATGAAATTTACTTTATTCGAAAGATAATCAGTTAAAATAGTGTTGCCAACTTAAAGTTTTATACCTCTTAAAAAAATACCCTTTAGTACCTATAATCGAAAGTAAAAATTAAGAATTTTCGAAAAAAATGTTTTTTTTTTAATTTTAATATAATAATATAATAATTAATAATAAGGGTTTTTACACACTACGACCATTTTACGGTCAACATAATCGTCCATCAGAGCAATTAGTTCGATTAACTATGGAACGTTTTCACACCACGTTTACTCTAAATGATAATACGCATCCATAAAGACGTCGTACAATGTGTACAGAAGAAGTCATTGCTGCTGTAGAGCGTCGAGGGTCTTCCTCCGAATCAGTCTATCCGACATCGTGCACATGAATTGGATATGTGTCCATCTACTTTATGGAAGATTTTGCGGAAAGATCTTACTTTGCGTGCTTACAAAATCCAACTCGTGCAAGAATTGAAGCCACAGGATCACCCAGCAAGGCGCAGATTCGATGAATGTGCCCAAAACAAGATTGTCGTTGATCCCAATTTTCATAAGCGAATTTTGTTCAGCGATGAAGCTCACTTTTGGTTGAATGGATAGGTCAATAAACAAAACTGCCGTATTTGGAGTGATGATAATCCTCAAGTGTATGTTGAGACACCGTTACATCAACAAAAACTGACTTTTTGGTGTGCTTTATGCGTTGGTGGAATAATTGGTCCGTATTTCTTTAAAAACGATAGAACTTTAAAGTCAACGGTGACCGCTATAGAACCATGATTAATGACTTTTTAGTTTATCAATTGAACAACCATGATGTGCAGGACCTGTGGTTTCAACAAGACGGCGCAACATGTCACAAAAAACGTTTGGTAGCCGCGCATCGCATCTTCTTGGCCTCCAAGATGATGCGATTTAACGCCACTTGACTATTTTTTGTGAAGATATGTAAAGTCGCTCGTCTACGCCCATAAGCCCGAAACGATTGACCACTTAGAGGACGACATTTGCCGCGTAATTGCTGATATACGGCCACAAATGTTGGAAAAATTTATCGAAAATTGGACCTCTAGATTAGAGGTATGTATATAAATTATAATGCCAGAAAATTATCTTTCGAATAAAGTAAATTTCATGTCAATTTAAAAAAAATAATCTTTGTTTTTTTTCATTTCAAAGTTCTATACTTCTAAAAAAAACACCCTTTACAGTACAATCTATCAACATACTTATTGATACGATTATAATAAAGGGTATTTTTGGAAGAGGTATAGAATTTCCTGTAGGGCTAACTGTCAAACCAGCTGTCATACTAATGAAGTGTGTTTGATTTGTTTTGTTCGCAAAACTTATAGAGCACTTCGTCAAGTTTGCGGTGCGCATAATCGTCCATCTTAGCAGCTAATACGCAATACTATGGATCGATTTATGACCAGATTTATCAATCAGAATCAATCGCCTACAGGCGTAAGAGTGACAAAAGACACGAATTAATCGTTCCGACGCCGCGTCGTTGTCAGCAACTCGGTCTCTGCCTGTCCACTACTCAGAAATTTTTAAAGATAAATCTAGGCCTTCATCCACACAATCCAACTGCTGCCAGTGGACGATCAATTGTCGTCGTGTTTTCGGTGAATGGGCTGAGAAACAACTGGAAGTTGAACCATCTTCAACGATGAGGCTTATTTCTGGATTAAAAGGGTATGTTAAAAAACAGATTGTCGTTTTTGGAGTGAGCACCCATCCCCATGAGACTTCATTTAATCCCGAAAAAATCACTGCTTGATGCGGTTTACATGCCGAAAGCGTCATCGGTCCATATTTGTTCTTAAATCCGAAACCGGTGCAGACATAACCGAGACGTGAATGGTGAAAGCTACAGGCAAATGATTCGTGATGTTTTTATTCCTTATGTCATTGAAAATCATTTGGGGGAGAAATGGTTTCTACTAGATGGCGCAACATGCCATACTGCGCGTGCAACCATCACTTTGTTAAGTCAAACGTTTGATTACCGAATCATCTCAAGAAATGGACCTGTGAATTGGTCGTTCGTATATGATCTGACACCTTTGGACTACTTTTTGATACAATTTTTTTGTGGAGGAACGTTAAATCTATGGTCTATGCTGATAAACCAGCAACGAGTTATCATTTAGAAGCCAAAATTTGACTCAATATTGTCGAAATAAGACCGGGTATGCTCGAAAAAGTGGTGCAATCTATTGAACCTAAAATTGTCGCCTCTATAGATAATAATGCCAAAGAATTTAAACGAGATTGACAATGGAGAGAAACATTCTTTTGTACTATTTTTTTTATTTAAAAGTTTCGATTAGCATTTTAGCCCGTTCAAATTTTTTTGATAGCAAGTAGCAACCAAGAGACGCTTTGAAATGGATAAGTTCATTATCAATATTGAGTGTGAGCGTTGAAAATTTGCAGCCCCCAAAAACTGCCGCCCTGGGTAACTGCCTATATGGCTAATCCAAAGCAGGCTATTAGTATTGCAACTGTAAGTTCAAATCATTCTGACGTTCAATTTGCACCACCAAAAGATTATATAAGCGTTTTCCATGTTGCAACTTTTGTTATTCTATCCATTATGTTTACAGAATGACTTATACAAATAACAACTTCATCCAAATCTTAAATTTTCTTATAAATTTTTGCCAAGATTTCTTTCATAAAAATTTCCTCATTCTTTGTGCATTCTGTAACGTCAATGCGATAATCAGTTTTCAGTTTTGAGATTGGAAAATGTGACGAATGAATGACGTTGACTCGTTTGACACCGATTTGACGTACGACGTGAAATTTATGTTAACCCACAATGTGACGCTGGGTGTGACTCTGATCAATGTTATGCTTCAAATCTTGTGTTACGATCAGATAAAGTACGTAAATGAAAAAAAGCTGATGTGATACTCAGACCTACTTGCATGAACATCTTCTGACAGTTGTTATAGGTGATTTATCCATGTTTGACCATTATCAAAGCGATTTCAATTCACGTTTTGCTATTTGCATTTTCTCACTCGTTTTTTGAAAGAAAAGTTGGTTTCGCATTCTTTTGATGAACTTAAGATAGGAGCTGTCAAATTCACTTTTGAATTAGTTATAGGAACGACCACATTGACTTACTTTCCAGGGAAAAATTCCGTCCATTGTTTTAGCTTTTTGTAATGTCAAAGTGACATCAAATGTCAAGTTTTGTCGTGAATTTTATCGCTGCGGGTAAGTTATAATTTTCCAGTTAAATTTTAATAAAATACAAGTCGTTTTTTTGTTAGCAAAGTAAAATTGAAACATGTAAATCCAAGTGAACTTTCCAATGCTGTGGAATGTGGAAATGTCAACAACAAAATTGAAAGATGTAGAGCGATCTTGAGAAAGCAAATATGGGGATTTGAAAAAAAAGGCAATAACATGCTTAATGATCTGTCAATTTGAAATGATAGTTGAAAAAGGGTGAGACAGAAGTAATCACCATTTATTCTTTAAATCTTTGCTGCCAGTTTTAGTGTCAATATTGTTTTTTAACATAAATCATGTTATAATTTAAGATATTTTCCACTATGCGAATGTGGGAGAAATTTATGTCATGCCTCCTATCCTACATTATACTATTATTGAGGCTCATTCATTAGTGTTTTCTTGGCATCCGACATTAATGTTCGCCCAATACTGCGAGCTCACTTAACCAATTGAACCCGGACAGCCATTAATATATTAGTGGCATTGAATTTCTGGCCGTAAACTTCGACCGTATAATACCCTACACTATCTCAGTCGAAACAATTTTAATTGCATGCCCAAAAGGAGTCTTTTTTGTCCTGTTTTTTCTTTGTTGTTGTTGTGTTTAATGGCATTTCGTGTATTCTTTTGGATTGTGCTGTGTGTTCTCATGATATCTGCTCCCATGTCCACTCTCACAATACGCAACAAACAAGATTGCTTCACCATTATGATCACCCAGATCCTCACTATGCTCCACACTCCCAGAATCCAGATCGTGTTCTGTCTTTCATCGCCAACGAAGAATACAAATAAAACAATAAAATAAAAAAAATGCTGCAGATGTAGCTGAAGCTGAAGCTGGAGGTATTATTGCAAATTCTTAATGTACAATACAAACAATAAAGAAATAAATTACTCAATCATGGAATGCGCATCTTAAGGTAGTTATAGCTTTGTTTAAGCGGCATGTGTAAGATTCATTCGCCAATGGATTGCACAAGGCAAATTGACTTCGTTCTCCAGAAAAAAAAATATTTGGTTTTTCACGACCACCAAAAGAGAAGATTTCTTCCAGGTGATTTATTTTTATTCTTTTATCCAGGAAACCCTGACTTATATATATATAAAAAAAACGAAAATTAAGATTTGCATAGGTTTTATAGAAATTATTATTGAAAAATATTACTTTAATAACAAAACAATGTGAAAATGTAAAAGCTTAGCCCTAATATACCGTACACTGAAGCAGTGTTCCATCACACAGAGGTAAATTGGTTGTGCACTCACTTGAATGTTCGGCATTTCAAAAAAGGAGAAAACAACATTGCCCGACAAGGCATTCCACACTCGTGTTGTACGGCTAAAGAAAGAATATCCGAATTTAAGTTAAACTGAGTTAAACAGATGGTCATTCTTTGCAGTGCGAATACAACAGTTGACTTTTTACATGCGATTATAGGTACTATAACACTATGAGGCAAGTTATGGATTCGTGCAAAAAAAAAAACAAAAATTCTAACAATCAAACATGACATAACGATGACATAAGTCGAAAAATGTGTGTCCGGAAATTTCGTCCGTCTGTCTGTCCGTGTGCCTGTCTGTTCGCACCCCTACTGCCTTAACCGATGGACCGATTTGCTTTAAACTTTGTATTTAGTATTTATTTGGTAGTATCTTGAGGAATTTTTTCATTTTTGCTCTAGGTCGAAAAATAACGGTACCTGCCATACAATATTTAACAAAAAGTTTGATATTCTCGAAAACGGCTTTAACGGTTTTGAAAAAACATTCTGGGCTCTAGTTTTTTTTTACATCTTTCAGTAAGATTGAATTTTCCAAAATGTGTTCTATAACGTACCTCTCATAGAACCGGTTTTTTCAAATGCGGTTTTATCGTAAACCATAATCCCGATTTTAATAAAGTTTTGACAGGAATTCATTTATAATTTAATTAATATTGCATTTCAAAATTTTCAAAAGCTTTTCTAAAAAAATTGGTTTTCGAAATATTTTGAAAACGGGTTGATTGATTTTTGTTTTAAATAATTTTCTTAGATGAAAACTACAGATTTTGTTATAATGACATAAAAAAAGATTATATTTTCTCGAAAAGTTAAAAAATAAAACGAATTTAAAAAAAAACCGGTTGAACGATTATCAATATTCTTTTCCTCAATAGACATTTAGTTTTCAAATTTTATTGCATACTTAGTTTTTCCGAGAAAACTTTTAAGTTTTAAATGAGAAAATAGTCACATAATTCTCTACTGCGCCGAAAAAAAAATCGTTCCTATCTTTCTAATTCTTCTACTAGTGCCGTGCAACGTCATGTTGCATTCTAAAAGGCAATGTGCCTTAGTTAAAAATATTAATAAAAAAGCTAATTAAAAATAAATTGCTTGCTTTATGTGCGGAAAAAGGAAAATTCAAATACCCGTTTTTAAAATACCAATTTTTCAAAAAAAAAATTTCTTTTAATTTATTAAAAATACAAAAATAAAGTTATTTGTATGCTGAATTGGTTTGGCTATCTACATCTTCCTGAATATCAAATTTGATTGTAATCGGTTAAGCAGTTCTCGAGAAAGTCGAAGAAAAAAAACGGTTCGACGGGGGGTACCCTTATAAAACAAATTTCGAAAAATTCATTCTAACTGAAATTTTCATCAATTATATTCTCTCTGAAACTTCTAATCCACTTTATTGTTTTACTGACGATGGGACCCTTAGTTTTTGATTTACAGTTCTTCGTAATGGAACTGGAACGGTAGTGTATATTATTATATTAAACTCATTAAATTTAGATCTTGACATTCAGCATTGTCCAATGGGGAATTATTAATCGCGTGGGAATTAATGCTTCCAAAACTCAGTTCTATATGCTTTCGCTTAAGCGTAACGTAGCTTTCTTGCCACTGCCAATGAGTGGCACTTAGATTACGAAAACTGAACAACTTTCCGTTCTAGGTATGTGACCTCAGTGCCTCTACTAGGTAGATTTATCTATGGAGTAGATTAATATGTAATATAATGATAGGAGATAGGACCATTACTTAATAATTTGTTTCTCTCGATTATCGTAGGAATGTCTCCTGTCTCTCCACACACTACCATTATTTTTACCACCAACCTACCTTATATTACCTATGGCGCTACTGTCCGAGGTGAACCTGGGCCTCAACGAAAAAGCTTCTCCAGCCAACTTTATTACCAACACTCCAATGAAATACGCACTTACATTCCTCCTAGAAATGCCCATCAGTTTACCCTCGAGTCCAACTTCGGACGTGATGTTCTGTACAGAGAATCTTTCTTTAGCCGCACAATAAGAATGTGGATTGCTAATATATATCCGGCTCCATTCTTTTCCTCCATTATGATATTCATGTAGTCAAATCTAATGTGCATCCATATCTCCTATCCTCTCCAATCCAAATTACTTAAATCTCACACTATGTGTAAACATTTTAAGGTAAGTCACAATCCCTTTATTGTGCTTTAATAATACAAAAAAGCGGTGTTGAAGGAGGGGCAGTTTGACCCCCGTAAACTACTTCACTGTTACTCTGACCAGAAATTTAAATTTAAAGAGAAATTCTAATTTTTTTCGTAAATTCTATCCAAGTGATGGGGATTTTTTCCAGCAGAAATTTTCAAATTTATGAGAAACTCAAAACTGCTCCTGAGATCTTGCTGATTCTCAGCGTTTGATACACCAACATTTAAACACCACTACTGCTCAGCAGTAAATATTGAAACAGTAGGCATTTTTCTTCTTGCTGATTCTCATCAATTAATACAATGAAATTCATATGAATTTGACAATTATGCAGCAATTTTGCAAGTTTTATAAAAAGAAGTAGAAAATCGGTTGTATTATTACGATGATAAAGAAACCCAAAAAAAACTAGGCCCTAAACTCCTTATGTGCCTTCCTGTTTGTAGGTATTTAGAGCTAGTTCCTCTTATCCTTAAATATAATCCTTTGTGGAATAGTTAGTTAAGTCAGTTAATACCTATGCACGCATTGCAACTAGAAACTTCATAAATGACATCGCGACGGAAGTGATTGAAAAGTAAGCTTTACAAACAATGAGTCTTCAAAAATTATTTCGAATTTGGAACGGAGACCATTAAAAAAAACACCGATCAATATTGACAAATAAGAGGATATAATGAGTTGTAAGTTTTGTTCAATACAAGAAAATATGTAGAAAAAAATTTATTTACACAACTGAATGTTGACGACACTTACATGCAATCACAAGCCGGCTTCTTCAGTAGACACAGCGGCACCGTCCGTTGTTGGCTTCCTAAAAATGTCGGTGACATATATCTATGCCAAACAATCAAGCCTTCCCAAGACATCTGCTCATATGTACATACGACGACGACGTGTTCCCATTGAACGCGGCTCACCTTTGTCGCTCACGAAGCATGAAACCTCAAATGTTTAAGACATTAAAAATACCGCGAAACTAAACAGACTCCTTGTTGCCTGTGTTCCTAACATGATAATTGGCTATGGACGATAATCAGACATTAAGCCACAAGTAAACCATTATCTTAGGCAGGAGGCAAAGGAAAAAAAAAACAAAACAAAAACCAACTCCTGACCATTGGCAAAAGAACATCGAATTTCGATTTGAACAGCAGTTTAATGAAGGTATGTCTGTTTTTGTCTGGATCGGCTCTCTAGCTCCTATTCATCGTGTCTATCCCAGAGTATATATCTTGCATTGGGGAAGAAAGATAAAACAAAAGGCTCAGTGTTTTATGAAAAGGAATGTCCATTATTAGCCGGTGTAGTTCAGACGAATTGTCTGCAAAATAAAACCATCGAACAGAAGAAACCTCCCAAAGAGGCCATTGTTTTGGGAAACAAGCGCGACGACTCTCGGCAGAGGAACACTATTCAAAGGCTGTTTGTCGGCTGATTTACCCTTTGAGTTTATTTCCATTTAGCACATTATGTGAACGCCAGTCTTTTGTTTTTAATTCAGTCTGATTTAGTTTAGTTGTTGTTTTTTAAATTTATTTTTTAATCAATTAGAAAAATGTCGATTTTTTGCTTGGCCATTAGAAAAAGCGTTTTTTTTAATTCAAAAAAGGATAAGTTACCAAAAATACCCTTTTAATATAAATCTTAAAAAATTATGAGTTCTAAATTTTTTCCTGGAAACTTAGCCTTTGTCTGTCTGTTTTTGGTCAACCTACATCTGAAGGATGAGCCAACAGACAGCGTGGAAGATTTTGTTTAAGAGAACATGTTGAATTGATTGCAAGTATTATGATTCAAATGCAAAATCAATGCTTATCTCTACAAAAATTAAATTAAAAATTTATTTTTAAGGCTTTACATTATCTACGGTAGCGCAACCATCAAACTTTTCAGCCTAAATAGAAGCCTCCAGTTTTGTACGTGAAGTTGGTCGGGATCCTTTTCCACTTGCGTATTGTCTTCCTTTATTGTGCCGCGTACACCTCCCCCGGTGTACAATTGAGGGTTGGTGCCACGTCGATGTTTCGCTGTATAGCGGCAGGTTATTTATGTAAAAGCAGAATAAGATGGGGCCAAGTATAGAGCCTTGGGGAACACCTTGTATAATCGCCATTAATTACGAGCAATCATTTATAAACACAGTTCTCTGCAACATATCCATTAAAAAGTTTTCAAAAGCATTGTGGCACTGTGTCAAATGACTAACAATTTGAGGCAGCAACAGCAATGCCATAAAATTAATAATTTCATTCTGAGTAACAATTTCAAATTGACCTTGGATTTCCACAGATGTAGCTGGAATCATTTCAAAGTTGAACTTGTGGGGTTGAGTTACACTAAACAGAAATAAATGATTAAGTACATTCAAATCCAGCACACAACGAGCACGAGGAATAAAAGGATCAAACCTAAGAACAAAATTCAGCAAAAAAACTGTTTTGTCCCAAAGGCAGTAAGAATTCTCCTTTTTCTTCAACGCTTCCCACGCTCGTTTTCAATGACGGCCTATTTCATAAAACTACAAGACTTATAATCTTTTGTGAATTAACTTGTAACTTGTAAATTATGTGCAAATGTTCGTTTCATAAAGAATACCAGTTGACTAAAAACTACAAGTAGCTATGCTTAACTTGTAACTACATGTAAATTTACAACTACGGCGAACTTTTCTGTTTCATAAAATTATTTGCGCAAGAAGTTATTTGTGACGGACTTGTAACTACAAGTGAATTTATTACAAGACTAAAGAGACTAATAAAATGAAGTACATACCTACTACTGAGAAAAAAATGTGTGCTTAAAAAGGTTAAAATAAAATGATCTCAAGTGATGATAGTGACTACGAAGACAATCGGACACGAGAAGAGCGAATTTTTTAAGTTTAAATAAATTGTAAGGAAAGAAGAAGAACGAGAAATGTTAAGATCGCTTAACTATGAAGTATAGCTGCAGACTTGTAGTTCTAGGGAAAATTTTTTTTTACTTGCAGTTTAATCGCTACACTTATAATTTGAATCCGTCGCGCTACAAGTGCGGAAAAATGTTTTATGGAACACAATATTACAACTCCATACTTTATTTGCGCTTGTAGTTACAAGTTTACAAGTACAGCACTAATAATTTTATGATGTAGGCCTCTGCTTTCATCTTTCGAGAAAGCGCTGATTTGCGTGTAGCTCAATTTACGATGGACTAAATACTGCCAGTAGGTATCTTAAGTCCTCCTGTACTTGAGAGCGTAAATGATTTTATGGGACTTATCTTCTTTCGTAATTGTTCAGCTGGAAGAGTTTTACAATTTCAATTCAATTCAATTTATTTAAAAAATGGAGTAAAAAATTATACAATGTCTAGTAGAGTACCGTAAATCGAGACTTAAAATTAATAACAAGTTATTAGAAAACAATAATAAATAATAATTAATTAATAAAAACTTGGTTGTCTGTAATGTAACGTCATAAGAAGAAAACATTGATGATACCAACACCAACATACAGCCCGTTAACTCACACTATATACAATTCCACTTACTCCACTCCATACACTCGTTATTATACGTTTTGTAATTACATGACATTTCATTTCGACGATGATCACCACGAAAACATCTTCAAAAGCAAATTCAACAAACTATATGTAGTGTATACACAAAGACTCCACCTAACAATACTAAAATGCTAGATTTCAAAAAAGGTTATTGCATTAAATAGAAACTGCAATGCCATCTGTTGGAATACGTACAAAGTCTCATGTAAATTTATCATATCCTCTTTCAGTTGTTATAAAAAAGTATTCAATACACAAACCACACATTGTGCTTAGGCCGTTCCGCAGAACGCAAAAAGTAACGTGAGCATGAGTCATGTTTTTTCATACGTTTAGCTGGTCATCGATTTATAAGAAGTTATCAAGTCAAAAACTAAGGCACATTTTTCATATTCAACTTACTGTTGTTTGTGTGTTATTAATATACAGTTGCGGTCAAAATAATGGTAATGCTTATACTAAATATGTTTAAGAACTCTTATTTTCGTGATTTGATACTTTTTTGCAATTGCTTTAATAACAATTTTGTTAAATTTTGTTTTCTGGAGATAATATGTCCGGCGGTCACCAAACTCGTTTCTTAAACCTCAATACACGAGAAAAATAGTTATACCCGGAGGCTTTCGTATTATGATCGTGGATTATTTTCATTTTATTTACTTAATAGCGTCGATTTATCCCTTAGAAAACTAAATTGCACGACTGGATCGGACGTACTTGCTCTTATGTCTTATGTGCGGTCATAACGTCGAATAAAATTTGAAAAATATCTAGAGAACTTCAAAGTTTTCTTCGATTTTCTGACATTTTTTGATTGTTTGAAAAAAGTGCGTAAAATAGTTTTCAGCAGAAAAAATTAAACGCCATTTTATTTCTTAAAATAATGTGATTTAAAAAAAAATTGTTAAAGAATGCAAACTTAAGCACAAAAATTACCTACATTAAATACCTATTAAAAAAAATTAAAAAAAATCACTTACCCGTTTTGAAATTACTGAATTTAAAAAAAAAAAAATTGTTTTTTAAATTATTCAAAATACAAAAAAAAAAGTTATCCGAAAATATTTGTATGTAAAATTGCGTTGGCTGCCTACATCTCGAATATCAAATTTGATTGTAATCGGTTAACCAGTTCTAATTGGTATATGTTTTGTTCTCCAAAACATATACCATACCTACAAAACTGCACTGATTTTTGTTAACTGAGCCGTTTTCAAGAAAAAATAAACTTGTAGTTAACGGTTATATCACAGGTAAAGTTAATATTCGAGCTAAAACAATAATTTAAGAAAAGTCCTCTGTACAATGTCAAAATAACCCTATGTACTAAATTAAAAGATGATTGGTCCAACGGTTTAGGCTGTAGCCCAAAATACATATGAGCAGACAGACAGACAGAATTTTGCCAGTAACCCAAATATGTTTCTTATGTCATGTTTGATTCTTATCTCAGATTTTGTTTTTAAATATAATCGCAAGTAAAAATCATGAGTAGACTCTTTTACGTGAAAATTACGCAGGAAGTTGTGCTTCCATTTGCCATTGAAGAAACATCATTGATTTGGATTTTCCAATAATACAAAACTCAAACACACCAGCAAGGTTGCGAAAGAGAGGATTGAGAATAACAGCTTCAACTTGTTAGAATAGCCTCTGCATTCACCCGCTCTTCATCCTATTGAGTATATTTGTAGTGTGACGTTAAAAAAATGGCTAACCGAGCCAAACTAATATTAAAGAAGGTGAAGAAAGTAGGCGATTTTTCTAACATTTTACAGGCTATATCTAACAACGCTATTATTTTAACTGCCCGTTTCCAAGACAAATTAAAGTTTTTAAGACTCGTTTTATTAAAATCTACTAAACTTTAAATATTTTGTTTAGGTTTTTGTTAATAAAGTTTCTGTCTAAAAGACAAAAAACATAAATCATCACTATCATCACTATAATTTTCCCTATTAGATATATAATAAAATTGAAGCAGTTTCGGCCTGACTGCGCATGACGCGAGAACGACACAACGAATTTGAACAAATCTATTTTTAATTAATAGGATATTTACTCCAGTAACATATAGGACACTTTTTTTTAAAATAAATTAACTAAAAGCTTGTTAATTGACCAAAGAAAAACTTTGTGTGCCACATCACACAAAATTAGAGAACGTATGTACGATCTACGATGTACGTTCATATATATATTTTTTTTTAAATACACACTATACATTGGGTTGTTGCGTACTTCTACTCTAAAGTAGATGGCGTAGGTATTGCAACTTTTTTTTTCTTTGTATTCCTGACGTCACTATCATCTTTTTTTCTTCAGTGAATACTCTATCTTAACATTGAAGATTAAATGAAAAGTACTTATGGCACGTATGATTAAATAATTAAAATACAATTTTTGTTTCCGAGGCTAACCAGCGCACAGCTAGTTAGCTAAATAAAATAATTTTGGGGTATTCGTGATTTCATAATTTCTAATTTCACTACTATTATTTTGACCGCAGAATTACATAAATACACTGGCGCGAATTAATATACCCGGTTTTGTTCTGAAGAGGTGTTCTTAAACGCTGGCAAAACAACAGCGTAAGCATTTCTATATGTTCTATTCTTCTTGTATCTTTATTATTATTTAAACTATTTGCATTTAAGACACATTGCCTTTTTAGAATGCAACATAAAGTTGCAAGACAATAGAAAAATTAGAAAGAATTATTTTCGGCGCAGTATATCGAGAATTAGGTGACTAATTTATCACTTAAAATTCACGGAGGGTCATACCTCCGTGCACTAGGAGTAAGACAAATTTCTTCTCAAAGTGAGTATCGAACTGACGACCTCCGGGTCAGAAGCAAACATTTTACTTTTTTTTTTTTTACTTTTTAATGATTTTTATTTTAATTTAACTTATAACTACTTAAATGCTAGACAAAAATCTTAAAACCCCGGTCGGGCACGACCCTACTTTAACAGAGGTGCTCTGCTTCGCTCCCAGCGACTATGTCTCGGTCGTAGAGGAGCCGCCTATCGACTGTTCTGCGGCCGACGTGCTAGATCAACTTTCAAAATATTCATCTTGGCCCGAAGATTTGTCCATTAGCTGAAGTCATTACCCTTACAATATGTCCGCGAATGAGCTTTATTAAAAAGTTATCTATCCTGTTTGTATTGGCCCCGTTGAATAGAACCTTGTTGGAATAATAGTGTTTGTACTCCGACTCTGGTGTTCTATAAAATCCGAGACAAATGCGAAGGCACTGTCTCTTGAACACCCGAATCTTTTCCATTAGAGATGGTGCAACGTTGAACCACACAGGGCATCCGTAGGCAATCATCGGCCTGATGAGGGCCATGTAGCAAATCACTTTCACCCTACTTTCAAGGCGGCTGCTATAGAACAACCGTCTTTTCAAGGCAAAAGCTCCGCTAGCCTTGGCCAGAGCAGCCTATATATGTCGATTGAAATATAGATACTGATCCAACCAGATACCAAGGTACTTTAATACATGTTTATTCGCCAGTGGATGTCCATGTGACGATCACTAGCTTGCGCCAGTTCTTTCTTTCCCTAGAGGCCACAGCCAAACATGTTCTAAACAGGATAGTTTCACACTTATGGACGTAAATTTTCAGCTTCCAGTCGTTACAATATTGTTGAATTTTATCGAAATCACGTTGCAAGACAATTCTGATTACTTCAACTTTTGGACCTGTTCTGTACGCAACTAAATCGTCGGCATACGCAATTGCATGAGATAGACTCCAATAAGATCGCTGGTGTAAATACTAGAGAGAATCGGCGAGTTCACCGCTACCTGTGGGAGACCGTTCTTAATATCAAACATTGTTGTAGCAAATATCTAATCTACTGCATCTCTTTCCGTAGTCGAATCTTCTTCCACCTCAAACTATTGACCAATTTCACTTGCGTCCCTTCTCTCATAGGTCATGGAAACTTTGTTAACTTTCAGCTTTAAAACGAAAGCTGCAGGAATCTAATCTAATCAATCTGGATCTAATGATCTCACAGAAAAATTGAATCAATCTTTAATTATTTTGGTGAAAGTAAGATTGGATATTTTAAAAGCATTCGATAGAGTTTGGCACCAAGCCCCTACTGATGGAAATTCCTTGCATTTGGACTTGACTTAACTCCTCTTCATTGGATTAGGTATAGCTTTTCGAACAGCTCAATACGAGTTTTATTGGAAGCATATTCACACAATAATGTACATATTCATAAGATAAATGCTGGTGTGCCCCAGGGCTCTATTTTGTCTCCGATTCTCTTCTTTATATTTATCAACGACGTAATATCTGAAACAACTAATAGCCTAGTAAGAAATAAACAAATAAATTGTCAAAGAAAGGACAAAATTAGTTACAGGCTAATTTTTGATATACAGGTTGGTATTGATGTGGCTTACAATATGAGAAACATTCTCAACTTTCTCACGTACGCTAGGTTTGCTTTTATTTCAAAAACAGTAGGCTTTAGACTAAGAAATGTTTCACAAATTTATAGCTGAGTACATTTTACATAAAATTACTGAAAATAGTTTTCACATAACTTTTACCGTTTAGAAGTTACAAAACTTCAAAGTCTTATATGTTCCAAAAAGTATGCAATTTTTTTAATGGTGCTTTCTACCAAACTTATTTAAATATTGCACAACTGAGATAATTTTGTTCAAAAACATTCTTGAAAGTTTATTTATAAAAGTATCCGTGTAGCACTTCAAAGTTTCGTTAAGATACCGAATAATGTGTATACTTTCTTCCACATCACCTTGGAGGTCTAGGTTTAGCAATTTTTTGTAAAACTAGCTTACCCACCCGGAGTTGTTCGGGTATACCATACATTTTCGAAAAAAAAACGACCCCGGCAGGCGTGGCGCCACTTAGTAATAAAAAATAGCTTTAGTTACTTCTTCCAAAATTAGTTATCTGCTTGTGAAACGACCCCATTGGCACCAAGGGGTGAATAAAATAGCCTTAGTTACTCCTTACAGCGTCAGCCATCTGCCTGTAAAAGTCCCGTCAAAATCGGGGCATAAATAAGTATTTTCAAAAAAACCATCCCAGCGCCACCAAGTGGGTAATTTAAATAGTCTAAGTTACCCTCTAGAACATCAACAATCTGCCAGTGAAAGTCCCGTCAAAATCAGTGCAGCCGTTCTCGAGATTAGCCGGAACAAACAGACATAAAGAACGACAGACAGACACAAATTTTAAAAAAATGTGTTTTTGTTATAAGTACTGTATATACTTTTATATGCATCTTGTAAAATTTTATTATTTTTAAATTAAAAATAGACACTTCCTTCTTATTTATGTGTTATAAGTTTGTAAAGCATATTTTTTTTTAAAGCCTACTGTTTTCGAAATAAAAGCAAAAAACTTATTTGTTTGACCTTTGATGATCTTAAAGTTTTCCCACTCAGAAAGCAGATTACTATACTTGGCTGTGTTGAAAAGCCTCCTTGATTTTTCATAAGGTCAGTCAGCTCTGCTAACCACCATACCGAGTTCAGAATCTGTTTGCCTTTGTTGATTGGGCAAGAACTTTTATAGTCCTTTTGGGCCACACTTCGGACGTGCAGTTAAGTACAGAGATTATTTCTCTAGTCACACTACACGAATAAGGAACTCTTTGCCTGGCTCGATTTTCACCTCCCAACTCCCAACTTCAAATCTCTAATGGAGAATCAAACCCTGACCCTTTGTCAAAGCAGTCCGACACACTAAACACTAACCACTAAACCACGGGGAACTATAATTTCCTTTGAAATCAACTATTTAAATGCAACCAGTCAGCAGGAATGGACGACACCTACAATTCTTCCTCACATTGAAATGTTTGGTCTTTGTAGCCAAGATAAGTTTTAATCTTGGAAAACTTGTCATTTTTAACAGTTTCCCTTGAATTTTCTCTACAATCAAAAGTGTAAATAAAACAAAAAGCATTTTTTTATATTTTTTGGAAAACATTTGATCTTTCGTTTTTTTATTGTTTCTCCTTCGATTTCGCTTAACATAAAAAATAATTATGTATTAATAAAATTATAATATAAAAATACCTTAGAAAATATATTTTCAATATTTACAATTCTAGTTGGCAGTTGGCACTGCAGTATATTACATTTCAGAAAAAAAATTATATTTATTATAAATGAATTTCCACTTTTTTGTTTTTTTAATTTTTATTTTTATTTTTTTTTTTATTTTTTTTCACTATTGTCGTTAAATTAATTTTAACAAATAACTTAGAAAAAAAAATTTTAAATATACATAAAAAAATAACAAACACAACAAACAAAAAATAAAATGCACATGAACTATAAACAGAATGTATGATGGAACATAATATTATTAACCTTCCTTTTGCTACTGCCAACTACTTTTTTTTTTGTTTTATTTGCTTTTCATTATTTTAAATATATATTCATACATATATATATATAATATATTAAGTCTTAAGATTTATATATAATTTAACTAAATCACATTTTTTTATTATAAACAATACACAAAGTTTATTACTCAATCAGGTTTTTTTCTTGTTGTTTCTTTTTTTTTCTTTAGTGAAGAGGAAAATTTACATATGTTGAAAACACATTAATTTTGTTAAAATTGTTTAAGTTGTTTTTTTGTGAAAATGCGATCATTAGACTACCAATTTATGTAAACAAAATATAAAATGCGCTTCATAAGTAAACAATTTGTTGGAAAATTATGTAGAAAGGGGTAAGGTAGTGTGACGTAAGACTAAACTGACATGAAGTGCAGGAAATTTATTTGTAGAGTATTTCTAGTCGACCTTGTAGTTTGAATTTACATTATTATAGATATTGCACTAAAGTTCAATACACCAAACGGGTAGTTCTAGAAAAAGTAATCAATGATTTTTTTTTCGAATTCGAACTTTAACATTAATATTTAAAATGCAACAGTAAGGGATAAAACTTGTCCACACAATACATTGATTTTGACAGCAAGACTTCTGATTACTTGCATTTGACAAATATAAATCGTTTTACTTATTTATAGTTAAATATTTTACTAAGATTTAGATTTGACAGTTGAAATTGACAATCGGCTGGATTTGACAGATAAAATTGCAAGTTTTCGTAGTAAAATTGTTTTTTATGGCAATCCATTGACTAGATTACAGAAGTGAATGAACTAGTACATTTTCCTGGTGTTTTGTCATCATTTTCTAAACTCACCCTTTCATGACAGTAATTAAGACGAAATAAGATTTTTAAAATTAATGTTGATGACAAAAAGATAGCACTGATGAAATAACTACAATTTGACTTGTGTCACGTAAATGAAGTAATATCTTTCAACTGTCATACAGCTGTTATAAACTTTTTACTAAAATGTAAGAGATAAATGCCTTTCGAATAAAAAATGCTGCCTAAAAGTAAAAGATTATGAGTGTGTTTAAGACTTTAAGGTCGTGTATATGCAATATTTTTGACAAGGCAGTACATGTGATTGCATCAACACCCATGTCACATGTAAACAGTGCTTTAAAGACAACAGGAAGTTTCTTTAAAAAAAAGGTTCGTCAACTAGACAAAACCAAGTGGAGAATCATATTTGTTTTTTTTTTTATTATTCGTTATTAGTTTCTTTTCCAAACATACTATTTTAAATACGAAAAGCTTTAAATGTATTTATCTTTTGATCCTTTATTGCGGATTAATTGATTTTTTATCATTTATCATGCATGCATAATTTTTTCACCTAAACTGATTAATGTTTTCAAAAACTAAAGAAATAAATCCTTAAATTCACAAACTGCATATATCCTGTTCGTTTCGCTGGCAGCAGTGCCCATATGCGTGTGACTCATGTGTCGTGCAGCATTCGTCCTTTTGACACTAAAAAAGGTCCTTCAAATGAACGTGTGCACCTTGCTGGCATCGCAGAAGCAGCAGCACTTATCGGTAACGGCGCAGAGTTGCACTATTCTGCAGCTGCAGCTGATGTGTAAACATCAACATGTAATTTTTTCCCTCGATCACCATTGTAGTAGAATAGAACGTTAATGGCACAGACGGAGTAGATTTTTTTTTATTGATTAACAGCAACACCAAACTTTCTGTGTGTGTATATAGTTGATTCTATCTCTCCTTTAGTTGTTTTATACTTGTTGTTTTTGTAATTGCTTGGCCAATTCAGCCAACAATCATCGACAGCCACAGCCAACAACTGTCATATCCTGATAGCTCTTCAGCACAACTGACTTCTCATCGTTTAGATACAGCATCGAGATGCCAGTCAATTGTGTTGGCACACAGCATGGCTTTGGTACTTTACCTGGATGAATGTTATTGACTAAGGTTTGTATTACCGCATGGTTTGTTGTGTTCAAATGCTCGGCCAGCGGAAACGGACACTTTCCATGACAGTAATATGCATCATAGCCTGGCGGCGCTACAATCCAATCGGCCCAACCGACATCAGCAAAGTCCACATACAACGAATGCCGTCGGCATATTTCGTCGTTGTTTTTCCTTCTGTGGGATTTTCGCGCATGATGAGCCCGTTTGGGGCGACTCATGTCGCGGGCGGATCGCGATTTGTGTCGACCATCGTCTGTGTAGGTGAACAGCAATGGCTGTTTGTGCGACCATTCTTCGGGTGTTTCGTTTGCACTGCGTCTTAGGCGCACATGATTGTGTGGCGCCGGCTTTAAGTGTTTGGCTGTGCGAACCTCGATCAGAAGGCCGTAGTTATTTTTTGGTGTAGCTAGCCATCGATCGACGGCTGGTTGTACGTCAAAACTGACAACCTCAGTGCTATTAAGGCGGATTTGTTTGCTGTCGAGGAGTAGGTAAACTGGCTCGCGTTTACCTTTGATGCCGACTTTTAAGATGTCATAAACCAACACTTGGTATGAACTTCGTTTGGCTGCTGTTTGTCTGAGACCGCTTATTAGGTCGCGGTTTAGATTGAGTTCGGCAGCTTTGAGTTTCTCTTCTGCCGGTATTGTCTTTACGTCAAAATGTAATCTAAATCGATGATGATGCGGGAATCGTTCGTCGATTTTACTGTCTGGAAATACAATAAATGAAAAAAAAATATGAGTGATTTTTTTATAAAATTTGGGTAAAAATTATAATCAAATCATAATATAACCAATGCAGAAAAAAATTTAATTTAATAAAAGTGTGTGAACGAGGCCTTAGTTTATATACCAAGCTGCTTTTTAACTCTCAATGTTGTGCGTAATTTTTCTGTACTGACTGGCTAGTAAGATTAAAACAAAATATTTTTAACGGGCCGGATATTTACCTATAAAGCATGACCAAACATGGCCTACTGTCAAAACTAAATGAACTGTTTGGTCAGGTTTCTAAAACTATGATGAATAACTATAATGATCATGGTTATCTGTCAGGGATAATATCCCCAAACAAATTTAATCCAACTTGATAATATCCCCGGAGAAGTAAGACAAATGGACAAAATCCCCAACTAAACAATTTATTTTGCCAAAATCCCCACGAAATCTCCAAATCCCCAGTATCCGTGCACATCTTCATTTATGAAGTTAGTTTTAAAAAAATAGAAGTACTTTCTTTTGTGTACATAAAACATTTAGAATTAACTGATACCTTTCTTTCATTTTTCCTTTTCGTTATGTAAAACAATACGAGAAACCTTATTTTGTTCGCATTATTGTAACATAGTACGTTTATTACAAATTATGACTATTTATTTCATTTGCAATTTTGGAAAAAAAACAACAATTATTTCAATAAACTCTACAAACATTATAAGCATTGGTATATTAAATCTTTGGATTTGGATAAAATCTAATACATATACCCAAAACAATTATGTTCAAGTAGTGAATCATGCGGTTAAAACGCGCGCGCGATTTATTCGCATGATTCACTACTTGAACATAATTGTTTTGGGGATATTCACTTGGAGATTTTCGCTGTGGGTATTCTCTCTTTGGGGATTTTGCTGCTGGGCATTTCACTTTGGGGCTTATGGATTTGGGGATTTACTTTTGGGGATTACATCTTGGGGGAAATTATCACCAACCCTATCTGTCATAATTTTAAATATAGCTCTATATTTTCACGTGTCAAAGCGATTCATAATAATATATCTTATTCTTAACGAAACTTATCGAAAGTCACATGTGTACATTATAATCAGTGCTATATGATTGTGTCAGTAACACATGCGATTTTGACAGAAGCTATGCTTAGTCACGTCTGTTATAGATATAGTTGATGCTAGTATCAGAACCAAACGAAACGTTGCTTTAGAACTTAAGATATGTCAAACGATCACGTTATCCATAATGGATGAAAAGGCACCGAAGTATTTGGTATATGTTCTTTATTACAAACACTGTATGAAACCTGTATGTAAAATTTTCCTCCGCAAAATGCGGACTAGAACAAAGTTTTGGTCCGTGGAAAAATTGACAAAAACTTGACGAAACAAAGCATTCTGTTTTTATAGGCAGAAGATATGATTTTTTAATTCTCGCTCAGTTATTGAATTGATGGCTCCGTCCGCTTCGTTCCGTCAATTGGACTTCAACCTTTACAGCCTTATTAATAAAAAACGCTTATTTCACCTTTATTCCACGAGATAATTAAACCATAGAATAAGACTTAAGATACGGATTAAAATTTTCCATTAATAAAAACAAAATGACGTTTACCAAAAACCCCTACTACAATAATTATTAGCAGACTCTGATAATTCTCTGAACCAAAGTTGTCTGAGCGCTCAGATATAAATTTGAAATATGTTCTAGCACTTGGCTGTTACAAATTGACACTTTTTATATGTCTTGTTTGTTAAATGAAGACAAGAGCATAGCAGAGCAGCGTAGAGTAGAGCAAAATAGCTATTAAATTTCAGAGAAAGTAAGACCAGAAATATCATTCATATGATGTGTCAGAGAAAAAAAAATATTTTTTAGTACCAATTCACAACTTTTGATTCACCCTCAGACCTACGAAGTTCAATACGATACATTTTTTTCAATTATATTATTTTTAGAATCACAACATTTATCTCCTTTTGGGTAATTTAAGCTTTTTAATGTATTACAACAAAATTGAAAACATCTGATTTTGACACTTATAATCCAACGTGCTCTCAATTACTTGACCTCAAAAGCACGTCTAGAAAATCCTGCTCTTAGTTGCTCTAACTTGCTCTAGAAAAACTCACTGAACGTTAAATCCGAAACAAATTTTGAGCAGCTTAGAGCAGAAAAATCCTCACTGAACAGCAAAATCTTGCTTTTTTCTGTCTAAGAGCAGTTTAGAGAAGCTAAAGTAGTCTCACTCAACATACGTTTAATATTTTCATAATTTTAAAAAATATATTATATTTTAGTAACTCAATATTATTCTTGATTGGGTTATATTAAAACTATTTCGTAGTTTTTGTGATAAAAAAAAATTATCATTTCAGTTTTCACACAAACTTTTCATTTTATCACTTCATGAACTCGCTTTATGCCATTCTCGAACTCATTATAATAAATTAGTGTCAGTGTGTACTAAAAAGTACTAAATGATAAATGTTGTAGATTTTTTCAGAATTTTTTCTTATTAAAAATGCCTTTTTTATACGTTTTATTAATTAATAATAATTAATTAAATATTCAAGCATACGAAATAGTATAATTAAGTAAATAATAAAAAAAAAATATCGGAAACTGCAGTAGAATGGATCGGTCCCCTACCATTTGCCTTAAGACCCAACCATAATTGAAGAATTGGAACGTACTTTGCCTTACGAAACAGTCCAAATACATTTGATTTGTATACACAACCGGAAATAACTTTAAAAAGTTTCGTTCACTTTTTTCTCACCAAAGAAACATTTTTTTTTTTAAAATTCATAAACATTTCAGAAACATAAACGTTTCTACGTGGATGTTATTCAATTAATAAAAATTTATAAAGGGAAAAAAGATTTGTGGGGACCAATTTTAAAATATATGTTTATTTTTTAGCCTTAAACGCTATTATGGCCAACTGATGATGATTTGGCAGAACTGACAGAAACTTTTCGTTCGGTTTTGTTACTAGCTTCCTTTTCCGTTCGCGTATTAAGGTCTATCTATAATGGTCGGAAGCAAACGAAAGCTAGTTTTAAAACCCGAAATGTTCCAATCCGTTTGTCAAATGACACGTCTACCCATAATAGACGGAATGCCGCGGAAGTATCTGTCAAAATTTTCTACATTACAAACACAATCAGAAGCCAGCTATCATAATTTTCGTCCGTAAAATGGGCTTGCGAGCGAAGTTTACGTCCGTAAGCAAAACTCATCGAAACTTGACGGAACGGAGCAATCCGCCATTTAGGGCACAAGATATGAATTCTTTGAACTCGCTCGTTTATGGACGGGCCTGTCCGCGCCATTACGATCATTATAGTTCAGCCTTTAAGGTTGGGCGTTTAACTATACTTGGTTGCTTGATCCAAAATTAGTCTCAAAATTGCGGTGCTCTTTACGGTATGATTTGGTTGTGAAAAATTATTTATCGGTGTAAAGAGACTTTCACATTTGCTTTGACTTTTTCGAACATCGAGAATAGTATTTATAGTGAAGACGTGATAAAAGTGTATCATTCACAGCAATACACAGATCGGCAATACATTTACACCCTGCAACTCATGTCGCGTGCATCAGATCAACTCAAATACCAGTGTTTTGCTGGGGTTCTTAAACGAGGTGATTTCCTAACGATACCCGAAACGTCACTTCTCGGAAATTGAAATAGTAATTGCTTTGATTCTTCCTGGCTTACCGCCTATACTTAAAGAATGCATCAAAGATTGCACCATAAGATGTTTGTTGAACTTAAGCGACATTTGGTTCCTTTAAGTGACTTCTTGCTGGTATTAAGGGAACACTTCCTAGATCACCTATTATTATAGTTCCATTTTAAGGCTTCAATAAATTGCCTTCGCTAGGCAATTATGCTTTTAAGCAAAATCACATCTTCACATCTCTTCTAATAGCTCATAGACAATTTAAATTTGTTTGTTCATTATTTAAACCCATTATCTATTATTTAGTTAAAAGCACGTGCTTTAATCAAAAGCCAAGTATTGAATAAAAAACTTAAACATTTCAGAATAAAACCGCCAAAATGCGAACCTATTTGAAGAAGAAATTTCTGAGAACTGAAGTGTTATTTTGATATAAATAATAAACATATAAACATATAAACATTCACCTTCAGAAAAACTGGAAACCTAATATATGTATACAAAAACCGAACCTCAAAAACCTAAAACAGTTTATTTAGAAAACATTTTCGAATAAGGCAAACGTCTGCAATCTTGTCTAGTTTTTTGTTTAAGAATATTAAAAAAAATCTAAGCTTTCAAGGATAAGTTCTTCTAACAAATTCCAAATGATCATAAATATATGTAGAAAAAAAAAATAATTGATAGAAAACTTAAAAAGCGATTAACAAAAAAGATTTCTTCAGCAAAAAAAAAATATTTAACCTAAACAAGCTAAATCGAATGTAAACAAAGATTTTTGTTTTTTTCTTTTCTTTTGGTTAATTAAATTTATGTTTTTAAAAAAGCGTGGCGCAGAAATTTTAATTGCACAAAAAATTGTAAAGAAAAACCTCACTTAATTTTAAATAAACAAAACTACAAAAAAAAAACACAACCATCAAGATATTTTTTGAGAAAAATCAGGAAAATACTTCGCTTTCCACGAAGAATCCGATTTTCACCTGAAATACAAAATTTTAATTTGAAAGAAGATTTTTCCTACGAGCGCTTGCTGCTGGTTTTGAGATAAAATAATTGTATCTAATCATTTAACAAATTTTTTTTTTGGTTTTTCAATTTGTCTATCTTCAGGTGGGCATTTACAGATGTGCGAATTAGGATGGTAATAATGAAGTTAGCACGGATTTCGACGGGCTGTCTTTATCAATTGATTATTGTTTTTATTATTTTTTGAAAATTATTCTTTTGTTTATGTGAATTTATCTGGTACGTGCTTAGATGCACGATAGCAATATTTTGGATGCAAAATATCTAAAAAGAAAGAAGGGAAGTGAGACTTCAAAACTTATAGCTTTTTTGAAACCAATTAGGTTTTTTTTTGTTCTGAAAAATTGCCTTGAAAATAATAATAAACAACAAAATCATTCATTCCAGTTGATTTGACACAAAATCAGATTGACATTGACCCAAGATGGATAAAACATCCTTTTTAAGTGGTAAGTGGGACGAAGGAGCTACATTATAATCGAAAGCAACCTTTATCTTAACAAGGAATGTCAGAATGTATTGACCACAAAAATGTTCATTGATGTAGAAATTTGAGGCCAGCAGGGGATCTATCTTAACCTTTATTGACGTTTTGGCATGTGACTTTGACGTTCGGTATTTATATTTGATGTTTGATCCTTTTGATGTTGCAAAATTTTAGGTAAGATAGCGTACTTTACTTTATGGCTGATCTGTGCAAAGGAGAATTTTTTCTAACGAGAAGATAGTCAGCGATTAAAACAATTAGTTGGCAACATGTTGTATTTCTTCATTTTTTTACTTCGGTACAAAAAAAAAACTCATATATATATATATAGATTGCTCGGTTTCGTCAAGTTTTCGGTATGTTTTGTTACGAAACAAAATGGCGCTCTCATTTGCATTTTACGAGCGAAAATTTGACAGCTGGTTTTGTATGGTGTTTGTAATGAACAAATTCAACAGACACTTCCATGCATTCCCGTCCGTAATGGGTAACTTGTTTATTTGACAGATCTGTAGGGAACATTTCGTTAGGTTATGACAATAGCTTCTCTTTCAAGTTAAGAACTAACCATAATTGAAGAATTCGAACGTACGTTCGAAATGACTTTGATAAAGTTTCCTCCAGTCTTATTTCCGTACAGAATGTCAAAAATGCTTGTGTTTCCTTAAGGCTATTATGGTCAACTTATGTATTGGACAGAACAGAAAGAAACTTTTCGTGAATTATATATATAACTATAATGAACGGTATTATTGAGGCAGACCAGTCAGTAGTACATATGGACGGGACAAGTTTTCAAAAGAAAATGAACGAAAGACGCGGACTACAGACCGTTTAGAGGTGTTTTTCTTTTTAAGCTTTGAGCAGAGCACGGAGTACCGCCTGAGTAAGTCTATGTTCAGAATTCTCCGATTTAATTAAGAAACACACTTGAGCACTAATCTGTCATATGGTCCATTTTGCACCTTAAATACAAGAAATAAATTAAACATTAGTTTCCCTAGAAAAAATCATTTTATTATTTTACTTCGACCGACGCCATTTTGATTTTTTTTCCAACCCTGTCATTTGTCAAAATACAAAAAATATATGAAGTTGGCAGCGCTCAGCCCTTAGCACATAGAGCGCTCTCCGAGCTAGCTCTGATTGAAAAAAGAAACACAAGCTGAGCGCTCAGAGCGCTCCCATTTAAAAAAGAAACACAGATCATTTTTTGACCGGTCAGTGCCCTACTCTGAGCTTAAAAAGAAAAACGCCTTAAGTGTAATTCCACACTAAGAACGAGAATAAAAAATAATACCTTATGGCAATAATAGCGAACTGCTCAGTTTCGTCAAGTTTCGATAAGTTTTGGGAAAACTTGGCACCATTCCATATGCTTCCGTCCATTATGGTTAACTTGATCATTTGACAGTTGAAAGTTGATAACATAAAAAGTTAGCAAGGCTATTAATTCAGTTTACTTTCTTCGATTTAGTATCTTATTCCAGTATTTTAATACATTATTCGCAGATGAAGGCCTTTGTCCCACAATCAGCACACGTTAAATGCGTACAATGAATTTTTGCTGCTTAAATCAAAGTGAAACCAATACATCACAAAGGGAAAACTGTCAGTTAAAAGTTATTAAAAAAAATTTTGACAAACTTTTTGACTAAATTTCAACTAAAAGCCAACTTACTCTTAGCGCCAAATGACCAATCAATTCAATTTGATTAAATAAAACTAACTGGTATGAAATACAAAATGGTGGCTAACGCGGGAAATCATAATAAGCATACAAAAATTAATATATGGTGCTTTTAAATTGAAACAGTTTAGACAAGTTTAAGTTCTTAAATGATTTGCCGCAGACCCTTAGTTTGCGTTTGTTCTAAATCATGACTTTTGAATTGAAAAGTCAAAATATCTAAGAAAAAATATGAAAATAGGGTGTCACGTCTAGAAACGAAAGCAATAAATAGTTTGGCAAATTTAAAAAAAAAATTTTTTTTTTGAAAATTGTAATAGAATAATCGAAACAACTTTTTCCTGCGTCAGACAAAAACAGGCAAATGTTAATTTATTTTATGATTATTCAATTTATTTCTGTTTTTCGAAGAAAGAAACCACAAAATGTTTTAAGCCAAAAATAGAAATCTAACAGCCAGACGTGGTGAACGCACCAAATTTATGTGAAGTTCACAATAAGTAGGACGAGTTGCCACGGTAGCTGTTTATAAAGATGTTGCATTTATTAATTCGTTAAAATATCAAGCGATTGTTTTGTATGTTGAATATATAAATTCATATTTTTTTATGATTGTCAGCCAAAATTATGCTAATATTTTGAATATGAAAATATTTTCCAGTTTGAATTTTTTTTTTAAATTAATCTTAATACATTCACCGGCTTTAATACAAAAAAACAAGACATCATTTGAATAAGTATAGATACTTATATACATATATACTTATTTTAATAGCTTTTAACTCTCTTATCAAGATGTTATAAGATATTTTTAGTGAAGGGCAGGGAGTGGTAGTTAAATTTTCGAATGACTAACAATATCAAAATTAAAATAAGTAGTTTTGAATAGAATCCGGTCAAGTAAGTAATTTGTAATTCAGTTGCTTAGTAAAACACCAACAAAAAAAATCATTCCTTGTTAACATAACAACAAACAAAAAATATAACTTTTGAATTAAATTTAAGACTTGTATTCGGAAGTGATTTTCTATCGATATCTTTATTGAAAATAAATAAAAAAAAACGTTTGAATTGGAGCCATATTTTTTTTCTTAATCGTTAATATCTAAAGTCCTAACCACAGACCACAATGCGATCTTAATAAGAGAATAAGATCAAATTAATAATATAAAACCAACAGCATATTGTTTATAATGATTTAAATCGAGTGCTTGAAGTCACAGAAATTACTTTAAATTTGGCCTCTTTTAAGTTTATGAGAAATTTATTGTGATTGTGAATTGTGATTCATCTTAAAATTCATATACAAATATTGAGCCACGCCTGTTGTCAATCTGTGATTTGACGACTAAGCACCACTTAAAAGCTGATATTTGATAAACAAAAATGGGAGAAAATTATGCATACGTATGTGTATATTAACATCATAATCTTTGTTATAAATTAATGATATGAAGTGACTGTCCAAAGACAAAATAACAAAAAGTACTATTTTTTAACGAATACATTTCTGCTTCCTTCAACAAGGCGAATTCAAAATAGTCCAAATAAAAGCAGAACCAAAATGGACGGAGACGGAAATATCCGTAACTGAGCGAAAACATAATATTTACATATATATATTGATTGCTCTGTTTCGTCAAGTTTTCGTTTAGTTTTCTACGTACGTAAATTGCGCTCCCGTCTGCTTTCGAGAGGCGAACAGCTGACTTCGTACTTGTAATGAAGCAAATTTTAGACCTTGCTTACACGATTCCTATTTTCGGTTGTTTCTTCATTCTTCTTTTTGACACAAATAGTAAGAAGTGAAGAAAAGTAGAAAGAATAAAGCAACCAAAAAAATAATGACAATTTAAAGACTTTTTAGGGATGGGTATTGATTGACCCTTCTCGTTTGACGTCGTCTGGTCGTTTTAGAAAGAAAACGCTAGAAAACTGTTTGCAAACATGTTTTTTAGTGCAAATATTTTTTTTTAGATTCTGTTAGAATTTTACAAATTTCATTGGAATAAACAGCGCAGTTGTTGAAAGAAGAAACAACCCAAAAGCAGAACGATGTAAGCTGGGTCCTAAAAATACTTCGGCGCTATTCCGTTCATTATGGGTAACGTTTTCATTTGAAAGATCGAAAGGGTATCACCGCTTCCAATTCGTCGAATAAAAGTCAGTCAACGTGCCTGTGATTGATCAATTGGCCATAATTGACTTTTAGTTGACATTTAGTCAAAAAGTTATTCAAGATTTTTTGAACAACTTTCAACTGACAGTTTCCCCTTTGCAATGTATTGGTGGCAGTTTGTCGTTCAATGGATTCACTTTGACTCAAAGTTAGTTTA
Organism: Platycheirus rosarum; assembly: GCA_963971375.1. NCBI lineage: Eukaryota > Metazoa > Arthropoda > Insecta > Diptera > Syrphidae > Platycheirus > Platycheirus rosarum. Next base: position 29,805,523 of record OZ020507.1, read on the forward strand.
AGCATTGAAAAAGCTATGTTTCGTTGGTTCTAACATACGCTTGCATTTACTTGTGCCCAACTGTCAAAATTAAACGAACTATTAAGTTTTTTAAGAGCACGATGAATATAATAACCATGGCTATCACTTTCTGCGACTGAGAGATGCCATATCTGTCAAATTCGAATGTTTCAGTGTGATTCAGTATAAAAAACTTCATGCTTAACGAAACTCGTCGAAAAGCGCATGTGTTCACAATAGCCAATGGCAAATGACTGTGTGTTTTGGATTATTAACACATGGGTTTTGACAGTAAGTCATACTTGGTCAGGCCTATTATAATAAAACCTGGAAAGAGTACAGTATGAGTATTCACATGAAAGTGGCCAACAACCTGCTAATTTGCGAATATTAGTCAATTTTGACGTTTCGTCCAGAAGAGTTTTTGTATTCTTGGTAAAGTAAGAATTAGTGTGTGCGAAATTTTGAAATGAAGTTATTCCTCTTTCTTATTAAAAGTGTGGGTGGTATGAGGAACGCAACTAGTTTCCAATTTGTAACAACCCATGATACACAAAAATATCAGGTATGCTGGTATGATGCATACAAATCGCAATCTTGGTATTTTCTGACGTCACTATCATCTTTTATTATTATTTTATTTCTTAAGTGAAAAATTTATCTTAGAGTTGAAGATTTAAGCGATTTATGAAAACACCGGCAAATTAATAAATTTAGTTATATTCCCTAGGAACAAAATCACACGCAATGTCAGCATACCTTATATTTCTGTGTATCATGGAAGCAACCAAAATGAAGACAAAATTCTTTGCTTTTTTTCAATAAAAAAATAACTGCAGTTGCATTTGTTTGTTAACTCTTTTCTTTTTAATCGTTTTGAGTTTAACATTCAGGGCGTCCAATGCGTCGACTTAAAGTCAGTCAACGGGCATTTAATTGGTCAGTTGCCCCTAAAAGTAAGTATTGACTTTTGTTGACATTCTGTCAAAAAGTTGGTGTAGATATTTTGACTAATTTTCATCTGACGGTTACCCCTATCTTATGTATTGCTGACAGCTTGTCGTTCCCAATCGTTAAATCAAAAACCCAATACCCAATACTTTAATCAAAAATGAAGAAACCATGACATTGATATCTTTTGCAATCTGATTTGACAGTTAAATTATATTTTTATTTAGCTAACATGTGTTCTTGATGATTGATGAAGTTTAAATGTAAGTATTTGTTGTTTTCTGGAGAATATTGCTCGCATATCTATCCATAGATAAGAAATAAAATATATATATATATATATATATATATATATATATATATATATACAAACACGAATGAAAGTCTTTCATCTCTTTCATGCCCTCTGATCTTGAGATCCAAGCAAATAAGCTAAAACGTGTCGCAAGTTTTTCAAATTAAAACGCTTCGAATTTGAGCTATGATGTTGTTGGCCGCATGAAAATAATATAAACAATACATTTTTTTTTCGTTTTTAATTTCATAAATTAATAAATAAATCACTTCCTCGAAAAAATAAAATAAAATAAGCTAATGTCAGTGAAAGAAGGTATTTAAAAAAAGAGTTACCAACCACTCTGTTTCAGTTTATAAAAGTCCCTGTTCTTAAACTCTCAAGTACGAAATCATAACTTGTTGTGTCCCATTTCTATATATAATAATCAGTGTGTGAATCCTGTGCAGCTACATAATATGCTGCCAGGAAATAATTCAATAGCTTATTAGTTTAACAAAAGATGTCGTTGACGACAATGAAAAAGTGAGTTTCGGAAGCAGCTATCTTGATTAGATTTATCAAATATATAGCCGATTGAAACACATGGAGTTTTTTTCGTGCTTTCCGTCGGGAAAAGAAGAAATAAATTAGACCAACATTTTTTTAATTTCACTTAACTTCCTTTCGTCTTATATTAAGAAAAAATTCCTTAGAAAAAACATTCCTAACCCCAAAGTAGGTTCTATGAATTATCCGGAATTACACAAACTATTTCCTTGATACTTTCAGAGTAATCCCGGCGCCTTTTTTTGGTAAAATATGATAATTCTCCTAATCCTAATCGGTAGGTACTTTAACTCGAGTGGGTATTATCTTAAGCAACACCTTCTTGCAAAAGGATTTTTACAATCTCTATACAATGCGCATAATTTTTGTGGGAATTTAAATAATAATAAAAATATTTTCAAGGTCATTTGGACGAAAGAAAATGAACCTCAGCTCTCAGGTAGAGCTGATGGTATTTTTATTTGTATTTACACCAACAGGTGCTTCACAAGTGTGAAAGTGTTGGTGTATACTATTCAAGCTAAAGTAATTTCCTTCCTGACAAAATGAGTAAAAATTGAGTTAAAATGAGAAAATTTAATTGCAAAAAGGACATTTCAAGTCAAGAGTTTTAGGAACATCCAAAGGTTTTTTTAATCTTCGACTCAAAGTGATAACTCACAATAGCACAAGGTTTTGGTTCTTTGTAAGATTTTTGATTGAGGTAAAAATTACACTTTTTTTTTAAATAAAATAATTTTAAAAAGAGAAGAAAAACTGAAAAAAAACTCACCTTGATGTGTAAAACTTCTCACTGTATTCGCTGATTTCGTTAATAAGCCAGGCTTAGGAATATTTACAGAATCCAATTCTTCGCCCATAATTTGGGCGTAGAGTTTCTTCATTGCTTCAGGTATGATGATTTTTGATCGATCAATTTTCGGCGGTCTCTTCATGTTGAACAACGACAAGAGGCTATTTTCAATTTCGACTAGAGTATCAGGATCAGGTTTTTTAGCAATCACTGTGCTTGTTATATCACTTAAACTATTATCATCTACAATATCCACTTCACTAATATCATTGATATCACTGTGATCTCCATCATCGATTGTTATTTGATCTTCTATAGGTGGCACTGCTGTTGATGATGATGACGTTAATGCTGATGATGATTCCACGACAATATCAGATGAAGTTGATTGTGTTTCTTTCGTTGAATCCATTTTTTCGGAATTCAGTGTCTTTTCCTTAACCAATTTGTTGCTACTGCTGTCTGATGAATGACCACTGCTACTAACACTATCACTTAATTTATTATTTGAATTAAAATTATCAATCACTGGAAATGGTAACGATGGAGATGACGTCGACGACGATGACGATGACGAAGACGACGATAGCGGCGATGACGTTAACGTATACGACGATGTCGATGCTTCCTCTGTGCTAGCAACTTGAACGATGGGTTTTATAGTCGCCAGCACTATAAAGAATAGAAGCCATGCGCCCATGGTCGCTTGCAACTCTGCAAAGGTAAAAAAGAAATTGGATTCAAAATCTATTTGCAAATTGACACTATCGCGCTTAAGGTAAAAATATCCTCAAAAAAAAAAGAGAGAGATGGCTATACAGGAATAAAGGGGTTCTAACCACACTACAAACCCACACACTCAACAATCACGTAACATAGCCCAAGGATCTCGAGAAGGAAGATCCTTTGACATATTTTTTTTGTTGCACCTTCATATCCATCAAGTGCCTTTCCAGGTTCCTAGAATTTCTACACAATTTAAATCATAACGAGTAACGCACTATCCTGGTGTAAGCGTATTAAAGTCATAAAATCTTCTTACAGGTAGGTTGCAGAAGTGTTGAAAAAATCAAAAAAAAAAAAAATCGCATCCTAAATACCTGTTTGGAAATCCCGCAGTTTTCTCAAGTGCGGTGCGCCTTTCAGCCTCTTACCTGGCTTTTGTGTAAGGATATTCCTTGTTATTATTACAATTCCTAACAATGGCCCGTTTTTGTTGCCCATATAAAGGAATGCGAAATTATATCTTTTATTACTTTTACTTGTGTTTCAAGTGGGTATTTAAAGCATGTGCCAATAAATATCTCAGAGCTCTCAACTACTGAGGCCCGAACCGTAGTCGGTGTCTTCTTGTTTTCCTTAGATTTGTATCTTTTTTTGTATCTTGCTGAAAAGATACATATAGAAGAACGCACGTTCAAGTTTTCTAGTTCACTCACTAGGAGTTGGGTGTGCCTGGAACGCATGGATAAGAAAACTGCGGTAAATTGATTGCACCTGTTCGGTATAAGAGTGCGCACATTCATATATGTATGGTGGTTCACTTAGGAACTAGTTTATTTATTTATTTTGTTTTTCGCTTCTCTTCTCACATAATAATGATATTTTATTTGCATTTCTGTTTTTATAGAATGCGAGTTCTTTTTTTTTATAATTTTCTAAAATGATGGCCTAAGTAGAAAAATAATATTCATACACAATCATTCATTTTTGAAAGTATTGTCAAACACCAGTTTTGTATCTTTTTTTTTTTTTTTTGATTAGAAAGTATCTAATGTCAGTCATAGATATACAAATTTAGTTTTTTGTCTTTTTGCCTAATAAATAAAAAAATAAATTCATTAAATTCCAATAATACAAAAAAAAAAAAAAGAATAATCTCTGGTTTTGTATATTTTGCATATTATTGTCAGTTTTAGACGTCAGAGAATATGTAATTGCGCAGTTGAGATATTTCATTCTTTAGAATTCACCTGTTGGCTTATAAGTCAGGTTGTTTGATTGATCATCTGCGTGTGGTCGAGTCATGTCAGAAGGAACCTTTTGTAAAGTTGTGGGAATGTTAAAGTGAGACGAGAATAAGGTTGTGATGGTTGGATTTTGTCTTATAATCAGAAATAGTCAAGTGTTAGGAGGATTTCCATGAAGGGTTTAAGGCGCCTGCTTCAAAAGTTATTGCTGATAACACGTGAAAAATTATTATAGATTACTATTTAACAATCAAAGTGGCACACATTTCATTTGTGTAACCGGAAACCAACAAAACTCATCGAATTTGGGTTAATTTGGTTTTTTTTATGAAACAACACGCACTCAAAGGATTTTTTTTACCCTCAATATGAAGAAGACACATTTTAAGCATTAGGAAAAGCACGGTGTAAGTACATTCGTCTTGAATTTATATAAAAAAAATCGCAAGCAGAGAAAAAGACAGAGCCTTGGAAAGAAAGTGCGACTGGTCGGTAATTTGCGGATGAAGAAAAATCGCCATTTTTGGGATTTAGCTAGATAAATGCTTTTTTTGAAATGGTTTGAACAAACCTATATATACGAAGAGGTTTTTCCAGAGTAGTAGCGGGGATACCATCCGGATCAAGGGCTTGATCATGATTTGATACATCAACTAAAGTATGCCACTTGATAAGTCAAATGCAAATGATTTTCTGATTTGAATTATCCTTTATGTCAAAAATATTAAATTAATTAATTAGCACCCATTTTTGTTTACGAAAAACAAAAATGTTTTACGAATCAAGATTGAATTAAGTTTAATTGAAATTCAACATACATATGTATTATTATATGTAAGTGCTTCAACTATTCCATAGGGAGAATTTAATAAACGATCCTAATATGCATCTATTAAATTCGTAAGTAAAATACTACAGCTTCTTTTTACTTGCGATTAGGTACTATAAGGCAAGTTTACGATTAGTGAATATTAAAAAAAATCGAGAAAACAATCAACCATGGCATTACGATCAGACAAGTCTAAAAAAGTTATTGAGCAAAAATGTCCGCCTGTATGTATAACAAGCTGCAGACTAAGCTTAAGAGATTACCTTCAAATTTGGTATGTTTGTTTCTTTTGCCATTCCTCATGTAATATAAAGAATAATGGTACGTGGCAAATAAACGTTAAGAAAAAAGCTCATTTTTCTCGAAGACGGTTCCAACGATTTTGATGAACATTTTTGATACTTTTTTAAGAATCAAATTTACCGGAAAAGTCTATTAACGGTACATGTCATGTAATGTGTTTTTTTAATTTACGACTTTCGTCGTAACTGCTTATTATATTTCTAAAATAAAATTTTATGTTTGAATAGATTTAGGCAGCCAAATGAATTTTGTATGCCAACATTTTGAAGATATTTTTATTTTGACTAGGATTTATAATTAGTTTTTGAATAAAAAAATTAATTCTCTTAAAACCAATCAAAAACATATATTTAAAATTTTATGATCAGCTGTATATTAATAAATTTTAAAAAACTGCATACTAAAATCTAAACTAAAATTAAAATACAGAATTTTATCAAAATCCTTCCTACAATTTTCGAAATACTTTTTTTTATAAAATCCTTGTTATTTAAGACGTGTGATGGCTTACTTGATTTTTACCAAAAACCATTAAGTATTTATTTGGTAGTATCTCGGGGGGTATTTTTACAATCTTTAACACAAAATTTTGATTTTTTCACAACAATACATCTTTCAGTAAGAATGAATTTTTCGAAATTCGTTCTATAACGGTACACCCCAATATATTTAATTTGGGATACAAACGAGGGTTCGTATATGTAAAATGCTTGTTGTGCGGTTTAATTTCCTTAACTAAACCTAAGTTTGCAATCAGAAATATAGTCAAAACGGTTATGGATATGATGCTGTCAAAACATTGTTTAAAAAAATTTAAAGCAAGAACAGAGAAAAATACATAGAAATATGGCGCTGGAAGAATGACTGTTTGGGGAAGTTTTTCGACGTTCCAGTTTTGAATAAAGAAAATATTGAACAGCGTTGGATATATTAAAATTCTGTAAGAAATAAGTTACTATTTACTATCAAGAATGGTTGCCGTTTTTATGGAAATTAAACCAAAAAAATGGAACCAAAATACGCACTAAACCCAGCCAATGTAAAGTCAAAACGCCGTGAGATAAAAAAAACTATCTCCAAGAAATTTTAATAAAAAAACTATGCCATGCCAATTTACGTTTGGTAAGAAATAATTTTCAAAGAATTATTTGAAAAACGATAATTTCCATAGATAGATTTTATTTTAACTTAAGTTTTTCAAGAACATCTAAACTGATTTCAAAGAAATTTACTGCTGAATATAAAAAAGTTATATACTTTTGTAGGATTTATCATTTCCTCGCAGGATGTAGTGTCCGTACTTGATCTTATGTGTGATCACAGCGATTTTATATTCGATTTTTTTGGGGGTTTTGATTATTCGAAAAAAATAAATAAAATAGTTTTCAGCGGAATAATTTAAACGCCTTTTTATTTCTTTGAAAAATGCGAAAAAGTCTGAACTTTGTTTTCAAAATCGTAAGAACGGTGTAAACAAAATTTTTATTTTTTAAACTTAAGCACATAAACTTACATTAAAATATTACTTTTGATAAAAAAAACCTTTTTCGAAAATAATTTAATGCGAAACTACTTTGGCTACCTGTGTACATTTTTCTGAATATCAATTAAATCGTTAAACGAGAATGTCGAAGAAAACGTATGCGAGGTACCGTTTTTAGCCCACCTACCATATTACATTCTAACGGGGTGAAAGTTATAATGAATAAATATTTCATTAAATTTAAATTAAATTTAAGCTTTATACTATAACACGCTGATACGTGCGAATAAGTTGCAGTTTTTTTATTATTTGAATTAATTGAAATTATTTTGTTTAGTTAATTTTAAAAATTCAAAAGATACCTAATTAAAAACAAATATTTCCACCAGTTCTTAAATAGCTCGTACATTACATTACATGACTCAAATTATGATGAAATCTAGAGTTTTGCTGAGGATATGCTATTCTAACCCAAAACAGAAATGTTTCAAAAATTCTGAAAAGAAAATTAAAAAAAACTGCAGCGATTAATACGTGAAATCAGATTATGTGATTTTTGATTTTCAAATGTAATTTTGATTACATCATCAGCCACATAGGGTGAGACAAAAATATAGTATAGTTTTCGAAAAACATCAATTTTTAATTTATTCAAATATAATTAATTTAATTTAATAATTATATTTTTAAACTTAACTTCTACACTTTGTCTGCTAGTATGACACTGATATTTACAAGACACTAGTAAGAAGAATTAAAAAAAGATAGAATGAAATTTAGATAGAGAATTAGGTGCCCTTTTCTCACTAAAATCCACGTACGACGCAACGTCTAGCTTGTACTAGCCATTTGAGAAAAAAAAATACTACACGTTCTGTAGATTGAACCCACAATACCGCAATGTCTGGATAACCAAGCAAAGCAGAAATATTAAACGCAAATTATCAGCATCATATATGAAGTTTTGACGTATGAGTTCTACTGCATATAAAACAACATTTGACAGATATCATTCTTTATGGTTATTCCAAATTGTGAATTTGAAAATATGACGTGAAACATATGAACACTTTAATACTTGACTAGTAGGTTGTCAAAGTGACTTTAAATTAAAGTCACTGCTCACATTTCAATCGCGTTAGGCCCAGGTTGGCAGGTTTCCTTAAAAATTAACACAAAACTTCATTTTGATTAAAAGTGAATAAATAAAATAAAATAAATAAATAGAAATTAGTTAAAAACGTCTTCTTTTTTTAAATTATAACTGTGAAGAATGAACAAAGTGAAGAAATGACAAAACTTCAAAATTTATTTACATATGTATTGCTCACTTTAACGAATTTTCTGTTTCCGAGAAGGTATTCCTTTATTATTAATCCAATATTCTATTAGACCTTGAGTTGAAGGTCTTGAAAAATTGAGTTAAAAAACTTTGATTAGGAGCTATAAGTTTGTGGTCTGTATAAAATAAACTTGACAATGCAACACTATACAATCTTCCTAAGCATAGAAAAAGAAAAACCATACACTTCCGAATATTCCTCTTTCTGCTGTGGGAAAACCCCAAAAATTCTGAATGAAAATCTTACACATTTGTAGATTTGATCTGGATATAATCAAGCCAATGAGGAATCTACCTAGCATTTCTTTTTGAGGAAAACCCAGAATAATACACTGTTTTTTCTATGTGGTCTTTAATACTCACTGTCCTGCGATTGAAGCCTATCCATTTGGATGAACAACTAGACATACATAGGCTTATGTAAATAATTGTACAAAAGTTTTAAATTCTATTTTCACTATCATTTTTAACAAAACTAAAATCAACTCTAAAAAATAACATTTCATGTACCTTCGATCTACTTACACCATATAACTAATGCAAACCGTTTACTATCCTGGGAAAATCCTGTTACCAATCAATGGTTTTTAAAATAACGTATAAGTAAGTACATCTTATATCAGCATTTCCGCTGTGGAAAACCCCAGTTATTTTAATATTTATGTTCAGCATCTGTAGGGCAGTTCATTTGGGTTTCTTAATCTCGGTTCAATTAAATTTCTTCTGCGACTAGTTTGTGCGGGAAAATCCATAGTCCTTAACGAAATGCTGAATGAAATCAAATGGGAAAATCCCAAAATTTGACTGACATTCCGGATTTTATTATGTTTATGAGGATTATTAAATCTAGTGGCTGCGAAATCCTAAAGGCAGTTACTACAAAAATTCAAACATCTTGAATATATTAAATTTCTTCTGGCATGGAAAATCCATGTTTTCTTAAAGAAATGCTGAATGAAACTAATTTGGGAAAATTCAGTCAACCTGCCACTGGATTTTATTATATCAGGATCATAAAATATTAGGGATTTCGTAATATTTGGAGGAGGAAAATCCCACATACAGAGGTTGATATTGTGTTTTTTGTTTGTTGTCATATAGAAACATATGTTATATAATGTATGTAGATATTAAAAATTCAAGATCGTTGGGAGTTTTCAAAAAGAAACCTCAATAAGCAACAATTTTGTTTATTTTAAAAATGAAGTTTGGAAAAAAATTAACAAAAGTTTTAGGTTTTTTTCAAACAAAACTTGCATATTAATATAATATCCTTTATTTTGAAAATCCAATTGCAGATAACATTAAGGTGATACTGAAAATAAAACTAATTAGAGAATAAAGGTTTCGACGTCAATTAATAATCAAGTATAACTTCTTTAAGATTACTCCAAAAATATATATAATTATTCAAAGATTTCTTCTAAGTCATGTGCTTTTTCGATTAAGACAAATCTATTTACATAATTCAAAAACAATATTTTTCAAATGAGTTGAAATCTTTCAGCTAATATAAAAAGCTCAAGCTTAGTCGATAGATACGGTTTAACAATTAAAATTCCAGTTTTGCATCGATATATTCTAATTATAGTGAAAAATATTTCCAGCAAACATTTAATTATTGATAATTAAAGTCAATTTAGTAATTATAAATCTAAAAATAACAAAAGTATAGTTATGTAACACCATTCAATCAATTTATATATTCTTGAAATGTGAGCAATTATATTATGTTAAATAAATTATTATTAGAAATGCTTTTAATAAATATTGAACAAAAATGTAGAATATTTTTGTAACTTTATGGATAATCTGTAGGTTTAACTGTAGCTAGTTATTTAGATTGGTCAACTTGTTTTCGTAGGCTAATGACGTGTATTCCTTAGGCTGTGTTCCAAATGAGGTGTCAAAAGTCTATCAAGCAAAGCATATTGATATTGTCATAAGGAGCCTAAATACCCAGTCAGTTCTAGATTCTTTTGAATTTTAATTTAAGATATCAGCTCATAAGGTATTTTTTAATGTATTTTTTTTGCTTTTATTTTAAGGCGGGAAGTGGGATCATCTTATTTCTAACGATCCAAAATAGTTTAAAAAATTTTATTCTGCTGGCGTAAGTTTATATATATGTATGTATGTCAAATTTTGTTTAACAAATTTCGATCAACTTAATTCAGTTTAACGAAATTTTAGAACTCTGATGAATTCAAAATCATTTCTTCACCAAGTTTTAAGACGTTGCATGATTTTGCAGATTTGGAATTTGGGTTGATCCTCGAAAATGGAGGCCTAACGGGTTGAATCTTGGTTAATATACGATTTCAATTCTTCAAATAAGTTTGCTGACAGAAATTTATTCTCGAATGGAAAAACGGAAATTCGAGGAAGCCTGTGCGTTTCAATATATTATTATTATTTCTTTTTCAATATCAAGTTCTTGTGTGTTGATCTTTAATTAAGTCCAGGAATTGATTTAATTTTCGATAATTGGCTTTTTGATGATGTGGATTAAGATAAGGCTGTGCTTAAAGAACGTCGTACCGAATGTCAGAATGTACCAGCATCATAATTATCCCTGTGGGTCAAAAGTTTCTTCCTAACTTGAAAAAATCATAACTATACGCTCTAGAAAGAACCCGCCCTGTAGAACGGTAAACATATTTCAGATTTTTCTCGTGGCGATAAAACTTTATAAGTTTTTCAAATGGTGGTAGATTCACAATACCGTCAATTAGTAAACTGATATTCAATTATTTACGACGTAATAGTTGAATAAACACAAATCATTTTAGGAAACATGAATATAAAAATTCTCTAAAATAGTTTTTTTTTAGACTGAGATATTCTGGATAGAGATTTAAGATATTTAAGGTGACTTAAACGGCGTAACTGTTCGTACTACTTCATTTTTATTTTTATTTTGTTTAATATGTAGCATTTCTTTGTATTAATAAATTAATTATTTTTTAATTTTTAATTACACAATGTTATAGTTTCAAAGGTTTTTAATGTAACTCTAAAAATTAGAGAAGAAATTCTTATAAGAGCCGCTTTTTGTTCAATTTAAAGTGAAGTACTATTGCACGATATGATCATTGCTAATGTTAAACACATAGCACTCTTTTATCTATGTAGATCTGTGCTTGTAGTATTAGTTTATAAAACTATAATTCAGGATCAATTTCAAAAAAAAAAAAAAAATTATGAATAGAAATATTGCGCTCTAGCCAAACTTAACAGATACAGATTCAAAGTTTTGTTATAATTTCCGATTGCAAAAAGATTAGACGGAAAGTCAAAGCAAGCAAGCCTATAAATAATAAATTTAAAGCTCTAGAAGATAACTTTTGATAAATATTTTTTTTTCCAAAACTAATAGCTTAAATTAAAAAAAATGCTACTAATTCTATTAATAAACTTATTTTTGCCGACGGAAAATTAGCTGCATATTTTAAGAATAATGTAACTTTACTTTAATATCCTTTCATCGGCTAAAAGTTTTACATAAGGGATTTTGAAATAACTTTATATCTTATTGGGGATTGGATCGAATTCAACGATTTGAGAACATTTCTATAGAATATTTTAAGATACAGCTAATTTATTAATTGATCATAATTCATAATGGAGCTTCCAAAGTATATTCTTCCCATGAGTGCTTCTCGTTGGCTTATTATTGAGCCATTTTAGGTCTCTTTCAATTTCCTAGATCTGAAGAAATTTCTTCAGTCATTTTGATGGAGCTAATAAATGCAACAATTTCCGAGTCAAGCCTTTTTTTTTTTTTTTTTTTTTTTTTGGTTACAGAGTTTAGAATTTTTTCTGATAAAAAAATGAAGTTCTCGGAGTGATCAGAAACTTGAATTGGTTAATTTAATATTAAAATGTTTCATATATTAGTTTTAAGCCTTTGCTTTCATTATCTGCTGATATTGAAGTGAAATTCCTTTAGAAACTTTCGAATTGTAGATCTTATCAGAAAATGTATCTTGTATTTAACTAGAATATTTTTTATCAAAATCCTTGTAATCGTTAATGTTTTTTCCTTGTTTAGAGAGGGTGTAGAATATTCTTGCAATATTTCTGGTAAAATTCGTCTAAAATGGAAATGAGATCTAAAAATAATATAGGTTATCTTTATACAAATTTTTCTACAAAAAGACATGTCATATCCCTCGGTTATAACAACTGTAGATCACTGGAGCAGTTAAAAAAATGTCAGAAACAAATTGGAGCATTGATGTGTTGATAAAAAAGGAACAAAGAATAACAATCTTTTAATTTAATAAATAGAAAAACATAGGTAAACATTAAGTTGGTTTTCGTTCGGCACAAGCCAATTCTAAAGATGTTTTATAGTGCCAACATGGTTTTTAAGCGACATTCTATTATACTTGTAAAATTTAATAGGTGAAAGTAACATTTTCTTGCAAAAAATAAAGTTATCAAACAACTATTGAAGTCTGATAATGGGGTGCCAGAAGGCAGTATCATGTGACACATACTTTTTATTTTGTACTTAAATAGTGTACATCACATCCAGAAATGAAGCAGTGCTCGGAATTTAATCTCCAAGACATTAAAAAAATCAACAACAGCATAAAAATATGTTTGAAGAAGGAAATCAGTTTTGTGTATTAAATCCTTAGATGGTTTGGAAGATCAAAAATAAGATTAAGATACACTAAAAAAATCAGCTTTTAAAGAAAAAGTGTGTCTATATTTGAAATTTACAATTGCAGGTTGTTAAAAATGACATTTATTTAAATGCCTTAAACTTTAAGACGGGTAAGAGAAAATGGAAATGAATCACTAGAAACCGTACATTTCAGTCGAAAAATATACTGTCAAAAGATACTTCGAAAAAATTCAAAGTTTGTTAATTTAAAATATTATTGCTGTGCTCATTATTAAAAATGCTCACAAATTAAAGACGATGACAGAAATAACATAAGCTTTTGATGAAGGACTCATCTATACAGTTTCCCAATTACCAGACTGATCAATCAATCCAAACCCAATTGGCACTTGGAACTTTAATTTTTGTTCCTAAAAAGATTAATTTCACTTGCTCATGTTGTCTACACGATTTTTCTTTCTTCCGCAATATCTCATTAACTTTAATTTAATGAAAGAAAAAAAAAACTCTTTCCCGTACAAATGAACTAAAATCCCTGACCCTTACCAGACACATGGGTCAATATTTTTATTCACTTAAAACTTTTTAAAAAAAGAATTAACAAAAAAAAAACTTAAACCTCAAATGACTATAGATATGACTAAAAAATCTATTGAAATAATGTATCTAATTGAAAAAATTATCTCATCTTTTAACAAATATACAAATTATTGTATCTCAAAGATAGTCTGGAATGGAATAAAAATAAAATATACTGAAAACCACAAACTACTAACCACTGACCGACCGACGGCGACGTCAATGGCGCCCAAATTTTATAACAGCAAACTCAATCGGGAAATTATTATTATTTTGTATATAGAGAGAGATAGATATTGATTTTATAATAAATTTATTTATAAAATTAAACAAACTATAGATATAAGCAGGTGAATGAAGGTTTCATTTTTGTTCAAGGCATTAACTCTGTGTGAATTGGAAGTGGAAAGTTTTTTTTTTCTCTAAACATGTAAATAAAATATCTTATAGATGGAAACAAGAGTCAATTAATAAAAAGAGAAGAAAAAAATGCTAATAATTGTTATTTCTCCATCGATTTTCTAAGAACTTTGTGTGTTAAACAACCGTGTTTACCAACTTCATAGGTTTAAAAATAGAATTGCATTTTAATGATTTCTATATATATTTTGTTAAAACAATTTAAAGCCACAATTAGAGCTTGTGTTGAGAAAATGGTTAAAATAAAAAAAAATCAACATTCTAGAAAATGTTCTGTAATAGATCAGCCAATAAACAACAACAACAAAAAATAGTAATAAATTACAAAAACAAAAAATATCAACGAACAAAGCGCAAAGATACTTTACTAACAACAATCTAGCCGAAACCAGTCTAAGGCTTCTTATTTTAATATTTTTTTTACGAAGAAAAGAGCTCATTGCAACAACTTGCAACTCTTTCCTCTCCATCAGATCACTTTGGTCGACGACGAAGTAGGTACTTACGAGTATTTAAAAACAGATAGAGATATACCATATACTACTATCTATCTATGAAGTAGCTAGCTAGCTAGCTGCTGGGTTGTCTATACATCAAGTTTAAAAAGCGACAGCGACTTTTGCATTCTTACATTCTTATATCGTGCAGTTTTGTTTACGACAAATACATTTTTTTTTGTATTTTTTTAACATTAAAGTATATAGTGTTAATCAAACTAGAAAAATAATTACAAATATTCTTATAAAAAGATACAAATGATGGGCAATCTGCGTGTGTGCGGCGGGAAAAGTGCGTGAACTATCAATCTACTAAATATGTATCTATGTGTAATTATATATTCAACAAGTATCTAACACTTAAACCAGATGACATTATTCAAAGAAACTCACCTCAGTCTTATATTTTCTTGTTTTGTCCGCGTGCGCGTGTAAAGTATTAAATATGTAAATTAACAATAAAAATAGTAACAACGTCTTGTAATCGTTCTACACTTCATTTACAAAATATCGTTGATTTATCCATTAAGAGTTTTTATTTATTTTTTTGTTAAATTAATTAAATATTTTGCTTAGATTTATTTCACACTAATTTTACAAAGAAATTTATTACGTTCTTTTCCGACGGTAATGATATATGAAAAATATATAGTTTTTAAAAACTTTTTTTCGCCGTTGTATTATTACAATAATAATTGTCACAAAAATGCCTAACAGCATCTATGAAATAATTATGATCACTAATTACTGTTACAATCATGTCAGTTATAAAAACGTAGTAGTAGTTGTATTTTCTTTTCACTTTGATGGATGTAACTCTGCAATAATAATGCAGCAACAACCAGAGTGGCAAGAGCAACAGCAGGTGCATTAAAATATGTGACAGCGGATAAAAGTAGTTTTTTTTTTTGCTGGAGTATCTTTGAGGTTTTTTTTGAGGTTGTGTATCTCGTCCGAGAGTTAAGAAGAAAAAACGGTATTTTTTTATTAATTAAGTTAAAAAAACAAAAAAAAAAACACAAGGGACTTGTTGGCGCTTTTAGTGGAATTTTTTTTAAACGAAGATTGACACTTTCCTTTTATTATGCAAAAACAAATACCAATTTATAAATCAATAACTTTTTAATAATTTTTTTTTGTGTTATGTGTTGTTTTTACTTCATGCGCTTATATTTTGATTTCATTTAACTTTTTCTTCTGCATAGTTGTTGTGTGGTGATGAGAGATGTTTTTTGATGCATTTGTAGTAGTAGTAAGACATTTATGTAGAAATTTTCACTTCAGTGTGTTAAAAAATTCTTCGTTTTTTTTATTTATATTTTAATATTTAAAATGCACTTAGTTGTAAAACTTTTTAATTGATTTGCTATCTTGTAAGCAATGATGTTAAAGATCATTTTTTTGTTTTTGTTTTTCGATTGGGTAAAATTTAGTTTTGAAAAAAATCAATAGCTCACGGGGTTTTGTAATCCAATTGTTGAGATTTCGAATCACAATTTTGATAAAACAACAATTTTTTTTAAAATTGTACAACTTTTTTGGTTGATTTTTCACGATTTTGAATTTATTTTTCCTTGCGCAACTTATTCTTCGAATGACACAGTAATTAATTAATTATTTTTTTTACAAAAAAAGATACTTTCTGCGTTAGCATGTATCTCAAAGCTGACTTTATTAAAAAAGAAATATTTTCTTGTTTTAGTAAGTATCTTTTGAGTTGAGCTCAGAGTTATAGTGTTGGTGTATGGCGAATGTATCTCAACGGAATAGATTTAAACTCGATCAGGGCTGTAGAACGACTAACGCCTATCTGTCTACCTGATTCAATAATCCAAAGTGTATACTCTCCTCGTCGTCTAAACACATCAGCAGCAGCCAGAGCCAGTGTATACAGCTACTGCTGCTGGATGATCACTTCACTTGTTCACTTCACGTTGTTTAACTTGCTGCTGCTGCTGCTCTGGGCTGCTTGATCGTTGGAGTTCCGTGACTCCTGTTACTCTTGTTTGTATAGATAGATAGATGGATGGATGTATCTGTGTGTGTGAGTTTTTTTTCATTCCAGGCCATCTTGGAGGTATTTTATTTTTTCCTTCTGCACTGCACTGATCCATCCACTGATCGATGGAATGGACTCAATTTCTTTGTATTTGTGAGCGAAAATTGTTATATTAAGTTTGTATTTGTTGAGAGAGATAGAGAGAGAAAGAGAGCGAGTGAGTAAGGGAATAAACTTTTATACTCACCCATACAGAGATAGAAAATAAATTTAAAAAAGATACTTTTTCAGATGATGATGATCAAGATGGTATGGTAGTGTGTTTTTTTTCTTGATGCTGCTGATCTTTGCTGAGTCTGATCTCAAACCCATAAGATATTTTTTTTGTTCTTCATTTTGCTCTTCATTTTCTTGAAATGTATTTTTTTTGTGTTCATCTTCTTAATTTTTGTGCATGAGCAACAAGTAAACACATTCCATTGAGATGTGTTTCCTAAAAGATATCTCTCGTGCAATATATCATCAATCCAACCAAAGTTTAGGAGTGGATCGTATGATAAACTAAAGGTATCTATTAGCATGTTTTTTTTTTTTTTTTTTTTTGTAATGAAGATGCGCTCTGTTGGTGATTTTTGGTAGGAAGGCATGTAAATTAAGTAGACATAGGTATTTAGTATAAGGCAGAGATAAAGCTGAACTAGTGGATTGGAATTTAGATTGATATTTAGTTTGATAACTATCGGATACATCTAATTGAAAGTTGAGTTGTTTCTCAGATTTTATCAAAATCTTAAAAGTAGTCATCGAATAAATTGAGGTTTTTTGTTAGTGATTTTTTTATAATTCAAACTTAATAGAATGGTGAGACCATTTTAAAACTTAAAAAAATATATTGAAAATATAATAAAACCTTTTAATTTAGATAATGGGAGAGTTTAAATTTTTGTTGGTCTGTTTTTTTATATTTTTTACTAGAACTTTAAAAAATTATATTAAAAAATAATAGAAATATAAAGGATCATAACTTAAAAGCTACTAATTTTTTTTTATTGGGAAAGTTAAAAGCTAAGAAGAAAAAGTTAAAGCTTAACCGGTATACAAGATACTTGTAGTGTACTACAGGAATGTCCGTTGAGCATTAAGTGAGCGAGTTATCGCATAAAAGGTTTTTAATATTTGTTTGCCTATTTGTCGGCCAATATGATAAAAGGAGCAAAGACTGGTCACTAGGGTTTTATTTGAGTAATAATAATATCTAGTCTTAGTGAACCTTATCTAAAAATTATAAATTTAAAATAATAGTTTTTTCGACCAATTATTTTTGTTTTTTACAAATCTTATTTTTGGTGTCAGGCTTTTACGGTAAAATTAAACAATTTTATGCCATATTTTCTCCCAACGTTTTGTCAGACTCCCTGACGAAACGTTGCATCATAAAAAGATATTGACCAAAAAAGCCTGACACCAACATTAAGATTTATAAATTTAAAACTTCTCTTATTTCTGATTTTTTTTAAGGAGATTATCATACGCTGCTGCAGTCCCATATTGAAAAAATAAATTTCACGCCTTTATCGGTCTGATCATCGAATAAAATTTAAAAAATAAGTAACATTAACTAAGAAAAATAACATTATCTGACTTAAAAAAAGTGTCAAAACCACAACACTTAACGGTTTTTATTAAAAATGAATTACGCCATCACACGTCTTGTATAGTAATGAATTTATGGAAAAAGTATTTCGAAATTGTAGGACGGATTTTAAATATATTTTTTTTTTATTTTTTTTTTGTTTTTAATTGGGTATGCAATTGTTTAGAGTTTATTAATATACATGTGATTATATAATTTAAAATATTTTTTTTGATTAGTTTTCAAAAATTTCAAAATTAATTTTATTTAAAAAAAAAGTTATTCGAATTTTTAATATGCAGAATTTATTTGGCTATCCTCTCAAATATAAAATTTGACAGAAATCAAAAGAACCGTTACCGAGAAAGCCAAAAACTAAAAAAAACCGTTACATGAAAGGTACCGTTAATAGACTTTTCTCGTAAACTTGGTTTTGATTAAATAATAGCCAATATCAACAAAAAAATCTCAAACATTTTCATCAAAATCGTTCGATCTGTTTTCGAGAAAAATAAGCTTTTCCTAAACGGTCATATAGCAACTACCATTTTTAGGCTTACAAATAAAATTTTAATTTCTCCTTTTTGTTTGTATATTTAGGTAAAATATACCATCAGATCACCGAATTATAAAGATATTCGAAAACTGGAATTTTAAAACGAGTCCCAAGAAGTATAACATATAGAAACTGAACTTGAAAAAAATTGCTCATATGTGCGGTCGTGAGTGAAATAATTTAAACACCATTTTATTCCTTTAATAATTGTAAAAAAGTGTGCAGAAAAATATTCAAGAATACAAACTAAAGCAAAAAAATAACATACATTTAAAAACAAAATTAAAAAAAAAAATTCAATTACTCGTTTTCAAAATATAAATTTTTCCAAAAAAACTTTTTTTAAAAATTCAAAAAAAAAGTTCGAAAAAAAAATAATTTTAAATTACTTAGGCAACTACTACATCTTCTTGAAAAAACAGTTTTGAAAGTAATCTGATCACCAGCTTTCGAGAAAGTCAAAAAGAAACGATCCTATGGCAGGTACCGTTTTTAGCTAGCCCACCATATTAATTTTTTTTTTCACCAAAATATGATGCACCCCTACAATAGGACACTGATTTTTTTCATTAAAATTCTTTTAGTTGTTTTCGAGAAAAATAAACATTTACATAACGGTGATCTGACAGGTACCGAAAATTTTTGAGCCAAAAAAAAATTTTAAATGCCCTCTTTAAATACCCTTATGTTATAAATTTAGACGATTGGCACAACCGTTCAGGCTGTAGTCTTAAATACATACGTACAGACAGACAGACAGACGGACAGAAAGACAGACAGAATTTTGCCACTAAACCAAATATACTTGCATTATAGTACCTGTAATCGCAAGTAAAAATTATCCAATCCTCCTAATGCCCGCGCAGTGTGGTACATTAAAAGGGAAACAAATAGTCCCTTGTGCGCACGTTTATTATATTAAAAAAAAAAAAACAAGAAAAAAAGTGTACTTTCGTAGGTGTGGATTATGTTTTAGTGAAAAAAAAATTAAGATGATGGGTTAAAAACGGTACCTCCTATGGGACCGTACTTTTTATCTCCGACCCTCTCGAGAACTGATGGTTAAAACAGAAACTAGTGATAAACGGGGTTCCAACGAAACAAATGTTTTCGAAATTAAATTGTGGATTCAATCCGCAGCAGTTTCAGAGATATTTTATATGCGACAGGCCAAATATAGGCGGTGCGAAATAAGGCCCCAGACAAAATGGCCCCAAAAAACAAAATGAAATAAGGCCCCAAAAGTATATTAAGAATACAACAACACGTTTTCGATTCAATCTTCGAAAACATTTCATATATTAAAATTTTTTGTCCAAACGGAAAGAATAGACGGGAATAAAATAAAAATAAATTCAGAAAACGAATTTAATACTAGATCTGTGGTTTAAAAAGTATAAGTCTTCTTTTATGAATTAATGGACATGATCTGAGACTAAAAAGCAATATTTCCGCA
The DNA here is from genome assembly GCA_963971375.1 of Platycheirus rosarum. Lineage (NCBI taxonomy): Eukaryota > Metazoa > Arthropoda > Insecta > Diptera > Syrphidae > Platycheirus > Platycheirus rosarum. The sequence goes on from OZ020507.1 coordinate 29,825,817, forward strand.
TGACAAAAACCAATTCCTTTAAACAGAGGGCTTGATTTGCTATCTTCTACCAGGTGTTTGTCTTTTATGCATCAGAGTAACAATCTTTCCTGAAGGTGTAAACGAGATCTGGTGCCAAACTATATTTACGTAAATGTCTGGGGAGGACTGTGGTGAGTATTCTGAGGTTAATTCTACCAAAGTTGTACTAAAACCTAGGCTCAGTTTTGGATGTTTATGGTAATCTATTGTAAAATTGTTTTGAAAGTTAGCTATTTTTTTTTGATTGTCATATTTTTTATACAACACCAACACCAGTGCCCGTTTCTACCAAAAAACAATAAAATATAAAAAAAGAAAGTGAATATTGAAAAATAGTTGCTAAGTAAATAGTTAAAACTTTACTTAAATGTTAGACTAAATTCAATTTGAAAACAACTAACTAGAAAATCAACCCATTATTAAGATACACTAATCTCTGAGAATTAACAAGAACAAATCAACAACGTTTTTATAAAAAATAAAACATTTCCGAGTTTTCTTATTCCAGATATTTTGCCCAAACAGTACTTTCAGAGACTCTTTAGTAAAAATTCTATGGAATACTGAAAGAATGAAGGACAATTTTCTTTCAACAAAGACTTAAGCTATTGTTATCGATGGAGACCTTCGAATTCAGGATTTTGAAACGATAAATTCAATAAAACAAAAATCTTTGGCGTGATAATCCTTGGGATGAAACTTATAACATTGACGGGATGACCAAAGCCTAACATTGATAGTGCGATGTTTATCGACTCAAAAAAGAAGTTCCAATTTTTTCTTTCTATTTTCGAAAACAAATTGAATAATATTTAAAAATAGCATTCTATGTGGTTTATGTTAATATTAAAAAAAAAAAGAAGCAATCGAAATTCTTTATATTTTTTTCAAACCATCGATTAAAGTGTCATTCAACGTAAGGAATTTCACTCTGTCATTTACGTCAATTTTCTGACATCCGATACACGCCACTGACCGACGTATACATCAATTAATTACTACGAACCTCAATATAGACAGACATTCCTCGAAGCCACAAGAACTGACCTAAACTAATATCTTCCAAACAGACAGACAGACAAAAACCAAGAACTCTCGTACTACTATCACTAAGATTAAAAATGACATCACCATCGAATGCTAACGGTTAAATCATTATATCCCTAAGCATTTCCAAAAAAAAATTAATATTAATTAAAAATTTTACTGGCGTGTGGCAGACAACAACAACTGTTGCTCTTCGGAAACATCTTTTTCCATTTATATGATAAGTTCAGATTAGTCATTTGATATGGATGAATTTTTTTGTGAACTTTTTTAATGTTCTGACCAGATAACCAAGCATGGATGGATGTACAGATAGAAGGAGAAACGTTTAATTGAAAGCATGGAATCGGATCGGATCGGATCATTTCTATATCATTCTGTCACAAGAGATTATGTGTGTGAAATTTTTACTTGATTTTTTGGGTCACCACGAGAACTTTTATAGAACCTTCTACAAGATAATAGAATGAATGTGGAATGTTGAAAGACTCAATAGAAGCTGGTATGTTCTAGCATTCTGAATACACTTTTGCATTTTTGCCGAATTTTTTTGATGGCCGAAGAGTGAAATGTGTCAGTTAATTAAACAGAGTGTGATAGAGGAAATCCGGGACATCCGTCAATAAATGGGGACTTGTTCTTTAAGTTTTTATGAGTGTCTTTTTAAATTAGTTGAACAGCTTCTTCCATTTGCTATTACGAGTACCCTTGATTCTGCATTTTTTGTATTCATAAATTATACTATTTCCTCGAAATAATTATATTTTAGTACAAGCACCTGAATGCCAGAAATTTCAAAAAGCTCGAATTCAAACATGGTTTTTGGTATTCTCTTTTCTTTTAATGTTTGAAACAATTTTACTTGATAGGAAAAAACGATTGGAATATCTATCCCATTCGGCACTCATAAACATTGGAGCCAAGGTTGACCAATCCAAAACCACCCCTTCTTCAGATAGTTTTCTCTAAAAAACGGTCATCAATGTCCCTGAAGCGGGAACTATCCTATTTGGATCAAACTCCCCTTTAATTTAATTCATTAAGAAAAAACATGCAGTACATGTAGAAAAAAATTACAGTGAATTCAGAGGGGCATGTGAGGTCTGAACTCCACTTATCACGTGAAACTAATCTAGTACTAAATCTACTTCTAAGTACTAAATCTACTACTAAGTACTAAATCTAGTACTTAATATAATATAAAATCTAGTACCAAGCAATATAATAGTATTAAATTTTAGCACTAAGTACTAAAAATCTGGTGCCACAAATACAATTTAGTAACAATCAGTTTTATATTTAACTTGCGGTACCCGCCGCGCGTTACTACGCCCTAGACAAAACATGTTTTAAAGTGAAGTGCGAAAATAATGCTAGAGGGAACAAACATTAACGATTCCTGAACAAAACTATATTTACCCTGCAAATTTCATGAAAATCCGTTGGGCGGTTTAGAAGTAAATACCTGACATGCATACACACATAAATAAATCTGATGTTTGGCTTGTACTCAGAATACGTTTGCGATCGATTTTGGTTGAAAAAAACCACAGTATCGCGGTTAGTGTAACGCGTTACTTTTCTTGTCAGCATGAGTCATGTTATTTCGTATGTGTAGCGTGCCATAGATTTATAAGACGTTATCACATCAAAAATGTTTTGGAAAATATTGTAAAACGAAATTACTTTACTTTTCTGCATATCAATTTTGTAAGTGATCGGTTTAACAGTTCTCTAGAAAGTGACAAAAAACCGGTTTAGCCCAATATCTTAATTTTCGTCCGTCTGTCTGTCTGTCTGTTCGCGCCTCTACAGTCTAAACGGATGGGCTGATTTGCTTCAAACTTGGTATTTAGTATTTATTGGGTAGTATCTCGGGGGTGTTTTTCATTTTTGCTCTAAAAAAAAAAGTTAGATTTTCTCGAAAACGATTTTGATAAAACTTTCGGGATGATAATTTTTTACAATAATACATCTTTCAGTTAGAATAATTTTTTTCGAAATTTGTTCTATAACGGTACCTCTCATATAACCGGTTTTTTTAAATGCGGTTTTATCGTAAACTTATCCCGATTTCAATAAAATTTTGCACACTGGAAGTCATTTATAGTTATTATCGCATTTCAAAATTTTCAACAAAAAAAAATGGTTTTCGAAACATTTTGAATATGGGTTGATTGAATTTTTTAAAATAATTTTCCCAGATGAAAACTAAAGATTGCCTTATAATGACATACTAGAAAAAAAATTAAAATATTTTTTCGAAAATTAAAAAAAAAAAACGACTGTTTAAAATAACTGGTCGAACGATTTTCATTTTTTTTTCTTCGATAGACATTTAGTTTTCAAATTTTATTGCATACTTAGTTTTTCCAATTAAACTCTGAAACATGAAATAAAGAATTTTCTAAAAAAAATATTTTTTTATTTTAATAGACGTGTGGTTTTCAATATGGCAATACTTTTTTCGAAGTTGGTCTTTTTGACAGCTGTCTCTTTGGTCAGTTTGGTTTGTGATTTCATAATGAATAGACTTACTCCTGAACAAAGTTTGCAAATTGTGAAAATTTATTACCAAAATAATTGTTCGTTTCAGTGGAGCAGAGTATCGAAGAAGACCCAAATGAGTCCATCCGCCATCTGACAAACGTTCATGTACGTCTGTGTATCTCTTAAAAAACTTGTACACTCCACCATAACCGATCACCATCAACTTTGATGGAATAATGAATAATGATCATTTAATCACTTCTTCCTAGTACGTAGTACCTACTACCTATCATTTCTGTGGGAATTGAAAAAAAGGTATTGCACACAGAGTTACCTTTGCCAATAATATAAAACACTACTATGTAGCTTTTTCATTGTTTTTTGTCATAATGGGTATTATCGGCTTTCTGTTTTCCAGTTTTTGAGAACAAATTTAGTAGTGGGAGAAGGTAGGTGTTGCGTTTTTGTGAATAAATAGTACTTATAGTTATAAAATCCCAAAAATCAGTAACATTTTGTTGGCTTTTGGTATTTTAGTAGTTTGCAGCTGCATTATATGATCGTATTAATTGGGAAAAGTATTTTGACGTAATATTGTGTTTTAATAAGAGTGATGTAGTATTGTGACTGATAAAAATAATTATCAGTCACAATTAAATTGTTTTTAAACTGTAAAATGCTAATGCTTTTTAATACAAAAGTCAATGTATATTTTTTTATATTAATAGCAATTTATTGTATTGTGATCAGCAATCAGATTTATAGTAAGTACGGAAACCCTGTTAAAGCTTTTACTGAGCGGCAAACGTTCTTTTTTTCCTGTACTGACAATTTTTGTTGAACAGACTATAGTCACACATGACATAGCCTGCATGAGAACACTACGGAGTCATAAGAAATGGGAGCATCCACGAAACTTATAGTTGCGAGTCCGGCACCCTCAATACCAGATCGTGAAGAGGCTTTACGTGGACACTTGCCTATTAATGCTTAATTCCACGGTAGGCCTACCCACTTATGGAGTTCCCTTGGGGCGGACAAGACCCCTAAAGTGGTTTACCAGACCACACTATCAACTAGAGAAGCTCAGCTAAACCACTCTAGTAGCAAATGATGAATTTCTCATGGTAAATTCATCCTCCTTGCTAAGAAGCAGGGCCTATCATGCACCCCTAGTATCAAGGTTAAATAAGACAATGAACACACGTTTCTTACGAAACCGTGCCATCCTCCCAGAAACCAAAGATACCTTTTCGCTTCCACATTTGGAGTAACCAACAGCCCCCATGAACCTCCCACAAGGGGGCCTACCTCAATTTTAACAGGCAACTGCTACCGAGACAAGCTCGTGTAATCAGCCGGGGCTCCTGTTAACCCATGGTACCTACTTTCAGACCCTATGTGAGGCCTCGCCCGTCTCTCATGAGACGCACTTGTGGTTCGATTCCATGAAGTCGCTAGCCCACCATCCAATAAGGCAACAGTTCAGTAATCCTGTCAACCAAGGTGAAGACTGGGACACTCTCTGAATGCCCGCCTAGAAGCAAGGTTACTACCAAGTTTCCTTACGGATAAAATGGTAGTTGCTTAACTAGACTTGGTATTGGAAGACTCGTATTTCCGGCAACCCGGCCATAGGCCAATTCTGCCCCGGACCTATAGGGGAGGATGTTTTAGCAGACTCTTACTGCAGGCACATCCATACCGTGGGCCTATTCTTGCATCCCCGAACCCACAGGGGTAACCCTCAATACCAGATGGAATCACTAGGAACGTGGACATTTTCACGTGTTAAGATCCTCGCCATTACTTTAACCTTGACGTATCGTGGTGTGAACATGGACGCCGATCAGTGCTTTGTTAATACAGTGTTCGGAGGGCGGATTGCTTTGCCAAGATAACTATGGCATCTTCAAATAAAAGCTTGCCTTATTTCAAACCAATGCTGTACACATTTTCACGTAGCATGGAGATAAGCCATTCTTTGTTGCTATCATGGGTTTTGAATGAGAAAATAGTCACCTAATTCTTTAATATCTGCACTGAAAAATGTCATCCTGTCTCTCTTATTCTTCTAAAACCAATGCTTTCATTGTGTTTATTCATAGTAAGTGTATAGTAATAAAACCTTTAATGCGAAAAAATAATCAAGGTGTTTTCCTAAATAATCTATATCTATGCACGTATAAAAAAGAGAGTGTCGTACGTATGTTTGCTTATAACTCGAGAACAGATCGTTCGATTTTCACGATTTAGAGATTGAGGAAACTGAAAGAAAAAAACAAAATACTGATATTTTTCATATAACATTATTACTTTTAGTCTCCAATTTTTTAATTAATAACTCAGTCATGATCGGTTTGTTTTTAACGGCACTTTTCAGATACCTTAGTATAGAATAATAATTCATTCCACTTAACACTTTTGTTACTTCTTCCACCTTTGTATATAGAACCTATAGTACTACCATCAGTGTTCGAAAACTAGCGCCATCTAGTGCGTCTACATCTCCCTAAAGTTTTTCTCTGAGTGAAGACTGCAACGTAGACTTTAAGTCGGGGAAATGTTCTCAACACATATGCAATGTTAGAAAAAGACAAAACGACAAAGATATATATAAAGTAATAGCAGTCATAAGGAAACAAACCATGAATACTTTTTCATGTTATTTCATTACCATTTTCTTTAGAGTAAGCGATAATGAGAGAATGAAAGATAGAAATTTAGACAGGTATGTGAGGAGTTTTCATTTCTGCCTTGGAAATACACTGTTTTTGGGTAGGTTTTATAAAGATACGGCAACAGGATGAAATTTACCTTTTTAACTTTTTTTTTTGTTGAAATTTGATATTTGGTTTGGTTTTCTTGTGTACAATTTTGAATGGTTACCATGTTTGATTATTATATCAATTTTTTAAGTCTGCAAACAATTTAATTAGTTGAAGTGCCTACCTAATTACTTATTTTACAAATAAAACACATTTTTTGCAGATATTTGTACCTATGTTAGTGTATCTTGACTTATCACGTCAAATATCTAGAACTAAATCTACTACTAACTACTAAAAATAGTACTAAATCTACTACTAACTACTAAATACAGTACTAAATCTACTACTGACTACTAAATATATTACTTAATATACTACTAACTACTAAATGCAGTACAAAATCTACTACTAAGTACTAAATATAGTACTAAATATAGTACCAACACTACGATAGTACTAAATTCTGGTACTAAACACTAAAAATCTAGTACCAAAATACTATTGTACCAACAAAATAGTACCAACTGGCACCAGTTTTATATTAAACTAACGTGCGAGATTGAACAATATGTATATTAAAACTTTAAACAGTCGAATCCGAATATGGCAACATTGGTAGTTGATTTTGGAATAAGAAATACAGAAAATACAGAAATAACAAAAATTCTTGAAAAATGCAAAATCCAAAAATATAATTGAAGACGCACAATCTTGGTTTGTTTACGAAAAATCAAGGGGAAATCCACTAATATTTGTTTCCCTTACTCTGCCATGCCAAATGGTCTAGTGTCACTTTTTGAACCTTTCACTCGTACTTATTATTCATTATTTCTGCCTATTCTTGTACTCGTTCTAAGTAAAGACTTTTTTAAAACAAACCATACAATACAACCTACTCTTTCATATTTATCATCATATTTCTTTCTACTCTCCAAAACCCATACAAATGTATATCGTGTTGACAGAAAAAGCTATTGCAGCGACGTTGCGGCTCTACCTCGCTTAACTAGAAGCTGCTCCATGATACTACTTTAGATTCTATATGCAAGGCTTCCACAAAGAAAATAGTATGAATCGCTCTGGCAAACGCACAACAATTTACCCTATAAAACTCGTTACATATATCGTTACAAAGTAATTGATACGCAAATAAAAATGTCAAATCGTAAAAGCCAACAGTGACGACGGACAATCAATTCCAGTCTAGTATTTGAGTATACCTATTTGAAGAACATGTTTATATACGTGTCACTTGGAAGACTAAAATCTCAAAAAAAAAAACAGATCCACTTCGTCTAAAAACCTGTGAGAGTAATCCAAGCCCTTTAGAGCTGCTGGTCTTCATTGTATCTGTATGTAGCGAGATGATTAACCCCACACTATACACCTCTTCCTCCTGTGCGCCAGCTTCAATCTACTCGAAATCTTGGATGGCCAAAGGAATTTCTGCATGTTCCCTGTACACCTATATATAGAAAGGTAAACGTATGACATAAGTTTGCAGAGCAGCGCCAGCAGGAACGACCACCCGCAACCATCCTTTGGTGCATCCATTAACGTGAATTAGTATAATTCTATTGGTTGGGTTCAAAAAAAAAAGAAAAAAAAAAAAAGAAAAATCTCGAAATTCCTTGGATGGCGCACAGCATTACCGAACCGTTTACAGACCCTAAGAGCACCTCTCAAGAATCTGTGCGTCTTTCTCCATCTTGATCTCGATAAGTCAAAGACTCGCTGCTTGGCCTCTTCTGTCTTCAGTTTCTTCTGTTTTTTTTTTATTCTTCACCTGCTTCAAATTATATGATCATGGAAAACTTTGATTCCTCACAAAAGAGCAAAGTACAAGAGAAACAACATCCCAGATACAGATTCGGATTCAGATTCAGAAAATCTCAGAAAATCAGATCAGAACAGACAGCGAGAACTCTAAAGTGGGCACTTGTTGGTGGAAGGAACGTACAAGATGCTTCATCTGTATAGCTAGCGTAGATTTGTTTGCTTTATTATTTTTCCACTTTTCAACTTTTCCACACCAACAATGAAAATCAGCACGCTCTCACGAATCAAAATAAATAAATACACGTTTATATTTTTTCACACATTTCTCTGATCTCAGATACAGTATCTTATACACTAGGCTTCAGGCTTTCGGGGCTTCGGGCTACAACGAAATGGTATTTGTATACTCTTCGGCGCATTTTAGCAATGCCAGACATTCTGACTATCGGCACAGATGGCAATCGCCTTCATCTGGGCCTGGGGAACAGGTTCCTTCTTCTCTGATTCTTTCAAAGAAATTCAGATTCAGCAAGCGTGGAACATGTTATACGAACTACGACTACGCGAGCGTTCGCTTTATCGTCGTCGTCGTTTCGTTCATCAAGTTGTCCATCTTTTGTAGGATTTTTTTTTTAATTAGTTGGTATTTGCTTTTATACACACATACCTACATAAAAAAAATAGCAGAACTGATATGTGTTTTGTATCTCTCGTGCTCCCCGAGCAACTCTACTAAATAACCACCGTGCTTTTGATTAGATTAATCGCACTGATCGATCGATCTTTTGCTTGCTTGAATGTATCTTTCACAATGCTGAAGAACTGGATGAAGTAGTTGATAGACTCGTACTCGAAGTTTGCTACTCGTCAACCACCGGCCAGCCGCTGCCGCGCCGCTGCCGCCATCGCCACCGGACCGCATCGTGCACATAAAATTATTATTTATTTCACGAAATGAAAATTGGAATGTGAACATCTGAACATCCTATTTAAATTCAATAAAAAGATAATTAAGTACTTCTGTAGATACTCTCTTGTCTTATACTAACACATGGCCCGGCCACTTGTTTATGTGTATTGAAATTAATCTTATGAAGATGTGAGGAAACGCAGCTGGTAATAGTGAATGAGAATTTTAATAATTAATACAAAAAAAAAGGAATTAAAAAAAAATCATGACGCAGTCGTATTGATTTAATTTTACGAGCCAGTGTGTCGAAATGTTTGCCTAATCGAAGGACGTTTCTCAAATAACTTTTGGTTATTTATTCAGAATATAAACAGATATTTGAAATCATAGGTTAAGTTGGATTTAATTAAATTATTATTTTGTCTGGTTAATTTTTTTGGTGAATCAACATTTATGCTGTCCCTGGCGGTTTTGTTACTCTTTGTTCTATTCTCGGTGGGTAAACCTCTGTTTCCAGTTCAATGCAAGGACATCAATGTGGTAGGACAGAAGTTTTAGTTCAAAGACCTGAAGGTTTGAAAGGCTGGAGTATCTAGATATACATACGTTGATACAGAAAAAAATGTGGGGTAAGAAGTGCGTAAAAGTAAGCAGACTTGAAGAGGCAAAAATGTTTAATTTGGAAACATTAGGACTGGATTAAGATTGGTTTTATTTTGGGATGACAACAAATGAGTTAAACTTGCATTTAGATTAAAATGACGATTATAATAGCAAAGCCTAAGACGTATGTCAAGGGTCTTGCATTAGGCACTTCATAACTAAATTTAAATAAACAGAGTGCGATTGATGTTTTGGGTAGATCTTGCGTTTTTCCGACGAACGGGTATTGGTTGATTGTTTACTGAACCAGTGGACTCAAATTTATCAACCACACTGCGAATAGTCCTTTGGGTAGGACGATTATAGTGTACAATGGTGTTTGATCTATAAAACTTCATGAATTCATGCGCGGTCGTTGTGACATGAAAGCAAAATGAGCAATCCAATCACCAATCATACAAAAGTTAAATTCAAACCCTCTCAAAAATGGTCCCGATCCCGAAATACCGTGCGGGCTTATAAAATTGTTCATCTATTTACCTACAAAATTTCATTCAAATCCATTTGCCTGTTAAAGTGTGAATACGGAACAAACAACCCTCCAAAATAGGTCAGATAAGCTTCTCCTACAGCAAGCTTGGATTTTTGCCGTTACACTTGCATCGCTAGGAATTCCCATAAATTTATCCCTAAGTCAAATTTTGGATGAAGTGAAGTTATGTGAAGTGTTTCTCGCAAAAACTAAGTATGCAATTAAATTTTAAAACTAAATGTCTATCGAGGAAAAAAAAATATTGAAAATCGCTCGAAGAGTTTTTTAAAAAGTCGTCTTTTTGAAAAACTTTTCGAAAAAATATTTTAAATTTTTTTTTAGTATGTCATTATAAGGAAATCTGTAGTTTTTATCAGGGAAAATTATTAAAAAAAAATTCAATCAACCGGTTTCCAAAATATTTCGAAAACCAATTTCTTTTTAAGAAAATTTTAAACAATCGAAAAAAAAAGTTTTTGAAAAGTTTGAAATGCAATATTAATTTAATTATAAATGACCTCCTGTCATTTTTCGCACGAATCCATAACTTGTCTTATAGTACTTATAATCGCAAGTAAAAATAAATTTATTAAGTTGTGAATTGATTGGTGAACATTCAAATATCCAAAAAATTTGTTGGTTATTTGTAAAAGAAAATAAATTGCACGATTGGATTGCACGTACTTGCTTTTATGTGCAGTCACAGCGTCGAATAAAATTTTATAAATATTAAAAGAACTTCAAAGTTTTTATTCAATTTTTGTAACTTTTGACTATTCGAAAAAAGTACGTAAAATAGTTTTCAGCGGAAAAGTTTAAACGTCATTTTATATAAAAAATGTGAAAAAGTATAGTATAGTATAGTATAGTATAGTTTTTAATTAAACCAGTTTTTATTTAACAACTTTTTTAAATTAAAAAAATAATAATAATATAATGCTTACCTAGACACTGATTTTTTTTCATACAAATTCTTGGATCCGTTCAGAGAAAATTATTCTTTTACCTAACGGTTATATGAGAGGTACCGTTAATATATGAGGTAAAAAAAATTAAAAAGTCCTATGTGGAATGTCAAAATGACCGTATGTTCCAAATTTGAAGACAATAGACGATGAAGGCTATAGTTCAAAATTCATCGGTACAGAAGGTATAATAGGACAGACAGACTGAATTTTTTTAAATATGTTTCTATACCATTGTTATGTCATGTTTGATTGTTATCTCTATTTTTTTTAATCTGCACGAATTATAAAAATATTAACAAATACTAACTTGTCTTCTTTGTTAATATGCCGTGCTTATTCAACATCTTATGTTATTTCAAAAAATTAATTTAATTAATAAACCGTTTCCAAAAAGGTAAAATTCAAAAATCTGTTATATTTTTTCAAAAACAAAACACAAGCTTTTCATTAACGGTTTTAATGCATATGCCGTTATTATAAGCCCTATAAGAAATTGATTGAAATTGAAAGGAAATCTGTTCAGCAACTAATGGCCAGACCTTTAAACCATTAAAGATTTCTTTATCATAGTAATGCCATGTTTGGTTGCGATCCATTTTGCTTTTGTATTCAGCAATCCATAACTTGCCTAATGCATAACAAGTAAAAATAATATTAGAATAATACAAATTTTATTCGTACACTGTGTCGTATGCGTACTATTTTTTGGTGTTTTTCATGGTTTGCCTTATTATCCTTCAAAATGTAATTTCTTGTTTTTTAAAGTTTTTTTCATTTATTTTAAACAGAAAATGAAACTTAACTTTCAAGGTTACGTATTTAAGTATTTGAAAAATTCTTTTTTTTGTGATAGCTAAATCGTCAGCAAAGAATAATTGATTAATTGTCGGATCCATCACTAACTTCTTAGGTGCAGCTATTGGAGAGCATAGTGTGTTTGAAAGTCCCCCACAATACTGTCGCAATTGGCCTTAAAATTCTTATATATAATTCTTTCGGGGAAAATCGATGTCGTTATAAATCGATAACCGCTGGGCCGATTTTCATGATTCTTTTATTTTGCTTTGTTCGTATTTCTGTAAATTCTTCAATACTTCAGGTTTATGCAAATTGGAAACTCGATTTTTTGCTCTTATACATCATGAAAACATAGAGAGGGGAAGGACAAAAGGTGTCGATTAACATTGGTTTTGAATGCTTGCAAATCTAAATGGCAAGGGAAAATCTCGCAGGGTAAACTATTCCAAATTCGTGTTATTCGGCTAAAAAAGAATCCCTATTTTGTACGGTACGTCCGACATTGGGCTATAGGGTGAACTTAAATCCTTATATTCAAAAAATTAAGGGCCTGTACTGTAGAGGTCTCAAATTTTATATAGTAAGTACAGAAAACGTTTAATGCAGGTGGTATACACAAGAAATGATCTATTTCATGGACTTCTAATATTATAAATTTTAAGGATTCAAAGCCAAATACACACCAATATTTACTGGTGAACTTTAATTTAGTCGCAGGATGATCAAGTCAATAGGCGGTTTAGAGGGAAAACAGGAGTGACAAAAAATGTCATTAGACAATTGCAAGAATTCTTTAAGGCAAACAAGAACGCCTTAAATAACGATGTTTAAACGGTGATGGAGAAAATGAACTTAAGCGATCGCAGATTTGTCTTCAAATCTCATGGCGCTCCAGCTTGAGAAATTAAAATTAATTAATAATAATAATAATGAAATTACATTAAATTCAATTACATTTCCCAAAAAAAAAGATGTAATAAATCAGTTGAATGGAATTTGAATATTATGAATTACTAAAAAAAAAAAATCAACACCGAGTTAAATATCATAAAAACTGTGGAAAACCAAAATTTTAAAGCGCACAACATAATTGCCGCCTGGTAGCCATTTTTTGGGGGCGAAATGAACTTATGGCGGGTTCAGCTAGTTATTAATATTTTTCGGTTTATGTCTCTCCTGCATTGTTCATTCTTTGAGTGGCAACTTCGAAAAGTGTTGTAACCTTGTTCTTGATTATTTTTTTTATAAAGTTACACATGTTAGAAAAAATATGAGTTCAAAAATTCAAAATCATCAAGTTTTAACATACTCCTACTACGAAATAAAATCAGTTATTAACGTTACAAGTAAAATCTAAAACGTATTTCAAAGTGGAAGTTCTCGTATGCATGGTAAGACGAGGTATATGGAATGTGATGTTGCTTCATTAAAACAGATAAATTGTGTTTTAAAATCCCATTAACAACACACCTTAAATATGAATTATCTAATTAAATGAAAAAAAAATTATTTATAAAAAATCATTAACAACACCCGATTCTCATTTGTATCTTTTTTTTCTATAAGTAAATTGCATCGCTAGCGTCAAGCCCAAAAAAAATCTTAGAGTCTGTTTTGCCAAAATTAGCAATAAAATAGTAAATTTATAATCAAACTGGTTAACTATCTCCATATATTTGTATCTATGTATCTATATATCTATCTAAAGAGAAAAAAAACATAAAAACAAGGTATGGCTTTGGCAGATCAAGCGCTATAAAATATTAGCAATAATTCAACTTATCGTCTGTTTTGCATAATTATTTAAGTTTCATTTGAATTAATTTATCGTTTGCTACGCACGTACACGTACACCACATCATCGTCTCAATCGTCAATCCCAGACTTTCTGACTACATTTTAGATACAAAAGTTGAATAAAAAAAAACACATGACGAAGGAAAAGGGGAACAAATTAATTTATTCGAATATTATTTCTTCAAATTGCCTTGATGTGAATGTTTTTAGAAAAAAAAAAAATACAAAAACACTGTATGGATAGGATATAGTATCTTTCGTCTGAGTTACTAAGTACGAACCGTTCTGTGAAGTATGTATCTACTGTGTGAATTTGAAAATGAATATTGCACATGAGTTTTGCAATTATCAAAATTTATGAACAAAAATGAAATTTGTTTAGGTTAAAAGAAAAATTGCAAAAATGTAAAGAACAATTCATTTACAGAAATCATTCATTTATACCAAATATTTACTATCAAGAGTATATTCTCTAGGCAATAAATACTGTTCCTTTCTTAGAAAAGAATTTTAATACTTATTGCTTAAAAGTGCAACAAGGTTGTAAGATTAGGCCAGCACTCTTTCACTTTTAAATGAAGCTGTTGTGGACATTGTAGATATCTTGGTTATGTGCTTCATTTTCTACATTAAGGAATATGTTTAATGACAACCGGAAATTACAAAACTTTTGAGTCCGAAGGTGACAAATCTTCATAGACACTACAGTCCTGTATCATTTAGAGATCTAAACAAGCTATTTGCAGACTGTTAATAGAAACAGTAAAAACCTGTATTCAATTTGTTTGGCGCACATTATGCTAGCATTGCTATAAGCAGATGCTTTTTATGTTATAAAAAAGCCTTACCCAAGCCTTCAATCAGAGCCGCGGCGCCCTTGTGTGCAAAGTGTGCGGCGCACACATGCGCCAAGACAATATAGGCGCCGCTATCGAAATTATTTTTGTTAAACTTACACAACAACATATTTCTTTGTAGTGGAGTATCGATAAGTAAGTATGTAGGTATAATAATAGCAACAAATGCCTCGTAAACAATAAAACATAATATTGCGCTTATTGAACAAGTGCCCCAGGATAATATTCACGTTTGTGGTTTAATTTTACGCTTCAAGTCTTAGTTTACAATAGGCGTTTTTCTTTGTTCATTTAGAAAAGAGCTCTGAACAGAGTTCGAGTATATCGGGCACGCTCTGAACGTCCTCTGAACCAATTGTGTTCAGAGCGCTCTGAACTATTTATGAAACAAATTTAAGCAATTTTAAGGGTAGTACGCAGCACGAGTTAAATTTTATTTTTCTATGAATGCATACAAATGTTCTTTTATTTATTTTTTTTTCAAAGTTTTGGAAAAGTTTTTTTTACCTTTAGAACTTTTTACTTTTTAGAACAGGCACTTTCTAGATCACGCAAATGCATTTTTGAAGTCGCTTGGTCGCTTAGTTTAGCCGGAAGTCAAGTTTAAAAATCTCAACTTTGATGCCTCTAGCACGTCAAGTTTAGCCGCAAATCGAGTTCAAAGATAAAAGTCGAATTTTCATATAATGCGATGCATCAATTGAAAGAAGGCACTTCCTAGACTAAGAATATGCATTTTTTAAGTCGCTAGGACGCAAATCTGAAAATATTTTTTATTGAAAGTTTTGGAAAAAAAAATTTTTTTATCAACTTTTTTTATGATTTTTTTTAGAATATAATGCGATGCGTTAATTGAATTTTTTTTACCACGCATTTTTTTCGGTTGTGGTTATTCTTGTAAAAATGTTTCCAAATCGGAATCCATTTTGCATGAAGGCAGCAACAATCTTGCTGTAAAAACAAAACAAAGTTCACACAAAATTAAAAAAATACCTGAACCTGTCAAAATTTGCTCGAGAATAATGTGTCAGACAATTATTTCGTTGGTGCGCTGAAAAAAAAGCCGAAAAAAGTTTTTTTTTAACATTTAAAATGCATTCTTCTACTATTTTAATTTTTACTTGCGATTATAGGTACTATAATACAAATGCATTCGTGCAGATTAATAATTTTAAGATAACAATCAAACATGACATTACTATGATAGAGAAACATATTTTTTCGAAAACTTTTTTTTTGTATTTTTTTTGAAAAATCAATATTTTGAAAACGGTTAAGTGAATTTTTTTTTAAATTTTGTTTTTAAATGTACGTTATTTTTGTGCTTAAGTTTGTTTTCTTGAATTATTTTTTTTTATTTAAAAACGGCTCTAACGATTTTGAAAAAAAATCTCACTTTTTTCACATTTTGTAAAGATATAAAATGGCGTTTAAATTTTTCCACTGAAAACTATTTTACGTACTTTTTTCAAACAATCAAAAGTCAGAAAAATCGAATATAATCTTTGAAGTTCCCTTAATATTCTTCAAATTTTATGCCAAGCTGTGACCGCACATAAGAGCAAGTACGTGCGATCCAGTCGTGCAATTTATTTTTTTATTTCCAGCCGCCGCCGCTAAGAATTTCTTTTTATCAATTGAATTTTTGTGGAAGCGACCAATTTTGACGTTTATACTTTTGTTCAGCTTTATGCTCAGTCTGCCCCATCTATTTATTTGGAGCTCATAGAGCGTACTCTGAACACACTCTAAAGGAAAAAAGAAATACGAATTCTATGCTCTGAACACTCTGAGGCAAAAAAGAAACACTTATTTTTTTTTTTGGCAGCTCAGGCTCTGCTGTGAACTAAAAAAGAAAAACGCCTAATAATTACGAACATTTTAGATTTTTTTAATTTTTAACAGTGCATACTTAATAGTTAAAGTATTATTAGAAAAAAGTCAGTTATTTTGTTATTAATATACTTATATATTATACGATTAGATAGAACATCATAAATAAAGTATGTACAAATTTAATTCGCGTTTTATTTTAGGTTTTATTATAGGTTTTACCTATTTAGGAAAATATTATCTTGTTATATAGGACTGGAGAACATTTATTTCGGTCAAAATTAACAAATAAGAAATAAAAATAAGTTGAAACATTAAGATTCGTGAAAAAAGAGGCGCTTAATAGGTTTCGCACACAGGCGCTGTGGGGGGTCGGTGCGCGGCCCTGCCTTCAATGATAGCTTTTGGTAATAATTTGCTGTACATGTTTATAAAAAGCTATTTTGTATTTTGTATAATTTTTAACACAAAAAAGCATATTTAGAAAAAGTAAAATATTACATTACTTTTTTTGTTTTGTTTTATAGTGTTGAATTTTTCTCCTGTATTTTTCAGTTGGAATGTTTCCACTAAGGCACTTCACCTTGCATCCGTTTGTCTGGATTAGTAATTTATCAAATTTTATAAGAAGAAAAGAAGGAGAAAATGTTATCAAAGTAGTTAGTTTTGAGGACTTTTTAAAACTTGAGAATAATTAAAAAAATACATATTCTAATGTAAATAGTTCATCTATAAGTCATCTTTTAAATTCATTTGATAATACTTTTTCCTCTTCTAGTTCTGATAATTTAATATGTTCTTGCATTGCTCATCAAAACAGAGTATCATTTTCGGGTTTTTCTGTAAATTTTCAAAATATATATTTATTAACGACTTACTATTTGAAACAACTAATACAATAAATTGTTTCGCTTCAAAAACTTAATGTTGTCTTTTGTCGTTAAAGCGAAACATACCTGCAAATTCACTTTCCATGAGTGGCACTTGTAACGAAGAAACCGAAAACCACTCAGTCTAGGTATATGCATTACAGACCACATATTCGACGTAGCTAAGAATGCTACCAGATGTTTAGGTTTCGAACATGCAAGAAGTTCTTCACCCCGCCTGATCTGGCTACAATATACAAAGCATATTCGACCGAAACTTGAGTATAATTCTCACATTTGGCAAGTACTCCAATAACACACTTAAATTTTCTAGAAAGTACAAAAAAAAGAGCTTTGAAAATGATTGGCACCTTGCCTTTCATTATTTTATCGGTATTTCTAGAAGCAATGCTCTAGAGAAATAACCAGTTGCATTCCTCCCCTGAAACAATTCAACCGTAATACTCGCACTGCTAGGGATGCTCATCAGCTTACTCATGAGCCCAAGTTCAGCCGTACTGTTAAGTATAGAGAGTCTTTCTTTAGTCGCACTACACGAATGTGGAACGCTTTGGCAGGCTCTGTTTTTCCCTACCATTCTGATATGTAGAACTTCAAAACTAATATGCAACGGTATCTCATCTTTCATCCCTCCTTTTTTCTCTAATGCTGGTATGGTGTTCAAACATTTTAAGGGTATACAAAAACTTCTTTCGCGGGGGCAAATTATAAAAAAAAATTTATTTGTTTTTACAAGGGGTTTAAAAACAAGCCTTACACAAGTTAATTGTATTGACTTGTCTTGGAGTGCCTTATAGCGACTATTATTTTTTAAATTTTGTAATTTACTTTAATTTAATTGTAATTTAATTTATTTGTAATTTAAATTTTAGGCAATTTCGAAACTATCTACAAGTTTTGTATAGGGCTGGCCAAACCCACTTTAAAAGGACCTTTAGCAGTTATCTTCTTTTTTGACAACTCAGACTCTGCTCTGAACGAATAAAGAAAAACACCTATTGTGGCTACACACAAAAATAAACTACTTGCTGATGCAAGAAAATTGACAGCAGAGTTGGAAAGTAAAACAAATATAATTTCTTCCGAATAAGTTTATTTTCAATTAGTCTGCGTTTTTTAGTAACCATTTTGAAGAATGTGTGAATGAAATTTGAAAAAAAAATTGTAACGAAACGGAGAAACGGAGAAACGCTTTTGGCGGGACGTTCCGATTTTTTAAACAAAATTAAATGTCCCTCGTGGGATAGGCTCAGTCCCGCTTTTTAAGGGTAACTCGGCCGTGCTCGTAGTCAATCGGATGAACTTTAAAAGAAGTTATCTTCACAGAAATATCATGAATAAGTAATTCTTGTGAATAATTATTCTTTTGTTGCAAAACTAATTCCTTCCACTATTGTTTAATGAATAACTTTTTCTAATAAAACTGATTTGCCTTTGATTTAGGTTTTTTTATTATTTTTACTTGCGCTTATAGGGACTATAAGGCAAGTTTATACTACGTTTTCATTAGAGTCGAAATTACCTCATTCGGAAATTTGCAGAAAAAGTGTTTTCATCATAAGTTTGTTAATTTCGTTTGACAATTTCTTACTTTTCGATTATAAGTACCTTTAAGGCAAGTTTAGGATTCGTAAACATAAAAAAATTGAAATAAAAGTCAAACATGAAATAACGATCATAGAGTAGCCTAAGCAAGTTGGTGACAAGAAATGTCTGTATGTCAGTCTATTATTACTACGTAAATGTTAATTGTTTTCTTTCAAATTTGTAGCCTTCCACTGTGATTACCAACATAGAGCAAGTACGTGCGACCCATTCGTGATCCTTTTTTATTCAGAAGACAAAGCTCAACAACCTTCCTATAGGGCAAATCTTATTTCAAGTATAAAATATACAAGCTCTATACACACAAACTATTATTTAGCAAATTCAAAAAATTGGACCTTATACAAGCTAAATTATTAGTTGGAAACCTCTTTCCCAAAAATAATTTACCTTGTTCTTTTTCAGTGCATAACTTATACTTTCAATTCCATTCTAGGTATTTCCTCCTCTAAATATAAGTTAGTCAAAGTAACATTCGTTCTAAAAACTCCTAAAGGTAAGGACTTATTCCTTCTTATCAAAGGTATTTGAAAAGGCCTTACAAAAGCAAATTAATCAGCACCTTCTTGGGCATAGTCTTAAGGCCCATAAGCAAACTGGTTTTCGACAGAAACATTTAAATCCGAAAAAATCCAATCGCATAATCATTAACCATTTTTCGACATCTTTGGTAGTGAAGGAGAGCCTAGTGCCGACCTGCAGCAGGCGATCGGTCTAAATTTGTTATCGAAGGTGATGTCCGATGTCTTAGAGTTCATGGTTTTCGCGAGTACTCTAGAAGATACAGCCTTTCTAAGCTTTGCGTTAGGCAATCATATATAAATGGGAGGAAACAAGGATTTTTAATTGGTACGATATAGTGATCATAATCTTTTTACTTGCGATTTAGGAACTAATATGCAAGTAATAGATTCGTGTAAAAAAAAGTTTTTTTCTAACAATCAAACATGCTATTACGATAATAGAGAAGTTGAAAAAAGTGGGTCCGGAAATTCCGTCCGTTCAGCCTAAGCGGATGGGCCGATTTGCTTAAAACTTGGTATTTTGTATTTATTAGGTAGTATCTCGGGGGGTGTTTTTCATTTTTGCTCTAGGTCGAAAAATAACGGTACCTGCCATACAATTTTTAACAAAAAGTTAGATTTTCTCGAAAACGGCTCTAACGATTTTGATAAAACTTTCGGAGTGACAATTTTTTACAATAATACATTTTTTAGTTAGAATAATTTTTTTCGAAATTTGTTCTATAACGGTACCTTTCATATAACCGGTTTTTTTTTCAAATGCGGCTTTATGGTAAACTTTTATCCCGATTTGAATAAAAAAAAAATTCGATTTTTTTAATTTTTTTTGTAGGAAAAATTTGGTTTTCAAAATATTTTGAAAATAGGTGGATTGAATCTTTTTAAATAATTTTCCCAGATGGAGACTACAGATTGCCTAGAAAAAAATTAAAAATATTTTTTCGAAAAGTTTTTTTTTTAAAAACGACTTTTTAAAAAAACTGGTCGAACGATTTTCAAATTTTTTTCATTTTCACATTTAGTTTTCAAATTTTATTGCATACTTAGTTTTTCCAAGAAAACTCTGAAACTAATTAAAAAAAATATAAAGAATTTTCAAAAAAAATTTTTTTTTATTTTAATAGACATGTGGTTTTCAATCTGGCAATACTTTTTTCGGAGTTGGTCTTTTTGACAGCTGTCTCTTATGCTCAGTTACAGTTTGGTTTGTGATTTCATAATGAATAGACTTACATACTCCTGAACAAATTGTGCAAATTTATTACCAAAATAATGGTTCGTTTCGGTGGAGCAGAGTATCGAAGAAGACCCAAATGAATCCATCCGCCATCGCTCCCGGAAGGATCTTGGTTTGCAGGCTAACAAACTCCAACTCGTTCAAAAATTGAAGCCGAACGCCCATTAAGGGCGTCACACGTTCGGTGAATGGGCCTGCGACGAAATGGCCTCGGCTGGAATTTATTCGAGCCAGCCACGGCGGCCACTTTCCCGAAATAAGTTTTAGAATACAATGCAAGCCTTATCTTTATAATAAAGCTAGATTTTTGGCCATAACATTTAACTATATGCGTTTTATTTCTTCTTGAAAACCACACTTCTAAAAAAACACCCTTTATATACATACATATAAATACATATGCAGCCACTAAACAATTATCTAGCATAGGAACTAGTTCATGCGACCCAGTCGTGCATTTTATTTAAATTTTATTCGACGATGTGACCACACATTTGAGCAAGTAATTAAACCTCATAACTCTTTTTTTATTTATTTGTATTTATAAATAAATAAATTAATTTATTTTTTCAGCAAAATTAGTTCAGTCGATATACAACAAAGAGGCCATTTCCATTAAAAAATCGCCACTTCAATATTAACAACGTCTATTGAGAATGCCAGACAAATTGAATCTTGAATTTGTTGTACCCAACAAATTCATCTGAGAAATATGTACCAAAACCTAAGACCCCCCTCATCATAGAGGTAATGTGGGTATGGGTACCCAAAAGACAAGACCGTATATAACTTCAAAAAGATCCAGTTGAATGGCCACTTTTATATCCAATCCAATCGAGATCGTGAAAGGAAACCCGAACTTCTATAAATACCTGGCTTCTGGCTACCTATTGAATCTGAGAGTGGATCATTAAAAATAAAAAACAACAACAAAAAAGAAACAATCCAAAAAATTCGCAGAAAACTTTTAAGTTTTATGTTCTCTTAAAATCGGTCGGTAAATAAAGAAGTTATAAAGCAAATAAGGTCGTCCAGACAGCTCTTGTTATGAATGAATGCATTGTGCACCTAATCACCGAAAAACAATCCGTGGGGAATTCGTAAGTATCTTCGTGAGGCCCCCGGTGGTCTACTCAGCTTCGGCTCTTGGCGGGCCGCGTGTGGGTTTGTGTGTTCCTCCAGGGTTCGCACGACAACCATGCTGTGTATATTTGCTTGGGTTTTGAGCTGAGGCGCATCATGCGCCCCGAAGCTATTGAATTGTTGTCTTTTTTTTTGGTTTTTTTAGACTTTTTTTTTAGCCTTCGGAATCGGGAAAGGAATTTTTATTTTCCAATTAATTTATACAATTTATGTTGCCTTCGTGCATATGTATGTCATTTTGGATATTGCTGTTTTTTTTTCTTGGAGCATTAGTTCAATAATTTGGTTTAGATAAGACGGAAGGTTATCTGGCGTTTGTATTTAGCTGTGGGATGTTATGTTTTCGAAATGGAATGAAATACTTTCATCGTTTGCATCTCATAAATTTAATTTTTATTCACATAAAGAACAGATAACGAAATTGGTTTGGATTGAAAAAAAGATAGTTGGGTCAATACTACCTTTATGAGGGTTATGATTGCAAGGACATATGGAGGATGGAGAATTGTCACTATTCAATTTGTATTTTTATTTTTATTTTAGTGAGCAGTAGCAATACTTTATTAATAAGACTTATTAAAAGCTATTTAGAAAAGTTACAGACTCGAAAGTGAATCAATTATTCCAACCTGACAATGGAGCCATAATAAGTGAAGATTTTAGATCCTTGGAACGAGCACTTGACATAGACGAGTATTACGGGAGAAACTTTTAAAGGACAAAGGCATTGGAGGTGTGTTTGGCTTTAACGACAGAAGAAAGCATTGAATTTTCGAAGTATTAAACTCCACACGATTCTTATTACCTCATTTGACAATGCTGTATAAATCGGAGTTTAATGAGCTTGACATACGGTATCGTTGCAATTGTTCGCCCAAAGGCGAAGGACGTGAATCATCAAACGAATATGAAAAGCTGAGGGTAGAGTCGTCAGCAAAACAGTTAAGTGGATTAGAAGTAACAGACAGAATATCATTTATAAAAATGAGGAAAAGACTCGGAGATAGAACAGAGCCCTAGGGCACACCAGCATTTATTTTGTGGTAATCAGACTTGAATCCGTCCTATACAACTTTTACTGAATGGTCCAGAAGATAGCTTCTAATCCAACGAACAAGAGTATCATCAATCCAAAAAGCACGTATTTTCGATAAAAGAGCTTCATGCCAAACTCTATCAAATGCCTTGGAGATATCAAGAGCAATAATTTTACTTTCACCAATGCGATGTAAAGATTTGTTCCACTGTTCAGTGAAGTATACCATCAGATCACCAGTGGAACGGTTGGTGCGGAAGCCATACTGACGGTCATGGATCTTCGAGATATTCCTTAAGCTGACGGGAAATCAGCGTTTCCCTGACCTTAGAAAGAAGGGATGTTACTGATATGGGTCGGTAGGAGGAGGGGGAGGATGGGTCACCTTTCTTAGGGACAGGCTGGACAAATGCTGTTTTCCATCTTCTAGGAAAGATTCCAGAAGTTAAGGAGCGATGGAAAAGCTTACGCAGTGGCTTTGCCAGTGTGGAAGAACAGCTTTTCAGAAGAATCGAGGGCATACCATCCGGTCCAGCGGATTTGTGTATATCGAGATCTTTGAGAACTCTTGCAAAAAATATAAAGCAACTTTGTAAAGACGTATGACAATTAATTGACGGTAGCAGAAATGAAGATGCAAGATGCTGCACTTTGCATGACTCCAAAATTGACAAAACTTTATACAATAAAGAGTAATAAAACTCGAATAAGCCTTCGTATTAAGATTATCATCAAGAGATATTTGCCATGAAGAAAAAATATGTCTTTAGGATCCATTACAAAAGACATTTGCATTCAATCTCCTAAAACTTTATTGCGGAAGAAAAGCAAGCGTTAAAACTACTAGGTCAAATGAGTTCAATTTTCAATCAATTCTCGTGCAATTTGTTGGCCTCAGTTAAGGAATTACCCAAAAGCGAAGAGCATGCTGATGTTTTCTGAGGCTGAAGGTTGTTTGATTTTAGGAAGAGGAAGAAAAAGAAAAATCGACGTAGAAGAAGATGAAAAATAAGAAGTTTGGAGAAGTTTTTGGAGAACAATACTATTAATTTTCAAGACCAAGTTGAATATGGACAAAATTCGAATAATCAGCAGTGGACCTAAGGGACTGCCTTTCGAAATACCAGAGGTAGTAAAAAAACAGCCGAAACGATAGGTCTTGAACGGGTTGGGTTCGATATCCCGTTTTTTATAATCCCGTTTCTTATAATCCCGCTTTTGCAATCAAAACTAGTTGTTTTATTTAAAAAAATCTGACATGGACATTATGTCTGCTTCAAATAGGCACACTGTCCATGGACATTGTGACCACTTAGGAAATAGTCATAAGGTCCATGGACATTATGCCTTTTTAAGAGTGGACATTATGTCTGAATTGTCTAATTTTATTTATGGACGTCATGTCCAAATTAAGCTTAGCTGACAAATTAAAAGAAATCATAGTGTGTATGTTGGATTGGTAATAATGTGGATCAAAATTTCGGTGTTATTACCGAATCAGTGTGCAAAGAAATTTCTTGAGATTTTATCTCCCAATCAGTATGACATAGGTATGGGGGGAGCATGCTATACCCCCTTGCAAGTTTATGCAAGAGTTCTTTAAATCAAAAAGAAACGTTACAGATACCCAACCTTGCACCTTCTCCAAATCCTATACTGAGCCCAATCAGAGGGTTTGCAGGGAGGCAGCATTAACAAGGTGGGATATAAGTCCCAAATCGTTAGACTGGGACTTATATCCCGGGGACTTATGTTCCTGCGCCCATTGTGGTTCTATATCAACAACAACATATAATATTAACGTTCCAAAAGAGTAATTCGTCTCTTTTATGAATTTGATTTGTGATTTTTGTTTGGAATTTCCATTATGTGGACATTATGTCTATTTCAAAATTAACTAATTGGACAAAATGTCAAAATTTTTGATTTCTCCATAATGTCCATGGACATTATGTCATCCCGCCAGTAAATACAATATATACGGGATTTAAAAAAAAACAGTATTTTAGCAGACGGGATTTTAAAACTTTTTTTCGGGATTTTTGAAAAGCGGGGTTCCGATACGCTTCCGTCTTGAACGAACATTTATATTACATTAATAAAAAACAATAAAAAGCCAAATCGCTTTCGAAACAAAAAGACAGAAAGAAGTAGAAGCAATTATTATAAAAATGTCAGAGACCCCAAGGATAGACTTGAATTCTTTATTAATTGAATATAATTTATTTTCTATTAACAAGAGGCGACATGACGTCGAAGAAATTCACCAAAGATAAAATCCGACAAATAATTCAAAAAAGTAGTGCCACAGGAGTTTTGTTGTCAGAGAAATGTTTTTGGAAAGCTGTCCGTAGGGCAGTGAAAGTGCAGCAGCATGGTTTTTATATTTAAAAGTTGAAACTATTGACCACCTAGCTGTCAAATTGATATAAACACAAACAACATAAACAACGAAATTGTGAAGTTGCAGAAAAATAATTCTGTTATAAATAAAATGGAAAATTTACAGCAAAATATGATAGTGTAAGTGTGGGAGTGTTTTATTAAAAAAATAATAATTTAATAATAGTATTTTAAATGATAACGTCATAAGAAAACATTGATGGCAGCAACACCAACATACACGTCAAAAAAAAAATCAAGTTCTAAATCTACTATACTTTTTTTTTTATTTATTTATTTATATCGATCACAAGCACCAGACGAACATGAACAAGAACAAGAACAGGCGAAAATTCCCAAAATAATTCCACTCAAATTCAAAAAGAACAAGAAGAGAAAAAGATATACAAAATAGGCGGAGTTCTGTTAAAGGAAAAGTAGATGGTAACATTGGTTTGTATGTGTGTATTGATTTATTTATTTTATTTATTCCTTATAACGTTATCACGTGAAATTATCGTCTGTACACTTTACAGACAACCAACTGTTTTTTAATGTTTAAAAAAATATATAAAAATAGAATGGCGTTGATATTTATCACTGAAAACTATTTCACGTACTTTTTTGAACAATAAACTGAAACTTTTTTTGTCTAAATACATTATAATTCTTTCTCGGTTTTTGTGCAAAAAACAATGTTTCGTCATCTTTTAATTGTATACAGAGGGCGAGGTAAAGTTTTAGGACCAAGATAGACTGTAAAGGCACAACGAATAATGGTAGTATGAATTAATGACCCAACCTATAGCTGTCGTATTCGAGGAGCAGTCTTACAACATCTTATGAAACTTGGAGAAGAAGTGGCGCTATTGGTTATTTGATCGAAAAGGGCACGAAAGTTTAATTCCTCTGTCACATATACGTAGAAGTTCAAGGTCACAAATGGACCAAACTAAGAGACGTTTTAAAGCTCATTTTACGAGAGGTGGTCGTTATGGATTGAAATTTGGAAAAATTAAGTTTTAAAAAATGCATGTCTTTTTAAAGGGTTTAACACAATGTTGCTTTTGTTCTCAGCCAAGAGAGAATAAGGGGAATATATAGTATAAATACCAATTTAGCTTGTATAGGTTCCAATTTTTAGACTTTGGAATTTTATAGTTTGTAAAGAACTTGTATAAAGCAAACTTTTGCAAGCCACACATTTCAAATTTTGACAATTTAAAAAATAACTGCTTTAAGGCCTTTAAGACTGAATTTAGCCAGCTTTATACGAGACTTGTATATGAAGGTTCAAATTGGGCAGCATAAGACCATCCAAAAATGTTAACTGAAACTTAAAAAAAAAAAACAATACTTGTTTCGTCGTAAGTAAGTCAACAATACTCTCAACCATTCCTGTGTGTGCTAAAGCTGAGGGGATCAACAATTTATTGCCCCGTCCGAACGGCTACATGAGATGCACCTTTTCGATAAAAATTTTAGTCTTGAGGGATTTGTCATTTCCTTGCAAGAAGCAGTACCACGGAAAGAAAGGTGGCTCTGATGAGGAATACATATGCAACCCTTTGACATATATCTAGATACTTAATAAACCGTACGCTACCAACCATATTTTATTTAAAATCATTGTTTCCAATATTCAAATTTAAAAATACAAATACAATACATTTCTAACGATTTGTAGGTATTAAATTGGATGAAGATGCTTCGAATGATTGCACTTGAAAATTTTGAAACCACTTTACTGAGCATGATTAAATCTTTTGCACCCGACACAAACATAATATGTGCGGTAGCTAAGCATAGTGCGGGAATAATTTGTTCGATAAAGTGTGGATCATAATGTGAAACTTAAACTTTGTATTCCCAAAATGTATTTTAATTTAGGAATTAAAAAGCAAATTTTAATATCTGAACTTAAACATGAATTCCATTTATATTACTTTTATTTTATTTTGGAATTTGTGGAGTTATCAGCTTAGTCAGTACATATTTATGACTAGGTAGTGTGAACAGATCTATTGATTATTTAGAAATGATTAAAAAGTTTCATTAAAAGCGATTAAATTAAGTTAAAGAGGCGTCTTATGATATTGCTGAAACATTTGTGAATCGATTTCGATTCGTTACAAAAATGGCTTTAATAGTTCTATGGCGTAAAAATTAGATGACGCAACTTCCGCATGAAATTTACTCATCTTTAGTGATGTCACTTACAAAATGTGTCATAAAATTGTTAATTTTAAATTTATAAAAAATCGCTTATTTTAATTATTTAAAAGCTTTTAGTTGATCACAATTAATAATGGAGTCGTATAATGTATTTGAATGTATGTTTTCTAAAAGAAAAAAAAACAAAGAAAAAGAAAAGATCCTCGCGGTGAGATTTTGGTGAGGTTCCCCCAAAAAAAATTAACAAAACGAACAAAACGAACATAGGATCATTATACCCGTTTTTTTATCTCATGGTTCATATGTAGGTACATTGGTAAATAAATAAAAAAAAACAAACAAACAAACCAAACGTTTAAAACACATTTAGAGGAAAAGGAAAAGGGGAAACGACTTTTTTTTTGACTGCCGATTGGCTTAAAACCTGCTGCGTAGGAGGAGCCGAAAATCCTTTTGTTTGAAGTGGAAGTGTAGGTATAGAGATACTTACATATGTTCATTCGAGTATATTTGTATGGTTTCCCATGTAAAGATACGTATCTGAAGCTGAAGAATATGTGTTCTATTCATAAGATATTGCCATCTATGTGTTCTTCTTTGGGAAGATTAAAGAAGCCAGCGCAACTGCGGGAGAATTTCAAATTATGAATTAAAATTATAGTTTCCTCATACAACTGGAGGGTTTCATAATTAAATTTATAATTATATGGTTTGGGTTACATGAATCACATTCGATAAGGTTTTCTTGTTCTTTTGATTTTAAGTATTTAAAATACAAAGGAAGGACAACAACAAGGTTATGTTCGGCTTCTTCTAAATAGTGGTAGGTAAATGGCTTGAATGCTCATATTAGCGACAAAAGTATTGATGACAAGGAATGGGTTCAACGGAAATCACGGATTAAAAACCATTTACCTAATACCTGGTTTCTTTAGAGATCTATTGCATAATCGTAATTTCGCATTGTCGAAAAACTTTGCCAACTTGCTGTGATCGAAAACTGCTGAAATAAGTGCCTACAACACTACACGTCTACAAGGCATTTATCAGTTCTGTTTTTAGCGCTTACATAATAAACTAAAACTATATGCTTATTGTATGTTCCTTATAATAAAGTTATTATCATTGTTAATATTTTTTTTACGTTTTGAAAACACTATTTACCAGTTTAAGAAGGATTAACCAACTGCCAAATTGATAAATTGATTTTTATTTTTATGTTGAACTATAGTTTTGCCTTCAGCTTTCCCACTTCTAAGTTAAAATAGTGATATTTTTATTTAGATTTAGATTTGCAACTAAATGAAGAAAACCCTTTGCATGTGACCAGCAATAGCTTTTAAACAACGTCATCCAACTGATAGTATAAGTACATTATATAACTACAGGCCCTCCCCATTGAAGCAGATATTTCAAGATTGCTAAAAAAGGTACAAAAGCTCAAGTTACCTTCTATCTGGTGTTTACCAGATTTCATTGGAATTTCTGTAGTTACCTTAGTCGAGCATTAGATTTAAAAGTTAATCAATAAGGTGATTGGTAAGCCAATGAGTTAACCACTATGTGCATAACCTAGAAGCGTCTTATTATGATCTATTTCAAAACAAGATTTTAATTTTATGATACAGAATATGGCAAAGCCTTAACAGAAATTTTTTTAAGAAATGGAATTAAAACGGAGGCGTTGCCATGTGCAGTGTATATGGATCACCTTAAATAATGTGCCCAAATGGGTCACACATAAATTTTGTTCGATAACCTCGGGGCTCCTATTTAATCTTACAATCCGGGCGACTATATGTTATGCACTGTTCCAAGATGAAGTTAAAAAATCACTCTTTGAGGACTTATCACTCTTTATAGCAACAAGTTCGGCATAACTTTTACGCCAGCAGCTGCCTGGTGCTCCACCTGAAGTCAAAATAAACTTTGACCAGACCCCAAGAGTAGTCCCCAGTCACTCTGAAGGCACCACTGCCTTCAGTCCGCTCTAACCTTATACCATCATATTAATATAATGTTATATTACTAGAGTGGCTCCCCTAACCACTCTAATAGCAATTTATATCTGTAATTGTAGCGTAGATATTGCCCTTGCTCAGAAGCGAGGCCTATCTACACGTCTTCTATAAGCCTGATACTAGCAATCAAACACAGCAGCTCAGTTGCAAGGGTCAAATACTTTCAGGTTCTCGCATTTGAGGAATCACAGCCACCACGATACTCCCACATGGGGGGGGCTACTGCAATTTTAACAAGCAGCTGTTACTGAGCTCGTCTCACGTAATCAACTGGGACTCTTGTAAACTTTTGGTATCTATTTTAAGTCTAGGTCCGGCCCGCCCGTTCCCAATGGAAACAAACTTAAGGTTCGACCCCACAAAGGTTCACTGGCCCACCAAGCAGTTAAAGAAACAGCAGTTCAAAATTTAGACAATCTCTAGAAATCTCAAATTCTTCTGCCCAGCCCGTATAGTGGAACGAGTAGAACTCCGAAACTGCCTTGTTAAATTTATTTCACTAAGCCTTAACCACACCTGGTACCAGTCCAAGAGTTAAAACCCAAATTATTGGGGCACATCGCCAGCGGCGACGTTTCCTTCAATCCTTTTGATGACTGGGCTTCAAATACTGACCTAAGTCCATAGTCAAAGCCCAATTGTTACTCACCTGCACCATATATTCATTCCCGGATGCAGACACCAGGTTGCTATGACATAATGCTCCGGGATCATTTTCAATCACTCGATTCCATACCAGAGAAGCCCCGAAACCAGTCACCTGTATCAAGAACTTCCAACTGGGGCCACGAAATATTTTCAACATTTTACAATTGTATTTGCTTACTATTTGCAACTATTCCTAACACTGTTCCGGATTCCCTTATACCATTAAAATGTAACATCAGTTCTCTGGATTGCATTGGAAAAAGCCAAAGCAACCAGTGCATAAAGCAACAACGCAAAATCATCACGTCCTTTCAGAGTCAACTACCCTGTTCAACTTAATCAGCTGGTGATTCTGCTCGGCAAAATCACCAATAGCACTTACACATATGTATCAATCTTCCATGGAAGACCTTAATTTCGAATTTCATCAAAATCATTTTTGCCTATTAAAAAAACAGATATCTCTAAAACGTTGCCGTGAATTTCATTGTGTCAAGCGACATTAAAAATTTGGCACAATGACGCTTTCGAAAGTGAAATAAACCGAATAACAATTATTATGTCGCTTAGCTAAAGCGTCATAATGTCGAAAACGAATTTGACGTTAAATTTGGTTGGTTGGATGAGGTTGAGCAAAATATTATATATTTTTCGGACGGATTTAAAATCTTTGATATGCATAACCTAGCATTTACTTCAAATTCATTAGTGAGCCCAAGCAGGAGGATTGCAAGAGGGCAAAATGCCCTCCATACACCTTCAACTGCTTTTGGATTTTTCTTCTGATTTCATAACAGATTGCCAAGCAAAGCGTAAGTAATATAATAAGTAATACAAATTTAAAAGTCCAAATGTTAATATTCGGCCTAATGACTTCAAAAGTGTCATTAGACCAAATTCGTCCATTTGGCATAATGTCGTTTGGTAAAATATCCTTCTAAAACCCTTGTAAGGAAGGTAACTTTATACTAAACAAATTTTAATTTTACACTTAAATTTGGTACCAATTCAAATAGTCGTTTTCAAAATATTGCTCTTATGTGCGGTCACAGCTTGGAGTAAAAAAAATACGTAAAATAGTTTTCAGCGGCAAATTTAAACGCCATTTTATTCTTTTATTTTTATTTTTTTATTTAAAAAATGTGATTTTTTTTTAAAATCGTAGTAGCGGTTTTTAAATAAAACTATTTTATTTTAATAAAAATTAAAAAAAAAAATTATTTAAAAATTCAAACTTAACCAAAAAACTAATCTACATTTAAAAACCCGTTTTCAAAATATTGATTTTTGAATAAAACATTAAGAAAATTATTAAAAAATACAAAAAAAAGTTTTCGAAAATAATTTAAAATAAAGTTACTTTTTTTTATTATTAACGCGCGCACAAGGGACTACTTGTTTCCCTTTTAATGTAACACACTGCGCGGGCTTTCGGAAGATAGGGAGGGGAGAGATAGGAGGTGTCCATTAACATTGGTTATGAATGTTTGCAGATCAAAATGGCAAGGGAAAATCTCGCAGGGTAAACTATTCCAAATTCGTGTCGTTCGGCTAAAAAAGAATCCCTATATTTCACGGTACGTCCGAAATTGGGCTCCAGGGTGAACTGATGAGCATTCCTTGCGAGACGAGTATTACGGGCGAAACTTTTAAGGGGAGGAATGCAACTGGCTACTTCGAGTGAACATTTTTTGTAAAAGAAACGATAAAATAAGGAAAGACATGAAACATTGCGTCGGTGTTCGAGAGGGGCAATTGATTCAGGCTACATCTTCCTGAATATCAGTTTCGAATTGAATTTGGATGACCAGTTTTCGAGAAATTCGAAGAAAAAAACCGTTATATAAGAGGTACCGTTTTTAGCTCAGCATCTAGAACTTTTTTTTACCAAAACATAACCTACACCTACAATAGTACACTGATTTTTTTTCAAAAAAATTCTTGGAGCCGTTTGCGAGAAAAATAATCTTTTACTTAATGGTTATGTGACAGGTACCGTTAATACATATTTGAGATAAAAAAAAATTAAAAGTCTTCTGTAAAATGTAAAAATAACCTTATATTTTAAATTTGAAGACGATTGGCCAAACCGTTTAGGCTGTAGTTCAATATAAATCCATACAGATGGACAGAGAGACGGACAGACAGACAGACAGACAGAATTTTGCCAGTAACTCAAATATGTTTCTCTGTCATCGTAATGTCATGTCATGATTGTAAGATTTTTTTTTTACGAATGCATAAATTAACTGGCACGAGTGGGTCGCACGTAGTTACTTGCTCTTATGTGCTTGGCAAACTAATCACATTGAAAGGTTAAACCTTGAAAGAAATAAGTAACTTGACGTAGAAAAGTATCTGAACTTATAAGAAGTGTCAATATCACAATACATAACAGTTTTTAGTAAAAAAAAGTTTTGTATAATAACGAATTTATGAAAAAAAGTATTTGAAAATTGTAGGACGGATTTTGATACAATCCTGTTTTTTTATTTTTAGTTTTTGAAAAAAAGATTTTTTTTTTTAAATTTCGGTATGCAGTTTCTTAGAGTTTATTAATATACTTGTGATTATAAAAATTAAAATAATTTTTTTTGATTAGTTTAACAAAAATAGATTTTTCAAAAAAAAAAATTAATTTTAATTAGAACAAAAAAAATTCAAAATTTTGATATGTAGAATTAATTTGGCTACCTAGATCTTCTCAAATATAAAACTTGACAAATATCCAAAGAGCCGCTACCGAGAAAGCTAAAAATTAAAAAAAACCGTTACATAAAATGTACAATTAATAGACTTTTCCCGTAAATTTGGTTCTGATTAAATGATAGCTAGTACCAAAAAAAATTCAAAAAAAATTTCATCAAAATCTTTGGAACAGTTTTTGAGAAAAATAAGCTTTTCCTTAACCGTTATATGGCAGGTACCGTTATTCTTAACACTAATAATAAAATTTCAGTTTCTCCTCTAAAGGAATGCCAAAAGATACAAACATACCAAATTTGAAAGCAATCGCTTAACCCGTTTAGGCTGCAGCTCGTTATAACGGGTCCGCCAAATAACTTTTTTTTTTGAAAATGCTTCATCAACATCGAGTGTAGCTTCGGCTGTGTGGCACGTAGCGCCGTCTTGTTGAAACCAAATGTTGCTAATATCCTCCTCTTCAATTTTTGTGAACAAAAATTCGTTCAACATGGCCCGATAACGATCGCCATTGACTGTAACGGCCACTCCTTGCTCATTTTCGAAAAATGGCCCAATTATGCCTCTGGACCAAAATCCGCACCAAACAGTGACTCGTTTTGGGTGTATCGGCTTTTCAATGTATGCGTGCGGGTTTTCTGTGCCCCAAATGCGACAATTTTGCTTGTTTACATACCCGCCAAGATCAAAATGAGCTTCATCTGAAAAGATGATTTTTTTGACAAAATCGGCATCTTCTCTAAGTCGATCGAGGCAGTAATGTCGCAATATTTACCAGCCAGACTGACAGAAATTTTTTGTCGATCACTTTTTTAGGCTTCTTAACTTGCCTTACTGTCCCTATAATCGCAAGTAAAAACGGACACGACTGGGTGTCACGTACCTGCTTTTTACTTTATGACAAAAGTTCTTCTAAAATTGAAGTATTGATTTTCAGAAAATCCTGTTTTTATTTTATTTTTTAATTCAGATTTTGGTATGCAGAGTTAACTAATATACAGCTAATCAGAAAATTTAAAAAATAATTAAATAGTTTTAAAAATATTGATTTGTCAAAAAAAAAAAATAGATACAAATAATTTTTCAAAATGTTGGTATGCAGAATTAATTTTGCTACTTAGATCTTTTCAAATGTGAAATTTTATAGAAATCCAACCAGCGGCTACCAAGAAGGTCGAAAATTATAAAAACCGTTTTATAAAAGATACCGTATTAGCTCAGAGGCGAGGGTCCAATATTTGATGAGTAGGTCCAATTATTTTGAGAGAGACGCTATTAGTCTTGAATTATTGAATGATTGATGCTGGTCTAAGGTTGTAAGGTTTTTATCGTCCAATAAATACTTGAATTCACAAATTCTCGGTGGCGATTTAACGTTGTATTATGGCACAAAACCACCATCTCGTTGGAACTGAAACTTGAATAAATCGAAGAAAATAGAGCCCTGATCTCTTAAAGGAAATTATGAACACAAAATGATATTCTAATTTTTATTATGGCAATTGTGAAGCCAAACCAGTGCAGTGTGGAAGTTGTGAATTTTTTGACATAATGTTTAGGATGGCCGGTAGATACCAACATAATAAATTTCATTATATGTGACCGGTACAACGGAATAAGGGTTAATTGAAAAAATTCTATAACAAAGTTTAAATTTAATGAAGTGCCTCGGTCCAGACAGGTAGTTTTAGATGTAAAAACATTTGAACTTAATGAAGCTATAGGGTGTTTAGGGATGGTTAATTAACATTTTTTTTTAAAGTTTTGGACTCAAGGACCCTGGGAAAAAAGGGGAAAGGGACGAAGAGGAATCTGCAAAATGTTCCACCGTTCATAGGTTTTTTATCAATAACTTATGTTATTAGCTCTACGGCAGAAGTTTCCATGTATTTTTATAGTTATACAGGGTGGCCCACCAATTGTGCAGCAATAAGAAATTCAAATAACTTTTTTTTTAATCGATGTATTTCATTTATTTTTTTTTATTGGTTAGAAAATTAAATTTTATTTTAAATAGTTAGTTGTTTTTAAAGATTATAGACCGAACATGACCTCCACGCTCTCCCACGCATATGCGGCACCTGGTCAAAAAATTATTCATTGCGGCCTGAAGAGTTGAAGTTGGGATCGCCTCAATTATTGTCGTTATGGACTGCTTTAATTCAGTTAAATTCCTGGGCTTCGTTTTAAACACCTCTTGCTTGACATAAAAAGAAGTCTGGTGCAGTCAGGTCAGATGACCTTGGGGGCCAGCGAAGAGTGGAGTTCCTAGAAATTAATTTGTTTGCGAATTTTTTGTTTAGCTCCGCCATAACTGGTCTGGCTATATGTGCAGTTGCTCCATCTTGCTGAAACCAAACGCAGTTGAATGGTATACATCTTCGGCGCAGTTCTGGGTAAAAAAACTCCTTCAACATCTTTAAATAACGGTCCCCATTGACAGTAACGGTTACACCGTTTTCTTCAAAGAAGTACGGCCCGACAATACACCTTAATGTAACTGCGCACCACACAGTGACTCGTTCTGGGTGCAGTTCCGTCTCATGGAGCATTTCTGGATTAGACTCATTCCATATACGGCAATTTTGCTTGTTTACATTGCCGTTAAGATCAAAATGGGCCTCATCAGACATGAACAAACAATTGATCAATGTGTTGTCTTCTTCGGCCATTGATATCATTTTTTGGCAAAATTCCAGGCGAACAGGCAAATTCTGAGGGTTTAACTTGCTAGTAATTTGGACTTTGTACGGAAACAAGTTTAAATCGTCATGAAGTATCCGTTGTAATGACCGTCTACTAATTCCAATTTGCCCCGATAAGTTTTGGGTCGAAACGCTCGGATTGGCCTGTATTGCAGATGCTACTGCTGCGATTGTATCCTGAACCTACATTTTCCTACATTTTAATTATTCAACCATGTTTGTATGTTAATGCGTTTCCGAGATACGGCACTTTGAAAATGTTGTGGAATGGTTAATTAACATTTTCTGAAGTCTTTGACCTCGTGGACCCTGTGCCAAAAATGAAGAAGGAGGGGGAGAACTGCAATACCTTCGACCTTTCTTTGGCTTTTCATTAATAACTTTATGATTTCTGGATAAAACCACAAACTTTTCACACTCTAAAAATGTAACTTCATACAGCATGTTTTTCCTGACACGCGACCTTACAATCTGCTCCTGGAGACGAAGTTATCTTTACGTAGTAGGTAGCTGAACTCAATACCTATCTGTCAATGTAAAACATACTCAGATAGGATCTATGAAATGTGAGGTAATTTTTTGGGCAGTCTTAAGTTTGTGGTTTTATTCAGAAATCATTAATACAACAACATTGAATCATAATTCGAGTATAACAGAAGTAATGAGATAAAAATCAACAGTTTTTGGCATTATTTAAGTGTAAATTAACCATTCCTATACATTATCCCAAAGTTTCGTTAAGTTATGGCATTTGTTGACCTAAATCTACCGAGATAGAACAAGAAGGTCTATTATACATATAATGCATTTATATATGCTTATAATATGTATAAATCTATGATAAACATGAATTAGGCATATACTGAATGGATATTGTAGATCTGTTATATATTATATTATATCTATACTATAACATTAGATATCGAATTATATACATGTAATATGTACACGAAACATGTACAAAACGATAAAGAGGAATAACTGTATTGCTGTCAACATGACGTATTTATATACGTTTATTTTACGTGTTTCTTTCTACTAACCTCGGTGGAGTATTTTACATCTCATATACATATAATGTTTGTTAATTATCTTACGACTTCGATTCTTAGTTTTAAAGTTATTCAATGTATAATATACGTATATTAAACATCAAAGATTTATTAGTACGAATTCCACAACGGGATTAGCCGAGCGGTTAGCGATCCAGACTATTAATTGGTGCTAACGGACCCGGATTCGATCCCGACAGAGAGAATGGATGTTATATTGATAAATGTTTTATTTAATGTCGGCAATTATGTATGGATTACAAAATTACAATATTGGGTCTCACAAATGCGAGTCCTTTTGAGCACATTTTTCATTGCATTCTCACACATTTCACGCGGTATTTCATTAATTTCATCACGAATATTTTGTTTGAGTTGCTCAAGCGTTTCTAGTTTGTTTGCATAAGCCTTCAGATATCTTCACAAAAATAAGTCCGGAACAGTTAAATCAGGCGACCGTGGAGGCCAATCAACATCACCATTTCTTGAAATAACTTGTTCTGTAAAGATGTGGCACCGTCATGTTGATACCACATGTTAATCAAGCCCAAAGCATGCAGCTGTGGCGTTAAAAAGTTTTCAATCATATCACGATATCGCTCCCCATTCACAGTTACCGCACAGGTCCAATGATTCCTCCTGACCAAATTGCACACCAGACTGTAACTTTAAATGCATGAAAAGGTGACCACGTGTCTACTTCACGACTGCCAAATATGAATTGTCAAGACTATTGTTTACCAAAATGGCGGCAAAACAAATTAGTATACCTTCAAGCGGACACCCTGTACTTCAATGTTCAATCTATAATATGTCAAATATACGTTAATACGATGTCGCCGTTGACGTCTGTAAGATGTATATCCGTATAATATATATATTCTATTAGCTCTTCAGTATACTTCTTACAGCATACGACTGTCGTTTTTATGTTTAATTTACGTTTACGTTAATGTACCTGGACCTGCCAACGACTGGACTATTTATATGAAATTCAAAATTTTAACTGATTTTACTGGAAATAAATAATTACTGCAAATTATTATATTGATAAGTCAAGTCGATTAAAATAACAACGTTAATGCATAAAAGGTTAGTAAGTGTAATTCAGTCTGTTACAAGCTCATATTTCTCATAAAATTCAAAATACAAAACAACACCATTCAACGACAATTTAAATTTCCTTTTGTCTTCGAAAATCTCATATTAAATCGAGTATGCGCCATAAAATTGGATACAAAATTTTGACATTTCGTTAAAGAATGACACAAGTTGAGGTCTTAAACTATAGGGACACATAAAATTCAATCAATGAAAATAATAACCGTATTGCCCCATAATACTAATAATTTTTTGGTTTTTTTATTTACGTTTGATAAGGATTGATTTCATTTGTCCTACTAAAACATCTAATTCATGACTTTGAAAGATAGATGATCAAGTTACCTTGCGCTCCAAGTGCCATACCAAGTCCAACGATAAAAATTTGACATCAATTAGTTCGCTCCATGGGGTAAGGGACATAAAACTCCATCAAATTTTCCTTAATAATTCCCAAGACAAATCAAAATCAAATGACTTATGTAATCTGAGATGATTTTGATCAATAACACTGATTCTTTTTAATAATTTAAACGACAGAGAAAAGGGTTAAATATATTTTCATTTGTTGTTTGAATCCCATTCAATAAAAAACCTACAAGAAGAACCCAATAGTCATGTGAATGTGAACAGCGTTGCATTATTCACACATCCAACTCTTCGTCACAACATTATCACAAATTTAGGTATCACCTTTGAGTAACACCAACATAACTCTCGGTGAGTATCCTTTGAGTCTTTTTTGAGCGGGTCGAAGGCGCTATAATTGTTTACACAACACCAACCATGTTGTGTATCTAAATGTGACGAATCTGTCTATTTATGAAATCATAAAATTTGGTAAATCTTTCGTCATGGTTATTATTTACCTCATCATCGACATCGACAGTGGTGGTGTTCATAAACACCGAATGCCGAACTGTGTGGTTGCATTTTTTATGGAAATTGAAAGAGTTTTCCTGAAGGGAGGGATCAATTTATTTCAGTCAGGATTTCCTTTGCTGTCTTAATAGATTCATGTATTTTTGGTTTGTTCAAAGTGATCTCAATTAACACCAACAATTCGATGCAATTCACACTCAATTCGGTAGAAATTTATTGTTGTTTGATCACCAATTCCCTTACGTTTAATGATAATTACAGCAATTAACTTTTATTAGGTTTCTCAATACAAAGATACATTGTATATCTTTGGGAGCAGAGGATGCTTGTTGGTGCAACTATTCCTTGTAATTAGATAGTTTATAATAAAAAATAATAGTCAGTTTAACTTGTGCATGAAAACATTTTGAAGAAGCAATAACGCTTTTAATAGAATTGTTTCTTCTGTTAAAGTAGTTTTATTTCGTATCTTATTGAATAATATTTGTGTTATTAAACTCGAGTTCTATATCTAAATCTATAGTTAAAACAACACAAATTGTAAGTACAGTACAAGCGTAATTGGTAAGTTTAAAAAAATTAAATAAAATGTCTCTCAAAGTAAATGTGTTTTTTAAAGGCGGACCTATAAATTGGCAACACTTTTTTGTGATGGCTTATTTGACGTTTGTCGATTGGATTTAATTTATTTTGACTGTTTTTGGTGAACAGTTTGAAGTCAGAGTAACGTTTGCACTTTTCAAATTTATGAGAAGCATGGTTCAATTCGGAAAGCTCAAGGCATAGGGTAGCATATAACGGGTTTTTTAATAAGAGCGCTACAAAAGTTATTTTAAATAAAACAAAAACGGTTTTGGATATCAATGAAATTCTTTATTCTTGAACGCTTGCAGAAATCATCACGGAAGAAGTACGGCCCAATGACGCCGCCGGCCCATAAACCACACCAAACCGTAATTTTTTCGGGATGCAATGATGACTCATGGAGTATGTGTGGATTGCTGCCTGATCAACACCGCATATTTTGTTTATTAACGAAGCCATTCAGCCAGAAATGAGCCTCATCGCTGAAGATGATTTTTCGATGAAAATCCGAATCATCTTCAAGTTGTTGCTCAGCCCAATTGACGAACATACGACGCTTCTGGTGGTCAAGCGGCTTCAGTTCTTGTAAGGATGTAGGCCAAGACACGGAAACATTTTGTACTGTGCCTGTGAATTCAAATTTTTTCACTAGACGCTCAATTGTTGATCTGCTAGGACGATTATGACGACCATAAATTGGACGTAGCGCCCTTAACGTTGAGGCCACTGACTCCGAATTTCGTTAGTAAATTTTAATAATTTCGACTCGTTGTTGGCTCGTATATCTTTCCATCATGAAATGGCAAACCTTACTGAAGAGAAATGTCAAAAAAGCGGCAAGATATATGGCGTTGTTTGCTGTCCCTGTTGCTCTATTTTTCTAGCGTCCCTGTTGAAAAACCCGATATTTATCTACGAATAACTGTACTGGACGTTTTTTGAACTGGCGAACATTTAATGCTGAGATCTCCCAGAAGTCCCAACTAAGAAAAGCAACCTCATCGTCATCGTCATCACCAACAGGGAATTAGGAGCGCAATACATCTAGAGACCACCCCTTGTTGAAGAAGAAAACTCCAAGAACCGGCAGGGACTGCTTTTACACATACAGACAAAGACTCAGTACGAAACTTCAACAGATATAGCACAGGCTATGCAACAAAGAGACAAATAACTCCGAACTTCAATGCACCAACACCATGTTCAACCAGCAGAAAAACACCACGATGATGAAGCTTGAGTACATCAAATTGGGATCGATGCCTTGAAGAAAATAAATCAACTCGATACGAAAAACAGCTCAACGCCACACCGACACCATTCTGCGTGGATAATAACCTTCAACAACCTTAGTCGAGAAAGCAGAAGTTTTCGCCAAACACTTCGAGCAAGTTTTTAAGGATTGGCCGCCAAATTACTTTCCTGACTGCATGGAAGAAGTGGGAAACAAGTATGAAGAAGTT
This sequence comes from Platycheirus rosarum, assembly GCA_963971375.1. NCBI lineage: Eukaryota > Metazoa > Arthropoda > Insecta > Diptera > Syrphidae > Platycheirus > Platycheirus rosarum. Next base: position 29,866,375 of record OZ020507.1, read on the forward strand.
GCAGCCTCCAACACCGCAGTGACCTCCGTTACTGTTGACAATCCTGCAACAGATCCACAAATTGAAGTCAAAAGCACCAAAAACAACAGCTGTTTCCCAAAAACAAGGAGGGTTATCGGTCAGTTTCGTTGCTCTGCTGTGTCAGCAAAATTTTAAAGGGGTTTATCATAAGTGGTGCCCCGTGGCTTAGTGGTTAGTGTGTTGGACTGCTAAGCGAATGAGCCTGGGTTCGAATCCCGCTCATAGCCACCTTCTTTTTCGGGGTACTGCCTCTTGCGAGGAACTTACAAAACCTCCAAGAGTAAATTTTTTTCTGGAAAAAGTGCAACTCATCTAGCTGTTCGGACTCGGCGGTAAACTGTAGGTCCCTTCCATTCACCACACACAGGAATGGTTGAGAGTATAAGTCACTAGGCCTGGGCTCCTTAAGGAGCTGTCGCGCCAATACATTTATTTATTTATTTATTTATCATAAGAAACTTCAATATTTCATCAGGGATAGGAAAATATTACCTGAATTTCAGTACGTTTTAAGAAGACTGATATGCCATCAGGACCCTCGGATTCAACTAGAAGGAGACGACAGTCGCTGCTGGGCATCGAAATGTATTTTAACAGTGCAGTCTGCCTACTACACTAAACTCAGACTTAAAATAAACCAAAGACTTTTTATAATTACGTTATTTGGAGTACCACAAGGTTACAAGTTAGGGCTCATACTTTTCAAAATATATACCGCTGTTCATACCGCCTGACTCGATAACTTTCATAGGCAAAATCCATTTCACTGGAAATCGCTGTCAAGAGAGTAGAGGAATATTTCAAAAACTTTAGCGACAAATACTTCAAATAGTGACTAAAGATAAACAGCGATAAGACCGAGCTCATCTGCTACGGAAAAAAAATGAAAAGAATATCAAACTTTTTGAAAGGAAGATACTTCGGAGCAGGTATAGGTCCTTACAGAAATCCATTAACGAGGAAATATGTCTTAAGCAAGAATCTGTATCATGAAGCAATAAATCCAATAAAATGGTGGCAAGCACTTGTTGCCATAGGAAAACCCATAACAGATCTCGTGGTTGTCTATCGAATTCTTTTTCAAAATCAAACAATTGGGCCCTTCTTATGAACCCTGACATCCTACCTGAAACATCTTGATTATGTGGACAAAACATGAAATTTGCATTTTCGCTAATAGGATCATGGATCTCCATCAAATGACAACAAGGGTGAAGAGAAAGGCTGAAATCGTTGGATTGAAAATCAATAACGGACAGAACGAAGATGATTAGCCTCGGGATCCAGTCATCCTCTCTGATAAATATTTCTCATCAGCTGGTAGAAGAAAAAAACACAGCTTTCAATACCTTGGGACTATCATCTCTACCGAATGCAGAACCGAACATGACCTTAGCAGTCGTATCACGAAAGCAAAGGCGGTAAGTCCAAAAATATATGGAGCAATAACTCTCTCAGCTCAAGGACCAAGCAAGAAGAAACGACTGTTTCGCTTCAATGTATAATCCGTGCTGCTGTATGGATCATCATCATCGGCGTAACAATCGAGATCCGGCCCGGGTCTTTTTCAATAAGCCTTTCCATACATACCGATTGCTGGCCGAAGCCATCCAATTGCGCACCCCAAGACTTCGGATATCCTGGTCTACGCCATTCTTGATTCTTCCAATGTTATGCAAGGTCTGCCACCCTGTCTTCTACCGTAAAAGACTTACCTAGCTGGTTCCTCTTCGCTTATGCGAGCTTGGTGCCCCGCCAACCGGACTCAATTAAGCCGCGGATGTGGCTTATTTGCATGGGTGGCCAGTTCACATCACCTCGACGTCAGTTTACCATGCCATCAAATCGCTAGTGCAGAATGTTCAATGTGGCGTGAGCTGTGTGGTACGTAGCGCCACGACGACCTGTTGAAATCACATGCCGCTGAAGTCCATATCATCCAATTCCGGCCAAAAAGATTAGGAAGTTGGTAATGGTATAGGTGGCAGTGACGGCCTGGCCAGCGTCGTTCTCATAGAAATATGAACCGATGACGCCTCCAGGCCAAAATCCAACCCAACCTATACAGAAACTTCTTTGGGACGCATTGAAAGTTCTTGATGGACTTCAACTTTTGTTTGGTGAAGGTGGGACATAAGTCCCAAATTTTGTAAGAGATAGTATTTAATAAGGAACTAACGTTATGACTTAAATCTGAGCTATGTGAAATAAGGTCCCAAACAAATTGTCTGAATTGCCCCCCTGCAACCACCCTGCTTGGGCTCACTATAGGATTTGCAGTAGGTGCGAGATTGGGTTTATGCAATGGTTCTTTAAATCAAAAAGAAAGCTATGAGCATGCTTATGTGGACATAGATTAATAATTAAATAGACCCTTTTTATATAAAACATACCTTGCCTTCCAATAAGCCAACCATAATTTTATTAATATTCCAATTGGTATTTTTACACGTTCTTTACATCAATAAATTACTAATTTTTATTGTTTCCAATTTCTTAGAATAAGAATGATCATTGGTCATAGTTGAGGTGAAAAGAGATTGTCATGAATTGAACGCGACAAACTCCACAGGTAACAAAAAAATATATAAAAAAAAGGTCCGTATAACGACAAAGAGATGTATCTTAAAGATAACTATTTGGAAAATGTTTGATTTGTTTCACTGCTGATAATATCAGATTTACCGCGCCAAATACACTACAAAAATTATATATTTTGTGTAACAGAATCCTTCTTGATTGCCAAGACATCGGACATAAAATATCTTTCGTTCACATTTTTAAATGGTTCTCGAACTTGTATCTTGTGTACTTCTTAGGTGAACTTAGGTATTTAAAGAAAATTTCGAACATTTGTGATGGTAGCACGGGAAATTGAGGATCGAGTTCCTTTATTTGTATCGAAGAACACTGATCTTCAGATAAGATGTGGAGATATGGCAATGTAAATCAATTTTTAATTACTTTAGGAACGCTTGTTAAGTGAAATTTTATGAGAAGTCTTTTAAGGGAATGAAATAGTTTCCAATTACAAGGATTTAGAGGTGAAAACCATCAGTCAATGAGCGGACAGGGATATAAGGAAGTAAATCTAGTGTTTTGTGTTCGAATATTGCAAATAGGTATATGAAAGAACAAAATATTCTGCCAATAATTACTTAAAAAGGCAAGAGAAAGTTCTAAAAGAACTTTCAAATCACTATTTTTCCAAGGTGAACCGCTAGCAGATAAAAAAAATGTTTTAGAGACACAAAATGAATCTATGAATACCAAGATGTCGTTGAGTAACTATCCGCGCCTACAAAGAAAATGCATGCGATCATATCGGAAACATCGCCGCATACCCACCTACGGAACTGTGTATCCGAACAAAAATTTAAATTTTGGAAGAATTTTCAATTTTTTCCTGAAATCTTGTTGATTATCATGACTTAGTATACCAAAATTAAAACACTACATCACCTTTACCGCTGTCCTTTAAAGACTCAGAAAGTATGAATTTTTGTTCTTGTTGATTCTCATCAGCTAGTGTAACCAAACTCATATGAAATGAAAATCATACAGCATTGCGGGTTTTCATAAGAAACATGTTTTCGCCAGATCTTGTGTTTCTTCGACGAACGGGTGTTGGTTGATTGTTTACTGAATCATGGACTCAAATTTATCCACCACACTGCGATCTGCGAATAGTCCTATCGGTAGCACGATTATGGCGACCGTACAGTTTGCGAGGCGCGCGGAACAGAACACCAACAATTTTATCATTTGCACGTGTTGTTGAACGCTATATCCGTCCATGGTGGTTTGGCAATACAGACTGAATAAATGACAGACAATTTGGCAGATGTAGCTTCAACAAGATGGCCGCTATCAAAATTCAAAACTCAAAATTCAAAACACCTTATTTGAAGACCCTATAGAAAATGTGGCGAGATTCACTAACAACAAAGATGTCAAATAATTTCATGAAGCAAAGAAATTAGAATCTTACCTAAAGACAACTTGTATTTTGTAAATCGAGTGTGTAAAGAATATACACACATGTTAAAATTTATAAACTGATAACTGATTGAAACCCGGAATGTTAAATACAAACTGAAGAACTGATATATTTAAACATTTAAGACTAATAAATTCAAAAATTTTTTTGGATTTTTTTTAACGCTACGAGCCACAACATGTATAAATTCTGGGATTTCAGTCGAGTCGACTAATATCTACTCTTTTTGATGATATCCGCTGCCTGGCAAGATTACCCGATTTAACATTTCAATTTTGGTATGTGTTGTTTTTTTGACATTTCTCAGAGGGGAAATTGAAATTTCATTTGTAACCCTAAAAATAACGGTACCTGCCATATAACCGTTAAGGAAATGCTTATTTTTCTCCAACACGACTCCAATGAATTTGATGAAAATTTTTGAGATTTTGTTTGTAGGTCTTAGCTATCATTTTATTAAAACCAAATTTAGGGGAGAAGTCTAGTAACGGTACCTTTCATACAACGGTTTTTTTTAATTTTCGGCGTTCTCGGTAACGGCTCATTGGATTTCAATAAAATTTTATATTTTAAAAGATCTAAGTTGGCAAATTAATTCTGCATAGGTACCAATATTTTGAATTATTTATTTTTTGTACATAAAATTAATATTTGATTATTTTTTTTTGAAAGTTCAATATTTTTAAACGTAATAATAAAAAATAATTTTAAATTTTATGATAAGCTCTAAAAACTCCATAACAAAATCTCAAAAAAAATTTTTTTTTCAAAAACCTAAAAATAAAAACAGAATCCGTCCTACAATTTAAGAAAAACTTTTTTTCATAAATTCAATAATATTTATTTTATTTATTTATTTATAGCGTACTTTATTTTGACTAGAAACAGACCGTGTGATTTTTCTATGTAAATGTAACTTGTTTCTGTTGAATATCTTGCCTTCCAATTTAATTAGGCGCATTAGATCAAGTACGTCCGAACCAGTTGTGCCCATTTTTACTTGCGATTATAGGTACTATAATGCAAGTTATGCATTCGTGCAATATTGAGATAACAATTAAACTTTACATTACGGTGATAGAGAAACATATTTGAGTTACTGGCAAAATTCCGTCCGTCTGTCTGTTTGTACGGATGTATTTTGGACTGCAGCCTAAGCGGTTGGCCCAATCGTCTTCAAATTTAGAACTTAAAGTTATTTTGACATTCTACAGAGGAGTTTTTCCAAATCTTTTTTTAGCTCAAAAATTAACGGTACCTTTCATATAACCGTTATGTAAGAGTTTACTCTTCTCAAAAACGGCTCCAAGCATTTTCATAAAAAAAATCAGTGTACTACTATACCTACAGTAGTACACTGATTTATTTATTATGTTTTGGTGAAAACAAAATTTAATACGGTGGGCTAAAAACGGTAACTCTCATAGGACCGGTTTTTTTTCTTCGACTTTCTCGATGATCCGATTACTATCAAAATTTATATTCAAGAAGATGTAGGTAGCCTAAGTACTTTCGCATTAAATTTTTTTTCGAAAACTTTTTTTTAATAATTAAAAAAAAATAAAGTTTTTTTTTAAAAATCAATATTTTAAAAACGGGTAGTGATTTTTTTTAATTTTGTTTTTAAATGTGTTATTTTTGTTCTTAAGTTTGCATTCTTGAATTACTTTTTAAATTTTTTTTTTAAATTGTTGTTAAAAGAAACCGTTTTATTTAAAAACCGCTGCTAGGATTTTGAAAAAAAATTCACACTTTTTAACATTTCTAAAAGAAACAAAATGGCGTTAAATTTTTTCACTCAATACAATTTAACGTACTTTATTCAAACAATCAAAAGTCACAAAAATCGAATAAATGCTTTGATGTCCACTTTAATTTTCGTAAATTTTATTCTACAATGTGACCGCATATATGAGCAAGTACGTGCGATCCAGTCGTGCAATTTATTTGTTACTATTGGGTATGGGATCTCACACAGCAGATTCAAACACTTTTAGCCGATCATAGCTCCAAAATACTAAACGAGGATCGAAAAATATTACATTCAATAATACAACAGGAAGTCGATTTTCTCCCACATCAAATAACAAGTACATTATTATATTGTGGTCCGTATTTTGTCGGCACAACTGGGATGAAGATAATATTATTACCCTATTCGGTAATCCTACCTTTAGTCAAAGACACATTCGTTTTGTTTAGATTTTGATTTTGTATATCAAATCACTGTATTTCAATTTCAATGGATGTGCCGCCGATGGGCAGTCTTAATTAATGATTGCATTGAAAGATATAAATCTAACAAACTACATTGTTTTCATCAATATTGATGCTGTTGTTTGATGTTTTACTAGATACTTGATTGTTTGTTTAGAAACTATACGAACGCACTTCAAAAATCTATTGCACTAAATAAAATGTGTGTGGCGAGGTTGTTATAGTGTATACTGTATACTGGACGCCAAAGTGTTCTCTGAAGGAAGCCGCTTATGAAGACATGATAGTGATGACACCATCCGAAATTCTAAACGGATTTTTTAAACAGGGCAATGAAGTGGCAAAAATAGATCTGTATAAAATATATAACATCTCCGAAAATCGATAGAGTTAACATAAAAAAAAGAATTCACTGGTATAAAATGCTTGTTTTTTAGGCGTGCTTTAGTACTTTACTAAAAATCTAACAACATTTTGTTTATACAATTTTAATACAAACTGCATTTATAACAGTTTCTGAAAAACGCGAAACGAAAGGTTACTAATCCAAGGTTATGTTAGGTCATATGGGACGATTCTTTGGCAAGCCGCATCACCTCATTCTGACCTCAAAGGATCCATTGCGGTCCCTATCAGAAAAGGTAAGGAACGAAGGGTGCGGGCCGGTAAGAAATTTAGTGAAGAATTAGGTGCCTTTTTAAACCACCTTGAATTAGTGATGAATTATATAAGATGTTCTTTTTTGAAACATCGCCCAGTACGTAGAAAACGTATTCTCAACGGAAGTGGCCATATTACCACCGAACGGCCCAAAAAAAGTCTGTCCGACCAGCTATTTCGTAAATTTTATGTAATTTACCATTACTTGATGTAAATTTTCTATTAGCCGTTTTTCTTTTTAACTCAGAGCAGGGCACTGACCAATCAAAAAAAGATTTGTGTTTTTCTTTTTTAACTCAGCTTCTTTTTTCGATTGGAGCTAGCTCGAAGCGCGCTCTATGAGCTCAACTTCATATATTTTGTGTGTTTCGACAAATGACAGGGTTAAAAAAAAACCAAAATTAATGATTTTTTCTAAGGAAATAATTAAATAAATAATTTAATTTAATTTTTGTATTTATTAAATAATTTAATTTAATTTATTGGACGCGCGCACAAGGGACTATTTGTTTCTCTTTTAATGTAGATCACACTGCGTGGGCATTAGGAAGATAGGGCTTTCAGATCAAAATGGCAAGGGAAAATCTCGCCGGGTATTCCAAATTCGTGTTGTTCGGCTAAAAAGAGAATCCCTGTATTTTACGGTACGTCCGAAATCGGGCTCAAGGGCGAACTGATGAGCATTCCCTGAGAGACGATAGTATAACGGGAGAAACTTTTACGGGGATGAATGCAGCTGGATACTTCGAGTGAAATTTTTTTATAAAAGAAACGATAAAATAAGGAAAGACATGAAACATTGCGACGGTGTTCGAGAGGGGCAATTGGCAGTTCCTTTTCCTATCAATCTTAACGCTCGATTTTGTATTCTATCAAGCAGATGAAGTGATGTTTGCGAAGCACCTGCCCAGGGGTGGGAGTTATATTCGAGTTTAGGGCGTATAAAAGCTTTACAAATTGTAGCCAGATCAGATGGGGAAAAATACTTCTTATACCGATACAGATACCTAAGCACTAAGCAGCATTCTTAGCGATCTCAAATACATGGTCGTTCCAACGGAGGTCGTCGTTGTTATACATACCGAGTATTGAGAGCTTTTCGGTTTCTTCGATGCAAGTGCCATTCATGGACAATGGCTTTGGGGGTATGTTGAGCTTTAGCGACAGAAGACAGCATTGAGTTTTCGAAGCATTAAATTACACACGATTCCTTTTACCCCATTTGACAATGCTGTATAAATCGGAGTTTAATGAGCTTGACATACGGTACCGTTGCAATTGTACGTTCGCAGGCGAAGGACGTGAATTATCGAACGAATATGAAAAGCTGAGAGTAGAGTCGTCAGCAAAACAGTTAAGTGGATTAGAAGTAACAGATTTGAATCCGTCCAATACAACTTGTATTGATAGGTCCAGAAGATAGCTTCTAATCCAAAGAACATAAGTATCATCCCAAAAGCACGCATTTTCGATAAGAGAGCTTCATGCCAAACTCTATCAAATGCCTTGGCGATATCAAGAGCAATAATCTTACTTTTATCAAAGCGATGTAAAGATTTGTTCCACTGTAGGTGGAACTTTTCTTTAAAGTGGCCGGACGAAGGGTTTTTCCCTCAAAATGTTTGTCCGACCAGTAGTTTTATAAAGAGTACAAATGTACATCTCATTTGATACCAATTTCATCCATTGCCATGATTGGATGATGAATGGTCGGACAACCCTTTGTTCGCTGATTTTGCTTGTCCGACCAATTGTTTGAGGATCTACTCTAAAAGCCCTTGCTTCAACCAATCAAATTTTCGATGACCCGTTTGGATAGTTAAGTCTCAAAAAACTGTACCGGAAGTAGACCTCTCCCTCCGAAAGTTCCCTAAAAATTTTGCCCGACCAGCAGATTCGTGATTAGTGGCCTCTAATCTATTGATCCTAAAGGATGTTTTATTTAGGCATGTGTTTTTCAAGAAGAAATAAAACGCATATAATTTAATGTTATGACCAAGAATTTAGGTTTATTATAAAGATAAGGGTTTGTCATTATGTTTTGAAAATGATTTTGGGCAAGTGACCGCCGCGGCCCAATTTTCCCAATTTTGTGAAAATCGGGATCGGTGATCATCTCGTTTTGGGCCCATTCACCGAACTTGCGACGCACTTCATGGTCGTTCGGCTTCGATTCTTGCACGAGTTGGATTTAGTAAGCCGGCAAACTAAGATCCTTCCGCAGAATCTTCCATAAAGTGGATGGGCACAGCTGTAATTGTTGCGCGCGATGGCGGATGGACTCATTCGATACTCTGCTCCACCGAACCAATCCATTATTTTGGTAATAAATTTGCACGATTTGCAAACAATGTACCTATTCATTATGAAATGGCAGAGCAAAAATCAAGTGACAACCGGTCAAAAAGACCAACTCCGAAAAAAGTATTGACAGATTGAAAAGCACACGTCTAAAAAAATCACCCTTTATATAGTTATTTTCGGTCTCCTGATTGGATATAATCTTACGGTCGCCTCCCTTACTATGAAGTTTGGATACTTTATTGAAATTACTTATTCATGGGTTTACTGAGAAGATACCACACCCTATCCCTGCTTCCCTCCTAGAGCCGTCTGCGTAGCCCAGTAGCCCTAGATACGATGATTACTAATCCAAACTCAGATAAACTAATTTTATAGTAATACACAGTCGACCAAATGACCATTGACCATTTTCGTTGACCGTGTAATGGCCCGTCAATTTTAGATAATTGGAAAAGCTAACGCAGTTGTATTGCAAGCGTAGTAGAACACCTGTTTATAACAATAGCGTGCATACTATCTAGACCAGGGGATTTATGAACATATATGTATGTCGAAATCTTTCAGAACTATAGTCCCACAACGAGTGCGAAAGAATATTGGTCTCATAGAATCAGTTATGACTTGACAAATGGAGTGCCAATGTGGACAAGCGTTGCGAGGACGAGATGGAATTCCAAATCCGAAGGCAAAAGACAAATAAAGAAAACTGGGGGCAGACTCGTCAGCAAAACAGTTTAGGTTTAGTGGATTTGATAATTTATAAAAATGAGAAAGAGAGTCGGAGACACAACCGAACCTTGGGGCACATCACCATTTATATGGTGGGAAATGGGAATCAGACTGGAAAACTTGGTCCCTAGCTAGCTGCCTCCAATTTTGCACGTTAAGTCGCTCGAGTTCTTCTTGCACTTGCGTGCGCCACCCAAGTCCCGGTCTCCCACTACTGCACCGTCCCTCCGGGTTGGAATCGATAATTATCCGGGCCAGATAATTGATGTCCATCCGCTATACATATATAACCCTGCCATCTATCCGAGATGTTGGACTTTTATTCTTTTAGCTAGGTCTGCCGCTGTACAGCCCGTAGTCACGTACGTAGTTAGCTTAGTTAATGCATTGCACCATTGAATTGAATTTGGATGATGGGGGTCTTATAACGATGCAATTTAGTAGCCCGAGAGAGGGCTTTGCTAATCAATTGTCTTCTTAGCCCGAAGATGCAGCCATTTGCAAAAGTTATTCTTGATGACAGCATATACTTGATTTTGACTCATTGACTGCTAAGCCCATCTTCGCTGCTTCCATCTCAATACTCTCAAAAGCGCTATTAACACCACGCTGTGTTCTTCCTATTATGTATATATCGTCGGCGTATGCGAGTAATTAGACGGACTTTTGAAAGATGATACCTCTGTTGTTGGCGTTAGAGTTCTGCACTATTCTTTCTAGTATGATGTTGAAGAAGTCGCATGACAACCCATTGCCTTGTCTTAATCCTTTTTTGACTTCAAAAATGTCGCTTAGGTGTTTACCGACCTTGAAGTAACAGCGTGCGTGTTCCATCGTCAATTTTCACAGACGGACGAGTTTGGGTGGACTGCACATTGCTCTATATAAGTCGTCCCTATAAATGCTTTCTTACGCGACTTTGAAATCGATGAAAAGTTTTTGAGCTTTTTGCAAGATCGTTTCTAATGTGAACATTTGGTTGATGGGGGAATTGTTGCTCTACTTCGTCCAGATAGAATGGACCATTCTGCCTGACAGCAAAATTTGTTTTCGTCATCGCCGTTATACAGTGCAGAAGTGCTTTTTCCCTATTCTCAGCATCAACTGCGATTCAACTACCATGTTCTCTTCATTGTCTTTGCAAGCTTCATTTCGAGCTCTGTAGCCCTGAGTTTCTTCTTACCGTTTGGTTTTTTTCTCTCTGAGAAGCCGGTGCTCCTCTTTCCCCTTCTGGTCGTAGATCCGTGAACAGTTCTGGTCTTTCTGTGCAGCGCCGACTCATGTGCTCCGTTTAGCTGCATGTATTGCATGGGGCTCATCGTCTTTGTCTCATTGGAATCAAGGTTTGTCCCTCGAAAATTTAGTACATTCATGATATTCGAGCAGTTCCTTAAGTCGATAGAAATGTGGTCAAAAGATAAAGTTTATCAGGCAAGCAATTTAAACATTCTTCTGGAGAATCCAAATTCCTAACCGAATTACTGTTTTTAAAACAAATTTTAAAAATCATATTTTTTTTATAAAAAACAGCTTTATTGTTCAAACAGAACTAAGGTACTAATATCAAATGCAAGTCCATTACATTCGTGCCAGTATGTCCAGTTACGACATGAAAACACCCATCACAGAGATTCTTATAAAAATTGTAAGAATCATTTTGTTGCAGGTAGTTATTCACAGCCTTCAAATCTCCAGTCTTAAGGAACTCTTCCAGCACCAAGCTACAGCCAATCGCCCCTGCAGCCGGGCATGGTCCATCCATACCGTCAGTACCGGCGCTTAGAAAACAAATGTCCCTCAGAAGAGGATTCGTGAAGAACTCCAATGACATTCGCATCGCCAACTCTTGGTTGCGACCCCCTACACCTGATCCATTCACATAAACTGTTGGTTCTCCGGCAAGAATCAACAGCAGAGGCTTTCCCGCCTTCATACTCATTCGAACTGTTTTGATAAAATGTTGAAATATCCGACAATCGAAGGGAAACAATTCTTGGAAATCGTCTTCTGTGATTTGTGCTTTTTGGAATCGTCTCAAAGATTCCAGCAGAAGTTTGTAAGTAATTATAACTTCTTCTAAGGATCCTTGAATGGAGGTGTAAAGGATAAATGGATTGTAACCAAGTTGCACACCTTCGCTGACACTCGTCGCTGTAGCCACTTTATTGTCACCTACTATGTAGATTGAGTTGTTTAGTCCTGGCGGCGCTGGGTTCTCTTCATTGATGATTATGTTCAGCAATTCTTGCGAGAGATCTAGCCATAAATGGTATTTATTGAGGATATCATGAGCACCAAACTTTCTGGGTCGAATAGGACTAGTGGGACCACTGGCTATCAGGTCGACTGGATCATTGACAATGTCGCTTATGACAAATGATATCACTGCAAAGGCGCTCCGGGCAGCCAGAGCCAATCGCCCGCCTTTGATATCTGACAGAGCTATCCGCACGATATTTATCTCATCGATTGAAGCTCCTTTAAGGGAGAGCTTCTTTATTAGTGTTTGCTTTTCTTCCAACTTGATTGGGGCCTTTGGCATAGGCAAGAGTGCTGATCCACCACCGGAAATAAGAACGAATAGAATGTCATTCTCACCCATCTTATAGGCGAGTTCCTTAATGCTCTTAGCAGCATCTAAAGCTACCTGATCTGGCTGATTATTGGGCGCTCCTTCGAAAATTTTAATATTAGACTCGTCGGACAGCTGCATGCTGGTGTCGCTGGCAAATTGTTTCAGTGTTCCAACTGGAATTGAAAGTATTCCCGATACAAGATGCTTCTCTAGAGATTTCTCTAATTGAACTGCCATCCCAAGGACTGCCTTTCCAAATCCAACAACGTGACATCGTTTCCGAGTTATATCGAGTGGCTTTCCTTGAATTTTGATCACTATTCGTTTGTTTTTATCTAGCTTTGGTTTCAAAACGTAGTTATTGCCATCGAAGAGGTTTGCTGGGCGAACGGATTCTACGGAACTTAAGAATATTTTTCGAAGATTTTCCAAGTGCATCGGAAGTGATTTCATAAGTGCCATTTAAGAAAATCCATGTACTTTTTCACAGAATAAATAAGAAATAAATTAGAAAACAAATACAAAATAAAGAATTGCAGAGAAATGTCATCGTCAATGTCAAAAAATTATGCAGTTTGTTCGGAAATACGTTGAGCGACAAAGTAACAAAATTTCAAAAGATACATTTCTACAGTAGAGGACACAGAAAAAACAACTTGGGTGGAAATATTAAACCGAGAAACAGATTGGCAACAGCAACTTTGACAGCAACGAGTATTTGATAATAAAAGTCGTGTTTTAAAGATTGTAATGTCAGCAAAACAAATATAGAATTAATTTAAGAGTTCTTTGCGATAATTTTTAATGCAAAAATATATAAAATAAAACAACATGTAATGACATTTTATTGTTTTTTTATATGTCTTCAGTACTTCAGTTACAGCCTTGCTGCAAAAGAAGAATAAAGAGAGAAATCATGTTAATTTTGTTAACGTTTATTCGTAAACTTAAAAAATTCTAGAACAAGTCGAAGTCGTCAACAAGTTGGATGGCGGTTGTATGGTTATTACACGTTTTTGTTATTTTGGTGGTGATGAACTGAATCGAAATCTCGCATTTCTGCCATAATCAAAAATTTCAAGGAAAAAAACACTTATTTCTTGGTTTGCATACATACATCACATTGGCAATCCTAGATTTGAACCATAATAATTATTTTTAGTATTCAATATTCTTATCGTTGAATACAACAAAATGAAGGTAACAAAAAATGATAAAGCTAAAAAACAATATGGTTTGAATGTACTTGTTTAACCTGCTTTTTGTTGTATTCAGAGATTTGTTCGATTTGACAAACTAGATATTCCAATGAGAATTCAAGATTACGGGAAAAACTCCTTTATTTTTTTCTTTATGCGAGAAACAGATTAGCACAGCAACTTTGACAACCAGATTTCACATTTTAGAACTGATGGTTTTTAATGGGTTAAAAGAAAACACATCAGCACAGCGGCATCGACTTCGACGGTACACCTAAATCCTAAATTCGATGTCGTTGTTCAAATGCTACCAACTTTACGACAACGATTTCAGGGTTATCAAAACTTCAAAAAAAAAAAAAAAAAATATGTGACAACCTATTGTTATTTAGCCAGTTCATATTTCTAAGATCTCCGAGATCTCCGTTCAGTTTTGTACTTTCTTTACATGATTTTTTTTTTCGGTTCATTCTTCATTCTTCTTTTGGGCAGACACGTACGTTGGATTTTTCAGACTGATTTGGATTACCCTGAATATTTCCAATACTTTCATATAAACCTTTGTACATATATACAACTGCCTATGGGCCTGTTCATACGGTGGTTTTTCAATCGCCTCACGGGTGAATTTGTTAAAAGGAAGGGTGAGAGCCAAAGGTAGCAGATACTTATGTAGTGAACTGAATTTTCTCCGGATAGTACAGCTCCAGTACAGTTCCATTTTATATAATTAAGTTTGTATAAAGAGGCAAGAATATTTTATTATTATTTTTCCTTGTCACACTTAAGCAAGCACGATATCTACGTCGTCATCATCTTTCGATGGTGATATTTCGTGAGTTTATCAAGCAAATTGATTGAAGTAAAGGAACTCTGTGCGTGAATTATTGTGTGCTTTTTACAAAATTAAACTGCTCATTCGTTTTATTAATAATAATAAGCACATAGTTCTCATTGTCACTTCACAATATTCGTTAAACCATTTGCTTCGATGTTCATATTGATATATTTTAATAAAACTTTCTACCGAAACCAATTTTTTTTACCTATACCTTGTTTTCTGTTTGTTTACAATTCCGTTTAGATTTTCAAATATCACTAAAGCAAGTTGTCAAAAGGCGCTAACACAACTACAAAAAAAATCAGTTTCGTTCCATGTTCGTTTTTACAAGAAAAAATCTGAAATCTGAGATCAAACCTGGAAAATAAAAACGAATTCGCAATTAGTTTAAAGTGACTGAGGACATTTCTTGAGCACTCCGAAATATCAATAAACGTGAACTGGCTAATCAATGGAATTTGTTAAAAACAACTGATACTAGATATTTTTTTTCCTGTCAAAAGTGCTGTTCAGTGGTCACGCACGTTGCTTTTAATCTATTTCACACAACTTTTGATGTCGAAGTTTTCATTGTTGTTGAAGTTGTTGTGCTAATCTGTTTCTCGCTTTACGCCGCGCCGTGCTGTCAAATTAAAGTTGGGATTTTTTTCTGTGACGTAGGCAGTGACTGTTGCCACTTTGTGTGTTTATGCTTTAGTTCTCGGGTGCGCTTTAAAATGTTTAAATTTTAGTTTTGTCAATATTTAACGAAAAGTTATTGTTTCATTAAACGGAGGTATGTGCTTAAAGTGTAAAGTAAAATTTTGTGCACCAAAGAATTCATTTTGGAGTGCTTATGTCTTTTTAAATACAGCCAACATTTGTAAGTAGTTACACCAAGTGATAACATCGATAGGATTAAAAGAGCAGATTTATTGCAAACGATTATGGAAAATGAAAATAAAAGAGAATAACTGTAAAACTCGTTTCATGAAACTGAATTCTTCGTGTAATAGCGCTTGCGACAAGGAATGAAATAAAAAAAGAAGAATTCGAAAAAGGTGCATGCACCCAGATTCATCGTGTTATTGCGACAAATAGTTATTGGCGAAAAAAAATTGTATTTGACTCTAAAAATTGTAAGATTTTTCAAAAAATTTTGTAGAACTATCATGATTTATTTAAATACGTGATAAAGACCTTTTATACATGATTCCTTTTTTCAGTTGTTTCTTCATTCTTTCTTTTTGACAATTGGGTAAGGGTTGTAGAAAAGTAGGGGGAATGAAGTAACGAATGGAAGAATGAAATTTTTTTGTGGTTCAGCTTTGACGTTTCTCGTTTGAGAAAGAAAATGCTATATGCACGGACTAAAAATAAGAACTTTTAAAATTACAATCATGTTTTTTAGTGGTAAAAGATGGTTCTTAATTGCTTTTTTAGAATTTCGCTAATTTCTTTAAAATAAAACAGCACAGTTTGTAGGAAAGTATTGGATATATATTGGGGTAATCCACATCAGTGTACACACCAACGTACGTGCTTGCCAAAAAGAAGAATGAAGAAACAACCGACAAAAGGAATCATGTACACAAGGTCAAAGATAATAAAGTAAAAAAGGCTTTAAGATTCAAGGCCCAACTTCAATAGTCATGCCCAATCATGGCCTACTGCTTAAATTAAATGAACTGTTTCGCCATGTTTATAAGAATATGATGAATCAATATAGTAATAAGAAGGGCTATCTTTCACTTTTGTTTGTAAATATACAACATGCTTAACGAAACTTATCGAACGAACCATTTGCTCATTTTAGCCAATGCCATATGCATATGACTATTGACTATGTGTTTTGGTCACTAAAACAATGGGTTTTAACAGTAGGCTACCATGCTTGGCCAATGGTAATGCCTGTTATATTTGCGTCTTTAAACAACAGGGGTGTTCAAAATCGTAAGAACGGTTTTTAAATAAAACAATTTTTTTAAATAAAAAAAAGGAAAACTTCAGCTCAAAAATAATCTAAATTTAAGATAACTAACCTGTTTTCAAAATATTGATTTTTCAATTTTTTTTAATACCTATTAAAAATAAAAAAAGTATTTTATCGAAAAAATTCAGTGTGAAATTACTATTGCTACTTACACTTTCTGGAATATCAATTTTGATTTGTAATTATTTAATCAGTTCCTTAGAAATCGAAGGAAAAAGACCGTCATATAGGAGGTACCGGTTTTAGCCTACCATTTTAAATTTTTTGTTGACTAAAACAAAATCCACAGCTACAATTGTAAACCGATTTTCTGATTTTTGTATCATAAAAAATATTAAAAGCGTTTTCGAGAAAAAAAGCTTTTACTTAACGGTTATATGGCAAGTTTTTTTTTTTTTTTTTAACTAACTGTGCACGCGCACAAGGGATTTGTGTTTACCTTATAATGTTAACACACTACGCGAGCTTAGAAATGTTAGGAAAGGAGGGACAGAAAGTGTCGATTAACATTGGTCTTGAATGCTTCCAAATTGAAATGGCAAGGAAAAACCTCGTCGGGTAAACTATTCCAGATTCGTGTTGTTCGGTTAAAAAAATAATCTCTATATTTCACGGTACGTCCGAAATTGAGCTCAAGGGTGAACTGATGAGCATTCCTTGGGGGAGAAACTTTTAAGTGGAAGAATGCAACTGGATACTTCGAGTGAATATTTTTTGTAAAAGAAACGATAAAATAAGGAAAGACATGAAATATAACGTCGTTGTTCAAGAGGAGCAATTGTTTCCGAAACAGTTCTATTTCCTATCAATATCAGCGCTCTATTTTGTATTTTATCAAGCAAGTGTAGCGATGCTTTAGAAGCACCTACCCAGAGGTGGCAGTTATACTCGAGTCTTGGGCATATAAACGCTTTATAAATTGTAGCCACATCAAAAGTGGAAAAATACTTCTTACACCGATACAGAAAACCTAAGCACTTAGGTTCGGCAGAAAAATTGATTGGATTAGATGTAGCAGACAGAAGATCATTTATAAAAATGAGGAAAAGAGTCGGAGACAGAACAGAGCCCTGAGGCGCACCAGCATTTATTTTGTGGGAATCAGACTTGAAGTCGTCGAATACAATTTGTATTGAACGGTCCAGAAGATATCTTTGATCATTTACATTACATTACATATATTTCCATAAATATTTGAGCCAAGAAAAGTCCTCTGTAGAATGTCAAAATAACGGTTTGTTCTAAATTTGAAGATGATTGGCCCAACCGCTTAGACGGCACGAGTACGATAACTTGGCCGACAATATTTGATAGCGGGTTTTTGTAGAGGGGTCAACAACAAGCACTTTTTACTCTGGGAGGGGGGGAGGTGTGGGGTTACTATCTCTCTCCGTTTAGGAGGTAGGGGCACTTTTAGAAAAAATGGTTTAAATTGAACAAAAAATATTAAAAAACAACGGCAACACTTACAATAAAGTGCTATTCTTCATTTGAAAGTCAGAAGTTGCATTTATATTAAATTACTCATGTCACTTGTTTTTGAGAAATTCGCATTTAAAGTCCACATTTTAATAAAAAACGTGAAAAAAAGTTTAAACCTATTGTTTTCAAAATTGTGAAAGAAATTGTAAATAAGCTTATATGTGTTCCATGTAACTATCAGTTTTTAATCGAACACAAAAAACCGCATGGTTCTATGTCTTCTAGTTTTTGAAAAAAATTGAAAATAACTAAACTAACGGGTGATTTTTTTGAGGTTAGGATTTTCATGCATTAGTATTTGACAGATCACGCGGGATTTCAGACATGGTGTGGTGGAGAAAGATGCTCAGTATGCTTTGACATTTTATTATGAATAGACTTACTAACGAGCAACGCTTGCAAATCATTGAATTTTATTACCAAAATCAGTGCCCTAGAAAAGTTGGCAGAAAATCCGCTTTTTTATCGACAAATTTTGTTCAGCGATGAGGCTCATTTCTGGTTGAATGGCTACGTAAATAAGCAAAATTGCCGCATTTGGAGTGAAGAGCAACCAGAAGCCGTTCAAGAACTGCCCATGCATCCCGAAAAATGCACTGTTTGGTGTGGTTTGTACGCTGGTGGAATCATTGGACCGTATTTTTTTAAAGATGCTGTTGGACGCAACGTTACGGTGAATGAACCGAACACTGATTTTGGTAATAAAATTCAATGATTTGCAAGCGTGGCTCGTTAGTAAGTCTATTCATGATGAAATGTCAAAGCATACTGAGCATCTTTTTCTTTGACACCATGTCTGAAATCCCGCGTGATCTGTCAAATACTAATGCATGAAAATCCTAGCCTCAAAAAAATCACCCGTTACTTTTCTATAAGATTTTTGTTATTTTTTTGCTTGCTTACATAAATAAATCAGTGCTAGCTTCCAACATAACAATATATAAACAGTAAAGTATGTATGGGGGTTCATGCTGCCCCCCTGCAACCCTCCTGCTTGGCACACTATGGGATTAGGGGTAGGTGCGAGGTTGGGTGCATGCAAAGTTTCTTTTGTATTTAAAAACTTCAAAAAACGGATGATGACTTTATTGACGAGACTTACACACATTTTTAATACAATTTGATCTTTTATAACTAACTATGACTGACTAACTCCTGACTAACTGACAAAATGACTAACCCAGACGCGGAATGACTTGCAATCCTACCACCTCGTGGTGCATTCTGGCTAACGCTAAATGAATTGCTGTACTGAACCATCAAAGATGCATTATGTTTATTAATATTAATCCTTAAAATGGAATCACCGTCACCACCAAAAATCAAAAAAGTACTTTTGGTAATTTTCGATTTTCTCAAAAACTAGAAGACAGAACCATGCAGTTTTTTGTTTTCGATTAAGAACTGATAGTTACATCGAAAACATTTGGAAACAATTGGTCTAAACTTTTTTTCACGTTTTTTTTATCAAAATTTGGACTTTAAATGCGAATTTCTCAAAAACCATGGACATGAGTAATTTAAATTAAATGCAGAATTTAAGAACAAACTTCTGGCTCTCAAATGCAAAATAGCACTTTATTGTAAGTGTTGCCGTTGTTTTTTAATATTTTTTTTTTTAAATTTAAACCATTTTTTCTAAAAGTGCCTGCGTGAAAGCCTCCCCTCCCATAGTAAAAAGTGCTTGTTTTTGACCCCTCTGCAAAAACCCGTTATCAAATCTTGTCGGCCAAGTTATCGTACTCTCCCCGCTTAGAATTTTGCCAGTAACTCAAATATGATTCCTATCATCATTATACTATGTTTGATTGTTATGTCAATGTTTTTAATCTTCACGAATGTATAACTTGCATTTTAGTATCTTTAAGTGCAACAGAGCTCTATTTTTGTCTTTTTTAATTTCTATGTTTAATTTCTATTGTCAAACTTACCAATTGATTCTAATTTGCGAATAGCAAAAAGAAATGACAAATTTGACTTTGTTCTTAAGTGTCAGTTATCCCACCACCTTGAGGACAAGTGGAAGATATCCTTAAAATTATCAACTGTCAATTTTCATACGCCCTCTGCAGGCAAACTTAATTACCTACTTCGCATACATGTATCGTTGTACTTTGTGTATAGTTCGGTAAGGCTTGGCACATTCATTTATGTATCGCCCTTGCTAATTTGAGTAAGTTATCTTTATCTCCATACAGTACTAGCCCACGAAAACAGAAGGTCAACTAAGCACATTGTTTGAAGATAAATAATTAATAGTTTGAACTCTAAGATCACAAGCAATTACTCTTTCAAGTTTAAGTTATGAAAGAGGTTGTAAGTTTATTATCTTGACAGCTTAGGCTATTTTTGTTTGTTTTATTATACAAATTAAGTTTTATCTATTGTCATCATGTGAAATAATAACAATAAAAAAAATGGGCACGACTCCGTCGCACGTACTTGCTCTTATTTTTCTGCCTATTAACATTAAGTAACATGAACTCATAAAACGCGTCAAAATCACAACACTTAACAGTTTTTAGTTAAAATGGAGTATGCCATCAAACGTCCTATATAATAATGAATTTATTTAATAAGTATCTCGAAAATTGTAGGACCGATTTTGATAAAATCCTGTTTTTTATTTTTAGTTTTTCGAACAAAACTAGTTTTGACAATGCAAAAAGGATTTTTTTTGTAAGTTTTATGAGAAGCATTAAAATAATATTTAATATTTTATAATATTTATATAGGGTAAAGTAGCATTAAGCGTATATTCCTTAGTTTGTGAATTTATACGTAAAATCTCTACATGACTGATGTAAACCAGAAACAGGAAACAGTGGTTTAACTTTACTATTACTTCATGACGTTATCAATGATATATTTAAGTGAGTTTCTGTTCGGACATTAAGACTAATTTCTAACCCCGTCATTAGGTTTATTGTTATAAGGAGGTTACTGTATCGCTAATAACATATATATAATAAATGTATATATGTAAATACTTCCAAACAAACTACTTATTAGATTAGATAATGATTATCTTAACCACTTCTCAGAGCGACGACAGTAAAATGACAAAGGTAAATGACAGTAGCGCTGGTTTATGCTTCAATAACATTATTATAAGTTAAACTATAGAATTCCTCGAAAGCATCTTTTAAAAGGGGTAAGTATTGGTTTTAAAAAAAAATTGTTGCAAAGAAATGATCAGTAAAGAATCAAGCTTACCATTTCTGAATTCAATATGATTTAAATTTAAGTCTAAAAGTATATGTATTCATGTTTATTATTTGACACACAAAGTTCTTGTGACTGGCTTTAATTTACACGCGAATTAAACTATATCAAGGACAGCTGATGAATTGGGAATATTTTACAATAGTCCACATGAAATCATATAAGAAATAATACGGAAGCTTAAGAATGTGACTCAGATAAACTTACTTACTTACTTAGGTGGCGCTACAGTTCGGGACGAACCTGGGCCTCAACCAACATGCCTCTCCAGCCAACTCGGTCTTTGGCTAGCTGCCTCCAGTTTTGCACTCCAAGTTGGTTGAGGTCGTCCTCCACTTGAGCGCGCCACCTAAGGCGAGGTCTTCCTTGACTGCGTCTACCCTCTGGGATGGAATCGAAGATCCTGCGAGCCGGAGCATTGTTGTCCATTCGCTCTACATGACCTAGCCATCTTAAACGTGATATGCGTATTTTTTTGACCAGGTCAATGTCGCTGTACAGCTCGTATAGTTCTTGGTTGAACCTTCTCCTCCAAAGCCCGTTAACGCAGATAGGGCCAAAAATCTTCCGAAGAATCTTACGCTCGAAACGACTAAGGATATCTTCATCCGCTTTAGATAGAGTCCATGCCTCGGCGCCATAGAGCAGGACTGGGATGATTAGGGTCTTATACAGAGTCTCCTTTGTCTTTCGAGAGAGGGCTTTGCTACTCAATTGCCTTCCTAGCCCATAGAAACAGCGATTGGCAAGAGTAATTCTTCGCTTTATTTCTGACGAGATGTTGTTGTCAGATGTTATAGCGGATCCGAGGTACACAAAGTCCCTAACTACCTCATAGTTGTACCTGTCTATTGTGATGTTTTGTCCAATCCGCCGGTGTTGTGTGTCCCTTTTTGTGGACAGCAGGTACTTCGTTTTGGCCTCATTGACTGCTAGTCCCATCTTAGCCGCTTCAGCTTCAATGCTAGTAAGCGTTCCAGTGACAGCTCGCCGAGTTCTGCCAAAAATGTCTATGTCGTCAGCGTATGCTAGCAATTGCACAGACTTGAAAAAAATTGTCCCACTACAATTGACTTGCGAGCTTCTTATAATTTTTTCAAGTATTAAGTTGAAGAAATCGCACGATAGCGCATCACCTTGTCGGAATCCTTTTTTGACGTCAAAAGCTTCTGTGAGGTCAGAACCAACCTTGACGGAGCAGCGAGAGTTCTCCATCGTCATCCTGCACAGTCGGACGAGTTTTGTGGGAATGCCAAAACCTGACATGGCTCTGTATAGCTCGTCTCTATAAATGCTATCGTACGCGGCCTTAAAATCGATAAAGAGGTGGTGGGTATCGATTTGGAATTCTTGGGTGGTTTCCAGGATCTGCCGTAGCGTGAACATTTGATCGATTGTGGACTTTCCTGGTCTGAAACCACACTGATAGGGGCCAATCAGGTTGCTGACGAAAGGTTTCAGGCGTTCACATAGTACGGCAGAGAGGATCTTGTAGGCGATATTCAGGAGACTTATTCCTCTATAGTTGGCGCAGTTAAGAGGGTCTCCTTTCTTGTGGATCGGGCAAACGATGCTGAGGTTCCATTCATCAGGCATACTTTCTTCTGACCAAACTTTAGAGATGAGTTGGTGTATGCACTCCACCAGGTCATCTCCGGCCGCTTTAAAAAGTTCGGCGGGTAATCCGTCGGGTCCAGCAGCTTTGTTGTTTTTGAGTTTAGATATTGCTATCCTTACTTCATTTTGGTCAGGTGGACGGAAGTTTTGTCTGTCATCATCCATGTTGAATGGTTCATTCTGCCTGACAGCGGGATTTTGACCTTCATCGCCGTTTAACAGTCTGCAGAAATGGTCCTTCCATGTACTCAGCACCGACTGTGACTCTACTACGAGGTTTCCATTCCTATCTCTACAGGCTTCTGTGCGGGATTTTTTTCCTTGGCATGTTCTTTTTACCTGTTGGTAAAACTTCCGCACGTTGTTCCTGGAGTAGCATCTCTCAATATCTTCAATCGCGCGCTTCTCATGCTCTCTTTTTTTCTTTTGGAGAAGCCGGTGTTCTTCCCGTATTTTCTACTCGTAAAGCTCGCGAGCAGCTCTCGTCTTTCTTTGCAGCGTTGCTTTATATGCCTCTTGTTTGGCTGCATGGGCCCGCCTGCATTTGTCATCAAACCAGAGGTTTCGTGGTAGTGGTCTGGTGAAACCTAGCACATCAGTTGCGGCATCTCTGATGGCTTGTTGGCAGTGTTGCCACTGATCTTGGGCACTTGATGCTGGCGGTACTGGATTTCTTGAGAGGTTACGGGATATTCGATCGGCATAGGTTCTGGCGGTTTCTTGCGATTGCAGCTTTCCGACGTCATACTTCCTCACAGTATTACTCCGTTGTTGTGGAGTTCGGGTTATTCGCATTCTTACCTTTGCTGCAACAAGGTAGTGATCCGAGTCGATGTTAGCTGCTCGGAAGGTGCGAACATCCAAGATAGTGGAGGCGTGTCTTGCATCGATCGCAACGTGATCAATCTGATTGACGGTTCTTTGATCTGGGTGTCGCCAAGTCCCTTTGTGTATATCGAGATGAGGAAACCGTGTGCTTGCAATGGTGACGTTATGTGCCGCTGCGAAGTCAATTAGCCTAAGTCCGTTTTCAGACGTTGTGTCGTCTAGGCTATGTTTTCCGACAGTCCTACCAAAGATTTCCTCTTTACCTATTTTGGCATTAAAATCGCCTAGTACGATCTTAACGTCGTATTTAGGGCATTGCTCATAGGTTTTGTCGAGGAGCTCATAGAAGTCATCCTTGGTGGCGTCATCTTTGTCCTCTGTGGGGGCATGAGCGCATATTAGGCTGATGTTGGCGAATTTAGCCTTGATACGGATTGTCACAAGTCGCTCACTTACGTGTCGAAAGCCCAAGACTTCTTGCCTAAGTCTACCGCTTATGACGAATCCGCACCCAAATAAACGCTGTGGTCTTCTTGCGCAATCACCGTAGTACACGTCACAGTTTTTCATCCTCCTTTTGCCCGGCCCATTCCATCGCACTTCCTGGATGGCAGTAATTCCTGCTCTGTAGCAGTCTAGGGCCTCCGCTAGTTGTTTGGATGCACGTGGTCTGTTAAGAGTTCTAACATTCCACGTGCAGATCCGAAGGTCGTTGTCCTTGATTCGTTTTTCCGGGTCGTCAACAGTAAATCCGTCCTTTTCCGAGGCTATTGGTCGCTTCGCAACTTTTTCTTTTTTCCGTGGCAGGGTTGTTAACCCCACGCACAACACCCAACCTGGAGGGCCAGGTCCTTTGTTGGATTCCTTGGACAAAAGGAACCGGAGAATCCGGAGTCAGTAACCCACTTCGGGGATATGAGCGCTGCCGTTGGCCCATTAAGGGTTCATCCGCCACCATCTCTATTTCAATGCCCTGACTTGCATTGAATTGTCCTAATGACCTTATCTCCAAATACGTCGAAGTAGCTCATTAGGGCGTCTGCTTCGTTGACTGTTGACGCCACCGTTGGTCCAATTGGTTGGGCTCATCCGCCGTACGTCCTCTTTCTGAGGGGCTCGTGCAAGACTTCTGCGAATCGATCAGAGCAGTCATTAAAGCAGAGCATTATAGTGTTGCTATTTTTTCTGTGTTCAACACTCGCGCTTATAAGTTTAGCAGGAATGTCCGGATGGACAGACCAGTACCCGGTGGTTACCGCGGGGAGGTAAAATAAGCACAATTGATGTGTACGATATAGTTGCAGCGACTGTGCATCACCAGTTTGATGCCTTTCAGTGCCTACCCTATTCATACAGCACCCAAGCACCTCAGATAAACACCTTAGAAAAAAAAATAATTAAAATATTAAGTATTAGAAATTAATCTTTCTTTCCTGCTTTCTTCTAAATTTTTTTTACATTTTATCAAATTTAATGTACATCTACGAATGGCTCACCAATTTATTTATTTATTTATTTATTCATTGGTAAGCCTGCATTTTAAGATATATTATCTTAAGAACTAATACAAGTTTTAAGTTATTAAATTAGAACTATCTAGCTAATATTGATTTAACAATTAACGGTATTCAATTATATTTTGCAAATTTTACTGTAGCGATAGATGTGTCTTAAGTTCTTTTTTAAAACAAGTCAGGTTTCTAATTACCCTGATTTCTCGAGGAAGATTATTCCATAATAGCGTAACATTGACAAAAAACTGATGTTAAACAAGAAAAACGAAATTGTAAAAGGTGTTGAGTTCTGATTGATGAGGACATTTGTATTCTGGTAAAAATATAAGAAGGCTGATGGGTAAGCATAGTTCTAGACAATAAAATTAATGTTCCATAGCGGATTGGGTTATCAAACGTTAGATTATGTATAGATTTCGAAAAAATGGAAACACGATCGAATTTTTTAAGACTATAAATATATTTAGCAATACAATTATATGCTACATTTAATTTTCTTCTGCTTGTTTGAGTGGAATTGACTAACGTGATATGTGACAGTCACATTTCTGATAGTCACATGTGATCACATTAAATTATCAGTCTGCGTACAGTGATCACCAGGAAAATTACAAATTCTGGCATCATCTTACGCAAACTGAATTTTTTGATTGTGATAATCAATAATCATATAACCTCGGCCGATTCCACCCCTGGATCTGCATTGACTAAATGTGATCGAAATACGAAGCAAAACAAATACGAGGGAGACTCCAAAACACAGTATGAACAACTTATAGCTGATACTGGGATGCAGAAAGAAGATCCCTTGAAACCCAGTTCAAAAGGCTATAGTATGCCACACCCAACACTATCGCGGAAGAAATGCAGGCGCAAAAATTCCATAATCAAACAAGTTCCACAACATAGAACTGGGATGGCTGCCGAAATGTTCTTAGGTCAACCCGATGAACTCTACAGGTATAGCCTTAGGACGAAGGAGAGAAGTAGGAGAGTTGTGGTCCCAGGCCTTGACTCACTATGCTTAGCGATAGTGCTGATATGATAACAAATACCTTGCTCCTTGGTACGAGAAATTTTATTCCGCACAGAACAAAAAGTATCAAATCGAAAGTGAATTCTTGGTTTGACTTGAGCTGTAAAGAGGCAATTGAGAGAACTAACTTTCGGTTATTATAAAGCCAATCCTTCTTAGGAAAACTGGAAAAAATTCAAACAACCTAGAAAGCCTTACAATGCTTTCAAGCTTTTACATGAGCATAAAAAAAGAAGGAAAAATGTTTGGTCTTTCATAAAAAACGTACGAAATTCCACTGCTTCTTCGATTCTGACACTCGTTCACACTGACGACTTCTGTCAGCTCCTAGGTGAAGGCTGATTTCTTTGCAACACAGTTTTTTTTTGTTTTGTTATTTATTACGAAGCATAAAATAATTATTGGTTACATTTTCTGAACTTATAGCTAGAGATATAGGATTAATAATTTCCTTTACAACTATGATTCGGCAATGATACAATGAGATTATGACTTTATAAATAATATTAGTTTGTTTTCAAGGAAAAGCTACAAGTAAAAACCCTTATATAACACTTATATCTAATATTGCAATAATCCCAGTAATAATGTTTAAATATTTGATTTATTTATATAAAACAATCATATATTCGTGTTTGTCTAAAACTTAATTTGATAATAATAATTCTTTTATTAATTCATTATAAGACAAATTACATTTATTATAAAACTTTTCCGTAGATTTTTTCATAAGTATATCTAAATAGTTGATATTAGCTAGTTTATGAAGCCGGTGAGTAGAAAAATGCCACGGCAATCCAAGCATCATTTTTAAAATTTTGTTTTTGCAATTTTGAAGCTTGTTTTTGTGCGTTTTCGCACAATCGTACCAAACAGGACCACCGTAAAGCAGTATGGCTTGAACAATTGATTTGTATAATAGTAATTTGTTAGCTTTAGACAGTTGAGAATTTGTATTTATAAGAGAATATAAGATTCTTATATATTTGTTAATTTTATAGACAGTAGTAGATATGGCTATTTGAAAATTAATTTTTTTATCTATCATAATGCCAAGATATCTAAAGTCTTCGGAACAATCAATACTAAATCCGTCCATTTATAGTAGAACATTATTTGGCAAGAAACACTCTTTACGTAGACGTGTAAACCAAATAGCTTGTGTTTTCGTAGGGTTAATTTTAATTTTCCATTTAAAAAAGTATTTTTCTAACATAGTTAGAGATGCTTCTAGTTTACGATGTACGTCCAAGTAATATATTCCTGATGTAAATATGGCGGTATCATCAGCAAACATGGCGAATTTAACGACACTCCCAAAGGTCAGGCAGATCAGAAACAAATATATTGAAGAGAATGGGGCCAAGTACAGTTCCTTGTGGAATCCCATATTCAATACTATGCATGGAAGAATTTTCATTTTGGATGCTAACTATGAACTTTCTGTTGTTAAGAAAACTTTTTAATAATTTGAATTTGAAAATTATATTTTAAAAGCTTATATAGTAGTGCGCCATGCCATACTGTGTCAAATCTTTTTCTAGAACAAGTCAAACTAAAGCAGTTAATTTAATTCCTTACATTGAAACTTATCCCTGACATGCTCTTTAATTCTAGATACTTGATGGTATGTGTTATGAAAACATCTGAAACCAAACTGGTAATCAGCTAATATATTATTAACATTTAAATGACTCGAGAACTTTTCCGACGCAATTTAGTAAACTTATTGGTCGATAGCTACTTCGTCTTTAGGTTTACGCAGTTTTGGGATTGGTATTATCTTGGCTATTTTTTAGCAGTCATGGAAGTAACAAAGTTTTAAATAAGCATTTTTAATGGTTGTTAAATAACGTAACCCTGACGGAGGAAGAGCTTTTAATAGCTTATTACTTATAGTATCCAATCCAGGATATTTTATACCGTTCAGGTTTTTAATTAAATTCTTTATTGTATCAAGAGAAACATTAATTTCTGACAGATGAGAGTTTGATTACTTACTTACTTAGGTGGCGCTACAGTTCGGGACGAACCTGGGCCTCAACCAAATCCGTGCTTTTCCGAGGCTATTGGTCGCTTCGCAACTTTTTCTTTTTTCCGTGACAGGGTTGTTAACCCCACGCACAACCCCCAACCTGGAGGGCCAGGTCCTTTGATTGGATTCCTTGGACAAAAGGAACCGGAGAATCCGGAGTCAGTAACCCACTTCGGGGATATGAGCGCTGCCGTTGGCCCATTAAGGGTTCATCCGCCACCATCTCTATTTCAATGCCCTGACTTGCATTGAATTGTCCTAATGACCTTATCTCCAAATACGTCGAAGAAGCTCATTAGGGCGTCTGCTTCGTTGACTGTTGACCCCACCGTTGGTCCAATTGGTTGGGCTCATCCGCCGTACGTCCTCTTTCTAAGGGGCTCGTGCAAGACTTCTGCGAATCGATCAGAGCAGTCATTAAAGCAGAGCTTTATAGTGTTGCTATTTTTTCGGTGTTCAACACTCGCGCTTATAAGTTTAGCAGGAATGTCCGGATGGACAGACCAGCACCCGGTGGTTACCGCGGGGAGGTAAAATAAGCACAATTGATGTGTACGATATAGTTGCAGCGACTGTGCATCACCAGTTTGATGCCTTTCAGTGCCTACCCTATTCATACAGCACCCAACCACCGATGAGAGTTTGATTGCGCAATGGAAATCAGCGAATCAGTGACATCAGCACAAGTTAAAGAATCACTAAAATTAGCAGTGATTACATGGCTATTTGTAAAAGTTTCAGAAAAAAAGATTAGCTTTATGCTTTGCAGCAATGTATAGAATATTCTGTATTTTAGGAGGAGGTATACTTGTGCTTCTATTCTTAATTATTTTGTAAAATTTTCCAGAATGTTTTGCTTGCTTTATCAAGGGTTGATAAAAGGTTTTTCCAACGACAGTTTTTGAAGTCTGTGATTTCTTTGGTAATTGCTTCATTGAGAAATTTAGTATTTTGTCGGAAGCAATCATAGCGATAGCGAAGCCATTGTCCAGAAAGGGAGTTGAATGCATATTCTTTGCAGGATATTTCGGTATAGCAAAATCAGCAGCGTTATTCAGTAAATGATTTAAAGCATCAAACATCGAATCAATTTCTGTTTTGCTACTTATTTGACAACACAGTTTGTAATTCAAAGTTCAAAGTATTATATATGACTCCCCCTGTACTTAAGAGCAAAAATGGTTTTATAGGACAAATCTTCTTTTGCGCTCGTAAAGTTGCAAAGAACACTTAAGAATCTCGATATTCATAAATTCCACTGGCCCTAATAGTAATTCTCTATTATTCTGAAGAGGTGGCTTCCACGAAGGTAAGACCACTCCGCAATTTTTCCATCTATCCTATTTTTCAGGTTTCTATGAAAGTGGATGAAAATTTGCATTTTACCAGCCCGTACCTATATAAAGGCATATCTTAATCCCACCAACAAACCGACCAATTGCACTTACATCCCTTTTTTCAAAATCATAGAAACACTGATAATCTTTAACATCAAAGAAAATCTTGAGAAACGGATACTTCTAATGCCCAGCAATACTGTTTTCCTAACAATAGGTCAACTGTTGATATGATGGTATACCTCACCGAACAGTAGAATCAATTTTTACACCGTTTTGGAGAAAGAAAGATTATTGTACTTGATATTTCAAAAGCATTTGATAGAGTTTGGCATGGAGCTTTTTTATCGAAAATGCGTGCATTTGAAATCAACGAACCTCTTATTCGATGGATTAGAAATTACTTTTGGGACGATTCACGTTGTTTTGGACAGTTTCCAGTCTGATAGTCACAACAAAAATGCTGGTGTACCACAGGGCTTCGTTCTGTTACCAACACTCTTCTTCACTTCTTATCAATGATCACTTATCTAAAACTTTTTATCCATTAAATTGTTTTGCTGATGATGGAACGCAAAGCTTCTAATATTTATTTCTAGATTCACTACCTTGTTCTTCGGATGTGAAATGCGATTCGTTAATATCCGATAAAGCCAGCATTGTCAATGTCAAAACCTCAAAGCTGTCTTCTCTCGTGGAAATGTTTCCTGTCACTCCTAACACTTTTTTTAATAAACATGTGTCCAACAAAATAGCCAAATGCATTCCTCCCCTCAAAAATTGTTCCCCAGAATACTTTTTCGCTAGAAATTACCATTAATTTACCCTTGAGCCACATTTTCGGACGCACTGTTAAGTATTGACACTCATTCTTTAGCCGTACTACACGAATGTGGATCATTTTAAGCCAATGTGCATCGGTACCTCTTTTTATCTTCCTAAACGCTCACACCGTGTTAGTTAATGATAAGGGTAGTAATAACCATTTGCTTGCGCCCAGATTATAAAAAAAAATTATTTTATGAAACACAATAAAAACCTTAAACAAAAGGTTAACACTTGTTAAGACCTTAATCCTACCAATTATGCAATAAAACAGACTTGAACTTTAATTAATTGTTTGAAGTTGTTAAAAAAGTATGAGTTAAGCAACAAATTATTATATCATCTCAAGACCTAATCTGACATCAGATACAAATACAACAAATCTCGCGTGCAGCAAAAACCAACGACTCCGGCAGCATGCCGTTCTTTTGTTTATGCTTGGCTGATGGTTAAGCCCATGGACAACAACAGTGTAATGCATACTTTGGCTACCTAGAAATGATATTCCCGTCTTCCAACTTACAAAGACTTCAAGTGATTGATATAAATGATGGTTAGAAGTCACTCTAAAAAAATATCTATGACACATCATACATAACATCATTTGTGAAGCCAAAACCAAATGGTAAATCGTCGGGAAATCCCAAATATCATGCAACTTTTTCATTTGCTCCACCAACAAACTCCCATGCGAGATATTTATGGTTTTGTATATTCAGAAGTGGGGATTTAAAACTCTCACTTTCAGCCAAAACCACCTGTGGTTATAGTTTTGCAGTTTGTCGCCGCACTACAGACGATTGTAGATACATTTTGTTGAAAGCCGAACCATCCGCACTTTACCATACCGAATTGAGTTGGATTTCTGAGTGGTTGTGTGAACGGAAAGAATTTGTACAAAAAAAGTGAACCATAACTTAATAACTGACTACCGAAAGTATTGCAACTAAAAAAAAAGATAGATTTCATAACTTAGAACACGGTTCACGAACGGAATTCCTTGACCCCAAATTTCGTAACTAATAGATACAAGTTGGGCGCCAGTTTACGGCCTGCATTACTCAATAATAAAAAGTGAAACGGTTTCCCATTTTAAAATAGATACAAACTCATAGTTTTATGAGGCTAAAGTGAGTTTTGTTTGAAAAAAAGAAGTTATGTAAGTTTTGGGTGAAAAATAAACACTCGACTCCTCGTATGTGTGATTAAGTTTTACCGGAGATCTGGAATGTTTCACAAATATGCTGCAAACTTTCGCAAAAATTGGATTAATCATCATCTATCTAAGATGTGCAAGTTAGTATGTTTTAAGTGGTTTGTTTAAATTTACATTTTAATCAGAAAAATTAAATAATTTAGTAACGACTTATAAAATCAAACGTTTTGACATCGTTTTTTTAAATAAAAAAAAAGTGAGAGGACTTAAGGGTTATGTGGCCACTTTGACTGCCCACGGATGCACACATAATACAGCTGTGGAATCAAACTTATCGGATGTGAAAAAAAAACATACTCAGATACTTTATATAATGCAGTTCGTGATTAGTCCAGTGTTTTTTTTGTAATCCCTCTTTAAATTTCGTTAGTTTGTTAATAGTTGTAATTAAAAACAAGTACAACACCTGCATTTATCCTAAGACAAGTATCTATGTATCTTTACATTCATGTGTTTAGTGCAGATACCTTACAACATGAGTTTTTTTTTGGGTTGTTGCAAATTTAACTCTCTCTCCTTCCTTCCGCAATATGATATTTCTGGGTTTGGTATGAAGTTGAGCTTGAAACTCGTTCAACAGGCAGTTAAAAGTTTGCAGTTTTTTTTTTGTTTAAATTTATTGTTGTAATTATACAGTACCTGCTGATTAAGTGCACAACTTTTTTTAAATTGTTTTTTTTTTTTTTTTTTTTTTGGTTTTCTTGTTAATTTGTTTGCAATTCCTGAAAAACCGTTAGTTTAAGGAGGAGATACATGTAAAATGATCGTGAGATGCATTTGTAAAATATTTAAGTGAATGTTTTATTATTTTTGTATCTTTAGCTCGTACTAACCTCTTTTTGTCACAAATGGATGTGGTTTTGTGGTTTTTTTGTTTTTGGTGAAGTGACAGTTGGGGTTTGGGGGTTAAACATTTTATTAGACGAGATGATCGTAAGAAAGCACGACTGGTGTAAGTGATTTGCGGTTTGGAAACGAGTACCCATCGTAGTAAAATAAGTTTTATATAAACGCGTGCATTTGGTACTATTTAATTGAGATGACATATTTATAGTCACTTCCTTTTTTTGGTTAGATCATTGGAATAACATACATTTTTTTAAATTCATGTAGGAAGGTTTACAATGTAATTTAAATTAAAATAATCAAGCAAACTGTGAAAGGTTTATAAAATTCTGTTAGAAATTAGACGGAATACCTTCAAATAGGTGCAAATCTATATAATAACCCCATCTTGGCTGCAGCGTAGGTTTTTTATGCATTATTTTTTTATAATAAGCGAGCGAAGGATGGATTATGCGTTGCATTTTTAATATAGAGCACACTGCGCTGGCATTAGGATGATAGGGAGGGGAAGGAAAAGAGGTGTCGATTAACATTGGTTTTGAATGCTTTCAGATCAAAATGGCAAGGGAAAATCTCGCCGGGTAAACTATTCTAAATTCGTGTTGTTCGGCTAAAAAAAGAATCCCTATATTTCACAGTACGTCCGAAATCGGGCTCAAGGGTGAACTGATGAGCATTCCTTGCGACACGAGTATTACGGGAGAAACTTTTAAGGGGAGGAATACAGCTGGCTACTTCGAGTGAACATTTTTTATAAAAGAAACGATAAAATAAGGAAAGACATGAAACATTGCGTCGGTGTTCGATAGGGGCAATTGTTTCAACGGCAGTTCTATTTCCTATCAACTTTAACGCTCGATTTTGTATTCTATTAAGCAGGTGAAGCCTGCCCAGAGGTGGGAGTTATACTCGAGTTTAGGGCGTTTAAACGCTTTATAAATTGTAACCAGATCAGATTTTTTTTATAATTAACGCGCGCACAAGGGATTATGTGTTTCCCTTTTAATGTAGAACACACTGCGCAGGCATTACGAAGATAGGGAGGGGAGAGATAGGAGGTGCCGATTAACATTGGTTTTGAATGTTTGCAGATCAAAATAGCAAGGGAAAATCCCGCCGGGTAAACTATTCCAAATTCGTGTCGTTCGGCTAAACAAAGAATCCCTATATTTCACGGTACGTCTGAAATTAGGCTCAAGGGTGAACTGATGAGCATTCCTTGCGAGACGAGTATTACGGGAGAAACTTTTAAGGGGAGGAATGCAACTGGCTACTTCGAGTGAACATTTTTTGTAAAAGAAACGATAAAATAAGGAAAGACATGAAACATTGCGTCGGTGTTCGAGTGGGGCAATTGTTTCAGCGGCAGTTCTATTACCTATCAATCTTAACGCTCGATTTTGTATTCTATCAAGCAGGTGAAGCGATGTTTGCGAAGCACCTGCCCAGAGGTGGGAGTTA
This sequence comes from Platycheirus rosarum, assembly GCA_963971375.1. Lineage (NCBI taxonomy): Eukaryota > Metazoa > Arthropoda > Insecta > Diptera > Syrphidae > Platycheirus > Platycheirus rosarum. The sequence goes on from OZ020507.1 coordinate 29,900,315, forward strand.
TACTCGAGTTTAGGGCGTATAAACGCTTTATAAATTGTAGCCAGATCAGATGGGGAAAATACTTCTTACACCGATACAGAAAACCTAAGCACTTTGCAGCATTCTTAGCGATCTCAAATATATGGTCGTTCCAACGGAGGTCGTCGTTGACACACATACCGAGTACAGAGAGCTTTTCGGTTTCTTCGATGTAAGTGCCATTCATGGACAATGGCATTGGGGGAATGTTTAGCTTTAACGACAGAAGACAGCATTGAGTTTTCGAAGCATTAAACTCCACACGATTCCTATTACCCCATTTGAAAATGCTGTATAAATCGGAGTTTAATGAGCTTGACATACGGCACCGTTGCAATTGTACGTCCGAAGGCGAAGGACGTGAATTATCGAACGAATATGAAAAGCTGAGGGTAGAGTCGTCAGCAAAACAGTTAAGTGGATTAGAAGTAACAGACAGAAGATCATTTATAAAAATGAGGAAAAGAGTCGGAGACAGAACAGAGCCCTGGGGCACACCAGTATTTATTTTATGGGAATCAGACTTGAATCCGTCCAATACAACTTGTATTGAACGGTCCAGAAGATAGCTTCTAATCCAACGAACAAGAGTATTATCGATCCCAAAAGCACGCATTTTCGATAAGAGAGCTTCATGCCAAACTCTATCAAATGCCTTGGAGATATCAAGAGCAATAATCTTACTTTCACCAAAGCGATGTAAAGATTTGTTCCACTGTTCGGTGAGATATGCCATCAGATCACCAGTGGAACGGTTGCTGCGGAAGCCATACTGACGGTCATGGAGAAGCTTACGATCTTCGAGATATTCCTTAAGCTGACGGTTAATCAGTGGTTCCATGACCTTAGAAAGAAGGGATGTCAGTGCTATGGGTCGGTAGGAGGAGGGGGAGGATGGGTCACCTTTCTTAGGGACAGGCTGGACAAATGCTGTTTTCCATCTTCTAGGAAAGATTCCAGAAGAGTAGGAGCGATGGAAAAGCTTACGCAGTGGCTTTGCCAGTGTGGAAGAACACCTCTTCAGAAGAATCGGGGGTATACCATCCGGGCCAGCGGATTTGTGTATATCGAGATCTTTGAGAACTCTTGCTACTGTACGAGTGCGGAAAAAAATGTGTCCCATGGAAAAATTTACATTCTCAAGTACAGGAGGGGCAACGTTGCTTTGAGGCAGCGTGGAGCTGGCAGCGAAATGGGCGGCGAGCAAGTTTGCCTTCTCTGAAGAGTAAACAATTGGTTTGTTATTGTCGATGAGCGTTGGAACCGAAGATGTCGAGGAGTTTTTTATATTTTTTACAAATGACCAAAAATTTTTACTGCTTACTATTTGGTCATGCAAAAATTTGGTTCTTTCTATAACGGAGTTGCATGAGTTCCTTGCTTGTTTGTGCTTTTTCCGATTTTCCTCTGTAGGGTTGGCTTTGTAAGATCGGAAACTTACTTCTTTGAGCCTGATAGCTTCTTTACACTCAGAATTAAACCAAGACTTTTCTTTAGGTTTGATGCTTTTTACTCTGTTAGGAATAAAAGCACGCATCCCTAGAAGAATCAAATTTGTGATCATTTCAGCACTGGCATCAATGTCACTATCGAGGAAGCATAGTGACCAGTTAAAGTTTCGGAAAAAGAAATTCAGGCCGTCCCAGTTGGCTTTCTCGTATTGCCAAACGGTCCTGGTGGGAAGTTTTTCTTTAACTGGATGGGTGGGGGATGAGAAATTAGCTGAAATGATACAATGGTCTGAAGTGCCAAATGGAGAAATTACACTAATGGTACATTTATCAGGGTGAGAAGAATTAAACCAGGACTTTTCTTTAGGCTTGATGCTTTTAACTCTGTTAGGAATAAAAGCAAAGCAGAATCGCATTTGTGATCATTTCAGCACTGGCATCAATGTCACCATCGAGAAAGCATAGTGACCAGTTAAAGTTCCGGAAATAATATTCAGGCCGTCCCAGTTGGCTTTCTCGTATTGCCAAGTGGTCCTGGTGGGGAGTTTTTCTTTAACTGGATGGGTGGAAGGACTAGAAATTAGGTAAAATAACACAATGGTCCGAAGTGCCAAATGGAGAAGTTACACTAATGGTATACTTATCAGGGTAAGAAGTAAGAAACAAGTCAAGAATATGGATGTCTCGTCTAGCAACATCCGTTATACGCGATGGTACATCGATCAGTTGGGTAAGGTGATGTAACCCGGCAAAGAGCTCGACATACCTTCCTGCGTGTGTTGTCTAACCAGAATAAAAAAGCAAATTGGAATTTTGTACATTGAAATCGCCCGCAATAACGATTTCTGTGCGTGGACCAAAGGGAAACTATTTCTGAGATGGAGTCAAACAGCGAGGAGGGAGTTATACCCAAGATTCGGGGGCATAAACTCTTTGCAAATTGCTAATCTCAAAGCGAAGGACGTAAATCACAAAACGAATTTGAAAATCTGAAAGTGGTGTCGTCAGAAAATCATTTTAATGGATTAGAAGTAACTGACCAAAGATCATTGATGAAAATGAGGAAAATAGTCTGAGACAGAACGGAGTCCTGGGGCACACCAGCATTTGTTTCGAATGGAATGAGACTTGAAACAAAACCATCTAATGCAACTTGTATTGAACGGTGCAGAAAGATACGTCCTAATTAAAAGAACAAGAGTATTATCACACCCAAATGCATATAGATAGAACCTTGCTTCGGTCGGATAATCAATGGTTTGTTTTTCATCCATAAGAGTGTCGAAGGATTTTTGTTTGATTGTTTCGCCGGGTGGTTTCCATTGAATATGTTTTTTAAGCTTGTTGAAATCATCATTTTTTGCTGCCAAATCACAATTGGTCAATTCACAATTTTTTTAGTTGATTGTTAAAATACCCTGTAGAATGGCTAGAAAATTATGTTAAATTTGACAGAAGTTCGGCGGTAAAGAAATCTAATTCGTGGCGCCATCAAATGGAATTTTGTCATTTCCGATGTCCAAAAGAGACACAGTTTGGCTGAAATCACTAAAGTTCGTCAAGCGCTTCGAGCGATTGCTGTCAACAGCTATCAAATGTCTTGGATAGTCTGGTTGCATTGGCTTGAATATACAATATCAGTTCAAAAAAGTTTCCGAATTAATATGATCACGTAATGCACTTGCAAACTTCAAGAAAATAACTTCTATCTACTAAAATACCAAAATCAAAAAATGTAACTGCATTTTAACTGTTAGTACTTCCCACAATACAAATACGACAAAACAAACCCTCTCATACTACAAATTTTTTTTCTCAAAAGCTTCAAAACTGGAAATGCTATAAATAAATAAATAAATTTACTGGCGCGACAGCTCCTTAAGGAGCCAAGGCCTAGTGACTTATACTCTCAACCATTCCTGTGTGTGTGTTGTTACTCTGCAAGAATGGAAGGGACCTACAGTTTACCGCCGAGTCCGAACGGCTACATGAGATGCACTTTTTCGAGACAAATTTTACTCTTGGAGGTTTTGTCAGTTACTCGCAAGAGGCCGTACCCCAGAAAAAAAGGTGGCTATGAGCTGGATTTGAACCCAGGTTCTTTCGCTTAGCAGTCCGACACACTAACCACTAAGCCACGGGGCACTACTATGCTATATAGTACTATATAGTAAAGGATTAAGGTAACTCTGTTGGTGGAAAATGCACTTTTTCAATTCACACAGTGAGTTAACGATCATTATTCATTATTTCATCAACTCTGATGAAGATCAGTCATGGTGGAGTGGAGTGTAGTAGTTTTTCTTTAAAGAGAGAGATATAGCCATATTGCCGGTCATCAAAAAGCTCTCGGTCTTCGAGATATTTCTTAAATGCTATGGGTCGGTAAAAGGAGAGAGGGGTCATCTTTCCTATTGACAAACTGAACAAATGCTTCTTTTTTCTAGGGATGATTTAGAATAGTTGGTGTGATGAAAAAGCTTACACAGTGGCTTTACCCGTATGGAAGAACACCTCTTCAGAAGAATGGGGATTTGTGTACATCAAGATCTTTGAGGACTTTTGCTACTGTTACTATACGAGTGCGGATAAAAATCTGACCCATGGAATTTTGCATTCTCAAGTACAGGATGGTCCACGTTACTGTGAGTGTTGTTTTCACAAATGTCAATTCCGGATTAACATTTGCCACAATTTGCAAATATGTTAGTCTTCCAATAGGAGGTTTACTTTTCCCTCACAAATATTATTTTGTAAGAGCTTTTGCTCTTATAGCTTTTAGAGCAAGCTGAATGCCCATTTTTGTCTCTAAGAATCATTACTTTAGGTTAAAGGTTAATAAAGCGTTATTCAATTGGCCCGAACTCTTAAGCACTTCTAAAGCAAATTCTATAGTGGTGGATCGAGAACTTCTTATGAAAGAAGTGCTGGAATTTTTGCACCCAGAACCAAACTCTTCATACCTATGGGACAGTCAACTAGAATTTTTAAGGCAGAAGTGAATAAAATAGGGAAATAAGTAGATAGAAATGTAAAAAATAGGACCAGAAATGTTTCGCAAAGCGTCCAGACACAAATAAACATTTCAGAAAAATTAAAAAAAAACATTTCAGAAATATTTCTTTGTTCTGAAATGTTTTTTAAATGTTTCTGAAATGTTTTTGAAATGTTTAATAAAATGTTTCTATGGTGTGGACACACCTTTAGAGATAAACGGTTCAATCAGAATCACCCATTCAAGCAGTGCATAGAAAATCTAGCAAAATGTAAAGCAACTTTTTGCCTCAAAGTTGGAGTTTGAGTTCAGAGCGTCTATCACATTTTCGGCCGGAGTGTAGCAGTATATTATGCGTAATATAATCTGTGGCTCATCATTTAGTCAAAGTGTTTGTAGTTAGTAAAAATATTACAGACATGTGGATACTTCAATAAAATTACAAAACACATAGTTTGAACTCAGAATTGTCTATACACTGGGGCTTAGTGGTTAATGTGTCGGACTGCTAATTAAAGTGTTAGGGTTCGCCTCCCCGTCAGAGCCATCTCTTTACTTGCGATTATAGGTATAGGTAGGTTTTTTAGTTCAAATATAAACCTGTCATATAACCGCTTATTTTTCTCGAAAACCAATCCAAGATTTTTTATGAAAAAAAATAATTGAGCTATTGTAGGTAAGCTTTATATACTATGGGTTAAAACGGTACCATCCATAGAGGTTTTTTTTATTCGGCTCTCTCAAAACCTTGTTTACCGATTACAACCAAAATTGATATTTGGGAAGATGTAAGTAGCCTAAGTAACTTCAAACATTTTTTTTTGTATTTTTAAAATTATTTAAAAAAATTTTTTTTGAAAATTTGATATTTTGAAAACGCGTATGTGTTTTGTTTGAAAACCGTTCCTACGATTTTGAAAAATAAAATCATACTCTTTTCCATTTTTTAAAGAAATAAAATGGCGTTTAAATTTTTCCGCTAAAACTCTTTTACGTACTTTTTTCGGACCATTAAAAATTCACAAAAATCGAATAAAAATTTTGAAATTCGTCTAATATTTTTTAAATTTTATTGCACGCTGTGACCGCACATAAGAGCAAGTACGTGCGATCCAGTCGTGCAATTTATTTTCTTGGGTACTGTCTCTAGCGGGGAAATGATAATTCCTCCAAGAGTAAAATTTGTCTCGAAAAAGTGCATCTCATATACACACACAAAAGTGGTTGAGAGTATAAGTCACTAGGCTTTGGCTTGTTAAGGAGCAGTCGCCCCAATAAATTTATTTATTTATTTAGTTTGAGCTCAAGATTGATACTAAGGTAAACATCTATAGGCATTTGAAAGTAAAGACTCGACACAGAATGTATAGGGGTACAGAATAAAAAGTTAGTAGCCATAGTTGAACTACTTATGCAACACCAAAAATCGAACATGTCAATATCACTTTGCAGAAGAACATTATCATTTGTAGTTAGCATTCATAAGGCTTGTCAGTAGTAACCCAAGTGGGCCAAATTAAAATCTCCTAGAACTAAACATTGCTGTAAGAAGAATAAAAAAAAAAAAAAACGTAAGACTGTATGAAATTTTATATAAACTAATTGAATCAATAGGCTAAAATTGAAAAATACTGCTTAAGAAATAATTTGTTTTCTAACTGCTGTTTCGATCGAACACCACCTCCAATTCCGACTTCGACAACTACGACTACGATGCCCTCTTACATTTTGGCAGAATGGGAAAATCCTATTCAGTTTTTTTTCCCGCCGGGTGAGCAGCGGGATTAAAAACTTTTCCTATAAGGAAAATGTACAAATGTTCCTGGTGGCCAATTGCTACAAATAGAATTAAAGACTGATGGCAAAAGTCACGACATAAAGATGGTGTTAGCTTTGGCCACCGCCTCAACTGACCGTGATTAAGATACAATTCTAAAACTTACCGATGATTGGAAATTTGTTGCAACTTAATAATTCTTGCTTTAATCCGAGATTTAGATTTACTTGTATAATATTAATAATAAAATTAAGATACATTGAAGATGCACTATTATTTAACTACACTGCGTGACAAACTAAGAATTATTAAAATAGATACCGACGAAATATTTCGCTGCTATCTATTCTAACAACTATAAAAAACGTAATTTTTAATTCAATAACTAGCCAAATCATATCCAAGACTCCCATCGCTCTTTGAATACTAATTTGTCTTAATTGAGTTCCACGAACGGATGGTCTTCAATGCTGCATAGTAATTATAAAGCTCCACTGAAATAGTGACATGACAAAGTGAGCCAATAGTGTTGTTATTGCCTTTACTTATAATTCCAAGGATTTAAGGCATGATAATGGCCACCTACCGCTATTTGAAGGTCAAATAAGGCCTAAGTTTGTCATTGTTATTACAAAATGTTAAGTTAATAATACTATAGGCGTCTTGAGTTTTTTGAATTCTTGTCAATTTGTTTGTGAATTATTTGGCGTGGGTGACTCTTGAATCAGTGACGGATCCATGATTTGGTCATGGGCGGTCCAACGATTCAAAAGCTCAGCAGATTTTCATACGTGTTCAGTAATTTTCTTTTTATTCTCGCCCGCAAGTACGTTATGTAAGGTATCAGCGGAAAAAATTAAACAACAGTTTATTTCTTTAGGAAATATTAATAAAAAATAATTTTTTGAAATCGTAGGTACCGTGCAATTTATTTTCATAAGCGATCGCATATATAGAGATCTTCTTTTATTCCTCTACTCTATGATACGCGTAAGCAAACATTCTCGAATATATGTATTTTTACTTATAATACAAGTTATGCATTCGTGCAGATTAAAAAATTTTGAGATAACAATAAAACATGACATTACGATGATAGAGAAACATATTTGAGCTACTGGCAAAATTCTGCCCGTCTGTCTGTCTGTCTGTCTGTTCGGATGTATTTTGGACTGCAGCCTAAATGGTTGCCCCAATCGTCTTCAAATTTTCAACTTAAGGTTATTTTGACATTCTACAGAGGACTTTTTCAATTTTTTTTTTTAGCTCAAAAATTAACGGTACCTGTCATTAACCGTTATGTAAAAGCTTATTTTTCTCGAATACGGCTCCAAGAATTTTTATAAAAAAAACTCAGTGTACTACTGTAGGTATTATGGTTTGGTGAAAAAAAATTAATATGGTTGGCTAAAAACGGTACCTCTCATAGGACCGGTTTTTTTTCTTCGACTTTTTCGAAAACTGGTGATCCGATTACAATCAAAATTGATATTCAAGAAGATGTAGGTAACTTGAGTAATTTTGCATTATTTTTTTTCGAAAACTTTTTTTTTGTATTGCTAATATTTTTTTTTAAATTTTTTTTTTGAAAAATCAATATTTTGAATTTTTTTTTAAATTTTGTTTTTAAATGAACGTTATTTTTGAGCTTAAGTTTGTATTCTTGAATTATTTTTTTTTATTTTTTAAAAAAAGTTGTTAAAAAATAACCGTTTTATATAAAAACGGCTCTAACGATTTTGCAAAAAAATCTCACTTTTTCACATTTTTTAAAGAAATAAAATCGCGTTTAAATTTTTCCGCTGAAAACTATTTTACGTACTTTTTTCAAACAATCAAAAGTCAGAAAAATCGAATATAATCTTTGAAGTTCCCTTAATATTTTTCAAATTTTATTCCAAGTTGTGACCGCACATAAGTGCAAGTACGTGCGATCCAGTCGTGCAATTTATTTTGTTTGCCTTTCGGTCTTATTTCTTGGTTCCCCACCTTCGAGTGCATCTAAAAGCTACATACTAGATAGGCAATTACATAGGGTTAGCTGAAACTATTAACTTAACAAACATTGATCGAAGAGAAACTGATCATACAATGAAAAAAACAGATTTAAAAATAAACAAAGTTTAGGTTTTTGATTCCATCCAATGTTCATTGGGGAGGGGGGAGTCGGGACTCAAGGGACCCCTGAGTCCCCTGGATTCCCTACTACTCTAGGTAATCATTCGGTATGGTGTTTGGTTTTGCTTTTTTTTAAGGGCAACACTAGTTATTATTGGCCAAGGTGATGAGTTGACTCACGAAAAGCACAATGAACTTAGTAGGTATGTTTTATTTTATCAGAAGACAAAGTGGAAAAAAGAAATTTAAATAAAGAGCTGATGCAACAGATTAATGGACTTATAATCTCAAACATTCATGTGGTGCTTTGTGAATATACAATAAGAGAGGTATTAGATCATGTTGAGTTTTTCAAGACAAAGTTTACTCTTGGAAGATTTGCGCCATTTCTTTGCAAGAGGCAAAGAATCTGGCTGGGAACCAAACCAAGACCTAGACTTTCTGACACACTAACAACATGGCATTGGCATGGTGTACTACAAAGTTGGAATTTTGATCCGAAAATTCAATTGACAACAAAAAACGCTATTAGTTCTCCTCATCATATTAGCAATCAGCTCCACGGTATTAAAGGACTTCGTCGAAAGTAGTAAATAAAGTTTTGGCAATGTAAGTAACCTCAAATGAGATCATCCCATTCGGCGGAAGATTGTGTTTCACTCATTTGCTACAAATGCCTGGATCGGATTATATTTTAGGTGTGTACCTTGAACTGAGTTTAAATGACAAGGAAAACAAAGAATGAAAGAAGAAAAAAGACGAGAAGTTCAGGAAATAACATTTACATAACTACAAATTAAATTGTTTAAAGCCGATTTTAAAATACAAAAAAAAAATAGAAAAGTTTAGAAGACCAATAAGGGGGAACATGGCAATACTAATCAAAACCCCTTACATGGTTAAGTAAGTTACGTATTTTAAAGAAAGTTGTAGCAAAAGACAAATACATATTGTATATGTATATACATATGTACATATAAAAAATAATATATGTATGTACAAATATGTATGTTCATACATATGTATAGATACTGTAAAAATGTACATACCATACATATACTTATATACATTACATATATGTATATACATATGTAAGTGTTAACCAAATAAAAAATATCAACCTTACCTTAACAGAAATTCATTCAATGTTTCTTAAATATCCTTTGAAAAAGTTGGATTTATGTATAAGCCCTTCTTCTTCTTCTAATTTTTACTCCTTTTCAACTATTTTACCGATTGAATTTCATTTTAATATCTTTATTTCTTATTTATGTATTTATTTAAATATTGTATACATTTACATATGTATATTCTTACAAAACATTTATTATTCTGACAAAAAAACTTTTATTTTAACTGCTGTCAATATGTGATTTAAAATAATTTTTTTGCAAGTGTTTCTCTATTTTTTTTTTCATTGAGCTTAAATTTACATACATGGAGTAAAATTTCATGGTAGACTTCCTGATGTTTTCTTTGTGGTCCTAAAAATGTCTAGGAATTTTTAATTAAATATCCTCAAATTACTGACCAAAATGATGTTTTACAATTCCCTCACTTTTGACGTTTCTTGATAACGAAATAGTGGTCAACATCAAAATTTGTTTCTCGTGTCAAAGGGATCTTAAAAAGAGGTATTGACAACATCAACAGTATGTATCCGTAAAGAAGCACAATATGTTTGAAGTTTAAAGTATGAATTTTAGGGTTTTAGTTTGAAGAATTACGATGGAATTGTTTAATGGGAGCACTGCAACTGACTATTTCTCTAGATTCTAGAATCTAGAACATTGAACGTAGAAATAACTTTAGAAAAAGAGACAGATATTGTATTTATAAAAATCACGCGCATGTTACCCTTTTAATGTTAAAACAAACTGTTTCGTGTTATTCGTGTTGTTTGGCTAAAAAAAATCTGAACTGATGAGCATTTTATGCGAGAGGAGTGGGTATTACGGGTGAAATTCTGAAAAGGGGAAGGCAGCTGGCTACCTCCAGTGAGCATGTTTTATATCGGGTTTTCCAATAGGGACATTGCTACTTTGAATTTAATTTGTGAACGTACCCTTTCACTACTCATCGAACGGTCGCGTTGATGCATAGCGGGCGGTGTTGGTGCAGTAGATAAGATGTTTGCTTCTGACCCTGAGGTCGTCAGTTCGATACTCAGGTTAAGAGAAATTTTTCTAACTCCTAGTGCAAGCTAGAGCCGCCCGTGAGTTTAATGAGAAAATAGTCACCTAATTCTCGATCTACTGCCACAAAAAAAAAATTCTTGCCTATCTTTCTAATTCTTCTAACTAGTGTCGTGCAATGTTGCATTCTAAAAGGCAATGTGCCTTATAGACACTTAATTAAAAATATTATTATTATTATTATTATTATTCTTTCTATGACGTTTCTTCTACTTCGTAGGCGTCATGTGTATAATTTAACTTGGTGAGCCTTAAAAACCTGTACGTCGTCCTAATTGTTACGAAAATGTTCATTTCACTTTTTAAAAATAAAGTTGTCTTATTATTGCTGCAATTTACCAAAAAGTTTTTTAGCTGACCCCAGTTCGAGTAACCTGATAAACCTTTATCAGAAAATGTTTGAATATATAATTTCCAGCTCTGGGCAGGTGCTTCTCAAGCATCCCTACACCTACTCGATATAATTATACAAAAACAGCGTCAAAACTGATAGGAAATAGAAATATCTCTGAAACACTAGCCCCTCTCGAACACAGAAGCAATGTTTCATGTCTTCTCTTATTTTTTCGTTTATTTTAAAGGGTTTTCGAATATGGACTTGACAACTTTTTTTTAAATAAAACGCAAAGCATTTGAGATATTTCAAAAACTTTATTACCGGCTTGAAGTACAATCAAAACCTTTTTGAATGGAACTCGACTTCGTTCATATGGCCATTGCGAGCACGTTTGCAGCGGTCGATTCGTTGGACCCAATTTTCGATGACTCGGCCACACATTTCGTCCGAAACGGCCGCTCTTTGATTCTGAGCTCTTCCAACGTCGTCGGCTTGTTGGCATAAACCAATGATTTAACGTAACCCTAATGAAAATGATGATTAGTGAAAGGGTACGTTCACAAATTAAATTCAAAGTAGCAAAGTCCGCATTGGAAAACCCGATATAAAACATGCTCACTGGATGTAGCCAGCTGCCTTCCCCTTTTCAGAATTTCACCCGTAATACCCACTCCTCTCGCATAAAATGCTCATCAGTTCAGATTTTTTTTAGCCAAACAACACGAATAAGGAATAGTTTGCCCGGTGAGATTTTCCCTTGTTATTTCAATTTAAAAGCAATAAAAACTCAACGCGCGTGATTTTTATAAATAAAATATCATTCTCTTTTCTACAGTTTTTTCTACTTTCAATGTTCTAGATCCTAGAATCTAGAGAAATAACCAGTTGCAGTGCTCCCCTTAAACAATTCTATCGTAATTCTTCAAACTTCAACCCTAAAACTCATACTTCAAACTTCAAGCTTCAGGCTTTAAACTTCAAATTTCAAACTTCAAACTTCAAATTTCAAACTTCAAACTTTAAACTTCAAACTTAAAACTTCAAACTTTAAACATCACACGTTAAACATCTAATTTTAAACTTTAAACAGCAAACTTAAAAATTTTTACTTCAAACATAAGACTTCAAAATTCAAACTTCAAATTTTAAACATCAAACTTCAAACTTCAAACTACAAGCTTTGAACTACAAACTTCAAACGTCAAACTTCAAACTACAAAGATCAAGCTTCAAACTTTTAACTTCAAACTTAAAACTTAAAACATTAAACTTCAAAAACCAAACTTCAAACTTAAAAGTTCAAACTATAAACTTAATTCAAAATGTTTCTCGTCTTTGTATCTTTGACTCGCCATCCACTTAACGGATTTTCATTAAATTTAATGAAAAACACCACCATTTTAGAATTGTTTATAAAATATATATGAATTAATATCGTACAGAAATCAAATAAATGGTTTCATAATTATGTTCAGTAAATTCTATTTTTTATTAATTAATAGAAAATCTAAACTCATTGCACAAGTAAATATAAGCTTTTCTTTATTTCGTGTTTTGCAGGATCTGCAGATGGAAATAAGAGCAAAGAAGTGTACGTAACCAGTTCGTGTTTGGAAAAACCCTTCCGCTGTCCACATCCGAAAATTCAATTTTATCTCTACACCAGGCGCACTCAAGAAAATCCCGACTTGCTCGATGTCCTTGACGAAGAATCCTTATACTACAGCCACTTTAATCCAAAACACCAGACTAAAATCATAATCCATGGATTCGGCGGCGGAAGAAATAACTCGCCGAGCCCAGACTTACGAGAGGCTTATTTCACAATTGGAGACTACAATATTATCATTGTAGACTATGGCAATGCTGTGAAGGAGCCATGTCTTAGCCAAATGGAATGGGCACCTCGTTTTGGCAGCTTGTGCATTGCCCAACTGGTAAAGTATTTAGCTGGTCATCCGAGAGGTGTTCGTCCGGACGACCTGCATTTTATTGGCTACAGTGTGGGAGCACATATGGCAGGTCTTATTGCCAACTATATTACTCCGGATGAGGGGAAGCTTGGTCGAATCACCGGATTGGATCCAACTATATTCTTCTATGCCGGAACAAACAATTCGCGTGATCTTGATCCGAGTGATGCCCATTTTGTGGATGTTTTACACACAGGAGCGGGCATTTTGGGACAGTGGCATAGTAGTGGACATGCCGATTTCTATGTGAATGGTGGCACCAGTCAGCCAGGGTGTGCTTCCTCCACTATATTTCGTAAGAACCATTAAAAAATGTTCGAGTTTTTTTTTTAAATTCATTGTTTGCTTTGTTTCTTCAGAAACCCTGGCATGTGACCATACAAAGGTGACGCCATATTTTATCGAATCAATCACTTCGAAACGAGGATTTTTCGCTGGACCATGTCCGAATCTTTTGACTTATCTTATTGGATGGTGTGAGCCGAAGGACAGTGACTTTGTACTCATGGGAGAACATGTTTCGAAAGAGTATTAGAATGTGTATGGTTTTGGCTGAAGCTGTACTAACATTTTATATTTCAGAGCCAGAGGAGTTTATTACGTGACAACGAATCCGAACCCACCCTATGCTAGGGGTTTTCCTAAGAAAGGAAGATCTTTATTTGGTCAAAAGTATCATGGCGTTAGAAGATGAGAACTGGAGAACTGTACAGGATTATAATACAAATATTTAGGAATTTCTTGTAAGAGCTTCTGACATTCAATTTATCTATAACATCTCATGAATAATCCACAAAATGACAAGTTTTGAAGAACAGACTGATAGATGGAAAAGCGTTTCTTCAGTTTCTCTATTGTGAATATTATTTGAAGTTAGTTCTGTTAAAATTGTTAAAAAACGAAAACTTTTTAATTTTATCTTTGGGAAAATATTGTGATTTATGATATTCTTTATATTTTCATTGTGTGAAAAAAATTGTAGATATTATTTAAAATTTAACTATATTATGTTATTTTTAGTGTATTTATATTCATTTGCCTACGTCAAATGTTAACCATTACAAAACAATGCATTAGTTTTAAATTATGGTTACAAGGAATTAACTGTACATTTTAATTTTAAGTTACATACGAAATATATATTCCATTGTTTACTTACCATTAATGACGGATTTATTATTATTTAACATTTATGAATAAAGTATGGCATTTGAAAAAAAATTCTGTATATTTAATTAAACGTTAACGCAAGAAGCCGCTTGTCCGTTCCTTGAAGTATTTGGATAAAAATTAGAAAAAAACTCTGAGAAAATATTTTCTTTAGCAAAACCGAATCCTTATAGAAAATAAATACAATTTTTGTATGCAGCGGCAGTGGTGCAGGATTCAATCCCCAGCCTGGGTAACATTTTTTTTTTTCAAAATCCGCGTGCTAAGCTAGAAGCATTCTCGATCTACTCGATCTACTGCGCCGAAAAATTCTTTCTAAAACTAACTATGTACTTCTCTACAACATCCAGTTGATCCATCAAAGTCTTTACGGACACACAGTTCAGTGCAAAGTACTTACCACTTGGTATTCCTTATACAACGCCCTGGTTAGAAAGAGCCAAATCGTTCGTGAAGTTGTTCATGTTTATGAAGGTGTGATTTTTAAAGTTTCCAAATAAATTAGACATGTGTTTTAGCGCAAATTCATTATATTTTTTTTGTTTTTCGGTTTGTATATTCGTAATTCATATGTTTTGTTAATAAAAAAAGTAGGTGCCTTAAAATTAATTAAAATAAAACTGTATTTTTTTTTTCAAAATCGTAGAAATTGTTTTTAAATAAAACGGTTTATTTTTAAAAACTTTAAAAAAAAAATAAAAAAAAAACATAACTTAAGAATACGAACTTAAGCACAAAACTAACGTACATTTAAAAACAAAATTTAAAAAAAAATCACTTACCTATTTTCAAAACATTGATTTTTCAAAAAAAAAATATTAAAAAAAATTATTAAAAATACAAAAAAAAGTTTTGGAAAAAAAATTTATGTAAAATTACTTAGGCTATCTACGTCTTCTTGACTATCAATTTTGATAGTAATCGGATCACCAGTTTTCGAGAAAGTCGAAGAAAAAAAACGGTCTTATGGGAGGAACCGTTTTTAGCCCACCATATTAAATTTTTTTTCACCAAAATATAATGATTACCTACAGTAGTACACTGCTTTTTTTCATAAAAATTCTTGGAGCCGTTTTTGAAAAAAATAAGCTTTTACATAACGGTTATATGACAGGTACCTACCGTTAATTTTTGAGCTAACAAAAATGAAAAAACTCCTCTATAGAATGTCAAATAACCTTAAATTCTAAATTTGAAACGATTGGCCCAACCGTTTAGGCCACAGTCCAAAATACAAATACATCCGTACAGACAGGACAGAATTTTGCCCGTAGCTCAAATATGTTTCTTTATCATTGTAATGTCATGTTTGATTGTTTATCTCAATTTTTTTTTTGCACGAATGCATAATTTGCCATAGTACCTATAATCGCAAGTAAAATGGGGAATCTTTTTTCTGGATTTTCTTTTTTTGCAAATTGTTGAACACAGCCTTTTCGCAAAAACGTTTAAGTACTATGATTGATACTTTTCGACAACTTACCGACATTTCATATTCTTAAACGAACAAACCGTCAGAAAAAGTATCCGATTTGGTCCAGTCGGTTTTCAAGATTTAAGCATCTGAGCAAACCACGATCCATTACAAATAAAAAAAATGCATAAAAATAAATATTTTTTTTTTTTTTTGACAAAAGATCTTAGTTTTGTTTTTACATGGCACGGTTATGGCACGATTTGTTTAGAAAAATGACACGATATTTTTTTTCTTGTTGGCAACGATTGTACGAAAGATTTTCCTCTATAATATTTTTACTCTATGACTCTATGTTTTCTATGTTGAATAAATTTTAAATTGGTTCACGTTATAGGGCTTTCTCGCCGTGTTCACGCTACAGAGTAGCTAGTATAAAAAAAAATATTTTCACCTTAGGCTGAACACATACTGGTGCTGCGAGGATAGCGGTGAGGCTAGAGTCGAGGAGAGCGGCGAAAACAAACACATACTTTCTTATGAGAGATAGCATGCTGTGGCGCTTAGCGGCGAGGTAACAGCGCTGTTATAAACGCGGAGAGCGGCGCGTTCAAACAGATTTGTTTTCTCCGCTCTTATCGAGACGACTTTTTAATTAAGTGCAATATAATCGTTAAGGAAAAGCTCATTTTTCTCGAAAACGGTTTCAACAAATTTGATAAAAATATTGTGAGAGTATTTTTGTAGGAATTGATATTTGCTAATAATAGGTTCCTTTCATTAAACGTTTTTGTTGTTTTTTTTTTACTTTCTCGAAAACGGCTTGTTGGATTTCTTTTAAGTTTTATATTTGAAAAGATTTTGATAGCCAAATTAATTCTGCATACCAACATTTTGAGTAATTCTTTTTACTTGCGATTATAGGGACTATAAAGCAAGTTTAGGATTCGTGAATATAAAAAAAATTGAGATAACAATGAAACATGATATTACGATCATAGAGAAGTCTAAAAAAGTGATCGAGAAAAAATGTCTGTCTGTCTGTCTGTCTGTCAGTATGTTTAACGAGCTGCAGCCTAAGCGGGTTAAGTGATTGTCTTCAAACTTGGTGTGTGTGATTATTTTGGCATTCCCCAGAGGAGAAATTGAAATTTAATTATTAGGCCTAAAAATAACGGTACCTGCTATATGACCGTTTAGGGAAACCTTATTTTTCTCGAAAACGGCTCCAACGATTTTGATGAAACTTTTTGTGATTTTTTTTGTTGTTATTGGCTATCACTTCATTAGAACCAAATTTACGGGAAAAGTCTATTAACGGTACCTTTCATATAACGGTTTTTTTAATTAGGGTTTTCTCGGTAACGGCTCTTTGGATTCCTGTCAAATTTTATATTTGAGAAGACCTAAGTAGCCTTATTTATATTGCATATCAATTTTTGTAATAACTTTTTTTTTCTAATAAAAATTAATTTTTGATTTCTTTTTTTTTTGAAAAATCAATATTTTTTAAAATAATCAAAAAAAATTATTTTAAATTCTATATTCACATGTACATATATTAATAAACTCTAAAAAACTGCATACCAAAATTTAAACAAAAAGTTTTTTTCAAAAAACCAAAAATAAAAAACAGGATTTTATCAAAACCGGTCCTACAATTTTCGAAATAATTTTTTCATAAATTCTTTGTTATTTAAAACGTGTGATGGCATACTTAATTTTAGCTAAAAACTGTTAAATATTGTGGTTTTGATACCTTTTATAAGTTCAGACCGTTTTATTTTTCTATGTACTTGCCTTCAAATGTCAAAAGGCACAGAAGAGGAATTTGATAGATACGACTCTATCGTGTCATTTTTTTTAAAACATGTTAACAAGGAATGCATGTTTGCAGCTCTTATTATAATCCTCGACTATCAACTCTTCAGTATGTGCTACCTAATCTTTGGTCCACGCTCTCCTTTCACAAGCTTTACTATGAGAGAACGCATACTGAGGAGCTTAGCGGCGAGGCAACAGCGCTGTTATAAACGTTCAAACAAATTTGTTTTCTCCGCTCTTATCGAGGTTATGATTTGGTGAAGAAAATTAATTTAGAACACTAAAGATTTGTTTTTGTATAAAATGCTTTTCGGGGCCAAAAGGTCCTCATTTCCCAACAATTGATTTATGTACATATATAAGATAAGTTATTGAATGATATGGCTAACGGAATGAATTCAATAAGGTTTAGGAAGGTTACAATTTGGCTAGTTCTTCATAAGTTTGTTTGTATTTCCTCCAATATAAAATTATTGTAGGTACCCACACTCATTTGGTAATATCTAAAAAACTTGTCCGGATTTTGTAGAAGGCCCTGCAAATAATGAAATTCACCGTGTTTATCCCTACTTTCACTTTCAGCTTTTTACTTGCGATTATAGGTACTATAATGCAAGTTATGGCTTCGTGCAGATTAAAAATTTTGAGATAACAATCAAACATGACATTACGATGATAGAGAAACATATTTCAGTTACTGGCAAAATTCTGTCCGTCTGTATGTCTGTCTGTCTGTCTGTCTGTCTGTACGGATGTATTTTGGACTGCAGCCTATACGGTTGCGCCAATCGTCTTAAAATGTTGAACTTAAGGTTATTTTGACATTCTACAGAGTTTTTTCATTTTTTTTAGCTCAAAAATTAACGGTACCTGTCATATAACCGTTATGTAAAAGCTTATTTTTCTCGAAAATGGCTCCAAGAATTTTTATAAAAAAATCAGTGTACTACTGTAGGTATGCATTTTATATTTTGGTGAAAAAAAAATGTATATGGTGGGCTAAAAACGGTAGCTCCCATAGACCGGTTTTTTGTTTTTTTTTCTTCGACTTATTCAAAAACTGGTGATCCGATTACAATCAAAATTGATATTCAAGAAGATGTAGGTAGCCTGAGTAATTTTGCAATAATTTTTTTCCAAAACTTTTTTTTTTGTATTTTTAATAATTTAAAAAAAAATTTTTTTTTGAAAAATCAATATTTTGAAAACGGGTAAGTGAATTTTTTTTAAATTTTGTTTTTAAATGTACGTTATTTTTGTGCTTAAGTTTGTATTTCTGAATTATTTTTTTTTAATTTTTTTAAAAAAGTTGTTAAAAAAACCGTTTTATTTAAAAACGGTTCTAACGATTTTGAAAAAAAAATCACATGTAACTACAACGGCAACGCTATAGAAGGATAACCACTACTGCAATACTCTAGGAGATAGAATAAGGATCAGTAGTGTTATAGTCTAAGAGTCAGTTGTGTTATAGTCGAGCTTGAGAGTAGACTAGACATAAATATAAGTTCTTACAAATTACATCTTGATATAATTAATTGTTTGTTTCTTTATGTATAATATATTTCTTTAAAGTTCAGAAGTGCGATTGGACCCCAGTCATATTTAAGACAAGTGACTTAATATAACAAATAACATTTGCTTTTTATAATATGTGAGTAAGGTGATCATGTTGATAGTTATAGGGTGAACTTTTGGAGCATATTGTGTGCAACATTGTGCGTAGATAGGTATTTGTTTGATACTGACATTATCAATGATGATGATAAGTTAAATGAGTGTGGTTTTGGTTAAGAAAACCGCATTTTATTCAAGTATAATGATGAAATGATTGAAGATTTTGGGTGTTGGTAGCGGCGCAACACTGACCGTTATTTTTGTTTGTGAAACAGATGTGCTTGCATTTTCAGTCCATGGAAAAGTAATACTATCTCTGTTGCTCAGCAGAATAAACATACGGAGAAGTGTTTGTGTCGCCTACTACCATGTTATTATGTAGAATTACATAAAAGGGCAGTGGTTTGATGTGAAAGAGACAATTATATTGGTACATGAAAATTAACAGCGTAAGTGCGTTTTCGGCCTTCGAAAAAGCATTTGGTTATTTTATTTGAAATGAAAGAAAAGCATGGAAGAAACAATATCGGTTTAAGTGCGTTTTCGGTAGACGAAAAAGCATTTATTATTTCTTTATTTTAAATGAATGAACTAATGAAGAAATATTTTGTGAATGTTTCTTGATATAAAAAAGAAGCATATTGTCATCTCTATTTTAGCTGAGTAAAATGGTTGTTAGAATTATACTGTTCAAAGTATGAGTTAAAATTGCTGTATTTAAAATAGAAGTTTGATCGAGACTGCATTAGTAAAGAATGTTGAAATACATTATGCTCTGAATTTTCTCGCCTTTAAGTCAGGTAGTTGGTGTATTTATTGGATAAATGTTTTCTTAAGGCATCAGTTGCGGTCACAATTGTAATGCATTACTTACATAATACACATAATTTAAGTAATTACACCTCGTTTCGTAGGTACAAAACAAATGAGCCATTTATTAAGAATCAAATAGTTTCAATGAGTAATTAATGGTTTTACACAACATGTAATTCAAAGTTTGTTGATGCATTTTAGTGGCGATTGTAACTGGCAACTAAATTACTGTAGATTAATCAAAAGCTGTTGATTTGATTCTAGATAAACCGAAATGGATAATTTGAACGTGAAACAACTCCAAGAAGAATTGCGGAAGAGAGGTTTTCTAATAAGTGGCTCCAAGAGAATGCTTGTTAAAAGGATAAACGACTATGATAGACAATTGGACACAAGCGGAGCTCTATCGCATTCAAACGAGATTGAGAATCAACAGACTGGACAAACTGACACCATCGAAGAAGAAACCCGAAATATAACAACAATTTTAGACTCAGGTACGGCAACTGACGAGGAGCTGAGAATCAGGGAATGGTCTTTAATAAAACGCGAACGAGATCTCCTTGAAAAAGAACGAATACTCTTTGTAAAAGAACGTGAAAAAGCAGAGAAGTTGAGACACCTAGATTCAGTCACACAATCAAGAGATTCTGTTCCTGAAAGACCAAGAGTAAATTGCGCCATCAGAGAAATCGCAGATGCATTACCTGTCTTCTCACCTGGAGACATTACATCGTTGTCAGCTGAATGTTGGATAAACCGTGTAGAGAGTTTAAAAAATATTTTTTTTTTTTTTTTTTTTTTTATAATTAACGCGCGCACAAGGGATTATGTGTTTCCCTTTTAATGTAGAACACACTGCGCGGGCATTACGAAGATAGGGAGGGGAGAGATAGGAGGTGCCGATTAACATTGGTTTTGAATGTTTGCAGATCAAAATGGCAAGGGAAAATCCCGCCGGGTAAACTATTCCAGATTCGTGTCGTTCGGCTAAAAAAAGAATCCCTATATTTCACGGTACGTCCGAAATTAGGCTCAAGGGTGAACTGATGAGCATTCCTTGCGAGACGAGTATTACGGGAGAAACTTTTAAGGGGAGGAATGCAACTGGCTACTTCGAGTGAACATTTTTTGTAAAAGAAACGATAAAATAAGGAAAGACATGAAACATTGCGTCGGTGTTCGAGTGGGGCAATTGTTTCAGCGGCAGTTCTATTACCTATCAATCTTAACGCTCGATTTTGTATTCTATCAAGCAGGTGAAGCGATGTTTGCGAAGCACCTGCCCAGAGGTGGGAGTTATACTCGAGTTTAGGGCGTATAAACGCTTTATAAATTGTAGCCAGATCAGGTGGGGAAAAGTACTTCTTACACCGATACAGAAAACCTAAGCACTTTGCAGTATTCTTAGCGATCTCAAATATATGGTCGTTCCAACGGAGGTCGTCGTTGACACACATACCGAGTACTGAGAGCTTTTCGGTTTCTTCGATGTAAGTGCCATTCATGGACAATGGCATTGGGGGAATGTTTAGCTTTAACGACAGAAGACAGCATTGAGTTTTCGAAGCATTAAACTCCACACGATTTCTATTACCCCATTTAACAATGCTGTGTAAATCGGAGTTTAATGAGCTTGACATACGGCACCGTTGCAATTGTACGTCCGAAGGCGAAGGACGTGAATTATCGAACGAATATGAAAAGCTGAGGGTAGAGTCGTCAGCAAAACAGTTAAGTGGATTAGAAGTAACAGACAGAAGATCATTTGTAAAAATGAGGAAAAGAGTCGGAGACAGAACAGAGCCCTGGGGCACACCAGCATTTATTTTATGGGAATCAGACTTGAATCCGTCCAATACAACTTGTATTGAACGGTCCAGAAGATAGCTTCTAATCCAACGAACAAGAGTATTATCGATCCCAAAAGCACGCATTTTCGATAAGAGAGCTTCATGCCAAACTCTATCAAATGCCTTGGAGATATCAAGAGCAATAATCTTACTTTCACCAAAGCGATGTAAAGATTTGTTCCACTGTTCGGTGAGATATGCCATCAGATCACCAGTGGAACGGTCGCTGCGGAAGCCATACTGACGGTCATGGAGAAGCTTACGATCTTCGAGATATTCCTTAAGCTGACGGTTAATCAGTGTTTCCATGACCTTAGAAAGAAGGGATGTCAGTGCTATGGGTCGGTAGGAGGAGGGGAAGGATGGGTCACCTTTCTTAGGGACAGGCTGGACAAATGCTGTTTTCCATCTTCTAGGAAAGATTCCAGAAGAGTAGGAGCGATGGAAAAGCTTACGCAGTGGCTTTGCCAGTGTGGAAGAACATCTCTTCAGAAGAATCGGGGGTATACCATCCGGGCCAGCGGATTTGTGTATATCGAGATCTTTGAGAACTCTTGCTACTGTACGAGTGCGGAAAAAAATGTGTCCCATGGAAAAATTTACATTCTCAAGTACAGGAGGGGCAACGTTGCTTTGAGGCAGCGTGGAGCTGGCAGCGAAATGGGCGGCGAGCAAGTTTGCCTTCTCTGAAGAGTAAACAATTGGTTTGTTATTGTCGATGAGCGTTGGAACCGAAGATGTCGAGGAGTTTTTTATATTTTTTACAAATGACCAAAAATTTTTACTGCCTTTGGGACACTGCAGAATTTTTTGCCGTAATTTTTGGTCATGCAAAAATTTGGTTCTTTCTATAACGGAGTTGCATGAGTTCCTTGCTTGTTTGTGCTTTTTCCGATTTTCCTCTGTAGGGTTGGCTTTGTAAGATCGGAAACTTACTTCTTTGAGCCTGATAGCTTCTTTACACTCAGAATTAAACCAAGACTTTTCTTTAGGTTTGATGCTTTTTACTCTGTTAGGAATAAAAGCACGCATCCCTAGAAGAATCACATTTGTGATCATTTCAGCACTGGCATCAATGTCACTATCGAGGAAGCATAGTGACCAGTTAAAGTTTCGGAAAAAGAAATTCAGGCCGTCCCAGTTGGCTTTCTCGTATTGCCAAACGGTCCTGGTGGGAAGTTTTTCTTTAACTGGATGGGTGGGGGATGAGAAATTAGCTGAAATGATACAATGGTCTGAAGTGCCAAATGGAGAAGTTACACTAATGGTATATTTATCAGGGTGAGAAGTAAGAAACAAGTCAAGAGTATGGGCTGCTTGCCCAGCAACATCCGGTATACGCGTTGGCACATCGATCAGTTGGGTAAGGTGATGTAACCCGGCAAAGAGCTCGACATACCTTCCTTCGGGTGTTGTCTGACCAGAATAGCGGAGCCAGTTGGAATTGTGTACATTGAAATCGCCCGCAATAACGATTTCAGTGCGAGGACAAAGGGAAACAATTTTCGAGATGGAATCAGACAGTGCATCAAACTCGTTACAAGTCGAATTACTGTCAAGATTTGGACTCCTGTAAATAAAACAATAATGAATGACATGCTTGCGGACAGTGAATTTGAGCCATAAGAAGTTAAAGTCCGTGTTGGAACATTGCCCATATTGGGGAAGGCTCTGGCAAGCAATATCATTCCTAACATAGACCACGAGACCATGATGAGAAAAGAGTAATGGCACCAAGCTATACCCATGTAGAGCAAATTCTGATAAATCAGTATTTGCTCCAACCTGAGTTTCACTTAATGCCAAAACAGCTGGCCTGTGTTGAACAGTGTAGACGTACACGTGAAAGAAATTCTTTCTTAAACCACGAACATTTGAATACACGACACAAAAATCACTTACCATTTAAAAATACTTACATACAAAACACAACTCTGATTAAGTCGACGTTTACGGTTGGGATGAGATGGCACTACTTTTGGCAGCCTCGTCAAGAATGCATGGACCAGCAAGACACTGGTGGGATTCATGCCAGGAAGTCGCAACATCATAGAGTCAGTTAGCCACAGGACTCAAATCGAATTTCCCACACCATTGCAGCGAAGTAGAGGTACATCAGCAATTGATGAACAGGAAAAGAAAGCCATCAGAGACAATTGAAAATTTCTGTTTTGAGATGAATCTGTTAGGAAAAAGGATTGACCTTTCAGACAAGACTTTAACTCAATACATCCTTACTGGCTTAAACGACACTCAAATGAGTACCACTCTTGCAGCTGGAAACTTCAGTAATATTGCCGAATTAATTCAAAAAATCAAATGGTATCAAGGTGTCCGTATGAATTCTCGGCAAGTAAACAACTCAATTACACCAAGACTCGTAGCATCCCCTAGGCTTTAACCAGTGAATCTGCCAAATGGCAACCTAGTCGTCAACCAGTCCAGAAGAACCCTATCTCTTGCTACAATTGTAATCAGCCAGGACATTATGCGAAAAATTGCATTCAATCGAGAAAAAGGCATTGGAACAATCCGACCAGGGAAAACAAAAATGATGGCGGTGGAAAAATTTGAGACTCCGAAAAACGAACATGAAGTTCGACAGTTCATCGGACTGACTAGCTATTTCCGGAAATTAATCGAAAACTATAAGAATAATGCATTTGAAACTCTGAAAAAATGTCTTACTAACAACCCACTACTCGCTCTTTATAATCCGAATAGTGATCATGAACTCCATCTGATGCCAGTTCTCATGGGCTAGCAGGAGTTTTACTGCAACAGGAAAACAATTCACTTTGACCAGTGGCTTATTACAGCAGAAAGACTTCAAAGGACGAAAGCTTCTTCCACAGCTATGAGCTGGAGGCTCAAGCCGTCGTAGAATCGACTTACGGATTCCGACAGTTTCTACTTGGCAAGCATTTCAAAATAATAACCGATTGTGAAGCTCTTAAAACTGCTATGAGTAAGAAAGAATTAGTCCCCAGAATCGCCTGGTGGTGGCTTAAGCTTCTTGAATTCGATTATTAAATACATCATCGATCTGGACAGCTTATGCCACATGTAGATACTTTATCCAGATATCCTAATGAAGATGCACAGGAGCCTGATGTTGTCGAGATGAACGTACTCAAAATAAGTATAGACGATTTTGATTGGCTATATTCATTGCAACTCCAAGACGAACACATCACTGAAATCGCAAAATGACTCAAAAAACAAGCGAACAACGTTGAAGAGAAGCAAGTGCGTGTCGATTACGCCCTAAAGAATGGTCGAGTGTACAGGCGAGACGGAAACAACATTAGATTGTATGTGCCGAAAGGAGTTCGCAATCGAGTACTAAGTCATAGTCATGACATGATGGGACATTTTTCGGAAAGGAAAACTTTAGAACACCTAAAAATAGATACTGGTTCCCACGCATGACGCAAGTTATAAAAAAGTACCTTTAGTCTTGTGTTGAATGTGCCTGCAACAGCAACAAAGTTCAGCCCCGTGGAGAATTATACCTTATCGAGAAGAAAGATATTCCTTTTGACACCGTTCATGTAGACCACCTGGGACGATTCACTAAATCCACGAAAGGGAACACGTATTTGTTGGTACTAGTAGATGGATCCACCAAATATGTAATTATGAAGGCGCTTCCAAGCACGCAAACAAAATCAGTGTTAAATTTTCTGACAGAAGCCCCTCCTGTACTCGAGAATGTAAATTTTTCCATGGGACAGATTTTTTTCCGCACTCGTACAGTAGCAAGAGTTCTCAAAGATCTCGATATACACAAATCCGCTGGCCCGGATGGTATACCCCCGATTCTTCTGAAGAGGTGTTCTTCCACACTGGCAAAGCCACTGCGTAAGCTTTTCCATCGCTCCTACTCTTCTGGAATCTTTCCTAGAAGATGGAAAACAGCATTTGTCCAGCCTGTCCCTAAGAAAGGTGACCCATCCTCCCCCTCCTCCTACCGACCCATAGCACTGACATCCCTTCTTTCTAAGGTCATGGAACCACTGATTAACCGTCAGCTTAAGGAATATCTCGAAGATCGTAAGCTTCTCCATGACCGTCAGTATGGCTTCCGCAGCAACCGTTCCACTGGTGATCTGATGGCATATCTCACCGAACAGTGGAACAAATCTTTACATCGCTTTGGTGAAAGTAAGATTATTGCTCTTGATATCTCCAAGGCATTTGATAGAGTTTGGCATGAAGCTCTCTTATCGAAAATGCGTGCTCTTGGGATCGATAATACTCTTGTTCGTTGGATTAGAAGCTATCTTCTGGACCGTTCAATACAAGTTGTATTGGACGGATTCAAGTCTGATTCCCATAAAATAAATGCTGGTGTGCCCCAGCTCCGATTAATACAGCATTGTCAAATGGGGTAATAGGAATCGTGTGGAGTTTAATGCTTCGAAAACTGAATGCTGTCTTCTATCGTTAAAGCTTAACATACCCCTAACGCCATTGTCCATGAATGGCACTTACATCGAAGAAACCGAAAAGCTCTCAGTACTCGGTATGTGTGTCAACGACGACCTCCGTTGGAACGACCATATATTTGAAATCGCTAAGAATGGTGCTAAGTGCTTAGGTTTTCTGTATCGGTGTAAGAAGTATTTTTCCCCATCTGATCTGGCTACAATTTATAAAGCGTTTATACGCCCTAAACTCGAGTATAACTCCCACCTGTTGGCAGGTGCTTCACAAAGATCGCTTCACCTGCTTGATAGAATACAAAATCGAGCGTTAAGATTGATAGGAAATAGAACTGCCGCTGAAACAATTGCCCCTCTCGAACACCGACGCAATGTTTCATGTCTTTCCTTATTTTATCGTTTCTTTTATAAAAAATGTTCACTCGAGGTAGCCAGCTGCATTCCTCCCCTTAAAAGTTTCGCACGTAATACTCGTCTTGCTAGGAATGCCCATCAGTTCACCCTTGAGCCCAATTTCGGACGTACCGTGAAATATAGGGATTCTTTTTTAGCCGTACAACACGACTTTGGAATGGTTTACCCGGCGAGATTTTCCCTTGCCATTTCAATTTGCAAACATTCAAAACCAATGTTAATCGACACCTCCTATCTATCCCCTCCCTATCTTCCTAATGCCCGCGCAGTGTGTTACATTAAAAGGGAAACAAATAGTCCCTTGTGCGCGCGGTTAATTATAAAAAAAAAAAAAAAACAGAAAACCCATCATGACAATAAGTATGGAAAAGCTAATGTAGGTGATCTAGTAATGTCGAAAAACGATGCTGTTAATTCAACTGGTTCTTCACGTAAACTTGAAGCAAAATACAAAGGTCCTTATGTGGTGATTGCGAAGCTTCCAAACGACAGATACCAAATTGCTGACATGCCTTTCGCTCAGAGGAATCAAAAACCTTACTCAGCGGTATGGGCAGCTGACAGGATGAAGCCCTGGATAGAATTCGACAAGGAACTCGACGAGGGCGTCGACAATGACAGTATGGCCGAATCTGTAACTACAACGGCAACGCTATAGAAAGATAACCACTACTGCAATACTCTAGAAGGAGATAGAATAAGGATCAGTAGTGTTATAGTCTAAGAGTCAGTTGTGTTACAGTCGAGCTTGAGAGTAGACTAGACATAAATAAAAGTTCTTACAAATTACATCTTGATATAATTAATTGTTTGTTTCTTTGTGTATAATATAATATATTTCTTTAAACACACTTTCTTACATTTCCTAAAGAAATAAAAATTCTTAAATTTTATTCTACAATGTGACCGCACATATGAGGACGTACGTGCGATCCAGTCGTGCACTTAATTTTTTAATGAATACCACATTTATAAAGACGAACTTTCTGTTTAGAAGGAATGCATGTTTGAAGCTATTATTCTGATACTCGACTATCACCTCTTGAGTATGTGCTACCTTATCGTTGGTCAACTCTCTCCATCTTCGCCGTTATTCTCGGCGTTATTATTGACCAAAAAGTTTTGTTTGTGGTCGATTTTTGAAGAGACATTACCTCGGAAGAAATGATAATTATTAAAATACTTCATGGAGCTAAGTTTTGAAATTATAATTAAATAGGAAAATTAAACTGTACTATACTAGAGGCATGTTTTAATTTAATATTTACATTCTTTCTGGTTTTCTTGTAAGATAAATGTTATATATGTACTCTTTTGTTCATTTAAAAACTAAAATTATTTTCTTAGAGAAATAAATTGAAATTTAAGTCAACTACATTGAAATGTAAGGATTCTTTTTAAATTGAAGGTTTTTAAAACAAACTCTCTATACTACGTTGTAAGAAAATAAAATTAAAAAACAACTAAGTAGAAGATTCAGAAAGTTGCGTCTTGACAAAGGTACTCACTGTCAACTGATGCGTCCAAGTGAGTTACCGGGACGAAACGCCAATTTTTGGTGAACTTAAAAGCCGTTCAATATAGAGTTCTATGTAAAGAAGTA
This sequence comes from Platycheirus rosarum, assembly GCA_963971375.1. Lineage (NCBI taxonomy): Eukaryota > Metazoa > Arthropoda > Insecta > Diptera > Syrphidae > Platycheirus > Platycheirus rosarum. Next base: position 29,928,335 of record OZ020507.1, read on the forward strand.
TAAAGTTCGTGCTTGAGGTGTGGGGCCTGTATGGGATTTGGAGTATGTTTGAAGTTGGATATATGCAAACTTTTTTATGGATACAAATCTGATTTATATAACTTAACTTTTCGGGATCCAGTCCCACTCGTCACTCCCTCAACTTATCCGCTCATGCGTGTTATTGTCTTAAAAGAATCATTTCAAGACTCTCTAAGTGATGAGAATCACGAAGAACTAATGAAAATTCTTCGTCAACTCATAAGTAGCTAAGTACAAACAGTGTCTTATGCACTTAGTGTACTTTAGCACGGATAACTACAGGGAAAAAAGCTCCCCTTATAAACTGTTTGACATATGAAAGTTTTTATGAATTTAACGATGGAGATTCCCGGTGAGCAACTAACAGTAAAAATAGTTTTTTTTTGTTTATTATTATCAATTTGAACATACCATATTTTATTTTGCTATATTAAATTCATGTTACATTATTTTTTTTAATATCTGTATAATTAATGTTTTCAGATTAGAACTTATTTGTGTATTTCATTTATAACGAACACGCCGGTCAAACATAAAGATATATATTTATTTATTTTTTTATAATTTCATGTTCAATCATTGACCTAACTAAGGAAGCAAGAAAAAATTAAATTAAAACAATTATAGGCATATATAAAAAAAAAATATTTTTTTACATTTAACAAAACCTTTTAGGTTCAAACAGTCATGATAAATTGTAATGAGTTTACTTTATATGTATAAATGACTATGAGGTTATAATTTCTTATTTCCTATAATAAATCTGTTATGTTAGATATTAAATATTTTTTATTTTATATTTGAACTTAGACAATTTAACATATTTTTGATAATTATACATATATGTATTCCTTAAAATTATATTTAATTTAAATATAAGTTTTTAATATACATACATTATTAATTTTTACTTTAGTTTTTTCATATTTAAGTTTTTTTGTGCTCGAAATATTTTCTCATTCTATTTATTAACCCTGTTGTTTCTGGTTTTGGATTCATTTTTATTCTCAATGATTTTTTTTTTCTTATATAGGTTTTTATGTCTGGTTACGATTTTTTCGAATTCTTTATTTATACACTTTAATTACTTGAATATTAATGTTTTTTAGGGAAAACAATATGATCGTTTTAATGATTGTATGAATTCTATACAATTATCGAAAACATACATTGGGTTGTGAAGTTTTAAGAAATATTATAAATTAAATTATTTTCCTTAATTATATTTTTTGTATAATATGAAGAAAACATTTTATGATAATTTTTTTTTAAATTTGAGTTACTGAATAATTTTTTGCTTTATTTCCTTTTAAAAATAAAACAAATTTTCTACCGAATTATATATACATCGAGATAGGTTTAAATAATAAAGTTATTTTCTTTATATAACAAATGCGGTTAATTTATATCCACAATTAAATTGTTTATAATAATTACATCAGGAGGGGGTTAATAAGGGATAGGTTTCTACGTTTTTTTTTGCTGTTTGTAATTTTTTTTATATGAAACAATCAAATTTAATAACACCGAGAAGAGGATCAGAGTTAAATTCTTTATTTAAAAAAAAAAGGAAAAGTAAATTAAAAATAAAAAATAAATGCAGCAATTGATATACAAATTAAACATATGTATATAAATTTAAATGTAAAGAAATTAATATAAGACACCGTCATTTGATAAAAAAAAGTTAAATATCTAAAAACCACTTAAAAATAATATTTTTTGAGCTCAGCTAAAACTCAATATGTGCCACTTAATTTCTTATAAATGCATTTGCTGTAGACACATTAAATTTAAAACAAAAAAAAAATATTTTAATTAAGAATATCGCTAAATTCTATGTTTTTTCACAACAGTACATAATTTTGCTCTTAACTTTTGGACATAAAAAAATCATAATCTTTAAACATGAAAGGGACTTCTATTAATAAATAATTTTTTCCTTAAATAATTTTCCTAAGTTTGCATAAGAACAAAAAAAAAATTCTGCTACAGAAAAATCAAACAAAAGTTTATTTAAAAATGCAAATTTTATTATTTATGTACAAAATATTTGCAAATTTAAATTTTAATATTTTCTTATATAACACTATCCTAATACTTATTTTTTAGCTTGCAAACTAATCTAATATTGTCGCTCACAGCGTGGTTTTATTATTTTATAATATATATTTCTATATATATATTTCTGATCATAAAAACTATTAGTTTTTTGTAGGTATATGTTATTATTTAAACATACTATATATAAAAAAAAAACTAATAATTTTTGTATTAACGTCATATATTCGTCTATTACAGAATTTATTTACATAAAAAAGAAGCGTTTAAGTAGTAATAAATGTTGTTTTTTATTTATTTTGTTGTTATATAGAAAATATTATATTCATTTTGTTCAATATTTATCGTTTAATATTTCTATTATTTTCCTTAAGATAATCAATTATTCATTTTGATAATTTTTATTATTGTCAACACAGCCTTGAGAGTGAGAACTCTCAATATTTTATTTTGTTTAAAAATATTTTTTTCAATTATTTTATATACAAAAAATAATAACTCACTTAAATAGTATCTAAATGAGATATAATAATAAAATATATATGTCTTACTCTTATTTACAAATATTTAATTAAAAAAATAAATAAATATAGGTAGTATAAATTCTGGATATTTATTTTTAATAAAATCTATAAAATATTAAACAAATAAAAGTAAATATTCAATTGTTAAACAATATTATGTACTGTTGGAAAAAAGCAAATAAGTAGAAATATTTATCAAAGCTTTATAAACAAGTTGATAATTTGGAAATTGTATGTTTATTTCTTACATCATCAAACTAAAAAATATAAGCCGATAATTAATATTTTTATTAAAATTCTTAATAAGAAGGGAACATGGAACACGTAAAGATTACAATTTTATTTATATATAACACTTAAGAAATTATGAATATTTCACATTTACACTGTATTTGTTTTATAATACAATTTATTTTTCAATTTCTCTACATTTATAGAATAAGAATTGACTCTTTTAGTTTAGAAATTGCGTATATTTTTATTTTAACATTTTTTTGTTTGTTTTATTAATGAACTATTTTATTAAATAGAATTAAATTTAAGCTACGAATAAAGTTTAGATATACAATATTTACTATGTTTGAGGTTTTATCACATGTACAATGATTTTTAAAAATAAAAAAAAAATATTTCATATTTTCTATTTAGGGAAATGAAATATCATTTTGGACATAAAAGTAAAGAAAGCCAGCTTACAAAAATGTATAAAAAGTTGGGGTAAAATAAACATTATCAGGTTAAAAAGATTCTTATTAATAAGATTAAAATTAAAAAGCACAAAGTTATTGCTGAGTGAGAAGTGATTTGTTTAGGTGTCAATTTTTCTTTGTGTCACCGGTAGCAATAACTTTGTGCTTTGTAATTTTAATTTTATTAATAAGAATCTTTTTCACCTGATGATGTCCATAACCACAGACGAAACGTCGTAATAAGAGAAAAAAAGACTGTTTTATTTTCAAATGACCTTAAGTCCATGGAAAAATAACTAAAAAAAATAAAAAGCAAAAAGGTCACGTACAAACTACACAAACACATTTTGGTCAGCCAATGAGTTTGAACCTCTGTGAGTTTTGTAGATTCCTACCAACAGAAGTCGAGTTCCGAATATGTTGGTACGACTGTAAGAAATTGAAAACATTCAAGCCACTAACAATTGTGTTTCGGTTTATGTTAGATGATGGTTCAAACTTGTTTGGGGGACCACGATCATGATTTCCTTGATGTTCGGCTTATGGCAAGTTTTTCACATGTCTATGGTACCTTTTACCTTTTACCAATCCTTGTACTTATATTGTACAATATTGGTTTGTCTTTTGATTAAAGGACTTAACTCATTTGTGGGTGAAAAATTAGCAGTCTGGGGTCAAAAATTAGATATTCTGGGTGCACCAAGGCCTAACTTCACGCTTAACCTTCATTAAACAAGCTCATTTTTCTCACAGTTTTTTGGGAGGAGGATTGGAGAGGATTGGCCAAATATTTAAAATACGAAGAGCTTACAAGTCATGGAACAAGTCAAGTCACCAAGTCCTTAATCCAATATGACATTAAAATTAAGGGGAGAGGACTTTTTCTTAACAGTTCAAAAGAATATTGCTTCACCATGTCAACATATCGAAGCTATTTAAATTTGTTGACAAAATAGGTTACATTTAAACAGGTCAAGTTTCGAGATATTTCCTCAATAAATTAAGCTTAAAAAATAACCTGAACATGATTTTTCATCAAACGCCAATAAAATTATTTTCATCTCTTTCCTTCTAACATAGTTCTCTTTGACAAACTAAAATTAAGCAAATCCAAATAAAATATTAAGCTTAATTTTTTGACAGCAAAGTTGAGATTTTTTTCTGAAAAAAAAAAATAAATAAAAAAATCAGGAATCAGGATTATAACAGATTTCATATACTTTCGACATTTTTAATGTCAAAATGAACTTAGCACAAGTGACGTGCTGCCATGTGACTTCTTTAACATAAAACTTCTATCTTTTTTATTGGGTCGTCCAGAACAGCATTCCGAATGCTTCTGAAATTGTTCGTTTGGCGCTGAAGGACAGTTCTTGTCTTGTTACGAAAAGAAGAGAAAATCGATTTTGTTTTCGCAGTCGGAATCAAAACCTGAACCGGTAATTAACTCTTTTATGAAATATATGTCCCCTTTTATACACATCGTCATATGCCGCCGCGTGACAAAGGCAAAGAAGGTGGGAAGTGAAGTGGGAATCACAATCACACAGGGACCGAAAATTTGTGGCAATTCTCTTATTCTCGTTTGTTGTTTTCATTGCTTATTTGCTTCATCAGTTTATGGCCAAATATATGTTTTGCTATAAATAAAAGCGAGAGTGTTGAAATAAACAAAAGTTAAGACATAGTAATCTTTTTCACACGCTGTCGCGTGACGCTATTCAACAAAGTCCAAAATTAGTGTTGAGTCTTGTACTAAGTTGTTTTTTAATTTTATTTTCTTACAACGTAGTATATAGTTGGTATTAAAATCTTCAACAAATTGTTTTTGACAACTTCAGATCAAAAACAAAGACAAAAAACAAAACAGTGCGAATACATGTGGTTTGTATTAACTTTGTGCAAATTGCTTTCAGCGCCCTCTAGTGTAAAATAGCAAATATAAATACACGTACTATTTGACGTTTATTATTTTTATAAGTTAATAAGGCGTTTTTTTTTTGTTTGTTGTTTAATTCGAATTAAAATCGTATTCAGAATTCGATTTAATGGTTAACTTAAAATGGACATTATCATTAGAACGGGATTTAAAGTGTAACACTTAAGATTAATTTAAATTCAAAATACTTATGGGAAATGTGCAAGCCTTTCTGTTGCTCACGTCGCGTCGCCGTCGCGTTGTTCGCGTAGAAGATTGTGTATTTATATTAAGCACTAAATCATATGAATTAATTGGGTTATGCTGCATTCGAGGTTTTGTTAGAGGTAAGTGTTCAATAATTTAGTGAACAGTCAGGGAATTAATGTGTATTTGTGGTCTAATTTTTTGTTCAATGAAATTTTGGCTGCATATCTGAGTCCAATTTTTTTTTTATTTTTTTTTCTTTTGAAAATACTTAAACAAACAATAATGTTTTAAGATTTATTTTTCACGACAGCAAAAATATTAATTTTTCCCGCTTGGAATGCTGGTAGTCAAAAGTTTGTTTGTTTTGTTCGTGCGTATGTACTTAGCGAATTCCCAACCCGAAATGACTTGGATAAAGTTTCGTTCAGTTTTATTTCTGTAAGTAATGTACGCTTTTAATCGTACTTTTCGTACGGAACCTTTGACGGAATCTAAAAAAAAAGATTGTTTTCTTAAGGCTATTATGGTCAACTGATATATTTGACAGAATGGAAAGAAACTTTGCGTTCATTTTTGACACTAGCTTCCTATTTCTTTCGCGTATTATGGTTGGGCTTTAGATCCTGCTCTGAAGTAAAAAGAAAAACGCCTGATTAATGAAATTCGTGTAAACTTAACCACGTGTACCTGAAAAGATGAACTTGCTTAAGAACCAACTATAATAGGGCTACTTTCAAGACCGCATGTGTCAATAACCTATAATACATACAATCATATGGCATCGGCTATAATGGACACATGCACCGCCTAATAAGTTAAGTTAAGCAGGTAGGTATTTCATTCTGAATTAATCTGATACATACGAGTTTGACAGTAATGGCATTTAATAGCACACAAAAATGATAACCATATTCGTTATTCAACCTTGTTTTTAGTAAAATGATGAAACAGTATCTTTAATTCTGACAGGAAACCATGACTGTATAAAATCTTTGCGTCAAACTTTTTAATAAAAAGCTAATAAAAATGGTAAAGAATACTAAGTAGTTACGATTTATATATAATTTGTAAAAGAAAAATAAGCTGCTTTCCAAAAACTTATATTTTAAAATACATACATGTAATGTATATTTTTTTTGACATGAAGTGCGAATTTTAACAAATGCTATTTTATATAATATTCTATAAATATAAATACATAATATACAGCTCAATAACAAGGATAACAATTTTTGATATATCTTTTGATTTACTTATAAATTAAAATATATGTATTAATGTTTCATTAAATACAGCATCTTATAGTATTTTTTTTTTATTTTAAGTAATTTCATGGATTAAAGAATTTATTCTTAATAAATGCTAAACAGAAGTAGAAACGAATTAAATTGTTTAAAAAAAATATTTATAAAAAATTAAAATCATATGTCTTTTATATAAACAAAATTCTATTAAATTGATAAAAATATAAAATTTTGTTTTAAATAACATTAAAAAAAAATAAGAAAGAAAATATTGAGCGAGAAATGAGGTCGTTGAACAAGTAAACTAAATCATTTTCTGATAGCTTATTGGTTGTAGTTGCTGTTGCAGTACTGTTAAGGAATATCAGGAGCAAAACCAGGAAACTTGCAAACTTGTCACAGAAAAGTTGTGTGCTGTTTTTTTATAATTTTCCGGCACTTTAAGGGCTTTTGCTATCCTTATTATGTGGATTAAACACAGTGGGGCGTTAAGAAAATAAGGACAGATTTAAAAGGCGGTACCGATGCTTATTTGTTTTACATTTTTTTAAAAAAAGAATTGATAATTTAAATAATAATACATTTAATAGGCATACTTCATTTTAAACTTTAAAGTTGTAAAAAAAATTTAAAAAAATAATAAATAAATACAAATAAAAAAATTTTAAAAAAATTTAGGATTAATAAATAATGTTAAACATAACAACTATTAGAATAACATTTTTTAAGCATTTATTTTGTATTAATATTTTATTATAAACTATAAATAATTTCTTTGACAGTAACTTTAACATTTAATTTAAGATAAAAATATAAATATTGCTATATGTATGTACATATTTTTTTTATATTTTTTTGATTGTAAGTATGTATATACTATACCTACTTGTGTCTGGTTTATGAAATTATGAACACTTTATTTTACATACTTTTTAATAATTTGATATTTTTGTTTATTGTTATACCTTAAAGTTATTTTGTTGGTATTATTTGTTTGTTTTAATTTTATATATTTTTTTGTGTAAGGTACTTTATTATTTATTTCGATCGCTTTTAATCTCCTTTATATGATTTGTATTTTAAACTTATATAAATAAATAAATAATATTTATAACACCGCTCTTTAAAATATTTTTTTAAACAATTCTCGACTAAAAAGGTAAATCATCTTAAGTCTATTCTTAGCATTTTTCAGGAGAGCAAAAAAACTCTAAATAGAAGCTTTCCAAAAAACCTTTCAAACAAAGACTTCTTAAAAAAAACTTTTTTTATGTAGAATTTAACGTACTTTTTTATAAATTTATTGTGAGATGATATAGTTTATATTTTGTGAGTTACATGCCTAAATATGACTTAAGATAGTTTGCTTATTTAAAATTTTTTTCAATTATTGATTTCTAAAATCTTAAGTTGAGATAAGATTCTTTGCCTATTCTTTTCGAAAAATCTTCCCAGTTTCTAAGTCGATGTAAGATGAATTGCAAATGCTTTAGAAGAAATAAATGAGACATAAGATGAAATTTTAATACTTTTATTAAATTTAAAAATAAAAGCTTCAAAAACATAAACGACTATTCTTAAATCACATTTCAGTTAAAAAAAGTTAACGGTAACAGAAAATCTTTAAAAGAATTCATAGAGATCAATACTATATTTGATGTTATTTTTAAGTTATTGAAGTATTCTTCGAACTTAAAAATAAAATGCGTAGTTAAAAATTAGGTTTCTTCTTCCGAGTCCTCTGAAAGATCTGGATGAATATCCGGTTGATCATCGGATTGCAGATTAAGGTAGAAGTCATGATAGTTTGAATTTATCAAATCAAGCATATCAACAAGGTCCTTTTTCTTTGCAGCACTTATTTTCATGGGTCCATTGTATGCCGTTTTTACATCACTTCAATATTTCAATGTTCAATATTTTGAAATCCTCTTCTTCCGCTAAACTGGTCTTATACTTGATAATTCCAAATGTTTTTGTGTACCTCAGCCATCTAACTGAACTCCATTTAAAAGCTTCTCCGTTAGTATTTGTTTTTCGCCACATACATTTTTCTTTTAAGGTCGCTGAAAAGTTCAAAAACATTGATTGGTCCATTTCATGTACTTTAAAAATGTTTTTGGTCCCCAATGCTGATATAAACAAGTACCAATCCCGTGGATGATGAATCTGTGCATGCGTTTTCTTCTTTTTACGCTCTATCAAGGAGTGATCGATATCACATTCCATATGCGTATGCCCCGGAACAAGAAATTTATGGTCGATGGTTTCAATTGTTGTTTCGCTCTGCATAAATGTTGAAAACATAGTTGAAACAAATGCGTTTTTATTTTGTCCAGCACAAGAGTCGCTATACAAAATTATATGCTTACAATCATTTCGGATTGATTTTAAGTATTGCATTTACTTGAAGCTATTTCGTTTCCACCACGTTTAGCAATGCCTTCATGCCACATCATGCAAACTGGTTGTCCAGACACACAGTCATGCACTGTCAAATTGTAAGTCCATAAAAGTCTTTTATAAAACGATACCGAAGTTTCTAAATGGAATGTAGATAATAATAATAATAAACTGCCATAGAATGTATCTTATGTCATCGTTATTGCGTGTATTTTTTTTATTTTACAAACGGTAAATTATCCAATGTCTACTTAGGGCTCAGAAAACAACGGTTTAAATTTCACGAAAACATCTAATATCAACATAAGATGATTTACCTTTTCTCACTTTTCAAACATTTTTTGACAAATTGTATCTTAAGTCAACTTAAGGGTGATTTTTTATTTGGTTTGCATGTGGTAAAGTATCTTAAGTCAACTTAATATGTTTTACCTTTTTACAATCATAACAAACTCCTTAGATAAAATAATCTAAAGCCTGCTTACAATTTTTTTATTCGATTGAACACAACATCTTATGTGGGTTTAAGATATTTTACGTTGTGTCAGAATACAATTTTCCTACATAAGATACAAAAATTTCCTTAATAAAAAGGAAAAGGAATGAGATAGAAGAATACGGATGAGACAGATCTATGCTCCTTTGAAATGATAACAAGATCCATTAATAATAAGCAAATCATCTTAAATTGACATAAGATGTTTTACCTTTTCAGTCGAGAATTAATTATTTAATGTTTACATAAAAATAATTTTAAAAATTCTTTAAAATAAATCAATCGTTAGACAGAGAAAAATAGAGTCTTTTTTATGAAGAAAATTTGAACTAGCTAAACTAGAACTAAATAATTTATAGATATTTCGATGGCAGAGGTAATGTATGGGAAAAATGTTTGTGTTTTTGTTAATAGTTTGTAGTATCACATTATTCTTATTGGGTATAGTCGTATCCGGTGTCCGGTTGGACAGGTTCTTCCGCAATTGTACTCGGCACAGCAAATGGATTGTTAGGTACGTGTCCTGTTGCGCCGTAATTAATTGCATTGGACTGTTGCATTTGAGTGTGCTCATTATCTTCGTCACCCTGTAAATTAATAAGATTAAAATCCAATGTTTACAAAAGGCAATTTAAAAATTAAAATTGTTTTTTTCATATTTTTATTATTATGTCCTAAAAATTTAGGAATCAATTGTATACTCACGAAAGAAGTTTCTTTTACATATCCTCCAGTAATCACTCCTTGGGGTTCTGTCCAAACCTTTTGCTCCTCTACTGGCGGCTCCGCCCATGGCTGTAATTCACCGGAAGCAAAGAATCCGTAGAAAGAACAACCAATCAAATGCACTGTTGCTGCTATTGTGAAGACAGTTGTCCAGCATCCTTTGGGCTAAGGAAATAAAATAAATACTTTTTTTTAGAACTCAAGGATTATTGAATCCGAAAATGATGTTAATATTGAAACAAATCTTCTAAGGATCAGTTTTCGATGTTGTTTATACTGTGAAATAAGAAGGATCAAACTTCAATTTGAAATGTGGAATTCTCCATCGTAAAACTTACATCGTCATTTATCAGTCCTTCAATTGCATATGGGACAATAACCCCTGCTAGCGTTCCAATACCATTAGAAAGTCCCATCAAAATACTGGCGTATCTAGGCGCAATATCCAAGTGGTTAACGTTGTATCCTGAAATCGCAAATCCACTGAATGCAACACCACATGTAAGAGCAAACATAGCACCGGTCTGCATTATATAGAACATGACTTATTATAAAAAATTCAATACCTCACATGTGTATACAAAACTTACCGAACTATCTGAATGTGCTACAAACAAAAAGAACAGTCCCTCCATTCCGAATCCGCCACAGTTGAAGAGTTTCCTTACATTCGTTGTGGACATTATTCCATTTTTCCTCAAATAATCCGCAAGCATTCCACCGAATGGAACTATAGTTGTCATGATCAAATGAGGCAAGGAACCAACTAAGCCAGCTTCTTCAATTTTAAAGTCGAATTTATGCTTCAGAAAGGAACTCTGATAAAGAACCAGCAGATAGAAATTCCACGAACGGCAAAAGTTCGCCACAATGATGGCATACACTGGCATGGACCGCATAATTTCATGCCACGGAGTGGTTTTTAAGGAAGGCATCGAAGGCTGGACTGAGCTTTCTCCGAGAGACTTCTCAATATACTTCAACTCAGGTATACTTATCGCAGGATGCTTGCGAGGATTCTCAAAGCACAGCCACAACCAAAAGACGTACCTAACATTAGAATCTCATATTAAGGTTAACCCTTATGGAAACAAAGGTCAAAATCTCACCATGTTACGCCAAACATTCCGTACGCATAGAACGGCGCTTGATAGCCAACGACATCCGCCAGGATGCCCGAAAGTGGTAGACCAAATACAACTCCCGCATATGAACCACTGAAAGCGAGCGTAGCCAAACGTGAACGCTCCATTGGCGGTGCCCAGAATCTCCATATTCCATGACAGGCAGGATATGTTACACCCTAAAGTCGTCGAAAGGGAAATAGAATATTGTTGAATGTATAAGCTTATGTGTTTTACAGGTATTATGTGTGTTCCATTGTGTTTTGATTCGAGATTACATTTTTTTTTCAATCGACGAAAAAAAAGGATTTCTTAGGATTAAAGGATGTTTTTGTATCTCACCACAGGGGAATTCATTTTGATTCTTTTGTGGAAGAGATACTACAGCTTTTGTCCGCTTCAGTGGTTTTCTGACTTCTTAGCAAAAATGGGGAACCCTCTATGAATCCTTTAGTTTTTTTTTTATATTGGATAAAGGAAGAGGAAAGGAAATACTCGAATAATGATTTTTCTTACCTCAAAGAGTCCTTGCAACACTCGAACACATATCACAACTTTGCCACGCATCAGTGTCATCGCGAACGGCACAAACAGATGTAAGGTGGCCGAACTGGCTATGGCCAGTCCAAATATTTGATTTGCTGGAAATTTCGAAGCAATGAAGCCTCCAGGAATCTGTGTCACCAAGTAGCCCCAGAAAAATGATGAATCGACGTGACTCTCAATTGCCACTGTCCAGTTAAGGAAGGCTGTCTGCAAAAAATAAAGGAATGGGGAGGATTCTTAAAAAAAAACGATTTTGATAAATGGATTTATTTTGAATGACTTTTATGGACAAACGGTTTTGGGAAAGGGATGTTATTTAAGGAACTTCCGGTCGAATGGAGTTGTGATATATGGTCTGGAATGTGATTTCTCTAGAGGAAATTGTTTAAATAAACTTTAATGTATAATATTATAAAGGATAAGGGTCAATTCAAGTCACATTAACAATTCTTTTTTTATGTCAGATTAAAAAGATAGCGTTGTATATTTTCGAAATCAATGAGCTATTATTATACCTTCCTAAAATGTCGGATCGAAATCCAATAGTGACTTAGAATATTTTTATTTTCTTAATTACAAATAATAATAATAATAATATTTTTTGTTTATTTTTTTTTAATTCTTATTTGATTTTTTATTATTAACAATGTTTTAAGTTCAGCGGTTTGTTTTAGTAAAACTTGCCGAGAGGACTCAAATAGTAACCCAGATTCTCATCCTTGTTCTTCGCAACGGCAGCGTATGATAAGTTCATTAAATTCTGATCTTGACAGCATTGTGCCATCAGGAATAATAAATCGCGTCGAATTTAATGCTTGAAAAACTCAATGTTGTCTTTTGTCATTAAAGCGGAACGTACCTCCTATGCCACTATCCAAAAGTGGTACTTGCATCGAAGAAACCGATCACCTCTCAGTTATAGGAATATTTATTACGGACCAGCTTCTGTGGAACAGCAATATTTTTGACGTCGCAAAGAATGCTGAGGTGTTTAGGTTTCCTTCGAAGATACAAGAAATTGTTCACCGCTTCTGATCTGGCTATAATCTATAAAGCGTATATTCGGCCAAAATCTTGAGTATAGCTTCCAAAACCCAGTTCAGTTCCTTGGACAGAAAACAGAAAATAACAGAAACATTTACATCTTTTGAGCACCGTCGTAACGTCTCTTGCCTTCCGCTTTTTTATCGCTATTTCTATCACCCCCTGAAACAATTAAATCGTAATACTCGCACTGCAATGAATGCTCATCAATTTAGCTGTTTCAATGCCTGGTTCAAGTCTATAGCATTTCCACATGACATTTTTTGTTTTAACAGAAACTTGGTTAAATTCAAGAGTTCCTGGCTTATTGAAAATATCGTTTTAATGATAATGCAAGATGACTTGGAGGATGTGTACTGATTGCGGTATGAAACACATTCTTATCTTCGTCACTTTTTGGTAAACTTGCGATGGCCATTAATTTTTGACAAGATTCTCTACGTAACTGGTACTCCACCGAAAGGAAAGGAGACACAAAAAAAGAAAGGCGTAGAGGCAGCTGCAAAAAAAATCCTGGAGGACATCCGATCCAGATTGTTCACCATAGTTGAGTATCCTCCGATTGACAACTTTTTGGGTAGTGCACGTACCGTGTTTTCAGAAACACTTTTCTTCCACTCCACACCTTTATTTTGACCAACAAACGAGGATCCTTGAATTCTTGGAAAAAGAAATGACTCACTTTGCGTCATGCAATCATAGCAGTGCACCGGAAATCTTTTCTATGTTCTCCATCATGCGACTGTTGTTTCGGTGTTTGCCTACAAGAATTTTAACTCTAAATATCTCCTGCATCTTCTATCTTCTATGGGCTTTTCATCATCTTACGAAGAAGTTATAGTCTAAGAGCCGACAGCAAATTTTTGGTTAGGAGAGATAACTAAAATTCTTGAACACCTATGGTATTGGGGTCCATATTTCGAATTCGATCGTCTGGCAAGAATATCTTGTCGCCGGGACGCGAGGTCGAGGTCACCCTCTCGACCTATCTTGTCGAGAGGGTGAGAAATCACCCTATTCGAAGATGCTCTCATTTTTGCAAATGGCTGCCAATGTCAAATCTGTTTTGACATTTGTAGACTAGACAGATGCAGAATACAAGGGAACAAGCCATGGAGCGATACCGATATTCTGAAGGCGGCGTTCCCGGGTCGCCTCATCTCTCGTTTTGGCGATTTACACTGGCCCGCAAGATCGCCCGATTTAACAGTTTCAGACTTTTTTTGTTGGGGTTTTTTGAAGTCCCGTGTTTACGTGAACTCTGGAAAGATACTTTGGAAGCCCTCAAGGACAACATTCGACACGTGTGCGAGAATCTGTCGCCCGAAGTTTTTGCTGAAGTGATGAAAAATGCCATAAAACGAGCCCGTATGGCAATCAATTGTGACGGCGCCCATTTGGCCGATATCATCTTCTCGACTTGACCAATACAATTTTAAAAGTTCAAATAAACATAATCAAAAAACAGAATCGAAGTTTTTCATTTAGAAAAAAAGAGAGCCAAACAACTTCGGATGGATGACTTCTTTTGGCCCACCCAATACTTTGGATGAATATGATACTAACCACGAGCCTAATTCCGCGAGGGGTATACTAACTACCCTCACTACAAAAAATATTGCACTGGATGACATCCCACCGTTTGTTTCCCACAAGGGCATTCCGACCATCTACGATCTGAAACTACTTGTCAACTGGGCTATATAAAATTTGGGTATTTATTAACGGGGTATTTGAATGTCTTTTAGCAACAGCTGGGTAAGATCTCTTTAAGAGATCACGATTATTTTTTCGATAGATATTTGGATTTCACATATGAAAAATAAACAATTTATCCCAATTTTCCAGTCTGGCACCTGTCAATGTTTTCTAATTTAATCATAATAATTTTTTTTTTTATTGACGAGATTCTGTTTTGATAAAACTTAAGCGGGAATTTTTGAGATATCTGTTGCACCTTTTAATGAAAAGAAATAGAAGAATATCGGCACATCAAGATCAAGATCTTTCGGAAAAAATCCTAACAGCAGGACAGAGAAATCAGCAATCGGTGAACTCACCGATTGTCGAATACAGAACAGGTCCAAAGACCCCAAATGATGCTTGATTTCGCTGATCAATTGGGAAACGATGTTTTATCAGAGCCAGGGCCTGATAATATTTGGGAATAATTTTGAAGGCTCTCTTTTGAATACAATGCAAAAATCTCAAGTGAGTTGAGGGAGCTCCCGCTTGGATATAAGAGTTGAACTCTAGACTTAAAAGTGGGTACATTCCGATTTAGTGACAGAAGACAGAATTGTGTTTTCTTTGGGCGTAATAAATTTCCTAAATTTCTTATACCTTTAGCCCTTTTGAATGATTTTAGGATCAAAATTTAAACATACTTTGCGCTTGAAGATCCACATCCGAAGAGTCTTAAAACGAATATTAAAAGCTAAGTGTACATGTGTACATCAGCGAAGCAGTTTGCGCACAAGAAGTTTTAGACAGGATATCATTTGTAATAATAATCGATCGCACGTACTTGCTCATATGTGCGGTCACATTGTAGAATAAAATTTAAGAAAATTAAAGGTTAACATCAAAGCATTAAATCGATTTTTGTGACTTTTGATTGTTCGAATACGTTAAATTGTTTTGAGTGAAATAATTTAAACGCCATTTTATTTCTTTAAGAAATGTTAAAAAATGTGATTTTTTTTAATCGTTAAATAAAACGTTTTTTTTAACAACTTCATTTAAAATATTAAAAAAAAAATTTTTTAAATGCAAACTTAAGCACAAAATTAATATACATTTAAAAAAAAACATTAAAAAAAATTCACTTACCCGTTTTCAAATAATGATTTTTCAAAAAAAAAAAAAAAAAAAAATTAATAAAAATACAAAAAAAAAGTACTAAGGCTACCCCCATCTTCTTGAATATCAATTTTGATAGTAATCGGATCACCAGTTTTCGAGAAAGTCGAAGAAAAAAAAACCGTCCAATGGGAGGTACCATTGTTACTTTTTAGCCCACCATATTAATTTTTTTTTCACCAAAATATAATGCATACGTGCAGTAGTACATTGATTTTTTTTTATAAAAATCCTTGGAGCCGTTTTCGAGAAAAATAAGCTTTTACATAACGATTATATGACAGGTACCATTAATTTTTGAGCTAAAAAAATTGAAAAAAATTTCTCTGTAGAATGTCAAAATAACCTTAAGTTCTAAATTTCAAGACGATTGGCCCTACTGTTAAGGCTGCAGTTCAAAATACATCCGTACAGACAGACAGTTAGAAAAACAGACTGACAGACAGATATACAGACAGACGGACAAAATTTTGCCAGTAACTCCAATATGTTTCTCTATCATCGTAATGTCATGTTTGATTGCTGTCTCAAATTTTTTAATCTGCACGAATCCATAATTTACATTATTGTACCTATAAATCGCAAGTAAAAAAGAAAATATTAGTCACTCTGAGCCACACCAGCATTTATTTGAGAACAAGATCGGCAAGAGTTGATAACAGTTTTTTGTAGAGGGGTCAAAAGCAAGCATTTTTGTACTTTTGCCCCCCATAGTAAAAAAATGCTTGCAATCGCGCTGCATTTAGGAGGTAGGAGTAATTTGATAAGAAACATTACTTAAAATGGAAATAAAATTATTAAAAAAACAACGGCGACACTAACAATTAAGTATAATTCAAAGTTTAAGTTTAATTCAAAAGTTGAAATTATGTTATTTATTGTAACAATTTTTCAAAAATTCGCTCAACTCAAAATTTTGATAAAAAAAAATGAAAAAAAATGTTGGCCAATTTTCTTTTTGCATTTAAAAAATCTGGATTTAAAATTTTCAGACTTAAAAATGTTATCCATACACAAAAGTAAAAATGAAGTGTCTGTTTCTTACAAGATGTATATGAAAGTATATCCAAAATACAGTACTTATAATTAAGACACAATTTTTAAAATGTTTGTCTGTCTGTCTGTCTGTCTGTCTGTCTTTCTTTCTGTTTCTTCCGGGTAATCTCGAGAAAGGCTGCACTGATTTTCACTAGCTGATGCTCTAGAGAGTAACTCAGGCTATTTAAATTATCCACTAGGTGGCGCTAGGGTGTTATTTTGTAATTCTTATATATGGAATGATTTTAAGGGGATCTTCACAGGCAGAAAGGTGATATTGTAAGAATTAGTTAAGGCTAGGTATTTTAATTACCCCTAGTTGGCGCTGAAGGCGTTTTTTTAATTCTTATTTATGCCCGGATTTTAAAGGAACTTTCACAGGAAGTTAGCTGATGAAGAAGTAACTAAGGCTGTTTTGATTACTAGCTGCCGCCAAACCCGCAGGGTTCGTTTTTTCAAAAAAGTATTGTGTACCCGAGCAACGCCGGGTCGGTAAGCTAGTGCATTATAAAAACTATACATAACCTAGGTACTAATGCACGACTGTTGCAAATTTACGTTATAATAAAATAATAAAATTTCGTAGTACAAATATGTATGTTTGTTCCTTACATATTACCCACATATATAATGCAATTGTAATGTTCAAAGTTGTATGTATGTACCTACGTAGCAATTTTCAATTTTCTCAAAAACTAGAAGACATAAAACCAATCTGTTTCTTGTGTTCGATACAAAATTGATATTGGCGTTGACCACAACAATTTAGCACTTCGTTTCGCAAAATTTGGAAAAAAATTGGTCTAACATTTTTTTTAAATTTTCTTAAATCAAAATTTGTAGCGTATTTAAAAAAAAACCGTGGCTTAGTGGTTAGTGTGTTGGACTACTAAGCGAATGAGCCTGGGTTCGAATCCAGCTCATAGCTACCTTCTCTTCCGGGGTAATGCGGGGAACTGACAAAACCTCCAATAGTAAAATTTGTCTTGAAAAATTGCATCTCATGTAGCCGTTCGAACTCGGCGTTAAACTGTAGGTCCCTTCCATTCTTGCAGATTACCAAAACACACACACAGAAATGGTTGAGAGTATAAGTCACTAGGTCTTGGCTCCTTAAGGAGCCGTCGCGCCAATAAAAACAACCGTTATCAATTTTTGGCGCCTAAGTTTTCGTACTCTCCCCTACAAAGTATGGAAGGTAAGGCTAAATCATAACTCGTAAGCACGCATTTTTGATTTCGCAGTGGCTCTGCCAGCGTAGAAGAACTTTTTCCCTGTAGAGTTGGCCTTATAAAAACGGAAACATCCTTTACATTACCGTAATAACCTCCTTAGTTACAACTCGAATTAAATCATGAATTTTCTTCGTGTCTGATGCTTTTAAACCTATTCGAGATAAAAAATCACATTCCCGAAATAATGAAGTTTGTGATCATATCTGCCCTGGAGTCTACTACGTCACTATCGAAGAAGCATAGTTAAGGATCCTGAAGAATTTTCCTTGTTTACCTCTAATTTAATCTTTATAAAACTTGACATATGTATACTTCGCTTATGTTCATATGTTTGACCAAATAGTTTATTTTATATTTGTATTGTTTATTTGTGGTCCATTATATGTGTCCTTAAAGGTGGGTAAAAAAAACACAATTATGAATCACTGCTTTTCTGTATCGTATTGGCAAATGAGGTGAGCACTTCATAATGAGGTGAATGATAAAAATAAAACTTTCTTCGAAATGAGTTCATCCATTAAAGTAAAAGGAGGTCATCCTTTACTCTCATAACAGAAGAGCTCTGGAAATCTAAAGTCCGAAATATTCTAGCACAACAATACTTTGACTTTCAATTCATATATGTGAAAGTTTAAAAAAAGTCCTTCTCCTTGCTTTACATTATTACTTCATACCCAACCATCCATAACAATACATTATAGTCCTCTCATCCTCAAGTACTCAGTTTAATGCATTCCCATCCCGAAGGTTTCAGCAAACACTAACGAAACCGTAAATCTATACTTGACGACGATGAATGGATACATTCGCAGAAAATAGAAAAAAAAATTGTTCCCATTTTAAAGGAATACGACTGTACGCCCGCCACATGCTTTTCAATTCATTTATTCAAAGGACTCGTTTGAAAAGTACGCTTGTTCTAGCTTTCAGCACCCCAAAACAAATTCATTGTAAAACATTTCTATGGTTGGGATTGTGGGTTGATGGAAGGGGAATATATTTGTTCTCTGTTCACAGGACGCTAAAAGGGCGGTCTTGGCAAACGCAGGAGAGAACATTTCACAGCCAACAAACCAACAACAACGATGGCACGTGAAGGAGTAGAGTACCGGAATTAAAGATTTTCCATCCAGGGCTTTACACTCCCTCAGGGTATTATTAACGAGCGTGACACAACTCGAAACAAATATGATCTATAATTTTATTTTATGACTAGAAAGTTGCCTGGATTTGTTAAAAACTGATTGTTCCTCGGAAGGTGGGCGGGGGGTGGTGTTGTGGAAGATTTGAAATTTAATTGACAGACATTGATTTGATCACATCAACGGCATATCTCCACTTAATTAACGGTATTAGGCTTCCAAACTTACCCCATTGTGCTCTAGTTTCAATTTAGCCGCTGACATATTGCAACGCATACCAAAGGATATCATAAAGCCGAAGCATGCCATCATTGCTATGGTATAACGTGCTGGTAGACATGGACATTCTGCTCGGCAATATTTGTCGACTTTTCGCAAAGGCGGTCGTTCAATTTCCTCGAAGGATGACGGTGATTCAGGATAGTCGCCGTGATCAAAGGACTTTGCTGGCATCCCATCTCCTCCTCCACCTTCGCCACCGTCCATTTGTTCGTAGCCATGTTTTGAAATGTCGAAGTTTTCAAATTGAGGCTTTATCCTGGAAAGAAAAAAGAAAAAGAGTATTAGGTTGTTGGTTTGGAAAATTATGTGCTCCGAACTAAAAAAAAAATAACTAGAAAACCACTACTTCGATTTTAATGAAACTGAAATCTCTTAAGGATGGTGTAGAAGTGAAGATCTTATAACACTTATTTTAGTTACGACATACATATGTAAATGGAAGAACTGAAAAAATACTCATTGAAAAAAAGGGCAAATTCATTCTCAAATATAGCAAATCTACCAAATAAACGTCCAAGACTTCATTCATAACAGCTGCAATGTTTTCAATAAGCCCCAGTAGACAACTTATGGATAATTGAGCATCATCGTCGTATAAACGAATTGAACAATAGTTTACAAAAGGGTGTATTTTTTAGAGGTATAGAACTTTGAAATGGAATAAAACAAAGACGATTTTTAAAAAAATTACTTTAATCAAAAGATAATCCTCTGGCATTATAATTAAAATCTGATTTCTGGCATATGATTGTCACTGGCTAGGACGTAGTCTAATCTGGAGGTCAAATTTTTGATGACTTTTTCCAACATTTGTGGCCGTATATCGGCAATAACGCGGCGAATGTTGCCCTCCAAGTGGTCAACCGTTTTGGGCCTATCGGCGTAGACTAGAGACTTCACATATCTCCACAGAAAATAGTCCATCTGCGTTAAATCGCACGATCTTGGTGGTGGCCAATTCACGGGTCCGTAACGTGAAACTACGCAGTTACCAAACGTTTCTTTCAATTAATCAATTGTGGCACGAGCTGTGTGACATGTTGCGCAGACTTGTTGAAACCACAGCTCCTGCACATCTTGGTAGTTGTTTAACTGATGAACGAAAAAGTCAGTAATCATGGCTCTATATCGGTCACCATTGACTGTAACGTTCTGGCCAACATAGTTTTGAAAGAAGTACGGACCAATTCTTCCAACCACCCATAAAGCACACCAAACAGTCAGTTTTTGTAGATGTAACTGTGTCTCAACATTCACTTGAGCATTATCATCACTCCAAATACGGCAGTTTTGTTTATTGACGTATCCATTCAACCAAAAGTGAGCTTCATCGCTAAGTTTCTGCCCATTCACCAAATCTTGTAAGCGTTTTTCAGGCGTCAGTCTATTCATGTTAGAATGCCAAACTAAACTAAAAATAAATCACTTGACAGCTGACAAAATGGCCGCCAGTTAAAATAATGTTGCCAACTTAAAGTTTTTTGCCTCTAAAAAAACACCTTTTAGGCAAACTTTCGCAAGCCGCACAATTCAAATTTTGACAGTTCAAAAAGTAGCTGCTATATGGCTGTTCGATCTCTAAACGACACCATCTGAAATAATTTTCTTTTTCTTTCATCAAATTGTATATCTTTCTTTTTCTTCTGTCAATTAAAGTGTGAAGTAAAAACCACATATTTCATTCATTCCAATTTTCAAAACCTCACTTGAAGGTTATAATTAAATTCAATACAATTGGATCTATTTTATCCTTAAGCCTAGTACTCAGATTGCGCTAAAATTTATCTTCTATAAAAAATTCCACTCAAGATAAATTTTAGCTCGGGTTTTTAGCTGGCAGTACTAAGTTCAAGCTGAATTCCAAATGTCAAGGTAATGGCTAAGGAAAAGTCTCCACAAAGTTTAGCGAGCGAAAGAATGATAGATATGTAAATTTTTTTTACAAGATAAATTCTGACCAATTGTCATTTTGACTGCGAAAAATAAAAAAAATGGAATTTCTTGACGAATATTTAGGATTCGAATGAGGTTCATTCCAATTTGCGCTGCATAGCTAGGGAAATGAATACAACTTTTTTCTCTCCAACTTCAAAATTTAGTGCGCCTCTTAGCAAGGGCATGTAGAGATAAAATTTAGTTTAGCGCGATCTGAGTACTAGGCTTAAAAAGTTAGTTTTGGCAAGTTCTATACAAGGGTTGTAGGTAAAGGTTCTAAAGGGCCTATAAAAACCCTTCCCAAGTTTTTTTTACAGAAAATTAAAAAAATAATAACTTCTTAAAGGTTCTCTAAGACAAGTTAATGCAAACAACTTGTGTAAGGCTTATCTAAAAAGGTCTTATACACACAAAATTATGTTTTGTCGAGAAAACAAAACCAATTTTTGTTTTTGGAAGGTTGTAAACACTGCCCTGAAGAAGCTTTTGAATCCCATTTTAAAATGCAAATAAAAATTAAAATAATTGAATTTAAATTATAAATATTAAAAGTTAAATTGAGTTAAAACTAAAAAATGATTTAGAGAAAGCAATAAAATACTTTGTTATCAATTTATCAAATTAAAAAATATAAGAAACAATATAAAATAAATAAAAAGAAATTATTATTTTTTAGAGTTGCCATCCCTTTTTAAATCCTCAATGCCGTTGACAGCTACAGCAGCATTATTCTTGTGACGTTTTGCGTAAACTTGTGTTTGTTTTTTGAGATTCAGTGCAAGTCCAAAGATGTTGTAGTTGTCCTTAGTAAGAGCTTCGCGCACATAAAGAGATTTAGTTGAATTAATTACAATATTTTTCTGTTGTTTTTTGCTGAAGTATGATTTTAAAGCAAAATTACGATCGTACGCCGAGTTGATTTTGATAATAATTTGTGTGTCATTAGAATTTGAGTTTGCAGATATGCGGTAAATGTTGTCTATTAATGGTGATTTAATTTGCAGCGCGTTAGAAAAATGATTAAAAATAGATTTTAAATAATTCTCATTAGGAATATGAAGAACACGAGCGACGCCGCGACGTTTCGGTTTTTTGTGCGAGTTTTTGAATTTTATGACTGCCTTCGATTTGTTTTCCGCAATAATTGATTGTTTATTTACATCATTTAGTTCGGTTATTTCGTATAATGTAGAAGCCGGGGAATGCGTTGCGGGAGTGTTATACTGCCGAGAGGCTCCGGAACAAGACATTTTAATGAAGAGCAAACAAAAGAACGCAAAGTCAGAACACTGAATAAAATATTTAATTTAATTAATTGAAACACTTGTGAGGTTTAAACACAATATTCATTAAAATTGATAATGTTAATGTTCGGTTCAGAGTCAGAGCAAAGAAAAGTTAAAAAAAAGACGGACTAGAACACACGTCCATCTAATAGTAGCTTTCAAATGTAGTATGTATTTTCAATCGACAACAAATTTTTGGTTAAGTACAACAGCGGCGGCAGGAGTTCAGTAGATAAGTTGTTGGCTTGATAACCTTGACTTAGTGGGTTCAATCCTAATATTGGGTATTATTTTTTCAACCTGCTAAATTTAGAATAACAATTAATAACTTTGGAGCTCCCTTAGTTCATTTATAAATTTTATTCCACATTGTGAACGCACATAAGAATAAAAACGTGCGATCCAGTCGTGCAATTTATTTAAATCGTAAGCACGATTGAAAGATCAAAAGAGTTTTTCGAAATCGATTTAAATGATGGGACGCACTTGCGATTATTGGGACTATAAGACAAGTTTAGGATTCGTGAATATAAAAAAGATTGAGATAACAATGATATTACAATCACAGAGAAGTCTAAAAAAGTGATCGACAAAAAATGTCTGTCTGTCTGTTTGTCTGTCAGTATGTATAACGAGCTGCGGCCTAAACGGCTTATGAGATTATCTTCAAATTTGGTGTGTGTGTGTGACTCTTTTGCCATTCCCCAGAGGGGGAATTGAAATTTAATTTTCATGCTTAAAAATAACGGTACCTGCCATATGACCGTTTAGGAAAAGCTTATTTTTCTCGAAAACGGCTCCAACGATTTTGATGTAAATTTTTGAGATTTTTTTTTTGTTGCTTTTGGCTGTCATCTGATTAAAACCAAATTAACGGGAAAAGTCTATTAACGGTACTTTTCATATAACGTTTTTTTTTTAATTTTTGGCTTTCCCGTTAACGGCTTCTTGGATTTCTATCAATTTTTATTTGAGAAGATCTAGGTTGCCAAATTGATTTTGCATATCAAAATTTTGAACAACTTTTTTTTTATTAACACACATTTTTTTTGAAATCTCAATATTTTTAAAACTGATCAAAAAAAAATTATTTTAAATTTTATAATCACATGCATATTAATCAACTCTAAAAAATTGCACACCAAAATTAAAAAAAGTTTTTTTTTTCAAAAAACTAAAAATAAAAAACCAGATTTTATCAAAACCGGTCCTATAATTTTCGAAATACATATTGTGGTTTTGATACTTTTTATAAGTTCAAACTGTGTTATTTTCAACGTAAATGTTACTCGTTTCTGTCAAAGATCTTGCTTTCCAATGTAATTAGGCACATAAGAGCAAATAGGATCTCCTACTATTAAATGTTTTTCTAAAATTGTTATTTTTACATTTAACCTAAAAGGTGGCAACGCTAATACTGTTTTACTCAAGTTATCAAGCATATAGCGGCATCGCCGCGATAGCTTTTTTATTCGATAGACTTATGGAAAGTTTTAGAGACAAACCGAGATACAAACTTCCAAGCACCCAAGTGTTTTTTTCTGAAGAGCAGGTAACGTTTTCGATGTTTGATTTCGCAAAAGCTGCAAATCCTCGAAAACGCTGGCGGGACGTTGTACGTCGTACTTCAATTTCAATGGTCGCGCCTCTGACCTGTAGTAGAAGAATTCTACCATTGATGAAAAAATTAACCATATAGACGCCATTAAAACACTTAAATTTGGACATGTATTTGATGCATCTAATGAGATCCCTGCGATTTAAGTGTTTCAGTTTTTCCAGAAAAATAAAAGTAATTGACAAGATCCTTCGAAGAACTTCGGGCCCTCTAAAAACTACGGGCCCGGGGGAAATCCATCCGTTCTTCCGATGCCAATGTACCAAATTGAAGAGGAATGATTTGCATGTTCCGCCAGGTGCTTTGAGGAAAAATTCTACCTTAATTCCATTATTGACATGTTGCATAAACGCTGGCGCACTTGTTATTACAATGGCTGTTATGAACATAATGTCGGATCGATAGCTGAGCGTAAAGTTGAATGAATTCTTTCAATAAAGAGCAATCTATTATTGATTTTTTTTTTAATTGTGAATTTCAAAATAATTTAATATTTTTGATATGAAAATATGTACAGGGTAATTAAATTTTCGTAAATATCTCAAGCCCAGCGCCATTTATCCGGTCCATTTTATTCTTATATATAATATATTAGAATTATTTCTTAGTCTTGCATCCTTATAAACGCACATTTTCTAACTTGACCATTTGTGTTCCCAATTATAATGAAAATTATGTAACATTTCAAGTGCTTCTCGACTATGTTGTAAGCATATCGATGGCAACATATCATTTAAGAACATAGCTACACACTCCACCAAGTGCTATTCATCACATGTTTACCTGACAATTGTGTCCTGAAATTGAATTGAAACCCACTCAATGAATAGCAAAAGCCATTAGCTTAAACGAGTTGTTGTTATGGTAGCTGCCCAGAATCCAAATGCCTGGAGTAGGAGGCATACTTTCTTTTATTCCTGCACCAACCCTTGTATTTCGTTTTGAAGAAATCAGTGGGTAAGTGATTTTATCGGCGTGGTCTAGCAACAATGCGAAGCCATCTCAATACCCAACACAACACAACTTATCAAATGGATTCTGGGTTCCAATCCAATCCACCATCAAGATCCAACAACCCCTGCCTGTCAAACAAAACAGCATCCGTATCCGTATTCGGTTTTTTTTTGGGTTGAAATTGCGGCGTCGCGATTCTTTGACGATAAATCGCAGACAAAAAAAGAAAATCACTTGCGAAACGTTATTTTTCAACTTCCTTTCTCGGCGTTCATCTGTGACGACGATATGGCAAGGATGACAATGAAGTCGGCGAAGGATGTGGGGCAATACACGCTTGAATAATTTGTCATAAGAGCATTAGATAACAGTAAAGCATGTAAGGACATTAATTTTTTGAGCTTTCGCAATGCCGGGCCTTAACTTTACATCACTTCATCGGTTTACATTGACCCAAATAAAGACATTCTAATAGTTCTGAAAGGAAAATATTGTCCAAGTTCTTTTGAGGAGGGGAATGATGGGTTTATCTGGATAGGGAAGACCCCCATCCGTTTTCAGGAAAAAAAGAAGTTTTTTGGCAGACAATAGAGGGAAGTTTTTATATCTTCCGACGATGCTTCTGAATAGACTTTGTGGCGGCGACGAATGGATGTTTAGTATCAGTGGCGCCAATCCAATCATGAAAATGAGATACGGTTTTGTTTTCTTTTTTGTACATCGTTATGTTTTATATATTTAGTGGACTTCGATGGGGTTTTGGTTGAGAATTTATGAGCAATTTCAAACACAAAATTTGCCACTTCAAACTTATTGATACGCGCGCCGGGCGCCTTCGCCGGGTAGATTTCATAAAACTTTCCGGCTTAACTGCTGCTGCTCAAGCATTTAAGATACATTTAGCTCTATATGTCTTCTTTTTTGTTAATGTTTTATTATATCGACTTTTTGACATTTTCCTCTTTATGGTGAGGTCTTTTGACTAACGATTCCATATAAATAGATACTATATGCCATGAATTTGGAAGGCATTCAAATTGCCAACCCTAATCTTTTCCAAGGAATGTTTATTCCTTGAAGCAATTCTCACACTCTTAGGAAACGGTTTGAAATATAATTGCCAATGCTTCTTCATATTCCTAACAGAAAATGGACTTGTCACTCTGTCCTTAAGAAGGAAGGAAGATTTAACATGGCTTTTTACGGATTCTAGTCCTCTGTGATGCACATATTGAAAACTGAATGATTGTCGTGGATACTGGATAGTGGCTTTACCGACAAAAAATATTTGTTGGAGTTGAAATCGGAACTTATCGGTAAAATTAAAAAAAAAAAAATTACGGGATGGTGAAAACCCAAATTGGAAGAAAATCCATTCTGCCATTCTGGAGTCAATGGGAACCAAAAGGTTGCCGATCAGAGCGATCGAAGAAAATAAGGTCAACCAAACGTTTCATAAGAATAAGTTCACAAATTAGAATTTAGACATTGTTTTGAATTGATTAAATAAAGTTTTCTTTTTTTTTTTAAGATAAATAAAAGTTGTAAAACTTTACAAAATATCCCAAAATATAAAAAAAAATAATTTGCACGGCTGGATCGCACGTGCTTGCTCATATGTGCGGTCACATCGCCGAATAAAATTTAAAAATTAAGTAAAATTTAAGTAGAAAAATAAGACTATCTGCACTTAAAAAAAGTGTTAAAACCACACACAACACTAAACGGTTTTTTAGTAAAAATACAGTACGCTATCACACGTCTTGTATACTAACGAATTTATGAAAAAAGTATTTCGAAAATTGTAGGACGGATGTTAATAAAATTCTGTTTTTGAAAAAAATTTTTTTTTGAAATTTTGGTATGCAGTTTTTTAGGGTTTAATAATATACACCTATATAAAATTTATAAAATGTATATATATAAAATTTATAAAATTATAAAATTTAAACTAAAATTTCTTGATTAGTTTCAAAAAATATTGAATTTTCAAAAACAAAAAAAAGTTATTGAAAATGTTGGTATGCAGAATTAATTTACCTATTTAGATCTTTTCAAATATACCATTTTATGAAAATACAATAAGCCGTTACCGAAAAAGTAAAAAATTAAAAAACCGTTACATGAAAGGTACCGTTTGGTTTTGATGACATAAAAGCCAATGGCTACAAAAATATTCTTAAAAAAATTCATCAAAATCGTTGGAACCGTTTTCGAGAAATGTGGCAGGTACTGTTGTTTTTAGCCGTACAAATAAAATTTCAAAAAACCCCTCTGAGGAATGCCAAAAGAACCACCCGTACCAAATTTGAAGGCAATCACTTAAGCCGTTTAAGCTACAGATCGTTATACATACAGACAGACTGACAGACAGACAAACATTTTGTTCATTAACTTTTTTAGACTTCTCTTTGATTGTAATGCTATGTTTGATTCTTATTTCAATTTTGTAAATATACAAGAATCCTAAACTTGCCTTATAGTCCCTATAATCGCAAGTAAAATTAATTTCGCGACTGGATCGCACGTACCTGCTCTTATGTGCGGTCACAGCTTCGAAAAAAATTTGAAAAATATTAAGGGAACTTCAAAGTTTTTTTTTCGATTTTCTGACATTTGATTATTTGAAAAAAGTTCGTAAAATATAGTTTTCAGCGGAAAAATTTTAACGCCATTTCATTTCGTTAAAAAAATGTTAAGAAGTGTGATTTTTTTTCAAAATCGTAGAAACGGTTTTCAAATATAACGGTTTTTATTTAACAACTTTTTTTAAAAATTAAAAAAAAAATAATTCAAGAAGGCAAACTTAAACACACAAATTATTTGTATTTAAAACAAAATAAGGAACAAAATTCACCTACCCGTATTAAAAATACAAAAGAAAATAATAAAAAAATATTTTTAAGTCGAATTACTTTAAATATCTGCACCATCCAGAAAATCAACTTTGATTGTATACGGTTAAGCAATTCTCAAAAAAGTCGAAAAAAACGGTTGTAATTTTTTTTCACCAGTACATATACCACACCTACAAACGAGCACTGATTTTTTGTTCATTAAAATTCTTGGAGCTGTTTTCGAGAAAAATAAACTTCTACTTTACGGTTATATGGCAGGTAATGTTATTTTTAGCCCTAAAAATTAAATTTCAATTTCCAATGTGAAATAATACACACATACCAAATTTAAAGGCAATGGCTTCCCGTTTAGGCTGCAGCCAGACAGATAAACAGACAGACAGAAATTTGTTCTCACTAACTTTTCTAAGCTTCTCTATGATCGTAATGTCATATGTTTGATTGTTATATCAATTTTTTTTATATTCACGAATCTTAAACTTGCCACCGCTAGAGACTAGTACGAATTTTGAAGCCAAAGAAACAGTATAAGCTATAAAAAAAAAATGGATCACTGTGTTTACTTTCACCAAGGTAATAAGCTGATCTTTTGTGTTTATATGTATACTAAAATACTGCCTGAAAAGATAGGTAAAGTACAGGAAAATTAGACATTATAGACATTCATTCTTATGTCCTAAACATTTCCTAAAATGTACCGTAAATTTAAAAATTTGGTGGGGAAATTGTTTGTATTTGGTTATGTTTGGAAGAACATTTTCTTAAAAAAAAACTAATTTTAAGAATGGTACTATCTTGAAAGAACTTTTTTATTTTATTTTTTATGTAACTCCCAAGCATTAAATTATCAACAAAATGACATATTAAGGAATTATGTACGTCAATTCGTTCTTAAGTTATAGCGGTCCAAAGTTCAATTTTCTTAATGATTTTTTGCGATAAATAAGAAGAAACGGAAATGCGCCTGGAAAATGAGTGAACTTAACTCACCTACTTATTTTTGTTTCTTCTGACGTGATATCGTCGATGACAGGCTACACATACGAAATAACATGACTCATGCTGATAATGCTGATAAGAACAGTGATGCACGCTGCGATACTGTGGTTCTTTCAACCAAAATCGATCGCAAGCACCAAGCGAAAATGAAAAAGGAAAGGCACAAATTCCAAAAATAATTCCACTCAAATTCAAAAAAGTACAAGAAGAGAAAAAGAAAAAAAGGCGAAGTTTTGTTGAAGTAGAAAGTGGATGTTGGTGTATGATTGTGTGGATTTAACAAGAGGGTTTGTGGGTGTGAGTTAAGAGCTGTATGTTGGTGTTGCTGCCATCAATGTTTTATTAAGACGTTATCACGTACAATTATCGTCCGAAACTGACTTTACAGACAACCAACTTTTTTTTATAGAAAATGTTCTTCCAAACATAACAAAATATAAAAAACATTTTCAAATTTAGAGTACTTTTTAGGAAATGTTTAGGACATAAAAATGAAGCTCTCCACCAAAATTCAGGTTTGTCGGAATTTTTTCAGTTTTTATTTTTTTTTGTCTAATTTTCCTTGAAAAATACCTTAATAGGAATTTTAAAATGAAAATTTAGCCAAGACGCAAAGTTGTATAGGGCTCATAATTTCTTACGAAAAAAAATTTGACAAAAATTTGCTTAGATTAATTTATTTATTGCGGAAAATAAATTAGGAATGAGCAACCAGTTGGAACCCCAAGTGATACAAATGAAAAAATTGTCTACATGTAATAGATTTTTATGTGACCAATTATTTAATATAATAATGTAATTGTTTATAATTTTGTTGGGCTTTTTTGGTAAATTTTTTTTGGATTATGCAAATAAAAACATATACATACATACATATCCCGACGTTTCGCTGGAGATTCTCAGCATCTTCAGGGGCGTTTATTATGGCTAGATACATATACATATGTTTTAATTTTTTTTTAATTTTATAATAACTAATTACGTCAAGGTCTTAAATTCATGGAGGTCGTTCTCTTTTGCTGAATTCTTAAGATTTCCAGTGTATATCTTGTTCCTTACCTTCTTTCTTTGTCTAAGATCTTGGCTCTGTCTAAGCTACCATATGTCTTAAATGTGTTGGCATAGTCCAGTTTTATTTCTCTTATTTTTGATGTCACTCTTATGTTCAGCCACTCTTGTAGCCAAAGTTCTCTTTGTCGTGCCGATGTATACAAGATTGCAGTTTTCTCTTTCTTTTCCAACACAGTTGATTTCATAAACTACATCATGTGTGCGGTCTTTTGGAATAGCTTTGTATTTGTAAAGAGTTTGTTCATAGATTGGTTGACTTAACATAAGGGTAAATTGATAAGGTGTGGTGTTTGAGGTGGTCCCGCGGAAGAATATCAATGGGGAATTCCGTGTTAAAAAAAATCGAAACACTCAGGTTCGTGTATCGATTTTTTGTAAACACGGACGATATGAACGTATTAAGGTGCAAAATAGACTCGGGTCACTATCTAGTTAGTATGGTTTTTCGAGGGTGGATTGCTTAACAGAAAATTATTGCATCCAGCCCTCGGGTTCCAATCAACACTAAAGCATCACAGACAGTCACACGCTAAAGGACTCTCCAATGAACAGCTCGATGAAGTAAGAGTAAGAATTAGCGACAAAGTGCCAGACGTAGATAAGAAATAGTCATACCAAAGAATATAGAATCACATTCTTTGGTCATACCTTAAGAACGAGGTCATTACCACTGCTGACACCACCTAAGGCAGTAGTAATAGAGATCAGAGCAACTGGTTTGATGAAGAATGCAAACTAGCTTCGGAAAGAAAAATTGGTGCAAACCAAATAATGCAGAAATCTCATAGAAAGCGGGTACGCCAAAGTATATATAATGAGCTCAGAAGAACATAGAAAAGACTTCATAGACAAACAAAGACAACTTGAGAATAAACAATGTCTTGAAATGAAAAGAAATAGTAAGTTGACTTCCGCATCAGGTACGGAAGTTCTACCAACCCTTGCTTATGGTTGAAATGAAGATTCCATAATTCGATAGGGGTACCTGATGCTGCAGCCATCAAGCATTACCAAGCATAGAGGAGATACAAATTGCAATAAACTGGCTGAAAGAAAACTTGGCCTTGGAATCACATGGCATACTAGACTCTTCTTTAACTAAAAAGTATTAATCTTATACAGACATAAATATTCAACAAAGTAAAAGGAAATTTAATAGCAACAGAGATTTACCATACAATAGTTTTTCATTTAGTTTATGTTTTCTTAAAACCAGTTTTTTTAAGTACTTTGATCCCCAATCTAATAGTAGAATTTAACAAACAAACTATCTGTTCAAATACCATTACATCCTTTTTTGAAAAAAATCGCCCACAACTTGAACTATAGACTTCGAAAAAACTCATTAATATGCACATCATGTCCTGGAAGCTACTCTCCGACCAAACGCCAGTCAACACCACACACATATAACTTCATTTCAACATCGCCTCAGCTTCGAATGATGATATTTATAAAAGCCAGAACCAGGATGTGATGCAGCCAAGGCATACCAATGCTGCCCCCTGCGCCACAACCATCGACATTATTAAGAACTTCTGTAGCTGATATAGCACTTATCATGTTACGCCACAGTGAGTTTTCGAGGTGATTTCATGAATGAAATGAAATTCTGCCATTTAACTCTGCACCCATCACCCATCCCTCCACAATTCACCAACAACTTTGACACCATCCGCACACAGACTTTTCCACTCCAAACCGCTCGAGTGAAATCGATTAGGGTTAGATGAAAATAATAATAAAAAGAAAAACACGGGAGGCATTCCGTCAAAAGGTGAAGTCTTGACGTGCGGCCGCATCCATCGCCTTTCCAGATGAGCATTTCTTTTCAATTTCCACCGGAATAGGAGTTTCAGATTCATGCGGCTTTTGTGGGGACGACGACGACGGTTGTTGAATTTTCATTTTCATTTCCATTAAATGATTCAATTCATAAAAAAAGAAAAACAGAAAAGGCTTTGTTTTCGGCCAAGATGGCGCAGAGAATCTACAAAACTGAAATGAATTTCCAATTATCCTAAAGGAATTCCATCAGAAGTAAGTGATTTTTTTTCGTACCTCAGAGTTAAGGGTGTGTTTTTCACACAATGATCCCGAGGGACATATATGGGTTTTATAAACACTTGTAATTCAAAGTTAACAAGCAGAGGCGATGATGGTGCACAGACCTGTTGATTCCATAATGTATACCTTTAGCATTGACTAACCTGCCGGGCTGGCTTTCTCTGAGTAGACATTATATTCCCACGGGGGTAGTTTCTGATGATGATGGCTATATGGCTATATCGTGAGGTGGTAACGAAACACAAATAAAATTCAATTGGATTAAGTAGTGTTCGGAGCGACCCCATAAAATTGTATATTTATTCGCCTATTGACACTGATTACATTGAATGAGATCTTTTTTTTTCCCTCACTGATTTGCTTTTATATTGATGGCATATTGAAGTGATAGATGGGACTCCATGGAGATGAAATTGATACCAGTTGAGAAGGGGTTTTTGGAAATTCAATTTTTTCCAAATTGGGTACGACCTTTGAAAGAATTTTAGTCATATCCACTACCGTTCAAAGAACCTTAATAACTAAATTATACTCCCTCCATCACCTCCAAATCAATACTGCAACCAAATCCTTCGAGCTCGAAACTTCCACGCAAAAAATTTTAAATCATTTTCCATTCAACCCTAAAATCCATCAAAGACTTACATATATTTTCTGCAAAACACGTTAATTAGTTTTACTGTTTCGTTGACGCGATACTCGAAACTCTCAAATGACATTTTTCTCAGCACCCACTTCATCACTTGAGTATCCTTGAAGTCGCGTGCAGCTGCTCAAGCATCACCACAATCTCTATCTGTTCAACATCTTATTGTGGGCGGGTGCGGAGCATTACAATTTAATTGTCTCCATACAAAGGACTTTTTCTGCAAGTTGGTTCGTTAAAATTAACATCCTTTATCAATTTCCTTGCAAAGGCGTCATAGCGACACCGAAATAAACTCAAGATAAATGATGGCATTTTATATTGAAAAATTATGATTTTATTCCATTTGGTACCGTAAAATACATTGGAGTAGACTTATTAGCGACAAAAAAGGTAATTTACGGACTTGTTTAGGTTGTGGTTGTGATACAAGGGTATAAATCATGTTGGTAGGAACAGGAAAAATAAAAAAAAAACGGGGAAACTTGTTTCTAAAAAAATTGCTAAT
This sequence comes from Platycheirus rosarum, assembly GCA_963971375.1. Taxonomy (NCBI): domain Eukaryota; kingdom Metazoa; phylum Arthropoda; class Insecta; order Diptera; family Syrphidae; genus Platycheirus; species Platycheirus rosarum. The sequence goes on from OZ020507.1 coordinate 29,961,842, forward strand.
ATTTTCCCCCAGAATCTGTGTTAGTTATTTTCAAAATATGTTCGAAAATACATCAAATATAATTTATTTTATTTTCTGGAGCTTGAGAAGGAAAGATAGGAGGTGTCAATTAACATTGGTTTTGAATGTTTGCAGATCAAAATGGCAAGACAAAATCTCGCCGGGTAAACTATTCCATATTCGTGTTGTTCGGTAAAAAAACAATCCCTATATTTTACGGAACGTCCGAAATTGGGCTCAAGGGTGAACTGATGAGCATTCCTTGCGAGACGAGTATTACAAGAGAAACTTTTAAGGGGGGAATGCAACTGGCTACTTCTAGTGAATTTTTTTTATAAAAGAAACCATAAGATAAGAAAAGACATGAAACATTGCGTTGGTGTTCGATAGGGGCAATTGTTTCAGCGGCAGTTCTATTTCCTATCAATCTTAACGATCAATTTTGTATTCTATCAAGCAGGTGAAGCGATGTTTGTGAAGCACCTGCACAGGGGTGGGAGTTATACTCGAGTTTAGGGCGTATAAATTGTAGCCAGATCAGAAGGGGAAAAATACTTCTTACACGGATACAGAAAACTTTTAAGCACTTAGCAGCATTCTTAACTATATAAACATTGATATGGTCGTTCCAACGGAGGTCGTCGTTGACACACATACCGAATACTGAAAGTTTTTCGGTTTCTTCAATGTAAGTGCCATTCATAAACTATGCCATGGGGGGTATGCTTAGCTTTAACGACAGAAGGCAGCATTGAGTCTTCGAAGCATTAAACTCCACACGATTCCTATTACCCCATTTGACAACGCTGTATAAATCGGAGTTTAATGAGCTTGACATATGGTACCGTTGCAATTGTACGTCCGAAGGCGAAGGACGTGAATTATCGAACGAATATGAAAAGCTGAGAGTAGAGTCGTCAGCAAAACAGTTAAGTGGATTAGGAGTAACAGACAGAAGATCATTTATAAAAATGAGGAATAGAGTCGGAGACAGAACAGAGCCCTGGGGCACACCAGCATTTATTTTGTAGGAATTAGACTTGAATCATTCCAATACAACTTGTATTGAACGGTCCGGGCTAGCGGATTTGTGTATATCGAGATCTTTGAGAACTCTTGCTACTGTACGAGTGCGGAAAAAAATATGTCCCATGGAAAAATTTACATTTTCAAGTACAGGAGGGGCAACGTTGCTGTTAGGCAGCGTGGAGCTGGCAGCGAAATGGGTGGCGAGCAAGTTTGCCTTCTCAGAAGAGTAAACAATTGGTTTGTTTTTGTCGATGAGCTTTGAAACCGAAGATGTTGAGGAGTTTTTAATATTTTTTTACAAATGACCAACAATTTTTACTGCCTTTGGGACACTGTAGAATTTTTTTGCCGTAATTTTTGGTCATGCAAAAATTTGGTTCTTTCAATAACGGAGTTGCATGAGTTCCTTGCTTCTTTGTGCTTTTTCCGATTTTCCTTTGTAGGGTTGGCTTTGTAAATCGGAAACTTACTTCTTGGAGCCTGATAGCTTTTTTACACTCGGAATTAAACCAGGATTTTTCTTTAGGCTTGATGCTTTTTATTCTGTTAGGAATAAAAGCACGCATCCCTAGAAGAATCACATTTGTGATCATTTCAGCAGTGGCATCAATGTCACTATCGAGGAAGCATAGTGACCAGTTAAAGTTTCGGAAAAAAATATTTAAGCCGTCCCAGTTGGCTTTCTCGTATTGCCAAACGGTCCTGCTGGGAAGTTTTTCTTTAACTGGATGGGTGGAGGATGAGAAATTAGCTGAAATGATACAATGGTCCGAAGTGCCAAATGGAGAAGTTACACTAATGGTATATTTATCAGGGTGAGAAGTAAGAAACAAGTCAAGAGTATGGGCGGCTTGCCCAGCAACATCCGGTATAGGCGTTGGTACATCGATCAGTTGGGTAAGGTGATGTAACCCGGCAAAGAGCTCGACATACCTTCCTTCGGGTGTTGTCTGACCAGAATAGCGGAACCAATTGGAATTGTGTACATTGAAATCGCCCACAATAACGATTTCAGTGCGAGTACAAAGGGAAACAATTTTCGAGATGGAATCACACCGCGCATGAAACTCGTTAGAATTCGAATTACTGTCGAGATTTGGACTCCTGTAAATTAAACAATAATAAATGACATGCTTTCGGACAGTGAATTTGAGCCACAAAAAGTTAAAGTCCGTCTTGCGATTAAAGGTAGGGTAGGTACTATAATACAAGTTATATGCATTCGTGAAAAAAAAATTTGACAATCAAACATGACATTACGATGATAGAGAAACATATTTGAGTTACTGGCAAAATTCAGTCCGTCTGTCTGTCTGTCTGTCTGTATGTCTGTACGGATGTGTTTTGGACTGTAGCCTTAACGGTTTTGCTAATCGTCTTCAAATTTAGAACTTAAGGTTATTTTGACATTCTACAGAGGAGTTTATTAAATTTTTTTTAGCTCAAAAATTAACGGTACCTGTCATATAACCGTTATGTAAAAGCTTATTTTTCTCGAAAACGGCTCCAAGATTTTTATAAAAAAAATCAGTGTGCTACTTTAGGTAAGCATTATATTTTGATGAAAAAAAAATTTAATATGGTGGGCTAAAAACGGTACCTCCCATAGGACCGGCTTTTTTTCTTCGACTTTCTCAAAAACTGATGCTCCGATTACTATCAAAATTGAAATTCAAGATGATGTAGGTCTAAGTAATTTCGCATAAATTTTTTTTTTTAAAACTTTTTTTTTGTATTTTTAATAATTAAATTTTTTTTTTTTTTGAAAAATCAATATTTTCAAAATGGGCGAGTAAATTTTTTTTTTTAAATTAATTTTTTTTACATATATGTTATTTTTGTGCTTATGTTTGTATTCTTGAATTATTTTTTTAATTTTGTAAAAAAAATTGTTAAAAAATACCGTTTTATTTAAAAACCGCTCCTACGATTTTGAAAAAAAAATCCACACTTTTTTACAGAAATAAAATACAATTAAACGTACTTTATTCAAACAATCAAAAGTCACAAAAATCAAATAAATGCTTCACTTTAACTTTCTTTAATTTTATTCTTTTTATTTATTTTTTTCCATTCTTGCAGAGTAACAACACATACACAGGAATAGTTGAGAGTATAAGTCACTAGGCCTTGGCTCCTTAAGGAGCTATCGCGCCAATAAATTTATTTATTTATTTATTTATTTTTTTTCTTCCACAGCGCGAGTTTGCATATTTATCTATCTACCAACTACGCAAGTGGATATTATTTTATTCTTTATGGCACACGCGAGGGGTATTTTTCATTTTCTCAAACGAGAGTGTTTTTTTTTTAAACACTCGCGACAACTATGCGCGAACAATTTTTTTCGACTTCTATTTTTGATTATATGTGCGCGCAACTCAACGTCCGGCCTTGTCGAGCTTAAGAGCGACACTCACGATCGACAGTATGAAAGAACTTGTTGACTGAGGTCTGTACTCCCACAGAAATGATAGACGATTATTAAAAGGAGCTCTTAAGACACACCAAGGAAACATTTCATAGATATTTTAGAAATGTTTCAGAATTTTTTTTTGCTGTAGACGCTTCTAGAAACATATCTGAAATGTTTTATGTATTCAATTTTGTACTTGAAAATGAATTATAGAGAAGTAGCACTGAGAGCGTCGAGTTGTATCTTCAGGAAAATAGAAAAAAAAAACCAAGACTGTTTCAAAGAAATATTTTAAAAAAGTAGAAATAATTCAGGTGGTTTAGTGTTATTAGAAGAATTCAAAATTGATAGTTTAAGTGGATATAGAAATTACGCTAACATGTCAAGTGAGGATTTCGAGTTTCTTGATAATTTAAGAAAGCAATAATAAGAAAGCAAAATACAAACCTCAGATCGAGCATAAGTGTTGTAGAACGTTTAGCAGTGACTCTAGTTTGCGATGCCGCATTGCCCATTGCAAACTCATATTTTAAACCATTTAGCGGTATTTGACAATTTTAAAAATAAAAAAACACTTGTTTTTTCCACTAATTAATATTTTTTTTTTAACCTTTAAATTAAAAAGAAGCCGACGCGTTTCGTCTTCTGAGAAGGACATCCTTCAAGACACTAATTTAAACATACAATTTTAGTTGTAGTAGGGTCAATGTGGGAAATACATAGAAAAAAAATACAAACAAAAGAAGTTATTTCTGTGATAAAATTAAATTAACATTTAAACTTATTTAAAAAAATATTTAAAAAGACATTTAACATTAAACACATTAAAAAAAATTGTCAAAAACGTATGGCGCTAATGATCTTAGTTGGCACTCGATCAATATATGTTTATATTTTTTTTTGATATCTTTTTTATCAAATTATAGCAAAAAAATAGTTATTTCATTTACAGTTTCTTTTGATTAAATTTTGAAGAATTGTATTTTTTGCATTTTTACGATAAAAATATTCAAAATCACTCACAAATAGATATATCGATTCAAAAAATTGCTACTAGGTAACTAAATGGAATATTCGTTTTTCCTCCCGTATTCTCATTGTTTGTTCTTTTTAAACCGCATCCGTCATGTATGGGTCGGTTCTCATAATAACGTGTGTATTTTATATAGCTGTCAGTTAAATCCGTCGACGTAAGGGATGTAACGGATTCTATGGGTTGGCCCTTAAGATTTCTTTCACACCAATACATCCAAGAACATTTACATGAAGTTTGAGATCGATGGTTTGGGACACCCAGCTTTTGAACCTGTTCGTCGAATCTCTTCGTTTGCGCTCACCTTTATATGGCCAATGTTGTCGAAGTTGTTTATGCTTCAATTTTTATAATAATCGCTTTTCTTGCCAAAAAGCAGCTTTACTGCGCAATCTCTATACATAAAAATAAGTTTCAAATTTGTGTGTGAACTCTAGGGTCCGGCTGGGTGTTTTCTATATTTTTTTTTTAAATGAGAGGGCACCATTTGTAAATGGTTTAGAAACAAAAAAATTAAAATTCGTCCTGCGGAAGTCGAAGTTTTTTTAGCCAATTTTGCAACCTGATTTTTGTTAAGATTTTCGTTCCTATTGAAATGTATTTCAAAGATTTATTTATTTCATTACAAATTTTCAAAAAAAAAAACAAACATTTTTTATCCATAAAAAGTAGGTGTTCTCGAGAACGCCTGCTCCAATTTTTTTCGGGACTCTCACACGTAAATTGCTGGTGTTTTCCACCAGGTGGCGCGGAGGTCGTTTTTTTTTCGAAAATTATGAGTTTTACATAGATTTTGATGGGACTTTCACAGGCATATATGTAGCTGATGTTGTAAGGAGTAACTAAGAGCATTACCCCTAGGTGGCGTTCGGGTCACCTTTTTTCATTCAAATAAAAATTAAAGAAGCCTTTAGCAAAATTTTTACCCGATAGCTTGACTTGGGCAGGAGATATTGGAAAACGAGGTGTACTATGAACCTTTACAATTCGTATATATCAACAATATTAAATTAAAATTACTTGACCGATCTTTAAAAAATTCTTTGTGTGTATTAACATGGCTAGCTGCTGGTAGCCTGGTAGTACCGATTAAAAGCGCCGTTGTTGGCATCCATAAAACGTATTTTAAACCCTAGCGACACCCGGTGGGTTTGCTATATTTATATATATAAAAATTTCATGTCACGATGTTTGTAGCCAAGACTGTAAAACTATTGAACGGATTTTCATGAAATTTACTATTCTGTGTGTAATTTGGTCAAACTTGAGGCATAGGAATGGTTTTTATCTCGATTAATAAACTCAATATTGTTTTATTGCAAATTAAATGAGCCACAGCAACGCGTGGCCGGGCCTGCTAGTAGTATATGAACATTTTTTAAGAAAAAAAAGTTTAGTTAGTAGGTTTTTATTTTTTAAAATGTCGAATAAAATAATTTTCTATCAAGTGGTTTCAACTAAATGTATCGAATATTTAGCGGTACTTATCTAAAAGATTCCTTGGAGCGCATTTTGAATTATAGGTTAGTCAAGGAACGAAATCTTTGTGCAAACACTTTCGGTAGGTAAAGTGAGGTTTATTAAGAAAACCAATGCATTTAAGCCCTAAGAAAACAAGTTACTAAAACATGAGCTTATTCACAAAATTTTCTTAGTAAAAGCAAATCGATGCAATCAAAATACAAGGAGTAAATTACCAATTAAATAGAAAAAGGAGAAATCGTCATTTTTTTCACTTAAAACTCGGCTTATGAAATCTACGTCTGCTGCCAAGGATATTCGTCAAGATTATGTACAGTACTTCACTAGCCGGCAAGGCTCGGAAATATGACAAAAAAAAGCAAAAATATTTTTTTTTGTGTGGAAACATTTCTGAAATATTTATTTGTTTCCCATTTTATGTGTCCAGTTTTTTACATCAAGATGGATTGTAAAGAAGTAACATAGCAACGCGTTTTGTAATCACGAACCAAATAAAAACAAAAATCCTGTCAGCTAGACTTAAATGATTGAAAAATTAAAGAAAGTTTTCGGTTCTGAAGGGGAAACAGAGAAACATTTCATGTCAACCACATTAACTACTTCTATCAATTCTTAAGAGTCTTCTAGTAGTCATTTTAGTATTACAGTCAAACTTCCCTATAGCGAATTTGCACGGAACCACAAAATTACTTCGTTATATAGAAAATTCGTTAAACAGAATTTTAGCGTTTAGTACTTAATTCCTCGTTTTCAACATTTCTTAAAATCACTGCATTGTTTTTTAAAATTAATGATAAACTACTTGTAGGAATTCCAAATTGCTTAGCAATATCTATTTTTACTTGCGATTATAAGGCAAGTTATGCATTCGTCAAAATCAGACATGACATAACGATGATAGAGAAAGTTATTTGAGTTACTGGCAAAATTCTGACAGGCTGTCTGTCTATCCGTCTGTACGGATGTATATTGAACTACAACCTAAACGGTTTGGCCAACTGTCTTCAAATTTGGAACATAAGGTTATTTTGACATTCTACGAAGGATAATTTAATTTTTTTTAGCTCAAATATTAACGGTACCTTTTTAGACTTCTTTTTTTCTCGGAAACCACTCAAAGAATTTTTATGAAAAAAATCACCATTGGTAGGTGTAGATTATGTTTTGGTGAAAAAAAATTCAAGATGGTGGGATAAAAACGGTACCTCCCATAGAACCGTTTTTTTTCTTCGACTTTCTCTCAAACTGGTCATTCGATTTTAATAAAAAATGATAGCCTAAGTAATTTTATTTTAAAATATTTCGAAATCTTTTTTTTGTATTTTTAATAATTTTCTTAATTTTTTTTTCAAAAATCAATATTTTGAAAATGGGTAGATGAATTTTTTTAATTTTGTTTATAAATGTAAGTAATTTTTGTGTTTAAGTTTGCATTCTTGAATAATTTTTTTTTAATTTTTTAAAAAAAGTTAAATAAAAATCATTTTATTCAAAAACTGTTCCTACGATTTAATAAAAAAAATCAAACTTTTTCACATTTTCTAATGAAATAAAATGGCGTATGATTTTTTCCGCTGAAAACTATTTTACGTAGTTTTTTCAAACAATCAAAAGTCTGAAAAATCGAATAAAAACTTTGAAGTTCTTTTTATATAAACCTTCAAATTTTATTCGTGTGGTTTTCAATCTAGCAATACTTTTTTCGGAGTTGGTCTTTTTGAGAGCTGTCACTTGATTTATGCTTAGACTTACTCCTGAACAACGTTTACAAATCGTGCAAATGTATTTATTACCAAAATAATGGTTTGGTTCGGTGGAGCAGAATATCGGAGAAGACCCGAATGAGTCCATCCGCCATCGCGGGCTGTGCCCATCCACTTTATAGAAGATTTTGCGGAAGGATTTTGGTTTGCGGGCTTACAAAACCCAACTCGTGCAAGAATTGAAGCCGAACGACAAGATGGCAACCGATCCCGATTTTCACAACACACACAAGAATGGTTGAGAGTATAAGCCACTAGGCCTTGTCTCCTTAAATAGCTTTCGCACCAATAAATTCATTTATTTACGCCCAGTTCACCTGATAAATTTTTCAAACCTACAGGGTATGACTATGATTTGAGGCTTGTAGTTTTTGAGCTCATATTATTTAATATTTTTTGTTCCATATCAGAAATTTTACTTTTATATTATTCCTCTGGATTTCTTTGTTGTCAACAAATCAAGTTGTATATATGAGGCTTCTTGAAATCCATTTCCTGTTTAAAATGGAAAACCCTTTTACTTATCTATACTACCTAATCCCAGACTAAAATGGCATTATTTATGAGCATGAGTTTTTACCTATTTCCAGCATACTTATACTAAGTTACTAATTCATTTGTTTAAAACATTTACATAGATTGTCAAATATCACTGAGTTTCATAAGAATGTGTTAAGGTAAACAGTAGCAAACGTTTCTTTTAAGGTGAACAAAACTATAAAATTGTTGTATTTGTCGAAAGTCTTATTATATTGATTGACTGAAGGACTAACTCAATAGCAACAACAAGATCAGAGAAAATAATCTTTTCCTTAACAATATTTTTTTTTTAAAGAACCTTAAACTGTTTGTAGCAACTGGAAATAAAGTTTTAACTACGTTTAACCTTTGCAGAACTAAATGAGGCGTTTCGTCCTCACTTCTTCACGATCTAATCATATGTAAGGCATTCGAAAAAATGGAGGAACACCATCGCAGGCATTGTTTCGAACTATTCAATTCTATTTTGAATGATCACAACTGATAGACTTTGATTAGTTATCTTTTTCTATTATATACAACGAGTATAAAAAACCTGTCTCAAGTTAAGTTTCCAAGAATTAAAATCAAGGATAATAGATTAAATTCACCATAAGTGGATATTCAAGCAATTTTCCCAGTCCAACCTTACGTGATTATATACCCTCAAGGCCTTCCTTTTCCTTCTAAAAGGACACATACATCCTCAACGTTTATCATATTATGTTCCTTTAAAATAACAAAGTCCTTGGTGCATTCCGAACGGCGAAGAAAGTTCATCGAAGCTTCCTCAACGCATTTTTTATTATATTTCGAATTAAGTGAAAGTTGTGTTCCTGCTGCCCCGTACCATTCATAGTCTAAAAAAAGCCTTTCTTCACATCCAGTGACTTCAGAGTCTATCGCACTATAGGCACGTCCTCAAGACGTGCAGAGCATCTGCAAGAAGGCACAAATTCCTGAAACCGAACCGACTGCTATTTTCATACAATTTGCCTGGTGGAATACATTTTGCCCACTTCGATCTCAATTATCAAGGATGTTGAGAGTAAATAAAAGAGGACGAACATAAAGCAATGAAAATTCTTCGAAGGAGAGCTCATTAAAGGGGCTTCTGACAAGATATGACGATGGCGATGACGATGTGCGTTCTTCGCACTGCAGCCCCAGAAATGCCAGCACCACAAAAAGGACTTAAGTGCTCTCAATCCTCCAGATCGATATCTTCTATTGTTTGAGAGTATTTTTCCGTTCAGGGTAAATGACTTTTGCAATTTTGAAAACCAATTCTGCTAAAACGACCGACGCACGTCCAGAAAATTCATAATTTTTTTTTCTTTTTTTTTTTTAATGTAAAGCTTGAAACAAAAGTCGATAAATCATATCCTTAAAACGAATTTGTTGACTATGAAGAAAAAGGATGCGCGCCAGTTGCGGCAGTCAGTCGCCCGTTAAATTAAATTTTCATTCACAATAATGCGGTTATATGATTTGATATGCTTTTGGAATCTGGAGTCAGACTTACCCTCCGAAAACTCCGGATGCCTTCTCTTTGAATGTTTGTAATCCCTTCATTTTGTTGCCGATAAGTTGGCGTGTCTATCTGTGGAAGTTACAAATTACGATGAAAATGATACTGGACGACGACGATGATGTGTATTTCCGGCTCTCCGAACTCCGTGGTGGTGTACCAGAGGTGGGGGTGGTTTTTCACTGATTACTGGTATACAGTGTTGTTTGCAGTGCTTTCCGATGATAACACTTTAAGAGGGGATAATGCACAGGCTCTTGACGGCATGGGGTTCCTGACAGTCAAGTCGGTATGATTGCTCTGCAGGCTTTAATATTCGGCTGGAAGTCTTCGTCGCCTTGATAAACACCTTTTACCGTTTATATGTTTTAATAGCACCACCTTTCAGCAATTTATAAGGATTTGCAGTTTACGATGACTATATTGTTTTACTGGAATCCATTTTTATTAGGGGATTTGTTTCGTTCTGGGGTTCGATGATGTTCGTCTTCTGAAACGAAAGGAAAGTGTTTATGTTAGATAAGACGATTATTTCTTCAAATTATTCAAAAAAGAACCAGGTAACTCTTCCATAAGATTTAATTTTATGCAAAAAACGAATACATTTATATTATTTACATATTATTTTTATAATTTAATCATTTAATTATAATTATATATTATAAGTTTTAGCAGAACCGCTTTTGATTAATTATTTAAGTTTTTTGTAAGCAATTGTTTAGAATCTATGAATATTAAGATAAACATAAAGTTAAAAAAAAATAATTATATATAGAATAAAAAAAAATATTTCTTCTAGAAGCTATTACGCAAATTTTGTGAGTGAGAAAAATTGAAACATTACACATTTTCTATTTTGTAAATAAAGTTCTGGTTTCATGGGTCGAGTTGATTTTGCAATTATCTTGTGTTTTTTTAGTTTGTAGTTTTTTTGAAAAAAAAAAAATGTTTAGTGCTTATTAATTTACAGCTAATCATAAAACTTAAAATAATATATTTATAATATTAAATATTGAATTTTCAAAAAAAAAAATCAAACATTAATTTTAAATACAAAAACTAAATTATTGAACACATTGGTATGCAGAATTAATTTAGCTACCTAGATCTTTTCAAATATAAGATTTTATATTTAAAAATAGTGAGCCGTTACCGAGAACGCCGAAAATTAAAAAATACTTTATATGAAAGGTACCGCTAACGGGAAAAGTCGGTTTTGTTAAAATGATAGCTAATACCTACAAAATAATTCTCAAAGCCGTTTTGGAGAAAAATAAGCTTTTCTTTAACGGTTATCTAAAAATTAAATTTCAATTTCCCCTCTGAGGAATATCAAAAAAACCACATGTACCAAATTTAAAGCCGTTTAGGGTGTAGATCAATAAACATACATACGAACAGACAGATTGAAAGACAGACAGACATTTATTGTAACTAACTTTTTTAGGCTTCTCTATGATCGTTGTTTATGTTTGATTCTTATCTCAAATTTGTTTATGTACGAATTTTAAACTTGCCTTATCGCAAGTAAAAATTCAAGAAAAAAATACAACAAATTTAAATAAAAAAATTAAAAGTTATTATCAGTATGTGTTCTGTTTTAAATAATTATAAGTAAAACAATAATAATAATTAAATATTAAAAAAAAAACACAATGAAGAAGAAACTGATCTTTTAGGAGTTCCTGAAAATTAATTTTTACCAAAATATATACATACTATGCCTACAATAGAAACTAAAAATAAAAGTACTTTTAAAATTCTTGGGTAATGTTTTTAGAAAATAGGCTAACGGCTGTATGAGGTCAATACCATACAATTTAGAGGATCTGTTGTTGAATTCTTACTTTCGAAAACATTTTGTATTTCTTTAGTTCGACTCCAATTTAAAATGTTGGTTAGACTTAAGCAGCCCCATTATTTAAAATATCTTCACTTTTCCCTAATTCAAGACCTAATCAAACGCTAGAAGAAGTCCTCGGATTAAAGTTTATAAATATTAATTTAGGTTATCAATTAAGTGCTTTTTTAGGTTTCTCAAGATTTCAGAGATCCCAAGAAATTTCTTCAGTCACATTGATGAAGTTGAAAAATAAATCTGAATACGATTGCCAGCAAATAACAAGAAATTTTAACTCTTTCTTTTTAACGGAGTAAAATGAGTAACCGAATCCAAAAATACATATATTATCTAAAACTCAATTTTACTTGCGATTATAGGTATTATAATGTAAGTTATGCATTCTTGCAAAAAAAATTGAGATATCATCAAATAGCTAAGAATTCTGCTAAGTGCTTAGGTTTTCTGTATCGGTGTAAGAAGTATTTTTCCCCATCTGATCTGGCTACAATTTATAAAGCGTTTATACGCCCTAAACTCGAGTATAACTCCCACCTCTGGGCAGGTGCTTCACAAACATCGCTTCACCTGCTTGATAGAATACAAAATAGAGCGTTAAGATTGATAGGAAATAGAACTGCCACTGAATCAATTGCCCCTCTAGAACACCGACGCAATGTTTCATGTCTTTCCTTATTTTATCGTTTCTTTTACGAAAAATGTTCACTCGAAGTAGCCAGTTGCATTCCTCCCCTTAAAAGTTTCGCCCGTAATACTCGTCTCGCAAGGAATGCTTATCAGTCCACCCTTGAGCCCAATTTCGGACGTACCGTGAAATATAGGGATTCTTTTTTTAGCCGAACGACACGAATTTGGAATAGTTTCCCCGGCGAGATTTTCCCTTGCCATCTTGATCTGTAAACATTCAAAACCAATGTTAATCGACACCTCCTTTCTCTCCCCTCCCTATCTTCCGAATGCCCACGCAGTGTGTTACATTAAAAGGGAAACAAGTAGTCCCTTGTGCGCGCGTTAGTTATAAAAAAAAAACATGACATTACGATGATAGAGAAACATATTTGAGTTACTGGCAAAATACTGCCATCTGTCTGTCAGTCTGTCTATCTACACGGATGTATTTTGGACAAAAGCCTAAGCGGTTGGACCATTCGTCTTCAAATTTAGAACTTAAGTTTATTCTGACACTCTACAGGAGTTTTTTGAATTTTTTTCTTAGCTCAAAAGTTAACGGTGCCTGTCATAAAACCGTTATGTAAAAGCATATTTTTCTCGAAAACGGTTCCAAGAATTTTTATTTTGGTGAAAAAAAATGTAATATTGTGGGTTAAAAACGGTACCTCCCATATAGGACTGGTTTTTTTCTTCGACTTTCTCGAAAACTGGTGATCCGATTTTCCGAAATTGATACTCAAGAAGATGTAAGTAGTCTTGGTACTTTCGCATTAATTTTTTTAATGATTTAAATTTTTGTTTTTTTGAAAAAACAATATTTTAAAAACGGGTAGATAATTTTTTTTTTAAATTTCGTTTTTGAAAAAAAATAACACTTTTTAACATTCAACATATAAGCAAGTACGTGCGATCCAGTGGTGCAATTTATTTGATATCAAATTTGAAATTTTTTTCTGAGAAATCCTGTTTAAGTTTCTGAGAAAACAAAGATTTTAGAGATCTTAGAAACTTAACTGGCAAAATTCACGTTTAGATCGCGTTAATAAAAACGGGACCTGTAAGAACCTACAAATGTTTATTTTTAAGCTAAATTGATATTTAATATTATAACCTAGATGGAAAAGTTTGTAGTGCCCTGTGGCTTAGTGGTTAGTGTGTCTGACTGCTAAAGGAATGAGCCTGGGTTCGAATCCAGCTCGTAGCCACCTTCTTTTCCGGGGTACTGCCTCTTGCGAGGAACTGACAAAACCTCCAAGAGTAAAATTTGTTTCAGTGGTAAACTGTAGGTCCCTTCCATTCTTACAGATTAACAACACACACACAGGAATGGTTGAGAGTATAAGTCATTAGGCCTTGGCTCCTTAAGGAGCAGTCGCGCCAATAAATTTATTTATTTATTTTAGATGGAAAAGTTTGTCCAGGAACATGCCTTTATTCAATATAAAAATTCTTTAGTTTTGTATATTAGGACTTGAAAATTGATTAATAAAACCACTCAAGCAAATTCAAACTAAATTGCACGACTGGATCGCACGTACTTGCTCTTATGTGCGGTCACATTGTAGAATAAAATTTAATGAAGCATCAAAGTATTTATTCGATTTTTGTGACTTTTGATTGTTGGAATAAAGTACGTTAAATTGTATTGAGTGGAATAATTTAAAGGCCATTTTATTTCTTTAAGAAATGTAAAAAAGTGTGATTTTTTCAAAATCGTAGGAGCCAATTTTAAATAAAACGGTTTTTAACAACTTTTTTTTAAAAAAAACTAAAAAAAATAATTCAAGAATGCAAACTTAAGCACAAAAATAACGTACACTTAAAAACAAAATTTAAAAAAAATTTACTTACCCGTTTTCAAAATATTGATTTTTCAAAAAAATTTTTTTTAGTTATTAAAAATACAAAAAAAAGTTTTCGAAAAAAAATTAATGCGAAATTACTTAGGCTACCTACATCTTCTGAAATAACAATTCTGAAAGTAATCGGTTTACCAATTTTTTTTTTAACAAAATAAAATGCTTACCTACACAGTAGCACAGTGATTTTTTTTCATAAAAATGCACGACTGGGTCGCACCCATTTGATATTATGTGCTTAATTACATTGGAAAGCATTTGACAGAAACAATTAACAGTTTGAACTAATAAAAAGTCTCAAAAACACAATACTTAACGGTTTTTAGTAAAAATGAAGTATGCCATCACACGTCTTAAATAACAAAGAATTAAAACAAAAGATCTCGAAAATTGTAGGACCGGTTTTGATAAAATATGTTTTTTTTATTTTTAGTTGTTTGAAAACAAAAATTCTTTTAATTTTGGTATGCAGTTTTTTTAGAATTTATAAATATACATGTGATTATAAAATTTAAAATAACGTTTTTGATTATAGTTGATAGTTTTCAAAATATTGATTTAAAAAAAAAATCAAAAATTAATTTTAAGTAGAAAAATGGCTATTCTAAATTTTGATATGCAGAATTAACTTGGCTACATAGATCTTCTCAAATATAAAATTTGACAGAAATCCAAAGAGCCGTTACCGAGAAAGCCAAACATTTAAAAAAAAAACTGTTATATGAAAGGTATCGTTAATAGACTTTTCCCGTAAATTTGGTTCTGAACAAAAAAATTTCACCAAAATTGTTGGAGCCGTTTTCGAGAAAAATAAACTTCTTCTAAACGGTCATATGGCAGGTACCGTTATTTGTAGGCCTAAAACAAAATTTCAATTTCCCCTCTGGGGAATGCCAAAAGAATCACACACACTAATTTTCTCTTAAGCCGTTTAGGACAACTCGTTATACATACTGACAGACAGACAGACATTTTTCTCGATCACTTTTTAGACTTCAATAATCGTAACGTCATGTTTGATTGTTTTTTATATTCACGAATCTTTCACTTGGCTTATAGTCCCTATAATCGCAAGTAAAAAGGGTTTAAATCAAAATTTTCGACTTGTAATCCATTTTGATGTTAAGAATAGAATTTTATAACAAAACTACAAAAGTGTTTGTATTTACCCATACCCACGATTTTAATTTTTGATAAACGAACAAGTAAATTCTTTCAAAGTTATTATTTAGAAAAATGCCGTCGGCATAATTTAATCATTAAAGTGCTCTAAAGAAGCATAATTATCGATCTTTTCCTAATTATTTTCGATCTGTCACATTATAAAAGAACGATCACCTGACTTTACTATTCCAAAATTATTGTGGTATTGAAATATATCACTGTTCGTTAATGTACGAAGCCCGCCAGGTAAAAGTTTTAATTTCGATAAGTTCCTCCAATTTGAGCAATTGTGTCATTTCTGTGTAACAGTGCTATTAAAAAGTACAAACGAAGCATCCGGATTTTAGGTTTTATAAGTTATAAAGTTTTATAAAAAAAAAACAGTGTTTTTATGCATTATTTTTAAGGGAAAATTTTGTAGTTGGTGATTGCAATGATATTCAATACTTTTGATTTCTAAAACTGGTTATTATTTAGAATTTTTGGTAAAAAATGAATTAAAACTCCCTTGATCCCGAAAAACTAACATGTACCAAAAGGGAGTGTATCAGAATCCCACTTTTTAAAATACCAAAAAAAAACTTTAAAATCCTGTCTTGGAGACTTAAAAATAAACAGTGTTAATTTTTTTTTTAATCAGGTCTTCTTAATTCGTGCTTGTTCAAAATCGCGATCCATTACAAACCCGCTTTTTAAATCCCGCCAATCCCGTTTGTTCACAAACAACACATACTAGTAATGTAAAATGTAATATAAAAAATTAAATAAAAAAATCTTTTTTTTCATTTTACTTGGTTTTAACCCGTTTCTTATTATCCCGCCTTTGTAATCAAATATTGTTGTTTTATTTCAAAAATTCATCCGATTTTTAAAAACAAAACCACTACATATGTAGCTAGCTTTGATTGCAAAGCGGGATTATCAGTAACGGGATTATGAGAAACGGGGTGACAAAAACTCGAATTTAAAAAAAAGTGGGATTATTAAAAACAGGTTTATAAAATAAGGATATTGAAACCAGTATTTAAAAAAAAAGATAAATATAAAAAGTGGGATATCGAACCCAACCCGTACTAAGTTATAAAATACATAAAAAATAAAATGAATAGCTATTTACACATTGTAAACAAACAATTAAAACTTTGGTAAACTGGGTCACACTTACCTGCTTTTATGTGCCTAATCACATCGAAAGATCTTTAACATTTACGTAAAAAAATAACAAAGTCTAGACTTAAAAAAAGTGTCAAAACCACAACATTAAATGGTTTTTATTAAAAATAAAATACACCATCACACTTCTTCCATAATAGTGAAATAAAAAAGTATGCCGAAAACTGTAAGACCGATTTTTAATTTTTTGTAATTTTGTAAATCGGTTTTTATTAAACCTACCTACCAAAAGGCTCTCAGAAATTTAAATCAAAATCGTTAGAGCCGTTTTTAAATTAGACAAGCTTTTTCTTAATGGAAGGTACCGTCATTTTTAGCCCTAAAAAAATAATTTAAGAAAACCCACTGCGGAATGCCAAAAGAATCGCAGTTATGTAATGTCATGTTTAATAGCTATTTCTGTTTGTATATTTAAGAATACTAAACATGCCTTATAGTATGTGATTTTGAGTTTATTCATGTTAAATAGATTAAGTTTTTTCTTAACTTACCGAAAAAGCTTTATTTATTTAACTTGGCTTATATATTACTTCATATATTTGCAAGTAGTCATCAAAAATTAAAGCAAAGCACTAAAATATAAATAGATGTATAAGAAAACTATTGGATACAATGGATAACACCACACACAAAAATGAAAAAAAATTGGTTGTATGTAAAGTCGGTTTACGGACAATAATTTTACGTGATAACGTCATAAGAAAACAATGAAAAATTGCATACTTTTATGAATTGAATTGAATTGAATTATTATTACTGAATTATCATTAATAATTTCTAATAATTCCAAAAAAGTATTCTAACATGCAAATTATCCTTATAGCGGCAACACTTGCAATCAAAAAGTATCGATCGGTCCAAAACAACTACACCAACATACAGCCGGTGAACTCAACACACGAGACAACCGTTGCAGCAACGTGTTTCCTTCGTTCAGTACACACGAGGCAACCGCTGCCACAACCACAGTTCTGTGTGTAGCTGTTATAGAGTAAAGACGAAGTTAAGGTTGAAGTTGAATTGAAGAAGACGTCCCATAACTCTCTCAAATTTTTATAAACATTAATAAAATTAGTATAATTTTCATTGTTTGAAGTTGCCATTTTCTTTTTGTTATTTTTTTTTTCACTCCACACTAACCTTATACGCTTGTTTCCGACGAACTGAACGAGTAAATGCAGTAAACAATGATACACACGAAGCAACGGTTGCTTCAACTTGGCTGAGTTGCTGCAACGGTTGCCTCGTGTGTATCTACCCTTACGATATACAATTCCACTTACTCCACTCCATGCCCACGTCATTATACGCTTAGTAATTACATGACAATAATGAAAATAAAATAAGTGAAATACCCACACCCCCTTTCCCTTCCCTTTCCATTCACTTCAAAGATGATCAACCAAATCACCACAACCTCAAAAAAAACCGCAGCACCAAGAATAACAGATAAACAACACCGAACAAGTTTCGAATGCGACCGAACGACCATTTACAGCGTTACCAGATTTAACAGTTTCCTGCGATTTCAGCAGGATTGATCCTAATTTTCACATATATATATATATATATATATATGCATATTTATTTAGCATTTTTGTAAATTTCAGCTGTTTTACAAAATTTCATAAAACATTTTTTAAAATAAAACTTTTAGTAAATATTTAGTTACCATTGGCAATACTCACTATTAAACCTAAACGCGGTTCGAGATTACACTACTTTCTGATTCAATAGTAAGGGTGTCGTTATAATTCCAATTGATTGTATTCGGCATGATGTCGAAACCAAAACCAATTAAGCGAATATTTCTGGTATTATTTTGGTATTGTACCTAAAAGGAGATTTTCCAAAAAATGCAACACCATTGCGTACGTTCACAAACGTAACTTTTAGATAGGTTGTTACCTTGCTTTTGTTGTAATTAGCATGGTTAAAAACAGCTGTTTTCCAGCTGATTGAAGAATATGGAAACAGAGAGCAAATCCAAAGGTATCCTAAAATTTGCAGGATCTTTTCTCAACACGTGAACAGTTGATGAACAGCTGACTTCTGTCGAATGTCAGAAATCAGCTGGTGTGACTATATAAAGCCCCATTTAGACGATCATTTCAGTTAAGTTTTCAGTTAAACTGATATTCAACATCGCATTTAGACGCCAGTCCTTTTTTCTTGAACAGTCGAAATTAAGAAAACAATAATAAAACTTTTCTTCCATAAAACAATATTATTATTCGCAATAAGAAAAATTTCAGTGAAATCGGCCATGTTATCACTTTATTTCGACATATTGAACAAAAAAATTGAAACTCGTAAACGTTGAATCACTGCCAACTACAATTGAAATGACAACTGGACAGAAAACGTATTTACAAATCAGTATGTTTCTTATTCTATTAAATATTTACTGTAAAGCGTTAATAACAAAACAAATGTAATAAATACAAAATAAATGACATTTATGACATACACATTTTTTATAAATATAAAATAATTCACTAAAATCACATTAATACAATTAAAGTGCAAATCGATTGCAGTTTTTTTTCTGCATTTTGTACCGTTTTGCTTAGCAGTTTTTTTTACAGTTTTTTTGCCCTGGCTCTAGCATTTTTGGAAAAAAAAGTCTGGTAACGCTGATCATTTAGTTAGTTTTAAACGGCCCCGATCAGGCGGAACGTGAGTATGAGTCATGCTTTTTCGTGAGTGCAGTGGCGTTCATCGATTTTTAAGACGTTATCAAGTCAAAAAACATGAAAAGAAAATTACCCACAGTGAAGGTAGGTATATAATATTCTGAGAATCAACAAGAACGGACAAAAACATTTCAAATGAAAATGTGCTGAATATTTATATTTTTATGTTATCAGCATTAAAGCATTCTTGGCGTTGTTTTGATAAATTTGACGTTTTGAGTCGGATTTTCGAGAGTCGAGTTTTTGAAAGTAGAGCTTTAGTACCAATCGTTTGATGATTGTTACGAATCGTTACTCAGAATAATTGTTGTTGTAATTCTCGACAAATTTTATGACAATAAACGCTTGACGAAAATATTTATTAGATTTATTAGAATTTTGTAATTCAGGAGTGTGATGTCGGAATCTTGTAGCCCGGTTATTTCAAGAATGCCTGTAGTGGAATATTTTAAGGGGAGAAATTAACATAAATATTCCTCTTAAACTCTGTCAATTAAGGGAAATATCGAAATATCTAGAAAGCACCTCCATCTACATACATATCTTACTTTTATTATAATTGTTATTGCTTGTATTTTTTTTTGTAAGTTTGTATGTTTGTTCCACAATCACGCCTCAACAGCTTAACGGATTAGGTTGAAATTTTGTAGGTAGATGGATGAGGTATTGATTTGGTATAGGCTACTTTTCATTTAGGAAATATCCAAGGTTCCTGAGGGAGGGGTTTGAATTTGAATTGATGTGTGGCTTCAGGTGTGTTTTGTATGCTTCCGAGCCTAAAGGGCTGCACGAATTGGTGAAGTTTGGTAAATTGAAGAGTTACATGATTCACTATTAATACTACACAGGTTATTTTTATCATAAAAAATGCACGGTTCTTGGGGAAGAAATTTGATTAATTTTCTTTACGATTTAGTTTATACAAATCTGAAGTCCACGCAGTCGAAGTCGCGTGTAGAAACTAGTCACTAATAAAATATCTTTTTTTTTAAGATTATGTCGAAGAAACTCAAAAATGCAAAAAATTGTGAATATATGTATATATGCTTCTTGTAGTGGGAGGAATTAAATTAATAAATGATGAAACAAAATTCTGAAGCTTCAAGTTCAAAAATCTGAGTCATCAATACCTAGCAAAGATTGGTACAACTTTTCGGTGATATACTGAAACTGTTTTTTCCATATATTTTTCATAAGATCGATTTGTTTGCAGGTATAGAGAATAAAGTTTCTTATATTTTTAAATTCACCCAAAAGCTCGAATTTTGATTAACATAGAATCAACATTTCTGGGCTAAGAAGAAATGCTTAACGGGGAACCTACAAAATTTGACTTTTGTCCCTACTTTGCGCAAGCTTGAAGCAAAGCTAAAGTTCTGTACGAGTTTGTTGATGTGAAAGGACTTAAAATACATATATGTAAAGGATACATACAATTTGATGGACGCGTCCAGAAAAATATTGATTAAATTGGAAAGATCTTAAAAAAAGTTTGAAAACTCATTAATAAAGGAATTTTTACTAAAATTCTGAACAAGAAAAATGAAAAATAAATTTTATTTAGAGATTTTAATAATGGTGCCTTTAAATATATATATAAATGCTTAAAGGACCTTTCTACATTCTACTGTTGAAAAATTTAGAGGCATTAGAAAAGCAAGATTTTAAAAAAATTTTTGTTTTATATGTACAAAATTGAAATGTACGTATATAAAATGTTCCTTCTGCAACGCATAATAGTATTGATTATATAAGATCCTTGTATCCAATAGACATGACGCAAGTATATTGTTACGTAACGTCGTAACAATCCATTGGTCATAACTTTAATTTTATTGTGGAACAATTAAAAATATGAATATATTTAAAAAACATAATTTTAAAGTTTTTAAAAGTAATTACCATGATCAGTTTTATCCAAAAAGTATTTATTCCAAATGTTAAGAACGATGGTTTTTCACCGAAATGTAATCCAATTATTCATAATTTCCTGATGTGACTTTTATTTTTTGTTTTATGTTATTTGTTACTCATTTTTTCACTAATCTATTAATTTCACTATTTTTCATGTCATTTCTGATGAAAAAGAAAATTAAAATTTTTCTTCCCACACCAAAACATGCTCGAGTTATTGATTTAAAATTCACACTTAAGTTACATAATTACAATTTATTTATCTTTTAGTTCATCGGTATTTAAAAAAATTAAAATCACTTAAAATTAAATTAAATAAAAAATTAACATTTGTAAAAATTTAACAAAACTATCCACGGCTAACTCCATGCAGACAGAGTTAAGTTCCTGGTTCTAGTCGAACTCTGTCTGAGAGCTACAAGCGACAGTGCATATTCCATTAGCCATCCAGAAAAAAATGTGTATATTATGTATTGTTTGTTAATTTACATAAGCGCAGCTCCAGGTCCAGCACATATATGTAGCAGGAGTACAATTTTAATAATTAAAAACACCCGGGTTTTGAAAAAAAGCAAAAAACAAGTAGAATTTACACTACACGTTTATGCGTTCCAGAACGGCACTCACTCACTCATCCAGGACTAATCACATCAGAAAGCACATCAGGTACCTACTGTAGTAACAGTTTTTTTTTAATACCATCTATGTACACGTTTTCGGAACAATTCTGCGGTAACAACTTGTATCGTTTTTGCCGGATCTCGAGAAAGAATTTTTCGTTTCACTCCAACTCCCTTGAAGTGCCTGATTTTCAAGGATATGAGCGGAATTGCCTAATATTCGGCATAGAGCACCACACTGGCTGGCTGGGTTCGAAGGACTAGGTAAAGCCCGTACATAGAAGCCTCAACGGAGAGGACCAGTTGAGCTTCCAAGAAAAAAATGCACACTATTCGCAAGGAAACCCAAAGGATATCATCATCTATTTTTGTGGTGAAAAGCACACATCGTTCCGGAATCCTGCGCACAGAGGGTGGGAAAAAGCTTCTTTTTATTTATGGCAGCAAAATTCTTGTACATAGCCCGGGATAGACTTGTAACTGTATCATTCATTGGACACAAGTATTGGTATAATGGGGGTTGAATTGCCGGCCAATCTAAGCCGTGCAATAGGTGGAGTCCTATTTATTTGAGCATTGGAATGCTGCTATTTCGCTTGCTCCGGCAGGGATTTGGGATTTTGGGGCGCGGATTTCTGCCTACTTGCACTGATTTCGGCAGCATTCCGTGAAAATGTTAACGTTGCCATTTTAGGGGAAGCAGCCATTTTGATTTTGGGGTAAATTTAAGGCTCACAGAAAAAAAAATTAAGCTGCATAGAAATGGTTTTCTATTGTTTTTTTTCTCGTTTCTTAAAACAAACCGGATGTGGATGCTTGGAAAGCAGAAAAGGATTCTATCACATTTGTTCGAGTTATAAGCTTACTTACAAATTTAAGGATTTTCCTTTCCTTGCGGTGATTTTTGTTGGAACTAGCCTGTCTGTAAAAGTAAAACAAGGAATGGGGCATAACTGTAGAAAATTTGTTGTCTTAAAAATATTTGCTTTCTCAAAAACCAATTTAAATTATGATTTTATGGAACGTTGAAGGAGTATGAGGCTTACCGACATTTTCAAAGGTCAACCTAGCAAAAACAACACTCGGATCAGTAAATAGAAATAGAATATTTTTCTTTTCTTTTTATTTTTTCTGGCAAATCCAAGCACCGTCGGGACTTAAAAAAAATCTGTTGTCATACTTGTTCACAAAAAAAAAACCAAAAAACACGTCATCAAATGTCGTTTAATCGGTTAGCTTTCCTGCTTTTCAACTAATCTAATAAAATTCAGACAGTTCTCTGGAAAATTTTTATGAACTTGAAGTAATTATGACTGATCATAAAAATGCTTTTAAAAAATTTCCATGTGCATTGATTTTTTCATATTAAATACTTTTGGTTTTCAACTGTAATTTTTGGTTCGTTATGTATAACTTTTAGCTTCCTTGAAAATTTATGTTATTTCTAACAAAAAGCCGACGTATTACACATCGTACTATCGCAGCCACATGATAAGCATGGTCTCAGAACAGGTTTTGCTGGTTTATTAAATTGCATCGAACCGACTAGCATTTTTATTAGTTCACACAAGTTTTGACCAAAATCAATCACATTGCCTACTGTATTAGTTACTCTTAAGCACCTAGACAATGGTTCGTTGGCAGCATAATTTGTTCTATGATATGGAACTCTAAAAAACTATGTGTTTCTAGGCAACCTCGACGAAACAATGAAGTTTATCAATGCAAAAATATCGGAACAGTCGATATGGTTTCTCAATACATCACGAATGAATATAACTGCACAGAATTTTCTTCGAATTTCTAGAAATAATATTCCAAACAAATAACATCAAGTTTCATAGGAAGGCATATCTATATCTCAGAGAAGCCTTTTTGCTAATACTCTTGTAAACCATTTTTGGATTGTCTCTATTTTAAGAGAGTGAACTTCATAAGCAGGATTCAAAAAAGTATTACTCAAGGTTAGATCTTACAAGAGCAAGATAAAACCCAACATTAAATTTCTTTTAGCAACTAAAAAATCTATATGCTTTATAAAATTGAGTTTTTGTCCAAAAAATACTGAGTAACTCTTTAAAGTAATGAATCGCTTAACTTATAAGTAAAGTTAACTGAAGAACAATTTCTAGAAAAGGATAAACTTTGACGTTTAATCAAACACCAGTTCGATAAATTATTAAGATCCTTTTGCAATAAAATGCAGTCATGTTCTGATTGTACACACCGAAAAAAATTAAAATCGTCAGTATACATATAACACTTTGAATTTCGAAACACGTTGGGAATATCATTAACAAATAGTAAGAAAAAAAAGGGGACCAAGGTGACTTCCTTGTGGCACAACCGAACTATTATTGATAGGCGAAGATAGTATATTATTTATCCTAACGTACTGAATACGATCTATTAGATATGCATTAATTTACCCATTTTAATTTACCTATTTTATTTAACTTAAAAAGTAATATTCTATAATTAACACGATCGAATGCTTTTGAGAAATCTGTACATATTATCTCCATTTATTAAATAATTAGAAAATATTGGGAGATTTGTGCAGTTAGATCTATCCAGCAACAAAACCATGTTGATATAGAGAAATAATGTTTTTAAGAATCGGAGTCTATCATAAACCAATTACTCAAACATTTTTGGAATTTTAGTAATCTTACAGATAGCCCGATAGTTAAAGACTTCCTGTCTTACCTGATTTATAATTAGGTGTAATAAAAGAACTCCTCCATTTCTTCAAAACTCACCACTTTCAAGGGAACGATTAAAAATTATTTTAAGAGGTAAAGCAAATGTTTTTGAACATCAATGTAAAACTATGGGAGCAACACCGAAGTGCTGTCTACATATACAGATTGAAAATTTTTAGCAAAAAGGTTACAGACAACTGAGAGATCTGAAGATGATATACTCTCGTATAACGCATTAGATTTGGAATACCGTTTGACTGTTTTTAAGCGATAATAAACTACCAAAAACATTTGCTATTCGATTTTAAATCGCATTTAACAGATAAAATATACTGGTTGTATAAAAATTTATTCAACATTTCGAAATTCTTTTGCAATACTCGATAATGTTTGTAAAGATCTCGGTCATTATTAGATCTACGATTCGATTAGATCAGATTAATTAATCCTTTATTATACCTACGGTGACCATCCGTCCCCTATTTCCCGGGACAGTACCGTTTTTAACTCGTTTGTCCCGGATAAATTTTCAGAAAACCCCGGACGTACAACTGTCCCATATTTAGTTTATTGTGCCGGGTTTGTCCCGTATTTCCATATAAATATTCGAATAACAAAACGTTTGATTTTGTTCTTAATTTTATTTACAATAATTTTATTTTACATTTAATATTTTTGTGTCAAATATTCATGAATTTTACATAGCCTGTCTTACGAGTTACGAATACTTAGTTCTAAGCAGTTTGTGTTATGATTTTTACTTGCGATTATAGGGACTATAATGCAAGTTTAGGAAACATGACATTACATGTCTGTCTGTCTGTCTGTCTGTCCGTCCGGGTGTATATCGATCTGCAGCCTAAACGGGTTAAGCAATTGCGTTCAAATGGTATGTGTGTATCTCTTGGCATTCCTCAGAGGGAAAATTGAAATTTTATTTTTAGGGCTAAAAATAACGGTACTTGCCATACGACCGTTTAAAAAAAGCTTATTTTTCTCGAAAACGGCTCCAACGATTTTGATGAAAATTTTTGAGAATTTTTCTGTTGGTATTGGTTATCATTTGATCAGAGCGGAAAATTAATTAAACCAAAAGGTTTTTCGTAGTTAATTGAACATAAAAAGCGATAAAGCACCACTGAAGGAGTCTGATGATCGGGTTGGCCCCCGTGAAATAGCTATAACTCCAGCCTATGAACTTGGTGGTAGTACACATAAGTTCAAAAAATTATTTTTAATTTTATATTCACATGTTTATTAATAAACTATAAGAATCTGCATACCAACATTTAAAAAAAAATTTTTTTTTAAAAACCAAAAAAATAAAAAAACAGAATTTTATCAAAATCTAAATACTAAAAACCGCTAAGAATTGTGGTTGTACGGTTGTACTTTCAATGTAAATGATATTTGTTTTTGTCCAAGATCTTGCCTTCCAATGTAATTAGGCACATAAGAGCAAGTACGCGCGAACAATCCAAATTATGTTTGTGCGCGAACTACTTTTTTCGGCTCAATCGATCTGAATGACATTTTTAGAAGATTTTACATGTTTGGAGAGTGCATATAAAAAAAATTTTGCTGCCCGATGTCTAAAACTGGAGTTATGACCTAAAATGTCACTCACATGGTAAAAATCGAAAATTTATATTGTACCCGAGCAACGCCGTGAGGATCAGCTATTGATTTTATATTTGAGATTTTTTTTTTATTTTTTGAGTTGAAATTTGCCTTATCAAAATTATATCTGAAATTAAAATCAGAAATTTCAATATGATGAATTGTGTTAGGAAAAAGAGGTACCATGTAGTTATCAAAACTCATCACGCACAATTCAGAATCCACAAAAACTAAATCGAGAACATTTTTAAAGGAATTTTTAAAATAATTTATCTGTTTTAGTTCAAATTGGCGAAAGTATCCACGACTTCACAATCATTATTGAATATTACATTAAAAGGGACAAGTTTTTTTCTCATCTGGATCAAAAATCCATTTAAAGTTTGGCAAATTAAAATCACCTACGATAATAATTCTTTGATTATCTATACGATTCTCTAAAATAGAACTGCAACTGTCAATATGAGCTTTAAACAAGCCAAGTGAACTACTAGGTGGAATCTTAGAGATAATAAAAATTATTTCATTAGTATATACAATCATATTTGATGTTAAGAGCAAATTGATCAACATCCATGGAATCAGCTTTTGGTTGGAAATAAATTCTAGTGCATTGGAGTATTATACGCACTGCAGCGAGAACTCCACCTCCTATTACACAATTAAAAAGATCGTAATAACGATCGGTCTTTATTCAGCCAAGTTTCGGTGAGGGCGATAATATCGTATTGAGACGATGATGAAAAGAGAAGTAATTGTTGCATTTTGTTGAGATCCCTCCAAAACGTGCGTCGGTGCAATCTGTTGCATGTTATAAACCAATGAGCAAGAAGGTTTTTCGCAAACATTCGAGGTAGGTAATAAATTTAGAATTTTCGATCAAAACTTTTGAAAACATAGGCCTACAATCCTTATTAACTAAAAAGCTGTCTCCGAACACTCCGAATATTGTCAATGTTTATGCAACGTTGATATGCATTCACAATATTGTCAACAAACTCGCAGGGTTGACAAAGCCAAGACATGCACAAATCAGGATCCCAAAAACTTCACTGGAAGCAGAATCATAATTATAGACGAGAAAATGTAGGCCGCTGGCATAAAATTTAGACAGCAAGTATAAACAAAAACTACTATCATCAAAAAACAACCATAACTATTTAAAAAAAACAATGCTTGGAATATGGCCTTAATAAAAAAAACATATATATTGGCACTTTCCCTTATATCCAAAAAAATACAATTATTCTAGATATTATTCACCTCGCAATTTTCTATTCTTGTCATCGAAAAACTATAAAAAATTAGACAAAAATCACTGTACTAAATAAATTTCAACACAGTCTTAGACGAACTAGTGCCTAGAACTGCTGTGTGAACTTTGGACAGGTAACAGTGATGTGAAGAAATGCTTAGGTACTAACTTGTCTTTAGGACTTGGTACCAGAGTTAGGACATAGAGCAGCTAGACCAGGTAATTTATTTAGCTTGAATAAATTGAGTGTAACCAAACCAAAATTATTTCAACAAAATGATAAAACGAACGTGTCCGTATTTTACTGAATAGGCAGAAAATTGTTATTTTGTGCAAATTGTTATTTCGTAACACTCCCTACATCATTCCCAGAACACATCTAATGTCAAAACGTCAAAATCGAGCATTGAGATAATAATCAATTCAGAAGCTATTCAAAATTGGACAGATAGATGGATGGACATTTTTAAAAATTTAATAGACATTTTAAAAACATTTTAAGAATTGTAGAATTTGGCTTGTGTCTTCCGTCTTAAATAATGTTTGAACAGATGCTAAAAAAAAAAACAAATTAAAGTCCAAACTATGCAATCAATTTAAATTATTAAATTTGACTATGAATCGCTTATAATAACTATGATCCTTTTAGAGTTGATATAATATTTAAAACAAAAATCATATTTAATTAAACAAATATATGCTTTGGGCAAGTTTTTGTTGTTTAAATATGTAAGCTTGCATGAGTCCTGATTTTAAATTATAAATATATTTATTTAAAAGTTCGTCACGCGTTAATGCAAAACAGACATTGCTCACAGAGGAGTGAATTAGTGAAGCAGTCAATCTTTAGAAAGACGCTACCACGAGGGAGTTGTGCAGATAGTACCCTAGTAGCAACAGAAGCAGCAAAAAGGAACAATATTTAGCCTCCAGCGTGGGATGTTTTCGATATTTATGTTTCTGGTAAACTTTTGTACCATACACGCCAACATCCTGATACTGGATTACACAAACTCGCAACTAATCAAAATTAATACTGGAAGTGGTAGGATCCAAAATGGTTTCTTTAAAATTGTTCACGTTATCGACATCAACGTATACGACAACTTCATCGAACACCTAGAAAAAGCGATATCCCATGTAAAATCCCAACACCGTGTTTCCTATCTTCTCCTTCGAAATCCAACAAACTAAAAATTACCTTATAAGATTAAAAGTTAAAAGAAAACCAAAGAAATCATTAGATTTCATTGGAAGTGCGTGAAAGTGGATCGCCGGGAATCCGGACCACCACGACTTTGAAATTTTAACAGACAAAATGAATAATGTCTTAACTAACAATAATAACCAAGTTGTTATTAACAGACTTACGATAGAGAAAATAATCGACATTTCAAATCTCTCAAATAATGTAATTCAAACTTTTAAAGAACAAAACAACATAGAAAATAATTTGATACTAAAACTGAAATACAAATTATAAATAATAAAAGGAGAAATTGTTAATATTGCTTACGCAATTCATTAGGCAAAAGCCAATATTATAGACTTTTATATTTTAAGTAATAACGAAATAAACAAAACTGAAGCCATTATAAATAAGGAAAATATTCCATACATAAATATTGAGGAAGCGCTTGAATTTGTAAATGTAAAAATTGCTTCAAACAATGAACAAATAATCTATATTGTACATACCTACAACTACGAGCGAAAGCAGCGTTTTTTTTATTAAGATCAATCAAAAAGAATAACGTCATTAACAAAATTCCTTATAAAAAAATCTTAGAATGTAAGAACAAAATTTATGGAATAATAATATGATCTTGAAATATGTAATAGATGTAGCATTATTGATATAAGTACTACTTCATGCCTACCCAAAATGTTAAATAGCACGAAACCAACCTGCGTGAAAATCAACAACGTTCATATCCCGTCAGTAGAAGAGATATCACCGGGAATACTACTCCTCAACCAATTCAAAAGGCCTGTCATTATTAACAACGAAACAGTAGAACTCAACGGAACTTACATCATCCGCCACACAAACTCCTCAATTCAGATAGACGGAAGAGAATTTAACAACAGAGAGATAATCAACCATCATATCATGCCAGAGGTGCTTCAACCAGCATCAATGAAAGAAGCCAACGAAGAATTCCTATCACTAGAGAGGTTAAAACATCTTTACGCCAACATCACAAATAAAATAGACTTGCTGGAAAAGATCAACGTAATCCACAATACAACTACCAATGTATTAGTAATTTGCTTATATCAATAACAATAATATCCGCCTTCAAATTCTTCCAAAAACATAACAGCAAACCTGGCGTAGGAAAAGAAGAGATCACATCGTCAATAGTACCAGATGAAAAACCAAAACCGATGCTAATAGGAGTTGAAAACATCACCGAACATATAAGGTCATCGAACGTGGACGTTCGAATTTAAGGGGGGAGGAGTTAACGACAGAAAAGATGAAACATCAAAAACTAATTAAGTCTCCAATTCACCTGTTCCCGTGGGAATCAATTGGGTCAACGGTGCACACGCTGTTGGTTTTACTGACACAGCGTCTGGGCAGAACACACGAAACAGAATAGTGCAGCGACAGCATTAGAATTTGGCTAACTTTAAGTTGAAAATAAATTTTGTAATTTAGTCTAAGTTTGACAGTGAACAAATAAAGATGTTTTTTTTCAACATTAAATAAAAAAAAATTATTTATAATTTGTATAAGTGCTTTTACAAAGAGTTCATGAATTAATTTATTAAAATTCTTGGCCGAACAAGACTGCTGAGACATTTTTTGACACGGAAAAATCAAAGCTGAGAGCATCAGGAATTTGAGTTTTAATAGATATCATCTAAATGTCGCTGACGGGTACAATTAACTGGTAATCTGGGATTTCTCCATACATCCACCTAAGACAAAGGCAATAAAAACTTTTGTCATTTGAACGAAACATTCAAAATTCTTCATCAAGAATCTTAAAAGATCTTAAAGATCTCCATATCTATACACAAATCCGTTGGCACGGATTCTATCCCCACTTTTGAATAGTTGTTCTTCAACGTTGGCGAAACCGCTGCATAAGCTTTTTCATCTGTTTTATTCCTCCGATCTCTTTCCTATTGGCCTCAAACTATGGCCAATCACCTTTACGTCCCATCTTACAAAAGCAATGGAAACGCTGATTAACTCCCAGCCTAAGAAATATTTCGAAGATCGAAAAGTGCAACGAATTTTTCAATATTTCTAAGCAATTGATATAATTTTGCACCAAGCTCCTTTTTCCAAAATGCGTGCATTTCGTTGAAACTCTTCTTCGTTGGATTATTAATAGCTTTGAACTGCTAAATACAAGTATTGCTGGACGGATTCAAGACTGATATTTATAAAACAAATGCTGGTGTACACCAGGATCTGTTTTATCTCCACTCTTTTTCTTATATTTATCAACGACCTTTAGTTTGAAATTACCGATCCAATCAATCGTTTTGCTGTCGATAATGCTGCCCGCAGTGGTGCAGTAGATAAGATTTTTGCTTGTCAAGCGAGAGATTATAAGTTCGACTTTCAATTTGGGTACAATATTTCTAACTCCTAGTGCTAGCTAGAGCCCTCCGTGGGTTTTGAGTGAAAAAATAGTCAACTAATTCTCGATCTTTCTATTTCTCTAATTCTTTTAACTAGTGTCGCTCAACATCCGGTTGCATTCTAAAAGGCATTGTGCCTTACAGACACATAGTTAAATATTATTATCAATGTTCTCAGATTTTATTTTTTGTTTCCAGACTGTCATCTTTGCTCTTCGGAATTGCAACTGCAAAGAGAGCTTAATAAAAGTTCATTAAATTCTGATCTTGACAGCA
The DNA here is from genome assembly GCA_963971375.1 of Platycheirus rosarum. NCBI lineage: Eukaryota > Metazoa > Arthropoda > Insecta > Diptera > Syrphidae > Platycheirus > Platycheirus rosarum. The sequence goes on from OZ020507.1 coordinate 29,993,036, forward strand.
ATGGCCAATAAGAAATCGCGTCGGATTTATTGATTGAAAGACTCGATGTTGTATTTTGTCATTAGAAAGCCAAAATCTATGATTGGTACTGCTTGCATCTAAGTCAACGAACAAAACATGAGTTTCTTCGTCATAATACAAATAAATTGCACGACCGGATCGCACGTACTTGCTCTTATGTGCGGTCACATTGTAGAATAAAATTTAATGAAATTAAAGTTAACATCAAAGTATTTATTCGATTTTTGTGGCTTTTGATTGTTTGAAAAAAAAAGTACGTAAGATAGTTTTCAGCGGAAAAATTTAAACGCCATTTTATTTCTTTAAAAAATATGAAAAAGTGAGATTTTTTTTTTCAAATCCTTAGAGCCGTTTTTAAATAAAACGGTTATTTTTTAACAACTTTTTTTTAAAAAAATAAAAAAAAAAAATTCAAGAATACAAACTTAAGCACAAAAATAACGTACATTTAAAAACAAAATTTAAAAAAAAAATTCACTTACCCGTTTTCAAAATATTGATTTTTCAAAAAAAAAAAAAATAAAAAAAAAATTATTAAAAATACAAAAAAAAGTTTTCGAAAAAAAATATGCAAAATTACTCAGGCTACCTACATCTTCTTGAATATCAATTTTGATTGTAATCGGATCACCAGTTCTCGAAAAATTGGAAGAAAAAACCGGTCCTATGGGAGGTACCGTTTTTAGCCCACCGTATTAAATATTTTTTTCACCAAAATATAATGCATACCTACAGTAGTAGATTTTTTTTATAAAAATTTTGGAGCCGTTTTCGAGAACAATAAGCTTTTACACAACGGTTATATGACAGGTACCGTTAATTTTTGAGCTAAAAAAAAATTGAATAAAGTCCTCTGTAGAATGTCAAAATAACCTTAAGTTCAAAATTTGAAGACGATTGGGGCAACCATTTAGGCTGGAGTCCAAAATACATCCGAACAGACAGACAGACAGACAGACAGACGGACAGAATTTTGCCAGTAACTCAAATATGTTTCTCTATCATCGTAATGTCATGTTTGATTGTTATCTCAAAATTTTTAATCTGCACGAATGCATAGCTTGTATTATAGTACCTATAATCGCAAGTAAAAAAAGCAGGACAATAACAGAAGACAGAACCATTTACATCTCTTGAGCAACATCGTATTGTTTCTTGCCTTCGAGTAATAAAATGTAGCCATGTCCATTTTATATCTATTTTTGAGATCTTTCTCAAACCGACTTTCGAAGCTAAGACAAGATTAACTGGATCAAGTTTGAAGACATTTAACAAGTATGTTAATGTATGTTATTCTTTCGCGCTTACAGTAATATTGCTAAGAAACTTCCAAACTGATTGATCTTATCTTCTCATCCTAGTATTCCAATCAAAATATTCCTCTATTAACGGTACACTTATTACTGAGCATCAAGTCCTTTTCCTGCAAACAAAACAGCATAATAAACACATCATATTTTTTTAACCAGAAGGTAGCCATGGCCATACCATCCTCCCCCTAGGCATTCAGGAAATTCAAGCATCTCATTAAGATTCCATAGAAATTCTGATAAGCGCAGCGAACACCGACGATGACAGCGTTGTCCATGGTTGGTCGCCCTTCGCAACCATAAATGCCTTCCAAAGTCAAAAGCAAATCTCTTCTCATTCGATTTAATTTCAGGAATTGAAATTCATTTGTGCTGACTCAAGATAAAAATCAAGGGCATTACGTTAACGCTGCTCTTAAACGGTTCTCCAGGCTGGCAATAGATGGGGACGATTCAGGAGAAAAACAAAAACAAGAACACTTAAAAGGGTGCGTTCAACGTCGTCCTTCTATTCAAATGAGAAAATATCTCCGAGTTAATTTAGCGTCATGAAGATGTGGAGTTAGTTAACTTGGCAACTATTACCAAGGCGAATCGAAATGAATTCCTAGAATTTTTTTTTCGAATTTTTCAATAATGTGTCCTGACTCCTAAGTGACATTTATGTAGGAAAAATAAGGTCGTGAGTGTAAAATTGAGTTCTTTCTTTTACAATACGAAAACATCATAAGTTTGCAATTTCAGGATTATAAATTGAACCTCGTTATCATTGGTGATACAGTGGTGAGCCATTTCTTCCATCAAGGCCAAGGGGGTTGATTTATGATTGTCCATTTGATAAGGTCCAATGATCCGAAGTGGAAGTTGAAACATTGACGCAAAAAATGTATCTGCGAATGTGACACTTTGTCCTTTTTCCTTAAAAAAAGAAAATTGTCATTAATCTCAAAAGTGGATTAAGGATAACTTACTGAAACTTCTCACATATACTTACGATAAGAGAATTGATTTGAAGATAATAAATTTTCCTTAACGATGTTCCTTGGATTCCAACGAAGGGCTTGGGTTATTCCTCCAGTTATGAGGACATTTAGTGAGCCAAAATGAAAAATAGAAAGCATTGTAATTAATTCCATTTACATAATTATAAGCGATTACCGTGATTCGTTTAATGGACTCCCTTTTTATGGCAAAGACGACTACGACGACGACGTTGGTTGTTGCCGAGACAAAATGAAAACGAACGAACGGACGACCGCCGGCGTTGATGGAGATAGACAATGCCATTGTCGGAATCCATAAAATGTTTAAGCTTCAATTAATACATATGGTGTGCGCGACGTACCATCAACATCAACCCTTTTAGTGTTCGAATCCATTATCACTCTGGTGACGTTACGCCTCAAACCTACGACGACGATACGGCAAAGAAGTCCGCATGAACGCTTTGTTCAGTTTTGTAAAACGAATGTGCATATCAACACAACCAGCCAACCACCCATCGTCAGAACACCCTTTATGCTTCCTTGGGATTCGGGCTCTAGCTTCAGCCTACAGCTCACCTCAAAAGTGTCCTTGGTATTTATTTTGTCATCAAGAAAAACATCCCTCTGTTTTGTAATATGAGAAAACTCATGCAACATGCTAATAATTGAACTCAACAAATACTTTGCTAAAAGAGGGTAGTGGTTTTCTCTATGGTTGAGGATGGTTAAGGGGGTGGGGGAAATATTTTGAATTGGAGTAATATGCCGCAATAATAGTCTGGTATTATGTATGAATCCTTGGAAGAGGGTGGATTTGTTGCCGCTTCTGGCTGCTCATCATCGGCGGGGGAATTCATACCTGTGTATTATGAAGATCCTTAAAGTGGTTTGGGAATACATTTAGAAATGGAATTAGAAAGTCGATTTGATATTGAATTAAGTAAGTTGACTTCTTTGTTAATTTGAATTATTATATTATACAACTATTTCAATACAATTTTTACTTGCGATTTAGGTACTAAAATGCAAGTTATGAATTCGTGCAGAAAAAAAATCTAATAATCAAACATGACATTACGATAAAAGAGACGTTGAAAAAAGTGGGTCCGGGAATTCCGTCCGTCCGTCTGTCTGTCTGTCTGTCTGTTCGCGCCTCTACAGCCTAAACGAATGGGCCGATTTGCTTCAAACTTGGTATTGTATTGTATTTATTAGGTAGTATGGGGGGTGTTTTTCATTTTTGCTCTAGGTCCAAAAAAAAACGGTAGCTGCCATACAATTTTTAACAAAAAGTTTGATTTCCTCAAAAACGGCTCTAACGATTTTGATAAAACTTTCAGGGTGTTATTTTTTACAACAATAAATATTTTAGTTAGAACGAATTTTTTGAAATTTGTTCTATATCCTCTCATATAACCGGTTTTTTTCAAATGCGGTTTTATCGTAAACTATTATCCCGATTTCAATAAAATTTTGCACACAGGAAGTCATTTATAATTCAATTAATATTGCATTTTAAATAATTTTCCCAGATAAAAACTACAGATTTCCTTATAATGACATACTAGAAAAAAATTTAAAATATTTTTTCGAAAAGTTTAAAAAAAAAAAAACGACTTTTTAAAAAAACTGGTCGAATGATTTTCAATTTTTTTCTCCTTGATAGACATTTAGTTTTCAATTTTTTTTGCATACCTAATTTTTCCAAGAAATTTATATTCACGAAAATGAAGGAACAAGTTCGTGCGACCCAGTCGTAGAATTTATTTATTTTTTCGGGTGTATTTCTTGTCCTTTTAACTTGCGATTTATAGGGACTATAAGGCAAGTAATGTATTTGTAAAAAAAATCTAACAATCAAACATGACATTACGATGATAGAGAAGTCAAAAAAAGTGGGTCCGGAAATTCCGTCCGTCTGTCTGTCCATTTCGATCAAAATGATTTCATTTCATTTCAAAATATATATTGTTTTATGATTTAAAAAATATTGCTTATTAAAATTTTCAAAAACATTTTTTTTTTAATTTTTAATAATTTTTAAAAAAATTATTTTGTTTTTTGAATATTTTGAAAACGGATCCATAGATTTTTTTTAATTTTTCTCGTAGTATAAACTATAGATTTCTTTAAATTGACATACTCAAAAAAAATTTAAAATATGTTTTCGTAAAGTTTTTCAAAAAAAACATTTTTTTGAAAAAAACTGGTCGAACGATTTTGAAATGAAAAATTCATAAAATAAAAAAACAGCAAAAGAAATAAGATCGCTTACAACATTTTTTCCAAAAAACGTTATGAATAGTGTTTTTTTTTGATATCTTAACAATTTTATTTGTTTAATATTTTCCCCAAAATTTTATTTCATATTGTTCGGCTAAGCCCTAGCCATTTGTCAAATAAAAGAAGGTGATCTACATACATACCTACGTATCAAAAAAGCCCACAGAATAAATAAGGAAGCCTATGATAAACACACAAAAACAACTAACAAATAAAAAAACTACTCGATTACTACTGAATGCAAAAATTTCAATCGGGAAAATAAAAGTTTACATCTGCCTATAAATAAACAAGTGGGTTAACTTTAAATATTGTCTCTATACCCACTCGCTTAGCAGTAGTTGGAATGTGTATCTTAATTTTAGTACCTACCTTCCTTCCAATCTTATTATAGGTACCTAATATCCTTAATAAATTCCATTAATACCTACCCACACCATACGTTTATCGACCCATCAAACAGAATTAAGCTATTTTAATTAATTTGATCTCAAAAAGTACATTATTGATATTGAGACTTATATAGGTCCCTATACCTACTAGCATTACTGTCAACTGCTGATTCCCACGAATTTTTATGCCAGTTGTTCAAATTTTTCCATACCAAAATAAAAATTAAACTGAAAAAAGTCCTTTATATCTTTCTATTAGCAAATTATATTATAAACAGTAAACAACAAGTGGAAAGATAATACAATAAAAAACTGCAAAAGCTAACAATCCTATAAATTTGTGTTAATCCTTTTGTCGAAACGCATGTTCGTTCGACCTTCAAACCACAACGATTCTACAGAAGTTGCACGTCAAAAAAACAATTAAAATTAAATCTTTGTCAAAAAGACGCCTGCACTTAAAAAGGATTAGCACATAGGAGCAAGAACGTGCGACCCAGTCGTGCCTTTTATTATTATTTATAACAAGGAGTCCCTATTTCAATTTTTAAACTTCTAGCATCAAGTTTAGAAAAAGTCTCATACAAGCTTCTGTCCTCTAATTTAAGGGGTTGGGCAATAAAAGTTCCAAGTTTTAGAATTTTGTTGTTGTTTGTGTATAATAATAGCTTACATACCAAATTTTAGTTTCTAGGACATTAGTCAGTGACGGAAAAAGATTTGTTTGCTTATTCAGTATAATCCAAGCCTAAGTAATGAGGGCTAAAAAAACGACGAAATCCCTCGAGAAAAGGTAGGCCCTTGATCTTCGCTTGGCTCGTCTTGGCGATGGCCTACCGTGCCACCAAATATGAATATTTTACTCTAACAATAATACAAACGAGTACATATGGTTTAAAATGTTAACCGTTCTTTTTTTAAGTCTGTTAAACATTTTTCCATTTCTGCTATAACTTGTGACCAATAATGTGTCATTGCAAAGGGCGGCAAATATTTTTTTTGCCCGGAGCGTCAAAAAAGCTCGATCGTGCCCTGACGTTATGCTTCATATACATATCTGAGGTTTACAGTTCCAAAATTCATTCAAAACTATTAAAACATAGTAAAACAAAGTTTAACATTACTACAAGAGGTCAAGTAATCTCCATACCAGCATTTCATATGGTACCAAGGGAAATTATTAAAATAGGTACAACGAAATGTGATTGAAGAAGTAAACTGAAGTGGACCATGATATGAGCCGTGGGCGTGGCTCGTGGGTGTTCACTAAGATAACGTAGAAACGATTTCTTGTTATTCTTCTTTAAATTTGTTTAATTATTGTTATTTAATAAACACTAATTACTACTTATTTTCTAAAATGGTTCAAAGGAAAAAATATCTACTCCTACATTTATAAAAATCTTAAAATTTGTCCAAAGAAGACATTCAATAAAGTTAGTAGCTGAAGTTTGGAAGAACTCCTTAAATCAATATCGTTGACTGTAAGTCGATAGTGAACAAATAAAAATTGCTTTCTGTTTCTTTCTGTTTGCATTAAAATTTTGTACAATATATTTAAAATTTGACTGCAGTAATCGCATATAAAAGATTCTTTAATTATTTCATAACAAAATACACCAACTTAATAAAAAAAGAACTTCAAAATCTTCTTACATACACATCCTCCATCTTATAAATAAAATTAGAATAACCTTCGAAAAGTCTCCCATCTTCGTTTACAAAAAGGGCACTTGCCTTTATGCTGTATATAAGTATAAATTGTATGTATTTATGTATCTTTATTTAACAATTTCACATATAGATACACAAACAAATTAAAGCAAGAACAACACTTGCAAAAGCTTTCCATGCGCAAGCTTACGCCAAATCAATTAAAATCCACCCAACTGGCACATACATTCTCACCATCGAACGCATACTGTGCCACATAAATCGGGGTCGTTTCCTATATAAAGATCAGTTACAAATGTATCTTATATACCATTCTCCACCTAAGTATCCACCTGAAAATTGGTAGTATCTGGAAGTTGGGGGAATATTATTTTGGGCAAATGGTAGGAAACCAAAGCAGTGCTTTTCGAAGCAAGGTTTTTCACATAGGAGGAGTTTTCATCACAGCGGTAAGGATTTTTCGCAACAATTTCGTTGTTGTTGGTTTGGGGCAAAAAGAAAATCAAAGCTTAAGTGGATGCGTGGACGAGAATCCCTACAATGTTATGTAATATTTGTAGGGATACCATGTCACCCGTCCTACTTAGATGAGGAGTCAGGATGCTTATTCTCCATTAAAACTTGGGTGCGTAGTGCTGGATAGAAAATGCGATAAAAAAATAGAAGTCCGTAGGAAGTTTGTTTAAGGATTTTATTGTTTCTATATGATGTTTGGTACAAGTAGTGTGGGATGTACAATGTACATGTCAATCTTTTGATTTGGCATTTATGTTTCATTATTGCGTGGGACATGCTTCCGACACCAATTAACCTTTTCCTGGGGCAGAGTAGGATCTCCGGGTAAGAGGACAACTTTATAACTTTGTGTCTATAAAAAATATTTGCGTGTGAAGGTATACTTCCGAGCTTGTTTTACAATAACTTGTTATACATAAACGTATACAGCATGCAGGTAAATTATTTTTTTTTTCACTTGGTGTATACATCGAACTACAGCTTTCTGATTTTTTTATTAAAATATTAACCGAACCATCTTTAAAGTGCAACACTATTGTATGAGCTTATTTAACCAAAAAAAAAAACAAGATTTTTTTTTACAACTGGATAACGTTCTATTAGCTTAGTATGTTAGCATCCATAGAAAGGTTTTTTTTTTGTTCCTCAAGAACGACAAAATAGAATGTATAAATTTAAATTTGCATACACAAACGTATTTGTTTATTGAATTTTAATTAATTAAATAAACCCAAAATTGCATAGTCAAACCATTTTTAATTGCGAATATAGGGACTATAAGCAAGTTTAGGATTCGTGAATATAAAAAATAAAGTGCACGACTGGGTCGCACGAACTTGTCCTAATGTGCGACAGTGGTCTTGGGGCTTGAGATTTTTTGAAAAATAAAAGCGGTTTTATATTGGGTGTGTTAAATTATTTCAAATCTATTTGGTTGTATGAATATTTATTCAAAAAATTATTTGAAAAGAAGGTTAAGGTGAAGTCTGGCCAGTTTTTATTTTAAACTCGCCGAAAAAATGGTAACACAAATTTTAAGGTATGGATGCTTTAAATTCTTTAATTTTAACAGCAAGTATTTTTAAATCGATTAAATACTATGAAAATAAAAATTATTGACTTTAATTATTCCTAAAAAACTGTAGATATGCAAAATAGTTTTCAGCGGAAAAATTTAAACGTCATTTTGCAGCTTAAAAATATGTGAAACAGTCAGATTTTTTTTAAATCGAGGGAGCGGTTTTTAAATAAAACGATTTTATGTTAATAATTTTTTTTTTCAAAAATTAAAAAAAAAATAATTAAAGAATGCAAACTTGAGCAAACAAATAATCTACATTTAAAAAAAAATAAAAAAAAAATCCATCTACCCGTTTTTAAAATATTGATTTTTGAAAAAAAAAATAAGAAAATTATTAAAAATACAAAAAAAAAATTAAAAAAATTTATTTAGGCTACCAACATGTTCCTGGATATCAATTTTGATTGAAATCGGATGACAAGTTTTCGAGAAATTAGAAGAAAAAAAAACGGTTCTATGGGAGGTACCGTTTTTAGCCCACCATCTTGATTTTTTTGCACTAAAATATAACCTACAAATACAATAGCACACTCATTTTTTTTTTTAATATCTTGGAGCCGTTTCCGAGAAAAATAAGCTTTTACTTAACCGTTATATGACAGGTACCGTTAATATTTAAGTTAAGAAAAATTTTAAAAAAAATTCCTCTGTAGGATGTCATAATAACCTTATGTTCCGAATTTGAAGACGATTGGCCAAAGCGTTTAGGCTGTAGTTCAATATACATCCGTTTAGACGGACAAACAGACAGACAGACAGACTTTTGCCAGCAACTCAAATATGTTTCTCTATCATCTTAAATGTTGAGTGTCCTTTACTCCAAAATATAAGTTTCGCCCAAGCATGAACGGTGGGCTCGTCAGTTAGACCGTTCAGCTTTTCTAAGACGCACAATAGGTCGATGATTATCGACAATACCGTGTAATGGATTTTATAAAGTAGTCGGTAATCATCGACGTGCGTTTTAGAAAAGCTGAAGCGCATTATTTTCGAAACTCCGTATATCAAGATGGGAGCCACAAAATACGAGAAACTTTGGAAAAATACTTTAATACTTGACAGAACATCCGAAGTAGGGATCACAAGGGTCATATAACATTAAGAAAGCCATGGGCCATGGGCGTTGGAGATAAATCCATAACTCTGGATCGCAATTTTCTTCAAACTTACCAAAAGTCATTTTGTAAAGTGTTGCGAATAACTTGTATATGTATACCATGTATTTATAGCAAAATGGCGATGCAAAAAGTCAAAGTTTTAGGTACAATCAAACATGACATAAAAGTAAAAATGATAAAATATCTATTATTAAGTTAGTGGGGAAAATGTCTGATTGTCTGACTGCTGACATCAATAATAATGTTTTTTTTTATTTTATTTAAAATATTTTTTTTAACTCTAGTAAGTCTTGCTAAATTCAGACAATATCACGATTTTGCGGGCGATGCGTTCATGTGCCTATACGTCATTTTCCACTTCCCTCTCACTTCACTCCTTCTAATTAACCGTAAAACAGCAAACTAACCAGCCCACCCTGTTGCTGGTTAGTTTGCTGTTTTACGGTTAATTAATTAATATTATTAATTAATTTGCGAAATAAGAATTTCATAGAAATCAAAAATAGAATACCAAACTAAATGCTTTAGAGAAAAGTGCAAAACCTTTTTGGAACATTGCTAGGGTAAGTAAAAACAAAGGCAAAAATATGCCGTTTTTAAAAACTTCTTCAGAAACTCTACTGATGTCGAAAAGGCCAAGAAACTTGGTAATGTATTTTTAAGAAACCATCGAGTTTCAAAAAAAATTAGGAGAAAGCCTGACAAATTCACTGGTCGAAGAAGCCATTTAATTCATCAACAACCATTACTCCTTATTTTTTTGTAATGGATAACGACATCAAGACCTTAAAGATTAAAAAATCAAGCGGCCTTGATATGATTAAAGATATTTACCTTAAAAAATTACCTCTAATCGTCTAATCGGTATCTCTTATCTGATGTTTTTAATCAGCGCTTGCTTTAAAATGCAATACTTTCCATTTTCTTGCAAAGGTATTTCCAATACGCAAGGCTGGAAAGCTAATCGAAAGCCCTGGGAGTTATAGACCAATTAGCCTTTTAAGCAACGTCAGTAAGATATTGGAAAAGGTCCTTAAGGATAAAATGTTAAAGTTTCTTTGTGAAAATGAAATCTTTCCTGACCATTAATTTAGATTCAGAAAATTTCACAATACATCTTAACAAGCAAAACAAATTTGGAACTTTTTTAAGTCTAGTGGGATGACAATACCAGATATAAAAAAGCGTTCGACTCTGTGTGGCATAATGGATTAATTTACAAACTGTTCCAATACAATTTCCCACACTATTTGTGTAAAATTGTGCAGAGTTTTTTGACAGATAATCGTTTTAAAGTGCATGTCAATTGTCATACTTCCAGTTTTTTTTTTTTTTTGACATTGGTACTCCTCAAGGTTCTGTTCTTGCACCAACCTTATATAACATTTACACGTCTGATTTTCCAGAATTGCCTGAATGTGATTTGGCAATATTTGGTGATGATACAGCAATACTTTCATCAAATAAATTCAGTCTCAATATTGAGACGAATCTTAAAAATGCAATGAAAATATTGGAAGCCTACTATAACAGGTGGAAAATAAAACTTAATTTGGAACAAATGCAAGCAATCTATTTCTCAAGAAAAAGAAAAGCTTGCAATCTTCCAAGCAATCAACTTCAAGTTAGTGGAATCAACGTTAGTTGGTAAACATCAGTCAAGTACCTTGGTGCTAAATTAACATTTCAAGAGCATATCACCCAAACCTTGAAAAAAACAGGCGCTGCCATAAAAATGTTATATCTCTTATGAACCGCTAGTCAAAACTATCAAATGAAAATAAAAATAAAACTGCACAAAGTTATCTTTCAGTCTATATTTCTGAATGAATGTCCTGTATGGGAAAGTTGCGCAAGATGTCACACAAAGTATTTGCAAATATCTCAAAATAAAATATTAGGTAAAAATGATGTTAAATCTGCCTTGGCACTATTCAACATTAGAGCTACATAGACAAGCGAGTGTTCAATTAATTAATGAAAGAATCGAAAAAATAACTCATTGCTTTCTTTTCAAATGTAATTTTGCTGCGAATCGCCTTATTAGTAATATAAATTTATAAACTTCTATAATTATTGTTAATTAAAAAAATATATTTTATGTTTTGTTATTCAGGTATGTATGTATGTATGTAAAACTCGACATATATTAATTTATTAATTTATTCTTGTTTATTTTTTTTTTAATTTAATTAATAACTTATTTATTATTTATTTGTTTATTTATTTATTTATATATTTTTGTTTTTATTTATTTATTTATTTGGTGATTTTGTTATTTATTTATCTTTTTTTATTTTTTTAAATATTTATTTATTTATTTTTTATTTTATTTATTTATTTAATTGTTAATATATTTTCTATTTATAAATTTATTAAATAATTTTCAAAAAGATAACAGATAAATTATTGTCTACTATAGGTAAGATAAAATTTTAGTATTTTTTTTTTTTTTTTTTTGAGAACGGAGGTTTTTTTCGTCTTTCCTTGAAATTTATTTGGTGTAAAAATTATAACTTTGTATAAAGTTATAATATTGTTTCAGTAGAAAGATCACTTGAATTAAATTTCTGTTTGTATAAATGTGCGGCGGCCTTATTGAAAACATTATTACGAAATAAAGAATATATATCTATCTATCTAAGAATTTCCATCATCATATTTATACTTCTCGCACGGGCAAAACGAAATTAGTTTGATTTTCATGCAATATGCGACAGTACGTGCATTGAGAATTCACTGCATCGCAAAATCAACAACCTTTTTAACTTTTTAATGAGCAGAATATAAAATGTCTCTAACTCTTCTCTCATTTTGTTATTATTGTAAGTAAAATATTGTTTTTTTTTTGTAATATAATTGTAAGAGAGAATAATGAAAAATAATATTAAATACTTAATAGTTCAACTACTCGTAGAAGCATACAAACATTCGGGGTAACATATATATATATATTATACTAGTAGTAGTAGTTATCCCTTGTCTTAATGTTTGGTGCATTTTTTTCTAAAGAACAACGTAAAAATAAAAATATAAATTTATTTGGGCGACAGCTCCTTTAGCCTAGTGACTTATACTCTCAAACTTTCCTGTGTGCGTGCTGCTAATCTGCAAGAATGGAAGGGACCTACAATTTACCACCGAGTCCGAACGGCTACATGAGATGCACATTTTTGAGACAAATTTTACTCTTAGAGGATCTGTCAGTTCCTCGCAAGAGGCAGTACTTCGGGAAAAAGGTGGCTCTGATGGGGAATCGAACACCGACCCTTTGCTTAGCAGTCCGACACACTAACAAGTAAGCCACGGGGCACTACAAAGAAAATAACAAAGAAAGAACAACATACTGAACTATTTAAGACTTGACACAACTGCAAATGCATTATTAAGTGCACCTAATCTTACTTAAACTATTTCACATTAATATAGAATACTTTACTTGCATAACTTAGTTTTCCCTACTATTTGACTTCCTTCAGCATCCTTCTTTTATGGTCATGCGCTTAAAAACCATTTCGGAGATGTTCATAACCTCTTTTGTAGTTAATTAATTGTGTAAAACAAAAATTTCCAAAAGCCTTAAAATTTTTCCATCAGTTATGTAAAAATCAAGCAAAATCTCGAATCAAGGATAATAGCGCCTTTATTAAAGTAATCTTGTTGCAGCTCCTGGACTCCCACAATATTTTATTGGGAGATTTAGTCTAAATTCCTTTATTATCCCTTCCCCGGACAGGCGAAAACAATATTCTTTTGTTTAAACAAAAATTCGCTTCAGAATCGTCCTGTCACAAATATACAAGTCCTCCTCTTCCTGACACGTATACGCCCCGGAATTCAGCCCATTCATCAATCTTTTTCGTCAAACATTATACAATCTATCAATATTTACTTCTGCGACTCGTGCTTTAAGTTTATTTAACAATTCATTTGCATATTATTGAGATACAAAATGTTCCTAGTTCAAACATATATTAAATCTGGATGTTTCTGTAGACATAGAAGAAAAAATAACAAAATTGAAATGTTAATTACTCTTACAGTGAACCGCATATTTTATCTTCCAACCGGTGTATCTTTTTATTGAGCGAAATAGATACAAAGCTGTGAATCCACTCGTCCACTTTGAACTGTGTGTTGGCAAACAAATTTTGAAATGTTTTCTGCTTACACCCCTCCGCCCCTGCCGGAACACTACTCTTCAGGAGCAATAATCCCAGTCGAAGTGCCAGCAGCAGGGGGAAACGCTACTTCTAAATTGCTGTTGAATTGTTTGCTGATCTCTTGATCGAAAAATTATATGCCTGGAAGATATTGGAAAACATCCCGGAGATAAACAAAAGGGGTGAAAGTTCTGCGAACGAATGCGAGGAGACGCCACAAGGGTGTGCAACCAACAAATAAAGTTATAACTTTTTTTACGGGTCTTGGTCCTGATTCACTACGATTTATTTCAGCCACGGGGGATGCCTCACTCACACAGGGAAGAAAGCAGTATCTATGCGAGGATTTTGCAGAACCAAGCATTATTTTCCGCCGTTGTCGTCCTTGTTGACTATGCGTCCTTTTATCCCTGTAATTTGGTTTATCACTTGGTTTTTGTTGTTGTTGTTCTTGTTCGTCCCCTTTAAACGGCAGGTTAATAATAATGATGATATTCGTCGTGACGTTGTGGCATGGGCGATAAAGTCGTTTCCATCTTCTAAAGAGGTCTAGTGCCGGTACGTACAATGTGTTCTACATTTTTGTACCAAAATAGTGGTATCTCCTCAAGGACTTGTTCTACCGAGTCAACGCATCGTTAATTGAATTTGAAGCAAACAGCTACCGTGTACTTTTTACGGGTATAAAAGATTTTACAAACTTAATAGCTGCTAAGTCGAATTTTGTGATAAATTGGTTTCGACTTAATTAAATAAAATGTTCGTTTGAAAATATTTCGAAGAAGGAAACCGTAAATGGGAGGTGTTAGGGGAGTGAAGAAACGTTGAGTGGTTTTCAATTGAATTAGTACAAAAACTGTATTGAAAGCCAATATGTTTCGATAAGCGTTTGTTTTTTAGTATTTTCGTTGTGGTTTTCTAATCGTTAGGCTGAAATTTAAAAGAAAACTGATGCCTACATTTACTTGAAAAAAAAAACACTTGTTGCTAAATAATGGAGTTCGCACGTGTGACAATCGGGATATAGGGGAGGCAAATTTAAAGAAAAAACAAGCCCGTATATTTTGCCGAAGTATAATTTCTATAATTATGCCTTGCGAGTGGAAAAATCTGTCATTTTGATATCAAATTGAGTGCAATTTTTTGTTAAATCAAAGATTATATAAAACCACTAGTTTATTGTTATTGAGCATGTTCAAGTTATTAACAGCTTTATTCATTATTTAGTTGAATACACGAGTTAGCAAAAATAAACAATCGAATAAACGATATTATCGACAATGGATCAACAAAAAAATTATGGATTAAATAAATAAATACATTTATTGGCGCGACAGCTCCTTAAGGAGCCAAGGCCTAGTGACTTATACTCAACCATTCCTGTATGCAAGAATGGAAAGGAACTACAATTTACCACCGAGTCCGAACGGCTACATGAGATGCACTTTTTCGAGACAACTAGAACCCAAGCTCTTCGCTTACCAGTCCGACACAATAATCACTAAGCCAGGAGGCACTACACAAATTAATGTATATTGGCTTGAATAATCAACCTTGTCTCTGAAGTTGGTGATGCAAGGAAAAGTCTAGAGTATTAGTTCAGTCGGGTTAAACATTTGACATGGAAAAAATTAATTCGTACAATTTTTTTTTACAGTTCGTTGGGGGGAGGGGGGTCATTAGTAATCTAAGTTTTGGTTTTCGGGAAAATCGTGCTGGAGTTTCCCCGCCATTTTAAATTTAATGAACATTTTATATTGGCCAACAACTTCCTCATTTTTGATTTCTGAGAAAAATAATCAAGTTTAACTAGTAAGAAATTAAATTCCCGACAATTTTAGTCTTAACATTTTCTTTCAGAAAAAATACTGTTCTCGAGATATTGATAAAAACATTTTCTACACCACCTTTTGTGGGTCAAAAATACCTGCTTACTGAGCTTTATAGTCATCTTAACGAGGTCAAATTGGAGTTGTGTAGTTTTTTGTTTTGAATTTTTCAACCACTTGTAACTTTTATCTATAAGACGTACAGAATAAATACAAGTACAAATATGTAAAATTTTATTATCGTTATACTTTTTATAAACATTTTTGACATAAATCAACTGTTTGAAGCATTATGCATAAAAGAACAACATATGGCCTCTTCAATTCAAGATGGCGACTAACACTGTGCCCCTTGAGGTCGAAAACTTACATTTTTCTTCACTAGTCTATAATTAAGAAATATATAAATGCAAATTTTGTCTACATCACCTTTTGTAGGGCAAAGCCTATTTATTTTCCCCATTATAAACTGTGAACAAATCGGAAAAATATTGAAATATAGGTGGACATAAAACATGAAAACGTAAATTTCAATAATATTGATGAACTTCATCGGATTTTCTTCTTATAAGGTATTCCACAAGGCTCAATACTGCGTTCACTTTTCTTTACTTTATACATAAATGATTTCCCATGGATTATAACTCTTTAGTTGACATATACGCTGATGATGTTCAACTACGGAAAAGTTTTGAACTTGTGAGGAACTATCAAATGAACAGTTTCTTAGTCTATACATTCCAATAGCTGCACCTAACAACGAAAAAGTCCCCGACATCACAATTGGAAAATTAGTTTCCGATGAAAAACCCCATAAAATAAATTGAACGACTGGATCACACGTCTTTGCGCTTATGTGTTTTTTATTCGATTTTTCTGACTTTTAATTGTTTGAAAAAATACGTAAAATAGTTAAATAATTTTTTTTTCAATAATATTTTTCACTAAGTTTTCAGCGGAAAAATTTAAACGCAATATTGTTTCTCTAGAAAATGTGAAAAAGTTTGATTTTTTTTTAAATCGTAGGAACGATTTTTAAATAAAATGGTTTTTATTTAACAACTTTTTTTTTTAAATTAAAAAAAAAATTATTAAAGAATGCAGACTTAAACACAAAAATTACTTACATTTAAAAACAAAATTAAAAAAAATCCGTCTACCCATTTTCAAAATATTAATTTTTGAAAAAAATATAAGAAAATTTTAGAAATACAAAAAAACTTTTCGAAAATATTTTAAAATAAAATTAATTAGGCTTCCAATATCTTTCTGAATATCAATTTCGATTGAAATCGGATGACCACATTTCGAGAAAGTGGAAGAAAAAAAAAACGGTTATATGGGAGGTACCGTTTTTAGCCCTTGGTTTCTCAAAAATTGGTGATCCGATTACTATCAAAATTCATATTCAAGAAGATGTAGGTAGCCTAAGTAATTATGCAAAATCAATATTTTGAAAACGGATAAGTGAATTTTTTTTAATTCTGTTTCTAAATGAACGTTATTTTTGCGCTTAAGTTTGTATTCTTGAATTATTTTTTTTAGTTTTTTTAAAAAAAGTTGGTAAAATAACGACAGATAGACAGAATTTTGCCAGTAGCTCAAATATGTTTCTCTATCATCGTAATGTCATGTCTGATTGTTGGAATTTTTTTTTACGATGCATAACTTTGTTATAGTCCCTATAAATCGCTAGTAAAAAAGAAAAACGATGGGGTCAGATGAGATACGAAAAGATTGGAGATATTAGTTCCGGATGGCTCACGATTCTCACCCCCTAATAGTCCGGGGCATTTAGATAGAGTAAGTAACGAGCCAAAAAACACATTTTGCACACATGCACCTGTTGTCAGTAAGCCGCCATTTTGTTTTTAATGTTTATTTCTGTTGTCACTCGCAACTCTCGTTAATTTTATCCTAGATAAAAAACTAATATGACAAACTTGTAGCAAATTAAATTTTCTACAAAATATGTCAAATGACTTATTTCGCTAAATGCTTGCTCGCAGCATTCTTGGCAATGTCAAGTATATGATCGTTCCACAGAAGGTGGTCTGTAATGCACTTACCAAGAACTGAGAGGTGATCAGTTTCTTCAATGCGACTGCCACTCAGGGATAGTGATAGTGAGATAGCATTGAGAGAATATTTCGCTTTAACGACAGAAGACAACTTTTAATTTTTGTACAATGCTTTCAAGATCAGAATTTAATGAACTTATCATACGCTGCCGTTGCAGTTCCACATCCGGAGAACATGGATATGAATCTGGAAACGAATATGAAAAGCTGAGGGAACTGTCGTCAGCTAAACAATTGATTGGATTTGTTGTTTCAGATAATAAGTCGTTGACAAAACAGACAAAACAGAGCCAAGGGGCACACCAGCGTTTATTTTGTGAGTATCAGACTTGAATCCATCCAACACACTTTGAATTGATCGGTTCGAAAGGTAATTAATACAAGTAATCCAACGAAGAAGAGATACGTCGAGTCCAAATGCACGCATTGTCGATAATAAGAGAAGAAATATCAAGTGCAATCATTTTGCTTTCCCCAAAACGGTGGAGATTGGTCCCACTTTTCGGTGAGATATACCATCAAATCACCTGTGGACCTGTTGCTACGAAAGCCGTACTGCCGGTCATTAAGAAGCTTTCGGTCTGCAAGATATTTGTTTAAGCTGGAAATTAATCAGCGTTTCCATGACCTTGGAAAGAGGGCACGTAAGGGCAATTGGTCGATAGTTTGAGGGTGCAGAAGATTCGCCTTTTTTGGGGATAGGCTGGTAAAATGCTGTTTTCCATCATGCTGACAGCAGGAGAATCAGTGAAGACAAGCGTCGGAACCGATAATGACGAGGAGTTCTGGATTTGTTGTTGTTGTTTGTTGTAAAAATTTTGTCTTACGAATGTAAACCTTACAGGTCTTTCTAGCTTGCTGAAACTTTTTCCGGTTTTCCTCGGTTTTTTTGCATGATGCATGAGATTATAAGAATCAGAATGAAAAAAAATATCGAGATTCCTTAAGCGATTTGCACACTGTGCTGGTTGATTTTGAAAAAAAGCATTCGATAGACAACCACAAGAATTCAAGAACTAATATGGGTTGCCCTTAGGCATCGCGTTGTTTCGGAAATCTATATGCCGATAATCATGGACGAGCGAGTCAAAACAAAGGTAAGATGCTCCGCAGAAGTTACCGAAGAGTTCCCAATAAAAGTTTTTGTGCACATTAACTCTGTATTACAGCCTTGAATTTATGTTAAAATAAGCTAGAGAATAAGGTAATGGACCCCAGTCTTGCAAACAGCATGAAGTAGCGGGAAAACGTTCTGTGATCAAAAAAATCTGCTTTAACTGAAAGAAAGGCTTAGCACCACAATTAGAGCCAACAATTTACATTTTGAGAGTTAATTGACGGCAGCTGAAATGAAGAAGTTTCGGATGAACACATGTGTGACAAAGCGTGATCGAATAATAATAATTTCTACTGCTATGTAGAATTAAATGCCCGAAAACCCAGTTGAAACGGCTAGCATACCACGTTCCAACATTATTGCCAAAAAAAAACTGTTTTTTTGCCAAAAAAAAGTTTTCAATTGAACAAATATTTTTTTTTATAAAAAATGTATTAATTAATTTTCCTGAGGAAAATAAATAAATAATTTTTTTTACAAAAAATATTTATTCAATTGAAAACTTTGTTGCTGTTTTTTGTATGTTTTTTTGTTATTTATGTTATTAAAATCTTTATTTTTAACAAAAAAAAATACGCTTTGTGTTAATATATAGGTAGTGCCTCACCCATTTAAAACTAAATTTTATTCGATTGCGTTCTTTCATCGCAACTTTATCTACAATTCTGATAGAAAAATTATTTTCATTGAATAATAAATCAGTCGAAGCCCTTTAACTAGACCTTGTGTCTTGAGTCTTGACGTGATTCACAAGTTCTAAAACAAAATATAAAAATTCAAAATTTTCATTTAATAAAAGTCTAAAAAACCTGCGATATATTTAGTTAACTCTGTGTTCTCATGTTGCACCATACCAACCTACGTAGTTTTTCCCTGACATTACATCAATAAGTAAACATTTTTTTTTATTAATGTGTCATCAATAAATTATTGCATCGACTCGTGCCTGTGCCAAAAGCTCAACCATGATGCACAATAAAACCACCGGAGAAGTGCCAAATCCTATATAATAACCTACGAAGAACATAATAATAGATGATGTCCTTGTCAAAAAGTTTATCCTGAGAGCCATTTCGCAAGTGTTAACATAATAAAATTCAATGCATCCTTCCTATAAATAGATCCTTTCGTTTGCACCATGCATATAACTTAACCCACTTTGGGCCTTATAAAGCTGGTAGACCACTTAATCATGAAGCAACTAACTTTATCAGAAGCAAAGTGCCTTAACAGGATTAGATAGACATTCGACACATAAAAACAGCGAGACACAATACGGGTGCATAATGTTAGACGTGATGCAAATGTTAACCAAGTTTATTGCAAAAGCTCTCCTGAAGGTTAAAAGACTGACTTGTATAACTCCATTGTCTATGGTAAGAAATCGTTTAAAGATAAAACAAGAACTTTTGTTTTATTATTACCAGTGACTTAAACTCATATTGCAGGACTTGAATTCAGCTGAAGAAACTGGTTCTATAGACAAGAACTTTTACGTTCTGAATGCCTTTCATAAGAAATCAACATTGTTTTGGGTATACATCACAGGAACTCCTCCTGCTCTTAAAGGATGTCAGTGGGGGAACCGAAAGCTGGGTAAACAATAAGAATTGAATATGGAATTATATTTCAGAAAAGCATGCATGAAAAACCGAGAAAGCAATCCATTTTCAGGCAAATCCTTTTGAAGGATTTTGTATTTATTTTTGGTAAGCCACAGGAAAAAAAGCTTCATATTGCAATCGAAAAAGTTATTGAAATGGGGTTTCGTGCAAACTTACAGTTTAAGGTTACGAGTTAAATTTTTTTTCGATTAGTGTAACCCAAAACATTTGATTGACATTTCGTTTTTGAAAGACAAATACGAGTTGTTTTGGATTTATATGCCAATACATATTTGTAGTAGCTATTAGGTACGCAATCTTGGTATTGGTATTCAAAAAAATGCTCTGAGAAGGTACTAACGGTTTTTTTAAATAAGATTAGTTTGGACATTATTTAAATTTTGTAAGGTAAATGTCGTAGTGCCCCGTGGCTTAGTGGTTAGTGTGTCGGACTGCTAAGCGAAAGAACCTGGGTTCAAATCCAGCTCATAGCCACCTTTTTTTCTGGGGTACTGCCTCTTGCGAGGAACTGACAAAACCTCCAAGAGTAAAATTTGTCTCGAAAAAGTGCATCTCATGTAGCCGTTCGGACTCGGCGGTAAACTGTAGGTCCCTTCCATTCTTGCAGAGTAACAACACACACACAGGTATGGTTGAGAGTATAAGTCACTAGGCCTTGGCTCCTTAAGGAGCTGTCACGCCAATAAATTTATTTATTTAAGGTAAATGTCAAATATCAGAAATTTGGAAAATGTATTTAGATGCAACTCCAGGATGTCCGTTTATATTAACAAAATTTGAAAATCGAATTTCTAAAATGTAGGTGTTTCCTCCAAATATATATGATATAAAAAATATAATGAAATCGTTACAAATCAAATAATGAAGAAATAAGAACTTTTCGAGTTCAAGCTAAAAACTCATCAACACTAGCAATTCACTGGCGAAATTTGTTTAAGATAGATGCGTTTAATTTAAATGTTATATTTTTCCCCATAAATTCAATAATTCGCAAAAAAAAATCAAAAAGGTAATATTATGTAACGACAAAATAACTTAAGGCTTAGGATTAATCGTTTTAGTAAAAGCTTACTTTAAAGAAATAAAATTTACGCGGATGACATCGACATTATCATCAGAAGTTAATAAGCTGAACAGGACTCCTTCATCCAGATCGAGAAGGCGGCACAACCTGGGGCTCCATATTAATTACGGAAAAACCAAGTATATGGTGGCTGCGTCTGCGAGAAGTGTTGGTCCGACAATCAGAGAAATGGACCATGCATTTGAAGTAGTGCAATCCTTTATCCACTTTGAAGCAGACGCTGGGGAAAAAATAAAGCTCGATAGACTCTGGTGGGCTGGCCACCTAGCTGGTATGAGCGAAAAGGAAGCAGCTCGGAAAGTCTTTTGCAGTTGAAAATAACGCTGCAGACCTTGCATACGTTGGAAGAATGGCATACACCAGGACATTTAGTGGGACTAAGTCCACTTTTAAAAAATGGGCACGACTGGGTCGCACGTACTTGCTCTTATGTGCCTGATTACATTGGAAAGCAAGATCTTGGACAAA
The DNA here is from genome assembly GCA_963971375.1 of Platycheirus rosarum. Classification (NCBI taxonomy): domain Eukaryota; kingdom Metazoa; phylum Arthropoda; class Insecta; order Diptera; family Syrphidae; genus Platycheirus; species Platycheirus rosarum. The sequence goes on from OZ020507.1 coordinate 30,014,784, forward strand.
AACAAATAGCATTTACGTTGAAAGTAACACAGTTTGAACTTATAAATCCTATCAAAACCACAATACTTAACGGTTCTTAGTAAAAATGAAGTACGCCACCGTACGTCTTAAATAACAAAAAAAAATTAAAAAAAAGTATTTCGAAAATTGTAGGACGGATTTTGATAAAATCCTGTTTTTTATTTTTAGTTTTTTGAAAACAAAATTATTTTTATATTTTGGTATGCAGTTTTTTTTAGAGTCTATTAATATACATGTGAATATAAAATATAAAATATTTTGTTTTGATTAGTTTTGAAAATATTGATTTTTCAAAAAAAAAAATTCAAAAATTATTTTAATAAAAAAAAAAAAAAGTTATTCAAAATTTTGATATGCAGAATTAATGTGGCTATCTAGATCTCTTCAAATATAAACTTTGACAGAAATCCATAAAGCCGTTACCGAGCAAGCCAAAAATTTAAAAAACTGTCATATGAAAGGTCCCGTTAATAGACTTTTCCCGTATATGTGGTTCTAATCAAATGAAAGCCAATACTAACAAAAAAAATTCTCAAAAATTTTCATCAAAATCGAGATACACACATACCAAATTTGAACGCAATCGTTAACCCGTTTAGGCTGCAGATCGATATACACCCGGACAGACAGACAGACAGACAGACAGACAGACAGACAGAGAGACGGATGGACATTTTTTGTCAATGACTTTTTTAGACTTCTCCATGATCGTAATGTAATGTTAGATAGCTATCTCAATTTTTTTTATATTCAGGAATCCTAAACTTGCCTTATAGTCCCTATAATCGCAAGTAAAAATGGACTTAGTTCCCATGTAGGGTGGGAATTTACTCCACTTACTTATGGGAACTTAGAACACACTTCGAAACTTTCAGAAGGAACTAGATATCTTCCAACAACGATAGTTAAACTAAATTTCGAAATGAACTGCTGCTTTTCAAGATCCTGAAAATATTCGAAATTTGGATAACAAGATTCCTCAATTAATCAAAGAAAAACGCCAAAAATTACAAAATTACTTTGGTATCAAAGGAATTTTTCGTATATAAGGAAACTTTGCATATAGATACATATACCCAACCTCGCACCTGCTACAAATCCCTTAGTGACCAATGGCAGAGTGGTTGCTAGGGGCAACTTATGCCCCGCTAAGGTATAATCTTTCCTAAAAAAAATTATTTTTATTTCATCAATAAAATTGTATAATAATGGGCTTGTTTGGTGGAAGTGGGAATTTCTTTCACATTTAAAGGGAATTAAAACAATACGACTTTTTGGGAGTAAATTCCCACCCTACATGGGAATTAAGTCCATTTCTCAAAAACGGACTTAGTCAGAACTAAGTACTTCGATGGAGTTAAGGGCTAACTATAATGGTCGGAAGCAAGCGGAAGCTAGTGGCACCTGCATCGGAAAGCGGATGGTGTCGGCCAACAATCAGGATATACGGAAGAACTTGATAAATGAGGCCGGACCGAATCCTGGTTGTTGCGCCGATGATGATGATGATGATGATGATGTTAAAGCTGCGAACTGAAACATAAGATGAGGGGAAAGTGAATAGTGATCTTGTACGTTAAAAAAAAAAACTGTTTTTGGATAAAGGCATACAGGATGTTCACCTTCCAAGAAGAACATGACAATCATGGAATCGGTATCGTCATTGGGGAGAAATTACTTTGTACCTTCTTGACTATTTCTTTTTCTGGGCTTAAATTTGAATGGACATTTTGGAAGGTCTGACAAGGTTTATAAGAAATTATAGAAATCTTTCTTGGAGACATTCTAAATTATGTAGTGGTGAAAAGTAACTCCAAAAATTCAAAAGCGATTGGGCCAGACGAGTTAGAGACGTCCTCACCGTCCTTGCCTTGCGAAAAACTTCTGCCTTTCGAAGACTTCAAATTTGCGAATTTTTTATTGAGACTTGGGTCTACATCCGTAGATGTATCTTACCCGGCATCATGACGAATTCTCGAATGACAAGAATCTCAAATGAAAATAAATTGCTCGACTGGATCGCACGTACTTACTACTTACTCATATGTGCGGTCCCATCGTCGAATAAAATTTAAAAAATAAGTAAAATTAACGTAGAAAAATGAACTTAAAAAAAGTGCCAAAACCACAACACTTAACGGTTTTTAGTAAAAATGGAGTACGCTATCACACGTCTTGTATAATAACGAATTTATAAAAAACGTATTTCGAAAATTGTAAATTGTTTTTATTATTAGTTTTTTGAAAAATAATTTTTTTTTCATGGTAGATATCTGACCCAGAAATTGAAAGTTTAAAGCCATAGAAAACGTCGTTTGTTCGCTGGCTGATCTTCGGAGCTTTTGGAGAAGGGCCCCGACTTTAGCCGGAAAATCATCTTAGCCACAAGGCGACAGGTGCCATTGCATCCTCAAAAGTTACCGTTTGGTGTGGATTTTGGGCCATACGTAGTTTTTGGAAAACGTATGGCGATCAATGTCAATGACGATATGGATCTAGGCGACATGTGGTTCCAGCACGATAGCGGTTGCGTTGGCAAACTACTTTTTAATTTTAATACACCGCTCTGCAAGTAAGTTATTAAAAAAAAAACTGACAGCTTAAGGAGAAACGAGAACGACCCAATTAACTGTTTAGCTTTTATAAGATCCAATTTTTAGAATTTGGCAAGTTATAGCTTTTATAGAGCTTGTATAGAGCTTGTATAGGCAAGCTATTAGCATTTAGCTATCATAAATAGACTTTCTTAGCCAAATTATTTACATTTTAATAAAAGCTATTTGCAGCTATAACATCTATCAAAAATTCATAAAGCAGTTAAATAGCTTGCATAATATTCGTCAAAATTACTTGTACGAGTATAAAACCTTTTACTGTAGATTGGTTGCATCACAATATTATTCATGTATTTTTAAAATACAATTTTGTACAAACTCATTCGGTATAATGGAAGTTTTTAAATGCGTACTTTTCATCATCATTTCTAAATCCCCACCATAATTCCCAAACCAAAGGGTTACAATTTGTTTCAAATTCCGTTTAAATTTAAAGTATTATTTTACAGTTTCATTTGAATAAAACTGTCCTCCCGTAAATTATTCCTCCAAATCACATAAATATCATTGGGACATAAATAACACCCGAACAGCATGAAATCCGCCCACCGCATGTACCATTGATGGGGAGAATATCATCAGGACGACCGACGACGACAAAATGAAAAGTGCCATACCCAAACCTCCAGACTCCCCCTTAGCCACCTATAGCGCAAAAAAATAAAACCAAAAACCCTCAGTGAAATGCTGAAATGTACAAATCGCTCTCCAGGGGTTCGTTGGCCGTTTCGGTTTTCAATGAAGAAGATGCTGGTTCGGCTGGATTAAGAATCAATAAACAGCGAAGTTGTCATCGTTTTTGCTCTTGTGTTGCCTGCTTTAGGTTTTTGTTTTTTTGTTGGTTCGCCTTGAGTTGGGTATAGATACGCAAAATTTGCACTCGCAGGTCCCTTTTGAGCTTATAAAGGTATTAGGGGCGACATAAAAGCCCAATAATCCAGTTTAAGTTAAGGGCATGGTTGGGAGTTCTTCGAAATGTTGTAAAACAATACAATCCTTAAGTTGAGAACATTAATAGAGATTAAGGGGCATAAGTCCCCGCGAGATGCAATAAATGTAGAAGAAATAAAAAAAAAAAGCTTTGGAAGAGATTCCGAGACTAAACAAATTAGAATACCTCCTTTGGCTTAGACTGTTTGGAATAAAGATTTGTAAATCTTACAAATATAAGTGGTGTCATTTTCTAAAGGGAAACATTGAACTTCTAAGAAGCGAAAATAGTTAAAATAGACTGCCTTTATCAAGCTTTACATAATAATGGATACATAAGCTGAATGTTTTGACGAAATGTGTTATAGACATGGATAGAGTTATTGTCGGTTCTGTTGCATTGAAAATGGCTAGAGGTTCATTGATTTATGCAACAGTAGCTACAGTAAGACTTCATACAGCTGCAGTTGGAAGATCCAATGAAATCATCCGAGTGCTTAAGTTTAACGTCGATATAGAATAAAGGATCCCGTATCAGGGACCACCTTTCTCATGAAATGAGAACAATCAGCTTACAGAACAAGTCTTTCTAAGAAAATTTTGGGTACGGACCAATGAACGCAAAGAACTGAAGGATCGCATATCAGTTGCGCAAAGACAAGAAAATTGTGAGCCACAATCTTCGTACATCGTACTGCACGAAAAAGAGAGGCTGACGGTAGTGTGGAACGTGACAAACATAACGAAATAAACGCTTTGCTTCAAAAAGAAAAAGTTGCTACTAACAAATAGTTGCGACTGCATAACCGTCTATAGTATAACAAAGAAGCCCACTGGTCGCATCTCAAAACAACAACTGGTTAAAGACATACATAGATTGCTATCTGCTCAGCTGCGATAAGGACCGGCTCCGAAGGTCTTAAACCGATTGACTGTCGATAGCTGCTGAGCTGCCTGAAGCAACAAACTTCCGAATTCATACCGCACCACCGTAGAGATGAGATTTATTCGGCATTAAAAGCGCTGAAGACCAACAAAGTGGTAAGAATTGATGGATTTCCGTCAAAACTTTGACAAGCACATCAAGTGAACTCCTATATCCACTCATAGAGAGGGTATCGGTCTCCGAAGGATTTCTCAACGAGTGGAAAAAAGGAATGATCGTAAAGCCCCCGAAAAAAGGAGATTTAACAAAGAGCGTAAACTGGTGGAGGATATTAATACCTTAATCATAGAAGTATCCAAAATCACGTTGTACATGAAGGTACGCTGCCAGATAAGTTTGAAGTCTAAAGTGGAGTCAGACAGGTCTGCATATTGTCGCCAATACTGTTTTTGTTGGTGATAAGCGATGTTCTTCCCACATCTTTCACCAGGAATCGGAGGAATTTGGTGGACTCTGACATCCTAACTGAAACACCTTGATTGGGATGACGATTGAAAAGATGATCAGTCTCGGGAGACGAGACCCAGTCATCCTCTTGTTAAAATTAAACGCAGTCGGTGACAGTTCAAAAAGGAATGAATATTTATTCTGTTATATAAACTGGATAAGATATAGAATAATCTTATATACTTTTATGAAGTACAATTGTAGTAGATTATTATTTGTAAAATAAAAAGGGTACATTCAGCGTCTTTAGGATATAGTTAATTTAATGTAGTTGAATAGGTTTTAATACTAAAGTAGTATAAGTAAAGTTGTAGTTTAAGTAATAATTCATTAATTCATAAATATGCATATTTTCAATTGACTTTTCAACACTTCCCCTCAATTGATATTGATTGACTTTTCAACACCTCTCTCATATATATTTCTCAAAAGCCGGTTGAGAAAGACCAGGGTTTTCAATACCTTGGGAGTATCAAATTTACCGAAGGCGGAACCAAACCAGACATCAACAGCCCTATCTTCTTCTTTTACGTCTTCGGAAGAGGAACAAAAAAGAATGGGTCTTCACAAAAAGTTCAAGGGTATCACGATCACCACCAGTAAGACCAAGTAAAAGAAAAGTAAAAGAGTAAAAGAATCCTTCGGAGCCGCCAACTAATGCATAATTAGAGTCAACGAAAACAAGAAGCCTTGAGAATGGCGATAAAAAACTCCGCTGAAGAGAACGTAAGACTATAAAAAACAAAAACATGGAAGAAACACCCAGGCTGGCTTCTTTCCTAAAACTTTTCAGCCTTTAAAAAAAAAACAAGTAACCAAAAACAGCTAAAATAAAGATCATCGGGAAAACGGACTAAATGTAATTAGTTGTTACCAATTAAAGAAAAAGTGCAAACGAGTCGTAAAATTGCTTCCTTGCATAATCATACGTAGAAAATTATGTTAACGATTATCTAAGTTTCAATAAAAAAAAAAAAATTTATTTATTGGGGCGACAGCTCCTTAAGCTAACACTTCGCTAACACTTCGCTTAGCAGTCCAACACCCTAACTACTAAGCCACGGGGCACTACCCAAGTTTCGATAATTATATAAAAAGACAATGGTTTACGTAATCTAGTAGAGTAGATAGACCTTGATAGATAGACCATGAGCATTAAAATGAAAACCCAAACCCAACAAACCATTTATTAGCAAACCAGGTTCGCCGATTAAGGACAACGAGACCTTTCGACTAAGCGTTATTTTTTTAATCATTGTAATGTCAAAATAAAAAACGAATTATCATTTAATTTTCTCCACCACAACACCCTGTGTTTGTGCGAAAAAAACATCAGCAATGAGATTGAATTTTGCACTCCAACAGAAGTGTCTCTTATTGTCCTGGAAAAAAAATAAGAAAAACTTGTGTACCAACAATCCTAGGTCAACGGACTACCTTTCTGGAAAAAAACATGGAAAACAATTATTGAAATGGAGTGCACATTTAGCTAATTGAAACGATCGCCTTGGGAGTAGCACTTTTGCGAAAATGTCATCCCATTGCGACATACTTTACCGGATGCGAAACATATCTTTTCATTACTTTGGTACTTTGAGGTTATGTTAATACTAAAGGTTATTGTCCATTCATTGCTTAGTGGCGCGAGATTTTATTTACACAAATCTCTTATTTTTAAGTTTTTCTGAGTTGTCGAAAAATAAATAAACATTGAAAATGAGGACAAAATTGTTCAATAAAAAATGTATCCTTAAACTGCCAGGGTCAGGACCAATGTTATAAAACAAAGATAGGAACAAAAATCCAATTAAATATTGGGGGGCGGCAAGCAAATACTACACCGCAAGGGAAGGAAATAAATATTTTTCATGTTAACATCTCGGGTTCTAAGCTGAATGGGAATTTGTTTGGCACGTCTCGTCCTCAGAGGGGATTATACGGATTCTCGACGGAGCTGATGCTGAATAAAGATGCTTGTGGAGGATTTGCTATGGATGGGTATTAATGGAAAAAGGTGTATTAGGTACAGGTTTTAAGGGAGCAGTTTAGTTAATTGAAAGATATTTGTACAAATTGTTTAGTCATTTATATATATTTTTTTACCTTCTATCTGTGTTAAGGATATTTTAAATCTATCTAATGGAGAGATATTAGGAGCATAAAGGCTTCTTGAAAGTTAAATAAAATAAATTTGTTGGCACGACATCTCCTTACCTAAAGAGTCAAAGGCTTGAAATTTATATTCTCTATCATTCCTGTGTGTGAGTTGAGAATATATAGGGAAACTACAATTACCACGGAGTCCGAAGAGGCAGTATCTCGAAAAAAACAATGGGACTCTGTCGAGGAATCTCGTCACCACCTTTTGGCAAAATGGCACCCTAACTACCACGGAATATTTTGAATGCAACAGGAAATACTTATAATTTGAAATGGGTTTGGAATATAAGGTGGGCAAATAGGTAAGGCCCTGTCCCTAATAAAGCCCACCACACCGAAAACACCGAAAAGAGGTGCCCCGATAAAGCAAAAACAGCCAGCTGCGCGATTCAAATCGATACCTGCAGTTGAAAGAAGTTCGTTGAATTGTGACAATCACTCAAATTGTTAAAAAACGGGTATTTTTTTTGAGAGAGAAATTCAACGAAGTACATTTTTATTATTTAATCATAAAATAGATTCAATTTAGATTAGATTAAGATATTTTTTTCATTAAAAACGTTTTATTGTTTATTTTTTGTAATTTTTTTTTTTAAAGAGTCTTCCATTTTCCTAATAAGGCCCATAAAAAAACGTGGTGGGGCTTATTAGGCACATGACTAAATTTCTTTAAATATACATATTCTATTTTTCATTAAACTTTTGTTTGGTTTCAGCCAGAATGTCAACTAGAAGAAATAAAGGATCAAACTGGTCTGAAGAGCAATTGGTAAATGCCTTGAAGGCTGTTGAACGTGGTTTGCCACAAACCGAAACTTCCAGGCGCTTCGGGATTCCAAGAAGAACGCTCAGGAATTACATTACGAGTGGTTCAACAAAGAAGTAAATGGGGCGTTCATCTACTTTTACTTGAGAACAAGAGACAGATTTGTGCCAAAGCATAGTGAGGCTGTCTCACGTTGGAATGACAATTACCCCAAAGATGCAGGCTACCATTTTTGCAATTTGAACAACATCCCGAACAACCTCAGTAATTCAGATAACGGCGCTGGTAGAAAGTGGTTGCGGTTGTTCATGAATCGACACCCGGAATCCTCACGCAAGGTTCAAATGATGAACCCAGCAAGAGCCCAAAAACTCAACAGGCATAATGTCTCTGATCATTTGGATAAGGTAAGGGCCCTAAGGTTAAATATCTGAAACAGACCAGAATGCATTAACAACATGGACGAGAAAGGCTGTAGGACTTCGCTCCACCACCAGCAGAATGTCTTTTACCAAAAAGGATCGAAACGGGTTCATCGAATTTCCAACGAACATGGCGAAAGTGTGACCATTGTCGGATGTGTGTTCGTTATAGAAACGGCCATTCCACTACAAATACTATTTAAAGGAAAGAGACAGAAGACTGAATTCATGAATAACCTTCCAACTGGTTCCTTAGTAAAAATGACTCTTAAAGGATATATGCACCACTCTAATTTTGTAGAGTTCATATCCCATTTGGCCAAGTTTAAGGCTCCAGGACAATGTCTGCTTATTTTTGATTCCACCGTAGATGAGGCGGAACGCCACCAAATAACACTGTATTGTCTACCATCAAATACGACACACGAGCTCCAACCTCTTTACAAAGTCGTATATCGGTCATTTGAGCACCATTGGGACAAAGAATTGTTAAGATTCACTTCGAAGAATCCTGGAAGAAAATTGAACAGAACAAGTTTTAACGTCATTTTGTCGAACGTTTGGTCCAAATGTATGACCCACGATAATATCACTTCAGGATTTCTTGCAACCGATTTGTATATCTTCGAACCAGATGTGATATCGAAACTAGCATTTGCTCCATCGCCTCTTTCCGAAATACCATGTCCAGATTCAGCAGACAATCAAAATATAAACGGATCTACGGTCGAACCAGCATCAGATGCTGAATCAGAAGACATACCCCTTTCGGCTTTAATTGAAAATGCGAATAATGCTGTCGAACAGAGCCAGAACCAGCATTTGGACTAGCTGCAATGCTTCAAGCTGTGGAGCAAATGGAGCCCAAAAATCTCCATTTCAGAAACTTTTGCAAACTTATAAAAAGTGAAAAAAGCATTTGTTCATTGACAACAAATAATCACCGAAGCCTTCAACATCAAAGGCTGCGCGAAAGCAAATTCGTCGTAACGAGGCTTGGTATTATCATGCCTGCAACGAAGATCGCATGGAGGATATGAGGCAATTTCAAAATTGTGAAGTCTGGTACCATGAACTCTGTGTTGACATCAGCTGACGAGGCATCTGAGTGCCCAGGTGGATGCAACAGATTATGTGTTAAGAAATTTACTAACTCTGAACTGTGTAGCTGTTTTTTTTTATTAATAATTTGAAGAAAAGATTTAAGTTAATTAATTTTTTTTAACCAAGAAGGTTGTTTTTTTAAGTTTTATGAACAATATTGTCTTTTTTTGTGTTTTTACTTAAAACACGTTTTATTTCAGATAAAAATTTTGCAAAAATCCTATGATAAATGAATGGGCCTTTTAAAGACCCCCTGTTCTTAATAAGGTCCAACGTAAGCTTTTTTTAAATTTCGGAAAAATATATTTTCCAAAGTAAGAAAATAAAAAAAGTCTATGTTTTTTATAGATAAAATGATACAGATTCTTAATCTTTTTAGTTCACTCCGATATTTTTAAAAATGTGGCAGATATTTAGAAAATTATGTTTGCTGGGCGTTATTTGGCCCCGTACCTATGTTACCTTACCCGAAAAAAGAAAATCCCACATAACGAAATCCCCCACCGATTGTAACACTGTTTTACGTCTTTTTTCTGAAAAATAATATATATTCTTGGAATCTTGGTTCTCATCTGTACACTAATATTTAAACACAACTTAGGATAGCGATGTTTTCTTAACATTAAGAAATTAATGATTTTTGTTCTTGTTGATTCTCATCAATTAATATAACCAAATAGAGTAGAAGTAGAAAATTATGCAGCACTATCTAAGTTTTAAAAAAGGCTAGTCTGCGGGATTTCATTACAAGGGATTTTGATAAACGAAATTTCTTGAAACGCGAAAACATAGTTAAACTTTCTTTCAAGAGATTGCACAGGATTGACTAAACTTTTGGATATGGGTAAAAGTGCTATATTTGTATTAGCGTTACCTGTATTTGAGAAAGCTTTACTCTTAAGAAAATTTAAGTTTTTCTTTTCAAAAATAATTAAAAGTACATACCTTTTATATATGAACACATATGTACATATGCTTATACCATTCTACGTACATACATATAAATGTACATATTTGTAATATGCATACTCGGTATCTGGGTATTTCAACAGAAAAGAAGAAGTTTGTAAGCATGGATCGAATAAGAATTTTGATTTTTTCCTAAATTTCCTCATTTGCTTGGTATGGACGCTGAAAAATACAAAATAGTTGTTGGTCTGTTTCTTTTCTCAGACGTTGTTTTCGACATCCATACACACTTTTCTGCTTATTTTAAAATATTTTGACAACAAAAATATAACAGATTACATTAGAATTGTAGTTATTCAATTAATTTTATTTCAAAGCACCTACATAATTTATAATTATCGAAATGAAAAATCAAAGAACTTATGAAAAGTGTTTTTTTTTTGTTCTGTAATTTAAAAAAAACTGAAACATAATCAAAACCTTAAAATTTTATGCGCATTAACGTATCTCTTAATTCAAATTCCGGATCAAATAATCTCCCTTACTTCCGTCTTATATAAATTCGGGAAAACCTCATAACCATATACAGAGTTAATATGGAAATGATCCATCAGTACAGATAAAGAAAAAATTGTAAATTAATAAAGATTTTTATAGAACTGGAAAGGTCTTAAGAATGTTGAGGTGCTCATCGGATTGCTTCATGTACAAACTACGTAGTAAATTAACTTATTATTATTCAGAAATTTCTTCGGTGACAGCAGCCTTACGAAAGGTGCAGATAATTCTAATGACAATATTAATTTAACCTTTTCGACTTTTAAGCACATTTTTACTTGCGATTATAGGGACTATAAGGCAAGTTATGCATTCGTAAAAAAAAAAAAAAAATTCTAACAATCAAACATGATATTACGATGATAGAGAAGTCAAAAAAAGTGGGTCCGGAAATTCCGTCCGTCTGTCTGTCTGTCTGTCTGTCTGTCTGTCTGTCCGTATCGATATCTACAGCCTAAACGGTTGGGCCGATTTGATTCAAACTTGGTATATAGTATTTTTAGAGTGCTTTACCCGACAATTTTTGGAATTGGCATTCTAGCTCCAAAACTAACGGTACCTGCCATATAACTTTTATTAAAAAACTTATTTTTCTCGAAAACGGCTCCTACGATTTTGATTAAACTTTCAGAATGATGTTTTCTGTGCAAAATCTATCTTTTCATTTTAATGGATTTTTCAGAAAAAGTTTTATAACGGTACCTCCCATATGACCGGTTTTTTAAAATCAGACTTTCTCGTTAACTAATTGACGGATTTTGATGAAATTTTCAAAATATGTAGTGTTTTATGATTTAAATAATATTGCTTATCAAAATTTTCAAAAACATTTTTTTTTTAATTTTAATAATTTTTTTAAAAAAATATTTTGTTTTTTGAATATTTTGAAAACGGATCTATAGATTTTTTTTTAAATTTTTCTCCTAGTATAAACTATAGATTTCTTAAAATTGACATACTAAAAAAAATTTTAAAATATGTTTTCGAAAAGTTTTTCAAAAAAAACATTTTTTTGAAAAAACTGGTCGAACGATTTTGAAATGAAAAATTCATAAAATAGAAAACAGCAAAAGAAATAAGATGGCTTACAACATTTTTTCCAAAAAACGTTATGAGTAGTGTTTTTTTGAATTCATAAATTTTTTTCCCCAACATTTTATTTCATATTGCTCGGCTAAGCCCTAGCCAAGCCATTAGTCAAATAAAAGAAAGTGACAACCTACATTACATACATACTTACGTATTTTAAAGTATTTTTCATCATCATAAAAGCACAGAATAAATAAGGAAGCCTTTGATAAACACACAAAAACAACTAACAAATAAAAAAAACTATTCGATTACTACTGAATGCAAAAATTTCAATCGAGAAAACAAAAGTTTACACCTTTCTATAAATAAACAAAACCACTGTGTTAACTTTTAATATTGTCTCTATACCTACTGGCTTAGCAGTAGTTGGAACACGTATCTTAATTTTAGTACCTACCTTCCTTCCAACCTTATTATAGGTACCTAAATCCTTTATAAATTCCATTGGTCCCATATTGGGACGTATAAAGGTCCCTTTACCTAGCATTATTGCCATACTGCTGATTCCGACGAATCTTTATGCCAGTTGTTCAAATTTTTTCATACCAAAATGAAAATTTAACTGAAAAAAGTCCTTTGTTTCTTTCTATTAGCAAATTATATTATAAACAGTAAGCAGCAAGTGGAAAGATAATACTACACTAAAAAACTGCAAAAGCTAACAATCCTATATATTTATGTGTTTATCCCTTTGTCGTGACGCATGTTCGTTCGAGCTTCACCCCAAAACGATTCTAAGGAAGTTGCACGTCATACAAAAAATATTAAAATAAAATCTTTGTCAAAAAGACGCCTGCACTTTAAAAGGATTAGCACATAAGAGCAAGTACGTGCGACCCAGTCGTGCCTTTTATTTTATGTTACGGCAAGAACGTCGTACAAAACATTTGGTGTTTTAAAATTAATTTAAGGCGAAGAATGGTAACTCTCTCTATTCTCCAATACTATAAAACTAACAAAAACAGAAACCGAAGGAAAGTTACATACATATGAACGAGTTTGTGTGTGGCAAGAGTTGCCTTTTGTGGAACAACCCATTTTCCTTCAAAGAGATAATCGGCGAATTCATTTAATCATCAGGTATTTCGATGATATCGGGTCGGGAGACAGTAAATTAAGAACTTCTCCAAAGAGATTATATTTCATAATCCAGATCAGCTCCCGCGACAGACTATCAAACATCCAAAAACAACAGAATGGGGCAGCTTACACCCTATGATGGCACACAACTTCTATTAGCTCAAATTTGTTTATTTTGTCGGCCGTTTTCCTTCGTCAGAGTAGGCCATGTATGTCAATATTCTTCGAAGAAGATAAAAAAGGTGGGGTGTGTTATCTACTCCTAGCAAAACTTACTACCACGTATCACCTAGCGATTACACATTCATTATCAGCTGACTCCTGTGTCCTGTATTCTGAAAGTCCAGACCTTCATATAGGACCTCGCGGAACTCCCATTAAATTGAATTGCAATTGTGGAACGAACTTTCGGAGCCGAGCGAGAGCTTTAAGTGATGTCTTTCAGGCTGCAGACAATAAGCTGAAACTTTTCCTTCAACTGGTAGTTCTTCCCTCCAGGTTCCAGGACCACCTGAACGTTGCAAAAGACTATTTAGATAGGTGAAAGGCACCGCACACTGTCGATATCAGATAATGGTAGTTAGGAAACCTGCCTCTAAAGTATGATTAGGGACTTGGAAAATATCGTTTCACCCTTAAAGTACCTGTCTACCGATATTGAAAATGAGGAGGCTCTTACTCCTCATCAAAAAGTGCTCAAAAAGATTTTATTAACGTCACAATCTGTAAGTAGGTTATACATAATTAAATAGTTTTTAAGGTTTTGTTAAGCAGATAGTTAGTTATAAGCTTAATTAAGATAAAAAACCGAATTCAAAAAAAATAGTCACCATTGAATATATAAATAAAGTAAATTTATAGATATACTAGCGTGCCCGGCAGACGTCGTCCTACATTTCTTTAAATTCCTTTCATTTTAAGTTACCTCTTTCGATGCGTTTTTTGCGTTCTAATGTCGTTTCTGAACCACAAATTTTACAACGAATAAAATGTTGGGATATTATAATTATGGAGTCGCAAAATGGAATCTTTCATGGATACAAAATTTACGGTTAGCTTATAATTGCCTATTTTTCCTAGCTAGGCAGTATAAAGTACCGCTCAAAATTTTGTAATGTTGTCAATTGTTCAGAAAATCAAATTTGGTTACATTCCGAAAACAGCGCCTCCTACCGGATCTAAGTATCTTTTCAAATCATCCAGGAACCCATTGAAATATAAACACAAAATCTTACACAAATTGGTCTAGCCGTTTAGGAGGAGTCAGGTAACAATCACACGTGCAGAAGAATTATATATATTAAGATCAAACAAACACTTATTGTAAAAAGGAAAAAATAATGTAATGAATTATGTATTTTGTAAGTAGAGGAGATAACTCATAACCCTCCTGATATATAAAAGTTGAGCGTTCATTGTCACAAATTTTAATTTTATAATTTATTGTATTTTGTCCTTAGAATTTTTTATCACAATAATTGTTTCGGCAGTTAATTTTCGTAAAAGTTAATTTTTTTTACTTAAATTTTTACTTTTTTCCAATTGACTGATTTTATACTTCTTAGTTAAAATAGTTAAAAGCGGATGTTTATTATTTTACAATAATGTTAAATTAAAAACAGTTTTTATGTTAAATTAAAAAATATTTTTTTTATTTTTAAATTAGTCATATAAAATGTCTTTTTTTTAAAACTCATATAACTTTACATTGTTTGAGTTGCTATTGTTTCTGAAGAGCTTTATGTTCATTTCAGTTCGATATTTAAAATCATTGCTACATCCAAAAAGTAAAATTGAGCTTTATGAAAAACATCTTGCAAACTGTAGCGAACTTAAAAGAGAGAAGAAGACCAACATAGATGAATAGTATATACATCCCATAACTATGTACTATTATAGAAGAGTTATGTAGATCATTCTTGTGCTAAACGCGAAATCGAGTAGTCGCAAAGTTAATTCGTCAATAAATCTTAAATCTAAGAATAAAGAGAAATACTTAATAATTTAACTTATATTTTACTTGTGTGAAATCGGTTGTTTAGTAATAAATAATATATACTTGAATTAATAAATATATTGGAGTTTAAAAAACATTGAATTTAAACAACAACTTGCATAAATTTTTTTGTTATTGGTGATTTTAACTTAGCTGATATAAATTGGTCTTATTCTTCCAGAGATCATCTTTTTTCTCTAAACTTGTATCAATATAATATAAAATGTTTTGCTAATAATTTAGATAATATTCTCGATTTAGTTTAAATGAAGATGAATTAAATGTTTCAATCACGGATATCGTTCCATATAAACTGTTACACAACTCAATCCACCATATAGAAGTACATATATATTGAAATCCAATTGTATAGCTATTTAAGACCCAATTATAACAATTGAAGATCATTTAACTTTTTAAAGACAAACTTTATTGAACTTGATAATTATCTTGCAACTGTAGACTGGATCTAAATTTGAAGGATATGCTTAACCATTTCGCAAGTATCTTAAATACTTGTTTTTTATTTATTTGTGCCTTATAGGATAAAAAAGAATGTTTCAAAACCTCCTTGGTAGAAAAGAAGGTTAACTCATTTATATATAAAAAAAAAAAATCATTTGTTAAGTATAAAATGTCAACACACAATAGATGGCAAACGAGTATTTTGTAATCTTCGTAAAGAATTCATTGTTCTCAGCAAATTCCTTAACAGAGATTATATTTTGAATATTGAGCTAAATTTGAAGAACGACCCTAAACATTTCTGGAATTTTATTAATTTTAGACGGAAATTTCTAGGGATTCCAACTTCAATTAATTTTAAAGAGGATGATTATTCTACGGATATACATAAAACAAACTCTAGAGTTCCTTTGCTCAATTCCTTGAATTGGTTTATTTCAACTCTCAAGGAAACCCTGTTTTTCTTTCTGACAATGTCCCTAAAGTAAAGTAGATATTTAATCAATGCATTTCTCCGAAGTTTTTATAGCTTTACAGGATCTTAAGCCAAATCATATTCCTGGTATCGATGGTATTCCTGCCCTTGTCTTAAAAATGCTCTAATTCTGTTGTTTTCCATTGTTTATTATTTTTAACTAACCTTTACCGTCCGGATTATTTTTGGATGAATGGAAATCATCTTTCCTGATTCCAATCTACAAATCCGGCTTAAAAAATAATGTTGAAAATTACAAAGGAGTTTGTAAGTTGTTAGCAATTCTTAAATTGCTCGAAAGTTTAGTGAACAACAAACTGGATTTCCTCGTGAAATAACATGACGTACAACATGGGTTTACATATTTCAAGTAGATCAACTATCACTAATCTGGCAAGCTTTTTCTCTTTCGTAATTAATTGTATTGAAAGCCAAAGTCCAGTTGATACTACCTACATGGATTTAAGTTAGCCATTTAACTCAGTTTGCCACAACATACTGATTAACAAACTTGAAAGTTTTGGGATTCACTCAAATCTCCTTCAATGGATATCCTCCTTTCTAACTGATAGGGTCCAAAAAGTCATAATTGGCAATCAAACCTCGAGATCTATTAGATATACCTCAGGAGTTCCCCAGGGTAGTCATCTTGGTCCGCTTTTATTTATAATTTTTATCGACGATATTTTTTAAAATATAAAATTCAGCCAATGTCTCCTATACGCTGATGATCTTAAATTATTTTTGAAAGTGACTTTTATTTATGACAGCTTTAAACTTCAATCGGACCTTGATACCTTATCTTCCTGGTGTAATGTAAACTGCTTAAAACTTAATGTAAATTTTTTTTTAGTTGATATCTTTGCATCTGTTGAGTCTGAACTCGTAGATTAAATAAATAAATTTATAAATAGACTAGACACTTCTGTATTCGTCTATTTATTTAGGATAATGATAACATGAAATTGACACTAGCCATGAAAAGCTTTCTACAAAGGTATTAGGATAATAATGGATCTCTTAGGCCATATTGTTATTTTCCTTTTACTTGACAACCATATTCATATTACATATCATTTTTTTATAACTTATTTCTTAAAATCTGTAAGGCTTAAATGCTCTTTTGTAAAATATTTAAATAAATTGCCATTAAAAGAATATAATCGGAAAGCTTGTTTTTAATAACCCAAACCATTTTATTGTGTTTTCTAATGGCCACTTTAATTCCATCATTTTATCCCAAAAGCAAATTTATTTCCTGAACAAATGTTGAATAATTCATAAGGCGGATTATTTATAGTGTTTATCATCGCCAAGCATAAATATTTTTTAATAAAATATGTCCTTGTCCTAGCCGAAAGCATTTCATAAGGGATGGAAGGCAGACTGTCTGAATCATCCTGGGTATATTTATTCTTACATACTAATATACTCCTGAGATATACTCCTAAATTATTACTTGTTGCGATGGTGGTGTAGTGTTATCCTGATATTTATGGTGTAAAAAATATTATGTTTGCGTCATAAAAATCTGCAAGAAATTCTCTGCCTGTTATATGGTTTACTTTTGTTACACAGAAAAAGTGATAGACTGTTTCAATCAATTCACCTCATTTTATTTCAAAAACAAACAATAATATTTTCTTTAAAAGAAAGTTAAAAGTTGTTCGACATGAATACGCTCTAAATTCTTGATACCAGCTATCTTAAAGGCTATCTAATATAGTCAGCTGAAGGTCAAACTTTTGTTGAACAAAATGTGCAAAGGTCGGATAAACCCTACAGAAAATATTGCTCATGTTGGCAAATTCAAAGAATCGATTCTGTGAACTTCATTAAAATGTTCGGTTTATTGGGGGACCTGGCCCGTGAAACCCTAGAATAGGCAAAGACGAGGACACTATTACACTATTAATTTCAGCCACCTATTAATAAAATTAATAATAATAATGGAATGATGAGTCGCATAGTTTTTTCAAACAAAATGAGCTTCAAAAGAGTATGGATTTTTAAAGCCCAAAAGCTAAATTGTCTTATTTTGTTAAAAATATAATTCTAAAACCTCATTTTTCTGCAACAAAATCCGTATTTAATCTCTTAAGCATTTTGTGCGTGCTAATTAATGTAATCTGATTTTAATTACATCCGCTTGAGTGCATCAATTATGTACCCATTGACAAACCCAACAAAAGCGTCCATCAAAATTGTATAATGCTTCATTGTCTAAATTCATCCGTCTCCGTATTCTGGTCTAAAGATACTTAAAAAGAGACTATGCTTAAGGCCGAACGCATGTGGTTGATGGTGTTTAGCATTCAAAAGCCAGTCTCCCTTTGGCATTATATATTTTGTCTGGGGGTATCTTTATGTTCTTTTTGAGAGATTTTCACTTTCAGATACAAAGATACATAAACGGGCAACTGATTGTAATCGATATAGCATGAGTCTACTTACACTGCACTTCATCATTTTTATCACCGCACATCGCTTTTCATTCGACGCGATTTCATCACAGCATCAGCAGGGTTTTGAATATCCTTGAAGATGCGAAGTTAACAAAAAACTGTCCATTCATCTCAAATTGTGTTGGTTGATGGTTTTGGAGAAATTCATTAACTTACATGAGTTTCTATTTTTTTTTTGTTAGGAAGGATGTTTTACTTGTGTAAAGGTTAAGAGAAACGACAAAGAATTAAGGATATTTCATGCTGCTGTTCCTGGTAATGGGGTGTTTATTATTACGTTGAAGATTATGATGATGATTTGGTATGGTAAGTTAGACCAAAAATGGTAACAGTATTTCAATTTATTTTGTTGAAAAGAGATACTCTTTTGATTACCATACTTAAATTTATACCTTCAAAGGATTCCTTTAGAAGGAATACGTATTTTTTCATAAGTTCTTAGAAATTTCTAGTAATAAAAGTTTTCAGTTAATCCTTGTTCTTTACAAAACAATTCTTAATCTTAATGATCAATTTTTTATTTGCTCAAAGCTGAGGTAAATGAAAGTTGGCTTAATTTCAAGTTTGACATCTGTCAAAATTTCAGGCCTGCTTTATGATGAAAAAAATAACCAATAGTAAGGCTTCGTGTTGTAATTTAAAATGGAAATGGAGATTAAGCTTTAAATGACGAAAGGACAATACCGTAATATACAGTGGACTTACGTCCGGACCGCAATTGTCCGATGAATTACATCATGAAGTTTTACAGAACAAGCAATAGGTACAATTTCAATGCATTTAAAGAATTAAATGAAACGAATGATCCGCTGTTGTATTGGCTGCAGAAATTTGTTTTTTTACATTCTTATTGTTCTTATGATGGAACTGGAGAACTTATTTCATTCACGGTCATAGTTTCGTGACTCCGTACTTAGCAACGATTTGTTCTCTTAACGCTGCTTCATCTATGATTCCATATGTATTACATTATAGAACCAAGTCTAGTTGCCATAACGAACAACCTCTATTTCTTAAGAAGCATCATGTTGGAAATCAATATTTCCAATATCCTAGTTGACATTCCGACTGTCTCCAATTCGCCTTAATATTTCCATTGATTCTCTCCAGTTTGCAGAAACATATTGAACTTGAACTACAACTAACGGCAAAGGTACAGTTACAACACAAGAATCACAAGCAAAAGCAGAGCCCCTGAACTATGCCTTTCCTCATCAACAATAAGTTAGTTTTTAGAATTGTTAATGAATATTGGTAAGCATATCTTCTGATAAATATACTCTGTTCAATTTATATTTTCAGTACAGGCCTTATGGAAAAGAGCTTTCAAACACACTGGCACCTGCAACCTGCAAGTGCTTGCATCGTACTCAACTTAAAAAAATTGCCACTTAAATATAAAAGAGAACCCTGAAATACATTGAAATTGTTGTTGTAATATTTCATTTAACCAAAATACATTCCACCACGACCTGTCTGCTCCCCAGCTGCGAGGAGACTGACTACTGAAGAGTTACCATTCGCCATTATTGAAAATTATAATACCTTTTTCTTTTTTTTTAATGAAAGTTTCAGAATTGAAGCTTTCTTAGAGCGAATGAGAGCATATTTTAAATTTAAAGAAGAAGATGTTGTCGCTAAGTTTTTTTTGCTTACATCTTTTTGTTTTTATTTTTCTTTACAAAAAAACGGTTAAAATAAATATACATAATGCAATATTTGTTGGCAATTTTTGTTTTTCTTGCGATTACAGGTACTTTAATGCAAGTTATGCATTCGTAAACAAAAATAAATTGAGATAATAATCAAACATGACATTACGGTTGAGAAACGTACTTGAGTTACTGGAAAATTATGTTTGTCTGGCTTAGTCCATCGTCTTCAAATTTATAACATAAGATTATTTTCACATTCTACAGAGGCCTTATTTAAATTTTTTTTAGCTGAAATATTAACGGTACCTGTCATATAACCGTAAAGTAAAGCTTATTTTTCTCGAAAACGGCTCCGAGGGTTTGTAAAAAAAATCTGTGTACTTTTGAAGGTGTGGTTTATATTTTGGTGAAATAAAAATATATAAGTTGGTGGTTACAATAAAAATTGTTATTCAGGAAGATGTAGGTAGCCTAAGTAATTTTACTTCAAAGTATTTTCGAATATTGTTGTTAAAAAGCCATTATATTTAAAAACCGTTTCTAAGATTTTGAAAAAAAAACGGCGTTCAAATTGTTCCGCTGAAAACTATTTTACGTATTTTTTTCGACCAAGTCAACATAAAAACTTTGAAATTTCCTTAATATTTTTAAATTTTATTTGAGCTGTGACCGTCGTGCAATTTATTTAAGGAAGAATTTCTATTTGAGCAAGTTTTTGTTTGAATAAACAGTTGGTAAGCGTTCCTACATTACTCTGAGAATTACACCTATTTATAATGCCCAGTATGGCAGCCATTTGAGAGCTTTAAAATGGAGATAGCTTATTGAAATCCATAACAGTAAGAGTGGAAGGCAAATGTCCTATCTTCTTTGTACTGAAAATATAAATTGAACAGAGTATAGTTGCTCTTTTCTTGACATGTCGCAGTTCCTGATGAACAGCGTAGTTTGCATCAGCAGCTAGTGCTCAATACATATATTGCTTCTACCTCCCGATACAGACTCTGCTTACAATTGAGCAAAATCGTCCTAAATTGTAGATAAGGTTTTGAAAACACATGGTTTTTTTAAACGCTTTTCGAAAAAAAACTTATCCTTATATAAACAAACTCTTGCACTGTGTACTCCATGTTCGTTATAGTGCGCTTCTTGAATACGAAAGCCAATTGTAGTTTCTGCTTTTTCTTATACGCTCCAATCATGTTTAATCTGTTCAACATCAGTTCGTTTAGTCTGCCATAAAATGTTTCCTTGAAAGGAGCCATTTCCACACCATGAAAGTCGGCTAATATAGCTTTATATCCTTAAATTAAATGTCTAAAAACCCTGGTCTTATTTTTATCCAGAAATGTCAAATAGAATCATTGACAGGCAATTAGTTCTCCATAAAATTCCTATCAAATTAATATTAATAATCTTCATTTAATCCCTCACTTCAGAGGGTACTCAGTGTTGCTCCATAGTGTGGTGCTTGCGCTTGGTTTAGTATGCCCCTCCAGCTGGCTCGATCTCTAGCCTGCCTTCTCTAATATCGCACTCCAAGCAGTGGAAAGTTTCCCTCTACCTGATTACTCTATCGCAGGTGAGGTATACGTATACTGGATAGTGTATACATCAAGGGAGCTTTCATCCAACTGGGTAAGAGTCCTTCTTTTGCACCACCGGGGATAATGAGTTATTTGTATAGTTCCTTCTTGATAGGGCTTTATTCCTCAAATTACTTACAAAGGCTCAAGGAAACGGCGATTAGCCAGAGTTTGATTTTTGCGCTCAAGTTGTTCCCTGTGTTTAGAGCTATGCTCAAGTAGACAAATTCACCGACTACTTCGAAGTTATACATTTATCATTTATCAATTATCACGCTCTGACGAAGTCTGCGGTGGGATTGGACTTTTGTTGATGAAAGCATATGAAGGGTCTTCCAATAGGGACTTCCACACTTTGTCAGTTGATAGCGGCAATCTTGTTGATACATCTTTTAAATTAGATGTCATTTATTCAGTCTGATTTGCCAAATCACAAAGATGGATATAGCGTTTAACAACACTAGGCAAATGATAAAAATGTTTATCAAAATGGGTGCTCTGCTCAGCCAACGTTCCGCGTTCAACCAACACCCGCTCGTCAAAAAAACCAAGATCTGCCATGAACATCACCCCGTCCCTGAGAGTCTGCAGGAGAATCCGAGGCAGTCGATTTCGCGTCGCTCCCAAAAACTCGACATTTCACAGACCACAACTTGGCGAATTTTTCGTCTTGACTTGGGCCTGCACCCGTGCCAAATTCAACTGACCCTGAAGCTGAAGGTAAATGACCATAGACAATGAATGCGAATAGACTACAAACCACAGCGGCCCTCAAAGCCAACATAATCAAATGCTATCGGCTTAATGAAAAACCCTTTACTTTGTATATTTCTGGTTCATCATCAGTCCTATTTTGCTTGCTGCTGACTCTATGGAAGCGAAAGCACCGTTTGTTCTTCGTATTACATCAATAGCCGTGTTTTTTGGGAAAGCAGCCGCCTGTTGTCTTATGTCCCAGTGCAACCTTGCAACCTTCCAAACAATGCAAGATAAAACGATCATTCACAAAAGACCGTCGACCAGTGAGTCTAAAAAATATTTACACACAAGATACAACCAAAAAGAGGATCGAACACAAATAAATCCAACAAATAAATGCGTATCTATAGATTCTAACACGTCTAAGTGACACCTTGCAACCTTCTCAAACAATGTAGCATAAAACGATCATTCCCAGGCGTTTGAAAATTGGTGCTATGGAAATATGGTATCTGTAGCATGATACAAGTCTTATACCATACTATTGTGAATGAAATCTTGTTGTGTCGAACATGCAATCCGCAGCCAAATTCAACATCTACTTTTTTCGGCAGCTGGTTGTTGTATTTGTAGTGTGGGTAAAATCTTGCTTCGCTACGGATAAATTTCCCAATAAAACACGGCTAATGTCGTTAGAAAACTGAAGTGATTTTATTGATTTATTAAAGACTAGCTTACCCACACTGCATTGCTCGGATATACCCGATTGTGATTAAAATAGCTTTTATTAGTTCTTACAAAATTAACTATTCACTAAGTAAGAATCTTGAAAAAAAAGTCCCCAGTGCTACCAAGTTTTAGTTACTACTTAAAACATCATCAGCTATCTACCATTGAAGGTCCCACAAAATCTGTGCATAAATAAGAATGTTCGAAGAAAGAGTGGACTTAGTTACACATTAATACATCAGCTATCTGCCTGCGAAAGTCCCGTTAAAATTAGGGCATAAATAATAATTAAAAAAAGGTCTTCAGCGCCACCAAAAGGCAATTGAAAATAGCCTTACTTAATTCTTACAATATCAGCTTTCTGTCTTTGAAAATCCCGTCGAAATCGGTAATAATATATATATATAATAATAAATAAGAATTTAAAAAAAAACACCTCAGCGCCATCTAGTGGGTAATTTAAATAGCCCTCGTTACTCCCTAGAGCATCAGCAATCTGCCAGTGAAAGTACTGTCAAAATCGGTGAAGCCGTTCCCGAGATTAGCCGGAACAAACAGACAGGCAGACATAGAGACAAACATTTAAGAAATTATGCTTTTGTTACAAGTAGGTACCACATATTTTCATATGCATCTTGTAAAAAGCTATTTTTGGATATTAAAAACAGACATTTCATTTTTGTTTATGTGTATCGAGATTGCCGGATGTGCTTGCTTGGTATCAGTTTAGCAGGAATTCCAAAACTAGACATGGCTCATTTTTGATCGTAGATTTACCAGGTCCAACCGGCTGGACAGTATTTTGTGGATCGGGCAGAGTACTTTTGGAGAAGTTTCCCGCTCTTTTCCGTTAAAATTTTAATTTTCTCTGCGTGGTTGTGGATCGCCTAACAGCCTCCAAGGATATTTGTTCACGAAATTTAGCACCAAACGACCATCTGGTCATCTCCTTGTGCCCTTGGGGATGTCATGACGAGGGAATCGCGTGCTGCTTGTGTATGTTTTTCCCGCTGCAAAATAGATGTGATTGTGTCCGTTTCCGGAGGTGGTTTCGCATAGAACATTCCGTTTGTACCCTACCAATGTTTGCGTTAAGATCCCCAAAAAAATTTAAATGTCATTTTTGGAGCAATGCTCGTTTGTTTTGGCAAGGACCTCATAAAAACTTTTTTTGTATGCGTTGTCTTTCTCTTCTGTAGGAGGATGGGTGCTAATAAGGGTTAAATGATGTGATTTCTATTAATACGAATCGTCGGAATTCTCTCGCGTACTTCGCGAATACTTAGGTTCCAAAAAAGCAGCAGTTCCCAGCAAGATGGCATTTTACATAGAAGAAATCGCAGTTTTCATCTTTTCTGAGGCCCGTTCCAGAATTGTTACATGAACTTCGCGTGCATACATGTACATCATTGTCCGTTTTTCGTTTGCGGTGGGAGGGGTCGTCAATATTATTGGTTTGTTCACCCGAAGCATATCTTTATTTGTTTTTCATCACAATGACCGACCGCTTCTGAGGCTTGGTGCAAGAACAAATAGATTGTTTTGGGTTGGATCTTCAGAGAACATCTTTTCTCCTGCTCCAAGTTCCTGAGAAGTTAACACAGACATCTACAACCCATTCATCCGATGGATTCAATCATCTTCTTTAGTTCACCTTTCAGTTATCCAGCGGGAAACGCATGGAAGTCAGATTGGCCCACGAATAGAATAGAATAGAGATAAATAATATGCTGGTAAATGGTGGTGTCCTTGCGTCTCCTCTCGTATTAGGTCGTGCCTTGAGAAGAAGAAATTTTCTTGAATAAATGACTTGTTTAGTTCTTTCCACAAATTATGTAATATAATGGTACAAAAATGTGGGTAATTCCCATATATGACATCATCTGATTTCTGTCTTGTTTTTCGTTGTCCTTTTTTTTCCTGATACCAACCTTGGTATCTTTATGTCATATCCCTACTCCGAACTATAATATTTCTTCCAAATCTAATAACTTCATTCACAACAAAAAATGTAATAAAACCATATCCTTTGCCTTAACTTCCAAGGACTTATTTCACAACAACAATAATGAAGTACAACATAAATGGAAATAAGGGTTCCACAATATATACTCCTAATCCCCCAAGCTCCAAAATTCAATCGATTGCGCTCTATCAATGCTCGTTTCATTGGGAGCATTTGAATTTCATATTGCAAGGAAGCTAACAACATCAGGACTATGACTATGATACCGTTAATAGGATGCTCGAACTGCTCATTGAGAGCTCTTGTCGAAGTTAATTGAAAAAGGAATGCTGCAACACCATCGCTTCCTTCGATATCTATCTGCTCCACACAGAGGGTTCCAGGACCAATATAAAAAAAATAAGTTCCCTGTCTTCTGTGTGGGTGTGTTGTGCGTATGATGTAATATTATTCAGATACACAAATGTTTGAAGGGTGAACGTTTTGGAATTCCAAGAACGACATTATTCCTTCTCAATGTATCTTAAAATTAAAAGAAAAAAAAAATTCCTAGCTATCGATTTCTGTTTTCGTTTTTTTTTTAGAAGATCACGTATAAAATTAAGATGAATTTCTTGTGAAAGGACATGACGCGCGTTTTTTTCTCTTTGACTTTGTTTTATTTTTCTTCAAAGGCGTTTAAGTTTTTTCCTTCTTTTTTTTAACTTTTTATTGGGAGTAACTCGAGCCGCAAATATTCAATTTCAAATAATTGCATTTCAATTTGTTTGAATTTTATTTCATTTATTGGTTTCGCGTTCGTTAAGCTAGAGGATTGGGAGTTACGGTACGTGAGAGGAAAGTTTTTTCGAACATTGTGAATTAATATAAGACGATTGCAAAAATTAAATTAACAGTAGGTTGGTTAGGAACGCCAAGTCTTGTAAAAAAAACGTTTGAATTTTTTTCAAGTGAAACCTTTTTTTGAAATAATTTCTTGGGTAACATCTTTCTAATCTCTCGTTTGAATAAAACACTCCTTATCTCTCTTGGATTTATACATAGACCAATTAGCCCTGTTTCTTACTCTGTGGTCTCAATTGAATTCAATTTTCAATTTATTGAGAAGAACAAGGTGTGTACCAATAAGACGTAGTCTTTTATAGTACATGTGCAATTGGTAGATTTCACATACAATAATAAATAGTAATACAAATTATATAAATTAAAAATGTTAACATAAAAAAAAAACAAAATAAAAAAAAATACAATAAAAATAATACAAAATTATAAACAAAAAAGAGAAAACTATTGAAGTAAAGAAGATTGAGAAGTAGAAGATTAAGAAGACTAATAGAAGAAAGTAATAGTAATAATAATGTTGTTGATAATTTATATATATAAATTCAAATGAAGAGTTTTTGAATTTGTCACCGTTAATTAATTCTTTTACCGTGATTGGGAAGGAGGTCCAGAGTCTTACAGCATGGAAAAAGAAGAGACGAGAGGAGTTTAAATAATTATAAGTGGGCACAGTATATTTCTTTTTCTGCTGGATTGGGCTAGTTGAATTTTTTCAAAGAGGTATGCTGGGGATCTGCTATTAACCAGGCTGGTTCTGTCAATACCGGAGTTTCATGAATTCCTTTCTTGTTTGTGGTTTTTCCGATTTTCCTCTGTAGGATTGGCTTTGTAGGATCGGAAACTTACTTCTTTGAGCCTGATAGCTTCTTTGCACTCAGAATTAAACCGGGGCTTTTCCTTAGGCTCGATGCTTTTTACTCTGTTAGGAATAAAAGCATGCATCCCTTGAAGAATCACATTTGTGATCATTTCAGCTCTGGCATCAATGTCACTATCGAGGAATCATAATGACCAGTTCAAGTTTCGGAACAAAATATTCAGGCCGTCCCAGTTGGTTTCCTGGTAGGAAGTTTTTCTTTAACTGGATGGGTGGAGGATGAAAAATTAGCTGAAATGACACAATGGTTTGAAGTGCCAAATGGAGAAGTTACACTAATGGTATATTTATCAGGGTGAGAAGTAAGAAACAAGTCAAGAGCATGGGCGGCTTGCCCAGCAACATCCGGTACACATCGATCAATTGGGTAAGGTGATGTAACCCGGCAAAGAGCTCGACATACCTTCCTTCGGGTGTTGTCTGACTAGAATAGCGGAGCCAATTGGAATTGTGTACATTGAAATCGCTCGCAATAACGATTTCAGAGGACAAAGGGAAACAATTTTCGAGATGGAATCAGACAGCGCATGAAAGAAGAAATTATTTCATCATCATCATGGAGTGTCGATCTTAAGCTCGTAGAGGCCGGACGTCGAGGTGCGCGCAAAAATAATTAAGCAAAAGTCAAAAAAAATTGCGCATTGTTATCGCGAATGTAAAAAAAAAAAAAATAATACACACTCGTTAAAAAAACCGAAAAAACTCTCGCGTGTGCTGTAATAATAATAAATATATCCACTTACGTCGTTGGAGGAAAGAAATAGATGCCCATTCGCGCTGTGGAAAAAAATATGTGCTTAGCTGCCTCTTTCTTATCTACTGTAGGCATCGTATGACCATCTAATGCTTGCGGTAAATGGATAAGGGCATCTCAGTTTGTCTTATTGTGCTGCATATTGAAATTGAATTTTTAAACGCAAGCTGTCTTATGGGCATAACACCTAAGAAAGTTTGTTTATTACAGAGATTAATTTGGATTTTCACTGCATGGTTCGACTTAGTCAGAATTGTGTTTTGTGTGGAAGTATTTTTAAATGGTAAGTGATTTTTGTGTCGTGTATTCCAATGATCGTGGTATAAGAAAGAATTTCTTTCACCTGTACGTCTACACTGTTCAATACAGGCCAGCTGTTTTGGCATTAAGTGAAACCCAGGTTGGAGTAAATACTGATTTATCAGAGTTTGTTCTATATGGGTATAGCTTGGTGCCATTACTCTTTTCCCATCATGGTCTCGTGGTCTATGTTAGGAATGATATTGCTTGCCAGAGCCTTCCCCAAACTTGCTCGCCGCCAATTTCGCTGCCAGCTCAACGCTGCCGCATAGCAACGTTGCCCCTCCTGTACTTGAGAATGTAAATTTTTCCATGGGACAGATTTTTTTCCGCACTCGTACAGTAGCAAGAGTTTTCAAAAATCTCAATATACACAAATCCGCTGGCCCGGATGGTATACCCCCGATTCTTCTGAAGAGGTGTTCTTCCACACTGCCAAAGCCACTGCGTAAGCTTTTCCATCGCTCCTACTCTTCTGGAATCTTTTCTAGAAGATGGAAAACAGCAGTTGTCCAGCCTGTCCCTAAGAAAGGAGACCCATGCTCCCCCTCCTCCTACCGACCCATAGCACTGACATCCCTTCTTTCTAAGGCCATGGAAACACTGATTAACCGTCAGCTTAAGGAATATCTCGAAGATCGAAAGCTTCTCCATGACCGTCAGTATGGCTTCCGCAGCAACCGTTCCACTGGTGATGTGATGGCATATCTCACCGAACAGTGGAACAAATCTTTACATCGCTTTGGTAAAAGTAAGATTATTGCTCTTGATATCTCCAAGGCTTTTGATAGAGTTTGGCATGAAGCTCTCTTATCAAAAATGCGTGCTTTTGGGATCGATAATACTCTTGTTCGTTGGATTAGAAGCTATCTTCTGGACCGTTCAATACAAGTTGCATTGGACGGATTCAAGTCTGATTCCCACAAAATAAATGCTGGTGTGCCCCAGGGCTCTGTTCTGTCTCCGACTCTTTTCCTCATTTTTATAAATGATCTTCTGTCTGTTACTTCTAATCCACTTAACTGTTTTGCTGACGACTCTACCCTCAGCTTTTCATATTCGTTCGATAATTCACGTCCTTCGCCTTTGGACGTACAATTGCAACGGTGCCGTATGTCAAGCTCATTAAACTCCGATTTATACAGCATTGTCAAATGGGGTAATAGGAATCGTGTGGAGTATAATGCTTCGAAAACTCAATGCTGTCTTCTGTCGTTAAAGCTAAACATACCCCCAATGCCATTGTCCATGAATGGCACTTAAATCGAAGAAACCGAAAAGCTCTCAGTACTCGGTATGTGTGTCAACGACGACCTCCGTTGGAACGACCATATATTTGAGATCTTTAAGAATGCTGCTAAGTGCTTAGGTTTTCTGTATCGGTGTAAGAAGTATTTTTCCTCATCTGATCTGGCTACAATCTATAAAGCGCTTATACGCCCTAAACTCGAGTATAACTCTCACCTCTGAGCAGGTGTTTCGCAAACATCGCTACACTTGCTTGATAGAATACAAAATCGAGCGTTAAGATTGATAGGAAATAGAACTGCCGCTGAAACAATTGCCCCTCTCGAACACCGACGCAATGTGTTATGTCTGTCCTTATTTTATCGTTTCTTTTATACAAAATGTTCACTCGAAGTAGCCAGTTGCATTCTTCCCCTTAAAAGTTTGTCCAGTAATACTCGTGTTGCAAGGAATGCTCATCAGTTCACCCTTGAGCCCAATTTCGGACGTACCGTGAAATATAGGGATTCTTTTTTTAGCCGAACAACACGGATTTGGAATGGTTTACCCGGCGAGATTTTCCCTTGCCATTTTTATCTGCAAACATTAAAAACCAATGTTAATCGACACCTCCTATCTCTCCCCTCCCTATCTTCCTAATGCCCGCGCAGTGTGTAACATTAAAAGGGAAACAAGTAGTCCCTTGTGCGCGCGTTAATTATAAAAAAAAAATCGATGTTATACAGTCTGCAGAGGTGGTTTCTCCATATTTTCAGCATCGAATACGATTCTTTAGCTTTGACATTTTCTTTTCACCTTTTTGTAAAACTTTGGATGTCATTCCTGCAGTTGCAGCTCTTCATTTCCTCAATCGTGCGATTCCCATGCTCCTTTTTTTCTTTCTGAGAGGCCGGTATTTTATTCCTCCACTGCTCGTAGAGTCCTCGAGCCCAGTACATTTCTGGTCCCTCTTCTTGGCGTTTATCTATATATCCGCATCCGTACCTTGACTTGAGGCAGTGGTCCAAATCAATGGTTGCCCCTGATACTGGAGCTATCCCTGGCTTCGATCGCAATGTGGTTACTCTGTTTGATAGTTGATTGATCCAAAGTCCTCCTAGTCCCTTTGTAAGTGTTAACGTGAGCAAGCTACGTACTATCTATTAAAAATATTTCGGCCCGCAGCAGGGTCAATTGTATCATTTCCACGTGTTGTTTAACGCTATATCCGTCAATGTTTATTTGGCAAACCAGACTGAATAAATGACAGCCAATTTGACAAATGTTGCTTCAACAAGATGGCCGCTGTCAAAATTTGGAAGTCCCTATTGGAATACCCTTTAAATGCGAATTGCTGTGAGGCGCTTGTTCACATATTTGAAACTCAAGACCTCTAGTCTGAGTTTTCCTCCAACGACGATTCCACAAATAGTATTCGTTTCTTCCCTTAAAAGTATTTCCTTAAAGAAAAATATGTGAACAAGGCTCAGAGGTGCAAAACAATCGTCACCGTGTTGCAGTTCTTCTGAAAGTTTGCAAACCCTTTCTTATTTGTTTCTTACAAAAAAATTAATTATTCATATAAAATCGTCTTCGCATGTCAGTAAACAAATATTTTGAATAAAAATACTGAAATCTTCCCATTCTTCAACGTCACGTCACAGAGTGCTCCAATCTTCTTCTTATACGTTAAACCTTAAGTTCTGCAAAATCATTTCCGTAGTTTTTAATATTAGCCCCCAAGAAATAAAGGAAATCCAATACCATTCTGTTTGCCAAAGCTGCCTGGGCAAACATCGAACGTCGTCGGCGGGCGGCATTCATCGTTCAAGCTTCGATCTATTACTTCTGTTTGTTTACGCTCCATGACTATATACAATACCGTGTGTATGAAAGTCGGCTATTATCCTCGATACACTCATACACATTTCTGTTGCTGTCTAACTGTATCAAAGTTTTTATCTGTCATTCAAAGGACGAGTAGCAATAACAAGCACTCAACCCCCAACCTGTGAGCAAACACCCCAAAACGAGAAAAGTCTGAGGATTCAGAGATTTCACTTTGATTTGACCTAAGGGCATCTTAGTGAGTGAACCAGCAAAAAAATAATATTGTTGCTATTTGCAGCTTATGTGTGGGAGGAATTGTGTTTGCCTTACACCCCAGCACTTGAGCTTCCGAAAATAGCTGAAACCGATATTTCAAAATAAAAAACACTCATTAAAATATCTCCCGATGGAATTATTGCTTTTTTTAATTATTTGAAGTGACTAAAAAAAAAACACATTTCGAAATGAACAACTCCCACCCACTGTGGAACTCATCCTCCTGCTCTATTCATTGCGGTCATTATAACAAGGATGCATAGAATTTCAAACTGATGACACAACCACAAAAATATCACATGGGTATTATCCCGTGTGCGTATTTTTTTCTCTCTTCCTTACAATAATTCCTTTCATTATAAACGGCTTAACATATTTCCCCAGGGACATCAAAGCTCCTCTCTCATTTCCATGACATATGTTTGTCGTCATCAAAAGTTCGTACAGATAGATAGATAGAAGGTTTTGCAAATCCTTTAGGTTCTTTATTTCGTGGGTTGCTTTATCCTTTTCGCAGATGGCAATCTCTCAATCGATTACGATTTGGTGTATTGTACCAGGACCAGGAGCAAAGCCCATTGAAAAGGCTCAGTTTCGTCAAAGAAGTTTTAATTAAGATTTTCAACAACTTTGTAATTTTTTTTGTGTCTCGAAAAGCTTCGTGGAACTGAAGTTTGTCAATAAATTTAAACAAAAAAAAAACATTAAAGTCACGTAAAGTTACAGAAGGTAATGTTGGGTGGCAAAATTATACGGAAGTGTCCTTATTCGGCATCTTATTCTATACAGGATGCTGTGATTGAGGAGTATTATTGTCCTTCTTTTTGTTCTCTTACGGCAGTTGATTTATGTGGGACAATGGGTGAAGAAGTAATTTTGTTCATTTCCTTAATAGAATTTCTTATCTGTGATTATCACCTTAACGGCTTAAGCTGTCTTCATTGGCACTTCTTTCTTTGGATTTCATTGTTTAGCCGACCTGAGGGGGACGCATTAAGGTGATTACTGGAAAGGATGTTTTTTTTGTCATTTTCTTCTGTTTTCCAACAGTTTGACCCTCATTTTTCTTACTTTTATTTACTAGTAAAAACACATTTTTTTGTCTTTTTAAATGGTATTTGTCAAAATGTGTTTAAGGCTAAGCCGGAGTTTGTGAAATGGCTTAACTTTTGATAGTTAACTTTATCACTGGATGAATTATTTTGAGTCTTTTATAAGATATTCGTCTTTAATTTCAGAACATACATAGTTGATGATGATGATTTAACTTTTTTGACGTGATAACGTCTTATAAATTGATGACAGGCTACACGTACGAAATAACATGCCTCATGTTGATAAGACTCATCATGATAAGACTCATGCTGATAAGACTCATCACTCATGCTAACCGCGATACTTTGGTTCTTTCAACCAAAATCGATCGCAAGCACCAGGCGAACATGAAAAAGAACAAGCGCAAATTCCCAAAATAATTCCAATCCAATTAAAAAAAAAACAAGAAGAAAAAAAGAAATACAAAATAGGCGGAGTTTTGTTAAAGTAGAAAGTAGGTGTAGATATTGGGGTGTGTGTGTGTGTAGATTTAACGAGAGGATTTGTGTGGGTATGAGTTAACGGGCTGTATGTTGGTGTTGCTGCCATCAATGTTTTCTTATGACGGTATCACGTAAAATTATAGTCCGTTAATCGACTTAACCGACAACCAACTCTTTTTTTAAATAAGGAATATTATTATCATCATCATGACCGGTAACCGGTCAAGGTTTCATTCAACAAATTCTTCCATACATCTCTACTGCTGGCCGACGCGACGGACACCATTCAATTTAGTGCCCATAGGCTTCGGGCGTCCGGCTCTACGCAATCCTGTCAAGGTCTGCCACGCGTTGCCTTTACTATACTATACTAATATTATAAAGAGGAAAGACTTGAAAAATTCTTTCACTGTTGGAAACCTACACTATATCCAGGTGACACAGGCTATATTATATTTTAAAAAAATTAGGGATCCTTACTTTGCAAATAAAATGGGCCACAGCAACGCTTGGCCGGCTCTACTAGTACGAGATAAGTTCCCAGCCCACCGGAGAACACCGAGCTTAATTTTGTCCTAAAAAGTAGATTTCAAACAATTCATACAATTCATGCTAATTGGCGGTAAACTGTAAGTACCCTTGTCTCCTACAGATTCACAACACCCACATAAAAATGGTTGAGAATATAAAGTTACTATAGGCCTTGGCTATAGTATTTAATAATTTTTTTTTAATTAAAGGATTGCACTACCTCAAATTGATGCTCCACTAACCTGCTTGTTGGACCAAAACTTCTCGCAGACGCAGTCACTATACATATACTTAGTTTTTTCTTCATTAATATGCAACACCAGATTTAGTGCCGCCTGCTAGATCCGAATGAAGGAGTCCTGTCCTTTACAGCATGTTGACTTTTGCCGATAACGTTGAAGTCGCCTCGAAGGCCAGTATCGGGCTGGACTTGGTGGTGATAGTATGGTATGATAGTCCCTCTTGTTGACGTACCAGAGTCACGGATTGCTTTCTCCAACTCCAGGTTGAAGAGAATGCCAGCCAGATGTACTCAACAAAGATATAATATCGGAAAAATAAGTTTCAAACGAAAAACCCCCCATGCTCCCTATCCACATAAAATCAGGTCTAGTGAAAAACTGCCAAGTGTTCACTCGAAAGACCTCTGAATCCTGAAAGCATATGTAATTACCTTTCATTTGATACCAAATTCATCCTTTAACTCGATGAGTGCAAAGGTTACAAAAAATCAAACACTTTAATGACCCCTCCCTACACTTTCAAGAGGAAGACCTGTGTTTTTTTTTTATACTAATTGAGACTTGGACCACCATGGCAAAATTGTTCTTTAACTCGATGAGTACACAGTCAGCCCAAAAACGTGCCCTATTTTGCCCTCCCACGCCAATCGCACCAGGATTAGGACTGGAAGACCTGGCGTTTTTACACCTACTCCGCTGCGCGCCGTCCTGGTGCAACCACATGTTCTGATAGTTCTGTAGCGATCGACATTGACGGTAACCACCGCACCAATGTGGTTTTTTTGAAAATATACGGACCAATTACAACGCCGGCACAAAATCCAGACCAAACAGTAACTTTTGGAGGATGCATTGTCACCTGGTTAACCTCTTGTTGGTAGGTATACAGCAATTGTGTTTGTTAACACATTCATACATAAAATTTGGATTCTCTTACAAACGCTCGGAAGCGCGATCAGCGAACAAACGGCTTTATCTATGGTCGTGATTCATACATTTTTATCTTCTGGGTCAGTTGAAACTTCTATATAAGTGTAGACCCAGCGCATAATTTTCCAAATTGATATCTGCGTAAGAACGAGTTCTTGTGCACGGCAAATAATCGACTGCTTGGTGTTCACTTGTACACCTTCATGAATCGCGGGATTGATCTCGGCCGATGGCCAAGGATGCAGCGTCCAATAAAAGGAAGTTCTAGTCCAATATTGTGTTCACGCGAAAGTATTTATTTGACATCAATTAAATCCCTACTTTCATGTTTATAGTATGCAACTAGCTGACACCACGGCTTTTTTTTAACATACGTTAAATACCTTTCATTTAATCTTCAGTTTTAAGATAAAGTCTTCACTTAAGAAATAAAATTATAATAAAAGATGATAGTGACTTCAAGAATACTAAAATGGCGATTTGTGTGCATCAAACTATACCAGCATACCTGGTATTTCAGTGTATCATTACATTTCTCTATAAAATATAGCTCGTAGTGAATCGGTGTTATCGTAGCTTTAAGAAGTAAAATAAAAACTTACAATTCCTACGCCATCTGTTTTAGAATAGAAGTACGCAATAATAACACTATGTATGGCGTTGATGTAAAAAAAAAAAAAACAAATAAGTACGTATGGTAAAGTTCTCTGTCATTTTTCCTGTGCGGTAAGTACATTTTTTCTTTGGCCAATTTACAAAGTTTAAGTTGATATATTAAAAAAAATGTGTTCTATGTGTTACTCGAGCAAATGTCCTATAAAGTAAAAAAGGGATTGTTCAAATTCGTTTTGTCGTTCTCGCGTGATGCGCGGTCAGACAAAACTGCTTCAATTTTATTATAAAGGGTGTTTTTATTAGACGTGTGGTTTTCAATCTGGCAATACTTTTTTCGGTGGTAGTCTTTTTGACAGCTGTCACTTGATTTATGCTCAACTTGGTTTGCCATTTCATAATAAATAGACTTACTCCTGAACAACGTTTGCAAATCGTGCAGATTTATTACCACAATAATGGTTCGGTGCGCGCGACGATCTCGGGCTGCATCCAATAATCGCCTAGCAGAGTCGGTAATTCGAGCAACCATGGATCGGTTTCGCACCACATTTACTCTAGTGGATAATGCACATCCTCAGAGACGCCGTACAGTGCGCACCGAAGACGCTATATTGCTGCTGTATAGCAGAGTATCGAAAAAGACCCGAATGAGTCCACGCGCCATCACGCGCAACAATTGGAGCTGTGCCTATCCACTTTATGGAAGATTTTGCGAAAGGATCTTGGTTTGCGGGCTTACAAAATCCAACTCGTGCAATAATTGAAGCCGAACGACCATCAAGCGCGTCGCACATTCGGTGCATGGGTCCAAATCGAGATGGCCACCGATCCCGCCCGATTTTCACAAGAATTTTTTTTTCAGCGATGAAGCTCACTTTTGGTTAAATGGGTATAAATTATATGCATTTTATTTCTTCTTGAAAACCGCACGTCTAAAAAAACACCCTTTGTATAGTAATGATAGTATGCAATGACGTGATGCATTTGATTATAATAATGCATTTTAATTTTGCTGTTGTATTAAAATTTGGCAAAGCATTTCATTTAGCTAGGACACATTGGATTACCTGAATACTACGTTTAAATTTTCTTTAGGGTAGGTTGCATGGAAACATCAGCAGTTTATTTTTTTTCTAACAATAGAACTTATCAGATAATTTAGTGTGAAGATGCGATATTGTACAAAAGGGGATCTGAGTTCTTTGCCTCGGTGGTGTATCTGTATCGTTGCCGTGGTTAATGTCAAGGCAACATAATCATATCGCCTTCCACACGATTTAACATTAAAAGCTTTTGCTTTTAGCTTGTTTCTGGATGTTCGTTCCTCTTAATGTTGTTGGGTTTATTTTTTTTTTTTGTTCTTCCCGCATTAAAGAGGGTAAATCAGCGATTTGCTCCTAAGGAACGTAATCTCTTGTCTGTTGTTTGGTTATTTATTTCTTGAACACTGAATTATTAAACAAATCTGTTAAAAAGGATTTAAGGCAGTGATTTTTGCGATTAGATAAAATGCTTATAAAGGTTTAGTTTAAATATGCTTTGCGGTTCTAAATAGTCAGGGAAATTGTTAAGAATGGAGGGATTTAGCAATTTAGATGGAGGCAATTGTTCCCTAAAGTTCTTATAGTTTATAACTGCTTAAAGCAGCTTTTAAGGAATACTTAACTATCTAACTATTTAATGAATCCGATTTCGACGCCAAATGTTCTTAATATCAGAGACGTCCTTCCACAGAAATCTATGACGATTTTTGATTGACAATAATGAAGAATAATTGAATATCTTTCGTCTCTAATCTTCATCTTTCCCAGATGAAAACAGTAAAAGTATCTATTATCAATTAGGATCTCTTCGCGCACTCCTTCATCCTTGTTTGGCACCTTGTCCTCCTCCAGATACTAAGCGTCATTTCTGGTTCTTCGTCAACACAGCATAAAGTAATTAGTGAATTACTCTCCCCATCCAACCCTTAATTTTTCGGCTTTTCCAGTGCCGAAGAAGCTAAATTGTGAATCCATAAAAAGGACACTTTTCCGCCACTAATTACATTTCAACAAAACTGGATTAATGATGGTCTCATGTTTCAGTATTTAATTTCATAAAATATGACAAAGCTTGCGGCAGAGGGGAGTGGGAGGGAGATTGTCTAATGATTTGACAGATCTGAGGATGAAATTAGAAAGTTTTTTTTGTAGATGGATTGAAAAGTTTTTTTTTAATAGAATTGATAGAAACCCTCTTTTGTTTCAAAACGAAGAATCTTCACTTTAGTTCTACGTCCTTTAAAGAATGATATACGTTATGGAGGCGACGAGGGATGCATTTTCATACGCTTTGATGCATCAACTGAATGGCACTGTATTTAGAATCTGCTTTCAGTATTCAGTGTTTCCACCCTCATCTAAGTGCGAAACTGCTAACCACCCCTTAAAGCCATTCTGGGAAGTATCCCTTAAGTGCATGAGGATTGACGCAAATTTAAAATCAGAAATGAAAAAGTTTTACACATCGCAATGACTAAAGAAGAGGGTGTCCTGGCAAATATGAAATGAGCCATTTTTTATTTTGGTAAATAAATGTGAATGGACGCGCCATTTAACATCAAACAATTTTGAAATCAGAAAGTGGTGGCTTTTTTAATATGTTTTTTTTTGTTGGAGAACATTATTTTTCACACAAACGATGTGTAACTGGGACTAAGCCAGCGTCAAATTGGTTTTTTTAAATTAACTACGAGGATGATGGAGAACAATGCTTTCCAAAAAGAAGTTATATCTTTGTGATAACAAATAGCAATGGTTATCATAACTCTTATAATAATTTAAAGATGTTAAGTGAATTGGTAAAAATTGCGTCATCTTTCTCAGATCATCAAACGCTTATTGATTTGTCAGCTTAGAAAATCTCTAGAAGGCAAAATATCAGAGAAGGCAAATTTGATTGCAGCTCATTTCGCTGCCAGCTCCACGCTGCCTCACAGCAACGTTGCCCCTCCTGTACTTAAGAATGTAAATTTTTCCATGGGACAGATTTTTTTCCGCACTCGTACAGTAGCAAGAGTTCTCAAAGACCTCGATATACACAAATACGCTGGCCCGGATGGTATACCCCTGATTCTTCTGAAGAGGTGTTCTTCCACACTGGCAAAGCCACTGCGTAAGCTTTTCCATCGCTCCCACTTTTCTGGAATCTTTCCTAGAAGATGGAAAACAGCATTTGTCCAGCCTGCCTCTAAGAAAGGTGACCCATCCTCCCCCTCCTCCTACCGACCCATAACACCGACATCCCTTCTTTCTACGGTCATGGAAACACTGATTAACCGTCAGCTTAAGGAATATCTCGAAGATCGAAAGCTTCTCCATGACCGTCAGTATGGCTTCCGCAGCAACCGTTCCACTGGTGGTGTGATGGCATATCTCATCGAACAGTGGAACAAATCTTTACATCGCTTTGGCGAAAGTAAGATTATTGCTCTTGAAATCTCCAAGGCATTTGATAGAGTTTGGCATGAAGCTCTCTTATCGAAAATGCGTGCTTTTGGGATCGAAGATTCTCTTGTTCGTTGGATTCTGACCGTTCAATACAAGGATTAAAGTCTAATTCCTACAAAATAAATGCTGGTGTGCCCCAGGGCTCTGTTCTGTCTCCGACTATTTTCCTCCTTTTTATAAATGATCTTCTGTCTGTTTTTTCTTATCCATTAAACTCTTTTGCTGATGACTCTACCCTCAGCTTTTCATATTCGTTCGATAATTCACGTCCTTCGCCTCCGGGCGTACAATTGCAACGGTACCGTATGTCAAGCTCATTAAACTTCGATTTATACAGCATTGTCAAATGGGGTAATAGGAATCGTGTGAAGTATAATGCTTCGAAAACTCAATGCTGGCTTCTGTCGGTAAAGCTAAACATTGTCCATTGTCCATGAATGGCACTTACATCGAAGAAACCGAAAAGCTCTCAGTACTCGGTATATGTGTCAACGACGACCTCCGTTGGAACGACCATATACTTGAGATAGCTAATAATGCTAAGTGTTTATGTTTTCTGTATCGGTGTAGAAAGTATTTTTCCCCATCTGAACTGGCTACAATTTATAAAGCGGTTATACGCCCAGTAATACTCGTCTCCCGAGGAATGCTCATCAGTTCACCCTTGAGCCCAATTTCGGACGTACCGTGAAATATAGAGATTCTTTTTTTAGCCGAACAACACGAATTTGGCACAGTTTAGCCGGCGAAATTGTTCCCTTGCCATTTTGATCTGCAAGCATTTAAAAGCAATGTTAATCGACACCTCCTATCTTTCCCGTATCTTGCTAATGCCCGCGCAGTGTGGTCTACATTAAAAAGGAAACAAATAGTCCGATGTGCGTGCGTCAATTTAAATAAAAAAAAATCAATGGAAAGAAATAGAGAGCGAAGTCTGCACCAGGCACGGAAGTTCTACCAATCCGTCAGGAACATGTCGAAATTTATACCACGCTGCACATACTGTAAGGATGGATAGAGAAATCTGATCAAATATCCTGGAAACATTCTGGAGCGATGGGAAGTGTACTTTAATGAATTGTTGAACAGTCAGCTCAGGAAAAATATGTATATTCCACCATTTCAAGAGGAAGACTTCATACTGCAGCCACCAAGCCATGCTGCTAAAATCCAACAGAACCGACTATAGTCTGCTGCTGTACAAGACTATGGACTTACCTGTAATCCTAATCATATACGGATCCTAGACTTGGGTGTTGATCTCTTATACGCGTTCAAAAAAGTCTTATGTTGAATTATTGACCCCGTGTGCGAGGGAGGACGATTCCGGTGAAGAAACAATCATGAAGAAAAGCAGATGTTTTGGCCAAATAAAGCTCAGTAGACTCCGGTGGGCCAGAAACCTAGCTCGCATGTGCGAAGAGGAACCAGCTCGGAGTTATTTGCAGTTCTTTTTATGATAGAAGACAAGGTTGCAAACCTACGGATGACGTAGACCAGGACGCCTGAAGCCTTGAATTGCGTATGCGTAATTAGATGGCGTCGGTCAGCAATCGGGATGTATGGGAGAACTTGTTGAAGGAGACCCGGACTGGATACCGGTTGTTGGGCCGATGATGATGATGATGACCAATCTCATTACTGAGAAAACATAGTCAACTAAATTTTAGTTAAAGTGAATATTGAACGACAAACATACACCAATACTTTGTAAAAGGAACACTGTCAGTTGAAAGAAATCTTCACTAAATGTCAAATAAAAGGCAACTAACTTTTAAGGCCAATTGACAAATTGATAGGCGCGTTGACTGACTTTTAGTCGGCACATTGAATGCCAGAAAAGTAACGGTAAAATGTATTTATTTAAGATCTCAAGTTAACTTTTGTCTGACCAGAATAGCGGAGCAAGTTGGAATTGTGTACATTGAAATCGCCCGCAATAACAAATTCAATGCGAGGACAAAGGGAAGCCATTTTCGAGATGGAATTAAACAGCGAATCAATTTCGTTGAAAGACAAATAACTGACGAGATTTAAGATCCTGTAAATAAAACAATAAATAAAAATAAAATTTGCTCTACAAGAAGTTAAAGTCCGTGTTGGGGAAAAACATTGTTCTAGTGTAACAACTGGTATGTCCTTGTTATAACATCTAAGAAATGGGCCTTGTTTTCAGGACACTAGCCATGTCATTTCGTCTTCTGCTCATAATTTATTGCAGCACTCAGTTAGAGTGCGTTCTACATATACTTCAAACGTTACCAATCTTAGATTTCGGCAAATGTCTTCACATTCTGCTTCCAGAATGTCGGAGTCAAAAATTCCAGAAAATGCTGGACAATGATTTGGAAAGGGTGGTAGGTACTCTTGCAGTTTTAAATCACCGCTTCTTCTTACTTACAGATCAGATATTTTTCTTTATCAGGGTGATGTTATGCGTTTTCTGTATGTTGAAAATTAAGGAACTTAAAAGCAAAAGTCAGAAAAGAATTAAAAATTTTCAAGAGTTTCACTTCAATAGAAAACAAACTGAAAAATTAAATTTTTCACTCATCTTATGTCAAAATTTGAAAGTAAAATGTTTTTAAAATAAAATAAAAAAAGAAATGACAACAAATTTCTATCCATCGCCAATATTGAAACAAAGAAGAAAACACTTAGTCAATATTAAAAATGAACAGAAAATAGTCATGGGTCTTTCATACGCCTTAGGTCCATTCCCTGATGAACCTCTTCTAAGCGCAATTGACAAAACTCTAATTATGACATCAGGCGGTCACCAGAGAACTTCAAGAGTTCAAAAGACGCCAAATACAATGCTTTTAAGTTCTTCTTTTGGCACAGGTAACATGGAATTTGCTAGCAAGACAACCTAATCATTGCTTTCTACAGATTGTCCTGGGCAATCTCCCGCAACTTCCAGCGATTCTTCGAAACCTTTAGCAGATCTGTCACCTATGACAGATAAAAAGGCAAATGAAATACAAGAAACTTCCTCGGAAGCTACAACTAGCTCTTGCGTGCTTGAACACTGTCAATCTAGTAAGGAAGATTATGATCGAGAGTTGGCTACGACGAAAAATCTTAAATCTACGAGAATTTTCACAGACATCGATCAATGTCAAGGAAGCAAAGAGGGTTTGAATCGAATGCGGGCCGAGTCAAAAACTTTTCCGAGCGGTATAAAGAGTTATGAAATTTTTTCGGAAGAGGTAGGTGAAGACTCACCGTCAATGATCTTCATACTTTCTCCAAACGGCGATGTTATTCCTTTTGAGCATTTTCCTAATAAGGAATAAAATAAATATACATAATTTCTTTTGATAAGATTTTTGTTAATCTTTCTTTAGACGAAGATCATTGGACACGAAGAAATTTGTCGATAAAACCGCCCCACTTTTAAAGAATGGTTTCCTCTAGCCCCGAGACCTTGTTGAGAAATGCCACGTTGATGGGAATTCGCGCCTGCTTGGATTTGGTTTCGTTGTCAGACTTCGGCAAAGGGTCTAAAAGCTTTCGTGACGTCAAGTCAGTGAGAGCATGATGGCGATCTATGGTCGAGTTCATAAATGTAAAACTCCAGCATCACTGCTAAATTCGCGTTCCATTTCTCCAGGTAAATACCGTCCATTGGACAGTTTTTTTTTAACTTTTTTAGAAGTGTTGATGTTTGCTCTCATATCCTAACAAAATATGGAATGAGGACAAGGAGCTAAAGAGCACGTGATTCCTTCGACATCCACAAATCTTCCGAAGAATCTTACGCTCGAAACGACTAAGGATATCTTCATCCGCTTAAGATAGAGTCCATGCGACAGGGCCATAGAGCAGGACTGGGATGATTAGGGTCTTATACAGAGTCTCCTTTTTGTCTTTCGAGAGAGGGCTTTGCTACTCAATTGCCTTCCTAGCCCATAGGAACAGCGATTGGCAAGAGTAATTCTTCGCTTTATTTCTGACGAGATGTTGTTTTTAGATGTTATAGCGGATCCAAGGTACACAAAGTCCCTAATTACCTCAAAGTTGTACTTGTCTATTGTGATGTTTTGTCCAATCTGCCGGTGTTGTGTGTCCCTTTTTGTGGACAGCAGGTACTTCGTTTTGGCCTCATTGACTGCTAGTACCATCTTAGCCGCTTCAGCTTCAATGCAAATGCAATGCAACGCAAACGCTCCAGTGACAGTTCGCCGAGTTCTTCCAATGAACTAGCGTATGGTAGCAATTTCACAAATTTGAAAAAAATTGTCCCACTACAATTAATTTGCGAGTCTCTTCATCCTACACAGTCAGACGAGTTTTGTGGGGATGCCAAAACCAGACATGGCTCTGTATAGCTCGTCCCTATAAATGCTATCGTACGCGGCCTTAAAATCGATGAAGAGGTGGTGGTTATCGATTTGGAATTCTTGGGTAGTTTCCAGGATTTGCCGTAGCGTGAACATTTGATCGATTGTGGACTTTCCTGGTCTGAAACCACACTGATAGGGCCAATCAGGTTGCTGACGAAAGGTTTCAGGCGTTCACATAGTACGGAAGAGAGGATCTTGTAGGCGATATTCAGGAGACTTATACCTCAATAGTTGGATCAGTTTAGAGGGTCTCCTTTCTTGTGGATCGGACAAACGATGCTGAGGTTCCATTCCTCGGGCATACTTTCTTCTGACCAAACTTTAGAGATGAGTATGCACTCCACCAGGTCATCTCCGGCCGCTTTAAAAAAGTTCGGCAGGTAGTCCGTCAGGGCCAGCAGCTATGTTGTTTTTTTAGTTTACATATTGCTATCGTCACTTCATTTTGTTCAGGTGGACGGAAATTTTGTCTGCCTTCGTCCATGTTAAATTGTTCATTCTGCCTGACAGCGGGATTTTGGTCTTCATCTCTGTTTAACCATCTGCAGAAATGGTCCCTCTATGTACTCAGCACCGACTGTGACTTTACTACGAGGTTTCCATTCCTATCTCTACAGGCTTCTGTGCGGGTTTTTTTCCTTGGCACGTTCTTTTTACCTGTTGGTAAAACTTCCGCACGTTGTTCCTGGAGTAGCATCTCTCAATATCTTCGATCGCGTGCTTCTCATGCTCTCTTTTTATTTCCTTCTTTTTTGCTCATAGAGCTCGCGAGCAGCTCTCGTCCTTCTTTGCAGCGCCGCTTTATATGCTTCTTATTTGGCTGCATGGGCCTGCCGGCATTCGTCATCAAACCAGAGGTTTCGTGGTGGTGGTCTAGTGAAACCTAGCACATCAGTTGAGGCGTCTCTGATGGCTTCTTCGAAATGTTACCACTGGTCTTAGGCACTTGATGCTGGTAATGGATTTCTTGAGAGGATACGGAATATTCGAGCGCATAGGTTCTGGCGGTTTCTTGCGATTGCAGCTTTCCGACGTCATACTTCCTCACAGTATTACTCCGTTGTTGTGGTGTTCGGGTTATTCGCATTCTTATCTTTGCTGCAACAAGGTAGTGATGCGAATCGATGTTAGCTGCTCGGAAGGTCTGAACATCCAAGATATTGGAGGCGTGTCTTGCATCGATCGCAACGTGATCAATCTGGTTGACGGTTTTTTGATCTGGGTGTCGCCAGGTCCCTTTGTGTATATCGAGATGAGGAAACCATGGTGACGTTATGCGCCGCTGTGAAGTCAATTAGCCTAAGTCCGTTTTCAGACGTTGTATCTTGTAGGCTATGTTTTCCGACAGTCCTAGCAAAGATTTCCTCTTTACTTATATTGACGTTAAAATCGCCTTGTACGATCTTAACGTCGTATTTAGGGTATTGCTCGTAGGTTTTGTCGAGGAGATTGTAGAAGTCATCGTTGGTGGCGTCATCTTTGTCCTCTGAGACATGAGCGCATATTAGGCT
The DNA here is from genome assembly GCA_963971375.1 of Platycheirus rosarum. Taxonomy (NCBI): domain Eukaryota; kingdom Metazoa; phylum Arthropoda; class Insecta; order Diptera; family Syrphidae; genus Platycheirus; species Platycheirus rosarum. The sequence continues at coordinate 30,059,184 of OZ020507.1, forward strand.
AATGTTGGCGAATTTAGCCTTGATACGGATTGTCACAAGTCGCTGACTTACGTGTAGAAAGCCCAAGACTTCTTTTTTAAGTCTTATCGTTATAAGACCGCACCCAAATAAACGCTGTGGTCTTCTTTCACAATCACTGTAGTACACGTCACAGTTTTTTATCCTCCCTTTGCCCGACCCATCCCATCGCACTTCCTGGATGGCAGTAATTCCGGCTCTGTAGCAGTCTAAAGCCTCCACTAGTTGTTTGGCTGCACGTGGTCTGTTAAGAGTTCTAACATTGCACGTGCAGACCCGAAGGTCGTTTTTCCGGGTCGTCAACAGTTAATCTGTCCTTTTCCGAGGCAACTGGTGGCTTCGCAACTTACTGTTTTTCCATGGCAGGGTTGTTAACCCCACGTACAATCCCCTACGTGTAGGGCCAGGTCCTTTGTTGGATTCCTTGAACAAAAGGAACTGGAGAATCCGGAGTCAGTAACCCGGTTCGGGGATATAAGCGCTGCCGTTGACCCATTAAGGGCTCATCCGCCCTGACTTGCATTGAATTGTCCTAATGACCTTATCTCCAAATACGTCGAAGTAGCTCATTAGGGCATCTGCTTCGTTGACTGTTGACGTCCTCTTTCTGAGGGGCTCATGCAAGACTTCTGCGAATCGATCAGAACAGTCATTAAAGCAGAGCATTATAGTGTTTCTATTTTTTCTGTGTTCAACACTCGCGCTTATAAGTTTAGCAGGAATATCCGGATGGACAGACCAGTACCAGGTGGTTACCGCGGGGAGGTAAAATAAGCAGTATTGATGCGTACGAGATAGTTACAACACTGGGCATCGCCTGGTTGACGCCGCTCTATTCATACAACACCCCACCCATCACTTTCTATTTGCTGCTAAACTTCGTTTACGGAATATCCATGAAAGCTATAAGGCCATCAACAACCCCGCAGAGGAAATTCAACTTTAGAAGTTGGAAGGCTTTAATCGGAATTCGGAAGCAACTGGCAAAGCCTATGCTAATCACTTATCCATTGGGCTAGCGAGAAATTCCCCTACTGACAATATATGATTCTCCAAAACCGATGTCAACTATTTATGTCAAATAGGATTTAAGAGAACCAGAAACCCCTGGTTCGACGCCAAATGTGCTCAGGCAAACAAATCCAAAATGGAGGCATACAGGTCAAGACTGCAGAAGAATGAGAAACGCTTGCTCAGGCATAAGAAAAAAGATCACCAGCAATGTTAAGAGTAAAGTCGAGGAGATGCAGATATATTTTAACAGGAAAAAGATGCGAAACTTCTACAGATGGTTGAAAAAGTTAATATCAGTTTTCATCTGCGCCCTGCAACGATGGGAATGGAAACAGTGTAGTCGATCCGCAGTCGATGTTAAACTTATGAATGAACGATGAAGGCCAATATCAATCAGTCAATCTAGATGACAACCAAGAATTACATCCACCAAACCAAAATGAAATCAAAGCAGCCATTGCCATTGTACAGGATGGGACTTTTGCCAATGTTGTCGATGTCGTCTACGTAAGCCAATATCTGGCTGGACTTGGTGACCATAGTCCATCTTGTTGATGTGCCAGAGTCACGGATAGCTCTGAGGTTAGAGCAACTCATTTGTCCATTTTCTCCAGGGAGAAACTTCAGAAAAACAAAAATGTTTTATATAAACTTATGTATAAGTCAACAAAATGTGCTCGGGTTATACTAACTTAACTCAACAATTTTTAGTAATTTTTATTTTTATCTACTTTGATTTGTTCCATTACACAAGTTCGATGAAAGTGGACTTGAATTTTTTTTTGGTACAGACACTTATTTTTGAAAGACGATATTTAAGTTTAAAATTGTTAAATTGGCTTTGTTCAAAAATTTAAAACATTCATTTTTATACATGAAGTTTAAAGTCTGCGCCTAAACCAAAAGTGCCAAGTGGACCCATTTTTGCTCCAAATTTTGGGTTCACCTCGAACGGTGTACTCTGTGCAAAGTTCTGTAAATAAAAAACACATTTAATTTATTTTTTACAAAGACATTTAAAAATTTCAAACTAAAGATCAAATGACTCACCATCAAAAGGACTAATCCTAAGATAACAAAAAAGCAAACTAGAAGCGAATTCATTTTGTTTTAAGCGGACGTTCTTCAAACATGCCCATCAGTTGCTCTGCCTAACGCTTAAATACTAAAAAAAATTATGTTTCGTAATATTGAATAATTGATGCAAATTTGGTTTAAATGTATGTTATTAGTATTAAATACTTATAATTTGTTAATGAATGTAAAAATTAAATTTCCGTCAAGCAAATTATAGGGTTAATACATTGCTTCCGAGATTACGTAGCGGAACTTGGAACTGTAGACGGGGATTAAGTTTAAAGCGGCCCGTAGACACTCGTACATGGTACGAGTAAGCTTGGTGAGCCCCGCAGACAGTGACACCAATTTATTCAAACTTTATTTTCTGTTCTTCGAGTGTGTAAGGTCGAATCATAGATTTTATAAGGCAACTTTAGGATTCGTAAATGTAAACAAAATTAAATGACTAACAAACATGGCATTACGATCATAGAAAAGCTAAACAAAAATAAGTGTCAAAAATGTCGGATTGTATGTATAACGAACTGCATCATAAATGGCCGAGGCGATAAGCTTCAAATTAAGTGATAAAAGTAATGGACCTGCCATATAACCGTTGGTGAGGAAATCTTATATTTCTCGAAAACGGAACCAATGCTCTTGATGACAAATTTTGGGAATATTTTTGTAAGCATTGGCTATCGTTTTATCAAAAGCAAATTTCCCAAAAAAAAGTGTACTAACCGAGGTTTTCACGTGACGGAATTTTTAGTTTTCGACTTTCTCGGTAAAGACTCATTGGATTTCTATACAATTTCATATTTGAAAAGATCTAGCTTGACAAATTAATTCTACATACCCACCAAATTTTTTAATAACTTTTGTTTATATTTATAATTAATTTTTCAAAAAAGTTTTTTATTTACGTTTTAAATATTTTTAAAACTAATCAATAAATTTTATTTTAAATTTTATGATAATTTGCTTGTTAATAAATCTATGTTGAAAAACTATCACTGAATACATTCCTTAAGTTTTATGTTAACATTGTAAAACGTCTAGTGAATTATGTCAAATAAATTCGTTCTAATTAAGAACCTACTCCGTTGCACTTTTCTTAACAATCTAAAAAACACTGACTTTTTTTTTCTTAGAAAAATAAAAATATAAATAGGATTTTTTAAAAATCAGTCATGCAAATTTCGAAATATTTTTTTTCATCAATTCGATATTACTTAAGATGTTATTATTATTATTTTTACTCAAAACTTATAAAACTAAAAACTTCTGTTATTAACACTCAGCACGTCCCGTGATTCTGCATCAAAGCTCTAGTTCGAACTAAAAATGAATTAATAAAACCAAAATGAACTGAACGAAGAAATGTACGAGTAAAGGGCTAACTATAATGGTCGAAAGCAAGCGGAAGCTTGCCGTTTGTCAAATGAGCACGTCTACCCATAATGGATGTCAAATTTTCTTCATTGTTGTTCTCGCTCATTTACGGACGGGACCGTCCGCATCATTCCAACCATTATAGTTCAGCCTTAAAGGCCCAACCATAATAAGTGAACGAACGAGGAGTTTCTTTCTGTTTTTTTTTTCAAATTTATATACATACATAAGTTGAACATAAAAGCCTTGAGGCTTAACCATAATAAATAAACAAATTTATTGGCGCGCCAGCTCCTTAAGGAGCCAAGGCCTAGTGACTTATACTCTCAACCATTCCTGTGTGTGTGTGACCTACAGTTTACCGCCGAGTCCGAACGGCTACTTGAGATGCACTTTTTCGAGACAAATTTTATTCTTGGAGGTTTTGTCAGTTCCTCGCAAGATGCAGTACCCCGGAAAAGAAGATCGCTATGAGCTGGATTCGAACCCAGGCTCATTCGCTTAGCAGTCCGACACATTAAGCACTAAGCCACGGGGCTTAACCATAATACGCGTAAGAAATAGGAAGCTAGTGTCAAAATCGAACGAAAAGTTTCTTTCCGTTTTGTCGAATATATAAATTGACCATAATAGCATTAAGAAAATTCAAGCTTATTTCAGATTCCGCACGGAATGTACGCTTGAAAGCGAACATTACGTACGAAAATAAAACTGAACGAAACTATATCAAAGTTATTTCGGATTCGGTATATAAATCACATGTATTAGAACTGTTTCGTACGGCAACGTACGTTCCAATTCTTCAATTATCTTTGGGTCTTAAACAAGTCCGCAAACATATAACTACTGCTACTTTTGACCCAAGGTAGTTAAAGGATTGCACTCCTTCAAATTCATGCTCCATACTACCCTGATTGTTGGACCAACACAGACGTAGCCAACATACTTGGTTTTCGTTAATATGCAGCCCCAGATTTTGTGCCTCCTGCTTCATCTGGATGAAGGAGTTTTGCACAGCCTGTTGACTTCCACCGATAACGTCGATGTAGTCGATGTAGTTCGTGAAAGCCAAAATCTGGCTTGGTGACGATTGCTCAGTCCAACGCCAGGTTAAAGTTATACAACTCATTTCCGCCAGGGGAATCTTCAGAAATTCAATTAATATTTTATACAAACTTGTGTATAAATCAACAAAATCTGCTCGGGTTATCCTAACTTAACCCATCCATTTTTAGTTATTTTTGTTTAAATCCATCCAAAACAGTTTTGTTCCATAACAGAAGTTCGATGAAAAGTGCAAATTGTATTATTTTTGATCAATATTTTGATTTTTGAAAGATAATATTTAAGTTTAAAATTTCATCACTGTACAAATTTATTTCTACCGAATTTATTAAAAAATTAAAAAAAAAATCAATTTTTAAACATGAACTTGAAGGTCTGCGGCTGCACCATAATTGCCAAGTGGGCCCAAATGTGCTCCAAGAATTGGGAGCACTTCCAACGGTGTGCTCTGTGCAAAATTCTATAAATAAAAACACAAATTTTGCATTTTTTTAAACATACTCAAAACTAAAGATTAACTAACTCACCATTAAAAGGACTAATCCTAAGATCACAATAAACCAAACTAAGAGCGAATTCATTTTGTTTTAAAGCGAAGTTCTTTCAAACTTAACCATCGGTAGCTCTGACCAAGCACTTAAATACTAAAGTTCGCGAAATTTTATTTTTAAAAAAATGTTTGTTAATGTTTAATAATTGCTGCAATTTTTGTTTAATGTATGTTATTAGTATGAGATACTTCTACTTTGTTTATAAATAAAAATATTAAATTTCCTTCCAGTAAATTATAGGGTTTATTCATTGCTTTCAAGATAACATGGTGGAACTTGGAACTTTAAAGGGGGGTTAAGTTTAAGTTTGAAGTAAAAATACAGTCGATACAGCTCAAATATGTTTATATTTTTTTTAACTTAACCAATAAATAATCAATGTCAGAGAAACGAAAAACATTTTAAAATAAAACCATGATTTGGTAAGCCCTTCCATAATATGAAAAAAAGAGGTTTGGGATGCCTACCCTGAGGTTCTCCAGACACCGAACTTCTTGTTCTAAGTACGGAGGAATGTTTATCCTTAAATATCTGTAAACTAAGAACATGACTTTTATGAGAAAAACGTCCTTTTTTATTTGACAATTTATAGTTTTTAAAGTGTTGTCATAAAGCTTATCTACGGTTGTTTATAATTTTTTTTTAAATAGTTTTCAGTTATTTTTTCTCTACAACAGTTTTTAAGAGAAATGAAGACATTTCTTTTCACAAGTAATTATTGTTTTATTTAGAACGTAAATCAATGTGAAGTGGTGTTTTGAGTATATTTTAAATATTGTAGAACAATTTAGAATAGATTTTGTGTGGTATTAAACAATGAAAACAATAAACTTGTTGAAAATAAAAAATGCACAACTTCAATGGATAAGATACACTCTCTATCTGCCAAAACGACAAAGTAGAAGTCAGGGACACATTCGTTTTCATTATTTTTTTGTAAGGCGCTTCAATACTTTGAGCGCGTGTAGTATGAAGTTATATTGGTAAGTATTTTTTGAACAATTTTTACATTTTTGTGACTCATGAATATTTAAATATTATTTTTAATATTTGTCAATTTGTCAACATGTTAGTACCTACCGACGTATTATATCTAGGTCCAGTGGCGTTTTTGTGCAGCTTATGTGTGAAGCGAATGAGCACAAATGACTTCGGGAAAATATTCAGATTTCTGAGAGTTGAGTGGAGGAGAAACAAATGGTTGGAAATACTTTAATTGATTAAAGATGAATTCAATTAATTTAATTAATTTAAAATTTACAAAAGTAATTTTTTTTTATTTTGTGTTTTTATCAGAAAGAAATGGACCCACTTGCAGCAAATACATAAGAGAAAAAGGACATTGCAAAAATTACTATACAAATGTTTTTTTGAAATATGTCTTTAAGGGGAATTTTGCTTATAAAATTGATAGAATTAGATGAGAAAGAAAATACTGCGATAAATTATTTAAATAACACAGACCTATCTTTAAAATTAAAAAGAGGTGATTTGTCTCACTTGTTTGTTTTTTTTTCAGATTTTTGGAACAGGTAAGTTCGATTATCAAAACAAATTCAAATGTATTACATAGTAACTATTTATTTCCATTAGGTACACGCTTTAAAATATTTTATTTGGCGCCCCACGAGAGTTTTTAGCCTCCCACACTCCGTCCTAGTGCTAATACTTGGGTATTGCAGACACTTTTTGCAAAAATAGTATACAAATGTATGTAATTTAGTTTTATAAAAACTTTTTATTCTTATTAGACTCTTAACAACTTTTTCAGTTCAATTTTGTTTTGTTGTTTTATTTGGGCATTTTTCGTGGTTCTGAAAGAGATACGACTATGTTTTTATTTACTACTAGCTGTTACCCGTGACTTCGCCCGCCTGAAATTTATCAAAAGCGCCACCTAAGGGTAATTCAAATAGTTAAGTTATTCTTTTCAAAAATAGCTCCCTGCCTGTGTTACTCCTTAGGATGTCAGCTACCTGCCAGTGAAAGTCCCGTCAAAATCGGTGCAGCCGTTCCCGAGATTACCCGGAACAAACAGACAGAAAGACAGACATACAAACATTTTTTAAGTGGTGTTTTTGTTATAAGTGTTGAGCCAGCAGCAAAAAAGAACAACTTTAATTTTTTTTAATATTTCATTTTCAACGCAAAAAATACTTAATACAAAGTGAACAAATTTGTATGTATGAATTACAATAAATCGAATTAAAATTAAAAAAAATATATATTATTTTCATTTAAAAACATTTCAATGCTAAATCTAAAACTATAAAATACATCTTAAATTACAAAAAAAAGGTTCGCTGGAAACGTTGTCACGGCTTCATAACATAAAAAAAAAGAAAAGAAATTTAATAAACTGAATTCTTTTTTGAACCCCACTGCACTTACCAAACAAACTCGCCCAATGACAACGGAGCACCTTTGACCTCGAATAAACAAACATCGATTGTATTACCTGAAAGAAAAAAGGGAAAACAAAAGTCCAATTAATAAACACATTAATCAATTAAGTACATATACACTGTAATTAACTTTAAACATAAACACAAAACAAAAACAAAAAAGGACACAAGGTTAAACTAGATACAAACACGAATTCAATTACAAATTGGTTAACATTAAAGAATCACGGAAAAACACCAGAAATATTTGTTAAACACATAATATGTCAAATTAACTGCACTTTACACACAAATTAAACATTTTTATTGTTTTTTAACAATTGTTTATCGAAAATAAGCACGTGGAACTCGAGAAATGTTTACCACGATCTGACAGCCCGAACTTTAATGTCAGATAATTAAAACTACACTTACAAAAGTTCTTTGCGAAAAATCTAAAAATAATATTAATTTGTTTGTAAAATTATTAGTTTTAAAGATATTAACAATTAAAGCTTATAAACAATTTAATAAAAAGTAAGAAAGAGAAAAACAAGAAACTATATGAGAAAAAGAGACAATTAGTCAACCGTAATGTTAATTGAAAAAAAAATTAGTGCTGCCAAGAAAAATATATTTGTTATATAATATTCACCACAGTACGAACATTTTTTTCATTATTTTATTGATTTAATTTCTTTCAAAAATTAATAAAAAGTAGAGATTCTAAAGTTATTTCAATATTTATTGATTTAATTTCTTTCAAAAATCAATAAAAAGTAGATATTCTAAAGTTAAGACGAAATCACAACCCAAAGAAAAACATGGACACGACTGACCCACGTACTTGCTCTTATGTGCATAATTACATTGGAAAGCAAGATCTTTGACAGAAACAAGTAACACTTGGGTTGAAAATAACACAGTTTGAAATTATAAAAAGTCTTAAAACCACAATACTTAACGGTTTTTAGTAAAAATGAAGTATGCCATCACACGTCTTAAATAACAAGGAATTTATGAAAAGTGTATTTCTAAAATTGTAGGACCGGTTTTGATAAAATCCTGTTTTTTATTTTTAGTTTTTTTGAAAAAAAAACTATTTTTTTAATTTTGGTATGCAGTTTTTTTGAATTTATTAAAATACACGTGATTATAAAATTTAAAATAAATTTTTTTGATTATTTTTCAAAATGCTGATTTTTTCAAAAAAAAAAATCAAAAATTAATTTCAATTAGAAAAAAAAAGTTATTCAACATTTTGATATGCTGATTAATTTGGCTACCTAGATCTTCTTAAATATAAAAAATTGACAGAAATCCAAAGATCCGTAACCGAGAAAGCTAAAAATTATATGAAAGGTCCCGTTAGTAGACTTTTTCCGTATATGTGGCTCTCATCAAATGATAGCCAATATCAACAAAAAAATTCTCAAAAATTTTCATTAAAATCGTTGGAGCCGTTTTCGAGAAAAATAAGACTTTCATATGGTTATATGGCAGGTACCGTTATTTTTAGGCCTAAAAATAAAATTTCAATGTCCCCTCTGGGGAATGCCAAAAGAATCACAGACACCAAGTTTGAAGATAATCGCTTAAGCCATTTAGGCTGCAGCTCGTTATACATACTGACAGACAGACAGACATTTTTTCTCGATCACTTTTTTAGACTTCTCTATGATCGTAATGTCATGTTTGATTGCTATCTCAATTTTTTTAATATTCACGAATCCTAAACTTGCCTTATAGTCCCTATAGTCGCAAATTAATTGGCAGCATTGGACCGACTATCAGCCCAAGAACAGGGTGTAAAAGGAGACAATTTTCAACCAGACATCCCATTCCGATCCAAGCCAGCTTCGGTATATATTATATAATTCCAAGGTAAATCAAAGCGAAAGCATAAAACGACTTATACGTTAAATGCATATGTTTTGATATCTGTATTAAAAAAAAAAAACTAACCAATTGTACAAGTATAAAATCAGAAAGCAAATCATTGGATGAGCTTATACGTCCAATGAACATTATCTGATAAAGTTATACTTACATTAAGTAGATCCCTTCGTATACATCAAGTAAAAAGCTGTTATTTTGATTTTAAAAACAGACACTTCATTTTTATTTATGTGTATAGATTTTACCCTGTCCTAAATATTCAACTTTTACATTCTTAAAAACTTTTCATTGATCTGAAGGTCAACATCTGAAAGAAAGCATACAAAATACAAAAATCATACTTGTTCGATAGAGAGGGGATGACCTTCAAGGTTATAGGATATTATTATACATGTTATGAATATTGCAGATTATAGTAAAGACAACGATGTTCACCTGCTTTATAACATTTCATCTGCACAATTGTTTGATTCAGTCTTGACTCGGTTTTCATTTTTTTCAATCAATATTGAAAATCTTAATAAAAATTTGTTTGTTTGTTTCTTTGTTGTTTTGTTTGTATGTTTGTTCGTGTGCGATGCGCTGCCATACTGTTCCCAATTGTAATGAAACTTTGTCAGCATATGGGAACGTTATAGGCATATTAAACTAAACGTCCAGTAGATGGCGCGCATTGTGGATTTGAAAGAGCAATAGAAAATTACAAATTAATGAAAGAAAGGGGAAAATATGAATCTACATAGCATCGTTGCGCGTGGTTAGTGGAAAGATGGCGGACCGTCCGAAAACCAACTGCGTGCTGTTGACATGTGTTATTTGTTTTCTGTTTTTCCGTCCTCTTTCTTTCTTCTGTTCTGTCCTGTATCAATGTCGTCTTGTGTGTTGTCTTCTTGTAATTGTCTGAGCCGATGGCCTCAGTAGCCAGTGCTCATAAGTGTATCTGCTTCGTAGATTTATCTACGGAGCAGATCAATATGTAATGTAATGTAATGAATCTACATATTTCACGCCATAAATAGTACTTATAGCATTGTTCAAATAATTCTTTACAGGTTGCGTTATAAAAGAAATTTCAAAATATCGAAAGACATATATTTCCTTACGAAATTAGGAAATGTGAATCATTTTTTTCGAAGGATTCAACCACTTATGTAAGTATGAGGTGAAATGATATTTAATCAATATGAACATAATTATGATTGCTCCTACTTCCCATAATCTTGTTTGATTGAGTACCTATAATCACATAATCAACTCTATGAACGAAGCCTTTCAGATGCATAGATGATACAAGTCTTATATCATGTCAGAAATGAAATCTTTTTTATGTCAAATACTCTATCCCCAGCCAAATTCAACATCTACTTTTAAAATGTGCTAAAAAATGCTAAATGTTTTTTTATCGGCAGGTGGTTGTTGTTTTTTTTTTTAATGCGTGTAAAATATTTGAGGTAAAAATTCTTCTGGATGTTCCTGAGAAAGTCGAAGAAAAAAAACCGGTCCTATGGGAGGTAACATTTTTAGCCCACCATATTACTTTTTTTCTCACCAAAATATAATGCATACCTACAGTAGTAAACTGATTTTTTTTTATAAAAAATTCATCCGTTCATTTTTAAGTTAAAAAAAAATTTTAAAAACTCCTCTGTAGAATGTCAAAACAAACTTAAGTTCTAAATTTGAAGAAGATTGGCCCAACCGTTTAGGCTGCAGTCCAAAATATATCCGTACAGACACGACCGACGGACAGAGTTTTGCCAGTAACTCAAATATGTTTCTCTATTATCGTAATGTCATGTTTGTTTGGTATCGCAACATTTTTAACCCTCACAAATGCATAACTTGCATTATAGTACCTATAATCGCAAGTAAAAACTGTCAACTGAGCACATCTGCAATATGCTGATTGTTGCCATTGTAAAACTGTAAATATGGGCATATTAAAAAGAACTCTATTGGTTGTGGTTATTGAGCAAATGCAAGTTTGTCATGTTGTAGGGTATGTCATGTCATCTCAAGCAGATCACCCTTATATAATTAAATTCCTTACCGAAATGTGGAGCCAAAGTTCGAAATATACTTGGGTCATAACAAACAACATAGGCGCCCGCAGGGTAAGTCAAAGGGGGGCAAGTGCCCCCCCTGGCTCACGGACGGACCGTGAATAACCATAACTTTGCGAAATCCATTTGCTTTTTTTGGCTTGAAATATATGTTTTTTTAAGGCAGGTTTAGTATTCGCGAATATAAAAAATATTGACATCATCGAACAAGACATGATCATAGAGAAACCTAAAAAAGTTAATTACAAAAAATTTCTCTCCGTCCATCTGTAGCCTAAACGGCTAAATTGATTACATTTAAATTTGGTTTGTGTGGTTCTATTAGTATTCCTCAGAGGGGTTTTTGAAATTGTATATTTAGGGCTACCGCTGCCATATAACCGTTAAGTAAGAACTTCTCGATAACGGCGACAATTAATTTAAAGAAAATTTAAAAGTATTTTGGTTGGTATTGGCTTCCATTTTATCAAAAACAATTTTTACCGGAAAATTCTATAAACGATACCATATAGCATTTTTTTATTTTTCGGCTTCCGGTAACGGCTTATTGGATTTATATTAAATTTTATATTTGAAACGAAATAGGTAGCCTAATCGATTCTGAAAACTAAATATTTGAATATTTTTTTTCATGATTTTAATGTTTTGAATTTTAATTAACACTAAAGATAATAAAAAACGGCAGAATGTCTTTTTCATAAATTCATTATTATTTCAAACGTGTGTTTACTAAAAACCGTTAAGTGTGACATTTTATTAGTTCAGTTAGTTCTATTTTTCTACGTAATTGTTACTTATTTCTCTCAAACATCTTGCCTTCCAATGTAATTATACACATAAGAGCAAGTAGGTGCGACCCAGCCGTTTCTATTTTTGTTCATAGTTTGATTTCGTGTGCAATAATTGTTAAAACCAAAAACAAAACAAGGCTTAGCAATCAGATAGGGTAAGAGGATACTAGTGTGTTGTATGCACACTTTCTCGCCTATTCTCAATTTTAGGTTGTGGAAAAAGTTTAATTAAAAAAAATAATCTGACCCCCCCCCCCCCCCCTCTAGGAAATTTCCTGCGGGCGCCTATGGACAAACAATCTTCTCCAGCCGGCTCGGTCTCCAGATTATCACGTTAAATTTGTCGAGGTCCTCTTCCACTTGCGTGCGCCACCTGGGTCTCAGTCTTCCTCTACAGCGCCGGCCGTCCCTCCAGGGTGGAATCGACTGCCTCTTTAACCCGAAAAAGCAGCAAATAGTTAGAAAAGAATAATTCTTCGTTTGATCTCAGCGTGATGTTCTCTGAGTTGATGGCAGGGCACGTGTATAGACAAAGCGACTATCTACCTCAAAGTAATAGCCGTCCATCACGATATAATGACCAAGATGTCGATGTTGAGAGGTGTTCCTTCTTGATAAGAGCATAAACTAGATTTTGCTTAATTGAACCATTCCCATTACCCCTTTTAACAATTCTGTGTAACTCGGAGTTTAATGAGCTGAGCATACGGTACCGTCGCTATCGCACAAATATTCAAAGACGAGACTTGAAGAAGAGAGTCGGGGACAGAATGGAGCCCTTTGGCACACCAGCATTTATTTTGTGAGCAAACGTCCAATACAACTTGTATCGCCAAAACGATGTGAAGATTTGTTCCACTGTTCGGTGAAAACTTTCGGTTTAAGATAACGATTAATAAGCCTTCCCACCCCCTTAGAAAGAAGAGACGTAAGTGCAATGGGAAGCTAATAGGAGGGGAATGAGGGGTCTTCTGTTTTAGGGACAGAGGCTGAACAAATGCTGTTTTCCATCTTCTGCAAAGATTCAACAAGAGTAGGAGCGATGGAAAAGCTTACGCAGTGGCTTTGCCAGTGTGGAAGAACACATCTTCAAAAGAATGAGGGGTATATCATCCGGGCCAGCGGATTTGTGTATATTGAGATCTTTGAGAACTCTTGCTACTGGACGAGTGCGGAAAAAATCTGTCCCATGGAAAAATTTACATTCTCAAGTACAGGAGGGGCTGTGAGGCAGCGTGCAGCTAGCAGCGAAGTGGGCTGCGGGCAAGTTTGCTTTTCTGTGAAGAGTAAACAATTGGTTTGTCATTGGCGATTAGCGTTGGAACCGAAGATGTGGGCAGTTTTTAATATTTTTTTACAAAAGACCAAACATTTTAACTTCCTTTAGGACATTGAAGAATTTGTTGCCGTAATTTTCAGTCATGCAAACATTTGGTTCTGTCAATAACAGAGTTGCATGATTTCCTGCCTTCCTTGTGTTTTTTTTTCGATTTTCCTCTGTAGGATTGGCTTTGTAGGATCGGAAGCTTACTTCTTTTAGGCTAATAGCTTCTTTACACTCCAAGTTAACCCAAGACTTTTCTTTCGGACAAAATAATTCAGTCCGTCCGAATTGTCGTGGGGTGGAGAAGAAATTTGCTAAAATGACACAGTGGCCCAAAGTGCCAAATGGAGAAATTACCCTAATGGTAAGGTAGAGCGATCTCACGTTCAGCTAGAAAATTCGTAATTTTTTAAGCCGTTGGCGTCCCCTGTTTCGTCGTAGAGGTTACCAGTATCTCACCAACATTGATGGTCTAACCCCCCATAATTAGCCAAACTTTTATTAAAAATAAAAAAAGTTTTTTAGCAGAGCCCTCCATGCAAAGACTATGGAGGGACTTCCGTCATTCGGAACAGTTACGGCATGTTCATAATCTCGTATGCTAAATGCTTATAACTTGTACTATTTTTGAAAGCTAATATTTATGTTTAATATTGCATAATTGTACCAATTTATTTAAAAAAATTAAAAATCAATTTTTTATACATGAACCAAAATGTCTGCGCCTGCACCATAATTGCCAAGGGGACCCAAATGTGCTCCAACACTTGGAAGCACTTCCAACGGTTTACTCTGTGCAAAGTTCTGTAAATAAAAACACAAATTTATTTTTATTTTTTTAACATACTTTCAACCAAAGATTAACTAACTCACCATCAAAAAGACTAATCCCAAGATGACAATAAAGCAAACTAGAAGCGAATTCATTTTGTTTTAAGCGGCAGTTCTTTCAAAAACGCTCCTTAGTAGCTCTGCCCAAGGAATTTTATACTAAAGTTCACAACAATTTAATTTTAAATATTGTTTGGTAATGTTTAATAATTGCTGCAATTTGTGTTAAAATGTATGTCATTAGTTTGATTAAATATTTGCAATGTGTTTATAAATAAAAATATAAAATTCTCTTACAGTAAATTATAGGGTTGTGCATTGCTTTCAAGATTAGGTGCGGTAGAACTTGGAACTACCGACGGGGATAAAGTTTAAGTCTGATGTGAAAATACAGTCGACACAGTTTAAGTACAACAGTTTTTTAACTTACGCAATAAATCAATGTCACAGAAACGAAAATTATTTTTAAATGAAAAATGATTTGGTAAGCAATTTATAAAAATGAAATAAAAGAAGTGGTTTGAGATGAGAAAATCAGATTCTACTTCGATGTTCCTTTGATCGTCTTTGCAAGCTTCAGTTCGAGTTCTTTGGCTCTTACAATTTCTTACCTTTCAGTAAAACTTACGAACTTCATTCGTGCAATAAAAGCTCTTCATTTCCTCACCCGTATGCTTCTAATGATCATTTTTTACTTGCGATTATAGGGACTATAAGGCAAATTTGAATTCGTGAATATTAAAAAAATTGAGATAACAATCAAACATGACATTGCGATCATAGAGAAGTCTAAAAAAGTGATCGAGAAAAAATGTCTGCCTGTATGTATAACGAGCTGCAGCCTAAACGGCTAAAACGGGGTTTTTTAATTGCCGATTCCTCGCCGTGCACATTCGTAGACTTCAACTTGGCGAATTTTGCGTCC
Organism: Platycheirus rosarum; assembly: GCA_963971375.1. NCBI lineage: Eukaryota > Metazoa > Arthropoda > Insecta > Diptera > Syrphidae > Platycheirus > Platycheirus rosarum. The sequence continues at coordinate 30,074,503 of OZ020507.1, forward strand.
GTGTTCGGGCATATAAAATCCAACTGACCCAGGAGCGGAGCTTAAAGTTAATGACCATAAAACATAATTTTGCCCGAAATGAACATTTTAGTGAAGAGTACCTCAAGGAAGCCACCTTGGTCCATTATTATTCATTTTGGCTCTAAATGATGTTACATCAAGCGTTGAGTCAAGTGACATTCTCATATTTGCTGATGACATGAAGATTTTCAAGATAATAAAGTCTAGCGATGACCGTATTCTTCTGCAGGCAGGTATTGATAACTTTAGTATTTGGTGCAGAAAAAGTGGTATTACCCTTAACCCTGTAAAATGCCAGACGATTACCTTCTCTAGAAAACGTATCGTAAGTGCATTCGATTATCATGTTTCGCAGCACAAACTCTGCCGCGTCTTCAGTTTTAAGGATTTGGGTGTCCATTTTAGCTCCAACTTAGAATTTACTCAACACGTTAACTTTATAGTGAATAAAGCTAGCTCTTGCTTGGATTCATAAAACGCTGGGCAAAGGAATTTAATGATCCATATATGACTCTTTCCTTGTACAATTGCTACGTACGCCCTCACCTTGAATATGCTTCACAGGTATGGACTCCTTATTTCAAAATTCATAAGAACCGAATTGAAGCAATCCAACATAATTTTATTCGTTTTGCCCTAAAGGGTCTACCTTGGAATGATCCTTTTAATCTTCCACCTTATGAACATCGAATCCAGCTTCTTCAGATGCAAACCCTTCACCAAAGGCGTGTTAATAACGATTTAATATTTCTTCATCAACTTATAAAGGGCGAAATTGATGCTCCTTATTTATTAACCTGTATTGGGTTAAATTACCGTGGAATATCTTATCACCTGCGTGGATCGGAACTTCTGCATGTTGACTTTCATAGAACAAACTATGGCAAATATGAAGCTCTAAACCGTATGAACAGACTTTTTAATCTGAACGCTTCACAAATGGATTTTAACTTAGGTAAAGTGGGATTAAAATCCTTATTTCTAACCAGTGCTCCATTGTCGTGATTGTTTTGTTTTATGTTTTAATTATGTATATAATTCGCATGATTTATTTTATACTTTGTGCATGTGTTAGGCTAGCTTTGTTTTATTTTATGTTATTTTAGTTTTGTTTTGTTTAAGTTTTTACTAACGTCTAACATATGCACTTATGATGAGCCTCTGATTATAGAAATAAGTTTGCTTTAAGCTTACTACATCTACGAATCTTAAACAACAAATAATAGTTTGGTTGAATAACGTTAGTTGTTTTTATTAAAGAAAATTAATTTTTTTCCTATTATTTTGTTTATTTATGGTAATAAAATGGCCGGGTCAGGAAAATCCAAAAAAAGAATTTTTTCAAAGCCTGTCGTTGGCAAAAAAATGAATTTCCTCAAAATTGCCTTCAAAAAAATTATATTTCACAGTAGATATTTTTCGATTTTAAATTCTGGTTTTTTAATTGAAGACACCAAATATATTTTATTGTAGAGAAAATCTTACACATGAATACTTTATATGTATATATTAATAACTTATTTATTTAGGGGGTGCTACAGTTCAGGACGAACCTGGGCCTCAACCAACACGCCTATCCATCCAGCTCCGTCTTTGGCTAGCTGCCTCCAGTTTCGCATTTCAAGTTGGTTGAGGTCGTCCTCCACTTGAGCGCGCTACCTAAGGCGAGGTCTTCTTTGACTGTGTTTACCCTCTGGGATGGAATCGAAGATCCTTGCGAGCCGCAACAATGCTGTTGTCCATTCGCTCTACATGACCTAGTCATCTTAAACGTGATATGCGTATTTTTTTGATCAGGTCAATGTCGCTGTATAGTTCGTATAGTTCTTGGTTGAACATTCTCCTCCAATGCCCGTTAACGCAGGTAGGGCCGAAAATCTTCCGAAGAATCTTATGCTCGAAACGTCTAACTATCAACAACAAACATTTGTGGCTGATAGAATGATTGATTGGTATCGATATTTTTGGCAGCCATTTATCAATAGAATTATTCGCAATAGACTCAACATTTACATACAATTCACAGTTTATCAAAAAATTGATAAATTATCACCATAATACCGACTTATTAATTACTAGCTGTTACCCGCGACTTCGGCCGCCAGAAATTTATCAAGAACTCAATTCGCTAAGTTTATATTGTACGGTGTGGTTTTGTGACTCAAAACCGTTCTAAAATAATAATTTTCGAAAAATAAGCTAACCCAGCGTTACCTACGGGTAATTCAAATAGCTTTACTTATTCCTTTCAAAATGAGCTCCCTGCCTGTGAAGGTCCCGTCAAAATCGGTCCATAAATAAGAATTTTTGAAAAAAAACGACACCTTCGCCACCTACTGAGTAATAAACATAGCCTATGTTACTCCTTAGGATAGCAGCTACCTGCCAGTGAAAGTCCCGTCAAAATCGGTGCAGCCGTTCCCAAGATAACCCGGAACAAACAGACAGAAAGACAGACAGACAGAAATTTTTTTTAAATGGTGTTTGTTATAAGTACTGTATATCCTTTCGTATACATCAAGTAAAAAGCTGTTATTTTGATTTTCTCAAATATTATCGTATGTCGTGTTGATATCTTTTTGACAAGCTTAATATAGATGTAAATTACGATGCATTCTTGGCTCTTCAGCAGTCAATTCCAATAGCATTTTTGCTTAAAATTCCTTCGTCTCGGTTGGCTTCTATCTTCTTTCGAACTCTCCACTAACAAAGCAGCCAAAATAACATAACATAACAACCGAAATTATACATATAATAATTTAATTTTTATTGAATTACTACTAAACATTTATTTTTATTAATCCAACGTCAAAACACGATTTACAAAAAGCAATCAAAGAAAAAACACAAATTCTCTTATGCTGCGTGGAAAAACACAGATCGTCTGAAGGAGTTGTTCACACACACGTTTATTTGTGTATGCCGATACACAAACAAAATGTGTGTTATTCTGTCAAAATACACAAATAACAAATAGTCTCAACCACAAATATTAATATATTTTATATATATATAAATTAATAAATGTGTGTACCTATGTACTTAAATAAATAAATTTATTGGCGCGACAGCTCCTTAAGGGGCCAAGGCCTAGTGACTTATACTCTCAACCATTCCTGTGTGTGTGTTGTTACTCTGCAAGAATGGAAGGGACCTACAGTTAACCGCCGAGTCCGAACGGCTACATGAGATGCACTTTTTCGAGACAAATCTTACTCTTGGAGGTTTTGTCAGTTCCTCGCAAGAGGCAGTACCCCAGAAAAAAAGGTGGCTATGAGCTGGATTTGAACCCAGGTTCTTTCGCTTAGCAGTCCGACACACTAACCACTAAGCCACGGGGCACTACCTATGTACTTAACTTACACAAATCTTCTGATCTAAGCTTAATGCCAGAAACAGATTAGCACAGTAACTTTGACAAACAGATTTCACATTTTCCGATGGTTTTAAATGGATTAAAACAAATCAGCACAACAACATCGACTTCGACTTCGACATTAGACCTAAGTCCTAAATTCGAAGTCGCTGTGCAAATGCTACCGCAACGTTTTTCAATGTTATCAACACTCCACGAGGGAGAAACTTCAGAAAAGCAAATGTGTGTTTTATACAAATTTATTTATAAGTCAACAAGAAATGTGTTTTTGTACGCGCGTATATACGATTAAAAAAACCAAATAAAATTTCTACCGGCTTTATTCAAAAAATTAAAAATTTATTTTTATACACGAACTAGAAGACCTGCACCTGCACCATAATTGCCAAGTGGACCCAAATGTGCTCCAACACTTGGCAGCACTATCAACGCCGGTGTACTCTGTGCAAAGTTCTGTAAAAAAAAAATTATTATTTCTTTAAAACATACTTTCAACTAGAGATTAACTAACTCACCATCAAAAGGACTAATCCTAAGATAACAATAAAGCAAACTAGAAGCGAATTCATTTTGTTTTAAGCGGAAGTTCTTTCAAACATGTCCATAGGTAGCTCTGCTCAAGCGCTTATATACTATAGAGTATTTTTAATGTTGTTTGTTATTGTTTAATAATTGTTGCAATTTTTTGTTAAAATTTATATAATTAGTTTGATAAAATACTTGAAATTTGTTTATAAATAGAAATATTAATTTTTTCCAGTAAATTATAGGGTTTATGAATTACTTTCAAAATTAGGTGGTAGAACTTGGAACTATAGACGGGTATACAGTCGAAGGAACTATGGTGTGAAAATGCAGTCGATACAGCTTAAGTACATCAGGTTTTAACTAAAGCAATAAATCAATATCAAAGAAAAGTTTACGAAAAACAAAAAAAAAATTAAGAATATTTGGTAAACTTTAGCCACAACATTTCAACGTGCAACCACTTGAGAACTAATAACTAAAATCAGAAGACACATAATGCTAAAAATGTCAGCCTAATATCACGGAAAAAATCATATTTTTCTTTTGACAGCATGACGTTATCTTGTGTTCTATTATTCTTTTTTTTGCAACTCCGTCTGCAGCTGTGTTCCATATTGTATTCACAACGTTGAAGTGGTATTAGCGGATGCAGACTTATTTCCACACATATTTGGCCTAAGAAGATGTGCAGCCTTTTCCCATGCAGCCAAAATGAATTACACAGGTTCTTATGAGTTCACCCACATTCCAGAGTCTGCATGCAGAGCGCTCTGCACGATGTCTACTGGTCAAAACAGATGTGCAGACAATTTCGTGCAGGAAAAAAAACTACGCACACTCCTATGGGACATGTCAAGCAAAAATTCTGCAGGGTTGCAGAATCTGCACGATGTCTCTATTTCTAAATTTCATGCCTAGTTTCATTGCCGCCACAACAAACGAAAAAAATGTAAATAATAGGTACCTACGGTGACCATATTTTTCGGAGCAAAACCCGGAACATGAATTTGACAATTGAAAAAAAAATTAAATCACTAGCTGATCTTCCCGGCGTTGCGGGTGCACCATCAATTTTCCATTTTTACCATGCGAGTGACATTATTGATCATATATCCGGTTCTATTCATCGCACAGCAAACAGATTTTATATATGCGCTCAACAAAAATGTTCTAAAATCACCTAAAAATGTAATCCAAATCGATTGAACCGAAAAAAAGTAGTTCGCGCACAAACATAATTTTAATTATTCTTTATATATAAAAAATCATAACACAAAATGCTTAGAACTAAAACAAAAACTTTAAATTTAATTTGTTTTTAAATTCAAAATTTCTTGAACAAAGTCTATGAAAAATTAACATCAAGGAGATCATTGTTGGTATTTTTTTGCTGGACAAATTTTGTTGATTATTTATACGTTTGCTCTTAAAAAATATTTTTTAAATTTCTGAGATTTCAAATTATAGCTTTATTTTAGCTTTAACATACATAGCTCTCAGCTGGAATCATTGTATATACATTTTCCATTGTATATACTGGAACCTGGCAGACCCATGCCGAACTCGGAAATTACTAAAAGATTTTTAAATTTTATACTTTTCTTCTAAAAATCCATTCATTTATTCCATTTCCATTTATCGGCCACAATTTATTGTTTTTTTTTTTTTATAGTGTAATGTTTATAATGATATTAGTTAAACAAATTCGTCAAACTAGTAGCAATCATTGTTAGTTGTATCTCTCTGCTTTTGGTTGAAAAAAATTAACGAAGATTCTATTTCTGGCCGGGTAAGAACGTTTCGGAGAACTTACCAAATAAAAACGTCAAGTTTCTTGAAACATGTAAAATGCATGAATATTTAACTAACAGTCCTTTTGACACTAACTTTGACACACCTCAAACATAAATTAAACCCAAAATACAATTATTGTAAATAAAATTTAAAAAAAGAAATTGCACGACTGGATCGCAAGTACTTGCTCATTTGTACGGTCACATCGTCGAATAAAATTTAAATCAAATGCACGACTAGGTCGCACGAACTTGTTCCTATACTAGAAAATTGCTTAGTGGCTGCATAATATGTATGTATATATTAAATTAAAAAAAATAATTTTTTTTTCGAAAATTCTTACATTTTTTTAATTAGTTTAAGAGTTTTCTCAGAAAAACTAAGTATGCAATAAAATTTGAAAACTAAATTTCTATCGAGGAAAAAAAATTGAAAATCGTTCGACCAGTTTTTTTAAAGTGGTTTTTTTTTGAAAAACTTTTCGAAAAAATATATAATTTTTTTTTTTAGTAGGTATGTCATTATAAGAAAATCTGTAGCTTTCATCTGGGAAAATTATTTTTAAAAAATTCAATCAACCCGTTTTCAAAATATTTTGAAAACCAATTTTTTTAAGAAAATTTAAAAAAATCGAAAACAAAAGTTTTTGAACAAATTTTATTGAAATCGGGATAATGGTTTACGATAAAACCGCATTTGAAAAAACCGGTTCTATGAGAGGTACCCTTATGGAACAAATTTCAAAAAATTAATTCTAACTGAAAGATGCATTGTTGTAAAAATTAGCACTCTGAAAGTTTTATTAAAATCGGTAGAGCCGTTTTCGAGAAAAATTGTATGGCAGGTACCGTTATTTTTCGACCTAGAGCAAAAAATGAAAAACACATCCGAGATACTACCAAATAAATACTAAATACCAAATTTGAAGCAAATCGGCCCTTCCATCAGACGGACGGAATTTCCGGAACCACTTTTTTCGACATCCCTATTATCGTAATGTCATGTTGGATTGTTAGAAAACAAAAAATTTTTGCACGAATCCATAACTTACATTATAGTACCTATAATAGCAAGTAAAAATCGAACGAATACGGGACGGATGGTCACCGTATATACATATATCACACTTGTTAATCACCGTTACCGCTGTGACATCTTCGCCGCCACTTTTAAGAAAATACTTCATCATAATTTTTATGATAATATTATGCTTTTCGTTAACTTACATTAATACGATACTTAAAAAATCAAATTTTTGCCGGATTTGTTGGAATTTTTATTCTCGTAAATTAAATATTCACACAAATATTTTATTTACATTATTTATAATTTAAATTTTTTTCTTAGCAGTTTTGACAGCGGTGTACTCTGCAAAGTTCTGTAAAAAAAAAAACAAATTAATTATTTCTTTAAGAACATACTTTCAACTAGAGATTAACTAACTCACCATCAAAAGGACTAATTCTAACTAGAAGCGAATTCATTTTGTTTTAAGCGGAAGTTCTTTCAAACATGTCCATTGGTAGCTCTGCTCAAGCACTTATATACTAAAGTTCACAACAGCATTTTTAATGTTGTTTCTTAATGTTTAATAATTGTTGCAATTTTTTGTTAAAATTTATATAATTAGTTTGATAAAATACTTGAAATTTATTTATAAATAAAAATATTATATTTTTCCAGTAAATTATAGGGTTTATGAATTACTTTCAAAATTAGGTGGAACTATAGACGGGGATAAAATCGAAGGAAGTATGGTTTGAAAATGCAGTCGATACAGCTTAAGTACATCTGGGGCCTGTTTCTCATTTACTAAATTAGCTACATCAACTACATTCTACATAATTGCTTTTGTGCTACATCAGATACATTTTTCTGCTTCACAAATTCCACTGAAAGTGTTGTGTGATAAATATGTAAAATGTAGATTTGAATATTCTGTCAAACTGACAATAGTTGTTGATTTTCATTTAAATTACATAGACATCGTTTTTTGTTTGAAATAGCATTTAAATAATTATAACCAAATAGAAAAACTGCATTGTGTTTTGAATATTTTTGATTTATAAAGAATTTCTTGTGAATTGTTGTGCTTAGTCAGTAAATACACATACTTATGTAGTTTAAAATTGTGTGAAACGGATTTAAATGACACATTCTTCCAGTATTTCCAGTCTACAACATTGGTGAAATAAAAAAATATTCTACATTCCTTTTGTGAAACAGAAATGGTGTTACATTACTGTCAGTGTACTAAAATGTAGTTGATGTAGCTTATGAGAAATAGGCCCCAGGTTTTAACTAACGTAATAAATCAATATCAAAGAAAAGTTTACGAAAAACAAAAAAATATTAAGAATATTTGGTAAGCCATTTTAAAAAAACTAAATAAAAAGAAGTCCCTCTTAGTGCAAACTAAATCCATTTAAGTGAAGTTGACTTAGTTTCCATGCAAATTGGGAACGTACTCATTTTTTATATGAGAACTTAGTACACACTTCGAAGCATGAAGAAGGAACTAAAGACTCTTTGCATTATATCCAACCTCGCACCTTCTTCATTTCCCATATTGGTCCATTGTATATACATTTTCTATAGTACTCTCATGGTGGTAATTTTTCGTCTGGCCATCTTTAATCAAACATGGCGCGGGATTCGGTACCAAAATCATTTCAATTTCGCCTTTCAAGTTTTTAATTTTAATGTAACGCACATTCGCTTGCAAATTCTGTTGGGAATAAGATATGGAGCACTATTATGTTGTTTGGGTTACTTTTCTTGAGAAAATTAATTTTATTGTCATGCAGTGAGTCATTTATTTATCTGGGTTTGGAAAAAAGTACACACTTCGAAGCATGAAGAAGGAACTAAAGAAACTGCATTATATCCAACCTCGCACCTTCTTCATTTCCCATATTGGTTCATTGTATATACATTTTCTATAGTACTCTCATGTTGGTAATTTTTCGTCTGGCCTGGTTGATTCAGAACTAACTCTAAATAGTGGAGACGAGAACCTTTACCTATATTTTACCAGTATTTAATAAACTTTTGTTGTCTGTACTTATTCTATATTCACACCAATTGGCAATTTCAGCACGCCTCATTGCGACTTGATTCAGAACTAAAAAATGATGCTCCATGATAGTACTATATGCAGTGTATATACAAAGATTGGTCCCAAGCAAACTTATAGTGATAGTGTCAGTGACCCAAAAAACTATACGCATCAGACTATTTGCGGCTAAATATTGAAAGTAATATGAAAGCAAATATCATATCCGTTTAATTAAACATTAACTATCCGTTAAATACTGTCAAAAACTTTAGCCACAACATTTCAACGTGCAACCACTTGAAAACTAAAAATTACACAGGCTCTTATGGGACATTCCAACCCAAAATTCTGCAGAATTGCAAAATCTGCATGGTGTGTATTGGTCAAAACAGATGTGCATACAATTTCGTGCATTAAAAAAAATTACACAGCCTCTTCAGAGACATGTCAACCCAAAATTCTGCAGGGTTGCAGAATCTGCACGATGCATCTATTTCTAAATTTCATTCCTAGTTTTATTGCTGCCACAACAACAAACGAAAAAAATGTAAATAAAAGGTATATCGCGTTACTGATATATACCACAATTGTTAATCGGCGTTACCGCTGTGACACTTTTACTACCACTTTTTAAGAAAATACTTCATCATTGTTCTTATGGTTATATTATCTTTTTCGTTCACTTACATTAATACGATACTAAGATTCTTAAAAAAATCTAATTTTTGCCGGATTTGTTGGAATTTTTTTTCTCTAAATTTAATATTCACACAAAATTTTTATTTTATTTACATTATTTTTAATTGACATTTTTTTCTTCAGTTTTACATTTTTGTGTAACTTTTTAATAATTTCCAGTGGTAACGCTACATTTTGGCATTAATACAGCACTACATAATGTCAAAAAGTTTTCACATCTGTTAGTTGTTCGTCCAGAACAACTGCACACATGTTTCCGTTTAATATAGATGCCACATTGCTGCAACAACAACATTACATATTTTATACCATTACTGATATATACCACACTTGTCAATCAGCGTTATCGCTGTAACAATTTTGCTACAATTTTTAAGAAAACAATTTATCATAGTTATTATGGTTAGTTGTAGTTGAATACGATACTACAAAATCCAAATAAAGCAATAACTAATTATAATCTATCTACTGAAAACAGAAATCATTGCTTAAAATATTTAAAAAAAATGTTTTTTTGCATATTAATAGTTCTTATGATCATAAAAAAATCTTTTAAGCATTCAATTTTAAAATATAATTTTTACTAAATAAATATAATAATAATAATAAAAGAAGATTATGACGTCATAAAATACCAAGATGGCAATTTGTATGCGTTTACTTATCATACCTTGTATTTTTGTTTATCATGCTTCTGACATTGTGAAAGTTAATGGATGCGCTTCCATTGTGTATCCATCTTAAATGACATTTCATATGAACACATCCCTTCCTGGAATTTGCATTTTCCAGAAACAATTGCCATGAAAAAATGTCAAATCTGACACATGCTTTTTGAATTTCGCAGTTTTCACGTCGAATTTCGGAATTCGCTCTGAACAAATTCGGCGGAACTTCGGTTTAAATAATATTAATTTTAAGTAAAATTCAACACCAAATAAAAAAAAAAATATAAATAATGAGCGACAGTTCCGATGAAGATCTATCCCCCGACTGGATTCCATACAGCCGGCGAAAGGAATGGGCTGATATAACGCCACTCGCCCAAGACGATGGTGATTACCCAGTTGTTGCCATAGCTTACAGTCCAAGATGTAAGAATGATTTTTCATTAAATATCAATTAATACAAAACCTACTCAATCAATTGCCATTTTAGTTCGTGAAGTTTATGATTATTTCCGTGCCATACTCGCCAACAAAGAGAAGTCCATCAGGGCTCTTGAACTAACAATAGATGCCCTCCAACTTAATCCTGCTAACTACACAGTTTGGCAATACAGGTGAGTTTTGTTTGGTTTTCTTTGGAATTTATGAGATAACACGATAAAAAGAAACGGGTTTTGATAAGAAATTAGGTTGTCGCTTACTTTAAATCAGTTTTGTTGCTTTTTCTCGCTGAAATAGAATAATGCGGTACCAAGAACAATGGCCTTGCTCTGCCTTAAACCATCAAACGGGAATACCTGTTTGGAATGCAAATATTTGTGTAAAGTTTTAATCAAACATGGCGCGGGATTCGGTACTAAAACCATTTCAATTTCGCCTTTCAAGTTTTTAATTTTAATGTAACGCACATTCGCTTGCAAATTCTGTTGGGAATAAGATATGAAGCACTATTATGTTGTTTGGGTTACTTTTCTTGAGAAAGTTAATTTTATTGTCATGCAGTGAGTCATGTATTTATCTGGGTTTGGAAAAAAGGTCTCGCGAATGAACAAATGTTGCTACCTGCTGAATAAACAAAAACATTTAAGTAGATTGTTCTGTGCTATGCTGTAGCGTTTCGTTATTTCCCAAAAAAGGTATTCAAAGAAAATGATCTTCGGGATGGCTTGGCATTCATTGTATAGTAGAAATGACCATTCGATAAAATGGCGAATATACAAACTAAAACAAACTAATAACTTGGTTCAGGCAAATAGAAGTAAAAGTCCGTTAACGTTACACAGAAAACAACGTCACTTTTAAAAACTTCTTGGGTTTAGGTTAGTGGGCTGATGGATGATGTGGTGTCCATCACCCTTAGATCAATGTATATCCATTGTGATACCCTGGAGGGTTTGGGCCCAATAAGCATGGGACCTATGAAAAACCTATACATTCTCAAGCCATTTTGAGCTATTAATAAATCTGAGCAAGTTTGCACCCGTTTGTTCAGATAGTTCTTCTAAGTCCTGGAATAAATGAACTTCATTTCTTAACCGGCATAGTGCTGGGCAGTGACAGAGAAAATGAGGAGTATCCTCATTTTTGTGGTAACCCAGCATGTTATGCCCGGTCAGTATGCTCACAAGGGATCGTAGCGACTTCTTGTTGAGCTGTAGAATATTTTCTGTTCTTTGTTACGATACAGGAGTCGAGCGAGTTCCATCTCTCGTTAGCTGCGGCGAGTACCTTATTCCCTATCGTCTGTTTAATGTTACAGGTTGGAATCCTTACCGTTGTGTTGTTATGCTGCGCGCCAAGAACTTTTAGCTCTTCGCGACAGAAGGTTACAAGCTTTGATTTTATTTCAATGGCAGAAATTGATTTAATCGCCGCTTGGATGTCAATGAAAAAGGTGATTTCACCATGTGGTATTGCCTTAATTGCATCTTCATCTTTAGCAGCTGCCGTCACTTCCAGGACCTCAGCCTGAAAGACGCTGCTGTAATCAGGGAGCCGAATTGATCCGGCCAGTTCGAGTGTTTCTGAGTAGAAACCTGCACCAACACGAATTTCCATTTTAGAGCTATCCGTAAAGATTTCAATGGCTGATTTGTATGGTGTCTGGTTGTTAAGCCAGTCTTCTCTATTAGGAAAAGAAGTGGTGAATGGTCTTTCGAAATCTAAACGGGGTGTTGTGCAGTCTGTGCATACATTGTAGCCCGTATGTCTGTTGAATCTGTGCATGGCCTGTCAGACTAGATCTCCAGTTTTGAGTTTGCCTTAATCGGAGGGCGCTGTTTGCTGCTGATTCTTGCTTAAAGTGGGTTTTAGTTCTCATAGCCCCGGTGGTGCCTCTAAAAGCCATTCTTTATATTCTTGTAATAGTTCTTAGGTTGCAACCAATTTTCGTAGCCTGCCACCAGACCAGATAACCAAATGTAAGTATTGGTCTTACTAATGCCGTATACATCCACATTATAATCTTGGAACTAGGTCCCCAGGTCTTTACCAAGGATAAGGCTCCTTCTATCTGTTCACTAATAGTGGAGAGAAATTTTCCAGTCGCTAGCAGAGCTAAATCATCTGCATAAGCTACTATTTTGACTCCACTATTTTTAAGTCTTAACATGCACATTATCCACCCGATAATAGTATCGTTCACATCAAGCTTCACAATGGCTCTTTTCACTGGGTCATTTTTCACATTGTTGAAGGCTCCTTCAATGTCTGGGAGAGCAGCAAGGGTATACTCCTTGTGTTTCAGTGTGTTTTCCACAGTACTTACAACTCCTTTAGTATAAGCATGCTGAGCTGGAGATATAACTTCCGAATGTTGCGAATATAGATGTCTTTTAGTCTTTCAAAAGTCTAAGATGAATGATGTTAGACTAATTGGCTCTGAAGTCCTTAGCGTTAGTATGGCTGGGCTTACCAGCTTTCAGTATAAAGACCACTTTCACTTCACGCCATGTTTTTTAGGTGTTGTGTTATTATTTGTTCACTTTTTTGTAACATCATTGGAAAGATGCCATCTATCCCCGGGGATTTATATAGAGAGAAGGAACTAATAGCATATTTTATTCTTTCTTCCGTTATAATATCCGGTGGTGCTACTCGTTCATGATACTCATTTTCTGGATTGTTACTCTCATCGTAGCTACATCCAGGGAAATGAGTGTTGACTAGGAGCTCCAGTGTCTCAGTACAAGACTCTGTCCAGTGTTCATTGGGATCCTTGAAAGATCCTAGAGCAATAGGTTCATTGGCAAGGATCTTTCTGAGTCTAGCTGATTCACCGGTATTTTCTACTTCGCTGCAGAAAGTTTTCCACGAACTTCGCTTGGCACAGAATTGAATTTTCTTTGACTAGATTTTTAGGTTTCCCTATACACACGCCTGACCAAAATGATATCAACGTAGCCATTGCCAGACTAAAAGCGAACAAAGCAGCTGGTTCCGATGGGCTACAAGCGGACCTTTTTAGACACTGGAGATGCCCTGGCCGGATACACCAAATCATCTGCAAAATATGGTCGGAGGAAAGTATGCCTGATTATTGCAATCTCGGTACCACCTGCCCGATCCACCAACTATAGGGCAATTAGCCTTTTGTACATCGCTTATAAGATCCTGTCCAGCGTTTTATGTGAACGTCTTAAGTCGTTTGCTGATGGAATAAAGGTCCTTAAAATGCCGGCTTTAGATCTGGGAAGTCTACAATCCACCAAATGTTCACATTCTCCAGATCCTGGAGAAAACCAAAGAGACGATCTGTTCATCGATTTTAAAGCAGCCTTTGGCTGTGTAAAGAGAGACGAACTGTACCGAGCCATGTCTAGTTTACGATGGAGTTTTGAACGAGTGGGGAAGAAGGTACAACAATGAGTACGTGCTGTACAGCGACAATAGCCTGGTCGAAAAAATCCGTATCCAGCTGCTAAGATGGTTCGGCCATGAAGAGCGAACATTGACGCTACAGCGGGCAAGGTCTTCTTCGATGCCTTACTTGAGGGAGTTAGAATCAAGGGCAGACCTCACCTCCGATGGAGCGACCAGGTTCAAGGAGACCTCCGACTGCGTGGTGTTCAGAACTGAAGACTGCAGGTAAGAGATCGAGCCCGCTTGAGGTGCATATTGAACGAGGTCCAAGAGCACTACGCTATATAGCGCCAGGAAAGGTAAGGATTAGAAAGGAAAGTTTTAAAGAGAATTGTTGGCCCCGTGTGAGAGGGAAGACGATTCCGGAGAATTTACAATCATGAGTCGTATGAAATCTAAATCGAAGTAGATGTTGCGGAAAAATAAAGATCAGAAGACCGAATCCCAGTCGATACTATGATGATGATGATGATGATGATAATTTCTTGAGAATGTACAATATTAATGTACAAATTAAATTCTGCTTTCAGGCAGAACGAACTGTTCAATCTGAGCAAGATTGCTTAAAAACAAGTCCATTGAAATTGCTGAAGATAACGACCTAGCTGCCAAATTTGTGAAAGCTTTGAGTGGTAACTTGGTTAGGAAAATGCCTTACTCATATACAAGATATTGTCGCAGAAAAGTAGTTTCAAGGAGTGGAACCTCAGCTTTGCTTTGCCCGAACTTAAAGAAGGCAAACCCTCTGAATTCTGCCAAATACTAGAGACATCACAGTAATCATTACATCTTTTTGTTTAACATTCCTACCAATCTCCTCCATCTGCTGAGGATGATGATGTTAAACTTGCGCTAATCCGTCAAGCGTCAATCACTTTTAAGTCGTCGACGAGACCTTTGATGTCGTAAAAGGATTTATACACTCGATACGCTCAATATTACCCCAGGCACCAACTGGTTGAAAAAGTTTGTTGCGTAGAGCCAATAAGTCGATCCCGGACTTGCCTTCTACTTATCTTCTCTTATGAACGATGAGTTTTTTACGAATCGAAGTACAAAATAAAATCGAAACCTCATCAACTCCTCACAGTCAAGAACTGTGATGGGTTCAATCTGAATCATGAAGCAACATACAAGCTCCACTAATACCTGAAAAAATTTTCTGTGTGGGAGTATTGGTCCCATGTGAAACATTAGACTTTTACTCTTGCCTAAGTCAATATCGCTGTATAGCCCATGTAGTTTGTAAGTTTGTAGCTGTTACTCCCATACAAGATCGAATATTCTAAAGCATTCTCATTTTCTTTTATGTATCAATACTTCCTCCACAGTTTCCCTAGAAATGGCTTAGTAAGGTTTTTTTTTTACTCTAAAAAGAGAAAGGCTTTGGGCGGGACGAAACCACTTAGACACACACTGAAAATATTCATCTTTTGAATGTGAGCCCCAACGTTGAACCACACAGGACATCCATAGACAATCATCATGTAGCAAATCACCTTTACCCTGCTATCAAGACGGCTTCTATAAAACAATCGTTTTGTCAGGGCAAAAGCTCCCTGGCCAGAACAGATTCTATATGTCGGTTGAAATATAGAAACTGATCCATCCAGATGACAAGGTACTACGCTTATACTCGCCATTTGATGTCCATGTGGCCCAGCGATCACTAGCTTGCGCCAGTTCTTTCTCGTGTCCTTAGAAGCCCTTGACAAGGGGGTTCTAAACAGGATAGTTTCACATTTTTGGAAATTAATTTTCAGCTTCCAGTCATCACAATATCTCTGAATCTGGTAAGAATCGTACTGCAAGAGATTTTTGATAACCTCGACTGTTGGAACTGTTCTGTACCAGAGGGCTGCATGAATCCATTCACTTGCAATTGTGAATCATTCACAAAACTGAGAGCCTTAAGACGAGCTCGCAATTCGAATCACTAACTTGCTTGCTCTCATAATCTCAAAATGTTTGGAAGGCTCGCACTCAAACCATGAATGAATCAGGTGATTCACAATATAGCAGTGAACGATACGAATGCGAGTGTATTCACATTTAATATAGTGTAGATGTTGACTGTAGACATGTTTTGATTGTAGAGAGTTAGGGGAATGTTGACGTTGAATGAAAATGAAAACGAATAGTGTCAAGAACTTAATCAAGCGAATATGAGCTGCATTCATGTTCGTTCATGAAAAGCAATACAATGTAATTGCTTCATTCAAATGTGTGTAAATGAGTGTGAATACTATTGAAAGCAATGAATGTTGTGAGTGGCTCACAAAACGAGCTACTTGTTGCAGCTCTCAGTTCTGTACGCGATTAAATCGTCGGCATACGCAATTGCTTGCGTAAGACTACCTATGAGATCGCTGGTGTAAATGTTGAAGAGTATCGGGGAGTTCTCCGCTCCCTGTTGAAGACCGTTTTAAATATCAAGCGTTGTGGTAGATGTTACATTGCCACTCTTGACAACAAACTTTCTACCATTAAGCATGTCGTAAAGCATATATAGCAGTGGTTTACTTATGCCCCATCTGGTAAGTTTCAGATAAAGACCTTCTAACCATACGGTGTCGAAAGCCTTCTCCAAATCAACCAGACAAGCACCCGTTCATTGATTCTTAGCATTTTTCCATCAGACACTAGCTTAGATGCGGCATTAATGGTGTCATGCCCCGCCTTAAAGTGGAACTGGGTGTCTGGAATTATATATTTGTCCTCCGGCCAGTGAAACAGAGTTCTATTGACAACTTTCTCGAATATCTTGCTGATACTCGGAAGCAGACTTATCGACCGGAGATTTGCCGGATTGGAATTGTCCTTTGGAGTTCCACCTTCGAAATGAGCAGATGAGAAAAAGTCGAAAATTAAAAAAAGCGTTATTTGAAAGGTACCGTTAATTGATATTTCCGGGAAATTTGCTTTCTATTTAATGATATACAGAATGACCTATAAAAAAAATCTCAAAAATGTTGATCAAAGTCGTTGGAGCCGTTTTCGAGAAAATTAAGCTTTCCCTAACGGTTATATGCCAGTAACCGTTATGCTTAGCCCTAAAAATAAAATTTCAATTTCCCCTCTGAGGAATCTCAAAATAACCACATACCAAATTTGAAGGTAATCGCTTAAGCCGTTTAGGCTGCAGCTCGTTATACATACGGGCGGACAAACAAACAGACAGACAGATATTTTTTGTCACTAACTGGTTTGGGCTTCTTTATGATCGTAATGTCATATTTGATTGTTATCTCATTTTTTTATATTCACGAATCCTAAGCTTACGACATCTTCCACGTACAAGACTGCTGAAGAATGCATATACAGAATCCTGGGAGTTTGAAGATTTGAAGTCACTTGTTGTACATTCTCTACCGAAAAACGATAACACCAATCCAATGTTCAAGAAGTTATGTTGCGGATATCTAGCTTTTCTAGGAATACGAGTAAGAACTGAGGGCGCAAGCAAGTGATCGCTGTGCCACTTGATAGCAAGATGAGAATAAAAGTCGCCGATAATCGCGCATGAATGCTATGTTTGGTTAAACGTTGCACCATATCTAATTCCAAAGATTCGGTTGTTAGGGAGACAGTGTCTTCGTGCCTCTCTTCTACTTTTCAGAGCACTAGAGTCCGAGTACACAAAATACTATCCCAACAAGGTCTTATACAACTGTGCTTATATAACTTCCTCTACTGCGCCGCCTCCCAGTTGGAATCGAAGATTTTCGGGCCGGAGCATTGATGTGCGACTTTTTCAACATCATAATTGAGAGAATAGTGCAGAACTCTCATGCCAACACCAGAGGCACGATCTTTCAAAAGTCCGTCCAATTACTCGCTTACTCCGACGATATTGACATAATTTGACGAACACAGCGTGATGTCAGTAGCGCTTTTGTGAGTATAGAGATGGAAGCGGCGAAGATGGGTTTAGCAGTCAATGAGGGCAAAACCAAGTATATGCTGTCATCAAGAAGAGACACCCAACATCGACGTCTTGGACAAAACATCACGGTTGACAGCTATAACTTTGAAGTATTTAGAGACTTTGTCTACCTGGGCTCCACTATTAACTCAGACAACAACACCAGCGCTGAAATCAAACTAAGAATAACTCTTGCCAATCGCTGCTTCTTCGGACTTAGAAGGCAATTGAGTAGCAATGCCCTCGCTCGGACAACTAAATTGTCCCTTTATAAGACCCTCATCATCCCAGTCCTGCTCTATGGTGCAGACGCACAAACGTTGTCAAAAGCGGATGAGGACGCTGTAGGCTGCTTCGAGAGAAAGATTCTCCGGGTGATTCTTGGTCCCGTATGCATTAACAGAGAGTGGAGAAGATGATACAACGAAGAACTGTACCTGCTGTACAGCGACACATACATAGCCAAACGAGTAAAAATTCAACGTATCAGATGGCTGGGTCATGCTGAACCATTTCAACTTGGAAAATGAGGGTATTCTAAAGGGACACTTTAGGTACCCTTGAAAGGGCTTTGCTACTCATTTGCCTAGTTAGCCCGAAGGAGCAGCGATTGGAAAGACTTATTCTTCGTTTAATTTCGGCGCTTTTGTTGTTCTCTGAGTTCATAGCGGAACCCAGGTAGACAAAGTCCCCTAACTATCTCAAAGTCGTAGCTCTCTATGGTTATATTTTGTCCAAAACGTCGATGCCTTTAATTGAATAATGAACACATTTTCGCTGCTTCCGTTTCAATACTGACAAAAGCGCTACTGACATTACACATAAGAACAATAGGATGGACTTTTGAAAGATCGTACCTCAGCTGTTGGCGCGAATATTCTGCTCTATTATGTAAAGTATGTCTTGTCTCAATATTTTTGTTTGGTATTAAGAGTTTTGTTATGATCGACACAGTTCTAAGGTAAACTTAAGCTAAGGTTGTATCCGTTTATTTATAAAACAACCACCACAAGTCCCTTTGAATTCTCTACTTGCCCAAAAGCCTTCTACAGCGCCTTCTTCTGAGGCTTCCATTTTCGTCGACAATTGTCTATTTTGTTAAAAAAATAAATTCATTATTTTTTTCAGGAGAGAAATCCTTAAGGAACTTAACTGTAGTCTATATGATGAGCTAGAATACATCGATGATGTGATCCGCGATAACCCCAAGAACTACCAAGTCTGGCATCATCGTCGAGTTATTGTAGAGACCCTAAGAGATCCCACCAAAGAACTTAATCTCACCGAAAGTGTACTTAATATGGATGCCAAGAACTACCATGCCTGGCAACATCGCCAATGGGTGATTCGCACATATAAGTAAGTTGGTTCCCTCTTATATGTCAATCATACTTTTCCTTCTAACCACCAATCTCTTTCTCTCCACAGCTTATATGACAATGAACTATCCTATGTCGATCGCCTGATTGCCGAAGACATTCGCAACAATTCCGCCTGGAATCAGCGATTCTTTGTTCTCCGCCATTTTGGCTTCACGCCCGAGGTGATTCAACGTGAATTACATTACACAATGAATCGCATACGCGTCGTGAAGAACAACGAAAGTGCTTGGAATTTCCTGCGTGGTTTGTTGAAACAAAGTGACGGCACCTTGGATCAACATGCTGATGTTGTTGATTTTATTGTTGAAATCTATGATAATGGCTCCCGATCACCATACTTGGTGGCCTTCCTTATAGAGCTGTACGAAGAGAAATGCCTTCAAAATGCTGAAAATACTGCAGAGCAAGAGATATACGCCAAGAAAGTCTATTCTCTGTGCGACGATATGTCCAAGAAGCACGATGTCATTCGTCGCAAATATTGGCAGTACATTGCCGAGAGGTTACATGCAAAGCTAGAAGGAAGGGCACCCTAAAGTCTTTCTTTCTTATTTAATTTGTCTATTTTTTTTCATTAATAGCATTTAAGGATATTCTTACACATACATATAAAGTTATTTCTACAAAAAATAAATTTGAATATTTAGGTAAAAAAAATTATTTGAAAATAAAAAAAAAACATTGTTGTCAGGTGTAAATGAGTTTTATGGTTAGAAAGAGAACACTTCAATTAGTACTTTTGCCAGTTGGTAATTGTATAAAATAAGGCAGTTATTAGACGATAGAAAGTGGCTTTAAAGTTTCGGCAAAGAGCTACAGAGATGAAAATGAAGAGGCACGCCTCGAAATGTAGTACAGGAATATTGCAGGAGAAAAGCGAAGCTGGTTCCTTTTCGCTCATGCGAGCTAGTTGTCCAGCCCACTGGAGTGTACCGAGCTTTATTTTTTGCAGAACATCTGCTTCGATGTAGATTTCATACAATTCATGATTGTATCTTCTCCGGATTTGTCCACCCTCGCACATGGGGCCAATAATGCTTCGTAAGACTTTCCTCCCGAACGCGGTTAAGCGTTAAGAGATCAAAGTGGCATTTCAAGGACACGACACTGCTACGATCAAGTTATGTACATCTGAGTTACAATGTAATTAAGGGATTGCACTTCAAGTTCATGCTTCACTACACTGATTATTGCACGAACACTTCCAGAAAATGCAGCCACCGTGTTCTTCCCTTCATTAATGTGCAGCCCCGGAATTTGTGCTGCCTTCCTTCGAAGATCGAGAAATTTGGATGAAGAAGTCTTACAGCTTTTTGACTTCTACCGCTAATGTCGATGTCGTCTGAGTTAACCAATATTTGACTGGTTTTGGTGATGACAGTCCCTTTAGTTGACGTGCCAGAGTCACGGATTGCTTTCTCCAAAGCTTACGCTAGTTTGAAGAGGATGGCAGACTACCAAGTCGAAGTTCATTTAAGATGTTAATTGGTCTGGACAGCAAATCGGCTTTTACTTGGCTTATGATTTTGGTCATGATCAGCCTTTCAATTTATTTTGGATGCCGAATTCTCTAATGGCCTTATTAAGTTCTGTCCTGGCTATGCTATTGTAGGCAGCTTTAAAGTCAATAAAAGGATTGTATGTTGGAAACTAAATTTCCAGCGAATTTATGCTCATATGGTGCTGTTGTTGGTTGTGAAAAAAAAAACAACACTTGAACTCCATAAAAAGCCTTGACATTATATTAGGACTTGGATCGTTTCAAAAAAAAAAAATCTGGCCATATCCGGTATAAGCATGTGGTTACCGATTCAGAAATCACGTATGAATTTCTTTTTCTGATAGCATTTTTCGCATTTCAAATTAATTGAAGACAGTACTGGTATGGAGTTTTGAAATGAAAGAATGTCCAGAACTTTGTTAGAAGTGAAGAGGCCAAAATGAAATTCAAATCATCAATTTTTCAGTTGCTGATTTCGGTCTACAAATAATGACAAAAGGGCAAGACGTTTGTTTAAAAATTCAAAGACAACCGCAGAAATAACAGGACTTCACGAACGGGCTACTTAATACATTTTCTATAGTATTGAGGGCCTTGGCCTCAGGATTTTCTATCGACTCAATACAAATTTTCTGGTAGATAGATGGCATAGCATGCCAATAAGTGTACATAAACTTTTAGTTCACGGAGCAGATATTATTTCATCATTCGAAATAAGAAATTAGTCAACTTTCCGAAGAAGCACTTGAGGCCAACCATAAAGAGTTTCGTCGCTTCAATAACGCTAGAAAATCATCACTAATATAAAGAAATGAGGACTTTCTTACCGACTTACTTCTTAGGTATGATCTGATCCTCTTATTAGGAACTTATGGAGATATCGGGCAACACATGTAAACGTTGTCGTACAAATGTTTATAGTCATATCAACGTAATTTCACCGGAAGTCAAAAGGGATACCTGTGTAATGCCGTTCCAACGTTGTCGTACAAATGTTTATAGTCATATCAACGTAATTTCACCGGAAGTCAAAAGGGATACCTGTGTAATGCCGTTCCTGTGAAGCAAGATTGTCGCAAAATTAATAAAGTCCAAACTTTAAACGCCATTTGAAGGCAAACCATATTATGGAGCGTTTGAAAAAAATAAATCAATAAAAAAAACCAACTGTAAGCTCCGTTTCCAATCAAAATTAATTGTCGAAATAATCGCAGAAAATACTCTGCCAATATTTTTTTGTGCATTTAAAAAGTTAATACCTTTTGCTAGTGTAAATTTAATTTTTTTTTCGTCTTACCAATTATTGACCAAACATATGAATCAATGTTGCAAAATATTAAAAAATATGTTTTATTACAAAAAATATTTATGTACAACTGCTGATGTGTGTTCTGTTAAGCAAGCATCGAATCTTAGGTATAGTAAACATGCCTTTCGAAAAGAAGTCAGTTGCCCTTCCCTGAAGGTGGTTTTCGGGAATGACTCCTGAGGTTCATGCTAAATTCGGCTTAAATTGTGAAAACGTTGCAAGGGTACGGGACAATGATCCACATTTTGTGAAAGCCTTTAAGGAGTTTGGTTGCACAAATATCGTTAGCATAATGACGGAGATGAAACCGACTTTACAGACAACCAATTTTTTTTATGTTTACTTTTGACCACTTGGGCACAAGGAGCAACTGGAAAAAAACTGATCAGCGATATACGAATTGGCAACTAATTTGCTTTGACTCATACCCTGCTACTGGTCAAAAACTTGTTTGAGATTCACAAACCCCAGTCATCTGTTCATTAGCATATTGAGTGGCCTAGTGATTTCAGTTTTTAACAGCAGACCAACCTGTTGATGGTGGGGGAGGTTGAAAAACATCCTGAAACACTAAACGAGTTAGAGATTTTTATTGTTAATGAGTTTTCTTGTGGGTCGTCAAGTCACCGCTGAGTACGTAACTGGACTGTAAGCCGAATTGCCAACCGGTTTATTTTTTTTTAGTTGCTCCGTGTAGATTGGGCCTTGCTCTCCAATATCCATTATTTCATTTCATATTAATTTTTTTTTTCATATCCGTCTTTATATTGTTGCATCAGATGATTTTTTCGTGCCGTGATTTTTTGCCAAACGACAAGTGTCATTAGAAGAGTATTAACATTTAGCATGATGTCGCTTTGATAAAGCGGGATGAAGCCAATTTGGCACTATATCGCTTTGGGTTTTTAAATCTGTATTTCCATCATATTTTATACGCCGCGCCGCTTTGTTTGGCAATCTGTTATGAAATCAGAAGTAAATTCCATAAGCAGCTGAATGTGTTTGGGAGGCATGCTACATTGCTGCAACTACCCTGCTTGGGCTTACTATTGGATTTGGATTAAATGCGAGGTTTTAAAATCCGTGTGAAAAATAGATATTTATATATATGTACATATGTACATATGTATCCAACCAACCAAATTTGACATAATGTCGCAAAACTATAGTTTGGCGTTATGACAGAGCGAAATGTTTTTTATTAGGTCCAATGTCAATTTGGAAAGCGTCATTGTGCCAAATTTTTAAATTTGGAAATAATTAATTAAATAATAAATAATTTTGTCAGCATTAGAATCCCTCCGGTTGTTGCGATCCTAACCTTCCGCAAGCATTTGCATTTTTGAATACCCCTTCTGTGTCTCATAATTTTCAATTATATTGACTAAACCATTGTATATAAACGGCCTATAGTACTACTCTTTCAATATTCTGAGTTAGTTGGTGCACGGGCCGATAGAGGGACCACGTCCGACACTTCGCGTCGGGAAACATTGGTATCAGAAATTTAAAAAGAAACTACAGTGAAAGCTCCCTTATGCGGACAGCGACGGTCGAGGCACTTTTGTCCATCTAAGGGAGTTGTCTGTCCAAGGGAATAAAATTAAAAATCAATAAATTAATAATAGTTATGCATATAAGTAAATATTATATTTAATAAAGAAAAATTAATTAATTTCTGCAGCCTCTGAGGCTCTAAAATTTTCAAGCCATAAACGATCCGCGATAAATTTCGCTTTGTGTCTTATCATTGGTCCAGAAATAGGGACATTTCTTAATTTTACTTTTACTTTTTCGCCAACGACACTCTTTTTGTCTGACATAGTTCCATGAATTAATTTTTTTTTCTTTTAATGTCCTTAGCTTGAGTTTTTCGTATTCTTAATTCGCTTGCAATTTCACGCACAGATTTTTTATTTAGATCAACCGAATTTATAACATTAATTTTTACTTGCGATTTAGGTACTAAAATGCAAGTTATGGATTCGTGCAAAAAAAATATAACAATCAAACATGACATTACGATATTAGAGAAGTTGAAAAAAGTAGGTCCGGAAATTCCGTCCGTCTGTCTGTTCGCGCCTCTACAGCCTAAACGGATGGGCAGGTTTGCTTCAAACTTGGTATTTAGTATTTATTAAGTTAGTAGTATCTCGGGGGTGTTTTCATTTTTGCTCTAGATCGAAAAATAACGGTATCTGCCATACAATTTTTAACAGAAAGTTTGATTTTCTCAAAAACGGCTCTAACGATTTTGATAAAACTTTCAGGGTGCTATTTTTTTGCAACAATACATTATTTCAGTTAGAACGAATTTTTTGAAATTTATTCTATAACGGTACCTCTCATATAACCGTTTTTTTCATATGCAGTTTTATCGTAAACTGTTATCACGATTTCAATAAAAATTTGCACACAGGAAGTCATTTATAATTCAAAATGGGTTGATTGAATTTTTTTAAATATTTTTCCCAGATAAAAACTACAGATTTATATATAATGACATACAAGAAAAAAAATTAAAATATTTTTTCGAAAAGTTTTTCAAAAAAAACGACTTTAAAAAAACTGGTCGAACGATTTTCAATATTTTTACTTGCGTACTATAATACAAGTTATGCATTCGTGCAGATTAAAAATGTTGAGATAACAATCAAACATGACATTACGATGCTAGAGAAACAGTTTTGAGTTACTTGGCAAAATTCTGTCCGTCTGGCTGTCTGTCTGCCTGTACGGATGTATTTTAGACTGCAGCCTAAACGGTTTGGCCAATCGTCTTCAAATTTTGAACTGAATGTTATTTTGACATTCTACTAATTTTTTTTTAACTCAAAAATTAACGGTACCTGTCATATAACCGTTTTTTAAAAGCTTATTTTTTCTCGAAAACGGCTCCAAGAATTTTTATAAAAAAAATCAGTGTACACTGTATGCGTTATATATTGGTGAAAAACGGTACCTCCCATAGGACCGTTTTTTTTTCTTCTACTTTCTCGAAAACTGGTGATCTGATTACAATCAAAATTGATATTCAAGAAGATGTAGGTAGCCTAAGTTGCATTAATTTTTTTTCTAAAACTTTTTTTTTGTATTTTAATAATTTTTTTTAAATTTTGTTTCTTGAAAAGTCCATATTTTGAAAACGGGTAAGTGAATGTACGTTATTTTTGTGCTTAAGTTTGTATTCTTTAATTATTTTTTTTAATTTTTAAGTTTTTAAAAAAACCGTTTTAATTAAAAACGGCTCTAACGATTTTGAA
The DNA here is from genome assembly GCA_963971375.1 of Platycheirus rosarum. NCBI lineage: Eukaryota > Metazoa > Arthropoda > Insecta > Diptera > Syrphidae > Platycheirus > Platycheirus rosarum. The sequence continues at coordinate 30,099,888 of OZ020507.1, forward strand.
AAAAAATTCACACTTTTTTACATTTTTTAAAGAAATAAAATGGCGTTTAAACTTTTCCGCTGAAAACTATTTTAAGTACTTTTTTCAAACAATCAAAAGTCAGAAAAATCGAATATAATCTTTGAAGTTCCCTTAATATTTTTCAAATTTTATTCCAAGCTGTGACCGCACATAAGAACAAGTACGTGCGATCCAGTCGTGCAATTTATTTTTCCTCGATAGACATTTAGTTTTCAAATTTGTTTGCATACTTAGTTTTTCTGAGAAAACTTTTAAGCTAATTAAAAAAAGTAAAGAATTTTCTAAAAAAAATATTTTTTTTTATTTTAATTGACGTGTGGTCTTCAATGTGGCAATACTTCTGTCGGAGTTGGTATTTTTGACAGCTGTCACTTGATTTATGCTTAGTTACTCTTGAACAAGTTTGCAAGCTGTGCAAATTTATTACCAAAATAATGGTTCGTTTCGGTGGAGCAGAGTTCGAAGAAGACCCGAATGAGTCCATCCGCCATCGCGCGCAACAATTGGAGATGTGCCCATCCACTCTATGGAAGATTTTGCGGAAGGATCTTGGTTTGCAGGCTTACAAAATCCAACTCGTGCAAGAATTGAAGCCGAACGACCATCAAGCGCGTCACACGTACGGTGAATGGGCCCAAAACGAGATGGCCACCGATCCCGATTTTCACAAAATTGGGCCACGGCTGGAATTTATTCGAGCCAGCCGCGACGGCCACTTCCCCGAAATCATTTTTAAAACATAATGCAAACCTATATCTTTATAATCAAGCTAAATTCTTGGCCATGACATTACACTATACATATGCGTTCTATTTCGTCTTGAAAACCACACGTCTAAAAAAAACACCCTTTATATAAATACATATGCAGCCAATAAGCAATTATCTAAAATAAGAACAAGTTCGTGCGACCCAGTCGTGCATTTTTTTAAAAATTTATTCGACGATGTGACCGCACATATGAGCAAGTACGTGCGATCCAGTCGTGCAATTTATTTCTTTTAAACTCAACACTTTCCGTTTTGGTGGCATCATGAAAATTATTGGCATCCACAGCTCATCAAATGCATAATTCATCCTGCCTTTATCGTTCCCATGTAAAAGCTATGCGAAAATGTAGTTGAAAAAGTTTTTGTCCGCCTAAGAGAATTAAATTTATAAAATTGTGGCTGATGTGCCTGTCCGCTTCCGGGTAAGGGAGTGTTCGCTTAAGGGATCATAAAATGTAAATTCAAGATCTACGGTCGGGAGAATTTGTCCGCTCAAGGGGACTGTCCGCCCAAGGAAGGTGTCCGTAATAGTAGATTTCGCTGTATACTCAAAGTAAGTTACTATCCATATTTCACAAAATAATTTATTTATATTTCTTTTAGGCATTGAAAGACCAACAAAGGTCGCTTCTGCAAGAAATTTAAGAGAAGAATACTGCTTTTTGAAAAAATTCACCAGCAGTGTCACGTGTCACGAAGCTAGATATTGCTGATGAGTTTAACGAAATTGCTTCGTTAGCAGCTAGCGAGTGGCGGCAATTTTGATCTTGGGCGACAGCAATGGAGAAAAGTTCAAGCGCACAACAAGGTAAAACTGCACCGTTAAAAAAAAAGAGTTGCAAACTTAAACACAAAATTACGAAAAAAATCACCTATCGTTTTCAAAATATCGATTTAAAAAAAAAAAAAATTAAGAAAAATGATTAAAAATACTGTGAAGTTTTTACGTTTTTATAATTATATAAATTAAAATAAATTAATTTTATTTAATCTCAATTCAATACGCTTTCAGTTGTTAACAATTTAAACTAAACTCTTAATGCCATCTACTCTTGCATTTATACAAATTTACTGTCTTCTGGAAGCTTTCGTCTGGTTCTGGCACAATCTAAGCTTTCGGTTGTTTGTACTAATTCCAGTTCGAATTAGTACTTCGAGTTCGAATTAGCACTCAGCCAAATAAATATGTAGCATACTTTTAGGAGCATGGTTGTTGTACACAATAAATGTTGGTTGTTGTACACAATAAATGTTGGTTGTTTTACACAATGAATCCCACAGATGTCTTTAATTTACAAAATGTATCCTCCGAATATCTAAACATTTTGCTGCCACATCAAAACACAAACAAAATTTATTCCAAAATTTTTATGGCGAATTGCTTTGACTATCTACACCTTCCTGAATATGAAATTTGATTATAATCGGTTAAGCTGTTTTCGAGAAAGGTCCTAATGGGGGTACCATTTTATCCCAACAACTTACATTTTTTTTCACCAGGACACAAAACACACCTACAAAAGTGCATTGATTTTTTTTTCATAAAAATTCTTGGAACCGTTTTCGAGAAAAAAAGGCTTTTACATAACGGTTATATGACAGGTACCGTTAATATCTATTTGAGCTAAAAAAATAAATAAAAAAAAATCTTCTGTAGAATGTCAAAATAACCTTAAGTTCTAAATTTGAAGACGACTGGTTAAACCGTTTACACTGTAGTCCAATAGACATCTGTTCAGACAGAATTTTGCCAGTAACTCAAATATGTTTCTCTATCATCGTAATGTCATGTTTGATTGTTATCTCAAAATTTTTAATCTGCACGAATGCATAACTTGCATTATAGTACCTAAAATCGGAAGTAAAAAAATACCCGATGAATGGAATCTCAGCATAATTTGCCCAATATTTAAAAAAAGGAGACCTTCTGAGCTGCACCAACTATAGGGGTATCAGTCTCCTCAACATCGGCTATAAGATCTTTTCTGCTGTATTGTGTGAACGTCTAAAGCCATTCGTCAACAACCTGATAGGTCCATTTCAGTGCGGTTTTAGGCCAGGAAAGTCCACTATCGATCAAATATTCACATTACGGCAGATCTTGGAAAAAACTCAAGAACTTCAAATCGATACCCACCACCTTTTCATCGATTTCAAAGCCGCGTACGACAGCATTTATAGAGACAAGTTATATAGAGCAATAAAAAAAAAATTTATTGGCGCGACAGCTCCTTAAGGAGCCAAGGCCTGTAATCTCAACCATTCCTGTGTGTGTGTTGTTACTCTGCAAGAATGGAAGGGACCTACAGTTTACCGCCGAGTCCGAACGGCTACATGAGATGCACTTTTTCGAGACAAATTTTACTCTTGGAGGTTTTGTCAGTTCCTCGCAAGAGGCAGTACCCCAGAAAAAAAGGTGGCTATGAGCTGAATTTGAACCCAGGTTCTTTCGCTTAGCAGTCCGACACACTAACCACTAAGCCACGGGGCACTACTATATAGAGCAATATGCAGTTTTAACATCCCTGCCAAACTCGTCCGCCTGTGTAAAATGACGATGGAAAACGCACGCTGTTCCGTCAAGCTCGGTAAAGACCTCACCGACACCTTTGAAGTCAAAAAAGGATTTAGACAAGGCGATGCGCTGTTATGCGACTTTTTCAACATCATACTTGAAAGAATAGTGCAGAGCTCTCACACCAACACCAGAGGCACGATCTTTCAAAAGTCCGTCCAATTAATCGCATACGCCGACGATATTGACATAATCGGAAGAACGCAGCGTGATGTCAGTAGCGCTTTTGTGAGTATTGAGACGGAAGCGGCAAAGATGGGTTTAGCAGGGCAAAACCAAGTATATGCTGTCATCAAGACGAGACACCCAACATCGACGTCTTCGACAAAACATCACCATATACAGCTATAACTTGGAAGTAGTTAGGACTACCTGGGCTCCACTATTAACTCAGACAACAACACCAGCGCTGAAATCAAACTAAGAATAACTCTTGCCAATCGCTGCTTCTTCGGACTTAGAAGGCAATTGAGTAGCAAAGCCCTCGCTCGGACAACTAAATTGTCCCTTTATAAGACCCTCATCATCCCAGTCCTGCTCTATGGTGCAGACGCATGGACGCTGTCAAAAGCCGATGAGGACACTGAGGCTGTTTCGAGAGAAAGATTCTCCGGGTGATTTTTGGTCCCGGAAAATCTTCGAATCCACCCCAGAGGGACGGCGCAGTAGAAGAAGACAGAGACTCAGGTGGCGCACACAAGAAGAGGAACCTCAACCGACTCCACGTGCGAAACTGGAGACAGCTAGCTAGGGACCGAGCTGGCTGGAGAAGATTGTCGGTTGAGGCCCAGGTCCACCCGGACTGTAGCGCCACCTTAGAGAAAGAGAGAAGAGAGAAGAGAATCGGAAGTAAAAATTATCATAGATTACAGACTTCGAAACCGATGGGATGTAATGTGTATTATATAGGTTTAAGAAATCATAAGTATTTAAGATGACCTGGAAAATACTTCACTAAACTGAGGAAAATTAAAACTTTGACTTGTATCTATAATTAAAATAAATTTATTGGCGCGACAGCTCCTTAAGGAGCCAAGGCCTAGTGACTTATACTCTCAACCATTCCTGTGTGTGTGTTGTTATTCTGCAAGAATGGAAGGGACCTACAGTTTACCGCCGAGTCCGAACGGCTACATGAGATGCACTTTTTCGAGACAAATTTTACTCTTGGAGGTTTTGTCAGTACTCCGCAAGAGGCAGTACCCCAGAAAAAAAGGTGGCTATGAGCTGGATTTGAACCCAGGTTCTTTCGCTTAGCAGTCCGACACACTAACCACTAAGCCACGGGGCACTACAACTACTTGACTTGTATCTACTCCAACAAATACATCGCTGGATTAACCAGTACCACAAAATTGAAAAAAAAGCGTTCACAAGACATAACACGCGAATACGCCCGTACCTTCATTTGCGGTTGTATGACTGTGCGTCTTTTTTGTATTAGAGGACTGTTAAAACACTCCTTAATGGTCACTTTCGAACAGCAATTTCCATGTTTAAATAAAATATTCTATATAGTCACTTCCTCTAAAAGGCAACATTTAAAATCATTCTGAAACAATGGCGCATTAGCAAAAACTGCGTTTTGTTGGTCTCACTCTTGGAAAAGACTAAAACCAGGAGCTTTGTAAAAGTTTTCTGAGCAAGGCCCGACAAGCTACTCATACAGATCAGACAAGTTGTAGGCTAATGATTCATGATTATGACGACAAAATTTTTGGAAAAATGAAGAAGTTTTCATCAATACCAAAACAACACCCACATTAAAAAAAGTTAAAAGAAATATATTCCTTATATTTAGAAAGAAATACATAACTATATATAAGCTTTTTTATTTCACCAAAATAATCCAAACTTTTGTGAAATCCTTACTATTTCACGTATTTTTTTGAGAACTGCTTCCGATGGAGGACGATGAAGTGTATCGATATCAGCTCCTTCAGATAAACTTGCATCTTCAGTCATAATAACTTTTGTCATAAATATCGCATGAGGGATCTGTATTGGAGCTATCCTCTTAAATTCCTTGTAAAATCTGAAATTGTGAGAATTAAGGCTTAGCTTAATGACAAAATTAAGTTCAGTCTTAGATGGCTTTTACTCAGAACTCAGAGGATCTTAAAGAATCCCCTTTAAATTTGAACCGAAATTGAAATAGTAGAAGAAGTAGAACTTCAGATACAATCTCACTTACTTTTCGTAATTATATTCGCCAATATTGCACAACATAGTCCTTAAACACTCGATGAATTCGTTGTAGTATAACTTTAAAAGATCATTGAAGTGTTCATTCAGAACATCAATTTTTACACTGGTAAATAGAAGATGAGTCAAATCATGTGCCAGCGACTCTAGCTGGCATGTTTGAAAGTCGACAATTTTCAAATTTCTGGGCACTCCGGTTTCATCTGGAAAAAAAAGAAAAAAAAAAAGAGTGTATTTATCCAAGTTCTTAGGACGAAAGTAGTAGCTCTTAGAAGCAATTTTCGATTTCTACCATTTTCCAATTATTGTTTCGAAGTGAGAAAACCAAGACGAAACGCTGTAATGTATTTGTTGAGAGAACTTACCGTAAAGTATCATGACGTTATTGATCCACAAGTCTAAATGAGCAATCGTTGTGAATAAGTTATCATCTTTATGGACTTTCACAATAGTCATGTACTCATAAAACGCTTTGGCCAATTCTTCGTATCGTTTGAATGCTTTAACGTCATCAACCAAAGCTAGTTCTACCACCTGGCCCATTGCCTAGCCAAATAATAAAAATAGTATTCAATCAACACATACAAACAGTAAGTCGTATCTTACCATAACTTCATCAACAGCCTGTTCGCTCATACCAAAACCCTTGAATTTTGGCCGAATTTCATCATAGAACACCATAGGTTGTTTACATTTCAATACTATCGGAAAAGCATGGAACTTGGCTACATACTTAAGTATCAAACTTATGTGTTCATAATCAAACATATTTTGTCGCTTGCCAGCTTTATAGCCACAACATTGAAGATTCTCCAATACCAGAACAGCATTACGGTCGAGTTTAGTGGCCTTTTCGTTCAATGATATTCGACATCCATAGAATCTAGCAAACAATTCTTTGACTTCGGACTCGGGTATTCCATTGTCAAGTTGAAGTTGACGAACTCTTGGTGCAACATTCAAGTAAATTGCATTTTCTTTTAAGCACGTTATTTCGGGTGTAAATAGATTCCAAAGTCCTTCGCTTGTTAGAGGTGGCAGTTTAGCTACCAAAGGAAGTTTTTCGATTGTCCCATCTGGTCTTTGGATGTTCGCAGAGATTTCAAGCATAATACTGCCATAGTTATCACCAGGTTTGGTAAGATATCGACTTGAATAGGAAATTAACTTTTGGCCATTTAAATGTGGTTCTACAATTTTGGCCAGATCGGTAATTTCAGGTGGCTTGTTCTAAAATAAATAAAAAAAAACACTTAATCTTTTATAAGTGAAGGTGATGAGAAAGATCGTTAGGGAAACCAAAAACTAGTACCAAAAAATACAATAGTACTAAATTCTAGTACTAAATAATAAAAATCTTATACCAACAATTCCATTGTACCAACCGGCACCAGAAAAACCACGTTTTAAAGTGAAATGCGAAAATAATGCTAGCGGGACCAAACATTCACAGGAACAGATCCCTGGACAAAACTATGTTTACCCTCTACCCTGGACAAAACTGTATTTACCGTCTACCCTCTGCACACTTGCGTCATTTTGACGCGGCGGGCCGCAGCGGTGACGTTTTGCTTCTCACAGTACTCACAAATAAATAGAGTGGTGCACACACGCGTCAGATACCCCCGCGTCATTTGTGAGTAATGTAAGACGCAAAAGCGTCAAATGACGCAAGTGTGCAACGACTCTCAGAGTCACCAAAAAAATTTCCCACTTACCCTCTCGTTAAATCCACAGACGAACACCCCAATATCTACATCTATTTTCTACTTTAACAAAACTCCGCCTATTTTGTATTTCTTTTTCTCTTCTTGTAAATACTTTTTGAATTTGAGTGGAATTATTTTGGAAATTTGCGTGTGTTCTTTTTCATGTTCGCCTGGTGCTTGCGATGATCAAGCTGCCGAACTCTTCAAAGCTGTACAGGCGATGACTTGGTTAAAAGTATGCATCAACTCATAAGCAAGAAATGGTTAGAAGAAAGCATGCGCGATGAATGGAATCTAACCTTACGGCAGATCTGGAAAAAAATCGAAAATCGATACCCAGCGCCTTTTCATCGATTTGAAAGCCGCTTATGACAGCATTTACTGAAATGAGCTATACATAGAAATGTGCAGTTTTGACAACCCTGACAAACTCTTCCGTCTATGCAAAACGACGATGGAAATGAAGACGCCTTTGTCTGCTTCGAGGGAAAAATTCTCTTGCGGTGCTCGGAAGTGGAAGAGGACCTCCACCAAATTTTCGTTCAAACCTAGCAACTAGCTAGGTACCTAGCTGGCTGGAGGAGCTTGTTGGTTGAGGGCCAGGTCCACCCAGAACTGTAGCGTAACCTTAGATAAAATAATAAGGTCCAGGTACATCCTGCCAAGAAGCAAGGCGTGCAAACGTGATTTTTTCCATTTAGTATCAATGCGTTTACATGTAAAACGTTAACGAGCCAACCAACTGATCGTCTAGCTGACACCTGAAGATTAAATTTGACTTTTTTTTTTAACATATGTAAGTGAAGCCCATTTCGCTGCCAGCTCCGAGCTGCCTTACAGCAACGTTGCCCCTCCTGTACTTGAGAATGTAAATTTTTCCATTGGACAGATTTTTTTCCGCACTCGTTCAGTAGCAAGAGTTTTCAAAGATCTCGATATGCACAAATCCGCTGGCCCGGATGTTAGTTAGTTATAGAGTTAGTTATAGAAACTTTATTTATTATATTTCATTGTACATATATCTACAATAAATTTCATAGTTTAATATGGTTTGGCTTAAAGCCGTCTACCAGAATGACATTTTAACAATATTATACATTTCTTACTAAAATAGTATAAAAATAAAATTTAAAAGTCGCCTTCGACTATTCGGGTTCAATAATTCAGTTCCATCGTTGTGTACTTATACAGTTTCTCCCAACCAAGACTTCCATTCAAAATACATAAAACTTCGTTCATGTTCATTACGGATTTACCGAAGAATCTGACTCGATATTCTCTTAGAATCGGACATCTGGTAATAAAGTGGTAAATATCTTCTCTTTCCTTGAGGTTGCAAATATCGCACAAAATAGGTAGGTCCGGACGATGTGGAATGTAGTTGAGGTTGATCATTTCCCCTCTTACTTTAAATATCGTACTTATCATTGAAAGCGGTAATCTGTTTAAGAAGTAGGAGCTTCCTTGTAAGTTGTAGTCGAGCTGGCTATAAATCATCCTATACTGAGATGATTTAGCTTCCAAGATATAAGCTATAAGCTGAGCGCGCTACACCTTCCAGTAAATTTTGAAACATGTTTCTAAGATTAGCGGGTCCAATACCTGGTTGAATCTTTAATCTTTCTCCACAATCAACCCCTATTTCTTCCCATTTTTTGACGAGGTTGCCTCTCAAAGTAATTATCGACTTGAGGATCAATTTGGGTAGTCTTGTCTCATCCATATCCAGCAGCTTGATTATATAATCGGAGTTTTAGCGTATTTAAGAATAACGGTGGCATTGTAGTTTCAAGGTGGACCATGTAATTTGGAGTACAGGCTATCTCCTGGACCGTTCAATACAAGTTGTATTGGAAGGATTGAAGTCTAATTAATACAAAATAAATGCTGGTGTGCCCCAGGGCTCTGTTCTGTCTCCGACTCTTTTCCTCATTTTTATAAATGATCTCCTGTCTGTTACTTCTAATCCACTTAACTGTATTGCTGACGACTCTACCTTCAGCTTCATATTCGTTCGATAATTCATGTCATTCACCTTCGAACGTACAATTGCAACGGTACCGTATTTCAAGCTCATTAAACTTCGATTTATACAGCATTGTCAAATGGGGTAATAGGAATGGTGTGGAGTTTAATGCTTCGAAAACTCAATGCTGTCTTCTGTCCTTACATACCCCCAATGCCATTGTCCATGAATGGCACTTACATCGAAGAAACCGAAAAGCTCTCAGTACTCGGTATGTGTGTTAACGACGAACTCCGTTGGAACGAACATATATTTGAGATCTTTAAGAATGCTGCTAAGTGCTTAGGTTTTCTGTATCTGTGTAAGAAGTACTTTTCCCCATCTGATCTGGCTACAATTTATAAAGCGTTTATACGCCCTAAACTAGAGTATAACTCCCACCTCTGGGTAGGTGCTTCGCAAACATCGCTTCATCTGCTTGATAGAATACAAAATCGAGTGTTAAGATTGATAGGAAATAAAACTGCCGCTTAAACAATTGCCTCTCTCGAACACCGACGCAATGTTTCATGTCTTTCCTTATTTTATCGTTTCTTTTACAAAATGTTCACTCGAAGTAGCCAGTTGCATTCCTCCCCTTAAAAGTTTCTCCCGTAATACTCGTCTCGCAAGGAATGTTCACCCTTGAGCCCAATTTCGGACGTACCGTGAAATATAGGGATTCTTTTTTTAGCCGAACAACACGAATTTGGAATGGTTTACCCGGCGAGATTTTCCCTTGCCATTTTGATCTGCAAACATTCAAAACCAATGTTAATCGACACCTCCTATCTCTCCCGCCCTGTTTTCGTAATGCCCACGCAGTGTGTTCTACATTAAAAGGGAAACAAATAGTCCCTTGTGCGCGCGTTAATTATAAAAAAAAAGAAAACTACAGCCGATTTGGCACTATGTCACTGGGTTTTTAAATTTTTATTACCATTTTATTATTTACGCTTATACCAAATGTTTTTATTTGCTTTGCACAATGTCACGGCACTGTTGGAACAGAGCTTTAGGTTAAATGGAAAATATATATCACACCGTATATGTATCAACCAATCCTACATTCACCCGCCCGAAATGACTTGATGGTTTGGGGCACTGTGTATAAAACAGCTTCACAAAAAAAAAAAAAAAAAAAAAAACATTTCCAGTTCCCCCTCTCGGTTTTTTAATAAGAAAAAGACTGCAATATTATATATATTGAAATATGAAGTTTTATTGAATTTTCTGCAGGAATGCAATTCAAATTGCTCGTATCCTTACCATGACGATTCTAAGGTTTTTTTTCCTTGGAAACACAAGTAGAAAAATTCCGTTAAGCAAAAACCGAATAGTAAAGTGTTTTAAAATGAACTAAACCTCAAAATGGAATTTAAAATACTCCGAGACACCTTTTTTATCTCAAAAAATCAATCTCAGTAATTTTCATTTTTTTCTATATCAATATCGATGCTAATTGTAATTTTGTATAGTTTGAAACAATGTTCATCATGCACGCGATCAATATATTTTTAAATTTAGTAGATATTCACATAAAAAATAAGGAAATAGTCAAGTTTTTTTTCCCATAAAACTATTAATTAAAATTACTTATATGATTAATCAACGTGATTTTTAATAATAGACAATTAAAAATTAGTAAATAGGAAGTTCAGTCTTCTCACATCTGTGAGAGCGCGAAAGCAAAATCGATATCGTTTGGAAAAACGGTGACAAAACTATTGAAATTTACACCATTCAGCGAAGGTGTAAAGTATTCATCTCAAGAGACGTTTCGTCAAACTTAATAATAAGGTATTTCGACCCGTTGAAGTGATTGCCTGTCCAACGTCGTTCTCAAAGAAATACTGACCGACGACGTCGCCAGCCCAAAACCACACCACATAGTTACCTTTTCGGGATGCATAGGAAGCTCTTGGTACTTTTTGTATTCGTATTCATCTAGAAACGGGAATAAGATCAGTTTCCAACTGATCCAGATTCCAAAGCCCATTGAGAGAGTACATGTCATTGGGTATGGTCATTTATCTTCAGCTTCTGGACCAGTTGAATTTTGTACGGTAGCAAGTTCTGGCCTGCGAAATGCCGAGTTGTTGTGAGTAACGTGAAATCAAGTTCCTCCTTCTCCTGCCCATTCTAACAGACATCGGTGATGTTTTCGGCAGATCTTGCGTTTCGCCAGCCCAAGGTTGATCGTTTAATAAAGCATTGGACCGAAATTTATCCAAAAAGTAGGAATGTAGGTATGATGATGAAAACCCACTTTTATAAAACAATTTAATCACACACGTGTTAATTTGGCAAAACAGACTGAATAAATAACAGCTAATTTGACAGATTGAGCACCAAAAAATATGGCCGCTTTCATCTGTCAAAGTTCGGAAGTCTCTATTGGAAGACCCTTCATGTTTCGACAAGAAAACTTTTGGAGAAGAATGCATACTTACTTACTTAGGGGGCGCTACAGTTCAGGACGAACCTGGGATGGAATCGAAGATCCTGCGAGCCGGAGCATTGTTGTCCATTCGCTCTACATGACCTAGCCATCTTAAACGTGATAAGCGTATTTTTTTGACCATGCCAATTTTGCTGTACAGCTCGTATAGTTCTTGGTTGAACCTTCTCCTATAAAGCCCTTTAACGCAGATAGGGCCAAAAATCTTCCGAAGAATCTTGCACTCGAAACGACTAAGGATATCCTTATCTGCTTTAGATAGAGTCCATTACTCGGCGCCATAGAGCAGGACTGGTATGATTAAGGTCTTATACAGAGTCTCCTTTGTGTTTCGAGAGAGGGCTTTGCTACTCAATTGCCTTTTATATGTTTATGTTTATAATATAATTTGCTAATAGAAAGATACAAAGGACTTTTTTTCAGTTTAATTTTCATTTTGGTATGGAAAAATTTGAACAACTGGCATAAAGATTCGTCGGAATCAGCAGTATGGCAATAATGCTAGGTAAAGGGACCTTTATACGTCCCAATATGGGACCAATGGAATTTATAAAGGATTTAGGTACCTATAATAAGGTTGGAAGGAAGGTAGGTACTAAAATTAAGATACGTGTTCCAACTACTGTTAAGCCAGTAGGTATAGAGACAATATTAAAAGTTAACACAGTGGTTTGGTTTATTTATAGGAAGGTGTAAACTTTTGTTTTCTCGATTGAAATTTTTGCATTCGTTTTTTTTATTTGTTAGTTGTTTTTGTGTGTTTATCAAAGGCTTCCTTATTTATTCTGTGCTTTTATGATGATGAAAAATACTTTAAAATACGTAAGTATGTATGTAATGTAGGTTGTCACTTTCTTTTATTTGACTAATGGCTTGGCTAGGGCTTAGCCGAGCAATATGAAATAAAATGTTGGGGAAAAAAATTTATGAATTCAAAAAAACACTATTCATAACGTTTTTTGGAAAAAATGTTGTAAGCCATCTTATTTCTTTTGCTGTTTTCTATTTTATGAATTTTTCATTTCAAAATCGTTCGACCAGTTTTTTCAAAAAAATGTTTTTTTTGAAAAACTTTTCGAAAACATATTTTAAATTTTTTTTTAGTATGTCAATTTTAAGAAATCTATAGTTTATACTAGAAGAAAAATTAAAAAAAAAATCTATAGATCCGTTTTCAAAATATTCAAAAAACAAAATATTTTTTTAAAAAAATTATTAAAATTTAAAAAAAAATGTTTTTGAAAATTTTGATAAACAATATTATTTAAATCATAAAACACTACATATTTTGAAAAATTCATCAAAATCCGTCAATTACTTAACGAGAAAGTCTGATTTTAAAAAACCGGTCATATGGGAGGTACCGTTATAAAACTTTTTCTGAAAAATCCATTAAAATTAAAAGATAGATTTTTCACAGAAAACATCATTCTGAAAGTTTAATCAAAATCGTAGGAGCCGTTTTCGAGAAAAATAAGTTTTTTAATAAAAGTTATATGGCAGGTACCGTTAGTTTTGGAGCTAGAATGCCAATTCCAAAAACTGTCGGGTAGAGCACTCTAAAAATACTATATACCAAGTTTGAATCAAATCGGCCCAACCGTTTAGGCTGTAGATATCGATACGGACAGACAGACAGACAGACAGACAGACAGACAGACAGACAGACAGACAGACGGACGGAATTTCCGGACCCACTTTTTTTGACTTCTCTATCATCGTAATATCATGTTTGATTGTTAGAATTTTTTTTTTTTTTTTTACGAATGCATAACTTGCCTTATAGTCCCTATAATCGCAAGTAAAAACAACAAAGTTCAAAATTTAATTACCAACATATATTTTACTGTACTAATACTGCTACCAGAAGAATTCAAATTTTTGTGACAACCTTACAATATCACGCATTTTTTGCAGCAAATTTTCAGATGCTGGTGATTTGAATGTGTCCGCATCACAATCCTTGAAATCAGTCATATTTGTTTCCTCGGCCAGCAACACTCTTGACATGTACAAAGCATGCGGAATCTGAATTGGAGCAATACGTTTTAGTTCTTTGATCAATCTGGGAAAGGAAATATTAAAAAAAAATCTTTATTACTTAAAATGTAAGAAGAAAAATATTTAAGGTCAATAAAATCTGTATAAAACTATAGTAGGAACTAAAAAAACTCTTAATTCAAAGAAATAAATATCAGCACTTCCAATTTCAAGTGCATGTTTTATTTATAAAAAAATGTACTATTACAAAAAAATATTCAATAAAAAATACGGTTAGTGCATGCGACAGTCTGTTGGATATAGCCAGTTTAAGCGCAGGAAAAAATCCCTTTTTTTTTGTTTTGTGCCCAATTTCATGAGAATCAACAAGAACAAACATTTTTTTCTTAATTAAGAAGTAAGAAAGCTAGAAGACAAACTTGTATGAATTGTTAATCGTTAAATTAACCGAGTCAGCATGATTTCTATAAGTATATATTATATATCTCTTACACGTATCCGAAAATATATTTTGTAAAATAAGATCTATTTAGAGTCAAAAGTCAAATTTGCATCAGTTGAACTTACTCCTCATAACTATACTCTTCGGTGTCGACGGATAATTTTTCCAAGCACTCGATGAACTCAACATAATAGTATCTTAATAAGCTATCGTAATGCTCTTCCAGGACATTCGTTTCAACACTTGTTAGGAAAAGGAATATCAAATCGTGCATTAAGGATTCATATTGTGATATCTGGAAGTCTACAATTTTCAGCTTATTTGGAGCACCAGCTTCATCTAAAAACAAAAAAAAAATATCTTATAGGTACATCATATATTTTCTAAATGTCTTGATCCATTTATTTATTTTTATTTTAGTTTGGAAACTTAAACAAATTACATACCATACAAAATCATGACGTTGTTAATCCACAAATCGTAATGAGCTATTGTTGTAAAGAGGTCGTCTTTGCATTCCTCCGACTGGGCCATATATTTCTGGTACATCAATTCTAATTCTGCTATGCGATTTACAATTACCGAATCATTTCCCAGTGCAAGATTGACTTCTTCAATTAATTGCTAAAAAAAACATCAAAGTTAATAATTGCTCAACAAAATTCTCAAATAAAATCCAACCTTTCTAAACAAATCACTCATATCTATATTCATATGCGACGCAATATCGTATCGCGAAAATTTCTCTCGAATCTCTTCATTGAACGTCTGAGGATGCAATTTTCGCAGAGCAATCGGCAAGGCATGAAACTTAGCAACGTATTTTAAAACTATTCTTATGTGATTATAGTCGAACATAACTTGACGCTTGCCAGCTCTGTACCCACTGTTTTGAAGATTTTCCAATACCAGAACAGCATCCCGATCAAGAATAGTAGCTTTTTCGTTCAGCGATATCCGACAACCATATGACTTGGCAAAAAGGTCAACCAACTCTGATTCTGGTATTCCGCGTTCTAGTTGAAGATTAAGCAAACTTTGAGATACATTTGTATACATTGCATTCTCCCTCAGTGATGTTACTTCCGGATTGAATATATTCCAAAAGATATCGTTAGTAAGTGGTGGTAGTTTTGCCACTAAGGGAAGTTCTTCGATAGTTCCATCGGGTTGCCGGATTTTTGAAGATATTGCCAACATAACACTGCCATAGTTGTCACCAGGCTTTGTAAGGTAGCGGCTGGAATAAGACACTAGTTGCCCACCATTCAAGTGTGGTTCGATCACTTTGGCTAGGTCTCTTATTTCCGGAGGGTCACCCATGTTCTAAAAGAAGGTGAAATAATAAAGCTTATAATAAGTGTGATTTAAGACAATTAATTACACCAATAAGAGTTGAAGAAAATATGCACGTCGATATCGTTATCAAATGAGCAAACATTTTAACCGAAATTATAAAAGGCAATGTTCAGATTCATTTGGTTTCTAAAAAGGAGTTAGGCACGCATGAAAGATTTTCAATCAGCCAAGTACAATTATTGCTTCGACCCATGGCAAGTCATTAAGCGATCCATAACGTATTTAAAATATCATTTGCTTAACTTTACTCAGCCAATTAAAAAGAGTCCATCAGTAAAAATCATCATTAAAACTTGGTTAATTAGTAGTTGGTAAGTATTAAGAGACTACTAGCGAGTTGGTTGATGTTTCCAGCCCAAGTGCAAGCTGAGGATTGAGATAAAACATTTAAATGTCACATTCCGATAATAATTTAAAAATTCAAGGGATTGCGGTTTTTAATTTTGTTTGATCTCATATTTGTTTTATAATGGATCAGTTAAAACGTTAAGAGAAGAATATACATGTTGCAGCTTGCATGCGATAATTTTTCATATTCATATATACTCATATATTCTGCAGCTTCTTCTTATAGTTGTCTTATTAGAAGAGTAGGAATGTCAATAGGAATAACAAAAGGATCCATTAATAAGCCCTGTACAATAATGTATGGAAACATAAAGTTCGACCGTTACTTTTCGAACTCATGTTAAACTTAAACCTAAGCCTTTTAAAACCAGGGGAACACTTAAGGGAAATAGGAATATATAGATAAATAGGAAACGACGCCTCCTGCCAATGTTGACTGTAAGTCCCTGATTACAAATTTTACGTCTATCGCTAGTAGTTTAAACAATTCTACGGCGATAATTCTCGACTTTTTTAAAGTAATGAATGTTTGGTTTTCGATCGTTTCACTGAAGCTGATTTTGCTTTGGCAGTGTTATCGGTGAAATCGAATGCAAGTGGGCTGGAAGGATTAAATCCTAAGTTTTTCAAACTGTGGTTGCCTTTCATACATGCTACGTTATATCACCCATACTTTTAATTCCGTGATGACCACATCCTATATCCCTTCGAAAAGAAGGAAAAGTTAAGTTCATTCCTATTCCGAAGGAGCAGAACTGTACATTTCGATTCTGCCAATCCTCTCAATTTTCAAGAAGATTCAAAAAAACATACATAAATCAAAATCAACTTTTAAATTTTCAACAACCAGTTTTTCGGACAAAACACAGTTTTAAATCCGCTTTGTTGTACGTTATTTATAAAATAAGGGAAGGTTAAGACAGAAAAGAAAATTCTTGAGTCTCCTTGACTTTTCTAAAGGTTTCCACACTGTTCACCACTCACTGCTTTGCAAAAAACTTATGAATAACTATAAGTTTTCTAAGCATTCGGCAAAGCTGATTCATTCTTACTTTATTAAGAGACGGAAGGCAATAATAATTGAAAACATTTTTTTCACAGTTTTTACCAAATTCTATAGTAGTTTCCCATAGGGAACCTTACTAGGCCCTATTCTTTTTCATTATACATGAACGAAATTGGCGTCGTCAGGTATTTATGTATATGTAAACAGCAACTTATTCCTTAAAAGAATAGGCACGCTTCGGGTTTTTTGGGCTACACAGCATTTTTGTAAGCCACTACGAAGCTCATACTAGTGTGATTCTTTTGGCCTTCCCCAGAGGGGAAATTGAAATTTTACTTTTAGGCCGTTTAGGAAAAGCTTATTTTTCTCGAAAACGGCCCTAACGATGATGAGATTTTTTGAGAATTTTTTGTTGGTATTGGCTATCATTTGATTGGAACCAAATTTACGAGAAAACTCTATTAACGGTACCTTTCATATATATATTTTTCGCTTTCTCGGTAACGGCTCTTTGGATTTCTGTCAAATTTTATATTTGAGATCTATGTAGCCAAATTAATTTTGCACATCAATATTTTGAATAACTTTTTTTTCTAATTAAAATTAATTTTTGAATTTTTTTTTTCAAAAATCAATATTTTTAAAACAAATCAAAAAAAATTATTTCAAATTTTATAATCACACGTATTTTAATAAATCATTTTCAACGCAAATGTTAGCTGTTTCTGTCAAAGATCTTGCTTTCCAATGAAATTAGGCACATAAGAGCAAGTACGTGCGACACAGTCGTGCCCATTTTTTATTTAATTTTGAAAATACAATTCTGCCGCCAATCCGCTTGATCAAAGAATGCTTAACAACTTGTGGTAGCTTGCTAATATATACAAAATGTATGCGAGAAGGGGATAGGCCCAAGTACTGATTCCTGTGGCACTCCAGCGAAAATATATGAGAAAGGTTTTTTTTCCACGGCGAATATTTTTAATGCTGGTTAGTTTCAATGATCCACGAATTATCTTAGTAAAAATAAAATGGCTCCAAGGAATTGAAACTGTAAGCCCAAGTTAAAATTTAAATTTTCAAAGCGTTCATTTAAACTATCTAAATGTCATCACGAATGCAAAGAAAAAGTAAAGTAATTATATGTTCAGTTCCAAATTAGTTTGCTATGTTTATACATATTGCTAACTTGTCTCTGAATTAAAAAGTAATAAACGTCTGAATTTCACATCGTTTTCACATCTAATTAACCACGTTAACCCGGAACCAAAAAAAATTATTATTGTATCGTATAATTAAAAACAACATTGACAGTAAAAATTGATTGCGTTGTTCTGTAGCTAAATTACGTTAGACATTTTTTAGAATTTTGCTAAAATAATTTTCCTTTTATTTGATGATTAATCTATTTCATGTTTCCCATCGTAAATATTCGCTAGTCTTTCTAAAAAGACATGAAATATGATATTTAAGTGATTTTTGTGTTTAAGCATGCATTGGATGCATACAGATACTCAATTGAAGTTATTCGTCAGCTTGATTAAAACTTACAAATTTTGAAGCTATTATTTAATAAGAACTATTAACATTGTCGGGACAGTTTTTTAGTGTATTATCTTTCCACTTGCTGCTTACTGTTTATAATATAATTTGCTAATAGAAAGATATAAAGGACTTTTTTCATTTTAATTTTCATTTTGGTATGGAAAAATTTGAACAACTGGCATAAAGATTCGTGGGAATTAGCAGTATGGCAATAATGCTGGGTATAGGGACCTATATAGGTATTAACTTTTTGACATCAAATTAATTAAAATAGCTTAATTATGTTTGATGGATCGTTAAACGCATGGTGTGGGTAGGTATTAATGGAATTTACTAAGGTTATTAGTTACCTCTACATATAATAAGGTTGGAAGGAAGGTGGGTACTAAAATTAAGATACACATTCCAACTACTGTTAAGCGAGTGGGTATAGAGACAATATTAAAAGTTAACACAGTGGTTTTGTTTATTTATAGGCAGGTGTAAACTTTTGTTTTCTCGATTGAAATTTTTGCATTCAGTAGTAATCGAATAGTTTCTTATTTGTTAGTTGTTTTTGTGTGTTAAAAATATATATATATAGATTTATATATATATATAGATTTTGCATAGAAAACATTATTCTGAAAGTTTTATCAAAATTGTAGGAGTCGTTTTCGTGAAAAAATAAGTTTTTCATTAAAAGTTATATGGCAGGTACCGTTAGTTTTGGAGCTAGAATGCCAATTCCAAAAACTGTCGGGTAGAGCACTCTAAAAATACTACATACCAAGTTTGAATTAAATCGGCCTAACCGTTTAGGCTGTAGATATCGATACGGACAGACAGGCAGACAGACAGACAGACGGACGGAATTTCCGGACACACTTTTTTTGACTTCTCTATCATCGTAATGTCATGTTTGATTGTTAGAATTTTTTTTTGGTACGAATGCATAACTTGCCTTATAGTCCCTATAAATCGCAAGTTAAAAAATTAAACGTAATGTTGTAGAATGCATTGAATTCAAAGTTTTGATCAGAATTTTGATTCATCATTTGTTTTCTAACGATGCCAACGAATTGTCGAAAAACAAAGAAATAAATAAATAAATAAAAATAACGATTAATAAAAATCGTTGAAGCTGTTTTTTAGCATTAAATTTGTATCGTATATATGTAAATTCATTAGTCTTTACCTTTCATTGCTATTAGTTATAAAACATCAATACAAGTCTAGGATACCAGGGGCCTAATTCTGAATACGAGTCGAGTGGGATGTCACTCGAGAGCTCACAGTCGAGTCGAGTAACAATCGATCTTCCACAACTCTACTGAGAGCCAAAAACATTCTTTTTGTATACGCGAAAAGGGTTTGTGTGTACCCTTAAAATGTTTAAACACCGCACCGAGCATTAGGGAAATTAGGAGGGATAAAAGAGGAGATATCGATGCACATTAGTTTTAAAGTTCTGCATATCAAAAAGGGAGAGAAAAACTGAGTCTGGAAAAGCATTCCACATTCATGTGGTGCGACTAAAGAAAAAATATCTATACTTAACAGTACGTCCGAAGTTACGCTCAAGAGTAAACTGATGGGCATTCCTAGCAGTGCGAGTATTACGGTTGAATCGTTTCAGGAGAGGAATGCAGCTGGCTATTTCACTAGAGAATTTTTTGTAAAAATAGCGATAAAATAACTAAAGGCACGAAACATCACGGCGGGCGGTGCTCAAGAGATGTAAATGTTCTGTTATTGTTCGGTCGCCTATCATTTTCAAAGCTCTTTTTTGAATTCTATCTAGAAAACTCAAGTGGGTAATAGTTATAGGAGCACCTGCTCAAATATGGGAATTATAACTAGTTACAACAGTTCTGAGTAAACAAACCAATTTTGTATATTTGCTGCGAAAAATGGAGCGCACATTCAAAACAAATTCCAGATCCAAAAAATATTTAAATTTTTTTTTCAAACACTTCATCATTCCTTATGTACCAAATTATTTTTGTTTTATTCAAATTTTATGAACACGTAAGGCTGCTATTTTCTAAATGCCAACTATTGCAAATAACAATTAGAATATTACAACTTTAAGTCTTTTTTCTAATTTTTGACTATACATTTATGCATCAATCACTGCTGCTCTCGAGCACTTTTTAAACATGAATGATTTCTCACTGAAAAAGCTTCACTTTCGAGTTCAGGAATAGGTATTATTCATTCGAGTCACATTTGACGTTCGACATTCGAGTTGGCGAATACCAATATTTAGTGAGTCGTTTTCGAGAATACCAATGTGTCGAACTCACATGAAAACTTACTCGACTCGTATTCAGGAATAGGTCCCCATAACAATGCCAAGCCGCTAATTGGAAATTGCCACCTTTCATAAATAAAGCCTTGGCAGTTAAGACTTTCATTCGTTTTCAATCAACAAAACCAACACAATCATAGCAAAACCCAGAAATCACAAAACTTAATGAAATTCTTATGAATGACCAACACTTTTGGCATTTATTCAATAAATCACAGAATATCGAGATAAATTCCATCTTAAATCACCTTACGACTAAAATGTATGTCACTTACTATAGCTTTAGTTTAACAATCCGATTAACAAGGTCTGTTCCGTTCAACTAAAAGCTCTACGTTTATTAAGCAAAAAATAGAATCATGCACTCAGTTTCCCTCTTGTTTGGAGCAGCCTCTCAGGCAAGTCAAACGTATTATTTCAGTAATTTGAATTAAAAAAAAGATACAGATAAAGACACAACTAAACGTTTTGTTTGAGTAACATACCGACAGAACTAAGTTTTCGCATCGTCATTGTTCATTTTAATTTATTGAATCTGCTGTTGATATTGCGAATGCAAACACTTTCAACTGATAGTGAGGGTGCCTCAAAAACTTGCAGTTCATAAACAAACTAAAAAAAGAAAAAAATGCACAAACCAGTCGTGAAAAGTTGCATGGTACGTGCTGATACCACGTAAAGTCGTAAACCATAGTTGCACATAGAATGCAGTTGAATTGAATACCAAGGGGAAAATGCAATTTTGCGTTGAAGCTTAAATTTATTACTTAAGACTAAAACTGAACATGGAATCAATGTGAAAGTTAAAGCTGTATCTGAGAATGAAGCTATCTTTAAATTACTACTTCGAATGCTATATGAAAGAGGTAATCAAATTCGTAAAAGTCGTTTTTTGGGGAAAAATTAACAATCAGAGGTTTTACTACCATATTCTTGTTGTGGGTTACTTAAATATTCAAATAATTTTTTCACGAAACCAGTACTTGACCTGTAGACCTATTTAAAATGCTTTATCTGACTCATAGAGAGCTGTGAAAGTGAATGAGTTAAATGTAGGTTAAAAGCTGAGCTCGTGGAGGATGCACATTTATTAATAAAACTAGCTGACCCACCCGGCGTTGCTCATGTTTACCATAGGTTTTCTGAATACCGATGAAAACGCGTCCACGGGTCCAATTATAGCTAAAAACCACAAAAGTAATCATGTTAGCATGCACACAAAATGTTTTCAAAATCGGTTAATCCTTTAAAATTAAATGTTGTTGATAAGAAAATATATGTGTATAGGGAAAACTATATTTTCGTTAATACTTCACCCGAACGTCGCTTATCGGGTCCAAACTCCAAATCTTAAAGGATCACAAAGGGCTTCAGATGGGAAGCACATATTATTTGTATCTAAAGATTCTGGATGATATGTAGTTGGCCATGTATCTAGTAAGCAAACATCTATAAAAACAGTGCCTTTTTACACTACATATTTTCTAGATCCCGACAACAGCTTCATTTATCGGGTCGAATTATGCCTTAAAACAACCAAAAGCACCATTTTCATACTTCATAGATAAATTTGCGTAAATATCTCCACTCCAACGCTACCTATCGGGCCAATTTAAAAATGTCTGAATATTTCAACAAAATCGGTCTCGACGTTTGGTCTATTGTTTGAGAAGCACAAAGTCAGGTCATATAAACGCATTGGTCCTCTCATCTGATTTGTCGTTCTTCTTCAATGGATTGAGTAGCTACTGTTACGAAGCTCCATTGCTGGGAAAGATTAGATCTTCTGAGCATTTTTATCAACAAAAACTCCCACAATAAGGTTTACTAATTACACTCGCACAAAAGAAAAAATCGACCGAGTTAGCTTCATATGTTTTTTTAAACAAATCACAAACATACAAAAATAAAAACTTTCGAGATTTTCGAAAATGATTTCTGGCGTTCAATGTGTCTACTAAAAGTCAGTCAACGTGCCTCTGATTGGTCGATTGGCTCTTAAAATTAATTGACTTTTAGTTGTCATCTAGTCAAAAAGTTATTAAAAAAACTTTCAACTCGCAGTTGACCTTAACAATTTCACTTTGATAAAAAGTTAGTTTACTAAAAGTCAGTGTACGCATTGAAGTTGCCCGTTGAGATAAATCGATTTGACAGTTGTTGTCATTTGTTTTCTATATTTTTGTTTACATTTCAAATCGAGTATTATGTCACGTCACTCGGAAATGCAATCGAACGGTATCCTATGTCCGTCTCATAGTTCTAAGCTACCTCTCCACCGATTTTCAGCCAAATCGGTTCAATCGTTCTTGAGTTATAAATAGTGTAACTAACACGACTTTCTTTTATATATATAGATTTCTTACAAATATCAAATTGTCATCCATACGTCATTACATATCTGTCATTATACGTCAATTACATAGCTGTCATTTGCGTTTTGTTATTCCAAGTCTGATTCTTTTTTGTTATACCACGTTTTATAGTGACTGACGTTTCATGTCAAGTCACACGGGAATGCTGTCGAAGGGGATGAAAAAAATATTTATATTATTTGAAAAAGACTTAATTTTACTAACCTAAATTATTTATTTAAAACTTTACACTGTTCTAGATAATTCTAAAATTTGAATATCACAATAAATTTCATATTATCACCAAAAGAAACCATACTTTTGTGATATTCTCACAGTATCACGCATTTTTTGTACCAATGCTTCCGAAGGAGTTTTATTGAGCATTTCCAAATCATAATCTTTAAAATCTTTAGGCAAATTACTATCCTCAGCCAACAGTACTCGTAACATGAACATTACATGTTGGATTTGAACTGGAGCAATGCGGTTCATTTCTTCTAAGAATCTAAAATAGCAGAACAGATATTAAATTCACATAAAACATAGTTAAAAAGAGAGGATGAACGTGCTTTTCAAAACTATAGTCATCTGTATTGCATAAAGTCTTTTCCAGGGATTCAATAAACTCCGAGTAGTAATATTTTAGCAAGTCGTGAAAGTGATCTTCAAGAACACTTGTTTCTACACTTGTTAGAAGCAGGAATATTAAGTCGTGCATTAGAGATTCATATTGAGCTATCTGGAAGTCGACAATTTTTAGTTTCGTCGGTGTACCGACTTCATCTAAAAAAAAAGAAAATAAAACAAATGTTTAATAAAAGAAGAATCAATTTTTTTTGTTTACAAGTAGTTGCAAAATTTCAATTAGTTCCTCAAAACCTACCGTACTTGATCATGACGTTGTTTGTCCACAAATCATAATGTGCAATCGTTGTAAACAAACCATCTTGACATTCCTCTGGGTTGGCCATAAACTCATAATAAACTGTTACCAATTCCATATATCGGTCGAAAGCTTTCGGATCGTCTTTTAAGGCCATTCGAACGTCCTTAAATAATTGCTAAAAAATAAAACAAAAAATTGAGCTATATCTTCAAACTTCCAATGATTCAGCAACTCTACTCACTTCTTTGAACTCTTTTTCAATTTCTGCGTTCATTTCTTTGCTAATGTCATAACGTAAGAAATTCGGCAAGATCTCATTTCTAAACTTATTTGGCTGCCTTTGTCGTAAAGCAATCGGTAAAGCATGATATTTGGCCAAATATTTAAGGACAAGCCTAATGTGATGATAATCTAGCATAATGTTTCGAATGCCGGGTCTAAAACCAGAACTAATCAAATTTTCGAGAACTAAAACAGCATTTCGATCAAGAACTATTGCCTTTTCATTCAATGATATGCGGCACCCATAAGATTTTGCAAAGACATCAATAACATCGGCTTCTGGTATTCCACTGTCCAGCTGAAGTTGACGCAAGCCTGGTGAAAGTTTTTCATAAATTGCATTCTCTCTTAGTGCTGTTACTTCGGGTCTGAATAGTGTCCAAAACAATTCGTTGGTTAGAGGAGGCAGTTTGGCCACCAAAGGAAGCTTTTCAATTGTTCCGTCGGAGTTTTCGACATCAGCAGATATGGACAACATGACACTACCATAGTTATCACCAGGCTTGGTTAAGTATCGACTTGAGTAGGACATCAATTTGCCACCATTTAAGTATGGATCAACTACTTTGGCTAGTTCGATTATTTTTGGTGGGTTATCCATTATAAAGCAGCCTGCAAAATAAGATCTTAAAATAAAAAAAAAGAAATGGTTCTCTGTAGAGTCGGTTTGCGGACGATAATTTTGCGTGATAACGTCATAAGAAAACATTGATGGCAGCAACACCAACATACAACCTGTTTACTCATACCAACAAACCCTCTCTCCACACACACACACCCCAATGTCTACATCCATGATACACAGAAATACAAGGTATAGGAATACTTTGGCTGATTATGCATGTGACGTCACATTCTTCTGATTTTTGTTCTTAGGGAGTGTAAATAAATGTATTAATTTGCCGATTTGGTTATTGTTTTTTTAAGTTTATTGTTCTTCTAATCATAAAAAAATCGTTTAAACCTTCAATAAAAAAAACAATATTCACTTAATAAATAAAAATAACAAAAGAAGAATGTGACGTCATAAAATATCAAGATGGCCATTAGTATGCCTCTACTGAGTATACCTTGTATCGGGTTTTTCAACAGGGACGCTACAAAAGTAGAGCGACAGGGACAGCAAACGACGCCATATTTCTTGCCGCTTTTTTGACATTTCTCTTCAGTAAGGTTTGCCATTTCATGATAGAAAGATAAACGAGCCAACAACGAGTCGAAATTATTAAAATTTAATACCGAAACTCGGAGTCAATGGCCTCAACGTTAAGAGCGCTACGTCCAATTTATGGTCGTCATAATCGTCCTAGCAGATCAACAATTGAGCGTCTAGTGGACAGATTTGAATCCACAGGCACAGTATAAAATGTGCCCGTGAGATAAAGAAGTGGTCGTAATGTCGAGAATATTGCTGCCGCTGAGGCTTCAGTTGCAGAAAGCCCAAACGTGTCTCTCACACGTCGTTCTCAAGCGTTGGGAATCTCTGTGAAGTCGTTGTGGCGAATTTTGCGAAAAGATCTTGGCCTACATCCTTACAAGATTAAATTGACGCAAGAACTGAAGCTGCTTGACCACCAGAAGCGTCGTATGTTCGTGAATTGGGCTGAATGGCTTCGTAAATAAACAAAATATGCGGTATTGGTCAGGCAGCAATCCACACGTACTCCATGTGTCATCATTGCATCCCGAAATTACGGTTTGGTGTGGTTTATGGGCCGGCGGCGTCGTTGTGCCGTACTTCTTCCGTGATGATGAATGATAACCGAATATTTTTAGCCCCAATTGGATGATATGGACTTGGAGGACATGTGGTTGCAACAGGACGGCGCCACAAGCCACACAGCGAATGTCACAATCAATTTATTGGAAACCCAGTTTGGAGAACGTGCTATCTCACGAAATGGTCCAGTCGCTTGGCCGCCTCGGTCGTGCGATTTGACGCCGTTAGACTATTTTCTGTGGGGCTACGTCAAGTCTATGGTCTATGCCAACAAGCCAGCGACGATTGATGAACTTCGTACGAATATCGAACGTGAAATTGCAGCAGTATCAGCCGATTTATGCTTGCAAACCATCGAAAATTGGGTTCAGCGTCTGGACTTCTGCAAGCGTGCCCGTGGTGGCCATGCAAAATAAATCTTTCACAGGAATAAAGAATTTCATTGATATCCAAAACCGTTTTTGTTTTATTTAAAAAAACTTTTGTAGCGCTCTTATTGAAAAACCCTTTATTTCTGTGTATCATGGTTTACATCTACTCTCTACTTTAACAAAACTCCGCCTATTTTGTATTTCTTTTTCCCTTCTTGTTTTTCTTTGAATTTGAGTGGAATTATTTTGGGAATTTGCGCCTGTTCTTTTTCATGTTCGCCTGGTGCTTGCGTTCGATTTTGGTTTAAAGAACCACAGTAACGCGGTTAGCATGAATCATGAGTCTTATCAGCATGAGTCTTATCAGCATGAGTCATGTTATTTCGTCATCGATTGATAAGACGTTATCACGTCAAAAAAGAATTTCGAATAAGATGCTTAAAAAAGAATTCCTAGCTTAAGGAACATTAAATGGAATCAATTTTGAAGACTGGACTTTAAGATATTCTTATATAAAATTGGAAGGATATGTTCAGGCGTGCGGATTTTTTTATGAAGACTTCAATAAAGTGCAGTGACGACAGTTATATGATTTGGTCCAAGGACAAACGCAGCCATTGGAAAGCACACCAAGAAAACTTTATTTTAATGTTACTATTGCAATCTTAGGAGAAATCTGTCGTCATCCAGAAGAAGATGGATTTAGGTACTGTACATAACTTAGCAAACAAATCTCTTGATTATTTATTCCCTCTGCATTGAGGTAGTTAATGAATAAATGTTGCTTACTCGTAGATTTTGGAAAGATATTGGGCAGCAGATAGGTAAGAAATATCTTCTTCTACAGAAATTCTTTTCTTGGCGCACTTTTATAACTACAAACCAGAGCGGCCTTCAAAGCCAACATAACCAATGCCATCGTTGAAATTCATTCTGATTTATGCGCTAGACTCATGAAAAATTGGACACTTCCGGTGCGCACCACTAAAAGAAGCCGCGGTTGAAATTTAGACGATGTCATACCCCACACATACACATAATGGCATCAATAGGCTTTTCAAATGAAAACAAAATTTTGATGATATCTTATACACAATTTGTTTTATTTAAATTTAAGGTTAGAAAGCGCTCAAAGAAAAAACCTTTATACAACTTAATCTTGAAAATCAAATTCGGGCTTCTAAAAAGAGCAAATCAAGAAACTCCAATTTTTAAAGGGTCTTTCAATTGACACGGTATATTTTCGCATCTCATTTGACATCTTTCAAATCTGTTGTTTATTTTTAGGTAATTGATACCGAATCACCATAGACGGCAGATCAGCAAAATTTCCTGTTCGGAGAACATCGCCGCGGTCCATGAAATTGTGCAGTAGAAGCCGAGGCAGTAGATTTTTCGCCGTGCACAATAACTCGGCCTATGGCAGGATTATCAGTACTTTTATAAAAAATTACTATATTTTCATGGAACCGCTTTAAATTTCGTGATTTTACGTTCCAAAGTAAAGGAAATTACAATTTCAGGTGCAATTTAAATTCATGAAATTTTTATTCTTAATCTTTTAATCTGAAAGAAGCACTTAATTCAAATCCCTTAGTCAGCTTTACTATAGTTCATACCAACCTTACTGTTAAGTCCGGCCAAAAAACTCAATTTTAATAGAAATTCTGCAATTTTTTTTTTAATTCATGATAAATGCATATTTAAGCACTAAAAAACACATAATTTCATACATTCATTTAAACACGACTACAGTCAGCGTTGTTTTCTAAACATTGAAAAAGTAGGAATGCTTGTTCTTGTCGATTCTCATTAATTTTCGTAACTTAATATTATAAAACCAGAAAACTATGCAGCATTGTCTCATTTTTATAAAAAAAAGTAGGAGATCCGCAGGATTTTGTGAAATGTGATTCTGTATTTTGAAATTAAGTTTATCCGAATTTTGTAAAAAAGTTTTTGATTAACGGAATTTCATGAAAAAGGATAACATTTAGCCTAATCTCTTCGTAGTCTTTTTTCAATTGTCCAACTGACGTTACAATATTATGTAACTGTCATATCTTTTCCCAAAGAATTATCGTGGCCTAAAAATTGCCATTTCTGAGAAACATTGTATTTTCTCGTGAGTGCTCTGTTTTGTCACAAACAGTAAATTTCGTTTCTGTTTTCTTAGTTAAATACATAGATTATTCATTAAATGATATTTCAATCTGGCGAAAAGATTTAAATAATAACATTATATTAAAAAAATACAATTTACTAAAGAAAGAAAAATGTTCATCAGTTTATGTTGAATGTAAAAATCCGAATTGAAATAAAACATCACAAGAACACATTCAATTTTGCAATTTGGTTCTATTTCTTCCAAAAACATTTCTAACAAAAACAGATACACTTTTAATATTGTTTCAATAAAAAATTTAGGTGAAAACAGTACTTGGCCTATATGAGGCTTTGACATGTCAGTGAACTCACTTAGAGTAAACAAACGGCAAACTGATTTTCACGTTAAATAAAACAAAAACAGTCAATTTGTAAACATGCCAATCTGTAAGATTACAATTACCTAGATCAAAAGTACAGTAGTTGTTGTTGATATTCTAAATCATTTGTCATCACCAGCAAATTCTTGTGAAGCAATGAAATTCAATTAATATTTCTACATCTCAGTAAAAAAAATGACTTAGGAGAGATAACTTTTGATTAACAACCATACAGTTTAGCTAATTTATTTCCCAACGTATTACGTTAATGAAACCTACATATTTGTGGGTTTCCTTCGGTGCGCAGACCGCTGTTTTCAAGGTAGTCTCTTTAACCCAACAAATTCTGATAACTGGTCAGCAATCAAGGTTATTTAGAAATAGCTTTGCACTAACAATTCCAGACATAAAATAAAGTATAACCATCTTTAGATGCAGTTTTGGCTAATCTATTATTTTATTGAAAAATTACAGGCCTTGATTGTCAAGCTTGTTTTCAAACGGTCTTCTCTTTTGAGATTTGACTAGTTTACATAATAACTAGTGATTTTCCAAGTAGAATATATATTGTAATCGGTAATCAGTATCATGTGAAAGTAGTTTCATTTCAATAATTCATCTGTGTTCTGTAAAACTCTTCTTAGGTTATCTTAAATAATTCAGAGATCTAAATATTTTAAGTATTCATTTAAGAGATTTAATTGACACCGATTCTATTGGGTTCTATACTGCCTTAACTTCACCCAAAATTCAGATTTTCATATATGGTTAATAATCATGTATTTAATGTAAACAAATCGTTATACAAATTGTACCCTTCACTCCAAAGCTATGTTTTAATTAAATTAAATAATACAAATTAATAATTATTTAAACTAAAAACATAATCGCACAATCGGTCACAGATCCTTTTTTATGTACCACTAAACATTTATATAAGGTTCACAATATAAAACCCACGAGAATCACTTACTTTATATTTCAGGTACACAATAAGAACAGCACCAAACAGAATAACTATTTTCCACGTCCGACTGATGCTCTGAAACTATTTCAACTGCGCTGACATTCAGCACTGGCGATGTATCTTAAAGTTGTTTTTAAATGCAAGATTAACTGAGGCACATGCTTCAAACTATAAACTTACTGTAATTACCAAAATGACATGACATGTTTTGGGGAAATAGTAGTATAATAGAATAGTTTTAAAAACTGCCGAAAATAATAGTAAAATGAAAAGATTATAATAGTACACACATCTATTAATTATATTTAATAAGTTGATTTTTCAAATTGTGTTTGAATCCCTATATATAGTGAGATTTCAAATGCCTTGCGTGTATGAATTAAATTTTTTGTAATATTAAAAATGATAAAATTATTTCTGCCCATCTTTATAAGGAAGTATAGTTTGTATTATGTAAAACGGAGATGTATCTTTAGCTGAGAGATTTTTAATTCAGTAACTAGATTGTTAATTCTTACACGCACGCATCTTGCCTACGAAACTGAGACTAGAATAATTGCGAGCTCCAAATGGGAGACCAATATTGTGTTACAAGCAAAACAGTGTTAATCATACAATTTTTTTATTTCTATTATTATAACTATTTTGATATTTTTTGTGTTTTAGCAGTTACCTAATGGCTGAAGCGAACTCCATACGCGGATCAATTTAGTGCAGAAAGGTGATTAACCCCTAATTATGAAGAAAATCTGGTTCTAGACCCATTTTTTAGTGCTAGCTAGAGAAGGATTTAACTTGTAAAATAGTCATTTTCCTGTCCACTGCACCATAGAAGTTATTCTTATATGTTTATCTGCAATATACAATACAATATTCATTCTAAAACATGCTTTACAAAACACGTATTTAAAATATTATTATGGTTATTACTATATTTCATACATATTGAAAGGTGACAATTCTATAAATTTGTCACACTGTCTTGCCACTAACTTGTCGTGATAATTTTTTCCAGACATTTTTTGGATCTTTCATAATTTGTCTTCATAATCAGTATCGGTGAAGCCATTGAAATATAATATACCTATATAGTCTGCGTTCAGTAAAAATTATCAGTAGGTACAAGGCTTGTGGGCGACCTTTTTTAAAAACAGTGCATATTATCACGACACTGAATTGAGAAAACTTCTACTAAAAAAAGATACAAAGCCACAAACGTACGGGAATCCTATATATATCTTGAAAAAAGTTGGTTGTCTGTAAAGTCGGTTTAAGGACGATAATTTTATGTGATAACATCATAAGAAAACATTACTGGAACCAGCACCAACATACAGCCCGATTACTTACATCGTATAAAATTCCACATATCACGTCAAAAAAATAGTACTAAATATACTACAAAGTACTAAAGTTAGTACTAAATCTAGTTCCAAATCCAGTACCAAAAATGCAATAGTACTAATTTCTAGTACTAAGTACTGAAAATCTAGTACCAAAAATACTATTGTACCAACAACCTGGTACCAATCAGCACCAGTTTTATATTTAACTAGCGCGCGTTAATACGCCCTAGAAAAAACATGTATGTGTACAGTTACACTGTAAATTTCATTAAAATCCGTTGGGCGGTTTAGGAGTACATACTCGACATAACATACACAGGTACATACATTTGATGTTCGCCTGGTGCTCAGAATACGTTTGCGATCGATTTTGGTTGAAAAATGACCCACAAACCCTCTCGTTAAATCCACACACACACACACCATTTCAATCTACTTTCTACTTTAACAAAACTACGCCTAAATTGTGTATATTGCACCAAAAGAGTTACCTTTGCCAATTTAAAATACATTCAATGGTTTTTATCATATTGGGCTTTTTGAGCCTTCGGGGTTTGGAGCAAATTTAGTAGTTTAAGAGGATAGATGTTCTTGAATTTGTATATTAATAGAACTAATAGTTTTTGTCGTTAAAATGCAGTTAAATTTTGTTGGCTTTTTGTATTTTAGTAGAAAGAAGTTATTTTCTCGAAGTTTGCAAGTGTATTACGTGATCATTTTAAGTCGGAAAAGTATTTTGTGTTTTAATAAGAGTAATATGGTATTGTGATTAATAAAAATAAATATACATAAATAATATTATTAAATACAGGAACTGAAATTGGTTAAAATTGTTTTTAAACTGTGAAGTGCTAATGTTTTTTAATAAAAAGTGAATGTTTTTTTTTTTAAATTAATAGATAGTAATGTAATGTATTCTAATCAGCAATAAACGCACATTCCTCACCCATTTGCGACGATTTATAATGATAAGTACGGAAACCCTGTTAGAGCTTTTACTTGAAACAGAAATATGCAAGCCAATGCAACCAGACTGAGAGGCAAACGTCTTATCTTTCCTGTACTGGTAATTTTGTTGAACAGACTATAGATGATTTCATAATAAATTGTAACAGGGAAAATCTCTCTAACCCAGTCTCCCCTAAGCCTTAAGCGCTTATTATCCAAGTGTTTTTTTTTATTAAGTGTTAGGTAGCTAGATTTTAATAATGTCAAATGTAGCGTCCGCTGTGTGGCTTTACGTAGCGCGCCGTTCTGCTGGAACCAAATGTCTTCTAGGTTAATATATTTAGTTCAATTTAGGCCATAAGAAATTGGTTATGATCGTTCTATAGTAGTACTCCCCATTGACAATGACCGCCTCACGAACGACGAAGAAAGTATGGTGACTTGACTTTGGCGGTCCAGCTTAGTAACTCTGGCTAAAAATCACCAAGGCAACAACTTTAATACACTCAAAAAGGGGGAATGAACTGAACGTAGAAAAATCGGCAGAAAAGAGAGAAACATGAAAAACGGATTCATCGATGCTGAAAGCACGCATCTTCAAGAGCCAGACTCGTTTAAGAAATATCAATTGCGAACCATCACACCATCATCGGACCTATACTGAAAGCCGTAATGCTGGTCATTAGTGTTTTCGTTACTCGAAATATTTCTCGAGCTAATAATTAATCATAGTTTCCATGACCTTGAAAAGAAGGACGCAAGTAAGCTTATGCAGTAGCTTTGCTAGCATAGAAGAAAGCTTCTTCAGAACAATGACGGGAATACTATCTGGACCAGCAGATTTATGTATGTCGAGGTCTTTCAGAACTCTGGTCATTGTACAATCGTTAAGGAAGATTGGTCTCATAGAATCATTAATTTTATCAAATACGGGTAACCAAAAAAAAGTGAGCTTTCTCCAGAGAGCTTAAAAACGCAGTGTCAATGTGGACAAACACTGGAACCCAGAACCAGGAAAAATTGCTCATATTTTCTTACAAATGACCTAAAATTCTTACTACGTTTACTTTTTTTAGCATGTACAAATTTGTTTGCGTCTAATATAAGCGTTGTAGGCCTTCCAGGCTTCCTTTCAATGTTTCCAATTATATTCAGTAGGCTAGACGTATATACGTAACAATACCTCATTAACTCTGGTAACCTCTATATAGCTTGTATCAAATAATATGAGTTTTCATTGGGTTTTTATGGTTTTAACCCTATTCCGCATAAAAGTTTTGGAGTCTACTTCCTTATCGAGGAAGCATAGTGACCTGTTAAAGATTCCGAAAAAAAAATATGGATACCGCCCCGATTGGAATTCTCATACTGCCAAAACCAAACGATTGTCTTGAGATGCTCTTTATTAAACTGGATTATGTTTATATGAGAAACTAGCAGAAATGACGCAATGATCATTGGTCAGATGTGCCTTACAGCGAAAATAGATCCATAACTCCAAACTTTTAATGCTTCCGCTTTTAAATCAAAAAAGTAATAAAATGTTGAAATGTTGGAGCGACAGCTCCTAAAGTAGCCAAGGTCTTGTGACTTATACTCTCAACCATTCTTGTATGTGTGTTGTGAATCTGTAAGAATGGAAGTGACCTAAGATTCTGACCTTTCGCTTAGCAGTCCGATACACTAACCATTATTTTGAACTGTTAACCTTTCATTTTTAACTTTTTTTTCTTAAATGTAACTAACTTTTTGTAATCAAATTTTTAATTAATAAAAGCTTTGTTTCTTAAAAAAAATGGAAGGAGATTTAACCCCCACACCCCCCTCCCCCCAATTTCGATTCATATTAAAACACATTTTCATTTTTGTTGTCAGAAGAAAATCTACAATGTTTTGTTTGTTTATTTGACAGTTTTTCAAAAATTTGTTTAATTCTAGCTAAATTAATTTCAACTTAATTTAAAAGCCAGTGATTTATTTATATAGTTTATTTTTGTCGGTTTATTTAATTTTCATATACGTTTTTTTTTACTTTTCTTTTACTAGCTGTACTTCTTTATTTCTTATTTTTTTTTAATTTTCTCTTTTCTTTTTAAGTACACACATTATTATAAATTTTTCCATTTTGTTTTCTTTTACATTTTCATTGTAAGTATATATAATATATAAATATATATGATAGAAGTACATGGTAATTTTTTTTATAATAATTTAATGATTACAATATGATAAAATAATAGGATTTTAAAATGAATACAAAAGTAATAGTACAAAAAATATAAATTAAAATGAAAATATCCCCACTGCAAATTTTTCTTCCAAACAATATTTTAGATTTTATTTTATTTTTTTAATTAAATTTTTTTTGGTTAAAAAGAAGTTTTGTAAAGTAAAACTATTATTTTTTTCTTATTTAATTTTTGGTTTAAATATATAATGTGCTACAAAAATAAAGTTTTGTTTGTTTTGTATTTTTTAATATTTTTGTTTATAATTTAATAAATTTAATTTAATTTTTTTTCTGTTTATTTTATTTTCATTCTTCTCAATTTATCTTGTATTTTTCTTTCCTTTCCTTTGAGTAATACATAATTGTTTTGTTTATTTTACATTAAAATTAATTTTTATTATAATACATTGTTTTGTTGGATAATTTTCGTTCCAACATTTCAGCAGCTTGATATATTCGATCGAGTTTTTTTTCTAATTTTTATTGTTTTCAGAAATTGGATTTACCAACTTGTTTAAGTTTGAGATTGAAATGAAGTTTATTTGTTATTTTTTCCGGTTTTTTTCGTACTGTCATTTCAATTTTATGTTGATTTACCCGTTTTGTTTACATTTCCTGTTTATTTTAAAAGTCTATTGAAATTTCTTTAATTCAAACTAAAAAAAACTTGTTGGGTTAATAGATTGTTATTTGAATTGAAAATTAACATAAAATATAATTTTTAAAATGTAGTTTTTATTTAAAAAATAATTAATAAATTAATAATTTAAATTCCAGTTCATATTTCCTTACTGCAACGACTCCCTGTTTGCCACTTATTGAAATATGTTTGAATTATTTAATACAGAAAGAACCAATTTTGCTTTAGAGTTTGAGAAGATTGCCAATTAGATTCGATTTCTTTAGAACATTTTAGTTTCGTTAAGTTTCAGGGCATTTGGTTTCAGAAACCTTCTAACAAAATAGCAACATGACATACATGGCCATAAAAATAGTATAACCGCATATTGTAAAAAAAAAAAATATACAAAACTCAAAAATGCCAACTTTGAACGACGACCGTTCATTTTTGAAAGTTTTTTTCTTAATCCGATCATTTCAACCTTTAGAAAATAAAATATATAACGTGATCTGTTTGAAGAAATATGTATATATTTTTGTCATAATTCTGTTTGAAATGTTATCCTACGACCGCAAACAAACTGTCATATGACATTGGCTTTCATGGATATATGGAATTAAAAGTTTCGTTAAGAATTAGGTATTTCATTCTGAATCGCTCAGCCACATGCGAATTTGACAGGTATTCAGTTATTCAACGTTTTTAGAAAAAATGACGAATCAGTTCGTTAAGTTTAGACAGTACATACCTTAGCGTATGCATATTATAGTTGGATCTGAAGAAATTTAACGAACTGGAGTTTTAAGCGAGTTTGAGTTTATGGCTTAGTTGTTTATTTAACAGAACAGAATGGAACGTGTCTTTCACTATTCTCTCGATATTTTTACAAACAGTGCTCCAGTGAAATAGCCAGTTGCATCCCTCACTTGAAACAATTCAACCGTAATTCTCGGTCTGCTAGGAATGCCCATCAGCTTACTTTGAGCCCAATTTTGGACGTTCTGTTAAATACACAGATTCTTTCTTTAGTCGAACCACACGAATGTTTGCTTCTCCATTCGGTTTTGAACCTAGTTTCTGTTTGCTTCATTATAGTTATACTTAAGACCCAACCATAATTGAAGAATTGGTACTTACGTTGCCGTACGAAACTTTTATTATAGTTGGGCCTTTAATGTTAGCTTAGAGGCCAGTTATAGTTATAGCTATCATTAGAATACATCATTGAAAAACTTCAAACCAATTATTTTACAAGTTTTCCTTTAATTAGAAACATAAATGATATATGTAGCAATCGAAAGGAAATTATGCGAAGAATTTTTTTCGACAATAAAAAACCAAAATGCACAAATGTTTTTTGTATTTATCTGTTCTTGATGCAAATTAATTTTTCGTGTCAGATGATTGTTTTTTGACAGAAAATGGAACAACTTCACTGATTCGATTTCCAATTTCGTTCAGTTCCAATGACAGATTTGTGTCCGGAAAAAAATTTCGTGTGTATTTCAACCAGGAAATTGCTTCCAATGAGAGAAAATTTTAATGATTGCTATAACTGATCTCTTAAAAAAATTCCAATGATTTGTTTCAACGATGCACTTCAATGATAGCTTTAACTGGGCCCTTACTCTTTAAAATCAGAGTAATAACTTAACGAAATAGAACGAAAGAAAATAGACCTTTAAGTACTGGAAAGAACGATATCCTAAAAAAATCTATTTGTAAAAACGTTATTAAAACAAAATTATATTGTCGAAACTTGAAAATTGCTTTCTGTTTTTTATTAGCGTTACATGACGTACCTGTCAAAGTGAAATGTGTCAGAACGACTTAAAATGAAACACCCTCATTCTTAACGAAACTTATCGAAAGGAGCATGCGTTAATTTCATTAAATTTTTCTCAATGTTGCAGCATATAGAAACGAAAACGACGACCTTATTAAGGTACTGAAAAGACAGGAGTGTTGAAAAAAGTGAATTAATGCTTATACATACTGTGCATTGTGCTGCTCTTAAACACTAATTGATGAATTAGGAGAATCATCATAGAGATGGAATGAGATCTGGGAAGAGAAGGTAGTGGCACAATTATGGCCCCAACCTTGAAATGAACCAAAGGAAATAAGAATTTGAAAAATCATGAGAATTCCAACATTTAAAGGAAGCATGATTGGAAGCCTTGTATTTTCTCGGGTTTGTGAGGTTTATAGATAGATTCCATCTCCCGGATGATTTGAGAGAAGAGCTTTTTTGCAAATAAATCAATTTTTGAATCTAAAGTCAGAGTTTTCAACTTCAACCAGAATATTTCAAAAACAACGTTTAAAGATAACATTTACCTGATTGCACTGCCAATAATTTAAAAATATTTAATTAAGTTATTAAAATTATAAAGCAGAGATTTTTTCAAAAAAAAAAAGTCACGATTGCTTATAAAATTATAAAAATAATTTTAAGGAAATATACGAAATTTCCAATTTTTTTTTAATAAATAATATAAATAGTAAAAAAATTAATTTTAAATAATTTAAATTAAATAAACAAAAAAATCTAACTAAATTCTAATTTAAAATTTATAAATATGTAAAAAAATTATGAAGATATGTATAAAATTAAAAGCGCGAATGTCTGAGTGTTTGAGGTAACTTCTACATACTTGTATTTTTTTTATATACTATAATTAATCTTAAAACTTTTAGAAAAAACTGATTAATTTTTTTTTTTTGGTTTTTCATGGCTGTAAGTGAGCCGCTTAAATTTTGATGGAAAGATTTTCTTTGTGCTCGTTGATTTTATATAATTCAAAACTTAAGCGATATTTTTGTTGTTTTTTTAACATTGTTTTGTTTTTAAGTAATTGTTCTGTATATATGTATGTAAATTTATTCTGGAAGGATTCACAAAAAAAGGTAGAGAAGATATTTTTTTTGGTTTTTCGTTTTTTTTTTCTTTTGTTTTGTAAAAGCAATTTTTAGCATATTAAAATATATATTTCTTTTTTTTGTTGTTGTTTAAATAATCAAAAGAAGTGTTTTTTTTTCAAAAAAGTTTTTTTTTCAATTTTTTGTCTTTTTGATACCTTAAACAATTTTTTTTGAATTTTTTTTTTATAAAAAAAAAATCTTATTTATCTTCTTCAATTCCTTCGTCAGTAACTTTCTCCTTTGATCCCTTTTCGTTGCTGATATCACACTTTTCAGCTAGCATATCTTCGATACCTTCATCGACGACTTGATTTTCATCAGAGTCCAGAGCCTTGCCATTAGTTTCATAGGGTGTCATTTTGACACGGCACGTTTCGAAGGCTTTGACAAAGCCCAGCTTTGTGTAGAGACTGCGGGAAGCATCGTTTTCTGGACGAATGACCACAAATGGTGTGTAGCCACGTTCGATGACAAGTTTTGTTAGAGTTCTAGCAAGACGGATGCCATAACTGAAATGAGAAGAATACATAAATTAAAAATAATTTTTTTTTTTTGGAATTAAAGAAGTTTTTGGGTAAACACACACAAAACAGGTCTAACAAGCCGTTTGTGAAAACCATGACCATTATGACTCTTAAGAGGCTCCTTCTTGCGTTTAATTAAACAGACAAGCGTTTTAGTTTTCAATCTTTTGTGTGAAATAAAATTTCTAATTCTTGGTCTTTTACCTATATTATCAAAAATACGTCTTCTTACTCTATGTTTCCATTTACTTCTAAAGGACATTTTGCACTTGATTAACTATAATTGAACCTACCCCTTCCGTCGATAGTCTGGACGTGTCTGCATTGAAAACATTGCACCATAATAAGAATGAACCATCCAAGCAGCCAGCTCATCTGTATCTTTTCTAAATATTCCTAATCCGGGCAGCACTCGCACTAATATCTCAAACACCTCAACACACTCAATCTCACTGGCCGGATACAGGTCATGTATACCTTTAACATCGTCCACAGTAAGTGGACGCATTTCAGCCTCATCAGACGGTAAGCTGTTTTCAAAAAGAAGATACAAAATTACAAATCCCATTCGAATAAGGAACAAACTTACTCTTCCAACTCCAATTCAGTATTTAATTCTTTACAAACATAGATATCGCCCTCCAGTCGTTCCATTAAGCCGAATTTCGAATAAAAATCATCCAGGCGATTCATAATAGCTATGTGCGTAAAATTCAGGTACAATGGCATTTGCCAATCTATCAGCACGTCTTCGGTGCTCATCAAATCTACACATTCTATGTGGCTCGATGGACAGAAGATTCCAAAACTTTGATAAATATTGTTGTTGGGCTAAAGGTTATGGATTCAAAGAAGAATTTAATTCCGATTTTCCATGGAAATTCTTTGAGCAGGTACTTACCGTTAGCGTGCATCCTGGGAAATGTAAAATTATTGGTTTTTCTGGCCAATCTTTGGAAACGTAAAATTGGAAATCCCAAACTCGATCATTCAGGTACGTTTTTATTGTTTGATGAAACTGAAATGAGAATAGTCAATGGTTAATCGGTTCATTTCAAGCCTTTCGATTAACATCAATGTTATAGAATGCTTATCGGTCATTAAGGAAGCAAAAGATTGTATAAAGCCAATTTAACAGGCCTTTTTTCATTGGAAATCCCCATAGAATTGTGGGTCTGACATTGGCAATTGACACGCAAACATACATAAAAATTGAAACGAAACATTTGATTCATTGAATTAGAAATTTAACCTCAAATTGGTATTGAAAAAGAAGGATTTTTTGGCTTAATGTCTGCTAAATATAAAAAAAGAAAAGATTACTTCCTTAGGGGAAGTATCTTTTATTTCGGGGAATTCAGTAACTTACATTTAGGTCATGCTACCCTTTTTAAAATAAAAAAATGGTTGTTGTTAATAACAATCGTTTTGACAACAATAAAGACTGAAAGGTCGATACCGGCAAGTTGATACCAATAATACAATAGCTGAATGGTGATAGATGGGAGAACTGATTCTTCCCATAATTTGTGTCAATAGTTAAATAAATCAGCTAGTGTTGTGCTGGCTTCCATGTTATTTAAGCAAAGGTTGCGGAAATTAGTATCTTATTTTTGTAAAAATAAATTTGTCGTCGGCACAATTGACATTGCACGCTATTGTTTATACGGTGCTCCAAATATAGGGTCTTCCATTAAGCGCATCCTAACTTTAAGTTTAAATAAAACAAATTGTGTGTAAGATATTAATCATCGAACTTTTTTATTCGTTTAAAAGGCCTATTATGTGTGTAATATAACATCGCTTAAATGTCCGCCGCGACTTTTCTTGGTGGCGCACATCCGAAGTGTCTAATTTTCCATGACTCTAGCGTATAAATCACGATGAATTTGACCGATGGCATAGGTTATGGTGGCTTTGAGGGCCGTTGTGAACCGTGGCGAACACACATCCTTGTCGTTTACCTTCAGCTCCTGATGGTTCAGTTGAATTTTGTACGGTTGCAGGCTGAAGTCATGACGCGAAATTCGCCAAGTTTCGGTTTGCGAAAGGCTGAGTTGTACGGGTTGTGGTACGGGTTGTGGTTGATTGTTTACTGAACCAGTGGGCTCAAATTTATCCACCAAATAGTTCTCTTGGTAGGACGAATAGTCCTTTGGTAGGACGATTATGGCGGCCGTACAATGGGCGAAGCGTTGCCCCAACGGAAAACCCATTTTGATTAAACAATTTTATCATTTGCCCGTGATATTGGACGCTTTATGCGTCCAGCCAATTTGACAGATGTAGCTTCAAAAAGATGGCCGCAATCAACTGTAAATGTTACGAGAAAAAGGCGCTACTGACCCTTAGTGGCAGAAAAGTAAACTGCTTTTCTTGATAGAAACTTCAAACAACTTCTGAGAAAAGATTTCAGAATTCGCCTAATTTTGAAACCGTTAAATAGCCAGGCATATGGATCCATATGTAGTGCGATTGCCCCGAGGTTTAGTAGTAGAGTAGTGTGTTCTTACAATAAAGACATAAAAAAAGAACTGGCTACTTCTTAAGGAAAATTAAGGTCATTAAAAGAGTGGCTACCGGTGTAACCAGGCCCATTAATAGCCAGTAAGCACTTGGCTTCTAAATATTCGAGCTGTGTTAATAGTTCATTTTCAAAGATATAATCATTCTAACGGGTGATTTTTTTGAGGTTAGGATTTTCATGCATTAGTATTTGACAGATCACGCGGGATTTCAGACATGGTGTCAAAGAGAAAGATGCTCAGTATGCTTTGACGTTTCATCATGAATAGACTTACCAACGAGCAACGCTTGCAAATCATTGAATTTTATTACCAAAATCAGTGTTCGGTTCGAAATGAAATGAAAAAATGAAAAATGAAAATGAAAAAAATGAAAAGATGAGGCTCATTTCTGGTTGAATGGCTACGTAAATAAGCAAAATTGCCGCATTTGGAGTGAAGAGCAACCAGAAGCCGTTCAAGAACTGCCCATGCATCCCGAATTTTGCTTATTTACGTAGCCATTCAACCAGAAATGAGCCTCATCTTTTCATTTTTTTCATTTTCATTTTTCATTTTTTCATTTTCATTTTTCATTTTTTCATTTCATTTCGAACCGAACACTGATTTTGGTAATAAAATTCAATGATTTGCAAGCGTTGCTCGTAAGTAAGTCTATTCATGATGAAATGTCAAAGCATACTGAGCATCTTTCTTTTTGACACCATGTCTGAAATCCCGCGTAATCTGTCAAATACTAATGCATGAAAATCCTAACCTCAAAAAAATCACCCCTTACAATCAATCATTTGGTTTCTTCAATCAATCCCATATCTATTCTATTTCACTCGTTTGAATTCTGGCCCCTGCCGGTTATCGAAGACCGAAATGTTGAGATTTAAAAAAATTTATTTATTGGAGCGACAGCTCCTTAAGAAGCCAAGGCCTAGTGACTTATATTCTCAACCATTCCTGTGTGTGTGTTGTGGATCTGCAAGAATTGAAGGGAACTACAATTTTCCGCCGAGTCCCAACGGCTACATGTGATTCACTTTTTCCAGACAAATTTTACTCTTGGAGGATTTGTCAGTTCCTCGTAAAAGCAGGTCCCCGAGAAAAACTGTGGCTCTAACCGATAGTTGAACCCCAACCCTTCGCTTAATAGGCCGAAACACTATGAGCATTAAGGGGCACTACGAATGTTGCGATAGTGATCAAAATACTTTGAATCTTTACATGGTTTGCATTAATGTAGCTATGTTTCAATGTATGTCTCTCTCTCAAGTCTCAGTGAGTTGCATTAATTCAACTTTGGTTCAGTTTCAACTTAAGTTTTCTATTGTTGTCTGTCACATCAAAAGTATTAAAATGGTCATCGACTGAACTTTGTTAGTGTAATTGCAATCATCGATACTTTTCAGTGAACGCTTCGTTAAGACTAAATTATTCACGATTGACACGGGCACGGTGCTACCAAATATCTAGTCCGCAGGAACCCGGGTTCGAGTCTTCGAGTCCGGCCTGGGGCGTATTACAAATAATTTTACAATTAGTGAATGGTTTAGCAACAGATTCCAACCGATGCGCGTTCCAGAGAAGGCGGGGACATCGGAAAATGTTCCAACATCAGTAACGTGCTGTGCAGAAAAACACAGTAGAAAAAAATACGTATATCTAACCTGTCAAAAAGGCAATTGATGATGAATCTATCTGGGGTATAAGAAAAAGAAAGAGCTGCAAAAACAACAAGGTGCGTTTCGTCAATAATAGAGATGTCGCACGTGTCTGATAGAAGAGAGGGGTATAACACCACGACACACAAAATCTAAAAGTTGACCTGACGTCACAGCCATCTTGATCTGTTAGGCTGTAACTTAGGCTAAATTAAATAGAGGCGGTGATGTTTTTCAATGCATGCTCCACTAATATATCAGGCATGCCGCAGCGAATTGCAAAATGCAGTCTCGTTACGTCAAATGCAGTGAGAATCACAATATAGGAGAGTGTAAACTGGGCTAGGACATTGTCGAAGACAAGACCCAGATAGAGCGTATAAGGTAAATGTTAGTATTCGCCCGAATCGCTAACTGGAGAACTGAATTGCTGAATCATTCTTACCCTCAAAATAGCATCACGCAATGGCTTGGAACCTTGGCTTTAGAGGATTTAATGACAAAAACTTGACAAGCGCTACCATCGCCGTGCAAAATGAACCAAGTTTCGTGCTAATTTCTTAGGTTAAACTCCAAATCATCTTAAGTCTACGGTATAACCCAGATATACATTCCTATATCACTCTGAGGATGCAACATGACTTATTACCGTTTATTTGATCTTAACGCGAATTTAATACACTTTTTCAAAAGTATATGGTTCGTGGCAGAAAATTTAGTAGGGCGAACCAATCGAATCTAGGCTGCTCTTGAAAGGCCTCATCTGTCATTATCCTTATATTTAGTCAGCTTCTTGAAGGAAGGGTTGTGATGTTGGGTTAGACAGGAAAATCAATTTTGAATTTTTACAGCAATTCATGATTACAAATGTTAAAATACCAACATTGAGTTTTCCCGAATATCGGTATCCCGAAGCACGTTTGCCCGGTTAATGTTTTCCCTGCGATTCCTACTTTTTACTTGCGATTATAAGTACTATAATGCAAGTTAAGCGTTCGTGCTGATTAAAAAAAATTTTTTTTAAATCAAACATGACATTACGATTTCAGAGAAACATATTTGCGTTACTGGCAAAATTCTGCCCCTCTGTCTGTACGCGGATGTATTTTAGACTACAGCCAAAACGGTTGGAGCAATTGCCTTCAAATTTAGAACATAAGGATATTTTGGCATTCCACATTTGATGGGCATTGACATTTTTTACCGTTAAGAAAAAGCTTATATTCTCGAAAACAGCTCCAAGAATTTTTATGACAAAATTCAGTGTACTTTTGTAAGTGTGGTTTATGTTTAAGTGACAAAAATGTAAGTTGGTGGTCTAAAAACGGTACCCCCCATAGGACCATTTTTTTTCTTCAACTTTCTCGAGAACTTGTTGACCGATTACAATTAAATTTGATTTTCGGTAAGATGTAGGTAGCCAAAGCAAAGAATAACTTTTTTTTTCTGTTTTAGTAATTATTTAATTTTTTTTGAAGAACCAATATTTTAAAAACGGGCAAGTTAATTTTTTAAAGTTTAGTTTTCAAATGTAAGGGTAATTTTTTGTGTTTAAGCTTGCATTCTTTAATTATTATTATTTTTTTTAATAAGCTGTTAAATAAAAACTGTTCATAGGATTTTTAAAAATTCACACTTTTTAAAGTTTTTAAAGAAATATTATGGCGTTTTAATTTTTCCGTTGAAAACTAATTTACGTAATTTTTTCAAACAATCAAAAGTAAGAAAAATTGAATAAAAACTTTGAAGTTCCGTCAATATTTTTCAAATTTTATTCGACACTCTGATCGCACATGCTTGCTATGTGATCCAGTCGTTCAATTTAATTTTGTAAAAGCGACTTTATGGTAGTAATTTTAATTTCATATCGAATTAGTCACTTAATTTGATAAGCAAAAGCAATTAATTCGTTAATTATCTTACTACTCTTAATTTTCATCACACTATTGTATGAGAATCACCGAGAAGAAACTATGATCAAATTGAGGAAAAAAGTATTGTTTTTTCAATGACTTATCTATGACCTTGTTTACATGATTCCTATTTTCCGTAGTTTCTTCATTCTGTTTTTTGATAAAAATGGAAAGGGCTTTAGAGTAGTAGGGGGAGTGAAGTAACGAACAGAAGAATGACAATTTTAAGATTTTTTAGGATTGAGCTTTGACGTTCAGCACGCACTAAAAATAAGAACTTTAAAAATTGAAATTCCAAATTGTGTTTTTAGTGGTATTGTATAGTTCTTAATTGATTTTATTAGAATTTTGGAAATTTCTTTTGGAATAGAACAGCGTAGTTTATATTAAAGTAACGGAATTATCAAGATCACTGTTAACATCAACTTACTGTAGGACGACGAAGAAGAATGAAAGAAAGAATGAAGAAACAACCGTAAGAAAGCATCATGTAACCAAGGTCTATT
Source organism: Platycheirus rosarum (assembly GCA_963971375.1). NCBI lineage: Eukaryota > Metazoa > Arthropoda > Insecta > Diptera > Syrphidae > Platycheirus > Platycheirus rosarum. The sequence continues at coordinate 30,144,887 of OZ020507.1, forward strand.
TCTATATCACTCCCTATTTTAACACCGAAAAGTGTTTGTTTGTTAAACTCCATTTTCAGGGTTTAGTCCCACTAACCCAGCGAAGTGTTCGTATGGGCTCAATGCAGGAATCAGAGTATTGGGTTGTGTATTTCAATCTTTCTTTAGGATGGAAAGCAACAAAAATGGAAAGAGTCTTATTTAGCGGAGTTCTAAGCGATGAGAATCACAAAGAACTAACAAAATAAATAATCCGTAGATTATTCAAAAAGTATTTAAGATGTTTTTTTCGGCTGCTTAGTGATAATCACCTCACATTTTGTATCATTGGAGGAGACTTCAACGGGCGGCACCCTCTATGGATGGATACCGCGGAATCTCACCAAGGCAAAGCAATTGTTGACTGGCTACAAGGAAATCCCGAGCATCACACTTTGGTTGTCGTGTCTCAACCAAAACCAACATACCCTAGAACTCCATCTCATTTGGATTTCTTTCTGGTTACGTCGAACTTCATCAACATTCTACCTGTACTACGGAACTACAATTGCGTAGCACACGATAGTGATTCTGACCATCTGGCAGTAGAAGTGAGGGTAGGACCTAATCAAAAGGATATTCTGCAAAAAACCAGACCAAGAGCTCCACATCAGGTATAATAGGGTGAATTTGAGAATATTCCGTACCGAAATTGAAAGAAATCTCCCGGAAGTCCCAACCAGCAGCAATCTCTCAAACAGCGAAATTGATAGTGCCATACTCCAATTCGAGACAACAGTTAACAACGCCTTAAAAAAGCTTAAGACTGCAAAAACCAGCAGAGACCGATATACTAATATGCCAAAACATAAACAGGCCATATGTGCTCACAGACTAGATACTTGGCAATGGTTGTTCAACACAGAGAACAACGAGTATAGACGCATATACTTCGAACTTCAATGCACCAACACCATGTTCAACCAGCCAGTGAAACATCACCAGGAGGATGAATTCAGGAAAAGACTTGCAAACATCAAACCGTAACCCGATGCCTTCAAGAAAATTAACCAGTTGGTTTGGAAAAAGAGCTCGACAGAGAGACACTTTAATGCATGGGCAACATTCTGCAACAACACCAACCGAAAAAGCAGAAGCTCACGCTAAACATTTTGAAGAAACCTTCAAGGATCGCCCGCCCAATCATTCTTCTGAATTCATCGAAGAAATTGAAAACAAGTTTGAAAAAGTTGCAGCTTCTAATACTTCAGTCACCAACTTTAATGAGGACAATTCTGCACTCGGACTAACTGGAAATGCTTTTACTTTCATCGAGGAAGTAACTGACATAATCCACAGAGGAAATTCTAAGAAGTCAGCAGGAAATGATAGGATTTTTAACTTTGTAAAATTAATCAAACATTTTCTAACCCATAGACTTTTTTATGTACAGGTAAACAAAAATATTCAGAAAGAAAAACGATCAGCGATGGAGTTCCACAAGGTTCCAAGTTGGGCCCCATACTTTTCAACCTTTATACAGCTGACCAGCCTACCAACATCCCAGGGACGAAAATGAAGCTACATGACGATGACTCCGTAACATATGCAACATCCATTTCACCAGAAATCGCAGCCGGGAGAATTGAAGGTCACATAAGAAACTTGTGGGACTACTACCTTAAATGGGGGCTAAAGATAAATAGCGAGAAGAGCGAGCTTATCTGCTTCAGAACCCCAGCAACAGCAACAAGAGGTCGAAGACGTTTCGCATGACGCTGTGATAATATCAGTATCAAGCTACCAGACAACACAGTGATAAAGACAAAGACAACAGCAAAATATCTTGTAGTGAATTTCACTAACCGCTTCAAATTCAACAAGCACGCTTCATTTATGCTTAAGAGAGCCAACTTCTCTTTACATCTGGTCTACCTGCATCTTAGGAGAAGAAACAGGGTAAGCACTAATACTAAGCTCCTCATCTATAAAAAAGCTGATCCGTTCAGTTCTGACGTACGCTTGTCACCAACATATATGAAGAAGATCGAAGTTTTTGAAAAGAAGATCCTCCGTATCGGTACAGGTCTACACCGAAACCCCATTACAAGGAAATATGTCACAAACAAGAAGCTATATGAAGACACCAAACTGATCCCAATAAATCAGTTCCTGACACAGCTCTCCAAAAATATTTTGAGGAACTTGGAGGACCACCCCTACTTTGAAATCCAGCAACTACTCCAGTAACAACTAGAGCCCAACCATCAACATTCGAGCCATCACAGACGACCGATTCGAGGATATAATGAACAACATTCTACAAGAGAACCAGCAACGGATACAACAGAGGATAAACAATACCGCATCCTAACCCCAATTTTTAAAACCAAAGCAGACAGTAATTTTAAATAAGAATTTAAAGTCCTCAAATGAGACTTGAAAAATGTGCAAGCAATGCAAAGAGACCTTTTTCACACCCTTCTAACTTTGCCTCACAGAAACAAAAGAAAATAAATGCTTTTTGATATCCTCACTCTTCTCAGATTATTATTTTTAGCTTCCTCTTCCTAATTGTCCAAGCTCCTACAAAATCCGCATGCATCGCTTCCCCACATTACATATGCACACTTGAGAGCACAAAAAAGATGCACAGATGACTAACTTTTACCATTAATTGCAACAGTTATAGATACATTGCCCAGTTGCCATTCGATCTGACTTCGGATTCAGCAAACTGGGCATTGGACATGGGCATTGGACGAGTTTGTCCGTTGGTGTAGTTCTATCGATTTTCCAATTAGTGAAAACACCCACTTAAGCGGCAAACTTGATGACTTTTTGTTTTTTGTTATTTTATAAAACTTATTATAAAACTTTTCCAATTGTTTTGGTCTGGCATTGGTATTATGGGTGCTGGACAACTGCACAAATTTAATTAAGAAACTAGTAGCTGTTTTAAAGGAAGAGGCTTTTATACGGATATAGTAATTGAATTTGTGAATCGATGTTAATAAGCTGTTCAGGTAAGTGATGGGGCATTTTTTTCGCTTTGGAGGAGAAACTAACGCCTTTACACTTCTTTGGACTATTCTTAAGCTTAATCGGGGTGGAATCCGTTGTGTGTGAAGAATATTATTTCTGGAAAGTGCTTCGAATTGTAAATGTGATGTAAGACTGGTGGTTTCTGGATTAGCTATTTTGTAAAAATGCGCAACATTTTATATTTAATTTTAAGGTGCGAATAAAATATTTACTTGCAAGCCATTCTTTATAATATATTGAACCTATCCCAATATTTAGAATTTATTTTTCGCTCGAAAAGCTGGATCCCCGATTTACCCACACAAGGGGAAAACTCATATGGTGGTCGAGTCCTTAAAAAAAGAATTACTGCGAATAAATGCGGATACAATCTTAAGATCCGTATCTTTTACTTTGGAAATAGGATTATCCGTATCCCCGAGGAGACAGATTTATATTTTTACTTCATTGAATTATCAAAATCAGCTTATTGAGAAGAACGAAAGTCCCGGGAAAAATCCATTAAACATCCATACAAACTCAGAGATTGGAAATGGATTGTTCTTTGGGGACACATTGTTTGGCTGTATATGCATCTGACAACACGTTTTGTGGATAAATATAAATTATTAAAGCGTTTTGAAAAAGACACTAGAGTAAAACGTGCCGTATTGCCCTGTAGGCAGAAGATTTTTTTGGATACCTACCTACTCAGCAAATTGTATTCGTTTTCTGAGTAATTTATTTGCATATTTTATGGAGAGTATTTTTGGTATTTGAGTTATTTCTTTGAGGTTTTAGGGATATGTTATGTTTACTCCAAGATTTTAATTTGAAATCCTCAAGGTTACTTGGAAAAGCTTAGCTTGCGATCGTTTATTGACCATTAAATTATTTTAATTGTTTTTTCCATGACTAAAAATTAAGGCAAGCAAAAAAAAATACAATATATGTATAAATACAAAATTCCAAAGGTAAAAAGAATATTTGATAATTTGTAAAACATATGAGGAATTCCATCTTGTCCTCAATTTTATAGCTTGTCCTCAATAATAGTCAATTTGTTGACTGTCTAGGCTTAAATGTGGGATCAAATTCAATGTGATCAGAGTATTGAAATATCTGGATAGTATCTCTGCTATAATACGAAAGAGCTTTCCTTCAAGGCTAACAGAACTTCTACAGAAATTTGAGACAGATGCTTGCTCTTTAGATGTGGATCATCAACGCAGCGTATGTTTAGCATATTAAACTTTGACATCAACAACAATAACAAATGGAGAAATCGTGAAGCTTTAATTCGTCTTCCTTTACACTATCCATTATTTGCCACTGGCATCATGGACGCCAATCATCCCGATATTCTCCGTATGTACATCACCAAACACGTCTTGGAGAATGATCCCATATGATATTTGGCCATACAAAGCGAAAAGATGTTTAGGATTTCTCCCACGATGTAATCATTTTTTCCCTTCTGATGTTTAAAAAACGTATATATATATATATATATCCATCCAAGACTACATTACAGCTCCCATATCTGGGCGGATTCACTTTTAACTAAATTGAGTATTTTTAATGTGTTTTAAATGATATCATTCAAAATAATTGTAGAAAATCTCATCATTAGAACATTCTCGTAACTCGAACATCGACTGACTGTTTCATGTATCCCTTTTTTCTACCGTTATTTCTAAGTTCATTGTTCAAGAGGAATGGCCAGTTGCATTCATCCCGTTAAACAGTTTCACCGTAATACTCGCACTTTCAGAAATGCCCACTTTTGGCCATACACAGTTAAGTACAGAGATTTGTTCTTCAGCCGAATTTGGAATGTTTTGTCAAACTCTGTGTTCCCTTCCCATTATGATGTCCAGAAATTTAAAACCAATGTGCATCGGTATTTCCTTCTAAATCCCCTCCTTTTTACCTGAGCACGCGCTGTGCCCACTGACATTAAAAGTAAAGCCCAAAATTCCTTTAGTGTTGGCAAACTATATAAAATAAATTGCACGACTGGATCGTACGTATTTGCTCATATGTGCGGTCACATTGTAGAATAAAAATTAAGAAAATTAGAGTTAAGATCAAGGCATTTATTCAATTTTTGTGACTTTTGATTGTTAATAAAGTCCGTTAAATTGTATTGAGTGAAATAATTTAAACGCCATTTTATTTCTTTAAGAAATGTTAAAAAGTGTGATTTTTTTTTCAGAATCGTAGGAGCGGTTTTTTAAATAAAACGGTATTTTTTAACAACTTTTTTTTAACAAAAATTCAAAAAATAATTAAGGAATACAAACTTAAGCACAAACATAACATTCATTTAAAAACAAAATTTAAAAAAAAATTACACTGATTTTTTTTAATAAACATTTATGGAGCCGTTTTCGAAAAAAATAAACTTTTACATAACGGTTATATGACGGGTATCGTTATTTTTTGATCTAAAATAAAATTGAAAAATCTCCTCTGTAGAATGTCAAAATAACCTTAAGTTCTAAATTTGAAGACGATTGTCCCATCGGTTAAGACTACAGTCCAAAATATATCCGTACAGACAGACAGACAGACAGGCAGACGGACAGAATTTTGCCAGTGACTCAAATATGTTTCTCTATCATCGTAATGTCATTGATTGTTATCTCATAATTTTTAATCTGCACGAATCCATAACTTACTTTATAATACCTATAATCGCAAGTAAAAAAGCATAATATGAAAGGTACCGTTGTTAGCTTTTCCCGTAAATTCAGTTTTGGCCAAATAATAGCCAATATCTGTAAAAAATTCCTCACAAATTTTCGTCGAAATCGTTGAAGCCGTTTTAGAGCAAAATAAGCTTTTCCTTAATAGTTATATGGAAGCTACCGTTATTTGTAGCCGCCCTAAAAATACAATTTACCTCTGCGGAATTCCAACAGAATCACACATACCAAATTTGAAGGTAATCGCTTAAGCAGCTCGTTTACACAGCCATACAGACAGACAAACAGACATTTTCTTCTCAAAACAAAAAACTTTTTGTTCTCGTTGATTCTCATCATTTATTGTAACCAAATTCATGTAAATAGAATATTATGCCAGCAATGTCGAATTAAAAAATTTTAAGTCGGAGGAATTTTGTGATCTATATTCTATATATCGGAACGTCAACCACTCGGAACTATAGTAAATGATAAAACCTTAATTTACTAAAATTAAATTCAAATATAAACCAATTTGGAAATTATTATTCAAAACGCGTAAAAATAAAGCTTCAAAATGAAAGTCTTAAGAGATTAAAAAAATTAATTTGAATTTGAATGGAATCGGAACACAGTCGGACGAATATCCTAACTTAGTTTCCAAAGTTGGCTTTTGTGTTTTATTTCACGTGTCGAGGGTCGAGGGTGCATGTTTCTTTTTTTATTACCATTTAAACCATATTTTGTTTCAAACATACATGCAAGGAATGAAGGATTTCCTGAAATCCTTTTGATACAGAAAGCTGTTTTTATGTGATATTGTTGCGTGTCACAAGAGTCACAAAACTCACCAAGGTTAACTAAATTGGCGCCATCATTATGACGGAAACAACGGAGCCGAATAAAATTTATATTGTTGAAATGTTTTATTGTTTGCGTTTGTTTTTTTTTTCATATTTAGTTACCCAACATCGTGTTAGTTTTCACTCATGTTGTAGTAATGGATGGGCACCACTTTGGTCAAATAGGCTTTATGCATTTGAACAGCTTTTGTTGAATAAATAAATAAAATTTGCATAGAAATGGGAAACACACGCATTGGGCTTAAGGGTTTTATGTGTAGGAACTTTCTACTGAATAGAATAGGACATATTGTTAGGTATAGGGTATACAGAAAATGAAAAGGTGTTTGTTTTAAGCGTTATAATCTGGCGGGAGGTTGATTTTGATTGTTGCTGTCAATTTTTTTTTTTCGAAATATGCATGAAAGTATAAAATCAGCTTTGCCTTGATTGATTGAATTCCAGCAGAAAGTCTGCTGACATAAGCCTAATCCACAAGGCACACAAAAGACAACTTGCAGCATAGAATTGTGGATAGTTTCTTAGAATACGAATTCCGACTGAAACTCAAAATTTTGGCAGACAGATACTCGATTATTTTTTTTATTTTTTTACTTTTTTTGTATGATAACGTTTTTAATAGAAGCAGCTGCGTTCAATGTCAATGGCGATTAAATAAATAAAATGCGTTATTGTACGGCTTCTTTGCCATCGATTTGGAAGTTATTGTGCGTACGAGTCATACAAAAAATATTTAACAGCACAGCTCTATGATTAGTCAAGACCTATTATACTGACTTTTATTTTAATTTGTCTGCGTTGCAAGAATGGAGCGTCCTTCCATAATACGAAAGAACTTTTTTCAGAAAAAGCTGCTGGTTGGGGTAGGATAGGAATAGAATCCTAAACCTTCGGCGATTATTCCGACGCATTAACCACTACGCATCAGTTATTGCCAGATATTTTTTCTTGTAGTTATTTATTGTTTAGCATGAAAACGCAAAACCAGATATTAAAAGGTGAGAAAGGGACAAATGAAGGAATCGTTTTTTTTTTAGATCGTCAAATGGGGTGATAAGGCATACATTTAGTTCTCTAAATAAAAAATAAATTTTTTTTTAGAAAACAAATTAAATTCAATTTATACGTGTCCAACCAAAAAAAAGTATCTACACCTAAATTTAGTTTGCTTCAGACATATAAATTGAAACAGTCTTGTGACCTATGGGATTTCAAAAGAAACAACAAAAAAAGGCGAAATCTAAGATAATGATTTTTCAATGCCAGAAAGTGACACTAACTATTTTAGCGAGGGCTTTTCAGCTTCAGATATGATTTTATTTTTTTAGATCTGAGCTCAAACTCAAATTTTAGGGTTTCAGAAGTTAACGGCTTTATCAAAGAATCACAATAACATCATTTAATCTTACTTGGAGTATAAGTGAAGAAATGAGTTAAAAATCTGAAGTTTTTGGTATTTTTTAGGGAAATTTGAAACAAAGATACAATTTCCCCCCTCCCCGCTTTTACACTCGGTCAACGAAGTTCGAAACTTGAAAAAATCTTAACTAACCATCCCTAGACTTTTGTCATCCTACACCCATTTATTCCGACCTGCCGACTGGACTATAAGTATGGAATAACATTTATGGATCAATGATAATTTTTCATTTTATTTATTGTTTATAATTGTAAGTTTTTGTTCGTTCTTTCTCAAGTCAGAATCTAGATAAATCCGGCAGAAGGCATTTATGCCATTTTTGTAAATCTTTATTAAAAAATGTTTGTAGTTATGTCTTTAAACTTACAACTCGAGAAAAGGGACGACTTTTAAATGTGTCATTTTTGGGGTCATTCTTATATTAATTATATATTATTATATTATTATATATAATTATATATTATATTATATTATATTTAATTTTTAAGGCGCGCTTGCACCTCCTTCATTTTTCGTTGAAAACTGACGATTTTTACTTCTCAGATTTACAAATTATTCTCATTAAAAGACATGATTTTCAAAATTTCTTCAAAATTACAATTTCTAGCCGGTAAAACAGTAAGATATGAAAAAGGGAGCAAGGTGCCCCCCTGCAACCGCCCGTTTGGGGTCACTATAGGATTTGGGATAGGTGCGAGAAAAAAATGAGGGAGGTGCAAGCGCGCCTTTAAAATTACACAGACAAGTTCAGAATGAATTTCTATTCTATTTCTTTATATCAATTTAGTTACAGGTTACGCTATTTGGTGAGAATCAACGAGAGCAAAAATGTTAACCTTTGAATCATAACAAGACACAGCTGCCGATACCAACCATTGGAGGCTGATCTAAAAAAGTGTAAAAACAAATCTTGAAGGCGCGCATGTCGCAACTTTGAAATTGTTTTTTTGTCGCTAGGCAAACTTGCTCGCCGCCCATTTCGCTGCCAGCTCCACGCTGTTCCATGGGACAGATTTTTTTCCGCACTCGTACAGTAGCAAGAGTTCTCAAAGATCTCGATATACACAAATCCGCTGGCCCGGATGGTATACCCCTGATTCTTCTGAAGAGGTGTTCTTCCACACTGGCAAAGCCACTGCGTAAGCTTTTCCATTGCTCCTACTCTTCTGGAATCTTTCCTCGAAGATGGAAAACAGCATTTGTCCAGCCTGTCCCTAAGAAAGGTGACCCATCCTCCCCCTCCTCCTTCCGACCCACAGCACTAACATCCCTTCTTTCTAAGGTCATGGAAACGCTGATTAACCATCAGCTTAAGGAATATCTCGAAGATTGAAAGCTTCTCCATGACCGTCAGTATGGCTTCCGCAGCAACCGTTCCACTGGTGATCTGATGGCATATCTCACAGAACAGTGGAATAAATCTTTACATCGTTTTGGTGAAAGTAAGATTATTGCTCTTGATATCTCCAAGGCATTTGATAGAGTTTGGCATGAAGCTCTCTTATCGAAAATGCGTGCTTTTGGAATCGATGATACTCTTGTTCGTTGGATTAGAAGCTATCTTCTGGACTGTTCAATACAAGTTGTATTAAACGGATTCAAGTCTGATTCCCACAAAATAATTGCTGGTGTGCCCCAAGGCTCTGTTCTGTCTCCGACACTTTTCCTCATTTTTATAAATGATCTTCTGTCTGTTACTTCTAATCCACTTAACTGTTTTGCTGACGACTCTACCCTCAGCTTTACATATTCGTTCGATAATTCACGTCCTTCGCCTTTGGAGGTACAATTTTAACGGTACCGTATGTCAAGCTCATTAAACTCCGATAATAGAAATCGTGTAGAGTTTAATGATTCGAAAACTCAATGCTGGCTTCTGTCGTTAAAGCTAAACATACCCCTAATGCCATTGTCCATGAATGGCACTTACATCGAAGGAACCGAAAAGCTCTCAGTACTCGGTACGTGTATCAACGACGACCTCCGTTGGAACGACCATATATTTGAGGTCGTTAAAAATGCTGCTCGGTGTAAGGAGTATTTTGCCCCATCTGATCTGGCTACAATTTATAAAGCGTTTATACGCCCTGAACTCGAGTATAACTCCCTCCTCTGGGCAGGTGCTTCGAAAACATCGCTTCACCTGCTTCATAGAAAACTAAATCGAGCGCTTAGATTGATAGGAAATAGAACTGCCGCTGAAACAATTGCCCCTTTCGAACACCGACTCAATATGTTTCATGTATTTTCTTATTTTATCGTTTCTTTTATAAAAAAATGTTCACTCGAAGTAGCCAGCTGAATTCCTCCCGTTAAAAGTCTCTCCCGTAATACTTATCTCGCAAGGAATGCTCATCAGTTCACCCCTGAACCCAATTTCGGACGTACCGTGCAATAAAGGGATTATTTTTTTAGCCTAACAACACGAATTTGGAACAGTTTACCCGGTGAGATTTTCCCTCGCCATTTTGATCTGCAAGCATTCAAAACCAATGTTAACCGACACCTCCTATCTTTTTCCTTCCTATCTTCCTAATGCCCGGGCAGTGTGTTCTACATTAAAAGGGAAACAAAAAGTCCCTTGTGCGCGCGTTCATTACAAAAAAGAGTTATCTTTGCCAATTGAAAACACAACTATACATTTTTATTGTTTTTTATCATATTGGGCTTTTTGGGCTTTCGGTTTTGGAGCTTTTGAGAACAAATTTAGTAGTGTGAGAGAATAGGTGTTGTCGTATTTGTGTATTAATAGTACTAATAATTGAAAAATCGTTAAAAATGCTGTCAAAATTTGGTAAGTGTGGTGTTTTTGGCATTTCTCAAAGATTTTTGAATTATTATTTTGAGGGCTAAAAATAACGGTACCTGCCATATAACTTATAAACAAAAACTTATGTTTCCGGTAAATGGCTGGAATAATTTTGATGAATTTTTGTTAGAGTATTTTCGTAGGTATTGGCTATCAATTTATCAAAAACGAATTTACTAGTTAACTAGTTTTTTTTTTAATTTTTGACTTTCTCGGTAACTGCTATTTGGATTTCTTTCAAATTTTATATTTAAAAAGATTTAGATAGCCAAATTAATTCTGCATGCCAAGATCTAAAATTAATTTTCTAATTGTTTTTGTTTTTTGGAAAGGTCGATTTTTTTTAAAACAAATCAAAATAAATATTTTGAATTTTAAGGCTGTACATTAATAAACTCTAAGATCCTGCATTTCAAAATCTCAAAAAAAATTTTTTTTTAAAACTGAAAATAAAAAAATTGGATTTTATCAAAATCCGTCCAAAAATTTCCGAGAAACTTTTTTCATAGGCGTACTCCATTTTTACTAAAAACCGTTTAGTGTTGTGGTTTTAACTATTTTTTATAGGTTCAGATTGAGCAGACAGAGCAATTTAGTATAAAATCTATCCTGTTGACGACGGGCCACCTAATCTTCTGTTCAAACACTTCTTCACTACATTCTAATGAATGACTTGTACGCAGTCAAAATAATCCCAATTTCTATAATTTGTTCCATTTTTATTTACATGTTTTCTTTCGAAGTTCACACTTCTCAATTCACTACACATCGACAAAAAATAATTTGTCTTCCGATGTCTCTTGAAGTTTTTTCCAATTAATTGTCAGCAAAAATCTACCAGCCATTTTAAATCTGATAACGTTTGCAGACAAATAATTGTCAGATTTTGGGGAAAAACCTGCCAACCGTGTGAATTGGCCATTTAGCATTGTAAGAAATTTGCAATTTTCTGGTTATTGTCAGACCTAACAATATTTACAGATTTGCAGCTTAAGCAAATTAGTAGGATAATCTGTGAACAATAAGACTTTAAAGCTTTAGTTTGTTCATACCTTTAATGATTCCGGTAGAAATCTTTCCAAATACTCCAAAATTTCTGGAAGCTCTGATTCTTGCACCAATCGAAAGTGTTTACCTTCAGGAATGATTTCCATTTCTGAAATAAATATAAAATATAATTGAAACATGATAAATTAATTAAAATGTACAAAAATATTATATTTAAAAAGTTTTTAGGAATAATCAATGGTTTTTATCATTCTTGCGTTTTGTTACTATGATTATAACTTTTCGGATCATAGGTTTCGGATTCCGCCAATTCTTCTTGAATAACTAAGAAACTTGGGTACGTTTTGGTGAGTCTATTAAATACCACGTGTCTTCTTCGACATTCCTCAATACGAGGAGTTTTCGACTAAATTATAGAACTTAACGGACAGAGGCTTTGATGAAATTGCTTTTTAAAAACTCTTTTTCTAACTAAATGACTGAAGGAGCCAAGGCCTAGTGACTTATACTCTCAATCATTCCTGTGTGTGTGTGTGGTTAATCTGCAAGAATGGAAGGGACCTACAGTTTACCGCCGAGTTCTAACGGCTAGATGAGATGCACTTTTTCGAGACAAATTTTACTCTTGGAGGTTTTATCAGTTCCTTGCAAGAGGCAGTACTCCGGAAAAGTAGGTGGCTATGAGCGGTATTCGAACCCAGGCTCATTCGCTTAGTAGTCCAATATATTAACCACTAAGCCACGGGACACTACGACTGAAAATATATTGAATTTAAAAATCGAAGAAAGGATCTTAGTATATCAAACAAAGCAGTGCATTTGTTCAACCTTGTGTGCATGTCATAAAAATTAATTAAGTCCATTGCATTCGGACATGCAATTTTATTTTAATTATTTTTTTTATCGGGTTTAATAACTCGACCTTGAAAAAAGAGTCAAACAAGTATATTTCGCCTCCGTTATTATGATTTATGCAGTGATGTCCTTGACATTGACATAGACACGGTCATCTATAGCTGGTATCGCTTATAGCTTCTATATTATATCCCCGTAGGATTTAAACACCACTAACAGCAGTAGCAGCAGCATCAGCGGAAAGTCATTATTTTTCTGAAGTGGCCCAGAGGGAAGAATTCCACATCGAACAGCATTATCGAATGCTTCGGTCGTGTCGGTCATATCCGTCGGATTGCAAACTGCACACTCGAAGAAGCAATATAGATATAAAATCAATCTTAATCTTAAGGATATATATGTGCGCAATGCAGTAGATATCGAATCGGAATCCTCTTTTGGGACTCCTTAAAATTCGATACAGCATCTCTACCCATCCGAGGATTTAGATGGAATTTTGTTTTAAATTGTTCTTCTTGAGCCTTGCTGGCTTGGTGATTTGAAATTCTTTGCCTGGTGCAATTTGGAATACCAGAAGAAATTGGTTCAATATATAGATAAATACATATCCTGCTATATATTATGTACCTAGATGAACTGAAAATCATGCATAATAAGGAAGGTCAACCGAATAATGAATTGATTCTTGTTGCTACGCTGGATGACCTGATACTTGATGCAAGAGATTTTCTGCAGCCCTGAGGCAATATTTTAATCAATATATAATTCAGAACAAACGCTTTGCACTGTATGCATGAACGAAGAAAACAATTATTGCAACAAAAAGTACGGAGATGGGGTCTGGATGATGAGGTAAGGTAAACTAAAACGTTCGATTGATCGAAATAAAACTGACCTACTTACGTACCTACGCGAGGCTATAATAGCAGGGTTGGTTTACCTTGAAAAGACCTTTTATTAATGTTGATGGGGTTTTGAGGCCTTCGACTGATTAAAAGATAAATATCCTTGTCAATGATTTAAAAACAGAAACTAACAATGCATACAACGATTTTGATCTAAATAATTAAGAAAATGCTGTATCTATGCTGTGTAGTTCCATTTTTTTGTTTTAACATTCTTCTATATCTAATTATTGTATGTTGAGTTTGTTTTTATGCTTCTATTACATTTTTTTGTTTTGATTATTTGATTTTCTAAAGAAAAAACCTTTTAAGCTAAACAAAACAAAATGGTCTATAAAGTTTGAGTTTTTTTCAGAAAACTGTTCTCCAAAATACTAATAATAAGACTACTTATTTTAATTTAATAAAAAACAAAAATTAAGGGAGTTCCCGTGTTTCTGGACTTATTCGGAAAATTTAGAAAAAGCTTGCTCTTGTTGATTCTCATTCCTTTTTGTATGCATGTAATACTGCTATGATTTACCCTCTTGGCTTGTCTGAGGTATGATGAAGCTCAACGCCGGCCGTCCAGTGTTTTAATTAATGAAACAACAAGAGAGCTTTTAATTTTACTTTGTTATAATTTCAAAATCGGTCCTGGAAATTTTCGAAATTCTTTTTTTTATATATTAAATGTAGTGTCGTTTATAATTTGTTTTTATACATTTTATCTAATTATGATAATGCAATGGCATATTTTTTACAGTTCTTTTGTTGGTAATCGATCCAAAAGGATTGATTGCTTTATAGAAATACATGCAAAAATATGAAATGCTCTGCATAAATAGCACGACCACGCGTAGCTGATACATGTCCTAGTTATAAGGCTCAATTTTCAAACACGCATTATGGATGTATTTTTGCAGTTACTTGTGGAATGTTGAATGTTAACATGTGCTTAATTGCAATTGCAGACATGCAACTTTTGATAGCCTCACAGAAAATAATCTAGTTGCATTAACATCAAGTCGCACGAATAGTGTTGTTCAGTTAACTGCTAAATTTTTTGAAAAAATAATCTTCCATTTAATAATTCTTTCAGTAAATCAACAGTCAATTACTCTAATTGAACCACAAATAAAAATGTATCAATCATATGTCTCTGTAGCACTCGCATTTCAAACCCCATACCCTTCGTTACACTCATCATCATCCTCGCAACAACAGGGATCTGGTCCGGACCTCAACCTTAACCTCCTTATTGCTTCAATGATATTGTTAACGATTGCTACTTTTCATCCAAGGAATTGATCCACGTGCTCGATCTGGATAAAGGAGTTTTGTACAGCTTGTTGACTTTTGCCCATAATGTAAATCTATTGCGTAAGCCAATATCTGGTTGGACTTGGTACCGATAGTCCCACTTGTTGACGTGCCAGGTTAAAGAGGATGCCAGACCATCTGATTGTCGGAGTCCATTAAAGATGTTGATTGGTTTGAAGAGAAAACCAGCTACTTTTACTTGGCTTGTTATGCTGATCATAGTCAGCCTGCATTCTTGTGTAAATTTAAATATTTACTTCAAAATAGATTTGACATTTTTTTCCAAAAGATGAAATTAGTTTTACTTCACCTTGTATACGTTGAATTAAAGCACGCTTTTATGCCCTTTCGAAATATCAGTTATTGATTCATGACACTTTTATTTCCGGAACAATAGACGAAGAAGTAATTTATGGCGTTTTTATTGGGAGCAATTAATCAAATTTCGAAGTATTTGGTACAAAGGGCGGAGTATTATGTAACTCAAGCGAAGTTAAACAACTATTATTAACTACAGGGTGGGCCAAAAGAAGTCAGCCATCCGATGTTGTTTGGCTCAAAAACTTCGATTCTGTTTTTTGGTTATGTTTATTTGAACCTTTAGAATTGTATTGGTGAAGTCAAGAAGATGATATCGGCCAAATGGGCGCCGTCACAATTGATTGCCATATGGGCTCGTCTTATGGCATTTTTCATCACTTCAGCGAGAACTTCGGGCGACAGATTTTCGCACTCGTGTTGAATGTTGTCCTTGAGGGCTTTCAGAGTCTCGGTCTTATTCACGTAAGCACGTGACTTCAAAAAACCCCACAAAAAAGTTTGAAACGGTTAAATGACGAGAGATGAGGTGACCCGGGAACGCCGCCTTCAGAATATCGGTTCATGTCGGTTCATGTATCGCTCCATGGATTGTTCACTTGTATTCTGCATCTGTCTAGTTAAATAATGTCAAAACAGATTTGACATTGGCGGCCATTTGCAAAATTGAAGGCATCTTCCAATTGGGTGATTTCTTTTTGCCCACCTTTTATATATGTTTATGTATAACTATAATAATGTAGAACACACTGCTGCGAATTCATACGAATTTTAATGAATTTCTGCTAATTCCTGCTCCAGTAGACTAAAAACTCGTAAGCTGATAAAGGTTTCAGCTCGATACAGATATTGGAAAAAACGCTATGGTCTCTGGAATTGAGAGCTGAGAAGCTTTATCGCAATTTTCTGCGAATTTCAGCCCCTCAGCTCGACTATTTGTTAAATTTAGTACCTTATTTGATAAATAAGAGTGGACAAAACCCTGCCAACGAGAATTTCCGCAGAGATACGATTTGTTTGTTTACTTTCATCGTCATTTCGAACTGCTATGACTACTCACGGCCATCGCAATGACGGCTATCCAGCAAAATCTATCATTGCATCCCATCAACGAAGACAGGCTGATTAAACAGTCATTGCGATGACCCAAACATTAGAGTCATATTGTTTGTCATTCTTGTCTGCACTAACTATCTACGCTATTTCGATGACTGTGTAAAACTTGCTGTAGGAGTTATTGAGATAATTAACTGGGCTGGAGCGAGTTTTCACTCTGGCGAGTTCACAAAACGGTTAAATTAAGTTTTATAAACTGAAATTAGGAGCGTAGGTGAAGTTTGTAAGTTGCTCTCGGTCGAATAGTCCTTTAGATTTTCATCTTCAATTTACAATAATCTCCTTACAAATATTTTTTTTATTTGCTTGAAAAAAATTAATAACTTTATGTCTCGCAAAACAAACATCTACTTATGATTAAAATGTAAAAACTAATTTTCTCTTAAATTGTCTTATAAGCTGATTAAAAATTGAGACTCTTCCAGATCCATTAATTAAATCAAGTTCAGATCTATATATAAGCGTTAGCTGCTCTGCTGCTTGTTCCCTCTTTACTTAAATCACATTGTTATTTCTTCCTTAGGAGTGCACTTTACTCGTTGCCAATTAGAATCATATTCCTAAAAGTATCTTATACAATCTACATAAATATCCATCCATCAAGGAGATTGGTATTTGCATTGTAACCGTTCCCAATCTATAATATATCTGAACCATTGAATGAAAGATAAATGGAATTCAATAAAAATTGAAAATTGATTTTTTATTTATGTCAGCTAATTGTTAAGTGCTTGATAGTAGCAGTTGAGGTTTAACAATTTATTAATAAAGCGACGACCGATGAAGACACAATGAAGATTTCCATAAAAAAATGCGCAATTAGAATGGAAATTCCATGATTCTGTTTGCATTGTAGAGTTTTTCCTTTATTGACCTCATTATGATGGAAAAGTATTCGGGCAAAAATAATGCAGCATTTATTTGAAAACAAAACGAACAACTATCAGAAACTTCTATGCACACAAAGAATACGTTGCTGGAATCCAGAAGATTTGCATTTTATTGTTCTGCAGGAACCATTTCAAGACAAAATAATAGACGAAGTTTTTTCGAATACTTAAGCTGATGGAAATATGTACTGCAAATTGTAGGGAATCCAAAAAACATGTTTTTTCAATATACGGCAAAAGTGTTGTGGTGTTTTTAAAATATCTATGAAGCGAGAATTCTGCATCTCTTGTTACAGCTCTTCTGTCCGGAAGTTATCTAACAAATTTGTACTGCATTATTTGAAGAAAAGATATATCGCTCAACGCTTTGAGATTAGTTTTGAAGATTGTGAAACCTTATTCTTTCATTATCTTCAGAAAAGTCGTTTAAAATCTTGTTACACAAATTTCTTGCTAATTGTAATTATTTTATTGATTCACAAGTAACAACGTATAGGCACTTATTTAATTTCTCTAAGCATGGCGGAAGGCCAAAGTATTGAAATTGTATTTAACTCTCCAGTTATGTACCGACCAGTCAAGTGTGCTGACAATAAATATCAGGCTTTCAGAGTAAAAAACTAATCGAAATTATAATTGGGTATATCAAATACTGAGAATCAACAAGAACAAATTCTTTTCTTGTAATAAGAAACAATTTAACAATCGTATCCATCTCAATAAAAAAACTTTAAGAAACTAAAAAAGAAAGTACGTGTATAAAATAAATCGTATATGTATCTGGGAGTTTACTTTTTGAATTTAGGGAATCTTTTTCTCTACAAATCAACCTTAAATATTAAGAAGCAGGTTCCTAGAAGTAAATATCTAATTTCGGATAAATAGTTCCAAAGTTCCAAAGAGAACTCGTTAACCTACACAGAGTGTGTGCAAATCATACTGTCTACAACTGACAAATAAAAACGAAATAATACAAAGCTATAGATAAAAATATTGCACGACCGGATCGCCCTACTTGCTCATATATGCGGTCACATTGTAGTATAAAAGTTAAGAAAATTAAAGTCAACATCAAAACATTTATTCGATTTTTGTGACTTTTGGTTGTTTGAATAAAATACGTTAAATTGTAATTGTTTTGAGTAAAATAATTTAAACACCATTTTATTTCTTTAAGAAATGTTAAAAAGTGTGATTTTTTTTTTCAAAATCGTAGGAAAAATATAATTTAAGAATACAAACTTAAGCACAATAAAAACATACATTTAAAAACAAAATTAAAAAAAAAACATCAACCCGTTTTCAAAATACCTATTGATTTTTGAAAAAAATTTTTTTTTTAATTATTAAAAACACAAAAAGAGTTTTCGGAAAAAAATTAATGCCAAATTTATTAAGGTTACCTATATCTTCTTGAATATCAATTTTGATAGTAATTGGATCACTAGTTTTCGACAAATTCGAAAAAACGGTCCTATGGGAAGTACCGCTTTTAGCCCACCATATTACATTTTTTATTTCATCAAAATATAATTTTCTTTTAACTGGCGTCTTCATTTAAGCTTGCCATCTAGTTACTTTGCTTCGTAAGCATTCAATTGTTAATGAAGTTTGGCAGATTAATAACTGGTGTGTTTTATTATCTTCGGATCCGGATCTGGATTAATTCTTCCTAACTCTCTATCTGGATCTATTTTAAGATCCAAGAATTAGTACTAATTCTGAAAAAACAGATGGCACTACTGTAATAGGAATTGAACACAAAAAAATACATGATCTGGATCTGGATCATTTTATTATCAACAAAGATCCATATAGGTTTTGGTGGATAATAAAACGCAGCTAACATTCTTGCAATTGAAGTAGCAACTTAAGCATTGGCTCATACAACACAAAACGTTACAAGACAAACACTTGCGATTATAGGTACTATAAGGCAAGTTTTGGATTCGTGCAAAAAAAATTCTATTTTTCCGGCAAAACTGCTTAAATTTTCCGATGTAAGATACGTAGGGAAATGAATTTGATATCAAATGAAAGGTATTTTTTCTACCTTTTCATCGTAATAAAAAATAAAGTTTTTTTACATACACTTTATTCTCCAATATTTAGTTTTAACTTATTAGATTAGTTTTTTTTTAATTACTTTTTAAACGTCGATATCTTAAAAAGATCAGCAGTGATTTATTATTTTTAACATTATTTTGAAGACTATTTATTTACCTTTCATTTGATATATAATTTAAAGCCCTTTCTTAAATAAAAATTTAGTTTTGAACAAACTTACACTAAAAAGCATATTAACATGCACTGTATGTTAAGCACTTTTTCGTTTAGTTTCTTGAGCAAAAAATGTATTATTTATTACTTACTTTAAGCCTGATAAACAACATTGATGACAATCTAGGTGATGTTATTTAAGAAAACATGCATTATTCTATGGTTTTTTTTACATACGTAATAACTTTCGTCCTACATTAATTATAATATTAAGTTTTATTTCACAATTATTCTCCCTCAATTTCATTGTCTATTAAAGTAGTATTTAAAAATAAAGCTGGAGCTATGTTTATATTTCCTTGGTGACGAGCAAATCCTAAGTACCACAAAATACTCATAACATGAGTGCTACAACCAACAGTTCTCATTCATACAAGACAATTGCAATAGTATGTTTCTATTGCGTTGCAACTATTGGCTACATCATATTCATTACTCACGAGAATGTATGTAAAATATATTTTCCCATTGATGTGTCGAGATTTAATGCGGCCTCTAAGTAAATAATTGTTTCCAACCAGGCTGATGTGCAAAATTGATTCTAATTACATTTTCACAAACTTCTATTATATAACTTCCATTGCTTTTCAGATTTTCCCCACATGATATTTTACGAAGCTCTGTCAAATCAACCAAAGGTTAACAAAAGTTATTTAAGCTTGGAATATGTCCGTTAATTCGATGAAACACTGCCCTAGTTCTATTTAAGTTATTTTCCTTAACAAAATCGCCTAAATGGTTAGGAGTATTTAATCTACTCAAAGCCAACTGCAGTAAAACCTTGGCATCTGTATTGTTTTCTAACAAAGGATGGAACTTATTAAGGATTGCAGCTGCAATTTTAAAATCATCCATTAAATGACGAGTAACTAAATTAAAAAAGTTTTGGCGGAATAGCTTAAAATTTCTCTTAAAGCGTCCATTGACAACTTCCACAACAAATCTTACCATTGTAACACATCTTGTCTTGTTAGCTTGAGCTGTTGTCAGCTGATTATTTCCTTCCAGAACAGTTTCAGGCATCTTAGCTTTGTACCTGTAGGATTCTAGGCTTGAAATGGCATCCCTGAAACCTCTGTCAAGGATAAAAACATCATTTTTTCTAACAAAACGCCTCATGTTCCCATATTTATCTTTATTTTTTTTTAATAACTGTTGCATCAGAATCAGTTGTTGCATAAGGTCCGTATACGTCCATTATTATATAGCCGTCACAGCATGTCATCATAACAGGCTTAACTAAATTCTGAAACTTATGCAGACTATATGTTTCTTTTTGGAAACTATAATTTGAAATTTTTTGGAGGTAAACATAAGTTCCGTCACATATTATTATGGCCGGTTGGTCATTTTCATTTAACTGTGTGCTGCCAAAAAGTCCATTTGGAATCATATTGTTTCGACTAGCTACGTTCTGATGTTCCAGGCCCAAGTTAAAGGACACAAAATAATTTAACTAACTGCTCCTAGCTGTAGACAAGTATGGTTCTAGTGTTGCGCGAAGGACTTTTAAAAGGGATGAAAGCCTACAATCGCAACCAGCGGATCTTAATTTTGATAAAAAAGTAAATATTTCAATACTTTTCAATGCGGGAACAAAGTTGTGCAGTTCTGTAAACTGCTCTGGGCTCCAACCTATCCAGTAGTGGCATAAAACAGGATTCATATTACCTATGTTATTAAAATCAACTGGCTTTAAGGCTTAGTAAGTGTTGACATCATTTCATCCATTTGCTATCCAGTAAAGTCACACAAAGTATTACCTTCTACGAGATTTGTCCAATCACCCGATGTAAGATGGACGTTATATTATATATATTCTTGTATTTTCCGGCAGATATAATTTGTGGTCAATTAATAACCTTTCTCTTATTTCCTGTAGAAATCGAAGTCGTTCACTCCTTTAGCAATCAGCAAACACAGGTCTCTAAAGTTGGCATGACCATTTAGAGCTGGACTAAAAACCAATATCCTATAATTTGCCGTAAATTATCCGTAAATTATCCGTGGAAACAAAAAATTTGCCGCGAAGTCGGATATGTGATTTTCCATGTACTGCTAACTTGATATTAAGTTAGCATGACCAATCAAAAACCAATTATCCGTAGACAGATTGTCAAATCAAATTATTTTTAGTGTTTTTTTTTTTTTGAATATAAATAAAAAACACATTAATTTATTAATGTTAATATTATTATAATATTATTTTAATTATAATAGTAATAATCTGCTTTCTTTGAAATTCAGGTCGCGCGTACATCAAATATTAATTTTTATTTTTTTCCAGTAATAAGAAAATGTATAGTTTAATAGTTTGAATTTTTTTTAAATTTTTTTTAAATTTTTGTTTGAAAATTAATTTTTCAAAAACTATTCCTAATAACAACTTTTAAGTTTTAAGTAATTTGTTAAGAAAATTGCCCCTCCTATTTATAGAAGTTTAATAGTTTGAATTTTTTTTAAATTTTTTTTAAATTTTTGTTTGAAAATTAAGTTTTCAAAAATTATTCCTAATAACAACTTTTAAGTTTTAAGTAATTTTTTAAGAAAATTGCCCCTCCTATCTATAGAAGGGAGAGGGGGGGGAGACCCCTCCTCCCATACAATTTTTTTCTTGTCTTGACCCAACCTACACGCTCTACCTTTTTTTCACATGTCTCGTGAATCATCCTGTGTAGTGATATACGCCTATGATCCTGCTAACTCAATCAAGTGAGCAAAACTAAAAAAAAAAAAAAAAATCCTAAAAATAATTTGATTTCACAATCTGTCTAAGGATAATTTACGGCAAATTTTAAGCCCATGCAGATAATTGTAGGTGCCATTTATAGAAAGATACGCGATTGGTCATGCTAACTTTATATCAAGTTAGCAGTACATAGAAAATCACATGATCCGACTTCGCGGCAAATTTTTTTTCCACGGATAATTTACGGATAATTTACGGCAAATTATAGGATATTTGTTTTAAGTCCAGCTCAAAATGGTCAAAAAAAAATTATTACGATGGAAAGGTAGAAAAAATACCTTTTATTTGCTATCAAATTCATTTCCCTACGTATCTTACATCGGAAAATATAAGCAGTTTTGCCGGAAAAATAAGTGAAATTCTGCTTCTGAATTAGTCAACTTCAAGCTCAAATATCATAAAAACCCCACGAACGATTTTGAAAATATTTGACCCGCATAATATCTTTAATATCACCTTTCATTTGATACTAGATTCATTATTGAACGCACTTGGTCCAAAAATGGGCCATCTCCTTTTTTTCGACGATGTGACCGCACATATTTATATGAGCAAGTACATGCGATGCAGTCGTGCAAGTTATTTATAAAAAAAACGATAAAATAAGGAAAAACATGAAACATTGCGTCCGTGTTCGAGAGGGGCAATTGTTTCAGCGGCAGTTCTATTTCCTATCAATCTTAACGCTCGATTTTGTATTCTATCAAGCAGGTGAAGCGATGTTTGCGAAGCACCTGCTCAGAGGTGGGGGTTGTACTCAAGTTTAGGGCGTATAAACGCTTCATAAATTGTAGCCAGATTTCATTTCATTTCATTTTTCATTTCATTTATTTCATTTATTTAAAAAAAAAAATTACAATGATACATTAAGATTTTAAATCTTTTAGAGCATCAATAAGTAAATAATCTATTTTTTGCTAGCCATTTACTGAATAAAAACATAAGAATTGTTTGTATATAATAATATATATAAAATATTAGTAAAATTAAAATTAAATTATTAAATATTAAATAAAGAGAAAAAAATAAGAACTAGGCAAAATATTTTTATTATAGATTAGTGTAGTGCAAAAATAATTCTCTCTTGAAGGACAATGGTGAGGGTTTGCGTTGCAATTCGTTTGGAAGCATATTCCACACACGAATAGCAGAAACGTAATATGATCGTTCTGCAATGCTGTGGTAAAATCGTGGCAAAATAATTTGTAATCCTCTTTGTGATTGGGCAAAAATTAATGTTTCACAGGGTAACTTAGCATCTATTGTGGATGATACCATGGAGCCTCAACACAAGCCTGAATTTTAGGTAGTCATTTAAATCTATTCCTAGGAGAGTACGTCGCAAGTGTGACACACTGGAATATCTCGGAACATCATAGATGAAACGAACGCAATCATTAAAAGCAACATTCAATCTACGCCTGCACTCACTGTCCAAAGTTGGATAGACAGAATTGTTAAAGCAAAAATATGGCAGTATTAATGACTTGACAAGATGTTTCTTCATATTTGTCAACAATAATGCAGAGGAAGATCTCAATTTCCGTAATCCGGCGTATATTTTCCTTCATCCTGTTTTCATTAGACCAATTTAAAAGATTATTTAGATCCTCATTTACTCTAGCTACACAGTCTTCCACTAAGCCTACAGGTCGAAAAATATATATCATTACATCATCGGCGTACATATGGACTTAACAATTCTTAATGAGACTAGGTAGGTCGTTTATAAAAAGTGAGAAAAGTAACGGACCCAAAACAGAACCTTGGGGAATATTGGTTAAAAAGGCTTCAGAGGTACTTACATCAGTTCGAATTCTGTTAACTCTTTCTACTAAATAGTTTTGCAATAACCGCAATGACATATTGGAAAAATTAAAATTCTGTTTAAGTTTAGCAACCAAAATTGAGTGGTCAATGCAGTCAAAAGCCTTGTAAAAGTCTAATAAAACAATAATACCGAACTTGTCAGAGTCAAGAGGACCACGCTCAATGCAATTTGAAGCGAAACTTTCGGGGTGAGTACGATATTTAACTCACTAAATATTCATTTATGTATATATAACGCGGATCATCCGAATTTCCCAAAATGCTCTAGGTTAAAGCATGTTCTTTATCTGGAGGATTTCCACTTCGAATGTCCTAACTCACTTCGTTTGCATTCCGTATTCATGAGTTTAGACCAACTCATTAAGATTTCTATGCTTAGATGTACAAACATATGTTGGAAATAGAAATCCATCGCGTGCCAAAGGATGGGTTTCCACAACGAGCGCACTATGTGCTATGTGAGGGCATTTCACCATGTTGTCCTCCTTTTCCGCTTCTCACCAACCTAGGAACAGAATTTGCCAAACGCTAAAATATTGATTTTCACCCAGATTTTCAAAATGAATCACCAGTTTTCGCAAATGCCCACATCTTCCCTTGTTCGCTCCTCGTTAGAGCCAACAACATTGTGCCTCCTGAAAAGGATTGTGGACGATTAGACAGAGAGGTTAAAAAGGTAAGATATGAACATAGGGTGAGCTCACTTCTATTATTCTTCTTCTAAATAATTCTATGTGTCATGCAATAAATTTCAATGTTCAGTGTTCGGAATCAGAATAATGTTGGTATGTTCGTATGAGTGTGTGGATAGTTGAAATGGGAAAAAAGAAATCATAAAGCGGAAGATGGATGCAAAAAAGGATAATGATGGCATTGTGGGCTAATTAAAAGAAATGAGAATTTTTTTTAATAGCTATTTCTGCAGGTTAGGAGTCTCTAAGGTAAACATATTAATTTGCTACCTCGTTTCTGGGAAATTGTTCCTTTCGACCCTGCTGACTGAAGTGAAACTCATTCATTTTGAATTCGAGACTAGGTGCATACATTACATACCTATATGAATGTGAGGATTTGAAAATCCTTTGTTGAGGTATGTAGATCCATCTGGGTATATTGTTGTTGCATTTCAACATCAGATGCTTTTCTATTTTTGCATTTGTCTCCATCTAAGGTAAGTTTTGTAAGCAGCTTTTGTGTGCAAACAGTGTGTGAAATATTGATGTGACTTGTGATTCACAGCGCTTGTTTCATATTGTGCCCTATAAGTCTTTCAATCTTGGGTTTAGAAGATGTTCTATGGGATTGGTACTCCCAGAGTTGATTAATTTATTTGATTGCGTTTTTGAAATAAGATATTACAGTTTAATCGGTTTCAAATTATCGAACTGCAGTTTAAAGATCCTACTCATGCAGGAGTTAATGACTACGCCAATTATTCGCTGACTGGGAGGCTTTGAAGAAATAACCTTTAACACAGGAAATACCACCAGAAAAAAATATTCTGGTTAGTGGCGCTGCGTGGCGGGCCCAAATTTCTATGAAAACTACATTGCGTATGCGTTGGTGAGGCCTTCACCGTAAACAGGGACCCTTACAAACCAACGATAATACCAATAAATTTTGGGTCATATCAAACAGTATAAAAGACATGTGTTCCAACAAGGTTGATGCTAAAAGCTAACGGGTCCGCCAAATAACTTTTTTTTTTTTTTTTGAAAATGCTTCATCAACATCGAGTGTAGCTTCGGCTGTGTGGCACGTAGCGCCGTCCTGTTGAAACCAAATGTTGCCAATATCCTCCACTTCAATTTTTGTGAACAAAAATTCGTTCAACTTCGCCCGATAACGATCGCCATTGACTGTAACGGCCACTCCTTGCTCATTTTCGAAAAATGGTCCAATTATGCCTCTGGACCAAAATCCGCACCAAACAGTGACTCGTTTTGTGTGTATCGGCTTTTCAATGTATGCGTTCAAGTTTTCTGTGCCCGAAATGCGACAATTTTGCTTGTTTACATACCCGCCAAGATCAAAATGAGCTTCATCTGAAAAGATGATTTTTTTGTCAAAATCGGCATCGATCGCAGGCAGTAATGTCGCAATATTTCCCAGCGTTGTTCAAGCGTATACATAACCATATTCGTTTAGCGGAAGGATAAAACTAATTATCTATCAAATCAGACATAAGCTAAGTGTTACCAATCACGAAATAAGCACAGTTGAGAAAAAAAACGTTAGATGGCGGACCCTTAATAATAGGCATTCTGCATCAACGGTTTGAAGCAGGCTCAAAAAAATTTAGAAGTGATGTGAATTGGCCACCAAGATCGTACGATTTGACGCTATTAGACATATTCTGTCGGTCGGCCAAGTTGTTTAAATTGAAATAGATATTTTTGGAATTCGGCGTTGTTTCACGCAACCGATTATTATTTAATTTTAAATTTATTGAATCGAATATAACGAATGTAGGTCTCTACAATTTCTTTAATGTAAAATAAAAATCTTACCACGTTCTGTTCGCATCTTGAATGTTTTTTTAATGAGCTTATGGATGAAAAACTGAAAAAATAAAACAAAAATCAAGAAAATAAAATCATGATATGAAAACCAAATTATTAAAATACAAATTTATTTGGAAAAGTAACTGTGAATGTATGAATGTATGAAAAATTGTTCATTTTTACAATATCATAATCCTAATAAAATAAATGGAAGCTTTAATTTACCGACTTCGACCCTTATGTGCATCAATTCTTTGTAAATTAATACGTCTTTTAGATATTATTTTGTTCGAATGTCGAAAATTGTATAGATTAATTTTTATACTTAATAAAATCAATTGCCTTTAAAGTTTAAAGCTAAAAATTATTTAATTACTTAACTTATACATGAAGGGTTAAATCAAATTTTGTTAATGCTGACTTAATTGCATTAAACAGTTTTTATAATACATTTGATTGGAAAAAAATTCTTCAAAATGATTCACTTAAGGACTTGTACATGTTCTTCAAAAGTATTCTCTTCGTATAGAACGTTTTGTCCCTATTTATAAAAAGAAAAAAGTCATTTAAGCTACCATGGCACAAGAAAAGACTGAACATTTTGGAAAATGTCAAAAATAAAGCTTTGAAGCAATTTAAATCAACAGGGCTAAATGTTGACCAAAAACGGTTTATTCAACTTATAAGAGAGTTTGATTTTCTAAATCGTTTTTATATAAGCAATATATTAGTTCCACCGAATTAAATATTAAGGTAAATAGTAAATCATTCTGGATTTTTATAAACTCGAAGCGAAATAATGTGTCCCATTTTCACGGTCAATAGAATACGAAGATGATAAATCGAACGATTTACAATCTTCTGCAAAACGGTCTATGATATGAGGTCTATGTATTCAAATTCAGTGGATGAAGTTTAAAAAACTTTACGTGAAATTGATATTTCCGAAAAAAGGAGGTTATGATAAAATTCCTCCAATTCTATTATCAAAATGCTCCGACTCAATTTGTTTTCCACTTACACTCCTCTATAACAAATCTCTTTCATCAGGGTATTTAGATGAGTATAAAACATCTATCATCAGTCCTATTAATAAAAGTGGCACCAAGGAAAAAATTAAAAACTATAGGCCAGTTCAAAAACTTTCCAAAACTTTTGGAAAAGATTATAACTGATAAGTTCTACTTATCTGTGAAACAATTATTATCGCCAAGTCAACATGGTTTAATGTTTGAACGAAATTGAAAAAGGATTTTAAGGTGATGTACAATATGCAGGCTTTATAAAAGCTGTTGACGGAGTCCATCACGGTTTACTACTTCATAAACTGAAAGTGTTAGGTTGTGATATCCGTTTTCTTCTAGGTATGGTTGGGATCATACTTATCTGATAGAAGACAAATAGTTGTTATCAGTGAGTATTACTCTAATCCTATTTGTGTTGATTCAGGTCTTCCTCTGCAACCAGATCGTTTTATAAAATTAAATATTTATATAAGTTTAACAATGAGCCGAGCTATTAAGAGTAGAATTGGTTAAAAATCTTGGCGTTCTTGTAGATTCGAAATTGAGTTTCAACCCTTTCAACTCTTAAACTCTTTAGTACTTCCTTATCTCGAATATTGTTCTGTTATTTGGAGTTCATTCTATGCGAATGGGATTCAAAGGATCGAGTAATTTCAGAAAAGATTTACTAGATTCGTACTACGAAATCCGAATGCTGAATTATATATCAAGATGTGCACTAATTAATTTAAAAAAAACGCTTAAAGTAAGAAGAAACTCTCATAATATAATTTTTATCAAAGATATTATTGTCTGTAATCGAATAGATTCAACAGAATAATTGAATTTAATAACTTTCTATGTCCCGGAAAGATTGCTTCGGAACAGACATGTACTTTTTTAAAATATCAAGAAATCTACTTACATAATTTAAAAAAAAAATTATTTGAAAAAGATTAAGTGATGATAATCAATCAACGACTAAACTTTCAATTTCCTTATTTCTAATAAGTGGAAATAATGTTTACTTATTTTTTATTAGGCACCAGTCATATTCACTTAGATTGAATTCGCCTAATACACATGGACTATCTCATTAAACCTCTTTGACCGAGAGTCGACAGCAAATTTTTTTTGGTTTAGAGGTACAACCAAAATTCACGAACACCTATGTTGAGGGGTTTGGGCCCATATTTCGAATTCGATCATCTGGCAGGACGCCTCTGGGGCGAGGGGATTGAAAATGGTGATTTTCCAGATATTCAGATATAAATTCAGGCAAACTATACGCTGTTATTAAGGATTTTTTGGTATCAGACGTTTTAAGTCTGAATATTTCGAATATGTTGGTGCCAGACGTTTAAAGTTTTGCTTCACCCAACCAGACGCCATCCAAAAAGTGTAAATTTCATACATAAAACTCTATTTATGTTTAAATAAAAAAAACACGTATGCAAATGTAATTTTTTTTTTTAAACAATACAATACAGTTGTTTAGTGTTTTGTTGGGCGTCTGGTTGAGTGTTGCCCTACTTGTAATGTATGGCACCCAAAAATTCTTAATCAAAGCTTAGTTTGCCTAAGTTTGTATTAAAATAAAAGTGGTTATACCTCCAAACCAAACTCTGGAATATCGCCATCTTTAAGGAATTCTTAGTGAGACGGCTTACGGTTCACGAAATCCCGTTTATCAATATACCGCACAGGAAAATCCTGCTTCTCAAAATCCCGACTTACAAAATCCCCATTACCAAAATCCCGATACTCTAAATCACGAAATATAGAATACCGTTTTAGAAAATAATGCTTAATGAAATCCCGCCGATTTCTTACTTTTTCATATATAATGCCACAGCAATGTATAATTTTCTATTAAATTATTTAAACAATTACACTAATTAATGAGAATCAACGAGAACAAACATTCCTACTTTTTCAATGTCTGTGCTGAGCTGTGGTGATGTTGAAATGTTTAAATGCTTGTACCACGAGAATCAATACATTCCGGAAATATAAAGTACTTTTTTTATGAAAATGCTGAAAATGCCGGAAAATAGAAATAAAAATAGCATGATTTGGTGAGTAGGAAAAACGGCCGATAAATAGGCAGGATTTCGTTATGCTGGATTTCGTTTGTCGGGATTAAGTTTCATTCCCATTGATGCTATTCTTTGCTCTTATAGTAGTTAAGTTCCATAAGCAATGGGATTAAGCGAAACACCGACACTAAATGTAAGAAAACTTGTAGGTTGATTTCAATTAAAATAGAGACATTTATTTAGTTTAAAGGAATCTTTTCCAGTCGAAATAAAAGGTTCATTATTTTATCATCAAAGTATTTATAAAATAATAGCTGACCGACCCGGTGTTACTCAAAACTAAATCTGAGCCTCGGCAATTTATTGAATCCAAATACTACTACTTACTAAATTATTTGTATCCATCATCTTAGTGTTATGTTTAATTGTTATCTCAATTTATTTTAAATGCAGGAATCCTTAACTTTACCCTAGAGTAAGTTTCCAAATACTTTTTAAAGACATAATTTAAATTTTATTGTATATATATTTTTTACTTGCGATACTATAAGGCAAGAAAGTGGGTCCGGAAATTCTGTCCATCTGTCTGTTTGTCTGTCTGTCTGTTTGCTTCGAAACTTGGGCAAAGTTACCGAAGAACTTGTCTCCCTCTAAGAGTTTAGCACCATATTCCCAAAACAATTTTGGCTTTTTACATGCAGCGAAATCCGTAGATCATTAAGAGTTAACTGCCTTAAATCCAATAATTGTTTCTTGCAAAAAAAAGCTTCCTTCTAAAGGAATGAAATCATTTAAGAATTTAACATTTAATATGATTTATCACCTAAAGACTTTTCCTTTAAAACATGATTTAAAGCTTTATTGTTGGGAATTCGTTTTAGTTAATTCTAAGATTGCGTTAAAATGTGATTCCAGTGAGTTATTGACACAAACGCTTCTTAAAAAAGAGGAAATCACAAAATCTCTCAACGCCAACACGAAATTCCGTTCCGTTTTAATAATATTTTCTACAATTTTCAGTACGTTTATATAAAGTACTATATTTGCATGAATTTTTGTTGATTCTCATCAAATTTGATGTACAAAACATCAAAATATACAATTTCGTCAAAATCGTTGAAGCGTGAAGTCGTTATCGAAAAAATAAGCTTTTACATAATATACCGTTATTTTTTGTATCTCTAAAAATAATATTTCAAAAATTCCTCTGGAGAATGTTTTCGTCACTAACTTATTTAGGTTTCTCTATTGCTTCTCTATTATCATAATGTCATGTTTGATTGTTATTTAATACATTTTTTTTATATTCGCAAATCCTAAACTTGCCTTATACATAGTAAGTAAAAAATGCTACTGGCAACACTAGCCATTCAGAGGATTCAAAGTAGTTAAGTACACACTACAACGAACTTTTCAGATGCATTTTTGTAATAGGTCCCTGGGTAGGTCTGGGTACCTACTTAAGTTTTCTCTAAATCAAGCTATTAAAACTATGTGAGTTATGTGATGCATATAAAGAGAGAACCATATATCTCGGGAGCGAATAAAAAATAGTAAAAGTTATACACACGTGTAGATGTGGATATGTAGGTAATTGCACTACACACACTGCACCTGTCACTAAAACTAAATAGTATAAGAAGAAACCAGCTCTTGAACAAAACCTTCAAACGAATATACACTACACTACACATCCTGCATAACTGTACATTATCACATTCGCCCCACATTCTAACAACGAAATCAGAGAGTGAGAGCAAGGATAATAGCCCTTAGAAAAAAAAAATATATCTGAATGCAAACGACTTTACTACCCATTATATCCCTAAAATGCTGATTCTGAATCACAAAGCCCAACAACAACAACAAGACAACAAACGGCATTGAATTACGATACATATCTAATAATTTTCTTTCAAAACCTCGCCCGTTTACGGTAACATTACTATAAGTCATCCCCTCACAATCCATACCATGTTGAGATACATGATTTCGCATCCAGATACATCATAAAGGCTTTCTCCAGATACATTATTATTATATGAGAGTATTTGGAGTCCTTTTCCATACAAATACGACCCCTTATGTGTATAGTCCTTTGGAACACATACTATCTTAGAAAAATGACGAATATATTGCCAAAAAAAAACTCAGTAATTTATTCAAAAAACGATACTTACAAAAAAAATTAAATCCGCCGACGACCTTGAAGATTTGCGAACAAATACGCGGAACTTTGTTGCTTTATTTAATTTTTGTTTTTTTTTCTTAAAATTTATTTAATTTTTTTTTATTTATTTATTTATAAAAATCACAGATAATATATTTTTAAACTTCCGAATGTGAGATGTTAATATTTTTTTTTTTTTTAGATGATCACTTGTAAAACATAAACATATTTAAAAATTAAAATTTAATTTTTAATTTATTTTTTCTTTTTCTCTTTCGTGTAAGTGGGTAGGCCTTTCGGAGGAGACGGGAGGCGACGTAGTACTTTCGCAGAAGGTTGTAATGTTATTTTGCAAATAACAATTTGTTTATTAATTGATTTTTGGTAAAATTTTTGTTTTTTCTTGCGTCTTTTTTGAACGAAATTACCGTCAGACAGCGCACTCAATTCGGGGATGACAGGACACACGAGTGCTCCGTTGAGTCACAGAGTCAGCAGCAGTAGCAAAGTTGAGCCTCCAGGCTGGATGATAGTATGCGGTTGTATGGTGCGGACTCGAACTTCAAGTTGGGGCCCCCCAGACCACCTCCACCGGCCGTCCCCAGGTGAAAATAACTTTTTAGTTTAGATTTTTATGCAAATTTTTGATTTTTTTTTTTAATTTTAGCGATGATTTTAATAAAAATAATTCACAATGATGAAGGAAGCGATTTTTTTTTATTTTTGACAAAAAATCCTTTTAACGAGCAGCTTGTGCACTAATTTTGATTTTTTTTCACCGATTGTATAAGAGTGTGTATAGTAGTGGTGGTGGAGACTTCAGCAGCCAGCAAAAGCAACAAAAGCTATGATGAAAGATACAGATACCTTGATGGTGGGTTTCTGTTCTGGATTTCGAAATTGCAGCGCAGCAAACTATAGATATGAATCACATACACCCGACGGGTAAGTGTGTGTGGGTTTTTTTAGGTGTGTGTGCTGGACCAATTTTTCTCAAGCAAAAAAGGAAAATTGTTTTTTTTTCAATGATTTTTTTTTTAATAACAAAAAGATATTATTTTGAATAAAAAGATAAAATTATAAAAGTTTCTGCAAAAATGTCGAACGCGACGTTTAAGTATCTAATATAGGTATCCGGAATTTTTCCTTCGTATCGAGGAAGTCCTCAAAAAATCGGATTTTTGTATTGTTTTTCGACGGTTTTTTTGTGTATCTTGGCGATTTTACGAATTTAGATAGATTTAACCAACCCGGATGAATGGTTTTTTGTTTGTATCTTTTTTCAAAATTGATAAAAGATATTTACACTTCTTCAGGAAAAAACAGAAATGGTCTGCTTTGACTATTATAATTCTTTTTAAGGATGAATCTTACTAGAGTAGACCTATTCGTTGACTTAAATTGAACTGACTGAATGTTTGGCAAGGAGCAGATGATACACCAAGCAGTTGGCCAAACAGTTTTCATGCGAAAGTACATTTTTTTTGTATTCGCCATTAGAAAGAACAGAATGCTGCTTTTCCCTTCTTTAGTTGTTTTTTTTTCGTATTGGATTTGTTTCTCTTTAGCATTTTGTGTGCTGAGTTGTTGGAACATTAGGGATAAAATACGAACGAAATACCCCTACTTCTAGAGCTGCGCTGAAAATGAAAAGTATCTGAGTCTGAGTATCTATAAGGAGAGTAGTAGAAACACAACATGTGTGCAGTGTTTCAGCTGTTGTTGAGAACATGACGTGAGATTAAAGCCAATGGAATAATCTAATGAAATACAAAAAAATAATAGGATAAGAAAGAAATTGATAGATACAAGATACTATTTACAAAGAAAAACTAGCAAAAACACAACAACCACTGCTGTTTCTGAGACTTTTCTTTCATGTAGAAAAATATGACATTAAATTAAGGGGTGAGCATTAATTAATAACTCAAGAGGGGAAATGTGTATAGTGCTTGCGTAATTTTGCAAAAAAAAAAAACAAGCAAATGTGTGCTGTTTGCCTCTCTTTAGGGTAGATGTGACGATTGCCGGAAATATTTTGTGGCATAGTGGCAGTGCATAACCTCATACAAGGTTGGATGTGCATTTGGACAAGGTCGTTTGACAAATTGAACTATGCATTTCAAGTGCCACGCAACATAATGATCGCTTTCCAAATTTTTAGGAAAATTAATAAAAAAATAAAAATAAAATAAAATTAATAATAAAATAAAAAAGAAGATTACCTTTAGTAAGAGCACGCCAGATATTTTACAACTTCTCTATTCTCCGTGATAAAACATTTGCCAGAAGATTTTTACTTCGAATTTCCTTTCGCAAAAGTGA
Organism: Platycheirus rosarum; assembly: GCA_963971375.1. Lineage (NCBI taxonomy): Eukaryota > Metazoa > Arthropoda > Insecta > Diptera > Syrphidae > Platycheirus > Platycheirus rosarum. The sequence goes on from OZ020507.1 coordinate 30,178,946, forward strand.
GGAAACGAGATCCAGTCCGAACCTCATCCAATAAGTTCCCAAGGTTTCGTGCGTCCATCCTGGTCAACGACATCCTTCCAATGCGTAAGACAAGTCTGCAATGTTGCCTTCTACCATAAGAAAACCGCAAACACCTTTCTGAGCTGGCTTCGCTTTGCCCATACGAATTAGGTGCCTAGCCCACAGCAGTCTACTGAGCTTTGTTTTTGTCAACAAAATCTTCTTCTTACCGGAATCGTCCTCCCTAGGACACGGCCAACAATTCACCCACCTCTCGGACACTCAAGAGTCAAGACGAGACACAGATCCGTATGCGAGTACTGGTCAGGCCATAGTCTTGTGCAGCAGCAGCTTAGTTTTTATTGCAAAATTTCTGGATTTGAAGAGCCTTAGATGACAGATTAAAGCAGGGTCTGTTGGACTTTAGCAGCCGCCCGAATATTTTTCCCTCTATAATATTTTCGACTGCTATTACATTTGATCCAAGGTAATTAATTGCACTGCTTTCAATTCATGCTTCACTCACTACTCTGATTGTTTGGGCCAACACTTCTCGCAGACATAGCCACCATGACCATGTAGATACTTAATCTTCCCTTTTTTTATTATTATGTAGCCATGTCTAGTGCCATATATGCTAGATCTATATACTACAATTAATAAAAAAAGCACTTGAAGACAACTAAAAACAATGAAAAACCAGTTAATAAAAATCATTGAAAACAAATGAAGTCACGTAATGTAAACATCTGCTGAATTAAAGTAAATATAAATTCATCATGCTTTTAGAACGCATACTAATAACTGTAGCATTCTGAACGCACCACACGGGTTTGACATTTGTTTGGTCCTTTCTGATTCTATTTGTTCATTCCTATTCTCATTCTGACTGTGGCCGCGAAGAAAGTTCTTTTTATTTTATTAACTGTGCTGAGGCTTAAAAATAGCTCGCAACCTAGATACAAACATTTTATATTAAATTTAAGTTAAATAAATAGTTTTAACATTAAAAAGTGTGCATTGAAACTAAAAGGAGTCTTGTACAACTTGTGGGTTTCTGCCGATAATGTCGATGTCATCTGCATGTGTAAACCAATATCTGGCTGGAATTGGTGAAGATAGTCCTTTTGTTTGCCTGCCAGAGTGACGGATTGCTTTCTCCAACGCCAGGACTAAAAGGTTCAAGCCAAACCATACCCTTGTCGGAGTCCATTAAAAACATTTTTATTGGTCTACATAGAAAACTGGCTAATTTTTTACGCAACTGGGTACTAAGAACAGCTTCTTTTTTGATTGCAGTATCAGAATCAGTGCCAGCTAAGTGTACTATGTTTATTTTAGTCCACGATATATTTTCTCAATGTGAAGACATTATTGTATTAGTCGCTGCAGATCATCTTCATTCCAACTGTCGTAAATGTACTCTTATACGTCCTGTCCAATATTGTTTACAGTATGTAACCGCTGGTGAACAAGACCTCTGAGCCTTTGTTTCAGCTTGGCATTTTCGATTCCCAGAGATAGTAGAATTTTTAATTTTCGGTCTTTGTCGCACTAATGAGGGATGTTTTTCTATCTTCAGCAATTGATCTACGAGAAAAGAAGATCGAGTAGAAATTCTAGGACTGTAATGTTTAATGAAGAGCAAAGCACTCAAGACGCTTCCCTGGTGCACACCAACGTGGAACTTTTTGGTGACTCCTGTGGGGCATCTTAATATTGTTTTGAATTACTCGTACATATCCATATTATCATCACTATGTAGATTTCCGGAACTTCACGTTGTCTTAAGTAAGTCAGAGATCTCTTTAGTTGTCTATCAAATGTATTTTTTTTTTTTTTTGAAATCAACAAACACAATGTGCAAATCTCTTGAGGAGTGCCAATTTTTTCTGTTATTGCAATTTTGTGTGCATCACTATTCCATGTAGCTTGGGAGAAGTTGACTTTCCCTTCACTGATAATATAGATGATCACCACTGATATGTTTGAAGATGAGAATCGTGATCTATCTAGACTCGATGTCTCGCTTTTTTTTCCGGAACTCTGAACCATTTCTTGAGTTTTTCACAGCTGCACTAACCACATGAACTGTGATGCCGGGAACTTCTTCGGTATAAGGTAAAAATATTGCAAAGACTATTTAAGAAAACTTGATTCAAAAGTTTTTCAAACTACTGCCGCCATCCGAGAGAATTTTGTCATCATTAGCAACAAAAAGTTTTTGAGCATATTGTAAGATAATGCATTTTCCATTTTCCTTCTTTGAGCGTCACTTAGTAGAATTAGAAAGATAGGAAAGCAGTAGATGGAGAATGTGTAGCTTTTACTAGGAATTGCTAAAATACATCCTGATCAATAGATTGATTAAACTTAATAAAGTGTATACAACAAATAGATGAATACGTCATTCTTTAGTTAATCATAATGTTTAGTTATGCAAAAAACTTGATTCAACTTAATTAATATTAACATAGAGCGGCAAAGTCGAAACATTGCCGAGCAAAAACGGAATGATTGGGTCGTATGAGTATGTATGTATGATTCGATATACACTTACCGCAGGACTAGATCGCACGTACTTGCTTTTTTGTGCGGTCACTGTGTCGAAAAAAATTTGAAAAATATTAAGAGAAATTCAAAGTTTTGTTTGTTCGAAAAAAATTCGTTACATAATTTTGAATGGAATAATTTATACTCCATTGTATTTCTTTAAACAATGTGCAAAAGTGTCAATTTCTGTTCAAAATCGTAATAGCGGTTTTTAAATAAAGCCATGTTTGATTCTTATCTCAATTTTCTTAACTTGCACGAATTCAAACCTATAATCGCAAGTAAAAAGTACTTTAGTTTTTAGCGAACCAACATTAAGTTCAATTTATTTATTTAAGTAAAATTGAATAAGTACAATTTTCAAAATTATAATCTTCTTTAAATTTTTAGACAGATATAACTCATGTCTTCGTCAAGATACGTTAAGCGAAGCCAAAGTTGTTAAGAATGGCCCACCTATAAAAGTTCCATTATCTTCGTTGCCACTCAATGGCAGGCGCCCGCCGGAATTTTTGTCCATGCTTTTGATTATTGTCGATTCCTTATCGAAATGGCTTGGCTCCGCCAGCGTAAGAAGAAGAAAGCTTAAAAATTCCTTCCACAACATTACAAGACAACATGTAATAGTGTGACCAATACAGCGCTGTTTTCTCTGGAATAAAATAGTAGGAAACCTAGTTCTTTTTGATTCTCATCAATTTCTGTAAGCTAATACATATGAATTGAAAGTTACTGGTGTTGGTGTGATGACGAGTTTCACCAAAAAGGTAGGAATCCGTGACAAAACAATGCACGGAGTGTATTCATTTTCAGGAAAACGAGTGACAGGAAAATGAACGTGGAAAAACGTTATTCGGAAAAACGAGCCATGAGTAAACGACAACGACGTTTGTCGAGAACGCTGTTTGCTTTTTAATTTATCGGCATTCTTAAATCATGTGGTTAAGGGTTGCTCGATTACTTGACAATTTTGTAAAAGATGATGTTGCAGTCACAAAATTTTGGATGAATGTTTTTTTTTCATTTCGATGCGGTTTAGAGAGACATGGTTCCCATTCCTTAGTCAAATATTGTTGAATTAATGCTGTCGGTTAGATGGATATATATATATTGCTCGCGAAATGGAAAGGCCTTCTGTTGGGTGTTTTTTTTTTTTTTTTTGTCACGATTTGTCTCAATCTCATGGTGCAAGCGGTTTAGCGTGGAGGTTTTTGACCACTTTTTGTAAGACGGTTGGGTCCGTTCGTTACTAAAAAGTTAAATCGTTTCGCAGCTCATCTTGGCGTATTATCTGCATCATAGTTATTATAATGTTTTCAATAATTATGCGAAAGAGGCATAAAGCGAAGCTCTAGAAAAAACAAAAAAAAACACGAAAAATAATCGTAAGGCCAGATATGAACAAGGGTACAAGAACGAGTTAATGGTAAAGTTGACGAAAAGAATAGCCAAATGAGCTTAAAAAAAAGAAAAATGAGAAAATTTCAATTGTCGTTAAAGAACCAGTGGGATCGTCAAAAGGAAGCGCTCTTCTAACGAAGGAGGCAGTCCAAAAATAGTTTAAGAACTTGTATCTTAAAAGAATTAACGCCACAGATGTTCTAGAAGGCCCATCTAGGATTAACAACGGTGATGAGAAGTAATTTGTTTTTGTCTCCAAAGTCAGGGTTAATTATGGCTACTTATAGATGGTTACTTGTATAGGCATAATTTTAATGCATGAAATGACAAAGATGACAACGATAACACATGCTCTATGCGCTTAGTCCTGATATAGCTGATATTAAAACTCTTTCGCATCTAGCCGTGTTTTCTAAGTTTTTTGTTAACTTACACACACTGGGTGGCTCAACTTATCACATATTATACATTTTCATTGGACTGTTGGAAAAGTGACCTCGAAACCTGTTTTATTTAAAATTATTTTAAATATGTTTTGTAAACCATTAGATTTTGAACCTATTAAAAAAACTTTCGACCAATAATATTCAACATTACCTTATGTCAAGTATGTCAAATTCACATCGTTCCACTATTAAGGCCAGACACCTTTCCCCTTTACGTTTCGCACAATTAGTAAACATTTTTAGAGCAGAAATACGTGCAATGACGGAATTGAGCAAAAAAGACAAAAAAAAATAATACAAACCAACAACAAAACGTCCTTCCTGCGATTCAACTCATGCGCACAAGCCCTTAAAAATCTGCAGTGACTATTTCTCAAGTACAGTTAGTTTACAAAACATTTGGTGTGGTAAGTCCAACAACATGCTTCTCACTTCTGTATCTAGAGACCTACATCTCACACTTGCTCCTTCGTCAAATGGCTTCTTCCTAAAATCTCTTGCCGACATTTATTATGTTCGCGTGCAAATTCTGCCGCCCGAGGGCCCGACGGAGATTTGCAACGCTGGCGCTTGTGGGTTGTGGCGGCCTGTTTTTCATTCCCCCGGTATGACAGAATGGAGGAAGTGTGTTTGTGGTATGGTGTGGTGTTTCCCCTCGACATTGTGGTATTCGTCACCGTTTTCATAGTTTTCTTTACGAGCGCTGCGCCCCGTTTTGTCGTAATTCAGCTGCCAGCTTGGCGAAGTTCACTAGATGTTGGATGTTGCTGAAGTCTGAGCTCGGTGGTGAATTGAAGTAGTTTTCCTTTGTGAAATTTTTTTGGGCAGGGGAAGAGAAAATCCATTTTTTCAGCTGGTACTTGCGCTGTTATCCCGTATTGAACAATGAGTATGCACCATACTAATCCCCTTCACAGCACAACCGTTGTTCCTATTAAAACTCGATCGTTCCCATCCAGCTTACACACGGTTCCTGTGACTGGTTCAGTGATTTCCCTATGGGCAGAGTGTTCGACAATCTGGCTTCAGGTCCTTTTTGTTCCTAATCATCTACACCTACTTTCACACACACCTTGACAACCGACTTCTCCTGTTGTTCCCATGGAATAAGTCGCCTCTCCCTTGTCAGTTTTTCTGGGCGCCTGGTCTTTGTTATGAATATGACACACATGTTGGTAAAGTGTGCTCTTCCATCCTTTGTATCTTCAAAAAAGTCGATGAGGGATGTGCACATATGCATGAACTCCATATAGAGAAAAAATGATTTGGAAATAAATCAAAATAACGATTAGTCCGTCTCATTCTTGTTCCAGAACTATTTTCGAAATCTCCTGCTTTTGCAAAAAAAAAAAAAATAAAAATAAAAAAATTTGCGTCATTTGGCGTGCGCGCGTTTGGTAGATTGTTACTCCATGTTGGTTGTTTTGTATGTTGTCAAGTCTACCAACCTGTTGCTTGATTTATTTTTGGGGCAGAACCGTGTCGTCATCGTCGTTGTCTGCGGAATTGTGGCACCTGCAGTCCCCAATGGTTTTTATCGAATAGGTATTTCCACTATTCTCCTTTGTTGGCCTCTATTTTTGGGAGAAGTTCTTTTTTCATGAAGTTATTAAATGTGTATGCTTAGGATATGGCTTTTCAGCATATAAGTTTGTTCGATAAAGGTGCGCGTATGTAAGCCTGTACCTCAAATAAATACAAGTTCTTGAGATTTTAATCAAACTTTATGTCAGCATGATATAATTGTCCCTGTTTATATATACATATATATATATATTACCGGCAAAACTTTTTTTTCAGGCAGAACTAGTTTTGCCTAAAAAACAGTTTTGCCGGTAACTATACAGCCCGGGTTGCGGACAAACACCTCTCCAACCACCATCACATATGAACCGAGTTAGATCCCTCGAGTTTTGGACGTGAAGTTAGTCCCGTTCCACTTGCGTGTCCCACCATAATCTACGCAGTCCCTTGGGTTGAATTCTAAGAGTTGTCGGGCTTTTTATATTGGTTCATCAGTTCCATTTAAACCAGATACACGATGTTTTGGACAATTTTGGCTAGGCACAACCCATAAAGTTCCTCATTGCATCTCCTTTTTAATTTATCGTTTACGTGCATGGAACTAAAATCACTTGAAAAATTTTGAGTTGGAAACAGACCTAAGTTTCCTCATCTTCCTTTTATTTCTAAAAAAAAGTACCAGGAAGATGAGGATTTTTAAACAGACACTTTGGTCTTGCTACTCAATTGTCTTCTCAGGCCAAAGGAGCATCGATTGGCATTTTGATCCTAACGCTGGTGTTATTTTCTAAGTTGATAGCCAAGCCTAGATGGACAATGTTTCTTACTTGTAAATCCAGTTGATCGTCCAGGTTTCGCCGTGATTGCCTCAGAAAAATATTTTGCATAGATCTCAGTAATGCGCCGTGGATTAGTGGTTACTGTGTCGGACTGCTAAGCGAAGGCTGGGGGTTCGACTCCCCGTCAGAGCCACCTTTTTACTTGCGATTATAGGGACTCTGAGGCAAGCTTAGGATTCGTGAATATAAAAAAAATTGAGATCAAACATGAAATTACCATCAAAGATTAATCTAAAAAAGTTTGTGGTAAAAAATGTGTGTCCGTCTGTCTATCTGTCAGTCGGCTTAGTTGATTATCTTCAAATTTGGCGTGAGTGATTCTTTTGGCATTCCTCAGAGGGGAAATTGAAATTTAATTTTTAGGCCTAAAAATAACGGTACCTACTTGCCATATGACCGTTTAGGTAAAGCTTATTTTTCTCGAAAACGAACATTTTTGAGAATTTTTTTGTTGGTATTAGATATCATTTGATTGGAACCAAATTTACGGGAAAAGTCTATTAACGGTACCCTTCATGTATTTTTTTTTTTTGCCCATCTTAGTAACGGTTCTTTGGATTACTGTCAAATTGTATATTTGAGTAGATCTAGGTAGCCAAATTAATTTTGCACATCAAAATTTTGAATAACTATTTTTTTCTAAATAAAATTATTTTTTTAATTTTTTTTTTTGAAAAATCAGTTTTTTGAAAACTAATAAAAAAATTATTTTAAATTTTATAATCACATGTACTTTAATAAATTCTAAAAAAACTGCATGCCAAAATTTAAAAAAATAAATTTTTTTCAAAAAACTAAAAATAAAAAACAGGATTTTATCAAAACCGGTCCTACAATTTTCGAAATACATTTTTCATAAATTCCTTGTTATTTAAGACGTATGATGGCATACTTTAAAACCGTTAAGTATTGTGGTTTTTAATACTTTTTATAAGTTCAAAATGTATTATTTTCAACGCAAATGTTAATTGTTTCTGTCAAAGATTTTCCTTTCCAATGCAACTAGGCATATACATACATATGTAAGAGCAAGTACGTGCGACCCAGTCGTGCCCATTTTTTTTAAGTTCAGTAGAGTTATTTTTATAGGTTAATGTTACTTATTTTTTTAAAATTTTATTCGACGATGTGACCGCACATATGAGCAAGTACGTGCGATCTGCGATCTTATATTCTTGCAGATTCACAACACACACATAGGAATGGTTGAGAGTATAAGTCACTAGGCCTTGGCACCTTAAGGGGCTGTCACGCCAATAAGTCGACGCTTTGCTTCGCTCCATGCGACAATGTCTCGAAAAGAGCCTGCTTTTGGACACCGAATTATAATTAATGAAAAACTATGCTCATACTTATAATTGTAAAGAAATACTTTATTAAACTTAGTAACTAAAATTCATTATTAAGAAAATAGGTTAGGAGATAAGCAAATGCGCGTGTTTAATTGGTCAAGCAAATATATGTATGAAGGGATTTTAAAATGAAGTATGGCAATACATATGATGGTCAAAAATGACATTTAAGAATCTGAAATTTGATGTTAAGGTGTATTTACATCACCTCCAACCCACTGTCTTACCGCAGACGTGATTTATTAACTAAATAAAGTTTTGGTTGGGATGAAATAGCTCAAACGCGTGCACTACAAATATTTATCTTGGGTGTGGTAAACCTCGAAGATTTGTCCTTTCGTCGAAGTTGTCCACCGTGCAATGTGACCTCCAATCAGCGCAATTAAAAAGGTTGTATAGGCTGCCTTGTATAAAACCTTGTTGACCTAGCAGGGTTTGTAGTGCGACTCCGAAGTTCTGAGAAGTTCATGTATGGCAGGTATGAAGGCCTCCCAAACAACTGGATCTTTTCCATTAAATATGGTGCACCGTTCACACAGAGTATCTATAAGCCCTTGTCGAAGTCAGGCTTCAAAAAGTGGGACAATCTCAACTTCTGGACCTGTTCTTTTCGCAATTAAATCCGCTGCATACGCAATTGCATGAGGTAGACTCCAAATGATATCGCTGGTGTAAATACTAAAGAGAATCGGGCGAGTTCACCGCTCCCTGTTGCAGACCATTTTCAATATCAAATATTGTGGTTAAAGTCACATTGCCACTTTTGACAACAAACTTTCTACCATTAAGCATGTTTTAAAGGATAACACTGGTTTACCAATCTGGTTAATGGTTAACTTCATGGTCTTACCATACGTAATCGAAACTCCAAATTAACCTGACAGGTATCAGAAATTAATTTGGATACATAGATCTTCTCAAATATGAAATTTCACAGAAATCCAATGAGCCGTTACCGAGAAAGTCGAAAATTAAAAAAACCGTTATATGAAAGGTACCGTTAATAGACTTTTCTGGTATATATGTATGTTACCGGCAAAACTGTTTTTTAAGCAAAACTAGTTTTGCCTGTGGGCGATCGGTTAAACTAGTTCTGCCTAGGTAAAACTAGTTCAATCTAACACACTTAGGCTAAACTAGTTAGTTAGTTTATCACTAACTCAATGATCGTAATGTCATGTTTGATTATAGTAGATACCTATAATCGCAAGTAAAAAATTAGGGCTTATTTACTTGTCAAAAAGAAAATGAAGCAACCCTTTAACGCTTTAATCTTTAATGTTATTTAGTGGGTCCTTTTTGTAGAAGCAATCAACGTTATTACTATTGCCCAACCGTGCCATCACCATAACCCAGATTAGATTTTAAGGATAAGGATATTTATTCGAAAATCATACCCAATAAGTAACAACTTCGCCGCATTAAGTTGTTTTTTGCCCACGCAATGTCGGCTGTTATAACAACCGACCGACATGACAGGTAGCTTGATGTCCTTAATTAGCACTTTGTCTGTAAATAACAACCTGGTAGGAGCAAAAACTCAAGAAAGTAAAAACAACATCAAAGTCCTTGTGATTTTGCCTTCTCATAACGCATTTTTTACACCATTTTTGCTCAAAACTAATCCAGAATGAGTAATCCAACGCGACCTTCAGGATTTTGTTTTTCTCATATACCTAGTTATGGCCGACGACGCACTGTGGAACCGAGTGAATTTTTTCATAACCAATTTCCAAGGCTATGCAAGAAGAAAAGTTTTGGTGGTTTGTAGGATGTATCATTGTTTGGTAAAAATTAGCTTAGGTATCTATAAAAGATATTCGTTTTGAAGCTGTTATCTTCTTACATTTGACAAGTTAAAACTACACTATTACTGAAAATGGAACGACACACGCTTTAAAAACGCATTGTAAAAAACTACAAAAATGGTGAAAATTTTGCAGTCACAGTTCGCAAAACTATAGCACTTTTGGGTCGTCGTGAAGCACCTTCTCCCCCGGCAATATTGAGAGTGGTAGAAAAATATGAGCTATTGGGTCAATTTAGTGATGTGAAGAATTGAAACCGTGTGTGTCGCTCAGGAACAATTGAGAATATTGCTGCTGTAGCCCGTAGTGTTTAGGAAAACCCAGGTTTGTCGATTGCTCGTCGATCTTTGAAATTAGGCGTGCCACAAACAAAATTATACCGTAACCGTATTTTGCATAAAAACTTAGGTCTTAAGGCTCTAAAAGTTCAGTTAATACAAGAACGCAAGCCGGTCGATCAAAAAAATCAAAATGATCCGGGTTTTCATCGAAAAAACATTTTCAGTGATGAGGCCCATTTTCACCTCGGAGGCTACGTTAATAAGCAGAATTGTCGTATTGGCTTGGAAAATCTAAGAATGATTGCTGAAAAGGCTCTCCATTCTTAACGTGTTACTGTTTGGTGCGGTTTTTCGGCCAGCGCGGCGGTGTGATTGGGACTTACTTATTCGAAAATGAGGCTTGTGCAACTAAACTATGGATGGATTGCGGTACCGAGCTATGATTAATGATTTTTTATAAGCGGAATTGGAAGATATTGATGTGAACAACAATTACTTTTACCAAGATTGCGTGGCGCTACGTGCCACAGAAGCAACGAAAGAGATCTTGTGATTTAACACCTTTAGATTTTTTTCTTTGGGGCCATGTGAAAGATAAGGTCTATGCCAATGCTCCATAATCGGTACAAGACCTTAAAGAAAGTTATCGAGGACCTACAGCCGCAAATGTGCGAATTAGTAATGGACAATTTCAATAAAAGGATATGAGGCTGCAACCGCTGATATGGTTTTCCATTGTTAATGGCATACCTTCCTCTTTACAACAAAAATAAATTACACGACTGGATCGCAGGTACTTGCTTATTTTTTTAAAGAAAATTAAAGTGAACATCAAAGCATTTATTCGATGTTTGTGACTTTCGATTGTTCGAATAAAGTACATTAAATTGTATCGGGTGAAATAATTTAAACGGCATTTTATTTCTTTAGAAAATGTAAAAAAGTGTAATTTTTTTCAAAATTGTAGGAGCCGTTTATAAATAAAACGGTTTTTTTTAACAACTTTGTTTAAAAAATAAAAAAAAAATAAAGAATACAAACTTAAGCACAAAAATAACGTACATTTAAAAACAAAATTAAAAAAAATTAACTTACCCGTTAATCAAAATATTGATTTTTCAAAAAAAAAATTGTTTTAAATTATTAAAAATACAAAAAAAAAGTTTTCGAAAAAAATTAATGCAAAATTGCTAAGGCGACCTACATCTTCTTGAATATCAATTTTGATTGTAATCGGATTACCAGTTTTCGAGAAAGTCGAAGAAAAAAAAACCGGTTCCGGGAGGTACCGTTTTTAGCCCACCATATTAAATTTTTTTTCACCAAAATATAATGCATACCTACAGTAGTACACGGAATTTTTTTTTATAAAACATCTTAGAGCCGTTTTCGAGAAAAATAAGCTTTTACATAAAGACAGGTACATATGACAGGTACCGTTAATTTTTGAGCTAAAAAAAAAATTTTAAATTCCTCTGTTGAATGTCAAAATAACCTTAAGTTCAAAATGTTAAGACGATTGGCCCAATCATTTAGGCTGCAGTCCAAAATACATCAAAATAGACAGACAGACAGACAGACAGACAGACTGACAGAATTTTACCAGTAACTCAAAAATGTTTCTCTATCATTGTAATGTCATGTTTGTTGTTCTCTCAAAATTTTTTTTTGCACGAATGCATAACTTGCATTATAGTACCTATAATCGCAAGTAAAAATAAAAGGCACGACTGGGTCGCACGTACTTGCTCTTATGTGCTAATCCTTTTTAAGTGCAGGCGTCTTTTTGACAAAGATTTTATTTGAATATTTTTTGTATGACGTGCAACTTCCTTAGAATCGTTTTGGGGTGAAGCTCGAACGAACATGCGTCACGACAAAGGGATAAACACATAAATATATAGGATTGTTAGCTTTTGCAGTTTTTTAGTGTAGTATTATCTTTCCACTTGCTTACTGTTTATAATATAATTTGATAATAGAAAGATACAAAGGACTTTTTTTCAGTTTAATTTTCATTTTGGTATGGAAAAATTTGAACAACTGGCATAAAGATTCGTCGGAATCAGCAGTATGGCAATAATGCTAGGTAAAGGGACCTTTATACGTCCCAATATGGGACCAATGGAATTTATAAAGGATTTAGGTACCTATAATAAGGTTGGAAGGAAGGTAGGTACTAAAATTAAGATACGTGTTCCAACTACTGTTAAGCCAGTAGGTATAGAGACAATATTAAAAGTTAACACAGTGATTTTGTTTATTTATAGGAAGGTGTAAACTTTTGTTTTCTCGATTGAAATTTTTGCATTCAGTAGTAATCGAATAGTTTTTTTTATTTGTTAGTTGTTTTTGTGTGTTTATCAAAGGCTTCCTTATTTATTCTGTGCTTTTATGATGATGAAAAATACTTTAAAATACGTAAGTATGTATGTAATGTAGGTTGTCACTTTCTTTTATTTGACTAATGGCTTGGCTAGGGCTTAGCCAATGAATTTATGAATTCAAAAAAACACTACTCATAACGTTTTTTGGAAAAAAATGTTGTAAGCCATCTTATTTCTTTTGCTGTTTTCTATTTTATGAATTTTTCATTTCAAAATCGTTCGACCAGTTTTTTCAAAAAAAATGTTTTTTTTGAAAAACTTTTCGAAAACATATTTTAAAATTTTTTTTAGTATGTCAATTTTAAGAAATCTATAGTTTATACTAGGAGAAAAATTTAAAAAAAATCTATAGATCCGTTTTCAAAATATTCAAAAAACAAAATATTTTTTTTAAAAAATTATTAAAATTTAAAAAAAAAATGTTTTTGAAAATTTTGATAAGCAATAATATTTAAATCATAATACACTACATATTTTGAAAATTTATCAAAATCCGTCAATTAGTTAACGAGAAAGTCTGATTTTAAAAAAACCGGTCATATGGGAGGTACCGTTATAAAACTTTTTCTGAAAAATCCATTAAAATTTAAAGATAGATTTTGCACAGAAAACATCATTCTGAAAGTTTAATCAAAATCGTAGGAGCCTTTTTCGAGAAAAATAAGTTTTTTAATAAAAGTTATATGGCAGGTACCGTTAGTTTTGGAGCTAGAATGCCAATTCCAAAAACTGTCGGGTAGAGCACTCTAAAAATACTATATACCAAGTTTAAATCAAATCGGCCCAACCGTTTAGGCTGTAGATATCGATACGGACAGACAGACAGACAGACAGACAGACAGACAGACAGACAGACAGACAGACAGACAGACAGACAGACAGACGGACGGAATTTCCGGACCCACTTTTTTTGACTTCTCTATCATCGTAATATCATGTTTGATTGTTAGAATTTTTTTTTTTTTTACGAATGCATAACTTGTTTTATAGTCCCTATAATCGCAAGTAATGAAACAAGGATATGTATAAAAGGGCAAAATTATAAAAGTTCCATTCTTTCAAAAAAGAAAACTGAAGTTTAAAATTGTATTTTCGGTATTCGGTCCCATAGTGCAACGCGTTATGTCTGACAGTATTTATTCACACACATACACACCTTACTGGTAAATAAATAATTTACTTTCCTAATTTGTATGACTTTTTGACAGCTTCCATTAATGCTTTACATGGTGTGAAATCCTGTCACACGTGATTCTGACATATTTTTGTGGGCTTTTGGCCTTGGATTAGTAAATAACGATAATGCCATGTTCACAATTTGCAAAAAAGCACTTAATAAGGTTGGTTACTCTTGAATGTATATATTATGTGTTTGTTATGAATGCCCTGCAGGATTTTCCAATTATACGTTTCATCTTGATTAACTTCTGGTTATAAAATCAAGGCAGATATTAAATTGAGGTAGAACGATAAAAAACGTTCAGCTTTTTCCTTGAAGTATTTTGATAACTAGCTGTTGGCAATAGAGGTAGGTAATCTTAAACTGCAGAACAAGCATGTGAAGCAGATTTAATAAAAAATGCACTGGATGCACATATGTATGTTTTGATTTACTGAATGTGAGAACGCATTCAATATTCGTGTGGTGCGGCTTTAGAGAGAAACCCATCACTTTGCAGTGTTTATCGGTTTGGGTTCTAGGGTAAGACTAGGGTAAGAGGTTAAGGAGTATTTAGGGGCGAAGTGCAGCTGACTAATTCACTTTAGCACTGTTTGTAAATAAAGCGTTAGAGAAACAAAAAATAAATTGAATGATTGAATCGCACGTACAAGTAAAAGTAATTACAAAATCTTGTTTTGCTGTTATTTTTTACGGATTATGTTCATTTAATAAATTAGAATTTCTTCCATAAAGTCAAGAAAATTATATCACTTGTGTCAGAACTTCCGGTGAGAGTCTGAGACTTCCGGTTTAAGAGTCTGAGATAAGTTTACATAAATCTGAGACTTAAAGTGACTTCACAAAAAAAAGGCTGTGATGGTCAAATTCAGATGATCTTGACGGCCAGTGCAAACCACCAATTAAAGAAATTAGACGGTGAAGGCCTTCTTTAGAAAATGTAGTGTGCACCGTCTGGTCGAGGTTTTTGTTGGGTTTATTGGGAAATCCGCGCCCTTGTGAAGTATATAGCGTCAATGGTTTATTGAGGGGAATTATGCATCTGGTTACTTCACAAATGTCAAAACATTTGGCGCTTTTTGCAAAAGTTACAGCTTCCTTCAATAGGCTGATTTCTTTTTACACTAAAACATAAATAATACCTTGTATAAAAAGTATACAGTAGTCCACTCATTTTTGTATCAAAATTCGAGAAAATTTGACTTTAATTTTTGTTTGCCCTTATAGTATTAAAATGCACTGTACGAGCACAGGAAAGTTAGGGAGGATGGGAAAGAAGGTGTCGATAATGTAAAGGTTATAAGGCAGGTGACGTTAATTTTTGATCTTGAAAAAAATCAGTCCAACTTTCTGTTAATCTTTTAATAATAAAAAACAATTCAACAATCCTTTAACATGAAGTAGCGTGAGCGCCCATACAACTGCATCAATAAATTTTTGACTAATTTACAGAAAATAATAAAAAAAAAAATATCATGCATCTAATTTTGCAACGCTATTTTGGCATAATAATTAATTGCATTAGAACATGTGCGTCTTCGAGGATTAAACTAAATTAAAATTGAAAACAACAAAATCACTTTTTCATATACACTGCAAATCTCTTGACTAGGGCTATGCGAATGAGAATTTTGCCCGGCGAGGATTCATTTCGTATATTTCTTTACGTGTTTGCGGGAACTTAAAAGCGGCCCATACACACAACACTAACGCCAAAAATTCATTCTGCTACAGGCGAATTACGTTATTTGCCGATGAAATTATTTTTCTGCATAATCAGTTGGGAGAAGTATCAATCGGCTTGAACGCTACTGTGATCTCTTTGAGACAATATTAGCTGAGGCGAAGAGATTTATTTCTTCAGTCTGGGAATGTTGCATGGAGAGTAGGTTTTTTCACTATAGCGCGTAATAATATCTTAAAATTATAAGTTTTATATCCATAGGTAATAACAGGTATCTGACATTACTGATTTAAACCACACGCTTTGACATTTTTGCCACCACTTTTAATAAAACAATTAATCATAGTTTTTATAGTTGTCATCTTCTTCGTTCCCTTACATGAATACGACACTAAAAAATCATATTTATTTTTGTTTCGTTCAAGATAACATACACATTCATAATATACAATTTGTTGACAGTTTTTGTCGTACACAAGTCGGATAACATTAAAAACGCCAACCAGGAGCTTAGTAAAAATTAAGTAAGGTTTTTCAATAAGAGCGCTACAAAAGTTTTTTTTAAATAAAACAAAAACGGTTTTGGATATCAATGAAATTCTTTATTCTTGTGAATGTACGTTTGATGCAATTATGTATGAAACTCGATTTCTTGCCACCACGGGCACGCTTGCAGAAGGCCAGACGCTGAACCCAATTTTCGACGGTTTTCAAGCATAAATCGGCCGATACTGCTGCAATTTCACGTTCGATATTCGTACGAAGTTCATCAATCGTCGCTGGCTTGTTGGCATAGACCATGGACTTGACGTAGCCTTACAGGAAATAGTCTAACAGCGTCAAATCGCACGACCGAGGCGGTCAAGCGACTGGACCATTTTGTGAGATAACACGTTCTCCAAACTTGGTTTCCAATAAATTGATTGTGACATTCGCTATGTGGCTTGTGGCGCCGTCCTGTTGCAACCACATGTCCTCCAAGTCCATATCATCCAATTGGGGCTAAAAATATTCGGTTATCATTGAACGGTAGTGATCCCTATTCACAGTAACGTGCCGGTCTTGATCATCACGGAAGAAGTACGGCACAACGACGCCGCCGGCCCATAAACCACACCAAACCGTAATTTTTTCGGGATGCAATGATGACTCATGGAGTACGTGTGGATTGCTGCCTGACCAATACCGCATATTTTGTTTATTGATGAGCCTCATCGCTGAAGATGATTTTTCGATGAAAATCCGAATCATTTTCAAGTTGTTGCTCAGCCCAATTCAGGAACAAATTTGATTTTATTTACATTATTTTTAAGTGACTTTTCTTACTTGAGTGTCGCTTTTTTTGCAACTTTTCAAAAATGTCCAGTGGTAACGCTGCATTTTGATATCAATACAGCAATACATACTCAAATGTCAAAAAGTATGCATATCTGTTTTAGGTGCGTCTCTGCGCGCAGTGATGCGTGTAGAACACCTGCACATCTGTATTCGGCTTTACAGTGGTGCTGTTGAATCTTTTTCAAAGATAAGACTTCCCGTGAGGCAAGTAGACAGTTAAAGAATGAGTTTGCTAAATTCAGGGATTAGCAAAGTGTATTAAAAACTATTATCTAGATTTCAATCCTTTAAGAATGCAAAATTTTTTGAATGACCATAAAAAACTGTAAACCTAAAGGTTAACCATATGTTCTCATTCTCCGGCTTATAGATTAATATTGATGTTTTTTCTTTAAGAAAAAAAACGGAGTTTTTTATTGTTTTTGAAAAAAAAAGTTTCTAAAAACTTTTCATCATGAATAAATATAAAGGCTCAATCAAGTGACTCGCAGTGTAGTCATTGTATAAAGTTGTTGTCGTGTGCCACACAGCTCAACAAATAGTTTCGACGGTCAAGTTTAATAACAAATAAAAAGAAAAAAAAACTATCTTATTTATTAATTTATAATAATTAAAAATAAATATGCTGGCTCAGTAGAATCAAAGACAACACACAACAGCTTTCGCTTACAATATTCTCTAGGATGCGAGTATTTATTTTAAGAAAAAAAAAACATTTGTTTTGGTGACATTGAATGTATCTACATATTACACGCATTTTTTTTTTTGTTGAACTCATTTTGACACATTTAATTGGCATTAAGGAGACTGACCCATGGTGTCTATTGATTTTTTGGCAAATTTTTTTGTTTATTTTTTCAGGAGCCCTTTTGGGCAAATATTTTTTTTGTCTGACTTTAATTTGATTTATTAATTGTCTTGCATTTTATTTGTAATTATTGTTTGGATTTCTTCACTTAGTTGCAGTGATGGTAAAATGCCAACAGTTTGTAAGACAAAGTGGCAAAAATATTTTATCCGGCGAAACTCGTGTTGTTTTAGTAATTCTGAAACGACTGCAGAAGGTGGCGCATATTTGGATTTCGGTTTTAATTGATTAACACATATTTAACAAAAAAATCTTATATAAAAACTGTAATTTCTTTGGTAAAGCTTCTGATATATAAAAACAAAAGTCGAGCAACTATTACGATGATATGAGAGAAAGAATATAAGCGAAAATGATATATAGAAACACTCTAATAGATTCTAGGTCTGCTTCACATAGTGCGAAATAACGCCGAGCGAAATAACGCTGAATTCCAAAATTCGGCGTTATTTCGCATTTACAAAGTGAAACAACGCCAAATTTCGGAATTCGGCATTATTTTACGATACAAAAGTGAAATAAAGCCGAATTCCGGCGTTATTTCACGGCACCGCTTCACATACCTATATTAAAGGAACGTAACTTAGTCCCGTTAAACGGAATCCCGTAAATTTAATGACATTTTTTCTTCTTGTGGCTTTGAGTAAAAAAAGAGGAAATCACTAAATCCCAAATGCCAGTATTTTTAGAGATGTTTAGTACTTCTTGTTGATTCTCATGAGTTGATATTTTTCAATTTAATTTATTTAATTCATGAAATTTAATTTGTAAATCCAACCGAAACTTGGCTTATTCCTAACCTCGCGCCTACTTCAAATCCTGTTGCGATCCCTAACAGGGGGCTTGCAAGCAGACTGTCTGAGTTCATGTAAATTTAAAATTATCCAGCGCTCTTGCATTATTATGAAAATATGAAAATCTATAAATTCTAAATACTTGGAGAAATCCACAATAAATGACATCAGAGTTGTATTTGCTCAATGGTGAAAAATTAGACCATTTCTCTAAAGCATCCTGACGTCATACCAACCTGTTCCTATTGGATGCGAGAGCCGTCCCTATGCCAGCTCACCTACAGCTTCTATGTAGGTCGAAGCCTACATTGGAGAACTCTTCTAATTCTAAAAAAGGAGGGCATCAACTGCGAAACTGGTCTGCTTCAGAAGATTTAGGGCAAGAAGACCCAACCGATCAACCATCACAAGCTTTTGATCTAAAACTCCCTAACGGAACAACTATGGCAGCAAGACGTAGTGCCAAATAATAATAAAGCCAACTTCAAGCTACAGCTTCCCTTTGTAGTTCACAATTTCCGAAACTAGCCTGAGGTAGCTAGCCTTATTTGAAAGGTAAATGTTGAGAATATGCACAGGCCTTTTCTTTAATCATCGAAGACGGAGACATTTCAAAAATTAACAACTCTTCTCTAGTAGGGCAAATCAATAGCCACACCAATCAACTCATAAGCGGAATTGCCGATCAGCAACGACAACAAATGCCAAAGTACCTAAGTGGACTACTTGGAAGAAGTTAGAATCCCAGCCATTGACAACATATATGTTACGTTTTACGTTGACCCAATATCAGCATATTATTGAGGCTAGAAACACATAAAAACCCATCACCAATAGGCCAGTAGCCAGTAACGAAAGAATTTCTTGTTGCAATGGCTGTGTTTGTGGCCCAATACGAATATCCTAGGTTTTCTCCCTCGGATGAGCTTAGCTAAAGGGAAGAGGGGGCAGGGTAAAATGTACCGCCAAAGGGGGTATTTTTGTGGTTTTTCGCTTGTATGTTCTAAACTTATCAATATTTTCATTAAAGTTGTAGACAATTTAATTCTGCGTCAAATGAGACCAAAACCAAAATATTTGGCCACCGGCTACCAAACTACATTGGTTCAAAGTTGGGCCAATTTTCAACATTTCTCAGTTTTTCTCAAATATCTTTTTAAATTAACTCATTACGGTAAGAGTAGTGCATATAAAAGTTGTAGAATTTAATTCTGCTTCGGTAAAGAAGGAATTAAAAGAGAGAGAGAGAGCACACTCCTGGATGTGCAATAATTATTTTGTCTACTCTTATTTCTGGTGTATGGATAGCTGGTATGCAAGAACCACTCATGTAGGACCTCAAAATAACGATAAATAGGCTTGAGTGAAAAAGGTACAAGAATTTGAAAAAATTACGTTTTTTCGAAGTGCAAGATATGGCTAAAACGCTCTTAACGTAGGAAGTATGAAAAACCACAGAAAGGTTGAAAAAGTTACAGTCTCCCCCTCCATACATCTTTTGCACTGGGTCCACGAAATCCAAAACACGAGAAAAGTCAATTCTTTAAATATCCAATTTTTGCCCGATCCACAAGAAAGGAGGCCCTCTAAACTGCGCCAACTATAGAGGAATAAGTCTCCTGAATATCGCCTACAAGATTCTCTCTGCCGTACTATGTGAACGCCTGAAACCTTTCATCAGCAACCTTATTGGCCCCTATCAGTCCACAATCGATCACATGTTCACGCTACGGCAGATCCTGGAAACTACCCAAGAATTCCAAATCGATACCCCCCACCTCTTTATCGATTTTAAGGCCGCGTACGATAGCATTTATAGAGACGATCAATACAGAACGATGTCTGGTTTTGGCATACCCACAAAACTCGTCCTATTGTGCAGGATGAAAATGGAGAACTCTCGCTGCTCCGTTAAGGTTGGTACTGACCTCACAGAAGCTTTTGATGTCAAAAAATAATTCCGGCAAGGTGATGCGTTATCGTGCGATTTCTTAAACTTAATACTTGAAAAAAAATATAAGTAACTCGCAAGTCAATTGTAGTGGGACAATTTTTTTCAAGTCTGTGCAATTGCTAGCATACGCTGACGACATAGATATCATTGGCAGAACTCGGCGAGCTGTCACAGGAACGTTTGCTAGCATTGAAGCTGTAGCGGCTAAGAATGGACTAGCAGTCAATGAGGCCAAAACGAAGTACCTTCTGTCCACAAAAAGGGACACACAACACCGTCGGATTGGACAAAACATCACAATAGACAGGTACAACTTTGAGGTAGTTAGGGACTTTGTGTACCTCGGATCCGCTATAACATCTGACAACAACATCTCGTCTCGAAATAAAGCGAATAATTACTCTTGCCAATCGCTGTTTCTATGGACTAGGAAGGCAATTGAGTAGCCCTCTCTCGAAAGGCAAAGGAGACTCTGTATAAGACCTTAATCATTCCAGTCCTGCTCTATGGCGCCGAGGCATGGACTCTATCTAAAGCGGATGAAGATATCCTTAGTCGTTTCGAGCGTAAGATTCTTCGAAAGATTTTGGCCCTATCGGCGTTAACGGGCTTTGGAGGAGAAGAACCAAGAACTATACGAGCTGTACAGCGACATTGACCTGGTCAAAAAAATATGCATATCACGTTTAAGATTGCTAGCTCATATAGAGCGAATGGACATCAATGCTCCGGCTCGCAGGATCTTCGATTTCATCCCAGAGGGTAGACGCAGTCAAGGAAGACCTCGCCTTAGGTGGCGCGCTCAATTGGAGGGCCACCTTAACCAACTTGAAGTGCAAAACTGGAGGCGGTTAGCCAAAGACCGTGCTGGCTGGAGAGGCATGTTTGTTGAGGCCCAGGTTCATCCCGAACTGTAGCGCCCGCCTAAGTAAGTAAGTAAGTAAGTAAATATACAATTTTACCTTCTTTAAGTTTTTCGAGATTTTGAGATTGTGAGTGAACTATTATTCTTACAGACTATGTTATATAATTAAATGAAAAGTAATTAAATTTCCTTCAACTTTGTCCGTAATGAAATTTTTTGTGGGATGAGCCATTTTGCTAATATTTTAATCCGGAAGGCAGCAAAACTAAAAATTGTCAATTTTCGGTAAAATATGTTGGTACTTAATTTTGTTCGTCGAAAAACGCATACTTTATGACTTTTAGAGCAAACATGAAAAAATCATCAAAATTTTGCTGTTTTATTTGCGTGTTGCGTAAGTTTTTCGCGATGTACATCATGCTTTGCGATTTTAATGTCGATTTCTATTAGACTATTTGTTTAACTCCAAAACTGTAAGTCCTTAATCAAACACCTGTAAACTCTAAACGGGCAACTACTGAGCAATTAAACGCGCAGTGTTTTTTTTCGGACCTTCATGCATCATATGTTTACGCGATTCTTGATGTCGTCGTAGGAACAGGAATTTATGATTTTGTGAATCAGCAAAGTTAACGGTCTTATTTTGCGCTAATTCTGTGTTCCCATTTCCCTCAAGAACATCTATATACATGCATTAAGTTCTCGTTGCAAGGAGAACTTTGATCTTCACTTTTGTTCTTGTTGCAAAGAGAACTTGATCTTCACTTTTGTCAGCCAAAATGTAATGGATATTCGTTTTACTTAAATGAAGAATAAGGGATTAAAGACATCCCCTGAGGCACTCCAATTTTGGGAACTATTCGGTTACTCCGTGTGACCTTAGGTAATGATTGTTTATTGAATTTGATAACTAGGCGTGGTTAATCAATTTGATTTTGATTTTGCAACCTTCTTATACAAACGTTTTTCGTAATTCACAGTGTTTGGGATTCCTCCTAAGATTCAAGAATATTGTCCCCCGTCAACACGAGATGCATTTTTTTAAGACTAAGATTTCTTTCGAAAGATTTGTTAATTTCCACAAACAGCAAGAGATAGAATATCCTAAAAAATCTTTTTTTCCTAAATTAACGAGATGGACCATTTCTTTCGACCAATTCGATTCATTAAGGATTAGTACGGACAGGATAATAGCCTGCAAGGAACTCATATTTCGATTTTGATCAAAAGTTCTGCCTAAAACAGAAATATAAAAGTCCAGGTGAAGAATTTGACCTCTTTCATCTTTTATTCATGGGGGATCTACCGCGGAAACCACCGAACTCAACTCTGGCTCTGTTTCAACGTTATGTGTTATGTGCCATCTCAATTTTGCTCATTTTGTCTAAATAAATTCAAATTGAATTAATTTTTATTTCATAACTATGTAGGTACGTTACCTTAAAATGTCAAGGACATAATTGAATTCTACTCATGGAGCTGCTTCTCCTCTGAAATATTCCATTTCAATGGAACCAAATAATGTCAAGCAACGTGTACCATCAAAAGTGTGTCGGGATATATGTATATACATACCTGTGTACATTTTGCAAGAGGTTATCCAGCTCTTTTGTGCTTCGTGTCACATAACATTATGAGGTCAAGGTATCCTTGCTATGACAGGCTATAGCTGCTTTGCAGTTTGCACCTTAAGTCGTTCGAAACCAAACAAACCTCAATGCCTCTTCATCATCATAACTCTGTTTATACATAGATTCCACCAGAAATCCTTCATTTAATCAACCAAGCTGTATAAAAAAAAATTAAAAAATAATCATCCCAATGCGCAATTTCGCAAAAGAACAACCTAAGCTAAATCAGAAAAAGCCCTGCGGCAAATTAGGTCTGTCCCATTGAATAGTAGTTTTTTTTTTGTGAACGTAACGTCAATTAGTCCAAATCAGATTCACACGCGTGTATAATTGCAAAATGGTCGTTGACTTCCATCAGCAACGAATTAAAATACAACAAAATATAAATTAAATTGGTTTTATTCCAAAGCTGGCGAAAAGTCAAGGTCAGTAGTGACTGCTTTTGTTTAAATTTTGCCTGTCACCGAGAGAGTTCCGCTGGCTACCGACTTTATTTCAAAACCATTGTTTTGCCTTATGGCCGTGACATTGTTCCCATAACCACTTCCTTTTCACTCGATCGATGATTTGCAAGAAGTCAGGTGAATTTCACCATAGCTTCTATTTGTTTGAATAATTATTTGCCATGAGAATAGATTGAACTTGAAAGACAAACGGAATTTTTATGTAATATTGGAAAGAAAATAAAAAATGGGCACGACTGGGTCGCACGTACTTGCTCTTATGTGCATAATTATATTGGAAAGCAAGATCTTTGACAGAAACAAGTAACATTTGCGTTGAAAATAACACAGTTTGAACTTATAAAAAGTATTAAAACCACAATACTTAACGGTTTTTAGTAAAAATAAAGTAAAAATTCAAAAATTAATTTTAATTAGAAAAAAAAGTTATTCAAAATTTTGATACGGAGAATAAATAAAACTACCTAGGTCTTCTCAAATATAAAATTTGACAAAAATCCAAAGAGACGTTACCGAGAAAGCCCAAAAAGAAAAAAAACAATATAAGAAAGGTACCGTTAATAGACTTCCCGTAAATTTGGTTCTATATAAATGATACAAACAAAAAATTCTCAAAAACTTTCAACGAAACCGTTGGAGCCGTTTTCGAGAAAAATAAGATATTCCTAAACGTTGTTTTTCGGCCTAAAAATAAAATTTCAATTTCCCCTCTGGGGAATGCCAAAATAATCACACACACCAAGTTTGAAGATAATCGCTAAGCCGTTTAGGCTGCAGCTCGTTATACATACTGACATGACTGACAGACAGACAGACAGGCAGACAGACAGACAGCCAGACAGACAGACAGACACATTTTTTTTATATTCACGAATCCTAAACTAAAAAGTGAGAAGGATTGATTACACTGGTTATACAGGGGCGGATTTGTTTATTTTGTCTCTTAGGTATAATACTTGTAATCATATTTTGTAGTGAAGCTTCGATGTCTACAATATTTTTTTTAGCTTACTGCTTGTTTTGGTTAAAATTGTTTGTCTTAAGGTGTGTTCACACTAAATAAACGGTTGCTTAAAAAACATTTCTGGAATGTTTCCCATTTTCCCGTTTCCTATTATCCTAACACAGTTAACAAAAGCTAATTTTCTTCTTTGATAAAAGCCAACCATATTTAAATCATGTTGGTATTGATATTAGTTACTTTTCGGATCGATATCCTCCCTTTTCACCAAACCACACTTTTTCATACCTGACTAAAATGCTTGAGAAATAATGAAAGTTTTGAGTGCGGAATTAAAAACAAGGACATTTAAAAAACATTTCGGAAATGTTTATTTCTTTCTGAAATGTTTCTGGAATTTCTCTTAAATGTTTTTGAAATGTTTCTCAAATGTTTAAAAAATGTTTAAAATTCAATATAAACATGGTGAAAGTATGCAGAGACGGTTCGTAAAACAAAAACATATTTTGGTCGTCGTGAAGCACCTTTTCTGACCGCAATTCAGAAATTGGTGGACATATTTCAGCTGTTGGGACAAGTTAGCGATGTGAAGAATTAAACCCGTGCACTTCGCTCAAGAACAACTGCGAATATTGCTGCTGTAGCCCAAAGTGTTGAAGAAAATCCAGGTTTGTCCATTCCTTGTTCTTTAGAATTGGGCATTCCACTTACGTCATTACATCGTATTTTGCATAAAGATTTGGGTCTTAAGGCTTATAAAGTTCAGTTAACACAAGAACTCAAACCGGCCGATCATCAACAACGTCGTTTATTTGCTGATTGGGTCCTTGCAATGCATGAAAATGATCCGAAATTTCATCGGAAAATCATCTTGACTGATGAGCCTCATTTCCACCTCGGTGGCTACGTCAATAAGCAAAATTGTCGCATGTGGGGCTCGGAAAACCCAAGATTTATTGTTGAAAAGCCTCTCCATCCTCAACGAGTAACTGTTTGATGCGGTTTATGGTCCGGCGGGGTCATTGGACCTTACTTTTTCGAAAATAAGGATGGAGCAACAGCTACGATGAATGGATTGCGCTATCGAGAGACGATTAATAATTTTGTATGGCCGGAATTAGATGGTATTGATCTGGACAACGTTTAATTTTAACAAGACGGCGCTAGGTGCCACACAAGCAACGAAACCATCGATCTTTTACGGGAAAAGTTTCCGGACGGTGTTATCTCTCGAGAAGTGATCACAAACGGCCACCGAGATCTTGTGATTTAACACCTTGTGACTTCTTGCTTTGGGGCCACGTGAAAGATAAGGTCTAAGTTAAGAGCCCACGGTCGATTCAAGAGCTCAAAAATAGAATTCGTGAAGGTATTAAGAGCATAGAGTAGCCACTTTGCGATTTGGTGATGGAAAATTTCATGAAAAGGATATTGTCGTGCAAGCCGTGGCGGCCATTGTATTTTTTCCATTATTAATGGCATACTTTCTTCTTTACATTGAAATAAACATCCGATCATTTATATCAACAAATGACATTTTTCTTTGAATATCAAAATAACACTTCTTTTTGGAAAACCCTTTACATAAATCCAAGAACCATTGACCTTTATGAATTCTTTAGATTAGTTCAATAGTTTCCAGAAGACTGAAGTTTGTTTAAACTAACCTGTATTACCCTTTAGTATCTTTCCAGTAGAATAGTATTCCTTCAAAAACAGTTTCACTATTTTCTTTGTGATTTTCGCAGTTTAAGGATTTTAACTCAAACAATGCATAAACTGCGAGTTCAAAAAGACTGTATAGCGACACATACCTGGCCAAAAGAACAAAAGTCCAACGATTCTCGACGAAGGCTCTTTCAATACGGCAGGAGCGGTGCAGTATAGGAAGACAGGAAGACTTACCTAACTCCAACATCACACAAGTGGAAGATGACCTCAACAAACTCCACTTGCCAAGCAGGGGGTAGCGGTGCAGTGTTTGCTTGCTAATCCAGAGATTATGAGTTCGTTTCTCTGGTATTTTCCAATAAGCCAGTTTTTTTCTCGTAGTTTAATATCGAGTTTTTGTCCTTTCTTTTTTAACTTGCGTCTTCCGTCTTCCATTTAAGCTTAGCATCAAGAGTCATGCCTAGGTACTTTGCTTCTTTAAAATACGGTATTTGTACTGATTTAATAAAGCAAACCCAGCGCCACCTACGGGTGATTCAAATATCTTTAGTTATTCCTTTCAAAATGAGCTACTTGCCTGTGACAGTTCCGTCAAAATCGGTCCATAAATAAGAATTTTCGAAAAGAAAAACGACACCAGCGCCATCTAGTGAGTAATTTGCATAGCCTAAGTTTCTCTTTAGGATATCAGCTACCGGCAGTGAAAGTTCCGTCAAAATTGGTGCAGCCATTCTCGAGATATCCCGGAACAAACAAACAGAAAGACAGACAGACAAACATTTTTTTTTATATAAAAACATTCTTGTAATTAAAGTGTGTAAAATGTGTTGATTTGGACTCGATTAGAACAATGCGCCGTTCCTTCGACCAGTTTGTTATTTTATCAAGAGTTTTCTGTAGTATGACCGTATCATCACCAAATGTTGCTATCATGACGTCTTCTTCTTGAGTTATATCTCGAGTATAAAGAACGAATAACACTGGGCCAAGAACGCCTACTTGTGTAACACAAGCATTCATTTCCTTAAATCCTGAATACTCCGAACCATGTTTTACTCGGAAAAGTCTATTTTACAGGTAGGATTCCAGGTTATAAAGGTGAGGCCACACCAAAGAAACATTTGTTTAAAAAACATTTCCGAAATATTTCAACATAAAAAACTTTTCGAATAATTTTTTTTTTTGTATTTTTAATAATTAAACAATTTTTTTTAATGAAAGTTATTTTTCTGATTAATTTTGCATTCTTTAATTATTTTTTTCATTTTTTTAAAAAAGTTGCTAAATAAAAACCGTTCGTACGATTTAAGAAAAGAAAATCACACTTTTTCACATTTTTTAAAGAAATAAAATGGCGTTTAAAATTTTACGCTGAAAACTATTTAACGTACTTTTTTCAAACAATCAAAAGTCTGAAAAATCGAATAAAAACTTTGAAGTTTCTTTAATATTTTTCAAATTTTATTCGACGCTGTGAGCGCACAAAAGAGCAAGTAAGTGCGATCCAGTCGTGCAATTTATTTTAATTAGCGCGACAGCTCCTTAAAGAGCCAAGGCCAAGTGAATTATACTCTCAACCATTCTTGTGTGTGTGTTGTAAGTCTGCAAGAATGGAAGAGACCTAAAATTTACCGCTGAGTCCGAACGGCTACATGAGGTGCAATTTTTCGAGACAAATTTTACTCTTGGAGGTTTTGTCAGTTCCTCGCAAGAAACAGTATTTAGGAAACAAGGGTGCTCTGTATACCTGATCAAATTCTGTATACTTGATCAATTTTGTATAATTGATAAAAAAAAAAAAAAAAACAAAGACAAGGTTTAGGGCTTACTTCTTTCATGAATCAAAGCATCCTTGTTTGTTTGTCAAAATAAAGATGTGGATTAGTGGAACAGAAAAAGCAGCGTCTTTGGTACTGCGGTATGCGTTCTACCCAAGAAATTGTCAATCGAAGAATTCTTAACTGTGTTGAACCCTCTAGACCAGATGTCGTCCAATATTATTTTTCCAGGTACATCCACAATTCGATGTCTTTCTTCCTCTGCGAGTATCAGTTATCGGAAAGAATTTTTTCACCAACCCTTCTTGATTCTGAAATATTAGTTGATCCCCATACTTCGTCTGAAGAAGAGTTTTGGTGATTGATAATCAGCGTTGACGGTGAAATAGTTTTCAAATTGCACAACTGACTGATGGGTTCTTGTACTTTCTTCCCCAAATCGTCTCCAAGCGTTCTCGCCTTTTCGAAAATTTTATTAGCAGTTTTGGGTAGAATCACTTTTACCGGAGCATTGGACTTTTCCAATAACTACTTTGTCTGTTTATCTTTGAAATCATAATTGATAGCTTCCTCGCGAAAAAACACATGTGGTGATTTTCCCAACTTGTGATCGTCGAGAAAGTACGAGCTTTGGATGTGTTCATATCCACGAGTTGCATGGTGCAATCAACTTCTCATTGTTATATCTTATTTGGCAAACACTGCGCATTCTCAATTCACGCAGGAACTGTTCATCTGATGAAAATTTCGTTTTCACGCTGGACTATAACAGTCAGGCATTTCCAAGTCTGATCCACTAGATGAAGACGCCATCTCTGAAAAGTGCTCGATTTTGGGCGAATACGGTTTTACCAGGCTCTCTTGAAAAGTTAATCCATTTTCTAAGTGAAATTTGAAAAAAAAATTGCTTTTTCCGAAGCAGCACATGTATCTCGACATGCAAAACTGTTTGTTCAATTTAATTTTTACTTGCGATTATAGGTACTATAATAAAAGTTATGGATTCGTGAAAAAAAAATAACGGTACCTGCCAAACAATTTTTAACAAAAAGTTTGATTTTCTCGAAAACGGCTCCAACGATTTTGATAAAACTTTCAGGATGCTATTTTTTTACAACAATACATCTTTCAGTTAGAATGAATTTTTCGAAATGTGTTCTATAACGGTACCTCTCATATGACCGTTTTTTTTCAAATGCGCTTTTATCGTTAACTATTATCCCGATTTCAGTAAAATTTTACATACAGAAAGTCATTTATAATTCAATTAATATTGCATTTCAAAATTTTCGAAAACTTTTTTTTCGATTTTTTTTAAATTTTCTAAAAAAAATTGGTTTTCGAAATATTTTGAAAATGGGTTGATTGAATTTTTTTTAAATAATTTTCCCCGATGAAAACTACAGATTTCCTTATAATGAAATACTAGAAAAAAATTTTAAATATTTATATTTTTTTAAACTACACTGCTGCAAGAATTCATCCAGCCAAGTCGTCATCGATGAATATGTGTGCTAAATTCCCGGTCGCAGAGCTCGTTGTTCGTTCCCTTCAGAGTTTCAGAGTGATTTACTTTCTTTTGGGCTATCGAGGCTAAATGACGACATAAGTGACATAGTACACTGCTCGCCTTACCCCACTACCATGTCCACAAATTTAATAAATTCAAAAGCCTTGCCGCAGACCTGTATAAGTCGAGTCCTTTGCCTCCACCACTGAAAAATGAAAATCCCCCAGAAAGTCCTCGTCACATTAGCTGATGATTTGCTACAATGACGGCAGGGGGCACTGTATGTTGTTGTGTGTTATTCATTGCGGTCCCCAACATTTACTTTGCATATTTAAAAAAAAAATTTGTTATGTCCATGTGTTAATGTTTTTTTTTTTTAATCTCAAGGACGAACAGTGTTGTTTTGTGTGATCAACTTTATTTTGATTCTATAAAAAGCGTCCTTGTGGTTGGCAGTCCAATTACAGAATGACAATTGAAGGTTTTGGTGGATAGGTCTTGGTGATGTTTACATTTTTGTTGGGGTTGGGTTAAGGATAAGTATCAGTATAGCTACTTAAGGATACAAGTTCGTAAAACAATAAGGACATTCGGACAATCGATAGTCCCCGCAGTGGGACAGGACGACTAAAGTTGCAAATTGAGATGACGACGGAGGCTCGCATGAAGAAGGAGAGTGTATGTTGTGTATGATACTATGATTTGCTTGTTTTTAGTGACTCGTTAGGCGTTACTGATTAAATTTGGGAAGGCGCCAGCAAAATGCTGTAATGTGCGTCATAAATTACCAAGTTTCTTGCTTGCCATGACCGATTTTGTGCTAAAATGGTTTTAATTTTTTAAAAAAGATGAATCATTGTGTCGCGTGTTTGTTGTTTATCTAAAAGTGGGTTTCATTTGGCTATAGTGAAGTAGGTACCATAGATATCTAAGAACCTGGATGAATCTAAGAATAGGTATCGTCATCTATGTACCATGTGGGTTATAGAATTGCTATATAACTTGCGATGTCGTTAAAGGCATTTACCAGAATGATGTTTCTGTGAAAAATAATAATGCTACCGAAGAGCTCGACTTTATTCGTAAAATAGTTTGAGTTTATCAAAACGTTGGAAGAAATTAAGGGCCATCTGCTGCTCTCATCTTATTCGCAGTCCATAGACTACAATTTTTTTGGTTGCGCTACTTAGAGTAGTGCCCCTCAGGATGGCTCGATCTCTAGCCTGCCGTCTACAGTTTTACACTCCAAGTTGTCGGAGGTCTCCCTCTATCTGGTCGCTACCATGTCTACTGGCTCCATCGGGTATGTTCATCCACTGTACATGGTCGAGCCGTCTATCTCGCCGAAGGCGGATTTGTTTGGCTTTCACTGATGAACAATACGTTGTTGTATCTTCTTCTCCATTCGTTATTACCCCGATCGCAAACGGGGCCATAAATAGTAGGCAGTACTTTTCTGGGGAAAACCTAAAGGCAGTCTTCATTCGACTCGGAAAGCAGGACTGGAATGATGAATGTTTTGTATAGATTCTCCCTGGTTCTTATAGATAGGGCTTTATTCTTCATAATTGCTTACTTAGTCCAAAGAAAAAACGATTAGCAAGACTGACTCTACAGCGGCGCCCGGTGCTCCACGGCGTTTGATTTCTTCGCAGATTATATTTCCTGTACTTACATGACTTACATCAGTGCCCAAGTAAACTTCATTTGAAGATATAGTTACCAATTGTCACCAATTGGGCTGAGTATAAGCAATTGAGGAATAAAGCCCTACCGAGAAGAACAAAGGAGACGCTTTACAAAACACTCATCATCCTCGTCCTGCTATATGGTGCAGAAGCATGAACCCTTTCTCATTCGGATGAAAGCTCCCTTGGGGTATTCGAGAGAAAAGAACTACGCGCGATTTATGGTCCTGTTTACGATCAAGTTACGAACGAATGGCGAAGAAGATACAACAACGTGATGTAAGTGCTATACAGTGACATTACCCTGGTCATACAAATCCGTATCCAGCGGCCAGTGATGGGTCGGCCATGAAGAGCGAATGTACATCGCGCAAGGTCTTCGACGCCATACGGGAGCAGTTCATCTCCTATTGAGCGACCAGCTAGAAGGAGACCTCCAACTGCTTTGTTTGATGTGTAGAACTGAAGACGGCAGGCTAGAGATCGAGCCAGCTTGAGGGGCATATTGAACCGGGTCCAGGACCACCAGGAAAGGTTACGATAAAGATTTGGTCGGTGATCGATCAGCAAGCGGCTTAAGATGTTCATATTGTGAGTGTTCAGGAGGATCTTATTAGCGATATTGAAAACGGTATTCCTCTTAGTTGTTGGAGAGTAGTCGATGGTCAATCTCCTTTTAGGTAGCTCGGGCATATGGTAATAAGATTCCAATTATCGAGCTTTTCTCCAACCAAATTTCACCGATGCGTTGGTGTATGCACCTGAAAAGGGCATCTCAAGGGGAGGTGGTTTTGAAAAACCCAAAACTTCTAACGCTATGTTTTTCATGGGTTTTTGACATAGCTGGCTTTATTCTTCCGGGTTCATATTGTCAGTCGGGATATTTCTCCCTAGTTCAATAGATACGCAATCGGAATATGCTGTGGCTCGTATCCGATTGAAATCGTCCAGCAAAGAATTTCTGCTGATCGGCTAATAGCTTCCATGGATATCCGTACACGAAGTTTGGATAGTGATTCAAGTCGATGTTTGCTTCTCGGAACGTACGAACCGTCAATCGACACACATGATTTGGTTGTAGGTTTGATACTCTGGTGTGCTCCAAGTGCCCTTGTGAATGTCAATACAAGAAAATCACGTTCTGCTAAAGACCATGTTTTTTCCTGCTTCAAATCGATGAATATAATAAATATTATGTTCTCCTTCCCAATTTTTGCGTTTAAGTACCATAAAAGGAATTTTATGTCATGCTTGTTTGTTTTTCGACAAAATACTTTCTTACATGATTGGCTTTTGAGCCAGTGCGTGAGCTTATAGATGGGTTTAGGGTTGTATCTTCAGAGCGTATCTTTTCACCCGACCTGATGTATCCAACGCTTCTCGTTCGTTATACAGCGTATACCGTGCGGAGGTGACAATACGACGTCAATGATACTTGTCTCTAAATCGTTTGCGCCACCTGTGGACGCGTACCTCCATCAATGATCAACTTTTCTTTGATTTGCGACGCGATGGCATTCACCCTTCTGTTTCTACACGATGGCCCATGGTATTTGGCTATGTGATGGCCCATGGTGTAGAGGGGCTACTATTTCTGCTGTCAACTCCCAGGAAAATGAAAATTTTCTTGCAACTCAATTGACGTCAAACTCGCCGCTGCAATCATGTGTAGTGACTCCTCATGTACTCCAGAGCGTTAACGATCTTATCGAACTAACTTTCTTCGAAGACGTTTTGATAAAGAAGTTAGCCGCAAACTTTGTTGCTTGTGACTTTTGGTGAATCTCTTTTTCGTTCAATAATTAACTTTCAATCAAAATCTCAGTGTTGGTGAGTTTTAAATCCTTTTCTGGCCAGCTGCTTCCAGTTTTGCATGTACATAAAGCTGATCGAAGAACTTGTTCACTTGACTAAGTATCAGTCTTTCTTTCTCTACTGCACCAGCCTACATCTTGGTCTAGATTCTGGCATTTTTCGGGCCGGTGCATTTTAATAATAAAAGGAGGTATACTACATGGACCAAGGGATTTCTGTATGTCCAAATCTTTCAGGACTCTGGCCACTGTCTCTCTGCGTCTGTACGATTGCGGAAGAATATCAATACCATAGAATCATTTTTGCTCTCAAATACGGGAGGAGTCTTGACACACACTGGTGGCGTAGAATTATTGGGGAAGTGCCTAACAAAATGTAAAAAAGTTAGCGTTCTATTGAGAACTAAAACATTGCACGACTGGATCGCACGTACTTGCTCTTATCTACAGTCACAGCTTCAAATTAAATTTGCAAAACATTAAAGGAACTTCAAAGTTTTTATTCGATTTTTCCGACTTTTGTTTGTTTGACAAAAATTATGTGAAATAGTTTTGAGCGAAAAAATTAAAACGCCATTTTATTTCCTTAGAAAATTTTATAAAGTGTGATTTTGTTTTTAAATTGTAGGAACGGTTTTTAAATAAAACAGTATTTATTTAACAACTTTTTTTAAAAATTCAAAAAAAATTATTCAAGAATGCAAACTTAAACTCAAAAATTACTTACATTTAAAAACATAATAAAAAAAATCAAAAAAAAATAATTAAGAAAATTATTAAAAATACAAAAAAAAAGATTTAGAAAATATTTTAAAATAAAATTACTTAGGCTACCAACATTTTCCTGAATATCAATTTTGATTGAAATCGGATGACCAGTTTTCGAGAAAGTCGAAGAAAAAAAACGATTCTATGGGAGGCACCGCTTATAGCCCACCATCTTGATTTTTTTTCTTAAAACATAACCTACACCTACAATAGTACAATGATTTTTTTCATAAAAATTCTTGGAGCTTTTACTTAACGGTTATATGACAGGTACCGTTAATGTTTAATATCAATATAACCTTACGTTTCAAAATTGAAGACGATTGGC
Source organism: Platycheirus rosarum (assembly GCA_963971375.1). NCBI lineage: Eukaryota > Metazoa > Arthropoda > Insecta > Diptera > Syrphidae > Platycheirus > Platycheirus rosarum. The sequence goes on from OZ020507.1 coordinate 30,212,833, forward strand.
CAAACCGTTTAGGCTGTAGTTTAATATACATCCGTACAGACGGACAGACAGACAGACAGACAGAATTTTAACAGTAACTCAAATATGTTTCTCTATTCTCGTAATGTCATGTCTGATTGTCAGAATTTTTTTCTTACGAATGCATAACTTGCCTATTGTCCCTATAAATCGCAAGTAAATAAAAGGCACGACTGGGTCGCACGTACTTGCTCTTATGTGCTAATCCTTTTTAAGTGCAGGCGTCTTTTTGACAAAGATTTTATTTTAATATTTTTTGTATGACGTGCAACTTCCTTAGAATCGTTTTGGGGTGAAGCTCGAACGAACATGCGTCACGACAAAGGGATAAACACATAAATATATAGGATTGTTAGCTTTTGCAGTTTTTTAGTGTAGTATTATCTTTCCACTTGCTGCTTACTGTTTATAATATAATTTGCTAATAGAAAGATACAAAGGACTTTTTTCAGTTAAATTTTCATTTTGGTATGGAAAAATTTGAACAACTGGCATAAAGATTCGTCGGAATCAGCAGTATGACAATAATGCTAGGTAAAGGGACCTTTATACGTCCCAATATGGGACCAATGGAATTTATAAAGGATTTAGGTACCTATAATAAGGTTGGAAGGAAGGTAGGTACTAAAATTAAGATACGTGTTCCAACTACTGTTAAGCCAGTAGGTATAGAGACAATATTAAAATTTAACACAGTGGTTTTGTTTATTTATAGGAAGGTGTCAACTTTTGTTTTCTCGATTGAAATTTTTGCATTCAGTAGTAATCGAATAGTTTTTTTTTATTTGTTAGTTGTTTTTGTGTGTTTATCAAAGGCTTCCTTATTTATTCTGTGCTTTTATGATGATGAACTTTAAAATACGTAAGTATGTATGTAATGTAGGTTGTCACTTTCTTTTATTTGACTAATGGCTTGGCTAGGGCTTAGCCGAGCAATATGAAATAAAATGTTGGGGAAAAAAATTTATGAATTCAAAAAAACACTATTCATAACGTTTTTTGGAAAAAATGTTGTAAGCCATCTTATTTCTTTTGCTGTTTTCTATTTTATGAATTTTTCATTTCAAAATCGTTCGACCAGTTTTTTCAAAAAATGTTTTTTTTGAAAAACTTTTCGAAAACATATTTTAAATTTTTTTTTAGTATGTCAATTTTAAGAAATCTATAGTTTATACTAGGAGAAAAATTAAAAAAAAAATCTATAGATCCGTTTTCAAAATATTCAAAAAACAAAATATTTTTTTTAAAAAATTATTAAAATTTAAAAAAAAATGTTTTTGAAAATTTTGATAAGCAATATTATTTAAATCATAAAACACTACATATTTTGAAAATTTCATCAAAATCCGTCAATTAGTTAACGAGAAAGTCTGATTTTAAAAAACCGGTCATATGGGAGGTACCGTTATAAAACTTTTTCTGAAAAATCCATTAAAACTAGAAGATAAATTTTGCACAGAAAACATCATTCTGAAAGTTTAATCAAAATCGTAGGAGCCGTTTTCGAGAAAAATAAGTTTTTTAATAAAAGTTATATGGCAGGTACCGTTAGTTTTGGAGCTAGAATGCCAATTCCAAAAACTGTCGGGTAGAGCACTCTAAAAATAATATATACCAAGTTTGAATCAAATCGGCCCAACCGTTTAGGCTGTAGATATCGATACGGACAGACAGACAGACAGACAGACAGACAGACAGACAGACAGACAGACAGACAGACAGACAGACAGACAGACAGACGGACGGAGTTTCCGGACCCACTTTTTTTGAGTTCTCTATCATCGTAATATCATGTTTGATTGTTAGAATTTTTTTTTTTTTTACGAATGCATAACTTGCCTTATAGTCCCTATAATCGCAAGTAAAAATGGAGTTTCATTGAAGACAAGCGATGAAATTGAGGACGAAGAGGAATTCCTCATATTTTTTGCAATGACCGGCAATTCTTTCTACCTTTTAGTAAATTGTATTTTTGGCCCTAATTTTTGGTCATTACTAGTCATAACGGTGTATTCGTTGTTTGAAGTTGTTCTGGTTTTCCTCAGTAAAATTATCTTTGTAACAATTGAAACCTACCCTGATAACCTCTTACAGCTCGAATTATACTATGAATTATCTTTAGTTCTGTCGAAATTTCTCATTTTCGAAAGAATGAGGTTTGTGACAATTATCTGCATTGGAATTTACATCACCTTACCAGTTATGTATATATCCTGAAGAAATTATTGAGTGCTTCCCAAGTTAGCTTTCTCATACTTTCAAATGGATCTCTTATGAGGTCTTTTTTACTCTTAAAATCAACTCAACCGATCTTATCAAAACTCAAATTACAATAAAAATTTCCTTAAATCTGGATTTTATTTTGATAAATTTACAAAAATCCCAATCAAATTATTGGATAAGCAGATCCAATTAAATCCTTGCCCATATATCTCCAAGAGTATGTCTGTATGCTAAATTTCTTTCCTCCCAATGACAATGGACACTGCTCGTTAGCTCTCAGTTCAAAACACACAGTATACAATGCCATTTCAAGTTCAGGACTTGTTCCAATAAAAAGACTATTCACCGGTTTGTTAAGACCATTGTGTGTAAATCGAGCCTTGATAATTGCTCCTTTCTGAAAAAATTTTTTAAAAAAATCCTAAAGTTTGTATCTTAAATAAAATAATAAAAAACCTTAAACTCAACACATACAATTCCCAAATCTACGGTCTTCATATATCCCTTGTAGTCAAGTCGACCTGCCTTCTCCTCTTCATTGAAGTACACCCAATTGTGAAGACCGATAATGTTGCCGTTCTTAACTTCATTCACAAAAACATGTTCGAAACCAGAGCTTCCGAGCTTACCTTGTCCCCGAGAATAGAGGGTGAACCAAATCAACTTAAGAAGTTGTCGTTGGGCTCTTATATCAGCCGATACAATCCCTAGGAAAAAATGGTTATAACAGTTAGACGGCGACAGAAAAGTTGGAATTAACCTTTCTTTTGAAGAAATTGCATTGCAAGACGCATAACATTTGTGGCCATGACAGCGTCGACAAAGTCATCCTGTTCCTTTTCTTCGATGGCAGTTACAACTTCCTCTATGGATGTATCCATATGGTAGTTATCGAAGAGATCCCGCATCTTGGCAATGGTTGGTGACTGCAGGGCTTTTTCCTCAACTTGCAAAAGGCTGCCAAAAATAAAAGTGCTACATCTTAATTCTTACAAAAAGACAATTAAATTCTACGGTTCTGGAGCTTCGTCACCAGTGTCAACGGCACGTGTCTTTCCCTGTATGTTAATAGTTATCTTGCCTAATTGAGAATTTGTCTCTTTGGCGAATAAAGCCTCGGAAAGCTGTACAATTTCATCGTCTGTTGCCAGCGCTGGTAAATTTGGTGATCCAGGTGCGCTGGCTGCCATTCTGGCTGAAAATTTAGGTATGATTGGCGTATGGTTATTACTGGATGAATTACTTACCATGAGGGAATTCATATGATGAGCCATAGCTAGGATTGTATCCATATGGATGGTGATCTGGTAATAAATAGTATGGCAATGGTTCTGGTTCAATTTTCGGGAGTCCATAGGGGTAGTAGTATGACCCGAATTGTCCATAGTCGGGTGAATGACCATAGTTGGAAACAGCATGTGTTGTTGGTGGCGACCTAAATTGGCCTACAAAGCGTCGAAAGTAACCAGGGTCTTCTTCGTTCTCATTGAAACTGTCTGTGAAAGTGGTTTTGTCATATTTTTGTGTATAAAATTGAACAAACAAACATCAAAACTTACCTGCTTTCTGACAGTGACATAACACTAACACAATGGAAACAGTAAAGACAAACGTTAATTTCATGTCAATTAATTTAAAGAATGTTTACACAAGTGTCGCTGGTTAAGCCAATTAAAAATACGATCGTTTTAATGGACCGTATCTATTGAACTACAAAGCTTAACTAAAAACTCTGCCAAATTCTATCTATTGAACTACAAAGCTTAACTAAAAACTCTGCCAAATTTGTCTAATATTTCAATTGGCAAGCCAGCAAACAATTGAAAGTTTATTTTTGAAATAAATATCTGGAAACATCTGTTTTTTTTTTAAATATTAAAATTAAATAAACATTTTACACTCTCTACGTTTAGGACTTCTTTTTCCAGCCTCTGGGATTTTGGGATATTAAATCAAAGCTTATGTTGTGGTACCTTAATTATCTTGAAGACCCCTTCAAGTATTTTCATCATTGTATATACATTTTCTATGCAGTGTATATACAAAGATTTTCATAAGAATATGACAAAGAATAGATCATAACTTTCAATCAAAAACCGTTTGGAAAGAACCATATGCGAACTTAATATTTGTTGACATTTTTCCATCGATTGATTCAAACCAAGTTGTGGGACGGTTTAGTACAAAATGTTAGTTTTTTTATTAAAAGATAACTTATTAAAATAATATTTCAGTGAATAAGCCTGAAGTTTAAAAAATTCAAATTATTTAAGACATTTTACCTTTAAGAAAAAAAATATCATCATTGTGAATGTGTAAAACTTGGTAACCATTCCCAAACAGTTGCTAAATTATTTATGGTTAGTGTACATGCTCTCTTAAATGTTCTAGTCCACCTTTCAACCATTCGGAACTCATATAGCAAATGTTACAACCTTTTTTCATTGTTTGAAAGTATTCAAAATACTGGGATTTAAATAAACTGATAAATTAAAGCTTCTGAAAGCATTATCAGAGGGTAGTTCATAAAAAGATATTAAATTAAATAAATTTTGTATTAGACCCGATTTGGGCGCAAAAAAATTGTATGCCAAGTCAAAGTTCACAAATATTTTTTTTTTGGATTTTTATGCGAAACGGTATGATCAAATTAGCTGAGACAAAATGTAGACCATGCAATTTTCTACAAAAATACCGTTATAATTTTTACTTGCGTTTATAGGTACTATAAGCATTGTATATACATTCTTTATAGTACTCTCATGGTGTCATTTTTCGTCTAGCCATCTTCCTGGTTGATTCGGAACTAACTCTAAATAGTAGAGATGAGAACATTTCCCTATATTTTAACAGTATTTCACACGCTTTTGTTATATGTTTTTATTCTATATCCACCCCAATTGAAGCTCCATGATAGTATTATATTCAGTGTATATACAAAGCTATAACGCAAGTTATGGATTCGTGCAAAAAAATTCGAACAATCAAACATGACATAAAAGTGGGTCCGGAAATTCCGTACGTCTATCTGTCTGTTCGCACCTCTACAGCCTAAACGGATGGGCTGGTTTGCTTCAAACTTGGTATTTAGTATATATTTGGTAGTATTTCAAGGGGTATTATTCATTTTTGCTCTAGGCGAAAAATAACGGTACCTGCCATACAATCTTTAACAAAAAGTTTGATTTTCTCGAAAACAGTTCCAACGATTTTGATAAAACTTTCAGAGTGCTGTTTTCTTACAACAATACATCTTTCCATTAGAATGAATTTTTCGAAATTTGTTCTATAACGGTACCTTTCATATCTCTAACCGGTTTTTTCAAATGCGGTTTATGATTCAATTAATATTGCATTTCAAAATTTTTAAAAACATTTTTTTCGATGTTTTAAATTTTCTAAAAAAAATGATTTTTGAAATATTTTGAAAACGGGTTGATTGAATTTTTTTTAAATAATTTTCTTGGATGAAAACTACAGATTTCCTAATAATGACACACTAGAATTTAAAATATTTTTTCGAAAGGTTTTTTTTAAAAAAAAACGACTTTTTAAAAAAACTTGTCATGATTTTCATTTATTTTTTTCGTCGATAGACATTTAGTTATCAAATTTTATTGCATACTTAGTTTTTCCGAGAAAACTCTTAAGCTAATTACAAAAATGAAAGAATTTTCGAAAAAAATAATAATTTTTTTTTATTTTAATACATACAAACATTATGCAGCCACTAAGCAATTATCTAGCATAAGAACAAATTTGTGCGACTCAGTCGTGCATAATCAAAAATGTTCTAACCCATCGATCCGCTGGAGTTCCACAAGGTCCCAAGTTGGGCCCCATACGATTCAAGATTTACACAGCTGACCAACCTACCAACATCCCAGGGACCAAAATGAAGCTATATGCTGATGACCCCTTAAATAAACGCAGCCAGGAGAGTTGAAGATCACATTAGAAACTTGTGGGACTACCTTAAATGGGGACTATAGATAAATAGCGATAAGAGCGGGCTTATCTGCTTCAGAACCCCAACAACAGCAACAAGAGGTCGAAGAGGTCTCACATCACGCTGTGATAATATCAGTATCAAACTTAGTATTAAGAACGAAAACAACAGCAAAATACCCTGGAGTAAATTTCACTAACCGCTTCAAATTCAACAAGAACGCTTCGTTTATGCTTAAGAGAGCCAACTTCTCCCTACATCTGGTCCACCCGCTTCTTAGGAGAAGAAACGGACTAAGCACAAGTACTAAGCTCCTCATCTATTAACAGCTTATCCGTCCAGATCTGACGTACGCTTGTCCTATTTGGTTCACCATATCACCAACATATGTAGTGCCCCGTGGCTTAGTGGTTAGTGTGTCGGACTGCTAAGCGAAAGAACCTGGGTTCAAATCCAGCTCATAGCCACCTTTTTTTCTGGGGTACTGCCTCTTGCGAGGAACTGACAAAACCTCCAAGAGTAAAATTTGTCTCGAAAAAGTGCATCTCATGTAGCCGTTCGGACTCGGCGGTAAACTGTAGGTCCCTTCCATTCTTGCAGAGTAACAACACACACACAGGAATGGTTGAGAGTATAAGTCACTAGGCCTTGGCTCCTTAAGGAGCTGTCGCGCCAATAAATTTATTTATTTATTTATTTATCACCAACATATATGAAGAAGATCGAAGTTTTTGAAAGGAAGATCCTTCGTATCTGTACAGGTCTACACCGAAACCCCATTACAAGAAAATATGTCCCAAACAAAAAGCTGTATGAAGACACCAAACTGATCCCAATAAACCAGTTTATGACACAGATCTCCAAAAAGATTTTAAGGAACTTGGAGGACCACCCCTACTTGGAAATCCAGCAACTACTCCAGCAACAACTAGAGCCCAACCATCTATACCTCAACATTCGAGCCATCACAGATGACCGATTCGAGGATATAATGAACAACGATGGAGCCCCGTTCTACGAGAGAACCAGCAATGGATACCACAGAGGATAAACAATACCGCATCCTAACCCCAATTTTTAAAACCAAAGACAGTTATTATAATTAAGAATTTCAATTAAAAGATTATGCAAACGAAAATATGATATAAGTACAAATATAGCATTGTAAAGAGTCATCTGAAGTACGTCGGGTCCCTGTTGTTGAGCCGACATGATTTATTTTAGTTATAAGTTAGTTTAAGGTCAATTGTACATACATTTTAACGAATATAATAAAATAATCTAAATTATACTTGTCAATTCAGCTTGTTAGCTAACTCAAATAACATGAAATGTGTCTCTATAAATAAATCTTTTCATTGTGAATAGTTTAAAGTCGGTTAATGTATTAGCTTTTTTTACATTTGTACTACTTTTTATTAAAGTTCCAAACACATTTTAGCAAATGTTTCAACCTACATTCTTATTTTTTAATTTTCAAAATACTGGCATTGCATCAAAACTGGAGGAGCAAAACCACAGGGTGATTCTTTAATTAAACAATTTTTTTTAAGAATCTGTGAAATTATTGTATTTGCCTCAAACTCTTGAAAGTTGCGCCTATGTTAGCTTTTGTTAGAATGGTAAGTTTACTTTCATTTTCCACTCCGTGGTAGCTATTTGATGCAAAGTTTTATTAAAAAAGCCACTCCGGTGACTAGCAAAGTAAAGCAACAGATTAGTCGAAATCTAAGTGTGGCGATTTTGAACTTTGGAAGTATGAACGGTCGAAGCTTTGAAGTGGAATATATGATGAAAAGAAAAGGAATAGACAAATCTTAAGCATTAAGCGTCCAAGAAACAAAATGGCGAAACACTGGAAACAGAGTTAAATTCTTAGTTTTTAATAAAATGGCATAAAAGATGTTCTTTACTTCGGAGAGAACAGGCATTGTATATATAGTATTTTAAAGGATGTCATTTAGCTTCTGCTTCTGGCTATCTTCACGACTAATCAATAACTAACTCTTAATAGTGGAGACGAGAACATTTACCGACACGAAATACACTTTTGTGCTTGGTTCTTATTCTATATTCAAACCAATTTGGCGATTTCAGCGCCACTGATTGCGGACCGTGCAGCAATTAAAAAATGCTGCTTAATAAAACTATAAATAAACTATAGGCAGTGTATATACAATGGAACAAGGAACATTCTTGCGGAGGAATTACTTGACAACTACTTTACTATTACTTATGCTTATGGATGTTAATCAGCGGCAAATATCATTTGGAGTAAACTTCCAAAACCACTTTAAAAACATCACGCAGGATGAGCTTCTGTTTCGGGCTGGAATTTGAATGAACATGTTCGAAGGCTTGATGAGGACTATAAGGAGTACAATGGTGGTATTGGACACGGAACCAGGCAACTTCCTGGCGAAAACATCCTAATCATGTGTAGACCAAAAGGTTCTACTACGAACACCTCTGCTGAAAGAACATTGCCTCCACACTTTTATCAATATCAACCCGTCCCTATTGGAAAACCCTTCAGTATAGAATGTCCTTACTCAACAAAAAAAAATCATATCCAATTAGAACTCATCTATTACTTTGAACGAGGATTGTTAATGTGCAATGCCAATCAAACAATAACATTTCAATCTTGAACTATTCTCTTATTAAAGACTGGAAAACAAGTAACAGAATCAGAAAGATTCCTTTCATCCTTGAGTCCCAAGAGGTCACTTAAATGTCCAATTGCTCATATATTCCATGGCGGTAAGTAAATATATGTTAACGAATTTATTTTGTCTCCCTTAGCCAGACATCAATAAATTTACATGAAACCAATCAATCATCTTGGAACTCTTCCAACTCTGCATTGCCTCCTTCAAGGATGAGAGGACGATAGGCTAACCATTTTTAGTCAGAAAAAAAAGAAGAAGGTTGGCTGTTCAGTCCAGTTGTGACACTGACAAACAACTGCCATGCCCCGCGTCTCGACGGTGGATGGATGTTACTAAAAATGTTGAGTGGGCAACCAACCCATCACCCTTGGCTGATTTTGGCCTCCAAGGACTTGCACACCAAATTGAGGGCGCAACGTCTTTTCACTTTTCATTTGGGATTTGGCATCTTGTCAGAGGGTGTCCAAATTCAGATTAGCATCCTTCCAGGGCTCGAATTCAGCATGAGCATGCATAATGTATTCCATTCGTCCTGGCAGCGGGATTGGAGCAGCCAAGCAGAACGTGGACAGATATCCTGCAACCATTTGTCATGCCTTTTGTTGTGTGTGTTTGATTGTGTGGTGGTGTAGTTGGAGGAGCACTTTAACAGCCTTAGGGAGCTGTAAGTAAAAATTTGATTTAGTCACTTTGTTATGTTTTTGGTTTTTTTTTTTTTTTTTGAGAAGACCAGGATGGATGTCCTGTCCAGATGCAAAGTGGCGTGTAATTTGCGTAGGACTCGTTTGATTGATTGAATTTTAAACGATTTTCAATATAGACTGGGATACCGGAAATATGTTTTATATAAAAGAAATAGGGACTTGGCACAAGTGTGTGTTCCAATTACTGTTCAAGGACATTCTTATCAGTACAATTCACAGAATCAAGTCATCCTTTGCTGGCCAATTCCAAACGGATGTTTCATAGAAGATAAGACGAAATTAGTTGACGATTGTTTATTCAGGTTTATAACATTTTGTTTGACTTAAGCGAGAAGACGAAGTCCTTTTTTTAGCAAAAGCACACACCACTCCTGTAAGGACTTTCGAGTTTGAAGAAAAAATCTATTGGATATAGCTATACATAAATAGGTATGTATATGTATTCAATTGAATTCCTTAGCACGAAAGCCAAGGAATGTAAAAATTAAGAAAAGGACTTCCATAGACGGATAAGGAACTATATATGGATCTGGCATTAGGCATTTGGACAAAAAAAATACCAACCAATACCAAGAACTTGACAATTTACAAAAGAGCAACCTGACTTTCAAAAAAAGAATGTAAGGATCCAATTTAATTGGATATGTGAATGTGTTTTTTTTTCGATTCTTTGATTTGTTCCTTGGCACGTGTCCTTTTTTTTAAATTGACTTTTTAGCCACATGACTGGCTTAAATGTATAAAACGCCCCGTGTGCGTGTTTTTTGGAGTATTTTATATTGTGTTAAAGAAAAGAAGGATCTTTGGGAATAATATTCCTAAAAGCACTGAAGGGAGGTGGTTATCCTGTTGAAATGTCAAAGAAAGGTAATTTAAGGCAGTACAAGTTAGTTTTAAAACTCTTAAGAAGGAGGAAGGTAAAGATTAAAGCAATGAACTAATTTCTTATTTAATTATTGCAATTATTGTTCAGAATAACAAGTTCCTGAGGGGGTAGCATCTACATTTGTGGGGCACCTTAAGTTTCACATATGCATGTTTGTTTATACTGCTAATAATTCCACCTCAGCAAAAGAATGTCTATTTCTAGATCAACTATCTGATTCACGCCTTTGCCAAGTTAGTGGTATCCCTGGTCTTTTACTAAACGCTTGAGATATCATCGATTTTTTTTATTCGGCCTTTTGACGCCATTATGTATGGAATGTCATGGATGACCATGCCCTCGAATTGCTAGTGCAAAATTTACAATGTGGCGTGAGCTGTGTGGCACTAAGCGCCGTCCTGTTGAAACCACATGTCGTCGGTGTCCATATCATCCAATTCAGGCCAAAATAATTTGGTAATCATCGAAGAAGAAAGACAGAAATATATTTCTCTCTCATTCAATACCGATATTCAAATAATCCAATCCACTCTTATCTTATTGTCAATAAGTTAAATCAACTTAATAATGAATTTCTCCCGCGTCTTGATGGTCTCCCCGCAATTTTCAGATCTACCCTCTTCAATCAATTTTTAACTACCTCCGGGGTCTCTTCTTTTTATCCTCAATATTAACGATTCGCCTTTTTAGGAGAGGCCGGGAGGCATGACATGAATATATTAGCTTATTAGCTTTTGAATATAAGTTTAAAATATCCTTCAAGCTCTAAACTCTTAACTGTTACGGAAACTGCAAACTTTGCTCTTCCTGGTTTTAATAGTAAACTGGCAATTGGCTAAAATCTATACACTTAAATAAAAATGAAATGTTCCTTTTTTAATATCAAAATAACAGCTACTTATAAGATTCAAATGAAGGTATATACAGTAGGTACTTATAAAAAAAAAACACAATTTTTAAAATTTTTATCTGTCTTTCTGCCTGTTTGTCTGTTTTTCTGTCTGTTTTTCTGTCTGTTTGTTCCGAGTAATCTCGGGAACGACTGTACCGATTTTGACGGTACTTTTTCTGGCAGATTACTAATGTTGTAAGGAGTAACTTTAAATTGCCCACTGAGTGGCACTGAGGTGTTTTTTTTTGGAAAATTCTTATTTATTCTGATATTGTAAGGAGTAAGTAAGGCTGTTTTCATTATCCCTAGGTGACGCTGGAGGTTTTTTTTTTTGAAATATTCTTATTTATGCCCTGATTTTGACGGGACTTTCACAGGCAGATAACTGATGCTGTGAGGTGTAACTAGGCTATTTAACTACCCGTTGGTGCTGCTGGGATCGTTTCACAAGCAGATAACTTATTTTGTAAGAAATAACTAAGGCCGTTTTGATTACAGGAGACCCCACGCTGGTGCATTTTTTGAAAATGTATGGTATACCCGAGCAACGCCGGGTGGGTAGGCTAGTATATTCTAATGTCTAAATTACTTATTACAAATACCCAAATACTTTCCAAAATAATACTTTTTTCTTGCAATGATATCACATTCGTCAACATTCATTAGTCATTGTCAAAATCTTCTACAATTGTCTTTCAGCATTATACGCATTAGGCTAAATTAACTATCGCTACTATTCAGTTCATTGATGAAATTAGTCTCCCGTCATCATTATCGGTCTCACATTGTAATCAAACAAAACACTTTTTTCCTCTTCACCTCCAATCCAAACCCCACAATTCCATCCCTAAGACTCCGCCAAACCATTAAACCATTCATCACTCAAAAAATTCTTTTGTTCTCCAGCTTCCAGCCAATCCTTCATTCCATATCTTCTACAACCCTTTCCCTCAACCAACCACAAAGTCATTGCCATCTCTGCCAATCTAATAATCATGCATTCAGAAACAATATACCGTTGAGCTCTAATGCAAAACTTCATTGTCAATCTACAGGGTTGGGAGGCAAGCCAACAAGACGAAGTAAAAGAAAATCATCAACCCTTCAATTTCCATAGTTCTTTCTGCTTGGCTTCCAATTACCAAACAATGCCGGTCAGTCCACCTCCATTCCAGCCAGCTCGGCCACGGTTTGCAATTAACTCACACTATAAGGGGTCTCGAAACCCCCTTCGCCACATAATAAATTAGATTTCATCAACCCTTTGGAGATTAAAAACTTTTTACCCAAACCCTTCAGTTTTACTGTATGTATGGAGTCGTTTGTTGAGTTGAGCCACTTTTTGGATGCAAAAAGGATTGATCATCAATCCTTGGCGGACACAAACACATATACTGCTTTGTTTACAGGCTAATGCTTTCAGGATATCAGAGGCGACTCAATGGACGAAAGGTTTAATTTTTTTGCACCGTGCGCCATGCCGCACCAATGACCTTTGTTGGGAAATTCATAATGGTGTTGAATGTCATCAATCATAATTGCGTTGTGATGAGTCACACAGTGGTTACAAGAAAAATCGCTTAGCATTATTTTATGCTGCGGGAGTATTGATGTTAATAAATGATCCTTGATGGAACGTGTTTAGTTTCCAATTACTAAAACATTAGTTTTGCCTTTTTTGTTTGACTGAAGGGGTGGAGATTATTTTAACCCTTCCTTAGAAATATGATTAAACAAATTGAACTAACTTTCCCGCATATTTTGGTGGACCACCATGAATCACAAAGCGCTTATATTTTCAAAACCATATTCTTTGAATTTAGCTACGAAGTGTTCGAGGTTACTCGGTCTTAGCGTCGAATAAAATTTGAAAAATATTAAGGGAATTTCAAAGTTTTTATTACATTTTTATGACTTTTGATTGTTTGAAAAAAGTACGGAAAGAAGTTTTCAGTGAAAAAATTTAAAACGTTTTTTTATTTCTTTAGAAAATGTGAAAAAGTGTAATTTTTGTTTTTTTTTTTAATCGTAGGAACGGTTTTTATTTAACAATATTTTTGAAAAAAATTATTCAAGAATGCAAACTTAAACACAAATATTACTAACATTTAAAAACAAAACTAAGAAAAAAATTCAAACATCCATTTTCAAAATATCGATTTTTCATAAACAAGAATATTAGAAAAAGAAAAAAAAAATTATTCGAAAATATTTTTAGCCGAATTGGTTTGGCTATCTACATCTTCCTGAATATTTTATTGTAATCGGTTAAGCAGCACCGTTATAGAACAAATTTCGAAAGTTTTATCAAAATCGTTACAGCCGTTTTCGAGAAAATCAAACTTTTTGTTAAAGATTGTATGGCAGGTACCGTTATTTTTCGACCAAGAGCAAAAATGAAAAGCATCTCCTGAGATACTACCAAATAAATGCTAAATACCAAGTTTGAAGCAAATCGGCACATCCGTTTAGGCTGCAAAGTTGACAGAAAAACGATCGGAAATTTCGGACACACTTTTTTCGACTTCTCTATCATCTTAATGTCATGTTTAAATTTTTTTTTGCTCGAATCCATAACTTGCCTTATAGTATCTATAATCGCCAGTAAAAATGGGCACGACTGGGCACAACGTACTTGCCCTTATGTGCCTAATTAGAAGGCAAGATCTTTGCAAGCAACATTTACATAGAAATATAACTTATAAAAAGTGCCAAAATCCCAACACTTGCCTGTTTTTAGTAAAATTGGAGTACGCCATCACACGTCTTAAGCAATAATAATTAATCTATGAAAAAAGTATTTCGAAAATTGTAGGACGGATTTTGGTCAAATCCTGTTTATTGTTTTTAGTTAAAAAAAAAATTAAGATTTTGTTATGCATGCAGTTTCCTAGAGTTTTCAAATTTAAAATTTCAAAAATTATAAGTAGAAGAAATATTAAAAAATTTTGGCGTGCAGAAATAATTTGGCTATCTAGATCTTTTCATGTATAAAATCTAATAGAAATCCAATGAACCTTTACCGAGAAAGTCGAAAATTAAGAAAACTGTTATATGAAAGGTACTCCGAAGGCCGTTTTGTTCACAATTGTTCAACTGGCTAGTAAATCCAAAGTTAGCCAACTTGGGAATTGATCTCAACTCCCGAGTTAAACAGCAAGTCGAAAATTGGTTTTGTTCACTATTTAAACTCCTCAGTTGGCCTCAGGTTGGCCAATTTGCGGTTTCGAAAAATTCCCTGGGATATTTGTGAGAGATAACAGATAATATGTCAAACTTAACTTTTGGATTGGTTTTTTGTTGGGCCTTGTTTACATGATTCCTATTTTCAATTGTTTTTAATTTTTTTTTTTTTGACAAAAATGTTAAGGGGTGTAGAAAAGTAGGAGAAATGAAGTATCGAATAAAAAAATGAAAAATTCAAGATTTTTTTAGCTTTGAGTTTTGACGTTTCTCGTTTGAGAAAGAAAATGCAATACACAGACTGAAAAAAAGATATTTTAAATTGAAAACAATTCCCAATCATGTTTTTTAGTGGTAATTGTTGAATTCAACTCAACATAAAATTTAATAAATTAATAAAAACCTTTATTTTCCGAAGACTCGAACAGCTTCTGCTAGCAGCGCTTAAATTTTACTGTTCAGGAATATTTAATTTTATTTTAATAGCACATTTTTATAACTTAATATAACTTATTTTTAATTTAAGATTCAATGGCAATTTGATTGCTTTATAAAAATGCCTTATATTTTGAGAACTTCCGATTCAAAGTCTACATTTAGTCCAGGCAAAATAATTTAATTACAAGAAAAATCCATGAAATTTCCATTTTTGCAGGAATGTGTAGGGAGGGGTCCCCCTACACGTAATAAAAAATCCCCGTCAATCCCACGGTTGCCCCGCATATCTCGAAAACGGTTCCGAAGGAATAATGAAGCTGATAAAATTTCCTAAAATTTAATGACACTATTTATAAAAAGAAAGAACCGTTTTTGAGATATACTATTTGAAAAATGGAATTTTTTTCAAGAAAAAAATAATTTTGAAAAACTTGTTGTTCTAATTCCTTATCAATTTTTTTAATCAAAAAGTTGAGAAGCGATAAGTTGTAGAGAATCTAATTTACCTACAAAAATATATGCATAAGTGTTAATTTATCTTATGGTAAATGTCAAAACTTAGCCATACAATAACAAAACTTATATTTCCCAATAATTACTTTTTAGGCCAGTAGCGTTAGACAAAAAATATCACACAAATCGGAAATAATTCAGACAAAAGAATTTCTTGCTGCAATAACTAACGAAATTCTAAGTTTTGGCCCTCGACGGAACTGTGCTAAAGGCAGGGCGGGGTAAAATATACCCCCAAAAGGGGTATTTTTGTGATTTTTCGATTGTATGTCCGAAACTAATCAATATTTTCAAAAAATGCTCTAAATAAACTCTTTATTATAAGAATAGTGCATATAAAAGTTGTAGAATTGAAGTCTGCGTCCTTGAAAATGAAAGCTAGGCGTAAAGCGCGGCTTTAGTGGTGACTCCGATACCGACAGCACTGACGGCTGAGAAGCTATTAGCAATTAATAGGGAGAGATTCGGGGCGAACCAAGAACCTTCCCGGTGAACTCATTTTACTCCTGGAGGTACAATAATTATTTTTTCTCACCTTATTTCTGGTGTATGGATAGCAGGTGTGCGGGTAGCTGGATTCAATACTTTTCTGACAGTGCAAGAATCACTCACGTAGGATGTCAAAATAACGAGATATAGTCAAGCATTTGTCCAGCCTGTCCCTAAGAAAGGTGGTCCATCCTCCTCCTCCTCCTACCGACCCATAGCACTAACATCACTTCTTTCTAAGGTCATGGAAACGCTGATTAACCGTCAGCTTAAGGAATATCTCGAAGATCGAAAGCTTCTCCATGACCGTCAAAATGGCTTTCGCAGCAACCGTTCCACTGGTGATCTGATGGCATATCTCACCGAATAGTGCAACAAATCTTTATATCGCTTTGGTGAAAGTAAGATTATTGCTCTTGATATCTCCAAGGCATTTGATAGAGTTTGGCATGAAGCTCTCTTATCGAAAATGCGTGCTATGTTGTTCGTTGGATTAGAAGCTATCTTCTGGTCCGTTAAATACAAGTTGTATCGGACGGATTCAAGTCTGATTCCCACAAAATAAATGCTGGTGTGCCCCAGGGCTCTGTTCTGTCTCCGACTCTTTTCCTCATTTTTATAAATGATTTTCTGTCTGTTACTTCTAGTACGACTCTACCCTCAGCTTTTCATATCCTTCCTTCGACTTCGGACGTACAATTGCAACGGTACCGTATGTCAAGCTCATTAAACTCCAATTTATACAGCATTGTCAAATGGGGTAATAGGAATTGCGTGGAGTTTAATGCTTCGAAAACTCAATGCTGTCTTCTGTTGTTAAAGTTTAACCATGTCCATGAATGGCACTTGCATCGAAGAAACCGAAAAGCTCTCAGTTCTCGGTATGTGTGTCAACGACTACCTCCGTTGTAACAACCATATATTTGGACTCGCTAAAAATGCTGCTAAGTGCTTAGGTTTTCTGTATCGGTATAAGAAGTATTTTTCCCCATCTGATCTGGCTACAATTTATAAATCGTTTATACGCCTTAAACTCGAGTATAACTCCCACCTCTGGGCAGGTGCTTCGCAAACATCGCTTCACCTGCTTCATAGAAAACAAAATCGAGCGTTTATATTGATAGGAAATAGAACTGCCGCTGAAAAAATTGCCCCTCTCGAACACCGACGCAATGTTTAATGTCTTTCCTTATTTTATCGTTTCTTTTACAAAAAATGTTCACTCGAAGTAGCCAGTTGCATTCCTCCCCTTAAAAGTTTCTCCCGTAATACTCGTCTCGCAAGGAATGCTCATCAGTTCACCCTTGAGCCTAATTTCGGACGTACCGTGAAATATAGGGATTCTTTTTTTAGCCGAACGACACGAATCTGGAATAGTTTACCCGGCGGGATTTTCCCTTGCCATTTTGATCTGCAAACATTCAAAACCAATGTTAATCGGCACCTCCTATCTCTCCCCTCCCTATCTTCGTAATGCCCGCGCAGTGTGTTCTACATTAAAAGGGAAACACATAATCCCTTGTGCGCGCGTTAATTATAAAAAAAAAAAAAAAAAAAAAAAGGTGCTTCGCAAACATCGCTTCACCTGCTTCATAGAAAACAAAATCGAGCGTTTATATTGATAGGAAATACTCGTCTCACAAGGAATGCTCATCAGTTAATCCTTGAGTCCAACTTCGTACGTACCGTGAAATATAGGGATTCTTTTTTAGCCGAACAACACGAATTTGGAATAGTTTACCCGGCGAGATTTTTCCTTGCCATTTTGATCTGTAAACATTCAAAACCAATGTTAATCGACACCTCCTATCTCTCCCCTCCCTATCTTTCCGCACAGTGTGTTCTACATTAAAAAGAAAACAAATAGTCCCTTGTTCGCGCGTTAATTATATATAAACAAAATGTAGACAATTTATGTTTTCGAGTGGGGAATTTTGTTGCATTTGGTTATGCTTTTTTCAAAAGCACCTCTAGTTTTCAAATAATACAAAAAAAATACCTGCTTTACGCCCCTAAAAAGTGTTGCTCCGCTCCAAATTTAGGGTTCTTTTAATGAAATATTTAGGAACTAGGACGTAAAATTATATAACAGCTCTACACCGAAATTCAGCTTAATGATTATATTGGAATCAGTTTCAAACCAATGATGATCTACATTTGAACTTACTAAGACTTTCTTGGAAACCTAGAAAAACGTACAATTTTAAAAATGTCGTTTGCCTTGATGCTAAACGAGCTTTTCGAAATAAATGGCTTACAACATATCCGTTGTTAGACTATTCAGCTATAGCAAAGGGACCTCTATGTAGGATATTTGTTTTATTTAATCCCCGCGGTCTACAACGACAGTTTATAGTTTCTTCTTGCCTCAAATATCAAAAGTTCAATGAAGCTGCACAGTCCCATGGGAATGCGACAAGTAACAGTCATTTTGACGCACTGGCTTCGTCAAATTCATTTGAAAAAATCATGGATAGAAAGCGTTCATGAATCTAGAAATGTGGCATATCACAAAGAAGTTGAAGCAAATCGTTTAAAATTTCGATCTATCGTATCAACTATTTTATTTGTCGGACATGACCTTCCACTTCGTGGGAAAGCGAACAAGGCTTCTGTTTTTACAGACCTGCTACATTGTCGACCTAACTCGGGAAACGAGATTTTGAAGTATCATTTAAAATCAGGAGCAAAAAATTCCTTATACATATCGCATCAAATTCGAAACGAATTGATTGAAATTTGTTCCGATGTTCTGAAAAGCAAAATAATTGAGGAGGTGAAACATTCTTCGGCTTTTTCGGTTTTGGCTGATGAGACTGCTGATATTAGTGGAACAGAGCATTTATCGATTGGTGTACGCTATCTACGTTCTGATAAGGATGATAAAAAAACCAATGGTTTTTGACCATCGGATATGTATCGTTAAAAGAATTGAATCAAAAGCCATTTCGGAAATTATTATTCGCTTCCTGCAAGATTGCAATTTTGATTTAAATAAACTTGTTGCCCAAGGATACGATGATGATGTATCGCAATGGCAGGTCATATAGAAAATAGGATATAGGTGGTATTCGGAAAATTATTAACGATAAATATCCTTCAGCACTATTTTTTCATTGTGCAAGCCATGTATTGAATATTGTCGTTAATTACATTAATAATAAATAATAAATTTAGTTTTAGAAAAACTTTTGCAGGACGCATCGAACTCTTAAACGAAAACCGATTGCAACTACTTCAACATACATTGTGACACTTTTAGTAATTGCTGTCTATACTGGCAAACTTGAACCCGTGTGCAATCAGTTACAAGAAGTAAATATGAATAAAGAGGCAATACGCGATCACGTAAATAAATAACCTGATGTGTTTCAATTTCACCGAAATAATTCCTCTATGTAGTTTACGGTAACTTTCGAGAAAGCTCGAAAAATTTGCCATAAACTCGATGTTGAATTTAATCGTCCTCGAGTAGTGGCAAGACAGACTTATAGATCAAATCAACTATCTGGAATGTAGGAGAATTTTTTAGAATATCTATATTTATTCTATACTTAGATTTAATTTTTTCTTCATTAAAAAATCAATTTCTACAAAATTTCGGCATCTCCGGACCTCTACGGAGGTCTTCTACATAATCTTATTGCTGAGGCTACCACATGGTACCCGACGATGAAGATGAAGACAAATGAAGCAAATAATGCCGTTATAAATGAATCTGTTGTTGAATACACATATATAATTGCTGAAGCCACAAAATTGGTTTAACAATTCCAGCAACAACATCTGGGATTGAATTCATTTAGCACGTTAAGATGTGTGGATCCGCTCATCTTTGGGAGACGCAAGACTAAGCGGCCTGTGTATACTCAGTATTCACAGGAAAAGAGTAGAAGAGGACCATGAATTTATTGACAAGGTGATTAACACTTTGGACAGCAACCTTCAGTTTCTATTCCAATAAAGAATAAAAAAAGAGTTGGTTGTATGTAAAGTCGGTTTACGGACGATAATTTTACGTGATAACATCATAAGAAAACATTGATGTCAGCAACACCAACATACAGCGCGTTTACTCACACCCACGAACAATCTCGTTAAATCCACACACACACACACACCCCATTATTACATTTACTTTCCACTTCAACAAAACTCCGCCTATTTTGTATTTCTTTTTCTCTTCTTGTACTTTTTGAATTTGAGTGGAATTATTTTGGAAATTCGCGCCTGTTCTGTTTTCATGTTCGCCTGGTGCTTGTGATCGATTTTGGTTGAAAGAACCACAGTATAGCGGTTAGCATGAGTCATGAGTCTTATCAGCATGAGTATGTTATTTCTTACGTGTAGCCTGCCATCGATTTATAAGAGGTTATCACGTCGAAAAACCTATGTATTTTCTTTCCTTTATTCAATGGGGATGGAAGTGCACCCTCTTGCACCTTCTGCCGGCGTCCATGTATATTTAGGAATTCTAAACTTGCCTTATAGTACCCATAATCGCAAGACCTACCAGTTTTGAGTTTGCTAACAACTAGAATCATACCGTAATATATTATAACATCGGATATGAAAGATATAGATTCACTTAAAGTTCTAAGCAAACTTTTAAGTTTGGGTGGCTTTAAAATAACATTTTACCATAATATCCTCGGGCGCCTGACATCACATAAAAATGAAAACATTATCTACTTCTGCGTTCCCTATTATCATTCGGCAACTGTTTTTTTTTATATTTTCACGAAACCCAGAAAAAGTACATGTTCATGTACCTGGAATGTTAATTTTTTAGCTCTGTAAACGGGGAGGGTTGTGTATTGGGTGATGGGGTCTTCAGGACCTGTTGGGTTGGAATACAATGTATACTCAAATATATTCTGCCAAATCATTGAATTGTGTGTTTATTTGCTGCTACTAGGTCCTTCCGCACACCCCCAGCGACCATATCCGTCATCCCATGGAAGGGGCAGCTTTTTTGCAATAAAATTTGGCAAGCAAAGTTTTTTTTTATCTATTATTCGCCGGGTTTGTTTGCGTTAGAGTCACACACACACACAATAAGACAGAATAACGACGATGACAGTTGAAATGTATTCAATTCCAATGCTTGGACAGGACAAACGGAACATCCTTTATTTATACAAAAATAAATGAAAATACTAAAGAATCAATGTGAAATATATAATGTAGTATGAAGAGATGTCCTAGAGTCGGTGGACTATCTGAATGGATGATGGGATCTAAGTTACATTTTGTGTTCGGTTTTTGTGTACACACGGTGTAGTTGTTTATTTTACGAGGGTGCCTCTGCCTCGCCCGCCATTAGTCTGATTGAATTTATTTAGTTTGAATTTTCAGTTCATTGTTTCTTGTTTTTTTTTGTGTATCGTACCTACCTACGTATGCCTTACGACTCAAAACGGATGTGGATGGATGTGGCAGGAAGTCCTTGTTTTGAATTTTATATGAAAATGCTAAGTTTATTATACAAAGTTGTGGTTACAACCAATCATGAGTTGTTATGTCAATTAATCTGAAAAACTTTAAAAAAAGCAGATACAAAAAAACTGTTTTGTAGAAAAAAATTAATTTTTTTACATCCACTAATGCTTAATCCTTTTTTCGATAGTGATATTGAAAGCAGTGCTGAAATGATCACAAATGTTATATTTCTAAGGATGCGTTAACTTATTCCTAACAGAGTCAAAAGTGTCAAAATAGAAAGAAAAGTCCTGGTTTAACTTGGAGTGTAAAGAAGCTATCAGGCTTAGAGAAGTAATATTTCCATCTTAGAAAGCCAACCTAACAGAGAAAAATCGAAAAACACACAAACAAGTCATGAAATCAATGCACTCCGTTATTGATAGAACCAAATTTTGCATAACCAATAATTACGGAAAAAAAATCTGTAATGTCTTAAAGGCAGTAAAATTTGTTGGTCATTTGTAAAAACTATTAACAACTCCTCAACGTCTTCGATTCCAAAACTCATCGCAAATGACAAACCAATTGATTACTCTTCAGAGAAGGCAAACTTGCTATAGTCTACGTTGCACTTCCTGTACTTAAAAATGTAATTTTTTTCATGCGATAGATTTTTTCCGCACTCGTATAAAAGCAAGAGTTCTCGAAGAAATATCTTGAATTGAATTTTCAAAAAAAAAAAAAAAAAAAAAAATTAAAAATGTTGGTCTACAAAATTAGTTAAGCTATACTTAGATCTTTCAAATATTAAATTTTATAGAAATTCAATAAACCGTTACCGAGAAAGTCAAAAATTAAAAAAAACCTTATGTGAAATGTACCGTTAATAGACTTTTCCTTTTCGTTAAATTACCGATACCGTTGTTTTTACCCCTAAAAATAAAATTTAAAAGTCCCTCTGTCCGTCAGTCTGTCAGTCTCTGTCCGTCTGAATATATATTGATCTACAGCCTAAACGGCTAAAGGGATTACCTTCAAATTTGTTACGTGTGGTTCTTTTGACTTTCCTCAAAGGGATATTGAACTTTTATTTTTAAGCCTAAAAATAACGGTACCTGTCATATAACCGTAAAAGCTTATTTTTCTCGAAAACGGCTCCAACGATTTTGATGAAAATGTTTTAATTTTTTTTGTCATTTTATTGAAACCAAATTTACGGGAAAAGTCTATTAACGGTACCTTTCAAATAACGATTTTTTTTAATTTTCGGCGTTCTCAGTAACATCCAATTGAACTTTAATAAAATGTTATATTTGAAAAGACCTAAAAAGCCAAATTATTTCTGCATAACAAAATTTCGAATAACTTAATTTTTGTATTTAAAATTAATTTTGGAACTTTTTTTTTTGAAAATTAATTTTTTTTAAAACTATTAAATTATCTCTAGCTCTGGGAAATACGAAGAAACCTCACCAAAACTGAATGATCATAGCATTTTTCATAAAATGACGCAGATTACTAAAATCCGTTAGACGTACTAAAGGCATACAACGTTCAAAAAAAAAACTAACTTGGTTTCGTCTCGCTGAGGATAACCCTACGAGGTTACAAAACTGGAAGAGTCTGTAACCACCAACATTTACTAGGTACATAATTACAAAAACAAAATTACGCAGGGCAACTTTTGGATTAAGGATCCGATCAGATTTCTCACCTCCAGAGACTTGTTCAACTGCATCTGATCCAGGATATATGTATGTTCTTCCACCCGATAGACAGCATTGGAAGGAAGAAACCCAGGCCTTGTAATTGAGAGAAACTCAATGCAGGAAGCTTTACCAATAAAACACAAAAGCAAAATATAACGGACTGGACTGACTACATGTCAAATCACCATCGTACGGACACAGCCGCTATTTCAAAATGGCTGTTATAATAGAAACAACAGTATTTTTCCGACGTTTTAATAGATTCAAATAAGATCTTGAAAATAGAGGTCGGCCAAGGGCTGCCTACTAGGTTAGTTATATATGTTGAATAGGAACTAAGGAAGGAAAGTATTACCCCGACTGAGATACAAATGCTTCAATTTTGGGTATAACCAGTGAATAAACTATCTTACTAAAAAACTAAAACTAAAAACAAACAGCACTAACTGTTTGGTTTAAATCGAGTGGAGTTTTCTTGAATTGAAGTAGTTATTCCGCATGCCTTTCTTCAAAACATGAATAATGGCCTCATCAGTTGAGAGCAATGTCCTACTGTTATGTATACATGTGTTCTTGCTGACGGCACAAAAGAATCTCCTCCAAGATCTTTGACCGTTCAGTACATGAACCCTTACAAACAGTGAACAACCCTTATTCACGTTTTTGCTTCTAAATTAGAATCCTGCATAAGATGTTCCCTGCCTGATGTTCATTAATTATGTGCGTTACACTTCTAGGGTGCATTGTCCTTGCAAAAAAAAAGAGTATTGTAATCCACCCGAGTCCCAGCAGCATCCTAGAGCAAAATCCTTCCAAAAAGAAAGGTGATACTACCGAAACCCCAACACCAAACAAACACACACACACTAAACAATTAACACACAAAACAACAACGAATAGCCGAATTATAATGAAGGATATGGTTGGTCTTCGCTTGACCTGGCCCGCCATGCATACAATTCCCAAACCCACTAACTGACGCCCGCCATATACACACTAATGATCAATGTCCAGGATAAATTGTATTGTAACTGTTAAAATGTTTGTGTTGTACTATATGGGAGGAGGAGGTGGTGGTGGCCTCCATCTAAATAATAAACAAAGGAACATGGACAAAGAACACTGCCGTACGTAAACGTGTCCAGGATCACAATTAAGGACGTCTGGCCGTATTAAATGATTTACTATTCAAATTTCAGATGTGAGGAAGTTCTCTATAATTGCAACCTTCTGAGAGTTTGGGCCAGAAGAACTGTAGGCACACCCTATGTATTTATTTATTCCTTACATCCTTACATATATATTTTGCTGTTCACTCAAGTGTGTACTGACAGGACTAAGAGTTGTGGGTACGTCCGAACGTGGGTGAAAGTTTATTTCTGTCTTTTATGCAAAAATATCCTAAAAATAAACAATTAAGGATGTGTCGCTGGAGACTAACTGAAAGCACCGGCATTGCTTCAGGCTGAGTTAATTTTTTGTTTAATGGCAAGAACTTCGGAAGCAAAACTGTGATGCGGCCTATTGTTAGAATCATCAGAAATTCTCCCTTATGATGTTTCCAACATAAACATAAACAGCAGGTGGGGGAAATAATTGCGTTTATTTTGGATTTTTTTTAATAAAACCTTCTAACTACAGTCGTAGGCACCTGCGTGTTTAAATAAGCTGAGTTTGCAAAGCTTCGAGGAAAAAATTTAAAAAGTTATTAAAAATACAAAAACAAGAAAATTCGAAAAAAGCTAATGCGAAATTACTAAGGCTACTTACATCTTCTTGAGTATTATTCGGATCACCAGTTTTCGAGAAAGTCGAAGAAAAAAATACGGTCCAATAGGAGGTACCATTTTTAGCCTACCATATTAATTTTTTTTCACCAAAATATAATGCAGATTATTTTCCATAAAAAATCTTGGAGGCATTTTTAAGAAAAATAAGCTTTTACATAACGGTTATATGACAGGTATACCGTTGCTTTTTGATCTAAAAAAATTCAAAAATCCTCTGTAGAATGTCAAATTAACCTTAGGTTCTAAATTTAAAGACGATTGGCCCAACCGTTTAGGCGTCTTTCCAAAATACATCCGTACAGACAGACAGACAGACGGACAGAATTTTTCCAGTAACTCAAATATGTTTCTCTATAATAATAATGTCATGTTTGATTGTTATCTCACGAATGCATTACTTGCATTATAGTACCTATAATCAGGTTTCTCGCGATTTTGAGCAAAACGGTAAGTTTCACTCAAAAATTCAAATGGAGGATGTTTTTTAATGCCACTGGAATACGGGCTATAATTATGGTCATTAGAAAATTACATAGACTTGGAAACCCAAACCGACTGTACTATACCGCACTTAGATTTTAACACGGTGGCATTAACAGCCCTTTCTGCAAGAAAATGCTGGAAGGAAAACCGGGTCATAAACAAATATCCTATATCGGTCAGACGGTTCAAAAACGGAAGGTGAATTAGGGTCTGGTATCATCTCGATAAACTAATACTCCCCCCAATTTCCCACCTCCTACTCCTGGGTACGGCAATGGATTCTTGAGATCCGAAATGAATCGGCTGCCGAATCATTACCCCATCCAACCTAACCTTACCTATTAAAGTTTTTACGTGAATAATTTCAGTCGGTCAACGGCCTTAGCTCCGATAAAGCATCGCTTCCCGTGAGATCAGCGAAATCCGGAAACCAACTGCGTGCTGTTGACATGTGTTATGTGTTTTCTGTTTTTTCCGTCCTCTTTCTTTCTTCTGTTCTGTCCTGTATCAATGTCGTCTTGTGTGTTTTCTTGTAATTGTCTGAGCCGATGGCCTCAGTAGCCAGTGCTCATAAGTGTCTATCTACGGAGCAGATCAATATGTAATGTAACGTAATTTAATTTCAGTCGATAATTCTAAAGCATATTTCTCATTAAAATTGGTTGTGACATTCATGATAGATAATATCACCTTCTTTCATCTTAGGAAGCCTCCACAAAAAAGAATATTTTTAACCACGGAAAATCTATGATTGATTCCTGATAAGACTGAAATATTTTTCAAAAAAAATTGTTCAGCGAAAAAAAATACCACCATGATTTATTTGGTAAATTGTGATTTATGTTTATTGTTCATATCCCTTGTTCAAGAAAGTCTGAATTTAAAAACAAATTAAATTTAAAGTTTTTGTTTATGATTTTATATTGTTTTCTATTTGAGATTTTTTGATTTTTTAACATATAAAAGTTAAAACTTTTTTTTTAAATTTTCAAACGTATGTCCCGAGTTTTGCTCAGAGAAATTTGGTCACCGTAACTATAGGGCAAGTTTAAGATTCGTGAATATAAAAAAAATGAGATAACAATTAAACGTGACATTACGATCATAGAGAAGTCTAAAAATGTGATCGACAAAAAATTTCTGTCTGTCTGTCAGTATGTATAAGGAGCTACAGCCTAAACGGCTTAAGCGATTATCTTCAAATTTGTTGCATGTGATTCTTTTGGCATTCCTTAGAGGGGAAATTGAAATTTTATTTTTAGGCCTAAAAATAACGGTACCTGTCATAATATGACAGTTTATGAAAAACTTATTTTTCTCGAAAACTGCTCCAATGACTTTTTGATGAAAATTTTTGAGAATTTTTTTGTTGGTATTGGCTATCATTTGGTAAGAACCAATATTAAGGGAAAAGTTTATTAACGGTACCTTTCATATAACGTTTTTTTTAATTTTTAGTTTTTTCGGTAACGGCTCTTTGGATTTCTGTCAAATTTTATATTTGAGAAGATCTAGGTAGCTTAATTAATTCTGCATATCAAAATTTTGAATTACTTTTTTTCTAATTAAATTTTTTTTGAATAAACTCTAAGACCACAATATTTAACGGTTTCAAACTGTGTTATTTTTAACGTAAATGTTACTTGTTTCTGTCAAAGATCTTGCTTTCCAATGTACGTATATTTTTTAATTTTTTTTGCTCAAAAATTAACGGTACATGTCATATAACCGTTATGTAAAAGCGTATTTTTCTCGGAAACGGCTCCAAGAATTTTTATAAACAAAAATGAGTGTACTTGTACGTGTTAGTCATATTTTGATGAAAAATAATTAAAACTGTGGGCTAAAAACGGTAGCTCCCATAGGATCGGATTTTTTCTTATCAGAATTGATATTTAAGAAGATTTAGGTAGCCTAAGTGATTTCACTTTAAAATATTTTGTATTTTTAATAATTTTTTTTTCAATTTTTTTTAAATTTTGTTGTAAAATGTAAATTATTTTGTGTTTAAGTTTGCATTCTTTAGTTTTTTTTTATTTTTTGAAAAAAAATACCGTTTTATTTCAAACCGTTCCTACGATTTTGAAAAAAATCACACTTTTTCAAATTTCTTACAGAATTAAAATGGCGGTAATAATGTGATATTTTTTTTTGGAATTGGAGAAAAATTTCCTTTAAGTCTTTTGATTCAAATAATATTCTTTTTTGCTATTTTGGGATTTTAAACAGATTTTGATTTAAAACAAAATTTGCATGATTTTTAGCACATTTTAATATAAAAAACATGCTAAATTGATAGTTCTAGCATGGTCTTTAAAATAGAATTGTACACACTGCTTATCATAATAGTGTGTATTTATAATAAAGTGCTCCGTCGAAAATTACAACTTAACGGACGGGATGGGAGTTTAAAGCGTAATGAAAAATTATTCGCTGAGTTGATGAGTTACGGAGAACTTTTTGGGTTAAACGAGTTCACTGACTCAGCTAAAAAGTTATAAGTCCAACATTTCACATAAATTCTGAAAAACAGAGAGAGGTAAATAAAACACTACCATAAGCCTTCTGAAGAAACTGAAGTTTTGAGTTAACTTATCATCCCTGGAGGTCTTAAGGATCCGACTACACCTATGATGGTGTCCTAATGAGGCTAAGATGGCCCCAATACATAAAGAACAGCAGCATATCCTCTACTGCTCGCAAAAGAAATAATTTACATTAGATCGAAAAAAAAACAAATTAACATAGAAATAAGAAAATATAACCATAATATTTTCAAAATCTCCATCAAGCAAACATAACCCTGAACAGCGTTCTCGAAACCCGTAACAGTAATTTCGTTCCAAAGACGACAAACTCACAAATATTCCGTATCTAATGCCAAAAATTATTTAAGACCATTCTGTGTTCTGATTTTTATAACGAGCTCTACATTTCAATGGCTTTCTATAAATTCACTCGAATCTAACTCCACCCTTACTCATAATGTTGTCATTCACTCGTTGTGTATAAAATAAAAATAATGCCAAACCACGTAAAATAAATGTTTATTGAGCCAAAAATCACAATCAGCAAAAAAATATGTTCAACGCACCACCCTCTATCCAGGGGGGGTGAATATAAATTTGTGGGGTAGGTACTAGGTAGATATACTCTCTAGGTGGGTATATCTGCAGCTGTATACCCCATTTTTTTTTTGGAAAATTTCTTTGAAAATTGTTTTCATTTCAAATTCAAAGCCACAAAATGAAGTGATAAAATTCAATTGGAAGGGATTCCATCCCCTTCATGTGACATGTCGTCGTCGTACTGTGTAGGTCACCCTTAGAGGTCTCATTACTGGAGGATTATTAACTAACAATGGATAGTAATTCTTTTTTTTCAACAAATTTTTTCTGAATTTCTTCGGGAGTTAAAATTATATGTTCATGGGAGAGGGGTGCTTTGGAAGTTCTTGAGTTCAGGTCACGTCGACGCCGCCGGCCGGTCATCCTTCGTTGGTCACAATGACAGTAAGGGTAGGTGTTTTTTTTTTGTTGTGTTCTTTATTCACAATCGCTGGATTAAGTTTTGAGAAAAAAAACTAAACGTTTTTTGCAATTTTTTTAATACGTTTTCAATTTGACCGCACATTATATAGGGGGGAGTTGTTTCGACATAACAAATTTATTTATTTTTTTTGTTCGTTCGGTTACGCTTTAATTTGAGATTTTTCGTAAATTTTCACTTGAAAATGTAACGAATTGGTGATCCATATAGTTTACAGAGGGTCAGAGGGTTGGTTTTGATAGCAATGTCTGCGGGCAGCATTTAAATTAATGGAGTATCGAATGCATTTCGATGCGATTTCAAATATATTTGACAACTAATGGACTGATTTTTAAAGGTTAATAGAAGTTTTTAATATCGAAGGGATCGCTGATTTGAAGTAGAAAAGCGTTAATAAGTCAGCATGACGTCTGTTCAATGGCTTTTAGAAAACTATGTATTAGGAAAATATGTTGATAAGGTTTCAAAAGAATATCATTCCAGTAAACACCATAAATACATTATTTTGCCTCTTTATAACGACTGGATCCAAAAGACGGGTTGGATCTTTGTCTACCTCTACATATGAGATTGTCGTTATGTATCCAGCAGTTTCTGTAGTTCCATCTGTAATAGTTGGGCAGCCTCTACAGGATCGTTGCCAAGAAAACAGTCATCAATGTAAAATGATTCTCGTAGTACTTTTGCAGCCTGCGAAAAGTCAGTTTCTTCATCTTTGGCTGGCCGTTGGGTCCATTAGTAGCCTGTAGATAGCTGGGATACCCTTGTTACCTGTCATTATGATACATTGCATATCAGCATCATCTCGCTGCACAAGTCTTTGCCCATCTATAGCATTTTGCAATGGCTACCATAAAATCCTTTCTATGAGTACGCTATTTCAAAATGATAACCGAGACCTCACCCTGAAGCTTTGGTCCAGCAAAGCGAGATATTCTTCCTATTCGACTTTGACTCCTTCATAGCACCATGACGTTTGTTGTAGCTCACGCTTCGAGGTGATGGTGATACTTCTTCGTATACGGGATCCATGTTCCGCACTTGTTTATATTCCGACAAGGAATCTCCATACATTGACTTGAATCTTCATTGTTGTACTGATGTTAAGCGATTTAGGACGAAAAAGTTTGAAGGGCTGCCAATCAAAGCTACCAAAATCTTTGAATATTGCACCCAACTAACGATTTTACTTGTATGTATAAGGTTCTAAACAAGTTATATTGTGGCAGCTGTAGAAACAGTAATTTTTAATAAAAAAATATTATAGGTAGCAGCAAAAAAACTGTTTTATTGTGACTATTTAAACGATTACCAAAAGGTCATTTCCTCATTATTCCGACCCAAAAAACTTTCAGCTACACATTCTCAAGAACACGTCTCCCTCTGTAAAAAAACATAAAAAAAGACACAAACTGAATTATTTACATTCCATTACAAGCATTAAATAACGATCAACAAATTTTGTTCACACACATCAATACTGTTCGTATTGAAATACAAAACAAATTCGATTATCAGAAGTTTACATTGCGGTTACATCAGCATTGCCTTAGCCTTTGGCCATACACATAACCTCCTGGGACCAGTGTCAAATTCCAATTTTCAAATTTCTTGTTTCCACCTCATGAATATTTCAAAATACCCCAAATCTCTTACCCACAACGTAAACTATATAAAAATACATACCTTTAAGCTTATTCTCCGCCACAGCATTTTCTTCCCTAAAAATAAAAGAAATTTCCCAAAAAATGAAAACAAAAACAGAAGTCGGTATTCGGAAAACCTCAAACCGTAAAACCCACTCCAAAGTCTATAACCCACACCTTCAATTCGGTCCATGCTGACATGTTATTATGGTGAAATAATTTTACAATTTATTTATTTATTTTCCCTTCGTTTCCGTTTTCTTCAAACAAACACACACACAAGCATACAGCTTTGCAAAAAATGAAAAAGGACGACGAAAAAAAAGAAAAAAAAAACATCTGAATTATCCTCAGCATGAAAATAAATTCATATTTATCGTTCTAAAATTATTATATCGTAATTTTTCATGTTGCCACTGCCACAGAATTGCACAGCGTCTTTCTGGTCCACCATCACCCACAAAACTTCGCCACCACCACATTATCCTGCCCACCAACCCCTTTGGAATAATAAATAACTATTTCTGGTTATGTTTGGTATACGACAAAACCGTTGAACCCCCGATCTACCACTGCACCAACCGTAAGTTCGCCTAACATCCATGACAAAAAAAAAACCTTGCAGGGTGTAAAGAGAAGTAGCACATTACTCCTGGGCCACTGTCCATCTACATAAAAAAAAAATTATTCCAACAGGAAACCCAACACAAAAGCAGAAAAAATTACAAAAAAGAATACAAAAAAAAGAAAACAAATAAAATTTCTTTTCTTCCTGCATTTACAATAAATGATTTGGCATTCACATCCACACACATACACACATAAATTAAGATGGACTTTCAGCCGGGCCCGCCAGGACTTTACAGGACGTTTGCAAATACACAGCTTACGTGCGCACGTTACAAGTAATCGTTGTTGTACACCCAGGGGGTTGTAATCCAACTTGGGGGCTATTTACCAGGGTGGCAACAACGTTACAATCCATGCACAGCCATTGCCATTCACAGTTGGGTTGGTAAACGGGACCGGGTATGACACGAACAAAAAACGAAAAACCCGCACCGAAAGCGCCCTGAGGGAACAAACGAAAAGTAATGGTGTGCGATTATTTGAAGAAATCCTCCAGAATATATGAAAACTGTAACTATTAAGTGTCATTTTGCTTGAATCCACATGGCTACCGCTAAAAAAATCTGAAGTTAGTCTTCCTTGAGCTTCAAAAAAGATAAAAATAATAAGACTTTTAAGAAAATCTAGAGTCCTTATAAAACCTGAAGGGCAACGAGAAACCGGACATTTAGCACTGATTAGACTTCACTGGCTTATATGTCTTTTAAAAGCCTTTTTCTTAAAACTATCGACAGTATATTATGGATCCTCTTCACGATGGAACAGCGATGGCTCATCAGATCGTCGATGATGCGTCATCTCTATACGATGCCAATGTTTTTGATTTTGCAGAGAAATAAGTTGGATGAAGAAGCCATCGGCCGCTGCTGCTGTTATCCCATCATGAAGTTCAGTCAAATAATGAGAGTGAGCCACGTGTGGATACATATATATCCTTCGGCGTGCGGACGAAAATCCGATTTTAATGAAATTTTTTTCATAGCCAATTGTGACCTTGTGACTCGCATATTTGGAGTTGTTTAAGGTTGTCAGATTCTAACTTTATTACACAATAGCTATCATTTGGTAAAAACCAAATTTACCGTAAATGTCTATTAACTTAACGATACCTTTAATATAACGGTTTTTTTTATATTTCGACTTTCTGGGTAACGGCTCATTGGATCTTTACAAAATTTAATATTTGAAAAGATCTAAGCAACCAAATTAATAAGGCATATACCAAAATTTAAAATTTTTATTTTTGTCTATTTATGATAAACTAGCGGTACCCGGCGCACGTTGCTACGCCCAAGAAAAAAAAATTATATAAAAAGAAATGAACCTTTGGCGTAAATTTTTTGAAGGCAAGGCAAGAGAAAGTTCCGTCGCGCATTTGCTGAAGGCGAGATCCACTTTCTTCTTCAGTTTCAGCGTCTCTGGAAATAGAAACTCTGTTACGCATTTGCTGTAGGTGAGATCCGCGTTGGTCTTCAATTTCAGCAGCTCTTTTTTCTCTTTTATTCCTTGCTTTGGATTCTTCCAAACGACTCTTTTTTGGTGGTATTGTTGAAAACTGAAGACATATTGAATATTTATTTATTTGTTGATGTGTTGATTGTTGAGGAAAGCTCGCAATTTGACTCGACGAATATCATTTAAGTGCGAAAAGAGGGAAAGAGGGAAATGTGGTTAAAACGCAATAACTGTCACCTGTGTTTTGTTTTTTTAATCATCAAAATTTCTGTCTGTCTGTCAGTATGTATAACGAGCTGCAGCCTAAGCAGCTTAACCGATTATCTTCAAATTTGGTGTTTGTGATTCTGTTGGCATTCCCTAGAGGGGAAATTGAAATTTTATTTTTAGGCCTAAAAATAACAGTACCTGCCATATGACCTTTTAGGAAAAACTTATTTTTCTCGAAAACGGCTCCAACGATTTTGATGCAAATTTTCTAGAATTTTTTTTCTTGGTATTGGCTATCATTTGATCAGAACAAAATTTACGGAAAAAGTCTATTAACGGTACTTTTCATGTAACGGTTTTTTTTAATTTTTGGCTTTCTCGAAGACGGCTCGTTGGATTTCTATCAAATTTATATTTGAAAAGATCTAGGTAGCCAATAAATTCGACATATCAAAATGTGTAATTCCTTTTTTTCCAATTAAAATTAATTTAAATTTTTTTTTTTTGAAAAATCAATATTTTTAAAACTAATCAAAACAAATATTTAAAATTTTATAATCACATGTATATTAATGAACTCTAAAAAAATGCATAGAGGAATTTCAATAAAAGAAATCTCTCAATAAACTAAAAATAAAAAAAAATCATTCGACGATGTGACCACACATATGAGCATGTACGTGCGATCCAGTCATGCAATTTATTTCAATTCGTTTTGCTCTTTTTTTATTGTGACAAAAAGTGAGCTATAGAAAAAACTTTATTTGTCAGGTTTTTGGAAATTTCAATTTTTATTTAATACCATGTTTTCACCCACGTGATTTAGTTAAATTTCTTTAACTTTAATTATTATGTGATTTACCATACATTTTCAATGATTTATATATGATGATTTAAGCACATTTTATTTTAAATTACATATCTGACATCTGTTTTACAATTCAGCACACACAAAACCAGACAAAAAACTATCAAACTGTCAAAACAATAGATGCAAATATTGTTATTAGTGAACATTTAGGTATTTTAATTGATTATTTACTGTTAAAAGTTATTTTATTCTCGCCAGGAATGACTTAAAAGCAAAACGAATTGAAAAAAAGACACTAAATCAAGTGGATTTAACTAAATCACCCTGCAAATTTCATAAAAATCCGTTAGGTGGTTTAGGAGTCCACACAGCACATATATGTTCATACAAACATACATCCATTGTTATAATATATAGGTTTTTGAATTTGTTTGATTGAAAATTTAATATTTTTAAAACTATTCGAAACAAAAATATAACGTTTCTGAGAGTGTTGCTGAAGACCGTGAAATGTCGATTCGTCGCCGTTCGCAGCAATTGGGTTTGTGTTATTCGACCACATGGAAGATTTTACGCAAAGATCTTGGTGTAAAACCGTATAAAATACAGCTCGTGCAAGAACTGAAGCCGAACGATCTGCCACAACGTCGAATTTTCAGTGAATGGGCCCTAGAAAAGTTGGCAGAAAATCCGCTTTTTTATCGACAAATTTTGTTCAGCGATGAGGCTCATTTCTGGTTGAATGGCTACGTAAATAAGCAAAATTGCCGCATTTGGAGTGAAGAGCAACCAGAAGCCGTTCAAGAACTGCCCATGCATCCCGAAAAATGCACTGTTTGGTGTGGTTTGTACGCTGGTGGAATCATTGGACCGTATTTTTTCAAAGATGCTGTTGGACGCAACGTTACGGTGAATGGCGATCGCTATCGTTCGATGCTAACAAACTTTTTGTTGCCAAAAATGGAAGAACTGAACTTGGTTGACATGTGGTTTCAACAAGATGGCGCTACATGCCACACAGCTTGCGATTCTATGGCCATTTTGAGGGAAAACTTAGGAGAACAATTCATCTCAAGAAATTGACCGGTAAGTTGGCCACCAAGATCATGCGATTTGACGCCTTTAGATTATTTTTTGTGGGGCTACGTCAAGTCTAAAGTCTACAGAAATAAGCCAGCAACTATTCCAGCTTTGGAAGACAACATTTCCGAAGAAATTCGGGCTATTCCGGCCGAAATGCTCGAAAAAGTTGCCCAAAATTGGACTTTCCGAATGGACCACCTAAGACGCAGCCGCGGTCAACATTTAAATGAAATTATCTTTAAAAAGTAAATGTCATGGACCAATCTAACGTTTCAAATAAAGAACCGATGAGATTTTGCAAATTTTATGCGTTTTTAAAAAAAAAAAGTTTTCAAGCTCTTAAAAAATCACCCGTTATATATTAATATCTATATTAATAAACTCTAAAAAACTGCATACAAAACTGTAAAAAATAAAAAAATAATAAAAAAAAAACCAAAAAAAAAGATTTTATCAAAATCCGTCCTACAATTTTCGAAGTACTTTTTCCATAAATTCATTGTTATTTAAGATGTGTGATGGCGTACATAATTTTTACTAATAAAAAGGATTGTGGTTTTGATTTTTGATTTGTGTACGTAAATGTTACTTGTTTCTGTCAAAGTTCCTGCCCCCCAATTTGACTAGGCACATTTTTTGTTTAAATTCAAGATTCATGAAAACAAACTTTAGTCGACATTTTAGCAGTCGATAAAAAATATTTTTGCGACGCGACGGCGATGACGCGAAAAAAATCAACTCTTTTGAAATAGTTAATTATTATCCTCGAGATTATTTCTTTCGCTGAGTCCTGTTTTGCGCTTGTTGGAGGCTACAGAGGATTCTTCTTCCCGGAAATAATATAGTTATAGATTATAGATGATAGTTGTGCCGTTCAGTTTTTGTTAAGGGTTTTTTTAAATGCCAGAATCCGTAGGAGCAACATCCGAAGTGGGTGGATTTTTCACTGAACCTGGGTTGCTAGCTGGTGGAGTAAATCTGTTTGTTTTGCTCATTGCATTTTGTTCATGACATGCTGTTTTTTAAAAATATTTTAACTATTTGTCTGTAAGGCATATTGCCTTTTAGAATTCAACATGACGGTGCACGACTCTAGTTAGAAGAATTAAAAAGATAGGGAAGAATTTTTTTATCGGTGCAGTAGATCGAGTAGATAGGTGACTATTTTCTCACTTAAAACTCACGGACGACTCTAGCTTGCACTAGAAGTTACAAAAACTTCTTCTCAACATGAGTATCGAAATGACATCCTCCGGATCAGAAGCAAACATCTTATCTGCTAAACCAATGCCGCCCGCATTCTTGATCCACAAATGGTATTTTATTTCCCGAGCATTCCTCAATCTGCCATCTGAGGTAACATCACAAACCCCCGAGGAGATCTTTTGTAGCAATTTTAAACATGTTCATCCAGTTTGGAAGCCAGGCTCAAATGTTCCCAAGATCTGCCACACTGTGAATATTTTATCGAAGATGGGCTTTCCAGGTCAAAAGACGCAAAAGTAGTTTATACATCTTCTTCGGCTGCGATTCTACTACGATACTCACTTAATCGGCCTTCCAAGCTACGGCTTAAGCTCTGTAGTTTTGACAGTTTCATTTTAACGTTAGGTAGGTACGAACGTCATTCCTTAGGAACTTCATTCTTCTTCA
The DNA here is from genome assembly GCA_963971375.1 of Platycheirus rosarum. Lineage (NCBI taxonomy): Eukaryota > Metazoa > Arthropoda > Insecta > Diptera > Syrphidae > Platycheirus > Platycheirus rosarum. The sequence continues at coordinate 30,249,243 of OZ020507.1, forward strand.
TTGTTGCTCCACAAGCCCACAAGCTGATATAAACGTGTAAGGATATTTTAAACTGATGTTTATACAGCGCCTTAATCTGACATCCGTCTTCTGAAGGCTTTTTAAATCTGAGGCAATTTATTTTCGATTTATGTCAAGAAATGAAAACAAAAATTCAAAAAATCCGATTAGATGTTTTTTTTATTTTTTTGAAAATCATTCTTGTATGGAGAAACATCAATCTATTCCCAATACAGCTTTAGAGAAAACTAAGTTCATAGAAAGTATTTGTAACTGTAAATATATATATTTATGTCTTTATACTTATATGTATAAATGGCCAATGAATAGAAGGGAAATTCGAAGTAAAATCAACATTTAGCTGCAGGATTGACTTGAATCGCCAACCCCACTGAAGAGTGTGAGTATACCTAAGCCCAAAAGATCCTTGCATGAGTGTCGTACAACTAAAGCCCCCTATATTTGGAAACCATTTTGTCATTTTCTTTTCTAAGAGGTTTAAGTTATTTGAAAATGAAATTCCGGCTTTTTTTATTCTCTAATGATTTCCTTGAAAAATTTTCCTTTGGGAGGAGGGAGTTTTTCACTCTTATTTTCCTTTTCACATTTTTTCTTCGTATCTCAGTCCAGCTATTAGTTTCTTGTTGTCCTAATCGAAGGCGATTCTGTGTTTTTTAAGACTTTGTTTGGAGAATTTAAAAAAAAAAATACATTTTCTTTATTTTTTTTGTATCTAGATCTACCCTCTGTATTAAGTTTGGAGATTTGTTTGTATCTTTTTTTGTTGTCGTGTGTTAACTTATTTTGGAAAACTTTTTCAAGGCATTTATAAAAGGGCTATAGGGGTTTATTGTAACAAGATGAAACGTAAATTGAATTCACTATTAGGTTTACTTTTTTGTTTTTCATTTCTTTTAATTTCTGATGGAAAGGTATATTTTTTTCGGTCTGACAAGGATATAGTATAGATGTCTTCTGTTGTTTAATAAAAGCTGGAAGATTTCAAAAGAATTCCAATTTGTATTTTGTACTTTTTGAATTATTTTGCAAAGGTTTATTTATAAAATTACGAAATTTTGCTAAAAGTCAAAGTCTTATAGTATGTAGAGATTCCAATTGTTATTCCATGGGCGAAAATCTAACACAGCAGGTGGTTTGAGGTTATTTTCTCTTCGAACGAAACTTCCATGTTTATTAAGGAAACACAAAATTTTTTTTTTCTTCCAAACAAACTTTGTTTTGGAAATCTTTCTTTGTGACGTTTTTATAATTCTTTCTTCAATATACTTACGTTAAGTTACAATTCTTACCACACATTTCCACTGTGGACACGCTATTCAAATTTCACTTACGAGCAGATGTATCTTAGCTTTAGCAACCCACATGTAGATGACGTAAATTTCTATTTACATAGAGAACGGTCCATTCACACACCACCTTATCGCCGACGACACAGGGATGTCTAGAGTCCTTAATCGCAAATCCAAAGCTATTATAATTCATGCATGAACTTACACTGAGAGAAATAGCATCTTTCCACTGTCTATGGGTAGTACTAGCATCAAGGAAACTTTACAGCTTGGTGCTCCAGCAATTTCTTAAAGTTTGTTAGGTAGCATTGAGAGACAAGCCGTTCAAATGATTTGAGACGGGAACATCAGTTCATGAACCTTTAAGATCACCGGACTTTACCTGCATACATATAGCTATTACCAATAAAAAATATTTGATATGGAGCCTTGGTCGTTATTAGCATATTCATTTTATTTTAATATTTCAATTCCAATAAAACTCGAACTGTTTTAATATCAATCGAATATTTCCCTCAGTGTGCACTCCTCATACATTAACACATATACTTACGCAAAATAAGCAAAGGAATATTCTAATTATATTCGAATTATTAACATAAATTCCATTAGACATCACACATAAAAGTAGAAGAAATGCTGCCATTAACATCTACCCCTGTGAGGGATGGCTAATGAAACTCTTCTCGCAATGTTCCTTGACTAATGGAAATACTTACTCACATTTCCATATTATGACAAAAAATCGATGAAATAATGTCCCCCATTCTGAACAAATTCAGAATAAGGATGCAAAATATGTGAATACAAATCTTCCCTGCCAAATTGCTACATCGTGATGTAATATTTGACTCATAAGTTTATTTCATGAGTAATAAACGGAAAAGGCGCCTTAAAATGCATAAGGTAATTATGGTATTTCTTTTAAAGACGATAAGCTCTACCTTTATGAAAGGGAGTTCTCAATTACTCCAGATATTTTGGTTTTATGAATTCGCGCTTTTTACTTGAGATTATAGGTACAGTAAGGTAAGTTATGGATTTGTGCAAAAAAAAAAATATCAAAAAATCTAACAATCAAACATGACATTACGATGAAGTCGAAAAAAGTGGCTACGGAAATTTCGTCCAATAGTCTGTCTGTCTGTTCGCACCTCTACAGCCTAAAAGGATGTGCCGGTTTACTTCAAACTTGGTATTTAGTATTTGTTTAGTAGTATCTCAAGGATTCTTTTTCATTTTTGCTCTAGGTCGAAAAATAACGGTACCTGCCATACAATCTTTAAAAAAAGTTTGATTTTCTCGAAAACGGCTCTAACGATTTTGATAAACTTTCAGGTTGCTATTTTTACTTGCGATTTTAGGGACTATAAGGCAAGTTATGCATTCGTTAAAAAAAAAATCTAACAATCAAACATGACATTACGATGATAGAGAAGTCAAAAAAGTGGGTCTGGAAATTCCATCCGTCTGTCTGTCTATCTGTCTGTCTGTCCGTATCCATATCTACAGCCTAAGCGGTTGGGCCGATTTGATTCAAACTTGGTATATAGTATTTTTAGAGTGCTCTACCCGACTGTTTTCCGAATTGGCATTCTAGCTCCAAAACTAACGGTATCTGCCATATATAACTTATTTTTCTCGAAAACGGCTCCTACGATTTTGATAAAACTTTCAGAAAAAAAGTTTTATAACGGTATCTTCCATATGACCGGTTTTTTTTAAATCAGACTTTCTCGTTAACTAATTGACGGATTTTGATGAAATTTTCAAAATATGTAGTGTTTTATGATTTAAATAATATTGCTTATTAAAATTTTCAAAACTAATTTTTTTTTAATTTTTAATAATTTAAACAAAAATATTTTGTTTTTTGAATATTTTGAAAACGGATCTATAGATTTTTTTTTTAATATTTCTCCTAGTATAAACTATAGATTTCTTTAAATTGACATACTCAAAAAAAATTTAAAATATGTTTTCGAAAAGTTTTTCAAAAACCACATTTTTTTTGAAAAAAACTGGTCGAATGATTTTGAAATGGAAAATTCATAAAATAGAAAACAGCAAAAGAAATAAGATGTCTTACAACATTTTTTTTAAAAAACGTTATGAATAGTGTTTTTTTGATTTCATATTATATATTTCATATTGCTCGGCTAAGCCCTAGCCAGCCATTAGTCAAATAAAAGAAGGTGACAACCTACATACATACCTACGTATTTTAAAGTATTTCATCATCATAAAAACACACAGAATAAATAAGGAGCCCATGATTAAAACACAAAAACAACTAACAAATAAAAAAAACTATTCGATTACTACTGAATGCAAAAATTTCAATCGAGAAAACAAAATTGGAATGGACGAGTCAAAAATTCACCTTGCTGAAGAAAGGTAGTAGCAAAAACTGCAGGATCAAACAATTTCAACGTCTGGTTTCAAAAATGGAGAGATCAAAAACTTGGATTCCTGCCATCATTTTCTGAGGTCAATGGTCAACCCGACGATATCTACAAGTTAAGACGAAGCAAAGAAGTTGGAGCGTTAAATTAAACCTAAGAAATATTCTTGTTTTGCTGACTTAGGACGTGACCACTTCTTATACGAGTGAGATGTCTATAATGTCAAAAATCTTTAATTTAATTTTACCTCGGAACGATAGCTGCAATGTTTTGGGGAAGAGCGGCTAAATGAAAATTATCCAGGGTTTGGTACATGGAAAATTCAACATGGCTTTCGAGATGGGAAAGTTTTCGAGAGAAGTCGGGGAACACTCTATTTCATTAGATCTTTAAAGCTATACCTGTGATAAAACACAAAAAAAGATTTTAATGAGTTAGAGTAAGCAAAAGATGTGAAATCTAGAAATAGACGCTAGTTTTGGATATCAAGTTTGTTTTCTTATAAACACAAAAAGCTAATAGTATAAGAAACTAGCTAGTTTAGGGTTTCGAAAGACTACTAATGTCGCAATCTCGAATATTAGAGTTCCAACTCCAAACATTATACTTTCAATATTTCATTTAAAGGAAAAAACAAGAAAACCAACCAAATCATTCCATTTGTAGCAGGTGGCATAAAGAAGTTTTTCTTCGAATTCAATTCCCAAAAGAGCGATTTACGCCGGAACTCCTCACAAAGAAAAATGAAGGAACAAACAGAAAATCCAAACGTTATAATTCAAATTGTGTATGCGAAATGGGATTTTTATGCTTCTGCCAAGGCTATCATATTACATATACACGACCAAGGACCTTCGATACCTTTGGCCATAATATTTGATAGTCGTTTCAAAAATATAATACATAAACAGATTACTATGTGTACGACCATTAAAATTATACCCAAAGGACTCGGGTAAAACGGGTAAAAAACAGTCCAAACAAAACGAACGTAAAAAAGAACGTTTTTTTACCCTTCCCTCACGTTTGTGAATATCCTTTTGGGCTCCTTGAATACTATTACACGTATTACCGGGCAATAACGGTGGCTGGGCTGGGTGGGTGGACGAATGGTAGTTTTGGAAGAATGATTGCGGTTTTGCTACATCGCATACGAAATCCAAAAGAACTCCAATATTTTACAGGATAATGTGACATTTCGATTATTCGATTGGATTTAATGTGTTTTATGACCATTTCCCCTCCCTCCCCTGGGCAGATGAAAACAAAACAAAAAAACTGCCACTGCCCACGCAATTTTCCACTTTTCCACTAAATCCGTATACAAGCGAGTGTATTAGCCATTTTTGCTCAGCGGTGACTATACTAACAGCGCTTAAGTTAATGTCCTTAGTGGAGACGAGCTTTGTGCTCCGCTCCTGGCCAACCTGCAGTGTATGACCATTATCATTGTGATGTGTCTTCTGGTTTTTTTGTTGCCTTTTGCACGATTCTGGAAAATTGCTAAAAAACCAAAAGACCGAAGTTTGGTCATTAAAACGTCGCTTTGTCGGTCAGTAGTGGAACTCTGAGACCGTTGGTTGGTTGGTACGCGTTCGGCCAGCTAATCAGCCATTCGAATAAATTTCCACTTAATGGCGGACACAACCGTAGCTGGGGGCAGGGGGAATGGATAGCGCGAATGTCCTATTTAAAGGATTACACGGTGAGTTATTGGATGACGTTTTGGGCGCTGCTCATATATCTCGACTATTTTTAACTTAATTTTATTTTATTGGCTTTGTCATCGCCATTCGTCTTTATGGCATAAGACGGTTTGTGTTACGTTTCTTTTTTTTGACATTTCGTTGTTCGAACATTATCCTCGGGTTCGCTCGGGTTGGGTTTTGGGTAGCATTTTGCTTGGTAAATTTAATGGAGATATATGGGAGTTGTTGTTGGAGCGGATCCATGGCGGGCGTTTTGTAAGCGTATAATGCGTTAGCGTGCGTATAGTGATAGATTTCCGGTTTATTCCTTTGATGGGGTAGGAGAGGATTTTCTTTTTTTTTTTTTGAGTTGGCAATGGACAGATAGCAGAGCATCCAACCAATGGGATCCATTTTAATTGGCAATTATTTTTTAATGTTTATAAATGGACGATTTCGTTAATCGCGTCCCTTGATATATGATACTGCAACGGATGGGACCAGTTTTTTATTGCTGCTGAGTAATGGAGCGATAGGAGAGTAATGTCGATGAGCGGCAGGATTGATGGTGATCTATACGGATAGAAAAAACGAAAGAGCTAGGTGCTGTTAGAGAAAACGTGAAATGTTTTCATATGTCGAAAAAAAGAACGAAAAGGTTATTGAATTATACAATATATATTGAAATATACAATACATATTATTCATATGTACATTATGTGGGCTAAGAATCACTGCAAAAAACTTATATTGTCTTTTAGTATCTATGACCTCTAACTATGGCTTAAATAAAAAAAAAATGTATTTTAAATTTGTAGTTTTTTCTGTTTTCTGTTCCATAAAAGTAAACTTAAAAACATATTTATGAACAAAAAATCGAAAGACAGGAAGAAGTGTTTATTGCACCCTTTCTCAAGTTTTGGATTTCTTAATTGTTCCTATCCACCTGAATCGGTTAAGATAAACTATGTTTTGAACAGATTAACCAATGTTAAGCCTCCTGTTTCCATCTGTTGTAAGATTTTCAATTGGCGCGGACAGATTTTGAGGTTCTGTGGCGCCATGTTGTTATGGTGACATCTGTCAAATCTGTTGTTTATTATTCAGTTACTTAGCCAGTTCTAAGACCTCCGAGACCTGCGTTTTCTCAAAAAAGTGAACTCAATATGACAGAAAAAAAACTCAACTTTGCTGTCAAAAAAGTTAATCCTAATTAAACCCGTTGGACCCACTATTTTTAATATTACTATTAAACATTATTCTACCTGCTTTCTCAAATATAATGGAGCTTTCTTTTCAATTCGTTTTCGGAAAACGAGAACTGGTCGCCAAATTCCGTTAAAATTGCATTTTTACTTGCGGTTATAATAGGTACTATTGGTCAAAACCAAATTTACCGGAGAAATCTATTAACCGTACGTTTCGCTTCGACTTTCTCGGTAACGCCTCCTCATTGGATTTAGGTCAAACTTTGCATTTGAGACGATCTAGCAGTCGAATTATTTCTGCATACCAATATTTTGAATAATATTTTTTTCTATTTATAATTAGTTTTTGATTTTTTTTTTTTAAATATTCCATATTTTTGAAACTAATAAAATAAATATTTTCAATTTAATAATCAGCTGTATATTAATAAATTCTAACAAACTGCATGCCAAAATCTCAACTTTTTTTAAACTAAAAATAAAAAAACAAAGATTTTATCTAAACTCGTTTGTCAAAGAGAATTCTGTTTGAAGGAAAGAGATGTTTAAATTATTTCACTCAATACAATAAAATGTGACAAAAGTCACAAAAATTCAATAAATGCTTTGATGTTCACCTTGATTTTCTTAAATTTTATTCTACAATGTGACCGCACATATGTATCAGCAAGTATACGTGCGATCGTGCAATTTATTTTACTTTCGATTATTGGTATTTGAATGCAAGTTATGGATTCGTGCAAAAAAATTTTAACAATCAAACATGACATTACGATAATAGAGCAGTTGAAAAAAGTGGGCCCGGAAATTCTGTCCGTCTGTCTGTCTGTTCGCTCCTCTACAGCCTAAACGGATTAGCCGATTTATTTCAAACTTAGTACATAATATTTATTAGGCAGTATCTCGAGGGGTGTTTTTTCAGTTTTGCTCTAGGTCGAAAAATAACGGTACCTGCCATACAATCTTTAACAAAAAGTTAGACTTTCTCGAAAACTGCTCTAACGGTTTTAATATAACTTTCAGGGTACTATTTTTTAACAACAATACATCTTTCAGTTAGAATATTTTTTTCGAAATTTGTTCTATAACGGTACCTCTCATAGAACCGGTTTTTTTCAAATTCGGTTTAATCGTAAACCATTACCCAATTTCAATAAAATTTTGCACACAGAAAGTTATTTATAATTCAACTAATATTGCATTTCAAAATTTTCAAAAACTTTTTTTTTCAGTTCTTTTTTTAATTTTCTAAAAAAATTGTTTTCGAAATATTTTGAAAACGGGTTGATTGTATTTTTTGTAAATAATTTTCCCAGATGAAAACTACATATTTCCTTATAATGTAATACTAAAAAAAAAACGAATTTATAAAAAAACTGGTCAAGCGATTTTCAATATTTTTTTCCTCAATAGACATTCTTAGTTTTTCCGAGAAAACTATTAAGCTAATTAAAAATATGAAAGAATTTTTTTTGAGATTTTTTAATTTTTGTTTTTTTTTCAAAAACGGTTTGTTAAAAAATTTAAAAGTTTTTGTTTTCTGATAATAACTACCAGCTGCTAGATGTTGGCAAACTCAACAAAGTTTAAATTATGTCTTCGAAAAGTATTTCAAAAAAAAAAGTTTTTTGAAAAAATCGTTTTTAAAAAAAAAAAACTGATCAAACGATTTTAAAAAATGTTTCCTTAAAATTCAAAACTGTAAAAGAAATTAATTGGTTTAATTCATTTTTTCCCAAAAAACGTTTTAACTAGTGATTTTTAAAACTTCAAATGATTTCTTACCTCCTTTTTTCAAAAATCTCAAGCCCCAAGACCACTGTCGCACATTAGAGCAAGTTCGTGCGTTCCAGTCGTCCACTTTATTTTATTTTTTTTAGTTCAAATATTAACGTTCCTGCTATATAACCGTTAAGTAAATGCTTATTTTTCTCGGAAATGGCTCCAAGAATTTTTATGAAAAAAATTAGTGTAGATTGTAGTTGTGGATCATATTTCAGTGCAAAAAAATTAAGATGATGCCCTAAAAAGGGTACCTCCCATAGGACCGGTTTTTTATTCTTCGACTTTTTCGAAAACTGGTTAACCGATTACAATCAAATTTAATATTCGGGAAGATGTTGATAGCCTTATTAATTTCAAATTAAAATATTTTCAAAAAATTTTTTTAATTTTTTTTCTCAAAAATTAATGTTTTGTAATAATTGTTACAGGGGAATGTAGTTGTGAGGTGTGCCACAGTGTGGTATTCTACCCTGTGGCACACCTTACAACTATATTCTTCTAACTACAATCAATTTTTTTATTGCTGAATTAAATCCACTTAGACAGTTTGACTGGAGTTATTCCAGACTCTAAAAGGATGCTATTTAGTATTTTTATTAACACTACCAATAATCAATTAACAGTTAAGTCAATATTGCTAAAGATCTTCATTAATATCTTAATCTCTTTGTTTTGATTTACAAAAAACTGCGCATACTATATTTACCACTGTTGACATCTCAAATAGATCATTAAGATAATAATTATTTATTTTCAAGTGTTTTGTATTTCTGCCATATTAGAAGAAAAATAGATAATGCCATTGTCATGAATTCTTTCCTTAACTACCTAAGGAAACCAATAAAAATTAGACAATTGTTAAACTAAGAGTACAGCTATAATGCAACATTCTTGATTTATGATGTAAGCCATGCATATCCGACAGCTCCTGAATTGTGCTTAATATTTCCATTTCGAATTCGATTCTGCGGTTGGAACTCCTTTTTATTAAGGAATTTCCTATACGTGTGTGAGTATTAATCTCTTGTCCACCCTCTCTGTAGCTTCGTGATAAATTCACCATTGACCGGGCAAACAAAAAAAAAAATTGTAAGGAAAAGTAATTTCAGCGCTCATTTAATTCGAAAGGACGAAACCTTATCGCAGTTGTGCAGCAACAGCATCGTAGTCCTTGTATGCGTTCAGTACCCAGACTCACGTCCATACTGTGGGTGGCCTTTTGGATGTCTTAATAGGGGATGCCGATGCCGGCATCCGTTATATCTTTTCGTCGAAGGGAAAGTGAAATTGCAGTGTTGCTTGCTGTTTTGGTGTCCCGCCATCAGGCTCAGTCGTCTAGCACATTCAATCGATATATAAACGAAATCCTTTGCAGGTTGAGTGCTAAAAGTTGTCCGTTCCAAAACGACGACGTACATTCTCCAGGTCGGTCAAGTCTGTATTCACTTATTTATCTTTGGCATTTTCTTCTTATTATTTCGATAAAATAATATTCAAGGGTGTGAAGCTGTTAGACTTTGGCCATTATACGCAAAGACTTACACATTAAGCGGAATCATTATTCATTTTTGATATATTTTCGCTTGAATGTGTGCGATATGCGAATGCCTACCGTTTTGGAATATTAATGAGAGGATTTTACTCTTTGCATGTATATTTTTACGCAGCCTGTCTTCATCCTTTTATGGTGGTGTGGGGGAGGATTTTGAGTTATATATATGGAGTTGGGGAAGGAGTCCTTGGTATCCTTGGTATTTGGGTGTTCAGTCGCGTTTGACAGGATAAGAGGAAAATTAATCAACTTATATGTAAGCACAGAGCTGGGGTATTATTTTTGAATAAGAATATGTAAACACTTTGAACTTAAATCTCATAATTCAGATGGGTCGATACACAAATCAGCGTTGAAGCAATATGAGCATTAAAAAAGGTAGATGCACGAAGATGAGACACCGATGGACATTAGTTTTTGAGTTCAATGTGTATCAAAATATGAGGAAAACAGAGCTTTGAAAAGCCTTGCACATTCGTATGTTGTGACTAAAGAAAGAACCACACACATGGGCATGGCATGCCTTTAGCCGAATATGTTTGATTTAACAAGATACCAAATTTATAGCATCTTCTGAGGAAATCTAAACACTGCAGCCTTTTTGTGACATCGGTCATTCAACAGAAAATGGTCGGTTACGCAGATACCGTTTACTGAGAGATTCGGTTTTCTCGATGCAAGTTTTATTCATGGATAAATGCAACGGGCAAATAGGTAGATCATTAACTATGTCGTTTATAAGTCAAAGAAAACAACAATGAAGTGAGAAGGCAGGCTTTGTTAAAAACTAATTAACCGATTTTAACCAAATTAAAATTGAAAAAAATATAAGTAGCCCGGTTAGATATGCAATAAATTATTTTCGAAAAACTTTTTGCAGTATTTCTAATATTTTTTTTATCTTTGTTTAACAAATCAAAATTTGAAAATGTTTCGGTAATGTACTTAAAATGTGAGTCATTGATGTGTTCAATCGCCCGCTAGGACTCGCCTTCGAAGTTGAGGAGTGCGATGAAGAATAAGCCCTATTGGCAGATAAGAAACGGTAACGCTTTAAGAAATAGTTCACTTGTAGTGCAAACACACCATCTTTTGGCAGTAGTCGCAGAGATCGGAATCATACTGGATTGATGATGAGTGGAAACTAGCGTCTGACCGAAAGGATGATGAATATCAAGTAATGCAGCAGTGTCATAGAACGCGGGAACCGAAGATGTATATAAAGAGCAAGGGCCGATGAGAGTATATTTGGACCCGTTGGAAACCACGTACGGGCCCCAGTTTTTTAAGATTTTTAAAGAAAAATGTATGTAAGTATTTATAGTAATTTTCGTGTTCTTTCGAAGAACTTCGGGCCCTCGAAGAACTACGGGCCCGGTGGTTATCCACCTGTTACCCCCTTTTTCGGCTGCCCTGTAAAGAGCTCTGAAGAACATAGAAAAAGATTTCACAGAAAAAAAGGCAGCCTGGGAGAAAAAAATTGCCTGTAAAATGGAAAGAAATAGAGAGAAATCCAACTGCATCCTTATTTGGCGCTACGGTTCGGGGTAGACCTGGACCGCAACCAACAAGCTTCCTCAGCGGGCTCGGTTCCTAGCTAGCTATTTCCAGTTTTGGATAAGAAGCTGTCAGAAGTATTCTTCCACTTGGGAGAGTCACTTAACACTTAAGTCCCAGTCTTCCGCTAGTGTGCCGTGTCTAAGGGTTGGAATCGAAAAAAAAATAAGAAATACACTCCAAAAGATGGCCATCCCGTAAGGACAAAGAGATAAATCTGATTAACGATCCTAAAGGGATTTAAAGCGATGGAAGATGTATTTTAATGAATTGTTTAAAGGACAGCTTACAATAGAAATGCGGACTTCATTATTTCAAGGGAAAAAAATCATGCTATACAGCCAGCAAGCATTAAGAAGATACAAAAATAACAAGGCCTCTGGAGCCTATGCCAAGTTAACATCCACATTTTCGCATGATTCAATCATAGCAATCTATAACGCTAGCATAAACAAAAGACCCCACATCCCATAACGCTAGCATAAACAAAAGACCCCACATCCGTTAAACCTCAAGAATGTTAACATAAACATCCCTTCGGACAATATGACCAATTCCATGGGAAGCGGCGACAAAACAATATCTCATCAATACATAAGATGATACAATGCAGAAATTGGCGACAAAGCACTATCTCGTCATTTTGGAGAATACACCATTTTTGATTGGTTGCCGATCTCATCATCTCTTTATGATAAATGTATCTGCTGGACGATCAAGGAGAGGCTTGAGAACATTAGCATTCATTCATATCTCCACCATCGGAATATTCGGATCACTCTTGTCTCGCGGGTTAAGTTTACTAACCTCATAGTTTAGGTGAATTTTAAATAAAATTAATTTTTTAAAGCCGCAAAAAGTGGACAAGTGTATTAATTTGGCATATTCCTGTCGAGCTGATCACACGCGGTTTTTTGGGCGGTGTGATCGGACTATAACTATTTAAAAATGAGGCTGGTGGAACTGTTACATTGAACGCATTGCGCTAATGAGCTATGATTATCGAGTTTTATTGCCGGAACTGGTAGATATTTATGTGGACGAAGTTTATTTTCAAGAAGACGGCACACAAGATACGAAACAATCGCAATTTTGAAAGAAAAGTTTTCTGACCGTTTTATTTCTCGAAGAGGTGATATCACAATTGGCCAACGAAATCTTGTGATTTAACACCTTTAGACTTTTTTCTTTGGGGCCACGTACAAGATAAGGTCTATTCCAATGCTCCACAATCGATTCATACCTAAAAGATGGAATTCGTATAGTTATCGAATACATACAGCCGCAAATGTGCGAATTGGTCATGCAAAATTTCATGAAAAGAATATGGTGCTGCAACCGTAGCCGTGGCGGCCATATGGCTAATATCGTTGTTACAGGTACGTATGTTGGCTTATCAAGAACACATCAACGCAGAAGAAGCTGCATCAGATTTTTTTTTACACATCGAGGAGGCGGCACATGACCGGTTAGGAAGAAATACGCAGTGGCTGCTGAAATCCTACAGAACCGGCGTTTGCTAGGAGAATTCTTGGCCCCGATAGCTAGTGCGAGGAAAGACGATTCGAAGAAGATACAATCATGAATTGTATGAAATCTCCCTCGAAGCAGATGTTGTTTAAAAAAATAAAGCTCGTAAGTTTCCGGTGGACTAGGCACCTAGCTCGCATGAGCGAAGAGGAATTAGCTTAGCAAGTCATGTGCAGTTCTTTTTATGGTAAAATAGTCCAGTCATTATATACATTTGAAAATGCAAGTGAAGGAAAAAGCTGATTTTTGGATATTTTGTAGAGAGCTTAACTTGACATTGTCGAGCAAGATTTCCAATGAGCTTTCGCCGCCATCTTGGAAAAAGTGCTAAATTAGTTTTTTCCCAATAACTCGGCTCTACAATTAGATACGAAAATTGTGCTTACATACTTTTTTGTTGCTTTTTTATGCTCTACAATAAAGTGATATACATTTTTCACCTAATGTTGATAGTTGTTGAGATATCGAGCGCGAAAGTGAAAAATTGAGAGATTGAGATTTGTTTTTTGCAGTTTTCTTTTTTCTGCTGATAGATATCAAATAAGTGTTCCAAATAATATTTGTAGAGCGTTTTAATACCTACAACATATTTTTAAAATTTTTCATGTTGGGCCAAAATTACGTCTCGTACCAATCCACAAAGTCAGCAAGTAAGCCAATAATTTTTTACCTCGCTATGTAAACTGCAACGCACAGGTAGTGCGCTTCGAAAGTGCCGGGACGAGTAATGTAAAAAGATATTTTATAACTACCCCCTAACATAGCGAGATCAGATTTTTCCCTTCATATGCCCTTTTTTCCGACGTAATGACTGAACTAAAAGACAACGTGACAGTCCTTGCTTACGGTGTGGTGAAGGATAGCGTAGACCATGACACCCAAAGCCTACGGACACGCAATTGGATGGCTTCAGTTAAGCAAGCAATTAGGATATTTAGAATAACAAGGCACGGATGTTGTGCCAATGATGATGATGATGATGATAAAATATATGCAAGTGCTGATCTGTTGCGATTTTACTATTGGCCTTAAATTGTTGCTTTATCTACGTTAGGGCCATTTTTAAAAGCGTTGTTGAAAATTTGCGTCTTCCAAAACTTGCCGTCCTGGACAAAAGTTATTAATGTCTCTATGGGAAAAATGGCACTGCAATAATGACCACCTGTTGTAAAAGGACTTAATATGAGGCGGAAATTTGCTTGCGCAAACTTTCTGCATATCTTTCATACCTACAACTGCTTTTAATCCAAAGAAAAAAATATCTACGTTATTGAAAAACTCTTTCAAACACTATTGCCGACCTTGTATATCTACTACGAAATCGTCCGTCCATTCTATTTCCCCAACCACCATACTCCTTTATATTCCTAGATTTTCTCCCGTATGTTGCAGAGGATTAATTCAAACGTTTACAGTTTCGATTCCAATCTCAGCATACCGCCATCTCCTGTCTACATTTTCGGCAATACTCCCCCAATTAACTATTTCCTAAGCAGTTAGTTTCTAAGTTATGAAAAGCGAATCTTTCAACTGGATCTTTTTCCTCGTCGAATTGTAATATGTATTAATTCTTTTATTAACTGCCTCAATACATTACCGACCTTATACTAACTAATTGAATTCAAGATGGCTGATAAAGCGCCATTTCCAAACCAAATAGGTAGGTATTTGAAAAACACAAGTTGTTAAAATATTTTAAAACTGATTTGCTAAATTAATAAGAATAAAATGGTGTTACAAAATATATGAAAAATATTTAAATAAATCATTGGAACATAGCTGAAAAATTTACTTAACAAACGAATCAACAAATTTAGTCGTACATATATGTATTATTAAGGTATCTTGAAAGAACATAAAAAATGATATCTCATTTCTGAATTTGAAGCCCATATGGTAAATGGAATATAGAAGTATACTTACCACTCCCAGATCCCAGACTAGGAGCAAGCTTTCATCCCTAACATAGCTACATAGATACTGTTTTTTTTTTAAATACAAATTGTCAGAAAAAGAAAACATTTTCCATTTTTTAGTCGTTGTATTCCGTTTTGCCTTTCCTGAAAAAAATATCCCAGTCGTGTCGTTTCGTCCTAGGTACATTGTCACGGGTATACCTCCCCCCCCCCTATTCCAGCCCACAAACAAAATAAACTGCCATCATAAAAATACAAGGATACTCTGTTGTAGAGAAAGGAAGGAAAGTCAAATTGTGCTCCTTTTTTTGCACACGCCCACAATTTAAAATTTACGACCAATAAAAATAAAAAAAGCTACTCCCCGCGCTCCCAACATCCTTGCTGTAAACTTTGCATAAGTCCATTCTATTACCCATAACGGCAAGCGGGAGCTGTGTGTGTGTTTATATGATCCAGGACAACGCTTGCGCTCTTCTACCCAAATACATTGTTAACGGAAGGAATACAAAAAAGCTGATATGAATCCATTTTAAAGTTTTTTTTTAAGTGCAAAGGTATAGGTGGAAAGGATCAGGTGGGCCGTTGATGGGGGAGAATGTAAGAAGTAGGCATGTTATTAGATAGAATTTCTAGGATTATCATAAGTCCACACCCTTCGATGAATGGTGATGAAATTAAGGGTTGTATTCAAGGCAAATCTATATAAATTCAAATGATTTACCTAATTTATTCAGAGTATGGCTTCCAGTGATTCATCCTGTTGTCGTTGACGACGTCTACGACTGTCCTTTGGTAAATCCGCTTTCAGGGCCCCTATCTTCATTCGAACGTTGCTTTTCCTATTAGCATATTCATCGTTCATCCCTTAATCTCATGCAAAACAGAAAGGGAGAAAGGTTAGTCGGAAAAAATGGAAGAAGAACAACAAAGTTGTATCTTCAAATTCCTCAAGGCGCGGCAAATGTGGAGTGTATAGTTTTTTGTCGTTTTATCTTTTCATACTAGCAGTCTTCATCGTCGTCGGTCGTCCTGTTTATATATGCTCCTGCTCCCCATTGTATGCATAGATCTTTAGAATAAAGTACGAGCACACATGCAAACAAGAAGACTTTTCCGATAAAAAAAGAAAATAAGGAAAAGCGAAATGAGGCATCTATGACAACGGGAAAATCGATTTTTGTGTCACACACATAAAAATCTAACAACCATTTGCCATCTATGGTACTCGTCGTCGTCGAACACCCCCTTCTAGCTTGTGACCCAGACGACACTATACGAAGGGTAGGAGCTTATATGGATATGAGGGGGTGGTTCTCGCATTCCATGTAACTATAATGTCCTGCAACTGCAGAAGGTATCTACATTCGAGCTAAAGAAAATCGAGATGTAAGCAAAATAAAAATGTATTCTTTGGTCGTAAGAACATGCTCCTGGCAGGGTTTCTAATAATTTTACAATATAAACCTATGCTAACCTTAAAATAAAATTAAAAATATAACTCAAATAGAAAATAAAGCTAGTATTAGACGGTCCTTGTAATTGGTCACTGCAGTGACACTCTGACGTCACTTTGACGTAGTTTTCTGTCCTAAAAGTGTCACGTCATGTAGTAGTCATTGTTTAGCATGTCCTTGCAGTGACCAAAACAGTGACAGGCATAGTGACACGTCACTTTTTTGTCCCTGCAGTGACAAATTAAAAGGACCGTGTAATAGCTTTGTCACTGTTGGTGGGACACAGTGACACATAGCCTGTCCCTGCAGGGACTGTATCCCAACAGTGACCTGGCAGGAATTTCTGTTTTTAAATTGTTTTCAATTTTAAAAAATATTTTAAGTTCGGTCCTAGAATTTTTATTCTCAAACAACGACAAACGTGTTACCTCAAAGTTTAAAGACCTCGTCAAACAGAGCGCATTTTTACGCCGCGTTTTAACGCTACGTTGTTGTATACAGCAATACATATCCCATATCATAAGGAACGCGTTTTCAACGCCACGTCGAGTTCAACGCGGTGGCAATACGCATCGTCTAAGCGCGGCGTTGAAATAAATTACAAATTATTATTTTGACGCCGCGTTAGAACAGATTATTTTTTTAATTGTTTTGAGAAAGGCTTTGTTAAACAGAGCTTTCACTTTTGCTTTTAATCACTGTTATTGGATATGTATTAGTTATTCTTTTTTTTAATTAAATTTATTTAGGTAATTGAAACACTTCAGAAAATATATATATTTATACCAAAACAACCAAAACAACCAAGACACAGGGACTCATTTGAGTGACGCCGAGTGATGCTGAAAATGATAAATATCATAGCAGTTAAGGCTCACCGCCAACGATCAGCTGTTTGAGAGTTGTCACGTCGTGTGATGGTCACTGTTTTGCATGTCCTTGCAGTGACACCGAGATACAGGGACAACAGGGACACACTTTGACGTTCATTGTATTTTGGGACAACAAGGACAGGCATGGGTCATTCGTGTGATAGTCACTGTAGCTAGCTGTGACAGAATGACCTTTGTCGCGGCAGGGACGGTGGTAGGGCCTATTTTGTTGTGACGTCACAGTGTCCCTGCAGTGACCAATTACAAAGACCGTCTAGTACTAGCTTAAGTCGTTACGGAGAATTGGTGAAAACCGTTTATGATAAAATTATAGATCAAACTTACTAAAACTCTCTTTTTGTATTTTGTGCTTTTGAAATAATGATCTGTTTTAGTTGGAGACAAAATTATAAAAAAAAATATTTTTTTATAATACTAAAAAATATATAAATTAATGTTTAAAGATATGTGTTAACATTTATTTTTGTTTTCAGGTTCATGTATCAATGTCTCGAAATAATATAAAAAAGCAGGACAAAAGTCCCGAAATTTGAGTGATGGCCTGTGTTATGTTCACCTTAAGGGTCAATAATTAATTGTTTATTCGCATAGATTGAGTTCAAATCCACATTGGTGGCCAATTTGCATCACCACATCAAGAAATAATCTTACCCACAAATCGTTCATGCAGTGTGTTAATTGTCAGCGAAAGGCTGTGTTGTTTTGCGAGGAGAAAAATCGGCTGCCTCAGTTTTTGCTGTAAATGTTGACTAATTCAGTACAGAAGAGGTCGTCCCAAATTTCGCCTACAAACGTAAAAGAGTAGAGTAAAATGAGCGCAACTCGCGCAATGTTTGGACTAACAATTACTCCATTTGATAATACATTTTTATCATGGACTTGCTGGTCAATCGTGTAACTTGCCTTCGTGATTGGGCATTAATAAGTGACCAGAGAGAACTTTTATCCCAAATAGAGTCAAAAGTATTAGACCCAAATGAAAACTCATGGTTTAATACAAGCTGCAAAGAGGTTATTAGAGTTGAAGAGGTATGTTTCCGTTGTTATAAAGTTTTTACAAGCCAGAAATGCCTATAACGCCCTTATTCGACGGACCAAATTTGTACATGACCAACAATAAAAAAAAAAAATAACTACAATGTCCCAAAGGTAGCAAAAATGTTTGGTCATTTTGTAAAAAAATATAAAGAACACTTCTTCGTCCTCGATTCCGAAGCTTGTCATCAATGACACACCATTTTTTAGTTCTCAAGAGAAAGCTAACTTTTTCGCTAATCAGTTCGCGGCTAATACTACGATGTCAGAGTGTGTCATGGTCCCACCTGTACTTGAGAGCGTAAATCAATCCAATCTTCTTTCGCACTCGTACAGTGGCTAGAGTTTTAAAAGATCTTAACGTACATAAATCCGCTGGCCCTGATAGTATCCCCGATATTGTTCTGAAGATGTGTTCTTCTACGTTGGCAAAACCACTACTTAAGCTGTTCTATCTATCCTACTCTTCAGGGCTCGCCCATACCTAAAAAAGGCGAATCGTCCCCCGCAAATTACCAACCGATTGCACTTACGTCCCTTCTTTCCAAGGTCATGAAAACTCTTATTAATTATAAAATCAAGAAATATCTTGAGGAACAAAAGCTTCTGAATGACCGACAATATGGCTTTCGTAGAAATAGGTCCACTGGTGATATGATGGTTTATCTCACAGAACAGTGGAATAAATCTCTACATCGTTTCGGAGAAAGTAAGATTATTGCACTCGATATTTCTAAAGCATTTGATTTTATCGAAAATGCGTGCTTTCGGTTTCGATGTTTCTTTTCTTCACTGGATTAGAAATTACCTTTCGGACCGTTCAATACAAGTTGTAGTAAATTCTGGTGTGCCCCAGGGCTCCGTTCTGTCTCCGACTCTCTTTCTCATTTTTTATAAATGATCTCCTGTCTGAAACTTCTAATCCACTAAACTGCTTCGCTGATTACAGTACACTCAGCTTTTTATATTCATTTTTGGAGTCACAACCGCGGTCTTTGGATGTGTATCTTCAACGGCAACGTACGATAAGCTCATTAAATTCTGATCTTGAAAGCATCATCAAATGGGGAATAAGAAATCGCGTAGAATTTAATGCGTCCAAAAAACAATGCTGTCTTCTGTCTCTAAAGCGTATAATACACCTCCTTTGCCATTATCCATGAGTTGTACTCACATTATGGAAGCTGATCATCTTGAAATTCTCTGTGTTCCAGTAATGCTCACCAATTTACCCTTGAGCCCAATTTCGGTCTTACAGTCAAGTACAGAGATTTGTTCTTCAGTCGTACAACTCGAATGTAGAATCTTTTGCCTAACTCTGTTTTCCCCTTCCATTATGATGTTCAGAACCAAAACCAATGTGCGTCGGCAACTCCTATTAAACCCTCTCCTTCTTTCCTAAGCTCGCGCTGTGTCCACCGACATCAAAAGGGTAGCACAAATCCCTTTAGCGTGAGCAAATTATAAAAAAAAACAACCTGGCGTCTACAGCCAGCCAAAATCAACCCGCACCAGTTAAGAACGGTAATAACTCAAAAAAAAAAAAATTATAATAAAAAACCAATATTTTCTAAGCCTAAAACAAATTTCTTAGCACTAATCCAATACATGTACCTTTAAAAGCCAAACACCATAAAAAGTTAAAAAAGAAAATCAGAAAAGGGGAATGGTTCTGCATACGAGTTTCTTTTCAAATTTCAGTCCCCCACCCAGAACACATATCCAGACGCTCCAGGACGTGCTTCGTTCCGTTCTCGAAGGTGGTAAAGATGAATAGTCTTTACTGAAGCGGGGTAGATGGTGTCTTGTATGTTGGGAATATGTTTGATGCTAAAAAAAAGCAAAGAAAAGAATAAAAGTTTCTGTGGGTTTTCTTATGGCATTTCCAAAAAAAAAAAAAAAAAACGGGAAGGGTTTGAGGTACATAAACATCATATATGAAAGGAAGGATGAAAAGAAGTTAGAATGGTATGCAAGCAAGGCTCCAATAGCCATTTCTTAACATTTACATTCCCAGGTTTAGACGGTGACAAAAAAAAATGAGAGAAAGGGCTGGAAAATGGAGAATTATGTGTTAGGAAAATTGTCCTACCCTTTTCATATTTTTCTGTGTCTGACAAAAATATGATATAACAAAAATCTAGGCTCCAATTTTTTCTGGGGTTAGATTTTATGAGAAAAAATTGATTTGGAGATTCAATATTCAAATAAAAGGAAATTTATAAATATTTCTGTGAAATGGTAGAAGGATTCAATGTATTTTCATTCTCCCTGTGAAGATAGAGCCAATTCTGTTAAAATTATCTTTTTTTTTATAATTCCACCTTTAAGTATCTGAGACCTGGAATCATAATAAAAAGATATGTAAATAGAACCAGTTGACCGGGTTTTCTGGGTGTAGAAAACACCAAAAAGACTAGAAAAGTGTAGAAATATTCCAGACACCCTGGATGGGCATAAATTTCATACATACTGTCAAAATTGATAAACTAAAACCACACATGAAATACAAAATGCACCTAATGAATGCGATTATAAGATTTTAATCTTCTTCTCCAACAAGGAGAAGTCAACAACCGCAAAAATGCAATTAATTTACCGAGTAGGTAAGTAGGTACATAGATAATTAGGAAAATCTACTAATTAGCTCAGAAAACAATGATTTTTCTGCACCGTGTTGCTTCAAATGCTTTTAATCCGTAAAATGTATTATCTAAAGTAGACAGTCTTTTGTTTTTTTAATTTTTTATTTAATGATTAAAATTTTGCGAGTCATTTTCATATTTATTTATTTGAAGCATAATTTCTGTTAAGCATATCTTAATAAGCTCATTGGGATTTAATTAGCCGATAAGATAGGTCGTTTCTAAATAATATTTTACTGATTTCAGGGAACATGTATTAGGCAAGTCTGTAGAAAAATGGCACAGGGGTTAAGTTATAGCGTGTGCATACAGATAAGAACTTCATCAGTTATTCGACTTTGTGAGGAATACAAAACACGCATCGTCTACGTTTGTGACGAAAGTTCAGTTAAATAGTTGGCAAAAGACTATTCAAAGGGAAGAGTATGTAAGATAGAGATTCATCATTGATTATAAGGGATTGCGGAGGGAGAAAAAATCCCTCAACTATTCGTATGATAAAAAATATAGTATTTCAGTGGGATGGAATGGAATATCAAGTCGTCTTTCAATATTTTGAACTATAAATGAAAGATAATAATTTTGGTGATACCTGACTTCTGGGCATTGATATTTAATTGTTGAAATTTTGTAGCACATAATGGATTTATAAATAAACACTTGTTTACTTTTTCTAAAAGCTAAGACTTCAGTCCTTATGTCAGAGAGAGCGGGTATTATATTTCTTACCTACCTTACTTAGGTAACGCTACATTCCGAGATGGACCTGGGCTTCAGTCAGAACACCTGACAGTAGTATAGTATTAGAGTTTTCGAAAGCAAAGATCTTTGTTTTAAAAGGCATTAAATTCTGTGTTGTGCCAGGAGCACGAAGTCTGTCGCATAAAAGGTACTTTGCCGTTGAAAGAATTTATATGAACCGAACATATCCGATTGAAAATAAGACCAAGATTCTTGGTTGATTCAACATACTCTATTGGATTTTGGCTAGATGGTTTTTTGGAATTAAAGAAATATCAAGCTTTCTTTTATGTATAACTAGAACATTTATATTTTGTGCGTTGAGATGTAGGTTACTTTGAGTTGTCCAATCATTAAATTTGAGGGGTGACTTACATGAATTTGAGTCTCATCAGCGAACTTTTGCATCAAGCAGTGCTTAACAACGTTAGGAAGTTTATTCAAACACAATAAAAAAAGCAACGGACCAAGAATTGAATCTTGCGGTACCACACATTTTCTGGCAACGAACTTGTGAATGGACCTCCTGCTACAATTTGTTGCTTTCTCCCTTCTAAATAACGAACATAAGTTTCGTTGCAGGTAAAGAGAACTTAAACTCTTTTCTTTACAAAGAATGGAATGGTTGACTATCAAACGCTTTGAAAGATTCAAGTAGAGTAAGAAATGTAGCAGTATTTTGTCTGTCTTTCTTATTCGATCAACAACCGATATAATTGCTATCCTCCAACATTTTTTTGGATGAAAACTAGATTGGATTTTGGACATTTGCAGAAATATACATAGTTTTTTCAAAAACTTTTGAGAAGAAACTCAAGATGTAAATCGGTCTGTGTTCTAAGACACTACCGCTTTTTTCCAGATCGGAAAAATAAAAATAATTGTTATAAGCAGGGCAATATGTAATATGTGAGTACCTTTGTCAAGACGCAACTTTCGATTTGTTCAGTTCAACATAAAGTTATATTTATAAAAACAAATAAAAAAAAAAAAAATATTTAAAAAAATGTATGTGTGTATCTTTTGGCATTCCTCAGAGGGGAAATTGAAATTATATTTTAAGGATATAACCGTACCTGCCATATCATCGTTAAGGAAAAGCTTATTTTTTCGCGAAAATGGTTTGACCGATTTTTACGAAATTTTTCGGAATTTTTTTTCTCTTCTTTTCTTTCTCATTTTATTAAATAGAAATTTCTAGAAAAATCCTATTATCTAATGGTACCTTTCATTTGACAGTTTTCTCAATTTTCGACTTTCTCGGTAACGGCTTAATGGATTTCTGTCAAATTTTATGTTTAAAAAGATTTAAGCAGCCTAATTATTTCTGCTTGCCAACATTTTGAATATTTTATTAATTCTATTTATGATTAATTTAGTGAAACTTTTTTCAAAATAAATTTTTTTTTTAAACTAATCACAAAAAATTATGTTTAATATTATAATTAGCTGTATATAAATAAACTCTAAAAAATCGCATACCAAAATATCAAACTAATATCTAAAAAAAAAACAGCATTTTATCAAAATCCGCCTTACAATTTTCTAACTCCTTTTTTCATAAATTCATTATTATTTAAGACGCCTGGTAAGTGTTGTGATTTTTAAACTTTGTATTTTTCTTCGTTAGGTAATAAGCATTACTTGTTTCTATCAAAGATTCTGGCCTTTCAATGTGACCAGGCACTTTAGAGCATGTACGTGCGACCCAGTCGTTCCCATTTTGTTATATTCTATTTATGTTCAGACGGGCTACAAAGTCAATAGTTTTGTTTGAACCTAGTAAATTTTATATTTTGTCTTTACGGAATATACACGCACAATTTAATTGCTCCTTTGAAGGTTGGCCAATTAGGCATCAGTTTTAGAAATAAAAAGAACCTGAAAATATAACAATGATTAATATCCAAATTTTTTTAACCAGAAACTAATTTATAATATAATAAATCGTTAATTTTTATTTATACAAACTATATTATCAACTGAAGTTCTATTAACAAGGACTCGGCCCAAGATATGCTTAGCCGCAGACCCCATTATCATTCGTCTAAGGGAGAATATGACTACTGCTACCATGACAGTTAATTCAATCAGTGAGCTTACCTCTCACTAAAAAAAAAAACAAAAGAAATAATGTAAGCAAATAAAATATCTGGAAATGTTTATTAAAATGATGCTGAGTCAGCATATTTCCTCACTCAAAAACCTCAAAATTGAATCACGTCCATTAAACCCATTCAAACCAACAATCATCATATGATGAGATTGTCCATTTTAATCAAAGCCCCTTATAAACATTTTCCATTTTCTCTGACCAAACCTCTCAAGAAACGCGTTACTTTTTATTGAACTTCCTTTATGTCAGCACATTTCATCATCAAAAAAAAAAACTGCATACTCTTCCCATACAAATATAATTTCCCCAAAATGAATTCCTAAAAAACCGACTCGCCAGCACAACCCATTATCATTTCCCAATAGGCCACAGAAAACTCATCAGAGCTCCTCTCAATTACCCACCAAAAAACTACCCCACCATAAATAAAATTATCTCGAGCTGCCCCCAACAAACCAAAGCATACCCATTTTCTACCCCATAAGCATTAACTTTTATCTGCGATACCCTTTTTAGTTCTAATGAATAAAAAACATTAACTAGCCCATCTGAGCACACGGGCCTACGTTATGCCCTGGATATTTATAAAGCCTGCCAAGCCATCCTTTCCAACAAAAGCCACAAACAAAAACCACATTTCTGCTGACCACGTCGAAATACCAGAGAAGCACAAAAAAGTCTACGAAAAAATAAACCAAACAACAGGACCTCTTTTTTCGATTTCCATACATTAGCATTCCAATTCAATTTGGACCAAAGACTCCACGATACTTGCCGCACTCGCAACATCATAGCAACAAAAAACGGACACAAAACAAATGAATAGGAAAACACCAGCAACAACAACAACAATAATCATAAAAATAATGACCAAAGCAATAAAGTTGAATGGCATCAGCAAACGGCCACCACCACGCATTACCACTGTGTGCTACCCCCTCACACTCTCGACTCCATTCAACAAGGCGTCGGTCGGCGTCACATCCACCCCTGGGCTTAGGTGCTTTGGTTTTTTACATCCATAATCTTGAGATGGTATTCTCACATAAATTCATAAAAACCATGGAGTGCTTTATTCCGATTCGGAGTGAGCCAGGACATCGCCAGGATCAATCTCCCACTCCCCACCAGCTTCCAAATGGTGATGCTGTCTGTGATGATGAAGAACTGTTATCTAGGACATTTAATCTCGTTTCCCTCGTTTTTTTTTCTTTATCTCCTTTTGCCGGAATATTCAGAAATGAAAACATAAAAAATGTATGCTCATGATGAAGACCTATGAGTAGGTATTTATGTCCTCGCGTGTATGCATAAAAATATGAGTGTCCTATGGAGATGGCATCAAAATGACCATCTATAGGAAGGGTAGTGGGTTTATGAAAATATTGGCACCGAGGGGGCGCTGGTGTCATTTGCTGTAAGTGGAACGATTATTATTACCCACAACTGATGTAGGAAGATTGCATTTATCAGAGCACAGGGTTTTCCGTTCTTGGCATGCAGAAGGAGTTGGGTGTCCTTTTTTATCACCAAAATATCACCCTAGAGTTTTTTTTATGATTGAATATGTTTTTGGTGTAATTTTGCAAATCATTGACCAAAGGAGACGCAGTGGTTTTATTGTATGTGGGTTGTAATTTATGGGATTATTTGCATATCCCAGAAGTGACTGGAAAATTGATGTTTGTTTTGCATGGCGAGATATAAAGATGATTGATATCTTTGGTTCCAGAACTCCAAAATACACATACTTAGGCTTATTTTGCTTTTATCAAGCCGCAGTAAAAGCGTGAGAAGGTTTCTTTTTCTTATCTAAGATATATTTTGTACAGAAACTGAATAGACCCTAATAATTTGTTAAGTATTCTTTAACTCGCCTACTCAATTCCAGTTGCTTTAAAGCTGACACCAACGAGGATAACTTCAAAAGAGATGAATTCAGTCTTTTATCTTCAGTTAAAAAGATTCGTAAAGGTCTTCTAGAAATACCCAAATGATTTGGCTCTCATTTTGGCCAGAACAGAACATTTACTGAACTTTTCATTTTGCTTCTGGTCTTCGCAACAACGACAATAGCCGTGTTTTTTTGAGAAAGCTATCCGCAGTACAGTAGGATTTTACGAACAGTATAAATAAAACATTCGCGATCCCACGATAAAAGCAGAAGTTGAATCCAGCTGCGGAAAACGTACATATATGTACATACATATATCATATTTTCTTTGTAAATTTCAATTTTAATTGTCACTTCGATGTTTATGTTTTTTGTTTTTAATACCAATTATTTGATAATTAGGTTTTCAAGAATGTCAACTTTTATATAAATATAAAACCAGGCTGCAGCGGGTGAGTTTTTTTTGGGAAATTCCACTGCACTTTGGATAGCTTTCCCAAAAAAACACGGCTATTGTGAAGATCAGAAGCAAAGGGAAACTAATCCTTCATTTTCTCTGTAAATCTTCTGCTCCGGTCAAAATGAGCGCCAAATCATTTGTATATTTCTAGACGGCCTTTACGAACCACTTGCGTTAGCCTCGGATACAAAAATCGTATTTGAATTTTTTAAACATACTTGACATGTATAGGTACTTTTCAATTAATCTTCCATTTTAGCGCAAAATAATAGACAAATAAAGTCGACATTATCAAAAACTTAGTAAGAAACTAGATGATTTGCTCACAAAATTACAAACTACCTAGTATCACACTAATGAGTTTTAATGTCGAGTTAAATGATTATAGTTTTGCGCTAAAGTCTTTACTTAAGAAATAAAATAATAATAAAATATAATAGTGATGTCAGCAAATACTGAGATTAGGATTTGTAAGCATCATACCTGGTATTTTTTTGTATCATTGTAGTTCTCTTTAATATATATAGCTCTTGGAGACCTGGTGTTAACGCAGCTTTAAATAAAAAGTTTCAATATACGCCACCAGTTTTAGAGTAGAAGTACACAACAACCCAATGTATGACGTATTAAAAAAAAAAACAAATAAACGTACATACATTACATCGTAGATCGTACATACGTTCTTTCATTTTGCAATGTTTTTCTTTTCCCAATTTGCAAAGTCTTAGTTCATTTATTTTATAAAAATATGTCCTATATGTTTCTCGAGTAAATTACCTTTTACATACTTACAAAAGAGTTGGTTTTCTGTAAAGTTGGTCTAAGGACGATAATTTTACGTGATAACGTCAAAAGAAAACATTGATGGCACCAACACCATCATACAGACCGTTAACTCAAACTCAAAAATACCTCTCATTAAATCCACACACACACACACCCCAATATTTACATCTACTTTCTACTTCAACAAAACTCCGCCTATTTTGTATTTCTTATTCTTTTTTAATTATTTTTCACGATTTTACTCCAGCAGATTCATAACGAAACACACACATAGAAATGGTTGAGAGTATAAGTCACTACCACTAGGCCTTTGGGCTCTTAAAAAATAAATAACGTAATAAATAAACATATATTTATTGAGTTAAATATCGCACTCACCTCGAACATTTCGCTTCAAATTGCATTCGCTCAATGCAATTTGTCTACACGTTCGTTTCAGATCTACCCTCTCCAATCAATTCTTAGCTACCTCTGGGGTCCCCTAATGCAGCCACTTAGATCCTCTGTTTTTTATCCTTACTATTAATCATATTGAAATAGTCATCAAAAATTCACATATTTCACTCTACCCTGATGTAACAAAGTTTTTAAGACTATTTATTCCACCCTTGACTCTTTTGCCATTCAAGAAGTTCTCGATAGTTCTCTCTGATCCCTCAAAAACAGCTTAGAGGTAAATATTGCCAAATGCCAGTCAATCACCTTTTCAAGTAAACGTATAAAAATTTCCCCACGTATCTAATCTTCTCCATAAACAACCCATCCCATATCCAATGTGGATTCGATTCGTGACCGGCATATTGTGTGATCGAGCGATCAACTTCTTGGCACATATCGATAGTATGATCTCTAAGGCCAACTCGACACTTGGCTTTGTTAAACGTTGGTCCAAAGAATTTTCCGACCCCTACGTCATTCAATCTCTCTACATAACATTTGTACACACACTATTTGAATACGCCACCCAAGTATGGTCCCCATCCCAATGTCAGCAGGGCATTCAACATCTTTTTTTTAAGATTTGCTCTTCGCGGTCTGTCCTGGAATGATCCATTTATCTTGCCCCCTTATCAAAATACGCTTCAACTTATAAACCTGAATACCGTGAAAGTATGCAGGGAAACTGCAAAGATTCTCTTCATATATCGACTCCTCACAGGTTCCGTCGAGTGTGAAACTCTTTATAATTCTTTTAATTCGTTCACAGCACCAATTCCCGTAAACTTTTTTTTTATTTATAAGTTTAAGTTAGTTAAAGATATGAAACTTTCATTAAGCTATATAAATGGTGGTATCGCCTCCACCAAATTTAAATTAAATTTCTCTCTTACGTTGTCTGGTGAGGAAAGCCAAGAATCGATAGGTAAGGTAGGCGCAGAGTCCATGTCTAGTTGACGAAAGTAGTCAAGTCAATCCAGCCGCTGGATCGTCAGTAAAGATCATATAGTTCCTTGGTTAAGATTCTCCTTACATCGGTAAGGCCTGAACCAATCAATTTTCAAATGTATATTGTTTTAGAACTTTTCTTCTTACTTTACAAGCGTTGTGCTTATGGCTTAATATGCCCTCCAAATGCCGAAGGTCTCAGTAAAATACTTACGAACTTTGGAGGAGCAGCGAGCATTTTCCAACGTCATCCTGATTCATGACATATGACGCACCAGGTATCAGTTTAGCAGACATTCTAAAATGGCCCGGTACAGTTCATTACTGTTTACACCCTTCTTGGCTGGTTGGTCTGTTGGCTTTTTTCGAGAATTTGACGTAATGCAAATTTGACCGATCTTACATTTTCTAAGTCTAAAACCACATTGGCCAGGACTTAGAAAATTGTGTCTGCTCGTGGCCAAGATGTTATGACATTAATTTATTGAGCGATGGCCTGTGTAATTCTGACTTTGAAGAAAGCGCTCAATTGCAATTTTCTGGCATAAGCCTGTGACTGATTTTAAAATATCCAATTACAAAAATTCTTAGGGGATCAAATAGTACGGTATTGGTTGCCAATTTAAATCACCTTTACGAGGGACAACAATTCCCTTAAATTCGACATGAAAATTTTGCACCACTGCCGCTCTCAAATTTCGGGTAGACGGGTACAAACAAATTTATCTGAAGCGCTCGTTGATGAAAATTAGGTCCTAACTAATATCATTTTCGAAGTAGTATGTATTGGACTATACTAAAGCCTTCGTGTGGGCCTAAAATCCTATCTAAAAAAGCCTCATTCAATTAAATTTTGTTTTATTGAACATTGAACATAACAAATGGGTTATAAAACTAAATAGATAGGTATAATGAAAAATTGAAAGTATTTTGGCTCAAAAGGGCCCATATGTAGATGGATTGTCTCCTAGTTAACCTCGTGATGGCGTCCAATTTCATAGGTTAACATTCATTTCAAATGCCTTTCGTCGCTTAATATGATATGCAGCCAAATTTTTTGTTGCACTTTACAAATGCATTTTACATTTTACTGCATACTTTCACTCTGACAGGTTTGATAGTATTTTCTTCAATTTGGCCATTAAGTGTTGAACTTTGACGGGTTATCGAGCTCAGTCAGAAAACCATCCAATCCTTAAGCTATTTTCGACTCATGCCTTGACATTTCTACTTTTTCTTGTACATCAGATAAACAGAAATCTTGCCCACATATCGTCCATACCGAATGGTTCGTGAGAGGAGTTGGTTAGCAGACTTCGTCGTTAAATGAATGTTCCGTTAAATATTTCCGTCTTTCCCTCAACAGGGTTTTGTACTGACCTAGCAGATTTCGAACATTCACATCAATAGACTGGGGAGCTCATATATGTTTGTGTTATTTTGTAAGTTGTAACACTTTTTATTATTTTAATAATTAATATTATTTTAGCGATAACGCGCACCGAAAACCGAAAATTACAATTAAATTAGACTTAAGTGATTGATATGTCAAATTTAAAGTGACAAAGTGAATTAAACAAAAAAGTGTTATGGTCAAAACAGATGTGCAGATAATTTCGCGCAGGAAAAAAATTACACAGGTTCTAATGGGACATGTCAACCCAAAATTCTGCAGGGTTGCAGAATCTGTACGATGTCTCGATATCTAAATTGCATGCCTATTTTCATTGCTGCCACAACAACAAACGAAAAAAAGGTGTCTGGCATCACTGATATATACCACACTTGTTAATCAGCGTTACCGCTACGAAAATACAATACTTAGCTGTTAGAAATTCTGTTCTATTTCCTTTCTTCCCAAAAGTATTTTCTTCTTCTCGTTTTTTTTTTTTTTTTTTTATAATTAACGCGCGCACAAGGGATTATGTGTTTCCCTTTTAATGTAGAACACACTGCGCGGGCATTACGAAGAAAGGGAGGGGAGAGATAGGAGGTGCCGATTAACATTGGTTTTGAATGTTTGCAGATCAAAATGGCAAGGGAAAATCCCGCCGGGTAAACTATTCCAGATTCGTGTCGTTCGCCTAAAAAAAGAATCCCTATATTTCACGGTACGTCCGAAATTAGGCTCAAGGGTGAACTGATGAGCATTCCTTGCGAGACGAGTATTACGGGAGAAACTTTTAAGGGGAGGAATGCAACTGGCTACTTCGAGTGAACATTTTTTGTAAAAGAAACGATAAAATAAGGAAAGACATGAAACATTGCGTCGGTGTTCGAGTGGGGCAATTGTTTCAGCGGCAGTTCTATTACCTATCAATCTTAACGCTCGATTTTGTATTCTATCAAGCAGGTGAAGCGATGTTTGCGAAGCACCTGCCCAGAGGTGGGAGTTATACTCGAGTTTAGGGCGTATAAACGCTTTATAAATTGTAGCCAGATCAGATGGGGAAAAGTACTTCTTACACCGATACAGAAAACCTAAGCACTTTGCAGCATTCTTAGCGATCTCAAATATATGGTCGTTCCAACGGAGGTCGTCGTTGACACACATACCGAGTACTGAGAGCTTTTCGGTTTCTTCGATGTAAGTGCCATTCATGGACAATGGCATTGGGGGAATGTTTAGCTTTAACGACAGAAGACAGCATTGAGTTTTCGAAGCATTAAACTCCACACGATTTCTATTACCCCATTTAACAATGCTGTATAAATCGGAGTTTAATGAGCTTGACATACGGCACCGTTGCAATTGTACGTCCGAAGGCGAAGGACGTGAATTATCGAACGAATATGAAAAGCTGAGGGTAGAGTCGTCAGCAAAACAGTTAAGTGGATTAGAAGTAACAGACAGAAGATCATTTTTAAAAATGAGGAAAAGAGTCGGAGACAGAACAGAGCCCTGGGGCACACCAGCATTTATTTTATGGGAATCAGACTTGAATCCGTCCAATACAACTTGTATTGAACGGTCCAGAAGATAGCTTCTAATCCAACGAACAAGAGTATTATCGATCCCAAAAGCACGCATTTTCGATAAGAGAGCTTCATGCCAAACTCTATCAAATGCCTTGGAGATATCAAGAGCAATAATCTTACTTTCACCAAAGCGATGTAAAGATTTGTTCCACTGTTCGGTGAGATATGCCATCAGATCACCAGTGGAACGGTTGCTGCGGAAGCCATACTGACGGTCATGGAGAAGCTTACGATCTTCGAGATATTCCTTAAGCTGACGGTTAATCAGTGTTTCCATGACCTTAGAAAGAAGGGATGTCAGTGCTATGGGTCGGTAGGAGGAGGGGGAGGATGGGTCACCTTTCTTAGGGACAGGCTGGACAAATGCTGTTTTCCATCTTCTAGGAAAGATTCCAGAAGAGTAGGAGCGATGGAAAAGCTTACGCAGTGGCTTTGCCAGTGTGGAAGAACACCTCTTCAGAAGAATCGGGGGTATACCATCCGGGCCAGCGGATTTGTGTATATCGAGATCTTTGAGAACTCTTGCTACTGTACGAGTGCGGAAAAAAATCTGTCCCATGGAAAAATTTACATTCTCAAGTACAGGAGGGGCAACGTTGCTTTGAGGCAGCGTGGAGCTGGCAGCGAAATGGGCGGCGAGCAAGTTTGCCTTCTCTGAAGAGTAAACAATTGGTTTGTTATTGTCGATGAGCGTTGGAACCGAAGATGTCGAGGAGTTTTTTATATTTTTTACAAATGACCAAAAATTTTTACTGCCTTTGGGACACTGCGGAATTTTTTGCCGTAATTTTTGGTCATGCAAAAATTTGGTTCTTTCAATAACGGAGTTGCATGAGTTCCTTGCTTGTTTGTGCTTTTTCCGATTTTCCTCTGTAGGGTTGGCTTTGTAAGATCGGAAACTTACTTCTTTGAGCCTGATAGCTTCTTCACACTCAGAATTAAACCAAGACTTTTCTTTAGGTTTGATGCTTTTTACTCTGTTAGGAATAAAAGCACGCATCCCTAGAAGAATCACATTTGTGATCATTTCAGCACTGGCATCAATGTCACTATCGAGGAAGCATAGTGACCAGTTAAAGTTTCGGAAAAAGAAATTCAGGCCGTCCCAGTTGGCTTTCTCGTATTGCCAAACGGTCCTGGTGGGAAGTTTTTCTTTAACTGGATGGGTGGGGGATGAGAAATTAGCTGAAATGATACAATGGTCTGAAGTGCCAAATGGAGAAGTTACACTAATGGTATATTTATCAGGGTGAGAAGTAAGAAACAAGTCAAGAGTATGGGCTGCTTGCCCAGCAACATCCGGTATACGCGTTGGCACATCGATCAGTTGGGTAAGGTGATGTAACCCGGCAAAGAGCTCGACATACCTTCCTTCGGGTGTTGTCTGACCAGAATAGCGGAGCCAGTTGGAATTGTGTACATTGAAATCGCCCGCAATAACGATTTCAGTGCGAGGACAAAGGGAAACAATTTTCGAGATGGAATCAGACAGTGCATCAAACTCGTTACAAGTCGAATTACTGTCAAGATTTGGACTCCTGTAAATAAAACAATAATGAATGACATGCTTGCGGACAGTGAATTTGAGCCATAAGAAGTTAAAGTCCGTGTTGGAACATTGCCCATATTGGGGAAGGCTCTGGCAAGCAATATCATTCCTAACATAGACCACGAGACCATGATGAGAAAAGAGTAATGGCACCAAGCTATACCCATGTAGAGCAAATTCTGATAAATCAGTATTTGCTCCAACCTGAGTTTCACTTAATGCCAAAACAGCTGGCCTGTGTTGAACAGTGTAGACGTACACGTGAAAGAAATTCTTTCTTAAACCACGAACATTTGAATACACGACACAAAAATCACTTACCATTTAAAAATACTTACATACAAAACACAACTCTGATTAAGTCGAACTGCGCAGTGAAAATCAAAATTAACTTCCGTAATAATCAAACTGTCTTAGGTGTTATGCCCATAAGACAGCCTGTTTACAAAAAATCAATCCAAACATTCAGCACAATAAGACAAATTCAGATGCCCTTATCTATTTACCGCAAGCATTGTATGGTCATACGATGCCTACAGTAGATAAGAAAGAGGCAGTTAAGCACAAAGGTCTGGGACAGAATAGAGGATAATTTGTTAAGCGAATGCGTTTTATTTATTTTTTTTTCTTCTTCAGCGCGAGTGGGCATCTTTTTCATTCATCCTACGACGCGAGTGAACACTATTATTTTTTTTTTTATAGCACACGCGAGGGGTTTTTTTCTAATTTCTCAACGAGCGTGTATTATTTTTTTTCCTTAAAGCACTCGCGATAACAACGCGCAACAATTATTTGTTTGGACTTCGTTTAACTAATTGTGCGCGCACCTCGACATCCGTCTTCAACGAGCTTAGGATCGACACTCAATTCCAATCCTCCTTAAATATTTTTTTCCTACCTTCCTTTTTTCTGGATAAATAACTTTCTTTCCTTTTTTTCAACAACTATTTTTTCTTACACTTAATTCCTTAATTTTTTTATTAAACTTCTTCTCCAACTTCTCCAATTTTTTTTCACCTTTTTGCCAGGGACTTCGAATCCCGTCATAATCAGCAACTCAACGACAAGTTTACTGAAGAACGCCAACATGTCGAAGTATCGCGATTCTGCTTACTCACAACTTTTTCCCATGAAAATGCAAGTCATCGTCATGGAATTGGCCGCACGCTGGTATCACTTCTAGGTCACGACCAGAAGATGAAGTTTAAACAAAAATTGAAGGAAACCAAGTTTCTAAGCGTGTAATTTTCCCCACCGAATACGATTCTCAAGAATTGGTCCGATCTAAATTTTTACCCAAAAATCTAGGAAAGAGAAGGACAGTTTTCCCTGGATTTCCCAAATCGCTTGTCTTAAGCTCAGATTTGGGGATTGGGGAACTCACTCTTAGCGTTCTATTCTTTTATCATAGTTTTTGGTAGGTTACAATTGGTAAATTGGGGTTCTTTCAGACCATCCGTCTGTCACTTCGGATAGATAATGTAAACTCCTCTTCAAACTCCCTCGACACTAATAGCAGAGTGCAACAATGATCGTGATTTATTTTCAAGTCACTGAAAGAGATGACCAAGGGCTGGCGCATCCTGGCTGACCTTGTCTCTCTTAGTAACCAGAACGCAACAACTGAGGGAAGGGATTAACTAGGAAGGATAAGAATTGGTGATAAAAGACCTGTTTCCTTAACTTTCTAAAACTTATGACCAGTTCTCAAAGCTTTTTGCTTTCCTGATCCGCTGGCGCGAATCACCTAGTGAAACCCAAAAACTCAAGCTAAACAAACAACAAAGTTATAAGAGTGCATAGCATCAGACGCTTAAAAATCCTGGTCTGATTAAGAAAACTCGCGTCAAAGAGCATAAAATAAAAGCTTTTGCTCATAAAACGGTCTAGTTTAAAATATTCATTGTAAATCCAGTCTATATAAGAAGGTCCCTTGCTGCGAACTCCAATCTTCTATCGGACTTCCAGTAATTTCCGTTTTATCAATTATTCTCCAAAAGATTATCCATTAAAGTTATTGACTATTGCCATAAAACTAATGGTATGCATTCCCTTTTTACATATCCCTCGTCCTTATATTCCTTTTTTGTCCATCTCTAGGTATCTTCCAAGGATCAAAGACATAAAAAACATTCTTCACATAAATAATTTAAGCAGCTTTGGGATTTACAACATTCAGCTCTGCCACCAACCATTTCGTCTAATAAACATAATCTCGTCCTTAAAAAGAGAAAAAGAAGACAAAAAAAGAAACTAAAAAAGGACTACTTACGATAATGTAAGTAAATGTGATGCGTTCAGTGTATGTGCTGTGCGGTGTCGGGGGAACACGCAACACGCGTCACACCGCCACTTTTACCATTATTCGTCCTTTTTCCTTCGTTTTTTTAAGAACAACCATTTGCCATAAACCTCTCGAAGATAAAAATGCAAACAAGTTTAATCCAATCAACTGTCTATCCATGGAATGGTCCATCTATGGTGTGTCCAAACGACGGACGTCTCAGTGTCAGTATGTGTAATCCATTCCCGCTGTCTCCCGCCACGCCATTACATCAAGGACCTGCAAAACGCATAACTTTTTTATTCATACGATGACGGACATAAAATTCGACACCCCCATCACATGTCAAGTGCTTTATCCCATTCTGGAAAGGATCTCTTCAATGGAAGTGGCCAAAGTGTGCGGGGAGAAAAAACGAAAAAAAGTTGTATTTTTTGAGCTCAAACTACAGACAAGAGAATGAAATTAGATGAAAGTAGGTATATCTACGTATCTATCCAAATCATCAGCATCATCCGTGCGGCACCTTTTGGTCCTTTTTTGCTTATCTCGTCGCCTCAGCCATATCTACTTAGACGTTGCGCATTCATATGGTGCGGATGGGGATGGGGAAATGGAAGTGGAAGTGGATGCTGTAACGCCACCCCAGCTCCTGTCAAACTGTCATTCAATTCCTGTTGCTAGAAAGGAGGTGTTTTTTACGAGTGCGTACCCTTATACCCTTGCCCTGGTCCTATTTATTTTCTGCTGTATAGAAGTGCACACATAAAAAACCGGGGGGATGTCAATTCTTCATCCTCAACCTCTGGGGTTTTTGGATTTTCATTATTTTTTTGTTGGATCTCCTGGAATGTTATTTCCAGCAATCGGAGATTGAGGATTGAGGAAAATGAAAAATTCAAAGGACTCTCAAGTCTCGGATTGAACTTTGAAATTCGGCATTCCGAGGAAATTAATTTCATTTGCACATTTTTTTAAAGGCTCTTGAGAAGCAAGAACAAAGCGATTGGGGGTGGAGAGGGAGTCATAGGAATTCAAGGATGGCTCTAGCGATGAAATGCCAATTTCATCCTCCACGCAGGAAATACCGTGAATCGTAAAAAGAGATACGTTAAACCGTTCAGAGTTTTTTAGCCGTCCGTTTCCGAATAAATTCTGCGTTGCATCATAAAAACAAGGATTCGTGATGCTAGGGTCGAAATGTTCCAAGGAATTGATTGGAGAACGGACATAGGCTAATGCCGCATGAACTATAAATATAGGAAAATATATTCATTGCTGGGGAATCGATAGATATCCTGGTGAGGATGTGATATGGTGAGCTGAAATGCTAATAAAAATAAATTCGATTTGGTGCTCTCGTTTGCGTCAGCTTATGCATGGAGAATGAGGGGATGTAAAGCCCTATACAGGATATAAAGTTATGGAAGTTTATGTTATAAGCAAACAAAATTACGGAGACTTATATTGCATTTCGTGCACCCTTTTATGGCTTATTTTACTCATTTATATTTTTATGATATTCTTTGAAACTTTGCCAGACCCCCTACAGTGACATCCTGGGAGTCCCAATTTTAATGAATTCCATATCTTTTCATCCAGCTCCAATGCAAAGTATCTTTTTCAAAAATAAGTGGAACATCCAGTTAATTATGCTACACAATTGCGAACCTCTTAATTACACTGCAATACCTTAAACAGATAATTGAGCCTCATTTACCCTAAACAACTTTATAGGTTTCGCTTTTTTGAGCTTCATAATGGCCTAAAGTCGAATACATCAACACCTTTTGCCAGACTGCAAGCTGGCCTTTCAAATGTCTTCATCATTCGGTGGGGTGTAAAATTTCACAAACATAACTTCACGGCAGATTAAGTTTCTTGGAATCAAAATCCCCTCGAATATACCGAGATGTTATGCCCACAGGCGAAGGGATGTCGTTCCGTTCCGCCCATATGAATAACAACCCGCTAATGTGTACTTATAGCTATAGTCTGCCTCCAATTTAATATTTTTTTATTTAATTTAAATAAAACTTCCATAATCGTTAAATTATGCTTATACCTAATTATAAACTTATAATTATCATCATGTGCACTTAAGGCTATTACTATATTTAATTTTGTTGTTTAGTACAGGTAACAACTGTTGTTTTTAAATTTTAATGACATGCCAGCTAATAACAGAAAATTTATAATGTATATTAACATCTTCATCCAAGTAGGTTGATTATTTTTGTTTTTTTGAGTAGCAAAAAAACTCATTAACTCATTAATTATTCGCAATTTCCTTATAAACTGATCCACATGTGCGTTTTCAATTGTTGATAGAACAGTAGGTTATACAGTGACGTCGAAAAGTTTTCCAGCAAAAAGAAATCGGAGGGCACCACCTTCAAGGAAGTATTTTTGTTAACCAAGTATAATAAATTTTAGCCAATATCTTCTTTCGAAGTATTTAAAGTCATAAAAGATCAGGAATACTCAGATTCCAGATTATTCAAAAAGAACTGAGGTTATTCACCTTTTTTAAAAAGGTGACAAAATATGTGTTCAAAACCATATCTCTTCTTTTGGTTTTTTCCAACATTTTTAAAAAAGTCATAAAATTTAAAATCCTTATTTATCTTGACAATCTTTCGTTTTTAGCTCAATGCAATATGGTTTTAGAAATGGCAAGTCAACTTTACTTACTTGGATGCTTTACTTCATTTTTGCTCGAATGTTTAATAAGGGATAGACAAAAAATAGGTAAACGGCTGCTCTTTTCATGGATATAACTAAAGCTTTCGATACCGTTGACCATGACATTTTGCTCAGTAAATTAAATAAAATTGGGCTTAGGGGTTTCATTGCCGATTGGTTTTTCCTCCTTTCTTAAAAAGGAAAACAAAAATTAGAATAGGTAATCATTTGAGTGAAAGTTGCAACATTGACATAGGTGGTCCTCAAGGATCAGTCCTTAGCC
Organism: Platycheirus rosarum; assembly: GCA_963971375.1. Taxonomy (NCBI): domain Eukaryota; kingdom Metazoa; phylum Arthropoda; class Insecta; order Diptera; family Syrphidae; genus Platycheirus; species Platycheirus rosarum. Next base: position 30,287,387 of record OZ020507.1, read on the forward strand.
CGGTTATATTCCTTGTCTATGTTAATTCTATTTTCAATTTAAATTTAAAAAGTGCTAAAACAGGTTTTGCTGACGATATAAGTTGCGTTTACTCTAGTTCATCTTTATTAGAGTTAATATCAGCAGTTAATCCACTATTCGGGTATATATGCCATCAGATCATCAGTGGAACGATTACTGCGAAAGCCATACTGACGGTAATGGAGAAGCTTTCGTCTTCAAGATATTCCTTAAGTTGGCGGTTAATCCGTTTCCATGACCGTTGAAAGAAGTAACGCAAGTACTAGGAGTCGGTAGGAGGATGGGGAGAATGGGTCACCTTTCTTAGGAACAGGTTGGACAAATGCTGTTTTCCATCTTGTAGAAAAGATTCCAGAAGAGTAGGAGCGAGGGAAAAGCTTACGCAGTGGCTTTGCCAGTGTGGAAGAACACCTCTTCAAGAATCGGGCGTATACCATCCGGGCCAGCGGATTTGTGCATATCGAGATCTTTGAGAACACTTGCTACTGTACAAGTGCGGAAAAAATCTGTCCTATGGAAAAATTTACATTCATATTGTACAGGATGGGCAACGTTGCTGCAGCAGGCAGCGTTAGGCAGCGTGGAGTTGGCAGCGAAGTTGGCGGCGAGCAAGTTTGCCTTCCCTGACGAGTAAACAATTGGTTTGTTATTGTCGATGAGCGTTGGAACCGAAGATGTTGAGGAGTTTTTAATATTTTTTACAAATGAATACAAAATTTTACTGCCTTTGGGACACTGCAGAATTTTTTGCCGTAATTTTTGGTCATGCAAAAATTTGGTTCTTTCAATAATGGAATTGCATGAGTTCCTTGCTTGTTTGTGCTTTTTCCGATTTTCCTCTGTAGGGTTGGCTTTGTAGGATCGGAAACTTTCTTCTTTGAGCCTGATAGCTTCTTTACACTCAGAATTAAACCAGGACTTTTCTTAAGGTTTGATGCTTTTTACTCTGTTAGGAATAAAAGAACGCACCCTTAGAAAAATCACATTTGTGATCCTTTCAGCACTGGCATCAATATCACTATCGAGCGAGCATAGTGACCAGTTAAAGTTTGGAAAAAAAATATTCAGGCCGTCCTAGTTGGCTTTCTCGTATTGCCAAATGGTTCTGGTGGGAAGTTTTTCTTTAACTGGATGGGTGGAGGACGAGAAATTAGCTGAAATGACACAGTGGTCCGAAATATTAAATGGAGAAGTTACATTAATTGTATATTTATCAGGGAGAGAAGTAAGAAACAAGTCAAGAGTATGGGCGGCTTGCCCAGCAACATTCGGTATACGCGTTGGGTAAGGTAATGTAACCCGGTAAAGAGCTCGACATACCTTTCTTCGGGGTGTTGTCTGATCAGAATAGCGGAGCCAATTGGAATTGCGTACATTGAAATCGTCCGCAATAACGATTTCAGTGCGAGGACAAAGGGAAACAATTTCCGAAATCGAATCAGACAGCGCATCAAACTCGTTACAAGTAGAATAACAGTCGACTTATACATCTGTTTATGCTTTGCGTGGTAATGAAAGAAATCTTGCGGTAATTCCTAGCCACATACCTCAGCATTTCTTTATCTTTTATACATCAGTTGCACCAATACTATATAATATATTACCCTCTGAAATTTGTTCTAAAACGGCTCTTAACAATCTTTCAACAAGAAGGCTAAAGAATGTTTTTTAACTTTGAAATTCTTAATTTATTAAGAATCTTAGTTTAAATTTTTGATGAATTTTCCAGAGCTTTTAATTTTTTGTTTATATTATTTTTTTATTATTCGACATTTTACCCCACAACATTTTGTTGATTAAAATCTTTTTCAATGGTGTACAAATATTTTTTTTTTAATTTTGTAAATTCTTTGTTATTGTAATTCTATTTGTCATGCTCGACATTTCCGATACTTTTCAATAGACAACAGACTGTATGTTAAATAATTTATTTTTATTTTTATTTTTTGATTTCGCGTACTTATTTGTAATTAATGTATTGGATTGCTAATTTAGATTTTGATTATATTTAAGTTAAAAAATTGTACATATTTAAAAAAAAAATAAATTAATTTGAATTGAAAAAAAGTAACTTTTTGTGACCTCTGTAGATCCAGATTAACCAACAAAAGTGTTTTGAAAAGTTTCTGGAAATTATTTTAACATAAGCCCCGCGGCGCGTTGGTGCGTCGGGCAGCGTTTCAACTTATAATCCTCAGATTGTGCGAAACCAAACTCATTAGAGCAGAGAAATCCTCATTTACATTCTCCAATGTTGATTTGTTCAGTTTGGCTTAACATTTTCATAAATATTTAATTGTTCTGCGAATGCACATTTCCCCAGACCACCCCGCCAAGTTCTCCACAACTCCAGTAGAATTTCACCTGTCTACGCATAATTTGTTCATATTTTTAAAATTTATTTGCACCATTTGAGTAAATTTAATTCAAAATGCATTGTAATAGTCATTATTAAATCGAAATAAATCATTTTGCTCACTCACCTCACAGTGGGAGGATATATTGTTAGGGTCTGTGAGTGAGTGGAAAAATGGGAAATTTTTCCATTCCAATTATGACGGTTTGGTATTTCACACTTAAATAATTAGCATGTTTTTTGTTGTTGTAATGTTGTTCGTTTAAAAAAGAATTGGATTCTAAATACGGCGGCGTTCTACATTTTTTTTTAGCATTTTTACAACGTTAAGGCCGAATTTATGTTAGCGCTCTGCACACTCGACTGCTGATAAAATTTATGGCAATTTGTCAGGTGATTTTGGCTGTAAGTTGGCTTTTCGGCTCTGCGGGGATCTTAAGCCCGATTCTTATAGAGAGACAGTATCGTGTCTCCTAGTTGGCAGGCCATTTGATATGTTCTTTGCGTAAATAGATGGTAATATGTTAATGGTTTTCCATTCTATAGTCGGACTTACATGGACGGCTAATTGTGACTGATGTATGTAATTGTAAGACAATTGCGTTTTTGAATGGTTTTTGGTTTTTGTTAGCACGGAAAAGGCTGTCTGCAAAGATTTAATGCTGAAATATGGTAATGTGGAAATGAAAAGTGCACTAGACGTTTGTAATTTGAATACAAAAATAAACAATCAAAATCAAATGCAAAAAGGAGATAAAATATTAGGCTCGAAATGTTTCTATATAATTGCTAATGTCAAAATGTGTTGAACGAATTGTTCGAAATGCCTAAGCGCCTGCAAAACGTCGATTTTCTGACAAAGTTCCTACATAATAAACTCAACGGAACTAGGTATTGTTTGTATTGCTATGCTGGCTAGAAGTGCGTAGGTCAAGCGCCTTCATATCTTTCCATTTTAAATTCGTTATAGGTTCTATAAAATCGACGTAACAACAATATAATATTACTACATATATAATATAATATCGTAGTCTGAAGAAGGACAATAAATTTATATCATTGTGTGTATGAATGTAATTGCATATAACTTTACCACCTCAAGCCTGAACCGATTTTCTCCAAATTGTTATACGTTAATTAAGCATTTCCTAAACGTAAAGAGGCTTTTGAAATTTTAGTTTTAGAACTTTATATATATCTTCCATGCTCTAAATTTTAGGTTTTATTTTGTTCGGCCAACACATGTAAGTTTAGGGCATTCGAAAATTTTTGGACCCGAGAGTAATGGTCATTATAAATGCCAACTTTGAGGGTAATTGCAGCCTCTTTAATTGAAATAGGTAATTTTTGGGAATAGTTGGAACTAGAAATATGCGAGCACGTCCTCTCCTTTAGCTCATCCGGCAAGAATAGTGGCCTTAGTGATATTTTCCCCAGGTCTGTTGGATTCAGTACATGGGAATGGACGCCTGCTAATTCCAAGCTGTTGAGAAGTTAAAGTGATTATCTTTTAGTGTTCCCGGCTAGCCATAACAATATCCTTTTCGCAGGGTTCTTGTCGAAATAATTTTCACATCACCGCTCTTCGTGAGAAATAAGTCGGCACTAGGTGACAAAAGTAATTGCCTAATTTAATTTTATTATCTATGTATGTCTACTTCTAAAAAAAAAATTAAATGCTTTAGGATTTACAACAGCCTATAGTGTGTTCAACAAAAATTGTCAGTACAGGGAATATAGGACGTTTGCCTCTTAGCCTGGTTGCATTGACAACATTCGGTTGCAATTTAAAAGGCAAAAGAAACAGTGCCTTTAAGAATGCAACAGACACATAGTTAAAATATTATTATTATTATCATTATAAATCGTCGCAAATCTGAGAGCAATGTGCGTAGGGTTACCACCTGCTACAAGGTGGCTAAATGGAATATTCGTTTTTCCTCCCGTATTCTCATTTTTTTTTCTTTTTAAACCGCATCCGTTGAGTCCGTCATGTATGTGTCGGTTCTCATAAGAACGTGTGTTTTTTATCGAGCTGTCTGTTAAATCCGTCGACGTAACGGATGCAACGGATTCTATAGTTTGGCCCCTTGAGATTTCGTTCACACGAATACATGCAAGCACATTTACATGAAGTTTGAGATCAATGGATTGGGACACCCAGCCTTTGAACCTGTTCGTCGAATCTCTTCGAAAAGCAAGTTGTTGCTATGTTTATTTATTTATTTAGCAAAAAAAAATTGTTTATGCTTATTTTTTTATAATAATCGCTTTTCTTGCCAAAAAGCAGCTTTACTGCGCAATCTAATCTCTATATATAAAAATAAGTTTCAATTTTGTGTGTGACCTCTAATGTCCTATAAACAAATTTTAAATGAAAGGGCACCATTTGTAAATGATTTAGAAACAAAAAAATAAAATTCTTCCTCCGGAAGTCAAAGTTCTTTTAGCCAATTTCGCAACCAGATTTTTGTTAAGGTTTTCGTCCCCATTGAAATGTATTTCAAAAAAAAAAAAAAAAAATTGTTTATTTATAAAAAGAAGATGTTCTCAAGAACGCCTGCTCCAATTTTGACGGGACTGGTTTTTTAAGGAATAACTTATACCAGTTGGCGCTGAGGTTTTTTTTTAGAAAATTCTTATTTTTACATAGATTTTGATAGGACTTTTACAGGCATATAGCTGATGTTGTAAGGAGTAATTAAGACCATTACCCCAACGCCAGGTCACCTTTTTTCATTCAAATAAAAATAAAAAAAGACTTTAGCTAAATGTTTACACGAGGTGTTCATGAACCTTTACAATTCGTATACATATATCAACAATATTAAATTAAAATGACTTGACCGATCTTTAAGAAATTCTTTGTGTGTATTAACATGCTTAGCTGGTAGCCTGATAGTTTCCAATTGGGTGCGATTGTGGTTGGGATCCAGTAAACATATTTCAAACCCGAACAACTCCGGTCGGTTTGCTTTATTTATATAAAGAAATTTCATGTCACGATGTTTGTAGCCAATAGGCTGCAAAACTATTGAATGGATTTTCATGAAATTTACTATTCTGTGTGTAATTTGGTCCAACTTGAGGCATAGGATCGTTTTTTATCTCGATTAATGGACTCAATATTTTTTTATTGGAAATTAAATGAGCCACAGCAACGTGTGGCCGGGTCTGCTAGTACTATATATATATTTATATTTATTAATCACAATTCCACTTCACCTCTTATTAATTTAAACGATTTTCCATATAATACTATCAAATACACAAATACGACAACACCTACCATATCATGCTACTAATTTTGTTTTCAAAAGGTTAGAAACCGAAAGCACCATGATAAGAACCAATGAAAAAGCTAAATAGTATTGTTTTTGATTTCCAAAGGTAACTAACTCTTTTGGTACAATGGGTTTTTTTTTTTAATTCCAACACCGAAGCAGGGAGGGTGGGTAATAGTGGGTAAACGATCATTAATCATTATTCATCAATTTTGGCCATGGTGGAGTATACAAGTTTTTTTTTAAATAGATACGAATATTTAAATCTGAATAAAGCAAGAGTCACGAAATATGTTACAGTGGCATTGGTATTAATTGTTAAACTCAAACTTTATTCAATCTTAAAAGTCAGTACTTGCTTCTTCGTGTCGGAGGTGCAACATACATGCCCCTCTAGCTTAAACGGGGGGAGATAGACCCCCCTCCCAAAGTATTTAGTCGCTCTACAGGAATCCGTTATTATTTTGCGGCGTGAAAGTTATCGTACTCTTGCCGAATGAAATATCAGAATTTCCTATTTTTTAGTCAAAATTTTGATTGCTCGGAAACTTCCTACTACTTCCCTAAAATCTAAATCAATCGAGATGGATTTTTTTATTACATTTCGCAGTACATATATAACCTCCTCTTTCCACCGTTGCCCGCTTGTTGTTGACTTACGGGGCACCCGGTATAAAACATTTTGAAAGTACTATACCTAGGCTTTAGGTTCAGACGGACAAAAAGACAGCAAAAGGTATTTTCTTATTAACTTTTCAAAACTTTTCATCCGTAGATTGCCATTATATTTTGCCTATGACATAAGTTCTTATAATGTTTAAGAAAACACCTTTTTAGTTCGTTGTTTCTTAAAATTAATTTTTATTTAATTTAAAATAAGCCTTTGTCCGGATTTCCAAAATAACTTAATGAGACAAATAGACAAACTACCCGGACATAAAGTTTCCTCGTCTATATCATTTTCAAACAAGTAATCAGATTACATGTAGTGCATTTAAAAATACTGTTTTATTAAAATCGTAAAAGGCGTTTTCGAGTTGAAAGGAATTCTATCAAATTGCTCTTGCTGATTTATTTATTTTTTCAAAAATCTGAATTGACTACCTAGAAATGAAATTTCAAAAAAGTTTTTGTCTTTTTTTTTGAACTGTTACCAAAGATGTACAAAATATAAATAAAATTTGTTTCATATTAAAGTATATGGCTTTTGATGTAGACACACACACACACAAAAAACACAATGTCGACTGTAATGTCATTTTCCATTGTTATCGTTCATAATGTAGGTATTGTTTTTTGTTTATACGGTCAAAATGTAGTCTATTTTAAGAGAATTCACTGCTTATTAAGACATTAGTACAATCTTGTAACATATATCTAAGAACTTATTATGTTTTGATTTTAAAGCCGATTGTTGAATCATTTGAATTAAAAAAATATGTATTTTTTGTTTAAAAACAGCTCTTTTTAATGTAAAGAAACAACTTGTAAATTATTAATGTGAATTCTGACTTTTTTCAGAATTTTCGTTCAAATATCGGAACGGTTATTAATATTGTTTTTATCAAATAGTCTTTCAATATAACCAAAATGATCCAATAAAATTTAATAATCCAAAATTATCCATTATTTTGTGAGATCTGAGATGTTCTAAATTATCCAAGCGGATATCCAAATTTGAAAGAGTTATCCAATGTTATCCATAATCCAAAATAGTTATAAAAAAACGATTGTGTTTCTTATATATTTTCGAAATGTTTGTAGTCGTTTTTTTTACCGAATTTCTATTGTGTTCTTCGAAACACCTAACACCGTTAACGACCTATCCGCTCGAAGTCGTTGATATCGAATGAGTCAATTGTCGGTTTGAATGGATTATTTAAATTAGATGAGATATGGAAATTCACTTTCCAACAATTTTCCAACATAATTTTAAAATTTGAATATGCGCACTCTGTTTGGAGGAGAACTTGAATTTTTTGAGTAAGTTAGGTACTACGGATTTGTGAGGATTTTCTAGACTGGATGTTGGTTCGTTGAGTTTTTTTTTATCAGAAGATTACAAACTGGAAAAAAAAGTCTGAGTAGGGGGAGAGTCTAAAAAACGAAGGGTTAACTTCATTATATCAACCCTTCATTCTTTATTTGAAGAAAAAAAAAAACAAACTGGAAAGTCGAGCTATGCTATAACAACCCTTTCGGCAAAATGAAACAGGGAAAGGGGCTCGTTTTTTACCCCTTATCATTCCCGATATTTCCTTAAAAATCTGTCTTTTCTGACTAAGTGGTATAAAACATTTTATACCTAACCTAAACCTAACAGAAGATTTCGAAATGAAAAACTGTCACTTTGACGTTTGTTTACTACATTCTGAACCTGCGCGTATATTGACAATCAAGCAAAGTTTTTTTTTGTTTGTAACAATTTTTCTTTCGTCATTCTCGATGGTGATAAATTAAACATTCTGACAAAAATCACTAAACAAAAACACTATTCAACTCCGGATAATTTATTGCACCTTCACGTCTTCTTGAAACATCAGTCACTTCTTCAAACTTGGACAATCTCCAATCATCCCATACAACAGCTCTCCGCAGTCTCCACAAGGGCATTAACGATTTTATTTTATAAACAAAAAAAAATAAATAAATAAAATTCAAATACATAAATTGACAAATGAAATTCAAGAATCGTTAAATAATTACACTATGGCCATCTGTCTGTCATCGTTGTTGTTGTTGGTCGTTCGGTGGAAAATATCAAATTAAGAAAAAAACTGCATGCAAGTTAGAGTATCTGTACGTTTAAAGTATCTGTGAATGCCGTGTGCTTATAATGAGCTCGCGAGATACATCTCGTTAAATTTATTCGAATGCAACGATCGGAAGGAAGGTGAAACTTGGACCTGGTCTGAGCTGTGAGGGGCTTTCGCGGTCGTAATTATAAAAAAAGTGTATATGTATTATATGCATGCAAAAAAATTAAATTAACAAAAAAAAAACGAATTCTCTCATCAAATATGGTAAGGAGATGCGAAATGTCAATCAAGCTGCTGCCAAGAAGAGCGCTGTTGGTTGTCATCCGGTGTGTGTGTGGCGGCGACGCGACGCGCGGCGGCCTTATTAGTCATTCATTATACAATCCGTCTCTGTTCTCAAGTCGGCTGTTGTATAGAGCTTTGAGCTCGAGTTGAGGTTGTCCTGAGGCAATGCTGCTTCTATTTTTGCATTGGCCTGAAAAAAGCCTCCTTTAATGAGGGCTAATTATAAAATGAAAATTATAATTCATTCATTAGATACTAAACTTCGAGACTGAAGTCCATCAATCAAAAGCTGTATGGGAACTCTAAAAGGGTGGGCTTTATGGCCTTATGTATTTTATGACAAAAGAGTCATTGTCAAGTTCAAGTTGAAGAGTCCAAAGGTTTGTTCCGTCTTGCGTTTTAACAATTTGAGATACAAAAATTCAAAAGTACGATTGGAATAAATTGTTTAAGATTTCGTTTTATTATTATATTTTATCGTTTAATTATAATAATAATCTTAAGTTATAAACTGTGTTCGAATTAAGAAATAAAATCTAACAATTGGAAAGCACGTCGGAAATCATTTTTGCGTTGACGGCCCTTCTCAAATTCTAGATGGTGAGTTTTGTAAGCAATCAGCCAAAAAAAATATCAAAATCGGTTAGGATCATCCCAGCTGTTTCTGAAAGTGAACAAGAGAGCCCGTACTCGGCCTTAAATACAAAAAATTGGCAAAATATACACCGCGGCTTTGGCCTACGTCCATAAGAGCTTGAAGCTTTTCAAAGAGTGTCTCAATTTTGGAAGGAAACTTATATCAAGCTAGCCAACTCTTAGACTCATTTTTGGACAATTTTAAGAAACCAATTTGCCGTAAAGGGGTCTGTGTTAAGTCACGAAGATGACCAGGTGGAAATGTATTCAGACAAAGTTACTGTTTTGTGCATGTGATTTTTAAGAGAATGGAGCATAAGTAAGTCATCATCGCTCAAATTCGATCGGGTATATGCGGGATTCGTATTCATGCCACCGCGCCAAGCCACATACCATCATCATACCTGTTAACCTTTATCTCAACTTTATTTAGATGTCTTTGTAATTGTCTTATCCAAGAATTTTTGTTTCTGCCTTTTTCCGCGAAAATGTTAGAACATATGGCATGTTATTGTCTTTTGAACTAGGTTCTCAAAGGAATTTAGTTCTGCATGTCAGTAGCAGCTTAGTGAGTTATTTTATACTTTTAAGACGGTATTCTTAATGTGGAGGTGTCCTCGGATCTTCTTGGTTCTAATCCTATCACACTTCATCTTCATCTCAACTACCATCAATCAACCTTCATCTATCTTGCCTTGTTGCAATGATGAAGAATCTGCATTTATGATGACTTCTTCGTCAGCAAAGAACAATTGAAATACTTTGAGAAGAAAGATAAAAGTATGTATATTCAAAAGCAAACGACTCAAGGCGTAACCCTCGTGCATCCCAATTTTAAATGACTTTCTTCAAATATATTCTTCATCTTCTGAACATATATTTCCTGAACTCTGTCGTTGTTCACAAATAATAATTTTTAGCAATGAGTCAAGTCATTTCTGCACTATTGGCTCACAAGCCGAAGAAGAGCAATGTTGCGACGTATACTCAGGCAAACAAAACTTTAGTCTCTCCTTCCATCTCCCAGACCATTTTAGCGTATTATAAACAGAAATTCTGGCATTCAAAGCTTCCCTTTAAATCATTTGGTTCTGTTTCCATAATAAACTCTGTAATTGCCCGAAATTGTTGATAAGTTCTCATGGAGATGACATAACCGTTCAACATTCACCTCTTTAAGGTGCCGAAACTAGAGACATGCGAGTAAACTGTAAGGCTGACTAACTCGCCAGAAAAGGAACTGCAACACCAATAGTACCACCTACACATTCACCACTGGTACACCCGTTACCACATGGAAACTAATACTAAGGCAGATGCCATGGAGGGAACAAATAATAGATCGACAGACATCAATACTTGCACATTGCTCAAGAAGAACTGACCAAAGCTGGAATTGAGATGATCTAAATGTTTATTAACTCCGAGCATTGCATATCCATAAAAGATGTCTTTACTGGACGCGGGCACTACCTTTTAGCAAACGCAACATGAGACTTAGTGTCTTTTCTGATGATTCTTGTAGGATTTGAGAAACCATTCCGCAGGTTCTTTGCCTATGCCCTACTATTTCCTAAAAACATAAATCTAATACTAAGGCAAATAAAAATCAATCTTCATCGCTATTATAGTAAGTCGTTTTTCTGATACCCACTTTAACTTACCTAACCAAAGCTTCGTGTCTTAGCCATCTTTTTATACAGTAGAAGGTTACATTGGCAAATGCTTTGGCACTGCTGATAAGTTTAGATATGATAATCGTGAGCCATTGCGAAACGAATCACCTTATCGTATTTTCTTCTATGCGCCACATCATTTTTGCTAGTAGCAGTGCCGGAATAACCTTCAGGTTTAGTTTACTTCATCTGATTAATGCTCTCCGCTTTCTTTCTGGCAACGTCTGTAAGCCACTCCCAGGTGGATTATGGCATATTGACCAAGCTTTGAAAAGCAAAGTTATCACTGCCTTAACTTTAACATTCCAACACCATGTTTTTACTTGCGATTTATAGGGACTATAAGGCAAGTTATGCATTCGTAAAAAAAAATTTAACAATCAAACATGACATTACGATGATAGAGAAGTCAAAAAAGTGGGTCCGGAAATTCCGTCCGTCTGTCTGTCTGTCTGTCTGTCCGTATCGATTCCTACAGCCTAAACGGTTGGGCCGATTTGATTAAAACTTGGTATATAGTATTTTTAGAGTACTCTACCCGACTATTTTTCGAATTGGCATTCTAGCTCCAAAACTAACGGTACCTACCATATAACTTTTAATGAAAAACTTATTTTTCTCGAAACGGCTCCTACGATTTTGATAAAACTTTCAGAATGATGTTTTCTATGCAAAATCTATTTTCTAGTTTTAATGGATTTTTCAGAAAAAAAGTTTTATAACGGTACCTCCCATGTGACTGGTTTTTTAAAATCAGACTTTATCGTTAACTAATTATCGGATTTTGATGAAATTTTCAAAATATATAGTGTTTTATGATTTAAAAAATATTGCTCATTAACATTTTCAAAAACATTTTTTTTTAATATTTAATAATTTAAAAAAACAATATTTTGTTTTTTGAATATTTTGAAAATGGATATATAGATTTTTTTTAAATTTTTCTCCTAGTATAGACTATAGATTTCTTTAAACTGACATACTCAAAAAAAATTAAAATATGTTTTCGAAAAGTTTTTCAAAAAAAACATTTTTTTGAAAAAACTGGTCGAACGATTTTGAAATGAAAAATTTATAAAATAGAAAACAGCAAAAGAAATAAGATGGCTTACACCATTTCTGCCAAAAAACGTTATGAATTGTGTTTTTTTGATTTCATAAAAATTTTATTTGTTTAATATTTTCCCCAAAATTTTAGTTCATATTGCTCGGCTAAGCCCTAGCCATTAGTCAAATAAAAGAAGGTGAAAACTTGCATACATACCTACCTACCATAAAGCATCTCATCATCATAAAAGCAGACAGAATAAATAAGGAAGCCTATGATAAACACACAAAAACAACTAACAAATAAAAAAAACTATTCGATTACTACTGAATGCAAAAATTTCAATCGAGAAAACAAAAGCGTACACCTGCCCCTAAATAAACAAAACCACTGAGTTAACTTTTAATATTGTCTCTATTCCCACTCGCTTAACAGTAGTTGGAGTGTGTATCATAATTTTAGTACCTACCTTCCTTCCAACTTTATTATAGGTACCTTATTTCCTTATTAAATTCCATTAATACCTACCCACACCATGCGTTTATCGATCCATCAAACATAATTAAGCTATTTTAATTAATTTGATTTCAAAAAGTTAATACCTATATAGGTCCTTATACCTAGCATTATTGCCATACTGCTGATTCCGACGAATTTTTATGCCAGTTGTTCAAATTTTTCCATACCAAAATGAAAATTAAACTGAAAAAAGTCTTTCTCTTATCAAATTATATTATAAACAGTAAACAACAAGTGGAAAGACAATACACTAAAAAACTGCAAAAGCTAACAATCCTATATATTTATGAGTTTATCCCTTTATCGTGACGCATGTTCGTTGGAGCTGCAAACAACAACGATTCTAACAAAAAAACATTAAAATTAAATCTTTGCCAAAAAGACGCCTATACCTAAAAAGGATTAGCACACGGGAGCAAGTACGTGCGACCCAGTCGTGCCTTTTATTTTGGTCGTGTTGATACTATCCTTTTGCATTTCCTAGCCGTATTTATATACATACGAATATTGAACGTGTTTTTTTTACATATCTCGGTGGAATATTGTACATCTCATATACATATACTATTTGTTAATTATCTTACGATTTCGATTCTTAGATTTGAAGTTATTCAATAAACGTATAATATACGTATATTAAACATAAAAGATTCCATGTTTTAGATGAAAGGGATACCGATTTATTGCTACGAATTCCACAACGAGATTGACCGAAGGGTTAGCGATCCAGACTATTGGTGCCAACGGACCCACACGAGGTAAGTATTTTTACGACGTCGTTTTTAAGTTTAATATACGCTAATATTTTATGTACCTATAATATGCCAAATATAGGCTGTTGACGTCTGTATTTAGTACGTATAACGAAGTGCTAAATGTTTGGCTAGTATCCGTTATGTATAAACATATATATTGTACGGATATTAGCCGGACATTTAGCTCTTAAATGTACGTCTTACAGGCGTATATGGCGACGTCGTTTTTATATTTAATATACGCCAGTATTTTATGTACCTATAATATGTCATATATAGGTTAATACGCTATTGACGTCTGTAAGATGTATTTAGTACGTATAAAGAAGAGCTAAATATTTGTCTAGTATCCGTATAACATATTCTACGTTTATGTTTATACATATAATATATATTGTACGGATATTAGCCGGACATTTAGCTCTTGAATATACGTCTTACAGGCGTTTATGGCGACGTCGTTTTTATGTTTAATTGACGTCAAGGTTCTAACTCGTTAGCAATTGTTAAATTGTTCCTACCAAAATTAGTGTCTGAAATACAACTTTGTGAACCATTTTTTACGATGGCTAAATATCTTTAATTAAAACTCATTTTAGAAGCTTTAAAAAAGTAGCTTCTGTTGCAAAAATAATTTCTTTTTTTTAGAATTCCTTCCATTTAAATTGACTAGGGTAATTTCAATAACAAACCGTTTAGTCACAAATATTTTTGATGGACTGTCGGGCCAATTAGAATTGCATACATTATACGTTTCTAGCAAAGACTGTAATTGATTGACACAAATGCAAACTTTACGGTGATCAAATGATTGCAACATTTGCCGTCGTCAGTTCGACTGGTTTCAGATGCAAAAGGCAATCATCCATCAGATTCCAAAAAAAAATTATTTAACTTGGTCATGGAAGCGTGACGGCTATTTACATACCAAAGCGTTGTGCAATAACCATTGGCTTGGACTGCAAAATGCGGGTCGTATTTAATTGCGGCCACTTAATGCATTCCTTAGACTGACTTTCTACACAGCATTTCTAATTTGCGTTTTTATTTGAACTAATGACTTCAAGGACACTGCAAGGACATTTAATGAGGCCGCTAAGAGTTTAGAATAAATTAAGGAATTCAAAACACCTTATAAAACAATTAACTCGAAACTTTGCATATTTAGTGTGACACTAAAACATACATTTTATATAAATTTCAGCCTAGTTTGCCACCAAATAAGTACTTTTATCCAGTAAAATGATGTCCTGCTTTTATTTCGAAGTTTTTTTTAAGCAATAAAGATCACTTTTTCTATCAGCCAAGAAACCTTCGAACCGCATTAATTTCTAATGCCAGTAATTTGCTACAGCAGGAGGAGCTGATTGGGTGCTAATAGGTTTTTTGTGATGATTTGAGTGCACGCACCATGCTCCACAATTTAAGTCCAATGAGTCTGGCATTAAATTCAAATGAGCTAGCTTTTTGCTCTGTGAAAACATGGGTGCAGCCCAGAGGCGAACTGTCGATATTGAATTAAAATGCTAACAACGGACATCAATCGATGTTGATTTTACCCAGATCAGTTGAGTCATTTAATGCTAATAAGGTTATGGAAGGCTATAATCTGGGCGTGGAATAAATGCATTAGTGGATGGGAGTTGCAGTTGGGAGTTTATAATCGTTTTACTGATGAACAGGTATTTGTCGAGTATTTGAGTGGATGGGGAAATATAAGCTCAATGAATACAATATTATGTGGATTTTCTTGTATACTGAATATATCTCATTGATTGTACGTCTTTCTAATGAAAAGTGTTTTGAATCGAAGCCTTTATTTTCATCAAGACTTAAAGTGCTAAGAACTCTTGTACGCCGATTACTCAGCCACAAAATTCAAATTTGGATCATAAGAATATCTGGTAAATAAAGTCCTTCCAAATATGTAATCAGCAAAATTTAATATTATAAAGCACTAGAAAGCATTTTTTACCGGCGGGAAGTGTGAGATGCAATGGACCGCCCGGTATGACGGAAATGTAGATTTTTTACTAAAGTCACCTTAAGAGAAGATGTGTTGGATCCACTTTCAGCTCATCAAATCCAAATCAGAGAAGATAAGATAAGACCTACCGTGGCACAGGTGGTAACATCGAATCAAACAAAGTGTGAATCTTAAAACCAAATATCATCGTTAATGGAGACATAAAACCATCAGACACGAGAAAGCGAACAGCATCACTTTCCACTTCAAATACGAAGTACCACACGTGCACCACCGAAACTATGTTTTTAACTCATGTAACAGATACCTACTGTTTTTAACCAGCCAGAAAAAAACATTGACCATTTTTAGGCCAGTAGCGTTAGACAGAAAAATCACCCAAATCGGAAATAATTCGGACAAAACAATTTCCTGTTGTAAGGCATTGTTTAGGGCGGCGGTGCGAAATAAGGCCCCAGAAACAAAAATGAAATAAGGCCCCAAAAATGGGCACTTTTTCATAATGAAATAAAAGCATATTTTTCTTTATGAAATTACGCCCAAACAGGTGGGTTGCAGGGGAGGGGAGCATGCCCCCGCCATACCTTCTTCATACTAACATTTATGAAAGTGGGACATATCTTTAAATTTGTTGTTTGTGCTTATACTGGCCTAAGGGGCTTTTATTGCCAATTTTTGTATACGACATAATATTTGTGTGTGGTCTTATTTCATTCTTTGATATTCGGGGCTTATAAATATATTGCAACAACAAACACTATTGCTAGTTATTTGTTGTTTTTTTGTGGAATTTTTGTTGAATTAAATTCAATCAAAGGTTTTTGTGTCATTTTGACGCAGCAGTGACGCTTTTGCGTCTTACAGTAAAAGTACACTATGGCGCGTGGCAAGTTATCACGTTATCAAATAATAAATAATTACAAAACAAAAAACTTTTCGGCGTATGATATCCCAAAAACTTTTGGAATTTCAAGGTCTTCAGTTCAAAACATAACATATTATTTAAGAAGATGAGAAATGTGAACCGATTGATGACAACTGGAAGACCACCTATAACAGTTGTGACAAAAGAGACTCAACAATTATTTTTTTTAAAGATCGACGTGCAACAACAGCATACATATCACTTTAGAGTGGAAAAATGCCATCAAAAAGCTAGTTTCAAGAGACACCTGCATTCAAGAAATGAACAAAAAATGAGATAACAAAATTATAAAGTAATTTATTTAATGTTCTAATATTAAAATTAGTAAAATTATTTAAAAAAAATTAGCAATATGGCAAAAGAGAAACCACTTTTAACTTCTTTACAAAAAAATAAGGGCGTAAAATGGGTCAACTTTCATCAAAACTGGACATTTAATGAATGGAGGAGTGTTTTATAGAGCGATGAGTCTCGGTTCGAGCTTTGTGTTGGAGACTCCCGATCAAGAGTCTTGAGAACGCCATCTGAAGCATTTCAACCAGACGGTTTTCGTAGAAAAACAAAATTTACCGCTTCCGTTATGGTCTGGGAATGTATGTCAGCAGGAGGAGTGGGTAAACTTTGCTTCATCTACGGCATTTTGGAGCACCAACTGATGGCCATTTTATATAGAACACAGCATTCCAATTCTAACATGGCCTGCAAACAACCCCAGGTTTAGTGTAATCCAATCCAATAATCACCGCGGTCGGAGCTATTAAATGGCCCGCAGAGAGAGTGTCCAATATCACAACTCCAATTTAGTACAGTAATTGTATGAAGCAGTACAGACACATTACGGGTGATTTCATTAGGAATTGGATTACACCATTGACTGTTCCGAATAAAGTTTATTTTCTTTCATTCATGAATATTAATATTGTTCGTTGATTAGAATGCTGATGCATCAAAAAGAAATATAAACAGTTGCAAATATCAGAAGTAAAATTCATTCTCAATCCAAATTTGAGTTTCAAAATAACAGCGGCATATTTTTGCCATTTGTTTCTTACTGAGCTGCGCTTCGTACGGCAAACATTAGGAACAACGAATAGAATCATTACATGGTGATCCTGCCCAACACTAATTCTGAATTGCAATGAGATTTCATCTGACATAGCAATGAGCTACAAAAATTGGTTGGGAATGAAAAATCATGTCGGATAGTCTATGCATTGGGCTACTCCGAAAACCTTCACGAGACCGGAGGAGCCACTGGAGCATATAATCAAAGTAAAGTTTTAAGTGTAATATTTTCTGAACGTCATTTTACTTTCTCGTCTCATGAACCAAAAAAAAAGAAGAAAAAATATTAAATGTGGATTTCAGAAAATTTTTGTGAACAATTTTTTAAATATAATAAAATGCAATTTTTATAAAATCAATTTCAATATAAAAGTTATAGTAAAATATAAACAAAATAAATGCATATCCATATATGTATGTAAATTACATTGTTAATAACTTATGTTTTATTTTAATGTTTATTTTAATTTAAATATTAAAAAAATCATACTAAAGTATGGAATTACGAATTATTTATAAAAACATTTGTATAGAATTAAGTATAGGGAAACTAGTATGAACCCATTATCATCATAAAACCTTAGGATCCTTAGAAAGAAATCACAGAGTTAGTGCTTAGGTATATGATGACAATAGGAGGCAAAGATAGCTAGCATAGTGGGATGAATGTTTGCTATACTATACTTTCTGCTATAATTCAATGCCACATAGGAGTACTCTAAATACACCATTTGAATTAGTGTTTGGTAAATTAATCACATTGCCATGTGAAATTTTAACGAACAACGAAAAGATTTATGACTTAGATAATTATTTAAAGGAGTTGAAATGTAAATTTAATTAAGGTATGCTCATAAACAAGCTAGGAATAATTTATTAAGAGACAAAAATAAAAGAATGAATGGTGATAAGGTATATTTAATTGCTCAGAATAAGAAGAAATTTGATAAACTATTCAAAGGCCCATAAGAAAGTTTCCCAAAATGGACCAAATATAGTCATATTAAAATTAGATGGTATGAATTATGAAACATATAACAATAATGTCGTAATGTAGAGGTTTAAGCTGAGTATTTTTTGCATTGTTAGTTAGCTACCCAATCCATATACCTCAAAACTTTCGAAAAAATAACTCCGTTTCCAGGATTAATTTTTTTTCACTAAAGCCTTCGGATGCCTATATCTCATTGTGTAGAGATCCTAACTAAATATGTTATACATTGTCAGTTAGGTATTAGGTCCAGCCACCAGATCCATATACCACAAATTACTTGAACGAATTACTGCGCCTCCAGGAGCGGATTGAATGGTTGCGAGTCAGAAAATACATTTTTTAACTCAAGCCTTCAGATGCCTATATCTCGTTGTGTAGACCTGTAGGTAGAGGTCTTAACTAAGTATGTTATGCATTGTCAGATAGGTATTATCTCCAATTATTTGATCTATACGCCAGAATTCTCTCACTGTGTCTCCATGAACCGGTTCTTGCAAAAAGGTACTGAATATCCAGCTACCCGTTCAGCAGCTATCCATACGCCAGAAATAAGGGGAAACAAACATAATTATTGCAACTCCAGGAGTGAAATGAGTGGAAGGTTCTTGATTCGCCCCGACTCTCTCTCTTTTAATTGTTAATAGCTCCTCAGCAGCTGACTCTATTAGCATCGGAGTTGCGGGGCTTAGGTTCCATTTTTATTTTACGCGGAATTCAATTCTACAACTTTTATATGCATTACTTCTATGTAATGAGTTCATTTACAAAGATATTTTAGAAAAAACTAAAAATTTGTAAATTGGTCCAACTTTGAACTTATGTAGTTTGGTAGCAGGTGATCCAAATATGGTTGTGGACTTATTTGACGCGGAATGAAATGCTCAACAAATTTTAGTCAGACTAAAATACCCCTTTTGGAGGAACATTTTATCCCGCCGCCAGTTCAACCAACAGTACCCCTTGCGGATACAGCAGAAACAGTGGCTTGAGAATTCATAAATACCTATATCGCGAAATGGTATATAGAACGATGTGACTGTTTCAGTTTAATCTTTTCGAAGAATAGACAAGATACTAAGGAATAATCTCAAAACAATACCTAACCATCCACAGGCCAATGGGATGATAGAGTGAAGATGCAGAGCCCTCCAAGTGCTATAAAAACGAAAGCTGTTCCAATTTCTTGCAATAAATCTTTGGGACTGTGCTGAACGCTAAAGGCTGATCAAATTATTCGTCGGCTGAGATGATCTAAGGAGAAAAGTTCCCGTTGAGTTTTTTCTTCGTAAACCAATTATTTCTACAGAAATAAACCTGGAAACTGGATGTCCAGGTTCGACCACCATACAACTCTTTGAAGTGGGACTCCGCCGCAGTTTGCGAGCATAATATTGCTTTGTGACGACTTTTTTAATCTTGCTTCCAATAAATTAACCACAGATGCGATTCAGAATGTTTCGATCAGAATACCAAAACATTATCAGGATGTCGGGATTAGTATAATTACAATTTAAATCAACCAACCGTCGCGTTCAGTGTTTCAATCAAACTCAAACATTAGGATGCGTCAATGTGGCTTAGACACCGCTAACCAAAAATCACCTAACGTGGGAAAGTGCAAAGCTTGCATATTACACGCAGTGAATATTACACCACAGGGATTTTGGAAGAGATTTTCAACGTGGAAATCCACGTGCCAGCGATCATGGACATGTATGAGAATATCAAAATAAAGGTAAGGGTCAGATGCCCCGCTGGGCACCAAAGAGCTCCTAATTAAAATTGGTGAGCACCAAGGAAGCGTCTTGAGTCGTCTACTTTTTGTTACAGGCCTTTCTGCTAGAGGGTTAAATGATGGAACCACAAGTGAATTAATTATTTTATGTTGCTGATGATGGAGCTATCAAAAATCTTAATTCTAAAACCTTGCAACGAGTATTTAAAGCAAGGGGGATTATCTGAAGGGAAATAGGTATTGCGTTAGGGCGAAAAACACCGATATCCGTCCATTTTCTGATCCACATCAGTTTTTTTCAGACATTTATTTGAATGCAGCATTTCCTTCTATTGGCAAGAAGTTAGAGATCTAAAAGTGGCAGAAAAAACTCTGCCATTTTCTGAGATCGATAAATGCTGATAGAAAGACGAAGAAGGAAGAAGTGGCATTTGTTCGTTCTAGGGTAAAATATGGAAAAACAAACTAAGGTGGTACTATCATACATTAAGAAGATGTTTTGAAAACCAAGTGCAAAAGGTATTGGCTTATGACTTCCCAACACTATAATGGAAGAAAAAAACAGACGCAAATGCTGATGGATCAAACAAATGCATTGACACTTTTTTAGTTGGCTCCAGAACTATTCAAAATAATTTAAAGCCAGAAGACCTGCTAACGTTTGAAGCATCTTTGTCTTGTTGACATTTGATAAGTTCTAAGATAAGACTGCGATCAATACCTAATCAAAACAAAAATCTGTTTTTGAACTCCTTTGAAATACCTAAAACTTTTATTTTCTCTTTTCCAACACTCGCTTTCTATTTAAGGCTTAGAGACTCACAAGTACCATACATCTACTTAAGATTCCTTCATACGCGGCGATGATAACTAGCACATTGCACCATAAAGGCAACAGCAGTGATCTATGGCTTACCTCTCGACCCTTTGCCAGTTGTTGGCGCCAAAAGTGTGATTTATAGCAATACCATTTTCGGCGCATAGTATGGTACAGTGTTGAAAACAATCGAAGTTTCCATCGTTGGGACTGGTTAGCACCTCCCTATCCCATAGAAAGCTACCGAATGGTTAGCACATTATCACTGCTTCCAATCCATGTTTATTCATTTCGCCTTCTACGCTCCTCGCGCTCTCCCATCCAGACTCTGCTATTCTCTGCTTCAAATGCAGAACCAGCATTCTGCATTCACATATCTATGTGGCAGTCACCACGATGTCATCATCATCGTTTATTATCGCATTCAAGGCTGGAATTCCCACTAGTTCCGTGTTGCACACGGCCATAATAATCACAGAGAGATCTTCTGCAAAATCTGTGTTCGTTGTTTGCTGCAGACGACAATTCCCGGGCATAAATTCACGCTACTGATGCTATTGGATGCACACACATAGTGGTGGACAATAAAAAACTAAACCGAACAAGCTAACATCCATCTGGGTCCACCGCATTGACGACCATCCATCCATCGTCCAGCAGCCATCATTATGTATTTATTAAATATTTAACATAATTCCGTAATCTGAATGCAAAGGCATCTTGGCGGGGACCGCGCGCAGGATCGCCAATGGTCGTAGAAAAAGTCTCACATCAAATGGTTTCGCATTGGATTGTTTCAGACGAATGGCCAGTGTGGCAATATGTCTGGGAAAAGGAAAAAATGGTCAAGTAATAACTTTAAGTTGGATTATTTTCAAAAAGAGATGCAAGCAACTTTCCAGTACATTGATGTTTTTCCCTAAAATTCTTTGAAGATTCAAGATTTTCAATTGTAATTGATTTTCCTTCATATAACCCTTTCCGAAGTAAAATGTAAAAAGAATCGGTTTACGGACGATAATTATACGTCATAACTTCATAAGAAAAGATTGATATCAGCAACACCAACATACAGCCCGTTAACTCACATCCACAAACCCTCTCGTTAAATCCATACACACACACCCCAATATCTACATCTACTTTCTACTTTAAAAAAAACTCCACCTATTTTATATTTCTTTTTCTATTCTTGTTCTTTTTGAATTTGAGTGGAATTATTTTGAGAATTTGCGCCTGTTCTTTTCCATGTTCGCTGGTGCTTTCGACCGATTTTGGTTGTAAGAACCACAGTATCGTGGTTAGCATGAGTCATGAGTCTTATCAGCATGAGTCATGTTATTTCGTACGTGTAGCCTGTCATCGATTTATAAGACGTTATCACGTAAAAAGAAACTAGTCTGGCCACACTGTCAATCGATTTCTACGATGTTCCTGTCTCCTGATTCCCAATGCTCATTACATACATAAAGTCCCTATTACAGACCAGTTTCCTTGACAGCATTTTCTCGTGTCGCGCTGTTGTTGAGTTTTGCATTTTTCCATATGCACTTAGCGTTTTATTTTTTGCCTCCATTTTCGATTTCCATTTGATAAATGTTTTTATTAATTTATTGATTGTGAATGATGGCGGGACAGTCGGGACTCGGGACTATTGCAATGACACAAAAAACAAGACAGACACACAACTTCGACATATTGAATGTCAGCACTTAACTGTATGGAAGCTTCGTACAGCTATCCCAGGAGAACTCGAGATATATTAGATTTTTATGGAAATAAGTCGTAAATATTCGCGGATACTTTTAATGAGTAGCAAGCGTGTGGAGCAAGGGAATAAGATATAAGTTGCGATGTTGAGATTCAAAAGATGCACAACCCGTTGCTGAATAATGAAATTCAATGCTTTTGTGTATCAACGAATGGATTGACATCTTTAAATGAGATATAATGGCGGAGATTGATTGAATAAACCAGCGATCTCTAGAAATTTTTGTTTTTGAGAAATGTCTTCTAACGTTTTTTTTTTTATAATTAACGCGCTTTCAAGGGGTTTGTTACCCTTAATTTCCAAGAGACACATTGTGAGCACTAGGAAAGGCGGAGGGGATTTAAAAGGAAGTGGCGATGTACATTGGTTTTGAATAACACAATTATAGGGAAAGAGAGAGAGCTAGGTGGAGCGTTTTATATTCGTGTTGTACGCCTAAAGAAAGAATATCTGTACTTGAAAGAACGACACGACCGAAATAAGGTTTAAGAGTAAATTGATGATCATGCCTGGAAGCGCGATTATTACGGTTGAATTGTTTAAGGGGAGGAATGCAGCTGATGAAAATATATCTATGCTGTGCCTTTCTCCTAACATTTTAAAGAAAGGTATTTCAATATTGGTAAAGAAATTTAAACAGACGGCAAAATGTTGTCATGCTTTTATTCTATAAGATGTACATAAACAATTTTAATAAGAGTTGTAATAAAGAATTTAAAATAATAATAATAATAATAATAATAATAGTGGTACAGAGACTTGAGGAAACTACAAGAGCAACAGCCCATATATGGGAGTTTTACTCAAGCTTTGGATGTGTATATACATTTTATAGGAAATCGCTAGATCAGAAAAAGAGACAAATTTCATACATTTCCCGGATATTAAGTTCGGTATGTGATCGTTTCATAAGAGATGATTTGTTATGCACATACTGACAATTGCAAGCTGTTTTGTTTCCATGATGGTAGCGCCACTCATAAACTGTCAAGACACGTTTTAACGACAGAAGATGGACTGAGTTTTCGAAGCATTTAAAATAACAATAATATTTTAACTATGTGTCTTTTAGAATGCAACCGGATGTTGCACGACACTAGTTAGAAGAATTACAGAGATAGGAAAGAATTTTATTTCGGGGCAGTAGATCGAGAATTTTGTGACTATTTTCTCACATAAAACCCACGGACGGGCCAAGCTTGCACTTGTAAATAGAAAAATTGCTTCCCAAACTGACAGTCGAACTTAGGATCTCTCGCTTAGCAAGCAAACATCTTATCTACTGTACCACTGCCGCCCGCAATTAATGTGGCGTTACGAAGAGTTTTTAATGAGGCGAAATCGCATCGACACCTTCAAGTGGTGTCTGCTGGATAAGAGAAAGGTGAAATAACGATTATCATTGGATCCATCGGATTCAGGGGTTGTAGTGCATATTCCTCAGTTACCTTCTCAAAACTAGGAGCGGGAGAAAAATACGCTCTGAAGATTCATTCCCCAACAGAAAAAGGAGACGACGCTAGCAAAGGCAGTTCCTGCGAGCTCCTTGCTAAACTGTTAGAAAAGTGTCTTATATATGACAATAGAATAGATACTATTAGGGGTTTTAACTCAAAAATTGAGAGGAAGAACATCTTTGGTAAGATAATCGGAAAGCACAGTCTACACAAAACCCCCTCCAGACACGGACTCAGGCTAATCGATTTCGCAGCGGGAAAAAACATGGTGCTAAGAAGCAGCACACGATTCCCTCCTCTGTTTAGATCCACAAGGGGACATGGCGGTCACCCGATGGTAGAAGCTGCAACCAAATCTCAATTATGTTGAGAAAGACGGAAGACATTCCTTTATGAGTATACTGAACGTCTGTACGTTCTAAGGAACAAACATCGACTTGCATCACTATCATTCTTGGTGCCAAACTTCTTGTTATAATATCCAAGGAAGCTCTAAGGCGATCAACAACAACGACGCAAAAAAAATTAATTTTGGACGACACAAATCGGAAGCGATGGCTACAGCTTATGCTGATCGCGTATATCTTAAGTTAGAATTCGAATATGCTAAAGCAAACAGAGCCAAAACGGAGGCATACAGTTCGTTGGTCCCCAAAAGATCTAGAGCATTTTATTATCTCTACGTTGAGCAAGGGAAGGATGTCGAGGAGATGCACACAGATAAACTTTTACAGTAAAGTAAAAGTGATTTTACTAGCCGTCCTTGGCCTGACAAAGATGGGGATGGATTGTCAGATACGCAGTCGATGTTAACCATTTGGGAGAGATTACTTCAACAAGATGTTGAATGGTGACAACCAAGAATTACTTAAAAGTAGCCAAGCTATAATAAAAACAAAGAAAGCATCTAGTGCCGATGGGCAACAAGCGGAACTTTGTATGGTCGGAGGAAAGTGGACATTATGCCAGATGCTGGAGAAAACCTAAAAATATAACATCAAGACCAACCATGTGGTCATCCATTTTAAGGCATTTATGACAATACAAACAAGCATTAACTATATCGGGCCATGTCAATAGCTTTAAAATTCCTGCTATATGCTGATACGTCTTATCAGAACGACATTCGACATTAAGCTTGAAGAGGTAATACGGAACACCAAGGCCAGTATATCACTATCCTTAATATATCATCCAAGTAATTGAATTTCTCCTATATCTTTCTTGTTTTGAATGTTTAAAGATCTTAAGATAACAACACATAGATTGTTACATGGAACTGACTGTTTCAGTTGCTCCAAAATAGAAAAACTATTGAAACATTATTCAGAAACGTACCATTGTTTCCGCATGTCCAACAAGTACTCAATCTTAGTATATATATGCATTTGCATAATTTTTTTATGATTTTGATAAAAAAAATACATATTAGTACAAAAATAAAAAACAAATAAAATTCAATTAATTTAAAAAAAAAAAATAAAGTGAAAACATAACGTTCAATTCACTCAAAGCCAGATATGAATCTATTTAATTAAAAACACAGTGAAAATTAATTGCCTAATTAGCACCTAACTATCCACCGACTTCCACAAGCTAATTACATAACATGAAAGCCAAAATGCAAGTCATTTCTATCGATGTGCCCCCCAGAGGCATGAAATGCTGTTCCAAACGATTTCGGATCAGGAGGGTATAGTACCTACATACATGTGTTCGCAGATGGCAATAACCCGATACGAAAACAACCAGTAGCGCGATGGTGTGAAAAGATGCGTGCACGAAGGGAGTTTGTGCTGAGAATATATAGAGCTTGAGGCACAATCCGCAAATGCGCGCAAGCTTGTCCGGGGAACATCATATCGCGATAATGCAGTAACCAAGGTGTTGAATGTTGGCTATAGGTTGCGTCGACAGGGTATAAGAGGAAACGCGTGCGCAGCTAATGATGATGAACGCATGGTGTTAATAATGATTAGATGGACTGGATTATACACTATTTTTCAAAGGAAATACTAAGGTACTCGGGAAAATAATAATTGATAACTTTCTGCACACCTATATCAGCCAAACGCAATGTGCGTGAAGCGTATAAAGGTGCTGATTTTCATCTTCATTAAATGGAACATAGACTCTGTCTTTTCATTTTTGCATTTCCCCAAGCTAAGTGAGTTCTGACGGGTTTAGCTTAAACGCTATCTTCACTTTTTCTGTAATATGGACGCATGCAGATAATACTTGCGTGAAACGTTACTATAAGAGAAAATCCGAGCAGCTTGTTAACTTCTGCTCCTGCTGTTATGCGAGGCATCTTCATCTCAGCTGCTGGTAACTTAATTTTTATATCTAAATACGCAAAACTTGTTGCAAATTCCTTTTTAAAATCCGATATATAGGTACAATCGTTAAGAAAATTTCAGTTAATTTTGTATGTATCTGCTGATATATGGATACTGGATACGATACACCCTGCTCCGGAGATCATGAATCAGTCAATTGCATCCCGTGTGTCAATGAAAACAGCATGCATATTCGAATGGCCTGTCATTCCTACAATTGTATCAAAACACTGAGCGGCTATGATTTTTATTACCCGTCTCCATGACTTCATTCGCCATTATTGTATGCAACTACTTAGGTCGCCATTAAAGATTGCAATTAAAAAAATGCCATTATTTTGCAATCGACCATATAAATATTCATTCGTACGAGTGTTCTTACCTGTATTTGTGTTTTCGAATGTATCTGTATCTGTATCTGTATCTGTATCTGTATATGCTGCGATGAGAGCAAGTGGATAATTGCAAGTGACAATTAGGTGATTTTAATTATTCTCCATAACTACGACCATGGGAAAATGTGAGATAATTCCAAGCATCCTGCTTACGAGATACGAATCTTAAAGGAGAGTTCCAGTTCAGCCTAACGCCATCATTGCCATGCCACCGACATCCTGGATCCTCTTGCTCAAGTATGACCAAAGGCGACGATGATGATGACGACGACGCGACGCAACGACGACGATTGTGTTTATGATGAAAATGAAGAAGTGGGATGATGAATTGTAGGATGTGCATCAGTCAGGCATTGACTCCGGGTCGCGATTTGGTGTAAGTTGTACGTATTGATCTAAGGCACTATTCGTGGGTGGATCTATTGTTTTTGAGCCTGAACTCAGGGATTAAACAGTAAAAACAATAAATAAAAAAAAAATTATTTGGTAAATACCTACTCATTGCGGAACTTTTCTAAAAGAATAAAATGTGTATTAGCGATATACCTAATTTTCCAATAGGGACTTGACAACTTTGAGTTTAATTTGTGAACGCACCCTCTTACTTATCATCAAACTGTCATTGCCAATTTATTCAGTAAACTCAACATTTTCATCATTGTAAAGTACACGAGCGAACAACGTCGGTGACCGTAACTTTAAGAGCGTTGAATTGTTGAATTTCATCGCAGAATCATCTTCAGGAACGAAGCTCATTTTTGGCTCAATGGGTTCGTCTAAATATGCATTATTGGTCGGGTGAAAATCCACATTTGCTTCATGAATCACCACTTCATCCACAAAATAATAACTCTTTGATGCGGTTTTCATGCCGGCGGCGATATTGGGCTACATTTTTTCGTCGGCGATAACGATCGTCACGTTACTGTGAATGGCCAGCATTATCGCGCAATGATTACCGATTATTTTTGGCCCGAATTGGAAGATATGGACTTGGACGACATGTGGTTTCAACAGGATGGTGCCACAAGCCATACAGCACACCTTACAATCGATTTATTGAAGAGTAAGTGTGATGAGAGTGTTATCTCAAGAAATGGGGCAGTAGATTGGCTGCCTCGTCCGTGCGATTTAACGACTATATTTTTGGGGCTAAGTTAAGTCATTTTTTATGGTAGGCGACGTTGGAAGAGCTCAGATCCAACATTGAACGCGCAATAGCGTCCGTTTCGGCCGAAATGTGTGGCCAGATCTACGAAAGTTAGGTCCAACTAATCCAACGCTGCAAACATGGCCGCGGTGGCCATATGAGCGAAGTCGAATTCCATTCATAAATGTTTTAATTGTACTTCAAGCCGATAATACAGTTTTGGAAATATCTCAAATGGTTTGCGTTTTATTTAAAAAAAAAGTTGTTAAGTTCTTATTCGAAAACCCTTTTTAGAAAATTTTCAATGTTTAGACTTTTTCTTGTTAATAGTCTTAATATTTAAATAGATCACCTTGTTTTGGAGTATTGCTTCACAACGTTGCGTTCCTCTTCAAACTAATGCTTCACAAGACGTCAAGTGTGCTTAGGGTTATTGTCTTGATAAAAATGTTAGAAACCGACAAATGTTGAGGTACATACGGCTCAACTATGTTACCAGTATGTATTTTTCAGAATCACCCTATCATCACTCATCATTCCTAAAATGTTATATAGGGTGTTTTTTTCAGACGAGTGGTTTTCAATCTGGAAATACTTTTTTCGGAGTTGGTGTTTTTGACAGCTGTCACTTGATTTATGCTCAGTTTGGTTTGCTATTTCATAACAAAGGGAGTTATGTCCATTTTATGGAAGATTTTGCCGAAGGATCTTGGTTTGCGGACTTACAAAATCCAACTTCTGCAAGAATTGAAATCGAACGACCATCAAGCGCATTGCACGTTCGGTGAATGGGCCCAAAACGAGATGGTCAGCGATCCCGATTTTCAGAAGAAAATTTTGTTCAGCGATGATGCTCACTTTTGGTTGAATGGGTAGGTTAATAAGCAAAACTGTCGTATTTGGAGTGATCATAATCCACATGCCATTGTTGAGACGCCGTTTCATCCTCAAAAAGTCACTTTTCGTGTGCTCTTTGGTCAAAGGAAATCATTGGTCCATATTTCTTCAAAAAATAAGCCGGCCATAATGTTATAGTCAATTGGGAATACTATAGAGCCATGATTAATGACTTTTTCGTGCCTGCATTGAAGGATGTCGATGTGGATGGTCTTTGGTTTCAACAAGTTGGCGCTACATGCCATACAGCCAACGAAACAATCAACTTTTTGAAGGAAACTTTTGGTGAGCCCATTATATCGCGTCGTGGGCCTGTTGCGTGGCCTTCAAGATCGTGCGATTAAACACCGCTGGACTATTTTTTGTGGAGTTATGTGAAGTCACTTGTCAATGCAGATATGCCCGAGACGATTGACGCCTTGGAAGAGAATATTCGGCGCGTTATTGCTGGCAACCGCGGCTGGCCACTTGCACGAAATTATTTTTAAAACATAATGGCAAACCCTAATCTTTATAATAAAGTTAAATTCTTGGCCATTATATTGAATATTCTGGGGGAAAGAGACTAAGATATTCAGTATATTTTGGGCAAATGCCGCCCATTTTCTGACCCACAGAGGACTATTTTTTAATGGAACAGGTAATCCCAAGTGCGAAAAGTTAAAATATTATGGATCTTTAATCAGTAGCTTATTTGACATTAAGCACTGTTCCATCGTCTGCAAATGATAGAAGTTGCCTTAGCTAAGAGAAAAGCTCTATAGGCGTTTAATTATCAGACGCTTACATACTATTAACAATGGTGGTCAATGAACCAGAAGAATGAGAGTAAATTGATGGCAGCTGAAATGAAGATATTTTGACATTAGAAGAAGAGGATGCCCTCTGATAACACAGTTCAATGGTAAGGCAATCCAATAATATCGCGAGTGAAAGGAAGTTGCAAAATGTCTTGAATCATACAAATGCAACGATAACATTTAGTTGACCTCAGATATGAAATAATGTAAGACCGCGAGACAGCCGAAGTTTTCGGAGGTCAACTCAGCGAGCCCTACAAGTAGAACTTAATGAGAAACCGTGAAATAGGAGCATTGTCTTCCAAGTCGGTGGTTGATCGGTTACAGAAAAAGATATTAATACTGCTTTGAAAATCTACTCACTCTATCTTGAGTGCCACCACATCTTCTCCAGCCAGCTCGGTTCCTAGCTAGCTGCCTCCAGTCTTGCACTTGAAATCGGCGCCACCTTAGTCACGGTCTTTATCGACTCCGCTGTTTCTCCGGGGTGAAATCAAAGATTTTCCAGGCCGGTGCAGGAGACTAAATCCTTTTTTCACTTTAAAGGTGCCTGTGAGGTTTTTACCGACATTGGCGGAACAGCGTGCATTTTACATCGTCATTTTAAATTAGGCGAACGTGTTTGGAAGAGATGAGAAAAATACGTCGTTATACCTGGCTTTAAAATCAATGGTGGGTATCGACTTGAAATTCTTTGGATTCTGACATAATGTGAATATTTGATAGACGGTAGACTTCCCTAGACAAGACTAAAACCGTACTCATATAAACCTATCGGGTTGATGACGAATGATTTAAGGCGCTCAATGCTAATATTCTATTCGTCGGGCATGCTTTCTTCTAACCACATCTTATACAAAAAGTTGGTGGATATTTTATAATCAAGGTATTCGCGTGCAGCTATGAAGAGTTCTGCAGCTACGCCATAAACTGCTTGCAAATTAATTACTCTTAAGTTAAGATGCAGCTAGCTGTGGGCGGATCATTTTACCTAACAGCGGAATTCGTTTCGTCATCGCCATTATACAGTCTGTAAAAGTGGTTATTCAATATTAACAGCATCGACTGCAGTTCTACTACGATGTTCCTTTGATCCTCGTTGTAAACTTCAATTCCAGTTCGCAAGTTTCATTTCTTTTCTATCTGAGAAGCTTGTGTTCCTCTTTCTTCTTTCTGTACTTAGAGATCACGAGCAGTTCTGGTACGTGGTGTTTTCGGTAAAGGACTATTTTGGAAATGGGCTGGCCGATTACTTGCGATTGCAGCCGTCCGATATAAAACTTCCTCACAGTATTACATCTTCTTGGCGTTGGTCGGGATATCCTCAGTGGTACATTGGCTATAACGAGGTAATGGTCCGAATTAATATTTGCCAGTCTGGGGTCAATCTGCTTGACACTTGATTGATGATTTAGATTTTTAGATTAGATTAGATTTATTCATTATATATACATTTTCTTTTTTACTATTTAAATTCATGAATCGGTTAGGACATGACAAAATTATGTCCGAATGGCATTAAATTCTACTTTGCTTATATATTAGTGTTTTTTTTAATCATAATAGAGAAAACATTTTGTTATAAAAAAAAATAAAAAACCAAAAACAAAATTACAATACTAAAAAAAGAAAAGTTAACTTTTAGTTTAGTTAAAACAAAAACAAATGTGTATGGAACGTTTAATTAAATTTTAGTTTTTGAACTTTAAAGTTTAGTAAAAAACAAAAACAAACACATATATAGAAGTTTTCGCTAATTATTCTGCTTCTGCATGACATCGCCCTCAAAATTGGACACACACCCAGAAAATGCCCCGTATCTTCCGTTTTGTTCATATTGTACAAACTACAAATTATTTCCAGATCACTGCAATGTGGAACAAAGTTCAGCCGCAGCATCTCTCCTCCACTTGATTGATGAGAAGATCTCCGTCTCCCTGTGTCAATTTTGCCATCCGTTATCGGAGGTGGTGTCGCTTGAAAAACATATTTTTTGGTGCCATCATCCCTTTAGTTTGTCCTTATTTTATTAAAAAAATTTTCTATTTATTTTTTTTTTTAATTATATTTAAATTTAATTTAGTATATACATTTTTTAGTTTTCATTTTAATCTTAATTTAATTTTTTTTTGTATTTGTTTATTTTTAGATATTATTGTTTTCCTTTCACTTTAATTTTATATTTTTTTTTATTTTATTTTTATCTTTTTTTATTTTGCTTAATTTGTATTACCTATTGTTTTTTTTTTAAATGTTTATTTTTTTTCGTTTTGATTTTGTTCGCTTTTGTTTTTGGATCTATGTAAGTTTTATTATTGCTATTTTCACTTTCTTTTTTATTCTCATTCTTATATTTTTTAATTCATTAATTTTTATTTTGTTGTATTGCATTTTAATTTATTTTTACTGTTTATTTTTGCCCAGAAAAAAGACAATTTTTAGGAAATACACCCCTGGATTTGCTTCAATGAATTAAAAGCGCTACTGTTCTTACCCGCTTCTTGTCGTCATAACTGTCGGCAGCGGCGTCGGTGGCGTTACAATCTCCCCTTCGTCACCATCATCAATGGTTGTTCATTTTGTGGTATGGCAAATGGCCAATTTGGGGCAAATGCGTTTCGCGGTATCTTGATGAAGTGTATCTATAATTATTAAAATTAAATTCGATTTCTCTGGAACGCTTAAAGGATACCGCGGATATTTCCATTTAGCAAATGACTACCAAGTAATTATGCAGTCGTATAATGTGGTTAATTGTGTGTGCAGAAACATATACACATACCACCATTATGCCCCCAAAACATTGGTGTTTGTGTTTGTGTTGGTATTTTTTACAATCTCTAGATTTAAATGATCAGCATCTTAAAGGAAGTTCTTTTATAGTCCTTAAATACTGTAATTTAGTATTGTTTTTCTTTTGATTCTTTGATGCAGTAGGAGTGCATATGCTTTTGATGTAGATGTAATAATTATGCGAATCGTTCGAGTTTGTTTCGAATATTTAAAAAATATATTTGAAAATCAATCAAGGCTTTAATGCCCCTGCAGTAATGATGCCGATGCTAAGTGAAGATCCTTTTTGTTGTAGCGTGTGGTATATTTTGTGCTTCACTTGTACATTTTAAAAGATTATTTCACATTATTTATAACATTGAATATGTTTTAAGGTCCACTGGTCCATTCGTCCCAAGCATACTGAAACTTTTTTGTAATAAATTATAAATATGTACTTACCCTTACCTTTTGAAACAATTAGTTGAATTTAATGAATTAAATTTAAATGGGTTTCGTTTAAGTTTTTGAGGGTAAGGTTTTCTCAGAAATTTTAAAATTTCCTTTCTGACTAAAAGTTTGATATGCCATTTATTTTATTTTTCCAAAAAATTCTTTCAGTTTTTCGAGATTTTACTAAATTATTTTGCAATTGATTTAAAACAATGTTTTGTACAATTTAAGAAACTTCAAACTTTTTTTTCTTAAATCAAAATCGTAGTTTCAAAAATCAATGAATTTTTTGTACACTATGCTTGTGGCAATATTAGAATTACTCCATCTATCTGTCAAATTACATACTACTTTATATTTTGACAATTCTATTTGGTTGGTATAAAAAAATGCATTTTTTTAGTAGGATAAAGACACCCCTTTTTTATTCGAATAAATATGCAAATATGTATAGTGGAAAAGGGGTTGGAAAGGGTTGTTTCCATAAAAAAAGAAAGGGGTACACTTTTTTAACGAATCTAGAAGTAGAAAAATATGCAAAAAGGGTTGAAAGTCTTTCCAAAGAGGGCTGTTCTTTTAGTTTGTTAAATATTTTCCTGTTGAAAAGGGTGTTCAAGGAAGTGCTGGTAAAATTAAATACTTTCCTACTTACTCTTTCTTGTGTTTGTCAAATCCAATGTGATATCAAAGTACCTTACGGAAATTTAAAAATACTAAGCTCGCTTAATTTGATTTTTCTTAAGTTAAACAAAGTTAAAAAAAAAGCGGCAAAAAACTCTTTTTTTTTTGTTAAATAATAGTAAGTGAGTTTGAAAAAGGACACGCAGGTCTGCATTAATATCGTTTCCCTCCATTTGCCTTTTCTCACCAACATTTGATAAAAAAAAACTCACAAAAATATATCTGGAACAACATATTCTGTATTTATATCTGTATAAGAAGTGTGAGTAAGAAGTTTAAACAAAATGTTTAAAGTATAAGTATTAAAAGATTGGATGGCATGAACTTGCTGTAAAAATAAAAAAACAGCTTTTAAACAATTTTTTCTAGAAAAAAACAGAAAAAAAAATTCAAGCAAATAAATGTACAAAAAGAGGGAAAAACAGACAGAGAGATAGGCATGCAAACAGGCAAACATTCTTATCTCAAAATGCAAAAAAAAAAACGAAAAAATTGGATTATGTTTTCATTTGATTAGTAAAACAATTACTTTATGCAAATCTATGTCAGATCCTACCTGATTTTACCTTAGGTAAGGTTAGGTTTAACGGGGTGATGTTTCGATAGTCAAGTCATCTCACTCGGATCTCAAGGATCCATTGCGGTCCCCAGGAATAGGAGGAATAGGTGCGGAATTTGGGGGGAGTTAGTTAGGGGGTGCCTCCTTAAACCATTCAGAGATTTTGATGACTTTCAGAATGTTTTTCAGTGGCTTTTTTGAAACGTCGCTCAAATCGTCGAAAAAATATTTTCCGAGGGCTGTTTTCCTGGTCTGAACTAGGCAGGGATATTCACAAAGGAAGTGATATGAGCCCTCTTCTGCATCAACTTCTTGACACCCTCTTCATAAGTTTGATGTGCTAAGGCCCATTCCACTCATGTTGGGCACACCATTGAGTTGTGGTCCGTAAGGACACCAACCAAAGGGACAGACGAAGTCTACCTAGCATTTGAATGAATTATGTATTTTTCTTTGAGATGTTTGGCCACAGACTTCTTGAGACCCGACAGTAATCAAGTTTTGACCATCTCTCGTTTGCGGCTTTGAGGAAATATTCGTGAATTCTTTTTTTCTTATTTTCCAATGGCTCAAGTACCCAGGGAACGGTTTTGCATGGTTCTATTGATGAACCGTTTTTGGCCAGTTTGTCAGCCTTTATGTTTCCCTGAATGTCGCAGTGTCCGGGAACTCATCGAAGGGTAACCAGGTTTGTTTCACTGATTTGCCGCAGATTATTTGTCGATCAGTTTAACGTGCGACAAGGGACTATTTGTTTTCCTTTTAATGTAACACACTGCGCGGGCAAATTGAAATGGCAAGGGAAAATCTCCCCGGGTAAACCATTCCAAAGTCGTGTTGTACGGCTAAAAAAAGAATCTCTATATTTCACGGTACGTCCGAAATTGGGCTCAAAGGTGAACTGATGGGAATTCCTAGCAAGACGAGTATTACGGGCGAATCTTTTAAGGGGAGAAATGCAGCTGGCTACCTTGAGTGAACATTTTTTTATAAAAGAAACGATAAAATAAGGAAAGACATGAAACATTGCGTCGGTGTTCGAGAGGGGCAATTGTTTAAGCGGCAGTTTTATTTCCTATCAATCTTAACGCTCGATTTTGTATTTTATCAAGCAGGTGAAGCGATGTTTGCGAAGCACCTACCCAGAAGTGGGAGTTATACTCGAGTTTAGGGCGTATAAACGCTTTATAAATTGTAGCCAGATCAGATGGGAAAAAATACTTCTTACACCGATACGAAAACCTAAGCACTTAGCAGCATTTTTAGCGATCTGAAGTATATGGTCGTTACAACCGAGGTCGTTGTTGACACACATACCGAGTACTGAGAGCTTTTCGGTTTCTTCGATGTAAATGCCGTTTCTCTTATTTAATATGCAACACCTTTCTCCCACCTGCCTGCTCGATCTGGGTAAAATAGTCATGAACAGCTTGTTGACTTCTGCTGATGATGTCGAGGTCGTCTGCCTAAGTCAATATCTGGCTGGACTTGTGACGTTAGTTCCTCATGTTGACGTGCCAGAGTCAAGGATTGATTTTTCCAACGCCAGGGTGAAGAGGATGCAAGCCAGACCATTGCCTTGTCGAAGTTCCTTAAAGATCTTCATTCGTCCGGCTACCACCTACGTTTACTCGGCTTGTAATCTTGGTCATGGTCAGCCTAGATAGTCGTGTCAATTTATTTTAGAGGCCGAATTCTCTGATGGCCTTATAAAGGTCTACCCTGACTATGCTATCGTAGTCGGCTTTAAAGTTTATAAAAAGATGGTATTTTGGAATATTAAACTCTAGACTTTTTTCCATCACCTGCATATGGGTATATTCTCAGCTTGGATATCGAAAAAGGTGATGCTAGTTGATGGGCATTGGCATCCACGTTAGCATTCCAAGGCTTCGGACGATCTAGTCTACGCAATCCTTTCAACGTAAACAACGTCTGCTTTTTATCTTCCATATAAAAGAGCTGCAGAAGAGTGCTTCCTTTTCACTCATAGAAGGTGCCCAGCCTAACAGAGGCTTTCTAGTTTAATTATCTCCATGACATCTATGCTGTGAGACTTATTTTTTTAAACTAACGATCCTTGCTTCATCGGAATAGTCTTCATTGGCACAAGGGACGAAAAATGTTTCGTAAGACTGTCCTCTGAACTCTCTCTCAGCTCTCATATTATTATTGACTGCTACTTCTGACCCAAGATAGTTAAAGGATTCCACTACTTCAAATTCATGCTACACTATCACTACACTGATTGTTAAAGAAATAATTCTCACGTAGATGCAGCCAGCATATAATTGGTTTCCCTTTCATTAAAGTGAAGCCCCAAGATATGTGCCAGCTGTTCGCTGACGTCGACAGATATGATACAAATCTCGTTTACGTAAGTCCTTCTTGTTAACGTGTTAAAATCACTGATCGCTTTCTTCAACGCCAGGATGAAGAGGATGTAGAGGAGTCCATTAAAAATATTGTTGATGGCCTGAACAGCAAACCTGCTAATTTCTGTAATGACAATAGTTATCGACGTATTTGACAAAAACAATGTCAAAAAATATTTTGATATATATTATGTACATGATTTTTTTTTATTTCTAGCCATCCAACAATAATTTACAATTTTGACAAAACTTCAGTATATTAGATGCACATGTGGCGACAAAAAACACATCTTTGACGGATCAGTCACATCAAAAGAAATCAATTATCAAAACACAACACAATTGAATTGATTGAGAACCAGCGAATACCTTACATATATGTATGTATGTATGTATGTTACCTTTAAACGTTGTTATTAATAACCTTTTTTTATTCCAGAGAATGATGTTCCCTACAAAAAGTTCATTAAGGAAGTACAATATCACCGGATGTAAAGATAAGATGCTGAGATATCACCAGTCCAACGGTAGCAACTCACACTCATAATCAACTAAACAAACCAACGGTAATTAGAATATTCATCGATCATCATGTAATCTGTCAAAATAGAATTTGAATTTGTGTTTGACAAGTGATCGCTGCCGCGCTATTAGTCGGCCGCCTAACAATAATCCTGATAACGCGTTATACGCACGTCAAAAGAACACAATTTTTAAAAGTCACCCAACCCAACAACAATTTCAAAAGGTAAGTCTTAACGACATTATCCAAGATCTAAGAACTTCGTCTGTGGAGTTTCATCAGGCTGTCCAATGGAAAATGATTCATTGAATTGAATCGTTGTCACCTTTCATCATCACACGGACCCGAAGGCATCGAACATAGAGTCTGTCCATGTGTTGATAATTACCATCGAACTGGGGATTAAACTGTGAAACCAAATTCCAAATTCGGGCATCCCGAGTGTTGTTTACACGTCATTAAGCTGGGACAGTCTGGCCATTTTAGATGTTGCCCCTGCATGCCGGAATGACATTATGACAGGCGACTGGCACTGCATGAGCATTCTGTCCCCGTTTTTGGCACTTGTCTAGAGAGAAAGAGAATATCGATACTGCAGGTTGTTTAATGTATCTTACAGATACAAAGATAGTATGTATTAATTTTTTGTTTGTTTGTTTGTTGAATGTAATTTGGATTCATTTATGCTAATTGCAACATTTTATGCTGAAAGACAACATGCAGTGGCGTTGATATGGCGACCCCATTACTGGTTGCGTTTAATTATACTATAAATCGAGTTGGCTTTTGTATCTATTGGATGCAATTGTTAATGGAGATTAAGATCTATAGGGATTTTTTGCACTTTTAATCATGAGAAATTGCGCCGCCTATTGGCAGTGTAGCGAAATGTTATGTTTAACATGGTTGTATCTGTATATTCATACAGCAAAATGTAAAAAGCGCGGATGCATGTGTGTGTTTACGCATTAATGTTATACGACGCAATAATTGCTAATCACCTTATTTAGAATTTACATAGTAAACCGACATTTATGCGAACATGCAGGAGACATATCGTGGGAAATATTTCAAGATTTGTATCTGTTAGATGTTTTTTAAATGTTTTTTTTTCTTATATTGCAAATAGCTTAGACATTACTTAGAGGGATTAGTATATTCAGTTTTAGATTTAATTGGTCGACTTCCTTAAAAGTTTTATGGATTGCATCCAAGGATAGCCATTGAATGTATTTAACTTTTGCATTTTATTTTCTAATCTATCTGAGAATGAACGCAGAGTTTTTGTCAAGTATGGCATGGAAGAGGAAAGTTGGTAATTTTAGAATTGACAAACGAATAAAGTTTTTATTCCACGTTATAAAAGTATTCTTTATTGAGAACTTGTTGCGTCAAAGTAAATTTTCTTTATTCGAGAATAAAAAAATTATTAAAACAACGTTTTTATTCCTCTTTAATTTGCATCCTGGTAAAAACGTTGGTTGAAGCTGTACCGAATAGTGGCTTGGCAACATATAGAGAAATTCCTAATTTCTTCAGGGTAGAGATGAAACAACAGTTGGCAAAAGTTTTCCGTTTTATATTTTGGATTTGTTTTGTAAGTGTGGATAGTACTTACAATTAAATTATATTAAGGAAGATAGAAAAACCAATTCAATTCTAGTAAAGATTTGTAGATTTTTCCATTTAACTTATAGAACACTTTGTATCACTAAGTCTGTGCACTGAAACGAAATCAGGATATGGCAAAACATACAATTATGCTATACCTTCTCTTGCTTTCATGACCCATGCAAAATGAATTTTTTGACGTCTAAACAAAATATGATGACGAACGGCTTCATGAGATGAACTTTTTCGAGAAAAAAAATGCTTTCCTCGCGAGAGGCAGTACCGCGGAACAGATGGTGGCCATCACGAAGGATAATATGCTGACATTTTTGGAGAGTAGGAGTGAGAAATTAAGTCCCGAATAAGTCAACAAATATATCCAAATGAAATTTATGCTATCTTCCCGTTTACTCAAGTTGCATAGGTCGCAAATGGTCTTCAATATGTGGCACGTAATGCAGGTTTATAATTTCTCCTCTCAACCTCATAGTCTGCTTTTAGACCTTATGATTTTCCCTTAGATTTTCTGATACAACAGTGAGTGGCGGCGGGGGTGATCGCTCGGGCTGATCACCGAACTAGTTTATTACCCATTCTTCTTTGTGCTCTGATTTTCTGTCAATCTGTCTTATCTCTATTCGTCATTTGTAGGTAGTGGTCGGGTTGTTGTTGTTGGTTTCTTCCGAAATAAAGGAGAAATGCAGAACGTAAACTTGTGTGAAATCGCAGCATTTAAAAGTGATTTGAGCAATTGTATACTGAGCTGTGTACCGATGATATTTCTTCCTCTCTTTACTGCGACACCTGCAGTTCTTCAGCGTTCTCAACTACCTGGGGCCTAGTTCACCAACTACAAATTAAAATAAATAAATAAATTTATTGGCGCGACAGCTCCTTAAAGAGCCAAGGCCTAGTGACTTATACTCTCAACCATTCCTGTGTGTGTGTTGTTAATCTGCAAGAATGGAAGGGACCTACAATTTACCGCCGAGTCCGAACGGCTAGATGAGATGCACTTTTTCGAGACAAATTTTACTCTTGGAGGTTTTGTCAGTTCCTCGCAACTACAAATTATAAGCACAATTTTGTGATTTGTAGTTCATAAAAATAAATTTGTAGGGGAGCATTCTGTTTTACCAAGTACAAATAACTGTTTCACAAATATGTCATTAAAAAAAAAATTGCAAAAAGCTTTTGAAAAAAACAATCTTTCCAAACTACGGTTTCACCACGTGTTGTTCCTTCTTGTAAATTGTAAGTCATTCTCATTAAGTTGTAGGGTTTTTTTGAGTGAAGATCAAGATGGACAAAGTGAATAAAATATTTTTTGTTTCCTTGGTTCGGGAAAAAAAGAATTTTTTTCGGAAATTTTAATGAACAAGTGACCCATTAAAAGGAAATTATAGAATGGAAGAGCATTTACGATATCCTACTATCAAGAGGAATTTTAATGAATAAGGACTGAGAGTATCTTCGCGATATTAATTTGCAAAATTTAAACGAGGATCTATTGTAAGACTAAATAAAAAAAGGATTATTTCTCAAATTAAAAAATATATATTCAGGTTAAACTGGATAATGCCAAAAAGACGGGATCTGTCGGGGGACAAAAAATTCAAATTAAGTG
Source organism: Platycheirus rosarum (assembly GCA_963971375.1). Classification (NCBI taxonomy): domain Eukaryota; kingdom Metazoa; phylum Arthropoda; class Insecta; order Diptera; family Syrphidae; genus Platycheirus; species Platycheirus rosarum. Next base: position 30,327,659 of record OZ020507.1, read on the forward strand.
ATCTCGATAATAACAATATCGATATTATTGGTAAGGAGTCACCTACAGTCCAGTCTATTTTGATTAAAGACATCCTTACACTCACGGCATGCCTACAAAAATATAAAATTATTATTGTGCAGGTCAAGTGCAACAAGTTTCGCGGTAATAAAGCCCACCGTTCATATTTCCCTGGGATTTTTGTTTTCTTTTTTTCAAATAGCAGCTTTATTTCCGTTTCCGTGAGTGTTATCGCACAGCACCCGTTATAAATATTATGTTTAAAATAAGAAATCGCATGAAATCCTTCGGGAATTATGTCCACATCATCGGGCCATCGAACAACAACTTCAAACATTGAATCCCCGATCGCTGTACAAACCCGATCAACATACCTGCATACTGTGGCCTTGGATATACCATGCATGTCGGCAATTTCATGTAACTGGTTCCTATTGCCCCAATACCAATCCAGTGCCAGAGAATGAGTATCTAAGTGTTGTTTTGGGGAAAAATGCAGTTTTTATCAGTTCTATGACTGATCTGTATTCCAACTAAAGAAATTCTTAAAAAAATTTAAATAAAAATACTCAGTGATGTTGTAATTAATACGCGACCGACAGACTCTTCTTCTTCGACTCAGAACTATATTGTTATCATGACTGCTATCGCTACTACTATGCTTTCACCGTAAGGCCATTATAAGCAATTAATGTGACCGAAAACTAATTTGTAAAAAAAACTTACACACGTCTTCAGCCGCGTTGAATAATATTACAACTAAACGGAAAATTGAGAACAGAAACATACAAGAGACTTAAAAACTCTCAAATTTCTTACTTGTAAAATACAAGTTTTGGTGAAACAGAAAATGGATTTCTAACAAATTTCACTTGTAAATAACAAGTACAAATCTGTAAACACAAAAAACTGGTGAAATGAAATTAATCGATTTTTTCACAAGTCTTGTAGGTATTTTGTATTTACAATTTTGTAAGTTGGTGAAATAGGCCCCTGGTGTAAAATAGAACACGCGAATTATATACGTGTTTAATGCTAAGATCAACCTTCATCCTGCATTGAAAATCCAGATCCATTCATTCCGCAAACCTATCAGTTTGTCTTGTTTTCCCCCGCTTTTAAAGCCGCTATTGATCATAACCGTGTGTGTGTGTTTGTCCACCATATAATCTTTCCGATTATCAGCATATAGTTTGGAGCTTTTTGAGGTTAATTAAAATTTCGTTTAATATATAGAATCGCAGGAGTTTCTCTAGTTTTTTTTTTTTGAAAAATCAATATTTTTAAAACTAATAGAAAAAACTATTTTAATTTTTATAATCACAACTCTAAAAAACTGCATAAAAATAAATAAATTTACTGACACGACAGCTCCTAAAGGAACCAATGACTAGTGACTTATACTCTCAACCATTCCTGTGTGTGTGTTGTTCATCTACAAGAATGGAAGGGACCTACAGTTTACCGCCGAGTCAAAACAGCTACATGAGATGCACTTTTCCGAGACAAATTTTACTCTTGGAGGTTTTGTCAGTTCCTCGCGAAATGCAGAAAAAAAGGTGGCTATGGGCTGGATTTGAACCCAGCTAATTCGCTTAGTAGTCCGACACACTAACCACTAAGCCACGGGGCAAACTGCATACCAAAATTTAAAAAAAAATGTTTTTTTTTTCAAAAAACTAAAAATAAAAAACTGAAATTTTATCAAAATTTGTCCTACAATTTTCAAAATACTTTTTTCATTAATTCGTTATTATACAAGACGTGTGATGGCGTACTCCATTTTTACTAAAAACCGTAAGTGTTGTGGTTTTGACACTTTTTTTAAGTTCAGATAGATATTTTTCTACATTAATGTTACTTATTTTTTTTAATTTTATTCAACGATGCGACGGCACATATAAGCAAGTACGTGCGATCTAGTCGTGCAATTTAGGTTTTCTTATATTCACGTCATACATTGGGTTGTTGCGTACTCTAAAACAGTTAATGTATAGGTATTGATTTTTTTTATTTTAAGCTACGTTAACACCGTCTCCTCGAGCTATATTTTATAGAGAAATACAATGATAGACAGAAATACCATGTCTGCTGGTATGATGCATAGAAATCGCCATCTTAGTATTTCCTGACGTCACTATCATCTTTTATTATTATTTTATTTGTTAAGTGAAGACTATCCTAAAATTGAAGATTAAACGAAAAGTACCTATGTCACGAATGTTTAAAAAAATTAAAAATTAAAATAAAATTTCTGGCGCGACGGCTCTTTAAGGATCCAAGGCCTATAGTAACTTATGCTCTCAACCATTCCTGTGTGTGTGTTGTTAATCTGCAAGAAAAGAAAGGACCTACAATTTACTTCTTCGAGACAAATTTTACTCTTGGAGATTTTGTCAGTTCCTCGCAAGAGGCAGTAACCTGGAAAAGAAGTTGGCTATGAGAGGGACTCGAATGCAGGCAGTTCGCTTAACAGTTCGACACACTAACCAATAAGCCACGGGGCACTTACGTTTAAAAAAATAAGAATACGATTTATGTTTCCGAGGCTAATGCAAGCAAAGCCGCGGGTGCAACAAGTCATCTATAAATATCGAAAACAATCTTGGCGTTAAGGAGCATCCCTGTTTAACACCTCGTGTATAAGTTTTTTATGACTTTTCCCAAATTTGGCGATACTCTCTTCAAGTACGTTTTAAAAAGCATTAAATTTCTGTATCTTGGGAATCAAATGACGACTTAAAGTCTACTAAGAATCTATACAGATTTTTGTTTTGCTTTTGGTACGATTCCGCAATATTTGTGAGTACAAAAACTTGATCCACTGTAGAGTTACCTGTTCTGAACCCTTCCTGATGTTCCTTCAATATATTGTGCTGGTCTTAACCACTCATCCAATTCCCTTTTGAGGATCGCCTGTAAAATTTTATACGAAGCATTCAGAAACAAGGTTCCCCTATAATTTTCGGGATTACAGCCAATGAAACCTCCTTGTGAATCGGAAAAAGAAGCTTTAAAACCTTGCGGTATGGTCTCAGTTTCAAAAACTTTGTTCATTAAAGAGCAGAGCTGGTGGTTCAGCAAGGTAGGATTATTCTTGTAAAATTCCGCAGGAGTAGTGTCTGATCCTGGTGCTTAACCCTTTTCAACTATCGAGTGTTTTATTATTTTGTTGTGTACCGTAATAACTGATGTTTTTGATCCTGGCACCGCATATTAAAAAAAATATTTAAAAAAAAATGTATTTTAAATTTTAATAAAAAAAAAAAATTAATAAAAAAAAAATATATTATAAAAAACTTATATAGCTTCTCTAGGACTCAGTTAGTCCTTTAAATAACTGCGAAGAATTTCTAGGCTCACATTCCGAATTATCATTGATGTTTAATGTATTACCTTAAAAATATTTGTTCTTTCTTTTCTCTACAGATCTCTTTGTATCACCGATTGCCGTAAGATTTTCCATCTGTTCTAGTCCTATGGTCACCTTGAGAGTGAATAGAAAACATACTTCTCCAATTTGTCCCCAAAAATAACGAATCTTCTTCACCTTCAAACTATCGACCAATTGCGTTAACGTCCCTTTTTCTCAAAAGTCATGGAAACGAGGATTAATATTCAACTTAAGAAATATCTCGCAGATCGCGAAAACTTCTTATTGACAGTTCTTGCAGCAATAGCGAAAATGCATGCATCTGGAATCAATGGAACTCTTCTTTGTTGGATTAGTTATTACATTTAGAACCGTTCAATACAATTTGAAAATTAAAGTCCGATATTCACAAAATAAATGCTCGTGTGCCCCAGAGCTCCGCTTTGTCTTTACTTTTCCGTGTGTTTATCAACGACTTATGATGTATGTGAGTAAATATATAGAGACTACCCACTTCACAAGGTCCTGATCATGAGAAACTTAATAACCCTTACTTTTTACTTGATTTTATTTTTATACAAAGCCATTGAACTATCAAAAGTTGTGCAATTTTGCATTGAGAAATAATTACCATTAACCTCCGACATTCAATAAAAAATTTGTAAAAAAATGTTAATTGACAACTGCGAGGGATAGGAATTGCCATTAATATGCCTCATTAAAAAAAATTATCTCTATAGTTATCCAACAAAATGAAATTCAAGCCGAATGTAAAAATATCTTACCAAATATGCAAACCCAAAAGGCCATTGCTGCAAAAATATATTGCAATTCGAAATAGCTTTACAGCTGCGCATACGATATTGTTAATGGATATCCAATAAATCTTTAAAAGAAAAAAAAATTATTGTATAACACAATGCTTCGGCCTGGAACCAGGCAATGTTGACAGCGAACAAACGAACGGAAGCATTGGACATATTGGACATTCCAGCAGTGTAATCGATATATCGATGAATCAATGTTGTGTACGCGTAGTTTGCGGATAATTGCTTGGCACACTCAAAAGAGCGACAAAAAATGTATCTTTTCCATAGACGAACAACATTTTTGTTCGATAGATGCCGTTAAATATATTAGTTTTAATATTAAACTTATATGGTCATTCAATATGATTGATGTATTTCTGAGAATATTATGATGTGACTTTCCCAGGGTACATATATCTTTGACTCTTTTATAGAAATATCTCACAAATAAGTGGATTTAAGAAAATGAGGATGATATTTCGATCTCAATTATTAATTGTATCCTAAGATAGTTTAGCTATGTTTGCACGCAATTGATTGGTCCTGCTACGCTTAATCTTCCATATACCACGCAAGATGTATGTCCCTCCTTCTCGTTTGAATTTCATTTTTTTAAACCGATCCAAGATGAAATAATCTCAAGATCTATTGCTCCACAACGCCCCAGCATCCCAGACCCCAGTTCGAAGTTATCTAATTAACATATCCCCACCTAGGTCTAGCTCCGAAGCGCTGTGCTGAAGCTCAAACTCCGCCTTGTCACGAATCATTACACATTCATCAGATACCAGCAATTGCATGTGAAAACAAACCGTCAGACACAACATGCTGTGCAATCATCAGATACACGAGAAATCTGGGCCTGAAATACACACGTATGGACAGCATTTTTGCATATTCAATCCGTTCCAACCGTAGAAGGCACAGATTGCAAAAAAACTCTCGTTGAATACAAATTCACCGATCCGCCAGATAAACGCGCAGATACAAATGTAGAAAATAATATGTTGAGCTGTCTGCGGATTGGTTAGGGATTTTGTGGAGCCGCTATTTTGGGGCGCATGGGGGGACACTGAGCAACTGATCGGAACGAAAAGTGAACATGGAAAACTCATGTAGAAACCTCGTGTTCATGTGGATTTGTAAAATATACAAAATGCTAAACAGACATTGATTTGCAATGGAGGATTAACTTGGAGCGAATGCGGCGGATTGGTCGAAAGCTGGGCTTATGGAATCGTATATGTTGTTTTCGTTCATATAGCGAATCTAAGGTTTTCTATTGAATATTTTCCTAATAAGATTGCCTTAGGTTTTTTTATAAAAAAAAATTTTTTATGTTAACTTAACATATCGACATACTGCTTACATTAAGATACAGTATTTTGTTTTTTTTTAATTTTTAGTATAAAACAGAAAACTCAAACTTGGGCTCAACAGCCAAAACCAGTTTAAAAGAAAGTTTTATATTAAAGAAAATAAATTAATTAGAAAATTAGTTACAGTAAAATTATCAATAATTTGTTATTTTTAAATTAATTGTTATTTCAATTAATAGCAACTTGCGAAATCGCTTTGTGAAGTGGTGTGCACTCTAAAAAGATAATCCGCTTTATAAACACATAGTTGATATATTATTAAAATATTATTACCTACTATTAACTACTTTAGTTTATGCATATATACGACTTCATGAGCGTGGGCCTGAGATTAAATGATGAAATGAAAACACAGTAAAGAAAATATCCAGCAGGACCATTTTCCCCCTGAGAATTAGTAAATTATTTTTCAATTCGGCATCTAATTCATCTGCCTTGCAAATTTAATCCAAATACGTTGAGTCGTGGTGACATGATTGCAAAACAAACATCTAACATCCAAACATACAAACTTTCATATTATTAATATTACTAGTTTTTTTACTGTGACTTCATCGGCACTCCTAATTAAATTATTTTTATTATTTAATTCAAAACCCGTTACAAAAAGTTGTTCGTATCTCTCCCGCTTATAAATAGGAACTGTTCATTCTGTCCGAATAAAAGTAGTCGTTAAAGTAGCTTAGTGAATCCTGTAACGCTTCCATCAAGCAAACTCCACAAATTCTTGCAGCCGTTGAGGCATGGAATCGTAACAAAAAACCTTCATTCATACATTTTCTGGGATGCAAAGTAGCCTTAATTTAATTCCACCACCTTAGCAATCTACCTATCAAATTTTACAAAAATCCGATAAGCAGTTGAGACGTGATTACGGAAAAAACACCCAAACATCCAATATTTACATTTATCATTTATTTATTTCATGAACTTTGAAAGTACATAAGTTTTGATCACACGAACCTTCTCAACATTTATTTAAATGTTATGCAAATAAAGGGTCTTTCATTAAGCGCTTCCTAATTTAAATTTAAATAAAACAAAGTGTGCGTGTGAAACATTTTATTAAACATTGAACGTTATATCCATCCATGGTGATTTGTCAACACAGACTGAATAAATAACAGCCAATTTGACAGATGTAGCTCCAAAAAGATGGCCGCTGTCAACTGTCAAAGCTCTGTTGGAAGATTCTAAGGCAAGGCAAGAATAATTTTCGGAAACTTTGAGCTGCTTAGAATGGTCAGATTAATTTTCAAAGGGAATAATTTAAAATTTGTTCTACTTTTGTTATTTATTGATTCAAAGAGCACCTGGGTGGCCCATGGATCTATTACTTTTTGAATATGTAACACTAATTCTAATATATAAAAAATTAAATTTGTTTATTTGTATTTGATGCGTTGCCATACCGCTCACACAATTACAATGAAATTTTGTCAGTTTACTGCCTACACTTATGGGAAGGTCATAGGCATACGAAATTAAACTTCCAGTAGATGGCGCGCATGTCGAAAATCCCGCTCATAGCCACCCCCTTTTCTGGGGTACTGCCTCTTGCGATGAACTAACAAAACCACCAAGTGTAAATTTTTTCTCAAAAAAGTGCATCCATCTCACCTAGCCGCTCGAACTCGGCGGTAAACTGTAGGTCCCTTCCATTCTTTCAGATTACCAGCTCACACACAGGAATGGTTGAGAGTATAAGTCACTAGGCCTTGGCTCTTTAAGGAGATGTCAAGGCAATAAACTTATTATTAATAAATTTAATAGAAAATTACAAATTAATGAATTACTTAATGAAAGTAATGGAAGGGGGAAATGTGAATCTAACTCACACCAAAGGTGGCTCTACAAAACAAATTAAAAAATATGGAAAGAGATGTATTTCCTAACGAAATAAAGAAACGTGAGTCATTTTGCTTAGAAGGATTCATTCAAATAGTTCTTTATAATTATGGTTTGGTAAAGTGACGTTTGTTGGCATGATCAGAAATTAACGAAATGTAAAATTTTTTTTCCTTGATATACCCGAAGGTTATAGCCGTAGAACAATAGGCTCACAGTAGTTGGCACGTTTATCGTACTAGCAAATGTATTGAAAAGAGGCATAATAAAAGTGAGAAGTTTAAATTCCATAGGAATAAACAGAGCAGAGCGGCAGTAAAGCACTATACTACCTCTAGTGTTAAACTGCTCCGTTTAGCATCTTTATCATGGTTTTCTCAAAGCACCTTTATTCTTTCCTCTACTATTATTTCTTTATTTAATATTAAATACCATCGAGCTAGTGTAAATCTTAAATTTTAAAAAAAGATATAAAGTAAGATCAATGTGTTTATCCATTTTCAAAGAAATATATGAATCTTCTGAAAACACTTTTGGTTCTCAGTAAAACGAAAGAGCTGACGTCCGAACGTGAATTTTTTAAAAATCAGTATTTTTGGATTTTTTTTAGTTTTCTCAATCAAATTGTTGAAAAAACGTTCTTTATCAAAAACACATTATGATGATACAAAATTGGTCTTTATTGAGCTTTAATACTTAAAACTAGCTAATGAATGTGTTTAAGAATGTTTGTGGGTCGATTTATGTTAAAATAATAAACGTTTCAACAACGTAGGTTGGTCGTTCATTTTGAAGCTTTTATTCATGTACATAACATTCTTAAATTCTAAGTATACAAATTTGAAAAAAAATATGTTTTTTAAAAACATTTTGCAACAGAGTCAGCCATAGAAATAAAATAATCATATTCCTTGACCAAGCTTCCTCTAAGATAAAATCTACTTGAATATTTTGTTTTCCGCTTGGAATGCATGCCACTCACAATGGAAAGGCCAACATAAAAAACAAGACACAATACCAGATAAAAAATAGAACAGTTTATTCGCATTCGCACTTCTAATCATAATTGAAAAGACAATAGTTGCACATTAAAATAAATTTATATCACCACTTGTTTTACTCAAAGCCGCCCCATGGGTTTCTTCGTAAGTTCACTAATAATATCCTAAATTTATTACTTTGTTAACGATCACGCATTATGTAAAATAATGAACTAAAAGATTTTCAGTTTAATAACGTCTCATACATGAATTCATTAGCGATGATACGCTACCAAGCCAAAGACCGGACCAGACGCAAGTACCTTCAACACGCATTAGGCATTACAAATGAGACTCTAGCGTGTTTTGATACAAATTTAAAAAAAGCAGAGAATAGTTTATAAGTACTTAAAGTCTGCACCTAGAGTGGTTATGACTATGAAGAAAACTTTATAAAATGGCTCATAAATCAAAATATTAAAACTCCCAGGGGGGCTTAAGGTGCCCGCAATATATAACTTTTATGGGGCACCATGCAGTTTGTTTATTATTTGGCAGTAACGCAGTTGCAATTAGGGACTGCTTGTGCCAGTGAATTGTATGATTTGTTGACCGTTGCAACAAAGAGTAGTAACAAATATTAAAAACACTTATTTTTGATAGCGCAATTCCTTTGAGACCATTTGACAGTGTCTAGATGATATTGTATATGTCATGGTATAAGTCTAGTTGAAAAAAGAGCAAAGTTGCTTAAATGAGTTTTTTTGTTAACTTGGTTCGAGAAACCGAATCAAATCTTTAATATCATAGAGCAGATTCGGTAAATTGATTTTCCTAAATTATTGGACCACCCTGTCTACAATATCTGAACAGAAAAAAATATTTTGAATTTTTTTTAGTGGAATCTCAATTCGTGTTTAGTCCATCAACATTTTATGTAAATTGCAGTTTATATACAATGTCTATCACTATGTCACTGAAATATGATTAAAACAAATAAAGCAGTCAACTAAAGCAGTCAACATTTTTAAACATAAATTCACACTACTAGGTGCTGCACCTTTTCGTTTCTTTGCACTTTGCAATAACGCGGATGACTTCTGCCATACTGGTTACTAGGTATATTTTTTTAGAAGCCTTACACGAATCTTCGCACCTCAAACATGCCACACCCACTTCTTCCCAAGTTAACAAGCCAACAACTCATGTACACCCATTCTTGCCATAGATCTCCAAAGGATTTCCACTCCAAAACCATCTATCCCATCCTCAAAGATGGCAGCCGAACATTGTAAAATTATTCATTTCAATTGTCGGCCCAGATCAAAGCACCGATCCAATTGCAAAACACCATAAGCAAAGGAAACGCCGATATCAAAGTGACATCGTTATTCTTGATGCCTCAGCAAATAAGGAATTGCTTGAATATTTTATGGTTACGGCCAGCCGTATGCCGAGCGTCTGCTACCAGGGATTGTGCGGCGTGCGAGCGGTGTGCCGAGCAAAAGGATGACGAGCATGATCCTCATCATGTGAACAGTCACCTCGCATACATGCGCACACACCGCCCAGACACGCATAAATGTGTGCCCAAAGCAGTTCGGCTTTTGGGTTGACAACAAAAGCGTATAAACCAGAGAACTCTGGGCAAAAAGATGTACGAGTTCTATGATTGTGCGGTCCATGTCCAGAATTGGAGGGATTCTGTGCTGCTCCGCTTGTCGTTGTTTGGTCGTCTCTTCGGTTGTCAGAGGATCAACTGGTTTTGTTGTGTGGCTCTCTGTGGCTCTTGGCCCAGAATTGCATCACGACAATAATCGCACAATTATAATAAAAATAATCACGAAGAATCTTATAGCAAATATAATGCTGCAAGCGCTGGAGTTTCGTCTGCTTAAGCTCGTGGATTGCTTAGAATGACTGCAACAGTACCGCCATCGCCCGCCTGCTCACGACAACTTCACCGCCTCTCTCTGGATTATCGACAATTTTCCACGATTAGCTGATTTTCAATTGATGACAAGTAATTGGTTATTCCATTTTCAATTCAGTTTTGTTGCAATTTTTTTGTTTGAATGCGTAAAACAATGTTTTTCTTTATTCGCTTAGGAATGTTTTTTTTCCTTCTTAAACTTCAATGTAATGCGCAGGAAATATGGTCCTTATGTTCTTGGCAGGTTTTTTTTCTCGTTGGAATAAGGAAGCACCCTTGTGGTATCTTCTATATACTTTAGCCTTACGAGAATTAGATATTTCTGTGTACTTACCTTCATGTGATTAAATATGGGAGAAATAACCTTCTTCACTATGGCAATATTCATCTTGACTTCCTACTGTGACGTCGGTTAGTCTTCAAGACATTTATCCAAAATTATGTGTTTCTGACATGAGCTAAAGAAATAAAATTGATGTGCAAATCAGTAGATTCTGTTACCAAAGATCCTGTATTCAGAACAATTATGAATCCAATTTTCTTAGAATAATATTGGAGCAAGTTTTTTCAAAGCTCCGTATTCCGTAAAAAGGCTTCAACAATTTTTAAGCTTTTTCGAAAAACTGATCCGGAATTTTGTAAATTCCTCTATCTCGAAGCAAATAAAGAGTATAAGACGATATGTTGTCATTGATTAAAAAAAGGGTGAATAAAGATTTAAAAAAAAGGAAGGAAATTTATAACATCCAAAAAATTTGAGCTTTATTGTTTCAACATGTAAAAGCTAAATTTTCCTATAAATGAGTTCATTATTTTCTTATTAATATACAAAAGCCGTGTTTTTTTTTGGACAACTATGGGCAGAAGTGGATTTCCCAAAAAACGCATAGGCAACCGCCTGTGGTCTTATGTCAAAATTGACATCTCGACTACTTAAGACAACGGGGTTTCTTCGTAGAATCAGGTATTTTTTATACAAGTTTATGGATGATAAAATAACTATTGTGCTTGGTGGTTTGTTACACGAAATTCGAATTTGGGACTTATAACTCACATTTGTTGGACACAAGGCCCAACTTTTGTTTGGTGAAGATTGGACACAAGTCCGAAATTTTTAAGAAATAGTATTTAATAAGGAACTAAAGCTAAAGCTTAAATGTGAGCACTGTGAAATAAGGTCCCAAACAAATTTAAATAAGGCCTCAAATTTGGACTTTCCTCTTGTTCCTCGGATTCTTCACCATCAAATAATAGTTTCTTGCGGAAGCATATCGACAAACACCTCAATTTTTTCAAAAACCACAAAGGCAATGTGAGGTTTGTTTTGAAAATGATCAGCGAATTCAGAGTTTTCAAGTAAATAAAGGAAAACGAACGAGGGCCCAAATTTAAAAAACATGAATAAAATTAGACCTCAAAATTATTATTGGGGTCACTAGAGGATTTGGAGTAGGTGTAAGGTTGGATATATGCAAAGTTTCTTTATATACAAAAGATTCCCTTTATAATTTGAAATCATTTTGCATACACCAAACTTCGCAACTTACTCCAAATCCTAAAGTGACCCAATCAGGGGGTCGCAAGGGGGTAGCATGCATCCTCGTACATATCACAATGTTTGTATCCTTGATACCTTTGTAGGGCGCATTGCACTTTCAAAAGTGTTTAGTGGGCCAAAAATCCCACACATTTTTTGGTTGGACTTATGTCCTACCAAAGTGGGTCATAAGTCCCAAATTAGATTTTGGCACTTATGTTTGTAATACTAGGGGGACTTATGTCCTGCGCCCATTTAATCACCATTATTGCCGCCACAACAATTATCAAGTGCGGGCATTATCCATTTAGTTTTCCAACAAATTCCAATCGACAGACGGTCGGCGTTCCGCACAAATTCAAAATTCATGTCCCACTACCCTGATTGTTGAGCCAACATTTAAGAGGGTAACATCCCTTATTTTCAAGGTCATGGAAACGCTGATTAACCGTCAGCTTAAGCAATATCTCAAAGATCGAAAGCTTCTCCATGACCGTCAGCATGGCTTCCGCAACAACCGTCCCCTGATGATCTGATGGCATATCTCACCGAACAGTGGAACAAATCTTTACAATCGCTTTGGTGAAAGTAAGATTATTGCTCTTGATATCTCTAAAGCATTTGATAGAGTTTGGCATGAAGCTCTGTTATCGAAAACACTTGCTTTTGGGATCAATGATACTCTTGTTCGTTGGATTAGAAGCTATCTTCTGGACCGTTCAATACAAGTTGTATTGAACGGATTCAAGTCTGGTTCCTACAAAATAAATGCTGGTGTGTCCCAGGACTCCATTCTGTCTCCGACTCTTCCTCATTTTTATAAATGATCTTCTGTCTGTTACATCTAATCCAATTAACTGTTTTCCTGACGACCCTACCCTCAGCTTTTCATATCCGTTCTATAATTCACGTCCTTCGTCTTCGGACGTACAATTGCAACGGTACCGTATGACAAGCGCATTAAACTCAGATTTATACAGCATTGTCAAATGGGGTTATAGGAATAGTTCGAAAACTCAATGCTGCCTTCTGTCTTTAAAGCTAAACATACCCTCCGTCCCATAGTCCATGAATGGCACTTCCAACGAAGAACCGAAAAGCTTTCAATACTCGGTATGTGTGTCAACGACGACCTCCGTTGGAACGACCATATATTTGAGACCGCCAAAAATGCTGCTAAATGCTTAGGTTTTCTGTATCGGTGTAAGAAGTATTTTTGTCCTTCTGATCTGGCTACAATGTATAAAGCGTTTATACGCCTTAAACTCGAGTATAACTCCCACCTCTGGGCAGGTGCTTTGCAAACATAGCTTCACCTGCTCGATAGAATACAAAATCGGGCGTTAAAACTGCAGCTGAAACAATTGCCCCTCTCGAACACCGACGCAATGTTTCATGTCTTTCCTTATTTTATCATTTCTTTTATAAAAAAATGTTCACTCGAAGTAGCCAGCTGCATTCCTCCACTTGAAAGTTTTTCTTGGCTCATCATTTCACCCTTGAGCCCAATTTCGGAAGTACCGTGAAAAATAGAGATTATTTTTTTAGCCGAACAACATGAATTTGGAATAGTTTACTCGGCGAGATTTTCTTTTGCCATTTTGATCTGCAATCAATCAAAACCTCCTGTCCTTCCCCTCTCAATCTTTCTAATGCCCACGCAGTGTATTCTACATTAAAAGGAAAAAAAATAGTCCCGCGTTAATTATAAAAAAAAGTTAAAAGTTTCTTTATTTCAGAAATTAAGAACTTTCAAAGTCCTTTGTCTCATTTTTACTAATTTCCAAAATGTTTAGTTTATATGTGCTGTGAAATAATACCGAATTCCTGCTTTATTTCACAAAAAATGTTCCGCGTTATTTCAGTTTGTTGAAGCGTTATGTCACGGCACCGTTTATATTTTTATTCTGAAAATATTACAAGTAGTTCTTAGATAATTGAAATTTAAAATCTTAAAAAAAAAATTAGCGTAACGACTACAATTATTGACACCCTTAATTTTGTACCCCATCATTCAATAGTGATTTTCTCAGTAACCCTTGGTCCCAATAAGTCAAGATAGTTTTTATTTCGATCTGGCACATTTTTCTCACATTTCTATGTCCATACTTTGGAGACATTCCTTTTCAGCTCTGTTTTATAAGTGAAAGTGAAAAAACGTCGCGGTAGAAAAAAAAACTTCGAAGTTACCTTTGTTTTGGTTAAGGACCTATAATTTTGTAAGTGATTTTTCTATACTTCCTTTTATATTTTTTAATGAAAACTTTATTTATTTGCTTCAATAATGTATTAAATAAGATGATTTTAACTATATTTTGTTAAAAAAGTTATTGTTTTATTAATAAAATGGGTGCCAATAATTGGGTTACAAAAAAAACTAGAATTTAATTATTGGCAGGGGGTGCCAATAATTACATCCAATGTAACTACAATTATTGGCACTACCAATAGTTGTACTTTTTTGAGTGCCAATAGTTGTATCTTGTAAAGTTTGTTCACAAAAAAAGATCTAAAGTCTTAAATGCCTCAATCTAGTCTTATTAGCTACCTATTAGCTTTTTAGCTACAGTGAATAAAAAAAAAGCTAACAAAAATACAAATTTCTTTAATTTAAGTGTGCCAATAATTGTAAATAATTAAGATGCCAACGATTGTGGTCGGGTGCCAATAATTGTAATTTTTGGTAAGCTTTTTTTAATTTACCATTTTTAACATCTTTATAAAAACAAAATAAAAATAAAAAAATATTTTTGAAAACAGAATTTTCCAAATTACAATTTGGTATATTTGACATATTTTAAATTCCATAAAAGCGAGATATACACGCGTTTGGATCTCAAAATTCCTTAGGGGTGCCAATAACTGTATCCGTTACGCTATTACATTTTATTTTAGATTTTGCATCTTAATTGAGTGTTTTCATCAGTTTTGTTTAATATTTAATGTAAAACTTTATAAATATATATATTAATTCAGGAATCATCTAATGATTTTTATCTTATTCTTTGATTTGAATTCTGGATGTTATATCTGAAAGAATGTCTTTTTATTTTCTATGTTGTACCTTCTTAATTAAATATCCGATTTAATACAAATTCCCTAAACAAATTATTCCTTCATGTAAATTAAATTTAAATATTTGAAATACAGTTTTTCTTTACAGGTTTTAAATGATCTTATCGCACCACAAATTATGTCTGACTGAAGCAATGCAATTCACTATAGAACTGGCCGTAGAATAAAGATATGAATCTCTGCTGAGTGCTGACCCTTCTTAAGAGATGCACCATAACTGGCTTCCGAATGTGAAGTGTTAATTTAAATGTTGAAGTCCAAAGTATAAACATTTCAATTACTTAAATTTGTTTTCCATTAAATCGTAATTTTCCCCTTTTTCTTTTTCAACAGGATGCGGGTACAATGAGTTGGATTTTTATGTCGGGATTTTCCAATTACGAGTCTGATGGCTACTGTTTAATGCTGACGTTAGATTTATCATTGAATCTTATATAATTTTTGAAAATAAGTGTGAACAAATACTTCAAATTGAATTACAATAAGAGAAACAGTGTAGTTTTGGGGTCATATTTTAATTATTTTTTTTATTTTTTTCTATCATATATATATAAGAATTTAAGACAAATCTGTTAATAATTTACTAATGATAAGAAAGACCTTTATACACATGTCTCCTTGAAATACAAATTAAAGTCTTAAAGAAAACATTAAGAAAAAAGCATTTAAAATAGGAACAATTAAATTCAATTTCAGTATTTTAATAAAAAAAAAATATCAAAAACATTTCAGTAAAAGAAGATGAAATCTAAACACAAAAACGAACTATATGTTCTTGCAGAAGAATATTTTGTTCTTGTTGATTCTCATGAAATTGTGTAGTTCTTTTGCACCAATGAACAATCATTTTGATAATAATGTTCTATTATTTATGCGTGCTGTTCAAGCAATTAACTTACCAGGCATCAGTAACGGAATAATAACAGGTTTAATAGATGCCAATTAAAGAACATGGCCGACTCTATCCGCGCCAATTGTAGAACCATTTGCAAAAAATACTTTATAATATTTTAAATCAGCATTGTACAATGGGTAATAGAAAATCGCGTAGAATTTAATGCTTCAAAAACCCAATGCTGTCTTTTGTCGTTAGAGCGGAATATACCCCCAATGCCACTATCCATGAGTGGCACTTGCATCGAAGACACCGACCACCTCTCAGTTCTCGGTATGTGCATTACAGGCCACCTTCTGTGGAATGACCACATATTTGACGTCGCCAAGAATGCTGCGAGGTGTTTAGGTTTCCTTCGTAGATGCAAGAAGTTCTTCACCCCGTCTGATCTGGCTGCAATATATAAAGCATATATTCGCCCAAAACTTGAGTATAATTCCCACATTTGGGCAGGTGCTCCAATAACGCACTTGAGTTTTCTGGATCGCATTCAAAAAAGAGCTTTAAAATTAATTGGTGATAGAAATAATACGGATTCAATTACATCTCTTTAGAACCGTCGTAATGTGATGTGTCTTTCACTATTCTATCATTATTTTTATAAACAGTGCTCCAGTGAAATAGCCAGTTGCATTTCTCCCCTTAAACAATTCAACCGTAATACTCGCTCTGCTAGGAATGCCCATCAGTTTACCCTTGAGCCCAACTTCGTAGTGTTAAGTATAGAGATTCTTTCGTAACTCGAACCACACGCATGTGGAACGCTCTTGCTGGTTCGGTTTTCCCTCCCATTTTGATATGCAGAATTACAAAACTAATGTCCATCGACATCTCCTTTTACATCCTTCCCTTCTTTCCTAATGCTCGCACGGTGTTTTAACATTATAAGGGTAGACAAATAACCCCTTTCGCGCATGCCTATTATAAAAAAAAATATTTTTATATATATTGAATTGTTTTATAAAATTATATTTTAATTATATTAATAGTTTTTTAATCATTTATTAATAGTTTTTTAAAAAAATTAATTCATGGCCAGCCAATTATTTGCATGTCTCTAGATGGTAATGCTACCACTTACCAGAACCAAGAAAGAGTTGTTTTCGCCTTGAAGTATAATCGACCTGTGATTTAACTCTGCACTCAATGAATCCATATTAGTTATGAGTTAAAGGTCTCAATTTATACTGCAGTGCGAGGAAGTAATTAATGACGCAATTATTCCTCTGCACAACAACTTCGATATCATTCGTTCTTTCATCAACTTTTTCTGGACATAGTCCACGTTATGCCGATAGAAACATCACATTCACTTACGGATCATTACTGAGAGAATGGAAGAGTTCACACACAAAACGCATCACAGCTTGATCGATGACAAACCAGAGCTAAGGGGCAACCTGCTGATGCGTACACCAGATGAATGAATGTAGATGGATTCATGGATTGACGATGGGAAACCATAATGTTGACTTCTGTGCCGATGCGAGGATTGTGGGAAGCTTTACTGCCTCAAACAACTTCAACATAACTCGACTCTTGCTGTCTTCAATATCTTACCGGCTACACTTCCTTGTGACTAATTAATAAGATGTGCCTTAATGGACGGGATCACTGGTGAATTGTTGAAATTACTAACTCCCTCCTGTTCGTATATTGTTCGTTTGTCGTTAACATGGGTCATTTCATTCAGTGGCGCGGTAAGCTGGCGGAATTGGGGGAGAGTACATATATTCGCACAATAATTACCGTTTAACAAATCGCTAACTTGAACTGGTTACTTCTTTTATAAGATAGATAATCGACTGACCGACGACGGCGTGACGTATACGTGATAACTTGTGGCGCAATCTTTGGTGAATTTCACAATATTAGTTGTTGTATAGCTAACGAAAAATGCAATGCTCTTTATACTTTCTCTGGGAAAGACTTTTTTAAAGTCCAATGTTTTTTATGTTTTTGACCAGAAAGAACATTTTAAAAACATAAAAAAAAGATTTCTGAAATGTTTCAGAAGTGTTTTGAAATTGGTGAGCAACTCCCGTGAAAATATTGAGAGAAATTAAATATTTCTGGACGACTTGTGGTACATTAAAATAATCATTTGAAAAATAGTACTTTAAAAAACGTTTTTTAAATGTTTCGCTATTTGTTGAAAATTTCTTATTTGCCTTTAAAGGCAAAGAAACATTTGTTGAAAAACATTTCAGAAATGTTTCGCGAAGCGTCCAGTCCTAAACATTACAGAAGCATTTAAGAAACATTTTAGAAAGAAAAAACATTTCTGAAATGTTTTTTTAAATGTTTCTGAAATGTTTAAAAATAATGTTTCTTTGGTGTGGACACACCTTATGAATAATATCAAAACCGTTTTTTTTTTTTGTTCCGAAACGCTTCTATAAAGCTTTTTGGTCTTCAAAATGTTTTCTTTGGATCTTCAATCTAAATGCACTTTCAGAAACATTTCAGGACTGTTTTTGACGCACTGTTTATTTTGATCCACAGGTTTGAATTAGTATAAACTGATGTTTTTTTAATACTACCATGCTGGTGAATTTCTAAGCTTTGACTATATCTCAAAGCCAGTGTATGGAACTTTTCTTCCCATCTTCCATCTTTGCAGTTTGTTCGAATTCATGCGGTGCGTCTTGGTTCAGACGCAACGAACGGCAAGAAATTAATTAATTTTAAATATTTGCACTCTGCTGCGGCTGTGCGGTACAGGAAGCAAAAAACACAAAAAGACACCATTAAGACCGGCACAAGCATTGAAGGTGGTGGCGGTACACCCATCATAAGACCCTCTAAATGGAAATGGTGGCAAGTGAATTATTTTCTAATAATAATTGCAACAACGTGTGCACATCTAGGTGAGGCAGGCAATTCAGACTCAGTCTCTGACTTAGACAATCCTCTTCGCAGAACGTTTTGTATATAAAACATCCACTGCCAAGCTACTGTTTTGTCAAGCTATACCCACATCAGGAATCCACATTAGCTCGATTAAACTAAACATAGCTACGACGTAATAGTTCACATTATTGACACATCATCATTAGTCATAAAAATAATAATAAATTCTAATGAATCTGTTGCACGCAAAATGTTACAATGTTAACTTTTTTAGATACTTTTTTGGTTGCGGTTTATGGGACGCGCTCGTGCAACTGCATCGGTAGGCGGTCTTGGTAGATCGCTGCGGTTTGCATTCCGGAAGTCTTAATGCACCTTCTTTATAATTCATCTGTCTATGCCAAAGCCAGAGTGTGTGCACATGCCCAGTGAATAATATGGAATCTCGTGATGGTGCAGTGATATATGAAGAAGTTGATTTTAATGTACCTTGACGATGGAATTGTTTTGAAGAGGTCTGACATTTCGGTTCGTTAAAAGAGCCTATTTTGAATGCGTTCAGGGCTTGTTTGCAGATGGCCGATAGGAGAGCATCAACGTCATTTGCAATGGGCGATTAACGTTCTAGGAGGCCGCAATGTTATGCTTCGTGGACTCGTTTTAAATATCTGCAAATCATAAGAGTTCAGTATTAACTCTAACGTATGTGCCAACCTTTTTTTATGTTGGAAGTATAAATATTTATGTGCTGAATTAGTGTGGTTGTAATTCCTATTCATAAAGGTATTCCAGTAATCTTATTGGGAGGTCTTTTCAGTTCAAAGCCTTTTTTGTGCATGGACATTGGTGCTTTGAATTTGATATTAAATTGTAGTACATGATGACCATCATCATCTGGTGAACAAATTCTTCATTGACCTACTTCCTTCTCTTAACGAGGTTAGAATTTTTTTATCTGAAGCCAACCAGATGGAGCATTAGTAAACCACTGTTATTTATGCTTTCCGACATGCTAAATGTTAAAAAGTTTGTTGTCAAGAGTGGCAATGTGACTTCTACCACAACATTTTATATTAAAAATGTTATGCAACAAGAAGCGCTGACATCACTATTTCTCTTTAGTATTTACACCAGCCAGCGATCTCACTGGGAGCCTATCTCATTGCGTGTGCCGATGATTTAATCGCGTACCGAGCAGTTTCATTGACTTTGATAAGATTCAGCAATATTGTAACGATTAAAAGTTGAAAATTTATTATCAGGATTGTGAAACTATCTTGTTTAGGGCTTTTTGGGACATGAGGAAGAACATGTGCAAGCTAGTGATTGCTAGGCCACATGGACATCTACTGGTGAGTAAGGATACGGAAAAGTACATTGGTATATGATGGCCAAATCTTCTCCATTTGGCACTTCGAAATTTGGAGCATTGTGTCATTTCAGTAAAATTATCGTCCATTTCCGTTCCATTTAAAGAAAAACTTCCAACCAGCACCGTTTGGCAATACTAGAAAGCCAACTGGGACGGCCGGAATAATTAATTTTGTCCCTAACTTTAACTAGTTACTATGCTTCCTAGATAGGGACATTGATGCCTGTGCTGAATTGATAACAAACTTGTATTCCTATAAAAAGTAAAATGTATAAACAATCGTCCAAACCAACCCTATAGAGAAAAATCGGAAAGTGCTTAAACCAGCCAGGAACTCATGCAACTCCTGTATTTGACTATTTTGATTAAAAATTATGGCAACAAATTCTGCAAAATTGTTATTAAAAACTCTTCATCTTCACCTGATTAACTGTCAGCTCAAAAAATATTGCGAGGACCGAAAACTTTTTTATGGCCGACGGTATGGCTTTCGCAGCGATTGTTCCATTGGTTATCTAATGGCATATGTCATCGAACAGTGGAACAAATCATTATATCGCTTTGGCAAAAGTAAGATTAGTGCGCTTCATTATTCTAATGCATTTGATAGAGTTTCGCTTTAAGCTCTCTTATCAAAGAATGCGTGTTTTGGGATCGATTATACTCTTGTTCATTGGGTTAGAAGCTATCTTCTGGACTTTTCAATTCAAGTTGTACTGGAATCTACGCTCACATTTGCATATTCGTTACATGATTATCTTTCTGCGCCTTCGGAAGTATGTTATGTAAGTTAATTGACCGCCGATATATCACAGCATTTTCAAAGACGGTAATAGGATTCGTTTGGAGTTTAATACTCCGAAAACTCAATGCTGTCTTCTGTTCTTAAAGCTAAACATACTCTCCATGCCATTTTCCAATAATGGCACTTGCATCGAAGAAACCGAAAAATTTCAGTATTCGGTATGTAACCACTTGCTTTCTTCTCTTCAAAAATGTCACCCCTAATACTCGTCTCGCTCGGAATGCTTATCAGTTCACAACTAAGCCCAAGTTCAGACATACCGTAAAATAAAGAGATTCGTTTTTAAACCGAACAACACGTATTTGGAATATTCTACCCAGCGATATTTTTCTTTGCCATTTGAATCTGGAGCATTAAAAACCAATGCTAATCGACACCTCCCCTTTCAAATTCCCAAATTTTCTAATGATCGCGCAGTGTATTCTAGCACTAAAGGCGCAAAAAAATCCTTTGTGTGCCGGCTCGTTAAAAAAAACTAGATGGTCAATACTAGTTTTGTGTTCTTTTTTCTCCGAATTTGTTGTTGTTGCAATTGCATTTTTCCGCGAGCATAATATCATCTAACTTCAGATCATTCACATTTCCTTACTCAAATGATGCAAAACAATTAATATCTTCTTTTGAATCTTCTTCCATAAAATCGATCAACGCATTCCTTGAGGTTCCACGAACAAATCCTCAAATGGAAATCCCTAGTTCACTGCTCCCTTAACGCGGGCAGGCAAAATACTTCCTTTTTCGAAAGGAATTTATTTAAATTTCCATACCATCCGAATGAGCTTGATGACTTTGACAGGCGATACAATCGTTTTATGGAAAAAGAACCTGAATAGTATGCTTCCATATGAGCACAGGACCAGATTCCAGTTCGTCATTTGCAATCTTTGCATACAAATCCAGCCAAAGCATCCCATTTGGGTCATTAAAGGAGTCCCTCTCTGGGTTCTGCC
Source organism: Platycheirus rosarum (assembly GCA_963971375.1). Classification (NCBI taxonomy): domain Eukaryota; kingdom Metazoa; phylum Arthropoda; class Insecta; order Diptera; family Syrphidae; genus Platycheirus; species Platycheirus rosarum. The sequence continues at coordinate 30,349,468 of OZ020507.1, forward strand.
TGCATTTGCAATTACTTCGAAGTGATGCCACCAAAGTTGAATAATTTCATCTCCATAGGCGGGGTATAGGTATGTTCCAATGTTCATCCTGCCTAACCGCACCAGAGCTGACGTAATGGTATTCCCCCAGAATTGTATTGGATTGTCTCTTCCATATGTACTGTCAGACTGTCACTGGGACAGGCGGATGAAGATCAAAGCTGGTGGTATTTTGTTTAATTGGACAATTTGGATCTAAAGACTCAAACAATACTTTCCGAATTGGAATTTTGTCGTGTGTGGTTGGTTCGGCTACTTTGGCATACAAAACTAATTGTGCAATTGTCCAAGCTTGGCTGAAGTCAAATCGTGGTTCATGCTAATTCCTCAGAGTAAGGTTTGCGTTAAATGAATGCTTCTGCAAGGAACTATTGAAAATTTCTGGTAAAATTCAACATGTCTCCATATTAAGACATAAATGATTGTTGATGATGAAATTTTCAGTTTAAGAAAAATTAAAAGGATAACGTCCCCAAAGGCATTATATCTAGGTACAGGAGTAATGAATAGGTAAATGTATATATATTATGTAGGTACTTACCCGCTATGTTAATTTTATTATTGAATTATACAGCAAAATTCTAAATCAAAAATGGTTTTCCTTGTCATTCAGAGATCTTAGTAGCACTTTCAGGATTCAAGCAGAAGCAGAAAAAGAAGCAAAGCAAAAACAAAAGCAAAAGCAGAAGCAGAAGCAAAAGTAGAATTAGAAGAACACGAGTTAAATCGTTCGATTGTTTAAGAAATCCCTTTTTTAGGAAAAAGGCTGAACAGATAATTATTTCCATTATCCTAGAAAGAAACCAGAAATGAAAAGATGAAAAAGTTTACGCAGTGGTCTTGCTAGCGTTAAAGAACACCTATTTAGAACAATAGTAGGAGTACTACCCTATTAGGATCTTTTAATTCTTTTGCGGCCGAACAAATGTAAAAGTAGATAAGTCCCATAAAATCATAAACAACTTTTTTTTCTTTTTTTTTTATTTGTAAGAACTTATAACTATCTTAATACTAAACAGAAGGTTTACTAAGCCATGCTTTGTTCCTCTTTAAGAACAAACTTTGAAACTTTTTAATTTTGAAAAATAAAAAATTTGAATTTTGAATTTGATTTTTGAATACTAGACAAAAAAATTTAAAACTAGCTTAAATATAGTTAGGGCTAAGAATAACTTAAATCAAAATTAACATTGACGAGTTTTATTTTTCCACAGAAATCATAAACAACCCTCTCGAATACATAATCATTCGCGCATACATATTTGGACCCTTCGTTTCCAAAGGGTTAACCATCAGATCTCGTGGTGTGGTTGCCAATCGCATATACTTTTTACTTGCGATCATAGGGACTATAAGGCAAGTTAAGGATTCGTAAATATAAAAAAACTTGAGATAACAATGAAACATGACATTACGATCATAGAGAAGTCTAAAAAAGTGATCGAGAAAATATGTCTATCGTCTGTCTGTCTGTCTGTCTGTCTGTCTGTCTGTCTATCTGTCTGTCTGTCAGTATGTATACCGAGCTGCAGCCTAAACGGCTTAAGCGATTATCTTCAGACTAGGTGCGTGTGATTATTTGGGCATTCCCCAGAGGGGAAATTGAAATTTTATTTGAAGGCCTAAAAATAACGGTACTTGCCATATACTTTTTTTTTTTTTGGTATTGGCTTTCATTTGATTAGAACCAAATTTACGGGAAAAGTCTATTAACGGTACCTTTCATATAACGTTTTTTTTAATTTTGGGCTTTCTCAGTAACGGCTCTTTGGATTTCTCTTAAATTTCATATTTGAGAAGATCTAAGTAGCATAAATAACTCTGCATACCAAATTTTTTAATAACTTTTTTTCTAATTAAAATTAATTTCTTTTTTTGGAAGATCAATACAATTTTTAAATATAATCAAAAAAAATTATTTTAAAATTTATAATCACATGTATGTTAAGAAAGTCTAAAAACTGCATACCAACATTTTAAATAAACATTGTTTTCAAAAAAACTAAAAATAAAGAACATGATTTTATCAAAACCGGTCCTACAATTTTCGAAATACCTTTTTCATAACTTCTTTGTTATTTAAGACGTGTGATGGTTTATCTCATTTTTACTAAAAATCGTTAAGTTTTGTCGTTTTGATACTTTTTATAAGTCCAAACTGTGCTATTTTCAACGTAAATGTTACTGGTATCTTGGCTCAAATTCACTGTCCGCAAGCATGTCATTCATTATTGTTTTATTTACAGGAGTCCAAATCTCGACAGCAATTCGACTTGTAACGAGTTTGATGCACTGTCTGATTCTATCTCGAAAATTGTTTCCCTTTGTCCTCGCACTGAAATACTTATTGCGGGCGATTTCAATCTACACAATTCCATTTGGCTCCGCTATTCTGGTCAGACAACACCCGAAGGAAGGTATGTCGAGCTCTTTGCCGGGTTACATCACCTTACCCAACTGATCGATGTGCCAACGCGTATACCGGATGTTGCTGGGCAAGCCGCCCATACTCTTGACTTGTTTCTTACTTCTCACCCTGATAAATATACCATTAGTGCAACTTCTCCATTTGGCACTTCAGACCATTGTGTCATTTCAGCTAATTTCTCATCCTCCACCCATCCAGTTAAAGAAAAACTTCCTACCAGGACCGTTTGGCAATACGAGAAAGCCAACTTGGACGGCCTGAATATTTTTTTTCGAAACTTTAACTGGTCACTGGTCCTCGATAGTGATATTGATGCCAGTGATGAAATGATCACAAATGTGATTCTTCTAGGGATGCGTGCTTTTATTCCTAACAGAGTAAAAAGCATCAAACCTAAAGAAACGTCTTGGTTTAATTCTGAGTGTAAAGAAGCTATCAGGCTCAAAGGAGTAAGTTTCCGTTCTTACAAAGCCAACCCTACAGAGGAAAATCGGAAAAAGCACAAACAAGCAAGAAACTCATGCAACTCCGTTATTGAAAGAACCAAATTTTTTCATGACCAAAAATTACGGCAAAAAATTCTGCAGTGTCCCAAAGGCAGTAAAAATTTTTGGTCATTTGTAAAAAATATTAAAAACTCCTCAACATCTTCGGTTCCAACGCTCATCGACAGTAACAAACCAATTGTTTACTCTTCAGAGAAGGCAAACTTGCTTGCCGCCCATTTCGCTGCCAGCTCCACGCTGCCGCATAGCAACGTTGCCCCTCCTGTACTTGAGAATGTAAATTTTTCCATGGGACAGATTTTTTTCCGCACTCGTACAGTAGCAAGAGTTCTCAAAGATCTCGATATACACACAAGTCCGCTGGCCCGGATGGTATACCCCCGATTCTTCTAAAGAGGTGTTCTTCCACACTGGCAAAGCCACTGCGTAAGCTTTTCCATCGCTCCTACTCTTCTGGAATCTTTCCTAGAAGATGGAAAACAGCATTTGTCCAGCCTGTCCTTAAGAAAGCTGAACCATCCTCTACCTCCTCCTACCGACCCATAGCACTGACATCCCTTCTTTCTAAGGTCATAGAAACACTGATTAACCGTCAGCTTAAGGAATATCTCGAAGATCGTAAGCTTCTCCATGACCGTCAGTATGGCTTCCGCAGCAACCGTTCCACTGGTGATCTGATTGCATATCTCACCGAATAGTGGAACAAATCTTTATATCGCTTTGGTGAAAGTAAGATTATTGCTCTTGATATCTCCAAGGCATTTGATAGAGTTTGGCTCTCTTATCGAAAATACGTGCTTTTGGGATCGATAATACTCTTGTTCGTTGGATTAGAAGCTATCTTCTGGACCGTTCAATACAAGTTGTATTGGACGAATTCAAGTCTAATTCCCATAAAATATATGCTGGTGTGCACCAGGGCTCTGTTCTGTCTCCGACTCTTTTCCTCATTTTTACTTGCGATTATAGGGACTATAAGGCAAGTTATGCATTCGTAAAAAAAAAAAAAAATTCTAACAATCAAACATGATATTACGATAGAGAAGTCAAAAAAAGTGGGTCCGGAAATTCCGTCCGTCTGTCTGTCTGTCTGTCTGTCTGTCTGTCTGTCTGTCTGTCTGTCTGTCTGTCTGTCGGTCCGTATCGATATCTACAGCCTAAACGGTTGGGCCGATTTGATTTAAACTTGGTATATAGTATTTTTAGAGTGCTCTACCCGACAGTTTTTGGAATTGGCATTCTAGCTCCAAAACTAACGGTACCTGCCATATAACTTTTATTAAAAAACTTATTTTTCTCGAAAAAGGCTCCTACGATTTTGATTAAACTTTCAGAATGATGTTTTCTGTGCAAAATCTATCTTTAAATTTTAATGGATTTTTCAGAAAAAGTTTTATAACGGTACCTCCCATATGACCGGTTTTTTTAAAATCAGACTTTCTCGTTAACTAATTGACGGATTTTGATGAAATTTTCAAAATATGTAGTGTTTTATGATTTAAATAATATTGCTTATCAAAATTTTCAAAAACATTTTTTTTTTAATTTTAATAATTTTTTTAAAAAATTATTTTGTTTTTTGAATATTTTAAAAAAAGGATCTATAGATTTTTTTTTTAATTTTTCTCCTAGTATAAACTATAGATTTCTTAAAATTGACATACTAAAAAAAATTTTAAAATATGTTTTCGAAAAGTTTTTCAAAAAAAACATTTTTTTGAAAAAACTGGTCGAACGATTTTGAAATGAAAAATTCATAAAATAGAAAACAGCAAAAGAAATAAGATGGCTTACAACATTTTTTCCAAAAAACGTTATGAGTAGTGTTTTTTTGAATTCATAAATTTTTTTCCCCAACATTTTATTTCATATTGCTCGGCTAAGCCCTAGCCAAGCCATTAGTCAAATAAAAGAAAGTGACAACCTACATTACATACATACTTACGTATTTTAAAGTATTTTTCATCATCATAAAAGCACAGAATAAATAAGGAAGCCTTTAATAAACACACAAAAACAACTAACAAATAAAAAAAACTATTCGATTACTACTGAATGCAAAAAATTCAATCGAGAAAACAAAAGTTTACACCTTCCTATAAATAAACAAAACCACTGTGTTAACTTTTAATATTGTCTCTATACCTACTGGCTTAACAGTAGTTGGAACACGTATCTTAATTTTAGTACCTACATTCCTTCCAACCTTATTATAGGTACCTAAATCCTTTATAAATTCCATTGGTCCCATATTGGGACGTATAAAGGTCCCTTTACCGAGCATTATTGCCATACTGCTGATTCCGACGAATCTTTTTGCCAGTTGTTCAAATTTTTCCATACCAAAATGAAAATTTAACTGAAAAAAGTCCTTTGTATCTTTCTATTAGCAAATTATATTATAAACAGTAAGCAGCAAGTGGAAAGATAATACTACACTAAAAAACTGCAAAAGCTGACAATCCTATATATTTATGTGTTTATCCCTTTGTCGTGACGCATGTTCGTTCGAGCTTCACCCCAAAACGATTCTAAGGAAGTTGCACGTCATACAAAAAATATTGAAATAAAATCTTTGTCAAAAAGACGCCTGCACTTAAAAAGGATTAGCACATAAGAGCAAGTACGTGCGACCCAGTCTTCTTGCCTTTTATTTATAAATGATCTTCTGTCTGTTACTTCTAATCCACTTAACTGTTTTGCTGACGACTCTACCCTCAGCTTTTCATATTCGTTCGATAATTCACGTCCTTCGCCTTCGGACGTACAATTGCAACGGTGCCGTATGTCAAGCTCATTAAACTCCCATTTATACAGCATTGTTTAATGGAGTAATAGGAATCGTGTGGAGTTTAATGCTTTTGAAAACTCAGAGTTAAAGCTTAACATACCCCCAATGCCATTGTCCATGAATGGCACTTACATCGAAGAAACCGAAAAGCTCTCAGTACTCGGTATGTGTATCAACGACGAACGGAAGTCGACCGGAACGGAACGACCATATATTTGAAATCGCTAAGAATGCTGCTAAGTGCTTAGGTTTTCTGTATCGGTGTAAGAAGTATTTTTCCCCATCTGATCTGGCTACAATTTATAAAGCGTTTATACGCCCTAAACTCGAGTATAACTCCCACCTCTGGGCAGGTGCTACGCAAACATCGCTTCATCTGCTTGATAGAATACAAAATCGAGCGTTAAGATTGATAGGTAATAGAACTGCCGCTGAAACAATTGCCCCACTCGAACACCGGCGCAATGTTTCATGTCTTTCCTTATTTTATCGTTTCTTTTACAAAAAATGTTCACTCGAAGTAGCCAGTTGCATTCCTCCCCTTAAAAGTTTCGCCCGTGAGCCGATGGCCTCAGTAGCTAGTGCTCGTAAGTGTGTCTGCTTGAGCCCAATTTCGGACGTACCGTGAAATATAGAGATTCTTTTTTTAGCCGTACAACACGACTTTGGAATGGTTTACCCGGCGAGATTTTCCCTTGCCATTTCAATGTCCCAAACATTCAAAACCAATGTTAATCGACACCTCCTATCTCTCTCCTCCCTATCTTCCTAATGCCCGCGCAGTGTGTTACATTAAAAGGGAAACAAATAGTTTTTTTTTCAATAGAAAAAAAAAAGATCTTGCTTTCCAATGTAATTAGGCACACAAGAGCAAGTACGTGCGACCAAGTCGTGCCCATTTTTCCATAGGAAAAGGAGTCTTAGCGAGGGGGTGCTAAGTTCAAAGTCGAAACAGTTTTCATTTGAATTAACCTTCTGCAGCTTTCGAGGCAGATAGGACATGAATTCTACTACAACTCTGCTTCAATCTTCTTTCAACCTATCTCTAAAATAGCGATATGTCAAAACGATGGGATGGCCATGGCCATGGACAAGAAAAACTTTGTCCGAACAGCGGTTTTGTACTTTTTATGTAATTTTCCATTTAATGGCAAAATTTTAATTGACTCAATGAGTTTTTGGAAGTATTATGTCAAATTGTGTGTCACAAAATTTTTCATTTACTGTTTGTAAGTATTTTTGAGCTTCTGTCGTGACTAACGTAAGATTCGAGTTCTTTTTTAATAAATGGTTTTAAATTGTTTATGAATAACATAAACTGGGGTTTTGTTTAGCAAGAACTTATCAAACATCTATGAATATGCGTCATTGTTTTTAAATAATTAATTTTTCATTTTGATTCGTTTTTTAAGAAAATTGAAATTACCGCCTAAACAGGGGCCCCTCCGATTGTACAAACATTGTATTTAGTCCCTCAACAAGAATCTGTAATTAGTTTATTGCGGTAAAATGATTGCACTATCCCCTAAATGTGTCAAGAGTATATACCAAGAAAAAATATAATTAAGTAGGTTAGGTAAATTCCATTTTTCTCGAAAACTTGAACACATAAAACCATCTGGATTTCACTGTTTGATTAAGAATTAATTAAAGTAACAAATATTCAAAGGAATTCAAATTTAATTAAAATTATCTCAATTTAAAAAAAATCTAAATTATATATTTTTTATAATTTTTTTTTTCACAAAATGTCGAATTTTTTCAAAAACTATTTATAAAATTTACTTTATTTAAAAACTAGATAATAGAAGAGATTTCTAGCTTTAAGAAACGTATAATGCTTGTCACTAATAGCGTTATAAATATATAATAGACTAGCTGACCCACCCGGCGTTGCTCGTGATTACTATAGATTTTCTGAATTGCGATGAAAGTGCCACATATTGGGTCCAATTATAGCTAAAAACCACAAAAGTAATCACGTTAGTATACACACAAAATGTTTTCAAAATCGGTTAATCCTTTAAAAGGTAATGTTGTTGATAGAAAATATATACCTATAGGGAAAACTATATTTTTGTTAATATCTCCACCAGAGCGTCGCTTATCGGGTCCAAATCTTTAAAGGATCACAAAGGGCTTCACACAGGAAGCACATATTGTTTGAATCTAAAAATTCTGTATGATATGTGGTTGGCCATGTCTGAATTAAGCAAACATCTATAAAAACAGTGTCTTTTTACCCATATTTATATTATGAATCGAAATTGCCTTAAAAAAAAAATTGTTTTATTGATCGCTGCCAAATTACACAGAATCACTCGTTCCTGTCGGTCTGAAAATGATTCCAAGGGAACACACACGCATTGATTTTTATATACATATTTTTGATGATGACCAATTTTTCCTTATACTCGAGTACACCATTCGTTTTTGGGTCCCGACAACAGCTGCTACTGTCCGGTTCAACTTTAACTAAAAACCACTAAGGGAACCATATTTTAACTTTTAAAAAATGTTTTTAAAAACGTTCAAGCCATTCAAATTTAATGTTGTTATGAAAATATATAAACGGAAAACAAAATCTTGGGTCTAAAGCTAACAGGATCAACAGCTAAGCTAACGTTAGGATTACCTCAAAATTTCAGCAAAATCAAGAATATAATGAGTGCCCCCACCCTTACTTAAAACACAACATATTTTCTGGATCCCGACAACACCTTCAGTTATCGGGTCAAACTATGCCTTAAGCCCTCCAAAGGCATTTCATACTTCATAGAGGGAAAACTAAATTTTCGTAAATATCTCCACTCCAACGCTGATAAGCCACTGTTACGTATTCTATCTTTGCTGGGAAAAATTAGATCTTCTGACCATTTTTAACAAAACTCGCAAAATAAGGTTTATTAATAACTCTCGTTGAAAACAAACAAATCGACCGACTTACCTATGTACATATGCTTTTTTTAAACAAATCACAACTTACTTACTTTACTTACTTAGGTGGCGCTACAGTTCGGGACGAACCTGGGCCTCAACAAACATGCCTCTCCAGCCAACTCGGTCTTTGGCTAGCTGCCTCCAGTTTTGCACTCCAAGTTGGTTGAGGTCGTCCTCCACTTGAGCGCGCCACCTAAGGCGAGGTCTTCCTTGGCTGCGTCTACCCTCTGGGATGGAATCGAAGATCCTGCGAGCCGGAGCATTGTTGTCCATTCGCTCTACATGACCTAGCCACCTTAAACGTGATATGCGTATTTTTTTGACCAGGTCAATGTCGCTGTACAGCTCGTATAGTTCTTGGTTGAACCTTCTCCTCCAAAGCCCGTTAACGCAGATAGGGCCAAAAATCTTCCGAAGAATCTTACGCTCGAAACGACTAGGGATATCTTCATCCGCTTTAGATAGAGTCCATGCCTCGGCGCCATAGAGCAGGACTGGGATGATTAGGGTCTGATACAGAGTCTCCTTTGCCTTTCGAGAGAGGGCTTTGCTACTCAATTGCCTTCCTAGCCCATAGAAACAGCGATTGGCAAGAGTAATTCTTCGCTTTATTTCTGACGAGATGTTGTTGTCAGATGTTATAGCGGATCCGAGGTACACAAAGTCCTTAACTACCTCAAAATTGTACCTGTCTATTGTGATGTTTTGTCCAATCCGCCGGTGTTGTGTGTCCCTTTTTGTGGACAGCAGGTACTTCGTTTTGGCCTCATTGACTGCTAGTCCCATCTTAGCCGCTTCAGCTTCAATGCTAGCAAACGTTCCAGTGACAGCTCGCCGAGTTCTGCCAATGATGTCTATGTCGTCTGCGTATGCTAGCAATTGCACAGACTTGAAAGAAATTGTCCCACTACAATTGACTTGCGAGTTTCTTATAATTTTTTCAAGTATTAAGTTGAAGAAATCGCACGATAGCGCATCACCTTGTCGGAATCCTTTTTTGACGTCAAAAGCTTCTGGTAGGTCGGAACCAACCTTGACGGAGCAGCGAGAGTTCTCCATCGTCATCCTGCACAGTCGGACGAGTTTTGTGGGAATGCCAAAACCTGACATGGCTCTGTATAGCTCGTCTCTATAAATGCTATCGTACGCGGCCTTAAAATCGATAAAGAGGTGGTGGGTATCGATTTGGAATTCTTGGGTGGTTTCCAGGATCTGCCGTAGCGTGAACATTTGATCGATTGTGGACTTTCCTGGTCTGAAACCACACTGATAGGGGCCAATCAGGTTGCTGACGAAAGGTTTCAGGCGTTCACATAGTACGGCAGAGAGGATCTTGTAGGCGATATTCAGGAGACTTATTCCTCTTTAGTTGGCGCAGTTTAGAGGGTCTCCTTTCTTGTGAATCGGGCAAACGATGCTGAGGTTCCATTCATCAGGCATACTTTCTTCTGACCAAACTTTAGAGATGAGTTGGTGTATGCACTCCACCAGGTCATCTCCGGCCGCTTTAAAAAGTTCGGCGGGTAATCCGTCGGGTCCAGCAGCTTTGTTGTTTTTTAGTTTAGATATTGCTATCCTTACTTCATTTTGGTCAGGTGGACGGAAGTTTTGTCTGTCATCATCCATGTTGAATGGTTCATTCTGCCTGACAGCGGGATTTTGGCCTTCATCGCCGTTTAACAGTCTGCAGAAATGGTCCTTCCATGTACTCAGCACCGACTGTGACTCTACTACGAGGTTTCCATTCCTATCTCTAATCCCGCACAGAAGATTTTTTTCCTTGGCATGTTCTTTTTACCTGTTGGTAAAACTTCCGCACGTTGTTCCTGGAGTAGCATCTCTCAATATCTTCGATCGCGCGCTTCTCATGCTCTCTTTTTTTCTTTTGGAGAAGCCGGTGTTCTTCCCGTCTTTTCTGCTCGTAAAGCTCGCGAGCAGCTCTCGTCTTTCTTTGCAGCGTCGCTTTATATGCCTCTTGTTTGGCTGCATGGGCCTGCCTGCATTCGTCATCAAACCAGAGGTTTCGTGGTGGTGGTCTGGTGAAACCTAGCACATCAGTTGCGGCATCTCTGATGGCTTGTTGGCAGTGTTGCCACTGATCTTCGGCACTTGATGCTGGCGGTACTGGATTTCTTGAGAGGTTACGGGATATTCGATCGGCATAGGTTCTGGCGGTTTCTTGCGATTGCAGCTTTCCGACGTCATACTTCCTCACAGTATTACTCCGTTGTTGTGGAGTTCGGGTTATTCGCATTCTTACCTTTGCTGCAACAAGGTAGTGATCCGAGTCGATGTTAGCTGCTCGGAAGGTGCGAACATCCAAGATACTGGAGGCGTGTCTTGCATCGATCGCAACGTGATCAATCTGATTGACGGTTCTTTGATCTGGGTGTCGCCAAGTCCCTTTGTGTATATCGAGATGAGGAAACCGTGTGCTTGCAATGGTGACGTTATGTGCCGCTGCGAAGTCAATTAGCCTAAGTCCGTTTTCAGACGTTGTGTCGTGTAGGCTATGTTTTCCGACAGTCCTACCAAAGATTTCCTCTTTACCTATTTTGGCATTAAAATCGCCTAGTACGATCTTAACGTCGTATTTAGGGCATTGCTCATAGGTTTTTTCGAGGAGCTCATAGAAGTCATCCTTGGTGGCGTCATCTTTGTCCTCTGTGGGGGCATGAGCGCATATTAGGCTAATGTTGGCGAATTTAGCCTTGATACGGATTGTCACAAGTCGCTCACTTACGTGTCGAAAGCCCAAGACTTCTTGCCTAAGTCTACCGCTTATGACGAATCCGCACCCAAATAAACGCTGTGGTCTTCTTGCGCAATCACCGTAGTACACGTCACAGTTTTTCATCCTCCTTTTGCCCGGCCCATTCCATCGCACTTCCTGGATGGCAGTAATTCCTGCTCTGTAGCAGTCTAGGGCCTCCGCTAGTTGTTTGGATGCACGTGGTCTGTTAAGAGTTCTAACATTCCACGTGTAGATCCGAAGGTCGTTGTCCTTGATTCGTTTTTCCGGGTCGTCAACAGTAAATCCGTCCTTTTCCGAGGCTATTGGTCGCTTCGCAACTTTTTCTTTTTTCCGTGGCAGGGTTGTTAACCCCATGCACAACCCCCAACCTGGAGGGCCAGGTCCTTTGTTGGATTCCTTGGACAAAAGGAACCGGAGAATCCGGAGTCAGTAACCCACTTCGGGGATATGAGCGCTGCCGTTGGCCCATTAAGGGTTCATCCGCCACCATCTCTATTTCAATGCCCTGACTTGCATTGAATTGTCCTAATGACCTTATCTCCAAATACGTCGAAGTAGCTCATTAGGGCGTCTGCTTCGTTGACTGTTGACGCCACCGTTGGTCCAATTGGTTGGGCTCATCCGCCGTACGTCCTCTTTCTGAGGGGCTCGTGCAAGACTTCTGCGAATCGATCAGAACAGTCATTAAAGCAGAGCATTATAGTGTTGCTATTTTTTCTGTGTTCAACACTCGCGCTTATAAGTTTAGCAGGAATGTCCGGATGGACAGACCAGTACCCGGTGGTTACCGCGGGGAGGTAAAATAAGCACAATTGATGTGTACGATATAGTTGCAGCGACTGTGCATCACCAGTTTGATGCCTTTCAGTGCCTACCCTATTCATACAGCACCCAACCACCAACAAATCACAAAGAACATACAAAATAACACTTTCGCGATTTACAGCGACCGGCAGCGGCAATGGATTATTTCGAAAATGATTTCTGGCGTTAAATGTTGTACTGTAAGTCAGTCAACGTGCCTTTGATTGGTCGTTTGGCTCTTAAAGAACTTTTAGTTGACATTTAGTCAAAAAGTTAGTCAAAAAACTTTCAACTGGCAGTTTCTCCTTAACAATGTAATGGGCCAGCTTGTTGTCCAATGATTTCACTTTTACTAAAATTTTGTTTACTAAAAGTCAGTGTACGCATGGAACTTGCCCATAGACATTAATCGATTTAAACGTTTTTGTTTTCTATACAATTTTGTTTACATTTCAAATCGAATATTTTCTATTAATCTGGATATCTTGTTTTTGGTTTATTTTTTTTAACGTGAATCTTTCTGATGTTCTAATAGTTATTGTGCTATTCTTAAGTTCTTGTGTTATAAAAGGTGTAACTAGACTTTGTTTTATGTACATATATATGTAGATTAATTATTATATAAATTTAAATTTAACATCTAAAATGTAGGCAACCCTGGTTAAGCACCGTTTTTGATAAGTCAACTTTATGCCGTTAGATTGGGAATGAAATAAGCTTTCATTTGATATATAATTCGATTAAATAACATTTATGAGGGTAGATTTTCTACTGTAACCTCCATTTTTAAACCTGATGGCAACCCTACACTTGGCACCAGAAAAACGTAGACAACCCATGTTTTTTTACTCCTTGGAGCAGCTGATGATTGTCTTTCTTATACCGGATCTCGTACTATTAAGGTTTATGATTTTGATAAGGGGGCAAGATAAATGGATCATTCCAGGACAGACCGCGAAGAGCAAATCTATAAGAAAACGACGTTGAATGATCTCGATTTTCGAGATGTGAACCTGCTGATATGGGAACTATACTTGGGAGGCTTATTCAAGTAGTGTGCCTACAAAAGTTATGTAGAGTGATTGGGTGACATAGGGGTCAGAAAATTCTTTAGACCAACGTTTCACAAAGCCAAGTGTTGAGTTGGCCTTAGAGATGATACTATCGATATGTGCCAAGAATTTGAGCGCTCGATCACATCATATGCCAAGGTCACGAATCGAATCCACATTAGGTAGATATGGGTTGATTATGGAGAAGTTACGTGGGGAAGGTCCTTTACTTTTATAATAAAAAATTATTGACTTACAATTTAAACTTAAAATTTCGTACAGAATGCTTTCTAATATTTAAGGGGTGTGGAAAAGTGGAAATGGGACGATGCGATAGTTTTTAACATCGCTCTTAGGACCCTTTTTGTGTACTGGAGTTATGAAAGGTTTTCCATATCTAAGGTGCCATTTATAGCGATCAGGAAACGTATCACAACAAAAATTCAAATGGATATTTAATTATGATATGAAATATGATTTGAAACACAACTACTATACTAATCGAAGGAAAAAATCATATGAAAACATAATTAAATATCCATTTGAACTTTTTTGTTGGTATGTTTTCCTGATCGCTATAACTGGCGCCTTATTTAATATAATAAAGGGTTTTCCAATAGGGACACCTGAACTTTGGCAGTTGATAGCGGCCATCTTGTTGAATCTACATCTGTCAAATTGGCTGTCATTTATTCAATCCGTTTTGCAAAATCATAGACGGATATAGCGTTCAACAACACGTGCAAATGATAAAATAGTTTTATCGAAATGGGTGTTCTGTTCGGGAAACGTTCCGCGCGCTTCGCCCATTTCACAGTCGCCATAATCGTCCTACCAAGAGGGATATTCGCAGTGTGGTGGATAAATTGGAGTCCACTGGTTCAGTAAACAGTCAACCAACACCCGTTCCTCGACGAAACGCAAGATCTGCCGAAAACATCGCCGCCGTCAGTGAAAGTGCGCAGGAGAATCCGATGCAGTCGATTTCACGTCGCTCACAAGAAGACAAGATTTGTAAAAAGTTGGACACTTCGGATGCGCGCCATGTGATTATGTGTGAACTTTACAATGTATAAGTATGTACTTTGAATATATCGTCATATATTGACAAGGGAAACTATAAAATCGGTTTCTTGAAACCTGCACAGTTGTTCAATCTTACTTCATCGGTAAAAGTATTTACTGTCGATTTTGCAAGGGTTGACAATTCGGTTTCTAGGGTGGCTGCGCCCATCCCTGCGCCCCCCTTCCGAAGCATATGTTGTTGCTATAAGGTATGTTATACAATATGCATTGGTTAAAAAATTCTAAGAATCAAACATGACCTTACGATCATAGAGAAGCCTAAAAAAGTGATCGGCAAAAAATGTCTGTCTCTCTGCCTGTCAGTCTGTTAGTCTGTCCGCCTGTACCTTTGTATAACGAGCTGTAGCCTAAACGGCTTAAGCAATTATTTCCAAATTTGGTGTAGGTGATTTGTTTGGCATTCCCCAGAGGGGAAATTGAAATTTTATTTTAACGCCTAAAAAAACGCTACCTGTCATATAAAAACGGCTTCAACAATTTTGATGAAAACTTTTATGAATTTTTCTGTTGGTACTAGCTACTATTGATCAGAATTAAATTTACAGGGAAAGTCTATTAAAGGTACCTTTCAGATAACGGTTTTTTTATTTTTGGCTTTCTCGGTAACGGTTCTTTGGATGTCTGTCAAATTTTATATTTAGGATGATCTAAGTAGCCAAATTAATTCTACATACCAAAATTTTGAACAACTTTTTTTTCTAATAAAAATAAATTTTTGATTTTTTTTTTGAAAAATCAATATTTTTAAAACTAATTAAAAAAAAATTATTTTAAATTATATAATCACATGTATATTAATAAACTCTAAGAAACTGCATACCTACCAAAATTAAAAAAAAAAAAATCAAAAAACTAAAAATAATAAATTGCAAGACTGGATCGAACGGACTTGCTCTTATGTGCAGTCACAGCTTCGAATAAAATTTGAAAAATATTAAAGGAATTTAAAGTTTTTATTTGATTTTTCTGCCTTTTGATTGTTTGATTGTAGATACGTAAAATAGTTTTCAGCGGTAAAAATTAATAGCCATTTTATTTCTTTGGAAAATGTGAATGTGTAATTTTTTTTTTTAAATCGTAGGAACGGTTTTTAAACAAAACGGTTTTTATTCAACAACTTTTTTTTTGTAAATTGAACAAAAATAATTCAAGAATGCAAATTTAAACAAAAAATGACTTACATTTAAAAGCAAAACTTAGAAAAAAATTCAAATGCCAGTTTTCAAAATGTGTCTAGTTTTCAAAAAAAAAAAATATTTAAGAAAATTATTAAAAATATCTACAAAAAAAAAAAGTTATTCGAAAATATTTTTATAAAGAAAAATACAGAATACATTCAAAAGCTAGGCAGACCTCAACTGTCCCTTTTGGTTGTTCACAACTCAATGGGGGCCCACATGAGCAGAATGGGTATTAACACACAAAAGCTTATGCAGATACAGAGGGTGTTAAAACGCCATTTAAAAACTTTCTGAAATTCAAAGAAAAAATCTACAAGATTTTTAACCACGGAAAATCTATGATTGATGCCTGCTATGACTAGGTAAATCAATTATCACAAAAATATCTCCTTTGAATCGGATTTCTTTTCCAGAATTGTCTTTGTTTTCAATTTCAGGTACAGCAGGCAATGTTTTTTTTTCTGAAGATCAGGTAAAGTCTTTGATGTTTGATTTCGCAAAAGCTGCAAATCCTCAAGAACGCTGGCGAGATGTTGTACCTACTTCAATTTATATGGTTGCGCCTCTGGCCTGCAGTAGAAGACTTATATCATTGCTGGCGTTGAAATTTTCTTGCCATATACCTAGACGCCATTAAAATACATTTAACTTTGCACATGTGTTTGATGCTTCCATTGAGACCCTGCGAGTTTCAGTGGTCAAATACAGTTTTCCCAGAAAAAATTAAAGTAGGTATATTAATAGTAAATACCGAGACCCTTCGAAGAACTTCGGGCCCTCTAAAAACTACAGGCCAGGGGGTAATCCACCCGTTACCTTCCCCTCTCCAAAGCCCTGGCCCTCTGGCAACTTAAAAAAACACATTTTTTGCAATGTCAAACTCACAGCTAAAACAATTACTTCTATTAGGGTTGGGTGTAGTGCGAGTTGAATCGTTTCTGCTGTTTTATTTTTATGTAACGGCTATAACATACTTTGTCAATAATTAGAAAGACCACGAGAATTTATTATGAGGTTTCTTATAAATCTATACTTCTACGGATGAACTTACATCTTGCATGGTTATCACTTGGTAATAACTATTATCCAGGAAATCGGTTCTTGCAACGTAAGTATCACAGTAGTATCATTTCCCTGTTTCCTTAAATAATTTTATGAATTTAAATTAAAGGTTATGCTAAATACAAACTCCATATGCCTGCTACGTTGTAAGAAAAAAATCAAAAATAACTAGATAATTAGAAGATTCAGTATTAATTTTGAACTTTGTTGAATTATTATTGATTCAAAATACCTAGCTTTTTACTACTCAAAACTTGGCCAAGCGAACTAATGGCGCGAAATCCCATTTTTTTTATGTGTGTACCTACCTAAAAGGCCAAAAGTTATTTTGAATTACCTAAATAGTTTTAGTTTAAAAGGATATCTAAGCTTATCAAAGTCTTAGGCCTAATTTAATTAGGTATAGATAATATGTTATTTATATAAATATAATTTTTAACAGATAAAACTTGCTCCTTTCATAATGTTCTTTCTAGTTAGCTAATAAAATCATCTCATTTAATTTAAATAATCTAAAAGAACATTATGAAAGGAGCAAGTTTTATCTGTTAAAAATTATATTTATAAATTATAAACGATGAGCGAAAAAAAAATCCCAAAAGGCTGATTCCTTCCCTCCATTAAGGCATAACGAAAATATCCCAAACTATCATAAAAAAAATGATCCCCCACAAAAAGATACAGGAGACACGACCATATATCATGTTATGTACCCATTTCTAAATTGGAAATTGATTTCGCCCCATCTCTACCACACCTTCCATATTAAATTAACATAAATAAAGCATTTCCCCTCTCAACAAAAATTAATAACACAAAAAACTGGTATTTCCACCCCCTCACGCACACTACCAAATCAAAAACTACTTTTTATTCCTCATCCCATTGGACGAGACCCACACTTTTTTCTATTATCTCTTACTCCACATTTCCAATTGTGGAGTCCCAAAGCGTCGCCAACCAGTCGCAGAACTGCACTTTTTTCGAATCACTTCAGCTGAAAGAAAAGTGGGGATGCAAACGGCCTAACAAGTGATTTCGCTGGCGATCGTCATCCATGATCACAGTTGCTTGTGGTACGCAGCGCGGTTCGTTGTGTGGAAACTTTTTTATTCGCTGTGCTTTCACAAACACAACCTTACGATTTGTAGATACATTTTTTATTAAATTTGTTTTTAACACAAACAAGTGATTTTTTTCAGTTGATCGTGTGGTATAAACATTAAGGTGACTCCACAGTTATTTTCGCCGTAAAGTGCTGCACATACTCTTGGATGTTTTTTTCGCTCTTATCGGCTCACAGATTGAAACTGTGAGTGAGACAACAATGTTTTGTGAATTGTTGTGGCGATGTGGCTGGGGCGCAACCCTTTTTTGGATTTTGTGCGCGGCAATTTCTGGTAGTCTTGCGGTAGAAGCGTACTCGTAGAGTTTAACGGTTAAAAGGAAAAAAAACAAACGTTTAAAGATACCCACATACAATATCAAACGATCGTTGAGTGAATGCAATACGACGTAAGGTATTCCGCGTGATAGTTGGTTAAGAACCTCTTGTGTGCAATTTTAAAATCGCGTGATGTTTTTATTTCGCCGTCGGTAAATAAATATTTAAACTTAACAACTTAGAACTTTTACCGGTTTACTCAGGATCAAAAATAAGTGATTTTAGAAAATAAAATATTAAAAAAATAAAGAAAAAGTGACAAAACATAAGTGTTGTGACCTTTGACAGGATATTCACCACCCTTCCCCCCTCTATCCAATGCAAAGGAAGTAACTAGATATTGCGACGCAGTTATTGAGATACAAACTAAAAGTGTATCTGTCACCTGTTAATTGAAAAATCAGGTAAACATTCCAACCTGGTATACACGATCATTCTTATCAGAATAAAATTTTCTGTTTACCAAGAAGAATTTTTTTTGTCTAAATCCCCGTTCACACTCTTCCAATCAATGCTCTCTGATAAGTTTCAATGCGATCACATAAATATGAACGAGAATGCGTATCTTTGAGTTGGAAAGTGTGTATTTGTAGAATGACACCTGTGATGGAACGGGGTTTTCTTTGACTTAAGGTGAAGCGGGGGTCTTGACAAATATTTAAACCTACAATCGATACTCCAGATAGATAAAAGTGCATGATGGAAGAATACCAGGGCACATTTAAATAATAATAATAAAAAAAATTCAAGTGAAAAAAGAGCGCGAACGCAACATTACAATTCATAGACACTTATCGTTGGGTAAATACATTTTCTCTGTGATAAGACGTGCTTATATGTAGAAAAAAAAAATAAAAAAACATCCGAACAACATTACCGGCAATCAATTGATTTTAACCTGGTTAGGTGTACGTCTTGATATATACGTTCTATCTATATCTTAACGTGTAGATGCTTTTTCATAATCGACAGGTTGTTTATTCTTTTAAAAAAAAGTGATAAGAGTTCAAAGTGATGAAACGTTTAAATATCGGCAATTTGATGATGATTCATATGAAATTCGTTTGAATTACAAATATTCTATTTTTTGACAAGTGAGTTATAAGAATATTAGCAATTTCTGCAAAATAGATTAAAAAAATTGACAAATTAATAAAAAAAATGGTACAATTACAGTTTAAACGTTTGAATGTGCTAGAAGGCAATATTGATTATACGATAGCGATAGGTACATGAATTATTTATTTTAATGAGATAGGTATATATGTACAGTTCTGGTACTAATTATTTTAAAATAAGAAGGTAGGTAAGTCATGAAACGGATAATGTTGGTTGTGATTTTGTTAGGTCAAAGAACAATAAATTGTGACATGATAATGGGATAAGAATGTAGGTGACAACTACCATTTTATAGATTTTTGACAACCGATTAGGTTAAGGTACAAGTTGTAATTAGGTAGGTACTTTGTACATAAAATTTATAAATGAAAATAAGTGTAAAAAGCAAGCTAAGAAAGGTCTAAAGGTTTATGAATAGATTTAGACGTAAGGTAATATTTCTAAAAAGTCTTCTTTAGATATTTTCAAATTAAACGATTTTAAACACCAATGAAAATGAAAAACATATAAAGTAGATTACATTATTAAAAAAAGGACTAAGTATCTACAAAAATGTAGATGAAGTGTAAATAATATGATGAAATAATAGGTAGTTTTGTGAGAAAATATAATCAATTCCGTCGGGCCTTGCCTTAACTTATGTAAGGCCTTTACAGAATGATTTATATTAGAAATACAGAACTTCCATTCTCAAAAATATCCTTTTTCAGAAGCTTTTAGGTACTAAGCAATTGAAAACATACACGCTAACACTGATCAACTGAGTTCTTATAAGTAAATTAAAAAAAAAAAATAGGTTAGGTAGTTCTAGGTATAGTAATTTTTTAAAATTTAACTCAGGAACTTAAGGTAGTCCGTGGCTTAGTTGGTAGTGTGTCCATTCCATTCTTACAGATTAAGTCACTAGGCCTTGGCTCCTTAAGGAGCTGTCGCACCAATAAATGTATTTATTTAATTGAGGTGAACCTTTTAAAACCATTCATTTAATACTTTGATTACCAATTTTAAGTTTTATAAATATTTTAATACTATAGTTACCTATTGGTAGAATATTATAACATATCAAGGTATAAACTTTACAATGTCAACATTAATGAAGCCTGTTTGAGTGACGAAAATAATAACGATACGTGTCGTAAACAAGTTGTAAGAAAATGTTATGAATAGGAAATATTAGATTCATACAGTACCTATCTATGTTATTTTTAATCGGATACACGGGGTTCTTGTGATCCCGAAACCACTACATTAAGCATTCGCACATTTAATTAACACAATAGCAAATAAGTTTAACCGAAAAACAAATATATTTAACATAAACGCAAATATATTTACCCTTAACGCAAATGAATTTAACCTTTTAAATAAAAAAAAAATTTATTGGCGCGACAGCTCCTTAAGGAGCCAAGGCAAAGTGACTTATACTCTCAACCATTCCTGTGTGTGTGTTGTTAATCTGCAATACTGAAAGGGACCTACAGTTTACCGCCGAGTCCGAACGGCTACATGAGATGCACTTTTTACGAGACAAATTTTACTCTTGGAGGTTTTGTCAGTTCCTCGCAAGAGGCAGTACCCCAGAAAAAAAGGTGGCTATGAGCTGGATTTGAACCCAGACTATTGATCATAATTTAATTGTTTGTGTTAATAGGCGAACGTATTTTTCTGGATTTGAGCGAAAAGAGACACACCGGACACCGTAAAAATGAAATAAATAAATTAATAATGTTTCTATATAAACAAATGAGCCTGGCTTATTATTTTTACTCATCATTAACTCAAAAATGGTGACGAAGGATACCGGGTATAGTAAACTACGCCTACTGATGCATGGATTCATAAGAATGATAACACTTAACAAATCTTTTTTATTCAAACACTTTTTATTTTTCATATTGTATGATTATTATGTATGGGAAATAAAAAAAAACTTAAGATATAGAAAATAGCTACGGCAAAACAATTTTTTCGTGGTGCAGTAACTTCCTTACTAGGTAAGCTAACAGATATCTTACCACGATATTGCCCGACCATATGCAATACAAAGTCAACTGCAATATTATCCATTTTGATAAAGCCACCAAAATTGGTGGACCTGCGCAAGAAGTTCCCTTCGACAATATAATACTTAAAAGGAGGCTGCTTCGCCCCCTGCTACAATGTCCCTGTCGTAAAAGGAGCCGCCTAAATATACTGTTTCGCGGCCGACGCGACGTGGTAGATCAACGGGATCGTCGATCTATCCTCTATCAGCCCTCCAATGTCTAGATAAAGGAAAATCTCGGAAGAAATATAGAAACTGATTCAACCAGATGAAAAGGTACCTAACCACACTTTTACTCGCTAGTGGCTGTCCATTTGGCCAAAGGCCAAGCAATCAATATAGCTTGCCCATAGTTATCTCTCGACCCTAGAGGACCTAGACAAAGGAGTTCTAAATAGAAAATAGCTTCACACTTCTGGAAGTTAGTATCTAACTTCTAGTCATCACAATATCGCTGAATCTAGTTGACCTAATCCTGCAAGAGAATTAAGATAACCTCAACTTGCACAACAATTAATAATTGAAAATGTAAGTCTTTACGCTCCTCATGGAATAATTTATTAGGCATCGGATGGAGTATTTATGGAACTATTGTGCTTTGTTTTATTAGGACTGGAATCTACGCAAAAGTTTTGCCAAACTTTTCTTTAAGGGAATTGTTTCAAAAGCAAAGTGGTCCAAATTTTTAATCGATTTTACAGAAAGAACGCTCATTGCTTAAAAATAATTGAAATGCAAATTTTCAAAAATATGATATGCAATACAGTCATATCTCGATTTCGATTAAATTTTATTTTCGTGCATTATGTTAGCAATAAAAATCGTTTAACAAATCACTTAACTGATCAATCAGTATCTACGTGACATATAAATCCACATAAACAATATTGTTATCAATTTGTAAATGCCAGCAAAATAAAATGTGAAAAATCAGTCAATTTCGCCTTTCTGACACATTTGATTCGATTAACAATTGAATACGGTTTACTAATTTATGTTTTATTATTTCCATTTGTTTTATCAAAAATCAATTTCCGTTTGCTTCAATTTTTGTTTATTTTTAGTCACCTTTTCGTTTAAACTAAAAGAACTTTATTCATTCAAAAAAGATAAATTAACTATTGAAATTATTGATAAGGTTCGTGTGATTAGAATAAACTAAATAAGTTTATTTTTATATTCAGTTTTTTACGTTCTTTTCATATTGAATTAATACGAAAATTCCGATACAAGGTGTAATGGACATTAACAATTATTTATTTTATGAACGTCCATGACATGTTTATTAAGCTGATAACAGTGATAAGTCCGAAGCTTATCGGTGTTCTGTAAATTGTAATTTTTACTTGGAAATTCAGGTGAATAATATTTGTTTAATTAAATTTAAAGAACATTAAATATTTGCTTCGCGATATTTATTGAAATTCAAGTAAATAGCAAATACTGATAAATTAAATGAAATTTTAATGAATCGCCATATCATCAGGTTGATTGTTAATATTATGGTTTAACTTACGAACACCTGAACTTTATACCTACTTAGAACTGAAATTGAATTTTGAAGTATTTCCGGAACAGAATAGTAGAAATGTATATTTGGTGTCTCAAGTCATAATAATATCATTCTGTACATATTTTTTGTAATCGAATTTTGATAAAGACGAAACAATTATAGAATGTTAATTTGTCTCATATAGTATGGTTTTAGTGGGATCTTATATTAGATACAATTATTCTGTCTTCCATTTACACTGTTTTACTGAACGGAGGTATTTACTGAATAAGGACTTTTTTGTCATCTCAACTATCTTGTTAGTGGAGATAACCATATGATGTGTTGATTTGGACTCGTTTAAAACAATGCGCCATAACTGTGATCGATTCAGTACTTTATTAAACGATTTCTGTAGCTTTCGGTTGCTGTGTAGGATGATGCAACTATAACAGTATTATCAGGTACATCTTAAGTATAAGATCGGATAATAATTTGGTCCAAAGTCACTTCCTTGAGAAGTACCAGTATTTCTTTCCTCAAATTGCGAATATTCCTTTCCTTATTTAACTCCAAGAAGCCTATTTTCCAGGTCTGATTTCGGAACGTTGTATATTTCTTTTGGAAAAAACTTTCTTAAATTTTTACTTGCGATTATAGGTAATGCAAGTTATACATTCGTGCAAAAAAATATTGAGATAACAATCAAACATGACATTACGATGATACAGAAACTTATTTGAGTTACTGGCAAAATTCTGTCCGTCTGTCCGTCTGTCTGTCTTGTACGGATGTATTTTGGATTGTAGCCTAATCGGTTAGGCCAATCGTCTTCAAATTTAGAACTAAAGGTTATTTTGACATTCTACAGAGGATTTTTTTTCAATTTTTTTTTAAACTCAAAAATTAACGGCACATGTTATATAACCGTTATGAAAAAGCTTATTTTTCTAGAAAAGGGCTCTAAAAATTAAAAAGAAAATCAGTGTACTACTCTGTAGGTAAACATTATATTTTGGTGAAAAAAAATTAATATGGTGGACTTAAAACGGTACCTCCCATAGGACCGGTTTTTTTCTTCGACTTTCTCGAAAAATGGGTATTCAATTACTATCAAAATTGATATTCAAGAACATGCCTAACTAATTTCGCATACATTTTTTTTCGAAAACTTAGTTTTTGTATTTTTAATAATTTAATTTTTTTTTTTGATAAATCAATATTTTGAAAACGGGTAGGTGATTTTTTTTTATTTTGTTTTTAAATCGATGTTATTTTTGTTCTTAAGTTTGTATTCTTGAATTATTTTTTTTAATTAAAAAAAAGTTCTTAAAAAAACGGTTCCTACAATTTTGAAAAAAATCACACTTTTAAACATTTCCTAAGGAAATAAAATGGCTTTTAAATTATTTCACTCAATACAATTTAACGTACCTACTTTATTCGAACAATCAAAAGTCACACAAATCGAATAAATGCTTTGATGTTAACTTTAATTTTCTTAAATTTTATTCTACAATGTGCCTCACATATGAGAAAGTACGTGCGATCCAGTCGTGCAATTTTTTATATTATTTATTACACTCATCGTGCCAGATCTCATCGGAAGCTTGGGAAACATGAAAATATGCGGATATCAGGAGATATCTGGAGAAATATCTAAACCGGCTGCTGATGCACAATCTGCTGTTCGGGAACTTAAATGAACAAGGGTGCAATTTTTTTTTAAAGATGGAACATTTCTTAGGAGATTCGTTCAGAAAAATTCATTAACAATGCCCCAGACCAACTTCTTGTAGATGACGACAAAATTCTTAACAGGCGACAGTATTCTAAAAGACTTAAATGAACAGTTTCCTAAGTTATTTTTAAAACAGCTGCATCTAACAACGAAGAAGTTCTCGACATCACAGTTGACGAAATTAGAGCTGGTGAGAGAAAAGCGATTGGGCCTGACGAGATACCGTCAGAGTTCAGAAAAAAGGTAGTAAACATCGGGCCTAGGTGGCTCACGATTTCCAGAGCAGATCCAAAGCTACGAGAGGTGACCAAACCCTTAATTAGTGAAGGGAAAGTTACCTTCCTCATCTCCAATTGGAAGGGTGAAACAGCAAATTGCGATAGCTACAGTTCAATGATGTAACACACCATGAAGATCTTTAAGCGGATATTAGGTGGCCATGCCTAATGTTAAAAAAAACCGTTTCTGACGACCTTTTTTGGTAAATCAACCACAGATGCAATCTTAGAACATAGAATCAGACTACAATATTGTGTTAGTTGATTTTGAAAAAATATTTGGTGGGAGTTCCAGAAATTTACATGCGATGGACATGTACGAGTAAGGTCAAAATCAAGGTAAGATCCAGGTACCCCTCAGAAGTCACAAAAAAAAATTCCCAATCAAAGTTGGTTTACACCTGGACAACCCTTGGCTTTCTAGGGGTAGCCGAACGTACCCGAATATAAATTAATTACTCTTTGCTGACGATGGAGCCAGCCTAAATGGAGATCCTACATTCTTAGAACGAGCACTTGATGCATTGGTAGATGTTCTGCAAGGAAATAAATACCCCATAAGAGCGACAAGTACTGAATACCTATCCTGCCAATTTTCTGATGAATATCCATACAAGCCCATTCCGGATATTTATTAAATACCTTGGAAATATGATCAATAGCTCTGGATCCTGTGAAGACTACATCAAGCATCAAGCGTCGTATAAGTGAAGGGTGAATGAATTGGCAGCAAAACTCTGAGATTTTCTGTGATAGGAAAATGTATTTGTAACCTGGAAGAAAGCCTTTGAGGGGAAGTTGGTCTTGTCATCCAGCGGTTACGTACGCATTACAATGTTGGAAAATGTACAATATGAATAAGAGTATACTGACAGCTCAAATGAAGATCCATCGGATGACAGTGCTTTGATCGCTCAGAAGTTTTTTTTCGCATTTTACATGCGGAATGTTCAAATATGTACAAGTTACAACACGATACTGCATTTATGCGGGCAGCATGCATAGTCTACAATAGGTATTGTAATAATTCCCTTTTAGAGTAAAATATATTTCCAAAAGGGGTATTTTTGTGATTTATCGATTGTATGTTCAAAACTAATCAACTAATCAATATTTTCAAAAATGGTCTAAATAAAGTGTAGAGGAAATTATTGCGAAATATAAGATTTGTTACTTTACGACTAAATTTTGACGTTTATCGTAACATTTCAATTCGCTGTATCTTTTGAACTGTTAAAGATAAATTAACACTTATGCTAATATTTTTGTAGGAAATTAGATTTTCTACAACTTATCGCTTCATAACTTTTTGATAAAAAAAAATTGGTAAGGAGTTAGAACAACAAGTTTGGTAAAATAATTTTTTTCTTGAAAAAAAATCCATTTTTCAAAGTGTATATCTCAAAAAACATAATGCCTTTGTAAATTGTAGAAAAATTCATTGGCTTCATTTTTCCTTCAGAGTTTTTTTTCTGCGACGAACCGTTTTTGAGATAACGAGCAACCCTGGGAAGGTCCCTTTAAATCAACCCAACCAGCGTGTTGACCGAATTGACGGGAATTTTTTTATTGCGGGTAGGGAGAACCTCTCCCTACACATTCTTGTAAAAATTGGAACTACATGAATTTTTTGTTTATTCATTATTTTAGGGCTTAGTTTGCCTGGACTATAAGAACTAAAATAAACTTTATAACGTTGAAATATTTATATCCAGCTTTTTCCTCCAAAGGTTATAGCTCGTTATATAGTTAAACAAAAATTATTCCAACACCAAATAAAATTATTTATTTAATATGTCGTCTATTCTGCATTTACCATTACTTTTTTAATTTTCTATAGGTATAGATTAAGTTAATATAGGTATAGCAGTTCAGGCGAAACTGTAATAAAACTTTAAATGCCATAGAAATATTTACTTTATAACTAAATTTTAAGACTTCTGCATAAATATTTTTCCAATATTTGGAAAAATTAAAGAAACCGCAAACTTTTATTGATCACATTCGCAAGAAGACTGATTGAAAAAAAAAATAATTTAAGTCAAAGCTCGTAGAGCTTTAAGAAGGGGATAACCGTAATTTGTAATAGTCATTTGTCATCAGTATAAAAGCTCTTATGAACTTTATTGCTTATCATTTGAAACATTTACATCAACATTGATTTTGTTTGTTGGATTTCTGTATTGTATATACATACATACATTTGATTTTGTGGAGCTTACAAGACGATATCATTTCACTATGAAGGTCAATTAAGTCAAGGTGTGAGAAGAATTTGAAATTTCCCTCCGCTTCCGACTACTAAAATTTTCCCAGAAGGTTCCATTCGATGACCACTTCCTTTGTTTTTTAATGTTAATCAAATCTCTAATGGTAACTAAACATAAACATTCTTATAGCAAAGTTTGCAATCAATAGCTTATTTTTATTAAACGGAAGATTTAAAAATACAATACCAAATTGAAATATCGATCTGTATGGAATACCCTAAAACTTGAATACGTTTCACTTATGTCTTAGCAGTTGAAATTCTTGGTAGGTTGTTTAATAACACGAAATTTTATTTACGCGTTGGTTATTTTGATTAGAAGCCCTGATACTAATCTATTAGTTAAACCCATCACATTACAATTTACCTAAATTTTTTTTTTAATTTATTAGTAAACATTTGTTGCTCTAACAATTTTGTCCACTAAATAATTGTATATAAACATCACAGAATAGTACCATCACTCAAAAAATCCGAAGATATCCCTCAAAAGAATTTTTAATAGCCTAACTATTTAGTGAATATGTTATGATCTGCATAAATTGCTTAAAATGGACTAGATGAAAAGAGAATGAAAAAGTAATTCTAACTTTAATAAGCACGTGTCAAGTGAAGATCAGAGGAAAGCCGCATAATATCATTACAACCAGCAATGGTGGTCTGGTGTTCATTAATCAGCCTATGTACCCCAAGAGATTAGTGACAGATGGGCGTTGATAATAGTTCTAGGATTTGACGTGAGCTATAATCAAAAAAACACATTTCATTCATGTTCAAGTTGATGTGTTGTTGTTTCTTTAAAGAAGTGTTGTTAGAAAATGTTTTGAGGTGTTAAATAGCTTTTGATTAAAAAAGCTAGGAACCTGACCACTGGCTATAGAATACAAAGTTTATTATTAAATACTAAATTGCATGCTATGAGAAGGAAGCATAATCAAGGTATAATTTACCAATTATATGTTTGTTTACGAGAACGCACTCAAATCTTAATTATTACAGGCTTAGGTTTGGAGAAAACCATTATCATATTTTAAATGGCAGTATAAAAATTTTGTTCATACTTTGAGATATTCTTAAACAATTTTTTTCTTTTCTTTGTTTGTCCTGAAGGAAGTGGTCGACCGTACGAAAATTTTGTTCATACTTTGAGATATTCTTAAACAATTTTTTTCTTTTTTTTTGTTGGTCCTGAAGGAAGTGGTCGACCGAGTGTTTCTTTCAATAAAAGTCTAAATTGATTTCTATTTTGAGTTATGCTACTTAAATGAACTTAAGAGCAATGGAAGAAGTAAATGCTTCTTTGATATTAAACGAGATGTAAACAACGATCAGTGACGATGCGAACAATTATAGGAAGTCCTGTAAAACAAATGTCAGGCCCAGAAGCACTAAGAGTTACCGTTAATGTGCAACTATTTCAACATCAATATTTTATACTAATATAATAAATGTGAATGCTTGGATGTGTGTTCCACAATCACTCCTCAACGATTAAACGAATTTTGATGAAATATGATAAGTAGACGGCGGACAATCTGGATTGAAAAATAGAAAAAATTCGCTATTCCGCTTTCTTCCAGTTCCAAGGTTGTAGGCAAAATCCACGGGTTTTAAAAAATGCAAGGCAATAAAAATAAAAAATCTATGGAAATATTTATTTAAAAAAAAAACAATAGTTTAGAAGAAGAGGTAAAGAATTTAGAAAAGGCAACAAAGTAAGTTGAAAAAAACAGCAAGAAACAAGTCAGTCATAGTCTTCTTTTTACTACGATTGACGGCAAAATTTGCAAGGCTACGATGAATAAATCATAATTGCAAAAGTGTCATATGTGGTGTGCCCCAAGGCTCCGTTCTGTCTTCGACTCTTTTCCTCATTTTTATAAATGATCTTCTGTCCATTTCTTTTAATCCACTTAACTGTCTTGCTGAGGAATCTACCCTCAGCTTTTCATATTCCTTCGACGATTCAACCCCTTCGCAATTGGACGTACAATCGCAACGGTATACCTTATGATAAGATCATTAAACTCCGATTTACACAGCATTGTCAAATGAGGTAATAGAAATCGTGTGAAGTTTAATGCTTCGAAAACTCAATGTTGTCTTATGTCGTCAAAGCTAAGCATACCCCCACGCCATTGTCCATGAATTGCACTTGCATCGAAGAAACCGAAAGGCTTCTGTGTAGAAATGACCATATATTTGGGATCGCCACAAATGCTGTTAAGTGCTTAGGTTTTCTGTACGATGCAAGAAGTTTTTTTCACCTTCTGATCTAGCTAAAATTTATAAAGCGTTTATACGCCCAAAAGTTGAGTTTAACTCACCTCTGGGCATGTGCTTCGCAAACGTCGCAAGGAATGCTCATCAGTTCACCCTTGACCAAAATTTCAGACGTAGCGTGAAATATAGAGATTCTTTTTTTTAGCCGACTCGAATTTGAATGCATTAAAAAAAAATGGAAAAATTAGAGTTCGGCCTATCCCTTCTTCTCGAAAAAATCGATTCAGTAATCGTAAAACTAACCTCTTAAAAGTGACCGGCTCGATGATAAGATTATTGAACTACGTTTTTTTTTGCATTTCGACCCTAACAAAAATCCTTTTAATGCACATTATGCAAGCCCTATTAGAAATCACTGGTGTTGTCTAAGAAAGATTGAAAAAGGTATACACACTTTTCGAAGTCCTGGTGCAAACATTCTTTCAAGTTTAAATGTTTACCAAGTTCGTATAGGTCAAGGATGAACCTGTCATCATTTGCAAAAAACTTATCAAGATATACATATTATTTCAAATAAACCTCAGCTTGAAACTTGCATTGAAGTTTTCTTTGTTTTGTCTGCGCGCCTCATGCAACAAGTTCCTTCATATATACCGATCTCTGGCTTACGCAGCGCCGCCGAGTTTTGCACCCTTAAGCTTTGGGCGTCATATAATCTACGGCATCCTTCAAACGTAAGCAACTTCAGCCTCTCTGCCTTCTTTCCTATGAAGATCAGTAGCTGGTTCCTCTAAGCTCAAACGATATACATAAGTGCCCAAAATAACGAAGTCTCCCGAGTTTCCAAATATCTGCTTGGAAGCAGAGTTGATATAATTCATGATTATAGTTACTCCAGACTCGTCCCATATCGCAATCGGGCCATTAGATTGAAGAATCCTGTACAGCTTACTGAATTCTACAGATAATGTCGATATCTGTCTGTCTGGACTTGGTGACGAAATTTCCTCTTGTTGACATGCCAGATTCACGGATTGCTTTTTCAAACGCTGGCATTTCTTTATGTTTTCATACTTTGTTTTATAACATCATCTTTGTTGGCACCTTGAAAAGTTCCCATCATCATCGTGGTCTATCTGATTGCGAGTGACTCCATCAAATGATATTCAGGTGGTTTTGTAGATAAAATTACGCTGGAACCTAGTACTCGCAATGACCAATATCTGGATGCTAGTATTTCTATGGCAAGCAAAACCCGGGACATACACTAAAGTTACTAAGAAAAACCTTCATTAACTTTACATCTTTTATTTTTCATAGGAAGAGACAAGTGAAGAAAGAAAAACTAGTTAAGGTGTTGTTTACATTTTTGTATCACAGAAAAAAATATATTAATAAATAATAAATAAATTATTTAATGAACAATTCGATAAATTAATGAACAACGAATAAATAAATAGATAAATAAATTAATAAATAAAAAAATCAATAAATGAATAAATAAAAATAAATAAATACATGAATTTTAGTAATAAATAAGTGCAGAACTTTAAAACAAATGTGCATCGTTACCTCCTTTCACATCCTTCCCTATTTTCCTAAAGCCCTCGCTGTGTTTAATTAACATTATAAGGGTAGTCAAAATCCCGTGCGGGCTAATTATAAAAAAAAAAAAAAAAACAAAAAAAAAAACAAAAAAAAAAATATATAGCCAAAAAATAAACAAATTAATAAACAATGAATACAATTAATGATAATATGTATACAAATGAAAAAATAAATAATAATTAAAAATATGTATTTTATTAAAAAAAAAATATATATTATATATTATATGTGTAATAATAAATGAAGCGAACAAATAAT
Source organism: Platycheirus rosarum (assembly GCA_963971375.1). NCBI lineage: Eukaryota > Metazoa > Arthropoda > Insecta > Diptera > Syrphidae > Platycheirus > Platycheirus rosarum. Next base: position 30,380,588 of record OZ020507.1, read on the forward strand.
TAGCCTCACAAACAGCTTAAGTAACTAAGTTTGAAATATAACGATCTTGTAATTTCGAAATTCTTACTGGAACTTTATCAATGTTTGCAATTCTATAAAGTTCTTCTGTAGAAAAGTACCAGGGAAAATCAAGCATAATTTTTAAAACCTTATTTTGCATTTTTTTAATTTGTTTATATGGGTTTTTGCCCATTTTCCACAAACAGGCGAACCACAAAAAATTATGCTTTGGAAGATGAATTTAAATATCATCAATTTATTTTCTATACTCATTTTAGACTTCCGGTTAATAAACGGGTAAAGTGTTATTATAACAATATTAATTTTATTTAAAGTTTGCGGTATGTGCAAGTTAAAAGTCAAAGTTTTATCCAGGTGTAGATAGACCAAGATACTTTGCACTTGATTTCCACTCTATTTGTGAGCCGTTCAATTAGAGGCTACTGTTAGGCAGTAGACAGGGTTTCCTTTTTGACGTGATAACGCCTTATAAATCGATAGCAGGCTACACGTACGAAATAACATGACTCATGCTGATAAAACTCATGACTCATGCTAACCGCGATACTGTGGTTCTTTCAACCAAAATCGATCTCAAGCACCAGGGGAACATGAAAAAGAATAGGCGCAAATTCCCAAATAATTCTACTAAAATTCAAAGAGAACGAAGAGAAAAAGAAATACAAAATAGGCGGAGTTTTGTTAAAGTAGAAAGTAGATATTGGGGTGTGGATTTAATGAGAGGGTTTGTGGTTGTGAGTTAACAGGCTGTATTTCGGCTTTGTTGCCATCAATGTTTTTTTGTTACGTTATCACGTAAAATTATCGTCAGTATACCGACCTTACAGACAACCAACTCGTTTTTACTTGCGATTTAGGTACTAAAATGCAAGTTATGGATTCGTGCAAAAAAAAACTAACAATCAAACATGACATTATGATAATAGAGAAGTTGAAAAAAGTGGGTCCGGAAATTCCGTCCGTCTGTCTGTCTGTCTGTCCGTCTGTTCGCGCCTCTACAGCCTAAACGGATGGGCAGATTTGCTTCAAACTTGGTATTTAGTATTTATTAAGTTAGTAGTATCTCGGGGATGTTTTTCGTTTTTGCTCTAGATCGAAAAATAACTGTACCTGCCACACAATTTTTAACAGAAAGATTTTCTCGAAAACGGCTCTAACGATTTTGATAAAACTTTCAGGGTGCTAGTTTTTTACAATAATACATATTTCAGTTAGATTAAATTTATCGAAATTATATAACCGGTTTTTTCAAATGCGATTTTATCGTAAACTATTATCCCAATTTCAATAAAATTTTGCACACAGGAAGTAATTTATTATTCAATTAATATCGCATTTCAAAATTTTAAAAATCTTTTTGATTTTTTAAACATTTAAAAAAAAATTGGTTTTCGAAATATTTTGAAAAGAGGTGGATTGAATTTTTTTAAATAATTTTCCCAGATGAAAACTACAGATTGCCTTATAATGACAAACTAGAAAAAAATTTCAAATTTTTTTCCAAAAGTTTTTCAAAAAAAAAACGATTTTTTAAAAAAACTAGTCAAACGATTTTCAAAATTTTTTTTTCTTCGATAGACATTTAGTTTTCAAATTTTATTGCATTCTTAGTTTTTCCAAGAAAACTCTGAAACTAATTAAAAAAAATAAAGAATTTTCTAAGAACAAATATTTATTTTTATATTAATAGACGTGAGGTTTTCAATCTGGCAATACTTTTTTCGGAGTTGGTCTTTTTGACAGCTGTCTCTTGATTTATGCTCAGTTTGGTTTGCGATTTCATAATGAATAGACTTACTTCTGAACAAAGTTTGCAAATTGTGCAAATTTATTACCAAAATAATGGTTCGTTTCGGTGGAGCAGAGTATCGAAGAAGACCCAAATGAGTCCATCCGCCATCGCGCGCGGAAGGTTTTGGTTTGCAGGCTTAAAAAATCCAACTCGTTCAAGAATTGAAGCCGGACGCTCATCAGTCACACGTTCGGTGAATGTGCCCAAAACGAAATGGCTACCGATCCAGATTTTCACAAAATTGGGAAAATTGGGCCTCGGCTGGAATTTATTCAAACCAAATTTTAGAACATAATGGAAACCCTTATCTTTATAGAAAAGCTAGATTCTTGGCCATAACATCAAATTATATGCGTTTTATTTCTTCTTGAAAACCACGCATCTAATAAAAAACACCCTTTATATGCATACATATGCAGCCACTAAGCAATTATCTAGCATAAGAACAAGTTCATGCGACCCAGTCGTGCATTTTATTTAAATTTTATTCGAGCCTGCGTACTTGGGTCATTTATTTTTATTTTCCAATTTTTGAAATAAATCTGAATAGTATTCAGAACAGGTTGTAAATTGGTTTCAAGGCCAAGACCAGTTGAATCTGATGAAGAAACGCATGTGTCATCGGCGAAACATTGCAGTTTCACAATTTCGAAATTTAGGAAATCATGAGTATTATATGTTAGATAAAAATGGAGCTAGGACTGATCCTTGAGATACACCTGTAATGATATTATTTTCTTCGGTAAACCAGTTGTTGACACAGACTTTAAATGTTCGGTTGCACATAAAGGAAAAAAACGATTTTTACGACATACAACTTAAAATTCAAGGTAACAAGTTTATGAATCAAGCCCTCATGCCAGACAGTATCAAATGCTTTTTCCATATCAAGAAGAATCATTCTTCCTGTGCTCTTTCCCAAAGACATTTAGTTTTTAATGTATTTCGTTATTCTGTGAATTTGGTTAGTTGTACTATGGGACCTTATAAGGCCATATTGTTCTAGTGGCAGGATATTAGATTGATCTGCATGTAAAACCAGTTTGTTTCTTATTAGCTTTTCTGAGCATTTGCTTAAAGAGGTCAACAAACTTATTGGTATTTAGCTAGAAGGATCACTGGGATTTTTTCTTGGTTTATGGCTAGGAATGACTTTAGCCGCTTTCCACTCTTTCGGAAAGTATCGTATTTTTAAACAATTGTTAAATTTTTTTTTTACATAAGTACATATTATTGGAAGATTCTTTAAAAACAGGTTCTCTATTCCGTCAAATCCGGGAGATTTTGTTGATTTAAGGTCTTTTAATATAAATTCTACATCATCAGAAGGATACTTTCGTTAAGTAATTGCATAGATTGATTAACAGTACATTCTATATGATTATTGTTTGCATTATTCGTAGCAATTAACATGTTAGCACAAAATGTGCGGGCTAATGCGTTGGCTTTTTCCTCACTGGATATTAAGATAGAGTTACCTATCTTAAAATTAAAAAAATAAAGTCTTTTTAATTACTTTTATTATGTTCAGAACGGCTTGCTACCTTTATCTAAACCCGGGACTGTTCCGGAAAATACGGATGGTCACCGTACGATAGTCCAAGTATATAGGTACGGTTTGAATACCGGCTCCATATCTAATCTGGGTCGTGCCGTGTGGTTTAGTAATTAGTGTTCATGTTATTTTCATCGATACTGATCAAATTTATATGGCAGATCAAATAAGTAAACAGTAAAATAATAAATGGCAACAGCTATAGTTTTGTTAGTTGACATTTAAGGATTTTTGGAATTCGAAAACCAAGATAATAACTGCAATGGAACTTTTGTAGACCAAGCCATTAAACATTAAGGTTTCAGACATTAAACTTGTAACTACCAAAGGCAGATTCTTCAACCTCAAGATATTAACTTATATTTATTTTTTTTTATTTATAAAATATAAAGACAAATATTTACTTAATTTTTTTTCAGAAGAACGTCATGAAAATTTTCACCAAAAGTCGCTTCAAAATTAAAACATAAGAAGAATTATAAACTTTATGAAACAACCCAGTTGAAAACATAGAAATATACAAAACAATATAAAACAGAAAACATAACAGAGTTCCTCGAACAAACTACCAACATACACTCGATTATGCCATTACTCTTAGCCAATCATCGAAATATCGTTTCATCATCCTACGGAATGTTACTTGATCACAATAGATTCAGCCGAAGCAGAAGTAGTTTCATCGCCCTGGAACAGCAACCCATCGACTTCACAATGTCGAAATACCGAACGGACTCTAGCAACAGTCCCATCAGCAGCAGCAGCAATAGTGGCCTCATCAGCAATCCAACAAACAACGATGACATCGCCATCAACAGCCATCTGCATCACCATCTATCGCACAGCAATCATTATCCGCATCATGATCATCTGTTCCAGCCGCATCCACGTTCGGGTCGTCACAGCTCCTCTCCCTTGCATCAGCTCAGTCATTTATTTGGTTTCGGAGCTGGCGTTGCCAGTGGAGTCCATGGGCAGCATTCACAACATGAAGCTGCACCACTTCCAATGCCACCCACAATACAGACAACTACAGCGACGACGTCGTCATCGCTTCCACAATTCCATCCAAGCTATCATCATTTGGTAACGTTCAGTCCACAACATCAACAGCAGTTGCAGCAGCTGTACACAGATCTCTGCAACAACAGCAGTAGCAACAACTGCAGTAATCCGACTTCTGGTTCACTTCCACCATTGGTTGAGTTGCCGCCAACTCAATCCCCATCACCAGCCATGGTTCAAGTTCCTGTATCACTTCCAATACCAGTTCCAGTTTCGGTTGTGGTAGCTGCTGCCAGTGCGGGTGGATCAGCTTTGCGGTCCACTAAGACGCCTCCAGCAGCCAATGCTGATGATCATCAGCAGCATCTTCCGTCGCAGCCACCACCCCCACCTCCGCCACCAACACCATCTGAAGGTAAGTCGTTTCTATAATTGTTCTTTCTTTTTTTTTTCTGTGCCCTCTAGCTCCATCTGTGTGGGTAATGATAATGATGATGATGATGATTTTGTAGAGAGTGGTTTCATCCCCGCGGGCGCCGGATTTGCCTCTCAGCGCTTGACGCACAATTTGACCCGTGCTCCGTACCCCAATTCCGATTTAAATCAAACCGGAAAGACAAAATGGAATGTTGCAGTCACGATAGACATTATATGGTCCTCCGGATGGGTCCAAGAAGTATCTTCATAGATGGAGCGGGCCATTAGCGGATCATTTTATAAATTTGAATTTTTCCTTTTTTTTTTTGCTTTTTACTTTTTCTCAAATTATTTTACCCACGCAAGCTGGAATCTACATAACGTGTAATTAGAATCTTATTTTCGACTTCCAATAATTACGGTTTCGTTCTCAATGCGGGAATGGGTCAGCTGGAGAAGGCTGTCTTCGGTTTTTGGTCCATTTGCTGATGATGAAATTTCATTATTTTTATGAATGAGTTTTTTTTTTTTTTACTATAGGTTGGTCGGTGTGGTGTTCGCGTCATTCACCTACCGCACGATGGTTATCGTGGTATGTTGTGCTTAGTGTTGTTGGTTTATTTTTTTAGGTGGTTCGGCACATTTGATGCCCCTCGGGTGTTAGGAAGTTGATTTTTTTAGTATTCAGGAGGAAGTTGGGGCATTAACTGTAAAAACTTTTTTATGGGTCTGCAATGCAACCAAAATTTATTATGTTTAATGAGGAGTTGGACATAAGCAAAGAGTCTATGAACTCCGTATACTTTGTAGTATCCCTCATGAGATTTTTACTAAAAAGTTCAGCCTGACATATATAATACTGTAGACGCCATCCTGGATTTCATGTGAAGAATTTTTCGGCTGCCTGCAGCATTCAAGAAGTTTCTTAGTGGTAAAACTCTTCACTCCCCAGTCTTCGGTTAAGATTAAAGAAACATTTGGAGACACCCTATAAACTCTATCGGTCCTTATCTCTGATGAATTTGCATAGATGATTAATAACCCAATGCTATCTGCCATACATTTTTCTGAAGATGATCTTTCAACCGCGCGGCAAATCTTCTGACAAAAATGCAAATAATTACAGCGCATCGTCTGCCTCCTCCGGCGAAAATCATTCAACCAACTTGTATGCAAATTATATTTTAATAACTTTGGGATGAGGAATATTCATTTTTTTCCTCATCTCAAGCAGACTAAGTTATTCGCATCATCAGGTGGTGCGGCGCGACGGCGTCACGGCGGCAGCTCTGGGGCAAAAATATCTTTATCCCCTGTTATATTGGCACTTAAGACACAGAACCAGAATCATCAACTCATGCTCCGGCTGATGCATAAATAATGGGATAATTGGGCCAAGAAGTGTGATAGCCATTTGTCGGCCAGATCTTGGAGGAATTATCTTAATCTGCAGCTTCTGCATCAAGGCCGTCATATGAGATGATGTGAAGTGTATAAGTAGTCTGGTCTTAGATTTTTCAGTCTTTCTGGGTATCTATCAACTTCCAGTCTGCCAAATGGAAGTGGTAAGGATTATAAACCAACAATTCAGAGAAATATAACAAATTTTACCCTACCAAACACTTGCGCTTTCAAGCCGTTAAAGTGGCGCCAAAATTCATGTGCAGTGCCTGTGTGGCGTTGAAAATACTTCCTCGTTAGCTGTGGTTCCCATAAAAATGCCCTTAGCTTCATCATGAGTCTTCTGTGTGTACCCCATTCACATGTTCATATTCACAAAAGATGCCACTGCACGGTGTTGATGGCAACCAGCGGCGGCGTCGGCGCAGCGCCAAGCCCGCCACAACCATGAGGTCATAAATTTTAACCGCAACCAAATGAATTTGTATCTTTTAGATGCGCGCGGTAGAGCACTACTGGCTTTTCATTTGTCCCAAGGTGCTGCGGCTCCGTCTCATACCGATTTCGACTTTGAGCGACTTTTTGATTGCCCTTCATATTGCGGTGCTTCTGTTGATCTATCTCTGCCCCGAATTGAATACCAGGAACTAATTCATTTCATCTGAGAGATAAAAATCTAATTTTCCACTTTCGGTGCCTTTCTCATGGTTTTATGATCGCATCCACCATCCCAAATCCAGCGAGCGTTAACTGTATTCGGACTATGGATGGAAATTAAAAGAGATCCCAGACACAAAATAGGAGGGCGAACACTAATTTGACTATGCAAAGCAAAACAACACAACAAGGACCTTCGCACGTCGAAGATTCCCTCAGCCAGCAGTACCGTCATATCAGAAATGTGATTTAAATCACATGGAACCGCTTAAATATGATACAAAAGCGGAAATGCTAATGATAGGTTCAAGCCATATACCTCAAGTTGTATAGGCGCGTCTCTCATCTGAATAGCCTTGCAACCTTGGTGCATGGTTTATTATTTATGAATATAACCGTCTGTGTCCATCGTTTTCTCCAAGTTTTCACAACGCACACAAGGACCATGATGCGACCACCACCACACCACACCGCCAACCGCATGGAGATTGTTGGAAATCTGGAGAACTTTGTTGCGCGTCCATCTGAAGCCATCTCTCTGTGTAAGTTATGATGAATGTCATATGTTATTGAAGGTTTTTAAAATATATAAGCAAATGTTGTGTTGATGGTGTGGACTTGGACTGAAGTCCAAGAGTAGAGTAGCACCAATATGAATGAACTGAACATGAAAAGATATCACGTAAGTCTACAGATTGATGGTAATTATGCTCTGGTCCAGTGTGTCCGTGATGATGGTGGCTTTGGCTATTAAATATTTTTCAACAGGCGAACGTGGTTTCTATGTGTATAGCTGGACGTCAATTGGAGAAATATAAATAAGAAAAAAAAAACTAAATAAGAGGAGGAAGAGAGATTTTGAACATCTGTATTGATTTGTGATTCAATTTAGATAATTACAGCAATTTGTGTATGAATGCAAAACGAAAGAGCTGAATGGCGAACTTCTTTTTGTGAAAACAAATTAAAACCGATTGTGTTTTATTGGATGAGGTAAGGGTGGTACGGAAAATTAATTCAAAAATGATTTTTCTAACGAAAAAAATCCTAAAAAATAAAATAAAATATGTTTTCTTAAGAACTGTAGTGATGATCTATATTCAATACGGTTAAAATTTCCCTCGGGAAGGTTTATAAAAACACAGAATATTCGTTAAATTTTCTAAATATATAGATAAGTTGATGCGTCTGTTTTTAATTTTCAAAATAACAGCTTTTTACTGGATGAATGAAATTATATAGAGTACTTTTAAAAGACGGAATTTTTAAAATTTTTGTCTGCCTGTTTCTGTCTTTTTGTGCCGGCTAATCTCGGAAAACGATTTGGACGGGACTTTAACTGGCAGATAGCTGATATTATAAGAAGTAACTTAGGCTATTTTAATTACCCTTTAGGTGGCGCCGGTGTTTTTTTTAATTTTTATTTTTGGGCCGGTTTTGACGAGATACACAGCAGATAGCTGATGTTGTAAGGAATTTAGCTTGAGCTAATTTAATTACGTCTAGCTAGGTGGCGCTGGGTTCGTTTTTTTTTAAATTCTTATTTATAGACTGATTTGACTCAAAATCACACAATATAATTTTCAAATAATATTAATGAAAAGAAAGGCTTTGCCAAAATTTTGACCCAATGGGTCAGCTAGTAGTAAATACATTTTTAAGCTTGTGGGACCATCTTCTTCTTCTTTAACCGACCATAGTTGTGATCTCGACATGTGGGGTGGAGGCACCCCTTCCGGTATTTGATAGATAAAGAATTTTAAGTAATGGGTACATAATTTCTGTATTCATTACATATTACCTAAATTGTTTATTCATTATATATCTTGTTCTTTCTTGTATTGAGTATATAATTGTGGATATAAACGGATGTCTTCAATATTCTTCAATCTATCTATATACTTACGTTATATGTATTGATGCATATTAATGATGTTATGGTTTCGAAAATGTAAACAATACTTACTTTTATACACTTTACAGCAGCACCATATATTTAAAAAAAAAGACCAAATCAGAATATTTATGAAGCGATAAAAACTTTGATTATTAGTTTTTGATTATTAAATTTTGATTGATTATGTTTATTCAAATTAATTGATAAGATAACGGTTTTCAATCATTTTATTATACTCATTTTAATTATTTCTAAAATTTATTGAATATAAAAGAAAAAAAATATCAAAACAAGGGATTGAAAATTTGGTATGTAAATTTGAGGCTTAAAACTTAAATGTTGTATGACTTGAGATTTGTTTGTTACGTTTTCACGCTACAAACGGATTTGGGAAGTTTAGTAGGTAGATGTTTTTGTTTTTTTAATTTTTGTTTAAAATAATGAATATAATTTAAAACATATACTTTACCAAATATGTCGCAAATATGTTATATGTACTTAAAAAATAAAATAAAAATAAATACATTTACTGGCGCCACACCTCCTTAAGGAGCCCAAGCCTTTCAACAATGCCTGTGCGCGTGTTGTAAATCTGTAGGAGTGGATTACCGCCGAGTCCTAAGGGATATATGAGAGGCACTTTTGCGAGACAAATTTTACTCTTGGAGAATTTGTTATTTCCTCGCAAGAGCCAGTAACCCGGAAGAAAAGGTGGCTCTGTCGGGGATTCGAACCCCGATTCCCGATAGCTAAACAGTCCGACACACTTACCACCAAAAAATATGGGGCAATGTGTATGTATATTTTATAGTAAAATAATACTGACACTGTTTCAAAAGAAAAAAAAAACTTGTAGGCTTTAAATAACGTAGTCACAAAATTCACTATAAGGCTGGATGGCACGTACTTGCTCATATGTGACCGCACATTGTAGAATAAAATTTAAGAAAATTAAAGTTAACATCAAAGCTTATTCGATTTTTGTGACTTTTGATTGCTCGAATAAAGTACGTTAAATTGTATTGAGTGTAATAACTTAAACGCCATTTTATTTCTTTAAGAAATGTAAAAAAGTGTGATTTTTTTTTCAAAATTGTAGGAGCGGTTTTTAAATAAAACGTTTTTTTAGCAACTTCTTTTAAAAAATTAAAAAAAAATTATTCAAGAATATAAACTTAACCACAAAAATAACATACATATAAAAACAAAATTTAAAGAAAAATTCACTTACTAGTTTTCAAAATATGGATTTTTCAAAAAAAAAAAAAAAATTATAAAAATTGTTAAAAATATAAAAAAAAGTTCCGAAAAAAATTAATGCGAAATTACTAAGGCTATTTACATCTTCTTGAATATCAATTTTGATAGTAATCGGATCACCAGTTTACGAGAAGGTAAAAAAAACTGGTCCTATGGGAGGTACTGTTATTAACCCACCATATTATTTTTTTTTCACCAAAATATAATGCTTACCTACAGTACTACACTAATTTTTTTTTCATAAAAATTCTTGGAGCCGTTTCGAGAAAAATAAGCTTTTACATAACGGTTAATTACAGGTACCGTTAATTTTTGAGCTAAACAATTTTTTTTTAAATTCCTCTGTATAATGTCCAAATAACCTTAATGTCTAAATTTGAAGACGATTCGCACAACCGTTTAGGCTACAGTCCAAAATACATCCGTAAAGACAGGCAGACAGACGGACAGAATTTTTCCAGTAACTCAAATATGTTTCTCTATCATCGTAATGTCATTTTTGATTGTTATTTTTTTTCCCACGAATGCATAACTTGTATTATAATACCTATGTATAATCGCAAGTAAAATAAACAATTATTTATAAGTAGGTAAACAAAAAATTTTATTCAATAAAAAAATAAATTGCACGACTGAATCGCACGTACTTCCCCATATGTGCGGTCACATCATCGAATAAAATTTAAATAAAATGCACGACTGGGTCGCATGAACTTGTTCTTATGCTAGATAATTGCTTAGTGGCGCATATGTATATAAAGGGTGATTTTTTAGACGTGTGGTTTTCAAGCAGAAATAAAACGCATATATTTTAATGTTATGGCCAAAAATATAGCTTTATTATAAAGATAAGGGTTTGCATTATGTTCTAAAAATTATTTCGGGGAAGTGGCCGCCATGGCTGGCTCGATTAAATTCCAGCGGAAGCCAAATTTTCCCAAATTCGTGAAAATCGGGATCGGTGGCCATTTGGTTTTGGGCCCATTCACCGAACGTGTAACGCACTTGATGAGCGTTCGGCTTCAATTCTTGAACTAGTTGGATTTTGTAAGCCTGCAAACCAAAATCCTTCCGCGCGCGAGGGCGGATGGACTCATTTGGGTCTTCTTCGATACTCTGCTCCACCGAAACGAACCATTTATTTGGTAATAAATTTGCATAACTTTGTTCAGGAGTGAGTCTATTCATTATGAAATCGCAAACCAAACTGAGCATAAATCAAGAAACAGCTGTCAAAAAGACCAACTCCGAAAAAAGTATTGCCAGATTGAAAACCACACGTCTATTAAAATAAAAAAATATTCTTTTTTAGAAAAGTCTTTATTTTTTTTTAATTGGTTTCAGAGTTTTCTTGGAAAAAACTAAGTATGCAAAATTTGAAAACTAAATGTCAAAGAAAAAAAAATTTTGAAAATCGTTCGACCAGTTTTTTAAAAAAAAATTTTGAAATGCGATATTAATTGAATTATAAATGACTTCCTGTGTGCAAAATTTTATTGAATTCGGGATAATAGTTTACGATAAAACCGCATTTGAAAAACCGGTTATATGAGAGGTACCGTTATAGAACAAATTTTGAAAAGTTTATTCCAACTGAAAAATGTATTATTGTGAAAAATTAGCACCCTGAAAGTTTTATCAAAATCGTTAGAGCCGTTTTCGATAAAATCTAACTTTTTGTTCAAAATTGTATGGCAGGTACAGTTATTTTTCGACCTAGAGCAAACATGAAAAACACCCCCCGAGATACTACCTAATAAATACTAAATACCAAGTTTGAAGTAAATAGGCCCATCCGTTTAGGCTGTAGAGGCGCGAACAGACAGACAGACAGACAGACAGACAGACGGACGGAAATTTCCGGACCCACTTTTTTCAACTTAGCTATTACCGTAATGTCATGTTTGATTGTTATTTTTTTTTTTGCAGGAATCCATAACTTGCATTTTGGTACCTAAATCGCAGGTAAAAAATTCAAAGAATAAATACAGAGGATACTCATCAAATTCCTCAAAAGAAAGGTTTATGTCTTCCATTCTTAAAGTTCCATAAAGAAACATTAATTTTTTAGAAAGTTCGAAAGTCGATTTCTCAAGAGAGTGTGAATTAATGACCATTTCGAAAAAGTACGCTCTATTTCTACGGACGATGCGGGAATCTTAAGAAATTTCATTGCAAGCTTTGAAAGATTGGGTGCATAGAAATAGGCTGTCTTCCAAAACAAAATTGGATTTTCGATATTTTTTTCATTAAAGTTTTGACAAGTCCGTCTTTGAATTTAAAAAGATCCCATATGTTAAGTCCATCAGAATTTTACATTTTTAAGACAAAGTTATTTATTTGAAAAAGATAACTGTTCTCATTTGTTAAATTTATTAAATTTACTGTAGAAAGGATGTAAGTAGTAAGATTATAGTGCATAAACACTAAGCGAGTTATTAAGACGAGATTTGTAGAGATTTTCGAATTGTGCTGAAACTTTTAATTCTAACCAAAACTTGACAGCGTCAGCTAATAAAGTTGTTGACTGTTGGCAATTATGTATTAGCTAGTTGACAAATTGGATCAAACAACTCAATGTTTTTTTTTTTTGACACTCTCGATAATTTCTTCTTCAAATAATTATTTTAACATTTTTGGTTTCATTTTATTAAATTCCGCTACGACCATTTTCATTGGAATCAAATTATTAATAAGGCATACGTCCGAATCCCTGTATGAACACCATCGCGTTTCACATGGCAGCTTTTTCTTGGTTCGTTTTTTTATTGATTATTGCCTGTTCAAAATCTGGTGGTTTAAATGGTTTTAAAATTTTGGAGACTTCAGTCTTACATCGAGCACATGTTTTGCTAACAAATTCCCAGTATGGTTATTACAAGTTGAGTGCCAAACGACATGCTTTTCCATTTTTACCATATTGCTAGCATTGTCTGAAACGACGGCATAAACATCAACGTTGAAGTCATTTTTGGCCAAATATATAGCTTCGCAAACAATCTCAGCTAGCTTATCTCCTGATTCCAAAACTCCTTTGAGATTCCTAGCGTCAAGAAATATCTATGTAAAATAAAATGAATATTATCATAAAAATAAAGATGGTTTTGTATGCACAAATAACATACCTTGGTATCTGAAGAACAATCATGACGTATACAAACGAATGTCTTTGTATTTGATGACGAGTTCTTCCAGCCGTTTATTAACAGCACATAATCCTTTTTAGTGGCTGCCAATGACTTTTGTTTGCATTCATTATACACACAATCGAGCCACTTTGACGATATTGGGAACTTGTGTAGCATATGACGGACGAGTTGTTTTCATGAACTCCAAAAACAATTTGGACTCCACAGCGTTGAATGGTAAATTGCAGCCGAAGAAAAAATTCTTTCTCACTTCTGCTAATTCCGGTTCAGAAATATTGTCAATAAAGCGATCTCTTAAGCAACTTTGAATAACTATTTGGATATTTTGCAGACGATTTTATGCCCATTGAAGTTGATGGTAAAGATGACGTTGACAGAAGAGACCACGTTGAAATAGACACTTATCTAGATGCTTGCTTATCTGATGAACTCATGCCCTTAGAAGTTGACGGTATAGAAGAGGAAGAGGAGGGCAGAGACTAAGAGGAAACTGAAACGGCCGCCGCTTTCAAAGCTGATATAACAGCTCTCTTTGAAATGGGATGGAATAGGCCTGCGGGAAATTCCACTTTGATCTGAATACGTGCTTGTTTGGATGTGGTTTTGCTATCAGAAGAAGTCTTAGGAAAAGTGTCTTAAGCTTTTACGAAATCAGCGAGAGAATGATGATGATCCGTAAGTCACAATTTCGCATTTAAAAGCACCCATGCCCTAACAGAAGAAAAAGACGACCCCACCAAAGAAAGTTTCTACGAGCTCGTTATCGAAACGTACGGAACAGTGCTTAAAACATGTAATTAAAATTTGAATGGTAAATTTTAAAGAAAAAGTGTGATGTGGAACCTCATTGCAATAAAGAAAATCGGAAAAACCGAATACACGACACCGCCTTCGGAAACTAACTCTGGTGTTAAACGGCAAGCGATTCCTTCGTCTAGCGTCCATGAGGGCATATGGAGGTCAACAGATGGTCGAAACTGCAACCAATTCGATCATGTCGTGATTGACATAAGACACTCTAGTGTCTAGTATTCTGTACATCCGTATGTTCCGAGGATGTAACATTCATTCGGATCACTATCTAGTCGATGTCAAACTTCATGTAAGAATATCTTTCGAAGCTATTAGGCGATCAACAACCATACAGAGGAGATTCAATAATGGACGGCTTCAATCGGAAGAAACCTACCTCTAGAGATTGGCGAAAATTCTACGACATAAAATAGGAATACGACATAGAATAGGAATAGGAGGTATCGGTTCGCTCCTCCCAACGACTACCGAGAAACTTCTGCTTTCGAATGTATTCAAGCAAATAAAACCAAAACGGAGGCATACACCAGCAGATCGTGGCTCCGAAAGAGGGCGAAGGAAAGATGAGAAACACTTGCTAATTAGAAATAAAAAAGGGTCGTCAATAACCTGAAGTCGTTGAGATGCAGAGGTGTTTCAACAGCAAACAAGTTAGAAACTTCTACTAAGAGCGAATAAGTCAACATCAGGATTCACTTGTCGTCTTCTGCCCTGCAAAAACTTGGATTGCAAACACAGTAGTAATTGGCCTGAAAAAGTCAATTTAGATGACAAAGTAGCCATTGCCAGACTAACACAAACCAGCTGGCGCCAATGGTAATGCAAAATATAGAGGGAGGAAAGTATAGCCGATTATTGTAATCTCAGTACAATCTGCCCGTTCAACATAAAAAGGAGATTAATTACTCTGCGCCAAATATAGCGCAGCCTTTTAAAATGTTCCTACAGGATTCTGTCTAACGTTTTATTTCAACGCCTTGGGCCGTTTGCTGACGAAATAATAAGTCCTTAAAGGCGGTTTTAGACCTTTGAAGTCTATGGTCGACCAAATATCCACATTACGCCAGATACCTCTTCATCGATAATGATATTCTCCTGCGACCTTGATAGCCATCAGAGTGTTTAAGACAAGATGAAGTACTTTCAGGTAGCAGTTTCGACAGTGAATTTGTACACCTTGGCACTAAACACAGGAAACAACATCAGCGCGGAAATCAAACGTCACTCTTGCCAATCTCTATTTCTTTGGTCTAAGTAAGAAATTGAGGAACAAAGCCCTTATGATTGAGAAGCATGGACTATTACCCAGTCGAATGAAAGCTTTTTGCTGTATTGTTTATTTGATAGAAAAGTACTACGAACGATGTATGGTCCTGCTGTTTGCAACCCAGAAAACATCGAATGACATAGAAGATACAATAATGAGTAATACGTGCTGCCATTAGCCTAGTCAGGAAAAATCCATATCCGGCTAAGATGGCTCGGCAATTAATGCGGATCAACATCGATACTCCGACGCGCAAAGTC
Organism: Platycheirus rosarum; assembly: GCA_963971375.1. Taxonomy (NCBI): domain Eukaryota; kingdom Metazoa; phylum Arthropoda; class Insecta; order Diptera; family Syrphidae; genus Platycheirus; species Platycheirus rosarum. The sequence goes on from OZ020507.1 coordinate 30,396,082, forward strand.
TTCGAAGCCATACCCGAGGGATTCAGAAGCCAAGATAGACCTCATCTTCCGCTAAGCTCTGAAATAGAAGGAGACCTCCGACTGCAAGGAGTTTGAAATTGAGACGGCAGGCTAGAGATCGAGTCGCCTCTAGGTGCATATAAGCCAAGCCCAGGAGCACCACGCTTTGTAGCATGTCAATATAAACATAATATCATGTTTGTTTGTACACTGTGGCCTAAATTAATTTTTTTTCATTCGTCACAGCAAGGTCTAATAAATCTGTCAAATGTTGCGCGTATAGCTGAAGAGTCTTCTTCCATTAATACATTTGACTATCATGATGTTCGGTTCTAGTTTCGTTGCAAATCCTGAGAACTCCATTCGATTGACTGGTATTCCTTTATCGAACTCTTAATAATTCATATAAAAGCTTAATTTTAATCTCATAAGGTTCTGCTCATTCACACCCACACTAGTGTTTCGATTCTTCTCTATAAACCTTGCCTGTGCTCTCTAAAGTACCCGTATCCACCCTCCAATCAACTACCAAACCCAACAAATCTAATTCACATCCCATTCGTGCACAATATGCTTTCCAAAAAAATTAAACTAATTTAAGATACACATCTCTCCACTGTGGTAGAATCACCATCACCAACGCTCCATCACATCCTCGTCCTTATACATTTACAACCAACAAAATTGATCCTTTCATAACCCTAATGATAGCCTTCCACACAACCTGTTGCACTCCAACTACCAACCACCAATAACACCGCCATCCATTCTCAAGACTCATCTGGTCTCCTAAATGAAGCCAACACTCTTCCCAAGCCATCCTTACTGTGCGTCTTCCAATCGGGAATTAACCATGCAAATTAAATGAATTTTCCCATCGCATCGTGCTTACCGCTCAATGGAGCCCACCTAACTCTGCAAGGCCCCTCTGAATGTGCACTCTGTTGGCGTTGGGTGTCATAAATCCTCAACGATAATTATATGCACCTTGCTCGCGATTCGGTTTTTTGTTTTGTTTTTTATTTAACCAAATTGATCCACGTTCATGGGAGAAGGAACACGCGCTTACCGCGCATCTTGACTATACAAAGGTCGTTCGAAGTTTGAAACCTGGACTGGACATGAATCCAGGCATAAGGGCGTTCATTCAATTCGTGGCTCTCTTAATAAATTGCATTGAATTCTGGAGCCGTACTGCATCAGCTAAAGCCATAGAGATCCCATAATGATACAGACGATGAGGCTATGGTCCTCAAATGCATTGCCTGGTCTCTACCATTTTGTTTATGTTAAACAGACGGTGTGCGCGCAATTCCGTCAACTGCACGTACGTGCTTCCCAGCCTCGCTGCTTCCATAGGTACACCGAACAAGCTATAAAATTCAGAAAATGCGAACAACGAATTCGGTGAATGGTTGAACATTGATTCGCTTGCCGACGCGACGCGATGTTCCCATAGAGCATGGCTTCCTTTTCATTTACCAATTTTAGTAAACATGGTTGGGTGGGAGGAGGGTGGTGGGGTTAGTCCCTGTTTCTGTCTGAATCCAAAATTGGTTGCATCCCCTTGTGGATGCAGCCAAAGGCTGGTCTTATGGGTTTGGGATTTGGCTTTGAAGCTCGTTTGCATTTTCGTTTGCATGCAGATTTGTGTGAGCCGATACGCGATCTCGATTCAAGTTTGCCTGTCTGCCTCCACTTCATTCAGGGACGGATTTAGAGGTAAAGGTGCCTTGAACGCATAAGTTCAAGCAATGATTATTAATAATATTAGGTTATTGTGTTTTTCTGAAGTATTTTGATATCATAATAATTATATCCCAATAAAAACCATATCAGAAGCGTATTTAAAGAACAAGACATTAAACAATGTTTTGTGTGTTTCTCTATGAATCTTGTGTTTTTAGTTCTAAAGCATAAAACAAATATTGTTTTTGTCAAACAAGACATTGTTTGAAAGATTTTCAAAGTATTTTTGAATTTTAAATTCGTTTCTGCAATGCCTTCAAGATGCTCTAAAATATTTCTCTTGGTTTCAAAGCATTTAAAACAATGTTTTTTTAAATGCTTATTGATCTTTAAATGTTTTAATTTAAACACATAGTTTTTAAAGAGAAATTTTTGTTTGAAACATGTTTGGAATATTTTTGAAGTGTTTTTGGATATTTTATTTATAATTTTTGATATGTTTTTTTAGACACATTTTAAGACAATGTTTTTTAAATGTTTGCAAAACGTTTTTTAAATGTTTATTTGTTTCTTAAAAGTTTTATTTTATAAAAGAAAATTACTTTAAAACATTTTTGACGTAATTTTGAATTTTTAATTATTTCTGGAGAATGTTTTCCAAAATATAGAAAAAATATTTGAAAAAATTTTCAAGTATTTCCGACGTCTCTATGAATTTATTGTATGCTTCTGTAAAGCTTTGGAGAAGTTTCTGAGATTATTCTTTTATGTTTAATACAAAAAATTGTTTAAAAAAAATTTTCAAACATTTCAGTAATATTTTTGACGTGTTTAACAATTTTTTTATTTTGTTCTGGAATGTTTTCAAAAAGTTTCTGTAATGTTCTTGGTGAAATTATTTTAATATTTTTTTAAAACAATTAAAAATGTTTTACGCAGTTTTAAAAGAAGGAATTTATGGAAAACATTTCTGAGGTGTTTTCGACGTGGTTTTGAAATTTAATTTGCTTGGGGAACTTCTGAAATTTTTCTTTTGGTTTCCACGAAATAATGTTTTAGAAATTTTTTTGAAATGCTTATTTGATTCTTAAACGTTATGATTTCTAAAAATATATATAGTGTAAAACACTTCTGGAGTATTTTTGAGGTGTTTTCAAAATTCAATTTACTTAAGGAATGTTTTTAGAGAAGTTTTTCAGATGTTTGAAAGAAAAAAAAATTAATTGAAACATATCCGACGTGTTTTTTGAAAATTTTCAACGCTTCTGGAATGTTTTCAAAAAGTTTCCTAAATGATACTTTGCTCTTCATAAACTCAAGTTTTTGAAAACGTTTTGGGAGGGTTGATTTTTTTAATGATTTAAAAAGTGTTTGTTTTTTAAATGTGTTTGAGAAGTTTTTAAAATGTTTGTTTTGTTTACCACACACTTGAAAACATGTTAATGCCTTCGATGTTCTATTGGGAAAGTTGAAATAACCTACGGTGGAATGTTAGGGTTATGAAAAAGAAATAACATAAGAGGGCGTTCTGTAACATTAAAAAAATGGTAGTTTATGGTCTAAGGATGTTTTCAGATAATTAATTCAAAAGATCGGTTTATAAGGTTCTCAGCAATAGCTGTATGTAATAAATTCAGTAACTCACTTTTCGCCCAGTTTCCATATCATAACCAAATACATCCCTGTTGCAATCCATGCCAGAAAAAATGATGAAATTTCATCTTTTTCTTCACTTGGGCATGTCGACGACGACGAACAGGGCACGATGAGATATACGAGATGAGCGCATTTCGGCATCTTCTCATGTTCATTCAGTTATCTTGAAAAATGATCATCAATTCGGAAGCTCCGCCCTAAGGCAGTTTTTGGTTTTGACCGCTGGCTGCTGAGCTATATCTTTGAAGTTGGTTAAGATTTTAGTTCTCTTTCTTTTGCACTCAAATTCGTTGGATGTGGATGTAACTTGCAGAAAGATGAATATGAAAGTATATGCATTCCATGCAAAAATTCGTTGCTGCTTGAGCATTGATTGTGATCCACCCTGTGGCTGTTTTAACAGTGCGCCACCTTAGAGTGTAGAGATTATCACCACCGGACGGAGTGAAGGATTTTCTTTTCATGGGAATTTTGGTTTGGAGAATCTCACAACACATTGGAGTCACCAATTAGAGATTAATGTTCTCATGAGAATGTCATAAAACATTTTTAATTATGGGAGATACAAATTGGAGGTCGTTTTTTTTCTACAATGGATTCAAAAGGAGTAAATGAGTTTGAGTATTGAATCGGTTCACTCAAAATGATGCAGATAAGGTGTTTTATGTTTAAATAATTATCTTAAGGCATATCTTACGTCACGATTGCTTGCTGCATGGTCTGCTAGAATGTTGCTTCCAGCAAATATGATGTGTGGAGATCGTCTTTAAATAAAAAATACACAAACTTTAAAAAACTCTTAACGTAATGTGATTTAATATTCATAACCATAGATTTTTTAATTCGTTATTTACATGTGATAGCCTAGAGAAAAATATGTTCTATATATGCATCTTACTTCCCAAAAAAAAATTAAGGAAAAAACTGCTTATTTAATCTACATCACGCATAATATTCTTTTTTATAGAATAATCTCACGTAATTTACTGAAAACACTGCCTGAAATTTGCATATGTATATGCAGCAAATAGTATTTATAACTTTTTTATATATTTGTATGCAATCGCATCAAAACTGCGCATGCAAATAAGAATATTTTATCAGTGCTCATATGCGAAACGAAAGAGCTGAGGTGCGAACCATTAAAATTAATTTCTATTCTTTTACAACATTGTCTCTACTTTTTTTCTTAATGAGTATGCAAAAATGGCATGCAATGAGCTAATTTAATATTTATAAGTCATAACTTATTAATTAGATATCGTTTGGGTATAAGAAATTCGTCTTATAAATCCTGTACGCAATGCCGACGGCAAGTTTCTTCAGCCAAGCATGAATCTTGTTCCAGTTGAATATCGAATTTAATATAATTTTGCATGCAATGTGTTATGCAATATGTTAATTATTTGTATTGGAACTTAACAAAACCCATTTCAAGATTTAAAAAAAAAAAATATTTTAATTATTGTAAACAAATTTCCCCGTTTGGCAGCAACCTTCATCATTCAAATTAGAAAACACATTTGATCTCTCAGCGATTACGTGCATGACAAGTACTTTTCGAAAATAATAATGAATTTTGCAATATATTCAAACAGTGTTTATGTATTCAAATGATGAATGACAAAAAAATTAATAATTATTTTGATTTTTATTAAACAAGAATAGTTTTTTGTGCTTTCCAGAAATTCCGTTTGTTTATGCAAGTCTTCCCTTAATAAACATATGAATTTAACTAATTTGTTAGCTTTTGAAGCGATTTCCATATAATTATTACACTAAAGAAAAAAACACAAGTAAATCCGATAAAAAAATATCTGCATAAGGCCTGCTGCACATCAGTTCTCTCAACTTGAACTACAAAGTAAGCAGTAGTTAGCATGCAAAAACCTTAAACAAACATTCACTGCAAGATAATAACGAATTAAAAAAACAACTCCTAAGCAAAAAGTGAATGCAAAACGCAACTTAAGTCGCAGTAATTAGATACACCGACCGACTTGATGTGCCAAAGAAGAAAAAACGATAAACTAAAGCCCTCTTAGGTGTATGCAAAAAAACGAACCAAACAAACCATTCATCAAAATCATTCGGCAGTGAACGAATTCAAATTGCATTTGTACATTAAAAAAACATTTTTTTTTATTTTATTCATATAGTCTCATGATAGCTCACCTCGAAGTCTTAACACAAATAATAATTGTGGTATCATTGTCGACCATCAACAGACTGGCTAATTAACCAAACATAACAACAACAACATCAAAAACAACATAAACCGTCAGGTGTCTCTTGAGTTCCACTGGATCCGACACAGCCATCCTCTTAGCCTATCTAATTACGCAAATTGATGTCTTTTGTCAGGATTGGCAAGCAGTTCTTGTGGATTGGTAAAAAAAATTGCTGAAGAATAAGATTATGTTGACTCTCGGTTCGGAGCTCTCCGATTGCCTGACAACTGTAATTAATTTTGAAGAGTTTATTAGTGCGAACATGTGATTGTGTATGTGAATTTACCTTGTGTGTATAGGAAGAGTATTTCTGGACAAAAAAAATATTTATTGGGACTTCTTATTGGGAACTTATTGTGTTTATGGATTTTGTATTTGAAATATAGATGGCATAGGGTAGATTCCAATTCAATTAGAATGTGGAAAATCGTTTTTCAGAAGATACAGAATGTGATCAAATAAAAAGAGTAAATGATATTTTGGTAATTATCTACAGACAAAACATTTTAAGAAACTTAAAATTTTGAAAGATTTTTGAGTACCGCAACTTTGGAACTCTCTGAAGAGTTATTATAAGCTTCGGCATTGAAAGTAAATTTGGTGGACGTGAATGGCCTTTTCTTAGACATTAAGGTACATTCTGTTTCAGGCTTTTGTAAAAGATACTTTTAAGTCAATACCTTAAGTCACACGTTTGGACTCGCCTTCGTTGAAGTGGATGAGAAAAGATTGAGTCCTGCGTACAGAGTGTCTAATTAAGATGAGAAATGGTCACGCCTAAAGAACAAAGTCATTGGTTTTATAAATCGGAGCGACTGGTTTAAATCAAGAATATGCAAATTAGCGTCTGAATGTAAGATTGCTGAATACCGAGCAATGCAAGAGTGCCATTGAATAGGGGAAGGTGCATAGTTTTTTTAAAGAGTGTGGGTAGATTTTGAAAAAAAAACTGTTTGTAAAGTATTAAGAACATTTTAAAAGACCATGTATGCCAATATGATACACTACATCATTTTAATTTTTACCATGGCTTATTAGGGTGGCCGATTGGTTAAATTTTCAAAAACTCTTCTGCATAGATCCGGCTTAAATTGAGCGATGGCCTATTTTATATGCACCTTAAGCAAATCGGTTGATTGTGGTTTATTCGCATACAATTGCGACTTGGGGAAACCAAACATGAAAAAGTCTAGTGAAGTTTAATTGCATTATTGGTAGCCAATTTATGTTGTATAGAACTGAAAGCTTTATGAGCTTTTTGTTTGATGTAGTTGTTCTATTTCCTCCACTCTTATTTGATCGAAAAAAAAACTCTTATGAGTTCAGTACAATTTTTGACTCGCGGAAAGAAAGACCTTGTTTAGCCACGGAAGGTATTAAAAAATATATATTATTATTTTTATTGTTTCATTTGGTATTTATAATAAATTGTTTCTCTTCGTCTGAGCACTGAGTACACGTTACCTCTACGAGTGATAACCCCACCACAAATCGTTCATGCAGAATGTCGCAAATGTTCAAAAACAGGAAAGCCCTTTAAAGACTAATAATCTCGATCGTTTCAATATCCATTGCAGCCAAAGAAATTATCGTAACTTAAGTTGGGCTGACTCCGTTCGAAGAAAACTATAATGAAGCCATCTTGATGCTGAAGGATGAAAAGGATAAAAACAAAAAATAGTGAATTACTCCATGCAACAGTTACTGTCAATTCAACCAATATCTTCAAGGAATGTTATGTTCGCATTGAGGCGTCCTTATACATCAGTCCTCGCAACAACTTAAGCAATTTCAACAGTAAACTACTTTGTAATGCTTAAGGGAGTTCCACTGAGATGTCTTCCCAATCCACGCGTAGGATTTTAACCGGTATTACGGAGATCAACAGAAAATAGTATCATCGCTCCAGGTGCTGAAGGCGAACAGATTCCAGCAAATAACATCAGTAACAGGCAATAACAGTGCTTGCTTAAATTTCTTAAAAGGGAGATCGAGTCTCTTGAAAAAGCAAATAAAGCCAATTGACAAAGAGAACAGCTACCGCCCTAAGTAAGCCTAGATTGGAAAAGCTATAAAAACAGCTGTTGTACTGTTCGCATCGGGGACAAAGGATAGATGCATTTCTTGCAAATCTTTGACACATAAAAGGAAGGAATGCAATAAGTTAAATGGACAAAAAATCTGTGCTAAAAAGGGAAGGATGCTATTACCGTTGCTTTAGAAAGGGTCATAATTCCAGAACTTGAAAGATAAAAGGACTCGTATGTAAAACATGCGATGGAAGACATGCTACGACTATGTGCGACCCTTTGTTTAGCAAGTATAAAACTGAAAACTCTTTAAAACTCCTCCATAATAATAACCGTTCTCTGACTGAAAGTGTAAGAGCAGCCTCTAGTCAAACGTCGACCCCAAACTCATCTCTTAACTTGTACGCATCCGACTCGATACAACGATCAAATGTGTTCTTGCAGACTGCTTGTGCTTTTGCTAGCGGCGAGAGTCTACTTTACAATTGTATGTTCGAGTCATCGGATGGTGGAAGTCAATTATCTTTTGTGAAGTCATCAATAGTTAAACAATTAAACTTGCCAGTAATCGGATCGCACACTTTAAGTGTTATTCCCTTTAGAAGCGAAAAGCCAAGACCAAGTAAAATGTGCAACAAAGTTCGACAAGTTATACGCAGTCAGCATAACGATTAAGCAGTGGTTATTGTATAAACCAACATTTATTGTGTACAACAACCATGCTCCTAAATGTATTCTACATTTTTGTAATTATGTTTTGACTGAGTACTAATTCGAACTCTAAGTATTAATTCGAACTCGAATTAGTACCGAAAGCTTAGATTGTGCCAGAACCAGACGGAAGCTTCCAGAAGTTTGTAAATTTGTATAAATAGAAGAGTAGATGGCATTAAGTGTCTGTTTGGCAAGAAAAGTCTGTCCGACCAGCTATTTTATATATTTTATGTAATTTTCTCTCGAGCATTGCCGTAAATGTTTCGCGTCTTTCATTGTTTTATTGCAATTTTTTATAAATAGTGCTCCAGCGAAATAGCCAGTTGCATTCCTCTCCTGAAACAGTTCAACCGTCATATTCGAACTGCTAGGAATGCCCATCAGTTTACCCTAGAAACCCAATTTCGGACGTACTGTGAAGTACAGAAATTCTTTCATTACTCGCACCACACGAATGTGCTACGCTTTACCTGCCTCGGTTTTTTCCTACCATTTTGATATGCTTTTTACTCTCTTTTTACATCCTTCCCAATTGAATCATTTTAATATGAATTTAATTGAAATTAATTTGAAGATAAGCCAGTAAATGTATCAGAAAATCTTATACAACCTGAGCCTCACTTACCTTATATTTTAAAAGTATCTACAAAAGCATATTTAAAATCATCGTATTCTTTAAAAAAAAACAATGCGGCGACATTACGCTAAAGAAAATACACGTGAATCAGGTAAACATTCCTTGGGAACCGGTCCAAGCCGATGGTGGTGGACCAAACACACATTTTATTTTTCACACACACACTCAGAAACGTCATAAGCACCAGTCCACCATCCATCCATCCATCCATCAAATTATCCATTCTTTTGTTTGCGCGGAAATTGGATGCCGTTGTACAGTTGGAGTCCGTTTGGTTTTAATAAACAGCGCTACTTCAGAAGTTATCCACCGCTGCTGGCTGGCTGCTCCTTGGAGTCGCAGTTATTGTGCTGCTTCTTGATCCTTTTATGAACCCGCTGCAGACGCATCTCTCCGACTTAAATATGACTTGCGATGCTGCTGCAGCTTCTGGGATGATGATGATGATGTTGTAAAAGCCGTCGATTAGCCGTCACACTCATTAGAGGGCGCTCGGTGGCTTATTGAGTGGTAACCGTGGCTAATTGCTTTAATTTTCGAGCGCATCGCTCTTTCAGTCGGTTTTCATGCGATAATTACATTCGGACCAAGTGGTGGCGCGACTTGAAATTAATTTGCTTTTCTCAGGCTCTAAAATACATTAATCGCTGTCTTGACTTGGCCGTGGCCTCCAGATTGGATTCCGTGGGGAGCTTGCCCCTGTATATGTACTGCCGCATCGCTGATGGAACGTTTCAATTTAAATTCTACCGACTGCGGACGATTTGTGTGCATCCTTTTGCCGTAAAATATATAGCTCGTATGCAAATTTTCGATAAATCAGAGCGAAAGGTATACTCTGTATAGATGGGGACGCACAATTGCAATTGGAACCCCATTGCGGTGGAATCGATGAAATTGAATCATATTTTGCACCGAACAGGCGCAGAATTCAACGACCAGAGGATGGAATCAATTTATTGGTCGCAGTAGTAAAGTGATTCAGGTGCACGGAGATGATGACGACGACGGGCTCTGCAGGTCTTCCCGTTTACTCGAACGTCGTCGCAATTGACTTGGTTTTCATACAAAGGCTGGAGCAGAGCACTTAATGTCGACCAAAGGCAAGAAGGAGTCTCGAATGGCATTCGCCTTTTTGATTCATTTTATTATTTTCGTAGTTGCAATGTCCTTTTTTTGTATTTTTGTTGTTGTAGTTGTTGTATGCTTGCAAACAGAATTAAATCGCGCGGGTCCTTCTGTATGTTGCCACTGAAAATATTATTGTTGTTGTTGGTTTTTTTTTATCTTTCCCGGTCTTTTGCACGGCTTTTGTGCGCGCTTCTTCAATTTTGTTGCGATGAGTTGGCTGGATGATGTGACGGCCGTCATAATACGGGCCAAGTCAAAACCTCACGGGTGTAGGTAGTACCTACCTAGTGAAGTCAGGTCGGTAGGATCAAATGATGCGGCAGTGCGACTTTGATACGGTTAATATTGTTGTTTACTTTTGTTGCGAATCGGGGCGGTGAGTATAGAGGAAAAGATGAAAAGGACTGTAATTCTGGCAAACAAAGGGGGAGTTTGAAGGATAATGAAATGGTTGGTCATTGTACAGGGAGATGTTTAATATTAAATTAGCTGCACACAATAGGGGGCTGGGTAAATTGGTATAATTTTGTAGAGAGCTTTTTTTATCTTGTGAGATGACCTTGGATGGAAGAGGATTTAGTTTTCATTGCACTTTTTAAAAAGAGAAACGAAAAAAAAGAAAGAGGAGTTTTAATGCCTACTGTAGTAATAAATTGTTTTTACATTTAGTACCTCCAATAGTTTCAATATACCATCGATAGGTTTCATGGGTTTTGTAGACTTTGAATTTGAATGGAAATTTTGCACAGAAAATGTCGAAATGCATGTTCTGTTGTTCTCAAGGTTTTCGAGAATAGGGCACCACGTAGTCATCACTATATACTGTGAAGAATTCTGCGAAAAAGATCTGTGCCTCAATTCTATAAGATGAAGTAAGTTTCAGGTCTAGGGCTGATGATTGGCGTACATTCTCGGATTGGGCTTCAAAAAGGTTGCAAAAAGGTTACTTAGTTTCATCGCAAAATAATGTTCACTGGTCAGGTGAAAACTGTAATGTGCATTTTTTGAGAAGTCTATTTTCTTCAAAAAACCGAACTGTTAATAACTTAATCTAGTTTTAATATAAAAATTCCTAATGAGGATGCCAATAGTTTCTTTTGAATTCCCAATGTTGTAAGCAATTAATGAAATAAAAAAAAGTCGAGTAGGCTTTTAAGAATTTTAATCGCGAAAAATAGCGACCGACTAACTAGTACCATTGTATATACAGGGTGGGCCATAAGAAGTCATCCATCCGATGTTGTTTGGTTCTCTTTTTTTATCTAAATGAAAAACTCTGATTCTGTTTTTTTGATTATGTTTATTTGAACTTCGGACGACAGATTCTCGCACTCGTGTCGAATGCTGTCCTTGAGGGCTTCCAGAGTCTCGGGCTTGTTCGCGTAAACACGGGATTTCAAAAAACCCCACAAAAAAGTCTGAAGCGGTTAAATCGGGCGATCTTGCGGGCCAGTTCAAATCGCCAAAACGATAGATGAGGTGACCCGGGAACGCCGCCTTCAGAATATCGGTTCATGTCGGTGCATGTATCGCTCCATGGCTTGTCCACTTGTATTCTGCATTTGTCTAGTCCACAAATGTCAAATTAGATTTGACATTGGCGGCCATTTGCAAAAATGAGACCATCTTCCAATAAGGTGGTTTCTTTTTGCCCACTTTTTACATCCTCTATAGTACTCTCATGGTGTCATTTTTCGTCTGGCCATCTGCCTGGTTGATTCGTTACTAACTCTAAATAGTAGAGACGAGAAAATTTACCGATATTTTACCAGTATTTAATACACTTTTGTTATTCCATATCCACAAAAATTGCCGATTTCAGCGCGCCTCATTGCGACTTGATTCGCAATTAAAAAATGATGCTTCGTGATAGTACTATATGCAGTGTATATACAAAGCTAGAGGCCTTGTTATTTTTGAGCAGATTTGATTAATCGCCTTTTACATCTTCTCAATTCTTAGTGGCGGCACCATGAGGGCTTCCTTTTAATAGGACAGATGGACACTCCATCACTTCTGTGAGCTTACAGTTCGTCGAATCATTAAAGTACATTTCCCATTTTTCAAGAATGCCTTCAGGATCGGTGGTCAGATTCCTCTCCTAGTCCTTACAATATATGTATATGCATCGTGGTGTATATTGAGACATGTTTTTGACGGATTGGTAGAACTTTCAACTCCAACCCTGGCGCGGACCTCGCGCTCTATGTTTTTTCCAAAGGCAGGTAGTTTCTTTCAAACTGCTCGAGTAATGGCGACGATCAATGAATTTAGTGAAGAGTGACTCCTTCAGGTCGAGTTTTAAATATCTTTACGCGCGAGCCTTTGTCTCGCAACTACCATCGTCATGGTTGCTGCCAATTGTATGACTTCAATTCCATTGACTTTAGTGTTCCTCTCTAAACTATGGGAGCCCATTCATTCGTTTAAAAGGCCTCTTAATGTCATTATGTGTGGAATATAACATCGTTTCAATATCCGTCGTGGCTTCTGTTAGTGGATTCGAAGTGTCCAATTTTCCATGAATCTAGCGCGTAAATCAAGATGGATTTCACCGATCGTATTGGTTATGTTGGCTTTGTGTTACAAGAAAAAATTTAAAGGTATCAAATCCCACGATCTCGGTGACCAGTTCACATTACCTCCAACTTGAGATGACCATGCCCTCAAAAATCGCTCGTGCAGAATGTCCAATAAGGCGCCGCCGTCCTGTTGAAACCCAGATATCGTTGGTCTCCAAATTCAGGGCAAAAGAAGTTGGTAATCATCGACTTATAGCGCTCGCCGTTGACGGTGATGACCTGGTTAACATTGTTCTCAGAGAAATATGGACCGATGACACCGCCAGCCCAAAATCCACACCAAACAGTGACTTTATCGGGATTTATTGGTGGCTTTTCATATATTTATGAAAATAGCCGTTTAAAATAAGTTATTGCACATCACAGTTTCGTTAAAATACCGAATATGTGTACTTTCTCCCACACCACCTTGGTTGTACGTGTTGTTGAACGTTATATCCATTCATGGTGATTTGGCCAAAACAGACCGAATAAATGACAGCAAATTTGACAGATGTAACTTCACGAAGATGGCCGCTATCAACTGTCAAATTTCGGAGGTCCCAATTGGAAGACCCTTTACTTTATATTGTTATTTTAGGGTTATGCCTATCTCCAGACAAGACACCAATTTAGCGGCAAAGTTTAATTAATTCTAAGAATCTCCAGAACCGAAACACTGTTGATATTCGCAAATTTCTTAAAAAAAGGCATAATTAATTTATTTATTTATCGAAGTTAAAAGCAGGATTACTACTTTCTTCTAGATTGAAAAAAAAATGGTGAGCAAAAACTTGGCCTTCGTCGCCTTGATGAAAATCCGCGAGTAGTAATCGAGACTCGGGAGCAGATTTACCTGTTGAAAAGTCAAACTGCTCAGAATTTATTAAACCTCCACGTTTGAAAACGCAAAGCAATTATCAGGTCCGTTAATAAGTTAAAGAATAATTATTTTTTTTAAGATTTATAGAAGGAATTTAAAGAGCATTATGCCTTTCCATTCCCAGGTATTCAAATATAAATGAAATAGAGAAGGCGTTAATAAAAATCGAGAATGTTCTTAAATTGACGGGTATGTTTTACCTATATGTTGACTTGAATGTGAATGTTAATATTTAGTTCTAATCTATTGTGTCATATATTTCCACTGCTAGTGAAGAGAAGTTTGTGGGGTTATAAAATAGTTGGCTTAGTAGCCTCTTCCTAAGATAATAGAATAACATGATGGTTTCATCATCGCTCAAGTCTTCCGAAGACATTTCACGCCCGGTATCCATTACGACACTGAATGAACTAGGCATTTTGATTGGTGATGAGTGTTCTCGTGTGTGGAGTCAAGTCACTGCTGAGTCTGTAACTGGTCTGTAACCCGAGTTGTCAACCGGTTTAGTTTTTATCCAGTTGCTCCGTGTTCATTGGGCCTTAATATTGCCTTTTCCACGGCCCAAATCCTGATTAAGTAGAACGTTTTGCAATTTCTAGCCTGAAAACTATGAACACCCTCTATTGCATCTAACTTAAAATTTCCATCTAAGTTTTTGGAAAATACATGCTTATATTTAGTTATAAAAAGAGAAAGGGGCTATGTATATTCCAAATAACATTACATTTTTTTTTAAACAATTCACTCAATATTGTAAAAATTAATATCGTCTTTAAGTTGTTTTCATAAAAATTGCGACATCTACTATAAAAATGCTAAGACTAAGAATATGAATGGATAAACGTCGCTGTCTTAAGGAGTCATTAAAAAAATTAATTTGATAATTCCAGTTGATTGTAGATGCTTCCAATTCTTAGAAGAAAACCAAGCAACTTTAAACCTGTCGATTTTTCTTATCAGTCATCATCCATATATATTTTTTCCTGATGGATTTATCAAATGATTAGTATTTTTCTATTGAACCAACTTTTTCTAGAATACGGACTGAATTTCCGACCATTTCCGATCATATTTCATATTCCAACTCTTACCTACATACCTAGCTATGTATATCTGCAATAATAATCTGGAGCACTCTATAAATTCTGTATTCAAACTTCCTTTTCTATTAAAATTATATTTTATTGAATATTCAATTTAAAAACGATAACACAATAAAGGATATCCATTATCCTGGCACACTACCGATTTCATGCCTTCCAATTCCTTTGACCAGTCAATCAAATTATCCGCCGATAAATGGCCAATTGCATTTTGAATGTTTTCACTATAGTGTATTCAGCAAAGTGAATTTCCTTTTTGAAAAACCAAAAGAAAAAAAACCAGTTCCTTTGATATCCTTTTTAAAGAATCGATTTCAATTATATACCGCTTGTGAGTGCCTATAAGAGGGGGAGTTAGAAAAAAAGAAAAGAAAATTTAGACTTATGAAATCAACGTGAATATTCAATATTTTTGAGTTTTCCATTAAGGATCAGGAAAAAAAACGATAAAAAGGAAGTCGCATCGTTCCTGTGTTTTGTTGGCTGGATTTCCAATATGTGTGTGTACTTATTCATAATAATTATATCTTTGGATTGCATTGTGCACTAATTTTCTGTTTACGTTCCCACGTCCCATTGGTAATGAGGGATCAATACCAAATGAATAGTTCTTTTGGTGCTTGTACTCTCAAACACATAAACAATATTTGTATATGGATCAGTGGCAGGAGTAGGAGTACAAGATTCACTTTTCTTTTGTGCAGCAGTGAAAGTATCTTCAAAGAATTTACATGATTGCTCTGTCAAACATTGATGGATGCCAAGGATATTGTTATTTCTTCAAGGATATTTGGTATAGTTATGATTTGATGTGATGCGATGAACCTAGTACCTGCAGTGAAATAGGTGCATCAGAATACCTGCTGAGGGTGCAAGGATGTTTTTATGTAATTTTGCATGTTGCAGGTGATTGCATTAGATTTTCCCATACATTGGCTCAGCATCTATGCATCATCCATCCATAATAGATGTCGTTGATTATCCCCGGGAATATTGTGAGAGATTGGCGCAGATTTGCATGGAAAATTGATCATTTGAGTGACAGGCGTGTGAAGGATTTTTGGTTTTGATCTTCCCTTTCGGCAAAGGAAAGTGAAAGAAAACTATTCAAAAATGGTCTTGGACTTGTGTTTCGAAAAGAAGGATATCCTTCCTGAAGATAGTTTTTTTCATATTTTTCGAAGGATTTATCTGTGTTTCCTTTAGGACGACAATTGGCATATTGTTAAATGACATGTTGATCCTTAAGTAGGGTAAGGAACTAATCGAAATTTCTTGTAATGCCCAAAGTTTTAGTGGATAGTGTGGGGGACTGCTATACCATTCGATTCCTCATCAGTGCTACTTGTTTTCCAAGCAGAATTTCACACGCTCAATCGAAATTTGTCCAAATTCGATCAAACACGGCTTGAGTTGAGGTTTTTTTCTTGAAGCTTTATGGAACAGAGTTTGTCTAAATAAATAAGTTCATGTTAACAACAAATCATTTTCCACTAAAAGCACTCTTTAATTAACGCCATAGATACTATCCTCCATAATTTTTGCATTGGTTTTTCCAAAGTTCCGTGTGAGCGTCTCGTTTCTTAGTTAAGGTTTTTTTCTTTTCGTTCCCAGAACTCCCCTTAAATTATCACTTCATCTAGGCTCTTCGGTTCACCTGACTTTCTACCAGTGATTATGGTCAATAAACAAGTGTTTATCACGAATATTGTAAACTTAGTAGACATTTCCATATGCAGTTTCCCTCAAGTAATTAGAGCTCACATAATAATTCAAAGATGTACGAAAGTGTTTGCAGCATAGGTTTTATGAAAAAAATGGAAAAAACAGGGTGAGTCAAATAGAAATGGAATGTTTTTTAATATTATTTCTAATGAATTTGATTAATGAGCTCCCTCGGCTGTTTTAAGGAACAAGTTCCTTATTAGTTTGAATGGAGTCCTTGAACCTTAAATTTCACTTCCTGAAAGCTTCTGAGCAAATTTTCTTTCTTTTTTTCTTTGATAGCTCTGAGCCCAGATTATGTTTCATCTCCAATTATTACTTTCGATAGCCAATTTCATGAATTTGAGACAGTCTTTTCAAATGTTCGTCCCAGACCACCCTGTAACCTCATAGTCTCACTTGGCTGGCTTCAGTTTTGCATAAAATTGGCCCCTCTCCTTATAGACGTTTAATATCAAAGACATTCCGTTCACCTACTGAGTGTTGTTGTTGCTGGTGTCTGTCTAGTGTTTGTGTTCATTGAGGCTTCAGATTGCGGCCTCGATTAACTTATGCAAATCCACGCGAATGCAAAAATGCCTGCACACTATACCTACCTTCCAACACACAGTAGTGTCTGGCGGTGAATTGCCTCAGAGCTACTGCTCTGCTGAAGGCACGCATCTCAGCAGATGCCCAGTTAGCTAGGAAAATTTATTGCGCGGAACATGAGCGCAGTGTCCAGTTATCGGGCTTTTGTTTGGCCATTGCAGTTTTAAGAATAATTAGGCCTGTAAAAGTGTGGTCTTAATAATTATTGGTAATCGTTTGTTCGGGCATATGTCTTTAACGTTTACGATACTTTTTCTTAAAGAAATACAATAATTCTTATAATACGCAAATAAACCTAGATGAACCTAGATTAATTAAGTCGATTAATTTTTGATTTCCATTAACTTTGTCATGGAAATTAAAACGAGAAAAGGCATTAGGGCCTGAGTTCAGGACATCTTTTTCTTATATCGACAATTCCGTCTAGAAAAGTATGAAATAAGCAAACGCTTAAGTTGAGCTATCCTGGAAAATATAATGCATCGAATTTCACCCAATACAGAAAATATGTTATGTTCCTGAATAAAATAATTCAATCACACAAAGAAGAGGTTGTTGATAGATATAGAACCATAGAAAGAACGGAGCACCGGTGCCATTTCCCCCGATCATACCTTATGATACTTTCTTTTTCATTTTTAACTAGCAATTGACTTAAATTTTAGAAATTATTTTATTGTAACTTTGTTGCGTTGACCAATTTCTTTCAAGAAATGCCGATAATTAATAAAAAAAAATCATCCGCAAATCGTGCCAAATGGACACAAGATAAACTCGCACCTGTTCATTAAATGTTCTTAAAAGCAGCTTCAAAGCACTTTTTAACTCTTTTTTCCACCCTTAAACGACACCTTAAACATCCAGACGCTAAAAAGCTAAAAAAAAACAACAAGAAAATGTTTGGTGCCATTTAACCCGCAAGCGGGTGCCATAATACCCTCCGTTTTTTGAGTGGATTTTTTTATGTTTTTTTATTTTTGCAAAAAAATATATTTATTTGACTATAAATTTATAATATGTTCCTATTTTTTGTTTATCAACTACTTAATTTTATAATAAAGTTATTTTGGTTTTAAATAAAAATCTTTTTTGTTTTGGAAATTATAAAGAAAAAGAAAAATGGGTGCCATATTACCCGACTTTACCCTATGTACTATAATAATTTTTAACAATTGCTGTTACTACAGCTAGTGCTGAGCCATCGTTTTCAAAACTGAAATTAATAAAAACTTATGAAATTCTATTCATAAAAAGGCTTACCCAACTAGGGTAATTTATCCATCGAAAATCTATGGCTCGTAGTTTGAGTTTTGATGTTTGTAATTGACACATATTCTGAACAGAATGCTTGAAAAAATATTTGTATTAAGAAATGTTTTGTTATTTTTTCTTAATACCTTTAACGTGTCTCAACATAAATGTTGCCAAAAAGGCATACAAAAAATGTTATGTTAGTTTAAATGTCTACTCTGCTTAGTAGGGAGGGGTAACTGATTTCCCTGGCCTGTAGTTCTTCGAGGCCTAATTTTTTTGTTGTGAATCCTTTTTGACATTTTCATATCAAGCTTAAACCCATAAACCCAACTGTTATTGATCACTATCGCAAGAAGACTGAATATCTGTTTACTAAACTTGAACAGCTTTCAGAGATTAAAGCAACAATAAAAAAGCTTTTAAGAATTGTATGGAAATCGACTATTTTCGAGTTGTCTTTCTGTCTGTTTGTTCGGGCTGCTTTCAGGGCTTTCGGGAACGACTGTACCGATTTTGACGACACTTTTACTACCAGATACCTAATGTTCTACGAAGCAACTTAAATTACCCACTGGGTGGCGCTGGGGTTGATTCTTTTCGAAAATGATTATTTATGGACCGATTTTGACGGGGCTTTCACAGGCAAGTAGCTGATGTTCTAAAGGGAGTAAATTAGACTATTTAAATCACCCAGTAGGTGACAGTGGGGGTTTTTGTTTGAAAAATCTTATTTATGGACCGATTTTGATGGGAATTTTACAAGCAGATAGCTATTATGCTGTGCCGAAAATTGTTTTTTCAGGGACCAATTTTGACGGGGCTTACGCACACATATGCTGTTTAGTAACTGTTGGGAATTATTTGTAACGCTGTTTTCGGGTATCCAGAAAATTTATGGTATGCCCCAGCAACGCCAGGTGTGTCAGTTAGTTTGTTATAACAATTAAAGTAAAATTAATACAAATAATGAAACTTCATTATTATTGCTAAATAATTAACGAACGGATTTCCGTATTAGAGGAGCCAGTTGTAGCGTTCATTGAACCTTTTAAAGGTTTTCTAAATCAATGATTATTCTGACGCAGAAATAAGTAACACAAATTTACTTAAAACCCCTTGATGTGGATTATTATCAAGTTAACTTCTTGTAATAAATAAACTCAAACTATCAGGTTTAGTGTGCCATCAAAATAATCACTGGCTCTTATTACATATACATTTCTCAGATACAGGTACATTTCTTAGTTTCTTAATATATTCGCAGTAAGCTAAAGTTTTATATTCTTTGTTTATAAACTGTGCTTTTTTAAGAGCTTGAGAGCTTTAAATAATAATACAAGACATAAATATTGTCGGAATAAATCTTTTTATTATTATAATCTGGTAGATAATTTCATGACATTTATTTTTTAAATATAATTTCTGGCCGCGGCTACGAGTTACATGGTCCAATCGATCAGTCCGATTTTTCTCTACCTTTTCCAATAATTCTGCCCGTATGGTATCAATGGTGGCTTCAATATTGCTGGTTTGTCGGCAGAAACCAATAACTTAACATAGCCTGATAAAAAGTAATCGAGAGGCGTTTAGTCACACGTACGAATGGGCCAGTTAATAGGACCACTTCTGGAAATAAAGTTGTCACCAAATTTATTTTGCAATAAAATGATGGTTAAATACAGCGCTGTATGGCAAATTGCGCCGTTTTGTTGAAATCAAAGTCGTCGATATTTAGCTTATTAATTTTTGGAAACAAAAAATTAGTCAGCATGGCGCGATCGAGCACTATCATTCACCGTAACGGCAGCTCCTTTCTCATTTCAAAAGAAATAAGGACCTATGATGCCGCCAATTAATGGCTTGAGGATTTTCCTCGCTCCATATATGACAATTTTGCTTATTGACGAAGCCATTTAACTAGAAATGATGGCCGATTATGTTGGCCGTAAAATGGACGAAGTGCTCTATGAACTTCGCGAAAAGATTCATTTTGTTCAGTGTAAATTTCCACAATTAGAAAGCGCCATTCTGACAATAGACGATTTATGATGAATTGCCAAGTGTTACTGAACAGAAATGTGAACAACGTTTGACATTTTCAACTGTCAAACCATAGACAACAACCATCCAAACTTTTCATGCAGCTAAGAAACACCTTTTAGATTCAATGTTTTTCAGTTCGTTGGGAAAACTTTCAAGCTAATTGAAACTTGACCATCCAATACTGCGCTTTGTAGGAAATGTTCAAGTGCGTTTAAGAAAACGTCATCGAAATCCAATCTTCTTCTAATGTCTTCCAGGAATGTATGATTGAGCATGATTTTTGAAGTTTTGTATATCTTTGGGCTTTGGGTATGTTTGCATCTCAGATTTCATTAGTAAAGATCTGAAGATAAAACAAAATTTACTAAAGAAATAAATAAATTTTGTACAACAATTAAAAAATTTTTTTTTGCTGAATTCAGAACAATAGTAAGTTTTTCCAAATGTGATGTATATCATCTTCCTCGACAGTCAACACATTCTAAAGGGTTTTCGAATAAAAACTTGACAACTTTTTTTAAATATAACGCAAACCATTTGAGATATTTCAAAAATGTTATTATTGGCTTAAAGTACAATCAAAACATTTATAAATTGAACTCGACATTGTTCATATGGCCACGGGCACGTTTGCAGCGGTCGATTCGTTGGACACAATTTTCGATGACTCGGCCACACATTTCGGCCGAAACGGCCGCTATTTCGCGTTCAATGTTGGATTTAAGCTCTTCCAACGTCGTCGGCTTGTTGGCATAAACCAATGACTGAACGTAGCCCCATAGAAAGTATTCTAGAGGAGTAAAATCGTAAGAACGAGGCGGCCAATCGACTGGCACATTTCTTGAGATAACACGCTCATCAAACTTACTCTTCAATAAATCGATTGTAAGGTGTGCTGTGTGGCATCATCCTGTTAAAACCACGTGTCGTCCAAGTCCGTATCTTCCAATTCGGGCCAAAAATAATCGGTAATCATGGTGCGATAATGCTGGCCATTCACAGTAACGTGACGATCGTTATCGTCGACGAAAAGAATATGGCCCAATAACGCCGCCGGCATGCAAACCGCACCAAACAGTTATTTTTTGTGGATGAAGTGGTGATTCATGAAGCAAATGTGGATTTTCACCCGTCCAATAACGCATATTTTACCATGATGAAAATGTTGAGCTTACTGAATAAATTGACAATGACAGTGAAAAGGTGCGTTCGCAAATTAAATTCAAAGTTGTCAAGTCTCTATTGGAAAAACCGATATTTTCTATTTTGTTTGTTGCCTTAGAAGCTATTAGAGAGCAATCAAATAGCTTTGTTTCCAGCGTTTTTGTACATATATACTTATTTACAAATATCATAATGTATTTTATATTACCTAACATATAAGTGCCCCGTGGTTAGTGGTTAGTGTGTCAGACTGCTAAGCGAATAAACTTGGGTTCGAAACCCGCTCATAGCCTTCTTCATTTCCGGGGTACTGTCTCTTGCGAGGAATTGACGAAACCTCCAAGAGTAAAATTTGTCTCGAAAAAGTTCATCGTATCTAGCCGTTCGGCCCTGGCGGTAAACTGTAGGTCCCTTCCGTTCAGATTAACAACACACACAGGAATTGTTGAGAGTATAAGTCACTAGGCCTGGCTCCTTAAGATGCTGTCGCGCCAATAATTTTCTTTAACATATTAGTTTAT
The DNA here is from genome assembly GCA_963971375.1 of Platycheirus rosarum. Taxonomy (NCBI): domain Eukaryota; kingdom Metazoa; phylum Arthropoda; class Insecta; order Diptera; family Syrphidae; genus Platycheirus; species Platycheirus rosarum. The sequence goes on from OZ020507.1 coordinate 30,418,015, forward strand.
ACAAATTTTTTATTGATTTGCATATATCTAAATTTTAGTTTTCTATTTTACTGCATATTTATTAGCATTTTAAGTCTAACGTCAGCGTCAGCGCGATCGTATAAAAACATAATGACAAAAGACATCGCCCAATGAGTATCTTTCAAGAAAGGAATAGAGCTTAAAACAAATTTGTTTCTATTTCGTATTTCATTCCGTTATTGGTTATTAAATATCCTGAAAGCATAATTTGTCTAATCTAAAAATAAATATCTGCATCTAAGTATCTTTTATCTGCACCACAACTGCCACCAATAGGCAAGCAGAATGTATCTGCCTCCTCTGCTGAGTGTGTCTCTTGCCATTAACCATACATTTTAAATTCAAAACCTTTACATAGAATCCTTTTTTTAAATATCTAAGTAATTTATCCCTCAATTCCTTTGTATAAAACTGTAAAAAAGGAATGTGATCAAACAAAAAAACGCATAATCGTAACGGCACCCTTTTATTCGCGTCACGTGTGTGACGCTGCGCCTGCGTTACATAAAAAACTACACATAAATGAAAAACACATGAAAAGGGTGGCCTTGTGCTATATAAACATAACAAAAGGATCTCTATTCTTTACGCAATTGATCACCTCGCATTCCAAAAGTGCACACCTTGATTTCATATTTTCGATTTTTTTTCTGGTTGGTCTTGGTCCTATTACTTTTCCCGGCAGCGATTTTTATCGAAAGTGTATCTAACGGCATTGGAATGGTGTTGAATAATATATAAGAAAGGATGGCTCTGGGTGCATGGAGATAGCACGCAGCTAGCACGCATTTTTAAGGGTTACCTCATTTTGAACAGGGAAAACGTGTTTGAAAACGGTTATGCGTTTTCCCTTCACCTTCAAAAAAGGATATTTTTTTATTTCATATCTAAGGAATAGCGTTATGTTGGATGGAATAGAAAGTGAATCAGCTTGTTCAACATAACCTATGTAAGTAAAAAAAAAAAAAATCTTATGGATGGAATTCATTGGCGCGACGCCGCGCGTGCTCAATGGCGTCATTCCCATGACTCGTGCTATTGGATACACAAAATCCGTTGCTTGGCTTCCTACCGAGATCAGCAGATGGAATAAGGAAAACATCTCCAGCTAATGGGAAATTTGATCCTCGCGCGAAAGGATTTTCAAAGTGTAAACATTCAATTAGCCTCTCTCTTCGAGCACTTTCATTTGGGTGTCATCTGGGGTCAATTTGACAGTTGATATTCCTAGGTCTGCTTGTGTCTAAGATTAGAACGAATCTCTGACAATGTTTAGTTTCCGGGGAAATCCATCAACCTCGCAGTGCCATTTCGAAATTAATTGAAAGTCAAGCCGTCTGGCGATTGAGAATATGGAAATGAAGTGGTTTCCTGGCCAGCCATGGATAAATCAACCATTTTCGGTAAGGAGGCAATTTTTTTTTTGTTGTTTGTATATTTTGTTGCTATGAGAATGCAAAAGTCCATGAATGAATGAATTTGCAAGTCTCAATTGCCTTTTGCATACAACCTGGTCGTCGAACGTTGACGTGAACGTCGTTCTCCCAGTTGCCCTGAGAGCTGGGAGATTGCCTACTGAAAGTTGTGCGTTTGGTTGCAGCCTTAAGGCCTGCCTCAATGTGTGGTATGGTGATTGCGCGCGCCTGCAGCGCTATTTACGGGTTTCTTATGCCATTTGCATTATTTGATTGATTTGTTGAAGTGGTTGCAATGGACATTTCAGCTTTTGATTTATTTTTGCATTTCATTTGGTTTAGGTAAGCCGAGAGGTTTGTTTTTGTATACCGAGGTATCTCTGTGATTTTCCGTGAAAGGGAAAAGCGAGGTTTTCTCTATTTGAATATAGGAGAATCTCACGGGGGAATTGGCAATGGTATTTAAATGCAGTTCCAGCCATATCTATAGCCTGACCTTTGTTTTATTTGAATTTCAAATGTATCTAGATACGTTTGCCATGACATTAACACCTGTGATGAAAAATATCTAAGGATATGCGTAATGCACTATTGATCATCTGAATTGGCTTAGTAAATCAGGTTAACTGTCATGCATCTTTTCATTTGAGGGAAAATTAATTAGAGCTGACCTTATTGGAAGGCACCCTTCCCTTCATCATTTTTGAAATGCTAATCCGCCTGTGTGATATTCCAAGAACTGTCAAAATCGTTTGTTACGTCTTTCCGAAGAGATTTCATTCTATAAGTCCGACTGATTACATTTCACATGTTGCAGTCTTACAACACCAACCCCAGGTTCAATATCACCGGCTTTTGGATGCGATTTTAATTGAACCTTTCTTACTGACTTTTATTCACCCGGCCCAGGACTATTGTGTCATCGTACAGCGCAATCAACAAACACCATCGCAATTACCTGCTAACAAAGATGGTGTTTTCGAAAATGTGCTGTGCGGCTAAATAACCCATAAATCTCGTTTTTGATCCTTTAAAGGACGAAACGAAAGTGTCCTCCTTATATCTAATATGGTCCAGGTGGGTATTTATCTATAATACCGCAAAAATTCGAACACAAAAAAACACATTAAACTGAAAAAAAATAAAATACTCTCCATCCCCCAAAAAATAAGGGAAGATAGTGTGGGAACTGCATCTTGCGCAAAACTAAGCAGAAGCAGGTCCTTTATAATTTTGTTTTTTGTTTGAGTTCCTTTTAAAATATCCTTGCACAAGTCATGTGTTCCAATAAAAAAAATAGACCAGGCGAGGGAATAAATCGAAAGTTGAAGAACAATTGGCCACAGGTTTCAGCATCGACATCCGACTGTCTGTGCGTACAAAGGGTCCTAATAATCGATCTCGTCATGTATTATAATGAACTGTTTTGAAATTATAAAAGGACTATCTGCAGGATGTCTTAAACTACCTGTAGATATACATACCTTTATGGAGTGTTTTTGGATGTTAATCATTTATTGCGCGCCAAAATTGTTTTTACCGACATTTGATCAGTTGAATGACAGGACTAAATAAGGACATTTCAGAAGTTTTGATGGAAAATTCCAGGTCAATCAGAATGTTCTTTTTGGGTGAGATAATAATCTTCGAGATGTCATCAGGCCAACGTTGGAAACCCTTCTAAGAGTCACCAGAGAGAAGTGATCCAAAAGTCTTGCTGGCTCACATCACAATTTTTATGAATTAATGTGCTAATCCTTCCGCCATGACATTCAGAACAAATACACTATCTTCAAGATACATATTATTATAGACAAAAAAAATATTTTAAAAACACGCAACATGCAAAGCCTCAATCAAAAATGTGTTTCTTCCGTCAGATATAAGAAGTGATAGCATCTGTCAAGAACCCTTTCAATCCCCCATCATCAACTTATATGAGTGCCAGACATACAGACTCCTATATGGTAGACACTATGTCGCGAGAATACCCATAAGAAGTTCCTCACTCCGAGGTTGAGTGTCAGTGTCGTTGTCGTCGTCGCATCACGTCCTTATCATCTCCAAGAAAATTACACCAAACAAAACTACAAAACCACATAAAATATACAAAAAATAAAAAACAAACAAAAAAAATATAAAAAAAACTCAAAAAAAAAACAGGAAAATGCTGAATGGAACGCAAAGTGCATTGCAGCAAACGTATATAATTTCACACTCTGCGCGCATCTTCGCGCATTGAATTATTGCCGCGACGCACGCGAAATTTGATCGCACAAATGCTGGCATTTTTTATATTAAACTATAAAACCACAGAGAGCGTAAAAAGGCAATAAAATAAAATTAAGAAACGAATTCAAATGAAAAATAAATAAAAACAATAAAAATAAAGCTTGGAAACACTGCAACTGCACTTTGGAAACTCCATGCAGTCGGCCATGCTCATCATAGACACATTTACTGGAAGTAATGCGAATGCAATGCTCTTTCATTGTGGTTGCAGCCGTAAAAAACTAATTATATACATAAGTTTTAATTTTTTTTTTTTAAGTTTATGTGCTCATTATGTGTCTGGCTGCTCATTTGAATGAACCACTGAACCTGCCACAAGCAGCGGCAGTGACATTCGACTGCACGAGATTGTAATTTTGTTTGAACTCCATCAGCTGAACTGCAAGAGCGTTTTCGTGATCAGTTCAGGGGGGCAGGCGTTGTAATGACTTAATAAACAAATTTTCTAATCTATGAGTTGAAAAATTATTCTTATTTGACATTGAAATTTTAATTAAATTACTGAGGTATTTTTACCGATTTTGTTATCAGATGACAACAGCTAACTAACAATAAGTGAAAATCTCATATCTCGAAAACGGCCGAAAAGATTTTAATGAAATTTTTTAAACACATTTTTAAAGGATGTCTATGGAATAAACTGTAAACTCATGTTCTTCTAAAATGAAAAATCCGAGATTTTAAAATTGGGTCTTTAAAAAAATAAACATAAGGTACATGTAATTCTTTGATAGTACAATAATTGCAAATGATATAAAATATGTTTTAGATAAGGAAATATATGTACATAATGTAAGTTTGTTCAATAGCCAACTTAAATTCATGAAAAAGGGAGAAAGTATTAAAAAAGTAAGCTTTTACAATTCAACAAATGTAATAGAATAATAGGGGTATTCATGCAATCGCTTAAAAAAATGTTCTGTCCGAATCCATCCAGAGAATTGTTGCCCATTATCCTCACACTGAAATCGTTATTACGGGCGATTTCAATGTTTGTACACAATTCTAGTTGGCTCCGCTATTCTGGCCTGACAAAACCCGGAGGAAGTATGTTGAGATTTTTGCTGAGCTCAACCAACTAACTCAGCTCATTGGCGAGCCAACCCGAGTTCCTGACATTGCAGGTCAAACTCCCAACTCCCTAGACTTGTTTTTTACCTCCGATCCGGATAAATACACTGTTCGTGTTTTTTCACCTCTAAGCACTTCAGATCATTGCCTCATTTCTGCAAATTTCTCGTGTTAAGAAAACAAAGTTAATGGAAAAATCCCTAGGAGAACCGTCTAGCAATACGAAAAAGTCAACTGGGACGGTCTCAATAATTTTTTCAGGACTGGTCACTATGCTTCCTTGGTAGTGACGTAGACTCCAGTGCAGATCTGGTAACAAATATTATTCATTTAGGAATGAGACATTTTATCCGAAATAGGTCAAAGAGTATCAAACCTAAAAATAACTCATGGTTCGTTGTGAGCTGCAAAGAGGTTATTAGGTTGAAAGATGTAATTTACCGTTGTTACAAAGCCAACACTTTCCGAGGAAAACCGGAAAAAGTTTCAACAAGCTAGGAAGGCCTGCAATGCTCATATTCGCAAGACGAAATTTTTACATGAGCAAAAAATTCGTCAAAAAATTCTTAAATGTCCCAAAGGAAGTAAAATTGTTTGGTCTTTTGTGAAAAAACATTCGGAATTCTTCGTCATCATCGGTTCCTTCGCTTGTCTTTAACGATATACCTGTTGTCGATTCCCAAGAAAAAGCAAATCTGCTTGCAGCCCTATTTGCAGCAAACTCAATGCTTCCGGCTGATGTTATCATTAATATTATGGGACCAATTTTCTTCCGCACTCGTTCAGTTGCAAGGGTCTTAAAAGATCTTAACATTCACAAATCCGCTGGCCCGGATAGTATCCCCGCTATTGTTCTGAAGAGGTATTCTTCAACGCAGGCAAAACCATTGCGTAAGCTTTTCCTTCTGTCCTATTCCTCTGGGCTCTTTCCGAGCGGATGGAAAACAGCATTTGTCCAGCCTGTCCCTAAAAAAGGCGAATCCTCCTCTCCCTCAAACTATCAACCAATTGCACTTACGTCCCTTCTTTCTAAGGTCATGGAAACGCTGATTAACTTTCGGCTTAAGAAATATCTTGAGGACCGAAAGCTTCTTAATGACCGGCAATACTTTCGCTTTCGGCTTTCGCAGCAATAGATCCAATGATGATTTGATGGTTTATCTCACCGAAAAGTGGAATCAATCTCTTCACCGTTTTGGTGAAAGTAAGATCATTTCACTTGATATTTCAAAGGCATTTGATAGAGTTTGGCATCAAGCCCTTTTGTCGAAAATGCGTGCATTTGGGCTCGACGAATCTCTTCTTCGTTGGATTAGTAATTACCTTTCGAACCGGTCAATACAAGTTGTGTTTGACGGATTCAAGTCTGATACCCACAAAATAAATGCTGGTGTGCCCCAGGGCTCTGTTTTATCTCCAACTCTCTTCCTGATTTTTATCAATGACTTATTTTCTGAAACTACTAATCCAATTAATTGTTTCGCTGACGACAGCACTCTCAGCTTTTCATATTCGTTTCCAGACTCTCATCCATGTGATTCGGATGTGGAACTGCAACGGCAGCGTATGATTAGTTCATTAAATTCTGATCTTGACAGCATAACAGAAACATTTTCATTTCTTGAGCACCGTAATGTTTCGTGCCTTTCGTTATTTTACCGTTATTTTTACAATCAATGCTCTAGCGAAATAGCCAGCTGCATTCCTCCCCTGAAACAATTCAACAGTAATACTCGCGCCGCTAGAAATGCCCATAAATTTACCCTTGAGCCCAACTTCGGACGTACAGTTAAATACACGCGAATGTGGAATGCCTTGCCAGACTCTGTTTTTCTCTCCCATTATGACTTGCCGAACTTTAAAACAAATGTGCATCGATATCTCCTTTTATACCCCTCCGCTGTGTTTAACATTATAAGGGTATCCCTTTTTCGCGGGCCAATTATAAAAAAAAAACAAAAAAATGCAAATGCTTGCGGAAGGATGGGATTTTCTATGGTGTATGAATTTATCTCGTTGCATGAATACCCGTAATATAAGTATTTCATTAGGGTAAATTAAAAGATTCAGACTATTTTTCAACAATATCTATCTATATTTACTTGACTAAAAGTTGCAAGTGTAACTTTTTTTTGTCTTCAACATTATCGGTAACTACTTAATTTATTTAGCTTTATAAAAAGAAAACCGAGAACACAATCCATTTTGAAAAAAAAATATATTGCACGACTGGATCGCAGGTACTTGCTCTTATGTGCGGTCACAGCTTCGAATAAAATTTCGAAAATATTAAAGAAACTTCAAAGTATTTATTCGATTTTTCTGACTTTTGATTGTTTGAAATAAGTACGTAAAATAGCTTTCAGCGGAAAAACTTAAACGCCGTTTTATTTCCTTAAAAATGAGAAAAAGTGTGAATTTTTTTTTTAAATCGTAAGAACGATCGTAGGAACCTGCGACCTGCGTCCGCGGCAGGTGAACGCGCCCCCCTCTTCCGCACCGATGAGTTTTTTTCTACAGAATAGCGTTAGCGCAGTGACTAAAAAATCCGCACAATCGTTTAATTTTTTTGTCTGCAACAATTTCCCTAAAGCACGGACATTTATATACATATGTTCTGTTATATAAACAAATTGACTATTTTTTTTCTCCACTTATTATTTCATAATTAAAACTTTCCATTTTGTCCACTTTTGTAAATTCTCTAAAACGCGACTAAGAAAGTAACGAACCATCCATTACAACTGATCACGTAAAATAGAATGTATGCTACAACAATAATTATGCTCTGCAAAAATCGTAAAAAAGATGTAAAGTAATGGTATTTTGCGATCCATACATTACATTTTACATTACATTTATTGGCGCGACAGCTCCTTAAGGAGCCAAGGCTTATTGACTTATACTCTTAACCATTCCTGTGTGTGTCGTTAATCTGCAATTTGCCGCCGAGTCCGAACGGCTAAATGAGATGCACATTTTCGAGACAAATTTTACTCCTGGAGGTTTTGTCAGTTCCTCGCAAGAGATAGTACCCCGGAAAAGAAGGTGGCTATGAGCGGGATTCGAACCCAGGCTCGTTCGCTTAGCAGATCGACAAACTAAACACTAGGCCACGGGGCACTATTTTGCGATCCATATTCATATATCTCTGGTGCCAGGTAGAAAGGGGTTAAGTCAAAAAAATCCATTTTCGGGCTTTTATTGGGCTTAAGTCACTTTTTTTTCTCTTTCGTTTAGTCCTATTGGCATAAGTCAGTCGTAACTCCTTGCTTTTCAAATTATTTTGTATAGAGGGTATAAGTCAGAAAGTTTTTTAAACTGTTCGGTATTAAGGGCGTAAGTGGATTTATGCTAGCTTCTACCCTCGACTTCGTCACCGAGGAATTCAGATTAAGTTATTTGTTTTATTTATATCAAAACTCGCCGAAGACATTTTCTTAGATTTCTCCCGCAGAAATGTTATATTTTTGTCTGAATCTTTACCTATATATTTCTATATTTCTACATCTCCTTATTGCTATATCTCTATGCTTCTATATCTCAGTATCTCTATATTTCTCTTATTCTGTATCTATGTATTTTTTACTTGCGATTATAGGGACTATAAGGCAAGTTTAGGATTCGTGAATATAAAAAAATTTGAGATAACAATCAAACATGACATTACGATCATAGAAAAGCATAAAAAAGTCATTAGCAAAAAATGTCCGTCTGTCTGTCTGTCTGTCTGTCCGGGTGTATATCGAGCTGCAGCTTACGTATACTAATAAACACTAAAAAACTGCATACCAACATTTAAAAACAAATTTATTTTCAAAAAACTAAAAATTAAAAACAGAATTTTATCAAAATCCGTCCTATAATTTTCGAAATACTTTTTTCATAAATTCTTTGTTATTTAAGACGTTTGATGGCGTGCCTCATTTTTACTAAAAACCGTTAAGTATTGTGGTTTTGATAGTTTTTATAAGTTCAACCTGTGTTATTTTGAATGTAAATGTTATTTGTTTTTGTCAAAGATCTTGCCGTCCAATGTTATTAGGCACATAGGAGCAAGTACGTGCGACCCATTCGTGCCCATTTCTTTAAAAGACAGAATACTCTCTTTGCCAGGTGTTTAAAGATTGTATAAGTATAATAAGCAACTAGGTTCAATAGCAAAATCTATTTGTAACATCGATATTAGTTATTATTGTACCTTCTTATGAAATGTCCCTGAGTTGAAAGGATCATATTAAACAAATATTTACTATGAGGTCAAAAACAATTCCGTGAAATTTTCTACGAGTTTTGGAAAAATATTAGCGATCCCGTGCTTAGATGGCTCACGGTGTCAAAGTTTCTTACAAAAATATCCGCTGCTTCATCAATGTAGGGGAAGTAAAATTCTTTGAATGTGAACATGGGCCCCGCGGACCTAAGATATTAACCGCATCTTAAACTGATGTCATATGAAGATCATTAAACGGGTATATCTTGCAACGGAAAGAAATATCTGGTGTACCTAATATATACAACAAATAATAATAATATCCTTTGAGCCAGTATTTTGATCAAATCATCATTCCGATTCCCGACATTTAAATAAATAAAAGATTGATTCCCAAGTCCCAAATGAAAATAGTTAATAAAACTGAGATCCATGTTCAACAACAAAAGAACTTGTTTTCTCCTGAGCTTAAAGGAGACTCCACACTGCTTATGTGCATCCAGATATTTGAAGACTGTTTAAAACTTATAATGAACGATAATCTTTATGCAATTGAGATGAAGCGTGATTGACAGGAGCATAACCGACATATTTTATGGAGAGATTTCAAAAAAGGCCAAACTTGCAAAAACGGCAAGATGAACTTAGAAATCTGGGAGAGAAATCTAGACTTTTTAGACGGAATGTTTTTTAACCGGAAGGCTTGGAACGTTTTCTGAAGCCAACCCAGAGAAATATACATTCGAATTAGTTTTTATTCCTTATTATTTTGAATATAAGTGTTATATTATTTAAGGTAACGTCTATGTTTGGTATTGAAATTATATTCAAAAACAAATTCAAAAACGATGCCTTGTATAGAAGAAGCAATGATATTTTGCCAAACTACATTATGCCAAACGGACAAATTTAGTAAAATGACACTGTGGAAAATGTCATTAGGCCAAATAATAACATTTGCCATGATGTCGCTTTGGTAAAGCCTCATACAGCCAATTATAGGCACTATGTCACTTTGGGATCTTAAATTTGTATTAACAATATATTAAGTACGCTTTGTTTTGCAATCTGTTATTAAATCAGAAGTAAATTCCATAAATAGTTGAAGGTGTATGGGCGGCATGCTGCCCCCTGCAACCCCCTGCCAGGGCTCCCTATTAGATTTGGAATAAATGTGAAAATAAGATACATTTTGTTCAAACTCATCCAACCAACCAAATTTGGCATAATGTCGCAAACTAATTCGTAGTTATGACGCTTTACCTAAGCGACATTATTCCAAATGTGGTTTGTTCGGACAAATGTCACTTTCGAAAGCGTTATTTGAAAGTGCCAAAGGCAATTTCAACTTAATGTTATATATAAAATAAATGAAAGTAATTTTAGGATAAGACAAACTTTCGACTGCCATTATTAAATACAAAATCGACTGAAGTCAACATGAGCCTCGACATTAAACTACTGTTTTTTCAAGAGAACAGAAGGTTTAGAAAAAAAACTCCACTTTTCAAGTAACAAAGACTTTTAGGAGATAATACGTTTTGATTAATTTTAGTTAATTCTTGTTAGTGTATGAGGCGCTCCTGGAAAGCAGTTGCTCATTCTTTAATTATTTTGGAAAAAAGTGGAACAGGAGAGTACACCTTAATTTTGTTCCAATAATTCATTCTTATTTCTTTCAGGAATTCTTTCAAAAATCACCTTTTCTAAGCCATGATGTATGTTCTTCAATCATAGATCTTCTTCTTACCTTCAATAAAATGAAATGCAATTGTTCTGTATATGTAAGGTTTCTTTGACTTTTGTATAAATATGAGGCTTTGGTTAGGGTATGGTATATGACTACGCTCCTAGGCTCCTCAGCCTTGCTATTCTTTTGATCTTAAGGTCTTCTTTTAGTTGAAAGCTGCTATGCCTTTCCTAACACCAACTAGGTAAATTTTACTTAATATGCATATTTATATTAAAAGTACTCCCATACCCATAAATAATTTTTTTAACAACAATTGACGAATCGTAACAAAGTCAGAAAAAAATCGTTAACTGTCAAAAAGTGTAAAATTATGAGAAAAGGACCTTTGCTACCATCATTATTACCAACCCAGTCGACTTTTATTTCTTCACATCATCTTCGTCATGTTAACCCCTTTAAACATATCATTTTTAGAAAAAAAAAACGATTGATTACTGTTTCCAGTATATTTTTCCAATTTTGTTTCTTTTTCGCGCCATTTTTAACCGAAAAAAAGTAACCGTCGATTATGAGACGCACACAAGAACACTTCAGTAGTCCTTTAAAAAAATGTAATACTAGTGTGCAAATCAGGTTCAACACATTCTCCCAGACAAAGGTTTTCTTCCAGAATACAAAAGAGCAGAACAAAATCCCTGTCCAACCAATCGCATGCTCCACACGCCAAAAAAGGAACCATTATACGTTTTTTTATGATTCAACCAATAACACTACCACTTGGTAATATTGAACCCTTCAATTTGCGTCTGCTCCCACTGTGAAATACCCTATTCCCTAAAAAATGATTCAAAGGAAGAAACGCGTGCAAATGGTTATGCTTGTGCGTATTGTGTAATACTTAGGTATAAAAATCAGTTGGATGGCGCTTAAAAAATGAAAATAAAAAAAAATACAACCAACCCCTCAGGGGAAACATTATGTAAATCAACCCTTATCCCTGAATTCCTAGACTATTTCACACGTGAATTTAGACCGGATATAAAAAAGGATCCCCTGTTTGTTGGTTGTGCGCTTGAAAATTATGTAAATTTACCCCTTTCCAGTGAAGCAAGGATTTTCGAGTCGTCTCTATCTGATTGGGTGGTTTTGAATTTATATGTTTCTTTAATCAAATCAAAAAGGGTTAGATGCTTAGGAGAAAAACAAAATGGAGTTTCCAAAATCATAGTTTTGTTTTTGATTTAATTTTTTCACTGATTTCTTATTTTAATTTATTTATTCTATTTCGCATACATTTTTTTATTTTTATTATTTTTATTTTATTTAGCTAATACATTTTTATAATATGTTTTATCTTAATTTTTTTGATTATTTTAAAAATATTTTTCTTTCAGATTTTAATATATCGGATAATTGGCACCAAAACTCAACCAAAAACACCCGAATATCACCCCCACCAACCGCCCTCCACAATGAGCCAGACATCGATCATCCACAAACACCTTTTCCTGTCAAAACTGAAGATAAATCCTTCGATGACCATCACAGACCTGCAATAGAAATCGAATCAACAAAACCTGGTAAGAAAAATCTATAATAACAATAATAGCTCGTCCATCACCTGAAGCTGTCATATTAAAATCATTTAATGCATCGCCTCTGTCTACAGACATTCGAGTGCATTTATAATCGAAGTCTCAATCTCACGAATTAATTAAAATTGAACGCGCGCAATCCTCTGAGCTAGGAACTTTTAATGAAACCGCCTTTTGTTGCGATTTCGTGAAATTTACGACTCTCTAGTTCTTTGGGTGTTTGTGTGCCTCAGCGTTCCATGGTTAGACCTCGTTCATTAATCGCATACAAGTCCGCCCCTTTTACGATTTGCGTGTAGATTTGTAGCGTTCTGCATGCATATCTGCATCTGCATGTGATGTTCGGGGTGGTGTGGGAATTGAATGGGAATTTGTTTTGTTTTTTGATGGGTCTGGGCATATTTTTGTTGTTGTTGTTGGTGCTCATATAAATGAGGCAGGTTAGAGGGTCAATGCTGGTGTAAATAGAAGTGCGAGGGTGGAATGTAAGGCATTTGTCAAATGTCGGACAGGGTGATCAAAGGGATGCAAATATTTGTAATGGAAACGGAAACAACAGCTGGCAGTCCTTAGCTGATAATCAGCCTGGAGGTTTATTGTTATGTTTCTCATATCAAATGTTGAATAGTGTCTTGACGTTGTCGTATTGAAGTATTGAATGCTTTGATTATTATTGAAACTTATTTAAACTGATATCTGAATTGACAGCTCTTCCGCCTTTTAGAATTGTTGATACATAATCGATTGAGGCCTGCTATAACTCAGTCGAAACACCGACCGGCGAAGTTATTGTTGGCTTATGCTAAGGAGTTCCAAATAATAAGTTTACGGAATTCTTAAAAGCTGTACAGTCGAGTTCACATACTCCGTGTGTAGTGTCCTGGTGATCTTTGAAGTTCAAAAATGTTACGCAGACACTGTCTCTCAAACAAGCGAATCATTATATATATCAGAAGACCATTAGGGCTACCAATGACAATCATCCCCCTTATGAGGGCAATATAGCAAATCACCTTTACCCTGAGGGTATCAACAGTCTTGTCAGGGCACAAGATCCTTTAGCCTTGGGCGCAGCGGTTTATTCATTTCGATTGAAATATACTGATAGTAATCTAGCCAGATACTATGACACTTTGCAAGACTTTTACTAGAAAATGGAAGTCCATGCCATAAAAAAAATTTAAAACAATTCTCTCAAATGTCCTCCGCGACTCCTCGTCGATCTTGATTCGTCAATAGTGCGTCGAATGTTGGCTTCTTAATAATAAGTAATCGGTGCTTGTTTTTTTTAGAAAATACCAGAGATTTGATGTACCCCAACAAAAAGTAGTCCAAAGGTGTCAAATCACACCAACAAAGTGTCAGATTCACGGGTTTATTTCTTGAAATAATTTGTCTTGTTGGAACCATTTCTCCTGCAAATTATTTCCAATGACATGAGAAATAAAAACCACGAATCATTTGCCTGTAGCGTTCGTCATTTAAGATAATGTTGCACCATTTTCAGATTTAAAGACAAATGTGCCGATGACGTCTTCGGCATGTAAATCGCACCAAACAGTGATTTTGTTTGTTTGTAATGAAGTCACAAGAGTCTCAAGACCGTTAATTCAGAAATAAGTCTCATCTCTGATGATGATTTGACGATAAAAATCGCCAGTTGATTCTCAGCCCATTCACACGACGCAATTGTTGTTCCGCTGGCTTTATTTCTTGGATTCTTGGATTAATTCTTAGCATCGTTTTATTGGACAGCAGAAAATAACTTAAATGCGACAAGCAAATATATATATTTTGTCCTCCGCTAACTTTGACCACGCGGTGTCATCACACAATGAAAGGAAAGTACTTTCAGAAAGCGTTTCAAAATTTCCTGTTTTTAAATTTTCTTGAAAGAAAGTACTTTCAAAGAGCAGTCACACTAAGAAAGAAAAATACTTTTTAAAAGCGACTTTTTACTTTCGGGTCGTCACACTATGAAAGCGAAAATGTTTACTGAAAGTGTTTTGTGTGTAAACGGGATTTGCCACTCTGGGCTTAGTTTTATTTATTGCTTATAATGGTAAGTGCAAAATGGAGTTCGCTGAGAAATTTTTTATGCAAAAAGAAAAATTATTGGATTTCTGGCTGTTAACTGTTATGGAAATCATCCTACGGATTTCACAGCATGTGATAAAACCAAATGCGGCTAATGTTAGGTCAGTTTGGGTGGGAACATTTTAGGAACTTGTGGTGCTGAAAAATCAGACTCTGGTCGATACCCATAACAATTTATTTTTATTTCAACATTGAAGAAAAATCTTTTTGAGCTGCAAAATAATTACAGCATTGGAAACAAACTCATTTAATTTGACCGTTGCCCGGCCGTTAAATAGCCGTACCATCGCCGCATCGTTGAAACTTCTTTTGGTGTCGCATAATGCTCGCTGGCAGTGTCTCCAAAAAAAGGTGAAACACATTCCTGATACGATCAATAAAATCGTATCTGCCGAACGGCTTCTTATATTGTGTAAGGAATAATATATTGTAAGAAGTTGTTACTACCCCGGCCTAAAAACCACCGCGTTGAAGAACTCCCACTTGGTTGGTTCAATGCTCCACTTCCACTCTTAGCTTTCATATTTCTTTAGTTTTGCAAATAATTATATGTAAAACCTCCAAGTCTTTCTCTCCGCCGAAACACAAATTGCCGTACCGATCTCTTTAAATGACGCATTTTTGGCATGGTTGTTTAAAATCGCTCCTATTCCACACGCACGATTTACGTTCGACTTCTGCGGGACAGAGGCCCATTTAGGGTGAACAACATAAAAGCACAAACATTGAAAGCGAACAAGAAAGCAAACAACTTTCAAAAACATTTTTTTAAAAGCGAAAAGCGTTTTCAGACAATGATTTGCTTTCTTGAAAACGCTTTCATGAACTATAGACACACATTAAAAGTATTTTTTGTGAAATTGTTTTCCGGAAAACAAATCGCTATCAGAAAACGTTTTCATGTAAGTACTTTTCAGGTCGTTACACTATGAAAGTTTCAGAAAACTCTTTGGTTTCTTAAAGAACTTTCCTTTCATAGTGTGACGATACATTTATGTTGAAAACTTTTTTCGAATACCTTGTTGATACTCGGAAGAAGTCTTATGAGATTGGTCGAATTTGAATTATTATTTGCCTTTTAAAACTGCCTGTTAAACAGTTGTTTGTATATGTCTATTGCATTGTCAGGCAGAAGTCTTTTGGTTTAACATTGTATTATAGACTCCTGCTGACTTCTTTTGCTTTAGTGAGTCGAAGATGCAACCATTGAAATGAATAGAGAAATTGACCCATTCAGCTTTGCGATTATGGCGTTGGCCAAGTTTTCATCATTGAATACAGTAACAATAAGATTCTTAGTTTGCCATTGCGCTATTTCGAACGTTAAAATGATTCAGCAGATCTTTGGTCTCCAGGTCGTGATTCGGGCGAATGCACTTATTCACTTTATACACTTGCTGAAAAATAATGTCTTTAGTCTCCTCCGTTTTCAAAGGATTTTTCATCACAAATTTTTGATATTTTTTCTAAAGTTTTTAGTATTCTTAGGAAACAATAAACTCGGTTTGTTAGAATTAACAGTTCGAATTCTGTTATTCGAGTATGAGTTAAGAGACCATCATAAGTTTTGCTTAAGAGCAAGTTAACATGTCTTATTAAGCTCTTAATTTATGTGATCGTTTCTATCTTTAACCCGCATAAACAAAGAGCTTTAATCTTTTCACTCCGCGAACTGAGAGGTGTTCGGTGTTACCTATTTCATTGGGCAATGTTGTCAAGAATATAATTTATTTAACATATCATACGCTGTCGTTGCAGTTCCAAATGCTTAGAACATACATGAAAATCGAATATGAAAAGCTTTGAGTGCTGCATTAGTTGTTTCAGACAAGAAGTCTTTTATACATATAAGAAAGAGTTTCGGGTAGCGACCAGAGCCCTCAGGCTTACCAGCAATTGTTTTGTTAATATCAAACTTGAATGCCGAATTCGTCCAACACAAGTTGTATTAAGCGGACTGAAAGGTACTAACTAATCCAACGAAGAAGTGTTTCATCGAGTCGAAATGCACGGATTTTTGAAAAAGGAGCTTTATGCCAAATTCTAGAACTGTCAACTATAGTATCCTTGAAGACGAGCTTTGGAAACGATGACAAGGAGGAATTCCTTAAACCATTCAATCATCGATTTTTACAAAACACCAGATGACCAACCACTTGCGATAAAAATTCAATTTGAAACTCCTTCGCTTTTGCCTGAAGAATTTTGTTGTTAATCAACCAACATTTTTTAGCCCGGAGCATATAGCAGAATGATATTTAATTTTCCCATCGGAAACCACAAAAAAAGTATAAAATATCAAAAACCAACCTTTACATTTTTTTTCTCAAGGTTCTTCCTTTTAATCTTGATCCTTTCTTCATAAATAGTGCTTACCCATATTAAATGCAAATAGGGAATCAAAACTTTCCAACCCTTCAGCCAATAGAAAATCTGATAATTTTTTAGGTTTAAAAACCCCTTTTCTTTCATATCGAAGTTTCAATAAAGAAAATGCGTAAATAATCCTCAAAAACTGATAAAAGAAATTTATATGAAAACTACACAACCATAACATAAACTTCTTCTCATTTTAAGGACTCTATGAAAAATTCTTAAAAAATCGTGAGAAAGTCCGTTATATTTCCAATAAAAAAAACATCTACCCAATTTTTACTTAAATAAAAAAATACATTCCCTCAATATTTCAATAGTCCTTACGCAAAAAATTATTTCAAATTGTGCGCAATCAACCACTTTTTACCGTGAAAACTGAAAACATCAAGAAAATAATAAAATTGAACAAAAAACCAAAAAAAAAAAAAAAATAAGCAGCATCGTCCTTCTGAACGTCAACCCCAAGAAAATTTATATTGCATGTCCCTAATGCAGTTATTTTTTTTATATGAATTTCGAAGAAAATACGGTAAAAAATCTTTTTTTTTTTTTTTTGAAATTTATTCTCTTTTTTAATGAAAGGTCCTAAGGTTTCGGTACCTGAACTGATTTTACCGATATCAATCTACTTAAATGCAATCAATGTCCTGTTGGTGTATAGAGAAGGATGCTTTGGAAAGAACTACATCATCATCATCATCGTCGTCATCCGCATCCTGGTTATCATTCCTGGTGATTGAGTGCGGAAAATGCGCGCGCATTTTTTTTCTCTTATTTTTTATACAAACACTGGATTTTTTGGTGTATTTTTTGTACCTAAGTTAGTTACCTGAAAATCGGTAAGGATAATTGCAATTGTGCACGCAAGGAGCGTTTTCGTCTTGATTAATGAGTTTGCTAGTACGCAGTTGTATATTTAGGCAGATTGGAAAATTATCATAGAAGTTGGAGAGATTTCTTATAAAAAAGGATGCCCACAGGATGTTTGGACAAAAGAAAGTTTAAGGAATTGTATTCAATTGACGTGTTAACGTTTATACCTTCCGGAGATGCAAAGAAGATGCATGCCATATGAGGAGATATTTTTTTTAAGAAAGGACTTTTTTAAGGATGTCTGACAAAAAAATTTGAATGCCAACCTCGGTGATTGTTTAAGATTTTATTACCTCAGATAACCAGAAGTCAGTTTTTTTTAGCAGTTATTTTCAATTTATATGACTTTGGTTGGTCCTGTGGTAATTTCTAAGGATTTAACTTCTGCTGCCGAACCTTATTGCCCAGTTTACCTGAGAAACATGTCGTCTTTTCTTGTGTGTTCTTTTAATTTTTTACGACTTTATTGTTTTATGGATATTTTAAAGGTAAAATAAAAAACACTTAAAACGACATGAGAATATAATTTTTAACATCTCAATGCGAATCGCAATTAACGCGCCTCTTGCACGCATCCTTGGTCCTGAATAATTTTTTGAAGTCTATTTTTTTGTGTTTGAATTTGTAGTTTTTTTTTTCTTTACGAGGGTTTCTTTTTCTAGGAAGTTAATACGGTGCGTGTAACTCTTCGTTTTCGAACAGACCAGACGGTGGCTATGGCAATAGAAATAGATATCCATAAAAAGGATGCGTGAGATGTTTTATGATTTAATTTATAATTTACGCCCGCGTTGGAGGATCTATTCTAGATTTTTTTTAGGATGAATTGATAAATACACAAGAAATTGACTTTTAGGCCAAACATTTTGGTTTTTTATGTTATTTTTTTTTTTTTTTTTTGAAAACGTTGTTTGGATTCAGACTTTTTGTTAGATTTGGGTTTTGTGTTAATTTGCATATCCGTAAAATTATGTGGAAAATGAAAGGTTGACATATTTTTTTTTTGTGAATACCTAGGTATTGTTTACAAATCAATTATGGAAATCTCCAAGGACATTTGTCTTAAGAATTTGTTTTTTTTTACGAAAATGTATTGACATTAGGTCGGTACATACTTATTTGGTTTGGGTTTTAAATTATATTCAAAAATTGTATGCATGATATGGATATTTACACTGCAACCTTGGTGGTTAAAAAGGCTCAAATATCATTTCAAGAAACCCCGAGAAATTAATGAAATATTAATATAAAATAATACAAAATAAATGAAAAAAAAACTTGGAAAATCAAGTGATTTTAAATAAAAGCAGCTGAACTACCTCGTAAATGAATCTGAGTTGAGTTTAGAACGGAGTTATTGAGATTGCTTTGGCCCTCAAAGTAGAAATATCCTAAGTGTAGTTTACGCCTTTGGGAGAGATAAGGGCTTGAACAAGGAGATGCCAAATATTTTCCAAGAGAAGACACCGAGTCTCGTGGAATATTTACCTATGAGAAGTAATATCTATTCTGCTTTGAGCTAACAAATAATTGGAACGTTTCAGATCCTGTTTTGGTCAGATATGTTTGCTCACTTGGCCGGTTTTGATACTAACTCCATCTGTTGTTTAATTTCTCCATTGCATCTTCCTTTAGCATTAGTTTTCACGTAGCGATCGATATAGCGCTTGCTAGAATTCCCGCTTGGAAAATTCTAAATGGGTCTGGGAGGCGGAAGGAGAGAATGAGATTCAGTATTTTTGAGAACATACGCCGTTTTCGGCTTTTGAGACATCAGTAGGTACGGAAGTGATTGAACTCATCACTTACAATGTCATTATTGCCTCAAGTGGATCTTGGTGAACTGGTGATCTCATGGTCTTTATCGAAAATCAATTGAGGGGTAATATAGTCCAAAATGACTTGAGATTGATTCTTTGTTTGTATGACCAAAAGAGTGCTTGATTTATTGAGAAATGGCTCCAAGACGAATGGTTGTCCTTGTTTCCAATTGCTTCCAATAAATTAATATCTAGGGGTATTAGGTTAAGAACTTTGAATTTAATTTGTTAACGCACCTTTTTACTAATCATCGAACTGTCATTGTCAATTTATTCAGTAAACTCAACATTTTCATCATAGTAAAGTACACGAGCGAAATTCGGAGTCGGTGACCGCATCTTTAAGAGCGTTAAGTCCAATTTTCGTTTGTAATTCTCGCCCTAGTAGACAGGCAATAACAAGTTTAGTGCAAAAATTTGAGTCTACATATTCGTTGTGTGATGTTGCCGTGTCAGTGAGACAAAGGGTTCGTCGAAGTATCAAAAAAATATCGCTGCCGTTCAGGCGTTCGTAGCAATCAATCCAAATCAGTCAATTCCACGGCGTTCTCAAGAATCGGGCATCGCTTAGACCACACTACGGCGTATTTTGCGCAAGGATCTTGGCTTACACCCACACAAGATCAAGCTGACTCAAGAATTGAAGCCGATGGACCATTTGAAGTGATGTACGTTCTCCAATTGGTCTCTGAGAAAGATGCGCCAAGATGATGAATTTCATCGCAAAATCATCTTCAGTGACGAAGCTCATTTTTGTCTCAATGGGTTCGTCAATAAGCAAAATATGCGTTATTGGTCGGGTGAAAATCCACATTTGCTTAATGAATCACCACTTCATCCACAAAAAATAACTCTTTGGTGCAGTTAGCATGCCGGCGGCGTTATTGGGCCATATTTTTTCGTCGACGATAACGATCGTCACGTTATTGTGAATGGCCAGCGTTATCGCACCATGATTACCAATTATTTTTGGCACGAATTGGAAGATATGGACTTGGACGACACGTGGTTTCAACAGGATGGTGCCACAAGCCACACAGCACACCTTACAATCGATTTATTGAAGAGTAAGTTTGATGAGCGTGTTATTTCAAGAAATGGGCCAGTCGATTGGCCGCCTCATCCATAGAGGGATTAAATCCTTTAGCCTATTATCTTTGGGATTACGTTCAGTAATGGTTTATGCCAAACAAGCCGACGACGCACGTTGGGAGAGCTCAGAACCAACATTGAACGCGAAATAGCGGCCGTTTCGGCTGAAATGTGTGGCCGAGTCATCGAAAATTGGGTCCAACGAATCGACCGCTGCAATCGTGCCCGCGGTGGCTATATAAACTAAGTCGAGTTTTATTCATAAATGTTTTGATTGTACTTCAAGCCGATAATGAAGATTTTCAAATATCTCAAATGGTTTGCGTTTAATTTAAAAAAAGAGTTACTAACAGATCAGATAATTAATCTTGGAATTGCTTTCATGGGGGGGAACTGTTCATTTCTTCCAGATTTTTCAACATTTTGAAAAGCGAATTTTTAAGATCGCCTCAGAAAACGTTGGTTAACTTCGTGTTTTTGATACATGTCAGAAAAGAACTTATTGCAAGTGTTGTTGATTTGTTTAATGCAAAAGTTCTTGCACCTGCAGAAACCGATCAATCAACTGATACAAAGTGAGTCCGTTCAGGGTACGACTGAAAAAAGAATAACTACATTTGAATATATCTACGTCTAAAACGGGGCTTAAAAATAAACTTTTCCATTTAGACTTAAAACCGTCTACACCACCTTTGTATAAAGCAATTCGAAAAGTAATTATTAATCAAGAGAAGAAGAGCTCCATAGAGTCCAAAAGCACTTGTTATCCTTAAAAAGACTTGAAGCCAAACTGTATCCAATACTTTTATAATATCAAGTGCATTAATCTTACTTTCACCTAAACGGTGAAAAAACTAATTTTACTTTTCGTTGAGAAATAACATTCATCTGACATATTCCTGTGAAATCCGTACTGTAGGTCAAAAAGGAGCATTCGATCTTCAAGATATTTTTTAAGCTAAAAGCAAACAAGCATTTTCATGACCTCGAAAAGAACGAAGGAAGAAGCTGCAATTGGTCAAGAGTTTAAGAGTGAAGAAAATTCGACTTTTTTTGGTGGCAGGCTATGCAATTTCTGTTTTCCATCCATTCGAAAAGTGATCTCAATATAGCGGGAATAGTAATTATCTGTGCCAGCGGATTTGTGTATTATTAAGATCTTTCAATACTCTTGGAACTGAAGAGTTGCAGTTGCAAAAAAAAATTGGTCCAAAAACACCAACGAAATATTTCAACATTTAGGCTTTGCAAAGAACTGTTTCATTCAAATAAATGTGCAGAAAACGCCTCTGTGGATAGAAAAATAGCAAATGTATTCAGTATTTTTTTGCGATAATTCGATATTTATTTCCCCCCAGAAATTTCATCGATACAAGTTCTCGTTGAAAGGGTATAAGCTCTTCACTTACTTCAATAAAGGCAAGACCGGGAATAGGTCTTAATTTGGACATAGAGATACCTACCTGTTCCTATACTTACATACGTGTGAAATGAGCAATAGTTGCCAATGTCTTAGGTATGCTTATTGGTAAGCAAAGTAATATTAAATCTTCAATCTTTGGTACTTATCGCCAAAACATTTAAGTTACCTAACTATTTCCTTACATGAAACTCCATTGATCTTATATTAACATCATTTTCTTCCTTAATCCACATTCTAATACCCACAACAAGCATTTTACTTCAAAACTTTTATCTTCAAAGGGTCTGGGTGGAAAGACTATACCTATGTAGTTCCAAATTTTTTTTCTATCACTTGCTTAACAATCAATCCCTGCTCTCCAAACTAGTGTCCTTATAAAAAATCAAAATCCTTACCCACATTCTTCCAGATCGTTTCCCTTCAATTACACGCAGCATCGACAACGAGTGTTTTACTTCCCATTATACAACTAAAATCCAAATAAATATTAAGTAAGTAAATAAAAAAAAAAAAACAAAAAAAGGACATTGAAGACACTCTATATGAGAAACCCCATCCAGCATGAACGCTAGGAGCAACTGAACCACGTCGCCATAACATCTTACAGAAACCAAACAGCAAGAAGAAAATGTATGGTCTAATGTCCTTTTTAATATGACATCAAGTGGAAACACATTCTCTTCTTCTTTCTGATGGTGGTGGTTGGTTTGGTCAACCCTTTTGCTTCTTCTTTCTTAGTAAATGTCCTGCAAGTTCATTTTCGTAAATATTAATCACCCTCACACCTCATACGAGTACAACCCAAAAAAAAAAAACCGGAAATAATATCTACCAACCTGGCCAGCTAAAGTCCTTGTTTTTTTGTTGTTACATATCCTTCGATGCACACCTACACATAGTCACACTATCATCATCATTATCATTTCCATAAGACCCCAAAGTCTCAGCCAAACTCCCCCGACTCATAATCCTTAAAGGATTACAGTTGGAAATAACCGACCAAGCAATGGCGGGTGTTTTATGTAGATGCAAACTTTTCGCCCCCAACACCATCTGTTCGGAAACAATAAGGACAAAGCAAAAGGACGAAACAAGAATAAGAAATCTTCTATTCCCTGGGTTAACCCAAAGTGAATCCTAGTGGTGGTCTGGTGGTCTTTTGCAAAGTGCAAGGACCATTGGTTGCAATATACAGCATCTACACCTATATCGAATCCACCCACCTACAGCTCCCCAGCGAGAAAAATATCCCCAAAACAAGAACAACACAACTGTGTATCCTTTTGTATGAAAAACTAATGTATGCAGCAACAACAAAATTAAAACATAAATCATAATCCACAGAGAGAATGAGGTGGAGGTCCTTTCCATACCACCACTCTACACATATAGTTACGATCCACAAAAGTTGCAGAATTTAATTGAACAGGCCACACCCACCAAAAGTATTAGAAATGAGATTCCCCTTTCACCAACACACATGGAAAACCATTTTGTGGATTGAAAATAGACAAATTCTTATTTGATTTTCCATGTGGAACCTATTTGTATGGCACACAAAATAGATACAATTTGATAGAAACACACACACTCGTTTCAGTTCCGTCGTGGATATCGTATCTATCACTTAAAATACGAACGGAAAATAAGGATTTTTTCACAAAAATAATTTAAGTCTCTCACATTCCCCGTTACATTGTTGTCCGGTAGACACGCACACACCGACGAGGTCCTGAAAATCTTAGTTTTTTGCACAGAAAACCTTCTTTTTTGGCAAAAAAGGAAACAAATCCATAAAAAAAACATTTGGAAAGGTGTCCTGCAGGAATTTCAAATATTGTTTTTTTAGTTTCAAATGAAACACGAACGTGGTTGGATCGTGATTGTAGATAAAGGACATCATCTGAACAATAAAAAAACATTAAACTTGAACCAAATTAGAATCATCGAAAGTGCGTAGATGTCCTTTGAGGAGGAACATTTTTGAGGAAAAAGTGTGTATTGGGTGATTTGAAGACTTGCATCATAAAACAGTGAAAAATAGTAAAGTTGTGAAGTTTAGTGAAAGTTTCAATAAGAATCTTATATAAAAGAAAAGGACGATAGAAAAAAAAATATTAAAATGGTTATGTCTGAAATACGATGGAACAATAGTCCCGAGGATAATAATAACTCGTTGAAGCGTGACTTATTGAAAACATCAACAACTGGACATATGCAAAATCGATGTAAGTACAATTATTATATTGTTATTTTGTTATATTTATAGAAATTCCATACTAGTGTGTCCTTGCGAGAAACTTTTGCAGACCTGGAATTGTCCTGGATATTTGCAAAAGATTTGCACACCTTCTCTGTGGATTTCGTTTTCTTTTTTTTTGTCTAATATGTTTTGCAATTAAATTGGGACCATGCCTACACGCTTGTAGACAATGGGATACCTGTGGTTTGTCCTTTGTGTCTGAGAGTTAAAAAGGATATTTTAAGAAGTTTTGCATCTAATCTGGGGCGGGTTGATTGGCTTTGTTATGCAATTGCAGGTTCCTACCTACCTATGTATCTTCAAAAGGTCCTGGGAGTAAGGAAGGCTCTAGAGGTATGTCATATGGATCTCTACCTAAATCCTGTGTAATCTGATAGGCTAAAGGATTAATAGGTATACCTAAAAAGATTCTCTCAGTGGTTAGGATGGTTAAATCATTTTGCATTTTTGGTGTGAAATTTTCCTTTATACTTTAAGAAAACGAGTTACCTAATAGATTTTTTTAATTTCCTAGAATTTTGGTTTTGCGGGAACAGGGATATTTCATATTATTTTTTATTTGTGTGATCATCAGCTACCTATTTATTATCAGGATTTCAACTAAAATACCATCAGAAAAGGGAAACACGTTTTGATAGAAGATAGTAGTTACTAATCGGTTTGCAAATTAGTAGAATTGAGGGGGTGGGGGAAGTAAATTGGTCATTTTCGGCTAATAAACATCAAGGATAGTGTATAAATACGTTGTTAATAGTCCTCGTTTTCTGAATATTCCTAAACATGTTAAATTGTTTTATTCTCATTCCCTTGACTTAAATATACACTTTATTGTTCCATATTGTTTACTCTTGAGAAGGCCTTGTCCAGAGTTTTCGAAAAGCTTCCTCTGAGTCCATGTGTCTCCTTATAATTCGAATGACCGCCTAAGTGGTAAAAATTAAAGGTCATTTAATGCATGAAAGCTGAAGAAGTTCATCAGATGTATCTAGCAAGATGTAAATTATGATATTGCTATTGTTAATGGTTTTTCTTCAAAGAATTTGGCCAATCAATGTTGAATAGATGAATTTATTTCCGTTGAGTCGAAAATACATTTAAATGATTTTCTTTTCTTGGGTTATGATGTAATTTTTTTAAAAAAGGATTTGAGAACCCAATAGTACTGAAGGATGCTTAATATTCCACAGCTATTCTTATTAAATCTAAAGTAAAGTTCTTGTTAATTTTTTTATCAAAAACAATTTAGCAAAACCGTGCCAAAAATTTAGGAAAGGAGACCAGGAATTTATTGTTTAAAAATGCACAAACATAATTGAACTGGACGTGAAAGAGAGAAAAGTGAAACAATTTTTAATCGTTCACAACCTACCTCTACTTGGTGGGATTTTAACCCTTTATGCCCTTATACAGATTTTAGTATAAGGTTGAACACGTTTTCCCATAACAGTTTGCTATTTAAATTAAGAAAACTAAGGTAAACTAGCATAGTTTAAAAAAATTCTTCATTCAATTTACCAGAACTTGGCATTTTAAAAATTAGTTTTGGTGTGCCACAAGGAAACCATTTCAGACATGTTTTCTTAAATTAAATTATAAATGACTTACGGAATTTTGTTAAGATCTTCTTCTTTGACCGACGACTGTTATGATTTAGACTGGAGCCACAACTCTCCAACTTCTCTACTTCGTCCTTAGGCTTCAAATATGGTGTTCGCCGGGTTGACTTCAGAAAACGTCTTCAGGCCTTACGGTTTTGGGTTGTCCCACATCTAAAGCCAATTAAATTCATGTGTGGTTGCAATTGTTCGATCCAACAGTTTATGGTGCTTGTCATTCTTCCACCATAGTGAAGCTTAATTTTTTCGACACATGCGTGCTCCATTTTTGTTTGATCTTTCTGTAACGAAACTAGTGATCTTCAGTTGTGACATGTATCTTCATTGCGTGTATGTTCATTGCCTTTATTTGATTTGAATTCTCCTTATGCGACAAGCTGGGAGGCGCTAAAAGAATATTCTATTATTAATAAGATAAAATATAAATTTTTAATTCTACTTAACTTCAACACAAATTATATAAAAACAATTTAGATATTTTATACTCAAGAAAATTATTCATTAAATTTAATAAATTTGTTATTTAAACATTTTTTGTCTAATCCTGCCATACAAAACTTCGAGAATATGTTAAAATTTCAGTACCTATCATAGATAATGTTCTGAGGTGATCGTAAATAAAGAGGGAAGCTAACAACATGCGTCGATGCATGGATGAAATTAACTTATACGAAATCGCCAAAAAACTTTGAAAGCCAAGAAGCCTTGGCTTAAAGAGGGAAGCTAACAACATGCGTCGATGCATGGATGAAATTAACTTATACGAAATCGCCAAAAAACTTTGAAAGCCAAGAAGCCTTGTCTCTATTATTGGCCTATAGGTTTTGTAAGCAGATTATCAAATTAAAAAAGCGTAAAAAAAGGTAGACAATAACCAAGATCATAGATCATATTGTCAGAAACAAAACGAAATAGAAGATAACTTTTAAAAGTTGCTATCATTAATAGGAAGATTATTAAAGAATCAATAGGTTTAAATAGAATTAAGTTTACTACCTCCTTAAGGCTTCGTCAAACAGATAACGTTTTGATGCCTCGTTGAACTTGACGCGGCGTTGAAAACGCGCTCTGGGTGACATGTATTGCTGTATATTACAACGCGGCGTCAAAACTCGCACCGTTTGATGAGGGATGGAATCGGCTAAGGTGATATAATGATAAGTGATTGTCACAATCGAAAAATTTTTCTGCCTAAATGCCATAATTTGTAATTTTTCTGGTGATCACTTTAGGCAAACTAAAAATTTAATGTGATCACATGTGACTATCAGAAATGTGCATATATCACTTTAGCCGATTCCACCCGAGGCCTTTATTCTTCGAAAAACTCGATTTAGAAGTCTTGTGAGTATATAAGAACTTGGATTGAGAAAAAAAACTCATGACCTGGCATGAGTACAATCAGTGGCTCCAATTTTTGGAAAGAGTTAGGAGATTTTATAAAAGCCACTGTGGCTGATCTTAACTCTTCTCCATTTGCCGGCATTTTTATGTAAAAATTTCTGAAACGTGATAATGTACTAAATTTGTATTTATTTATTAGAAAATGACTAATTGCAATTAATTGCATTTTCTTTAATAACATTGGAAGGCATTTCCTAATATTTTTTTACGAAACAGTAAATTCTTGTCATCTAAGAACGTTTGTAGATAACTTTAAATTTTAAAGATTTAGTAAAAGACTAGTGGTACATGTAGAGTAGAGATAAATGCAAGGCTTTCGGAAAATATTATTCTTAAAAGCGCACTAAAGTACTAAAGTAAAGTAATGATCAAAATAATATTTGAGTGAATTTTTTTGTACTTTATGTGTCTGTAATTCGAACAATGACGAAACCAGGTACTCTTATCTAATTTTTAAAAATTCTACTGAATCTAAGTTATTAAAAGTATTTATAAAACCAAGGACAACGTTTTCAAATCTATACAAAACTATTTTTTCAAAAAGAGTAAACCATATTTCCATTTTCATAAACAAAAGACAGCACCATGCACCTCTGACCAAATTCTTCTAGCTTAGTCTTATCAGAACTAAGGCTACAAAAATAGTATTTATTAATTTGAATGAATAGAAAAGACCATCTAAATTGTGTACTTGAAAACCCTATGGGTTTTTCACTTTAAGCTAAAATAATAAATTGCACGACTGTATCGCACGTACTTGCTTATATGTGCGGTCACATTCTAGAATAAAAAGTTAAGAAAATTAAAGTGAACATCAAAGCATTTGTTCGATTTTTGTGACTTTTGATTGTTTAAATAAAGTACGTTAAATTGTATTGAGTGAAATAATTTAAACGCCATTTTAATTCTTTAAGAAATGTAAAAAAAAGTGTAATTTTTTTTAAATCGCAGGAACGATTTTTAAATAAAACTGTTTTTTTAACAACTTTATTAAAAAAATTAAAAAAAAATTATTAAAATAACAAACAAAAAGATTTGGAAAAAAATTAATGCGAATTAGGCTACCTGCATCTTCTTGAATGCCAATTTTGATAGTAATCGGATCACCAGTTTTCGGGATCCTATGGGTGGTACCGTTTTTAGCCCACCATATTAATTTTTTTTTCACCAAAATATAATGCATACCTATTTTTTTATAAAAATTCTTGGAGCCGTTTTCGAAAAAAAAAAAGCTTTTACATAACGGTTATATGACAAGTACTGTTAATTTTTGAGCTAAAAAAAAAATTGAAAAAAAACTCCTCTGTAGAATGTCCAAATAACCTGAAGTTCAAAAATTGAAGACGATTGGCTCAATCGTTTAGGCTGCAGTCCAAAATACATCCAAATACATAAGGGACCGCCGCTAAATTTATTGTAAAACACGGAGCATCACTCTGATATTAACTTCCCATAAATGTAGAAGCAGATGCGAACTCGGCACATATTCCTATACATTTGTTATATTATGGTTGTGATTAAATATAATTTAATATTATTAATAAAACTTTTAATATTGTTAATATAACTTGCAATATAGTACCTATAATCGCAATTAAAAAGCTATTTTAGTTTTATAATTTAATATAATATAAATTTAATTAAAAGAACATCATAACTTATTTCGCCTAATGAGCCTTTTGACTAGTGGCTATTTTTTGTATGTATTATTATTATTATTTTATTTTAATTTATGTTTTTTGATATAGAAATCTGAATACGTTAGGTTTTTAATTTTGACATTACATAAATGCATGTTTACGCATATAAATGCGACAGCGCTACATAATTTTCTATTTGTATAAATTTACACTAATTGATGAGAATCAACTAGAACAAAATTTCCTACTTATTTCACGTTATATAGAAGACAACGCTGAGCTGTTCTGAGCTGAGTTAAACAAGGTTCTAGGAATTTTTTTATTTTCTTTTGGTGTTCTAAATGCTTAGATTTTAGGAAAATTTCAAGAAGGTGCGAGATTGGGTATATGCAAAGTTTCTTTTGGGTTTAAAGATTGATTAATTGATTCCTCTGGGGCAGCAAAAAAATACTTAAAATATAAAAACAAGACACAATTTTGGTTCTCAATTTTAAAGTTTTGTCATTAATTTCTGATCGTGTATTAACAGTGTGATTAAGTCGGTACACTTTCTTTACCGGCATAGCTGCTTTTCGTTATTTTTAGTTACTTAGTTCTTCGAAGGCTAATACAATTCTTTGGTCTTCTTCTATATCAATGTTCCTAAAATTAAAATGATCCCCACATACACATCTCCATCGTTCAAACAAACGTTGGTGAATGTTCATTGAAGTTCAAAGTTAAAATTTCTGAGTTTTAAAATCAATACTTCATTCATATCGAACCAGCGTTACATTTCGATATTGGATTTTGAGTTATTAACTAATTTTGCCAGAGATTTTCAGTATTGGAATTAGGAACCATCTGTTATTATGGTGTAATCGTTCCATTGGATATTGGTAATCGCAAAAAAAGCCGCAAAATGTGTTGGCTTCCTCTGAAGATGTATATGAAATTTGTCTTTCCAGAGTTGGATGTTATAAAATCCGTGACTTTGGTACGCCAACAGGAGGGACTATCGTCATTAAGCCCAGCCAGATATTAGGTTACGCAGATAACATTATCGGCAGAAGTCAACAAGCTGTACAATACTCCTTCCATCCAGATCGAAGAGGCGGAAGAAAACCTTATTTATTTAAAAAAACTGATCTCTTAACCGCGTTCGAGAGAAAAGTCTTACGAGAAATTGTTGGCTAAAAATGTGCGAGGGAGGAAGATTCCGGAGGAGAAACAATCATATAAAATCTACCTCGAAGCAGCGACAACAGCGTTGAAGCCAGTTTCATCAAATCGCACAAAGGAAACTCTTTTTTCTTTTTTTACGGAAAAAAATAAGGTCGATAGTCTCCGCTGAGCTGGGAACATAGTTCGTATGAGTGAAGAGAAACCATCTCAGAAAGTTTTTTGCAGTTCTTGTTATGGTACATGGAAGAAGACTTCGTGGCAGCTGGCAGATCTAGATAACGTTTGAAAGATGGCGTAGACAAGGACGCCCGAAGCTTTGTAGTACAAAACTGAATGGTGTTGGCTAGCAATCGAGAAGAAGAACTCTAAATGAGATCTTTCTTCATGATGTTGACCTTCAAGTTTGCCGTATTTCTAGATCTCTTCTTAAATTAAACGATACCTATGTTTTTTTAAATTTTTTTTTACATTTTAGAATCTTGAGACATCTTCTCATTTTCTCCATCAACAAAACATAAAAATAATTATCCAAGTTAATTTTTAAAAACAAATCAACTTCAACTATCCCAAAAACCAAAATATGTCCCCAATTATGTATATTTTTTTTTGTTCAATAATTATCAAATAAAAATGCGTTGAGTTCTCGAACGCCCTTGCCTTGCCCTCTTCGTTTACAACAACCAATAAACAAATTTTTTGACCTCATGGCTTGCACCCCCTATGCAATCAACCGCACACACAAAAACATTCGAATCCATTTCAAATGCATAATTTATGTTCAAAATCTCATTTTACAGTTAAAGAAAAAAAAAACCAAAAATCCCATTCTTACATCTGTCATCCCAGAGATCCGGATCGCGCTTATGGCACGAGCCAAGCCATATCGCAACAATATTGTGTTGTGGGTATTGGACGAAGGGAGACCCTTTATTACCGAAACGAAATAAATTTAAATTTTTAAATAGATGCATTCGGGGTGTCCAGGGACATAAGTACACACACCAACCCAAAAGAGTAATCCCATTTTGAATTGGAACCTTGTTGTTGCATTTTTTCAACAAGGACCCATATCTAATTATCCTTTTTGACCCCTCGGAATATAAACATTGCAAAAGGTCGACCAAATCATATGGGGATAAGGATATTATTTTATATTATGTGCGATTGTGTGTGTGTCCTTCTTTGTATGTAACACAAAACATCCTTTTCTGGTGCAGTTTAATGCTTCTCCTGCGATTAATGTTGCCGCGTGTCAAACTGAATAGTTCTGGTTCTGCCCAGCCAAAGGGGTCCACACATCCAATTGACCATCGGAAAAGAACTCACACAGGACACAGCATCAAGGATATCGATTTTGTGTGTCTGGTATTGATTTGCGAGAGTTGCACATTCCACATACCTACAAGAGGGTGTGGGGGAGGATGGTTTTTGTGGCGAAATTAGTTCATCAAACCATACTCACGCACACCATACACTCACACACGCCAGGACTTCTTAAGATGAAAAAAAAGGAATTTTCCTATTTTTGGAATGTAATCTTTCCCCAAAAAAGAAAAGAAAACCCAAAAAAGAAAATGAATACTATCTAAGACAGGATCCACATGATGAGGAGACAGAGAGTGGACAAACAATGGAGAAAACTCTCAGACATTAGTGGAATGGGTTAACGTTTTCTTTCTAATTATCTCGTCTAAGTATTTGTTTTATTTTCATACAAGGATCTCTCATACAATGCGCATTATCCTTAGGTGTTATTAGCCACCGAAATAATGAATCAGGACAATGGAAGGATTTTTTGTTGGCTTTACTCTGTGTGTTTCTATAGAATGTTTGATTTTTTGTTTTGTTTTCCTTCTGTTAGTGTCGATGTCCTTTTCGACTACATTTGCGTTGATTTTTATGCCCCAACTAAGCTGCACCTTGGGTTCTGGTGTGGAAGGTAATAAATTATTTTTAAGTCCTTAAAGATGAACTCTTCAGAGAGCTAATACAAAACAAAAATACATAAATATCCTTGAGTTTCATATATCTATGGTGTTAATGAAATGGCCACTTGGAGATGAAAGTCTTCGAGTCGTGTTGTTCAGGTTTTTATAGAAACGTCTGCGTCATGTTTCTCTGTGCCTTTTTTTGACTCCTAAAATGAAAGGATCCCGAAACCAGGTGGTGGATGTGTGGTTATTTGTTGAACGTTTTTTGGTCAGCCGGTCTTACTCGCATGTCTTATAATATTATTATGGGTACCTTCATAGTGTGGGTACCTAGATGTTGTGAAGGTAATCATGTCCTGGCCAATGTCCATCTTAATGTCGATGACGTTTGACCGGTTGATATTGATTTTTTTGGACACACGAAAACCTTGGTACTATAAAAATGATGTTTTACGAGTGCATTTGATGTTATGGCCGGCAGGGTAGGCCATATGTGAGCAATATGGTTAGACGAATGTGCATCGTAAAGATAGTATGTAGTTGCACGAACCATGCATTTCAAATAAAATTTTATGTTTCCTTTTTATTTCATTAATTTTTCTATATAGATAAGTAATTTTGTTTAATTTTTTTATTTCTTTCAGATATAAGTCGACTGTCGAGGTCCCCATCGCCACTGCGAAGTAATGGTAAGTTCTAAATAAACTAATTAAAAAATGTCAAGTCAAACAATACGGTTTAAGAGAAGTTTTTAGTTAAATCATTTCTTAAAGAAAAATCCAATGTAGGTAATGTTTATTCTAAAAAAATGTTTTAACCTTGAAAAGCCTTTCGACTTAGTAATTAAATTTGGAAGCATTTTTTGTGTGGATTTTTAAGGGTTTACACGATTGTCGACTATTTGAAACTTATATCGATTAGTTAATTTGAGTTCGATTATTTAATTACAAATTTTTTGGTGCAGAAGCTACATATCAATGTGTTTCATATTGAGCCCCCAAAAAGCTTCTCCAGGCAACAAGGTCGTAAACTAGCTGCCTCCAGGTCGAGGTCCTTCTACTTGCCTGCAACGTGCTTCACCTTAGTTAAGGTCTTTCTCAACTGTGCCGTCCCTCCGGGTTGGAATCGCATGTTTCACAAGCCGGAGCACTGGTATCGTTCCGCTCTACATGACCCAACTATTTGGCTAGGTCTATGCCGCTATACAGCCCGTGCAGTTCCTCGTTGTATCTCAACATACGGGACCAAATATCAACCGAAGAATTTTTCTCTGGAAGCAGCCTAAAGCGTCATCGTACTCGTCCATTTTTGACAATTTCCATGCCTATGCACTGTACAAAAGGCTAAGATGATGAGGGTCTTATAAAGGGACACTTAAGTTGCTCGAGAGCCCGAAAAAGCAGCAAGAGTTATTCTTGGTTTGATATCAGCGCTGGTGCTGTTCTCTGAGTTGATAGCGAAGCCTAATTAGACAAAGACCCTTACTATATCAAAGTTATAGCTGATGAAGATTTTAGGAACTCCACGATTTCTAATAACAATATCCAACCAAGTGTGTGATAGGCAAAAATTGATTTCTAGGAAATTCCACAAACAAAGATAAGATTCCCTGCAGAAGTAATCGAAGAAGAGTTCGACATCAAAGTTGATGTGCACTATAGATCTCTTTATGAGAGTCTTCGACTTTCTGCTAGAAAGTAGTGTGACGAACTTTAAAGTGAATCAATTTATTATGATTTGGTACTGTGGAAGTGCAGATCATACGTCCTTGCAATATTCAATGAGCACTCCAATGGATGAATGTATATGTATGTTCTGGAGGAAAATTCACACCGCATTATAGTACCAAATAACGGAAATTTTCTGATTGACACATGCCTATTCCAGACATTCATTTTAATATAAGATTTTTCCCAAGTCCGAAGAGTTCTATTTTATTTATCGCTGCACAAAGAGAATAAATTCTTAAAGTAGTACACGTAGTATATATGTAACGGGTGATTTTTTTGAGGTTAGGATTTTCATGCATTAGTATTTGACAGATCACGCGGGATTTCAAATTTTGTTCAGCGATGAGGCTCATTTCTGGTTGAATGGCTACGTAAATAAGCAAAATTGCCGCATTTGGAGTGAAGAGCAACCAGAAGCCGTTCAAGAACTGCCCATGCATCCCGAAAAATGCACTGTTGTTGTAATCGCATTAATTGTTTGCTCACTTGGTCGATTATGTAGACCATAAATCGGACGTAAAGCGCGAAACACATTTCGAACCGAACACTGATTTTGGTAATAAAATTCAATGATTTGCAAGCTTTGCTCGTTAGTAAGTCTATTCATGATGAAATGTCAAAGCATACTGAGCATCTTTCTTCTTGACACCATGTCTGAAATCCCGCGTGATCTGTCAATTACTAATGCATGAAAATCCTAACCTCAAAAAAATCACCCGTTATATAAAAAATAAAAAAATAAATCTTAGAAGATAACGAATAGATAAACAATTTAAACTCATATTACAAATATTATTTGTCTTATATACATGAAGACGTGATTTTACAAAGAAGGTGATCAAAATGAGAACAGGAAAGATTTAAAATTAAACTATTTAGGAAAAAAAATTAGGTTGCGGAAAGAGAATCATCCTGTGATAAAAAGGAGTAAAAGACATATATGAAAACTGGCTATGTTCTATTTTGTTCCTTACAGAGAAGGTACATGTCGCGATTTCAGACATGTGTACGTGCTAGGTCGTAAGGTCGTACCTCGTACCGTTTGGTAAATGTCTTTCCAAAAAAAAGTTATCGCATTCAGAAAATAAACTTTGGATATCGATGTTTAGAAAACCCCGATATTGACAGCTACGTTGCATGTTATTTATATCTAGGTCAAAGTCAATGGTAGTGAAAAGTAGATCATGATAGGAGAATATTGGTGCTGACAGTTGGTTATATAACTTTAATAGGTTGAGGTCACTAAGCAAAAAAAAACATCTAAAAGTGATGTAGTTATGTAGGGCATAAAATGCTTTGCAGCAGTTGAGTTCGTAAATGTTAGATTTGAAGCATTCATAGCGTCTCTGAAAAGATGACTTGTGGAAGTACTTAAAAGGTTTACATTAAGGTATCCACAAAGTACCAGTTTTTCAGCTAGATGAGAAACCTTATTTGTGACATTTTCCACAGCTCGATAGTTGGCAATGCTAGGAAGGCATCTACATGCATCCAGTCAAAGACTTATTTTCGTCGTTCCTTATTTATCTATGATCAATTCTAAGAAATCTCGAAATGATCAAGCATTGCGTTAGTGGTGGGAAAACTCTGACATCTGACATGTAAAAAAAACATTTAAGTAGGTACAACTGGGAACTGCGTTGGAGTCAATTGAGGAGATCCTTAAACAGTGTACAACATTGCTCAGGACAGTGTTCTGCGTCTGTTTCGAACTCCCAACGTTCTTTCTATTCAACCTGCTGAAAAGACCATTAAATAAAAACAAAGCTTAAATGATAACCAATTTTTGGTGTCAGATATATATATAAACCATTTAAAAACTGATGACTTTCCCTTTTGAAAAGAAACCCCTTAAACTGTACCACATAATCAATTATTTTTTTTTTCGTTTCATTTCGAAAAGCCAACAAATCATTTCGGCCCTAACTTTGTTCACAAGTTTATGAATAAAGCTTTTCATTGATATATAAACCGTAGCTCTAACAGTTGCATGAGCTACATATAGTGGTTTGAAAAATTGATATGCCAAATTGAAGAATTTTTTCGATACATGTTTTTTTAGTCTGTAGATACAACGAAAATCGTTGGGAGAAAAGTTTGTTACAGGTGAAAACGTATAAGGATTTGATATTTTATAAATTTCTAACGGACAAAAAAAATGTCGCTGTGGAAGTTCATTTTTTATTTCGCCGATCCCAACTGACACTATCCAAATGTATGTCTTGTTGGAAGTAATTTAAGACCAGTAAGATTTAGCCAATCCAGATGGAAAAGATGAACTCTGGCAGGATTTTGCAAATTGGCTGAAGATTCATTTTATTGATATTTGTATCATAACTCTAATTTGTATATTATTCAAAAAATAATAATAATATATTATAAAAATTAGGAAAGGTAAAAAGAAATGAAGCAAAGAAAGCAAAAATGTGGTCATGTTTTCGAAGTCCGTTTATTTATCGGACCGTATCGTTATAAGCTACCTGAAGCTTACGCTGAGATAGGTAGTCTAGGCTACCATGAACAACTTCTGAATATATAATCATTGGTACAATAAGCCTATAGTTGCACGTCGTCTGCGTAGAGGAGGACAAAAAAGAGTCATCTTTGGCTACTCTTTGCATTCTGTTTGTAAGAAAACTTTGAATAAACTTAAGAGCCCTATGACTGAATCCAAAAAGATGTTTAACTTTCCAGCAAAGAATATCATGGTTCACATTGTCAAAGACTTTTGAGAAGTCAAGAATGCAAATAAGTATCAAATAATTCTTATCAAAGTCCTGTCTTATATCTTCTAGAATATTGACCATTGCCAGAAGCACAACTATGATCTCTCCTAAATGCCGATTGAAAAGGATTTAGTAATGCGTTATTTGCTATGTGTTTGAATCGGCTTAGCCATAACTTTTTCAAGAACCTTTGAAAAACAAGTTAAAATGCTAATTGGCGTGAAATCATTTATTGAGGTTGGAGAGATTTTTAGGAATTGGGATGGCCTTAGCAATTTTCCAGGATTGGGGAAAGGTAGAAGTAGTTATGCAGTGATTTATGATATGAGTTAGATAAGAGACAATCAACTGCAATATAAGTTTAACAAATCGTATTGTGATTCTATCCTTTTCCGCTGAGTTTGATTTGATGGCTGCAATACAGTCAATGACTTCACTTTCTGTTACAACTTTGAAATCAGTAAACGAGGAGGCTGGTGGCATACAGATAAATAATTATTTATTTTACCACTGCCAAACGTTTCAGGATCACTTTCAATATTTAGAAATCTTCATGGTAAAATCGTCAAAGTTTCTCCTGAATTCGAATCTGCAGTGAAACAGTTCGGGGAAATTAAAGATCTGTAATAGATAGTATTTGATCAACTTGCTTCATTTATTGATTGAGGTATGTGATTCAGCTCACCCAGATCATCATTAATGAAAGCAGTTGGTATCACTCCGTTTCTAAAGATGACGGTAGTTCACTGGCTCTTGGATAGTCAGCAGAATGGTGCCTCATCAACGGAAACGTTGGGTGATGGTAAAGTCACTCGACTTCGGAGCTCATCTTGATAATTTTTAACCATTCGGGAGTCGTTCAATCGGATGCTGAAGAAGATGGAGCTATTTTGATCAGACACCAGGACTATCCATTTGGTTCCAGTATGTCCTGAGTTCGCGATTAGGTGAAAGCTCAGTGAGTGAACAATTCGTAGCTTCATGTAGAGTAATATGCTGATCGAAAAAAAATCTTGACAGACTTGA
Organism: Platycheirus rosarum; assembly: GCA_963971375.1. NCBI lineage: Eukaryota > Metazoa > Arthropoda > Insecta > Diptera > Syrphidae > Platycheirus > Platycheirus rosarum. The sequence continues at coordinate 30,455,496 of OZ020507.1, forward strand.
CATGTCATGGGGATCAATTTCTTCAAATAGTTCTTAGTGCTTATTTGCACCATGTGTTCCGCTTAAACTTAAATTCATCCGATGTGGGTGCTGCCCCGTTGTCCATAACCGGTTCCTCAGAAAGTCCATTGGGTGACAAGGAGCTGACGAAGAAATTTAATTGTGGCTGCTGATGACGTTGAATTGACAACAACGGCCTCAAGCCACTTTGAGTAAGAGTCGAAGACCAAGGAAAACATTTTCCGTTGAAAAGGCCTTGCGAAGTCGACATGTACATATGTAGGTGGAACAATACACGTTCAGCTGATTCCCAATGGTGTATGGTATAATGACTGTTTGTAATTGTTTGATTCTGCTGACACGCTGTGTTTCTCTTAACCACGAGTTTCGCATCAATGTTAGGTCAGCACACATTATTTCGTTGCAATGGCCTTATTATGGCGATTCCATAATGTGTTGCATTTAAATCGTTTTTCGGAGGTGGAATAACAGCATGATTTTCCTAGTTAAGGACTCTTCTGATGGAAGCCTGGTCAGTGGTCACCTTAAAGGCACCCTTATGCGTTTGCGTAGTTGTTTTTTGAAGGATCGCTGAACGTTTGTTGACAATCAATAGCTGGTATGCTTGTGCCAAATGTAACTAAGCAAAAATTAAAATATTTACCACAGTAGTTAAGAAAAATGTTGATGTTTACTATAAAGTCGTTTTGTTATACAAATGTGAATCTTAAGGTAAAGTAAGTCTTTCGATGAAAGACTTAGATTCTATCAACAGCAATGCTTACAGCTGTTTAAAAGGTACTAAATTCATTGTAAGTTATTTTAAATATAACTCCCTGCATTGAGCATTTCAAACAACTTTCACTCTTTTCAACCAAAGTGCATTATTTATTGCACATACTTGCACCAAACATTCCAAAATGGACTCATGCCAAGATCTTATTTCCAAACGCGCACCCTTCTCAATCCGCTTTAATTGATACATCACTAAAACGACATTCTCACTTTCAAAAACCCGTAATACCTTTTTAAGAAACGATTACTCTTAAACCTAATCGCTCCTCAGAAGACCCTCTCAAAAATCCAAAGTCGAAAATGTGAGCCCCTCCATCATCGATTCGTTATGGTATGTTCATTAAAAAAAAAAAAAGTGGGCACCCTTTATCCAAAGATAGGGGTTAGTTTCTTTCCCTAACTCTTCCGAAAATACCAAAAATTAACATCTGCTCACAGACTTAAAATCCAAATCAGTGTCGTGATCCCACAAAGAATAGAGGTCATTGTTTAAATAGAAAGGATTTTCGAATCCACTCTATCCCTATCTGGGTACTTTTTTTTAACCCGTGGTAAGACACAAGTTCTTCGCACTTCCTTAGAGTAGGTCTTAAGAAGATTTAACATTAGCACCCTTTTTTTCTCTGCACTCGTAAAAAACTCACTCCTTTAAGATGTCAAAACTTAGTCCTTTTTGTTGACAAAATATTTACAACCAATACAACAAGGACAATTTAGATTGGAGTATGCCAATCCGACTTCCAGACGATGCATAACCCTCAAATTAGGTAATAAAAAAAGAAAACACAAAAAAGGATATCTTTAGAGAAAAAGGATAACCCACATGTGATCTTGAGATGAAAAATTCGAATGGAATCCTTTTGAATAAAAAATCACTTGAAGAAAGCCAAAGTTGGAAAACATTTGCATGGTGGTCAGTTTATCGTTATAAAATGTAGCTCTGAGTTCAAATATAAAAAAGGACGATTTTCTAAAAACGAATTTGAATTCCAGGACATTCACAGTGATTTGGTCAGTGCAGATATCGAGTCCTCTTTTGAATATACAAACTCAATGTGGACCATCTGCTCCCATCTACATCTTTAAATATATGAAAAAGGACACGTTTCGTCCCTTTTGCAGTACGTGATTGCCAAGCACCATATGCAGAATAACTGTAATGTGCTGGGGCTACATTCAAATGACCATTTGAATATTCGATGAATGTGTATATTTTTGAATTTCAAAGATTTTCACTCACTTTATGATTATTATTCATGTCCTTTTTCTGGGCCAAAGCAAGTGAGGTAGAGTGTTTAGATGGAAAAAGGATACGAATTTGCAAACGTAGTTTCACACCTTTTGAGCAGCAGGGATATGTACTTAATATTTGAATAAACCCAGAGTGATGATGAATGAATTCAGGGGTGGAATTGAAAATTAGTTTTTCATCTGCACACTCACACATCCTTGAGGGAAAGGATAACAAACACGAAATTCTAGTTCGATATGGCAAACATAGTCATCGATATTCAATGATTTATTTATGCATTCGTTTGGTATGTCAAAATGAAAATAAATATCCTTTCAGCACCCCACACTATCAAGGACACGCAGTCCGGTCGGAACTCATTCAAAGAGACCCGAGATCGATACATGAAAACTCACTTTCCCTCTAAAGTGCTTGTTGAGGTAAACGGAAGCATATGCATACAGCATAAATAAAAGAGTCCTTTTGAAGTATGCGAAATGTTTTCTTTGAATTTCACTCCTTTTCGTCCTGAATTAATTTTTTTTTTGCTTTGCTATTATTCGATTGTGGCAACCATTGGACTATGAAATTGACCAATTTCCATTGCAATATCACGAATGTCCTTAGAGGTTGGGAGTTTGTATATTTTCGTATGAATAATGTCCATTAGGCAGAAGGATTCAGGGGGTGACTATGTATATTCTTTTTTTGAAGTTTTGCATACATTTTTAATTTTACCATGTGATCTGCATAGGGAAATAGGGTTGCACGTGCAGAGGTTTTTACTTAAGCAGTCAAATTCAATAGGTTTTTTGTTTTCTTTTCAGTTTCCGATGATGGAGATAGTGTGGGCAACACAAGTGACCGTTGCCGGTCGCCTTTGAGTCCACAACGACGTCACCTAGAGGATGACAAGAACGAAGCTCTCAATCTTACCAGCGACAATTCTCGACACAGTGCATCACCTGCACCGACGATGGTGATGACGACGCCAACTTCATCCCTGCAGACTCCCAACCTACAAACAGCACTAATGCCAAATGCCTTGGGCTCCTTGATAATGCAAAACCCTCTTCTGGCCGGAGCTGGACTCAACACGATCTCGCCACAGGACTTCAATGCCTTTCAGCAGGCTCTGCAAGCTCAACAGGTTGCTCTGCAGCAGCAGTTTCAAAACTACATGGAACTCATTCGGAATGGCTCGATGGGAATGTCAAAGGACGATCCGGCAGTTGCAACTCAAATTGCAGCTGCCCAGTTTCTACTGCAAAATCGAGTTCAAGCTTTGACGCAAGCAGCTCAGCAGTTAGAAGCGCTGCAAAAGCAGCATAATCAACAGCAGCAGCAGCAGCATGAGGTCCAACAGCAACTTCCAAATATCCAAACAACCATATTGAAATCCCACATAGCATCAACCTCAACCCCAACACATGGCAGCCCATTGAACAGCCCTGCAAGTAGTCCTCTGCATCAGAATACACCAGTTGCTGCAGGTGGATATAGTTCGAGCAATCAAGTGACTCCACCGAACAGTGGAAGTCTGAAAGTTGGTGGGATTCTTACGCCCAGCACACCGAGTGGGGCTCCACAAACACCGCAAATGCCAAAGCATATGACGGTCAATCAGCAGCGGGCAGCTGGTGAACCCTCGCCCGAAGAGACCACTGACTTGGAAGAGCTGGAACATTTTGCAAAGACATTCAAACAGCGACGGATAAAATTGGGATTTACCCAGGGAGATGTTGGCCTAGCAATGGGTAAGCTGTACGGCAATGATTTCTCCCAGACGACTATATCACGGTTTGAAGCCCTAAATCTGAGCTTCAAGAATATGTGCAAGCTAAAGCCGCTGTTGCAGAAGTGGCTGGAGGATGCAGATCGGACTATTTCAAGCACTGGAGGGTGAGTATTACCTTTATTTTTATTTTTTGTGTGTATGTGTCGTTGAGAAGTTTCAATATTTTTTCGTCCTTTACAAGTGGAGTTTTGAGAATATCTTTTTATCTTTTTATAGTGTTTTCGATCCAGCTGCATTACAAACCACCATTACAACACCGGAAATAATGGGTCGCCGTCGCAAGAAGCGCACCTCCATTGAAACCTCTATCCGTGGTGCACTCGAAAAAGCATTCGTCCTTAATCCCAAGCCAACCAGCGAAGAGATTAGTCAGCTGGCCGATCGCCTTTGCATGGAAAAGGAAGTGGTTCGCGTGTGGTTCTGCAATCGCCGGCAAAAAGAGAAACGCATAAACCCATCAATGGACAGCCCGACGGGCGCCAATGGTGGCAGTGAGTCACCCTACATGATGATGCATTAGGCAATCAGTCCAGAATGGATGGCTGAATTTTTGTTGCAATCGAATGGAGAAGGATTGCTGTTTTTGGAATCCTTCTTTGACTATCTAAACCAATGTACAGGTGAGATACATATAGATTAATTAACAATTTTAATTATATTTAATCATCTCACAGCAAAAGCTATTTTTATTGAAAAATAAAAAAAAAATAGTACAAACATGGCTAATTTAAATTTTTTTTTTATTTTATTTACAGGTAACTAGATACACATCAAACCTAAAATATAGATTTTAAAGTAAACCCTCAAAAACTACTAACAATAAGCTAAATTATAAGTAAATGTAAATTAAAAATAAAAAAAAACTAGTAAGTATACTAAAAATATTTAAACAAAAAATAAAATCAGTGAATCTATTTAATTTTATAACATTTTTGGCTCATTTTCGGAGTAACCAAAAAAATTAAACCCAAGAGTAAAAACACTTTCTCTTAAGCCACAATGTTAGACATTTAAATTTAAACAAAGTTTAATAATAATAATATTTTTTTTTTTTATTTTTTTAACTAAAAATGTTATATTATTTTTTTTAGTTTCCGTATTATAATTTTTTTCTAAAAATAATTGTTGTGTCAAAAAAAAAAAACAATGTATAGATCAAGCTGATTAAATAAAGTAATTTATCTTTTTTAAGCATTAACATTAAATATTGTATAGTAATGAATACTGTGATAAAATAAAACGATTTGTAAACAAAATATACGAAAATAAATCGTAAATGGTGAAATTAATAAAATAAAGTCAAAACTTGAAAAAATAAAAAATGTTTTTTTGATTAACTTAGTAGAAATAGAATTTGAAAAAAGGTAAGTATTGTGAAAATTTAAAAAAAGGATGCGCAAAAATAAGACCTGAGACTTTATGGGAACGCAACTTAATTCCAGCAGAAATTTCATATTTACTAGAAATTCGAATATTTTTCCAGAATCTTTTGGATTCAAATCATCCTACTACTCCAGCTGAGCTAAGTGGTTGTTTCTTAACATTAAAAAAAAGGTATTTTGGTTCTCGTTGATTCTCACCAATTAGTGTAACTAAATGCATATGAAAAGAAAATTATAATCCATATCTGTGTTATTGAATAGTGGGAAATAAGCGGGATTTTGTTTTTCGGGATATTTCCAATCACAATTTTGGTAAACAGAATTTTTTGAAAAGAAATGCGTAAATATGTATTTTGATTTAAATGCTTTTGTTAAGCAAATATTAAAACAAATATCGGAATTTGAGAAACTCATTCAAACCGAACTTCCTTTCTAAAAATTTCTTTTCAGTTCATATTTGTAGGATCACGGTTGCCATCATCCACAAAAATTGAGATGAATTATGAACTTTTATATAAATTATGAAATTAAAAAATAAATGTAAGTCTTTTCGGTAGTAATAGGCTTTTTTGAAACGCTTTTATGGAAGGTGTCGTTATTCATTGACTAAATATTTTTCTCAAAAAACCCTTTAGATAAGATATTATTATATAATTTATTTAAACGAAGTTTTGACGTAAGCTATAAGTTCTGGTGTAAATCATATTCTGTGATAAGATATAGTTCCAGTCAACATTATAACAATTGTCGCTTAAAAAAGGAGATCAAGATCACGTTTTGGGATTATTTCAATAAGGGGTTTTCAACGTATAGAATTAAAAAAAAAAACAAAGTTAAATGTTTCTTAAAAATAATAAAAAAAAACATTTTTTGTTCAACGATCTTATACATAATTACCATTCAGTGTAATAAGCCCAGAACTTGAGTATAACTCTCACATAGGCAATGGGATGGATTACAAAACGGAGCGTTTACATTGATAGGTAATAAAACTGTCTCTATAACATTTGTCCCTCTCGAACATCGACGCAATGTTTCATGTCTTTCCTTATTTTATCGTTTATTTCATTGAGAATACTCATTCGAGATAGCCAGCTGCATTCCTCTCTTAAATACCTCACCCGTGATTCTCGTCTCGCAAGGAATGCTCACCAGTTCACCCTTGGGACCGATTTCGGACGTATCGTGAAATACCTATAGAGATTCTTTTATTGGCCGAACAACACGAATTTTGAATAGTTGACCCCGCAAGATTTTTCCTTCCTATTTCATTTAGGTCGCATTCACAACCAATGTAAATCGGCATCTCTCTAACTTAACAATGCTCGCGTAGTGCGTTTTGATTGTGCGCGCGTACATATCTAAAATAAATTGTACGACTGGATCGAACATAATAGCTCTTATGTGTGGTCACAGCGTCAAATAAAATTTGAAAAAGTACATAAAACAGTTTTTAGCGGAAAAATTTAAACGCCAGTTAATTTCTATAAAAATGTGAAACAGTGTAATTTTTTTTTAAAGTGTAGGAACGGTTTTTAAATAAAGAGGTTTTTATTTAACAACTTTTGTTAAAAAATAAAAAAAAAACTAATAAAAGAATGCAAACCTGAGCACAAAAATACCCTTCATTTAAAAACAAAATTTAAAAACAAATTTACTCACGCGTTTAATTATTAAAAATAAAAAAAGTTACTTCTTCCTGAATATCGGTTAATCAGTTAACGAGAAAGTCGAGCAAAAAAAAAAGGTCCTATGACCATAATTTTTTTTCACCAAATCTTAATGCTTACCAACAATAGCACACAGATTTTTTTCATAAAAATTCTTGGAGCCGTTTTCGAGAAAAATGAGCTTTTACATCACCGTTATATGACAGGTACCGTTAATATTTGGGGTAAAAAAAAACTATAATCGCAAGTAAAAAATAGAAAGTTGAAAAAAGGCTACTAAGTACTAGGTCGCACGCATTTGCTCTTATGTTCTTAAGAACTTTGACATGAAAAAGTATGTAATTTATGTGGAGGGATAATATAATATGAACTTATAAAACGTGTCAAAACCAGCATATTAGACAGTATCTAAAAAAACTAAACTCTTTCATCATATTCCTAAAGTAACAATTAATTTATTAGAAAACTTCTAAATATTTCGAAAATTGTAGGACTAAAAACAATTTTTGTTAAAATAAAGAACCATTTTCAATCAAGGTATTTTATTATTATTATTATATTATGTTTTAGTTAGTTTGCAAAAAAAATAAGTGATTAGTTTTTAAAATGTTAAAAAGTTTTAAAAGTTAAAAATAAATTACAATAAATATAATAAATAGAAAAAGTATAGTATAGATGTATCCTGAATAAAATTCAAATCACTTTAAATAAAGCAAAATCCGTTATATGAAAAGTATTATTAATATTCTTTTTTGGTTAAAAAGTTATTTATAAAAAGAAAGCGAATACTTAAAGCCATTTTTAAGAAAAAATAGTTTTACGTTAGTGAGTCTATAGCAGGTTTATTTTAAACCGTAAAATAAAAAAATCAAAAATCTCTTTTATGAATGCTAAAAGAACCATATTTTAATGTAATTACTTCTACACTTCTGAGGCTACGGATACAGATTGCTGTACACACAGATGGACAGACAGAAAGAATTTTTCAAGACCAGTTCGGAAAACTTGGTACTTAGCACCTGGAGAATGAATGTCTTTAAATCTGACCCTATCCCTCATTTAAAACCTAAAAATAAATCTAGCTTATCCAACTCAAACTGGAGTAATTTCCCTATTTGTACTCCTCATACTCATAAGTTCACTACCAGAGGTTGCTTTCCCAGGAACTGACAAACAAGTGCCATGCTTCTGCATTTCACAAAACTTCCCTGTTGAACGTAAGTGTTTTCAACGTAAACTTCGAATCCGAATGATATCCTCTCACAAAAGACTCGTTGTCAAATAACACCTGAACCACACTTAATGACCCTAATTTAATTGACTCTCCAACTATCAATCATATCCTGGCATCTTCTAAAAATTCAAACTTTTCTCCATCAAATTGTTCCATCCAAAAAGAAGGACTTCTGACTGACCCTATAGTACTGAAGAATATCCTTACCCGCTTTCATGAGAAATTCAACATTTCCCTCAGGACTGATCAAACAGCGTATGGTTCTCACATCAGCTCCACGTCGTTATTGTACCTTCAAATTACACAAACTAATTTCAAAAACAACTGTCAGCCCCAAGGAACGATTTTTCACACGACCGATTGCAAAAACGGTGAGCTACGTCCATAGGTTTATATGTATACGCGCGCATGGCCAAGTGACTAAACGGCCGATTCGGTAATCTGTAACCAGTCACCGCATAGTTTCACGTTACGGACCCGTGAATTGGCCTCCAAAATTGTGTGAGTTAACGCCGCTTGACTATTTTCTGTGGGGAAATGCGAAGTCACAAGTCAACGCCAAAAAGCCCGAAACGATTGACCACTTGGAGGACAACATTCCCGATCTACGGCCACAAATGTTGGGAAAAGTCATCGAAAATTTGACCTCCACATTAAACTAAGTCCGAGCCAGCCGTGGCGGTCATAAGCCAAAAGTCATATTTAAATTATAATGCCATAAGATTATCTTTATAATAAAGTAATTTTTATGTCAATTTAAAAAAATCATCTCTGTTTTATACCATTTCGAGGTTGTATACCTCTAAAAAAAAAACACAATTTACTATGACATAATACATTTTTCTTATTATTCATTCACAAGACCGTTTACGACCAATCTTTTTGTTGGCCCTTTGGGTTATTAAAGTAACCTGGCCTGGACTTAAGGTAAGTAAACTTATATCTGATTCTTCATGACATAAAACAATAATTTCTCTTCCTGCCACTATCTTATTCGTATGCAAAAGAACAAGTTATGCACTTTCCTCTGATTAATTGAAGACTTGCATGCTGTCAAAGCATTTAATTAATAACGAAACTATTTTAAATGCTACAAAGTATCTTTTTGCTCCACAACACAACATACAACAATCTTTTATTCTGAAGCACTGCCTTCTATTGTATTCTGCGGATTGCAGTACATCGTGTTCATGTGCTTCTTTCTTAGCCAACTTTATCGCAGTTTTGAAATCAATTCAACAAAACACAAAACTGCAATCGCAATGACACAATGAAAAGCATAATCTATCCATTGTTAGTGTGGCCAAAATTATGCTTTCTTATGTGCTATTAAAAAAAGTCTTACACATTAATAAATTTGAAATAAAATTTCTTTATATTTCAAGCGATAAATGATATGTTTGACGCAACTTTTTAACGCAATAAGGTAAATCAAAACCTCGATTATTGGAATCACTTTGTGACTATAGATAAATATATTAATTATAAATACATAAAAAAAAATCATTAATTAAAAAAATACTCTGCTGGTCACCCTATTTGCTTTATAACCTTCAAAAACAAATGGCGCCTTCATTTTTCAGCCAGCCACGTCACCATAATTAATCCGTCTTCACTGCTAGAACGCACACTTACAGAACTCCTTCTTAGCATACTGAATATGATAGCCACTTGCGGATGCATCTCTGAACTTGACAAGTGTGACGAATGAGACAGGGGCTTAGCGCTTTCATCTGAAGCCGAGGGTGGAAATTAACCCGAAGCGACTAAGCACAAACCAGCCGCTCCATAGCGTAGTGCAAATACAAACCCAACAACAACAATTAAGGAACAATCAGACAAAACTTAAAAAACACACTTCCATGGAGAAATTAAAACGACACCGCAATTCAAATAAAAATTAATAACGAAACATGCAAAATTGAAATTAATTCATGGAATTTTTCTGCGGGAGGGTTGGCAGGCAGGAAGCAATTCCAGAGCCAATGCAAAAGCCATAAGACTGAAAACGGAGATACTGGCTCAAAGCCCCCCAGACTATGAGCAATTAAAACCACCAGAGTGGATGATTCAAGACGGAAAACGTAATAAGGAGATTGGCATCTAGCTAAGTAGGTATATATGAATAAAAGTATCTTTATACATCAGTTGCTCGAATTCAAATTTATATTTATCATCATGTGTGCTAAGCAGTCATGAAGATGCAGTCCGATAGATGGCATTGGGGGCGCACTATTTGATATTTCCTTAATGCATATTCAGTGCGGAGTTACCAATGCACTGCCACAGGTGTAATGCACTTATGGTGCAATGGAAATGTTCAAGAAGTGTCAGTTGGAGTTGGAAAATTTTGAAAAATGGAAAAATAAAATAAAATAAATGATTCCAGAGGCCTCTGGTGCGTTTTCAACACAATTTCAATTAAGAAAGGATTAAAATAAATTCTTTGCAATTAGCAGAGTTGTAAAAAGCGATAACCATAGATATACGGCATACAGTTTATGGGTTTTTAAGTAATGATACTTCACCAAACAGTGTTTTTTTAATCATCACGCATAGGTTGTCTAGAGATTTAGATGATTAGAGACTTTAATTAAATTTTTGTTTAAAAATGCAAATAAATTTGGCAAGAAAATAAGTGCGGTGTCATTGTTTAAAAATAGAAAATAGCAAGTGCAAGTCGTTTTCAAAATAAGACGGTCCATTTTTGTTTTATTTTTTTTAATTAGCATTTCATAATGATTGCTTCTTGAAAAAAATTTTAAACGAAAAAAAGGAGATTTCCAAGTTTTTTAGAGCTTGACTCGTCTGCATCCTCAATCATACCAGAGAAAATTAAGTTGAGAGGCGTATTCCCAATGGAGGACATCCGCTCCTTAGTCTACAGCACAGTTGAGTATCCTCCGATTGACAAGTTTTTGGGATTGGCCGGTTCTGCGGTTGCATAGACACTGCTTTTTGACCAATGAACGAAGATCATTAGACTGCATCTTCTAGGTGTCAAAATCGTCGATCCATTCAGTGAGTTCATATTTGACAATTCGGACTTCAATTTTAATACTTTGGATGACACGACACATTCAACGTAATGGGCTGAATCATGGCTAAGAACTTCCGCGAACCTTAAGTCCCCCCGAATCTGATGAGTTGAATACTTTTAATTACATACATTTTTCCACGAATTGGGGGGGGGGAGGGGAGTTAATCGATCCAAAAAGTCGAAAGTTGGTGACTTTAAACAGAAACTATAATTACAGCAATATCTTTCATCATAATTCAGGTATCGCATAACAAATTAAATAAGTTGGGATTCTGTACTTTTTACCATTTTTAAGCAACATTTTTTATTAAAATGACCTATTTTTCAAAGCGTTATATTTCGGTAGCGAATCACCATACAAACATGTTTAAATGGTCAAAAATGTTGAAAACTTATCGTTCTTAAAAAATATATGAGTTACTCTTGTCGTACAACATAGGGAAATAAATTGCACTACTGGATCACACATATTTGCTCATATGTGCGGTCATATCGTCGAATAAAATTTAAAAAAATAAGTAACATTAACGTAGAAAAATATCACATCTGAACTTAAAAAAAAATGTCAAAACCACAACACTTAACGGTTTTTAGTAAGAATTAATTTGGCTACCTAGATCTTTTCAAATCTAAAATTTGACAGAAGCGCCCAAAGAGCCGTTACCGAAAAAGTCAAAAATTAAAAAAAAAACATTATTATAAACCATTTCCTCTTAATTTGGTTCTGATCCATTGATAGCTAATACCAAAAAAAATTCTTAAAAAATTTCATAAAAATCGTTGGAGCCGTTTTCGAGAAATTTCCCCTCTGGGGAATGCCAAAAGAATCACACACACCAAATTTGAAGATAGTCGCTTAAGCCATTTGCAGTTCGTTATACATACTAACAGACAGACAGATATTTTTTGCCACTAACTTTTTTAGACTTCTCTATGATCGTAATGTCATGTTTGATTGTTATCGCATTTTTTTTCATGAATCCTAAACTTGCCTTGTAGTCCCAATAATCGCAAGTAAAATAAATTGCACGACTGGATCGCACGTACTTGCTCTTATGTGCGGTCACAGCATCGAATAAAAATTAGAAATTTTTAAGTGAAGTTCATAGTTTTTATTTGATTTTTCAGACTTTTGATTGATCTTTGATTTGAAGTACGTAAAATATATAATATATAATATATATAATAATATATAATACAAACAAAAATATTCGAAAAGTTTTTAATGTTAAATTAAATTATGTTGAATTTGATTGTAATCGGGTACCCAGTTCTCGAGAAAGACGAAGAACAAAAATTGTCTTATGGGAGGTACCGTTTTTAGCCCACCAAATTAATTTTGTGTTCTGCCAAAATATATACCACACTTACAAAAGTACACTGATTTTTTTTTCATACAAATTTTTCGAGCCATTTTCGAGAAAAATAAGTTTTTACTTAACGGTTATATGACAGGTACAGTTAATATTTGAGCAAAAAAAAATTAAGAAATGTCCTCTGTGGAATGGCAAGAGAACCTTAAGTTCTAAAATTGAAGGCGGTCGATTAGGCTGCCGTTCAAAATACATACCTCTATCATCGTAATGTCATGTTTGATTGTTATCTCAAAATTTTTTAATCTGCGCGAATACATAACTTGCATTATAGTACCTATAATCGAAAGTAAAAAATATTAACGTCAAACTAGAGAAATCTAACATTTTGCAGTTTCCCCCCTGCTCTACTTTCTAAACAGGGTCCACAAGGTTCAAAGCTTGAACAAAATGTTAATTAACCAGCCCTTATTAGCATTACAAAGTTTTAATAACTTGTGCTGCTTTCGTTTCAATTTAATATGAAGCAAGGTACATAAGCTGATGAGAATCAACAAGAACGAAGATGTTTACTATGTGGCTATGATTGCAATGAAAGCACATAATTACAACATTTACAACAACAATCACACAGCATTTAGTTGCTCTAACGGGTCGATTCTAAACTAGTAGAAGTAGTTGTAGTAGTAGTAGTAGTAGTAGTAGAATAGAAAACATTGGTATTCTCTTATGTCAACTCGGTGAACTCCAAACGCGGATCAGTAAAGTAAAGCATTGAAGTGGGAAGATTAAGATTATATTCTGTGATTCTAATATTAAGAATTGGTATTTGAAATGAAGTTGTCCTCGTTAACATACGATTTTTCCATATCTGATGCTAAAAACAAAAATTAAATTGCGAAAAATGTTTTTCGTAAAATAAAAGACCATGATTTTGCAGTAAGAACGAAAAAATCGCTTAATGTAAACCGTGGATTACTTCATGATGAAGTTTTTTACTACACTGAAATACCTACTTCTGACGGCGACGCTTAACTTTCACTATAGTAGTGTTATTATATTGAATGCTTCCTTGATGTTTTTATTCTTATGATTTAAGACTCTGATTTATCATATGTCAAAAGTCAAATGATACTTAGCTTACTATAAAAGTTGTCATTTACGTCGCCTCTCTAATTTTTCCATGAAAAGAAGTAAGTCACTTGAAACGGTGCTAGAATCAATGCAAAGAATAAAGCCCTAACTCCGGTCATAGTGGCCCCATTTGAACCGTCTTTTCTGTTGTGGAGCTTTGACATTATTTCGAAAGATTCGTGACAACAAGAAACAGCTAAAGATTTTCTTATTGAACTATGTTTAGTGTCAAGTGAAATACAAAAATGTGATGACATCCATTCAAAATAATATTAATACATCAAACGCTTGATATAGTCTGATCTAGCTAAGCTTACTTAACCACCATACAACATGCGTGGGTAAACATATTAAGTACATGCTTATTAGCATAGTTATCTCTAGAACTCATTTAAATAACCTAACTCATCCAAGAGCACCATTTACATGGGCAAACAAAAAACCATCAAATTATGAATTTGTTCAGTAACGATCATGACAACGAACCGGAACTAAGTAGTAGGTAGCTGACTAGCTGTACACCATACCTTGTTGCTAATGACCTGGTAATGCTATACCACTTCATCAACAAGAACATAGTGTCTTTACCCATCTTGATTAATTGAATTTAACGGTCGTGAGAATGGATCAGATTCTCAAATTTTGTGGTTTGCGCATGCGCGAACACCAAGTTGACACAAGGAGTTTATGAATTTCCTTTGACATCTTTTCCTCAATCAGTGTGAATCAAATCTAACTTTTGGCTATGTGAGACATTCTTTAGATAAACCTGCTCCACACTTTGAAGTTCTAAAGAAGCCCAGCCTTCCATACAAGTCTTTCCACTCGGCTGGATTTCCATATAAGAGAGTTCGTTGCGTCGAGTTTTCCTGTTAGCGCACACAGTTCACGGTATAATGAGGTAAAATGGTAATTTTTCTTATTAAAACTTTTCACAATTACACGCATTAGATACATAACTACAACGGTGGTGAAAATGTAATTAATTTTTTTTTTGCTGGAAACTCGTGCTGCCGAAGATGAAAATTAAGGAAACACATCGCAGAGGATGGTTTACAAATGGTTTGGTGTGTTAAAATGTTGTTAGGTGCAAGTTGGAAGTGTGTTAGGTGCATTCCAGATCGGATTCATGGTGGTTCTAGGGAAATTTGGCCATGATGGTGAAGGGGTACCAGATTGCTTTTTTAACTCATTAACTTAACGAGTAAATAAAGTTGATGTGTAAGTAATATCTTATTTCTGAATGTGATTTAAGAGGAGAATAAGGGGTAGAATCGGATAAAGTGATATATGATAAGAGATTGTCACAATCAAAAAATTTAGGGGTGGAACCGGCTAAGGTGATTGTGACAGTCACACTTATGATAGTCACATGTGATCACATTAAATTTTCAGTCTGAGTAAAGTGATCACCAGGAAAATAACAAATTCTGGCATCATCTTACGCAGACTGAATTTTGTGGTTGTGACAATCATTTATCATACATCACCTTAGCCGATAGCACCCAAGGTCTTTGAAAACCAAAAAAAAAGAGATTTTTTGCTTAAGACATTGTTGTTTTTCAATCTACTATAGACATCCTTTGAGTAAACCTCAACAGAAATTTAATTAACATTTGAAAGAATTTGTCGAGACATAGTATAAAAGAAGCTATAGTTAGTGCTTTGAAAAGAAATCCGGAAAGGTGAGTGAGTGAGGCGAAAAAACCGTTATCGAGACAAAAGTTTCATACGCAAAACAAGTAAAAAGTAAAAAGCTTACAAAGGCTATCAAAGGAACATAGTAGTAGATTTGCAGTCAATGCTGAAAATACGGAAAAACATCGCTTACAAGATCTTTTCTGGTGTAATTAGTTAGCGCTTAAGGCCATTCGCATTCGTCAAGAACCTGATAAGTTATTATCAGTGCGGTTTTAGGACAGGAAATATTTACATTACTTCAGATCTTGAAAAAACCCAGGAACTTGGAATCTATACCCACAATTTTCTTAATCGATTTCGACACCGCTTAAGGTTGCTTTGAGAGAGAGAGAAACTCTCCGGGTGATTTGTTGGTCCCGTAAGCATAAGTCATAAGGGGAGAAGGAGGTACAAAGAGGAACTGCATGGGCTGTACAGTTACGCAGACATAGCCCAAAAGGTAAAAGTCCAACGTCTCACATGATTGTATTATATAGATCGGATTTACGTCTCCGGCTCGTAAGATCTTCGATTCTATAACGAAGAGACGGTACAGTAAAGGCAGGCGAAACTTAGATGGGGCGCACGCAATTGGAAGAGCAACTAAACCAACTTCACATATAAAACTGGAAGCAGTTAGATAGGGACCGCGCTGGGTAGAAAATTTTGTTGGTTGAGGCCTAGGTCCACCCGGGTTTGTGCGCCACTTAAGGTAAGATAAGGCTTAAGGTTCTCTAATGGAAAAGTTTCAGTTGTTTGAGATACAGTATCCGTGTTTTTTTGGAAAAGCTATCCGCAATGGATTCGATTTTTACACATACCTTCTACAAATACAACATCCCACTACCCATTAAAGCAGAAAATGAATTCAGCTGCGGATAGATTTCATATTTTGTTTTGTAAATTGTCCATTCTACTTATCTCAAAAAATAATTTCTGTACCTACTATCGCGCTCTTGTTGTTTATGTTTTCTAAATAATAATAAATAAATGAAAGATTAAAAATTAAAAAAATCTGTATATTTAGTTTTAATTTTTACTCTCAACATATATTTTTGATTTGCGACGGGTTTCGAAAACTTAGTTTTCATCATCAGGCGCGGATTTAATATACTTTATAATATATTAAATCCTGATGATGAAAACTAAGTTTTCGAATAGCGTCGCAAATCAAAAATCTTAGTTGTGAATAAAATTAAAATATAAAGATTTTTTTTAATTTTTAATTTTTCATTAATTTATTATTATTTATTATAACTCAACTTGGAGACCAGTTTGATTGTCAAGTGGGTCAAATTTTAAATAAAAAAAAACCAGGCGGCTGCGGATCCGTTTTTATTGTGGAAATCCAACTGCACTACGAATAGCTTTCCCAAAAAAACACGAGTAGTGTCTTGAGGAATGCCCAGTTCATCACAGAACACCAGATTCGGAATACATAAAATACTATCCCACAACAATTCCTATACAACAGGACTTACATAAACAGGATATGCATATAACTCCTCACTTAAGTTGATTCAAACGCTTTGGGACTCACCAACCCCAACATGAATATTTCGAGAGAAAGCGTTTCTATATTTTTCCAATAGAGGGCTGATACAAGATAGATCAGTGATTCCGTTGATCTACCACGTTGGCCGTAATACTGTGGCTTCCTTACAACCGTGACATTGTCACAGGGAGCGGAACTTTACAGTCTGCATTTAAGTAGAGCAGTGCACGATTGGGACCAGATTGAATTAATTGATAACGTCAAATAGCTTTGGTGACCTAGTTTTAGCTGTTTTTTAAGATTTTGTTAGTTTGTTGTATGTTGTTAAGATTGTTGTATAAGATATATATAATAATACGTTAAGGGCTGCTACTAAAACATACATTTTAAGAGGGTTTTGTATATTGAAACACTTAGTTAAGAAGAACCAATACTGATTACTCATTCTTTTCTTTCTAAGCTCAGTTTTTTTTTTATAAAAGAAGTTTGAGAAGTACTTATTCAATTAAGGACTTTGAAATTTTTTTTCGAAAACTAACTCAAATGAACCAATATTTTCAAAATTTAAATTTGAAAAATATCTTAATTGTGCCGAAAACATCCTCGACCGAATGAGTTGTAATATAGTTTTAACAATTGATGTCTTCCTTTTTCCCACCTCCGTGTAAAATGTTAAATTAGTTTTCCAAAAAAGGCCAGTTGGCATTATGAGCCTTTGTTCCTGTTTTTAATATAAAAACACAATTTACACACACCGTTGGTTTTTCAATTCACTTAAATTGCTTTACTATAGACTGAGGAGAATCGAGCGCCACAAATCAATACCAAACATATGCATTATCCTGTCATCCTTCCAAAGAAAAATCATTCTACCCAATCGGTTAGGGCTTTATTCTGACTTCCGGGACGAATTTATTGCATCATTTTCGCTGTGCGTCTCTATTAGCACCATCGAGGCTCGTGCCGTATGTCTCTCCGCCAAACTAACAACAAAAATTGCTATATTGCTCTTTAAAATCGCTCTCGCCCCCTCTTCCTGTATGTTTTTCATTTGCAATAAATTTAAATGTCCACTATCGATGCCTTTGTCTAAAAGAGCGCGGTTTGACTTCGGGTCAAGAGCGTGCCAAAAGTGCAGAGGAAATTTTGTACAATGAGTCCAGGAACAACAAAAAAAAAGAAGGTCACTCAAAAACACTGAACAACGGCCATTAGTCGACGCCTACACCCTGCACACACTACCGTTGAATGCCAATAAATCACTTGGTCACTTTCAACTATTTCCATTGTATGGGCACAAGGACTCAAAGGATGCCCAACAAAAACACTTTTTCAAAAATGTTCAAAACAAAATTTCCATGAAACAAAACGCAGATGAATCCCAAACACAGAGTCTACCATCATCGACGATGAGAACAACTGCCGATATCCTGGTATCTATACGGTTGGTCCTGGAACACCTGGTGGATGGTGAAGTAGTTGTATGGAAAAAGCAAAACTATTGACAACCATCAGCCCGATGTGAGGGTGGATATGGAAAACAATTACTTTATCATAGAAACGAGGAGACGAGTAGAAAAGTGTCCTCATTTCGCTCCTCACCCACATTATTTAATGTCGTTCTACTGCGATTTTTCAACGGCTTCTCTAGCTGGCGAGGGTAATTTTCCTTCTCATTACCCATTTTTGTGCTCACAATCGTACACACGCAAACGCTGCTGCTCGGACTCGAAGTCCTTTCCCTGGTATTATATTTGTTCAGTGAATGAATTCCTTGGGAACCCACCCAGTTCGTTCGTCCAATGTCCGCAATTTAGTCCGGCATAATGCCATGTAAATTTATGTCCATTCGACGGACTTTCTGTTCAGATTCAACCACCCCCAACCAAGGATATGGGAATGGAAATTGGAATCCTACCTGCTGGACCAAGCTATGTTGTTTGTGTGCGTGTGTGTGTAGACTGCCCGGAAATGGCATTTTTCGAATAATGTGACTATGAATATTTATGGATTGTGATTTTGCGTATATACTTTATCTGGTATAGAAATGGTCGGTTGTCCTTGTGCAATTTGCTTATCCCAAGAGGTGCAGGAATTGTTTGAACAATAATACACATGGAAACCAATTTTGCAGCCTAATCCAATGGCTAAGGCTAGTTTTTGTATTATAGTCTAAAAATAATGGCTTTCAATACGCAAACAGAAATGGGATTACATGAGGGTTATTTACATGAATTTCGGAATTGGATTCTGTCATTTGGGAAATTATGGCCAAAGTATTCAGCGCCTGTAGCAATGTGAACAAATAGGAACTCTGCGAAGTACCTCTCCAGGCTACAACCTTTAGGAAAATTCCAAAATGTTTTAAGAACTCTTAGAAAGGCAGGTTTTATTTGACCAATCAAGGTATTTTCTGTGTTCTGGAAAATGTTTGAACGCATAATAATTCTTCGGTCTTCTATGTATTAAATCTGCCTCCAAATGCTTTTCTGACGCCAGCTTCTAATATTCTCCAATGAATGAATTCTCGCTGCCATTTCAATTGCTTAGTGACTGCATGTATTGTATATATTAAAATAAAAAAAATTATTTTTTTTTCGAAAATTCTTTCATTTTTTTTATTAGTTTAAATAAAAATAAAAATAAAATAAAATAATATATAAATAAAAAACAATAAAAATAAAAATTAAATATTGAAATTCGTTCACCCAGTTTTTTTAAAAAGTCATTTTTTTGAAAAACGTTTCGAAAAAATATTTTAAATCTTTTATTCTAGCTGAAAGATGTATTGTTGTAAAAAAAATAGCACCCTGAAAGTTTTATCAAAATCGTTAGAGCCGTGTTTGAGAAAATCAAACTTTTTGTATAGCAGGTACCGTTTTTTTCGACCTAGAACAAAAATGAAAAACACTTCCGAGATACTACCAAATAAATACTAAATACCAAATTTGAAACTAATCGGGCCATCCGTTTAGGCTGTAGACGTGCGAACAGGCAGACAGACAGACAGACAGACGGACGGAATTTGAGGACCCACTTTTTTCGACTTCTCTGTCATCGTTTTGTCATGTTTGATTATTAGAATTCTTTTTTTTGTACGAAACTATAACTTGCCTTATAGTAACTATAATCGCAAGTAAAAAAAGTGTCAAAACCACAACACAGATGATGGCGTGAACTTTGCAATGTTTGGATACCTTCTTCGCTGACAAGTTAACCCAAAAAAACTTGCAGATGAAGACTCGAATGTGCATTTGGAAGGATTTATGGTAAGCTGATATTCTCAAAAACGCTGGAATATCAGTCTTAAATTTCCTCGATGCTCTTCAGCTGAGTTTGATGCGATAAGGAAGCCATCGATGTATGGGTCATCAACATGGTCTTAGCCAATAGGTTTGTTTTAGTGATATCTTCATATTCTTTCAATAAATCCTAAACGAAAGATGATGGATTTATTGTTTGAATATTAATGGCATTTGATGAAATTGTTGCACCAAAAGCATGTGTTTGAAGACTTGTTTTCCGATCGATTAGTTTCTTTGTTTTTAACGTCAACCAAAAGATCGACAAATGACAGGAAATCATTGAGCAATGCAAAAGGCCTGGAAAAGTTTCTGCGAAGACCAAGGTTGAGTGACATCAATAAATTGATTGTCTGTTCCGTTTGTCTATATTGGTGGTTGGAATGACTGAAATTTTGGCTCCAGTGTCTATGAGAAAACATTTGTTTGAAGGTTTCTCATTGACATAAAAGCGACTTATGGTGTCGGCGGGCTGGCTTGTCGCTGATTGCTGTCCGCAAATTACAATGACAAGGTTCTTGACACTTCCCAGCCTTTTTACCATACCATCGGTGGTAGTAGCAGATATTTGAATTTCTAGGTGTCGATCCCTTTTTGAAGGAATTACTCGAACGTGAAGAACTTCGGCTTCTAGGAACATGAAGTTGTTTAATTTTGGAGACCAGCAATCTGATTTTGTAATTCAGAAATGGCAGCAACACTGAACTATAGCGACGTTGAGACTGAAGCAACATTTGAAGTAGGATATAAATCAGAGATTTTGTCTGCCATTTCTGCCAAGGTTTTGAAGTCTTGATTTACACTACACGTAAAGGTTGACAGGCTCGAGTTTGCAGTTGCTTCATCCATAAGGTTCTAAGCATGTCTTCCGACGCGAATTCGCTCATCTTTGAAATCAGCTGAGATGGTCGTCTTCCATTGAAAGTGATGCCAATGGGACGGGTTTTCAGTATCTTCTGTCCCGATTCTTGGAATGCTAACAGAATTCGAGTATTCAGGCTATTATATTTTTGTGTGGCAGGAGGGCTGGAAACCACATCTCGGACTTCGGTCAGCACATCCGCTTCTAGGTTTCCAAATAAAGTGTAATACTTTGTGGTATCCGAAGTTATTCCACTGTTATGGAACTGAGCCTCAAGCTAGAGGAACCACAGGTCAGAGCTCCGATTCCAAAATAGCGGCACTCTTATAGCAACCTTGGCAATTACTCTTTCTGCGACAAGTGCCGATATAATTAGCCATCTCAAAAGCCATTATACTCGATGAAAATGGAACCCATCGCGTTCGCTATCCGGAGGGAAATAGGCGTGGGATAATTAGTTATTTAAGAAATAATTGCACCATTTAGAAGACTTAGAAGTGGACTAAAATATTGAATTAGTCTAAATCCTAAATAAGATTGATTTATCAACAAAGCGATTCAGATAACAATTCCAATATTTCGTATTTTAATATTTTTTTTTTTTCAAAATTTAATAACCAGCTCGTTGCATGTTAAACTTAATTTACAGTCAATGTAATTCATAACCACAATATCCATGCTTGAATACACATTGAATTTTGAATAATTTATTCGGTCAGTATTATCTGTGAGTGTATGACTAATTGAAATTAATTATTCGTATCCTTTTTTTGAATAACATATCAACCAGGGAAAGTGCTAGCAATCGCTGGTCATTTTTTCTTCACAACCCGAAGTGTTGACTTGGGGAGGCAATACTGTTTATGTTCAACAATTTCCAGCGCAAACTTATCGACAGTTTGACAGTCACGCGAAACCACAAGTTACCGCATAAACAGTAATCGTAATCGAAATTATGGAACGATTATTGGTAAATTATTCTTTCAGTTTTTCTGAAATATTAATTTGTTTCGAGGAAAATCTACATTCACATGTGTTGATGTGTTGTGTTAGGTCGATTTCACGTGGAAATCAGGTGTTCAAAAATATGTGGGAATGACTTTTTGAGTGTCAGTGAGTGTTGGACTAAAAAGGTCAGCAAAAGAAAGTTGGGTTTGATTTATGCTGCTTCTAAAATGATTGATTATTAGGTTTGCATTAGTTAGTTCCTAATATCAATGGTAATGACTAGCTTAAACAACTCATCATGATGATAACTACTTCGTCATAACCATATTGTTAAAAGTTGCTTCTAATTTTTGCATTATTAGGTCCCGTGATATTTTTTCTACGTGTTTGAAAAAAAAAATTGTCGACCAGGTATTTAAAATAACGGTCAAGAAAGTGTTTTCGGACACAAAAGTTTAGACGGAAATGGAAATCTTTGAAAGAAAATTTTATAGGTCATTTGAAGAAGCTAAAATTCAATCCACCTGTATGACAACAACGAATTTAGCAGAAATCATAATTTTCGGAAGAAGGGATATTAAATTCTCACAATCAGTTAGGGTAAAGTCGGGTGATATGGCACCCTTTCAATATCTCCTTCTTCTTTTGAAAACAAAGTTAATTATATATAATTCAATTTTACGAACGCTCTTGACGTATCCATTTGAAATCGCCATAGCCCGCGTGAGTTACAATATTATAAGACCAGAGAAAAAAAAATGTGTGTATATCAAGCAAAAAGTGTTTGTGTGTATTAGTGAAGTTCGTGGAAATACAACATTGTTTGACACGTGTTTATTTCATATATATCAAAAAAAAAAACAATCTTGTTTGTTTGGTTTTCCTTACTGCTATAACTACGCTGACCAAATTTCTCCGAGCAAAAGCCGGGACATAAATCTGAAAACTGAAAAAAACATTATTTATTATTTGCTAAGAAATCAAACAAAAAAATCAATAGATGATCCTCCTGGCGTTGCTCGGGTACACTATCAATTTTCTATTTTTTACCATGTGATTTTTGATTTAATTTGTTCTTAAATTCAGAATTTCTTGAACAAAGTCTATGAAAAATTAACATAAACCACAACTTATCAAGGAGATCATTGCTGGTATTTTTTTTGCCAAACACAATTTCTGAGTTTTCAAATTATAGTTTAATTTTAGCTTTAACATACTTCTGAGAGTTTTACATTCAATTGTGTTTTTCTTTTGTCCAAATATTATTATTATGGAAAAAACTCTTTCGACTGGAGCATTTGAACCTGGCAGACTCAAGCCAAACTCATAATTTAATAAAAGATTTTTAATTTGTATACTTTTCTTCTAAAAATGCTCAAACATTTCTTTCCATTTAGCGGCCACAATTTGTTGTTTTGTTTTTGTTGTAATGTGTAAGGTTTAGAATAATTTTAGTTAAATAAATTCGTCAAACAAGTTGCAATCATTGTTAGTTGTATCTCTCGGCTTTTGGTTGACAAAAGTTAACGAAGATTCTATTTCTGGTTGGGTAAGAACGTTTCGGAGAACTTCCCAGCTAAAAACTTCAAGGTTTTTGAAACACCCAACTGATTTAAGTATTCGTAACACGTTTTGTAAAATTCATAAATATTTGCCTAACAGTCCTTTTGTCACTAACGTTGACACACCACACACAAGAATATTAAACGCAAAATACAATTATTGTGAATAAAAAAAAAAATCGAACGTTTTGTTTTTCGAATATGTATGTATATGGAAATATGGGACAAACCCGGGACAAAAAACTAAATACGGGACAGCTGTACGTTCGGGGTTTTCTCAAGAATTTGCCGGGACAGACGAGTTGTCCCGGGAAATACGGGACGGATGGTCACCATAGCTATAACTGAGCATGCATGTTTGTTCATGTTATTTGGAATAGCAGAAGCAAGGTCAAAGGGTGATATGGGACCTCAGAAACTCCGGAGATATGCCACCGGTGCCATTTCCCCCGCTCATACTTTATGATACTGTCTCTTTAATTTTTAACTAACAATTGACTTAATTTCAAAAATTCTTTTATTGTTACTTTGTTGCGTTGACAAATTTCTTTCAGGAATGCCGACAATTAATGAAAAAAAAAATTATTCGCAAATAGTGACAAATGGACACAAGATCAAGTCGCAGTAGCCATTGAAGCTGTTCATGCAAATAAAATGTCCTTAAAAGCAGTTTCAAAGCACTTTTTAACTTCTTTTACCACCTTTAAACGACGCCTTAAGAATCCAGAGGCTAAAAAGCTAAAAAACAACAAGAAAATGTTGTATGTAGATTTTTTTTAATTGTTTTTTTATGTTTGCAAAAAAAATATATTTATTTGACTATGAATTTAAAATATGTTTATATTTTTGTTTATCAACTAGTTTTATAATAAACTTATTTTGGTTTTAAATAAAAATCTTTTTCTATTTTGGAAATTATAAAGGAAAGATGCCATATCACCCGAATTTACCCTACCATTTAAAAAAATTTTAGAGTTAACATATGCGGCAAGTGTAATGCGTAACGAACAGCAGACTTGAACTATCTATTTTTAACTTTCATCAATTGGTCTACAAAAATCAATGAAGCTCTTGATCTCATGGTCCCAAAGAATGTTGAATACTAAGAAATAGAACAGTACACTGGCTTGGAAGGTCTTCAGACCTTACTGTTGTGCACTTTTTTGTATGAACAAGAATGAAATAACTTATTAATTACCAAAAATAGTAACTTTAAAAGATTGGACAGAGCGCATTCTTGAAGGGTAAATAAAAATCATATTAAAAATAAATATAAAATGTTTGCTTCTGACCCGGAGGTCGTCAATTCGATACTCAGGCTGAGAAGAATTTTTTCTGAACTCCTAGTGCAAGCTAGAGCCGTCCGTGAGTTTTAAGTGAGAAAATGATCACCTAATTCTCGATCTATTGCGTCGGAAAAAAATTATTTCCTATCTATTCTTCTAACTACTGTCGTACAACGTGATGTTGCATTCTAAAAAGGCTATGTGCCTTTTAGACAATTAGTTAAAATTATTTTTATTATTTTTATTTCCCCTGTCTATGGATTTTTAAAATTCGTTTGTTATCCTATATAATTGATATTTTGTTGAGTGGTTGCTTCTTGAACCCAATTTGTGTTCAGTAGTTTATCAGGAATAAGCCATTTTCTTATTAAATTGAAAGTACGTCTTGAGTTATAATTTCTCGAAAAACTAGGCCTTTTCTGGTGTAATAACGATATTTTGGCCAAGAAGATTTCTTTTAAATAAGAATTGTCCTGGTTTTGAAACCGCAATTACTTCTGTTACTTTCCATTTCCCCCTGTGGCTTCGGGACAAAAATAGTCCCACCTACGGATCTGCCTGCAGTAAGGTCCTACTAAAATATCTTCCCCTATAGGTACCGGGGTAGAATAAGCCTATGGAAAGGTAGGGCCTGCAGTAAGAGGTTGCTAAATCTCCTTCCCTGTGAAATGGGTGTACCAATAACTCTATGGCTCGGGTCGCGGGAAGTAGAAGTCTTTCAGACAAGTCTAGCTCTACACATGATCCAACTTTAACGGTATAATAACACAAAGCTGACTAAGCCGGGTGACAAGGAAGAATCCAGGTCTTCACCGCGATTGGCAGGATTCAGATTTGTTGCTTTTTAATGGTTGGTAGGCCAGCGAACATTATGGGATCGATCCACAAGTCTTTTTCCTCGGAAACCGGCGTGGCCTGACCTTTGCTTTAAGCAGGAACCAATAAGCCCAGCTGATTACGTGAGCCTAGCTCGGTAGCAGCTGCTTGTTAAAATTGTGGTTTCATGGTGGCTGTGTTTGGTCCAGAAAGAGAGTAGGCTTGGTTAAACCTTAGAGTAGAACTAACATTAACAAGTGGAGTTTCGTTGTACCTTCTTTAGGACTACACGAGCTAGGCGGGTAATGGTAAGGTTTCTAGTGTCCAGACTCAAGATTAGTCTCATGAACCATTGCTTTTTGAACGTATTATGGTATATTGGAAGGCTTCTATAAGAGCAAATCTTCGGATGCGGACTAGACAACCCATGGCTTACATAAATGTTGGATACCACGGGATATCAGGGAGCCCATCTGATTACGTGAGCTTAGCTCGGTAGCAGCTGCCTGGTAAAAGAGGATTGCCACCTAGGGGCTTCGTGTGGCTGGTGTTAACCCAAAGCGGGAGTAATAGAGGTATTGGAAACTGGCATCTTTCGCTGTCTTCGCAAAAAGAAGGTTGAGTGAAGCTAAGGTGATCTTACCAAAAGTACAGATAGCCCTCCCTCATAAGCAAGGCGAATATATAGGTATGCCAAAACATAGATATTGAATTGCTACTAGGGTGGTTTTGAGAAGCTACTCTATTGATATAACATCATATTAATATGGTGTTATAAGGTTAGAGTTGACTGTTGCACCACTCTGACAAAGAGTGACTGTGGGAACCACTCTAGGGATTAGGTCAAAGCTAATTTTGATTCTACTTAAGTAGGCTCACCGCCAGATTAAGGCTTAATAGCCAGGTGCTGGCGTAAAGCATAATTTCGACCTGTTACTTTCCATTTACGTGAAACGTATGCATACCCTAACAGAGCATGAATCAGATGTTGAACTTTAATAATTGCTTTGTTCGGTAGCTCTTTTGAAAATGCAGGTATTTATCAAGGAAAATTCTTTGGAAAACATTGAGGGAGACAGGAAAACAAGCTTCTTCCCAGTGTGAACTGCGATTCACAAATTAAAATCTTACGTCTAACTCAAGTAGTTCAAACATAATTCTCCACTTTGGATGTAAACATTGGCAAGATGGATAGCTATTAGAGGTAAACTTGTTCATTCATATTATGGGAGGGGCACGTTGGCCAAGCTTTTGAAGCCGATTTTTTTCTCGTTATCACTTCCTTGGCTTCATTATTCTACCATCATGTTCCCTTGTCGCAATGGTAGTGTCTTTTGGTAGTTCCTAGAAGAGATTTCACATACATTAGGAAGTTGGTTATAGAGATTCCCATAAGTTTTGTACTTTGCACTCCTCAAATGCCTAATAAAAATAGAGATAAATACTTGGAATTTTTCTTTGCTCAGATTGTACCACTTGATTCCTCTGGAAGCGTCTATTTGTTTGCTTGTCTTTCTCGTCTCCAAACAAAAAATCTGACAGCAGAAGTTGATATTGCTTACCGAGCGGGCGGACGCTTCTTTCGAAATCACTTTTCAATTCCTTACTTCCGGTTTTATGAAACTGCTGGTGGTAGTCCTTCTGAGTTTCATTTGCATCTCTGTTGTGTGTGATATGAAGGTGCCGTTGTTGTTTGATAAACATAATATTTAACTTCCTGTATAAGACCAAGTTACCTGCAAATTTTTAGGATGTCCTTGCCAGGAGGATTTCTATTTTTTTATCCCATACCAGCATGGCAGTCCTCATAGTCCTCGTCAAAACTTCCAACATGTGAATGTTATCCTGCGAGATGTTTATACGGTGGTTGTTGAAGTCTAACTTAAACGCAACTTTTGTCCGCTTGTGATACCCAATTTGGGGAGCATAAGCACACTTTTCTTTGCAGAGGCATCAAACGGTCTTCGAAATTGCTTGAACTTTGTTATGTAATTCCTCCGCAAGGATGTCTCAAGCCTTCGTATCGGTGTTCCCATTTCCATCGAAGGACTCCATTATTTTTCAAGTTCATAAAGAAACAGGCATAAATGAGGTATGTAACTATCGCCAAGGAAGTTAGTGTTATTGCCAACGATTTCAGCAAACAATTCAATAAAATTTGTAACTGAATCATTTACCTCAAACTAAATACCCTAGGGGTCCTATCGTCATTCATTTCGTGGCTGAACTCGTATTTTGAAAATCGCTTTTTCAAGTTATTTACATATTATCACTATCAATTCCTTAGCGTTCCCCAGGGATAAAGGTCCGTTACTATTTGTCTTGCCTACAAATAACGTTGGACATAACATCAAATATTCTGAATTTTCTATTTCTATATCTATAACTTATCTGATTCAAAAAGAGGATATCAACTTTGTATTCATATTGACCCGTTGATCTTCAAATCCGTGGGCTGAAAAACCGTGTAGGCTTACTGAAAATACTATTTGACACCTTTTTTAAGCCTGCCTAAGCAAACAATCTATTTGTACTTTGTAATGAAATGCACTTCACTTTTCTTAAAAAAATATTTTCCTTCAATCATTAATCTATTTCCACCTTTTTGCATCAAAGTCATTAGTTAAATTCATATTAAAAAAAAAAATATTTACATTGATGTCTTGCCAGGATTTTGTATACAAAAATAAAACTTTCTCAATCAATGATGCATTTCCAAGAAAAGACGTCAAAATTATATGCAAGAACCGACTGCAGTTCTTCCATGAACCCTTACGGTAAAAAAGATGATTAATCGCTCGAAGGAATGTCCATCGAATTTCCTTCACAACATAGTATAGGTTTGGGTATGTCATTGGGGAATTAATATTAAATTCCATAATTATACGCTTTATGCAGCAGAAGATCCTTTCAACTGCTGACAATGGTTGCTACTTTGAGATGCATTTACATTTTTGCTAATTCATGTGCTCAGATTCATAAGAATGAATACCCATTTCTATATACAGAATCCTGTGCGCGACGGCGGCGACTGTTCCCGCGGTCCGGTAAACAAGGAAATCCCTCAAAAGAGTCTCGGCTTGCAAACGATACACCAATTGTTGATTTATTATTGGCCAATTGGCAACCATCAATTAGTGGATTCAATGACAAAATGAAATACGATCAATGGCTGGATGGTACGGCTGGAAATTCGAAACCGTATTATTACGAAGTGGGGAGAGAGATGTTGAGATGGGATGGCGCGTTGGCGCGCGGTGAGTTGTGGGACGAAAAGATCGCCCTCGGGAAGGATTATTCATCAACAGAGTGGCTGTTTATTAGTTTCCCCTTAACAATCGGTGGAATGAAAAGATTTAATTGTTGCTTTTGCCCATTTTTACTTTGTTGTTGGTCCTGTTGGGTTAGTTCCATTTATTTAACATTTGCAGAATGGGGCATGATTTTTGAAAAAAAAACCGCATCAGGTGAATGCTTAAGTGGCGCTTAGTTTTTGGTTGATGGAGTCCTTGATTTTTGTTGTTTCAATTTTTCCTCCTTTATGGTAATTGGTTACTGGTGAGCTCGAATGTACATAATTACAGGTTATGGTATTCAAATAATCGCGACTGGCTTAGATGGTTATTGTATGGCTGAGGTTTTTTTTAAGAAGAGATCCTTTATTTTTTTGAATATGGCAATATGGCGCCGATATAATCGAAAGGCTTGACGATGTAAATCCCGCGACGGACTTATGTCGAAAGCGTCTAATTTGATGATAGCCTGGTCGGGTCATTTTAGGGAGAAAGCCTGAAAAGAACAATTGTGGATATGACAGTAGATATGTAATGCAAATAAAAATATTATTTTTTTCCGGCGTCATACAAATTCTTGTGGGTCGCCCAATGCTTTACCCAAAGCAACTTTAAATGGCGACTCTTATTGCAAACAAGTTCAAGACATACCCATCATCCACCACCATTAACTTGAGAATTCCTATGTAAATCTACCTCAAAATAGCTTCATACATACACCACAGTGTAACCAAGCCTCAACCGTCATTTCTTTGACAAGTGCAATCTGCAAAAAATCAAAATCAAAAAAAAATCTGAAAACTACCATCAGCAAACAAATGAAATGGATTCAATCAGTTCCATTGATATGTATGTATCCACCGGAGTTAATCCCACAGAAACAAGGATGAAGTCTGGCTTCTTTATCCACGAGAAGTGGGCATTGGGCAATCAACTGGCTGAGAGAACGCAGCTTACATAGTTATGCGATCACATTATGCGAATCGGTGCGTCTTCAAAGTGGACGGCACCTTTAGATGTTTTTGACTTGATGATGACGACTCCGTGTCGTCCGCTCCGCGGTCCATCATTCATCGTTCTTCAACATGGACGAAAAAACAACATTGGTGAGTCTTCTACGCACACAGATGCATCACCAGCTCCTAGCACTCAAAAACATTATAAAGAAAAACTCTTCAAAGTCAAATCAAAAGCCTTTGGACCAAGTCAGAGATTCTTTTCTTTCAGTTTTTTTTCTTCTGGATTTTTGTAGCTCTCTGGAGTTCTGGACGTTTTCTGGCTTTAAACTGTATGTGGCTATTGCGGCAGCCGGCGTGTTGAGGACATTGTTTTGTGCTACTGGAATTCATTGTTGTTGTTTGCCATCAATGTGTTACCTGTTTTGTTGTTGGCATTTGAGGTTTTGTTACCCTTTAAGCTGTTAAGCCATTACCAGACCAAGGGGGGCTGGTATTTCTTGTTCATTGATGCGATGATATGTGATCGAAAAGTGCTGCTTAATGCTGGTGGTTTCTATTTCTGTTAATGTTTCGAGTGCGGGCTTCATCTGGAATGTGGCATGAAAATCGTTACATGGGATGTAAAGATGACACCAGTTTGGATTATTTGTTGCAGTTTAATTGTTGATTAATTGTTTTTGTTTCTTCGGTTGTACGAGAAGAGTAGACCCTTGGCGTTTGTTGAATATTTTAAGTATATTTATACTGGAGGAATACGAAGGATGTCGTGATCCGGATTAATTTTCTTATACTTGTAAGCCACAAGCAAGAAAACCTTATGCGCTGTTTTTCTTCTTAAGATGCTCTGTTTTTTTTTTTAAAAGAATGTGTAAAAGATTGTCATCAGAAATGCCATCAGAACCTCTAGATTTCAGGCAAACATATGAATATTTATTGGATTGTGGCTAAAAACGAAATTACGATCATCTCTTGACCTCCAGAATGATAAAGAACCTTCTCTCTCTCTCTAGAACTCAAAGACCACCATCAACTTTTTTTCTAGAAGAATTTCTATAATGAAAATTTATTCCATAATTATGTTGAAAAAAATATCCCAGAGCACAAATTCTAGAGACGAAACATTTCAATAATCGCTTCAGGTTTTTTTAATTTAAAATACGAATAGTTTGTTTCTTAATGTGCGTGGTTGGCAACATTTTCCCGTTTACAAAATTCCTATTACAAAAAACCCGAAATACAGAACACGATTCTACAATATCTCGCGTAACGGAATACCATCGATTAAGTAGCTTTTTTATTAAAATTTTGACAGAGCTGCATAATTTTCTATTTACATGAATTTGGTTATACTAATTGATGAGAATCAACGAGAACAATTTTTTTTACTTTTTGTACATACATATATTTATTGAAGAAACTGCTGCTTCGCTGAGCTTTAGTTATGTTTATATATGTTGTTTAAACAAATCATGAGATTCAACAAGATTTAAGGTAAATTTAAGAATTGTTCTTAAAATTTAAATTTTTGGATATTAAGTTTCATTGAAATCGTGTATGATGGGAAGGGACTTCCAAAATATTGAAGTTTGAACGAAAACTTGACGTTCGGAGATCAAGTAAGAACGTATGGGTTTAAATGCTGGATTTTTAAAACACTGAAAAGATGCACCTGTTAAATTGGTATTCAGCTCAACATGATTGCATGATTTCAAAAGTGTAAGCTATAATCCAAATTTAAGAAGACTATCAAAAGAGTATTAATAATTGTTTTTGCATTATGAAGTAATTTTATTCCGTCTTTTCAGATTATAAAAAAACATATCGATTGACATTATCAAAGGCTATATGTTCAGATTCCATTGCTACTTCCAACTAACGTGCTAGTATGAACTCAGTTGGACTTCTTGGTTCCTGTTTAAAGTCTAGGTCAGGCCGCGCCAGTTTCTGAGGAAAAAGACTTGTGGATCGACCCCGTAAGGTACGCCAGTCCACGTAGGATCATGTGTAGAGCTAGACTTGACCTCGGAAGACTTCTACTTTCGGTGACATGAGCCATAGAATTATTCTTACACCCATTCTATAGGGTGGTGTGATTAGAGCTCCTATAAAGGAGGAGCTTTAGCAGCCTCTTCCTGCCGGTGCTACCCTTTAGATAGGCCTATTTTTCCCCCGTACTTATAAGGCAGGATATTTTAGCAGGCTCTTACTGCAGGCATATCCATTCTTGTCCCCGAACCCGCAGGGGAAATGGAAAGTAACAGAAGTAATTGCGGTTCCAAAACCACGTACAATTCTTATAGAAAAGATATCTTGCTGGCCAAAATATCGTTTTTAAACCAGTAAACGCCAAGTTCTTGGAGAAGTCATTGAAGAAGAAAAAATGGCTTATTAATGAACTCCTGATCACCAATTTGGTTTATGAAGCAACCACTCAACAAAAGATCAATTATATAGAATAACAAACGAAATTTAAAAATACCTCACCTCTATAGCCTAGTAGAAATCGACATTAAAATCGCAAAGCTTGATTATGTTCAGAATTTTTGGTATAATGTATAGGCCAGTTTAGGTAACAATATCATTGTATATACACTGCTTATAGTACTATCATGAAACATAATTTTTTAGTTCTGAATGAAGTCGCAATAAGGCGTGCTGAAATTGTCAATTGGTGTGAATAAAGAATAAGTACAGACAACAAAAGTGTATTAAATACTGGTAAAATATCGCTTAAGGTTCTCGTCTTCACCATTTAGAGTTAGTTTCGAATCAACCTGGAAGATAGCCAGACGAAAAATGACCACCATGACAATATCCAAGATATGGCTCCTAGAAAATGGTCCATTTTTATCGAAGATGGGCAATTTTTAATTTTTCTGCCTCCTGGATCAAAATATTAGCAAAATCGCCCCTCCCACAAATAATGTCATTACAAATAAAGTTGTAGCAAATTTTTTTTTCGTTTAAGCATACAAAAAATCTGTCAGACTAACAGTTCACTCACACCTCCGTGAAGATATCAGAACACGAGGGCTGTACACCGTTAGACGATTGCACCTGGCTAACTCCATTTGATGCTTTAGCAGCATTTTACTGCAGGTGCCAGGAATTCCTTCGGAAGTCTCATGCAAACTTGCATTCCCTAGTCTAAGGGGTTATTAGGATAAAAAATCTAATTTTTAAATTTTTTGTGTTGTTTTTGTACTAAAACTAGCTTAAGTACCAAATTTCAGCTTTCTAGGACATTAGGAAGTACCATAAGAATTTTGATGATCATCAGTGAGTCAGTGAGGAAATCAGGGTTTTTTAGATATCAATGAAATCTAGAGTAAGTATAAGAGCTATGCAATTAAATCTTTGTTATGTTTATTAAATCCGGTATTCACAACATATTTTGGTTTATCTGCTTATCGTATACAAACCCAAAAAAAAACAAAAACTTCCCAAACCGAAGTTATGAGGACTCAAAAAAACGACGAAGCGCTTCGAGAAAAGGTAGGTAGTGCCCTAGCTTGTTTTGGCTCGTCTTGGAGAGGGCACTAACGCGCCCCAGATATAAGTTGATTCAATAGTACAAGTTGTTGTTGACGAAGCGAATCTGGCCTAAAACAGATTTGAATCGGTCTAAAGAATTGCTGCCCCTCAAAAGATCTCGTAACAGTTGTCATACCAGGACATCGTTTTATTGCAAAGACACGCCGCTTTTTCTAGAGTATTTTCAAATGTCTTCTACATTTTCTTGGAAGAAGAAGTGAAGGATACAATTTCACATCTTCTTTGCAAATGTCCAGTTCCAGTTGAAAACAAACCATTCAAAGCCAACCATTTCAAAGCCAATATATTTTAATGGACTATTTTCGAGTCTAGAGCCCAGCTTTGTAGTTCGAAAGTGTTATATGCGAAGCTGCTATAATTATCGCTCAATTAAGCCGCTGTTGAAGATCGTGGAACGGTATTTAGGATAGCTGATTGACTGCAATCCAATTTACAAGAACCACAATGAAATAACATTCCTTAACTTATTTACTTATTTAGGGGGCGCTACAGTTCGGGACAAACTTGGGGCTCAATTAACATGCCTCTCCAGCCAGCTCGGTCTTTGGCTAGCTGCCTCCAGTTTCGCACTCAAAGTTGGTTGAGGTCGTCCTCCACTTGAGGTCTTGCTTGACTACGTCTATCCTCTTAAACGTGATATGCGTATTTTTTTGACCAGTTAATTGTCGCTGTACAGCTCGTATAGTTATTGGTTGAACCTTCGCCTCCAAAGCCTGTTAACGCAGATAGGGCCAAAAATCTTTCGAACAATCTTACACTCGAAACGACTAAGGATATCCTCATCCGCTTTAGATAGAGTCCATGCCTCGGCGCCATAGAACAGAAATAGGATGATTAAGGTCTTATACAGAGTCTCCTTTGTCTTTCGAGAGAGGGCTTTGCTACTCAATTGCCTTCCTAGCCCATAGAAATAGCGATTGGCAAGAGTTATTTTTCGCTTTATTTCTGACGAGATGTTGTTGTCAGATGTTATAGCGAATCCGAGGTAAACAGAGTCCCTAAATACACCAAAATTGTACCTGTCTATTGTGATGTGTTGTCCAATCCGCCGGTGTTGCGTTGTGGAGAGAAGGTACTTCGATTTGGCCTCATTGACTGCTAGTCCCATCTAAGCCGCTTCAGTCTTAATGTTAGCAAACGCTCCAGTGACAGCTCACCGAGTTCTGCCAATGAACTGATTGTGATGTGATTCCTTAAAGGATTTGCATATTTCTTTATATAACTTCGAAATAGCCTTCAATATACTGACACGAGGTCTAAAATTGATGACCCTACGACATCTAAATTCCAAATTCTTGAGCCCTCTTCTATACTTCTTGGAAGTCTATTTTAACGCTCGATGAATTTCAAAATCAGTGAGTTTTTCTCCGCTGTATAGACTGAGCCATTATTTTTGCAATTAACACTTGACGAATAATTTGACGTTCTGAAAGAAAATGGGTACCTATTTACTCAACAAGAAAATTAATACCGTATCCTGTAATTTTTTTTTGATTGACTCAAGTCTAATAAAAACCTTAACATACTTGAATGTAAGAGTTCTCCTAAAGAATAAAAATCGAGATGGTATGATGACTTGAAACTTCAACAGTCGCGTAGGCATAAGCGTCTTTATTTAAAAAATACACTCTAAGTTGTCCTTTTTGTACTATCATGCAACTGAAAAAAGGCAATAGCAAACAATGACAAAAATAAACTCTTAGTTAGCAGATAAAGAAACAACAGCTGGATCGTAAAAGCATAGCAGTTAATTAGAAGAATAATATCTCTTTTTCTGGTACTATGATAGCCTAGAAAAAGGTAATTTTTCACTAATTATGTCGTTATAAAATATTTGGTATAAATTTAAGTGAACATAGTAAAGGATAGTAAAAAAGAAATAACGTTAGTATTAAACCTTCTAGAAATAAAAAGAAAACAAAACATACATAGTTTGAGTTTGTTCTTGTTGATTCTCACAATTTCGAGTAATGCTTTACATACTCCTTTAATCTTTGGTTTTCATTTGGTTTTTCGGTTTTTTGGTTTTTTGGTTTATTATGTACCTACCTCCTTTTGAGTTTTCCTATTTCTTTAATCAGTACTAATTCCCAATTCTATTTTCAATTAGTTTTCAGCTTTCGTTGCAAGTGAAGACAACTGAAATAAATAAATTGCACGACTGGATCGCACGTACTTGCTCATATGTGCGTTCACATCGTCGAATAAAATTTAAATAAAATGCACGACTGAGTCACATGAACTAGTTCTTATGCTAGATAATTGCTTATTGGCTGCATATGTATATATATAAAGGGTGATTTTTTAGACGTGTGGTTTTCAAGAAGGAATAAAACGCATATAATTTAATGTTATGGCCAAGAATCTAGCTTTAATCTAAAGATAAGGGTTTGCATTATGTTCTAAAAATGATTTCGGGGAAGTGGCCGCCGTGGCTGGCTCGAATAAATTCCAGCCGAGGCCCAATTTTGTGAAAATCGGGATCGGTGGCCATTTCGTTTTGGGCCTATTCACCGAACGTGTGATGCCCTTGATGGGCGTTCGGTTTCAATTCTTGAACGAGTTGGATTTTGTAATCCTGCAAACCAAGATCCTTCCGCGCGCCATGGCGGATGGACTCATTTGGGTCTTCTTCGATACTCTGCTCCACCGAAACGAACCATTATTTTGGTAATAAATTTGCACAATTTGCAAACTTTGTTTAGGAGTAAGTCTATTCATTATGAAATCGCAAACCAAACTGAGCATATATCAAGAGACAGCTGTCAAAAAGACCAACTCTGAAAAAAGTATTGCCAGATTGAAAACCACACGTCTATTAAAATAAAAAAATATTTTTTTAGAAAATTCTTTAAATTTCTTTTAATTAGTTTCATAGTAGTCTTGGAAAAACTAAGTATGCAATAAAATTTGAAAACTAAATGTCTATCGAAGAAAAAAAATTTTGAAAATCGTTCGACCAGTTTTTTTTAGTTGTTTTTTTAAAAAAACTCTTCGAAAAAATATTTAAATTTTTTTTCTAGTATGTCATTATAAGGCAATCTGTAGTTTTTATCTGGGAAAATTATTTAAAAAAAATTCAATCAACCCATTTTCCAAACATTTCGCAAACCAATTAAAAAAAAATAAAAAAATCGAAAAAAAAATTTGAAAATTTTGAAATGCGATATGAATTGAATTATAAATGACTTCCTGTGTGCAAAAATTTTATTGAAATCGGGATAATAGTTTACGATAAAACCGCATTTGAAAAAACCGGTTATATGAGAGGTACCGTTATAGAACAAATTTCGAAAAAAATATTCTAACTGAAAGATGGTATTATTGTAAGAAATTAGCACCCTGAAAGTTTTATCAAAATCGTTAGAGCCGTTTTTGATAAAATCAAACTTTTTGTTCAAATTGTGTGGCAGGTACCGTTATTTTTCGACCTAGAGCAAAAATGAAAAACAGCCCCCGAGATACTACCTAATAAATATTAAATACCAAGTTTGAAGCAAATCGGACCATCCGCTTAGGCTGTAGCGGCGAGAACAGACAGACAGACAGACAGACTGACAGAATTTCTGGACCCACTTTTTTCAACTTCTCTATTATCGTAATGTCATGTTTGATTGTTAGAACAAAATTTTTTTTTGCACGAATCCATAACTTGCATTTTAGTACCTAAATCGCAAGTAAAAATATATGACGATATTATTGTTTTTTGTTATTTTAAATACATTTTTGAATAATTTTAAATTAAGGAATTAATTGACCTTAGTCAAAGCATAAACGACCAGCAGTCTCCTAAGATAAATAAGCACAGCGGTCGAATCAATATTCAAAGAATATTTTAACGCCTTCTGCCCTCACTGAGATTAATGAAAAGTTAATGATATAACTATCGCAGTCCTTCTTCCCTTAGGATTGTCTGCTATATTTACAATACCTGCTGCTGCAACAGCATAGCTAACAATTTTTTATTACAAAAGTACTTAAACTTGATTTTGTTCATAATTGATTCAAATGAATTCCGCACTCTCCAACCGTATTCCTTGAGATAAGCATTTCAAAAACCAGATTTCCAAGTGCGCATTCCAATTGGAGCGCAACATTTTCACCAGACCATCGATGAAGAAGTCTCCATTTGCAACATGAAGGTGTATGTTAATTACCCGGCAATGCAATGATACTCATTTCTTTTTTTTTTTTTTTTTTTTTTGATAATTATCCTCCATATAGATAGGTACTCGCGTAGTCAGTAGTTAGCAATGATACTCCTCCGCGTATATCCGCGTCGTCGGTCGTCGCGAAATATTTTCCATGGTCACTGCTCACAGGCCATAAAAAAGAGATCATTCTGTGTTCGCTCTGGAAGTACACACTAAAAATGAAGAACAGTCTAGCCTGGTGTCTGGATTTTGGTTACTAAGTTTCCTGGCAGTGCCCTCGCCAGTAGAAGATACAAAAATCAACAAAAGAAAAAATAACCAAAACAAATGGAATAAGTTATAGATGAATATCACCAACAACGTCGTCGTCACGAGATGCTTATCGGTGCTCTGCGCACGCGGATTAGCAATTTCTTTGAGGCACGCAACATGTGTTCGCGCTTTTTTCCCCACATTCACGCTGATTCAACAGAATGTACGCCGTTGATCCGTTGAGCCCACTGGGTGGCGTGCCTTGACTTGTGCGCTACTCTGGTGGTAACTAGATTTTCTATTAGCATCGCCCGCTGATGCCGGCCACCGCCACTTCCACTGCCACGGCCGGACTAGTTAACAGCAGCGCACATCTAATTTGCTTATGCAACTCCCCCGCTCTATGGATACACGAGTAGCGGGTTAAGTTGTTCGGATCGCGGCGAACATGAAGGCAATTAAAATCGAATTTTATCTTTGCGGAGATCGCCATCAGCGCTATCATCCGTTCGTCCGGTTGGGTTGCATCTTAAGCAGCCGAGGCGGCAGTTAAATTGGCCGCATTTCGTATGCGCAAAAATTATAATCACTTTCTTGCTGCGGTGATGTGAGAATTTCCATGCGTTGATAATTGGCGCAGAGACACTGAACCGCTGTGTTCTTCATCAGTATTTTTGATGTGAAGATATTGAAGATGATCATAAGGATGATGCCTGATGAGGGGATGGGGGTTGGGGCAATTCAAATTATCTTCGCAGTTAATTTTGTGCGCAATCTTTTTTAAATTGAGTATGGTAATTTAGTGCGCGCGGAGAATGATGAGCGCTACTTTGATGAAGATACATGACCTAAACTAGGTCGGGAATGGAGGGAGCAGCAAGGCCAAGGAAAGAGCGTGCTGGTGCCAATTCAGCTGGATTGTGTCGGCCGAGATGAAAGATGCTGGGCGCCAATGAAATGGATTTGCATCAGTTTTAAGAATTTTGAAGTAAACGATCTTCTTAAGTCAAATGTGAAGCTTATTGTCAGTTGTATGATGTGTAAGTATGGAGTAAATATTAATGAGTTCTTAAGTGATTTGTTATTATTTTCAAAAATTAAAAAAATAATCAACTACTCGACAGCCGCTTAAGGAGCCAAGGCCTAAGTGACTTATAACCTCTACTATTCCTTTGTATGCGATGTGAATTTGAAGGAACGAGCAGGGAACCTACAACTAGCTTCTAAATCAGAATAGCTAGATAATATGCACCTTTTTGAGACAGAGTATATATTCTTTTGCAAATTATTTCCACAATACGCCAAAACCAAAAATGAATGTTATTTAAAAATATCTTTTAAATGTGAACTGATTTCGAATTTAGAATAGGAAGGGACATTGTTACTTGCGATTGTACTCAGATAGAACATTAACGTAAATTAAACATAAAAACAATGTCGCCATATACGTCTGTAAGACGTATACTAAATAGCTAAATATTTAGCTCTTCGTTATACGTACTAAATGCTTTTTACAGACGTCAACGGCGGCATCTTATTAATGTATATTTGACATATTATAGATATAACATTGACGTATATTAAACATAAAAACGATGTCGCCATAAACGTTTGTAAGACGTACAAAGGTGTGAAAAATAAATATAAAAGTCTGGATCGCTAACCACCAAACTCGTTGTGGAATTCGTAGCAATAAATCGGTATCACTTTTATGTAATGCATGGAATCTGTGATTTATAGTATACGTTCATAAAATTCCTACAGATCTAAGAATCAAAGTCGTAAGATAATTAACAAATATTATATTTATGTATATATACACTAATAGTACGCTTCTTGACGTTTTCCTTGTGAGTGATATTAATAAAGCTTTGTTTTATGACCAACTGTTTGTGTCTGCATTCTCCAATCTTGACCTTATATATCTAACTTTTGACTTCAACATTACTATACACGGACTTAAAAAATGTAAACAATTATGCTCTTGAGGATAGCATGAGTGGAATTCAGTGGGAACAGGTATATAATATGCAATCTCCTAATGATCAAATTGAATTTTTGAATTCAAACGTTGAAAGCCTTTTCGATATTCATATTCCTTTGAAGTCCATAACAATAACCAATAGTTCTAGACCATGGTTTACTCCAGACTAATAAACTAACGAAATGAAGCTTATCGTCCGTAGAAACGTTTTAAGCTGAAAGAGCAAGAGCAATCTCTATCTTGTCATTCGTAACAAAGTCGTACGTATATTTCGTTCTAACAAGGCAAAGCATTTCCCAAGATGTGAAAGATAACAAAAGTGGTATGTTTAGCTTTAACGACAGAAGACAGCATTGAGTTTTCGAAGCATTAAACTCCACACGATTTCTATTACCCCATTTGACAATGCTGTTTTAATCGGCGTTTAATGAGCTCAACATACGGTACCGTTGCAATTGTACGTCCGAAGGCGAAGGACGTGAATTATCGAACGAATATGAAAATCTAAGGGTAGTGTCGTCAGCAAAACAGCTAAGTGGATAAGAAGTAAAAGACAGAAGATCATTTGTAAAAATGAGGAAAAGAGTCGGAGACTGCTGGATAATCGCACACTTATTCTTCTTTTTAATGTTATTCACGATCAGACACCACCATATCTTTACACAAGAATTCAGGTTGGATTATCGAGCAGATCCAATGTGATTAGCCCCTTTCGCCATACATGCCTTACTTCGGCTCGACAGTTTTTTACACACCCCATCCACCTTTGGAATTTGCTTCAGCGCCACATACAAAGCATAAATAATATTCGTTTATTTAAAAAAAGAACTTAAGCAAAGAATTTTTAACTAATTTGTATTTTGTTTTAAATTAAATAATATAATCATAATTTTTGTTATGTCTGCTAGACACCAATATTGATTAATTGTAACTGTACTTGGTGAAATATCATTTTCTTTTTTCTTAAGATGTTTTAAATGACTAGCTTTTAAATAATTTTAAGTTATCTGTACTCTTAAGTTTGAAGCATAATCATTTAAATAAATAAAATAAAATAAAAATAAAATTAAGTATGATATGTATAATATTCCACCGAGGTGTGTAGAAAAAACACGAACAATAAACCTATATATTTATATATAATAACTTCTTTTTCTATCTGGGTAGGGACTATAAGCAATATATGCATTCGTAAAAATAAAAAAAATATCCAACAATCAAACATGACGGGACGATGATAGAGAAGTCGAAAAAAGTGTATCGGATAATTTTGTCTGTCTGTCTGTCTGTATCGGCACCTAGAGTCTAAGCGGCTGGACCGATTTGCTTCAAACTTGGAACACAGAAGTATTATGAGTATGACGTCTTAGAGAGGGATTTTTTGAATTTGCATTCTAGCTCTAAGAATAATGGTACCTGCCATATGATTTTTAACAAAAAACTTGTTTTTCTCAAAAACGATTGCTAAGATTTCGATAAAACTTTCTGAAGTGTGTTTTCCATGAAAAATCTATGTTTTGGTTAAAATGGATTTTTCAGGAAAAGTTTTATAACGGTACCTCCCTATGACCGGTTTTTTTTAATCAGACTTTGTCCTTAACTGTTTGACGGATTTTAATCAAATTTTCAAAATAGGTAGTGTTATATGATTCAAATAATATTGCCTAGTAAAATTTAAAAAAAAACAATTTTTTTTTTAATTTTTTAATAATTTTAATAAAAATATTTTGAAAATGAATAGGTAGATTGATTTTTTTTTAATTGTTTTCCTAGTATAAACTATAGATTTCTTTAAATTGACATACTCAAAGAAATTTAAAAATATGTTTTCAAAAAGTTTTTCAAAAAAAAAACATTTTTGATTAAACAAACTGGTCGAAAACGATTTTGAAATGAAAAATTCATAAAATAGAAAACAGCAACAGAAATCAGATGGCTTACAACATTTTTTCCAAAACTCGTTATGAATAGTGTTTTCATAAAAATTTCTTTGTTTAATGTTTTCCCATAATATTGCTCGGTTGAGCCCTAGCCACTAGTTTAAATTTTATTGGACGATTTGACCGCACATATGAGGAAGTATGTGCGATTCAGTCGTGCAATTTCTTTTATTTTGGTAACAAATTAATTTCTTAAAATTGTCTTTTATACGGTGGCCGCTACTTATTTGTCATTAGATTTGTGTTGATGAATCAACATTATTACGAGGAATTTGTCATTCAAATGATATCCTACAAATTTAGATTTAACCAAGAAATAAAAAAAATTGAAATAATTCTTTTGGATGGTAGCTAAAAATACATTCTTAAAACTAACCCGGAAACGATCTCGAAAATAAATTATTATTTCTTCTGAAAAGAACATTTTATTCATACAAATTCATTCAAACATACTTATATTTCCAATTGAAAATATAAAACCATCCATACCATCCTAGAACCCAAATTTAAAATTAAGATAAACTCATAAGAAAAACCATAGTAACAAATTCAAATCAAAGCTATAGTACCCCCTCGTAAATGATTCCCAATTAAACTGACCAAACCCACTCGCTTGTTCAAGAAACCCCAGAAAAGTCTGCAACTTAGTAACCGCAAATAGTCGCGTGCATCCCTGAGAAACTTTACCTTGTAAATTGATATCCTTTAAAAAAAAAATCGCCCTTATAGCTCTATAAATCTCCCACAAAGAGAACCAACCATCAGCAGCACCCATACAAAAAAATTAAATAAAAAAGCTGCCTTCAATAATATAATGATAGCCGACCGCAATTAGAAATCGAATGTCGCACAACTACGACGCGACCAAGCACAAAGGACACCACCCGCTTCAAGGATCTCCCTTTCTCCCTCTCATCATGATTCCCAAAAAGGGAAATAATATCCTCGTTAGATATGCCATTTGCAATTTATTCCTAAAGAAAATAATCACTAAAAGGCGGTTCCCGTCATCGTCCTCGTAAATTGATAAAAAAAAACGAAGTCGTGACCCGCAAACGGGTAAGATAGTTGGAACTTGGAACGCGTGTGCGTGCCGCCTCTCGGTTACCTCATGATGACGAGTCAACTACGACTTTGAATCGTTGTCGTTGCCGCCGCTTCAATCTAATAGTTGGGTGCGCATCCCTTAAGGGGTGGCTAACTTTTTTATCGAAGATAGATTTTGGTTTAAGTTTCATTTTTTTTTTATTGAAACGCAAGGGATAGGGGTAAGTTAGAGGGTTACGCGTGCCTTGCGGCAATTCGATGATAATTATTGTTGAAATGATAACGCGATGACACTTTGGAGGAGGAAGTGGTAAAGGATGAGCACAGCAACTAAGTATGGCCACATTTCGGATTAATTGTCGTTCCGAAATGACAACGTTTAGAAAGCATTTAGTGGGAACGGCTTCGAGCTTATTAACAAATCCATCGAAGTGGAAGGATAATGAGGATATTGAATTTCCATTGATTTCTCTTTAGTTTTTTTATGGTTTTCTTTTTTTATTTGGTTTGTTTATGTGGGCCATCATGGGGGTTTAATTATAAGGTGTGTTGGCAATGGTTAGAGAAACATTTTAAGATTGGATTGCTCTTTTGTTTAATTTGGAATTTATGGATTTTGTATTTGTCGACTGATATTTTAAATTTATATAAAATTGAAATGACCGACATAAGGGTGATAATTTTTTTTCGTGTAATTTTGACTATTGAAACAAATGAATTTTAATACCAATGTTCGTATAGTCATACCTACACATTTCATAAAAGATTCCATAGTTAAAAAGAATAAAGTAGAAATAATCTGCAAGAAAGCCGGAAAGAAACTATTCAAGAAGGAAATTTGTGGCATTACGTTGCGTTTGACAGTAATGGGATAAGCTACTACATACACTTATCGGCCGATTTCTTGACTAAGTTCTAAAATCATTTTCAAAAACTGTTGTTTTTTAGCTCTCGGTTTTTCCTTAGGTCTCAGTTTTAAAATATTTAGAACTCGGACATTTCTTCACATTCTTAGAATTCGACCTTAAATCATTTTTGAGTTAGAGTAAGTGCGGCAAATATGGCCTATTTTGGTAATATGGCCTACCACTGTATTTCCCAAATCAAAACCCACAGCTAATCAAAAAAAAAAATCAATGCAAACACGTTCAAACCGCTTTAGCCTCAGTCTTTCGTGGTGCGACGGTTGTGGAAGATATACGACCAAATTCGTTTTCTTCATTTTCTTTGTAATTTTTTGGTAAGTTTCCTTAAGTTTGTTTACATTGAATTTTGTGTTAAATTGGTAATTTTTTTGTAAAACTAAATACTATTATGTATTTTCTTAATTTTTGTGATTTTGTGTTAAAAATTGAAAAAATAAAAAAAATCAGAGTGAGTTTAATATGGTCTACCCCATGTGTTGTTGGAAATACGGCCCAATAGGCCATATTTGACACGTTTTCTTAATCGAAATTGAATTGTTTTTTATTTGAAGACTAAAATGTCCTTGGCAGAAGGAGGACATGATAGAAGCCATATCGGCAATGAACAACAAAAAAATGGGATCATTGAAGGCGTCCAAATATAAATGTTCCGAGAACCACACTGAGGCGATTGGAAGAAGTTGGTAAGTACCAAATAAGGAAGAAAACCTATATTTCCACCAGAGTTAGAAGAGTCTCTGTTGG
This sequence comes from Platycheirus rosarum, assembly GCA_963971375.1. Taxonomy (NCBI): domain Eukaryota; kingdom Metazoa; phylum Arthropoda; class Insecta; order Diptera; family Syrphidae; genus Platycheirus; species Platycheirus rosarum. Next base: position 30,499,898 of record OZ020507.1, read on the forward strand.
ATTACTGTTTGGAAATGGAAAAAAAACTATTTGGCCTAACAAGGAACGTTATAAGGTCGTTAGCTTTCCAGCTTGCTATTAAGAACAGGATTCCAAATCCATTTTCTGTTGTGAAGGAAGTTGCAGGCAGGGACTGGCTTCATTTGTTTCTTCGACGACTTCCATCGTTATCATTCCGTCAACTTCCATATTTTCGAAGGAAAATGTCACCATTTTTGTTCGATAACCTGCAATTTCTTATGAGCAAGTACCATTTCGCTGCAACTACCTAATATATTTAACGTCGAAGAAACGGGCATTTCTGTTGTCCCATCGAAAATGCCTAAAGTATTCGCATTAAAAGGTCGAAAACCAGTTGGATCATTAACTTCTGATGAAAGAGGGTCTCTAATAACCGCAATATTGTGCATGAGTGCAGAAGGTTCTTTTGTGCCTCCTATGTTCATATTTCCGAGAAGGAGAGATACTCCCCTGTTGATGGAAGATGCGCCACCAGTCTCAATATATGTAAATCATCCATCCGGATGGGTGCAAACCTTATTTACGAAGTGGTTTAGACATTTCTTAGATACTGTAAAATCATCCTTATCATCGCCGGTGCTACTCGTAATGGATGGGCATGCTAGCCACACCAGAAATAGAAACAGAACTTTTGGACCTCGCAAGAAAAAATCATGTCCACGTTGTATCCATTCCTCCGCATTCGAGCCATAAGATTTAGCCGCTGGGACCCTTAAAAAAGTACTTGACCGAAGAAATTCGACGATGGGTCATAAAAAACAAACCTTATTCCACTTCGATATAATTGAGCTTTTCGGTTGAGCCTATCTTAAGACTCAAACTGTCGCAGTCAAAGGTTTTCCGTCAACAGGGATATGGCCATTTGACAAAAATATCTTTCAAGATCACGATTTCTTAGCAGCAGAAGAAGTTGATGTAAGTGAATTTCAACCCAAAATATTGCGCCTACCAATCTATGTTATATTGAGGGGGGATGCCGATATAGCCGGATGTACCAAAGACTTCAGCTGGAATAAAATGCATATCAGAATTACAGGCCTCTTCTTCAAATCCATCACCGACTTTTATTACGCCCCATCAAGTTTCCCTATTCCGATAAGGGTTAAAAAACTTCGTGGACGAAAACGAGGAAAGTCTGAGATCATTTCCTCTTTACCTTATAAAACTTCTCTGGAAGAATCAATTAATCTGAACAATGAAAAGGAAAATAATTGGACAAAAGAAAAGAAGAAGGTAGAAATATCATCACACAGACCTTAATACAATAATATTAATGCATTTTAAACTTTAATTTCAGAAAGTTCTTAAGAAAACAGTCTTCTTCATCAGAAAGTCACGGAAGCTATTTCATTCCAGACGATGATTCCGAACCCAGTCCAGACAGAAGTCATCAGGCAGATGTTAAGTGCATCTATTGCTCGAGCTTATTCTCTGAAGATAAGGGAGGCGAAGCTTGGGTGTAGGATGTGGGCACATGAAGACTGTTCAGGCAACGAAAAAGAATATTTTATTTATGAATTTTACTGTGATTAAACTTAAAGATCTCAGTTTTTTGAAACTGAGTCCTTGTACATACACTATACAATGAATGAGTTTGTATAATATTTTCGAAGTTTTGAAGCACCCATTTTGTTTTTGATAAATGTTTTTCTGACTTTTGTTATAAATTAAATTGAAAATATATCGTAATGTCCAATCGACAGGTTGTTTTGGGTACACAAAGGTTGGAGTTTAATGAAAATTTTGGATGTTGTTCAGGAATGGTTAATTAACATTTTCTCAAGTTTTGGGCTCGAGGATTTTGCGCAAAAAGGGAAGGGGGGAACAGCAAAATGTTTGACCTTTCTTAGGTTTTTCATAAACAACTTTTTTTTACGTTTTACTTATTGTATTTTTTGTACAGCATGAAATTTCCTATAATTTATATAATTGGCAGTTCAAACGATTTTTTTATAAATTAATTCCCGGGATATGGTAAAAAAATGCAGAATTTCACCTTATTTCATCTAATATACTCGAATTATAATAAAATGTTGTTATTATGATTCCTGGTTAAGGTCGACAACTTTTTGGTTTGTTTTGAAGTGTTTTTCCAGGAGACCTGCTTTCTTGCAGCTGCAAGGAAATAATTTGTATGATCAAGAAATGAAATCATATATAAACCGAGTTCTAAAGAGCTAAACCCCCAATATTGAGGGTGCAAATTAATCGAAGTTCTAAATTCGTGTTCTAAGGCGTTTGAACTTGGTAAAGAAATGAAACTTAAACAAATCGAGATATTTATTTTCCCTAAACTGAGTTTTAAGAGCTAGAACTTTAACAAGAAATTGGCCGTTACATAATTATAGTCGAAGAACAATATCAAGCAATATTCCATAAAATTCTAAATCAATCGTATTGATAATTTAACTATTATTTAGACAAGACCAGTTTTATCAAGAATATCTTTTTTAATATAGGTAATCTTTAGAAGTCTCCAAGAACAGCTCCGATTTAGATGATTTGTTCATATGTTTTTTTTTTTATTATTCAAAATCAGAAACATTTTGCAGGGTTAACAAGCAAGGTATTATATTGAATAAATAATATTTATAATATTTATGAGGAAAATATTAACGAAATATGGGATAAAAATCTGGAGCGTGTAGGTTGGGTCGAGACAAGAAAAAAGTCCAATGGGAGGGGGTCTATCCCCCCCCCCCCCCGTTCAGCCAGTAGGGGCACTTTTCTAAACAAATGACTTAAAACAAAAAATAAATTACACGACTGGATCGCACATACTTGCTCTTATGTGCGGTCACTGTTTGGGATAACATTTGAAATTTGGAACTTTAAAGTTTTTATTCGATTTCTCTGACTTGATTATTTGAAAAAAGTGCCATTTTATTTCTTTAAAAAATGTAAAAAAGCGTAATTTTTTTTTTCAAAATCGTAGGAGCGGTTTTAAATAAAACGATTTTATTTGAATAACTTTTTTCAAAAATTAAAAAAAAATTAAGGAATGCAAACTTAAACATAAAAATTACTTGATTACCAAAATTAAAAAAAAACCCATTTACCCGTTTTCAAAATATTGATTTTTGAAAAAAAAAATAAGAAAATTATTAAAAATACAAAAGAAAAAGTTTTCAAAAATATTTTAAAATAAAATTACCTAGGCTACCAACATATTTCTGAATATCAATTTTGATTGAAATCGGATGACCAGTTTTCGAGAAAAATACAGTTTTATGGCAGATACCGTTTTTACCCCACCATCTTGAATTTTTTTCACCAAAACATAACCTATACCTACAATAGTACACTGAATTTTTTTTTCAAAAAAATTCTTGGAGCCGTTTTCGAAAAAAACGTTAATACATAACGGTTATATGACAGGTACCGTTAATTTTTGAGCTAAGAAAAAATTGAAAAACTCCTCTGTAGAATGTCAAAATAATCTTAAGTTCTAAATTTGAAGACAATTGGTTAAACCGTTTAGGCTACAGTCCAAAATACATCCGTACAGACAGACAGACATTTTTTAATCATTTTTTTTATGTAATAATTTAATTGTTTGAAAATTTGCCCCTCCTGGCTAACGCCGGGGGTAATAGACCCCCTCTCCACCCTCTCGAACCAACTTACACGTTCTAACTTTTTGTCCCATTTCTGGTGAAAAATAATATTTTCCTCATAAATATCATAAAAATTGTTAAATAAATATAAATACTTTTTGCCCCTTCCAAAAAATGTATGACTTTGAATTATATAAAAAAATTTCATTACTTGTCTCAAAATAAGCAATAATTTCCTGGAATCTTTTTGATTCTCAGGAATTATTAATATTATTTATTGGATAAAGTCCAAGAGATGTAAAATCATCTATTATAAGAGAATCTTTAGATATTGTATAACAAAGTTGAAAACATGTAACAATTGTTTCGGGTCAATTCACGCAGAAAAATGATTGCCGTTATAAGTTAGCAAGTTACTCATATCTATCAACTGTGGCTAAAAATCACCCAAGGCAAGGGAATTTCAATCTTTTCTAGTTGAATCTTTTTATCCTTACATTCCCCTTGAATTCTATAAATGATTACGACTCCAAATAAACATCGTGTAACCAAAGGAATACTTCAATATCTCATCAAATAGGTCATCTAGAATGCTACTTCTTCCAAGCCTGCTCCACCTAACTGTACAAAAATATTTGACATTTTTCTGGAACCATTAAATTGGCAGCAAAAAAACTGTCTGCAGGGAAATAGAAATATGTGGCGAGCATTCTATAGTTTTTTGTAGTTTCCAAAGACGCATCCAAAATCAGTCGTCCTGTCGCCACCACAAACCCATACCAATTCAAATTTGCAATAATAATCAGCATGACACGGTTGCAAAAACTGTTTGGCGACCTTTCCTTAAGCTTAAGCAGCATCCTCTTAAGATTCCACAGCATATCATCGACCTGCGTGAAAGAAACTGCCGCGCTTCAAGGAAGATAAAAAAAAACTGTTATCCATCCATCAAATTGTGACGAGATCGGGATGAGATGATGTTGATGATGATGATGATCGAAAACCTTCTTACCGATGCGGTGCTCTTCCCTCCGGCCAATCTTTGAACATTGACGCGGCATGGCACGGCGCGGCGCGGCGCGGCTTCTTCGTCAATCATTCATTTCGTCAGGAGCTTCTGTTTATTGTATATGTATGCGATGAGGCAATCCCGAGCGAACTCTTTGATCCGCAGAAAGCCAAAAATAAATTTGAATAGCATTCTCAAGGATGGAATTTGTTTTGTGCTCCGCGCATCTTATTCGCGTCCATCGTCTTCGTCATCGTCATATCACTACCAAATATTATCCAAAATAACTGCTATTCCAAATGAAAAAGATTGTTGTTGCTGAGGCAGGGTTAGTAGAGGAGGATTCATGGAGTTTTGTGTTTTTTACACTCGCACTTGACCCATTTGATGTTGAATTTTGAATTCTCATTCTCGACTGGTTAAGTAGCAAAAAGTTAAAAATGCAAACGATTTTTGTCTTTCGGAAAATAGTTTCCTCTAGAAGTGGTATGTGGATAAGTTGTCTGTGCAGAAATGTTGTCGAAGATAACTTACGGTTTTGTTTATATTTTAAATTTTAAATGTGAATTCTGGGTTGTTTTTGAGATTTGAGGCGAGTAGTTACTAATGAATGGGAATCCAACTGATCACTTGTTTTTTTTTTTTTTTTTTTTTTTTTTTTGAAAAAAGAAGGGAGTATTCTTCTTATTTAGGAATTGCGATTATAAGTACATGGAAGTTATGGATTCGTGCAAATAAAAAATCTTACAATCAAACATTACATTACGATAATAGAAAAGTTGAAAAAGTGGGTTCGGAAATTCCGTCCGTCTGTCTGTCTGTCTGTCTGATGAGCCGATTTGCTTCAAACTTGGTATTTAGTATTTATAACAGGTAGTATCTCAGGAGTGTTTTTCATTTTTGCTCTTGAATTGAAGCGATCATCAAGCGCGTCAAACGTTCGGTGAATGAGCCCAGAACGAGATCGCCACAGATCCCGATTTTCACAAAATTGAGCCTCGGCTGGAATTTATTCGAGCCAGCCGCGGCGGACACTTCCCCGAAATCATTTTTAAAACATAATCAAACCCTTATCTTTATAATCAAGCTAAATTCTTGGCCATAACATTAAACTATAGATATGCGTTTTATTTCTTCTTGAAAAACATCCTTTATATACATACATATGCAGCCACTAAGCAATTATCTAAGATAAGAACAAGTTCGTGCGACCCAGGCGTGCAATTTATTTTTATAGAATTTTAACGCTGTGGCTCAACTGGCATTATTTGAGGCAATGGCAATAGAAATAAGGAGGGCAGTTTTCAATCTACAACGGCTTTTCATTGCCGGTAATTTCAATTGTTCGCGCTTGTTTCCAAATAATATAACGCCAGCCATTTTAAAAACGAGAAATTTGAGAGAATAATGGATCTACTCCAACTCATTTAATTTGTTAGAAGCGGTTTTTTAATTATGCCACAAGAGGGTTCTTAACCTATGAAAATGGTGGAGATTTTGGCCAATGCTAGTTAGTCCGCAACTTTGTTGTCTGCAATACGGACCTGCGACCTGGTACTCAACCAAGTTTAGCTTAATTAAGCTTGGTCAGAGCTTACAAAGCATCTTAGCACCTATTGACTTCCAACACATAATATTAGAGGAAATTGCTTTTAAGGCAGCTTGACTGGCAGAGTAGATTTGGATAACGGCACCTTTAATGCCATTGCCGATGTTGTTATCGGAATAGATTTCAATGGCAATGGAGTTAAGTGCCAATAACACCTGTTAAGCCCCTGCAGTTTCATATCGACGAATACACCAGGACATTTGACTTCGTCGGTACAGAACTGTGCTATGTGAACTTTCTTTCCCGGGATGAGGTCCGCAGTTGTCTTATTTTGGTGAAGGAACTAAAGTAGGCTTAGGTGGACTGATAACCCCTCTTTGTTACACCACCTTTCTACTTTATTTAAAACACAATGCATACAAATAGTCACAAGGTCATCATGACCCAAAGGTAGTAAGGATTGTTGGTCATATGTAAGAAATATGAGGAATTAATCCTCGTTTTTGGTTGCAACGCTGACATTCCAAATCTTAACTCTCAAAGGTAACCATTTCCCAGAATATTTGGCCGGCAAATCTACTCTTCCAGAGAGTGTCAAAACTAGACGCTTGATTCTATTGGACTAATTTTTTTCGCATTCGTTAATGCGTCAACATTTCCACGTATCCTTACTCATCAGGTCTTATTCTGCTTTAAATCCAAAAAAAAAAAAATTGCTTCTTGTGGCTGTTTTTTAATTTCTGTAATTTTTTTTAGTTTAAGTTTATTGTAAGTAGCTTAAGGTAGGGTTAAGGAAAAACGATCTTATTATTTATTTGTAAATATTTTTCTAGGGAAAAATATAACTCGTACATAAGTCTTAACATTAATTTAAGTTATTTTTTGGGTGAATAGCTTATCCATTTTTTTCTATAGCATTAATTTAGTTATAAATTATAAACTAAAAATAAATGAAAAAAAAAAATTAAAAGCTTATAGTGCAGCCCTAGGCAAACAATTTAATAGATTAGATGTCTCTAACAAGAGGACATCGATGAATATTAAGGTGTGTCCACAACAAGTAAACATTTAAGGAAACATTGTTTAAAAAAACGTTTCTGAAATGTTCCCCATTTTTTTAAAATGCTTCCAGAAACATTTCTAAAACGTTTCTTGGTTTCCCATTGTTAGACATTATACCCTAATTTGTACTTGAGGTACTTGACGACGCATTGTTCATAAATTTTAATATTTTAACATCCTCGTTATCTTTTTTTTGGCGAAATTTAATTTTTTTTTCGAAAGAGCAATCACTCACGCACTCCTTTGTAAATGCTTGACAAGTAATGAAAGTTTTCCGTTCGGATTTGGAAACAGTCCCAGACGCTCCAAAAGTTTGTCCGCACCAAAGAACTATAAACATTTTTTTAATCATTACAGTAACATTTCAAAAAACATTTAAGAAATATTAGAGAAATAAAAAAAACATTTCAGAAATGTTTCTGAAATATTTATTTGGGTCTAGACATTTCGCGAGACATTTTTGGAATGTTACTGAAATGTTTAAAAAATGTTTATGTTTCCTTAGTGTGAACAAACCTTCACAGCGTAAGGGACAGAACAGAACGGTATCCTGCGGAACACTAGCTTTTGTTTTGTGACTTTACTTGTAATGATCGATTCAAAAAGAAATTACTAATCCAACGAAGAGGAGTTTTGTCGGGATAAAATGCGCAAATTTTCGATAAAAGGCTTGGTGTAAGCTTTATTTAAGTCCTTTGAAAAATCAAGTACAATAATCTTGGTTTGTGGAGATTAGTTCGACTTTTCTGTGATATCAAGTCACTAATGGACCTAGTGCTATGAAAGCCATAGTGCTGGTCATTAAGAAGCTCCCGATCTTCAAAGTAATTCTTAAACTGATTTGTGAATATTGAAATCTTTTAATAATCTTGCGAAAGAACGAGCTTGAAAGAAAATTGGTCCAATAAAATTATGCATGCTGTAAGGTCTAGGTTAAAGAAGAGTGATAACTCCTCCTGGAAGTCGAAGAATTCAGTATATTTTGTACAAATGACCAAGCCAACATGATTTTGTGAATTTGCAGTATTATTGAAATTTTTGTTGTTTATGTAAAATTTTACTTCTGCGAGTTTAAGCATTGCTTACTTCGCATTCGAAGAAGAATAGTGATAAGTAAAAAGTCCTGAAAATGGTTTCTAAATCGACGGTTCACCTCAGGTTTTCACATCAAGTGGATTTTATTGGCATGAGACGTTTGGAGAGATTAAACAATGGGTCAGATATGACCGCACCATTATGATGTTTTTATTGAATATTTTTTTAGCGTAGTTTTTTACATAATTAACATGGAAAAACTGGGAACATTTATAATGGAGAGACTCAGCGCAGAATGTAAAACCAATGTTGTTTAGTTTTATTCTGAATATCGGCATTCAATAATTCAAACACAAAGATAATTTCGAAATTTCTTTTATGTTGGAAATGCGCCTAGTAATCCAACAATTTAATTATTGGTTCAGCGTTTTCAGCAAAATTGATATATACTACGCAGAGTGGAAGCCTGCATGCAGTTCGAAATAATATGAACATTCTTCAGGTGGAACCGTGGAACCAAGTGTTGAGGAAAACCCCAAAACTTCCGCCAGGCAACGATTACAGCAGTTGGTTATGTCTAGACGATCTTTGCACAAGCTTTTACGGCACTAGAATACACCTCACTCCATAGAAGATGAAATTAGTTCACGAGTTGAAAGCTAATGATCCATAAATAGGCATTTTCAAATAATTGTTCCAAGAATTCAACCAGATTGAATTTCAAATCAGAAAGAATAATGGGACCATATTTTTTTCGAAAACCAAGAAAAACTTACGGTTAATGTGGATGGCATTTAATACCGGGCAATGATTGACATTTTTTTAAGGCCAGCAGTAAAGAATAACTCAGAATTTTGTTTCCAACAAGTTGAACCGCTGTGTGTGCTGCACACAAAATTTGTGTGATCTGATAACATCGTGTGCCAGTAGGCCAAGAACTATTCAACGGGTTAAGGCCAATATTCGAGAATAAATGGTGACCTGAAATTCTAGGAAAATAAATTGAAAATGCTCTCAAAAGGGCACGCCAGGCCGAAGCAAACAACGGGCACCATTCGAGAGATATTGTTTTCAAGACTTATTGTGAATATTTGTTATAAAGCTAAAGACAACATTTGGCCACTGTTAAAATTCCTGGCCAATCCCGTTTTATAATTTTCATGGCAAAAATGTTGCATGATAAAACGTTGGAACTTCTTACGCTGCTTCCTCATCTTGATTTTTCAAAGGCTTTCGGCAAATTAAACCAGAATTTTTTTGTTGGAATAATAATATCTTTTTGATTTCGGTAAATCTGCGGTAAACCTCATTAAAAGTTTTCCCTCTAACAGATTTCAGAGAGTTGTGACCAATAATTCTTTTTCTTGCGATTTATAGGGACTATAAGGCAAGTTATGTAAAAAAAAAAATTCTAACAATCAAACATGACATTACGATGATAGAGAAGTCAAAAAAAGTGGGTCCGGATATTCCGTCCGTCTGTCTGTCTGTCCGTACGGTTGGGCTGATTTGATTCAAACTTGGTATATAGTATTTTTAGAGTACTCTACCCGACTGTTTTTCGAATTGGCATTCTAGCTCCAAAACTAACGGTACATGCCATATAACTTTTAATGAAAAACTTATTTTTCTCGAAAACGGCTCCTACGATTTTCATAAAACTTTCTGAATGGTGTTTTCTAAGCAAAATCTATCTTTAAGTTTTAATGCATTTTTCAGAAAAAGTTTTATAACGGTACCTCCCATATGACCGGTTTTTTTTTAATCAGACTTTCTCGTTAACTAATTGACGGATTTTCATTAAATTGTCAAAATATATGATATTTTATGATTTAAAAAATATTGCTTATTAAAATTAAAAAAAAAACATTTTTTTTTGATTTTTAATAATTTTTTAAAAAAATTATTTTGTTTTTTGAATATTTTGAAAACGGATCCGTAGATTTTTTTTTTAAATTTTTCTCCTAGTATAAACTATAGATTTCTTTAAATTGACATACTCAAGAAAAATTTAAAATATGTTTTCGAAAAGTTTTTCAAAAAAAACGTTTTTTTGAAAAAACTGGTCGAACGATTTTGAAATGAAAAATTCATAAAATAGATAACAACAAAAGAAATAAGATGGCTTACAATATTTTTTCCAAAAAAAACGTTATGAATAGTGTTTTTTTGATTTCATACAAAATTTATTTGTTTAATATTTTCCCCAAAATTTTATTTCATATTGTTCGGCTAAGCCCTAGCCATTAGTCAAATAAAAAAGGTGACAACCTACAAACATGCCTACGTATTTTAAAGCATTTCTTCATCATATATAAGGAAGCCAATGATAAACACACAAAAACAACTAACAAATAAAAAACTATTCGAATACTACTGAATGCAAAAATTTCAATCAAGAATACAAAAGTTTACACCTGCCTATAAATAAACAAAACCACTGTGTTAACTTTTGATATTGTCTATACCCACTCGCTTAACAGTAGTTGGAATGTGTATCTTAATTTTAGTACCTATCTTCCTTCCAACCTTATAATAGGTACCTAATGTCCTTAATAAATTCCATTAATACATACACCATACGTTTATCGATCCATCAAACATAATTAAGCTATTTTAGTTAATTTGATTTCAAAAAGTAAATTTTTGTTATTGGGACCTATATATGTATATGTACCTAGCACTATTGCCCTACTGCTGATTCCCACGAATCTTTATGCCAGTTGTTCAATTTTTTCCGTATCAAAATGAAAATTAAACTGAAACAGTAAAGAACAAGAAAAATCCTATAAACTTATGTTTATCCCTTTGTCGTGACGCATGTTCGTTCGAGCTTCAAACCCAAACGATTCTAAAGAAGTTGCACGTCAAAAAAAAAATTAAAATTAAATCTTTGTCAAAAAGACGCCTTTACCTTAAAAGGATTAGCACACAGGAGCAAGTACGTGCGACCCAGTCGTGCCTTTTATTTTTTTTTCGGACAAAGATCAATCCAGGGTCCTGTAAGATCTATCTCTTATGCCAAACGCCTAAAAATTGCAATTTTTATTCATGAATTTCCCTACACCATTACTTTATCTTTTGAAAAACAGAAGGAAATTGAAATGAATTTTATTTGCCATTAGCTTATACATATAAGCCACACAACATCCCAAGTTTACCTGCCTTCTTTGGCAAGCTAATCTTGTGTTTGGTATTCAATCAAACTATCGCTGCATATAGATACAAAAAAAATCCCCAAGCGATACTCAACAATCCATAAAGATAGATCACCTACGACGCGACAACTGACGACCACGGATACCATCTCTCAGATAGATAGATACTTGTTGTGTGTTTTCATGGTTGGCAAAGTCAAGTTTTTCCATCAAAATCGATGTCTCGGCAAAATCCTGAAGAAATACCGGTGACTTTAAGACAATGTTCAGAGCAGCAACGGGACTTTGCCTTATTTGCATTTGTTGATGCCACATAGCCACCACAACGATTTGTAACGATTTGCTGCTAACTTTCCCAATATGGCTGTCATCTTCACTTCACCGGATGCGTCAAACGATTGGCAACAATGTTGCCATTGAATTGGAAAACTCTACTCCAAGGAATGTCGTCTTCGTGGTGTGGCAACATGTAGTGCTCCAGTTTTGTCATTAAAAAAGCTACACAAGCGGCTTTAAATTAATTTAAATGGAATAGCTATTGATTGATAAAATAATAAAATTGTAATATCAACAATTTAAGGTCATTATGGTGGGACAGGATCTTCAGGCTTCCCACATGTTAGCCCCCATGATGTTTGGTAGACAATTTAACTGTTGTTTATGGTAACTTTTTCATTACGGATAGCATGCTGCTTAATCGAGTATCAATGCAATTAAGTTCGAATCCCCCGGACAAGATATGTCTCATTTTACCATAACCGCTACAAGTAGGCTCAGTTCTCATTGCCATCGGAAAATATGTCACTAAATGGAAATTAATTGAAGCAATTATACGTTTAGTCAAATGATCAGCCGCTGTCGAATAGCACCCTCGCACGCATTACAACTTTGTATCTTTTTATCATTTTTTTTTGTTTTTAACTGATATACTATTAATTAATACACTGTTGGTACGCGGTGCGGTGCGGCAATTGGATGGTGGTGATGGTAATAATTCAAAGTCTAATTATTCAATTGAACTCCTTGTCGATTGGATCAATCGATGGCAATGGGATGCATGGGGATGACTCCTACGCATCAATTGGAGGGTTTGTTTACACACTCAATTGAATTTAAAAGACAATTTGATTAAGAGAGGCCAATTTCAGTTTAAGTCTGCTTAATTCAATTAGCCTGTGGGCTCTTGTGGAGCCATTCACTGCGAACCTTTGGGATCGAAATGTGTGCCTGGATTGTAAGTGGTAGCCCACAGTGGCTTATAGTTTTCAAGTAAAAAGCTTACACAAAAGGAGTATCAATTAAGCCCTTAATAATTTGATTAATTAAAATTAAAGGGTTATTTACACACCTTTGGTAAAAAGTTTGCAAATAGTATGATCATTCTATGAAAGACCGTTATAGCAATAACTGTGAAGTGAAAGGAGAAGCAAATGGAAGCGTACATAGCAATTGTAAAAGGAAAGAATCACATGGTAATCTTTAAATCTCAATATTAACAAGGAAGTTCAGATACGTGATCGTAATTGAAACAGTGTCCCAGACAGAAACCTGGTGCGGGAACAACACTTCAACAAAAATCAGCTAACATGTGGAAACGACACTGTTTTTTGAGGATACAAAAATTACGACAAAATCATGCAACATGTAAAAAACGGAAACGGGGACGGTTCGAATGCAGAATTGGATAGCACTTGAGGTCGCAGTCGCATCATCGAAAATGGCATCCACACTATTAAACGGTAAACGCACTCACTAGACGCACGCACTCAGCACTGAATTAAAAGCCAAACTTAAAGCCACAATACTTAAAATTTCCACAATTATCATTTGGGTCGAATGCAAGCACAGTTGCCCATTAGAAATCGAGAGAAAAATTCCCGTATGCACTAACAGTGGGTGGAGATGGAACGAGGAACTGTACGCACTGTACCAGCAAAACAGATCTAGTCAAAAAGCATTGCCCTTCAATTATGTGGCATTATTTAAATATTGGCAATCAAAAGTTTATTTAATGAATTAAAAAGTTTATCTATTTATCTATCGTATTTACAGACAAAGTAAATAGTAAAGGGCCAAGATGGCTCTGGGGAATAGGTTACATTAAAGCTTATTTTAAAATATTAGTCTTAACATTTTTTTAAATAGTAAACATATTAAGTATCTATACTGGTGTGTCCACACCAAAGAAAATTTGTTTAAAAAACATCTCTGAAATGTTTCCCATTTGTTTAAAAAACATTTCAGAAAAGTTTCTGTTGTTTTTTTTTTGTTTGTTTTTTCTTATAGAAACATTTTTGAAATGTTTATTTGTTTCCCATTTATTGCACGTCTTCTTTGTTTTTAGTGAAAATAAGGTACGCCGTCATACGTCTTAAATAACAAAGAATTTATGAAAAATGTATTGCGAAAATTGTAGGACCGGTTTTTGATAAAATCCTGTTTTTTATTTTTAGTTTTTTTAATTTTTTTTTTTTTAATTTTGGTATGCAGTTTTTTAGAGTTTATTAATATATATGTGATTATAAAATTTAAAATAATTTTTTTTGATTACTTTTAAAAACATTGATTTTTCGAAAAAAAATTCCAAAATTAATTTTATTTAGAAAAAATAGTTATTCAAAATGTTGATATGCAAAATTAATGAGGCTATCTAGGTCTTTTTAAATATATAATTTGACAATAATTCAAGAAGCCATTAACGAGAAAGCAACGAATTGAAAAAAACCGTTATAAGAGTGGTACCGTTAATAGACCTTTTCCGTAAATTTGGTTCTTATCAGATTAAAGCCAATACCAACAAAAAAATTCTCAAAAATGTTCATCTAAATCGTTGGAGCCGTTTTCGAGAAAAATAAGATTTTCCTAAACGGTCATATGGCAGGTACCGTTATTTTTAGCCCTAAAAATAAAATATCAATTTACCCTCTGGGAAATTCAAAAGAATCACACTCATGAAATTTGGAGATAATCGCTGAAGCCGTTTAGGCTGCAGCTCGTTATACATACAGGCAGACAGACAGACATACAGACAGACAGACAGATAAACAGACAGACACACAGCCAGACATTTTTTTGTCGATCACCTTTTTAGACTTCTCTATGATCGTAATGTCATATTTTGTTGTTATCTCAATTTTTTTTATATTCACGAGTCCTAAACTTGAAAAGAATTCAAATTCCCGTTTTCAAAATATCGATTAAGTTATTCAAAAATATTTTTATACTGAATTGGTTGTTGTATTGCACCCTGAAAGTTTTATCAACATCGTTCGAGTCGTTTTCGAGAAAATCAAACTTTTTGTTAAATATTGCATGGCAGGTACCGTTATTTTTCGACCTAGACAGAATGCGCAACGTTGTTTGATGTAACGTAAAGCTAGCAGCGAAATGGGCTGCGGGCAAGGGCCCTCTCTGAAAAATAAACAGTTGGTATGTTATTGTCGATGAGCCCTAAAACCGAAGATGTTGAGGAGTTTTTAATATTTTTTTTATAAATGATCAAACTTTTGTAATGCTTTTGGGACATTGCATAATTTGTTGCCTTAATTTTTGTTTATGACTTATAAAATGTATGGTAAGAATTATAAAGGATAAACCTTATGTGAATTTCTTGAGGAACCCCAGAAGAAGCGAGAAATACGCTATAGAAAGTGCATTTCTAAAACATTTTCTGTAGGAACAATTTCTGAGGTAAGCAGATATGCATTTCAAGGAGATAAGTTCAAAACCAAGTGTAGTATGAAGAATATAAGACTATGTGGAATTTTGTCAAAAGCCTTGCCTACATTAATTAGTGAAGATAGGATCGACAAGGAACTAAAGGCATTTCCCTGGTGCCAACCGAATTTGATTGGGAACTCTTTGATGACTCTTGTGAGTTCTGAGGTATATTACCTTTGTTTTGCCCAATGGTACATGTCCATGATCATCCGCATGTAAGGTTTTCGTCAGGCCTAGGGGAGCCTACGGATGCCCAGTGTGTTTCAACGTTGCACCATCTCTTATGGATTCGGGTGTTTGAGAGACAGTGTCTTATGTTTCGAAATTTACAGAACACCAGAGTCGGAGTACAAACACTATTATTCCAACGAGGTTATATACAACGGGGCCAATATAAACAGGATAGGTAACTTTTTAATTAAGCTCATTCGCGGGCACATTGCAAGGGCAATGTCCTCAACTAGTGGACAAATCTTTGGGGCTTACTACCCCCAAAATAAATATTTTAAAAGTACACGTTCGAGTAGTTTTATCCCGCCCGAGGCTTTACTATAACTTGATATTCGAGGGCTGATTCAGGATAGATCGGCGATTCCGTTGATCTACCATGTCGGCCGCAGAACTTTCGCAACGCTCTAAAAGTTGCGTCTCCGAATTTAGGTAGAAAATTTTATAATTTGCAGACGTTGCTTGCTCGTGTACTTTACCTTGGTGAAAATGTTGAGTTTACTGAATAAATTGACAATGACAGTTTGATGATTAGTGAAAGGCTGCGTTCACAAATTAAATTCTAAGTTGTCAAGTACCTATTGGAAAACCCGATACATAGATTTCCAGAACTTGGGCTTGGGCTTGCTTTAATAATAATATTATGTTATGTGTCTGTAAGGCACAATGCCTTTTAGAATGCGACCGGATGTTGCACGACACTAGTTAGAAGAATTAACGAGATAGGAAATAATTTTATCGGCGCAGTAGATTGAGAGTTAGGTGACTATTTTCTCACTTAAAACCCACGGAAGGCTCTAGCTTGCACAAGGAGTTTGAAAAATTGCTTCCAAAACAGAGTCGAACTTAGAATCTTTCGCTTAACAAGCAAACACCTTATCTACTGCACCACTGCCGCTTTAAGGCAACCCATATTAGATTTTGTGGTTGTACAGATGGGCCAAAAGAAATCACCCTATTGGAAGATGCTATTATTTTTGCAAATGGTCGCCAATGTCAAATCTGTTTTGACATTTGTGGACTTGACAGATGTAGAATACGGCCGTCCGGCCACCAACTTTGAAGAGTATGCGACTAAACGAGACGTTGCCAAGAGTAGCCGGTCCCGGAGCGCCACAACGAGAATATCGCCGCTGTTGACGAGGATGTCGAGCTGTCACCGGAGATATCGACCAGACGCCGTGCCTCGCAATAAGCCATCAGCCGGTCGTCCCTAAGGCGAATTTTCGTCAAAGACTTGCGCATGTTCCCGTACAAAGTCCAGTCCGTAAATCAATTGTTGCCTGTCGACCGCCAAACGCGTGTAACCTACGCTCAAGCCATCCTCAATCTCGAGAACGAAGTGGACGATTTTTCGACCAAAATCATAATAAGCGATGAGGCTCATTTCCACCTCAGCGAAACTATCACTTCTAGGGCACCGAAAATCCACGAGTAATGCACGAGGAGTAATTACACCCGCTCAAAGTTACTGCATGGTGCGCAGTTTACGCTGGAGGAGTCATCGGGCCATTTTTTTTTTCTAGAACGCCGCTGGTTAAACGACAACAGTGGATGACGGTGTGCGATATAGGGCCATGTTAACCGAGTTTTTTTTGCCGCAATTAGAGGAATTAGGACTGGAGGACATGTGGTTCCAACAGGATGGAGCTAGGGCACACACTGCGTGAGCCACTACCGATATTCTGAAGGCGGCGTTCCCGGGTCGCTTCATCTCTCGTTTTGGCGATTTGCACTGGCCCGCAAAATCGCCCGATTTAATCGTTCTAGACTTTTTTTTGTGGGTGTTTTTGAAGTCCACTGCTTACGTGAACAAGCCGGAGACCCTAGAAGCCCTCAAGGACCACATTCGGCACGAGTGCGAGAATCTGTAGCCCGAAGTTCTCGCCGAAGTGATGAAAAATGCCATAAAACGAGCCCGTATAGAAATGAATTGTGACGGCGCCCATTTGGCCGATATCTCAACTTGACCAATAAAATTCTAAAGGTTCAAATAAACATAATCAAAAAACAGAATTGAAGTTTTTCATTTAGAAAAAAAATGAGAGCCAACAACATCGGATGACTTCTCTTGGCCCACCTTGTATATCGAATGCTTATAATCAACCAACATAATTTGCTAATATTTTAAGGAATCCCAATATTTTTCCAGTCTGATTCTTTTCCTATACTCTGGATCATCATAGTGTGGCATCAGCTTTATTGAACAGTAGCTATCGCTTTTTCATCTAGTCTAGATGATGGTTGGATGGCATTTTCATTAGGTCATTGCAGATAAGTTTCAAGATGAGAATCATGAGCCATCTTCACCCGATGTCTCCCTTCCAGAACTCTGAGGATATCTGGTCGGACCCGACCACTGTTCAGTTTTTGGAATTTGGATTTTGAATAAAAGTAATTCTATTGTTTAAATTTTCATCCTTGTTTTTATTTTTTTAAATGTTTTGAAAAAATTGCTTAAGCAAGGCATTGTTTTCTGGAATAAAACAGGTCTTAGATTTTCAAAAAGGACTACTTGTACTTTTCTACATTTCATTTGTACAAACAAGAAACAAGATTCCATTAATTTATTTTGATTAGAAATATAGTTAGTAATTTTAAAGCAAATAAAATAACTATTTAAAACTCATTGATTCCCGGTTTCTATACCCCTTGTTATAAACAATATGACGACTGCCTTTCAATTGTCGTTGCAATTACTGTAATTTCATTAACTGATTTTAGAAGTAATGTCCCAAAATGAAAGTCCAATGTTTACCACCAAAAAAAAAAAACATTAAGAGGACAAAATTAGTTATATAGTCATATAGTTTCCAGATTTGAATGGATCATCCCTTCTTGGTTGCCATTGTTGAGAGATCTACGAACTATACGACATCGTCTTATCTATTCCGCCTCGACTGGAATTGAATTAAATTTCAGATTTGAAATGCCTCCATGCAATTGGATCCGACACAGCGCCAATGGGACAAACTTCCATTGGTTGTTGAATCTGTTGGATGGCAAAATTTAAATTGCTGTGGGCATATGCCGAGGAGGATGGAGATGGATTTGTTGGCGAAGCTGAGGCATGGATAGAAAAGGACCCAAACGAAGCAGAGTTATGCATGCATGCATCTCGTGGATTGTTATCTGTTTTTTTTTTTAATTTTTTTTCTCCATTCGTATTCGGGATTTAGTAAGGCCACGGTGGATGTGGATGGGACTTTGATGGATGGCTGCGCAGTGGTTGGAGCGAGAGATCCATAGGAGACGCCTTTTTTGCTGCTGCTGAGGGAATTGCGAGATGCTATTTTCGTTGTTGTTGACGTTGTCGTCATCAAACCGCCAATCGTTTGTCGTGCTTCCAGCCAGAGCCCCGTGTCCCTTTTAGATGGAACTGCTCTATGCTGATGATGATGGGCTTAGCGACGACAATGCCGCGCGTGAATAAGAAGCCTAAGGTAATGACGAGAATGGACAGCAACTCCGCGAGGCTCGGTGTGGAACAGATAAAACATAGAATTGGCCAACCTAATCAGGATGCCATTTTGCGATCTTGTGGGACTGGTTTTTGTCACGTTGATGTCCTGCTGTTTGGAAATCCTTTGGCAATCGGCAAAAACCAATTGACGGTTTGCAGTTTGTCTGTTTCTTTCCATTTTTTGTTTGCGTTACTGTCTGTTTGTGTGTTATGCCGTCAGTTCGTTCCAACTGTTGGATACGTTTTGAGTGAATGGATTGATGATGGTGGATTGGAGGAATTTTGCGTCAAGTCGACTGGTCCGTCGCATTCGTGGACATTTTGTTTGTGGTTGGTGGAACGTTTTTTTTCATTTCATTTGATTTTTTGCTATTTATCTCGGCTAATTATGTACGCACTGCTTATAAAGCTTGATCGTTGGGCGCACGAAAAAAGTCACAGAAATTCCACAAGGAGAGATGAACGGGGATTCAAAGTTATGTATATTTTGTTTGTGCTGGAAATGGAATTTACGATGGTGGCAAATAATCGGTGGAGAATGTATGTTAAGGACAGGAGTAATACCTTTATAGGATGACATGAGTTTATCGGAATTCCTATTAATCGTTGGGTGTCAGTATAGATGATTATTGTGGCGACAGGCGACAAAACATTTGAAAGGCATATTAATAACAAATTAACATGAATACCATTTATGTTGTTTTTTTATAAGTTATTTCTCATTACTTCTCTAGTTGTCTTCAAAAAAAGTAAAAAGAAAATGACTTGTGAAATCGAAATCCTTTCTATTTTTTGGATACTAAATAAATCAGTGACAAAGGGAAATATTAACTTCCAATTTGTGTATTTTCATTCAATTAAACTAAAAACCTAAAAGATACAAAAAAGAACTTCTATCTCATGCTATAGCAATTCACATAGTAAAATTAGTTTTTTATCAATTTTATTACTCAAAAAGAAGTCGAATTCGACAGAAACATCATCGATAAGTTATTAGTTAAAACTTTTGGCAATTCCGAACTCGAAGACCTTTCGAAATAGCATGTCATTGACAGCTCAGCTGCAGATATTTATCTCATTCATAGATTTCCTCTAGAGTTTACTTTTTATTGCACTCAGCTTCCTAATGATGGCAAACTGCACTACAAAAGCTCTGCTCATAGAGGCTTAAAATAAAATTACAAAATGTGTCAAAGCAAATTCCAAACTCAGACAAAATTAATATTTTTGAGAAAAAAAAAACACTCAAATGGCTGCAGATGCAGTCACCTAACGACAACGTTAATCGATTTTCCTAACCACCAACAACACCAAGAAGCACCATACGGAGGAGATGCCAACAATGGCCAGATTGCAGAAGGACTATGGTGGATAAGGGGGAGCGCAAATGTGTGATCGCGCAATAATGTCTTCTACTCCATCGCAAGTGTGTGTATAGGTACGCTCCTGGATGGCAAAGATTTTTATCGGATATCGCAAGATTGAAGTAGCGAATCTTATCGCTCAATGATCTCGTTGACTGCAAAAATGCTCCACAGCGGATAAAGGCACTCTGGAGCTTAAATTGAGGATATGAAACCATATCGCACTTTATAAAAAGACAACTGGCAGGGAGGAAAGTTAAATACGTGACAGCTAAACTTTTAGGAATTTTTGTCCAATCAAAGATTCTAATTAAAAGTTAAGATCGGTTTTATGAATATAAGTAAAGAAAGAATTGTATATCCTTAGACAGGTGATCCCTAATTTTGACATTTCAAACGGCAAAACAACAACAGCAACAACAACGGCAGAAGTAACAGCAACAGCAACAGCAACAAAAACAACAACAGCAACAGCAACAGCAACAGCAACAGCAACAGTAACAGCAACAGCAACAGCAACAGCAACAGTAACAGCAACAGCAACAACAACAGCAACAGCTGTTTCCCGCTGGAATCTTCACTGAAACTTTAAAATTTGTTTTAAGGCTACGATGATTGATGACATCCCTGTATTCATCGCAAATGAAACGCCTTTGAAAAAAGCTTACATTTTCATTTCGTGCCAAAGTATTGCGGCAAGTGAAGATCAATTTTGTATTTCTTCACAATTTCTTTTTTTTATTTTTAGTCTTCCCAGTCAATCCCTTATTTCATCACAAAAACAGTTTCCTGCACTTTTTCTTAATCTTCGTCGTCTCTGGTTTGCGGAAAAACGTGATATACTTGAGCATGCAAGAAATTGGATGATTTTCTGGTGGCTCCCAGAACGTGTGCACTGTAAATTGTCTTGTTGTCGTAGGTACGGCCCGAGCTTGGGCGCGCGCAAATGGCCGTACAAAAGAGCGTTTATTATGGCGCAGTTGCATGTTTTTTTTTTGCACATTTTATATTAAACTGCTGGGCACCTACATACTTGCTTCCAAGTAGCCATTCTCTGCCATATGGACTAGCATAGACGCTCGCAGATAGGTGCTATGAACTTGTTCATAGTTGGTACAACAACTGAAGACACACCATCAGTTTAAGCAAGATCGTCGCGTTGCTGTCGTCATAATCATCTTCCTCATCTCTATCATGGGCATCATGGCGGTCATTATCTCCTGGACTTAGATTATGGGTTTTTTTTTTTATGTAATTTGAGGTCTAAAGGAGCACCTATTTGTAGGTGGATGATATCTTTTGGATTATTATTTGCCTTCGCTTTTTAATGAGATGGTTTTTGTGAGGCTATATGTTGCAGGTTCTGTATTTGACACTAAAAGTGAACTCAATAAATGTAAATAGTCACTAAGCGATCACGATTAGAAGGTAGATTCATGGAAGACATTCTCTACCTAAGAGCTAGAAGCGTTAATATTTGAGACCCTAATGACCGAAACGCCCTCTGCTGACCAAAAGCATAAAATTGTTATCATGTCGCCAATTATATTTTAAGTTAGATGACATTTATGAAAAAGTGATGCCAAACCTGCAAATTGAAGATGACTTTGCATCTAACGAAATAAAAAACCATTCAAAGCTCATTTTAAGTTTGACAGTTATTTGACTTTTGGCTAGTATCAGTATCTATAATCTGTTCAACGAAAATTGTCAGTACAGGGAAGATAGGACTTTCAACTCTCACTCTGAAAGCAATGAAATCTCTGTAAACTGTGAGAGAGCGAAAACATTACAGTTACAAAATATTACAATTTTATTTATTTAATCATTCAAGTTCGGAGTATTAGATGGCAACCTGAAAGTTCGTTTGAAAAAGTATCTTGGAATGTTTTCAATTTCCTTCAAAAATTGGGGTGTTTTTTTAGAGGTATGAACTTTAATTTGGCAACACTATTTTAACTGGAGGCCATTTTGTCAGCTGTCAAGTGATTTATTTTTAGTTTGATTAACAACAGATACTGAAAAGAAGGTTTTAATACAAACTCTATATACTACGTTGTAAGAAAATAAAATTAAAAAAACAACTAAGTAGAAGACTTGAATATAGTTCACATTAAGTTTTTCGCAAAAACTTTATATATGTTGAACTGAACAAATCGAAAGTTGCTTCGTGACAAAGGTACTCACTGTCAACTGATGAGTCCAAGTGAGTTACCGGGACGAAACGCCAATTTTTGATGGACTAAAGGCCGTATAAAGCTATTTTGAATCAACAACAGATACTTCAGCTCTGTTATGAATACCTTGAAGCGTGCATTCGCAGATGGGTTGAGTAGTTTACCGGATATACCTCAAAATGTTTAACAATATCAATCCAACCGCCCTTTACAATTATAGGACAACCTTGGGAAGATATAAAAGTATAATCACGTCTGGAATAACTCTTTGATACTCTATTTAAGATTAAAAGTCTTCGAACAACTCTATCAGTAATTTGCAGATTTGTGTTGAAGCAATTATGAGTGGATTCCTTATATCAGTAAACTGCCCATTATTTAGAACCGGAGAGTTTCGGAAATCACCTATAGGACCGGTAAAGTCACCAAAGATCAAGGTTTTCATACTTCCTCGTATTCTGAGGACCAGATATTAAAGTTCAAATAAACAGGAATAACATGAAAATATTTTGAATCATATTCTATATCCATTAAATTTCTGTTATTTTCTTAAAGTTACATTGTATATACTATTTTCTGAGCTTTCATTTTTGAAGCCACACAATATTCCACAACTATCTCTCCTGATCCTTTTATTTATAATAGCCGGAATACAAAGTGTCGAAGATTTCAAAATACTTATAATATTGCAATTCTTTTCCTTCTCCTTAGAAAGTTTCTTATAAAATTAAAATATCGTATTTTTAAATAATTTAAAAAAAATCTGACATAAGTAATTTATTTTTAAAGCCCGTAATACTATAACCAAACATTTTATTAAATAGATCATTGGCTTTAAAAAAGCACCAATTCTGAAAGCTTTTAAAGAAAATCCAAGAAAAAAAACAACATGATTTGCATTGACGTAGAAGTGGTAACTCGAAAATGATGGGCTTTTTTTAAAATACACAAGAAGATGGTTGCAATAATAATTCATTTGTTGGTCATACATAAAATTCAGTGGATAAGTTTTTAATTTCAGTAGGAAATTAGGGCACAATTTGCAAAAAAAAAAAGCTATCTCATAAGGCATGTACTGACAATTTTTGTTGAACAGAGCATAGGCGCCCTAAGGAAATTTCCTGGGAGGGAGGGGGAGCAGATTTTTGTTTGTATTAAACTTTTCCCACAAGCTTAAATTGAGAACAGGCGCGAAAGTGTGCGTAGAAATACATTAATACCTTTTCACCTTATCTGAATGCTTAGCCTTGTTTTGTTTTCGGTTTTCACAATTATTATTAGTGGAAACGAACGAATGACACGGCTGGGTCGCATGGTCTGAATCTGAACTAATAAAGTGTCAAAACAAGAGCACTTACCAGTTTTTGGTAAAAATGGGATACGCCGTCACACGTTTCAAACAATAATGAATTTATGACGAAAGTATTACGAAAATTGTAGGACCGATTTCGATGGAATTCTTTTCTAACTTACTTTTAATTTTTTGAACAAAAATATGTTTAATATAAGAAACATTGAAAATTCAAAATACCAAAATCATGAATTAATTATAAAAAAAAAATATTCAAAATGTTAGTATACAGATTGGGCTACCTATTTTGTTTTAAATATAAAATTTGATATAAATCCAATATGAGCCATTATTGGAAGCCGAAAATTAAAAAAAAACGCTATATGAAAGGTATCCTTAATAGACTTTTCCGGTAATATTGTTTTTGATAAAATGATAGCCAAAACTCTTAAATGTTCCTCAAATGCATTGCCGCTGTTATCGAGAAGTTTTTACTTAACGGTTGTATGACAGCGGTAGGTACCATTATATGAGTAATGCTAATGGAACCACACAATCCAAATTTAGGCTACAGATCGTTTTACACACAGTTTTTTCGGATTTTGAAAAGCAACTTAAAAAGCTCCCCCCCCCCCTCGCCATACCACCGGGCGCCTATTTAATGGAGTAAAGCTCTCTTGCGCGAAGAACATCCAATTTGGCTATACCCAAATTGATGAGGATCAATGACTGTGCGGCGAATTGGTTATAAGAATTAATGACCTTGCCTGCCCGTTCCTTCAGTTTTAGTAGGATGCGCTGACCAATTTTCTCCAACGACTTGACAAGAAAACTCCGCTTGAATGACATTTCTCCTCAAAAATCTATTGCACAGGGAGATCGATGGATACTCGCTTCATTCATCATTTCATTAACAGAACGATGGACATAATTATTCCATGTTGTAAAAAACAAAACGTAGCTTAGAAGCACTTAACAAACAAGCAAAAAGAAAAGTGGACTTCTAATAAGATCAAAATTCTTTTACAGATTGTTTACATATAGAAAATATCTGGAGATTAGGACACATTTGTCGGTACTAACTGGAGCCGCAGAGAAGTTGATTTTAACGACCCGAGTTTCCTGATACAATCTTCCGAGTCTTCAGAAAACGGCAAAAAACAATAACATATTTCTAACAACAGAAATATATCTGGAGAATTATATCTTCAACAACTTTTTCGTGATCAAATATCTCTCGTTTGAAAAAGAAGGAGAAGACATTGACTAAGTGAATAAAGGGTTGGTGATAATTTCCCCCAAGATGTAATCCCCAAAGGAAAATCCCAAAATCCATAATCCCCAAAGAGAAAACCCCAGCAGCTAAATCCCCAAAGAGAGAAAACCCAGGGCGGAAATCTTCAAGTGAATATTCCCAAAACAATTATGTTCAAGTAGTGAATCATGCGATTAAATCGCGCGCATTATTGTTGTGGATATATTAGATTTCATTTATATTGCATGAAATGCAATCCAAAGATTTAATATACCAATGCTTATAATGTTTGTAGAGTTTATAGAAATAATTGTTTTTTTTTTTTAATTGATTTTTGTTTTTGTTGGGGGGGATTCAATACGACACCCAACGAATGCATTCCCCCGAATCACAACCTGTTGAACAGAGCTCTGCTAGATCATTTTTACCTTCGAATCTTGGTTTTACTTGATTCAATGATGAAAACTTGACAAACGCCAAGTTCCCTAGTCATTTCCAAAGTGGAATTATAAATCATCTTCGAATCACTAAAGAACAGAAGTCAGCAAGAGTCGACGCTACGACATCTCCTCTGTGCAATACACAATTCTAGATCATCTGTATCCATGCTCTTTGATTGGAGAGCCACAGGACTGTTAGCCTTAACCCTCAGTTTTAGTAATATATGTCATTGATGACTTATGGGTCTGAATAAATGCGGAACAAAAACAAAATATTTGCCCAAAACGATTCTAAGATTCACTAACAATCAAGACAATCTTCATTTTCTCTCTGATGTCTGGGAGATTTCCTTGAATTAAATGCCCGAAATTCAGGCTAGAACCTTCACTCGTAAGCAGACCTCTCGACCTTCTAGAAAGTATGTTATAAATAGCACTCAATACCACAGATTTATTTTGTATTTTGTATTTGTATTTATTTATTTCATATGAATCTTGTTTAGATAAAATATTATCATTTAGTTGTGAAACAATATAAACAAGGTTAAATTTAAATTCATTTGATGTTTAAATAGTAGTAGTTATTTACTAATCTACTAGTTATTTATTTATACTATTTATTCACTTATCATTTACTTGAAATTTAAAATCTTAAGTATATTTTATTGATTTTATTATTCAGTAATTCGGTGGTGCTGTGCTTAACAGCGCTTATGTGCAATAATGTTGTTTAAGTTTATCTTGAAAATCTGTAATGCTTGAAGATCTCCTGATATAGACCGGAAGGGAACAAAGAACATATACAAAGAACTGTTTTTGGTAAAAATGTAGTTCGAAGTCGGTGGAACAAAACTTCTGCTTGTATATGAAGAAGATGAAAATTGAATTCATTAAAAAAGGTTTTGATGTACTTTATTGCCTTTTCGAAAAGTTAATGTTTCAAATTCGAGATATTTTTGTGATTCCATTCCAGGGAAAGCCTTAGCATAGCCAGAAATATGTTTTCTTCGACCAAGATTATAACCGAACCTTATACACAGCTCGAAGGGATCCGTAGACCTTGGAAACTGTTTTAACAATATGATTTCCCCAGGTGAGATTTTGGTTAAAACCCTAGAAAGCTAACCTTCCTGCACTACCATGAAAAGCTAATCATTCGACTTTTTGACGAACATTTAAAAACTTTTTTTTTTTTAGTAAGTTAATACTTTTTATTCAAGATTATAGTATTTATATATAAAAGGGGGTATAAATAAAAAGAAATTAAAGTTAAAATAAATATTTACTTCATTTTGTAATACTAACATCACATTTTTCATAGCACATGTTTTTTTGAGATCAAAAAGGCACTTTCATTCTAAGAATAAGTTAGGAACTATTATTAACAAAAAACTTAAACATTTTTCTTCAGTATTATAAAAATAAACATCAAAATAAACTATAAAAATAAAAAAAATTAAATATCTTCGGCGCAACCTGGGCAGAAATCAATAGTATGTTCACCACAAATTGGAAGTTTGCATTTTTCGCAAGAGTTCTTTGTCATGCGTCTTTTCTTGTAGTGGCATAAACCACAGCTCTTTCTCTTCTTTGTTGGATTGTTTTCAGGAACGCGAGGACTCCCAGAATAAGATGGTTCAGAAATTTGACCTTCTTGTTGATCGCTTAAGCCCAACACATCCCGTATTATTTCCTTTAATTTTCGTGTCATTGTTGTTGTTTCTAGACGATTTTTAAGCCATGGTTCTACAAGCTGCTCGTGCAATTGCATCATGTAGCTTCTTCGAGATAAAGGTTTAGCTTCCGAAAATCCGATATTGTGACAGTAAATTATGTATGAGTTAATTGCAGCTATATTGATCATGTCATAAAATATGGCCATCGGCCACCTATTTGTTTTCCGATTACATGACATGTTGGAACACATTGGTCGAATGTATCGACACCACCTTTTGTTGAATTGTAAAATTCAATCATCGTTGGTTTTCTTGACGACAGGTTGACATTGGCATCTTCGTCACATGATGACAGCAAATAAACCATTTTACTGGGCTTTGGTTTATATGATAAGAGAGTAAGATGTCCATCAAAACAAAACATAGAAGTTCCGATTGGCCTGCTACGGTTGTTTCTCATTTGTTCGGGGATTTCCCTTTTGTTGGCTCTTAAGGTTCCGACAATAGTCAATTTGTATGGTTGCTGCAGTAATTGTTTTGCCAAAGGAACTGTAGTAAACCAATTATCAGTGGTTACGTTCCTGTTAGAACCATGAATACTGCGTGTAATTTCCTATACAATGTACTCCGCCAGAGGCATGCCTTCTGTGTTTGTTACTTTCCCAAGATAAGGAATGGCATCAACCATGTATCTGGTCCCACTATCACACATCATTTCGATTTTTAGACCGTACTTGGCCGGTTTATTGGGAATGTACATTTTAAATTTGCATCGACCGCGGAATGCAAGCAATTGTTCATCAATGGTTAGGTAATTTCCAGGGATGTAATTAGACCGACATTGTACCATCAATAAGTCCCATATTTTTCGGATAGGTGTAAATGGATCCGTCAGTATGGTTTGTACTCTCAATTCCCTGTCATCAAACCTTAGGCACCTTATTAGAAAGTCAAATCTTTCTCGACTCATACAAGCAAGGAAGCGATTTCCACAAAAAGCTGTGTTGAATAGCTCGTCGGTTGTTAAGTGGTTGTCCTTCAAAGCTGCTGTTAACAACAAAACACCAAAGAGAGCATTCAGCTCTTGCATACAAAAATCTTTAGTGGTTGCGGAGTTTTTGTCATAATTTTGTTTCTTGATAGAAATTTCAAAATTGGTCCATTTTAAAATTTCTTCGCAAATTTCCTTTGTGATGAACGACTCAAAGATATCGACAGGATTTGTTTTATTTTTCATTGAACGGGCTGGTCCTCTAGCCATTCTGACAATATTTATTACTGAGGTTCGAGAAGATGTTTGTCCCTTCCTCGTAGCCCAAATGTGACCGTTCTTGCCTCGAATTTTTGACTGCGCCAGATTAACAATAGAGTTGGAGACTGCAGAATTCTCTTCTTCATCTTCAACGTCAGTAGCTTCGTCTTGAACATCGCTTTGTACGTCGTCTGTCAAAAAACCATTCTCACTTTCGTTATCAGAAAACTCTTCATTTGAGAAATTTTCATCATCTTCAGGTACAATTATTTCATCACCAACAAACGACATCGCAGCCATTATTCAAAAATGAGCGTACTACATAAAAACAAAACAAAAAAGAAACACAAATCACCACAAACTAAATTTGTAAAAGTTACACATAAGATAAACATTCGTCAAAATGACGAGTACACTGCGCATATATAATAAACAATAACACTTACAAGATAAACACATCCACCACGCGAGAGAAACCACCGGCGACTGAGTTGGCGCGAAAGCACAATTATGTAAGTCAAACAGTAAGAAAGGGAAAGAGAAATATTTGATCGATGTGTGCTATTTTGACGAAGGTTAGCTTTCTAGGGTTAAATGTAATAACGAGATTTTGTACACAAAAGACGTAGGGTAGCACTTATCGTTCAAAGAAAAGCTGTGGTAAGCTTTGAGTATCAATGTTCGAGCGACCAATTTTATATGGATTGACTTTTATTGGAATTTAACATGAGCCTATTCTTACTTATTAAGGTAAGGTCTTCATAAATTCGCTTCATGGCATCTTCGACCTATCGGGAAAGTGCATCTGCACATCATCAGCATACATTTGGACCTTACAGCATTTTAAGTCATTAAACGAAGAGGGTAAATAACATCGGGCCTAAAATTGATCCTTGTGGCACACTAAGTTTAGTTTCAAGGAAATTAGACATTTTTGGTTGCAGTAAACAGCCTGTGAGCGACCTTCTAAGTAACTGTCCATTAGTTTTAATGCTGTAGAGTCAAAACCGAAGTAATTTTTCAGCTTAAGAATGAAAATTTCATGAGGTACGGTATCGAAGGCTTGTGTAAAATCAAGCAACACAAGTGATGCTACATGATTCTCATTCATTTTCATTCGAATGCCATCTACCAAGTTTAAGAGCGTCGTAGTAAAACTGTGCTTTGGTCCGAAACCAAATTGCCATGGTGATAAAAGGTTAGAGTCATTGAGGTATGAATGTACTTGTTTGCTCATAAGTATTTCAAAAACCTTTGAGACAAAAGGCATAATCGATATAGGACGATAGGATTTGTTTCCAAAGACATTCCTTTTAAGGAGAGGATGGATTTTGGAAATTTTCCAGGCAGATACGAATATGTACAGTAGGTTAAAATGTTATTAAAAATTTATGTTATTTCGGAGAGTTACATGTGAATAATAATTTTCAAAAACGTTGGCTGCATTCCATCTAATCCGATCGCATTTGATATAATTCCATTAACTGCACTAAAAACTTCATATTCCGAAACTCTTTGGAAACTGACATCTCTAGAGATTAATGGTATGAGTATGATTCTTCTACAACGTAAGGTATGCCATCAATAAGGTCTTGTTCATGAGAGGCAATTGAAATGGAAGCAAACTCTCTGTTTAACTCGTCTGGATCTGTGAAACGAATCTCCACTATCTGTCTTCTTATTGCAAGCTCCTAAAGCTTTAATATTCTTCCAAGTTTTTGAGATATCTAGATCATGCCTAAACCTAGAAATAAAAAACCTGATCTTTGATTTTCTAATTTCCGTTTTAGCAATATCCTTTGCAATGTTATAAGCATCAAAAAACTCTGAAATTCTAAACCTTTTTAATCCCTTTCTATGAGAAATAGATCAATTTTTGGAGCCAAAAACATACCTCTATTAAAAGGCTTAATTGTAACTATGCACTTCGTTTTTTTTTTAAATTCTATGAATTTTACATAAAATCTGCAGTTAATACTAAAAACAATCTTCTGGTTATCTTCAAATAAAGACCTTCTAAATCAGCCAGACAAACACTTTGACAGACCTCTATTGAGAACTTTTTCGAATAGCTTGCTGATACTCGGAAGAAGTCTTATCGACCGGAGATTCGATCGGATCAAAAAAGGTTTAATTTTTTGAATATTTTGAATAAAAGAACAAACAACTTGTATAATAACTAAATAACTATCAAAGCTATCTGTTCACCCGGTAGTTATATAGAAATTTACTTGCTTACACTATTTGATATACTTTA
Organism: Platycheirus rosarum; assembly: GCA_963971375.1. Lineage (NCBI taxonomy): Eukaryota > Metazoa > Arthropoda > Insecta > Diptera > Syrphidae > Platycheirus > Platycheirus rosarum. The sequence continues at coordinate 30,530,412 of OZ020507.1, forward strand.
CGAGTATCTATGAATAAAGATATTAATGCAAAAAATTACATAAGAATGCAGCACAGCTGGATAAATTTGATCCCTTGATCAATCACTTTTATCTTTCAAACTGACACACCTGTTTTCTCTACAAGGACACCTCATATATTACCTACCAATAGGAGTACTTCAAGTGTAAATTAAAGTAACGTACAATCATGCATCTGACCAACTCTCGAGCTTAATTAATCTTTCCAATGACACCCAGTCAGATGAATTGCAAAACTCAATCAGCGATAATTGCCTTTCGTTTTAATTCTCCATCAGAATCATGAATATTCCAAAGACTTTATTTCAATATGGAGTTGAATTCATTTTTGTTCCCCCTTAATTAAAAATTGTCACTAGATACTTTGTCTATACAAACTGAATAATAATTACCCAGAGCCACCTCACGAGCTTCCAGACGAAGGCTGTCACTCCCCTTTATATCTTTTGGTTTGGTTTTTATTTTTTTCTAATGAGAATGAAAAAACTTCGTCTATGCGTCCACATCCTCCTCTGTATGCTCATTAATTTAATTTTTCTGCAATAACTTGGAGAAGGAAAAAAAGTAATTTTCCGTTTTTCCAGCATTTTTGTTGGTTTTTCTTTTCCATTATTAAAAATACCCAGGAGTTTAGCCAACGCTGAGTGCCGTCATCTTTTGTTTTCATTAAGGACTTCAGGCTTTTCTTGAATTGTATCTCATTTTCAAAATATGTGATGGAAATATTTTATAAATATCAATCCTTCAGACAAGTGGTAGTAAGTGAAGTGCGCGGTGTGCCATAGTAATGTGTCTTTAGAAATACCTACATATATACTGAATTGTGTTGAAGAACTTACGGGGAGATGAAATGAATTATCTTAATCATTCGGTTAAGTGCTTTACTGAAGCAATTGTTTTTCTACAAACGGTAACAAGGAAATAAGAAAAAAGTTTATAATTATGAAAATACGTGACGAAAGAATAGATGGAAGTTGCAAAGTTCTGTTTGACCAAAGTTCAAGAACATTACATTTGCTTAGAAATCCCTTAAGTAATTCGAAAAATAGTATCTTGAGTATTCATAAACAGATAAAATAATTAGGAAATAAAAATTCGACAAAAAACAAGCTTTTCAGTTTCTTCATAATGTACCATAAGTCCGACCTCCAAACTTTTGTCTTACTCTTACTCCGACTGTCCAAATCCCGAGAGCCAAATTACTAAAAATGGGAATAAGATCACGATTTGATGAGAATCAACAAGAAAAAAAAGGAATCCAAGAAAAATCTTAAGTTTTAACAACACTTCAGAGTGTTTTTTTGCAGTTATACAACTTTAACTTGGCAACATTGTTTAGTTTTAGTTTTTCATTTTGTCGAAAATCGACTGACGTCTGAAAACACATTTTTTTTTATAATTATTGCGCGCATAAGGGACTATTTGTTTCCCTTTTAATGTAGAGCACATTGCGAGGGCATTAGGAAGATAGGGAGGGGAGAGATAGGAGGTGTCGATTAACATTGGTTTTGAATGTTTGCAGATCAAAATGGCAATGGAAAATCTCGCCGTGTAAACTATTCCAAATTCGTGTAGTTCGGCTCAAAAAAGAATCCCTATATTTCACTTGCGAGACGAGTATTACGGGAGAAACTTTTAAGGGGAGGAATGCAGCTGGCTACTTCGAGTGAACATTTTTTTGTAAAAGAAACGATAAATTCAGGAAAGACATGAAACATTTCGTCGCTGTTCGAGAGGGGCAATTGTTTCAGCGGCAGTTCTATTCTTAATTATTGTGAAAATGCCAATTCCTTTCGTAGAAACTGCGCTCTTTTATTACAAACAAATTTGCAAAATTATCACAAAATCAAGAAGAAAATACTTATCTAATACCACTTTTGAGCTATTAAAGCAGAAACGTCTGCAACCCCGAACGTAAGCAATGTAGCTGGCGATGGCTATGAAAATCGAAACACAATATTATAAAAAATAATCTGGACTAGCAAAAATGTAAGGAAAACCAAGTCACGATGACTCAATTAATTAAAGCCGTATGATCGTTATTCCTAAAAATGACTATTGTCATTGCTTACCGTCAACGATCAGCTGTTTGGAACTGGTCACGTCGCGTCGTGTGTTTGTCATTGTTTTGCATGTCATAACGCTGACACCGAGACAAGAAAATCACGCTGACACACTTTGACGATTATTGCATTTTGGGGCAACAATGACATGCTTGAGTCATTCGTGTGAAAGTCATCGTAGCTAGCGATGAGCCGATAATCTATGTCAGTGCAATGACATAGCTAGGACCTATTTTATTACAATAACATTAATACTAATACTTTAAGACTCATTTGAGTTTTCTATACTTTGTTCGGTTCCATTTATTAAAGGAACTTATTATAGATTTGCATCGCAGGTAAAAGAATTTTGTGATAGAACTAGTTACGAAATAATCTATAATAATCCCAGAGATTTATCAATCTCATCTACAAGTCATAAATCATCAGTTATTTCTTTTAAAAAAATATTTCATATTCAAACCCTAATGCTCTCATTCTTTTAATAATGCACCTGATACCGTTAACATAATTCAACATTCGTATAAAGATACTTACTTGACTAAACATAACCGATAAGAACCGCACCCTTAAACAAATATAAGTAAACCAGAGTTAAGGTATGTTTTGACGAATAGGTACCCCAGGGAAAGAAAAGCAAACACTGTGACCAGTATTGGCTGATATGGAATGACATATACTTCTGACAATCTTAGCGCACCTTACGAGCGAAGCAGAGTTCTCTTTTTTTTGGGTATAAGTATTGAATATTGAATAATCGGAAATGCCATTTAAAAGTAGGTTAGTGGAATTTAGGGGGGCCAAATGCGTCAAGCAAGCAATGAGAGGATTGATTGTTGTTAATATTGTAATTATTTACAATTATTTAAGTACTTTTAATATCAAAGGTATTTAGTATGATAAGGTACAGCGGAAAATAAGTTCTGCATTGAGGTTGTAGTATCACTGCTTTGAAATAAGATCAAAGGTAAAAGAAATGACTAAGCCATAGATCCCATTGACTGGAAACAGTTGATCGAACAGAAAAAGCTCTATTTTTGCTTGTGTTATTAAGCAGGATTTATAAATCCCTTAAAATAAAATGTAAAGATCAGTTTATAGAGACTGTAGTGAAGTGAGCGAATAAATGCAAAATATGAAAACACTTGGTTCAGACGCTATAATTCTATAACATATATACAGACAGACCTTCCTTGTCGCTAAACTATTTAAACTTCTACTATTGTTATACTATTATTTTTAATTATTATTATTTTTTTTTTTATTGAATTCATAACATGTAATATAAAAGAAATAATCAAGGTTATATACTCCTGTTTAAACACAACTCAAAAATTGACTCGACTCTAAAGGCAAAACCATTATTTGCAATTAACGGGAAAATAAGCTAAAAGACAGCTGTCTCTCTCCCTCTCACATCGGCCTCTTTTAAATTGCAACACTTGTGATGTCAAATACCTTTATATATCTCTAAGCCGTCTCAATCCCTGGTCCGCCTTGCCCATTCTATAGATGCGAAAACAACGAATAAATAAAAAAAATAAGAAACGTTTTTACTTGCAATTATATGTATGAACTATAATACAAGTTATGCATTCGTGCAGATTAAAAATTTTGAGATGACAATCAAACATGACATTACAATTATAGAGAAACATATCTGAGTTACTGGCAAAATTCTGGCTGTCTGGCTGTCTGTCTATCTGTTCGTATATATTTTGGACTACAGCCTAAACGGTTTGGCCAATCATCAAATTTAGTACATATATAGGGTTATTTTGATATTCTACAGAGGAGTTTTTTTTTAATATTCTTTTAAGTTCAAATATTAACAGTACCTGTCATATAACTACGGTGACCATCCGTCCCGTATTTCCCGGAACAGTCCCGTATTTAACTCGTCTGTCCCGGCTAAATTTTGAGAAAACCCCGGACGTACAACTGTCCCGTATTTAGTTTATTGTCCCGGGTTTGTCCCGTAATTCCATATACATATTCGAATAACAAAACGTTCGATTTTTTTTTAATTTTATTTGCAATACATAATTGTATTTTGCGTTTAATATTTTTGTGTGTGGTGTGTCAAAGTTAGTGTCAAAAGGACTGTTAGGCAAATATTTATGAAATTTACATAGCCTGTTACGTGTTACGAATACTTAAATCAGTGGGATGTTTCAAGAAACTTGAAGTTTTTAGTTGGGAAGTTGTCCGAAACGTTCTTACCCGGCCAGAAATAGAATCCTCGTTACCTTTTGTCAACCAAAAGCGGAGAGATACAACTAACAATGATTGACGAATATGTTTAACTAAATCATTCTAAACCTTACACATTACAACAAAAACAAAACAATAAATTGTGGCCGATAAATGGAAAGAAATTTTTGAGCATTTTTAGAAGAAAAGTTTAAAATTAAAAAAAAAAATTAGTAATTTCCGAGTTCGGATGGGTCTGCCAAATTCCAGTCGAAAGAGTTTTTTCCATAATAAACAATATTTGGACAAATGAAAAACATAATTAAATGTTAAACTCTCAGAGCTTTGTATGTTAAAGCTAAGACTAAACTATAATTATAAAATCTCAGAAATTTTAAAAAATACCAACAATGTTGGTTCTTGATAAATTTTGGCTTATATTATTTTTTCATAGACTTTGTTCAAGAAATTCTGAATTTAAAAACAAATTAAGTTTAAAGTTTTTGTTTTAGTTCTAAGGATTTTGTGTTATGATTATTTATATATAAAGAACAATTCAAATTATGTTTGTGCGCGAACTACTTTTTTCGGCTCTACCGATTTGAATGCAATTTTTAGGAAATTTCAGGACATGTTTGGAGACTGCATATAAGAAATTTGTTTGCTGTACGATGTCTAGAACCAGAGTTATGATCCAAAATGTAAATCACATGGTAAAACTCGAAAATTGATAGTGTACCCGAGCAACGCCGGGAAGATCAGCTATTGATTTAATATTTTTTTGCTCCGAGAAATATGGTCACCGTACATATAATCGTTAAGTAAAAGCTTATTTATTTCAAAATTTTTCAAAAAGGCTCGAAGATTTTTTATGAAAAAAAATCTGTTTACTCCTGTAGGTATGGTTTATATTTTTGATGAACAAAAAATTAAAAAGGTGGGCTGAAAACCCGCAAGAGGATTTCGACTTTCTCGAGAACAGGTTAACCGATTACAACCAAAATTAATATTGAGGAAGATGTAAGCAGTTTTAGTAATTCTAATTTAAAATATATTCGAAAAAAATTGTTTGTATTTTTAATAATTTTTTTGTTTGAAAAATCGATATTTTGAAAACGCGTTAGAGAATTTTTTTAATTTTATTTTTAAATGTAGTGTATTTTTGTGCTTAAGTTTGCATTCTTACAAAATATTTTTTTTTTTGATTTTTGAAAAAAAGTTCTTAAATAAAAACCGTTTCTACGATTTTGAAAAAAAATCTCACTTTTTTACATTTTCAAGGAAATAAAATGGCGTTTAAATTTTTCCGCTGAAAACTATTTGACGTACTTTTTTCAAAAAATCAAAAGTTAAAAAAATCAAATAAAAACTTTGATTCCCTCCATATTTTTTCAAATTTTATTTGTCGTTGTGAACGCGCATAAGAGCAAGAAGTGAAGAGGCTGCTTGCATCTATGCATGCAGCGCCATAAAAACTATGATGAATTGTTTTCTTTCGGGGAAAAAAAGTACCACAGAAAGAAAAGTGGTAGAAAAAGCATCCCAGCGGTAACGCTGATTGACAAGTGTGGATGTGTAGTATGTATCAGTAATGGCAGATATTTTTTTTAACATTTTTTTCCGTGTGTTTTTGTGGCAGCAATGAAACTGTGCATCTATTTTAGAAATAGAGACATCGTGCAGAGGGGCTGCATGCAGACTTTGGAATGGGGGTTATTCATAAGAACCTGTGTTATTTATTTTGGCTGCAAATTTCACTTAAAAATAAGGTAAATAAAATCAAATTTGTGTGAATATTGAATTTAGAGAATAAAAATTTCAACAAATCCGACAAAAATTAGATTTTTTTAAGTATCGACGAAAAATATAATATAACCATAAAACTATGATGAGGTATTTTCTTAAAAGTGGTGGCAATAGTTTCACAACGGTAACGCTGAATAACAAGTGTAGTATACATCAGTCATGCCAGATAGCTTTTATTCTTCTATAACGTTAAATTAGATATGTAGCACTACCTTGTTCTAAGACAGTCAAAAGCCATTTTTGATGATGATTTTTTTAAAGAGTCCGTTTCTTGTAAAAGTGTTAATAAACAAATCCCGCATTTGAACATAAGTTCCCGAAAAAATCAGAGTTATTCTTTCAGTAGTTTGTCCAGAATGTAATAGCAATTATTTTGAAAATTTGTCTGGGAGAATAATAAAATATTGCAAACAGTAAAATTATTTCCAGTAAGTCATAGGAATGTTAACCAGGCGAAAAATTACAAAAATTCCAAGAAAAAATGACAGATTTAACCAAATGACTGTCATACATATTAGCAATAAAAAAAACTCTTATAAAATAATAAATTCTGTTGTTTAATTAATAAATAACAACATCGTGCAAACACTGATAGTAAAGGACATTTAATAGGTTCAATAATGAATTTTACGATGTTTATCTTGCTGACATGTCCTCGCTATAATGAGGATAAATTGTATCTTTAAGCTACAAGTACTCTGACACATGGTTAGATCATAATTTGTGCACTAAAATTATAATTAATTTGTGAATTGTGTTTTTATTGCAAGGTTAAGTAAAAATAACTAAAACTAATAAGACGAATTATTGGATCACCTTATATTATATGTGAAACGGCAGTGGTATTTGAAATATTAAACTTACGAAATTTACGTGGTATTCGTTACCAAGGTAGTGGGGCATGAATTTGAAGTATAGCGCAGTCTTGAAGCTATCTTGAGATAAAAGTTACTGCATATTTTCGGCAATGAAGGAAAAAAATACGCGAGTGGTTGCAATCAATAATTTTTTATTAATAGGGGAGGGGTTGCGGGGTAGATTTTAAGAGTGTCAAATGTTTTTAAATCTATCCAGGAATCATAATTGCAGCAATTGATTATAATTCAAACATAACAGAAGAAATGAGAGGTAAATCTGCACATTTTTAAGGGAAATTTGAAAAATTAACTTTTTTGAAGGGTGATATCTTGGTAAAGAATTGACATACAAACAATCATCAATATTGTTAAAAATTTTATTTATTAGACCAAAAATCAATGCGTGCACATAAATTGACTTTTTGTCATCGGATCTTATATCTTTCGTTAACGTCAATGGTGTCAGGTGTAGAGCGTTGTAAATCGACTTTCTGAAGACAAAACTTGAAAACATTGATAAATCCGAGTTATAGTTTTAACAAGATGTTTTTAAATGCCAAAGTTTGGAAAGAGAAATTTGGCATCTGGTTCACTTCAGGACGACGAGTGTTCATTAATTCGCTGCCGAAGTCTGCTTTAGTGGTTTTAAATGCCATCAAGTTAAAAAATACACGAAAAAAAAGATAACGGCCATAAAAAATCACTTAAAGAGATGGTCATTGATTAGGAAGCCTAAATCAAATACATTTCTATTATACAAAGATTTGCAGAAGAAAAAATTACTCAGCAACTGGAACTCTCATCCCCCTTACCATAGTATAATTAAAAAAAAAATAAAAAATCAACACGATTCCCAGCTCAGGAGGCATAAAAGGTAATTCTCCGTCTCCTGCTCTTCCAAAATCAGATGAAAACCAACGAATGACTATAGTCCATCTAATCGGGCAGTAAGAAAGCTGGTTTCTCGAAACTTGTTTTTTTTTTTTGTAATTAACGCGCGCACAAGGGACTATTTGCTTCCCTTTTAATGTAGAACACACTGCATGGGCATGGGGAAGATAGGGAGGGGAAAGACAGAAGGTGTCAATTAACATTGGTTTTGAATGCTAATAGATCAAAATGGCAAGGGAAAATCTCGCCGGGTAAACTATTCCAAATTCGTGTTGTTCGGCTAAAAAAAGAATCTCTTTATTTCACGGTACGTCTGAAATTGGGCTCATGGGTGAACTGATAAGCATTCTTTGCGAGACGAGTATTACGGGTGAAATGTTTAAGGGAAGGAATGCAGCTGGATACCTCGAGTGAAAATTTTGTTTATAAAAGACACGGTGTTCGAGAGGGGCAATTGTTCAGTTAAGTTCTATTTCCTATCAATCTTAATGCTTGATTTTGTATTCTATCAAGTAGATGAAGCGATGTTTGCGATGCACCTGCCCAGAAGTGGGAGTTATACTCGAGTTTTGGGCGTAAAAACGCTTTATAAATTGTACCCAGATCAAAAGGAGAAAAATACTTCTTACACCGACAAAGTAAACCACTTAGCAGCATTTTTAGCGATCCCAAATATATAGTCGTTCCAACGGAAGTCGTCGTTGACACGTAAACCAAGTGCTGAGAGCTTTTCAGTTTCTTCTATGTAAGTGCCTTTCATGGACAATGGCATTGGGGGTATGTTTAGCTTTAACGACAGAAGACAGCAGACATGCTGTTTTCCACCTTCTAGGAAAGATTCCAGAAGAGTAGGAGCGATGGAAAAGCTTACGCAGTGGCTTTGCCAGTGTGAAAGAACACCTCTTCAAAAGAATAAGGGATACACCATTTGTGTTTATCGAGATCTTTGAGAACTCTTGCAACTGTACGAGTGCGCAAAAAAATCTGCCCCATGGAAAAATTTACATTCTCAAGTACAGGAGGTGCAACGTTGCTGTGAGGCAACGTGGAGCTTGCAGCGAAATGGGCGGCGTTTGCCCTCTCTGAAGAGTAAACATTTTTAACTGCCATCCCAAAGGCAACTGCAGAATTTCTTGCCGTAATTTTTGGTCATGCAAAAATTTGGTTCTTTCAATAACGGAGTTGCATAAGTTCCTTGCTTGTTTGTGCTTTTACCGATTTTCCTCTGTAGGGTTGGCTTTGTAGGATCGGAAACTTTCTTCTTTGAACGTGATAGCTTCTTTACACTCAGAATTAAACCAGGACTTTTCTTTAGGCTTGATGCTTTTAACTCTATTAGGAATACAAGCACGCATTCCTAGAAGAATCACATTTGCGATCATTTCAGCACTGGCATCAATGTCACTATCGAGGAAGTATAGTGACCAGTTAAAGTTTCTGAAAAAAATATTCAGGCCGTCCCAGTTGGCTTTCTCGTATTGCCAAACGGTCCTGGTGGAAAGTTTGTATTTTGATAGGTGGAGGACGAGAAATTAGCTGAAATGACACAATGGTCCGAAGTGCCAAATGGAGAAGTTACACTAATGGTATATTTATCAGGGTGAGAAGTAAGAAACAAGTCAAAAGTATGGGCGGCTTGCCCAGCAACATCCGGTATACGCGTTGGCACATTGATCTGTTGGGTATTGTAACCCGGCAAAGAGCTTGACATACCTTTTTTCGGGTGTTGTCTGAACAGAATAGCGGAGCCAAATGGAATTGTGTACATTGAAATCGCCCGCAGTAACGATTTTAGTGCGAGGACAAAGGGAAACAATTTCCGAGATGGAATCAGACAGCGCATCAAACTTCTTAAAAGTTGAGTTACTGTCAAGATTTCTTAGTTATTAAAACGTGCAGTAAATTCTATAACTTTCTATAGAATTCTGTAACTAGTAATGCACTTTCACCAAGATTTAAAGATAGATAAATGGTTGGAAAATAGCTGTCGTTTGTGAAACCCACCCAGGAATTCTGGAGTGCAAAATATCACTGTTTTCGAATTATTGGCCAAAACAGAAAATACCTTTCACCTTTCACTTTATTACCAAATATAATTATTTAGTTTATAGTTCAGTTTATTTAATGAATATAAACATTCTTTAACAAGTTTCCCATTTTTCTGTTATTCAAAAATCTAAAAATTTCTTTAATTTCTTCACCACTTTCAATAAAATGAATCTTTCATTTGGGTTTATGAAAACACTTTGAATAACATGATTTAGGCCGCCCAGCTTACATTTTATCGAATTTTATATATTTAAAGTTTCTTTTTGGCTTTTAGAATAAAGTAAATTAGCAGTGTCAGTCAGTCAACCGTCAACTTCAGATAATTTTTTGTACAACGATTTGAATTTACTCTGATTAAAACTTTCAATTTTATTTGAAGCACAACTTACAAGAGTAATTTTCTTCCTGAAAGTCGTGTTAAGAAAATAAGGTAAAACAGCTGTTTTTTATAGCAGACTGGATGACCAAGGGCGACATGATCTGGAATGGACAACATTATATTAATTTTAAAGATCATTCTTTCCCTATAGCAACACTGGATGATGCACCTAATGTTTAACATACTTTGAGCGAAGATAGTTGATAGTTGGAATCTAAATACCAACAACCCAAACTTGCAGATTTATCAAATCACAATAAAAGAAGTTTTAAGAAGGGTTGCCATATACCAAAAACTCGGAGTGTATTCAAGTTAAGTCTTTTTTTATAATAAAAATTATATCAAGATACGTTGTAGTGCGATACTCAACTCATTGTTCAAGTAAACACCCACGATGAATTAAAAAAAAATCTGCACACGAGTTCTTTACCTACTTGTTGTACAAACTTACCTTACAGATAGTTTGGTAGTAAACTTTGGCAGAAGAAAAATATCTCGACATCACGTGAAGCAATTTTTTGTTTAATAACCCCGTTTGGGGCCAAACAAGAGTGCATATTGATTCCTTGCGTATTTAAAGTGCAAAACTGATCATCAGCAACTGATACGGCAGCTATCCGTGGTGTTTTGTCTTGAACACTCCATACCAGCATTCACTCCACTCCCGCAACTATATTGCACAATGAGATCCTTGTAAATGGCTAATGCACAGTCGATGGCGGATGCGCAGCCTCCTGCACCGCCCCATTCGCAGTATCAACATATCCGTTCATCAACGGTAATGCACTTTATGCTGCGCATCTTATAGAACCTTATATTCTCTGGGAGGAAATTCGCGTGTGCTGCTGCGTTCTTATTTATAATTTTGTTTTTGTTTTTTTCTTCTCTCCAGCCACAGCCCATTCATTTGTCCAGGATCCCACAAGGTTCACTCACGCACATAATTTGGATAGAAAGACAACGAAGGAGGATGAGGCGCATTCCTTCCTCGTTGCACGGAATCGATCTCATTATCTGTTGGATGGCCTGTAAGTCGGGTCATTATTAACCCAAATAACCACGACCGAACGATGAAGGTCTAACACAACCTGTGATGCGTGCACACCAATAATTCACGGCAGTTAGCTGCGAGTTAACAATGTGCCTCTTGCAAAGATGCTGGTGCTGGAGTAGTTCTTTTTTTCTGCTCTTTGATCTTGGATGGATGGAGGGAGCCACACTTTAAGTATGCAGATTGTATGTAAATTAAAGGCCTGGCCCTTAAGTGGACCACTTCACACCTGAGCATCCAGCGTTTAGCTGCAAGGTAAAGATAGAAAAACAAACTGAACAGGAGTAGACTACTCTGCCCTGGAGGCCTTGGAGGAATACGGTAGCCAGATGAGATCACGATGATAGCAGACTAAGGCATAAGGAACATGTGTCATGCGTGTTGTATTGAAATCTTTTAGGGAAGGTACTTAACTTCTTAAAATACATTGCTGAAGAGATTAAAAATAAATGGTTTTAGTTGTACAGGGTGATTCCTTTACCGCACGGACTAATTTTGGAGGAACAGGGGGTTCATTCATATTCATCATCATTATTTATAGTAATCAACATATTATTTATTATTTTTATAATTAATTAGAAAGGTTAGAACTGTTATTATTATTTCGATTTACTTTTCATATGCTCCTGAGAAACTGTAACGACTCCACTATTATACGTTCCTAAACGACTTACTAAACATCGATCCTGCTACTTTTTTAGACAAAAAACTCTTTTAAATAATTCTTTAATTGACATTGAATGCAAAATTTATTTCAATTTCTAATTCCCACATGGTTTTCACCAAATTTTTTTTAAGAAGAAATCAACTAAACTAATTAACTACGTCATGCATGGGGGATATTTTAAGAAGTCGGAAGGAAATGATAGGATTTCTAACTTTCTGTTTAAAAATTTACCACATCTCGCCATCCTCCTGATGACGATCATCTTCAACAACTGCCGCACCAACAGCTACTTCCCCGAACATAGAAAACGGCAAAAGTGGCACCCGTTCCGAAGAAGACCAACCGGACCAGCACAGCATCCTTGGATATCTGCCAATTTCATTGCTCTGCTGTGTTAGCGAGATAACGAGATACTGGATGGGTTTATCTTAAGAAATCTTCAGTATTTCATCAGGGAAAGGGAAATGCTACCTGAATGCAGTATGGTTTCAGAATTCAGAGCACGACACTTCACTGAACATCCGCTTATAGAACTGCACTCCGACGTGACACACAGACTCAACAAGAGTTTACTGGACATCCAAAAGGTGTTCAGTATAAAAACTGCCAAGTCTAGGACTACCTGAACACATGATAAGAATGATCAAAAATGTTCTAACCCATAGAACCTTTTATGTACAGGTTAGCAAGGATTATTCTTCAAGAAAGAGGATCAGCGCTGGACTTCCAAAGGGTTCTATTTTTTTCTTTTCTTTCACTGTACATACAACTGATTAGCCTACCAACACATCAGGGGCGAAAACAAAGCTATATGCCGATGATTCGTTAACATAGGAACCATCCCTTTCACCGGAAATCATGGCCAGGAGAATGGAGGATCACATAAGAAACTTGTGGGGCTACTACTTCAGAGTTCAGACTGAAGATATAGAAAGCGATAAAAGCAAGCCTATCTGTTTAGAACACCAAAAACAACATGGAATCAAAGAAAAATTTCATCACGCTGTCATCAACATCAATATAAAAAACAAAAACAACAACAAAATATCTTGGAATAAATTTCACCAACCGCTTCAGGTTCCACAAGCACGCTTCACTAATGGTTAGAAGAGCATGCTTATAAGCAGCTGATCCGTCCCTTTTAAACACACGCCTGCCCATTTGGCTTACGATATCACCGATATACATATATGGAGAAGATTCAACTTTTTGAAAGGAAACTACTTCCTAGTTGTACAGAATTTCACAGAAATCTCATAACCAGAAAATATTTACCAAACAAGAAGCTGTATGATGACGCCAAACCGATTGAAACAAATCAGTTAATGCTACAGCTCTCCCAGAAAATTTTGAGCAACAGAACCAACCCAACTCTTAGAAGTCCAGCAACTACTACAGCCACTACTACAGCAACAACTAGAGGCCAACCATCGGTAATCTAACGTTCGAGGCATTGCAGACGATCAATTCGAGTGTTTTATAAACAGTGACGAAGACCGTTTTACGAGAGAACCAATAATCTGAATCTCTGTCGAACCAGATAACAATAATTTATAAATAATTTCAATTTAAAATTATTCAACAAAAATATGATTTAAGAAGAAACATCAAAATATATAGACCGTTGAGCCGCATAATTTATTTCAGTTATAAATTAATTTTAGCTTTAAGGCCAATTGTAAATAAATCTTAACGATGAAAATAAAAGAGTAATATAATCTAATTTAACTAAGTCTTATCGGTTGATCCAGGCTTCTGGCTAAAAGTTGAGGCATCCATTCAAAAGTCCCATCAGGTGAATTCGGATCAAACAATACTCAGCGAAACCAATCCAGCATCCAATAAATTGACCACTGCCCAGCAAATCAGAAAATATTGGAGGGATTGTTCAAGACTCGAAGTCCAAACAGTCAGCCGGTTTGAATGGAATATCTAATTTATTTCTAAAGAGGATCCCAACGCTAACACCATAATAATCTTCATCATGAAGAACTGAATTAACAATGGATACCTACTTTACACAAAACTGCACAATTGCTTGGCAATTCCTTAGGTAACGCGCCAGCAGTTTCAGCAAAGTCCCAGATGAACTTGCTCTGAGGAAACTCAAGTAATTTTGAAAAAAAAGAACCAATTGACTCAAGACATGAAGTTTGGATTTGGAGAAAACCACTGAACACTGCATCCACATACCAGATCAATAATTCCAATATGACATCACCATTTTGGCTCAGCAGCCATCGTTGTACCGTCGGATGATTCCTAGATTTCGAGAAAACATTCGACAGCGTTTGGACTAGCGCTGTTACGAACAATCTGCACCTTCCAGCTAATGATCAAAATTATTTTTATCTTTATTTCTTTCCAGAAAATTCTTCGACCCGATAGAATATTCCAAATCATCAATGAAGAGCATCAGAGCAGGAGTCGCCCCATGATCAAAACCGTTCTTGTACAGCATCTTGAAGTCCGAACAATCAAATTACAAGCAGCCCCACATGGAATTTCTAGAAGAAGAGGTTATACCTATACAATCAACAAAGAACTAGTAATCTTTTATACTGACCCAGAGTCAGGGCATCACCCTGCCAAAAACCCAACCTCCTTTTATCAATCAACAGGAAAACCGGGCATAAACAACCTTAAAACGAAAAAGTTTGTTTTAAAATGTATTTCAAATTCTTTTACGCAGAAACCCCAAAATAAATGCTCGATTAACCATTCATCTTTATTGGGAAAACCGTTTCAGAGTTGATTCCCGGTCAATAACACACCAGCTTAGGTTTCTTACTATTTATCCTGACTTATGGGATTTAACGAGGGTAAGTCTACAGGAGTCATGATTCACTCCTTGTAAATTCTCGGTTAACCCGTCGCCTTAATTCGGTAAACTTTCGTCTCAGAATTGATTCTCGATAAGCTGTCATCTCCAGATTTCTCCTCGTTTAACCCGGCGTCTTGGAATCCGTTCTCGGAAATCTCCTTATTTAAAATTCATTCTTCGCCAACTTGACGTTTCAGGTTTGATCCTCAGTTAATCTGACTTCTCAAGATTACTTATAATCTTTCCCTTTCAAAACATTCAATCTGAGTCAATCTGCTATTATCAGAAATTTGTTTTCAATAATTTGACATCTTAGACTCCCAAAACGACACTTAATAGCAATTCTATGGAAAGTTAAGATTAACTGACCAAAACTATCAAGAAATTCTCAGATTTAATTTCAAGACAACCACCCAAGAGTAAACTTAAGCTTTTTCGTAAATTTCTTTACCAAGTCTGTATAAAAAAAAAACCAAACCAACTCACTTCCATCTGCAGCAGACTGCACTACCATATCGCCATATGGACACATTTGGCAGTCCCTGCATTCAATTGTTGCAACATTTCATTTCTCGTATCGCACAAATACGGATTCCATCCACCAGCCCACATATAAACCCCATCCACGAGGATGGGAAGGCCAGTTGGAATCACTGGCAAAGTGTTAAATGGAGGACCCATTAAGGCTCATTTGGAATCGGACACGTCCGATTAAAATCTCATTTCTCACCTCCAAAGGTAGTTCTCTGACTGCTGCTAGGGAGTCCATCCAGCTATTCGCGTCGCCGATTATGGGGGCGAGAGCTCCCATCATCGGGGTGTGCGCGCCATATGAATGCACGCTGCCTGGTGGTCTGGGCGATCATACGGAGTACTTGAGTACTTTTTCGTCGCCTACGGTCAATAATAATCCAATCGGATGGGGATTTGCTTGGAATCGATCGGAATTCAATGCGATAATTTGGCTACTTACCGTCCAAAGGAAGTCACACAATTTTTTTTTATTTGCGAATATTTTCATAGCTGCCCAGCTGCTGCTCTTTGCGAGTCTGTTTTGTTCCTTTTTATGTAGAGAGCCTTCGAAGGAACTCTCCGGCAATTTAATCTAAAAATAAATATTTGACTTGGCACACCGTTCTCGATTCACACATATCCGAATGCGATACACTTGAAGTTCACACCCAGAGCTACGAGAGCATTGCAATTCTCCTGCGCGCACCAAACCAACATTGTCTGTAGATGGACCACGAACAAGCGGGGAGATTACGGCGGTTGTGGTGCTTCCGTGGCTGCCCACTTAGAAACTATGGAGCATCGTGGTCGATGATGGAATGAGATATCTCTTCCGCAAATGGTTATTAAACGTAATAATATTAATTTGATTGATTTTATGCTTGCAATGGAATTTTAATTTGATTGTTTGTTTGGTTTCTTTTTTCTCATATATTTTTGAAAAAAGTGTTGGAATTGGTTTTATTGATTTTTATGGATAAATATTTGCTCTGGACTACTGGACATAGAGTTCTTTTAATAGAAATAATTATTTAGTTGAGTACAATTCAAGTGATTGGAATGTTTATTAATTAAGAAAAATCTAAAAGTGTGTCAACACGAAAGAAATTTTTTTTTAAACATTCCAGAAACATTTCAGAAATGTTTCTATGTTTCTGAAATGTTTTTAAAATGTTTCTGAAATGTTTATATAGGTCTGGACGCATCGCGAAACATTTTTGAAATATGTGTATGTTTCCCCTTACGAACGGAAAACTTAATTTACTTTTCAAGCATTTAAATCTAGTTGACAGGATTTTTGTCTTTATTTGTTTGTAATTTGTTCATGATGACAAAACGTGATTACTTCTTTTTTTGTAATCCATCTTGAAGTACAAAACTGGATACATAAGATGAGAAACAAAAACGTTTCTTAAACAAATGGGAAACATTTTAGAAACGTTTCTTAAACAAATGTTTTCTGCAACCCAAAAATCAAAATTTAAAATCCCAATACAAAAATCCAAGAGTTAAGAAGAAAAGCTAATCGTAGGATAACGCATTCTTTTAATCGTCTAAAACTTATTAAAACAGGTCTAAAGATATTTAACTTGAAATTGTTGAATTTAAGAATGAATCTTTTAACCTGAAAAGCCTGATCTTCTTCTAAGGAATACGGAAGCTAAAACTATGGAGGTTGATAATAGTACTATGAGAAAATGTTTTTCTTAGGTAAGACAATGTTTTGACAGAAATTACAAAAACATCGGCTGACTCAAAACTTTTTTTTTATATAATTAACGCGCGCACAAGGGACAGAGAGGGGAAGCGCAGAAGTTGTCGATTAACATTGGTTTTGAATGCTTGTAAATCGAAATGGCAAGGCAAAATCTCACCGGGTAAACTATTCATAATTCGTGTTGTTCGGCTAAAAAAAGAATCCCTATACGTATCGGTTCGTCCGAAATTGGGCTCAAGGGTGAACTGATGAGCATTCCTTGTAGTACGAGTATTACGGGAGAAACTTTTAAGGGGAGGAATGGAGCTGGCTAAATCGAGTGAACATTTTTTTTATAAAAGAAACGATTAAACGATTAACAATTGTTTCAGAGAAATTACTAATTTCTCTTAATCCTAACGCTCTTTTTTGTATTCTATCGAGCAGGTGTAGCGATGTTTGCGAAGCACCTGCCCAGAGGTGTGAGTTATACTCGAGTTTTGGGCGTATTAACGTATTGAAAATTGTAGCCAGATCAGAAGAAAAAAAAATCTCTCAAGTGTCATTCATGCATAATGGCATTGTATGTTTAGCTTTCGAGCAAATGTTCACGCCATGGCAGATCCTGGAAACTACCCGCGTACGATCGCTTTTATAGAGACGAGCTATACAGAGCCATGTCTGGTTTTGGCATCTCCCACAAAACTCGTCCGACTGTGGAGGATGACGATGGAGGACTCTCGCTGCTCCGTCAACGTTGGTACTGACCTCACAGAAGCTTTTGGTGTCAAAAAGGATTCCGGCAAGGTCATGCGCTATTGTGCGATTTCTTCAATTTAATACTTGCAAAAATTATGAGAAACTCGCAAGTTAATTGTAGTGAGACATTTTTTTTCAAGCCTGTGCAATTGATAGCATACGCTGACGGATGGAGCGTTTGCTTACATTAAAGCTGAAGCTGCTAAGATGGGACTGACAGCCAATGATGCCAAAACGGAGTGCCTGGTGTCCACAAAAAGGGACATACAACACCGCTGGTTTGGACAAAACATCATAATCGATAGGTGCAACTTAATGAGGTAGTTAGGGACTTTGTTAACCTCGCATCCGCTATAACATCTGACAACAACATCTCGTCAGAAATAAAGCGAAAAATTATTCTTGCCAATCGCTGTTTCTATGGGCTAGGAAGGCAATTCAGTAGCAAAGCCATCTCTTGAAAGACAAAGGAGACTCTGTATAAGACCTTAATCATCCCAGTCCTGTTCTATAACGCCGAGGCATGGACTCTATCTGAAGTGGATGAAGATATCCTTAGTCGTTTCGAGCGTAAGATTCTTCGGAAGATTTTTGGCCCTACCTGCGTTAAAGGGCTTTGGAGGAGAAGGTTCAACCAAGAATTATACGAGCTATACAGCGACATTGATCTGGTCAAAAAAATATGTATTATCACATTTAAGATGGCCAAGTCATGTAGAGCGAATGGACAACAAAGCTCGCAGGATCTTCGATTCCATCCCAGAGGGTAGACGCAGTCAAGGAAGACCTTGCCTTAGGTGGCGTGCTCAAGTGGAGGACGACCTCAACCAATTTGGAGTGTGAAACTGGAGGCAAATAGCCAAAGACCGGTCTACGAGATATTCCTTAAGCTGATCAGTGTTTCCATGACCTTAGAAAGAAGGGACGTAAGTGCTATGGGTCAGTAGGAGGAGGGGGAGGACAGGCTGCACATTTTTTTCTACTGCGAGGGATGACAAAATATTCATAGACACCATATATAGGTCCGTACCTATGGTATGTACCATGGAACAGCAACAATTGCTCTGAGGTCCTTTTTTGAAATGTTTGCAGTGTTTGCAAAGGGTGTATTTTTTAGAGATGCAAAAATTTTAAAATGGAATAAAAAAAAGACGATTTTTTAAATTCACATGAAATTTACTTTATTCGAAAGATAATCTTCTGGCATTATAATTTATAAATGATTTCTGGCATATGACCGCTACGGATGGCTCGGACATAGTCTAATCTGGAGGTGCAATTTTAGATGACTTTTTACAGCATTTATGGCCGTATATCGGCAAGAATGCGGCGAATTTGTTCCTCCAAGTGGTCAATCGTTTCGGGCTTATCGGGGTAGACGAGCGACTTCACATATCCCCACAGAAAATAGTCAAGCGGCGTTAAATCGTACGATTTTGGAGGCCAATACACGGGTCCGTAACTTGAAAATATGCGGTTACCAAACGTTTCCTTTAATAAATCAATTGTGGCACGAGCTGTGTGACATGGTGTGCCATCTTGTTGAAACCACAGCTCCTGCACATCATGGTTGTGCAATTGATGAACGAAAAAGTCAGTAATCATGGCTCTAAAGCGGTCACCATTGACTGTAACGTTCTGGCCAGCATCGTTTTTTAAAGTACGGACCAATTATTCCACCAACCCATAAAGCGCACCAAACAGTCAGTTTTTGTGGATGTAACGGTGACTCAAAATACACTTGAAGATTATCATCACTCCAAATACGGCAGTTTTGTTTATTGACGTATCCATTCAACCAAAATCGAGCTTCATCGATAAACAAAATTCGCTCATGAAAATTGGGATCAACAATCTTGTTTTGGGACCATTCACGCCGCCTTGCTAGCTGATCCTGTGGTTTTAATTCTTGCACGAGTTGGATTTTGTAAGCACGCAAACGAAGACCTTTCCGCAAAATCTTCCATAAAGTGGATTGACACCTGATTCCTGATTCGAGTTTTCCTCTACGCAGCAATGACTTCTTTTGTACGCACTGTACGACGTCTCTGTGGAAGCGTATTGTCATTTAGAGTAAACGTGTGCAAAAACGTTCCATAGTCAATCGAATTAATTGCTCTGATGGACGATTATGTTGACCGTAAAATGGACGTAGTGCGCGTTAAGTATTTCGAACAGAACCATTAGTTTCAAAATAAATTTGCACAATTTGGAAGCGTTGTTCAGGCGTCAGTCTATTCACGTTAAAACTTAAAATAATGCACTTGACAGCTGACAAAATGGCTGCCAGTTAAAATAGTTTTGCCAACTTAAAGCTCTATACCTCAAAGAAAAACACCCTTTATATGGCTTGCTTTGGCACAACCCCAAAGTTGTATTCCGTAAGTCCAAACAGGTTTCAGCACTTGCTTGTTGATAAGCAGTTTGTTATAAGTGTTGAGATTGGAGTATTTTCAAATAAGCCAGTTTAGTTCTCGTAACGAGTTCGTCTCTTTTCTTCTTAACGTGCGTCCATTTAAGCTTAGCATCAAGAGTCATGCCTAGATACTTTGCTTCGTTAGCATACGGTATTTGAACCGAGATAATAAAGATGGGTAGATTGTAAATAAAGTTAACATGTGTTGATTTGGACAATGCGCCATTTCTTCGTTCAGTTTCAATAGTTTTCTGTAGCTTTTTAATTGCTCTTTCGATTGAGCTGGATGATATGCAAGTATGGCCGTAAAATAGGCAAATGTTGCTAACATGAGGTTTTCTTCTTGAGATATATATCGAGAATAAAGAACGAATAACACGGGGCCAAAGCTGTTTTCCATCGTGTAAGATTCCAGTTTTTAATATTTTATTACAAATAACCAAAAATTTTACTGCCTTTGCAGAAATTTTTGCGTAATTTTTGGCCATGCAAAAATTTGGTTCTTTCAATAACGGAGTTGCATAAGTTCCTTGCTTGTTTGCGCTTTTTCCGATTTTCCTCTGTAGGGTTGGCTTTGTTGGATCGGAAACTGATAGCCTGATAGCTTCTTTACACTCAGAGTTAAACATAACCTGAAAATGTGATTGCTTACCTAGCCTTAAACGGAATGACGTGTTTTCAAAGTTTTCCTACGAACAATTCAAACCCATAGATTGGTCAAGAAATGCTAAACTCAATAAATTATTTCTTCACCTGGCTTAATTCAAAGAAAAAGTCTCATGTCGAAATAAGAAGTAAATCTCCGACTCATTTCCATGTTATTCCCATTAGACTTGTCATGCATATTTAAATGGCAGCTAACACGCTCATCGTCTGCAGCAACCAGTCAGTCACTTGTCTGGCAGTCACATCCTTTAAAATGGCATAAATTAAAACAACAAAATAACACACACATAAAAAAAAACTATTGCCGCCATGTTTTTCTCGGGACCAATGCAACGGTCAATGTTGACTTAAATGTCTGCCCGATGCGTCTTCCTGTCGTCGCTTCGTCGTCGTCTTCGTCATCATCGTTTCCAAGTTGAATCTTCTGGTGATGCGTAAGATGCGTTCGTCATTGCATTCATCGTTGTCGTCGATCACCAGCAAACACAAAAACTTGATGGATTGGTGGGATGCGAGAGAACTGTATAAATGCATCTCTCGGATCAGCATAAATGTTCCCCGCAGTTTCTATCTAAACTCAGAACCAAGGAACAAAAATATCAACCAACTGTATAGTTGTACAGCGTTTTTCTTTGCGCGCAGCAAGTAAGCAACCATTTTACCGCTTTCCTGGTGAGGATTGCCGAGTCGGTGTTTTGGAATTTTTATATCTGTAGTCGTTGCACGATGGCCACTGTTCCATCAAACTCTGTAGGTGATGAAGATTTAATTAATAAAAAAAAACATTTTATGGGAAAACTGGAACCACTTTAAGCCAGGGAATACCTGCTGCTGGGTGTGAGATGCGTTAACTTTGTTGCAGACATTGAATGAGGTGAATGACGTGAATGTATCTACGTTTAGTACCGTTGAAAATATTTAATTTGTGAAGCTTTTTTAGAAATGATCTCTTTTATCTCCTGATCCGTGCATTTTGGTTATGGTGATTTGGTTTCAAACTCCCCCTGTACCTGGTGAAATCCCGCCACATATTGATTTGGTTTCAAATTTGATGGAGTTTAGAGTTTAGAATTTAGAGCTTGGAGCTTGGAGCTTCACGAGGAAACTTGATTATGGATCAATAAACATACAAAAAACCGAAAATTATAGAATTATGCTGCAAATAGTTGCGGCATCACACTGGTTTATTCTCTATAGGATAACAAAGGAGCTGACTGGTACTCAAAGCTAAAAACAACACCTCGTTAAAAACATAGACGGCTCTCTGTTCAGCTTGGACGATGACCAAATCAGAAGGTGAAAGGAGCACTTTGCTGCGGTTGACTGATAGCAATATGCAACTGATATCTGACGGCAATCCCGCAGAACTTTTACAAGGGGTACCAACGATATAAAGCGAACTCTTAAGTCCTACATCTACTCATAAAGACGTCTTGGTTTCCGAAGGGTTCCCCGACAACTGGGAAAAGGGAATGATCGCCAAGCTCCGGACAGGAAAAAAGGAGATTTAACAAAATGCGAAAACTGGAGGGGGTTTAAGGTTTCGCTTTGCTATTGTCAAAGAGCTTTAATACCTTGGGTTTGGAGCATTATCTATACTGAAAGCTCTCAGAAAAAACAAAGGCTACTTTCGGAATGTTTAAAATTTTATGGAGGAATAACTCTCTCAGCTTAAGGGCCAAACCTTTTCGCTCCAATTCAGAATCCGTACTGCTTTATAGAAGCAGCATTTGGAAATTTACATCAGCTGTGACAAAGAAGCTGCAAACGTTAGTTAATAGATATCTACGAAACACCCTTAGGATTTTCTGGCACTCAGGAGAACGGGACAAGAACACATCGACGCTATTATACGATGGTGAATGCAGTGCATTGGACATACGCTTCGAAAAGGGAACGAATGTATTGGAACTCAAGCAATGCATTGGAATCCGCTCCCATTGATTTTTTTTTTTCATTTTTATGATGGGTGAAAAAAAGGTAAGAATTCATCGGAATTCATCCTTCATGACATATTTTTTTCCAAGCACGGTCTTGCTTTCTACATTGAAGGATGTTGTGAATTAATTCCAACCACAATATGGGCTTTGTACTCACTTTTCTTTTAACTGTATGTGAATTTAAATTCACGATTAATAAGCACATCATTCACACATGTTTCCTCTATCAAAGGCAAAATCTGAATAGAGTTTCAACCTCTCTCGAATTCGATTCTCGGTCTCTAACACCACTCAAAGAATTGTTTTCCGGTATTCTCGCTCTGAAATAGTTTTAACCGGTGATTTCAATGTCCACAATACATCCTGGCTTCGCGACAATACCCGAAGGTATTTGTAAAAATATGACTTGTTTCTTTCCTCTGCCCCCGACAGTGCATCATCGCCTCCCGGCACTTTTGACCATTGGGCCATATCTGCTAAATTCCCATGTCAAACTATTCTAGTAAAAGAAAGAGGTCCTAAGAGAACCGTTTGGCAGTATAAGAAAGCCAAACTAGGACGGTCTCAAATATTTCTTCAGGATCTTTAAATGGCAATTATGCTTTCTACATAGTGACGTAGACTCTAGCGCAAATATGATCTGGCATCAGGAAGCATGTTTCCCTTGCCTACTGAGGAAAGCTGGAAAAAAGAAACGAGAAATGAAGGCTAATTTTCGAAGGACCAAATTTTACATGACAAAAATGAAGGCAAAAATACTACAATGTCCCAAAGGAAGCAAACATTTAGGGTTATTTAAAAAAAATATTAGCAATCCCTCTTCGTTCTCGTTTCCAATGTTTGTCCTCAATGAAACTCCATTGTTAGTTCTCAACAGAGGGCTAACTTTTGCTAGGCAGTTCGTCGCCAATTCTACGCTGCCAGAGAGTGTCATGGTCCAACTGTAGTTGAGAGATTGAATGATTCTATGGGACCAATCTTCTTTTGAAATTTTACAGTGGCCAGAGTTTTAAAAGATCTCGACATCGGGATATCTAGGCGGATACAATACCAAGATGGGTGGGTAGAGCCGCTGATTAATTATAAACTCAAGAAATATCTCGAGGAATGGAAGCGTTTTAATGACCGTCGAAAATTGCTTTCGTATTAGCAATAGATCCACTGGTGATAGTTTATCTAACTGAACAGTTAACAAATCTCTAGATCCTTTCGTTTAAAAACAAGATTAAATATTGCACTATAGGATTTCATAGAATGCGTGATTTTGGTATCATGTGTCTCCTTCGCTAGATTAGAAATTACCTCTCGGACCGTTCAAAACAAGTTGTAGTGGATGTGTTCCAGTTTAATATGTTTAATATAAACTCTGGTGTGCCACAGGGCTCCGTTTTATCACCGACTCTCTTTCTTATTTTGATAAATAATATCCTGTCTGATATACATACAGACATACTATTAAACCCTCTCCACAGATCGCACTGTCTTCACCGAAAAGGGGTAACTTAAACCCCTTTAGCGTGTGTAATTTACAGATATAAAATGCACGACTTTCTCATATGTTTGTGCGGTCACATTGTAGAATAAAATTTAAGAAAATTAAAGTGAACATCAAAGCATTTATTCGATTTTTGTGACTTTTGATTGTTCGAATAAAGTACGTTAAATTGTATTGAGTGAAATAATTTAAACTTCATGTTAAATGTTAAATGTTAAAAAGTATGAATTTTTTTTTCAAAATCGAGCGGTTTTTAAATAAAACGGTTTTTTCTTAACAACTTTTTTTTTAAATTAAAAAAAAATAATTAAAGAATACAAACTTAAGCATTAAAATAAGATACATTTAAAAACAAAATTAAAAAAAAAATAACGTACCCGTTTTCAAAATATTGATTTAAATTTTTTTTTTTTTTTTTAAATTATTAAAAATACAAAAAAAAGTTAAAAAAATTAATGCGAAATTACTTAAGCTAGCAACATCTTTTTGAATATCAATTTTGATAGTAATCGGATGACCAATTTTCGAGAAAGTCAAAGAAAAAAAACCGGCCCTATGGGAGGTACCGTTCTTAGCCCACCATATTAAATTTTTTTTCACCAAAATGTAATGCTTACCTACAGTAGTACACTGATTATTTTCATAAAAATTCTTAGAGTGGTTTTAGAGAAAAATAAGCTGTTATATAACAATTATATGACAGGTACCGTTAATTTTTGAGCAAAAAAAAATTTAAAAAACTCCTCTGTAGAATGTCAAATTAAGCTTAAGTTCTAAGTTTGAAGACGATTGGCCAATCATGTTGGCTACAGTCCAAAATACATCCGTACAGACAAACAGACAGACGGACGTAATGTCATGTATGATTGTTATCTCAATTTTTTTTGCACGAATGCATAACTTGCATTATAGTACCTATAATCGCAAGTAAAAAATATCTATTTCGCTAATCTTGCGAATAATTTGTTAAATATCATTTTAAGAACATAATGTATCTATGCATACATATGTTTATGGTAGGTTCCCAAAATATTCAATATCGTTTTTATCTGGAAGACTTTGTCTTAGGTCAGGATAATCTTTGAGGCGAAAATGAGTATTACACAAGGCACATCTATATTTATAGAGCTTTGGTACTGTTTTCAAGGTTGTTGTTACATATATATTATATTTCTTCTTTCTCCATCCTTACGGTCTTTCGCAGAATTTGTTTTTCTCTTTCTGCACCAACAACATTCTTAGAAATTCAAAAAAAAAATCCAAAAGAAACAAAAAATTCCAAAACGAACCTCTATGGTATGTGGTCCAAAAAATACAAAAAAAGAAGCCGCCGATTGATGTTCCATTCAGCATCAAGTTATTCCTAAAATATCAGCCAACATGCAACCTGCTTGAAAGACAGCTAAGAAATCCCACCTCTAAGCCACCGACCGTTCCGCTCCCGCTGGCTGCACAGAAAATGCTCCTGATTCCATAGCATCATCGGTCCAAACAGGGTGGGTGATAATTATTATGATGACGACCGAAACTGCCAGTCAACGCGTTAAACCAGATTCACTGGCATTTAGTGTCAAGACAGAGTTGTTGTTTTCCCCCCCTTCCCTTCACGTCCTTCATCATGGACTGGCTAAAATCGATAAACGTCGTAACTAATGAAAGTCATTGACAAAGAATAACGCGGCAAGGAGGCAGCTCGGTCATTGAGGCGGGGTGGTTTGTCTCTAAAGACACATATACAAGGGGAGTTAAAAGGTAGTTGAACTCGGGCATAAATTCAAACAGAGATACAGTATCCTTGTTCGGGGGTTTCTTATACTCTGCCGAGTCCAAAAGGATGACCGGTCACAGAAAAGAAAGTGAGGCGAGTTGCGAGCATCCTGAAAAGGCGAGCTGTTGCTGGTTCATTATGTTTCCATGTCCTTGTCGAATGTGGGCAATGCACATATTACTCGTACTTTGTATGGTGGTACGTCCGTCGGTCTATACGCGGAAAAGGGGTTCACAATTGGAACATTCGTGTCCATGTTCAGACTCAGTCGTATATTTGTGGCAAATATAATAATAAAAAAAAACACTCATGATGCTGAAACACCAACGTCGGTCGCCGCTCGTGGCTGCCACTATCACCTTATGTTTACGATGTATACAACAACAACAAGCGAAATTGAGCCAAGCTAAGTCCATTTACTCGCTAATATATAAATGAGTGAGTGTATGTATGTACGGTTCGTACATATGTGTAAGACTTGTGGTCATTTCGAGGGCAGAAACAAGGGGATTGTGAGAAAATAAAAACATTGATTAGAGGTCAGCATCCTTGTATTTCTTGGGAAGAAAAAAAATCGCCAATCGATAGAAAAATTCAAGACCAAGATACAGGAAACACTTAGTTTAAGTCGATACACACTAACCTTCAGCTTGGTACATATATATGCCATGACAACCATGTATCTGTGCATTATCCGTTGGAACAAACAACATCCTTAAAGGATTAAAGACTGTGTAAACGGTTAAATTGGAGTCAAAAAATTATTATTATCTGCTTTTTGGATAGAAATAATTATTTCTATGTCCCGACGGGTTTTCTTAAATGTGTATTGAATTCAGTGATTCTGGCTGTAATCCTGTATTAAAATGTGATATTTAGGAAATATATTTCGGTTGAAGAACTTATAAGAATAAGGTTAATTGAAAATTTTGATTTTTAAATACCAAAAAACGTAAAAAATTATATTAAAATTCTTAATAATCAAGCACAAAATTCTTATCCCCTGAAGCTTTAGCAAATTCTTGCAAGCAATTTTAAGCTACTTCTGCAAGGTTTCTCAGGGAAATGCTATGTAATGCCGTTTTCTTAGAATAAATTTTGGTGCTGGCCAATCTTACGCATTTTTTTAACGGACTTCCTGACGCACGATGTCGTGACTTTTAGTTATCCAAAACAAAACTTTTTGGAAACTGTAGTTACTTCGTTTTTACAACTAAACCTAAGGGTTAACTTGTCACCTTTATTTTTAACTAAGAGCTTCAAAGATCTTCTTGAATGGAGTATACTCTGGATCATTCTACGGCTGAAGCCGAGCCGAAATGTCTTGGGTCATATATGCTACTACACCATCAACATGTTGATACGCTGTTTTATATGAGGTTTGCATTTTCTGTACCATAACGCGAAGAATTTTTTAATAATAAGTCTTGTTAAGGGACATGTATTTCGACTTTTCTATAAAACGTTTATATCGGGTTTTTCAACAGGGACGCTACAAAAGTAGAGCAACAGGGACAGCAAATGACGCTATATTTCTTGCCGTTCTTTTGACATTGCTCTTCAATAAAATTTTCCATTTTGTGATGGAAAGATATACGAGCCAACAATGAGTCGAAATTATTAAAATTTACTACCGAAATTCGGAATCAGTGGCCTCCACGTTAAGAGCGCTACGTCCAATTTATGGTCGTCATAATCGTCCTAGCAGATCAACAATTGAGCTTCTAGTGGAAAAATTTGAATCCACAGGCACAGTACAAAATGTTCCCGTGCCAGTGAGACAAAGAAGTGCCCGTAGTGTCAAGAATATTGCTGCCGCTGAGGCTTCAGTTGCAGAAAGCCCAAATGTGTCTTCCACACGTCGTTCTCAAGCGTTGGGCATCTCTGTGACGTCGTTGTGGCGAATTTTGCGAAAAAATCTTGGCCTACATCCTAACAAAATTAAATTGACGCAAGAACTGAAGCCGCTTGACCACCAGAAGCGTCGTATGTTCATGAAAATCAACAAACATCTTGAAAATGATTCGGATTTTCATCGAAAAATCATCTTGAGCGATGAGGCACATTTCTGGCTGAATGGCTTCGTCAATAAACAAAATATGCGGTATTGGTCAGTCAGCAATCCACATGTACTCCATGAGTCATCATTGCATCCCGAAAAAATTACGGTTTGGTGTGGTTTATGGGCCGGCGGCGTCATTGGGCCGTACTTCTTCCGTGATGATCAAGACCGGCACGTTACTGGGATCGCTACCGTTCAATGATAACCGAATATTGTTGGCCCCAATTGGATGATATGGACTTGGAGGACATGTGGTTGCAACAGGACGGCGCCACACAGCGAATGTCACAATCATATTATTGGAAACCAAGTTTGGAGAACGTGTTATCTCACGCCGTTAGACTATTTCCTATGGGGCTACGTCAAGTCTATGGTCTATGCCAACAAGTCAGCGACGATTGATGAACTTCGTACGAATATCGAACGTGAAATTGCAGCAGTATCGGCCGATTTATGCTTGAAAACCGTCGAAAATTGGGTTCAGCGTCTGGTCTTCTGCAAGCGTGCCCGTGGTGGCCATGCAAAAGAAATCGAATTTCATACATAATGGCATCAAACGTTCTTTTATAGGAATAAAAAATTTTATTGATACCCAAAAATCGTTATAAGTATATTTTTCTTAGAAAACTCTTGACCATAGTCAAATAATTCTTTTGGTGCGTCTAAGAAAAGAATTTCATCTGTACGTCTGATATTCGATTCCAGGGTAGGCTAATGGCTTTCCTAGCACCGCGAGTATTACTGTGGAAATATTTCAGAGGAATGCAGCAGAATAATATTGAAAAGAACAGAAAAAAATAAAAAATAATTGAAGAATGCAAACTCAAGTACAAAAATAACCTTCATTTAAAAACAAAATTTAGAAAAAAATAACTTCCCTTTTTTAAAATATTGATTTAAAAAAAAAATTATATATTAAAAATACAAAAAAAAAACAGTTTTCGAAAATATTTTAATGTGAAATTACTAAGACTACTTACATACATCTTCCTGGATATCTATTTTGATTGTAATCGAATAACCAGTTTTTGAGAAAGTCAAAGAAAAAAATCGGTCCAATGGAAGGTGCCGTTTTTAGCCCACCATCTTAAATTTTTTTGTCACGAAAACATAACCTACACCTACAATAGTACACTGATCTTTTTTTTTTATAAAAATTCTCGGAGCCGTTTTCAGGAAAAATAAGCTTTTACTTAACGGTTATATGGCAGGTACCGTTAATATTTGAGCTAAACAAAAAATTCAAAAAACTCATCTGTAGAATGTCAAAATAACCTTAAGTTTTGAATTTGAAGACGATAGGTGCAACCTTTAAGCATAAAATACATCCATACAGACAGACAAATAGACAGTCTGTCTGACAGACAAAGGGACAGAATTTTGCCAGTAACTCAAATATGTTTCTCTATCATCGTAATTTAATGTTTGATTGTTATGTAAAAAATTTTAATCTGCACGAATGCTTAAATTGCATTATACTTAATGCAAGTAAAAATAAAAATGACTTTGAAAAGCTGAGAGTACCTACCTATACTGTGGTTAACAATTAAACGTTTCTTACTAAAGTAAGCAGTAAATACTATTTATAAGATTTTCGAAGAGAAAATTGGCAAATTGGAAAATTATAAATATAAAACATTTAAAAATGGCACGCAAGTAGTACAATCGGTCTATAGTAGTTAGGGGGCAAAGAAGTTTCCCATTTTATTGAAAGGCTAAACAAATGCTGATGGGAGGCAAGGAAAAGCCTGAGCAGTGATTTTGTCCGCATTGAATATTGAATCAATTTGTTTAAACACTGATGACTCAAAACCAAGAATGAAGTAGGTGCAGCATGTACTCGGACAAACTATATCAAATCCCGTTTTCCATTTTCCACCCCATTGTAGCAAGTTCAAAGTAGAATTTCAGGTGGTCAAAGAAGTCTTAGCACTTTTTTGAAGTCAAGGAAAACGTGATATCCATTGGAAATCTGCCTCTTCTCCGATAGGCAGTGTCTGCTTTTAAAACACTTTTCTGTCTGAAACTCTCAATTTATCTCTCATGGAGAAAGTACCTGGTGCCATATAAGATATAACCTTTAAGGAAAAGCTTATTTTTCTCTAAATCGGCTTCAACAATTTTGATGATTTTGATGAATATTTTTAAGTTAATTTTGTAGGTATTGGTTCTAATTTTACAAAAACAAAAACCCGGAAAAGTCTATTAACGGAACCTTTCAAGAACTGTCTAAGGGTTCAAAAAGAGTTCTGTAAAAAATCTTCTCGACTCTATAGGCCCGTAGTAATTATATAGTGAGAATCTTTATTACTAAAAAAAACACCCCCTTATTTTACTTGCGATTATAAGTACTAAGTATAATGCAATTTATGCATTCGTGCAGATAAAACAATTTGAGATAACAATCAAATATGACATTACGATGATAGATAAACATATTTAAGTTAGTGGCAAAAATCTTTCTGTCTGTATGTTCTTAACGATACTTGTCATATGACCGTTATGTAAAAGTTTATTTTTTTTTTGAAAACGGCTCCAAGAAACTAAAAAAAGTTTTTAAATAAAAGACCGTTTTATTTAAAAACCGTTCCAATCGTATTATAAATCGAATTAAGACTTTAAATTTTATTGGACGCTTTGAACGCACATTAGAGCAAGTGCGTGCGATCCAGTCGTGCAATTTATTTTCTACCGAGTACAACTAAGTTGCCTTATCAAGTAATTTATATAGTGCACATTAAGAGTGTTTGGCTGAAAGGGCTCCATCGAGAAGGGATACCGCATTCACAATCGAATGGTCTCGTCGGTCTCGTCAAACAAGGTTTGTGTAGTAAAGGGCCTGTTGAATGCTCCTATTTATATTGCACCAATCTGGTAAGTGCTCTTTAAACTTGATAGCATGTTTTCTTATTTCTTTTTCGACAAGTTCTATATATACAAGCCATTATGAAAATCCATGTTTCTTATGTATAATGGGCTACTAAATACCTCTGACAGCTTTGCTTGGATTTGATGGCAGAGTTTGTCTGAAACCGTTTTCTTTAGCTTTTTGGTTGTTATTTCAATTGAGCTCGATGATGCAAGTATGTAAGCCCAATTTATAAGCAAAGTGGCTTTCATGCAGCAGTCACTTTATAGAACTGAGAAAAGTGTGTTTTTTTAATATTGGGTTTCCAGATTGCGGTTGTTCACACATAAGTAAGAACGGCCGTATAGTCTAGAAGCGGAATATACAGACTTTTCGAAAAATGTTTTTAAAACTTTATAAAAGTATAAATGTTTTATAAGCAAAATCTCTAGGTTTTTAAAAAAATCAAGGTATGGTTTCTACGATTAACCTTACACAAAATACTAATGGCGTGTTTTTGTTTAATCAATAAGGAACCAATTTTACTGCTGTAAGTGCCATCTTCAACCATATTGAAGTCTTATTACTCATTATAAACTAATTTTAAGACAGGTTGATTGCAATAAAGGCTGAGGTTGTAGATATGTATGTCTCAAAACTAAATTCAAGTATTGCGGCAAATTCTCAGTATGATCTTTCCAGCATAACCTACGATCTAATATTTATAACTCCTAGGTACTTAAAACTGTCAACACGTTCAATACTGAAACATCCAATACAATAATTTGCATTGCATTGCATATGAAAAGATGTTTTTGAGTCAAAATTATTGTGTTGGCAAGAGTTTTGTAGAATATATTTTGAACAGCTTGAAGAATGATATCGTAACATTAAATCTTCAAAAATGGAACCTGAAAGTTTGTATACTAACATGAATTTCGTTTATTTACTTATGGAAAGCTTATGACAAAAAAAAAAACAACAGACGAAATGTGTCCAAATAATTATTAACTGAAATATATATATCCAAATAGCTTTTGGTTGAATAGGTTAATGCTGTGTCATCAGCAAAGGCAGTAATTTTGCCCTTAAAATCTTGTGCAAAAATTTAATTCACATATATTACAAATAATATTGGATCTCATACCAAACCCTGTGGGACACCTAAGCTTAAACTTCTTTCCTCACTTAAAACATCTTGAATTTGTACTTAATGTTTACGGTTATTGAGGTAAGAATTGAACCAATCGTATACAAAACCTCGAAACCCTGCCTTATATAGTTTATCGAGTAACAATGTATGGTCCGCAGTATCAAAAGCTTTAGTTATATCAATAAAGGAAGCATTCGTAATTTAATACCTTTTTCAAATTTTTTTTTTAAAAACCGACAGAAGCGAAATAGGTCTGTAGTTATTAATGTTCGTTCTGGCTAATTTTTTATGCAGTGGAATATCAATTTCTAATTTCAATGAATCTGGAAATATGCCCTTTGTTATAAATTCATTAAAAATGTAACTCAAAACATCGACACATAAGAAGAAATATTGTTCAATAGCTGAAATGAAATTAGCAGATATTGAATTAGACATTGAAAGAGAAATTTTTTTTTTTTTTTTTTTTTTTATAATTAACGCGCACACAAGGGACTACTTGTTTCCCTTTTAATGTAACACACCACGCTGGCATTCGGAAGATAGGAAGGGGAGAGATAGGAGGTGTCGATTAACATTGGTTTTGAATGTTTGCAGATCAAAATGGCAAGGGAAAATCTCACCGGGTAAACTATTCCAAATTCGTGTCGTTCGGCTAAAAAAAGAATCCCTATATTTCACTATACGTCCGAAATTGGGCTCAATGGTGAACTGATGAGCATTCCTTGCGAGACGAGTATTACGGGCTAAACTTTTAAGGGGAGGAATGCAACTGGCTACTTCGAGTGAACATTTTTTGTAAAAGAAACGATAAAATAAGGAAAGACATGAAACATTGCGTCGGTGTTCGAGAGGGGCAATTGATTCAGACAATTATATGTATTTTCAAGCCGTTTAGCCTCTCGCATTGAAGATTTGCATTGGCAGCTTAGGTTACCCAATTTATCTGCTCCAGTTTTTTTCCTGTGGAGCTAGTTAAAATGTTCCAACAGAATTGCGAAGAACCTATCACCGGACGTTAAGACATAATAAGTAATGATAACTGCCATAAAACGAGCCATCAATTCCGACGATGGCCACTAGCAAACGACATCATTTTCTCTATTTGATGAAAAACATTCAATTCGAATTCATTAAATACAAATAATCCACGAGTATATCTAAATTTTGTCATTCCTAAAAAAATATCCAGCAAAGCCAAGCAAAAGTGAGAATTCAAAGTTGTAAAAAGTTAAGAAGTTAATTGAATATCAGCGTTTTCATTCAAGAACTCCTTTCCGTCAAAGCAGGCCCGTAGCCCAGGATTTTGGTTCGGGAGGGGCCTGATCAATTTCGAACAAATCATTCTGTATACAAAAAATTAAAAGAACTACATGAATGTTTTATTTTGTTTGTATTTGTCATGGATGCACCAAGACATTCGGACATATATTAAAAAGTTGGAGAAGACCGGTTCATATTTGGTGATGAAATCTGGGCAACCAAGTAAATAAGGAATATACGAGTTCATAGAGAGTAAACATCGGTCTGTTCATGACGATCCGAGCCGGTACGAAACTCATACAAAATACGAAATTTAACTACTTATATATGAGTGCTGTGAAAATGATGGATTGAATTTAGATGACGTTATTATTGTCTGTATTTTAATAAGAAAAAATCGGTACACATCAACCTCTATTATGTAATGATAGTTATATTAATTATAAAATTTTCTTTGAGACGCGTTGTATCGACAATAGCAACTAACTTACAACTGGTCGCTCTGTTTTTTTTTTTTTACAGTAGGGGAGGCGACCGTAGGAACACCTACCTCACCGAGTCAATGGAAAATTTACCATTAATATATGGCGAATTACATAAAATGTACAAAACTGCTGGTCGGACGGAGTTTTTCTTGTCCCTTTGGCGATAAAATAACCACTTCCGGTTACGTTTTTGGTGCTGATCTACCTCATTGGGATCGAGTCAATGAACAAATAGGGTATCAAATTATTAAAAAAATGGGCACGACTGGGTCGCACAAGTACGTGCGTGGAATTGGAAGGCAAGATCTTTGAAAAAACAAATAACATTTACGTTCAAAGTAACACAGTTTGAATATATAAAAACTATCAAAACCACAATACTTTACGGTTTTTAGTAAAATTAAAGTATGCCATCATACGTCTTAAATAACGGCGCAGGGGCATAAGACCCAGGGAACTTAGCCCCAATTAAAAAAATTGGGCTTTAAGACCCACCAAAGTGGGTCATAATATGACCCACTCTGGTGGGTCATAAAGCCCAAACAAAGATGTTGGGGGTTATGTCCCACTACTTTAAAATTAAGACATTATACATACATATATCTTAAACCATTTCTATTTTTTTTTTCATTTTCAGTATGTGGTAGATATGGGGGGGCATGCAGCCCCTCTGCAACCCCCCTGCTTAGGCTCAGTATAGGATTTGGAGAAGGTGCAATGTTGGGTATGTGCAACGTTTCTTTTTGATTTAAAGAACCTTTGCATAAACCCAATCTCGCACCTACTCCAAATCCTATAGTGAGCCTAAGCATACTGAAAATGAAAAAAAAATCAATTCAGACAATTTGTTTGGGACCTTACTTCACAGAGCTCACATTTACAAATTTGGGTCTTATGTCCCATTTAAACAAAAAATATTTGGGTCTTATCACCCATTTGGCTGGGTCATAACGCCCAAAATTAATTTGGGTCTTATGACCCGCTTAAGTGGGTCATAATGCCCAAAAAAAAAGTTGGGCATTCTGACCCTGGGCGTTATGTCCCTGCACCTTAAATAACAAAGAATTTATGAAAAAATATTTCAAAAATGTAGGACCGGTTTTGATAAAATCCTGTTTTTTATTTTTTTTTTGTTTTTTTTTTTTTTTAATGTATGAGATTTTGGTATGCAGTTTTTAAGAATTTATTAATATACTTCTAATTTAAAAGTTTTAAATATTTTTGTTTCATACATTTTAAAAATATTGAATTTAAAAAAAAAATCAAAAATGAATTATGAAAGAAAAAAATTATTTTTCAAAATGTTGGTATGCAGAATTTATTTGGCTATCTAGGTGCTTTCAAATAATTTTTTTTATTGAAATCCATTGAGCCATTACTGAGAAAGTCGAAATTAAAAAAAACCGTTATATAAAAGGTACCGTTAACAGACTTTTCCCGTAAATTTGGTTTCCATAAAATGGCATAAAATGGTAGCTAATGCCTACAAAAACTTATCAAACATTTTCTTTAAAACCGAGCCGTTTTCGAGAAAAATAAGCTTTTCCTTAATGGTCATATGGCAGGTACAGTTATTTTAAACCCTAAAAATAAAATTTCAATTTCCATTCTGAGGAATGCCAAATGAATCACACACACCAAATTTGAAGATAATCGCTTAAGCCGTTTAGGCTGCAGCTCTTTATACATACTGACAGACAGACAGACAGACAGATAGACATTTTTTGCCACTAACTTTACGAAACTAATTTTATCATTCGCTTGTCTCTCGAAACACCAAAAATATTACGCACTCCAAAACCTTTTATATATTAAAAGTTTTGTTATATTAAAAGTTCAATTTTGAATTAACATTAATATTTATGCAGTCCTCCTCCAGACCGAAAACCAATCAAATACTTCATAAATATTTTCATTTTCCTCCTCCCGAGGTCCAGCCACAAGAATAGAAAATTAAAAACACTTTGAACGTGGAGCAGATTCCTTTTCGAAATACAAAAACAAAAAGATCCTCAAATTCATCGAATCGAAAGCGGATTTCATGTATTTTTCCAAACTTCGTGCATTTTTCATGAAAATTTTTATTTTTAATTTCAATAAACCATCACAGCAAGTGAAGTATCAAGAGGAAAATAAGAAAATAAACTCCACAACCAGAATGGTCATAAATATTTAAAAAATAATTTTCCATCATAGAAATTGGTGGGGGAGTCAAAGATGTTGGGTGATGGGGGCAAGTGGATTGGGTGGACAAAAATAATTTCTAAAGAATGGGGCACATGTGCATCCACTTGAAAAAAAAACTTGAATTTTCCGAAGAAAATGAGAAAATCTTGGAGGGAAAACATAATGGAATCCTCTATGGTAAAACCATCCCTCTATGTCGAAGGAAATTCGTATTAAAATTTCCAATCTAATGCCACCCACTTGGTCGGGTGGCTGGGTTGAGGGTGCCTATTCTTCATATGGAAACGTAGAGAGCCAGAGAAAAATGGAAAATGGAAAATTTTCACTCCGCACACACTCACATCAAAAAAGGAATACACCAAGAGGGAGCTGTCGTTGCAGGTGTCTGTTGGTTTGAATGTGTACATTCTGTACATCTTGGGGGTTGGGGGGAAGAATAACTTTTCATAAATTCAAAAATGTGAAAATATGAGCGAGAAAAAAAAATTGGGGGCGTCCCGTTTTGCTTTTATAGGTATAGAGTCATTGCTTGAGTTGAGTTTTTGTTTTTTCTGTTTTTTTTTATTTTGGGGATGAAAAGTCACTGCACTGTTTGGGGGTTGGGGTGGAATTTTCAAATAGGAAAAACTACTTTATTCGGTGGAGCTAGTCAAATATTAATATCGCCTGGTTATATGCAGTGCGGCATTGTAAGCGGCGAGCGATGGCCAAGAGGACGGGAAGGACGACGACATGCGTCTATATACGCGCGCGGGGGACATGCGCTTGAAATTGCCCAATAAAAAAGCGTTTTTCACAAATTCATAGGGAAATATGGGCAGAGGCATATAAATTCTTCTTTTTCCATATCCTTGGCTTTTTTCGTTTTTTGGCTCACATTTTAAACAGGATTTTAGAGGGGGTGGTGTGGGGGATATTGTGAGGATTTGGAAACGAGGGTTCCTGGGAGGAATCATATTTCCCGCTCTGAGTTGCTTGTGTAGAATCAACGCCTGGGACCTATTGTTTGTGGAACCGACAAGAATGGCAAGGCAGTAAAGTGGTGTTGTCTGCTATGACAACTTTAAAGGAAAAGGAGGTTGAGAGGTAATTTGAAATATTTTCCGAGTACTGTTTTTTCTCTTAGTGTGAGTGTTATACATAAATTTTAATATTCTCTTATTTCATTTTTGCCTTCGGTGTGCAGTGAGCTTCTTGTGTTTTATGTCCTCCTCTTTGGAGGGTGAGAGTGTAGACGGGACCTATGCTGGTATAATGCTAAATTAGTTTTTTATGTTTTAATATGCAGAAGTGGAAACTTGTGTATACTTACACAGACTTTAAAATGGGCCCACGCCCATTTATTGTGTAGGTAGGTATGGTATAGTATACCTCTGTACGGAGTATGGTTATCCTTATAGGAGAAAATAAAAGAGATTTTAGTTTTAAAATGAAAAAAACGCATGTGTGCCAAGAAAATTATTATTAATATTCCAATTTTAAAGTTTTACGAGAATCATAAATCAAAAGGCTATTATGGCAAGGACATCATGCTAGATGCTGAGTGATCAATTTTTGTTATGGCAACGTGTATGGGATTCCTGATGGTGCTTTGAGAAGGAGTTATTAGAAAAACGTGTTAACTTTAAAGTTTAAAAGGTAAATACTATCCGACGAAGAGTTTTCTGTTAATGATTCTTTTATATCTTTATTTTGTTCTTACTTGCGATTATAGGGACTATAAGGCAAGTTTAGGATTCGTGAATATTAAAAAAATTGAGATAACAATCAAACATGACATTACGACCATAGAGAAGTCTAAAAAAGTGATCGAGAAAAAATGTCTGTCTGTCTGTCTGTCTGTCTGTCAATATGTATAACGAGCTGAAGCCTATACGGCTTAAGCGATTATCTTCAAACTTGGTGTGTGTGATTCTTTTGGCATTCCCCTAAGGGGAAATTGAAATTTTATTTTTAGCCCTAAAAATAACGGTACCTGCCATATGACCGTTTAGTAAAATCTTATTTTTCTCGAAAACGGCTCCAACGATTTTAATCAAAGTTTTTGAGAATTTTTTTGTTGGTATTGGTTATCATTTGATTATTACCACATATACGAGAAAAGTCTATTAAAGGGACCTTTTATATAACGGTTTTTTTAATTTTTGGCTTTCTCGTTTACGGCTTTTTGGATTTTGCCGAATTAATTCTGCATACCAAATTTTTAAATAACTTTTTTTTTCTAATTAAAATGAATTTTTTGAATTTTTTTTTTAATTCAATATTTTGAAAACTTATCAAAAAAAAATTATTTTAAACTTTATAATCAGATGTATTTGAATAAGTTCTAAAAAACTGCATACCAAAATTAAAAAAATATTTTTTTTTTCAAAAAACTAAAAAATAAAACAAGATTTTATCAAAACAGGTCATTGTTTCACAAATTCCTTGTTATTTAAGACGTGTGATGGCATACTTCATTTTTACTAAAAACCGTTAAGCATTGTGGTTTTTAATACTTTTTATAAGTTCAAACTGTGTTGTTTTCAACGCAATGTTATTTGATCTTGCATTTCAATGTAATAAGGCACATAAGAGCAAGTACGTGCGCCCCAGTCGTGCCCATTTTTTCTAACTCATTGGCTTCTCTAATTAAAATTATAAGCCAAATAAATTCTTAAAAGCAATTCGGTTCAAACATTGAAGATGGGTTTTGTTAAAGTTAACATTTTTGTAACAAGAAAATTCTAAGAAGAGAGGAGGGCCCAAAAGTTTCTGACAGAAAAACAATTATTAGTAAGTATAGGAAAATCTTAATCCGCGAGGTTTGCCAACCTTTTCTCAGGAATTGTGGTCATAAGTATCCCTGGTGAAGATAACCATATCGGAATACGAAGTAGACGAAGGTTTTTTACCAGATTCCAACGCCGTTTGTTGACCAGGTTTCGGAGCGTTTGGAAAAGGACTCCAAGAAATCATGTTAAGAGATTAAGGCTCATTTTTGAATGAATGACGACATTAATCCGCATGAATTTCAGCAGAT
Organism: Platycheirus rosarum; assembly: GCA_963971375.1. Classification (NCBI taxonomy): domain Eukaryota; kingdom Metazoa; phylum Arthropoda; class Insecta; order Diptera; family Syrphidae; genus Platycheirus; species Platycheirus rosarum. Next base: position 30,569,484 of record OZ020507.1, read on the forward strand.
GACAATTCATCTTCAAACAGTTAAAATTTGGTGTGGATTTTGGGCTGGCCGCGTCATTGTTTTTTTCGAAAACGAATATAGCACAGGCCAGCTGTCAAATTCAGCCGGATTTATTCTGAAAACTCATTTTAAATATTAGACCATTGGAATCCGTGTGACATTTGAACGATGTCATATCCCATATACATATGTTCAAGTGGTTTAGCTTCTTAGCGTAGAAAGACTTGAAATAAAATAATAGAGTGCTGATTGTGATGACCTAATCACCATATCTCTACCTTCACAGCCTCAAGCTTTGTATTGTTTTATATATATGTATGTATAGACAAATAGCATTTTGTACATTTTTTTTGGAACGATTGTTCAAATATATTGATGTTGTCGAGCTAGTGTCACAGCGTTTACCATCGCTCTTTAACCGAGAACATGGATGGAACATGTCCTCTTCTTCATATCGACAAGACGTAAGGTCTGATGATTCTATTATGCTATAAATCTGACAGCAGTCAATCACTCCAATAATGATTATTTTGCTGTATAGCGAAACTGCTGAGTCAAAACAGAGTCTTGTCAAAAAAGGAAAAAATCTGGATTTCCACCCAATATTTTCGACACCCGCTCAGCGAACGCGAGGTATTGTCTATGGTCGTCCGTTTTCATTTTTTTTTTCCAAAATCAAACCGCAAACTAAGTCATCTTTACTCAATGGTGGTAACCAATCCAATTGATAGGAGTCAAAAATCGGCATATTTATTTGTTGGCTCTCATACTAGCCTCTTGGGCAGTTTTTTTTTCTTAATTTTGTGCCAATCAGTAGAAGTTTGGTTTGTGTTCCAGAACATACTCGTGCTGAAACCCATTGAAACCTTAATGACGTCCGATCTTACGCCAAATCCAAGTTGAGTTCTAACAACTAAGGTTAATTAATTGCATTGTTTCTAAATAAACGTACTGAACTGGCTTCTAGAAAAAGACTTAATGTTTTATTATTCTAAGATTCTACTACTTGGCATCCAGCACGTTGTTGCTGTTAATCTGATTGTTTTTTGTAAAAAACAATTTAAAACTTCACTGCTCTTTTCTTTAAAATACGTTCGCCGGTAAGATACGCGTGCAACCTACTGAAAGTTTATTGTGCTATTTGCCTTCTCTTATACTTACTTACTCAGAGGGCGCTACAGTTCGGGACGAACCTGGGCCTTAACCAACTTGCCTCTCCAGCCAGCTCGGTCTTTGGCTAGCTGCCTCCAGTTTCGCTCTCCAAGTTGGTTGCGGTCGTCCTCCACTTGAGCGCGTCACCTAAGGCGAGGTCTTCTTTGACTGCGTCTCTGGGATGGAATCGAAGATCCTGCGATCCGGAGCATTGTTGTCCATTCGCTCTACATGACCTAGCCATCTTAAACGTGATATGCGTATTTTTTGACCAGGTCAATGTCGCTGTACAGCTCGCATAGTTCTTGGTTGATCCTTCTCCTCCAAAATTTCCCTTCTCTTATTTGCAGTCAATTTGTTGGGTATATACCTAGTGTTGCTATAAGTTCTGTTACAAATATAAAATGCTATAAAAATAAAACAAACAAACATATTGTATTCAAAATTATTTCATTTACTAGAACACAATATTGATTTTTGAAAAAAAATTGGATTCCCCACCGCCTTTTGCTTTAACACAAGCTTTCAAACGGTGTGGCCATTGGGCTATTGTGGTACCTACGGTTTCAATCAAGATCTATTTAATGCTGTTCTAAAGCTTTCCAAATTTCTGTGGGGAGTCTTGCAGGCCATGTTCTGAAATTCTTACCACAAAACATAATCCAATGGATTCAGATCTGAACTCACCGACGGCCAATTTTCTACTGCTATAAAGCCAGCAATATTGACCTTGAGCCACTTCTGCGTGATTTTGGCAGTGTGCGCTGGAGCAAAGTTCTGTTGGAAGATCCACATGTGTTCATTGAAAAGGTTATTTTTGAAACGGTTTACAACAACTTCTAGCACATCTTTTTGGTAAACATTTGCACCAATTTTTACGCCTTTTTCACGTAAATGCAGGGATGTGATACTGTGGTGTGATATCCCCCACCAAACCATTACGGAAGCGGGATGATGGCCACATTGAACCCTTGGAACAACTTCTTTCGCTTCCTGAGACAAGTGGCATAAATGTTGTCATTTTGTCTGTTGAAAAGTTCTTCCACGCTTAAAATTTTCTCATCCGTAAAAAAAATTGTTTTCATGGCAATTTTGCGCGTTCCACTGCAAAAGTCGTTTACATCTTTCCAGCCTAATTTTTTTAAGTTGAGGAGTTAGAAGATGACCCCTGGACCGACGATAGGCTTTCATGTGCAGATCATCCCGAATCAGCCTAGATATCGATATGCTTGATATATCCAATTTCGAATTCGAATTCTTTCACGCACTGCCTTGCCTTTACTACCGCAATCGTACGGACGACGCCCGGGCGACCACTTCTTGGCTTGTCCTCTACTCCAGATAATTCACCTAAGCGGGCAATAGCCTGATAAAAGAATATTCATTCTTGAAATACCGAGTACCTTGAAGGTCGATCTTAAGCTCGTAGAGGCCGGACGTCGAGGTGCACGCACAAATAATTAAGCAAAAGTCAAAAACAATTATTGCGCATTGTTATCGCGAGTGTTTTAAAAAAATATTAATACATACACACTCGTTAGAAAAACCGAAAAAAACCCCTCGCGTGTGCTGTAAAGAATAATAATAATATCCACTCACGTCGTTGGAAGAAAAAAAAGATGCCCACTCGCGCTGTGGAAAAAAAATAAATAAAACGCATTCGCATAGCAAATTATCCTCTTATCTGTCCCAAGACCTTTGTGCTTAACTGCCTCTTTCTTATCTACTGTAGGCATCGTACGACCATCTAATGCTTGCGGTAAATGGATAAGGGCATCTGAGTTTGTCTTATTGTGCTGAATATTTAAATTGATTTTTTTGTATGCAAGCTGTCTTATGGGCATAACACCTAAGACAGTTTGTTTATTACAGAGATTAATTTGGATTTTCACTGCATGGTTCGACTTAGTCAGAATTGTGTTTTGTATGTAAGTATGAATTTTTAAATGGTAAGTGATTTTCGTGTCGTATATTCAAATGTTCGCGGCCTAAGAAAGAATTTCTTTCACGTGTACGTCTACACTGTTTAATACAGGCCAACTGTTTTGGCATTAAGTGAAACCCAGGTTGGAGTAAATACTGATTTATCAGAATTTACTCTACATGGGTATAGCTTGGTGCCATTACTCTTTTCCCATCATGGTCTCGTGGTCTATGTTAGGAATGATATTGCTTGCCAGCGCCTTCCCCAATATGGGCAATGTTCCAACACGGACTTTAACTTCTTATGGCTCAAATTCACTGTCCGCCAGCATGTCATTCATTATTGTGTTATTTACAGAAGTCCAAATCTTAACAGTAATTCGACTTGTAACGAGTTTGATGCACTGTCTGAATCCATCTCAAAAATTGTTTCCCTTTGTCCTCGCACTGAAATCGTTATTGCGGGCGATTTTAATCTACACAATTCCATTTGGCTCTGCTATTCTGGCCAGACAACACCCGAAGGAAGGTATGTCGAGCTCTTTGCCGGGTTACATCACCTTACCCAACTGATCGATGTGCCAACGCGTATACCGGATGTTGACTTGTTTCTTACTTCTCACCCTGATAAATACCATTAGTGTAACTTCTCCATTTGGCACTTCAGACTATTGCTAATTCTGCAAAAAATTCTGCAGTGTCCCTAAGGCTGTGAAAATTTTTGGTCATTTGTAAAAAATATTAAAAACTCCTCAAAACTCATCGACAATAACAAATCAATTGTTTACTCTTCAGAGAAGGCAAACTTGCTCGTCGCTCATTTTGCTGCCAGCTCTACGCTGCCGCATAGCCACGTTGCCCCTCCTGTACTTGAGAATGTAATTTTTTCCGACAGATTTTTTCCGCACTCGTACAGTAGCAAGAGTTCTCAAAGATCTCGATATACACAAATCCGCTGGCAGCGGAGATATGCTGATGGCATATCTCACCGAACAGTGGAACAAATCTTTAGATCGCTTTGGTGAAAGTAAGATTATTGCTCTTGATATCTCCAAGGCATTTGATAGAGTTTGGCATGAAGCTCTCTTATCGAAAATGCGTGCTTTTGGGATCGATAATACTCTTGTTCGTTGGATTAGAAGCTATCTTCTGGACCGTTCAATACAAGTTATATTGGACGGATTCAAGTCTAATTCCCATAAAATAAATGCTGGTGTGCCCCAGGGCTCTGTTCTGTTTCCGACTCTTTTCCTCATTTTTATAAATGATGTTCTGTCTGTTACTTCTAATCCACTTAACTGTTTTGCTGACGACTCTACCCTCAGCTTTTCATATTCGTTCGATAATTCACGTCCTTCGCCTTCGGACGTACAATTGCAACGGTACCGTATGTCAAGTTCATTACAATCCGATTTATACAACATTGTATGGGGTAATAGGAAATGCTAAATGCTGTCTTCTGTAGTTAAAGTTAAACATACCCCCAATGCCATTGTCCATGAATGGTACTTACATCGAAGAAACCAAAAAGCTCTCAGTTCTCGATATGTGTGTCAACGACTATATATTTGGGATCGCTAAAAATGCTGCTAAGTGCTTAGGTTTTCTGATCTGGCTACAATTTATAACGCGTTTATACGCCCTAAACTCGAGTATAACTCCCACCTCTGGGCAGTTGATTCACTTGCTTGATAGAATACAAAATAGAGCGTTAAGATTGATAGGAAATAGAACTGCCACTGAATCAATTGCCTCTCTCGAACACCGACGCAATGTTTCATGTCTTTCCTTATTTTATCGTTTCTTTTACAAAAAATGTTCACTCGAAGTAGCCAGTTGCATTCCTCCCCTTAAAAGTTTCTCCCGTAATATTCGTCTCTCAAGGAATGCTCATCAGTTCACCCTTGAGCCCAATTTGGAACGTACCGTGAAATATAGGGATTCTTTTTTTAGCCGAACGACACGAATTTGGAATGGTTTACCCGGCGAGATTTTCCCTTGCCATTTTGATCTGCAAACATTCAAAACCAATGTTAATCGACACCTCCTATCTCTCCCCTCCCTATCGACCGAATGGCCGCGCAGTGTGTTACATTAAAAGGGAAAAAAATAGTCCCTTGTGCGCGCGTTAATTATAAAAAAAAAAAAAATATATGTGGTTTTAGCAACTCAAAAATTTGGGCAGTACTCTTTTCGCACTTATGCAACTCTATTATTAGTCCATATTATATTATTATTAGTCATTGTATATAGACTGTAGTTTATATACAATGCTATTATTTTGCAAACTGAAACCAAACTGACTAGTATTCTTCACTGATCAGTGCATGTGTTCTATTCCCACAAGAAGTTTTAAGGGAAAAGCGCTGGAAATTGTGTAACAGAACTTATGGCATTTTGATTTTGCCTTTAATTTATTTTTGTATACATTGTCCACCGTTTCGAACCTTTATGTTAACGATGTGCGAACAACTGATACCGTGTAAAGCCTTCCTTTCAGCTTAGGGAGCATTTTCCGATTACAAAAGAAAACACGTTTTCCAGCCACTTTATTCATCTTTGCTTAGTGTGTCGTCATCAAAACATTCTGCACTTAATTTTTCTCCATAAGGAAGGAGGAATCCATTTAAATAAATGTCCGGAATAAACCAGCAGAATTAGAAAATTACCGGTATACCAATCTTTTCCGCGCTAATGCTGTTTCCATTTTCCTCCATCAAATGATCTTCATTTATTACTAATTCGTGTATCATATTTTTTCTTGAAAAAATCGGGAGAAGGAAGATGAATTCACTATGCATTTCCATCTACACTAGATATTTCCCACATTTTTCTACCTTTGTTCATAATTCTATCTTTTTCATTTTTTATGCCGGAAACATAGATATTATTAACTTTTAGAAATTAGAAAATATAAAGAAAATAGAAAATAAAGAATAGGAAACTGTGTGTTTTAAAAGTCTTACAACTCCATATTAGATAAAGTTTTTTATTTTCGGAACTTACCGCGTTATAAGAAATATTTTCTTATTTATTTCTACCCGACGTTTCGAAGAAGTTTCATACTTCGTGGTCACGGGATGAGACTGACGTCAGTCTCATCCCATCATAAAAAACTTTATCTAATATGAATATCGTCCGCGAAAATAAAAACCTAAAATCTTACAACTCCATCTCTGTCTGTGAATAATTCTGTAGTAACACAAAAAAAGATGGCCTTAGTATCGGCAATGTATTATGGTAAACGAATCTCTTTAATATTTTAAGTTTTTCAGCAGAAATTTTACAAAATTGTTATTCCCATGTTTATATTGGCACCTCGAAATATCTGAATAGCTTGGTTTGCATCACCCACTGCAGATATTTCTTCCAGCTTCTGAAGGTCTCCGTATTCTTTGATTGACGTTGAGCACACTTTTTCATTGCTTCTTTCTTGTAAAATCTGCAAACCACTTTGAGTCGTGCCTTCTCATCTGTATTATGCGAGGAGCAATTTACCAGGTTTTTTCCTAGTATTTATTGCTTTCGGTTTAGGTTCCTAACAGAGGGAAATCCCACATATTTTGTCCTCGGCACTCATCTTTTGTATACCTTTACCTTTGTCTTCGCCCGAATTGATTAAGAATCTTAAATTTGTTTGTATGTTTTACTTGTTTCCGCAGTTTGATTTAGATTTATTGAGTTTAAATAATTTATTTTATAACAAAACAGTGCATTTTAAAACATAGACAATGGATAGAGGATACAATTAAAGGATGTACTCAGATTTCCAAGGACGGACGTGAAGAAAGTGTAGATAACATATCAAGACCTTTTTTTATCTAAGTATACTGAATAACTCACTTACCATCTCACATAAGTTTATTAAGTCATATCTGTCTTAAAGGAAAAGAATTAATTGTACAACTTCAGTTTAAATTAGCAAGAATCCCAAATTCAACCCGAACCCGAACCCGAATCCCTAATGCCAGACAAAACGACGCACAACCACCCATGCCACCGATCCATGAACCGCAGCAACTTCCTCCCCCTCAACAACTGAAGCAGTGAAGCTGTCACTAAAACTGGCCCTAAATCGATAGCAGAAGCCAAAAAGAACAACAACAAAAAACTATCATCCATCTGTGTGTAGTATATCTATCTACCTTCGTACAAATATATATCTTAAAGATACACTTTCATTCAGAATCCCAATGGAACTTATTATGTCCTTTGGCAGCACGACCGACGTTTTTCCAGCCAAAAGAACAGAAGATCGAGACGAAATCTTCAAAATCACTGAAGAAGCCACAATTTTGGTTCTACTTTAATTCTCTATAGATTTTCCTCCCTCACTAGCCGCCATCACTATACAAAAATATAATTAGCCTCCACACACGGCAAAGTAATGCAAAGTAATTCAAGGCAGTTTATTCCCATACTCCTCCAACTACATATATCCAACATTTGAGCATGCAACGCCATCTCTCAAAAATTTCCCCAACCTAAACCCACCCATTCATATCATTGCGGCGAATTCACTCTACTTCCAGAGCACATCGGTCTCCCCGTCTAGTTTATCTTTTGTTGTTTTGTTTTTGGGGGATAAGTAAAAAAGAGAGAAACTCCAAAAGAGACAGTTTGCTCCTGTTTTGTGGCTAGAAAAGGAAAACATAACAAACGCAAACTTGTGATTGGCCCGCAAAAACATGGTGGGGAAAATAAGTTCCCAACTTAAATGGGGTAAGCAAGCAGTTATCAGCGGCCCCACTCATCATTGAATAGAGTGAATTCTGTCTAAGTGTTGGTTGTAAACAAAACATTAAATCAAGAAACAAAAATAATGGTCTCTTGTGGAACGCAATGCCATAGTCCACATTTTGCTAGTCGAAGGGGAGCATAAAAAGAGCAAACATTAAAGAAAACCCAAACAAGTGGAATAGAGAGAGGAAATGCCATTAAATGAGGCTTTTTTTAAGTCAGTTAAATGCAATTGTTTTGTGGATCGTGAGAGACTATCTTCAAGCTTCCAACAATGATAAACTCCTATTGAAGACTTTTAAAAGGACAGTCTCCACCATGCGGAGCACCTATTTTGTGGAATGTATACCTATTTCCGTTTTGGGGATTAAATTATGATCGCTTCAAAACATACCTCCCACAGGCACAACGTGATTGAACCCCTTTCCCCAATGGAGGGACTCTAAACAGTGAAAAAAAAATTAAACAAATAAAATTTAAAACACACACTCACTCAAGGGAATCAAATCAGGAAAAAAAAAACGACAAAAATGTATACAAGTATAGGTAAAAGGGAAGTAAATAAAACTCCCCCTTGAAAAAGTGGCGCACTTTTTTTTCAGTTTGCTTCCCTTCGCTTTATGAAGCAAAAGAAAAAAAACACGTTTTTTAAGACAATAACTTTTCACCCCCCAAAAAGCTGCGCCTAAGCAACGTACAGAGTAACACGGGCTGGCTTTTTTAACATTCCCTCACTATAGTGCGGCTTTTGAAGGCTCGCACACAGTAGTGGAGACGACAACCAACAGACGACAATAACGTCGGAGGCGGCGGGCGGCACGGCAGTAGCAATGAATGTGGGGGTCCCGCGTTACACTTGTGGACGTTTTTTTTTACATTCTCATTTCTTGCGATATTTCTTAGGGGGCTCTGGGCACACATGGAATGCCTGCCTCGCTCGATGTGAGTTGGTTTTTTTTTTGTCTTGAATCTTTTTAGTCGTGTGTCGGAAGTCAGTCACATAGCGTGCTCCTAAATTTTATTATCAAAATATCAATAAAGTGTCAAGTTGTTGCGATGACAAGTAGTTATTCGTTTAGAACGGAATATTTGTTCGCCACCGACAGAAAGTGAAGACGAACAATGTTAATAAATAAATTGAAGAAGATCAAAGAACGCAAATTAACGCGAATTATTTAGCGGACGCGAATTCGGTTTTAACTTAACTGTCATATGATTGCGAAGGTGATTTTATTGCGGTACTACTTATATGTCAAAAAGTGTCATATATAAAGAAAGAATTCAAAAATAATCGAGTATTTTGATTAAATACCTTTGGAAAAATAATTTGTTAAAAAAAATAGTATAAAGTTTTAAGATACCTTAAAGTGGTGACAAAAATTAAAAAATTGTGTTGACATTTTAATATTAAAAAAAACCGACGGTAAAGTCAGTTTACAATTAAGAGAGTTTTAAAGAAGTGAAAAGTTAAAAAGCTTAAGACCTTGTTACTACTTATACCAAATTAAACTACCTCCTCGTTTGGATTTTTGCAAAATTGACATTTTTGTAAGTTAACATATTTTGTTGTCATTGATTCTTATCTTATAAAACTGAATAGCTGAATGAGTGAATTTCTATAAAAGTTAGAGAAATATTTAGCGTTAAATTGAAATAATAAATTGAATATCAAGATACGATGATAGGAGGACGACTATGGATAAGTACACCTTCTTGAACTGGATTTTATTGCAGTCTCATGTCAAAAAGTGTCTTTTATAAAAATAATTCCGAAATAATCAAGTATTTCGATTGAATATCTTTAGGAAAATAATTTGTTTAAAAATATGGGTAACATTTTGTACCTATCAAGAAATTTGATGGAGACACACGAAAGTTTCATTTTGCTGATTTGAAGTTAAATATTGAAATATCAGACCAGATTTCTTTGACTATTCTCCAAAGGTCAACTTTATTGGTCGTTTTTTGTATTTATTTCAACTTTAAAGTCATGCCAAACATTTTTTATGGTTGAACAACGTTGAACCCAAATCCGGAGATTAAAAAGGCCCCTAAAAAACATACTTTATATCGCTCAAAAACAAACCTTTGCTAATTTTGACGAAATTGTTGGATCTATGTCTTGGCGAAAACCATTAAAGAGACACATTTTTGCAGTCAACAACAGCAGCATTACATCCAGAATGTTTTTTTTAAATAAATTAATTTATTGGCGCGATAGCTTCTTAACGAGCCAAGGCCTAGTGACCTATACTCTCAACCATTTTTGTGTTTGTGTTGGTAATCTGCAAGAATGGAAGGGACCTAGAATTTACCGCCGAGTCCGAACGGCTCCATATGATGCACTTTTTCGAGACAAAGAGACAAAACAGATTTTGTCAGTTCCCCGTAAGAGGCAGTACCCGGCTCTTCGCTTAGCAGTCCGACACATTAACCACTAACCCACGGACTTATTTTATATTTATTTATTATTTAAAATCAGGCAAATTGAGCCCATACCCCAACAAAAGAAACTTTGTTTAGCGTGAATAAAAAGCATGGACATCGAACAAATCGATTTTGATAAAATTTTGCCGTAGAAATCCGTTTTTTTTTGTACTTTTTTCAGCAATGAAACTTTTCTGGTCGATTTCGAAGGAAGATCTACATTATGTAATAAATGAAAGATCTTTCTGCAACTAATACTGGTCCATGTTTTGTGCTGCAAATCATTGGATGATACAAATGGATCTTAATTAGGGTTATCTATGATAATTTGTTTCTTTTATTGATTTTTGATGGTCGCTGTCTTTTTTTCGTTTGTTTAGCTTGATAGGATTAAAAACCATTTAAGAGCCCCCGACAGCTTTTGCGATTACCAATATGCATTTTTCACTTTCATACAAAGCCGAAACGAAATTCATGAAGCCGATATCCGGCAAGCAATCGAGTCAAGCTAACATATTATTTTATTTTATTTTTAATTATTATTAGTTGAATGCCATGTATAATAATCCTCCTTCAGAGATGATAAGAGATATTCTTCTTCAAAACTTACGAAAGACACACTAAAACAAATTGTTACCAAACGCAAATGTCGGTAGTATTTTGTAAGAAGCAGTTAACGTACATGAAATTTATTGAAAGATAGAGAGGGGAAAGATAGGAGGTGTCGATTAACATTGGTTTTGAATGTTTGCAGATCAAAATGGCATGGGAAAATCTCGCCGGGTAAACTATTCCAAATTCGTGTTGTTCGGCTAAAATAAGAATCTCTATATTTCACGGTACTTCCGAAATTGGGCTCAAGCGTGAACCGATGAGCATTCCTTGCGAGACGAGTATTACGGGAGAAACTTTTAAGGGGAGGATGCAGCTGGCTACTTCGAGTGAATTTTTTTATAAAAGAAACGATAAAATAAAGAAAGACATGAAACATTGCGTCATTGTTCGAGAGGGGCAATTGTTTCAGCGGCAGTCCTATCAATCTTAACGCTCGATTTTGTATTCTATCAAGCAGGTGAAACGATGTCTGCGATGCACCTGTCAAGAGGCGAATGTTATACTCGAGTTTAGGGCGTATAAACGCTTTATAAATTGTAGCCAGATCAGAAAACCTAAGCACTTAGCAGCATTTTTAGCGATCTCAAATATATAGTCGTTCCGATGGAGGTTGTCGTTGACACACATATCGAGAACTGAGAGCTTTTTGGTTTCTTCAATGTAAGTGCCATTCATGGACAATGGCATTGGAGGTATGTTTAGCTTTAACTATAGAAGACAGCATTGAGTTTTCGAAGCATTAAACTCCACACAATTCCTATTACCCTATTTGACAATGCTGTATAAATCGGAGTTTAATAAGCTTGACAATTGTACGTCCGAAGGCGAAGAACGTGAATTATCGAACGAATATGAAAAGCTGAGGGTAGAGTCGTCAGTAAAACAGTTAAGTGGATTAGAAGTAACAGACAGAAGATCATTTATAAAAATGAGGAAAAGAGTCGGAATCAGAACAGAGCCCTGGGGCACACCAACATTTATTTTATGGGAATCAGACTTGAATCCGTCCAATGCAGCTTGAATTGAACGGTTCAGAAGATAGACACCTTCCTTAGAGACAGGTTGAACAAATGCTGTTTTCCATATTCTAGGAAAGAATCTAAAAGAGTAGGAGCGATGGAAAAGCTTACTGTCTTTTGGAAAAATTTACATTTTCAAGTACAGGAGGGGCAACGTTGTTGTGAAGCAGCGTGGCACTGGCAGCGAAATGGGCGGCGAGCGCAAGTTTGCCTTCTCTGAAAATATACTGAGTTTCTTAAGGGTAAGCAAATAGAAAACCTGTTCCAAATAATTTCTCAAATGGTACTATTTGTAATATTTGGTAAAAATACAGTCATAGAGAGGTTTCATCAATAACTCATAGTTAGCGATGATAAGGATAAGTTTCGGCCATTTTATTTGACAAAAAAAGAAATATTTTTTTTCTTTTTTCTTTTGTCAAATAAAATTCTCAAATTTTCTCAACATAAATCAATAAAAACCATACAATGATGCATTTAAATGAAGACTGCATGAAAAATTTGGATCAAGGATCTCTAAATTTAAAAATGTATCTTATTTAAATTCTTTGAAAGAAAATAAAAAATTTGCAAAACTTTTCAATTAAGCATTGTTTTGATAGTGCGTGAGTTATTGGAGGGGTAAAATAAAAATTTGATAATTAGAAATATAAATACATTTTGAAAATAAAAAGTATTAAAAAGTGTTCGCTTGTAAATAAAAGAGACAGCATAAACTTGACTATATCTCTATGATGAGGCGCAACTCAGTTACAATTCAGTTAGAAAAAACTATTAAATAACTATTTAAAGTGATTTCACACAAGTTACACTGCAACTTCCCAGTAATAAGAATTTACTCACAAAATAAGACCATTTTTGCGCCTTGTTTGGTTAACATAGAAGTCGTGGTGACTTATTTATCACTTTAATGTTACCATCACCTTGTTACAGATAAGTCAATATAATTTTATTGTAACAAAGCGTGTCACTTGGGTAATTTTTAATTACAATAACAAGAAAACTAGAACATTGAAAAACATATTATGTTTAAAACAAATTGCATGTTATCAAATTTAATTCAAACATTACTTCGGCAATTCAAAAGACCAAGATCGTAATGTGAAACCGAACTTAAGTTTAAAAAAAAGTTTAAACTAACATTTTTTTAAAATAATTGTTTCATTTAAACTTCAGTTTAAAACTACATCTTTTAAAAGCCATAATGAATGAAAAAATTAAATTTCATCGTCGAGATGGCGACCTTAAACGAAGCAAATAAAATAAAAATCTGTTTCATTGGAAAATACATATATTTGAAATCTGTCATGCTAATCAGTCAGTTAATTGCGTTTTTTATAAAAAAACGAATACACATACAAATGCAGGCAAAAATGTAAAAAGAATACGAAATTGTCTTAATTCATCATTCTTAATAATCTTAAATTTGAAAGTTTTCGTTATAGTCAAATAGTAGTGACTTTTCCAATTCTTTTTAAAGATATAAACAAAGATACATGCAATTTGGTAGCCCAAAGTGACAATGATCCAAAGGATAATATGAATGTTTTAAAAATGCACTCAATATATGTAAGAAAAGAAATTAAATATTCCTTATAGGATCTTTAAAAAAAACAATTAAGACCACAATATTACTTAGACGAATTCAAACGATAAAATAGAATGAAAATAGAGACTCACCTTGTACAAAAAGTTCCCTTCTTATCGAACCCTGGAATCATCTGGATTTGGTTGCCAATGTCTTAACATTTTGACGCATTTCTCAATGCTTATATTTTTCAGTCCATCAGCATCAGTTTTACTTTTCCGGTCCAGATTTAAAAACTGAAAAAGACAAAATTTTATCAAACAAACGAATTACAATTCATACTACATATATGTATGTTCAAGTGTGTAAGACATTTTTTTTATATATACATATATGTATGTGCATAATAGTAACGGTAATTTCCTGAAGCTCCGGCCTAAAAACCAATTTCAAAAAAACTTGTCGCATATCTATGTACATTTTATTAAATTTTTTTCCAAGAGCTTATAATTACAATTTGAAATCACTAAAAATTGTTTGACGTTTAAAACAAAGTTAATTGTTTTTCTCGACATTGACGCAAATTTTTTTTGTTGAGTTTGAGGCATTCGCACATTTTTTAAGTTAACGTTCATTTGTGCTTTGTGCATAAATGGACGACATATTACGTCACATACTTGCGATTGCGATGCGCCATTTTTACTTGGTAAAGGGGAAGTCGGGCCAGCTTTTACTAGATTTTTGCTTATTGGTTGCAAAATTGGCACTTTTGATTAATGCCATCAGGATACTACTAAGGTTTCATTTACATAGTTTGGCAGTTTTACCTACAATTTGGCTTCTCTTTCGAAAAAAATTAAATGAAACCTATTATTTTGAGTTAGGTACCCATAAAAATATAAATATTAGATATTATTCTCAAAAATTATTTTATTTAAAAGCGCCGAAAAAATGGATACACAAATTTTAAGGTATGGATCCTTTAATCCATAATTTTAACAGCAAATATTTTTTAATCGATTAACCACTATAAAAACAAATAAAAAATTGTTTTCAGCAGAAAAATGTAAACGGCGTTTTGTGGCTTTATAAAATATGTGAAATAGGTTGATTTTTTTTCCCAAATCGTAGGAACGGTTCTTATATAAAACGATTTTATTTTAATAACTTTTTTCAAAAACTAAAAAAAAATTATTAAAGAATGTAAACTTAAGCAAAAAAATAATATACATTTAAAAACAAAATTAAAAAAAATCAATTTACCCGTTTACAAAATTATGATTTTTGAAAAAAAATAAGAAAATTATTAAAATTATAAATAAACTATTAAAAAAAGTTTTCGAAAATATTTTAAAATAAAATTACTTAGCCTAACAACATCTTCCTGAATATCAATTTTGATTGAAATCGGATAGCCAGTTTTCGAGAAAGTCGAAGAAAAAAAAACGGTTTTATGGGAGGTACCGTTTTTAGCCTACCACCTTGAATTTTTTTTCACCAAAACATAACCTACACCTACAGTAGTATACTGATTTTTTTGTCATAAGAATTATTAAAGCCGTTTCCGAGAAAAATAAGCTTTTACTTAACGGTTATATGACAGGTACCGTTAATATTTGAGCTAAAACTTTTTTTTTAAATCCTCTAGAATGTCAAATTAACCTTATGTTTCAAATTTGAAGACGATTGGCCAAACCGTTTAGGCTGTAGTTTAATATACATCCGTACAGACCGACAGACAGACTATCATCGTAATGTCATGTTTGATTGTTAGAATTTTTATTATGCATCACTTGCCTATAGGGCACTTGCAAAAAAATCGTAAATTTACATGCATTTCCAGGTGCACTTTACCGAAAACAATTTCTAAAGAATACAAAGCACGAACACTACAAAAAAAGATTTTCAATAAGTATTAATTTAAATTAAAAAAATTAACAGTCCTTTACGGAATATATAAATTTGTGTATTCCGACACAAACCTACTGAACCACACATCTTATGAACACAAATGGCACACACATGAATCGTTTGTGCAGCATACACAAATCAAATTTTTGTATATACACAAGGGTAATTAATCAATTACTATTTGTGTATGCCACATCATTTGTGTATTCCATATACAAATTTTGTTGGAATACATAATTTTCAAAGCTCGATTTGGCTTCTTTTTTTTTAATGTTCGTTTAGAAATGTAAAGCAATGAAAAATTGAAAAAAATTTAAAAAAAAATTGTGGATAAACGAAATCTTTTTTCTAAGGGATTTTTTAATCAACCCAAGAAAGTAAAAATATTCGAACAATAGATCTCTTCATTGTTTTGGTGAGAATAAGATTATTGCAATTGATATTTTTAAGGATTTAGAGATTTTACACAATTTTGACAAAAACAAATAAAATTTATGTTGAAAATAACACAGTTTAAACTTATAAAAAGTATCAAAACTCCAATACTTAACAGTTGTGAGTAAAAATGAAGTACGCCATCACATGTCCTAAATAACAAAGAATTTATGAACAAAATTTGTAGGACCGGTTTTCATGAAATCCTGTTTTTTTATATTTAGCTTAAACAAAAAATTTTTGAGACTCTTATATGCAGTTTTTTAGAGAGTGTTAATATACACGTAATTTTAAAGTTTTAATAATTTTTTATTGATAATTTCTTAAAATATTGAATTTTCCAACAAAAAAAAAAAATAATTTATTTTAAATAGAAAAGAATTGTTTTTTTTTTAAATGTTGGTATGCAGAATTAATTTGGCTACTTAGATCTTTTTAAATGTAAAATTTGATTGAAATCCATTGAGTTGTCACCGAGAAAATCCACAATTAAAAAAACCGTTACATGAAAGGTACCATTAATAGACTTTTCCGGTAAATTTGGTTACTACATAATGGTAGCTAATACCTACAAAAAATTTCTCAAAAAATTCATTAAAATCGTTGGAGCCGTTTTCGAGAAAAATAAGCTTTTCTATAACGGTCATATGACAGGAACCGTTATGTTCAGCCCTTAAAATAAAATTTCAATTTCCCCTCTGAGGAATGCCAAAAGAATCACACACACAGGCTCGTTATACATACATACGTTATACAGGCAGACAGACAGACAGACATTTTTTGCCAGTAACTTTTTTAGACTTCTATATGATCGTAATGCCATATTTGATTGTTATCTCAGTTTTTTTTATATTCACGAATCCTTAATTAGCCTTTAAGCCTCTATAATCGCAAGTAAAAATAATACAAGAATATTTTGAAATTTATTCTAATTGATTTTATTTTAATTTTTTTGTTAGCGGTACCTGCCATACAATCGTTTATTAGAGGCTTATATTTCTCGGAAACGGCTCCAAGAATTTTTATAAAAAAAAAATCTATGGACTATTCTAATAATTTATAAAGAGTGGATAGAGAATTTTTTTTTGAAAAAATTAATATTTTTAAAACTATTAAAGAAAAATTATTTTGAATTTTATGATAAGCTGTATATTATAAAAATAAAGTAAATAAATTTATTGGCGCGACAGCTCCTTAAGGATCCAAGGCCTAGTGACATACTCTCAACCATTCCTGTGTGTTGTTAATCTGCAAGAATGGAAGGGACCTTAAGTTTACCGCCGAGCTGAGATGCACTTTATCGAGACAAATTGAAACTCTTGGCAGTACCCCAACAAGAAGGTGGCTATGAGCGGAATATGTGTGTTATATAACATTATATTAATAAACTCTAAAAAAAAAATGTCAATTGTATGGAAAATTTACCAAAAGCACAAATATGGAGAAAATTTTATTTCAATGATCGAAGAAACCGATTAATGTACAAAACTCTCGACAAAATAATTTTTCTTGATAGCTATACAAAGTGAACGGTTTAAATTGAGGTTAATTTAAAGACCATATTTATTTAATTTATTGTAAAGTTAAAACTGTAATATTTTTCGTTTTGTTTTTTACTTTGAAATTCGGTGTTTTTTAAAAAATTATTTGTATTAATTGTTATATTTTTTTCACAGAGTTAATATTATAATGTTTTTGTTGTTATTTCTTAAAATAAATACTTCAAACTACAATTTACTTTGTTTCCTGCTTTTCATTTACTATGATATTGTTTCGAAGAATGGTCATTCGATTCTTCGAGTCGTTTGAAAACTAATATCTCGATTCTTTAAATCATTCGATTATGCCCATCACTCAACGAAACATATATATTTATCATTTTAGTAGGATATTATAGAAAAAGATCAATCCTACATCAAATATTCCCTTAAATGTTAAACATACGCCACAGTGTCCTTTTTTGAAAAACGCTGTCTGTTCCCATAAAATTTTAAGCTAGACCAGTAGGTCCTACAAAATATACTAGAAACTCCCTGAAACTCAGTGTCGATCCTAAGCTCGTTGAAGACGGATGTCGAGGTGCGCGCACAATTAGTTAAACGAAGTCCAAACAAATAATTGTTGCGCGTTGTTATCGCGAGTGCTCTAAGGAAAAAAAAATAATACACGCTCGTTGAGAAATTAGAAAAAAACCCCTCGCGTGTGCTGTAAAAAAAAAATAATAGTGTTCACTCGCGTCGTAGGATGAATGAAAAAGATGCCCACTCGCGCTGAAGAAGAAAAAAAAAATAAATAAAACGCATTCGCATAACAAAAAAAAATCTACATGGGTATAGCTTGGTGCCATTACTCTTTTCTCATCATGGTCTCGTGGTCTATGTTAGGAATGATATTGCTTGCCAGAGCCTTCCCCAATATGGGCAATGTTCCAACACGGATTTTAACTTCTTATGGCTCAAATTCACTGTCCGCAAGCATGTCATTCATTATTGTTTTATTTACAGGAGTCCAAATCTTGACAGTAATTCGACTTGTAACGAGTTTGATGCACTGTCTGATTCCATCTCGAAAATTGTTTCCCTTTGTCCTCGCACTGAAATCGTTATTGCGGGCGATTTCAATGTACACAATTCCAACTGGCTCCGCTATTCTGGTCAGACAACACCCGAAGGAAGGTATGTCGAGCTCTTTGCCGGGTTACATCACCTTACCCAACTGATCGATGTGCCAACGCGTATACCGGATGTTGCTGGGCAAGCAGCCCATACTCTTGACTTGTTTCTTACTTCTCACCCTGATAAATATACCATTAGTGTAACTTCTCCATTTGGCACTTCAGACCATTGTATCATTTCAGCTAATTTCTCATCCCCCACCCATCCAGTTAAAGAAAAACTTCCCACCAGGACCGTTTGGCAATACGAGAAAGCCAACTGGGACGGCCTGAATTTCTTTTTCCGAAACTTTAACTGGTCACTATGCTTCCTCGATAGTGACATTGATGCCAGTGCTGAAATGATCACAAATGTGATTCTTCTAGGGATGCGTGCTTTTATTCCTAACAGAGTAATAAGCATCAAACCTAAAGAAAAGTCTTGGTTTAATTCTGAGTGTAAAGAAGCTATCAGGCTCAAAGAAGTAAGTTTCCGATCTTACAAAGCCAACCCTACAGAGGAAAATCGGAAAAAGCACAAACAAGCAAGGAACTCATGCAACTCCGTTATAGAAAGAACCAAATTTTTGCATGACCAAAAATTACGGCAAAAAATTCTGCAGTGTCCCAAAGGCAGTAAAAATTTTTGGTCATTTGTAAAAAATATAAAAAACTCCTCGACATCTTCGGTTCCAACGCTCATCGACAATAACAAACCAATTGTTTACTCTTCAGAGAAGGCAAACTTGCTCGCCGCCCATTTCGCTGCCAGCTCCACGCTGCCTCAAAGCAACGTTGCCCCTCCTGTACTTGAGAATGTAAATTTTTCCATGGGACACATTTTTTTCCGCACTCGTACAGTAGCAAGAGTTCTCAAAGATCTCGATATACACAAATCCGCTGGCCCGGATGGTATACCCCCGATTCTTCTGAAGAGGTGTTCTTCCACACTGGCAAAGCCACTGCGTAAGCTTTTCCATCGCTCCTACTCTTCTGGAATCTTTCCTAGAAGATGGAAAACAGCATTTGTCCAGCCTGTCCCTAAGAAAGGTGACCCATCCTCCCCCTCCTCCTACCGACCCATAGCACTGACATCCCTTCTTTCTAAGGTCATGGAAACACTGATTAACCGTCAGCTTAAGGAATATCTCGAAGATCGTAAGCTTCTCCATGACCGTCAGTATGGCTTCCGCAGCAACCGTTCCACTGGTGATCTGATGGCATATCTCACCGAACAGTGGAACAAATCTTTACATCGCTTTGGTGAAAGTAAGATTATTGCTCTTGATATCTCCAAGGCATTTGATAGAGTTTGGCATGAAGCTCTCTTATCGAAAATGCGTGCTTTTGGGATCGATAATACTCTTGTTCGTTGGATTAGAAGCTATCTTCTGGACCGTTCAATACAAGTTGTATTGGACGGATTCAAGTCTGATTCCCATAAAATAAATGCTGGTGTGCCCCAGGGCTCTGTTCTGTCTCCGACTCTTTTCCTCATTTTTATAAATGATCTTCTGTCTGTTACTTCTAATCCACTTAACTGTTTTGCTGACGACTCTACCCTCAGCTTTTCATATTCGTTCGATAATTCACGTCCTTCGCCTTCGGACGTACAATTGCAACGGTGCCGTATGTCAAGCTCATTAAACTCCGATTTATACAGCATTGTCAAATGGGGTAATAGAAATCGTGTGGAGTTTAATGCTTCGAAAACTCAATGCTGTCTTCTGTCGTTAAAGCTAAACATTCCCCCAATGCCATTGTCCATGAATGGCACTTACATCGAAGAAACCGAAAAGCTCTCAGTACTCGGTATGTGTGTCAACGACGACCTCCGTTGGAACGACCATATATTTGAGATCGCTAAGAATGCTGCAAAGTGCTTAGGTTTTCTGTATCGGTGTAAGAAGTACTTTTCCCCATCTGATCTGGCTACAATTTATAAAGCGTTTATACGCCCTAAACTCGAGTATAACTCCCACCTCTGGGCAGGTGCTTCGCAAACATCGCTTCACCTGCTTGATAGAATACAAAATCGAGCGTTAAGATTGATAGGTAATAGAACTGCCGCTGAAACAATTGCCCCACTCGAACACCGACGCAATGTTTCATGTCTTTCCTTATTTTATCGTTTCTTTTACAAAAAATGTTCACTCGAAGTAGCCAGTTGCATTCCTCCCCTTAAAAGTTTCTCCCGTAATACTCGTCTCGCAAGGAATGCTCATCAGTTCACCCTTGAGACTAATTTCGGACGTACCGTGAAATATAGGGATTCTTTTTTTAGCCGAACGACACGAATCTGGAATAGTTTACCCGGCGGGATTTTCCCTTGCCATTTTGATCTGCAAACATTCAAAACCAATGTTAATCGGCACCTCCTATCTCTCCCCTCCCTATCTTCGTAATGCCCGCGCAGTGTGTTCTACATTAAAAGGGAAACACATAATCCCTTGTGCGCGCGTTAATTATAAAAAAAAAAAAAAAAAAAAAAAAAAAAAAAAATCGTTTCTTTGGAGTATTTAATTTGAATATTCAATAAACGTTAAAACCCGATTTACAAAAGTTAAAACACAAATGTATACACAAATTCCATTTGTGTAGAAATACACAAATCGTCTGAACCACAAGTTATTTCTGTATGCCAAATTTGTGAATGCCCGATACTCAAACAAAATTTGTGTTATTCTGTCAAAATAGACAAATCGTGTGGACCACACATTTTAATGGCTTACACAATTCGCATTTGTGTATGAATTTGTGTAGAATTTGTGTATGCCATTCACAAATGAAATTGCTGTACATACACACATCGTCTGATCTAAGCTTTCTTGTTAATTCTCACTATTTAATATACCTGTTACATTTAAACAGTTTAAATATTTGAATTTTTTTTTTCTCTCACATTTTTTGGCCTAAAACAATATTCTAAAAATTCTTTTCAGTAAAAGAAATGCCATTTAGTTGAATAATAATTAGATCTACTTACAAACCTTTAATTACTTCAAACGGCTTGACTAGCACATAAATGGGTGTCAAAAAGTCTCTCGGGGCTTTTTCTTTTCATTATGTTTTCCACCTACTTCAATACTTAGTACAACTAATATCGTAACATGGCAATTATCTTTTTGACAAAGCAAAAAATTTACAATTAATAATATAATACTCAAGAATTGCTTTTTTACATTACAAAATTACAATTATAGACAAATAAACGCAATAATTTTTTAAGTGAAAGAGTTCGTCATCACTTACCCATAATAGTTAGATCGTAATCATTATCTTATCTTCAAATAAGCAGGTATATTCACTTACATTTACATAACGAACAAACCAAACATGTAGGCTTTTTTCTGAGAAAATATTGAATGCACGGCACGTCAATAAAATTACCATCAGTTTCTTATCGATAAATGGTAAGAAAACAAGCCTACATTCCTTATCAATCTTATATCAAGTGAAATTAAAAAGAAATTCACCGATACAAATACTGAATAAAAAAAAAACACATAACCAACAGTTGTGTCGGTCGATAAAATAATCTCACCCACCTTTAGGTTATTAACTTGGTTAATGATTAAAATCTATTGACGGTGTACATTTCTAAATGATAGAGTATGTCCATTGAATAAAGACTAAGTGAATAGTAAATTGTTGTTGTTGATTTGTTTTTTTTAATTTTCTTTATAAAACTGTCCAAGGCAATTAGAAGTTTTAAATAATTCAAATCAAAGGAAAATCCCATAATTTGGCTCATATAATGAACATGACTTAGCAGTTTTTAGGACATTGGTTTTTTCGTATGATAACACTGAATTTAAATTTTGAAAAAAAAATTAATTCAGTACATTCCAACTAGAATGAAAAATTGTGTTAAATGGTTGTCAAAGAGCTGGTTGCTTATGAATCAGGGGAACTAACTAACTTAACAAGCAATGTTTTAAAAAATAGTTAATAGGAATTGATAAGAAAAAGATATCACAGGTTCTTTCATTTGTTAACAATTCTTCATTTCATCAGAAATTTAGGGGTTTTCAGTATAAAATGTTATCCTAGAAAAATTAAATTAAAAAACAATTTTTTCAAATCGGTTTGGGTTTTTAACAAACATGATTTTCAAAAAAATATGTAATTATCACTGGAATAAAATAATAAAACAAAAAAACAGTATTGACAAGAGCCAACCCAAATATCTTTTGTTAGAAACTCAGCAGAAATTAAGGCGTTCTTTTTGGTGTTGCGAATGCTCAACTTATCGTGATTTGAAGAAATATTTCTGCTAACGGCCTTCAATTTTTTAAAGCTAATTATCAAGTATCAAGTACCTCATCTGGAGATTGGGTTACAACTTGCAATGCTTTGGAAGATTGTTGCTGGCAGCAAGAGAGAGAGAGGATGGGGGAGTGTAACCACTAAGGCAAGACTTTCTTCTTCTTGCATCTAGGCTACGGATACGGAAGAAATCTTCAGAAGTCTAGATGGAATCAAAAAAAAAACGTTGCGTCTACAGCTCCAGGCGGGCTGAAATACTTATGCGACAGTGCTTTGCTTTTTAAGCCTCGGTTCAGTGTTCGGCAGCACTTCCAATGGTGGCAATTCAATTTGACTGGTGCAATTTTTTGAAGAAGGTATATTATCAACATTTCCCATCAGTATAAAAACGGGTTTTTTTTAAATTTTTTTTATTTTATTTAAGTGATGATTGAAAATAAGCCTCTTCCAATATTTTTTATTTCTTTTTTTATAATTAACGCGCGCACAAAGGACTATTTATTTCCCTTTTAATGTAACACACTGCGCGGGCATTAGGAAGATAGGGAAGAAAGAGATAGGAGGTGTCGATTAACTTTGGTTTTGAATGTTTGCAGATCGAAATGGCAAATGAAAATGCAGCCGGGTAAACTATTCCAAATTCGTGTTGTTCGGCTAAAAAAAGAATCCCTACATTTCACGGTACGTCCGAAATTGGGTTCAAGGGTGAAATGATGGACATTCCTTGCGAGAAGAGTGTTACGAGAGAAACTTTTAAGGGGAGGAATGCAGCTGGCTTAACCATTCAAACTAAATTTTTCAAAACTTGTTAAAATGAATAATGAATAAAATTCATTATTATTTATTGCCTTTATTATTGAAATAACAAAAATTAATAGAAAATTTTTCATCACAATAATTTTATTTTATGGATAAAGCAAGTTTCTTAGAGGACAGACCAAATGTTGGATTCACCTATTTTACTAACTTAAAAGGACTACAAACCAATTTTTGTCCAGCCAAGATTAGAGTGTATGAAGGGTCATTTTCCTCACTATTGCAAGTTGAAGAAAATAACCGCTGCTGGTTGAAATCAATATCGGGTCGGTTGTTATCAGCTTGCCGACTTCAATTTACAAGTTGAAAGTCGTGTTTTCTTTAGATTTCAACTTGCTCTTTCAAATATCTCAGGGAAATTTTTAAATATGACTGTGATTTTGAAAGTTTTCAATCTTAAATTATTGTTTTTGATTAGTTGGCCAAAGATTTCACAAATCTAAAAAAAAATAAGAAATTTATTTCACATTTGGTTTTGTGGTCTTATAATTATTCTTTGTAGATATATTGTTTTCTTTTTCTATGAATATCACTATTGTGAAAAAGTGTGAATTTTGTTTAATATTGAGTTTCTAACAATTGCAAGAGTCGTAAGCGCTGCATGGCACGTAGCCCCATCCTGCCAGAATTAAGCATCGTCCAAGTCCATATGGTTCAACTGGAGCCTTAAGAAATTGGATATCATCGTTCTATAGCGTTCGCCAATTTTAAGTATGACCGCTTCACCAAACGCCTCAAAGCCATTCATTACATTACATTACATATTGATCTGCTCCGTAGATAAATCTACGAAGTAGACACACTTATGAGCACTGGCTTCTGAGGCCATCGGCTCATACAATTACAAGACAACACACAAGACGACATTGATACAGGACAGAACAGAAGACAGGAAGAGGACGGAAAACAGAAAACACATAACACATGTCAACAGCACGCAGTTGGTTTTCAGACGGTCCCCCATCTTTCCACTAACCACGCGCAACGATGCTTGATTTCGCTGATCTCACGGGAAGCGATGCTTAATCGGAGCCAAGGCCGTTGACCAAAGCCATCCAAACTCATAAGGCTAGACGCCTGAGCTCTTGAATCAGTTGGATCTTGTAAGGTTCTTCCTTAAGTTTCGACGCACGACGCAAAACTCGCCAATTTGAAATCTGCGAAAAACCGAGTGCACGCCCGGCAAAGAATCGGCTGCCTCAGGTTCGCAGTATACTTTTAAGGACCGCGGCAATTTCTCGGTCAATCTTGAGTTTGGCTGCCACAGATTATTTAATTAATCATAATATATTAAAATAAAAATGCGATTTTGTATAAGTTCACTAGGGTATAGATAAAGTTGTTCTTTTTGCTAGTCAGCTAGGCCTTCCGGGACCTGGAACACATATTTTCTCACAAATATAGTGCAAAGCACGGATGGTTATATCGCATGATGATGACTCCGTTTATTTATTCGCTAAAGATTCCACGGCAAGCCATCCACTCTAGGAGTAATTTTATATACAAGTTATGCCATCATGCATGGAGGGAGGGCTATCGGCACCTCTTGTATCAAGGTTAAATACAGCTAAAATAAAACATCTATACTTAGAAGCATCTTAATTTCAACTGTCGTCAATTTACTGTCTCACTTCTCACATCTTTTATAATATCTTCTAATATATTTATGCCATGTTACGATGTATTCTTGTATACTTAATATCCTTTATTTTTTATAAAAGTTATGTTTCTATGTTATTTTTTACATAAAATATATGAAAATGATTTTTTTTTAAATATTTTGGTCTACTTTTTGGGCTACATTTTAGGCACCGATATTGGGCTAGGTACAAGAATTTCGAAAACACAATTAGCTGGGGTGTAGAATCCTAACTTTTGATAGCGCCATCCTCACAAAAATAGTTGTATTCATTTTAGGGCCCAGTCCTTGCCTTCTAGTAGAAAGCCAAGAACTATTATTAAGGGTAGAGGACTCAATACTCATTCCAAGTATACCCCAACTTTAATAAGGAACTTTTCAGTGATTCCTGAACCTTTGTTTTGCTCGTACGTATGATGATCGTCTGCTTGTAGATTTTCGGAACCTTGAATTCGGTAGATCCATACAAAGTCTCGTAGTTTCCTGTCAAAAGCTTTTGAACCAACATCATTTCGAAATCATTTGAGAAATTTCAATATTAGTCCATTCGCATTCCGCATATTTGCTGATTGTCTGAAGTTGAACTATTTTTCGCAAACGGCCATTTAATACCCACCGAACGATTTCCATGGTTATCTAATTCAATTTCGTAAGTCCCTAGCCTTATAGATTGGGCAAAGTAACTTCCTTCTAATGCTTCTTTTAATCACTGATTAAAAGTTTGTTGATGAGAATCGTGCGCCATCTAGACTTATGTATCTCAATCTCATCTGGTTCAATCGCTTTTCCTTTTTTGAAGCATTACTTACTTCCTTATCTATACTTGTGATGTCGGGAACCCTTCGATATTTTTACCTAGGAAACTGTCCATATGCTACTAGGTCTTCCACGTTGTCTTCTACCATAAAAAGAACTTTTATACCTTCTCACAAGCTAAATTTAAATGTCAGAAAAAAAACTTAACCACTTCTCTTATATGTCCTCTGCCTCTCGAACTTTGTCTCTGGCATATTAAGTGTATCAAAACAATCAATATAATTTCACTCTCAAACAAAAACCCAAATCTTAGCCGACTCTTGTGGACAAACAAATCTTGTATCTCTAACCCGCGCTGCCTCCTCCGCTCTAAACGATTTGTCAATTAAAACTAATTTAAATAAGTTCCGTCAAATATGACAATGACAAGTCTCAAAATACGACCCTCATTCATGCAACTGACACCCAGATGGTGACTCTGTGATGACTAGCCGACAGCAGCGGCCAACTTTGAAGCATTAATCAATTTGTTTCTTTTTTTCTTTCAATTGAATTGAGTAACACACAAACCGATTGTGATGGGTGACACTGCCCCAAAGTATTTCCATTCAGGCAACCCTCATAAAGCTCAAGAAAAAGAAATGTTCCTCCACGCTCGATTGAGCATCAACTGTCACCCGAAAGGCTCGACAATGAAAATGCAGGCAATTCAGACAGTTTATGTGACCAAGTATAGCATATTATTATCGAATTAACAAATTACCAACTAATTGGTTAATTGTTTTAATTAATTTCCATTTGACATGAATTTCCCACGATCACGCGCCTTTGAAGGAAAACTCGAGTTAAAATTATTTTTGTCTTTGTTATTTTAGATCATGCTGCAGCGCCTGAAGCCAATGACGCCAACAACTACCACAATCTAATCATCAATCATAAATCAAATGCACACACCCAATCATGTCGCTGCTGATCGCTCAACTAAGCTCCGCTGAACGAACACCTCATCACATCTTGACGCAGCATCATCATCCATCAGTGGTAGCCACAGTGGCAGCGTCGTCGTCGTCAGTAGCCTACGACAGCCCGCCATCACCATCGCCTTCGTCATCGTCGACTTCGGCTTCGGCAGTCTCACCTTCAACCACAAGATCAACAGCAGCACTAGCAGTGGCAGAGGCAGGTGTTAATGACCAGCACTTTGCTGCTGCTCGCATTGCCAGCGGCAGCCGCGGAGCTTCTGCAGTCGGTGCAGAACAACCACTCGACTTCACAGTCTCGAAATTAGCTGTGGCCACTCCAATGGCAACCACCGACACCACAGCCACTAGCAGCAGTAACAATAAATTTCTAACCGATTTGACGTCATCATTATCGCATGCAGATACTATGAGCCGACTGTTGGCCATGGATATGAAGGCGTTCAAGGTCGAGGCAGATGAGGAATTGAAGTTCGATGAAATCACAAGTGGTAAGTTGCAAATAATGTCTTATCAAGTTTTGGAAAGAGCCTTAAAGATTTTGATAAGCAGTTTTAAGAATTATCAATATAGGTGATCATAAAATAAAAACAAAATTGTTTGTTGGTTTCAAATGATTGAAAAGCTTTAATAGATTCAACTACATTAGGTAAAAAAATTTATAAAAATGTTGTTTCGACCTTAACGTATTACAATAGACTTCATTGTTAAAAAATTAATGAGCCACAATGAGAAAGCCGAAACATATAAGAACCCTTTTTACTTGCGATTTATAGGGACTATAAGGCAAGTTAGTTATACATTCGTAAAAAAAATAATCTAACAATCAAACATGACATTACGATGATATAGAAGTAAAAAAAATGGGTCCGGAAATTCCGTCCGTCTGTCTGTCTGTCTGTATGTCTATCTGTCCGTATCGATATCTACAGCCTAAACGGTTGGGCCGATTTGATTCAAACTTGGTATATAGTAATTTTAGAGTGCTCTACCCGACGGTTTTTGGAATTGGCATTCTAGCTCCAAAACTAACGGTACCTGCCATATAACTTTTAATGAAAAACTTATTTTTCTCGAAAACGGCTCCTATGCAAAATCTATCTTTTAGTTTTAATGGATTTTTCAGAAAAAGTTTTATAACGGTACCTCCCATATGACCGGTTTTTTAAAATCCGACTTTCTCGGTAACTAATTGACGGATTTTGATGAAATTTTCAAAATATGTAGTGTTTTATGATTTAAATAATATTGCTTATTAAAATTTTCAAAAACATTTTTTTTTAATTTTTGATATTTTTTTTTTAATATTTTGTTTTTTTGAATATTTTGAAAACGGATATATAGATTTTTTTTTTAAATTTTTCTCCTAGTATAAGCTATAGATTTCTTTAAATTGACATACTCAAAAAAAATTTTAAATATGTTTCCGAAAAGTTTTTCAAAAAAAAAATTTTTTTGAAAAAACTGGTCGAACGATGAAAAATTCATAAAATAGAAAACAGCAAAAAAAATAAGATGGCTTACAACTTTTTTTCCAAAAAACGTTTTGAATAGTGTTTTTTTTTGATTTCATAAAAAATGTTCCCCAAATAAAAAAAGGTGACAACCTACATACATATTTACGTATTTATATTTATAAATTCCATTAATACCATTCCATTAATGCCTACGAATCTTCATGCCAGTTGTTCAAATTTTTCCATACCAATATGAAAATTAAACTGAAAAAATTCCTTTATATCTTTCTATTAGCAAATTATATTATAAACAGTAAGCAGCAAGTGGAAAGATAATACACTAAGAAAAATGCAAAAGCTAACAATCCTATATATTTATGTGTTTATCCCTTTATCGTGACGCATGTTCGTTCGAGCTTTAAACCACAACGATTCTAAAGAAGTTGCACGTCAAAAAAACATTAAAATTAAATCTTTGTCAAATAGACGCCTGTACCTAAAAAGGATTAGCACATAGGAGCAAGTACGTGGGACCTAGTCGTGCCTTTTACTTTGGGACGTAATGTTAAGAACGACTTTTGTGTAATATATATCTTACAAAAGTTTATGTAATACTAGCTTTACCTGCGACTTCATCTGCGTGGACATCATATTAAATTATTTATTATTGTTTATATCAAAACTCGCTAAATAAATTATTCAGCTTTCTCCCGCAGAAACGCCGCATTTTTCCGGAGTTAAAGTGGCCTGTGTAGTATAGTATAGTGCATCATGTAACTCTTCTATCTACCAAACTTTACAAATTCGTGCAATCGTTAAGCCATGGAAGCATATCAAAGAAACCTCCAGAAATGCAGTATTTCATATTTAAGTCTCTTCCACAGGAACCATGCATTTTTCCTGAAAGTAACCTGTGTTCCAATTCAGCACATAATCTATCTATTTACCAAATCGGTTCAGCCGTTGAGACGTGATTGACGAACAAACATACAAACATCCAAACATACAAACATTCACATTTATAATATAAATAGGATAACACCGAAAATTATCAAAATCATTGCACCCGTTTTCGGTGACTTTTCGCAAATTTTGGTTATTGTTTTTTTGCATGTCAAAGCGAACAATAGTTAAACAAGTTTATACTTTCAGCTTTGAGTTTGAGTCACGTGACCTTATCTTGTACAATGTTCACGAACCAAAACTACGTCGAAGCTGATACGATGTACTGATTTCCTATGTTTGAACTTGTCAGCCAAGATCGAAGCTAAGGAGTCATTGTGTTTTAGCCTTAAACTTTCCCTGGACAGTTGTATGGGAGTTATTCCATGAGCAAGAAAAATGTCCATATCCCCCAAAGAGTTCACCATAGATCCCTAACTACCAGTTTCACAGTAGGGGTTAAACTCTGATTTCGGTTAAAACTTCAGTTTAACAATGTTTGGGTTTCACAGTGCTCGTTTAAACCGCAAGTGGAGTTTAACTGTTCGTTTAAGTTCAACAACTTCACTCAAATGTTCAAGGTTTCCTTTAACGTCAAAGAACACAGAGTCACAGCCATTTTTTAGTTTTGAGTTTTGAGGTACACATATTTATGCATCGCAACATTTTTATTAATATTTATTTAGTTTTTTTTGTCAATTTCAGAACAAAGTTCCAATAATTTAATAAAACAAAATCGCATCATGATTTCACAAACGATGTGCACTTAGGGTATAACTTGTAGAAGTGAAAGCGGAAGAAGAAAGATCTTGCTGCTAGAAAATCAAAAGGAGCCACTCACACCCTTTGAATCTACTTGTGTTTCTCAAGTATACAGGCATAATTTCCCGTAAATATTTATGTACAACAAAAATCCTCTAAAACTGCGTTTAGTTAACTGGAAGTTTATTTATCACTGTGAAACTGAACGAGTTAAACCAAAAGTTTAAACTCTCGTTCAGGCTTTGTAAAACTTTGTTTTAAACTCTCACTCTCAAGCTTGAGGTGCAGTAAGACAGATAGACGAAACTGTGGGATGCATTTTTGTTGTCAACATAACCCTCCAGAATTTTCCTCCGCCGCCGACGCAAACGGAACACGGGGTACAAAAATTTGTTTTTATGGTAAGATTTCTGGATTTCTGGAGTTTTCGACAGACTATAATAGATTCTGTTGGATTTTAGCTGCCGTTCGCTTTTGTTTCCGCTGTACTATTATTAGTTGCTAGTTTTGATTAAGGGTAGTTAATGGATCTCTCTGACTACCATGTACTTGGTTTCCCTTCACTAACTTGCAGCCCCAGATTTTGTGCCGCCTGTTCGATCTTGATGAAGGAGTCTTGTACAGCTTGTTAACTTGTCGTCTGCGTAATCCAATATCTGGCTGAAATTGTTTACGATAGTCCCTCTTGTTGACGTGCCTGCCAGTGGCCAGTGTAACGGATTACTTTATCCAAAGCCAGGTTGAAGAGGATTCAAGTCAGGTCATCTTCTTGTCAGAGTCCATTACAGATGTTAATTAGTCTGGACAGCAAACCGTCTACTTTTACTTGGCTTGTAATGTTTGTCATGGTTAGCCTACAAAGTCGTGTCAATGAAGACTACTTTCCGATATAAATAAAAGAACTTGGGTTATAGTGGAAAATTATATAAAAAACTCAGTTCTTATGTATGGGACATATGATGCCTTTTCTCTCTTCTGGCATTTCTCCGTGTTGCCATTGCCATACGTGTACTGTAAATTCATGAATTCTTGATATTGTGGTGGCACTCTATGTTTGGTCAGCTTGGCAGTTATGCCTTCCTTGATCTTTATATACATTTAAACGTGCCCGCGTGGCGGGTGTAATAATTTTTCGTAAAACAATCCGCATTGGAAACAATATAACGGGTTTTCCAGTAAGCGTCGATACATGCCAAAATGGAATAAAAAATTAACATATAAATATATGCCATTATGTATATGGAATATGACGTCGTTCAAATGCCCGCTTCTGCATCTTAAGGTGTCAAGGATCAGAGTGCGATTGCTTGTGTTATGTGCACCTAAAGCCCATCAATCATTTGAGGCTTATTCGAATAGATCTGCGACTTCAGGAAATCCTGCAAGAAAAAGTCTAGCGGACAGCGTCAAATGGCCTGAACTTTATGTCAATTCCCAATTTAAAAATGGCGTTCACTGCATGACACGTAGCGCTGTTCAATATAGTTCAATTTGGGCAAAAACAAATTTTTGTAGTGCTTAAAACTGATAGTGACCTTCTAAAAAAGGTCGCTTCCGAAAAAGTACGTTCCTATGACATTGCCGCGCGAGCCCAAAATCCACACCAAACAGTAACTCTTTGAGCAATCATTCTGACCTTATATAAACCTCCGAAGTCCAGTCAGCGAACAAATGGTGTTGTCTATATGGTCATGAACTTTGAGCTCCTGTGTCAGTTGTATCTTGTACGGCTTTAGACCTAAGTCCCGACGCAACATTCAACAAGTTAAAGTCTGCGAAAAGCCGAGTTCTGTATTTTGGTGGAACGCGGCGATCTTGCATTCTTTTGGCC
This sequence comes from Platycheirus rosarum, assembly GCA_963971375.1. Lineage (NCBI taxonomy): Eukaryota > Metazoa > Arthropoda > Insecta > Diptera > Syrphidae > Platycheirus > Platycheirus rosarum. The sequence continues at coordinate 30,601,339 of OZ020507.1, forward strand.
AGCAAATTTTACCCCTGATTGATTACCGAACCGATTGTCTCAAATTTGACCACCAAACATTGAAGAGTCGACTCTAAAGGGCCACCATTTCTACCGTAAAATGAGCGCAACAAGCGCTAATGAACACTCATTTTAATAATTAACTGTTATCATTTGACGTGATGTTAAATCCTGTAACTTGTCATTGTGATACGACACCAGTAAGTCAGTAACTGAATAACAAACAACAGATTTGACATATGCCACTAAAACAACATGGCCGCCGCAGGCTTCCCAAATCTACCCCTGTCAATTTGAAAACCCTTTGTAACTAACATATTGCGAGTAACCCTATCAAGTGATAACAAGGTGGCCTTGTATAGATAGGTACCTTTTTTAACGCGGGAGCCATCATCCACGATCAATTTCGAGTATCCTGTAATTTGTTTGATTCATTCATTAGTTTTCTCCTTCTCATGCAAATTATGGGAGTCTATCAACAGCTTGAATACTGGCTCAGTATCTCATCTAGCGTTAAAATTGCTGGGCAGGTTTTAACGGCATACCTTGGACAGGTAATGAGAGTCATTTCTGCAAGTTCCAAGAAGGAATCTTGTACATCTTCTTCGGACTACTCAGTATGTGCGTGAGAGTTTATAAGACTGGAGAGCATAGCCTTTCTTTGTATCGTATTAAAGCCATTGAAGGAAGACATCATGTAGCTTGAGCTTTGCTTTTATCCGTTGTGGTTGCTTGTTTCGTGTATTCAGGTTAATTTTTGACGATTGTTGTCGGGAGGTTTTAAGTTTTCTTGCTTTTGACGGGAGAGGTGACCAGCCTCTTACCATGCCTCATGCCTAACCCTCCCCCATAACTATCCAAACTTTTATTTACAGTCTTAATAAAAGTTTGTTTTCATTGGCGCGGCGCGACTTGAAGCACTCTTAGTACATTTAAAAAATTATTATTCACATTTGTGATCCAGTTCTGCAAATTAATTTTATTTGTGTTAAGTTCATAACCCAGTCAATGCTCTGTTCATGTTACTATCATGTTTTATTTTCAATTGCTTCATCAGGGTTCAATTTAATTGAATTAAAAAAGCACTTAACCCCAGTAATAAAAAAAATGGTTCAGGACAAATCCTCCCCAGAGGATATAGAGATATCTGGTCAGGAGTTGACTTAGTTAAACCCTTTCCTTGTTATATATAAATATATGCACCCCTCTGCTTCAGTAGTGCAACCCTTTCAATCTTCATAAATGTTTCAAATGCGAGGCAACAGTTTGAAGATATAAAAAACACAAGACAAGATGCAACCCTTCTTTTTTTATCAAGACATCTCCTTTCAACTCGATAAGGATCAAGGATAAACGACTAAAGTCTAAGACGTGGCATGCGACACAGGCTGCTTAAATGTATATTTACAAAAAAAATATAAAAAGAAAATGGGAAATATCGGTAAGCCAAAGCCACGTGGAAGAAGAACAACTAAGAACGGCCTACCCTATCTCCTCATAAGGAGGGTGCCAAATGTCCACACATAGTAAATACCCAATTTCACTTATCCCAACACTCGAGCGATTGAAAAGCGTGGTTCTTGACAGGGACAAGGAGCAGCAGGCAAGACAACACGAAGAAGTGATTTAGAAAGAAATGATTACCCCAATTGAAAGGGTTGAAGGATATAAAGAGACTTCAAGGAACAAAAAAAAATTATGTGATGTGTCACGGATTGTTGTGTTAACAAGATGTTTTCTGAGATACTCGATGGTGTGCCAAAATGGGGATTCGGGACATTTGAAAAGTAAAAAAAAATGAGGATGGCAATTTAAATGGCATTTAAGAACCGTTTTGTTGATATTTTGAATTATATTTTCTGTGAAATGGATTTTTAAATGCTCCACTTAAGTGCTTCCCCCAGTGAAGATGGGACACTGAAACAATGGAACCATGATCATAGGACGCTGCCCCTGTGGACAAAAGATAGTTTATTCAAGACTATATCATGTGAGGCACCACGTAAACCATAAAACCCTGATGACCGGTTGCAGAATAACCTCAGTCATTTTGTCTTCAACAATATCTTTTTTTTTTGTATCCATAAGCCACACTCCTGTTGCTGCCCCAATCACAGCATCAAGTTCCTTTCTAATAACAACACCATACAAAACAGCTTCATTCACCGCACTACTGGTCGACTCCTTGCTTCCCTTTAAACTCATATATCAGTAGAATCCTGCAACTTGAAAACATAAACAATTTCCCAACTAAAAATGCAAAAATTCCATGTTGCAACTCATGTATAACAACATCCTAGCGCGTGTTCCGCGATTCCGGAAGAAAATTATTAACCGCCGCGCTATGGACCCCAGCTCCATAGTGAAGACGAACCATATTGGCCTGAACGGCAGGCGAATCTTTAGGCTTATCTGGTAATTGGATTAATGAAAATTCGTGAGCGTCTATGGGTTTCTTTTGGCTGCAACAGGTTAACTGTGCAGCAACCAACGTTATACACCGTCGAGGTCTTGATTGCGTTCAACTAGAACCGTGGCCTTTGCATACCACATCTTGGCTTATACGAGTACTACTCTCATCCGTTGCAGGCGGACAGGTAGTGCACCACCATTCCACCTTCCAACATGCGCTGTTAATAATTACATGCAAATACACAGGTGGGAATTTATTTTGACTGGGGCCTTCTATATACATTTATTTTTGGGGCCGCAATAATTTTTTTTTTAATTAATTTAATTTAATGTAATTTTTTTAAAGAAAATATTTAATGGTATGGAATTTCATATGGAATTTTATTTTTTTCAGTTGGACATTTTGAGTGCCACCTATTGGTGAAATAATTTTTGTTGATACCATTTTCATTAGAAATTCTGTTATAGTAATGCTGCACTATAATTCTTTTTTTTTTATTTAGAACAATCTTAAGTGTCTTTCTGACTCAATCCACCCCTGGGTGTATACACTTCAGTCAGCGGGGACAGAGGATTTCTTCAACTACCACCTGCCAGAGAGTGCAAAATTGACCGACCATCGGTATACCGCTGCTGATGGTGAATTATGAAATGTTGCAGCAAAGGCGGTGGCTCCACCGTCATCGTTTGCTCATCCAATGTAGGGCTTTCTTGCAACTTGAACGCCAAACGCGTTGTTTATCCAGGATTCAGTTCTTCTGTTCGTCTTTTACGTGATGGGAGCCTTAGTTGATCCGTATGCAGAGACCTTGCGCATAATAATGGAGATGATCAATTTAAATATTCATCCCATGGACGGAGTGGCGGCGGGGTTTGCATAGAGCGAATCTGTTTAAAAGATTTAAAATAAAAAACAAAAACCGGGCACAACATTGCAGAACTCGAAGGAGGGCATTCGCAGGATATTCGTTTGTAAACGCCCGCCGTTACGCCCGAACGTTGTCGGGTTTTGCTTTTGCGGTGCTAAGCGTTGGAGTCCGCTCTCTCACAGATGCTTTTGCATCGGGCGCGATTATCTAAATTGCATACGAAATTATTTTAATTAAAAATCTAATTTTGTGAAAACTGGATGCTTGTTGCTTCAAAGTGGGATTCAGTTGGTATGTGCTTGTGTGCGTATAGCAAGGAGTTCACTTTTGAAGTCAAGTTCGACATTAATCTTGTGATGATGTTGGTCCTTACTTACTTTTGATGGGAGGATCATTTAGTTTTATGTAAAACGGATGGAAATTATTATAAAAAGCCATGTTATTTGGCGTGGGAAAAATAATTTGAGAAAAGGTTATATAACTTTGGTCTGGGGAATGCATGGGAAAAAATGATTGAATAATAGAAACATTAATGGAAAATACTCTTATGGTGTCGTCACTATGAAAGGAAAGTACTTTCAGAAAGCAACAAGTTTTCTGAAGAAAAACTTTCATAGTGTGACGACCTGAAAATTACATTCCTAAAAAACGTTTCCTGAAAGCGCATTGCCTTCCGGGAAGCACTTTCACAAAAAAAAAACTTAGGATTGTGTTCCATCGATTTTTGGAGATACCGCCAGCGGGAATTATGCGGTACCAAAAGCGTTTTCAACGAGACGGCGGCGATGCCACGGTCATGTAACGGCCGAGCAACGTTCTGTCTGGTGGCAAATGCAGCTTCCAATGCTGTACTCAATATGCAGCTCGAAAAATATTTGCTCCACTGTTGAAATAAATAAATTTGTAATCGGCATCGACTATAGAGCCATCAAAACAACGCTTAGATAATGATCCAAATATCTCATGAGTGTTGCGTGTAACTGAATTTTCAGCACTAATTTCCTAAAACGTTCGCACCAAAATTGTCAAAGACGCACTTTCCATTTGTTTAATTCAACATATATAAAGTTGCTTCATTGGATGGACAAAATCTTCTTCTTGCAATATTACTAACAAGAGTTACTAAACTGTCGGCTGGTATCCCATTATTGGATAGTATCTGGTCTGAGATCAATTCCATGGAGATATTTGATCCAGGAGTTTTTGCGCTTTCCTTTCTTTCTCCTTTTTGCTATAAGACATGTTTTCTAATAGCAGGGGAACCCGCAAGTCTAAATGGGAATTTACTCCAGCGTCATTGGGACCTACTGGATTTTAAAGATTAGGTGGTAAGAAGAAAAAGAGTTTATGTGAATTAAACCTGTTTAATTAAAAAAAATTTAGACCGCGTCAGAAAGTGATAGGGTATATGCCCACGTGTCTCTGATATCGGAGATATGTCAATCTGCCAGTTTGCATGGTAGAAGTGGCTGTACGGTAGGGCAGAAAACAAAAACAAAAAAAAATATTTAAAGCGCGTCCGATTTTCAGAGGGGGTGTTAAGTGAACAACTCGAAACAAACTCCCATTTAAAATAATGACGATTCGTACATGACGAAAGCTAATGGCGGCTTCTTGAAAATGCAAAAAATTTTAAATACCCTAGCGCGTCAGATTATAATACAGGATTCAGTTTAACATCCTAGTCGTTCTGACCAATAATGTGACGATTATTTGGAGGGATTTTCTTACAATCACAAAACGTATATATTAAAAAAAAAAATACAGAGCATTTTAATCAGTGGTGGATCAAGGATTTGGTCACGGGTGGGGGTCCAACGATTAAAAGTTCTGACTATTTTCATACGATTATTTTCTTTTTCTTTTCGCCCGCACTCCAAAATAAATTGAACGAAGTGCCTTTAATCGGAAGTAAACATTTTAAGAGAATGTGGTAAAAATGGATCGTTTTTCGACTTTCTTCAAAACTGGTTAGATGATAAATCAGAATTGATATTCAAGAAAATGTATGTAAGGTATCCAAACTAATTTCGATTTTCCGATTTCCGAATAAAGGTTTTTTATATCTTTAAAAACAAACATAACATATTTTGAAAATGCCTCAAATTTTTTTTGATGAAAGCCATGAATTTTTTTTTTGTTTTACGGCTGTGACGATTACCTTAGATCGTAGAGTTTTTTTTCAACCGACAAACTTCTGGAACATTTATAAAAATTGTTACACATCTAAGCTTGCATTAAAAATGCCCAACTGTATAATACCTTTAACAGCTCCTGGCGCTAAAACACATGTGACCGAATCACACCGCACAAACGGAGAAAATGTTTCTATATTATCTATTCCCAGCGTCCTTACAAAAATTCGGTTTATCGATGATATCCCCGGTTTGATTTTCGTCCAATGATTGAAGCTCATCTTCAACTGCTCGTTGCTATTCTGAAGACTCCTCTAATTCAATAGCTTTTCTGAGCACTTATCACAACTAATCATTGTCATAATATTCAAATCCTGATAAATAATATTTTCGATTTAGGGCAGTTCGAATATGCAGCTTCTGCCAAATTATTAGCTATTAAAAAAAATACGTTCAAACCCATTCAATCACATGAATAAAAACCTTTCAACATTGACATTGCAAAACCTTATCTGCACAGATATCAATCCTTTTTTTTTTTTTTTTTTTTTTTTTTAATCTACTCTTTAAAATTTGTTTATTTATATAGTCCGAAGTGTTGTTTCTAATTTATTTCTGGTTTTCCCTAATTGGCAAATAAAAATGGCCATTTTCCTTATCAGTCATTATGACTATTTAAATTTTGAGTCCAATACTACATTGGCTATGACGTCCGATTCGATAAATTTATTTGGAGTTTTTAAGTATTGAGTCACGATGATTCCATGAATTAACAATTGTATTGTTACCTTAAATCTCGATGGCTCGATAAGATTGCTGAATTGGTTGTTCGATTTATAATTATGTCAAGTCCGGTGTGATAAATGCTACGATGTGATGAAATATTCACAACATGACTTCGCAATCGAAACGGGAGGTGATAATGATAGGCTAGTAATCGATCTACACAAACGCCAAGTGTTTGTTTTGGAAACTTAATGTCTTTATTTTTTTCGAAATCAATTCAACTTGCAGCACGAAATCCGAAGACGGGCACTCTGGGGAAATTACTTTAATTTCCGGTCGCGTGTTTCAGCTTTGTTTGGGGGTAATCTGATGTCCATTTGTATATGGATGATCCACGGAAATGTGTGTTTCAGGTCCAGTTTATCATGCTTTTCAAAGTGATTCGCGTGAGAGGCGGTGTGGGTTTAAAGTTAAAGGGTGAGTAGTTATTATTACGTCCAGATCACCCTTTGGTTGCGTTTAGAGATCTAAAGGAAGAAGTTTTGTTTAATTTTAATATTACCAAAGTAAAAAGGTTTTCTTATAGTCTACATCAACATCTACATCCGCTTCGCTTTTAGTTCTTTTTTCTGCCGTTTAAATGCATTTAAAAATACCATCTGCATTACTTGTCATATGGACAGTGTGTTATTTGAATGCATTATCCTTCTTGCACGGCTATTATGTGGATAAACGAAGAAAGTCATAATGTGTGAGGGCAGGAGTCATCATTAATCGATTTGCAGCGAAACATTCGGAACAAAAAACACCATAAGAATGCATATTCGACTAATATCCTTTATACTATCAGATAGTCATACAGTGTACGAAGGTATACCTCTATCATATGTATATACATTAAGGACCACAGGTGAGGAATAGGCAATCTGGGCGTCAAGTTCTGATCATTAGCACCCAAAACGAATCATGAACCAAATGTCATTTGTGTTGAATTGTTGCCTTTTTCCAAGCAAAAGATACAAAATTCCTACAAATTACAACGAAATTCCATTGTTTCGGTCGTTTCTTCACCAGTCTGGGGAACAATGGTACACAAAAGGACATCATTTTCTGCATTCATTGTCTTAAAAATGTTCCTGCTGCTGATATGATGATGATGGTGTTCGGCGCCATAGCTGTTAACAGATTGCAATATTTCTTTTACCTGCAGGTTCGTATACCCTGAAGGAAAGTAGTGGAATTATGTGTAAGAAATATCCAGAAGGATACATTTGAATGCGGGTGGATGTATATTCGTACCGATTACTTTTAACAACTGGAGACAGTTTTTCAATATGAAAATTAAAAAAAAAATGCTAAATCAGAAAATAAAATCCTTTAAAAGACGTTGAAAAAATATTAAAGGAAACATTGGTCAAGGCTGACCCATGTCAATCTTTATCAACAATTCGTAATTTCAATTTCTCAATATGGTAGATTGAATTACAGGTTCTTAATAAGATAATGAATCAAAATTTCACATTTCAATTTCAATCATCTTTTATGTTATAATTGGGATTGTTATCAGGCTGTGCAAAACAAGGCTCAGAAAATAAGGTATAAGGCCCCAAAGGAAAATTAAATAAGACCTTTGTATATACACTGCATATAGTACTATCATGGAGCATCATTTTTTAGTTCTGAATCAAGTCGCAATGAGGCGTGCTGAAATTGCCAATTGGTGTGAATATAGAATAAGTACAGACAAGAAAAGTTTACTAAATACTGGTAAAATATCGGCAAAGGTTCTCATCTCCACTATTTAGAGTTAGTTCTGAATCAACTAGGAAGATGGCCAGACGAAAAATGACCACCATGAGAGTACTATAGAAAATGTATATACAATGATAAGACCCAACAAATTTAAATTTCCAAACACCAACAAGAAAAATGAGAAGTTATTTAATTTTCTAACAATCAAACATGACATTACGATGAAGCCGAAAAAAGTGAGTCCGGAAGTTACGTCCGTCTGTCTGTCTATTCTCACCTCTACAGCCTAAGTGGATGGGTCCATTTGCTTCAATCTTGGTATTTAGTATTTATGTGGTTGAAAATATCGGTATAGGTACCTGCCATACAATCCTTAACAAAAAAATTAATTTTCTCGAAAACGGATATAACGATTTTGACAAAACTTTCAGGGTGCTATTTTTTTCCGACAATACATCTTCAGTTAAAATGATTTTTTTTTTTAATTTGTTCTATAACGGTACTTCTCATAAAACAGGTTTTTTCAAATGCGGTTTTATCGTAAACCATTATCCCAATTTCAATAAAATTTTCCACAAAGGAAGTCATTTATAATTCAATTAATATTGCATTTCAAAATTTTCAAAAACTTTTTTTTCGATTTTTTAAAATGTAAAAAAGAAAAAAATGTGTTTCGAAATATTTTGAAGAGGGGTTGATTGAATTTTTTTAATAATTTTCCCAGATGAAAACTACAGATTTTCTTATAATGACATACTAAAAAAAATTTAATATTTTTTCGAAAAGTTTTTCAAAAAACGACTCTTTAGAAAAACTGGTCGAATGATTTTTGATATTTTTTTTCCTCGATAGACATTTAGTTTTCAAATTTTAATGCATACTTAGTTTTTTCCAAGAAAACTCTTGAACCAATTAAAAATGAAAGAATTTTTCGAAAAAAAATTAATATTTTATTTTAATATACACATAAAGGGTGTTTTTTTTAGAGGTATAGAGGTATAGAACTTTAAGTTGGCAACACTATTTTAACTGGGGACCATTTTGTCAGCTGTCAAGCGATTTTATTAAATTTGGTTTGACATTTCTAACTAACTAACTAACGCCTATACAACGCTTGCAAGCTGTCTAAATTTATTTCAAATACGTATAGCGCACTACGTCCATTTTACGGTCAACATAATCGTCCATCCGAGCAATTAATTCGATTAACTATGGAACGGTTTCGTACCACGTTTACTCTAAATGATAATACGCATCCATATAGACGTCGTACAGTGCATACAGGAGAAGTTATTGCTGCTGTAGGGCGTAGCGTAGAGGAAGACCCGAATCAGTCTATCCGCCGTTGTACACAGGAATTGGATATGTGTCCATCCACTTTATGGAAGATTTTGCGGAAAGATCATGGTAAACGATGCAGGCCAGAACGTTATAGTCAATGGTGACCGCTATAGAGCCATGATTACTGACTTTTTCGTTCATCAATTGAACAACCTTGATGTGCAGGAGCTGTTGGTTCAACAAGACGGCGCAGCATGTCACACAGATCGTGCCACAATTGAATAATTGAAGGAAAAGTTTGGTAACAGCATAGTTTCAGTTTCGTTACCGACCCGTGGAATCGCCACCAAGATCGTGCGATTAGGTATTTATATATTATGTATGTATACGTCTATGATATAGTTTTACTTGCGATGATAGGTACTATAATACAAGTTATGCATTCGTGCAGATTAAAAATTTTGAGATAACAATCAAACATGACATTACGATGATAGAGAAACATATTTGAGTTACTGTCAAAATTCTGTCCGTCTGTCTGTCTGTCTGTCTGTCTGTACGGATGTATTTTGGACTGCAGCCTAAACGGTTGGGCCAATCGTCTTCAAATTTTGAACTTAAGGTTCTTTTGACATTCTACAGAGGACTTTTTCAATTTTTTCTAGCTCAAAAATTAACGGTACCTGTCATATAACCGTTATGTAAAAGCTTATTTTTCTCGAAAACGGCTCCAAGAATTTATATAAAAAAAATCAGTGTACTACTGTAGGTATGCATTATATTTTGGTGAAAAAAAAATTAATATGGTGGGCTAAAACGGTACCTCCCATAGGACCGGTTTTTTTTTCTTCGACTTTTTCGAAAACTGGTGATCCGATTACAATCAAAATTGATATTCAAGAAGATGTAGGCAGCCGAGTAATTTTGCATACATTTTTTTTTCGAAAACTTTTTTTTTGTATTTATTATTTTTTTTTTTTTGAAAAAATCAATATTATGAAAACGGGTAAGTGAATTTTTTTTAAATTTTGTTTTTGAATATACGTTTTTTTGTGCTTAAGTTTGTATTCTTGTATTATTTTTTTCAATTTCTTAAAAAAAGTTGATTTATTTAAAAACGGCTCTAACGATTTAAAAAAAAATTCACACTTTTTCACAATTTTTTAAAGAAATAAAATGGCGTTTAAATTTTTCCGCTGAAAACTATTTTACGTACTTTTTTCAAACAATCAAAAGTCAGAAAAATCGAATATATTCTTTGAAGTTCCCTTAATATTTTTCAAATTTTATTCCAAGCTGTGACCGCACATAAGAGCAAGTACTTGCGATCCGGTCGTGCAATTTATTTTAATGGCTTGTCGCCAGTCTTTTGGAATTTCTTCGTGTTTCCATACAGGTATTATAATTTCATGAGTTGCTTGATGAAGTATTGCCCATATTTATATTTGAACAGCTTTGAGCCTATATTAACCACCTTTTGTTTATCTCTTCAATGCTTGGTGGCTGCAGCATGAGTTCTTCCTTTTAAAACAGTAGAGTACTTCCGTGAGCGCTCAGTTCAACAGTTCGTTAAAATACACTTCTCATCGCTTCCGGAGCAATGATCAGATTCCCCATTCTGTCTTTACCGTGTGAGCATCGTGCATGGTGTATATTGCAACATGTTTCAGACTGATTGGTAGAACGCCTTGAAGCGCCTGATCGGATATCACTTCCACATAGACAATGTTTTTTCTCAGGCTCGCTTAATGTCTGTAAAGTCTTGTTCTTGTTTTTCTGAGCTGTTATACTTTATATCTCAGAACCATTTTAAAATAAATAAATTCAATTAAGCCACACAACGTATTATCAAAAATAATTTTAAAAAGATAAATTCATAAAATTAGTTATGACTTTATATTGGACAGTGATTTGTTGCCACCCGTTATAAATTCAAGATACACCTTCAACATTAACCATGCCGCAAAGGTTATTTTCCGCATGATTACCACTGAACACTAGAAGCCCTTAACAGCAAACCCTATTTAGTTCACGCACTGCATAATTGATCCCACTCCTTCCATGGACTTGTTTGTTTAAAAAAAAAAAAGTTCAATAAGCTAACGGTTGGCAACCCAAAAAGAGTTCATCTTAAAGGTCTCTAACCACAATCTGTGGTCCAATGCAATTTGCCCAAATCTAGTACATTGAACTTGAAATATTAAGTGGAGAAGCTGTTTTGTATACTCACAAACGTGCCTCCAGAGACCTCAATTACATCACAATACACAAAAAAAGTATCTAGAGAGGGCTCGATCTATCTGATGAATAGATAATCCAAAATTTTATCTCTATCTATGTATCTTCTCATTTTTGTTTTATTATCCATTCAAAGCATCATCATTATGACAAATCACGGCAATAAATACAAATCCGCTGCCAAAAATAATTGTATACTGCGTCGCCGATTCCGCCCGCCCGCCAGAGTTCTAATAAACCATTTTTGACGCGTCGACGTCGACGACGTCGTTGTCGCTACCGCAGGCAATTACATTCTCTACATAAAACATACACAATATTATCCATTAAAACCACAATAATAATAAAAAAGAATCATATTTTATGTAGGACAAGCCAGCATTTTTAATTGCGGCCCGCTACCGGCGAACGCTTTTTGAATATATAGTCCAAGTGAGCCGGTAGCTGGAAGATCATTCACAAGTTAACTTTCCATCGGTGTAGATGTGGTCCGAGGGATTCGTGTTGAAATATTCAAATTAGTAAAAAAAAAAAAAACAATGGAAGTGTCATGGAGTGAATCATTCGCTGTCGGGATTTGTTTTCTGATCGGGATTACAGCCATGACTCTACCAGATGACTCCGATGGTGTCTTTGCCATCCCAACCAGGATGATTGATGACAACGTCTTGCTGGACGAACATGGACGTTTCATGTTGGCCAACATGAACCAGACCATTGACCCGTGTGAGAACTTCTATGCATATGCCTGTGGCAATTGGAAGAACGACAGTATGGTGCCGTTGTTGGGTCGCAACAATACCTTGATCTATGTCATGCAGTTGAAGGTCAACGAACTTATTGTGGAATTCTTCAGGAACACTAGTGTCATGGATGAAAAAACTGCCGAAACCAAGGCGAAGAAGCTCTTCGCTGCCTGCATGAATATGAGTACTGACCTGAGTCAAGGATACCATACGCTTTATAACTCGATGAAGGACCCTACTCTTAAGGATGGTGAAACTTTAGATTGGATGGTGTTGAACTTCTATTCAGAATATGGTGTAGCACCCTTGCTGCCATTGAGCATCCAATATAATTCGAGGAACATCATGTTCGAGATCGTCATCGAAGAACCTTACGAACACTTGACCTCTGATTCGTTTAACTTTACAAAGATCACCGAGGAGTTTAAATTTCAAAACAAGGAAGTGATGGAGAAAGAATTTGAACAACTGAAGACTTTCGAGAAACAGCTCATAGCATCAGTGACACCCACAAACATAACAAAAGTCCAGAGCATGGAGGATTTCATGGAGACTCATAACTCCAGCGATGTGGATTGGAAGAGGTTTTTCGACTTGGCATTCAATGGAACCACAAAGAGCAACTGGAAAATCCATGACAATATTGCAAATTTCACGAACATAGTCAAGTTCTTGAAGAAATCCGACACAAGTGTGATGCTTAAGTATGTCAAGTGGAGGAATGTCTTGAAGTTCTATCACACGTGGAAGCTGGAGTCCGCTGAGAAGACTATGGAAAGTAACTGTCGGGAAATCACTATCAAATACTTCTCCTATGCCTTCGTTCCCTGGTTTGTTGAGACCACATTCGATAAGGAAAGACGAGCAGATGCCCTACTTATATCGAAACGTCTCCGAGATACCTTTTACTCCTTCATTGATCACACCTCCTGGTTGGATAGTGAAACAAAGTCGGGGGCCAAGTCGAAACTGCGAGCGATGGAGATGATAGTTGGCTACACCGATGACATGCGGCACCGTTCAGAAATGGACAGAGCATTCAAGGACGTCAACATCACCAACAACTATTGGGTCAATCTGATGAATCTGGAAAGAAATCGGGCGAAAGTCTACATAAAGATGATCGGCAAAGCTTCAATCAATGCCTACATGGGAACTCATGAGGTTAATGCCTACTACGCTGACTTTATCAATCTTGTTTTCGTGACAATCGGGATCTCTCAGCTACCACTGTATCACATCAAATTCCCGAACTCGCTGAAGTACGGTGGACTGGGGAACTTGATAGGCCATGAAATGGCTCATGGTTTCGATTCAGGATGTTATGAGTATGATTATGATGGCAAGAAGAGGAACTGGTGGAGCCCCGAGTCTTTGAGGAATTTCAAGGAACGATATCAATGCCTGGAATCGCAATACAACAAGTTCATTTACAATGGACTGAGGACCAATGGCAATCGAACTTCTGGAGACAACATCGCTGATAATGCTGGTCTGAGGATCGCCTACCATTCCTACCTGCGGTTCCTGGAAGAACCAGGCAATTCCGAAAGTGGCAAGGACAAACCCCTCCCTGGAGTGGACTTCACCAACAAACAACTATTCTTCCTGAAGTTCGCCCAAACCTGGTGTGATGGCCGAAGTGCGGAAGAACGTTTAAAACACATGGCGCGAGACGACCATGCTTTCGATGAGTTCCGAGTCGTTGGCACGCTAATGAATATGCCAGAGTTTAGTGAGGAATTCAATTGTGCCCTCGGGACAGATATGAATCCGTTGAAAAAGTGTGTCATATGGTAACGAATAAAAGTACTTTTGTTTATAATAATTACTTCGATTGGTTTTATATTATTGTGCGTGCGATGGCTTTTTCACGACTCACTGATTTGAGTTCCTCATCCAATGCAAGGCCACCAGCTCCTCCATGATTTACATGCCCAATTATTATTATAGATAAGGAATTATTAATGTATGCCGAACATGTCTATGAAACCTGTACGCAAACAGAGCGTGGGGCGCCGTACGTGGACGGTTTGAATAATGAGAGATGAGCATAAGAACCTTTGATCAGGTAAGCAGACGGTTTTTTTCTGTTCAAGGTCATTGATTGGAGCACACATCAGAATGGCAAATAAAAAAGTTTTTTTAAATTTTCTTTTGAAGTAAAAGCGATTTAGGGAATAAAACTGTTGTTATTGTTGACAAGTTCTAAATGGGAGTTCAATGATCGTTTGAGATGTTTGAAAGCTTTTGGAATTGAAATTTTATTTCTGGATTGAGTATAGAGCAGGCAAGAACAATGAATAGTGGCCAGTCAATGTTAATGACGTATTTTTTCTCAGAAAATACTTCCTTAAATGGTATTGCTTATCGGAACAAATATTTGGAAGATCGAAAGATCGTCGGTTCCTAATTATCAGATTTGTAAAGTTTCTAGATTTTTAAATATGAAAAAATGTTTATTTAATATTATTTCTTGTTCCCAAATGGCATCCCAAATGAATTTAATGTGAAGTTATTGCTATTATATAGATAAAGGGAAAGAAGGAAAAATATTAGATGACGATATTTTTGTTTTGTTAGCTCTCCGTGATTCTCATCATTTGATAAATTCAGATAAATAAGAACATTTCGATTTTTGTGATTCATATCATTCAGCTATTCATTCTAAAGAAACATTGCATATACTCAATTTCACACCTACTCTAATTCCTATGGTGTATCCTGGCCGGTAGTCTGTACCCCGAAAATGAAGTTTAAACCCTGAACACCCGCATACACTTAATATGCCTTCCACCAAAACCCACCAAAAACCAAATCACCATTTCTTTCGGAGTTTGAAAGAAAACAAGACATAAAGTACTTCAATTTAATGACGAATTTTGTTGTACCTATCTTCTCGGTGATTCTCATACAATAGTTTAAGAGCCATGTAAAAATCAATACAACCCTGTTTTTATTCAAATAGTAGAAGTAGGAGTTCTAGTTCTTATTGATTCTTATAAAATTGAATGACTAATTCCATATGAAATGAAAACCACTGCTGTAATGTCAGTTATAAAGAAGAAGTGGAAATCCGCAACGTAAAAATGAGTAAACCAGCCACGGGATACTAATTGTTGGGAAAACCAGATTCGACAACATGAGTTTCAGGAAAGCCATAGCGGGAAAACTTGATTCAGAAAAAAGGGCTGCGGGAAAACGTACCCAACCCCTATCATCGTAATGTCATGTTTGATTGTTATCTCCAAATCTTTAATCTGCACGAATCATAACTATTTTATAGTATACCTACAAAAAAATAAAATAGGTATGAATGATGGAATCTATGAGCTTATTGGCCCAAGCTACTGAACCGATTTTTTTCAAATTACCTGTCATATATATATAAAAAATTATCTAAATTTAATTTTAAAGCTTAAAATAAATTTATCTGCCACAAAATCAGCAAGGAAAAGCTTTTTTTCTGGAGTATAATAACAACGAATTTGAAGAATTTTCTTAGTCAGGAAATTGTGTTTACAATAATTTTATCTTTCAAAAAATCATCAGTACTATCTTCACTATATATAATAAAATTGAAGCAGTTTCGGGCTGTGTGCGCAACACGCGAGAACGATAAAACAAATTTGAACAAATCTTTTTTTCAATTAATAGGATATTTACTCGAGAAACATTTAGCTTACCATATCACGTAAAATGACAGAACATACGTACTTTTAGAGTGTTTTTTTTTTTAGAGGTATAGAACTTTAAGTTGGCTACACTATTTTAACTGGCGGCCATTTTGTTAGCTATCAAGTGATTTATTTTTAATTTGGTTTGGCATTTTAACATGAATAGACTTACGCCAAACAACGCTTCCAAATTGTGCAAATTTTTGAAATCAGTAGTAGAAGACCCGAATCAGTCTATCCGCCATCGTGCACAGGAATTGGATACGTTTCCATCCACTTTATGGAAGATTCTGCGGAAATATCTTGGTTTGCGTGCTTACAAAATCCAACTCGTGCAAGAATTGAAGTTGATCCCAATTTTCATAAGCGAATTTGGTTTAGCGATGAAGCTCACTTTTGGTTGAATGGATACGGCAATAAACAAAACTGTCGTATTTGGAGTGATGATAATCCTCAACTCAAGTGTGTGTTGAGACACCGTTACATCCACAAAAACTGACTGTTTGGTGTGCTTTATGTGTTGGTGGAATAATTGTCAATGGTGACCGCTATAGAGCCATGATTACTGACTTTTTCGTTCATCAATTGAACAACCATTATGTGAAGGAGCTGTGGTTTCAACAAGACGGTGCAACATGTCACACAGCTCGTGCTATAATTGATTTATTGAAGGAAACGTTTGGTAACCGCATAGTTTTACGTTACGGACCCGTGAATTGGCCTACATGATCGTGTGATTTAACACCGTTTTGCATTTTTTCTGTAGGGATATGTGAAATCGCTAGTCTAGGCCGATAAGCCCGAAACGATTAACCACTTGGAGAACAACATTCGCCGCGTTATTACCAATATACGGCCACAAATGTTGGAAAAATTCATCGAAAATTGGACCGCCAAATTAGACTATGCCCGAGCCAGCCGTGGAGGTCATATGCCAAAAATCATATTTAAGTAATAATGCCAGAAGATTATCCGTTGAATAAAGTAAATTTCATGTCAATTTAAAGAGACCATTTCTGTTTTATTCCATTTCAAAGTTTTATACCTCTAAGAAAAACATCATTTACTTGTTTTGTTTTTTTTTTTCATTTACGTTATACATACCGTTATTGCGTACTTCTACATACTCTATAACAGATGGCGTAGGTATTGTAACTTTTTATTTCACTTCTTATTTTAAGCTACGTTAACACCGAATCATACTACGAGCTATGTAATATGTGTACGTAGATATAGAGAAATGAAATGAAATAAAGAAATACCAGGTATGCTGGTATGTATGATCACCATCTTAGTTTATACTGATGTCACTAGTATCTCTTATTATTATTTTATTTCTTAAGTGAAGACTTTATCTTTAAAGGTTAAATTAAACACATTTTTCTTCGCTCCTGTAGATTCAAAACTTAAGCACAAAGGAATAGTTGAGAGTTTAAAAAACTAGGCTTTGGCTCATGGCTCCTTTATGAACTTCCGCGCAACAATACTTATATAAACCCAATTTAATTAAGCGTTTTATCTAAAACATCCTCGTTCTAATGATTTTTTTAATTTTTTATTCGACGTGAGCTTTAAGTTTGAATTAAAAAAAGGTTAAACCATTCAGAAATGACTTTTCCAGGTAATTAAGAGGTTAATAGAAACATAAAGTGGTCATTATAACTAGGAAGTTATAAGATTTTTGCAACTCATTAATGAATACGTTAGAATGCAAGGTTCTTTAAAAGAAGTCACTCTCAGATGTTAATGATGAAAACAAAAGTAATAGTTATGCACTTATTTATTTCCTGCTAACAGTAATATGGTTGTAAGATTCGGTGATTAAAAGCCAAAGAGTTTATACTTGTAAAAAGTATATAAATTAATGACTTCCAAAATAAAACATAACTTTATAAGGTGAGAACAACAAATAAAATATGCCACAAAGCCATCTACATAGGTGTTAGCCATAAATAGGAACAGCTTTTAATGCAGATTCACTTAAAAAATGTATGCCTCGTAGTTTGCTAATTATTATTTCTTAATATTAATTTTAATGGTTTTTAAACTTAAACTGAAAGCTTTGGCAGGCCAATTCTTAACATTTGGTTCATTTCAATTCAAGAAATGAATAATTATATTCATAATCTTTGTCCTCTGCAGCTAACCATTTATTGCTTTAATTATCAAACCTTATAAAATCAAAAAAAAAAATAATAATAAAAGGGTCCTTTCTGTCTCCTTTTCTCTTTCTCATATATTTCAAAGAAATAAGTCATAACGATTCACGATGACACTCTGATATCACAAGAAAATTGGTCACTGCACCGTCAGTAAACTGTCCACCATGTCATCGGTAGCTACAGAGACGATCACACGAATGACGCTTATCTGTCATTTTTTTCCCATAATACGATGGCAGGCAAAGTATGATTATTGATTCGGTGTCAACGCAAAACTTTGAAACAGCTTCGATGAATTAAATAACTTATATATAATATTATATAACATTCCAGCGAAGAGGAATGGTACCAGGGTCTGCTATAATCAATGGTCTTACTTTTTCGAAAATGATTATTGAAATAAATTCTTTATAGCGTTTTTGCCTATAGGCTCGACAAAAGCTGCTTTCCGTAGAAAAGCAACTCTTCAGAACAGAAGCAAATTTTGTTTGGGGTGATGCTTTTAAACTTTTTTCCGGAAAAAAATGCATTCCTGAATAAAATAAGATTCGTGAAAATAACGGTTTTAGTGTCTACTTCATTCTTGAGTAAATGTAGTGACTAGTTTAAGAACTTTGTATATGTTGTTTCTTCAGTTTTTGTCAAATGCAATTTCAGTATTGCCATAAAATAAAGGTAAAACCGTTAACTAAAAACTTATTTCCCTGGAACACGGCTTCTATAATTTTCTTGAACAATTTCTTAAGTATTTTGGCAGGCATGATCTATCATTTGATCAGAAACAATTGTTTCAGAAAAGGCTATCAATCTTTTTTTATTATTTCATTCTCAAAAGCGTTAACAGTGATTTTGATAAAATATGTTTTACAATTTTTAAGCAATAGCCATTTTTATATTTGCTAACATTGAGGTAGAACTTGACGAAATGTGAATAATTGCCTTTGGCTAGCGCTAGTGGTCAGATTTAACTTTCAATTTCTTAAAATAAGGTTAACTTGGAGTCTTATGTATTCGTTAGTGCACATTTGTATATTTAGCAATACTTGTTGGAACATTATTTTCAGAAAATTACTGATGGAACTTCTTTAAATAACCTAAATACCCAGTTCTACAAAAACTAGTCTAAAGGTTTCTCTCACTGATTCATTAATTAAAAAAAAACGCTCGAAAATTAGTTCAAAGGATTCATCGCCACAATTGAATCCTATTGCACTTTTCAACTTCAACACAGTGGACCATTTATCATTCCGAGGTCAGTTGATGTGCTGTCTTGTATACCTCAATGGGATGCATAACAATTAAGTCCGACTTGCTCTTGCTCCAGTTTCCCACTGTTTTGTCTGTTTTCGGTGCGTATCCTTTTCAACCAAGTGTTGCTAATTGTGAATCCAAGACTCAATGAAGAATTAAAAAAACCAAAACTCTCCCACAGTTGATTGATGGAAGGAAACACGATTTTATTTAAATGAATACCAGAAAGATCCACAACTATATACATTCATGGAATGGATGTATCTGCAGGACCTGTCTCTCATTTCATTTTATCATTTCATCCTGCTTTTCAAGCAAAACCATTAAGGATTCATTCATAGAGTTTTCCATCTAATTCGATTATCTATCCACTGATCTTCAAATATAATTATTATAATTGCAAAGCAAAAGGAAGGAGCATCCCATTTCCATTGTGGGATTTAATTATCCCACAGGTATACATATATGTATATAAAGATATTGGTCATCTTTGAAATCCTTTTGTCTGAACACTGGCGGCACAGCAGCAGCGCAGTGAAACCCATGCGGCGATGGTAGTCAGTGCACCTGAAATTGCAAACACTCCATTCCGATGGATGATTTATAACCGCAAATTGGCATGCATACGCTCCTCAGATGTTCACGCCACAAAGAATGTAGATTTTTCTTTTTGTTGGATTCAGTTTCGGGATCTGATTCGAGAAATTCAATTTGAATTTGATTTTAATACGATAATTGGCATAAGATGTGGGTTCCAAAATATGAAAAGGTTTTACAATCGCCAGAGCCTTTTAAAAGGCACTTTTGCTTATAATCATAGCTTTGTGCATGAGTATCTGAGAGATGTGAATATCCATATCCATATTCAAGGCAAATGATGAATTAATCCTAATATTTGACTGCCAAAAGGGGCAACGCGCTGTTGCAAGTGCAACGATTATAACAAGATTAAGGCGGGATAATTTCGAAAAAATTGTTGGCTCGAAGGAGACTCATAGAAGTGACTCACGAGACTTTTAAGACTGTCGGAAAGGGACTTAAGCTTATGCATCGATAGTTGTTGACAATTAGAATATTTAAATATGTTTTTGGTGTTAAAGATTATAATTTTTCCTCAATTCCTCAGATAAAAAGACTTGACCACCCATTTAATATCTAAGCAGTGTAAGTTGGCAAAAAGAAAGAATGTAAAACAAGCTGTCGATGCAATTTCTTAATGTCATGTTTGATTATCTCAACACTTCGACACTATATGTTGAGTGTAAAATCGACCTTTGGCTACAGGTCCAAGGAACAATGCTTTTCTAGATCTATTAGTATTTGATTTAAGACGTAACAATAACTGGCTCTGTGGGTCAACAGACAATAAACTGTTTACGGCAGTGACCAATGTGGACTTGCCGCTGTTATACTGTTTCGGAACGGGCTTGTGAGGCTAAACTCATGTATAGACAAAACGATCTCCGATCCCTTTGTAAGCTTCAGACAACGAGAAAGAATGAAAACATGCTACTGGCGGGAGGAAAATATCTGCCGAACTCGGTTTTGGACGAAGATTTTTTTGTGATCAAGGACCATTTAGTTTAGAGAATTTGGAGCACCGCTTTTGATACCGTACGGTTGGAGAATCTATACCCAAAGCTTTTCAAAATGTCCATAGGATAATCACTATTATATATGCTTTATAACGTGCTTAGAGCCTAAAGGTAAAAGTTTGTTGTGGAATATAACATTTGATGTTAAAAATGGTCTGAAGTATTTACACCAGCAAAATTTGAAAGTCAGTGTCCTACCGTACCTGTCTTGGACTTCAAAGAACACCAGACTAAGAGTACAATCAGTTCTGTTCCAACGAGGTCCTATACAACGGGGCCAATATAAACAGGATACAAAACTTTTTGATTAAGCAGATTATTCAAGTTCACATTGCAAGGGCGATGACCTCAACTAATGGACAAACCTTAAGGACTTACTACTCCCAAAATGAATATTTTGAAAGAAAACATTCAAACGGCCTTATCTCGGCTGTGGCTGGTCTAGAACAAAGTATTTGTATGTATGTATTTTATGTCTAAGCTATTTTTCCTATTTTTCTAGCATTAAGTATTAAGATACAAATTAATTAATAAATAAAAAAGAATTACAAAAAAATGGCTTTAGTCGGTTTCTTAGAGACAACTTAGGAGTTATTTATATGTTGAATATCCCTATGGAGAAAGATAAACTGACGTCTTAGGATCACCATCAAAACTAAGCTGAAATTATAGGTGTGCATATACTTTATATAGTATCTACCGGATCCTAGTTTTGATAAGAGGTTTAGTTTTTGTTTTGGGAACAAAATAAGAATTGATAAAAAAAATGGTCTGTTTACTGCTTTCCGTTAGTTTAAATTAAATTAACAAAACCATCCGTCATTAAAATTTCTGGAAAAAACAACCCAAACTGGTAAACATTCTAGATATTTCGCAGCTGAAAATTCCGTTGCCGCTCAAACCCAACCCTATAGGTTTTTTACGTTCTTTAAGGAAAAGGATACACCCATTATACAGCGAATAAATAAATACCTTCGCATCATGCTTTCAGACTCAATTTGATTCATTCTTTGCGCAACCGCCAATCACAAACCCTTTTGAGTTTGTTTTTATCAAAAAATATATTTGAAAAATGAGCCATAAGATCTTAAAAAAAAAAACTCCAACAATAGCCCGAATACATTTTTACTATATTATCCTTCGAAATAAAGATTTCACGCAAGATGTTCAAACATCAGCTCCCCTCACTCTGGTTTATGGACTTCCATTTCACTCGCTTAATCACGCGCATTGTGTGGGTTAAGCCAGCGGCAGTTGCAATAGCTACACGAGGATTTATTACCTGTTTGACATTGCAACATCAGAGATCCTGGCAGAAATCCTTTACTTTCGCTTAGATTCTTCCTTTCATCGAACCCACCACGTTAATTGCGAATTCAAGTTCGGAGCATGTGGACGTACAATGTCTAAGACGAAGGATGAAACCAGAACATCCTTCGTTATGTTTTCTACAGTTTAAGATTACGTGAAAGGTAAGAAAAAATCGAAAGGCTATTATCAAAGGATTAAGAAATCCTTTTCAATTTCTTTTTTTTATTATTTCTTACAAATGCCACAACTTGAATTCAAGGCGGAGATTCACTTTTTTTCTTAACCATCAAATGAAAGGATACGCAGCATGCCAAATCTAGCCATTGGATGCCATATGTCCTTGAAGACATTTTCATTTGGTTTTTCGTTAATAGTCGAAAACTGATATCCTTTCATTTTCAATGTTTTTTTCTTTCACTTTTTTTTGTGTTACCTCATCTTCGACAATATAATTTGATCATAATTCAGACAGGATCCAAGGATTGTAGGCGAATCGAATGGAATTGTCAAAGGTTTTTCCATTGAGATCCACAAAGATCGATCGATTACGCGCGCAAGGTAAGCCTTTCGTTTGTTTTTTTTCCTTCACCCTCGCTCCTGTATATCCTTTCCATGCTAAATGGCATCCTTTTGTCACACTTTACTAAAGATTAATGACATTTCGGGGTTATATACAAGTTGGTTGTATTCGCTAACAATAATGCTTCCTGTTTAATACTTTTTTTTATTATTTAATTCTTTGACATGGTTTTTTGGAAGAGGTTGAGGCAGTGGCGGCTTGCGCCATGAGTTATGATGATATAAGGACAAACAAGCAAGCTGCAAATCGGTTGGTGATGTTTCCTTGTTTTGAAGGAACGACCCCACGTGTGCAGGACACGCGTCAAAGGGGTAAATAAAAATTATGAGTTATGCCATAATCGAATTAAATCAATGCGCTAATTTAGGACGAAGGTCAAATTGTGCGATACGGTGTAATGGAGATTTAAGGAACAGGAAGTAATTCATAATAAACGTTATCCTTGGATTTTTTTTTGTTAGGACAGGTGAAGTGGAAGGAGTCAATAGACCTCTCAAATCTTTGCTTTGTGAGTAAAAAATTTGACAAGGATAATGTCTTAAGGATTCGTTTCTTATTTTTTTTTTTCAATTCTAAATTCCATAGACATGGAGAACAACGGAAGCTAGCTAGCTGCGTTACTTCACCAATCGTTGCCTGATAAATTGGCTCTGAAAACGTGCTTTATTTGCATTATTCTAGAAAGGTATTTTTTCTACTCGAAGAAATTTTACTCCAATCTGTATAGTTCAACAATGTAAAGGGACTTCCGAACTTTGACAGCTGATAGCGGCCATACTTTTAAAGCCACTTCTATCAAAGTGCGTGTCTTTCATTTAAACTGTTATGTCAAATCACCATGAACAGGTTTATGGTATATTCGTGCAAATAATTCAGTAGATGATCAACCAACACTCGTACGTTGACGAAATGCAAGATTTGTCAAAAATGTCAGTTGGAAACGGACCCTAATTTTCAACGAAAGACCATCTTCAGCGATGAGGCCCATTTCTGGATAGCTAGGTACGTCAACAATCAAATTTGTCGAATTTGGGACGATACCAATTGACGTGAAATCCAAGAGCGTCAAATATATCCAGAAAAAGTCACTGTGTGGATTTTAAGCTGGTGGCGTCATCGGTCCATTTTTATTTGAGAACGACGTTGGCCAGTAGGCCGAAAGGCAATTTAAATTAAGTTAGAGATTAATTTAGAGCGCCCGCATAGGGCCAGTAAGTTAATTAAGTTGATAGTTTTAGCTAGTTTTAAGATTTTTGTCTAGCCTGTAAGTATAGTTATAAGCAAATATGAAAATAAAAATCAATTAAAAGTAAAAAAAATAAAAGGCACGACTGGGTCGCACGTACTTGCTCCCGTGTGCTAATCCTTTTTAGGTACAGGTGTCTTTTTGACAAAGATTTAATTTTAATGTTTTTTTGACGTGCAACTTCTTAAGAATCGTTGTGGTTTGAAGCTCGAACGAACATGCGTCACGATAAAGAGATAAACACATATATATATAGGATTGTTAGCTTTTGCAGTTTTTTAGTGTATTATCTTTCAACTTGTTGTTTAGTGCTTATAATATAATTTGCTAATAGAAAGATATAAAGGACTTTTTTCAGT
This sequence comes from Platycheirus rosarum, assembly GCA_963971375.1. Taxonomy (NCBI): domain Eukaryota; kingdom Metazoa; phylum Arthropoda; class Insecta; order Diptera; family Syrphidae; genus Platycheirus; species Platycheirus rosarum. Next base: position 30,625,679 of record OZ020507.1, read on the forward strand.
TTAATTTTCGTTTTGGTATGGAAAAAATTGAACAACTGGCATTAATATTCGTGGGAATCAGCAGTAGGGCAATAATGCTAGGTATAGGGACCTATATAGGTCCCAATAACAAGAATTTACTTTTTGAAATCAAATTAATTAAAATAGCTGAATTATGTTTGATGGATCGATAAACTTATGATCTGGGTAGGTATTAATGGAATTTATTAAGGATATTATTTACCTATAATAAGGTTGGAAGGAAGGTAGGTACTAAATATATAAAATACACGTTCCAACTACTGTTAAGCGAGTTTGTAAAGCGACAATATTAAAAGTTAACACAGTGGTTTTGTTTATTTATAGGAAGGTGTAAGCTTTTGTTTTCTCGATTGAAATTTTTGCATTCAGTAGTAATCGAATAATTCTTTTTATTTGTTAGTTGTTTTTGTGTGTTTATCATAGGCTCATTATTTATTCTGTGTGCTTTTATGATGATGAAATGCTTTAAAATAACGTAAGTATGTATGTAGGTTGTCACCTTCTTTTATTTGACTAATGGCTAGGGCTTAGCCGAGCAATATGAAATAAAATTTGGGGGAAAAATTTGTATGAAATCAAAAAAACACTATTCATAACGTTTTTTGGAAAAAATGTTGTAAGCCATCTTATGTCTTTTGCTGCTTTATATTTTATGAATTTTTCATTTCAAAATCGTTCGACCAGTTTTTTCAAAAAAATGTTTTTTTTTGAAAAACTTTTCGAAAACATATTTTAAATTTTTTTTTAGTATGTCAATTCAAAGAATACTAAAGCTTATACTAGGAGAAAAATTTTAAAAAAAATCTATTAAACCGTTTTCAAAATATTCAAAAAACAAAATATTTTTTTTTTTTTTTTAATTATTAAAAATTAAAAAAAAATGTTTTTGAAAATTTTAAAAAACAATATTATTTAAATCATAAAGCTCTACATATTTTGAAAATTTCATCAAAATCCGTTAATTAATTAACGAGAAAGTCTGATTTTAAAAAACCGGTCATATGGGAGGTACCGTTATAAAACTTTTTCTGAAAAATCCATTAAAACTAAAAGATAGATTTTGCACCGAAAACATCATTCTGAAAGTTTTATCAAAATCGTAGGAGCCGTTTTCGAGAAAAATAAGTTTTTCATTAAAAGTTATATGGCAGGTACCGTTAGTTTTGGAGCTAGAATGCCAATTCCAAAAATTGTCGGGTAGAGCACTGTAAAAATACTATATACCAAGTTTGAATCAAATCCGCCCAACCGTTTGGGCTGTAGATATCGATACGGGCAGACAGACAGACAGACAGACAGACAGACAGACAGACAGACGGACGGAATTTCCGGACCCACTTTTTTTGACTTCTCTATCATCGTAATGGCATGTTTAATTGTCAGAATTTTTTTTTTTTTTTACGAATGCATAACTTGCCTTATAGTCCCTATAAATCGCAAGTAAAAATTACGACGTTGGCCAGGCCATCAACGTCAACGCGAGCACAATACGTCGAAGATTAATAACTTCTTTTGGCCTTAATCAGATGATATGGTCACCAACGGCATGTGGTTTCAACAGGATGGCGCGGCACAGCGCTGCATACCACACAGCCAATTTGGAAATTCTAAAAGAGCGATTCGAGGGCATGGTCAATGGTCATGTCAAATGAAGATGATATGAACTGGCCATCAAAATCGTGCGATTGACCCATATAGACTTTTTTGCGGCGTTTTCTGTAGTCCTAGGTCATTGGAAAAAAGCCACAAACCCAACTCAAAGCCAACATAACTCATGCAATTGGTCACATTCACCGTGATTTATGCACCAGAGTCATGGAAAATTGGATATCACCCAGAGAGGCTGCGACGAATATTTTGAACAATATTACATTTTCATAAAAAAAATTAGATAATATCCCACAGACTTAGTCTTATTATAATTTAAAGATAGGAAGCACTTAATAATAGTCCCTTTAAGCGGATCCTATTAACAAATGACTACTATCACCACCTACGGAGAATTTTCTTACTTACCCAAACTGGATCCTTTTAACTCTCTTTTTATGAGCATTCTCAATAATCAAGTCTATAATAAAAATCAAGTAAAGAAAAACATAAAATCCAATACAATATTTTACTTGATATTATAGGGACTATAAAACAAGTTATGCTTCGTAAAAAAATAAATTGCACGACTGGCTCTCACGTACTTGCTCATATGTATATACGAATGCATAACTTGCATTATAGTACCCATAATCGCAAGTAAAAAAATTATTAGCCATCGAATACATGTTGACTTTGCAAGATAAATTATCAGAAGTTCCCAATCGATAGAAAAGCGTCTTCAAAACCGCTTGTTTTGACACACATAGCTACCAAAATTGCCTCTTAAAGCTTTCATCGCCGAGTTTTCCAAGTGACGTTCATTGAAAGACCCCTTTATGGCAATCATTTGAAGCTGATCCGTCGTAAACCTGTGTCACAAATCCTCAATGTTAAAAAGGATATCTCGTAGGTAAGTCTACATTGTTTTTCATAATTACCCCATCGTACTTCCATATCGCTTGGAACTACATGGTCTTTGAATATGAAAACAAAAGACTAGGTCGACGCAGCAGTTCAAGTTATTATATCGGCCAAGGCTGTTAACGAGAAATCTTCCTCTAAACTAAAGGCTTTTGTCCAATGAAATTAACAAAGCTTTGTAATCGCTTGAAGGACTTGGTCGTGATGTGAATCTGTCGAATGATGTACACACATATCGTTTTAGTCCAAGCAACTACACTAACTTTGTTTCTGCCGCATCTAATGCTACCCGCAAAAAGTCACCAAATCAAAAACGCTTCTTGCCACCGCCTTTATTAAAATAGTATCCAGTTTTGGATAGTCATATATTGTCTGTGCTTTCCTTGACCAAGGCTCAGAAGTTAACCTTATCAACTTAGTCGTAATCTGATTTGTCCCATTCTCGTAGTATTTATGGATTAGTCCTAAAAAATAGACTTAGCAAAGGCTCTGAAGGAACACCAATAGCACAACGTTTATCCATGATCGTCAATGTCGAAAGTCGATGGACAAGCTACTTTGACCAGCTCAGCGATTTATCCTTGATATCTGTGCCCAGATGGAATAACTCATTGTTCCTTATCCATTGTACTGTACTAGCTCTCGGAGCTGTCTATATTCTTGTGGTGACAGAAACTGAAACCAATATCACAATTTTATCATCAAAAAGAAAGTATCTCCAACTAATCGCTCTGAAAAGTCATAAAAACGAACAAGATCTCTTCGAGCACAATTCCACGATTGGAATTGACTGCAGCGTTTATGCCTCCTAAGCTCTCATTCATTTTTGGACTGACTCGAATACTGCTTTTTTTAGATTCAAGGTGAGCCATCGAGCATCGAGGTGGAAAGAAGGTGGACTGATTCGGAATGCATAAATAGATCCAGATATGAAACATTTTATAATATTACCGAAAGATTAAACATTGACCAAATTAATTTCGGACTATAATAATCAAGCAACTCTTTATGGTTGGAGTGAGTTGATGCTTGCAACACTAAAAAGAACATATTGGATTCTGGGAGGGCGTAGTAACGTGTAACGTATCTACCCTTCCTTCTCGTCTATTCTAACATTCCGGTGTGTACTACACCGGAGCCTTTATTTTAAGAATTTGGAGAGGACGAGCAAGCATCAAGCATACTATATAATCGTATTTTTTTTTCGTCTTCAGCTGTTCACTTGGAACCCCACAGACTATTCGACCGAAGTGGTTTTAGCTGCTTACAAGATATTCGTGGCCCGTCAAAACGGTCCTCAATTCTCGCGCGCCCACTTTCTGATGATTCTCACTTTTAAGCAATCCTTTATCAAGCTTTGTCACTTTTTAGCTTACAAAGAATATCAATCAGAGGTTTCGGTAAAAAACAGGTAAAGAAAAACATAAAAAAATCTACAATTTTTGTTTGCCTTTCTGACATAAACTTTATTTTTTTTTAATAAAAGTACATGCTTAAGATTCAGTACTCAATAAAAACGCATTTTAATTGTATGTATGTGGGTGTTACGCCTTTTTGCTTGGCGTGTTTAATTTCCCAAATCTGCTTCGTCATTGCATGTAGGCAAACAATACAATACAAACGACTACAAATGAATATCTATAGGCTAAATTTCTTACCCCATTTTCATCTCGAATCAAATTCACTTCAATTTCCCCATCAATCATCAAAAAAAAGGGTTAACTGACAGCAAACTTTGCAGGGAAACAATCGATGAGTCGAATGTCATCAAAAAATCATATCGCCAATCATTGTCTCAAACCCCTTTGCTGAGTGCATACAAATTTTTCGCCCCGAGTTAATCGATTGATCCAGGAAAATATTTACAGAAAAAAAAAACAAAAAACCCACAATGATTCAGGGGAAAATGTACTAAATCACCCTTTTTTCTTTGTTTTTAGGAAAAAATCAACAACAACAGGAACAACAAGCGACGTTGCTTCAAAAGCTACCACCAATCAATCCTTGGTGTCCATTAATGCTGACACCATTGACATCCACCTCAATGGCTTCATTACTCCCATCATCGCAAAGGCATCATCATAACCATCATCATCATCATCATCTTCACCAGCAGCAGCAGCAACAAAATAATCCCGCTTCATCTAATCACCATCAAATGAGTACGGAAGTTGAGTTCCATCAGCATTCGCATGAACTAGATCTCCAGACACAACAAACCATTGACATCCGGCAACAGCTACAGCTCCAACAACACCAGCACCAAATTTCCAAAACAATGCCAATTCCATACGCAACGCGCATTGCCGGCAATAATGAAATCTCAACGCCCCCAACCTCAACTCTGACAGCACCCCCCTTATCGACAACAGCAACAACAAATCTTTCGGCATCCCTAACGGCGGCGGCGGCGGCAACGACCTTTCTAATTTCTTCTCATCAACAGCAGCAGCACCAGCAGGCGAAATTTCTGTCTAGCGTTAACTATGCCCACCACCCACATCCTCATCATCAAATAACACCACCGAATTCACCGTTGCCACATTTACTCCTGAATGCCCCTCCGCCACCGCCTCCTCTGACGGGTGGCAAAGCTTTCTACACAACAAGACTACCCCCAACTACGGTGCGACAGAATTTAGGTTCCACAATACCGTCATTCAACGAACTAATGTTCCACCATCAACAGCTTCAGCCTGCCTCGCAATACTCCAAGGATATGCCGGCCAATGTGAGTAGTAGTAGTAGTTTCCGCCACACGCCATATCACCACCCCCAAATGTTGCCCACCACCTCTGCAACCGATGCCGTGCAAAACTTAATGACCTTTGCGACAACGACGACGTCAGACACCGTTGCCACCCTTGCTGCCACTAGCCTCCTACCATCAATGCTACCTCCAGCCTCATCTTCTCTGGCCCACAGTGGTCAGGAACATTTCGGCAATATGACGATGGCAATGACCGACACGGAGCCTGATGAACCTGACAACGGAGGCGTCGGCGGTGCTGGCAGTGGTGGTTCCCCTCTTGTGGTCCCCGAGCATGAAAAAATCATGTTTGTTTCGCATTTTCATGAGAGAGATCGACTGATTAGGGAGCACCAGTTCCAGCAGCAGAAGCATCGTATGGAAATTAAGGGTAGTGGTGGCGGCAGCACTAGTGGCAGAAAACGGCCTCGAGAACTCCCCAATTCACAAAACGACAAAGTCCACATAAAGTTGGAACGCAACGAGGCTAATGAAGATGAAGATGCCGCCGCTGCCGTTATGATGGTCTCCCCAGATAGTAAGCACAGTCGAATTGGTTTCATTGGGGATGGTTGTGCGGAAGAACTACCTGGGGAAGCGTATTCCCATATGAATGAAGAGGCTTTCGGTGCTGGTCAGATAATAGATAGCGGAGGGGGAAGTAAAGGTGAGTGTTTTATGATTGCCAAAGCATCACGCAAAATGTTTTTTTTTTTTGTCAGGTGTTTCTTTAGGTTGACGTGACTATGGGAATATTTGATTAGACTTTATCGACTTTTATTGTGCGTTGAATAAGAAGCCAATTGTCAATGAAAAGCTTTAGGAGTTCTATGTCCAATGATATTTTTCGTCTTCAAAACGAGAGCTTTCATTTACATTCAACTTATTCATTATAGTTTGGTTCAATGAACCGTGTCCTGTCATTTTATTTTTTTGTTTAACCTGAAAACTCCTTAGGGAGAAAACTGTATAGTCTTTAAGGTCACTGGCAAGAACTAGCCAACCAGTAGATCTAGATTTTTTCCGGTGTAACTTGAGATAACTGCCAATCGTTTTTAAAAGGACGAACATTCATCAACGCACATATCCTACTAAATGACCCCAAATGCTAAAAATATATAAAAAAAATTGCACGAATGGATCGCACGTACTTGCTCTTATGTGCGGTCTCAGCGTCCAATCAAATTTAATAAATATTAGACGAATTTCAAAGTTATTATTCAATTTTTGTGAATTTTTAATGGTTCAAAAAGTACGTACAAGAGTTTTTAGTGGACAAGTTTAAACGCCATTTTATTTCCTTAAAATATATAAAAGTGTGATTTTTTTTCAAAATCGTAGAGGAACGATTTCTTAAATAAAACTTTTTTTATTTAACAACTTTAAAAAAAAAATAATTAAAGAATGCAAATTTTAGCACAAAAATAACCTACATTTAAAAAGAAAATTAAAAAAAAAATCACATACGCGTTTTCAAAATATCGAGTTTTCCAAAAAAAAAATTTAATTATTTAAAATACAAAAAAAGTTTTAATTTTTTTTTTAAATTGAAGTTAGTAAGGCTACTTACATCTTACTAAATATCAATCTTGGTTGTAATCGGTAAACCAGTTCTCGACAAAGTCGAATAAAAAAACGGTCCTATGGAAGGTAACGTTTTTAGCCCAGCATCTTATTTTTTTTCACCAAAACATAATACTTACCTACAATAGCTCACTGATTTTTTTACATAAAATTTCTTAAAGTCGTTTTCGAGAAAAATAAGCTTTTATGTAACGGTTATATGAAGGGTACCGTTAATATTTGAGCTAAAAAAATCGAAAAATCTCCTCTTTATAAATTTGAAGACGATTGGCTTAATCGTTTAGACAACAGTCCAAAATACATCCGTACAGACAGACAGACAGACAGACAGAATTTTGCCAGTAACTCAAATATGTTTCTCTATCATCGTAATGTCATGTTTGATTGTTATCTCAATTTTTTTAATTTGCACGAATGCATAGCTTGCATTATAGTACATACCTATAATAGGAATCGGAACGTAAAAAACGTACACGACTGGGTCGCACGTACTTGCTCTTATGTGCATAATTACATTGGAAAGCAAGATCTTTGACAGAAACAAGTAACAAGTTGAAAATAACACACTTTGAACTTAAAAACAGTATTAAAACCACAATACTTACCGGTTTTTAGTAAAAATGAAGTATGCCCTCACACGTCTTAAATAACAAGGAATTTAGGAAAAATGTATTTCGAAAATTTAAGGACCGGTTTCAATAAAATCCTGTTTTTTATTTTTAGTTTTTTGAAAAAAAATTATTTTTTAAATTTTGGTATGCAGTTTTGTATAATTTATTAAAATAAACGTGACTATAAAATTTATAATATTTTTTTTGATTATTTTTCAAAAAATATATTCAAAAATTAATTTAAATTAGAAAAAAAAGTTATTTAACATTTTGATATGCAGAATTAATTTAACTACCTAGATCTTCTTATCACTCTACATTTGGCAAACGTTTGTAAATTTCAGTTTAATGAGCTTAACAAACGTTACCGTGGCGATTGCAAGTCCGAAGGTGAAGGACGTGAATCACGGAACGAATATGAAAAATTGAGGTTAGAGCCGTCAACAAAAAAGTTTAGAAATAACACACAGAAGATCATTTATAAAAATGTAGAAGAGAGTCGGTGACAGAACAGAGCCCTGGGGCACACCAAGCCCAAGAAATATTTTCTAATTCAACGAAAAGAATACACAATCTCAAACCACCCATTTTCGATAAGAGGACTTGATGCCAAACTCTTACAAATGCCTTCAAAATATCAAGCCGCAATAATCTAACATTGGCCAAAGCGATGTTAAGATTTTTGCACTGTTTGGCGAGGTACGCTATCAAGTCACCAATAGAACCATTGCTTTGAAAGCCATACTGCCGGTTATGAAGAAGCTTCCGATATTCCAGATATTTCTTAAGCTGATGATTAGTCAGCGTTTCCTTGACCTTAGAAAGAAAGCTCTGAAGGAAGAGGGGTCACCTTTCTTAGAGACAGGATGAACAAATGCTGTTTATAATCTTCTAGGAAATATTTCAGAAGAGTAAATATAAGAGCAAAAGAGTTTTCAATACACAAAACATGATGAATTTTTCGCTTGTGTTATGCTTTCTATTTTGATTGCCTGTTCCACTTCAAGAATGAATTTTCGAGTTGGGTTTTTCCACTGAGGAATATTATTTTCTGTTAGATCAAACAGGATGTTGAACTAAGCTGCGACATTTTGGTAGTCCTTATAAAGCATGGTTTTCGTTCTAAGTGCCTTCCTGACAAAAACCTTGGCCAGTCTTGAATCATCTTCCTAGTAAAGAACTTATAAGTTTATGTTGAGTTGAAGTTGGAAAATATAGAGACTGATGTAAATTATGTGATTCTGCTAGCATAGCCAGATTGCCAGCAAAAAGCTAAGTGGTGATTTTGATGACTTCAACCGTGATTCCAGCTGATAGGTAGACCGAGATGTCGTCAATGATAGCAAGCATGCCTGCCTTACACCAGTTTCTATTCCAAACCCATTTGACAGCTGATTCCCATTTCATATTGCTCATTTCCTGTTATTGTTAATATTTAGGCGTATTTAGAAACTTCGTGCACACAAAAATTTGGGAAAGTTTTTCGAAAAGACAGTTTCCATAAAAAAATTGAGCACTCAGTCACATTATATGCCAATGTCGCGAATCGAATCCACATTAGATATGGGTTGAATGTTTTGTCCAATCCAATGTCAGTTATTACATTGGCTCCAGTGGCCCAACAATGGAAGAAGAGTTACTTAGAGGAACTAAACGGGCTCTACAGCCAAAAGAATGAAAGTCCCAAATCTATCCAAATGGCTGGGTCTGTTAGAGCGGATGGACACCAATGCTTTGACTCGGAAAATCTCTGATGCCACCGAGACTTCGCTGACAGAGAGACAAACTAAAAGACAGATAGGCAGACAGATAAAGAGCTTTAATTTATGCTTAAAGAGCAATGCCATCATGATTGTGAATTGATAGTTCGATTTTTCGAATTCACTACTTCCTCAACTCATCTACTCATAATTTCAAATCCAGATTGTCCCCTTAAATCTGAATCAAGTGGTCCATTATCACCACCACCACAGTCTATAACAATAATTCGAACAAAAAACCTTAAATAAATTTTCAAATTTTCCACATAATTCAACCCTGGGCATCCCCATCTGCCGGAAAATGCCACAACAAGATTGTCTAAATTCCAAATTGTTCACGGTTAACCCCCCGTGAACATTTTAAACTGTAAATTCCAACGATGAACTTCACAACTCCATTAGATTTTTTTTCGAAATTTAAAACGCTTTTTCGGTCCAGAATTCCTTGATAATATATTGAGTGTCCTGCCGTGCAAATTCACCCCCGACGCACATAGCATCAACACCCTCCTGGCTGACCTTGTTGAACTGGTGCGTGATACTCAAGTGACACGAACACCAACAGCGGATTATGGCGCATACAAAAATGGATTTTCCTTTTGTCTAAGGGTGGTTTTCCTGCCACATTTGGGGATGGCTGAACGGACCGCTCGCCACCACCACCGCATGGAAGAATGCTAAAAAATCCAAATCCAATAAAATCACTTTACAAGGAAGAATAAATCCTTTTTACATGAACTCATCCGATGAAGTGGTTTTGAGTTCTTTGCTTTGGGTTGTAGTTCCATAGAAATATGAATGGATTCCTGGAACCATGGGTGAGGGATGTTAGAGTTTAAAGCGCATTAACTTTTGAGGGTTGCTGTTGGATTGGGTGAGACCATTTTGAAAGTTTAATTTTAAACTGAAATCAAAGATGGTTCTGGGGATGATATTCAAATAAGGGTTGGTGAGTCTTCTAATTTTAGGCGTGGTTGTAGACCAAACTCTATTGAACTCCTATTCACAATCAGTTCATATTAGTCCAGGAGTTGTCCTCAATCACTGCCATGCCATTCTGCTGGCAAAGAGCAAAGACAAACAAACAGCAGAGCTAAAGAAGGCCAAGAATTTTTTCTTTAACAAATTCAATCAAACATTCAGGACAAGTGCCAGAGTCTATGATTACTTTGGAGATAAATTTGTCGTCCTCGCAGGACAGCATTCTTTGTTTTCTCTTCGTATTTTCTTACAAAACGAACACACACGCTGTCAAACAGATATTTCTATATAACTATGTGCACTTACTGATTACTATTTGTTTGTATTATATTTGCAAGGATGTTTCCTGATCCTTCGTTTGAGGATTTTCTGTGTACCATCAACCCATCTATGAAGGGAGAGCTCCCCAGCAGGCATGGGCATTGTCAAAGAAAGTGGATATCCTTCCGTTCTGCTTGCATATGTCACTGACATTTTTTTTTTTTTTTTTTTTTGGTTCGTCTCATGTGCGTGTCATTTTGTTTATTCAGTTTGTCTCAATTGAAAAGCATCGTAGTCAAATGACATGCTGAATTGAAATTGACCAATGTACCACTTTCCACCCTTGGTCATGTCCAAAGCAATATATGTATGAACCAAGATGGGCTAGACAGGTTAAGTTTGTACGCAGTATGGAGTTCTTCTTTTGGGATAGTGGTTTTGCATCGCAGTTCGCAGGACTGTTTTTGAGACATCTGAGATTGTTTAGTCAAGCTTGGTTAATCAAATTAGTCAGATAACAAATGGGTAGTCTGGGAGTGGAAGATATGTTTTGGGAATGAGTTAGGGTTTCTGACGTTGAAGTAACTGTGGATCAGGGATTTAATTTTCGGTTTCTCGATGCAAACTGTAATAAGTTGTTGTCTCCTAAATGCAGAGATTTCTTAAGAGTAGATTCACTAAAAAAAATTAAGTGGAATTTGTTCCTGATGGTGCCCAACACGTGATCTCGAAATAGGTATTGTAGGATCACACTGCTTAGCTATTGTGGTTTTTTGAAAAAAAAAAAAAAAGGATGTGTCAATATCTTTTTTTTTTTTGTTTAACATATAGCTAACGCGCTCACAAGGGACTATTTGTTTCCCTTTTAATTTATGCCAGTACACTGTACGAGCATTAGGATAATAGGGAGGGGAACGACAGAATATGCTTCAGGATGAAGCTTTATTTGGAGGTGAAGAATCCGAGGAAGAAGAGGAATGTCCTGATGCGGTCGCTCAACCTACTGGTTAATATGTTGAGTTGGGTTGTTGGTTGTAGATGTCCTTATTGCAGGCAAATTATGCAGACAAAATTTGTGAACTCATGCAACTCCGTTATTGAAAGAACCAAATTTTTGCATGACCAACATTTACGGCAAACAATTCTGCAGTGTCCCAAAGCCAGTAAAAATGTTTGGTCATTTGTAAAAAATATTAAAAACTCCTCAACATCTTCGGTTCCAACGCTCATCGACAGTAATAAACCAAGTGCTTACTCTTCAGAGAAGGGAAACTTGCTCGCCGCCCATTTCGCTGCCAGCTCCACGCTGCCTCACAGCAACTTTGCCCGTCCTGTACTTGAGAATGTAATTTTTTCCATGGGACAGATTTTTGTCCGCACTCGTACAGTAGCAAGAGTTCTCAAAGATCTCGATTTACACAAATCCGCTGGCTCGGATGGTATACATCCGATTCTTCTGAAGAGGTGTTCTTCCACATTGGAAAAGCCACTGCGTTGTTCTTAGTAGTTCTTCGATCCGTTTCCTGGATCATATGATTCATTAGTTCGAATCAAAAGACTTTCCAAACTAGTTCCTCTTCGCTTATCCATGTCTTGGATCCGTATATGAGTAGTAGTAGGATCATCTTATTGTACAGCAGAAGCTTAGTTCTTATGGTAAAATTTCTGAATTTGAAAAGTCTCAAAAGACTATGGTAGGTTCTGTCGGATTTTACAAGCCGCTACCGTATTTCTTCTTCTATAGTATTATCGGCTGCTAAATTTGACCCAATGTAGTTAAAAGATTGCACTACTGCAAATGCATGCTCCACTACCCTGATTGTTGGATGAACACTTCTTGCAGACGCAGCCACCATGTGAGGTTCTCTTAATTACTATGCAGCCCGAGAGTTATTGTGACTCTGCTCGATCTGGGTATAGGAGTATTGTAAAGCTTTGTTGGCTTCTGTCGATGATTTCGATGTCGTCTGAGTAAGTAACCCAATATCTATCTGGCTAGCTTAGTGACGATACAGTCCCTCTTTTTGACGTGCCAGAATCACGGATTGCTTTCTGCCAGACCAGGAGAGCAAATCGGCTTGTAATGTTGGTAATGTTCAGCTACATAGTCCTGCCAATTTATTTGTGATGCCGAATTTTCTCATAGCGTTATAAAGTTCTAACCTGGCTATGCTATCGTAGGCGGCTTTGAAGTCTATAAATAATGTTGTATGTTTGAAATGCTTAGTTCCACACTTTTTTCCATCTCGTGGCTAAGGGTTGGGATCTGAACAATTGTTGATTTGCCTTGTATGAAACCACATTGTTAGTTGCCGATGTTTTTGCGTATGGGGCTATCCGTTCTTGCAGGATAGAGGAGAATATCTTATAGAATGTACTCAACAATGTCTTACCCTTATAATGTCTGTACTTTAATATATCTCCCTTCTTATGTATTGATGGACTTCTAGCATTTCTTCATGTATGTGTACTATTATTTCATGAATTGCTTGCTGTATAGATTTTTAGTCTTCTATGTTTGATCACCTCGACAAATATACCATCGGCTCCTAAGGCCGTGTTATATTTGAGCCAAGTAATCGCCTTTTGTATCCCCTGAATGCTTGGTGGCTGCAGCATGAGGTCTTCCTCCTGAAATGTTGCAATCTCCATTTCTTTCCTGAGCTGACTATTTAACAATTTTAGAATTCAATAAAGTACAATTCCCATATCGCTCCATAATTCCTTCTGAGTCGGAGATCAGATTTTGTTTTCCGTCCGTGCATCGTGTTGTATATCGCGAAATGTTTTTAACGGATAGGTTGAACCTCCGCACAAAGTCGCCCCTATTTCCGTGACTAAGATGGTATTAGTCTCAGCAGTAGATATAGATAGATAGATAGATGTTCTAAAGGTGTGACCATTTTTCACCTATCTCTGTCTGGAACTCAGGATTTTCTCTTCTCGTCAACCTCTCAGAGGGCGAGTCCCAGCGACTGTATTTATTTGTTTTCATCGCTTGTTAATCCGAACCTGAGCAGGGAATGCAATCCATCCTCGGTTCCTCCTCCTCCATAAGTTCTTATCATAAGCAGCTTCGAGTAGTGACCACGATCTTTCAACGCGAGCTCAATTTGGTTGCTAGCACCTCCATCAGGTGCTACCCAGGTCGCTTTGTAGATATCCTTACGCGGAAGCAAACTATGGCAGCCTATATTTATTGCTTGAATATCCGCTCCCTACCTAATTTGGCGTTAAAATCGCCAAGGATGGTTTGAACGTCATAAATTAGGCATGTCTTCTATAAAAGTTCGTATTAGGAACATTTTTCGGCTGCATATTAAAGCTTACTTAAAGGAAGCTATTTGGAGGATGAGCTGTACAATGAGTGACCTCATCCAGGTCGAGATGGGCATTGCGACACAATGGATCTTTAAAATGTATGATTTATTACATTCATTAAAAATATCCTTCAAGCATCGCATTACGTTACGGTTATCGCACGTAGTCGTACCGAGAAATAGTCAATTTTAAAAGTTGTTCTTTGCCTAGAATGTCCTTGGAAGTGAACAAGGTATGACAGTTATTTTATCGTTATTTTTACAAACAATGCTCTAGCGAAATAGCAAGCTGCATTCCTCCCCTGAAACGATTCAACCGTTATACTCGAACTGCTAGGAATGCCCATCAGTTTACCCTTGAGCCTAACTTCGGACGTACTGTTAGGTATAGAGATTCTTTCTTTATTCGCACCACACGAATGTGGAATGCTTTGCCAGGCTCTGTTTTTCCCTCCCATTTTGATATGCAGAACCTTAAAACTAATGTGCATCGGTATCTCCTCTTTTATCCCTCCTCATTTCCCTAATGCTCGTGCGGTACACACAAACCCCTTTCGCGCGTGTAAATTATAAAAAAAAAAAAGTTGTGATATATGAACTTATTTTGAAAAACATATCTTCAATAGTTATGTGGACACTCCTCAGATTCGCTTCCCTTAAGATCAGTGCGCCCTTAAACAAAATAGCACCATCCACAACCAAAAACAGGACAGATGTGGTATATCTAGCGCGCTAAAATTATTTCTGCGGATTATTATATTTTAAAAAAAAAATAGACAAATGCTTTGTTATTTCATATTTCTCTCTAAAAACCCGTAATTCCATTTGACAAGCACTATATAAGTTCCAAACAAACAATCTATGCCGCGCCATTCGATCTAATCAACCCTACAGCCTCTGACATTTGAATATCGATAGGGATCTACCCTTCCTTCAACGCCATACGAATATCGCCAAACATCAATAATTCATTTTTTTTTTCTAGAAAATTAAAATTAGTTTTCAAGAAGAATACAAAAATCAGACAAAAAATCCGTTTTTTACCCCTAAAAAAGTTGACACCAAACAATGAGCCATTACAATACCCAAATCCCCTTTGCAGAAAATCCTTGCATTTCATCCCTCATTAACAAGGTATTTAATGTTCCTTCTATTCCTGTTTTTTTTTTTTCTAATACACATATATTTTTTACCTAAAAAACGACCCAAAGGAGCTCAATCATCTTAGGACTTAATAAAAAAAAATTGCAACTTCCAAAAAAAACTCGAAGAAAATCGTGAGAAAATTCGTTAAAATCCTCAGAAAATATCCTTAAAAACTGATCTGGAGGAAGAAATCAATCGAGGGTATCCTTGCTGTAAGGATTCCAGTATATTACGTAACGATTCTTTTATTCTATGTCAATTTTTTTTTGACAGGACACAAACAGTTGTTTTTTATACAATTTTTACCCTAAATTTTCAACAAACGACAACTTTTTTTTTAATATAAAAAAGGATGTTGAGATTTAAAAAAAAAACGATTATTTTTTTGGGAAAAAAGTATGGAAAATGCAATGAAGGTAATTTGTTTTTAGGATTTTAAGGGTTGGATCGTCCTTATGGGTACCGGTTCGTACATAATCACAGACAGTGCATATTGTAGACTCACCTTTGATATTAGGGGTAATTTTTTTGCGTTTTTTTCCAACATTTGCAACGGTATTCGGTTTGATTTGTTTTATTGTTTTTTTTTTTTTATTTTGGGAGTTTTCAAGCAAAATAAACCCAGGAATCCTTCTTAAATATCTGCTACGCAGTATTTAAAAAATTGTTCTATTGCACGCGGGTAAGGTTAAGTTCAAACTTCCTGTCACATATGGGATGTGATTTCTTTGGAATTATTGCCAAAGAAGGGTTATTGTCAGAAGAAGTTAGAATTGAGCTCCTAGCCAGCCACACTAGGGAACGTAAGAAATATTTATGGGAAATTTCCAAAGGATCTTCGAAATTCAAAATCGAAAATATTTTATTAACTCAGCTGCTGTCAAAAATCTCATCAAACTGTTTAAAATGTTATTGAACATTAACTGGTCAACTCAGTGTTGCCCTTATTTTTCATACATTTTCTCAATCTAACATTTTCTGGAAGTCTTACATTAAGAATACCATCTTGAACATAGATAAACAATATTATAAGGAGAGAAAATTTCTGGTTTCTTTCGACAATGCCTACAAGCTAGAACTGTCACCTCATTAAAAAACTTGGATAAATATGAGTAAAACACAGTGAAAGAGACGACACAAATTGAGGGGGCTGGGGGATGGAACGTACGAAAGATTTTCCTCTTTATAATATTTGTACCCATCTTGGATGAAATACATTATCATGATCCACTAAGCGGGAATTGCTATGTATTCGTATAGAGTTTGCAAATGTTGCGGTCCTTGAAAGTTTCAAGCAGCGAGCACTATGCACAATGATGATTACCAATTTTTAATTGCCCAACCCGAATTGACGATATGGTTCAGACGACATGTTGGTTCAGCAAAAAAACACTACATGACTACGTGCTAGAAAGTGGACGCCACGATTGATGTTCTCAATATCCATACCCACCCAATTGAAAAACCGCATAGAAAAAGCCTTTGTGAGCCTTGTTCACAAGTTTTGATAATGCCGCGGAAGAAAATCAGGCGCAAGAAGTCCTGGATCAAACACATGCAAAGACGCATGCATTATAGGTTAATTACAGTCATGGAACAATTTAAACCCAGGAAGCTGGGATATTTTCTGAGCTCAGCCCTGCAAATTCCACAGGTGGAGGCTTTAATGGAAAGATGATGTGGGAGATTTGTAGTTCTAGACGAAACCTATAACAAAACTATGGTTCTGGCAACATGATGTAGAGGTATTACTTAGACTTTACTTCTAAAGTTTATCACTACAATCTACGACCGTAATTAACAAGGGCCGATTTAGATAATTTTGCATTTAAATTCAAATTTTTTATATTTTTGAGAAGTTGGCCAGAATAAGAATTCTTTTATACAAATTTCGGACCAATTTTCCTTGTCGCTACATGTGACAGAAGTCTTCAGAGACTGGTTCAGAAGCCAGCAAGCAATGAAAACCAACTTACAAAAGCAAAGATTTCAAAGCTTTAATAATCAGAGTAATATTTTAGATGATGGAATTTAAAAGTCCTGCTTCCCAAAAAAATGCCAACTGGTACGGTTTTTAAAACTGTGTTCAGTTTTTTTTGTCATCTCGCTCGTCTTCAACAATACTCCTGCTGCCAGCTCTCAAGAAAGTCTCGATTTGCTTGCAGTCCAATTTGTGACAAACTTAACGCTTCCAGTAGGTATTATAACTGATCCTGTTCTTAAAAGCGAAATAGATTTTATGGCATCAAGAGAAATAGGTATCTAAAACATCGAAAAACCTAAGACCGGCACCTCAATTTCGCAGCAATAGATCCACTGGAGATCGGATGGTATATCCATCATAAACTTAAACCAATCTCTCCATGTTTTGGTGAAAGTTAGAATGCACTTGACATTCCAAAAGCTTTTATTGAAAGTGCGTCAGTTCTACTCGAAGTAACTCTTCGTCGTTCGATTATGAGAAACCAGTTTGCGTTCAAACTAATAGTAGTTTTAGGTCTGTTATTGTCGAGATTTTATAATTTTCCCTTCGTTCCCTTTCTTTACAAGTTCAACGTTTTGTGAAGGAGCAAAAGCTATAAATATTTAGTACCTTTATGCTTTTAGCTTTTATTTTCTGGTAAGTTTTGATTTACCCACCGTTTTTTACTAGTCAAAATAATAATAGTATTTGTTGAAATCCGGCTAAAAGGAAAATTAAGGTATTATATTTACAACAAAAGGCTTCTATAAAGTGAATATATTTATTTTCAATTGTTTCTATTTAAATTTTTGGTAAAACTTTTATTTAGTTTTGATCAAATATGAGTCGTAAAAAGCACAGTACCGCTGAAAAGCGCGCTCGTATAACAAAGCTGATTTCAGAAGGAAAACCTACGCAGAACAGCAGAATTATATATATATATATATATATATATATATATATATATAACCGGTTTTGATAAAATCGTGTTTTTTATTTTTGTTTTTTTTTTTAAACAAAATTTTATTCGAGATTTTGGTGTGCAGTTTTTTTAGAATTTAATAATATACACCTAATTTTAAAATTTTAAATAATTTTTTGATATGTTTTAAGAACATTGAATTTCAAAAAAAAAAAAATCAAAACTTAATTATAAATAGAAAAAATAATTTTTCAAAATGTTGGTATGCAGAGTTTATTTGGCTATCTAGTTATTTTCAAATATAAAATTAGATTGTAATCCATTAAGCCGTTACTGAGAAAGTCTAAAATTAAAAAAATCGTTATATGAAAGGTAGCTTTAATAGACTTTTCCGGTAAATTTAATTTATGGTAGCTAATACCTACAAAAAAAATGTCAAAAATGTTCATCAAAATCGTTGGAGCCGTTTTCGATAAAAATAAGTTTTTTCTTATTGGTGATATGGAAGGTACCGTAAGCCCTAAAAACAAAATTTCAATTTCCCCTCTGGGGAATGCCAAACGAATAACACATCCCGAATTTGAAGATAATCGCTTAAGCCGTTTAGGCTGCAGGCGGTATACACACTGACTGACAGACGACAGACATTTTTTGCTTTAGACTTCTCTATGATCGTAATGTCATGTTTAATTGTTATGTCAATTTTTTTATATTCACGAATCATAAACTTGCCTTATAGTCCCTATAATCGCAAGTAAAAAGGAATAAATCTGCTGGCCAGATATTCGGCACAACCACAATTTTTGTCAATGATTGAACTAATTCGAAATTATTTTTGATTAGAGGCATGACACAGGCCCTCGCAGTCAAAGTAACAGGGCTGTTGAGAGGGGGTCGGGTAACAGGTGGATTTCTCCCGGGCCCGTAGTTCTTAGAGGGCCCGAAGTTCTTCGAAGGGTCTCGCCAATTTCTATTAATACTTTAATTTTTCTGGAAAAACTGAATTTGACCGCTGAAACTCGCAGGGAATGGATGCATCAAATACGTTTAAATTTAAATGTGTTTTAATGGCGTCTATATGGTTCAAAATTTTCAACGCCATCAATGGTAGAAGTCTTCTACTGCAGGTCAGAGGACCATTGAAATTTTAGTACAACATCTCGCCAGCGTTCTCGAGGATTTGCAGCGTTATCTGCTCTTCAGAAAAAAAAACACTTGGGTGCTATACCCGAAATTGACGACAAAGACAATTCTGGAGAAGAAATCGTATTCAAGAGAGATAATTTTTACGTGATAATTAATTTAATCATATCAGGAATTAATCATAGATTTTCCCTGGTTTCAAATATTGTAGATTTCTTCTTTTTTGTGGTGGTATCCAAAGATTTGCCAGAATGTCACAATGTCCGTACCCAACAAAGCATTTATTTCACTGATTTGTCGCAGGTCGTTGCAATCAGTTTGGAGATGATTGACAATGTGGCCTTGATTGCCGCCTGGCTGTCTATGAAAATATCAATATTTTTATTCTCCAGGTTAAAAGATAAAGGTGGTTTACAGCCTTGCTTACTGCGAGAACTTTTGCCTGAAAAACACTTCAAACGTTTGGCAGCTTAATAGCTTGGTGTATCGAGAAGATACCAGACCCTACAGCTGCTTCCGTTTTTGAGCCGTCTGTATAGACCGATGTAGGATTTTTTTATGACTCGTTTTCCTGGGAAATTAGATTCAAATTCCGCCATCAACATTTTTCTCTCGGCCAAAGCGAAAAAAGCTTGCATTGCACATACACAGAAAACACAGAGATTTTTATTTACTGATTTGAATGATTTAACAAAGTTTTCTATTAATTATATAATGGAATTTTATTTACGATTAGAAAGGACGGGCGTACATGATTACCCCCGGGGCCGAATATTCTCTCGACGGCCCTGCCAAGAAAATAGAAAAGAAACGTTTTCGTCAACAAAATGTAGGCAAAAGACTTGATTTTGTGAAAGAGCATTTTGACTGGCCGTAAACCGTATTTCCTGCTGTTTGGAATCGCGATAACTCGAGAACGGTAGCTCGTAGGAAAAAAATGTTGTAATGTTTTTTGTAAAAAATTGTACGATCTACAAACTTTTTTTTTTATAATTTGTCCAGTAGTTCTCACCGTTTCCGAGATATAAGCCAAAAACCAAAATCCGTGACTTTTAACCTCAAATAAAACAAAGCACAAGCAAGATCGATGGGGACTTTTAACATATTATTTATGATGATGCATTCAAGTCCTGGTCCAAAATTCAGCTTGATGGGAATTAATGAAAACTAAAAGTGTATTTTGACTGGGCTAAATTGAGACTTTAAACAGACATGATATTA
Source organism: Platycheirus rosarum (assembly GCA_963971375.1). Lineage (NCBI taxonomy): Eukaryota > Metazoa > Arthropoda > Insecta > Diptera > Syrphidae > Platycheirus > Platycheirus rosarum. The sequence continues at coordinate 30,645,872 of OZ020507.1, forward strand.
CGGATTACGGTGATAGAAAAGCCTTACAAAAATGTGTGTTACTGTCTAGGTCTACATGAACCTCTGTCTAGACATAGCCTAAACGACTGATTTTATTCAAAGCATAAACTTAGGGTTCTTGTATGATTTTTTACTAAGAAAAAGCTTAATTTTCACATAAACGGTTCTAACAATTTGAATAAATTTTGTATTTAGACTTCTTTATTGGAATAACTGACTTCTAAGGAACGCTATCCCAGGATCGTGGATACGAATAAACTTATCCCAAATGTATTTTCGATAAACTTTCCACAACAGCCATAACTTGATAGTGGCCTTAGATTATTGTCTGAATTGGTTAAAGAAACTTATCAAATTGCATACAAATATTAGCGCTCAAAATTGGCATTATGGCAACTACACATGGACTCTATAAGAAAAGCAAATGAAGACATCATTGGACCCTTTTTTTGGAAAACCCCATGATCAACAACTTTTTTTCTTTTTCGATGAGATGAATTCGGACTGAAATACAATACTGCACAGCCATAACCGATATTCTGAAGGAAGAAGCATTTCCGCTCTTCGTTCAGCTTTCTTAAAAGAGTTTTGTTTTATAAATTTATGGGTTTAAAATACGGTTTCTGCCATATAAGAGTTTAGGAAAAGCTTCTTTTGTTTCCCTAATTATTACAAGAATTTTAAAATATGTTTTAAAGATTTTCTTTATTAAGAAAAGTTTATGTTTTTGTCAAAGACAGACCTTCAACATTTTTATTTTCCACTACGATTTCACGTTAAAAAAATAAAACAATTCAAGCTATCAAGAAGAATATGTATAGCATTATATTAACCACCCTGCTATTTAAAACTACACGTTGGAAACATTCGCAAAAACCACCCCCAATATTAAAGCAAGACAAACTATCAACCTAATTCATACTAAATTAGAACATTAATTCAAATACGTATTATCCTGGCAATAATTAAAACATTCACATACGTCAACACATTCTATGGCTAAATGCAAAAAAAAATATGACACTAGCTATATACAGTAAGGACCCTCTTCCTACTTCGCTTCCAAGAAATGATGGAATAACAAGTGAACCCACCACTTGTTTCACACATTGCCAAATGGACAACAACAAACAGTAGGAATAATAATACCAACCAAGAGAATAATAATCATAAAGAGTCGCCTGTCACCATCATCACTATACCACTACCACCTTGCTGATCCTTGCAGCTCCTGCATCCATATACAATAGCCGCACACACCATAGGGTCATTCGTCTCGTCTTCTAATGCTACTGCACCCCCAACATTGTATTCAACCCACACCTCTCTACCCTTCTGGCAATTTCAATTCCACCAAAGTAGACGTTCCCAGATGACAATGTGTATATTCCATACACAGGACGAAGGAAACAAGTAAAAACGAAGTGACATAAAAATTCAAGAATGCAAAAAGGAAAAAAAGGATTCTTTCAGAAATTCCACTTGGAAAATCTCAAGCCACACCCAGATAGTCCAACTCGTTAACGTGTTCTCCTGTCCTGGAGTGCACTCCGGAGCTCCTCATCGCACCAGTTAGTACCTACCCCTCAGTTCTATTGTCATTTAAATGCTAATGCACAAATACACGTGCATGTTTGTGAATACGTTCCACAAACTAATGCAAAAAACCTTAGCAGATTCACTCGTCTAATGCCTTTTCAATAACACAAATCGAAAGGGGAATTCTCCGATTCTCAGGACTGGGTTGATTTCTGTGAATATTATTCGAGCCACACAACGACTTTGTTGCAAGCAATTTTCCTGCTTCTGATTTTCTGGTGCTGTTCCTGTCGAGTTATTTAATATTGAAGTGTGGATGTTTGCATTTTTGTGTGTATTTGTAGTTTAAGAATATATTTTTTCAAAAAATTTTCTCAATTTTCATTCGACTCGAATATATGTCTTGTAAGAAAAATTGCTTTTCACCTCGCTTTTCTTTGCAGGATGCAATAAAACGAATTCCTTCTCAAATCCAACACACACGCGTTCATAAACATAAGCGTGTGTCCTTATGGGAATATATTGTGGCACTATTAGGATAGCAAAGCAAAAAGAAATATCATAAGAAGAAGAAATAAAAACGAATAAAGTGAAAAATAAATTATAAAAATATTTTTGAGGCGAGAAATGAATAGTGAAAAAAAACGGTTCTCAAGGACGATTCTAATTGAACGATTCAGGATTCAGTTGCATTTCGTATTCGTCCGGATCGAGGTGTGATTGATGTTTTCCACGAAATACCTAATTTTAATTGTACGCAAATTTTTATTGATTTTACTTATTTTATGAATAAACGGTTAATGCAAATCGATTAAAATTAAAATAAAAAAAACAAATATTTAAATCCACAAGTGATTTTAAAAATAATTTAAATATTTAGTGTTTAAATAGTTATGATCGGTAGTGTGTTTCAGTTGTGTTTTGAATATCCTTTGCAAAGAGACTGAGTATTGAAAAGTGTGGTTTAAACAATGATGGTCTTATCGCAAATACAACATTGGGCTGGTGCCACTAATAACAGCCCCGGAGTCAAACAGGACCAAGAGCACTCCTTGAGCACAAGGTTGCTCGATTGCCCGGCAAGTGATGGACTTTTACCTGCTGGACCAAGATGTTGGTTTGATATTTTTATATATTTTTTAATTAACAGACAATTCAACGTTAATATAAATATAAATAATTTAGCGAACTATCGTTCATGATCAATTAAATTAAATTAAATAAATTTAATTTTTAAATGGATTATATTGGAATATCGAATATTGACGTCACATCTAAGGGCTAAAAGTCTCAAACATTTCTTTGTGCAGTTTGTGTGTCGATAGGAATAATGGGGACCAAGAACAAGCAAGTCACTTGACCCTTTCTAAATCAGTACAAAACACCTCATAACATGAACGAAGACCCTTGTATGGAAATAGTGCCACAAGGCTGTTATTGTAGGCCTTTTTTATAAAGAGTATGAGGATTTAAGGAAGGGTGAATTGAAAATTATTTTTTTATTTAATTTTTTTTATATTTTTATTTTATTTAACTGTTACCAAGCTCGAAATTGTTTGTCAACAGTGAGATATAATAAGATAAATAAATAGATTAATTTTTGACACTTTAAGCGAGCCATTTTGGAACTTTTTCACAAAAGGTAAACCAAAATTTCGGTTGAAGATGAATCATTTTCCTAAAAGAATATGCAATATCCTTATTCAATTGATTATGTTAAGAGAACTTAAAGAGCCTTTATTACTGACGTTTACATCGTTTACATAAATATTTTATAAGGGAATCTTTTCGAACTAAATCTTGTTATCTTAATCCTTAGTTTTGTTATTATATCGAAGGACATTTTTTTTGTGAGAATGTTGAAACATAAAATTGAGAAATAACCATAATTTACAATAACTTGTAACTTATTTTGTATTTGTAACAGTTATGCAAATTTAGTTGTATATATGTATGTATGTATGTTTAGTTTAGTTTATTTCTTTCTTTATATAACTTACATAGTAAGATAATAGATATCTTATAACCTAGTGAAAGTCTATGAATTTAAATCTTATACAATTAATTTTATACAAACGAATAGAAAATAAGTTAATTGAATACAAAAGAGGAAAAAAAAAAATAATGTGTAACTAAAATAAAAGGGAACATTTATGAATACCTTAACTATTTGCATTTTGAAAAGTTTTACAATAATTTAAAAGAAAGATATATAGATAAAAGTAGATAAAGAGAGAAGAGAACGAAGGATTTAGCTTGGGTTTAAAAAGAGGGGATAAGTAGTTGCTTTGATTTGAAAAGAAAATTTTAAGATTTTTTTGAAATATGTGTAGGTCATCATAATCACGCAGATGGGTGGGTAGTGAGTTCCAGAGGCGACATGCAGCAATGAAAAATTGCCTTTCTGAGGTCAGACACGTAAAGCGTGGAAAAATTACAGATGTTGATCTATTTGATATTGACAGTCTGAGTTTTTCGTGGAGATATGTTGGTTTACGTGTTTTTAAAATTTTAAAATATAATATCAATGTTCGGAATTTTATGAAAGCATCAAAAGACATATTGAGGAGGTTTTTCTGCAGATGTGAAACATGGTCATACCTTCTTAACCCATAAATGTATCGAATGGTACTATTAAAGGCAACCTTTAATTTATTTTTACTGATGGCGTCGCAATTGTAAAAAATTTCGCATCCATAAGTAAGGACAGGTATTACCAGGGTTCTTGCCAGCATTAATCTAGTTTGAAGTGGAGTGAATTCTTGGGCAGTCCATAGCGCTCTGAGTGTTCCATAAGTTTTTCTTACTAAAGCATTAATGTGATCATTCCATGTCAAGGTTCTATTGAAAATAACACCCAGATTTTTATAAGTATTTACAAATTCTAAGGCGTTCTCGTTTAGATTAATTGAAGGAAAGTATGATAAGTCCAGTTCTTTTCGCGAGATAACCAAGCATTTGCATTTGTTTGGGTTGAGAATCAACCCATTGCAAGATGCCCACTTAGATATCTTTTCTAATTCCTGATTTAAGGTGACAGCACAGTCATCAATAAGACCCAAAGGACAGCTTTTGTAAATTTGTATGTCATCGGCATAAAAGTGTCTCGATGCTTGATTTATAATGAACCCGATTTCATTTATATACATTGAAAATAAAAGTGGGGACAAAATAGATCCTTGAGGAACTCCTTGTTGCACTGGAAGAAAATCAGATAGATTTTCGTTTAAGAAAACAGCTTGCTTTCTATCGCTTAGATAAGAAGAAATCAGTTTGATAGCGTCTGGAGATATGTTGAAACTTTGACGCAGTTTATTCACAAGTACAGAGTGATTAACCAAGTCGAATGCTTTTGAAAAATCAAGAAGAATTAAGAATGTAACGTTATCTATATCGAGTTCAGCCCTTATATCTTCAATTATTTTAGTTAGTGCAGTTATACAACTGTGGTGGGAACGAAAACCTGATTGAATATCGACTAAGATGTTGTTGCGGGTGATAAAGTTATTTAATTGTTTTTGCATAAGGCGTTCGCAGACTTTTGATAAAAAAGGAAGTATTGAAATTGGTCTAAAATCATCACAAAGCGAGTTTTTGGGGATTGGAATTATTTTTGCTATTTTCCATTGGTATGGGAAGATCCCAGTGGTAAGGATAGAATTCATTACATGAGTAAAATATGGAAGAAGGAATGGAAGAATGTGTGTGTGGCGGTATATATATATATATATACTGTGTGTGACAGTTAGCGTTTAAGAAAACTTAGATCACTCGGTATAAAAGCATTTTCTGATTGTGCCAAAATCCTTTTTTTTTTGAGGAAAAATAATTTTTTTAAGCCGCCATATACTGCTACTATTATTCTCTTTAAACCTAAGGTTTGAAAACCAATTCAATAGCGGTTTTGGAAATAACGAATTTTCAAAACGCAGCAGAATTACCTTTTTATTCTAAATCTTATTTGTTTTATTGCTTGTTTGCTGATACGATATTGAAATATCTAAGTCCAACTTAAGCGCTTTTCAGTGGCGTAGCTATAGGGCGAAAGGGCTGGCAAAATGCCATGGGCCCCCGACTTTAGAGTGCCTCGGCCCCAATTTTATTTTGTCATTTGTTTTCCATTGCAATATTCTACAAAATATCCATGCAGCCTCTAAAGCACTTCAGTCTAAAGCCACCGATCTTTCAAATGCCTTTAAAAAGTTTCAAGCAAATAATGCAGCAGAACAATGGTTTATCAACCCTTAATTTTTTAAAACTCGCGAAGGAAAGACGCCATTTTGACTAACTTTGCGAAGATGAGCGTCTCCAAGATCCGGAAAGTTTGTCCAAGGTGAACATATTTTATCGAGTATTGGAAGTCATTATTATTCAACTGAAATTACATCGTGACAATTTTTACTGGGAGGGCCCCACTCAAAGAATTTGCCACGAGCCTCAGATGGTATATTTACGCCACTGGTGCTTATGTAACAGTTTATGCAGAGGAAAAAGTAGAACGTGAGCGCCTTAGTTAAACATACATAAAGTACCGCATCAGTAAACGGGCGTTAAACATCGTTCATATTCATTGAATCATTAATGCCAAAGTCAAAAAACCAAATAAAAACTGTTATGGGTGGTTGGTTTAGTTTGTTAATAACAGTTTTTGGTAAAAATATTTTTACCAAATAGTAACATTTTTCTGTAGTCCATATCAGGGTAAATTCACATAGAAAAATAATAAAAAAGTCTAAGATTTTCGAGAATAATAAGCTCTTCCTTACCAGTTGTATGCATCTACCTTATTCCTTGAGCTAAAGGAAAATTTCTAATTGCCTCCAGTGGAATTCATAAAAATCTAAAGGTTATAACTTGAGACACATACAAAATGACATTTTTGTTTCTAACTTTTATTAGCATCATTTTTACTTGCGATTATATTACGTACTATAGGGCAAGTTTAGGATTAATTAATTTATTAACTAATAATTAATTTAATTAAAAAAAAAAATAATTCAAGAATGCAAACTTAAGCACAAAAATTACTTACATTTAAAAGCAAAATTTGAAAAAATTATTCATTTACCCGTTTTTAAAATATGGTTTTTTTCAAAAAAAAATTAAATACAAAACAAAAGTTATTGGTTTTTATTTACCATCTTAATTTTTTTGTTCACCAAAACATAATCCACACCTACATTTTATTTTGATTTTAAAAAAAATAATCCTCTGTAGAATGTCAAAATAACCCCATGTACTAAATTTGAAGATGATTGGCCCAACCGTTTAGGCTGTAGTCCTAAATACATACGAACAGACAGACAGACAGACAGAATTTTGCCAGTAACTCAAATATGTTTATTTAACATCGTAATGTCCTGTTTGATTGCTATTTCAAAATTTGTAATCTACACGATTGCATAACTTGCATTTTAGTTAGTAGTACCTACATATGCAAGTAAAAAAGTAGATACGAATTAAAAATGACATGAAGCCTTAAAAAGTTAGTGACAACAAATGTCTGTGTGTCTGTCTGCAGCAAAAACACCTTGACCGATTACCTTCAAATTTGGTTATTGTGATTCGTTTGTCATTTCTCAGAATAGTTTTTTTAAATTGTATTTGAATGGCTAAAAATAACGATAACTGCAGTAGCGTTTAGGAAAAGCTTATTTTTCTTTAACACGGTTCCAATTTATATTTTGTTTTTTTTTCGGTCCGGCAAATGCCCATTGACAAAATTTTATTTTAGACTCATTAGAGTTCCCCTTTCCACGGAAATCTTTGATAAAAGGCGAAAGATTTATTCGACATTGAAGACAATTTTTGAGACCTTTTTTTATGTATTGGCTATCATGTTGTCAAAAACTAATTTACCGCAAAAATTCTCTTAACGATGCCTCTCATACAACAGTTTTTTTTATTTTCGACTGTCTCGGCAACGGTTGATTGGATTTCTATATTTTGTTATATTTGGAAAGATCTAGGTAGCCAAATAAATTCTGCTTACCAACACTATGAATATTTTTTTTCTATTTATTCTATATTTTTAAAAATAATCAAAAAACTTATTTTAAACTTTATGATTAGTTGTGTACTTGCAAACTCTAAAAAGCGGAACGATTTTGATTAAATAACTAAAAACATGATTAATCGTTTGCTCAAGAAAAATTTGTAGGAATTATTCATTAAAAACTTTTTCATATAAAGGCTTTTTGATTCGTTTTTACTTGCGATTTATAGGGACTATAAGGCGAGTTATGCATTCGTAAAAAAAAAATCTAACAATCGAACATGACATTACGATGATAGAGAAGTCATAAAAAGTGGGTCCGGAAATTCCGTCCGTCTGTCTGTCTGTCTGTCTGTCTGTCTGTCCGTATCGATATATACAGCCTAAACGGTTGGCCGATTTCATTCAAACTTGGTATATAGTATTTTTGTATTTTACTGTTTTTGGAATTGGCATTCTAACTCCAAAACTAACGGTACCTGCCATATAATTTTTAATGAAAAACTTATTTTTCACAAAAAATACTCCTACGATTTTGATAAAACTTTCAGATTGATGTTTTATGCAAAATCTATCTTTTAGTTTTAATGGATTTTTCAGAAAAATGACCGGTTTTTTTAAAATCAGACTTTCTCCTTAACTAATTGACGGATTTTGATGAAATTTTCAAAATATATAGTGTTTTATGATTTACATAATATTGTTTATTAAAATTTTCAAAAACATTTTTTTTTAATTTTTAATAATTTTTTAAAAAAAATATTTTGTTTTTTGAATATTTTGAAAACGGATCCATAGATTTTTTTTTAATTTTTCTCCTAGTATAAACTATAGATTTCTTAAAATTGACATACTCAAAAAAAATTTAAAATATGTTTTCGAAAAGATTTTCAAAAAAACATTTTTTTGAAAAAAACTGGTCGAACGATTTTGAAATGAAAAAGTCATAAAATAGAAAACAGCAAAAGAAAAAAGATGGCTTAAAACATTTTTTTTCAAAAAACGTTATGAATAGTGTTTTTTTGATTTCATAAAATTTTTTACCCAAAATTGTATTTCATATTGCTCGGCTAAGCCCTAGCCATTAGTCAAATAAAAGAAGGTGACATACATACATACCTACGTATTTTAAAGCATTTTATCATCATAAAAGAACACAGAATAAATAAGAAGCCTATTTTTAACACACAAAAACAACTAACAAATAAAAAAACTATTCGATTACTACTGAATGCAAACATTTCAATCGAGAAAACAAAAGTTTACACCTGCCTATAAATAAACAAAACCACTGTGTTAACTTTTAATATTGTCTCTATACCCACTCGCTTAACAGTAGTTAGAATGTGTATCTTATTAATTATTAATTTGATTTCAAAAAGTAAATTATTGTTATTGAGGCCTATATAGGTCCTTATACCATAGCATTATTTCCCTACTGCTGATTCCGTCGAATCTTTATGCCAGTTGTTTAAATTTTTCCATACCAAAATGAAAATTAAACTGAAAAAAGTAATTTATATCTTTTTATTAGCAAATTATATTATAAACAGTAAGCAGCAAGTGGAAAGATAATACACTAAAAAACTGCAAAAGCTAAAAATCCTATATATATATGTGTTTATCCCTTTATCGTGACGCATGTTCGTTCGAGCTTAAAACCACAACGATTCTAAAGAAGTTGCACGTCAAAAAAACATCAAAATTAAATCTTTGTCAAAAAGACGCCTGTACGCAAGTACGTGCGACCCAGTCTCGCCTTTTATTTCTACAATGCTTTAGTTGGTTTTTACAACAGCCTTAAATTTGAAGAGACCATAGGTTTTTGAATTAATAGGGCATGCACATCAACAACATTTAGAATTTTTTACTTGCGATATATTTAGGCATGTGTAGTGTACATGAAAAAAAAAATCACGATAACAGTCAAACAAGACATTACATCGTAATTATTACGATGATAATGAGAAACATAATGCCAAGTTTTTGACATTCTCGGTATCTAATGGTTTATTGGATTTCTATAAAGTTGCATGTTTGAAAGACTTGCGTTGCCAAATAGGTACTGCATACCAATATCTAGAATCATTTTTATTTTTAATAATTATTTTCTGGACAAAAATTAATAGCCTATCCAAACAATCCACATTCGTGTTGTGCGGTAACATACTAAGTCTCTGAAATTCCAAGAAAATTAAGAACAGTAACGATGGAATATACTATCACTATTGACATATGTATAATACATAGACTGGTAGACGAAACTGTCCTGTGTTCCGAAAATTTATAAAAAAGAACTCAACATTCTTGTTGCAATCTTTCAATGAAAAGTGCCCTTTTTTAATTAATTTCCTTCGATTGTATGTGATGGTGCTTTTTTTGTTCAAGAATGCCGTTGGAAATTAAAACTATCGATACGAATTTGGATAAACTACTCATTAAAAAGCTGAGGTTGATCAGCATTTTTTTGTTTTGTAAAATAAACGACGATAATTGAACAACGAAAATTACGTTTCATAAAAATTACTTATAAAGTACTTATAAAAATATATTGTACTTATAAAAAGAAATCCTGCTCGAAGGACTAATTCACAAATACTAGAATATCAACTTCAAACTTAATGCAAAAGTGGTTTATAAGAGCAATGTATGTAAAAACTCCAAAATTTTTGTGGCAAGCAATAAATACAATAATTTTATTTTTTTCAAAATATGGCCACAGGAGTCATATAAAATCTAAGGTAAGGTAAGTCATAGATATCTTTTACATTACACCCATAGAACCGTTACAAAAGAACAAAAAATCCTTAGCATTGTCTTAATTTTGCACGACCACGTGCATTATTACCCTTGTAGGTGTATCGACCGACCTATTTTTTTTTATGTCACGCAATGCACAAAAAATCCTTTCGTTGCACATTATCGTTCCACAAAACAGAGAGACAACCACCATTCCCATTGAAATTTTATATCTTTTCCTTCGAAGCCGAACTTGACTCACCTGCCACAATAAAAGAACGGTAGTGGATTGCAATAAATGTCTTTTCTAGACATTCAGCCAAACAACAAAGAAACAAATTAAATGGCCCGCAATATAGATCCTTTTTTATTGTTCCAATAAGGTATAAAAGATAGAAAAAAAATATATAGATAAGTCCAGATATCGTGTTACATTTTTTCCTGTTCTTACTACAATTTCGGCATCATACTGTGTTGGTCTATATTTAAAAAAAAAAAAATCCATTTGTCCCTAAAATCCAGACTCCCTCCAGCGGAGATATTCAAATGATATGCATACACCTTTCTTACCTGAGATGCAGACTCTCGTCGTCGTCGGTCGTCCTTTTTTGCATCCCTAGTGAGCGTTTCATTTATCATCATCGATTTTCCCACAGGACTAACAGAATTCAATTCTTACAAGTAAATGTACAAAGGACACTATAGAGAAGAATACAAATGTTTTTATTTGCTTAGGTAGGAGGCAAAGCATACAATCCTGCGAAAACATCTTCAGACAATCTATGCACCATAATCGGATAAAAATAATCATAATTAAGGATAATTCATAATAATGTGCCCTTTTGACACATTTTAATATAGCAACTAAGAAGGAACAAAAAAAAACAACTCCACAAGTATTCCCCATCGAATCAGACAAAAAAGTTGTTTCCACACACAAAAAGAAGCAACTACTGTCGATTACCCTTATTTATTCACTTATCCCTTACGTAACAGCAAATATCATCCTTATCACATAGGAAGAGATAAAAAACTAACATATAAGGGAATATGCCGTCCAAGGATGACTCCTTCGACCACCAAACAACCCAAAATTGTTCCAAAATAACTTTTTTGTTGGATAATGGAAGAAGGAGTATCGGGTTTTGAGGGGTGAAGCCGAAAGGAATTCTTCCATAAACAGGACATTATCCTTGTGTTTTGACCCATCTCGTGGGACCTATAAATAACCTTCCCACTGAAAAAAAAGTATACAAATCTATAGACTTTTCGAAGTTTTGCTTTTTAGTATTTTTTTTTGTCATGCAAAAATAAACCAAACCAGGATAACGTGGAATGGAGATGTCCAGGTCCAACTCAACTAGAGTAATTTATTAATTGCAATGCCGGATTAACTATTAGGCGCAGAGTAGGCAACTGCCAAAGGGGCCCAACGCATTTCAGAAGATTTAATAATCAGTTGATAAATTACTTCATACTTACAAAACAGTATGTAAGTCTTTACCACTAGAGGGTCTGACAAGTATTGGTCTTGTGTATTCACTGATCAGACAATTGATCAAGTCGTAATGAGGTCTTTGAAAGCTCAAGGTGGGCTATCACTTGGACAGCCTCTATGGATACTCTAGTGACTTGGGTTGCCACAATGCCTAAACATCATGGAAATTGCCGTACAATTGTAAGACTTTTGTGGCGTGACAAAGGGGACTACAGAGCATCACGTAGACGCTAGGTTGTGAAGGGTACAACGGGACGATGCAGGCGTTGCGATCCTTCTTCATTGGTCCTCATCTCACCATCCCTTATTCTGGACTGGATAACTTGTGAAATCCATTAGCACAGGAATAAATGGCGTTGAGTAAATTGACTGCTATGAAGCGTTTGAAAAAAGGAATTCAGGGTATTGCTAAGATTATTGGCAACAACTTCAGTAATGTCAACTTTCAACAAAAAAAAAGAGTGGTTTCTCTTAAACCTTTCAACTCGAAAGTCGGGATTTACGGCGATGTCAAACGGATCCTTCTGTTTCTACATGCAATCAGTGGGTGTGATAGAGCTTTTGCATTATATCGCCAAGGGAGTGAAGTTTGTCTAACTCCTTGAAGGTATTACGGCTTGCAGGAGGCTGTCAAGGTTTTCCACTATGCAGATGCTGATCCTGAGGACCTCCTTTGAGCAGTTCAACTATTCCTGGCAGCCCAAAGGATCCTATCAGCTGGAGTTGGAATAAAACGGACCTTGGCCTGTTCCCCACCTTAAACATCAAGGATCAAAAAACCTCAACACAGTGTCCTGTGGAGGTAAGAGAGGCATGCACGGCGAAGTGCAGTTCCTGGAAATTAGGTTTGGAAGAAAATTAAGGTCGTTGAATTCAATCAAATGTTGTGGAACTGGAAAAGTCCAGATTCATTGCATTGCCCACAGATTTCTGTCACTTCACAGACTCGATAGAGGAGCTTATCATAGTGCTTTTCCGAACATAGCGAAATATTTGAACATCAAAATATTGATTTTGAATCTATACACATACAAAAAAAATAGGTGCCTGTTTTTAATATCAAAATAACAGCTTTTTACTAAATGCATATGAAAATATATACAGTATTTATAACAAAAACACAATTTTTAATTTTTTTTCTCTGTCTGTCTATCTGTCTGTCTGCCTTTGTGTCTGTTTGTTCCGGGTAATCTCGAGAACGGCTGCATCGATTTTGACGGGACTTTCACTGGCAGATTGCTGATGCTCTAGGGAGTAACTTAGGCTATTTAAATTACCCAATAGGTGGCGCTGGGGTGGTTTTTTTTAATTCTTATTTATGAACCAATTTCGACGGGATCTTCACAGGCAGAAAGCTGATATTGTAAGAATTAAGTAAGTCTCTTTTTCATTATCCCTAGGTGGCGCTGGAAGTTTTTTTTTTGAAAGTTCTTATTTATGCCCAGATTTTGAGGGGACTTTCATAGGCAGATAGCTGATGTGTTAAGGTGTAAATAAGGCCATATTAGTCACCCATTGGGGTCGTTTTACAAGCAGATAGCTTATTTTGTAAGAAGTAACTAAGGCTATTTTGATTACTAGGTGGCGCGGCGCCACGTCGGGTTCGTTTTTTTCGAAAATGAATGGTATGCCGAGTAAGGCCGGGTGGGTAAGCCTGTCTATAATAATAATCGCGGTAAGTCCGTCAAGTGTCTTTCTATTTTAAAATGTTAAAAATAGTCTTAAATCTAAACTCTAAGCTCTAAAAGTTAACGAGCAATGTTGGCGGCGAAAATAAAAGATGTCGATGATCTCAATGTGGCCATTCAGAATTTTGTTCCGGAGAAGTTGTTTTCTTTCAAATCAGTTGACACAGCTTTACTCTAGGATGACGTAGTCAACCATCCAACAGAGTTTTTGAATACCCTGAAATTGCCTGGGCACTACCACTTCACAATTTGCAATTAAAAGTAGGATCAGTTGTCATCTTGCTTCGTAACATTAATCAACCTCGACTGTGTAATGAAACGAGACTGGCTTTGAAAAAGTTAATGTTAAAACGATGTCATGATCTCGCATATCGAAGATTCCAATGGATTTACCATTCTATCTTAAACGTCTACAATTTTTCGTGCACCTGGCCTTTGCATTGAATAATGGTAAAATCGCAAGGCTAGTCTTAGAAGTTTCCGGAATCAACTTTGTGTTTCCCTGTTTCGCGCATGGACAATTATATGTGCGTCGCGTGTTCGCGCATCAAGTTTTACATTAAACATTTACACCAAAAACTGAAATTTAAATAACTCTTTTCCAAGATCAGATAACAACTCCCTTATCTTGACGGGTGCTCTTTGAACTCAATTACTTTTTTTGTATGGTATTTAAAGGCGACTACGTAACTCTTTTTTTTTAACTGTACACGTACACAAGGGGTTTGTGTTGCCCTTATTATGTTTGAAACACCGCGTGAGCATCGGACGGTTGGGGAAGGAAGAACAGGAGGTGTCGATTAACATTGCTTTTGAATATTATAAAATTGAAATGGCAAGGAAAAACCTCGTCGGGTAAACTATTCCAAATTCGTATTGTTCGGCTAAAAAAAGAATTTCTATATTTCAGGTAGTCCAAGGGTGAACTGATGAGCATTCCTTGCGAGACGGGTATTACTAGTGATATTTTTAAGGGGATGAATGCAGCTGGCTACCTCAAGTGAACATTTTTTTTATAAAAGAAACAATAAAACAAAGAAAGACATTAAACATTGCGTCCGTGTTCCAGAAGAGCAATTGTTTCCGAGACAGTTCTATTTCCTATCAATCTTAACGCTCGATTTTGTATTCTAATCAAGCAGGCGAAGCGATGTTTGCGAATCACCTGCCCAGAGGTGTGAGTGTGAGAGGTGAAGGACGTGAATCATCGAACGAATATAAAATGCTGAGGGTAGAGTCGTCAGCAAAACAGTTAAGTGGATTAGGAGCGATGGAAGAGCTTACGCAGTGGTTTTGCCAATGTGGAAGTACATCTCTTCAGAAAAATGAGGGAGTACAGGAGAGACAAAGTTGCTGTGAGACAGTGTAGAGCAGGCAGCGAAATGAGCTGCTAGCAAGTTTGCTTTCTCTGAAGAGTAGACAATAGGTTTGTCATTAGCGATGAGCGTTGGAAACAAAGATTCAAGTCACTTAAACATCGGAGTAATGTTTTATGTCTCTCTCTCCTTTTTTTCCATCGTCCTTTCTACGGCCAATATTGTAAGATGAGCATGCTCGCTTTTCCAAGATTTCCCAAAACATGTACCTCAAGCGAGAGTTTCGCGTACTGATAACTACAAAGATTCGTTTTTCAGCCGAACAACTTGAATGTTTGTTTGTTAAGAGAGAGATCCTAAGTTCTCAGTTTGGGAAGCAATTTTTCTAACTCCTAGTTCAAGTTAGAGCCGTCCGTGGGTTTTAAATGAGAAAATATTCACCTAATTCTCGATCTTCTGCGGCGTAAATTTTTTTTCCTATCTCTCTAATTCTTCTAACTCGTGTCGTGCAAGGTAATGCCCGCGCAGTGTGTTACATTAAAAGGGAAACAAATAGTCCCTTGTGCGCGCGTTAATTATAAAAAAAAAATCCGGTGCCTTCTACCTTTCTTATCTTTACTTTGTGTTTAGCGACATTAAAATTGTACAACATTGATTATTAAAAAAAAAAATGCAACTGCATTGCCTAAGAACCCTGACATTGTTAGTCCGGCCCTGATAAAGATATGCAGCAAAAATTTGCCTCGATTTCCCATCAATTTGCACTTAATTTCGTTTTTTTTTTTTGCTTTCAAAGGATATTTGTCCTGCTGAAGCTGACCCCATAAAAGAAGTCCTCATAAAATAGCACATTCGACGTGTCATCTCAAGTGGACACATATCTACATTCGTATGCAAAGTCCATTAAAGTTAAACAACAATAAATTTTGCTGTAGAAAATGTCCTTTTTGCTCTAGAGAGAACTAAGTATCTGAAGGATGGCAAAATTATAATGGATATTTTATGCCACAACCAGGACGTGCCATTTGCATGACCCCTGGTATAATGTGCAGTGTGCAAAATTACCTACGAGCAGAGTGTCCTTGTAAGAGTCTTGGACCCCATTTGTGTCCTCCGTATGCAGATACATATAGACATCCACAAAAAAGGACACTCAGCCTCTCCACATATGCACTTCATGTCCCTATCTTCGTTAGTGTTTTTATTTGCTTAGGAGGATTCCAAAATTAAGGACAAAAAAATAGAAGAAAATCAATATATATATGTATCTCCATCTCTATTTGAATATTCATGAGAAAAGCCAATGGCAAGGGGTGTGCTGCTCCTGCAACTATGCATTCTCAAGAACGTGATGTTTATTTTTTCGAAATACTTAGAAAAACATATTTTCCTACTTCCAGCTATTTCTGTTGAAAAAGGACCAACTTACTTATCCTGTTATCTTTTATTTTCATTGCAGATATTAATCGGATGTCTAAGACACCTTCACCGTTACCATCGATATCAGGTGAGTCCTTGCTCGTTAAATTTCTTCTTATTTTTTGGTATAATGTATTCAACGAATTTTCCGATCCTTGCTGCTGATTGTTGCAACACGTTGCACTCCTCGTCAATAATATTGATAGATTACACTCATGGTTGAATAAATTTGGTAGCACGTTCTGTTGGAATGGCTTGTAGTCCTTTCTTCACGATGCCTGAGGTGTAATCCTTTTTTTTCAATACGAGATACCTCAACCTAAATAGGGCTGATAAACGAAGAACTCTATTTTCGTTTGTGGTTCATTTGGGGCAATCTTATGTAGCAGACAACATTCTTCTGGTCGTAATCATAATGTGTGTCTCGCTCGTGTCTTTCGTTTTCGGTGAAAGGATAATGAAGATGATGATGTAATAAAAAAAAATAGAAAGGATGGGGATTATTATTGAGGTGTCTCCTTGAAGGTAACTGGTTGCAAGGCACACTTTTTGGTTGAATTGGAAAAAGATTCGGTTGTTAGGGAAGGTTTTTGTTTTGTCATTTGAAAGGGTTCATTTGAAAGATAATGTGGTAGGGAAATTATGCACGTGAGTTTGATGATAAATGTTAAGGAAAAAGGAGAAGCACTCACGGATTAGAGCAGAGACGTAGTAAATACCTTCTAGAGGATTTGAGAAGAACAAACTGGCTGGAAAACAAAAAAATTGCAATGTCTGTATTTTTGGTGAAAAATTTCAGATAATCAGAAATCTTTTTCTTCTGGCGAAATTTTCTGTCAAAACTGAAAAGTTGAAAGACAGATGTCAGTTTTGCATGAAATAATCAGCTTTTCATGTGCGGCTATGGTATAAATGCCATATTTTAAAAAGAACTTCGACAATTTTTAGTCCCGTTAAGATGTCTGATATTTAGTTCTCTCTTCTTGATGATTATGTCAGCACCTTTTTAAATGGCAAACGAAACTGAACATAAATCAAGTGACAGCTGTCAATAAGACCAACTTCGAAAAAAGTATTGCCAGACTGAAAACCAAAAAAAAAAAAAACCACGTGTAAAAAAACACCATTTATTATTTCACTTTTTTTGTAATTTTTCACAAGATGGCGCTGCAAAAAACTAACTTCTATCGAAAGTGGTACTTACTTGGCAAATTAAAAATT
This sequence comes from Platycheirus rosarum, assembly GCA_963971375.1. Taxonomy (NCBI): domain Eukaryota; kingdom Metazoa; phylum Arthropoda; class Insecta; order Diptera; family Syrphidae; genus Platycheirus; species Platycheirus rosarum. Next base: position 30,663,287 of record OZ020507.1, read on the forward strand.
ATATATGTGTTGCGTGTGTAGGTATGTTTCTTATTAGACCGAGAGGCCGCAACAAAATTTTTGCGTGAGAGGAAACCAAATGATACTAATGTTACAAACAGTCCTCCTCAAGGTGATAACGCCATCAATCGTTTGCCAGCCCGCAGAGGCAGAATTACCGAGTAATGGTGGGTTAAAAGTACCATTTTTCTGAAAATAGACCTAGTGAAGGAAGCCATTTCAAATGCATCGAACCCGTACGCCTTCGATGCCCTGAGTGCGAAAATGTTTTTGACAGACGTCTCGCAGGTGCCAAAGCCTTGACAACAAACGTTTTAAGATTTTGGGAAACCACTTTAACTTAGTCGCATTCGAAAGCTCTTGCTTCCCTGAGTGCGAATATGTATATATGACAGACATATGACAAACAGGGGATTCACGGCCTGTAAGACGTCTGTCACATACATATTCGCACTCAGGGAAGCAAGAGCTTTCGAATGCGACTAATTTTAAGTGGTTTCCCAAAAATCTAAAAACGTCAAAAAACCCGCGTTTTCGGCGGCGTCTGTCAGGGGTTTGGCACCTGTGAGACGTCTGTCACATACATATTCGCACTCAGGGAAGCAAGAGCTTTCGGATGCGACTAATTTTAAGTGGTTTCCCAAAAATCTAAAAACGTCAAAAAAAACCCGCGTTTTCGGCGGCGTCTGTCAGTGGTTTGGCACCTGTGAGACGTCTGTCACATACATATTCGCACTCAGGGAAGCAAGAGCTTTCGGATGCGACTAATTTTAAGTGGTTTCCCAAAAGTCTAAAAACGCCAAAAAAACGCGTTTTCGGCGGCGTTGGGGTGCGATGCATTTGAAATGGTTTCCTTCACTAGGTCTATTTTCAGAAAAATGGTACTTTTAGCCCAACATTACTCGGTAATGTTGCCTATGCGGGCTGGCAAACGATTGATGGCGTTATCACCTTGAGGAGGACTGTTTGTAACATCAATATCATTTGGTTTCCTCTCACGCAAAAAATTTGTTGCGGGCTATTAGACTATATACATAGTTTATAGTTTGCTTGGTTTAAGTTAGTTGCCATTGTTTAAAATTAAAAAAATAGGAAAATAATTATTTAATTGACGAATATTATGATGTCTATTGGGATCACAACCCTTTACTCCACTGCATCCCCTAAATAGTGTGTTGCTTGACCGGCTTACTTCAGAAAACGTGAACAGGCCTCAAGGAGTAAAACATTCAAATAAGCGGTGGTATACTTACCGTGATGATAGTGGTGGCTTCTGTGACAGTGAAGGCTTAAGAAACGGTTCGGTACTCGTATTCTCAAAGAATGTTTTCAAAAAATTTAATTTCGTTGAGCCGTTCAAAAAGGAACTACTCGAAGTCATCAAAAACAATAGATTTATAATGGATATGATTTTTAATGCTGATAATTCTGGGCTCTTTTGGAAGTTGCTACCAGATTCTAGTTACGTTCCCCCTGGTGAAGCTTCCTGCACCTGCCGGCCTTTCATCCGTGATATTGTTATACCGAATTGTGTTGCCTTTTGAAATGGATTCCCAATTCTCATTCCATCTTCTTCCTACATAAGACATATGTAGCAATCCCAGCTAAGTTGATCATGTATATTATCCAAGGCGATTTTTCTAGATGTGGAGGCTTCCTTGTCATTTCTTGCTTCTTATCACGATTTATGCGAAACATCTTCATTTCAGCAGCCATCAATTTAGTCTTATACGTTTTGTATATTGTCCAACATTGTGAACGGTCTTCCAAGCTTTATCCGAGCTAAGGGGGTACTTTTTCGATCACAACAATGGCAGATTTTCACCCAACTTAAGCGATGCCTTATTTCGGCATCACAAGATCCTTTCATATTGATTATAGATTCAAGATAATAACATTTTTGCACTTGGAAGCTACTGTTCCATTCGAAATAAATGTCCGGAAATTTCCTCCACTGATAAGGGATTTGATCACCTTACCTAACATAAGGTGGCGCTACAGTCCGGGGTGGACCTGGGCCTCATAACCAACTAGCTTCTCTAGCTTCTCCAGCCAGCTTGATCTCTAGCTAGCTGCCTCGAGTTTTGCACGTGTCCACCTGTGTCTCGGTCTTCCTCTATTACGCCGTCCTCTGGGGTGGAATCGAAGACTTTCCGGGCCGGAGCGTTGAAGTCCATCCGCTCTATATGACCCAGCTATTTAACACGTTGGTCTTTTACTCTTTTGGCTAAGTTTTTGTCGCTGTACAGCCCTGTTCAGTTCAACAATCACCTGAAGAATTTTTCTCTAGAGACCTATGGCGAGCTCATCCACTTTTAACAATTTCCATGTTTCCAATTTCTTCACCATAGAGGTGATAAGTGTCTTATAAACGGACAATTTAATTGACTTCTTTGGTTTACTTTATCAGGACGAAGAAGCAGCGATTGCCAAGATTTATTCTTTGTTTGATCCCAGCGCTGGATTTATAAAGTCTGTACCCACCTCAAAGTTATGATTGTCTTCGTGATGTTGGACGTATCACGCTGTGAAGCTGGATGGACTTTTGAAACATCGTGCCTCGAGTGCGTGGGAGTTCTGCACTATTCTTTGAAGTATGATGTTGAAAAAGTCACATAACAGCGCTTCGCCTAGTCTTAATTCTTCTTTGACTTCAAAGGTGTCGGTTAGGTCTTTACCAACCCTGACGGAACAGCGTGCGTTTTCCATCGTCATTTAACACTGGCAAGATGCCAAAACTAAACTGCATATTGCTCTTTGAAGCTTGTCACTATAAATGCTGTCATTTGCAACTTTGAAATCAATGAAAAAGTGATCGATTTGGAGATCTGCCCTGATATGAATATAAGGTCAATTGTAGACCCGGTCTAAAAATGGCTGGTAGGTAATGTTCAAGAGAGTGATGCCTCTGTCAGCGCTGTTCAGAGAGTTATTAAGGACCATTCAATTCCATTCATCGGGCTTGTAAGTTGGTGCATATTTCTAATCAAGTCATTGCTAGTAGCTTTAAACAGTTTGGCGGCTAACCATCGGCTGCGATGGCTTAATTGCTTTTAAGCTTAAGCTATAGCTTGCTTTATGTAATCCAGATCGGTTGAGTGGAATTATTTTTTTACTTCGCCCAGATAGAATGATTCATTCTGCCTGACAGTGGAACTCGTTTCGTAATTGCTGTTATACAGTCTGCAGATGTACATTCCTATGCATTAACAGCTCTCCATTTCCTTAACTGCGCCCTTTTCAAATGATCCTTTTTTTTCTTTCTGAGAAGCCGGTGTTATTCTTTACTCTTCTGCTCCTAAAGTTTGCGAGCAGTTCTGGTCCTTTTGTGCAGCTTTGTATGCTTTATATGTTTAGAAACCAAGGGTTTATTTGTGGGTACCTTGTAAACCCCAGCATTTCTGTGGCGGCCTCTCTGATGGCCACTGGTTCTCAGTATTTGACTCTGGCGGTAAAGGAATTCTTTGGGTGTTATTAGAGACTCGATCGGAAAAGCACCTAGCGATTTCTGGCGATTGTAGTCGTTCAGCGTAAAAACTTCTTTACAGTATTACCTCTTCTTGGCGTTGGTCAGGATATACTCAACTGAACGTTGGTTACAACGAGGTTGTGGTCCGAATCAATGTTTCCCCTCGGGAAAATCGGACATCCATGATACTGGAGCATTGCATGATCTTATTGGCAATTGATTGATAAGGAAATTTTAATGTTCTCCGTGAACGTTTAATCGCGGGAATAATAATAATAATAATAATAATAATAAGCCTGCATCTGTTATTGGAGGTGGTGTCGTGCAGGCTGAGTTTATCTTGGCGTCAAAGTCGCCTACGAACATTTTAATGTCATAGCTAGGTTAGGGTAGATTGAGCGGGGTGAAATTTGGGGGAGAGTTAGTTATGGGGTGCCTCCTTAAACCATCCTGAGATTTTGATGAATTTCAGAATGTCTTTAAGTGGCTTTTTTGAAACGTCGCCCAAATCGTCGAAAAAATATTTTTTTTGTTTTTCAGGTTAAAAGATAAAAATTTTTTTGCGGCTTCTGCGACCACTTCTACCTGAAAAACACACTTTACCCCTGCTTACGTTTTAGAACAGTCTGTATAGATCGGGATATGATTTTTATGTATGACCCGGTTTTCTCCCCAGCATTCTCTTGTAGGAAAGCCTGTTAGTGCCACCGTGTTAAAATCTAAGTGCGTTACTGTATAGTCGGTTTGGCTATCAATGTCTATATAATTTTTTTATAATTGTATGACCATACTGGCCCTTATTTCAGTTGTTAGAATGCCTTAATCTTAAGGCACTTTTGGCCGCCAGCTCCTTTATGAAAATGTCTGTTGGGGCTAACGAGAGGAATGTTTCTAGGGCTGCGGTTGGAGTAGTTCTTAAAGCACGCTAGTAGTACCAATGCACGCTAATCTTTGAATTTTTGTCATAGATTTGAGATTGGTTGCCTTGTCAAGGGTAGGCCACCAAACCAAACATGCGTATGTCAGACTCTGACGATGGCAGTGTACATCCAATGAATGGTTTTAAGGGGCTAGGACTCCATCTCCTGCCAATTATAAAAAGCTATTGAGGCTTTCCTTTCTCTTTCTTTTATGTTTTCGTTCCAGTCTAGTTTTTCGGTCTAATACTAACCCAAGATATTTGGTTGTACCAGATATACGAAGCGGTGTCCCTTTTAAAGTGGGAGCAGTTATATTTGGGACGTTTCGTTTTCTAGTAAGCAAATGTAGTTCGGTTGTGAGCGGACTTACGTCAAGTCCGCACCTATTGGCCCAATTTCCAAGTTTATCAAAAGGGCAGCTTGCAGAAGTTAAAAAAAAATGTCGTCAGCATAAGCCACTACTTTGACTACAGTAAGATTCAGTTTCACTAGAATCCTATTGACGACCAGTGACCAAAGCAGTGGAGATAAAACCCCACCCTGTGGTGTTCCTTTGAAAGTTCTGATAGCGAGTTCCTTACCACTTAACTCTGAATTTACAATTCTTGTTTGGAGCGTACGGTGTATCCAATTAGATATTAAAGGATGAATGTTGACAGAGTCTAAGGCTTGTATTGTACGTTATTAAAGCCCCCCTTCAATGCCCCTAAAGTAAATTCTTTGAATTTTATTGATTTTTCGATAGTACCCACTATTTCGTGGAAAGCTGTCTCAACAGATTTGCTCTTCATATAGGCATGTGGGGCTTGCGAAAGGGCATTGACCCTTAATTTTAAGCGGATGTGGATTTCAATTTGTCTTTCTAAAGTTTTGAGAAGAAAGGATGATATGCTTACTGGCCTAAAATCTTTTGGTTCAGAATGACTGGGCTTGCCAGCTTTCGGAATGAAAATGACATTAACTTTTCTCCAACTCGTTGAAAATGTCATAGCTAGCGTATTGCTCATATGTTTTGTCTAAGAGCTTGAAAAACATGTTTCTTTAATGGTTCACAAGGTTATTTAAAAAAAAAAAGTATTATAGGCAAAAATGAGTTTTTTTCTGCGGGGATATCATTTTGGGCCTTACATGTTTTCAAAAAATAAATAAAAATTCAATTGAATTATTGCTCGTTTCAAAATGATGGTTTGTTCAAGGGAAGCTGACATTAATGCACCATGTGCATTATGGATTCCATGTACAACTAACATCTGAACATTATGAACACTTCATCATGTAGCAACTTTTGATTGATCATCACGATCACGACTCAAATATTGAACAATAATCCACCATTCCCGCCTCATTTTCCCTAAATCACAGTTTATTTCCTAATGAAGACAGAAAATTGCACCAAAATGCAATGGTTTTGCAACATGTTGGCGGGCACCAAAAAAAAGGGGAAAACCTATATAAACGACTCAAATTATCCATCAAAATTATTGCACACTTCGTTTTCAATTAAAATCATAAATACTATCTACAGTAAGGGTTATAAAAGTACATAGGTTTTAATGCCACCATATTGCAATCCAATATTAGACATAAATCGTAATCGATGCCAATAGTCCCATTATCCTTGGTCAAAAGGATTCAGTGATTTAAAATGACTTGAAAGAGATTTGGTAGAATTTACTAATTGCATTTCATTCGAACAATACCATTTTCTGTTTTTTTTTTTTTTTAATTTCAACGGTTTTTTGGTTATTTCTTTAACAAGAATATTGATATTAAAAAACATTAAGGACATCTGCTTGTGCGCATGGACATCACCCTTTAAACAATTTTGCTTTATGAATTCACAACAAATCAGTGTAACTATTACTATCTATGTGGTGCCATCGAGGATTCAGTTTTTTTTTTTTGACAATCCTACACAAGGACACAATGTTTTTTTGATATCAAAAAGGAATCAGGATTACGATGCAAAACTGCACGCATAACTCATTAATTTAGTTCGGTGATTATCAAACGCACAGCCATTGCCATAAACATAAAGCCAACCCCTAATTTAGAATTTCTGTTTTTTTACGATTTTAAACATTCAAATTTAGGAATGCAAAAGGATACTCTGTTTGAAATGGTTAGAAAGGATATCCATCCCCTTAACTGTGTTTGGTAAATCGAAATAGGGGTGAACTTTGATTGGCTTGCGTTAGATGTCATTTCTGTAAACTAAAAAAAAAAACATGCATAAGGGGTTGACTTGAAAGTGAAGTGCAATTTTTGTTTTGTTTTTTAACATTTCATTTTTTATCTTTCAATTTTGTAATGTACATAACCATCAGGACATTATAACAATGGTTTTCCTGATTTTCGATTTCTCATGGTAGGTACTCACTAGGGACTCACGCAAATTGGTAAGAAATTCACCCCCGGGGAGATGGTTTGTATTTTTGGTGTTAGCAAAGTAAAAACGTTTTGTAAGGGGGTTAACATTTTCAGGGCGAATTTTAAGATGGTGTCGTGGGTATTGAAATGTTTTGAAATGAAGAATAAGTTGCATTGAAATGACACTCAATAAAATGCAAGTCAAGATGTTTGCAGAAGAAGTGTATTGTTGAAGTTGAAAGTGTTAAAGAAACAAATCGTGAAAGAAACAAATCGTGTTTTTGATAAGAAGTTGCTTTCAGGGAACAAAGGTACGGTGGCCTAATTTCTTACAAATAACAATGAATTATGTGACTACCAAGGTGACATTTAACAATTTTATGGGAATGAATGGTTTGTACATATAAATAACTATGTAATGGGATTTCCAATAGGGACTTGACAACTTTGAATTTAATTTGTGAACGCACCCTTTCACTAACTATCGAGCTGTCATTGTCAATTCATTCAGTAAACTCAACATTTTTATCATGGCAAAGTACACGAGCGCGCAATGTCTGCAAATTATAAAAATTTTCTACCGAAATTAGGAGTCGGTGACCGCAACGTCACGCAACGAGCGTTGAATTTCACCGCAAAATCATCTTCAGTGACGAAGCTCATTTTTGGCTCAATGGGTTCGTCAATAAGCAAAATATGCGTTATTGGTGTGGTTTGCATGACGTCGACGATAACGATCGTCACGTTACTGTGAATGACCAGCGTTATCGCGCCATGATTTCCGATTATTTTTAGCCCAAATTGGAAGATATGGACTTGGACGACATGTGGTTTCAACAGGATGGTTCCACAAACCACACAGCACACCTTACAATCGATTTATTGAAGAGTAAGTTTGCTGAGCGTGTTACCTCAAGAAATAAGCCAGTCGATTGGCCGCCTCGTTCGTGCGATTTAACGCCATTAGACTATTTTCTTTGGGGCTATGTTAAGTCATTGGTTTATGCCAACAAGCCGACGACGTTGGAAGAGCTCAGAGCAAACATTATACGCGAAATAGCGGCCGAAATGTGTGGTCGGGTCATCGAAAATTGGGTCCAACGAATCGACCCCTGCAAACGTGCCCGCGGTGGCCATATGAACGAAGTCGAGTTCCATTCATAAATGTTTTAATTGTACTTTAAGTCGTAGTGCCCCGTTGTTTAGTGGTTAGTGTGTCCGACTGCTAAGCGAATGAGCCTGGATTCGAATACCGCTCATAGCCACCTTCTTTTCCCGGGTACTGCCTCTTGCGAGAAACTGACAAAACCTCCAAGAGTAAAATTTGTCTCGAAAAAGTCCATCTCATGTAGCCGTTTGGACTCGGCGGTAAACTGTAGGGCCCTTCCGTTCTTGCAGATTAACAACATAACACACACACAGGAATAGTTGAGAGTATAAGTCATATGTATGTATGTACTTCACGCCGATAATAAATCTTTTAAAATATCTCAAATGGTTTGCGTTTTATTTAAAAAAAAGTTTTCAAGCCCTTATTCGAAAACCCTTTATTCAAAAAACTCATGCAATTTAACTCCCAGGAATTTAAGATAGAAGTGCTACTCATTCTATTAACTATAGACACATATATGTATACACATATATAAGGTACAATGTTGTTAAGTATGCTTTCTAACGAAGTCCTCGTATTAGATGGCAAGTGAGAGAACCGAAAACAACATGCAGGCTAAAATGTACAAGCTATAGTATGTGTTCTGCAGAATTGAATATACAAAACTCTTATCGGATGGGGAGAACTATATATTATGTAATATCAAACTTCAAACAAAGATTTCAAAAACAAAATTTTACATCAGCTGTAAATGCAGATGCAATATTTATTAAAGATGGCAACTAGCTAGGTATCCCCAAAACAAAATCGTTCGTCAAAGCTAAGTAGCAATGCAAAAGGCCAGCTTCTTGTGATTAAAGATGAAAATCTTAAAAATAAATTGCACAACTGGACCGCACTTACTTGTTTTTATGTGCGTTCACAGCGTAGAATAAAATTTGAAAAATATTAAGGGAACTGCAAAGTTTTTATTTGATTTTTCTGACTTTTGATTGTTTGAAAAAAGTACGTAAAATAATTTTCAGCGGAAAAAATTAAACACCATTTTATTTCGTTAAAAAATGTTAACAAGAAGTGTAAGTAGGAACGGTTTTTAAATAAAAAGGTTTTTATTTAACAACTTTTTTTCAAAAGTTAAAAAAAAATATTTCAAACTTAAGCGCAAAAATAACCTACATTTAAAAACTAAATTAAAAAAAAAATCACTTACGCGTTTTCAAAATATCGATATTCAAAAAAAATTGTTTAAATTATCTTCCTAAATATAAATGTTGGTTTAAATCAGTTTACTAGTTTTCGAGAGAGCCGAAAAAAACGTCCTATGGGGGTACCGTTTTTCGCCCATCATCTTGGGAATTATACTCAAGTTTGACCGAATTTACGATTTATAGACTGGAGACCGATCAGACCGGTAAGTTGTTTGCATCTTTGAAGGAAACCTATAGACTGCTCGCAATATTCTTGGCAACGGCGAATATGTGGTCATTCCACACAAGGTGGTCTGTAATGCACATTCTAAGAACTAACAGGTGCTCGGTTACTTTGATGGAAATTCAACTCAAAGAAAGCGGCATAAGCAACATGGTTGTGAATCTGAAAAAGGAATATAGCGGAGAGTATTGTCGTCCGGATTGGATTATTGGATTAGTTGTTTCAGACAAGTGGTTGATAACCATAAAAAAAAGATTTTTTGAGCCCTCATAACTTGGGTTAGGATTATACCAGATACACGGCCAAGGCACATATTTTGGCTAAGGTGTAGATTTTGTGAAGTTAAACCGTGTAGAGTTAGGGCGTGTAGAGTAAGCAGCGGCTCTTCATGAGATCTAATAATATAATGTGGGGAATTTACCAAAAATGTTTACAGCCCCTTAGACATTATAGTCTTCTTAGCCGACTTTTTGTGTATGTAAGAATTACCTATCGCAAATGTGACCATACAGATCTGGCTGAAACTTTTTCCAGTTGTTTTGGCCTTATTACAACGGAAACTTACCTTTTTGACCTAATAACCTCTTTACAGCTCGAATCAAACCATGAGTTATCGTTGATACTTTTTGACATATTCGGGATGAAATTTCATTCTTAAAAGAAGAATATTTGTTACCATAACTGCGCTGATGTCTACGTCACTATCAAGGAAGCAAAGTGATCAGTTAAAGATCCTGAAGAAATTATTGAGACCGTCCCATTTGGCTTTCTCGTAATGGCAAACGGTTCTCCTATGTTTAATAAATATTTATTGTGGTAGTAGTAATGTCATGTTTTACGGTGAGATTCTGAGAATCTAGTATGAAGGATCTTACCCTAAAACTTACCAACATCATTGCGAATACCTATAGAGAAGCAGTCTTAAAATTTCTGGCAGACACAAAATGCTCTGAAATATAAATATTTAGTTGGCCTTGGACACGAATTAATTCTAAACTGGAAGACTTTTCGACGACAAGAATCAGTATCTCGAAACAGAACACGTAATTTTTTTCTATAGCTGCGTTTCAGTAGCAGTCACAGAAAGTCACAAATATTTTTTTCGGAATTCTCGCTGGTTTAAATAAGTATACTGGTATTATCCAAAAAGCCATTACTGCTTAAAATTTGGCTATTGGGTCATTTAAAGTTGGGCATACTTTTGTCAATTGTCCGTTGCGATCAGGCGGCTTTAAATAATTAGATTGTTTTCTGTGGGGTTACGTGAAATCCTTTTTCTACGCCAACAAGCCAATTACGATTTCGCGATGCTATTGACTTGACGCACGTGTTGGACCAATCCATCAAAAAAGAACTTGAAACACTGCTACCACTATTCCGTTTAATCTAATAAGCAGCCGAAATATGCCCCATTGGTGAAGAAAAAATTCTTTAAAAAAAAAACAAAGATCTGACATAAGAGCAAAAGTAATCGTTATTCCGAAAACGTTTTACAAAAATTCCAAAGAATCATCACAATCAGGAGATTGACCCAAGAGAAGAGTGTATAATCGCTCTAACGGTGATGTCTTTTATTGAATGAACTTCTAGAACATATTATATTACCCCTTAAGGGGCGCAATGTCTCGGCTTTGTTTATAAATGATATTTACAAGGATTTAAAAATCAAAGAAAAACAAAGGCAAAAACTTTTTTACTATCTGAACAAAAAGTTAACGAAAACTGGAAGAAACTTCAACATAGCTACCTACATACAGCTACTTATTGTTCAGTTAAAAAAAAATTCTAAATCTTAAAACCTTTCAGATTTCTTCCCATTTTCAACAAATTAATTAAGAATTACTGTCCATATAACTGCCATATCTATATCATATACTAAATACCTACCCTACATACAACCTAAATGCCTATCATTTTCGTGGCAACAATTAATCAAATTCCAATTAAAACGCAAATATGTGATGACAAACAATAAAAACGCCATTGCACCCTTAGAAAAAAAAGTCACAAAAACTGATTGAAACCGATACACAACATGTCGCAGTCACCGTGTTCACATTCAACCTACTTTACATAAACATGCGTATTAATGCGCATTATTCAAATGCCATTGTTCTCCCGAAGGGCACAACCCCTCTCATATAAATTTTTAAATATCCTTCTTCCACAAAACTCCTTGCACCACACCGTGCACCCTTATTCAAATTCCATTCTATTGCGCAACAACTGTGACAAAAGAATTTGACTTGAATGTAACAAACGAAATTGTAAAATGCATATAAACATGTTGATAATCATCCCCTAAAAATGTCAGAAAGGATACAAAAAAAAAACTCAGGTGAAGGGTGCGTTAAACAAATTTATTTAAATTTCATCGCGCCTTTTAAATGTCGTCCTCGTCATAGTCGTGGTTATTTATTGGAATTTTGAAGCACCCTTGTCAGGATACAAATACCGTTTTTTGAATAATGACTAAAGGGTTGTGATTTTGAGTTAAGTGCTTTTTATTCATTGGCATTGTACGAGGTGAGAAAAGGCGTTTAAAAGGGTATTTAGCATATCCGTATTTAAATTACATGGTTTAAGGAAGTTAAGGAGTAGGGAACCCTTTTATTCGTTCCTAACTTGTTGCGTAGTTTAATTTATCGAGTTTTTTGTGTATTTTTATTGATGTTGAAAACGATATAGCACGATCATGATTGTGCGGTGTATTCAAATATTTTGACAATGCATAAAAGGGTTTGGGGTTTGGTTTGAAGCTGAGCCCTCTAATTTGAGTATCAAATGGGTGTCAATTAATAAGTTAAAAAGAAGTTTGGCGAAGGGTTATTATGGGTTAAGTGGTTGTTTTTTTGTTAGGGTTTAATTTGTATTGAATTTTTGAGTGATAGGCATATCATATGGAATTAACTAGGGAGAAGACGTGAATTCGCGGGAGGAACCCTTTACCTACTGTGAACTTTTTTTAGTTTTACTTTATTATTGTATGAATTCCTTGATTAGGAGAGAAATCAATCATGTGATTTAAGAAAATTGGACGTATTCACTTATGATTATTTTTGGATTACGTTTTGGTGCGAATAAAAACTGTAACTCTTATATAAAACCGACTTTCTTGAAAACTGCGGCTAACCGTTTTCAATCAATATTGATCAACGACAAAAAATATTATTCTTAAGATTTTTAACTCTAGAGCCCTTCCCAGGGTGCTGTAGCACCCTCTGCTTAGTTAAAATCATAATATTTGTTAAACAAGTACTTGCGATTATAGGTACTATAATGCAAGTTATGCATTGGTGCAAAAAAAATTCAGATAACAATCAAACATGACATTACGATGATAGAGAAACATATTTGAGTTACTGGCAAAATTTTGTCCGTCTGTCTGTCTGTCTGTATGGATGTATTTTGGACTGTAGCCTTAACGGTTGGGCCAATCGTCTTCAAATTTCGAACTTAAGGTTTTTTCACTTTTTTTAGCTCAAAAATTAACGGTACCTGTCATATAACCGTTATGTAAAAGCTTATTTTTCTCGAAAACAGCTCCAAGAATTTTTATAAAAAAAAATCAGTGTACTACTGTAGGTATGCATTATGTTTTGGTGAAAAAAAAATTTAATATGTTGGGCTAAAAACGGTACCTCCCATGGGACCGGTTTTTTTTTCTTCGACTTTTTCGAAAACTGGTGATCCGATTACAATTAAAATTGATATTCAGGAAGATGTAGGCAGCCTAAGTAATTTTGCATTAATTTTTCTTCGAAAACTATTTTTTTTTGTATTTTTAATAATTTTCTTAATTTTTTTTTTTTTTGAAAAATCAATATTTTGAAAACGGGTAAGTGATTTTTTTTAAATTTTGTTTTTAAATGTATTCACACTTTTTCACATTTCCTAAGGATATAAAATGGCGTTTAAATTATTTGACCCAATTCAATTTAATGTATTTTATTAAAACAATCAAAAGTCACAAAAATCGAAAAAATGCTTTGATGTTAATTTTAATTTTTTTTTAAATTTTATTCTACAATGTGTCCGCACATATGATTTGTACACCAAATTATGAAAATCAACAAGATTTGAGGAAAATATAGTAATTTATATAAGAGTACTGAAAATTCCATAAAAAAGTGTCAAAAAGGAGGAGAATTTTGTGCTGTCGTTACGGGATTTTTTGATTTCCTCTTATTTTTACAGACCGCAACACCATAAAGTCTTTTAATCTGGGAGTTTCCTTATTCGGGATTAAGTTGCATTTCCATCTCAATTCAACAAAATAAACGGTTGCGTGAAATAACTCTTTTAAAAAAAAAAATTGCACAGAGGTTTCGAATTGCAAAGTCACAATTTTTCATTAGTTTACGCATTACGCTGTTTAAAAGTCAGAATGGTATAGGGGAACGCTGACCCACTGCAACTCCCTCGCTTGCGATAACTATATAGGATTTGGAGTAGTAACCCCTAAGCAGGGGGTAGCACATCTATCTCGATTTTTAAACGCATAAACTACTGAAAATTATATATTTTAGGATGATTTTTCATTTTTTTTTTAGTTTGAAACGAAGCAAAATATAGCAAAGTGAAATAAGACCGAACATGGAAACAATACACATCCTCTGCATCGAGAAAACTAGATACTTCTAAAATATTCGTCATAGAACTGACACTAGAATATAGCTTTGGTTAAACAAAAGTATAATGAATATTCAATTTTTTGACTTTAAAATTGATTTTTGAAATAATTATTCATAAATAAAAATAAATTTAATTGTTAAAACCCTTCATATTACATACATACACTAACCCCATGCACTTAAAATGATTTCTGGCCTACCACCCTTATATCCGAACCGGCAGACAATTTTTTTGTGTGGTAAAGAATTCCATATCCAGAATTATTTAACATTAGCCATCTTAAATCAATTTCACAAATTACTGTCTCCACAGCTTTCTATATGCTCTTTATCAGGCCTTTCAACTCTAAAAGTTCACCTATCCCCCATCAATTCAACCCATTACTATATACTTATAAAAAATTACTTACCCTTAGCTTGACCCAGTGTACGTCCCAAACTATTCTTCCCATATCGCCAGAAAGTCCACCAGAAGTTCTAAAAACGAACCCTTCTCAGGCTCCGGCCGTATGCTTGTACATTGATAAGCTATTTTTTAAGAAATTGAAAAAAAAAACTCAAAATACTCACTCAATTGGAAGATTGAATAAAATTTGCCTTCATCTTTCAAAAGAAAGTCGATGGCTTCTAACTTCGTCCTCTTCGTCATTGGTATTCCTTTTCTTGGACAAAATAAATGTTTATGTATAAATTACACGAACAACAACAACAAGAACAGCAGCATTGACAGGAGCATTCAATTTTCTGACCAAAATCAAATTATTCCATGGGGTTGAACGCAAAATTTCATTATCCTTTGGTCACTGAGTAAAGGGAATAATATATGTATGTACATATGTATGTATGTTCAATACAACAATGCTCCAAAAGGGTCTTTGTGTGTAGAGTCCTTGGCGTTGTTGTGAGCAACAGGAGCAGAAATTCTGGAGTACATGTAGCGCTGTCAAGTGAATTGGAAAATTAAAATATTATTTTTTATTCTATTTTTAAACTCAAAGTGAACGTTGTTTTGTTTTTTTTTTTTATTTCCAGGTTGTGCTGAGAGCTGTGATGAGTTAAGTGACAGGGAACGATCGCAATCGCCGGAGAATCTTTGTAAGAAGAATGTTCTTGTTGAAGGTGTTCTCAATCTGGCCCAAGCAAGGGGTTCGCCCTCGCCGAAACGACTTCGTACTCCAAAACGATCTCCATCGGTGCATAAGAGGTCGCCCTTAATGCAGCGGTCGCCAACGACTCAGCGGTCTTCTACTCCTCAGAACTCACTACCTCCACCTCCGCCTCCTCAAGGGCTGCAGCCATCTTGTCAGAGCCCAAATAGCCAGAAAAACATTCAGGCCACTCTGGCGGCACTCCAGAATCCCCTTGGACCGTTGTTATTACAGAATCAGTTTAGCTTGGCGGCTGCCCTTAATCCACAAGATATTCAACAGGCTTTCCAAGCACAGATTCAGGGGTATATCGAAATGATGCGAACAGTGGCGCCAGAGAATAATATAAATAGTCCCGCGGCATCTCAGTTCCTATTACAAAACTCCCTCCAAGCCATGGCTCAGGCCGCCCAACAACAGTTTCATGCCTTACAAAGGCAACAACAACAACAGCAACACCAACATCAGCACCAACACCAACACCAACACCAATATCAACAGCAACTTCCACAGCAGCATTCAACGCCTCAGGGTAAAATGAATAGCTATGCCTCCGCACCGATGACCAAGTCTCCTCTGAGAAGTCCATCACTTAGTCCAGTAAGCCGACATGCAACACCAATGTCCAAAACACAATCCTCCACGCATACGACACCGCCCAACTCAGCAGGTCTTACCATGGGTTCAGGACTTCTCACGCCCAATACACCTGGCATGAGTAACTTTGCCCCGCAAAACTCAAAACACATAAGTTCCTCATCGTCCTTATCGATTTCTGTGAATACCCCGCGAATGCTTGATCAATCTCCCGAAGAAACCACCGATCTCGAGGAACTCGAACAATTCGCCAAGACCTTCAAACAGCGACGCATCAAACTCGGCTTCACTCAGGGCGATGTTGGCCTAGCCATGGGCAAGCTCTACGGTAATGACTTCTCCCAAACAACCATATCCCGATTCGAGGCACTCAACCTGAGCTTCAAAAACATGTGCAAGCTCAAGCCACTGCTCCAAAAATGGCTGGAGGACGCAGATACCAGTATTTCCAAACCTGGAGGGTGAGTTAGCCACAGGCATAACCCGCACTTTCATTCAACCACTAATCATCTTCTTCTCCTTCGCAGGATCTTTGGACTAAGTGCCCTACAAAACCCTCTCACAACACCGGAAAACATGGGCCGACGACGCAAAAAGCGCACCTCAATAGAGACCAATGTTCGCGGCTCCCTCGAAAAAGCTTTCATCATCAATTGCAAACCTACGAGCGAAGAAATAACTGCCCTTGCCAACACCTTGTGCATGGAAAAGGAGGTGGTGCGAGTGTGGTTTTGCAACCGGCGACAGAAAGAGAAGCGCATCAATCCTTCCCTCGACATGGATAGTCCGACTGGAACACCGGTCAGTTCTCATGGCAATATGTATGGTCTTCCGACGTTAAGTCGAACATCTATGAACGGCTTGGACAGCAGTTCCATGGGTAGTCTTTCGCCGCACTATCAACAGATGCCGGTCATCAAGCACGAATGACAGTCAATGAACGGTTGGTATCCATCGGCCAATCAAGTCGGAGTTCCATTCATGACAGCCAGTGAGAGTTTCCTCGAATAGTTCCGGGAACTCAACGCCATCTAAATGTCCCTGTTTCAGTTTGTCGATATATGTGTGTTCCGTCAGGTGTCAAACTCAGGCCCCTTCAGTCTATGTACAAAGATAAACTTATCAGCCCTTCTTCCACTTCGGAGCTCGGCAGAATCCTTAAAAAAATATCCTTTGATTGTTGTGAATGTTTAACTATTATCGTAGCCATATTTCTTGCATTCCACTGTGAGTCCATATCATTAATAGTTTTACATTGTAAAAAAAATTAAATGAACTATAGATATGTCCATTTTTACCAAATAAATAAATTTAAAATAATTATTATTACAACAAACTATTTATCGAATTTATTAGTAGAAAATAAAAGAATAAAATAAATAAACGTAATTATGTTATAACAGTTTGAGTGTATTGTAAAGAAAGATGTAAGTAACTTGTAAAATTAGCTTGTAAGGATGTATATTTGAAAATAAAAACATTGTCAAACCTAACTGTCAAATTGACATATTCAGAGTGACGTTTATGTGTCAATGTGAGTGTAATACAGAAAAAAAAAAGAATTCCATTGTTTGAAATAAAACTAGAAAAATATAAATAACAGTATTTTATGGATTGTTTAATTTTATTTTGTGTTTGGATTGGTAGATAATTAATTTGTTTGCCAGAGGAAATGCATCATAGGCAAATGAATATCATTTGAGATATTCTTGTAGGGGTTCGATTGCTGCATATTCAGGAGAGTAAATCAATGTTGGAATATTATACAGCGCTACGGAATTTATATCCCTCCTGATAAGAGAAAACCCACTGCATTGTCTGAATCTTCGACATTGTTTTTTTATTCTATTTGCAACTTTTTGGACTTATAGCATTTGCCTACAAAGGATTTTGATAAACTCACGAAGAGAATAAGGCCATCAATGTACTTCCGATGTAGCTTTTTTATCCAAAAAAAAAAGATTGTATTTTCCGTTGGGAGCTGGCCATTATTCTGAATTTTAAAATTCTTCACGACCAAAATCTTTCTGAATAAATGAATAAAATAAAATTAATATAAATATTTAATTTTTAATTTTAATTATTTAAATTAATTTTAGATGTTTTTTTTTTAAACAATTTTACATTTATTCTTTATATAGCGAAGCGCGTTTCGCACTTTGCGTCCATCATCGAATTAATTTAAATGCGTTATTTCTCTTTCGTTTTCAAAAATACTGTATAATGTGTTTCAGAATTCCAAAATGTGTACAATAAAATGTTTGTGTTTCCATAATTTTGTAATGATTAACTCAGATTTTTTAAATGCTGATTTGATTATGTCTGAATTATATGTTTTAAAAAATAGTTTTCATAACAAAATACATTTGCAATATAAATTTATATAAACATTGCAATAAAGTCAAAAACGAGCTTTGGAGAAATTTCATTTCATATAGAATAGGTCACAGAAAATGATGAGAATCAATTACTAGACTCACGACTGACAGTTACTGACAAAGTGGGTCAACGGACAAGAAATTGCTTACAGACGATTGAATACGATAATGATCACTGCGGACTTGCCGCCGTTATACAGCTTCCGAATGAGCTTCTGGAGTTGGAAGAGTATGTGCCTGCGCATTCTTGCAACTATAGTAAAACTCGCTGGCCACGCTTTTCTAATGCCTTATCAAGGGAACTTCGTTTGAACGACATTTCGCCTCCAAATGACAGAAATCTGTCCAACGTTGAGATCGATAGATATCTGCTTCAAATGGATGGACTAATAAAACAAACAATGAACAGAACTATTCCTCGATACAAAAAACAAGACCTTACTGCTATGTACCGAAACACAACAATAAACACACTTCACAGACATAAAAGTGGACTGCTGACGAGATTGAAACTTTTGTACAGACGGTTCACCGACCGGACAGACATAATCTGGAGATTAGGACTCTGAAGGCGTCAATCAAAAACATCAACCAGCTCATAAAGCAAAATTATAGAATATCTATAAATCAATATTGGGACAACAGAATTCGGGCCGTCAATTCTAGCGACCCAAGCATGTTGGCCCAAATAAACAAGATATTTAGGAGGAACGATCAAAACGACCTTCCGTGTCTTAAACTCCAGAGAACTATAGAGAACAAAAACGTACTATTGTCTGCAGGAATAGATCTGGGGAACGCCATCTTGGATAACGATTTCTTTATGATCGAAAATCCTATGGAGAAGGTAGAAACAGTAGGATCTGTTTTCCAGCAAGTATATAAGGTGAATGAGAGCTTTCGCCCAAATCACGAACTGGAAGACAGGGCTGTGCTGAATCACTTACACCATCGAAACAGCATTATGCAATGGCGATCTGAGAGCCTTGGTTTTACCGGATTCAATGATGAAAATTTGGCAAATGCCACCATCTCCGAGCAAAATGGACCCAGTTCATTGCTCATTTCCAAGGTGGAACTCCAAATCATCTTCGAATCACTAAAGAAAAAGAAGTCAGCAGGAGTCGGTGGTATACCCAGCATTGTACTGCGACATCTTCCTGAGGATGCAATAGACATATACACAGCACTGTTTAACAACGCGCTGAATAATGCATATTATCCAGTGAGTTGGAAGACTGCTGTTGTACATCCTCTCCCGAAAAGGGGAAAGGATAATTCCAATCCGGCAAATCTCCGGTCGATAAGTCTTCTTCCGAGTATCAGTAAGGTATTCGAAAAAGTTCTCAATAGAGCTCTGTCCAAGTGGAAGGAGGACCAAAATATAATTCCAGACAACCAGTTCGGCTTAAAAGCGGGGCGTGATACAATTCAGGCCGCGTCTAAGCTCGTTTCTAATGTCCAAGGCAATGTAGAAGGCAATGTACCACATTTGATATTAAAAATGGTCTGCAACAGGGAGCGGTCGACTCGCTTTTCAACATTTACACCAGCGATCTCATAGGTAATCTTACTCAAGCAATTGCGTATGCGGACGATTTAATCGCGTACAGAACATGTCCAACAGTTGAGGGTATAAAAACTCTCTTGCAGAGTGACTTCGAGAAGATTCAGTAATATTTCAAAGATTGGAAAATGAAAATTAATTATCAGAAATGTGAGACTATCTTCTTTAGAACCCCTTTGTCTAGAGCTTCTAGGGACACGAGAAAGAACTGGCGCAAGCTAGTGATCGATGGGCCACTAGGACATCCACTGGCGAGTAAAAGTGTAGTAAAGTACCTTGGCATCTGGCTGGACCATTTTCTATATTTTAACCGACATGTAGAGGCTGCTCTGGCCAGGGCTAGGGGAGCTTTTGCCCTGACAAGACGAATGTTATATAGCAATCGCCTTGATAGCAGGGTAAAGGTGATTTGCTACATGGCCCTCATTAGGCCGATGATTGCCTATGTATGCCCCGTGTGGTTCAACGTGGCACCATCTAAAATGGACAAGATTCGTTTGTTTGAGAGACAGTGCCTTCGTACCTGTCTTGGACTACACAGAACACCAGAGTCGGAGTACAAACACTACTATCCCAACGAGGTCCTATTCAATGGGGCCAATATAAACAGGATAGATAACTTTTTAATTAAGCTGATTCGTGGTCACATTACAAGGGCAATGACCTCGACTAATGGCCAAATTTTCGGGGCTTACCACCAACAAGATAAATATTTTGAAAGTGTGCGTTTAAGCGGCTTCATCCCGCCTGAAGCATTTCTCTATTTAGACATATAGAGACCGTAACCAGTTTTGGTGGTTACAAGAACGATAGTGGCAGTCGATATGGGTTATCACCAATAGTCGGCTTACATAGGTTTAAGGTAGTTTTTAAGTTTTTTTTACACTTTTCTGGGTCAATACATTTTAATAAAGTTGAATTTTTAAATATAAGTTAAGCTAATGTCGAGAGGCAGTAAAATAAGATACTGAATAATTTAGAGCGCCCGCATAGGGCCAGTAAGTTAGTCAAGTTAATAACGGGTGATTTTTTTGAGGTTAGCATTTTCATGCATTAGTATTTGACAGATCACGCGGGATTTCAGACATGGTGTCAAAGAGAAAGATGCTCAGTATGCTTTGACATTTCATTATGAATAGAATTACTAACGAGCAACGCTTGCAAATCATTGAATTTTATTACCAAAATCAGTGTTCGGTTGATTCACCGTAACGTTGCGTCCAACAGCATCTTTGAAAAAATACGGTCCAATGATTCCACCAGCGTACAAACCACACCAAACAGTGCATTTTTCGGGATGCATGGGCAGTTCTTGAACGGCTTCTGGTTGCTCTTCACTCCAAATGCGGCAATTTTGCTTATTTACGTAGCCATTCAACCAGAATTGAGCCTCATCGCTGTCGATAAAAAAGCGGATTTTCTGCCAACTTTTCTAGGGCACTGATTTTGGTAATAAAATTCAATGATTTGCAAGCGTTGCTCGTTAGTAAGTCTATTCATGATAAAATGTCAAAGCATACTGAGCATTTTTCTCTTTGACACCATGTCTGAAATCCCGCGTGATCTGTCAAATACTAATGCATGAAAATCCTAACCTCAAAAAAATCACCCGTTACATAAGCTAGTTGTTAAGATTTTTGTCTAGCTCATCAGTTGGAAATGAAAATACACATTTACTTGTACTAAGTTGTTGATTGAAGCGAGTTTTAAAGTTAATTATTAAATAAAAAAAAACTGTTTTATGGAGGAAAGAGGTAAGTATGATAATGTAATTATTTTTTGCTTGCGATTCTAGGCATTATAATGAAAAAACATGAAATTACGACGATATAGAAACATATTTGAGTTGGTGGCAAAATTCTGCCCGTCGTCTGTCCGACTATCCGTCTGTCGGTCTATACGGATGTATTTTAAACTACTATATGAACCGTTACGCCACTTGTCTTTAAATTTAGAAATTAATGTTTTTTTTGACATACTACTGAAGACTTTTACAATTTTGTTTTAGCTCAAATATTAACGTACCTGCTATACAACTGTTCAGGAAAAGATAACTTTTCTCGGAAACGGCTTCAAAATGTTGTTTTTATTTTTTTACTTGCGATTATAGCGACAATAAGGCAAGTTAAGGATTCGGGAATATTAAAAAAATTGAGATAACAATCAAACATGATATTACGATCATAGAGAAATCTAAAAAAGTGATCGACAAAAAATGTCTGTCTGATTATCTTCAAACTTGGTGTATGTGATTCTTTTGGCATTTCCCATAGGGGAAATTGAAATTTTATTTGTAGGCCTAAAAATAACGGTACCTACAATATGAACGTTTAGGAGAATCTTATTTTTCACACGTCTGGTATAATAACGAATTTATGAAAAAAGTATTTCGAAAATTGTAGGACCGATTTTGATAATTTTTTTTTTTAAATTTTGGTATGCAGTTTTTTACAATTTATTTATTTACATGTGATTTTGAGATTTAAAATATTTTTTTGATTAGTTTTAAGAATATTGATTTTTCAATAAAAAAAGATTCAAAAATTAATTTTATTAGAAAAAAAAGTTATTCAAAATTTTGATAATGCAGAATTAATTTGGCTATCTATTTCTTCTCAAATATAAAATTTGGCAGAAATCCAAAGAGCTGTTACCAACAATTAAAAAACCGTTATATGAAAGGTACCGTTAATAGACTTTTTTCGTAAATTTGGTTCTGATCAAATGATAGCCAATACCAAAAAAAAAAATTATCAAAAATTTCAATCAAAATCGTTGGAGCCGTTTTCGAGAAAAATAAGATTTCCCTAAACGGTCATATGGCAGGTCATATGACACACACAATAAAATTTGAAGACAATCGCTTAAGCCGCCTAGGCTGCAGCTCGTTATACATACTGTAAGACAGACACACAGACATTTTTTGCAACTATTTTATTTTTATTTTAGCTTTAAGACAAATTTTAATACAAATACAAATCTTAGTTGTTTTAATGCCAAAAAAAGAATAATTTAGAGCGCCGACATGGGGCCAGTAAGTTAGTTATGTAAGTTGATATTCAACATAGTTTTTTAAAATTGTGTGCCTTGCAATAAGTCAGTTGTGACTAAATAATTAAAAAAGTATTAATTTAAAAAAAAAAACCGAAGAACTGAATTTTGTTTGACATTTAAAGCTAAATTTAAAAAAAATTCCCATTTACTGTTTTTTTTATAATTAACGCGCGCACAAGGGACTAATGCAGCTGGCTACTTCGAGTGAACATTTTTTTATGAAAGAAAAGAATGTTTATTAATAATTGGTTCTTTCTCGTTATCTAAAATTACTCAAAAAAGTAAGTAATTCCTCGATCTGAAACCACCAGGAAACAAGCAGGAAAAACCATCAGGAAAAGTTGAAACAAATCGAAAAAGAAATTATTTCTTGATTAGCGTTTATAGCAATCAGTTGACTTCACAAAAAAACAGCACCACGAATCACCTTTATTCCGGTTGCAAAGATCATCACATTTTATTTTCCTGCTGTTGTGTTTCAAACAAATAATTGCAACAATTTTTTCCAAGAAAATAAATAAATTTTGTTCAAATATTCATTCAATTGAAAGCTCTTTTACATAGAAAAATAAATTGCACGACTGGATCGCACGTACTTGCTCATATGTGGGGTCACATTGTAGAATAAAATGTAAGAAAATTAAAGTGAACATCAAAGCATTAATTCGATTTTTGTGACTTTTGATTGTTCGAATAAAGTACGGTAAATTGTGTTGGGTGAAATAATTTAAACGCCATTTTATTTCTTTAGGAAATGTAAAAAAGTGTGAATTTTTTTTTCAAAATTGTAGGGGCCGTTTTTAAATAAAACGGTTTTTTTAACAACTTTTATTAATAAATAAAAAAAAATAATTCAAGAATACAAACTTAAGCACAAAAATAACATACATTTAAAAACAAAATTAAAAAAAAATTCACTTACCCGTTTTCAAAAAAAAATTTTGTTTAAATTATTAAAAATACAAAATAAAAGTTTTTGAAAGGTACCGTTTTTAGCCCACCATATTAAATTTGTTTTCATCAAAATATAATGCATACCTACAGTAGTACATTGATTTTTTTTAGAAAAATTCTTGGAGCCGTTGTCGAGAAAAATAAGCTTTTACATAATGGTTATATGACAGGTACCGTTAATTTTTTAGCTAAAAAAAAAATTGAAAAAACTTCAAAATAACCCTAAGTTCAAAATTTGAAGACGACTGGCTCAACCGTTTAGGCTGCAGTCCAAAATACATCCGTACAGGTAGACAGACAGACAGACAGACGGACAGAATTTTGCCAGTAACTCAAAAATGTTTCTCTATCATCGTAATCTCAAGTTTGATTGTTATCTCAATTTTTTTTGCACGAATGCATAACTTGTATTATAGTACCTATAATCGCAAGTAAAAATCTTTGAGTGATTTGCCATTGATTAATGTGTTTCAAAAGATACGCAAACATAGTAAATTGAACATTTGAAATTTGTCCTTATCGCCTTATATTGTGTAAGCTTTGTCTTCCCGTTTCACGAAATCCCGTTTACCAAAATCCCGCATAACAAAATCCCACTTCACAAAATTCGGATTTCACAATCTTGAAATAGAGAACCCCTTTTAACAAAATCACCATTAACGAAATAGCCCCGAAAATGGGACAGCACTGTATAATTTTCTTTTATATGAAATAAAGTTACACTGACTGATGAGAATCAAAAAGACAAACATTTATTGTATAAAATTGTAATTTGTTCGTTATATAAAATCACGAAAACCCGTAATAATTTAGAAAAAAATCAAATCACTATATATGTATAATGAAATTGAAGCCGAAACTCTTGACCGCGCATCACGCGAGAACGACAAAACGAAATTTAACAAATATTTTTTTAATTAATAGGTAATTTACTCGAGAAACATATAGGACACATTTTTTTTAAATAAATTAACTAAAACTTTGCAAATCGGCCAAAGAAAAAAATTGCTTTCCACATCACGCAAAATGACAAACAATTTTTACAATTACGCCATACACTAGGTTGTTATGTACTTCTACTTTAAAACAGATGGCGTAGGTATATAGTTTTTGTATTTTAGCTGCGTTAACACCGTAACTATCATCTTTTATTATTATTTTATTCCTTAATTCAAGACTATCTTAAAATTGAAAATTATTTGAAAAGTATCTATGTCACGTATGTTTAAAATATTTAAAATACGATTTTTGTTTCCGAAGCTAACGCAAGCAAGGCCGCGGGCACAGCTAGTTTTCATAAAATTGAAAATTTTCGTTTAATTTAAATTCATTATAATCCAAAATCTATTACATTCAAGAGACGGAAAGTTTTTGGCCATATATGTTGTAACCACTAAGCTAGTTAAGTTTTTTGTTTTTGAACCATTTTTCTAGCTTTACTTTATAGTTTAAAAAGTATCTACTCTAATAGATGTGTTGTGCTGTCAAAGCCAACTGGTGATCACGACGCAAACCTGCTTCCACACGACTTGGCTTCCAGTTTATTGACAAACGACAAAGCAGAGCGGAGCACACCCAACCATCCAATCAATTGGATTAATTTAGCCTTAAACGAATACCGTTTGCATCAAGAAAAATGACAACAGCAGACGTCATGCAATGGACATCTTTTAAAGTAACGTTAAATTTCAGACTTTTTTTTCAAATTCTTTTTTACCAAAAGGACTTTTTATGCATGGTGATCGTTCCCTTTGGCCACAATCGGTCATCTCAGAGCAATTCACTTGTGGAGAGGTTTTTCTTTTTTTGAATTTTCCAAATTGATTTTCCTTTAAGTGCTTTATATGGAGACCTTCAGGTGAATAGCGATAGAAGTGGAATTTTATAGTAAATGAGTTTTCTCTTTCCACTTGCGATAAGGACATACATATCTACGCACAACCCCAAAATGAGTTTTTTTTGCATTTTAGTCCTATTCCCGTAAAGCATTCTTAAGAGGCTACTTTCGATAATCTTAATCTGGTTTTCTATTTCCATTTAGCACTCTCACCCCCATTTCGGCAAGGGAGTCCTTTTTCCGATGTTTCTCCATATGTCATCCCCCGTCACTTCATTTTGTGAGTATGCCAATATGGAAAGGGAACGGGGTTGAGGAAAAAAAAGCTAGAAAAGGTAAATAAATGGTCATTTGAATGGAAAATAGATTCCATTACCCTTGGAATTTATTCAATAGACCCGATGTAGTTGGATATGGAGTAAAAACGGGTGTGCCTTCTGGCGTACGCATTGTCGAGTTGTTGGGCTTTCTTCGGCATTTGATATCTAAGTCTGGGAATTGTGTACTGACGAATAATAAAAAGGTCAAACGAGTGAATGAGGGGGCTGCCATTCCTTCTGCACAGGAACGAATATTTGTTGTTGGTCCAGCTATTGTTGCACACAAAGGTATGGTAAGTAGGATAAATTGTGGAGAGTTTTCTTTCCTTTGCTTTTCATCTTTGAGTTTGGTTTTATATATTCAACTGGATAAAGGATATCCTGTTAAGAATTTATTAATAGTCAGAGTGAAGGTTTTTTTTTTATTGTTCACATGCATACATGCTTACATGCGTGGTAGAAGTAGAGCTGTTGATAAACGAATAACTATTAAATCTTGACACATGGTTTTTCGAGTAGATAATTAATGTTTGCATCATTTAATGTTAAATATTAAGTTTTAAGCGGAGTTACCTGGTAACAACGCATTTCCAAGAGTTTGATGAGTTGTCACTTTCAGAAATATAAAAATAAATCTTCCTGTAAATAAGACGTCTTTTTCTCATATGTAAATTTAATTTTTTTTTTTTTTTTTTGTTATTGAATTAAGTGTGTCGAAATGCTATGCCAAAGGGTCGAGGTTCGATACCCCTTCAGAGCCACATTTTTCCGGGGTACTGCCTCGACAAATACCAAAAGAGTAAAGTTTGCAAAAAAAATTTAAAACTGTGTGCTAAAAACGGTACCCCCCATAGGACCGGTTTTTTTTCTTCAACTTTCTGGAAAACGGGTTATCCGATTACAATCAAAATTGATAATCAAAAAGATGTAGGTAGCCTAAGTAATTTAATTTTAAAATATTTTCGAAAATTTTTTTTTGTATTTTTAATAATTTTTTCAATTTTTTTTTTTTTTTTTTTTGAAAAATCAATATTCCAAAAACGGGTAGGTAAATTTTTTTTCTAAATTTTGTTTTAAAATGTAAATTATTTTTGTGCTTAAATTTGCATTCTTGGATTATTTTTTTTAATTTTTTGAAAAAAGTTGTTAAAAAACCCATTTTATTTTAAAACTGTTATTACGATTTTGAAAAACAATATTATATATTATTATATAACATTTTTTTTAAATTAATTTCTTATTTAAATTATTATTTAAATTATTTTTTAAATTTTATTCGAAGACCTCTCATATGAGCAAGTACGTACGATCCAGTCGTTCAATTTATTTATTTATTATTCGAATCGGAAGAGAGGATTCAAAACCATTTTTGATAATTTAGTTTTCCACATAAAGTATTTCTTTAAATGGTTTGATAAATTACTTCCCCAGAAATTATAGTCTGTCCACTAAAAATTGTCTGTACAGGCCTTAAGGGAAAGCTTTATTTTTGCAAATTGTGCACGATTTTTTTAACTAAACCGTTGTACAGAGGACTTATTTGTTTTAGCTCAAATATAATGGGTCCCGTAAATATAACCGTTAAGTAAAAGCTTATTTTTCTCAAAAACGGCTTCAATAACTTTATGAAAAAAATCCGTGAAGGTACTTTTAAAGGTGTGGATAAAGTTTTTGTGAAAAAAAAATGTCAGTATTTTTTATATAATTATTTTCTTAAGTGTATTTTTTTTAAATTTTTTTTTTAATGTAGGTGAAATTTGTGTAAGATTTCATCCTTTAAATATTTTTTTTACTTAAAAAAAATTGTAAATAAAAACCGTTTTAATTAAAAACGTTCCTACGATAAATAAAAGGCACGACTGGGTCGCACGTCATCCTTTTTAGGTACCTCCTTTTTAGGTACAGGCGTCTTTTTGACAAAGATTTAATTTTAATGTTTTTTTGACGTGCAACTTCTTTAGAATCGTTGTGGTTTGAAGCTCGAACGAACATGCGTCACGATAAAGGGATAAACACATAAATATATAGGATTGTTATCTTTTGCAGTTATTTAGTGTATTATCTTTCCACTTGTTGTTTACTTATTATAATATAATTTGCTAATAGAAAGATATAAAGGACTTTTTTCAGTTCAATTTTCATTTTGGTATGGACAAATTTGAACAACTGGCATAAAGATTCGTGGGAATCAGCAGTAGGGCAATAATGCTAGGTATAAGGACCTATATAGGTCTCAATAACAATAATTTACTTTTTGAAATCAAATTAATTAAAATAGCTTAATTATGTTTGATGGATCGATAAACGTATGGTGTGGGTAGGTATTAATGGAATTTATTAAGGATATTAGGTAATAATAAGGTTGAAAGGAAGGTAGGTACTAAAATTAAGATACACACTTCAACTACTGTTAAGCGAGTGGTTATAGAGACAATATTAAAAGTTAACACAGTGGTTTTTGAAATTTTTGCATTCAGTAGTAATCGAATAGTTTTTTTTTATTTGTTAGTTGTTTTTGTGTGTTTCTCATAGGCTCCTTATTTATTCTGTGTGCTTTTATGATGATGAAATGCTTTAAAATAACGTAAGTATGTATGTAGGTTGTCACCTTCTTTTATTTGACTAATGGCTAGGGCTTAGCCGAGCAATATCAAATAAAATTTTGGGGAAAATTTTGTATGAAATCAAAAAAACACTATTAATAACGTTTTTTGGAAAAAATGTTGTAAGCCATCTTATTTATTTTGCTGTTTTCTATTTTATGAATTTTTCATTTCAAAATCGTTCGACCAGTTTTTTTCAAAAAAATGTTTTTTTTTGAAAAACTTTTCGAAAACATATTTAAATTTTTTTTTGAGTATGTCAATTTAAAGAAATCTATAGTTTATACTAGGAGAAAAATTTAAAAAAAAAATCTATATATCCGTTTTCAAAATATTCAAAAAAACAAAATATTTAATAAAAAAAATATCAAAAATTAAAAAAAAATGTTTTTGAAAATTTTAATAAACAATATTATTCAAATCATAAAACACTACATATTTTGAAAATTTCATCAAAATCCGTCAATTAGTTAACGAGAAAGTCTGATTTTAAAAATCCGGTCATATGGGAGGTACCGTTATAAAACTTTTTGTGAAAAATCCATTACAACTAAAACATAGATTTTGCATCGAAAACATCATTCTGAAAGTTTTATCAAAATCGTAGGAGCTGTTTTCGAGAAAAATAAGTTTTTCATTAAAAGTTATATGGCAGGTACCGTTAGTTTTGGAGCTAGTATGCCAATTCCAAAAACGGTCGGGTAGAGCACTCTAAAAATACTATATACCAAGTTTGAATCAAATCGGCCCAACCGTTTAGGCTGTAGATATCGATACGGACAGACAGACAGACAGACAGACAGACGGACGGAATTTCCGGACCCACTTTTTTTTACTTCTCTATCATCGTAATGTCATGTTTGATTGTTAGAATTTTTTTTTAACGAATGCATAACTTGCCTGATAGTCCCTATAAATCGCAAGTAAAAAAATTGACATATTATCCAACAAGACTTAAGGTCATAGAGAAACGCCTATTCTCAATTTTAGCTTGTAGGAAAAGTTTAATTAAAAAAAAAATCTGCCCCCCTCTAGGAAATTTCCTGCGGGCGCCTACGCGCCGCTATAAAGATTTTAAGAAGAGGCAATGTTTGGATGTGCACCACTTAATATGTTTCGTAATAAGAAAGAAGATTTTTTTACCCTGGTAAATATCCTCGACGATTACACCAGCACCTTCTTTCGGATGTCCAAAACATTTAGGAAAGATTCTCTAAAAGAGAAGAAGAGAAACAGAGTGAAGTGCATAAATTATGTTTGAGGTTAAATTCGAACCAATTTTTTGTTCGCAAGTTTGTGGATCACGTTCTGAGGATGTGGATTGCGAATTAACTGTGAAAGTCGCTGTCGTGATTTTGTTGGTCGTACGGAAAAAAATAAAATGTAAAAATTTGTAATATAATGCAGTGTTTTTCTTTTTTTTAATTTGTAGAATTATTAATTTATTCATTTTCTCGATTAATAAAAGTAAAATAAAATTGGTATTTTCTTTAGAAAATGCTTAAAAGTGTTTTTTTGCGTTCGTAGTTCGCAGCTCATGTGAGAGGCACTTAGAGAGGACCGAACTAATTGAATTTTATTTTCAAAATAATCACTCGATTATTTTTACCCAAAGAACTTATCGGCTTCATTTTAATGTGCGAAATCCACCCTCTGCCCACATGATTATGGCACTGGTGGCACGATTTCGTCAACAAGGAGCTGTAGTTGATCTTCCTCGCACTGCCCGAACTGAAGTGAATGTGGAACGCATTCTTGCAAGTGTTGTGCAGAGTCCAGAAACTCAGCGCCACCTTCTTTTCCGAGGTACTGCCTCTTGCGAGGAACTGACAAAATCTTGAAAAAGTGCATCTGACGTAGCCATTCGTACTCGGCGGTAAATTGTAGGTCCCTTCCTCCATTCTTGCAGATTAACAACACACACACAGGAATGGTTGAGAGTATAAGTCACCAGGCCTAGGCTCCTTAAGGTGATGTCGCGTCAATAAATTTATTTATTTTTTTTTCTTTGGCTAAAGGAGAACATTCGTGCTGCAATACAGGCGCTGAGCCCAGATGTCCTACGAAGTGGAAAACGCTCTAGAAAGAGCCCGTCTCTGTGAGCGTGAATCTGGGGTTCATTTGAGGGACATTATATTCCATAAGTAGCCCAAAAAGGAGACACCGAGTAAAAATCTTTTGAAACGTCTAAAGATGTAGCAACTCTCAAAGTGTAGCGGTAACTCAGAAGATGGTCAATGATGCTGATGTTGTTGGCACAACCGTCGTCCTTTGTATAAGTCTGTTGACTCGGGTCAAATTGATAGTGGGCTTCGATTTTTTTGGCGAGTATGGAGTGCATAGACAGAGTCCACAGTATGATAGATGAAATGATGATTGGACGAAAGTTATCCGGTTCCTTAGCATCCGATTTCTCGGGGGATAAATATAGTTTTCGCAAATTATAAAATTATGTTGTAAATCTGACTGAACTGTTCTCCAGACATGGGCCTGATCACTTGTATGTATTGTTTCTGGTGCTTCGTTCAGTTCGTCTGTGTCTCTTTGTTTTCAAGATCTATTAATTTCTTACTCTTCTATAATTCCTATTTGTGGATGGTGGTTATTTTTGGGAGGAATTCTTTAGAAGGTTTCGAAAAAAATTTGGTGGGATTATAATCCAAGTTAGGCAATTTTTTCATATGTCATGAACCGCGGTTTTCTTAGCTCATAATGATAATTTCCTCTGTTGCAATTGAACAATTGATTCGTTAGTAATATTTCATACGATCATTCCTTGGAGTGCCAAGTATACATATTGAGAGATAAGATTGATAAAATTTTGTAGATACAGATAGTTAGCACAAATGTTTCCTCAAAATTATCGGAAATGACATACTTTTGGGCACTCAGAGCCATTGAAGCAATTCGATTCATAGTTAGTAACACAAGAAATAGTCAAATTTTTAAATGACCTTGTTTTTTTAAACCGTTTAAACGTTTAAAGTGACACAAAGTTAGTATTAAATAAAATCAGCCCCAACCAGAACGCCACTCTACTCTCTCCCGCTTGACAACTTAACGCATTTGTTAAATCCCGTCTAACCATATAAACGTCACAAATTTCATTTAAAAAGCGATGTAAACAACACCACATAAAAAACGGGGCCGGCAAGGACAAAGTACAACGTACAAGCTGTCCACGCAACAGTCCTAGATTTCAGCAGTTGGGTTAAATGGTTTTCTTATTTTTTTCGCCCTCATATTTTTAGGCCGAAGGACTAAAGGGTTGAAATTGAAATCACCCGAATAAGGGTGATGAGATTTTTTTTTCAAACCCAAAAAAAAAATCCTTACGGCATTGGCTGGTAACGTCCTTAAAAAGCGGATGTTATTATTGCTAAGGGCGCGTGCCATTTCCTTTTTTTCAAAGCAAGTTAGGCATTTTCTTACTTTTTTTATTCGAATATTGTTTCCTTGATAAACAAACTTCAATCAATCAGGAAGTATTCAATATTCAACAATCAAACAGACCGAAAGGCAGGATTCTGAAAAATAGGTTTTTTTTGGTTGACAAAAGTCGGACTGACTGACCAGAAAGGATTATTCCCAACCCCACCGAACGGAGGTTATACAAAGCCATTTCAATAAATAAGAACTAATGCCACTGCAACATGGCGACATGTGAATCTAAATTATTGTCATCACCTTTTTGGGGGTCCTGATGGTGTTTTGGGTATCCTTTGTTTTCATTCCGGGAATGTTTTATGCTTTTATAAGGACATCATTTTATTGTAGTGTTTTTTTTTTTGTAGAGTATAAGACAGGAAGAAATGATGTTGATGTTATGATGTCATTTAAATTGCCGTCACATCTGATGCCTGAATTTATTATGGAGCAGCAGGATTGACAATTCTCTGGAAGTGGCAGGGGCTGAGGAAGTAGAGCGAATTGATTTTGTTCCACAGCATGTTCCTACCTAATCCTCTGTTGAGTTGTTAATAGTTGTTTTAACAAGGTGCTTAGGGCATGTTAACAATATTATATTTTATGGGGGGGGTGGAGGATGTTGTTAAGTCCATCACCGGAAAGACGGCTATATGATGGATTCAGGGCATAGGAATTATGTATTTCTTTGGGGATATTAAAAAGTTAGGTCGAAGAATGTTCAATGTAGATATGGGCGTTCATTTAATAAGAACATTTTATATACGAAAAATAAAATTGTTAACATTGCGTTTTTAATTAATTGAAAGCCTTTTTGACAATTCAATCAAACCGTTCTAATATTTTTCTATTTTCCGAATATAACGGAAATATGAGCAATGTTAATGACACAGTTGAAATTGGAAAATGCCTTTAAATAGAAGGAATTCAATGGAAACCTTCAGCACAACCAAAATATTAAGGCTAGGGAACTAACTGTTATTAATTTGTGATTGAACAGGAGTACTTAACGGAAGACAAAAACTTATGTGGCGTCAGCAAGTGGAAGGGGCCTCCATCAATTTATTGTGCAAAACAGGCAGCAGCTAGGGACCGAGCTAGCTGGAGAAGCTCAATGGTTGAGGGCCAGGTCCTTCCCGGACTATAGCGACACTTAGGGTGGATGAGGTAGGATTAAAGTTTTCTTGGTCGACACTTCGAAGTATCGGTTGACATGTCCATGATACACTTCATATATAAAATTGACTTGGCAAAGAGTGAGGTTAATTCCTCTGGCAAAACACAAGAGTTGAGGTCTTTATTTAAGCAACACGAGTCGACATGGAGTAAGAATTTGATAAGATGATCTCCCAAATTACCAGACACATAAATGATCATGATTTCGTCATGCAGATGATATTTCCTTGATTTTGCAGACGCAGACTAGGGGTTTCTTTCTGGCGGGTTTTTAAACGTGATAGGCGTTTTTTTTAGGATTTTGGCTACACTATTTTTTATGTTATCGTTATTTTTACAAACAATGCTCTAGCCAGCTGCATTCCTCCCCTGAAACGATTCAACCGTAATACTCGAACTGCTAGGAATGCCCATCATTTTACCCTTGAACCTAACTTCGGACGTACTGTTAAGTATAGAGATTCTTTCTTTAGTCGTACCACACGAATGTGGAATGCTCTGTTTTTCCCTCCCATTTTGATATGCAGAACTTTAAAACTAATGTGCATCGGTATCTCCTCTTTTATTGCTCCTCATTTCCCTAATGCTCGTGCGGTGTTTAAACATTTTAAGGGTACACACAAATCCCTTTCGAGCGTGTAAATAAAAAAAAAAACTTGTAATTGTGATTAAACACAGCGATGGCGTTAGGAGAATAAAGCCTTCCACATTCGTGTGGTACGGCTAAAGAAATAATCCCTGTATTAGACTGTACGCTCGTTGTTGCTCAAGGTTAAAATTATAGCATTCTTAGCATGGTGGAATACAGATGTCTATATTTATAGAAATAGCGAAAAAATAGCGAGAGGCAAGAAACATTACGACGGCGCTCAAGATATGTAAATGTTTCTGTTTTTGTTTGGTAACTTATCATTTTTAAAGCTCTTTTTGGAATTCTTTCCAAGAAACTCAATTGTGTCGCATCTGCCCAAACGAGTCAATTATACTCAAGTTTTAGCCGAATATACGCTTAATAGACTTTAGTCAAATCAGAACCACAAAAGGTGATACATATTCCGAGAATTGAGAGATAATCGGTGTTAGATTTAAGTGGCATTAATGGATAGTGGCATTTTAGCATTTTTAGCATTTTTAATTTTTGCTTTCTCGGTAACGGATTTCTGTCAAAATTTATATCCAGGAAGATCTAAGTACCCCCATTAATTCTGGAAAAAAAGTTATTCAAAATGTTGATATATTTTGAATAACTTTTTTTCTAATTAGAATTAACAGCAAAGGGTGTTTTTCATTTTTGCTCTAGGTCGAAAAATAACGGTAAATGCCATAGAATTTTTAACGAAAAGTTTGATTTTCTCGAAAACGGTTTTAACGAATTTTGATAATACTCAGGGTGCTATTATTTTACAACAATATCTAAAACTACTATCCCGATTTCAATAAAATTTTGCACACAGGAAGTCATTTATAATTTAACTAATATTGGATTTCAAAATTTTCAAAAACTTTTTTTTCGACTTTTTTTTAAATTTTGTAAAAAAAATTGTTTTTTTTTTTTTGAAAAAAGTGGTCGAACAATTTTGAAATGAAAATTTCATAAAATAGAAAACAGCAAAAGAAATCAGATGGATATTGATATGTTTGTCTCTTTGTCGTGACGCATTTTCGTTTCATCGAGCTTCAAATCACACCGATTCTAAAGAAGTTGCACGTCAAAAAAAACATTAAAATTAAAACTTTTACAAAAAAACGCCTGCATTTAAAAAGGATTAACACATAGGAACAAGTATTAATTTGTTAAATTTAGTCGTGTTCAGTTAAAAAATGTGGCTACAATTTTAAATTACGTTACATAACCACACTTGTTGTCATGGTTGTTTAATTTGTTTAAAATTTAGGAAATTTTAGACAAGGGCCTGTATCTAAAGACCTTTTTTACCTAAAGTTGGTTCAAATTCTAAGATGAACACTGTTTAAAATTTTACGCCAATGACTTTAGTCGTGTTTTTTTTTAGATCGTTATACATATAGACAGACAGACAGAATTTTGACCCTAACTCAAATATATTTCTCTATCCATGTTTGACTGTTACCTCAATTTTCTTAATTTGCGCGAATGCATAATTTTCAAGAATTTGTATGAAGAAAGTCAGTGTACTTTTGTAAATGTGGAATGTGCATTATGTTTTGGCTCAAGATGGTGGGCTTAATACCGTAGTTACCTCCCATTGGACTGTTCTTTTTCTTCGACTTTCTCGAGAATTGATGAACCCATTGCAATCAAAATTGATGTTCAGAAAGTTGTAACTGGGTAAAGGAATGTTTTCGAATAACGTTAATTTTTTGTATATTTAATATTTTTTTTTTTTTTTAATCAATATTTTGAAAACGGGTAGTTGAATTTTGTTTTTAAATGTAAATTGTTTTTGTGCTTAAGTTTGAATTCTTAATTTTTTTTTTGTTATTTAAAAATAATGTATACTTATTGACATTTCTTAAGGAAATCAAATGGAGTTTAAGGTTTTTCAGCTGAAAACAAATTTACTAACTTCTTTCGAACAATCAGAACTAACAAAAAATATAAATTTTGTTTTAGCTTCAAAAAATTGTTCATTACCGTTTAAATGTTTCGTATCTTATTTCTCTTCATAAAATTGCCCCATCTGAAGTTGTTTAGGACGTTAACACCTATAAACTTCAATATTATACTAGCTAATCAAACAAGCTTTTTACTCACATCCCCTTATACCAGCACATTTTAGGCCTACAGCAAATAATCAATTACCCTTAAAATGTGAAAATGATTAGCACCCACTTCAAATACCCCTTAGGCTAAAAAAGAAAAGTTCATCCCTTAAAAAAAAAAAAAAAAAAACTACACCAACAACCGAACAAACCCGAACGAATAACTTCCAGCAAATAGATACCCAGATTAAAATGAAGAACTGTATCCCCCATTCCATTGGCAGAGGCTTGGGGCAAATTTATATTTATTTACACAACATCAAGCCCCTATTTTGTATAAGAAACTCCACCAATGACCGAGATTTATCTACTTATTTTCCAAACATCCATTTATCATCCTTAGGTATGTAAGAAGGAAAAATCCGATTCCCAAAGAATACCCGGATTCACACCATTTTGAATTTGAAGAGCTCCATATTGGGTTTTTTTTTGTCGTCGACTATCTCTAGGACTAACCCTTTTATAAAGAGGCTGCTCCTGCTTGCACATCAGGCGTGTGTTATGACACAAGAGCGATTTTCTTCTTCTTTTTGAAATCATACACCCAACCGGGTCAAGTGTTTTGATTGGAAAAAGTGAAAGTTGAGATTAGGTTGACATCATAGAGAGGACCAAGGACCTTACAGCTATGGAGGGTTTCAGGGCTGGAAAATCATAAAATAAATAAGCCTTCTTGGGTAATCTGCTGTTTAATAAATACCCTTGACTTTTTTTGACATTTCACACGATGAACGCGGGTTGATTGGAGACGAATCAAACGAATATGCTGTGCCTGTGAAATCAAAATTCCTTTGTTTGATTTGTTTTTAATTAAATTAATTTTATCGGTTTGATTCGATCATTTTTTGATTCTATTGACACCAAACAAAAGAACAAAGTGAAAATCACCACCGGAAGTGCGAAGACATTTTTGTTTTTTTTTTTTTAAATAAATAGAAAATAAAAGATGTCCTTCCACCACCCTGCCAGCCACCATCAAAGGAACAAATTTACTTACTCAGGCATTGTTTAATGTACGAGTGTATGTATGCGCCTTTGATTAGTGTCTAACGAACCGTTATCATAGTGGATGTCAGTTTAACAAAAGGTGGGCAGTTCGGCAGAATGTCGGGGTGGGGATTTAAACTTTTTTTTTAAGAAACAAGAAGTCTGTCAAAGCAGAAGCGGGGGTTTAAAATGATTAAAGGTTCTAATTCCCTTGTACGTGGGCTGTGCGATTCTTGAGTCCTTGTGTAAACTTTGTTCCTTCAAAACTTCACATATGCCTGGAGGAGATGGGGCATTCTCTTCTCACCATATGTGCGTGCTCTGTGCGTGTAAGAGTATGATGGTTTTTACAGCGAAGACCCTTCCGTGATACGGAAGTAGAGATAACGCTTTAGAATGTTCTTAGTTCTTATCAACTGGATTCCATTCGCCTGGCAATTCAAATAATGGCAGGAAGATTGGTTTTTGTTAATGAAATGGGAAGAAGCTGTGCTTGTATTAGAATTTGATTTGGAAAATTGAACTGAAGGGTGTGGCTATAAAGATCAAATCAGGGGGTGAATGGATTAGTTTGACTGAAGATTGGCATTCTATTAGAAGAAAAGTTGAAGTATCTCTAACCAAATTTCGTTAAAAGCCATTTTTTGTTTTATTTTAAAGTTAGTGACAGTTGTTTTTGGGTTTTCAGAAGTCTCATTTTTTTTGTGGATAATTAAGGGTAGCTGTCCCAAGTCAATCTACGGTTATATGTATTTCCACTAAATTCAGTAGCCGTGTTTTTTTTGGGAAAGCTATGGGCAGTGAAGTTGGATTTCCCAAAAAAAAAACGTATCGGCAACCACCTGTTATTTTATGTCAAAATTAACATCTCGGCTACTTAAGACATTAGGGTTTGTTCGTAGAATTAGGTATTTGCCATAAACGTTTATGCTAGGCGCGCATGAACGATTTTTCACACGGCCGATTGCAAAAACGGTGGGCTACGTCTACAGGGTTACTGGCTGAACACAATGGTGAAGTATGAAGCGCTTTCAAAGTTAAATATACGCGAACTCTATAAGGCGAACACAATGAGAAGTTGAAGCTGAAGTTTGAAATTTAGCTGAAGCGCAAGTTCACTCAACTTCTACTTGCGCTTTACGCTTCAGCTTCATCTTTGACATTTCACAGGAACAAAATAGGCTAGTTCAATGTTTCTGAATGAGATCTCTTTTTTCTCAGATTCATTGAATATGACTGAGAAAATTCGTGATCACTCCGAAATCTCAAGAAACTTGAACTAGCTTAATCAAACGAAAACAAAATGTGTGAGGGAAACACGGAATTATTTATAGAACTGGTTAAAAAAGAGATATTTTATGGAATTTAACCAACCCCAACTATAAAATATATTGAAGAGAAGGAGCAAGTGTGGAGTAATTTCGATAGCATTTTATATTCTTGGCAGCAAAATAATTGGCATTCCGTACTTCATCATTGTGTTCGAGTCGGCTACGGAACTAAGCTTCAATTTTGACGTGCTTCATTTTTGCGCTTCAAACTTCAGCTTCAGCTTCACCATTGTGTTCGGCCAGTTATATGCATACGCTCGCATGGCCAAGTGCCTAAACGGCCTTGTGTATGGATGATGAAATGGCAATTCGCAATTGTGCTTGGTGGTTGGGATTTGTTACCAAAATTCATTTTAATAAAACAACTTTGTACGTTCAAAGCTGCAAAATTGCAAACAGTAAATAGTAGATAATATATAAAATATTTTTTTAAAACGTACTCCTCATTTTATATAAATAATTTCAAGATTGCTTAAAGAACGCCAGCAGAATTTTTTCTATTTGGAAATTACAAATACAAAATACAAAAATCATACTTGTTCGATAGAGAGGGAGGAATCTTCAAGATTCTAGGAAATTCAAGTCATGAAGATTACAGATTACAGTAAAGACAACCATGTTCATCTACATTATAACAGTTTCCCTGCACAATTGTTTGATTCAGTCTTGACTCGAAATTCAGTTTTTTCTATCAATATGGAACATCTAATATCTAAAATATTGTGATGTGGCAACAAAATGATTAGATATTCGGAGGTAACATTTTGTTTGTAAATTAACATCTGAAGGGATATTAAAATAAAACTGACTGTGTCGCGAAAATTGTGTTTCGGTTACATAAAATGGGTCGCAAATTAGAACAATTGACAACAGCTGAGTTGAAAGAAGAATTAAGAAAAAGAAATCTTCAGACTTCGGGGCTGAAAAAGGAACTATGTTGCTCCGACTTCAGAATGCTATTACTCAGGATGGTGGAGACCCCGATACCATGTTGTTCGATGTTGAAGAACAAGGGAAAGAAAGCAGAGTAAGTACAGACGATGAAATGCCTGCTTTCATGAAGTTGCTTCTGTCGAAATTCGAAGAACAAAAGAACGTTCTCGAAAATAAATTCGACGAACAAAAGAATGAGCAGACGAATTCGTTGGAAATTCTCTAGCAGGAACTAGGTGATAAAATCAATACACAGAACGTTCTGCTCGACAAAATACTTCAAACAATAGATGAGAAATTTGAAGCCAAAATAGAAAACTTGGAAGAAAAGTTCGTAAAGCAAGCAGAAAGTGTAGAGCAACAGTACGAACATCTGGCTAAGAAATTTGATTCTTTGAAGAAGCAGAAGGTTCGGGAATATTCGAGCGAAGGTCCACGACGAAAAGAAATGCAGCCCCCAGTCTTCGATGGTTAAACATCATGGCCAATTCATAAGAGGCAGTTCGAAGCTGCCGCATTGAGGAACAACTGGGACAATGAAGACAAGACAATTGCTCTTACGCTTGCGCTCAGAGGAACAGCTGCCGAATTGCTGCAGACCATTCCTGAAGACAACCATCAGGATTATGATGCCATTGTCAAGGCAATCGAAATGAGGTTTGGCGACGACCACATGCAGTAAGTTTACCGAGTCCAGTGCTGAATGTTTAGATTGATTTTTTGTAAACAGGCTGTCTTATGGGCATAACACCTAAGAGAGACATCTCCGACAGAAGTCCTACTTTAAAGTGTGATGTGGCAACAAGTTTAGATATTCGGAGGATACATTTTGTAAACTAACGACATCTGTTGGATTCATTGTGTACAACAACAAACATTTATTGTGTACAACAAGTATGCCCCTAAAAGTATGCTACATATTTGCAATATGTTTTAACTGAGTACTAAATCGAACTTGAAGTACTAATTCGAGACTCGAATTAGTACCGAAAGCTTAGATTGTGCCAGAACCAGACAGAAGCTTTCAGAAGCTTGTAAACTTGTATAAATACAAGAGTAGATTGCATTGAAAGTTCAGTTTATTTTCGAAAGTGAAATTGTTAACAACTGCAAGCGTTAGTAAAAAGTGATTGAATTGAGATTAAATAAAAAGTGTTGAATTATAAAAACGAATTTGAATTGTGAATAAGTGGAATAAGTTTAACTTGGTGTTATTTAAACTGAAAGACGTTGTGTTTCATTAAATAAATAGATTTGTTGTATTATTTTGGAATTTTGATTGAGTTTTATATGTCGAACCCCAGGCTAAAACTTCACATTGGTGTCAGAAAATGGGAATAAAACTCAGTAAAGTGCTAGAAAATTCCATAGTGACATTTTCTAAAACAGTTTCGGTGACTCATATAATTGCGAAAGTGGAATTTTCCAGAAACTATTGAACTGATTGTGCTTTAAAACTGTGAATAGCGAATATTTTTGTTAAAAATAGTGTGTAAAAAAGATTTTCTAGAAGAGACATCCAAATAAAACTGACTGTGTTGCGAAATTGTGTTTCGGTTATATAAAATACGTCGCAAATTAGAACAATTGACAACAGCTGGGTTGAAAGAAGAATTAGGAAAACGAAATCTTCAGACTTCGGGGCTGAAAAAGGAACTATTACTCCGACTTCAGAATGCTATCACTCAGGATGGGGGAGACCCCGATACCATGTTGTTCGATGTAGAAGAACAAGGGAAAGAAAGCAGAGTAAGTACAGACGATGAAATGCCTGCTTTCATGAAGTTGCTTCTGTCGAAAATCTATGCTCTGGAAAGTTCCTCGAAAGCACAAAAGAATTCGTCAGAAATGCTGCAGAAGCAACTAAGCGAACAGAA
This sequence comes from Platycheirus rosarum, assembly GCA_963971375.1. Classification (NCBI taxonomy): domain Eukaryota; kingdom Metazoa; phylum Arthropoda; class Insecta; order Diptera; family Syrphidae; genus Platycheirus; species Platycheirus rosarum. The sequence continues at coordinate 30,704,152 of OZ020507.1, forward strand.
GAACTTTCTCGAAAAACAGCAGAACGTTCTCGAAAGCAAATGTGATGGTCTCGAAAACAAACTTGATGCTCAGAATGTTCTCTTCGACAAAAGACTTTAAACAATCGATCAGAAATTCGAAGCCAAAATAGAAAACTTGGAAGAAAAGTTCGGAAGTGTAGAGCAACAGTACAAACATCTGGCTAAGGAATTTGATTCTTTGAAGAAGCAGAATGTTCGGGAATATTCGAGCGACGGTCCACGAAGAAAGGAAATGCAGCCCCCTGTCTTCTATGTTCAAACATCATGGTCAATTCATAAGAGGCAGTTCGAAGCTGCCGCATTGAAGAACAACTGGGACAGCGAAGACAAATCAATTACTCTTACGCTTGCGCTCAGCGGAACAGCTGCCGAATTGCTACAGACTATTTCTGAAGACAAACAGCATGATTATGATGCCATGGTCAAGGCAATCGAGATGAGGTTTGGCGACGACCACATGCAGCAAGTTTACGAATCCAGTTGCGCCGAAGGGTCCAGACAAGAAGTGAAACGCTACAACAATTGCAAGCTGAAATTGAGTGCTTGACGAATTTGTCTTATCCCAATACCAGCAGGGAAATCATAAACGAACTGGCAACCGATGCGTTCACTAATGCCATTGCAGATGGAAAACTACAAATGGCTGTGAGAATGGCAGGTAAGAAAACGCTCGCTGAGGCTTTAGCATTTGCCCTGACAATGGAAGCAGCAGACCAAGCTTCGCAAGGTAGCCATCGCGTCAGGGAAATGGCTAGGACACCTACAGCGACAATGCAGATCTCCACCTAGACAGGTAAGCTGCCCACATTGCGTAAGGAGGAGGCAGAATGACGAAGCATCTGGCAGGAATAACACTCACACTACTGGACAAGCTTCTGATCAATAGCAGGCGGGAAACGCAAGTGTGAAGGTATCGAACCGTTGAGATCCCTATGGTATACGGAAACGAGAACGCTGTGAATGTTCGGGCGGTTATAAGCAGAGATGAAGTCCTACCACCTTCTTCAGAGACAGTTCTTGGACAGCGTTTGGAGGGTGATCCTGGGAACCACCGATTCTATTTCGTTGAAGCAGATGATAAAGAAGACTTTCCAAGCTATATCGTTGGAAAAATTTTAGTAGAACCAAAGAAAAACATGGTTTCGGTAAAGCTGATGAATCCGAACAAACACTCCATCAAGCTCAGACAAGGAGAGGTGATTTGAAGATGCGTACCCATTGCAGCCATATCGGCAACATCTGGGAGTGATTCTGCCAGTCCTGTTTCTGCAACGAAATTGGCAAAAGTATGTAAAGCTATCCTCGGAAACTGTGAGCTAAATCAGGAGCAGAAAACCATGGCCAAAAATCTCATTGGCGAGTTTGCTGATATATTTGCATCGCAGGATGGAGACTATGTTCGAACACACCTAGTACAGCACCGAATAGACACCGGCGATATCAGACCGATCCGACAACCTGCTAGAAGACTTCCATTGGCAAAACAGGCGGAAGTCGATGAGATGATATCAACCATGGAAAAAGACGGTCCGTGGGCATCTCCCGTTGTACTAGTGAAAAAGAAGACGGCAGCACTCGATTCTGCGTTGATTACCGGAGGCTCAACGATGTCACCAAGAAGGACAGCTACCCCTTGCCTCGAATAGATGAGACCTTGGAAACCCTTTCTGGAGCGAAATGGTTTTCCACCCTCGATCTGAAAAGTGGCTACTGGCAGGTACAGATCCACCCATAAAACAAAGAAAAGACCGCTTTCACAACGTGAAATGAACTATGACAGTTTACTGTTATGCCATTTGGCTTTTGTAACGCTCCAGCCATCTTTGAGCGTTTAATGGAACGTGTGTTACAGGGTCTGACATGGAAAACCTGCCTGGTATACTTGGATGACGTCATCGTTGTGGGAAAGACGTTCGCTGAACATCGCGACACCTTGAGGGAGGTGTTTACACGACTTCGAATTGCACATTTGAAATGAAATCCAAAGAAATGTGATCTGTTCAAAGCTGAGGTGAAATATTTGGGACATGTGATATCATCAAATGGAGTAAACACTGACCCGGAGAAAATCGAAACCGTGAGAAATTGGCCAGTTCCCGAAGATAAACACCAGCTGATGAGCTTTCTAGGTCTCGCCACTTATCACAGGAGGTTCGTCAAAGATTTTGCCGGAATCGCAGTGTCTGCACCAGCTAACTGAGAAGGGTAGACTATATAAATGGTCAGGTGAGTGCGAAAGAAGCTTTCAACATCTAAAACAGCGACTTTGTGAGGCACCAATACTAGCTTACCCCACCCCTGGCAAGACATTTATTGTGGACGTGGGTGTTGGAGCAGTTCTGTCGCAGATACACGATGGGCAGGAGAAAGTGGTAGCCTATTTCAGCAAAGTTCTGTCGCGACCAGAGAGAAACTACTGTGTAACCAGACGGGAACTCCTAGCTCTGATACTGGCGACAAAACATTTTCATAAATATCTGCGCACCGATCACGCCGCTTTAAAATGGTTGCTACAGTTCAAAGATCCTAAGGGGCAAGTAGCAAGATGGATCGAACGATTGCAGACTTACGACTTCGAAGTACAGCATCGCAAAAGAAGACTGCACTGCAATGCGGACGCGCTTTCCCGCAGACCATGTGAACCCAGTTGCAAACATTGTGCGCGAAAAGAGAAAAAGGACGAAGGTATTTCTGTCCAGAGAATAAGAGCTGAACCTGTAGAGGGTTGGAGTTCCGAAGAACTTCGTAATGCACAAAAAGAAGACCCTGACATCGAGCAAAACCTTGCATGGATGGAATCTATGGAGAAACCAAACGCAAGAGACATTTCCGACAGAAGTCCTACTTTAAAGGCATACTGGGCGCAGTGGGACTCTCTCCATGTGCAAGATGGTGTTTTGCGGAGAAAATGGGAAATGCCAGATGGAAGATCCTTTAAGATGCAGCTTGTGGTTCCACGATCGAAAGTAGAGGAGATCCTACGAGAAATGCATGACGGTGGGCACTTGGGAATCAACAAAACACTGGAAAAGTTACGGGAACGCTTTTATTGGCTAAGCCCAAGAAACGATGTAGAGAGCTGGTCGAAAGTGTACAACATGCGCGGCTAGCAAGGGACCCAAAGTCAAAACACGAGGTAAAATGCACCAGTACAACGTGAGCGCCCCGTTTGAAAGAATCGCTGTTGACATCACAGGCCCGTTCCCGGAAACTGAAAACGGTAGCCGTTACATCCTTGTTGTCATGGACTACTTCAGCAAGTGGCCGGAGGCTTTTGCGATACCCAATCAAGAAGCTAAGACCGTTGTCGAGCAGATAGTGCACCACTGGGTGTGCAGGTTCGGGGTGCCTATGGAATTGCATTCCGACCAAGGGCGAAACTTCGAGTCGAAGGTATTCCAGGAAGTATGCGCATCACTCGGGTTAAAGAAAACAAGGACAACACCTCTTCATCCACAGTCTGATGGAATGGTAGAACGATTTAACAAGACCTTCCTTTATTTCTTATGGCCTACCGGAATGCGGTTCATAGTACAACTGGATACACTCCATCCGAAATTCTATTTAGACGAACTGCCCGGCTTCCAAGTGAGCTAAAATTCGGATTTCCTATTGAAGACCCAAAATGTAAAGAGGACTACGTGTTGGATCTTAGTGCGAGTGATCGCATGAAGACCAGATACGATGCGAGAGCAACAGCACCTGAATTCAACGAGGGAGATCTGGTATGGCTTTACAACCCACATCGCATAAAGGGAAAATCGCCCAAGCTTCAGCAGGACTGAGAAGATCCCTACCAAGTAGTTACGCGCATTAACGATGTCATTTTTCAAATCCAATGAGGATCAAGAGCAAAAATGAAAAGTGTCCATGTGGATCGCCTGCATCGTTACCACGGAAATAACGATGACGTGCTTGTTCAAGACGAACAAAACTAAGAGGGGGACAATGTGATGTGGCTACAAAATGATTAGATATTCGGAGAATACATTTTTGTAAATTAACGACATCTGTGGAATTTATCGTGTACCACTACCAACATTAATTGTGTACAATAACCATGCCCCTAAAAATATGCTACATATTTGTAATATGTTTTGACTGAGTACTAAATCGAACTCGAAGTACTATTTCGAGACTTGAATTAGTACCGAAAGCTTATAGCGAGTTTCATTCAAGAAAAGATTTGCTCTTTCTGTCAAAAGATTTGATCTTTTTCAGTTTTGAGAGTTTCATTGCAAGAAAAAGAGCAAATCTAGATCAAATCTCAACACAAAAGATTTGATCTCTGATGGGGTGGCAGATTTGATCTGAATGCACACATACATGTAAATAGTCTTTTCGGTCAGACGTCAAATGGAAAATGTTTTGTAATTTGTTGTTCGTTGTTAACATGTGTCAGCCTGTGTTAAGCAATAAAATCAACAAATAGCAATAAAAGAAACAAAATAGTAATAAAAGATGTTTTTGAAGTCAGAAAATACCAAAATGGCATTTTGAGTGAATCAACAGCTGTGCATAGATATTTTTGTGTGTCGTCAAAATACTGTGTGTGCTCGTCAGATAATCACCAATACTAAGATTAAATCGTAAAACAAGTTTCATTGAAAAGAGCAAATCTGAATTTTGAGATCAAATCTTTAAAATTGAAAGTCAAGTTTATTTTCAAAAGTGGAATTGTTAACAACTGACGTATTTGAATTGTGAATAAGTGAAATAAGTTAAATTTGGTGTTATTTAAACTGAAAGACGTTGTGTTTCATAAAATAAAGAGACTTGTTTTATTATTTTGGAATTTCGATTGAGTTTTATTTGCCGAACCCCAGGCCTAAACTTCACAGTATATTCAATGGCTTTACTTACTTACTTAGAGGGCGCTACAGTTCAAGACGAACCTGTGCCTCAATTTATTGAGCTTTTATTGGTTTTTCATTTGACGTTTCTGTCATATGCAGTTGGGTTACTAAACTTACTACAAAAGCGTTCCTTTACTTTTTCGTAGTTCTTGCTTTATGTGGGAGAATTCATCCCCACTCCTCCAAATTTGAGAATTTCCCTGAAATTACGTAAAAAAGTAAAGTAACACACATTTTATAAAAGATCTCTTGTGTAACTTCTAATCTATTCAACTGTTTTTTTTTTTAATAAGACAAAAATGTGAGAATACAATTTGATCGTTGCCGATTGCAATATCACTTGAGAAGTTCCTAAAAATCACTTAATTTTCAAATGCCTTGCACATCACTAATAGATTCCATACCCATATGGTTCTAACATAAACTAGAACCGATTCGAATGATGTTTATGTCCTCGCTACTCAACGTTCGTTAAAATTACCATTTTTGACAACAGCTGTCACTCACAATCCCTGCTGTCAGTCACACGTGTAGTTGATTGCTCCGATGTTTTGTTTTCATTTAAAATTTTCTACATCGTTTTCGTAAATTTATCAATTAAAAATGGTAATTTTCTTGTAATTATATTTAATTTACATTTTTAAATTAATTTCAAACATTCTTCCATCACAGGGCAAGCAAAAGAAAACCAAAAAAATCCAAAAACAACGAAATGCCCAGCTAAAACGCTTAATGAAACCCACCGATAATCGCATCAAAGAAGAACTCCGCAAAAAACGCAAAGTTCCCGTCGATCCATTAAAACCAAAAATCAATGAAGCTCCACAAACAAGTTCGGCACTCTTCTTCCAATATAATACACAACTAGGACCACCTTATCACATAATTCTCGATACGAATTTCATTAATTTCAGCATAAAGAACAAACTGGACATAATTCAAGGTATGATGGATTGTTTGTATGCCAAGTGTATACCATATATCTCGGACTGTGTGCGAGCTGAGTTGGAAAAACTCGGAGCTAAATACAAACTCGCGCTAAGAATTATTTCTGACCCACGATTCGAGAGAATTCCATGTTTGCACAAAGGTACCTATGCTGATGACTGCATTGTGAACCGAGTCATTCAGCACAAATGCTACATTGTGGCGACCAATGACAAGGATTTGAAGAATCGAGTGCGTAAGATTCCCGGAGTTCCTATTATGTATGTCGCTGGACACAAGTACACAATCGAAAGGATGCCAGAAGCATACGGTATAAGGACATGAATTTAGTTTGTAATGGAATGTGGAATAGTTGAAATAAATATTATTTTATATTTAAGAATATAAATTTTATAAAATATTAAAAAAAAAAAACTACAGAGGAAGAAAACTTTTTTATTTCAAAGAAACCTGGACGGAATTACTATTTTGCAGTTTTCTTGATTTGAAGCACGAAGAAAGACTGGCATCATATGTCCCATAAATACATCACAAAGTGCAGCAATTATAGGGGTATAACATTGTTGAGTACCTACGTCCTACATCCTATAAGATATTCTCCTCTAACCAGCAAGAACGGATACGACAAGGGGATGGTCTGTCTCGGATCCTCTTCGACCAGCCGTTAGAGAAAGCAATCCGTGACTGCAACGCCAACAAGAGGGACTATCGTCATCAAGTCCAACCAGATATTGGCTTAAGCAGACGACATCGACATCATCGGCAGAAGCCCACAATCTGTACAAGACTCCTTTATTCAGATCGAACAGGTGGCACAAAAGCTGGGGCTGCATATTAACGAAGGGAAGACCAAGTACATGTGGCTACGTCTGCGAGAAGTGTTGGTCTAACAATCAGGGTAGTGGAGCATGAATTTGAAGTAGTCCTTAAACTACCTTCGGTCAAAAATAGCAGCCGATAATAATATGGAGGAAGAAAACACAGACGGCTTCTAAAAACCCACAGAATTTACTATAGAAGGGCAACCAGTTCGGAGTCTTTTGCAGTTATTTTATTGGTAGAAGCAACGTGACAGATCTTGCTAACATTGGAAGGTTACCGCAAACCAGGATGCCCGAAGCCTTGGTTTGAGAAACTCAATGGCCTCGGTCAGCAAACGAGATGTATGGAAAGATCTTGTTGAATGAGGCCCGGTCAGGATCCATTGATGATGAAGGTATATGTCGAGGGTATGCTGGTTGGACTAAAAGCCGGAGTAGATCTGTGCCTCAATCAACAACTTTTTTTTTAAGGAAGCTCGGTTCCCAGCTAGGTGCCTTTAGTTTTTCAAGCAAAGTTGGTTGAGGTTCTCTTCTTTTTGAGTGCAATTATGAGGCAACGGTTATTCTATAGTATAGGGCCCAATCCCTATCCGGATTTTTCTATCCGTAGCTTTGACATTCGCTCGATATAACACAATCATCTGAGAAGTGGGGTTTGCTATTTTGTCGCTTTCCAGCTTTTTTTTAGCTCCCTCTCAACTATTGCCTACAGGCCCAGGTTCACTCCGGACTGTAGCGCCACCTAAGGTAAAGTAACTCTTGCCTATTGTGCTGATTCCTCCTCGATTGTTCTACGCCATATGCTTCTCGGCGGCACAACTCTTCCTACTTGTTTAAGCGGATTTCACCGCATTGCTTGATTTGCAAAACAGTCGTTGTTTTTTCTAAGCGTATGTCCAATCCAATGCCACTTTCACCGCCGTATAATAGAGTCTGTGGGTTCTTGACCCGTTGTTCTGAGGTAATCTTTGTTGAATATTCGATTTGGCTTAGGATGATTCGTATAGACATCTGTTAACGAACGTTTGCAGCTTCCTCGTGACAGTGGATGTATCTTTCCAAGTTCTGCATCCATATAGGAGTACGAATTCTACGTTGGAGCCAAACAGTCGTAGCTGGTTCCTTAAGCTCAGAGGGTTTTTCCTCCATATATTTTTCAACATACCGTAAGCAGCCTTTGCTTTACCTATACGGCTGTTGATTTCTAGTTCAGTTCTGCCTTCGGTAGAGATGATACCTACAAGGTATTGAAAGCTCTGTATTTTTTTCTATTTATTATTTATTACTCTGTCCAGAGACTCATCAGTGATCACCTTTGTTTTGCCAGTATTGATTTTGAACCCCACGATTTTAGCTTCTCTCTCCACCATTGTTGTCATTTGATGGAGATCTTTGATCCAGAGCAAGTAAGCATACGTCTTCCATATAATTAAGATGTTTCAGGTAGGATTTCAGAGTTTATCGAATTTCTCCGTTTCCTGTCAAGGCTGCGATTCGAACATCGTTTACCACCAACAAAAACATTACTGGGGACAATATGCAGCCCTGTCTGATTCCACTTTGGACTTTAAAGTCATCCGTCAAACTTCGAGCAGAACGTGACATTTGGAACCTTCACTTATGTTGCTTTAATTTTCCTGTCTAATTTATCCGGATTGCCTCTCCTGGTAAAAGCAAGTCAAATAAATTCCATGTTGACGGTGTCGAAACCCTTCTCAAAATATTGATATTCAACGCACTTCTCAATTATGATCCTTTAGGAGATCAATGCACGGGAATCCAGCGCGGAAACTGGCTTGTTCGGCATCGAGTGTGGCTTCTAGATGTTCTCTTATGCGGTAGACCACAATCGTTGCTATTATTTTTGCAACAGCAGGCAAAACGCAAATCCCCTCCAACTTTCGCACTTTGTTAAACCTCTTTTATTTTCTGGAGTTAGGCGATCAGACCCAAGCCGTCACTATAAGTGCATGTAGGAGTTCGCTGGATGCAGTTGTAAAAGCTCTGCAGAAAAACCGTCAGATTTTTTACACACTGAAAGAAATAGAATAGAAGAATTTTCCTTTCTAAGCAACCTTGTCCGCTGTTGATCAATGTCCATACCTCTTCACCATAAAACAGGACTTTGATTATGAGGTTCTTACGTACCTACTTACTTATGGGGCGCTATAGTTCGGGACGAACCTGGGCCTTAACCAACATGCCTCTCCAGCCAGCTCGGTCTTTGGCTAGCTGCTTCCAGTTTCGCACTCCAAGTTGGTTGAGGTCGTTCTCCACTTGAGCGCGCCACCTAAGGCGAGGTCTTCCTTGACTGCGTCTACCCTCTGGGATGGAATCGAAGATCATGCGAGCCGGAGCATTGTTGTCCATTCGCTCTACATGACCTAGCCATCTTAAAGGTGATATGCGTATTTTTTGACCAGGCCAATGTCGCTGTACAGCTCGTATAGTTCTTGGTTGAAACTTCTCCTCCAAAGCCCGTTAACGCAGATAGGGCCAAAATTCTCCGAAGAATCTTACGCTCGAAACGACTAAGGATATCTCCATTCACTTTAGATAGAGTCCATGCCTCCTATCCCATAGAAACAGCGATTGGCAAGAGTAATTCTTCGCTTTATTTCTGACGAGATGTTGTCAGATGTTATAGCGTATCTGAGGTATACAAAGTCCGCCGGTGTTGTGTGTCCCTTTATGTGGACAGCAGGTACTTCGTTTTGGCTTCATTGATTGCTAGTCCCATCTTAGCCGCTTCAGCTTCAATGCTAGCAAACGTCCAGTGACAGCTCGCCGAGTTCTGCCAATGATGTCTATGTCGTCAGCGTATGCTAACAATTGCACAGACTTGAAAAAAATTGTCCCACTACAATTGACTTGCGAGTTTCTTATAATTTGTTCAAGTATTAAGTTGAAGAAATTGCACGATAGCGCATCACCTTGTCGCGATCCTTTTTTGACGTCAAAAGCTTCTGTGAAATCAGTACAAACCTTGACGGAGCAGCAAAAGTTCTCCATCGTCATCCTGCACAGTCGGACGAGTTTTGTGGGGATGCCAAAAGCTGACATGGCTCTGTATAGCTCGTCTCTATAAATGCAATCGTACGCGGCCTTAAAATCGATAAAAAGGTGGTGGGTATCGATTTGGAATTCTTGGGTAGTTTCCAGGATCTGCCGTAGCGTGAAAATTCGATCGATTGTGGACTTTCCTGGTCTAAAACCACACTGATAGGGCCAATCAGGTTGCTGACGAAAGGTTTCAGGCGGCAGAGAGGATCTTGTAAGCGATATTCAGGAGACTTATTCCTCTATAGTTGGCGCAGTTTAGAGGTCTCCTTTCTTGAGGATCGGGCAAACGATGCTGAGGTTCCATTCATCAGGCATACTTTCTTCTGACCAAACTTTAGAGATGAGTTGGTGTATTCACTCCACCAGGTCATCTCCGGCCGCTTTAAAAATTTCGTCGGGTAGTCCGTCGGGTCCAGCAGCTTTCTTGTTTTTTAGTTTAGGTATTGCTATCCTCACTTCATTTGATGCTCTCTCTTTTTCTTTTCGAGAAGCCGGTGTTCTTCCCGTCTTTTCTGCTCGTAAAGCTCGCGAGCAGCTCTCGTCTTTCTTTGCAGCGCCGCTTTATATACCTCTTGTTTGGCTGCATGGGCCTGCCTGCATTCGTCATCGAACCAGAGGTTTCGTGGTGGTGGTCTGGTGAAACCTAGCACATCAGTCGCGGCATCTCTGATGGCTTGTTGGCAGTATTGCCACTGGTCTTCGGCACTTGATGCTGGCGGTACTGGATTTCTTGAGATTACGGGATATTCGATCCGCATAGATTCTGGCGGTTTCTTGCGATTGCAGCTTTCCGACGTCATACTTCCTCACAGTATTACTCCGTTGTTGTGGAGTTCGGGTTATTCGCATTCTTGCCTTGGCTGCAACAAGGTAGTGATCGGAATCGATGTTAGCTGCTCGGAAGGTGCGAACATCCAAGATACTGGAGGCGTGTCTTGCATCGATCGCAACGTGATCAATCTGGTTGACGGTTCTTTGATCTGGGTGTCGCCAAGTCCCTTTATGTATATTGAGATGAGGAAACCATGTGCTTGCAGTGGTGTAATAGGTTCTTACAAAGCGATACTTAATTAGACCGAGAGAAGTCCTTGCTACTCTATTGTTTTTTAACCGAAAAAACAACAATTGGCAAGAGTTATTCTTCATTTAACCTCAGCGCTGGTATTGTTCCGAGTTGATAGCTAGAGTCTAGATAGCCAAAGACCTAAACTGTCTCAAACATTTAGCTGCCTACCCTAATATTTTTTACAGACATCCACAATGCGTTTCGTCTTGATGACAACACATACTTGGTTTTGCTCTCATTGACTGTTAATCCCATCTTCGCCGCCTCCTGGACAATACTGACAATAGCGCTACATCAGACCCAATGACTTTCTTCGACCTAAGGTAAGACAAAACTAACTTAAATCCATTCGGGTTGAATGAATTAATGGTCTAATTCTTCCACATTGAAGTTTATATTCTGCCTGGCAACGGAATTCGGATTTGCTATCTTTAAATGACTTTTTTCCATGTTTTTAACGTCACGTCGACTGTAATTCCTCTATGATGTTCCGTTGGCCATCATTGTTAGCATCGCTTCGAGCATTTCAGCCTTGAAAGTATCATTTTACATTTAGAGGTTAATCTCCGTCATTTTGTCCTTGTACTTCATAAAATATTTCACTCGTCCACCATAGAAAAAAAGAAACAATTAATTGTAGTAGATTAGCAATAGTGTGTTTTGTTTTTAATTTTATTTTATGATTTGTTTTTGTTAAAATTAAAATGCAAAACGATTAATCAAAAGAAATACATGAATAGTAGTGGGTGAGAGAATAAACATTCAGAATGAACAACACGGACAAGTTTCGTTGCGAATGCATCCGGTTGGAGCGGAAAACTGCTCGTTAAAGCGACGCGTATGATTTGAAGTTAGTAGTAGAAAATATTTAATTCATTGTGTTCACCTGAAAAAAAAACAAAAATTAATTAAACCATTTTCTTCTTTTAATTTTTTTAAATTTAACTTACAATATCATCGATTTTAAGGATCGATCTGACCGTTTCTGTGGCCAGGGAAATCGCAGAAATGCTAACTAACGCTGGTTGAACCACATTCTCTGCAAAGATATCGGTGATGGCACCTTTGCGGACATTGATGCCGGCGTTCTTTTCTCCTTGAGCATGTCGGTTTCTCAATTCTGTGACTGTTGCAATTGGATTGAGACCAGCATTCTCGGCCAGAGTGGAAGGAATGACTTCGAGGGCATCAGCATAGGCACGGAAACAGTAGGCATCGACTCCTTCCACAGTTTGAGCATAGGCAGCCAATTGCAAGGCCATTTCGATTTCAGGTGCTCCTCCACCGCAGATTTGCAAGCGTTGTTTCACCAGACAACGGACAACACACAAAGCATCGTGGAGCGAACGAGCAGCTTCTTCGAGGACCAGTTTGTTTGATCCACGGCAAATGATGGAAACGGTACGTCCGGGATTCTGAATTCCGGTAATTTTAACAAATTTACTAGTTCCACTGGCTACTTCTTCGCACAGATCAGCATTTGCAAGGTTTTCGGCAACAAAGTGATCGAGTGAAGCAATGGGCCGGCAGTTGAGAGTCTTGCAGACGAACTCAATATCCGAACGTTCAATATCCTTGACAACCAAACACTTAATTTTGTCCAAGAAATGCTGAGCAAGATCAGAAACTGCGTCTCTAAAAGAAAAATATTAGCTTTAGCTGTAAATCTTATAGACAATCGCCGCCTTACCTCAAGATAGACTTCTGGACTAGCAGAACATTGCAACCGGCCTTCTTGATTTGCTTGACAATGTTCAAAATGTACGAACGCTCTTCCTTAAGCACACGATCCATTGCCGCATAGTCTGAAACAATAACGTTATGGTCCATGTCTGTCTTTGGTGGCGAAATGCAGAACTGAATGAGACCAATTTTTGCCTTCTCAATGCGTTTGGGTGCGTTGGAACCAGCCGAACGCATAGTGAACACCAAACCATCAACTAATTGGGTGTCTTCGATGGTGCCACCCAAACTACGAATAACTTTGATGTTCTTTAGATCTACGGCTCCTTTGTCAAGTTCTGTCACTTTCATTACAGCTTCAACAGCAATAGGAGCTAGTAGACTACTCTGCTGTGACACTACCTTGGAGTTCAACGAAGTTGATGCACTCTTGATGAGTGTTTCGCGGTCGGTCAACTCGATGGGTTTTGACATTTCTTTGAGGATCTCAATAGCTTTGTTGGCACAACGTTGGAACGATTCGGAAATAGCAGTTGGATGGATACCCTTGTGTAGGAGCTTTTCGCAAGCTTCTAGCAGAGCACCAGCAATAACTACAACCGAGGTGGTACCATCTCCGGCTTCGATGTCTTGTGCCCGTGAAAGTTCAACCAACATCTTGGCTGCTGGGTGAAGAACGTTCATTTGCTTGAGAATAGTAGCACCGTCGTTGGTGATGGAAACTTCTCCATTGCCCGATTGAATCATCTTATCCATACCACGGGGACCCAAACTGGTGCGGATGGCATCGGAAACAGCTGAAATAAATATTTTTTTTTTCTTTTAAATATCTTTGCGCACAAAATTATGCAAAATAGAAAAGATTATTAAACTTTCTTTTTGAAATCCTTACTGGGTTTAAGCCCAAAATCTTGAAATCTTAAAGATTGCTAAAGCAAACGTTTAAAGAACGACTTGATTGCTAAGCGCCTGAAACAGTTGGCTACTGGACAATGATTTTGAAATTTTAGAGACATTATGCATGAATTGAATGTGGATGGAACACCTTTTGCAGCAACCGAACTTGAATGCAGTACCAAAAGTATACTTGTGGCGTGTTTTCTACTTTCCTTGAAAAGCAAAAAAAGGCTGGAGTTATTGTTAGGTTTTCAAAGGAAAGCGAACTTATGAAATGCAAAAACTTGCTCTGGAACAAGAGACTCAGCTTCAATCTCTGCTTTAATCTAGGTTGGTGGATTTTGAGACGACCTATGACAGTGGATCAGGAAGTAAGACAAGGTGTTGTGCTATCATACACACTGCCATACCAATGGCAACTATGTAAACAAGCCATAAGAAACTTATCGTCGGAAGTGTTGAACTTCTCACAACCAACTTCGAAAAACCTCTGTTTCAACTCCGAATGTGGCCATGAAAACAAAGTCAGCGTTGAGCAGAGGAAGAAACAGAAACGTTTAATCAGGAGAAAGAAACAAGGTCATCCGCAACGTGACTTCGAGGAGATGCAGAGGTTTTTTAACAGGAAAGATCTGCGAAACTAATTGAGAAGAATCAAACAGTTAACATCATGTTTCACTATCTACAAGCACTTTTGCCTGAAAAACACTACCAAAGCTTGGCAGCTTTATCAATATATTTTTTGGTGGGTTTATCGAGAAGGTACTAGACTCAACCCCTTCATCCGTTTTAGAACTGTCTGTAAACGATAGACCGAGATATGATTTCGTTTATGACCCGGTTTTCCTTCCAGCATTCTCTTGTAGGAAAGTCCGTTAGTGCCACTGGTTAAACTTTCGATTTCTATGAAATTCTCTACGATTCTAGTTGTTGGTATGCCTTAATCTTAGAGCATTATTGGCCGCCAGCTCTTTTGTGAAAGGTCTTTTGGGGCTAGGGAAATTAATGTTTCTAGGGCTGCGGACGCTAGTCTTTGGATTTTTGCATGGATTCGAGATGATTGCCCTGTCAGGATTGGCCTAATGATGGCAGTGTACATCCAATCCAATGAATGGTTTTTGTGCTAGGACCTGCAAAATTTCGCACAAGTTGGAAATAAATTTACCTAATGACATGATTAAGACAATGTCGTCCGCGTAAATTTCGTTGACGACCAGTAACGAAAGCAGTGGAGATACAGCACCTCACTCTGGTGTTCCTCTTAAAATTCTGACCGTAAAGCTAATATAAAGCTAGTTTTAGACGGTCCTTGTAATTTCTCATTGCCGTGACACTGTGACGTCACAACAAAATAGGTCCTACAACCGTCATTGTCGTGACAAAGGTAATCGTGTCACGGCTAGCTACAGTGACTATCACACGAATGACACATGTATGTCATTGTTGTCCCATAATACAATGAACGTGAAAGTGTGTCACGGTGATCTTTGTCTCGGTGTCACGGCAATGATATGCAAAACAATGACTAAACTGCAATGACATTTATCATTTTTAGCAGTGACGATCACACGGCGTCACTCAAATGAGTCATTGTGTCTTGGTTGTTTTGGTTAAATATAGACGTGAGTTTCTGAAGTGTTTCAATTACCTAAATTAATTTAATTTAAAAAAAAAACAGAATAAATAAAACATTTCCAATTAGTGATTAAAGGCAAAAGTGAAGTCAAATAAAGTATGTCCACACAAAATATGGTAGAGGTGGCGAATCTTGCGGCTTACATATTGGAAAGCAGCAGTGACGATGACTCCGACAACAACCAAAGGCCACCGCAAAGAATTCGTTCATTGTGGTCCAAAAATTTGTTGTTGCAACGTGAGAATGAAGGTTTCTGCGCAAAACTAAACCGAGCTCTATCGACTCGTCAAACAGCCGCGTTTTGACACCGCGTTTTAGCGCCAAGTTTCAACGTCGCGTTGTAATATACCGCAATACATATCCCATGTCACAAAGAGCGCGTTTTCAACGCCGCGTTGAGTTCAACGCGGCGTCAATACGCAGCGTCAAAACACGGCGTTGGAATAAATTACAAATTATTTTTTTCACGCCGTTACAAAAGATTATTTTTTTAGAATTAAGTCATTCAAATTATTGTTTTGACTTATTTTGAGTCATTTTCATATTTAATATAATTTATCATGGAAAAACTGATAGAATGTGTTAGAACATAATAAATCGTGTAAGAATATAGTTCTGGAGAACGAGATATGGCAAAAAATCGGAAATGAATCGAAAGAAAATGGACATTTATTTAAATCAATATATCTATGCGTTGCAACGGCGCGTAAAAACGCGCTGTTTGACGAGGCCTTTAAACTTTGACGTAAAACTTTTGACGTCGTTTGAGAAAAAAATTCTAGGAAGGAGCTTAAAATATTTTTTTAAATTGAAAACAATTCACAAACATGTTTTTCTAGTGGTAATACACATTTTTTCTTGGTTTTGTTAAAATTTTGCAAATTTCTTTGAAAAAAATGTTTTTTTTCATCATCTCGCCGTCAACTCGTAATTTGGTATACGCTAAATTGCAAATCCGATAGCACCACCAAAGCTATTGAATAAAAAGGTGTCCAACTCCGAACGCCCAACCGTGACAAATAATGACATGGCAGGAATTCCTGCCGTCTCACGGTTGGGACACAGTCCTTGCAGTGACAGGCTCCGTGTCAAGGTGTCCCATCAACAGTGACAGGGCTATCATACGGTCACGGCAATTCGTCACTGCAGTGACCTAACAGTGACGTGTCACGGTGCCTGTCATTGTTTTTGTCACGGCAATGACATGCAAAACAATGACGATCACACGACGTGACACTTTTAGGACAGACAACTACGTCATAGTGACGTCAGTGTCACGGCAATGGCACATTACAAGGACCGTCTAATGCTAGCTTAATTTTTTTTTTACAACTCAATTGTGAATTTACAATTTTTGTTTGGAGCACACAGTCTATCTAGTCAGATAGCAAATAGTCACTCTTGCTAATCGCTGTTTCTTTGGACTAAGTAAGCCCTAACAAAAAGAACAAGGATACGTTATCCACAACACTCTTCATCCCGGTCCTTATATATGGTGCAGAAGCATGGACCCTTTCCAGTCGGATGGGAGCTCCCTTGGGGTATTCGGGAGAAAAGTTTCTACGTGCGATTTATCACCCTGTTTGCCACCCAGTATAAAACTTATGGCCATCGCCACGGTTTGGCTAGCTAGAAATGCTGGGCGAACAACTTCTGAGTAGAGCTTTCCTCTCAGGCTAGATGGCATTTATTGACCAAAGAAAATGTAAGTATTCCCCCCACTTCATGCACACAGCACCTAGCGATAGTTTTTGTCCTCATTACAAGATTAACCTAATCCTCCTATCAAAGAGGTTTAAGATTATCGCCCAAAATTTGTACACATTACGACAGGTTTCGGAAAGGATTAAGGAATTCCAAAACGGTACGCATTATCACAATCCAATCTGTTTCCACGGAGTGTGGAGGATTAAGTTAAAAAATGAAGTACATAAATGGGTTAAACAGCGGCACGGACTTGGTCATCAGATTGAAAATTCAGAGGGGGAGGTTGATGGGTTTGGAGCAAATGGACAACAACGTGTTTGCCTCTCGAGCCTTCGGACAATCCAGTAGAAATTGGGTGACATGAGTGGAGAACAGCAAACTATCCAGGAACCAGGACCGGACTGATTAGAGACATGATGGTGGTTAAGACCGTGGTCCAGCATGAAATGTAAGTGCCAGCTAAAGAAGACTGCACAAATTGTTGGCGCAGCAGCTTTAATTGTGACTTATACAAGTAACAGTGTGCCATGTAAACTCGTTGTTACCCGTTATCATTGTTCGCTTCAATAGTTTTGATTTTATTAAGGACGGAATTAACCAAACTTCGTCTGACAATTTTTTTTTTGATCTACAATGCAATAATATGGCAAATGCCAAACGAACATATCGGCAAGACGGAAAACGAACGACAGAAAGCTGAATTTTCAGAGAAAACGAAAAAACAACAAATCTCATAGGTGATGCCTAAAATACATGGAGTAACATTAGTTGTAAAACAAGCAGGGACACTTTTACAAGTAGTAGAGGACAGTTTGGTTGTGGAACACTGTTTTCTTTTTAGTTATCGACACAAACAAACCTAATAACAATTTGATTTTCATTTTTGCAGTTTTTAAGAAATTAATTTTCAAAAAAAATCAATCAGGTGACTCATTTTGGAATAAGAATCTTCCAGACCTAATTTGTTTACACCCTCATATAGCAGCAGATGCAACTTCAATGGATCACAAATCAATGAAAACTTCCTGATCCCATCGATTTCATTTAACACAAACATTACTTCCACATCAAATAACATTATTCATTATCTTTTGTTAAATTTTAATTCAATAATCACCTTTAGCTGCTTGAATATTGCTCATCCGGACATCGGCCGGCTTGCTCTTGTCTTTGAAGGCAGCTCCCTTTGGTTTTACCGCGGTAGACATTTTGCTTTTTGGTGCCATATTATTTTTAAATTTGAAAATTACAAAATTAAAATATTTAATACACTTTTCAGAACGATGTCAATGGATTTAAGATTCCTCACGATTTAGGCAAAGCAGTGAAGAAAGTTTCTTTGCAGTTCGATGATAGTTTTTTTCGACAAGGTTCTATGCCTTGACAGTTGTTGGGATGTCAAAATTCTGCTGTCAAGATGACAGTTTGACGTGCACACTGAACTGATTTTTTGTTGCGAAAAAGGGTTGGTTTGGAAAATATTAAGGTGAACACAGATATTATAATTTGTATTTTTTTAAATTTTTTTTATTAGGATTATTTGTTTCCCTTTTCAAGTAGAGCACACTGTGCGAGCATTAGAAGAAAGGGAGGGGAAGGACAGGAGGTATCGATTAACATTGGTTTTGAATGCTTGCAAATCGAAATGGCAAGCGCAAGGGAAAATCTCGCCGGGTAAACTATTCTAAATTCGTGTTGTTGGGCTAAAAAAAGAACCTCTACTTACATATTTCATGGTACGTCCGAAATTGAATGTTTTAAACATGGACGTATTATATATGTATTGCTAGTCTAATGTCAGCTTCAGACAACAATTATCAAAAAATGTCGCCAAAATTGAGAATGCGATGCTAGCTCTCCTGAACCCACTTTAGGAAAAAAATGTTAACATAGAAGCTCGCGACACCTGTTTTTAAAAATTCAAAAAGTCGCATTTACCGGTAAAACATAACTGACACTTTTGAATTCCATCCATAGAGGTGTGCGACATCTTTAATATTTTGCCTCTTGTTTTTTTAAATCGTGGACAACTTCCTTTTTTATTGGTTTGTGCCTAAGAGAAGCTAAAAGTAATAGAAGGATAAAAGGGATTTTTTATTAATTAATTGTGGAATATTCTAAATAACACGTGAGAAAAAAGAAATTTTAACATGCCAACGTGGAAAAAGAAAAACCTGCTGCCAAAGTCTGGGATTACTGAATAAAATATCAAAATTGAGGTTTACTTTTTGTTCCCGCTGGTGTACTCAGGAGGGCTAGTGTCGCCCAAAATGGAACCAACTTGAGGTAGGCAACTAGCAGTCCATATATAATATGTCCGTGGTTTTAAATTTAAACCTAAATTCAGGCAGAAGAGTAACTGGCAAATATTTGTTGGAATTTTATTGCATGCTTTTTTATTTGTGCGTGGAATGACTGTGAGTAAATAAGTATGGAGAATATTGCATTAAAAAGTTCGTATAAATGTATGCAGTGTTGATATGCTCAAATCAAAGAAAAAACCTATCAATTGCCACGTTCTGAAACAGTCGATGGTGAGATTGGTCTCGTTTATAATCAGTCCCATTTTGCTTGCTGCTGACTCCATGGAAGTCAAACGGCGGCGTAAGACGTTCATATAAGACGCTAGACACAATCTTTGTTAGCGATGTTTAAAAGGTAAATGCTCTATTGTTAGACAGAGTAGTCCATCTGTTTTATTTGTGTATGGACCTAACCAGGTCATCTGTAGCGTGTTTAAAAAGTTCCGCTTTCAGCCTATTGGCACTAGCGGCTTTGTTCGTTTTAAGTCTGGCATCTACAACAGTTTTTAAATTCCCATTTTTGCAGTGACAAGGTGGTTTGTGAACTCTGGTCATTGTAATGACTTGTTTTATTCTTTTGTAAGAGTTTCGCACCTTTTTCCTGTTAAAACACCTCGGCATCTTCTAGAATTAACGTGGTGATTTTTTTTCCTAAGTATGGGTTTTTCATCCTACCTTCCCTCACCTTAGAAATTATTAGAAGCTCTAGTTTTCTTCCAGAAAACGGATTTATTTGCCTGAGCACATTTGGGGGCGTTCTGGCGATAGATGATTCATGATGAATTGCCAAACTTTACTGAATAGAAATGTGAACACAGTTTGATATTTTCAGCTGTCAAACTATACACAACAAACATCGAAACTTCTCATGCAGCTAAAATACACCCTTTTATTTGTTAGGTACTTTCATAGGCACTGAACGACCAATCCCCCCCCCCCCAGACTAATTAATGACATTGGTATCAAACTTATCGATGATCTCAAATTATTTTTAAAGATAACATGTGCTGATGATTATCTAAAATTTCAAAATGATCTGGATAATATGATACCTTACTGGCGTAATTTTTATAGACGTTTTAATACCAAACTAAAACAAATAAAATTTAGCACTAATATTAAAAGTGTAGTTCTTGAATTATAGACGACTCAAAAATTGTTTTTTTCTTAGTATGAAACTAGATTTTTAATAATAGGAATCCCCTGCATTATCTTTTTAGTGTGAAACTAAAATCTCTGAGAGAATGATATCCTGCTCTCACAAAACGCCATTTTGAAAATGAAAATACACACAAACACAAACCCTGCCTAAATCCAATAACAACAAAATTCCCTAAGGTTCTCAAACTTTCAAATTTGATTTTAACTAGTGCAGGTTTTGTTGTTTTATAATTTAGAAAAAATTTAAGTAGTGTGAAGTTAATATAATAAAAACAGGTTGTCTATAATTTTGCGCCATTGTTGTAAAAGCTAACTCAATGTTATTAGGGTTCATTAAAAAGAATTGATTGTTTATTTCTCTGGTAAGACCAAATCTAGAATACGCGGATGTTATCTGGAACCCTTTTCAAAAATTTTGTTCAGATAGAATTCAGAGAGTTAAGAATCGTTTCACAAGATATGTGTTTTATATAATGTGTTAGAATTTCAGCCCATGTTCCCATGCCACGATATTTTTGTACGGAATATTCTCTGTTACCACGTAAGATGCATATATTACTGTTTAACTTTAAGTTAATTTTAACTATTTATTCTTTATTGCTATAAAAACTGTTAAGCCCTTTAGTTTGTAGATTAATTTAATAAATAAATAAATTCTTATGCCTAAAACACAATAACGCTTCAGCTTTGGCTTCGTCACGTTACATTTCGTACGCTTTGTGTTGGCTTTATATGACATTTTTAAAATGTTGGTTGTCATTTTTGCTCTTTTCTGTCAAAGCGAGCAAAAGTTCAACCAGTTTCTACTACAGCTTTGAGTTTGAGTCACGTTTCCTGATTGTACACGAACCAAACGTAACGTCAAAGCCAAAGCGACATTGTGATAAGATGTATTGATTTCCTATTCTTGAACTTGTAAACGTCAGGTGAAACCGAAGCTAAAGAGTGATTGTGTTTTAGCCATTTTTCAGGAAACTGATAGACAACCATGTTTCATTATAGCTATTCATCATGATTTAAAAACATGACGAAACAAATGGTTTAGTTTTGGAAGTTGCCCGTGTCTGGTCATAATGCCTATTAAAGATGGGGTTTTAAAATATCTAGAAATTCAACAAGAAATAAAATGGACTTATTAAATGATTTAAATACATCAGCGATTTTTTATCTGGCTAGTTTTTCATCGCTGCTACGGCTTCGAATCTGTCGTGATGGTTTGGTACAGCCCTTATAATTTTCCGAACCTTCCCACACTGTACAGCACCCTGCGTTATTCATTCATAAAATTCATTTCCACTCAAAACGTCAAAAAATCTCAAATGAATTTACCCAAATGAAAAAGTAGCCTAGCAGGTAGCAAGACGTTTGGTCTTCGGTGTGGGGTCTAAAAATTCCTGAAATCGTTGAGAAAAAATACGATTTTTCAATCAAAAGATTTGGAAAATTATCAAAATTCTCTATTTCTTTATATTTCGAACGATTTATTTTACAAGTAAGTAAAAATTCTTATTAAATTCTTTCTCTTTGGTGGGTAGAAAAATCAATATTCCATGCTGCTCGCCGGGTGGTGGCTATTTGTAGTTTGCACCTTAAAATTATTGATGTAATCTAGTATTGGAATCTTCGTCGTTTTCCCCGAAAAAAAGGTTATTTCACAACTTTTAATCTAATACATATTCCTAAACTTGACGCTTCATTGCTAATCGCACAACTACCACCCACCACCGCCCAAAGTAAAACTGAAGATTCTAACCTTCGTCGGAGCACTAATCGTCACACTATCGCGCCTTCGCTTCGTCTGCTTCGCATTTGCCATGTGCATGCAAATTTTATCTTTTTTCTCACATTTTTTTTGTTTGGTTTATGTAATTCCAGCAACTTTAAGATGGCTCGAGGAAACGTGGGCTCCACTGGCATTTCCAGACTGCAATTGGCTCTGATCATCGGTACACCGGTGGTTATCGGAGTAGGCTACTACTTGTACAAGAGGAGCACCAGGTCTTCATTGGGCGATGATGGCAAGCCCGGCAATTCCAAGAAGATGGCACTTAAAAGCCTGAAAGACCAGTCAATATCGCTTGATGGCACGGAAAGTGAAAAAGATCTGGAAAAGAAGAAAAAGGTCGAACTGGAAAGCGAAAAGCTCTCCCCCTTAAAGGAGGCAAATAACTACAAAAACGAAGGAAACGTTTGCTTCCGCAAGGGCAAGTACGACGAAGCAATTCTATTCTACGACAAAGCCATCGACAAATGCCCCGCAGAGAACCACAGTGACTTGGCGATCTTTTACCAGAACCGAGCGGCTGCATATGAAATGTTAAAGAAATGGTCGAAGGTGAAAGAGGACTGCTCTTTGTCAATAACACACAACCCTAAATATGCTAAAGCGTACTTCAGGCGGGCGAAAGCCAGTGAAGCGACAAATGATTTGCTCGAGTGCCTTGACGACGTTACAGCTACCTGCATATTGGAGATGTTTCAAAATCAAAACACAATCATGTACGCCGACAAGATTCTTAAGCAAACTGGACGAAATGATGCGGCCAATGCTATTGCAAGTAGAGTTCCTGTGCTGCCATCGAAGAATTTCCTAAGGACGTTCTTTAAGTCGTTCGTTGAAGATCCGTGTGTTGTCAAGGAGGTAAGATTGCGTCGCAGGATGTTCGTTCTACTATTATGTTTACCTTTTTTATAGGTTCCAAAATCAGATGATCCTAAGGGATACGTTCGAGCTAAAATTGCCTTTGACAGTGGGAACTTTGAGGATGTAATTCCGGCGTGCACGGAAGAAATTGAGTCAAGTGAATCGGAGTCACAGTACAAGTCCGAAGCACTTCTGATGCGAGGCACCTTCCATTTGCTGTCTGCAAACTTTGCGGATTGCAGAACGGACTTGGACGCCGTCATCGATAATTGTAATTATTATTTGTTTGCTTTAATTTTATAGTATTTCAATCATCATCATCATCATCGGCGCAACAACCGGGATTCGGTCCTCCTTCAACAAATTCTTCCTTATATCCCAATTGCTGGACTACGCCATCCAATTGCGCACCCTAAGGCTTCGGGCGTCCTGGTCTACGCCATCCTTCCAACCCAGTTATGGTCTGCCACGTTATCTTTTGCATACAAATTTCTGCAAAAGACTCCGACCTACGAGGGGGTTTTGTAGAAATCTTTAGGCGAGAGACTGGTACTCGCAACGACCAATTTAGTTGATGCTGCCATTTTTATGACTCGAAGTCCATTGTCATAAGTGTTCTCGTGCAAACTATGGGAGCCTATGTACTGCCTGAATACCGGCTCCCTACCTAATTTGGCTTTGAAATCGACAAGGATGATTTTAACGTCATATGTTGGCCATGCATTGAAGTCCTCCCTACAAGTTCATAGCCTGAATCTTTTTTGTCTTCTTCAGACTCCCAAGGAGGTGCGTGGATTTTATGAGGCTGGTGTTATTAAAAACAATTATAGTTCATCGTTAAATCTTCTTCACACAAACTCACGAAACAACCTTCAACAGCCTCATCCCCTTACTTTACTTTTACTTTGGCTGCTCCATAAAGCAGGGCTAGAATGATTAGGATCTTAAAAAGAGACACTTAAGTTACCCAAAGAAAGGCTTTACAACTCATTTGACCTTTCATCAAGAAAAAACAGCTGTTGTTACTCTCTGAGTTGATAGCGGAACCTGCTAGACAAATTCTTTAACGAAGTACTTCTAAGTTAAGTAATAGCTGTTGTCTGTCCTGATATTCTGTCAGACGTATAGCTTGGTGCCATTACTCTTTTCCTATCATGGTCTTGTGGTCTATGTTGGGAATGATATTGCTTGCCAGAGCCTTCCCCAATACGGGCAATGTTTCAACACGGACTTTATCTTTTTGTGGCTCAAATTCACTGTCCGCAAGCATATCATTCATTATTGTTTTATTTACAGAAGTCCAAATCTCGACAGTTATTCGACATATAACGAGTTTGATGCGCTGTTCGATTCTATCTCGGAAATTGTATGGAAGGTATGTCGAGCCGGGTTATATCACCTTACCCAACTACTGATCGATGTGCCAACGCGTAAGCCTCCTATAATCTTGACTTGTTTCTTGCTTCTTACCCTGATAAATATACCATAAGTGTAACTTCTCCATTTGGCACTTCGGATCATTCTATCATCTCAGCAAATTTCTCGTCCTCACCCATCCAGGTAAAGGAAAACTTCCCACCAGGAACGTTTGGCAATACAAAAAAGCCAACTGGGACGGACTGAATATTTTTTCCGAAACTTTAACTGGTCACTATGCTTCCTCGATAGTGACATTGATACTAGTGCTGAAATGATCACAAATGTGATACTTCTAGGGATGCGTGCTTTTATTGCTAACAAAGTAAAAAAAGTCCTGGTTTAACTCTGAGTGTAAAGAAGCTATCAGGCTTAAAGAAGTAAGTTTCGGATCTTACAAAGACAACCCCACAGAGGAAAATCGGAAAAAAGCACAAACAAGCAAGGAACTCATGCAACTCCGTTATTGACAATAACAAACCAATTGTTTACTCTCTAGAGAAGGCAAACTTGCTCGCCGCCCATTTCGCTGCCAGCTCCACGCTGCCTTACAGCAACTTTGCCCCTCCTTTCTTGAGAATGTAAATTTTTCCATGGGTCATATTTTTTTCCGCACTCGTACAGTAACAAAAGTTTTCAAAGATCTCGATATACACAAATCCGCTGGCCCGGATGGTATACCCCCGATTCTTCTGAAGATGTGTTCTTCCACACTGGCTAGCCACTGCGTAAGCTTTTTCATCGCTCCTACTCTTCTGGAATCTTTCCTAGAAGAAGGAAAACAGCATTTGTCCAGCCTGTCCCAAAGAAAGGTGATCGTTCAATACAAGTTGTATTGGACGGATTCAAGTCTGATTCCCACAAAATAAATGCTAGTGTGCCCCAGGGCTCTGTTCTGTCTCCGACTCTTTTCCTCATTTTTACAAATCATCTTCTGTCTGTTACTTCTAATCCACTTAACTGTTTTGCTGACGACTCTACCCTCAGCTTTTCACGTCCTTCGCCTTCGGACGTACAATTGCAACGGTACCGTATGTCAAGCTCATTTAACTCCGATTTATACAGCATTGTCAAATGGAGTAATAAGAATCGTGTATCGGTATAAGAAGTATTTTTCCCCATCTGATCTGGCTACAATTTATAAAGCGTTTATACGTCCTAAACTCGAGTATAACTCCCACCTCAGGGCTGTTTGCGAAGCACCTGCAAACATCGCTTCATCTGCTTGATATAATACAAAATCGAGCGTTAAAATTGAAAGGAAATTTGCCCCTCTCGAACACCGACGCAATTTTTCATGTCTTTCCTTATTTTATCGATTCTTTTATAAAAAAAATTCACTCGAAGTAGCAAGCTGCATTCCTCCCCTTAAAAGTTTCTCCCGTAATATTCGTCTCGCAAGGAATGCTTATCAGTTCACCCTTGAGCCCAATTTCGGATGTACCGAGAAATATAGAGATTCTTTTTTTAGCCGAACAACACGAATTTGGAATATTTTACCCGGGGAGATTGTCCCTTGCCATTTTGATCAGCAAACGTTCAAAACTAATGTTAATCGACACCTCCTATCTTTCATTTTCCTATCTTCCTAATGGCCGCGCAGTGTGCTCTACATTAAAAGGGAAACAAATAGTCCCTTGTGCACGCGTTGATTATAAAAAAAGAAAAAATTACGTCAGCTTTTCAAATAAGTTAACCAACTTCTAGAAATGAGCATCCATCCCTTCATTATTCATGCGTTTGAGATTACATTATTTTTCTCATCAGCTGAACCTTATTGCTAAGTCCCCTTCTCATGGTACTTCTTTTTTACTTGCGATTAAAGGTACTATAATGCAAGCTATCATCATCATCATCATCGGCGCAACAACCGGGGTCCGGTCCGGGCCTCCTTCAACAAATTCTTCCATACATCCCGATTGCTGGCCGACGCCATCCTTCCAACGTGAGCAAGGTCTGCCACGTTGTCTTCTACCATAAAAAGTACCGCAAAAGACTTTCCGAGTTGGTTCCTCTTCGCTCATGCGAGCTAGGTGTCCAGCCCACCGGAGTCTACCGAGATTTATTTTTTCAACAACATCTGCTTCGAGATAGATTTCATACAATTCATGATTATATCTTCTCCGGAATCGTCCTTCCTCACACACGGGGCCAACAATTCTCCGTAAGACTTTTCTCTCGAACGCGGATAAGAGATTAGAGTGCCTTTTTGTAATAACCTAAGTCTCGGATCCGTATGTGAGTACTGGTAAGACCATAGTCTTGTACAACAGCAGTTTGGTTTTTATGGTAAGGTTTCTGGATTTAAAGAGCCTTGACAGACTATAGTAGGTTTTGTTGGATTTCAGCAGCCGCCCGCGTATTTCTTTTTCCATATTGTTATCCGCTGCTACTTTTGACCCAAGATAGTTAAAGGACTGCACTACTTCAAGTTCGTGCTCCGCTACCCTGATGGTTGTACCAACATTTCTCGCAGACGTTGCCGCCATGTACTTAGTCTTCCCTTCATTTATGTGCAGCCCCAGGTATTTTGCCGCTTGCTCGACCTGGGTAAAGGAGTCTTGTACAGCTTGTTGGCTTCTGCCGATAATGTCGATGTCGTTTGCGTAAGCTAGTATCTGGCTGGACTTGGTGACGATAGTCCCTCTTGTTGACGTGCCAGAGTCACGGATTGCTTTCTGCAACGCCAGGTTGAAGAGGATGCAAGCCAGACCATCCCCTTGTCGGAGTCCATTAAAGCTGTTGATTGGTTTGGATAGCAAACCGGCTACTTTTACTTGGCTTGTGATGTTGGCCATAGTCAGCCTACATAGTCGTGTCAATTTATTTGGGATGCCGAATTTTCTCATGGCCTTATAAAGTTCTACCCTGGCTATGCTATCGTAGGCGGCTTTAAAGTCTATAAAAAGATGGTATGTTGGGATATTAAATTCCAGACTTTTTTCCATCACCTGCCTAAGGGTAAAGATCTGATCAATTGTTGATTTGCCCGGTATAAAACCGCATTGATATTTGCCGATTATGGTATTAGCGTATGGGGCTATCCGTTCTTGCAGTATAGAGGAGAATATCTTATAGGATGTACTCAACAATGTTATACCCCTATAGTTGCTGCATTTTGTGATATCTCCCTTCTTATGTATGGGACATATGATGCCTTTTCGCCAGTCTTCTGGCATCTCTTCGTGTTCCCATACGTGTACTATGATTTCATGAATTGCTTGATGTAGTGTTGGCCCTCCATGTTTGATCAGCTCGGCAGGTATACCATCGGGTCCTGAGGCCTTATTATTTATGAGCCGATTAATCGCCTGTTTTATCTCCTCAATGCTTGGTGGCTGCACCATGAGATCTTCTTCTTGAAATGTTGGAGTCTCCACTTCTTCCGTGAGCTAACCGTTCAGCAGTTCATTAAAGTACATTTCCCATCGCTCCAGAATGCCTTCAGGATCGGTGATCAGATTACCCTCTCCGTCTTTACAATATGTACAGCGTGGTGTGTATTGCGACATGTTTCTGACGGATTGGTAGAACTTCCGCGCCTGGTGCGGACCTCGCTCTCTATTTCTTTCCATTTCACAGACAATGTTTTTTTCCCAGGCTGCCTTTTTTCGTCTGTGAAGTCTTTTTTCTATTCTTCTGAGCTCTTTATATTCATCTTCGCGTGCCCGCGTTCTATGAGACTGTTGCATTGCTCGGTATGCAGCATTCTTACGTTCAGACGCTAGTTTGCATTCATCATCAAACCAGTCGCTCCGATCTCTGCGACTACTGCCTAAGATGGTATTAGCAGTACTAATGACTTTGTTCTTAAGGCGTGACCATTTTTCCTCTACGCCCGGCATTCTGTCCCCAGAACTTACTCTTTCCTCATCGAGCTCTCCGAGGGCGAGCCTTAGTGCGCGACTGTATTGGTTGCTTTTGCATTCATCGCGTAGGGCAGCCGTGTTGATTCGAGCCTGACCAGCGGATGCAATACTTCTTCGCATAGCAATCCGCCCTCGGAACACCATACCAACGAGATAGTGGTTCGAGTCGATGTTGGCACCTCGATACGTTCGTATCGTCCTCAGGCTCGAGTAGTGGCGGCGATCTATCAACACGTGGTCAATTTGGTTACGAGTGACTCCATCAGCCGATACCCAAGTGTGGATATCCTTACGCGGGAGGCTGGTACTCGCAACGACCAATTTTGTTGATGCTGCAATTTTTATGACTCTATTTTTATGCAAACTATGGGATCCTATGTACCACCTGAATACTGGCTCCCTACATAATTTTGCGTTGAAGTCACCAAGAATGATTTTAACGTCAGGCTTCATTTTTTGGCTGACTAGGAAGCCTACCCCGAGCACATGGTGTTTTGAGTGACCGCTAAAATATATGTCGTATTCTTTTTTCTGCAAAACACCATTCCCTGGCCATCTCACTTCCTGAATTGCTGTTATGTCAGCTTTATACATGGCCAGGAAATCAGCTAGCTGTCGTGCAGCTCGAGCTCTATAGAGCATTCTGACGTTCCATGAGAAAGTTCTTAAATCGTTTAGCCGTTGTCGTTGCTTGGTTCGTCTTTGAGAAATCAGTATATTTCCGAGGCTTGTTGTCGGTTTTTGAGTAATATTTTTTTACGGGCGAGGTTACTAGCCCCTCGCCAACCCTTAGGAAGTGCTTGCAATTTTTGCTGTATTTTTATGTACAAAAATATACACAAATCATTGCCCGGGGACCACCACGTGGAGGTAAAGCAAGCCGCAGGTCCCTATAATGCAAGTTATGCATTCGTGCAAATTAAAAACTTTGAGATAACAATCAAACATGACATTACGATGATAGAGGAACATATTTGAGTTACTGGCAAAATTCTGTCCGTCTGTCTGTCTGTACGGATGTATTTTGGACTGCAGCCTAAACGGTTGGGCCGATCGTCTTCAAATTTTGAGCTTAAGGTTATTTTGACATTCTACAGAGAAGTTTTTTCAATTTTTTTTTAGCTCAAAAATTTACGGTACCTGTCATATAACCGTTATGTAAAAGCTTATTTTTCTCGAAAACAAATCAGTGTACTAATGTAGGTATGCATTATATTTTGGTGAAAAAAATTAATATGGTGCGCTAAAAACGGTACGTCCCATAGGACCGGTTTTTTCGACTTTCTCGAAAACTGGTAAACCGATTACAATCAAAATTGATATTCAAGAAGATGTAGGCAGCCTAAGTAATTTTCCATTATTTTTTTTCGAAAACTTTTCTTTGTATTTTTAATAATTAAAATTTTTTTTTTTGAAAAATCAATATTTTGAAAAAAGGGTAGGGGAATTTTTTTTAATTTTGTTTTTAAATGTACGTTATTTTTGTGCTTAAGTTTGTATTCTTGAATTATTTTTTTAATTTTTTTAAAATAAGGTGTTAAAAAAACGTTTGATTTAAAAACGGCTCCTACGATTTTGAAAAAAAAAATTCACACTTTTTTACATTTCCTAAAGAAATAAAATGGCGTTTAAATTATTTCACCCAATAAAATTTAACGTACTTTATTCGAACAATCAAAAGTCACAAAAATCGAATAAATGCTTTGATGTTCACTTTGATTTTCTTTAATTTTATTCTACAATGTGACCGCACATATGAGCAAGTACGTGCGATCCAGTCGTGTGATTTATTTTTAGAATGTACTAACACCGTTTGAGCATTAGGAAAATGAGGAGGAATAAGAGAGGAGATCGATGCAAATTAGTCTTGAAGTTCTACATATCAAAATGGGAGGGAAAAACAGCCTTGCAAAGCATTCCACATTCGTGTGGTGTGACTTAAGAAAGAATCTCTATTCGAAGTTGGGCTCAAGGGTAAACTGATGGGGATAGTGCAGTGCAGTGCGAGTATTACGGTTAAATCTTTTCAGGGAGTAATGCAACTGGCTATTTCGTTAGAGCATTGTTTATAGAAATAACGATAGAATAATGAAAGGCAAAAAACATTACGTTTGTGCTCGAGAGATGTAAATGTTTCTTTAGCTTTGGTTTAGCTTTGTTTATATGAATTAATTGTCTGTCTTCCACTAATAAGCCCAATCATTTCCCTTGCATCACTGTCCGCTTTGTTCCAAGCATCCGAATTCGTTGTATACCTTTCGGTGTCGATAGTTTGTAATAGTAATTCGAGCTTGAACTTATATATGTGATTATAATTTTCAACTAACATATTTCCTTGATCATTTATGCAGGCTTCAGTTTTAATCTGGTATTATTGACAGCTATTTTGTACTTTCTGCTTAAGGTTAGTCAATAATCAAGCGCGGACTTCTATTTTTATTTGCCTTTTCCTTCTGAGAAGCCAGTATTCCAATTTCATATCGTGCTTCTATGCTGTGCCACCGATCTATATGCTTCCTGATCCTGTTTAGTTGAATGTGCCTGTCGAAGCTTCTAGTCTACTTTGTGGTGCCAATGCGTTACCATCGTTCACTTATGGATATTCGTTTAAAATGTTTTTTTTATTAAAAACAAGTGGATCAGAATAAGTAGCCATGGATCTTTCCCTTAGTAAAAAGCATTCGAAACAATACATTTCATTTCTAATTCTTAAATAAATATAGATTTTTCATTTAAAACCAACCCATCCTCTTTGTCTATTTGCAGTGGAAGCCGATGTGAATCTTCGGACGAACGCTCTAATCAAACGCGCCTCCCTTCATATTCAACTTGACGACATAGACAAGGGTATGTTAGATTTTGACCAATCAGCAAAACTTGCACCCAAAAACCCCGACATCTATCACCAACGTGCCCAGATTTACGTTCTGCTCAATCAGTTAACCGAAGCGCTGCGAGATTTTGAAATGTCTGTTCAATTGGCTCCCAAACATGCCATCGCTCACATACAAATGTGCTACGCCCAGTATCGACTAGCCATCCTAAATCAAGATCAAATGCGTCTTATGTTGATTATGAACGAATTCAAGAATGCTGTGGAAAAATTCCCCGACTGTGTGGAGTGCTATAGTCTAATGGCACAAGTACTCAGTGATCAAGGACAATTCGATGAAGCTGAATCGTTCTTTGAAAAAGCCATAAAAATGGCACCAGAAAACGCATCGTTCTATGTACATCGTGGCATTATGTTGCTGCAATGGAAGGGCGACATTGAAAAGGCTGTTGCACTTATGAAAAAGAGTATAGAAATCGATGACAAATGCGAATTAGCCTACGAGACACTCGGTACCGTTGAAGTACAACGAGCCAATTTAGATATGGCTGTTGAACTTTTTGAAAAAGCAATAAAACTGGCTAAGAGTCAGACAGAAATGTCGCATTTATATGCACTGAGAAATGCCGCCATTGCCCAAATTAATGTCACGAGAAAACTGGGCATTGATTTGTCAGCGTTATCCGCCATGGCACATCAGTGATTTACTTTTGAGCTAAGACTGCTCGGCGACTTTAATGTCTGGAGTGTATTTTTAACTAATTGTATTTTTGTTTTATATTTTATTTCAATTTTTTGGTTATGTTTCAACAAAAACCTGCAAATTTATTCGTTCCTTTTTTATTATGTATTCGAAAAAATTATCATAGTTTGAATACAATTAAAATTTAAATTATCATGTTTATTGTTGAATTCAAATCAAATTGAACTATTATCGAACTGAAAATAGTTTGTAAATGTTTTCAGTTGAAGGTTACACGCGCAATGTAGAATGATAGTCGCATTAAAACAGGATCTTATTAGGAGAGCATTTTTAAAGGAAACACTTCAAATTGATTTGAATTCAAGAAGAATAAGTAAATAAGAAATTAAATATTACGCAAAGAAAATAATAACAAAGTTTAATAAACCGTTAAGTAGCATGTTAATTATCAAACAAATAACAAGTTGTTTTGCTTGTATCAGTAAGCTGAACTTTAAAGACGAATACTTTTGGAGATTTAGAGCGGAACCGGTTGAGGTGATAGCCGACTCCGATCAGAGAATGGTTCTCTCGAAGCAACCTAGAGCGTCCTAATCTCAGCGCTGGTGTTGTTCTCTGAGTTCATAGCGGAGCCCAGGGAGATGAAGTCTCTAACTGCTTCAAAGTTATAGCTGTAAATCGTGATGTTTTGTCCAAGACGTCGATGTTGAGTGCCTCCTTGAAGACAGCATATACGAACATTTCTTAGAACTCCTTCCCAAAACGCACGAGCAGTACCCCAAACATGACATTTTAATCCCATTTGGGGTTTTTAACGCAAAAATTGGGAGGGAGAACATCTTGGTAATACATAAAATACATTCTAAAAGGCATTGTACCTTACAGACACATAGTTAAAATATTATTATTATTAACGTAGAGTCGAAGAGATGCAGAAGTGTTTCAACAGAGGAAAGAGGTGCGAAACTTATAGAGAAGAGCGAAATAGTTTCAGTAAGATGGGGATGGAAACACTGTAGTAGATACGCAGTCGATAATAACCATCTAAAAAGACTTTCAACCAGTTTTTGTATGGCGGAGACTGCCCGCGAATGGTCGACCTGAACCAGTCAATCTATATGACAACCTAAGACTACATCCACCATTCCTAGTCTAAAAACGAATAAAGCAGCTGGTGCCGATATGCTACAAGCGAAAATGTTGAGTCACGCTGGAGATGACCTAGTCAGGTGCATATATCAGCAAAATATTGTCGGAGGAAAGTATGCCAGATAATTGCAATATCTGTTACATCTGCCTGATGCACAAAAAAGAGATCATCCAATATGCACCAGCTATAGAGGAATTGGAATTTCGCCTATAAGATCCTGTCTAGCGATTTATGTGAACGTCTGAAGTCGTTTGCTGACGGAGTAATAGACTCTAATACCAACGCGGTTTTAGATCTAGAAACGATCGACCAAATCTTAAAATTACGCCTGATCCTGGAGAAACCCCAACAATTTAGCACCAAGACCCATAACCCGTTCATCGATTATAAGATAGCCTATGACAGTGCAAATTGGGATGAACTGTTGCGGATACGTCTAGCTTTGTAATTACTACTAAACAGATACATCTTTTCAGAATAACGTTGGAACATGCTCGATGCTCCGTAAAAATTAGTTGGGATACTACTGAGACCTTCGACACCACCAGAGAGTTACGACAAGTTAACTGTCGTGAGTTGTGAGGTACCATATTTAATAAATCGGCAAAAATGCTTAGGTTTTCTGGCGGCATTGAAGTGATGAGTTAGCAGCAAGCAGATTTTTTTTATAATAAGGACGCGCGATAGATATTATTTATCTATTCTTAAAATGCGAGCATTAAGGTAATAGCGAAGGATATAAAAAGAGATGTCAATGGACATTAGTTTTAAAATTCTGCATATCAGAATGGGAGGGAACCCCGAGCCAGGTAGAGCGTTCCAAAAGGAAGAAATTCTGTTCTTTACAATACGCCCGAAATTGGCTTCAAGTGGCAAACTGATGGGCATTCCCAGCAGAGCGAGTATTATGGTTGAATTGTTTTAGGGGAGGAATGCAACTGGTTATTTCATTGGAGCATTGTTTATAAAAATAGTGATAGAATAGTGAAAGACAAGTTACATTTCGGTGATGCTCTAGAGATGTAATTGAATCCGTAATTTTTTTATCACCTCTTTTATGGATGCGATCCACAAAACTTAAGTGGGTTATGGGAGCACCTGCCCAAATATGCGAGCTATACTCCAGTTTTGGTCGAATGCATGCTATGTATTTTTAGCCAGGTCAAACGGGGTAAAAAATTTCTTGCATTTTCGAATGAAATTTAGACACCTCGCAGGTCATTCCACAGAAGTAATGCACATATCGAGAACTGAAGTGTTCGCTTTCTTCGATGCAAGTGCCAATCATGGATAGCGGCATTGGGTGTATGTTTCGCTTTAACGACAAAAGACAACATTGAGTTTTTGCAGCATTAAATTCTACGCGAATTTCTATTCCCCATTGTACAATGTGGTGAAGATCAGAATTTAATGAACTTATTATATGCTGCCGTAGCAGTTCCACATCCAAACAACATGGATGTTTTTTTTAGAAATAAAGCCCTATAAAGAAAACCAAAGAGATGCTGTCCCGGTCCTGCTATATGGTGCACAAGCATGGAAGTCGTATGAAATCTCGTTTGATTTGAGAAAAAAAGTATTACCAATGATGTATGGCCCTGTTTGTGATCCAGTAAATAACGAGAGCCTAAGAAGATACAACGACAGATACAGCGACAAAAGCCTATCGAAAAAAATTCGTACCGAGTGGCTAGGATTGTTCGACTATATAGAGGAGATGAACATCGACGCTGTAGCGAGTAAGGTCTTCGACACCGTAACGAAGGCAGTAAGAAGTATTCCAGCAACCAAGTAGAAGGAGCCCACAACTGCTTGGACTGCGAAATTGGAGACGTCAGGCTAGAGTTCAAGCCGGCTGCAGGGATTAACTAAACCAGTCCCAGGACCAGGAGCTCAACCCTTTATAGTGCCACCAAAAATAAAAAGAAAAGTATTGAGATTAATGAAATTCCAAGGTTGTGTAGTAGTAAAGGTGATTTAATTGAAATAAAACCCGTAAGAAAAAAGACAACATCGGATAAATAAAACAAACTTTTAGGTTGATATTCTGGAATATCAATAAACGATATTCCTTGTAGATGTTCTCTTTTATTTTTGTTATCTCAAGAGTTTGTTACATATTTTTAATTTATTTATCAAATTAAAATAGATCATAATTAAAAAAATATCATAAATAGAAGGAATGTACATAGCATACATTTATTATAAATAAATAAAGTCATAAAGCACTCAACGCCTCTATTTAGTTGCTAGTTGCACTTCTCCATAAGGACTTCTCACATTGGTTTGTGTATGTTTTTTTATTTTTTTTATTTCGTTTGTTTTTTGTTTTAATATATAAACAGGAAGGCAAGCATTATTTTTAATGTTGTTTTTGGTTAAATTATAATACCTTTTTATTTAAAAAAAGTCTCAAGGCATTCAATTTCTTAATACTTAATCGTAAAAAACTGTTTTATGTTTCTGTTTTGTTATTAATATTAATATTTTAATTATAAATTAACATGAAAAGCTTTAAATTCGTTTAACGTCATTTTTAGTTTTAAGTTCCAATAATCTACTTACTAACTATATTATAAGACTTTAATTTTTTCATAAGAGACTTACAATTGATAATACAAACTATAGTTTTTTATGTTAAAAATATATATAGTATTTTTTTAATAATTTGGTTTCGTCTTTTTTCGACTTCCTTGTTCGGCTTCGATTTCTTTCTGCGGCCGAGGATCATTGAATTCTTGAATTTCTCCCGAAGCCCATATCACGTAGACAATTGAAGTCGACACTAGAACTCCAAACGCCACCCAGAATACTAATCGCCATTCAAGAAGTGTTGCCTGCAAATTCAAATGGAACGTGTAATCGGATTTTGATGAAACAAACAAAAAAAAATTCAAGAAGAACTTACATTTGGTGTCATCACTCCTACAAGATACGGCGTTATAATGCCAGTTATAGCACCGATTCCATTTGTAATAGCCATCAAGGTTCCTGAGTAGTTGGGACTTAAGTCTAAGGGATTCAACTTCATGCCAGCATAGAAGGTACCCATAAGACCCATGGCAATTGTGAAAAGCAGCACAACTGCTAATCTATCACAACCCGCATATGAAGCAGCCACAATGAATAAAGCTGGACCAATGGCAGCTGAAAAATTAAGAAAATTGATTAAATATTTGTTTTTTGATAACTTTAGGATGTAAAATTACCAATAGCTGTAAACATCTTTCTTGAATTCGTGATTCCAATAATTTTCTTCGTAATCAACCAATCACCAAACACACCAGAACTAAGTGATACAATCCACATCATCAAATATGGAAGCGATGAATATAGACCGTTCTGTTTAATAGAGAACTGCATAACATCAGCCATGTACTTGGGCAAATCAGTGACCATAATGTAGAAGCCCCAATCGTGACCAATTTGTGCGAAAACCAGCGCAATCATTGGGGCATTAGTTAGAATTTGTCTCCATGGTGTTGGTGGTAAGTCAGTTTTACGATCAATAGACCCCATTTC
Organism: Platycheirus rosarum; assembly: GCA_963971375.1. NCBI lineage: Eukaryota > Metazoa > Arthropoda > Insecta > Diptera > Syrphidae > Platycheirus > Platycheirus rosarum. The sequence goes on from OZ020507.1 coordinate 30,740,451, forward strand.
TCTAATAAGGTACTCCTTTTCAGATTGCTTGATGAAAGGATGAGATCCTGGATCACTGTAGCAGAGAACAGACTAGAAAAAGAGATGTATACATGGTATTAAGAACTCTCCATATTTTCAAAATTTCAATTACTTACGAATATCAAGAACCAAATGACTCCCATGCCTCCGAAGAAATAGAATGTCCAATCCCATTCGTATGCGTCCAATAGAATACCAGATAGTGAATTACCCAATATTGTGCCGACTTGTCCACCGCCCAACACCAAAGCGCCCAATTTACTTCTTTCCTTTAATGGTACCCACGATGAAAGAAGAACGCTCAGTGCTGGAAATGTTGTTCCTTCACCTAAACCCATCAATACACGCACCACAATTAATGCAGTCGAGCCTCCAAGACGAATTGCCAACGGACTGAGCATAGTGAAGACAGCTGTTGACAATATTCCCAGACAAAGTGTCCATTTGCCACCGAACCTTTCAGCCAAAATTCCACCTGGGATATGTGTGATTATATAGCCCCAGTAGAATGAGGACAAAATCAAACCCTGACGAGCTTCGGACCATTGATATTCACCACCAGAACTCTGCAATTGGATGTTAAGTGTTATAATCTGAAATGCAATCGAGTTCAAAGTTTTTTTCTTACCACTGCTTCTCCGTCGCCTAGTGGATCAGCTAAACACGAATCCTCCGGGTGATTACTATCTGTGTAGTTTTTACTAGGAACCAATTGTGTTATAGCTACTGAAAGGCAAATTCGCATGGTGTAAGCATTCAATATGGCAAGGAAGCCCATTATTGAGAGAATTACACGTTGGGGTAAGATGAAATCTGGAATTTAAACAAAGTGAGGTTAAAACAAGGGTAAGAGAAAGGTAAATACGAATTTTGATAAATAGACATAGTTGAAGATTTTTACTTAATCACTATTCCACTATCAACGTTTTTAAATGTTCATTTAACCATTAAGCAGCTTGAAAGTAGTTAAATATTAGTTGATTAGTTATTCTATAACTCAATATTAATTTTTGCAAACAATCTTAATTTTTATTTCGCAGTTAAATTGAAAAAAAAAAATAATACTTAATGAATTGTATGAATAAAAAACACAATCAAATAAAGACGGGTATTTTTTCAATGAAATTCATTAATGCAAGTAAGTAAACAAATATTCTCAATATTTGTAAGAACGTGTCAATGTCAACCGAAAATATTGCTAATTTCAATTTAAATCACTTCGTTATAGTAAGTATACAAATATTCCCTTTTGTCAACTTTATTCCAAATTGCCACTGAATGGTGCTGCAGCCATTTTTGGATGAAACTATGTTTGTTCGGCAATCACACCTCAATGAGTAAACGGAGTTGAATAAAACTTGGTAAGCATATGGAAGAAATGCTGGCTTGAAAAATAGACTCTTTTTACAAAAAAATAAAAAAACACGGTTCCTGTAATAGAGGCTTACATGTGAAGCGTTGTGTGAATTTGGCTTTAATTTTTCTGCCCTCATGCCTCAGCGATATTAATGAGGCGAATGAAGTTTGGTTGGTAGCTGGTATATGGATGAGGCACTATATTAACACAAAGGGTATGAGATCGAAATAGCCATCACCAGATTAAAAATGCCGATAGGCTACAAGTGGAACATTTTAGATATTGGAGAAGTCTTTGTTAAGTGCATATCACCAACTCAGTTGCAAATGTGGTCGGAGGAAAGTATGCCCGATGATTGAAATGTAAGTACCATCTGCCCGATTTACAAAAAAGAAGATCGACTACTCTGCACAAACTATAAAGGAATTAGCCCTTTAAACATCGTCTATTAGATTCGGTTCAGCGTTTTATGTGAAAGTCTTAAGCCGTTTGCTGAAGCAATCGAGACTATACACCAATCACCAAAGTAGGTATGCTTGAAAAGGTAGTACGCAACACCTAGGCCAATACATCAGGCAGTCTCTTTAAATTATCATATGAACTTGGGTTTGCTACCAACTTTGAGGTCAAAGGAAGAAATAAGCAAGCAACAACCGGTGCTTTCATAAAATGGAACTGATCATAAACGAGGGCAAGATAAAGTATATGCCTTGATTAACAGTAAAGTGCAATCCCACTGTCAGAACTTGACAATTGAAAGACAATACTTAAAGGTAGCCAGTGAATTTGTTTACCTGGGCATTTTCTGGAAACAACAACGCAGAAATCGGCCATCGAGCAAATCCACATACGTCCCTTCTTTCCTCGTTGAAACCCTTCTTGAATGGATTAGTAATGGTCTTTTGGACTGCTTCATAAAAGTAGCCGTCCACTTCAATTCTGATATTTACAAAAAAATATGCGGGTGTTCCACAGGGCTCCATTCTGTCCCCGACACTCTTTTTAGTATTCAACGGTATGATATCCTTAAAGTAAATGCTTCAAAAAATCAATGCTAATAAAGGCATTGTCCCCGCGAGTATGATTTAGATTGCATTGGACCAATCTATGTATCTGGCCTCCTTATATTCAATTAAAAACATTGTTCACTTAAAAAAACAGTCAATCAAATGCAATTAACATAACCTATGTTCCTGCACTCAGTGTGATTTGTTTTCAACATTTTTCTATCTGTTAATTTTTTCTTTAAATACTTTTCTCAAATCACCCCAGTGAATCAAGTTAATATCATTTCCTTATTTTTATGCTTCTCAGATGTTAAGAGTCCTTTGTGATTTTGATTCTGATAATCACGTCCAATTCTTTTGTAATCATATTTTACTGCTTCCATTCGAGTCTTTTGCTTGTTGGAAAAGTGGGTCAGACCTAGTACGCAACAATAAATTCGACCTTGTCTCTTAGAAAATCTGTGGTCTCTGGCCTTCCTCAAGGAAGCCACCTTGGTCCGTTACTTTTTCTTATTTTTGTAAATGATATCACTCACATCATAAAAACATCTCTTTGTCTTATGTTTGCCGATGATATAAAATTGTATGAAATGTCAAAACCAGCATCCGATCAGAACGCTTTTACTTTTACATCCAAAAGCGCTTTACTAAAATGGCAGTATCTAGATAAAATCGAATATTCGAATGCCTTACTGTTACATATCATTTAATTATTCTTTATCCTGGTGGTAGTGCCCTGTGGCTTAGTGTTTAGTATGACGAACTGCTATAAGGAATGAGCCTGAGTTCGAATTTCTCTCATAGCCACCTTCTTTTCCGTGGTATTGTCTCTTGCGAGGAACTGATAAAACCTCCAAGAATAAAATTAAAATTTGTCTTGAAAAAGTGCATCTCATGTAGACGTTCGGACTCGGCGCTAAACTAGAGGTTTCTTTCATTCTTGCAAATTAACAACACACTAGGTCTTGGCTTCTTAAGGAGCTGTCACGCCAGTTAATTATATAAATTAATAATATATAAATTTATTTATTTATTTATCCTGGTGGTGAGCTTGTAAGTATTTACCAAACTGTAAAGTATCGTATGATGCTTCTATTTTTTTTTTAACCCGTACGCCCCATGACGGCCACTTGCATTGAGGAGGAAGTGAAACAACTCACAGATCTTCAAACAAAACTCCATGATCTTCTTAAGAATAATTCTGAAGCCGTACAAAAAGTTGCGGAGGTTTTCTCTATTTTGGGTCGAGCTGTTTACAGGCTTTCAAAGGAACATGAAATAAAAGGGCACAAGAAAAATAACTCTGGTCTCAAAAGATAATTTTGATAAATGCGCAGAAGAAAAATAGTACATCAGTTTCTGATGATCTATGAAATTCCCACTTTAGGTAAGATCTAAAGTGGAATGATATTGCTTGCCAGAGCCTTCCCCAATATGGGCAATGTTCCAACACGGACTTTAACTTCTTGTGGCTCAAATTCACTGTCCGCAAGCATGTCATTCATTATTGTTTTATTTACAGGAGTCCAAATCTCGACAGCAATTCCACTTGTAACGAGTTTGATGCGCTGTCTGATTCCATCTCGAAAATTGTTTCCCTTTGTCCTCGCACTGAAATCGTTATTACGGGCGATTTCAATGTACACAATTCCAATTGGCTCCGCTATTCTGGTCAGACAACACCCGAAGGAAGGTATGTCGAGCTCTTTGCCGGGTTACATCACCTTACCCAACTGATCGATGTGCCAACGCGTATACCGGATGTTGCTGGGCAAGCCGCCCATACTCTTGACTTGTTTCTTACTTCTCACCCTGATAAATATACCATTAGTGTAACTTCTCCATTTGGCACTTCAGACCATTGTGTCATTTCAGCTAATTTCTCATCCTCCACCCATCCAGTTAAAGAAAAACTTCCCACCAGGACCGTTTGGCAATACGAGAAAGCCAACTGGGACGGCCTGAATATTTTTTTCCGAAACTTTAACTGGTCACTATGCTTCCTCGATAGTGACATTGATGCCAGTGCTGAAATGATCACAAATGTGATTCTTCTAGGGATGCGTGCTTTTATTCCTAACAGAGTAAAAAGCATCAAACCTAAAGAAAAGTCTTGGTTTAATTCTGAGTGTAAAGAAGCTATCAGGCTCAAAGAAGTAAGTTTCCGTTCTTACAAAGCCAACCCTTCAGAGGAAAATCGGAAAAAACACAAACAAGCAAGAAACTCATGCAACTCCGTTATTGAAAGAACCAAATTTTTGCATGACCAAAAATTACGGCAAAAAATTCTGCAGTGTCCCAAAGGCAGTAAAAATTTTTGGTCATTTGTAAAAAATATTAAAAACTCCTCAACATCTTCGGTTCCAACGCTCATCGACAATAACAAACCAATTGTTTACTCTTCAGAGAAGGCAAACTTGCTCGCCGCCCATTTCGCTGCCAGCTCCACGCTGCCGCATAGCAACGTTGCCCCTCCTGTACTTGAGAATGTAAATTTTTCCATGGGACAGATTTTTTTCCGCACTCGTACAGTAGCAAGAGTTCTCAAAGATCTCGATATACACAAATCCGCTGGCCCGGATGGTATACCCCCGATTCTTCTGAAGAGGTGTTCTTCCACACTGGCAAAGCCACTGCGTAAGCTTTTCCATCGCTCCTACTCTTCTGGAATCTTTCCTAGAAGATGGAAAACAGCATTTGTCCAGCCTGTCCCTAAGAAAGGTGACCCATCCTCCCCCTCCTCCTACCGACCCATAGCACTGACGTCCCTTCTTTCTAAGGTCATGGAAACACTGATTAACCGTCAGCTTAAGGAATATCTCGAAGATCGTAAGCTTCTCCATGACCGTCAATATGGCTTCCGCAGCAACCGTTCCACTGGTGATCTGATGGCATATCTCACCGAACAGTGGAACAAATCTTTACATCGCTTTGGTGAAAGTAAGATTATTGCTCTTGATATCTCCAAGGCATTTGATAGAGTTTGGCATGAAGCTCTCTTATCGAAAATGCGTGCTTTTGGGATCGATAATACTCTTGTTCGTTGGATTAGAAGCTATCTTCTGGACCGTTCAATACAAGTTGTATTGGGCGGATTCAAGTCTGATTCCCATAAAATAAATGCTGGTGTGCCCCAGGGCTCTGTTCTATCTCCGACTCTTTTCCTCATTTTTATAAATGATCTTCTGTCTGTTACTTCTAATCCACTTAACTGTTTTGCCCACCTCTGGGCAGGTGCTTCGCAAACATCGCTTCACCTGCTTGATAGAATACAAAATCGAGCATTAAGATTGATAGGTAATAGAACTGCCGCTGAAACAATTGCCCCACTCGAACACCGACGCAATGTTTCATGTCTTTCCTTATTTTATCGTTTCTTTTATAAAAAATGTTCACTCGAGGTAGCCAGCTGCATTCCTCCCCTTAAAAGTTTCGCCCGTAATACTCGTCTTGCTAGGAATGCCCATCAGTTCACCCTTGAGCCCAATTTCGGACGTACCGTGAAATATAGGGATTCTTTTTTTAGCCGTACAACACGACTTTGGAATGGTTTACCCGGCGAGATTTTCCCTTGCCATTTCGATTTGCAAACATTCAAAACCAATGTTAATCGACACCTCCTATCTCTCCCCTCCCTATCTTCCTAATGCCCGCGCAGTGTGTTACATTATAAGGGAAACAAATAGTCCCTTTTGCGCGCGTGAATTATAAAAAAAAAAAAAAAAAAAAAAAAAAAAAGATACTGGATGAATTACGAAATGACGTCTATTATATTATCATTTGGTGGTGTGGAAAAAGATAAATTATTTATTTTTTTTAGTTTTTTTTTATATCAGCAGATGTTAACCCTACGCACATTGCTCTCCGATTTGCGACGATTTATAATGAAAAGTACAGAAACCCTGTTAGAAGTTTTTACTTGAAACAGAAATATGCAAATCAATGCAACCAGACTGAGAGGTAAACGTCCTATCTTCCCTGCACTTACAATTCACAGACCATCTTCTGTGGAACAATCGCATATTCGACGTTGCCAAAAATTCTGCTAAATGTTTAAGTTTTCTCAGAAGACGCACAAGATTTGTACCCCTTCTGATCGGGCTACAATATTGAAAGCTTGTTATAACCATGATTAGGTGGAATTTCGAATCTTCCTTCGGCTTTTTTTGGTCACATTAAATTTAGCAAAGAAACAAAAACAGTAACTTTGGCATGTCCCGGCAAGGGTTGTTGCCTTCTTCAGGGGAACTTTATTACACATAAAAATACAAGATATAGTTATATGCACAATAAATAACAATAGTGAGAAACTTACATTTCAAAACAAAATTTTAAAATTTACAACACAGTCATGACAATGTTTTTTTTTTATATAACATTAATATAATTTAAAGTTTTTGAATTAAAAAAAAAAATTAAAAAAAAACACTTCTACTTAAGAAGTTTAGTCTTCGATTGAAGGTGAAAGAGAAAAAGAGATATTTTGTTTTTATGTAGAAACAAGAGAACAGTACTGATGATATACTCTGTGTATCTTGCTTTCGGTTCATATTGTTTGTTTTTTAATATATGAAGAGTCTCGAGGGTGTATCTCTTGGAGGTATGTTTTTCTGTTTGGAGAACTTGGACTCCTTCAAAATCGGGAAGATGGCCACTTTCAATAGAATGAGAAGCAAGGGCTGTTTTACCAGGGTTGTTAGTGTTGATGTCTGATTTATGGTTAGACAAACGTTGGCGCAAGAATTGTTTGGTGGTTCCAATGTAACATAAGTTACAGTGCTCGTCCGCTTTTCCTTTGCAGTTGATTTTATAAATAACATCAGTGCTTTTATCCTTCTCCGGTTTGACTTTCAACTTTGGAAAAAGATGTCCAAGTGTTTGGTTGGATTTGAAGGCCAACGAACATCTTGAACGTATTTGGCGACAAATTTTTTAAAGTTGTCAGTCAGACTTGGAACATAAACGACGCTGTTAAAAAACCCATTTGTGTTTAAGACATTCTCCTGTCTCGGTGTTTTGTATTTGTGTTTTAAAATCAAACTGCGAATGACCGTAGTAGGGTAGCCGTTGTCACTTAATATTCTTGTGATTTTTTTCTCATTGGCACAGTGAAACTTTTCATCACTCAACGTGAAAACTTTGTTAACAAGGTTAGAGGCCGTATTCATTATAATATGCTTGGCATGGTTTAAACGGAAGTTAATGAGTCTTCCTGAAGATGTTTCTTTTTGAAACCAAAAAATGAGAGATGATTGTTTTCTCGTAGGATTTTGACATCCAAGAACGCTATTGTACAGTTGTATTCTTTTTCGACCGTGAACTGTATTTTTGGATGAAATTTGTTAAAAGCCGAAGGAAGATTCGAAATTCCACCTAATCATATCTAAAAAATTGGTCAATACACACATTTTGCTTATTATAACGGACGGCTTAATATTATAATAACATATTTAGGCGGGTATTCCTATAACGCACTTAAATTCTATCAAAAAAGAGCTTTGAAAATTATTGATAGGTGATAGAAAAATTACGAGGATTTATAAACTATTTATCTGTTACATTCTGTCCCAGTTCAGCTTAGTACAGTATTTTCTGCATCTACAGTTGATGTGTACAAATGACCATTTATTTTAAATAGTCAATTGCGGTGATTTTGTATGGTTCTGATCTCATTTTCTGTCATTCCGCTTAAATAAATATTAACATTTGGTTTTTAAAGCAGTAACTCAAACGATTGTACCAGACAAGTTCTTTATACCGGCAGCAGAGTTTGATTCATATAATTCCACCATATTTTGTTCGCTATGGAAAAAAAGAACAAAAAAGTACGCATACGCCACCCGCTAAATTGCAATAACGATAAATTTTTTTTTTTCAAATTTATAACACACAAAATTATCCAGTACGGCTACCTATTAAGCCTTAAAAAACCACATTAAATGCGATACAGTACATTCCGTCATCATGAACTTCTGGAATCTATATGTTTTTTTTTTTGTTGAACTTCATACATGTTTGTTTGTTTGTTGTTTGCGGATCATTAATGTTGTTTGAATTAGTTTTGCGAGACGTCTGTGTTTTTTCTCATATTTATTTTTGTTTGATGGACATTCCTAGATGATGTACATTCCTAGATGAGCATGTACTAAGGAAACCCAAGTCCTGTTAATAAATCTTTCATTTTATTCATGTCAAATGATTGCTCAGCAACAAATCTGAACTACAAATACTATTTTTAAGATCGTTGTATCTTAATCATTAAATTCTATTGTTATTATTCAGTCAATTGTTTATTTAATGGTGCGAAGAGATAATTTATACTCGACAATATCTCACAGTTTAAAAAAAAAGTTAACTATCGCTGGTGGAACATCATGTGGTGATAGAAAAAATATTTACGTGTCAACGACGATGTTAGCTTTTGTAGCACCGTAAACAAAAACCCACTTAAGTAAACAATACCGTTGGGTTACTTATTTAATTACCTAACTAATTGTAATTACTTTGCTTAACGATGATGTATTGTAATTTTAATTTATTATTTGACAATTATCTGAAGTTGGATTGTGATTAATGAGTATTAGGATTGGGTTAATACTGAATAGTAGTTTGGGAAATATTTTTTTATATTTAATAGGTTTTTTTTTATTTTATTTTTTTCTAGTGATGTGTCTACTTGTAAGTTTATTTATTAAGTAAGTGTACATTTTCTAAAGGTGTGTCGAGAAGGAAAGACTTCAGGTAAATTCAGGTAATATAGGTTAAAGATAACAAATGCAGTTATAACAATTGTGCTCGAACTTCAAATTAATTAAAAAATTATATGACGTTTCGTTAATAATTAGTCAAACTGTGTTGCATGTATAGTTTTTTTTCAGAATCATTTCGAGATTTGACATACATACGTTGCAGAGTCTAGAGAACTTTATTCGTTGTTAGGAGTGTTTTTTATAAGGCATATAACATAAATAAATTCAATGGAATTACCAAAATGTTGGCTTTATTAGCTCATAAATTCCATGGCATTTAATGTTTAAAAATAATTTCTGGCATAAAGTCTCCTTATGAACGCCATCCTGTCGATCCAATTTTGTACCACTTTTTCGAGTACACACGGTCTTATTTTGTCAATAGTGCTACGACTGTTGGCTTCTAAATGATCAATCATTACTGGTTTATCAGCATAGACTAGAGGCTTAACGTACCCCTACAAAAAAAGTAGTCCAAAGGTTCCAAATCAAACGAACCAGGTGGCCAATTCAAAGTTCCATTTCTTGAGATTATTCCGTCACCAAACGTTTAGCTCAACAAAGTGATGGTTACATGCGCGGTATACATGATTTCCAATGATATGAGAAATTAAAAAATCACGAATCATTCGCCTTTAGCGTTCACCATTCGCGGCAATGTTGGCACCGGTTTCGGATTTAAAGATAAATGGGCCGATGACACCGTCGGCATGTAAACCGCACTAAACAGTGATTTTTTCGGAATATAATGGAGGCTTAAGAGTCTCATGAGGATTTTGCTCACTCCGAAAACGACAATTCTTCTTGTTTATATACCCGCTAAGCCAGAAATGAGGCTCATGGATGAAGATGATTTGACCATAAAATCTGGCTCAACTTGCTGTTGATTCTCAGCCCGCTGGCTTGCACCAGTTAGTTCTTAGGGGCGAGTTATAGCAATCATTAAAAACCATTTCAATTGGATACTTTTGTGTGTTAGAAAAAGATTTAAAACATTAAACTTATGCCAATCGATGGCAAATCAATTGAAATAATTTATTTTGACAAAAAACAAACATCGTAAACAGTGTTATTTATTAAAAAAACTTGTATTTATTTTAATGATGAAAATTGATTTTACTGAACAGCTGATTGTCATTTGACAATATAATGGAACATTTCGTTCCAGTGTTTGCGGTCCATTTTTTTAATGTTCCAACCCATCAGTAAAAAGTATACTGAAGCATTTTGCAATATTAAAACAAATTTGGGGTTATGGCTGGTGTGGTTGGCCTTTAAATTCTGACACAACTTTACTGATCGCTAAAACTACCCGTACGTGAAAAATTCCAGTTTCCAGCTATTTCAACTTTTAATGATGAATTTTTAATCATCGCTATAACTGGCGCCTTATATGTATGCAGGCCAAAATCTTTTCTCAACATTAGTTTGGACGGGCAGAGACCGAGTTGCTGACAACGCCGCACCGCCGGATTGATAAATTCGGGTCTTTTGTCACACTCACGTCTACAGCGGCGATGGCTTCTTCTGTACATTACAGACTCCATTTGAATGAACATTGACCAAAAGAGTAAACAGAGAGCGTAAACAAAGAGCAAACAGAGAAACAGAACGCGAATTTTGGTAATAGATATCCACGATTTGTAAACTTTGTTTTTGTGTGTCTTTGCATGGTGATTTGGCAAAATGTACTGACAAAAAATCGAACACACTTTATTAGTATGACAACTAGTTTGACAGTTATCTCCATCGGATGTTATATACCTCTAAAAAACACCTTTTATATGTATGATCTTTCAATCTTCTAGATCCAGAAAGTGAATAGAGTAGCCTCCATTTGTACTGATACTGAAGGTTAATAAACTTCCGTGATGACACATTTAAGGTAAAGCCACAATAAGTGGAATTGCAATGCGGCATGTATGTATCAAGCCAAAAAATGTCATAAAAGAATGGCTACGATGACGATAGATTAAAAAAACCTTTTAAAAATTTAAAAAAATTCGAAATTTTAGGCACTCTTTTTCTGAGACACTATAAACGGGGGGATAAATTATCAATTTTGACGTTTGGTGTCGCTGAAATTCCACTTCCATTTGTTGCGGTTCATCTCATACAATTCCATGCAAAGAATATTCTCAATTCCTTTACAGTACAGTTCTGCGTATTGCGTTTTACCTTAAATGCACATTTATAACAGTGAACATATACATACATATATATGTATACATATGTAGATATCAGCTTTAACAATAGCCATTAGTGATGAAGTCTTGACATTTATTATTTTTGCACAACATCAATCAAGGCGGCGTTTTAACATTCAATAGAAAAAGAAAAGCTCGTAGTAGAGGGTATAGTTAAAATTGTAAAGATTTGGCACGTTAACTACCTACATAGTTAAGTTAACTAAGTACCATTAAATGTTAGACCTTAAAAGAATTAACGGTCTTGCTCAAGATACTTTACTCATCAAAATCTTGATTATAACCGTTTTTCGTATGATGTGTTTTGTTTACCTATTAAGCTAAAAAAAAAATACTTTCTTTATGTGTGTATTTAATTTTATAACAATTTTTATTTAAAAAAAAATATTCCACAATTATTTACAAAGATGTGATTAATTTTTATCTAACGATCTTAATAGATAAATTAAAATATATTTTGGCTCGTGACACTTGTGGCAAGCTAGAAAAAAGTTAAAGATCTTTCATACAGCCTGTCTAATTAATTACTAATCAACTTTATTACCAACAAATACTCAAATAAAAAAAGTAATAGATTAGTTAATTGGCAAATTAAAGTCCATTTTTTTAGTATTTTTATCACAGCAAATGCTACTTACTTTAATATATTTTAAATAAAAAAAAAAATGTTCGACTCAAAATTGATCAAACTCTAAATTTCTTTTAAAAATGACATTCCTTTCCTTAGGTTTTGACAGATCCGTTAAAAATAACTTAAAATCACATTAAAACAAAATCTGATTTAAAAAAAAAGAACTGCGGTTTTAAATATTATGAAACTTGAACGTTAATTACTTTTCAACTTAACCTTGAAGCATTGAGCATGAAAATGAAAAAAAAATTGATAAAATCACAATTACTCCGGTGCTCCACTTTTGACACAAAATTTATGTGAATACACTTTTTACCTTTTTGGTTTGTACTATTGCTTAGTTAGTGTTGTCATTAAGCTTATTTGCATCTTAAGTCAGTCTTATCATGATCTCTTAGTACATTAATGCAATATCTTTTATGAACGTTTTTGTTTATTTACAAAAAAAATGTAAACAAACATTTAGAGGTGCTCGTTAACAATGACTTAGTAATATAGAAATATATGTACAAGGCCAAGTAATTGGTTCGTAAGAAACTATTTAAATAAAATCTTACAATATTGGGAAAGGCGAAAATTTAATCTTCAAAATGACGCTCAGGCCTAGTTTTTTTAGTGATAGATCAGCCCAGTGTTAGGATGACGTAGAAATAAATTTCCATACAAATTTTGACAGTTCGTTTACGAGTATAAAAATTTACGAGGCTTACGAGGGTTTTCCGCCATTGCATGAATCCTCGTAGTGTTGTCACATGTGATCCAACAATTTTACTTAACATAATTTTCCATTGGTTTCACGTGGATCATTCCGAAGTTCAATGGAACAACAAAATTGCTTCCACTCAGTTTTGACATTTTTGTTTATAGCTATGTGAGTAAAAACAAAACCAAGATAAAGAATAGACACTGTACATTTTCTAAGAGCTGAGAGCTAAGAGCTTTTTGGCATTGAAGTTATGTATGTGTATTTGTACTTCTTGAATGAATTCTGACTTCAAATCGGGAAGCAGAACCATTTTCTTAGATTCTTTCAGAAGAGAAGAGAAATAGAACGCTTCCAGACCCTCCCGAATGCTAATAGAGAAATGATCCTAAAAGCTAACTATAATGCCCGGAAGCTAGTATTTGTCTTAATTACAAACACAATCAGAAGCCACAGCTGTCAAATTGTCCGTAAAACGCGTGAGCGCAGCTTATGTTATGTAATATATATGTATTATTATGTAAACAAAAATCATCGCAACTTGACGAAACGGAGCAATCTGCCATTTGGGGCACAATTTCAAGATACGAATTACTTGTTCTCACTCATTTATGGCAAATTGCAATCATTTTAGTTCAGCTTTTAGGGAGCGTTGACTATGAAATTAATTGTTAAAGTGCTGGAAAATAAAATTCAAAACAAAAAAAAAACTTAAATCCATACAGGTTCAGGAAATGAATGAATCAATTGGTATTTCTTAAAATCACTCAACCATTACTATTGTCCCAAATCAATTGATGTGACAGTGGAGTGTTTGCATGTTCTTTAAGACAACAATCTCATTAAACTGATATGGAATTACATAACCATTTCACAAGAATTTCTCGATCGATGGGAACTTAATTGGTTATAACGAACGTACGACTTGTACAAGTAGTTACAAAGTATTGCCTCTTAACTTTACAACCAAACAATTAATCAATATTAATTATTTTGTCTACAAGATGCATGCACCCTCCCTCTAATCAACCTTTTCTCACCATCAATACAAGTCAGGTGTGAACTGACCGGTTTCATTTGTCTTGTCATAAATATCAATAAATTTAATACTTCAACGTGTAAACCAAATAATTGCCACAATGCGAAAACCATTGCACTGGAATTAATATGAGGTTCACCAATAATATACTGACAGAAACTTTTGTAGAATTTATTTAACGATTGTAAAATTATTATTTCCGATTGCTTAACCTTGAGAGGGACAAGTAAACACCCGCAATCCGTCCGCAAATAACATGTGTTTGTAGTAAAAAACAAAAATAAAACATTGTGAAACTTTATTTTGTATGCAAATTGTTAATTTTAATTTTTTTCCGACTTCGTGGTATTTTGTTTGCGTGGATTGAGTTGTGAAAGTTGATGAAATATTGAATAGTCTGGTTGTACGGTAATGAATAATTTGGATAAAATTTAAAAGTTTCAGTGACGTCTTTCAGAAACTAATTGACACAGAATAAAAATAATATTTCAGGTTTGAATATTTATTGCATCCCGCACTTGACACGTGTTTCATTAATGGCAACATTGGTTGCGATTGTTTGTTGTATTTGTGTAGAGTATAGAATTTAAATATTAATGGATGGTCCATCTTCTTATGTTTGTTATTGTATTAAAAATTAGTTTTAGGGTATTAATGCATTTCTAACAATTGCCCGCAAAAACCCTGAAGTTTGCTGCAAAATTTATTGTCTATACACATAAATTAAAATTAAGTGTCTGTTTTTAATATCAAAATAACAGCTTTTTACAGGATGCATATTAAAGTATATACAGTTCTTATAACAAAAACACTTTTTAATTTTTGTGTGTCTGTCTGTCTGTTTGTTCCGGGTAATCTCGGGAACGGCTGCAACGATTTTGACGGGACTTTCACTGGCGAATTGCTGATATTCTAGGGAGTACCATAGGCTATTTAAATTATCCACAAGGTGGCGCTGGGGTGTTTTTTATTTTAAATTCTTATTTATCGACCGATTTCGACGGGATCTTCACAGGCAGAAAGCTGATATTGTATGAATTAAGTAAGGCTATTTCCAATTACTTCTAGATGGCGCTGGATGTCTTTTTTTAAATTCTTATTTATACCCCGATTTTGACACAAGCGGATAGCTGATTTTGTAAGGTATAACTAAGGCTATTTTAATCATCCGTTATACCACTGGGGTTGTTTGACAAACAGATAGCTTATTTCGTGAGAAGTAACTAAGGTTGTTTTTATCACTAGGTATATCGCCAGGCCCGGCGCGCGTGTTCATTTTTTCGAAAACGTATGGTATACCAGAGCAACGCCGGGTATGTAAGCTAGTTTATTATATGAATGTGAACAGTTCCTCGTTTATACTGAAAGTAAAACTGAACGAAACTAATCGACTTAGTGTTGATTTGATGGCCTACTGTAATGGGCGGAAGCTAACGGAAGCTATTATCAGAACTGAAAGAAATGTTCTTTTTCGATCTGTTTCATTTTATATACACTGCCTATAATACTCTCCATTATTGGATGCATGGACTTATTATATATGGACTGCTAGTCTAATGTCAGCTTCATATAACAATTGTCAAAAAAATGTCGCCAAAATTGAAAATGCGATGCTAGCTTTCCAGAACCCACTTCAGAAAAAAAATAACTACTTAAAATGTTGACATAGAAGCTCGCAAAATCTGTTTTTAAAAATTCAAAAAATCTCTTTTACCGGTAAAAGATAACTGACACTTTTGAATTCCATCCATAGAAGTGTGCGACATCTTTGGTATTTTGCCTTTTGTTTTTTAGATCATAGACAACTTCCTTTTTTTATTGGTTTGTGCCTAAGACAAGCTAAATTCACTAGAAGGAAAACAGGGATTTTTTTAAATATCGTAGAAAAAAGGGGTTTTAGTTTATGTTCAAATCTCTTCAAATGTTGCTGATTTTATTAAGATTTTAAAAGAAACTAATGAATTATGATCAAATAAAACAGTACTAAGGCAGTAGATAAAAGATAAGGTGTTTTGACCTTTTTTCCTATCATTGTTATCCTTGAAACTACATACGTCCAAATTCGAGTTGCGTTCTAAAAGGCAATGTGTCTTTTAAGACCAACTTTCCTTTTTATTTTTTTCTTCTAATTATTTGTTCATTAATAATGATAAAAGACAAAGTTAATAAAAATCCTGACAAAATGGCCAGAGGTTGAGACCTATTCCTTGTGACGACTATAAAGGTGTTTTCACACCAAAAAAACATTTGTTTAAAAAACATTTCTGAAATGTCTTCCCTTTGCTAAAATATCATTTCAGAAACATTTCAGAAATTTCTGAAACATTTCTTAAATGTTTACGTTTTCCATTTTATCTTTTTTATCCAGTTCTGTACTTCATGATGTAAAAAAGGAGCAATCATGGCGTCGCGTTTTGTCATCACGAACAAAACACAATCAAATAAAAACGATAAAACCTGTCAACTAGACTAAAATGCATGAAAATAAATAAAAAATTTCGTTCGGAAGGGGAAACAGATAGACATTTCAGAAATGTTTCGCGAAGCGTCCAGACTTAAATAAACATTTTAGAAACATTTCAAAAAGAAAACAAACATTTCTGAAAGGTTTTCTAATTTTAAATGTTTCTGAAATGTTTAAAAACAAAATGTTTCTTTGGTGTGGCTTTTTGTGAAGTTTGCAGTATGACAATCGAATATCGCAACAAAGTTTAGGTTCTAAAGATTTTACAAACTTTTAATTTACCAAGCTATAAAAAAATAATTTCAATAAATCCATGAATGTTTTTTTGTATTTATTACTTGGTGGATTGATTGTGGGATATTCTAAATAACACGGGGAAAAAAAAGGAAATTTTAACATGCCAACGTGGGAAAACCTGCTGCCAAAGTCTGAGATTACTGGATGAAATGTCAAAATTGAGGTTTAATTTTTTTTCCCGCTAAATACTCAGGAGGGCGAGTGTCATCCAAAATAACTGAGATTAAAATGGAATCAATTTGAGGTAGATAACTAGCAGTCCATATATAATACGTCCATGATTGGATGTATGTATGTCCATTCTCTTTAGTACTCTCAGGGACAGGGATGTCATTTCGCTTGTGGCCATCTTTATGGCATGCAGTAACTAACTCTTAATAATGGAGATGCAAATGCAGTTAGTCAAATGTTCGACGGTAAGATGTTTGGATCAGTAAAGAAAATTCATCAAAAAGTTTGACAGGCACGTAAATGTGACATTCATATTCTAATTTTGTGGGTGACATAAGCGCAGTTGTGTTCACCTTAGTTCTGCTTTAAGAATAAAATGACTGAAGTGATATGTTAATTCATTTCATTTCTCTCACCTTAAGCAATTTAAATTTAAAAGTTAGAAGATATATATGTATGTAGTTTGATTCATATTCCAATATGAATTCAAAATTGTATTTAATTTAATAAATGAGATGGCGCAAGGCATGCAGTTTTTTTTAAGGCCAACGGAACAAGTGTGTCAACAATCAATGATTAATAATATTTGCATGCTAAAAAAAATAAACATGTTTCTTTTAAAAAAAATAGAACAAAAGTTTGTGTTATAAGTGAGTTTAAATCGGGTTTATTTTTATCTTCAACGTCACGTCATCGCCTCGTTTGACAGGTTGTGAAGATTCTATTATATTCTATTCCAGTCATTTTATAATTTATTGCAAATATACAACTCAAGTGTTTCTAAATATATATACAAATGTTATCTTAAGATTTATCAAGTCAAAAATACAAACAAAATTTTAAAATATCAAAGGAGAAAAAATTTACCTTTGAACAATAAAGATATTTCGTGTTGTTTAATTATAATTCAGACATGTCCTGGAATTCTTATCCGAAACCATTAAAAAAACATATTAAAGTTGCTGTCATAATTTTTAAAGATAATTGACACAATAATAATAAAACGCCTTACATCATTGATTAATGACGAACAGTACCGTGTGGTAAAATTTGATCAAATCTTTTTTCACCTGTTTTCGATTACTGAACAGTTTCGTTTTTCTCTCAGAAAAATGTATACACTAAATTTATTTACGTTCAACGGTTTCTCAGAAAAAAATATCAACTCAGCTGTCAAAAAATTAATTCTAATATTTTTTGAATTCGCTTGCTAAACTTTAGGTATTTGGAAATGGTCTTCACAGCACTGTATAAGAAAATTGTGTTTGTTTGTTGTTCTTTCAAGACAATGAAAAGTGATTTAGTTTGCTTTGTGGAAAAAGCCATTTATCTAGACTAGATAACTAAGTTTTGTTTTCGTCGATTTGAATTTGTTTAAAGATGTTACTCTTGATATCCAAAGCAGCTTAAACAGTTCGATAAAAATAGGAAAATTTTACTGTCAAACATTTCATATACTTGTCAACAATAATATTATGGCACATAACCTAAATGATGAAAAGTTCATCTACGCGGCTTGAACCCCTATACTCATGTAGGTTTTTGCCAATTTTTTTTTTAAAAGCCATTACCTCACACTAATTTGCTGATAAAAATTTACAAAGAAGTTTTACGAACGGAAGTTTTGTTGCATATCATGTACATACAAATAGCTAAACTTTCAAAATTTTCCGTTTCAACTTTTATCCCGTTAGAGGAAAACATAATATGTAACATGCAACCATGTTACCTTAAGCTTTGTATTCACTATTCGCGGCAAATATGACATTTCGTACGCGTCACATTTTTTCGAAGCAGCGTTCACATGCAGACAAGACAATGGGACAATACTCAATTGTCTTTTCCGAGCTTCTTGAACGGGGTTGGATGATGTCGATATTGTCCTAAGAGATAGCTCGGCAGGCTAGCTCGTAGGACAATGTAATGACAATTGTCTTGTCCTGGAAACAATTGTTCATATGGAACAATGATTGTTTTGTCTCATTTCCTTGGCCTCTGTATTATCCCATGTGAACCCCACTTAAAGAAATAATTAATAGCGCGCAAGTCGCGCCCGCTACAGTCGATCCAAACTACTACACTTCACTTCCCTTTCAACTTTCGATGAGTTTTGCTTACGCGCTAGCGAGCGCATTTTACGGACGAAAACTTGACAGCTGGCTTCTGATCGTGTTTGTAATGAAGAAAATTTGACATATAATTCCGCGGCATTCCGTCCATTATGGGTAGACGTGCTGATTTGACAAACGGATTTGAATGTTCCGGTCGGTTATGACACTAGCTTCCGCTTGTTTCCGATCGTTATAGTTAGCCCTTAATGGCCCAATCATAATACGCGAAAGAAATAGGAAGCTAGTATCAAAACCGAACGAAAAGTTTCTTTCCGTTCTGCTCAATGCATAAGTTGGCCATAATAGCCTTAAAAAAACACAAGCATTTTTAACATTCCGTACGAAATGTGCCCTTGAAGGTATACATTACGTACGGAAATAAAACTGAACGAAACTTGGTTATTCGCACTGTTTCGTACGTTCCAATTTGTCAATTATAGTTGGGTCTTAATGCTGCACTAATTAAGAGATTGGAACTCGCTAACCATTCGATGATAATGTTGTTAAGAAAACCTGGAGCGACACTGGGTAAAGTTCAACGAACAAAGCTAATCATAAATTATGTTATTTCACTAACGGCTAAGAACTATCAACTGTCAATCAAGAAAATTGCAGCATCAACCATTTTGTTTGCTTGTTATCTGAATTAATTTTGAAATAAACAAAAAGAGAATATGAATGCCAAAGTATTAAGCTTATTTGATTTCTCTTAAAAAACCAAGGTCTATCACAAACCTGAAGGTCAACAATGTAAAAGAAACCTTCTTTTTGGTGTGAATTTAAAGAAATGCCATTTGGCGCGCAAATTGTTTTTATTAAAATGTAAATTGTTTTTGTATGCAAATAATGTGACACAAAAAAAGAAGAAAGACAACTCATCGCACGTGATATGAATGAAATTAGTTTTATCACAGGGATTTACTTGCGTGTGGTTAATGCTTTGTGTCATCGGCACAATGATGCCAAATATCAAGCTTGTCACTTATGACTTGATAGTCTTAACAGAAAACATATTCCGCGCTTGTTTGGAATAATTACACTGATGTCGCCTACAAAACGTTTACACACTTTTAATTGATAGTCTTTCGACGATTTAAAAAAACACATCGCATAATATTGATAACTAGGTAATTTATACGATTAAAATAAAAGCAAAAAATACTTCTTTTAAATCTTATTTTATTACATATTACTAGAAGCAATAATTAATAATAAATTGTTTTGTTTAATGAGTTTTTTATTGATAAATTAAATTCAATACCCGTATAAAAAATGGAATATTTATTTCATCATACTCGTATTAGCTTAAATGAGTATATTTTGTTTTCATAAATATGCATCTGCTTTAAAAGTTATAATGTTTTATTCATTTGGTCAGCAATAATATAAATAAACATTGTTTTTATTCAATCCTCTTTCACGCACGATTTAAATAGTTTTTTTAAATAAAATATTTATTTTGAACTAAAAAATTACTAATGACAGATGTCATTTAATAAAAAATAATATTTAATGAGATCTAAGTTTATACCGATTTTTCTATCGGATTTTTATTAAAGATTAAAACCAATGAATAGTGAATCCATAATTTAAACCCGTTTCCTGAAACGACACTTAAATATTTATGTTCAACATTATACGCTTATGCGAAATTTTATGCAGACGAAAAAATAGAAGATAAGATTAAATTGCACTAAAGTTTTTATTTTTGGTTTTAGCAAATTGGTCTTAAAGTTTTTATTGAAAAATTAAACTGTACAAAAATTACATTACATTACATTACATATTGATCTGCTCCGTAGATAAATCTACGAAGTAGAGACACTTATGAGCACTGGCTACTGAGGCCATCGGCTCAGACAATGGGTACGTTCACGAACATAACTTTTGGATTGGTTACCTTGCCTTTGTTGTAATTAGCATGGTTAAAATCAACTGTTTTCCAGCTGAACAATGGAAACAGAGAGAAAGGTATCCTAAAATTTGAAAGGGATGAGAACGGGAGAGAACGGTAAAACAGAAAACACATAACACATGTTAACAGCACGCAGTTGGTTTTCGGACGGTCCCCCATCTTTTCACTAACCACGCGCAACAATGCTTGATTTCGCTGATCTCACGGGAATGAAAAAAAAATATTTTGCTGATGTCTAGCAAAAAAATTTAAGAAAAGATTTGATGTTTTTTTTTCTACATAGTATGTACATAAAATATCTACATATATCACGCTTTCGAGGAACGCCATTACTTTTAAAAATGGCGGCGAATGTGAATATTGTTGCTATTATTTATATAATAAACGGACGCAGAATACAGGTCAACAAACAATCAGCCTTATTTAGGTATCCGTTCGGAAAATTTCCGAAACAGAAGTCAATTTGGATCGGAACTCGAAATTTTTCTCCGAACATATACCTCGATAGGGCCGAATATGTCTGTTCATTGAGCCTATTTAGCAGTTTAGTTCAGAGATTTTAGTGCTCAGTGAGGAATTTTTTGCTCTAAAATGCTCCTAATTTTTTTTATTTGCTGTGAGTTTTTCTAAAGCAAGTAAGAGAAACTTAGAGAAGGATTTTCGTTCGACACTTGCTTTTGAGGTAGAACAAGTTTTTTTTTTTTATAATAATAAATAGCTTAAATTTATTCAAAGTAGATAAATGTTATATTTCTAAAAATTAAATTGAAAAAATGCAACGTAATGAACTTAGAGTAGATAAGAGTGAATCAGGGTTCTTATTATGTAAAACGATTATTGTTGAAGTTTGCTCGTTATTATTTAAATGCATTTAACGAGAATTGTTTAAGATTAACAATTCTAGTTTTTTTCTTACGACTGACCTTCGGTTGGTTAGTCTGTCATAACAGTGGTTTTGTTTTGTTTTTGCAAGTAAAATGTCCGAGAATATTAGTAAACATTTATTTGAAATACAAATTAAAACTGAAAATGAAAATAAAATTTTCTTAATTCAGTTGAAAGGCCACCAACACAGAAAAAACAAATGGACATAGTTGCTTTTATAGAAAGTAACCACCGGATGACAAAATATTATTTACCGTACGGCCAAGCGAAATCCAAAATGCTTTGACATTTGTGCCCTATTTTGCTCTGACATTTATCATTTGTTCTGCTCTGCTCATCACTGCTCTCATTTTTTCATCTTTCTTTTTGGCGCCAGTTAGAGTGATCAGGAAAGAAATCAAAATGTTTGCATTTATTTTGAAACACAAATACTATACTGATCGATGGCAAATTATTCAAAGAATTCTTCTTGCTAAAAAAGTTGAACGAATATTTGTTGTAAGATATTCATGTACATATGTATGTAATTTATTTATTTTAATGATAGAATTTAATTTTTCCTGTAAGCTGCAATGTATGAATTCCATAAGCTGCATTTTTTAATTGCGGCACAGTCCGTAATGAGTGGCGCTGAAATCGCCAAATGGTGGGAATAAGAATGTGAACAAAGCACCAAAGTGTATTACATGTCGCCAAATATTCTCGTCTCCACTTTTTAGTTAATAATTGGCCGCGAAGATTGCCAGAAGACAAATGTCATTCATGAGAATACTATAGAATGTAAGTAAAATGGCCAGCTGATTGTCGTTTCACACAAAATGGAACAAATTTGTTCAATTATTTGAGTTCAATTTTTTACTGTTGAAATAGTTGAAATAACATCAGGAAATAAAATGTTGATGAACTTTGCAAACGGAAAAAATAAATGCGATGGTTGGTGCCGTTTTTTGTGAAACTCTAACCCTTGTGAGGAAAAAAATCGGTTTTCCATTAGTTTCAATTTTTCCTTATCACTATAACTGGCGCCTAAATAGCCAATTATAGTTATATCATTAAAATGCATCAAGAAAAAAACAAAATCAATTTTTAACAATGTTTTTCTTTGATTAGAAATACAAATTAAATAACCATCGATTCGATAGCAAATGATACGAAGAACTTTTTTTGATAAGAAAAAAACAATTTCACAAATTTTTGTGGGCCAAAAACATTTATACATTCATAGGTATATATTGCCCTGGTCCAAATTCAAATTTCTTGCCAGCTGATTTTTTTTTAATTTGATCTCTCAAAAAAATTTCAAGGAATGTGAAGAAATGAACTATTGATGAAAAAAACAAACAGTATTTTCTCTACAAAAACATGGTTGATATAAATGGAGACATTTACGAAGAGGAAGTTGACTCCAATTCTCTCATTCAAAGAATTTCATGAAAGGATGTGGACAATTATAAGAATGTCATGTGTACACCTCATTTACCAATATTGATGGATTCAATTATGATATGAAATGCCAAATAATCCACATTAAGAAAGATGAACACACACTCTGTATTTCTCTTTTTTCAATCTAGTTTAGTCCTCGATTACATCCTACAAACAAACTGAAACAAACTAAACTATAAATGAATTTAACTTCCGTATCCGCTTACTAACATCCATTTAAAATTTCTAAAAGGTAATTTGACAAATTCA
Source organism: Platycheirus rosarum (assembly GCA_963971375.1). Classification (NCBI taxonomy): domain Eukaryota; kingdom Metazoa; phylum Arthropoda; class Insecta; order Diptera; family Syrphidae; genus Platycheirus; species Platycheirus rosarum. The sequence continues at coordinate 30,763,703 of OZ020507.1, forward strand.
TTGGCGACGCCATTTATGAGTAAATATAATTAATAGTTGCAAAAGTCAAAAGTGACGTTTCAAATGGCATATTAACATAAGTAAACATTGCGACTTTGTGATGATGCTGATGAATAATAATTGCAAATGGCTATTTGATTTCTCCAAATGCTATTTGACAGATAAGATCGGAATACAAACTTGTTACCCTAATATATACATATGGTAATATTTATTAATATCGACCTGTTTAAGTGGATCAAAATCGGTTTAAATTGGACACCTACCGGATGTTCGAATAGTTTTTTTTTTTTTTATAAATAAAATTTATTTTTTTAATAAAAATGTTCTGGCATTTAACTATTCAAATATTGAAAGCCACAAGAAGAACATTAGCATTCACTCTTTTGAATTAAATAGTTGTGAGTGGGTTCTTTGACATTTCGATTGGCTACTTTATATGATAGTGCCAAGGTCAGGACTGAATGGGCACCATTTTGTTTTCTTATTTATTTATTTTTTTTAACAACAAAACGAAAGTTAATGACTTTGTTGAATTGCATTCTTGAATATCTTTTTAATTATCTGTTGACAATTTGCAATGCAGATGCTTGAAATAATATTGTTAAAATCTGAAAAAACTGGATCGTTGATTCTACAGCTTTGTGTTTTTTTTTTATATTGAAAATCCAAATAGAATGAGCAACGGTTATTCTTTATAAAAATATGGTAATGTCAAATAAAAATAAAAAAAATAAATACGATTAAAGCAGAAAAGAAGCCACAACAATTAAGGCCACTCAAAAAATTTGAAAGCCGCAAATGATTGCTTGATTCGAATTTTAAATTTGGCAAAAATTATTCACACCAAAAAAAAATATTTCACCAATTGTTTAGTTATCAACTCCCGAGATATCTGGTTAAATCTAGATTTTTTCAAAAAAACTGGAATGATATGCAAAATAATTAAACAAATTCAATTGAGGATGGAAGATTTTATTACATATGGATTTAAAGTGTGGAATGTGGGTGTTAGAATTTGGTAACCAGAATTAAAAGAGTCCATTCAAGGAATGTACTATGAGTTTTGGCCTTTTTTCCATAAAAAGAAACAAGGCTATTAAATAAAAAAAAAAAATAAATTACTCCTCACTTTTGATGAAAATACAAAAAAAAGTAAAACATTTTTGAATCTCCTAGTTTTACCTTGTTTTTAAAAGAAATGTCAAATATTTGTGTGTGCAAAAATAAACAAATGTTTTCTTAAGACATACTGGCATTTGTTAGCAACGAATGCATTTTTAAGAACTGATTTGAATTAATTTAATTCAAACAAAAATGGCTTGATTAATATATTTGTTGACAAGTAAGGTCAGGTTTCACTTTTCTAAAAATGTATCTTTTTTCACCTTTGAACAAAACTGAGTATTACATAAAAAAACACCAAAAACAAAGTTCTTTAAATAATAAGTTTTACATCAAAACTTGTGGTGTGGTTTTCGAAATACTTTTTCTTGAAGTAATTGTTGTGTAAAAAATCAAACTATTCTGCATAAGACTTATAAAAGAGACGACTAATCATCTTTTTAAAAGTCTATAACCGACTTTTATTGTGAAGATCTTAATAAAATAATTTGTTTCTTTAAAAGAAATGTAAATGAAATTAAAAATCTATTTGTAAAAGATAGCTTACATCTACTCAATCTCTCATATTTAATAGGCCGATCGCGTTGCCTTCTGGCATTGTCCTCTTCAAAATTATGCACATTCGCAGATAGGCATGAAGGCTGCACTCCACGCTGTCCAAGAAGATTTTTATCTTCATCTGGTGAATAATCTTTCACCATCTTTAAAATCTTGAAACAAACTATAGACTTAAGAATCCACTGACAAGACACCGCTACTCGGCTTCGCGACTTTGAATCGACTATAAACTTTTCAACTAGCAGCTTATGTGCTGAACTACGATAGCCAAGACTATATTTTGGTCAATGGCTCCGATAAAGGAATAATTATAAAGTATGATAAGCAAATTTAAATCTTTATAAGCCCCTTCTATGACAACTGGCCATATTTATAATGGTTTCGTTGAGCCACGAAACGCCGGCATCGAATAAATTGGTGTCTATAAATACTTTTGATTGGAATATAGTCAGGCAATTATAAATGTCTTAAGGTTTGTTAGTTTTGACTGTGAAACAATTAAATTTTAAAGAAAAGCTTGTAGGTTTGGATGTTATAAGCTTTAGAAACAATAATAGTTGAGACACTTTCATTAGAAAATCTACGAAACTTTGACTACTGTTGGAGCTTTCTAATTGTCTGTGCGGACAATTGCTTCAATTGTATCCCTTGAACTTTGTTTTATTAGACGAACTTGCTTTTTCCTCAATATTTGTCACTTTTGAAGCAAAGAGTTTGATTAAAAATATTAGCGATGAAGTTGAAACATAATAATCGCCTGCTGAAAAAAATTGGTCACTGTGGCGTATACGCACTTTTTTTTAAATAGTTTGTTTTCACAATCTTATGTGATAAAACAATGTATTTTAAATATTTAACCATTAAATTTACATTTTTAAAATGAACAAGTCTCTAAAGTGCTGCTTTTCATGAGTTTTTTGATCGAAGTCGCCATCATGACCCCTGATTTATTGGAAAGAATTTGCTTCATTAATTTTTGTCTGATCCTGTTACACGGTCTTTATTTTATGATCTGTCAACATACAAATTTTTGTCCTTTTTAACTGAAATAATGATTCCGTAAATTGCGTGAACTGAATTTTTAAAATTTGTGGAGAGATTTAGGCTCAAAATTTGCAGTGTAGAGTTAGATCGGAAAGGTCTTGTAGTAAAAACTCTGATATGCAACGTCATCGAAGTAATAATACTTAAATGAAGTAACTCAGAACAGAACAAACAATTAAACTTGTACAATGGGGCGGAGAAGTAATCACCCTATTGGCATAGGGTAGCTACCAAATAGCGGCAAACGTCACGACGTTTGTAAAGTAAATGTATGCAAAACACACTGCACTATACCGACCAGTAGATTCTTAATGTAGATGGTCTAAACTTTCATTTGATACTCCATTTGTTCATTGACTCGATCCCAATGAGGCAGACCAGCACCAAAAACAAAACCGGAAGTGGCCATTTTACTGCCAAAATGGACAAGAAAGAATTCTGTCCGACTAGCCGTTTTGTACATTTTTTATAATTTTCAATTTATTTATGGCTAAATTTTCCCTTAACTCGATGAGTTAAGTGTTCCTACGGACGCCTTCCTTTATATTAAGCAGCTCGACTTCAAAAGACTGGTACAACATGCGGCCAGCTCTAGAGCAGCCGTTCTGCTGAGAATTTGGATGCTGTTGCCGAAGATGTTGAAAAGGACTCTGGAATATCAACCAGATGATGTCCAATGCAAATGGGCATTAGCCGTGGGCTACTACGTCGAGTTTCGGTAAAATACTTGAATATGTTCCCTTACTAAGTGCAGAAAGTGTATAAGTACTTGGCTGTTGAAAGTCAACCTATTTGCTTGATCGGTTGATTATTTTTGCTCTACCCTCTAATTTTTCTAATTTATTAATTTTGATAATAGCCTGTACAGAGCTTTAAAAAGGCAAACTTTGGCAAGCCATAAATTTAAAACTTTGACAATAAAACAAAATTGCTGCTATAGAAAATTTAAAAGTGAATTTGTCAAGTTCTATACAAGGCTTGTAGATAAAGGTTCAAAATATTTTACTGAACATTAAAAAAAATAATAGCAAATAGTAAATACAAAAACTTGTGTAAGGTTTGCCTATAAAGTATCTATACAATGCTATGTTATTTTTTTTTTAACAAACAATTTAGTTTGATGTGTAAGGTCCAACTTTTCGAATTCGGCAAGTAATATCATATAAAGAGCCTGCATAAAGCAAGCTTTCGCAAGCCAAATATTTTTAAACCTTGACAGTTTAGAAACAGCTTAAAAGGCAAACTTTGGCAAGCCACATTTTAAACTTTGATAATAAAAATAAATTGCTGCTACAGAAATTTAAAAAAGAGTTTGGCAAATTCTATACAAGGCTTGTAGATATAAATGATTGAAGAAAATTAAAAAATATAAAATGGCAAATAGTAAATGCAAAAAACATGCTTAAGGTTTGTCTACAAAGTTGTTATATAAACTAAATTAGTATTCGCTAAAAAAAAAATTGCTGCTATATAAGGCTCTTCACGAGAAGTCAATACAAACAAATTATGTAAAACTTGCCTATAATGGTCTTATACAAATAAACAGGTATTAGCAAGGATACGAGTTAAAAAACAGAATGATGTTAAAAAAGTTTCAAGAGCTGACTAAGGAGCAATATTGCTAAAAATGTACATAATTATACAAAAAGCAATAAAAATATAGCAAATAAAATAAAATATTATAAACAAAATAAAATTAGTTTATTTTTTTATTCATTTCTTAATTTGCTCAATGTGTGCTAAGAAAACAACAGTTTCTTGCTAGATCAATCGCAGGCTATCAAGTATTTCGTGGCAATGCAAATGGCTTTTTAATAAACATTTAATACAAAGTTAATAGCAAAAGCTGTCATTAAAAGGCTTCGGTAAGGCCTTTTTATAATATATCCACACCAAGCTATAAGCAATAGCTGTTATCAATGACTTTCAGAGGGACTTTTTATAACATCAAAAGTAAGGTGTCTGAGCAAAGCTAATTACATTTAATAAAAAACTATTTGTTGCTATAAAACCTTTCAACAAAAGTCTTATAATAATTAAAAAGTTTGGGTGACGTGAGCTTATTTTACTTGCATAAGGCTTTAACTGTTCCTGTAGTAGCTTGAAAAGATTGTGTTAAGAACCTTCTACACGTTAAAATGTTATTTGGAAACAAACATATTTTTATAATTAAAAACCATCTTTGTTGGAATTCTACTGCCTTTTAACTTTAAATTATTTTAGTCTACGCTGTAGTTTACATTTATATTTAAAATAATAAACAAATCTCACTGGCAGTTATAGAAGGCATGCTGCCTTCATCTTTCTAAATACATGCTTTAAACTTGATCTATTGTTACATTAGCTTTATGTGTTTACGCGGTAGCTAACAAATAAAAAAAACCATTAATCATTGAAAATTACAATAAACCAAATAGTAATGTTAAACCAAACAAACAAATGCTTTATTTTCTTTGGTTTTCATACGACATTTCGATAGAATCATAAATAAATCTCTGACGCATTGTGATTTAAAATTAAAATTAAAGAAAAATAAATATTTTGTTGATGTTTTCTTCATGCATTTTTTACTATATTTACTCATTTTCAATTTTTTTTTACAAAATCGAATATTGGACTGAGCAACGTCTGTAGGGTCAGCTAGTTAATAAAAGAGATAAAGTATAACTTACTTCTGTTAACAAAACATTAGACTTTTTTACTTGTTCCAAAGGTTTTATTGCATGATATTCAATACGGTCACTATGGCGTATACGCACTATTTTTTACTTACGATATATCAAGGTACTTCGGTCATGTTGCATTTGGTAAAAATCAAACTTGAAATGACAATGAACCGGCATTCCTGTCTCTCAAACAGAGGGCATTTTGAAGGTCGTCGCGTCAAGATAATCTCAATGCCGCGTTAAAAACGCGCTCCGTTTGCTAGAGACTTTTTTTAGAGAACGTTCTCCAAATTTCATTAAAAGTGTTGTTTTCATTTAACAGTACTGAATTATGTATTTCTAACTTAAACCATTCTTTTCAAAACACGGCTCGTAATTTTAATTAACAAGTGGACACGACTAGGCAGTAACGTACGTAACGCATTAACATTCCTTCGACGGAAACAAATGACGTGTGAAAAAAAGAAATATGATATGAACTTGTTAAAAGCTTCAAACTGTCATTAAAAAAACGTTTGTTTCTGTTAGTATTTTACACATACGATTGTGATAAGACTTTTTGAGCTTATTGCATACAGTTGGTATGTGTTTGAAGGGGTATTGAAGTAGTGAGCTCTTAGAATGCCACAGAAGCAGTTTTGTTGTGATTTACTCATTTCCATGCGTTAACCATAACCACCAAGATATTAAAAAAAACACAGAGTTACATTAATTGGCACTACCAAGTTACCATAGTTAGTACAAATACTATCTTTAATTAATTTAAATGAAAGAAACATGAGAACATGTATGTATATATATATATATTAATATTATACTCTCATCCAATCCTGCTTGTGCGTTATGAATCTGCAGGAACGCAGGGGATCTACAATTTATCCATCCACATCCAAGTGGATTAATGAGATAAGTTTACTTTTGGACAAGGCGCTCTTTTATAAGACAAACTATTATTACTGACACATTTTTCCTAATAAGGAATGTGTGGGAAATATTTATTGAGAAATATCAACTGATCTCTGCATTGCCATACATAAACAACTTTTAGCTATTTATGGCAGATCATCCATCCGTTTATACATCCTAAACTACTTAAAATGAGAACGATATGTGATAGGACAAGCAAAAATTCAATATTAAATATTTGGTGAAAGGTTGAAGGTGTCCCCGCTATTGTTCTGAAGATCTTTTCTGATCTCTTTCCCAGAGATAGTAATATGTGCATCATAAACAAAATATTCAATTTCGGCAAAAATGTGGCAAGATGTTTCCTTCAAAGATGCAATAATTTTTTTTAATCCGCGTGATAAAGTAGAAACTACAAAACGTACCAAAACTTGAGTTTTTTTAGATCTAATTTAAAACATCTTCGAAATTGAAAGGTGATAGATAGACAGTAATAATCCGTAATGTAACAAAGGTTTCTCTGTCTTATTGCTGTTTTTACAAAGAGTGCCCCAGTGAGTTGGATTCCTATTCTAAGCGAATATCAGTGAACCATTTGCAATTCTGGGAATGCCCATCGGTATACCCTTGCAGAATTTCAAAACTAATGTGCATCATCATCTCCTTTTACTTCCTTTCCTGTTTCCTCTCATGATGGTACGCTAAACATTTTTAGGGTAGAAAAAAGAAACCCTTTCGCTAGTATTATTTATAAAAATAAAAATGAAAGAAATGTGCACTAAATAATTTTTCTTTTATTGTTGTTTTTTATTGTTCTTAAAGAATTAATATTTTTGTTTGTTTTTTTTTCGTGGTTTTGATTTTTTTTTTAATTTTAATTCGTATGTTGGTGAGCACTGCACGATCCCAAGAGATGTGGTACACATTAGTTTTAAATTTCTGAATTCCATAATGAAATCAGAAAATAGAGTTGGGTACAAGAATCCACATTCAAATTGTACGGCTGAATAACCAATCTCTGTACTAAACAGTATGACCGAAAGAGAGCATTCCTGGAAACGCGAGTATTACGATGAAATAGTTTTTAAGGAATTAAAGACAAGTGATCACTTCTCTAGGGCACTGACCGTTAAAATATCGGTGGGGAATAGGAAAACTTAAAAATAGGCAAGTAATGTGAAGGTTTTTATGATGTTATCATATTTTTTTTATGTTTGCTCTCCATGTTTTTTGTATATACATTTTAATTTTCAATAACAAAAAAAAATAACAAAACCCCGAAGCTAGAACTGTCATTAGTGAAGAAGTGATGTAGATTAAATGTTTCGGATATGAGATCATTTATAAGAAAAATCGCAGAGGAATTCTTTAAATAGAAAAAAATCGGAATTGCTCACAGGAAAATAAGTAAAATAGTTATATTTATTAACAGAATGGTGTTTCATAATCCTACTTATATCCACATTTGCTTCATGAATAACCACTTCATCCACAAAAAATAAATGTTTTTTGCGGTTTGCATGCCGGCGGCGTTATTGGGCCATATTTTTTCGTCGACGATAACGATAATCACGTTACTGTGAATGGCGAGCGTTATCGCGCCATGATTACCGATTATTTTTGGCTCGAATTGGAAGATACGGACTTGGACGACATGTGGTTTCAATAGGATGGTGCCACCACACAGCACACCTTACAATCGATTTACTGAAGAGTAAGTTCGGTGAGCGTGTTATCTCAAGAAATGGGACAGTCGATTGGCCGCCTCGTTCGTGCGATTTAAAGCCTCTAGAGTGTTTTTTTTTTGGGGCTACGTTAAATCATTGGTTTAAGCCAACCAGCCGACGACGTTGGAAGAGCCCAGAGCCAACATTGAACGCGAAATAGCGGTCGTTTTGGCCGAAATGTGTATACCCCACTGGGCGGTTAAGCAATGAGATATGCGTCGAAATAAAACAGGACATAGAAATTTTTGATATTCACTTGAAAGATGGTGAAGAGCCCAACAGTGATGAGTTCATTTGAATTCTGAATAAAGACGGCTTTATATGATGCCCTATATGCAGATCCATAGTTGTTGACAATATCTGAGTTAATTATTACAACTGTACTGACGATATATTAAATAAATACAAATATTTTGCACTCTAAAACTTATTTATTTTAATTGTTGGGAATGGGTCTACCATGAAACCTCGAAAACGAATTTTCGGAAGACAGAATTAGACTCACTATTGGATTCGAAGTAGGTGCGAGGTTAGGTATATGCAATTTTTTTTCGAGACATGGTTTGAGATTTTTGTGAATTTATACTTTATATATAAGTATATATTTATTTATATTATATTTGACGTACGTGCGATACAGTCGTGTCATTTGTTTTATTATTAATTGTTGGTTATGTAAAACTTCGTATATCGAGTATGGTCGTTACAGGCATTCATGATTTGTTTTATTTTTTTCCGGTTTTCCTCAGTAGGCTTTGGTCTTATAACAGCGAAAACATACCTTCCTAATTGAACCTGATTACTTCTTTATAGTTTGAATTACAAAATAAATTTTCTTTGGGTCTGATATTTTGAATGGTATTCGAGACTAAGGTTTTCATTTCCAAAAGAATATAAATATTTGCGATTGTTTCTATGTCACTATTAAGAAAACTAATGCGGCCAGTATCAGTGCAGATCTAGGCCTAATATACAGTGGCGGAGTAGGATATTTCGTTTACTCAGTTTCTTGTCTTTTATTTCGAAAAAATGATATCCATATTGATTGGTGTGCTTTTGTTTGATTGCAATTATCATATCGTTTACAGTGAATGGATCAGAAGCGACAGATGTCGATGATGTTGACTTTTATGGTTTGTATTTTACCGCTACTTGAGAACGACAGATGTCGATAATGCAAAGACAGTGCAAGTGCATTGAATGCCCTTGACATTGGCCTAGTTGTGGGATGAAGTAATGTGGTATGTGATGATTTGGTTTTTGCTATGAGAAACTAAAAGATAAGAGAATTTATAAGGTCCAATGATTTTTAATTGCGAGTAGTAACATAAGCATAGTGACCAGTTAAAGATTCTGAAAAAAATAGTTGAAAAAAATAGTCGGGAACCTAGGAATTATTGAAGGAAAGTTTTTTTTTCTTTTTTAAGTGATTCACTTCTAAATATTTTTTTTATTTAAATTTATCGTTTTGGATGCCTCATTCATACATATATGCATTTAAGGCAAAATGGAGTCAGTTGATATTGTTTTGGATCAGATTGAATTAAAAATAATAGAGCGTTAAGATTGATAGGAAAAAGAACTGCCACTGAATCAATTTCCACTCTCGAACACCGACGCAATGTTTCATGTCTTTTCTTATTTTATCGTTTCTTTTACAAAAAATGTTCACTCTAAGTAGCCAGTTGTATTCCTCCCCTTAAAAGTTTTTCACGTAATACACGTCTCGCAAGGAATGCTTATCAGTTCACCCTTGAGCCCAATTTCGGACGTACCGTGAAATATAGGGATTCTTTTTTTAGCCGAACGACACGAATTAGGAATAGTTTACCCGGCGAGATTTTGCCTTGCCATTTTGATCTGCAAACATTCAAAACCAATGTTAATCGACACCTCCTATCTCTCTCCTCCCTATCTTCCTAATGCCCGCACAGTGTGTTACATTAAAAGGGAAACAAGTAGTCCCTTGTGCGCGCGTAAATTATAAAAAAAAAAAATCATGAATCGTTATTATGTTTTTTAAGAATTACATTTGTTTATGTATATATTAAATAGAAACTAAAAAAAACTCCTACACGTTAAGGGTTTGTAGCTTTACTAAATTAAAATACCTTAAACAAGTAAATTTACAAATGAACATATATTGAATTTAAAATTAAAATTGATTTTATTCAGTCAAAGTTTAAATTTGATTTGAGAATTTCACTGTTTTTAACTGAATTGTAAAAAAAATAATAACTGTTTATTTTTAAAAGTATGCTTTGGAAACTTATTCATTCGAAAGGACTTTATTGACTAAAAAGATCATTTTAGAAATTCAAAATTATTCCTTACATGTTTCATTGCAGTCCACACACAGGGAAAACATGAAAAAACATATAAGAAAACATTTCACAAACGGTTTTAGAATTAAGTTTTATTTGATATAGACATACCATAACATATTCTTAAATAAAGCGGCACACTTCACTGCCCGCCAAAAAGCTAATTTGCTCATATTTCAGTTTTTTTAATGGATTGTCCTCCATAATTTACTTTAATTACATAAACTATTTAAAAAATCAAATAAACACAGAGGAATAAAATTATATTATAGTTATTACTGTAATTATTTAAATTACTTCTTAACAAATTAGTGAGATCCTATAAACAAATCAAACTTACATTTTGCCATTCGTATTCCCCATGCTGGTTGTTCTGTCATACTATCGAATTATTTATGTAAAAATATCACTTTTTTCTTTTTGTTTTCTTTATTTTAATTAAATCAAAACTTTGATTTTCAAATTTGAATAACTTAAATCTTTTTTTTTTAATTCCACAACGGTCACCAAATAAAGTTGAAGGACACAACACAATGTGCGGTAAGTATGTGATAATTAAAATACTTTTTTTTTACTTTTTTGTTATTTTTCCAACACTAAAGTCACTGACACTTAAATTTTGAGCAAAAGAAGAAACAAGACAAACTAAACACAAAAACAAAATGTCAATTAAATTGAAATAGTTCGTTATACTTAACGAAAATCTGTTGTGTGCCTTTTCCGTTTAATTTCTTTTTCGTTCCGGTATTGAATAGCTGAAGCACCAGCGATACGACGACGATCACACAACGAATGATTAAATGAATTCCGATACAGTTCACTTTATAAGTCACTTAGGGTTAAAAAAAATTCACTGGCGCTGGCGTTTTTGTGCAATTTTTTTTTTTAGTTATATTTTATTGTGATGACGTACATCTGACAGGTGAAAATAAAAGCACCTTTGTACAAGAAGAGCACGCTCTGATGCACGACGAAAGAGATTTGACAGCTAAGCTTAGTTGTGCAGGAGCTGAAGAGCTATAGAGCTTGAAGCGTTGAGTGTCTGTTCGCCTCGGCTGCCAGAAAGTGAATGAAAAATCCGCAAACGTTCGTTATGTCGACTTGGTGTGGTCTGACCATACCTGTGATAGGTACTCTTAACAGTTTGTTTTTTACAGGTGCAGGTGTGTCTGAAAGTAAGTAGTCCGGACATGTTAACAGATGTGGCTCTTTCAATTGTCCATGGCCTCAGGGGATTTACAAAGTGCTCTTTGCAAACAAGTCCATAGGTGCATAGTTTCGCTAGAATTACCTATTCTATAAGCTTGAATTTCCTATTTGGGTTTTGTTGATGCAGGCGGGCGGGTGACATATAGCAAACAACAGTTGAACAGCGCCATAATGATTGACAGCATTCTCCACAAAAATTTACTGCATCAACCGTTTTGATCATTGATCCCGATATACATCTGTTGTATGTAGGCGAACATGATTTGCAAACTAAGAAAGAAGGAGACAAAGTATATCACGCACCGGTATCGCACAAAATGTTATCAATATCGGTATTGGCAGTGTAAGTCTCCACAACTCTACAAAAAAATAACCTAGCGCTAGAATAGTAAAGTTATGATTGTCGTCTGCGAAGTGTCTACAGTTGAGTCTGCGATCAGACATCTGGGGTAAATGTGGAGCGAGGGGTAAGCAATAAAGTAAATAATAAATAATAAGAGCATCGCATCGTGGGGATTTCTTGGAAAAGTACTCGATATACTTGTTTTATTTGTTTTGGTTTTTTTTTATAACACCTCGTCTTATGTGACATTTAAGGTGTTTTATATGGAATTGGTTTGGAATTTTGAATTTCTGCCACAGACAAATACATATACACATGCATAGTGGAATTTTGTGGAATTTTCATTTTACGTTGCGAAAATTGAAAGAATAAACAACAAAATTATTAAGAGAGATCAATGAATGAAATTGAGCATGGAACTCTTTGTAATAATAGATAACTAATTGGGAATAAATATTTAAATAAGAAATTGTGCGAATTCATAATGTATTATTAAATCAATAGAACTATGACTAAATCAATAAAAAAAATATTTTTACTAAAACTTTTTTCTACTTGGTTTCTGTTTATACGTAAAATACTGAGTGACGTAAGTTTAAATATTTTTTTCTAGGAAAACAAACTAAAATATATTTAAACAATTAACATACAAAAAACTGAAGCATATAAAATATTCATTAGGCATTCAGATGACCATTTCTAAAGAGTGTATTGTGCATTATTTTGGAGAAGAGGTGACACTTCTTGCTTATGCCTAGCCTGGAAGTTATAAAAATTGTGTCGAGAACCATTTTTGGAAATTCCGCTTAAGAGAAAACTTGCATACACACAAAAATATTTGACAAGAAGTTTAGTTTTTAACGTGTTTTGTTTAAAATTTTTTTTTTTTTTTGGAAATATAATTCGGAAGAACTTTACTGTGGTTTTCCTTGTGGACTTCCCATCTATTGAATGACGTGCCATCAAGGCGCCCGGTAAGAACACTCAAAATGATGCCTGTGAACTTAGTTGGAAGATCATTTTACATTTGGCTTTAATGCTTTGTATAGTGGGAGTAGGAACTTGATGGTTTACCTAAACATCAGATTAGCCTCTGGAGAAAAAAATAAGATTTGAGAATCTATTAAAAATGTTGGTTGATGATATCATTATTTAATTTGTGAAAAATAATTTAAAGAGGCAAACTTCATACTGCGACTCCATATTGAAATTTTTTCCACAAAGAATTGATAAAGTTGATAAAGACCCATCTACGCAGAAAGAGATCGATGATTTATCAGTGAAGACAGATATTCAACGCTGCCGAAACCATTGTGTAATGTCCTTTCCCAGTTAATGGAAAACAGCCTTTGTCTAGCCTGTCCCCAAAATAGGCCCTCCTAAAGCTTCTGCGAATATTGCACTTAACATCACTTCTTTCCAAGGTCATGTAATAACTCAATTTTTAAGAAATATCTCGAAGGTCGAAAGCTTCTTAGCGACCGCATAAAGCATTTGACGGAGTATGCACTTTATACTTTTTACTTGCGATTATAGGTACTAATATACAAGTTATGCATTCGTGCAGATTAAAAATTTTGAGATAACAATCAAACATGACATTACGATGATAGAGAAACAGTTCTGAGTTACTGGCAAAATTCTGACCGTCTGCCTGTCTGTCTGTATGTCTGTCTGTCTGTCTGTCTGTCTGTCTGTCCGTCTGTCTGTCTGTCCGTCTGTCTGTCTGTCTGTACGGATGTATTTTGGACTGCAGCCTAAACGGTAGGGCCAATCGTCTTCAAATTTTGAACTTAAGGTTATTTTGACATTCTACAGGAGTTTTTTTTAATTTTTTTTCTTAGCTCAAAAATTAACGGTACCTGTCACATAACCGTTATGTTAAAGCTTATTTTTCTCGAAAACGGCTCCAAGAATTTTTATAAAAAAAATCAGTGTACTGTAGGTATGCATTATATTTGGGTGAAATAAAAGTAATATGGGGGGGCCCATAGGACCGGTTTTTTTCTTCGACTTTCTTGAAAACTGGTGATGCGATTACAGTCAAAATTTATATTCAAGAAGATGTAGGTAGCATAAGTAATTTTGCATTAATTTTGTTTCGAAAACTTTTTTTTTTGTTTTTTTAATAATTTTTTTTTTTTTTTTTTTTTGAAAAATCAATATTTTGAAAACGGGTAAGTGATTTTTTTTTGAATTTTGTTTTTAAATTAACGTTATTTTTGTGCTTTAGTTTGTATCCTTGAATTATTTTTTTTTATTTTTTAAGAAAAAGGTGTTTAAAAAACTGTTTTATTTAAAAACGGCTCCTAAGATTTTGAAAAAAATCACACGTTTTTACATTTCACAAAGAAAAAAAATGGTGTTTAAATTATTTCACTCAATACAATTTAACGTACTTTATTCGAACTATTAAAAGTTTTAAAAAAAATTATTTAAATAAAGTCCACGACTGGGTGGCACGAACTTGCTCTAATGTAGGACAGTGGTCTTGGGGTTGAGATTTTTGAAAACTTTCCGAAAACATATTCCAAATATTTTTTTAATTAGCCAACATCTAGCAGCTGGTAGTTATTATCAGAAAACAAAAAAAATTATTTTTTAACAAACCGTTTTTGAAAAAAAACAAAATTAAAAAAAAACTCAAACATTTTTTTTTCATTTTTTTTAATTAGTTCAAGAGTTTTCTCGGAAAAACTAGGTAGCAATAAAATTTGAAAACTAAATGTCTAACGAGGAAAAAAATATTGAAAATCGTTCGACCAGTTTTTTAAAAAGTCGTTAAAAAAAAAACTTTTCGAAAAAATATTTAAAATTGTTTTCTAGTATGTTATTATAAGGAAATCTGTAGTTTTCATCCGGAAAAATTATTTAAAAAAATTCAATCAACCTGTTTTCAAAATACATATTTCGAAAACCAATTTTTTTTTTAGAAAATTATAAAAAAATCGAAAAAAAAGTTTTTGAAAATTTTGAAATGCAATATTAATTGAATTATAAATGACTTCCTGTGTGCACAATTTTATTGAAATCGGGATAATGGTTTACGATAAAACAGCATTTTAAAAAAAACCGGTTCTATGAGAGGTACCGTTATAGAACAAGTTTCGAAAAATTTATTCTAACTGGAAGATGTATTGTTGTAAAAAAAATAGCACTCTGAAAGTTTTATCAAAATCGTTAGAGCCGTTTTCGAGAAAATCAAACTTTTTAATAAAGATTTTATGACAGGTACCGTTATTTTTTGACCTAGAGCAAAAATGAAAAACACCTCCCGAGATACTCCCAAACAAATACTAAATACTAAGTTTCAAGCAAATCGGCCTATCAGTTCAGGCTGTATAGGTGCGAAAAGACAGACAGACAGATGCACGGAATTTCCGGACCCACTTTTTTCGACTTCGCTATCATCGTAATGTCATGTTTGATTGTTAGATTTTTTTTTTGCACGAATCCATAACTTGCCTTATAGTACCTATAAACGCAAGTAAAAACAGTAAACCGGAAGCCATATTGGTCCACTTTTGTTTCTTATTTTTATCTATGACTTCTCTTTGGATATTTTATGGTGCCAGACTTCGAAATTTGTTGATAACTTCAAATTATTGTTCAGTTTTCAGTTTTTTAATGATTTTTATTATTGAATCCAACTTTCTTTTTTTTTGGTGCGCCGCCGCAACTGCCCTACCTAACTTAAAGATAATCTAGATATAAATAAGTCGACCATAGGCGATATTATGTCGACTGAAATTAACTACTTTCATTAAGCCACTAAGACTGGTGGACTTGATCAACGGCTTCCTTCCGATCCCGGTCGGGCACGGCCCTACTCGGTCTCGGTCGTAAAGGAGCCGCCTATCGACTGTTCTGCGGCCGACGTGGTAAATCAACGGAAACGTCGATCTATCCTGAATCAGCCCTAGACTATATATGTCTGGAAAGCTTTCAGAATATTCATCTTGGGGGTAGTAAGCCCCGAAGATTTGTCCATTAGTTGAGGTCATCGCCCTTGCAATGTGTCCGCTTATTTAAAAAGTTATCTATCCTGTTTGTATTGGCCCCGTTGTATAAAACCTCGTTGGAATAATAGTGTTTGTACTCCGACTCTGGTGTTCTGTAAAGTCTGAGACAAGTGGGAAGACACTGTCTCTCAAACAACCGAATCTTTTCATTAGAGACGGTGCAACGTTGAACCATACAAGGCATCCATAGAAAATAATCGGCCTAATGAGGGCCATGTAGCAAATCACCTTCACCCTATTGTCTAGATGGCTGCTATAAAACAGCCGCCTTGACAGAGCAGCCTCTACATGTTTGGTTGAAATATAGAAACTGATCCAGCCAGATGCCAAGGTACACTCTTACTCGCCAGTGGATGTCCATGTGGCCCAGCGATCACTAGCTTGCGCCAGTTCTTTCTCGTATCCCTAGAAGCCTTAGACACATGGGTTCTAAACAGGATAGTTTCACATTTCTGGAAGTTAATTTTCAGCTTCCAATCACTACAATATTGTTGAATTTTATCGAAATCACGTTCCAAGAGAATTCTGTTAACCTCAACTTTTGGACCTGTTCTATACGCAACTAAATCGTCGGGATACGCAATTGCATGAGGTAGACTCCCAATGAGATCGCTGGTATAAATACTAAAGAGAATCGGCGAGTTCAACGCCTCCTGTTGCAGACCGTTTTTTATATCAAACGTTGTGGTAGATGTTACATTGCCACTCGTGACACAAACTTTCTACCATGAAGCATGTCGTAAAGCATATATAGCAGTGGTTTATTTATGCCCCATCTGTTTAGCTTCAGATAAAGATCCTCTAACCATACGGTGTCGAAAGCCTTCTCCAAATCAACCAGACAGGCACCCGTGCATTGATCTTTAGCTTTGTTCCATTGGACAGCCGATACTAGCTTAGACGCGGCATGAATTGTGTCATGTCCCGCCTTAAAGCCGAACTGGATGTCGGGAATTATATTTTTGTCCACAGCCCACTTGGACAGAGCTCTGTTGAGAATTTTTTTGAATACCTTGCTGATACTCGGAAGAAGACTTATCGACCGGAGATTTGCCGGATTGGAATTGTCCTTTCCGTTTTTCGGGACAGGATGTACAACAGCTATCTTCCAACTCACTGATAATATGCATTATTCGGCGCGTTGTTAAACAGTGTTGTGTATATGTCTATTGCCTCCTCATGGAGATGTCTTAGTACAATATTGTAGTATACTATCGACTCCTGCTGACTGCTTTTTCTTTAATGATGCGAAGATCATTTGGAGTTCGAACTTCGGGATGAGCAGGGAACTTGGCCAATTTTGCTCGGCGATGATGGCGTTTGCCAGATTATCTTCATTAAACCCGCTAAAACCAAGATTCTCAGATCGCCATTGCGTGATGCTATTTCAAAAGTAAAAGTGATTCAGCAGAACTCTGTTCTCTAGTTCGTTGTTCGGGCAAATGGAATCATTGACCTTCTCCAATGTATCTTCTATCACAAAGAAATCATCGTCCAAGACGGCGCGGCGTCCCCCAAAGCTATTACTGCGGTCAGGAATATGTTTTCGTTGTCTGTCGTTGTCTGAAGCTTAAGACACGGAAGTTCATTTTGATTGTTTCTTCTGAAGATTTTATTAATCTCGGGAAACATACTAGGGTCGCTAGAATTAACGGCTCGAATTCTGTTATCCCAGTAAAAGTTAAAAGACAATCGATAGTTTTGTTTCTGTTCTTGTCTAATCTTGTTTGATTGGGGTGTCTAGAATAATTTAGAATAATTCAGAACAACATTTTTAACACCGCGTTTCAAGAAAGAGCAAATTAGCGAAAACTGCCAAAGTTAGCTGATGCATTTTGCTCTTTTTTTAACGAACTGGTTTTAGTTTGTGAAGTAAATTGAATTTATTTCCTTACCTTAGGTGGTGCTACACTTGGAAGTGGACCTGGGCCTCAACCAACAAGCTCCAGCCAGCTCGGTCCATAGCTAGCTGCCTACAGTTTCGCCCGTGAAGTCGGTTGGGTTAGGACACGTACGAAATAACATGACTCATGCTGATAAGACTCATAACTCATGCTAACCGCAAAGCTGTGGTTCTTTCAAACAAAATCGTGGGTTATTTTTTTCAACCATTTTCGATCGCAAACGTATTCTGAACACCAGGCGAACATGAAAAAGAATAGGCCCAAATTTCCAAAATATTTCCACTCAAATTCAAAAAGAACAAGAATAGAAAAAGAAATACAAAATAGTCGGGATTTTGTTATTCTTCAATGAGATGACAGTTTGAGCTTGTAGTTGTAGTTATTATCAAAAGAAGGCGGAAGATTTCTCTCTTTAAAATATTGATACTTTATGCTTGTGACGCATCTATCTCTATTCCACTCCATCGACCGATGCGTCCGAGTAGAAGAAAGACAGCGGCAGTAGCAGCATGCAACCTAGACGTGAACTGGCTTTTAAACGTTGCGATTTTCTGATACATGTTGAGAAATGTACGTGGTGGCGAGGGTAAAAAAAATTGCTAGTTTATCACCAATTCTCCTTTGTGCAATCCTGATTTTTTGTCAATTTGTTTTATATCTATTCGCCATTTGTAGGTTGTGGTCGGCTGTTTTTTTCTGAATTTATAGGTTGTTGTTATTGGTTGCTCTGAAATAAAGAAGAAATCATTGTATATAAACTTCTAACAGTCTTCCTATACATAATAATACAATGGGAGAAATACAAAACGTCAACTTTTTGTGAAATCGCAGCATCATTTGTGATTCGAACTCAATCGCAAACGTATTCTGAGCACCAGGCAAACATGAAAAAGAACGAAGCGCAAATTTCCAAAATAATTCCACTTAATTTCAAAAAGTACAAGAAGAGAAAAAAAGAAATACAAAATAGGCGGAGTCTTGTTAAAGTAGAAAGTAGATAGGGGTATGTGTGTAAACAGTAATTTTAAATATGTCAGCGGATCTCGGAAAGTTCCAGTTTGTCGCATAATTCGATGGTGAATACAAAAAAAACGAGTGGGATGTGGTGTTTTGTAATCCTCGTGGGTAAGCCATTAAATTGTCTGCCTTTAAATTGCATAAAATCAAAATACTGTTTTTTTGAAAAATTAAGAAGATTATCTCTACAAATTAGCGTTGAAGGATCTAAATGCAAGTCATAAAATGTATTGTATGTAAGTGGTGCAGATTTTTTATCACCAACATTCGTCAAGTTGAACTACCATTTATTTGCGTTTATTATTATTGCTTCTTAAGAAAACCCCCAATAGCCACAATGATCTTTAGATAGTTACGTTATGTTACTTTCAATGAAATCGTGACCGAAATTCGCAATTAAAATCCTACCGAATGATATTTCGGGGAATAACCAAAATTTATTTTTATTAGCTTGAAAATCAAATTATATTTGGTTTTTCTTATATGTTGCTTAGAGTTTTAGGGGACTTACAATTTTATTCACAAAAGGCTGCATAAAATTAAAAATGTAATATGGACGGACAGACACTTTGAATTTTGATGATAATTTTTGTTTACTTCAGTGGAAAAAGTCGAATTTGTAGGAAGAACTTAATTATGTATGTTCGTTCAACACTCCGATTGGAAGCTAAATATTTCAGATTCAATACCTATTTAATTAATTTTGTGAATATAATTAAAATAAAAAGTTTGGAATAGCTCAGGCAAATTCAGTTGATTTCCTTGAATAAATATTGTCTTTTTCTTAACTAGAAGTTACATATCTTTGGAAGCATAATGAAATACTTATCTATGCACCCGTTAATTAGAATGCAGCAACTTCCCATTTCACTTCCCTTCTCTAACAAACTATCTAGTCTCCATGGCAGCTATTTTAATTAAATAGTTTTTCAATAATTAAATGCAAATTTTTCAAGCCTTTGCTGTTAAACCAAAGAAGCCTTGAGCAAAGCAAAATTGATACTGATATCATGTTGTGTATATCTAGTGCAGAACCGCTCGGAAAAGTCAATTAGCTCGATTAGGTTTAGAGGAATTTTCCATGGAACTGCAATTGGTCATCATCAAGAGAGTGTGGTACACCTAACCAAAACTTACCAAAGTCCTGACCAAAGTTGGTCATCCTCATCTAAGAGTCAAGCTCGGTTTCACATTGTCCAGTTTTTTTTCAACATCTATTGATATAGCCGGGAGCAGCAGACTCACAAAATGCCCACCATGTTTTTTGTCTTATTGAATTGCTGTTTGATTTGTTCTGGTGACGAGTTTTCAACATGTTTAAGTTCCATCCTGAATAAGTGGAATATACGCGCTTTAGAAACCTGATCGTGTAATCAATTACCATAATTACACTCATATGAATCGTCCATCAAATACTCCTGAACAGCTGAACAGGGTCGCATTTACTACAAAAATGCGATTAGGGCGGAAAATTAAGTTAAATTAAGCAAAACTCTATCAGTATTTTTTGATGAACTAATTATCTATCAATGACTTTGGCTTCTAAAATGAATCTTTAAGATATTTTCAAGGGAATTGTAGCTGTTTGGTCTCCTCAGGTTCATTTGCAGGGAATTCCAGAGACCCACAGAACACATAACTAAGGTAAAACATTGCGCAGGTTGTCAAAATATGATCTGTCACTTTGTATTAAAAATGGTGGTTGTTAGAGACCTACATAGTAAACAAGCTAATGGCCGCCATTTTACTTTGATTTTGACAGATGCGCAGAAGATTGCAAAAATAAAACCTCTAATGATATTACCTTAGATATGTATACTGTGGTCTTAAAAGACACGTTGCCTTCTAGAACGCAACTGGAATTTGGACGTATATAGTTTGAAGAATAAGAATGAAAGAAAAAAATGTCGCAACATCTTATCTACTGCCTTAGTAGTGTTTTATTTAATCATATTTTATTAGTTTCTTTTAAAATCTTAATAAAATCAGCAATATTTGAAAAGATTTGAACATAACCTTTTTTTTCCTTCTAGTGCTTTTAGTTTGTCTTAGGCACCAACCAATAAAAAAGGAAGTTGTCCACTATCTAAAAAAACAAGAGACAAAATACCAAAGATGTCGCACACTTCAATGGATTGAATTCAAAAGTGTTTTACCGGTAAATGCGAATTTTTGAATTTATAAAAACAGATGTCGCGAGCTTCTATGTCAACATTTTAAGTAGTTATTTTTTTTCCTGAAGTGGGTTCAGGAGAGCTAGCATCGCATTCTCAATTTTGGCGACATTGTTATATGAAGCTGACATTAGACTAGCAGTTCATATATAATACGTCCATGCCTCCATGGTGTTTGTAATGAAGTAAATTCAACAGACAATTTGCGTGTCCTTCCTTCCATTATGGATAACGCTCTATTTGATAGATCGGAAGTTCGGTTTGGACACTAGCTCTAGCTTGTCTTACTAAGAGCATTATTTAAGCCACTGTAATAGGCATAAACAAGTATAGGATACTGTTAAAACTGCAGGTTTTAAGACACAAAACATAAATTCTTATAGCATTTGCTACAATGGACACATGCGCTGTTCGATAAGTTTCTTTGAACATTATGTATCTTATTCTGAATTGATCTAACACATGTGAAATTGACAGCTTTGACATTTCTTTTTAAGGTCTGAGCACTTGAGCAGAGTATGATCAGAGCTCTCCGATTTAATTAAGAAAGAAATTGAGCACTGACATGTCATATGGTCCATTTTGCACCTTTAATACAAAAATTAAATTAAATTAATGTTATTTCCCTGAAAAAAATTATTTTACTATTTTACTTCGGCCGACGCCATTTTGATTTTTTGTTTTTTTTCTCAACCTTATTTTTTGTCAAAATACACACTTTGTATGAATTTGGCCGCGCTCAGCCGTTTACTCCATGTGCTCGTTCATTTTATTCTGTGCTCATAGAGCGCTAGCTCCGATTGAAAAAAGAAACACAAGCTGAGCGCTCAGAGTTAAAAAAGAAACACATATCTTTTTTTGATAGGTCAGTGCCCTGCTCTGAAAAGAAAAACGCCTAAAACTGGCTGAACACAATGGTGAAGCCGAAGCTGAAGTATGAAGCGCAAAAATGAAGCACGTCAAAATTGAAGCTAAGTGATGAAACTGACACGAACACAATGGTGAAGTACGGAATGTTAATCTTGCTGCCAAGAATATAAAATATATATATACATATATATCTTAAACGCTATCGAAATATTACTACACACTTGCGCCTTCTTTTCAATATTTTTATAGTTGGGGTTGGTTAAATCTTATAAAATATTCTCTCTTTTTAACCAGTTATATAAATGATTCTGTGTTTCCCTCACACATTTTTTTTGTTTTCATTTGATTTAGCTAGATCAAGTTTCTTGAGATTTCGGAGTGATCAAGGAATTTTCTGAGTCATTTTCAATGGATTTGAGAAAAAAGAGATCGCGGATAGTTCAGAAATATTGAACTAGTCTATTTTGTTCCTGTGAAATGTCAAGATGAATCTGAAGCGTGAAGTACAAGTTGAAGTTGAGTGAACTTGCACTTCAACTAAATTTCAAGCTTCAGCTTTAGCTTCTCATTGTGTTCACCTTATAGGGTTCGCGTATATTTAACTTTGAGAGCTCTTCATTCTTCAGCTTCAGCTTCACCATTGTGTTCAGCCAGTAAGGTGGCGCAAAAGTTGAGACCGTATAAGAGATAAAATAGTGTTGTCAACGGCCTTGACTCTAATAAAGCATCGCTTTCCGATAGATCAGCAAAATAAAGCATCATTGCGAGTGTATAGTAGTCAGATTGGGACCGTCCGAAAACTAACTGCATGCTTACATTTATGTTTTCTGTTATCTCTCTCTCTATCTTCTGTACTGTATGTCTCTCTGTCTTGTATCAATGTCATCTTGTGTGTCTTGTGCGACTGGATGGCCAGTAGCCAGTTCTCCGAAGTGTTTCTACTTCGTAAATTTATCTACGGAGCAGATCTAAATGTAATGTAATGTAATGTAATGTAATGTAAAATATAGTGATTCATGCGTTATTGAAGTAGGCATCAATCGGTGTACGCCTAAAGAATGCTAAATAATTGTAGAATTAACATTTGGCGCAATTTGCAAAAATTAAACATCTTTCGATACAAAAAGTCGTACAAAGTCGAAAATCCAATAAAAACTGTAAATTCATGTCCAGCGCATAAATTTTGCAGTTTCTTATTGTTTCTTATTTAATAAGAAAAATAAACAACCACATTATGCATCAAACTCATAGATCCGAAATATTTTCAACATGAATCCTTAAGAAAATACGTTATTTTATCCTTAAAACTCCACACAGAAATTAAATGCGCCCCTTAATTTAATAAAATATTAATAAATACGCACCTGTCATTTTTTAGCTATGCAGACTATGCAGATAAACATCATCTTTCATCTCTCTTATTTGCAGTACTTCTACTTGTACTCAATGCCCACCAAAGGTAGAAATTAGTTTTTGTTTTTTTTTTCAATTCCAATGATTTGTATTTGCAACCATTTCACATGGAGTTAATGCCTCTTGATTTGCAGTTCCGATCCGGTTCAATATATTTTCCCACAAAATTTTAGGTTCTCGGCCGAATGTGGGTTCGCGAATGTTAAATAAGTTCGTGATCGAGGCTTGGAACTGTACGTTTTGTTTGCAAAATACTGATGTATTTATGTACATTTTTTTATTTCAACGTTCCAAGCCAGAGCGGTGCGGCGATTTGATAAGTACAAGGTGGCCATAGTAGATTTGATTGCACGGCCAAGTATAGATTGTTGGCGGCAACCATGTTATGTAGTGCAAGATACTTTGCATTGAAGTGTAGGTATTTCGATTTTGAGGAATTTAAACTGTGGTTTTTTCTGCATTGTAGTTTTTAATTTTGAATTTGTCTTTAGTCTTAACGCGAGGCCATCAAGAATGTTGCCATTTTAATGGGTCACGCAAGTATTTATTCTCGAAACTTGGCGAGGCCATAGTTAGGTATCTTAAAAAAAACAAAGCTATAACTACAGTTTGGGAATTAAAAACTCATTTACGGCGAGGCTAGCCTTCAAGATCATGTATGCATTAGAAAAATAAAGTATTGGTGTTCCTATCTTAAGAAAAAACTTGATAGCGAGAAGGCAATCATGTACATATGTACGTAAAAACGAGATGTCTAGCTAATAAAAATGAAGGCCCTTATCATATTATATCCTGCAACAACAAAATCAAAAAATTGTAATCCCTTAAACATGACAGTAAACTTTTTAGTTGCTTAGGATACTTCCTTGTTGTACACCAGCATTTATTTCTATAAAGTCTGAAAATTCCGTTCCTTTATTTAACTGGGAAAAGAAGGGAGATATCATAATGTGCAGCAATTATATACTGCCCTCCTAAGCAGAAAAGTCGTATCTCAAAAAAATAAAATTTTTAGTAGAAGCTGTAGTGCCCCGTGGCTTAGTGGTTAGTGTGTTGGACTTTGTCTCGAAAAAGTGTATACATATTAACAACACACACACAGGAATGATTGAGAGTATAAGTCACTAGGCCTTGGCTCCTTAAGGGGCTGCCGCGCCAGTAAATTTAATTTAATTTTAGAAGCTTTTTTCTAAAAGTACCTTCCGCCCCTGTTTAATATTACATAATCTATTTTCAAGGAGATATGACAATATCGCTTAAGTTTTTAACGGGCTTTTGAGGTACGACCTTTTTTCTTAACGATTTTTTACCATTTCTAAACAAGATACGTTTTTTTTACTTAAATAAGTATAGCTACCTGATGCTAGCAAAGTTTCCAAAATGACAAAAATCCCAAAAATGACAAAAAATGAGTTACGACCTTTTCGCCAAGGAGGACAATATAGGTATACAGTATACCATTGACGTATTATATATGGACTGCTAGTCTAATGTCAGTTTCATACAACAATTGTCAAAAAAATGTCGCCAAAATTGAGAATGCGATGCTAGCTCTCCTGAACCCACTTCAGGAAAATAATAATTACTTAAAATGTTGACATAGAAGCTCTCGACATCTGTTTTTAAAAATTCAAAAAGTCACATTTACAGGTAAAACATAACTGACACTTTTGAATTTCATCCATAGAAATGTGCGACATCTTTGGTATTTTGCCTCTTGTTTTTTTAGATCGTGGAAAATTTCTTTTTTTATTGGTTTGTGCCTAAGCCATGCTAAAAGCACAAGAAGGAAAAAAGGGATTTTGTATTAATTAATTGTGGGATATTCTAAATAACACGGGTAGAAAAAAGGTAATTTTAACATGCCAACGTGGGAAAACCTGCAGCCAAAGTCTGGGATTACTGGTTAAAATGTCAAAATTGAGGTTTAATTTTTTCCCTGCTAGTGTACTCAGGAAGGCTAGTGTCGCCCAAAATAACTGAAACTAAAATGGAACCAACTTGAGGTAGGCAACTAGCAGTCCATATATAATACTTCCATGCAGTATACCCTATTAGTTATTATCCTCTATCACTTTTCCTACAAGAACGGATAGCCTTATACGCGAAAAAGGTAATCGGCAAGTAAACCACATTGGGTACGTTCACTTACGTATCTTTTGGATAGGTTACCTTGCTTGGGTTTGGTTGTTTTACCTTTGGATGTTCTCTCTGTGTCCATATGTTCTTCAATCAGCTGGAATACAGCTGTTTTTAACCATGCTAATTACAACAAAAGCAAAGTAACCTATCCGAAAGTTACGTTCGTGAACGTACCCAATGTGGTTTCATGTCACTCAAAAAAACAATCGATCAGAACTTTACCCTTAGGCAGGTAATGGAAAACGGAAAAGAGTCTGGAATTTAACATTTCAACATACCATCGTTTCATAGACTTAAAAGCCGCCATATGTAGTCAGGGTTATACTTTCGGCATCCTGTGGGGCTGCATATTAATAATAGATAACTAAGATCTAACAGAACCTAGTATATAGTCTGTCCAAGGTCTTATTTCATAAACATTGACAGATGACAATTCTACAAATTTGTCGCACTTGTCTACCAAGTTTCCATTTCAAAATATATATACAGGTGACAAAATTGACAGTAAAATGTTGTCATTGCCGTAACGTACGTGTTTTTTACTTCCAAATAGCTTACCCACCTGGCTTTGCTCGTTTATACCATACATTTTCGAAAGAACGAACCCGGGCGGCACCAACGGGTGATTAAAATAGCCCTATTTACACCTTACAAAATCAGCTATCTGCCTGTGAAATCCCTTCAAAATCGGAGCATCTTGTAAAAAGTTCGCAGGTACTTCAGTTTTACTTATGTATGTGTACAGATGTAGAAAAAAGCCCAAAATACATTTTCCCTAAACTTTAAAGTCCCTGTTATTAGCAGGTACGTGTGACCAAATCCTCCACTTAATTTGAGATTTTCTTATTAACAGTTTGACATCGACTAACCAAATACGGTTTTTGAATGAGTAGCGCGAAATCGACTAAACAAGTTGAATTACGACTCTAGTAAAACGTGTTGTCTGCTCTCCTAAGGCTAAAGAGGCAAACGTTCAAAGAAAATTTTCTAATTTCTGCATTTTTTCCGCAGAAATACCACAACACTCTCTCATAAATTGTCTATTTACAAATTAAATCAAATGTCAACTGCACATTTTAAATCAGCGTGTGTACGCAACAAGTTAATTTAATTTTTTTTTTGACATTTTGGCGCACTTTCACCCTTTAATTTGCTGTTGATTGATTTATTACTGCATGCGAGATATAAACACACACACATACACAAATAGAGCAGAGCTCATAGCATCAAGTTGTACAACTGTACGGCTTGGCTGATGGCTGCATTCACTTGTCGTTAAATTGAATTATTGATTTGTTGTTATCGCGCCGCACCGTCTCGTATGCTAGGCATATGATGAGCTACTTTTAAATGTTTAGTTGGTGGCGCACGCATCGATATGTGGGTTGGACGGTGCAGAACTTAAATGAATGGTTATCTATTGTGCATTTGAATATATGTATGTTCGTATGTTGGAATGGAAAATGTGTCACCTAAATATGTGTGCTTATTGTTATTCAATTGAAGGTTGGTTTGTTTGTTGGAATTGGCAGATATTTGAGGCTAAAAAATACCTACTAAGACATTCGACCTTGAGCTTTAAGAAAATTGAAAAAAAGATTTAGTATTCAAGGCTACATGTTGTAAATGATCTTTATTGTGTTAACAACAAAGCAAATACCACTTTCGGGTAGAATTCATAATAATGGGAAGAAGTCTAAGGTATGAACTTGGGAATTTTTTTAAATTTTTGCAGCAAGTCACTTATGCACACCCGGTCACCTATAATATGAAGCTTGTGTAGTGGGCTTAAGGAATAGGTTATTTAAGCAGTTCATCGGTAACGTTCCAGGTTTCATTACTTTCTGAGTCAATAGTTACGGTGTTGTTGTAATTCCTTGTTAAATAACAGCTGACCACCATATTATATGATGCACAAAACATATGATGTCCAAACCCAAACCAACCGAGGAAATTTAAAGATCAGCTGGATACGTTTTGAAAGAAATTGATTTTTTTTTTTTTTATAATTAACGCGCGCACAAGGGATTATGTGTTTCCCTTTTAATGTAGAACACACTGCGCGGGCATTACGAAGATAGGGAGGGGAGAGATAGGAGGTGCCGATTAACATTGGTTTTGAATGTTTGCAGATCAAAATGGCAAGGGAAAATCCCGCCGGGTAAACTATTCCAGATTCGTGTCGTTCGGCTAAAAAAAGAATCCCTATATTTCACGGTACGTCCGAAATTAGGCTCAAGGGTGAACTGATGAGCATTCCTTGCGAGACGAGTATTACGGGAGAAACTTTTAAGGGGAGGAATGCAACTGGCTACTTCGAGTGAACATTTTTTGTAAAAGAAACGATAAAATAAGGAAAGACATGAAACATTGCGTCGGTGTTCGAGTGGGGCAATTGTTTCAGCGGCAGTTCTATTACCTATCAATCTTAACGCTCGATTTTGTATTCTATCAAGCAGGTGAAGCGATGTTTGCGAAGCACCTGCCCAGAGGTGGGAGTTAAACTCGAGTTTAGGGCGTATAAACGCTTTATAAATTGTAGCCAGATCAGATGGGGAAAAGTACTTCTTACACCGATACAGAAAACCTAAGCACTTTGCAGCATTCTTAGCGATCTCAAATATATGGTCGTTCCAACGGAGGTCGTCGTTGACACACATACCGAGTACTGAGAGCTTTTCGGTTTCTTCGATGTAAGTGCCATTCATGGACAATGGCATTGGGGGAATGTTTAGCTTTAACGACAGAAGACAGCATTGAGTTTTCGAAGCATTAAACTCCACACGATTTCTATTACCCCATTTGACAATGCTGTATAAATCGGAGTTCAATGAGCTTGACATACGGCACCGTTGCAATTGTACGTCCGAAGGCGAAGGACGTGAATTATCGAACGAATATGAAAAGCTGAGGGTAGAGTCGTCAGCAAAACAGTTAAGTGGATTAGAAGTAACAGACAGAAGATCATTTATAAAAATGAGGAAAAGAGTCGGAGACAGAACAGAGCCCTGGGGCACACCAGCATTTATTTTATGGGAATCAGACTTGAATCCGTCCAATACAACTTGTATTGAACGGTCCAGAAGATAGCTTCTAATCCAACGAACAAGAGTATTATCGATCCCAAAAGCACGCATTTTCGATAAGAGAGCTTCATGCCAAACTCTATCAAATGCCTTGGAGATATCAAGAGCAATAATCTTACTTTCACCAAAGCGATGTAAAGATTTGTTCCACTGTTCGGTGAGATATGCCATCAGATCACCAGTGGAACGGTTGCTGCGGAAGCCATACTGACGGTCATGGAGAAGCTTACGATCTTCGAGATATTCCTTAAGCTGACGGTTAATCAGTGTTTCCATGACCTTAGAAAGAAGGGATGTCAGTGCTATGGGTCGGTAGGAGGAGGGGGAGGATGGGTCACCTTTCTTAGGGACAGGCTGGACAAATGCTGTTTTCCATCTTCTAGGAAAGATTCCAGAAGAGTAGGAGCGATGGAAAAGCTTACGCAGTGGCTTTGCCAGTGTGGAAGAACACCTCTTCAGAAGAATCGGGGGTATACCATCCGGGCCAGCGGATTTGTGTATATCGAGATCTTTGAGAACTCTTGCTACTGTACGAGTGCGGAAAAAAATGTGTCCCATGGAAAAATTTACATTCTCAAGTACAGGAGGGGCAACGTTGTTTTGAGGCAGCGTGGAGCTGGCAGCGAAATGGGCGGCGAGCAAGTTTGCCTTCTCTGAAGAGTAAACAATTGGTTTGTTATTGTCGATGAGCGTTGGAACCGAAGATGTCGAGGAGTTTTTTATATTTTTTACAAATGACCAAAAAATTTTTACTGCCTTTTGGACTGATGTTGACTTTTATGCGTTCACAAACGATATTTACATAGGTACCAAATTACTTGGCATGGCCATAGATGACTTCTCGGTGCGTAAAATTATATTATAGAAGTTTGTCAAAAATGGTCTGCGCTATTGCATGTAGACGCCATATCAATAGTTGATTTGAATTAGCTTGCTTTCCTGGCGCTACATAGCGTGGTGATCCTGGGCCTGGTTGATTATGCCCCTCCAGCTGGCTCGATCTCTAGCCTGCCGTCTCCAATTCTGCGCATCAAGCACTCGGAGGTCTCCTTCTACCTGGTCGCTCCATCGGAAATGAGGTGTAATTTGAATTAATTCCAGTTAATTATAATCGGTCCATATGAGACAGGATCGCCATTTTTAAATATCCACGTTAGGTATACAAAAATCAGCCACAAGAACCCCGCCAGCTTTCAAGTGTCTTGATGATAATGATTGACTCGAACGTATGATGCCGCTCGTAGAACAAATAAAAAAAGAAAATTTCTGATTTATTTTAGTTTTAACAAAAGCAATTATTTATTGTACGGAGGTTCAAAGTGAAGTGTATAATGAATAATTGCGAAATGTTTGGCAAATTTCAAAGGAGAGTAAGAACAGATGAAATAATTTGCGAGAGTACGAAAGAGAATTGAAAAGTGCAATAACTAATGTAATGGATATGTATGTACAGTGACTCAAGTTATATTCATGCAGGAATTTAATTAAATTGTCTTAACAAATATTAATTGTAATAGTTTTTGTTTACATTTTTAAAAAATATGTTGAAATAACTTTAATATTAATATTGTTCAAAATATATGCATAAATTAAAATTACGAGTATTTTATTCAGCCCGCTTAAGCCAGAGTTAGACACAGAATACTGGAAATCATAAGTTATGCGTTTTGAGAACGCTGGGACGGCATTCGGTAGCCAAATTGATGACGAATTTTTTAAAAACTCGTCTACTCGTCTTTGTATAACCAACCCAAAATAATGATAAAGTTTCGTTTAGTTTGATTTCCGTACATAAAGCGTATGGAATCTGAAAAATTCTTGTATTTTCTTAAGGCTATTATCAACTGATCAACTGATATATTTGACAGAACGGAAAGAAACTTTTCGTTCGGTTTTGACACTAGCTTCCTATTTCTTACGCGTATTATGGTTGGGGCCTTAAGTAAGTAAGTTAAGTAAGTAGTAATGCCCTTAAGGATTTTATTACTTATATGACATGAATGGTCAAAGAACTGATGGAATCTTATGACAGTAAAATGGTGAATTAATTTCGACACGAAGATGCGGCAAAATGCAATTTCTCAGCTTGTTCTCAGCAAATTCAAATAACTGAAGTTTAAATAACTCTCCTTATCTTCACATTTGAAATATTCATGCAAGTGCGAACACTGTTTCAAAATCTTGAAATTTATTTCCTGAAATCTAAACTCTCATTTTTTGGTGAATATAAGAGATAAGGTGTACAAAATTTCGATAAGAACTTCACATAAAACCTTTTCATATTCTACATGAAACTTATGTACATATGTATGTATAAACAAACTGTCAAAAATATATTACTGGTGTACATCATTGAGTGTGAAATTATTGTACTTCACTTCATTCATAGTGGACAGGTTTATTTACTGCATATAATGTGTCATAGATAATGTGAATTAAGTTTTTTTTATAATGTTAACTATTTTTTTTTTATCTGACACGATCGCACTTTTACAACTCTCGTTCTCCGTTCTTATTTTTGCCATTTATACGAATATGAAAATCACAAAACGCTTCCAGTACATTAGCTTGATCACACCGCGCGGTAATATATAAACTTGTTTCTGTGGTTGTCATAAAATTAATTTGTGTACTTATTTTTATGATCGAATTGCGCCAGATTATTTCCGCGAATTATTATCGACGTTGTATTTAATTGACAGCTTACAGTTATTGTTTTGTCATTTATTGGTGTTAAAGTCCATTGCTCGAAATGCTTTAATAATTTCAATATTCTTTCTTATTTTTGAATACAATTCTTTTGGTATCTAATATTTGGAGAAAACAGTTAAGAGTTTTATTTGAGATTGTTGATTAAGTTGCCTTTTTAGAATTTTTATGCGATAAATCTTGGAAGACGATGAAGTTAAGGTTATTTAAAAAAAAACCTCTGACCGCTCACCCTATTTCGTATTTGAATCTTCTTGAACCCTTCAAATAACGCCGACGAAGTGCTTTAAATGCGCAAAACTGGCATTATAAAAATTAAAGCTTTTAATGGCTTTTATTTGCAAGAAAAACTCAGATAACACTCAGTGTCCGCTGTCAACTAAATTACACCTCAAGTCAAACGTAACGTAAATGCGCAAACTTGGTAGTACAATTAATCATTATCTATAATTAAAAAATAATTTCTATTTAATTGAATATTTATAACTCTTGAAATTTTAAATTGTAAATTCTGTTATAAAGGTTTATTTTGTATGCGAAAATGACAAAGCAATTGTTAACTCATAAAATAAGATGTAACAACGAGTTGCACGAGTCTGTTTTTTAATAAATGTCAATTTAGAAAGATTAAGATGTTTACATAATTCATTTTTTCTGTTGTTTCTTCTTTACTTTTTTTTTGACAAAATGGTTAGGGATGTAGAAAAGTACGGGGAATGAAGTAACGAATGGAAGAATGAAAATTTTAAGATTTTTTTAGGCTGAGCTTTGACGTTTCTCATTTGAGAAAGAAATTGCTATACACAGAATAAAAATAAGAACTTTTGAAATGTGTGCGTTAAAGTATATATATGTGTGTGTGTGTGTGTGTGTGTGTGTGTGTGTGTGTGTGTGTGTGTGTGTGTGTGTGTGTGTGTGTGTGTGTGTGTGTGTGTGTGTGTGTGTGTGTGTGTGTGTGTGTGTGTGTGTGTGTGTGTGTGTGTGTGTGTGTGTGTGTGTGTGTGTGTGTGTGTGTGTGTGTGTGTGTGTGTGTGAGTGCGTGTGTGTGGTTGTGTCAAGTGCTTCTGTGGTAGTGGTCTCTGGTCTCGTAAATGACAGATGCGTTTATTCTTTGTATCGTGGGATTGTTCTGCCCATCGTTTTCATGTTCTTCCTATCTTGTGTTGTTTCATTCCTTTCTTAACTTCATGGAGTGAACATCATACGAACATTGTATATACATTTTCTATAGTACTCTCATGGTGGTCATTTTTCATCTGGCCATCTTCCTGGTTGACTCAGAACTAACTCTAAATAGTGGAGACGAGAACCTTTACCGATATTTTACCAGTATTTAATAAACTTTTGTTGGCTGTACTTATTCTGTATTCACACCAATCGGCAATTTCAGCACGCCTCATTGCGACTTGATTCAGAACTAAAAAATTATGCTCCATGATAGTACTATATGCAGTGTATATACAAAGTAATTAGCCAGGCATCAGGGGCAGCGTTGCCGCTAAGAAAAAAATATATTTTATTATTATTTTTAATTTTTGTTTGTAGCTATGTAATATATCTATTTATATATTGTACACGTAGGTATACATATATATATTTATATTATAAAAATGCACCGTGCTTTCTTTGGATGCTTAAAACATGAAAACGACTGGACCATATTAGATGTTTCTTTGTGCGGGTTTGCTATGCAAAATTAAAAAAAAGAAAAGTCGGAAAATTCTCAAACGGTGGCATTGTAGGCACACGTTTAGTTTTCAAATCAACCGGCAGATGTAAGAAAGTGGGAAAAAATAATTTAAACATATATGTATATGAATCTCTTTTTAGTTAGAAAAGCAGATTCAAAGAAAATGAAATATTGAATTATTTTGTACCACAAAAAATGCTGTGCATCAGATGCAGCATTAGAAGCAGAAAGAAGAACTGTCAAATGTGAGACATTACTCTAAATTCAACTGTATAATTGCTTTCGTCTCACGGGATAAAAGTTGAAAAAGAAAACTGAAAAAGAGACAAGGCTCACGAGACATCGTGTAATTGGGGACCAAGTTATTAAATGTGGACATTTAAACATAATGTTCTCGTATGAAAAATATGAAACAAAATAAAAACTCTATAAAGGTTTCCTCCATCTTCACTCTTTAAAGATTAAAAATAAATTCCTTTTTGACAGAAAAAAAGTCTGTGGGGTATAATAAATCTCCTACATACGTTCTTCTTTATCATGGTATTTTGCCTAGTGACAAAATAATTGTGTACATGTACTATTTATGGGTTTTTGGATATCGGTTTTTAGTTTTATTTTTTTTAACTTAATTTTATAGCCAAATTAGATTTTTTACAGCCTTTTGTTGGCTGCTGTTTATATACATCGTAAAACTTATTGGAATTTTGATTTCTCATTATAATCTTACTTCACATTAAATTGAACAAAAGTATTTGCTTTCATATCGTTCAAGATAAATAAAAACTTAGATCACATGTTATTAGGATTTTGAATTCGAGAAGAACTGTAAAATTTAAAACAATTCGAAACACAATTTGTTGGCACTTTTTAGATGATTCCATCATCAACATTTCGTCATTTTGATATATAAAACAAAACAAAAACAACAACACCAAGCTTAAGTTCATAGCCGTAGCCAGAATAATTTAGTTTAGGGTGTTTTATTTGTTACTTGTTGTAAGTCTTTTAAAAATCCTAGATTATATTTAAAATAGCTGCATAGCTCGTCTAATAATAATTGGGAATTAATTTGCTATGCGAAGAATCCAATCCCAAAAAGAAATTCTTCTTGTCAAACAAGATATGTACATACATAAATTATCTGAAATAATTGTTGCTCATTAAAAATAGGGAGTCTTTATAATTCATCCATTAAATTTAAATTTGATTCTGTCTCAGAATCTAAGATTTTAGATAGCAGTTTTCTATAAAATCTAATGCTCTTTGAGGGTCAAATCTTAATGCTAAGTCTTGCTCATATTTTCGTCCAATAAATATTCTTTTCTTGTCTGTCAAAAGTATTTCAGAAAGTTCTGCCCTCACAAATTGCAAATCGTATTATTGTGGAATTGGCGAGCGATGACGACTTGATGAGATTAATTCTGTCGACAGTACTGATTGGTGAGTGGTGACTCTGACTACTGACTAATACAAACACAAATGATCATCGAATAACGTGGAAAGGGAAAAAGCGTCCCTTTCATCAATCTGTTTTACCCTTTCTCACTAAAGAGGATCATTTTTCATTTAAGAGTTTAGTCTTCAAGCTCATCTAGTAAGGATTAGGATCGGTCGCTCACTAGAGATTAAAAGTAAATAGTGTATAATGATTTTTAAATCCTACATAAGTATCTCCAAGTTAAGTCTGAATTATAATGGTTGGTATGGAGCGGACGTGCTCGTCCGTAAATGAGCGAGAAAAAGTAATTTGTATTCTGTGCTCAAAATGGCGGATTGCTCCGTTTCGTCAAGTTTCGATGAGTTTTGCTTAAGGACGTAAATTGCGCTAGCGAGCGCATTTTACGGACGAAAACTTGACACAGCTGGCTTCTGATGGTATTTTTATTATTATTATAATTATTATGATTGTTAAAGTTCTTGATAATATAAGATTTTAATATGAAATGAATAATGTAACTGTTTTTTGCACTTTTCAAAGGTTATTGACAGAGTTAACCATTAAACTCCCTGCAATAATTGTAGTACTATTACGGCTTTTATGATAGAGCTTTTTGTCTTATTGCTTTTGAATCAATCGATCGCATTCTGCTAAAACTCTTATAAATTAAACAGTTGTTGTAAGAATCAACTTAACTTTAAGCCAGCACGCGTACTTATTTTTTTATATTTATTTCGCCATTTCAGAGTAATATCAAAAACAACTGCAGCTGTAACCATCCGCTCAGAAGTGGGCATTCGGAATGTCACTTTAAAATGGAGAGCTACTCGAGAGCAACTTTTAAGAGTCTATAGAGTAAGTGCTCTCAAGAGGACATGCGTTTGATTGTATTCCAATAATATTTCTCCTCTTAACCACTTTCTTTGTCAACAAAAAGTAACAAAATAAGTCAATTAATTTTGGTACATGTGGTTCTTTTGACATTCCTCAGAGGGAAAATTAAAATTTTATTTTTAGGCCTAAAAATAACGTTAGCTATCATATAACTGCTAAGCAAGAGCTTATTTTGCTCGAAAATGGCTTTTTAGGTATTAGCTATCATTTTATTAAAACCCAATTTACGAGAAAAGTCTATTAACGGTACCTTTTATGTAACGGATTTTTTTTTAATTTTTGGCGTTTTCGGTAACGGCTCATTGGATTTCAATAAAATAAAAAAAAATCTAAGTAGACAAATTAATTCTGCATTCCAATATTTTGAAAAAAAATATTTTTTGCATTTAAAATTATTTTAAAATAATTTTTTTTTGAAAATTTAATATTTTTCAAACACGTTATCTCACACCCACAAACCCCCCGGTAAATTCAAACACACACACCCCAATATCTACATCTACTTTCTACTTTAACAAAACTCCATCTATTTTGTATTTCTTTTTCTATTTTGGGTGCTCTGACTGATGCTCAGAATACGTTTGCGATCAATTTTGGTTGAAAAAAATGATCCAAAAAATCCTCTCGTTAAATCCACACACACACACACCCCAATACCTACATCTACTTTCTACTCAAACAAAACTCCGCCTATTTTGTATTTCTTTTTTATTTTGGAAATTTGCGCCTGTTCTTTTTCATGTTCCGACAGTTTTGTGTTTTGTGAATAGCACCACCTAAATGTCAAAATGTGGCGCAGCTACAGCTTCAGCGCCCCATTATTCCGGTAATCTACACAAGCATTTTTTCTTTCATTTGCATTCGTCATTTACTGTGTGAAAGTTCATCATATAACTTAACAAGAGGCAAATACACACATAACAGTGGATCCAAGTTAGTTTCGTTAAGTTCGATCAATTTTGCTTTGCAGCGTTATGTTCCAAATGCATTCATTTAAATTTGAAAAGTTAACTGATATTCTACGTTTCCGTCTATTACAAAATTAACTTTTTTTTCTTCCAAAAACCGAAATTGATTCTGAATCTGAAATCAGAATGAAAACTAAAAGCACTATGAACTCGCACAATACAAATGTTTTAAAGAAGAAAATGACTTTATTTTCTTTGCTCGATTTTATAGTTTTAAGAAACAGCCCTAACCCTTCTTTTCAATTATTCTAGCTACGGCTATGTTTGAAATTATGATTAATTAAAATGATAGACATTTTGAATATTGGTTCATCAAATACTGAGAACCCAAATAAAGATGTTGAAATTTATAATTTTCTCACATAATGAAGGGATCAAAGCTTAATTGTTGTTTGACATGAAAAATTAACTATTATTGCTTTCAATTTTGAGTATGAACGTCGCTATCTAAATGCCAATTCACTCATTATAAAATTGGCATATTATTTAGCAATAAATACGTTATATCAGAAACATTTATCACCTAACCTCGACCATCGGTACTTAGAAGACATTCTTATTCGTTAATTTAATCTAATTACAGTCAAGTAGGTATCGATTCGTTTTAATCTAGCAACTCATTAATTTATAACATTCCAATTCAAATGTCTATATAAATCATTAAATAAACAAACAACAGCACTGAAAAGGCAATTACCCCGATATATTTATCTAAAACCATTGTGTTACATTCATTGTATCTTTGTCACCAAGCAAGTCAAACAACAGCTACACTTTCAATTTTGTGTTTATTTCGTCAATATCGATCATCTTGAACTTAAACTTCAAAACCTGATAATGTATCTACGAGTATGTACTTCAAGCCATTTTAAGATATTTTCGTGCGTATTTTTGGTATCAAACTTCTCATACACTGACTACAAATGAATTTCCGGTAGTTGGTGAACGATCCGCGTTCACATGGCGAGGACATTTTAAGTTGATTACGTGAAATGAATGTTTACTGCAATGTTTAAATAAAACAAAAATATTTATACATACAACAAAATGGTTGGAATTTCATAAACCTGATCACATCGGATGACGTAGAAGTTCATTTTAAAAACAGTTCCGGCGGCGTCATATCAGCGCCAGTTGAATTTACAAACAAAGCCAGAGTTTACGATCATATGGAAATAAATTGTGTAATTATTGAAGCCGGGAATTCAAAATGTTTATTTTTGAACAAAACATGCAATAAATGTCATAAATGACAGACGTATTCAGATTTCAGGAATATAACAATAAATGTGTGAGAAAACATTGAACTTTGAAGCAGAGATATGTATGTATTTACAAAAGTATTTAAGCTGGAAATAGAAAAATTAAAACAGAAACATGGGTACTTTTCTTGTTCTCCTTCTGCTTCTTTAACAGAAGATAAAGAAGACTGAGACCACAACTGTCCCCCTTCACTGTGTCATCTATAAGGCTCCAAATGTGAGGTTGACCGGGTTGGCCCCATAAAGGAACATCAGGCTGGCAATTCATTAAACTCAGGGGTCCAGCGGCTGCTTTTCTTCAGCAGCATTTTCATTTCAGCTGCCGTCAGTTTACTTTCATACGTCTTATTGTCCAATAGTGTGAACCGTATTGAGGCTGGATGAAGACAATAGATGGCGCCACTAAATCCGCTTTACACCTAACGATGGTTGATATTGTCATCAGAAGATTTAAGTTTTTTAAGCTGTTCGTACATGAAAGAAACTGTTCCATTCATATATTAATGTCCGGAATAGGCATCTGTGGATCAGAAAATCGCAGAAAATCAAGCCACTCATCCAATGCTCGTTTCAAGCTTAGAGGATATTCACTTATAATGGCTCCATCGATAGATATTGCAATGGAGATGGCCCATTTTCCTATGGAACCTGGAGCCAGTGCGTTCACTAGTGAATCTAGAATCAAATGAAAGGTGATATTAAGGAAATTATGTGGGTGAAATATTTTCGTGGGGTTTTTGAGATATTTGAGCTTGAAGTTGACATGACATTACGATGATACAGAAGTCAAAAAAGTGGGTTCGGAAATTCCCATACTTGGTATATAGTATTTTTAGAGTGCTCTACCCGACAGTTTTTGGAATTGGCATTCTAGCTCCAAAACTGACGGTACCTGCCATATAACTTTTAACTAAAAACTTATTTTTCTCGAAAACGGCTCCTACGATTTTGATAAAACTTTCAGAATGGTGTTTTCTATGCAAAATCTGTCTTTAAGTTTTAATGGATTTTTCAGAAAAAGTTTTATAACGTTACCTTCCATTAGAACGGTTTTTTTAAATCAGACTTTCTCGTTAACTAATTGACGGATTTTTGATGAAATTTTCAAAATATGTAGTGTTTTATGATTTAAATAATATTGTTTATTATACTGGTCGAACGATTTTGAAATGAAAAATTCATAAAATAGAAAACAGCAAAAAAAATAAGATGGTTTACAACATTTTTTTCAAAAAACGTTATGAATAGTGTTTTTTTGATTTCATAAAAAATTTTCCCCAAAATTTTATTTCATATTGCTCGGCTAAGCCCTAGCCATTAGTCAAATAAAAGAAGGTGACAACCTACATACATACTTACGTATTTTAAAGCATTTCATCATCATAAAAGCACACAGAATAAATAAGCCTATGAGCCTAATGAGCCTATGATAAACACACAAAAACAACTAACAAATAAAAAAAATCTATTCGATTACTACTAAATGCAAAAATTTCAATCAAGAAAACAAAAGTTTACACCTTCCTATAAATAAACAAAACCACTGTGTTAACTTTTAATATTGTCTCTATACCTACTCGCTTAACAGTAGTTGGAACGTGAATCTTAATTTTAGTACCTACCTTCCTTCCAATCTTATTATAGGTACCTAATATCCTTAATAAATTCCATTAATACCCACACCATACGTTTATCGACCCATCAAACATAATTAAGCTTTTTTAATTAATTTGATTTCAAAAAGTAAATTATTGTTATTGGGACCCATATAGGTTCCTTTACCTAGCATTATTGCCATACTGCTGATTCCGACGAATCTTTATGCCAGTTGTTCAAATTTTTCCATACCAAAATGAAAATTAAACTGAAAAAAGTCCTCTATATCTTTTTATTAGCAAATTATATTATAAACAGTAAGCAGCAAGTGGAAAGATAATACACTAAGAAACTGCAAAAGCTAAAAATCCTATATATTTATGTGTTTATCCCTTTATCGTGACGCATGTTCGTTCGAGCTTCAAACCACAACGATTCTAAAGAAGTTGCACGTCAAAAAAACATTAAAATTAAATCTTTGTCAAAAAGACGCCTGTACCTAAAAAGGATTTGGACACGGGAGCAAGTACGTGCGACTTAATGTAAAAAAGTCGCACGTACTTGCTCCCAAAACCATTTTTGTTTATATACAGAATTTTGAAAACAGAACATCAAAATAAATATATGAACAAAATCAAACAACAGCCACAACTAAATGTTCGCAAAATTTTTACTGAACTTTAATCCTAATTACATATATCATATTTGATTTTATCATATTTTGATATGGATACATAGACAAAACCAAGTTAGCTTACAAATACGTCTCTTTCTCTCATAAATATTGTTTATTTGTTCTTTACATATCCATATCAGTAATCATTCTTAAATGAGCCATTGCAAAATTAATTACAAAAAATACTTCTTGTTCTCGCACGTGCTAAGCAGTGAAATAATTGTAATAAATCTATTGTTTAAATATTTTATTTATATTTTCTTTGTTATTAATTCAATATGAACATCTCAGTCCAATAAAGGAAAACAAAAATTAATTGTCGACGGTTATTCATTTTGTTTGGAGCGAGCGGGCATAAGCAGAATTTTGAAAAACAGAATTATTACACACAGAATTTTGTACGTACAGTATTTTCAAAAAAAAAAACAGAATTCTGGTCATACAGAATTTTGACAACCAGAATTTGTACCCACTCCCCTTATATTAAATGCGAAATAGAGTTATTTGCATTGAAATAATAGATTTTTATAATTGATTTTGGTTTTATTACATACATAATAACCTACGCCCTACATTAATTATAATATTAAGTTTTATTTCATATTTATTCTCCTTCAATTTCATGGTCTATTAAAATACTACTTAAAAATAAAGCTGATGGAGCTATGTTTTTATTTTCTCGAGAAAAATAAGTTTTTCATTAAAAGTTATATGGCAGGTACCGTTAGTTTTGGAGCTGGAATGCCAATTCGAAAAACGGGTAGAGTACTCTAAAAATACTATATACCAAGTTTGAATCAAATCGGCCCAACCGTTTAGGCTGTAGGAATCGATACGGACAGACAAACAGACAGACAGACAGAATTTTCTGAACCACTTTTTTCGAGTTCCCTATTATCGTAATGTCATGTTTGATTCTTAGAATTTTTTTTCTACAAATACATAATTGCCTTATAGTCCTTATAAATCGCAAGTAAAAACTAAAAAAAATTATTTGTTTGTCCTTAATCTTTTATAGGGTTTTTAATTACATCATAAAATGTAATTAAGAACTTTTTTGACATACGGGAAAAAAAAACCACTTACAAGCGGTCAAAGTTGCAAATATTTCTCAAATTTTAACCAATGCGTTCGTAATTAAAATTAAACATGGTAATAGAACACCTTATTAAGAATGTAAAATAACAGTGTCCACGGGGACCAAAACTTGAGAAAATGTTAATTAACCATCCCTGAAGAACATCCCAAGGCTTCATGCCGACCTTTTTCCATCTTAAACTACCTGTCGACTAAACTGTTTTAGCACGGAAAAAGAACGACGAAATTTAAACTAAAACCTTCGATTACAATTAAACAAAACAATTTTAGAGTAAAAACAAGACTTCGCTTAAAAAAAAACTATATGCACTTTATTTGTGTTACATTCAAAGATCTTTCCTTCTTACGATTTCCGAGCTAAATTTTAACTGAATTACAATGAGTAATGGTTCTACAATCAATCTCTAACGAGACTCGTAGAGAACTCCGTTCGATGCATATAAATTTTGTTATAGATTCACAATATAAAATTTGGAATATTAAATATAAAGACAATTTAATTTCTAATAAGATTGATTATTAGGATTTTTGCGCCCAACTCAACGGTTACGAAGAACTCAAATTTAGGCATTTTTAGCTGCTTCGTAGCTCCGATCCTATATATTAGTTGTACAAAAAAAAAATTAATACACCACTTATTGGATATTTCATTTACTACAATTTGGTATAGTTAGTCATTTTGCGTTAAAATGCACCAGAAAGGATTAATGGGCTAAAGAGTGCTGATTTCCAGTAATTTTTACCTGATTGTGAAGAGGCGGAGGGGGCGTGGTTGTGGAATTTTTATTTTTGTATCTACCCTTATCCCTATAACCTTATCAAAAGCTCACAATTACCCAACCTTGTGAGTTGAAGCGTTTTAAAAATTAACTAAAAACACGCCTTTCCCAATAAATATTTTAAAATGACTTAATTTTTTATTATTTTTTTTCAGATAGGTAGGGTAAATTCGGACGATATGGCATCCATTTTTCTTTTTTCTTTATAACTTGGAAAATAAAACAGATTTTTGTTTCAAATCGAAATAACTTTATTATAAAACTAGTTGATAAACAAATAATAAAAACAAATTTTAAATTCATTGTCAAATAAATGTATTTTTTTGCAAAAGTAAAAAATATAAAAAAAAAAACAATTAAAAAATGGCACCTGTTTGCGGGTTAAATGGCACCACACATTTTCTTGTTATTTTTAAGCTTTTTAGCATCTGGATCTTTAAGGCGTCGCATCGTTTAAGGGTGGTAAAGGAGTTGAACAGTGCTCTGCTTTTAAGGACATTTTATTTGCATGAACAGCTTCAATGGCTGCTGTGAGTTGGTATTGTATCCATTTGGCACGATTTGCAAATGTTTTTTTTTATATGATGGAAACTGGAAGAAATTTTTCAAAGCAAAATAAAAAAATCTGAAATTTTAGTCAATACCTAGTTAAAAATGAAAAAAAATAGTATGATAAAATAAGAACGGGGAAATGGCACCGTTGTCATATCTCTGCTTCTGCTATATTCCAAATAACATGAACAAACACGCATGCTCAGTTATGACAGTAAGAAAATACAAATAAACACGAAAGACAAGTATTTCCTTACGAAATTATAAATAATGTAAATCATTGTTACTTGCGATTTATTTTAGAAGGATTCAACCACTTATGTTGCCGTTTACATACATGAAACATTTTATTTAAAAAAGTTTAAATACTATGAGGTTTGTTAAACTCAGCACTGGATGACGATGCATCATATTAACTTAATTAACATCATATTAGCTTTAAATGTGATAATAGTTTCTGATAATCAATTAATGATTTTAGTCTTGTATATGAAATTGACCAGAATTGACTAAACTCAGAAAACGAGTCATCTAAATGAATCAAACTATCGTGCAGACGAAATGCTATTTAATCAAAATGAACATAATCATGATTTCTCCTACTTCCCATAATCTTATTTGATTGAGTACCTATAATCACATAATCTACTCTATGAACGAAGCCTTTCAGATACACAGAAATGCATAATACAAGTCTTATATCATGACAGAAATGATATATTGTGAATGAAATCTTTTTATGTCAAATATTCTATCCCCAGCCAAATTCAACATCTACTTTGATTTGCAGCTAAATGTTTCTATCAACAGGTGGTTGTTGTTTTTGTAATGCGTTTAAAATTCAGCTGCACTGCGGATAACTTTGCCAAAAAAA
Organism: Platycheirus rosarum; assembly: GCA_963971375.1. Classification (NCBI taxonomy): domain Eukaryota; kingdom Metazoa; phylum Arthropoda; class Insecta; order Diptera; family Syrphidae; genus Platycheirus; species Platycheirus rosarum. The sequence continues at coordinate 30,806,769 of OZ020507.1, forward strand.
CACGGCTATTTTATCTTAATATGCAAGCATACCAATGGATATATAACTAAATAAATTACACGACTGGATCGCACGTACTTGCTTATATGTGCGGTCACATCGTCGAATATAATTTAAAAAAAGCACGACTGGGTCGCACGAACTTGTTCGTATGCTAGATAATTGCTTAGTGACTGCATATGTATGTATTGTATCTATAGTACAGGCAAAGTTATGTTAATACAACAAAAAATGTATGTAGTTCCAATTTTTGCAGGAATATGTAGGGAGGGGTCCCTCTACCCGCAATAAAAAATACCCGTTAATCCGAAAGCCGCGCGGGGTGGTGGTAATTTAAAGGGACCTTCCCACGGTTGCCCCGCATATCTTGAAAACGGTTTGTCGTAGAAAAATTACTTGACAAAATTACTGCGTCTTCAGGAGCGGATTCAATGGTCGAGTTTTGGAAAACAATTTTTTCACTCAAGCCTTCAGATGGTTATATCTCGTTTTGTAGATATTCTAGCTGAGTATGTTTTCCATTATCTTATAGATATTGAGTCAAGCTACCTGATCCATACATCAAAATTCTCTTGATAAAATAATTGCGCCTCCAGGAGTGGAGTGAAGAGTCAGGTGCCAGAAAATAAATTGTTCACTCAAGCCTTTCGCGCCAATATCTTGTTATGTTGACATCCTACGTAGGTGGTTCTTGCACTGTCAGAAAGCTATTGAATCCAGCTACCCGCACACCTGCTATCCATACACCTAAAATAGTGTGAGAAAAAATAGTTATTGCACCTCCAGGAGTGAAATGAATGGACGTCGAAGGTTCTTGGTTCGCCCCGAATCTCTCCTTTTCAATTGCTAATAGCTCCTCAACCGTTAGTGCTATAGCCACTAATGGCGCGCTTTCTGCCTAGCTTTCATTTTCAAGAACGCAGACTTCAATTCTACAACTTTTATATGCACTACTCTTATGATAAAGAGTTTATTTACAAAGCTATTTGAAAAAAATATTAAAGATGTTGAATATTGATCCAACTTTTACAAATATGGTCTCATTTGACGCGAAATTGAATTCTCTACAACTTATTTAGACCATTTTTGAAAATATTGATTAGTTTCGGACATACAATCGAAAAATCACAAAAATACCACTTTCGTGGGTATATTTTATCCCCCACCCTCCGTCGAGGGGAAAATTCTTTTGTCTGAATTATTTCCGATTTGTGTGATTTTTATGTCTAACGCTACTGGCCTAAAAGGGAATTATTACGAAATATAAGTTTTGACATTTACCGTAACATTTCAATTTGCTGTATCTTTTGAACTGTTAAAGATAAATTAACACTCAGATTTTCTACAACTAATTTCTTTACAACTTTGTGATTAAAAAAAATGGTTAGTAGTTAGAACAACAATTTTGGCAAAATATTTTTTTTCTTGAAAAATGTTCCACTTTTCAAAGAGTAACGGTTCTTTATTTTCAAATATTGTGCCATAGTATATTGTAGGAAATCTTATCAGCTTCATTTTTCCTTCAAAGTCTTTTTTTCTACACCGAACCGTTTTTAAGATATGTGGGGGCAACCGTGGGAAGGTTCCTTTAAATCAGGAACCCGGATTACCGGGGATTTTTATTGCAAAAATTGGAACTACATAATTTTTTTTGTTTATTTATTATTTAGTTTGCCTGGACTAATATTAAAATAAAAAAAATATTTTTTTCTCGAAAATTCTATAATTTTTACTTGCGATTATATGGACTATAAGGCAAGTCAAGGATTCGTGAATATAAAAAAATTGAGATAACAATCAAACATGACATTACGACAATAGAGAAGCCTAAAAAAGTCATTGGCAAAAAATGTCCGTCTGTTTGTCTGTCTGTCTGTCTGTCCGGCTGTATATCGAGCTGCAGCCTAAACGGGTTAAGCGATTGCCTTCAAATATGGTATGTGTGATTCTTTTGGCATTATGTATAATGTATATGACTTTCTGTAATTTTATCTACTTTCAATTGCCATGGCTGTTGAGTTAGCCAATGCCATGTATTTTGGGTCATAAGCACATGAGGTAGAAGGCCGTGTGTTATAATTGGGCCTTAAAATGCCAAGCATCTACCATCTCCATATAATTCTTGATTGGTACACAAAATTTTATTATACCTTCTTTTAAAATCCCAAAGATTTTGTCAACTTTTTGCCTGCATTTACCGGAAGATTAAATGCATAGTACAATAAACTTGCAGAAGGTGGCGCATTTCGTATCGGCATTTGTATTCAAATGAGCAGAGCATTGAAGTGGTAAGTTGTTTTTGGATGCGACAGAAACAAACAGATCAGCAGCAAAGCGCCGGGTACCAACTAGTATTTTATAAAACTCACTAGATAGCTTTTAATTCACTTAAACAAATCATTTTTATATCAGTACATCTGTAAAAAAAACTTCTGGCAATATCAAATTAATGCTTTTATTTGAAAAATACGTATCAAAAATAAAAGAAATAATGAAGAAAATATTGAAGTTCTTCATTGGCATGTTAGGAAACGGATGTGGCCAGTTATTGCATCTCCCTTCATTTAATATAAAATTAGTGACGTTTACATTTACTTCCTGGAAGCAACCGGAAACAAAACCACCACGCAAGAGCGTTATGCAAGAGCGTTAGCTTTTTTTGAATATATGTATGTATATTATGAATAGCCGGGAAGGCAACAATTATATAAAATAGATGTTTTTCCACCTCCCGCAACCAGTTGTTTTGTTGTTCGCTCATTTTCGACAAACTAGAAACTTTAATCACTAAGCAACCCGACATGAAAAGTAAATAGACGACTGGTTACAGACCTTTTTTTTGTGAATCGCCAACGTGTTTTCAACCAGTAGCGTCGTGTGCAGCGTCCCATTTGATTACGCAGGTTATGTTTCAAAGCAAACTAGTGGCAAACTCGCATCGGTAATCAGTTTTTTTCGATATGGTCCGTGTGCATTGGGTCTATCGAGGAAGCAAACATATTGAATCGACCAGTTTCTTAAAAAACTTTTCGAAAAAATATACATATGTAATTTATTTTTTTCTAATATGTCATTATAAGGAAATCTGTAGTTTTCATCCGGAAAAATTACTTAAAAAAAAATTCAATCAATTCAAAATGAGGGTTTCAAAATATTTCGAAAACCAATTTTTTTTTAGAAAATTTTAGAAAATCGAAAAAAAAAGTTTTTAAATTTTTTTAAATGCAATATTAACTGAATTAACTATAAATTTTATTGAAATCAAAATTATTGAAATTAATGGTTTACGATAAAACTGCATTTGAAAAAACCGGTTCTATGAAAGGTACCGTTATTGAAAGATGTATTGTTGTAAAAAAAATAGCATCCTGCAAGTTTTATCAAAATCGTTAGAGCCGTTTTCGAGAAAATCAAACTTTTTGTTAAAAATTGTATGGTACAGGTACCGTTGTTTTTCGACCTGGAGCAAAAATGAAAAACACCCCCCGAGATATTATATTAGGTAGGAAAATAAGTGTAAGATATTTCAAGACTATTCTTCTCTATTTTATTAACAAAAAATATTTTCAATCGAGTTATTTGATGCATTTGGCATTTCTGTTTAATTGAAGCATATACGCTAACGCTTTTTTAACCACTTATTTAAGCAATTTTCAAGATTCTTTGCATCCTAATTATCGTAATGTAATCGTATTTCAATTGATTTATCTTGTAAACCACTCGAATTTATTGAGTTTTGACATGGGCCTGAGGCTAGTACATGCATTATTTATCAGTTCTACGTCGCGGTCGAAGACCATTCATATTTTTTTTTTCTAATAATTGATATGAATCTTTGAGGAACATCAAGGTTGAATGGAATTGTTTATATATTCGTTTTGTGTACTCTTTGGAGTGAGTTTTTCTTTCAAGGTAAGTACAGAGCAAAAGTTCGAAGCTTTATCAATTGTTCTGATTATTTTATGTACATACATCGCATGAACTGTGAATGTATTAACATCCATTGCTATTCAATAACAAATAATTCATCAAAACCCAACTTCCATTACTTCCTGATTAAATATATGTATAAAGTTAAACGTGACAATTTTCTTAAAGAGCTTGAAGATCAATAAACTGCCAGACCTGCGAATAAACTAAATAGTAGTTGTTCTAAATTTTAAGCTTTTAACGAAAACTATCTTCATACATTTTTGGTAAATATGTGTTGATTCATGAATACCTAAAATAGTCAGTAAACCTCAAATCTCATCAAAATTCACAGCAAGTGTGAAGCAACGTTTTATTGAGCGCCTCAAGTCTTACATTTTTGAAATTGAAATCTGGGAAATCAATAATAAAATAGGTAACTGGAGGTTAATAGTGCAATTTCTGATTTAATCGTTAGAATCGTTCTTGAGAAAATCAATTTTCCTCCAGTCACCTTAGAGCCTTAGCTATGATGAACATAGCTTCCAGAGGCCTTAGCGATAGCTTGGGGTATAGATTGACAGAAAAAATGGCTGGACACAATTTGTTCATGTTCTCCATGATCGTAATGCCGTGTTGACTGATAGTTAAATTTCTACTTGAGGCTACTGGCACTTAAGGGATTTTCCAATTGGGACCTGACAACTTTGAACTTTTACTCTGAACGCACTCTTAAACAAGCAAACTGTCATTGTCAGAACATTCAAATAAAAAGAAAATTGTGAGGATCATACCATCAAACTGTCTTTGATATTTTAGCCACATAGCAAAAAATTTATACGAAAGAGCGAAATTGAGCCGGTGCCTTAAAGGTCTGTCTTTTCAGTACCAACAATTTATTATTAGTCAATTAGCCCATACGGAGTGACACCGCTCTTTCTCTTTGTGACAAAGATACAAACATATAAATGGTTTTCGAATAAGGACTTGACAACTTTGTTTTAATAAAACGCAAACCATTTGAGATATGTGTTTCAAAAACTTTATTATCGGCTTGAAGTACAATCAAAAGATTTATGAATGAAACTCGACTTCGTTTTAGTTTATTTAAAATTATGGATATGTACAGTAAGATATATCTTATAACGTACAATTTTTTGATTTTGATTAAATTTATATTACAAACGGCAAAAGCATTATAGAAAAGAAAAACTAATTCAACATTATATAAATTTGAATACTAAAAATAAGAATTCAAATTTAATTTATAAGAATTAAACATATGAATATTGCTAATTAAAATTAAAAAAAAATGTTGTTATGTAAATTGGTAAACAAACTAGAAGTAGGATAAGTAAGGAAGAGTTTTAGATGAAAGAAAAATGATTTTTTAATCGTCTGATGAACTGATTTAAGTTTTGAATTTGATTCATTTGAATCGGAAGAGAGTTCCAGAGTATTACTGTATAGACAAAAAACATTCTTTTACTGTTGAGAAAATTAAATTGTGGAGTTAATAAATTGCATGTTCTTTAATGGGTACATTTACGATTTTGTTCATATAAATATTGTAGTGTTTTGAACAATAAGAGCTTTTTGAGAAAGATACAGTTACGAATATCGATGTATGTTTAGATGGAACAACCAAGAAAGATTGTTCGTATATTCGAGATGCGATCAAATTTACGGCGTCTAATTTGTATCTGAGGATGGCATTATGAACAATTTCCAATTTGCCACAGCTATTGTAGTCAGGATGGGGAAAATATTTTCGGCATAAAAAAGGATCGGTCAATCTCAAACGAATATTTTCGTGAGTATAGCTACTGCTAGGTAAAAGTTGTCGAAAGCCACCGTAAACTTTACCTATAACAGAATTTATATGATCAGTGGCTGATAACTCGCTGTTAATGATGACTCCTAGATTACGGACTTTCTTACAGAAAGAAACTACGTTGTTGTTTAACCTACCTGGAAATATACTGAAATCATACGAAGATTTGGAGACAACTAAGCATTGCGATTTATCCGGATTGAGTTTTAGTAGGTTTTGTTTGGCATAATTCGAAATATTTTTGAGGTTCTCATTCAATTAACTCACTGCATCCATCAAAAGTCCAATTGGGCGCGAAATTTTCGACTTCATCGACATAATATGTACCTAGATATCAACAAACTTGCAATTTAAAATAATATCGTTGATAAGGAGCGAGAATAGCAAAGGTCCCAGTATAGAGCCTTGAGGAATTCCAGACAATAACATGTCTAAAATCGAATTGATTAGAATGCTGAATATCTGTGAACAGAGTTTAATTTGACGGAATATTTGAACACGTATCGACAAAAAATTGATTGACTTCATCTTCAACAACCACATCGGGGCTGGAGTTGCTAAGGGGTCGACTCTAGACACAACATTAAATTTCTTAAGATTTTTCCATATCTTAGACGGAGGAAGTTTGATATCAAATTTCTTTAAAAAAATCAGATTTTTCTTTTCTTAGCGCTGAAGTTACAAAATTTCTTAAGTAGACATAATTACCTCTCGAAATGGGGTTGCAATCGGTTTTCCACTTTTTATAAGCCTTATCACGGAGATGAATAAGCTTACGGATATCGGATGAGAACCATAGCCTTTATTATTTGAGAAAAACAGGTTTTTTTTGGGAACATTATCATCAAATAAGGTATTTATGATGCCTTGAAAATGATAACATATTTCATCTACACTTGGAAGGTATTTACAGCCAACCCAATTGGAAGACTGTGCAGCATAGTATAAGTTGTTATAATTTACCCCTCTATATTGTAAGTAATAAGTATAAGGTCGTGGGGCGAAATCCCGGGGTATGACATTTGGTCAAATTGTATCACATTATTAACATTATAAACTATAAAGTTATCAATCAACGTGGGGCAGTGAATGGAGAAATGAGTAGGGTAAGTTGTATTGACTATTTCATAAAGCCACGAGTTCGCGAAATGATCTACATATACTATCATCAACAAGCAGGTTATTATTGAAGTCCCCACAGATAATGATATCTGAATACTCTATGCAAATATCCGATGAGGGTTGACACAGCCAACTAAACATTGTTTTAACGAATCAATAACTCAATAAATAATTACTCTACGTTAGAACTATGTAGATGATTGGAGAATAATTTTTGAACTTAGGTAAAATTTTATAATAAATTCCACCGCCTCTAACGCCTACTCTATCATTGCGAATGAATGTATAACCGTCTAAGCCTATGTTATGATCAGAAACATTTTCATTCAACCATGTCTCAGATACACATATTACGTCACATCGTTTATCAGCAACTGAATCAGCGAACTGATCAAAACTCGATCTCAAACTACCGACATTTAAATGACAAACTTTTAAACCAACAAATTTATTACAAATAACGTTGAAAAGGTTTCGTGGGCTCAGAATGCTTGACCGCACGTTTGCAGCGGTCGATTCTTTGGACCCAATTTTCGATGACTCGTCGACTTATTGGCATAAACCAATGAATTAACGTAGCCCAAAAGAAAATAGTCTAGAGGCGTTAAATCGACTGACCCATTTCTTGAGAAACTTAAATAAATAAATAAATCAATTGGCGCGACAGCTCCAAGCTAAGCCCTAGTGACTTATACTCTCAACCATGGACGTATTATATATGGACTGCTAGTCTAACGTCAGCTTCATACAACAATTGTCAAAAAAAAATGTCGCCAAAATTGAGAATGCGATGCTAGCTCTCCTGGAAAAAATATAACCACTTAAAATGTTGGTGGTTGGGTGCTGTATGAATAGGGTAGGCACTGAAACGCATCAAACTGGTGATGCACAGTCGCTGCAACTATATCGTACACATCAATTGTGCTTATTTTACCTCCCCGCGGTAACCACCGGGTACTGGTCTGTCCACCCGGACATTCCTGCTAAACTTATAAGCGCGAGTGTTGAACACAGAAAAAATAGCAACACTATAATGCTCTGCTTTAATGACTGTTCTGATCGATTCGCAGAAGTCTTGCACGAGCCCCTCAGAAAGAGGACGTACGGCGGATGAGCCCAACCAATTGGACCAACGGTGGCGTCAACAGTCAACGAAGCAGACGCCCTAATGAGCTACTTCGACGTATTTGGAGATAAGGTCATTAGGACAAGGTTGAGGCCCAGGTTCGTCCCGAACTGTAGCGCCACCTAAGTAAGTAAGTCATTAGGACAATTCAATGCAAGTCAGGGCATTGAAATAGAGATGCTGGCGGATGAACCCTTAATGGGCCAACGGCAGCGCTCATATCCCCGAAGTGGGTTACTGACTCCGGATTCTCCGGTTCCTTTTGTCCAAGGAATCCAACAAAGGACCTTGCTCTCCAGGTTGGGGGTTGTGCGTGGGGTTAACAACCCTGCCACGGAAAAAAGAAAAAGTTGCGAAGCGACCAATAGCCTCGGAAAAGGACGGATTTACTGTTGACGACCCGGAAAAACGAATCAAGGACAACGACCTTCGGATCTGCACGTGGAATGTTAGAACTCTTAACAGACCACGTGCATCCAAACAACTAGCGGAGGCCCTAGACTGCTACAGAGCAGGAATTACTGCCATCCAGGAAGTGCGATGGAATGGGCCGGGCAAAAGGAGGATGAAAAACTGTGACGTGTACTACAGTGATTGCGCAAGAAGACCACAGCGTTTATTTGGGTGCGGATTCGTCATAAGCGGTAGACTTAGGCAAGAAGTCTTGGGCTTTCGACACGTAAGTGAGCGACTTGTGACAATCCGTATCAAGGCTAAATTCGCCAACATTAGCCTAATATGCGCTCATGCCCCCACAGAGGACAAAGATGACGCCACCAAGGATGACTTCTATGAGCTTCTCGAAAAAACCTATGAGCAATGCCCTAAATACGACGTTAAGATCGTACTAGGCGATTTTAATGCCAAAATAGGTAAAGAGGAAATCTTTGGTAGGACTGTCGGAAAACATAGCCTACACGACACAACGTCTGAAAACGGACTTAGGCTAATTGACTTCGCAGCGGCACATAACGTCACCATTGCAAGCACACGGTTTCCTCATCTCGATATACACAAAGGGACTTGGCGACACCCAGATCAAAGAACCGTCAATCAGATTGATCACGTTGCGATCGATGCAAGACACGCCTCCAGTATCTTGGATGTTCGCACCTTCCGAGCAGCTAACATCGACTCGGATCACTACCTTGTTGCAGCAAAGGTAAGAATGCGAATAACCCGAACTCCACAACAACGGAGTAATACTGTGAGGAAGTATGACGTCGGAAAGCTGCAATCGCAAGAAACCGCCAGAACCTATGCCGATCGAATATCCCGTAACCTCTCAAGAAATCCAGTACCGCCAGCATCAAGTGCCGAAGATCAGTGGCAACACTGCCAACAAGCCATCAGAGATGCCGCAACTGATGTGCTAGGTTTCACCAGACCACCACCACGAAACCTCTGGTTTGATGACGAATGCAGGCAGGCCCATGCAGCCAAACAAGAGGCATATAAAGCGACGCTGCAAAGAAAGACGAGAGCTGCTCGCGAGCTTTACGAGCAGAAAAGACGGGAAGAACACCGGCTTCTCCAAAAGAAAAAAAGAGAGCATGAGAAGCGCGCGATCGAAGATATTGAGAGATGCTACTCCAGGAACAACGTGTGGAAGTTTTACCAACAGGTAAAAAGAACATGCCAAGGAAAAAAATCCCGCACAGAAGCCTGTAGAGATAGGAATGGAAACCTCGTAGTAGAGTCACAGTCGGTGCTGAGTACATGGAAGGACCATTTCTGCAGACTGTTAAACGGCGATGAAGGCCAAAATCCCGCTGTCAGGCAGAATGAACCATTCAACATGGATGATGACAGACAAAACTTCCGTCCACCTGACCAAAATGAAGTAAGGATAGCAATATCTAAACTAAAAAACAACAAAGCTGCTGGACCCGACGGATTACGACGGAACTTTTTAAAGCGGCCGGAGATGACCTGGTGGAGTGCATACACCAACTCATCTCTAAAGTTTGGTCAGAAGAAAGTATGCCTGATGAATGGAACCTCAGCATCGTTTGCCCGATTCACAAGAAAGGAGACCCTCTAAACTGCGCCAACTATAGAGGAATAAGTCTCCTGAATATCGCCTACAAGATCCTCTCTGCCGTACTATGTAAACGCCTGAAACCTTTCGTCAGCAACCTGATTGGCCCCTATCAGTGTGGTTTCAGACCAGGAAAGTCCACAATCGATCAAATGTTCACGCTACGGCAGATCCTGGAAACCACCCAAGAATTCCAAATCGATACCCACCACCTCTTTATCGATTTTAAGGCCGCGTACGATAGCATTTATAGAGACGAGCTATACAGAGCCATGTCAGGTTTTGGCATTCCCACAAAACTCGTCCGACTGTGCAGGATGACGATGGAGAACTCTCGCTGCTCCGTCAAGGTTGGTTCCGACCTCACAGAAGCTTTTGACGTCAAAAAAGGATTCCGACAAGGTGATGCGCTATCGTGCGATTTCTTCAACTTAATACTTAAAAAAATTATAAGAAACTCGCAAGTCAATTGTAGTGGGACAATTTTTTTCAAGTCTGTGCAATTGCTAGCATACGCTGACGACATAGACATCATTGGCAGAACTCGGCGAGCTGTCACTGGAACGTTTGCTAGCATTGAAGCAGAAGCGGCTAAGATGGGACTAGCAGTCAATGAGGCCAAAACGAAGTACCTGCTGTCCACAAAAAGGGACACACAACACCGGCGGATTGGACAAAACATCACAATAGACAGGTACAACTTTGAGGTAGTTAGGGACTTTGTGTACCTCGGATCCGCTATAACATCTGACAACAACATCTCGTCAGAAATAAAGCGAAGAATTACTCTTGCCAATCGCTGTTTCTATGGGCTAGGAAGGCAATTGAGTAGCAAAGCCCTCTCTCGAAAGACAAAGGAGACTCTTTATAAGACCCTAATCATCCCAGTCCTGCTCTATGGCGCCGAGGCATGGACTCTATCTAAAGCGGATGAAGATATCCTTAGTCGTTTCGAGCGTAAGATTCTTCGGAAGATTTTTGGCCCTATCTGCGTTAACGGGCTTTGGAGGAGAAGGTTCAACCAAGAACTATACGAGCTGTACAGCAACATTGACCTGGTCAAAAAAATACGCATATCACGTTTAAGGTGCCTAGGTCATGTAGAGCGTAGTGCCCCGTGGCTTAGTGGTTAGTGTGTCGGACTGCTAAGCGAAAGAACCTGGGTTCAAATCCAGCTCATAGCCACCTTTTTTTCTGGGGTACTGCCTCTTGCGAGGAACTGACAAAACCTCCAAGAGTAAAATTTGTCTCGAAAAAGTGCATCTCATGTAGCCGTTCGGACTCGGCGGTAAACTGTAGGTCCCTTCCATTCTTGCAGAGTAACAACACACACACAGGAATGGTTGAGAGTATAAGTCACTAGGCCTTGGCTCCTTAAGGAGCTGTCGCGCCAATAAATTTATTTATTTATTTAGGTCATGTAGAGCGAATGGACAACAATGCTCCGGCTCGCAGGATCTTCGATTCCATCCCAGAGGGTAGACGCAGTCAAGAAAGACCTCGCCTTAGGTGGCGCGCTCAAGTGGAGGACGACCTCAACCAACTTGGAGTGCAAAACTGGAGGCAGCTAGCCAAAGACCGAGTTGGCTGGAGAGGCATGTTGGTTGAGACCCAGGTTCGTCCCGAACTGTAGCGCCACCTAAGTAAGTAAGTAAGTAAAATGTTGACATAGAAGCTCGCGACATCTGTTTTTAAAAATTCAAAAAGTCGCATTTACCTGTAAAACATAACTGACACTTTTAAATTCCATCCATAGAAGTGTGCGACATCTTTGGTATTTTGCCTCTTGTTTTTTTAGATCGTGGACAACTTCCTTTTTTTATTGGTTTGTGCCTAAGACAAGCTAAAAGCACTAGAAGGGAAACAGGGATTTTTTACTAATTAATTGTGGGATATTCTAAATAACACGGGGAGGAAAAAGGAAATTTTAACATGCCAACGTAGTAGGCAACTATCAGTCCATATATAATACGTCCATGCTCTCAACCATTCCTGTGTGTGTTGTTAATCTGCAAGAATGGAGGGACCGACAATTTACCGCCGAGTCCGAACCGCTACATGAGATGCACTTTTTCGAGACATTTTTTTACTCTCGGAGATTTTGTCAGTTCCTCGCAAGAGACATTACCCCGGAAAAATTATTATCAAAGCATCATTGATTTATAGAATTCTGTCATCTGGCTGACGGCCCTTCAAAAGATTCAAGTTCAAAATAATCTGTTTTTGTAAATATCAATTTTTAGGAATTAATAAATCAAATCTAATCTAAAAAATCTAAAATCTAATCTGCTATCACAGCTGAGAAATTCGAAATTTCATTTCAAATTCGAAGTAAAAGCTTGTTCGGGCGAATTCCAGGTGAACGGAATTTTTTCGGGTCAAAGGTTGTTCGGGAGAAACTCATGAGGTTTGTTCGATGTTCCCTGCCCCAGTGCGCACTAGAGAATGTCAGTGCATTATGTCAAACTGTCATAAAACTGCATAGCTGCTCCGGTTTTGAATTAACATCGAACAGCTCAGTGCAGCATCTCTATCTTTGACATATCTTTCATTTGAATTTGTTTTTTTTAACCAGTGGCAAATAGATATAGGACTATTAAATGGTGAACGAAAGCAATATTTTCTCTATAAATACATGAATCACTCAAAACTTACAAAATATTTTACCAAATATTTGATATCATAAAATAGCTATAATAATGCTGATTGAGTGGTGTAAATCCCGCTAAAAATCCAGATTTCCGAAAAGTGATCTATGTAGATAAAACAAATTGATCTTTTTTTTAAATGAACGTGAAATTTGATATCAGATCAAAAAAATTGATCTCAGATTAAAAAAAGAGTGAGAAACAAATAAATTTGTGCCTCCGCATGCATTCATTTTTTTCTTACTTCAATTTTCAAAGCACGCACCCTTATAACGTAATGAACTGTCATTCTTCACGTTGATAGCCGCCATATCTGTCAAAAAAAATCAGCTGCTTGGATAAATTTCTAGTCTTCATCACTTTTATCTCTTCCGTGTTCGTATTCGTATTCGTATTATTGTTACAAATTCTAAACAAATGTGTACACATTCTCGCGCAAAAAAACAATAATTAAATCTAAATTTTGCAACCATTAATGTTTTCTCTCGGCTTAAGACATACTTAGTGAACCTTTGCAACCCACAGATACGTAAGATCCATCTTCAAACACAAAAAACTCATTTCACCATGACGAACGCTTAAAACGAACATAAACGAAGGAAACATAAAACCCTGTAACCTTGTTCTTCATTGGTTTTTGATAATATGCATTAAAAATAATAAGTACATTTTGCGAAAACCAAACCGCGCCATGGATTCAATTTGGATCGAGTTGGGAATTGCATCCCAACACGTCCGTGAAACTTCATTGCCCGATCGTTTTGTGGTGATTGTCGACAAAGGATGGTTGCAGTGTCTTGAGCAGAAAAAGAAACTTGCAGACTTCCCGATTTACACAGGACTAGACAGGAGAATACACCCGACAGTGTTAGCGCATCCTTGGACCAAAGTTCATGTGCAAATTTATCGTAAACAAAACCATAAGGTATTCCCATTGCCTAGGAGTCGAAATAGCAGTTCGGCAGACGATGTGGGAGACTTGCCAATGACATACTCGCAGGTAAGTTTGAACTTGAAAATTTGCACATTCATTGTTTGTAATTATGCAACAGATTGTGGTGTTTGTTAAGTCAATTGAGAAGCGTTTATTTGATTATACTTGAATAGACATTTTGTTGCTTTTTTCTTCAGAAAGATCTTTTGTAAGGCTTTTTGAAGAAAAATTCAAGCGGTCACGAGGTCAGTTAATTCAAAAAAAAATCTAGTTAATATGCTTTTGTGAAAGTATATTCCGACCCAAATTAAAGTCTCGTTTACGGTTCAGAGATCAAATCAGAAATTTAAGAGTAGACGCTGTGTAATTAAGGCAAAAATACTGAGGATGCGTGACCAGCAGCATTGATCGTAAAAAAATATAAGAATAAATATGAATCAATGTAGCTTAAGTTGCTAAGAACCTTGTGTGTTTAAATCATAGGCTCATGGTCATGGTAATTTACCAGAAAAGAAACAGCTCGGTTGTTAGTGTTAAAGTAGTATTAGTAAAGGCATACATAGTCTCGTTTGTCTATGTTGACGTTGAAAGCATTACAAGAGATTTACGCTTCAGTACCAAATGCGAATAGTAGTTGCATCACTTACACACCGAAGAACTAATGGCTTGACAAATACAGTACAAATTTTTGGTCATTTCTAAAAAAAATATTAAGACTTCAACATCTTCGATTCCAACGCTCATCGCTAATGACTAAACCAATTGATTACTCTACGTTTTATTTTGTCTGTGCCGCCGCAGCTGTCCACTCCTACCTAGCTTAAGTCTCCCTTACAACTATGTAAGCCGACCATAGACGATATTAAGATCAACTGCAATTATCGATTTTCGTTTAACGACCAAAACTGGTGCACCTGATCCAAATATACCCTCCAGTCCCGATCGGCCACAGCCCTACTGAAACGGAGACGCCTTGGTACGCTCTTTCCGACAATGTCTCGGTCGTAAAGAAGCCTCATATTCACAGTTTACGGTCGACGAGATCAACGTGATCGCTGATCTATCCTGTATCAACCCTCGACTGTTTAAATAAAGGAAAGTCTCGGCGGGACGGAATCGTTTAAACGTGAGCTTTCAAAGTATTCATCTTGGGGGTAGTAAGTCCCGAAGATTTGGCAATTAGTTCAGGTCGTCGACTTTGAAATATGACCTCGAATAAGCTTAATTAAATATTTATCCTGTTTATATTGGCCCCGTTGTTGGGATACTATTGTTACAATTGTTTCCGTGGCAGTTCTCTTTCCTATCAATCTAAGCGCTCGATTTTGTATTCTATCAAGCAGGTGGAGCGATGTTTGCGAAGCACCTGTTATACTCGAGTTTAGGGCGTATAAACGCTTCATAAATTGTAGCCAGATCAGAAGGGGACAAAAGCTTCTTAAACCGATACAGAAAACCTTAGTAGCATTCTTAGCTATCTCAAGTATATTGTCATCAGAAGATCATTTATAAAAACGAGAAAAAGAATTGGAGACAGAACAGAGCCCTGGGGCACACCAGCATTTATTTTGTGGGAATCAGACTTAAATCCGCCAATACAACTTGTATTGAACGGTTCAGAAAATAGCTTCTAATCCAACTAACAAGAGTATCATCGATCCCAAAAGCTCATTTTCGATAAGAGAGCTTCATGCCAAACTTTATCAAATGGCTTGGAGATATCAAGAGCAATAATCTTACTTTCACCAAAGCGATGTAAAGATTTGTTCCACTGTTCGGTGAGATATGCCATCAGATCACCAGTGGAACGGTTGCTGCGGAAGCCATACTGACGGTATTCGGTATTTCGATCTTCGAGATATTCCTTAAGCTGACGGTTAATCAGCGTTTCCATGACCTTAGAAAGAAGGGATGTTAGTGCTATGGGTCGGTATGAGGACGGAGAGAATGGGTCACCTTTCTTAGGGAAAGGGTGGACAAATGCTGTTTTCCATCTTCTAGGAAAGATTCCAGAAGAGTAGGAGCGATTGAAAAGCTTACGCAGTGGCTTTGCTAGTGTGGAAAAATACCTCTTCAGAAGAATCGGGAATACCATCCGGTCCAGTGGATTTGTGTGTATCGAGATCTTTGAGAACTCTTGCTACTGTACAAGTGCGGAAAAAAATCTGTCCCATGGAAAAAATTACATTCTCAAGTACAGGAGGAGCAACGTTGCTGTGAGTCAGTATGGAGCTGGCAGCGAAATGGGCGGTGAGCAAGTTTGCCTTCTCTGAAGAGTAAACAATTGGTTTGTTATTGTCGATGAGCGTTGGAACCGAAGATGTTGAGGAGTTTTTAAATATTTTTTGACAAATGACCACAACGAAAAAGTACGTTACATCTCATGTAGCCGTTCGAACTCGGCGGTAAACTGTCCCTTCCATTCTTGTAGATTAACAACACACACACAGGAATGGTTGAGAGTATATTTTCCCTTTTTTAATTCTCTTGCAAGATGGCGCGAGGACCCAAGAAACATTTGAAGCGTTTAGCAGCACCCAAAGCATGGATGTTGGACAAATTGGGAAGAGTGTTCGACCCTCATCCATCAACCAGCCCTCACAAACTCAGGGAATCACTTCCCTTGATGATCTTCTTGAGAAATCGTCTAAAGTACGCCCTTACAGTTATGCAGCGTCTTATCAAGGTTGACGGGAAAGTACGTACTGACCCAACATTCCCAGCTGGATTCATGGATGTTATCACCATTGAGAAGACTGGCGATTACTTCCGTACGATGTCAAGGGACGTTTCACCATCCACCGCATTTCTGCCGAGGAAGCCAAGTACAAGTTGTGCAAGGTTCGCAAGACACAGCTTGGCGCCAAGGGAGTTACATTCCTGGTTACACACGACGGCAGGGTCTTCCGGTACCCCGATCCATTGATCAAGACCAACGACACGGTCCAAGTCGACATCTCCAAAAGCAAAGTGACTGACTACATCAAATTCGATTCAGGAAACTTGTGCATGATCACTGGAGGTAGAAATTTGAACGTGTTGTCAACAGGGTCATGTGTTTTCCACTAGATTGACAAGCGTCTTCATCATCGGCAAGGGTAACAAGCCATACATCTCGCTACCAAAGGGCAAGGGTGTTAATTTGAGCATTTCTAAGGAGCGTGACAAGTGATTGGCCGCTAAGGTCCATTAAAAAGTTATTTTTATTAAGAAATGATAAAAAAATGTATTTTACACGGTGAAAATATAAGTCACTAGGCCTTGGCTCCTTAAGGAGCTGTCACGCCAATAAATTTATTTAATTTGATGCTTTTACTCTGTTAGGAATAAAAGCACGCATCCCCATAGAAGAATCACATTTGTGAGTTAACATTTCTAATTGACAACTTGTGTTGCCCAAATCTCCAAATCGTTTCTATCAGTAAACCGTCTGTACAAGAGCTTTAATCTTGACAAAAGTGCACTTTTTTTGTCTGTGTAGTGCTTCTATTGCAGCGTTATTGTAAATTTTATTTGCGTTTTGTTCTTTGTATTGTGGGATTCTTCTGCTCATAGTTTGTTTTATAATTCCATCAATCTGAAGCAGGTTGTTGTTGTTTGTTTAATTGGCCTGCTTGCTGTGGCTGTTACTTGTAGCAACTTGTTGCATGGCGTGGTTTTTTACAATCTGATTTCTAACTGATGCGACTGGAGCTATGATGGTTGCTGCTGCTGCAGATGCTGTTGTGGCTCTTGCTCAATCGTCTGGAGTCTCTAATTTAACTGCCTTCTGCTCATCGGAGAGCTTCTCCTTCTCCCTCTCTCCTTTTTTTAATTGATAGATTTTATTTGAGCCTCCAGGGCACTGCTCTCTTCGTCCTCATCTTCTGAATGGGATGACGGCTTATCTTGACTGGAAAGGTTCTCCCTCGTCCCCCTCCTCCTACCGACCCTTTTCTCTTATCGAACACGGGTGCTTTTGGGACCGATAATGTACTTGTTCGTTGAATTAGAAGCTATCTTCTGGACTGTTTAATACAAGTTGTTGATTTACAAATAAATGCTGGTGGCACCCAGGGCTCCGTTCTGTTTCCGACTCTTTTCATTATTTTTATAAATGATTCTGCGAGAAGTGTTGGTCCAACTATCAGGGTAGCGGAGCATGAATTTGAAGTAGTGCAGTCCTTTAATTACCTTGGGTCAACAGTAGCAGCCGATAATAAATATGGAAGAAGAAATACGCGGGCGGCTGCTAAAATTCTACAGAACCTGCTATAGTCTGTCAAGGTTCCTTACATCCAAAAACTTAACCATAAAAACCACACTGCTGCTTTACAAGACTATGGTCTTACCAGTACTCACATACGGATCCGAGACTTGGGTGCTTACAAAAAGTCACTCTGATCGCTTAACCGCGTTCAAGAGGAAAGTCTTACGGAGAATTGTTGGCTCCGTGTTCGAGGGAGGAATGAATTGTATGAAATCTATCTCGAATCAGATGTTGTGAAAAAAATAAAGCTCGGTAGACTCCGGGGGGCTGGAAACCTAGCTCGCATGAGCGAAAGGAACCAACTGGGAAAGTCTTTTGCAGACCTTTTTATGGTAGAAGACAACGTGGCAGATCTTGCTTGCGTTGGAAGGATGACGTAGACCAGGACGCAAGAAGCCTTGGGATGCGCAAATTGGATGGCATCGGTCAGCATTAGGGATGTATAGAAGAACTTGTTGAAGTAGGCCTGAACCCCGAGGCGCCGATGATGATGATGATTATTTGTCTGTTACTTCTAATCGACTTCACTATTTTCCTGACGATTCTACCCATAGATTTTCATATTCGTTCGGTGACTCCGCTCCTTCGCTTTCGGACGAAAAGTCGCAAAGTTACTGTATTAAACTAATTGCTAATTGCTTGGGATTTCTGTATCGATGCAAAAAGTCTTTTTTCCCCTTCTGATGTGGCTACAAATTATAAAGCGTTTAGGAGCCCAAGACTTGAGTATAACGCCAGGTGCTTCTCAAGTTTGCTAGATCTGCTCGATAGAATACAAAACAGAGCGACTATCTCTGACAAATTTGCCTATCTTTCAAATCTAATATGTTCCGGTCATTGTAACATTTTCTAACATAAATCAACTTGCTATAAAATTCACAAATAAAATGAACCCATTAAGTTGTACCTTATCTATTTACTTTCATACTTTTTGAATGACTATACACTTAACAACCAAAATGTTATCTCTAACGAATGTAATAATAAAAAAAAAAAAATCTGTTTAAATGAGGTCATTCAGTCATCAGAAATAAGTAGGCATTCGGCAGATAAATATAAAAATATAAATGAATAGTACAATGCGTGGCTTTATCTCATTCTCCCTATTTAAATGTGGGGCTCTATGCTTAGATGAACTTACTGAAATGTGTTTTTACCTTTTAAAAGAAACAAGTGTATTTAATTTACAATAAACATTTATTTATATTTGCTTCATTTTTCTCTTTCAGGCAGTAAGTTATGTTTCAAACACAAATTTCAAAAACCTCTGGGAAGCTGCATACAAAAAATATCCGGCTTCCCATTTAAAAGTCCCAAAGCAAATAAATCAAAGCGTTGGAGGAAACAGCGGAAGAAGTCTTGAACATTCCTTCCTACCTTACGACACAGTATTGCGAGAACTAATCCAACGCATATTTAACTGCTCCGTAATACATTGCAACACCCACTCACATATTGAACCGAGTCTCTCCATCTTACCAAATGTTGGTGATTGTCATCCTAATGTCCTTCCTGCGCTGGCCGCCATTGAAACAAGTTTACACATTGCCGTCATCTTCTACCCGACTGCCATTGAGACCTCTCTATATGACTGCATAACATACAGTCCGGCAATATTAAGTAAATCCCATAACAAATCTCTTTTCATAATCTATCAATTGCTCCAACTGAACAAGCAACTGTCCAAATTGGGACTGTTCCTCGGCGATTTACGATTACATGACATTCTGGTGGAGGATAATCTCTGGTTGCAAATAATTCCCAGAATAGAGTCAAATATTATACAACAAGACTTGGATGATGCTTCTCCGTCGACAGATAATCCCGTCGAGGAAGACGACGATGAAGAATATTCGGGAAGCACAAAGCTTGACTTAAAGTTTGCCTATGACTTGGAACAGTTCACACTGCGAGAGTACTGTGAAATGTGGTGCAATGGTCAATTATCGAACTTCGACTACCTCACCATATTGAATAATGCGGCTGGTCGAAGTGTCTCGAATCCAGAGTATCATCACATTATGCCCTGGGTAACGGATTTCACTCATCGCAATGGATCGAACTGGAGGGATTTGTCAAAAAGTAAATATCGTTTGAACAAAGGTGATGTTCATCTGGATTTGATGTTTAAATCGCATGGAGCAACAACAAGTCATGATGCTCCACATCATGTCTCTGATTTCCTCTCGGAAATCACATACTTTGTCTATATGGCGAGAAGAACACCCCAGCACATTCTTTGTCATCATGTTCGGCCTATTTGGGTGCCTGCCGAATATCCGGTGTCAATAGTTCGCCTGCAAGAATGGACGCCTGATGAATGTATTCCAGAATTTTATTCCGATCCAATGGTTTTCAAAAGCATACACGAAGATCTGCCTGATTTGGAGCTGCCAATGTGGGCGAGCTGCCCAGAGGATTTCATTGCAAAACATCGCGAAGCACTCGAAAGTCAGCATGTAAGCGAGAGGTTACAGTTGTGGATTGATTTAAATTTTGGGTGAGTTTGAATTATTCTAATTTGTTTCTTTATAATCAATAATAAATGAACTGAAAATGAAATGTTAAGAAAAGTTAAACCCATTAATGAGTTATACTTACTGATAAGACCATTGTACGCCCACTTTATTTTGTGTGTTATTTATATAATTTTGTATGAGCAAGGTGTTTATTGTTCCGTTAGATCTGAGTATGTGTCATTTATTGATAACTCGGCTATTTATTAAAATTATGATGTTTTCATGTATTTGTAAAATTGCAGTCAATAGAGATTAAAAACCTGAATAAATATATGATTGTCTGGCATAATCAGAAGAAAAAAAGAAAGTTTACTTTGCTGATGTTATCAATCAGTCTTTTGTTGGCGGATGACTGTAACATCAGTTTCTTTGTTAATATTGTTCGATATATTAATGTCGTGAAGAAGTACCCTGCTTTTGAATGCTTTTCATCTTCTTCATCCACAAAACTTCTAAAAAAATCATCAAGAATGATATCATTATTTATAGAACTAATAGGTATTTTCTTATAGAAATATAATTATTTTAGTGTTTCACATTCACCACTGGCTAAAATCTTTTTGTTCAAAAGTGTTATATAGCACTTCTCCATAAAAGCCAAAGAGTATAAGTTGCAATTATGCATAAGTCATCTTTGTTAGTCGAGATATTGGATTTAATTATTAAACTGATCCGCCAGAGTTAAAAAATCTAGCAACTCGAAAAAACTTGCTTACATACTTAGGGGTGCTCTACAATTCGGACGAACCTGGGCCTCAACCAACATGCCTCTCCAGTCAGCTCGGTCCTTGGCTTGCTGCCTCCAGTTTCGCACTCCAAGTTGGTTGAGGTCGTCCTCCACTTGAGCGCGACACCTAATGCGAGGTTTTCCTTGACTGCGTCTACCCTCTGGGATGGAATCGAAGATCCTGCGACCCGGAGCATTGTTGTCCATTTGCTTCACATGATCTAGCCCATCTTAAACGTGATATGCATATTTTTTTGACCAGGTCAATGTCGATGTACAGCTCGTAAAGTTCTTGGTTGAACCTTCTCCTCCAAAGCCCATTAACGCAGATAGGGCCAAAAATCCTCCAAAGAATCTTATGCTCGAAACGACTAAGGATATCTTCATCCGCTTTAGATAGAGTCCATGCCTCAGCGCCATAGAGCAGGACAAGGATGATTAAGGTCTTATACAGAGTCTCCTTTGTCTTTCGAGAGAGGGCTTTGCTACTCGATTGCCTTCCTAGCCCATAGAAACAGCGATTGGCAAGAGTATATCTTCGCTTTATTTCTGACGAGATGTTGTTAAATGTTATAGCGGATCCGAGGTAAACAAGTCCCTAAATACATCAAAGTGTGATGTTTTGTCCAATCAACCGGTGTTTTGTGTCCCTTTTTGTGGCAGCAGGTACTTCGTTTTGGCTGCTAGTCTCATCCTAGCCGCTTCAGCTTCTATGTCGTCATCGTATGCTAACAATTGCACAGACTTGAAAAAAATTGTCCCACTACAATTGACTTGCGAGTTTCTTATAATTTTTTCAAGCATTAAGTTAAAGAAATCACACGATAGCGCATCACCTTGCAGCAATCCTTTTTTGACACCAAAAGCTTCTGTGAGGTCAGTACCAACCTTGACGGAGCAGCGAGAGTTCTCCATCTCCTGCACAGTCGAACGAGTTTTGTGGGGATGCCAAATCCAGACATGGCTCTGTATAGCTCGTCTCTATAAATGTTATCGTACGCGGCCTTAAAATCGATAAAGAGATGGTGGGTATCGATTTGAAATTCTTGGGTAGTTTCCAGTATCTGCCGTAGCGTGAACATTTGATCGATTGTGGACTTTCCTGGTCTGAAACCACACTGATAAGGGCCACTCAGGTTGCTACGAAAGGTTTCAGGCGTTCACATAGTACGGCAGAGAGGTTCTTGTAGGCGATATTCAGGAGACTTATTCCTCTATAGTTGGCACAGTTTATTGTGGATCGGGCAAACGATGCTGAGGTTCCATTCATCAGACATACTTTCTTCTGACCAAACTTTAGAGATCAGTTGGTGTATGCACTCCACTAGGTCATCTCCGGCCGCTTTTAAAAGTTCGTCAGCTAGTCCGTCGGGTCCAGCAGCTTTTTGTTGTTTTTTAGTTTAGATATTGCTATCCTCACTTCATTTTGGTGAGGTGGACGAAGTTATGTCTGTTATCGTCCATGTTGAATGGTTCATTCTGCCTGACAGCGGGATTTTGGTCTTCATCGCCCTTTAACAGTCTGCAGAAATGGTCCTTCAATGTACTCAGCATCGACTGTGACTCTTCTACGATGTTTCCATTCCTATCTCTACAGTTTTCTGTGCGGGTTTTTTTTCCTTGGCACGTTCTTTTTACCTGTTGGTAAAACTTCCGCACGTTGTTCCTGCAGTAGCAACTCTCAATATCTTCGATCGCGCACTTCTCATGCTCTCTCTTTTTTCTTTTGGAGAAGCCGGTGTTCTTCCCGTCTTTTCTGCTCGTAGAGCTCGTGAGCAGCTCTCGTCCTTCTTTGCAGTGCCGCTTTATATGCCTCTTGTTTGGCTGCATTCGTCATCGAAAGGTTTCGTGGTGGTGGTCTGGTGAAACCTAGCACATCAGCTGCGGCATTTCTGATGGCTTGTTGGCAGTGTTGCCACTGGTCTTCGGTACTTGATGCTGGCGGTACTGGATTTCTTGAGAGATTACGGGATATTCGATCGGCATAGGTTCTGGCGGTTTCTTGCGATTGCAGCTTTCCGACGTCATACTTCCTCAAAGTATTACTCTGTTGCTGTGGTGTTCGGGTTATTCGCATTCTTACCTTTGTTGCAACAAGGTAGTGATCCGAATCGATGTTAGCTACTCGGAAGGTGCGAACATCCAAGATACTGGAGGCGTGTCTTGCATCGATCGCAACGTGATCAATCTGGTTGACGGTTGTTTGATCTGGGTGTCGCCAAGTCCCTTTGTGTATATCGAGATGAGGAAAGCGTGTGCTTGCAATGGTGACTTTATGTGCCGCTGGGAAGACAATTAGCCTAAGTCCGTTTTCAGACGTTGTGCCGTGTAGGCTATGTTTTCCGACAGTCCTCTTTACCTATTTTGGCGTTAAAATCGCCTAGTACGATCTTAACGTCGTATTTAGGGCATTGCTTATAGGTTTTGTCAAGGAGGTCGTAGAATTCATCCTTGGTGGCGTCATCTTTGTCCTCTTGCACCCAAATAAACGTTGTGGTCTTCTTCCACAGTCACCGTAGTACACGTCACAGTTTTTCATCCTCCTTTTGCCCGGCCCATCCCATCGCACTTCCTGGATGGCAGTATTCCTGTTCTGTAGCAGTCTAGGGCCTCCGCTAGTTGTTCGGTTGCAAGTGGTATGTTTAGAGTTCTAACATTCCATGTGCAGATCCGAAGGTCGTTGTCCTTAATTCGTTTTTTCGGGTCGTCAACAGTTAATCCGTTCTTTTCCTAAGCTATTGGTCGCTTCGCAACTACTTTTTTTTCCATGGCAGGGTTGTTAACCCCACGCACAACCCCCAACCTGGAGGGCCAGGTCCTTGGTTGGATTCCTTGTACAAAAGGAACCGGAGAATCCGGAGTCATTAACCCGCTTCGGGGATATGAGCGCTGCCTTTGACCCTTTAAGGGCTCATTCGCCACCATCTCTGATTCAATGCTCTGACTTGCATTGAATTGTCCCAATGACCTTATCCCCAATACATCGAAGTAGCTCATTAGGGCATCTGCTTCGTTGGCTCTTGAAGCCACCGTTGTTCCAATTGGTTGGGTTGCCCATCCATCCGTCTTCTCGTTTGTTATATGTGCGTCCCTTGTTCTGGTCCTTGTTTGGTCGTTGCCCGATTGTCTTGTTACAAATTATAGTTTTCCTGCCAGCTATTTATCTTAAAAACCAATTGGCATGCAACTCAATTTATATCAATTTACCTTTTCTTTTTACTTTTGCTGGCGCTACATAGCGTAGTGCTCCTGGGCATGGCCCAATACATCGATCCAGCTGGCTGGTACTCCCTCCACCTGGTCGTTCCATCGGAAAAGAGGTCGGCCTTGGCTTCTGAATCCTTCAGGTACGGCCTGGAAGACCTTGAGCGCTGGAGCGTCGATGTTCATACGCTCTACATGGCCCACTGGATAAGGATTGTTTTAGCCAAGCTTCTGTCGCTGTACATCACGTACAAATTGTTGTATCTTCTTCGCCACTCGTTGTTTACCCCATCAGAACCATAAATCACGCGTAGTGCTTTTCTTTCGAATACCCGAAGGGAGCTTTCACCTGACTGAGACAGTGCGTAACCTTGTCGTAACGCTCTGGTATCTGCTGGTGTCGAAAGTCTTAGTAGTACCCCTGCCACTTTTGACGGAGTATTTCCCATCGTCTGATAAGACGTATCATTTTAGCAGGAATTCCAAAACTAGACATGGATCGGTACAGTCCTTCTGTTTACAATGTCATAGATTGCTTTAAAATCGATGAATAGATGATGTGTCTCAGTGTTAAATTCTTGGGTTTTTTTCAGGATTTGGCGCAGTGTGGATCGGCCAGTTGGTGCTGAAATTGCAATCATCGGGAACACTTTCCCCGACTATAGTTTGCAGATGAGTTGGTGTATACACAATGATCAGGTCATCTCCGCTTATAGCCTATCGGCACCAGCTGCTTTATTCGTTTTTAGTATGGCTAGTCGGGTGAATGAAGTACTACAGAGTTTTCATCCTAATCTTTGCAGGACCCAGGACGGACGTGTTTCACTTTTGTAGAAGTTTCGCACGGCTTTCCTGTTGAAATATCCCTCTGCTTCTCCTGAACTTGACGTTTCTGGTGATCTTTTACTTTCTACTTAGTAAGCGTTTCTCACCCTTCCTTTGCTCAACGTAAAGATTATAAGATGCTCTTGTTCTTTTGCGGAGCCACGAATTAGTTTATACTGAGCACGCGCACAAGGGATTAGTGTTTCCCTTTACATACTGAGCGATCATAGGAACGTTAAGGGAGTAGGGAAAGGATGTGTCGATTAACATTAGTCATGAATGTTTCCAAATTGAAATGGCAAGGAAAAACTTCGCCGGGTAAACTATTCCACATTCGTGTTGTACGGCTAAAAAAAGAATCTATATTTCACGGTACGTCCAAAATTGAGCTCAAGGATGGAGCATTCCTTGCGAGACGGGTATTGCGAGAGAAACATTAAAGGAGAGGAATAGGAGGAGGTGTAGGTGAGAAGCACCTGTCCAGAGGTGGCAGTTATACTCAAGGTTTGAGCGTACAAACACTTTGTATATTGTAGCCAGATCAGACAGGGAAAAAAATTCTTGCATCGATACAGAAAGCCTTACCACTTGGCACCATTTTTGGCGATCTCAAATATATGGTCATTCCAACGGAGTTCGTCGTTGCACACATACCGATTAGTGAAAGCTTTTCGGTTTCTTCGCTGCAAGTGCTATTCATGGACAATAGAATGAGCGGTATGTTTACCCTTAACGACAGAAGACAGCATTGAGTTTTCGAACCATTAAACTCCAAACGATTTCTCTTACCCCATTTAACAACGCTGTGTAAATCGGAGTTTAATGAGCTTATCATACGGTACCGTTGCGATTGCACGTCCGAAGGCTAAGGTCGTTAATCATCAAACGAATATGAAAAGCCGAGGGTAAAGTCGTCAGCAAAACAGTTTAGTAGATTAGACTTGTTTGCCTGAGCACAATCGGAGTCGAACCATGGACTTCTCAGAAACAGTGGTTGTGAGAAGCCCAAAAACTCTGATGCTGCGTTTCTTATGGTTTCTTGACTTAGTAGCCATTGATCTTAGGGGTTCATATTGTCCGTCGGGGGATTTCTCGCTAGCTCAAGGGATTCGCGATCGGCTGCGCTTTACGATTGCATTACCAAAAATATTCTCCTTGCCAAAAGTATTTTAATGTCATGTTTCGGGCACTGCTTTTATGTTTAGACAAGGAGCTCGCAAATAAAGCTTAAATGATGGAATGTGGCCTTAATACGGATGGTTGTAATTCTTTCTTAAACTTGTGGGGGCTTAGCCAGCTTTGATTATTTGCGCCGCCATTTTAATGTACGCCCGTTGCACGTGCCTTTTTAGTTTGCGGGAGGGGTCGTCAACATTATTGGTTTACCCATCCGAGGTATATCATTGTTTTTTATCACAATACTTTCTTACATGACCACCTAGTGAGACATCTGCATGACCATACAGATCATGTCGGGTTGAATCTTCAGAGCGTATCTTTTTTATTGCACTAGTTCCTGAGGAGGTATCTACAACCTATGGATCTGATGGATCAAACGCTTGTCGTTAGTTCAAGGTTTTTTGTTATTTTAACAAGTGCGAAATATCCAGTTACATCACTTCTTAAAACAGTTCTCATCAGCATACCATTGAAGTCAATCTCGCATGTACTGTTTTGTACAGCGATTTTTTTCGTAGCAGCACCACACGAATGTTAAAAAGTTTACCAGGTTCCGATTTTTCCATCATTTTGATATCTTAGGCTTCCTATTTCATCGCATTAAGCGTCAACTGTAAACTAAACAATACAAATATTTAATCCCAGAAAGTAACCTAAATATCTTCTTTTATTTTATCTTATATGGCTTTTTAATTTGTTTTTTTTTTTTGTGCAGGTACAAATTAACAGGGAAAGCTGCAGTAAAATCAAAAAATGTATGCCTCAGTATGGTTGATAATCATAAAAACCTATGCCAGCGTGGAATTGTGCAACTCTTCACACTACCTCATCCGCCAAAACGTTTTCCTTCGCCCTGGTTGTGTAAGGCCACACCGCGTCTCTCCGATCTCAGTCGCCGACTTGCCAGAAGTCAAGATGATGTCTCCACATCAACTATCAAATCTCCCTCCAGAGAAGTCGAATCACCCATGTTGCAGACAACCCCACAAAGATTTGGACGAATAAGCCCCAAAAACACACGCACACCAAACACTATTATCGAAGACAACAGTCAATTAATTGAATCTTCCTCCTCTAATTTCTATCCAACTCCAAAGATCATTGAATTACCAAGAGACTACAAACCCTATGCCCTACTGCAGAGCTTAGAAACAATGGAAGTATTTTTTGCAAAAACTTTCCTCGGCCAGAGAGTAACGCAAAACCACACCGAGAAAATGGCACACAATGATTTGCTCTTTGAAGAATCCGAGAATTCCTTTACAAATCAACTATTCGCTGATAATTTCTGTGCAATTGAATCTCAAACGAAATCATCGGAAAGTCGAATAAAAGCCAAGAGTTTTATTGCACCCCAAGCTGGTTCAAAGCGAAATCTAAAGCAAATTCTCAGCGAAAAGCGAGAAAAGGATTTGCAAGTGATTGGCTGTCTCATCGTTGAATTGTTTGTCTTGAACAAATTGCGTCCCCTATTCGGATTGAACTCGAACTTTGAAGAGCGTCTCAAGGCATGTCGCTTAGTGGCAACATCCAATGCTAGTGAGATACCCAAATGCCTGCGCTACGTTGTGAAACTACTCCTCAATCTCAATGCAGCAGGACTTATCACTGAACAAGGCTTGCCATTGCCAACTGCTCACCAGCTTCTTGAACCGATTTTCGCCCAGAATCTCATACCCTTCCCCAATACCTACTTCCCCATATATACACTGGTTCGGACTCTTCGAAGTTTTGATTTTGACTCGACACTTCTCGAACTGTATACCCATTTCAATTGCAATGGAAAAGAATGTTATAAATACACTGAAGTGGATCGTAAACGGGTGCTGTTTACTCGAAAAATCGCCGAATGTAAGGTGAAAGCGTGCTGCGTCCAAATTGAAAAACTACTGGAACCAGTTGCCTACGAGCAGTTTGGATCGGTTGAGTTGCTTCTGCCTCATATAATCGATTTGTTGCGTAACGATGAAACATCAATTCTGACGGCTTGGTACTTATTTGATTTGATAGCACAGGCCATTGGCATTCGAGACACGCAAAAGTATCTTCTCGAACCTATTATGAAACTCTACGATATCGAATCGTATGATCGCAGTACGACTGCGACGCGAAAACCAATGGACGGAAGCATAAACTCTATTCGCTTCACTACAAGCTCCTCGTTCAAGAGTCGAAAATCAGTTAAACTCTATCATCACAGCTTTCTGTTGCGTTTGATCGTGAGGTTCGGTTTGAAGTGTTTCCTGGATAATTTCATCGCCCCTTTGATTGAAGCTGTCGGTGGATATAAGGAACCCGAAGATAGTTCTGGTTTTCACTATCATAGCAATTCAAATGTTCGACAAAATCGATGTGGAAAGAATTTCAAATTCTCATGCAATGACGAGTCAGAGAATTCACTGACTTTGATTTCTCCCGAAGCTGATGCCACTCTGTCTTTTGATGCTTCTACAAAGCAGGAAATCGAAGATGTATTCAGTTTCGACGATGATAATTCTGATAAGTCCAGTAACTTAATTGATCCGGAGAACAAATCAGTGGATTCATTCGATATTCGTCCTTTGAACGCCGAAGAAGCCACCGAAGACGGCCGTGTATACACTCCAGAGAAAATTGCCATCAATGAAATCTTTTACGGTCAGAGATTGTCGAATAACTCATTCGATGATGACAAGATTTCGATCAACAGCCAAACAGATAGTCCGTCGAAGGTGGTAGATTCTTGCCTCATGGGTCCGAAGTCTCCCACAATAGCAATACCAACTTCGTTCAGAAGATCCTACCAGCTAAATACCATTGATTGTGTAATCGGAAGTAAAAAGAGTGTTGACTCGTTTGACATGATCGATGAGGCGCAGTCTCAGCAGCAACCAAAGACCAGCAGTAAGAGTGAACCAAATGACTCGCTTCAGGCTTCGGTTATCTCGAAACTATCAGAAGCCAAATCGTTACAAAACAATCGTATATCCGAAATGAGTTCTGAGAGTTTAGTATGGCTATCGCATCGATTGGGCCCGGTACTGACTGCGAGATATCTAACCAAAAATCTTCTGAAGATGCTGTCACTATGCTATGTGGGGCAGGAGAATCTCCTCCCAGAGAGCTATGATTCTGAAGAGTGCAGCAACTTAAATTATTTTTCAACTTCGGATGCTAAAGTTGTTGGGGACCGGAATGCTGAGAGGGTGCTGGAATGCTTGACGGCGGTAGCTGGTATGTTTTTATTAGAAATTTCGAGAACAAAAGATGAATGTTAATTTTACCTTTTCAGCACTTTTTGGCGAGGAGTTCATTTTGTTGCAATATTTCCCACACATTGGGGAACTGGTGGCTCTCTGTCAGAAACGTATCACTGCGAGTCTGGAAGGAGCTTTAATAAGTTCATTACAGTTGTTGAAATATCTAGTCCCATGCTTGATTGAAAGCACCATTATGGAGAGATTGAAGGTAAGTTCACCTAGCATACTTTTTCAAACCATTAGAGTTCAATATATATTCTTCCTCTTTTTAGGACATCATTTTAGATACAATTATAATACCAATTATTATTCTTCTCGGCTCAACACGATGCCTGATGCCAAGTGGTTTTTTGGGTCGCAGTGTGTTAGCCCGCAAACTGCTCGATGTTATTTATGTATTGTCAGTTCGTATCGGTCCTGATATGTCCAAAGAACACCTGTGCATTCCTGCTTTGCGAAAATTCTTTCTAATCTTCGATAAAGCCTATGGAATCGGTACGAATTTCCGTGATAATTCCGATGATATTGGCATCTCTCCACCCAACTACATGGTTGGCGGCAATGAAGATGCCGGTGATTTTCAAAGCCATCAAAAAGAAAATGAAGAAATTCGTGATGTTTTCAGTCCAAGTTTGGCTCATTCTTCGTACCTAGCGTTTTTGCGCTTCCTCGGCGAATCGATAATGACAAAAACCGTTATCAACCTAGAGTTTATACTTACGCTGTGTCATGAGTTCGAGCAACCTGATTATTCAGCACCGGACGGAGCTGGTGTTTCTAATACACCAGAATCTTCGAGAAGGGGTTCCGTTGAAGAGCAGTCGACAGCGAATAGTTTTGGTACTACAATGATTGGAAATCGGATTGAAGTAGCACCCACCAGCACCAAGCAGGAAATGGGTCCGATGGAAGTGCTAGACATGGTGGCTTATAAATTTGACCAAATCGGAAAGACACGTCATTTGCGTGGGAATTGGTTGGCGTACTGGCGACATGAAATCAGTCGTCCTGACAAAGATTCCCATATCAGTTTAAAACAGATAAAACTGCAGACTTTTGCTGGACATACGAATTCCGTTCGAGCTATCATTGCTCTGGACAATGAAAATAGTTTTATGTCTGCTTCGAAAGATAAAACCGTCAAACTTTGGTCACTTCGGAGTGAAGGTGACGGTAAGAGAGTTTCTTCTTGTCAATTCACATACAACAGTCATAAGAAGTCTGTGCATTCGCTTGCCTTTCTGGAAGCTATGAGGTTTGTTGTTTCCTGTGATTCTGGGGTGCACATGTGGGATCCATTTATTGGACGTCCACTGGGTATTTTAGACTCGCCTAGACATAATCCAGTGACTGTTGTGCGGTGTTTTCCTTCGCCTAGTCCGCTGATAATTGCTGGAACGGCTGAGTCGTCAGTTAAGATCATCGACTCACGAACTATGCAATATGTGAACGAATGGCGTCTAACTTCCAATGTAAGCAGTACGGTCCGATGTCTAGCTGCTTCGCCATCTGGCAATTGGATCGCTGCTGGATTATCGTCGGGTGGCATTTCTATTCTAGATGCTAGAACAGGAATCCTGCTGTCATCATGGCGTCCAATGGAATGTGATATGTTGCAGGTAGCTGCAGCTAACGATACTCAACTCATCAGTTCGGCTTTGGATCATAGCATCTCTGTTTGGAATGTAAACGACAGTAGTCTTCAGTATCAGTTAAAGTGAGTAGAAAAGAAACATTTTTTTTTTATTACATTGTTTACAATTTATTTCCAGACCCCCACCTGAGCCAGCTCACTGCCTTCAGCCTATTGGCTCTGAACTAGTTTTCGCCACCACCGCCAACCGCATCGGCATTTACTCCGAAATTGGAAGCCGTGAGGCTACGTGTTCTGTGACAAAACTTCGTTCTGAGACACTGCGAGGTGTTCTCACCAGCTTTGCCGTTTTACCTCTTAACCGAACCTTCCTCGCTGGCAATGAAAGTGGGAACATTGTCCTGTTGTGTTAATCTCCAAAAAACAATGCACATTTGTCTTTTTTTGTAGTTTTATAAGTCTCCAAAACAGCCTGAACCTAGAACAATTTCTTTATAATTATATTTATTATTATTTTTTTATATCTTAATCTACATATTATATAAATACAAGACAAAGTGATAGACATATATATATACATACAGAAACCATGTATATTTTGTTTTAATTTATCGATTATTGTATTAGTTTGAAAAGTGCAAATTAATAACTTAATTTCCTTTATTTTTGTGTTTTTGTTAATTGCACCCTTAAGCCCATAATAGACACGATATTCCTTTATTTATTTATGTAAAATAACTAAAAACACATTCCAAAAAAAAGGAACGCAGATAAAATACAGTTAAGCTAATTCGAGTGTTAAGTGAAAATAAGATGATACAAATTGTATTAAATTATTTGCATATTTAAAAAAATTTACAAATTGTTTTCTTTTTTTATTAAAAATAAGTTTTTAGGAATCCTTGGGCAAAACTCATGGGCGAGGTCCTAGTTTTGACATTAATATTATCCTGGGTGACTTCAACTTCCTGCTTGTAAGAAAGAACATCTTTGGCGTCGTTTACAAAGTTCGTCATCACTGAATCCGTCCGTATCCTAGGCTTGTGGTTGCTTCGCAACTAGTAGTTTTTGACATGGCCGGGCAGTTACCCCAATGGCACAACCCTAAGCCTGGAGGACCAGGTCCTTATTGTAACTCTAAGGACGAAGAGCCGGATAAACCGCTCCTTATAGGCCTGAGCTCCGAAAACTTCGTAGTAGCCCATGTAAGGTTCACTAAGTAGTTCAACCTGACTGGAACTGTAGACGCCACCGTTGATTCCATCTAGAGAATTCTTCCGCTGCCGCCTGGATGCAAGGAGTAGTGCCTTAGTGGTAACACTTCTCCCCTCCTCTCTCGTTTGCTGCCCTCAACAACCTTCCAAAGGGGTTGGAACCCAATCTCCAGTTGAGGTACTAGGCACCTGATGTTCACCACGTGGAGGTGAGAGTAGGAGTTGATAGACAGGGGTAATTTGTGGGTGCTTGTACCCACACACGTATCTACCCTTTGAACATTACCAAAAGGTAAAAAGAAAATAAAGCTACAGAGGTCGAAATGAAGCTTGCAAAGACGATCAGGGAACATCGTAGTGGAATCCCAATCGATGCTGAGAATATGAAAAATACATTTCTGCAGATTGTATAACGGCGATGACGAAACGAATTCCGCTGTCAGGCAGAATGGTCCATTTTATCTGGGCGAAGTAAACCAACAATTCCGACAACCACATCTGGATGAAGTAAAGCTACCTATATCTAAGCTTAAGAGCAACAAGGCCGTCGGAGCAGATGGCCTAGCTACCGAGCTCTTCAAAGCTGCAGGCGATGACTTGGCTATAAGTATACACCTACTCATAAGCAAGATATGGTTAGAAGAAAGCATCCCCGATGAATGGAATCTCAGTATAATTTGCCCGATCCTCTGAACTGTACCACTACAGTGGTATCAGTCTCCTCAACATCGCTTACAAGATCTTTTCTGCTGTATTGTGTGAACGCCTAAAGCCATTCTTCAACAACCTGATAGGTCCATATCAGAGTGGTTTTGGGCCAGGAAAGTCTACTATCGATCAAATATTCACATTACGGCAGATCATAGAAAAAACCCCAGAATTTCAAATCAATGTGCAGTTTTAACATCCCTGCCAAACTTGTCCGCCTGTGAAAATGACGATGGAAAACGCATGCTGTTCTGTCAAGGTCGGTAAAGACCTCACCGACACCTTTGAAGTGAAAAAGGATTTAGACAAGGCGATGCACTGTCGTGCGACTTTTTCAACATCATACAGAACTCTCACGCCAACATCAGAACAAGATCTTTCAAAAGTCCGACCAATTACTCGCATAAGCCGAGGCTTCAGGCTTAGAAGGCAATTGAGTAGCAAAGCCCTCTCTCGGGCAACTAAATTGTCCCTTTATAAGACCCTCATCATCCCAGTCCTGCTCTATGGTGCAGACGAATGGACGCTGTCAAAAGAGGATTCTCCAGGTGATTTTTGGTCCTGTATGCATTAACGGAGAGTGGAGAAGAAGATACAATGAAGAACTGTACCGGCTGTACAGCGACACAGACCTAGCCAAAAGAGTAAAAATTCAACGTCTTAGATGGCTGGGTCATATAGAGGGGATTGACATCACCGGCCCGGAAAATCTTCGAATCCACTCCGGCGCAGCAGAGAAAGACCGAGACTCAGGTGGCACACACAAGTGGAAAAGGACCTCAACCGACTCCACGTGCGAAACTGGAGGCAGCAAGCTAGGGACCGAGCTGGCTGGAGAAGCTTGTTGGTTGAGGCCCAGGTCTACCCCTGTAGACTGTTGTGGTCCTGTTTACGATCCGGTTTCAAACGACTGGCAAAGAAGGTACAATATTAATTGGCACGTGCTGTACAGCGACACAAGCCTAGCCAATCTGTATACAGCGGCTTTGATGACTCGGGCATGTAGAGCGGATGAACATCAACGCTCCAGCGCGCAAGGTCTTCGACGCCGTGCCGTACCTGATGGAGTTAGAAGTCAAAGTA
The DNA here is from genome assembly GCA_963971375.1 of Platycheirus rosarum. Lineage (NCBI taxonomy): Eukaryota > Metazoa > Arthropoda > Insecta > Diptera > Syrphidae > Platycheirus > Platycheirus rosarum. The sequence goes on from OZ020507.1 coordinate 30,840,924, forward strand.
GACCTTATTTCCGATAGAGCGACCAGGTAGAAGGAGACCTCTGATAGCTTGGAGTGCGAAACTGAAGACTGCAGGCTAGAGATCGAGCCAGCTGGAGAGTAAAGTAAGTACCTAGCTTGAACAGAACATTATTGTAAGAAATTTATCTACAAAGGCTCCGCTATCAATTCAGAAACAGGGTCGAACCCAATTCCTTTAATCGGCGTAGATATTTGGTAAAATACTACTATATGGATTATATCTATCTAGGTTTATCTATACAGGCTCAGCTACCAACTCAGAAGCAACAAACTCGCAAAGTTCAAGTAGGAAAAATTATGACGAATAGTAGAAGCTGAACCGCGACAGAGACCAAGCCAAAGTAGTAAAGCTCCAACCTTTTAAATAGGTAAGTTATATGGGGCTCCTTCCTGAAAAAAAAACATTTTAATTTTACTCTGGCCCCGTGGCGCTAACTAGAGAACGAGCTGGCAAGTAAGCTATTCGTAAGTTTAAATAAACCAATTGGGTTAATAAAACCAGAAAACGGATTCACGGTGACAGTATGATGATACAACCCTCTAGACTAGATAAAGCAAACAAAAACTGCGTAAGGTTAAACAATCATAGAGTTGGGTAAGTCCCTACAGAAGCTTCTTGTACGAAGTAAAAGTAGATAATGATAAGGTCCAACTAGTTCAACATGTTTGGAGAAAGATTTTTCTGTACCTCCTTGTGGAGGTATCTATTAAAACGATGAAGTGTGATCAGTTGAAGTCAAATCAACTTTTGGTAGTATATATGATGCGACTTCTTCCTAGTCCGCCTTCGGCTGAGACGAAAACAGACGTTTAGCGTTCAATTCTTGCCTTCGTTACCATTTATCGTGGACATATGGATGAGTGATCGAGGGTGGCAATTCCTAAGGAGTCAAGAGAAATCATTTGTGATGAAGAAACAGCTGAATTCTTAGCATGAGCTTGCTTCCTGCTTTTTAAAGAAGCTGTAATTCAGATAAGCCGGCTGATTCTTGCGAGAACTTCAGAACTTGTAGTAACAAGACTATTTCTAAAGAGGTCTCGACTTCTGGAAGAAGACTTATCGTAGTATCTTTACTCAAAGGACTCCAGGCACAAAGCCGGAAGTTTAATATAAGGAGAAAACGGGTAATGGCCATTCGAAGGCTAAAAACGTGTACTAATTGATAAAAATGCTGACGGAATCGTAGCGCCTATTAGTGGCTATTAGGGGACGTGTCCCTTTGAGTTAGGGTAAGAATAGACTCAAGCGTGAACCTTACAGATATGGACTGTTAGGAGCCAACTTCATGTTGGTTTCTTATAGCGCTTGAAGGAAACCGTTTGTCAAATATAGAAACTAAATTTAAAAGGAAGAGGCGTACATTGGTAGGAAGCAGAAGGGCAACTAATCCCAAATTGTTTATTTCTATTTTTTATTGCAAAACATGATACTTTTGCTTATATTATTCAATTTAAAAAAGTTTAAAAAAAAAAACAATTCATAGTAAACTTTTGCTACACCTCCTTGCTCATATTCTAGATACGCTTATTGAAAATGAATTCTTTATAGTTATTTCACGACTGGTTTCCTCCAGCAGTTTCGAGCAACCCATGTTTGTATGATATTGTATGGAAATGACAACCAACGAGCAGTCCATACTTAATAGGTCCATGGACTCAAGGTTTAGGTGCACCTGCAGTGAAAACCCTAATTACCAAGTAAGGTAGAATCCTAACACTTCGGGAACGGTGAGGAATTGAGGCGCCAATTACTTTTCTGTTTTTTCTCGGAATGTTACTTTCAAGGGATGGATGGAAGGATGGACCTTGGATTTATAGGTCACCCACAAGTTCAATAAACGGAAACGAGCTATATTAGGCACCACGGGTAAAGAAGAACCTATTTACTCGAGTTTAAACAGTATCACCTGACAGGCCTGTTGGAGCTTCGTGGTGGCTGTGGTTCTACTAAACAGAAAAGTCTGTAATGGTGTTACCAGGCGTCACCGTGGTTGATTGCTAGTATCTATAATGAAAATAGATCAAAGGGTCAGACCGGTTAGTTTAATCACACTTCAGTCTTTGGAAAAGTAGTGCATATGAATTAAATCGTATGCAATTAACTACAAGAATAACGCCCCTGACCATTCTTTAGTAGGGTCACCACAAGATTAAGACCTTATGAGTTCAACTGCTTATGTAAAACTGCTTTCAGAATGGTTTAAAATGTAGAAAAATCCTGGAATCGTTGAATACACTAGAACCTAACCTCCATTTTTTAAATTTCAAAAAAAAAAAAAAAAACAATTTTTGTTGGTTTTTTTATTTTATTATCGAAAAGATAATGCAATTTTATTTTTTCTTAAAGAAAACATATTAAATTTTGAATTTTTCGATAAACTAGACAAAAAAAGAAACAAATTGTCCAAAGCTTTCAAAAAGCACCGTTAAAAAACTAACAATTAAATTTTTTTTCAACAGTCTTTTTGTTATACATTTTGCAAAACTATGACTCGGTTAAACTTCATATCTTTTGATTTTGCTTTGAACTTTTTTTCTTTTGGAACTTTTCATTTTAACACTCTTGTACTAAATAAAAAAGAATATGTAATTAAAAATGTATGCGATAGATGGTGTTAAATGCTAATCTAACTGGTTAAGATCACACAATCAGATCTATTGAGCAATAGTCGAAGGTAGATTAAGAAGTGTATTTTGACCGGCAGGCAAGTAGGCTACTCCTCGTGATCTAGATAGTTGATAAGCAATATCTTCTGCAGCTTCAATTCGACGAAGTTCAACCAGACCATCACCGGCTTCTGCGAATGCCTTAGCCAAGAGACCAGCAGCTGCAGCATCACCCTCAGCCGAAATAATGGAAGCCAATTTCTGTTGTTCGGCTTTCTCCACGACGAAGCGAGCCTTTTCTGCTTCTTGTTGAGCAACTTGTTTCATTTCAACAGCTAATGTGAACTCCCGACCGAAAGTTAAGTGAGTAATGGAAATGTCGTCCAGAATGAAACCAAACTGTTTGGCACGAGTTGTCAGCTCTTCGGAGACACGTTGAGAAACCATCTGAAAAAAGCAAGAATACAATTTGTGGAGTTTCTTTAGCATAATTGTTTTGGTTTTGCTTTAAAACATAATTCAAACGAAGGGTCAAAAAGTGACCCTAAAAGAAGTCAATTTAATGCCAGAAATATACAAATATTATAGTAACGGAACACCTTTCTTCCGTTCCATTTGCTTAAGGGAAAAAATGAACGGTAATTGTTGAAAAAAAAAATAAAATAAAATGGGCTACTTGACCCAATCAAGTTGTTTTCTGATTTCTTAATATGAGTCTTGTCCCTCTACCTCTTTTATAAGTTTGATCAAGAAACAATTTTTGAAAGTTGTTGTGTAGTCAAATACGAGGCAACCGAGTAGAAAATCGGGCAACTAGAGTGAATGTATATAGAGTATAATGAGTTTGGATAATTGTTGGTCCCAGGTGAATAAAGAATTAAGAAAAAACTCAACAAGTAGGGATTGTACATGGACATAGACAAAGGAGTAAAATTTAAAAAAAATAAATTTTTCTACGTCATATAGAGCAGATGAAAAACTTCGATTTTTCTCAAGTTTTTGGAGTATAAACGCTTTATAAATTGTAGCCAGGTCAGAAGAGAAAAAAACTTCTTGAATCGATACAGTAAATCGAAGTTCAATGAGCTTAGCATACGGCGCCATTGGAATTGCACGTCCGAAGGTGAAGGGCGTGAATCACAGAAGGAATACGAAAAGCTGAGGGTAGATTCGTCAGCAAAACAGTTTAATGGATTAGAAGTAATATATAAAAGATCATTTATGAAAATGAGGAAAAGAATCAGACAGAATAAAGCGCTGGGGCACACCAGCATTTATTTTGTGAGAATCAGATTTAAAATCTTCCAATACAACCTGGATTGAACGGTCCAGATGATAGCTTCTAATCCAACGAAAAAGAGTATCATCGATCCCATCGATAAGAGAGCTTAATGCCAAACTCTATCAAATGCCTTGGAGATATCAAGAGCAATAATCTTACTTTCACCAAAGCGATATAAAGATTTGTTCCACTGTTCGGTGAGATATGCCATCAGATCACCAGTGGAACGATTACTGCGAAAGCCATACTGTCGGTTATGAAGAACCTTTCGGTCTTTGAGATATTTCTTAAGCTGACGGTTTATCAGCGTTTCCATGACATTAGAAAGAAGGGACGTAAGTGCTATGGGTCAATAGGAGGGGGAGGAGGGGTCACCTTTGTTAGGGACAGGCTGGACAAATGTGGTTTTCAATTTTCTAGGAAAGATTCCAGAAGAGTAGGAGCGATGGAAAAGCTTACGCAGTGATTTTTCCAGTGTGGAAGAACACCTCTTTAAAAAAAATATCGAAATCTTTGAGAACTCTTGCTACTGTACGAGTGCGGAAAAAGATCTGTCCCACGGAAAAAAATTAAATTCTCAAGCTAGCAGCGAAGTAGGCTGCGAGTAAGTTTGCCTTCTCTGAACAGTAGACAATTGGTTTGTCATTGGCAATGAGCGTTGAAACCGAAGATGTTGAGGGCTTTTTTTTAATACAAATGACCAAACATTTGTACTGCCTTTGGGGCATTTCAGAATTTTGTGCCGTAAGTTTTGGTCATGCAAAAATTTGTTTCTATTAATAACGGAGTTGGAAGTTTCTTACTTGTTGTGCTTTTTTCGATTTTCCTCTGTAGGGTTGACTTTGTAGGATTGGAAACTTAATTTTTTGAGCCTGGTAGATTCTTTACACTCAGAGTTAAACCAGGAAGAAACAACACCAGGGGGTTGGGCGGCTTGCCCAGTAACATCCGGTATTCGAGTTGGTTCTTCGATCAATTGGATACGTACCTTCTTTCGGGTATTGTCTGACCAGGTACCTGTTTCTCATTTACTACATTACCCACATCAACTACATCCTACAAACATAAATGTTGTTGTGCTACATCATTTTTCTGTTAGAAAAACATAATTAAAATATACATCCCTTCAGTATTTTCAGTCTTCTGCATTACTGGTGTGAAACAGAAATGATGTTACAACATTGTCAGTGTAATACAATGTAGCTGAGTAAGTTATAAGAAACAGGTTCCAGAACAGCAATCAGCTGGAAATGTGTTTGAAATCGCCCGCAATAACAATTTGAATGTGAGGACAAGGAAGTACAGTTTCCAAAATGGAATTAGACAGGGAATCAAACTCAATATAAGTCGAATTAATTTCTTGATTTGGGCTTCAATAAATTAAACAAAAATGAATAATATGCTTGCGACGATGATTTTAGCCACAAGAAGTTAAGTCCGTTTTGGAACATTGTCCGTGTTGAGGAATGTTCCGGCAAGCAATATCATTCCTAACATAAACGACAAAACCATGATGGGAAAAAGTAGTCACACCAAGGTATACCCATGTAGAGCAAATTCCGAAAAATCAGAATTCACTCCAACCCGAGTTTCACTTAGTGCCAAAACGGTTGGCCTGTGTTGCACAGTGTTGTACGTACTTATCCTTCGGATAGGTTACCTTTGTTTTTAATGTAATTAGAATGGTAAAAAACAGCTGATTTCAATATGTTCTTCAATCAGCTGGAAATCAGCTGTTTTAACCATGCTAATTACAACAAAAGCAAAGGTAACCTATCTTAAGGATAAGTTCGTGAGCGTACGCATAGACATGAAAGAATTTTTCCCACCTACGAACGTTGGAATAGATAACGAGGAAGTTTCTTACCATTAACAAAAATATTCACATTCAAAGCATAACTTTGACCAAGTCGAGCCGCGTAGGGTAGGTCTAAATTAATTTCAATGTTAGGTAAACTGTACTAGGTGTTATGCCCATAAGAGTTTACATACAAAAATTAATTCAAACAAACAACACAGCTAGAGAAAATCCTTTATCTATGCAATGCATTATCATACAGTGTAGTTCACTTGAATAAAGACAAAAATAAAATTGCACTAAACGGTGTGTAATGGCCAGCTTGCATGGCCATAAAAGACTTATGTGTTGACGCCAACATTGGTTAATACCAACAAGACGACGACGTTGCAAGAGCTCAGAGCCAACATTTAATGCGAAATAGCGTCCGTTTCGGCCGAAATGTGTGTCCGAGTCATCGAAAATTGGGTCCAACGAATCGACCACTGCAAACGAGCCGCGGTGGCTATATGAACGAAGTCGAGTTTCATTCATATGTACTTCAAGCCGCTAATAAAGTTTTTGAAATATCTCAAATAGTTTACGTTATAATTCAGCGATATTTCAGCCAAAGCAGACTTAATTCCATGGATAAGTCCTTCTTTATTTTCGTACTGCCTCCATCCTTTATATACCTTGCTTGTAAGCCACCCTCAGACATTTTCGATAATATTGAGGTGAGTAGTGCCCAGTGACTTAGTGGTTAGTGTTTCGGACTGCTAAGCGAAGAGCCTGGGTTCGAGTCCTGCTTACAGCCACCTTCTTTTCCGGGGTACTGCCTCTTGCGAGGAACTGACAAAATATCTCCGAGTAAAAATTTTTCTCGAAAAAGTGCATCTCATGTATCCGTTCGGACTCGGCTGTAAATTGTAGGTCCCTTCCGTTTTTGCAGATCAACAACACAACACATACACAGAAATGGTTGAGAATATGTCACTAGGTCTTGGCTCCTTAAGGAGCTGTCGCGCCAATAAATTTAATTTAAATTAAGGTCAGGCAAATACGGCGGCCAATTCATCACTTCAACGTGCTGGCTTGCAATATACGACTTTACAATACGAGCAGTATGGATTGGTGCGTTGTCCTGTTGCAAGATCCATGGCAAAGGTTCAAAAAAGTCCTTCAGCTTAGGAAAAGCTGATTCCAATATTTTCATGTAGGTTATTCCCGTCATTTTTGTGCTTTGAACATTAAGCTCCATAGTAGGTGATCGCACCCCAGACCATTACTCCACCCTGTCGCCCTATCGGCTATGATAGCGTGTAAAAATCATTCCTCTTTCCCAAAATCATGAAAATAAAAGCTTTAGCCATCCGGTCCATCTAAATTAAACTTCTCTTCATCCGTGAAGACAACCATTCGCCAATAATTTTTAGTTTGGCTCTGGCCTATAGTGCAATCCATATGACGCTTCGCAAACTTAAGTCGAAGCTCCTTACGCACGGCATTAAGGGTTTTTTTTTTGCCAGCTTTAACCTCTTCAGATGTCCAGCACCAAGAATAACGCCCCGAACAGTCGATTTGCTTGCATTTACCCCTGCTTCGAATTTGATTTTTGATATAAAATACCTGGAATTGGAGGCAATTCGAATGAATTTACGTCTGTCAGATGGTGAGATTACAGTAGATGTCCTTCCTTTGTATTGTTTTCCATAGGAAAGAGTATAATTGTCAACACAAGTAGCAATTTGACTGCATGAAGTGCATTCTTTAATAATGCATACAATTAACGGGAATTTACAGTCGCTTTTATACAAAAAAAAAAATTGCCTTTATTCAAGTGAACCGCAGTGTACGATAAAATACGATGATGTGGTACATAGCTAAGAACAGTTAAAGCAATATAACTTTGAAGCAGCTACATAGATACTTAGTATACATACCTCGGCTATCAACTGAGAGAACAACATAGCACTCAGATAGAGCGGATGGACATCAATGATGCGACAAAGAAAATATTCGATTCCATCCCGGAGAAACGGCGAAGTAGAAGAAGACTGAGACTTTTGTAGGTGGTTCGCTCAAGTGCAAGATGATAGAGGAGCTCGACGAACTTTACGTGAAAAACTGGAGGCAGGGACTGAGCTGGCTGGAAAACTTGTTGGTTGACGCTCAGGTCTACGACTCATGGACTACGGTTCGCATAAAAAATGCAAGATAATATCAAGCAACTAAGTCGATGAAAATTAGAAAGTGCCATGTAGCTATAACATATTCCCGAAAAGAATACTATCCACCAAGCACGCATCATATACGCTACAAGATCCTCGAATTATGTGTGGCAAAGTGCTTTCCTGGTACTCTATCAAAAAAGCCATTCCTTTATACGATTTTATTAATAGTTAGTTAAACGAATTCACTGATCCTTGTCAGTGAATCTCTGTACTTAAGGTTCAACACCTTGAATATGCAAGCCAAGTTGGATAACCGCACTTCGTGTGCCACTCCAACAGTAAACCTTGTATGGAAAAAGTGCATATCATAAAGCCGTTTGGATTGGGCGGTAAATTGTAAGTCCTATTCGCTCTTGCACATTCACAACGCACATACAGGAATAGTCACTAGGCCTTGGCTCCCTTAGGAGCCGTCATTACAAATTTGATATAAAGTGAATAGAGTTTGGAAAGTTTTCTATTCGAATTGTTTGCAAAGGGGAAAAAGAACAACCTGTCTCTGAAATGGCAACATGTTTATAATTTAGGACAGAATTGTAATTGATTTCTTTAGTTCATGGTTAAAAGAAAATACTCTGCTAAACAATAGTTTACGTTAGTTGTACCTAAAACAAATCATTTACCTCACGCTGTGTAATGAGCTCTCCAGCATCGAATTGTGCCACGACAGACTTAAGTACTTCGGGTGCAATCGAAGGCAAAACTCTTTCATCGTAATCTTGTCCGAGAATAGTGTAAATCTTTGGCAGCTGGTCGGGTATAGCTCGATAAAGTATACGAAGTGTGATGCTGACATTTTGCAAATCCTTGCTGCCAGTAACAACAGGCACATTACGGGGTTGAGAACGAATGTCATAGATAATTGGACGTTGGACCCATGGAATGAAGAAATGTGTTCCTTCGCCAACAACTTCTTGTTTCACTCCGGTAAACCGATCGAATATGACTGCCCGGTGACCACCGTCAACGTTATATAATGCAGAATTGACCACTCCACCGACGACTGCAACTCCCAAGCCCAATTGGCCGATACGATTGAAGAATTGTGCAGCCATTGTTATATGATCTAAAAATAAGAAAAATATATATTCCGTAAATTAACAAAGTTCAATTTTTTTGCATGAATTCAAAAGCAATTTCATCACGTTGAGGTTAGGATTACATGTTTGCTTATTTATGTTCTATTTAAGGGTGGAATGTTCAAAGCGATATATTTATTTGGGATGATTTTTGATTCTTAATAAGTTGAAAATGATTTAATAAATTAATGAAAGTTATACTAACTTGTTTTTAAGGTTTCAAAATCGGACAAAGAGGATCAACACCGCAAAATGGAGTAGTTTGAAAGAATTGAGAAAACGAGGAGAGAAAAATTTAAAACGTCATTTTTTTACAAACTGTCAAATAAAAATCTGTTTGATTTCAAAGAAAACAGCGTTTCCACATAAGAAAAGAGCATTTAAAGAAACTTTAGTTTTATACTTTGTTCTCACCAATATGAAATCTCGGATTTCGACAGAGATTTTAAAATTATGTTGACACCTTTTAGTGAGTATGAATGAGAAAAAAAATAGGAGGCTATGAGATGATTGAAATATCCTTGTTTCACCTCCATTTTAATGTATTCAGCGAAAACAAAATTATTGCTGAATAATAAAAAGATGTGGTCAATTTGACAAAATGCGATTTCCGTATGGGGAAATGCGACGTTTGCATTACACAAGCTGACATTAGACTAGCAGTCCATATATAATACGTCCATTTTCTCTACTATTTAAAGTTAGTTAGAAATCAACCAGGAAGATGGCCAGACGAAAAATGACACCATGAGTGTACTATAGAAAGTGTATATACAATGATTGTAGGTTTTAATACAAACTATAATATACTACGTTGTAAGAAAAATACAATTTTTAAAATACTAAGTAGAGGTCTCTGCACTTATTTTGGAATTTGTTAAATTATTAGCTTTGTTCGATGTCGGCACTGGGGCGCACTGAAGTGTTTTATGTGACACTTTTTTCGCCCCAGTGTTTCGGCATTATGTTTGATTAGTTTGTGAACACTGGGCACGCACTGAGTGGAGCCTAATGTCCCAGCTATTTTTTTTGATGTAAGAAATCAAATCTGTAAAAATTCAAAATTTAAATTCAAATCAGCTGTTGGCAGAAATACGTTTTCAGAGAAGGGAGAAATTTATTTGCGAATTTGGTTTGCTATTTTTGATATCGAATATTTCGTAGATTATTTTGTAGGTTTTAAGTTATTAATGTATGTATAGACAAAATATTGCTTTCGTGGGTCATTTTATTACATTTATTTATTTGCCACTGTTTAAAGAAAACAAATTTAAACAAAAGAAATTTCAAAAAATAGAAATGTTGCACTGAGTTGTTCGATGTTAAATCAACACCGGAGCAGATATGCAGTTTTTGGCAGTTTGACTTAATGCACTGTCATTCCCCAGTGCGCACTGGGGTGGGGAACATTGAACAAACCTATTGATTCAAAATAGCTTACGGCCATTAATAAATATTTTTACTGGGGCGACAGCTCTTTAACGAGCCAAGACGTAGTGACTTATACTTTCAAGTCTCAACCATTCCTGTGTGTGTGTTGTGAATCTGCAAGAATGGAAGGGATCTACAATCTACCGCCGAGTCCAAACGGCTACATGAGATGCACTTTTTCGAGACAAATTTTACTCTTGGAAGTTTTGTCAGATCCTCGCAAGAGGCAATACCACGGAAAAAGTTGAACCCCGACACTTCTCTTAGCAGTCCGACACACTAACCACTAAACCACGGGGCACTTCTAGATGAAAATGATAAATGATGGGAAAATGATGACTGAAATGATGTGGAATTCAAATGAAAAAGTTGAGTAACAATCCGAAGTGTCATTTGTGTCCATTTTTTGGCTGTTTTACCGGTTTCACTTTGTGTAAAGTTTTAAAATATCGGAATAATTAAAAAAAATACTTCATTAAAATGACAGCGTGTAGTATGAAATGAAAAGATCTAACTTTTGGATAGGTTACCTTGCTTTTGTTGTAATTGCGTACGTTCATGAACGTAACTTTTGGGTAGGTTACCTTGCTTGTGTTGGGTTTTTTTGTGAACGAACAAATCCAACCAGATAGGTTACCTTTCAAAATTCGAAGCAAAAGAGAAACATTGTCAGCTGTTCATCAGCTGTTCACGTGTTGAGAACAATATCCAGCAAACTTTAGGATACCTTTTTATTTTCTCTCTGTTTCCATATGTTCTTCAATCAGCTGGAAAAAAGCTGTTTTTACCCATGCTTATTACAACAAAAGCAAGGTAGCCTACGCAAAAGTTACGTTCATGAACGTACGCAATAATAGTGTGTATCCCACTTTAAATTAAATTTTTTTCCAGATGGCGATTTGCAGATTCATGTAAAAAGAACACCCTGTATATTCAATTATAAGATACTAGTGACATCTGCATGTTCAACAATGCCAATAAAACCAGGGTTTATATACTCACTACATAAGTTTTTCCAGAAGCTTTGTGCATTTGTTGCTTGGAAAAGCACTGTTATGAAACGTGACGTTTGCAGCATCGCCCTCAACATAAAAAAAATCGATTTAGTTTGAAGTTTTTACTTTTTTTCTCCATCACCATTTATTTATATTTTCATTTTGGTGAAGAGCTAAGTTCGAAGTATCTCAGATCTCTTGTGCGGTTACGTGCATTTAAAGACGTCCACAAATTCACTTGTATAATAGATTCATGGTGCAACATAGAACAGCTGTTTAGTTGGTTTGTTGTCTTGTCTGGTGTCTGCTTGTTCTTGTATAAATCGGTCGAAACGGTGTCTTGCTCCGCGCAGTATATAAACCATTTGGGAAAGTAAACAATTCGTCATTCAGTTCGTCAATTCAAAACCAATAGGACGCACTTCCTATTCAAATAAAAAGATAACTTAAATAGTAAAGCAACACCATTTAAAATGAGTTCTCTAGTCGCAAGATGCACTAAAAATCGTTGTGAATTTCTAACGCAAATTGCCAAACAAGGTAAAAAATACCAACCTTCGTTCTGCCTTAATTTTATAAAAAATCTGTTGTGAAATAGTTTTTAATCTTTTGTGATTCGATTGCATTTTTTTTTTCTAACCTCAATCTCGATAATAGCAACTTGTTATTCAACGGGACCAAATGCAGAAAAACCAAAAGCCAGTGCTCGATTAACAGAGTTCCAAAAGAAAATGCGTGAGAAAACACCACTCGGTAAATTGGATGAAATCAGTGGCAGCCATCCCTACCAGGAGAAGGAGCCACTTAAGCCATGGCCAAACAACACTAATCCCCACACCGGTGAAGTTGGTGGACCTGCTGGACCAGAGCCTACCCGCTATGGTGATTGGGAAAGGAAAGGACGAGTGTCTGATTTCTAGTCTAAAACTTTGTTTTTTTTTATTTAAGTATGTACCTCCACTATTTACTAGAATAAGATGTTTTATTTAAAAAAAAAAGAATTACGATTCGAAAACAATTGTTGCTTAAGACTGCTTTTGCAATCTAAAATAGTGTTGTAAATTCGTTTAGTGTATAAATATAGGTTTAGTTTGAGAAATGATAATTTGTGTCCTCTTGTTTGCATTTGTCAATCGACTTGAATAGAAGGATATGCTAGCAAGTGAGTAACTTGATAGTTACATTTATAGGTATGGTTGATCATTTCAAATGCTTTGTATGTACATTTGCAAATTTTCGCGGCAAATAATGGATACACCTGAGAAAGCAGCTCAAGCTGTATCACTACTTCAAACCGCCCTCACGCAGGTGACTCGAAATCCTCAAAACAGCATGCCTTCGGTGCAACGAGTTTACAGATTTACTTACAGACTGGAGCTTTCAATCGCCGCCGTCTAACTCTAAGTACGGACCCTAGAGCTACATCAGTCGCAGATGATCGTTATATTCAACTTAACATGCCTTAAAATCGCCGTCATTGCAATTCAAGTTCAAAAAAATTTGCGTGGAGAACGCGAAGTGGCCATAAGTTCAGATAAAGCCAGAAACGACTTGTTGAATGGAACCTGACTGCACAGAAAGCTGCAAAAGGCCCCGCATTTAAGGTAGCCCACAATCGAGATTGGCTTGAGTTTGCTGCAGAGGGATTTGATGTTGGAGTAGTGGGGTAATGTACTCTTCATTGATAAAACCACGTTGAGTCTACCTCTACATGGAAGTGATCGACGTCAGAGAGTATATCGGCGCCCTGAAGAGCGTTATTGACATTTGCTGTTACTTATGGAGGAGGATCTGTGGGCGGGATTGCTTTAACCGCTCGTACAACTTTATGCCGGCTATACACGCTACGGTTTACCGGAGAGGTAAACTTGTGCAGATATACCGCAGCGTGTATGGTAACGACCTGTGCAGGATTTTTTTAATCTGCGCAGGCGACAGGAGCAAAATCGAAAATCTATATTTTTTTAAGGTACACCTATGCGTGTGTGGATGTCTACGGTAGCCTGCACAGGTCTCGTCAGTTACTATCATATCAGAAGTCACTAGCTAGACGAAACGAACTCAAGATTTCTGCGGTGCACCGGATTGTCTCACACACACTACGGTATACCTGCGCAGGCAGACCTTACCGGTACGTGGATTAACTTCGCCTCGCCAAATCACTGAAATCCTGGCAGACCATATGGTACTTCCTCTGGATATGCAGTTAATACATGATAATGCACGTCTCATACTGCTAATGTGGTACACCTGTATCTAAGCGACGTTGGTATTCGTATGAGGGGCTGGCCAGCTCGAAGCGCGGAATTGATTCCGATTGAGCTAGTAATGAGCTAAAATGTGTGGTTCGAGGCAACCGCAACAAGGCTTCAAGAGCTCCCAGTCACAACTGAGCTGGAATGAAATTCCTCAAGATTCAATGGTCAGGCTTTTGAGGTCTATGAATACCAGGAAGCTAGCAGTTATCCAAAGCAGTTATTACCAAAAACTACAATTTTGTTTTCGGTTATTATTTGAGGAGGACCTATGGTCACTACTACCTCTACTGCGCACTCCGTCATGGGTGCTGTACTGTACTGTACTTCTGCTCCTTTGTACACAAATCCAAAAATTACCCAAAGAATTTGTTTCTCAAATCACACAAAATAGTCCTTACTCACTTGATAAAGCCTCAGGCTACTACAACGCAACAATTTATGGGGTATTACATTGTTGAGTACATCCTATACGATATTTTCCTCTATCCACAAGAACGGATAGCCCCATATGCTGAAACCATAATTAACAACTATCAATGTGATTTCATACCAGGCAAAGCAACAATTGATCAAAACTTTACCCTTGGGCAGGTGATGAAAAAAGTCTGGAATTTAACATTCCAACATACCATCTTTTCATAGACTAAATCCGCCCACGATAGCATAGACAGGGTAGAACTTTACAAAGCCATGAGAGAATTTGCCACCACAAATAAATGGACGCGTCTATGTAGGCAGACCATGACCAACATTACAAACCAAGTAAAAGTAGCCAGTTTGCTGTTCAGACCAATGGACTCGGACAAGGGAATGGTCTGGCTTACATCCTCTTCAACCTGGCGTTGTTACCAATTCCAGTCAGATATTGGCTTACGCAAACGACATCGGCAGAAGCCCGCAAGCTTTACAAAATTCCTTTACCTAGATCGAGCAGGAGGCACAAAACCTGGGGCTGACTTATAATGAAGCGAACACTAAGTACATGGTCGCTACGTCTGCAAGAAGTGTTGGTCCAAATAGCAGCTAGGCATCTGTTATGCGGTGGTTAAAAGGCTGATGCCTTCGTTGTGGGCACAATCCAGTGGGTGCCATTTTATAAAGACTGAGGAAATATTGCTGAGGCTTAACTGATCATTCCTTGAATATGATGCCATACTTCGTACCAACCTATCGCCTGCAACTTTGAAGAGCTTAGAAGTAAAGCTATGTATTACCTTCGGTGGCTTCTAAGGATTTAAGTTAAGATATTTGCACGTAGCCAGCTTTATTTCGTTCTGGAAGGTTGTGCGGACTAACTTTTTTATTTTCTCATTCACGCGATTCTCTGGTCTCACTTCTTCTGCTCGTAAAGCCCACTAGCTCTTCTACACTTCTATGTAGTGGCCGTGTTAAATGATGGTATTTGACATTAAAGGCAATGGACTTCTTTTGGAGTAATAAGAGATTTGATCGGAAAAGGACCTTACGATTACTTACGATTGCAAACATCCTATATTATAATATTTCCTGTTCTTGGGGTTGTTTGAAACATCTACAGGCGTACCTTCTTTACAAAGAGGTAATTGTCCGAGTCCGTGTTGTCTCTGAACGTTCGTACAACCGTGATTTTGTAGTTAGCAAGTAAGACATATGTTGTCGAATTTACCATTACTTTACGATTTTCGTGAGCTGTTAATTCACATATTAAAAACCCAGGCCATCTTAGCTAAATCAACTCCAAAAACGAATCCAAATTTGATCAAGCGCAGATTTTCTTGTTTTACATGGACTAGCCCTGCCGTGGTATCCACTGTAGTATTTCATTGTCCTTAGTCATTTTGCCCAGTCTATCCCATTCTTTGTTTCTCAGGCCTCTTGGCTTGGCTTTAGTTTGTTTGTTTTGGAACCTAATACTAGTACTAATCCAAAGTTCAATATCCTCATTTCTATTGCGGTGTTCCCCAGCATCCGAGACTTTTTGCTTGGAAACCTTATTTTCTTTGTTTTCTTTAAAAAGTAAAAGAAGCCGCGCCTCATTTTAATATAATATATACCTACATATGAGGACAAAAGCCAAAACCCAGCGAAACAACGAAGACGCCATACCTAAAAGCGGTGGAATTGCCTTGTGTCTGACAGATGGTTAGGAGGATAGGAATTCATACCTTTTTTCAAATATTTCTTTCTTTAATTTATTAAGTTATAGTAAATTACATTAAATATGTGTATTTAAAATCATACAAACCTATAGAAAAGCGAATTAATTAATCAATTATCTAAAGACAATCATGTGAAGACTAGCAAGTGCTTTTAATTTGCATACTTCCATCAAACTCATCCAGGCGTCCGGGTCTGTTGGCATTGAATTTTCCCTTACATACTCTTTCATCACTGCTCTCCGGATGTAATGCCCTTTATCATATTCTCGCTCAATTGCCACAATTGCTCTGCTAACGTCTTACTCTGGGCCAACTTACTTGGTTCACAGAAGAAGCAATTATTGAAATATAATCCAGTCAGACCAGTGAGTTCAGTGGCCGTTGCACAGTATACCGATGTCGCCGCAGCTTGTTGCTTATAAAAACAAAAGAAATTCCAAAAATCAATATTACACTCTTGCTTCACAAATTTTGTTCATTCTTCAGCTTACCACTGATTTAGTAAATGGTCGGGCAAAGGCAAAGAGCAAACGATAGAACCACCAATTGCGGCTTATTTTCGTTGATACCATATTGCCTGGGTGCAGAGAAAAGACAGATATTCCACGATTTTTCCATTTCTATGTTGGAGAATCAATTGAAGATACATTGTGTGTATCTTAATGAAACAAAAATCGAAGAATTACCTCAGCCAAATGCATGGCAAAGAGCACGTTGCACAATTTGGCATTGTTGTATGCCATCATGCTCCAGAATTTGGTCGCAGGCGGAGATAGATGCTGCTCGGTTAGATGGTCGGCGGGTAGGGAAGCAAATCTGAAAATAAGTTGAGAGAACTACATGCAAGAATCGGTTGTTAAAGGAAGCGAAAAAGTGTACGTGACTAAGCGCAGACAAGCAACTGGCGGCAGATTGCCTGTCACACTGAATCTGGGTGAGGCCTTGTAGTTGGCCGTGGATGTTTGCAAATGTTTGCTTCCGTAGTAAGTAATGCGTTTTTGTATAAAGAATATGTGGAAAGGTAGTAAGTTAAATGAGTTGTAGAGTTTAACAATGGGTGGGTGCGTCGATATGTGTAAGCAATTTAAAATTCAAAGCACTGTTGGAAGCTTACATATTATGTACATATATCAGTTAAATTTGAAATCTGAAATCACAGCATCAACCTATTCATCTAACATTACCTTGCTCCAGTGTCAATAAACCCAATTTAAAATTGCTATACAAGTACGTTTCACCCATAACTGGTTCCATTCTTGACCAGCCTTAACCTCATGCAATTTAAGTTTGTTCTCAATTGACAGCAAATATAAGGAATCTTGTTTGGCTCTCAAAACAAAACAATCACTATATTGCGTCAAATCATCGAAGCTGGACAAAGTCCACAGAAGTTAATCTTTGAACTTCTGTATACCTATCAGCATTGTTGTAATTTAAACTCATGGAGCGCAATGATCAGTTGAAAAACACTTGAAACCTAAAAACAAATATAAACAAAGATGAGTGATGGCTCAATGCACCATATTGGAATGAATTTTCTATATTTAGAAATTTTAGATTAGATATACATAAATCGAGTTTTTTTTTGTCAATCAGATTACAGCTGTAGCTGTGAATGATCGTTATTGATTTAATTGGATAGATATCATCAAGTTTGGTTGCATTTATTTAAAAAAAAAAGCTAAGATAAAGCCTTAAATGAGATTTGATTTGATGGTCTTCCTTTTAGTAATGCGGGTTTCGTCTGTTTAGTAAATCAACCTGTCAATTATGTTAATTAAAAACTTTTTTGATAACTACCTATACAAACATATACATATGTACATTTGATTTATTTTGTTTTATTTGTAACCCATTTCTTGAAGTGATGATGCTGACTTCAGCTCTATATGTGGCCTAGATGTCGTCTAGCTTGATTTCCGAAATTGGCTCAATGGTAAATTGATAGTCATTCCTTTTGAGGGGAGAATACATCTGGCTATTTCGCTGGAGCATTGCTTATAGAAATAACGATAAAATAAGTAGAGATAAGAAATGAACGAATATGAAAAGCTTAAGGTAGAGTCGTAAGCAAAACAGTTAAGTGGATTAGAAGTAACAGACAGAAGATCATTTATAAAAATGAGGAAAAGAGTCGGAGATAGAACAGAGCCCTGGGGCACACCAGCATTTATTTTGTGGGAATCAGACTTGAATCCGTCCAATAAAACTTGTATTGAACGGTCCAGAAGATAGATTCTAATCCAACGAACAAGAGTATCATCGATCCCAAAAGCACACATTTTCGATAAGAGAGCTTCATGCTAAACTATATCAAATGCCTTGGAGATATCAAGAGCAATAATCTTACTTTCACCAAAGCGATTTGATCCACTGTTCAGTGAGATATGCCATCAGATCAGCAGCGGAACGGTTGTTGCGGAAGCCATACTGAGGGTCATGGAGAAGCTTTCGATCTTCGACATATTCCTTAAGCTGAGGGTTAATCAGCGTTTCCATGACCTAAGAAAGAAGGGATGTTAGTGCTATGGGTCGGTAGGTGGAGGGGGAGGCTGGGTCACCTTTCATAGGGACAGGCTGGAAAAATGCTGTTTTCCATCTTCTAGGAAAGATTCCACAAAGTAGGAGCGATGGAAAAGCTTACGCATTGGCTTTGCCAGTGTGGAAGAACACCTTTTCAGAAGAATCGGGGCTATACCATCCGGGCTAGCGGAATGGAAAAATGTACGTTTTCAAGTACAAGAGGTAACGGTGCTGCAGTAAAATGAGCGGCGAGCAAGTTTGCCTTCTCTGAAGAGTAAACAATTGGTTTGTTACTGTCGATAAGTGTTGGAACCGAAGATGTTGAGGCGTTTTTAATATTTTTTTACAAATGTCCAAAAATTTGTACTGCCTTTGGGACATTGCAGAATTGTTGGTCATGCAAAAATTTGGTTCTTTCAATAACGGAGTTGCATGAGTTTCTTGTTTGTTTGTGCTTTTTCCGATTTTCCTCTGTGGGGTTGGCTTTGTAAGATCGGAAACTTACTTCTTTGAGCCTGATAGCTTCTTTACGCTCAGAGTTAAACCAGGACTTTTCTTTGGGTTTGATACTTTTTATTCTGTTAGGAATGAAAGCTCGCATCCCTAGAAGTATCACATTAGTGATAGTTTCGGCGCTGGCATCAATGTCTCTATCGAGGAAGCATAGTGACCAGTTAAAGTTACGGAAGAAATTATTCAGGTCGTCCCCGTTGGCTTTCTCGTATTGCCAAACGTTCCTGGTGGGGAGTTTTTCTTTAAGTGGATGAGTGGGGGACGAGAAATTTGCTGAAATGGTCTGAAGTGCCAAATGGAGTAGTTAAACTAATGGTATATTTATCAGGGTGAGAAGTAAGAAAAGCCAAACCAGAGGGAGTCAGAAGCCAAGGTAGACCTCATCTTCGATGGAGCGACCAGGTAAAAGGAGACCTCCGCCAACTTGGAGTGCGAAATTGGAGACAGCAGGCAAGGGATCGAGCCAGCTGGAGGGGCGTATTGAGCAAGGCCTAGGAGCACCACGCTCTAGTTGAGCCAACATAAGTAAAGAGAAGTAAGAAACAAATCAAGAGTATGGGCGGCTTGCCCAGCAACATCCGGTATACGGCACATCGATTAGTTAGGTAATGTGATGTAACCCGGAAAAGAACTTAACATACCTTCCGTCGGATGTTGTCTAACGCCAATTGGAATTGTGTACATTGAAATCACGTGCAATAACGATTTTAGTGTGAGGACAAATGGAAACAATTTCCGAGATCGAATCAGACAGCGCATCAAAGTCGTTAAAAGTTGAGTTACTGTTAAGATTTGGACTCCTGTAAATAAAACAATAATGAATGACATGATTGCGGACAGTGAATTTGAGCCACAAGAAGTTAAAGTCCGTGTTGGAACCTTGCCCGTATTGGGGGATAGACCACGAGACCATGATGGGAAAAGAGTAATGGCACCAAGCTACTGATAAATCAGTATTTACTCCAACCTGAATTTCACTTAATGCCAAAACAGCTGGCCTGTATTGAACAGTGTAGACGTACACGTGAAAGAAATTCTTTCTTAAACCGCGAACATTAGAACAGACGAAACAAAAATCACTTACCATTTAAAAATACTTACATTCAAAACACAACTCTCACAATGTCGAACTGTGCTGTGAAGGTCCAAATTAATTTCCGTAATAAACAAACTGTCTTAGGTGTTATGCCCATAAGACAGCTTGCATACAAAAAATCAATTTAAACATTCAGCATTATAGGACAAATTCAAATTCAGCCCTTATCTATTTACCGCAAGCATTCGATGGTCATACAATGCCTACAAAAGGCCTAAAAATGTTATCGGCAAAAGATGTCTGTCTGTTTGTCTGTCTGTGATTACCTAAAGTCTGGTAACATAATTGATTATGTTAAATTTAATAAATAATCGATCAAAATTATTGAACAATTTTTTTAATAGGCAAACGAACACTGGATAGATGGGCTGTGGAAACAAGTGACTCTGATGGTTTTAAGCCCCAACGCTCGTGGACCTTGCTCGTTGCTTCGAGGCACCTATGAGCTTTCTCTCTGAATTTCGACCCTAACGGTTATAATTCCTTTTTAAAGTGTTTCATATTTCTATTCGTTTCATTAAGGCCTACAAGATCGCGTCATAATCTCATTTTTGAACAAAAAAAAAAATTGACTGATCGTTCTTTCTATCAGCCCTTCATGTGTATCCTACATATTAACATTTCTTAATCGATGAATTCCAAGGTCTTTGACCAAGTTTTTATTAAACTATACTCCCTTAAAAACACCATTGTTTATCTTTTCAACCTTTTTTCCAACTGTTTGCATATGCTTCATTGTTTACATGTGCTTTTTTTGTTTACACTAATCGACGCCCTTTGAACATGCATAGAGCATACATAATTATTATATTCAGAAATAATATCACAATTACGTGCATATGATACATAATCATGGTTTCATACCATGAACACTATGCGACTGCTCACAGAACTAACAGCATTAAATTCGAACGGCCCTTTTCTGTGTACTTTTAGTTACCTTGGGCTAGAAAATAAGTGAAACTATTCCAAAATGTTGCACAATGTGTGATAATGTAATTGAATTGACAACTACCGATTGTTTTTATTGGAAATTGCAACATAATTATCTACTTTTCACTATCATACGCCCGTGAGTTTTAAGTGAGAAAATAGTCACCTAATTCTCGATCTACTGCGCCGAAAAAAAATTCTTTCCTATCTCTCTAATTCTTCTAATTACTGTAGTGCAACATCCGGTTGCATTCTAAAAGGTAAAAGGCATTGTGCCTTAGAGATAAATAGTTAAAATATTATTATTATTATTATTATATTAGGAACACCTACCTCATCGAGTCAATTGAAAATTTTGCCATAAATAAATTGCAAATCACATAAAATGTACAAAACCGCTGGTCGAACAAACTTTTTCTTGTCCCTTTGGCGGTAAAATGGCTCTTCGGGTTGCGTTTTTGGTGCTGGTTTACCTCATTGGGATCGAGTTAATTAACAAATTGGGTACCAAATGAAAGCTTAGGCCGTCTACATTAAGAATCTGCTGGTCGGATAAACTTAAAATGGGCCTAACATGCGTCCGACCACTTTTCTCGGCTTAATGAAAAAAAAATTGGGTTCACTAAATAAACTTATTTCACAAGTAGAACTGCAACGACTAATACTAGCAGAGAAGGACCACGATGGGACAACACGGATGGGAAAATATCCCAGCATATGGATCGTGGCGTGGGTATGCTATTGGGCATTCGTGTGAAGACCGTGAAGTTAGTTATACGTTATCTTTATTGTGAATTATTTTGTTAATCAATTAACGGAGTAAATCTAAAGTTTGTTTAAGCAAACGTGTTTATAAAAGAATATCTTTAAAACTGTAATAAACGTTGTTTGGGCTGCTCCCAGCTAAGATTTGTTAAAGAGGGTTATAGAACCAACAATTTTCATTCCTAAAAAATTACAGCAAAACAACTTCGAAAAAATTACCCCAGCTTGTATAAAGCATTCTAAGCGTAAACAGCAGAGCATACAATATCTTTGGCTCTTCGGGGGTCATGCGCACAATTTCGGTGCTCCAGAAGCGATAATTTTGCTTATGCACGTAACCGGAGATGGAAATGGGCCTCATCACTCATGATGATTTTCCTCCTCTTGGTAGAGATTCCGGAGCCAAGCTTACACGGTCAATTATCAATAGCTGATGCACTGCGTGCACTTTGTTAGGAAGCATTTTCATGTTTCACTAAAATTCTTCGTAAGGAGCGCCGGGTAATGCCCATGGAACGTCATGTCCTTTGGTCGAAATTCCGGGGCCTCTTCGATATCTTTGGCGATAGCGGCTCTGGGGCCGGCCACGCATTATAAGAACTGGTGTTGTAAATTTGTTCTCCATTACAATTTACAGGTAGTGCCCCGTGGCTTAGTGGTTAGTGTCGGACTGCTAAGCGAATGAGCCTGGGTTCAAATCCAGCTCATAGCCACCTTTTTTTCTGGGGTACTGCCTCTTGCGAGGAACTGACAAAACCTCCAAGAGTAAAATTTGTTTCGAAAAAGTGCATCTCATCTAGCCGTTCGGACTCGGCGGTAAACTGTAGGTCCCTTCCATTCTTTCAGATTAACAACAGACACTAGGCATTGGCTCCTTAAGGAGCTGTCGCGCCAATAAAAAAAAAATTACAATTTACGGTAACGGCTCTTTGGATTTCTGTCAAATTTTATATTTGAGAAGATCTATGTAGCTCAATTAATTTTGCATATCAACATTTTTAATAACTTTTTTTTTCTAATTAAAATTAATTTTTAATTTTTTGGAAAATCAATATTTCAAAAACTAATCAAATAAAAATATTTTAAATTTTATATCCACATGTATATTAATAAACTCTATAAAAATGAATACATAAATTAAAAAAAAAAAATTTTTTCAAAATACTAAAAATAAAAAACTGGATTTTATCAAAACCGGTCCTACAATTTTCGAAATACTTTTTTTCATGAATTCTTTGTTATTTAAGACCTGTGATGGCGTACTTCATTCTTACTAAAAACCGTTATGTATTGTGGTATTGATACTTTTTATAAGTTCAAACTGTGTTATTTTCAACGTAAATGTTACTTGTTTCTTTCAAAGATCTTGCTTTCCAATGTAATTAGGCAGATAAGAGCAAGTACGTGCGACCCAGTCGTGCCCATTTTTTTTATATTCACGAATCTTAAACTTGCCTTATAGTCCCAATAATAGGAAGTAAAAATGATATCGTTTCAATAATTTCATGGGCCCGTAGCATCGCCCGTTCTTGATATAGTTTTCACTCAATTTCCGTAATTCGTGATTACCATTTTAAGATAATTATTTCCCCCGATTAGGCCGAAAACTAATAAACATACCACAGTAAAAAATAAGCATAACTTAACTAACCGCAAGTTCTCGCTCCGTTAGTGCATTTAAGGTGTATCGTTGAAGGTGAAGGTTTATCGTTGAAATAAGCAAAAAGAATAGGATTAGGATAGGACGGGGTAGGAAGGATAGGAAGGAGGGAAGGTATCGGTTGAGACTGAAGATGAATCAGTGATGTGGCAATAGGAAGGGAAGGGCGGTATAGGAGAGGAGGGGATGAAGAGGAGGAATGAAATTAGGAAAGGTAAGAGGAGAGTTATAACAGCTAGGAGGTAGGTAAGTAGGTAGGGCATGGTACTGGCAAAAGAAAATAGGAAAACGAAATGTAGGTATTGGGAGGATATAAGGAGAACGAAGGTTTGTTAGGGATAGGAAGGTTTCGAATATTCACGGTGGAGGCGATGGCACGCTGGCGTGCTAAGCTCGCCGGATAAGGGGATCTTGCCACACTTCAATGACTCATAGAAGGACCACAATCTGGAAGCCCTGCTGGAGTTGCTGCAGGGGGGGGGGGGCTTTTTAAACCCATCCTGGAGTTCCGTTGGTCAAGAAATTGACGAATTCCCCATAACTGGGGGCTCCATCAGCTGTCAAGTCAAAAAGCCTTACTTTTTATTTATGCCCGCCTTACCACATCCCCCTAGGATATCCGACTCAATCCATTATATGGTCTTCGATCAAGATATACAAACAAAAGCAACCATCAGGTGTATTTTGTACATATACATAGGTTGGCGAGACCTTTCCAAAAAAAATATTTATTTTAAGTAAAAGTTTAACAGAATCTCTAACGATATGGAGACCAATCAAAACCAAAAAGTAAGTTAAATAAATAAATGGAGGAGCGTTTAACAAAATATTAAAAAAGATCAATATAATAAATAATTAATCACATAAAGTTATATTAAACGAATTTCAAATATCATCTTCGAACGAAGCCAAGTAAAACAAATTAAAGTGGGCGACTGCGAGAAAAATGTCATCATTTTTTTTGTGACCAATATGGCGCTCTTAGGATCTGGCATGAGATCCCCAACTACTGAGTTGGTGTGAGTGAGTTAACGTTATCATATAGGGCAGCGCTTTAATCTGTTTTTTTTTTGTATCACTAAAATCTCGCCAATTAAATCAAAATATAATAATAATGAAAATAATAACTAAACCAAAGAAAAAAGAGGAATGTTGTGTAAATATGTTAATGGAAAGAAAGACGCAAACAAAAATAAAACTCTCCGGTGTCAAGTGTCCCCTGCTCCCTGCCCATTATCTCCATCACTCGTCATCGGAGCCGAATTTGTTGCCGGACGACGGACATATCGCGTACGTGTGCACCCATTATCATTTGCTCCCTGGACACGCATAGATCGTGTTACCCAGCTGAAAGCCTATTTTTTATTTAAATCTTGTCCGAAGCATCACATTACAAATAAAATAGCCATTTTTTTTAACCCTATCTTTTACCTACCTAAATTTCTGTTTGTTTGTTAAGAACAGAAAAAAATTGTGGATGGGAAGTGAATGACTTAACTATTCCTTACCTGTGTGACTCTGACGATAGGACAACAACCCGGGTTTTATGATCAAATAATGACTCCAGTTCAAGAGTCAAATAAAAATGAGACACATGACTAACTTGAAAGATCGTTTCTATTCCGTCTTCAGTAACGGAGTAGGGAACGGCAAACACTCCAGCATTTAAAATGAGGTAATCCACATGCCTGCAAAACAAGTATTTTTTTTAAATTAGACTCAAACATCTACTTAAATTTAAGCTGAACTTACTTTACAGTTTGCTTCAGTTCATTGGTAAAGTTTTTGACGGATTGCAAAGAACTCAAATTGAGTAGCATAAATCGACACTTCCGGCCTGCAGCCGCTTTTTCAATGGCAATCTTTTGTATGGCTTCCTCTGTGGATTGTTGATTTCTGCAAGCGAATATCACCTCACAGCCATGCAAAGCCAGTGACCTTGCTGTTTCCAGACCAATACCAACATTGCAACCAGTTATTACAGCCAATTTGCCAGAAAGGTCTTTGCCGTGCAGCACCTGAAGAGCAGTTGTGCTGGAATCAAAACGTTGACGTACCTCGGCAATGTTCATGGTTGGTACTTCGGCGGCAAATGCCAGTCGAGGATCTGTGTAGGTCATCTGATTGGTACTTTTCTGAAGGAATGCTGGACGATTGGTTTTTTCGTCGAGTATTTTTTCCCAACCAATTGGCAACTCTCCAGAGACGCGTTTTGATTTTCCAGTTCGCGGATGAACCCATTGTGTAGCTTTATTTTGGTGGCTGGAATAAATATTTTGTAAGCATGATATATCAGACTATTGTTGTGAGTCGAACTTGGTGTAGAAAACATGACCATCGTCTGTGGCCCGTTCTTCCCATCCCGGAGGTAGTTCATCTTCACTATCTGAATCGGGTAAGAATCCTGGCATTATCAAGAACTGAACTATCTTTCACTTCACTTTAGAGTATAAATAATTCTTAAAACTGTTAAATGGAATTTAATAAAATCTTATCACAACAAAAAATTCTAGTCCTGTTCAAAGCAGTTGCTTGGAGAAGAATCGGTTTTATCATAAAAAGGCACTGCCAGATAAAAAGTTTTTAATTGTTCGATAAAAATTTAATTTTTCCTTCGTAGTATGAATGACAGACTAGAGTATCAGTCTGTTCAATGAGTCTGCTCTAGCTGCTCTGAACTACTCCAGGTAGAAAAAAGCTAAATTTTGCTGTTCATTGATAACAGCACAGTTTGTAGGAAAGTATTGGGTACATTCGGGGTAATCCAAATCAGTGTACACACCAACGTACGTGCCTGTCCAAAAGAAGAATGAATAAACAACCGAAAAAAGGAATCATGTATACAGATCATTAAGGTAAAGCGCGGAACAGATTGAACCAGCGACAGCACCAACACCGTCAACAGCAAACAGCACGCTGACCAGCAAAAGAAATTGAAACACATTGCCACCAGCATCGTCTTCTTACTTCTGTTTGACACTGTGTCATAAAAAAGTATACGAAGTTTTCTTTTGCAGTATGGTGCCCCTGAATTTCACTTGCGCAAAGTTGGTAGCAATGGAACAGCAACAGCAAATTTAGGACTTTGGTCTAACGACGCTGTTGACGTTGCTGTTGCTGGTCTAATCTAATCTGAGCAATTGAAATATATTGGTTCTAAAATAATGGCGGCCGCTGTTGCTGGTTCAATCTATTTCACGCATAACTCAAGGAAAGAAAGTTGGAGTGGAAGTGTCAAAGTCAGATGTTTTCAATTATGTGATACGTTTTTTTTATCGATTGCGTTTGTTTGGATTAAATCGTAGAAAAAAGAAACAAGAACGACAACTGAGAGGATAATTCTCTCTTCGCCTACAAACTCAAAAATGTCCCGTTAAGCGACATAATATGTACCGGTCTCTGTACATTTCTAATAAGGTCTAATAATAAGCCCTTATTAGTAGTAGTGAATTGCTACAGGAAAATGATTTTTTTCTCTGTCACACCATGAATGCCATCTGTGTTCTACTTGCTCTGACAATTAATAGCTGTTTTGCTTTGCTATATGCTACTCTACTCTACTCAAGTCTTCATTGAACAAACTGTATAAAACTGATACATATATTTCTAGATAATAGTTGTGTTCGTCTACTTTTTCGGTTGTTTTAGGAAAACTGTCAAACTTTGAAGAGTGGGGATGAAATATCTCAGAAAATAATAAATTCGCTCAAAAGTAAAAGAACGCTTTGTGGAGGAAAATAGGGAAACTTTTTAAACGTCAAAAAAATTAAAATTTAACTAAACGAAAAGGATCAAATAAGTGCAGATGAAATAAAAGTTGTGATAAAAACCATTTTATTAGGCCATTGTAAGGCCATTGTATTATTTACTTTGGATTTAACTTTATAATTTTTTTTTTATTTAAAATTCTTCAAATACGAATCCTTTACAAAACGTCAAATTTCAAATGTACTTTTGAGTTTGACAGAATTCACATTTTCTCCCCCAAGAATTTTTTTGATTTAAAATAGGGAATTAAGAGGAAATGTTTTTCTCTCTCGCAACATGTCTCTTCTCCCGAAAACTCTCGAAAATGTAAGTAAACGAACAACATTTGTGTAAAATTGTGCAAAATAGTCTGTTTTAGGGAGTAGACGAACACAGCTAGTATGAAAACCGTTTTTAAACCCTGATCAACAGCTGATGACCATAAGCAGCTGTTGATCAGCTGTCTTTTTACACGTATTACAACAACTATGCAATACTTTGGTAGCGCTTCTATGAGATACCGAACGGAGCCAATGATTTAGGTGCGATCAATCAATTAATTAAGGAAACGAGCTTGAAACGGAACAGTTTATTGACATTTATAAAAAACAAACATACCTTATTCACTGTCATTGCTTAGCATATGTCTAATCAGAGACTCGTCGAGGGGTATTTTTTTATGTCGTCGGCGAGAAAGTTATGTCAACATTTCTCTTAGATTTAAAATCTAAAAATTCCAATCAACCACAATCCAATGAAAATCAAATCCCTAGAATCAAACAAAGTGACTTATCTTACAATGAATTCTATTGGAATTACATGAAAGCCAATTGGCCAGTGATTATAACATCCATATCCAACGACTGGGAATGTCGACGCAACTGGACAAAACAGATGACCACATCAAACAACGAAACCACCGAAATAGATTTTAAATACCTCAAACAAAAAATTGGCAATTGTCAAGTACCAGTAGCTAATTGTTCCAAAGAATTCTTCAACAGTCATGAGAAATTCGAAATGAAATTCTTTGACTACCTGGACCAATGGGAGACGTCTGCCTTTGATAATAAACAAAACTTCTACCTCAAGGATTGGCACCTGAAGGCGCAAATGTCAGACTATGATTTTTATAAAGTTCCTAAATATTTTGCGTCCGATTGGCTAAATGAATACCTCATCGATAGTAAAATGGATGATTATAGATTTGTTTATATGGGTCCAAGGGATTCGTGGTAAGTTTATAAGTTATTTTCTAATGCACTTACCACTTTAGAACATTCAAGCAGACATTCGACTGTCGTCTCATTATTTCATCAATTTAATTTGCTTTTGATTGTGATTTGTATTCTGAAAACGAATAATTTACTTAACCAAACTTAATCATCCTGTGACTCATAACTCACACAATTCTCTTTTATCTTGTATCTTCAAGGACACCCTTTCATGCGGATGTTTTCGGTTCCTACAGCTGGTCAACCAACATTGCCGGCCGAAAGCAATGGCTCCTGTTGCCACCAGAAGAAGAACAAAAACTAACCGACTCTCTGGGTAATCTTCCCTTTTGCATCAACGAACACCAACTCACCGAGAAAAATGTGAAATTTTTTACCATTATACAAACAGAGAACGAATCTATTTTTGTACCGTCCGGATGGTATCATCAAGTCCGCAACCTAACCGATACCATTTCAATAAACCACAATTGGTTCAATGCGTGCAATGTGCCAACAATTTGGCGCAATCTCGCCAATTGCATGCAACGAGTTATACGCGAGATCGAAGACTGTCGTCAGATGGATAATTTCGATGAACATTGCCAAACAATGTTGCGCGCCAGTTTCGGCATAAACTATTCGGATTTTTTGAATATGTTGGAGCATATCATCGCAAAACGTTTGCAACAATGCATCAACAATAATAACATAGACCATATACTTTTTGATACATTTACACTGAATGACTTCCATGTGCGATACGATTTAGCCGTTATCGCTGATGTTTTAGAAGCAATACAAAATGATGCTGTGGTGCAAACGGGAGCGGGATTATGTGATAGAAGCAAGGAATTGGCAGAACAAACTAAGAGTTTCAAATGCGAGTGAGAACTAAAAAAATATGTGAAACCAAGTATTCTTTTTTTGTGAAAAGAAGAAAGGCAATAGCAACAGCTACCTATCGATAAATATATTTACTTATATTTTTTAAACTATAAAAATCATTAACTAATGTTTTTCTTATATAGATTTTGCATTTATTTCCGAGATTTTTGAGGCCATCCGGTTTTTAGACAACATTTCAAATAAGAAGTGCAATGGTTTATGAATCCTTGAAAAAGGATCAGGTTTTTGTTACTACCCGAAGGTATTTGATCCATTGAAAGGTTCATATCTCCGAAACTAAGGTACTGCTCCAGTATCATGGATGTCCGAACTTTCCTAGAGATTAACATTGATTAAGACTAATACTGCGTTGTAGCTTAGATATTGTTGCGGGTATCCCGAAACCAAAGCCAAGAACTGTTCCATTATGAAAAACCCAACTTTCACAACTTGTAGCCAAGAAGAGGTAATACTGTGAGACATTTGGACGGCTGAAATCGTAAGAAATCGCCAAGTTCCTTTATTATAAACATCAAGTATTAAGAACCAGTAGCAACATTGCCAAAATACCATTAGGAAGGGCGCCGCTGAATTGGTTTGATGATGAGTTCCGGCAAGCACATGTACATAGCTAAGCAAGAATCATACAGGGCACAGAAGAATCAAAACTGCTCGCGGGCTTAACGAGCAGAAAAGTAAAGAGGCACATCGGCTTTTGAGTTAAAAAAAATAGGAGAACTCTTACTCCAGGAATGAAGTTCGAAAGTTTTATCAAAGGATTAAAAGAAACTGTCTGAGCTGGATCTGAAGCTTGTAAAGACGATCAAAGGAGGGTCGGAGTTCCCGATCCTTAAAAACGGAGACCCTCTGAACTGCACCAACTACAGAGGTATCAGTTTTCTCAACATCGCCTACAAGATCTTTTCTGCTGTATTGTGTGAACGCCTAAAGCCATTCGTCAACAACCTTATAGGTCCATATCAGTGCGGTTTTAGGCCAGGAAAGTCTACTATCGAACAAATCGATACCCACAATTTCATTGATTTCAAAGCTGCGTATGACAGCATTAATAGAGAGCAATATGCAGTGTTTCCATCCCAGCAAACTGCTCCGCCTGTGCAAGGTCGTCAAGGTCGGTAAAGACATCACCGACACCTTTGAAGTCAAAAAAAGGATTTATATAAGACGATGCACTGTTATGCGGCTTCTTCAACATCATACTTAAAGAATAGGGCAGAGCTCTCAATCACGCCAACTCCAGAGGCACGATCTTTCAAAAGTGCGTCCAATTCCTCGCATACACCGACGATATTGATACAATCAGAAACACACAACCTGATGTCAGTAGCGCTTTAGCAGTCAATAAGGGCAAAACCAAGTTTATGCTGTTGCCAAGAAGAGAACCAGCACCGACGTTTCGGTAGTTAGGGACTTTGTCTACCTGGGCTCTGCTTACAACTCAGAGAACAACACCAGAGCTGAGATCAATCGAAGAATAACTTGACAATCGCTGGCGGATCCAAATATCACGTTCTACAAGAAGGTAGGTTGTCGGATGAGTTTGAAGTCCAAATTGGATTCAGACAGGGCTGCATAGTGTCATCAATACTGTTTTTGTTGCTGATAAGCGATGTTCTGCGAGCAGCCTTGAAAGGAATACCTCCGTTCGATGAACTCTGACATTCTACATGAAACACCTCGACAAGGCGGACGACGTAGGCTTTCTCGCTGTTAGGATTATGGATTTCCGTCAAATGACAAGGGTGGAGAGAGAAGCTGAAATCGTGGGGTTGAAAACCAATACCGGCAAAACAAAGATGATCAGATGATCTAAAATCCAATTGGACAGTTAAATCGTTTGAAAACAGATAATTGATGCTCAGGAATCCGAGATTCGGAAAGGAATTTTATTTTCTTCTTTCTTCATCATTCAAGCATTCCTTGCGAAAGAAGAAAATAAAATTCGAATATTCCTTTCCGAATTCCAGATTCCTGAGCATCAATTATCCGTTTTCGAACGAGGAAGCTGCAAACTTTAAAATACGACGGCGAATGTGGCAGTGGATTAGACATACATATTTGAAAAGTCAACGACGGTATTGTAAAAGGAAGAGAACCTCGAACAATTAACGCCCAAAACTGGAGGAAGTTAGATAGGGATCGTCCTGGAGAAAGTTATTGGTTCAGGACCAGGTCCTCCTCCTAACGGTAGGATACCGAAGATATTGCGATATAACCAGAACACATCACGTTAGTAGAAATCTTGCATTGAGATGGAAGCGGCTCTGATAAGTTTAGCAGTCAATGTATGTTGTCATCAAGAAAAGACACCCAACACCGACGTCTTGCACCGAATATCACCGTAGATAGCTATAATCTTTGTGGATTAAACGAAAGACAATTCTTTACAGTCGTAGCTTAAAGAGAAAGCTGGTTCAGGCCTAGGTCCAATGGAAAGCCATAAAAAAACAATGTTTTATCTTATGTTTGTATATTTCTATATATATTGCATCTTACGTAAAGAAATCCCTTACAAGAAAGAATAATTGTTGAACACCAAGCAGCAAAACATTGCGCGCTTTTGGTTTCAAATATCTCGAGAGTTCTTACAAAAGTAATGCATCTGGTCCACGTTTTTGTTTTCGTATTGCGAAGCTTTACTGAGAGCAACTCAGCCTGAGATATGGCTTCCACCTTATCGTCATTTATGTGAGCCTCAATCCTTATGGCATTCAAGAAATGTCGTAAATTAAAACAAAGATATGCTTGACTTTATTTAAACCGATCACCATTATGTATCTTTTACCCTATAGTTTCCCATTCAATGTTATCAGCAAAACCCCATCGTCAACTAGTTGCCTGACATCATCGGGGGTTTGACCAATTTCAGATAAAACATCACATACCACCTCAAACGGATTATCATCACTTGACTGTGATATTTTCCCTGGAGTTCGGCTCAATTTCGGGGCAGGATTTGGGATAATTTTGTTTTCCCCAGTCCGAGTAAAGGATTCTCTTTTTTTATTGTGATCATGCAGCATTACATCCTTCCAATCAAGGACAGGATAAACACAAGCATCAATATCTTCAAAAATATCAGACCATTCTTGTTGGGTTTTTGTTAAAAATGCTTCAGTCACAAGTTTTTTCCCCTCCTCATTGGGCATACATTGATCGAGTTCTGGCAATCCTAGATTGTCAACAAATTTTCGAAAGAAATGCCCTTCAAGCGAACCCACAGACATAAACTTGCCGTCTTTTGTCTCATAGGTGTCATAGTAAAATGCTCCTGTATCGAGGAAATTTGTTCCCCGCTCCTTGTTTGGCCAGATGGGAGTTTCTTGTGACATTGTTACCCAACTCGAAATGTAAGCAGCTCCTTCAACCATTGCACTATCGATTATTTGGCCTTTTCCAGATCGATGGCGTTCAAGCAAAGCCAGACAAATGCCCATTGCACATAAAAGACCACCGCCAGCAAAGTCTGCGATTATATTAGCGGGTGGAGTTGGTTTTTCGCCTCGCCGACCCAATAAGGAGAGGATTCCCGATAGAGCAACATAGTTGATGTCATGACCAGCTCGACTGGCCAAGCGTCCATGCTGGCCGAATCCAGTCAAACGGGCGTATATTAGTTTGGGGTTCTCTTTACAAAGGATGTCAGGTCCTAGATTCAACTTCTCCATAACACCTGGTCTGAATGGTTCTATCAAAACATCATATGATTTACATAGTTTTCGTATTAGATGCTGGCTTTTGGATTCTTTTAAATTAATAGATAGAACTCGTTTGCCATGGTTAAGGACATTCAATGGATTGTGTAGAACCTGCAATAATCTTTTAGAAATTTGAAGTTTATTGAGCAAAAGTATACCCTATCGACAATAGTCACGGATGCACCAAAGTCCGATAGAACTTTCCCACAGAATGGACCCGGAGCAAGGCCACAGAACTCTAGCACTTGGATTCCTTTTAGTGGCATGATTTTATTTTTAAACTCGCTTAAATTATTTGCACATATTTTTAATTAAAGATTTGATAATAAACAACAAAAAAACGAGTAACATCAGCAGCTGCTGGATAACAATAAGCCGTGTTCAGATTGGTGACATTAGAATGCAGGGGCCGAATTACCGCATCAGTTATCGAGCATTAAGTGACTGAATT
This sequence comes from Platycheirus rosarum, assembly GCA_963971375.1. Classification (NCBI taxonomy): domain Eukaryota; kingdom Metazoa; phylum Arthropoda; class Insecta; order Diptera; family Syrphidae; genus Platycheirus; species Platycheirus rosarum. The sequence goes on from OZ020507.1 coordinate 30,874,254, forward strand.
ATATGTGATTGGTATTAGTCTGCTATTAGACGATGAAACTAGATGCATGCACCTTGTTCGAAGAATTCGAAGTGCAAAAGGGAGAACAAGATCGAAAAAATGAGACAGGAAAAAAGCTGTCGTGTGTCGCACGGGTAGCATGTTCGAAGAATCTGTTTGACGTTTTTCTTTTCTCTTGTTCGCTTTCTTTAATTCTTTATCACTTGGTTTCGTTGTGCCCAGAGTAAACTTCTGATAAGATTCAAAATAAAGGAACAAAAATGAGTGAAAATAAGGTGGAATGTAATTTTTTGTGGTTTAAGGTACTTAATTTGGACATATTGGCCCCGTTCGGTATCTCATAGAAGCGCTACCAAAGTATTGCATTGTTGTTGTAATACGTTTAAAAAGACAGCTGATCAACAGCTGATGACCATAAGCAGCTGTTGATCAGCTGTCTTTTTAAACGTATTACAACAACAATGCAATACTTTGGTACTTTTAATTTTTTCATTTCGAAACAACAACGAATATTTTGCCGTCAAAACAACATCAATTTGGTGAATATTGCCTTTCGAAAAATTCAAATTTTCAAAAATGTCGAAACCTTCCTCTGAAAACTAACCTCATTTTGATTTCTGTGCTATTTTATTATATATGTGTCCACAGTCATAAATATAGATTGCAATTACAACAAAATAAGGCTATGCGATCAATTTTAAAATGTAGTAGATACACTCCAATAAGATTAATGTTGAATACGCTTAAATGGTTAAATATAAATCAAAGATTTTATATGTTGTGCATGATATTAAAATTAAAAATAATATGTTTCCGGGTTACTTATGTGAAAATGTTAGAACTAATGAAGAACTTGAGCACAATCTTAGAAATTATAACGATCTCAGAATCGAAAGGTCTAGAACGTCGAAAGTCTAAAGAACCATTTATTATATGGGTTTCCATGGCTTTAACAGCCTACCAAGAGAAAATAAAAAACTTAAACAACTTTGTAGTATTCAAGAGAAAACTTATTGATTATGTTAAAAATTATTATACATAATTTCAAAAAAAAAATCTGTTAGTTAACAAGATAAATTAAAAAAAGGTCTGTGATTTGTGTAGATAAAATTTAAGTTTTAAAATTGTAAAAAATGTAAACTAAATGGCTTGTGTGAAAGCAAAATAAAGATCATTCATTCATTCAGATCTCAAATTTCCACTTGCGTTTTCGATCTCCGCCAGTTTGAATTTCTTTTTTATGTTTACTTTTTTCTGGACAAAATTCCTTTGCGTTTTTTGCGAACAACAGCTTTTCTGACTACTTTGGTGCCTCCCCTCTCGTTCCTCAACATCCGAACAGTTGTAGGTGAGAGTGTTGTTTATGTCCTTTTCTCTATCGGAGCCCTGTACCATCTTCTCTTGATCACTCAAATGCTTATCTGTGTCATTAGTATCCTTAGCAATGATACTGATAGTTCGTTTGTGTATTTTCCGGAAGGATATGTGTGCAATTGTTTTTTTATTTAATATCAATTTAGCCACGTTACGTTACGAATGGTTTATTTACAATTTGTTAATTAATTAGTAAACTAAGGTTTTCCAAATTCTATAAATGGTTTTCAAAATTTGTCCAAACAGTTCCCCATCAATTGACACCAACAAAGTTTCTCGTTTCTATGTGCAGCTAACTATACGCTAAATCTTTATTTGTTAATAACTCTTAAACTATAGTTTTCCAAATTCTAAAAATGGTTTTCCAAATTTTTCCAAATGTTTTCCAAATTTGAGGCACCAAAAATATCGAAATTCCCGACATACGGGGGTCATTTATTATTTATTAAAAGAAATAGCAATAAACAAATAATAAAATGAAAAATTTTCGCAATCGCTTCCATTTTCCCAACAAAAATAACAATAACGCAACATTGTTTATTTGGTGAGATCCATTGCATATGAACGCATATAGTACTATCGCGGTGACATGTGGACCGTGGCGCTCCAAGCGGCTCTAGGTAAAGTTAACTCGGTAAATTGAAAGAGTTTGCAGTTTATATACAATCATGCGGTATAGTTTTTTTTTGCACAACTGGATTGCTTCACACAAGCAGGATGACGAGATGGCTAGTTTTAAAAAAGGAATGACAAAAAAGAAGAAAAACGACTTTTGTAAATGAATGGTGTCAGGGAAGACTTAATAAGCACATGTGTATGTGTATTGTGTATATCCTGTTCTAAGTGACGGTGAACAACGAAGAGGATCCACAATGATTTTATTTTTTGAATTTTCATTTCATTGGCTTCGTTATCGTTGATGTTTAAGTTTGTGCACAAGTAGCCATTGTATATACATTGCAGTTCATATACAATGCAAGTAGCTTTGATATTATAGGGATTATCAGTCAAGTTAAGGATTCGTGAACATATAAAATTGTGATAATAATCAAACATTACATTACGATGATAGAGAAACATATTTGAGTTACTGACAAAATTCTGTCCGTCTGTCTGTCTGTCTGTCTGCTTGTCTGTCTGTCTGTTTGTACGGGTGTATTTTGGACTGTAGCCTAAATGGTTGGGCCAATCGTCTTCATATTTAGATTTTAAGGTTATTTTCACATTCTACAGAGGAGTTTAAAAAAAAATTAGCTAAAAATTAACGGTACCTGTCATATAACCGTTATGTTAACGGTTATGAAAACGGCGAAAACGGTGAACGTTATGAAAACGGCTCCAAGAATTTTTTATGAAAAAAAATCAGTATACTACTGCTGGTAAGCATTATATTTTGGAGAAAAAAAATTAATATGGTGGGCTAAAAACGGCACCTCCCATAGCACCAGCTTTTTTTTCTTCGACTTTCTCGAAAGCAGGTGATTCAATGACAAGCAAAATTGATATTCGAGAAGATGTAGGTAGCTTGAGTTTTTGAGTTGAGTTGTTTTCTTGATTGTAAATTTTTGCATTCAGCAGGTAATCGAGTATATTTTTTTTTATTTGTTAGTTGTTTTTGCATGTTTATGTTTTTATCATAGGCGTCCTTTTTATTTATTCTGTACCTATGCTGTATGCTGTTACGATCATGAAATGCTTTAAAATAAATAACTATAAATAAATAATAATACAAATAACGAAGTTTGCTTTCATTAGACTAGTGGCTAGGGCTCAACCGAGCAATAATATAAAACAACATTTGGTGGAAAATATTAAACAAATAAAATTTTTATGAAATCAAAAAAACACTATCCATAACGTGTTTTGGAAAAAATGTTGTAAGCCATCTTATTTCTTTTGAGGGTTTCCTAATTTATACATTTTTCATCTCAAAACCGTTCGACCAGTTTCTTGAAAAACTTTTCGAAAACATATTTTAAAATTTTTTTGAGTGTCAATTTAAAGAAATCTATAGTTTATACTAGAAGAGAAAATTAAAAAAAATCTATTGATTCGTTTTCAAAATATTCAAATAACAAAATAAGTTTTTAAAAAAAATATTAAAAATTAAAAAAAATGTTTTTGAAAATTGTAATAAACAATATTATTTAAATCATAAAACACTAAATATTTTGGAAATTTTATCAAAATCCGTCAATTAGTTAACGAGATAGTCTGATTTTAAAAAAACCGGTCATATGGGAGGTACTGTTATAAAACTTTTTCTGAAAAAATCCATTAAAACTAAAAGATAGATTTTGAATAGAAAACATCATTCTGAAAGTTTTATCAAAATCGTAGGAGCCGTTTTCGAGAAAAATAAGTTTTTTCAATAAAAGTTATATCGCAGGTACCGTTAGTTTTGGAGCTAGAGTGCCAATTCGAAAAACAGTCAGGTAGAGTATTCCAAAAAAACTGGTCGAACGATTTTGAAATAAAAAATTCATAAAATAGAAAACAGCAAAAGAAATAAGATGGCTTACAACATTTTTGCCAAAAAACGTTATGAATTGTGTTTTTTTGATTTCATAAAAATTTTATTTGTTTAATATTTATTTGGAATGTGTATCTTAATTTTAGTACCTTCATATAGCACATTATTTTAAATGTTGCCGTTATTTTTAAATATATATAAATATATTTTAGTGTAAGATTACTTAGACTACTTACATTTTCCTGAATATCAATTTTGGTTGTAATCGGTTACCTAACCAGTTCTCAGGAAAGTCAATGCCAAAAAAAACTCCTATGGGTGGTACCAGTCTTAGCCCACCGTCATATTTTTTTTAACCAAAATTGAATGCTCATTGATTTTTTACATAAAAAATTCTTGGAGCTGTTACTCGACGGTTATATCGCAAGTACCGTAAATATTTCAGCTAAAGAAAAAAATTGAAAAAATTCTATGTCGAATGTCAAAATAAACTTATATTCCAAATTTAAAGACGACTGGCCAAACCGTTTAGTAGACGCGGACAGAATTTTGCCAGTGACTCAAATATGTTTCTCTATCATCGTAATGTTATAACTATTTGATTGTTATCTCAATTTTTTTTCTGCACGAATGCATAACTTGTACTTAGTACCTACCTATAATTGTACGTAAAAATTAAACAATTAGGTATTACAAATGTAAAAAAAATCCAAAGGGATTCGAATCAAAAGTCTGGTTAATGATGTATATATATATGTACAAATATGACAAATATGTATGTAGGTAGTGCTCGTACAAAACTTGAAAATCCTAAAAAACTCAAATCAAAAGTCTGGTCAATGACGTACGCACGTAAAAATATTTATGTAAGAACCAGTTCTCATATTACATATTCCATATAAAAAAAACGTAAACAATGAAAATGTTGGATCGTGTATAAATCCTTACAAAAAACTATTCGCCTCAGCTAAGCGAAACCATTGTATATAAACTTCAAAACTGCTAGCAGTTAATATATGTACATATATACAATCAACAAAACAAAATACTGAATTATTTCATGTTCTCCGTTTGTTTTTTCTTGCCTCACATTGCACATGCGCAATAAACTAAGCACAAAACATAACACTAAAAACAATGCTCTTAATTCTGTCTCACTCAAATAAAATGTCCCTACACTAGCACTCCAAGCGGCTCTAGGTAAAACGATTTTTTCTCGTCTCATGATAGTACTATAGGCAATGTATATACAATGGTGAGATCATTGGAAATAATGATATTTCATAAAATAACTTGCCCACTAATTCAAGAAATATAAACTTAATAAATAATGTCTGCCATAATGACCGATATAATTATTCCTAATTGACGCACGCCCTTACAAGATATGAACAAATTGTGTCCCAAAATATTATTCTAACATCGTTAAATTAAAGTTAAGCGATATAAAATCTATTGTCTCAACATTTGTCTTGTCATGTCGAATATTACAAATATATCTGGCAGTGCTCAATGCAAAATAACATAGAAAACCACTAACATCGCAACGAAATGTCAACCAAAACAAAACGTATAAAAAAGAAATCCAAATCCAACAAAACAACATTTGTATTTTGTTGTCGCCTGCGTTCTGCGTTTTGCTTTTGGTTTGGTGTTAAAATTCGATTTATATTTCATAAGAAAAAAAAACCTGAAAAAAGTTATTTAACCATTTTAAAAACAAAGTTCAAGTGCGTGTGACTCATTCAGTTGGCAATTTAAATAAGCACGCCCAAAATAATTCGGTTTAATTGGCGAAAAAAACATGAAAACTTGATCGCGTTTTGTGATGCAAAACGCATAACTTTTAAAATTTTCACAAAATAAGCGAAAGACCTTCGACAAGTAATAAAAAAAGAAAAGAAATTAGCTTAAAAAAACAAACAACCGTGAAAAAACAACAAACTCAGTCTCTTCTGTATTCCACACACCACAGAGAAAGTTTAAATTAATAAAATTGTGTTGTTTTTCTTGCATTGCAAAGGAACAATTAATTGTTTCGTAGATTTTCCATCTGTAAGTTCGAAAAAAAAAAATAAATTGCATGCTCTTGCGATTATCCCACAGAAAAATCAGAGTTTTTACATAAAAAACAAGAATTTCCAGACAAAATACAAGTTTCGGGTTTTAATTTTCTTGTTTTTCTTTTATATGTTTCTTATCGATTTGGTTCAAGTTAAAAATTTTCTTTTATTTCCTTTACCTGTAAGGTGTAAGGTCGGAGCCGTCGGCGACCATCGTTTTGGTTGTTGGACGATCGATTGTTTATTGTGCACTCCTCACAAAAAAATAAGGGATCATGGATTTTCTTAAAAAAGAAACAAATTTTAACTGATAAAGATTTCTGATGTACGAAAAGCAGTGTTTTGAAAAAACCATGATTAATTAACTACTTAAAACGTGTCAGAATATGTTAGTCAAACATACCTGCCTACTGTCACTTACTTTTTTACTTTTGCTGGCGCTACATAGCGTGGTGCTCTTGGGCTTGGTTTAATATGACCCTCGGGCTGGCTCGAGCCTTCCGCCTCCAGTTTCGCACTCCAAGCAGTCGGGTGTCTCCTATCTGGTCGCTCCATCGGAGATCGCTGCCTTCTATCTACTCTTATTTCTGTCTTCTATTTTTGTTTTCCAACGGCATAACTAAATTACGATCTCTAAAGGGATTATAAGTCCAAAAACGGCTCCTGGAAATAACCCCCCAAAATAAAAATGAAATAACCTCCAAAATTTGTATTAGGCTGGGGATTTGCTTGATTGAAAACTGTAAATTCGCTGATGCTTTGTGGTTTTGAACAGAATATTCTGTTCAAAACCGCTAAAGCTAGGCAATGTAGATTCTTTTTAAAAATTACATTTACAGATATCTAGTAAATTAACCGAATTGAAAGTGATGCTAGACAGGGGTTGCAATATTTATTATAATATTTATTATATTTTAAAATAAAAAAAATAAAGCGGGATTATATGAAACGGGAATATAAACAAAAAACGATATTATAAAAAGCGGCATTTTGAAAACGCGGGATTATAAAAAATTCTTATAAAAAGTGGGATTTTAAAAACGGAATTTAAAAAAAAATGGGAATATTAAAAGCGAGATATTGAAACCCACCGTTTGAGGATTTATTTCATACCTACTTGGGGGGCCATTACATACATTTTGGGGACTTGTTTCATCCTCGATTTGGGGAATAATTTCACATTAAATTATTCCCCAATTTTGGGGGTTATTTCATTTTCCGTTTTTGGAGGGTTATTTCCTGGAGCCTCCAAAAACATCCGGTGAAACGGTTTTGTATTGTTAATAGGTTAATGTTTGATGTTGTGTCCATCATACTTACAAGAACGGAAGTCTATTGCAATAAACCGGGGGTCTTGAGCCCAATAAGCATTTGAACTATGTAAAAAACCTCTACATTTTCAATCTGTATTGTGGCGTTGATAAATCTAAAAGCTAGTATTAGACGGTCCTTTTAATGTGTCATTGTCGTGACACTATGACGTCACAACAAAATAGGTCCTACCACCGTCATTGCCGTGACAAAGTTAATCGTGTCAAGGCTAGCTAAAGTGACTATCACACGAATGACACATGTCATTGTTGTCCCAAAATACAATGAACGTCAAAGTGTGTCACTGTGATCTTTGTGTCTCGGTGTCACGGCAATGACATGCAAAACAATGACTATCACACGACGTGACAACACTCAAACAACTAATCGTTGGCGGTGAGCGTCATCGTGTCTTGGTTGTTTTGGTTCACAGTAGTTTTGGTTAAATATAAACGTGATTTTCTGAAGTGTTTCAATTACCTAAATTAATTTAATTAACAAAATAAATAAATAAAACATTTCAAATTACAGTGATTAAAGGCAAAAGTGAAAGGTCACATTAAGTATGTCCACACGAAATATGGTAGAGGTGGCGATTCTCGCGGCCTACATTTCAAAAGCAGCCAGTGACGATGACTCCGACAGCAACGAAAGGCCACCGCAAAGAATTCGTTCTTTTTGGTCCAAAAATTGGCTGTTGCGACGTGAGAATGAAGGATTCTGCGCAAAACTAATGCGAGAATTATGAGCTGTTGAGCCAGAGCTCTATCGTCAAACAGCCGGTTTTGACGCCGCATTTTAGCGCTAAGTTTCAACGCCGCGTCGAATTCAACGCGGCGTCAATATGCAGCGTCAAAACGCGGCGTTGCAATAAATTACGAATTCTTTTTTTGACGCCGCGTTACAAAAGATTATTTTTTGAGAATTAAGTCATTTAAAATATTGTTTTGACTTATTTTGTGTCATTTTCATTTTTAATATAATTTATCATGGAAAAACTGATACAATGTGTTAGAAAATAATAAATCGTGCAAGAATATAGTTTTGAAGAACGAGATATGGCAAAAAATCCGTAATGAATCGAAAAAATTAGACATTTATTTAAATCAGTTTATCTATGTACATATTTTGTGAGAAAATGAAAACCAAGATTCAAATATTTAACGCGCTCCTTACAGGTTTGTGTAACGTTCTCTAACTCTGCGTTAAGACACCGCGTCAAAATAATCTAAACGTCGCGTTAAATAATCTAAGGTATGTTTTGTTTCATCATCTCGCCGTCAACTCGTATTTTGGGTATACGAAATTACAAATCCGATAGCACCATCAAAGCTATTAAATAAAACCATATTCAACTCCGTACGCCCAACCGTTATAACCCCAAATAATGACAAGGCAGAAATTCCTGCCGTGTCACGGTTGGGACACAATCCTTGCAGCGACAGGCTACGTTGCATCAACAGTGACAGGGCTATCACACGGTCACGGTAATTTGTCACTGCAGTGACATAAAAGTGACGTGTCACGCTGCCTATCATTGTTTTTGCCAAGGCAATGACATGCAAAACAATGACGATCACACGACGTGACACTTTTAGGACAGAAAACTAAGTCATAATGACGTCAGAATGTCACGGCAATGACACATTACAAGGACGGTCTAATACTAGTTTAAGACTTTCCTCTTAAGGCATCCGCCTTAAGATCAAAATTTAGGCTAATTTTTGTAAAGGGTTTTCGAATAAAGAATTTTTTTTAAATAAATCGCAATCCATTTGAGATATTTCAAAAACTTTACTATCGGCTTGAAGTATAATCAAAACATTTATGAGTGGAACTCGACTTCGTTCATATGGCCACCGCGGGCACGTTTGCAGCGGTCGATTCGTTGGAACCAATTTTCGATGACTCGGCCACAAATTTCGGCCGAAACGGCCTCTATTTCGCGTTCAATGTTGGCTCTGAGCTCTTCCAACGTCGTTTGCTTGCTGGCATAATTCAATGACTTAAGTAGCAAGAAAGAAATCGCACGAACGAAGCGGCCAATCGACTGGCCCATTTCTTGAGATAACACGCTCATCAAACTTACTTTTCAATAAATCGATTGTAAGGTGTGCTGTGTGGCTTCTGGCACCACCCTATTGAAACCACATGTCATCCAAGTCCATATCTTCCAATTCGGGCCAAAAATAATGTGTAATCATGGCGCAATAACGCTGGCCATTAAAAAAATTGAGATAACAATGAAACATGACATTACGATCATAGAGGAGAGTCTGTCTGTCTGTCAATAGGTATAACGAGCTGCAGCCTAACGGCTTAAGCGATTATCGTCAAACTTGGTGTGTGTGATTATTTTGGCATTCCTTAGAGGGTAACTTGAAATCTTATTTTTAGGCCTAAAAATAACGGTACCTGCCACATTACCGTTTCATAAAGCTTATTTTTCTCGAAAACGGCTCCAACGATTTTGATGAACATTTTTGAGAATTTTTTTGTTGGTATTGGCTATAATTTGATTAGAACCAAATTTACGGAAAATGTCTATTAACGGTACCTTTCATATAACGTTTTTTTTAATTTTGGTCTTTCTTTTATATTTAAGAAGATCCTAAATAGGCAAATTAATCTTGCATATCAGAATTTTTAATAACTTTGTTTTTCTAATAATAAATAATTTTTTAATTTTTTTTTTAAATTTTATAATCACATGTATATTAATGGACTCTACAAAACTGCATACCAACATTTCAAAACAGTTTTTTTTTTTCAAAAAACTAAAAAATAAAAACAGGATTTTTTCAAAACCGTTCCTACAATTTTCGAAATACATTTTTCATAAATTCTTTGTTACTTAAGACGTTTGATGGCGTACTTCATCTATACTGAAAACCGTTAAGTATTGTGTTTTTATACTTTTTATAAGTTCAAACTGTTTTATTTTCAACGTAAATGTTACTTGTTGCTGTCAAAGATCTTGGTTTCCAATGTAATTAGGCACATAAGAGCAAGTACGTAAATTCAAAGTTGTCAATTCCCTATTGGAAAACCCGATATATAGATATACACAAATCATTGCCCGGGGACCAATACGAGGAGGTAAAGCAAGAACTTCGGCGTGACTAAAAGTTGCATTGCTGGCCTAAACTGGCATTTCCGATTAGGCATGCCGCAGGTCCCCGAAATGTTTTGATACTAATACAAACACTCACAAGAACCGGCCCTTAAACTAAGACCCTAAAGACATCAATCCTTAAAATTGTTCAAGTAATCTGTTGAAAAGGTCAAAAATGGTCTGTCGCCGAATAACGTAAAGTTGATCAATGAAATGTTTTTCTTCTTTCACTAATTGACGTGCCCTGCAGAGTTAGGGAAAATACTCACTACTTTCCTATGCGCCATTTACTTTCGGTTCCAAGCGTTGAATCCAGCCAGAGCAAGCTTTGAAACATGCTTTCAATATCGTAAGAGGAGACCGCAATCGCAGCTTTATTTTCAAAGTATTCGATAGAAAGTATGCTTTCATCGCATTCCATTCATCGCTTGGAGAACTGGTTTTAAGTGTACAGATCTTCAATATACTAAAAAAATATGCGACAGTCTTACTGCTTTCTGCTTTCTGCTTTTGCTATTACGATTGTTATGTATCGCTAGTGGAGACGGCGTGTTACTGCAGTTTTATTTTCATACTGCTTTTATTAAGCATTATCTTTACAGGAACACGTTGGACTCGTCTTTCAAATGGCGTCAATTAGCACAAAAATTGGTTCAGGTTTTGCCTTAAGTAACCGGCAGGTATAGATACAAAGCATTTACTTTGGGTTCATTAGAGAAGGCATTCCATTTCTTTGAAATTCTATTCACCTTCATCTACTGTATTCCGATAAATATTCTTTTTAGTTTCTGTAAAAAAAAGTTCAAGTCGGAGTCATATGTTCCTGTTCCTAATCTGTTTTAGAAATGTTCGCAGCGCTGTACAACCCAAACTAAGTCTTAAACTTATATAATTCCTATATTACTTTGATCCAAAGCTTACTCATCGTGTCTGCTTCATTAATTTCCCATTTTTTTGTGAGAAGTGTACTATAAACTTGAAAGTAAACACAATTCTATTACTTTGTTTTTTTTTCTATTATTATTCTATGCCTTTGTTTTCTATCCCTATCATTTCTATTAAAAAAAAGCTAGACAAAAAAATGGAAGTTTTCAATACAAAATATGCAGTTATAACAAAACGAACGGATCTGCGGCTTGATCTTTGCTCCCTTCAAGATGAAAAAGAAAGTGAACGAATGCCTATCGAAATGGGAACACTGGTTAAGGTCTATGACACAACAACCGGCGGTGGTGGCAGCACCAGCAGCAACACCCTAAACAACAATAGCAATAGCAACAGTAAGACAACATCTGTGCAGATTCTTGATTATTTTAATCACAATCCGATCAGTGAGAATCTATACGAATGTCCGACATCGCATTTGAAACGTATCCATCAGGACATTTGGCCATTTGGCATTGCTATCTCAGATCCCATAAGGCGCCTACAATTCTTCCAAAGTACAGAGCAATGTAAGCACATTCTGTACCTGAGAGAGGGTGAATTGGTGGCAGTGAATGGAGCACTTTTCGGAAATATGCTGCGCTACGAATGCATTGTCCGTTATATTGGCCTTGTGCAGGAGATGGGCCCAGGCTACTATTTTGGGCTGCAAATTAGGGTAAACAGCATACAAATTAATGCTATTTTGTTTTTTTTCTTTCATTTGCTGTCTCTTTAAGTTGGTTATTGTTATTATTTATTCATTATTTAGTTAATCATTACTTTATTTTTCACCCTTGCACTTTTGGTGTGTTTTGTTTAATCTAATATTCATTTCATTTCGGGTTTATTCAAACTTACATTTTTTGCTGTGTGGTTGTTCTTTTTAGAAGAAGGATATTTGTTTGCTCTAGAGATGCTAAAACAATCATTGGCACCATACTCACAGTTAATACACTATATCATTTTGTCGTCTGCAACATTAGGGTTTACATAACATAAAATCAGTCTCAAAGTTGTGGAAGATTTTCCGAGTTGACCAGAGAGCACTTAGAACTTGGAACTGCGTTCAACGTTGTATTTAATTATTTTTAATGATTTATTTAGTCAAAATACCATAACTTTTAGAGACTGATTTACACGCTTAACGCACTAAAAAAAAAACATCATAAATTAGCATTTTTCAAATGAACTACTTATTTATATTTAATAATCCCAATTCTCATTCCAACAGAGCTCAGAGAATCTTAGTTCTCCACAGGAATTGGAAATCCCCTATGTTATCAACTATATGCAATGCGAGCCACGACTAGCTCTAATTGTCTCCGCCGACTGGATTGAACCAATTGATTTGAAGAAAAAATCCTTCTCTCGAGAACTCCTTTGTGGAACAATAGACAAAGCCCGTTCTGCTATCGGACTAACAGCACGTCAATCGACATCTCGAAAAAGCTTTAAAAAATCACCCACCAAAAAGGACTCGCTTCTCTTCCCACAATCTGAGACACTATTCTACGTACCTAGTCCAAGTGCTGCAGATGATTACGCCAGCAGCAGTGGTTGTGAAGAAGTTGACATTGCAATGGATCGAGGAGGACGTAGTTTAGCTACAGCACCAAATCCAAAGCATCCAAGAAAAGATAAGCCCACAATAACACATACTTTCAACAAAGACGAATCGACGATCTCACTTCCTGTGCCACAAACACAGCAGACACAACAGCACGATCAAAAGAACAAATCTAGTCAAAATAACGAAGATTTAGTTCCATTGGACAACGAGGATTATAATAAGTATGTTGAAAACTACGAGCGAAATCTAGAACAGCGTCAATTGTATGAACAAAACATTCCACCGGGTATCTTAAAATCCAGCAAAACCGTTCAACCAACAACAAATAATTCTGCAGGAACAGCAACATCAACACCAACAGCTGTGAAAAAGAAAAACGTAACTACCAGCATTGAAGTGCCGGTTAAGCCAGTGACCATTATGAGTTTAGAAGATCGTGATATCATTGTTATTGATAAGGCTGACATCAAAGAGTCTACCAAGAATGAGGCAAACGTTATTGTTGTAGATAATCCGAGGCAAACAAAAGAAGTTGATTTGGCCGATCTGTTGGGTGGCAATTGGCCAAATAATGCCGGTGATGCAGCAATGGTTTTGAATACAACATCGGATCTAATGAAATCAGGGAATATGAGTAATGGCGGCAGTACTGCGGTTGGTGGTGGTAGTGCGATCTACGCAAGCAGCAGCAGCAATAGTAGTGTGAGCAGTATGAATCAGAAAATTGATAATAGGAGTAAATCCGCGAACCCTATGTCGCATATAGTTGGTACCAAGAGTTTGGATCGTAAAGCTCGAGATACACAATGGGCCAATTCGGAGAAGGCAATTTCAACAGCAGCGGCAGTAGGTACAGCAGATGGAATGAAGAAAGAAAAAAGTAAGTACAAGCTATTTAAGCCCACATTTCAACGGAATATATTTCTTTGGTAATCAAATTTGACTGGTTTTAGGGTTCAATGAGTTATTTATTACTTCATATTTAAAGAAACATTTATGAATGATATTTCGCAGATTAGACAAATCGATCAACGATACGATTCATTTGAATCAACGGAATGCAAGTTAAAATTATTTTTTATCGCTATCAGTCACCTTGCAGGTGTATTGATAGAGTAAATAGATTTATCGAAATCGGCAAATCGAAGAAACATATACTTCAGCTTTAGAGCTACGTGCTACCTTTTCAGACATAATATTGTAGTAATTGCCAGAGAGTTAATTGTCTATCAGTCAGTCTCATGAGTATGGATGGAATCGCAGATCCTGCGAGCCGGAGCATTTTTGTCCATTCGCTCTACTTGACATAGCCATTTTAAACGTGATATGCTTATTTTTTTCACTAGGTCAATGTCGCTGTACAGCTCGTATAGTTCTTGGTTGAACCTTCTCCTCCAAAGCCCGTTAACACAGGTAGGGTCAAACATCTTTCGAAGAATCTTACGCTCGAAACGACTAAGGATATCTTCATCCGCTTTAGATAGAGTCAATGCCTCGGCGCCACAGAGTAGGACTGGGATGATTACCGTCTTATACAGAGTCTCCTTTGTCTTTCGAGAGAGGGCTTTGCTACTCAATTGCCCTCCCAGCCCATAGAAACAGCGATTGGCAAGAGTAATTCTTTGCTTTATTTCTGACGAGATATTGTTGTCAGATGTTATAGCGGATCCGAGGTAAACAAAGTCCCTAACTACCTCAAAGTTGTACCTGTCTATTGTGATGTTTTGTCCAATCCGCCGGTGTTGTGTGTCCCTTTTTGTGGACAGCAGGTACTTCGTTTTGGCCTCATTGATTGCTGGTCTCATTGTAGCCGCTTCAGCTTCAGTTCTAGCAGCCGAGTTCTGCCAATGATGTCTATGTCGTCAGCGTATGCTAGCAACTGCACATAAAAAAATTGTCTCCACCGTCATCCTGCACAGTCGAGCGAGTTTTGTGGGGATGCCAAAACCAGACATGACTCTGTATAGCTCGTCTCTATAAATGCTATCGTACGCGGCCTTAAAATCAATAAAGAGGTGTGGGTATCGATTTGGAATTCTTAAGTAGTTTCCAGGATCTGCCGTAGCGTGAACATTCGATGGATTGTGGACTTTCCTGGTCTGAAACCACACTGATAGGGGCCAATCAAGTTGCTGACGAAAGGTTTTAGGCGTTCAAATAATACGTCAGAGAGGATCTTGTAGACGATATTCAGACTTATTCCTGTATAGTTGGGCAGTTTAGAGGGTCTCCTTTCTTGTGGATCGGGCAAACGATGCTGAGGTTCCATTCATCAGGCATACTTTCTTCTGACCAAACTTTAGAGTTGAGTTGGTGTATGCACTCCAACAGGTCATCTCCGGCCGCTTTAAAAAGTTCGGCGGGTAGTCCGTCGGGTCCAGTAGCTTTGTTGTTTTTTTTAGTTTAGATATTGCTTTCCTCACTTCATTTTGGTCAGGTGGAGGGAAGTTTTGTCTGTCATCGTCCATGTTGAATGGTTCATTCTTCCTGACAGCGGGATTTTGGTCTTCATCGCCGTTTAACAGTCTACAGAAATTGTCCTTCCATGTACTCAGTGCGACAATAGCAGGATGCAGCAAGGAGTCCAAAATTCAATACGAATGCTTTAAGTGATCCCAACATATGTCGTAACTACACCAATACCCTTAACGACAAAGCTTCGTCATTAGACGAATTTCAACTTTCAGAAGTTGACGAGATGTGGGGTAAAATAAAGAGTGTTTTTATGGAGGTTGGATCCGAGACTGTGCCCAAGCGGACGAGAGTTATCAATTGAAGATCAGCTACTCAGATGGAAGGATCACTTTTGTGCCCTGCTAAACGAATTTTCCGTTGAACAGAGTGCTGAAGTGCCCCAACTAAACGAGATGCGTAGGTCCTGTAGGGGTATTGACATTGAACCCCCTTCAGTAGCGGAAATCCAAACATCGATAAATCTCCTCAAAAACAACAAAGCAGCCGGGCTTGACGGAGTACCAGTTGAGTTCCTGAAAGCTGATCCCGCTACAGCAGCTAGTATTTTGCATCCGCTGATACAAACTGTTTGGGAAAACGAAACCTATCCCAGGGATTGGAAAGATGGAGTGATTGTTAAGTTGCCAAAAAAAGGTGATCTTAAAAACTGCAACAATTGGCGTGGTATTACCGTTTTGTCCGTTTTTCTAAAGTTAATGGCAACTTTAATCCTCGAACGGATTAAAGCTAGAATCGAGACTACACTCAAGAGGCATCAAGCTGGCTTCCGCAGCGGTGGTTCATGCGTTGACCATATCAACACTCTGCGCATGTATTTGGAAATCACTTCTTGGTAGAGGAATACCACCAAAAATTGTTGCTATTATAAAGGAGTCCTACAACAATGCAAGGTGTTTCGTTTTGCACAATGGGCAGCTATCCGACTCTTTCGAAGTGCATCAGGGTGACAAGGGGATGTTCTATCGCCATTTCTTTTTCTGCTGGCCATAGATGATGTTTTGACGGCTAGCGTTGGTACAACGGAGAGGCAGGGCATTCAATGGAGACCGTATGAAAGGCTTAGCCATTTAGACTATGCCGACGATATATGTCTCATGGCAAATAACATCAGTGGGCTGAACGAGATGTGTCAAACTCTACGGGTAAAAGGAGAGTCGTGCGGTCTAAGAATAAATAGCAAAAAGACATAAATAATGCTAACAGGCCGCCCCACACAACAACGTATTATTCTGCATGACACGCCTGTTGAAGAGGTCGAACAGTTTAATTACCTTGGAAGTATCGAATCAGCAAACGGTGGTACGGATCTGGACGTAAATAGTAGAATAAATAAAGCCCGTGTTGCCTTTGGTTCTCTGTCTCAAATTTGGAAATCCAGTCAAGTCTCCTTACGCACTAAGTTAAGATTCTTCGAATCCAATGTCAAATCCGTGCTATTATACGCCTGCGAAACCTGGAAAGTCTCGGCTACCATCTCGAGAAAATCGCAGGCTTTTGTGAATCGCTGTCTACGTCACATCCTGAAGATCCGCTGGCCACAAACTATATCTAACCAGGAATTGTGGCGCAGGACAAGTCAAAAGCGGTTGGACGTTGACATAAAAAGCGCAAATGGCAATGGATTGGTCATACACTGAGGAAACCAAACGATGAATGTGACTCTACTACGAGGTCTCCATTCCTATCTCTACAGGCTTCTGTGCGGGTTTTGTGTTGCCACTGTTCTTCGGCACTTGATGCTGGCGGTAATTGACTTCTTGAGAGGTTACGGGATTTTCGATCGGCATAGGTTCTGGAGGTTTCTTGCGATTGCAGCTTTCCGACGTCATACTTCCTCACAGTATTACTCCGTTGTTGTGGTGTTCGGGTTATTCGCATTCTTACCTTGGCTGCAAGAAGGTAGTTATCCGATTCGATGTTAGCTGCACGGAAGGTACGAACATTCATAATACTACTGGAGACGTGTCTTGCATCGATCGCAACGTGATGAATCTGGTTGACGGTTTTTTGATCTGGGTATCGTCAATTCTCTTTGTTTATATCGAGATGAGGAAACTGTGTGCTTGCAATGGTGACGTTATGTGCCGCTGCGAAGTCAATTAGCCTAAATCCGTTTTCGGACGTTGTTTTCCGACAGTCCTACCAAAGATTTCCTCTTTACCTATTTCGGCGTTAAAATCGTCTAGTACGATCTTAACGTCGTATTTAGGGCATTGCTTATAGGTTTTGTCGAGGAGTTCGTAGAAGTCATCCTTAGTGGCGTCATCTTTGTCCTTTGTGGGGGCATGAGCGCATATTAGGCTGATGTTGGCGAATTTAGCCAAGACTTCTTGCCCAAGTCTACCGCTTATGACGAATCCGCACCCAAATAAACGCTGTGGTCTTCTTCCACAATCACCGTAGTACACGTCACAGTTTTTCATCTTCCTTTGCCCGGCCGATCCCATCGCTCTTCCTGGATGGCAGTGATTCCTGCTCTGCAGCAGTCTAGGGCCTCCGCTAGTTGTTTGGCTGGACGTGGTCTGTTAAGAGTTCTAACATTCCACGTGCAGATCCGAAGGTCGTTGCCCTGACTAGCATTGAATTGTCCCCAGACCTTATTCCTAAATACGTCGAAGTAGCTCATTAGGGCATCTGCTTGACTGTTGACGCCACCGTTGGTCCAATTGGTTGGGCTCATCCGCCGTACGTCCTCTTTCTGGGGAGCTCCTGCAAGAGAGTTCTGCACTATTCTTTCAAGTATGACGTTGAAAAAGTTGACAGCGTATCGCCTTGTCCTTTTTTGACTTCAAAGGTGTCGGTGAGGGTTTTACACAGGCGGACGAGTTTGGCAGGGATCTTAAAACTGCACATACAACCCGTCTCTATAAATGCTATCGCATGCAGCTTTGAACTCGATGAAAAGATGGTGGGTATCGATTTGAAGTTCTTGGGTTTTTTTCCAAGATCTTCCGTAATGTGAATATTTGATGGATAGTGGACTTTCCTGGCCTAAAACCGCACTGATATGGACCTATCAGGTTGTTGACGAATGGCTTTAGGCGTTCACACAATATAGCAGAAAAGATCTTGTAGGCAATGTTGAGGATACCCCTATAGTTGGTGCAGTTCAGAGGGTCTCCTTGTTAAAGGATCGGGCAAATTATGCTGAGATTCCATTCATCAGGGCATGCTTTCTTCTAACCATATCTTGCTTATGAGTTGGTTCATACTTATAGCCAAGTCTTCGCCTGTAGCTTTGAAGAGCTCGGCAGCTAGACCATCGACTCCGGCGGCTTTGTTGCTCTTAAGTTTAGATATAGCTAGCTTTATTTCATCCAGATGTGGTGGTCGGAATTATCGGTCTACTCCGCCCAGATAAAGTGGACCATTCTGCTTGACAGCGGAAATCGTTTCGTCATCGCCGTTATACAGTCTGCAGAAAGAGTTTTTCCATATTCTCAGCATCGACTGCGATTCTACTACGATGTTCCCTTGATCGTCTTTGCAAGCTTCAGTTCGAGCTCTGTAGGTTTGACAGTTTCTTTTTACTTTTTGGTAAAACTTTCGATTGTGCGCTTCTCATGATCCCTTTTTTCTTTCTGAAAAGCCGGTGTTCCTCTTTCCTCTTCTGCTCGTAAAGCGCACGGACAGTTCTGGTTCTTCTCTGCAGCGCCGCCTCGTATGCTTCTTGTTTAGCTGCGTGTGCTTGCCGACACTCATCATCAAACCAGGGGTTTCGTTGTGGTGGCCGTGGAAAACACAGCACTTCAGTGGTGGCTTCCCTGATGGCATTTTGGCAATATTGCCACTGGTTCTCGATACTTGTAAAGGATTTCTTTGGAGGTTATTTGACACTCGATCGGAAAAGGACGTGGAGATTTCTTGCGATTGCAGCCGTCCGACGTAAACTTCCTCACAGTATTACCTCTGAAAATTGCTTTCATTTAATCACCAGAACGACAAACAAAGCCTAAGAGAATCTTTTTTAAAGATTCTGCAACGTCCACATAAAATAGTAGCAGAGAAGTAAGTTCAAGTTTACTATGTTCTTTCTGCCCTGAAATTATTATGTGCATCTCATTTAGGCGTTCTGGTACGGTGGCAAATTGAAAGTCCCGTCCATTTCTGCAGATTTGCATATCACATTCCACCGACTTAAAGAAACGGCCTTGCAATGTTAGTCGATATCAAATAAATCTTCGAAACGAAGTTTCCAAAAAACCGGATCGGTTAAGCTTCAGACATTCATGCTTCCATGCACTTATGAGGAAGTACACAGATGTTTAGGTATCGCAGATTCTTTTGGTGTTAATTGTAGACACATGATTTCTTCTTTACAACAAGGGGAAAAGCGCTGGTCGAATTTTGTACCCCGTCTCTGCTATATGCATTGCTTTAGGTTTTCGTAATTTCTGTGGTCTCTCGGAGAATTATTTTATGATGAAATAAATATTTCAAAATTGAAACCAAGCAATAGCACAAACAACGGCATATTGAAATTCTCTCTTAGTTTAAAGAAAATGTCATGATGTGTTCCAATACTGTGTGTGGAAAATATTACCATCACACGACCAAACTGTTCATCTCATTCATCTTTGTTTTGATTCTCTTAAACAAAATAAAAGAAACACAAATTTCAATATTTTTGTTATGGCAATGTATTAGCCAAGTATTGATGTTACTCCAACATTTGCTACACAATTTGGAATAAATTATTCTATTCAGTCCGTTGGGTAGCGGACTGACCCGTGGCATTTTACAGCCTATTCTGCCATTCAAACAAATTCAGGCTCTCTGGGGCTATTTTGTATTTGAATTGCTTTCAATGGTTGTAGGAAATGTAAGCAAACATGCCAGCGTTTTCGACAACAAGTGAGAGTATTACTTGAGCGTCGATCTATTTTTGGTTCTCTCTCCATAACATAAACTCTGAAAATAGACAAGTTTTAAACGCTTTCAGTTGACACATTATTGTTGGGAAAAAAGGGAAAATGTTTTGCAATTACTAGCTAGTTTCCCATTATTGATTCTTCGGGACAGACGTTTCGAATAATCGCCCAAGTAATTTCAGCTCTGTGAAAATCATTTTTATTGGCAATTGTGCCTGTCTTCATGACATCAGTTCTGTATTAGTTCATCGTGAATATTGTTAAAATAAAACAATGGAAACAACAACAGAATGGTATCACCAATACACAAATGATATTCCCCTCACTGTTCTCGAGCTATTTTCATACAACGATAGTGAAATCTCCTCCAACGGTGGATACGGAGGTTTCTTTTATAATATACATTACCTGATAATTCGAAAAATAACTAAAGAAGATATCCGTCAATTTTTACAGAATTGAGGAACACCATCGAGCCATTGTACGATAATGTCAACACACTTCCGCCAGTTCAGCAAAGCATTGCTCTTGCATCACCTGAAGAAGAATTTATACAAGCCTCGCCTATGCACGATGTGCCTGGGACCAATTTGGGAGTTGGATCAATGGTTGAAGTGTCAACTGAAACTAGTGAAGATCTTTACGGAGTTATACGATGGATTGGATGTCCACCGAGTACAAAGACTGTTATGGTAGGTGTTGAGCTGGAAGATGAACAGGAGGACAAGCGTTTGCCACTTACCGATGGTGTATACAATGGAGTCAGGTAAATACCAAAAAATTAAATTTAAAAAGAAAGTATTTACAATTGAAATGTTTTTAGACTCTTTAAATGTCAAGAAGGAAGAGCACTTTTCCTGCTGCCAAATCAAGTGGCAAAGGATAGGCGATTTGTAGAAATTGACACTCCACAAGGAGCTGCTAAATCAATTGCCAAGACACTGGATTCGAAAATGTTTGGTCAGGTGGAGTGTCCATCTGTGCCCGGAGCAGTTTCACCGTTAAGTAAGCTTAAGATTTCTTCAAAGGTGTAAAAATACTCAAAATTTTATGTTCGAATTTAGAAATATATAATCTTGATGAATTGGAGGAAATGTGTGGCAAATTTAAAGGAATTCAAGGACATCACAACTCTTGTTACTTGGATGCCACTCTGTTTTCGATGTTTACATTTACTAGCGTATTTGATTCGTTATTGTTTAGACCACCAGAACCAGAAGTAAGTTTATAATCAGTGTTTATAATTAAGTGTGAAAACGAATAATTTGTTTTTTTTTCTTTTCAAGGATATATCGCACTACGAAGAGGTTCAAAAAGTTCTTCGCGAAGAGATCGTAAATCCTTTGAGAAAGAATATATTTGTACGTGCAGATCGGGTTATGAAATTGAGGCAATTACTTGACAAGCTTAGTTCAGTAAGTGGATTGACTAGCGAAGAAAAAGATCCTGAAGAGTTTTTGAATAGTTTATTGGCGCAGATATTGCGAGCTGAACCATTTCTAAAGGTAAGTAAGCATTTATTCAGTAAAGTATGTTCATTGAAATTTTATGTCTCTTAACTGAGATATTTGATATTTGTCGGAATCGTGGCTTAGGTAGGTGATGCTACATTTCTATTCTAAATGAGTCTCAACGAAATGACTTATTTCACTTGCATTCTTCTTATTGCAGGCAGCTATTAATTAACAGCGTTTTCCCTATGTAATTGAATGG
Organism: Platycheirus rosarum; assembly: GCA_963971375.1. NCBI lineage: Eukaryota > Metazoa > Arthropoda > Insecta > Diptera > Syrphidae > Platycheirus > Platycheirus rosarum. The sequence continues at coordinate 30,896,146 of OZ020507.1, forward strand.
ACCAACAAGCTTATCCAGCCAGCTCGGTCCCTAGCTAGCTGCCTCCAGTTTCACACGTGAAGTCGGTCGAGGTTCTCTTCCACTTGTGCGCGCCACCTGAATCTCGTTCTTCCTCTTCTGCGCCGTCTCTCTGGGGTGGAATCGAAGATTTTCCAACCTCCTCTATATGACCCAGTCATCTGAGACATTGAATTTTTATTCTTTTGGCTAGGTCTGCGTCGCGACTAGTGAATCCGTTCGTATCCGAGGCTTGTGATTGCTTCGCTACTAATTGTTTTTTTTCCATGGCCGGGAAGTTACCCCCGACGAACAAGGACGAAGAAACAGATAAAGCGCTCCTTTTAGGCCTGAGCTCCGAAAACTTCGTAGTAGCCCATATAAGGTGTTCACTAAGTAGCTCAGCCTGGCTGAAACCGTCGATTCCATCTGGAGAATTCTTCCGCTGCCACCTGGATTCAAGGAGTAGTGCCTTAGTGGTAATACTCCTCCCCCCTTTCTCGTTTGCCGCAAGCTACAACCTTCCAAAGGGGTTGGAACGCAATCTCTAGTTGAGGTACTAGAATGTGAGAGTTGGAGTCTATAAACAGAGGTGGATTGTGGGTTCTTGTACCCTCTAAGGGACACATGTCTACCCTTTGAACATCAGCATTGTTGATTATTATCTCTAAATGTCTAGATATTAGTCAAATCAAATAATTTTGAAAATCTTATTTTTCGAAACGTCTACAATATCTTCATCTGCATCACCTCACTCGGGTTTCATTGTTGTCCATTCGCTCTACATGACCTAGCCATCTTAAACGTGATATGCGTATTTTTTTGACCAGGTCAATGTCGCTGTACAGCTCGTATAGTTCTTGGTTGAACCTTCTCCTCCAAAGCCCGTTAACGCAGATAGGGCCAAAAATCTTCCGAAGAATCTTACGCTCGAAACGACTAAGGATATCTTCATCCGCTTTAGATAGAGTCCATGCCTCGGCGCCATAGAACAGGACTTGGATGATTAGGGTCTGATACAGAGTCTCCTTTGTCTTTCGAGAGAGGGCTTTGCTACTCAATTGCCTTCCTAGCCCATAGAAACAGCGATTGGCTTCGCTTTATTTCTGACGAGATGTTGTTGTCAGATGTTATAGCGGATCCGAGGTACACAAAGTCCCTAACTACCTCAAAGTTGTACCTGTCTATTGTGATGTTTTGTCCAATCCGCCGGTGTTGTGTGTCCCTTTTTGTGGACGGCAGGTACTTCGTTTTGGCCTCATTGACTGCTAGTCCCATCTTAGCCGCTTCAGCTTCAATGCTAGCAAACGTTCCACTGACAGCCGAGTTATGCTAGCAATTGCACAGACTTGAAAAAAATTGTCCCACTACAATTGACTTGCGAGTTTCTTATAATTTTTTCAAGTATTAAGCTGAAGAAATCGCACGATAGCGCATCACCTTGTCGGAATCCTTTTTTGACGTCAAAAGCTTCTGTGAGGTCAGAACCAACCTTGACGGAGCAGCGAGAGTTCTCCATCGTCATCCTGCACAGTCGGACGAGTTTTGTGGGAATGCCAAAACCTGACATGGCTCTGTATAGCTCGTCTCTATAAATGCTATCGTACGCGGCCTTAAAATCGATAAAGAGGTGGTGGGTATCGATTTGGAATTCTTGGGTGGTTTCCAGGATCTGCCGTAGAGTGAACATTTGATCGATTGTGGACTTTCCTGGTCTGAAACCACACTGATAAGGGCCAATCAGGTTGCTGACGAAAGGTTTCAGGCGTTCACATAGTACGGCAGAGAGGATCTTGTAGGCGATATTCAGGAGACTTATTCCTCTATAGTTGGCGCCGTTTAGAGGATCTCCTTTCTTGTGGATCGGGCAAACGATGCTGAGGTTCCATTCATCAGGCATACTTTCTTCTGACCAAACTTTAGAGATGAGTTGGTGTATGCACTCCACCAGGTCATCTCCGGCCGCTTTAAAAAGTTCGGCGGGTAGTCCGTCGGGTCCAGCAGCTTTGTTGTTTTTGAGTTTAGATATTGCTATCCTTACTTCATTTTGGTCAGGTGGATGGAAGTTTTGTCTGTCATCATCCATGTTGAATGGTTCATTCTGCCTGACAGCGGGATTTTGGCCTTCATCGCTGGTTACGGGATATTCGATCGGCATAGGTTCTGGCGGTTTCTTGCGATTGCAGCTTTCCGACGTCATACTTCCTCACAGTATTACTCCGTTGTTGTGGAGTTCGGGTTATTCGCATTCTTACCTTTGCTGCAACAAGGTAGTGATCCGAGTCGATGTTAGCTGCTCGGAAGGTGCGAACATCCAAGATACTGGAGGCGTGTCTTGCATCGATCGCAACGTGATCAATCTGATTGACAGTTCTTTGATCTGGGTGTCGCCAAGTCCCTTTGTGTATATCGAGATGAGGAAACCGTGTGCTTGCAATGGTGACGTTATGTGCCGCTGCGAAGTCAATTAGCCTAAGTCCGTTTTCAGACGTTTTGTCGTGTAGGCTATGTTTTCCGACAGTCCTACCAAAGATTTCCTCTTTACCTATTTTGGCATTAAAATCGCCTAGTACGATCTTAACGTTGTATTTAGGGCATTGCTCATAGGTTTTGTCGAGGAGCTCATAGAAGTCATCCTTGGTGGCGTCATCTTTGTCCTCTGTGGGGGCATGAGCGCATATTAGGCTAATGTTGGCGTATTTAGCCTTGATACGGATTGTCACAAGTCGCTCACTTACGTGTCGAAAGCCCAAGACTTCTTGCCTAAGTCTACCGCTTATGACGAATCCGCACCCAAATAAACGCTGTGGTCTTCTTGCGCAATCACCGTAGTACACGTCACAGTTTTTCATCCTCCTTTTGCCCGGCCCATTCCATCGCACTTCCAGGATGGCAGTAATTCCTGCTCTGTAGCAGTCTAGGGCCTCCGCTAGTTGTTTGGATGCACGTGGTCTGTTAAGAGTTCTAACATTCCACGTGCTGATCCGAAGGTCGTTGTCCTTGATTCGTTTTTCCGGGTCGTCAACAGTAAATCCGTCCTTTTCCGAGGCTATTGGTCGCTTCGCAACTTTTTCTTGTTTCCGTGGCAGGGTTGTGAACCCCACGCACAACCCCCAACCTGGAGGGCCAGATCCTTTGTTGGATTCCTTGGACAAAAGGAACCGGAGAATCCGGAGTCAGTAACCCACTTCGGGGATATGAGCGCTGCCGTTGGCCCATTAAGGGTTCATCCGCCACCATCTCTATTTCAATGTCCTAATGACCTTATCTCCAAATACGTCGAAGTAGCTCATTAGGGCGTCTGCTTCGTTGACTGTTGACGCCACCGTTGGTCCAATTGGTTGGGCTCATCCGCCGTACGTCCTCTTTCTGAGGGGCTCGTGCAAGACTTCTGCGAATCGATCAGAACAGTCATTAAAGCAGAGCATTATAGTGTTGCTATTTTTTCTGTGTTCAACACTCGTGCTTATAAGTTTAGCAGGAATGTCCGGATGGACAGACCAGTACCCGGTGGTTACCTTTAGGATGTTTTAAGTGGCTTTTTTTTGAAACATCGCCAAGTTCGTCGAAAAAATATTCCTGGTTTGGGCTAGGCTGGGGCATTCACAGAGTAAGTGATAAGAGTCTTCTTTGCATCAACGTTCTGACACCCTCTGGGGTGCATGTTAATTATATAAAAAAAATGTGACCAACTGGGAAGGCCTACCGTGCTATTTTTGTTTAATAGTTAACGCGCGCACAAGGTCATGGAGAAGCTTACGATCTTCGAGATATTTATTAAGCTGACGGTTAATTAGCGTTTCCATGACCTTAGAAAGAAGGGATGCTTATGCTATGGGTCGGTAGGAGGAGGGGGAGGATGGGACATCTTTCTTAGGGACAGGCTGTAAAAATGCTGTTTTCCATCTTCTAGGAAAGGTTCCAGAAGAGTAGGAGCATCTTGTCTGTCTGTATGGATGTATTTCGGACTACAGCCTGAACGGTTGAAATTTGTGGTCCACTTCCCTAATAGTTGGACTAACTACCCACCATGTACTTGATTTTCCCCTATTTAATATGCAGCCCTTATGTGCCGCCTGCTCGTTTTGATTGAAAAAGTCTTGTATAGCTTGTGGGTTTTTGTGCCGATGATGTCAATGTCGTCTGGGTAAGCCAATATTTGGCTGGACTTAGTGACGACAGTCCCTCTTGTTGACGTGCCAGAATCACGGATTGCTTTTTCCCCAACGCCAGCTTGAAGAGGGTGCAAGCCAGACCATCAGCTTGTCTATTCGTGTCAATTTATTTGTGATACAGAATTCTCTCATGGCCTTATAAAGTTCTACCCTGGCTATGCTATCGTGCTCGGCTTTAAATTCTATGAAAAGATGATATGTTGGAACGTTAAATTCCAGACTTTTTTCCCATCACTTGACTAATGGTGAGGACCTGATCAATTGTTGATTTGCCTGGAATGAACCACATTGATAGTTGCCGATTATGGTTTTCACCTATGAGGATAGGCTATCCGTTCTTGCAGGATAGAGGAGAATATCTTGTAGGATGTACTCAGCAATGTTATAACCGGTGGTGCGTTGTATGGCATCGTGATTAATGGGCCTGGCTGCATTCATCATTTATACAGAGGTTTCGTGTTGTTACTGATTTGAGATTGGTATGTCATTCCTGTGGCTTGTTGATAGCATAATCACTGGTCTTCAATTCGATAATGAGTAACTGGAGTGTGAGATTTTGGCAATATCACACTTTCTTACAGTTGTCATTGGTGCGAAGTTTACATGCTCAAAAATCTCTCTTCTATTCATAAATAATTAAGGCATCTAGGCGTATTTATTATAATCTTTTTAAGCTTATTAGGTATAAGGTAATGCAAATGTTTCGATTTTTAGTTGAGCTCGGGACAAGATGCATTCTACTATCAACTATTTGTCGAAAAAGACGAACGTCTTTCGTTTCCTTCGGTTCAACAGCTATTCGAACAGAGCTTCCTTTCATCAGACATCAAATTAAAAGAAGTACCATCATGCCTTATCATACAAATGCCACGATTTGGTAAGAACTTCAAAATGTATCCAAGAATACTTCCATCACAAGTACTTGACGTCACGGATATTATTGAAGACTGTAATTATCCTAAATCATAATTCATCATCAAAATATGTTTTAATTTATAATTTTCTACTTAAGCACCTCGTCAATGTTCTGTTTGTGGAAAATTGGCTGAGTACGAGTGTAAAGAATGTTTTGGTATATTGCAATGTGGCGTTGGATTAGAGAGCACCGCCTTTTGCAGAAAATGTCTAGAGACTGTTCATTCCCATGCCAAGAGGTAAGAATTCAAAACAAATTCTAGAACATTAACCACTAATCGAATTGATTTTTTTTCAGAGCTAACCATACCCCCAAGGAGATCTCAGTACCCCATGATTTTAAAATAATGGTTGAACATTTAAATGTCCCACGTTTGTTTATGGAACTCTTTGCCGTTGTCTGCATTGAAACTTCCCATTATGTGGCTTTTGTTAAAGCTGGTTCAGGCCTCGATGCACCTTGGTGTTTCTTTGACTCAATGGCAGATCGAAAAGGTAATTATATATATCTTTCTGGAGTGTTAATAAACTGTATGTATAATCTTTACCAACAGGTGAACAGAATGGATATAATATCCCAGAAATGATATCTGTTCCTGATTTGCCACAATGGCTTTCAGAGGATGGAGCTCGAGCGGTTAATGAGACATCATCCAACGATAAAATGTTACCAGAACATGCCAAACGATTATTTTGTGATGCATACATGTGTATGTATCAAAGTACAGACGTTATGATGTACCGTTAGGTTAGAACTAAGAGTTAAGTACTAATATTATTAAACCTACAATGCAAACACAAACACACATAATAATAATGATTAATAATATACATTTTAGAATACATACATAGTATCCAATTGTGAACACATAGTTGAACTAAGCTGTAGAAAGTAATTTTTAAGGAATAACAACAACAAATAAAATTAAATGCAAAGCATTATTAATTTATTAATAACATACATAAATACAATATTTTGTCGTATTGTTACCTACTTTTAAACAATTATATTTAAGCAAATATACACCTCTAACTTAAGTCGTTGTTTTTAAGTGTGTGCTGGATTGACTTTTGTTTGTTCACACTGAGATGCTTGGGCGAACTTTTTTTAAGTTCATGTTTAACTTCTATTTATAGAAGTAGTATAGTAAACTAGATTGTTTGTTTGTAGTGCCCCGTGGCTTAGTGGTTAGTGTGTCGGACTGCTAAGCGAAAGAACCTGAGTTCAAATCCAGCTCATAGCCACCTTTTTTCTGGGGTACTGCCTCTTGCGAGGAACTGACAAAACCTCCAAGAGTAAAATTTGTCTCGAAAAAGTGCATCTCATGTAGCCGTTCGGACTCGGCGGTAAACTGTAGGTCCCTTCCATTCTTGCAGAGTAACAACACACACACAGGAATGGTTGAGAGTATAAGTCACTAGGCCTTGGCTCCTTAAGGAGCTGTCGCGCCAATAAATTTATTTATTTATTTATTTATTTATTTTAGATTGTTTGTTTTTCATCAGATCCTGAAGAAGACCTCATCATCGACTTCAAGGCCAAATACCCAAGCATCTAAGTCACTGCGAGAAGTGTTGGTCCATCAGGATAGTAAAGCATGAATCTGAAGAAATGAAGTCCTTTAACTACCTTGGGTAAAAAGTATCAGCCTATAATAATATGGACAAAGAAATAAGAAGGTGATGACTAAAATCCAACAGAACTTATTATAGTCCGTCGAGGCTCTTTGAATCCAAAAACCTTATTATAAAAACCAAACTGCTGCTGTACAAGACTGGACATACGGATCGGAGTCTTGGGTGCTTCTAAAAGACACTGATCTTTTATCCGCGTTAAGAGGAAAGGCTTACAGTGAATTGTTGGCCCCGTGTACGAGATACAATAATGAATTGTACGAAATATACCTCTAAGCAGATGTTGTGGAAAAATGAATCTTGGTGGGCTGGGCACCAAGTTGAGCATCAAGTGGAACCAGCTCGGAAAGTCTCTTGCAGTTCTTTTTATGGTGAAAGACAACGTGGCAGCCTTTGTTACGTTGAAAGGATGGCGTAGGCCAGGACGCCCGAAGCCTTGGAGTGCGCAATTGGATGGCGTCGGCTAGCAATCAGGATGTATGGAGGAAACAGTTGAACGAGGCCTAGACCGGATCCCTTTTGTTGCGCTGACGATGATGATAAGTTTGTCAGGATGATTTTAGAAGTTGCCCGAAAACACTGATAAAGAACTTAAATTAAAAAAAAAAAACATTTAATGGCGCGACAGCTCTTTAAGGAGCCAAGGCCTAGTGACTTATACTGTCAATCATTCCTGTGTGTGTTGTGAAGGTGCAATGACCTACAATTTACCGCCGAGTCCGAACGGCTACATGATATGCACTTTTTCGAGACAAGTTTTACGCTTGGAGGATTTGTCATTTCCTCGCAAGAGGCAGTACCCCGGAAAATAAGGTGGCTTTGGCGGGGAACTTATAAACCTAAAAAGTACTATGTCATGCAACTCTTTCATGATTTAAAAAGCAGCATGCCATTCCCACCACTTTCGCAGAAGAAAGGCAGACACAAAAACTTCTGGACAGTGGACATGTAACAATCCAAAAACTTCTTCCGTTCTTTGCTGAAGTATTCTAAGGTCAATACGTGGAGAGGTGGAGCGCACAGCGTAGCACTGCGCAAAGAATATACCCCTGGAACTATTTGTAAAATTAGAGCTTTTTCTGATATACTTGCATGTACTACAAGTGCTACTATTAGTGTGCACGGCCTTTCTGACTGTGTTTCTAGTTTTGGGATTAACATAACCGAAGGGCACTATTTGCTGGAATGTCAATCATAAAACAAATTCAAATGCTTCAACCTATGTAGGCGGTGAGCCAGCTACTACAAAGATACTTCAGAAGAGGGTAAATGATTACCTGCCCCCAGGCTAAAAACAGTATACAGTATACAATCAGCATTCTCCTATTTGTCTTCAAGCAAGCAATCGCCGAAGACCTATGCAAGAAAGGCTGTGTTGGGAAGTTTGTCTGCTGACTTAAGCAGAGATGAAATTCCAGTGCTTTGCAAGTCAAATAATTCACGGAAGTCTAGCGCCATCCAATACTGAAACAACAACACGGCTCAAAACACCGAAAGCAAAACGATCTACTACACCAGGATTAACTGCTGAACTCACTGAGAACTGACAAAGTTGGGTTTCAACTTAAGGATAGCTTCAGGACTACTCTAAGTGTGATTCTCATAGCCCAGATTGAGCCTATGCACGCCATTACTTTTATTTTAGTTATAGTTTTTAGATTGGAAGCTTTTTCTGTCGCATGCCACTAGACCAAATTGTTTATCGTCAGTTTCGGCCTTATTATTGCAGTGCATATGGTCCTTTACAGGCATAGAATTCTATCATTGCCTTTTTGGTTCTTTCTTCGAAGTTGGAATTTTCGTTCAGCTTCCTGTCTAGAATTAAGCCAAAGTATTTGGCTGGTTTTTGCTTGGTGGAATCCATTCTATTTGCGATAGAATAAAAACTGTCAATTTCCTTTTGTTGTTAAGTAAAGTTCACGTATAGTGAAGAGGAATTTGCCTGTTGATGGCAGATTTAAATCATCTGCATACTAATACTTTAAGTTCACTATCTAAAGCTAACAAGAATCTCATAAACCACGAAGACCAAGAAAAATGGGAGAGGACACCATTTTCATTTACTTAGGTGGCTCTAAAGTACTGTGTGTATCGGACAACTTGCTCTGTCCATAGCTAGTTAGTTAAGTCGTTAAGTTCGTTCCACCTAAGACGAGGTGTTTTTTGACTGCGTCGCGTTCATGGATTTGAAAATTATGCGATTATCTTTTTTTATTTTATAATAAGCGCGCACAAGAGACTATTTGTTTCCCTTTTAATGTAAGTACACGGCGCGAACATTAAAAAGAAAGGGAGAGAAAGGGCAAAACGTGGTTTTGAATGCTTGTAAATCAAAATGGCAAGGGAAAATCCCGCTGGATAAACTATTCCAAATTCATGTTGTTCAGCTAAAAAAGAATCCCTATATTTCACAGTTCTTGCATCGACAAAGAAAACCTAAACACTTAGCACCATTTTTGGACGTCTCAAATATATGATCGTTCCAACGAATGTCGTCGTTGACACACATACCGAGTACTGAAAGCTTTTGGGTTTCTTCGATGCAAGTGCCATTCATGGACAATGACATGCAGGGTATGTTTAGCTTTAACGACAGAATACAGCATTGAGTTTTCGAAGCGTTAATCTCCACACGAATCGAAATAACCCATTTAGCAATGCTGTGTATATCGGAGTTCAATGAGCTTAACTTAACGTTTTTTTTCATAACAAATCTTTGAGCCGTTTCCGAGAAAAATAAGCTTTTACTTAACGAGTGTGGAAAAAATTCTGTTTCTTGGATTAATTTACATTCTCAAGTACAGGAGTGGCAACGAAATGGGCTGCGTGCAAGTTTGCCTTAACTGAAGAGTGGAAAATTGGGTTGTCATTGGCGATGAGCGCTGGAACCGAAGATGTTGAGGAATTTTTAATTTTTTTTACTGCCTTTGGGTTGGGACATTGCAAAATTGTTTTCCGTAATTTTTGGTCACATTGTTGCATGAGTTCCTTAATTGTTTGTGCTTTTTCCAATTTTCTTCGGTAGGGTTGTACTTTAGATGGGACTTAAAACGTGTGATATGGGGTTTGTCGACGAGATGCTCCCCCAAAGCACAACAACAGATAGTTCCGAAAAAATCTTTCGCTGCAAGGATGTCCTCCAATGCTTTTAATACAACCCATGTCTAAATGCCACAGAGCAGAAATGGGATGATCAAAACTCTGGAAAAACAGTTGCCTATTTAGGCGGAAATAAATATATATACCGATCTAAGCTTTAAGCTTTAATTCTTAAAACAAAAATTCCAGTTTCAGCGCTCGTGAGTTCCGCTTATGAGGCCTTTAATGCATCTGGCCGGGTCGTCTCTTTAAACGCAATTGTAGGGGATTTATAGGAGACTTTTCCAAACGGTTAAAATATTCAAGACCCGGTTGGTGCATCCAATTCACGGGTAGACTAACGAGCAAACAGCTTTGTTGTTTTTACATATTGTTATCTTCACTTTGGTTCGGTCAAGTACCTACAAATCCAGGATTCCCAAAAAATGTTAAAGAATCCATAAAGAAGCTTCAATTGCTTATTATTTTGTAAACTTGTATATTTGAAAAAGTTCCCAAGATAAAAATAATTTCTTAAAAATAATCAACCCATATAAATTGTATAACAACGTGTATAAAAATAAATGCAATTTTTACAGTCATAGTCATCTAGAGATTTACAAAAGTATTCAAGATTGCTCATCCTCCACCTCCAAGTGTATAATAGGTTTCCCTTTCACAACACTTTCTCCTTGTTTTGCTCCGACTTGCTTAACTACCCCATCTCGTGGTGCTTTCAATATGTGTTCCATTTTCATAGCAATTATAACAGCCACATGATCACCCTTTCTAACCAAATCACCAGGTTTCACTAGTAACTTCTCAAGAACACCAGGCATTGGTGATGCGACGAAATTTCCACTTCCACCATCCGCTGATTCGTTGGAAGTTAAGAATTTTGGTTGTTTTAATTTAAAGGTTAACCTTCCTTCAGGTGAAAAAACGTCTAAATTGCCGTTGTAAAGGAACGAACTGAAGGTGGAAATGACACCGTCAATTTCCAGTTGAATGATGTCGTATCTCTTGCTAGAGTGTACCACTACGACTTCGATTTTTCTCCAGGCACCACCATTCATTCGCATTTTAATGTTATCGAAACTGCTTTTAAGGTCGACCTTGAATGTCTCTCCCTCCATTTCTAAAAAGTACTCCCTAACAAAATCATGATTCATCCGGAAGCGCAGGGTGTCAAGGAAAGGATCGCCTTTGTTCTGGGCTTCTAAATTGGAGTTTTTCTTAACAGCGTTGTCTTCGTTTAGGAATAGGGTCGCTGCTGCTTTAATGGCCAATTCTTCGGTCACATTAATTGGCGGAAATAAGGAATTGAAATGCTCGTCAATGAATCCGGTATGAACGTTTTCAGCTCTGAAGTGTTCATGCGATGCAAGGTCAATTAGAAAGTTAACGTTTGTGTCCAGACCAGCAATATGATACTCTCCCAGTTTTTCAACTAGCAAGTTTAAAGCGTGTGCTCGATCTTCTCCCCAGACAACAAGTTTTGCAATCATGGGATCGTAGTGAACGGATACTTCATCTCCTTGTCTGACTCCAGTTTCGATGCGAACGTTCTTGGCAGGTTTTGGTGAAGATAGGTGCCGCAGGAATCCTGCACCTGGAAGAAATCCATTTCTTGGATTCTCCGCATAGATTCTGGCTTCAAAAGCATGACCTGTTCTTTTAATTTGTTCTTGGGTAAGAGGCAATCGCTCACCGGAAGCAATTCTAATCTGCCATTCAACTAAGTCGGTGTTGGTAATCATTTCGGTGATGGGATGTTCTACCTGTAGGCGGGTGTTCATTTCCATAAAATGAAATGAGTGATCAACTTTGTCTAGAATGAACTCTACAGTTCCAGCACCAACGTATGCAACAGCTTTAGCCGCTCGAACGGCAGCTTCACCAAGATTTTTTCTTAGCTCTTCCGATAAACCAGGCGCTGGTGCCTCTTCAATGATTTTTTGATGTCTCCTCTGAACTGAACAGTCCCGTTCGAATAGGTAAACCGCATCACCATACTGATCGGCGAAGACCTGAACCTCAACATGGCGAGGTGAGCGGACATATCGTTCCAGTAGCACCGAACTATCTCCAAAGGATTTGGCAGATTCCGTTCTGGCTGAATTCAGTGCCTCGAGAAAGGTTTCTTGGCTTTCAGCGATCCTCATGCCTTTGCCACCTCCACCACGGATGGCTTTGATCATCAAAGGGAAACCTATTTTATCTGCTTCTGCGATAAGCTTCTCATCGCTTTGATCTTCACCATGGTAACCGTTTATGATTGGCACTCCTGCAGCAGCCATAATTGACTTAGATGTACTTTTAATTCCCATATCTCGTATTGCTGCTCCTGGTGGACCAATAAAGATTATCCCCTCTTTTTGACATTGTTCAGAGAATTCAAAGTTTTCCGAAAGAAATCCATAGCCAGGATGGATTCCTTGGCATTGAGCCTTTTTGGCAATGTCTAAAATAAGGGAGCTCTTTAGATATGAGTCGGAAGAAGAGGCTGTTCCGACTCGATAAGCTTCATCGGCCATTCGAGTGTGGAGTGAATTCTTGTCTGCATCGGAGTAAACTGCAACAGATCGAATGCCAAGTCGACGTGCTGTTTTCATTACTCGGCAGGCGATTTCTCCACGATTGGCGACTAGAATTTTATTGATTGGCTGGATCTGGACATGTTTATGTGTTGGCCGGGTCGTGATGTGCAATTGTTTAAAGTTTCTAAACGCCTTGAGATGTTTTAGCATTTTTGTTTTTAATAATTTTGTTAATATTTGAACAGATAATTTACAAAAAAAAAAATAAGAATTTCAACAAAAAGATAAACGTGTTGTTTTGAATAACGATAAGTACAAAAAAAAATATTTTAGCTGTTGTCTTGACAGGTGGTTAGACAGCTGGGTAGTTTTACGTTTCTCTTTGACTTATCAAGCGCCATCTTTGTTTTTGTAGTAATAACTGAAACGATGTTAAATAAACGTTAAATTGTTATTCAATTTAAAAGAACATTTGAATAATTTAATTTCTTTACATGCAACTATTATCCTATCATTATAATAATACAAATGCAATCTGGTTTAAATAACATAATACATCTTATCCGACCTTGTGATGTGTTTCGTAAGGAACGAATCAGTGCAGCTGATCTGGGCTTTTGGAAAGTGGAACTTTCGTTGAGCCATCGAACTTCGATATTATCTGACGTCATCAGAAACGTTGCGTTTAAAATGACGGCATTCGAGGTCTTATAGTAATAGTTGTTGTTGTAATACATGTTAAATAACAGCTGATTAACAACTTTTTTTTTATAATTAACGCGCGCACAAGGGACTACTTGTTTCCTTTTTAATGTAACACACTGCGCGGGCATTAGGAAGATAGGGAGGGGAGAGATAGGAGGTGTCGATTAACATTGGTTTTGAATGTTTGCAGATCAAAATGGCAAGGGAAAATCTCGCCGGGTAAACCATTCCAAATTCGTGTCGTTCGGCTAAAAAAAGAATCCCTATATATCACGGTACGTCAGAAATTGGGCTCAAGGGTGAACTGATAAGCATTCCTTGCAAGACGAGTATTACGGGAGAAACTTTTAAGGGAGGAATGCAACAGGTTACTTCGAGTGAACATTTTTTGTAAAAGAAACGATAAAATAAGGAAAGACTTGAAACATTGCGTCGGTGTTCGAGAGGGGCAATTGTTTCAGCGGCAGTTCTATTTCCTATCAATCTTAACGCTCGATTTTGTATTCTATCAAGCAGGTGTAGCGATGTTTGCGAAGCACCTGCCCAGAGGTGGGAGTTATACTCGATTTTAGGGCGTATAAACGCTTTATAGATTGTAGCCAGATCAGATGGGGAAAAATACTTCTTGCATCGATATAGAAAACCTAAGCACTTTGCAGAATTTTTGGCGGTCTCAAATATATGGTCGTTCCAACGGAGGTCGTCGTTGACACACATACCGAGTACTGAGAGCTTTTCGGTTTCTTCGAAGTAATTGCCATTCATGGACAATGGCATTGGGGGTATGTTTAGCTTTAACGACAGAAGACAGCATTGAGTTTTCGAAGCATTAAACTCCACACGATTCCTATTACCCCATTTGACAATGCTGTATAAATCGGAGTTTAATGAGATTGACATACGGCACCATTGCAATTGTACGTCCGAAGGCGAAGGACGTGAATCATCGAACGAATATGAAAAGCTGAGGGTAGACTCGTCAGCAAAACAGTTAAGTGGATTAGAAGTAACAGACAGAAGATCATTTATAAAAATGAGGAAAAGAGTCGGAGACAGAACAGAGCCCTGGGGCACACCAGCATTTATTTTGTTGGAATCAGACAGACCGTCCAATACAACTTATATTGAACGGTCCAGAAGATAGCTTCTAATTCAACGAACAAGAGTATTATCGATCCCAAAAGCACGCATTTTGGATAAGAGAGCTTCATGCCAAACTCTATCAAATGCCTTGGAGATATCAAGAGCAATAATCTTACTTTCACCAAAGCGATGTAAAGATTTGTTCCACTGTTCGGGGAGATATGCCATCAGATCACCAGTGGAACGGTTGCTGCGGAAGCCATACTGACGGTCATGGAGAAGCTTTCGATCTTCGAGATATTCCTTAAGCTGACGGTTAATCAGTGTTTCCATGACCTTAGAAAGAAGGGATGTCAGTGCTATGGGTCGGTAGGAGGAGGGGGAGGATGGGTCACCTTTCTTAGGGACAGGCTGGACAAATGCTGTTTTCCATCTTCTAGGAAAGATTCCAGAAGAGTAGGAGCGATGGAAAAGCTTACGCAGTGCCTTTGCCAGTGTGGAAGAACACCTCTTCAGAAGAATCGGGGATATACCATCAGGGCCAGCGAACAGAACATATGATTTCCAAATCGAAACCTAGCTAACGCTAAATTTCTAGTATACTTTGGTGTTTTAGAGAAAAATTGACCATGCAATCAGCTACTTAATTTACTTACTTACTTATTTAGGAGGCTCTAAGGTTTGAGACGAACCTGGGCGTCAACCAACATGCCTCTCCAGTCAGCTCAGTCTTTGGCTAGCTGCCTCCAGTTTCACACTCCAAGTTGGTTGAAGTCGTCCTCCACTTGAGCGCGCCACCTAAGGCGAGGTCTTCCTTGACTGTGTCTATCCTCTGAGATTGAATCGAAGATCCTGCGAGCCAGAAATTGTTGTCCATCCGCCCTACAAGACATAGCCATCTTAAACGTGATATGTTTTTTTTTTGACCAGGTCAATGTCGCTGTACAGCTCGTATAGTTCTTAGTTGAACCATTTCTTCCAAACCTCGGTGATGCAGATAGGGTCAAAAATATTCCGAAGAATCTTACGCTCGAAACGACTAAGGATATCTCCATCTTCCAGCTCTAGATAGAGTCCATGCCTAGGCGCCATAGAGCAGGACTGTGATGATTACGGTCATACAGTCTCCTTTGTCTTTCGAGAGAGGGCTTTGCTACTCAATTGCTTTCCTAGCTCATAGAAACAGTGATTGGCAAGAGTAATTCTTCGCTCTATTTCTGACGAGATTTTGTTGTCAGATGTTATAGCGGATCCGAGGTAAACAAAGTCCCTAACTCCTCAAAGTTGTACCTGTCTATTGTGATGTTTTGTCCAATCCGCCGGTGTTGTGTATCCAGACTTAAAAAAAATTGTCCAATCCGCCGGTGTTGTGTATCCAGACTTAAAAAAAATTGTCCCACTAAATTGAAAACTTACACTTGCAATTTTTTCAAGTATTAAGTTGAAGAAATCGAACGAGAGCGCATCAACTTGCCGGAATTCTTTTTTGACATCAAAAGCTTCTGTGAGGTCAGTACCAATCTTGACGGAACAGCGAGAGTTCTCCATCGTCATCCTTCACAGTCGGACGACTTTTGTGGGGATGCCAAAACCAGGCATGGTTCTGTATAGCTCGTCTCTTTAAATGCTATCGTACGCGGCCTTAAAATCGATAAAGAGGTGGTGGGTATCGATTTGGAATTCTTGGGTAGTTTCCAGGATCTGCCGTAGCGTGAACATTTGATCGATTGTGGACTTTCCTAGTACAACAGAGAGGATTTTGTAGGCGATATTCAGGAGACTTAGAGAAATAAAAGAAATGTCAAAAATAGAAATGTTGCACTGAGCTGTTCGATGTTAAATCAACACCGGAGCAGCTATGCAGTTTTTTGGCAGTTTAACTTAATGCACTGACATTCCCCAGTGCGCACTGGGCGGGGAACATCGAACAAACCTTGTGTATGGTCGGTACGAGTCGCAGTTCTGTTTTCTTTTTTCTATGCCTATTGGGTTTTATGCGTTCACAAACGCACAGTATATTTTTTAATTTATCAGAAACTTCAGCAACCTCGAACGTAAGCAAATGTATTGAGGCATGCAAGTAAACATACGCAAACCACATGTTCTTTCAATTACCCTAAGGGACCAAAATAAGATTTATATTGTTTATATTGTAACCAAGAAATTAGTCATACAGTTTTGTGTTCTATTCTTGGAAATGTAATTAAATCTAAAAACAAAAGTTCTTTGTCTTTAATGTGTAAAACAGAAGTTCTTTGTTCTTTTTTTAAACTGTTGTTTCATGAAGTATAAATACTGTGAAGTTTTGGCCTGGGGTTCGACAAATAAAACTCAATCAAAATTCCAAAATAATACAACAAATCTCTTTGTTTTATAAAACACAACGCCTTTCAATTTAAATAACACCAAATTTCCACTTATTCACAATTCAAATACGTTTTTATAATTCAACACTTTTTATGTAATCTCAATTCAATCACTTTTTACTTACGCTTCCAGTTGTTAACAATTCAACTTTCGAAAATAAACTGAATTCTCAATGCCATCTTTGTATATGAAACCTATAGTAGTATCATGAGGCAGCTTCTAGTTAAGCGAGGTAGAGCCGCAACGGCGCTGCAATAGCTTTTTCTGTCAACACGATATACATTTGTATGGGTTTTGGAGAGTAGAAAGAAATATAATGATGAAAGAGCAGGTTGTATGGTTTATTTGAAAAAAAGTCTTTAGTTAGAACGAGTACAAGAATAGGCAGAAATAATGAATAATAAGTACAAGTGAAAGGTTCAAAAAGTGAAACTAGACCATATGGTATGGTTGAGTAAGGGAAAGAAAAATGAGTGGATTTCCCTTTGATTTTTCGTAAACAAACCAAGATTGTGCGTCTTCAATAATTTTTTGGATTTTGCAATTTTCAAGAAATTTTGTTATTTATGTATTTTCTGTATTTTTTGTACCAAAATCAACTACCAATGTTGCCATATTCGGATTCGACTGTTTAAAGTTTTAATATAAATATTGTTCAATCTCGAACGTTAGTTAAATATAAAACTGGTGCCAGTTGGTACTATGTTGTTGGTACAATAGTATTTTGGTACTAGATTTTTAGTGCACTAAGCACTAGAATTTAGTACTATCGTAGTTTTGGTACAATATTTAGTACTAGATTTAGTAGTTATTAGTATATTAAGTACTATATTTAGTAGTTAGTAGTAGATTTAGTAGTATATTTAGTAGTTAGTAGTAGATTTAGTACTAGATTTTGACGGCATAAGTGGAGATACTCTAACATAGGTACAAATATCTGCACACAATGTGTTTTATTTGTAAAATAAGTAACTAGGTAGGTACTTCAACTAATTAATTTGTTTGTAGATTTAAAAAAAAAATGATATAATAATCAAACATGGTAACCATTCAAAACTGTACACAAAAAAACCAAACCAAATATCAAATTTCAACAAAAATCGTTAAAACGGTAAATTTCATCCTGTTGCCGTATCTATAAAAAACCCTACCAAAAACAGTGTATTTCCATAGCAGAAATGAAAACTTCTCACATACCTGTCTAAATTTCTATCTTTCAATCTCTCATTATGGCTTATTCTAAAGAAAATGGTAATGAAATAACATGAAAAAGTGTTCATGGTTTGTTTCCTTCTGACTGCTATTACTTTATATACATCTTTGTCGTTCTGTCTTTTTCTAACATTGCATATGTGTTGAATACATTTCCCCGACTAAAAGTCTAAGTTGCAGTCTCCACTCAGAGAAAAACTTTAGGGAGATGTAGACGCACTAGATGGCGCTAGTTTTCGAACACTGATGGTAGTACTATAGGTTTCATATACAAGGATGCCATCTACTCTTGAATTAGTCTCGAATTAGTACTTCAAGTTCGATTTAGTACTCAGTGAAAACATATTGCAATTATGTAGCATACTTTTAGGCAGCATACATTTCTTTCCCGCGAGCTAAGCTAAGTACCTATTATATAAACCTCAAACAAACAAAATATCTTTGTTACTATAATTATCTACAATCACTTTACAAAGAATTTTTGAATGTATTTCTACGCATTGTTCATTCGATAGGTACCTACACATACATATGATATTTTATGTAAGTACCTATCTGAATGGAAAGCAAAATTCAAAACAAAAATCCATTTTTGCAAGGACGTGTGTATAAATACAGCAAAAAAGTAAGTTTGTGTTTAAACTTCAAGAATGTACATACTGTGAAGTTTTGGCCTGGAGTTCGAAAAATAAAACTCAATCAAAATTCCAAAATAATACAACAAATCTCTTTATTTTATAAAACACAACGTCTTTCAGTTTAAAAAAACACCAAACACGTTTTTATAATTCAACACTTTTTATTTAATCTCAATTCAATCACTTTTTACTAACGCTTCCAGTTGTTAACAATTCCACTTTCAAAAATAAACTGAACTTTCAATGCAATCTACTCTTGTATTTATACAATTTTACAAGCTTCTGGAAGCTTCTGTCTGGTTCTGGCACAATCTAAGCTTTCGGTACTAATTCGAGTCTCGATACTCAGTTAAAACATATTGCAAATATGTAGCATACTTTTAGGGGCATGGCTGTTGTACACAAATAAATGTTGGTTTTTGTACACAATGAATCCAACAGATGTCGTTAGTTTACAAAATGTATCCTCCGAATATCTAAACTTGTTGCCACATCACAATACATATGTGTACCTACATTTTTTGAAGACCTTAATAATAAACAAAAATTAAAAATCAAAAGTCAATGATGTGTGTATGTATATTTACAAATATGACAAATATGTATATACAAAGGTAAGTAGTACCAGTGCTCGTAAAAAACTTGAAATTCCTAAGGAATTCGAATCAAAAGTCTGTTCAATGACGTGCGTATGTAAGAACCAGTTCTCGTCCATATAAAAAAAAATGTAAACAATGAAAATGTTGGATAGTGTATAAATTCCAACAAAAAAATATTCGCCGCAACTAAGCCACACCCGTTTTCCAATTATTTTATGTTCGCCTTTTTTTTTCCTGCACATGCGCAATAAACTAAGCACAAAGCATAACACCAAAAATTATGCTCTTTATTCATCTCCCACAGCCTACCGAGTTAGAAAACACACATGTCGCTTGGAACGCTACCGTACACCGGTCGCCACGATAGTACTATAGCAGTTTATATACAATGTTGGGTCTTAAAGAAAGGATCAACGACATTCACCAGAGAACAAGAAACAACATAAAAATTGAAAGTGATCGCATGAAGACCAGATACGATGCGAGAGCAACAGCACCTGAATGTAACGAGGGAGATCTGGTGTGGTTTTACAACCCACATCGCAGAAAGAGAAAATCGCCTAAGCTTCATCTGGACTGGGAAGGTCTCTACCAAGTAGTTACGGGCATTAATGATGTCGTTTTTCGAATCTAACGAGGACCAAGAGCAAAAATGAAAATTGTCTATGTAGATCGCCTGCATCGTTAACACGGAAACAATGAAGATGTGCTTGTTCGGAACGAACAAAACTAAGAGGGGGACAATGTGATGTGGCAACAAAATTATTAGATATTCGGAGGATACATTTTGTTTGTAAATTAACGACATCTGTGAGATTCATTGTGTATAACTACCAACATTTATTGTGTACAACAACCATGCCCCTAAAAGTATGCTATATATTTGCAATATGTTTTGACTGAGTACTAAATCGAACTTGAAGTACTAATTCGAGACACGAATTATTATCGAAAGTTTAGATTGTGCCAGAAACAGACGGAAGCTTCCAGACGTTTGTAAATTTGTATAAATACAAGATTGGATGGCATTGAGAGTCAGTTTATTTTCGAAAATGAAATAGTTAACAACAGGAAGCGTTAGTAAAAATTGATTGAATTGAAAAAACGTATTTGAATTGTGAATAAGTGGAATAAGTTAAATTCACCGTTATTTAAACTGAAATGACGTTGTGTTTCATAAAATAAAGAGATTTGTTGTATTATTTTAGAATTTTGATTGAGTTTTATTTGTCGAACCCTAGGCCAAAATATCACAATATCAAAACAAATTGATATTTTCGGTCGGTTACTGCAACCGTTGCTTCGTGTTTATCATTGTTTACTTTATTTACTCGTCCAGTTCGTCGGAAACAAGCGTATAAGAAGGTTCGTGCGGAGTGAACAAAATAACTAAAAGAAAATGGCAACTTCAAACAATGAAAATTATATTAATTTTAATAATAATACAAACATTTTAAAGAGTTATGGGACGTCTTCTTCAATACAACTTCAACTTTAACTTCTTCTTTACTCTATCCTAACTACACACAGAATTGTAATTGCGATAGCGGTTGCCTCGTGTGTAGTGAACAAACGAAACACCATGCTGCAACAGTTGCCTCGTGTGTATCTAGCATAAAAAATATGTTTTTTCTGAAAAAAATATGTATACACCTAAATACTAAAACGGTTGTTTTATATTTAACTAGTCTTTATTTACAGCAATCCAAACTAATGACAGTAGGTATATATTAAATATGCCCTAACATATAAATTACATTACATTTCTTAAGTTAGATAATTTACATATTATGTGAATTATAGTATTAGTTTGAAAAATCGATGTATGTATTTTTATTATATATTATATTTATATAGACTTTACTAATTAATTAATTCAATTGTTGATATTAATTTATTTCTTGGTATATTTAACTTACGGAGAACTTAATACAAATAAATTAAAACATTTAATTACAATAAATTAAATTACAATAATTTTGTAACATCATATTCATATTTAATATATAATTGATTTTCGTTTCTTTTTATTTCACATTTTTCACTTTTTTAATTAATTATTAAAAACGTTGTTTTAAAAATACATATAAATGTATAAATGCTTTTAATGTTTTTTATGCTGTTTTATAATAATAAGCATTTTATAATTAATTGCTTGTTGTTGTTTTAAGAGAACATACATAAAGTTATTTAAATAAATTAAGCTTAATTTAACTTACAATATTTTGATTATAAACAGCCTCTTTTAATGGGATTTATTCAAAGAATATAAAACATAAGTGCTGTTTTTATCAACAAATCGAGAAACTTAAATTTAGTACTAAGCAGTAGCGATACGAATTGTCTTAGAACTTTTTCATTTTGTTGCTTAATAAAAAAAAATATAAAATAAAGGTAAGATTAGACATATCTTAAATAATATTTTAAATTTTGTACTTTATAACATTTTATTTAAATTAACATATTCTAACATTCACATGCTGGCTTAAGGCCTACAACTTATCTTAATAACTTTATTAATTGTTATGAATTAGACACATAAAACACATATTTTTTTATTTATATACATTTGACTAAATAAATGGTGGCTGACTTTGTAAACAGTCAATTTAAAATTGAAAATAAAATTCTTTCAATTAAATAATGTCGTAAAAAGAGGATGTGTTGTATTAAAATAAAAAAAATTATATACATAAGTGTTTCATTACAAATAATTATTTTAAAAATTTAAAATCGGAATTGTTTTTTTTAGAAAACAGGGATTTTAAACAACTAATTTTAAATAATTAAAGAAAACAAATCAATCGTGCAAATTTAAACGAATAGGCTTTATATTCGTGGCTTAGTGGTTAGTGCGTCGGACTGCTAAGCGAAGGTTCGGGGTTCGACTCCCCGTCAGATCCACCTTTTGCGAGGAACTGACAAAACCTCTAAGAGTAAAATTTGTCTCGAAAAAGTGCATCTCATATAGCCCATGATACACAGAAATACAAGATATGCTCACTTTGGCTGATTTTGCATGTGACGTCACATTCTTCTGATTTTTGTTTTTAGAGAGTGTAAATAAATGTATTAATTTGCCGATTTTGTTTTTTTTTATGTTTATTGTTCTTATAATCATAAAAAAAACGTTTAAACCTTCAATTTAAAAAAATATAATATTCCATTAATAAATAAAATAATAATAAAAGAAGAATGTGACGTCATAAAATATCAAGATGGCGATTTGTATGCCTTTACGAGCATACCTTGTATTTCTGTGTATCATGATGTAGCCGTTCGAATTCGACGGTAAATTGTAGGTCCCTTCCATTCTTGCAGATTCACACCCACACACACACAGAATGGTCGCGCCAGTAAATTTATTTATTTATCGGATTTTAAAAATCCAATTTGAATTGAATCGGACAACGTGCTTTCGAGAACGAAAGAAAATAAACTGTTTTTGAAGCTGCTTTATTAAATTAGTTTTTTGGAATTAGTTTAAATCAAAACAGAAGCTTTATTTTCAGAACAGAACATAAATTATTAAACCAAAAATATAAATTCATGGTTTAACTTGAGCTATAAACAGTCAATCAATGTTAACATAAGTTTCCGGTGATATAAAGCCAACCCATTTGAGGGAACCGGATAATTACAATTTTAAGAACATAATCTTTCGCAACGATAATATAAATAGAATTATTTTCGATGGCAAAATCTGTATTTTATCAAGTTTTCATTGGGAGAAGTTCGTTGAATTTTTTTTTTAAATATTTATTTGACAGATTAAAAATGTCTAACAATAAATCGTTCCAAAATGAAATGGTAACAATCCCAACAAAGCCTAACAATGACACTTTAACCAACATTTTTGGCACAACAACGATAGTCAACGATAGTTAACAAAAGAACGCCCTTTAGATGTTTTGTCTGATCAACGCTCTGCTCAGCTTTACTCTAGTCTTCATTCAACAAAGTGATAACATTGTATATGTATATGTACACTGCATATAGTACTATCATTCCGAATCAAGTCGCAATGAGGCGCGCCAAAATCGCCAATTGGTTTGGATATAGAATAAGAAAACAACAAAAGTGTATTAAATATTGGTAAATGTTCTTGTCTCCACTATTTAGAGTTAGTTCCGAATCAACCAAGAAGATGGCCAGACGAAAAATGAAACGGATTTTAAATAAAACGGTTTTTACTTCACAACTTTTTTAAAAATTAAAAAAAAAATATTCAAGAATGCAAAATAAAACACAAAAATTACTTACATTTAAAAACAAAATTAAAAAAAATCCATCTACCCGTTTTCAAAAAAATAATTTTTGAAAAAAAAAATCTAAAAAAATTATTAAAAATAAAAAAAAAGTTTTCGGTAATATTTTAATATAAAATTACTTGGGCTACCAACATCTTCCTGAATATCAATTTTGATTGAAATCGGATCAGCAGTTTCCGAGAAAGTCGAAGAAAATAAAAACGGTCCTATGGGAGGTACCGTTTTTAGCCCACCATCTTGTTTTTTCACCAAAACATAACCTTTACCTACAATAGTCTACTGATTTTCTTTCATAAAAATTCTTGGAGCCGTTTCCAAGAAAAATAAGCTTTTACTTACTTGATTATATGAGAGGTACCGTTAATATTTGAGCTAACAAAAAAAATTTAAAAAGTCCTCTGAAGAATGTCAAAATAACATTATGTTCCAAATTTGAAGACGATTGGCCAAACATACATCCGTACAGACGGACAGACAAGTAGACATACAGAATTTTGCCAGTAACGCAAATATGTGTCTCTATCAACGTAATGTCATGTCTGATTGTTAGATTTTTTACTTGCGATTTATAGGGACTATAAGGCAAGTTATGCATTCGTAAAAAAAATTCTAAGAATCAAACATGACATTACGATAATAGGGAAGTCGAAAAAAGTGGGTCAGAAAATTCTGTCCGTCTGTCTGTCTGTCTGTCTGTCTGTCCGTATCGATTCCTACAGCCTAAAAGGTTTGACCGATTTGATTCAAACTTGGTATAGTATATTTAGAGTACTCTACCCGATTGTTTTTCGAATTGGCATTCTAGCTGCAAAACTAACGGTACCTGCCACATAACTTTTAACGAAAAACTTATTTTTCTCGAAAATGACTTTATATTCCCTATAAATCGCAAGTAAAAAATTTGGTACGTTAAATGCGTACACTAACTTTAAGATTTCAGTCAACTAACTCTTAGTCAGTTGAAAGTTTGTTTCCCTTTTTGCGGCCAGACTTTCGTTTAACCGTATCAATGACTAAAAGTAAGTTGATTCTAAGGTTAGTGTATGCATTGAATATCGCCATCTGCACCTATGTATAACGCACATGACTTTCAATAATTTTATCTACTATTAATTGCCATGGCTATCGAGTTCGCCAATATCATATGTGTTTGGGCCATAAATGTGTTATAATTGCCATCTCCATGTAATTCCTGAATAAAAAACATTTTATTATACATACCTTCTATTAAAATCCCAAAAATTTTACCAACTTTTTGCCTGAATGCATAGTACAATAAACTTGCAGAAGGTGGCGCTTTTCTTACCGTCATTTTTATTCAAATGAGCAGAGCATTGAAGTGGTAAGTTGGTTTTAGATGCGACAGAAAGAAACAGATCTGCAGCCAAGCGCCGGGTATTAACTAGTATTTTATAAAACTCACTAGATAGCTCAATTCACTTAAAAAAATCATTTTACTATCAGTAGGTATATCTGTAAAAAAAAAACTTCAAGCAATATCAAATTAATAGTTTGATTTGAAAAAAAAACACATCAAAAATAAAAGAAATAATGAAGAGAATATTGAAGTTCTTCATTGGTACCGGTTAGGATGATATCCCAAAGATTTTGAAAAAAAAAAATTCGGATGTGGCCAATTATTGCATCTCCCTTCATTTACGAAGACATTTTGATAAAATTAGTGACGTTTACATTTACTTCCTGGAATCAACCGGAAACAAAACCACCACGCCACGAAGGTAAGCCATATTGTTTTATGCAAGAGCGTTAGCTTTTTTGAATATGTGTATATACATATGTATGTTTGTATGTATGTATTTTTTTCATTTTCAAATCGGGAATAAGGAATTTTTGCAACGTTAAATCGTCTTTCTTAAATCTGAAACATTTTTCTTAAGTTTTGTGTATTTAAGGTTATTATTAGGATAAGAAATTAAAAATGCCAAACAGCTACAACACTTTGCTGCATCAGAATACATATGTGCATATATATTTGTATTTCTTTTTCATGCATACCCACATACATATGTACAGATGTATGTGTTATACATAATACATTGAGAAGACTTACAACTTATTAATATCATTTTGATTCTCTGTGAATCTAAAAATAATAAATAACACCAGAGTATGTCTTGAGAGGCAGCAAATCATTTCAATTACATCTCTGGCAATTGGTTTTGTGTATATTAAAGTAAAATTGTTTTCATGTATTTTTTTTTTATCTAATTATCGCCTGGCAAAAGAGAAATAATGTCATTGGCGCCCCACAAATTACCTCCCGCCAGGATTTTTATACACACAGCTCGTGTGTCCCTTTCTGTCATGAAACCCTCAATGACGCGCCATGCCGGCCGGCCGGGTTTTGCTGAGTGGTAGATACAAGAATTAATAAAGTGCACAGCTAAATATCCTGATCTGGCTTTAATGGAACAAACAAGCATCCATAAACTCGGGCTTAGGAAGTCCTTTACATCGTCCGCTGTAGTCTTTTGGTGAGAAGGATGTGAAACATAATCTGACTTTACACATAGTATTGCTGTTGATTACTAAACATATCAGCAATGTATTTCCTTAAGAGGGTTTCATTTAGTAGTTCTCACTTCTCACCATGAAAATGATTGGTAAGCTGGGGGAGGACAATGGAAAAGGACGCAGAAAAAAAGTGAAGCAATTGTCTAAAATAGTTTTAAAATATGAGGGACTGTTCAGGAAACGAAATAAAATGTATTGTAGGAACAAATTCAAATAAATTTCGAAATAGAAATTTTAATTAACGATTTTGTAACGGTTAAGCTAAATTATATTGATGTGTATTGGCCCTTGAATCAAGCTTTTATTTTCATAAACAAGCTCGAAGCTCAAAGGGGTTTGTTTTTAGGCCAAAGTGCTTTGTTGAACGTCATGGTTCTCGATTTCAACTTCCAGCTAATTAAGATAGTGGAGAATAAAGGTTTTAAAAAGTATTCCAAAACTTAGAAACTTAATACTGTTTACAAAATACTAACGAGGAAAAAACGATACCTAAAAATTTTGCTGGCTGAGGAGTTCAGAACTATATCAGTTCCACCTTAGCTATCCAAAATTTGTGAACGAATTTTGCATAAGCAAATTAATGAGTATCTCATACGTAATAACTTCTCGGTTTCTGTTCAATCTGGATTTCGAGCTGTAGTTAAACCACCGCACTTCTGAATGTAGTAGAGTATATAAGAGCAAAATTAGACGAAGACAATGTTACTTTTCTAATACTTCATGATTTTTCAAAAGCATTTGATAAGGTTGATGACTCAACTCTAATTGATAAGTTACGTCGATACTTCAACATGTCCTTTGCGGCTGTAATTCGGCGGTATCCCTAGAGAATATTTTTTCAGAATTTCTTTCAGTGATACAGGGTGTTCCAGAGGGATCGATTTTGGTTCCCCTATTATTCTCAATGTATATAAATGATATCCAAAACTTAATTTTGAATTCATCGAAGCATTTGTATGCTGACGATATTCAATTAATTATATATTCAATTTAGTATATACAAGTTGTAATCTTGTTCTTATTGAAGACTGTACTTATGATTAGAACGAAGACTTAAAAAGGATATCTAAAGTGGTCGTTAAGAAATAGTCTATTGCTCAATCCAAAAAAATGTAAGTGCGTGGTTAATGCTAGAGTTTTCTTGTTTTCCAGCAATAAAGCTCCATTTTTCCCCGATTGATTTTGTTGACAGTTCGAAAAAATTGGGTTAAGTATTCAACAGGATACAGGATATTAACTTGGAATAATAACATTAATAACATTGTGGACAAAGCATATGCAGTTTTTAGAACTTCATGGACGGCTGAAAAATTTACAATAAAGCTCCATTTTTCCCCGATTGATTTTGTTGACAGTTCGAAAAAATTGGGTTAAGTATTCAACAGGATACAGGATATTAACTTGGAATAATAACATTAATAACATTGTGGACAAAGCATATGCAGTTTTTAGAACTTCATGGACGGCTGAAAAATTTACACCAAAACCAAGACTAATAGCGAGTTTCATTCAAATTTTAAAGATTTGATCTCAAAATTCAGATTTGGTCTTTTCAATGAAACTTGTGTCACGATTGGTGATTATATGACGAGCACACACAGTATTTTGACGAACGCAAGAATGTCTATGCACAGTTGTTGATTCACTCAAAATCCCATTTTGGTATTTTCTGACTTCACAAACATTTTTTATTACTCTTTTGTTTCTTTTACGAATATTTGTTAATTTTATTGCTAAATATAGGCTGGCAAAAATTTACAACAAACAACAAATAACAAAACATTTTCCATTTGACGTTTGGCCGAAGACTATTTACATGTATATGTGCATTCAGATCAAATCTGCCACCCCATCAGAGATCAAATCTTTTGTGTTGAGATTTGATCTAGATTTGCTCTTTTTCTTGCAATGAAACTCTCAAAACTGAAAAAGATCAAATTTTTTGACAGAAAGAGCAAATCTTTTCTTCAATGAAACTCGCTATAAGTCTTGTCAAATCTTTAGTTATTCCAGTGCTCATTTGTATGGTTTTGAAATATATAGCAACTGTGATACTAATTCTAAACGGAAGCTACAAGTAGCATTCAACAATACTCTTCGCTACATTTATAACTTGAAGAAATGTCTATTTCAATTATATAAAATTTCGTACACTGTTTTTATTGTTTACAATCATTAAAATCCGGTTATTGGCATTCAACAGTTCTGCTTGTTTGATTTTATCACAATTTACCTGCCTCACATATGAAAGATAGTTCTTACTTGCGATTAATAGGTACCTACTCTAATGCAAGTTATGCATTCGTTCAGAATAAATTTTTTGAGATAAATATAAAAAATGACATTACAACGACAGGGAAACATACATATTTGAGTTACTGGCAAAATTCTGTCTGTCTGTCGGCTGTCTTTTATGTATTTTGGACTATAACCTAAACGGTTGGGGCCAATCATCTTCGAATTTAGTACATAGGGTTAATTTGACATTCTACAGAGGAGCTTACAAAAAATTTGCTCAAATATTAACGGTACCTGTCATATAACCGTTAAGTACATTTTTTTTCTCGAAAACGGCTTCAAGAATTTTTATGAAAAAAAATCAGTGTACTTTTGTAGGTATGTTTTATGTTTTGGTGAAAAAAAATTTAGTTTATTGGCTAAAAACGTTTTTTTTTTCTTCGACTTTCTCGAGAACTGGTTAACCTATTACAATCAAATTTGATATTCGGAAAGATGTAGGTAGCCAAAGCAATTTTACATACAAATATTTTCGAATAACTTTTTTTGTATTTGAAATAATTTTTTATGGTGATTATTTATTATTTAAAATTTTCTTTATTTTTCCATTTATATTCCATATAAACAACTAGATCGGCAGCAAAGTGCCGGGTACCTGCTAGTTAATTATAAATAGAAAACAAATTACTCAATATTTTGGTTTGCAGAATTAATCTGTTAAGCCACATCTTTGCAAAAATAAAATTTTATAGAAATCATTATATAAATGATACCGTTAATACACTTTTCCCAGAGCGTGTAGTATTACAATGTGAATGTACCCACTCTGTGGCACTACAATGAGCTGAATTTTTAAAAGCCATGTTCAAATGAATAATGAACACATCTACTACAAATGAGCTCAAGATAAGATCGCATTCAAATCGCATTGTGTGTGTGCTCCATCATCAATCATCGTACCAATACCGGCATGGTTCAAGTCGGTACGATGATTGTATCTTGTATTCCCTGCTTTAGACTAAGAGCTACACCCGCTCGACAGAAATGAGATCAAAGTAACCATTGCCACACAAAAAACGAACAAAAAGCAGCTGTTGCCGATGGGCTACAAATTAAACTTTTTAGACACCCTGAAGATGACCTGGTCAGGTGCATACATCAACTCATCTGCAAAACATGGAAGAAAGTTTGCTCGATGATTGGAAATTGGAATCTCAGTGTCAGTATCATCTGACCGATCCACAAAAAAAAAGAGATAGCGACTACTCTTTTAAACACAACCTATAAGCAGCGTTTTATGTGAACGTCGTAAGACTTTTGTTAACGGAATAATAGGTTTTCTTCTTCATTTAAGCCGTTTTAGACCTGAACAAATTACAATCGACCAAATCTTCACATTACGCCAGATCACGGAAAAAAACCAAGAACATAACATCGAGGCCCACCAACTGCTATTTGATTTTAAGGCAGCCAGAACAAGAACAGTGTCAACAAGGATGAACTGTACTGGGCCATATTTAGCTTTGGATTTTCTTTTAAACTAACACATCATGAGTCATGACGTTGGGGAATGCTCGCTACTCCTTCAAAATTGGTAGGGATCTAATGAGACCTTCGACATTACCCGAGTGTTAGGACAAGGTGACGCAATGTTTTTGCAGCTGTTTTAACATTGTGCTTGAAAAGGTAGTACGGAACACGCCAGTAAATCAGGTAGGTACTATCCATAGAGTAAATATATTATAAATAGGGAAATCTACTGCCTTCTTTTGACAATGCCTACAAGCTGGTCAAATAAGTATTAGTGTCGAACTCTCAAATAATTGACGAGCTCAGAGTATGTAGTAGTGCTGAACTGTCAAATAATTGACCTCTTCTTTTAAGTGTACACCACTTTTCACCACGAAATTAGGCGTGTTGGAAGATACTTTACTATAAAAAGTGCCATCCTGCATTTTGACGTCATCAGTGACCCAAACTGACTAAATTAAATAGCATTTTTGGAAAGAATCCGAAGTGTTAGTAGACTTAAAATGTATGTATATTAAATCAAGCAGATAAAACATTGGACCAAACCTGCATCAATTATATAACAATATATTTACTCTTTGGTACTATCTATACCCACATATAAATAAAAATGAAGTTTGTTTTTTTTATATCAAAATAATAGCTTTTTACAAGATGCATATAAAAGTATACCTATATACAATACTTATAACAAAAACAAAACAATTTAAAATGTCTCTCTGTCTGTCTTTCTGGTTATTTGTTCTGGCTAATCTCGAGACCGGCTGCACCGATTTTGACGGGACTATTAATGGCAGATTGTTGATGTTCTAGAGAGTACCTTAGGCCATTTAAATTACCCCTAGGTGGTGCTGGAGTTTTTTTTTTATTTCTTATTTATGCCCGAAATTTTAAGTGAGATTTTTTTTCATCGTAAGAACGTTTTTTTAAGTAAACAACTTTTTTTATAACAACAACAACAATTTTTATAAGTTACCAAAGAAACGTATTAAAGAATGTTATCTTAATGACGAAAATTACCTACATTTAAAACCAAAATTTAAGAAAAAAAATCCACTTATCCGTTTTCAAAATAATGATTTTTCGAACAGAAAACAGATATACAGACGGACAGAATTTAGCTAGTTACTCAAATTGTTATCTCAATTTTTAATCTGCACGAATGCATATCTTGCGTTATAATCTCAAGTAAAAAGATAGTAAGAAACACATTCTTGTGAATACTTAGGTCTGTAAAATAAAAAAAAAATAATAATTATTAGAACTCTGTATATGTATGTACATTGTGATTTAAATAACGTTTAAAAAATTCTCCAGTTTTTGTCCACAAAAAGAGCCACCTATACGTATTTATTCTAAGTGTACCATTAAATCACAAAGTTTTTTTTTGTTTTAATTTTCTTAAGACTAAAAATTGTCTTTGTTTATTCAACATTCTTTTAAAAACGACATCCACTTAGCTTTTTTAATCAACTACTAGCTACCACTTATTCACTCTCGATGCCAATGAAAAGGTTTGTTACTTGTCCTTAATAATAATAACAGTAATGATTATATTCTTAGGGCTTACACTAGAATACCTATACCTCCTTGCTCCTTGCTTTGCGTTCTCTGCTGCCCAAACTATATTGTGGGTGTGTTCTGTTAGGAAGCACTCTTCCCAATTTGTTGACCCTCGGGTTGTAGCTTCCCACGGACTTATATAAACTCCCGGAACGGTTGACCATAATTGCCATTTGTCTCATTGAATACCGCTGCTGTACTATCAGCCATGATGTTGATGTTGTTGATGACAGTCATTGGCTGTTGTTGCTGTTGCTGTTGCTGCTGTTGAAGATGGTTCTGCATAATGCTAGGATTGTCTGCCAGGATGCTGCAGTCGAAATGTTCAGCAGTTAGATCGCCCCCTTCGCTGCAGGTGGGAATCTCTTCACCGCGCATTAAAAGGATTACATCGGTAAGAGCGGTTATATAGTTTTTAGCCAAAGTAAGTGTTTCAATCTTGGAGAGACGTCGTTCCTTTTTCACGTGGGGAATGACTTCGCGCAAGGACTACAAAAAGCAGGCATTGTCATAAAAAAAAAAACTAACAATCAATTCATTAACTTTTTTCTTACCTGAAATGCATCATTCAAACTGTGCATCCTCATTCGTTCCCGTTCATTTGACTCGAGGCGCCTCAAGTTTCTCTCCTTGGCATTGAGTGCCCCCTTCCTTCTTCGATTTTGGGCTGAATTCGAATTGCGACCCCTACTCGATGGCCTGACACTGCCCCCATTGCTGCTGCCACCACCACCGCTAGTGTCATCGCTCTGGCAGCTGGAATCGGTCATTTCTGGATCATAATTGCTGCTGCTTATGATGGGGTTAATGCTATTCGGGTTGTTGTTGATTTGAGAAGTTCGTCGACTTGCACGTCGGACAGGTCGAGAGATTCTCTCTTGTTCCAACGGTGTTGTACCTTCGGAAAAATCCAATGTTTGTATAGTGAAATCCTGTACTGCTAGAAGTTCACTAATTCGTTTCGTGTCCATTGTGGCGAAATTTTGTTGATATTGTATATGCAAAGTGATTCTTTCGGAAGTGAAAATGCGGTGTTTATTTCGGTCGAGTTATTTATCTCTCTCCGTGGTTTTTTGGGGTTTACTCATCCATTTTTAATCTGAAACGAAAAACTTGAATTAAAGAAAAGTATTGGAATGAAGTCGCCGGTAGAAGATAGTATATAACAAAAACTGAACATTATACTAAACTTTGTGCTTTTCGAATAAATTTGATAAATCTCTAGTTCTTTAAAACCTATGGACTTAGATTCTCATAGTTTGTTCGATGAAATGTTTTATACATTTTAAAGTGTTCACGAGTTTTGAAGGACCAGTTATTTCAAGGAATAGACTTTTAAGTGGGGTGCATCGTCTAGTTTCTAGCTTTTTTTCCTGAATAATAAACATCTGCTGTTTTTTTTTAAGTCAATTGGGGAAACACTGATGAGATCCAAGTTGTGGATGATTCTATAATTCCCTTGCGGGGGAAAATAAAGTGCCACTTGTATTATCTGTGAAAGTTAAACAAACACGTCGTAAAAAATTACAAACTTTGTGACCTAGTAGTTATCCAAACATCAGCTCTGTTTGCGCAAAAAACAATTATCTCAATCAAAGAGGTTTACCAACGGAACGACAAAGGTAGAACTATGGCGAAAAAAATATCTCGAAAACCACCGTTCCACTGGTGATCTAATGGCACATCTCACCGAACAGTGAAACAAATCCTTACATTGCTTTGGTGAAAGAAAGATTATTGATTTAGATATTTCCAAGGCACTTGATAGAGTTTGGCATAAAGCTCTTTTATCGAAAATGCGTGCTTTTGGGATCGATAATACTCTTGTTCGTTGGATTAGAAGCTATCTTCTAAAAAACTCAATGCTGTCTTCTGCCGTTAAAGCTAAACATACTCCCAATGCCATTGTCCATGAATGGCACTTACATCGAGACATTGAGATCACTAAAAATGCTGCTAAGTGCTTAGGTTTTCTGTATCGGTGTAAGAAGCATTTTTCCACATCTGATCTGGTTACAATTTATAAAGCGTTTATACGCCCTAAACTCGGGTATAACTCCCACCTCTGGGCAGGTGCTTCATAAACATCGCTTCACCTGCTTGATATAATATAAAAAGAGCGTTAAAATTAATAGGAAAAACTGCCGCTGAAGCAATTGCCCCTCTCGAACAGCGACGCAATGTTCATGTCTTTCCTTATTTTATCGTTTTTTTTTTACAAAAAATGTTCACTCGAAGTAGCCAGTTGCATTCCTCCCTTTATAAGTTTCTCCCGCAATACCCGTCTCGTAGGGAATTCTCATCAGTTCACCCTTGAGCCCAATTTCAGACGTACCGTGAAATAAAGGGATTCTTTTTTTAGCCGAACAACACGAATTTGGAATATTTTCCTTGGCGAGATTTTCCTTTGCCATTTTGATCTGCAAGCATATTTCGAAAATTCTGCGACCGGTTTTGATAAAATTTAGTTTTTTATTTTTAGTTTGAAAAAAAACTTTTTAAGAAATTTTGGTATGCAGTTTCTTAGAATTTATTACTATACATGTGATTATAAAATTTTAAATAATTGTTCTGATTAGTTTTCAAAATATTGATTTTGAAAAAAAAAAATTCAAAAAATAATTTTAATTAGAAAAAAAAGTTATTCAACATTTTGGTATGCAGAATTAATTTGGCCACATTGATCCTCTCAAATATAAAATTTGACAGAAATCCAAAGAGCCGTTACCGAGAGAACAAAAAAAACATTATATGAAAGGTACCGTTAACAGACTTTTCCCGTATATGTGGTTCTAATTAAATGATAGCCAGTACCAAAAAAAAAAAAAAATTCTCAAAAATTTTTATCAAAATCGTAAGAGCCGTTTTCGAGAAAAATAAGCTTTTCCTAAACGGTCAGATGGCAGGTACCGTTATTTGTAGGCCTAAAAATAAAATTTCAATTTCCCCTCTGGGGAATGCTAAAAGAATCACCAGCATCAAATTTGAAGATAATCGCTTAAGCCGTTTAGGCTGCAGCTCGGTATACACCCGGACAGCCAGACAGACAGACGGACATTTTCTGCCAATGACTTTTTTAGGTTTCTCTATGATCGTAATGTCATGTTTAATCTCAATTTTTTTTAAATGCACAAATCCTAAAAATGCCGTATAGTCCCTATAATAGCAAGTAAAAAAATGACAAAATTAAAATATTAGAAAAACGTTTGACTATATTTTTGATAAAATTAGATGAATTTAGATTTATTTCAAAAGAAAAAGTAAGTTATACGTTTTATCCTTTTAATTATTAGTGAGTTTTAAGAAATTTTGAAGATATAATGAAAATGTACTAGCACACAAAATTTATCATGTTTATATTTTTAAAATCTGTAAACATTTTTTTTTCAATTTGTTTATTGAGGTCTAGTTTTCTCTTACGATATCTTTTGAAATTTTGGTCAGTAACCTGCATTCAAATTTGCTGCCAAATGAGAATTTCTTAGGAACATGTCATCATTTTCTCTGGATGCATTGATATTTGTCACCGTTCCGGCAATACAGCCAACTACACGTGAAAAACCTCTTTGGACACAAAAATCGGGTAGTTATTTTCGAAGAATTCTTTGGCCATCAAATGGTGTTTGAAAGAAATTAATCAATTATTGTACTTGAAACTCGGGTGTACAGTACAACTCTGCAGACTGTTGCTTTGTTTATTCCGTACATGGATGCAACTCCATGGTATTCATATTTCCAATCCAACGAAATGTACATAAAAATTGTTACTTTTACTGCTGAATTGCAAACTTTCATATTGTCAATTTTTGATAAAACAAATTCTATATAAGGTTTTGTCAACCAAAAACTTTTTACTGTTTGAAAATTATTTATTATTTCAAAATTCATTCTTAACTAGCTGACCCACCCGGGCGTTGCACGGCTTCGACCGTTACTAAAAACCATCAACTTAATTGTATTAATACACAAACAGAATTTATCAGCGTTGATAAGAAAATATTTATATAATATGTTACATATATTTTTTTTATTATTTTTTATTTGAATACAATTACAAGTATTACATGGTGTGATTTTGAGCCTAATCGGTCCATAAATAAGAATTTTTGAAAAAGCGCCCCAGCGAGTATTATTAAAATAGCCGAAAGTACCTTCATCTTACAGCATCCGCTATTTGCCTATAAAAGTCCCGTCAAAATCGGTCAATAAATAAGGATTTTGCAAAATAAAACACCCGAGCGCCACTTCGTGGATAATTAAAGTAGCCTAAGTTACTCCTTAGAATATCAGCTATCTGCCAATAAAAGTCTCGTCAAAATCAGTGCAGCCGTTCCCGAGATTAGGCGGAACAAACAGACAGACAAAGATTTTTGTGTTTTCTTTAAAATAAAATCAATGGCCAACCAGTTATACAGTTACATAGTATATATAAAATAGCTCTATTATCTGTAATAAAATCCTCAAAGTGGCTACATTTGTGGCCCAAAATCATATTCATTTACTGAATAATTCAATTAAGACAGAAACTGAAAATCCTACCCAATAATTCAGATTTAAACTCATCAAATATAATGCCGAATGAAATTGTTACTAATCGAAACGTTTATCAAGGAACAACCACTAGAACAAATATATTTTTAATTGCCAACTTCACCGAGAAAAATCCGCTCCAATTGGGGAAATGTTAATTGAAATTTGCTTTGAATATCCATAGGAAATACAAAACAAAGTGAAACACTATTTTGCATTGCGATTATCTAGAAGAACGGTGATAGACAGTTTCCATTTTGTTTCCGAACTATCACGAGGACATATCATGATGGTACATAGATATCAATGCGGATAACGTTGTCGAAGCAGCCCCCATAATACCAAATCATATCACCTTTTCGATAAAAGATAATTATCATTCTATCGATTAGTATGATTTCATAGCCGTAATTAGCTCTTTGGTATGAAGCTACGAAGGATTCGAATTATATTCCTGTCATCTTATCGGCTCATTGAAATGAACTATACGCAGAGTTTAACATTTCAAAAACGTACATTTATTTTTAATATGGACGATGATAAGATAAAAAGTGATATATACATGTATGCTGAATTATTATAAAAATCGATAAGTTGGCGAGACGTTGTTGGGTTTAAGTATTGTGAAACAACAAATATTTTGTTCAATAACTATTCGTTATTCTGACACGTTCCTTTTCTTTCAAACTATTTCAGAATTAAACTATGTGTATGGGACTGTTAAGACTTTTTATTTTTGACCAAAGCATATCTAAACAGAGTGACCCGTTCAACTATTGTTTAAAACCATCCAAGTGTCCTCAGAAGTATGTACAAATAAAAATTTATCAAAATCGGTGAAGTCGTTTAGGAGAAGAAATAAGAATGAAGTCATCCCCTTCATTATTCATTCATTAATCAGTCTGTAACGAAACGAAAATAAGGCACATTATTCCAGAGAACAAAAAAAAAACATTTTTTTAAAAAGAATAGAAGGGATTCATTCAATATGATAATACTCAAGTGGCCTATACTAACACAGTTATAAGACGGTTCAGAACATTTTTAATAAAAGTCCAGAAACGTACTGTTTCTTCTTTCATTTAGATTCTATCAAATAATAATAGCTTTTTTTAGGATTTTTTTTTTTATAATTAACGCGCGCGCAAGGGACTATTTGCTTCCCTCTTAATGTAAGACACTGCGCGGGTATTAGGAAGATAGGAAGGGGAGAGGTAGGAGGTGTCGATTAACATTGGTTTTGAATTTTTGCAGATCAAAATGGCAAGGGAAAATCTCGCCGGGTAAATTATTCCAAATTCGTGTTGTTCGGTTAAAAAAAGAATCTCTATATTTTACGGTACGTCCGAAATTGGGCTCAAGGGTGAACTGATGAGCATTCCTTGCGAGACGAGTATTACGGGAGAAACTTTTAAGGGGAGGAATGCAGCTGGCTACTTCGAGTGAACATTTTTTATAAAAGAAACGATAAAATAAGGAAAGTCATGAAAAATTGCGATTTTGTATTCTATCAAGCAGGTGAAGCGATGTTTGTGAAGCACCTGCCCAGAAGTGGGAGTTATACTCGAGTTTTGGTTGTATAAAGGCTTAATAAAGTGTAGCCAGATCGGAAAGAGAAAAATATATCTTACACCGATACATAAAACCTAAGCACTTAGCAACATTTTAAGCGATCTCAAATATATGGTCGTTCCAACAGAGATCGTCATTAAAACACATACCAAGTAGTGAGAGCTTTTCGGTTTCTTCGATGTAAGTGCCATCATTGTATATACATTCTCTATAGTACTCTCATTGTGGTCATTTTTCTTCTGGCCATCTTCCTGGTTGTTTCGAAACTAACTTAAAATAGTGGAGACGAGAACCTTTACCGATATTTTACCAGTATTTTATACACTTTTGTTGTCTGTACTTATTTTATATTCACACCAATTGGCAATTTCAGCACGCCTCATTGCGACTTGATTCAGAACTGAAAAAATGATGCTTCATGATAGTACTATAGGCAGTGTATATACAATGGTGCCATTTATGGACAATGGCATTGGGGGTATGTTTAGCATTGAGTTTTTGAAGCATTAAACTCCACGCGATTCCTATTACCCCATTTGACAATGCTGTATACATCGAAGTTTAATGAGCTTGACATACGGTACCGTTGCAATTGTACGTCCGAAGGCGAAGGACGTGAATTATCGAACGAATATGAAGAGCTGAGGGTAGAGTCGTCAGCAAAACAATTAAGTGGATTAAAAGTAACAGACAGAAGATCGTTTATAAAAATCAAGAAAAGAGTCGGAGACAGAACAGAGCCCTGGGACACACCAGCATTTAATTTGAGGAAATCAGACTTGAATCCGTCCAATACAACTTGTATTGAACGGTCCAGGAGATAGCTTCTATTACAACAACAAGAGTATCATCGATCCCAAAAGCACGCATTTTCGATAAGAGAGCTTCATGCTAAACTCTATCAAATGCCTTGGAAATATCAAGAGCAATAATCTTACTTTCGGTCATGGGTCATGGAGAAGCTTTCGATCTTCGAGATATTCCTTAAGCGAACTGTTAATAAGCGTTTCCATGACCTTAGAAAGAAGGGATGTTAGTGCTATGAGTCCGTACAAAGAGGGGGAGGATGGGTCACCTTTCTTAGGGACAGCCTAGACAAAATGCAGTTTTCCATCTTCTAGGAAAGATTCCACAAGAGTGGGAGCGATGGCGATGATGCTTTGGCTTTGCCAGTGTGGAAGAACAGACGAACCCGGGGTTATACCATCCGGGCCAGCGTATTTGTGTATATCGAGATCTTTGAGAAAATTCCTGCTCCTGTACGAGTGCAGAAAACAATCTGTCCCATGGAAAAAATTACATTATCAAGTACAGGGGGGCAACGTTGCTGTGAGGCAGCAGCGTCGAGCTGGCAGCGAAATGGGCGCCGAGCAAGTTTACCTTCTCTGAAGAGTAAACAATTGGTTTGTTATTTTCGATGAGCGTTGGAACCGAAGATGTTGAGGAGTTTTTAATATTCTTTACAAATGACCGAACATTTATACTGCCTTTGAGATATTGCAGAATATTTTGCCGTAATTTTTGGTCATGCAAAAATTTAGTTCTTTCAATAACGGAGTTACATGAGTTCCTTGCTTGTTTGTGCTTTTTCCGATTTTTCTCTGTGGGGCTTTGTAAGATCGGAAACTTACTTCTTACTTGTTTGATTCTTGCATGCAATTGCCAAACATGCAAGAATCGAACAGCCAAAACGTTGGATGATTTTTACAACAACTTGTAATCTAAGAATTAGAAAACGTTGCCGCAGGTCGTTGACGACGACGATATTATTGTTTTGATGGTGGAAGTGACTATGCGATAGGATTCATTTATAGAACGTGGGATGTCTTGGTATTTAGACGTTTTACACTATTGTTGATTCCAATCGCTGCGTTTATAAAACCATGGCTACGTTAAACTCCTTCCGCATTCAGATCCGCATATAGATTATCCAAGCTCACTTTCTGTCGATAAGCAAAAACAAAACTTGTAAATTATTAATATTTCATCGCAGTAGTAGCTCGGTCGTGCTTGCCGAAATAAATAATTTTCAGCTTTCAAATATTCACTTTTTTCGATAAATACGGTTCTCTTCGGAGTGAACATACCCAATTTCGGTATTCTGGCAAAACTTCTAGAACATCCCCACAATTTGAAACTACATGCATACGTACATATGTATGTATGTATGTACTTCCAGCCAACATCTTTTAGGGGCTTAGCGTGATGGAGAACATGTGTCCTAAGGTCATCAGATGAACTTCCGTTGCGTGTAATTTTTGTCAACTTATTCTCATTTTGTACGGAATCGTAACAAGACCGAGAATAATTAAGACTGTTGATCCGGTCTTTTCGATAGCATTGAATGGCAGCTGCATTCCTCACAATGGGCAACTTTCTAGGATTAATTTTGTTTGTTACTGTAAAGATATGTAGATAAGTACCATATCCGTTATACTCCTTGGTAAGTTCGTCTTCTTTTGTATGTAACCTTATCCAGATAAGATTTTATTTTAGCTGGGTTTTATGAAAGCACTCATAATGTGAGCTTCTGGCAACTGAAGGTCTTCGTAATTCCAAAGTAATGACATCTAAAATCGGTCTCTTCTAATGGTGCGGGAATCAAGCATTGCACTTTCTTCCCCACTTGACTTCACCGGAAACAGCATGATTGGAATTGGAACTTCTCGCGTATGTTTTTATTTATTAATTCATTCAGTTGAATAGAATTCTCAGGTAAGTTGAGACTCTTCACATGGCCTATGTTCCGCAGTGCATATTTGATGGGTCCGTCTGAAGTTGAGATTTCCAAGAAAACAGTTTAGGAATTTGGGTTTTGTCCTGTCTTGTCTATAACAAAACTAAACTATATTTTTTTATTGCTAGTTAAAGGCTTCGTTAAACAGAGCGTGATTTGACGCCGGGTTTTCCCACCGCGTATTAACGCTGCGTTTCGACGCCGCGTTTTAATACGCAATACGTCATATTCCATGTCCCATTGAGAACGTATTGAACGCCGCGTCGAGTTCGAGCGTCAAAATGTGGCGTCAAAACGCGCCGTTGTGGAAGATTAATTTTTTTTTTTACCCTGCGTTAGCACAGATTTTTTAAAATTATTTTGTGTGTGGTGAATTTAAGTCTCTTGTACAAATCTACAAATCACTTTTTGACCATCATTGTGTGTCAGTGTCATTGTTCTTGTTTTAAGAATTTGAAAAAAAATTGACATTTTGTGAGAAAATAGGAACCAAAATTCAAACCTTTACTCGGCTTTCTTCTAAAATAAAAATGGAGTCCTCTCGCCACACAAAGAACGCTACGCGTTTATGCGTGGACACATTATTTGTTAATAAAGGGTATTTTTTTTATACACGTGGTTTTCAAGAAGAAATAAAACCTATATAATTTAATGTTATGGCCAAGAATTTAGCTTTATTATAAAGATAAAATTTGCCATTATGTTTCGAAAATGATTTCGGGCAAATAACCGCCGTGGCTGGCTCGAATAAATTCCAGCCGAGCGGCCCAATTTTCGACCAATTTTTGCAGCAATTGGGGCCGTATGTCAGCAACAACGCGGCGAATGTTGTCAGTATATTCATGTTAAGATGTCAAACCATAGTGAGCTTAAATCAAGTGACAGGTTCCAAAAGACCGCTAGTTAAAAAAGTGTTCCCAACTTAAATTTTTATACCTGTAAAAAACCACCAAAAAAACACTAAAAAAAGGTAAAATTTTCGATGACTTTTTTCGACATTTTAATTAAATGTAAACAAGGGTTTTTTTATGCAGGAAAATTATTTAACCTGTTATCGTTGAACGTTTGAATACAAGTGAAGAAAAGTTAATGGTATGTTCTACAAAATTATTTTATGATTTTGAAAATATGATATACCTAAGTTTTCTTTATATATAGAAATTGAGTTAAAATTAAATAAGTATTCTTTTTATCCCCTCCTAATTTCATCTGTTAACAAACGACTGGGTCGCACGTACTTCCCCTTATGTTATACACATATGTTCATATGTCTAATAAAAATGTAAATCTAGATCTTACTTTGATCCTCTCAAATATACAATTTGGCAGAAATCCAATGAGCCGTTACCGAGAAAGTCGAAAATTAAAAAAAAAAACCTTGGGTATATGAAAGGTACCGTTATTAGACTTTTCCGGTAAAATCGGTTTTGACCTAATGATAGCCAATACCTACAAAAAAACTCAAAAATGTTCATCAAAATTATCGGAGCCATTTTCGAGACAATAAGCTTTTCCTAAACGGTATTTTTTAACAGTTTTCGAGAAAAAATTGCTTTCCCTAAACGGTCTTCTTTCCATATCAGCTATATGGTAAGTACCATATTTTTAGCTTTAAAATTAAAATTTCAAAACTCTTCTGAGAAATGCCAAAAGATTAACATACCAAATTTAAAGGTTAAAGCTCAAGCTCCTTAGGCTGCAGCTTGTGATACACCCAGACAGACAGACATTTTTCTCTCAATAATTGTTTTAGGCTCTTCTATGATCGCAATATCTCATGCGTGATTGTTATCTCATTTTTTTTGTATTCACGAGTCCTAAACTTGCCTGTAATCGCAAGTAAAAATATTATTGACTAACTGTGCCCGCAGCTTTGCTTGCGTTAGCCTCGGAAACAACAATCTTATTCAATTTTTTTAAAGACACGTGACTTAGGTATTTTTTATTTAATCTTCAATATTAAGATAAAATATAACTAAAGAAATAAAAGAATAATAAAAGATGATAGTGACGCCAGAAAAATGTATGCATCATACCTCCATACCCGGTACTTCTGTGTATCACGGTATTCCTTTTTATAAAATATGTTTTTCCGACTTTTTTGACACTTATCGTTATATATATTGGATAATATACGATATATTTTTATGAATTGTAGCCTATGTGTTATTCTGATATGTAAGATATATTATTGTGAAGTTTCATCAAAATCCATTCAGTAGTTTTTGCGTGAAAGAGCAACAAAGATACATACTCACAAACTTTCACGTTTATAATATTAATAGGATAATGTGTTATTCTGATATGTAAGCTATATTATTGTGTAGTTTCATCAAAACCCATTCAGTAGTTTTTGCGTGAAAGAGCAACAAAGATACACTCACAAACTTTCACGTTTATAATAATAATAATAATAATAATAATAGGATAATGTGTTATTCTGATATGTAAGCTATATTATTGTGAAGTTTCATCTAAATCCATTCAGTAGTTTTTGCGTTAAAGAGCAACAAAGATACATACTAACAAACTTTCACGTTTATAATATTAATAGGATTAATTATTACTTTAAGTACATTTAAATTTAAAAAATTATTCAAAATTTTGTTTTTTATATGAAATGTGAATACGATTCTAATTCTAAATTTTAATAAGAATTTTATTTTGACAATGTTTTTGAAATAAAATTCTTTCAAAACCCTTCGTCATGATACAGCGACGTCAATATGTTTCATTCTTTTGTGAAAACGAGGCTCTTCTGCCACCTTGATACACGATTGATTATCTCCGAAAATTATTGTTTGGTGATTTGCAGCAGTAACCAAGTTTTTTCAGCCAATTCGCAGCCATTTTGCTTCGCAATTGCATTTTGCCAACGCCAAATACTCTTGGCTGACAGTTGGTTGGTTCTGTGATAACCAAATTACTTTATTGGCAAACACCTTGAAAACATAGCCCGATAATGATTTACGATCGTTCTTATCGCCAGCCAATTGCGGAATCAGCATATCCAATCAAAATAGCTTCACTCTGCAGCTGTATTGCGAAATTGCGATGAAAAACCATTTTAAAATCAATTGTTCCATTGATATACCCCAAAATGCGCATATTTACACTACAACTACTTTTAAATCGACTGAAATAGTTTTGAATAGTTTTTGTTGAGTTGTCTTTCTCTATTGTTAACGATATGATGAGTTGCGCCTGAATCAAGAACTAAAGTTATTTGTTCAAAACCATCATTAGTTTTCACTTTTGACATAATGGAGAAATACCATCATTATGCGCAATCGAATTACGGTTTGAATTCTGTTCTTCACAAAGCAGGAATTCTGGATCATCATATTTCTCACTGTATGAATCATTTTTGTTTGATAAATTTACTCTGCATTTTGATTATATACCAGCAGCCCGTTTTCTACATTCATCCAAAAGACAACTTTTAAAAAATTCAATTGTAAGCTTAGATTTGTCCATTGTCCGGTAATTAAGCCATCGAAACTTTTCGGTAACGTTAACATCAAATGACATACTAAATGAAGTTCTTCGAACGTTGCACCAATAGACTTCAGTTCACTGAGTTTTTTTTTTTTTTTTTTTTTTTTTTATATATAATTAACGCACTCACAAGGGACAATTTGTTTCCCTTTTAATGTAACACACTGCGCGCGCGCGGGCATTAGGAAGATAGGGAGGGGAGAGATAAGGGGTGTCGATTAACATTGGTTTTGAATGCTTGCAAATTGAAATGGCAAGGGAAAATCTCGCCGGGTAAACTATTCCAAATTCGTGTTGTTCGGCTAAAAAAAGAATCCCTATATTTCACGGTACGTCCGAAATTGGGCTCCAGGGTGAACTGATGAGCATTCCTTGCGAGACGAGTATTTACGGGAGAAACTTTTAAGGGGAGGAATGCAACTGGCTACTTCGAGTGAACATTTTTTGTAAAATAAGCGATAAAATAAGGAAAGACATGAAACATTGCGTCGGTGTTCGAGTGGGGCAATTGTTTCAGCGGCAGTTCTATTTCCTATCAATCTTAACGCTCGATTTTGTATTCTATCAAGCAAGAGAAGCGATGTTTGCGAAGCACCTGCCCAGAGGTGGGAGTTATATTTGAGTTTAGGGCGTATAAACGCTTTATAAATTGTAGCCAGATCAGATGGGGAAAAATACTTCTTACACCGATACAGAAAACCTAAGCACTTTGCAGCATTCTTAGCGATCTCAAATATATGGTCGTTCCAACGGAGGTCGTCGTTGACACACATACCGAGTACTGAGAGCTTTTATGGTCGTTCCAACGGAGGTCGTCGTTGACACACATACCGAGTACTGAGAGCTTTTCGGTTTCTTCGATGTAAGTGCCATTCATGGACAATGGCATTGGGGGAATGTTTAGCTTTAACGACAGAAGACAGCATTGAGTTTTCGAAGCATTAAACTCCACACGATTTCTATTACCCCATTTGACAATGCTGTATAAATCGGAGTTTAATGAGCTTGACATACGGTACCGTTGCAATTGTACGCCCGAAGGCGAAGGACGTGAATTATCGAACGAATATGAAAGGCTGAGGGTAGAGTCGTCAGCAAAACCGTTAAGTGGATTAGAAGTAACAGACAGAAGATCATTTATAAAAATGAGGAAAAGAGTTGGAGACAGAACAGAGCCCTGGGGAACACCAGCATTTATTTTGTGGGTATCAGACTTGAATCCGTCCAATACAACATGTATTGAACGGTCCAGAAGATAGCTTCTAATCCAACGAACAAGAGTATTATCGATCCTAAAAGCACG
Source organism: Platycheirus rosarum (assembly GCA_963971375.1). Taxonomy (NCBI): domain Eukaryota; kingdom Metazoa; phylum Arthropoda; class Insecta; order Diptera; family Syrphidae; genus Platycheirus; species Platycheirus rosarum. The sequence continues at coordinate 30,940,867 of OZ020507.1, forward strand.
CATTTTCGATAAGAGAGCTTCATGCCAAACTCTATCAAATGCCTTGGAGATATTAAGAGCAATAATCTTACTTTCACCAAAGCGATGTAAAAGATTTGTTCCACTGTTCGGTGAGATATGCCATCAGATCACCAGTGGAACGGTTGCTGCGGAAGCCATACTGACGGTCATGGAGAAGCTTTCGATCTTCGAGATATTCCTTAAGCTTACGGTTAATCAGTGTTTCAATGACCTTAGAAAAAAGGGATGTCAGTGCTATGGGACCTTTCTTAGGGACAGGCTGGACAATTACTGTTTTCCATCTTCTAGGAAAGATTCCAGAAGAGTAGGAACGATGGAAAAGCTTACGCAGTGGCTTTGCCAGTGTGGAAAAACACCTCTTCAGAAGAATCGGGGGTATACCATCCGGGCCAGCGGATTTGTGTATATCGAGATCTTTGAGAACTCTTCCTACTGTACGAGTGCGGAAAAAAATCTGTCCCATGGCAAAATGAACATTCTCAAGTACAGGAGGGGCAACGTTGCTATGCGGCAACGTGGAGCTGGCAGCGAAATGGGCGGCGAGCAAGTTTGCCTTCTCTGAAGAGTAAACAATTGGTTTGTTATTGTCGATGAGCGTTGGAACCGAAGATGTTGAGGAGTTTTTAATTTTTTTTTTACAAATGACCAAAAATTGTTACTGCCTTTGGGACACTGCAGAATTTTTTGCCGTAATTTTTGAAGGTTCTTTCTTTCTTTTTTTTTTTTTTATAACTGGCCCGCGCAAATGGGATTTTGGCTACCCTTATAATGTTAAACACAGCGGGGGCGTTAGGAAAATAGGGAAGGGTATAAAAGGAGATTTCGATGCATATTTGTTTTAAAGTTCGGCAAGTCATAATGGGAGGGAAAAACAGAGTCTGGCAAGGCATTCCACATTCGCGTGGTACGGCTAAAGAAAGAATCTCTGTATTTGACTGTACGTCTGAAGTTGGACTCAAGGGTAAATTTATGGGCATTTCTAGCAACGCGAGTATTACGGTTAAATTGTTTCAGGGGAAAAATGCCGGTGGCTATTTCGCTAGAGCATTGATTGTAAAAATAACGGTAAAATAACGAAAGGCACGAAACAAAGTAAGTAAAAAAAAGTAAAGTAAGTAAAAATTCATTTATTATTATTTGTTTTCAATACATTTACAATTTTTTTTTTTTTTTTTTTTTTAATGAATATTAAAGCTTTGGTATTACCGTCAGCTCGGTTGGTAAAATAAAATAAAATACAAAATTGAACCTTTTAAGCTAATTCTTTGTTAAATGTTTAGGCATATTCTGATAGCAGTAGCATCCTATAGGTGTAACTAACTTTAAGAAAATTGGCAAGATTTATCCAGTCTGCTCCATTTAGTAAGTCTATTGTTTCCTGCATTGAAAGTGTACGTTTTCCGAAGTATGTTATTCTCTGTTGCTTGAAAATGGGGCATATGCTTAAAAAATGGAAACAGTCTTCCTTCGCTTTATGATTGCAAAGATCACAGAATTGATTAAAACCTCCATTATACGGACTACCATTTAAATAAAGGACCTCACTTCTTGCTTTAAATATTAACGAAAAATCTTTGAAGTGTAGAGAGTCTCGAAAATAATTTTTGTCACATAGATTGAAATTTAGTTGGCTGTATAAAATCCTGCTTTCTGACTGACATGCTTTTTCGATCAGCTGATTTCGTACATTATCTTCCGTTTTTTGGATTATTTTGTAAAGCTGCTCCTTTAAGAAAAGAATATTGTTGGGGTTAATCTGCAAATTTTCTCCACAAGCCTCACCAATATTTTCCCATTTGCCCAACCACCAGTCTTTGTTCCTTATTTCATAAAGCAGCATAATTTTATTCAAACGATTTTCTCTTTGTCCGCAAACTTTAATTATGTAGTCAGCTTGCAACTTTAGCGTAGTTGTATATAACTTCGGCAAACCAGTTTCTAGATATATAGCATATGTAGGTACAGTGTTAGGAAGACTGAATATTTTTTTGACGAAATTTCTCTGCAGCTTCTCAACTTCTTCGTATTCATTCATACCCCAGACTTGCGCAGCATAACATAGAGTAGACTTTACGACTGAGTTGAAAATAGCGTATTTTGTTGAAAGGTTTATGTGTTGGTTTGTAAAAATTTTCCTCCATGTAAGATTTATAAGGCTTTGCGAGACGTTGGCTTTTTCCGCTAGGTGTTTTTCGAAGTTCAGTGATGGGTTAAGCTTTATTCCCAGATATTTATATTCCTTCGTTACTTCCAAATATCTTTCATTAAGCATCCAGTTATATCTTACTTCACCTCGAGTAGTTCGTGAGAAAACCATAACTTTCGACTTTTCTGTGTTTATAACAAGACCCCATTTTGAACAATATTCTGCAAGTCTATTTATCATTAGTTGCAGATTTTCTGGCGTCTCAGAAAGTATCAACAGATCATCGGCATATAACAACACGTTAATAATGGTATTTGCAATTCGGATTCCACCGGGGAGATGATTAACGATATCGTTTATGAATAAAGAAAATAGTAAAGCGCTGAGAGGACATCCTTGTTTAACTCCAGTATCAGTTTTAAAAGCTTCAGAATAAAGTGCACCATCCCAAACTGCAGCTTCCGTATCGGTATACATATTTCTAATAAGTTTGAGAAATCTCGTGGAAACTCCAAGTTGCGACAGCTTGTATAGCAATGCATTCCTATTCACCAGATCAAATGCGGATTTGAAGTCTATAAATAAAGCATAAACCTTCTTATTTCTAGCACGAAACGCTTGTACTATTGATGAAAGAGTAAATATGTGATCGACTGTTGAGAAATTTTTTCTAAATCCAGCTTGGAAGTCTGTGAGGATGTTGTTCAAATCAATCCACCTTTCGAGTCTTACAGCAAGTACTCCGCAAAATATTTTTGCTATAACGTTCATAAAAGATATTCCTCTATAATTTTCCACTGCATTTAAAGAACCTTTCTTATGGATTGGAAAAATAACAGACTTCTTAAACGTAGAGGGTATTTCAGCATTCATGAGGATCTTGTTAAAAAATGAAACCAGATAGTTATGCAAACTTGGAGAAGCATATTTAAAAAATTCATATGGTATGCCATCTTCTCCCGGCGCTTTCCCGTCTTTTGCGTTACGTAAAACAGAGTGAATTTCAGAAACCGATATTTCAGAGTCCAATATGTCATCATAAGTAAGTGGTTCAGCATATGAAAAGTTTAAGGATTGATTATTTTGCAGAAGATTTTTGAAATATATAGAGAGATCATCTGCAGAGACACTTGAGCCAATCATGTGGTTTGAGCCATTTATCTCTTTTGCCATATTCCAAAATTGTTTTGTGTTCTTGGTTTGACCAAGCGCTTGAGCTTGCATTGTTTCATAGTTTACTTTCTTAGTGGCACAGAGGATTTTATACTTTACATTGCATTTGAAGTACCATTTTCGTAGTTCTTCACTAGGAGAGATCCGAAATGCATTTAAAAGAGCAAATGATTTATTCCTTGCATTAAAACACTCTCTGTCAAACCATTTCTGATTAAATGATTTTGCTATATTCAGATTACAATTTTTCGTAGAGTTTCTTATAAAATCCGTTATTTGATTTGAAAGAGCATTAGCTGACTCGTTTAGCGTAAAAGGAATTCTTGAAATAAGATTGTCCAACGAGTGATGAAATGTTTGCAGATTTAAGTTTCCCCATTTGAGTCTTGGAATTAAATTAATATGTCTCTGTTGCGGTTCACTTTCGGATTTCCATTCAACCACTAACGGCATGTGATCAGAAAATTGTTTGTTCAAAACTTGGAATTTAGAAATGAGATTAATCCATTCATAGTTAATGGCGCAGTAATCGTTTACAGAATTTCCTTGACCTCCGATAAACGTGTATTGACCCTCAAGATCTCCTTCTGTACAGCCATTTAAAATAATACTGTCAAACATTTGTAACATTTCGAGAAGCTGTTTTCCATTTTGGTTGCAGACAATATCTTTGGACGTTCTATTGTTATTCGCTTTGATAAGTGTATTGTTGTTAATATTTATTAATGTTTTGACTTGGTTGCAGCTAATTCTTGCATTCAGATCGCCGATCAACATAACACTTTTACTGGCTAGGGAAGACATAACGCTACTCAATCTATTAAAATCCTCGGTCCACTTATTACAATTGACATAAAAGGGTACAATAAACATATCATTTCTTTTTAAGAGTTTCAGTACAACAGTGTTATCATATTCTACAAAATCGTAGTGTTTAAGTTTCGAAGATTGTATCCCATACAAGCATCCACCACTAGCGCGTCCTCTTAAAGATGTTTTGATTGCTGGGATCCAGAATAATTTAAATCCATTAAAGGTATTTGTTGAATTTACTTGAATTTTCTATGGTGATATGAGTTTCAAATAGAAAAAAAATTTCAAAAGTTTTGATAAAATTAAAAAAATCTAAAAACATGATCTTATTATTCAGACCAGATATATTATAGGACAATATTTTACAAAGACTAATACGTGGCACGAAACATTTCGACGGTGCTCAAGAGATGAAAATGTTTCTGTTATTGTTCGGTCGCCTATCATTTTCAAAGCTCTTTTTTGTATTCTGTCTTAGAAACTTAAGTGTGTAATTGGAGCACCTGCCCAAATATGGTAATTAAACTCAAGTTTTGGACGAATATACTCCTATAGACCTTAACATTTTTAGCGACGTCGAATATGTTGTCGTTCCACAGATGGTGGTCTGTAATGCACAAGTCGAGAACTGATAGGCGTTCTGTTTCTTCGATACAAGTGCCATTCATCGATAGTGGCATTGGGGGTATGTTTCACTTTAACGACAAAAGATAACATTGAGTTTTTGAAGCATTAAATTCTACACGATTTCTTATTCCCTATTGTTTAATTCTGTCAAAATCAGAATTTAATGAACTAATCAAACGCTGCCGTTGCAGTTCCACATCCGAAGCACATGGATGAGAGTCTGGAAACGAATATGAAAAGCTGAGAGTGCTGTCGTCAGCGAAAAAATTTATTGGATTAATAGTTTCAGATAATAAGTCATTGATACAAAAATGAGGAAGAGAGTCGGAGATAAGACAGAGCCTTGGGCACACCAGCATTTATTTTGTGAGTATTAGACTTGAATCCGTCCAATACAACTTGTATTGACCGGTTCGAAAGGTAATTACTAATCCAACGAAGAAGAAATTCGATAAAAGGGCTTGATGCCAAACTCTATCAAATGCCTAAGAAGTATCAAGTGCAATAATCTTACTTTCACCAAAACGGTGAAGAGATTGATTCCACTTTTCGGTGAGATAAACCATCAAATCACCAGTGAACCTGTTGCTACAAAAGCCGTACTGCCGGTGATTAAGAAGCTTTCGGTCCTCACAATATTTCTTTAGCTGAAAATTAATCAGCGTTTTTATGACCTTGGAAAGAGGGGACGTAAGTGCAATTGGTCCACAGTTTTCCATCCACTCGGAAAGAAACAAGAGGAATAGGATATATGGAAAAGCTCACGCAATGGTTTTGCCAGTGTTGAAGAACACCTCTTCAGAACAATAGCGGGGATACTATCCAGGCCAGCGGTGCGGAATAAGATTGGTCCCATAATATCATTTACGTTCTCAAGTACAGGGGGATTGATAACACCTGCCGGAAGCATTGAGTTTGCTGCAAATAGGGCTGCAAGCAGATCTACTTTTTCTTGGGAATCGACAGCAGGTGTATCGTTAAAGACGAGTGTAGAAACCGATGATAACGAAGAATTCCAAATGTTTTTCACAAAAGACCATACATTTTTACTTCCTTTGGGACACTGAAGAATTTTTTGCTGATTTAAAAAAATTGTCTTGCGAATGTGAGCATTGCAGGCCTTCCTAGCTTGTTGAAACTTTTTCCGGTTTTCCTGGATAGTGTTGGCTTTTTAACAACAGAAACTTGCATCTTTCAACCCATGCAGCTCGCATCGAACCATGAGTTATCTTTAGGCAGCCTTATTGCTTCTTACAAAATAAGCTATACTTTACAACATCAGCTATCTGCCTCTTTAAGTCCCGTCACAATCCGGGCATAAATAAGAATTAAAAGAAAACGCCTTCAACGCCACCTAGGGGTAATTAAAATAGCCTGACTTTAACCTTACAACATCAGCTTTCTGCCTTTGAGAATCAATTCAAAATCGGTCCATAATTAAGAATTTTCCAAAAAAAAACACCCAGTGCCACCTAGTGGGTAATTAAAATAGCCTAAGTTACTTCCTAGAACATCAGCAATCTGCCAGTGAAAGTCTCGTCAAAATCGGTGCAGCCGTTCCCGAGATAACTCGGAACAAACAGACAGAAAAACAGACCCACAGACAAAAAATTAAAAAAAAAATTGTATTTTTATTATAAGCACTGTAAATACTTTCATATTTTATTCAAGCCATTCTTGATTTGTAACCTACAAAGAGTACATAAATAAATTCCTTTCCTTGGTAGGCTGAACAACAGTCAGGACATCGAAAAGCATATTAATCATTATTTAATCATAACCCACATAACCTTAAATCCCTTTAATAAGGAAATCATAATGGAACTCCGTGACTTTCTTATGTTTTTATATCCAGTAAAGCCATTGAAACCAAAGTCGCAGTTTACTTTTAAAACTTTACCAACGACGAGACATTTATGAAAACATAAATATAATGTCAACTCAAACAAACGTCATGAGGGCAACTTTAATTACCGATTTTTCCACTTCATTTCCACCCCAAGGTCTCACCACTAGTAACACAATGTCGCCATCTCCACCGCCGCGCCACTTTGCCGACAATTGGGAAGTCCGCCGGCGACACGGTAGACTGTTGCGCCAATAATCACGAGGTGATGAAGGAGGTGGCAATAAATTGATTTCCATGTTAAGTTCGATCCGTATTTCTTCCCCTTCCCTCATTTCCGCATTTAATTCAAAATTCGCACTGTGGAACACATACTGTGCGATATAAACTCCAGTCGCACACATTCAAAGGGTATTTTGTGTTAAAACGACACGAGGGTTTCCCTGTTATCTTTATCCCTTAATTAACAACTTCAAAAAAAAAACAAGGAAGAAGGAGACGATCTAAAGCCTGTTTGACTTATAATTTACTTTGCTTGAGCTGAGCACATGGGTGCGGAGCGGAGATGTGTCCCAGTGCCATCGCCAGTTCCATTTCCTTCCAGGCAGCCAGCCAGCGCCATATTGATTCGCTAAACACTAGAATACACTAAAGCGGATCAATTTTTGTTTTGTTTCATAAAATATGTTTTGTGTGCATAGCTGTCGACATGAGTTTATCAAGGCGACTGGGGACTGGGGGACGCAATATAGATGGGGTTGAATGTAGGCGGGGGGGGGGGGACTATTAACGAGCCCTACTTTAAGCATTTTAGAAGTTATGTGGGTGGGGATGAGAGATACGGAACTACTCTACGGGACGCCAGTAACTCGTCTATAAGTAGATGTAAATAACATTAACCAAAAGCGATACGAATAACTCCGGGTCTAACAAGCTGAAGGCTGGATGGAATGGGGAAAAGCAATCGATTGATGGAGTTAAATTTTTTAATTAGGACCACATGGAGATGCGTGTAGGACGGTAGTGCTTTAGCTTTTCATTTGTTTTTAATTATTATTATCATTTGGCAAAATGAGACTAATTTGATATGAATCCTTTTCAGGGATTGAAAGGATTCGTCGTCAGTGCGTCGTGTCACATGTTATGTGTCTTTCTGTCAAGTCTAGTAGAGAGATTCGAATGAAAAATGTTGTGCTCCCCAAGGTAAACAAAAAGCTTAGTTTTTTTTTTGTTTTTTCGTATACAAAATCCCGAATGAAGTTCAGACTACCGAATTCTGCGGCTCTTACTCAGGGCCGGGCTTAGCCAAGTTGGAGATGCTTATACATATCTATGACTTAGGCTAATTCATCATTTATTTATTGATAGGAATATTAAGTTAACTTTACAAAAACAAAAACAATAAGAATAAGATTGTTAGTCTCTGGCGGCTTTAGCAGATCCGAGACTAGGAGCGGCAGATCTATGCATATAACTGTTAAGTGCTACTAAAATATGAACAAGAAAATTTACAAGTTAAAATGTTATTGCATTGGATCTACAAGACGGTATTTTTTTAATAACTTTATTTTGTATTAAGTTTTCGACAAAAGACTGATGCTCCTATTTTGGAAAAATAAAATAAATAATAGAAATAAACGTTTATGTTTCTAAAAAGTGCATCTATATTTGGCTGAAGACTAGTGAACAGTAAAAAAATAAATCGCACGTGCTTGCTCATATTTGTTTACTCTTCAGAGAAGGCAAACTTGCTCGCCGCCCATTTCGCTGCCAGCTCCACGCTGCCGTACAGCAAAGTTGCCCCTCCTGTACTTGAGAATGTTTATTTTTCCATGGGACAGATTTTTTTCCGCACTCTTACAGTAGCAAGAGTTCTCAAAGATCTCGATATACACAAATCCGCTGGCCCGGATGGTATATCCCCGATTCTTCTGAAGAGGTGTTCTTCCACACTGCTAAGGCCACTGCGTAAGCTTTTCTATCGCTCCTACTCAGTGACCCATCCTCCCTCTCTCCCTACCGACCTTCTTTCTAAGGTCATGGAAACGCTTATTAACCGTCAGCTTAAGGAATATCTCGAAGATAGAAAGCTTCTCCATGACCGTCAGTACGGCTTCCGCAGCAACTGTTCCACTGGTGATCTGATGGCATATCTCACCGAACAGTGAAAAAAATCTTTACATCGCTATGGTGAAAGTAAGATTATGGCACTTTATATTTCGAAGGCATTTAATAGAGTTTGACATGAAGCTCTCTTATCGGAAATGCGTGCTTTTGGGATCGATGATACTTTTGTTCGTTGGATTAGAAACTATCATCTGGACCGTTCATTACAAGTTGTATTGGACGGATTCAAATCTGAAACCGAAAAGCTCTCAGTTCTCGTTATGTGTGTCAACGACGACCTCCGTTGGATATGAAATCGCTAAAAATGCTGCTTAGGTTTTCTGTATCGGTGTAAGAAGTATTTTCCCCCTTCTGATCTGGCTACAATTTATAAAGCGTTTATACCCCCTACACTCGAGTATAACTCTACGAATAGTTATCCCAAAAAAACACGGCTAATATTACGACATGTATGGCAGTAAAATGCATTATTTGCTTTTGAATAAATCGTCCAGCGTCTGTTGAGTTTTTCAATTACATCTCTTGAGCATCGCTGGTAATGAGGCGTTTTTTTCATTATGTTATCTCTATTCTTACAGTGCTCACAGTAAAATAGCCAGTTGCATTCTTCACTTGAAATAATTCCTCCGTAATACTCTCACTGCTATAGGAATGTCCATCAGTCTACTCTAGAGCCCAACTTCGGACGTACTGTTAAGTATAGAGATTTGTTCTTTAGTCGCACCACACGAATATGGAATGCCTTGCTAAGCTCTGTTTTTCACTCCCATTTTGATATGCAGAACTACAAATCTAATGTGCATCGGTATCTATCTTTTCTAATATCTTCTTATTTTCCTTATACTCGTACGATATTTAAATTTTTTTAGTGGTATATAAAAACCCTCTTTTGCGCGTGGTAATAAAAACAAAACTTATTTGTAGTCAGGCTACTCCAGGAACAACGTGCGGAAGTTTTACCAACAGAACGTGCCAAGGAAAAAAAACCCGCACAGAAGCCTGTAGAGATAGGAATGGAAACCTCGTAGTAGAGTCACAGTCGGTGCTGAGTACATGGAAGGACTCCTCTGTAGAATGTCAAAATAACCTTAAGTTTTAAATTTGAAAACGATTGGTCCAAACGTTTAGGCTACAGTCCAAAATACATCCGTACAGACAGACAGACAGACAGACGGACATTATGTTTCTTTATCATGGTAATGTTATGTTTGATTGTTATCTCAATTTTATTATTTTTTTATTTATAATCGAAAGTAAGAAATGCACGACTGGTTCGTGAAAAAGTGAAAAAAATCTCCCGAGATACTACCAAATAAATACTAAATACCAAGTTTGAAGCAAATCGGACCATCCGTTTAGGCTGTAGAGGTGCGAACAGACAGACAGACGGACGGAATTTCTGGACCCACTTTTTTCGACATCTCTACCATCGTAATGTCATGTTTGATTGCTAATTTTTTTTTATTTTCTGCATGAATCCATAACTTGCCTTATAATACCTTTTTTTTGTTTGGTTTGCGTTAAAAAATCTGAGATGGTCCGACGAAATGCCTGCTTACTTATTAAGATGTGCGTTATTAGATTTAAGAACTCTTAAAAACCGCAGACAAGCTCAATGCATTCTATTTATAAAAGATATAATAAATAATTGTATAAAATTTGAAGAACTTGTTTCACAAGTTTCATTGTTTATTCCAGAATGAAATCTAAGGAATCGTAATGATCTGTTCTATGTTCCCAGGTTACCACTCAACGTACAAATTATGGTTTAAATAATCTTGTAACTCGTTTGTTAATATTGTATAACTCTATTTGTAGTCAAGTTTACCTTTCCATAAGTAGGGCTTGTTTCAAAAATGTTGTTCAAAATCTATTTTACTCATTTTGAATCAAAATATTATAGTATTTGTAAATAATGAAAATATTCACCCTTTTTTAATTTTTTAAAATCGCAAATTGCAAAGTTATTTTAAGTACATTTAAACGGAGAAACTTATTCTTAAGTCCCACAACACGAATGTGGACTGCTTTGTGTGGGCAATCCTTTTCCCTTCTTTATCAAGTTATATTGTCTAATAAGTTAGAAACACTGATTTAATAACTGTTTTAGCTCCAAATTGCAAAAGTTATTCCATAACGTTGATGACGGTTCTCCAAAACCAAAGTTAGACCTTTGGTGATCTGACCAAGCAATAAGATACCCTTTCTGACCACATGAATTTCGTTGTCGAAAATATTTGCTCGTTGGCCTTAAAATTACACGAGATTTTCCATAAAGTCCCCAATGCAGCCACAAATCCGACATTGAATTCAATGCCCTCGCAGTGGGTGTACGACAACATCGTCACGATGTACCTACGTAGTTATATGCAGGAACTATTTGTGCTGTGTTTTTGTGGCAAGTGCATCGCCAAGAAAAGGATTTCTTCACTTTGAACTCTTTTTTTTGTCCTTTTTTCGACGCACTTTTCCTTTTTTTCTATACTTTTGCTTGAAACAATAATAGCTGACTATATGCATGTAGGGGAGGGTGGTGTATAGGAATCGGAATTGTTGATATTGTTTTACAATGGCCCCAAGTCATTTTTATGTGATGGCCATCGCCATGATGTCAAGCTGTACAAGAGTGCAAGATGTTTTATACTCTGTTTTGTGTAATGTAACCTTATAACCTTTCCTGTAACAGTTCTATTCTATGCCACAAAAGCGACGATGATGTTGATGACGACGATGGCGATGGGGACGAAACGGACGATGAGGAGTGCAAGGCAAAGCGCCAACACACAACTTTCATCTGTTCAGACTTTTAAATGAGCCACAAAAGTAAAGATATGAGGGTTAAGTAACGGCGACCGACTTGAACTCGCTCCTAGCTTAGCCCCTGCGTGCTGCGAGTATCACCCAACCTACCCTTCGCTGCGTAACATTGTTTAAGTGTTCGTATATAAGTTAACCAGCAGAATGCAAACAGTATCGGATCGGAAGTGGAACAAAATTGCAAAGAAGAATTGGGGTGGGAAGGTGGTTGTATTGCGGTTGCTTCTCTCATAATTTTTTTCCGCTGTTGTCCTTTTTGTTTCGGTTATAAAAAAATCAACTAAACCGTGTTGCCACCTATTCGTAATTTTTACTTGCGATTATAGGGACTATAAGGCAAGTTTAGGATTCGTGAATATAAAAAAATATTGAGATAACAATGAAACATGACATTACGTTTGATCAAAAAATATCTGTCTGTCTGTCAGTATGTATAACGAGCTGCAGCCTAAACGGCTTAAGTGATTATTTTCAAATTTAGTGTGTGTGATTCTTTTGGGATTTCCCAGAGCGGCCTACAAATAAAGGTACCTGCCATATGACCGTTAGGGAAAAGCTTATTTTTCTCGAAAACGGCTCCAATGATTTTAATGAAAATATTTTAGACTTTTTTTTTTGGTATTGGCTAAATCTATTAACGGTTCCTTTCATATAACATTTTTTTTTAATTTTTGGCTTTCTCGGTAACGGCTCTGTCAAATTTTATATTTGAGAAGATCTAGGTAGCCAAATTATTAATATCAATTTTTTTTTTGTTCTAATAAAAATTAATTTTTTACATTTTTTATTGAAAAATCAATATTTTTAAAACTAATCAAAAAAAAATATTTTAAATTTTATAATTGCATGTATATTAATAAACTCTAAAAAATTGCATACCAAATTTCATAAAAAAATATTGAAAAAAAAACTAAAAATAAGAAAACAGGATTTTATAAAAACCGGTCCTACAATTTTCGAAATACACTTTTCATAAATTCTTTGTTATTTAAGACGTGTGATGGCGTACTTTATTTTTACTAAAAGCCGTTGTGTATTGTGGTTTTGATACTTTTCACAAGCTCAAACTGTGTTATTTTCAACGGAAATGTTACTTGTTTCTTTCAATCTATTTCTTTCTATCTTGCTTTTCAATGTAATTAGGCACACAAGAGCAAGTACGTGCGACCCAGTCGTGCCCATTTTTTTATATGCAAGTGCGTTTTTAGAAAGTTGCTCTTCCTGTCCCAACGGGGCAAGGACAAAATTGTTTGTATTAACTCCTTCTATCAGAATCCGTTATTAATTTCGGGTGCCAAAGTTATGGTACCCTCCCCATTATCGTGCGCCTCGATCAGTTCATAGTTCTACGACATCAAAATAGTCATTTCTTGGAACTGTTATTTCTCTGGTCTAACATTCTGCGTTCCATGGGGCCGGTGTTGACCCTGGCATCAGTATTATCTGAGTGTCGAACTACAGACGCTTTAAAGCAGTTGACAGGTACCGGTTGCTAACGTGATATCCTAGCGGTCTGAAGCAACATATTGAAACATATTACCTCTGGCTACAACTTACCCAAAACTAGCCGTGTTAGAAAGTTCTCCATTTGAAAACATTTCCTGGGCTGCAGAAGCTGCATATATGCTATTATCAAGAACTCCATGGATGTCTTCAGGAACTCAGTGGAACATCTTATCTCTGAAATCATTAAGCTTCACAACCTGGTATGGGACAACTAGAAACTCGTTGAAAATGGGCCCGAAAGCCAATCAGGGAAAAGGGGTGAGAAACCCGGAACTGGACCAGCTTCCTCAGAGTCAGCGAAAAAAAGTCAGAGCATATCAGTTCATCCTTCTTTACAACTCATTCCAGCTTGCAGACAAGAAGCCGCTTATATTTAAAGAGATGATCTCTTGAAAGCCACCGCTTCTAAACGTAGCTTATCACTGACTCGTGAAAGACATTCCGCTTCTTGGCAGCCAATGAGATTGCTCGGGCTCTGGGTCCTGCAAAAGCACACGCACCACCGATGTTTCATGCAGGACTGACCTGTACCTGTGCCAACGTTATACCATCACCAACATACTCTGGTTGAATCAAGACCAGTGGCGTATATGAACCTCTTAGAACGCCACCTGAAGATCTGGGTGTCCAATAGCCAATTTGGTGTTCTTCTACGCTTGCAAGTCCAAATTAATCCTCTTATCAAGGACTTTATTATTAAATACAAAAAAAAATATTTTTTATAAATTAAAAGGTTAATAATTTCTTAATTTTATAAATAAAAAAATTATAAATAAATAATTTTAATAAGTATTATAATATTAAAATCATAATCTTTTTAATTAATTTATATTAAATATTTTGTATATATACCTATAAATGTTAAATAAACTTTAAATAACATTTAAAACTGTATTGAAGAATATATTTCTTAAATGTAAATTAACATTAGCTTTTTCACCTAACCTACTCCTCCAGGGCACGATTTGAAAAACAGCATTGTCTAGCTTAGTATAGGCTGGAAAATACTTCCTCTCCTCAAACTAGCGACCAATTGCATTCGCATCCCTTGTTTCCAAAGTCATGGAAACTCTGATATTTTGTTAGCTCAAGTATCCCCAGGGACGAAAGCTTCTTAATAACCGAAAGGATGGCATTCGTAGCAATGGTGGTCTAATGGTTTATTTCACCGAACAGTGGAACAAATTCTTATATTGTTTTGGGTAACAGTAAGATTACTGCGTGCTTTTATTATCTATGTAATCCTCCTTAGCTGAATAAAAAATTACCTTTCAGATCTTTTAATACCTGATGTATTGGATTTCTTTACAAAGTTCTTCTAAGATCACCATTAAACTTGATCAAGCAGACTTTGGTATAACTTTGAACTTCGGTTTTAAAAGTCTCAAGAACTAGGGCATTCATTCACATCAAATTATTCCTTTGAACTGGGTTTAGTAGAACTTAATAAAGCTATGACATACACAAAGGTACACTAGATGGCCTCACATGTTCGATAAAGTCATATTTTGTATTTGTATTGTCTAGCTCTATAGCTTAGACAAAACGATTTGTGTAAACTGTAAATGCACAAATTTCATTTGTGAATAGCATCCACACATTTTACACAAATGCGATTTGTGAAAGCCATTAATATTTGTAGTTCATACGATTTGTGTATTTCTAGAAGAAATTTACTACACACATTAGACTAAATTATGGCATGGATCAGTTAACGGTACTTTGTTTACTCGACTTCTCCAAGGCTTTTAATACAGTGGATCATAGAGTGCTGTGTCAGAAGCTTAGGTTATATTTTGGTTTTAGTGAAAGATTGGTATGCCTTATAAATAATTACTTACAAAATCGTTTTCAAAGAGTTAAACTCGATGGAAAGTCCTCTGATTTTAAAGCTTTATTGACTGCAGTTCCTCAAGGTTCAATATTGGGATCAGTACTATTCTGTTTATTTATAAATGACCTCCCCAGCGTATGTTCGTATGTAACTTTTGACCTTTATGCTGATGATACCAAAGTCTACCTGTCACGCCCAATTGGACTGATTGAAGACCTCATAGCCTGATTGAATTAAGATCTGTTTAAAATCAATGACTGGTCTCGATCAAACGGTTTAAATTAAAATTCTGATAAATCTCAAATGATTTTAATTTCTAAAAGGTATTATGACACCGACGATATACCTCCAGTGTTCCTCAATAATACACAAATAAAGTGTTTTAATGTCGTAACTAATCTTGGTTTCAAAATAAATCGATCTCTTTCTGCTATTGACTATACGAACTATATAATTAGGCGAATTTATGCAGGTTTACGAAAGCTTTGGTTATCTTTAAGTCTTAAACTTGCGGACACTAAGTTGAGGCTTGTCAAAACTTTATTCGTTCCCATTCTAGATTTTCCCACCAAAGTCCACTTCAAGCTTGACTCTCACTCTCAACATAAGTTGCTTGTGGCAGTTAACGATGCTATTCGATATGTTTTTGGATTGCGTCGATATGAACATATATCATATTATCAAAAAACTGTTTTTGGATTTGCTTTGAACAGTTTCTGAAAATCAGATGTTGCCAATTCATGCATAGCCTTATTAAAAATAGATCTCTAGGATACCTTTTTGATAAACTTCGATTTACTCATTTAAACTCATCGCGACTCTTCTTTGTCCACGCTCCCAGACTTTGGAATTCACTTACCTTAACGACAAAAAATATTACTGATGTAATAAAATCTTTGTAAGTCAACAACATTTTTCTACCTACTTTTTTTTCTCTATACCTCTAATTCTCAAATTCTTATTCTTTTCCTCTTTCTTTCTCTTTCTCATTAAATAAATTGAATTGCATTGAAATTGAATTGAAATGGAATTTGATTTCTCAATTTTGTTCACTGTGTTCCTGGCATGTTTTATTAAAGATACTGGTATAGCTTCAAGTTTTATGGCAACAGAGTTTCTCAAAAAAAGTCACTGTGGCGTATGCGTGGGACATTGAAATATTTGATGTGAGTTTGATACTTTCTATTAGATAGTACCTTTCTTAAAGTATGATTAAAAATGCCAGGTTTAGAAAACAAAAAATCATTTAAAAGGCTAAAACTCACATCAGACTTTGTCAAAGTTGAGTATTAAATGGTCAAATCTAAGTTTGACTCAGCGTCGGGCTTTTACATTTTTGGTATAGTCTTGCTTTATTGGGTTTTTTCTTACACTTCAGATTCATTGATGTAGTAAGCTTAGACGATGATTCTCTCTACGATCAGAGGCTCATCATAAGTGCATGTTTTTAAAGTTTCATTTATGCCATAGTTTGTTCTATTAAAGTCAACAATAAGGGCTAATAAATAAGGAGCATCCATTTTCCCCTTAATATGTTGTTAAAGAAATATTGAATCGTTATTTTAAGAACACATCTTTGGTGAAGCATTTGTATCTGAAGATCATTCCAAGATCCAAGTTAGACCATTAAAGGCAAAGGATCGTTTCAATTCGGTTCTTACTAATTTCGTTATAAGGAGTCCATACCTGTCAAGTGTGAAGTATACTCAATGTGGGTGCGTAGCGCATACTTAGCAATTGCAAAGGGAAAGAGTCACATATGGATCATTAAATTTCTTTACCCAGCGTTTTATGAACTCACTAACTTTCTTTAAAATTAACATGTGGAGTAAATTCAAAGTTGGAATAGAACATCATTTATAGCTAAGAAATAGTTAGCAAATCTAAAAGCCTTTACTTTCAACAAGAACAACACAAATTTATGCACAAATATTTGTGTATATACAAATCGTCTAATCTAAACTTAACTCCCGTTTGCAATAAGGCAAGTGTTGTTTAGTAGATCGAAAGACACGAAAGCTTTATGTAGCAGAAAACTTAGAACCGTTTTGTTAACTATTGTTCAACTCGCTGGTAAATCCAAAAATAGCCAACTTGGGAGTTGATCTCAACTCGAGAGTTAAGGAGGCTTTACATGAATCTGCATCTGCAAATTTGAAGAAAAGTAAAACAGGACCAATATAAATCACTAATATATAAGATAGAAAAAGTCCAGTCAAAGCGTAGTTAAAATCGCCTTCATGTTACAAAAAATTTACAAATGGATTTTTTTTTTTTGAAATGTATGTTTTTGGGCCGCTGAATCCGAATCTGAAGAAATATAACAAAATTTCCTAGTGCGTTTTGAGATATCCGCGAACTGAACTTTTACCCAAAACAAAATGAAAGACCATTAAATTTCCTACAAAATCCATGCATAATGTTTATTTTTCAGGCGTACCGTTAGCCCATTAGAGCGCGTTGAAATTTTAACATGATTTCTCATTTCTGTAAAAAAAAAAACAATTTTTCGGCTGTAGTAGAGTACCTTCCAAAACCGATACAAAATTCATATGTAAAAAAATATTTTTTTTTTTTTTTAAGAAATGGGAAATTATGGTGAAATTTCAACGCGCTCTAACGGGCTAACGGTACGCCTGTGAAATAAACAATATGCATACATTTTTTAGGAAATTTAATGGTCTTTCATTTTGTTTTGGGTAAAATTTCAGTTCAGACGCATAATTTCCGAGATGTAAGCAAAAAACCGAAAAAAAGTGCGAAAATTCCTCAAAACGCAACAGAAAATTTTGTTGGGTTTCTTCAGATTCGGATTCAGCAACCCAATAAAACATTTAATTCGAAAAAAAATCCATTTGTATATTTTTTGTAACGTAAAAGTACTGTTTGACTGGACTATAAAGGCTTCTCATAAATTTATTATAACTTTTTGACATGCTTTTGGGCACATTCGAGTGCTCTAATTCAATATCTACCCAAAGTACATTTAACATAGACAAAAACCAAAAGATACCATTATTATCAATGTATAAAATAAATAAAATAAGGAAAACAAATATTCTGTGCTATTTACTAGAAAACGAAGATATATGTAAATCCACATTCTGATGCAATAATATGTCCCTTTTTCGGGCAAATAATTTAAGCATACTCAAAAAATGCATGTGACGCCCGCGCTGCAAGCATACAATTAGTTTATTTTACCATTTTCAAAGCACGCTGACAAATTGCCAACGCACATGGGAAAATATAGTTATTTTAAAGTGCAAATTAATCAAAAAATATATCCAATTCAATTTAACGGATCACAATAAAAACTTAACAAAGGAAAATGATAATAATTTGTGTTTTTTAAGTATTTTTTTTAAATACGATGTTAAACATTGATTTAAAAATACTAACAAACAAATTCACCCGAACAATTAAAACAAATAAATGATGAAATGCTATAATTAAGATGAACATGTTCATCTTCACTATAATCTGCAATCTTCAGATTCATACTTCCCATAATCTTCATACATGAAGATGATCTGCATTTTGGTCTCTCCGCTCTATCGCACAAGTATAATTTATGTATTGTTTGTCCCCTTTTTTTGCAGATGTCGATGCAGATGAAGATGAAGATGCATGTAAAGCCTACTTTAAACCGCAAGTCGAAAATTAATTTTTTTCAGTATTTGAACTCCTCAGTTGGCCTTAACTTGGCAGTTTCGAAAAATTCCCTGGGATATTTGTGACAGATGGCACATAATATGTCAAACTAAACTTTTGAATTGGTTTTTTGTTAGACTTTGTTTCCATGATTCCTATTTTCAATTGTTTTTTCAATCTTTTTTTGACAAAAATGGTAAGAAGTATAGAAGAGTAGGAGGAGTGAAGTAACAAATAAAAGAATGAAAAATTCAAAATTTTCTTATAGGCTTGAGATTTGAAGTGTCTCGTTTGAGAAAGAAAATGCTATACACAGACTGAAAAGTGAACGTTTTGCAACTAAAAACAGTTCATAATGTTTTTTAGTGATAATTTTATTCATTAAATGAATAAAAAACTTTCTTTTCCGAAGATTCCAGCTGCTTCTGCTAGCGCTTAGTGGTAGTGTTCAGGAATAATTTATTTAATTTTTATTTCACATTTTAATAACTAAATATAACTTATTTTTAGTTTAAGAATTTGATATTAACTAGTACAGGGTTTATATTTATAATTGAGGACAATTTATTCCAGAACTAAACATTTTAAGTATTGTCAAGTTAATGTATTAAAAATAGGTTGTTTATAATCTTGCCCATTATTTTTTGCTTCAAGTTGTAATGCCCAATTCCACAACACATATGAAATGATGCTGTGAAAGGAGGGAACAAGGTTAAAATCTTGTGTTGACCACAAAAAACCTTGTTTACATGACTGTTCTATTCGGCTGTTTCTTCTTCGCACTTCTACAGCCTAAACGGATGGGCCGATTTGCTTCCAAACTTGGTATTTGTTATTTAATTGGTAGTATCCCGGGGGTTGTTTTTCATTTTTGCTCTAGGTCGAAAAATAACGGTACCTGTCATACAATCTTTTACAAAAAGTTTGATTTTCTCGAAAACGGCTCTAACAAGGGTGCTATTTTTTTTTTAAACAATACATCTTTCAGTTAGAATGAATTTTTCGAAATTTGTTCTATAACGGTACCTCTTTTAGAACCGGTTTTGCAAATGCGGTTTTATCGTAAACTATTATCTCGATTTCAGCACACAGGAAGTCATTTATAGTTTAATTAATATTGCGTTTGAAAATTTTCAAAAACTTTTTTTTTGGATTTTTAATAATTTTTTTTATTAAAAAAAATCGATGTTTTCAAAACACGTGAGTGTTTGTTTTTAAATGGGTTATTCTTGTGTTAAAGTTTGCATTCCTTAATTATTTTAATTTTTAGCAAAAGTTGTTAAATAAAAACCGTTTTATTTAAAAAGCGTTCCTACAGTTTTGAAAAAAAAATTACATTGTGTTACATTTCTTATAGAAATAAAATGGCGTTTACATTTTTTCACTGAAAACTTGTACGTACTTTTTTCGAACAATCAAAAGTCACAAAAATCCAATAAAAACTTTGAACTTCTTATACACTCAGCGGCACTGAATCTTGACCAAGTTGTTATTATCCGATTGGAAAGGTTTTGAGTGTTCCGTAAAGTGTACGTTACTTTATTAAAAAACTGTGTCATCGTTATAGACAGTTATAGACTTATCGCCGACCAGGCAGTGGCGGAGTAAGATGCACATGGACATGGGCTCGAGATGACCGATTCATTGTACTAGCCATTTTAAGGAACCTCTTCCTCACTGCCGTTGAGGTCCACAAGAGCCTTCAAACCACAAGAGATGTCCACGTAATCGAGCGTACGCGGTCTACAGCTGCTCAGACCGCACCGTGTAGCCCGGCTTCGGTTTGCTAGAGACCATGCATATTGGACTTACGAACAATAGGCCAGTTATCTATTCACAGATGAGTGCAGAATTGTCTTACGTGCACCAGATGGTCGAAAGCGTCTATGGAGAAAGAGAGGAGAGCGGTTCCTACCCATTACAATCATAGAAATAGTGGCTTTTCATGGAGGCTCTATAATGGTATGGGGAGTAATAAGTTCCGAAGGACGGAATTGGCTATCGATTAACTGCATCGGAAAACCTTGAAGAGATCCTTTAAAAAGAATACCTTCAAGGCACCGGTATTCAAAAACTGCAGTGGCCCGCTCGTAGTCCTGATTTTAATCCCATGCAAAAGAAGAAATTATTAAAATTTACTACTAACTCAGGTCAGTGGCCTCAACGTTAAGAGCGCTACGTCCAATTTATGGTCGTCATAATCGTCCTAGCAGATCAACAATTAAGCGCCTAGTGGAAAAAATTGAGTCCACAGGCACAGTACAAAATGTTATCGTGCCAGTGAGACAAAGAAGTGCCCGTAGTGTCGAGAATATTGATGGCGCTAAGGCTTCAGTTGCAGAAAGCCCAAATGTGTCTCTCACACGTCGTTCTCAAGCGTTGGGCATCTCTGTGACGTCGTTGTGGCGAATTTTGCAAAAAGATGTTGGCCTACATCCTTACAAGATTAAATTGACGCAAGAACAGAAGCCGCTTGACCACCAGAAGCGTCGTATGTTCGTGAATTGGGCTGAGCAACAACTTGAAAATGATTCGGATTTTCATCGAAAAATCATCTTCAGCGATGAGGCTCATTCCTGGCTGAATGGCTTCGTCAATAAACAAAATATGCGGTATTGGTCAGGCAGCAATCCACACGTACTCCAAGAGTCATCATTGCATCCCGAAAAAAATTACGTTTTGGTGTGGTTTATGGACCGGCGGCGTCATTGGGCCGTACTTCTTCCGTGATGATCAAGACCGGCACGTTACTGTGAATGGGGATCCCTACCGTTCAATGATAACCGAATATTTTTGGCCCCAATTGAATGATATGGACTTGGAAGACATTTGGTTCCAACAGGACGGCGCCACAAGCCACACAGCGAATGTCACAATCAATTTATTGGAAACCAAGTTTGGAGAACGTGTTATCTCACGAAATGGTCCAGTCGCTTGGCCGCATCGGTCATGCGATTTGACGCCGTTATACTATTTCCTGTGGGGCTACGTCAAGTCTATGGTCTATGCCAACAAGCCAGCGACGATTGATGAACTTCGTACGAATATCGAACGTGAAATTGCAGCAGTATCAGCCGTCGAAAATTGGGTTCAGCGTCTGGACTTCTGCAAGCGTGCCCGTGGTGGCTATGCAAAGTTCCATACATACATAATGGCATCGAACGTACTTTCACAAGAATAAAGTATTTCATTGATATCCAAAACCGTTTTTCTTTTATTTAAAAAAACTTTTGTAGCGCTTTTATTGAAAAACCCTTTAGAACATAGCCATAGCAAGCTTTTTTTGAATTTTTTTTTTGTTGGATTTTGTGTTTTTTTCTATGCCGCCGCAACTGCCCTACCTATCTTAAGGATACCTAAGATAAATGTAGGTCGGCCATAGGCGATTTTTCACCTATGTCGACTGAAAATATCAGATTTTAACTAAGTCACCAAAATTGGTGGACCTTGATCAAGGGCTTCCTTCCGATCCCGGTCGGGCACGGCCCTACTGAATAGGAGGCGCTCTGCTTCGCTCCCAGCGACTATGTCTCGGTCGTAGAGGAGCCGCCTATCGACTGTTCTGCGGCCGCCGTGGTAGATCAATGTAATCGCCGATTTATCCTGAATCAGCCCTCGACTATCAAGGTATAGGAAAGCTCAAACGTGTACTTTCAAAATATTCATCTTGGGGTTAGTAAGCCCCGAAGATTTGCCCATTAGTTGAGGTCATCGCAATGTGTCCGCGAATGATTTTAATTAAAAAGTTATCTATCCTCTTTGTATTGGCCCCATTGTATAGAACCTCGTTGGAATAATCTTCTATAAAGTCCGAGACAAGTGCGAAAACACTGTCTCTCGAATCTTTTCCATTAGAGATGGTGCAACGTTGAACCACACAGGGCATCCGTAGGCAATCATCGGCCTAATGAGGGCCATGTAGCAAATCACCTTCACTCTGCGGCAAACATGTTATCTACTGCACCACTGCCGCCCGCATCGTTTCGTCGAGTTCAAATGCACGCATATTTGATAAAAAGTCTTGATGCCAAACTCTATCAGACACCAAAACGATGGAGAGATTGGTCTGCGAAACCGAGTCTAAATAAATAAATAAATAAATTTATTGGCGCGACAGCTCCTTAATGAGCTAAGGCCTAGTGACTTATACTCTCAACCATTCCTGTGTGCGTGTGTTGTTAATCTGCAAGAATGGAAGGAACGTACAATTTACCGCCGAGTCCGAACAGCTACATGAGATGCTCTTTTCGAGAAAAAGATTTACTCTTGGAGATTTTGTCAGTTCTTCGCAAGAGGCAGTACCCCGGACAAGAAGATGGCTATGAACGGGACTCGAACTCAGGCTCTTCGCTTAGCAGGCCGACACACTAACCACTAAAACACGGGACACTACCTGCGAAACCGATACTCTCCATCAGTTAGAAGCTTTCGATTTATCTCTTAAACTAGAAGTTAATCAGCGTTTCCATGAACTTGGGAAGAAGGGGCGTAAGTGCAATTGATTGCTCAATAGCTTGAAGATGAGGATGACTGTTTTTTTCCGTTTTTCATGCACTCGAAAATGAGCTGGAAAAATATGTAGGACGGATGATAAAGCAGCAGTTTTGCCAAGGTTAAAGAACACGGTGGATTTGTGTTTGTTAAGATCTTTCAATGCTCTTGCGATAGAACGAGCGCGAAAGAAAATTGGTCATTTACGCTTATGAGCACAGGAAGAATGATAACGCCTACCGACAGCGTTGAGTTTACCGCAAATTTAGTTGCAAGCAAATCATTTGAGCATTACCAATCTTTTAAGTTTGCTGAAACTTTTTACGGTTTCCCTCGTTTGGTGGTATTACCTTCATAACAACGAAATATTTCATCTCATAGCCTTATAATCTTTTTTTCGGGCGAATTTTCTTTAGGCTCGATACTTTTTGACATATTAGGGACGTAATTTCTCGTTCGGGAAAGTCTACGCCACTATCTAGGAAGCTAAAAAAATTTATGTTTTTTTCTATTACTATAACGAAGAGTGTATGTACATCATCACAAGCAACTGTTGGTTTTCCCAATATATTTTTGTTTTTGAGATTTTGGAGGCTATCAAAAAAAAAATTAGATACTGATGTTTGATAAATTACTGTCCTTTTCAGTGATATTGGCATGTTTTTGTTCAATGGCCGATAAACTGTAGAACTATCCTGGAATTTTGGAATGTTTTTTTTTCAAATACCTATTCTTCCCGAATGTTAAGCCCCGTGGCTTAGTGGTTAGTGTGTCGGACTGCTAAGCGAATGAGCCTGGGTTCAAATCCAGCTCATAGACACCTTTTTTTCTGGGGTACTGCCACTTGCGAGGAACTGACAAAACCTACGAGAGTAAAATTTGTCTTGAAAAAGTGCATCTCATCTAGCCGTTCAGATTCGGCGGTAAACTGTAGGTCCCTACCATTCTTGCAGATTAACAACACACACACAGGAATGGTTGAGAGTATAAGTCACTAGGCCTTGGCTCCTTAAGGAGTTGTCGCGCCAATAAATTTAATTTAATTTTTAATTCTTCCCGAATTACAGATATCAGATAATGGTTAATGGATATCAATATATAAGCATAGGATTTTTTGGAACTTTCCGCGTTTCATATAAAAAGATTGGATTCAGATTACCCACCATTTTAATCTACGGGCTTATTAAAAGTGGTCATCAGTTGCCTAATCAATGAAGAAAATTAGAAGAAACTAAGACTGTTGCAGAAAGTTGCTGTCTTGGGGGGTTAAAGAAATACTAAAACAAATTAATGGATAAGTAATGTTGGTCGTAAATGAGGGAACAGTGACAAGAGTTAGATAACAAAAGCTGGGTCCAAATATCCGTTGATAGAAACCAAGGAAGTGGTCTTGGTCCGCTGTTCTTTTTTGTAACACTTGATGTTATACGCGGGTGGCTGCTTAATCCCAACAGAACCTACTAAAGTCTGTCGAGCCTCTTCAAATGCAGAAACCTTACCACAAAAAGTAAGCTGCTGCTGTACAAGGCTATGGTCTTACCAGTATTCACATACGGATCCGAGAATTGGGTGCTTACCAAAAGGCACTCTGATCTCTTATCCGTGTTCGAGAGAAAAGAATTATTGGCCGCGTGTGTGAGGGAGAACGATTCCGCGGAATATATAATCATGAATTGTATGAAATCTACGTCGAAGCAGATGTTGTGGAAAAAATAAAGCTCGGTAAACTCCGGTGGGATTACCACCTAGCTCGTATGAGCGAAGAAGAGCCAGTTCTGAAAGTCTTTTGCAATTTTTTTCAAGTTAGAAGACAACGTGACAGACCTTGCTTACGTTGGAAGG
Organism: Platycheirus rosarum; assembly: GCA_963971375.1. Taxonomy (NCBI): domain Eukaryota; kingdom Metazoa; phylum Arthropoda; class Insecta; order Diptera; family Syrphidae; genus Platycheirus; species Platycheirus rosarum. Next base: position 30,965,764 of record OZ020507.1, read on the forward strand.
ATGGCAAAGACCAGGTGGCCCGAATCCTTGGGGTACACAACTGGATGGAGTCGGCCAGCAATCGAAATGTATGAATGAACTTGTTGAACGAGCCCCGGGCCGGATCACGGTTGTTCTGCCGATGACGATGATGATGATGTATAAATTGAGGTAAATAGGAATATTATATGTTAGTCTAAAAAAGACTGAACACTTGGTGCTGGCCGAAAATATTTTCAACAAACAAACCTTAAATTTCTGAGTCCTTTGATCAATATCAAGAATATATATAATGGATATATCAATCTCTGTTGAATTAAAACGAAAATCTTCTTAAATATTTTATTTCCTAGTTTTGATTTGCGGCTTATCAAACCGGGTTAACCATTATCGACAAATTCATTATATTGCTGGCGTTCATCTATTGTGTTAAAAAAATTAAGATTTTGTAATCCAGTTTATGAAACACACAAACACACAAACTAACAAAATAAAGGAGCTGAGAAATGCAGTGTTTTTTTGAAGTACTGCTGTTTTACTATCAAAACCGAAACCCCTGACTTTAAAGCTTTGCAATAATTCCGACGTGGCAACAATGTTCTTAGTTCTGGCTTTTGTTTTTCTTAAAACAATAGTTCATTAGACCGATGTTCATTTCACGATTAAGGCACTAATTTATTATTATTGGAAACTCTTGCATATACTTACTTGAAAAAAAGTTATCAAAAAATTGTTTCTTCAACTGCTTTCAAAACATACACTAGAACTGTCGTTTGGCATTACAATACCAATTCACTTGCAGGTTAAAGCCCTGTTTGTCTTCGATTCACTGGAAAAATCACACGAACCGATTTTTGTTTTAAATTTGTTTTATTTATTTAATTTTTTTTTGTTTAACCTTAACTTTATTCTTCCTTAAATGCAGAAGATTTCATTCAAAACATTTAACACTTCTTTAACGGAACAAGTATGACACGATGATGGTTCACTTGTTGACTATGACCGATTTCCGCAACAGATGTTTGATAACTAAACCGAAAAGGAGGAACTCGATTGTTTCCTCCACCATCCTGCCGCTCCAAATCGCAATGTTGCCGCTACCACTTGTGGAATTGTTTTGGCATTGCACAATCAACAAGTCAACACACAGTAGAAAAATAAAAAAAAATTAAAATCAGGGTAGTTGTTGGTTTCTTTTGCTTGGAGGGTTGTACCTAAAAGCGAGCGTAAATTCATTCCTTCGGCAAGTGATCCAATGCGCAGGTTTTGAGATACTTTTGGTAGCAATTGTTGCTTCTCTTGGCTCCACATGTGGTATGCCGATGGTTCTTAACACTTTTTGAGTGAAATTCTTTGTTTTGAGTGATGGTAAGGAAACGCAACAGGAGTGGGTGGTATGTCTATCTATGCGTAGATAGGGGTTCGGAAATATAATGTCGCACTCATCCCTTGTGTGGGTGTTTGGGGGCAATTGTTTTACTGCATTTTGGCACCGCGGTGGTTAAGTAAACAGGAAATTATTTTTGCGACGGAGTTTCTAAGTGTTTTTTAAAGTAAATAGTTCAGAAGTTAGTAGTAGTTAGCGTAGTGAAGAAGGGAATTAAAATCAGAAGTTCACCCAATTTATTTGTCAATTTGCAAAAGTTGATACACTTAATTGATAGATATAAAAATAATTATTTACAAGGGGTTGTTTCACGTGGTATAAGAAGTGGTGCTGCAAATAGTGAGAAAATTAGTGTTAAATATAAAGAAAATTTTATAAGCAGTGATCGTAGGTATGTGCAGTATTAAAGTTCTCTTTTTTTACAATAATTAGGCGTTTTGGAGGTTGTTTTTCTGGCTGGGAATGTTGATAACTAGAAAAATCGGTTAAAAACCTAGATAGGTTTCATTAGGTTTGTTCAATGTCCAATGTCCGCACAATGACACACTGGTGGTTACTGAAAACGCCTTGAAGCTTTTCTTGTTGTCCAATATTATTTACACTGTGTTCCAGTTTAAGGCAATATCAGAAATAACACTACACGGGTGAAATTAAATAATGGAATTGATAAATGGGCCGTTTTGAGTGTAGGCAAAAATTGATGTTATGTGATAGCCGCGATTTTGAAAAAGCTTTTTAGTCAATATCTGGAGAATAAGTTATTGTACAATAATTTTATAACTATACATTTGGATTTTATAACTATACTCTGCTTAGATTGCAATAAAAAAAATCGTGAATTCAATTGGTTTAGGAAAAAAAGTTATAGGGAATTGTTCATAAAAATTGATTTTTTTCCAGAATTCAAAGCTAAAAAAACTATCTGAAATCTGACATGGGGATAATTTAAACATTTTTTTGTTAAAAACTCGAACATTTAAAAATAAATTGCACGACTGTCACAGCTTCGAATAAAATTTGAAAAATATTATAGGAATTTCAAAGTTTTTCTTTGATTTTTCTGGCTTTTGATTGTTTGAAAAAAGGACGTAAAATAGTTTTCAGTGGAAAAATTAAAACTCCGTTTTATTTCTTTAGAAAATATGAAAAAGTGTAATATTTTTTTTATTAATCGGAGGAACGGTTTTTAAATAAAACGCTTTTTATTTAACAACTTTTTTTTAAATAAAAAAAAAATAATTCATGAATGCAACTTTAAAAACAAAATTCACTTACATTTAAAAACAAAACTATGAATAAAATTCAAATATCCGTTTTCAAAATACCGATTTTTCAAAGAAAACATTTAAAAAAATTATTAAAAATACAAAAGTTATTCGAAAATATTTGTATACCGAATTGCTTTAGCTATCTTCCTGAATATCAACATTGATTGTAATCAGTTAAGCAGTTCTCGAGAAAGCTGAAGAAAAAAAACGGTCCTATGGGGGTACCGTTATAGAACAAATTTCGGAAAATTCATTCTAATTGAAAGATGTATTGTTGTAAAAAATAGCACCCTGAAAGTTTTATCAAAATCGTTAGAGCCGTTTTCGAGAAAATCAAGCTTTTTATTCAAGATTGTATGGCAGGTAACGCTATTTCTTGACCTTGAGCAAAAATGAATAACATCTCCCGAGATACTACCACATAAATATCAAAAATTAAGTTTGAAGCAATCGGCCCAATTTACAATAAAACTGATTTTGCAAAACACCGGTTCTATGAGAGGTACCGTTATAGAACAAATTTCGAAAAATTAATTTTAACTGAAAAATGTATTGTTGTAAAAAAAATAGCACCCTGAAAGTTTTATCAAAATCTTTAGAGCCGTTTTCGAGAAAATCAAACTTTTTGTTAAAGATTGTAAGCTATTTTTCGACCACCCAATGCTTTTAGGCTTGACTATCCGTCGTTCTTAGATTAGGTAACCAATCACGTGACTTAATTAATTATTTTGCCCATTTTTGTAAATGTCTTGCTGAAGATGGCCAAATAAAATAAAAAACAAGCAGAAAAAAAGTAAAAAAAAATTGCAGATTTCTTTTACCAAATTCTATCAAATCAACGATGATCTCCCAAAATCTAGAACATATTGGATGAATGTCTAAACTTTAAATCTTTTAATTCACTCCGCATAAAGGGCACAATAAAACATGGTGGTGACAGCATCATGTTGAGGGGTTGTTTCTTTTGGCGGGGTGTTGACTGAATTTTCCTAATTGAAAGTATTAGGTCAAGAGAGTCATATGTATGCCAATATTATGTATGTAATGCTACGGTATTTGGCCGAAGAAAATATGCCTCTAAAATTGTGTTTCCAGCAAGAAAACGATCCAAAACATTCGTCAAAATTAACAAAGCTTGAATTCGAGATAAATAAATTTAAAGTTTTGGAATGGCTTTTTAAATTCCCAGACTTGAAATCCATCCAAGATCGAAAATCTTCGGCGTGACTTGAAAGTTGAAATAAATAAAAAACCCGACCAATAAAGCGGAACTTTGGGAAATCTGACCCCAAGTCGCTTGAGGTCATCTTCTACCTGAGCGCACCACCTAAGGCGAGGTCTTTTTTGACTGCGTCTGGGTTTCCAACAAAACACAAATTGTTATTCCTTAAATAATAATTTGAAAAAAAAATTAAAAAAATTGTAAAAAAACGAGTTTTTGAAAATTTTAAGAAGTGTTGATTTATTTTAGGAAGTTTTTTTTTATAAATGTCTATATGAAGTTAATTTTTTTCTTTTAATTAGAAAAAAATTGTATATGTTGACTTAAGTTGGAAATTTGTTTCTAATTAATATTCAAGGTCTCAGGTGGATATCATTGCCTAACGCAACTTTAGAAATTTAAAGAAACATACTGAGTTATTATTTTGACTATATGTATGATGTATGCAATATACATGTATGGGCAAGTTTAGGATCCATACCCTTACAATTATTAAGATAACAATTAAACAAGTCATTACGATCATAGAGAAGTCTAACAAAGATATTGACATATATCTTATACTGTCTGCCTGTCTGTATAAGTTAAGGAAAAGCTTATTTTGTTCGAAAACGGTTCCAACGATTTCGATGAACACTTTTGAGAGTAGTTTGTCAGATATTGGCTATAAGTTTATTAAAAACAAATTTACCGGAAAAGGTATTAACGGTATCTTTCATATAAGGGTTTTCGACTTTGGATTTCTTTGAAATTGTATATTTGAAGAGATCAGGGTAGCCGAATAAATTCTTTATATTAACATTTTCAATAATTGTTTTTTTCTATTTATAAATAATTTTATTTTTTTTATTTTAAATATCTTTAAAATTGTCAAAACATTTAATTTGAAATTTTAATATCACCTGTATATTAGTGAACTCATTTTTTTTTTCAAAAAACTAAAGATAAAAACACACAAACGGGTTCCTGTTCGGGGTTTGTTCAACAAGTTCTTCCATTGTCCATTCATTCTGATTGCTGATCGACGCCGACGCCATCCAGTTGTGCGCCCTAAGGCTTCGGGCATCCTCGTCTACGCTATCCTTCCAACGTAAGCAAGGTCTGCCACGTTACGGTTTACCATAAATAAACTGCAAAAGACTCCAGGCATTTCCCAGGTGGCCAGCCCACCGCTTTTATTTTTTCTGGCATTTATGCTGAAACCTTTCTTCTGTGTTCATTACATTGACTCGGAATTGGAAATGGACAAGGGGTACCAAAAAGCAACCAGTGTTGCGTTTGAAGTTTACCCAATCCGATCTGTATCAATCGACAAATTTTTCATAATTTGACAAATTCAAAATTAAGTTTATATTTTACTAGCTAACCCGGGGAACTTCGTCCCGCCTCCCGCCTAAATAGTTATGAATATAAGTGTCTAATGCCCGCCTAAAATTAAATTTTCCGTTAAAAATTTCAACTTATCGGTGTGGTTATCTGGTTCTACACGAATCCAACAAAAAAACTACCATGCAAATCGGATAATATCCAGTCGAATTATGAGTTATGCTCTTCTTGGCATGCGTTTTAATGCCATATAAAAAATGGGCACGACTGGTTCGCACGTACTTGTTCTTATGTGCCTTATTACATTGGAAAGCAAGATCTTTGACAGAAACAAGTTACATTTGCGTTGAAAATAACACAGTTTGAACTTATAAAAAGTATTGAAAACTACAATACTCAACGATTTTTTTGTAAAAATGAAGTATGCCATCACACGTCTTAAATAACAAAGAATTTATGAAAAAATTAATTTCGAAAATTTTAGGACCGGTTTTGATAAAATCCTGTTTTTTATTTTTAGTTTTTTGAAAAAAAAATAATTTTTAAAATTTTGGTATGCAGTTTATTAAAATACATTTGATTATAAAATTTAAAATAATTTAGTTTGATTAGTTTTTAAAATATTGGTTTTTCAAAAAAAAAATTAAAATTAATTTTAATTAGAAAAAAAAGTTATTCAAAATTTTAATATGCAGAATTAATTTGGCTACTTAGATCTTTTTAAATATAAAATTTGATAGAAATCCAAAGAGCCGTAACCGAGAACGCCAAAAAATAATAAAAATTGTTATATGAAAGGTCCCGTTAATAGACTTTTCCCGTATATGTGGTTCTATACAAATAATAGCCAATACCAAAAAAAAATTGTCAAACATTTTCATAAAAATCATTGGAGCCGTTTTCGAGAAAAATAAGCTTTTTTATGGCAGGTACCGTTATTTTTAGGCCTAACAAAAATTTCAATTTCCCCTCTGGGGAATGCCAAAAGAATCATGCACACCAAATTTGAAGATAAAATCGCGCTTAAGCGGTTCAGGCTGCAGCTCGTTAGGCATACTGACAGACAAACAGACAGACATTTTTAGTCGATCACTTTTTTAGACTTGTCTATGATCGTAATGTCAAGTTTCATTGTTATCTCAATTTTTATTTGCGATTTTTTAAGGCAAGTTATGCATTCGTAAAAAAAAATCTAACAATCAAACATGACATTACGATGATAGAGAAGTCAAAAAAAGTGGAACCGGAAATTCTGTCCGTCTGTCTGTCTATCTGTCTGTCTGTCTGTCTGTCCGTATCGATTCCTACAGCCTAAACGGTTGGGCCGATTTGATTCAAACTTGGTATATAGGATTTTTAGAGTACTCTACCCGACTATTTTACGAATTGGCATTCTAGCTCCAAAGCTAACGGTACCTGCCATATAACTTTTGATGAAAAACTTATTTTTCTCGAAAACGGCTCCTACGATTTTCATAAAACTTTCTGAATGGTGTTTTCTGTGCAAAATCTATCTCTTAATTTTAATGGATTTTCCAGAAAAAGTTTTATAACGGTACCTCCCATATGACCGGTTTTTTAAAATCCGACTTTATCGTTAACTAATTAACGGACTATGATGAAATTTTCAAAATATGTATTGTTTTATGATTTAAATAATATTGCTTATTAAAATTTTCAAAAATATTTTTTTTTAATTTTTAATAATTTTTTAAAAAACTTAATTTGTTTTTTGAATATTTTGAAAACGAATTTATAGATTTTTTTTTTTTAATTTTTCTCCTAGTATAAGCTATAGATTTCTTTAAATTGACATACTCCAAAAAAATTTAAAATATGTTTTCGAAATTTTTTTCAAATAAAAACATTTTTTTGAAAAATACTGGTCGAACGATTTTGAAATGAACAATTCATAAAATAGAAAACAGCAAAATAAATAAGATGGCTTACAACATTTTTTCCAAGAAACGTTATGAACAGTGTTTTTTTGATTTCATAAAAAATTTATTTGTTTAATATTTTCCCCAAAATTTTATTTCATATTGCTCGGCTAAGCTCTAGCCATTAGTCAAATAAAAGAAGGTGTCAACCTACGTACATACCTACATATTTTAATGCATTTCATCATCATAAATAAGGAAGCCTATAATAAACACACAAAAACAACTAACAAATAAAAAAACTATTCTATTACTACTGAATGCAAAAATTTCAATCGAGAAAACAAAAGTTTACACCTGCCTATAAAAAAACAAAACCACTGTGTTAACTTTTAATATTGTCTCTATACCCAATTAATTATAATAATTATAGTACCTACCTTTCCAACCTTATTATAGGTACCTAATATCCTTAATAAATTCCATTAATACCTACCCACACCATACGATTATCGATCTATCAAACATAATTAAGCTATTTTAATTAATTTGATTTCAAAAAGTAAATTATTGTTGTTGGGACCTATATAGGTCCCTATACCTAGCATTATTGCACTACTGCTGATTCCGACGAATCCTTATGCCAGTTGTTCAAATTTTTTCCATACCAAAATGAAAATTAAACTGAAAGAAGTCCTTTATATCCTTCTATTATCAAATTATATTATAAACAGTAAACAACAAGTAGAAAGATAATACACTACAAAACTGCAAAAGCTAACAATCCTATATATATATTTATGTGCTTATCCCTTTGTCGTGAAGCATTTTCGTTCCACAACGATTCTAAGGAAGTTGCACGTAAAAAAAAACATTAAAATTAAGTCTTTGTCAAAAAGACGTCTGCACTTAAAAACGATTAGCACATAGGAGCAAGTACGTGCGACCCAGTCGTGCCTTTTATTTTTTATACTCACGAATCCTAAACTTACAACTTTAAATGCATTTCTTCCGAATTTTGACCAAAATTCACATAAACCTTCGTAGGCATCCTCATATAATTCGCTACTAAACGATTTGTTAGTAATTTTGTTATAATGCACTAAAACTGTGTTTGTTGCAAACTACTTTACCGAATTTTGAACAAACTTTACAAAAACTTTTGTAGACATCCTCAGAAGATCCTACAAAAAGATTTATTTGTAATTGTAATTCGACGAAATTCACTAAAACTGCATTTGGGGCAAACCGCTTTACCGAATTTTGACCAATTTTATTTTCAAGGAGGAGTAGGGTTACTAACACACGTACAGAAGAATTATATATATAAAGAAACTAACACTTCTATCACCTGTCTTATGAATAAAAAAAAAAGTACCAACACACGGGGAATAATCCCCCTTCCATACAATTTATTTTATTATTCTCTCGATTCATTCTACAAGTTCCACCTTTTTGAATCACCCTGTATGAAACTTTTCTTCCCATTTTTACTTGCGATTATAGGGACTATAAGGCAAGTTATGCATTCGTAAAAAAAAAAAAAAAAATTCTAACAATCAAACATGATATTACGATGATAGAGAAGTCAAAAAAAGTGGGTCCGGAAATTCCGTCCGTCTGTCTGTCTGTCTGTCTGTCTGTCTGTCTGTCTGTCTGTCCGTATCGATATCTACAGCCTAAACGGTTGGGCCGATTTGATTCAAACTTGGTATATAGTATTTTTAGAGTGCTCTACCCGACAGTTTTTGGAATTGGCATTCTAGCTCCAAAACTAACGGTACCTGCCATATAACTTTTATTAAAAAACTTATTTTTCTCGAAAACGGCTCCTACGATTTTGATTAAACTTTCAGAATGATGTTTTCTGTGCAAAATCTATCTTCTAATTTTAATGGATTTTTCAGAAAAAGTTTTATAACGGTACCTCCAATATGACCGGTTTTTTAAAATCAGACTTTCTCGTTAACTAATTGACGGATTTTGATGAAATTTTCAAAATATGTAGTGTTTTATGATTTAAATAATATTGCTTATCAAAATTTTCAAAAACATTTTTTTTTAAATTTTAATAATTTTTTTTAAAAAATATTTTGTTTTTTGAATATTTTGAAAACGGATCTATAGATTTTTTTTAAAATTTTTCTCCTAGTATAAACTATAGATTTCTTAAAATTGACATACTAAAAAAAATTTTAAAATATGTTTTCGAAAAGTTTTTCAAAAAAAACATTTTTTTGAAAAAACTGGTCGAACGATTTTGAAATGAAAAATTCATAAAATAGAAAACAGCAAAAGAAATAAGATGGCTTACAACATTTTTTCCAAAAAACGTTATGAGTAGTGTTTTTTTGAATTCATAAATTTTTTTCCCCAACATTTTATTTCATATTGCTCGGCTAAGCCCTAGCCAAGCCATTAGTCAAATAAAAGAAAGTGACAACCTACATTACATACATACTTACGTATTTTAAAGTATTTTTCATCATCATAAAAGCACAGAATAAATAAGGAAGCCTTTGATAAACACACAAAAACAACTAACAAATAAAAAAAACTATTCGATTACTACTGAATGCAAAAATTTCAATCGAGAAAACAAAAGTTTACACCTTCCTATAAATAAACAAAACCACTGTGTTAACTTTTAATATTGTCTCTATACCTACTGGCTTAACAGTAGTTGGAACACGTATCTTAATTTTAGTACCTACCTTCCTTCCAACCTTATTATAGGTACCTAAATCCTTTATAAATTCCATTGGTCCCATATTGGGACGTATAAAGGTCCCTTTACCTAGCATTATTGCCATACTGCTGATTCCGACGAATCTTTATGCCAGTTGTTCAAATTTTTCCATACCAAAATGAAAATTTAACTGAAAAAAGTCCTTTGTATCTTTCTATTAGCAAATTATATTATAAACAGTAAGCAGCAAGTGGAAAGATAATACTACACTAAAAAACTGCAAAAGCTAACAATCCTATATATTTATGTGTTTATCCCTTTGTCGTGACGCATGTTCGTTCGAGCTTCACCCCAAAACAATATTAAAATAAAATCTTTGTCAAAAAGACGCCTGCACTTAAAAAGGATTAGCACATAAGAGCAAGTACGTGCGACCCAGTCGTGCCTTTTATTTAACTCTTTTAATTGTTTTATAGATCTGAAATGTGGAACAAAATAATAATTAATAGTTGAATCTGGCACTAACGTAAGTTCAAATGTAAAGACTTCTTACGGTCTCAGTTCCCTTATTTTATTTAAATCCATTCTAGTTTAATATTTTTTCTTCTTAAACTAACAGACAAAGCTAAGCTATGTATGTTATGTAAATAATGATAAAACGAATTCATAGGAACGTTCAATATTTTGTATTTGAAATTCTGCTCGTCTTCTTGATTCATATTTATATTCATTTTAGTGTCAATTAAAGTGTCAACAGTTCCGAGTTTACGTAAATATCCGTCCATGGCGTCGTTAATCCCATGTGAAAACGATAAATGAGAAGGAAATCTTATTTGCAAATTGGTCGAACTGGTTCGGAATTTAAATTCGCCCAATGTAGTCCTTAATGCCCCAGGTTATTTAAACCGAAGTCTTTCTACCAAAATCTGGAAGAAAACAAAAAAAAAATGACATGAAAAAATACAGAAAACTTCAAATATTTAAATGTTATGTATTGCACCCTATTTTTATGTTATTTTTTCTGACATAGGTAATGTAATCTTTTCGATTATGTTACCGCTTCTTCTGTCAGCTTTATATTGTAGGGTACAGCCTTGAAGTTTTTTTTTTAAATAAGTTTTTTTTATATATTTTCCACCAGAAAGCCACCATGATCCATGAATGAAGACATGACAATTGGAGAACAAATCAGCTGTTCCTCTACCGAATGGCTACATCTTCTTTAATCCAAGTGATTTATCAAGAAAATTTGCGCTTAACCTAGAAAAACAAAATAATGTGTCACGCAGCATGTTCGGCCTTCTGACAAAGTGACATCCGTTGCCAAAGTCATTTATTATAATTCACTCTAGCAGCGTTTACTGGATACATGCTCTGTTTGGTTCTTGATTTTCAATTTCGAGCGACCTTAGTTCACCAATATTTGAAGTCGTCGTCATCGTCATCCAAAGAAGATTTACGCACAATATTCTAAGGCTATGTTGGCCTTGTGCAGTGCTATTTTGAACCTTGGTAAGGCCAAAAAAAAAAAAATACAACACCCTCAGTGTCAAAGGAGCACCAAGTCGGGGGGATGATTACTTTGTAGAAATAGCATCATTGGTGTCTCCTCATTTTCATCATCATCGACATCATCAGCGTCGCCGGGTGTACTTAATTCAATCAATAACAATCACTGGAGCTGAATTTCTTTCCAAGTAAGACGCTAGATGAATCTTCTGCAGACCTGGAGGTTGCGAATTCGTGAGGTGCATTGTTTATCTGTTGTTCTTTAAATACCTTTTTCCATGAAGCGAATGGAAGGGGTGTTATGCTAATGTCTATTTATCGAACGAACGTTGACGGTTCAAGGGTTTAGGGGCGTTATGGAAGACTATAATAGTATAATAACAACCTTCAGAGGAAAATGTAAGTTTAGTCAATAATAAGGTGTATATTATATATAAGAGTGTAGAGTATTTAAAAATAACGAAAAATTTTTAAAGAAAAAATGGCTGTGGTTAGTTATTTTTAATACTTTATGTTACCAGCATATACATCGAAAATTGATTTCAGTGAAAAGTTGCGTGAAGTTGCGTGAAGGCTGAAAAGGAAGACAGGCTAGAACCAAATATATAACAAGTTATCTTTGCTCAAATGCTCATCCAGAAATCATTGCTAAGGCTGCAGAATGCTTCCGTATTGAATTGTACGGTTACAGTGGCCTGCAAAGCTAAATAGTTAGCTATAATTTGCGGTGCCGTGACATTGTGCCAAGCGCCATTATGCCAAAGCAGGGTTTACTGTATGACGCTTTACCAAAGCGCCATCATGCCAAATGTTAACATTCGGACTAAGGTCACTTTCAAAATCGTCATTGTGCCAAATTTTTAAATTTGGCCATTTCCACTGAAGTATAAATTTTGTATTTGCAAAACATGTTTTCTTAGGTTTACGCAAAAAAAACCGTTTTTGTTAAACCGGCGTTACATCTTCAACTTTAGCAAATAATGCACAAAATTTGCCAAACAGTTGTTACTTTGGTTGCGTGTATGAGTATGTGTATACTCGCTTTTAGTCAAAGTGAATCCATTGAACGACAAGCTGACACCAACTAAATTTTATAGGGGAAACTGTCTGTTGAAAATTAGTCAACAAATCTTGACCAAAGCTAAGTACACGATTGGTAGATCTTACAATGTTGTCAGATCTGTCATTGGAAAATATGCTTGCAAGAACTTACAACAGTTTAAACTTATAAAAAATTGTTAAAAAAAATTTGCCTTACAAATAATTGCAAGATTATTGTCTGATAATTAATTGTAAGAAATCCTAAAATCGTGTTTACGCTAGCTGACAATCCTGTAATCTCACAATTAATAGTCAAAACAATTAAATGAAAATTAAATGTATGATGTAAAATTGGTATAGGTATTTGATAATCGTAAACACACACAATTTATAGTCAGGCCTCTCAATTTTTATCGTTGTCTGGCGTTTCTGACAATTGTAAACAATGCAAGCAATCGATGCAACTTTTTGGCCTAAGTTTACTTCAAATTCGCAGTCGCCGCCTCATTCATCTGCGAAAAAAATATTAAAAAATCCTACAGAAAAAAAGTTAAAAGTGAATGATCACCTTGAATTTAATTCAAGAAATTGAAGTGCGACGCAATCTCTGGGATGCTGGTTGACCAGACTTTCTGATAGCTGAACTGGAAATAGTTTGACAAAACTGACAATTAGTGTGTGTTTACCCGGTTGGTAGAAAATCTACAAATCTCTCAGTTTATTGGTAGGTATTCAGCCAGCTGTCTTACAATAAATTTTCAGCAAACTTCTGACAATAAATTGAAAGAGATTGGTAAATTTTCTACCAACGGTATACACATACAATAATTAACTGTCAGCTCGTTGGTAGATAATTATCAGACATTTTCAGGTCTGACAATATTGTAAGATCTGCCAGCTAATTGTAGCTTAACTTTTTGACCAAATGTCATCTAAAAGTCAAATAAATTTTAGGATCAATTGACCAGTCAGACATTGACTGACTTTTAGTCGATGTAGACATTTGAGCATCATGATTCATCATCGTCATCGACGCAACAACCGGGACCCTGTACGGATGTACGGACCTCGTTCAACAAGTTCTAGTAGATGGTTAATTAGGTTAAGGACACGACCCATAGAATCCGTTGCGTCCGTTGCGGCAACTAATCCGGTGACATTGCCGCATGCGATGAAAAGAGGTGACCAAATGAATCCGTTGCGTTTTTTTGACACAAAATGTAAAACGAACTAGCGATGGCTGAGTTAAGAGTTATGGTGTGATTTGGTAACTGGTAAAGAGCATACATATTGAAATTTTGATATTAATGCATGAACAATGAATGAATGAATGAATGAAGAACAATTTTTGTATCTAGATAACTTTAGAATTCTTGGTGTTTAGCAAGATTAACACCGGTTTGCACTACAATATATGACATTTTCCCAATATGACAGGAGTTTGCATTTGATTTAGATTTTGTTGTGGTTTTGAAATGTTCTGTCATAATAAAAGTAAAAAAAAAATGGATGAATAGTTAAAAATGTTGAACGAGTTCTTAGAATCCGCATTAGATATAACGGCGCAAAATTATATGCGCTTCAATATGAAACTAAAACAAATAAAGTATGGTGCTAAAATTATAGGTACCTATGGTTTTTGAATTATTTTCTCTAAGTGTGAAACTATATTTTAAATAACAGGAAATCCCTATATTATTTTTTTAGTGGAAGAACTCTCTGAGAGAATGACAACTCCCACAAAACACTGCCAATATTTGGTCGAAGTAAAATCAGCTTTTGTCCTTTTTACAATATTAAACTTCACTTTTTAGATTCATGGAGATACATATCTATATAAGGCACGAGTACGAAAACTTGGCCACCAAGATTTGATGAAGGTTTTTGTAGAGGGGTCAAAAACAAGCACTTTTTACTATGGTAGTGGAGTCTATCTCCCGCCGTTTAGGAGGTAGGGGCACTTTTAGAAAGAATGGTTTAAATTGAAAAAAAAAATATATTAAAAAACAACGGCAAAACTTACAATTAAGTGCTATGCATTTGAAAGCCAGAAGTTTGTTCTATAATCCTGCATTTAAATTAAATTACTCTTGTTAATGGTTTTTGAGAAATTCGCATTTAAAGTCCAAATTTTGATAAAAAACGTGAAAAAAAAGTTTAGACCGATTTTTTTCAAAATTGTGAAATGAAATTGTAAATTAACTTATATGTGTTCTACGTAACTATCAGTTCTTAATCTAACACAAAAAACCACATGTTTCTATGTCTTCTAGTTTCTTAAAAAAATTGAAAATAAATAAAACACCTTCAATATTCATGTTGATGTTTTAATTAAAATTTTTTTTTATCTTTTTTTTTTCAATGCCGTTGAAAATATCTGTGAAACATAACAGCAAATTGTCAAAAGGCATTCAAACAATTACAAAAAAAAAAAATAAATCTCGTTTCATGTTCGTTTTAGTAAGAACAATTTGAAATCTGAAAATTAAAAACAAATCTAAGAAAATCTCAGCATTTATTATTTTATATCCCCTTCTTTTTTCTGTACTTGTTGTTACTTAGCGCAAGTTTCGCTGCTACTTATTGTTATTTAGGTAACAACCAGCGCAATTTTAGCTGCTACTTATATAACAATAAGTAAAAAATTGCGCAAAATAACACCCCATGACCAGAAAACAATTGAAACTTAAAATTGCTTTTGACATTCAATGTTATCGGATTCGCCGGAGAGAAAAGTTAAAAGTTGGTCTACTTGATGCGGTGCGTCCGGCACATGCGATTCCTATTGGTCACCTCCCATAAGAACACGTGTTGGACGTGGACGAACGGATTCTAGTGGAGTAACTCCATCAGATAATACCCAGGTGGCTTGTATATATCTTAAGGCGGGAGCCTTTTACTCGCAATGACCAATTTCGTTGATTCTGTCGTTTCTATGACTCTTAGTCCATTGTCTGTGTTCTCATGCAAAGTATGAGAGCCTATGTACTGCCTGAATACCGGCTCCCTACCTAATTTGGCTTTGAATAAGTCTTTAATAAATTTGCCGCTCATAACATCTGAACGCACGTCTTATTAAAGTAATTAGCCCAGGAGCCGGCCACATGAAAACTACCTCATCGAATCAATGTAAAATTTAGCCATTAATTAATAGCAAATTATATAAAATGTACAAAACCGCTACCTGGTCGGACAGACTTTTTCTTGTCTGTTTGGCGGTAAAATTGCCACTTCATTTTAGTATAGATTAAGAATCTGCTGGTCGGACAAACTTGACATGGACAAAACATGCGTCCGACCGCTTCTTATCAACAATATTAATTTTTCTACAAAAAATGTTGATATTGACTCAAGAAAATTTACAATAATTTTTGTTTGAAAAAAGTGGTCGAACGCATGTTCGGCCCGTTAAATTTTTTGGACCAGCAGATTCCAATCGATCCCAATGAGCATTAAAAATCCAACCGGAAGTGGCCATTTTAACGCCAAACGGACAAAAAAAAATCTGTCGGACCAGCGGTTTTGTAATTTTTATGTAATTTGCCATTTATTTCTAGCTAAACTTTCCATTGACTCGATGAGGTAGGTGTTCCTACGGCTTCTCTACTAATTCTCCTCCTTGATGAAATAACTAATCAGTTATTGACTTAGACGAAATAATATTGGTTGTGTAATTACGACTTAATTATAAGTCCTTTTTTTTAAGCAAATAAACTTAATAATAAAATTATCTATCTTAGTTTAAAATCGATTTATTCTTCAATAAGATAAAACCTTACGTCAATGTGTTTGTTTGAAAAACGAAAACAATAGTCCATATTTAACCTCCCAACTCCCATGCTTCTTCACTCATATTTTTTTCCTTGGATTCTTTTTTGTATATTTTTATCATAAGCTGATGGTTCTTTTCAGCCACTTGTCGAGAACAATGATCAGTTTAATATGTTAGAACAGCAGCCATAGTTAAAGACGCCGAAGCAGTAGCAGCGAGGCTCTCATACTTCCAATCCCAATGGCAATTGCAAGACGAATTCAGTTCTTATGCACTCACTCTGGCAGTCAATATTTACATAATCAACTCCTAGAAGGACTATTGGTATCCCGAACCACCGACCGAGCCGCCATCATCACCCACCTACCTAGCTTAACATTTACTCACTTGAGAGATGTTCAATCCTTAAATCTTTTTATCTCTCAATGCACGTTTATAAGGATTTACATTTTGTTTTGGTCTGGAAAAAAGGATTTGCTGGAAGATGCTTTGAACTTTTTTTTGTCCCTCTGATGTAAAAGCTAATTGTTTTTTTTTTATTAGTGTTTTATTGAAATAGACTTGTTCAAAAGCAGATGTGGTTCCTACAAGGACATCATAATGTCCAATGCAGGTTTGCATTATAATACGATTGTCTTGTACTTTTTTTTGTCTCTAATGCTAGAGATTTTATAGATTACTAGCTGACCCACCCGACGTTGCTTGGGTATAACATACATTTTCTGGATTCCGACAACAGCGCCACATATCGGGTCCAGCAGTTATCCAATACCACACCAACGTAATCTTGGTAATTAATAATATAATAATATTGTTGATATGAAAATGTCTACAGGAAAAACTATATTTTCGTTTATATTTCCACCTCAGCGCCACCTATCGGGTCAATTTTTTTATATATGCTGTGATTATGAGTAAAATCGGCAAATAAGAATTTTTCGAAAAAGCGGTGACACCTAGGGGTTATAAAAATAGACTAAGCTTATCTTTAGAATACCAGTTGTCTGTTATTTGTGAAAGTCCCATCAAAATCGGCCAATGAATACGAATTTTCCACAAAAAAAACTACTTCAGCGCCATCAATCGGGTCCAAACGGGATCATCCGCGCAGCTAAAGTTAAGATTGTCTGCAAATGTCAACAAAATCGATCTCGCCGTTTTGAAGTCCATAAGGAACATATGTGTTGATCAAAAGCAAAACCCATTATATCCACTTTTGATAGTTTCGAGATAATCGAGAAAAACTTAAATAAATAAATTTATTGGCGCGACAGCTCCTTAAGGAGCCAAGGCCTAGTGACTTATACTCTCAACCATTCCTGTGTGTGTGTTGTTACTCTGCAAGAATGGAAGAGACCTACAGTTTACCGCCGAGTCCGAACGGCTACATGAGATGCACTTTTTCGAGACAAATTTTACTCTTGGAAGTTTTGTCAGTTCCTCGCAAGAGGCAGTACCCCAGAAAAAAAGGTGGCTATGAGCTGGATTTGAACCCAGGTTCTTTCGCTTAGCAGTCCGACACACTAACCACTAAGCCACGGGGCACTACTACTACTAATCGAGAAAAACTTGTATCTTCTAAACAAAACAGTTTTTTGAACTTTTTTTTGCAGGAATGATTGAATTAACGTTCCTCACAGCTTTAGTCATGAAATCATGATCTTAGGTTAAAAGTTTTGAAGTTAAGGCAAAAACATATATGGATATAATGGGTTTTGAAATTTACCTCTGAATTTCATACTTAAATTAGAAAGTTTAGCAATTTAAAACTAAACTTAAAAGCAGACTAAGCGTACAGTTGTAACCTCGTTCAAATGTAAGCTGCATAGACGGTGCAACACAGCGGAAGCAATCTGATTGGAGCCTTTTGAAAATTGGTTTTCAGTCGACGTTATGTTCAAGGAGGCTTTTGAACTCCCCATAACAACTCCAAAGTTATAGATGTAAAACTGTCAGGAATAATAAGCCGCTTGTCTGGTACCTTCGGCAAAACCATGTTTTTCTGACAGTCAAATAAAATTGTCACAAGATCGTCCCTTTCTTCTTTTAAAATGTTAAAGAAAGCCTTAGCTCTTCTCTTCTGAAGGACCTTTTCAATCATAAGTTTCCGTTTTTGGGCTTAATTCTTTTTGTATTTTAAACGTTCAGTAAGCTAAATACATTTTGAACAAAGATCGGTTGATGGTGCTTTAAAGCCAATGTTCAACTTTTTATTAAAAATGTTGCGAGAAAAACTGGGTTTCACTTTGAGGCTATTTTGTGTGACCTGGGCCTCATACATCTGGTACATCTAGCAATGGAAAATTCGCTGGGTAGATATTGACGATTAGCAACAGTATTTCTACAGTAATGCAGCTTAAGGGTTTTGAATTTTTGATTACATTCAATAACTGCGTGTTTCTTAGAAGCACTATTCAAGAATTCCCATGAAATCTCATCATGGATATAAGGGATTTTGAATTGAAATTGAAAATTTTTAAGTGGATATAATGGATTTTGATACAAAAGAAAAGTTATAACTACTGATTTTAGGGAGTGTTTTTATAGGATAAAATGTGATTTTGGATCCAAATTGAAGTCCAACGTATGCGGTTGAACGATACGAACAAAACCTCATACTTAAGTCCTTTTTTTCAAAAGTGGATATAATGGCTTTTGCTTTTGATCAACACATATATAACCCACACACACACATTCATTTTGACAGTTGATAGCGACCATTTTGTTGTAGCTACATCCGTCAAATTGGTTGTCATTTGTTAAGTCTGTTTTGCCAAATCACCATGGTCGGATATATCGTTCAACAGCACGGACAAATATTAAAATTGTTTTGTCAAAATGGGTGTTTTCGATGAAACGCAAGACCTGCCGAAAACATTGATGTCGTCGGTGAGAGTGTACAGGAGAATCCGAGGCAGTCGATTTCGTGTCGCTCACAAGAAATCGGCCTTTCGCAGATCACAACTTGGCGATTTTGCGTCTTGACTTGGACCTGCACCCGTGGGTACGTGAACAAACAAAAGTGTCGAGTTTGGGACGATACCAATCCACATTAGATACAAGGTTGGGTTTTCCTAGGTCGCAGGTATATGCAAACAGGCCATAAACCACAGCGGCCCTCAAAGCCAATATATCTAATGCCATCGGTCAAATTCGTCCTAATTTATACGCTAGAGAGTCACGGAAAGTTGGACACTTTGGATGCGCGCCACCCAGAGAAGCCGCGGCGGACATTTAAACGATGTTATATTCCATTATAAGAAAAAGAAGAATAATAGAATTAGACCTTAGGCTTCCGTCTAACCATTTCTAATGATTTTTTTTTGTGAAGGCTTAGTCCACCAATATACAGAATGAAAAGAATTAAAAAAATAAATAAATGTATTGGCGCGACAGCTCCTTAAGGAGCCAAGGCCTAGTGACTTATACTCTCAACCATTCCTGTGTGTGTGTTGTTAATCTGCAAGAATGGAAGGGACCTACAGTTTACCGCCGAGTCCGAACGGCTACATGAGATGCACTTTTTCAAGACAAATTTTACTCTTGGAGGTTTTGTCAGTTCCTCGCAAGAGGCAGTACCCCAGAAAAAAAGGTGGCTGGATTTGAACCCAGGTTCTTTCGCTTAGCAGTCCGACACACTAACCACTAAGCCACGGGGCACTGCTAATTAAAAGGATTAGTCGAAGTTAAAATGATTCGAACTGAAACAGCATCTTAAAGCGTTATAGTAGTCTTGAGTTTTTACAGGCCTTCTGACAGGTGAGGAGCTAGAGGTAGAGGCTATTAAAGGGGGGAGAGTAAATGCCAAGTTTGAGTTTTTTCCAGTTATTTCGCTCTTGATGCCTGATAAATGTTCTATGCGTTAATATTTTTTGATGTAAGTTCAAGGATAGGTCACGCGCAACTCAAACGGATGAGCTAGAACCGATAGGGGTGAGGTAATGAGTTAAATCAAAATTTTGTCTAGTTATTCCTTTCCTGTACACCTTATATGTACATTTTTGTATTTGCATCGTGTTTGTAGATTCAGGAGGATCACTAAAACACAAAACAAAAGACAAACTTCTGTTACTGTTAATAAATTGTACGACTGGATCCAGGGCCGCCGGCCGAGAGAATTTTCGGCCCCGTTGAAAAATATTAAGGAAACTTGAATATTTTTATTTGATTTTTCTGACCTAGTTGTCTGAAAAAAGGACTTACAATATTTATTTTGTTTCTTTAAAAAATGTGAAAAAGTGTGATTTGTTTTTTAAAATTGTAGAAACGTTTTTTTAAATAAAACGGTTTTTATTTAATAACTTTTTTTTAAAATTAAGAAAAAAAAATAAATCGAAAATGCAAACTTGAGCACAAAAATTACCTACACTGAAACAAATTTGATATTGATAAAAAAAATAAAAAAAGTGGTCGGACGCATGTTTCGCACATGTTAAGTTTGTACAACCAGCAGATTCTTAATGTAGACGGTCTAAACTTTCATTCGATAACCCATTTGTCCATCAACTCGATCCCAATGAGGTAGACCAGCACCAAAACCGCAACCGGAAGTGACCATTTTACCGCCAAAGAGATTTATTAATGACAAAATTTTCTATTGACTCGATGAAGTAGGTGTTTCTACAGTCGCCTCCCCTACTAATACTCTTTGCCTATAAGTATTAATGAAGCGTTGGTGTTCTGATTGCCGTGTGAGTGTATGTGTGTGTGTGAATGTCCAAAGCAATAACCTTCGCTTAAACTGCGAAGGCAGAGCCAGATGACCAAACAAGTGTTTAGCCTGTCTACTGATCTACGATTTAAGAAAACGTTGAAAAAACAATTTGTTGATCACCCAAATTCAAGTTAAATGATAACAGTTCTTTGACTTTATTCAACAGAAATTATGACTTATATGTAAATTATTAAGTGAATTATAATAAATATAATATCTATAGTAATTATTCAAAATTAGGATGACTGTTACAGGAGTACTTTTTTCAGCTTAAAAAAATTATACATTTGAACAATGTGCTTGAAGTATGATGAAATTTCGTCCAAAATGAAGGGACTTAAAATTAACTGATTTTTTTTCATTCACAAAATAAGGAGAGTGAAAATATTGAATACCAATCGATAGTACTTGCAGATCCATTCACAAGACCACTGGTGGGGCAAACATTTTCAGGCAACTTTGGGCGGGAAAAGGTCACTTCCGGTAGCATTTTTTTTATGACAACCTATCTTATCGGGGCATTGAAAAAACTTATTACTATCTGAAACAGTGTTGCCTATAGACTCTTAAACCATTGTTAGGGCAAAAAAATCTGGGAATGCTTGGTCGGGTAAGCATATTTTTTTTTATTTCAAAAAACTTTTTTTTATGAGAACCTATCTAATCGGGAAGGAGGCAAACAAAAGGTAAGGCTGTCCTCTTTAAAAATCCAGTGGTCGGGCAAACTTTTATGGGAATAAACATTTTGCCCGACCGCTTTTAAGATTCATAACGCTTTTTTTCGTTCTAATTAATGCTGTTAAAAAAAAAACTTTTTTGGTCTCAAATAAATATTAAATTATTATTAAACGATAGTTTACTTTGCCCTCTATGATAAACAAATAAATCTACGTACCAATACTTTATTTTTAAATAGTTTTTAAACCCTACAATGATTTTTTCGCATTGTAAGCAAGATTTTTCTCAAAAACTTTTTTTTTGAACAGTGTTAACATATGCCTATGTTTTTGTGTTTTGTAATTTTCAAGTACCCAAAATTAATAAAAAGCTTTATACTTTATCATACAAATTACAGGTACCCACACAACCCATCCATCACCTTTGTTAATTATTTAAATCGCATTAAAATCAAAACTCGGTTTTCTAATTCAAAAAAAACTATCTGTTATGCGTCAATATAAATTATTAAATATTTGTTGTAAGTTCCTAAATTTAAAGTTATTAAAAGGTTGTATAACACCAGTAAGGAACCTTTAGTGACAACAATATTATATTAAATTAGTTTCAAAGAATCAAATAGTTAACTTAATTCTTGATCTCTCGATGGTGCTTTATTTGTTCTCACGGTTCACGGAGTCATTTTGATGTTATAGTAAGGGAGGCGACCGTAGGATTACCTATCCAATCAGGAGACCGAAAATAAATATATAGGATCGATAGATTGGAGGCCATACTCATCAGTCTCATCAGGAATCTGCTGGTCGGGAAAACTTTTTCAGGGAACTTTCGGAGGGAGAGGACTATTTCCGGTACGGTTTTTCGAGACTTACCTATTCAAACGGGGCGTTGAAAATGTGTATTGGTAGAAGGAAGGGCTTTCATTGTAGATTCTTAAAGAATTGGTAGGACAAGCAAAATCAGGGAATAAGGGTTTGTCCGAACATTTCAGAAAACGATAATTTTGCGTCAATCCAATCATGACAGTGGATGAAATTAGTATCAAATGAAAAGTACACTTGTCATCTTTATAAATCTACTGGTCGGACAAAGATATTTAAATTTTCGTTTACGATGTTTAGAAAATTATTTATTTTCGCCAAAGTTGGCATTGAAATGGTAAGCACAATTACCTTAAAAGTTTTAATAAAGGACAGAAATATTGACGTCACTTTTAGGTCCAACTTAAATGGTCAATAAAAATAATAAAAAAACAAACAGTATTAAATGGGTTGGGTACGACTTGTCGATTCTTAAAATGTATTTAAAAAATCGACCGTCATAATGTCGACTTTGGAAAAGTCGACTGGCAAAAATATCGACTGATCAAAATTCAGACTCTTATAAAGTCGATTTTGAAAATATCGACCCGTTAAAATCGACAGTGGCAAAGTTAGTGATGTTCACATGCATGCGGCGCCAGCCGCCCTTGCGAATCAACAAGCCACTCTCCGATAACTGTTAGTTTTTATTTTAACGAGGAGTTACATATGTCCCTGCGCCAAGCAACGCCGGGTGGGTCAGCTAGTTTATTAATACAAAGATAGACGTAAAATGGGCTAAAGATTGATGCTTGTGGTACACCAAAAAAAATCAGAACAGCCTGAGTTCTATCTGTTAGGTATTCCCAACTGAGAGAGACTACCGACACCGAGTACAGGCTACACATACGCAAAAACATTGCTCATGCTGATAATGCTGATAAGAATCATGCTGATAATGCTGATAAGAAAAGTGACGCACGCTGCGATACTGTGTTTCTGTCAACCAAAATCGATCGCAAGCACCAGGCGAACATGAAAAAGAACTGGTGCAAATTCGCAAAATAGTTCCATTCAAATTCAAAAAGTACAAAAAGAGAAAAAGAAATACAAAATAGGCGGACCTTTGTTAAAGTAGAAAGTGGATGTAATAATGGTGTGTGCGTGTGGATTTAACGAGAGGTTTTGTGGGTAATTTTTGACGTGATATCTTCTTATAAATCGCTGACACGCTACACATACGAAATAACATGACGCATGCGGACAAGAAAATTAACGCGTTACGCTAACCGCGATACTGTGGTTTTTTCAACCAAAATCGATCACAAACGTATTCTGAGCACCAGGCGAACAGCAGATGTATGTATGTATATGTGTATGTCTAGTATGTACTCCTAAACCGCCCAACGAATTTTAATGAAATATAGTTTTATCCAGGGATCGTTCCTATAAATCTTTAGTCTAGCTAACATTATTTTCGCATTTCACATTAAAACATGTTTTTGCTAAGGCATTACTAGCACACGCCGTTTACCGCTAGTTAAATATAAACTGGTGCCGATTGGTGCAAGGTTGTTTTGGTACAACAGTATTTTTGATACTATATTTTTAGTACTTAGTACTAGAATTTACTTATATTGTATTTTTGGTACTAGATGTGGTACTTAGTAGTAGATTTAGTACTAGATTTCTTTTACGCGATAAGTGGAATTGTATTTGGTGTGAATTAAAAGACTGTATGTTGGTGTTGGTGTCATCAATCTTTTCGTACGACGTTATCGCGTAAAATTATCGTCCGTAAACCGAATTTACAGACAACCAACTTTTTTTAGTAACTGTGTGGTCAGAAAAGAATCAATGACCACTTCTCATGCGAAAGAAAAACTTTAGACAATTGTCTTAATCAAAATGGAAAATCTTTATTACAACTTGTTCAAGATTTTGGATTTTTTGTTTTAAATGGGACTTCTTATAGTGACATAAATGGTAACTATACATTTGTCTCGAGTCAGGGTTGCTCAGTGATTGACTACTGTCTTATTAAAGGTGAATGGCTTAGTTTAATTGAAGATTTCTTCATTTATCCGGCTAATTTTTCACTTCATCTCCCCATAATAGTTGCTTGCAAGTCAGATAACCTTTTTAATAAACTTCAAGACATTGATAGTGTTATAACTCTCAAATGAAAAGATAGGAATGATAGGATAGATACAAGACAAAACTTAATCAAGAGCTAGTTACAATGCCAAATCTGACGTCCGGTAGTATCGAAAACGTAACAAACTCATTTCTATCAGCGGTGAGAAAATCTGCGACTGTATCTTCCCGAAATCATTTAGCTTCTTTTCAATCAGAGTGGTATGATGATGAGTGCAGAAAAGGTAGAAAACAATCTTTCACATATTTAAAACTTTTTCGAAAAACAAATCGTGACCAAGACTATAAAAGGCCATGTAAACTAAAGAAAGAATTGTATTTTAAAAAGTCTGCTTCTAAACTTGTGGAATGAAGGGATTCAAAATCGTTTTGGAAAGCGGTGCGTTTTTTAAATGGTCAAAGTTAGAGAATTTCTTATGCAATCGATAAGAACTTACTCGCGACCTATTTTGAAGCTCTTCTTCTACCTGACCCTTACCTTAACACAATAAGTTTTGCTATTTTTAAAAAAGGTGACCGTAATCTACCCGAAAACTATTTTACGCAAATACTCTATAATAGCTCATAAACTGGGTTGAACAAAACAATATTTTAAGCTGTTTTCAAGCGGGTTTTCGAGCAAAGCTTTCAACAATTGATCAAATTTTCGTACTCAGTACTATTGCTTGTCGTTTTATTGACAAAAAGAAATGTTTATACGCTTTTTTCGTTGACTTGAAAGCGGCTTTTGATACAGTTAACAGAAATTCCTTGCTTTATAAGCTCGCAGCAATTTGGTTATCAACCAAATTTATAAGAATTTATGAAAAACTGCTTGAAAATATGACCGCAGTTGTCCAGAATGGTACAAAAAATATCAAGTTTTTAAATGCGCAACAGGCGTTCTTTAAGGATGCGTTTTAAGTCCGCTTATTTTTGCATTGTTTATTTTAGTTTAGGTCCACTAACATATCTATTGGTTATGAGCGTAATTGGTGTCTGGATGGTAAAATCATTGAAGTTGTAAGGGAATTCAAATATCATGGGTATTTAATGACATAAAACATGAATATTCACGCTCATATTAAAGCTAAGATAGTTGCGGCGAAAGCTGCAATAAATACTATGTGGTCACAGTTTTTTGCCAACAGTTTTGTGGACCCAGTATTAAAATTCAAAGTTTTCAACGCGACGGTTAGAAGCTGTCTTTGCTATGAAAACGAGGTGTACGGATACGAGCAGTTGGAAGAAATGGAAAACATACAAAGGTTTTTCTTCAAACGAGTTTTCAAGCTACCTTCTAACACCCCCAATTACGCCATTAACCTTGAGTCAGGTTAAGTCCCAATATTTTTGAAAAATTTAAAAGCTCATGCAAATTACATTGTAAGAGTTATGAGGAGATCTAATCAAAACCTACAAAAGCGATGTCATTCACAGTGGACAATGTAGAAGCACTGAAAAATTCGTTGTACGAATGCATATCTAAAATAGATGATACAATATATGAGAAGTGTCTTGTACGAGGGAGAGAATCAACCTCCAGGAGTACATATAGGCAACTCAACCATAATCTAGGTGAAAACAACTATTTTAGGCAAGAGTTTACAATGTCAGAAATGAGTACGATTTTCAAAATTAGAACTGAATTGCTTGACTTAAACTATAAGCCACACAGAACAGATCTTAATCCAATTTGCTCACTTTGTAATCTTGATCAAAATGAAGATGTTTTCCATTTCTTAGCGCTTTGTCTAATTTTACAGGAAATCCGAAGACTTTCTTTTTGCTCTAGTTTTCTTTTGTTGGAGGAATGTTTCAGCATTCTAAACGGAGATCGTGGTTGGAAGACTCTTATACGCTATTTTTCACCTGCACACAATTTTCGAAATGATTATTTGAGTATGTTTTAAAACCCAACGGAACATAAATTATGGTTCAAATCTAAAATAATACAGATTATATGCAGTTCCTTTAACAATCTATAAAGATTAAGCTCAATAATTTTTGTTTTCGCTAAACTAAAAGCTCATTAATTTATTTTTGTTTTGACTAAACTAAAAGTCCCTTTTGTTAAATCAATTTTAAAAATTAAATTTGAATATTCTTTTCTTTTTTTTAAATACTTTAATTATGTATTATGTTTTTATACATTAAATTTTTTACTTTGTTATTTTTTTTCTTATGTATTATAATATAACTTATTTTTCTCTCTCTTTATTGTAATTTTTATTTGTTTTTTATCCGGCAGACGGCTTACTAAGCCATGCTTTGTTACTCTTTAAGAACAAAATTTTGTATCTTTTTAATTTTGAAAAATAAAAAAATTTGAATTGAATTGAATTGAAAAGAATCAAACGCTTTGGAGAAATCTTAAAGAACCGTTGTCTTTAATAGGTTTTTACCAAATTTTTCGTCGTATGTTGTCAGTTTTCAAAAAGCTGTGACTTGGTCTAAAACATTGGAAGCTTTCCAAAGTTTAAGGTAACGGAACTATGCAGCATTTCTCTTCGCGCAATTAATTCTTTGATCTTTTTGCTAAATCATCCTAATGCGTTGTTTCGTATTTTGATTATTTAGTAGGAAGTTAAGTTTCTTAATGGTTGTTTATCATTATTGAGGTATTATTACACCATCAGTTTAAAGGTGGAAGACATTGTGCAAGTTTGAGTTCATTGCATGAGAAACCACCGATTTCATATTATCAAAAAGACTTAGTCTCTGAAAGAATCTCAAATATTCGATCTATAATAATTTTCTACTTAAATTTAAATTCGTATATTAAAATCTTTGGACCGTTTTTATTAGATGGTCTTACGTGTGAATTTCGTCAAAATGGAAAATTTCAAATTCGTGGTTTTCAGAATATTTAGAAAGTAAAAGGAATATATTAAGAAATACTTTCTAAAGAGGAATCTGCGAAAGCACCTCTAAATAATTAGCAAACTAGACTACGCTGCGTAGAGGAACTTTAAAAGTTTAAACTATGTGGATAGCCGTCAATTTTTCATAATTATTATACCTCC
This sequence comes from Platycheirus rosarum, assembly GCA_963971375.1. Taxonomy (NCBI): domain Eukaryota; kingdom Metazoa; phylum Arthropoda; class Insecta; order Diptera; family Syrphidae; genus Platycheirus; species Platycheirus rosarum. The sequence continues at coordinate 30,993,191 of OZ020507.1, forward strand.
AAGTTTTGAAATCTGAGGTCTATCCTTGGGTGGATAAGGTGTCGGGAAAACTCTCCTGTGAAAAATGGTCCATAAGCGGAAAGGATCTCTCTGCACCGCCATTCTTGCAAGTCACAATGTTATGTCGAAAAACTTGACAGCAGCTGAAATGAGGATGACAACAGGTACATATAACTAAGCGTCATTTAATGAGAAACAAGAAAATCCGAGAAATCTTCCATATTAAGAATACCATCGTGAACAAAATAGAGCTAGGCCAACTTAGCTGTTACTGTAACCGATTGTCCAGCGAACGTTTTCAACCCGGGCAACCCTACAGATGGAGCCTTAAGATTAAGCAGCAAAGTGCGATATTAAAAAATAAATACAAATAAAATCAACTAAATATCTGACTAAGCATTGGTTTTGGACTTTTGCATTATTGATCCAAAAAAAGCAAACTGACTGGTAAATATTAAGTCTAGGTAAGTGAGCTACTGAAACAAGCCCCCTTTAATTTAGGCATTAGGAGGATATGCGAGCGGAGAAATTCCTTTGTATGCTACATTCAGATTGAATGTTTTATTGTTTTATCAATAAATCAAAATCCTTGGTTCAATATGTCAGTATATCCATATACTAATTTATTTTCCTAAGCTCCCCCCTTCCCTGCTTGGCAGAGTCAGAAATATTCGCCTTTTAATTATCGTTATACAGTCATTCCACATGAATTAAGCTTTGCAACTATTTTCTGTTTTCCGGGGCACAGAACATGTTGATCTCCCTATCTGGCAGATGGCTGACCGCCTAAGAAAAGGTCTTTTAGTTAAAATACGTAAAACAATGAACAAACTTTAAAAAAAACCCTTCTTCCCTCAACTAAAACGGTTTATTTTTGGCTTTATCTAACCTTCATGCGTATGAATGAATATGAATGCACCTTTTTCTGAATTTCCTTTTTTATCACGTCCAAGGACTTCCCTAGTTAAAGTGAGTGCATTCCGCACTCATTTATTTTAACTCCTTTAATTACCCTCAAAAATGCGTTTACCGAATGCATCCCTCTGTTTGTGCATCTGCTTCCAAAATCCGGTAATGAATTCCTTACTCGATCGTTACCTTGAATAAACCCTTCATATAAAACTCCAAATTACAAACCCCTTCACCCTTGTGGATGATATACATCTATACGCATCCCCGTCCATTTTGTTCTGCACTGGCACAAATCTAAACGTGAACCTTTTTATTGTCCCAACAACCAGAACGTGACAATACCTCAATATTGCACAATCATGGTAATAAAACATCCGTTAAGTGTTCCAATGCACAACAAAGACAAGTGATGCCCAATTATCATCCTTTCCATATTCCTCATCACATGTTGTACCCTTGTATCTTTCGCGAACAAAAAGGTTCATAGATACGTTGCAACATGGCCACTAGGTGGAACACCCCAGTTGATGGCGTACGTTACATATATAGAAGTGAAGGGGCTTACATTACTAAGTACCATTTCTGTGGCAATCTCACGACAATTGAATTTTCAAAAATGTTTCCCTTAACCCTGTGGTGAATTGCATCCGATTGTCTGCTCCCCGCACCTCCCCCTAGGCAAGGATATTCAGTCAAGTTAAATTTAAAATGTTTTCCCATAAAATTGAGTATTTTTTTTATTTTTTTACTCCTACTCACTCAAGAACTCACTCAATTTCCTAGATCCTGCTGTTATCCTTTTCGCACAACGATTAATACGACTAAAATACATTTTGCCCTCTTTAGTGTTTACTTAGACGGTAGTTTAAATTTCAATACCGTCCAAAGCCGCCCGGCTTGATGTAATTTAATTTTTGATTTATCCTTGCCAAGGCATAGGATTACAATTAAAAAACAAGGACCAAATGCAAATAGAAAAAAACCTCACAGGACACATGAATATCAAATGACATTTGATATGGTCATTTGGGTCATGATGGTTGTTATGTGATGCTCAATTAAAATTTAACGTCTCCTTACAGATTTATATCGCTGCTACCAAGTTCCTGGGTTGCTGCTTGCTCGAGGGAGGCAACAAGGATGTATACAACACAAAAGATGATTATATCGGCGTCTGGGCGCTCCAGTTAATGGAGTGCTGCGGCGTGGATTATTATTGCTGGCAAATTAAATTTTATTTATTTTTCCTGACTCGTGTTTTCCTTTGGAGCGTTGAGAAGAAGTTCACAACCAATTGCGCTGATCCGCAATTTCATTACTGACGCCTCAAGGCTACCTTCTTATTCTTAGCTGCGGAGCAGGCTTGAGATAGAGAAGTCTGCAATTCCGGTTAAGTAGAGTGCTTTAAAGAGATTGACAACTTACTTTCCAAACCTACAACAGGGATGGAGTTCAACCCTAACCCAAACAACTGTTTGTGATTAGCTTTGGATAAGGGATGGGATTGGGGTTTATTTTTGGAACAGATTTTATCCCTGCTGGGGAATTTAAAATATGAAAAGAACTGCGTTTATTGAAGTTAAAAGAAAACAGAAAGCCTGCTTGGGACATTTTTATTATGGACGTGGTAATGAGTTTTAGTGGTTTGGACTTCGAAATCAAATTGGGGTAAATGGCTCGCAACTCGCCAAAATAAACGGTCAAGTTATTTATGCTTTTATATGTCGAGCGCTGTTCTGATGCACGGAATCTATAAAACACACTACAGTTTTATGGCGGTTAAAATAAGAGTGAATGTTTCTACACGATCTCAAAGTATTTATGAATAATATTAAGACAGACGAGCGTTCAAGATAAAACAAACAAAGCGTTCAACATCCGTACAGTGCGGCTAAAATAAGAACCTATGTGCACTTGCAATCAAATTGACAACTTGTTAATAGATCCTTGCTACTACTAAAGTTTGATGGTGATACGAACGTTCAAACTAAAGCAGTATTTACAGTCGGGTGTTAAGACTCGAGAATGTCGGGCGTAAATGATAAATAGTCAATTCTTCAGTGCCGAATAATTAGTACTGTTGAGACCATGACCATCTTAGTCAGCTGTCATGATGAGAGCGCATCGGCATCCCGTTTTTTATAATCCCGTTTTTTTTTTAATTCCGAAATAAAAACTTTGAAGATCCCGTCTTCTACAATCCCGCTTTTTTGAAATTCCGTCAAATATCGTCAGTCCCGCGAAGAGCTCAGACTGGATCGCATATACTTTTTCTTATGTGCGGTCACAGCGCCGAATAAAATTTGATATTTATGTATATAAAAATAAGAAGAACTTCAAAATTTTTATTCGATTTTTGTGACTGACTTTTGATTGTTCGAAAAAAGTACGTGAAAGAGTTTTCAGTGGGAAACATTTAAATGTCATTTTATCCCTAAAAAAGAAATCTGAAAAAGTGTGATTTTTTTTTCAAAATCGTAATAACGGTTTAAAAAAAAAAATTAAAACAAAAAATTAACTAACTAACGCGTGTTCAAAATATCGATTTCGGAAATATTTTAAATTGAAAGAACAGAAAATATTCTACAGCTCAACAAGAAGTCGCTACGATCCCTTGTGAGCATACTGACCGGGCATAATGCTGGGTTACCACAAAAAGAAATTGAAGCTCAGCAGGGACGAATTGTGCAGAGGTTGTGGCGACATAGATGTGCTTGAGGACACTCCTCATTTTCTCTGTCACTGCCCAGCACTATGCCGCTTAAGAAATGAAGTTCTAGGAAGTCATTTCCTCCAGGACTTAGAAGAACTATCTGAACAAACGGGTATAAACCTGGGCAGATTTATTAATAACTCAAAATGGCTTGAAATAAAAGAAAAATTAGGCGAAAATTATAAAGTAAATGTGCCGTTGTTGCATGATCCAAAAATAGTTATTATAGGAGTAGATAAAAATATTAATGAAAGTAATCTTATTGAAGTTATAAAAAAACAAAATAAAATGGATGGAAGCTTAAAAATTATCAAATCGTATAATAATTATAAAGATGCAAATAAATACAATGCTATAGTTGAAATAGATAATAAATTGTTTAAAAATATTATAGAAGCAGAAAAACCAAGTTTGAATATTGGATGGAATAAGTGCACAGTATATGACAAGATCAATATTAAGAGGTGTTTCAAGTGTTGGGGATTTAACCATATGGAAAACAGTGTACAAATAAAACAAGATGCCCTAAATGTGGTGATGAGCACAAATTAAATGAATGTCAAAATGAAAATAAACAGTGCGTGAATTGCATATTTACTATTAATAAATTAAATATTGATATTGACCCATGTCATGATACTAGAGATATAAACTGTCCAGTGTATTTGAGAAGAGTTGAAAGAGAGAGGGAGAAAATTGCTTATTAGCAACCAAAGTCCTTTGAGTGCATGCAGTTAAATATACAAGGGCTAATCAATAACTTCAGTGAATTGCAAAAAAAGTGTCTATGAAAATAAATTTGATATGATTGTGTTAACTGAGACGCATGTAGGAACAAATGTGGATAATAAGCAAATAAATTTTAACAAATACCAGATAATAAGATGTGAATCTACGTCATCGCACACCGGGGGAGTGATTATGTATTTGAAAGACTGCTATGAATATCCTACAGTTATCAATAGTATTCAAATTGGGATGATGTGGTGGATATTGGTAATTAAATTGGAGATTGAAAACAAATCTATTATGTTCTTAACCTTATATAGATCTCCTAGTACTTCGATAAGACAATTTTGTGATTGTTTTGGTGATTGGCTTGATGAACTACCAGATACAAATATATTTATACTCGGTGATTTTAATTTGAACTGGCTTGAAGATAGTATTTATAAAAGAGAACTTGAGAATTTATTTAGTGAAAAACTTTGTAAACAATTAATTAATGAACCAACAAGGATAACTACGACTTCGAGTTCACTATTAGATTATGTGGTAACAAATATACAAAATTGTGAAGCAAAAGTTGAAAATGCTTGGAAAATCAGTGATCATGAAACTATCTTAATTAAATTGAATTTAAAATGTGATAATCAGTGCTATATACCAAGTAGGTTTAAATTCGTCAAATATAACAGTTTTCAATTTGCACAAGCAATAAGACGAAGTGCTATTAATGAAATAAGTATATCAACACAATATGGTGAGCACTTGAGTGAAATTTTTGAAAATGAAATGTTAAATGTTATAAAATTATTTGTAATTGAAAAACCAGTATATAATAGCAAACAAAAGTGGTTCAATGATGATCTCAATAGACAAAAAACCCTTAAAGTTCAGAGTCATTTAAAATTTGTGATGACAAGGCAAGAGTCAGACTGGGAAATTTATAAAAAAATAAGAAATGAATACAAAAGAAAACTAATAACAACAGAGCGCGAATATATACAAAATAAAATAAGAGGAGCGAATGATCAGAAGTCAATGTGGAAATTCATTAAATCTTTTGTGCTAGGAAATGAATCAATAGATCAAAATGTTATTGAGTTTGAAGGAACTAAAACGAAAGGTAACAAACTTATTGCAAACAAATTTAATCAATATTTTGTAAAAAGTGTTAAAGATATAAATGACAGTATACCAAGTGAGCCGTGGTTAAATAGTATAGAGAGAAGTGAAAACTGTTTTAGGTTTAAACCTTTAAATTCAATAGAAGAACTGTTAAAAATATTGGACAAGTTGCCGGATAAAAGTGATTTTAATTTGATGTCTAAAAAAATGTTAAAAGACAGTTTTAATTGGGTGGGCCCCGCTCTTTTGAAAATAATAAATTATTCGTTAACGAGTGGAATTTTCCCAAAAAATTGGAAAACTTCGGTAATAATTCCCGTACCAAAAATTGAAAATTCTAATAAATGTGAAAACTTTAGACCGGTGAATATGCTTCCCTTACATGAAAAAATTTTGGAAAAAGTAGTTCAAATTCAACTTGAAAAATACATTGAAGAGAACAATATCCTTATGGAAGAGCAATCGGGATTTAGACGGAAACATTCATGCGAATCTGCTCTTAACTTTGTCATAGCCGACTGGAAAGAGAAACTACATGCAAATAAAAAGATAGCAGCTGTCTTCTTGGATCTCAAGCGAGCTTTCGAGACAATAGACAGGAAGTTATTATTGAATAAACTTTTTGAATACGGAATAAGAGGTGTTGAATATGAATGGTTCAAATCATATCTGGAGGATCGCAAATAAGTTATGAATTTCAAAGGTGAATTGTCTGAAGCGGTTGAATCTGGTCTGGGAGTTCCTCAAGGTTCAATTCTGGAACCGCTTTTATTTTTACTATACATAAATGATTTTAAAAAGTGAAAAAATATAGTAGTATAAAATTCTTTGCTGATGATGGTCTGGTATATATTGATGATTATAAATTTGATGATTGTATAAGAAAACTTTATGAAGAAATAGAAAATATTGAAATGTACCTAAATATGAATAAACTTAAATTAAATGTAGATAAAACTAAAATTATGTTGTTACCTGAAAATAATGTGATTAAACAAATACAACAATTTGAATGTGTCTGTGAAATTAAATACTTGGGAATAATATTAGACTCTAAACTTAATTTTAAAAAACACCTAGAATATGTTACTAAGAAAATTGCTAAGAAAATCGGTTTTTTTCGTAGTATAAGAAAAAAACTAAGCATTTCAATTGCAATTAAAATTTATAATACAATAATAAGACCCCACTTTGAGTATTGTCCAACAATACTATTGTTGGGATCTTCAAGTATGTTGGATGGATTACAGAAGTGACAAAACAGAGCGATGCGTTCAATTTTAAAATGTAGTAGATATACACCCATTCGAAGAATGTTAGAAATGCTTAAGTGGTTAAAAGTAAAACAAAGAATTGTTATGAGTTTGCTTATCTTTATTTTTAAAATTAAAAACAACATGTTACCTAGCTATCTGAGTAGAAGACTGACCATTAGAGCTAGTTTACAACCATATAATTATAATATTAATAATTTAGATGTGCAATATTTAGAAATTCAAGATCACAAAATATGTTATTTTATAAAGGAATACAAATTTTTAATGCACTCCCAAATCATTTGAAAACAGAAACGAATATAACAAGATTTAAAAGAGATGTAATTACTTTTTGTAAGAATAATTATTAAATTTAAAACTAAGTTATATCTTATAAGATAAATGTAAATGTTTGTTTTAAAATAGCAAAACCATGCTAAATAAATATTATCAAATCAAATCAAATCAATTGTTTCATGGGAGGAGTTTAGAAAGGTAATTACTAATCCAACGAAAAAGAGTTTTTTTTTTAATATTTTAACTATGTGTCTGTTAGACACAATTCCTTTTAGAATGCAAGCGGATGTTACACGACACTAGTAAGAAGAATTAGAGAGATAGGAAAGAATTTTTTTCAGCGCAGTAGATCGAGAATTAGGTGACTATTTTTTCACATAAAACCCACGAACGGCTCTAGCTTGCACTTGAATTTAAAAATATTGCTTCCTTAACTGACGAACTGAACGAACGAACTTAGAATATTTCATTTAACATGCAATCATCTTATCTACTGCACCACTGTCGCCCGCATCGTTTCATCCAGTCCAAATGCACGCATTTTTAATAAAAAGTCTTGATGCCAAACTCTATCAAACTCCAAATGTTTTAGAAATATCAAGTGAAGTCATTTTATTTTCGCCAAAACGATGGAGAGATTGGTCTGCGTAATCGATTATAAATAAATAAATAAATAAATTTATTGGCGCATTTTAATCATGGCCAAGAGCAGTCCGACACACTAACCACTAAGCTACAGTGCACTACGAGGCGTCGACTTAGTGGGTTATTAATACAACCTAAATTACTCCTTAGAACATCAGCTATCTGCCAGTGAAAGTCCCGTCACATTCGGTACTGCTATTTCCAAGATTAGCCCGAACTAACACACAGACAGACACTTAATATTTATTAATGTAGATCGCAATCGGATGTTCAAAGGGTAGATATGGGTGTGGGTACAAGCACCCGCAAATCACCCCTGTCTATCAACTCCTACTCTCACCTCCACGTGGTGAACATTGGGTGCCTAGTACCTCAACAAGTATTGAGAACCAGTGGCAACATTGCCAAAATGCCATCAGGGAAGCCGCGACTGAAGTGCTGGGTTTTACACGGCCACCACAACGAAACCCCTGGTTTGATGATGAGTGCACACGCAGCTAAACAAGAAGCATACAAGGCGTGCACTCTACGAAAAGAAGAGGAAAGAGGAACACCGCCTTCTCAGAAAGAAAAAAGGGAACATGAGAAGCGCGAGATCGAGTAAATGGAGAGCTGTTATTGCAGGAATGAAGTACGAAAGTTTTACCAAAAGGTACAAAGAAACTGTCAAAAGTACAGAGTCCACTATCGATCAAATATTCACATTACAGCAGATGTTGGAAAAAACTCAAGAACTTCAAATCGATACCCACCAACTTTTGATCGATTTCAAAGCCGCGTACGACAGCATTTATAGGGACGAGTTATATAGAGCAATGTGCAGTTTTAACATCCCTGCCAAACTCGTCCGCCTTTGTAAAATGACGATGGAAAACGCACGCTGTTCCGTCAAGGTCGGTAAAGACCTCACCGACACCTTTGAAGTCAAAAAAGGATTTAGACAAGGCGATGCGCTGTCATGCGACTTTTTCAACATCATACTTGAAAGAAAAGTGCAGAACTCTCACACCAACACCAGAGGCACGATCTTTCAAAAGTCCGTCCAATTACTCGCATACGCCGACGATATTGACATAATCGGAAGAACGCAGCGTGATGTCAATAGCGCTTTTGTGAGTATTGGGACGGAAGCGGCAAAGACGGGTTTAGCAGTCAATGAGGGCAAAACCAAGTATATGCTGTCATCAAGAAGAGACACCCAACATCGACGTCTTGGACAAAACATCACCATAGACAGCTATAACTTGGAGGTAGTTAGGGACTTTGTCTACCTGAGCTCCGCTATTAACTCATACAACAACACCAGCGCTGAAATCAAACGAAGAATAACTCTTGCCAATCGCTGCTTCTTCGGGCTTAGAAGGCAATTGAGTAGCAAAGCCCTCTCTCGGGCAATTCAACTGTCCCTTTATAAGACCCTCATCATCTCAGTCCTGCTTTATGGTGCAGACGCATGGACGCTGTCAAAAGCGGATGAGGACACTTTAGGCTGTTTCGAGAGAAAGATTCTCCGGGTGATTTTTGGTCCCATATGCATAAACGGAGAGTGGAGAAGAAGATACAATGAAGAACTTTACCGGCTGTACAGCGACATAGATCTAGCCAAAAGAGTAAAAATTCAACGTCTCAGATGGCTGGGTCATATAGAGCGGATGGACATCAATGCTCCTGTCCGGAAAATCTTCGAATCCACCCCAGAGTGACGGCGCAGTAGAGGAAGACCGAGACTCAGGTGGCACACACAAGTGGAAGAGGACCTCAACCGACTCCACGTGCGAAACTGGAGACAGCTAGCTAGGGACCGAGCTGGCTGGAGAAGCTTGTTGGTTGAGGCCCAGGTCCACCCCGGACTGTAGCGCCACCTAAGAAGGAGAAGATCGCAATCGGGATGTATGAAAAATGTTGTAGAACGGGCAGGGCCGAGGGCCATAAATTCTACGTAGTTCTTTAGCTTTCGAAAACCTCAAAGGAGCTTTCATCCAACTGGGAGAGGGTGTATGCTTCTGCACCACATAGCAGGACCAAGATGGTGAGTGTTTTAGGTAGCGCTTCCACGGTCCTTCAACGAAACAATGATTAGCAAGTGTAACTCTATGTTTGATTTCGACGCTGATTGTGTTTCCTGTGTTTTCCTCAGTACACAGGTAGACAGGTTCACAGACTACTTCGAAATTACACCTGTCAATTGTAAGGTTCTGATGTGGTTGGTGGCGGTATTGGGCATATACTTGGAGCTCCGACTTGTCCTCGTCCCATTTTGTTTGCTGCTGACTCCATGTAAATGAAAGCATGGGTTACTCATCGCTTAGTTTTTTTTATCACATTTATTACATTATGACACACTAGCTTACCCACCCAGCGTTGCTCGAATATAACATTCATTTCTCACGTCCTAATAATAAAAATAGCATTAGTTACCCCTTTTTCAAAATTACCTATCCGCTTGTTAAGCGACCCCAACTGACAGACAGGCAGACAAAAATTCTAAAAATTGTGTTTTTTTTTATAAGTACTGTATATACTTTCATATGCATTTTGTAAAAAGCTGATATTTTGGTATTGAAAACAGACACCTCATTTTTATTTATTTGCCTCGGTGTTTCTTACTACCTTTCCAAGCACAATGTTGAAACAGCTGCACCAAAGTTAAATATATTTATATTGTGTGTCTAAAAAGTTCCGCTTGTAGCCCATCGGCACCAACTGCTTTGTTCATTTTTAGTTTTGCAATGGATTTGATTTTGGTCAGGGGGATGTAATTCTTGGTTGGCGGGATATTGACCGTCATCGTCATTCAACAACTGGTTGAACTAGTCTCTCCAGATGACTAGACTAGACCTTCCAATATTTGACTTACGTCTTGTGAATTGGAACAAATTTTATTTGTAAGCTTTTTGAAAACCATTTTTAAACTGCGATGCATATAGAACCAAAAACAAATTATACGACCATCGACCGTGCAGACACGAGGAACGTCAACGTTATGGCAAACATTTAAAGCCGAGTATAAAATCAACCAACACTCCTCCTTTTCAAGGCCCCAAAACATCCGCACCAGTGATAACAGATTCCACACAATTAATTCTCGGCATTTCCATTCTAAAGGAGTTCCATTCCATGGCCATGGTGCACAGAGTAACAACAACAGTTGCGCTCTTCCTTAGCAATTAGCATTTGAAATGATCTCCTTAATCTTAATGCTGTGTTAACAATAATAATTATGTCAGTCTTTTCCATGTAATAAAATTATTATCCCTCAATCAGACACCATTCCCTTTGAACCTTGTGTCGCACAAAAGCATCCTTTTATTCTTGATCTTAGCTGTCGACATTATAGAATATGGACGACGCGGTGTGGCGCGGGTGCTACTTGCAACAAAGTCCCACTTTCTTTATATACATATTCATCATGTGTGAAGCTCGCTCAAAGCTCGGATTTTCGTCCAAAATGCGAAAAAGGAAACATCTCCTGCTCGATTCAAGTATCCTGGAGTGGGGCTGTGTACATTTTCTTTTTTTTGTCAGTCAGTTCGCTTTTGCTTATGGAAATTTGTGGCGCCACAGTGACAAGTTACCCTTTAATCAAATTCTATTTACAACCCACCACCCACATAGTTATTTACACAAACAGGAATTTATATCGATAACAGAAGAAAGGGCCATGAAATTAACACTAGCGAAAGGAGGAAGCCAGGAGAAGCAGGATCAACAAGTGTGTGTATGTGTGCGTCTGCCGTATAGTTAGTTAAATCAGAAGGATTTAAATTTTCTCTATTTTTCGATGTTGCAATGCGTTAATTTTATCCCACTTGGAATATTTTAAATTTGCGATACGCATCGAATGACCTTTTCAAGGCAACTTCGACAAACCGATACCATGCACTATGCGACGAACCTCATCTGTGGTAAGTGTCAATCCCATTTCAAAGCAATTATCAAATGATGGAATTGCTTCGGCAGAAGGGGACTCCGAGTATTTTTTTTGCTTCACTCGGGCTTTTGTTTTTGTCAATATAGTGGGTCGATATGTTTTTATAGAGTTGTTGTAGTAAAATGTCAAATGGGTGAATAATGAAAGAGAATTCCTATGGATTCTGGTCGAAAGTGATTGAATCCTTATATTTTGTACATAGTAATTGAAACTTTATAACAATTAATAATACAGGGCGTGAGGCCTTATTAAATCATACTGAAGGGAATTCACACTGGTTGACATTTCTAGGAATGCCTCTTCAATTTTGCAATCTGTATTCACATCATCATCCGCGCAATGACCGCCATCTGGTCCGGCCTACGTTCAACAAGTTCTTCCAGCTATCCTGATTGCTGGCCGACGCCATCCAGTTGCGCACCCCAAGACTTCGGCCGTCCTGGTCTACGATATCCTTCCAACGTAAGCAAGGCTTACCACGTTGTATTATACCATAAAAAAAACTCCAAAAGTCTTTCCGAGCTGCTCATGCGAGCTAGGTGCCCAGCCCACCGAAGTCTACCGAGCAAGGAGGTACCGATGCACATTGGTATTGAATGTTTGTAAATCGTAATGGAAGGAAAAAATTGAGCCGGTTAAAGCGGTCCACATTCGTGTAGTACGGCTAAAGAATGAGTCTCTATACTTAACAATGAGTCCGAAATTAGGCTCAATGGTAAACCTATAAGCATTCCAAGTGGTACGAGTATTACGGGAAAAACTTTTAAGGGGAGGAATGCAATTGGCTACCACTGTAGAATTGTTTATAAAAGGCAAGAAAACAGTATTGGTAAACTCAACACTTATAAAAAAATAGATGATAAAAAGCGATATAATAAGGAGAGACAGGAAACATTTCGACGTATCAAATGTTTCTGTTATCTTCTTAACCCCTATCATTTTTAATGCACTCTTATGGATTCTATCCAGGAAACGTAAGTGAGAAACAGGGGCACCTGCTCCTGTACTCAAGCTTCGGGCGGCAAGATCGGAATTTAATGAGCTAATCGTACGCTGACGTTGCAGTTCCACATCCGAAGAACAGGGAAGTGAATCTGAAAACGAATATGAAAAGCTGGGGTCACTGTCATCAGCAAAACAATCCAATGGATTAGAAGTCTTAGACAAGAGATCAATGGTAAAAAATGAGGAAGAGTGTCGGAGACAGAACGGAACCTTGGGGCGCACCAGCATTTATTTTGTGACTATCAGGCTGGAAACCTTCTAAAACAACACGAATTTACGGTCCGAAAGTTAATTTCTAATCTATCGAATAAGAGGTTCCTCCATTCCAAATGCATTTCGTTAAAAGGGCTTCATACCAAACTATCAAATGCTTATGAAATATCGTTTCCATGATCTTGGAAAGAAGGGATGTAAGTGTAATTGGTCGGGTGTTTGAGGGAGATCAAGATACGCCTTTTTACTTGTGATTATAGGGACTAGAAGGCAAGTTTAGGATTCGTGAATATAAAAAAAAATTGAGATAACAATGAAACATGACATTACGATCATAGAGAAGTCTAAAAAAGTGATCGACAAAAAATGTATGTCTGTCTGTCTGTCAGCATGTATAACAAGCTGCAGCCTAAACGGCTTAAGCGATTATCTTCAAATTTGGTGTGTGTGATTATTTTGGCAGAGGGGAAATTGAAATTTTATTTTTAGGCCTAAAAATAACGGTACCTGCCATATGACCGTTAAGGAAAAGCTTATTTTCTCGAAAACGTCTCCAACGATTTTGATGACAATTTTTGAAATTTTTTTTTGTTGGTATGGCTATTGTTAGCAAAAACAAATGTGTGCGCACAGTAAAGATTAAAAATATTCCGACGAATTTTCTTTGTAGTCGAGTATTTTTAACATTTTTAAATTTATAAAATAGTAAAAAGCGCATATAATCTATATCTATATGTAGCACGACGGCAACACTCATCTGATGATTAAGTGTGTAGCCAGACGGTAACACTCAACAGATGAAGGAGAGAGCATACACGTCAATAAAATAGAGTTAAAGAAATAAAGTTCATTTATAATGTTAAATCGAAATCAAAGTAATATAGTGCTTTTATATTTGTTATATATTGTTATTTAGTTTGATAAGAATGTTTTGGAAAAAAACGGGATTGTAAGGATTTGTTGGGATTTTTAAAAGCGAGATTATGATAAATCGGGATTTTGAACATGTAGGATTTTAGAAGGCCTGATTTAAAAAAAAAAACAGTGTTTTAGCAGACGGGATCTTAAAACTTTTTTTCGTGATTTTTGAATAGCGGGATTCCTTCAAAATAACTTACTTCTCTCACCTCGATAGCCTCTTTACAATTTGAGTCAAACCATGAATTTACTTTTGGTTTGATACTTTTTAATCTATTTGGGAGAAAGGTTCACATCAATCAATGGTCAGACTATGCCATTTTATTATATATAAGAATCTCAGGTAACACCCCAACAGTTTTTCAAACAACCCAAATGTATGCTTTTACAAAACATTATGACTATTAAACAATAAAAAAGTAATTTTAACTAGTGATTTTTTTATTTCTTCTATTGATTTATTGTGCAGTGGCCCGCGGCTTAGTGGTTAGTTTGTTGGACTGCTAAGCGAATGAGCCTGGGTTCAAATCCAGCTCATAGCCACCTTTTTTTTCTGGGGTACTGCCTCTTGCGAGGAACTGACAAAACCTCCAAGAGTAAAATTTTTCTCGAAAAAGTGCATCTCATCTAGCCGTTCGGACTCGGTGGTGAACTGTAGGTCCCTTCTATTCCATTCTTGCAGATTGATTTATTCACATCCTCACCACTTCTGCTGTACAGTTGATTTGTAAATGTTTTGGATCACTTTCATTTCGGTCATATCGTTTATTACAGTTGGATCAGTAAGCTCTGCAAATATTTCTTGGTAACTGCTTTTGGATAACATTACTCTCCAACAGTCAAATAGACTTTTTTATTCAACATGACTTTCCTAGAGAAACTAAATAATTTATAATATAAACAAATACTTAAGATTATTATTTAAAGTGAACTTATTTCTTTCATAATAGTGAGATTTTCCTCTCTTTGTAACGATCGGTTTGATGTCTGATATAGCATATATTTCTTCAGTTTAAAAAAAGCATCAAGTTTCTACCTAAGTTTCTTATATATAATAAAATGACATAGTTTTAGCATTGATTTGATATAAATTTTATTCATTAACTCAATGAGTAACAGGAAAAATATGTTTTAAGCGAAAACCGCGAAGTTTTGCCTACCCTCATAAAATCAGGCCCGTCACTCGGCCTACATAGCTTTCACCCGGAAGATCTCCTAATTTAAAAAGAAGAAGTAATTACCTTTCATTTGATATCAAATTCATCCTTTAACTCGACGATTAACTGTCTTTAATAGTATATTCACCTTTAATGAATATGCAAGCTTTTTTCGAAACGATCGGTGTTACTGGGCATACATTTGGGTTGTTTTAAAAAACTGTTGGGGTTTTACCTGAGATTCTTATATATAATAAAATGGCATAGTCTGACCATTGATTTGACATCAATTTTTTTTAAATAACATAGGAAAAAATAAGTTTCAAACGAAAAAAACCCCAATCTCCCTATCAACACAAAATCAGGCCTAGTGAAAAAACTGCCAAGCTTTCACCCGGAAGACCTCTGAATCTAAAACCTTCATTTCATACCAAATTGATCCTTTAACTCGATGAGTACAAAGGTCAACTCGTCTCTTACTAGAAAACTCGATGAGTTAAGTATTTTTGCAGCTGCCGCCCGCTCTATTACTCTTTTCTCATCGAGCTGATGAGGGTGATGTCCAGGACATCGGCTAGCTGAGCAGCTCGAGCTTTTTTAGAGCAATCTCACGTTCCATAAGAAAATTCGTAAAACATTAAGGCGTTGTCGTTGGTATTTTCTTCGTCGTGTAATCTGGCATTTGCGAGGCTTATTGTCATACTTTTTTGTCAAACTCCGCAAACACTGAGGGAACAGCCGCTCACTATTAGCCAATTTTTTTTAAGAATAATCAAATTTTTGTACCAGTGGCTGCAATAAGAAAGCTATTCAGGCGCTTCCTTCAGCCGGAAGGCTTACGGCACGTTCATACTCTCCTATGCTACATGTTGATATCACTATCCCGCAGACGACTTAAAGGAACATTTTTCCCTATTGATTTATTTTGATATAAAGTACTCCGCCTCTAAAAAAAGATTTACTATTTTTTTGTTCATTAAATTTGTTTAGTTTTCGTTTTTGAAAAATTTAGTTTCTTTTTTAAATTGGCGGTCATTTTTACAGTCTCCCGCCCTCGAATCTGGCTAACTAATAAAGTCAGTCACCCTTTGACTTGTTAAAGGGTTATTAATGCTGTTTCTTCATATTTTTTTCCTTATTTTTCCTCAGTTAGCAGCGGTTTTTTCAGTTCATTTCCAAAGGGATTTGAGAAAGAAGAAAATTAAGTATAAAAGTAAGAGTATGAATATAGACATAGACTTGGTTGTTAATTAGCTTTTTTATTGAAAAGTAAACTAAAAGTGTTGAATTATTTTTTTTTTTTTTTATTAATTCAACTTGACTTTGCTCTTTTTTGTGAAAAACTCTTTTTATACACAAACTACAACTTTGATGTCTACTTAAAGGTGTAAGAAAGTTCCTTGCAACACTATTCAAAATGTAGTTTTTTAATGCCTTGGATATTGTGCTGAACAGGATTTGTCGCCGAATGATGAAACCGTTGAAACGCATTCTCTTAAAATATTCACATTGGCGCACAGATTTGGTCATTCATCTTCCCTTTAAATAAGCTTAATTATGATGTTATCTTTAATGCAACGTTGAAATACTTTGGGCATCATCACTTCATGCACCTTACACTTCCGTGATACCTAATGTTGACATCATAAGATTTTTCCATATTCCATATAAATAATGACCTGAAAAAGTCTGTGTGGATCCATTTCTTTCCACAACATCAACTCGTTTCAAAGCTATGTATTTACTCTCTTTCGAGTAAAGTGCCTCAAAATAAATAGATGTGAGATGGGAAGGGTTTTCGAATTCTGATCTTTTGGCATTGGAGTACATATTTGCATGAGAACGTGGTTGAGGATTTCTCCCACTTCTGTGAACCGCAACTAAATCTAGATCTTATTCGATATGCTTTTCCTCGGCCCTCTGTGAATTCGTTGATTTTATAGGCCAAAGAATTGCTGACTACCCGTTTGTGATCCAGCCCCAAATTCGATTGAATCTTACTCTTTTGCCTTGACCTGTGCTCCGTATCTGCGGTCCCAAATTGTATTTCCTTCTTCACTCACGATTATGTATCCAGAATCAAAAATCATCCACACATTTTTTCTTTTTTTTTTCATTTTTCTGTTTGTTCAAGAATTAAATGAAGTTTGTTAATATTAGGGGTTTTTATTTTTAAGCTCTGAGCAGAGCACGGAGTAGAGCCTGAGCAAATCGATTACGCTCTGAGCAGAGTATGATCAGAGTTCTCCGGTCTAAAAAAGAAACACACTTGAGCACTGAATTGTCATATTTTGTTGAATGTCAAATGAAATTAATTTGCTTAGTTGTTGAAGTTTTAAGGGTTTTAAGAAAAGAAATTGAAAAAAAATGGATAAAGAAATTATTCTACGAGAAGTTTACAATTTATTTTTTTTTTCGATGAGGAAGACGATGATTTTCAAGTAAATCATTCAAGACGTATCACAAAAAATTACGCCATTTTAATGTTTGTTGTTTGTACTTTCTTTCCAACAAAACAAGTCTTGTCAAAACACAAAAAACGAGTGAAGTTGGCCGCGCTCAGCCTTTTACTCCATGTGCTCGGTCATTTTATTCTGAGCTCATAGAGCGCGCTCCGATCGAGCTCTGATTGAAAAAATAAACACAAGATGAGCGCTCAGAATGCTCCGAGTTAAAAAACAAACACAGATCTATTTTTGACAGCTCAGTGCCCTGCTCTGAGCTTAAAAATAAAAACCCCTATTATCTTCACAAGTTCAACCACTGAGAAATCCAGCTTGGTTCCTCTTTTCTTGAGTGATGATTCAATGCTTTCTTTTATCCACTCGAGAACGACAGTAAGTTGCCATTGTTTAAGAGTTTAGACAGAACAACTTCTACGCCATTTATAGCATTCTTTCAGGTCGTTTTTCATGGGTATCTTTAACATATCCTGGAAGTATTTGGCATAAACAATTTTCTCCCAAACTTCTATATTAGTAACGCAAAATAGTAGCTTTATATCTGATATGGGTGGCTTAGAAAACGAGGAGTTCCGGAAACCTAAGTGCGGATGATTATACGTAGACATGTACGAGAAAGCAAAAACAAAGGTTGGGTGCCCTGCCGGTATCACCGAAGAATTCCAAAAAAAAGTAGTACACCAGGGAAGCGTGATCCTTATTACAGTGCATCATTAATTTGCTGAGTATGGAAACATCATAAGCGATGATCCTATATCCCTGCAGCGAGCACTTGACGTATGGGTGGACGTTTTGGATTTTGGAAGGAAATGAGTACCATATTAGTCTAAAAAAAGACTAAATACTCAGACCTGATCCACACAGGCCTATTCCAGAGTTTTATTTAAATGGAACAGGGCTTCCCAAATGCGAAAAATATAAATATCTGGAATCTTTGATTAATAACGAAGCAAATTGTGATGACGACAACAATCATCGCGTTAGCGTAGGGTGGATGAAGTGGCCCGAAAAGTGCTATCTTTTGCTATCGAAAAATGCCCCTTTAGGCAGGCTGTACACTGCATCAGCTGTTCGTCCAGCTATTACATACGGTTCAAAATGTTGGACAATGTACGAAACGTGTGAAAGGATATTAACAGAATTGTGATCCCAGTCGAGATCAGAAAGTCGTCGGGAATAAAAACAAAAGAAAAATATTAGCAATTTACTTAAAAAATAAAATAAATATGAAGTCTATAGTACTATCAAAATATGTAGATGTTTCACCTAGCGTCATCTATTTTCGCTATCTCATCCTAAAGTTTTTCTCTCAGTAGAAATTGCAATGTAGACTTTTAGTCTTCTATACATATATAATGTTAGAAAATGCCAGAATAGAAAAAGATGTATGTATATAAAATGTTAGCATAGTCTGAAGAAAACAAACCATCGACACTTTTGCGTATTATTTTTAAATCATTTTCGTATCGCTGAATACTGATATTGATGGATGACAAAATATTCACACAGGGACGGAGTGCAAAATGGTTGACTTTGTATTAAGCGCCTTAGGGAAAGATTTAGATTTTTTTTGCCAAAAGAAAATCTAAAAAATGCAAACAAAAAAATCAAATAAAATTATTATATACCTTCTCAACATTTTGCAAATTTGTAGAAGGTAGTACTTGCAAAATTAATTTCTTGAGTTCGTTCATTTTATGCACATAAACTCGAACAATGTACTATTAACTCAAATGGACAATGTTGCAATTAAAAACGGCAGATAAGACAACACTTATGAGTCATTCAGCATTTAATTACAAGAATTAAGGGATCGACCAAAAACTTCTTAAGAAAATAAAGCCTTATTACGGGCGCTCAACTTATTGAAAAAGAATGCGCGCATGATTCCTACTCTGATATCAGACAAAAGCGAAATAATGAATCGTATTCTGTATTGTTTCTTCAAATATAATGTTGCCATGTTTGGTTATTATATCAAATTTTTTAGTCTGCAAAAATGAAACTTGGCTTGAAGTAACGGGTTTTCAAATAAGGACTTGACAACTTTTTTAAATAAAACGCAAACCATTTGAGATGTTTTAAAAACTTTCTTATCGGCTTGAATTACAGTCAAAACAAAATTTTTATAATTTGCAGACGTTGCTCGCTGGTGTACTTTACCATAATGAAAATGTTGAGTTTACTGAATAAATTGAAAATGACGGTTCGATGATTAGTGAAAGGGTGCGTTCACAAGCAAACATCTTACCTACTGCACCACTGCCGCCCCCTTTGTGTGAAAAATATTTTTTTTATCAAAATTTTTTAACACAAAATAATTGTTCATTTTTTAACTTTCTATTCTACGGATCAAAAATGTTACGTGATCATTTTTTATGTGAAGAGACTCAAAAGCTTAAATAAAATAACACAATTTAAATTTAAAGTTGTCAAGTCCCTATTGGAAAGCCCGATAGTTACTTATTCCACAAATAAAACACATTGCTTGCAGATGTTAGGTTTGTACCTAACATCTGCAGTCTCTTCACATAAAAAATGATCACGTAACATTTTTGATCCGTAGATTTCAGTTTGCGGGCGATTTCAGTGTACACAATTCCAATTGGCTCCGCTATTCTGGTCAGACACCCGAAGGAAGGTTTTGTCAAGCTCTTTGCCAGGTAACATTACATCACCTTTCCCAACTGATCGATGTGCCAACGCGAATACCGGATGTTGCTGGGCAAGCCGCCCATACTCTTGACTTGTTTCTTACTTCTCACCCTGATAAATAAACCATTAGTGTAACTTCTCCATTTTGCACTTCGGACCATTGTGTCATTTCAGCTAATTTCTCGTCCATCCATCCAGTTAAAGAAAAACTTCCCACCAGGACCGTTTGGCAATACGAGAAAGACAACTGGGACGGCCTGAATATTTTTGTCCGAAACTTTAACTGGTCACTATGTTTCCTCGATTGTGACATTAATGCTAGTACTGAAATGATCACAAATGTGATTCTTCTAGGGATGCGTGCTTTTATTTCTAACAGAGTAGAAAGCATCAAGCCTAAAGAAAAGTCTTGGTTTAATTCTGAGTGTAAAGAAGTTATCAGGCTAAAAGAAGTAAGTTTCCGATCTTATAAAGCCAACCCTACAGAGGAAAATCGAAAAAAGCACAAACAAGCAAGGAACTCATGCAACTCCGTTATTGAAAGAACCAAATTTTTGCATGACCAAAAATTAAGGCAACAAATTCTGCAATGTCCCAAAGGCAGTAAATATGTTTGGTCATTTGTAAAAAATATTAAAAACTCCTCAACATCTTCGGTTCCAACGCTCATCGACAATAACAAACCAATCGTTTACTTTTCAGAGAAGGCAAACTTGCTCGCCGCCCATTTCGCTGCCAGCTCCACGCTGCCGCATAGCAACGTTGCCCCTCCTGTACTTGAGAATGTAAATTTTTCCATGGGACAGATTTTTTTCCGCACTCGAACAGTAGGAAGAGTTCTCAAAGATCTCGATATACACAAGTCCGCTTCCACATTGGCAAATCCACTGTGTAAGCTTTTCCATCGCCTCTTATCTTCTGCAATTTTATCTAGATGATGGAAAACAGCATTTGTAACAGCCTGTCCCTAAGAAAGGTGACCCATCCTCCCCCTCCTCCTACCTACCCTTAGATCTTACGTCCCTTCTTTCTAAGGTCATGGAAACTCTGATTAACCGGGTAGCTTAAGGAATATCTTGAAGATCGAAAGCTTCTGCATGACCGTCAGTATGGCTTTCGCAGTAATCGTTCCACTGGTGATCTGATGGCATATCTCACCGAAAATTGAAACAAATCTTAACATCGCTTACACTTAATATCTCCAAGGCATTTGATAGAGTTTGGCATGAAGCTCTCTTATCGAAAATGCGTGCTTTTGGGATCGTTCGTTGGATTAGAAGCTATCTTTTGGACCGTTCAATACAAGTTGTATTGGACGGATTCAAGTTTTGCTGACGACTTTACCCTCAGCTTTTCATATTCGTTCGATAATTCACGTCCTTCGCCTTCGGACGTACAACTGCAACGGTACCGTATGTCAAGCTCATTAAACTCCGATTTATACAGCATTGTCAAATGGGGTAATAGGAATCGTGTGGAGTTTAATGCTTCGAAAACTCAATGCTGTCTTCTGTCGTTAAAGCTAAACATACCCCCAAGTGCTTAGGTTTTCCGTATCTTTGTAAGAAGTATTTTTCCTATTTTGGCTACAATTATAAAGCGTTCATACGCCCTAAACTCGAGTATACCTTCCACCTCTGGGCAGGTGCTTCGCAAACATCGCTACACCTGCTTGATAGAATACAAAATCGAGCGTTAAAATTGATTAATAAGAGTACTGCCGCTGAAACAATTGCCTCTCTCGAAAACCGACGCAATGTTTCATGTCTTTCCTTATTTTATCGGTTCTTTCATAAAAAAATGTTCACTCGGAGTAGCCAGCTACATTCCTCCCCTTAAAAGTTTCTCCCGTAATACACGTCTCGCAAGGAATGCTCACCAGTTCACCCTTGAGCCCAATTTCGGCACGAGTACGATAACTCCGGTGCCAAAAATTGAAAACGGTTTTTTGTAGATTGGTCAAATACAAACATTTTTTACTTTGGAAAGCGAATAATTTGAAAACTATTGACACAAATAACTTAATTTATATGTAGAATTAAAGAACAGATTTCTAGCTTTTAAAACCGTTATAGTAATGTATTTTAAGTGTTGCCGTTGTTTTTTAATATATATTTTTCCATTCAAGATTTTTTTTTTCTAAAATCGCCGAACAGCACGAATTTGGAATAAATTACCCGGCGATATTTTCCCTTGCCATTTTGATTTGCAAGCATTAAAAACCAATGTTAAACGACACCTTCTCTCCTTCCTCCCTATTACCCTAATGCTCGCGCAGTGTACTTACATACATTAAAAAGGAAACAAATATCTAGTTACTTAAGCGCATGTTAATTAAAAAAAAATTTAAATATAATAAAAAAAATTAGTATAATAATAAAAAAAAAAAACTAGTTGAGTTGACAATACAAATATTCGCCATTACCTGAAGGGCGATCAGCAAAATCGACGATCAAAGCTGTATCAGCCCTGGAATTAAAAGAGTAAGAATTGGCTTAGATTAACCTAAAACTTACTCTAATTTTTTTTAAAACTTCCTTCTTCGTTAGATAGCTTATGGTTCGTAGGGACCATTTCAATGAGCTACGGTCAAATTAACAAACTTAGTTAAGAATGATTCTTCTTCCACTTTTGAAACCTTGAAAACTAATTCATTTTCCCCACTCAAACGGATAATGACAATAATGGTCTCATTTATGTGTTGTAATTTGTATTGTAAATGCACTTCCATTTGTCCATCTTTTGACATCAAAAGCTTTCTTGGCCGCCCAAGTGATGTTTCCTTTCATAACCACACATTTCACACTATATTTCCCTTTCAACTAATGAACATGAGCGTCGAAAGGCGATGAGGAGGGGAATAATCCAATGATTACATGTTACATCAAAACATCCTACATCCTAGTTACATGTTTATAGATACTTTTTTCCATTTTCCATGGCGTCGTGAGAGTGATTCCGAAATAGGATTGCATTACCGCGCATTTATGTTCTTAAGAACTCAGAAGAACTAAAAGCGATAGCAGTTACTTTAAGAATTCAAATGCGAATTTAAATATTTTTCGCACCCGCAAAAGGGTTCTTTTGCTATTACTTTCAACATAGAAGGTGTAAGGGTAAGGGTTAACCTTTTGCAGCAAACACTTGATTTTTACTTAGTAAGCACTTAGGTAATCCTGCACTTCTATACCCGTTAATACTTATTAAATTAGGGATTCTGGTTGTAAAGTGAATTCGAATCCTTTAAGTAAATGATTGGGTAAGTCTCCAGATTTTATACGTTCAGATGAAATAAATTGCGGCGCAAAGTGTTAAAAGATAAAAACCCAGTTAAGTAAGTGTACTGGAACAGGATTAGAAAATTGGTAGCTTGTTGCTCTTACTTTTATTTAGTTTCTGTGTAAGTTATGGTAAAAATAAATTGAGTTTCAATTAGGGATATAATTTTCATATAAAAAGAATTCACAATCACAATTTCGGAGGAACAGAAACAATAATCGTCGACCAAGGGAAAGAACTAAAATTAAGTAAACCAAATGGTTTCGGTAAAAACATAGGAGAGATGAGGATAAAATCGACAATTTCAACTTTTTAACTTTAACATATTAAAAAATAAATGTAAACAAAGCTAAAATAGTTAAAGAAGGATTATCAATACTCAAACAATCAATCCGATTCTCGAAAAAAAATATGATAGAAAAAAATAATACGAGTTATAAACAAATAATTTGCTACTTTTTGCCTCGGTGTCTGCTATATCGTCTTGGATAGAGATTTTCCTGAGAATGAAAATATAAAGCGTGGTGGCTCATTACATGTACACTAACCTGTCACTTTTTTCTGAATGTAACGGCTTGGCCTCTCAACAATCGCATGAGGATTATCTACAGTTTTGCTACGAAAATGAGCTTCATCGTCAAACAAAATTTCCACAGATCCAACATTTTTGTTCACGATGGGTCGATGGTGGATGGACGCCAACGTCCCAGATGATGAGCATTATCAATTCGAGTAAACGTGATGCGAAAACGTTTCATCGTTCGAATTAAGTGCTCTGATAGACGATTTTATCGACCATAAAATTGACGTAGTACGCGATGCATTTCACAACTACAACCATGTTTTTTCCAAATAAATCTGCACAATTTACATCCGTTTTTCAGGCTACCCAACTTAGAGTTATACACCTACATACCTTTTTCTTCTTTCCTTTTATTCTCGACGACTTTCTTATCTCGCCTGGGATCGCAATTCTCCCACTTTACTCGTTCACACTTGTGTTCCACCTGTTCGTCGGTTTGACCAAATTTGGTGTGTGTGATTTTTTTGGCATCAGAGGGGAAATTGAAATTTTATTTTTAGGCCTAAAAATAACTGTACCTGCCATATGATCGTTAAGTAAAAGCTTATTTTACTCGAAAACGCCTCCAACGATTTTGATAAACATTTTTGAGAATTTTTTTGTTAGTATTGGCTATTATTTGATTAGAACGAAATTTACGGGAAAAGTCAATTAAGGGTACCTTTTTGGCTTTCTCTTTTTTTTTTTTGAAAAAATCAATATTTTTAAAATTAACCAAAAAAAAAATTATTTAAAATTTTATAATTACATGTATATTCAATTCAAATTAAAATTTTTTTATTTTTCAAAATTCAAAAGATACAAAATTTTGTTTTTAAAGAGTAATAAAGTATGGCTTAGTAAGCCATCTGCCGGACGTGTATATTAAATAATTCTAACAAACTGCATAGCAAAATTAAAAAAAAAATTAAAAAAACTAAAAATAAAAAACAGGCTTTTATCAAAACCGGTCCTACAGTTTTCGAAATACGTTTTTCATAATTGTATAATTTATTGTTATGTAAGACGTGTGATGGCGTTCTTAATTTTAACTAAAAACCGTTTAGTATAGTGGTTTTGATACTTTTTATGAGTTCAAACTGTGTTATTTTCAACGTAAATGTTACTTGTTTCTGTCAAAGATATTGCTTTCCAATGTACATAATTAGGCACTTAAGAGCCTTTCTTTTTTATAAGAAAATATTAAATTACGAAATACATGAAACATTTTGTCGGTGTTTGAGGGGGGCAATTGTTTCAGCGGCAGTTCTATTTCCTATCAATCTTAAAGCTCGATTTTGTATTCTATGAAGCAGGTGAAGCGATATTTGCGAGGCACCTGCCCAGAGGTGGGAGTTATACTCGAGTTAAGGGCGAGTTCAGGGCGTATTATAAATTGTAGCCAGATCAAAAGGGAAAAAATACTTCTTACACCGATACAGAAAACCTAAGCACTAAGCAGCATTTTTAGCGATCTCAAATATATGGATGTCGTTATTGACATACGAGTACTGAGAGCTTTTCGGTTTCTTCGATGCAAGTGCCGTTCATGGACAATGACATTGGGGTATGTTAAGCTTTAACGACAGAAGACAGCATTGAGTTTTCGAAGCATTAAACTCCACACGGATCCATTACCCCATTTTACAATGCTGTAAAATTCAGAGTTTAATGAGTTTGACATACGGTACCGTTGCAATTGTACGTCCGAAGGCAAAGACATGATTTATCGAACGAATATGAAAAGCTGAGGGTAAAGTTGTCAGCAAAACAGTTAAGTGGATTAGAAGTAACAGACAGAAGATCATTTATAAAAATGAGTTAAAGAGTCGGAGACCGAACAGAGCCCTGGGGCACACCTGCATTAATTTTGTGGGAATCAGACTTGAATCCGTCTAATACAACTTGTATTGAACAGTCCAGAAGATAGCTTCTAATCCAACGAACAAGAGTGTCATCGATCCCAAAAGCACGCATTTTCGATAAGAGAGCTTCATGCCAAACTCTATCAAATGCCTTGGAGATATCAAGAGCAATAATTTTACTTTCACCAAAGCGATGTAAAGATTTGTTCCACTGTTCGGTGAGATATGCCATCAGATCACCAGTGGAACGGTTGCTGCGGAAGCCATACTGACGGTCATGGAGAAGCTTTCGATCTTCGAGATATTCCGTAAGCTGACGGTTAATCAGAGTTTCCATGACATTAGAAAGAAGGGATGTTATTGCTATGGGTCGGTAGGAGGACGGGGAGGATATGTCACCTCTCTTAGGAACAGGCTGGACAAATGCTGTTTTCCATCTTCTGGCTTTGCCAGTGTGGAAGAACACCTCTTCAGAAGAATCGGGGGCATATCATCCGGTCCAGCGGATTTGTGCATATCGAGATCTTTGAGAACTCTTCCTACTGTACGAGTGCGTACAAAATCTGTCCCATAAAAAAATTTACTACTAGTACAGGAGGGGCAACATTGCTGTGAAGCAGCGTCGAGCTGGCAGCGAAATGGGCGGCGAGCAAGTTTGGCTTCTCTGAAGAGTAATCAATTGGTATATTGTTGTCGATGAGCGGGACCGAAATTGTTGAGGAGTTTTTAATATTTTTTTTTTTAAATAAAAATTTGTGCAGTCTTTTGGACATTGCAAAATTTCTTGCCGTAATTTTTGGTGTTTGAGAATTTTGTATGCAGTTTTTTTTCAAATAATGTTCTATCATGAGTTTTTAAAAATATTGACTTTCAAAAAAAAAAATTTCAAAAATTAATTATAAATAGAAAAAAATAAGTTTTCAAAATGTTGGTATGCAACATTTATTTTGCTATCTAGATCTCTCAAGTATAAAATTTGATTGAAATCCATTGAGCCGTTACTGAGAAAGTCGAAAATTAAAAAAAAAACCGTTATATGAAAGGTACCGTTAATAGACTTTTCCGGTAAATTTGGTTTCCACAAGATGGTAGCTTATGCCTACAAAAAATTCTCATAAATTTTCATCAAAATCGTTAGAGCCGTTTTGGAGAAAAATAAGCTTTTCTTTAACGGTCTTATGGCAGGTACCGTTATTTTAAGCCCTAAAAATTAAATTTAAATTTCCCATCTGGGGAAGGCCAAAAGAATAATACACACCAAATTTGAAGATAATCGCTTAAGCCGTTTAGGCTGCAGCTCGTTATACATACTGCCAGACAGACATTTTTTGCTTTTAACTTTTATAGACTTCTCTATGATCGTATATTCGTATAGTTTAGGATACGTCTAAGCTTGCCTTGTAGTTCCTATAATCGCAAGTAAAACAAGTTGGTCTGTAATGCTAGATACACACGAGGCAACCGTTGCAGCAACGTGTTTCCTTTGTTCACTACACACTGTGTGTAGCTGTGATAGAGTAAGGACGAAGTTAAAGTTGAAGTTGAATTGGAGAAAATAATAATAAAATTAATATAATTTTCATTATTTGAAGTTGCCATTTTGTTTTTTGTTATTTTTTTCACTTCGCATCAAATTTTTTTGATATTTCAGTGAGCAACACAGCTACACACGAAGCAACGGTTGCTTCAACTTGCCTGAGTTGCTGCAACGGTTGCTCCGTGTCCGTGTGTATCTAGCATAAAGGTTTTTTCGGACGATAATTTTACGTGATAACGTCATAAGAAAACATTGATCACACCAACACCAAAATACAGACCGTGAACTCACACCATATACAATTCCACTTATCACGTCCAACAAAAACCTAGTACTAAATATACTACTAAGTACTAAATCTAGTACTAAATATAGTACCAGTTTTATATTTAACTAGCGGTACCCGGCGCGCGGTTATACGGCCTAGAAAAAACATGTTTTAATGTGAAATTCGAAAATAATGCTAGCGGGACCAAACATTCACAGAACGATCCCTGGACAAAACTATATTTACCCTGTAAATTTTATTAAAATCCGTTGTGCGGTTTAGGTGTATATACTCGACATACATACATACACTTATACATACATACATACATCTGATATTCGCCTGATTCTCGGAATACGTTTGCGATCGATTTTGGTTGAAAAAACCACAATATCGCGGTTAGCGTAACGCGTCACTTTTCTTGTCAGCATGACTCATGTTATTTCGTATGTGTCTCGTGTCATCGATTTATAAGACGTTATCACGTCAAAAATATAAAATTAAAAAAAGCTTGCTGTAGCTATTCTAGGTTTAAGTATTTTAAGTTTATTTTAAGTTATTTTAAGTTTATATTTAGTCTATATAAAGTTAGTTTTAAGTAGTATTAAATAGTTTAATGAAATACCGATCCGATTAACCCAGTTTTTCATTTTGCTGGGTGAAAAATAAACCCACTAAAGTAAAGATTAATAATTGAGATTAATTTAAGATATAAGGCCGAAAGGCAATTAATATTAAGTTAGAGATTAATTTAGAGCGGCCGCATAGGGCCAATAAGTTAATTAAGTTGATAGTATTAGCTATATGTATAAGATTTTTGTCTAGCCTGTAAGTAGTTATAAGTTAAAACTAAATAAAAAATCATTACAAAAAAACTCTTCACTATTCACTAACCACTTTTTATAAGGTCGCAACTGCCAACTTTTCAACTTGAATATATAAACGCAATCTAATGGATTTCGTCTTTCGTTCTGTTTATATTTTCTCTGATTTTTCCCACGTATTAGCTTTGAATAAAAAGAAAAACATCTTTACTCAAATACCTTCTTTTACTTTGAAGAGTAATAAATAGAAGATATCTTTTTAAAGTATCTTTTATTCACCTCAAGAATTGCGAACCATCACCTGGTTAAACTTTTTGATTTGCTACTGAAGTGGAATTAAATAACTAATAAAACTTTTCTATTACATTATATATTCAAATTTATGAAACAAACAAAAAATGAAGGAAGTTTCTTTTTTTAATATTTTCAAGACAACCGTAGACACCTGGAATAATCCTCAAACGATAATAAGAGTATCGATGAAGAGATTATTATGCGTTTGCATGACGCTGGAGTCAAAATGTATGAATAAAATATTTTTTTTTTCTCTCCTGCCAAGGTTGTTTCAACTTCCACGGAGATGAGAACAACCTTTTGAGGACTCGATTAGAGTTTGCTGTTTACAAATTTTCCTATATATTTATGGGGACAATGACGTCTAATTATAATTACAGTTTCCTTGGTCGGAATATTGTTGAAACACCCCGACCATGTCAAAGTTAAGAGAATACCCAGCTAAAGATAAATTGCGAAGCTGGTCGCGGAGGTGTTTCATGGCATATAGCCTCCTTTGAGGAATTTTTTAAAGAAAAAGTATACCTAAGCACTGGACAGGCTTAGTAAAAGATTAAAATAGATTGTATCTTTCTAAATCGCCTTTGGACGCTCATATCAACGCCTTTTTAATCGACGTTGACATTCAACTTTTTGCTTAAGCAGAGTTGCCATAAAATTCAACATTGTTAAGCTTTGAACTAATTGATAAAGTTAATTCTCCATTAAGTAGCATGTGTGTGTATTCCAAAAGTAAGTTATGGTCTAAGTAAAAACACAACTTCCTAGTGCATTAGCATAAAAGGTAGGTCTTTGTAATAAAAACTAATCGGGCACGACTAAATAAGGAAAGTTAAGAAAAAGTTACCCACTGTGAAGGCAGTTAATCTGAAAGTCGGAAAAGCTGTAGGCCGCCTCCCCTTCATCTGTTTGTTTTGACTCTAAATGTGTGTTTATCGGCAGCTCATTGTTTTATCACTTTTAAAATTGTTAAATATGCATCGCTATTATCGGATTAAAATGCCGGAGCAAGGGAACACACACACATAGAGAAGTTGATTTGAAATCTTTGCATTGAATGATATTGTTTGAGATTCATGCACGTTTTTGACAAATAGTTTAAAAAAGTTTTTGACTTTAAGTAAAATAGTAGAAGAACGAGACACTGATTTAACTAAAAAGATCAAGCTAGACTTGACACATTTTCTGGACTAGGCTGAATTCCTAAATGTAAAATAAATGCGGATTGTGAATACGCATTGCATTTTTTTGATAATATATAATGCCTTCTCACTCTGTTGTTTCTCTGGTTGCTTTCTGTCTGTTGAGTGTTGACAATAGGCGTTTTTCTTTTTTAACTCCGAGCGGGGACCTGAGCTGTCAAAAAAATAACTGCGTTTTTTTTTTAACTCGCAGCGCTCTGAGCGCTCAACTTGTATTTCTTTTTTAACTCTGATATCGCTCGATGAGCTCGCTAAAAAATAATTGTTTTTTTTGTGCAAAAATGACATAATGACAATTGTGTTTCTTTAATGGACCTGAGCGCTCAGGTCACACTCGATTCGGAGAGATTATTATTTGCTCAGGCCCCGTATTATTTATTGAGCAAGCATTCGGTGTTCTTAAAAAATAAATTGCACGACTGGATCGCACGTACTTGCTCATATGTGCGGTCACATTGTCGAATAAAATTTAATAAAATCCACGACTGGGTTGCAAAATTCTTTCATTTTTTTAAATTAGCTTAAGAGTTTTCTCGGAAAAACTATGTATGCAATAAAATTTTAAAACTAAATGTCTATCGACAAAAAAAATATTGAAAATCGTTCGACCAGTTTTTTTAAATTTTTTTTAGTATGTCATTATAAGAAAATCTGTAGTTTTCACGGGGGAAAATTATTTAAAAATATTCAATCAACCCATTTTCAAAATATTTTAAACCAATTTTTTTTTAAATTAAAAAAAAGAAGAAAAGTTTTTGAAAATTTTGAAATGCAATATTAATTGTATTATAAATGACTTCCTGTGTACAAAATTTTAATGAAGTCGGTTTACGATAAAACCGCATTAAAAAAAAAAACCGGTTCCAAGAGAGGTGCCATTATAGAACAATTTTTGAAAAATTTCATTTTAACTGAAATATGTATTTTATAAAAAATAGCACCCTTTCAGGGTTCAGTTTTATCAAAATCGTTAAAGCCGTTTTCGAAAAAATCAAACTTTTTGTTAAGGATTGTATGGCATATACAGTTATTTTTCGACCTAGAGCAAAAATGGAAAACACGGCATGAGATACTACCAATTAAATACTAAATACCAAGTTTAAAGTAAATCGGCTCATCATTTTAAGCTGTAGAAGTGCGAACAGACAGACCGACGGAATTTGCGGACCCACTTTTTCGACTCCTTTATTATCGTAATGTCATTTTTGATTGTTGGAATTTTGTTTGCACGAATCCATAACTTGCATTATAGTACCTTTAATCGCAAGTAAAAAATAGTATTTTATTATTTTATATTTTATTTCCGTTCAAAGTATTTAAATGGCAAAGGAAATACTCATGACCTGTGTGGTTTTGAACAACTTTATAACAAAACCCGAATAACCAATCTTCATAGGATTAACAGCTAGCTAGGGTTATCATTCGTCCCCCTTTTGGATGGACTGTCCCTTTTTTATCTCAAGATTTGTTTTCTCGGTGGCTCATTCGTGGAATCAGCTCCATCAACGTTTTTTTTCTCATTGTCTTCTTCTTCGCCATCCTCGACACCTCAAGTCAAGAGGGAAGCCAATATTCGTAGACAGAACGGAGACATAATGTTTAGCACAATACTCGGAATCCAGGTCGTCAAAAAATTTCCAAAATGTCGTGCATTATCACGACGTTTTAGAGTGGTTTATTCGTCTGTAAAAAAATTCGAATAATTTCCTCTAATGAAAAAGAACATTCAGGGCCCACGTTCCTCCATTCAGTTTGAACTTCAGCCTAATTAATATTCCTGTAGATTTATATAACTGTAAATATCGCATCTGTATCGTACTTGTTCACGTTGCGCTGTTGATATTTGTTTGCGCAATTAAAACCATTCACAATGAATTTTGGAACGTGACGCAATAAGAAATCGTTGCAAATACGCAAAGCAGGCAGCACTGCATTTAGGAATTCAGCAGTTTTAATCTTACATTCTGACATTTGTCCACATCTGGTTGGCATAATTCTTACTTGGCGATTATAGGGACTAAAAGGCAAGTTTAGGATTTGTGAATATTAAAAAAATTGAGATAACAATCAAACATTTTTTTATTGGGATTGGTATATGTGATTAGAACCAAATTTACGGGAAAAGTCTATTAACGGTACCTTTCATATAACGGTTTTTTTAATTTTTGGCTTTTTCGGTTACGGCTCTTTGGATTTCTTTCAAAATTTATATTTAAAATGATCTAAGTAGCTTTATTAAATATGCATAGCACAATTTTGAATACCTTTTTTTTCTAATAAAAATTAATTTTTGAAATTCTTTATTTGAAAAATCGATATTTTTAAAACTAATACAAAAAATTATTTTAAATTTTATAATCTAAAAAACTGCATACCAAAATTTCAAAAAAAAATTGTTTCAAAAAACTATAAATAAAAAACAGGACTTTATCAAAACCGGTCCTACAATTTTCGAAATACATTTTTCATAAATTCTTTGTTATTTAAGACGTGTGATGGCGTACTTCATTTTTACTAAAAACCGTTTGGTATTGTGGTTTTGATACTTTTTATAAGTTCAAACTGTGTTATTTTCAACGTAAATGTTACTTGTTTCCGTCAAGGATCTTGCTTTCCAATGCAATAACGCACATAAGAGCAAGTACGTGCGACCCAGTCGTAAGTACTCATTTTTTTCAATTTTAAGCGTTTCCCATAAAGAAAAACCGCGTTTCTTTGTTTTGATTATTTTCTGAATGCCCAAACAATAAAAGTTATATTGAATTTATAGCTTTAACTATTTATACATTTTATTTTTGAATATTTGAATACAATCAGTAATTGCAAAAAAACCTACAACTTTATTTCAGGAACTGCCGATTTGTGTTTCTGTCTATTAAAATAAAATTCTTACTTTACCTCAGGTGGTGGTAATACAGTCCAGGTTATGGACCTGGGGCTTAACCAATAAGCTTATTAGGCATGTTCGGTCCCTAGCTAGCTGATTTCAGCTTTACACGTGAAGTTGGAAAAGGTTCTCTTCCACTTAGTGCGACAAATGTGTACACAAGTTTTGGCCTTCTTCTTAGCCGAAAAATCACATGAAGAACTTTTTTCACAAAACATCATATTATTACCATACCCTGTTCCTACCAGAAATAGTTTGACTTTTATGTTTCTTTTTCAAATTTTTTGGAAATTTCATCTGCAAAACCAAATAGGACTTCTTACATTTTCTTAACAACGACGAATGGAATAAAGGCCGTTATTTTACGCCACCGGAAACATAAGGTTTTAAGTATACTCGCAAAAGATTGAATAAAAAAATGTAAGGAATATGAAAACAACTAATTGTTAAGAAAGTCTTTTTGTTTTCGCTCAAAACACACGTCCGTCGCCAGTTGGCCCTAATAAAACATTAGACAAAATCCTTTACTATTTTTCATTATATATATATTCGGCTTTAAGATGACTGATGTCCTGCCTACGTGTTACACAGCATACAGCAACATCACTTCCCGTCACTACTAAACTAAATTTTCCGCCTCGTTAATTTATATTAATACGAGCTGAACGGATTCAAAGCAGGATGCAGGACTTTTGCGTTCTGTGTGCCACAGCATAGGAGGCCAAAGCACAGCATATATCTTTGCATGTGTGGTTGTGTTTTTATCTAAATTGATATTTTTCACACTTACTCAGTTCAATGAATTCACAAATTACGTTTGGGACTTGACAAAACATTGTTGTTGTTGTTGGTGCTTAGTCCTGGTAGTGGGGCGTCCGCAAAGCTTCGTCCTTGTCGTGTCGGCGACAACGTTCATGTCTGCTGCGTGTGACAAAATTTAAGGTTAAAGATTGATTTTCTTTCTATTTGTCGTAATTTAATGCTCTTATCCGCAGAAAACTGGATTTTTAAGCTTTTTTTATGATTTTTTATGATTAAAGTCACTAGATGAGGAGTCACAATATCAAGTTCATCGAAGATAGCAACAAAAATATTAACAAAACAAGGAGTACACCTCCGCAATTTTAATGCAATGCTCTTCAATGGGTTTGAGCTTTGAGATGAAAAGACGAACTTTAATTGAACACAACTTTACTTCTTTAAATCAAGAAAAAAATTTAGGTTTGTCAAAGCAAGACTTCTTGGTAAAACTGTAGAAGAATTTGCTTGCAAGCAAAGAATGTAAAGTAAGCTCTGTATTTAAAACTGAGCATAGAGGAAGGTGTTGTATGTAGCAGCAGGTTATGTTCATATGGGTTAAACCAAAGACAAAGGGAAAGTTGATACTTCTCAAAATTAACTTGGATCCTTTTAAACCGACTTAATGATTTTGCATAAGCGAGCTAGGTTGGAATTTGTTCAGGATTAAACTGAGTCCGATTTGGACAGAGGTCTTCTTCCAGGCTGCCTACTATTGATGTCATTAATTTGTAGGCGTTGGTGGCGTATGTCGAACATTTATTTAACATTTCAGATTTGTTATTTCTCTTTCTTTGTCATATGGACTGGAACAAGCTTTTGTTAATACATATATCTATTTATAAGACTTTTACCGGAATAATCACTTCATAAAGGCTTTCTTCCTTTTCCTACCAAACGATTGAATTTGCGGGATGCGATGTCCTCTTTCATTTTTCAGAATGATCTTTCAACAACTATAAGATTCTTCGTTCTTATAGATTTTCTCCTCAATCTCTTCATGGTTAAAATATTATTATTATTAAAAATATGAGAGCGACCATCAGAACCGACGAATAAACGAACGACATCCAATTTCACCAGGTGGCCACTTGATATGGATCATTAGGCCGGCGGCGTCTTTGTTCCGTACTTTCTTGAAAACGACGTTGGTAAGGCAGTCACCGTCAATATCAAGCGCTTTAGAACGAACATAACCAATTTCTTATATGGCCTTGACGACATGTTGTTCGAGGAGGACGGCCCTACGTACCACACAGCGGAAGCCACGATTGGCATTATGCATGAACAATATGGGGGTAAGGTTATTTCTCGCTGGCCAACAAGGTCATGCGATTCGACCACTCTTGCTTCCCCAGTCCATTCTTCGCAGATGATAGTTTTGCTATTCCGGTGAATTACAATGGCTTAAACTAGATCGTTTTCGAATGGATTAATTGATGCTTACTAAGAAATGCAGGAGCTATGCTCAATACAATAATTGTTCCTAAGGCCTTACACTTATAATAGTAGCTAAACAAATTTATAGTTTACTGTCCGATTTTATTTAAATTTTGTTTTTTATTGTTTATGGTGGTGGGCAATTTATCCGAATTAAACAAATATATAAATAAAATGCACGGATCAAAATAAAAACTTAACAGACATTATATTATTATTATTATATTAACATATAAGCGTTAGTGTAAAATCTTATTTTTCTCGAAAACGGCTCCATTACATTTTAGTGAAAAAAAATGAATATAGTGGGAAACGGTACCTTTCAGAGGACAGGTTTTTTTCTTCGACTTTCTCGAAAACTGGTGATCCGATTACTATCAAAATTGACATTAAAGATGTAAGTAGCCTAACGCTGGCGTTTAGATTATTTCACTCAATACAATTTAACGTACTTTATTCGAACAATCAAGTCACAAAAAATCGAATAAATGCTTTGATTTTCAATTTATTTTTTTAAATTTTATTCTACAATGTGACCGCACATATGAGCAAGTACGTGCGATCCAGTCGTGCAATTTATTGTATTCTTATCTAAGCAAAAACACAAACCAATTAGCAGAAAAAAACATTTGTTTTAAGTTTTCATGAAAATCGATCAAGTTTTGGATTTTGTATAGCCAAAAAACCGTGACCGCGAAAGTGTATTTTTTTTACACTTCAGATTCTTTGATGTAGTAAAGTAAGGTTAGAGCAAGCTTTTTACTACAATCAGAGGCTCATCATAAGTGCATGTGTTAGTTGTTAGTAAAAATAAAATAAAATAAAATAATGTCAGTTATATATGTACAAGAAAACATTAAACAAAACAATCACGACAGTGGAGCACTGGTTCGAAATAAAGATTTTAATCCCACTTTACTTAAGTTAATGTCTATATAAGAAGCGTTTAGACTAAAAAGTCTGCTCATACGGTTTAAGCTTCATGTATGCCATAGTTTTTTCTATGAAAGTCAACATGCAGAAGTTCCGATCCACACAGGTGATAAGATCCTCCATGGTATTTTAACCCAATATAGGCTAATATATAAGGAGCATCAATTTCGCCCTTAATAAGTTGATGAAAAAATATTAAATCGTTATTAACACGCCTTTGGTGAAGGGTTTGCATCTGCATTCTGCAGAAGTTGGATTCGCTGTTCATATGGTGGCAGAATGAATGGATCGTTCCAAATTAGACCTTTCAGGGCAAAACGAATGAAATTGTGTTGGATTGCTGTAATACGGTTCTCATGAATTAAGTAATAAGAGGCCCATACCTGTAAAGCGTACGTAGCAATTGTACAAGGAAAGAGTCACATATGGATCACTAAATTCCTTTGCCCAGCGTTTTATGAATAGAATAGAGCTAGCTTTATTCACAATAAAATTAACGTGTTGGTTGAAATTCAAAGTTGGAGGTAAAATGGACACCCAAATCCTTAAAACTAAAGACGCGACAGATTTTGTACTTGGAAATATGATAATCGAATGCACTTACGATACGTTTTCTAGAAAAGGTAATCGTCTGGCATTTTACAGGGATAAGGGATATACCACTTTTTCTGCACCAAATAATAAAGCTATCAATATCTGCCTGCAGAAGACTGCGGTCATCGCTAGACTTTATTGTCTTAAATATATGTATGTCATTAGAGAATATAAGAATGTCACTTGATTGAATGCATGAAGTAACATCATTTATTGCAAAATGAATAGTAAAGGACCAAGGTGTCTTCCTTGAGGTACGCCAGAGTGGGCCACGAAGGAGTCTGAAAGACAATTTCTAAATTTTACTTAGTAGGATCTATTTTCTAGGTATGATTTGATCCAAGCTAAGAAATAAGAAGGAAAACCAAAAGTTTTTAACTTGAACAAGATTATTTCATAAATCTAGTTGTTGCTCACAAACCAGATTTTTACTAAAAAATACAATACTCTCACTGACAACTTGTTCAAAAAGTTTTGGAATGCAAGATAATTTAGAAATGGGCTTATAGTTTGCAATGTCAGCCTTTTCTATTTTCATGAATATAGGAGTAAGAAAGGCCTTTTTCCATGTACTTGGAAATTTTCCTGCTTTAAATGAAAGCTCAAAAACAAACCTGAGGGGCTGAACTACAGAATGCTTACACTTTTTTAAAACTATTGGGGGAATTCCATCGGGACCAGTTGAACAATCATCGTTTAACAAAGAAAGAAGTTTAAGCACTGTACTCTGCAGTACAGGAATATGGTTACAGCTAGTTTGCGAAAAGGTATGTAGAGAAATATCGACAGTTTTTTTCTAACTGAATGTTAATTTATGCGAAGATAGCCGGAAAGCCACCTGACTTTTTCTTTAAATTAACAAGCTTCCAAAATTTCTTAGGTTAGGGTCATCTTTTAAAGTAATACTTATATCATTTAAGTAGCTAGTCTAGTATATAAAATGTTTCACAGATTATTAAAATCGTCAAAAGTGTTTGCATAATTAGTGTAATCCGTTGCAGAGTTTTAAGCTAAACGGTCAATGCTTTATTTCTTTCATTACGAAAAGTCCGTAGCTTTTTCGTGTACCATGGGTGAATAGTGTTTGTTTGTATTATTCGATTTTTTAAAGTCAGATTAATACCTTAATATAGTATAATTAATAGAACTTCTAACGGACATAAATGAAATACAATTTACACAAAAAATTATAAAGGGACATTAAAGGGCCCTCAGATACTT
Source organism: Platycheirus rosarum (assembly GCA_963971375.1). Taxonomy (NCBI): domain Eukaryota; kingdom Metazoa; phylum Arthropoda; class Insecta; order Diptera; family Syrphidae; genus Platycheirus; species Platycheirus rosarum. The sequence continues at coordinate 31,030,910 of OZ020507.1, forward strand.
ACGCTTAGTTTGTCACTCGTCCTTTTGAAACCACTGGAAAATAAAAATAGTCTATATATCTATGTAAAATAAAACACCTTCCGATTATTATAACCCTTTTGTTTGTATATTTTTATTGTAAGATAAACATATATATTTTTTTTTCTAAGCCCAAACAGACAACTTTTTATTACACAGACTGTTTTTTTAGGGTTAATTTGTTTTGTTTGTAAATTTAATCAGCCTGCGTAAAAAGATTTAATTTAAAGACAGTTTATAACAAAAAATTAATTTGTATCATAATTCAATCTTTAAAAAAAAATTACTAAAAAGTCATTCTATGTGAGAACATAATATAAATTTATGATGGAAAATTAATTACGTTGTATAAAAAAAATATAACAAAATTGTTTAAATTACATCAAAAAATTATGGAAATTTGGCTAAAACAAAGAAAAAAAAACTTTGCAAATGTTACAAAGGAAATTTTGCTGCTTAAAAAATAAGTTAATACAAAAAACAACAATTATTGCATATATGTATATATATGTGGTTTGCAAATGCAAAATGATTAAAAAAAAGTAAAACTTAAGACATTTAAACTGAGATATTATAAACTTGCGTTTGTTTTTTTAAGCTACGTAAAGATAATTTGTTTTTTATTTTTCTTAAATTTCCTTTAAAAGAATGTAGGTAGATTTTAAAAGCAACAATTACAACTTTTTACTCTGGTAGAATTCCAAAATCAGTTTTTTCAAGTATTTTGCCTCACGCTTGCGATCAGCAAGTGTGGCGGACAGCGCTTTGTTGCGATTGGACAAAGTCTGCTCCTCGCTAAGGACTGTTTCCATTTCTTGCTTCTTCTTTTGCCGATAACGTGTAGCGGCATTTTTGTTCTGTTCCTTTTTGCGATTCTTACGATCTTCTGGTCCACGACCGTACGGTCTGGTACGTTTTTTGGCGAGACTGCTGCTCGTTTGCATTTTGCCACCTCCATCGCTGGAAGATGAGTCTCCAATTACCGATGAATACGAGGAGTCCGATGATGAAGGCGATGAACGTCCCCAATCTTCGTCGACCGAATTGGATGGTGGCGACATTGAAGACATGAAACATGTATTGTTGTTGTTGTTGTATTGGGTGTTTTCTTCATCTTGCCAATCGGGAAGCTCCTTGGCGCGAGTTTCGACAATTTCATCGACAATCTGACAATTTTGAGCGATATCCTGGTTTGCATTGTTATATGGATTCGGTGTGAAGGCCAATTGCGTAGGATTGGCGGGTATTGGGGCATCGACCAAGTCTGATATTGGAACGGGAATCGGGTTGGCAATAAGCTGATAGACAAGAGGAATTCGAGGTGGAGTTGGGAGAGCATGATGATGGGCTGTTTGCTGGTGTTGTTGATGTTGATGCTGGGTTACCTGTTGTGATGAAAAGTAATCGAAGATCTGAGAATGGGCAAGTATCCGTGATTCAAACCAAAGAAAAAAGAAAAGAAAAGGGAAAGTTAGAAAAAAAATGTTAGAACTCGAAAATGAACACAAAAATTAATGCGGACAACACTTCTCGTTATTAATATATATATATATATATATATTATATATTAAAGCTTTAGAACGACTGAACAGATCTGGCTGATATTTGTTTTAAACACACGCAATATTCAGACATTTACATTCACATAACCAAAAATGTCAAAAAACTCTTTTACCTCTTTTACATCCTGGGGTCCCTGTGGTGGAGATTGTGGTGGTGTTAATGCAGCCTGAGGTGGGGACTGTGGCGGTGTTAGTTGAGTTAAGATGCTTGCACTGCTGAATAGTGATTTGCTGCAGTTGTCTCCTTCATAGGGATTTTGTACTTTTGTTACCAAAGATGGATGATGAAAAACTGATTCAAACGCATCAAAATCAATCAGTTGCTGGGGTGAAGATGTTTTAACTTCAGACCATGGCTCTGCAAGGAACAAAAATTGAGAAAGAATTTTTTTATTAAAATTGTCACATAACATACATTTGGGTAAAAAGGAAAAAACTTAAAAAAAAAAAATTTTCTTAAACCTTCTTAAAATTGAATCCTTTAAACTTAAAGTTGGTGAAACAGCAGTATCCTGAGTAAGGTTACTGCAGAGCTTTAAGTACTGCACGGTCGTAAAATCGATCTTCTGTTACCCCGCGCCACTGGGCTTTTGTTGACTGACAATGAGTAGTTTTCAGCCGATATTAAAAAACAATTAAAGAACTACTTCAGATTCCAAATTAAGAATTGATTACAAAACGCACATATATAATGTTTGCCACGCCCACTTATTGTCAAGATGAATTATAAAGAGTGATATTAAACCATTGCACAGTCTTTACAATTGGTTAAATGAGTTTAACAATTTGACTCAAGAAGACACAGTAAATAAAGCGAACAACTGGGGTACACATTTGTGCAGTGCAGTTAAATAATGAGACTCTTTACTTTACAAAAGCGTCCAAAATTTTGCTCAAGGGTAAATTGGCATTCCGAAAGATGCGAGTATAGATTTTACCCAGATCTAACGGGAAAAAATATTTATTGTATCATGTCTTAGGAAACATAAGTAACTATTGCCGAATTTTCGTGAATTAAAAAATATGTTCCACAGAAGGTGGTTTGTGATACACACACCCAGAAAGCTATTCCGTTTTCCCAATGCTTTGGGGCGATCCCGCAGCAGCATTTATGTCGTTATTATAAGACTGAAAACCGCCAAATCGACGCGAATGGAATGGTCTGAAACTTAAGTAAGTAAGGCTTTTTCCGATACCATATTCACGCATTTTCCATGAAGGAGCTTGATGCTTGGAACAATCTATCTTGCTTTTTCTAAAATGATGTAAAGATCACTGTTCATTAACAAGCTTCCGTTGCTAAAGATATTTCTTGATTTGATAGTTAATCAGAAATTCCATGACCTTGGAAGAAGGGATGTAATAGCCATGTTTGTACTGAATAACAAAATTGTTCAAAAAGTACAAGACATTTAACCTCCTGGTTTTAGTTTTGAACTAAAAATTTATAAGAGCATTGAATTTGTAATTTTCAAACAAAAGCAGTACTTAATTACGTTGTCTCGAGTTTACTTATAACAACAGTTTTGGGTTTTTATATTATCAAAACCCAAATTCTTAAGCAGCGTCCATATTATGTCAGTTTGCCTATCTAAATCAACATCAGTGATCAAATATGATGAGTAAATATGTTAGTATGGTGGATCAGCAACAGTAATGACAATGAGTAATGAAGTCTTGACGTGGTTATTATCAGAATTGTCACTTTTGACAGCTGTCACATTAGTTTTGTCTGCGTCGCGTATGTGAATAATGTTTAAAATATTGACTACGTTGATTTGCATTAAAAAAAATTAGCACGACTGGATCGCTTGTACTTGCTCGTATGTGTCGTAATCAAATTGAATGACAAGGATTTTATAGAAACAAGTAACATTTACGTAGACAAATAAGACGGTCTGAACTTATAAAAAGTGTCAAAAACACAACAACTCACAGTTTTTTTATAAAATCATGTTTTATTTAAAATTTTTTTTTTACCCATTTCTGACTTAACGGTTATGTAAACAAACAAAATTGTTGTTTTTGGAGTGAGCACAATCGTCATGAGACTCCTTGAGTCCATTACATCCAAAAAAAATTACTTTTTGGTACTGTTTGCAAGCCGAAGACGTCATCGGCTCATTTGTCTTCCACTTCTTTGTTCAGCCAAACTTTTGGTTACCGAAAGATCTCAAGAAATGGACCTGTGAATTGGTCACCTCGTTGACACCTTTGTTTCCAATGATGTACTCAATGTCAATATGCAGCTCGAAAAGATTTTGCTCCAATGTTGACAAAAATAAATAGTAAAAAATAAATAAATATAATAAAAACCATGCTTAATGTTCCAAATCTCTAATGAGTGTTTCGCGTTTCAGCACCAAGTTCCTAAAACGTTCGCACCCAAATGGACCTACGATTAGCTGCATTTTTTTCTATTACGTGCTGTGTAATTCATACTATGATTTCTATAACAGTTAACTGCCAGAAATCAAATAATTCTTCTTTTCTTAGCGGACTCCATTTTGCAGCAACCATAGATAAGCAATCAAACAAAACTAAGCCCAGAGTGGCAAATCCACAGTCAGTACCCGTTTACACACAAAACACTTTCACGAAAAACGCTTTCAGAAAACATTTTCGCTTTCATAGTGTGATTACTTAAAAAGTACTTTCAGAAATTTAGTTTTCTGGAAAGTATTTTCCTTTAATAGTGTGAATGTCGTCTTAAAGAACTTTCACGAAAATTTTAAAATAGGAATTTTCGAAACGCTTTCTGAAAGTACTTTTCTTTCCATTGTGTGACGACAGCTTAAAATGCCCGAAAAATAAAGAAAGTTTTCCGTTCGGAAGGGGAAGCAGAGAAACATTTCACAAACATTTCAGAAATATTTCGCGTGTCCAAACCTAAATAAACATTTCAGGTGCATTTAAAAAATATTTCAGAAGTGTTTTTTTATGTTTCTTTGGTGTGGACAGACCTTTAGGTAAATTGCTTTTAGAATGCAACTATAGTCAGAGGAATTACTTGTGGAAAGACAAAAAGATTTATTCTGGATTCAACCTTGCTTAGACGTTCGAACAAAAATTCGATTCCAAAAGTGATAAAAGGGTAAAAAATGATAGTTTTTTTATGTCTAAAACGAAGCTGCTTAATATTTTTTTGTATTTTAGCTTCTATGCAAAATAAGCTCATGTTTCATTATATTATATTTATAACGACGTCGTGATATTATTAAATCAAATCAATCCATGATTTGTAAAATAATTTTTGCTTGGTAACAAGAGTGCATCCTCTAAACAGTTATTTTTTTTCATCCTTTACTTAACAAATTTACTTAATAATATTAGCTCAATTTCAAACAATGTATGTTTTGAGTGTACTATGTATGTACTTTCTAGATGTGAACGTAGTTGCAGTTAGCAACAAATTTCAGCTGATAAGCTTTTGCTTGAATGTCACGTGGATTAGGTATTTTTTGATTCGTTTATTTCTATAGTTTGTCTTTGTTTTAATAACGAATGACTGTCTGTCTTTTTGATAAGAAATTTGCTGCGACAATAAAAACAAAGAAATTATTTAAATCAGGTTGCAATTATAATGCAGACTTGACGACCAAAATCATTCTTTATTAATATTAATTCCTTTTATTTGGATATTTATTTGAACTTTATTACATTGATCAGCGCTTAAAGTTATCACACAAGTTTCTATCTTGGATGGATTTGGTTAATGAAACAATAAATATGTTATTGCTCTTTTTTCAGGTGGATTGTGTTTGCTTTATAAAGAAAATGATTAAACAAGCAGACAGGCGTTTGACAAGTTAAACTAGTTTAATCAAATAAATTATTATCACACTACAGACACAAGATATTGAATTCTTAAATTGGTCTAATGATGTAGCTAATGAAGCATTTAGAAAACCTTATCCATTTTGGACAGAAGCACTTAAAGGATGGAAAGATTGCATGATATGAGAGTTCCTGTTGAGTTTTTCAAATATGAAACCATTAATAAGCAAGCTTAATGGTTTGCTAAACCAGGCTATGGATACGGGAAGTGTTCTGCAAAAGTTTAAGAATTCTTTGATTTTCCCAAGTTTATTAAAAAATGGATTCCTGAAAACTATTATGCTATTAGTTTTTTCTTATACTCAAGTTTTGAGCGTAAAATACTATTTAGCTAGATCAGAAGCGAAAAAAACTTCTTGCATTGATACAGAAAACCTAAGAAGTAAGTAGCATTTTCAGCGTTTTCAAAAATATGGTCATTCGAACGGAGGTCGTCGTTGACATGCACAACGAGTACTGTAAGTTTTTCGGTTTCTTCGATGCAAGTGCCATTGATGGAAAATGGCATGGGGGTTTGTTTAGCTTTAACGACATAGACAGCATTAAATTCTCGAGCATTGAACCTGACACGATTCCTATTACATTACAACATTTGACAATGCTGTGTAAATCGGAGTTTAGTGAGCTTAACATACAATACCGTTGCGATTGAACATCTGAAGCCGAAGGACGTGAATCACCGAACGAATATGAAAAGCGGAGGGTAGAATCGTCAGACTGTCAGACCGACGGACATTTTTTTGTAACTAACTTTTTTAGGCTTCTCTATGATCGTAATGTCAAGTTTGATTGTTATCTCAGTCTTTTCACGAATCCTAAACTTGCCTTATAGTACCTATTCTTTAGATGTTTTGAAAATAGTGAATAAAGATTATCAATTCTACTATTGTAATAAAAATGAGCATATTGTTAAAAAAATGTAATTTAAGTTTACACGTGTTGATTTTGACTTGTTTTTTTTTGTCTAGTTCGTGTTTTACAAAGCAAAGCATCTGCTGGTTTATCGATTGAGCAAGATGATGGTTGTATAACCATTTCATCAGCAAAAGTGAATATAATGATGTATTGAGGCATATTGAGGCGGGTAGAAGGGCAAGAGGGGGCGCATCTGGAGGGGAAAGTTCCCAAGTTTGTTTCTCCCTCCAGTCAGTTGCCATCATGCTCTGGTCTAGAGAGCAGTGGGCCTTCGCAGTTGAGAGCTTCTTTTCTAACGGTCGCTCACTTGTTGCTGCGCAACGTGCCTTCCGCGCTCGCTTTGAAATTCCTCCTCACAGACTCGTTCCTGGCCGTAATTCGATTCTGTCGTGGGTTAACTCATTTCGGGAGTGTGGAAGTGTCGCTAAACCCAGAAATGGACTTCAACGGACCATCAGAACTCCGGAAATTATCGAAAGAGTGAGGCAGTCAGTTGTGCGTTCTCCCCGGCGATCGGCTCGCAAACACGCAGCTGCTTTGGGAATTTCTGACACCACTGTTCGACGAATTCTCCATAAAGACCTTCAATTTCATCCCTTTAAATTGGCTGTTGTGCAAGAATTAACTGAACGCGATTTTGTTGCCCGTCAAAATGCATGTGAAATGCTGATTGACAACCTGCCTGAAGACGCGGTCGTTTTTTTCAGTGACGAGGCTCACTTCCATTTCCGGCTGCGTCAACAAGCAAAACATGCGTTATTGGTGTGGTGTAAATCCGCGTGAGCTTCACCAGAAGCCACTTAATTGTGAGCGAGTTACTGTCTGGTGTGCGATGTCGGTAATGGGAATAATTGGTACTTATTTTTTTGAAGAAAACGAACGAGCAGTTACCGTGAATGGAGCTCGTTACAGGAACATGATCGAGGAATTTTTTGTTCCAAGACTCGAAGAAATGAACGTTAGGAACGTGTGGTTTCAGCAAGATGGAGCCACAGCACACACAGCACGAGACTCAATTTGTTGCGACAACATTTCCCCGACCGCCTCATCTCTCTCAGAGGCGATCTCCAATGGCCGGCACGCTCTCCAGATTTGACTCCATGCGATTTCTTTTTGTGGGGTTATTTGAAATCCCTGGTTTATGTCGATCGACCACGGACCATAGCACACCTCAAGAACAACATTCGCGACGCCATTGCCAACATACCGATTGATATGCTGCGAAGAGTGGATACGAATTTCAAAAATCGACTTCATCAGTGTATGCGCAATGGGGGTCGCCATTTATCCGATATCATTCTTAAGACTGCATAAAAAAAAATTGGAATATTGTATTCTCAAATAAAAAAAAAATTTAAAACAATAACTGAAGTACTTTTTTTTTATTGACCTTTCAAATAAGTAAGTTTCTCTGGCGCACCCTGTACATACATATTAAGTTTGAACAGTACTTGGTCAAAGACACTTCCCTGTGAAACATTAGTATTAATTTCTTTAAATTCCGAATATTCGGTTTCTTGTTTAAATCAGAAAATCCTTTTTTTTAGGTATGAATCCAGAATGTAATATACCTTTGTGCCAAACTTTATCAAAGGCTAAGGAAGCATCAAGAAACGCACTTGACCATATCATTTCCCATTCTAGGAAAAAGAATGTATTGAAATTAGCTACCCGATCCATCGATTCAGTCGACTAAAAAAACTTCTTTGGTTGGTGTTTAGGAATAAGAAGTTTTTCGTCTCCAATTGGAAGTATTTTTTTAAAGATCTTAGAGATTACTTGTAACGAAATTGGCACGTAAGACTTCTTTTCATTAAGGAGAGCATAATTGCTTCAGCTACTTTTCATTGACGTCTTACGTATGAAAGCCCAAACCCAGAATTAATCAGATGTAAAATTGTAACATTATTCCCAGCAACTAATTTTTATCATACTGGACGTCTACTGTATGTAAATATTTTTCTTTATTTTTTGTTTCTTTTTTTTAATCATTCCATCAACAACAATATAATGTCAACGTTTTCACACAGTTCAGCAAACACATTTCATTTTATGTCAAACGAAAAAATCTGGCAGTCATTAGCTGCCATTTAAGGCGCCAGGCGGCGCGCACTTACATATAAATGTATGTTACGGCATTCGGAAACAAGTTTCATTGTCCCGAAAAAGATGTAAGCACTCTTAAATGGAATATTTTGAAAAATGCGAAACCCACAGCTTGACAGTTGGTTTACATTTTACAACATTGCGTGGCAACAAAATTAAAAAAACGTGATTTGTTATCCTTATCTTTATTTAAATTAATTAGAATTCTTTGGTTTTTCTTTTCTGATTAGATAACCTAATTTATTGTTTATTTTGTTTTGTTTTCCATTAATCAACCTAAATAAATTTAATAAATAATGTAGTTTTCTTTTAATTAAATGCACTTTAACTGCTGAATGACCTAGAAAAACATGTTCGTTTCATTCTGATTGTAATAAAATTTCTAAATATTATAGTTGCATTGAAAAAACTACTATATTAATCGATACTCACAACTGAATTAATTAAAACAAAAAAATTATTCAAGATCAAAATTTTACAAAAGTGGGGAGAATTATTTACTGCAGTTGGAAAAATGTTATTATACGGGTTGGGTAAACAGCCGCCCATTAACAGTTGTTGGTGTTAATTTAATGCACTTCTAGTACATTTGAATAAATTATAAAAGGCCTCCTAATGAGTAGGTGAGTTTCAATAAAATGTAACACCTGCAAGGTTCAAGTACCCGAACTGAGCTCTTAATTGAGTTGTGTTAATTTATCTTAAACCACTTTGTTACTCTAAAAGTGTATCAACAAACTTGTATTTCAAATGCGGTTGATGGGAAGGGCCAAATATATATTAAAACGGGTTTTTTTTAAATAAAAACAAACGTGATTTTGTATCTTTATAGAAAAAGATTCAATAACAAGATTCCAAAAACACGTGAAAAGGGTGTGGACAGTTTGTATACAATCAAGGCGTTATAAGAGCTAAATAAATAAAGTAGTCTAGTTGTTTTAATATTTCATTAAAAAGCATTTTAGTTATTTCAATGAGTTCTAACATATTTTCAACTTGTAAAACAATAAAATAGGAAGAAATGAAGTATTTATCTACAAGAAAATGCGATTTTGGAAATTTTACTTTTTTCCTATTTTTACTTCAATTGTCCAATTAAAAAAAAAAATCATTCATTATGTATCAGAGTTAGGCTGCATTGAAGAAGCGCAGTAAAAACTACTGTCAAACCAATCAAGTAGCTGACAAACAATTGAATTTGGGTGTGTTCAGATGCTAGGAATTGCAAATTTAGTCAAGGTGTTTTAAAGCGTGGTTATGATTGTTTGTCAAAAACTATTTGTTTTGCATTGTTTTTACTAAAATTAAGTAATTTTGTAATTTTTTAACAATTAACACAGTTTAGAAGGAAGAGCTTTTGCCGGCCGCGGTACGGCGAATGACTGACTATCTACCCTTATTTTATGTTTGTTTCACCAAATTTTGTCGAAGAAAATTCGCAGGTCTCAAATTACTTAGAAGTGGGTACGATTTTCCGGGGACGCATAAAACCAAACAAATTTCACAATTCTAAAACGTCAACAAAAAAATTGTTAGAAGCTGAACAAATTGAGAAATAATTAATTTGGTTTACTGGAAAAGGAATTATCAGAAATTCTTGAAAATATCGTACAAATTCGCAGCACGGGGACACACTTTATATTTGTTTAGTAAGTCTGCTATTACACGGTAAATTTGGATGCATAGTGTGCTTTTACACGTTGACTGTTAAGTCACGACTCACATAAGTGCAAAAGAGATGGCAAATTCGAAAAGTTGGGAAGAAAAATATTTTGCCCTGTGAGTCCGATGGTAATTTGAATGTTTATGACGTTTTTCTTTTTTTCTTCTTTTCATCATTGTGTTGCTTCACATGTTTTCGGTACTTGTAGAGTGGGTTTCGCTGTGAGCGATTTCTCTTATATTTGTTTAAGATTTTTCATTGGAAAAAAAAATATTTGTTGAACAGGGAATTTAACTATTTATATATTTTATATATTATTATTTAATTATTAAATTCTTCGTGTCAAAAATAAAAAAAAATATCATATAATTAAAGACGAAGAGGAATATCAAATTTGAGTCAAGCCAGTCAACAGTCAAGCGAAAAAGTCGAAAGTGTAAAAGCGCGAGACTTAAGAAAAAAAAATGACAAAGAAAACTTTGAAAAAAGTCAAGACTTGGCGGTCTACTTGTAAAAGCACACATACACCTTATTCGACATAGTTAGTGCAATTGAAAAGAACAATCGAAAAGATGAGAAAGGACGAACGCTGCCCTGTATCGCACGGGTAGCATGTTCGAAAAGAAATCTGTTTGACGTTTCTCTTTTCTCTTGTTTTTTTTTAATTTTTTCACTTGGTTTCGTTGTGCACAAAATAAGATTCAAAGTAAAAAAAAAATTTGTGAAAATAAAGTAGTAATTTTTTTGTGGATTTAAAAACTTACTTTGGAGCTCTTAAGTCTTTTTGAATCCAGGCAAAATTTGTTTGTGGTTACATACAGTGATGATGATCGAAAGAGTTAAAAGAGTATAATCATTGCAAATAATTAGGAAAAATGAAAATGAAAGAGAACTGTCAAACTCGTTTCATGAAAGTCTGCAATTATACGGCAATATCATTTCAATTCTTTATTGAGTCTTTTTGATACACATACATTTGTTTTACAATATTTGTTCAGTATAATATTATGTAGCCGACTTATAAGATATGCCTGGAAAATAATTTTAATAAGCAATATTACTATATGACTTGCTCATACTTAACTAGAACCTAATTATTATAGTAGGTATACCAAGATTTGTATTGTAGGTTTTTTCCCGGCATACTTTATGGGGAGTTGCATTTATGGTAGTCTCATTTTGACGATTCTCTTTTCTCATGTTCTTCTTATCTTGTTTCATCTCATTTCATTTCTTAACTTCATACAGTGAACATCATACGAATAAGCCAGGCATCAGGGATAGCGTTGCCGCCAAGAAAAAAAATATCGTGGTAGTGTGTCATTACCAAAAAAAAAACTGTATTTAATTTTTTTGTTTGTATCTATGACCATATACAAATATATTTAATATTTAATTATATTGTACCATGAGAAAATTGGCAAGATTGTGCCTCTACGGCAACGCTGTGCATCACATGTACATTGGAAGCAGAAAGAAGTCAAATGTGAGACATTACTCTAAATTCAACTGTGTAATTGCTTATGTCTCACGGGATAAAAGTTTAAAAGGAAAACTGAAAAAGAGACAAGGCTTACGAGACATTGTGCCAAACTGAATTCGTCGCGCTTGCGACAGGGAATGAAATAACAAAGAAGAATTCCAACAAGGTGCATGCAAACAGATTCATCGTGTAATAGCAGACTAAGACCTTGTTGTTCTTTTCGGTCGTTTATTCAGTCTTCTTAACACGTTCTTTGGTGTTTAAACTGATTTGGATTACCCCGAATATTTTCAATACTTTCATATAAACTTCGATGTTTTATTTGAAAGAAATTTGTAAAATTCTTAAAAAATCAGTTAACAATTATCCATTACCCCTAAAAACCATGATTGGGAATTGTTTTCAATTTTAAAAGTTCTTTTTTTACTCTGTGCATAGCATTTTTTTTTCAAAGCCCAACTCTAAACAAATCTTGAAATTTTCATTCTTGCAATTTTTTCCTTCATTCCCCCTACTTTTCTACATTGCTAACATTACAAAGATAGAATGAACAAATAACCACAAAAAGGAATCATGTAAATAACGTCTAACTTGTCTTTTTGCGAAGTGTCAAATATAATTTTGACAAAAAGATAAATTTGTGCTGAGTTGGCCCAGTTAATTTTTTGCTTTTTGCTTCTTTTTAAAACAGTAGGTATGAAAATAAAGAGGGAACGACGAAATAACCTAAAAAAAACTGAACATTTTAAGATTTTTCGTTTTGACGTTTTCCTTTTAACGCCACGTCGTTTCAGAATCAATATGCTAAATCTTTGAAATAATTTCACAAGAGCTGCAAATCAGCTGTGTGATATCTTGGCCACATATAAAGCTGACATAAGAAGAAGACGAAAAAGATTGCTACTACACTTCACAAACAAAAAAAAGGAATCCTTCTAAAACAGGTTTGAATCACATTTTTTTAAGTTTTTATATATTATCTTCTTGGGAAATTTTAGTTTCAAAAAAAATCCCAATTTGGTGGCTATATATATTTACTGGATATTATAAAGAAAATCAATGTAATCGCTTTTTTGTTTTTTTAAGCTCCAATAATCCCCCAGCTATCGCTCACACCAAAACGTCATGTTCTACTTCTTTCATATTGACTGAAAGTCTCAAAGGTTATCAAAATGAACTCGCATATACTTTGAGTAGGCACTGTATCAATCTTAAAAGAAAATAACCCCGATCGTTTTGAATCGTTCATGTTCTACTTTATAATATTTCAATTACGAATTGTAAGGGCAGGTTGTGCAGTCTTAAAAACAAAATCTTCATAGAAATTTAACACAATCGAAATGTTGTTATTTGTTACAAAATTCATTAAAAAATGTCAAGTTTATCATAAACAACTTAACTAAAAACAAACAATATTCCAAGTCGCTAGCACCTATATCTGTAACAAAATATCAGCCAAAGCAAGTATGTGCAACTTAGTGGTGCATTTAATATTAATGGTGCTTGGGAACAGTCGAATTTGAATTTATAGATTTGTAAAATGAAAAAAAAAAAGAAATTTTGACGCTATCAACAATTTTTTTTACATTGAATTAAATTTTATAGAAATGATGATGTGATTTGTTTTTCTTTGCTTTCAAATGGGTTAACCTTTTAATTTTCCATGACTGAGTGATTAACTGGGATTTTTGTTGGTGCTAATAAAGAAAAAAAATTTCCATTACGAAGGCTATAGGTTTTCAATTATAATTCCAATAGTTGTTTTAAACAATCCCTCGGAACTCAACTATTGAGTTGCCGGCAGACTTGTCGACCTTGTTATTATTACTGTCCATTAAAACTTAGTCACACCACCTGCTTCATTTAAAATTCAATTTTATTCTGTATAGGTCGCACATTCATCGGCTTAGTAAAATATTAAAAACAAATTAACATACTTGTTCTTCTATCAACAGATTTTTCTGGACATTTTCTGATTAAGGTATTTTTCTTAACAAAATGCCTAATTTCTTCAATTAAATATACATTTTAATTGAAGTTTAACTTGACATTGGTGTAATTTTATTTTTTTAAATACCGATCTAGAAAGTTTTGTTTAATGTGAAAACATGATATCTGGAAATAAATAGAAAGATTATTTTGTTCTTTTAGCGGCTTTTTTTATCAGTTGGACCCTGAATTTTGTCTGACGTCTTGTCTATCTAACGCAAAATAAACTGAAATTATTTGACACTTGAGTGTTTTGTCAAATCAGAATATATAGTAAATACACAACTTGAATTAATTAATTTTAGGGACAAACATAATTTATTGGATATGTCTAAGTTGTATTGGGGCGTTAGGTGCAAATTCATCTAATTCAAATCTCGATCATTAAACTAGATGAAGTAAATTTATTTAATTGTTTTGCTTTCTATACTAACATAAGAGAACAATTTTTTTAAGAGATTTGACTTCCGAAACGAACATGTTTCTTGTTTCAATCCTCATAAAACAATACGAAAAAGCCAGACATGAATCCAATTCAATTTCAATTTCAATTTATTAAAAAAAAATGGAAAAAATAAGACAATGTCTTTTATAGTACCTTAAATCAGGACTTGCAGATTAATAACTAACATGTTACAAAACAAGAATAAATAATAATTAATTAATAAAAATTAAAAACTATAAAAAAATAAAAAATAACTAACAAAAAACTATTAAAAACTAAGGCAAATTCGTCCAATTCTTCAATTTACTGTTGTTTGTGTCTTATTAAGATGATTAAATATTAATAATGTTTTTTTAAATTTTGAGGTGACATTAAATTAATGGCATAAACAAAAAAATAGTCTATTCTGTTCAAAAAAAATTGTCAGTACATGGAAGTTAGGACGTTTTCCTTCTTCTACTAAAATACCCAAAGCCAACAAAATTTAACTGCATTTTAACAATTTTCAAACTATAAGTATTATAAATACACAAATACCACAAAACCTACCCTCTCACACTACTAAATTTGTTCTCAAAAGCTCCAAAACCGAAAGCCCAATAAGCCAGATAGGATAAAAACCAATGAGAAAGCTATATAAAAGTGTTTTCAACTGGCAAAGGTAACTCTGTTGGTGCAATACCTTTTTTTTCAATTCACACAAAAAGGGTAAGTAGACGTGAGTACACGATCATTATTCCATCAATGTTGGTGGTGATCGATTTTGGTGAGTCTACGAGCTTTTTTTAAGAGATACACAGAATTCGTTTGTCAGTGGTTTTGTATTTTTTTCAGTAGAAGTTTTCTCAATTCAGCGTCGCGATAATATTCACCGGCGTCACTATTTTGAAAAAAGATCGCCCATGAGCCCTGTACTGACAATTCTTACTGAACAGACTATAGATGAATGCAGATAAGTACATAAAGGCGTGATAAGATTCAAAGTTTAACTTATCAAACAAGTAGGACGGAGTTTTAAAAAAGTTCAGCAGCCCGAAAACAAAACAATTCTCGCAACAAAATGTCTTACCTCACAATATGAATCAAGAATTCGCAAAGGTAGACAATTTTTGTTTGCAACCATATAAACTTTATATTTTTGACTACTTGTTCAGAAATAACAGAAATCATACAAAAAGCCAAAAATATCATATTAAACAGTTTCAATTATGTAGTTGCTGGCATTAGTCGGTTGAGAAATAAAGGGATAATTTTGAAAGCAAAAATAAACTTATTCCAGGAAAGCGATGTATATGTAGAACTACATAATGCCATTAGCTAAAAGGGGAAAAGTTTTATTTCTAGTGGACACGGGAGCCGACACCAGTTTACTAAAACTGAGTGTTTTAAAAAATATACAATATATATGCAGGAAAGAAAAAAAAAGTATTAGGAGGAGCTTTTGGTGGTTATAGAGTAACGTTAGGGACAGTCAGAGCAAATATATTTTTATCATATTGTAGGCGACAGGTAAGGTATGGTATCCCAGTCGATGGTATCCTGGGTCCGAATATACTTTGGAATCACTCCGTCATCGATAGTGACCAAAAAGTTAAAATTTTTGAATACGAATAAATCAGTTGTCTCTGAGTATCCTTTTAGGCATGCGTTTGAGCATAATAACATTTAATGCATGGTAAGCAACGCACGTTTAGAAAAATGGGAAATAAAAGCCCGTACACAAACGGTTGTAACGTTACAATTGACATAGAAAACCCCTGAAATTCTAGTACACTCACAAGAAATTTACCCAGGCATATATTTAGCCAACACTGTGGTTAAAGTGTGTGACGGAAAGATACAAGTTTCAATATTAAATTGAATTGAAAATTTTATTCCGAATTTTACAAATTTCAATAAGTTTAAAATCTTAGATAAAACATTCATAGCTCAAAATCATCATCTAAAAGAATAGAGTCACTGCTTAAGGCATTAAAACTAGATCCGACGTTGAACAAGGAGGAAAGAGCCTGTATTGAAGAAATCTGTAGTCATTGCAACGACCTATTTCTTTTGGGTGATGACAGCTTAAGTTATACAGACGTTCTTTTCCACAAAATACCTGTGAAAACGGACTAAAGGCCAATAAATCAAAAACAGTACAGACTACCTCAAGTTGCTAGGGATGAAATAAATTCACAAGTCAAAAAAATGTTTGACGATGGTATTATTATTACCAGTAAATCACCATAGAATCAGGATCTGACGGACAAAAGAGGTGGATGGTTGTAGTTGATTTCCGAAAATTGAACGAGCTAACAATCAAAGACGTTTTTCTTCTGCCAAGAATAGAAGATATTCTTGACCAGCTAGGAAATTGTCGGTATTTTACTACTCTTGAATAACATTGAATAACCACGGTATTGATTCTTTCGTGTACCTTGACGACACAGTGACTGCTTATTTAACGCAATTCATGTTGGCAACCTAAATGTAGGGCGTGGTTGATTGATAAACATACAGAATAAAATTGGACCCAAAATTGAACCATGTGGTACCCCAGACATCAATCAATTTAGTCAGAGGAGGTGTCACCAACTTTAACTTGTGTTCGGTGTTCTAAGTAGTCTTGAATATAAGACACCGACCTTTCACTAAAACCAAAATATAAGTTAAGTTTTGTACATATAATGCCGCGGTTAACTCGGTCAAATGCCTTAGTGAAATCCAACAAACAGTGCAGTGTCAACATACCCCGATCGTATTGAATTTTAATATCATCTAAAACTTTAACCATTGCCGTAGAACAACTGTACCCTGCCCGAAAACCTGACTGCACAGTACAAAATAATTATGCACTCGTATGTGATTTGTAATCTGGTTAGATAAAACTTTTTTCAAAAATTTTAGATAGGCAAGGCAGTAAACTAATGGGCCGGAAATCAGCAGGTGTCAAAGGATTACTTTTTTAGGCACAGGTATAAGCTTGTTTTCAACATTGAGGAAACGAAGAAAACATGTTTAAAAATGTATGATATGAGTAAAATCGGATATAATTTGAGATATTATTTTCATGAAATTTATCTAAACTCCATCATCACCAAAGCATTAGGTTTTACGGAACGATCAATTCATGATCAATTCAGTATCAGAAAATAATTCAAATTCAGTAGAACCCTTATAAAAGGATGAGTTATTAGTTACAAAATTAGATGTCTGCAAGTTATTAATTAGCTGCAAAAGCTTTATTGAGGTCATTCGGATCTGGAAAGTTGTCTTTTCTTCCAACTCCAAACCTACGCAATCTACTCCAAAACTTACGTGAAGTTTGTTTAGGAGCTAGTTTAGAGCTAAAATATCTCTTTTTAGCTCTGCGCATAATAAAAGACGAGTGGTTACGAGCTTGACCGTTTGCAGTTTTAGGGTTTCGCTTATACTGCGAGTATAGTTTACGACGGTTTTTTATTGAATCAAGAACTTCAAAGGTCAACCAAAGGCAGAGTTTGTTTCTTATCAACACAGTTTTTAAAGGTACATGTTGTTGGAATAGTTCATGAAGCATGTGTTGAAAAAAATTCATCACTTTAAATCTTTTCAATAGTATTTCCAAACTTGTTGGACCCAACGAATCTTTTAGCGATAGATTACGAATAGAGAGCTGATATTATTTATATTAAATTTTCCTGACAAACAAAGGGTGCATAGCCTTTCATTTACTTCATTAATGATGATAGACTTAATTTTGTTAAGCGAACTAGGAAGCCTACACCGAGCACATTGAACATGATGTTTTTGGGGACCGCTGTAGTATATTGTACATATGACAAACGCATGTCTTTAAAAAACTTTCGGCTTGGGGAAGACGTTTTAACAGGTAAGTAAGGTAAGGCAAATTAATTTTTTTAACCAAAACAGGAAAAAGTTGTTTACAGGAATGAAAATTTTCAATGTCCATTCTCTATAAAAAAGTTGTTACAACCAACCATATTGATCATTATACCAATTATGTATTCAACTTAGAATGAGCCTTAAAATAGTGCGGAATTTTCTATTGTTGCAATATCTTTTTTAACCATAATAATTATAATAATAAAAATTAGTTTTAGACCACATTTTTATTTGACCATTAAGGAATCAATTATTATTAATTATATATTATATCATGAAAAGTTTAGTAAATGCAATTGCTTCTAAGTTTAATATTTTAATAAATTAAAAACTCCAGTTAAAATTCTGTTTGGTAGCAACTAGATTCTTGTCTAATTTCATTACATTAATCAACCAGATATTGGATTTGAGTTGGAATTTTAGTAAGTCTACAAGGACATTGGACATAATAATGCTTTCGGCATTAAATTGATTGTATTTTGTTGTAATAGATACATATGCATTATAAAAAAATATCCATGTTAACCATGCATTGCACTTCCCACAAGTACAACATAACTTTGAACTAGTCGTGCGGAAAGATCACCAGAAATTCGAGTTCCACCGTCAAGTTTTGGTAGAGATCATGACAAATGCATTTGACATACATTTCGAATTTTACAGCATGCAATCAACCCACACAATGAAATTCAAGATTTTTCAATGAGTTGTCACTTGGATTTAAATTTTAAATTGCTTTTTTTTCACTTAAACAATCTATGACGTAACAAGAGCTTGCAGTCCAAACACAAACCGTTTGTTATGGCCTTCGTAGTAAATGTTGTTAAATGTCTTTGTTTAATATTGGCCCATGACAATTGTAAGTATTTGTTTGGGGTCCCAAATAAAAGAACTTAATTAATTTGTATCTTCAAATTGTTTGAAGCTAAAATCAAAATGAACAAATTTTTTTTTCTTTTTTCTTTTTTGAAAAAGGACCAGCAATCGCCTTGAAAAGTATGTATGATAGTAGGCTTATCGGAAGGGGAAAAGAATTACATCCATCTTACATTCCATAGTAGGTATATTAAAAACGAGATTAGATAAATGTACAATTAGATGGATCTTTATATACCAGTCAAATTAGATCCGTATAAAGCGTTATGAAGCCTTAATTTCCAGGAAGCTGTAAATCGTTTTAATTACTTTATTTGTCCTAACGTTATGTGTTAACGATATGTGTGTGCGAGCATAGGTTTCAGAAGAATTAGAAAAAGTGGAAAGAATTTTTCAGCGCAGTAGATCGAGAGAATTAGGTGACTATTTTTTCATTTAAAATTAAAACCAACAGAAGGCATATCCAGCCTGCACTAGGAGTTTTGAAAAATTGCTACGAAGCCTGAGAATCCAACTCATGATCTCTGGGTTAACAAGCGATCCCTTTCGACTGGTTCTCATCTCAACATCCCTTCCCAACTGCGGAGTACCTGGCGATGAGAAAATTGACTGCCATGAAGCGTTTGAAAAAGAAATTCAGGGTATTGCTAAGATTATTAGCAACGACGTCAGTAATGTCAAGTTTCAAAGAAAAAAAACAGAGTGGTTCCTCTTAAAACTTTCAAATCGAAATTCAGGATTCACGGTGAAGATACATAAATACACTTTTTTAAAGCATAAAACTACTTATAAAATCAGAAGAAGTTCAAAAATATTTTCGAGTTTGAGTTAGCTCCTTATCCCTTCTCCATTTTTGAAGAAACAGAAATGCGGAAAGCAAAGAAATCAATGTTCTACGATTTTTTCCCCAGGAAAAATTCTCAACAATTCTCTCCAAATATGTATGTCGACTTCGTTAAGCAATACTATCCAATGCAATCATATCGTTCTTGATGCTTGCCCTGATGATGCATCACTAAAGAGAACTAAATCAGCTGACCGTCTTCGCCTTAGAATCAAGCCCTTTTCTGCAAAGGTGGTGTTCCTTGAAACAATACCGAAAGAACAATTTTTGTCCAACCACAGCAACAAAGAACGGGTTATCTCCATGCTGCGTGAAAAATGTGTATTACCTCATGAGTTTGAAGTGAGGCAAGCTCTTGAGGATGCTGACACCATCATCGTCAACACCGGCATTTAAGCTGCAGAGAACTTTGAACTTAATAGTCGGAGAGGACACCGATCTATTGATCCTATTAAACGTCAAAGCACCAGATTCCTCAAAAATTTACGTCATGAAACCTGTAAAGGGGACCTCACAGAACAAGTTCTAATCCCCCAGGTACTTTAACTTCTCTTCTGCTGTCAAACAGAAGCTTCTGTTTCTACATGCAATCTATGGGTGTGATACAACGTCTCCATTCTATCTCCAAGGAACAGTGTGTAAGACACGTTTTAGATATTAGTATAATTGTTGCTCAAACAATCTAATATTAGCAAATATTTAATTTTCTAGAATTTGTTTTTGTGCAAATGTTTTGGTGTTTAATTAGCTAAGCTGCAAAATTTAGTTAAAGATTTATTTGTTTTGTTTATTAACAACACGTGCTTTAACTTTTTTTTAATAGGGTAATGCAAGCAGTTTTAGAAAAAAAATTATTTGGACGGACCCAATGGATGCATTTATTATTCTACCGATTTGAGAAAGGATAATATACAACTCAAAAGGCAAAGAATGCTAATGGAGAGCAATTAGCATTTATCGACATGCAGAGCTTTATTTCCAAAGCTTGACAATGACCTGAAAATCAATACTGGAAATGACTTTCCCACAGTTATTTAAAGTATTTGGAGGACAGCAATAGGCTGTTCAATAAGTCCCCAATACATACCGCAAGAATAACAAAAACATAACTCAGAGCCTAAATATCAACCTACCTTAATGGCCGCCATATTGAAAGAACGTCAATAAATATGGAATTCAAGAAGTCTTAAAATGTGGAAACCAATATACTCTAACACGGAAGAAATATTTGAAGCCAAAAGACAAGCCTGTTTCGAAATTTCCACAAATTATTTGTAACAACTTTACAAATCTCTTCATCTCGGGAGGTAGAACACATTATTAAAAAAAATTGTAACTGACTCTTTGAACAAACCTAAATCAATCCATTTAAGAAAACCCTTAATTTATAACCTTAATTCATCTACCAGGTAGATTTCGGTACCGTTCGTTATCAATTTCGTAAAAAGCTTCTTAAAAAAGTGCATCTTAGCAGCCGTTTGGATTCAATAGGAAATTCTAGGTCCCCTCAATTTCCGCAGATTTTTTTCAAACAACAAATGTTGACTTTTAAATGAAGAGCTTATACTTTTCAACAGCTGCATCTAACATGAAAGAAGTCACCGACCGACGATGTCACATTCGAAGAAATTGGTGCTGCGGTGAAAAATTAAAAAAAAAATGAAGAGAGATTGGGCTACAGAGTTATGGAAAAAAATGGGTGACATCGCGTCTACATGGCTAACGATTCTTATCTTCAACTTTAAGAGCGATGATCAAACGCCTAATTACTGCAAAGAAATTTACCTTCTCCAAACCTAAAAGAAGAAGGTAATACACGAAATTGAATGTTACAAATTACTAACACCATTGATCGGGTATTGGGTCGCTTGCGGAATATAATGCGGCTTTATGATGATCAGTAAGTGTTGGTTTGGGGAAGTCAACAACATATGCAATCCAAAAGTATAAGTACCACAATGAAAAAAATATTGCAATTTCTCAAGAGATTTGTACAATTTAATTGTTGATTTTTAAAAATATCTGAAATGAGTTCCCGGAATTATTAGAAACAAAGGTAAAGTTGTAGAGTTCTGAGCAAAAGTTGATGTTTTGTTGCTTATTCTGATTTTTGAAATTTCTTTAACAGCCCTTCCCAGGATCAACGATCGATAGCGAAGAATGTTGTTATGAAAATATCAAGCATCACGTAAGTTTAGAATGGATGAAGTGGCCATAAAGCTGTTTTCGAAAAAGCCCAGTAAACTGAGTGAAAGGCTCCACACTGCATTTGTTCGTCCAGCAGTGCGATTATTTCTACTGAATTGTTTCAGGGGATACATTCCTCCCTGGTAGAAATATGTAGCTATTGAAATATGGTTGCTTCGGATCACAGCACAGCAGAAATGATAAAGCTAGATCTTGGAGAAAATACTACATGACTAATTTAGCTTGTACTGTCATTTAGAAAAAAAGATGAAAAAAGGAGCGAAAATTCCTGAATCAAACAACTGCAAACGAAAAATGCATTGAATTCATTGTTGGGTTATTTATTTATTATTTTCTTTTTGTTGTGTACACTTGCTCTCACTGTACAATCTCAGCTTTGCTTTTAAAGCATCTTAAAATTAAAACTAAGAGGATATTCCTCTCAACTTACAAAAATATGAAAATAATTAATTTGTTCATACACATTGTAGTAGGGGAGCCTTAGAAGGGATAGAATGTTTTTTTTAAGGAATTAGTTCAAGAATAACGGAAAATATATAATCTGCCGATTTGTACAAGCCAAAGTAGTAAAAACAATCTTTATACTTTCCAAAGAACGTTCAAAACGTATGCATTTTAAACATATTAAACACATTTTTTTATTAATCTGTACCTATCATCCCCTTAAATTAAGTGCAGATGCCTTTTCATAAAATGGCCCGGAAAGGGTCCCTCTTGTATAATGTCTTAATAAAGGTCAAAGTTGCTCATTTAGTTAATTAAATGGTGATAATAGTTATCATTTAAACTTAAAGCAGTATGATCATCAAGTAAAGATCTAACAAGTAGAGTGTGTACCGATTCGTTGCATTTTTTTAAAAAAGTTCGATTCAAAAGATCATCAAAGGTGTTATTTTTGTTGCTTCATAAATTAATTTATCATAAAAGTATTTTTTGTTAGGTTTTCTAAATTTCCAACAGCAAAATCACAATAATTTTCTTTCAAAGATTTCCATTTCCTTTGCTACAGAAGGTATATGGTAAACCAAATAGGAAAACCATATGAAAATATCGGTCTAATTAATGTTTTATACGTAAGGGTTTTTGTTTAAACCGATATTTGCCAGGAGTAAAGTAATGGTTTTAACATAATTCAGGCCATTTTAGCTTTGTTTAAAACTAATCTTGCATACTTATGAAGCAAAAATCAATTGTGAAAATTTACCCCTAATGCTATTGGGTTTTCATTTATTTTTAAAGATAGCACTACTCTCTTTGACCTTTGACTTTACCACTGGAGGTTCTAAAGCACGTTATACCACATTTTTCAGTATTGATTTTGAGTCTCCATTTTTTTAAAAATAATTCTCAGCGTGTGGAAGTTTTTCTCTTTGCTTAAGACAACACTTGGCCTAACGTCGCTAACTAATATGGTATCCAGGTTCTTCTGTCATAGGATTTGATAGAGGGATGCAGATAAATATATATAAGGTTGGTCCAAGGATTAATTCTTGTGGTACACCAGACAAAACAGAAAAAGGTTCCGATTTTTCAAATCCGATTGAAATTGTAGTGGTGCGACTAGTGAGGTAGACTCAGTAAATATTAAATTTATGAGCTTAAATATAAGTCCCTCATGCCATATCGAATCAAAAGCTTTTTCAAGGTAAATATCCAGGCTAACCATACACTTTTTGTTTCATATGTTTCATAAGTTTTCTCATTTGTTATTGGATCTTTCAGAATTAGCAATCAACTATGATACTCTTAAACGAGAAAATATAAATTTTTATTTTGATAATGCATTAAAATACAAAACGAACAAGTTCTGGAAGAAATCAATTAAAATTTTCAATAGTTGATTGCAATTATTGCAAAGTAAAGATAAATATGTGCAACTCCAGCAGTCACATGTGCATGCCAAGACTACCTGATGGAAATCATTAATATTTCTCTTGTCAAAAACCTAAAAATAGCTTCGCATATTTATCCGACCATAGATCGATCTTTCCTAACCTGTGTTCCCACACCTATTGTTTCACATAATCTTGAAAGAAAATACTTAGTAAATTTGTTTAATCTTTATGACCAATTTCCAATAAATACACTCTATAATCGCATTATCAACAATAACAGACAGACACTCTGTTACCATCCGTATACCATGTGTTAGTATATTTTTTTTTGTATTTCCTCTCTTTTCTCGTATTCTTAAAATAGAAAAACAAAAATCATGGAGATAGCTCTCATCTTCATCGGTATTTTTCCATAATAAACCAAAAAACCAAAAAAACTCTTTAAATATGCTAAAAATTCTAGAATAAAACAAAGTTTAGATAAACAACAAAAACAATAACACGAAGATACACTGAAAGAAAAGATAAATAAAAAGATACTAACCGAACGAGTTCGTCGTCGCATAGGCATTCATTATTGCAGCAGCAAGATATTTATTTTTATTTACGACGCGCAGGTGAAAATTACAAAAAAAATATATATTAAAACTTTAAAACTATAACTTGAGAAATTTTATTAAAAAAAATTACAAGTCTATGGCAAATAAAAAAATATTTATAATTTATATAAAATAATTCTATGATATATAAAAACAAAAAAAAATATTATCTACGCAACTACAAACAAAAATGCAATTATTTAATTTCTTTGTGTTAACTAGAACCGAATGGCTAACAAATCACAGATTTCTTCACGATATTTGTTTAAGTGTAGAGATTTTTTTTTCTAATTTAATTTGAACAAAAATTCAGCCCTATACCTAATGGATTTTTTAATAACTTTTTTTCTAATGTTTTGAGATATTTAAACAAAGTTAATAGAGAAATTGCATGCAGAGATACATATAAAAAGTTTAAAGATACAAAAATACAAAATGAGAAAGAAATCTTTAAGATAGATTTTTTTTAAAGATTATACAAAAAAACTTAAAAGTTTAATATTAAAATGAATGAGATTTCAGCAAATTAACGAGAAACGAATCGCGCTTGCCGCTGCAATTTGTATGGAGGAGGCTGCTAGGTTTAACGTCTTTTCACCAATTTCTGTGAGTTGAACACAATTTCACGGTTCCATGTGTAACGATATCCGCAGTGAGGTATCATGCTCACGGTTGAGCTTTCTAGATGTGAATTACTTTTTACATGTAACACCAGGGCGACCAGATGTTGCAACTATGGAAAGAAATCCTTTTTTTTTCTTTGTGGTAACTGGTAAGTGGTAAGTGAAATCACTTTCGCGCGTTTTAAGGAGATTTGAGCCGAATCAAGGATCTCATTTGATACAATGTTCCCAGATACTTTTTGGTTTTTTTGTACGAAAACAAGTTTTAGATATTTAATTTCATCAGAAAAATCCAAAAGTTAATAAATTTATGTTGGAAGATATGGTGGAGAAGAAAATAAAATCGAAATGAATGCGTCGTTTGTATATCACGGCCCGATTGAAAGTTTCAAACTGTTTTTGCTTTACACAAGTTTTCGCTCTTTAGGTTGATATTGAGATTGTTAATTATATTGTTGTTTGTTCAACACAGTGGCATAACGACTGTGATTTTTTGTATTGGTTCTAGTATACGTATGTGTGTTTTCAGTTGGGTGTTGGGCCATTGGTATTTTTAAAGTAGTGTTGCCACTTGAAGTGTATAATATTATTTTCAGGTAAAGAAAGAGGGCTTGCAACTCAGGTTTGGTTACTTTACATTGGAATTGGACAAGTTTGCAGGCTCGTTTTTAAATATTGGGAGGCAGGTACCAGCTCGTGCATTATAGTTGGAAGCTCACTGCAGTTAATTTATTTAATTGCTTGAACTGAAGTTTTTGCGTTCAACATGAATTCTGAGGTTCTTTTTTATCAATGCACATTAAAGACCGTGAAATCTTTTTTTTTATACAAATATTTTGTAATGGTCGTTTTTTGTATTTTTTGCATGTATATTATATCATTTATAGGTTTAATGATCCCAATATGCAACTTTGATTGCAGACACTGCTTTTTAGCCGTGTCAATTCAAATCGTTTTTAAAACCACATTCATTGAAAGACGAGGTGCATTCGAACACAAAGCATAGATTTTGTTTTGCCGTTCGACGCAAATGTTGAATTGATGACTTTTGTTTTCCCTCCCATTTTGAAATGCAGAACTTTTAAGCAAATGTAAAACGGCACCTTCTTTTACATATCCCTTTAATGCGGACTATTTATAAAAACTCGATTTCGTTCATATGGCCACCGCGGGCACGTAAGCAGCGGTTGTTTCGTTGGACCCAATTTTCGATGACTCGGCCACACATTTCGGCCGCTATTTCGACTTCATTCTTGGCTCTGAGCTCTTCCAACGTCGTCGGCTTGTTGGCATAAACCAATGATTTAACGTAGCCTCAAAGAGAATAGTCTAGAGGTGTTAAATCGCACGAATGAGGCGGCCAATCGACTCTCATATAACATGCTCATCAAACTTACTCTTCAATAAATCGATTGTAAGGTGTGCTGTGTGGCTTATGGCACCAACCTGTTGAAACCACATGTCGTCTAAGTCCATATCTTCCAACTCGGGCCAAAAATAATCGGTAATCATGGCGCGATAACGCTGGCCATTCACAGTAACGTGACGACCGTTATTGTCGACGAACAAATATGGCCCAATAACGCCGCCGGCATGCAAACCGCA
Source organism: Platycheirus rosarum (assembly GCA_963971375.1). Lineage (NCBI taxonomy): Eukaryota > Metazoa > Arthropoda > Insecta > Diptera > Syrphidae > Platycheirus > Platycheirus rosarum. The sequence continues at coordinate 31,057,385 of OZ020507.1, forward strand.
CCAAACAGTTATTTTTTTTGTGAATGAAGTGCTGATTCATGAAGCACATGTAGATTTTCACCCGACCAATAACGCATATTTTGCTTATTGACGAACCCATTGAGCCAAAAATGAGAAAGTCGACAGATAAAAAATACGATAAAATGAAATACAAAGTAAAAATGTTCGTCATATAAAAAAAAAATTATAAGAAAAAAAAATTTTTTTTTAAGTTACATAATATTGCGTTATTTTAAGCCCTTAAAATAGAATTTCAAAAACTCCTCGGAGGAATGCCAAAAGAATCACACTTATTAAATTTAAAGGTTATTACTTTAGCAGTTAAGCTTTAGAGACCTGTGTATACGTATATACACATAGACAGACGTACAAACAGACAGACAGTTAGCCACTAACTCAAATAAAAATAAATAAATTTATTGGTGTGACAGCTCCTTAAGGAGCCAAGGCCTAGTGACTTATACTGTCAACCATTCCATTGTGCGTGTTGTTAATATGTAAGAATGTAAGGGACCTACAGTTTACCACCGACTCTGAAGAGCTAAATGAGATGTACTTTTCAGGACAAATTTTACTCTTAGAGGTTTTGTCAGTTCCTCACAAGAGGCAATACACCGGAAAAGAAGGTTGATATGAGCGGGATTCGAAACCAGGCTCATTCGCTTTGCAGTCCGGCACACCTAGGTAGGTAAAGCATTTATATAATTTAAGTCATTTAAAAAAGATGAATAATTAAAAGGCATTTCAATTTAAAGCAAAAGAACTCTTGTAAATATTTTGGAATTTTTATTTTAAAGGACGTTTCGATTGTTTGGTGTCAAACTGACATTTAGATGCTAATATGTCCTTACGCAGGCTCTAATCAACCTATACACTCATTTAAACTTAATCGGCCTCTAATCAACGTATTTTTTTTTATAAATAAGGCTTGGAGGCATATAAGGCTGCGTAACTTTACTCAATCGTTACTATGAGTTTATAAATAAGGCTGTATGTGTTTGATACTTTCGAGAAATGTCTACAGTGCGACTTTATTTATACAGATTTTTCAAAAGCGTTTGATAGGATAAATCTTCCTTCTAAAAATGAAAATCTTGGTTTTACACGTAAACTTGTTAAAATGGTTAAGTTCTTATTTTGCTGGTAGGATGCAGTTTGTTCGTTTGTTTCTTATAAATCTGACCTCTTGGTTGTTACTTCCGGTGTTTCTTAATAGTCATTTAAGACCCCTCCTATTTCTAATCAATGATATTCCTTGTTATCTCAAATACTGTAAGTGCTTAATAGGCGCAGATTAGATTTTTTTAAATAAATCTGACCTCTTGGTTGTTACTTCCGGTGTTTCTTAATAGTCATTTAAGACCCCTCCTATTTCTAATCAATGATATTCCTTGTTATCTCAAATACTGTAAGTGCTTAATAGGCGCAGATTAGATTTTTTTGTTCTTCAGGAAGATTATTCTATTAAATTCGCTTTGTGCAACGAAAACGATCTTCATCTTAACATATCTAAATGACAGGATAGGCTTATTATAACAAAAATAGGAAACAAATGCTTCAATTTGATTTATATATCCTTGGAACACGCCGTCTCGAAAACGGCTCTAACGATTTCGATAAAACTTTCAGGATGCAATTTTTTTTACAACAATACATCTTTCAGTTAGAATGAATTTTTCGAAATATGTTCTATAACGGTACCTCTTATAGAACCGGTTTTTTCAATAAAATTTTGCACACAGGAAGCCATTTATACAGGGTCCGCCAATGAAGTGTTACCAATTCAAAACTCTATAGTTTTTTTTTTTATTTTTAAAGTATTATATTTCAAATTTTATGTACATGTTAATAATACATTTAATTTTGTAAAAACCATGTCACTGTTCAATATAGCTCCCTCTAGCACGAATAACGGCATCAATCCTCTTGATGAAGGCATTGCACTCTGCACAAATGTGTTCCTGTGGGATCCGTAACCATTCCCGACAAAGCGCTGACTTCAATGTTGCACTACTCTCATTTTTTTTTGTTGACACCTTAGCCTCCAAAATGGACCATATAGAGAAGTCCATTGGATTCAAATCTGGTGAGTATGGAGGCTACTGTTGCGAAACAATGAACTGCGGAACGTGGTCTTGAAGAAATTGTTGCGTTAAGCGAGCTTTATGGGACGGTGCTGAGTCCTGTTGGAATGTCCAGGGGCTTGTACCGAATTGTCTGCGTGCCCAAGAGATCAACGCATCATTTTCAACTTTATAGACTACCAATACATAAAAATAACAAAATGTATGCCCTCGTCGTCAGTAATGCCAACATAAAAATAGTAACATTTCATTTGACGGACCCTGAAATTCAATTAATATTGCATTCAAAATTTTGAAAAACATTTTTTTTCAATTTTTTTTAAATTTTCAAAAAAAAAAAATTTTTTGAAGACGGGTCGATTGAATTTTTTAAAATAATTTTCCCATATGAAAACTACAGATTTTCTTATAATGACATACTAAAAAAAATTAAAATATTTTTTCGAAAAGTTTTTTTAAAAAAACGACTTTTAAAAAAACTGGTCGAACGATTTTCAATATTTTTTCCTCGATAGATAGACATTTAGTTTTCAATTTTTTTTGCATTTTTTTTAGAAAATGAAAGAACTTTCAAAAAAAATTATTTTTTTTATTTTAATATGTGTTACGATAACATTTCCCGCAACAAAAAAAAATTCTTATCAATGGTTTATTTTCATTTTGTCTTTCCATCTTTTTATCCCGAAACCTTCCTCATCATTTCTTCGTCCCACCATTTTCCGTTGTTTGCTCTTAGCAATGTGAAGGTTGCATGATGTCAGTATGTCGAGCCAGCAGGACTCTGGAGACTCACATACTAAACTACGAGATGGATACAACAAAACGACATAGTTATATTGAACACAAAATCACCGATTCACTGTTCACGCAAAGTAGAGTAGCTGAGAAAATGCTCAGAGTTAAACTTGTTTTCAGTTTGTTCATTTTCGATGTTTTCTCAGAAGGTTTTGATATTAGGTAATTTGGTGTCTGGACTCGTCCATCGATCAGCAAGTTTTGAACGAAACTCCAACAACTTGTCACTCTGTATGTGTGGAGAGAGTGAGCATGCGCACTTTCGTTGAAGTTCGACAGCGTTGGCTCCACACCACTGGTTGTTGATGTCGAGATACTGAACTCTTCGAAGTGTGATTGGTTGAATGGTAGAATGTGTGTGTGTATGAGTACGGGAGAGAGAGAGACAAAGAGCTAGGCTTGAAGTGCGAGACACTTCTTGGCTAGCTATCAAGCGAGATTTCGTTGTAAAAAAAAATGCATTGAAAACAAGTTTTAGTTTCTTGAAGAGAAAATTTTGGGTTTAGTAAAAATTGAAATTGAGTTGGAAAAAATTGGATCCAGAGAGAAAAGAAAAGAAGCAGGAAAGAAAAATCGTCAGAACGGGACGAACTTGTGAGGAAAATTATAGGACATCTTTAAAAAAAAAAAAAAAAAGATAAGTAGAGTGCATTTTTTTATTCGTAGTATCATTTGGTTCTATATAATTGATAAAATATTCAACCGTGTGGCCCTTTTTTAATCATTAAAACATTCCAGAAGATTGTCTGGCACGCGCCCTCGTAATTTCAACCCCAAATTGGGAATTTTCTTGGACGGTACAACCCTTTGTACCCTTCAGACCCCTTTGTTTCGTACAAACCTTTGTTTAACATTTTCTTTTTGTTTCATATAACTTCTTTGTACCACTTTTATATTATTCTAAAGATTTAGGTTTTTAATCCTGGTTCGCTAAGGTTTTCCCAGCAATAAAATCATAAAAAGAAAAAAGTCTTTCTTTCGTACTGCAAATTCATTGCCGTCTATTTACAGGTTGTATTTCCATTTCATTTTCATTTTCAGTTAAAAAAGAGGTTTAGAAATTCCTTGTTATAAAAGATTTCCTGGCGCCCATTTAAATCGTGAACACCCTGTTCTCGATTTACTTCAATTATTAATTAATTGTTTTTTTAACATACATCGTTGTTTTCCACACACCATTTTTTTATACGTGCATATTTTTTTCGAACCCATCCCAGCTGAGTAGTCGTGGCTGGCAGCATTTTTTTTTATTGCTGCATTGTTTGCACTTTTTTTTTCTTCCCCATCCCATTTGACAGTTGTCATTTCGTCTTTTTCTCCACGCGGCACCGGTTGTGCATTTAAATACTTACAGATTTCGATAATTTTTTTTTGTTAATTGTTTATTTGGTTCTCGTGATCACCCTAAAATAATAATTCGCGAAAATAAAAGTGTAACAATACATATAAATAAATAAGCAGCCACTAGAACCAGTCGTGCAATTTATTTGTTATAGTACTGGTTTCACTTTCATATACATCAAGTTAAGTTTTTCGTGAAAAATTAAAATTGTTTCAACACACAATCATCCGTGATTGAGTGTCGAAAGCAAAAAATGTTCTTACGTAAGAACTTCGAATGCCAAGACGGATTTTAATGATATTTTGTGTGTTTATTAAGTTGCGCTCAAACTGGTAAGAAAACATGTCGGCCTTTGTTAAGTTCGAAGAAGTAATTTCAAACCTCGCCGAAGAAATAAAATCTGTCATAAAACAGCTGTCTGGCTTGTCATTATGTTTAGGCTTCCTACTAAGATGCAAGAAATTGTCTACCCCGTCTAGATAGGCTACAATCAACAAACTGTGTTTTCGTCGAAAGTTTGATTAAAGGACCCATATTTTGGCAGGTGGTCCTACCTAAAACGTACTTGAGTCCTAAAAATAGAAAAAAAAAACAGATTCATATAATTTTTCGAGCACCGCCTCGCGGGGCTGTCATGTACAACTGTATTTCATTCTTTTATTTCTATTTTACAAATAATGCTTCAGTGAAATGAGCATCAGTTGCATTCTTCCCCTAAACGAATACTCGCATTGGTAGGACTGACCATGAGTTTAACCTTGAGCCCACTTACAGACGTACTTTAAAGTAAAGTACTTCTCTCTTTCGTTGCACCACAAGAATGTGGAACCCTTTTCCTGGCTCTATTTTTCTCTCCCATTTTGATATGCTGAACTTCAAAAGGGGTATCAGTATTTCTTCTTAAATCAATTATAAGAAAATACATTTGGAGCTATTTGAACAAAATTTTAATTAAATCTAACTTGCATTTAAAAAAGTCGAACTATAATAAAGTGGGAACCTTTTTTTTAATCTGAAATTCTTGTCAACAAGTTGTCGCTGGGTATTTTTGTAACAACAAGAAATGTAGGTATGAATTTTAAATTTCAGATGATAGAGACCGTGTAGTTGTGGAATATACAAAAACAAAACATTCGTTCCATCTTGGTTCAGCAGACAACAGATTCAACTAATCAAGATCAGACAATCGAGAGGAAAAAATATTGAAAAAAAGTAGGAAGAACGCATAGAATTTGCTGATCATTTGTTGTTGTTGCTGTCAGTATTACTAAATGATTATTAAATGTTAACACTTTGTTGGACCTCACAACATGAATTCGAAATTCGAATTTATACATTTGTGTATTTAAAATGTACACACATTTAATTGTGTTGTTATTATTTTATTAGTTTTACTTAATTCATTTTGTATTGTCTTTTGTCCTCTTTATTTTGTTATCACAAAAAATAAAGTGACAGCCAGAGATTCGCCTTATTGAGATCATGCAAGTGAATAGATTTCAAGACGTCAGGCATAATATATGGAACATGTGTTGTACATTCTACAAATGCACCAATTTCATAAATATAAATATTAAATTCTAAATAATATTAGGATGCAGGAAGTTTTTCATTTGCATATTTACTTTATAGCAATTAAAAAAAACTATTTATTTGCATTAGAATGATTCCTAAGAATATATTTTATTAAATGGAAAACTAGTTAACGCCCTTGATATGATCGTATCAACAATACTTTGTTAAACGCTTAAATTATAAATATTCAGTAGCTAGTTGCTGACTTGAACCAGGGCACCTTGAACTTATTTTTCTCTAAAGCTTTATTAAATGCAATGTGGAAAGTTCGAGATTAATTTTTTGTGTGTTTGTATTTTACTTGCAACTAACTTGGCAACGTTGACACCCACAAAGAATGGTTACGTTCGGAGATGCAAACTTTTCTGATCTGGTTGTGTCTTCAATTTTTACTTGCGATTATAGGGACTATAAGGTAAGTTTAGGATTCGTGAATATAAATAAAATTTAGATAACAATCAAACATGACATCACGATCACATCACATGACAAGTGATCGAGAAAAAATGTCTGTCTGTCTGTCTGTCTGTCTGTCAGTATGTATAACGAGCTGCAGCCTAAACGGCTTAAGCAATTATCTTCAAATCTGGTGTGTGTGATTCTTTTGGCATTCCCCCAGAGGGTTAATTGAAATTTTATTTTTAGGCGTAAAAATATGACCGTTTAGGAAAAGTTTATTTTTCTCGAAAACGGCTCCAACAATTTTGATAAAAAAGTTGAGAATTTTGTTTGGTATTGGCTATCATTTGATTAGACCTAAATTTACGGGAAAAGTCTTTTAACGGTACCTTTCATAAAACGGTTCTTTTTAATTTTCGACTTTCTCGGTAACGGCTCAATGGGTTTCAATAAAAATTTATATTTGACAGATAGCCAAAATTGATTCTGCTTACCAAAGTTTTGAATAATTATTTTTTTTATTTTAATTTTCTATTTATAATTAATTTTTGATTTTTTTTTTTTTTGAAAAATTCTATATTTTTAAAATTGATCAAAAAAAAATTTAATTTTAAAATCAGTTGTAAATTAATAAACTCTAAAAAACTGCATACCAAATTTTCAAAAAAAAATTTTTTTTAACTAAAAATAAAACAGGATTATATCAAAAAACCCGGTCCTACAATTTTGGATATATTTTTTTCTTAAATTCTTTGTTATTTAAGCCGTGTTATGACGTACTTCATTTTTACTAAAAACCGTTAAATATTGTGGTATTGATACTTTTATAAATTCAAACTGTGTTATGTAAATGCTACTTGTTTCTGTCAAATATCTTGCTTTCGAATGTAATTAGGCACATAGAGCAAGTACGTGCGACCCAGTCGTGTCCATTTTTACTTTCGATTATAGGTACTACAATGCAAGTTATGCGTTCGTGTAGATTAAAAATTTTGAGATAACAATCAAACATGACATTACGATGATAGAGAAACATATTTGAGTTACTGGCAAAATTCTGTCCGTATGTCTGTCTGTACGGATGTATTTTGGACTGTAGCCTAAACGGTTGGGCCAATCGTCTTCAAATTTAAAACTGAAAAAAGATCCCATAGAACCGGTGTTTTTTCTTCGACTTTCTCGAAAATTGGTGATCCGATTACTTCCAAAATTGATATTTCAGAAGATGTAGGTAGCCTAAGTAATTTCGCATTAATATTTTTTTTCGAAAACTTTTGTTTTTGTATTTTTAATAATATTTTTTAATTTTTGAAAAATGAATATTTTGAATTTTGAGGTGAATTTTTTTTTGTTTTGTTTTAAAATGATATTCATTTTGTGCTTAAGTTTGCATTCTAAAATTATTATTTTTTTTTATTTTTTAAAAAAAGTTGTTATTTATAACCCGTTCCTACGATTTTGAAAAAAAAATCACAATTTTTAACATTTTTTAAAGAAATAAAATGGCGTTTAAATTATTTCACTCAGTACAATTTAACGTACTCTATCGAACAATCAAAAGTCACAAAAATCTTTAACTTTAATTTTCTTGAATTTTATTCCACGATGTGACAAGAAAGTGGCTATGAGCGGGTTTCGAACCCAGGCTCATTCGCTTAGCGGTCCGACACACTATCCACTAAGCCACGAGGCACTTTTATTTTACTTTAGTTTTCTTTAATTTAATTCTACAATGTGACCGAACATATGAGCAAGTACGTGCGATCCTGTCGTGCAATTTATTTTTAACGCATAAGGCCAATTTCTGTACTACACAGGCACATCCAGCTGTTTTAGAAGTCAGCGCAAAAGGGGTTTTTGTCTACATTTACGTACGAGAATTGAGAAAAATAGGAATAATTTAAGAGGAGATACCCATGCACATTACCTCTGCATATAAAAATGAGAGAGAAAAACACATTCGTGTGATGCGTTCCACATTCGTGTAGTGTGTTTAAAAAAAATGTTGTTATACCTAACAGAATTTAAAAGTAATTTCTAGCAGTTCGAGCATTACGGTGGAATTCTTTTTAGAGAGAAAAAACACAGAACTCTCACGCCGAGAATGACATGGTAGTAAGGGAGCCGCCTATCGACTGTTATTTGGCGGACGCGACGTGGTAAGTCAATGGAATCGGCCGATTTATCCTTGAATGTCTAAATAAATCAAAGCCTTAGGCGGGATAAAACCGCTTAAAAAAATGTTCTACCGTAATTCGGAGTCGGTGACCGCAACTTTAGAGCGTTGAATTGTTGAATTTCATCGCAAAATCATCTTCAGTGACGAAGCTCATTTTTGGCTCAATGGGTTCGTTAATAAGCAAAATATGCCGTATTGGTCGGGTGAAAATCCACATTTGCTTCATGAATCACCAATTTATCCACAAAAAAATAACTGTTTGGTGCGATTTGCATGCAGGCAGCGTTATTGGGCCATATTTTTTAGTCGACGCGACGATGACGATCGTCACGTTACTGTGAATGGCCAGCGTTATCGCGCCATGATTACCGATTATTTGTGGCCCGAATTGGAGGATATTGACTTGGACGACATGTGGAACCACATGGTGGTGCCATAAGCCACACAGCACTACTTACAATCGATTTATTGAAGAGTAAGTTTGATGAGCGTGTTATCTCAAGAAATGGGCCAGTCGATTGGCCGCCTCGTTCGTACGATTTAACGCCTCTAGACTATTTTCTTTGGGGCTACGTTGTCATTGGTTTATGCTAACAAAGCGACGACGTTGGAAGTGCTCAGAGCCAACATTGAACGCGGAAAGTGGCCGTTTCTGCCGAAATGTGTGGGCGAGTCTTCGAAGATTGGGTGCAACGAATCAACCGCTGCAAACGTGCCCACGGTGGGCATATGACCGAAGTCGAGTTCCATTCATTAATGTTTTGATTGTACTTCAAGCCGATAATAAAGTTTTTGAAATATCTCAAATGGTTTGCGTTCTATTTAAAAAAAAAAAGTTGTCAAGCCCTTATTGGAAAACCCTTTATTTGTATCAGCCCCTTGTACAGAACCTGGTTGCGATAGTATACTGCCTGCTGTTGTTCTATTCTGTATTCTGTTACCCAAGATTTTTGACTAACTTTCAGCTGGTAGCTTTTCGTTCAATAGATTTACTTTGACTAAAATTTATTTGACCAAAAGTCAGGTGTGGAATCGGCTAAGATGATATATGATAAGTGATTGTCAGAATCAAAAAATGCAGATGATGCCAGAATTTTTAATTTTTCTGGTGATCACTTTACGCAGACTGAAAATTTAATGTGATCACATGTGACTATCAGAAATGTGACTGTCACATATCACCTTAGCCGATTCCACCCAGTGTACGCATTGAACGTGCCCTGTTTTTGAAATTAGAAAAGCAACAGAAACACAAAATTCGAATGTTTTTTTCTCATACATCTTCAATGACAAAATGTCTGCTCTATCTAGCTCTGATATTTACCAGATGTTCTGTTCTGTTCTGCTCTGCTCTGGTCTTTGGTAAAATAATACAATACAAATGTTACAAATAGCCAGAGCAGTGCAAAACACATAGAATGCATCCCTTCTGACGGATTCATTGGTTACGAGACAATTATCTGAAAAACTGGAAATTTAACAATTATATTAATAAACTTTCCTTTATTTTTGACAAATATTCTACAACATATTTTCTATTTGCTATTCTTTCAAGAGTGTGCCAAACATAAACCACAGATGATTTGATTATACAGGTGTGTGTACTTGTAGAATTTGAGTTTTAATAGTTTATATTTGTTTGTTAGGTTAATGAACTGCAAAAACAACAGGCAGCAACGTAAGTATTGCAAGATAAACACCACGTTTTGGTTTTATTCTAGTTATAGTATTGACATTAGACACACAAATGTTAAATTCTTTTATTAGTTTTTTTTTAACAAGACAGACAAGTAACCTGTTTTCTTTAATTCAATTTTAATGGAATTATTTGTAAATTGTTAACTACAACAGTTAGAATGCTTTAAAGCCAGGATTTTTTTATGTTCAAAATTATGGAGCCAAGGCCTAGTGACTTATACTCTCAACCATTCCTGTGTGTGTGTTCTTAATCTGCAAGAATGGAAGGGACCTACAGTTTACCGCCGAGTCCGAACGGCTTTTTGAGATGCACTTTTTTGAGACATTTTACTCTTGGAGGTTTTGACAGTTCCTCGCAAGATGCAGTACCTAGGAAAAGAAGGTGGCTTTGAGCAGGATTCGAACCCAGGCTCATTCGCTTAGCAGTCCGACACAATAACCACTAAGCCACGAGGCACTACACAAAATGAAAAAGGCAGCGTTTATCTCTAATGAACATCACAACTAAACTATGCTTACTTCGAAGAATTCGAAATCTAGAAAAGAAGGACAGCAGGGATTTAAAAAAGCTACCCTTCCTTTGAAACGAACCCACATAGGATATGTTAGCAAACATCTAATTTAATACACCTCTGCCACCTGCTTTAATGTTTAATGCTTGTTAATTGCCAAAACTGCCTCAGGTTCCTTAAGAAAACTTGAATTTTATACCTTCTGCATTAAAGTTCCAATTTTCTCCTCTCCTTTCCTAAATAGCCTCATCTTAGAGCTTAGACTTTTAAATGTTAACTACTAAATCAACTTCACCAGGAAGGTAATCAATGAGATCATCTTAGAAGAGATCAAACACTAACTCCATTTCAGACTGCCTTTTCTTCCTTCTGCTAAGCTCCTAACTATGAAAATGTTGTCTATTGTATAGAACCCTGATGTAAATCCAGTTTAAAACTCTTTTATTAGGTTCTTCCTCGATAGTTTGCTGCATGCATGTCTGTCTGTTCGCGCCGCTACAGCCTAATCGGCTGGGCCGATTTGCTTCAAACTTGGTATATAGTATTTACTAGGTAGTATCTCGGGGGTGTTTTTCATTTTTGCTCTAGGTCGAAAAATAACGGTACCTGCCATACAATTTTGAACAAAAAGTTAGATTTTCTCGAAAACGGCTCTAACGATTTTGATAAAACTTTCAGGGTGCTGATTTTTTTACAATAATACATATTTCAATTAGAATACATTTTTCGAAATTTGTTTTATAACGGCACATCTCATATAACCGTTTTTTTCAAATACGATTTTATGGTAAACTATTATCCCGAATTTAATAAAATTTTACACACAGGAAGTCATTTATAATTCAATTAATATCGCATTTCATCATTTTCAAAAACTTTTTTTTTCGATTAAAAAAAAAATTAAAAAAATTGGTTTTCGAAATATTTTGAAAATGGGTGGATGAATTTTTTTTAATAATTTTCCCAGATGAAAACTACAGATTGCCTTATTATAATGACAAACTAGAAAAAAAAATTCAAATATTTTTTCGAAAAGTTTTTCAAAAAAACGACTTTAACAAAAAAAAAAAAGGTCGAACGATTTTCAAATTTTTTTTTCTTGGATAGATATTTTGTTTTCAAGTTTTATTGCATACTTAGTTTTTCCAAGAAAACTCCGAAACTAATTAAAAAAAATAAAGAAGTGTCTAAAAAAAATATTTTTTTATTTTAATAGACGTGCGGTTTTCAATCTGCCAATACTTTTTTCGGAGTTGATCTTTTTGACAGCTGTCTCTTGATTTATGCTCAGTTTGGTTTGCGATTTCATTTCATAATGAATAGACTTATTCTTGAACAAAGTTTGCAAATCGTGCAAATTTATTACCAAAATAATGGTTCGGTTCTTCTTGAAAACCACACGTCTAAAAAAAACACCCTTTATATACAATACATACATATGCAGCCACTAAGCAATTATCTAGCATAAGAACAAGTTCATGCGACCCAGTCGTGCATTTTATTTAAATTTTATTCGACGATGTGACCGCACATATGAGCAAGTACGTGCGATCCAGTCGTGCAATTTATTTAGTAATCATGATACCATCACAGAATTCATCTATTGAAAGATCACTCTCAATCACTTAAGCCCTAAAAGACTTTCCTTGATTGCTTGATTCCCAAATATCATGTGATTCGTGAACGTCTTTGGGCGGGTGCTCATTCGGCTCAGTGGAATCTCTGGATGGTATCCATATCATCAGAATATTTACGTCACTCGAACATCGGTGGAATGTTTTATGTCTCTCAATGTGCATCTCCTTCTAAGCTCCCTATTCTTTACCTAAGTACGCGCTGTGTCCTACTTACTTACTTAGGGGGCGCTACAGTTCGGGACGAACCTGGGCCTCACCCAACATGGCTCTAGCATGTCTAAATCCTGTTTCGCACTCGAAGTTGGTTGAGGTCGTCCTCCACTTGAGCGCGCCAACTAAGGAGAGGTCTTCCTTGAATGCGTCTACCCTCTGGGATGGAATCGAAGATCCTTCGAGCCGGAGCATTGTTGTCCACTCGCTCTACATTTTTTTGACCAGGTCAATGTCGCTGTACAGCTCGTATAGTTCTTGGTTGAATCTTCTCCTCAAAAGCCTGTAGGTAGGCCCAAAAATTTTCCGAAGAATCTTACGCTCGAAACGATAAGGATATCTTCATCCGCTTTAGATAGAGTCCATGCCTCGGCGTCATAGAGCAGGACTGGGATGATTAAGGTCTTATACAGAGTCTCCTTTGTCTTTCGAGAGGGTTTTGCTACTCAATTGCCTTCCTAGCTCATAGAAACAGCGATTGGCAAGAGTAATCCATTGCTTTATTTCTGACGAGATGTTGTCAGATGTTATAGCGGATCCGAGGTAAACAAAGTCCCTAACTACCTCAAAGTTGTACCCGTCTAGATGTTTTGTCCAATCCGCCGGTGTTGTGTGTCCCTTTGTGTTTTGGCCTCATTAACTGCTAGTCCCATCTTAGCCGCTTCAGCTTCAATGCTAGTAAACATTCCAGTGACAGCTCGCCGAGTTCTGCCAATGATGTCTATGTCGTCAGCGTATGCTAGCAATTGCACAGACTTGAAAAAAATTGTCCCACTACAATTGACTTGCGAGTTTCTTATAATTTTTTCAAGTATTAAGTTGAAGAAATCGCACGATAGCGCATCACCTTGTCGGGATCCTTTTTTGACGTCAAAAGCTTCTGTGATGTCAGAACCAACCTTGACGGAGCAGCGAGAGTTCTCCATCGTCATCCTGCACAGTCGGACGAGTTTTGTGGGAATGCCAAAACCTGACCTCTGTATAGCTCGTCTCTATAAATGCTTTCGTACGTGGCCTTAAAATCGATAAAGAGGTGGTGGGTTTCGATTTGGAATTCTTGGGTGGTTTCCAGGATCTGCCGTAGAGTGAACATTTGATCGATTGTGGACTTTTCTGGTCTGAAACCACACTGATAGGGGCCAATCAGGTTTCAGGCGTTCACATAGTACGGCAGAGAGGATCTTGTAGGCGATATTCAGGAGACTAATTCCTCTATAGTTGGCGCAGTTTAGAGGGTCTCCTTTCTTGTGGATCGGGCAAACGATGCTGAGGTTCCATTCATCAGGCATACTTTCTTCTGACCAAACTGTAGAGATGAGTTGAAGTATGCACTCCACCAGGTCATCTCCGGCCGCTTTAAAAAGTTCGGCGGGTAGTCCGTCGGGTCCAGCAGCTTTGTTGTTTTTTTAGTTTAGATATTGCTATCCTCACTTCATTTTGTTCAAGTGGACGGAAGTTTTGTCTGTCATCGTTCATGTTGAATGGTTCATTCTGCCTGACAGCAGGATTTTGGTCTTCGTCGCCGTTTAACAGTCTGCATAAATGGTCCTTCCATGTACTCAGCACCGACTGTGACTCTACTACGAGGTTTCCATTCCTATCTCTACAGGTTTCTGTGCGGGTTTTTTTCCTTGTCACGTTCTTTTTACCTGTTGGTAAAACTTCCGCACGTTGTTCCTGGAGTAGCATCTCTCATTATCTTCGATTGCGCGCTTCTCTGCTCTCTGTTTTTCTTTTGGAGAATCCGGTGTTCTTCGTTTTCCCGTCTTTTCTGCTCGTAGAGCTCGCGAGCAGTTCTCGTCCTTCTTTGCAGCGCTGCTTTATATTCCTCTTGTTTCCGTTTGCATTCATCATCGAACCGAAAGTTTCGTGGTGGTGATCTGGTGAAACCTAGCACATCAGTTGCGGCATATCTGATGGCTTGTTGGCAGTGATGATGGCGGTGATGACGGTGATGTAGTAGTAGCCCAAATCCCTTTAGTGTGTGTACAAATTATAAAAAAGAAAAAAAATTATTGCATTAAAGCCGATGACTTAATTTTTTTTGGCTGACCATTGCGCCTACACCGAGCACATGGTGTCACTTAAAAGAGATTTATTTATTATAGATACCTGCTACATTAATGGTAAAATCTCAAAAATTGTAAAATCTTAAAACATTATATTTTACATTATAATAGCGAGTTTTATTAAAATTTCAAATATCTGCCCTCAAAATAGAGATTTGATCTTTTAAATGAAACTTGTTTCGTGATTTAATTGTAGAATTGGTGAAAGACTGACACACTTCCTCTGTCACTTGCATCAAGGGATGACACATCGATGTTATGATCATGATATCGATGTTTTGGCGATGTTTAACAAAAATGTTTGTGAACTGATTTTTCTATACATAATTTGCCTATTGACATTGACAAAAGATTATTTACATGTATGTGTGCATTCAGATCAGATCTTCGAGTTCATCAGATATCAAATCTTTCGTGTTGAGATTTGATCTACATTTGCTCTCTTTCTTGCAATGAAACTCTCAAAATTTACTGACTTTTAATCGACACGCATTGAACGTCAGGTATATCAAAATTGTTACAAAACTAAAATAGTAACTTCTAGAAGTTTCATATATTGATATACTACACTTGTTCCTTTGAAAAAAAAAAGTAAAAAATCAAGCATTTCTATCTATCCTTGCAACACGTGCCTCCTGTGTTGACTCAATCAATCTCAAATGTCCAATCAATGACCTAAAGGTGTAAGGACATCAAGTTAATTGTGTATATAAAATACTTTTTTTCTTAAATATAATATAGTTCAGCATCCCAAATGCATAAAAGAGCACTGACCTTATGTCAATCGAGAGACAAAAGAATGAAGAAGAAAAAAAAACAAAGATCAAATAAAAACAGATTACACGAAGCCAAGACACTATACAGCTTGGGAGCGCAGCGTAAGATTCAATCGCAGCCGCACGCATAAACAACATTTCGTTCCACCAGATACAGATACAAGAGCATGTAATTATTAATTTGTGTTGATATTCGTGTTTACCTTTAGTGTTCATTGTTCTGTCTCATCGTTTTCAGAGAATCGATAAAAAACAATCGAAATTAAACTTTAACTCACTGCAGTACAAACAAAAAAAAAACTTGTATTTCACCTCTGAGCCAATAAAAATGCAGAGCAGGAGATAGTATCTTGCACTTAAATTCTAGGAGGTCATGATCCCGCCTCCAGCAATCAGTTTTCTTCATAAAGAAAATAAATGTATTTTAATCACATCAAACCAGAAGTTAATATGGAAGAGATTAGAAGATCAGAAGATAATCTTTGGAGCACATTAGAGGCCGTAACAGCTTATGCTAGCATAACGTCTTATCTGACAGTTAGTATAGAAATTGGTTGTCAATTGCAAATATATTGTGCAACAAAGTAGAGGCGTTATGACCCTGTTTGCTTTCACATAATAAACTTATTTCTTTGTATGCTAAACAACTGGTGATAAATCTTTGTTGTCAGACAGTTGCAAGTAAAAGGTATTAGAACAGAACAATAGTTTGAATTACAATGTAGGCTAATTTCAGGAAGCAAGCAACTTGATTGGACTGATTTATTAACTTAAAAAACAGGCATATTGCAAGTACCCTTTGAATGGTATCGAAGGTAGGCAGCTTTCAATTTGACGACAGTTTCATGAGGCATATAATTCCGTTTGCCTCATCGTCCTTCTATATTTCCACTTGGCGCCTACAACTCTTTCTTCACAATTACCCTCTATATATGTATTTAAACTGCTGTCACGTTATACCTGGAACATACTAATGTTAAGATGATCTACATTGTGATGTTGGCCTTGCAGCCCACAGGGCACCGTAATGCTACCATTTGAAATCTTGATAAGCAGTTTTGGAGGTTTAGCTTGATTTTCATATTGACGACCATTCATTGCCTTTAAAGTCTAGATCTGTGCCCAGGAAAAAGAAATAACAGTTTTAAGGTAATGAACTCCTTTAAAACTCGTGTGTGGTCATGTCGCAGTTGACCGAAAGACACTTCTCTGGTTTACTGAACATCCGTAGGTTCCGCGAGGCAAACATCGACTCGGATCACTATCTAGTTAGGTGACCAACAAGAATTCAGATCAAATTCAATGTTGGACCACTTCAATCGGAAGCGGCAGTCGTGGAGATAGCGAGAAAGCCATCGACTATGAACCATAAGAAACGCAGCGTCAGAGGTGTTGGGTTACTCTTAATGTACTCAGGCAAACAAAGTTCAAACGGAGACATATAGACTGTGGCTCCGGAAAAGAACAAGGGCATCTTATAATCTCTACATTAAGGCAACAAAGGATAAGAAACGCTTTCTCGATGTTAACTATCTTGAGAGACTACTTCAACCAGTTGTTGAATGGCGATGACGGCCAATATTCTTATAGACCTGGACCAGTTAATCAAGATGACAACAAAGAAGCACTTACATTCACCCAGCCATTGTAAGGCCAAGAACGAACGAAGCAGCGGGTGCCGATAGGTTGCGTAACTGGTGCATACACCAACTTCATATGCCAAATATGGCCGGAGGAATGTATGCTCCATGATTGAATTCTTAGTAATATCTTCACGATCTACAAAAAAGGAGATCGACTACTCTGCACCAACTATAGAGGAATAGGCCTTTAGATGTGAAAATCAACTTCACATTAATCCAGATTATAGAGGAGAAAACATAAAAATTTAACACCGAGAGCCACCATCTATTCATTAATTGTAAGGCAACCTGCGACGAGACAGTGTAAACTGGGATTTAACTTTACCGTACCATATCTAACTTTGGGATTCCTGGTAAACTGATACGTTTTATCAGGATGATCGTTCTTGAAGATCGCTGCTGAGACTTACGACACCACAGCTATGCAGCTGTTTTCAATGGCAGCTGTATGAATAGGGTAGGCACCAGGCGATGCACAGTGTTGTAACTATTTCCCGAAGCGGGTTACTGACTCCGGACTCTGTGGTTCCTTTTGTCCAAGGAATCCAACCAAGGACCTGGCCTCCAAGTTGTGGGTTGTACGTGGGGTTAACAACCCCGCCATAGAAAAATTAAAAGTTGCGAAGCGACCAATAAAATAAATAAATAAATTATATATTTAATATTATTATTTATTACTCTATAACTCTTGTGTGTGTGTTGCAAGCCTACAGTTTACCGCCGAATCCGAACGGCTACATGAGATGCAATTTTTTCGAGAAAAATTTTACTCTTGGAGTTTTGTCAGTTCCTCGCAATAGGCAGTACCACGGAAAAGAAGGTGGCTATGAGCTGGATTTGAACAAGGGCTCATTCGATTAGCAGTCCGACACACTAACCACTAAGCCATGGGGCGAAGCGACCAATAGCCTCGGAAAAGGACGGATTAACTGTTGACGACCTCTTAACAGACCACGTGCAGCCGAACAACTAGCGGAGGCCCTAGACTGCTATAGAGCAGGAATTAATGCCATCCAGGAAGTGTGATGGGATGGGCCGGGCATAAGGAGGATGAAAAACTGTGACGTGTACTACGGTGATTGTGGCAGAAGACCACAGCGTTTATTTGGGTGCGTATTCGTCATAAGCGGTAGACTTATGCAAGAAGTCTTGTGCTTTCGACACGTAACTGAGCGACTTGTAACAATCCGTATCAAGGCTAAATTCACCAACATTAGCCTAATATGCGCTCATGCCCCCACAGAGGACGAAGATGACGCTACCAAGGATGACTTCTACGAGCTCCTCGACAAAACCTATGAGCAATGCTCTAAATAAGAAGTTAAGATCGTACTAGGCGATTTTAACGCAAAAATTGGTAAAGTGGAAATCTTTGGTAGGACTGTCGGAGACATAGCCTACACGACACAACGTCTGTAAACGGGCTAAGGCTAATTGACTTCGCAGCGGCGATCGATGCATGCCTCCAGTATTTATTATTTTTTTTTATTATTATACTTTCCGAGCAGCTAACATCGATTCGGATCACTACCTTCTTGCAGCCAAGGTAAGAGTGCGAATAACCCGAACACCAAAACAATGGAGTAATACTGCAATCACTTTCGAATATTCCGTAACCTCTCAATAAATCCATTACCTCCAGCATCAAGTGCCGAAGATCAGTGGCAACACTGCCAACAAGCCATCAGAGATGCCGCAACTGATGTGCTACGTTTCACCAGACCACCACACGAAACCTCTGGTTCGATGACGAATGCAAGCAGGCCCATGCAGCCAAACAAGAACGTGGCAAGGAAAAAACACGCGCACAGAAGCCTGTAGAGATAGGAACGGAAACCTCGTAGTAGAGTCGCAGTCGTTGCTGAGTAAATGGAAGGACCATTTCTGCAGACTGTTAAACGGCGATGAAGACCAAAATCCGCTGTCAGGCAAAATGAATCATTCAACATGGACGATGACAGACAAAACTTCCGTCCACCTGACCAAAATGAAGTTAGGATAGCAATATCTAAACTAAAACAACAACAAAGATTCTTTGAGCCGAAGGACTATTTTTAAAGCCGCATACGATAGCATTTATAGAGACGAGCTATACAGAGCCATGTCTGGTTTTGGCATCCCCACAAAACTCGTCCGACTGTGTAGGATGACGATGGAGAACTCTCGCTGCTTGATAGTTGATACTGACCTCACAGAAGCTTTTGATGTCAAAAAAGGATTCAAAGCGAAGAATTACTCTTGCCAATCGCTGTTTCTAGGGGCTAGGAAGGCAATTGAGTAGCAAAGCCCTCTCTCGAAAGACCAAGGGAACTCTGTTTAAGACCTTAATCAAAACCTCTATGGCGCCGAGGCATGGACTCTATCTAAAGCGGATGAACATAGTCGTTTCGAGCGTAAAATTCTTCGGAAGATGTTTGGCCTTACCTGCGTTAGTTAACGGGCTTTTGAGGAGAAGGGTCAACCAAGAACTATACGAGCTGTACAGCGACATTGACCTAGTCAAAAAAATGTAGAGCACATGGACAACAATGCTCCGGGTCGCAGGATCTTCGATTCCATCCCAGAGGGTAGACGCATTCAAGAAAGACCTCGCCGTAGGTGGCGCGCTCAAGTGGAGGACGAGCTCAACCAACTTAAAGTGCAAAACTGGAGGCAGGTAGCCAATAACCGAGCTGGCGGGAGAGGCATGTTGGTTTAGGCCCAGGTTCGTCCCAAACTGTAGCGCCCCCAAAGTAAGTAAAATACTTGCTGACAGTAATCTGTGTTTTCGTTTCACGGAGTCATGGAGAAAGCAGAATGAAACTGATTATAAACGAGGACAACACGAAACTTTCATCAACAAGAGTCCAATCCCAGCGTTTAATATAACTCGAACAAGCAAAACGGATGAACATCGACCCTCCAGGGCCCTATGTATTCGATGATCGATGCCATATGTGAGGGAGGGAGTCACAAGCCAAAATAGAACTCATTTTCGTTGGAGCGACCAAGAGAGACCTCCGATTACTCTGCGTGCAGAATAGGAGACCGCGGTCAAGAGATCTAGCCACTAAGGATGAATAAAATTCGCTTTTTGCCGTGTCCATTTATCGCATCTGCTACCATACTATCAATCGTAACAAGGGCTTTTTTCTAGTTTATCATTTGTCATAGGTATTCGACATTTCCGCTTCTGTTTATGGACAATTCTATTATAAAAAAGCTTTTCTCTGGTAGAAGAGATACCCTTGAGCCTAAATTCCGATGTGCTGTTAATTACAGGAATTCTTCCGTATTTTTGTCCCTAAAGCTCAATCATCAAGGACATTAATGGTATGAGCTTGAATCTTAAATTAAACTTTTCTTTTCATATAGATTTCCAGGTTCTACACAAATTCTTAAAAACAACGGTGACCTGGTTTCCCAACAGTTGACACAAAACTCGTTACACACTAAACATGGTTCCCCGACGATGTTGTAACCTCAAATCACTAACCAGCAATTGTACAATTTATTTAACACACTCCCACCTGCAAATATTTTATACAAAGGTGTCAGTCAGTTTGGTTAGCCAGTTAATTCTTTTGTGCCAAACACAATATACTCGGTTACATACAAATTATTGTTTTCCATCTGATAGTTGACGTTTTTTACAAATTTACTTCCCCTCTGAAAAAAAAATCAAAAACCACTCAAGCAAGCAAAAATATTAATTAAGTGTCTCGAGCTCGTTTTCAAAGCCACAACTTATTCAAATCAAAAGTTACATTCCTTTCATTGATATTATCATGGGTAGCGTGTGTGCCCAACGATCTATAACAGCGTGGCGCTACCAGCTGAACAAATCAATATTCAACCTTCACTTGGTTGTCTGAAATTGCAGTTAATTTGTAGCGCGCGCTAAATTTATCACTCAATGATAAATTGATAGCGTAAACAAATCAAATCAGCGTGGCAGCTTGTTGAATATGATGCCAATTAGAAGGAATAATGTTTCTTCTTCTTAGTCTCGCCTGTATTGTGTTACCAATAAAAGCAATCCTTATTGGTTTGTCCTTGTTGGCAATTAATATTAATTTATTGATACTACGCTTCCGTTTGAAAAGATCACTTGATAGAATTTACTTGCCAAAAGTAGATTCTCACAAAAGTCAACTTAATTAAAAAATCCTTTTCGAAAAACTCTGCAAAAACTAACATTGTTGAAAAAACATGGATTACTTCAAAAATTAGAAAAAGTATAGCAGAACCTTCAAACCATAACCAGAGGAAAGATTTCCAAGCCTAGCCGAAGATATTAACATAGTCGGAAGAACGCTCTTGTGAGTATTGAAGGAGATGAACAGTGCTTATTTCGATGTGGATTCGTCGTTGGTGGCAGGCTCAGGCAAGAGGTTTTGAGCTACAAATGTGTCAACGAACGCCTCATGACAATTCGCCAATTTAAGCCTTATATGCGCGCATGCCCCCACAGAGGAAAAAGATGATGAGTGATGACACCAAAGAAATGTTTTTTGAGATTCTAGACAAAACCTATGAGCAGTGCCCTAGCTTTAATATTAAACTTGTACTATGCGACTTTAACGCCAAGCTAGGGGAGAAGATGAAGATCGGAAAACACAGCTTGCACCTCCGATACGGCTAATTGATAAAAAAAAGATATGGAAATCCTGATCCTGATGTCCGAACATTCCGAGAGGCAAACATTGACTCGGACATTTACCTCGTTGTAGCCAAGGCACGACTGAGGATATCCCGACCAACCCCAAGAAGAGGTAATTAATACTGTGAGGAAGTTTAACGTCGGACGGCTGCAATCGCAAGAAATCTCCAGGTCCTTTTCCGATCGAGTCTCAAATAACCTCCAAAGAAATCATTTACCGCTAGCATCAAGTATTAAGAACCAGTGGCAATATTACGAAAATCCCATCAGGGAAGCCGCCACTGAAGTGCTGGGTTTAACAAGGCCACCACAACGAAACCCCTGGTTTGATGATGAGTGTCGGCAAGCACACGCAGCTAAACAAGAAGCATACAAGGTGGCGCTGCTGAGAACTGCCCATGCGCTCTTCGAGCAGAAGAGGAAAGAAGAACGCCGGCTTTTCTGAAAGAAAAAAAAGGGATCATGAGAAGCGCGCGATCGAGGAAATATGGAGCACTGCATAACAGAAGTCTCAGATGGCGAACGCATGTGAAGAGAACTTCAACCAACGTCATATGCGAACCGAGCTGGATGGTGAAACTTCCACACATCATTACAAAAAATATATGTATTTATTTGGATTAGGCCAGCAATGTAACTTTTAGTTTCGCCGAAGTGCTAGCTTTACCTCCTCGTGGTAGTCTCCGGGCAATGATTTGTATATGCCTATATACACTTACTTACTTACTTAGGTGGCGCTACATTTCGGGACGAACCTGGGCCTCAACCAACATGCCTCTCCAGCCAGCTCGGTCTTTGGCTAGCTGCCTCCAGTTTTGCACTCCAAGTTGGTTGAGGTCGTCCTCCACTTGAGCGCGCCACCTAAGCCGAGGTCTTCCTTGACTGCGTCTATCCTCTGGGATGGAATCGAAGATCCTGCGACCCGGAGCATTGTTGTCCATTCGCTCTACATGACCTAGCCATCTTAAACGTGATATGCGTATTTTTTTGACCAGGTCAATGTCGCTGTACAGCTCGTATAGTTCTTAGTTGAACCTTCTCCACCAAAGCCCGTTAACGCAGATAGGGCCAAAAATCCTCCGAAGAATCTTACGCTCGAAACGACTAAGGATATCTTCATCCGCTTTAGATAGAGTCCATGCCTCGGCGCCATAGAGCAGGACTGGGATGATTAGGGTCTTATACAGAGTCTTCTTTGTCTTTCGAGAGAGGGCTTTGCTACTCAATTGCCTTCCTAGCCCATAGAAACAGCGATTGGCAAGAGTAATTCTTCGCTTTATTTCTGACGAGATGTTGTTGTCAGATGTTATAGCGGATCCGAGGTACACAAAGTCCCTAACTACCTCAAAGTTGTACCTGTCTATTGTGATGTTTTGTCCAATCTGCCGGTGTTGTGTGGACAGCAGGTACTTCATTTTGGCCTCATTGACTGCTAGTCCCATCTTAGCCGCTTCAGCTTCAATGCTAGTAAACATTCCAGTGACAGCTCGCCGAGTTCTGCCAATGATGTCTATGTCGTCAGCGTATGCTAGCAATTGCACAGACTTGAAAAAAATTGTCCCACTACAATTGACTTGCGAGTATCTTATAATTTTTTCAAGTATTAAGTTGTCACCTTGTCGGAATCCTTTTTTGACGTCAAAAGCTTCTGTGATGTCAGAACCAACCTTGACGGAGCAGCGAGAGTTCTCCATCGTCATCCTGCACAGTCGGACGAGTTTTGTGGGAATGCCAAAACCTGACATGGCTCTGTATAGCTCGTCTCTATAAATGCTTTCGTACGTGGCCTTAAAATCGATAAAGAGGTGGTGGGTTTCGATTTGGAATTCTTGGGTGGTTTCCAGGATCTGCCGTAGAGTGAACATTTGATCGATTGTGGACTTTCCTGGTCTGAAACCACACTGATAGGGGCCAATCAGGTTTCAGGCGTTCACATAGTACGGCAGAGAGGATCTTGTAGGCGATATTCAGGAGACTAATTCCTCTATAGTTGGCGCAGTTTAGAGGGTCTCCTTTCTTGTGGATCGGGCAAACGATGCTGAGGTTCCATTCATCAGGCATACTTTCTTCTGACCAAACTGTAGAGATGAGTTGAAGTATGCACTCCACCAGGTCATCTCCGGCCGCTTTAAAAAGTTCGGCGGGTAGTCCGTCGGGTCCAGCAGCTTTGTTGTTTTTTTAGTTTAGATATTGCTATCCTTACTTCATTTTGGTCAGGTGGACGGAAGTTTTGTCTGTCATCATCCATTTTAAATGGTTCATTCTGCCTGACAGCGGGATTTTGGTCTTCATCGCCGTTTAACAGTCTGCAGAAATGGTCCTTCCATGTACTCTACTACGAGGTTTCCATTCCTATCTCTACAGGCTTCTGTGCGGGTTTTTTTTCCTTGGCATGTTCTTTTTACCTGTTGGTAAAACTTTCGCACGTTGTTCCTGGAGTAGCATCTCTCAATATCTTCGATCGCGCGCCGATATTCGATCGGCATAGGTTCTGGCGGTTTCTTGCGATTGCAGCTTTTCGACGTCATACTTCCTCACAGTGTTACTCCGTTGTTGTGGAGTTCGGGTTATTCGCATTCTTACCTTTGCTGCAACAAGGAAGTGATCCGAGTCGATGTTAGCTGCTCGGAAGGTGCGAACATCCAAGATACTGGAGGCGTGTCTTGCATCGATCGCAACGTGATCAATCTGATTGACGGTTCTTTGATCTGGGTTTCGCCAAGTCCCTTTGTGTATATTGAGATGAGGAAACCGTGTGCTTGCAATGCTAACGTTATGTGCCGCTGCGAAGTCAATTAGCCTAAGTCCGTTTTCAGACGTTGTGTCGTGTAGGCTATGTTTTCCGACAGTCCTACCAAAGATTTCCTCTTTACCTATTTTGGCATTAAAATCGCCTAGTACGATCTTAACGTCGTATTTAGGGCATTGCTCATATGTTTTGTCGAGGAGCTCATGGAAGTCATCCTTGGTGGCGTCATCTTTGTCCTCTGTGGGGGCATGAGCGCTTATTAGGCTAATGTTGGCGAATTTAGCCTTGATACGGATTGTCACAAGTCGCTCACTTACGTGTCGAAAGCCCAAGACTTCTTGCCTAAGTCTACCGCTTATGACGAATCCGCACCCAAATAAACGCTGTGGTCTTCTTGCGCAATCACCGTAGTACACGTCACAGTTTTTCATCCTCCTTTTGCGCGGCCCATTCCATCGCACTTCCTGGATGGCAGTAATTCCTGCTCTGTAGCAGTCTAGGGCCTCCGCTAGTTGTTTGGATGCACGTGATCTGTTAAGAGTTCTAACATTCCACGTGCAGATCCGAAGGTCGTTGTCCTTGATTCGTTTTTCCGGGTCGTCAACAGTAAAT
Source organism: Platycheirus rosarum (assembly GCA_963971375.1). Classification (NCBI taxonomy): domain Eukaryota; kingdom Metazoa; phylum Arthropoda; class Insecta; order Diptera; family Syrphidae; genus Platycheirus; species Platycheirus rosarum. The sequence continues at coordinate 31,082,307 of OZ020507.1, forward strand.
CCGTCCTTTTCCGAGGCTATTTGTGCCTATATACACAAATTAGTTTAAATTGCAAGTGCGAAAGTTCCTTACTTCCTTTAGGATAGGTTTCGGAGGTTAGCATTCTTCGTAACTGAATTTCATCCCGCTATGGAAACTGAGATTACGCTTCGTACTCGTATAAGAAACCATCATACGTTAAAGACTTTTGGCTATCGTTCCCCCATAAAGATCGGTTTCCTAATGTGAGGACGCTTCTCCACGCAGGCAGCGAAGATCCCCAAAAAATCCAGATCCCTCCAATTAGAAAGAGAATTCATAAGGTACAAGATTGACATCTTAGGGATTAGTGAAGTACGATGAACACTATTCTGCTCTACTCCGGTAAAGCTTCAGGAAGTGTTCGGGAAGCTAGAGTTGGGCTGTTGATAACCAAAACACCTATCAGCAGCTTAATGTCATGGGAGCCATGTCACAATTATACAATGTTACGGTCCAACAGAGAACGCTCCTGACAAAGAGAAGTAAAGTTATTGTCGACGGACAGACATGCATCTTCCAAGCGAATTGATCACTTCGAGATCAGCCGAAGTTCCAAGATGTTAGACCACCAATTAATGGTAGCTATCGTAAGACTTCGTACAGCTGCAGTTCCAAGATCCAACGGAATTATCCGAGCCGAAGTTTAACGTCGATAGACTAAAGGATATATGACAACAATTCATGGACCACCTTTCTCACCTTTTTCGACATGACAAGCGTAACCGCACACCAGAGTAGTGATTAGATTTGTATCGCAATCAAAATACTGAAGACCAACAAAGCGGTAGGACTTGACAGCATTTCCGCAGAGCTATTGCGAGCGGCTCCAAGGGCATCCCAACAACACCTATATCTACTAATAGACGGAAAGGGAATGATCATCCAGCTCCCGCAAAAAAGGAGATTGGAAGGGGATTTGTGTTTTGCCTTCTGTTGCCAATCTATAAAGCTTTATACGCCCTAAACTCGAGTATAACTCCCACCTCTGGGCAGGTACTTCGCAAACATCGCTCCACATGCTTGATAGAATACAAAATCGAGCGTTAAGATTGATAGGAAATAGAACTGCCGCTGAAACAATTGCCCCTCTTGAACACCGACGCAATGTTTCATGTCTTTCCTTGTGTTATCGTTACTTTTATAAAAAATGTTCACTCGAAATAGCCAGCTACATTCCTTCCCTTAAAAGTTTCTCCCGTAATACTCGTTTCGCAACGAATGCCCATCAGTGCACCCTTGAGCCCAATTTCGGACGTACCGTGAAATATAGGGCTTCTTTTTTAGCCAAACAACACGAATTTGGAATAGTTTACCCGGCGAGATTTTCCCTTGCCATTTTGATCTACAAACATTCAAAACCAATGTTAATCGACACCTCTTATCTCTCACCTCTCTATCTTCCTAATGCCCGCGCAGTGTGCTCTACATTAAAAGGGAAACAAATAGTCCCTTGTGCGCGCGTTAATTATAAAAAAAAAAAAAGCTGAAATCGTAGGGTTGAAAATCAATACCAGTCTCGGGACCCAGTCATCCCCTCAAATAAATATTTCTCAACACCCGATAGAGATATCAATACCTTGGGAGTATGATCCCTACCGTAGGCGGAACTGAACAAGGCATGAACACCCGTATCGGGAAAGCGAAGGCTGCTTTCGGTACAAAATATATGGATGAATAACTCTTTGTTTCGTTCCAATGTTGAATCCGTACTGTTATATGGATGCAGCACATGGATAAATACATCAGCTGTCACGAGGAAGCTGCAAAGGCTTTACTGATCCAATCAAATATCCAATGAAGATATCCGCAAGAGATTCCCGCTATGGGTCCTCCACGGACTTAATAAGCCTGAGGACCTATGTAAGTAAGTATCGAAGTCTGATCTTAAGAGATAGCACCCCGGTTCACGGTTATAGGAAAAAACATTAGAATGGGATAAGACACATTACGACGAGTTTTTAAATCCAGATCAATCTCTAATTTTGAAACAAGTAAAATGTATATGCATAAACTTAAAATTAAAAATTAATAATTTCAATACGAACTTTTTATACACGACATTCTCAAACCATCTGTTTTACGATTATCATTTCTCTAACGCTCTATCAAAATGTTGATAAGTATATAATACTATACTCATTTAGAGATTCAGGCGGCGACGACTCCTCAGGCGCACAACAAAAGTACTCAAAATCTATGTGCTCGATATTCGCGCGCACCGCCACAAAATACTTCTTAATATCACTGCCACAAGAAATATAAAAAAAGCTTTGTTTCCGCCAGAATCCAATTAATCATTCTGACCATTCTATGGAAAGCAAGTCGTTTAACTGATTTTAAACTTTAAAATTTAATTGGTTGCGCAATTTTATCGAAAACGGGTAGTTTGAAAACTGAACATTTCTAAGCAATTTTGAAAAATTGAACAAATATTCGAATAATGAAGAGTATATTTGTTTCTATCATTTCAAGTCGATAAGTCAAACACAACAATACAAAAAACAATATTTAGAAATGTCTTAATAAAAAGAGGTAAATACAGAGCATTTGGATAAACGAATATCAACTATACTTTTTTTTAGAAATGATTCATTAATAATAACAATAAAAAGTATAGGATAGGGTATGCAATATTACTAGGTATTCTTCTTTGAAAATTAAATTTTCATTAGAAAACGCATGCTCTTCCGCCAAGGTGGGTATAGGCCACACCGACTCCTTAAGTGTAAAAAAAAGAATTGAAATTAGGCGATGCGTTGCAAAGTTATACATTACGATCGAAACAAAACATTACGAACGAGAGGTTAAACTTTTAGATAGCAAGAAAATTTGTCGACCAATGATCCACAATCAATATACCAGCGCTGAATTTCAACAATGAAACAAACCTTATCAATGTTGAAGGGTCCAGTAATACTAATTAGTTTATTTTTAATTATAATTAAATTTAGAGCATATAAATATGCAATAATTGCTAATAGCATATAGATGATCGGGAAACCTATTATCACAGATAACAGAGTTACATAGATATCGCATCAAGTACAAAAAAAATTCATCATTGATAGGTTGAAAGGTTGAGTTCAAACAATCCAACCACCTTCAAAGAATGCAACATCAAACGATATATCAAAAAGCAGTGGGTTGCAATCTAAAGATACACATTTTTTTTATTTCATATTTTTTTCCGCACCCGTACAGTAGCAAGAGTTCTCAAAGATCTCGATATACACAAATCCGCTGGCCCGGATGGTATACCCCCGATTCTTCTGAAGAGGTGTTCTTCCACACTGGCAAAGCAACTGCGTAAGCTTTTCCATCGCTCCTACTCTTCTGGAATCTTTCCTAGAAGATGGAAAACATCATTTGTCCAGCCTGTCCCTAAAAAAGGTTATCCATCCTCCCCCTAAAAAAGGTTACCCATCCTCCCCCTCCTCCTACCGATCCATAGCACTAACATCCCTTTTTTCTAAGGTCATGGAAACGCTGATTGAGCGTCAGCTAAAGGAGTATTTTGAAGATCGAAAACTCCTCCATGACCGTCAGTATGGCTTCTGACGACTCTACCCTCAGCTGTTCATATTCGTTCGATAATTCACGTCCTTTGCCTTCGGACGTACAATTCTTCTAGGGACGCGTGCTTTTATTCCTAACAGAGTAAAAAGCATCAAGCCTAAAGAAAAGTCCTGGTTTATTTCTAAGTGTAAAGAAGCTATCAGGCTCAAAGAAGTAAGTTTCCGATCCTACAAAGCCAACCCTACAGATGAAAATCGGAAAAAGCACAAACAAGCATGGAACTCATGTAACTCCGTTATTGAAAGAATTAAATTTGTGCATGACCAAAAATTACAGCAAAAAATTCTGCAGTGTCCCAAAGGCAGTAAAAATTTTTGGTCATTTGTAAAAAATATTAAAAACTCCTCAACATCTTCGGTTCCAACGCTCATCGACAATAACAAACCAATTGTTTACTCTTCAGAGAAGGCAAACTTGCTCGCCGCCTATTTCGCTGCCAGCTCCACGCTGCCTCACAGCGACGTTGCCCCTCCTGTACTTGAGAATGTAAATTTGTCCATGGGACAGATTTTTTTCAGTACAGTACAGTAGCAAGAGTTCTCAAAGATCTCGATTACACAAATCCGCTGGCCCGGATGGTATACCCCCGATTCTGCTGAAGAGGTGTTCTTCCAAACTGGCAAAGCCACTGCGTAAGCTTTTCCATCGCTCCTTTTAGGATCGATAATACCCTTGTTCGTTGGATTAGAAGCTATCTTCTGGACCGTTCAATACAAGTTGCATTGGACGGTATCAAGTCTGATTCCCACAAAATAAATGCTGGTGTGCCCCAGAGCTCTGTTCTGTCTCCAACTCTTTTCATTTTTATAAATGATCTTCTGTCTGTCTAATCAAGCTCATTAAACTCCGATTTATACAGCATTGTCAAATGGAGTAATAGGAGTCGTATGGAGTTTAATGCTTCGAAAACTCAATGCTGTCTTCTGTCGTTAAAGCTTAACATACCCCCAATGCCATTGTCCATGAATGGCACTTACATAGAAGAAACCGAAAAGCTATCAGTACTCGGTATGTGTGTTAACGACGACCTCCGTTGGAACGATCATATATTTGAGATCGCTAAGAATGCTGCTAAATGCTTAGGTTTTCTGTATCGGTGTAAGAAGTATTTTCCCCATCTGATCTGGCTACAATTTATAAAGCGATCCTAGTGATTGCGAAGTCCTGACGCCTGGTCACTTTCTCATCGAAGAAGAAGATGAAATAAAGGCAATTTCATCCATCCAAACAAAACTATTCGGGTGATAGTAATAACCACGTTTGCTTGAGCTTCAAAGCAAGTCAAAGTGAAGGTTAGCAGGTTGTTTCGAGAGAAATATTCTTCGAATCATTTTTGACGACACGTGCATTTTTGACACAGAGCGCAAATGGAGAAAGGGATACGAGCTGTACACCTAAACAGTCTTAGCAAAACGAGTTAAGTCCACCGTCTAACGTGGCTGCGTCATATGGAACGGAAGCACCCCGATCAGAGCTTGTAGTCACTTGCGCCAGGTTTACTGGAAAAACTTGTTGGTTGAGGCCCAGTTCAACCCGGAGTGTAGATACATCTAAGAAACCTATCTTATTTATGCAAATTCTCGCTTTAACCTTTGCGCGCCGGAGTATCTTTGTTTCTTGTGTTCTAGAATAAACTCTGTTTTGAAAAATAAAGTATCATGTTGTCTTGGGATTGATTCAGTGGTAAATTATAAAATAATATTTTAACTGTTGTGTCCTATGGCTTAGTGGTTAGTGTCGGACTGCTAAGCGAAGAGCCTGGTTTCGAGTCCCGCTCATAGCTACCTTCTTTTCCGGTGTACTGCCTTTTGCGAGGAACTGACAAAATCTCCAAGAGTAAAAATTTGTTTCGAAAAAGTTCATCTCATGTAGGCGTTCGGACTCGTCAGTAAATTTTAGATCCATTCCAATCTTGCAGATTAACGACACACACACAGGAATGGTTGAGAGTATAAATCACTTAGGCCTTGGCTCCTTAAGGAGCTGTCGCGTCAATAAATTTAATTTAATTTTAAGTTCGCAAGCAAATGCCCTATCTACTGCACTACTCCATTCCTACAGCAGGTTCACAAAGCATACAATCATTGGTTGATAATATAAATTCTAAGGTCTACATTTTAACTTCTCATTGAGTTGTCGCGCCAAATTGTTATTTTATTCATAATTTTGTGCATAAATAAATCATTTTGAGGTTTAAAAAACAAAAAACAAACGAATTAATTTCTTGGCCACAAGAAACTTACCTTCTTTAACATCAAACTCAAGCTCGAGAATGATTTCTTCGCCATGATTGAAGTCAACATCGAATGATGAGGGATTAAATTTAACATCTACATTCTTATGATCTACGAATAAAATATCTAAAAAAAGAAATACGATACATAATTTACAGGATGTGTGATATAAATAATATTTGAAATACCATTTGCAAAGTTATCTTCTAATAGCCAAGACTCCGCCGATTCAGAAATCGGAAAGAGCTCGCTGCTGGGCGGCGATGTTGGCTCCATTTTGCCGTTCCAATATAAATCCTGCGGAAGGGCTAACGACTCCAGAGTAAGACTTTTGGGAATCATAATTTAAGTCTGATGTAAAAGACGTATTGAGCGGTGCTTCAATAAAGAGTGGGGAGTCGTGTCCAGATGGTATACTTAGTTGGTGTAGGGGCGCCATGGCGGCACTGAAAATATAAATGTTGGTTGACATTTTTTTATTAAAAAATCTTTAATAAATTAATTTAGACAGACAGATTTGAAATTGAACGAAGACTAAAAAGCAAATAGCTTGGGCAAACACTAAAGATTTAGGTTTATTGCACATATCCCAGGGAGATACGCCTTAACTTGCTTATTCATGATAAATGCTACCGGTCGTTTGTAAGTGCTGGACGCACAGGTACTGTGTAGAGCTTAAACCGAAACATATTTTCAATAGACACCTACACCTCCATCAATTTAACCCAAAGGTTTTTTACCCATTTAAAGCACAATCCAGCATCCTTATTATGAGGAGAATAAAGTATCCTACGCACATCTCTTATCAGCTTTATAATTAACAAATATTACTCTAAACTCATCTCCTTTTGGTAGCACGCTTTGTGCATTCTTATGAAAAACTTCAAACCATTGGCTACGTCATCACAACACCTCTCGTATCATAGATCGCAAATTACATATCCGCTACCGCCTATAAAGATCACTCATTTACATTTACAGTTTACTTGGTCAGCCTTCTGCTGACAAAATCGCCGCTGTCCGTGAACATTTGCAAAATTGCCAAGGCAGTGTGCCGAACTGTCATGCCGAAGAAACGTCTTGATTCGATTCCCTGCCTAAATTGACATGTTTTTCGTAGAATAAACTTCTTCTATATAGGAATAAGTTGGACGCGATCGTAGCCTTCAAATTCAACATTAAACATGCCATCCCTTAAATTAATCCTCATGCTTCAGAGTTATCGAAAACTAAACGCCGCTGCGACCATTTGAATAATGTCATATTCATTGATAGTTCAAGATGTTATATTTATATCACATAGATCTAAGAGCTTTCCTATGAGATGAGCTAGTTTAAGCTTCTCATGAAGCACCTTATGTCTAATTATACAGAGCACTAAAATCGTTGGAAGTAAAAACCTTCACAAAAGAACAGGACATGTACTGAGAAGGTGAACAATATTCGTTTGAATATCTGTCAAGCATTTTTGCGAGCTAACTTTACTGTTATCTTATGATACTTCATGTTGCGGAATAATGTTCAGTAAGTAAGGATAATAAAAACGATAGCGTTTCTATAGGTTTTTTCGTCCTAAAGCCTGATCTACGCCCTGCGTCCAACTTAAGCAGTCTGCCAAGATGCCTTCTTATATAAAAAGAGCTGCAAAGCTCTTCCGCGCATATATTTTCTGCATTTCTTAGTGTTCTCATACGTTTACTTTGATTTCATGATTGCTTGATATTTTCTTGTTTTTATAGTTTGTGTGTTGCCCTTATAATGTTAAAACGCATTGCGCGAGCATAGAAAGGTTAGGGAAGGAGGGATAGAGGGCAACGATTAAAATTGGTTTTGAATGTTTTCATATTAAAATGACAAAGCAAAACCTCATCAGGTAAACTAGTCCAAATTCGTGTTGTTTGGCTAAAAAAAAGAATCTCTATATCTCGCAGTACGTCCGAAATTGAGCTCAAGTGTGATGTGATGGGAATTCTTTGCAAAACGAGTATTAAGGATGATTTTTTTTAAGGGAAGGAATGCAACTGGCTACCTCGAGTGAACATTTTTACTTGAGATTATAGGGACTATTAAGGCAAGTTTAGGATTCGTGAATATAAAAAAAATTGAGATAACTATCTAACTAAAAAAAATAATGGCAAAAAATCTCTGTCTGTCAATATGTATACCTGTAGATTAAACGGCTTAAGCGATTAACTTCAAATTTGGTGTTAATGATTCTATTGGCATTTCCCAGAGGGGAAATTGAAATTTTATTTTTTAGGCCTATAAATAACGGTACCTGATATATGACCGTTTAGGAAAAGCTTATTTTTCTCGAAACGGCTACAACGATTTTGATGAAAGATTTTTTTTTTTTTATATATTGGCTATTATTTGATTAGAACCAAATTAAGGAAGTCTATTAACGGTACCATTGAAAAATTACAAATAGAAGGGACACCGGGCAAAACTGCCACTAGAGCTTCTACCCTGAGCTAGTGTCGTTCACCGAATACAACAACCGCATCTAATTTGTTCCTCTGGGGATATTTTTTTATTATAGTGGTCGACTTAAAAGGAAAAAGGGATATTTAAGTTTACAATAAGATTTTTATGTACGTCAAGGTCAGCTACATTTAACACTGTTTTGGCTTTCGGCACGGTTGACTAAATATGGTTGTTTTTTCTTTTTTGTTTTTCTATTTTTTCTGTGATAGACTCGGTGCTTGGTTGAAATTTAGAATGACGGCGATTAGGTACATTTTTTTTTTCATACATTTTGTATGTAATTTTGTTGTTAGTATGGATTATTGAAGTTTTTTTAAGTATGCGTCATTTATTTATTTACCTACCATTTTTATCAGTTTTAACATTTTGATGTTTTAAAATTCGTTCCAAGGTAATTATAGAGGGTTCTGAATATACATACATATATAGTATACAAAATATTGACTGATTTATAGTTATTCAATGGTTAGTGGTTATATGTACCTACATATTGACAACATTAATGAGAACCAGAATCGATTTGGTGTTCTTTATCTAATGTTTATTGACAATGAGAGCATGTAAACAATCAGTGAATATTAACACTAAACATTGATCGTTGTAATACTTTGGTTTAGTTCAAATTTATGACGTAGAAAGTAAATAAAAAAACAAAGATCCAAATAATTTTGTACGTTTTATTAATTTAATTTTGTTCAATAATTTAGTTAGATATAATAGAATTGGTACAAACATATGCAATTGTGGAGCCTGGAGCGGTTCAGAGTGTACCTACTCGGGAAGGATTTCAAGGTGGTTACTGACTGCGAAGCAATAGTGGCAATGAGCAATAAGCGAAAGATAATTCCCAGAGTCGGACGATGGTGGCTGAAGTTGCAGGAATTCTCGTTTCAGACGGTTCATCAACATGGCAAGAAGGCAGCTTATGTGGACGCCCTAAGTCGCCAACCGACAGATCCTGAACACAAAGTGGAAGAGGCGTCCTCCTTCGTCCTGAACATACATATTTCCGACGGTGACTGGCTAGCCACGATGCAGTGGCAGGACAAGAAGTGCCAACAAATAATAAGGACTTTGAAAAATCCAGAATCGACCCCCGAGAAGAAAACTTTGCAGAAGGAGTCTTTTCTGGATAGTTGACGGCAAGGAGAGATGGATGGGTGGTTCCAAGAGCTTTGCGTTGGCGATGATGTAGGCCACCTGGCCACCATGTGATAAACGCCGTCAGAACTCCGAGGGCAAACGGACAAGTTGAGAGATGCAACCGTACAGCATTAAGATGTGTCCATTCGGCAGAGGAGAAGACGAATTGGGCTAGTGAACTACGCGCGATTCAATGGGGGCTGAATACAGCTCATAATACCACCACCAGAGCTAGTCCGCACGAGTTGCTGTTCTCGTATACCCCACGTGACATTCTCGGAAACAAGCTGTTATTGGAGCTAGGCAGACAGCACGAACAAGAACCCAAGGATTTGCAGGCGCGGCGAGAAGAAGCTCTCACGAACATACAGGAATCTCAGAAAAAGCAAAAGGAGCGTTTCGATCTTCACCACCGCAAACCATCGAAGTACCAAGTGGATGACCTGGTTATCGTCGAAAACGAACCGGGTGCAACCGGTAAATCTCGAAAGCTAGAGCCACGCCTCCGAGGTCCATACGTGGTTACTAAAGTCCTACCACATGACCGATATGTCGTTGAAGACATTCCCAAGATGCAGCGGAATCAACGCAAGTTCGCCACCGTCATGGCTACGGACAAAATGAAGCTGTGGTGCGAGTTGCCTGATGAGGGACTGTTTGATGACGATGATGATGCAGATGACCATGAAGATGAAGCCGAAGATGAAGACGCTGAGGAAGGCGTGTCGGATCCTGAGGACAGAATCACTGTCAGGAAGGACGAGCAACATCACATATACACTTCCTGCTGTGACACACTATAACAATCACAGATTGTTCCTACCAGTCCCATCCCACCCCTATTTACTTTGTCCCATCCTTATGTAACAACCATCCAGCCATCCCATGTTTGGTATTCAAGTTAGTTCGTGGACGTGGAGGCAGACACATCGTTTATTAAATAAAGTATCTTAAACTGAGTTCATTGTACATATTTATTTAGATCGGAACATTAACTTTCATGGCTGACTGTACAAAATTGAAAAAAAGTTTTTGAAAATTTTGAAATGCAATATTAATTGAATTATAAATGACTTCCTGTGTGCAAAATTTTATTGAAATCCGGATAATATTTCACGATAAAGCGGGTGATGCTTCTGTTTTCGTCCCGCAGAGCAGCCATGTTGATTCGAACCTTAGCGGCGAACGCAGTATTGTCCGATTCTATGTTGGCACCTCTATACGTTTGTATCGTCACAAGTTTCGAGTAGTGGCGACGACCTATCAGCACGTGGTCAATTTGGTTACGAGTGACTCCATCAGGTGATACCCAGGTGGCTTTGAAGATATCTCTTGGCTGACTTGGAACTCGAACCATCTGGGTGTTATCTTCAATGCATTGTATTTTGCATATTTTTGGTCAAGGACTCCGAATAACGTGTTTGATTAGACTTATTCTTATTTCTGGAGCCGGCACAGAAGATAGTCCAGGATTGCTTCGCTTTCCATCGGAAGGAAACTTGCTTTAAGCAGGTGCGTAACTATAGTTCTAGTTATTTTACCTTTGTTTATTTCAAAGCAACCATGTTATCTTCTTTGATGAGGACAAGTGTTTCCACTTATGCCTTTGTTGCATTCCCTGAAAATATTGTTTTTCCCATCTGCGCCAGAATGCTTAAAAAATGGATGCAATTAGATTCCATCTGGCAACATTGATAAGCCTTAGACCTTATACTGATTCTCGATCCACTATTGCAGTAAAAGGTGTTCCAATCAAAAAATGTACAGGTGTTAATGCCTCAAGATATATGGGCTCATTAGACATCGAAGTTAATGCTCTAGAGTTAATGATCGCTTCTCTACACAACGGATCGCTTCAGCTACAAAGTTTCCTACTCTTTGTGCGGACATGAACTGATATGAACCTGTGATGTTGTTGACAATTGGTTTAAGGCACTTACGCAGTAGAGCAGAAAAAAGATCGTGTCGGACGTTGTTAAGAAGACTAGGGTAACAAAAAGAAAGGGGAACAGACAGTAAGACACCCAAGTGAAGCCATGTTAATGTTTACCTCCTATAACCCACAAATTGCAAAAATGATACCCCACCAAGTTCTTTTTTGTTTAGATAGTCCAACTTTCATTTCACAAACTTTCGAAATGCATTCCACTCCTGAAGACAGGTTACAGCTTCCTCCATAGGCATGCTCCAGTTAAAAAATACCCGCGAAATTGCCACACAATGTTGTGTAACATGATCGGGCCATGCCAAATCAATAAAGCATCGAAAACAGCAAACAAACAAAAAAAATGATTGATTAAAGTGTGGAAGGGGAATTTTTTGCAATCAAATTGAATGACACTGCATCCTTGGGCTATTGCGTCATCCAGATTTCCGAGAAAACAAAACAATGACGACACACAAAATGTGTGTCATTGGATTGTCCGTCTAATTATTCTTTTAGTTTCAATTTGTTTTTAATAAATATTTTAAGCAGAAAATGAGTAAATTAAAAAAAAACATTTTTGCAGATGTCAACGGTAATTTGTTCATTCATATTTAACCCGACACAACATGGCGGATGATATGCACTTGTCTTGTAAGATTTTTCTTTAAATTCAATTTTAAGTATGAAATAATATACTTACATTGGTTTTGAAAGCATTTTTAGATTATTGAACTTGTGTGGCACACGCGGTGCGTTTGCTTGCGTTTGGCAAAACAATTAGAAAGACATTTTTATCGTAAAATAAATTCAATAATTACACTGTAAACTTTATTCTTGGTCGATGTCATTGGGAAAGATGGCTGGCTGGGTGAAAACGTCTGAAGATAGCTTCGGTTTGGATTTTTTTCTTTTCAAATTGACATTGACGTTTAGTGGAGATGTGAACCATTTTGGGAATTTTCTGAAAAGGAAAAAGATATTTTTATTAAGGCCTTGTTATCACTTTCAAAAAAAAAATCGTAGTACCGATTTATGATTTTTTGTGCGTGACATGTACATATATGAAAGCTCTTACGTAATTAGTCATATATGTTTAAAATATTTATAAATTGTTTTAATTATTAGAAAATTTCTATATAAATTGTTGAGAAGTATGTTTTGTGACCAAAATGAAAATTTTAAATGTCAAAATTTTGCAGCATGAAAGAGGGATTCTTTTTTAGCCGAACAATAGGAATTTGGAATAACTTACCTGGCGAGATTTTCCCTTGCCATTTTGATCTGTAAGCATTCAAAACCAATGTTAATCGACACTTTCTATCTTTCCCCTCCCTATCTTCCTAATGCCCGTGCAGTATATTGTATATACATCCTCTATAGTACTCTCAAGGTGTCATTTTTCATCTGCCCATCTTCCTTATTGATTCGTAACTAACTCTTAATAGTGGAGACGAGAACATTTACCGATATTTTACCAGTATTTTATACACTTTTGTTGTTTGTCCTTATTCTATATCCACACCAATTGGCGATTTCAGCGCGCCTCATTGCGACTTGACATTGTATATGCATTTTCTATAGTACTCTCATGGTGGTCATTTTTCGTCTGGCCATCTTCCTGGTTGATTCAGAACTAACTCTTAATAGTGGAGAACCTTTACCGATATTTTACCATTATTTAATAAACTTTTGTTGTCTGCGCTTATTCTATATTCACACCAATTCGCAATTTTAGCACGCCTCATTGCGACTTGATTCAGAACTAAAAAATGATGCTCCATGATAGTACTATATGCTTTGTATATACACTGCATATAGTACTATCATGGAGCATCATCTGGAAGAACACCGGCTTCTCCAAAAGAAAAAGAGAGGTAAAAAGAACGTGCCAAAAAAAACCCGCACAGAAGCCTGTAGAGATAAGAATGGAAACCTCGTAGTAGAGTCACAGTTGGTGCTGAGTACATGTAGGGACCATTTCCGCAGACTTTTAAACGGCGATGAAGACCAAAATGCCGCTGTCAGGCAGAATGAACAATTTAATATGGACGATGACAGACAAAACATCCCTCCACCTGACCAAAATGAAGTGAGCATAGCAATATCTAAACTAAAAAACAACAAAGCTGCTGAACCCGATGGACTGCCCGCCAAACTTTTTAAAGCGGCCGGACATGACCTGGTGGAGTGCATACACCAACTCATCTATAAAGTTTGGTCAGAAGAAAGTATGCCTGATGAATGGAACCTCAGCATCGTTTGCTCGATCCACAAGAAAGGAGACCCTCTAAACTGCGCCAACTATAGAGGAATAAGTCTCCTGAATATCGCCTACAGAATTCTCTCTGCCGTACTGTATGAACGCCTGAAACCTTTCGTCAGCAACCTGATTGGCCCCTATCAGTGTGGTTTCAGACCAGGAAAGTCCACAATCGATCAAATGTTCACGCTAAAGCAGATCCTGGAAACTACCCAAGAATTCTAAATCGATACCCACTACCTTTTTATCGATTTTAAGGCCGCGTACGTTAGCATTTATAGAGACGAGCTATACAGAGCCATGCCAGGTTTTGGCATCCCCACAAAACTCGTCCGACTGTGCAGGATGACGATGGAGAACTATCGCTGCTCTGTTAAGGTTGGTACTGAACTCACAGAAGCTTTTGATGTCAAAAAAGGATTCCGACTAGGTGATGCGCTATCGTGTGATTTCTTCAACTTAATATTTGAAAAATATATAAGAAACGCGCAAGTCAATTGTAGTGGGACAATTTTTTTCAAGTCCGTGCAATTGTTAGCATACGCTGACGACATAGACATCATTGGCAGAACTCGGCGAGTTGTTGCTGGAACGTCTGCTAGCATTGAAGTTGAAGCGTGTTAGATGGGACTAGCAGTCAATGAGGCCAAAACGAAGTACCTGCTGTCCACAAAAAGGGATACACAACACCGGCGGTTTGGGCAAAACATCACAATAGACGGGTACAACTTTGAGGTAGTTAGAGACTTTGTTTACCTCAGATCCGCTATAATATCTCTGACAACATCATCTCATCAGAAATAAAGCGAAAAATTACTCTTTCCAATGGCTGTTTCTATGGGCTAGGAAGGAAATTGAGTAGAAGTAAGTAAGTAAGCAAAACATCTGTTAAATGTCGATACATTTTTCCAATTTATTTTTTAGAATCACATTTAATTTTTGTTGGCTAATTTAAGCTATTTAATGTACATTTTTCAATATTTAATCCAAACAAATGCACTCGGTAAGAAAATATATTATACCTACATTGAAAACATCTGACTTTGAAACTTCCACTCCGACTTTCTTTCCTTGCTCTACCTCAAAAGCAAGTGTAGAAAATCTTGCTCTAAGTTGCTCTAGAAAAAACTCAATGAACAGCAAATCCAAAAAAATTGAGAGCAACTTGGAGGTGAAATTTTTTTCAATGAACAGCAAAATCTTTTTTTTTTCTACCTGGACCACTGTTCTGTAACTATCGCATCGATAAAATTGATCGAGAAACGTTGAAAATTGGAACAAAATTAATTTTATCGCATCATTCTGGTTCTGCAACATTGACAGGCGATAATTTTATCGATGGGAATGTATCGGAATGAAATACTGGAAGAATGCGATAAAACGGTGTTCTGTATCTCTCAAATGCGATAAGTTTTTCCTTGGAAACGTCAAATTTTATCATTTGTTTGTGAGCAGGCGATAAGATTGAAAAAATGGAATTAAATAAAAAGGTAACGAAAATAAGAAAAGAAAATAAGGTGGTTGGGTGCTGTATGAATAGGGTAGGCACTGAAAGGCATCAAACTGGTGATGCACAGTCGCTGCAACTATATCGTACACATCAATTGTGCTTATTTTACCTCCCCGCGGTAACCACCGGGTACTGGTCTGTCCATCCGGACATTCCTGCTAAACTTATAAGCGCGAGTGTTGAACACAGAAAAAATAGCAACACTATAATGCTCTGCTTTAATGACTGTTCTGATCGATTCGCAGAAGTCTTGCATGAGCCCCTCAGAAAGAGGACGTACGACGGATGAGCCCAACCAACTGGACCAACGGTGGCGTCAACAGTCAACGAAGCAGACGCCCTAATGAGCTACTTCGACGTATTTGGAGATAAGGTCATTAGGACAATTCAATGCAAGTCAGGGCATTGAAATAGAGATGGTGGCGGATGAACCCTTAATGGGCCAACGGCAGCGCTCACATCCCCGAAGTGGATTACTGACTCCGGATTCTCCGGTTCCTTTTGTCCAAGGAATCCAACAAAGGACCTGGCCCTCCAGGTTGGGGGTTGTGCGTGGGGTTAACAACCCTGCCACGGAAAAAAGAAAAAGTTACGAAGCGACCAATAGCCTCGGAAAAGGACGGATTTACTGTTGACGACCCGGAAAAACGAATCAAGGACAACGACCTTCGGATCTGCACGTGGAATGTTAGAACTCTTAACAGACCACGTGCATCCAAACAACTAGCGGAGGCCCTAGACTGCTACAGAGCAGGAATTACTGCCATCCAGGAAGTGCGATGGAATGGGCCGGGCAAAAGGAGGATGAAAAACTGTGACGTGTACTACGGTGATTGCGCAAGAAGACCACAGCGTTTATTTGGGTGCGGATTCGTCATAAGCGGTAGACTTAGGCAAGAAGTCTTGGGCTTTCGACACGTAAGTGAGCGACTTGTGACAATCCGTATCAAGGCTAAATTCGCCAACATTAGCCTAATATGCGCTCATGCCCCCACAGAGGACAAAGATGACGCCACCAAGGATGACTTCTATGAGCTCCTCGACAAAACCTATGAGCAATGCCCTAAATACGACGTTAAGATCGTACTAGGCGATTTTAATGCCAAAATTTTTAAAGAGGAAATCTTTGGTAGGACTGTCGGAAAACATAGCCTACACGACACAACGTCTGAAAACGGACTTAGGCTAATTGACTTCGCAGCGGCACATAACGTCACCATTGCAAGCACACGGTTTCCTCATCTCGATATACACAAAGGGACTTGGCGACACCCAGATCAAAGAACCGTCAATCAGATTGATCACGTTGCGATCGATGCAAGACACGCCTCCAGTATCTTGGATGTTCGCACCTTCCGAGCAGCTAACATCGACTCGGATCACTACCTTGTTGCAGCAAAGGTAAGAATGCGAATAACCCGAACTCCACAACAACGGAGTAATACTGTGAGGAAGTATGACGTCGGAAAGCTGCAATCGCAAGAAACCGCCAGAACCTATGCCGATCGAATATCCCGTAACCTCTCAAGAAATCCAGTACCGCCAGCATCAAGTGCCGAAGATCAGTGGCAAAACTGCCAACAAGCCATCAGAGATGCCGCAACTGATGTGCTAGGTTTCACCAGACCACCACCACGAAACCTCTGATTTGATGACGAATGCAGGCAGGCAGCCAAACAAGAGGCATATAAAGCGGCGCTGCAAAGAAAGACGAGAGCTGCTCGCGAGCTCTATGAGCAGAAAAGACGGGAAGAACACCGGCTTCTCCAAAAGAAAAAGAGAGAGCATGAGAAGCGCGCGATCGAAGATATTGAGAGATGCTACTCCAGGAACAACGTGCGGAAGTTTTACCAACAGGTAAAAAGAACATGCCAAGGAAAAAAATCCCGCACAGAAGCCTGTAGAGATAGGAATGGAAACCTCGTAGTAGAGTCACAGTCGGTGCTGAGTACATGGAAGGACCATTTCTGCAGACTGTTAAACGGCGATGAAGGCCAAAGTCCCGCTGTCAGGCAGAATGAACCATTCAACATGGATGATGACAGACAAAACTTCCGTCCACCTGACCAACATGAAGTAAGGATAGCAATATCTAAACTCAAAAACAACAAAGCTGCTGGACCCGACGGATTACCCGCCGAACTTTTTAAAGCGGCCGGAGATGACCTGGTTGAGTGCATACACCAACATCCCTAAAGTTTGGTCAGAAGAAAGTATGCCTGATGAATGGAACCTCAGCATCGTTTGCCCGATCCACAAGAAAGGAGACCCTCTAAACTGTGCCAACTATAGAGGAATTAGTCTCCTGAATATCGCCTACAAGATCCTCTCTGCCGTACTATGTGAACGCCTGAAACCTTTCGTCAGCAACCTGATTGGCCCCTATCAGTGTGGTTTCAGACCAGGAAAGTCCACAATCGATCAAATGTTCACGCTACGGCAGATCCTGGAAACCACCCAAGAATTCCAAATCGATACCCACCACCTCTTTATCGATTTTAAGGCCGCGTACGATAGCATTTATAGAGACGAGCTATACAGAGCCATGTCAGGTTTTGGCATTCCCACAAAACTCGTCCGACTGTGCAGGATGACGATGGAGAACTCTCGCTGCTCCGTCAAGGTTGGTTCCGACCTCACAGAAGCTTTTGACGTCAAAAAAGGATTCCGACAAGGTGATGCGCTATCGTGCGATTTCTTCAACTTAATACTTGAAAAAATTATAAGAAACTCGCAAGTCAATTGTAGTGGGACAATTTTTTTCAAGTCTGTGCAATTGCTAGCATACGCTGACGACATAGACATCATTGGCAGAACTCGGCGAGCTGTCACTGGAACGTTTGCTAGCATTGAAGCTGAAGCGGCTAAGATGGGACTAGCAGTCAATGAGGCCAAAACGAAGTACCTGCTGTCCACAAAAAGGGACACACAACACCGGCGGATTGGACAAAACATCACAATAGACAGGTACAACTTTGAGGTAGTTAGGGACTTTGTGTACCTCGGATCCGCTATAACATCTGACAACAACATCTCGTCAGAAATAAAGCGAAGAATTACTCTTGCCAATCGCTGTTTCTATGGGCTAGGAAGGCAATTGAGTAGCAAAGCCCTCTCTCGAAAGACAAAGGAGACTCTTTATAAGACCCTAATCATCCCAGTCCTGCTCTATGGCGCCGAGGCATGGACTCTATCTAAAGCGGATGAAGATATCCTTAGTCGTTTCGAGCGTAAGATTCTTCGGAAGATTTTTGGCCCTATCTGCGTTAACGGGCTTTGGAGGAGAAGGTTCAACCAAGAACTATACGAGCTGTACAGCGACATTGACCTGGTCAAAAAAATACGCATATCACGTTTAAGATGGCTAGGTCATGTAGAGCGAATGGACAACAATGCTCCGGCTCGCAGGATCTTCGATTCCATCCCAGAGGGTAGACGCAGTCAAGGAAGACCTCGCCTTAGGTGGCGCGCTCAAGTGGAGGACGACCTGAACCAACTTGGAGTGCAAAACTGGAGGCAGCTAGCCAAAGACCGAGTTGGCTAGAGAGGCATGTTGGTTGAGGCCCAGGTTCGTCCCGAACTGTAGCGCCACCTAAGTAAGTAAGTAAGTAACGAAAATAAGAGCAGACAAATATCTTTTTGTATGTAATTTATATTAATTGTAATTTTTAAGTCTTCAAAGTCCCAAAAATCAAATCAAAGGGATTCGTAAAAACAATATGTATCTCTTCCTGATTGGCTTTGAAGGTGTGTCTACACCAAGGAAACATTTCTTAAATATTCAGAAATTTTATTTGAATGTTTCTGAAATGTTTATTAAGGTCTCGACGCTTCGCGAAACATTTCTGAAATCATAATTGTTGTTTTTAGGTCTGCAATTTGTGTGATTATACTTATGAAATAAATAGTTAATAAAAAAATGAACAATGTATTTTATTGTACTTATATTTTATTTTACTCAAGAATCACACACTACTCACTTCCAGCATAAGAGAAAAATAGACAACCACATAAATAAAAGAAAACAAAAGAAACAAAGAAAACAACGAAAACCAAGGGAAACAAAATAAATAGATGTAGATAGAAAATAGATGGTAGGAAAAGTAGTACCAATACGCCTGTTGATTTCATGCAATCGCGGAAAACACTCATAAACGGTAAAAACGTGAATTTATATCCTCGTAAATGAACCGTCAAAATTTGTATGGGAGTTTATTTATGAGAACCTTGTAAATTTATCTCATGACTTTGCCGTGTAATGTGAAAAAATAAACCTCGTAAAACTAAGGATGTCTTTTTTGTTGTCTTTATCTTTTGTGGCAGCGTACATCATTCTTGTGTACGTAGACTTTTGTAATACTTTTTATTGCGCCTATAGATGCTGATTATTTTTTTCTATTTCTTAAGAAGTTTGTTTTTACATTCATATTTTCTGTTATAATAAAATAATTGTTTTCTTTGACTTTTATATTCTTTTAATAAAAACCAATTACTAATTAATAAATGACTGTTTTCACATTTAAGCAATTTGTTTCTAAAGGGCGTTCAAGCGGGTGCTTGCAAAAGTATAGGACTTTTTACAGTGTATAAATTTGCGTTCCCGAAACGCGTCTGTAAAATAAAGAACAAAAAGGTAAAAAAGTTGTGATTTTGGGAAAATGTCTATATCATTCAATTTAGCCTAGTCGATAAGTTTTTTTTTATTTTTTTCGTGATAATAAAACACGACGCTATGATAGTATGGAATTGTTTGTTTCATATTTTATCGATGCGAAAAGTTATCGACAAAGTTACTGAACAGGACCCCTGGAGTGGTTTACCTCCATGTCCCGCTTCAAATGTGAAAGTGTGGGAACTGCATGTTAGCTATTATTACAATATTTTGCCCTCTTCCAGCAATAAGTGTGGTAGTTTTTAAGAACTTAATTGTGTATGTATATTTATGTTGTGATTAATAAATAATAATACTGATAAGCAGAAAGCCCAAAATGCTATTGCTGATAATATATTATTCTGTACATTTATCGTAAGATTAATAAATAATATATACAAAAAATATTAAATAATAGTAATAATAATAATAATAATAATAATAATAATAATAATAATAATAATAATAATAATAATAATAATAATAATAATAATAATAATAATAATAATAATAATAATAATAATAATAAAAAGGAGTAGTACTTCTTGTCGGTAACACTTTTCTCCCCGGATATTAAAACTTATTTTAATTTATCACAATTTATGTCTACAAATAATATCTCAAGTGGTATCTTTGTATATGAAACCTATAGTAGTATCATGAGGCAGCTTCTAGTTAAGCGAGGTAGAGCCGCAACGTCGCTGCAATAGCTTTTTCTGTCAACACGATATTCATTTGTATGGGTTTTGGAGAGTAGAAAGAAATATAGTGATGAAAGAGTAGGTTGTATGTTATATTTTCAGAAACGTATGGTTAGAATGATTGCAAGCATATGCAGGAATAATGAATAATAAGTACGAGTGAAAGGTTCAAAAAGTGACACTAGACCATATGGTATGGTTGAGTAAGGAAAACAAAAATTAGTGGATTTCTCTTTGATTTTTCGTAAACAAACCAAGATTGTGCGTCTTCAATTATTTTTTTGGATTTTGCATTTTTAAAGAAATTTTGTTATTTCTGTATTTTCTGTATTTCTTATACCAAAGTCAACTACCAATGTTGCCATATTCGGATTCGACTTTTTAAAGTTTTAATATATATTGTTCAATTTTGAACGCTAGTTAAATATAAAACTGGTGCCAGTTGGTACTATGTTGTTGGTACAATGGTATTTTGGTACTAGATTTTTAGTACTTAGTACTAGAATCTAGTACTATCGTATTATATTTGGTACTAGATTTAGTACTTAGTAGTGTATTTAGTACTATATTTTGTAGTAAGTAGTAGATTTAGTACTATATTTAGTAGTTAGTACTAGAATTTTTGACGTGATAAGTGAATATACTCTAAAGCAATAACATAGTTACAAACATATGCTTCAACTTAAATTAAATTTTTGCAGACTTAAAAAAATTGATATAATAATCAAACATGGTAACCATTCAAAATTGTACACAAAAAAACCAAACTAAATATCAAATTTCAACAAAAATCGTTAAATAGGTAAATTTCATCCTGTTGCCGTATCTATAAAAAAAACCCTACCAAGAACAGTGTATTTTCAAGGCAGAAATGAAAACTCCTCACATACCTGTCTAAATAACTATATTTCATTCTCTCATTATCGCTTATTCTTAAGAAAATGATAATGAAATAACATGAAAAAGTGTTCATGGTTTGTTTCCTTCTGACTGCTATTATTTTTTGTCGTTCTGTCTTTTTCTAACATTGCATATGTGTTGAATACATTTCCCAAACTAAAAGTCTACATTGCTGTCTCCACTCAGAGAAAAACTTTAGGGAGATGTAGACGAACTAGATGGCGCTAGTTTTCGAACACTGATGGTAGTACTATAGGTTCTATATACAAGGGTGG
The DNA here is from genome assembly GCA_963971375.1 of Platycheirus rosarum. Classification (NCBI taxonomy): domain Eukaryota; kingdom Metazoa; phylum Arthropoda; class Insecta; order Diptera; family Syrphidae; genus Platycheirus; species Platycheirus rosarum. The sequence continues at coordinate 31,103,992 of OZ020507.1, forward strand.
TATTGTATAGTGTGAACGCAGTCTTAATCATTATTTTTGCACCTATTTCCCTCAAGAGGACACTACCCAAAAATTGTACTAGAATTGTAAATAAAACACAAAAGTACCAAATACTAGAAAAAAAATTGATTAGAAACTTCATTTATTTTTCTAAACCAAAAAGTGAATTTTTGCCCCCAAAACAACTTTTCAGTCTCTTTTTTTTTTGCAACAAATCGGCTTAATTTCGTCGGAAAAAAACAATCAAAACACTTAAAATAATGCTTTGTAAATCCATCATCATATTTTTGATGAATTTTTAGCCAATAACACCAGTTAATCGTCCCAAATAAGTGTTGAAAAAAGTTCAATATCAATCAAAACATTCGACCTGAATGACATTTCATCCATCGATGGAAATGGTTCGCGTTCGTCTTCACTGTTCCCAAACGAGGTTCAATAAAAAAGCCAAAAATAAAAACACCTCCACGACATTATTAGATTTATGTTAATCAGTTCCAATGAACAACAAGTTCCATCAATCCACGCTCAGCTGTTTATCTGCGGCGTTGAGTTCGTCATCATCGCAGCCAGTACAACCAAACCAACCACTCCATCGTCGTCGTCGTTATCGCTGTTTTAAGTCCGCGGCGCTGCCCCAATCGTGGCCGTTCCTTCTCTTGATACTGTTGTCAGCTCGACGGACGACAACGACAACGTAATTCGTGAAGCTCTCGTTGAAATTTGTAATTTTTTTCTAGAACCACCAACGAGATGGTCAAGTCTGGAAAACAAGTGTCGCGTGCTTAGTCCTCAAAAACGGCAAACAACTGCAATTAATAAAAAAAAAGAAATAAAAAAAACGTGTTTTGAAAATAAATAATAAAAGTTAACAGTGTTTTTCTTGTTGTTTCCTCATCGAATATCTGATCCAAAATAGTTTTTCTGTTTCGAAATAGAAAAAGCACGTTCGGGGTACTATTTTTTTTATTTTTTCTATTGTGTCCCCTTAAAACAACAAACCGAAAATCGATTCTATTGTTGGTGAATTTTCGTGAACATCAATCCCTGCAAGTGCCATTGAATTGTGATTTCTGTTAACCTAAATTCAATAAGAAAATCCGATTTTATTCAAGGAATACCAAAGATAAAGGAGTTTGCGGTGAGTTTTTATCTTTCTAAACTTTTCATTCACCATGCGCGTTCATCTTGGGTTTTAGTAAAGATTCCATTGGTTAGTGATCTAATTAAATGAAAAATTTGCTTCCGCTTTCTTGTTTTTCCAGTTGGAGATTCTAATTTCATCAGCGGCAGAGAACTGTAGTTCCTTATCAATTAATTAATATGGCTCGGGCTCCTCTGTTGGGTGAGGTACGAATTCAACGGTACAGCGTTCACGTTCAGCCAGAGATTAGCGTGTTTTTGTTGGTTTTATTTTGACAGTATTTCCTCGGTTCATGATTGCCATGTGTGATGTTTTTTTTTCTTGAAGGACTTTATCAGTGGAAAAATATTAATCTACTGAAAGTGGTCATAAAGATTATTTTTGGTTAATCAGGTTGACTAACTGGAAGAACTACGCAACTTAACGGTGATAGGATCTGTTTGAAGTGTAGTTTAGTGAAATGATTTTTTGTATGGCGTATCTATGAGAAGCGGATTTTTTTTAAAACTTTTTTAAATAAATTGATGTATATCTTTCATTTAGAGCTCATTACCTCAAAAGAAACTCACAATTCAGTTTAGGGTTCACATTTTTGAAAAAAAATGATTTTGTTTGACGATTAAAAGAAGGCCGGTGTTTCAAAAAGCTTTGAAAAAACACCCCTTCGATATAAAATCTTATCTTGTAATTACAGTGGTGGATAAAATAATAGGTACATATACACAAAAATCAGCTATTATTTAAAAACATTTAATTACCTGTTACGTAAAAAACAAAGTAAATAATGGTTTAGTCCAAAGTCCAAAAAATTTTGTCAAATTTTTAAGTTTACTGGGCCAAAATCTTAGAACCGAAAGTAGCCCTAATTGAACATGTTGCTCAGAAATGATTAATCGACCATTTTCTGTCAAGAAAAAAAAATCTTTAAAGTTTTCAATTGAAAACCAAAAATAGACACGACTGGGTCGCACGTACTTGCTGCTCTTATATGCTTATAGTACAGTAAAATAAGAAATGCAAATGGCAAAAAATAGAGGCAGGCTGAAATATTGCAGGTCGTTTCCGGTATAAGTAGTGAACTTAAATCCCAAATGGCGACCACCTATGCCTTGCAGAAGAGTAGATTTAGGGATGGATTCGCACTGTCACGCCCACTTTTTCTCCATTTGCCTTTGTTGGAAACGCCTTTAACGATTTGAATGAATTTTTCTTTATTCGTTTTTATAAGCAAGGAAAATATAAAAAAAATTTATTTTGTAAAATCCGCCCACTGACACGCCCACTTTTATTCAATCTCTGTTTCTCAGAAACGACTCCAACGATTTGAAAGAGATTCTCAAGGTTTTTTCTTTTAAACAAAAAAAATGTTTTAAAAATGCTTCTTCTAAAATCCGCCTACCGCCCACTTTTGCTATATATTTGTTTCTCAGGAATGGCTCTTACTATTTAGGCGAAATTTTCGCAGTTTGTTTTTATTAGCGAGAAATAAATTTAAGTAAAATTTGCTTAGTGCCACGACCACTTTTATATATATATTATATAGTAGGAGCTCAACTTGCAGTCCATTTTGTTCACACATGCATTCAGCGGATGCGGCACTACTTCTGCATTTTTTAATATGGGGAAAGAAAAAAAATATTTCAGTTTTGAAGAATAATCCTGATCTTCAATTGTCTATGCAGTTGTTCTATGATAAGAACATTGCAACGGATATTTTATGTTCTGCCGGAGAAAAGATCATTATTGCATTGTATGGAGGAAATTCAACAAACAAGTCATTAAAAATCCTTCAGATACAAGAAATTTATGAAAACAGTAGGGAAACAAATAAATCCTGCAACACTTCCCCCAACCGCAGGGGCGACAAAACAGCACATACTCAGGACTTGCGTGGCTTGGACACTGAAATGACCAAACAGAATGGGGATGGAACAAAAGTTTGCAAGGATGGACACCTTGCAGAACCACCTAAAACCCTGCTCCAGACTCACTTCTGAAGCTTATAGCATGGAAATGTACAAAAAATTGCGGACCCGCTTGTGGTTGCCGAAAACCTGGCCTCAAATGTACACCAATTTGCAAAAATTGCAGTGGGGAAATCTGCGACAACAGTCGTCAGATTCTTATTCCAAACGAAGACGACGAATATTATGGCGATGAAATTTATGACGAAAAAAGTGACGCTGTGCCTGTTATTGACAAGGAACTACCAGGCCCTTCTCAAAAACGAAAAAAAAACAATACAAATATTATTAAGATGTGGTTTAGAGCTATAGGGGAGGCCACTTAAAAAAAACGTGCCGGGAACTCTACCTCCAAGGTGGTTTGGAAACGAGGGATTTGCTTAATCAACACGCTCGGGTTTTCCGCTTTCTTTGTACACTGATGTATTATATAAAAAAGTCTAAAATCTTTTCTCACTCGTAAAAACAAACTCTGAACATTTTCCTCAAATCAAAAGAGCCGTCTTTTAGAAAAAGATGTAAAAAAATTCGGCGTGGCAGTGGCGCATATATCTAAAAGCATTTTTGTAATATTTTTCTCGCTTAAACGAACCGACTCTTAACATGTCATCCAAATCGTTAGAGCCATTGCTGAGTAGTAACTACGATTAAATAAAAGTGGGCGTGACAGTAGGCGGATTTTAGAAGAAGCATTTTTAAAACATTTTTTTTGTTTCAAAGAAAAAAACCCCGAAAATTTTATTCAAATCGTCGTAGTTGAGATTGAAGAAAAGTGGGCGGATTTTACAAAATTCATTATTTTTATATTTTCACTACTTATACCGGAAAGGATCTGCAAAATTATAAACTTAAAAACCTTAAAAATATGAACTTATAAAAAGCGTCAAAACGTTAACACTGTTTTTATTATTAGTTTTTGTTAAAAAAAATCTTTTTGAATTTTTGGTACGCAGTTTTCAAGAATTAATTAATATATGTACATCTCATCATAAAATTAGAAAAAAAATGATGTTTAAAAAATATTGAAAGTTAAAAAAAAAAATCAAAAATTTATCTTACTTTGTATGTTAGGATGTTTGGATGTTTGTTCCTCAATCACCCCTCAACGGCTTAATGGATTTGGATGAAATTTGGTTGGTAGATGGATTATGTGCTGGATTGAAACATAGACTTTCAATCCAGGAAAAATTAACGGTTCCTGTGGGAGAGGCTTAAATGACAAATACTGGATTGCTGGAATTTTTTTGGTATTCTCCTGCACGAATTTGTGAAGTTTGGTAGACGAAGGAGTTACAGAATTCACTATAGTATAGAGATATAGAGATAAGGAGATAAAGAGATATAGAAATATAGAGATAGAGAGATATGAAGATATCAATCGAGATATAGAGTTATAGATATCTATATACCTTGAGATATAGAGATACAGAGATATAGTAGATATAGAAATATAAAGATATAGAGAGAAGGAGATAGAGATATAGAGACAGAGATATAGTGATATATAGATATAGAAATAAAGAGATATGTACAGAGATTAAGAGATATAGGGAAATAGAAATATATAGACATAGAAATATAGACACATAGAGATATAGAGATATAGATCTTGACTTGCTAATATATGTACCATGCATTTTTGTGCTTGCAATTATAGGTACTACAAAGCATGTATTCGTGCAGGTTGCAAAAATTGAAAAAACCATCACAAATGACATTACGGTGATAGAAAAACATATTTGAGTTGTGGAAAAAATATGTCTGTTTCTTTGTCTGTCTGTCTGAATGGATGTACTTTGAAATACAGCCTGAACGGTTGGGCTAGTTGTCTTCAAATTAGAACATAAGGCTATTTTGATATTATACAGAAGACCGTTAAGTAAAAGCTTTTTTTGAAAATGGGGCTATCTTTTTCTTATAGTTTTGTTGGTTTGAAGGTTACTGATGTGCTTAAACTTGCTTTCAACATTTTTTTTTCAATTTAAAAAAAAAAATGTTGTTTAAGGCCGCCCTTCACTTGTCGGCGCAGTATCTGTAATCGGTATTTACCGCTTTACCGAATGAAAACAGATATTAGGGGTATTCATCGCGTAAAACCCTGATAATGTGTAAAAACCTGAATTTATCTTCTCGTAAATGAACTGTCAAAATTTGTATGGGAATTTATTTATGCGAACTTTATAAATTTATTTCAGAATTTTGCCGGATAAAGTGAAAAAATTAACCTCTTAAAACTGAGGAATGTCTTTTTTTATTGTTGTCTTTGTCTTTTTTGATAGCAATTTTTTTTAGAATTGCAGACACTTCTATACAGCGGTAAAGATATATACTTATCCATTCGGACCATCTGTGCTGTGCATACGACCTAAGCAGAAGCAGAGCAACAACCCCAATACTTAAGAACCATAGACGTATTATATATGAACTGCTAGTCTAATGTCACCTTCATACAAAAATTGTCAAACAAATGTCGCCAAATTGAGAATGCGATGCTAGCTTTCCTAATCCCACTTCAGGAAAAAAAATAACATCTGTTTTTAAAAATTCAAAAAGTGAATTCCATCCATAAAAGTGTGTGACATCTTTGGTATTTTGCCTCTTGTTTTTTTAGATCGTGGGCAACTTCCTTTTTAATTGGTTTGTGTCTAAAGACAAGCTAAAAGCACTAGAAGGGAAAAAGGGATTTTTTAAAATCTCGTAGAAAAAAGGGTTACTTAATGTTCAAATCTCTTAAAATATTGCTGATTTCTTTAAGATTTCAAAAGAAACTAATGAATTATGATCAAATAAAACACCAATAAGGCAGTAGATAAGGTGTTTTTACATTGTTTCCTATCATTCTTATTCTTCAAACTACATACGTCTAAATTCGAGTTGCGTTCTAAAAGGCAATGTGCCTTTTAAGACCAACCTTCCTTTTTATTTCTTTCTTCTAACTATTTGTTCATTAATAATGATAGAAGACAAAGTTAATAAAAATCCTGACAAAATGGCCAGAGATTGAAACCTATTCCTTGTGACGACTATAAAGGTGTGTCCACACCAAAAAACACATTTGTTTAAAAAACATTTCGGAAATGTTTCCCCTTTGCTTAAAAATCACTTCAGAAAGATTTCAGAAATTTCTGAAACATTTCTTAAATGTTTATTTGTTTCCCATTTTATGTATCCAGTTCTTTACTTCATGATGTAAAAAAGGAGCAATCATGGCGTCGCGTTTTGTCATCATGAACAAAACACAAACAAATAAAAACAACAAAACCTGTCAACTAGACTTAAATGCATGAAAATAAAGAAAGATTTCCGTTCGGAAGGGGAAACAGATAGACATTTCAGAAATGTTTCGCGAAGCGTCCTGACTTAAATAAACAGTTCAGAAACATTTAAAAAACATTTCATGTTTTTAAAAAAATGTTTCTTTGGTGTGGACACACCAAGGCTTTTTGTTTTGCAGTATGAAAGTCCAAAATCGCAACAAACCTTAGGTTTTAGGTTTTTATTTTCGCGGACGATATTCATATTAGATAAAGTTTTTTATTTTCGGAACTTACCGCGTTATAAGAAATATTTTCTTATTTATTTCTACCCGACGTTTCGAAGAAGTTTCATACTTCGTGGTCACGGGATGAGACTGATGTTTGATTAAATTAAATTAAATTTATTGGCGCGACAGCTCCTTAAGGAGCCAAGACCTAGTGACTTATACTCTCAACCATTCCTGTGTGTGTGTTGTTACTCTGCAAGAATGGAAGGGACCTACAGTTTACCGCCGAGTCCGAACGGCTACATGAGATGCACTTTTTCGAGACAAATTTTACTCTTGGAGGTTTTGTCAGTTCCTCGCAAGAGGCAGTACCCCAGAAAAAAAAGGTGGCTATGAGCTGGATTTGAACCCAGGTTCTTTCGCTTAGCAGTCCGACACACTAACCACTAAGCCACGGGGCACTACGACTGATGTTTGATTGCTGTTGTTTAAGTTATTGGTTTTTAGCTCTCGCTCTCAAGTAGTACCGGTGCGTAGATGTTGATGACCTTCACATTAAACATGATGAAATTATGGTTAGTTTTGATGTTACCTCCTTATTCACCAATGTTCCAATTGAAGAAACCCTCAATGTTATAAAATCGAAATTGTCTAATTCTCAAAACAACTCTAAGTTATTAGAGTTAATTGATATATGCCTTACATCAGGATATTTCTTATACAATGGGAAATATTATTTACAAATTGATGGTGTTGCAATGGGTTCACCTGTTGCACCAATAATTGCAGACATATGGATGCAACATTTTGAGGAATTGGCATTAGGAACATCCTTAACGAAACCAACAATTTGGGTAAGGTACGTGGATGACACCTTCTGCGTACTCAAAGAGAATCAGGTAGAAAGTTTTCTGATTCATCTTAATTCCATCCACGGAAAAGTTAAATTTACAATGGAAAGAGAACAAGAAAACTCTTTGGCTTTTCTAGACGTTAAAGTCATAAGAAAGCAAGATGGATCGATCGGCCACACGGTGTTCCGGAAAGACACTCATACGGACAGATATTTACATGCTACATCACATCATCACCCAGCCAACTTGACATCGGTTGTATCGGCTCTTGTGAACCGTGCTCACAAAATTTGTGACCCCGAACACCTCAAGCAAGAGTTGAAGGATATAGACATTGCACTTAAAAAGAATGGCTACAACTCCAAACAGAGAACCTGGAAACCCAAACCCAGCTCACAGAAACATTCTCTACCTCCAGCATTTGATAAAAGGGCCTTTTTACCCTATATCAAAGGCATAACGGATGGAATTGGGCGAATCTTACAAAAATATGATGTTAAAACGATCTTTAAACCGCCAACTAAGGTTCGTCAATTTTTAAGATCGCCTAAGGACAAAATTCCACTCCAAAATCCTGGTGTATACTCTGTTCCCTGTAGCTGTGGATCTTTTTATATTGGTGAAACGAAAAGAGGTATTAAAACGCGTTTAAACGAACATATCAAAGCTATCCAAAATAACGCTGTCACAAAATCGGCAATATGTGAACATCTGGCCTACAACGAAGATCACTTTATACGTTTTGATCAAGCTAGATCAATCGCAAATGAAAGATTTTATGTACCAAGAATCGTCAGAGAAGCAATTGAAATTAAGAAACATACAAATTTCAATAGAGATTCTAGCTTTAAATTATCGCCAACGTGGGATCCTCTCATAAGCAAAACCATAGTAAAGCAAATCAAAAAACCTATAGCCGATGTCGTGAGCTTTGCATGTGTCCAAAAATACATCGACTCAACGCAACAACAACCTAGAACGAGTACACCACCACCACCCACAAGCAATCCAAGTGCATCAACATCTACGCACCGGTACTACTTGAGAGCGAGAGCTAAAAACCAATAACTTAAACAACAGCAATCAAACATCAGTCTCATCCCGTGACCACGAAGTATGAAACTTCTTCGAAACGTCGGGTAGAAATAAATAAGAAAATATTTCTTATAACGCGGTAAGTTCCGAAAATAAAAAACTTTATCTAAAACCTTAGGTTCTAAAGATTTTACGAACTTGTAATTTACCAAGCTATAAAAAACTAATTTCAATAAATCCATGAGTGTTTTTTTGTATTTATTACTTGGTGGATTAATTGTGTGATATTCTAAATAACACGGGGAGAAAAAAGAAAATTTGAACATCCCAACGCTGCCAAAGTCTGGGATTACTGGATGAAATGTCAAAATTGAGGTTTGAGGAGGGCTAGTGTCGCCCAAAATAACTGAGACTAAAATGGAACCAACTTGGGGTAGGCAACTAGCAGTCCATGTAACGTCCATGCTTAGAACGTACTTTAGGAAAACGTAGCGGTTATTGCGACCGCAAAATAGAGCTACACCCCAGGGTTACGTATGAATGGTTCAGAAGAAATTATTTTCATCACCTTGGGAAAATAAAAGCAATAAGGTGAATGAAATTTACGGTGCGATCACAATAGAGCAGCAAAAATCAGTGAGGGCAAGAAGTATTGGAAGAAAAGTTGCGGTTGTTGGAACCGAAAATAAGGCCAGAAATAAAATATCCAGAGTGCAGGTGTCCAAACTCCTCCCGCTTACATATTGGTCAGGATAGCGGTAATTCGGTAATGTTGATCAACAACCAGCAACATGAAGAGGGTGAATTAAGGTTTAAGGAGGAAAATTGGCTTTATATTCATTCAGTTTATTAACTTCGACGAGAGTAATCTATATTCAATTCTACACTATCCACAAATAGAATTTTTTTTTTGGCATAAACGCTGAATTTTGCCTTGATTTCCTATTGAGTTAATTTGTTGATAGGTACGTTTATTAGAATGGTAGGTAGAAAAGTTCTTGGAAGGGGCTTCACCAAGAACCCAAAATGAACCAAAAAAAACTCAAATTGTTGGCTGTAAAGTAAGATTAGCATAAGATATGTCAGAGAACCAAGACAAATCAGGAACTCTAAGCCCGATTAAGACGTTTTCTAAAACAAAAAAAGTGTTTGAGAGAATTTTAACTTAAATAGGAACTAGGGTAGAAAGCGTGAATACACTGAATGAAAATTTCACCACGCGTTTGCCAGTTATGTTAATTGCAGTTCTGCAAAAAAAATGTCGCCAAATAAGGTGAAAATCTCCAGGGATGGTTGGTCTTTGATTTTCATTCTATCTTTCAGATTTCGATATTAATCCTATTTTTACTTGCCATTATAGGTACTATAAAGAAAGTTATGCATTCGTGCAAAAGAAATTGAGCTAACAATAAAACATGACATTACGATGATAGAGAAACATATTTGAGTTACTGGCAAAATTTCGTCCGTCTGTCTGTCTGTCTGTACGGATGCATTTTGGACTCTAGCCCAAACGGCTGGGCCAATCGTCGTCAAACTTAGAACTTAATGTTATTTTGACATTCTACAGAGGAGTTTTTTCAATTTTTTAGCTCAACAATTAACGGTACCTGTCATATAACCGTTATGTAAAAGCTTATTTTTCTCGAAAAAAGCTTACAAAATTATACATTATATTTTGGTGAAAAAAAAGTAATATGGTGGGCTAAAAACGGTACCTCCTGTAGCACCGGTTTTTTTTCTTCGACTTTCTCGAAAACTAGTGATCCGATTACTATCAAAATTAATATTCAAGAAGATGTAGATAGCCTTAATAATTTTGCATTAACTTTTTTTCGAAAACTTTTTTTTGTATTTGTAATAATTTTTTTTTATTTTTTTTTTTTTGAAAAAAAAAATCAATATTTTGAATACGGGTACGTGAATTTTTTTTTAAATTTTGTTTTTAAATGAATGATAATTTTGTGTTTAAGTTTGTATTCTTAAATTTTTTTTTAATTTAAAAAAAAAGTTGTTAAGAATAAACCGTTTTATTTAAAAACCGCTCCTACAATTTTGAAAAAAAAATCATATTTTGTAACATTCGTTAAAGAAATAAAATGGCGTTTAAATTATTCTACTCAATACAATTTAACGTACCTTATTCGAACAATCAAAAGTCACAAAATTCAATAAATGCTTTGATATTAATTTTAATTTTCTTAAATTTTATTCTACAATGTAATCGCACATATGAGCAAGTACGTGCCACCCTATTCTATTAGTATTGGCTATGATTTGATCAGAACTAAATTTACGGGAAAAGTCTATTAACGCTTCCGTTCATATAACGGGTTTTTTAAATTTTGGCTTTTTCTGTAACCTTTGGATTTCTGTCAAATTTAATATTTGAGAAGATCTAGGTAGACAAATTAATCCTGCATATCAAAATTTTGAATAACTTTTTTTTTTTAATTAAAGTTAATTTATGAATTTTTTTTTTCAAAAATTAATATTTTTAAAACTAATCAAAAAAATTATTTTAAATTTTATAATCACATGTATATTAACAAACTCTAAAAAACTGCATACCAACATTTAAAAAAAATGTTTGTTCAAAAAACTAAAATTAAAAAAACAGGATTTTATCAAAATCCGTCCCATAATTTTCGAAATACTTTTTTAATAAATTCGTTATTATACAAGACGTGTGATGGCATACCCATTTTGACTAAAAACGACTAGGGGTTGTGGTTTTGACACTCCTTATAAGTTCAGAACGTGTTATTTGTGTACGTAAATGTTACTTGTTTCGATCAAAGATCTTGCCTTCCAATATGATTAGGCTCATAAGAGCAAATACGTGCGACCCAGTCGTGCCCATTTTTTTTAATGTTCGTGTTTACGGCGGATTTTCTATAAGAAATGTTTAAATTATCCCCATGTCAGATTTCAAATAGTTTTTTTACCTTTGAATGCTAAAAAAAATCAATTTTTATAAACAATCCTTCATAACTTTTTTTTACCTTACCCAATTAAATTTACGAATTTTTTATTGCAATCTACGCAAAAAAACGAAGAAACTAGCAGGAAGAAGCAAAAAGTTTATATTTTTCCAACTTTTCTATCTTAAAATGAAATCAGTGCTTACAACAAATATAAGTATAAATGAATTTTTTTTTATTAAATTTTCATATTTTTTCAGTATGTATTTCTTTGGTCAACTCTCTCTTTCTTCACGGCTCTCCTTGCAGCTCCGATATGTGTTCAGCCTAAGATGGTGTTAGCAGTACTAATTACGACTTTGTTCTTTAAGCTTGAGCATTTTGTTATCTACGCCCGGAATTCCGTCCCTAGGATTTACTCTTCCCTCATCGAGCTCACCGAGGGCGAGCCATAATTCGCGCCTGTATGTTATGCTTTTGTTTTCATCGTGTAGGGTAGCCGCATTGATTCGAGCCTGAGCGGCGAATGCAATTCTTCCTCGCAGAGCAAACCGCCCTCGGAATAGGTAACATCGTCTTCGCCTAATTTTTGTGAAAGCTTGTACAATGCACTAGTTTTTTTTCGATTTATTACTTTGTGCGTCAAAAATGATTTATTTGAGTAAGATACCATTGTCTCTCATAAGGATTCTTCTTGAAGAACTCATCATCTAAAGATTTTTCAATTCCAGCTTTTTTTGACCCTGTCCCGCACAAGCCCAATAGAATTTCACCAAACTTTCAGCCTTCTTGTTGTGTCGGTAACAGGAGCCACGGTTCCCGCTCATCGGCCAACTCAACTTTAGTAGTTATAAATGAATTCCACTTGTCATGAATAAGTGTCTTGCTGATAACAATAGGCTGTTGTTCTCGCCTATGAGTACTCTTGGGTGACCATTTTCAAAGCTCTCAAAGTCGATCTGGCGTAGGTATTAGAGATTCTTGGCAATTAACTTCTTATTGACTGTTTGATGTGTAAGAGGTAGTTCTTTAACAGTCGTCTAAAAAATGTAAGTGTGCTAAGCAATGTAATTTCGCTTGCATTCTTTTGATCCACCTTACCAAAACGCACCACACGAATGTTTTTTTTTTGATTGGCCTTTTATTCAAAACTTCAAAACAAATGTGCATTAGTGTCTCAAATTATATACTTCCTTTTTTCTCTAATACTTTCTGAAGGCATAGATCACTTCGGGAATGTTGTCATCAAAAATATTTCTAGTTTATTTCGAAATTAATGAAGAACGTGATCATAATCAGCTTTTCCAAAAACTCTACCATAGGTTAGGATACCATAGGTAGACCATAATGAAAATATTCCAGAGTGAAACATTTTCGGAAACAGTTGATTCGATTTTTGTTAAATTTCTTATACAGTGTAAGTAAAAAAAACGATTAACGATCATAATAAGGGCTGCTAAGCTTAATTGATCATTAACAGCTTTCTGAGTTTAAAAATAACAAATTGTTTCTCTTCCAAAACCAAAATGAACGCCAAATTTTAATTTTAATTTTTATTTTTTGGTCAAACTAAACTCTTTCTTTTGTTTCTTTTTCATTTCAGACAAAATTACTAAAAAAAAAACTTCAAATTATTTAAATCTAATAGTGTTTGTAAAAAAAGTGTCAAAAACCTAAAGAATAATGATAACTATGTCGAATCCTTACGAAATGTATCATCGCCAACAGCAGCGTCATTCAGCTTCTCCAACTTTAATAATTACCGGAAATGAATCTTTAGCTATGGGATGTTCGGCAACAAGCACCGGTGGTGGCTGTGGAAGTGGTGGGGAATCCCCACTTGGTGCTGGCAAAGAAACCATTCACTCTGGCCAATTTATGGTGTCACATTTTGAAGCTGAAGAGGCTCAAGATGATGACGATAGTGAAATTAAAATGCTCGATCCAGAGGATCCAACATTATCAAAACCCGACGAGCCAAACGAATGCACCCAACTGCAGCTTTATGTACCGATCAAGGTCAAAGAATATGGCTCCATGAGTCTGATTGCGTCGCATTTAGAGATAGAGACATCGCTGACAAAGCTATTCAAGTGCATGAATTTGGCTTACAGGTGAGACTTTCATATTTGTTGTCAATAAAAATAGATATTTTTTTCAAAATTGATATTTGTATATTTTTGGTTTCGAATTCGATTTAAAAATAAGTAAATTATTTTGGGGTGATCACAACAGCCACCAAGGCTTATCTTTTGGTATGGATGTGTGTCCTTATCGCCCGCTGGGTTAGTAACATGGTACTTCCAGGCATATTCTCTTGTGCTTTTATGATTCATTGTTGTAATCAATCTTGAAATTCATTGATATAATATTTATCTTATATTTTAAGAAATACAATTTCATTTCAAATGAAGCTAGGAAAAAAATCTGTCAAAAGATAACCGCATGCTCTCGAAGAAGCATTATCTTGATTTGTAGTAACAACTCTCAAATGACATTTTAAATATAGGAACTGTATGCATTTGCCTCGTTTTACTATCTATCAAAATCTATATGTGTATGGATCTTGGTCCTTATTATGGACCATCCAAATCATCAATAAAAGTTTTTTTGTTTGATCATCCTTGCAACGATCTTATGTCTTCTCCTATTTTTTTGTCTTGTGTCTCTAGAAGATTGTTCAGGATCATTTAGCAATTTTATTTTCGATGTCATTGATTCTTTAAAACTCTTTATTTTTATTATTTATTTTATTTTCTGTGAGGCGCAAGCAATGAAAAGCAAGATTTTGCTGTTCATTGAGGAAATGTCCCCTCCAAGCTGCTCTAGATTTTCTACTCTTGCTTTTGAGGTAGAGCAAGGAAAGCAAGTTGGAGTTGAAGTGTCAAAGTGAGATGTTTTCAATGTATATGTGATACATGTTTTTATCGAGTGCGTTTGTTTGTTTACTTCCCAAAACTACGAATTTCTACGAATTTCAAACTATTTTTAGCCAAATCCTGTTCGTTTACACACAAGTTGAATGTAGTTTTAGGCAGAAGAGAAAGAGAGCTCACGAGAGAATAAAACATTTTCCCTCCCTGCCGTTTTTAGCCTATACAATTTCTATGGGCAGAAATTCTAAGTTCTGTCAAAAGCCAAATTTGACAATAAAACAAAAAACTGTGACTTGCAAATTTGCATTCAAGCTCATTTTTTTGTGTAAACATTTAAACATTGAAATATTTTCTGTTATCGAACGGGATTTTGTAAAAAAAATAGTTGACATTCGCAGAAATTTATTGTTTTAGGAAGTAAACGGACAAAGATATTAAAATAAAATAATAATTAAATTATATATTTTTTGACGTTTAAAGTATGTACAATTTTTGTTGTTCAACAAATTTTACAGTCTGCCCATTTTAGCCCACAAGAGTAAACAAACACAGATAGTGCCTGTCCACGCGGTGATTTTTTCAATCGATTGAAAGCGCATCAACTGCGTCCACATTGTGTTGTGCTTTAGTGTGATAAGGAAAAATAATAATAAAATATTTTTGCCTTGGAATCTGGATGCATGCACCTTCTTCTAATTCTTCGAACATAGTAAGTGCAATAGAGAGAAAAAATCGAAAAGATGAGGCAGGAAAAATAGCTGCGGTGGTGCCTGTTCACACGGAGACTATTCAATTGATTGAGAAGACACGCACTTTATCCACGTTTTGTTGCGATAACTCATGTACTATTGCTTAAGTGTGACAAGACAAAATAATTCATTTCACTTCATGAGTATCTCCTCTCACCCTTCTTGTGTAGACAGGCACGGGTAGGATTTTCGAAGAAACAGTTTTTGACGTTTCTATTTCCTCTTGTTTGTTTTTTGTTTTTATTTCGTATAACTTGCTTTCTTTGTGCCCAGAGTAAAAGCTATAGAGTAACAATATTATAAAGAGAAAAATCTACTGCCTTCTTTTGACAATGCCTACAAGCTGAACTGTCATCTCATTGACGTTTTCGGACAAGTATGAGTAAAACAGAATGCTTGAAAAAACACATTGAACAATATACAAGAGACTATACAAATTGGGGGTGTTGGGGGATGGAACGTACAGAGAATTGTACTCTATAATATTTTTACCATATAGAGATAATAGCCTATTCACACCAAGTTCGTTTTCGTTATTTGTTTACTAAAATGAGTAGAGCGTTCACACCGAACATTTAGTCGTTTTTGTTTGACATTTCAATTGTTTTGGCAAGAGCCAAACACATATAATCCAACATTGATTTTTTTGCCAATTGTTCGCTTCGATAGCACACTCTATACACTTCAGAGAGGAGAAAATATGTCATTCAAACACGTATTAATTTAACAACAAATTTTTTTTTTATTAAACACACTCATCAAAAAATCTCAGAATTTTTTTTTTGAGAATTTTTGGATTCAATTTTAGTATGTCAAAGAGAACTCTGTTAAGAGGGAAAGAGATACAAAGTTTTTTTTGGCGTTTGCCGATAAATTGTGTTCACATAAGCTTTATTCGTCTACTCCCTAAAACTGACTATTTTAAACAATTTTACACAAATGTTGTTCGTTTACACACATTTTCGAGAGTTTTCGTGAGAAGAGAGAGATTGTGAGAGAGCAAAACATTTCCCCTTAACTCCCTATTTTAAACCAACAAATTACTTGGGGAAGAAATGTGTGTTCTGTCAAACTCAAAAGTACATTTGAAATTTGACGTTTTGTGAAGTCTTCGTATTTGAAGAATTTTAAATTTAAAAAAATTGTAAAGTTAAATCCAAAGTAAATAATAAAATGACCTTACAATTGTCATCAAATTCAATGACTTGTTCAGATTTTATAGATTTATAACAGCCTATCTATACAACAAAAGTGAAGAATTCTATGAATACCCTTATGTCTTTTAATGAAATTGTACAAAGCTACATATATTCGCTGATTAATTGTATCAGTTAACTTTTTAAGTACATCCCTGCCTTCAACAGATACAACCTTCACATAAAACGCTATGAACTGCGGAAATTCCTCCTGTAACAGGAATAATTAAGGAAATTGTTACGTATTTTTCGCTGGATATTGTTGTCTTCACAATTTCAAAGCACTCAAGAATCTGCAAGATTTCATCTATTGGCTAAAAAATTTTGGCTGTCAGCGAGAGCTTTTGGACACTCTCTCATAGTTTTAACAAGCTCACATCGAAAATCTGATAATCGTTTAAGCATATGTTATGAGCTATTCCAACAGGTTTCCATCTGTTGAATAAGCCTAAGCTCGAAATGTGAAGGTGAGTTTGAATTATTTGAATTATCGATAATCGTTCGATTGTTTTTTTAAACTATCGATGTACCCGATATATTTTACTATCTATACTATCGGCAAACTGTCGGATGTTCAAGCATCACTACTTAAACGTCAAAAAATTGGTGGAAACTAACAATTATTGCGAATTGCGATTTTAAAAATGTTTTGTTTATTATTTAAAGGGAAATATTTAGCCTATTTGTGGCATCAGCTCCGTCAACAAAACAATAAGTAGTTTTGTAGGTGCTTCCACGCTTCCGGCAACAATTCTTCTCTACGACTTCTTGCAAACCGCTAGCTTCAGAGGACTCTTACATCTTTAAACTCACACTGCTCTGTAACAATTGCCTGAACTAATTCAGGTACGTACCTGAACTTCGTCAACAATATTCATAGAAAACTTCATAGAATCAGCGGTTTTTTAACGTGTCGTAAATTTGATTTATTTATTGTCTTTTTTCAATTGTCAAACTGACGTTTTTCTGCTACTTTTTTCTGCCTTCAAAAATTGTCAAAAGTCACGACAGCGAATTGTCAAAAAGCGCAAAAAAAAAAACAATCTTGTTTTTGTTCGTCTTTAAAAGAAAAATCTGAAATCTGAGATCAAATCTGAAAATAAATAAATGTCAATGTCAAACTGATTTTGACATTTGTTTCAGTTTGCAAGAGCTGAAGTAAAAAGGATGTTCACGATCTACGAACAATTTGTAAAATTGTATGATTCTATCACCCCTGATAGAAAAGATCGTGAATACCTCTATTGTTTATTTTTTAACTTAGGTGGCGCTACGGTTCGGGACGAACCTGGGCCTCAACCAACATGCCTCTCCAGCCAACTCGGTCTTTGGCTAGCTGCCTCCAGTTTTGCACTCCAAGTTGGTTGAGGTGGCGCGCTCAACCTAAGGCGAGGTCTTCCTTGACTGCGTCTACCCTCTGGGATGGAATCGAAGATCCTGCGAGCCGGAGCATTGTTGTCCATTCGCTCTACATGACCTAGCCATCTTAAACGTGATATGCGTATTTTTTTTGACCAGGTCAATGTCGCTGTACAGCTCGTATAGTTCTTGGTTGAACCTTCTCCTCCAAAGCCCGTTAACGCAGATAGGGCCAAAAATCTTCCGAAGAATCTTACGCTCGAAACGACTAAGGATATCTTCATCCGCTTTAGATAGAGTCCATGCCTCGGCGCCATAGAGCAGGACTGGGATGATTAGGGTCTTATACAGAGTCTCCTTTGTCTTTCGAGAGAGGGCTTTGCTACTCAATTGCCTTCCTAGCCCATAGAAACAGCGATTGGCAAGAGTAATTCTTCGCTTTATTTCTGACGAGATGTTGTTGTCAGATGTTATAGCGGATCCGAGGTACACAAAGTCCCTAACTACCTCAAAGTTGTACCTGTCTATTGTGATGTTTTGTCCAATCCGCCGGTGTTGTGTGTCCCTTTTTGTGGACAGCAGGTACTTCGTTTTGGCCTCATTGACTGCTAGTCCCATCTTAGCCGCTTCAGCTTCAATGCTAGCAAACGTTCCACTGACAGCTCGCTGAGTTCTGTCAATGATGTCTATGTCGTCAGCGTATGCTAGCAATTGTACAGACTTGAAAAAAATTGTCCCACTACAATTGACTTGCGAGTTTCTTATAATTTTTTCAAGTATTAAGTTGAAGAAATTGCACGATAGCGCATCACCTTGTCGGAATCCTTTTTTGACGTCAAAAGCTTCTGTGAGGTCAGAACCAACCTTGACGGAGCAGCGAGAGTTCTCCATCGTCATCCTGCACAGTCGGACGAGTTTTGTGGGAATGCCAAAACCTGACATGGCTCTGTATAGCTCGTCTCTATAAATGCTATCGTACGCGGCCTTAAAATCGATAAAGAGGTGGTGAGTATCGATTTGGAATTCTTGGGTGGTTTCCAGGATCTGCCGTAGCGTGAATATTTGATCGATTGTGGACTTTCCTGGTCTGAAACCACACTGATAGGGGCCAATCAGGTTGCTGACGAAAGGTTTCAGGCGTTCACATAGTACGGCAGAGAGGATCTTGTAGGCGATATTCAGGAGACTTATTCCTATATTCCTATAGTTGGCGCAGTTTAGAGGGTCTCCTTTCTTGTGGATCGGGCAAACGATGCTGAGGTTCCATTCATCAGGCATACTTTCTTCTGACCAAACTTTAGAGATGAGTTGGTGTATGCACTCCACCAGGTCATCTCCGGCCGCTTTAAAAAGTTCGGCGGGTAATCCGTCGGGTCCAGCAGCTTTGTTGTTTTTGAGTTTAGATATTGTTATCCTTACTTCATTTTGGTCAGGTGGACGGAAGTTTTGTCTGTCATCATCCATGTTGAATGGTTCATTCTGCCTGACAGCGGGATTTTGGCCTTCATCGCCGTTTAACAGTCTGCAGAAATGGTCCTTCCATGTACTCAGCACCGACTGTGACTCTACTACGAGGTTTCCATTCCTATCTGTGCAGGCTTCTGTGCGGGATTTTTTTTCCTTGGCATGTTCTTTTTACCTGTTGGTAAAACTTCCGCACGTTGTTCCTGGAGTAGCATCTCTCAATATCTTCGATCGCGCGCTTCTCATGCTCTCTTTTTTCCTTTTGGAGAAGCCGGTGCTCTTCCCGTCTTTTCTGCTCGTAAAGCTCGCGAGCAGCTCTCGTCTTTCTTTGCAGCGTCGCTTTATATGCCTCTTGTTTGGCTGCATGGGCCTGCCTGCATTCGTCATCAAACCAGAGGTTTCGTGGTGGTGGTCTGGTGAAACCTAGCACATCAGTTGCGGCATCTCTGATGGCTTGTTGGCAGTGTTGCCACTGATCTTCGGCACTTGATGCTGGCGGTACTGGATTTCTTGAGAGGTTACGGGATATTCGATCGGCATAGGTTCTGGCGGTTTCTTGCGATTGCAGCTTTCCGACGTCATACTTCCTCACAGTATTACTCCGTTGTTGTGGAGTTCGGGTTATTCGCATTCTTACCTTTGCTGCAACAAGTTTATTTTTTAAATTATTAACAAAAAAACACATCTATTTGTGTGCATTCACTCTTGAAACTGACTGTAATATTTATGACATAAATGTACATTTGTCAATTATTAATTTGGCAAATCTACAAAGGAATGTATTCATGTACATACCCATGTACACATTTAAATACAGAAAGTCAAGAGCACACATTCATTTAGAATTATCGTGTACTTCCCCCGATAAACACACCCACTTTACACACCCTCCGTTGTTTACATAATACTTTTTTTCTGTTTTGATGTTGAATTAAGTTCAGTTTAAAACTTGACAATATATCTAAACAAAATTACCCTGCAAAGTGTACCTACTTCATATGAAAGCTTTATAAATATGTATATGTCAACAATGCGCAAGTAAACGCATCACTTTGTTTAGATTAAGCGGTTAGCGTTGGAGTTATTTAATGACATGCGCTAACAAAAAATAAATTTCAATTGTTTATTATTGTCATTTAAAGTTTATTTTGTTTTTTTTTGTCTTCTCTCTTTATATTTAACTTCATGAGCTTTATCTAGTACGTCATTTTGCGTCAATGACAGTGATTGACGTTCTAAAAAAAACAATTTGCCGAGCGAGATCCGTCAAGTGATAGCTGCGCTTCTGTTTGATTAGTTTAGAACAATTATTCAGTCAATACAGAGAGAAAATAAAACAGAAATGGGATTTTGTTATGGAGTCCATGTTTGTTTTGTTTACATGGGTATATGACTTTTGCAAAAATATAAACACATTTGTTGCAATAGTATAAATAACATGTTATGAAGATGACAAATACATTTTTTTTAATTGACTAAAGTGGGAGAAAGGGATAAATGAATTGTGGATTTTACACAAATTATTTAAGAGTTTTTAGTTGGCTGCAATATTTTATTTAAGGCTTGATTACACTTGAAGTAAATAGTTGCCAATTATATAAGTATTTAAGCATTATTCCAGAGATAAACTACTAAATTAAACAAACAGTTGTTTTTATCAAAGTGAGAGCAAATTTAGAAAGATGGCGATGATGGCGCACAAAACGAGAATTTCAAAAGAAAATGACATCTTGTGAACCATAACAAAATATCTTGTCCTCCCTTTATTGCACTATGTGGCGAAAAAAACTTTTTTAAGGAATTTTTGAAGTAGCTTTTATATTTTACTTGTAATCTGCCATAAGGTTTAGCAATGAATGATAAACTTAAATGTCATTTAAATCTCATAATTTGTAAAAAAAAAAAAAACTATTTGCGGCCACACCTGCCATTAAAATACTTTCTTAAGAGAACTGAAAAACACTTGAATTATTGAAAGACTTGTTTTATTGCCCCTTGTCAATGCAATTGGAATTTATCATAAAAAGTAGAAATGTCATTTTAGCAAATATTAAACCATGTTTACATCTCAATTAAATTCTTCAAATTTCTGAACTAAAACCGATGATGTCATGTTCCATGAAAGATTTAAAGGCAAGGCTGTCGATTTTTATTTCTCAGGTAACTTTAAAAATAATTGCTGTGGTTACATAACTCCATAATAAAATAACTTTAGTATGTGTGATTTTTTTTTTATAAAATCTGGAATTAGTTATTTTAAGTTAATTTCGTTGTTCGAGACAAAAACAAGTCTTCAAAAAAAATAATTTAACAAATTTATTGTACCTGTTAAATTGACTTGTTCAAGAAAAACAATTATTTGTTTACAATTTTGAAAACTGAAAAAGATACAAAAAGCTTTGCGTGGAATTCTTCCTATCTTTATCGTGAATCAGAAAAACTTACTCATACAAAAAAAATAAAACTAGCAAATACAAATTATTTTTTGATGTACTACGTGGTGCATCGAAAGACGAAAAAATTAATGGAAACAATTGATTGTATAAAATATTTCTGAGAAGTTTTCTTGATTAATAACATCTAAGCTGCCACTTGCTACAGCGGATATTGTCTTAAATTTACCATGACTGATGGTTTGGCATTAAGATGTTCGGGTATACGGTAAACCTTACATTTGCAGGATCTTGATAAAAGCGCCACATATACAAAGGAACCAACAGTAACTAACTACTGAAACTAAACACCAGTAACGTAATCGTTTTAATACACAAACAAAATTTAAAACTGTTGCTATAAAAAATATGTATAGGAAAAACTCATTGCAAAGTCAGTTATCTGCCGGTGAAAGTCTTGTCAAAATCGGTCCATAAATAAGAATTGAAAAAGAAACACCCCAGTGTCACCCACTGGTGACCGTAAATGACTGTCCGCATCGATGCGTGCAGTCCTGCACCTAAAACATATGGGCATACTCTGACATTTATGATGCCCATGCCAAGTTCTGTCAAATCAAAAATGACAACATTTAGCCTGTTCAAGATTCTTATATCGTTTTTACTTGCGATTATAGGGACTTTAAGACAAGTTAAGGATTCGTGAATATAAAAAAAATTGAGATAACAATCAAACATGACATTACGATCATAGAGAAGCCTAAAAAACTCGTTGACAAAAAATGTCCGTCTGTCTGTCTGTCCGGGTGTATATCGATTTGCAACCTAAACGGGTTAAGCGATTGCGTTCAAATTTGGTATGAGTGTATCTCTTGGCATTCCTCAGAGGGGAAATTGAAATTTTATTTTTAGGATTAAAAATAACGCTATATAACGATTAAAGAAATGCTTATTTTTCTCGAGAATTGCTCCAACGATTTTGATGAAATTTTTTGAAATTTTTTTTGTTGGTAGTAGTTATCAGCTAATTAGAACCAAATTTACCGGAAAAGTCTATTAAAGGTACCTTTCATATAACGTTTTTCTTTTAATTTTCGACTTTCTCGGTTACGGCTTCATGGATTTCAATAAAAAAATTTATTTGAAAAGATCTAAGTATCCAAATTAATTCCACATTCAAAAAATTAAAAAAATATTTTTTTCTATTTTTAATTAAATTTTGAATTTTTTTTTGAAATTCAATATTTTTAAAACTTAAAAAAAATATTTAAAATTTTAAAATCAGATATAAATTAATAAATTCAAAAAAACTTCATTACAAAACTACAAACAAGAAATTTTTTCGAAAAACTAAAAATAATAATTTTTGGTCGTCCAGAACAGCGCGGAAGCATTCCGAATGCTTCTGAAACTGTTCGATTGGAACTGAATAACAGTTCTTGTTCTGGAAAGAAGGGAAACTCGATTCTGTTTTCGTAGTCGGAATCAAATCCAGAATCACACTCACATAGACACAATTTAAAAATCAAAATCGTATAACGACATTTTTACTTTTACTTTACAAATAACGCATTCGTGCAGAAAAAAAAATTGAGATAACAATCAAACATGACATTACGATAATAGAGAAACATATTTGTTGGGTGAATCGTCTTCAAATTTAGAAAATTTAGAAGTTTGTTTGGCTTTAAAAGTGCATTTTTAAACTCTTCGAGATAAGGTGCTGGAGCTTGATAGTTAACACACAAAGGCTCCTCAATTCAATAAAAATAATCTACATCTTATCATTGTTTGTTGTAAATAAAGTTTTTTAAGAAATTCACTTGAAATCCAGACAATGCTTTGTGCCCAAGGCAGGTCCCATACAATAAAGTATCTTTAAATGCATTCGTTTCTCGAGTGTATAAGGGCGCCAAGTTTAATTGCCATCAGAGGAATATTCCATTTAATATAAATATATATATATAGATATACATATGTATGTTATCTTCTAGTTCAGTTTACTTTGACTTTCCTCAAGACAAGTACAGAAGACAAAAACAAACGAATGAAACTGCTCGAACTGTTTTCAATTGACAGATATTATTTTATTTGATCAGTCTAGGGAATAATACTTATAAAACTAATTGCATTAGATACGAGACTCTTATCATCAAAAAATGCCAAATGAAACTTTAATATAACAGGGAATGATTTCATATAATAATAAAGTTATGGGAGCACACCCCCATTACACGCCCCCATGGATAGTATTGTTGTTTAAATTTATTTGAGTGTTTGTTTGTTCTAATTGATAATTATCACATTTAAACAAACTGTAGTTGTACCTTGATAGAAGGGCAAGTTTTACAAGCCACAAAAAGGCACATTTAAAATAGTTTTTTTGTAGTATTATTGAGTATATCTACGAAAAGGAACATCTTACCTTGATTGAAGTCAATTATATTGCAAGATTATATTTTCAAAAACGAATGTCAGCTCTATTTGCGACTATCAAATATCAACATGATACATGATAATATTTGATAAGTATCGGTGAAGAGCCTGGGTTCGAGTCCCGCTCATAGCCACTTTCTTTTCCGGTGTACTGGCTCTTGCGAGGAATTGACAAAATCTCCAAGAGTAAAAATTTTTCTCGAAAAAGTGGATCTCATGTAGCCGTTCGGACTCGGCGGTAAATTGTAGGTGCCTTCCATTCTTACAGATTAACAACACACACCCAAGAATGGTTGAGAGTATAAGTCACTAGGTCTTGGCTCCTTAAGGACCTTTCGCGCCAATAAATTTAATTTAATCATCAAAATTAATAAGTCGGTATTATGGCGATCATTTATCAAATTTGTTTGATGAACTGTGAATTGTATATACATTTTATATCTATTGTGAATAGTTCTTTTAATAAACTTAGTATTATGGCTGTCAAAAATATCGATCAATCATTCTATCAGCCACAAATTTGTTGTTGATAGATACATAGTAATTAATACAATATAATAATTCTGAGGAATCCCATTTTTTGGCAATGACAGGCTTTGAACAGATTCCTTTGCCTACTTCTGCGTTTTCCCCCCTTAATAAACAAAATATTCTTAGGAACAAAGCGAATTTTGTTTAATAAAAACAACTTAAGTAATTCAACCAACTTACTTGTAAACCACAACACAAAAAACAAAGGCAAATTAGAAACGTCAAACGTCAAATCAAAACCCATTCATAATTACGTTTTGATCGGTATTCACAATTGGCTTAAAATGATCAATTGATACTCATAATACCTAATTATCAATATTATACGATAGAAGTTATCGTGTATCAAATATACGATAATTGATAGTCATAATAGGGCTGTGTGTTTGATAACCAAGAGCATTATCGTGAACTCCAACATCATAATTATAATTAAATCGATATCGATACTGACACCGTAAAACCCTCATTGCACAAAATCAACAAACATTCTTTATGAGTAGTCTTGGTCTTTGGATACCTGCCTTCTTTGGGATTGTATCGAAGAGTGCCAACTGAAGCGTTATGTTTCATCACGCTAAATTTTACAACATTATCAAAGGTTTGATGCTTCGTTTTTGACGTGATAACGTCTCATAAATCGATGACAGGCTACACGTACGAAATAACATGTCTCATGCTGATACTATTCATGCTGATAATGCTGATAAGAAAAGTGACGCACGCTGCGATACTGTGTTTCTTTCAACCAAAATCGATCGCAAGCACCAGGCGAACATGAAAAAGAACAGGCGAAAATTCCCAAATTAATTCAAAAAGAACAAAAAGAGAAAAAGATATACAAAATAGGCGGAGTTTTGGTAAAGTAGAAAGTAGATGTAGATATTGGTGTGTGTGTGTGTGGATTTAACGAGAGGGTTTGTGGGTGTGAGTTAACGAGCTGTATGTTGGTGTTGCTGCCATCATTGTTTTTACTTGCCATTATAGGGACTAAGGCAAGTCTAGGATTCGTGAATATTAAAAAAAAATTGAGATAACAATGAAACATGACATTACGATCATAAATAAGTCTAAAAAATTGAACGAAAAAAATTTCTGTCTGTCTGTATGTCAGTATGTATAACGAGCTGCAGCCTAAATGGCTTAAGCGATTCATTCCTCAGAGGGGAAATTGAAATTTTATTTTTAGGCTTAAAAATAACGGTACCTGCCATATGACCGTTTAGTGAAATCTTTTTCGAAAACGGCTCAAACGATTTTGAAAAAAATGAAGCAAAATTAATTCTGCATACCAAAATTTTGAATACCTAACTGTGTTTTTGAATTAAAAATTAATATTTGATTTTTTTTTTAAAACTAAACAAAAAAAATATTTAAAATTTTATAACTCTAAAAAACTGCATACCAAAATTTCAAAAAAAAATTTTTTTCAAAAAACTAAAAATAAAAAACAGGATTTTATCAAAACCCGTCCTACAATTTTTGATATACTTTTTTCATAAATTCTTCTTCATTTAAGACGTGTGATGGCCTACTTCTTTTTTACTAAAAACCGTTAAGTATTGTGGATACTTTTTATAAGTTCAAACTCTGTTATTTTCAACGTAAAAGTTACTTGTTTCGGTCAAATATCTTCCTTTCCAATGTAATTATTCACATAAGAGCAAGCACGTGCGACCCAGTCGTGTCCATTGTTTTATGACGTTATCACGTAAAATTATCGTCCGTAAACAGACTTTATAGACAACCAACTCTTTTTACCCTCCTAGAAGATCTTCCAAGTAACGATTGCACATCCATCAAAGTTATTGGACTAGTGGCAGATTTGTAAGTATATATGTACTCGTATTTGAAAAACGATAAACATTATATCGTTACGTAGAAGCTCTGAACAAATTTTACCTGCATGTGTTGACCATGCTTTATAATAATACTGGTACGTTTTGTCATATATTCATTCAAACACACAAAGTCTTATCTAAACCGAGATCTAACGCGTTCGACACCCAATTTTGAGGGTTGAACTATTTTTGAGTTGTTCTTTAAACCGAATTCCAAATCCGAGTTCCAATGTCATAGAACTTGGTGAAGAAATGAGTTAAAACTCAACGAAGCATTGCAGCAACTCGGGCATCAATTTATTATTTTGTTTTCAAACAATTTAATTGATATAAGCTTGAGTATTGATACAACTTAGGGCCTTACAAACCTCTAAATCATTCATCTAGACTATGGCATCATAGTTAAACGGATTTAAGTCAAGACTAAAATAATCACCATAGGACCATTTAGCTTTAATGAAATATGAGATATATATGCCCTGGAATATGTTGTTGATATCTAAGTAAACCTCAGTTAAGATCATGAATAAATGGTCCTAAAATGTATATGCTTGATTTGAATTTCACAAACAAATGAAACTACGGAATCAACCATAGGATCAATATTATCATAACCAAATGGGAGCCGTATTTTGATTCAAAATTATCTCCTCTCCTTTTTATTACCAACCAAAAAATTGTTGTTTCACTATTAAAAATTCAACGAAAATAAAACGCATTAAACTGGATCTTTTACATTTCAAAGTCCAAGTTCAAGTCTTTCGAATTTTTGCCAATAAAATGAGCACAACTATAATAAAAAAAACAACCCACATACTTCGAAAATATCAAATGTCTTCAGTTTTTTCTGTCCAACCATTCATAAAAAAGCTAAATAATATAGGGACATACATTTGACCTGACAACGTCTGAAACCGTGATTGTCACTCCTAAAGAACATGATCAACACCTTTCAATCCAGACAAAGTTTCATATTTAATTACGTTTAATATATTTGAACCAAAAATGCAATTCCAGACAATTCCATTGTGACCATGTCCAACATCCCTCCAATGTCATGGTCAGCAAAATTGTTTTCGATTGAAAACAAATATTTATAAACCTAGATATAGATACTCATTGAATGCACCTTTTCTAAATGATATCATAATTTCTAAAAAAAAAAAAAAAACTGGAAAAAACCAAACTGCAACAATGTGCTGCATTGTAGTGAGAATGAATTAATGAATATGTAACTCAGAAAAAGCCACTCTTAACTGAAAATATGGCAAATAATAGTTCCAGCTCTGTTGTTCTTTCTTTGGAAAACAGTGAAATAGAATGACGTTGTTTGTTAATAAAAATGTTTTCTATAGAAAACTTCAAATATATGGCTAATTAAAATTCAATCAATAAAACTGTTTGGTATGTGTTTCACCTATATGTCACTATGTACATAGTTTTCAAAGATACAAGATTGTAAATCGCAATGTTAATTCTTTTTTCAGCATTTCTAAAAGAAAACCATCTCTGTCTACTGTTGTATAATATTTTTGAAAATAATTAATTAATCACACTTCTCCCGGTTGGCAAACCATAAAAAAAAACATAATTGTTGCCTGAAACATAGTACGCGCACCGCCAAAAGCAATTACTATTAAAATCTGAAGATCATATATGTTAATGAATCGAGTTATCCACGCATAGCTCTTCACAGAGATTTATTCAATCAAGTTAAGTATAATGACCCCAGGAAGTGCTGCAAAAAATAAATACCCTCTACGCATTGTTGAAATGGCTATAAAAGAAGTCATCATTTATCTAATAATTGTAGAAGACGTCAACATTGAAACTGGATCAATCTGATTTTAGCTGATATCTTCCTCTGATCTGGATATCTGGAGATGGATGTAGAGTAAAGTCATGCCATGTGTCGCCAATTGCCCTTTGTTATTACTAGAGAACTCTTATCTAAAGAAAAAATTAATTTGACTGTGAAATACTTAGTTTTTATTAAACTGTGTTCTTTCGAGACGCGACGGCTGAATCAGTAGGGAATGGCTTTGAAAAAGTTTTAATCTTATATATAACTTTTGTCTGGTTTCCCTCAAAAAAAAAAAAAAAAAAAAAAAAAAAAAATCTTGTATGCAACTAGACTCGTTGAAAACGGAAGCTAATAAAAATAAACCAAAGTTCTTCAGTCGATACATCGATTCCTTGCCGTGCACAAGAACTCGACTTCTCGCAGACTTCAACTTAGCGAATTTTGCTTCGGGATTTGGGCTTACACCTGTACAATATCCAATTGGTCCAAGAGCTTAAAGTTCGTGTATCATGATCATAAACAACGCTGTTTGTTTGCTGAATGAGCTTCGCAGCATTTAAAGAAGATCCACATTTTGGCCGAAAGATAATACTTTGTGACGTGGCGATTTTTTGGATGTATG
The DNA here is from genome assembly GCA_963971375.1 of Platycheirus rosarum. Classification (NCBI taxonomy): domain Eukaryota; kingdom Metazoa; phylum Arthropoda; class Insecta; order Diptera; family Syrphidae; genus Platycheirus; species Platycheirus rosarum. The sequence continues at coordinate 31,132,668 of OZ020507.1, forward strand.
TTGCTATGTTAACCAGCAAAATCGCCGTATATGGAACGATACCAACCCACTCGAAGTTCACCAGATGACAATACAAGTTACCGTTTGATGTGGATTTTGAGTCATTGGCCCATACTTTTTGAAAACGACTTTCAATGGCCGATTTCTTATGGCCCAAATGAACCATATGAATTTAGACAACTTGTGGTTCCAGGTCCAGCCATTCTGCATTAAAATTTTGAGGGTATTTCTAGTGCAAGTGACATATATTTACAGGGTGTTCGCCGGGAAGGTATACTACTTTGTTTGTTTATAATTTTTGATTAAATGAAAGAGAATTAATCTTATATTGATAAGTTTTGTATGGAATACAATATCAGGTAAATGTCCGCTTCTGTAGTCTCACAAATGCGAGCCCTTTTGAGCACATTTTTCATTACATTCTCACCCATTTCACGCGGTATTTCATTAATTTCAGCACGAATATTTTGTTTGAGTTGCTCAAGCGTTTCTGGTTTGTTTGCATAAACCTTGCTTTTCAGATATCCCAACAAAAAGAAGTCCGGGGCAGTCAAATCAGGCGATCGTGGACGCCAATCAACATCACCATATCTTGAAATAACTTGTTGTGGAAAGAGGTCTCGCAGTAATTCCATTGTAATCCTGACTGTATGCGATGTGGCACCGTCTTGTTGATACCACATGTTAATCAAGCCCAAAGCATGCTGTTGTGGCTTTAAAATTTTTTTCGGATGTTGCTGGGCAAGCCGCCCATACTCTTGACTTGTTTCTTAGTTCTCACCCCGATAAATATACCATTAGTGTAACTTCTCCATTTGGCACTTCAGACCATTGTGTCATTTCAGCTAATTTCTCATCCTCCACCCATCCAGTTAAAGAAAAACTTCCCACCAGGACCGTTTGGCAATACGAGAAAGCCAACTGGGACATGGATGCCAGTGCTGAAATGATCACAAATGTGATTCTTCTAGGAATGCGTGCTTTTATTCCTAACAGAGTAAAAAGCATCAAATCTAAAGAAAAGTCTTGGTTTAATTCTGAGTGTAAAGAAGCTATCAGGCTCAAAGAAGTAAGTTTCCGTTCTTACAAAGCCAACCCTACAGAGGAAAATCGGAAAAAGCACAAACAAGCAAGAAACTCATGCAACTCCGTTATTGAAAGAACCAAATTTTTGCATGACCAAAAATTACGGCAAAAAATTCTGCAGTGTCCCAAAGGCAGTAAAAATTTTTGGTCATTTGTAAAAAATATTAAAAACTCCTCAACATCTTCGGTTCCAACGCTCATCGACAGTAACAAACCAATTGTTTACTCTTCAGAGAAGGCAAACTTGCTCGCCGCCCATTTCGCTGCTAGCTCCACGCTGCCGCATAGCAACGTTGCCCCTCCTGTACTTGAGAATGTAAATTTTTCCATGGGACAGATTTTTTTCCGCACTGGTACAGTAGCAAGAGTTCTCAAAGATCTCGATATACACAAATCCGCTGGCCCGTATGGTATACCCCCGATTCTTCTGAAGAGGTGTTCTTTCACACTGGCAAAGCCCCTGCGTAAGCTTTTCCATCCCTCCTACTCTTCTGGAATCTTTCCTAAAAGATGGAAAACAGCATTTGTCCAGCCTGTCCCTAAGAAAGGTGACTCATCATCCCCCTCCTCCTACCGATCCATAGCACTGCCATCCCTTCTTTCTAAGGTCATGGAAACACTGATTAACCGTCAGCTTAAGGAATATCTCGAAGACCGAAAGCTTCTCCATGACCGTCAGTATGGCTTCCGCAGCAACCGTTCCACTGGTGATCTGATGGCATATCTCACTGAACAGTGGAGCAAATCTTTACATCGCTTTGGTGAAAGTAAGATTATTGCTCTTGATATCCCCAAGGCATTTGATAGAGTTTGGCATGAAGCTCTCTTGTTCGTTGGATTAGAAGCTATCTTCTGGACCGTTCAATACAAGTCGTATTGGACGGATTCAAGTCTGATTCCCACAAAATAAATGCTGGTGTGCCCCAGGGCTCTGTTTTGTCTCCTACTCTTTTCCTCATTTTTATAAATGATTTTCTGTCTGTTACTTCTAATCCACTTAACTGTTTTGCTGACGACTCTACCCTCAGCTTTTCATATTCGATCGATAATTCACGTCCTTCGCTTTCGGACGTAAAATTGCAACGGTACCATATGTCAAGCTTATTAAACTCCGATTTATACAGCATTGTCAAATGGGGTAATAGGAATCGTGTGGAGTTTAATGCTTCGAAAACTCAATGCTGTCTTCTGTCGTTAAAGCTAAACATAACCCTAATGCCATTGTCCCTGAATGGCACTTACATCGAAGAAACTCGGTATGTGTGTCAACGACGACCTCCGTTGGAACGACCATGTATTTGAGTTCGCTAAGAATGCTGCTAAGTGCTTAGGTTTTCTGTATCGGTGTAAGAAGTATTTTTCCCCATCTGATCTGGCTACAATTTATAAAGCGTTTATACGCCCTAAACTCGAGTATAACTCCCACCTCTGGGCAGGTGCTTCGCAAACATCGCTTCACCTGCTTGATAGAGTACAACATCGAGCGTTAAGATTGATAGGAAGTAGAACTGCCGCTGAAACAATTGCCCCATTCAAACACCGACGCAATGTTTCATGTCTTTCCTTATTTTATCGTTTCTTTTACAAAAAATGTTCACTCGAAGTAGCCAGTTGCATTCCTCCCCTTAAATGTTTCTCCCGTAATACTCGTCTCACAAGGAATGCTCATCAGTTCACCCTTGAGCCCAATTTCGGACGTACCGTGAAATATAGGGATTCTTTTTTTAGCCGAACAACACGAATTTGGAATGGTTTACCCGGCGGGATTTGCCCTTGCCTTTTTGATCTGCTAACATTTAAAACCAATATTAATCGGCACCTCCTATCTCTCCCCTCCCTATCTTCGTAATGCCCGCGCAGTGTGTTCTACATTAAAAGGGAAACACATAATCCTTTGTGCGTGCGTTAATTATAAAAAAAAAAATCATATCACGATATCGCAACCAATTCACATTTACCGTTATGCCGTTTTCATTTTCAAAGAAGTAAGGTCCAATGATTCCTCCTGACCAAATTGCACACCAGACTGTAACTTTTAATGGATGCAAAGGTGACTGATGAATAATTTGAGGGTTTTCCATTGCCCAGAACCGACTATTCTGTTTATTCACATATCCATTCAAATGAAAATGTACCTCGGCACTCATTGTGATTTTTTCATGAAAATCGGGGTTGTCATGGGCTAGCTGTAACATCCTATTGGCATATGTACGGCGGTCAACTAATAATAATAATAATATTTTAACTAAGTGTCTGTAAGGAACATTGCCTTTTAGAATGCAACATGACGTTGCACGACACTAGTTAGAAGAATTAGAAAGGTAGGAAAGAATTTTCTGTCGGCGCAGTAGATCGAGAATTAGGTGACTATTTTCTCACTTAAAACTCACGGGCAGCTCTAACTTGCACTAGGAGTTAGAAAAATTTCTTCTCAACCTGAGTATCGAACTGACGACCCTTCGGGTCAGAAGCAAACATCTTATCTACTGCACCAATGCCGCCCGCAACTGAATCTTAAATGGAAACAAATGCAAATTCTTGTGTAAAATTGTGGCCAAAGTTGTTTTTTGAAGACCAAGCTCTTGAGCACGGCGTCGAATTGAGGTTGATGGATTGTTTTAAACACTTCCTTGAGCAGCAGTAATGTTTTCAGCCGATCTTGCAGTACGTTGTGGTCCATGCTTGGGCCTATTACCTACAGACCCTCTTTCTTAGAAATCATTCACTACATCATAAATAGTGCGGCGGACACCCTGTATTTAGTATTTATTGATTTTAATAGAACTTAATATTAAGATTTACATCTTTTAGATAATTAAGCCTTGTAGTTAAATGAAATTAAAACATATTTATATATAAAAACGTAGAGAAGAATATAACTTTTAAATTTATCAACAAGTATGAATTTATGTTGTATCTTAATGTTAAATTACGTTAAGTAAAGTATATACACAGGAGGAAAAGACAAAGAAAGACAAATTGGAAAATAAGAGAAAAATAAACAAAAGAAGAGAAAAAAAAGAGAGAAGAAGGAAAAATAGCAATTTTAGTGTATTAAAAATAATTGAAGACCAAACACACCTGCATAAGCAGCAGAAGACTCAGGTTCAAAGAAGCAGGATTATCAATTTAAAGATATATTTGCATAAGTGGTGTTAAAGATTCAGTTTTAATGACTTGAAACATAAAATGGTAAAATTTAATAAGTTTTCACACTGATAAATAATCAATTAAGTTCCTCTGAAATATTTTTAAGTTTTCTGTTCTTCTTAATTCACGCGAAAGCAAATTTCTACGGCGAGGCGCGTTAATGAAAAACTGACGCTCTGTTGTAAGGCAGGTAAAACGAGGCATTCATATTGAGTTAGTTCGATTAGACGACAGAAACTGAATATTGTTGTAGAGCTCAGGGGGCTGCTTGTTCTGACATCAAACATCAAGTAATGCAATTTCCAATCCTGAAAGGAATACAATTTTCATATTAAGGAGACAGTACTTTTTAAACAATATGAGAATTATAAAAAATAATGTTACACATACGCCATAGTGTCCCATAAAAAAATTGTTTGTTCCAATAAAACCTGAAGCAAAATTAGTATCTTTTACCATCGTCGATGTTTAGTAAAGATTTCTTGTATTCGTCGCTATATCTGTTAAGGAGGAAGAGAGAGAATGCACAGAACGAGACGAGCTTACCAGACTTCATTGCATACTGCCATACAGCAGTGCGATGAGATCGAGGCAGTTGCAATATATACTCCGGACGCCGATCAAGTTTGATGAACGACCAAGCAGAACTAAAACTGGCTAAATAAAAAACTAGTGCAGTAGATAAGGTGTTTGCTGACTAACCTAAAGGTTTTGGGTGAGATTCTCAGGCTGGGTAGATGCCGTCCACGAATTTTAAGTGAGAAAATAGTCACTTAATTTTCGATCTTCTGCGTCAAAAAAATTCTTCTATCTTAGCGGTTGGAATGTTCAGAACAATAGTTTTCTTCCGGAAATTTCTTATAAAGATAGATAAATCGAATTTGATTTATATATTTTTGAAACATATTCATATTGAAGTTTTCACTTGGTAATGAATAAATTAATAGATAATTCAAACAACTAACTTAAATTTATTGTTTAAATTATTTAATTTTTTTTTATTCCAGTCAAAAACTTACATCGCCAAAATGGAACCACTTCAAAGGAGTTCGGCTACGCTGGAAAGACAAAATTCGTCTAAACAATGTGATTTGGAGATGTTGGCATATGCAATGTAAGTTTTTGCGCGTAATTAATCACAACACTTAAATACCAAAAGTTCTTATATACAGTGCTGTAAATTATTTATTTCAACAAAATACAATGATCTTCATATTTATTTATATAAATTTAATTTTTCAATTTCGGATTTTTTTCATCTTATTGTTAAATGTTAATGTTTTGTCCAATAACCTTTATTTTTGATGACTGCTAGGCATCGACCAGGCACTAAACCAATCGAATTGAGAAAATTAGAAGATTTGTTTTTGTTTCTAATAAAGAGATAAAAATGATTTTTTTTGGCCCACCCTGTGTTTGTTTTGTTTCTTATCCGAAACTGATTCCAAGGCCGAACAAAATAATAGTATTACTTGTACATACAAATTAATATTTCGGTTGATAAGCTACATATGTATCACCTCATTTAGATTGTTCTTACAACTAGTGTGATAAAGTAAATATTCTGACATAGTAACTCGATTTGATAAACAAACACTATTTTTTATAGTTTCTCGTCTTTCGTTATAAAAAAAAAAAACAACAAAACCATCAGACACGCATTATATTTAAGGAATAAATCAACTCAGAACTATTAAACAATAAATTTTGTTATAGATTTTCAAAGGTCATTTATTATAAAAAATATGTTTTCTCTTTAATGCAAAGATAAATTTAGTCATTACTAATATTAAATACGATATTAATATTGTTTGTTATGCTTTCAGGCATATCATTATAATCATAAAACTGTACAAACATTGCAAGTTGTACTAAAAATTACTATTTTCGAGGATAACCCCTTCATAGCAATGCACTTAAAACACTAAAATTAGTATACAAACGTAAGCTTAAACACCCAAGAGTATGCAACACTACCTCGAATAATAAAGGAGACAAACAACATGACATTCACGTCAACTCTGCGAATCGTTCATGGAGAATGTAAATCGTGGCGTCCTTGTGTGGCACGTAGCGCCGCACTGCTGCAAGCACATGTTTTCTAGATCTATAAGGTTCAATTTGTGTGATAAGAAATTTGTTATTTTCCTTCTATAGCGCTTGCCATTGACAAACGTTCTTTTCGACAAGTACGGCCCAATGACGCCGCTGGCTGGCCAAAAATCCACATCAAACGGTAACTTTTTGAAAATGCATTGTCACCTGGTAAACCTCATGTGGTTTGGTGTAGAGGTAGACACATATACTTCAATTTTGCTTAACACAGCCATTCATTCCAAAATGCGCCTGCTTGCCAAAGACGATTTTTCGGACAAATTTGAGGCTCTCAAACACTTCGAAACCCAGTCAGCGAACAAACTGCATTTTCTATGGTTGCATCTTGGTGTCCCCAAGTACCGACGAATAATTCGGCAAGTTGAAGTCTGTTAAAGGCTGAATCATTTTGCATGGCGAGGAAACGACAACATCGGGTTCAGCTGTTCACTTTCACGGACCACGCGATGTGGCGCTACAGTCTGGGGTGGACTTGGGCCTCAACCAACAAGCTTCTCCAACCAGCTCGGTCCCAAGCTAGCTGCTTCCAGTTTCGCACGTAAAGTCGGTCGAGGTCTTCTTCTACTTGTCTGTTACTGTTTAATCCTCTGAAGATCGAAGATTTTCCAGGCCATCTAAATGTGGATGTAACAATGTAGATGTTGAATGATCATCTTTCATTTTGCAAAAACATTATGTGTTGTAATGTGTATTCAAAAGGTTACCTTTTATAGCGGACAAATATAATTCTTTCGAGGGATAGCAAAGTCAAAGCACTACGAGTAGTACGTAAATTTAAACATCTTAGGCTATGCAACACTTAATTCGGATTGAACGCCTATAAGTATAACAGATACTTTTTCATTTCCTGCGGCATGTACTCTCAATACCGAATTTTCTTCCTTTTAAATTAAAAAACTTTCTTACAACACCCTCTAGCACTTATTTTTGGTAAACCATTGCACCAGTTTTTACGCCTTTTTAAAGAAATAGAAGGACGTGACACCATGGTAAGAGATCTTCCGTCAAACTATTACGGAAGCGGGATGATGGCCACGTTAAACCCTTGGAACAACTTTTTTCGCTTCCTTAGATGAAGTGGCATAACTTTTGTCATTTTGTCTGTTGAAAACTTCATCCACGCTAAAAATGTTCTTATCCGTAAACAAAATGTTTTTATGGCTATTTTCCGCGTGCCATTGCAAAAGTCGCTTGCATCTTTCCAGCCTAATTTTTTTTAGTTGAGGAGTTAGATGATGACCCGTGGACCGACGGTAGGCTTTCATGTGCAGATCATCCTGAATCAGCCTAGATATTGATCTGGTTGATATATCCAATTCCTTGGACATGATCTTCCGCTTATTAAGGAGATTCTTCCGAATTAGTTTACGCACTGCCTTTACGGTTGAGTGCGGGCGACCGCTTCTTGCCTTGTCCTCTACTCCAGACAATTTGCCGAATCGAGCAATAGCCCGATAAACGAATTTTCTTGATAAACCGTGTGGTTTTAGCAATTCAAAAATTTAGCCAGCACTCTTTCCGCTCTTATGCAACGCTATTATCGCGACGCAACTCTCTTTAGCGCCCCACTCCATGTTACTAGTTTGCAAACTGGAACCAAACTGACTAGTATTCTTCACTGATTAGTGCATGTGTTCTAAAAAAAAAGTTAACGACTCTATTCCCGCAAGAAGTTTTAAAGGATAAGCGCTGGAAATTGTGTAACAGAACTTATGGCAGGACTAGGTATATTACCTATATACAAAAATAAGAATTGAAAAAAAGTCATTCCAGCGCTACTTAACGGTAATTGAAATAGCCATAGAAATTCCTTACAAAACAGCTATCTGCCTGTGAAAACCCTATCAAAATCGGGTCATAAATAAAAATAAAAAAGCTAAACCAGCGCCACCTAGTGGGCAGTTTAAATAGACTGAGTTTCTTAGAACATCAGCTATCTGGCAGTTAAATTCCTGTTAAAGTCGATGCAGCTATTAATATTGCAATGCTTAGGAAAACTATTGTGAAATCGCATGAGATTCCTTTGGTGCCTTGTTCATTTCTGATTTTTAATTTCTTGAATTGTAATTTTGTTGAAAATGAATATGTTATTGTGACGTATGGTGCATTTGAAACGACTGATGGATAAACAACTGAACGTCTATTGAAGATCTTTCACTATCTTCTCTCTTATTCACTCACTTACTTTTCATATTATAAGATTTAAAAAAAATGTTCGAGGTTTTTTTTTTTTCTTTCTTACAAACTTTATATAGAATATAATAAAAAGGGTGTTTTTTAGAGGTACAGAACTTTAAGTTGAAAGCACTATTTTAACTGGCGGCCATTTTGTCAGCTGTCAAGTGATTTATTTTTAGTTTGATTTGGCATTTCAACATGAAAAGATTGACGCCTGGACAACGCTTCCAAATTGTGCAAATTTGTTTTAAAAATCATGGTTCTGTTCGAAATACGTATCGCTCACTACGTCCATTTTACGGTCAACATAATCGTCCATCAGAGCAATTAATTCGATTAACTATGGAACGTTTTCGCACCACGTTTACTCTAAATGATAATACGCATCCACAGAGACTTCGTACAGTGCGTACTGCGTACAGATGAAGTCATTGCTGCTTTAGAGCGTAGCGTAGAGGAAGACCCGAATCAGTCTATCCGTCATCGTGCACAGGAATTGGATATGTGTCCATCCACTTCATAGAAGATTTTGCGGAAAGATCTTGGTTTGCGTTGTTACAAAATCCGACTTGTGCAAGAATTGAAGCCACAGGATCACCTAGCAAGGCATATATTCGGCCCAAAACAAGATTGCCGTTGATCCCAATTTTTATAAGCGAATTTTGTTTAGGGATGCAGTTCACTTTTGGTTGAATGGATACGTCAATAAACAAACAAAACTGCCATATTTAGATTGATGATAATCCTCAAGTGTATGTTAAAACATCGTTAAATCCCAAAAACTGACTATTTGGTGTGCTTTATGGGTTGGTGGAATAATTGGTCCGTACTTCTTTAAAAACGATGCTGGCCAGAACGTTACAGTCAATGGTGACCGCTATAGAGGAGCCGTGATTACTGACTTTTTCGTTCATCAATTGAACAACCATGATGTGCAGAGCTGCGGTCTCAACAAGACGGCGCGACATGTCACACAGCTCATGCCACAATTGATTTATTGACGGAAACGTTTGGTAACCCGCTTAGTTTCACCTTACGGGCCCGTGAAACGCCGCATGACTTTTTTCTGTGAGGATATGTGAATTCGCTAGTCTACGCCGATAAACGATTGACCACTTGAAGGACAACATCCGCCGCGTTATTGCCGATATACGGCCACAAATGCTGGAAAAATCATCGAAAATTAGACCTCCAGATTGGACTACGTCCGAGCCAGCTGTGGCGGTCATATGGCAAAAATTATATTTAAATTAAATAATGCCAGAAGATTACCTTTCGAATAAAGTAAATGTCATGTCAATTTAAAAAAAAATCATCTTTGTTTTATTCCATTTCAAAGTTCTATACCTCTAAAAAAAAAACACCCTTAATATCATATATAGAAGTTTGATAGATAGATACAGAAAATTATATAAATCGATCTATAAATAAGAATTTTTCAAAGTGACGCCAGCGCCAGCTATTGGTTAAAAATATCCCAAGTTATTCTAAAATATCAGCTATCTGCCTGTGAAAGTCCTGTTAAAATCGGTCACTTGTTAATAATTTACAACTTTTCTTTGTTCCTAAACCTTTACGTGGCAATTACGAACAAACCAGTTTTCGAATCCAATTTTGATAATAAGTTATACATATTACGCCAAAAATTGACTATCACTTTGTTTATCACTTTCGGAAAAGTCTGGCAGAACAAACGCCACCATGAAATCGTCTTGGACCTACATATCCTAACACATGGCATAATTCAATTTTGGTTATATCCATTATTCCCAAAAACGATTTATTATCAACATTAAAAAACGTGTGACAGGCCAAAAATCGTAACCGCCTACGCTATAAACCTCTTCACAAAACAATACATAACCCTTAGAAGAATAAGTAAAAGTGTTTATAGCTGATAAGGTAAAGCACTAAAGATGAAATCATAATAAAAAAAAATTGTTAATCTTTTCACAGTGTGAAACAAAAACAATTTGCAGCCCCCTTTTAGCCTCATAGCTGGAGGCGATTAATTCTCTATTCTCTTCTAAACCCGTCTAGACAGACTCTTATTACACTTTAGTTGAGCACCTTCTATCCTGTTTAGTCTACCGTTAGTACTAGAACAGATTTCTAGAGTTGAATAGTCTGCGACGCGGTTATTTTCCTTTCAAAGTGTGAAAAAACTAAATAAAAAAACCTTTAAAAAAAAGACAGAAGTCGCCACAGGATTTCATTTATCTTAATTATTTTGTTTTAACTTTTAATTTTCTAGATTGAGTCGTTATCTGTAGATTTCTTCTTTTTTTTTTTTGAATATCGTTTCTTTTGTGCCATTTTAAAGTACTTCAGTGGACTTTTGTTGATATTTAAGTGACATAATCATTAAAATTTCTTTTTTGTTTTTTGTAATGTGAAGAGGTTTTAAGAAAAAATTGATCATATCGATACAATCCACGTTTAAAAAGTCATTGAACTTTTGTAATTTTAAGTAGTTTTCAAAATTATTGTTCTTGTAATTGAAACAATAAAAATTAATAGAAGTAGTTGAATAAATATAGAAACAGTGTTAATTTATAAACCATTTTTTTAACGAACCCAGCCAATACTTGGTAGAACACATTTAATAAAACTATACATGGATAGAATGTTCAAATATAGTTTTGTGTTTTGTATTTTAAGGCGCAGTCGTTATAAATTACGAGCACCACATGGATGTCTTTTGGTAATAAGAAAAAATATATTTAAGTTTTTTTTTAAACAATGAGATAAAGCCAAAAAGTATAAAACTGTTAAAAAAAAATATACAATATCTTTCGTCAAAGCAAAAACTCTTACCACTTTACACCACATTTTAAAAATACAGCATCATGATCCATCAGCGCAACAACCCGGATCCGTTCGGGCATCGTTCAACAAGAACCCAAGGCCTTGGGGTCCTGGTTTATGCCATCCCCCTAAAGTAAGCAAGGTCTGCCACATTGATTTCTACTATCAAAAGAACCGGTAACGATTTCCCGAGCTGGTTGCTCTTAGTCCATACGAGTTAGGTGCCCAGCCCACCCTAGTCTACCGAGTTTTTTTTCTTCCTCCGTAAGATAATCGGCTGCTACTTTTGAACCAAAGGATTGCACTTCTTTCAAATTCATGCTCCTTTACCCCGATTCTTGGAACAACACTTCTTACAAGTCTTCAGTGAACTGGCCGTTCAACCGTTTTATTAAAGTACACTGCTTTTAGGATCGGTGATTTGATTTCCCTCTCCGTCTTTGCAGTATACGGATCCTGGTGTATGTTGCGACATGTTTCTGATGGATTGGTAGAACTTTTGAGAGACTGTGGCATCGTTCTGTATGCAGCATTCTTACGTTCAGATGCTAGTTTGCATTTATCATCAAACCAGTCGCTACGATCTCAGCCACTACTGCCAAAGATGGTTTCAGCAGTACAAATGGCTTTGTTTTCTTAGGGCGTCACATTTTTTCATCTAAACCCGCACTCTGTTCCCAGGACTTACTCTTCCCTCTTCGAGCTCTCCGAAGGCCAGCCCTAGCGCAAGAATTCAGGTAAATTGCTTTTGTTTTCATCGCTTAGGGCAGCCGTGTTGATTGGAATCCTGAGCGGCGGAAGCAATACTTCTACGCAGAGCATTCCGCCTTCGGAACACAATACCAACAAGATAGTAATCCGAATCAAAGTTGGCACCTCGATACGTTCGTTTTAAAGTTTAAAATTACGCATCTAACCCCAACCCCATTTCTATTTTAGACTCTCCACTCGAAATAAACCATCGCAAGAAACATGTATATTACAGTCGAAGTGTTTCTGTTTTTTGTTATCAGACAAAAAAATTATACCTTCTTTCCTTCCTCAAAAAGAAGTTAATTTACACGTTTTATGACACTTCAACTTTCACATACATACATAGGCTTACCTTACCTTAGGTGGCGCTACAAGTCCGGTTGAACATGACCCTCGAAGAATAAGTTTCTCCGGCAGCTGTTCGATCCCTAGCTAATTGCCTCCAGTTTTGCACTTAAAGTAGGTCGAGGTCCTCGTCCATTTGCGTCCACCACCTAAGTGACCTAAGTCTCGGTATTTCTCTACTGCGCCAAATGCTGCATTAAATCAAAGAATTTTCGTTCCAGAGCATTGCTGTTCATCCGCTCTATATGACCCAAGCATCTCAGTATTTCCATCTCCACTCCGTTTATGCATACGCAACCAAAAATCACACGTACATTATTTTTCCTGAAGCAAATTAAAGGGTCCTCATCTACTTCAAGTTCACCACTTGAAGAAATATAGATTTCAGAAAGAATTTCTCATATAATGTGCGAATTCAATATTTCCAACGACCTTATATCTTATATCTCATACCTAAAGAGAATCCTATACAAATTTCGCGACAATTGATCCATGATTAGCTTCTTTATTTTTGATTGAAGATAAATTAATTTATTATTTTTGTATTATTTCTCTTTACAGTTATTTTAAAAAGAAAAACACCAGTGTGCCAATTCGCTTCACCTTTGGACGCAGATATTCACAGTAACCCACAGGTGAGTGTATAAATAGATTTAAGTTTTACTAGTTCATTCAATAAAAGTTTAGTTTTGTAAATGACTTTGATGAATAAAAACAAACGAAATTACTATTCAAGCACGTGATTTCATGTTGCCAAAAAATAACTTTTTACATTATTTGAAGCAAAACCAACGAATCTTTGTTGATTTTCAAAAAAACTGGCATTAATGAAAATTAAAAATAAAATTTCAAAACTCTTAGGAAACGATCTGCTGTTGTTATCAATTCTGCGAAGGTGTGCTTTTGTTCCAAGCAGATATGATTTTATGTTAAATGGGAAATTAAATTGATAATTATGTGGGCCTCGATCTGTAAAAAAAAGACGATGAATTGTTATCTTCATATTATTTTTGTTTAAAACTGTGGAATTCATTACATTAAAAAATCATGCGTTTCATATATGTACAAGAAATGTATAGAACAATTTTTATAAATTTCGTTAAGGCGATGTTGTTCGCTTGATTTTATTGGAAACTTTGAAACACCTTTGGTGTCCCATTCTTTCTAGTAACTTTAATAATTCACTAAAAACATTTTTGGACAGCTTTTGAAGCCAACTCGGTCTCTACCTGACTGCTGCCAGTTCCGCACGCAGTTCAATATCGCTGTACTGCCGTAAAATAGCGTAGATTATTCCAATATTCGTGGTGTAAGATACAAATTTCTAGCTGTGTACAACAAAATATCATACACATATATAAGTCGCAAAAATACGCTTCCTCCATCGTTGCAAACAATTCTTTTCCCTTTCTGATCTGGCTTATATCTACCAATTTACTCTCGAGCCCAATTTCGGCCGTGCGGTGAACTACAGATATTAGTTCTGAATGTGGAATTGTTTGCAAAAATCTACTTTCCTTCTTATTATGATGTTCTTACTTACTTAGGGGGCGCTACAGTTCGGGACAAACCTGGGCCTCAACCAACATGCCTCTCCAGCCAGCTCGGTCTTTGGCTAGCTGCCTCCAGTTTCGCACCCCAAGTTGTTTGAGGTCGTCCTCCACTTGAGCGAGGTCTTCCTTGACTGCATCTATCCTTTGGGATGGAATCGAAGATCCTGCGAGCCGGAGCATTGTTGTCCATTCTCTCTACATGAACTAGCCATCTTAAACGTGATATGCGTATTTTGTTGCCCCTGTACAGCTCGTATAGTTCTTGTTTGAACCTTCTCCTCCAAAGCCCGTTAACGCAGATAGAGCCAAAAATCTTCTGAAGAATCTTACGCCCGAAACGACTAAGGATATCTTCATCCGCTTTAGATAAAGCCCATGCCTCGGCGCCATAGAGCAGAACTGGGAAGATAAGGTCTTATACGGTCTCCTTTGTCTTTCGTGAGAGAGCTTCACTACTCAATTGCCCATAGAAACATCGATTGGCAAGAGTAATTTTTCGCTTTATTTCTGACGAGATGTTGTTGTCAGATATTATAGCGGATTAGAGGTAAGCAAAGTCCCTACGTATTGATTTGGAATTCTTGGGTAATTTCCAGGATCTGCCGTAACGTGAACATTTGATCGATTGTGGACTTTTCTGTCTTGTAGGCGATATTCAGGAGATTTATTACACTATATCTGGCGCACTTTAGATCGTCTCCTTTCTTGTGAATCGGGCAAACGATGCTGAGGTTCCATTCATCAGGCATACTTTCTTCTGACCAAACTTTAGAGATGAGTTGGTCATCTCCGGCCGCTTTAAAAAGTTGTGATGTTCAGAAGTTTAAAACCAATGTCCATCGGCATCTCCTTCGAAACCCCCTTCTTTTTCCTCAGCACACGCTGTTCACTGACATAAAGAGTAGCCCAAGTCCCCAGGATAAAGATGATGATTTTTTTTATAGAAGAGCATTTCAGTTCCCTGAGAGAAGGTTTTTTTTCTTAAATGGCCTTCTTAGAGTGAAAAAGCAGTGGTTGGCATACATTTTATTAGTTTCATCTCTGCGCTGGTTTTGTCGTAAGTTGGTAGCGGAGTGTAGGTAGCCAAAGTTTCTAAAAACCTCATAAGATATAACTGGATATACAAATGTTTTTTTGTTAAGCCTTGCCTCAGATCCTCCCATCTCAATACTCTCAAAGCACTACTGAAATCAAGATTTTCACTTCCTACTTTGCCAAATTTCGTAGGCTTGTGATAGTAATTGGTCATTTCTTGCCTTAGAATTTTGCATTGCTCTTTCATATGCGATGTGGATGAAAAAGAGCTAAAAAGCCTATAAATTCAAGGCATTTTGAAATACTTTGCTTGAATATTTTTTTAATTAAATAACTAATTTTCTTTTTATCAGCTTTCTTTATTTCCTTACTTGTAATAAATTCATTATTTATTTCTTAAAACAGAGTGTTGTTCTTGAAGGAAAATACTGGAAAAGGCAGCTAACTGTAATCAAAGCTGAATACAGGAAATGGAGACGTAATTTCAAATCAAATAACTCTGGCTGTTTGATTTACGACACAGTAAGTTGCTTCAGTCTTTTATCACATGCATTAAAATTTATTTACCGCTGCTAAGTGATAATTAGAAGGCTTAACTTATTTTTTCTCTTCTATCGTAGAGAAGTGAATTAGATCTTTTTGAATGGTCGCCAATGCTAACTGAAGACTGGACAACAGATACGTTATTTTCAGCAATTAATGTACCGTTTCCTTTCCCTGATCCAAGAGAAATAGGTAATAGTTATGAAAGATCTTCAATATATTTGTTCAAATTTTTTCTTCATAATTATAGCTAGAGGAGCAGGAAATGCAGATTTTATCCAACCCAGTTTGGGACCGTTGCAACCAAATTTGGATGACCTTGATCTAACATTTGAAGGTAGAATGAATCAAATTATACCATATCTCAAACTCAAGTTTTTTTTTTTTTTTTTTTGTAATTAGAACTTTTGCAGAATACACGTCTTCCTCCAGTTCCCGAAGAGGGTAACGACGACATGTTAAAGACTGTAGATTATGGTGGCTTCTCAGCAATCATGGGTAAAGATAAGCTACCTTTTTTATTTATTAAAAATATATTTTAAAATTCCATTCATTCGATAACAGGTCCCGACCAAATGGATTCCACTGATATGATGGATGTAACAAATCAAAATCAGTCAATATCCAATGTAGAGGATTCAGCCATGATGGAATTGAATACCCCTTTAAATGCCATGCAATACTCCGAACTGGAAAGACAGTTTCAAAATAATCTAGATAGCCAAACTGAACTTAGTAATTCAATGATGATGAACAACAATCAGCAACAATCGGTATCAGATTCAGATTTTAATAGTTCACCTAAGCGCCATTCGATCAAAACATTTCCAATTTCAATGGACAGTTCGAGCATTCAAATGCAGGGTTTCTCTGGAAAGAGCGTTATCAAAGGTCGTGTATCGAAATCTTTACAACGGCCATTTAGGTAGGTTGAAATCGCAAGAAAACTTAAAATATGAATTTGCATCTTTTAAAATGTATATTTCTTCCAGACGAGAACCTCATAATTATGATAAGGCACAACCCACCCTCCATCAAACAGAAATCTATCAGCAAATGCTTGCGGAAAGCCAAAAACAACAACAGCATCTGCATCAGACGCTTGCTCTTCAAATTCAAGCACAACAATTAGCTTCCAACCAACCCCAACAATCGAACATGCAGCTTTCACAACAACAATTTCCCTCAGTCATGTTAAGCAACAACGGCAATGCCTACGGCATGAGCCAATCTCAAAATTTACTAACTATACCTCAAAATTCGAATATCAAATCGTATCCTCTAACGCAAAAGGGTAATCTTTTGCCTAATGTAAAAATCGAACCACCACAACCAACAAATACAGTTATATCTATGTACGCTTTAAATACCAATCCTTCAAGTGAATTAGGGTTTCATCGTTCATCGAATCGGTCGCAGGCAAACCAACAACCTAGTATGTCATTGCCTTTGCCTTCCTTCAAACCATATCCCAATTTACAAAGTTTTCCCAAATCTGCCTCAACTGGTAACTACATCAATGTTCGCTCCGCAATTGGTGGAAATGTGGGGGGAACCCATATGGCTACACTTCTTCAAGATCAGTTGCAACAACAGCAGCAGCAGCAACAGCAACAACAACAACAACAACAACAACAACAGCAGCAGCAGCAGCAGCAGCAGCAACAACAACAACAACAACAACAACAACAACAACAACAACAGCAGCAGCATCAACAGGTCCAGCAACAACACCAACACGTTCAACAACAACAACAACAACAAATTCACTCTCAATCCTTACCAACGCCTCTGCGTCAGCACCAGTTAATTCTTCCTATAAACACTTCATCTACGTCTAGCCAACAACAAGAACAACCAATTCTTCCTAAGGAGATGATCCGCTCCAATAGTCTGCCGCTTAATTCTTCACTGCAAAAGCTTGAAGGTCGTATCGAGCACTTTGTTGTGCCTAAATATCAGGCAAAGAGCAATAAATCTCGTTCCCGCAGCAACTCAATACATCATCAAAGTGCTCCAACAATGATCAGCGGTGTGACGGGTGGATCGAATTTGCAGGTTCCCCGTCTACAAACGGCGACCAGTGATCCAATGTTAAACTCCACTTTGGCACAACTCCTCACAGCTCCAAGTCAACCACCAGCGCCTTCAGCAACAACCATGAATTCGAGCAGTGGTTATATGCTATCAGCGAGTGATTCACGTGTGTCTTCTCAACAACAGCATCAGCAGCACGGAATGCAGCAATCAATGCCGAAACTCATATCTCCAAAGAAGTCCAATTCATTGCCTGTTCCGGCTCCAACGCTTATGATGCACAGTCCACCCGGAAATAAGGTTTGTTGAAAATTTATTATTTTGATACTTTAATTCAACTTAATTCTTCGGCAGATGTTGAGCTTTCCACCTCCTTCTGGAGGCCACATGTCAACGAGCAATATAAGTCTATCGCCTGAATCGTTTCATGATCAGGACTCGCCTCTGTCGCCAACGCACACTATGAAATATCCACGTGAAACGCATCGCCGTGCAGGGCATATTCATGCTGAACAAAAAAGGAGGTATAACATTAAAAACGGATTTGATATGTTGCACTCATTGATACCACAACTACAACAGAATCCTAATGCAAAGGTAAGATTTATGAAGCAGTTTTTGAGCTTAGGTCTCAAGTTGAATCTCATTTTAGCTAAGTAAGGCAGCGATGCTACAAAAAGGTGCTGAATATATTAAACAACTGCGATCAGAACGAAGCATACTCAAGGAAAAGATGGAATTACTTCGAAAGGAGAGGGATAACCTAAACAGTTCACTATCGTAAGCATAAATGCCGTATTTGAATTGAAAACTGAACTCATGTACAATATTTTAGGCACCTGCACTCTATCCTGCCTGCTAATGGAGCACCAGTTACACGCCAACGCACCGAACACGTTCGTCAATTATACGAACATTATGTTAAGTGTCGTACCATGCAGAACTGGAAGTTTTGGATTGTAAGTTAAGCATAACGTTAAAATCCCGTTTTGGGTACTGACTTTGTTTCTGTCTTTAGCTGGGTTTAATATTAGAGCCCTTGTTAGCTTCATACACAACATCTGTGTCTAGTGCGAGTGCGGATGAGCTGCAGCGGACAGTTTTCTTGTGGGTGGATCAGCACTGTTCGCTAGTTGACCTACGTCCAGGTAAACAAACTAAATCAATCTTTATTTTAAACTATTTCTTATTAACTTCGTTAACAGCTGTTTCAAATAAATTACGTTACTTATCCACAACGACTGATATTTTATCTGACCCACCATCAACACTACAGGAAGAAGTATCGAAAGCGATCAACAACACTCCAGGCCAACACCCTAACCTTAACGGATCATAGTCAAATTCTAGAACAAAAAAAATTATTAAAAATGAAAGTAAACAACAAGTTAAAGTACAATTATTTAAAATATAAAAAAAATCTAAAGTTAAAGAATCAATTAATTAAGAAAAAAGATTCTTGTTTTTATTTTGTCATGTGCCTCATTGATATAAGGAAAATATATACATAAATACACAAATTGTTTATAAAAGAAAACCGATTTTATTAGCTATATTGAGTTGTTAGCTGTACAAAAAAAATTAATTTTACATTAATGAAATTATAATTGTTTTTTTTTTTTATTATATTTTTTCTGTTAAATAGCGCAATTTTACAATATATATAATTTTTTTCGTTTAAAAAATATTACGTTTACTCCTTAACTTGCTTAAAAAAAGAAATTAGAAAACGTGTGCCTTTTCATAAATGTTGAAGTGTTTAATTAAGGTGTTTATTACTGCCGATTAGAGAGAGCGGTATACTAGAATCATTTATAAAGAAAATGGATACAGAGCAGCGTTTAAACAAATGCTTTTTTTTCTGATATATTTTTGTTAAAAAAAGCTATTCAAATGTAAAGGAATGATATAGAATAATATTAAATATATAACGTTTTGTATAAAGAACAAACTGTTTTAATATCGTGTTCAAAACGTTGGCGGTTAAAAAAATGGAAATGGCGAATCCTCTTTATAATTTCACAAACAAAAATTGCGTTTGACAAGGAATGTGAATACATTCAACAGCACAGCAAAACAAATACCTATATATGTATATATAGTGCATAGCATTATAGCCTTAAAATCGGCCTAAAAACGGTACCTCCTATAGGACCATTTTTTTTTGACTTTCTGGAAAATTGGTGATCCGATTACTATCAAAATTGATATTCAAGAATATGTAGGTAGCCTAAGTAATTTCGCATAAATTTTTTTTTCAAAAACTTTTTTTTGTGTTTTTAATAATTTAATTTTTTTTTTTTTGAACAAATCAATATTTTTTGTTTTTAAATATATGTTATTTTTGTGCTTAAGTTTGTATTCTTAGATTATTATTTTTAATTTTTTTTTAAAAAGTTGCAAAAACACAGTTTTATTTAAAAACCGCTCCTACGATTTTGAAAAAAAAAATTCACACTTTTTTACATTTTTTTAAGAAATAAAATGGCGTTTAAATTAAAATTAAATTCACCCAATAAAATTTTACGTACTTAATTCGAACAATCAAAAGTCACAAAAATCGAATAAATGCTTTGTTGTTCACTTTAATTTTCTTAAATTTTATTCTACAATGTGACCGCTCATATGTATGAGCAAGTACGTGCGATCCAGTCGTGCAATTTATTTTTTTCACCAAAGCATAACCTACACGAGCAAAATAAGCTTTTACTTAACGGTTATATGACAGGTACCGTTAATATTTGAGCTAAAAAAATAATTAACAAAGTCCTCCGTTCAATGTCAAATAAGCGTATGTTCCAAATTTGAGGACGATTGGCCAAACCGTTTAGGCTGTAGTTCAATATACACCCGTACAGACAGACAAAACTTTGCCAGTAACTCAAATATTTTTCTCTATCATCGTAATGTCATGTCTGATTGTTAAAATTTTTTTACGAATGCATGACTTGCTTATAGTCTATAAATCGCAAGTAAAAAATAAATTGCAAAACCGGATCGCACGTACTGGGTTTTATGTGAGGTCACACCTTCGAAGAAAATTTTAAATAGAGCCATTTAAAAATTGTGTGTTACATTTTTTTAAGTTTTGATTGTTCGAAAAAAAGTTCGTTTAATAAGTAGATTTCAGGGAAGATATTTACACCTTTGCATTTTTTAAGCAATGTGAATAAGTATACATTTATTTTAGAAAATTGTAGGCACAAAAAATTTTATTTTAAACAACTTAAAAAAAAATGTAGCAATTTTTAAATAATATTGATTTATTCAAAAAAATAATAATTTTATGTAAACAAATATTGGGCTACCTTCTTCTGGAATATTATTTTTTGTTGAAATCGTTACTTGTTCCTGAGAAAATCAATAGGAGGTACCGGTTTTGGCTCAAATTTTCTTCCTCCGAAAATAACGCATAGCTACAATTTTATTCCACTGATTTTTTGCGTTAAGATTTTTGGAACTGTTTCGAAAAAAAAGCTTTTACTCAACGGTTATATGACAGGTACCGTTCATATTTGAGCTAGAGCTGTGTCAATCGTGATTGATTCGGTCTTTATGACCCGTTCACTTAAAAAGTATTGATGATTGCAATCACACTTCCATATGTCGGTCGTTCACAATTTCAATGCTTTTCAAATGAACGAGAACGATACGATGCGGAACACGAAACTGAAATTCAATCAATCATTGAATGCAACACAGAGTACAAAATACACAATACACAAAGAACCAGACCAGAGATAGAGAATGATTGAAATAAATGAACGAAACAAAGTGAAACTGAACTGAAATTTAAGTATTTATTTAACAAAGAGAGTGAGACTAGAGAGAGAGACATACACAGATACATACACTCAACCTAATGATTTACTGACGAAACACGGATGTCGATGTTGGTGTCGGATAGATCCAAATGCAGAGATACATATCACATATGGAAACATGCAAAATGTTTTATTCCCTATCACATTCAAAAGTCACAACACAACATTTCGATGTCCGGTATGGCATGGGTATAAATTGAAACGAGAGAAAGAGGGTAGATGGGATTGATTGAAAAGACCGAATCTTTGAAATGACCGAATCATGAACGATTGAATCTTTGAAAATGAACGATTGACACAGCTCTAATTTGAGCTAAAATAAATTGCACGACTGGGTCGCACGAACTTGATTTTATGCTAGATAATTGCTTGGTGGCTGTATATGTATGTATGTATATAAAGGATGTTTTTTAGACGTGTGGTTTTCAAGAAGAAATAAAACGTATATAATTTAATGTTATGCCAAGACTTAAGCTTTTTTTATAAAGATGTCTTAAAAATGATTTCGGGCAAGTGGCCGCCGTGGCTGGCTCTGATAAATTCCAGCCGAGAGGCCCAAATTTATGAAAATCGGAATCGGCGGTCATCTCGTTTTGGGCCCATTCACCGAAGTGCGACCCGCTTGATAGTCGTTCGGCTTCAATTCTTGCACGAGTTGGATTTTGTAAGCCCGCAAACCAAGATCCTTCCGCAAAATCTTTCATTAAGTGGATGGGCACAGTTCCAATTGTTGTGCGCGATGGCGGATGGACTCATTCGGGTCTTCTTCACCGAACCGAACAATTATTTTGGTAATACATTTGCACAATTTGCAAACGCTGTTCAGGAGTAAATCTATTCATTATAAAATGGCAAACCAAACTGAGCATAAATCAAGTGAGAGCTGTCAAAGAGACCAACTGCCAGATTGAAAACCGCCTAAACACGTATAAAACACCCTTTAACAAAAAAAAAAAAAAAAATTCTTTATTTTTTTTAACGTTTAAGAGTTTTTTGGGAAAAACTAAATGTGCAATAAAATTTGAAAACTAAATATCTATGGAGGAAAAAAAATATTGAAAATCGTTAGACCAGTTTTTTAAAAAGTCGTTTTTTTTTGGAAAACTTTTCGAAAAAATATTTTAAATTTCCTTGTAGCATGTCATTATAAAGAAATCTGTAGTTTTAATGTGGGAAAATTATTTTAAAAAAATTAAATCAATCCGTTTTCAAAATATTTCGAAAACCAATTTTTTTATAGAAAATTTAAAAAAATCGAAAACAAAACCTTTTGAATCTTTTTGAATGCAAAGTTAATTGAATTATAAATGACTTCCTGTGTGCAAAATTTTATTGAAATCGGGATAATGGTTTACGATAAAACCGCATTTGAAAAAAACCGGTTCTATGATAGGTACCGTTGTAGACCAAATTTCGAAAAATTCATTCTAACTGAAAGATGTAAGAAAATAGCATAGATTTTTATCAAAATCGTTAGAGCCGTTTTCGAGAAAATCAAACTCTTTGCTAAAAATTGTATGACATGTACCGTTATTTTTCGACCTAGTGCAAAAATGAAAAACACCCCGAGATACTACCAAATAAATACTAAATACAAAGTTTGAAGATAATCGGCCCATCCGTTTAGGCTGTAGAGGTGCGAACAGACAGACAGACGGACGGAATTTCCGGACCCACTTTTTTCGACTTCTCTATCATCGTAATCTCATGTTTGATTGCTACAATTTTTTTTGCACGAATCCATAACATAACGCAAGTAAAACAAATTGCACGACTGGATCGTACGTACTTGCTCATATGTGTCGTCACATTGTTGAATAATATTAAAGAAAATTAAAGTGAACATCAAAGCATTTATTCGATTTTTGTGACTTGATTGGTCGAATAAAGTACGTTAAATTGTATTAGGTGAAATAATTTAAACGCCAATTTAATTCTTTAGGAAATGAAAGAAAGTGAATTTTTTTTTAAATCGTTAGAGCCGTTAAAACGGTTTTTCTTAACAACTTTTTCTTAAGAAATAATTCAAGAATACAAACTTAAGCACAAAAATAACGTACAATTAAAAACAAAATTTAAAAAAAAATCACTTACCCGTTTTCAAAATATTGATTTTTCAAAAAAAAAAAAATTAAAAAAAATTATTAAAAATACAAAAAAAAAGTTTTGGAAAAAAAATAATGCAAAATTACTCAGGCTGCCTACATCTTCCTGAATATCAATTTTGATTGTAATCGGATCACCAGTTTTCGAAAAAGTCGAAAAAAAACCGGTACCTCCCGTTTTAAGCCCACCATATAAATTTTTTTTCACCAAAATATAATGCTGATTTAAAAAAAAAAGTTCTTGGAGCCGTTTTCTAGCAAAATAAGCTTTTACATAACGGTTATATGACAGGTACCATTAATTTTTGAGCTAAAAAAAATTGAAAAAAACTCCTCTGTAGAATGTCAAAATAACCTTATGTTCAAAATTTGAAGATGATTGGCCCAACGGTTTAGGCTGCAGTCCAAAATACATCCGTACAGACAGACGGACAGAATTTTTACCAGTAACTCAAATATGTTTCTCTATCATCGTAATGTCATGTTTGATTGTTATATCAACATTTTTAATCAGCACGAATGCATAACTTGCATTATAGTAATGTTTTTTTAACAACTTTTTTTTAAAAATTAAAAAAAATAATTCAAGAATGCAGACTTAAGCACAAAAACAATCTACATTAAAAAAAAATTAAAATTTACAGGTATGTACCTGTTACACTACGTTGATTTTTTTTCATAAAAAATATTGAAGCCTTTGTATATGGCAGATATCAAAATAACCTTAAAATCTAAATTTGAAGACGATCAGGTTGTAGTCCAAAATACATCCGTACAGATAGACAGACAGACATAGTAAGTCAAATATATTTCTATCGTCGTAATGTTATGTTTGATTGTTATCTTAATGCATAACTTGCACTATTGTAGAGTATTTAACTATCGAAAACATCACCCAATGTTTTCAACCTGTAGTCAGTTATGATCAAAGATTTCCAATTGAGTTAAGTGCAATATTTTCTGACTAATGATATGAAAATGTATACAGCGAAAACTGCATTTTCAAATATTTCCATTCAGCGCCACCTATCGGGGAAACATTTTGCCAGAGGCTTTATTTTATTTTTATATCAAGTTCAATTTTTTTAACTAAAGTAAAATTAAAATCAACTCAGCTAACGCATTAAAACATAAAAAAAATAATAATAAAATCTTATTAGTTTTGAAATTCATCGGAACCATTTGGAAATCTCTTTAAAAACAATCATTTGATCAGAATTTTATTAAAAAAAACGTTAATCGACTGAACACTTCACTCTCAAAAATTGTATACAGAAACATTTTGGTATTTTTTTTTCGAAACTATTTTTTGACATCAATCTTCTAACAGTCCTCGATAGTATAGTGGTCAGTATCCCCGCCTGTCACGCGGGAGACCGGGGTTCAATTCCCCGTCGGGGAGATTGTGCGTTGTTTTTTTTGTGTAAAATACGTTTTCTTTTAGAAACTTTAATAAGATTTTGATTAGATTTAGATGAATATTTATCTTTATTCTTATACATAATATTACAATAAATAAATGTATATATATAAAAAATGGTATAAGAAAATGTATAGTTATTCATCAATTGAAAGTGGCTGGACCTATTTCGCGAAGTTTTACGAAAGAAAATTTTTCCGTCCGGAAAAGTCGGGAAATTAGAAAAATCGAAAATTGATGGTGTACCCGAGCAATGCTGGTTACGTCAGAGAAGAATAAATATTTCCAATGTTAATAAATATTTTAATCCGTAACTTTATTTCTAAATTTAAATAAAAAATCAGGAATAATTTAAATGTTGGAGATTTGGATAACCAGATTACAGTAACAATTGATGGCATACGGGCCAGCCGTTGGCACTGGGTGAAACCGAAATAGTTCCTAATTCTGATCCATCATGTACCTGCATGATTAAAGCTTAGTGTTTTCATACATAATGTACATGTTTTATTTGTAGAAAAATCTAGACATTAATTTGACTTCAAACGAATTCGATGCGCTATCACTATTACCTCTGTAAGTAAAAAGCTTATTTTTCCCGCACCTCCCATATGACCGTTTTTTTTTCTTCGACTTTCTCGGGAACTGGTTATCCGATCAAAATCAAAAATGATATCCAGAAAGATGTTAAATATTGATATAAAATAAAATATTTTGTGTAGTTAATAATACATTTTTTTTGAAAAATCAATATTTTGAAAACGTGTAAGAAATTTTTTTTTTAAATTATGTTTTTAAATGTAGGTTATTTTTGGATTTAAGATGTTATGGATGAAACGTAGGCAGTCATTAAACGCTACATTAAGTTTACGTTTACGTTCGTAATCTAGATTAGGGTAGACGGTAGACGCAGTTAAAAGTGATAAAGGGTAATATAAGGCTTTTAACGAGATGTTTTTTTAAATCAGTGTCCAATATATGGGAAGAAGACCTCAGGGAACGTAAACCACAGTAAATTCTTCTAATAGATTCTGATATTGCATCACAATATGTCAAAAAATGCGTCTGATTCGATGATTTTTTTTCATAAAAAATAAGTTTAATTTTTTTTAAAAATGTTGTTACTCCCACTATTGACTCAATTTGATTCTAAAACAAAAATAAAAGAAATAAAATAATTAAAATTACTAAGATTTAAGATTAGAGAAAAAAACGATACATTTCTATCTTTTTATGATCTTTAACTTACAATTTTAGGTAAATACTAAAATTTATTTCGTTGAAATGTATTTTAAAATAAAAAAAAAAATATCCGCCAATTTGTTAACAAACATCCATTTTTTTCGAGTTACGAGGTTAAGGCTGAGTCTTAATAGTTAAAGTAAAGCATGCTTGAACAAAGAAATTCTAAACCTAAAACCAATTTTTTTTTTCAAAAAAAAAGCTTAATTTATTACAAATATAAGCAAATATTTATACGTATCAGAAAAAGTTTTTGGTCTTATATAAATACTTATATTTTAAATATTAATGAAATTAAATAATATGTCAATTTTCATCTCATCTTGACCATATCTGTTTCCGTGTTATTTCGACTTGGATCCTACGTTATGGTAGTCATTGTTGCATTTGTCGGCTTTGCGCTAGCAATTTTCTTATTCGTATATTCCATGTCCTTAAATTGAATTAGAATAACCATATATGTGAATATAGCAGCAAATATCTAAAGAAAATGAAAACAAATTTTTGTTTTAATGTTTTTTTTAATATGTTTTTTTTTTTTTAAGTTAACCTTAAATAATGTCCTTTTGTTTAGTGGAAAGAAACCATATGCCGTGAGAATTGGTTTCTGCTGCATATTTTTCATCAAAAATTTATCAACCTAATATGAAAAATATTTCTTTAAGGCTTACAAACTGTATGAATTAATGCTACACACTTAAAAGTAAACTTATAACTTAATAAATCTGTTTTTTTTACCATTTTTTCTATGCTTGTTCCCCTTCGTGATATCCTTGAAAGAATTCTGGCTGTTTTATTTGCCTGAAATGCATTCATCATTTATCAAAATTATAACAAGAACAATGTTTTTTTTTAATACTATAATGTGATATTTTGGCCTGGGGTTCGACAAATAAAACTCAATCAAAATTCCACAATAATAAAACAAATCTCTTTATTTTATAAAACACAACGTCTTTCAGTTTAAATAACACCAATTTAACTTATTTCACTTATTCACAATTCAAATACGTTTTTATAATTCAACACTTTTTATTTAATCTCAATTCAATCACTTTTTACTAATACTTCCAGTTGTTAACAATTCCACTTTCGAAAATAAACTGCACTGTCAATGCAATCTACTCTTGTATTTATACAACTTTAAAAGCTTCTGGAAGCTTCTGTCTGGTTCTGGCACAATCTAAGCTTTCGGTACTAATTCGAGTCTCGAATTGTTTCGTCAAGTTCGATTTAGTACTAAGTTAAAACATGTTGCAAATATGTAGCATACTTCTAGGGGCATGGTTGTTGTACACAATAAATGGTGGTTGTTGTACACAATAAATGTTGGTTGTTGTACACAATGAATCCAACAGATGGCGTTAATTTACAAAATGTATCTAAACTTGTTGCCACATCACATTGTCCCCCTCTTAGTTTTGTTCGTCCCGAACAAGCACATCATCATTGTTTCCGTGGTAACGATGCAGTCGATCCACATGGACAATTTTCATTTTTGCTCTTGGTCCTCTTTGGATTCGGAAAACGACGTCATTAATGCGCGTAACTATTTGGTAGGGACCTTCCCAGTCCTGCTGAAGCTTGGGCGATTTTCCCTTTCTGCGATGTGGGTTATAAAGCCATACCAGATCTCCCTCATTGAATTCAGGTGCTGTTGCTCCCGCATCGTATCTGGTCTTCATGCGGTCACTCGCAATTTTTTCTGTTGTTTCTTGTTCTCTGGTGAATGTCGTTGATCCTTTCTCTAAGATCTAACACGTAGTCCTCTTCGCATTTTGGGTCTTCAATAGGAAATCCGAATTTTAGCTCACTTGGAAGCCGGGCAGTTCGTCCAAATAGAATTTCGGATGGAGTGTATCCAGTTGTACTATGAACCGCATTCCGGTAGGCCATAAGAAATAAAGGAATTCGCCGATCCCAATCCCGTTGGTTCTCGTTCACGACTTTGGACAGATGTTCCTTCAAGGTCTTGTTAAATCTTTCTACCATTCCATCAGACTGTGGATGAAGAGGTGTTGTCCTTGTTTTCTTTAACCCGAGTGATGCGCATACTTCCTGGAATACCTTCGACTCGAAGTTTCGCCCTTGGTCGGAATGCAATTCCATAGGCACCCCGAACCTGCAGACCCAGTGGTCCACTATCTGCTCGACAACGGTCTTAGCTTCTTGATTGGGTATCGCAAAAGCCTCCGGCCATTTGCTGAAGTAGTCCATGACAACAAGGATGTAACGGCTACCGTTTTCAGTTTCCGGGAACGGGCCTGTGATGTCAACGGCGATTCTTTCAAAAGGGGCGCTCACGTTGTACTGGTGCATTTTACCTCGTGTTTTGACTTTGGGTCCCTTGCTAGCTGCGCATGTTATGCACTTTCGACACCAGCTCTCTACATCGTTTCTCACGCTTAGCCAATAAAAGCGTTCCCGTACCTTTTCCAGTGTTTTGTTGATTCCCAAGTGCCCACCGGATATTCCAGCATGCATTTCTCGTAGGATCTCCTCTACTTTCGATCGTGGAACCACAAGCTGCATCTTAAAGGATCTTCCATCCGGCATTTCCCATTTTCTTCGCAAAACACCATCTTCCACATGGAGAGAGTCCCACTGCGCCCAGTATGCTTTTAAAGTAGGACTTCTGTCGGAGATATCTCTTGCGTTTGGTTTCTCCATAGATTCCTTCCATGCAAGGATTGGCTCGATGTCAGGGTCTTCTTTTTGTGCATTACGAATTTCTTCGGCACTCCAACCCTCTACAGGTTCGGCTCTTATTCTCTGGACAGATATACCTTCATCCTTTTCCTCTTTTCGCGCACAATGTTTGCAACTGGGCTCACATGGTCTGCGGGAAAGCGCGTCCGCATTGCAGTGCAGTCTTCCTTTGCGATGCTGTACTTCGAAGTCGTAAGTCTGCAATCGTTCGATCCATCTTGCTACCTGCCCCTCAGGATTTTTGAACTGTAGCAACCATTTTAAAGCGGCGTGATCGGTACGCAGGATGAATCTCTGTCCATACAGATATTTATGGAAATGTTTTGTCGCCAGTATCAGAGCAAGGAGTTCCCGTCTGGTTACACAGTAGTTTCTCTCTGGTCGCGACAGAACTTTGCTGAAATAGGCTACCACTTTCTCCTGCCCATCATGTATCTGCGACAGAACTGCTCCAACACCCACGTTACTAGCATCCGCGTCCACAATAAATGTTTTGCCAGGGGTGGGGTAAGCTAGTATTGGTGCCTCACAAAGTCGCTGTTTTAGATGTTGAAAGCTTCTTTCGCACTCTCCTGACCATTTAAATTGTCTACCCTTCTCAGTTAGCTGGTGCAGACACTTTGCGATTCCGGCAAAATCTTTGACGAACCTCCTGTAATAAGTGGCGAGACCTAGAAAGCTCCTCAGCTGGTGTTTATCTTCGGGAACTGGCCAATTTCTCACGGTTTCGATTTTCTCCGGGTCAGTGTTTACTCCATTTGATGATATCACATGTCCCAAATATTTCACCTCAGCTTTGAACAGAGCACATTTCTTTGGATTTAGTTTCAAATGTGCAGTTCGAAGTCGTGTAAACACCTCCCTCAAGTTGTCGCGATGTTCAGCGAACGTCTTTCCCACAACGATGACGTCATCCAAGTACACCAGGCAGGTTTTCCATGTCAGACCCTGTAACACACGTTCCATTAAACGCTCAAAGGTGGCTGGAGCGTTACACAAGCCAAATGGCATAACGGTAAACTGCCATAGTCCATTTCCCGTTGTGAAAGCGGTCTTTTCTTTGTCTTCTGGATGGATCTGTACCTGCCAGTAACCACTTTTCAGATCGAGGGTGGAAAACCATTTCGCTCCAGAAAGGGTATCCAAGGTGTCATCTATTCGAGGCAAGGGGTAGCTGTCCTTCTTGGTGACATCGTTGAGCCTCCGGTAATCCACGCAGAATCGAGTGCTGCCGTCCTTCTTTTTCACTAGTACAACGGGTGATGCCCACGGACTTTTTGAGCTTTCGATTAGACCGTCTTTTTCCATGGTTGATATCATCTCATCGACTTCCGACTGTTTTGCCAATGGAAGTCTTCTAGCAGGTTGTCGGATCGGTCTGCTATCGCCGGTGTCTATTCGGTGCTGTACTAGGTGTGTTCGACCATAGTCTCCATCCTGCGATGCAAATATATCAGCAAACTCGCCAATGAGATTTTTGGCCATGGTTTTCTGCTCCTGATTTAGCTCACAGTTTCCAAGGATAGCATTACATACCTCAGCCAATTTTGTTGCAGAAACAGGACTCGCAGAATCACTCCCAGATGTTGTCGATATGGCTGCAATGGGTACGCATCTTCCAATCACCTCTCCTTGTCTGAGCTTGACGGAGTGTTTGTTCGGATTCATCAGCCTTACCGGAACCATGTTTTTCTTTGGTTCCACTAAAATCTTTCCAACGATATAGCTTGGAAAGTCCTCTTTATTATCTGCTTCAATGAAATAGAATCGGTGGTTCCCAGGATCACCCTCCAAACGCGTCCAAAGAACTGTCTCTGAAGATGGTGGTAGGACTTCATCTCTGCTTATAACCGCCCGAAGATTCACAGCGTTCTCGTTTCCGTATACCATAGGGATCTCAACGGTTCGATACCTTAATACTTGCATTCGAAGGTCTATGATTACCTCATGTGCCTTCATGAAATCCACTCCAATGATGCATATGTCGGCTACCAAGAATGCATGTGAGAAGGTCAACCCTGCCAGTTGTATCTTTAGAAATACCTCCCCGTATACTTTTGCTGCTTCTCCCGTAGCTGTCTTCAGAGTGTAGCAGCTGGTGTTATGTAGCCATGATGTCTGAACAAGGTCTCTTCTGATTATGGAGGCTGTGGCACCCGTGTCGATAGTGGCCACACATTTTCTGTTTCTGATGACTGTCTCCACTGTCAAGCTCTTGCTGCAGCGTGTAGTTTGCGAAACTTGGATGATGGTCCTGGGGGCGTCGATTCCATCAACCAACTTCAGCCCCGCGAAGTTGGTTCTTAGGCGTTTCCCGCCTGCTGTTGATCAGAAGCTTGTCCAGCAGTGTGAGTGTTATTCCTGCCAGATGCTTCGTCATTCTGCCTCCTCCTTGTGCAATGTGGGCAGCTTACCTGTCTAGGCATAGATCTGCATTGTCGCTGTAGGTGTCCTAGCTTGTTGCAATTCCAGCATCTCATTTGACCTCGAACAGTGCTCGGGTTTTGTCTTTCAATGTCGACACGTTGACATGAGCACTCTAGCGTAGCCATTTCCCTGACGCGATGGCTACCTTGCGAAGCTTGGTCTGCTGCTTCCATTGTCAGGGCAAATGCTAAAGCCTCAGCGAGCGTTTTCTTACCTGCCATTCTCACAGCCATTTGTAGTTTTCCATCTGCAATGGCATTAGTGAACGCATCGGTTGCCAGTTCGTTTATGATTTCCCTGCTGGTATTGGGATAAGACAAATTCGCCAAGCGCTCAATGTCAGCTTGCAATTGTTGTAGCGTTTCACCTCTTGCCTGGACCCTTCTGCGCAACTGGACTCGGTAAACTTGCTGCATGTGGTCGTCGCCAAACCTCATCTCGATTGCCTTGACCATGGCATCATAATCCTGATGTTTGTCTTCAGGAATGGTCTGCAGCAATTCGGCAGCTGTTCCTCTGAGAGCAAGCGTAAGAGCAATTGATTTGTCTTCGTTGTCCCAGTTGTTCGTCAAGGCGGCAGCTTCGAACTGCCTCTTATAAATTGGCCATGATGTTTGACCATCGAAGACAGGGGGCTGCATTTCCTTTCTTCGTGGACCGTCGCTCGAATATTCCCGAAGTTTCTGTTTCCTCAGAGAATCAACCTCCTTAGCCAGATGTTCGTACTGTTGTTCTACACTTTCTATCTGCTTTCCGAATTTTTCTTCTAAAATTTCTATTTTCTGGTCTACTATTTGGAGTCTTTTGTCGAGGAAAACATTCTGTGCATCGAGCTTATTTTCGAGAGCATCCCTTTGTTCGCTTAGTTGCTTCTGGAGAACTTCTAAAGAATTCTTTTGCTCATTCTTTTGTTCATCAAATTTACGTTCGAGAACGTTCTTTTGTTCTTTCGAGGAACTTTCCAGAGCATCGAATTTCGACAGAAGCAACTTCATGAAAGCAGGCATTTCATCGGCTGTACTTACTGTGCTTTCTCTCCCTTGTTCTTCAACATCGAACAACATGGTATCGGGGTCTCCACCATCCTGAGTGATAGCATTCTGAAGTCGGAGCAATAGTTCCTTTTTCAGCCCCGAAGTCTGAAGATTTCGTTTTCCTAATTCTTCTTTCAACTCAGCTGTTGTCAATTGTTCTAATTTGCGACCCATTTTATGTAACTGAAACACTATTTTCACAACACAGTCAGTTTTATTTTAATGTCTCTTCTAGAAAGATCTTTTTCCAACACTATTTTTAACAAAAATACTCGCTATTCACAGTTTTATAGCACAATCAGTTCAATAGTTTCTGGAAAATTCCACTTTCACAATTAAATGAGTCACCGAAACTGTTTTAGAAAATGTCACTATGGAATTTTCTAGCACTTTACTGAGTTTTATCCCACTTCTGACACCAATGTGATATTTTGGCCTGGGGTTCGACAAATAAAACTCAATCAAAATTCCACAATAATAAAACAAATCTCTTTATTTTATAAAACACAACGTCTTTCAGTTTAAATAACACCAATTTAACTTATTTCACTTATTCACAATTCAAATACGTTTTTATAATTCAACACTTTTTATTTAATCTCAATTCAATCACTTTTTACTAATACTTCCAGTTGTTAACAATTCCACTTTCGAAAATAAACTGCACTGTCAATGCAATCTACTCTTGTATTTATACAACTTTAAAAGCTTCTGGAAGCTTCTGTCTGGTTCTGGCACAATCTAAGCTTTCGGTACTAATTCGAGTCTCGAATTGTTTCGTCAAGTTCGATTTAGTACTAAGTTAAAACATGTTGCAAATATGTAGCATACTTCTAGGGGCATGGTTGTTGTACACAATAAATGGTGGTTGTTGTACACAATAAATGTTGGTTGTTGTACACAATGAATCCAACAGATGGCGTTAATTTACAAAATGTATCTAAACTTGTTGCCACATCACAATAATAATAATTAGTCAATAAGAGTTCAGTTAAAATAAATTCCACGACTGGATCGCACGTATTCGCTCATATGTGCGGTCATATCGTCGAATTAATCTAAAAAAATTCACGACTGGGTCGCACGAACTTGTTTTTATTTTAGATAATTGCTTAGTGGCTGCATATATGTATTTGTATAGGTATATAAAGGGTGTTTTTTTAGACGTGTGGTTTTAAGAAGAAATAAAACGCTTAAAGTTTAATGTTATGGCCAAGAATTTAGCTTGATTATAAAGATAAGGGTTTGCATTATGTTTTAAAAATGATTTCGGGGAAGTGGCCGTGGCTGGCTCGAATAAATTCCAGCCGAGGCCCAATTTTGTGAAAATCGGGATCGGTGGCCATCTCGTTTTGAGCCCATTCACTGAACATGTGACGCGCTTGATGGTCGTTCGGCTTCAATTCTTGCACGAGTTGGATTTTGTAAGCCTGCAAACCAAGATCCTTCCGCAAAATCTTCCATAAAGTGGATGGGCAGATCTCGAATTGTTGCGCGCGATGGCGGATGGACTAATTCGGGTCTTCTTCCATGCTCTGCTCCACTGAAACGAACCATTATTTTGGTAATAAATTTGCACAATTTGCAAACTTGTTCGGGAGTAAGTCTATTCATTATGAAAAGGTAAACCAAACTGAGCATTAATCAAATTACAGCTGTCAAAAAGACTAACTCCGAAAGAAGTATTGCCAGATTGAAAACCACACATCTATTAAAATAAAAAAAATATTTTTTTTTTTAAATTCTTTTAATTATTTAATTAGCTTAAGGCTTTAAAAAGCTTAAAAGGAAAAACTAAGTATGCAATAAAATTTGAAAACGAAATGTCTATCGAGGAAAAAAAATATTGAAAATCGTTAGACCAGTTTTTTTTAAAAAGTCGTTTTTTTTTGAAAAACTTTTCGAAAAAATATTTTAAATTTTTGAGAAAATCAAACTTTTTGTTAAAAATTGTATGGCACGTACGAGATACTACCTAATAAATACTAAATACCAAGTTTGAAGCAAATCGGTTTAGGCTGTAGAGACGCGAACAGACAGACAGACAGACAGACGGACGGAATTTCCGGACCCACTTTTTTCAACTTCTCTATTATCGAAATGTCATGTTTGATTGTTAGATTTTTTTTGCACGAATCCATAACTTGCATTTTAGTACCTAAATCGCAAGTAAAATTATACATATAATATGATATATATAATATAATATATAGATAATAAAATCATAGTTAGTTACAGTCATATTCAGCTGTTTTATTCTTCAATTTTGTCAAAAAAGACATATGTTAGTCTTACCTCTTTAGCAATATCCTGATAACATATCATAGTACTATACACAAATAACGGTATAATCCATATAACGAATCCATTGAAAAAAACTTGTAAAACAATACTTAATGGCAGGTTATTTTGCAGCAAGTAAACCACATAAAATGGCGCCGCTGGAGCATTGACCATCATAGCTGCCAAACTTAAAACTATCAATATTCCGTGTATCGAACAAATGTCACATTGACATAAACTTATAATTTCACTACGATCCATCAGCAAATCTCTGAAGAGTTCTAAGGGAAACATATAACTTGAACGTTTTGCATAACTTTCAATTGTTGCATTTATTGAAAACAAAATATTTTCTATAATTTTTATTTGTGACGTATAAAATGTCACCATTAATCCGCCGAATAAGAGTTTGGAAATACCAAAGGCAATATAGCACAACTTTAAATCACTTGAAATGTCAATTTTAACGTTTATGTATATTAAGTTTGCCGAACAAATGACAAGTAATATCAAATATGTCAAAAACAATCGAAAGGCAAAATCACTGCAGAGATTTTCTTTTGCTTTGTACAGATATTTATTCTCCAATCGTAGAACAGTGCTAACAATTTTCAGGTTAAGTTCTTTATTTCGACGAATGGAAAAATTAATCAAAATCTGGGTAAAACCAGAGACAATGTATCCAAAGAGTTTATACTTCCCAATTGCAGCACTTATGTCAAATTCATAACTGTTAGCCTCGAAGCAAATTGGCTTTAGAAATGAGTAAACGATGCACAAGAAAATGACCAGAGTGAATAAGTAAAAGACAGTAAATGCTGACCACCCCAACTTTGAGGTTTTTCGCAGTAACTGCAATTCTTTTGAGGTTTTGTTAAAAGGCATGACTCCCAAAAAACTAAGCCACGTCAGCTGGAGTGATAGGCCCCTGCGAATGTACATTTTCGGTTTAAGACTGATGAGTGATGACCGATGGATACTAGTGTTGCAGACTATATTATAAAAGATAGTCAGTAAAGGGTTAATTGAAATCAGAATTTTGGTGTTTGTTAGTTTATTAGTTATGATAACATTTTGCTTGAGTAGTTTTCTGATTCCTTAAATAAATAATTGTTACATATTGATTAGTTAATGTAGATTTGTCTACTGAAGTATAAAAAAAATATTTATTATATTTACTGCCCCCTCACTTCCTGAAAGGTTGCACTTGTTTCTCCTTAAATTTCAGCACTGAAATTTGGTTTATAATTTAAGACAATGTCTTGTACAGAAGCAAGAAGAAGACTTTAGTTGGTTCTGTTGGATCTTAGCAGTAACACGGGTGTTGTTTTTTTCGAAGTCATTCTTTACTACATTACTACTATGGTTATTACAAGTTTTTTCAATATACACAATTGCTTTGGCTTTTTTGATCATAAAACGCCCGAAGAAAGGTATGTTGTGTTAAACCAATTGACTCAGCTCATTGATGAGCTAACCCTGATACAGTCCAATACGCAGGTAATTCGTGTCAAATCGCCTTTCACACATTTGACCATTTGTGTTATTTCTGTGCCTTTTGACCATTTGTTATTATCGTGCCAAGAAATAAATTACACGTACCTGCTCATATGTGCGGTCACATTGTATCAACGACACACACCAAAGAACCCGAAGCAATATAAACATTGCTAGAGACCGCCTGAGGACCAGATACGATGCGCGAGCAACAGCACCTGAATTCAATGAGGGAGATCTGGTATGGCTTTACAACCCATAAAGTAGCGCCATAGCTTTTTTGGATTTAAAAAATCCTCCGTAAGAACGATGGCTTATTGTTTAACTGGCACCAGAAAGCTATAGCCTCAGGAAGATAAGCAAATTTGCGATCAAACCAACCGAAACATTATTGTCGATACAGCTTTTAACCTAGCTAACAAGGTTAGTATAAAATTTAAGAAAATAAAGAAAATATTAAAGGATTTATTCGATTTTTGTGACTTTTGATTGTTCGAATAAAGTACGTTAAATTGTATTGAAGGAAATAATTTATACGCCATTTTATTTCTTTAAGAAATGTAAGAAATGTGATTTTTTTCAAAATCGTAGGAGCGGTTTTTAATTAAAACGGTTTTTTACCGTTATCGAAAAAAATTAATGCAAACATCTTCTTAAATATCAATTTTGATTGAAATCGGATCACCAGTTTCCGAGATAGTCGAAGAAAAACAACCGGTCCTATGGGAGGTACCGTTTTTAGCCCACCATATTAAATTTTTTTTACCAAAATATAGTGCATACTTGCAGTAGTATACCGATTTTTTTTATAAAAATTCTTGGAGCCGTTTTCAAGAAAAATAAGCTTTTACATAACGGTTATATGACAGGTAACGATAATTTTTGAGCTAAAAAAATTGAAAATCTCCTCTGTAGAAAGTCAAATTAACCTTAAGTTCAAAATTTGAAGACGATTGTCTCAACAGTTTAGGCTGCAGTCCAAAATACATCAGTACAGACAGACAGACGGACAGAATTTTGCCAGTAACTCAAATATGTTTCTCTATCATCGTAATGTCATGTTTGATTGTTATCTCAAATTTTTTAATCTGCACGAATGCATAACTTGCATTATAGTACCTTAAATCGCAAGTTAAAACTCTAGCGGCCGATTTCTTTACAGATTCCTTACCCTGGGACTGGTCCTAGTCCTAAAGTTAGTACTCAAATCGGTACCAACTCATTTCTTTACAGCAGCCTTAAGCCCTAATCTTGCCAATTTGGTGCTTAGTATTAGTTAGAACTCGATCCTAACTAGCTCTTTAAAATCAGCTAGTACCCGGTCATAATACCAGTTGTTAGTACTCAAATCGGTACCAAGTGATTTCTTCACAGAAGTCCTAACTTAATTACATTGGACGGCAAGATCTTTGACAAAAACAAATAACATTTACGTTGAAAATAAGACAGTTTGAACTTATAAAAACTATCAAAACCACAATAGTAAACGGTTTTTGTAAAAATGAAGTATGCCATTACACGTCTTAAATAACAAAGAATTTTTGAAAAAGTATTTCTAAAATTGTAGGACGGATTTTGATTTGACGAGCTGCAGCCTAAACGGCTTAAGCGATTATCTTCAAACTTGGTGTGTGTGATTCTCTTTGCATTCCCCAGAGGGGAAAATGAAATTTTATTTTTAGACTTAAAAATAACGGTACCAGGCCAATGACCGTTATTTATTTTTCTCGAAAACGGCTCCAACGATTTTGATGAAAATTTTTGATAATTTTGTTGTTGGTATTGGCTATCATTAAAATTAGAACCAAATTTACGGGATAAGTCTATTAACGGTACTTTTCATGTAATGGTTTTTTTAATTTTTGACTTTCTCGATAGCTCTTTGGATTTCTGTCAAACTTTATA
Source organism: Platycheirus rosarum (assembly GCA_963971375.1). Taxonomy (NCBI): domain Eukaryota; kingdom Metazoa; phylum Arthropoda; class Insecta; order Diptera; family Syrphidae; genus Platycheirus; species Platycheirus rosarum. Next base: position 31,170,717 of record OZ020507.1, read on the forward strand.
TTTAAGAAGATCTATGTAGCTTAATTAATTCTGCGTATCAAAATTTTTATTAACGTTTTTTTCTAATAAAAATAAATTTTTAATTTTTTTTTTGAAAAATCAATATTTTTAAAACTAATCAAAAAAATTATTTTAAATTTTATAATCACATGTACATTAATTAACTCTAAAAAACTGCATACCAAAATTTCAAAAAAAAAAATTCTTTTTTCAAAAAACTAAAAATAAAAAAATAGGATTTTATCAAAAACTGGTCCTACAATTTTCGAAATATATTTTTCATAAATTCTTTGTTATTTAAAACGTGTGATGGCATACTTCATTTTTACTAAAACCCGTTAAGTATTGTGGTTTTGATACTTTTTATAAGTTCAAACTGTGTCATTTACAACGTAAATGTTACTTGTTTCTGTTAAAGATCTTGCTTTCCAATGTAATTAGGTACATAAGAGCAAGTACGTGCGACCCAGTCGTGCATATTTTTTTTAAAAGGGACATGTTAAAAAATCCTATAAAGAACGTGGGATGTTCATTAAAAGTTAAACTTCATTATCATAAATGTGATGGAAAAATTCACAATTCAGACTTGAAATATGGGACAAATATGTTTTCCCATTGCTCCTCTAAAAATGATTTTGGTCTCAAAAAATTGGCAATGAACAGGACTAGTTTTACATATAAACAAATTGACCCGCCTCTGAGACGTAATTAAAATTTTGCACTTTTTTTGCTACAAATTGGATAAAATATTTCACTTTAGAGAAAACGTATCTCCATCAAAACGAGCGCTATCATTTGGCCTACAAATGCGTAGCCAATTATTTAACGTTAAAACTAACCGTTTGGCTCTAAATTGTCATTTTATGGAAGCACATTGTTTTTTCTTAAACAAAATAACTCAAATCTTCAGTCGCACGTTCAATCATACATAATATCTGAAAAACTGAATGGATTCAAACCATTTGTAAATTGTAATTTATTCACTAGATTAATTAATTACGTTTCCATTTCCATATATATGTATATAACAAATGGCTGGTGATGCCCCTTGTGCTGGAAATACAGATTTTAAATTTCGCACACACATATAATTCATAACTGTGATATATTATTTTTTCGCCAGATGTCGTTTTTCGGAGTATTGGTCTGTCAAAAATTGGAAATGCCTAAAACGGACTTTCTTTAAAAAATCACCAATAATAAAACACATAAGATAGTTTACTAATATGTACGTACATGGGAGTAAAAATATAGCTATACCTACTTACATATTTGATTTTAAATAAAATAAATTGTCCATTTAAAGAAAAACTTTATTTTTTTAATTTTCTTTGAAATGAGTTTGTGTGTGTAGGTCAATACATATTTTCGAATACTTTTTTTGTTTTTAATATTTAAAACATAGCCGTATTCAAAATATTGATTTATATTTTGAATACGGCTATGTGATTTTTTTAAATGTATTTTAGTTTTATTTAGATTTAATTTAATTTGTTTTTAGAAATTTTTTAATTTGTGTGAGAATTATACTAATTTTTGTACAAGCTTTCATTTGCGTTGACTTCAGATTAAATTTCGGGAAACTGAGCACATTAAGGGCAATCTTAAACGACGGGTTCGGGCAAGGATACCCGCACCAATCACTATAACGGAACTCAAGACAGCTGTAGTAGAGGAATGACACAATATCCCGAAGTCGTGACGGTATGGATGGACAATGAAAAAACAAAGATTTTAATAGTTAAAATGATTAAATTCATGTCTTTCAATGTGTAAATAATTGTTAGATGAACTCAAGTCTGGTATTTACAAAATAAATGATGGTGTTCCCTAAGATTCCTTTATATCCCTAAGCACTAGCTCTAATATTCATCAATGATCTCCTGTCTGGAACAAGAAAGAAACTTCAAAAATGACTGGTGATCGAACAATGAAAGAAACATTTACATCTCTTGAATATAGTCGTAATTATATTAATATTAAGAATTCTCTAGTGAAATAGGCAATTGCATTCCTCCCGTAAGAATCGTTTTACGCGTAATATTTGTTTGGCAAAAAATCCTACTTACCTGACATAATATAATTTCTTCGTTAAAGATTATCGCGAAGCTCATTATTATCGGAATTGAGCAAAGTACAACTCCTGCGCATATCCAAAATTCGTCAACGTATATGCGTTTGTTAATACTAATAAAATATTTTATCGAGATCGGAATACTGGTAAGGGCTATAACAATGAACAAGATATTGAAAAACAGACAAATACCATAAGACTCATCGACGTCACGAGAACAAATATCATAAACCGAAGACATCTGTTTCAAAAGTGGTTTCAAATAAGTTTTCAAGTCACCACTTTCTCTATGCAAAACACTTTCAATGTGACAATTCAATGATGCCATAACTTCTTTTACAATAATAACGATTGAAGAATGAAATGTCATTATGATTCCACAAAATATCAACGGTAACGTCCGCATAAAAATGGAAATGAAATGCATCAACGAAATATCGGTAACAAAGAAAATCATCAAAAACAATCCATGACATACATCTGACGAACTAGAAAGCAGCCAAACTAAAAATATTTTTAGTGTAACGTCGTCCTTAAAGGTTCGTTTCAACATAATGTATCGGTTGTCAAAGTGAACTATTTTGTCAACTATTTCTAAAGTACGGAGTCTTGTGCGCCAGAAGCAAACGCTTGTAATTATCTGTGTGAAAGCCGCTGCTGAAACCACAATGTTTTCATAGATGAGTCCAGTTTTTCCCAAATGTATGTTTTTGTTTCCATGGCGGATTTCAAATCCATAAACCCAATAAATACAAAAAAGGGATATCGTATTGAAGAAAATAAGTGCCGAAAGGCTTTTAATGGTATCTGACTTTCTGCAGACTATTGTGAATGTTGTCTTGTCACAGGACCAAGGAAATAGACCGATGTATTTTAAACTCTTGAGAGATAAAAAGAATCCTTTGCGTATTCGCATTGCACTGAAGTAAAATATTGGCGGAACTAACAATATTTCCGTTAGTTGTGAAAATATTGATTTTAGATTAACGACAATAATTGATTTGAAGTGCAGCAATATAACACACTTTTCGTGATAAATTGATCCATTATTTGAGGAAAGGTTAAAGATAATTAAGACAATTAGTATTGGCGTAAAAGCTTGAAGTATGTACTCATTTCCGATTAAAAACATTTTATTTATTTATTTACCTGTGATACAAACTTTAACTTAAACTAACTATTTTTCGTTAGTATTATTTTTACATACGATTAAAGGTACTATAAGGAAAAATTGAGAACAATCAAACATGACATTACGATCATAGAGAACCTTAAAAAGTAAGCTTAAATTTCTCGAACACGGCTCCAACGATTTTGATGAATATTTTTAAATTTTTTTTTTGCAGGTAGATTTGGCTATTGTTTTATAAAAACTATATTTACCAGAAATGTCTATTATTGGTACCTTTTATATAACGGTTATTTTAACACACTACGGGTCTCGTAAAAGATTGGTTCCAAGAGAAGGAAGTATCTCTTATCCCCTGACCTCAATCCCATTGAGAACTTGTGGAATGCACTCAAGCGAAAGTTAGGCGGGCGATATTTCACAAATGGAAACCAATTGTGGGAAGCCGTTCAAAGAGAATGGTATTCTATACCCAACCAGACATGCCAAAAATTGGTGGAATCAATGCCACGCCGACTCCAAAAAGTTCAAGCTAACAATGGAGGATACTCTGGTTATTAGAGTTAGGTAATCGAAAATTTAGGTAACCGACATTAAATGTTAATAAAATCAATATTTTTAATACTTTAGGAAGACGCGCCTATTTTATTGACCAGGCTAAAATGCGTCAATTGACAGTTTCGGCCACTTATTATGAAAATGTTCTATTATTTCAAGATCCTATTAAAGTCTTTTATTTTCTTTGTTATTGAAGTTTTATTAAAAACATAAAAAATTATAATGCAACTGAAAAATGTAAAAAAAAATTAACTAATAAAAAAATAAATAGTCACACCTATTTTTTGACCAGCTGTGTATATATATTGATTTTCCTATCTAGGTATGTGAAAATTGTTGTAATGCAAATATTTTTTTAATCAGCAGATCTGTGTAATCAATCGATCAATTGATGAATAAATAAATAAATATAATAAAAATTTTTTTTTTTGAAAATTCAATATTTTTAAAATATTACAATACATTTTATTTTAAATTTTATAATCAGCTGTATATTAATAAACTGTAAAAAACTGCATAACAAATTCTAAAAAAAAGTTGGTTGTCTGTAAATTCAGTTTACGGACGATAATTTTACGTAATAACGTCATACGAAAACATACAGCCCGTTAACTCACACTCACAAACACTCTCGTTAAATCCACACACAGACACCCCATTATTACATCTACTTTCTACTTTAACAAAACTCAGCCTATTTTGTATTTCTTTTTCTCTTCTTGTACTTTTTGAATTTGAGTGGAATTATTTTGGGAATTTGAGCCTGCTCTTTTTCATGTTTGCCTGGTGCTTGCGATTTTGGTTGAAAGAACAACTGTATCGCAGCGTGCGTCACTTTTCTTATCAGCATTATCATCACGAGTCTTATCAGCAGTATCACCATGAGTCTTTTCAGCATGAGTCATGTCATTTCGTATGTTAGCCTGTCATCGATTTGTAGGACGTTATCACGTCAAAAAATAAATAAAATAAACTAAAAATAAAAAACAGGATTTTATCAAAATCCGTCCTTAAATTTTCAAATACTTTTTCATAAATTCTTTTTTATTTAAGACGTGTGATGTTCTGGCTCTTTTTATTGATTCAGAACGTGTGATTTTTGTAGGTAACAATTTTTTTATTTATTTCAAAGATCTTGACTTCCAATGAGATTAGGCACAAAAGATCAAGTACATGCGACCCAGTCGTGGACTTCATTTTGAAGTTTCGTTAAATAAATATTGGCAAGCAAAAATAATTTCAGCAATTTGGCGTTGTCTTGCTAAGGGTTGTATTGTGGGCGACGCACTTAAGGGTGTACATTAAAACTGTCGTCTCCTGACCGTTTTTGAACTGAGAGATCCTTATCCTTATGATACTTCTTTATAATTTTTTAACTTTATTTTAAACGATTATTGCGTGTGACCCAACAACAATTCGACTATTTTAAATTATCACAACCGGCCAGCGCAACAGTTAACAATCGACTGGTCCGGTTGACCGGTTCTATTGTACACAAAATCTGATGACCTGATGTGTATATTAATATATTTTAAGCAGGTATGCTCATTTTCTCATTTGTCTGTCCAATATGTTTGTTGTATGTTGTTTGTTGCTTGTATGATGTTGTGGATTAATTAATTCTACTGCTCATACCACAAAAAAAAAAACGGGGAAAATTGTTTAACTTCCAAAGAGGTTCGGAATACATGATAGTTTAGCAAATAGCCTTTAGTTTTTGACTTCAATTTTTTTATTTTGTCTAAGCATAGCGACTAAGTTGCTCCATAAATAGGAAAACACTTCTTGAGACAACTGAAAGAGGACCACGAGAGTGTTTGTGGGTTGAGTTACCGAGCTGTATGTTGGTGTTGCTGCCATCAATGCTTTTCTATGACGTTATCACGTAAAATTATCGTCCGTAAACCGACTTTAGAGACAACTACCTCTTTTTTAGTAAAACTGGCTTACAGCCTTCAGAAAATAGGTAACAGAAATTCCCAAGCTTACTTAATCTTGTATTCTAATGAGAGACTTTTCAGGAATGTAATGATCATTTTCAATACTGTGGACTTTCTTGCAAGAGTTAAAGGGGTCGGTGTTCATATCGTCGGTACACAGTATTTCTTTGTAAATAAATTAATTTATTAGCGCGACAGCTCCATATAAGGAGCCAAGTCCTAGTGATTTATACTCTCAACCATTCCTGTGTGTGTGTTTTTAATTTGCAAGAATGGAAGGGACCTACAACTTACCGCCAAGTCCGAACGGCTACATGAGATGCACTCTTTAGACAAATTTTTACTCTTGGAGATTTTGTCAGTTCCTCGCAAGAGGCAGTACCCCGGAAAAGAAAGTGGCTATGAGCGGGATTCGAACCCAGACTCATTCACTCAGCAGTCCAACACACTAACCACTAAGCCACGGGCACTACAGTATTTCTTTGCATTAAAGAAAAAATTGCTTCAGTTTGTTGAATATTTGCATATTTTGGAGTTTAATACAAACCCTGGCCAGCGTTTGATCATTATATGGTACGGTTGGTGAACGGGAAAAAGTACTTTGAGTGGATTTTGATATCAGATATTATTTGATTTATATTTTAAGTTTTGTTTTATTTCTATGTTTTGCGATTTCAAGCCCGAAAACTTTGAAGATTATGAAAACTTTCTTGGAGTAGAATATTATGTAGAATTGATTTATGGATCCACAAAGACCAAATGCACTTACCGCAATCAAACTATTCACAAAGGAGCTAGCCGCCAAATGTGCATTAAGACTGCAGCCAAATAACAACTGGAAAAAGCAATTATGGTCACAATATCGTAGTGAACTTCAAACATCGAAATTTTATCCACTAAAGCTTACCGTACTTAAATTTTAAGGCGATGGCACTTGAAGATATTTCAACAAAAAGAAAAAACAACTATGCTAGAAGAAAAACTGCGCAATAAACTAATATCATGTCTCGGTCTATACAGACGGAAGGAAGTCTATGGTCTAGTATCTTCTCAGTAAGCCCACGAATAAATAAATCAATACAACATCCAAACTTTAGTAGATTTTTTCACAATCAAGTGCTTGCAGTAAGCGAACCTACAAAACAGCTCCTAGAGAATATTTTTTGGACGAACTAGGCGATGCTTCAAAAAAGATACTTAAAGCATCTTAAAAAATTATCGCTAATTGAAGATGGTTTAAGGAGGCACCCCGCACCTTATTCTTCACTAATTTCCTGCCACCTACCAAAAGCAAGTTTTTGAAAATCCTGCTATAAGCTGCTTCAACTTGTCCTAAAAAAAAAAACTCACTAAACAGAAAGTGCAAAAAGTTGAAGGTATTAGAGCAGAAAATTACCTAATTAACAGCAAAATATTGTGTTTCTGCCTAGAACAGTTTAAGTAGGCTCAATGAACAGACTTTATATAACATTAAAGAGCAAAATTAAAGAAAACCATCATCAGCTTTTAGTTACTTTGTCCGGTGGTACACGGTGCGACGTGAGGCTTGAATCATTAAATAAAGAACGAAAAGAACAATAAAAAAGTGTGAAGCAGAGCTTTCCCGATGAATTTCGTGTCGAGATTGAGTGCTTCTTGTTGAAGTTTTTCTTAGTTTTTCTTTCTTCTTGTTTGTTATTTTAAATCATTTTGTAATTTATTTTTAATTTTGTTTGTTTTGTAGAACAATGTGTCGAGTTTGAGTGCTTCTTGTTGAAGTTTTTCTTAGTTTTTCTTTCTTCTTGTTTGTTATTTTAAATCATTTTGTAATTTATTTTCAATTTTGTTTTGTAGAACGCAACGTGTGAATCAGAGCTTTCCCGATGAATTAAGTGTCGAGTTTGAGTGCTTCTTGTTGAAGTTTTTCTTAGTTTTTCTTTCTTCTTTTTTGTTATTTTAAATCATTTTGTAATTTATTTTCAATTTTGTTTTGTAGAACGCAAAAAGAATTTAAGAAAGAACATGCCTCGAGAGGCCCTGTGTAATATCGGACTTGAGTAGACAATGAAATGATTTTAAAATGTTAAAAAACGTTGACAACATTAACCTTTGAAAATTAAACAGATCTATCATTGTACTCACTTACCTCATGTGTCAAATCTTTGGAGAAAACAAGCATTGGAAAAAACATGAATTGTATTATCCAAAAGACAAACGTATTGAAAAATGCAACAACTGTGTTGCGTTGAAGCGTGAATCCATTGTAATCATACATAAAAAGTCCATAATAAGGACCGATGGGTGTGTTTAAAAGAACAGCTCCCATAATAAAAAGAAACGCTAAGCCATATAACTTGCTGATGTGAACTTCACATAAACACAGAATTTTTGATCTGTCATTTAGCATTCGTTTCAATTGACATTTGGCGTCGAAGATACAATCATTCGAAATGAGAAATTCGTCGATTTGTTTGTTAATGCATAACAACGTTTGATTTAACATAACAATCAACGATACATAAACATTCTGTAATAGTCCACTGAAAACCATTTGGTAAATATACAATAACAATTGGTAAGAATAGAACGAATTCCATTTTGCTATATTACCAAAAATATACGCCATGTTTACCAAAGACACAACACATACACAAATATAAGCCAAAAACAAATGCATTGAAATGTCATTTTTCTCTCGAACGTAATGATTTTTAAAGGCTAGCACACACTTGATTATTCGAAAGTGAAGTTGTCTGCAATAAAATAGCCAAAAATTAACAGCCATTTGTGACAACCCAGCCAAAACGTTGGCATAAACTTCGTATGTCACGCCGGAACTGGCCAAGTTGTTAGCAGTCACTAGCACATTATAAGGACTGAGAACGCAGTTAACGATTGAGAAAATTACAAACGCAGTTGACGCACATAAAACAAGGAGGGATATCAAAAGTTCATATTTGTTTAAAATGTATTTTAACTCATTTTTGTGAAAATAAATGGGCAACAGTCCACAATATCTGAGGCACGACAAATAAATCAGTAGCTCTTTGGGTATGTACATTGCAACGGAGAAATATACTCAAAGTTTTCCCGGTTTTACCTGGATGAATGGTATTAATTGGAAAAAGCTATTAGGCATGAATATCTACTTAATTTATGAGAAATGTCATTACTAGAGTAATTGATTAGTTTTTTTTGTGAAAAGGCATTACAATTACATAAATGTAGGTTTCTAGAGAACGACATGTTTTATAATTTATTGAATTGTTATCAACTTTTTATTTTCCTTCCTTTTACTTGCGATTATAGGAACTATAAGACAAGTTATGCATTCGCAAAAAAAAAAAAAATTCTAACAATCAAACATGATATTACGATGATAGAAAAGTCAAAAAAAGTGGGTCCGGAAATTCCGTCCGTCTGTCTGTCTGTCTGTCTGTCTGTCCGTATCGATATCTACAGCCTAAACGGTTGGGCCGATTTGATTCAAACTTGGTATATAGTATTTTTAGAGTGCTCTACCCGACAGTTTTTGGAATTGGCATTCTAGCTCCAAAACTAACGGTACCTGCCATATAACTTTTATTAAAAAACTTATTTTTCTCGAAAACGGCTCCTACGATTTTGATTAAACTTTCAGAATGATGTTTTCTGTGCAAAATCTATCTTCTAATTTTAATGGATTTTTCAGAAAAAGTTTTATAACGGTACCTCCAATATGACCGGTTTTTTAAAATCAGACTTTCTCGTTAACTAATTGACGGATTTTGATGAAATTTTAAAAATATGTAGTGTTTTATGATTTAAATAATATTGTTTATCAAAATTTTCAAAAACATTTTTTTTTAAATTTTAATAATTTTTTTAAAAAAATATTTTGTTTTTTGAATATTTTGAAAACGGATCTATAGATTTTTTTTTAAATTTTTCTCCTAGTATAAACTATAGATTTCTTAAAATTGACATACTAAAAAAAAAATTAAAATATGTTTTCGAAAAGTTTTTCAAAAAAAAACATTTTTTTGAAAAAACTGGTCGAACGATTTTGAAATGAAAAATTTATAAAATAGAAAACAGCAAAAGAAATAAGATGGCTTACAACATTTTTTCCAAAAAACGTTATGAGTAGTGTTTTTTTGAATTCATACATTTTTTCCCCAAGATTTTATTTCATATTGCTCGGCTAAGCCCTAGCCAAGCCATTAGTCAAATAAAAGAAAGTGATAACCTACATTACATACATACTTACGTATTTTAAAGTATTTTTCATCATCATAAAAGCACAGAATAAATAAGGAAGCCTTTGATAAACACACAAAAACAACTAACAAATAAAAAAAACTATTCGATTACTACTGAATGCAAAAATTTCAATCGAGAAAACAAAAGTTTAGACCTTCCTATAAATAAACAAAACCACTGTGTTAACTTTTAATATTGTCTCTATACCTACTGGCTTAACAGTAGTTGGAACACGTATCTTAATTTTAGTACCTACCTTCCTTCCAACCTTATTATAGGTACCTAAATCCTTTATAAATTCCATTGGTCCCATATTGGGACGTATAAAGGTCCCTTTACCTAGCATTATTGCCATACTGCTGATTCCGACGAATCTTTATGCCAGTTGTTCAAATTTTTCCATACCAAAATGAAAATTTAACTGAAAAAAGTCCTTTGTATCTTTCTATTAGCAAATTATATTATAAACAGTAAGCAGCAAGTGGAAAGATAATACTACACTAAAAAACTGCAAAAGCTAACAATCCTATATATTTATGTGTTTATCCCTTTGTCGTGTCGCATGTTCGTTCGAGCTTCACCCCAAAACGATTCTAAGGAAGTTGCACGTCATACAAAAAATATTAAAATAAAATCTTTGTCAAAAAGACGCCTGCACTTAAAAAGGATTAGCACATAAGAGCAAGTACGTGCGACCCAGTCGTGCCTTTTATTTTCGTTGCGTTAAGCCTACCTCCCTCGCTTGTCGGTGTGGTATCGTTTTCCTCAGTTTCCCTTTGTATACACTGCCTCTAATATCTATCTTACTATCTGATAGAGGAACATATTTGAGTTACTGGCAAAGTTCTGTCCGTCTGTATTTAGGACTGACTGTAGCCTAAACGGTTAAGCTAATCGTTTTTAAATTTAGAACTTAAGTTTTTTTCTTGCTTATTTTTTCGAAAACGGCTCCAAGATTTTTTATGAAAAAAAAAACAATCAGTGTACTTACTGTACGTAACCATTATATTTTGGTGAAAGAAAATTTAATATGGTGGGCTAAAAACGGTACCTCCTATAGGACCGTTTTTTTTCTTTGACTTTCTCGAAAACTGGTGATTCGATTACAGTCAAAATTGATGTTTAAAGAATATAAAGAATTTCTTGTTGCCATGGCTTTGTTTGTGGCCTATTTTTATATATAGTGGTATATGGGCTGAGTAGCTTCAACTTATTACTTACATATCTGACAATGCAAAACATACTTAGCTCAAATTTCTACACATCAAAATATGGGCATCTAAAAGTTTGAGTAAAAAATAGAGTTTCTGACATGCCGCCCTTCAATCCGCTCTTGGAGGCGCAGTTATTTTTTCAAGAAATGTCAGGTATATAGATCGAATAGCTGGAAGCAATACCTATCTGGCAATGTAAAACATGTTCACCTATAATCTCTACATAACGAGATATAGGGATCTGAAGTTTTAAGTGAAAACAAATAGTTTCACACACACCACCTTTCAATCCGCTCCTGGATACGCAGTTATTTTTCAAAGGAATTTAAAGTATATGGATCGTATAACTGAATACAATACCTATCTGACAATGTACATTATATTCTCCTAAGACCTCTCCAAAACGAGATATAGGCGTCTTAAGGTTTGAATGAAAAAACTTAATTTATGACAGGCTCCGCAGAGAGAATTCTGGTATATGGATCGAGTAGCTTCATACCTACATATTTGAAAATCTAAAACATATTACCTAGGACCTCGACACAACGAATTGTAAACGTCTTAAAGTATGAGTAAGAAAATATAGTTTCTGACACGTCACCCTTCAATCCGCTCCTGGGGGCCCAACCTTGATCTTGGCGGCATTGGTGCAGTAGATAAGATGTTTGCTTCTGACCCGGAGGTCGTCAGTTCGATACTCAGGTTAAAAGACATTTTTCTAACTCCTAGTGTAAGCTAGAGCCGCCCGTGAGTTTTAAATGAGAAAGTAATCACCTTATTCTCGATCTACTGCGCCGAAAAAAAAAATTCTTTCCTATCTTTCTAATTCTTCTAACTAGTGTCGTGCAACGTCATTCTAAAAGACAATGTGCCTTACAGACACTTAGTTAAAAATATTATTATTATTATTATTATTACCATAAAAGTACGCCTTTTGGTGGTACATTTTATACCCCTTACCATTAGCATAGCTTTGCCGAGGGGGAAAACTTAGGATTTTCGCATTGAGTCAGTATACAGCTAATCATAAGATTTAAAATATTTTTTATGAATACATTTAAAAATATTGAATTTTGAAAAAAAGTTAAAAAATATTTAAAAACATAAATAGATTTAAATATAATATATATATATATATGTATATAATATATAAATATATAAATATAAATTTAAATAAATGATTATAAATAGAAAAACATGAATATTCAAAATTTTGGTATGCAGAATTAATTCGGCTGCTTTTAGATCTTTTCAAATATAAAGTTTGAAAGAAATCCAATGAGCCTTTACCGAGAAACTCGAACATTAAAAGAATTGATATATGAATGGTACGATTAATACAAATTTCCTGGAAATTTGGATTTAATAGAAAGATAGAAAATGTCTCCAAAATAAATCTCAACAATCTTCATCAAAATCGTTGGAGTTGTTTTCGAGAAAAATAAGAATTTCCCTAACGGTTATATGACAGGTACCGTTATTTTTAGCCCTAAAACAAAATTTCAATTTCCCCTCTGAGAAATGCCAAAGATACACACATAGTACATACCAAATTTGAAGGCAATCTAAGCGATTTGCGTTTATGCTGGAGCTCGTTATACACCCAGATAGACAGGCAGACAGACATACATTTTTTGTCAATAACGTTTTTAGACTTCTCTATAATCGTAATGTCATGTTTGATTGTTATCTCCTTATTTTATATTTACGAATCCTAAACTTGCCTTGTACCTAATATCGCAAGTAAAAGCAACACTGTGTCGTATGAGTAACTTTTTTTTTAATATTTTCACATTATTAAAACATACGTCTCCTTAAAATGAACACATTATTCCTTTCAAGATTGGACATGCCAAAATTGTATGTGAGTTTTATAACTTCTATAAGATTATATCATAAAGGCAATGCCTCAAAATATTGAAAAAAATATTTTTTTCTCGGGAGTAGTTTATAATCGTCATGTGTTGATAATGACACTAAAATTGGAAATCATTTTTTTTGATAAAAATTGAATTTCTATGCCTTTTATGAAAATTTTATAAAAAGTGCAAGATATTTGAACAATTAGTTTTCTGTTTTTGACTTAAAACTAAAAAAATCAAAATTTTATATTTAAAAATTAATTTTCAAAAACTATGAAAATTGCCTGGGGAATGGAACCCTTTTACCCTCACATACTATTTTTTTCTTAGCTCGGCCCATCCTAAACGCTCTAGCTTTTTGTCACATCTTTCATGAATCACCCTGTATAAATAGTTTGGTGAAAAACCAAGAGGTATGAGCTAAAGGTACCTTGTATTATTCACATTTTATCGAAGGATTTGCTGTAGTCAGTGCATCATTGTCATTGCCTGCGGACAAAATCTTGAGCACAAATCTTTTTACATTTGTTGTAGAAGATATACCTCATAGAAAAGTGTAGTGGGTGAGGTAAATTTTGACAATAGAAATGTGGCATCTTTATCCTAATCCCCGACCGGAAATAGATCAAGCAATACACGACGAGAAAAGCAAGTAGAAACTACTTACATTTGAATCAACACTAAAGTTTGTCTGGTATTCCACAGTGCATCGTGAGGCACTTAATTATTTTTTCATTTTGCATTCTGTGATGCAAGTTAGCCCTCTTTCAGCATTTCAGAAATTTGGGTCATTGCTGCTGCTGCTTTTTCTCCTACTATCTTGTATGGGCGTGCGGAAACTGGAGAACCTTTTCTTACTATCCCGTGTAAATACTGTGTATTATTGAGATTAGGACTGCTAGTAGGTTTTGTTAATTTGATATATTGCTTGAGAAGATTGGTGTACTGGATTAGGAGAGATATGTCTATTGTTGATATGTTGTACGTCTTTGTTCCAAGCGTTTCACTCTTGGTGGAAAGTGAGGTGAGTGGATCGATGAGCCGCTAGTGTTTTAAATCCACAAGTAGGTTGAAATTCGACAAGAAGTCAGTGCCAATAATTGCGGTTTGTATGGCTGCAATTATAAACGGCCTAGAAAAATTTCTTCCTAGATTTAAGTCCAATTTCTAAACTTATCGTATGTCGATATGGGTGACGAGTTTGTAGCATAAAGCGTAAGTTGGATTATTTCGGGCGTGTTGCGGAGAAAGTGGTTGGTATAATTGAGACTATTGATCCGGAGTCTATAAGGAATGTTTTGTTAGTTGTTTTTTTTTTTTTTTTTTTTTTATATGTTTATTTATTCACCTACAAAATAACAGTTCATTGGATAAGCCTAAATAAACTTAAAAGCTATTACATATTTGTATATATTTTTAAGTAAATGACCTTTGTGGTTCTCATTACATATGATTTCTATTTGTTTTGGTCTTTTGAAAACATTTTTTCTTTTAAATTTTATTTGTATATTAAATAGATTTAAAAATTTGTGTTTTGTTAGTTTTCTTCATATTAGGAAAATATGAGAAAAACCTAAGTGAGGACAGTCGCAATTTTTTTTATGATTTTATATAAAACTAAAACTTACTTACTACCTTAACCTACCTTAAACTAAAAAATTCACGCCCCACCATGTGATCCACATTCCGTTGATTAACAGAAAATAAAAGGCACGACTGGGTCGCACGTACTTGCTCTTATGTGCTAATCCTTTTTAAGTGCAGGCGTCTTTTTGACAAAGATTTTATTTTAATATTTTTTGTATGACGTGCAACTTCCTTAGAATCGTTTTGGGGTGAAGCTCGAACGAACATGCGTCACGACAAAGGGATAAACACATAAATATATAGGATTGTTAGCTTTTGCAGTTTTTTAGTGTAGTATTATCTTTCCACTTGCTGCTTACTGTTTATAATATAATTTGCTAATAGAAAGATACAAAGGACTTTTTTCAGTTAAATTTTCATTTTGGTATGGAAAAATTTGAACAACTGGCATAAAGATTCGTCGGAATCAGCAGTATGGCAATAATGCTAGGTAAAGGGACCTTTATACGTCCCAATATGGGACCAATGGAATTTATAAAGGATTTAGGTACCTATAATAAGGTTGGAAGGAAGATAGGTACTAAAATTAAGATACGTGTTCCAACTACTGTTAAGCCAGTAGGTATAGAGACAATATTAAAAGTTAACACAGTGGTTTTGTTTATTTATAGGAAGGTCTAAACTTTTGTTTTCTCGATTGAAATTTTTGCATTCAGTAGTAATCGAATAGTTTTTTTTATTTGTTAGTTGTTTTTGTGTGTTTATCAAAGGCTTCCTTATTTATTCTGTGCTTTTATGATGATGAAAAATACTTTAAAATACGTAAGTATGTATGTAATGTAGGTTGTCACTTTCTTTTATTTGACTAATGGCTTGGCTAGGGCTTAGCCGAGCAATATGAAATAAAATCTTGGGGAAAAAATGTATGAATTCAAAAAAACACTACTCATAACGTTTTTTGGAAAAAATGTTGTAAGCTATCTTATTTCTTTTGCTGTTTTCTATTTTATGAATTTTTCATTTCAAAATCGTTCGACCAGTTTTTTCAAAAAAATGTTTTTTTTTGAAAAACTTTTCGAAAACATATTTTAAAATTTTTTTTAGTATGTCAATTTTAAGAAATCTATAGTTTATACTAGGAGAAAAATTTTAAAAAAAATCTATAGATCCGTTTTCAAAATATTCAAAAAACAAAATATTTTTTAAAAAAAATTATTAAAATTTAAAAAAAAATGTTTTTGAAAATTTTGATAAGCAATATTATTTAAATCATAAAACACTACATATTTTGAAAATTTCATCAAAATCCGTCAATTAATTAACGAGAAAGTCTGATTTTAAAAAACCGGTCATATTGGAGGTACCGTTATAAAACTTTTTCTGAAAAATCCATTAAAATTAGAAGATAGATTTTGCACAGAAAACATCATTCTGAAAGTTTAATCAAAATCGTAGGAGCCGTTTTCGAGAAAAATAAGTTTTTTAATAAAAGTTATATGGCAGGTACCGTTAGTTTTGGAGCTAGAATGCCAATTCCAAAAACTGTCGGGTAGAGCACTCTAAAAATACTATATACCAAGTTTGAATCAAATCGGCCCAACCGTTTAGGCTGTAGATATCGATACGGACAGACAGACAGCCAGACAGACAGACAGACAGACAGACAGACGGACGGAATTTCCGGACCCACTTTTTTTGACTTCTCTATCATCGTAATATCATGTTTGATTGTTAGAATTTTTTTTTTTTTTTTACGAATGCATAACTTGCCTTATAGTCCCTATAATCGCAAGTAAAAATTTCTTTAAGTCATCGTCAGATCATAGATCACATAGTGGGGCCTAGTTAAACTAAACCTAAGCGTTGGCTTCAGCCCAGTCAAGCCACCAGTATTTTCCTCGATTTAACCGACTAGAGTTATTTCTATCTCTTTCAGGTATGCTAATGCAGTATCTTAGATTAGTATTTCCATCCCCCGACTCAAAAGGCTCGTAAAGTAATCTTTTATCTGTTGCTCTTCTAGCAGCATGATATATTATCGGTACGTTCGTTGAGTCAGATAGATAGCCATATGCATCCAGAAACAAGAATGTCTCTGGTGGGATATATCCAGTTTCCAATACATTTCTGAAATACCCAGGATTCGGGTAAAATAAACCTGAAACAAGCTCAATCTCAATGACACCAGCCGATCGTGCAAAGTGATTCCTCCCGAGGTCTAGGATAACATTGTCAATTCTACACCGGATGCATCCAATAGATTTTTGTTTGATACGTAATGCCGAAAGTCGGTATGTGCACTTCTATACATTTGCATACATGCTCTAAGACATTTCCGCTCGAAAACACGAAGCTTTTCCATATAAGATGGGTTAATGTTCCACCATACTGGACTCGCATATGTCAGAATTGGACGAATGAAAGCTTGATAACAAATGATCTTCACATCGGATCTCAGAATGCTTGAAATTTATTAAACTTGGCTTGCAGTTGAGTTTGAATGTCTTCGATTTTTGCGGCACTAGCATATAAAGTTGTATCGTCGGCAAATGCCAGCGAATCTTCAAGTTCCCTGAGTATTTCAGAAATATATATATTTAAAAGAGGCGGTGCAGTTACTGTGCCCTGTAGAAGGCCATTAGTGACATTAAAAACTTCAGCTGTCATGTATTCTCTATCTGTTACGACAAATTTCTTCCCGTATATCATAGATATTATCATCTTTATGAGATGAGGTGGAAATTCGTATCGAATAAGTTTAAATACTAATCCGTCGATCCAGACCGTGTCAAAGGCTTTTTCGATATCTACTAGACAGGCAGCTGTACACCTTTTGGCATTAAGATTCCAGTTAATATCTGAAACCAATTTTGTGACAGCGTGCACTGCCGAGTGATTTCTTCTGAACCCGAATTGGTTCCGCGGTATGATCTCCTTTTCTTTACAGACGAATAAAATTGACTTGCTAATAACAATTTCAAAAATCTTCCCGATATTAGGCAGGAGACTTATGGGCCTATAATTTAAAGGATCAGAAGGATCCTTCTTTTTTTTGGTTATTGGAAATACCTTTGATATTTTCCAGCAATTTGGGAAATAAAAGTTATTAAGCAGATTGTTAAAGATAACACAGTATTGCCGTATGATTTCGATCGGTATATGCTTTAGTACAACATTTGGAATGTTATCCAAACCGCTTGATCTTTTAGTATTTAGTTTCCTAAATATTTCGGTCAGTTCGTCAAGTGTTGTAAAGTAATTATCGGTGTTTTCAACAGTTAGTTCGTCAGCTTTTAACCACTCAGAAAATCTCAGAAGAGTTGGAGTTTCGCTATTACCAAACTTCAACAGTTCATCACGTACTTCGTCAGTCTTTGTGCTAGGGAGTTCCCTGGCGTGTACCTCTTCAAAATGAGATCCAATAAGATTGAGCTTGTCTGCTTCAACATCTATAACATAATGGTTATTGATGATGGGGCAACTTTGGCTGTTAATCCCTGCCTGAGATAGTAGCCTCTGGGAAGACAGTGGTATTTTCAGTTTCGGGATTTTGACAATGTTACGTGGTTTGTACAGCTTATTTTTTTTTTGGAAACATGTTCCTGCTGTCTGATTTTATTATACTTTCAGCCCGTAGCTTCCAGTAATCATTGACACTATTCCGAAACTGCTGGTTTAACAGAGTTTTAACATTACTCAGGAGAGATTTCAATCTTTGTAGCTCTAAATTGTGCGAGACGTCTTGAAACTGGCGCCGTATTTAGTTTTGTATTTGTTAGTTGTGTGGTCATGAATATGAAGACGGAATTCTTTCGGTGGTGAAACGCACGGCTATGCTGTCACCAACTTTTTGAATTAGTGACAGCGTGGTTATTTTTCCTGTGTGGTGTTGACTGTGGTGAATTTGCAGGGTTCAGTGTAGTGACGAGCCTCGTTCCTATATCGGTTGTGGTAGCAGCACATACCATTGGGGTTAGGTTTTATTGACCTGGCACTGGAACGATGACAATGGCTGTGTGGCAGCGTGTTGCTAAAGGTTTGATGCTGGTGTTGGTGAAGTCGCATCTCTAACAGCTGGTTTTGTGTTTGCTGCTGGCAAAATGTAAGCCTTGTAGATTGTAGTTTACTCTGGAATGCTTTTACCGTCATAGATAGCTCATGTATTTGTCGTTCCAGCCGACAAATATCCTGAGGGGTTGATGTTTGAGCTGTTGTTTATATTATGACGTCTCTGGAGTAAACTGATGTGCCCTAAGGTCGTTAAGATTATCCGAGATTGCCAGCAATGGACGAATTCTTTCCGGTAGTCTCTCTGTCAAGAGTTGATGAAGCACTTCATCACTTACTGAATTTTTTGCCAACTCGCGCATTTCTCGCAGAAGCTTTGAAGGACTTTTGTTCCCGAGTACTTTCTATCTGAGTAGTTTCTGGATTTGTTATGGGCGTGAATAAAAAAAACGCTCGAGTATTGTCGTCTTTAACGTCTTGTATCTGTTTTGTGGTGGAGTATTATTCACAATATCAAAAAGTTGATTGGCTATGTGTAATGGTAGGGCCTTTAGAAGCTGATTATATTTTTTGCGCGTCTGCGCTGTTGATTCGGTTGGCTGTAAAATCTGCTTTTGCGAACCAGATGTCTGAAGATTCTGGCGAGAATTGCGAAAGATGCAAATTCACAGCATACACATACTTCAGCTGGATAGGATTGTACGGGAGAAACAATATGTAGCTGGATGGCATTAATTCGTTGGTTTCCAAGTTCTTATTTCCGCCAGTCACATTGCCTCCACCATCAGACGGGAAATGAAATCAATCAAGGAGGATTGTTTGTATCCAACAAGTTCTGATTTAGATTTTCAGTAGATTAATTGTTGACCTCAGCCATGTCTCCCGCGTCTGAGTTTTTTGCTGGTGTTCCTGCAATCATTTGTATGGTTGATAGTACGTCAAATGGAAGTTTGGAAGTAACGTGATCTTTCGGGTGCTCTTTATCGTTGGATGCTTATCGGAATTTGTGAAGATCACGTCGGTGTCACCAATGTGGTCTCCAGCACAGACACCAACTATACTCTGACAGCATTAAAGAAGCAACCACAGAAAAGACGTCAGTTACAACAGATAGTTTTATTATTATTATTTATTATTTTATTAAATTATTAATCTTATTTCTAGTATATATGTACATATGTAAATCACTGAATTAATGTGCTTGAGTCTAGGTGCCAAATCTAAGTGAAGTTGCGTTCTGAGAACAAAATGTAATCTAGGTATGGATGTACATATATATATATATATATATATGTAAATGCGTTGGAACATCCTAGACGCTTGGGCTTGGTGTTTGGTAAGCTTTTCAAAATTCCGCTTCTTTGGTCTTATTGCTTTTTCAATACTAGAGGTATAGACTTAACCTAACAATAATAATATGCCATATTCACAAAAAGGTTGTTGCATTAAATACAAAATACAATGCCATCTGTTGGAATATGTACAAAGTCTCGTGTACATTTATCAAATCCTCTTTCAGTTCTTATAAAAATCATTCGATACACAAACCACACGTGGTGCTTAGGCCATTCCGCGGAACGTGAGCATGAGTCGTGCTTTTTCATGTGTGTAGCCGGTGTCTTCGTTTCATAAGACGTTATCAGGTCTCAAATCAAAAAACGTAAAAATAGAGGCATTAAAATTCGGCATTCAACTCGTCGAGAAATTAGTATCTTCTGTCTTCTTTCTTTTCTTTAAATTTTCTTTCTCTTTCACACTTATTTAATGCATTGCTCACGCTTGACTGTGAAATACCGGACTTTTGCAAATGAACAAAATTGGTTTTACTAGTCCAGGCCTGCGGAAATCTTAACGGAAGTTCTTAAGCATATTTACTCTCTTATTTTAATCAGATGACTCCCAGGAATGTCCACGTTTGTTAATGTCCATTCTTATTACTGGTGTAGGCCTCACGGAGGTCAAATGCGAAAGTTCTTGTAAGAGTTTAGGAAGGTCTGTCTTCATATTGTCGGCAGGCGGTATTTTGTGGAGAATTACCTATGTAATTTATTTTGGCTGCCCATGTGTTTAAGGCAAATCGATTTATTTTACAAGAATAGTCCTAAGTACCTACGGCTCTGTTAAATTAGAGAACAGCATTGTTTTTTGCCCACAACAACTTTCAAAACTAAGTTAACGTTTGGAGAGAAAATTTTAGGTTAAAATAATGTTTGAGCTGTGTACTACTCTTTAGAATTAGTGTATAGTTCGGAATAATTTTCACAAAGCCTATGCTTCTTGCAACGTAAAGAAGATTTAGTACTATTAGTGTCTCAACTTGACTTGATCGTCAGAAGGACTTGCTACCTATTATATCAAATTATTGTTTCTTTTTTATTTTCCTTAAAAATGTCGTTAAAATAATAAGTAACAAAAAAAAATAAAAAAAATAATTTGGACTCAAAGTTTTTAATTACATGTAGGAATACTTATGCTATTTTACTCCTTCCAAAATAATTTCTATAATGACCAATTTCAGATTAAAATTTTTTTGAAATACTGTTATATTTGACACAATTCATTTGCCTCACCTCATCTTTAACATCCTTATGGCAAACCATTACAGGGAAAGCCATTATTTGTAATGTCCAAAGAACAAATGTGTTCAGAAATGCAACAAAGTTGTCTCGTTGATTTGTGAATTCTTCATTTTCAAACATTAAAAGCCCATAATACGGTCCAATTGGTGCGTTTACAAGAGCACATGCCATAATAAAAAAAATCGGTAAGCCATATAATTTACTTATGTGAACCTCACATAGAATTAAAATTTCTGACCTGTCATTTAGCATTCGTTTCAACTGACAGTTACCGTTTAAGTTACAATAATTATTCGAAGTGACAAAATGGCCGATTTGTTTGTTAAGGCAAAATAAAATTTTATTTAGAATAAGAATCAATGACACATAAAATATTTGAATGAGTCCACTTAAAAGTAATTGATAAAGAAATATCATTAGTTGAAAAGTGTACAATATATCCCACGTTGTCAAATTCCCGAACACATAAGACAAATTTGCAACCGACACAATGCATATAACAACGTAAGCAACAAACAACCATAACGTAACGTTGTATGTGAATTTTGCATATTTTTTCCGAACGTATTTGTTTTCAAGTGTCAAAATACATTTGATTATACGAAAGTTAAGTTCTTTGCCCAAATATATCCAAAGGTTGACAGTTATTTGCGATAGACCAGAAAAACAATTGACATAAATTTCATATGTGACACCAGTAGCGGTTAGTTTGTTAGAAGTCACCATTGACCAGTAGGGAGTGATAAGGCCGTAGATAGATCCGAAGAGTGTGGCGAATGTTGTTGCACTTAAAACCAGCTCAAATGTCCTTAATTCGGATTTATTAAAAATAAGTTTTATTTCTCTTTTATTAAAGTAAACGGGTAACAGTCCCCAATACTTGAGGCACCACAGTTGTATCCTTAAGCCTTTCGGAAGGCACATTTCAAATTACAATGAAAATTATTAACAATGCGTTTATACGTTTTGATGGATACAATTTATGAGTATATAGCAGACCTATTACGCACAAATGTTCCTACTTTATTGAATACAATTTTATTTAAGGCTTTGGCATTCTCTGAACAATAACTTGATTGGATTTTATTATTAAAGGACTAGATCATAATGAAGTATGCATTTAGAAAATTGCATTAATATGAACTGAAAAGAGACTGGCGTGTCAGACAGTTTAATTTTGACAAAGGTGAGCTTTTTTTGGAAAAAAAATAATAATTGATATCACGGGCTTAAAAGGTATCATCCTTTCCGAGCCTTTTCTGTGTTAACACTTTCGGCAATCCCTTCTGATCTAGCACGATGGCCATAAAACTACAGATGTAAGGACCATAGCGCAAATTTTAAACACTAGGGTCTGTTTTTCCCTCCCATTTTGATATGCAAAACTTTAAAACTAATGTGCATCGGTATCTCCTCTTTTATGCCTCCTCATTTCCCTAATGCTCGTGCGGTGTTTAAACATTTTAAGGGTACACACAAAGCCTTTTCGCGCGTGTAAATCATAAAAAAAAATATGGCGCACCTCATAAATAGCATACTTCCAAAACTAATTAAAATAAATACAATGCAAAAACGTCGTTTTTGGCCAACACGTGCCCAGCAAACATCGTTAGTCGATTCGACGAGTTCCGCTAATCAAAAAAAGAATGCAATAAAAATTTACAGGTTTTTTTAATTTTTTTATAATTTTACTTTGTGTTTGTATTCTTGTATTATTTTTTTATAATTTTACTTTGTGTTTGTATTCATTTGTCTCGGTAAGTATACAGCTCAGGTATTCGGTATGAAGAGTGGAAAGCCCAACACAGTTTCAGTGTTGTTGTGTAACCATTGTGTATAAACTGCTATAGTACTATCATGAGACGTGAACAAATCTTAGCTCCAAGAGCCGCTTGGAGCGCTAGTGTAGGGACATTTTATTTGAGTGCGAGAGAGAGAATTAAGAGCATGATTTTTGTGTTAAGCTTTGTGCTTAGTTTACTGCACATGTGCATTGTGAGGCAAGAAAAAACAGAAGGAGAACATGAAATAATTCAGTATCTTGTTTTGTTCATTGTATGTAACGGGTGATTTTTTTGAGGTTAGGATTTTCATGCATTAGTATTTGCAGATCACGCGAGATTTCAGACATAGTGCCAAAGAGAAAGATGCTCAGTATTCTTTGACATTTCATCATGAATAGACTTACTAACGAGCAACGCTTGCAAATCATTGAATTTTATTACCAAAATCAGTGTTCGGTGTTTGGCAGAAAATCCGCTTTTTTATCGACAAATTTTGTTCAGCGATGAGGCTCATTTCTGGTTGAATGGCTACGTAAATAAGCAAAATTGCCGCATTTGGAGTGAAGAGCAACCACAAGCCGTTCAAGAACTGCCCATGCATCCCGAAAAATGCACTGTTTGGTGTGGTTTGTACGCTGGTGGAATCATTGGACCGTATTTTTTCAAAGATGCTGTTGGACGCAACGTTACGGTGAATGGCGATCGTTATCGTTCGATGCTAACAAAATTTTTGTTGCCAAAAATGGAAGAACTGAACTTGGTTGACATGTGGTTTCAACAAGATGGCGCTACATGCCACACAGCTCGCGATTCTATGGCCATTTTGAGGGAAAACTTCGGAGAACAATTCATCTCAAGAAATGGACCGGTAAGTTGGCCACCAAGATCATGCGATTTGACGCCTTTAGATTATTTTTTGTGGAGCTACGTCAAGTCTAAAGTCTACAAAAATAAGCCAGCAACTATTCCAGCTTTGGAAGACAACATTTCCGAAGAAATTCGGGCTATTCCGGCCGAAATGCTCGAAAAAGTTGCCCAAAATTGGACTTTCCGAATGGACCACCTAAGACGCAGCCGCGGTCAACATTTAAATGAAATTATCTTCAAAAAGTAAATGTCATGGACCAATCTAACGTTTTAAATAAGGAACCGATGAGATTTTGCAAATTTTATGCGTTTTAAAAAAAAAAAACGAATTTTAATTGTGAATAAGTGGAATAAGTTTAACTTGGTGTTATTTAAACTGAAAGACGTTGTGTTTTATTAAATAAAGAGATTTGTTGAAAATAAACTGAACTTTCAATGCAATCTACTCTTGTATTTATACAAGTTTACAAGCTTCTGGAAGCTTCTGTCTGGTTCTGGCACAATCTAAGCTTTCGGTACTAATTCGAGTCTCGAATTAGTACTTCAAGTTCGATTAAGTACTCAGTTAAAGCATATTGCAAATATGTAGCATACTTTTAGGCGCTCACAATGAATGTTGGTTGTTGTACACAATGAATCCAACAGATGTCGTTAATTTACAAAATGTATCCTCCGAATATCTAAACTTGTTGCCACATCACATTGTCCCCCTCTAAGTTTTGTTCGTCCCGAACAAGCACATCATCATTGTTTCCGTGGTAACGATGCAGTCGATCCAAATGGACAATTTTCATTTTTGCTCTTGGTCGTCGTTGGATTCGGAAAACGACGTCATTAATGCGCGTAACTACTTGGTAGGGACCTTCCCAGTCCTGCTGAAGCTTGGGCGATTTTCCCTTTCTGCGATGTGGGTTATAAAGCCATACCAGATCTCCCTCATTGAATTCAGGTGCTGTTGCTCTTGTATCGTATCTGGTTTTCATACGGTCACTCGCAATTTTTATGTTGTTTCTTGTTCTCTGGTGAATGTCGTTGATCCTTTCTCTAAGATCTAACACGTAGTCCTCTTCGCATTTTGGGTCTTCAATAGGAAATCCGAATTTTAGCTCACTTGGAAGCCGGGCAGTTCGTCCAAATAGAATTTCGGATGGAGTGTATCCAGTTGTACTATGAACCGCATTCCGGTAGGCCATAAGAAATAAAGGAATTCGCCGATCCCAATCCCGTTGGTTCTCGTTCACGACTTTGGACAGATGTTCCTTCAAGGTCTTGTTAAATCGTTCTACCATTCCATCAGACTGTGGATGAAGAGGTGTTGTCCTTGTTTTCTTTAACCCGAGTGATGCGCATACTTCCTGGAATACCTTCGACTCGAAGTTTCGCCCTTGGTCGGAATGCAATTCCATAGGCACCCCGAACCTGCAGACCCAGTGGTCCACTATCTGCTCGACAACAGTCTTAGCTTCTTGATTGGGTATCGCAAAAGCCTCCGGCCACTTGCTGAAGTAGTCCATGACAACAAGGATGTAACGGCTACCGTTTTCAGTTTCCGGGAACGGACCTGTGATGTCAACGGCGATTCTTTCAAACGGGATGTTTTGTCGCCAGTATCAGAGCAAGGAGTTCCCGTCTGGTTACACAGTAGTTTCTCTCTGGTCGCGACAGAAATTCGCTAAAATAGGCTACCACTTTCTCCTCCCCATCGTGTATCTGCGACAGAACTGCTCCAACATCCACGTTACTAGCATCCGCGTCCACAATAAATGTCTTGCCAGGGGTGGGGTAAGCTAGTATGGGTGCCTCACAAAGTCGCTGTTTTAGATGTTGAAAGCTTCTTTTGCACTCACCTGACCATTTAAATTGTCTACCCTTCTCAGTTAGCTGGTGCAGACACTTTGCAATTCCGGCAAAATCCTTTACGAACCTCCTGTAATATGTGGCGAGACCGAGAAAGCTCCTCAGTTGGTGTTTGTCTGCGGGATCTGGCCAATTTTTCACGGCTTCGATTTTCTCCCGGTCAGTTTTTACTCCATTTGATGATATCACATGTCCCAAATATTTCACCTCAGGTTTGAATAGAGCACATTTTTTTGGATTTAGTTTCAAATGTGCTGTTCGAAGTCGTGTAAACACCTCCCTCAAGTTGTCGCGATGTTCAGCGAACGTCTTTCCCACAACGATGACGTCATCCAAGTATACCAGGCAGGTTTTCCATGTCAAACCCTGTAACACACGTTCCATTAAACGCTCAAAGGTGGCTGGAGCGTTACACAAGCCAAATGGCATAACGGTAAACTGCCATAGTCCATTTCCCGTTGTGAAAGCGGTCTTTTCTTTGTCTTCTGAATGGATCTGTACCTGCCAGTAGCCACTTTTCAGATCGAGGGTGGAAAACCATTTCGCCCCAGAAAGGGTATCCAAGGTGTCATCTATTCGAGGCAAGGGGTAGCTGTCCTTCTTGGTGACATCGTTGAGCCTCCGGTAATCCACGCAGAATCGAGTGCTGCCGTCCTTCTTTTTCACTAGTACAACGGGTGATGCCCACGGACTTTTTGAGTTTTCGATTAGACCGTCTTTTTCCATGGTTGATATCATCTCATCGACTTCCGACTGTTTTGCCAATGGAAGTCTTCTAGCAGGTTGTCGGATCGGTCTGCTATCGCCGGTGTCTATTCGGTGCTGTACTAGGTGTGTTCGACCATAGTCTCCATCCTGCGATGCAAATATATCAGCAAACTCGCCAATGAGATTTTTTTCCATGGTTTTCTGCTCCTGATTTAACTCACAATTTTCAAGGATAGCATTACATACCTCAGCCAATTTTGTTGCATAAACAGGACTCGCAGATTCACTCCCAGATGTTGTCGATATGGCTGCAATGGGTACGCATCTTCCAATCACCTCTCCTTGTCTGAGCTTGACGGAGTGTTTGTTCGGATTCATCAGCCTTACCGGAACCATGTTTTTCTTTGGTTCTACTAAAAATTTTCCAATGATGTAGCTTGGAAAGTCCTCTTTATTATCTGCTTCAATGAAATAGAATCGGTGGTTCCCAGGATCACCCTCCAAACGCGTCCAAAGAACTGTCTCTGAAGAAGGTGGTAGGACTTCATCTCTGCTTATAACCGCCCGAAGATTCACAGCGTTCTCGTTTCCATATACCATAGGGATCTCAATGGTTCGATACCTTAACACTTGCATTCGAAGGTCTATGATTACCTCATGTGCCTTCATGAAATCCACTCCAATGATGCATTCTTTGCATATGTCGGCTACCAAGAATGCATGTGAGAAGGTCAACCCTGCCAGTTGTATCTTTAGAAATACCTCCCCGTATACTTTTGCTGCTTCTCCCGTAGCTGTCTTCAGAGTGTAGCAGCTGGTGTTATGTAGCCAGGATGTCTGAACAAGGTCTCTTCTGATTATGGAGGCTGTGGCACCCGTGTCGATAGTGGCCACACATTTTCGGTTTCTGATGACTGTCTCCACTGTCAAGCTCTTGCTGCAGCGTGTAGTTTGCGAAACTTGGATGATGGTCCTGGGGGCGTCGATTCCATCAACCAACTTCAGCCCCGCGAAGTTGGTTCTTAGGCGTTTCCCGCCTGCTGTTGATCAGAAGCTTGTCCAGCAGTGTGAGTGTTATTCCTGCCAGATGCTTCGTCATTCTGCCTCCTCCTTGCGCAATGTGGGCAGCTTACCTGTCTAGGTGGAGATCTGCATTGTCGCTGTAGGTGTCCTAGCTTGTTGCAATTCCAGCATCTCATTTGACCTCGAGCAGTGTTCGGGTTTTGTCTTTCAATGTCGACACGTTGACATGAGCACTCTAGCGTAGCCATTTCCCTGACGCGATGGCTACCTTGCGAAGCTTGGTCTGCTGCTTCCATTGTCAGGGCAAATGCTAAGTCCTCAGCGAGCGTTTTCTTACCTGCCATTCTCACAGCCATTTGTAGTTTTCCATCTGCAATGGCATTAGTGAACGCATCGGTTGCCAGTTCGTTTATGATTTCCCTGTTGGTATTGGGATAAGACAAATTGGCCAAGCGCTCGATGTCAGCTTGCAATTGTTGTAGCGTTTCACCTCTTGTCTGGACCCTTCGGCGCAACTGGACTCGGTAAACTTGCTGCATGTGGTCGTCGCCAAACCTCATCTCGATTGCCTTGACCATGGCATCATAAACATGATGTTTGTCTTCAGGAATGGTCTGCAGCAATTCGGCAGCTGTTCCTCTGAGCGCAAGCGTAAGAGCAATTGATTTGTCTTCGTTGTCCCAGTTTCGTCAAGGCGGCAGCTTCAAACTGCCTCTTATAAATTGGCCATGATTTTTGACCATCGAAAACAGGGGGCTGCATTTCCTTTCTTCGTGGACCGTCGCTCGAATATTCCCGAACCTTCTGCTTTTTCAAAGAATCAACCTCCTTAGCCAGGTGTTCGTACTGTTGTTCTACACTTTCTACTTGCTTTCCGAACTTTTTTTCTAAGCTTTCTATTTTGGCCTCAAATTTCTGATCTACTATTTGAAGTCTTTCGCTTAGTTGATTCTGGAGAGTTTCTAATGAATTCTTTTGTTCGTCGAATTTACTTTCGAGAACGTTCCTTTGGTCTTCGAGAACGTTCCTTTGTTCGTTTAGTTGTTGCTGGAGAATTTCCAACGAATTCTTCTGCTCATTCTTTTGTTCGTCGAATTAACTTTCGAGAACGTTCTTTTGTTCTTCGAGAACGTTCTTTTGTTCTTCGAATTTCGCCAGAAGCAACTTCATGAAAGCAGGCATTTCATCGGCTGTACTTACCGTGCATTCTCTCCCTTGTTCTTCAACATCGAACAACATGGTATCGGGGTCTCCACCATCCTGAGTGATAGCATTCTGAAGTCGGAGCAATAGTTCCTTTTTCAGCCCCGAAGTCTGAAGATTTCGTTTTCCTAATTCTTCTTTCAACTCAGCTGTTGTCAATTGTTCTAATTTGCGACCCATTTTATGTAACTGAAACACTATTTTCACAACCAGTCAGTTTTATTTTAATGTCTCTTCTAGAAAGATCTTTTTCCAACACTATTTTTAACAAAAATACTCGCTATTCACAGTTTTATAGCACAATCAGTTCAATAGTTTCTGGAAAATTCCACTTTCACAATTAAATGAGTCACCGAAACTGTTTTAGAAAATGTCACTATGGAATTTTCTAGCACTTTACTGAGTTTTATCCCCAATTTCTGACACCAATGTGATATTTTAGCCTGGGTTTCGACAAATAAAACTCAATCAAAATTCCAAATTAATACAACAAATCCCTTTATTTTATTCAACACAACGTCTTTCAGTTTAAATAACACCAATTTAACTTATTCCACTTATTCACAATTCAAATACGTTTTTATCATTCAACATTTTTTATTTAATCTCAATTCAATCACTTTTTATTAACGCTTCCAGTCGTTAACAATTCCACTTTCGAAAATAAACTCAACTCACAATGCAATCTACTCTTGTATTTATACAAGTTTACAAGCTTCTGGAAGCTTCTGTCTGGTTCTGGCACAATCTAAGCTTCAAGTTCGATTTATTACTCTGTTAAAAACATGTTGCAAATATGTAGCATACTTTTAGGCGCATGGTCGTTGTACACAATGAATGTTGGTTGTTGTACACAATGAATCCAACAGGTGGCGTTAATTTACAAAATGTATCCTCCGAACATCTAAACTTGTTGCCACATCACAATATGTATTTATACATACGTACGTCATTGACCAGACTTTTCATTCGAATTCTTTAGGATTTTCAATTTTTGTTTACTATCATGAAGGTTGCCGTCTTCAAAAAATGTAGGTACACATACATTCTTGAAATTTAAACACAAACTTACTTCTTGCTGTATTTACACAAAGTCCTTGCAGAAATGGATTTTTAATTTGAATTTTGCTTTCCATTCAGATAGGTACCTATATGCAAACTATGTGTAGAAATTCATTAAAAAAATTGTTTGTAAATTGATTGTAGATTTATAGTAACAAAGACCATCAATATTTTGAAAACGGGTAGGTAATTTTTTACCTGCGATTAAAGGTACTATAAGGTCAAGTTTAGGATTCATGAACATACAAAATTTGAGATAACAATCAAACATGATATTACGAGGCAAGAGTACGATAACTTTGGCGCCGCAAATTAATAACGGATTCATGTAGATGGACAAAATACAAAAAGTTTTTACCAGGAGGGGTTGTACTTGTCCCGTTTAGGCAGGGGGAAATTTTCTCAAAAACCACTTGCATTGAAACAAAAAATATTTCAAAATAAGGCAACAATTAAAATAATATGCTATACCTTTTTTAAAGCCAAAATTTGAAAAAAACACTTAGGTATTTCCGATTTATACAGCATTGTTAAATGGGGTAATAGGAATCGTGTGGAGTTTAATGCTTCGAAAACTCAATGCTGTCTTCTGTCGTTTAAGCTAAACATACCCCCAATGCCATTGTCCATGAATGGCACTTACATCGAAGACACCGAAAAGCTCTCAGTACTCGGTATGTGTGTCAACGGCCTCCGTTGGAACGACCATATATTTGAAATCGCTAAGAATGCTGCTAAGTGCTTAGGTTTTCTGTATCGGTGTAAGAAGTATTTTTCCCCATCTGATCTGGCTACAATTTATAAAGCGTTTATACGCCCTAAACTCGAGTATAACTCCCACCTGTGGGCAGGTGCTTCACAAACATCGCTTCACCTGCTTGATAGAATACAAAATCGAGCGTTAAGATTGATAGGAAATAGAACTGCCGCTGAAACAATTGCGCCTCTCAAACACCGACGCAATGTTTCATGTCTTTCCTTGTGTTATCGTTTCTTTTATAAAAATGTTCACTCGAAGTAGCCAGCTGCATTCCTCCCCTTAAAAGTTTCTCCCGTAATACTCGTCTCGCAAGGAATGCCCATCAGTTCACCCTTGAGCCCAATTTCGGACGTACCGTGAAATATAGGGATTCTTTTTTTAGCCGAACAACACGAATTTGGAATAGTTTACCTGGCGAGATTTTCCCTTGCCATTTTGATCTGCAAACATTCAAAACCAATGTTAATCGACACCTCCTATCTCTCCCCTCCATATCTTCCTAATGCCCGCGCATTTGACTTTGACTTTTTTCAAATTTGAGATGATGTGTACTGAATTTAATTTTAGTATTTGTTTCTTCTACTAATTCCTAATTGATCACTGAAAACTCGATGGTATTACATATTCCAGTTTCCGAGAAAATAAAAATTTACCAAACCCACATTTTAATAATTTTGTTGTTTTTTTCGCGGTACTTCTCTTTACATATTTCGGTAGAGTACGATAACTAACTGATTATAGAGACTATAAGGCAAGTTAAGGTTTCGTGAATATAAAAAAAATTGAGCTTATTGTTCTGGAAAACGGCTCCAACGAGTTTGATGAAATTTTTTGAGAATTTTTTTGTCCGTATTGGCTATCATTTGTATAGAAACAAATTTACGGAAAAAGTCTATTAACGGTACCTTTCATATAACGGTTTTTTTTATTTCGGCTTTCTCGGTAACGGCTCCTTGGATTTCTGTCAAATTTTATATTTGAGAAGAACTAGGTATTTTAATTAAATCTGCATATCAACATTTTGAATAAATTTTTATTCTAATAAAAAAATACATATTTCATAAATTCTTTGTTATTTAAGACATGTGATGGCGTACTTCATTTTTACTAAAAGCCGTTAAGTATTGTGGTTTTGATACTTTTTATAAGTTCAAACTGTGCTATTTTCAACTTAAAAATGTTACTTGTTTCTGTCAAACATCTTCCTTTCCAATGTAATTAGGCACATAAGAGCAAGTACGTGCGACCCAGTCGTGCCCATATTTTAGCTGCGAATCAAGTCGCAATGAGGCGCGCTGAAATCGCCAATTGGTGTGGATATAGAATAAAAACATACTGGTAAAATATCGGGAAATGTTCTCGTCTCCACTATTTAGAGTTAGTTCCGAATCAACCAGGAAGATGGCCAGACAAAAATGACACCATGAGAGCACCTTTAAGAGCGTTTAATTGTTGAATTTCATTCCAAAATCATATTCAGTGACTCATATTCAGTGACGAAGCCCATTTGGCTCAATGGTTTGTCAATATGCAAAACATTCATTATTGGTCGGGTGAAAATCCACATGTGCTTCATCAAAAAAATAACTGTTTGGTGCGGTTTGCATGCCGGCGGCGTTATTGTGACATATCGTTTCGTCGACAATAACGATCGGCACGTTACTGTGAATGGCCAGCGTTGACCCGAATTGGAAGATATGGACTTGGACGACATGTGGTTTCAACAGGGTGCTGCCACAAGCCACACAGCACACACAATCGATTTATTAAAAAATAAGTGTGATAAGCGTGTTATCTCAAGAAATGAGCCAGTCGATTGGCCGCCTCGTTCGTGCGATTTAACGTCTCTAGAATATTTTCTTTTGAGCAACGTGAAGTCATTGGCTTATGCCAACAAGCCGACGACGTTGGAAGAACTCAGAGCCAACATTGAACGCGAAATAGCGGCCGTTTCGACCAAAATATGTGGCCGAGTCATCGAAATTTGCGTCCAACGAATCGACCGCTGCAACGGTGCCCGCGAAATCAAGTTTCATTCATAAATATTTTGATTGAACTTCAAGGCGATAATAAAGTTTTTGAAATATCTCAAATGGTTTGCCTTTTTTTAAAAAAAGTAGTCGACAAGTCCTTATTCTATCTAAAACTATGGATGTAAGGACCATGGTGCAAAGTTTTAAACAGTATTCATTTTAGCAATAGAACCGACTTTAGTTAAAGAAGAACTTTATACTACGTTTTGATTATTTCAATTTCCAAATTTGAAAAAAAAATAATATTTACGTAGGAAAATAACACGGTTGAAATTCATAAAAAAAAACTTAACTGTTTTTAGTAAAAAATGAAGAACCCCATCACACGTATTAAATAATGAAGAAATAATTTAAAAAGTATTTCCAAAATTGTAGGAAGGATTTTGATAAAATCGTATTATTTTTTTGAGTTTTTGTTATATGCAGTATTTTAGAGTTTATTAATATACAGGTGATTATAAAATTTAAAATCATTTAGTTAGAATAGTTTTAAAATTATTATATTTTGCAAAAAAAAAAATAAATTTTTCAATACAGTTGGTATGCAGAATTATTTTGGCTACCTAGATCTTTCCAAATATAAAAAATTACTGAAATTTAATGAGTCGTTATCAGGAAAAACAAAAATTAAAAAAACGTTATATGAAATGTACCGTTAACAGGTTTTTCCAATAAATTTGGTTTTCTTAAAACAATAGACAATACCAACAAAAATACTCTCAAAATTTGTACTTGCCATTATAGGTACTATAATGCAAGTTATGCATTCGTGCAGAAAAAAATTGAGATAACAATCAAACATGACATAACGATGATAAAGAAACATATTTGAGTTACTTCCAAAGTTTTGTCCGTCTGTCTGTCTGTCTATATTTTGGACTGTAGCCTAAACCGTTAGGCCAATCGTCTTCAAATTTTGAACTTCTACAGAGGATTTTTTTCAATTTTTTTTTTAGCTCAGATATTAGTGCCTGCCATATAACCGATAAGTAAAAGCTTATTTTTCTAGGAACGGCTCCAAGAATTTTTGTGAACAAAAATCAGTGTAATATTGTAGGTGTGAGTCATATTTTGGAAAACATTTTTTTTAAACTGTGGTCTAAAAATGGTACCTCCTATAGGACCGGTTTTTTTTTTCTTCAACTTTCTCGAAAACGGGTTATCTGACTACAATCAAAATTGATATTCAAGAGGATGCAGGTAGCTTAAGTAATTTCACTTTAAAATATTTGTGAAAGCTTTTTTTTGGATTTTTAATAATTTAAAAAAAAATTGTTTTTTAATCAATATTTTGAAAACGAGTAGGCGCGAGTTGTGCTTTTGTTTGCATTCTTGAATTAATTTTTTATTATTTTTTGAAAGAAGCCGTTCCTAAATGATTTCGAAAAAAAAATAACGCTGTCTTCAAATTTCTCAAAGAAATAAAATGGCCTTTAAATTATTTCACCCAATACAATTTTACGTTATTTTTTCGAAGAATCAAAAGTCACAAATATCAAGTAAATACTTTGAAGTTCTCTTAATATTTTTTTAAAATTTTATTCGACAATGAAACCGCACATTATTTATCAAAATCGTTGAAGCCGTTTTTGAGCAAACTAAGATTTTTCTAAAGGCTTATATGGCAGGCAACGTTATTATTTATCCTTATAATTAAAATTTTAAAACCCCAAAAGAACCTATCAATGTCTGGGTTAATTTTCAACACGCAAAAACAACAACAAATTGGGATCCTAATTTCTATCTGGGTTAGTTTTTGAAACCCAGACATTTGTTGGAATTGATGTCTAGATGGCCAATTAGGAAGAATCGATAGAAGTTATCGCAATTTCATACGTTAAGATGAAGTCCTACCACCTTCTTCAGAGACAGTTCTTGGAGGGTGATCCTGGGAACCACCGATTCTATTTCATTGAAACAGATAATAAAGAGGACTTTTCAAACTATATCGTTGGAAAAATTTTAGTAGAACCAAAGAAAAACAGGGTTCCGGTAAGGCTGATGAATCCGAACAAACACTCAGTCAAGCTCAGACAAGGAGAGGTGATTGGAAGATGCGTACCCATTGCAGCCATATCGACAACATCTGGGAGTTAATCTGCGAGTCCTGTTTATGCAACAAAATTGGCTGAGGTATGTAATGCTATCCTTGGAAACTGTAAGCTAAATCAGGAGCAGAAAACCTCATTGGCGAGTTTGCTGATATATTTGCAACGCAGGATGGAGACTTTGGTCGAACACACCTAGTACAGCACCGAATAGACACCGGCGATAGCAGACCGATCCGTCAACTTGCTAGAAGACTTCCATTGGCAAACAAGTCGGAAGTCGATGAGATGATATCAACCATGGAAAAAGACGGTCTAATCGAAAACTCAAAAAGTCCGTGGGCATCACCCGTTGTACTAGTGAAAAAGAAGGACGGCAGCACTCGATTCTGCGTGGATTACCGGAGGCTCAACGATGTAACCAAGAAGGACAGCTACCCCTTGCCTCGAATAGATGACACCTTGGATACCCTTTCTGGAGCGAAATGGTTTTCCACCCTCGATCTGAAAAGTGGCTACTGGCAGGTACAGATCCATCCAGAAGACAAGGAAAAGACCGTTTCACAACGGGAAATGGACTATGGCAGTTTACCGTTATGCCATTTGGCTTGTGTAACGCTCCAGCCACCTTTGAGCGTTTAATGGAACGTGTGTTACAGGGTCTGACATGAAAAACCTGCCTGGTGTACTTGGATGACGTCATCGTTGTGGGAAAGACGTTCGCTGAACATCGCGACAACTTGAGGGAGGTGTTTACACGACTTCGAACAGCACATTTGACACTAAATTCAAAAAAATGTGCTCTGTTCAAAGCTGAGGTGAAATATTTGGGATATGTGATATTATCAAATGGAGTAAAAACTGACCGGGAGAAAATCGAAGCCGTGAAAAATTGACCAGATCCCGCAGACAAACACCAACTGAGGAGCTTTCTCGATCTCCCCACATATAACAGGAGGTTCGTAAAGGATTTTGCCGGAATCGCAAAGTGTCTGCACCAGCTAACTGAGAAGGGTAGACAATTTAAATGGTCAGGTGAGTGCAAAAGAAGCTTTCAACATCTAAAACAGCGACTTTGTCAGACACCAATACTAGCTTACCCCACCCCTGGCAAGAAATTTATTGTGGACGCGGATGCTAGTAACGTGGGTGTTGGAGCAGTTCTGTCGCAGATACACGATGGGCAGGAGAAAGTGGTAGCCTATTTTAGCAAAGTTCTGTCGTGACCAGAGAGAAACTACTGTGTAACCAGACGGGAACTCCTTGCTCTGATACTGGCGACAAAAAATTTCCATAAATATCTGTATGGACAGAGATTCATCGTGCGTACCGATCACGCCGCTTTAAAATGGTTGGTACAGTTCAAAAATCCTGAGGGGCAAGTAGCAAGATGGATCGAACGATTGCAGACTTACGACTTCGAAGTACAGCATCGGAAAGGAAGACTGCACTGCAATGCGGACGCGCTTTCCAGCAGACCATGTGAACCCAGTTGCAAACATTGTGCGCGAAAAGAGGAAAAGGACGAAGGTATTTCTGTCCAGAGAATAAGTGCCGAACAACTTCGTAATGCACAAAAAGAAGACCCTGACATCGAGCCAATCCTTGCATGGAAGGAATCTATGGAGAAACCAAACGCAAGAGACATCTCCGACAGAAGTCCTACTTTAAAAGCATACTGGGCGCAGTGGGACTCTCTCCATGTGCAAGATGGTGTTTTGCGGAGAAAATGGGAAATGCCAGATGGAAGGTCCTTTAAGATGCAGCTTGTGGTTCCACGATCGAAAGTAGAGGAAATCCTACGAGAAATGCATGACGGAGTATCCGGTGCGCACTTGGGAATCAACAAAACACTGGAAAAGTTACGGGAACGCTTTTATTGGCTAAGCGCAAGAAACGATGTAGAGAGCTGGTGTCGGAAGTGCACAACATGCGCGGCTAGCAAGGGACCCAAAGTCAAAACACGAGGTAAAATGCATTAGTACAACGTGAGCGCCCCGTTTGAAAGTATCGCCGTTGACATCACAGGTCCGTTCCCGGAAACTGAAAACGGTAGCCGTTACATCCTTGTTGTCATGGACTACTTCAGCAAGTGGCAGGAGGCATTTGCGATACCCAATCAAGAAGCTAAGACTGTTGTCAAGCAGGTAGTGGACCACTGGGTCTGCATGTTCGGGGTGCCTATGGAATTGCATTCCGACCAAGGGCGAAACTTCGAGTCGAAGGTATTCCAGGAAGTATGCGCATCACTCGGGTTAAAGAAAACAAGGACAACACCTCTTCATCCACAGTCTGATGGAATGGTAGAACGATTTAACAAGACCTTGAAGGAACATCTGTCCAAAGTCGTGAACGAGAACCAACGGGATTGGGATCGGCGAATTCCTTTATTTCTTATGGCCTACCGGAATGCGGTTCATAGTACAACTGGATACACTCCATCCGAAATTCTATTTGGACGAACTGCCCGGCTTCCAAGTGAGCTAAAATTCGGATTTCCTATTGAAGACCCAAAATGCGAAGAGGACTACGTGTTAGATCTTAGAGAAAGGATCAACGACATTCACCAGAGAACAAGAAACAACATAAAAATTGCGAGTGACCGCATGAAGACCAGATACGATGCGAGAGCAATAGCACCTGAATTCAATGAGGGAGATCTGGTATGGCTTTATAATCCACATAGCAGAAAGGAAAAATCGCCCAAGCTTCAGCAGGACTGGGAAGGTCCCTACCAAGTAGTTACGCGCATTAATGACGTCGTTTTCCGAATCCAACGAGGACCAAGAGCAAAAATGAAAATTGTCGTTACCACGGAAACAATGATGATGTGCTTGTTCGGGACGAACAAAACTAAGAGGGGGACAATGTGATGTGGCAACAAGTTTAGATATTCGGAGGATACATTTTGTAAATTAACGCCACCTGTTGGATTCATTGTGTACAACAACCAACATTCATTGTGTACAACGACCATGCGCCTAAAAGTATGCTACATATTTACAATATGTTTTAACTCAGTACTAAATCGAACTTGAAGTACTAATTCGAGACTCGAATTAGTACCGAAAGCTTAGATTGTGCCAGAACCAGACAGAAGCTTCCAGAAGCTTTTAAAGTTGTATAAATACAAGAGTAGATTGCATTGACAGTGCAGTTTATTTTCGAAAGTGGAATTGTTAACAACTGGAAACGTTAGTAAAAAGTGATTGAATTGAGATTAAATAAAAAGTGTTGAATTATAAAAACGTATTTGAATTGTGAATAAGTGAAATAAGTTAAATTTGGTGTTATTTAAACTGAAAGACGTTGTGTTTCATAAAATAAAGAGATTTGTTGTATTATTTTGGAATTTAGATTGAGTTTTATTTGTCGAACGCCAGGCCAAAACTTCACAATATATATATATATTTATATTTATAATTTTTGTTCAATTTTGTGTTCTTGGATCTGTAACCAGGTACATTGACTGAATTCACCAGCTCCGTTGTAAAATAAATTGCCGGATCGTGGTTTTTAAGTTCCAAACAATTTTAAAATCTTCGTGCTGCAAAGTATCAGGTTTTTCAACAGCGACGCTACAAAAGTAGAGCAACAGGCACAGCAAAAAACGCCATATTTCTTGCCGCTCTTTTGACATTTCTCTTCAGTAAAGTTTGCCATTTTATGATGGAAAGATATACGAGCCAACAACGAGTCGACAATTTACTACCGAAATTCGGAGTCAGTGGCCTCAACGTTAAGAGTACTACGCCTAATTTATGGTCGTCATAATCATCCTAGCAGATCAACAATTGAGCGTCTAGTACAAAAATTTTAATCCACAGGCACAGTACAAAATGTTCCCGTGCCAGTGAGACAAAGAAGTGCCCGTAGTGTCGAGAATATTGCTGCCTCTGAGGCTTCAGTTGCAGAAAGCTCAAATGTATCTCTCACACGTCGTTCTCAAGCGTTGAGCATCTCTGTGACGTCGTTGTGGCGAATTTTGCAAAAAGATCTTGGCTTACATCCTTACAAGATTAAATTGATGCAAGAACTGAAGCCGCCTGACCCTCAGAAGCGTCGTATGTTCTTGCATTGGGCTGAGCAACAACTTGAAAATGATTCGGATTTTCATCGAAAAATCATCTTCAGCGATGAGGCTCATTTCTGGCTGAATGGCTTCGTCAATAAACAAAATATGTGGTATTGGTCAGGCAGCAATCCACACGTACTCCATGAGTCATCATTGCATCCCGAAAAAATTACGGTTTGGTGTAGTTTATGGGCCGGCGGCGTCACTGGGCCGTACTTCTTCCGTGATGATCAAGACAGGCACGTTACTGTGAATGGGGATCGCTACTGTTCAATGATAACCGAATATTTTTGGCCCCAATTGGATTATATGGACTTGGAGGACATGTGGTTCCAACAGGACGGCGCTACAAGCCACACAGCGAATGTCACAATCAATTTATTGAAAACCAAGTTTGAAGAACGTGTTATCTCAAGAAATGGTCCAGTCGCTTGACCGCCTCGGTCGTGCGATTTGACGCCGTTAGACTATTTCCTGTGGAGCTACGTCAAGCCTATGGTCTATGCCAACAAGCCAGCGACGATTGATGAACTTCGTACGAATATCGAACGTGAAACTGCAGCAGTATCGGCCGATTTATGCTTGAAAACCGTCGAAAATTGGGTTCAGCGTCTGGTGGCCATGTAAAAGAAATCGAGTTCTATACATAATGGCATCAAACGTACTTTCACAGGAATAAAGAATTTCATTGATATCCGAAACCCTTTTTGTTTTTTTAAAAAAACTTTTGTAGCGCTCTTATTGAAAAACTCGTTATTAAAAAACCCGAATTCGTTATTGGAGTATAAAACGAAAGGTTCTTTAAAATAGCTCATATATCAATGGATGTGCAACATTAATGTAGTAAAATTGATAAAATTAGAAGAATTTCAGATGAAAAAGAAGACACTGTGAAAAAATATTTAAATAAACTCAGCTTTAAAATAAAAAAAAAGAAAAATGTTTAATTATTTTACTTTATTTGTTTATTATTTTACAGATTTTTATAATATGTAAGTTTTATTGATAAAACAAATCCAAATCTATTTGAGCTTAGATACACACATGGAAAAAGGAATTACTTTCGTGGCTAAGTACAAGAAAAAAATGGGCCCAATTACATTGGAAGTCAAGATCTTTGACAGAAACAAGTAACATTTGCATTGAAAATAACATAGTTTGAACTTATGAAACGTA
This sequence comes from Platycheirus rosarum, assembly GCA_963971375.1. NCBI lineage: Eukaryota > Metazoa > Arthropoda > Insecta > Diptera > Syrphidae > Platycheirus > Platycheirus rosarum. Next base: position 31,210,485 of record OZ020507.1, read on the forward strand.
TTAAAAACCACACTACTAAACAGTTTTTAGTAAAAAATGGTTATCACACGCCTTAAATAATAAGGAATTTATAAAAAATGTATTTCGAAAATTGTAGGACCGGTTTTGATAAAATCCTGTTTTTTTTTTGTAATTTTGGTATGCAGTTTTTTAGAGTTTATTAATATACACGTGATTATAAAATTAAACATAATATTTTTCGATTAGTTTTCAAAATATTGATTTTTGAAAAAAAAATCCAAAAATTAATTTTTAATTAGATAAAAAAGTTATTAAAAATTTTGATATGAAGAATTAATTTGGCTAAATAGATGTTCTCAAATATGAAATTTGACAGAAATCCAAAGAGCAGTTACCGAGAAAACCAAAAGTTTAAAAAACCCGTTATATAAAAGGTAATGTTAATAGACTTTTTCCGTAAATTTGGTTCTAATCAAATGATAGCCAATACTAACAAAAAAATTCTTAAAAATGTTCATCAAAATTGTTGGAGCCGTTTTCGAAAAAAATAAACTTTTCCTAAACTGTCATATGGCAGGTACCGTTATTGTTAAGCCTAAAAACTAAATTTCATTTTCCCCTCTGGGTAATGCCAAAAGAATCACACACACTAAATTTGAAGATAATCGCTTGAGCCATTTAGGCTGCAGCTCGTTATACATATTGACAGAAAGACAGACATTTTTTGTCGATCACTTTTTTAGACTTCCCTATGATCATAATGTCATGTTTCATTGTTATCTCAATTATTTTTTATATTATATACCCTAAACTTGCCTTATAGTCCATATAATCGCAAGTAAAAATTAAGTAGGTATGCACGAAAATTTGACAATAGAGAAACGGTCGGAATCAAAACACTAAGACTTAAGTTGTTGTTTAAATTTGTATTACATTCTCCTTCGCCGGAAAAATAGAAGAGAAAATAGCCTTCAAAAGTAGAACGTTTTAAGAATGATATATAATTTTTAACACAAAACTCATATCAGAAAAGAATGAAAATATCGCAATTTTGCGTTTTTCATCCGTTCGGTATTATGACCTTTATAATTATGACATCAGAGTGTAATCGAGACCCATTAAGATGGCAGCTTTACAAGTCTTTTTTTATAATTTTTTGTTTCTTACCATTGTATATGAACTGCTATATACAATGTTTCTTACAACACAATGTATGTTTTTCCAAAATTCAATTGTTTGAAGAAATTTTTTTACATTTTTGTATTTTTTTTTTTAATTTTGTACTAAATGTTTGAAATAAGTTACTAAAAAACCCTTAAATGTACTAAGAAAATTAAATTTAATATTCAAATTCACCGTTCTAGGATGAATGAAGTTATTCGACAATAAAAAAAAACAGTGTAGAGTTTTATACACTTACTTCAGTTTCCAAAGTATTTTCCAACATCGGCATACAGTAGAGGATAAATATCGGAGCGATGCCACACAAAATCACATTCAAGACAATAAATATTTGAGACAAAAATGACACTTTCCATTTTGATATCGACTCATTTATTAAAACTGGAATTGTTGTTACAAACAGGCCAACCTGAATACCAATCATGGCCATATTCAAGCCGTAGACTTGGTTAACATCCTCGATAATCATCGTTATGAGACTCGATCTTCTTCTCAGATTCTCCAATATTCTTTGGATGTCACACATATGAAATTTTACTACATATTCCAGTTCGGAATTTAGTATTTCTAAAATATTTCTGATAGAAATTACTGTACAAGTGAACAAGGACAAGTATGCAAATATAAAAGCATTCGGAAACAATGAAGTTATAGATACCAAAACGAGTAAGACTACATTCGAAGACCTAGTCATTAGGACAGACCAGAGATTCGTAAAAATCAATACCATGCATGTAACTGAAATACAAAAATTGTTTCGAAGACTTCTGCGATAGCTGTGCTGGTTTTTGAACAAACTTATCAGCCCAAATATTGTTTGAAGAATCTTCAAGTTCGTCTGACGGTTAGTGTAGACTGATATCATCATCATTGTCCAGGCTATCGAGCCTAGTATAAACTGAACCATTACAATTTTTTCATCGGATTCATCGTTGCCATAATGACCGTCAAATAATTTTTGCCAAAGCGATAAGCTTGAGAAAATGTTTGTGGTTAATATGAATGCGTCGACTGCTTTATGGCGAAACTTATCAAACTTTGTCACAAGGAGTAGCGATGAGTTATCGACGTAGGTTGTAGATGCAACACCGAAAAACTTCGCTAGACTAAGATACTTTTTGAAGTCTTGTAGCAAGCACATATTGATTGAGACTGAAGGCGAATGTAATTAGGTTAAGTGAGTTAAGTGCGTTCATTTGCATTTATGTTATTAAATTATGAATGTTCTGTTTTTTTTTTGTAAATGAAATATATTGAAGAATTGATTACTCCAGCCAAAACATTAATTAGATAAATTGGATGCGATGCACGTATACATACACATCACATGAGTTATGGGTTCAACCTATAGAATCCATTCGTCCGTTGCGTTGCAGGAAAAAGGAGGGGATATAAAATATTAAAATTATATTTGTTCGATAGAGAGAGAGGAGACCAAAATGCTGAGATCTTGGATTCATTTTTAATTTTCAGATTTCAGATTTTTCCTGCAAAAAAATATCATGAACGAATCTTAAAAGTGCTAATAAAGGGCAAAAGCTAATTTTATTTCGACCACATAGCTTCAGAAACTCGAAAATTATCGTCATTGGAACACGATGAAGACGTGACGTAGATATTGGCGCAGAATTATAGACCACCTATATTTAATACGAGAGATGGACAGAATCGAGAAATCGCGGAAACCCAAAACTAAAATCCCGAAAATAAAAATCCGGAAAACCCAAAAATTCTGAAAGACCAGAAAAAAACTAACATTTTTTTGTAATTTCAAAAATTTATTAAATAAATTGAACAAATATTAGCTTTGGAATTACCTCTTAATAAATAATACTAGTAATAAATTTAAATCATTTAAGTTATCACCACCCCAATACACTGCGCCTTAACATAATCACCATCCAATGCAGCCTGCTTTAGACACGCGCAAACCCGATTCCAGCTGAGTCAACAGTTATTGCAGTTCACACGAATGTGACAGGGGCCTATATCAATGAATGCACCGGATACCCGATCCACTATTGCATTATATTATTGGTCAGCAATAATTCCATGGGAACCAATGCCTGGACAGGCAATTAGACTTTAGTTTTCAGTAAATTGAATTAATTGTATTCCTACCTCGATTCTAATCAATCGTGTTTAAATATAAGTACATATTGTGATGTGGCAACAAGTTTAGATATTCGGAGGATACATTTTGTAAATTAACGACATCTATTGGATTCATTGTGTACAACAACCATGCCCCTAAAAGTATGCTACATATTTGCAATATGTTTTAACTGAGTACTAACTCGAACTTGAAGTACTAATTCGAGACTCGAATTGGTACCGAAAGCTTAGATTGTGCCAGAACCAGACAGAAGCTTCCAGAAGCTTGTAAACTTGTATAAATACAAGAGTAGATTGCATTGAGAGTTCAGTTTATTTTCGAAAGTGAAATTGTTAACAACTGGAAGCGTTAGTAAAAAGTGATTGAATTGAGATTAAATAAAAAGTGTTGATTTATAAAAACGAATTTGAATTGTGAATAAGTGGAATAAGTTTAACTTGGTGTTATTTAAACTGAAAGACGTTGGGTTTCATTAAATAAAGAGATTTGTTGTATTATTTTGGAATTTTGATTGAGTTTTATTTGTCGAACCCAGGCTAAAACTTCACAATATTTTCGAATTGAATTAATTTCTTGTTTTTTACTGAGAGTATAAGTAAGTCGAACCATTGGACCGGCCTTTCCTCCGCAGAAATTCGCTCCAAAACCATATTCCCATAATGTCCCTTTACCAAATCATTATCGGTCAAATAACCCTTCACCAAGACCAAGTGGTCCCAAACCTCATACAAAAATGGAAGTGGATCAGTCGATTCAAACAAACCATATTAATTACATGAATAGACCCCAGATAAATACCTTTAAAAGGAAAGCTCGTTCCGAAAACTCCAAGCGCTCACAAAGCGCTGGACAAAAACAACAATAATTCTACAATTTGCAACCAGTCGAAGAAACACCGCTAGAAAATTACGACGAGGTAGTCAGTGAGAATTACGATGATGAGGTGAATTTTATGATGGGCGCCTATCCAGCGTACCATACATAGACTATATCTTCGAAGATGGAAAAGTGTTGAGCTTCCTTGTGGACACTGGGGCAAATAAAAACTTCATTTGTCACGAAATACGACCCGACTAGCTCAACCCTTCGCCGTTAATTCGGCAGTCGGTAATGTGAAAATTACACATAAAATTACAGGCAAATTCTTTAAAAAAGTTGGAATAGGCACTCCGTTAATATTTTATGTTCTCCCCGGCCTCAAGAGCTTCGAAAGTATCATTGGGGATGATACCCTAAAACAATTAGAAGCTATTATCGACCATAAAATGAATACACTCACTTTGACAAGGAAAGTTATAATTTCCCTTAAGGATAAATTTTCTTCAGAAGTAACAATACTTGACAAAGACATTTCCCGAAAATGTACGAAAAAACTTTCACAAATTATTCGAAAGTACAGTACAATTTTCACACCTCTCAACGCAGGTTAATTTAACATAGTTGCGGATGCTCTATCAAGGCTTAAGACCGAGGTTAATCACTTGGTTGACTCAGCGAACGTTGAGACTTTACAAGGTTTTAACATCGGGGAACAAGGGCCGATACGGCTAGCGAAGGTCATGAGGGTGAAAATAACAGGGTTATGACGGAAACAGCAAGCGAAAAATGATCGTCTATATCTATAGGAACCATGCATAGTGCTGATCAAGACAGAACAGATCTGAAGCTCCGTTAAATGTTTTCGCAACCAAATAGTTGTAAAAATTGGGAAAGGTAAACTCACGAAGAACCTCATCCTGGCAACTTCCGTAACTGTGTGGCAAGATATCATTAGAATAGTCAATGCAAGATTTAGACCTAACATTATAAATGGGATAAAAATACCTGTGTCAAAATACCTTCATTTAATAAACTTAGTTTTTGGTATTAAACATTTTTAGATGTCTGAAGATTGAAAGAATTAATTAACCTAGCCGTAGATAGATATAATAATTCTATTCATTCGGTCACAGGAAAAAAACCATCCGATATATTTTTTAACATATATCAAAGAAATAACTACCAAAACTTAGTTGACTTTCGTGTGAAAGTAAACAGGGAATTGAGGGGTGAAATTATGAGAAAACAGAAAAGGACAATGCTAAAAGAAACGAATCTTAAGCGATCTTAACCTAAGAAATATAAAAAAGGCGATATTGTTTATGCAAGCATCAAAGGTATCCAAGCGAAGAACAAACCCATATTACGAAAATAAATTGTAGAAAAAGATAATAAAGTGACAATATCCACATCAGGTGGACAAAGGATTGATTCACAAAATTCATTTAAAAAATGTTTGAAACTTAAAAATAAAAATGAGTTTCAAAAAAAAAAAGAAAAAAAGGGGGTGTATGCACAGCACAGCGCGTTAACAATGCACCTGCCATAATTCCCTTAATATAAAAAAAAAAAACACAAAACACAGTATATTAAAAATTGAGTTACATTATCCAAACGAACAAAGAAAATATAGAAAATATTAAACATTATTATGTTTTTGTGGACTAAGATTAATAACATTATTAAAATCTAATACTTAAGTATAATTATATAAATGTTCCCCTTATCATAAGAATTAAAATGGTTATTTAAGTAATGGTGACACAATTACTTGCTTCTTTTTTTCATTTACTGAAAATCCACTCTTGCATCACAATATCTTGCCATTACCTTACGCTAAGGTTCCATTTACCATGAATATGGAATATTTTTTCTTTTATTTCAATACATATTCCCAGATTAACCTTCATAACTGTGGCCCAAGCACTGCAAATTTTCAAAACCTTGTGGATGGTGTGAGTGACGTCATCAAATATAAAATTAAGGATGAAGATAGGAAACGCGTGCTAGAGTTTCATTTGCGGCAGATATGGGATGGCCTCAATTTACTCAAAAGTAAATCACAGAGGAAAACGAGGTCAAACGACAGTATTGGTACAGCTTGGAAGTGGGTAGCTGGAAGTCCCGACTCCCGATGCAACGGACTGGAATGAAATCTTGCAAAGTCAAGAAGCAATCATCGAAAACAATAACCACCAATACAAAGTTAATGAGAAACTCTTTGGAATCACGAAGGACATCACGCAAAAGATCAATTTGCTGATTGACAGATATGAACAAAATATCAAGAACACCATTTCTGGAAAATTCGAACAGGATACTTTAGACGAGATCATTGCTGTTAAGAGTGAGATAAATAAGATTGTCCGAGCTTGCCAAATGGCTAAAAGTGGATTGATTAATCTTCTTGATACTGAAGAGATCAATCTAATTATTAATGAAATGGAGGCACTACCTTATGCTAATGAAATGGAAACCATGCTGCTCTATATAATTTCAATGCCGAAAGAAGGAACCGAAGAATATTACCTGCTAATAACAAGCCAAAGCACTTGAGAAGGTACTTGAAGATACCTTTGTAGCCCGTTTACTGAAAGGGAGACACACTTGTACATTCCAAACGAACAAATAGGAGGTCATGGAGTTAATTAAGGAATACACTATTTTTGTCACCAATTTAAAGGGTGATTTGATTTCTAACAATATTTCAAGACCTCTTTCGGGTACTTACATAATTCAAATTATTAACGAGACAATGCAATTGAAGGACAGGACATTTTCCAGCTCTATGGTTACATCCTTACAAGTATTACCCCCAGTGTTAATGAACATCACTAGTCGTGATCCCAGATCGAACCCAAAAATTTAAAATCTCAATGGTACTTATCGTTTTAACTATTTGGAAAAAGATTTATGCCAAACCAAAGATTTCTACAACCTATCACATAACCTACAAGTCAGAATCTTATTATGATGTTATTCAAGATCTACGGGTCGTAGATTTTCAAAGGGGGAAGACTTACCACCACCCCAATTCACTGCGCCTTAAAATAATCTCCATCTAATGCAGCCTGCTTTAGACACGCGCAAACCCAATTCCAGCAGAGTCAACAGTTATTGCAGTTCACACGAATGTGACATGGCATTGGCCTATATGAATGAATGCACCGGGTACGGATACCTGGCCCGCTATTGCATTATATTATCGGTCAGCAATAATTCCATGGGAACCAATGCCTGGACAGACAACTGGACTTTAGTTTTCAGTAAATTGAATTAATTGTATTTCTACCTCGATTCTATTCGGTCGTGTTTAAAATATACATATTTTTGAATTGAATTAATTTCTTGTCTTTTACTAAGAGTACAAGTAAGTCGAACCGTTGGGCCGGCCTTCTAGCCAGCATTCGCGTTTTTTTTACAATATCCTGGGCAGGATATTTAACTTTCTTTTAGGTATCTATTTATTGATTTGTTTTTAGAATTAACTTAATACTGAGCAGTTGGTATGTACATATTGAGATGTGGCAACAAGTTCAGATATTCGGAGGATACATTTTGTAAATTAACGACATCTATTGGATTCATTGTGTACAACAACCAACATTTACTGTGCACAACAACCATGCCCCTAAAAGTGTGCTACATATTTGCAATATGTTTTGACTGAGTACTAAATCGAACTTGAAGTACTAATTCGAGACTCGAATTAGTACCGAAAGCTTAGATTGTGCCAGAACCAGACGGAAGCTTCCAGAAGCTTGTAAATTTGTAACTATAAATACAAGAGTAGATGGCATTGAAAGTTCTGTTTATTTTCAAAAGTGGAATTGTTAACAAGTGGAAGCGTTATTAAAAATTTATTGAATTGAGATTAAATGAAAAGTGTTGAATTATAAAAACGTATTTGAATTCTGAATAAGTAGACTAAGTACAATTTGTATTTCATAAAATAAAGAGATTTGTTGTAATATTTTTGAATTTTGATTGACAAATAAAACTATCGAACCCCAGGACAAAATTTTACAATATTTTAATACTCTAGTGTCTAGTCATTACTTTTTTACTTGCGATTATAGGGACTATAAGGCAAGTTATGCATTCGTAAAAAAAAAAAAAATTCTAACAATCAAACATGATATTACGATGATAGAGAAGTCAAAAAAAGTGGGTCCGGAAATTCCGTCCGTCTGTCTGTCTGTCTGTCTGTCTGTCTGTCTGTCTGTCTGTCTGTCTGTCTGTCTGTCTGTCTGTCTGTCCGTATCGATATCTACAGCCTAAACGGTTGGGCCGATTTGATTCAAACTTGGTATATAGTATTTTTAGAGTGCTCTACCCGACAGTTTTTGGAATTGGAATTCTAGCTCCAAAACTAACGGTACCTGCCATATAACTTTTATTAAAAAACTTATTTTTCTCAAAAACGGCTTCTACGATTTTGATTAAACTTTCAAAATGATGTTTTCTGTGCAAAATCTATCTTTTAATTTTAATGGATTTTTCAGAAAAAGTTTTATAACGGTACCTCCCATATGACCGGTTTTTTAAAATCAGACTTTCTCGTTAACTAATTGACGGATTTTGATGAAATTTTCAAAATATGTAGTGTTTTATGATTTAAATAATATTGCTTATCAAAATTTTCAAAAACATTTTTTTTTAAATTTTAATAATTTTTTTTAAAAAATATTTTGTTTTTTGAATATTTTGAAAACGGATCTATAGATTTTTTTTTAATTTTTCTCCTAGTATAAACTATAGATTTCTTAAAATTGACATACTAAAAAAAATTTTAAAATATGTTTTTGAAAAGTTTTTCAAAAAAAAACATTTTTTTGAAAAAACTGGTCGAACGATTTTGAAATGAAAAATTCATAAAATAGAAAACAGCAAAAGAAATAAGATGGCTTACAACATTTTTTCCAAAAAACGTTATGAGTAGTGTTTTTTGAATTCATAAATTTTTTTCCCCAACATTTTATTTCATATTGCTCGGCTAAGCCCTAGCCATTAGTCAAATAAAAGAAAGTGACAACCTACATTACATACATACTTTCGTATTTTAAAGTATTTTTCATCATCATAAAAGCACAGAATAAATAAGGAAGCCTTTGATAAACACACAAAAACAACTAACAAATAAAAAAAACTATTCGATTACTACTGAATGCAAAAATTTCAATCGAGAAAACAAAAGTTTACACCTTCCTATAAATAAACAAAACCACTGTGTTAACTTTTAATATTGTCTCTATACCTACTGGCTTAACAGTAGTTGGAACACGTATCTTAATTTTAGTACCTACCTTCCTTCCAACCTTATTATAGGTACCTAAATCCTTTATAAATTCCATTGGTCCCATATTGGGACGTATAAAGGTCCCTTTACCTAGCATTATTGCCATACTGCTGATTCCGACGAATCTTTATGCCAGTTGTTCAAATTTTTCCATACCAAAATGAAAATTTAACTGAAAAAAGTCCTTTGTATCTTTCTATTAGCAAATTATATTATAAACAGTAAGCAGCAAGTGGAAAGATAATACACTAAAAAACTGCAAAAGCTAACAATCCTATATATTTATGTGTTTATCCCTTTGTCGTGACGCATGTTCGTTCGAGCTTCACCCCAAAACGATTCTAAGGAAGTTGCACGTCATACAAAAAATATTAAAATAAAATCTTTGTCAAAAAGACGCCTGCACTTAAAAAGGATAAGCACATAAGAGCAAGTACGTGCGACCCAGTCGTGCCTTTTATTAAGTTATATTTTTTTGTTTTTTTGTTTGTTTGTGTGTTTCCTCCAATAATATATTAAAAAGTTTAAAATCAAATATTCTCAACGTGTTTTAAAATGTGCGGTAACTACCCTATGTAAAATCTATCTATCAATCCACAAATTTAATGTGCACACCTTCAAAACTTCTCATCATCCTTATCCTTTTTAAATACCTAAGTAAGTATTTTTTGTACATATTGAAAAACGCTTAATGATCTAGATATTGACGGCTTGTCTTAAAAATGTTTGCCCCCATTCACTTAAAATCAAAATAAACTTAAGTTAAAAAAAGGTCTTTTTTTAAGTTTAAACAACAACTTACTTCATCATTTATAGTATTAGACAAGAACATCATGGTATAGAAAATAATTATTGGAATATCCCAGCTAATGATAATGTGCACCAATTTCAGAAGAGTTGAAACATTTTCCGAATTACTATCGATCAGGAATGTAATTGTAGCAATTGGTGAACCGACCAATTCCAAGAACAAGTGGAGAGTTATCAAGAGCATTTCAATACCATGGACAAAGCTCATATCAATTACACATAACCGAATCAACTCATTCCGGTGGTTGAGCAACCTATTGATTCTACGCTGATCCAATTCGTTCTTCCTGCAAAGTTCATGATTGATCATCTCAAAGATACTTCGAATAACAATAACTTTGCAGCTATGCAGCGACAATACAATATATAAATAATTAAATCTTATAATTGCAATTATTGCTGCTAACATAGGTAATGCCCATTCCGTTGGATTCAAGGAATTCGATAAAATCGCATTGATAATCACAACCGATGCAAAGAATTGTGTGATACGAAATGTGGTTCTCAAGATATATTTATGTTTGACGGTATGGTAGGTTTCAAAAAGCTTTAAAATAGTTGCCATTATCTTCAAGTGTTGTTTGCGATTGCAGTATACCCAATAGGATATTGCCGAATCCGTTATCGAAATAGTGATGAATGTGACTTTAATTGCCATATTGTTGGTGTCACTACTTTCATCATTGTGGGCCAAGACGATTCTTAAGATCATTTTTAAAACGAAGAATATTAAAATTATTGTTGTGGAACACATGGTTATTGCAACAAATTTCGCGATAAAGTTGTCAATCTTTTTCGGCAAAAATTTAGATAAGTCTGTGTCGTAGGTTGCTGGGAGTAGGCCAATGTATTTGCCTAGTTTAAGAAATTTGGTAAGGTACTTCGGGCACGGCATACTGGAAAGTACTGAAGTCCTGGTCTTCTGGAGTGAAACACCTGAAGTGGCATGCTTGGTTGGAATTAATATTGATTTTTGACGACATATATGATTACGAAGTAGTGCCAAACAAGTGTGTTTATAATAAAACTATTATTTAGTTCGATTATGCCAAATGAAAAGTAATGATCAATGAAAGGAGTGCAATTTGCAGCGAAATTTTGATGAAGCAATTAGAATTTACAATTTTCATAGCGTATGCAAAATGGATTGAAAAGCTGGAAATTTTCAATACCATAACATAAACAGCAATTATAGCGGTGGTTGTGAGCCATAAATAAAGAATTTAAAACGAATACAAACTATCCTATGAAGTCTTAATAACGTTTAATGTAGATATATATCGAAATACATATTCAAGTTGCGGAAAATCATGGAAAGAGCCTAGGAGTTTTAGCTTGCACTTTTTCATCGACTTTGAAGCCATATTTATTGAGAAGATTTATATAGATTAATGTCTTACTTTGGCATCTTTGCTAAACTCGTCTGACTAAAGATATACAGAAATATTCTATATACAGAGATATTTTGTATATCTTGCGTCCGATAATAGAAAATGACGATGGAAAACGCACGCGGCTTTGTCATGGTCAAAAAGGAACTCACCGATACTTTTGATATCAAAAATTTAGACCTAGGTATGCGAAAAATTCCGAGACGACATTTGACTTCGCCGCCATTTTGTTTTTAACGGTTATTTCTATTTTCACAAATAACTCTTCTATTTCCACTTGCGATTATAGGGAATATAAGGCAAATTTAGGATTCGTGAATATACAAAAAATTGAGATAACAATCAAACATGACATTACTATCATTACTTAAAAAGTAAAAAGATGTCTGTCTGTCTATATTTTTAGACCTAAAAATACTGGCAACTGCCATATGACCGTTTAGGAAAAGCGTATTTTTCTCGAAAAAGGCTCCACCGATTTTGATGGAGATTTTGAGAATTGTTTTTGTTGGTATTGGCTATTAACGTCTATTAAAGTCTATTAACGGTACCTTTCATATATCGTTTTTTTAATTTTTGGCTTTCTCGGTAACCGCTTTTTGGATTTCTGTAAAATTTTATATTGAGAAGATTAAGGTAGCCAAACAAACTCTACATATCAAAATTTTGAATAACTTTTTTTTCTAAATAAAATTAATTTTTGATTTTTTTTTTCTGAAAAATCAATATTTTTAAAACTCATAAAAAAATTATTTTAGTTTTTTTAATCACATATACATAAACAAACTCTAAAAACCTGCATACCAAAATTTCAGAAAAATAAAAATATAAAACAGGATTTTATGAAAATCCGTCCTACAATTTTCGAAATACTTTTTTCATAAATTCGTTATTATACAAGATGAGTGATGGTATTTCAATTTTTATAAAAACCATGTTGTGTTTTTGACACTTTTTTAAGTTCAGATATTGTTATTTTTCTACGTTAATATAAATTATTTTTAATTGCGATTATAGAGACTATAAGGCAAGTTTAGGATTCCTGAATATAAACAATAAATTGCACGACTGGATCGCACGTATTTGCTCATATGTCATAGAATAAAATGTAAGAAAATTAAAGTGAACATCGAATAAAGCCCGTTAAATTGTATTGAGTGAAATAATTAAAACGCCATTTTATTTCTTTAAGAAATGTTTTTAACATTGATGTGTGATTTTTTTCAAAATCGTAGAAACGGTTCTTAAATAAAACGGTTTATTATTAAAAAATTAAAAAATAAACTAAGATTACAAACATAAGCACAAAATTAACATACATTTAAAAACAAAATTAAAAAAAATTCACCAACCCCTTTTCAAATTATTGATTTTTCAAAAAAAAAAAAAATTAAAAAAAAAATATTAAAAATACAAAAAAGTTTTCGAAAAAAAATTTAATCCGAAAATTACTAAGGCTACCTACATCTTCTTGAATATCAATTTTGATAGTAATCAAATCACAAGTTTTCGAGAAAGTCGAAGAAAAAAACCGTCTATTAGAGGTACCATTTTTAGCCCACCATATTAATTTTTTTTACCAAAATATAATGCTTACCTACAGTAAGTAGTACACTGATTTTTTTCATACAAATTCTTGGAGCCGTTTTCGAGAAAAATTAGCTTTTACATAACGGTTATATGACAGGTACCGTTAATTTTTGAGCTAAAAAAATTGAAAAAACTCCTCTGTCAAAATAAACTTAATTTCAAAATTTGAAGCTGCAGTCCAAAATACATCCGTACAGACAGACAGACGGACAGAATTTTGCCAGTAACTCAAATATGTTTCTCTATCATCGTAATGTCATGTTTGAATGTTATCCCAATTTTTTTTTTGCACGAATGTATAACTTGCATTATAGTACCTATAATCGAAGTAAAAATGGGCACGACTGGGTCGCACGTACTTGCTCTTATGTGCATAATTACATTGGAAAGCAAGATCTTTCACAAAAACAAGTAACATTTACGTTGAAAATAACACAGTTTGAACTTAAAAAAAGTATTAAAAACCACAATACTTAACGGTTTTTAGTAAAAATAAAATACGCTATCACCCGTCCTAAATAACAAAGAATCTTTGAAAAATATATTTCGAAAAGTTTAGGCCGGTTTGGATAAAATCCTGTTTTTTATTTTTAGTTTTTTTGAAAAAAAAACTTTTTTTTTAATGTTGGTAGGTAGTTGTTAAGACATTATTATAAAATTTTGAATAATTGTTTTGATTAGTTTTAAGAATAATAATTTCTCAACAAAAAAAATTAAATTAATTTTAATTAGAAAAAAAAGTTGTTCAAAATTTTAATATGCAGAATTAATTTGGCTGCCTAGATATTCGCAAATATAAAATTTGAAAGAAATCCAAAAAGCCATTGCCGAGAAAGCCAAAAAATAAAAAAAAACGTTATATGAAAGGTACCATTAATAGACCCATATATGTTGAAATTGCAGCGAATATCTTAAAAAATATAAATTCAAATGACAAACATACATATGTAAATGAAATCAATAAAATATAACAACTCAGACCTTAAATAATGTTCTTTTGTTCAAGGGAAAAAATCCATATGCTGTCAAAATTGTTTTTTTTTGCATATTTTTCATAAGAAATTTTCAATCTAAAATAAAAATAAAACTATTTAAATTCCATAAAATAATTTAAAAATTTAAAATACAAAACATTGTTATTTATGTACATAAATTTGTTATAATCGTGAATTTCAAATCTTTTTTCTTGCAGAAATATTTTGTACCATTTTCTCAACACCATTGCCTCTTCTTGATATTCTCGACAATATTCTCGCAGTTTTATTTGCCTGAAAATTAAAACAAATGTTTTATTATAATATTTTTTCTTTATAATTTAATTTAACATACCCTACAGACAGAAGATATAACCAATGAACGAAACAACAATAACGGCTACAAATACACAAAGGCGTACATACGTGACTAGCCAAACGAACTATAAAATGGATACAACGAGCAATGACGCAATGAGGTATATAGAAAACGATCAGGCTACATGCACACACAAGCTCAAACGAATAAAAAAAAAGAAAAACTAGAACCAACACCAACCCTAATGTGCGATGTGCGCATAGAGTAACTATACTATAAAGAGGGAAATCTACTGCCTTCATTTGACAAGGCCTACAAGCTGGTCAAATAAGTATTGGTGTAGAACTGTCAAAAAATTGAAGCCGATTGAGAATGTGGTAGTGCTGAAGTGTCAAAAAATTGACGCCAATTGAGAGTGTAGTAGTGCTGAACTGTCCAATAATTGACGCCGATTGAGAGTGTAGTAGTCAAATAATTGACTTTTCAGTTACCTTTTGTTTCTCACCACGAAATTGGGCGTGTTGGAAGATATTGTTAATAAAAAGCGCCATCCTGAAATTTGACGTCATCAGTGACTCAAACTGACTAAATTAAATTACCATTTTTGGAAAGAATCCGAAGTGTTAGTGGACTTAAACTTACTTACTTAGGTGGCGCTATAGTTCGGGACGAACCTGGGCCTCAACCAACATGCCTCTCCAGCCAACTCGGTCTTTGGCTAGCTGCCTCCAGTTTTGCACTCCAAGTTGGTTGAGGTCGTCCTCCACTTGAGCGCGCCACCTAAGGCGAGGTCTTCCTTGACTGCGTCTACCCTCTGGGATGGAATCGAAGATCCTGCGAGCCGGAGCTTTGTTGTCCATTCGCTCTACATGACCTAGCCATCTTAAACGTGATATGCGTACTTTTTTGACCAGGTCAATGTCGCTGTACAGCTCGTATAGTTCTTGGTTGAACCTTCTCCTTCAAAGCCCGTTAACGCAGATAGCGCCAAAAATCTTCCGAAGAATCTTACGCTCGAAACGACTAAGGATATCTTCATCCGCTTTAGATAGAGTCCATGCCTCGGCGCCATAGAGCAGGACTGGGATGATTAGGGTCTGATACAGAGTCTCCTTTGTCTTTCGAGAGAGGGCTTTGCTATTCAATTGCCTTCCTAGCCCATAGAAACAGCGATTGGCAAGAGTAATTTTTCGCTTTATTTCTGACGAGATGTTGTTGTCAGATGTTATAGCGGATCCGAGGTACACAAAGTCCCTAACTACCTCAAAGTTGTACCTGTCTATTGTGATGTTTTGTACAATCCGCCGGTGTTGTGTGTCCCTTTTTGTGGATAGCAGGTACTTCGTTTTGGCCTCATTGACTGCTAGTCCCATCTTAGCCGCTTCAGCTTCAATGCTAGCAAACGTTCCAGTGAGGGCTCGCCGAGTTCTGCCAATGATGTCTATGTCGTCAGCGTATGCTAGCAATTGCACAGACTTAAAAAAAATTGTCCCACTACAATTGACTTGCGAGTTTTTTTCAAGTATTAAGTTGAAGAAATCGCACGATAGTGCATCACCTTGTCGGAATCCTTTTTTGACGTCAAAAGCTTCTGTGAGGTCAGAACCAACCTTGACGGAGCAGAGAGTTCTCCTGACATGGCTCTGTATAGCTCGTCTTTATAAATGCTATCGTACGCGGCCTTAAAATCGATAAAGAGGTGGTGGGTATCGATTTGGAATTCTTGGGTGGTTTCCAGGATCTGCCGTAGCGTGAACATTTGATCGATTGTGGACTTTCCTGGTCTGAAACCACACTGATAGGGGCCAATCAGGTTGCTGACGAAAGGTTTCAGGCGTTCACATAGTACGGCAGAGAGGATCTTGTAGGCGATATTCAGGAGACTTATTCCTCTATAGTTGGCGCAGTTTAGAGGGTCTCCTTTCTTGTGAATCGGGCAAACGATGCTGAGGTTCCATTCATCAGGCATACTTTCTTCTGACCAAACTTTAGAGATGAGTTGGTGTATGCACTCCACCAGGTCATCTCCGGCCGCTTTAAAAAGTTCGGCGGGTAATCCGTCGGGTCCAGCAGCTTTGTTGTTTTTTAGTTTAGATATTGCTATCCTTACTTCATTTTGGTCAGGTGGACGGAAGTTTTGTCTGTCATCATCCATGTTGAATGGTTCATTCTGCCTGACAGCGGGATTTTGGCCTTCATCGCCGTTTAACAGTCTGCAGAAATGGTCCTTCCATGTACTCAGCACCGACTGTGACTCTACTACGAGGTTTCCATTCCTATCTCTACAGGCTTCTGTGCGGGATTTTTTTCCTTGGCATGTTCTTTTTACCTGTTGGTAAAACTTCCGCACGTTGTTCCTGGAGTAGCATCTCTCAATAACTTCGATCGCGCGCTTCTCATGCTCTCTTTTTTTCTTTTGGAGAAGCCGGCGGGAAGAACGTCTTTTCTGCTCGTAAAGCTCGCGAGCAGCTCTCGTCTTTCTTTGCAGCGTCGCTTTATATGCCTCTTGTTTGGCTGCATGGGCCTGCCTGCATTCGTCATCAAACCAGAGGTTTCGTGGTGGTGGTCTGGTGAAACCTAGCACATCAGTTGCGGCATCTCTGATGGCTTGTGTTTACCGCGGGGAGGTAAAATAAGCACAATTGATGTGTACGATATAGTTGCAATGTTAAAATGTATATTAAATCAATCAAATAAGACATTGGACCAAACCTGCATCAATTAAAACTTACTTTCCCGTTTTTTTTTTCTAAAACGGAAATTATTTTTTTCAACAAGGTGCACTGATGACGTAAAAATACGAAAGTCGCTATCTTGTTTTCTTGTATGATGAGGAGACACTAGCAAGTTACTCGAATGCAAGTTATACTTTATTATTTTTTTCCCTGCCTTTTACATATTGTGTGCTTGACAACTCTATATAAACGTTTAAAACTGGTTAAACAATATTCAAGACTTTCAACCATTTTACCTGATACTGATGATAGTGTATTGATTATTCTAAGAATGAATTTAAACAAGCATTCGGTCAGAAGATCACCTACTATGTATATTTGCAAGATCGTATTATACAAAGTAGCGATAAAGGTGTACTTTTTTAAAGTTAAATTATCTTTCTTCACACCTATTGTATTCGTTTACACAGGAGTAGAAACCTAGTCAAACATAGCGCGTTCTGACGCCGCGTTGTAATATACCGAAAAACAAACATATCCCAAGTCACATAGAGCACGTTTTCAACGCCTCGTCAAGTTACACACTGCGTCAAAACGTCGCGTTGTGATAATTTACAAATTGTTTTTTTTTTTTAAGTCTTAGTTAAACAGAACGCATTTTTAACGCGGCGTAGAGATTATTTTACGTTGAGATAACTTTGACGCGGCGTTCCAAAAAAAAATTTTGTTTTCAATATTTTGTGTTTAGTAAAATAATATCAACACCGCGTAAAGAAATCTTAACGCTGCATTAAAAACGCGGCCTTTTTGACCAAGCCTTAAGCAAACGCGAATAAAAAAAATTAAGCAATTTCTGCAGAAACTATCACTTTTATTTTATTTTTACTAATCGAGAAAGTTAGTAAATAATTAATTTAATATTTAATATTAATAATTAATTAATTATTATAAAAGTCGTCGCGTCGTGCGACGGAATACGCTTCTCCATTAACGCTTTAAGAAATAATGCTGTTCGTTGAACACTTCCCGCTCAATATGTTGGAGTTTGGTGGAGGTGAGTTTCTGAAACGTCAACAAAATGAATGATATATTACGTATTAGCCCGAAAAAAACCATTGCCATCCTTGTAATGTTTTTCTTGATTTGGAAGTTTTGTGCAAATTAAAGTGAAAAAAACATCAACAATAAAAATAATATTGAATAATTTTTAATTATTCTCACCAGGCACGATATCTACGTCGTCGTCGTCTTCCGTTTGTGATTGTTTGTTTTTTTGGTCGAAGTGAAGTGAAACTGTGAAACTTTGTGAATTTCTTTTTACAAAAAATCGTTTTATTTATTTATTTATAATCAACCCATAGTTCTCATTGCCACTACAGACTATACAATACTAGTTAAAATGGAAAAGCAGCAATTGTTCAATTGTGTAATAGGGTGCAAGAAGTATGCCCATACATTTAGAGCACCCAACGATGAAACGTGAGTATTATAATTGTATTATTAAACATCATTAGATCATATTTTGATCAAATATTCATAAACCTCCTCATTCATCTTTTATTTCGCTTCATATCATGTAATCATGGTACCTATTATATAGCCCTTATACTTAGTTTAAAACTTCCTTTTATACTTTTCAAAGGTGCAGTGTTATAATCCGCGCCCGAATATGAATTTTTATCATTTTACAGCTAACTACCTGATCCCCCAAGGACTTTGACTGACACCAATAAATGTGACATTGTTCCCAATTAAATATTTGTACGAATTGGTATCTTTCTTTTAGTCCTGCTTTTTCAACGGATATATAGGTTTGGTATAGTTTATATTATATAGGTATGGTATGCATTGGAAGAAGAATCTTAAAACTTGTAAACTTTTATTTAGAACTTTAGATATTATACATCATATATTTATTATATTAATTATCATTTATTTATTTTATTAATATATACATTTTTCTTCTAGCACTTCTAGGAGATATCCTTAGTTTTATTTTCATTTTTATACTTTAACAATTGGTTTTCAAAACATGTTTTTTTTTTAATCTCGAGTCTAAATGGAAAGCTTTGAATGCAGTTTCTTGGACGATGCCAACCTGAGACTTTCCAGTTTTTAGCTTTGGGCGAACCAAGTTCCTTATCAGGAAGGTTCTTGTGTTGGGATTTTCTTGATTTCATCACCAGAGATGAGATATCGATTCAGTTTCGATGTCTCCGCCGCGTGACGTAGAAATCTGAGGTGAATACTCTTGTTGTTGTACGTTATCATCACAGTACGTTATGGTTGGCATTGTTGTTGTAGCTGCGGTTTTTTGCGGTTCAGCTAGTTGCTTTTCCTTGAGATCCTGTTGATGGATAAAAATATTTTTCAAAACTTCATTGTATAGAAATTATTTCTTATATCTACCCAGGCAGAGAGTAAATCATTAGCTCCTATTCCCGTGACTTCTATATAGTGCAATGCATTAAGAAATCGTTAGATAATTTAGTTGCAGGTATTGATTCAAGTGGCAGCCCACTTAAAGATAAAGATGGACATAACAAGGGCAGTTTCTTATCTGTAGCACAGAAAAGGTGGAGAAACACCATAACTGCTGTTTTGGTTTTAGCCTTAATACTGTTCTCTATAAAAGCTATGTCTGGTGGAGTTCGCAGCCCACAAGAAATGTACATGTTGTTTTCTTGGCACTGCTGATTGATGTGTTTTGTAATATTCGTAAGCCTGAAAAAAGGTTTTTTTTAGACAATCAAAACAATTTTCAGCATACCTGAGTAGTAAATGCGATTCACACATTTTGAAGCTCAATCTATTCAAATTAATCAACATTAGCACTTACTTTTTTAATGAATTAAATGATTTTTTTGAGTTTTTCTTTCCAGTGCCAGGATAAAATTAAATTTTCTCAAACACAAATAACAATTCACTGACAGTTGTTGTCAACAAGAACAAAATGAAATGTCAAAATTAACAAAACTCACCACATCGTTTTTTCTTTGTTTTTTAACGCCGACAATGAATGATATACAAAAGAGAACACGAAACACAATGAATGATATACCAAAGCAACAACGAAAATTGAGGGTTTTGAGGCGTGGAACGTACGAAAGATTTTCCTCTATATAATATATTTACTCTATGGATGTGCGCCTTCCTGAGTAGTTAGTCAAGTTAGTTGTAAGGTAGACTCAAATTGTAATTTACTCGCAGAGGTTATATTTAAGAAAAGATTGCATTTAAAAAGAAAAGTACTTAGTTTATATTGTTTCGCATTTGTAAATCATTTAAATCCCACATATATACAATTTTTACTTGCGATTATAGGGACTATAAGGCAAGTTATGCATTCGTAAAAAAAAAAAAAAATTCTAACAATCAAACATGATATTACGATGATAGAGAAGTCAAAAAAAGTGGGTCCGGAAATTCCGTCCGTCTGTCTGTCTGTCTGTCTGTCTGCCTGTCTGTCTGTCCGTATCGATATCTACAGCCTAAACGGTTGGGCCGATTTGATTCAAACTTGGTATATAGTATTTTTAGAATGCTCTACCCGACAATTTTTGGAATTGGCATTCTAGCTCTAAAACTAACGGTACCTGCCATATAACTTTTATTAAAAAACTTATTTTTCTGGAAAACGGCACCTACGATTTTGATTAAACTTTCAGAATGATGTTTTCTGTGCAAAATCTATCTTCTAATTTTAATGGATTTTTCAGAAAAAGTTTTATAACGGTACCTCCCATATGACCGGTTTTTTAAAATCAGACTTTCTCGTTAACTAATTGACGGATTTTGATGAAATTTTCAAAATATGTAGTGTTTTATGATTTAAATAATATTGCTTATCAAAATTTTCAAAAACATTTTTTTTTAAATTTTAATAATTTTTTTAAAAAAATATTTTGTTTTTTGAATATTTTGAAAACGGATCTATAGATTTTTTTTTTAATTTTTCTCCTAGTATAAACTATAGATTTCTTAAAATTGACATACTAAAAAAAATTTTAAAATATGTTTTCGAAAAGGTTTTCAAAAAAAACATTTTTTTGAAAAAACTGGTCGAACGATTTTGAAATGAAAAATTCATAAAATAGAAAACAGCAAAAGAAATAAGATGGCTTACAACATTTTTTCCAAAAAACGTTATGAGTAGTGTTTTTTTGAATTCATACATTTTTTTCCCCAACATTTTATTTCATATTGCTCGGCTAAGCCCTAGCCAAGCCATTAGTCAAATAAAAGAAAGTGACAACCTACATTACATACATACTTACGTATTTTAAAGTATTTTTCATCATCATAAAAGCACAGAATAAATAAGGAAGCCTTTGATAAACACACAAAAACAACTAACAAATAAAAAAAACTATTCGATTACTACTGAATGCAAAAATTTCAATCGAGAAAACAAAAGTTTACACCTTCCTATAAATAAACAAAACCACTGTGTTAACTTTTAATATTGTCTCTATACCTACTGGCTTAACAGTAGTTGGAACACGTATCTTAATTTTAGTACCTACCTTCCTTCCAACCTTATTATAGGTACCTAAATCCTTTATAAATTCCATTGGTCCCATATTGGGACGTATAAAGGTCCCTTTACCTAGCATTATTGCCATACTGCTGATTCCGACGAATCTTTATGCCAGTTGTTCAAATTTTTCCATACCAAAATGAAAATTTAACTGAAAAAAGTCCTTTGTATCTTTCTATTAGCAAATTATATTATAAACAG
The DNA here is from genome assembly GCA_963971375.1 of Platycheirus rosarum. Taxonomy (NCBI): domain Eukaryota; kingdom Metazoa; phylum Arthropoda; class Insecta; order Diptera; family Syrphidae; genus Platycheirus; species Platycheirus rosarum. Next base: position 31,232,362 of record OZ020507.1, read on the forward strand.
TAAGCAGCAAGTGGAAAGATAATACTACACTAAAAAACTGCAAAAGCTAACAATCCTATATATTTATGTGTTTATCCCTTTGTCGTGACGCATGTTCGTTCGAGCTTCACCCCAAAACGATTCTAAGGAAGTTGCACGTCATACAAAAAATATTAAAATAAAATCTTTGTCAAAAAGACGCCTGCACTTAAAAATGATTAGCACATAAGAGCAAGTACGTGCGACCCAGTCGTGCCTTTTATTTTATATAATTAAGCAAAATATCTTAAATAATTTTTTTGTGGAAAACTAGATAAGAATAAGAAATATATAATAATTTATAAATTCTCATATTATTGTTAAAAATTAAAACTCTACTTAAAATTCCTTCATAAAAATCGCATTTGATTTTTTAAGAGTCTTCCTAGTGAGTCAGAGAGAATGAAACAGATCAATAATTTTTGTTGTATGTGAATTTTTTTTTTAACTTACTTCATCTTCTAATTGGTTTGCTATCAAAGGCATGCTATAAGCCATCAATACCGGAACTATGGCGCACAATACCACATTAATGGATACCAATATTTTAACCCACATCGAAACTTTCCATTCCAAAATGGTCTCTTCGATCAAAACCGGAAGTGTGGTTATAAACAAAAATAGATCAATCGTATAAAAAGCCATATTTAACCCATAAGCTTGATTAATTTCAAAGTTACACATATTTATCAAACTCGACCTTTTTCTCAGTAGCTCTACAATATGACACCGCTTGTCTAAGATACTCGAGCAACCCGCCAATCGGATCAGTTCTGAACTTTGAATTTCAAATATCTTCCGCACCGATACCAATGTACACGTGAACATGGATTGATAAGTACTATGATATACATTTGGAAACATTTGTGTTATCACAACAATGACGATTAGATATCCATTCAAAGATCTGGTCATCAGCATGGACCAGAGATTTATCGAAATCAAAACTAATATAATTACTGTAAGCCGATAGTATTTACGAAGGCTATCACAATGTTGATTCTTATTTGAATTTATCAAACCGAATAATGTTACCATAATTGCAGATATTCTTTTACGGTTTATAAACATCGACAGCAGCTTCAGAACTCTGGATAGCGAACCAAGAATCCATTGAAGCCTTATAGTTTTGTCACCGGTTTCGTCGTTTCCGAAATGTTTTTTTAAAGTTAGTCTATAGAAGGTAGTGGCTGAGAGGATTTGTGATAGAAGAAGCACAAATATGGCGAGTTTTTCGCGAAATCTGTCAGCTTTGGTCACAGTAAGTTGTGAAAACCTTTTGTCGTATGTTGTGGAAAGAACACAAACAAATTTAGCCAGTTTTAGATACTTCGTATAGTCCTGCAGAAAGGACATGTTGATTTGAACTGAAATCAATTTGCATACAGAAGGTTGATTGATTGAAGAAGGGTTTATTAATTAATTAATGTGATGTGTATCGGTTTGACGAAGTTCGATGAGAAGTAGCTAACTGTCATAAATACGTGTCTCGAAATAATAAAGAAATAAAACGTTAGTAAATAAATGCGTAAATACATGTCAGAGGCCTAAACAACATTTTCTTAACCATCATATATGAAGTACATTTTTTGTTTTCTAGTGTAACTTTTAAGCCTCTAACGTCCAAGTCAAGGCATTTTGGAAGCTTTAATGTGGACCTCGACATATTGTTTTAGTTCACCCAGATAGAATGGTTCATTCCGTATGACAGTGGGATTTGATTTGCAATTGCCGTTATTATAGACTGCGATTTTACTATGATCTTCTGATCTTTCTTCTCCTTATCATTTTTGCTAGCTTCGGTGAAGGATTGGTTGCCTTGACAGATTTTTTTTCTTTTTGCTGGACTATTGAACTGATTGTGCTATAAAACTGTGAATAGCGAATATTTTTGTTAAAAATAGTGTTTGAAAAAGATTTTTCTAGAAGAGATATTAAAATAAAACTGACTGTGTTGCGAAAATTATGTTTCGGTTATATAAAATGGGTCGCAAATTAGAACAATTGACAACAGCTGAGTTGAAAGAAGAATTAGGAAAACGAAATCTTCAGACTTCGGGAGTAAATAGGGAACTGTTGCTCTGACTTCAGAATGCTATCACTGAGAATGGTGGAAACCCTGATACCATGTTGTTCGATGTTGAAGAACAAGGGGGAGAAAGCACAGTAAGTACCGCCGATGAAATGCCTACCTTCATGAAGTTGCTTTTGTTGAAATTCGATGCTCTGGAAAGTTCCTCTAAAGAACAAAAGAACTTTCTCGAAGAACAAAAGAATTCGTCAGAAATGCTGCAACTAAGAAGCAACTAAGCGAACAGAAGAACTTTCTCGAAGAACAAAAGAACGTTTTTTAAAAGTAAATTCGACGAACAAAAGAATGAGCAGAAGAATTTTTAAGAAGTTCTTCACAAGCAACTAAGCGAACAAAGGGATGCTCTCGAAAACAAGCTCGATGAACAGAATGTTCTATTCGACAAAAGACTCCAAATAGTAGACTAGAAAATAGAAAACTTAGAAGAAAAGTTCGGAAAGCAAGTAGAAATTTAGTGTAAAGCAACAGTACGAACATCTGGCTAAGGAAAGGAGGTTGATTCTTTGAAGAAGCAGAAGGTTCGGGAATATTCGAGCGACGGTCCACGAAGAAAAGAAATGCAGCCCCCTGTCTTTGATGGTCAAACTTCATTGCCAATTTATAAGAGGCAGTTCGAAGCTGCCGCATTGATGAACAACTGGGACAACGAAGACAAATCAATTGCTCTTACGCTTGCGCTCAAAAGAACAGCTGCCGAATTGCTACAGACCATATTCCTGAAGAAAAACATCATGGTTATGGTGCCATGGTCAAGGCAATCGAGATGAGGTATAGCAACAACCACATGCAGCAGGTTTCCCGAGTCCAGTTCCGCCGAAGAGTCCAGACAAGAGGTAAAACGCTATAACAATTGCAAGCTGACATCAAGCGCATGGCGAATTTGTCTTACCCTAATACCAGCAGGGAAATCATAAACGAACTGGCAACCGATGCGTTTACTAATGCCATTGCAGATGGAAAACTACAAATATATGATATATTTGCATCACAGGATAGAGACTATGGTCGAACACACCTAGTACAACACCGCATAGACACCGGCGATATCAGACCGATCCGACAACCTGCTAGAAGACTTCCATTGGCAAAACAGGCGGTAGTCGATGAGATGATATCGATAATGGAAAAAGACGGTCTAATCAAAAACTCAAACTCAGCTACCCCTTGCTTCGAATAGATGACACCTTGGATACCCTTTCAGGAACAAAATGGTTTTCCATTCCACCCTTGATCTGAAAAATGGCTACTGGCAGGTACGGATCCATCCAGAAGACAATAAAAAGACCGTTTTCACAACGGGAAATGGACTATGGCAGTTTACCGTTGTGCCATTTGGCTTGTGTAACGCTCCAGTCACCTTTGAGCGTTTAATGGAACATGTGTTACAGGGTCTGAGATGGAAAACCTGCCTGGTGTACTTGGATGACGTCATCGTTGTGGGAAAGACGTTCGCTGAACATCGCGACAACTTGACGGAGGTGTTTACACGACCTCGAACAGCACATTTGAGTAAAAAATGACCCGGAGAAAATCGAAGTTTCTCTGTCTCGCCACATATCACAGGAGGTTCGTGAAGGATGTTGCCGGAATCGCAGTGTCTTCACCAGTTAACTGAGAAGGATAGACAATTTAAATGGTCAGGTGAGTGCGAAAGAAGCTTTCAACATCTCAAACAGCGACAGTACATAGGTACTATATTACTTGCGATTATAGGTACTTTAATGCAAGTTATGCATTCGTGCAGATTAAAAATTGTGAGGTAACAATCAAACATGACATTACGATGATAGAGAAACATATTTGAGTTACTGGAAAAATTATGTCTGTCTGCCTCGATGTCTGTCTGTATTAGGTGTGAGCGGTTAGACCAATCTTCTTCTAATTTGGAACATGAGGTTAACGGTACCTGTCATATAACCGTTATGTAAAAGCTTATCAAGAAGATTAAAAATAATCTAGTGGTGTTTCCACCTCAATTACAGAGAATAATTTTTACATCTGAAATCTGTTCTACGTATTTACAATAATTCTGAAAGGAAAACAAGGTATGATGAATGCGTGTGACGTCACTATCTGATTTTTATTCATTGGGACAGTAAACAAGTTTATTAATTTGACGTTTTTTAGTGTATTTTCATATTAATAGTCCATAAAATCATAAAAGGCATCGTTAAAATATTCAATTCTAAGACTGTCTGACCTTAAAAAAATTAAATAATATTAAAAGATATTTGTGACGTCAGAAAATACCAAGATGTGGGTTTCCGTGTGCATACTCTTTTATTTCTGTGCATCTGGTTTTTTCAATGATTGTAAAATTTATTGTAAAATGGAAAGTGAGTGCGTTCAGCATAAAATCTAGATCTGAGTAGATTAAAATTTGTATAGCAAATCTAGTGATTTGGATGAGGTTTGGCGAAGATTTGAGATAATCTAGATTTATCGTTAGGTGGAAACGTAATTTAAGTTTGCATTCCTGTTTTTTTTTAATTTTTTTTAAAGAAGTTAAAAAACCCGTTTTATTTAAAAATAACCTTTTTATTTAAATACCATTCCTACGAGTGAACAAAAAATTCGTACTTTTTAAAATTTTTTTATAGAAATAAAATGGCCTTTAAATTATTTCACTCAGTAAAATTTTACTTACATATGTTTTTCAAAACAATCAAAAGTCACAAAATTCGAATAAATGCTTTGATTTAAAAAAAAAAAAAATTCGAAAATGTGACCGCACATATGAGCAAGCATGTGCGATCCAGTCGTGCAATTTATTTATGTATTAATAGGGCTGAGTTTTTTTCTGATGAAGTATGGCCGATTTTTCGTTTTTCAGTCATTTGACTTGCCAGTGGTCGATTTGTGGAATATTCCTTGCTTTAAATCAACTTAAGCACTTTTTTTTAAATTTAAACTGGAATTGAGACTATATTTTCAAGCAAATTAAACGAGCGATACCAATGTTTAACTTTTAACTTTCATTACAACGTTGATTATTTATTTATATAACCTAAACTAACAGAAAAGATATAACTGACCAAAATTTAATAATCTTACCTCTTCGCCAATATTATTAGACGACAATGCCAGTATATATAAAGTCATTTGAGGAACACTCCAAAAAACGACTACTTGAAAAATATGCAGAAATTCAAAAGGATCGAAGACTTCAGGATCAAATGCAAATGCAATTATGTAATAAGGTGCTGCTGGTGTTGTAATAACCAAATATGCTGAAATTAGTAGCATTGTAACGCCATAGATGTTGCACATGTCTGTTTCACTAAACCTCAGCAGATTCTTATGCATCTTGAGCAGCTTAGTTATATTCTTCAGTCTGTGTCTTAACCGATCCCCTTCTGACTCCAAACTCAAAAGTTCCATCTCCAATTCCGCAGCAATCTCCCTGATCGAATCACATATCACATTCATAAAACACGTAAAAATAGTCAGTAAAATTCCAAGTAATAAAAATTGCGCTTCAAATAAAATCGTCGAACACAACAATCGCCAATTGAAAGGACTTAGTTCGATGCTTTTGATTGAGTTAAATAAATTTACCAACATCATCACCACATACATTCGTACATAGTTCTTTATGCACTTCCGTTTTACATAGATAGTCGTCGGCGAATGGCGATAATTTTCATCGCACATCCGTTGAATGATACGAAGATGTCGATGGCGATGGAAAAACAGGAAGAGAGCTACATACGAATATTGAACGATTGTCGTTATGACTTGCAAGCGATGGTAAGAATACATTGTTAGGGAATAGGAAGCGAAAACATAGTTTTGTGGGTCGAAAGCTGTAACGAGAGCTACAAACAACAAGAACGACTGAACGAATATTTGGGAGACAACCATGAAGATGAAGTCTTTTTGAGAAAAATAAGCCCGATTTTTTTGGTCACGAGTGGTTGGAAGTATTCCTAAGTATTTCAAGAACAACAGTGGCAAACGGAAGTCCTGTCTATATGACATTCTTTAGGTGACTGCATAGAACTTTTAGTTGAGAAAATTCGATGGGAGTTAATTAATTAAGTTTTCTATCAGCATAGATAAAAAGGAAAATGTTTTTACAACGAGGAGATGTCAATCAAAAATCGAAGTGTGTTTTTTTATCATCAAAACCTCGTAGAATAACGCCCATGTCATGTGTCATGTGTTATAGCCGAATACATATATCCCCTTGCCTATACAGGATAAAGGATTTTGTTGCTATTATTAATAAGCAAGCTAACCCACCCGACTTTGTTTGGGTAGACCAGACATTTTCAGAATCTGGCCAAAGACCCAACTATAATTGGTACACTCGCACATGGTACGAGTTAACATGGTAGTCATCGAGCTGATTTTCACAGTCTGCGGGCTGGTACGAGTACCAATTCTTCAGTTCAGGTAATTTTACTTGCGATTATGGGTACTATAATGCAAGTTATGCATTCGTGCAGATTAAAAATTTTGAGATAACAATCAAACATGACATTACGACGATAGACAAACATATTTAAGTTACTGGCAAAATTCTGTCCGTCTGTCTGTCTGTTTGTCTGTACGGATGTATTTTGGACTGCAGCCTAAACGGTTAGACCAATCGTCTTCAAATTTTAGCTCAAAAATTAACGGTAGCTGTCATATAACCGTTATAGGACCGGTTTTTTTTCTTCGACTTTCTCGAAAACTGGTGATCCGATTATGAAAAAAGTTGATATATAAGAAGATGTAGGTAGCCGAAGTAATTTCGCATTAATTTTTTTCGAAAACTTTTTTTTTTGTACAGGGTGTCCGCCGGGAAGGTATACTAATTTGTTTGTTTATAATTTTTGATTAAATAAAAGAGAATGGATCCTATATTGATTTACGTTTTATTTAATGTCGGCAATTAAGTATGGCATACAATATCAGGTAAATGTCCGCCTCTGTTAGTCTCACAAATGAGAGCCCTTTTAAGCTCATTTTTTATTACATTATCACACATTTCACGCGGTATTTCATTAATTTCACACGAATATTTTGTTGGAGCTGCTCAAGCGTTTCTTGTTTGTTTGCATAAACCTTGCTTTTCAGATATCCCCACAAAAAGAAGTCCGGAGCAGTCAAATCAGGCGACCGTGGAGGCGAATCAACATCACCATTTCTTGAAATAACTTGTTCACAGTTACCGTTACGCAGTTTTCATTTTCAAAGAAGTAAGGTCCAATGATTCCTCCTGACCACAGGATGCAAAGGTCAGGGTTTTCCATTGCCCAGAACCGACTATTCTGTTTATTCACATATCCATTAAAATGAAAATGTGCTCGTCACTCATTATGATTTTTTCATGAAAATCGGGGTTGTCATGGGCTAGCTGTAATATCCTATTGACATATGTACGGCGGCGTAAATGGTCTTGTGGAAGAAGCAATTGTGTCAACTGAATCTTAAATGGAAACAAATGCAACTCCTTCTGTAAAATTGTGGCCAAAGTTGTTCTTTGAAGACCAAGCTCCTGAGCACGGCGTAGAATTGAGGTTGATAGATTGTTTTGATCACTTCCTTGAGCAGCAGTAATGTTTTCAGCCGATCTTGCAGTACGTTGTGGTCCATGCTTGGACCTATCACCTACAGACCTCTCTCTTTCTTCGAAATCATTCACTACACGATAGTGCGTTTTGTTGGCATGTTGTTTCTCCCAGAAATTTCACGTAACTTTCTCATCTTCTTCTTGATTTTGATAAAATGTTTTAACGATTGAAACACGTTGGTTTATCGAATATTTTTCTTCTTCACTTCACGACTGCCAAATATGAACTGCCAAGACTAATGTTTACCAAAATTGCGGCAAAACAAAGTAGTATACCTTCCCGGCGGACAACATGTATTTTTAATATTTTTTGTTTGAAAAATCAATATTTTGAAAACGGGTGTTTTTTTAATTTTTTTTTAATGTACGTTATTTTTGTGCTTAAGTTTGTATTCTTGAATTATTTTTTTAAATTTTTTTAAAAAAAGTTGTTAAAAAAACCGTTTTATTTAAAAACGGCTCCTACGATTTTGAAAAAAAATTCACACTTTTTTACATTTCTTAAAGAAATAAAATGGCGTTTAAATTATTTTACCCAATACAATTTAACGTACTTTATTCGAACAATCAAAAGTCACAAAAATCGAATAAATGCTTTGATGTTCACTTTAATTTTCTTTAATTTTATTCTACAATGTGACCGCGCATATGAGCAAGTACGTGCGATCCAGTCGTGCAATTTATTTTATAAGTTAAAGAAGATATTTTTAAGAAAAAGGTTGAAAAAAAAATCATGACAAACACTTCTGGAAATTTATAGTCATAGATCCTGATGCATCAGTATGAACGACATTAAAAATAAATTGCACGACTGAATCGCACGTACTTGCTCATATGTGCGGTCACATTGTAGAATAAAATTAAAGAAAATTAAAGTGAACATCAAAGCATTTATTCGATTTTTGCGAATAAAGTAACTGCATACCAAAATTTCAAAATAAAAGATTAAAAAAAACTAAAAATAAAATTTTCAAAATACTTTTCTCTTAAATTCTTTGTTATTTAAAACGTGTGATGGAATAATTAATTTTTACTAAAAAACCGTTAAGTATTGTGGGTTAGATACTTTTTATAAGTTCAAATTGTGTTAAAAAACTAACTGACTCACTCAGTTTGTAAAGGAAATTAAGTACATAGTAGCTTTGTTCGAGTACTAAGTTTAAACAACTTACATTCGTTTTTGTACGTTTACTTTATCCCAAAAAGCGTTCGCGTTCGCGCGACTAAGAGATAAATGAAATAAAATGACAGCACCAATTTTCTTTCGTTCATTTACATTCAAGTTTTTTGTCCAGGTAAAATTTCATCTGGTAAAATCTTTATACTGTGATAAAAAAATGACGTTTGTAAAAATTCAACAGATATTTACTCTAAACTAGAAAAAACTTCAAAGGCCGAAAACAATACTTCGAATACAACTTTTTTATGCAATTTTGTTTCAATTTTCAAGGTGAACTATTTCCAACACAACTTCAAACAAGTAAGAGAAATTTCTCTTTCATTTGAGAAATTTTACAGTTTTCATATTTTTACACAAAATTCACACAAGCAAAGCTAGTGTTGTTTTTACACATTTCGTTAAGTTTTGATATTACCTAATTAAACTATTCTAGCTTATGGCCCAATCATAATTGAAGAATTGATACGTGCGTTGCCTTACGAAACAGTCCAAAAATGTATGATTTGTATATACTTAACACGAAATGACTTTTATAAGTTTCGTCAAGTTTTCATTTAGTTATGCTTTCGTACATTTCTGGTGAACAGTTAGTTTAAGGTCGACAAAGGTCGGAACTTAATGAAACTTTGCGATAATGTTAAAGGATGGTTAATTCAAATTTTCTCAGGTTTTGGACCTCGTTGACCCTGTGCAAAAAAATGTGGGGAGGGGAAGGGTAACTGCAAAATGTTCGATCTTTCCTTGGTTTCTTTGCTAATATCTTCAGCTTCTTACCACATTTCTTCCGTTATACAAAATCGAATTATTATGAAATGTTGTTGTAATTTAAAAGGTTAGTTGATTAGACTTCAAGAATTTTCATTCAAGAACTTGGTACCTGCCGATATGTAAGAAACCAGGAAAATTAGAATTGTGTTTGGGGTTTCAATGTTGCTTTATGCTATGTATAAGTTAATGTGAAATCATTATGCATCATATACCAAAGTAAAAACTCACCTCTTCCTTTAGGTCCTGATTGAATATCATCACACAGAACACCAACGGGGGCATAATCCAGGCGATGCATCCATAAAAAACAAGCCCTGGTATATCTCTAGCCGGTGTAGTATCCCACATTGAAATAACATAAAAAGGACCAGATGGTATACTAAACAGCACAGCTGTCAACACAAACAGCATTGGAATACCAAATAGAGTACTTATTTCACCTTCACAAAGATGAAGTATTTCCATACGATCATCCATCATTTGCTTCAATTCAATACTCTCAATATGACATTTAGAATAACATGCAATCCTTTTATTTATACAGATAATAGTTTTTTTTATTATAACAACAAGTGATGTATAAAACATTGAAATAGTTCCAAAATAAACCACTTGTATAAAGCAACATACTAAAAAACTGGTAGAAAAATCGGAGAGTGTTGTGTACAAAGATATCAAATCAAATAAATAAATGCCACACGTCAAACCAAAAGAAACTGTTAACATAGAACTGATGACGTCAATGTTTCTTATGTCATTTAACTCATTCACATATAAATTTTGTATTTGACAAACACTTTTGACAATTTTATAAAGCTTTTCCCTGCCAAGGTATAAAATTATATTGGCCGCAACTTGAGTTAGAACCGACAATATATATGCACAGAATTCAAAAGTAATTCCGGTTTTATTGTATGTACCTACGCTAAAACTGAAGACACCCATATAAAACATTTGAAACACCTGGTCCATAAGGGCAAAGAACATAAAAATGTTTAACATCAGAAAAATAAGAAATGTAAACTTTTGAGTCCAAATACTTGTCAAAAATTCAAAACGATTTTGTTTACACGTCACCGGAAGAAGTCCTAGACTCCTTAGTAATTTAATTTGAAGGAGAAGCCCTCTGTGAATATGCATTACTAACTAAGAAAGTTAACTGGAAGTGGAAGTCATTAAAAAAGGCTTTTAGCCAATTATACAATTCATTGTGTTCGCAAGGATGCATTCAAATTCAATTACCTAATGGTCTTGGATTTAATTATTTATTGTTTTCAATAAAAACGGTGCAGTCATATACATGTATGTATATATATATATAGTTGAATGATGCTTATTATTGCATATTGTTTATTAATATTCATCGTCATTTTACTGTCAACACTTTATGTTTCTGATCCATACCAGAAACTATAATTTATTTATATTTCAACTTTAAAGACTTCCCGCGTTTAGTCTCCACTCTCCACTGACTATCACAAGAAATGATCATGCACTGACTAAACTTACTCCACTCTTGGCTTGGTGTGCAAACTTTCCTGTCTGTCCGGTACCGGTTTGTCATCGTTGCTTCTCGTAGTATGTACAAGGTACAAGTAGAATAGATGCAAGAATGATAGAATACAAGATTACGCCGTCCGAAAATCAGCCATTGCGTTCATGACGCTATGACGTAGGCAGAGACCTTTCGAAGTAAAAAATATTTCTTAGAAATTAAATTGTCTGTGTTTATTTATGTATTATTTATGTATTTGTACTATTTATTTGAGTGTTTATCTGATTTTTTTTTTTAAATAAGGGAATAAAAGAAAATATGGCATACATTGATTTTAATTTGAGTTTTTTTTATTATAGGACATTGTTTATTCAGTGAGTTTGATTTTCATTTTCAATAAACTTATTAGTTAATATATTAAAAAGATATTCGAAAGATAGTAACTCTAGAACTGTTGGCTCCCACTGCTCATTAAGGACTGCTTCCTGCTTCCTGCTGTTAATCATTCAAAGAGAGGGTGTATGACTTGAGTTCTTTTCGAATCGTGTCTTCTTCCAACTTATTGAGTCTTACCAGAGTTCCTGTCATTTCCAGAAGCTTTAATTAAATTAAAGGTCAGCTAAATTTTCAAACATCTTATAAGCTTCCTTATTGCCTCCACTCCTACTTCCTAACCTATCCTATCCCAATTCCATCTTTCATGTTATATATACTATCCTTATCCCTTTCAAGCTTTAATTTTCCAAATCCACTATCCTATTCCGCCACCTAGTGCCTCATTTTCAATGGCAAAATTAAGTAAAAAAATGGTTAGGGCCACAGAAACTTTGACGATTAATACAAAAACACATATCTCCGTTTAATAGAACAAAAACTTTTCGAAATATTGACACTAAAACTAAAATAAAAACATTTTAAAGCACAACCGAGAACTAAAATCAAAACAAACAAAGTGGCAAAGGTCACTGCCTACGTCACAGAAAAAAATCACAACTTTCATTTGACAGCACGGCGTAATCTCATTTATATCATTCTTGGATTAGATGGATGTATTTTGTGTGGTTTGTTGGTTTTTTAGGCAAAGTTATCCGCAGCGCAGCTGGATTTTATACGCATTACAAAAACAGCAACCACCTGCCGATAAACAAACATTTAACTGCCCATAAAAGTAGATATTGAATTTGGCTGGGAATAGAATGCCTGACATAAAAAGATTTCATTCACAATAGATCATTTCTGTCATGATATATGTCTTGTATAATGCATTTCTGTGTATCTGAAGACTTCGTTCATAAAGTAAAGTAAACAAGATTATGGGAAGTAGGAGAAATCATGATTATGTTCATTTTGATTAAATAGCATTTCGTCTGCACAACAATTTGATTCGTTTGGGTGACTTGTTTTCTGAGTTTAGTCAATTCTCATTATTTTACATATAAAAGACTAAAATCATTAATTGATTATAAGAAACTATTATCGCGTTTAAAATACTTAAGTTCATTAAGTTGATAAAATGCATCGTCATGCAGTGCTGATTCATATTTCCTCCTTTCTTTTAGTACTTCATTAATTTTTAATTTTGTATTACTCTTTCAAATTCACAGTGCGCGCCATCTACTGGACGTTTATTTTACTATGCCTATAACCTTCCCAAAAGCTGACAAAGTTTCATTACAAATGGGTGAAGAGTATGGCAGCGCCCAGCGCATCACATACGGACAAACAAACAAACAAAACAACAAACAAACAAATTTTAGTTTTTATGTATTAGATGTTCAATGTTGATTGAAAAAAACTGAAAACCGAGTTAAGACTGAATCAAACAATTGTGCAGATGAAAAGTTATAAAGCAGATGAATATGGTTGTCCTTACTATAATCTTGAAGATCATTTCCTCTCTATCGAACAAGTATTATTTTTGTATTTTGTATCCTTCTTTTCAGATGTTTATATGCATATCAATGAAAAGCCTTTTAAGAATGTAAAAGTTGAATATTTAAGACAGAGTAAAATAGTAAATAAGAGCTAAGTCGTACCTCTTTCAGAACCACGGAAAATTCCCAACCAAAACAACAGAATAAATTAGAACTACAAATGTTAAGAGTCTAATAAGAATAAAAAGTTTTTATAAAACTAAATTACATACATATATGTACACTATTTTTGCAAAAAAAAATTGAAGCATTGTGAATCATTTGTAATCTCCAAATCAAAAATTCTGCTGAGAACGTCAATCTTGAAATTTTTAAATTAAAATGAGAGTACGTTTTAAAAAATATTTTAAATATTATTTACTATTTACGGGTGCAACTGAAAGACATGGTATCCAATGGAGTCTGTTTGACAAACTTAGCCACTTAGACTATGCTGACGATATATGTCTCATGGCAAACAATACGGCTGGGTTAAATCAAATATGTCATTCGCTCAACTGGGGAAGTGACTGGCTTAAGGATCAACGCAAATAAGACAAAAATAATGACCACGGGCCAAAACACAACAACAAGTTATTCTATGGCAGCGGCCCATAGAAGAGGTCACGCAGTTTAATTATATGGGCAGTTTCATAGCACTCGATGGCGGAACTGAACTGGATGTTAACATGCTTCAGAAACATGGAAATGCTCTGCAAACATCTCAAGCAGGCTGCAAGCCTTCGTTAACCGTTGTCTGCGGTACATTCTGAAGATACGGTGGCCGCAAACCATATGGAAAGAACTATGGAATAGGACCGGACAGAAAAAATTGGATGTCGACATCATGCAACGGAAGTGGCGTTGGTAGGCCATACTCTAAGGAAACCTAACGACAATATAGCGAAACAATCCTTCGAATGGAATCCTCCGGGTAATAGACGCGTGGGAAGACCAAAAACAACTTGGAAGTCATCTGTTTTAAAAGAAGTTCGGTCCCAAGCCATTCAATTGTGGTCACAGCTAAGGCCAGTTGCGGCGAATCGGGACAGATGGAAGTGCTGCTTTGCAGTCGGACAACATATATATATATATATTTACTGGTGCAATTTTGCAGCTTTAAAGGTACATTGTTGCGTTATTAAAATGGATTTTTGTAACAAATCCCAACCACCAAGCACAATTGTCTTTTCATCATTCATAAATTTTTTGCCAAATACCTGATTCTACGAACAAACCCTATTGTCTTAAGTAGTCGAGATGTCAATTTTTACATAGGAGGACAGGCAGTTGCCTATGCGTTTTTTTTTTTTTTTTTGGAAAATCCAATATCACTGCCCACAGCTTTCCCAAAAAAACACGGCTAATATAAACAAATCCACCAGCTCGTAGCTTGCATAGTATATCAACTACAAATCTCAAGAGGTGTTCCTTATAATGGCTAAGACCACAATTTTAGATTTTCCATTTGTTCGATTCTTCTGAACTTTTTCCGAAAGGATAGAAAAAGGCGCTTAACATATTTAAAATTTTATGCAATCATAAGAGCAAATACGTGCAATCCATTTGTGTAATTTATTCTTTTAAGTGGCTCCAGAGGTCTCCCTCTTCCTGGTCGCTCCATCAAAGATTATGTTTACGTCTACCATGGATTTTGACTTCTTCGCTTAAGCGTCGTTGTTCATCCGCTCTATTGAGCCATATTAACCGGTCCATACAAATTTTTTTTTGTCTAGGCTTATGTCGCTTCACACGTATATGTAACTTGTTGATGTACTTTCTTCGCCATTTATTGTTTTCTGGATCGCAAGCAGGGTCATAAATCGTGGGTAGTACCAAATTTTCCCTTGAATATCCCAATTGAGCTTCCAATGGACTGGGACAGGGTTCATGGTTCTGCAACATTTATGCAGAAGGATAGGAAAAGGAGCCGCGCGACCTGAATGCCTCCGTTTGGGCCTTATTTACCTAAACACATTTGAAGCCGAACAAAGGTACTGGTGAGAAGCCCAACCTAACCTCTAGCGCTGCGTTTTATATGGCTTGTTCACATAATTGCAATTGGTCTTCGGGGTTCAAATTGGTCGTCGAGTAATTTCTCGCTATTATAATAGATAGGTACGCTCTTAGCATAGGCTGTGGTGGTCGTTTCCGATTGAAATGAATTTCCTCTGCTAGTTGTTGATCACCTAATAGCTTCCATAGAAACTTGGCACCAGCTACATAATGATTCGAGTCGATGTTTGCTCCTCGGAACCTACCATTCAGGATACTAAGGGAGTGATTTCTATCAATCGCGACATGATCGATTTGGTGGCGTGCTCGACCATCTGATGATATCTAATGGATGTCAAGACAAGGAAATCGCTGGTTCTTAACACCATGCTTTTTCCGTTGCAAAATTGATAAGCCTGCGTCCGTTCACGAAAGTGGTGTCGTGAGGGTTGTCAATCTCAATAGGATTTTAATGTCATGTTAGGGACCCGTATAAACATCCTTCGTCATCTATTTTTTCTTTAAATGTTTGAATTTTGCATTTATACGGATCTTCGTAATTCTTTCGCTAACTTCGCGAAATCTTCGGACCCTTTTCGAAAGTCTTCCTCCGCACTGAAAACTCGCCCGAACCAGCGCGAATTCCCATCAAGGTCGCTAATACAATTATAAAAATTTCAGATTTCGGTTCTCCTCAGGCCCGTTCTATCCCACGCATCTCCTGGAGAGGAGTCCGTGGTTATTAATTCAAAACTGACAGTTTGGTTATTGCTTTAAGGTTGCATTCACACTCAGGAACAGCAGCATCGCATAGATATTGAAATTCGAACTTATGAACTAGAGTGTATACTAAACATTACTAAAAAAATTATATATAATTCGGATTCAGAAATGATATTGATCCAAAATGTAAGCTTTTAAATTACATCATTATGTAAGACTACCGTTAAATTTTTACGTTCAGCAAGAATTTTATTAGTAGTTTCCGTATCTTTGAATTGAATTAAAACCACCATGTATGTGAAGACGGCTGCAATAATCTTAAAAAAAAAATACAAATTATTTTAAATTTAACATCAAGTGGAGATTTGTTTAAACCTTAAAAAGGGTTTTTTTGTTGAGGGCAAAAAATCCATAAGCTGTAAGTATTGGCTTCTGTTGCATGTTTTTTATTAAGAATTTGTCAATCTAAAAATGCGTTTATAGTTTGAACATAATTTGAAAAAGAAATAAAATATAAATTAAATTAATTATTTAAATTAGCTAACTCGTCTTACCATTTTTTCTTTACTAGTTCCTCTCTTTGAAATCCTTGCTAATATTCTCGCTGTTCTATGTGCCTAAGATCATATGAAATTTGTTGAATTAAATTTGGATAACAAGATTCCATAAAATATATACATATTTTGGGAAAATTCAAACCATTTGTTTAAATTTAAAAAAAAAAAACTTTAGCACACAGTATTTTAGGAATATCAATCTAACCCGAACTCACCTCTTTATCCAAGCAACTTGAAACCATAGCCATGGAATATAAAACCAATGAAGGTACCAAACCACAAAAAAATGCCAAAATCATTTTGAAACTTTCAAAAAAAGCCCCGATTTCATAACCTTCCATAACAGATGTTGTCAAAACTGGTATACCAGGTAAAATGAGAAGCAACTGAGCGGACACGAGCACCATAGGTATTCCATAAGCCCAGCTCATTTCATCCCAGCACAAATGGATTAGAGAGTATCTTTTTCAAAGAACTGATTTTATCCGAAGCTCATTAATAAATGATTGGTTCTTCTGGTGTATCTCTAACTCTGAGTTTAAATGTTCCAACACATTTTTCAAGGATTTCACCAAGAAAATATAAACCGATACGAATGCATATATATAGGTGTGCGGTATGACCACGGTAACACCAATAACCAGCCATTTAAGCCAGTGTTGTGAAAACAAATTGGATGACCAAATGTTAAAAGTTAACATGATTGTTAAAATAATACTAGACTTGTATCCTCCTAGGGCACTGCCGCTTGTGTTGTCTTGAATTTCTGATAGAAATCCTGCAACCTTGAGCACAATTTTGAAATTATTCTTTCGAGTCAGAAATATCCAAATGACTATGGAGAGTTTAATGAGGGTTTCGATTATAATTTGTATTTTCATAGTATGTTCACCGATGACTCGTAAGGGTGAGTTTGCAATTATGGTATAAAATAAATACATATAGACAAGTGCACAGGAACACACAAGGATGAAGGCAATTTTTTCGTGAATTCTATCAATTTTCGACACAAAAAGCTGCGACGTTTTTCGGTCTAAAGTCGTGCACAAGAAGCCAAAACATTTGGCCAAATATAAATATTTTTCCAAGTCTCCTTTATAAGACATCTTGATTTCAACTAATGTGCGGCAAGTTTGGTTGTACAATTTATTGCAATTTTCGCTCGATGATTTTATCTTTTGTTTTCCAATTACGATTTTAATAGGATAATTCAATTGCGACGTTTTGTCAACAGTTTTGCAATTTTTCAATCAAACTGAACGATGAAGTAATGTTTGAATAAAAATAATTGATGTTTTCAAATTTGGGAATTGGCTGGACAATAATTGATAAACAAGGTATTATTTCAAACAAGAGTATACATTTGTAAGATAATTGATCTTCTAAACTTCTCCTGGTATTGGTATTTCTTGGAATTCAAACCAATCCCAATAATTGTCTAGAAGTAAGTTTCGGATATTACAAAGCCAACTCCACTGAGGAAAATCGGAAAAAGCACAAACAAGCAAGAAGCTCATGCAACTCCGCTATTGAGAGAACCTAATTTTTGTACGACCAAAAATTACGGCAAAAAATTCTACAATGTCCCAGAGGCTACAAATGTTTGGTCTTTTGTAAATAATATTAAAAACTCCTCAACATCTTCGGTTCCAACGCTCATCGACAATAACAAACCAATTGTTAACTCTTCAGAGCAGGCAAACTTGCTCGCCGCCCATTTCGCTGTCAGCTCTACGCTGCCTCACAGCAACGTTACCCCTCCTGTTCTTGAGAATGTTAATCTTTCCATGGGACAGATTTTTTCCGCACTCGTACAGTAGCATGAGTTCTCAAAGATCTCGATACACACAAATCCGCTGGCTCGCATAGTATACCCCCGATTCTTCTGAAGAGGTGTTCTTCCACACTGGCAAAACCACTGCGGAAGCTTTTTCATCGCTCCTACTCTTCTGGAATCTTTCATAGAAGATGAAAAACAGCATTTGTCCAGCCTGTCCCTAAGAAAGATTCTGTCTGCTGGTGTGACAAACTTAGCATGGGCCTAACATGCGTCCGAACACTTTTTTTCAAAAAAAAATATTATTTTTCGCTTCTTCAAACTTCTTAAGAAAATAGAAAAACAAAACTAGTCAGCATCTATAGTTGCTCTTGTTAGTGGCAAAAAAATGTCTGTATGTCTGTCAGTTAGTATAACGAGCTAAAGCTGAAACGATTATCTTCAAATTTAGTGTGTGTGATTCCTTTGGCATTCCCCAGAGGAGAAATTGAAATTTTATTTTTAAGCCTAAAAATAACGGTACATGGCATAAAACCGTTTAGGAAAAGCTTATTTTTCTTGAAAACGGAAAAGTCTATTAACGGAACCTTTCATGTAACGGTTTTTTTTTATTTTTGGCTTTCTTGGTAACGGCTCCTTGGATTTCCGTCAAATTTTATATTTGAGAAAATTAAGATAGCCAAATTAATTCTGCATATCAACATTTTTTAATAATTTTTCTTTTCTAGTTAAAATTAATTTTTTTTTTTTTTTTTTTTTGAAAAAATTAATATTTTTAAAAATAATCAAAAAAAATTATTTAAAATTTTATAATCACATTTATATTAATAAACTCTAAAAAACTGCATACCAAAATTAAAAAATGGGCACGACTGGGTCGCACGTACTTGCTCGTACATGTCTGATTACATTGGAAACCAAGATCTTTGACAGAAACAAGTAACATTTACGTTAAAAATAGCACAGTTTGAACTTATTAAAAGTATCAAAGCCACAATACTTTACGGTTTTTAGTAAAAATGAAGTATTCCATCACACGTCATAAATAACAAAGAATTTATTAAAAAATTATTTTGAAAATTGTAGGACCGGTTTTGATAAAATCCTGTTTTTTATTTTTAGTTTTTTTGAAAATATTTTTTGTTTAAATTTTGGTATGCAGTTTTTTTAAAGTTTATTAATATGCATGTGGATATAAAATTTAAAATAATTTTTTTTGAATAGTTTTAAAAATATTGATTTTTCAAAAAAAAAAAAAATCAAAAACTAATTTTTATTAGAAAAAAAAAGTTATTAAAAAATTTTATATGCAGAATTAATAATGCTACTTAGGTCTTCTTAAATATAAAATTTGACAGAAATCCAAATAGCCGTTACCGAAAAAAACCCAAAATTAAAAAAAACCGTTATATGAAAGGTCCCGTTAATAGACTTTTCCCTTGATTGTTATCTCAATTTTTTTAATATTCACGAATCCAAAACTTGCCTCATAGTCCCTATAATCGCAAGTAAAAAAAAACAAATTCATAAATCTAAAAATTTTCGAAACACTTTTCTCATAAATTCGTTTTTATACAAGACGTATGATGGCCTTCTCCATTTTTACTAAGAACCGGTAAGTGTTGTGGTTTTGACATTTTCTTTTTTTTAAATCTGTATAAAATTGTAATGTGCTTGCCCCCAAATTAAAAGGGCGCAGCAAATTAGTCTTAAGAGGAGTCGATAAATAAAGTTCAGAGCATACAACATTAGTTGGAGCATTTATTTGTTTTATTGTTACTGCATCCCTCCAGTAGAGAGTTTGAACAAGTTTTTGGTCACCTGGCTCTGCCTACGTTGTTTTCGATTTACTACCACCGCCTCTACGCTACAGTATCACTGCCACACACACACACCTAAGCACAACACCAACGCTTCACTATTAAATTTGTCCATGTCACCTCATTCTTTTGTACATTTCCAAATGAGCCGTCTCTTTATTAATCTTTACATGCACACCCTTATGAGGACATTTTTCGTTTTGAGTGATATTTGAAAAGGATCCGTCTGTCCATATTCCAACAAACCATTCGAGAGAAAGTTTAAGCTTCTTCCTTAGCTGGGGCAAGATAAGATAAGATACATAAAGAATTTCCATCAACTTGTTTTCTACAGTTAATAATTTCCTTCGTTCACGGTCACGATAGTGTGAAACTAGTAGCCGTCTTTTGGATTCGAAGCTGATCTTTCAATGTTATAACATGAAACTTAGAATTGCCCTGCATCCGCCACTGGGTCGTATACAAGAGGCTACTTTTTTTCACCACAGTCTATTCTTTTGAAAATGATTGAGATTGACAGAGTCCGTACAAGTAATTTTCGGCAGATAAGATTTCTGATGAAGTTAAGCAGACATCTCAATTATGCACGGCTAACGAAACGGAGTACGTGAGTCATAAATAAATCTATCACAATCTGGTGGTGGTTCCGAAATTTATAATCCTACTTCTATTCCTTTTCCTTTTCCTATTCCTATTCCTATTCCTATTCTTTAGTTTAAACAAATATGAAACATTATACTTTCAATAAATTTGTTTGGTACACAACTCTACTACACATCATAGCATATGTTTAATTAAATTTCTTAAATATTCCAAGAATCAATATTATCCTTCCAAGGAAACTCATTAACTAAGAACTCTTTACAAAAACATTCTTAAACCGATAAATGTATGTAATGTAATGTATGTTAGGTTAGACTCACAGTTTATTTCGACATGTCTTTACTGCAGGACTTTTTATTCTGTCTTCGCTTGGCTAAGTACTCCGGAGTCCTTAGTACAACATACCACCGTCAAACGTCAACACTTCTTGTGACAACAATCGACGGTATTATTGAAGTAGTCACTGTTGTTCTCTTGTGTACGTCAATGGTTTTCTCAGCAGCAGCCTTTTTTGTGTTCATTGACATGATGGACTGGTTTGTCGGCAACGAAACCGGAGTTAAGACTGCCAAATTCCAACTAATAGCTGGTCCCACTATAAGAATCTTGATGGTTATTTGGATGCAATCAAAGCGCAAAGCAAACATCAGAATAGTGACGAAACTTTTGACATTTTTAAAAACCGATTCGGTAACAAGTAACCTTGGACTCCGCACAAGATACCGGCTATTACGATAATCGGTTTTTCCAGTGTTTGTGTGTGTCTATCGTACATGAATCCTCAGCCATTCATCATAGGTCTAGCCTATGCATGCACTCTGATCCAGTTGTGCTATCTTTGTATGTTCAATTCGTTTTATTCGTTTATCGTCATCTTGATCGGATGCTGCTTCGAGATGTGCAACAAGGAGTTGCAAACCTTAACGGTAGAAAGTAATCCAAACCTTAACAGACGTCGGATAGGAGATTGTCTGCGCAAACGATCAGACCTGATTACTCTGTGCAGGGACGATGTTAATTTAGTTTATGGTGTATCCTTAGTCCTAGTAACTGCAGAATTGTTTATATTGATGGCATCGATGCCCTTTGTGATAGTTAAGTTGATTTTCGTGATGAAAATTGAAGATACAAAGGCAATTGTCGGGGCCTTTGTTGGAAGTTGCCATCAGATTGTTTCATTGAGTTTGTGTTATGCAATGGCTATGGCAGCAAATAGCCTAGAATCGAAGGTAAGATTAGATTTAAAAGTGTACCAGTTTTTTTTACGCACATGACATTACGATGCTAGAGAAACATATTTCAGTTACTGGCAAAATTCTGTCCGTCTGTCTGTCTGTCTGTCTGCCTGTACGGATGTATTTTGGACTGCACCCTAAACTGTTGGGCCAATCGTCTTCATTATTTTGAACTTAAGGTTATTTTGACATTCTACAGAGGAATTTTTTTTCAATTTTTTTTAGCTCAAAAATTAACGGTACCTGTCATATAACTGTTATGTAAAGCTTATTTTTCTCGAAAACGGCTCCAGGATTTTTTATAAAAAAAAACAGTGTACTAAAAACGGTACTTCCCATAGGAGCGGTTTTTTTCTTCGACTTCCTCGAAAACTGGTGATCCGATTACAATCAAAATTGATGTTCAAAAAGATGTAGGTAGCCTAAGTAATTTTGCATTAATTTTTTCGAAAACTTTTTTTTGTAATTTTAATATTTTTTTTAATTTTTTTTTTTTTTTTTGAAAATCAATATTTTGAAAACGGGTAAGTGATTTTTTTTTTAATTTTGTTTTTAATGAACGTTATTTTGGTGCTTAAGTTTGTATCCTTGAATTATTTTTTTTTTTTATTTTTTTAAAAAAAGTTGTTAAAAAAACCCGTTTTATTTAAAAACGGCTTCTACGACTTTAAAAACATAAGACTTTTTTACATTTCACAAAGAAATAAAATGGCGTTTAAATTATTTCACTCAATACAATTTAACGTACTTTATTCGAACAATCAAAAGTCACTAAAATCGAATAAATGCTTTGATGTTCACTTTAATTTTCTTAAATTTTATTCTACAATGTGACCGCACATATGAGCAAGTACGTGCGATCCAGTCGTGCAATTAAAACTGCTATAACGATTTTGATGAATATTTTTGAAAGTATTTACCGCAAAAAAATCTATAATCTATACGTCTACACTGTTCAATACAGGCCACTTGTTTTGACATTAAGTGAAACTGAGGTTGGTGTAAATACTGTTTTTTTTTTTGGTGCCATTACTCTTTTCCCATTATGGTCTCGTGGTCTATGTTTGGAATGATATTGCTTGCCAGAGCCTTCCCCAATACGGGCAATGTTCCAACACGGACTTTAATTTCTTGTTCAAGTCTGATTCCCTAAAAATAAATGCTGGTGTGCCCCAGCCCCCAGGGCTCTGTTCTGTTTCCGACTCTTTTCCTCATTTTTATAAATGATCTTCTGTCTGTTACTTTTAATCCACTTAACTGTTTTGCTGACGACTCTACCCTCAGTTTTTCATATTCGTTCGATAATTAAAAAAAAATTTGATTATAAATCGCCATTTATACAGCGATGTCAAATTGGGTAATAGGAATTGTTTGGAGTTTAATGCTTCGAAAACTTAATGCTGTCTTATGTCGTTAAAGCTTAGCATAGCCCCCATTCCATTGTCCATGAATGGCACTTTTGCATTGAAGAACCCGAAAAGCTTTCAGTACTCGATATGCGTGTCAACGACCTCCGTTGGAGTGACCATATATTTGAGATTGCCAAAAATGCTGCCAAGTGCTAAGGCTTTCTGTACCGATGCAATAAATATTTGTTTCCTTTCTGATCTGGCTACAATTTACAAAGTGTTTACACGCCCTAAAGTCGAGTATATCTGCCACCTCTGGGCAGGTGCTTTGCAAACATCGCTTCAACTGCTTGATAGAATACAAAATCGAGCGTTAAGATTGATAGGAAATAGAACTGCCGCTAAAACAATTGCTCTTCTCGAACACCGACGCAATGTTTCATGTATTTTCTTATTTTATCGTTTCTTTTACAAAAAATGTTCACTCGAAGTAGCCAGCTGCATTCCTCCCCTTAAAAGTTTCTCCGTAAAACTCGTCTCGCAAAAAATGCTCATCAGTTCACCGTTGAGCCCAATTTCGGACGTACCGTAAAATATAAGGTTTCTTTTTTTAGCCGAACAACACGGATTTGTGATAGTTTAACCGGCGAGATTTTCCCTTACCATTTTGATCTGCAAATATTCAAAACCAATGTTAATCGACAGCTCCTATCCTTCCCTTCCCTATCTTCCTAATGCCCACGCAGTGTGCTCTACATTAAAAGGAAACAAATAGTTCCTTGTGCGCGCGTTAATTATAAGAAAAAGGTCACCTTTTATGTAACTGATTTTTATTTACGACTTTCTTGGTAACGGCTCATTAGATTTCTATCAAATTTCATATTTGAAAAGATCTAGTGAGTCAAATTTACTCTGCACCAACATTATAAATATTTGTATTCTTTTTTGTACATATAATTAATTTTTGAATTTTTCAATATTTTTAAAACAAAAAAAATTATAATCGGCTATAAATAAACAAACTCTAAGAAACTGCATACCAAAATCTCAAAAAAAAATTCAGAAAACAAAAAGAAAAAACAGGATTTTATAAAAAGACGTGGGATGGCGTACTTCATGTTTACTAAGAACCGTTTTCGTATGTATTGTGGTTTTGACTCTTTCTACAAGTTCAAATTCAGTTTTTTTTCAACGTGATTTGGCACATAATAAGAGCAAGGATTGACCAAAGTTTTGGCCACTTTTTGTGTTTGTTTGTTGTAATTTCCCATGTATAAACAGTCTTCATTCTACCATTGGTGTAATCTCATAAGCCTTTTATTCGACAGGCTAATCATAATCAGCCCTTGGAATCATCATGCTGTGTATCACTCAAGGCTCCTGGTACAGTTGATCCAAACAGTATATTTTTAACTTGGTTTTTACCAATTTTTAAAAAAAAATCTTTTTTTGTTTTCCTATAACCATACCTGTTTTTATTTCCTGTTCTTATTCCTATTCATATTCCTATTTTTTAGTGAAAATGAATGTGGCACATACACTTGTAATAAGTTTGTTTAATACAGAACTGACAGAACATAAGTTTTCACCACTCTACTACACTCCACTTTATAGTGTTTATTTTAAATTTAATTTCTTAAATATTAAGAAACAATATTGTCCTTCCAAGGAAACTCATTAACTAAGAACTCGTTAAAAAAACATTATTAAAGCGATAAATGTGTGCAATGAAGGTATGTTAGGTTAGACGTTAGACTATCAGTTTATTCCGACATGTCTTTACTGCAGGACTTTCTATTCTGTCTTCGCTTGGCTAAGTACTCCGGAGTCCTTATGACAACATACCACCGTCAAACGTCAACACTTCTTGTCACAACAATCGATGGAGTTTTTGAAGTAGTCACTGTTGTTCTCTTGTGTACGTCAATGTTTTTCTCAGGAGCAGCCTTTTTTGTGTTCATTGACCTAAGCGGGCGTATCGGCCATGAAACCGGAGCTAAAACTGGCAAATACCAACTAATAGCTGGTCCCACTATAAGAAACTTGATGGTTATTTGGATGCAATCAAAGCGCAAAGCAAACATTAGAATAGTGACGAAACTTTTGACATTTTTAAAAACCGATTCGGTAACAAGTGACCTTGGACTCCGCACAAGATATCGTCTATCTATTACGATAATCGGTTTTTCCAGTGTTTGTGTGTGTCTATCGTACATGAAGCCTCAGCCGTTCATCATAGGTCTAGCCTATGCATGCACTCTGATCCAGTCGTGCTATCTTTGTATGTTCACTTCGTTTTATTCGTTTATCGTCATATTGATCGGATGCTGCTTCGAGATGTGCAACAAGGAGTTGCAAACCTTAACGGAAGAAAGAAATCCAAACCTTAACAGACGTCGGATAGTAGATTGTCTGTCATCAATACCCTTTCTGACAGCCGGGTTGATTTTCGAGCCGAAAATTGCAGATAAAATGGCAATTGTTAGGGACATCTTTGCAAGCTGCTATCAGATTGTTTCGTTGAGCTTGTGTTATACAATGGCTATGTCTGCAAATAGCCTAGAATCGAAGGTAAGATAAGATTTATAAGTGTACCATTTTATTTTTATTAACCACTTATGAAGGTTATAAAGTAGGAAATTTTATTGGAATTTTTAAACTTATTTTTTTCAACAATCTGGCCTCAATCCTTGGTTGAGTTTGTAATCCATGGCTATGGTAACAGGTTGTATGGAAAAGCAGGTTGATACACAATGGAATGGGGTTGGAGTTCCTAGTTAAAATTAAATTAATATTAAAAAAAGGAAAATTAGTTGCGAAGGGACATTTTTTTCAAAATTGGACATCTTTTATATAAGAAATTATATTATCTATAAAGTAATATTATTTTAAGTTTTAATCAATATTTTATATGATTTTAGGCAAATAAAACAGTGAGAATACTTTCAAAGATTTCAAAAAGAGGAACTGGCATAGAAAAAATGGTAAGAAAGTTTTTATTATTATTTTATTTTTAAATATTTTTGTATAGGTTGATAAGTTTTTAATCAAAAACATACATCTGAAGCCAATTATAACAGCTTATGGATTCTTTTGCCTGAACAAAAAAACGCTTTTCAAGGTAATAGTATATAAATAATTTATTTAATATTATATTAATGATTTTAAAACGACTTTTTTTTAGATATTTGCTTCAATTTTTACATACATGGTTATTCTAATTCAGTTTAAGGATATGGAAAATACAAACAAAATTATTGCTGACCACAAAACATTTACAATGGGTCATGTTTCAGTACAAAATAATACAACATCAATTTGAATACAAATAACAATTAATTTTATTTCATTATTAATTTAAATTTAATGCAAGCATTCAACTTTTTTTTTCTTTAATTCATATAAGTGAATGACAACTGGTTTAGAGCAATGCAATGGTTCTCAACTGGTGGTTCGCAGAACACTGGTAATCCTTTGTTGCACCCCAAGTGTTCCGCGAAGCCTACCTTAAAATATCAAATAAAGTGACAATATTTTTTCTTTCTTTCCTTATTAGCTTCGCACTGAGCACAAACATTGGAGTAGAACAAACAGCTCTACAGAGAATGATCAAAAGCAACCGATTTTATAGGGTCTTCCAATAGGGACTTCCGAACTTTGACAGTTGATAGCGGCCATCTTGTTGAAACAACATCTGTCAGATTGGCTGTCATTTTGTTTTACCAAATCATAATCACCTTTGTATATACACTGCATATAGTACTATCATGGAGCATGATTTTTTAGTTTTGAATCAAGTCGCAATGAGGCGTGCTGAAATTGCCAATTGGTGTGAATATAGAATAAGTACAAACAACAAAAGCGTGTGAAATACTGGTAAAATATCGGGAAATGTTCTCGTCTCCACTATTTAGAGTTAGTTCCGAATCAACCAGGAAGATGGCCAGACGAAAAATGACCACCATGAGAGTACTATAGAAAATGTATATACAATGATCACCATGGAAAATGGGTGTTCTGTTCGCGAAACGTTCCGTCCGTGAGAGTGTGCTGGAGAATTTGAGACAGTCGTTTTCGCGTCGGTCACAAGAACTCGGTCTTGACTTGGGCCGCACCCGTACAAAATTCAACTGACCCAGGAGCAGAAGGTAAACGACCACAGACACTGAAATTTTGTTCGCTGAATGGGCTCTGGAGAATTGGCAACTGGCCCTATTTTTCATCGAAAAATCATTGTTGTAAAATTGGAAACATTGAATGCGCGCCACCGCACCGGCGGCGGACATGTAAAGGATGTTATATTCCAAACATAATGGCATTGATACGTCTTTCAAACGAATAAAAAATGTCGTTTATATCTCACACACGGGAGCGTATCAGAATCCCGCTTTTCAAAAATCTCGAAAAAAAAAGTTTTAAAATCCCGTCTGCTAAAATACTGTTTTTATTAAATCCCGCCTTCTAAGATCCAGATCTATTATAGTCTCGCTTTTTAAAAGCCCGACAAATCCCGACAATACCAATTTTTTACAAAACATTCTTATTAAACTAAATAATAATAGATGTAGGTTATATGCGCTTTTTACTTTTTTTATAAATTTAAAAATGGTTAAAATACTCCACTAAAAAATAATTCGTCGGAATGCTTTTAATCTTTACTGTGCGCACACATTTTTTTTTGCTAACATAATCTACAATGTTGTATTTACTGACGGGATGACATAAGGTCCAGGGACATGATGTCCATTGACCTTATGGCGAAATCAAAAATTTTAACATAGTATGAAGAAGGTATGGCGGGTATGCTGCCCCCTGCAACCCCCCTGCTTGGGCTCTTTATAGGATTTCTTTTTGATTTAAAGAACTTTTGCATAAACCCATAATCTCGCACCAAAAATCAAATCCTATGGTGAGCTCAAGCAGGGGAGTTTCAGCAGGCCCCCCCCCCCCCCCATATCTACGTCATACTGATTGGGTGATAAAATCGCAAGAAATTTCTTTGCACACTAATTCGGTAATAACGCCGAAATTCTTATCCACATTATTACAATATCCATGAACATTGTGCCTAATTGGACCTAATGTCATCCCGCCGTACTTATTTTATATTTATTTTTTTTTTGGAATTTGTTGAATCTTGTTATGTTCTATATTTATAACTTAGCTTTTTTCTGATATTGTTTATTACTTACTTTAACACTTCTCATATAGATGTTATAATAAAATGCATTTAAAAAATCACTCATTGCTTAATTTATTTAAATTTTCTCATAATCACGCTTTTCAATCTCAACTGGTTGTTTTATTTTAAAAAATCACGCGATTATAAGAGACGGGATTTTAAGAAACGGGATTATAAAAAACGTTTGGACCATACAGAATTTTGAAAAAACTGAATTTTGAAATACAGAATTTTGTAAACAGAATTTCGACCATACAGTATTTCGACCCCAACCCTTTTTTTAACTAAATCTACTACACCCTTATTGTACAATATAAAGTGTATAGAATTCACTGATTGGATTGAGGTCGAAATAGTGTATGGTCAAGATTCTGTTTACAAAATACTGATTTTCAAAATACTGTATTTCAAAATTCTGGTTTACACAAAATTCTGTATGTAGAAAATTCTGTATTTCAAAATTCTGTTTTTCAAAATTCTGTATGGTCAAAATTCTGTATTTAAACAAAAATGGTTTTTAAATACAGTATTTTAAAAACAGAACATCAAAATTAATATGAACAAAATCAACAACAACAAAAACAACAGCCACAGCTAGGTAACTTAAGGACTTATGGCCCTTGTAAATAAAAAACCAAACGCCAACATAAGTTGGCCCAACTGTTCGTATAAAATAAAATACTCTTCTTTACTTCTATATTTAATCTGAACAACTTTATATCAATAAATAAATGTCAATCTAGATTTAGGTACTTCACGCTAAAGCTCGTCCAGAAGACTGACTTCCCAATCCACCTATATGGATATCGTTGCCTATCTAATTTGCTGACCTGGCGATGGGAATATGGAATATGAATCCCATGCGATTCCGTAGCTAATACAAACTGTATAATGCTCTCGTCAGCAAGTTCCCATGAAGTGGCTTGGTTCATCGACATCCAATAGGATCGCATATCCGAGGTCAATGTCGCTGGCTCGTGTTAACTTGTACACCTTCACATGTACTGAACTTTAACCCCACTATATGTACATATATAATATCGATATGGATACAGAAAAAAAACAACTTAGCTTACAAATACGTCTCTTTCTCTCATAAATATTTTTTACTCGTTCTTTACATATCCATCCGTAATCATTCTTAAATGAGCTATTGCACAATTGACAAATTTTTCTTGTACTCGCACGTGCTAAGCAGTAAAATAATTGTAATAAATCTATTGTTTAAATATGTTTTTTTTTTTTTTTTTGTTATTAATTCAATATGAACATCTCAGTTGCCATGTCGACGGTTCTTTATTTTGTTTGGAGCGAGCGGACATAAGCAGAGTTTTGAAAAACAGAATTTTTACATAGAGCATTAAATTATATGTTATCTTAACTCACGACCACAATGCTATGTATAAATTGCTGTACTATAAAAGACGAAGTCTTAATGTATACCACTTCAAATTAATAAACTTAAACTTAATAAACTTAAATAATCAAATTTTTCCATACCAACAAAAATGAAATTAAAATTAAAAATTAAAAAAAACAGTATTTTTCAAAAAAAAAAAAAAAAAAAATTGGTCATACAGAATTTGGACTACCGGAATTATGACCTGCTTCCTTTAATAAGCTACAATGTGTACCATTAACATTTGATTTTCCTACGGACTAGATCAGCATCAGCTCGTCTTAATCCAAAACTCATGAGAATTTTATTATTTCATAGCCGGCCGGATTGTTTTAAGCCATAAAGCGATTTACGCAACCTGCACCCGTGATCTGATTTTTCGTTAAAATACTCGAACTGAAGACTGAACCATATAGATTCCCCCTTGAAGGTTTCCGTTCAGGACAGCTGTTACAGTTGCTGTAAACTATATACATATATCCTTTGCACATGACACGTCTTTTGTATCGCAATATCTAACCATTAGTTGATAAATTAGTGCTTTGGCGTTGGGTATTGGGTAACTTGGGAATACCCTAGGTGCCATGGGTTTTTAGAGAATTGGGTACCTTGCATGTCCTGAATCCACATCTCAGAATAAATTTCTCTTAAAAACTTCTTTTGATGATTCGGGATCTCAAAATTCAATGTTTTTTTTTATAATTAACGCACGCACAAGGGACTTTTTGTTTCCCTTTTAATGTAGAGCACACTGGGCGGGCATTAGTATGAAAGGGTGGGGAAAGATAGGAGGTGTCGATTAACATTGGTTTTGAATGCTTGCAGATCAAAATGGCAAGGGAAAATCTCGCCGGGTAAACTATTCCAAATTCGTGTTGTTCGGCTGAAAAAAGAATCCCTATATTTCACGGTACGTCCGAAATTGGGCTCAAGGATGAACTGATGAACATTTTTTGCGAGACGAGTATTACGGGAGAAACTTTACGGGAGGAGTGCAGCTGGCTACTTTGTGTGAAAATTTTTTTTTAAAGAAACGCTAATAATAATAAGGAAAGACATGAAACATTGCGTCGATGTTCGAAAGGGGCAATTGATTCAGCGGCAGTTCTATTTCCTATCAATCTTAACGCTCGATTTTGTATTCTATCAAGCAGGTGAAACACTGTTTGCGAAGCACCTGCCCAGAGGTGGGAGTTATAATCGAGTTTAGGGCGAATAAACGCTTTATAAATTGTAGCCAGATCAGATGGGGAAAAATACTTCTTACCTTTGTTTGAACACATTTATTGAGCTAGCACGTCAACGTTGATCGTCAGCGCCATCCTAATCCTTGTGCAGACGCAGTGCTAGTCTTCACTTCTTTATGTTCATTGATACATACCGAAGTTTCCTCCGAAAGCCAGGTGTTGTTGCTTCCCTGCGCTCTACTGACTATTCTTTTAAATTAAAACATTTTTCACAGCACTCGAGTAGTTTTCGATGGAGTCGGGTTCTGCATTGCTGATTGTTCGTATTCCGTGAAAAAGTTCGTTTCTTAATTATTGCCATCTTGCGGGATCTTTAGTCTATCGGCGTTAAACTTTCGCCGCTACTTTTCTTCCGATTAATTGTGAAACGCCATTTCTCAAGTCCATGCATGCGTATGGAATATATCCATCCAACCATTTTTTTAATTCGACTTTCTCGTGAACTGGTTAACCAATTACAACCAAAATTGATATTCAGGAAGATGTAAGTTAAGTTAGGTTATTTTAATTTAAAATATTTTCGAAAACATTTTAAATATATTCTTTTTTCTATTTATAATTAATTTTTGAATTTTTTTTGGAATTTTCAATATTTTTTAAATCCAAAATAATATGATCAGCTGTGTATTAATAAACTCTAAGAAACTACATACCAAAATCTAAAAAAAAAAAATTCAAAAAACTAAAAGAAAAGACAGGATTTTAAAAGAACCGGTCCTACAATTTTTGATATACTTTTTTTCATAAATTCGTTATAGTTTAAGACGTGTGATGGCGTACTTAAGGTTAACTAAGAACCGTTAAGTATGTATTGTGGTTTTGACACTTTTTACAAGTTCAAATTAAGTTTTTTTTACGTAATGTGATAAGGCACATAATAAGAGCAAGGATTCGCCAAAGTATTGGCCACTTTTTGTGTCATGCTTCGTTCTACTATTGGTGTAACTTTATAAGCCTTTTATTTGACAGGCTAATCAGCCCTTGGAATGATCGATAGATACTGCTGCCGTTCACTTAATCACTCAATCACGCTATGTATCACTGGTACAGGTGATCCAAACAGTTTGAAGCTGATTTTACCAATTTTGAAAAAAAAATCTGTTTTTGTTCTTATTACTATACCTATTCCCGTTCTTATTCCTATTCATACTCATATTTTTTAGTGAAAATAAATGTAAACACATAAACTTGTAATATAGAACTGACAAAGCATGAGTTTTTACCACACTACTACACTCCACTTCATAGTACATATATGCATTGGTAGACACAGAATTAGCACATATTTTTGTTTTATTTATTGAATTGCATACAAACTCCATTACCTGTTTTAAATTAACGGTATTTCAGCTTTGGTTTAACTCTTGAGATTTGGAGAAAATAAATCCGTTACATTGACTAGATTTTTTTTAAATAAAAATGAGGTTAAAAGAGAACAGTCGTGAATTATCATTTCTGAGGCTTGGTCACATAATTAGCACAGTGCAAGTAAAGTAAATTTATTTAAATATTTTGTTTCATTTGAACTTTGAAGTAACAAGGTAAGTTTGTATTTGCTTACAAAATATATTATAATAATATATATATATATATGAATATATTGTTTTTATCAAAATTATACCGTAGACATGGAAAAAAGACCGCATTGTACAGCAGTTGAGAGAAGTATAATTATTAAAATGAGATCTCAAGGACAAAGAGTTTCAGATATAGCAAAACTAATTTCTTGCTCTAGAAAGATGGTTTACAATGCGATTTCACATTCTGAAAAATTTGGAACCGCAAGAAACGTTGCGAGAGCTCCCCGCGCAAGGAAAACCATCATAAGAGAAGACCAATTGATACGCAGATCCTCGACAGTAGACCCTTTTAAGACTTCAAATCAAATTAAATATGATGTTGAGTCCCAATTTGGCATCATGGCATCTCTGTGTCTTCGAAATCAATAAGACGAAGCTTTAATGAAAGCGAACCAATGAGCTGAATATCGCAAAAGAAGCCGTTTGTTTCAAAAAAAAAATTTTAAGTCTAGAATGGAATTCGGTAAAGAATATCTTCGAAAACCTATAAGCTTTTGGTAAAATGTGCTCCGGAGTGATGAGTCGAAGTTCAGTAGATTTGGGTTAGATGGAAAAAAAAGATGTGTGGCGTCCTCCGAACCAACAGTACAACCCAAAGTACACCATCAAAACTAATAAACACGGAGGCGGAAATGTTATGGTGTGATTCTATTATTACAAAAATAAACCAGCATGTGTATGAGAACATCTTAGAAGACCACATGATTCCTTACGCTGATGAGAATTTGCCACTAAGATGGTATTTTATGCACGACAACGATCCGAAACATACTTCGCGATTGGTAAAATCGTGCCTTAGAAGCAATTTTGTCGACGTTATGAAATGGCGGCTCAGTCTCCCGATCTCAACCCGATTGAGAATTTGTTTAACGATATTGAGTGCCAAATTAAAGGACAAAATACTAAGAACTTGGACGAAATGTGGCAAAATTTAAAATTGCTTGGTATGGCACAACAGTTGAACGCTGCAAAAAATAGTCGAAAGTTTACTAAGACGATGTCAAGCGATGATAACAAATAAAGGATTTCTGACCAAATATTAACTTTACCGTCAAGATTTATAGGTAAAATTGCATTTTTCTTGATGTGTGCTAATTATATGACCAAAGTGAATATGAGGAAATTTTTAATCATTATAATTTTATTGTTGTTTTTTTTACAGAATTGGCTGATTTTAAATAAACTATGGATTCCCAATAGACAAAGAAAGTGATTTTTATAAAAATGAAATAAATTAAAATTTAAGTATTTTTAGTTATACTGTTTTTCTTACTTGAGTTAAATGAGTTTCATTTAAGTTAAGAACATGCTATTTAAATGTCAACCACTGTATATATGTATATTTTAAATTTAATTTCTTAAATGTTCCCGGAAACAATATTATCCTTCCAAGGAAACTCATTAACTAAGAACTCGTTAAAAGAACATTCTCAAACCGATAAATGTGTGTAATGTAGGTATGTTAGGTTAGACGTTGGACTATCAGTTTAATCCGACATGTCTTTATTCTGTCTTTGCTTGGCTAAGTACTCCGGAGTCCTTATGACAACATACCACCGTCAAACGTCAACACTCGATGGAGTTATTGAAGTAGTCACTCTTGTTCTCTCGTGTACTTCTATGGTTTTCTCAGGCGCCGCCTTTTTTGTGTTTATTGAGCTGAGCTGGTATATCGGCCACGAAACTGGAGCTAAAACTGAGAAATACCAACTAATAGCTGGTCCCACTATTAGAATCTTAATGATTATTTGGATGCATTCAAATTGCAAAGCAAACATCAGCATAGTGACGAAACTTTTGACATTTTTAAAAACCGATTCGGTAACAAGTGACCTTGGACTCCTATTATCCTATCCTCCTATCTATTACAATAATCGGTTTTTCCAGTGTTTGTGTGTGTCTATCGTACATGAAGCCTCAACAATGCTAGTACTTAATATATATAAAAATAAATAGGATATAGATTTAACTTCCTAAAACTTCCTCTTCCCAATAAACAAATAATTTTTATTTTATAATAACAAAATTGCCTATTATTATGTGCCTTCAAGTAGAACTGCTTGACGTTATTAGATATTTGATAAGTCAATTATGTTTGTAAATATTAATTAGTCTTATTTCAATGCCCCCTCGAAGGTTGAAAACATATTTTTGACGTTTTTGTTTTTTTTAATTGTTGGTCAATAGCCTTAAAGCATGTGAAATGAACATTCCCAAAGGTTTACTCCTTCAGTTGAAGTGTTTAAGGCATTTGGGATTGTTACCAATTTACCGTGATGCTGCGGGTAATCTAAAAATAATTTCAAAAAATCTAGAAAATTATTCAAGCCTAATGGCCCTAATTACGATATGTTCTTTGATGCTTTTCGCAAGCTTGTACTGTATGTTCCATCCAATGAAACATCTTAACAAAACCGGGATAGCATTTGAATTGTTGGCCTCGGTAATTGCGGGTTTTGCACAATTAATCGCGAACTTGTGTATTTATTTTGGCAAAGAAGGCTATCTAAAGATTATAGCAAGTGTTTTGAAACTCGCAAATAAGTATAACCGACCAAAGCCATACGATAAAACGTTGCATTTATTTTGGCTTTATCTTGGAACAAGCATAGTGTGCACCTTGAATCTGACTTATATTTACGGAATTATTCTTATTACGAATCCAGTGCTGTTAGTTCAAGCCATTGTTTACTTTTCACAATTGATTTTTAGTGGACTAATTGCAGTTTTTTACACATCATTGTTTGTCATATTAAACGATGCAATGATTGGCATAAATGATAAAATTTCCAAGAGTTTATCAAAGACTAGAATGTGTGAGTCAAATAAAAAGTACCATTTGGAGCAAATGCTCTGTGAAAGGAATGAAGTTATTAAATTGTGTGAACTTAACATAAGCTCACTCTTCTCTATTCCAATGATTTGCATTTTGACTAGTGTTCTTTGTACTGCACCTCTTGGACCATATTTTGCGATATCCATACTGGAATCCGAAAAACTAAAAAATTTGATTTTCTTGTTGGGTTTAATCTTACGTGCTGGCCTGCTTTGGATGCTTCAGTGTTTTTTCTTTCCAGTGATGGTTTTTCATCTGGATGTGTCTAAGGAGGTATGTTCTGATTATGTTAATTATTGAAACTTTACTTTATAAAATGATATGTATTAATAGGTAAATAAAACAGCTAGAATCATATCGAGGTTATCGCCGAGAGGAATTAATACTAACAAATTGGTTTGCAAATTAATATTCAATACATATTTTGTTTTAAAATAAATTTAAAATGTTTTTTTTTGTATTTGTTTATAAGATTGATCATTTTTTAATGAAAAGCTTGCAACCGAAGCCTATTTTGACAGCATATGGATTTTTTCCTTTGAACAAACAGACATTATTTAGGGTGAACATGAATTTCATTATTTCAAATAAAGTTGTAAAAATTATAATTTAAAAATATATTTCAGATCCTTGCTATATTTTGTACTTATATGGTTATGCTTGTGCAGTTCAGGGACATTGAAAAAACCAATCAAGGGTCTCACACTTAAAAAATCATCAACGGGAACAACTCAGCAATGCACTTTTTGCATTATGAATTAACAAGCGCATCTATGTACATATCAGCTTATATATATATATTTATATATAAATGGTGAACGTCGAATAATATGTACCACATTAAGTAGAATTTTTTTATCACAACACATATTTTTCGAATTTGTCCGCCAAATAGGATTTAAGTTAAGATTAAGTTAAAGTTAGTTTAAAAAATATCAATCGCAAACAAAAATTTGTGAAGACCAACTATTGTTGTATGCATTTTGTTCAATAGTCAAAAATAAGCGAGTTATTCAATAAAAATCAATTTAGGTTAAATTTAAGATAGCGGTCAACGCCTAAGTTTGCTAGGAATTCTAGAATTGAATTTTTAATCCTTATGAGCCGCTGGATCGCCCGTACTTGCTCATATGTGCGGACATATTGTAGCATTTATTCAATTTCTGTGGCTTTTGATTGTTCGAATAAAGTCCGTTAAATTGTATTGGGTGAAATAATTTAAACGCCATTTTATTTCTTTAGGAAATGTAAAAAAGTGTGAATTTTGTTTCCAAAATTGTTAGAGCCGTTTTTAGATAAAACAGTTTTACCACTTTTTTTTTAAATTAAAAAAAATAATTCAAGAATACAAACTTAAGCACAAAAATAACGATAATTTCAAAAAAAAAAAATTAAAAAAAAAAATCACTTCATTTTCAAAAAAAAATAAAAGGCACGACTGGGTCGCACGTACTTGCTCCTATGTGCTAATTCTTTTTAAGTGCAGGCGTCTTTTTGACAAAGATTTTATTTTAATGTTTTTTTTTTGAGCTGCATTTTCTTTAGAATCGTTGTGGTTTGTTTGAAGCTCGAACGAACATGCGTCACGACAAAGGGATAAACACATAAATATGTAGGATTGTTAGCTTTTGCAGTTTTTTTAGTGTATCATCTTTCCACTTGTTGTTTACTGTTTATAATATAATTTGCTAATAGAAGGACTTTTTTCAGTTTAATTTTCATTTTGGTATGGAAAAATTTGAACAACTGGCATAAATATTCGTGAGAATCAGCAGTAGGGCAATAATGCTAGGTAAGATACCTATATAGGTAAGAATAATTTACTTTTTGAAATCAAATAAATTAAAATAGCTTAATTATGTTTGATGGATCGATAAACGTGTGGTGTGGGTAGGTATTAATGGAATTTACTAAGGATATTAGTTACCTCTACATATAATAAGGTTGGAAGGAATGTGGGTACTAAAATTAAGATACACATTCCAAATACTGTTAACCGAGTGGGTATAGAGACAATATTAAAAGTTAACACAGTGGTTTTGTTTATTTATAGGTAGGTGTAAGCTTTTGTTTTCTCGATTGAAATTTTTGCAATCAGTAGTAATCGAATAGTTTTTTTATTTGTTAATTTTTTTTGTGTGTTAAAAATAGGCTTCCTTATTTATTCTGTGGCTTTTATGATGATAAAATGCTTTACAATACGTAGGTATGTATGTAGGTTGCCACTTTCTTTTATTTGACTAAAGGCTAGGGCTTAGCCGAGCAATATGAAATAAAATTTTGGGGAAATTTTTTAATGAAATCAAAAAAAAACACTATTCATAACGTTTTTTGGAAAAAAAATTTAATTTTTAATTTCATTTAATCATTTAATTTCTTTTGAGGTTTTCTATTTTATGAATTTTTCATTTCAAAATCGTTCGACAAGTTTTTTTCAAAAAAATGTTTTTTTTTGAAAAACTTTTCGAAAACATATTTTTTAAATTTTTTCGAGTATGTCAATTTAAAGCAATCTTTAGTTAATAGTAGGAGAGAAATTAAAAAAAAAATCTACAGATCCGTTTTCAAAATATTAAAAAAACAAAATAATTTTTTAAAAAATATTATTAAAAATTAAAAAAAATTGTTTTTGAAAATTTTAATAAACAATATTATTTTAATTATAAAACACTACATATCTTGAAAATTTCATCAAAATCCGTCAATTAGTTAACGAGAAAGTCTGATTTTAAAAAACCGGTCATATGGGAGGTACCGTTATAAAAGTTTTTCTGAAAAATCCATTAAAACTTAAAGATAGATTTTGTATAGAAAACATCATTTTGAAAGTTTTATCAAAATCGTAGGAGCCGTTTTCGAGAAAATAAGTTTTTCATTAAAAGTTATATGGCAGGTACCGTTATTTTTGGAGCTAGAATGCCAATTCGAAAAACTATCGGGTAAAGCACTCTAAAAATACTATATACCAAGTTTGAATCAAATCGGCCCAACCGTTTAGGCTGTAGATATCGAGACAGACAGACAGACAGACAGACAGACAGACGGACGAAATTTCCGGACCCACTTTTTTTGACTTCTCTATCGTCGTAATGTCATGTTTGATTGTTAGATTTTTTTTTTTACGAATGCATAACTTGCCTTAGTCCCTATAAATCGCAAGTAAAAAATGAAAAATTTTAAAAATACAAAAAAAAAGTTTTCGAAAAAAATTAATGCAAAATTATTTATGCTACCTACATCTTCTTGAATATCAATTTTTATAGTAATCGGATCACCAGTTTTCTAGAAAGTCGAAGAAAAAAGACCGGTCATATGGGAGGTACCGTTTTAGCCCACCATATTATTTTTTTTTCACTAAAATATAATACATACCTACAGTAGTACACAATTTTTTTTATAAAAATTCTTGGAGCCATTTTCAAGAAAAATAAGCTTTTACATAACGGTTATATGACAGGTAACGTTAATTTTTGAGCCAAAAAAATTGAAAATCTCCTCTGTAGAATGTCAAAATAACATTAAGTTCAAAATTTGAAGACGATCGGCCCATCCGTTTAGACTGCAGTCAAAATACATCCGTACAGACAGACAGACAGACAGAATTTTGCCAGTAACTCAAATATGTTTCTCTATCATCATAATGTCATGTTTGATTGTTATCTCAAAAATTTTTACTACTTATAATCGCAAGTAAAAAGAGTCGGTTGTCTGTAAAGTCGGTTTACGGGCGATAAATTTACGTGATAACGTCATAAGAAAACATTGATGGCAGCAACACCAACATAACTCACACTCACAAACCCTCTTCTTTAAAACCACACACACACCAATATCTTCATATACTTTCTACTTTAACAAAACTCCGCCTATTTTGTATTTCGTTTTCTCTTCTTGTTCTTTTTGAATTATTTTGGAAATTTGCGCCTCTGTTCTTTTTCATATTCGCCTGGTGCTTGCGATCGATTTTGGTTGAAAGAACCACAGTATCGCAGCGTGCGTCACTTTTCGTATTACCATTATCAGCATGAGTCTTATCAGCATTATGAGCATGAATCATGTTATTTCGTATGTATAGCCTGTCATCGATTTATAAGACGTTATCACGTCAAAAAAAATCCTTGCCATCACAAAATGAAAGGAAAATGCTGTGACGAGTTAAAAAGAGCTTTCCGCTTTCTGAAACTGATAGGGAAAGCGAATTGAGTCTTCTGTCCTCCAAACAAACAATGCAGCAACAAATCACTTGCAACAAACATTTGCGCAACCGCTGGTATCGATCGTATAAAATGTCAATTTACTTAGTAATTGGATCCTGTTCCCCATTTACTACATTATCTACATCAACGACATCCTACATAATTATTGTTGTACTACATCACATAAATTGTGTGTCACTAACTCGACTGGAAGTCTTGTATGAAGGTGTGTCCACACCAAAGAAACATTTTTTTAAACATTTCAGAAACATTTAAGAAACATTTCAGAAATGTTTTCTTCTTTCTGAAATGTTTATGAAATGTTTCTCTGATTCCCCTTCTGAACGGAAAAATGTCTTTATTTTTCAAGCATTTTAGTCTAGTTGACAGGTTTTTTTTTGTTTTTATTTGTTTGTATTTTGTTCATTATGTCAAAACGCGACGCTATGATTGCTTTTTTTACAATCCATGTATTGAAGTATGTACAAAACACAAAAAAAAAAAGTTGAACGACTGAATCGCACGTACTTGCTCTTATGTGCGGTCACAGCGTCGAATAAAATTTGATATACATAAGAAAAACTTCAAAGTTTTTATTCGATTTTTGTAATTTTTGATTGTTTGAAAAAAGTACTTAAGAACTTTCATTTTATTTTTATAAGAAGTGTAAAACAGTGTGATTTTTACTTGCGATTATAGGGACTATAAGGCAAGTTTAATATTCGTGAATTCGTGAAAAATTGAGAAATTGAGATTAAGATAAACAAGTTAGTGGCAAAAAATGTCTGTCTGTCTTACGTTGAATTTTTACTCTTTTGGCTAGGTCTGTGTCGCTGTACAGCCGGTACAGTTCTTCATTGTATCTTCTTCTCCACTCTCCGTTAATGCATACGGGACCAAAAATCACCCGGCGAATCTTTCTCTCGAAGCACCCTAAAGCGCCCTCATCCACTTTTGACAGCGTCCATGCGTCTGCACCATAGAGCAGGACTGGGATGATGAAAGAGGGACAATTTAGTTTCCCGAGAGAGGGCTTTGCTACTCAATTGCCTTCTAAGCCCGAAGAAGCAGCGATTGGCAAGAGTTATTCTTCGTTTGATTTCAGCGCTGGTGTTGTTGTCTGAGTTAATAGCGGAGCCCAGGTAGACAAAGTCCCTAACTACCTCCAAGTTATAGCTGTCTATGGTGATGTTTTGTCCAAGACGTCGATGTTGGGTGTCTCTTCTTGATGACAGCATATATTTTGCCTTCATTGACTGCTAAACCCATCTTCGCTGAATATCCACAAAAGCGCTACTGACATCCCCCTGCGTTCTTCCGATCATGTCAATATCGTCGGCGTATGCGAGTAATTGGACGGTCTTTTTAAAGATCGTGCCTCTGGTGTTGGTGTGAGAGTTGTGCACTATTCTTTCAAGTCTGACGTTGAAAAAGTCGCATGACAGCGCATCGCCATGTCTAAATCCTTTTTTGACTCCAAAGGTGTCGGTGAGGTCTTTACCGACCTGGACGGAACAGCGTGCGTTTTCCATCTTCATTTTACACAGGTGGATAAATTTGGAAGGGATGTTAAAACTGCACATTGCTCTATACAGCTTGTCTCAATTCAGACAATACAGCAGAAAAGATCTTGTAGGCGGTGTTGAGGAGACTGATACCCCTATAGTTGGTGCAGCTCAGAGGGTCTCCTTTTTTAAGGATCGGGCAAGTAATGCTGAGATTCCATTCATCGGCCATGCTTTCTTCTAACCATATCTTGCTTATGAGTTGGTGCATACTTATAGCCAAGTCATCGCCTGCAGCTTTGAAGAGCTCGGCAGCTAGGCCATCGGCTCCGGCGGTTTTGTTGCTCTTAAGTTAAGATATAGCTAGCTTTATTTCATCCAGATGTGGTGGTCGGAATTGTTGGTCTACTCCGCCCAGATAAAGTTGACCAATCTGCCTGACAGCGGAATTCGTTTCAACATCACTGTTATACAGTCTGCAGAAATGGTTTTTCCATATTCTCAGCATCGACAGTGATTCCACTACGATGTTCCCTTGATTTTTTTTTTTTTTTTTTTTTTTTTTATAATTAACGCGCGCACAAGGGATTATGTGTTTCCCTTTTAATGTAGAACACACTGCGCGGGCATTACGAAGATAGGGAGGGGAGAGATAGGAGGTGCCGATTAACATTGGTTTTGAATGTTTGCAGATCAAAATGGCAAGGGAAAATCCCGCCGGGTAAACTATTCCAGATTAGAGTCGTTCGGCTAAAAAAAGAATCCCTATATTTCACGGTACGTCCGAAATTGGGCTCAAGGGTGAACTGATGGGCATTCCTAGCAAGACGAGTATTACGGGAGAAACTTTTAAGGGGAGGAATGCAACTGGCTACTTCGAGTGAACATTTTTTGTAAAAGAAACGATAAAATAAGGAAAGACATGAAACATTGCGTCGGTGTTCGAGTGGGGCAATTGTTTCAGCGGCAGTTCTATTACCTATCAATCTTAACGCTCGATTTTGTATTCTATCAAGCAGGTGAAGCGATGTTTGCGAAGCACCTGCCCAGAGGTGGGAGTTATACTCGAGTTTAGGGCGTATAAACGCTTTATAAATTGTAGCCAGATCAGATGGGGAAAAGTACTTCTTACACCGATACAGAAAACCTAAGCACTTTGCAGCATTCTTAGCGATCTCAAATATATGGTCGTTCCAACGGAGGTCGTCGTTGACACACATACCGAGTACTGAGAGCTTTTCGGTTTCTTCGATGTAAGTGCCATTCATGGACAATGGCATTGGGGGAATGTTTAGCTTTAACGACAGAAGACAGCATTGAGTTTTCGAAGCATTAAACTCCACACGATTTCTATTACCCCATTTGACAATGCTGTATATATCGGAGTTTAATGAGCTTGACATACGGCACCGTTGCAATTGTACGTCCGAAGGCGAAGGACGTGAATTATCGAACGAATATGAAAAGCTGAGGGTAGAGTCGTCAGCAAAACAGTTAAGTGGATTAGAAGTAACAGACAGAAGATCATTTATAAAAATGAGGAAAAGAGTCGGAGACAGAACAGAGCCCTGGGGCACACCAGCATTTATTTTATAGGAATCAGACTTGAATCCGTCCAATACAACTTGTATTGAACGGTCCAGAAGATAGCTTCTAATCCAACGAACAAGAGTATTATCGATCCCAAAAGCACGCATTTTCGATAAGAGAGCTTCATGCCAAACTCTATCAAATGCCTTGGAGATATCAAGAGCAATAATCTTACTTTCACCAAAGCGATGTAAAGATTTGTTCCACTGTTCGGTGAGATATGCCATCAGATCACCAGTGGAACGGTTGCTGCGGAAGCCATACTGACGGTCATGGAGAAGCTTACGATCTTCGAGATATTCCTTAAGCTGACGGTTAATCAGTGTTTCCATGACCTTAGAAAGAAGGGATGTCAGTGCTATGGGTCGGTAGGAGGAGGGGGAGGATGGGTCACCTTTCTTAGGGACAGGCTGGACAAATGCTGTTTTCCATCTTCTAGGAAAGATTCCAGAAGAGTAGGAGCGATGGAAAAGCTTACGCAGTGGCTTTGCCAGTGTGGAAGAACACCTCTTCAGAAGAATCGGGGGTATACCATCCGGGCCAGCGGATTTGTGTATATCGAGATCTTTGAGAACTCTTGCTACTGTACGAGTGCGGAAAAAAATGTGTCCCATGGAAAAATTTACATTCTCAAGTACAGGAGGGGCAACGTTGCTTTGAGGCAGCGTGGAGCTGGCAGCGAAATGGGCGGCGAGCAAGTTTGCCTTCTCTGAAGAGTAAACAATTGGTTTGTTATTGTCGATGAGCGTTGGAACAGAAGATGTCGAGGAGTTTTTTATATTTTTTACAAATGACCAAAAATTTTTACTGCCTTTGGGACACTGCAGAATTTTTTGCCGTAATCGTCTTTGCAAGCTTCAGTTCAAGCTCTGTACCTTTGACAGTTTCTTTTTACCTTTTGGTAAAACTTTCGAACTTCATTCCTGCAATAACAGCTCTCCATTTCCTCGATCGCACGCTTCTCGTGTTCCCTTTTTTACTTGCGATTATAGGGACTATAAGGCAAGTGAATATTAAAAAAAAATTAAATAACAATCAAACATGACATTACGATCATAGAAGAAGTCTAAAAATGTGATCGAGAAAAAATGTCTGTCTGTCTGTCTGTCTGTATGTATAACGAGCTGCAGCCTAAACGGCTAAAGCGATTATCTCCAAATTTGGTGTGTATGATTATTTTGGCATTCCCCAGAGTGGAAATTGAAATTTTATTTTTAGGCCTAAAAATAACGGTACCTTCCATATGACCGTTTAGGAAAAGTTTATTTTTCTCGAAAACGGCTCCAACGATTTTGATGAAAATTTTTGAGATTTTTTTCGTTTGTATTGGCTATCATTTGATTAGAACCAAATTTCCGGGAAAAGTCTATTAACGGTACCTTTCATATAACATTTTTTTTAATTTTGGACTTTCTCGGTAACGGCTCTTTGGATTTCTGTCAAATTTTATATTTGAGAAGATATATGTAGCTTAATTATTTCTGCATATCAACATTTTTCATAACTTTTTTTTCTAATTAGTATAATTTAATTTTTGGATTTTTTTTTTTTGAAAAATCAATATTTCTAGAACTAATCAAAAAAAATATTTTAAATTTTATATTCACATGTATATTAATAAACTCTAAAAAACTACATACATATACGTTTCAAAAAAAAAATTCAAAAAACTAAAAATAAAAAACAGGATTTTATCAAAACCGGTCCTACAATTTTAGAAATACTTTTTTCATTAATTCTTTGTTATTTAAGACGTGTGATGGCGTACTTCATTGTTACTAAAAACCGTTAAGTATATATATACTTTTTATGAGTTCAAACTATGTTATTTTCAACGTAAATGTTACTTGTTTCTGTTAAAGATCTTGCTTTCCAATGTAATTAGGCACATAAGAGCAAGTACGTGCGACCCAGTCGTGTCCATTTTTTTCTTTCTGAGAAGGCGGTGTTCCTCTTTCCTCTAATGCTCGTAGAGCGTACGGGTAGTTCTGGTCCTTCTTTGCAGCGCCGCCTTGTATGCTTCTTGTTTAGCTGCGTGTGCTTGACGACACTCATCATCAAACCAGGGGTTTCGTTGTGGTGGCCGTGTAAAACCCAGCACTTCATTGGCGGCTTCCCTGATGGCATTTTGGCAATATTGCCACTGGTTCTCAATAATTGATGCTGGCGTTAAGGGAATCCTTTGGAAGTTATTTGAGATTCGATCGGAAAAGAACCTGGAGATTTCTTGCGATTGCAGCCGTCCGACGTTAAACTTCCTCACAGTATTTAGTCTTCTTGGCGTTGGTCGGGATATCCGATTCCGATTGTACCACCAAAGACATCT
This sequence comes from Platycheirus rosarum, assembly GCA_963971375.1. NCBI lineage: Eukaryota > Metazoa > Arthropoda > Insecta > Diptera > Syrphidae > Platycheirus > Platycheirus rosarum. Next base: position 31,277,311 of record OZ020507.1, read on the forward strand.
CCCTAGCTTGGCGTTAAAGTCACCTAGGACAATTTTAATGTCATATTTAGGGCACTGCTCATATGTTTTGTCCAGGAGCTCAAAACAGATTTCTTTGGTGTCATCATCTTTTTCCTCTGTGGGGGCATGCGTGCATATAAGGCTAATATTGTCAAATTTAGCCTTGATGCGTATTGTCACGAGGCGCTCGTTCACACATTTGGAGCTCAAAGCCTCTTGCCGGAGCCTGCCTCCAACGACAAATCCACATCCAAATAAGCGTTCTTTTTGTTGTGTATAGCAGTTGCCATAGCTGATATCGCAGTTTTTCATCTTTCTTTTGCCCGACCCGTCCCATCGCTTTTCTGGGATGGCGGTTATGTCTGCCTTACAGCAGTCAAGGGCTTTATTTTTAGGCCTAAAAATAACGGTACTTGCCATCTGACCGTTTAGGAAAAGCTTAGAGTTATATTTTGTAAGCACCCAAACCAAGATCTTTCCGCAAAATCTTCCATAAAGTGGAATTCAATTCGGATCCAATTGCGGATCCAATTCGTGTGCGCGATGGCGGATAGACTGATTTGGGTCTTCCTCTACGCTACGCTCTACAGCAGCAATGACTTCTTCTGTACGCCATGTACGACGTCTCTGTGGTGGGGTATTATCATTTAGAGTAAACGTGGTGCGAAAACGTTCCATAGTTAATCGAATTAATTGCTCTGATGGACGTTTATGTTGACCGTAAAATGGACGTAGTGCGCGATAAGCATTTCGAACAGAACCATGATTTTCAAAATAAATTTGCACAATTTGGAAGCGTTGTTCAGGCGTCAGTTTATTCATGTTGAAATGCCAAACCAAACTTAAAATAAATCATTTGACAACTGACAAAATGGCCGCCAGTATCCAGTTAAAATAGTTAAAAACTTAAGGTCTATGACCTCTGCACGGGAACATTCAACAATGAAAACTAAGACTCAAACTTGTTTATTAGTCTATGTATTAAAGTTGTTGTTACCCAGTTCGAATCCTGGTAATTCAATATAAAAACATATTTTCTTTAATGTTTTGACATTAACAGTTTGGCCATCGGTTAAAGTGTGCGTTCAGTGTTAAAGCTAAAAGCCCTTTACAAATCGAATTTTCACCAGTCTTATGATTAAAATTATAAGCAAATCGAATATATATAATATAATAAATCTTGATAGTAACATATGGTCCTTCGAGTCGGACTAAGTGTTTTAATAGATCTGCTTTCAGTGTAACTCTAAGGCATTTAATAATTCGTGTGCTTCGGATCTTTTTTAGGATTTTATAAAAGCTTTTTCTAAGATCTGGAAATATATAACAATCTTATGTTAAAGAAGACAAATACCTCAAATTTTATATAAAATAAAAGTTCTGTTTTTCTTAAAAATTCATACAATTTTATTTCAAAAATAATTTCGTGTCTTTATAAATATCAATTATTATGCAACATATATTTTATAGTTAAATAAAAGTGTACAGATAGACTATGTCGTAGATTTTTTTTTAAACAAAACAAAATGAATTTACAAAACAATGGAACGTGCTTTAATAAATATACTGAACTCCACATAAGTACACTTTAACTCATTAAGGACCAAACAATTTCAAAAGAGGACGAAATGGCATAAATAATACATATATTGCTCTTATAGCACGCAGCAAGTGTACTCATTGATTTATTGTTTTAATTTTTTTAATATGAATATTTGTTTTATTTTGTTTATTACTAAATTTTATAAAATCTCAGCTCTGGGTTTTGTGTAAGGCAATTTAACTTTTTTTTTTCTTGCAAAATTTGTAAATATAATTTCTAGATTTCGATTTTGTTTTTTATCTACTTGCATACAAAAGTTAGGATTTTTTTTAATATTAAACAAATGTTCGTTGTTTTTTTTTTAATAGAGCAGTCAATTGTTTCAAAATATTTAGCTTTTGTTTGTAGTTATTGCGTTGCATCGAGATTTTTTTTTTTATATATATATATGTGAACATGTGCTGATTAAGGTGAATATTTTATTTGATTTGCTCTTTGTTTTTTTGGTGTAAAATAATTTAATATTTAATTGCTTATAAAAATCGCATCATTCTGCATGTTGGTTTAAATAGATGCTATGCACTTTTCTTTGCCCATTTCAAGTCATCATCACGTGGCTTGCAGCCTGTAAGGCACTCTATTAGAACTTCCATTGCAGGCCAAAACCTTCGGAAAAGAAAGCTCGTGAAAATCTGTCTTTTCAAAATAAATAAATGAAAATGAAGAAAACAAAAACATACTTTAACTTCTCGAGAGGCCAATTCAACCAGCCAGTTGTTATGCAAAAGTATGTTTCATGCGGAGCAACATGATGAATTCGATGATGCTTTCTTGGCAGAACAATATGATGATTCTGCAGGAACTGAACCCATTTAGGCAGACCCCAATACGTATGCGACCATTTGTGAATCTGTAATGAAAGACATATTATGTTTCGTTTCATATTTCGTGTTTCATGTTGTTTGTTCCATGTTTCATTTTTTATGTTTTCTGTTTTCTGTTTCATATGTTACGTATTAGCTTTGTATATACACTGCATATAGTACTATCATGGAGCATCGTTTTTTAGTTCTGAATCAAGTCACAATGAGGCGTGCTAAAATTGCCAATTGGTGTGAATATAGAATAAGTACAGACAACAAAAGTTAATTAAATATTGGTAAAATATCGGTGAAGGTTCTAGTATCCACTATTTACAGTTAGTTCTGAATCAACCAGGAAGATGGCCAGACGAAAAATGACCACCATGAGAGTACTATAGAAAATGTATATACAATGGTATTAGATATGTCTTGTGTATTATGTTTTATGTTTGTTACGTTAAATCTTACCTGATTTGTTAATGCAACAAATATTGAACACAAAAACAAATAGGAACTCCATCCAAAGTCCATTTGAATGTCCTGAGGTGACTTTGTAATAAAATTATAGGCCAAGGTGGCTAGTATTGGAATGCTAAGCATAAAGTTATCACCATTGGTTTCTATGAAATCATGCCTGGTAATTGAAGTTGGATCAATATGATGTTCGCGGAACGGTCTGAGGAAATTCTATAATTCGGAAATAATAATAATAATACCAAAATTCAAAGGTGATTGTTTCATTACCCTTCCAATAATTGGGAGTTCAACACTGCCCCATGTATCTGCAGCCCAATGCACTAATCCAGAACCAAAATCAGCCGTCAGTATTCCAAAGAATGCCGACACAAACGCTACGCTGATTCGATCAATACGAAAGTGTTTTATGATTAGGACTAAGTTGATGATCATTAATGTTATGCAGGTGTAGACGCAGATTATTTCCTGAGCACGTTTTCCTAAAATAAAAAAATTATCTTACAATATGTTGAACTGGAAAACGAGCTTAAAAGGGGGGTTTTGTGCCCACTATAGATATTAAAGCTGTTTTTTTTTTAACTTGAATTCATTATTTTAAGCAAAAGATTACCTGGACTATAAAGATTGGCTAACTCTTGTGCCCCTTTGTGCTGTGGTCCCCATCTGGGTGATTTTTTCTCACTGAAAGTTTGTCCATGCGTTGAATTTCCATTTGGATCATCTTCAAGCATAGAATTCTCCAATATTTCTTGATCTGATTTTATGGGATTCTAGAATTGTATGTTTTATTATTATAATAAAAATATATGTAAATGTTTTCAATTTTTTTTTCATAAAAAGTCTTAGTTATAACACTACTTATACATTATTTTTTCATTTTTCATTTACAAAAAAAAATTAAATAATTTTTCAAAAATAAAAAAAAAAGAATTTTATATATGCCTTGTGAGTTTTGTATAAATTTCAACGGTTTTAGATCTCTACTGAGCCACAACTCCGAGAGCTAATAATTTTGAGAACAAGTTGTATTGAAATGTTTAATTTGAGTATTAAGTTATTGTTAGATAAAATTATAAAATATATTATTTTCACAAAATTAATATTGGAAACAGTTAAAAAAAGACCTTCTGAATTAAGGACGACAAAATTTTTTTTAGAAATTACCTAATTTTTCATTTAACAATTTACACCACTCCGTAGATAAAACTACGCAGTAGAGCAACTTACGACCACTGGCTACTGAGGCGAGGCCATCGTCTCACGCAAGCACACAAGAACAAGAATACATTGATTTTGATACAAGCAGAGAAAGAGAGAGAGTACAGAAAACAGAAAACACATGTCAACAGTTGGTTTTTGGACGGTCTCCACGCGCGTAGCAGCCAAGAGGAGGAGTAACAGGTGGATTACCCCCCGGAATTTCTTCGAAAGGACACGAAAGTTACTGTAAATACTTAACAGTACATGTTTTCCAATGGGCCCGAAAATTCTCTCGGCGGCCCTGAGTCCACGTACAACGATGCTTAATTTCGCTGATCTCACGGGAAGCGATGATTTATTGAAGCCAAGGCAGTTGACTTATTTAACAATATAATTAAATTGAATTAAACAAAAAAGAACATTAATTTGAAATTCTAGTCAATTTCATGTATTCACATTCATCCCCACTCTTCAAAGTTTTACAGTTTTCCTAAAACACCACAAAAAGTAGACGAATGGACCTATAGGTTAACAAGAAGCGTTAAAAGAATATTTCAATGATAACATTAGCCGTGTTTTATTGGAAAATTTATCCGTAGCGAAGCAAGATTTTACACACACTACAAACACAACAACCAGCTGCCGAAAAAAGTAGATGTTGAATTTGGCTGTGGATTGCATGTTCGACACAACAAGATTTCATTCACAATAGACGTGATATAAGACTTGTAACATGCTACACATACTGTATTTCCATAGATATCGCACGCAGAGCAAAATAAAATTACCATTTTCAAACGCCTGGTAATGATCACCCTTGAGCTCAAGGGTGAACTGATGAGCATTCCTTGCGAGACGAGTATTACGGCTACTTCGAGGGGACATTTTTACTTGCGATTATAGGGACTATAAGGCAAGTTATGCATTCGTAAAAAAAAAAAAAAAAATTCTAACAATCAAACATGATATTACGATGATAGAGAAGTCAAAAAAAGTGGGTCCGGAAATTCCGTCCGTCTGTCTGTCTGTCTGTCTGTCTGTCTGTCTGTCTGTCCGTATCGATATCTACAGCCTAAACGGTTGGGCCGATTTGATTCAAACTTGGTATATAGTATTTTTAGAGTGCTCTACCCGACAGTTTTTGGAATTGGCATTCTAGCTCCAAAACTAACGGTACCTGCCATATAACTTTTATTAAAAAACTTATTTTTCTCGAAAACGGCTCCTACGATTTTGATTAAACTTTCAGAATGATGTTTTCTGTGCAAAATCTATCTTCTAATTTTAATGGATTTTTCAGAAAAAGTTTTATAACGGTACCTCCAATATGACCGGTTTTTTAAAATCAGACTTTCTCGTTAACTAATTGACGGATTTTGATGAAATTTTCAAAATATGTAGTGTTTTATGATTTAAATAATATTGCTTATCAGAATTTTCAAAAACATTTTTTTTTAAATTTTAATAATTTTTTTTAAAAAATATTTTGTTTTTTGAATATTTTGAAAACGGATCTATAGATTTTTTTTAAAATTTTTCTCCTAGTATAAACTATAGATTTCTTAAAATTGACATACTAAAAAAAATTTTAAAATATGTTTTCGAAAAGTTTTTCAAAAAAAAACATTTTTTTGAAAAAACTGGTCGAACGATTTTGAAATGAAAAATTCATAAAATAGAAAACAGCAAAAGAAATAAGATGGCTTACAACATTTTTTCCAAAAAACGTTATGAGTAGTGTTTTTTTGAATTCATACATTTTTTCCCCAAGATTTTATTTCATACTGCTCGGCTAAGCCCTAGCCAAGCCATTAGTCAAATAAAAGAAAGTGACAACCTACATTACATACATACTTACGTATTTTAAAGTATTTTTCATCATCATAAAAGCACAGAATAAATAAGGAAGCCTTTGATAAACACACAAAAACAACTAACAAATAAAAAAAACTATTCGATTACTACTGAATGCAAAAATTTCAATCGAGAAAACAAAAGTTTACACCTTCCTATAAATAAACAAAACCACTGTGTTAACTTTTAATATTGTCTCTATACCTACTGGCTTAACAGTAGTTGGAACACGTATCTTAATTTTAGTACCTATCTTCCTTCCAACCTTATTATAGATACCTAAATCCTTTATAAATTCCATTGGTCCCATATTGGGACGTATAAAGGTCCCTTTACCTAGCATTATTGCCATACTGCTGATTCCGACGAATCTTTATGCCAGTTGTTCAAATTTTTCCATACCAAAATGAAAATTTAACTGAAAAAAGTCCTTTGTATCTTTCTATTAGCAAATTATATTATAAACAGTAAGCAGCAAGTGGAAAGATAATACTACACTAAAAAACTGCAAAAGCTAACAATCCTATATATTTATGTGTTTATCCCTTTGTCGTGACGCATGTTCGTTCGAGCTTCACCCCAAAACGATTCTAAGGAAGTTGCACGTCATACAAAAAATATTAAAATAAAATCTTTGTCAAAAAGACGCCTGCACTTAAAAAGGATTAGCACATAAGAGCAAGTACGTGCGACCCAGTCGTGCCTTTTATTTGTAAAAGAAACGATAAAATAAGAAAAGACATGAAACATTGCGATGGTGTTTGAGAGGGGCAATTGTTTCAGCGGCAGTTCTATTTCCTATCAATCTTAACGCTCGATTTTGTCAAGCAGGTGAAGCGATGTTTGCGAAGCACCTGCCCAAAGGTGGGAGTTATACTCGAGTTTAGGGTGTATAAACGCTTTATAAATTGTAGCCAGATCAGAAGGGGAAAAAGCTTCTTACACCGATACAGAAAACATAAGCATTTAGGCAGCATTCTTAGCGATCTAAAATATATGGTCGTTCCAACGGAGGTCGTCGTTCACACACATACCGAGTACTGAGCGCATTTCGGTTTCTTCGATGTAAGTGCCATTCATGGACATGGTATAAATCGGAGTTTAATGACCTTGACATATAGTACCGTTGCAATTGTACGTCTTAAGGCGAAGGACGTGAATTATCGAACGACTATGAAAAGCTAATGGTAGAGTTGTCAGCAAAACAGTAAAGTGGATTAGAAGTAACAGACAGAAGATCATTTATAAAAATGAGGAAAAGAGTCGGAGAAAGAACAGAGTCCTGGGGCACACCAGCATTTATTTTGTGGGAATCACACTTGAATCCGTTCAATACAACTTGTATTGAAAGGTCCAGAAGATAGTTTCTAATCCAACGAACAAGAGTATCATCGATCCCAAAAGCACGCATTTTCTATCAAATGCCTTGGAGATATCAAGAATAATAATCTTACTTTACCAAAGTGATGTAAAGATTTTTTCCACTGTTCGGTGATATATGCCATTAGATCACCAATTCCTTGATGAAATAAAATGGCAAAAATGTTCTGAGCGTAAATTTACAGTAAATAGAGGAATCTCTTAAGAAATAGAAAGTGACATAACTACAAAACTGAAATTGAATTTTACTTTAGCATTTTTTTGTAAGAAGTAGCTTATGAAGTTTTGCTTCTATTTTGATTACTTTTTTATTTGTTTTATTATTATTATGCTTTTTTCAATACCTACATACATACATATGAATGAACTAATCTGTTTTTGTTATTTTTTTTTTATTTTTAAGTAGTCAAATGTTCAATTTTTTTTATTAATTTATTAAAAGCATAGTGGATTTCAATTATGGCAGCGAATTTGTTGGTATATACAAGATGGCGCAAAACTGATCATCCAATTTTGTTTTTGAATTACTTTTTTTATTAAATAAAAAAAATATTTGAGAGTCATTTAAACTTTTCAAATTTTTCTGTTAAGCGGAAAAGATGATATCCACCAAGTGGTTGCCGCCAGTGTTGATCCACAGTTGTGCCCGATTTATCGCATTATTCATTACTTTCCGCAAGATTTCCAATGATACCTGTTCGCATCGCATTACTGACGAAAATGTTCCCTTAAAAGCTGCGATTAACTGAGGCTTTGTTGGCAAAAGCCTTCAAGTAGCCCCAAAGAAAGAAATCTTAGATGGTTAAATTAATATGGCGATTTTGTTGGCCATGCCAAATCGCCAGAGAAGGGGATTTCGCGACCAGGAAACGCTTTTTTCTTTTTTTATGGCCCGGTTGTGTTCGCCAGTAACAGTGAACGGCCACTGCCGATGGCGTCCTCAAAAAATACAGACCAATTATTTCTCACCCGTGAACGCCCCACCACACAGTGGATTTGAGTGGATGGCTTAAATGAGTATTATTATGCAAAGTACAAGGTGGGCCAAAAGTCACATGCAGTTATGAAAATCGCCTGTTAGTGTTTAAGAGCCGAATCGTGAATCGATAAAAATGGTTGTCATCTCTCTGATATTATTTTTCATATTTAAAATTTATATCATACAAAGTTAATATTAAATTTAAAAAAAATAACAAAAATGTAATTTTTACACTCAGGCCGTTACTTTTGGCCCTTGTAGTCACTGTACTCTACATTTCTTGTTGGCGAAGCATAGAACGCAGCTCGAGCTAAAATTTAGCCTACATGTGTCTCTACAAACGTTTGCTAAAATTCCATCTAAATTTCGACAGACGAGCGTTGTGGAGAAAAAACAGCTGTTCTCTTATTTAACTGAACGTAGTCACATAAAATTAAAGATGGTGATAAGGCCAAAGTCGTTTAGGACAATTCTTGTAAAAAAACGGCTATTTAAAATATTTCTTTTATATGATTAATATTATTTATATCATATTTCATAAATGTATTTGTGTCTAATCAAAACAACATATAACTCCTTTTAACAATTTTTTGGTGTAGATTAAACCCCGACGACCCCCCCTTTTAGCAACGGTCTGTTAAAATTTAGCTCGAATAAATTTGCCGATCAATTTATCCGTCAGCTAAATTTTCACAGTACACTGCGGAACAAATATATGAAAGCTGCGTACAACTCGGCTAAAATCCTGGGCTAAATTTTGGAAAGAATTTTGTATGGGAGCTAAATTTAAGCGCGAGCTGCGTACTAGGCTTACCTACTTACTGTTCTTTATACACCCACTCTAAACTTGTACATATACCAATTACATAAGCAAAATGATCAGATTAATAAAATACAACTACTTGCACAGACGCGGTTTTTTAAAGCCCCAGAAATGAAGATTTTGCTTATTGACGTAACCGCTTAAGTGGAATACGCCTCGTCGATAATGATAATTTGCGACACAAAATCGTCCTTTTCGTTGTTGAGATTGATAATGGTTTCAGAGTAATTTACACTCGACTGACAATAATCAGCCTTCACCAGGCATTAACTGATGCACTGTTTGCACTTTGTATGACGTATGGAAACATGTATTAGTATTTTACTAAAATTCACTAAAGGGTCCGTCTGTTTCTATTGATACCCCAATTTCGTGGCCCATTCGTCTAATTGATCTTTTTTCAGCCACAATCTGTCTCGCTTTTAGACAGATTTAAATTCGGATCTGATTTTATATTTTATAAAATAAATGTAATTTGGAAAGAAAGAGTTTGAGACTTTTATTTACCGTTCTAAACATCGACACATTTATAAATAGCAGTCTTAAGTAAAATAAAAAAAACTTACATTAAACCAATATCATCATTTTTAACATCTAAATTAATATAATTCAAAATATTACTATTTAGTCTTGTCATAAGCATATTAGCTATCGCTCTGTTCGAAAGGACATTGCAATCGGTATTTTGCAAAACATTGCAGAACTCCTTCAACGTAACCTCCATAGATGACTGAGTGCAAGGATTAGCCAATACAACTTCTACCAATTGTTTCATTTCAAAATCTTCATAAGTCAAACATTTCCAATGATTCAAAATGTCAACATGAAATGAAAGTCTTTCGCCGAACCGAAGACATTCCAATTTCTCTTTTATTGTTTTCCCTTTGGATGGTGTCAAAGAACCAATCATTGACTTTGTTCTTTCTTCCAATTTGACAAAAGGATCAATATCAATTGTAACGTCCATTGAACGTTCACCTTCATCACTGGAGTATTCTTCGTCTTTTATTTTGGGTCGTTTGAGATTAGCCACTGTTGTCATAAGATGGTCCTAAGAAAATTGAAAAGCTTTGTTAGCAAACCTAAATGTTAAAAAAATTACTGTCAAAGGGCTGTCGCTGTAGAAGAAAGCATTCTCTCGCGTATGAAAGCTCAAGTGATCAAAACAATTTAGTTATTCAATTGAATGCATTCTATGAACACTCGATCATTCATTCGAACGAGTATTTTAGTTTTTAAACTAAAAAGAATACGCTCTCAAGCAACTTTACCACCTTGACTTCTATACTTACTATAGCATGAAACTGTTGCTCCTCAGTTAAAAAAGGTGTTTTCAAGAAATTAAATCTTTGGTCAAGGTATAGAGCTGCAAGAAAAGCTCCATTCTCCACAAGTTTCTCCTTGGCAGCCTTCAGTTCCTTCAGCAGCATGCTGGCACATAAATTTTTTCCACCTATTTCATCCAATTCAATCTCGCAGCAAAGTAAATCCCGGTAGAAGTCTCCAATAACATAATTTACCTCATGTAGCTTTTCCAAAAATTCCAAAAGAGGCTTAAACGCTGCAACAAAACATGTTACAAATGACCAGTCGATTCCCAAGTCCGTTAACGTCTTCTTTTTATACAAAGATTCAATCATGTTAAACGTGGAAAACCACCTCGTTGGAATATCCAAAACTGGCACATCATGGTCTCCTCGTTTCCGACAAATAGATTCAAAAGTTTGGACATTTTTTCGGCACTTTTCTATTTCATCCTCCAGCTCCTTGATAACGCTATTAGCTACCCAGTGTATACTTTGCGAAGGACACTTTACAACGTCCGTAATTGCCGCATGTATCTTTTCGTATTCCTTCTCCCATTCCTTGTCGTTGTTGGCATTCTCCTCACCTTGCAGCTCTGGCACATAAACATTGATACTCAAATCCGAAGAAGTTGAATAAAACAACGCATCATGCAAGCCGCACTCGTTCAAGCAGCGTAATATATGTTTCATCTCCGTTTCTTGATTTTTCACCATTTCAACCACCCCAATAGTTTGGACAACAACCTTGAAATCTTCTATATACTGAATGTTCATGGCCAGTAATCCTCTCTCCCCCTTCGTAACCACTTCGAACTTTAAACAAACTAGCTTAGCGCGTATCTCATCCGAAATAACACTCCTCAACTCACTCGCAACTCCATTTAGACAAACCTGGATATTCTTCGAATTCAATGTCATCTTATATTCCTCCTCGAATGGTGCAAGCAATTTCCTGAAATAATCTTCATCGTCAAACAATGAAATCGGAATATTTCTCAAAGAAACCAGTCCAATGCAGCAGGTAAGGAATTCACTCTTGTTCATGCTAATGTTCGGTTTGAATTTACACATCTTGCGGAGTGGAAATGACCGGATTCGACTGTCGGCATCTCTATCCAGATTTTTGTCGTGCAACTTTAGGTAGTGACGTTTTATGTTGCCCGTAGATAGAGATTTCAATTGTTTCCTGCACACCAGGCACTCGGAGATGTTTCTTTCTTTGTCATAATTAACGTACTTTGCATAATGGAAACGTTTTCGTTTAGGTGCTTTCGCTAGATATTCGGGGTCAGCATCAGCCATTGTTTAGAAATCGATTGAAAAAACACAACTCACAAATAATAGAAAAAAGATAAGCCCTATACTGAACTGACACTCACTGACTCACTCGCTCGCTTGACAAAAAATAACTGAATGACGAACAAGAATGAGAATCGTTCTTCCACTCATTTCATTTAATTCAGTTGGAAAATAACTCAACGAATGAAACGGCTGTTGTGTTCAATTTATTGAAAGGTTGCGAAACTGTGGTAGAGAAAACGAGACCAATATATTGCGCTTCGTTTGCGATTGTTCATTTTTTATGGGAGCGAATGCTAATGCGAGCGAATACAGTGTGCGCCGGCCGTCGCGTCGCCATTCTCCTGGTGTTTGGTCTTTGCTGTGAGGGGACATGTCATTGTGAATCTGAATAGGAACTTTGGATTTAGATTATGAAACTGAATGCATGCACAATGTCAAAATGGAAGAATTATTTTCTTTGGTTTAGAATTCGTTTGTATCTTATACTTTTATTTTAACACAAGCGTGATGACACACTTTGGTTTTGCAAGTACCATGTTCCATGTTTTTTAATCATAAAATAGATACCTATGCCGTTACGTTATAAACTACTCGTAGTAGGTACTTAAATTGATTCATTTTATAGATACAAAAAAAGTCAAGTCATTTCAATGAATTTTTTTGAATATTTAGTTGTTTTTTTATATTTTCATCAAATTTATTTACATTTTATGTTTCGAATGAAATAAACGGATGGAAAATAACTGTAAATTGTATCAAATCGACTTAAATTTGAAGGCTGACAGATTTTTTGGCCTTTTCGATACTACAATGAGTTTCATTAATTACATAAACTACTGTAGCAACAAATGTTGTTTTCTCAATTTTTCGCAGTGCGGCCATTTCTAGTCATTGTGACATGAAGTTAAGAAAATCATAATTTAATATCGTTTATTTTATTGACTGTTTCTGTTTTCGTAGTCGGAACCAAAACCAAAATCACGCATATTTGTATCCGACATGTTTACAAATAAAAAAAAATTCAAAACAAATAAAATAAAAAACATAAATCAATCGCATTTGAAGTTTTACAAACACAAGAAACCCAAATTTCAGAATCAAAAATGCTTTGGCAATTTGTTCGTTTGGCATCCCGAATCGGAGAGTTCTGGTGACTGATTCCGGATTACCAAAAAAAAAAACACTAAGCCGATGGTCGATGACGTACAGTGCATTTAAATATTATTTCATTATATGGGGCTCTGGAAAAAAAATTAATAGACGTCATTTGAATTCGGTATTCGATAGAGTAGTTACACGAACTAGAAACCATAGTTTGCACAATTGCTTCTGTTCTCGTTATGCCGCCATTTTGTTTTTGACGGTTATTTCTATTTTTACTTAAAATCTTTAAAATCTTTGGAGCCACTTACAACTAGGGCTGCCAATTTACTTCATATGTAGTAAATCTACTTCATTTATTTATTTGTATGCATCTACTACGTAGCAACTTATTTCTATTACGTTTAACTCGTTTTAATGAAACGATATTTTTGTCCCAGGTTATCTCGGAAATAGCTTAACCTATTTAGCAGATAGCCGATGTTGAAAAGAGTAATTTAGGCTAATGTGTAATGTAATTACCCCTTAGGTGGCGCTGGGATCTTTTACGAAACTTCTTATTTTTAGAATAATTTGGCAAAATTTAAACCCGAAAATTGGGGATATGAAAATGTAGTCTTTCTTGTACACCTTTATAGTTTCCATTTCAACAATATCATTTAAATCTACATACATGTGTGTTGTATCAACATGTTTAGGTTGGTAGATCCCGCGGTTTGGTGGCGTTAGCCTCGGGAACAAAAATCGTATTTTAAATTTTTTAATCATTCTATCTACATTGAAGATTAAATGAAAAGTACCTACATATATTTAATCTTCAATGCTAAGATTAAGTCTTCTCTAAAGAAATAAAGGGATGATAGTGACGTTAGGAAATAAAAATCGCCATTTGTATGCATCATACTTGCAAACCCGGTATTTCTGTTTATCATTGTATTTTTCTTATAAAATATTGCTCGTGGACACACGATGTAAATATAGCTTAAAATAAAAAGTTACAATACCTACGCTACTGTTTTAGAGTCGAAGTACGCAACAACCCAATGTATGGCGTGAATGTAAATGTAATGTACGTACATCGTAGATCGTACATACGTTGGGTCACTTTACGTAAGCAAATTTGTTCTTTGGCCAATTTACAAAGCTTTAGTAAATTTATTTAAAAAAAAAATGTGTCCTATATGTTACTGGAGCAAATATCCTAATAAATAAAAAAAGATTTGTTGAAATTCGTCGTGTCGTTCTCGCCTGATGCTCGGTCAGGCCAAAAGTGTTTCAATTTTGTTATATAATAGTGAAAATCCCTGGTCGCAAGCATCAACACTAAAACACTAATGGCAAAACATCAAATATTATTAAAAAGATCATAGTCGATAGCCAGATCTTGGCTTCATTCAGACACAAACTTTGATGCTTTTATTTAAAAAAATCATTATAAATAATTATTTATTATGAAAAACCCAAAATTTTAACAACACGCCTTTTTTATTTACTTTCAATACACAAAAACTTAAATTAATTAGAAAATAAAAAAAGTCTTTTAGATGGTGTGTGGGTAACATAAAACACGTTTTTTACCTTATGAAAAAAAAAATTGTTTTATCTCGTGTGTGTCTATTCTAAGTTCTTGCAGTGTTAAATTTCTTCGCCGCTGCCGCCGCCGTAGATCTTCATCTTAGGATTATAATCCTGTGCGTGCTATGTTTCTTGTGAGCAAATGAAAAATTGGTTAAAAAAAATTACACAATTCAAAAATCACTTTAACAATCATTTCCTACACGTGACTTAAGGAAAATAATGATAATTGTGCGGACTCTGTCATACAGAGGTCATAATGTTACTGACTTTATTACATAACGCTTAAAGGTACAAAAAACCTATCCAGGTTAAGTGCTGAAAATTGATTGATCCATTTGATTGTGAGAACAAGCAAATGTCACGAATGTTTAATAGTCATTAATTAAGTTAATTTGTCAGAAGGCATTTGTATTTGTTCATACAAGTTACTTCACCATTTAAATTACCTGTCTTCAAATTTGTAGTAGATTTTAATAATTCCAGTTTTATTCGTATTTTTAATCCGGCAATTTGTGACTTAAAAACTCGCAACAGTTGGGGATAGATAGTAGATACATATTAAAAGTTGATTATTTTAATCCTTAATGTCATTAATTGCAAGTGGATCATTGCTGCAGAGGTCATTCCTACATAACGTTACTTTAGGTAACTGGCAGCAATGGAATTGGTAGAATATTTTTGTTTGAATCAGTAACAAAATGTTTGGCTAGATGCTTCTACAAAATTATTGGTGTTTTTGGTGGAGGACGATCTTCTAAAATAGTTAAGGTCTCAGATTCAAAATAAATAAATTGCACTACTGGATCGCACGTACTTGCTCATATGTGCGGTCACATCGTCGAATAAATTCAAAAAAATGCACGACTGGGTCGCACGAACTTGTTCTTATGTTAAATAATTTGCTTAGTGGCTGCATATGTATGTAGTATAAAAAGGGTGTTTTTTTAGACGTGTGGTTTTCAAGAAGAAATAAAACGCATATAGCTTAATGTTATGGCCAAGAATTTAGCTTGATTGTAAAGACAAGGGTTTGCATTATGTTTTAAAAATGATTTCGGGGAAGTGGCCGCCGCGGCTGGCTCGAATAAATTCCAGCCGAGGCCCAATTTTGTGAAAATCAGGATCGGTGGCCTTCTCGTTTTGGGCCCATTCACCGAACGTGTGACGCGCTTGATGGTCGTTCGGCTTCAATTCTTGCCCGAGTTGGATTTCGTAAGCCTGCAAACCAAGATCCTTCCGCAAAATCTTCCATAAAGTGGATGGGCATCTCCAATTGTTGCGCGCGATGGCGGATGGACTCATTCGGGTGTTATTTTGGCAATAAATTTGCACAATTTGCAAACTTGTTCGGCAGTAAGTCTATTCATTATGAAATGGCAAACCAAACTGAGCATAACATAAATCAAGTGACAGCTGTCAAAAAGACCAACTCCGAAAGAAGTATTGCCAGATTGAAAACCACACGTCTATTAAAATAAAAAACATATTTTTTTTTAGAAAATTCTTTAATTTTTTTAATTAGCTTAAAAGTTTTCTCGGAAAAAACTAAGTACGCAATAAAATTTGAAAACTAAATAAGAAAAAAAAATATTGAAAATCGTTCGACCAGTTTTTTTAAAAAGTCGTTTTTTTTAATTTTTTTTCCTAGTATGTCATTATAATTCAATCTGTAGTTTTCAACTGGGAAAATTATTTAAAAAAATTCAATCCACCCATTTTCAAAAAATTTCGAAAACCAATTTTTTTTTAATTTTAAAAAATCGAAAAAAAAAGTTTTTGAAAATTTTGAAATGCGATATTAATTGAATTATAAATTACTTCCTGTGTGCAAAATTTTATTGAAATCGGGATAATAGTTTACGATAAAACCGCATTTGAAAAAAACCGGTTATATGAGAGGTACAGTTATAGAATAAATTTCAAAAAATTCGTTCTAACTGAAATATGTATTGTTGTAAAAAAATAGAACCCTGAAAGTTTTATCAAAATCGTTAGACGTTTTTAAGAAAATCAAGCCTATTGCTAAAAATTGTATGGCAGGTACCGTTATTTTTCGACCTAGAGCAAAAATGAAAAGTACCCCCCGAGATACTACCTAATAAATACTAAATACCAAGTTTGAAACAAATCGGCCCACCCGTTTAGGCTGTAGAGGCGCGAACAGACAGACAGACAGACACGCGGACGGAATTTCCGGACCCACTTTTTTCAAGTTCTCTATTATCGTAATGTCATGTTTGATTGTTAGATTTTTTTCACGAATCCATAACTTGCATTTTAGTACCTAAATCGCAAGTAATAAATTACACGACTGGATCGCACCTACTTGCTCCTATGTATGGTCACGATGCATGGAAATAAGTCTCCGGCAACTAACTCCACCAAAGGACTTGGTTCCCACCTAGTGATGTTCTTTGTTGACTCCACCATTAATGTCCTAACCCGCAAAAATATCCAAGTGGGAGAAAAGAAGGGGGTCACGTGCCAGACAATCTTCTGGACTGAATAAAAGAGGCCACACAGCACAACATATTCACAAAATAACACTCAAAGAAAGAAAACTACACGGATAACACTACCTATTTTTTTAACAGCCCAGATAGAACAAGAAGGTCTAAGATACATATAATACATGTATATATGTATATAATATGCATACGTCTATAATAAACCTGAATTAAACATATACTGAATGGATATTGTAGATCTATTTAATTGAAAATAGTGAAAGAATTTTAAACATGTATGCTTCTACAAAATTATTGGTGTTTTTGGTGGAGGACGATCTTCTAAAATAGTTAAGGTCTCAGATTCAAAATAAATAAATTGCACTACTGGATCGCACGTACTTGCTCATATGTGCGGTCACATCGTCGAATAAATTCAAAAAAATGCACGACTGGGTCGCACGAACTTGTTCTTATGTTAAATAATTTGCTTAGTGGCTGCATATGTATGTAGTATAAAAAGGGTGTTTTTTTAGACGTGTGGTTTTCAAGAAGAAATAAAACGCATATAGCTTAATGTTATGGCCAAGAATTTAGCTTGATTGTAAAGACAAGGGTTTGCATTATGTTTTAAAAATGATTTCGGGGAAGTGGCCGCCGCGGCTGGCTCGAATAAATTCCAGCCGAGGCCCAATTTTGTGAAAATCAGGATCGGTGGCCTTCTCGTTTTGGGCCCATTCACCGAACGTGTGACGCGCTTGATGGTCGTTCGGCTTCAATTCTTGCCCGAGTTGGATTTCGTAAGCCTGCAAACCAAGATCCTTCCGCAAAATCTTCCATAAAGTGGATGGGCATCTCCAATTGTTGCGCGCGATGGCGGATGGACTCATTCGGGTGTTATTTTGGCAATAAATTTGCACAATTTGCAAACTTGTTCGGCAGTAAGTCTATTCATTATGAAATGGCAAACCAAACTGAGCATAACATAAATCAAGTGACAGCTGTCAAAAAGACCAACTCCGAAAGAAGTATTGCCAGATTGAAAACCACACGTCTATTAAAATAAAAAACATATTTTTGTTTAGAAAATTCTTTAATTTTTTTAATTAGCTTAAAAGTTTTCTCGGAAAAAACTAAGTACGCAATAAAATTTGAAAACTAAATAAGAAAAAAAAATATTGAAAATCGTTCGACCAGTTTTTTTAAAAAGTCGTTTTTTTTAATTTTTTTTCCTAGTATGTCATTATAATTCAATCTGTAGTTTTCAACTGGGAAAATTATTTAAAAAAATTCAATCCACCCATTTTCAAAAAATTTCGAAAACCAATTTTTTTTTAATTTTAAAAAATCGAAAAAAAAAGTTTTTGAAAATTTTGAAATGCGATATTAATTGAATTATAAATTACTTCCTGTGTGCAAAATTTTATTGAAATCGGGATAATAGTTTACGATAAAACCGCATTTGAAAAAAACCGGTTATATGAGAGGTACAGTTATAGAATAAATTTCAAAAAATTCGTTCTAACTGAAATATGTATTGTTGTAAAAAAATAGAACCCTGAAAGTTTTATCAAAATCGTTAGACGTTTTTAAGAAAATCAAGCCTATTGCTAAAAATTGTATGGCAGGTACCGTTATTTTTCGACCTAGAGCAAAAATGAAAAGTACCCCCCGAGATACTACCTAATAAATACTAAATACCAAGTTTGAAACAAATCGGCCCACCCGTTTAGGCTGTAGAGGCGCGAACAGACAGACAGACAGACACGCGGACGGAATTTCCGGACCCACTTTTTTCAAGTTCTCTATTATCGTAATGTCATGTTTGATTGTTAGATTTTTTTCACGAATCCATAACTTGCATTTTAGTACCTAAATCGCAAGTAATAAATTACACGACTGGATCGCACCTACTTGCTCCTATGTATGGTCACGATGCATGGAAATAAGTCTCCGGCAACTAACTCCACCAAAGGACTTGGTTCCCACCTAGTGATGTTCTTTGTTGAATCCACCATTAATGTCCTAACCCGCAAAAATATCCAAGTGGGAGAAAAGAAGGGGGTCACGTGCCAGACAATCTTCTGGACTGAATAAAAGAGGCCACACAGCACAACATATTCACAAAATAACACTCAAAGAAAGAAAACTACACGGATAACACTACCTATTTTTTTAACAGCCCAGATAGAACAAGAAGGTCTAAGATACATATAATACATGTATATATGTATATAATATGCATACGTCTATAATAAACCTGAATTAAACATATACTGAATGGATATTGTAGATCTATTTAATTGAAAATAGTGAAAGAATTTTAAACATGTATAATTTACGTACATTATACAACTAACATTTGACATAGAATTATATACATTTATTATACGTATACGAAACATGTACTAAAGGTTAAAGATGAATCCAACTGCATTGCTGTCAACATGACGTATTTACAGTATTGGCCAAAACACAAGCAACTGAAATGAAGCCCATCGTTATATAGTTAAAAAACTAATAATTTATTCAACTCGTGTGAATTTTATTCTTTCAAAATTTAAATAAATATGTGTAGTTTCTCACAAATAACAACAAAAAATAGTTTTCCTATAGGTTCAAAAGATAATAAATAGTAAGCACATCGAGTACAATTTTAAGCTGGTCAAAACAAAACCAACTTTTCACAATTTCATAATGCTGTGTGAACTATTTATATTTGCCCTAATATTTGGTAGAAAATCCTCTATTTTTAATCACTTCAGCACATCTTCGAGGCATAGACTCTATCAAATTGCTAATTACATTTTTTGGAACATGTTCCCAAGCCAATTTAATTTGGTTGAAGAGATCAGCTTTAGTTTTGCAGTTGTTCCTTAAAATTCGGCGATCTACAATCTCCCATAGATTTTCTATCAGGCCGACTCCACATGATATTTCTGTATTGCTAACCAGATCTCTGACATAAATATCAGACCATTTTTTATTTTCTTCGCTGGGCAGTTCATGTCTTGATATCTCATTAAAGCAAGAGAGGCTAATGTGTTTGTATCTCTGACAAAAGTCAATAGATAGAAATTCTTCTTCTTATATTTGTTAATTTTATCATTTTAAAACATTTATTCCATTGATAAAATGTAGATGTTGTCTCATTTACTCTTGTTAATACACATAAGCTTATAAAAATACTGTATTCAGGTTTTTTCATTGCAAACTAAATTTTAAAAGCGCACAAAAAGAGCAACTACCCGCATGAGAGACAAAAAACAATGAGATGAACCCCAAAAAAAGAAAAAAAAACACAAACGTCAAATTGTTATCAAGACATCGATGTCAAGATAGAACCGCGGAGAGAGATGTCTAACATCCCAACAGAATCCGAAACAACGCGATTCCATTGGATATTTCATCTCATGTTGAAGATCCTGAGAGAAATTATATCGTGTGGAGTCGGCCTGTATGGGATTGAGATCTGGGGATTGCGCTGGCCATTGAAGCACATCAATACGGTTTTCTTGAAACCACGTCTTAACTGCATTGGAAGTGTGCTTTGGGTCGTTGTCCTGCTGAAATGTCCATTTCAGAGGCAACTGATCTTCAGCGTGTGGGAGCATTACATTTTGCAAAATGTCCCTATAGACGAAACGATTCATTACACAGTCTATTTGGTGAATTGGTCCAAATGAATGACCAGAGAAACATCCCCGCACCATTACGTTCCCCCCGTGCATCGCGGATTAAGTCCCTCTTTGGCTGGCCTTCGAACACGACAGAAACCATCCGAACCCTTAAAATTATATTTGGACTCGTCCGAAAATAGCATGTTCATCCAATTCCTAACGGTCCAGTGGATGTGGTCATGTGCAAATTTTAATCTAGCTATCCTGTTTTTTGATGAAATAAAAGGCTTGTTAATGGTTTTAAATGATTTAAGTCCACCATCAACAGCTCGCCTCCGGACCGTTCTCGCGCTTACATCCAGGTCGAGTTGGATTTTAATTTCTCGTGATGAAATAAAAGGGTCCTTTTTATTAGTTTTAATTATTGCAATGTCTTGACGCAGTGTTGTGTTTTTAGGTCTGCCCCCTCGATGAACCGTTTTTACTGACTTGGTGGAATTGTAAAATTTTATTAATCGGCAAATCACTGATTTTGGAATTGAAATTTTTTCCGATAATGCGTTTTGTTTTAATCCACTTTTGTATTCTTTTATTATTATTTCTTTGACTTCGTTAGAGTTTTTTTTCCACCCATTTTTAAAAAAATTACTTGCCTACAACTGCACTAAACGATACCTACTTAATAGATCTAATGTCCCTTGTTTTTGCAATCTCTCGTAATACGAACAGTTAATTTCTCGATAACGGTATATCTAATATCCGTTTAAAGGAAAAAAAGAGATAGCAAAATAAGTTGCTTTTGTTTTGACCAGCTTAAAATTGTACCCAATGTACTTACTATTTCATTTCTTAGGAACAGTTACAAAAATTATTTTTTGTAGCTATTTATTAGAAACTATATATATGCATTAAAATTTTGAAACCAAAAATAAACATGAGTTTATTATATTATTACCTTTTGAATTACATAAAGATAAAAGTGATTTTAGTTGCTTATGTTTTGGCCAATATACGTATATTGAAAGTGTTTTTTTCTACATATCTTGGTGGAATATTGTACATCTCATATACATTTAATATTTGTTATTTATCTTACGATTTCGATTTTCAGATCTGAAGTTATTCAATGAACGTATAATATACGTATATTCAACATCAAAGATTTCATGTATTACAAAACATTTGACATCGAAATATATACATATAGGCATATGTATACGAAACATGTACTAAACGATAAAGATGAATACAACTGCATTGATGTCAACATGACGTATTCATGTACGTTTATCGTACGTGTTTTTTCTACATATCTTGGTGGAATATTGTACATCTCATATACATATATTTTATTAATTATATTACGACTTCAATTATTAGATTTGAAGTTATTCAATGAAACATTAACGATTCCATGTATTAGATGAAAGTTAAAGTTAGTTAGGTTGGGCTGAAGCCGTAAGCAAAATATTAATGTTTGTGTTTTCGTTGCGTACTTTGCCATTGATGTTTATAATATGTGTGTGTGATGATGGACTCAGACGTATTTATCTGTAAGTCTGATGGAGTTATGATTTCTTATATGTAAAGCAGCGTTCACACGCAGACAAGACAATGGGACTATAATCAATTGTCTTGTCCGAGCTTCTTGAACGGGGTTGGATGATGTCGATATTGTCCTAAGAGATAGCTCGGCAGGCTAGATCGGAGGACAATATAATGACAATTGTCTTGTCCTGGAAACAATTGTTCACATGGAACAATGATTGTCTTGTCCCATTGTCTTGGCCTCTGCATTGTCCCATATGAACCCCGCTTAACTGATGTTGTTGTTTTACGCGTGTTTGACAGACTTCCATCTCTCGTCTTTCAAATCGTCCGTTGCGTGCGAGTCTCCAGCTCATCCGCTGGTTCGGTACGATTGGTTTAGCTCCACAGTTAAAGATGGGGTAGGTCAAAAACTCGCTCGTTGGATTTGCCGTTTTAAAGGCTGATTACTTTTGAAGGATTCTCTGTGAGTACACCACTAGCTGATGAAACAATGGTTGCCTTCAATCTCAACTCACCCTGAACCATGTAGCCACGATCGAAATTAAAAGAAGGGTTTGTATAACTATCGCAAAATGTTTTTCTGGTGTTAAATTTTACCGCAACAGAGCATAGCTGACTGCTGACATATGGCATGTTAACGTAGTTGTGGCTTCGGTGTTTTTATGTTTTTAATTGCTTTTAGTACAAGAGATATGTTACTGTTTACAAGTAAACTTTATGACTCTGGATCTATTAATTGGTCCTTTCCAAGTTCGTTGATATCGACAGCATCGTCTCTTGTAACTTCTTGAATTCTGGACCAAAACGATGTTCTCTTAAACTGACATGTAGGGTATATCAGTAGAGAACTCACCAATAAAATTTAGATATAGAGCTTGTCTTAGTGAGGCTTTACTCGCTTTTTGAAGATATTTTCAATATATTTTAATATTTGCACCGGTAAATACTGTGTGGGCTACCCGATCGTTTAAAAGATTGTCTTGAGTTGTCTTCTCCTTTTGTTCAATATTTATTTTTTAATGCACAAGTTAAACGAAAAAGTCAGTAATCACGGCTCTATAGGTGTCACCATTGACTGTAATGTTCTGGCCAGCAGCGTTTTTAAAGAAGTATGGACCAATTATTCCAACAACTCATGGAGCACACCAAACAGTCAGTTTTTGTGGATGTAACGGTGTCTCAACATACACTTGAGGATTATCATCACTCCAAATATGGCAGTTTTGTTTATTGACGTAACCATTCAACTAAAAGTGAGCTTCATCGCTAAACGAAATTCGCTTATAAAAATTAGGATCAACGGCAATCATTGTTTTGGGCCAAATCTATCCTTACTAGGTGATCCTGTGGCTTCAATTCGTGCACAAGTCGGGTTTTGTAACCACGCAAACCAAGATCTTTCCGCAAAATCTTCCATAAAGTGAATGCACACATATCCAATTCCTGTGCACGATGGATAGGCTGATTCGGGTCTTCCTCTACGCTACTCTCTACAGCAGCAATGACTTCTTCTGTATACACTGTACGACTTCTCTGTGGATGCGAATTATCATTTAGAGTAAACGTGGTGCGAAAACGTTCCATAGTTAATCGAATTAATTGCTCTGATGGACGTTTACGTTGACAGTAAAATGGACGTAGTACGCGATACATATTTCGAACACAACCATGATTTTCAAGATAAATTTTCACAATTTGGAAGCGTTCTTCAGGCGCCAGTCTATTCATGTTGAGATGCCAAACCAAACTAAAAATAAATCACTTGACAACAGACAAAATGGCCGCCAGTTAAAATAGTGTTGCCAACTTAAAGTTCTATACCTACTAATGTTGCCCGTGAATTTGTTTGAAGTGTTGCCATTGTTTATAGAATCTATAGTACTATCAAGATGTGTGTTTCACCTAGCGCCATCTAGTTTCGCTATCTCGCTTTTTCTCAGTGTAGACTTTTAGTTGGGGAGATGAATTCAACACATATGCAATGTTAGAAGTTGACAGAACGGGAAAGATGTATAATAAAGTATAAATTATCAAGTCTTTTTGTGTTATTTCTTTGTTATTTTCTGATAATGAGAGAATGGAAGATAGAAATTTAGACAGATATGTGAGGATTTTTCATTTCTGCCTTGAAAATACACTGTTTTTGGGTGGTTTTTTTTTATAAATACGGCAACAGGATGAAATTTACCTTTTTAACGATTTTTGTTGAAATTTGATATTTGGTTTGGTTTTTTTGTGTACAATTTTGAATGGTTACCATGTTTGATTATTATATCAATTTTTTTTAAGTCTGCAAAAAATTTAATTAGTTGAAGTACCTACCTACTTACTTATTTTACAAATAAAACACATTGTTTGCAGATATTTGTACCTATGTTAGAGTATCTTCACCTATCACGTCAAATATCTAGTACTAAATCTACTACTAACTACTAAATATAGTACTTAATATACTACTAAGTACTAAATCTAGTACTAAATATAGTACCAAAACTACGATAGTACTAAATTCTAGTACTAAGGACTAAAAATCTAGTACCAAAATACTATTGTACCAACAACATAGTACCAACTGGCACCAGTTTTATATTTAACTAACGTTCGAGATTGAACAATATTTATATTAAAACTTTAAACAGTCGAATCCGAATATGGCAACATTGGTAGTTGATTTCGGTATATGAATTACAGAAAATACAGAAATAACACAATTTCTTGAAAAATGTAAAATCCAAAAAATAATTGGAGACGCACATTCTTGGTTTGTTTACGAAAAATCAAAGGGAAATCCATTAATTTGTGTTTCCCTTACTCTGCCATACCATATGGTCTAGTGTCACTTTTGGAACCTTTCAGTCGTACTTATTATTCATTATTCCTGCAAATACTTGTAATCATTCTAACTCATACGTTTCTGAAAATATAACATACAACCTACTCTTTCATCACTATATTTCATTCTAATCTCCAAAACCCACACAAATATATATCAAAAACTACTGCAGCGCTATAACGGCAGTATCTCGCTAAACAAGATGCTGCCTGATGGTAGTACTATAGTGTTTATATACAATGGTGTTGCTACAACTTTGATAAAATTCTAGAACCAGATATTGAAAAATTTAAATTAAAATTCATTTTAAGAATAGTTTAAATATGGTGGTGTAAATCCACACACAATGCGTGGCTTTGTATTAAACTTCTGGGTTTGTGGCTTTAGTTTTGTTTAGTTTTTACTAGCAACCCTTATTAAATTAAAAGAATTAAAAATATCTCCTGGCACCTCGAATGAACAGACAGCATGGAGCTTTTCTTGCCGTAGTTATGGGCTGGGGTAGTTATTATAAATAAAATACAACCACCCTTCTTACACGGTCTACTTTTATTATTGTAAGCTGGTGTTACCTTGTTTTAACAAAATATATTATTATTGTTATCTCTTTAGCGTAGTGCTAATAATTCCTACTATTTACAACGGCTTTTGACCTAATTTTTCAATTTGCAGCCATAGAAGTTATTTTAAATTAGTAAACAAAAATACTAGTAGAAAAACATCAATATGCAAAACAAATAAAGTTCTTTTCAGACTCAGTGCGGAAAGGGGAATTTTATTTGCTTGCTCACTGGACTACATAAGCAAATACCAATGTAAACAATAATCGTCAAGGCATCATCTTCAGTCTTTTTGTAAACATCAAAATAAGTTCTGTGGATGCGATAGACTTTTGCGAAATAAGTAACGAAGAGATCGTCGTGGTATTTACTAATTACGTAATTGATTGCCAACAAATGTGATTATAGAAACTGTTTATAAACGAGATTATATGCATCGAGGGGACTGGAAAGCTTCACTCATGACAGCCACATTGTATTCCGAAAATAAAAATGCATTTCTGACCTCAAAGCAGTAGAAAATCGGGTTAAGGTATAAGATAAAATGACAGCCAGGGTAGAACTTTAAAAGGGCATGAGATGATTCGGCATCCTTCTATATGAAATCTATAGTAGTATCGTGAGGCAGCTTCTAGTTAAGCGAGGTAGAGCCGCAACGTCGTCGCTGCAATAGCTTTTTCTGTCAACACCATTGTATATAGACTGCTATAGTACTATCATGACGACCGGTGGACGGTGGCGTTCCAAGCGGCTCTAGGGAAAAAGATTACTCGGTGAATTTAAGAGGCGAACAAAGAGTTCATATACAATGGCGGTTCATTTACAAAGAGAATTCTCAGAGAAACTCGCTGAATTGTACTTTATTCATAAGTAATTTATGATTAATTTCCAGTTTAAGGTTAAGAAAAAATTTGTTGATATGCAGTTCATATACAATGTTGACATGAATATATCTGATGTAGGACATTGTATATAAACTGCCTTCCGTACATTATTATATACAATGTTCTGCCCTATATTCTTTGGGCAGATGAACGATGTTTGTTTTTGTTTTTTTTTTGCGTAGGTTGCGGTTGCTGTGCAGTGCATTGTATACATTGCATATACATTACTACACGGAAGTAGGTTTGGTTAGTTCTATGTATGCATGTTCAAACGATATTTTCCAGCTGATCATCATTGTATCGATTGTATGCATTGTATATAAACTGCCTTGCTTATGTGAGTTTTGGCGGTTTTTTGGTAATTATTTTTAATAATCACTTTTTCATTAAATTCGAATAAATAATTTTTTTTTTAAGTATGTCATTATAAGGAAATCTGCAGTTTTCATCTGGGAAACTTATTTGAAAAAATTTAAATCAACCCGTTTTGAAAATATTGCGAAAACCAATTTTTGTTTAGAAAATTGAAAAAAAAAGTTTTCGAAAATTTTGAAATGCAATGTTAATTAAATTATAAATGACTTCCTGTGTGCAAAATTTTATTGAAATCAGGATATTGGTTAACGCAATAAAACCGCATTTGAAAAAACCGGTTCTATGATAGGTACCGTTATAGAACAAATTTCATTAAATTCATTCTAACTGAAAGATGTATTGTTGTAAAAAAATAGCATCCTGAAAGTTTTATCAAAATCGTTGGAACCATTTTCGAGAAAATCAAACTTTTTGTTAAACGGCAAATAAAGTTCATTTTTGACCTAGAGCAAAAATGAGAAACACCCCCCGAGATACTACCTAATAAATACTAAATAACAAGTTTGAAGCAAATCGGCCCATCCGCTTAGGCTGTAGAACAGCCAGACGTTTTTCGAACCAACTTTTTTTGACTTTTCTATCATCGTAATATCATGTTTGATTATTATCTCAATTTTTTTTTATAGTAGGTACCTATAATCGCAAGTAAAAAACCATCTGAAATCTGTCATAATTGAAATCCGACATCTGGGATAGTTTAAACATGTTTTTTATTG
Source organism: Platycheirus rosarum (assembly GCA_963971375.1). Classification (NCBI taxonomy): domain Eukaryota; kingdom Metazoa; phylum Arthropoda; class Insecta; order Diptera; family Syrphidae; genus Platycheirus; species Platycheirus rosarum. The sequence continues at coordinate 31,304,704 of OZ020507.1, forward strand.
AAAACCCGCCGCAGACGAACATTTAAAAAAAAGAATCACGAAAATCGGCCCACTTTTTATTTTTCTACAGCCAAAAAACCCACCGCGATATAAAAATAAGATTTGCTTTAACTATGAATTTCTTACCCGCGAGCAAAGGGTAGGTCAGTTATTTCATACAAGGCCTCAAAAAAACAAAAATCATTACTACCTGCAGTCTATATACAATGAATACAAATACAAATCTACAATCAATTTCCAAAAAAAAAATTTGAATGTATCTCCATGCATAGTTTTCATTAAATTTGTGTACCTATCTGCATTGAAAGCAAAATTCAAACCAAAATCCATTCAATAAATACAGCAAGAATTAAGTTTGTGTTAAATTTTCAAGAATGTATGAGTACATTTTTTGAAAACGACAACGTTCAATTTATAAGTAGCAGATAAACCCAAATTGAATATCTTAAAAAAAAAACACTTCAAAAGGCTGGTCAATGACATATGTATTGCATATAAAAAAAAATGTAAGCAACGAAAATGTTGGATCGTGTATGAATCCTAACAAAAGTCTATATACAAATGAAAATCACTTCAAAAGTCTGGTCAATGATATACAAAACAATGTAAGTATATACAAATGTATTATAAAAAATGTAAGCAACATCATGAACATCTCACCTTCTTGAGCATCTTTTTTTAAATTGCTTATAAGTCAACAAAATTGTAGAATTCAAAGAGATTTCCTCTTAAAATGCACCGAGAATGTAGGTAAACCACACATTGTTCCAACAACATGCATGTTCATCAGGCAGATTGATTCAGCTAACCAAAAAGCACAGAGCATAACACTTAAAAACATGCTCTTATTTCTCTCTTTCTCAAATAAAATATTCCTACACTAGCACTCCAAGCGGCTCTAGGGAAAAAGATTTTTTCTCGTCTCATGATAGTACTATAGGCAATGTATATACAATGGTCAACACGATATACATTTGTATGGGTTTTGGAGAGCAAGAGCAGAAAGAAATATAATGAAGAAAGAGTAGGTTGTATGGTTTGTTTGAAAAAAGTCTTTAGTTAGAAAGAGTACAAGATTTCCCTTTGATTTTTTTAAACAAACCAAGATTGTGCGTCTTCAATTATTTTTTTGGATTTTGCATTTTTCAAGAAATTTTGTTATTTCTGTATTTTCTGTATTTCTTATATCGAAATCAATTACCAATGTTGCCATATTCGGATTCGACTGTTTAAAGTGTTAATATAAATGTTCAATCTCGAACGTTAGTTAAATATAAAACTGGTTCCAGTTGGTACTATGTTGTTGGTACAATAGTATTTTGATACTAGATGTTTAGTACTTAGTACTAGAATTTAGTACTATAGTAGTTTTGGTACTATATTTAGCACTAGATTTAGTACTTAGTAGTAGATTTAGTACTAAATATTTGACGTGATAAGTGAAGATATTGTAAAGCAATAACATAGGTACAAACATCTGCAAACAATGTATTTTATTTGTAAAATAAGTAACTAGGTATGTAGGTAGTTCAACTACCTAATTAAATTTTTTGCAGACTTAAAAAAATTGATATAATAATCAACCATGTTTGAAAATTGTACACAAAAAAACCAAACCAAATATCAAATTTCAACAGCTAAATTTCATCCTGTTGCCGTATCTATAAAAAACCTACCCAAAAACAGTGTATTTCCAAGGCAGAAATGAAAACTCCTCACATACCTGTCTAAATTTCTATCTTTCATTCTCTCATTATCGCTTATTCTAAAGAAAATGGTAATGAAATAACATGAAAAAGTGTTCATGGTTTGTTTCCTTCTGACTGCTATTACTTTACATTCATCTTTGTCGTTCTGTCTTTTCTAACATTGCATATGTATTGAGTACATTTCCCCGACAAAAGTCTACGTTGTAGTCTCCACTCAGAGAAAAACTTTAGGGAGATGTAGACGCTAGGGAAATTAAAATTTAATTTTTAGGCCTAAAAATAACGGTACCTGCCATATGACCGTTTAGGAAAAGCTTATTTTTCTCGAAAACGGCTCCAAAGATTTTGATGAAATTTTTTGAGAATTTTTTTGTTAGTATAGGCTATCATTTGATTTGAACCAAATTTAAGGAAAAATCCATCAACGGTACCTTTCATATAAGGGTTATTTTCTCGGTAACGGCTCTTTGGATTTCTGTCAAATTTTATATTTGAGAAGATCTAGGTAACCAAATTAATTCTGCATATTAAAATTTTGTAATCATTTTTTTTCTAACTTTCTAATTTATTTTTGAATATTTTTTTTTTGAAAAATCCATATTTTTAAAACTTATCAAAATAAATTATTTTAAATTTTGTAATCATTTGTATATTAATAAACTGTAAAAAACTGCATACCAAAATTCCTAAAACTATTTTTTTCAAAAAACTCAAAATACAAAATCGGATTTTATCAAAACCGGTCCTACAATTTTCGAAATACATTTTTTATAAATTTATTGTTATTTAAGACGTGTAATGGCGTACTTCATTTTTAGTAAAAACCGTTTAGTATTGCGGTTTTGATACTTTTTATAAGTTCAAACTGTGTTATTTTCAACGTAAATGTTACTTATTTCTTTCAAAGAAATTGTTTCCAATGTAATTAGGCACATAAGAACAAATACGTGCTAATCAGTCGTGCCCATTTTTTTCAAATTTGAGTGTCAAAAGAATGAATGTATTATTTAAAATTAATCAACTTCATCCTGAAGGAAATTTGAAACAACATTTTACTTGCGATTGCGATTATAAGTGCTTTACGGTGAGTTTAGGATTCGTGAATATACAAAAAATTGAGATAAAAATCAAATATTAAACAACGATCATAAAGAAGCCTAAAAAATATTCACAAAAAAAGTCTGTCCGTCTGTCTCTCTGCCGGGCTATCTGCTGGCTGTCTGCCTATCTGTCTGGGTGTGTAACGAGCTGCAGCCTTAACGGTTTGAGCGATTAGCTTTAAAAATTGGTTTGTGTGAATATTTTGCCATTCCTCAAAACGGTTTTGGAAAATTTAATTTGTACGGCTAAATAAAACGCTAAACGCCTTATTTTTCTCGAAAACGGCTCAAATAATTTTGATGACATTTTTTAGAAGTATTTTTGTTGTTATTGGCTATCGTTTGGTCAAAACCAAATTTACCGGAAAAGCCTATTAACGGAACGCTTCATTCAAGGTTTTTTTTATTTAATTTTCGACTTTCCCGGTAACGGCTCATTGGATTTCTATCAAATTTCACATTTGAAAAGAAGATTTAAGCAAGTAGCCGAAAAAATTCTGCATACCTGCCATTATTTTGAATAATTATTTATATATTAATATTAATAATATATTTATAATTAATTTTTTATTTATTTTTTATTTCAATGTTTTTAAAACTAGTGAAAAATCTTATTTTAAGTTTTATATATTAATATTTTACATATTAATATATTCAAAAAAATCTGTATATCTCAAATTTTTTTTTTTTAAACTAAAAACAAAAACAATTTTCGTAATAATTTTTTAATAAATTCATTATTATTTACCTGTACTCCGCTTTTACTAAAAGCTGTTAAGTGTTGTAGTTTTGACACTTTGTATATTTTCAGACCGTGAGTGATTTTTCTACTAAATTACACTTGTTTCTGTCAAAGATCTTGCCTTTCAATGTGATTAGCTAAATAAGAGCAATTACGTGCGACCCAGTCATGCCCATTTTTACTTGCGATTATAGGTACTATAATGCAAGTTATGCATTCGTGCAGATTACAAATTTTGAAATAACAATCAAACATGACATCACGATGATAGAGAAACATATTTGAGTTACTGGCAAAATTCTGTCCTTCTGTCTGTCTTTACGGATGTATTTCAAATTTAGAACTTAAGGTTATTTTGACAATCTACAGAGGATTTTTATTTAATTTAAAACTCCCATAGGACCGGTTTTTTTTTTCTTCGACTTTCTCGAAAACTGCTGATCCGATTACTATCAAAATTGGTATTAAAGAAGACATAGGTCACTTAAGTAATTTCGCATTAATTTTTTTTCGAAAACATTTTTTTTTGTATTTTTAATAATAAAAAAATTTTTTTTTTGAAAAATCAATATTTTGAAAACGAGTAAGTAATTTTTTTTTAATTTTGTTTTTTAAATATGCTAAGTTTGTATTCTTGAATTATTTTTTATATTTAAAAAAAAAAAAGTTTGAAGCGTTGGTGTTGTGCTAAGGTGTGTGTGTGTGTGTGTGTACTTAGTATAAGGATATTATATTATTATAATGAAAGAACAGCGGAGGAGGAAGAGCCAGGCGACCAAACTAGTGTGTCTACGACAACAATAGGAAAAGCAATTTGTAAAAAATTTATAAAAGACTTGTTTCTCCAACTTTTCGTTGTGTGATAACAGCTTCGCTTTATTCAACAGACTGCGCTTACGCTTAGCGCTGGTTTGCTGCGTCCTTTTATACTTTGGCAAGCGGCTTTACATAAAAATTACAATTGCAACATTAATTTCTTTGTTAACAAAAAAAATTATCTTACTGTATAGCACTTTTAAGTTTTAGTGACAAAAATGTGCTTTTCAAATTTTGATTTTATTAAAAAAAAAAAAAAATTTGTATTTATTGAATTTATGAGACAAATGAAAATTAAAGTACCTTTATAATAAATATAATAAAACAAGTCTAGTAATAAGTTAGGAGCCTGTTACAATCTCCCCCTCTGCCGCATGGAACGTCTCGAGAATGTGGCAGCATCATTCGAAGTGCTAGGAACAGGTGACGACATCTTTCTTTTGACTCTTGAACTAGGGTTAGTCGCTTTCGGGTTGGTCGTCTTCGGGGGTCTACCTCTTTTTCTGAAAGGAAGAATTGGGTTAGGGGAAGTCCATTTGAATCACCAGAAAATAAAGTAAGCATTGATGCGTACCCCAATGGTACGGTCGGACCATCTTCTTTCGGAATAGAAAAACAGCTTCAACTTTTTTTCTTGAATATTACGTAAGGGCCATCTCTTTTTGGTGCCAGTTTCGAAGTAAAACCTGACGATGCTTTGCTCATTGTATTAGTTTTGACAAGAACCTTATCGCCAACTTTAAACTTATAGTGCGATCTTCGCTTCCTGTCAGCGTAGATCTTGTTTCGGTCTTGTGACTTCTCGGATGCCTATCTTGCTTCCTTCAAAGTATCGGCTAGTTTAAGTAATTGTGGAGTGATTCCCTTCCAAATGTCAAAAAAGCAGGTGAAAATCCAGTGCTTTCACATTTCGCTGTATTCATGGCGAATCTTATGGCTGGAATTTTGAGATTCCACATCGTGTGTTGATTTTCAACTAAGATTGAATGCTGGGTTTTTAAGTCTCGATTTTTTCTCTCAACTGGGTTTGCTTCTGGATGATATACAGGAGTGAACGATTGTTTTATATCCAGACAAAATGTAAGCTTTTGCATCAAGGCAGATATAAATTGTGTTCCATTGTCACTGTGCAATCTTCGCGGAATTTCATAAAGTAGGAAAACTTCATTTAATAAAGTTAAAGCACAATTTTCAGCAGTACCTTCTTTCAGTGGGAATAGCTCAACCCAACGGCTGCACAAATCTTCAACAATTAGTATCCACCGATGTCCACTAGGACTGGTAGGTAGTGGTCCGAAAAGGTCTACTGCGATGACTTCGAATCTTTGCCCGCTCGGGGTTATTTGCAATAGACCGGCTGGTTTCAAATTTGAGGCTTTGTAGCGTTGATATTCGAAGCAAACCTTGCTTATCAAACGCGTTCTGCTCATCGATTCCCCATTTCTAAACTGCATTCTTTTTTGTCAAATATTATAGTGGTTTTGATGTGTCTGCGAAGTTCGGAATAAATCTTCTATACCAGAAACACGTTTGCAAAAAAGATAGGACTTGTTTTTGATTTTTTGGACTCGGGCGAAGTAGTATGGCATCAGTCTTTCCTGTATCAATTTTAGAACCATCGGGTGTCAAAATGTGACCCAAATATTTAATTTCGAAACAACAATATTTGCATTTGTCTCGGTTGAGTTTGAAACCAAAATGCTTAAGATGCTCAAATACTGTTTGTAGATCGTTAAGATGTGTTGAAAAGTCTTTGGAGCAAATAATAATATCATCAAGATATGCAAGGATTAGGATTTGTGGAAGAGTATTTCTAAATTTGTCAATCAGGCGTTGGAACGTTGCTGGCGCATTTCGCAGCCCAAACGGCATTCTCTTGAAAACATAAGCTCCAAATGGTGTTACAAAAGCAGTCTTAGGCTGATCTTCTTCTGTCACCTTAATTTGCCAGTATCCAGAACTTAAGTCCAATGTTGACATGTATGGTATACTCTTAGCTGCGTGAAGAAGGTCATTCATTCGTGGCAACGGATAGCGATCAGGTATGGTTATGGCGTTTAACTTACGATAGTCGACGCACACTCTTATTTTTCCATCCTTTTTCGGGACCATGACCACAGGAAAGGCCCATGGAGATTGTTTTTTACTTTTACTTTTAATTGATTTTTATTTTTTCTTTTACTTATATCTACTTAAATGCTAGACAAAAATCTTAAAACTAGCTAAAAATATCATCTTAATTAACTTACTGGCCCTATGCGGGCGCTCTAAATTATTCTCTAACTTAATTTTAATTGCCTTTCGGCCTAAAAATAGCTTAAGTTTATCTTATATATTAAGGATTTTATTTTTCACCCAGAAAATGAAAAAAACTAGGTATCTTATCAATTTCTTAATCTAATACCTAAAAACTAATTTAAAATAAACTAAAAATAAACTTAAAATAACTTAAAATAAACCTATAATACTTAAATCTAGAACAGCCACAGCAGCCTTTTTTTTTTTTTTTGTTCTTTTTTTTTTTGGTGCCGCCGCAACTGCCCTACCTAACTTAGATACTATAGATATATGTAAGTCGGCCATAGGCGATATGTTCGTCTATGTCGACTAAAAATTTCGGGTTTTAGCTAAGCCACCAAAATTGGTGGACCTGATCTACTGCTTCCTTCCGATCCCGGTCGGGCACGGCCCTACTGAAACGGAGGCGCTCTGCTTCGCTCCCAGCGACTATGTCTCGGTCGTAGAGGAGCCGCCTATCGACTGTTCTGCGGCCGACGTGGTAGATCAACGGAATCGCCGATCTATCCTGAATCAGCCCTCGACTATCAAGGTATAAGAAAGCCTCGGGCGGGATAAAACCACTCGAACGTGTGCTTTCAAAATATTTATCTTGGGGGTAGTAAGCCCCGAAGATTTGTCCATTAGTTGAGGTCATCGTCCTTGCAATGTGTCCGCGAATGAGCTTAATTAAAAAGTTATCTATCCTGTTTGTATTGGCCCGTTGTATAGGACCTCGTTGGAATAATAGTGTTTGTACTCCGACTCTGGTGTTCTATAAAGACCGAGACAAGTGCGAAGGCACTGTCTCTCGAACACCCGAATCTTTTCCATTAGAGATGGTGCAACGTTGAACCACACAGGGCATCCATAGGCAATCATCGGCCTGATTAGGGCCATGTAGCAAATCACTTTCACCCTGCTATCAAGGCGGCTGCTATAAAACAACCGTCTTGTCAGGGCAAAAGCTCCCCTAGCCCTGGCCAGAGCAGCCTCTACATGTCGATTGAAATATAGATACTGATCCAACCAGATGCCAAGGTACTTTACTACATTTGTGGATGTCCATGTGGCCCAGCGATCACTAGCTTGCGCCAGTTCTTTCTCGTATCCCTAGAGGCCCCAGACAAAAGGGTTCTAAACAGGATAGTTTCACATTTCTGGAAGTTAATTTTAAGCTTCCAATCATTACAGTACTTTTGAATTTTATCGAAATCACGTTGCAAGAGAATTCTGATGACTTCAACTTTTGGACCTGTTCTGTACGCAACTAAATCATCGGCATACGCAATTGCATGAGGTAGACTCCCAATGAGATCGCTGGTGTAAATACTAAAGAGAATCGGCGAGTTCACCTTATATTTTTGTCCTCGGCCCACTTGGACAGAGCTCTATTGATAACCTTTTCGAATACCTTACTGATACTCGGAAGAAGACTTATCGACCGGAGATTTGCCGGATTGGAATTGTCCTTTTCCTTTTTGGGGAGAGGATGTACAACTGCTGTCTTCCAACTCACTGGATAATATGCATTATTCAGCGCGTTGTTGAACAGTGTTGTGTATATGTTTATTGCTTCCTCAGGGAGATGTCGTAGTACAACATTGGGTATACCATCGACTCCTGCTGACTTCTTTTTCTTTAATGATGCGAAGATCATTTGTAGTTCGACCTTCGAGATGAGCAGGGAACTTGGCCCATTTCGCTCGGCGACGGTGGCATTTGCCAGATTGTCTTCATTGAATCCGGTAAAACCAAGATTCTCAGATCGCCATTGCGTGATGCTATTTCGCAGGTAGAATGATTCAGCAGAGCTCTGTTCTCCAGGTCGTGATTTGGATGAATGGACTCATTTACCTTATACACTTGCTGAAAAGCAGAACCCACTGTCTCAACCTTCTCCAATGGATCTTCGATCACAAAGAAGTCGTCGTCCAAGACGGCGTCCCCCAGATCTACTCCTGCGGTCAGGAGTATGTTTTCGTTGTCTGTCGTTCTTTGGAGCTTAAGACAAGGAAGATCATTTTGAGTGTTCTTTCTGAAGAAAAGAACATACTCGGGTTGCTAGAATTAGCGGCTCGAATTCTGTTATCCCAGTAAGAGTTAATAGACAATCTATAGTTTTGTTTAATGAGCGAGTTGACATTTTTGATTGAAGACTTCAGTGTCCTAATCTCCAGATCGTTTCTGTCAGTAAACCGCCTGTACAAGAGTTTTAATCTTGTCAGGAGGCCACTCTTTTGTCTATGCAGTGCGTCTATTGTCGCGTTCTTGTACATTTCAGTTGCGTTATGTTCTTTGTATCGTGGGATTGTTTTATCCATCGTTTGTTTTATGACACCATCCATCTGAAGCAGGTATCCGTCGATCTCTGCGTTCGAAAGATTCCTGTCGTTTGGAGGCACAATGTCGTAGATTGTTTTTCGTTAATTATGCCTTTTTCGAGCATATCGTCGATTTCGGCTTTTAATTGTATTTTCCTTGCCGGTGATATTCGGTACGGTGGAGTTGATATTCGCTTGTGTGTTCCCGTATTAGTTTGGTGCTCTATATTGAAAACAGGGGTTGTTATCTTTCCGAAAATAACTTCTTGCTTGCGGAGCATTTTTTCAAACTGTTTTTTTATCAGTTTCACTTAATGAATATACTTTATCTGGGCTCAATTTAATATCAATAGAATTGAGAAAAAACCAGTCATCAGAACCGGGTTTCTTTGGTTCGTTACAAAAAACGTTTTCTCTTTCAGGTGTTTTCATGTCCTGAGGCAGTGCGTCAGAAAATATTTGCGTTTTGGTGTATTTGGTATTGGGCTTAGCATTTCAAGGCCCTCAAACCAGGCCAAATATGCTGACACCTTTTGAAGCTTTTTATCCTTTTCCAATATTATGTGTAGTTTGGTTTTGGGGCTTTAAAGGGGTTTTCCTGAGGTTTGATTGGACTTTTGTAGTTAGCCAGCTTAAAATCAAATGTGGTTGCTGGGTCGCCAATGAAATTAAATGCTCTTTGAGCTATATTCAAAACTAGCCCACATTGTTCGAGAAAATTGATTTGTAATAACTTGCGATTTCCTTTTGCCTTTGGAAGTACAATAAAACGAATTTTCCGTAATCTTTTTCCGATAATGATATCCACCGCAGTTGAATAAACTACTTCTTTTTTCATGATACCATCAGCCAAAGTAATCTCTGCATTTACTGTTTGATAAGGACAACCTTACAGTGTCTATGTAGGCTTCACCTTTTAAGCCATTAATATTTACATTAACTGTTGGAAGATTTCTACCTATAACAGTTGACTCGATGACGTTGAAGTCAAGCATAAGCTGGACTGTCTGCATTTTTGTTACTGCACGTTGGGCAGTTTGTTCTGCAATAACCTACAGCTCCACATCCATAATTTCCATGTTTCCTGGAGGTCGACTTTCTTTGAGGACGATTTCAGCTTCTCGAGCCTCTTTTAAAAAATCTTGAAATGTATTAACCAAGTTTCTTGTGATTTTTTCTCTTATACTTAAAAGAATCTGACCATAAATCATATTTATCATAATTTTTTCGGATATTACATCTTTTAGCTGTGAAAAAAGTGCCCTATTTTTACATATAAATTCATCCGTTGTTTGGTTTTGCTTTTGTTTTTCTTCAAAAATTTCTACGTAGATTCTCCAAGAAGGTTTTGGTGGAGCAAACGATGAGCGGAGTAATTTTAGCGCATCGTCAAAAGTTTTCGCTTCACTTTTGACTCCTTGCCACCAATTTGAAGTGAAGCCTTCTAGCAGGAGTGGAAATCCTATTAAAGCATTTCTATAGGAAACGCTTCCTACATCTTTATAGACACTTATTGTGGCAATAAAATCTTCCAACTTGGAAGTATTACTTTCGCCATTAAAACGAGCAGTGCAGCGGCTGAAAGTGCCTTGGTTTTCTTTGTCACCTATGGCAGCTATCAAACGGGTTAGTTGGTCTTCTGATAAAGCGATTGATGATGTTGAACTGGTTGACATTGTTGGTCTTGCCTGTACTTCTGTGACAGTTAGATCTAAAACAGACTCTGGGAATTCGAATTCAGAAGTTAGCGATTCGGAACGTTGTGCGGACGGTAAGTTTTTCTTGTTTATTTTTGCGAGGCGAGAGCTTTCTCTCATAACTTGTATTTTAAAACTTTCTTCTTTTTTTTTGTTGTGTACTTAAGCGGGTTTGACTGTAGTTATGTACTGTACGATGGAAGTACTGCAAGCGGATATTTTTTTTTTATTAAAAAAAATTAAAAAAATGTTGTATGCACTTAAGCAGGTTCGACTGTACTGCCAATGTACAATGAGATTTTTATATGGATGGATGATCTCTGACGCTATATAATATATCACGTATTTTTTTATTAAAAAAAAGTTTGCATAAAGAAGAACAGTTGACTGATAGCCCCACGTTGGGCACCAATTGAAGCGTTGGTGTTGTGCTATAGTGTGTGTGTGTGTGTGTGTGTGTGTGTGTGTGTGTGTGTGTGTGTGTGTGTGTGTGTATATGTGTGTGTGTGTGTGTGTGTGTGTGTGTGTGTGTGTGTGTGTGTGTGTGTATGTATGTGTGTGTGTGTGTGTGTGTGTGTGTGTGTGTGTGTGTGTGTGTGTGTGTGTGTGTGTGTGTGTGTGTGCTTATAGTAGAAGCTCCAGGTATTGGTTCAAAATCCTTTTTCCAATATTAAAAAGCAAGGCCAAGTGACCGTATATGACGTTCAACTCCTCTATTGCTAGCGGATGAAAATTATAAGGAAAGAACAGCGGAGGAGGAAGAGCCAGGCGACCAAACTAGTGTTCTGCCTGTCAACGACAACAATAGGAAAAGCAATTTGTAAAAATAAATAAAAGACTTGTTTCTCCAACTTTTCGTTATGTGATAACAGCTTCGCTTTATTCAACAGACTGCGCTTATCGCTGGTTTGCTGCGGCCTTTTATACTTTGGCAAGCGGCTTTACATAGAAATTACAATTGCAACATTAATCTCTTTGTTAACAAAAAAAAATTATCTTACTGTTTAGCACTTTTAAGTTTTAGTGAAAAAAATGTGCTTTTCAAATTTTGATTTTATACAAAAAAAAAGTTAATTTGTATTTATTGAATTTATGAGATAAATAAAAATTAAAGTACCTTTATAATAAATATAATGTACCAAGTCTAGTAATAAGTTAGGAGCCTGTTACAAGTTTAATTTAAAAACCGCTCCTATAATTTTGGAAAAAAAATCACACTTTTTTACATTTCCTAAAGAAATAAAATGGCGTACCTCCCATAGGATCGGTTATTTTTCTTCGGCTTTCTCGAAAACTGTTGATCCGATTACAATCAAAATTAATATTCAAGAAATTGTACGTAGCTTAAGGAATTTTGCATTATTTTTTTAAGAAAACTTTTTTTGTAGTTTTAATATTTTTTTTAAATTGTTTTTTTTTTTTTTTTTTTTTTAATCAATATTTTAAAAACGGGTAGGTGATTTTTTTTTAAATTTTGTTTTTAAATGTATGTTATGTAAAACACACTCTTTAACATTTCTTAAAGAAATAGAATGGCGTTTAAATTATTTCACTCAATACAATTTTAACGTACTCTATTCGAACAATCAAAAGTCACAAAAATCGAATAAATAATTTGATGTAACTTTAATTTTCTTAAATTTTATTATACAATGTGACTGCACATATGAGCAAGTATGTCCGATCCAGTCGTGCAATTTATTTTTAATGCAACAGTGTCCTTACATCCAAGGAACACAATGAACGAAGTATTATAATATTCTTGGATCTAAATTATAAATGAGGTGACTTCTACCAACTTGTCAATGGTTTCAATTTGTTTCAACTAATGTTTTTTTATACGAGGGAAACAACTGAAATAATTATGATTATTATTAATATAATAATATATTAATATAATAATAATAATAATAATAATTGCCCCAGTATTACTGTTTCAATAATAGGCTTCCCGATGTGACCTTCTACACTTTGTTAACAAAAGAAAAACTCGTACAAATCGAACTTATTTTTCTAACACAAGAGTGGTTTTATTAGTAAAAGTTAAGAAGAGCAAAAGAGTGTAATAGCAACTCACTAGTGGGCAAATTGAGTCATTATCTTTTTTCATACAGAAAGCCCTAGATTTTCACACGTCAACATGTGTAAGGGGAACACTACAGTTTTTGAAGCAACTAATGATAAACTAAGTTTGATTATAAATACATGCTTCCAATATCCAGTTTAGGTGTAAATACGTTATGTGAGGGGATTTAAAGTTGCAAAACTGCAAACTTCAATAAAAGTCACAGTTCCTAACAAGATTTGTTCGCAGATGAAAGGTTAGTTAAAAAATAAGGATGTTTGAGAATTATTGGCCTCCAAAAATTTTATTTTGAACTCCTCAAAGCCACACGACCTTTTCTTTGTTTTTCTTTAATATCTGGAATATTCTTTCAAATGCTAGAACATTATTAATCAAATATTTTACATTTTCGGCGAAGTGCTCGGGATTTTCAAATAGATATTCCTGAATATCTGTGAATAGCTTTTTCTCATCTTACGTTGATTCTTTTGGAAAACATAATTATGGAAAATAAACTTGTTCACTTCTTCTCCCCTTCTTCCATTTCTTTTCACTTATTAGTGGTTGTACAATGTACATTGTACAAGGCTCTTTAGCCTAAAGGCTTAATGCTTTCAACTTGTTTTTATACCGGAGCATAACCTTGTAATTGTTCGCCATTTACGGGTAAATATCCATTAGCTCAATAAGCCCCTTCTTTTGGGACTGTATAGTTTATTTTCATCAAAATCACTGGCGCTACAACCGGTATACGGGATGTGAAATGTGAGTGAGTACTGGTAAGACAATACAGAAACAGCTAAGTTTTATGGTAAAATTTCTAGATTTGTTCTGTTCTGTTACATTTCTGCAGCCGCCCGCGTATTTGTCTATAGTATTATCGACTGCTACTTTTAATCCAAGGTAGTTAAAGGATTGCTCTACTTCAAGATCATGTCCCACTACGCTAACTTGTGAAATAAATTGTATATATAATACGTCCATGGTCGTCTGCATAAGCTAGACTTGGAGATGATAGTTCCTCCTGTTGACGTAACGTGACGTGACCTTAAAACGTCAGGTTAACGATGATTTAGAACACACTATTCTCTTATATGAGTCGATTAAAGATATTGATTGGTCTGGTCAGCGATCTGGCTTACTTTAATTTGGCTTTGAAATGTTGTTCATGGATCAGCCTACATAGTCGTGTTAGTATTTTTGAGATGCCAAATAGTCTTATGACCTTATCAAATTTTAAACTCGCAATGGTGTGAGAGGTAACCGATTAAAAGTGGGATGCATTGAAAGGGTGTATAAAGCTTATAATATAAATCAAATTCTGGCAGGGCAATGACACTTTCAAATTGTCTTGGACCTACATTTTCGTAATCAGAACGTAATTTTGCATTATATTTGCATAATTTATTTTTGGTTATGCCTATTATTCCTATTAACAATTTTTAACAATTTTGTGGCAGGCCAAAAGCCTCGCTTAGTTCGTCTTAGACCTTCATATTGTTTTGAGGCATGACTCTTCTATTATGTTCAGTCCATAATAATTGGTTTTTCCAATATAAAAAAAATATGCTTTTTTGCGATTTTTAAATAGTCTGGCAGGAGCATAGCATGGCAACACATGAAATGTCTTGGACAAGCGTTTTTGTGATCAAATACATACTCACTTGGAGAGGGCGGCTGGAACACTTCCAGTCCAGTTTCTAACCAAGGCATTGCAAATTCAATACTCAGTTTGAGAAGCATTTTAAAAACTTCTAGTGCAATTCTCGATCTACTGCCTCAAAAAAAAACGTTTCTTTTTTCTTATTCTTCCGTGCAGCATCCTGTTGTGTTATATTAGCAAAAGTATCTTACAGTTAAAATATTAATCCCAAAATACCGCTGATTTAACGACCTTTTTTTCGTTGTGGTCTCTCTAAAAAAAATGTAAATCACGAAATCCCACTATTTTTAATACAAAGTATGCCGGGAGCAAGCATACAACAAAAATCTTGGTATACCTACTATAGGTTCTAGTTAAGTATGAGTAAGTCATATAGTAAAATTACTTTTAAAATGTTTTGCCAGGCATATCTTATAAGTCGGCTACATAATATTACACTGAACAAATATTGTGTTTCAAAAAGACTCAATAAATAAGAATTGAATTGAATTGAATTGACTATTTTTAATACTAAATATTTGGCGGAATTTTTAGTACTGTTATAAAAAAAATTGGATCTTGTTCATTCCTCTGATTACATAATATGTTACCGCCAAAACTGTTTTTTAAAGCCAACCTAACCTCGCACCTATTTAAATCCTATATTGAGCACAAACAGGGGATTACATCTACCTTATCGTTTGTCCGACCAGAAATTTCAATTATGAGAAAAATTCTTATTTTTTCTTAAATCTGGTATATAAATAAATCATAAGATTCAGATTTATTTATATACCAAAAGAAAATACATGGAATAAAAAATTTTAATTCCACCAGAAATTTTGGAGTTACGAGAAATTCTTGAATTTTCCCGAAATCTTTTCGATTCTCAGAAAAACATACCTATAATTTCTAAGAATTTGGTTGATTTTCATTATTTCATATACGAATAGTTAAACACAGCCCTCAGCAGCGTTATCTTCTTTACATTGAGAAAGTAGAAGTTGTTTTTTCTCGTTGATTCTCATCGATTAGTATAACCAAATTTATGTAAATAGAAAATAATACAGCCTTATACAAAAAATTGTTCAATTTTCATAGTGAGACCACCTGTACGAAAATGACACGTACAGTACGTAAATTTAGAGCCATGTACCGTGTACCGAAGCGATAGCTCAAAATCACGAAATTGTACGTAAATAGAAGCGAGGAATTATTATTGTAAGTGAAATATACACCAACGACATGAAAAGAACGAAGGAAAAGTTCCGTTTGTTTCTGGAAAGAGAACAATAATCGATTGTTGTTTTGATAGTTCCCATCACTAGAAATAGATAGTTCCCTTCACTGCGCTCACTTAACATTTGTGTAATACTACGTTTTTATTAGAGGCGAAATTACCTCATTTGGAAATTTGCAAAAAAAAATGTTTTCATCTAAGTTTGCTAATTTTGTTTGACAATTTCTTACTTGCGATTATAGGAACCTTTAAGGTAAGTTTAAGATTCTTGAATATGAAATAAGTGAGATAAAAGTCAATCATGAAATAACGATCATAGAGTAGCCTAAGAAAGTTGGTGACAAGAAATGTCTGTCTGCCAGTCTATTATTTCTACGTAAATCTTAATTGTTTTCTTTCATACATCTAGCCTTCCACTATGATTACGCACATTAAACAAGTACGTGCGACCCAGTCGTGCCCTCTTACTATTTTACTTTCTTCTTTGACTTTTTATAATGTCAACTTTGACGTTTGTTGTAGAACCTTGTTCCATTGCGATTTAATTGTACATGCATCTGCATCTGGAAATTTGAAGAAAAGTAGAACAGGACCAATATAAATCACTAATATATAAGATAGAAAGAGTATGCACTAAAGGCTTCCCATAAACTTACTATATATATAAATAACTTTAAGACATTGTTATTGGGCGCATTCGAGTGTTTCAATTCAATGCACTTCGGGAAGAACTATATTTAAAACATAGACAAAAACCAAAAGATACCAATTTCTATCAAAATATAAGGTTACAAAAATAAGAAAAACAAATATTCTGTGCCAATTGCTAGAAACCGAAGATATATGTAAATCCAAATACCAATACAAACTTAACAACCGGAAATTATAATTTGTGTTGTTAAGTATTTAAAATTGATTGAAAAATTCTTAACAAACAAAGTCACCCGAACAAATAAAACAATGTTGCAGATGAAATGCTATAATGTTGCAGATGAGATGTTATAATAAAGATGAACATGATCATCTTCACTAAAATCTGCAGTCTTCAGACTCATACTTCCTATATTCTGCTTCATACATGAAGATAATCTGTATTTTTGCTCCACTCTGTATCGCACAAGTATAGTTTTTTACTTGCTATTATAGGTACTATAATGCAAGTTATGCATTCGCGCAGAATAAAAATTTTGAGATAACAATCAAACATGATATTACAATGATAGGGAAACATATTTGAGTTACTGGCAAAATTCTGTCCGTCTGTCTGTCTGTCTCTCTGTACGGATGTATTTTGGACTGCAGTCTAAACGGTTGGGCCAATCGTCTTCAAATTTTGAACTTAAGGTTATTTTAACATTTTACAGAGGAGTTTTTTAATTTTTTTTAGCTAAAAATTAACGGTACCTGTCATATAACCGTTATGTAAAAGCTTATTTTTCTCGAAAACGGCTCCAAGAATTTTTATAAAAAAAAAATCAGTGTACTACTGTAGGTATGCATTACATTTTGGTGAAAAGAATTTAATATCGTGGGCTAAAAACGGTACCTGCCATAGGACCGGTTTTTTTCTTCGACTTTCTCGAAAACTGATGATCCGATTACAATCAAAATTAATTTTCAAGATAATACACGTACACTAAGTAATTTTTCATTAATTTTTTTTCGAAAACTTTTTTTTTGTATTTTTAATAATTTAAAAAAATTTTTTTTTTTTTGAAAAATCAATATTTTGAAACGGGTAAGTGATTTTTTTTTTAATTTTGTTTTTAAATGTACATTATTTTTGTACTTAAGTTTCTATTCTTGAATTATTTTTTTTAATTTTTTAAAAAAAGTTGTTAAAAAAAACCGTTTTATTAAAAACCGTTTTATTTCCTAAAGAAATAAAATGGCGTAAATTATTTCATCCAACACAATTTAACGTACTTTATTCGAACAATCAAAATTCACAAAAATCGAATAAATGCTTTGATGTTCACTTTAATTTTCTTTAATTGTATTCTAGAATGTGACCGCACATATGAGCAAGTACGTGCGATCCAGTCGTGCAATTTATTTCAGGTTGTGTCCTCCTTTTTTGCAGATGTCGATGCAGATGATGTAAATGTAAAGTCTCCTTAATACGACTTAATTTTACAATAATGTAAAATTGTGTTGATTAAAATAAAACCTATTAAAAAGTTAATATTTGATTATATCTTTCATAAAATGATAAAATGTCCGAAGTAATATATCCCTAATAATTTTATTTATCGGCTCGCATAGTCATTATGTGTTAACCAGTCCCACATGTTTTCGTGTGTTTAAATCCAATGACTTGTTAAAGTTAGACTTGGAATATTAGAGATAAAACACAATATTATCACTCGAAAATATCGTGCTGTTTTTGTATCCATCCTGTTTTGATCTTCAAAAATAAAGTGATCTTCACTCTCTTAAAATACCAGATGAGGTCAATTATTATCGTGATGGTTTTTTTTTTTAAATTAGTAGGCATAAATACGATCACTTGTTTTTGAATTTAGAACGCACACTTCTGTATAAATAAAGTGCAAATTGTGTGTTTCTATTTTTTATTCAAATTAAAAATCAATCAATTTTTAGTACGATGACGTCAGAAGTATGTTAGTCGTTCTAAATTTATTGAGTTCTCTACTAAAACAACCATACGATTCATCTATAAAGGCTATGATTTGTAGTTTAAGTTGAGATACAAATAAAAGGCACGACTGGGTCGCACGTACTTGCTCCTATTTGCTAATCCTTTTTAAGTGCAAGCGTCTTTTTGACAAAGATTTAATTATTGCTCTTGCAGTTTTTCGGTGTTTTATCTTTCCGCTTGTTGTTTACTATTTTTAATATAATTTGCTAATAGAAAGATATAAAGGACTTTTTTCAGCTTAATTTTCATTTTGGTATGGAAAAATTTGAACAACTGGCATAAAGATTCATCAGCAGTAGGGCAATAATGCTAGGTATAAGGACCTATATATGTAGGTCTCAATAATTTACTTTTTGAAATCAAATTAATTAAAATAGCTTAATTATGTTTGATAGATCGATAAACGTATGATGTGGGTAGGTATTAATGGAATTTATTAAGGATATTAGGTACTTATCGACAGACAATATTAAAAGTTAACACAGTCGTTTTGTTTATTTAGGGGCAGGTGTAAGCTTTTGTTTTTTCGATTGAAATTTTTGCATTCAGTAGTAATCGAATAGTTTTTTTATTTGTTAGTTGTTTTTGTGTGTTTATCATAGGCTTCCTTATTTATTTTGTGTGCTTTTATGATGATGATTTCATCAGCTTTAAAATACGTAGGTATGTATGTAGGTTTCATTTGACTAATGGCTAGGACTCAGCCGAGCAATATGAAATAATTTTTTGGGGAAAATATGAAACAAATGATTTTTTTATGAAACACTATTCATAACGTTTTTTGGAAAAAATGTTGTAAGCCATCTTATTTCTTTTGCTGTTTTCTATTTTATGAATTTTTCATTTCAAAATCGTTCGACCAGTTTTTTCTAAAAAATGTTTTTTTTTGAAAAACTTTTCGAAAACATATTTTAAATTTTTTTGACTATGTCAATTAAAAGAAATCTATAGTTTTTACTAGGAGAAAAAATTAAAAAAAAATCTATAGATTCGTTTTCAAAATGTTCAAAAAACAAAATAAGTTTTTTAAAAAAATATTTAAAATTAAAAAAAAATGTTTTTGAAAATTTTAATAAACAATATTAGTTAAATCATAAAACACTACATATTTTGAAAATTTGATCACAATCCGTCAATTTATAAAAAAAAATAAAAAAAAATAAACTGGCGCGACAGCTCCTTAAGGTGCCAAGGCCTAGTGACTTATACTCTCAACCATTCCTGTGTGTGTGTTGTTAATCTGCAAGAATGGAAGGGACCTACAGTTTACCGCCGAGTCCGAACGGCTAGATGAGATGCACTTTTTCGAGACAAATTTTACTCTTGGAGGTTTTGTCAGTTCCTCGCAAGAGGCAGTACCCCAGAAAAAAAGGTGGCTATGAGCTCGATTTGAACCCAGGATCATTCGCTTAGCAGTCCGACACACTAACTGCTAAGCCACGGGGCACTACAATCCGTCAATTTATTAACGGGAAAATCTGATTTAAAAAAAAACGGTCATATGGAAGGTACGGTTATAAAACTTTTTCTGAAAAATCCATTGAAACTAAAAGAAAGATTTTGCATATAAAACATCATTCAGAAAGTTTTATCAAAATCGTAGGAGCCGTTTTCGAGAAAAATAAGTTTTTTATTAAAAGTTATATGGCAGGTACCGTTAGTTTTGGAGCTAGAATGCCAATTCGAAAAACTGTCGGGTAGAGTACTCTAAAAATACTATATACCAAGTTTGAATCAAATCGGGCCAACTGTTTAGGCTATAGGAATCGATACGGACAGACAGACAGACAGACAGACGGACAGAATTTTCTGACCCACTTTTTTCGACTTCCCTATTATCGTAATGTCATGTTTGATTCTTAGAATTTTTTTTTTTTACGAATGCATAACTTGCCTTATAGTCCTTATAAATCGCAAGTAAAAATATCATAGAAAAAAAATATAAGACTGCTAAAGAACTATTCGATTTTTGAGTTCATAATGTTATTTTTTTGTGCGACAAAAATATCGGAAAACATGGAGCAATTATGTCATTGTGTCTATAACAGCTCCCAGGGTTTTAATATTTCTTTAGCAATTTCGGCGCTTAGGCTTGGAATCGACATAAAAAAAATACACAGACGGGCAGATGCATAGACAGATCTTTGTACGGCATTTTTTCCATAATGTTGTTTTTGATTAATATAATGGTGGTTTTATAATTTTGACTAAAAAAACAAAACTTGTATACGTGACTAGTGACTTATACTCTCAACCATTTTTGTGTGAATTGTGAGTTTGCAGGAGCGGAATAGACCTATAATTCAACTCCAAATCCGAATATGAAGCATATTATGAGATACATATGTACTTCTCGAGACAAAGTTTACTCTTGTAGGATTCTTTTCGCAAGAGGCAGTGCCCCGGAAGTAAACAAGCTATTTATTCTAATATATTTTAGTTTATTTAAGCATCGACTTCAAATCACAACAAAGTGAGATTAACCACTAAAAATAAATAAATTCATCATGGGGTGCACTGTGCACAGTTTTAATCATCATTTAGTATTATTTATACAAAAAATATAAAAAAAATTATTGCTCATCAATTCGATTTGGAATTGTTTGTACAAAATTGTTTACATTATAAACAACGCCTCAACCACGATGAAGTGTAGAGTATATTCCGTATTGGCTTCACCGCTTGAAAGCTTTAAAGTGCGATTTGAGTAAACACACATTTGCCAATAAATAGGTATGTATCTAAATAAAAAATTATTTATATATATCGGGTTTTCCAATAGGGAAGTGACAACACTTTCACTAATCATCAAACTGTCATTGTCAATTTATTCAACAAACTCAACATTATTATCATGGTAAGACACACGAGCGAGCAACGTCTGCAAATTATAAAAAAATTCTACCGAAATTCGGAGTCGGTGACCGCAACTTTAAGAACGTTGAGTTGTTGAATTTCATCGTAAAATCATCTTCAGTGACGAAGCTCATTTTTGGCTCAATGGGTTCGCCAATAAGCAAAATATGCGTTATTGGTCGGGTGAAAATCCACATTTTTTTCTTGATTCACCACTTCATTTACAACAAATAACTGTTTATACTCAACCTACGGATCATTGAGTTTTGTATGTGGCCCACTTGGCATAATTACATAAAATCCGAAAACAAAAAATAAGTAACCAAGACTTTTACAATACTGAGTTAATAAGAACTACCAATAATTGTCACCAAACATCGATGAACATCACACGACCAAAAATGTCATCAACACTTTTAACCCGTTCCATTTACAAATTCAACTCAACCCTAAATGGAGCATTGGGCTTGGGCTCTATTGACAGAAAACTTGACTCCCTGAACACAACAGAATCCAGTTGATAATAGAGCTGCAACTGTGAATCCTCTACCTTACATAAGGTATTGGTTTATTTTTCCTTTTGCCGCTCGTTTTTTGACAAATAAAAAGAAACACCTCAAATTTGCTGTTGCAAACAAAATCATCGTGAAAAAAACTGATCAAAATTATTTGTTTTGATAAAGATATTAAAAAACATCGTAGATTCTGCGGTTTGACGCACGTCATGACTCGTGTTTTTCATTTTGTGTTTTCGGAAATCCGAAACCTTATCCAACTCAAACTTTAAATCATGCATATAAACGTAGTAAATCTACTAACTAAGAAGTTCTCTTCAAATAAAAACGGAAAAAAGGAGCATACGTAAAATTTTGGACATTGTTTCCCAAAAATATAAAACAGCCAAAAAATGTGCAGAAATTCTTTTAAAATTGGTTGGATCTACTTGTGTTTGCGAATCGTCATTTTCGCGAATAAAATACACAAAAAGTGTGAACAGAAATAAAATTACGGAGTTTCATTTGGACCATGAAATAAGGTTAGCCGCTTAAAAATTCCAGAAATATCATTAACAATTTGTCATTTTTTGTATTAAAATAAAATAACTAATTTATTTATTTATAAAAAAAATTATTTAAATTTCCTTTTTAAAAATTGAAATTATATTAAATAAATAAAACAAAATTTAAATTTCATTTTTTTAATACTTAAGTCAATCAATATTATAAATTAGAAAATAAAAAAATCAATATATTTTAGATATAAATTATTAGAATTTATTTTAATTAAAAATCCTTTAAAAATACAAACTTTACACAGTTTTAATAATAAAAATAGCAACGCATTTCGGAATAAATTCCATCATTAGGCGAAAGCCTCGAATGTACTGAGTACATCGGTTAAAAAGCGGTCAGTTGGAGATTAAACACATAAAAAATGACGTAAGTCAACTAATTTATATTGTGGCTCGAGGCACCATAGCTAAAACATCTTTGTGGCCCCTATGAAATAAAGTGCACGACTGGGTCGCACAAACTTGCTCTAATGTGCAACAGTGGTCTTGGGGCTTGAGATTTTTGAAAAAAAAGGAGGTAAAAAATCGTTTGAAATTTTGTTAATCACTTAAAAATCACTAGTTAAAACGTTTTTTTCGAAAAAAAATTAAGTACGACATTTAATTTCTATTATAGTTTTAAATTTTAAGGAAACAGTTTTTCAAAATCGTTTGACCAGTTTTTTCAATAAATGTTTTTTTTTTAAACTCTTCGAAAACATATTCCAATTTTTTTTTGAGTATGCCAACATCTAGAAGCTGTTTTTTTTTTTAATTTTTAACAAACCGTTATTGAAAAAAACCAAAAATTAAAAATACTCAAACAAATCTTTCATTTTTTTAATTAGTTTAAGAGTTTTTTTTTCGGAAAAACTAAGTATGCAATAAAATTTGAAAACTAAATGTCTATCGAGAAAAAATAAATATTAAAAATCGTTCGAAAAGTTTTTCTTTCAAAAAGTCGTTTTTTTTTAAACTTTTCGAAAAAATATTTAAATTTTTTTTTAAAATGTCACTATAAAGAAATCTGTAGTTTGCATCTGGAAAAAATATTTAAAAAAAATTCAATCAACCCGTCTTCAAAATATTTCGAAAACCTATTTTTTTTTAGAAAATTTTCAAATATTTTTTTTCAATTTATTTAAAATTTTCAAAAATAAAATTAAATGCAATATTAATTGAATTATAAATGACTTCCTGTGTGCAATTTTATTGAAATCGGAAACATGGTTTACGATAAAATCGAATTTAAAAAAAAAACCGGTTCTATGAGAGGTACCGTTATAGAACAAATTTCGAAAAAAATATTCTAATTGAAAGATGTATTGTTTAAAAAAAAATAGCACCCTGAAAGTTTGATAAAATGTTTAGAGCCGTTTTCGAGAAAATCAAACTTTTTGTTAAAGATTGTATGGCAGGTACCGTTATTTTTCGACCTAGACCTAATAAATACTAAATACCAAGTTTTAAGCAAATCGGGCCATCCGTTTAGGCTGTAGAGGCGCGAACAGATAGACAGACAGACGGACGGAATTTCCGGACCCACTTTTTTCAACTTCTCTATTATCGTTATGTCATGTTTGATTGTTAGATATTTTTTGCACGAATCCATAACTTACATTATAGTACCTATTATCGCAAGTAAAAAAGTTGAGTATCGCTGTTCTAGAGCAATAGCCAGTTGCATTCCTCTCCATAAACAATTTTACCTAATACTCCTGCTCCCCCCAATAATGTCCACCAATTTACTCTTGAGTCCGATTTCGGTCGGAATATAAAGTACAGAGATTCGTTCTTAAGTCGTACAACTCGAATGTTAATGTTTGACCAAATTCTATTTTCACATCCAGTTAAGCTTTAAAATAATGTGCATCGCCATCTCCTTTGTAAATCTATATCCCAAAAGATAAAGAAATGTATTTCTCCTAATTTCTCTGAATGTAAAATTTTAGCAGAGTATTTCAATCTATATTTACTTATATCTGGTTATATCAGGGATAACATAAGATGAAAAATAAAATATGGATAATATAATAAATACGCAGGTTTATGCCGGTGTATAATCGTCAGAATTTCATCTCGTTTATTTGAATTTGAAGGGCTTAAAGATTCAAATTATTAATTTAAGCTACATTTATTCACAGACAACATTTTATTTAATTGGTCAATAAATTTTAATAGTTTTTTTTCGTATGAATACTTAAAATACGCTTTTAAAATGTAAACATTTAATGCATAATAAAATTAACACAAAAGATTTCTACTTTGTGTAAACGTGTAACCAATAAATTAATAATCGAATAATCAAATTACAGTAACTATAATAAAATGGTATTTTCCACACACGTTATCGTAAAGTTCCAACGTACTGATAAGCTTTATGATAAATTATAATTTTCTCTATGAATCAAATGTTTTTGAGATAACAAGTCTTGTGTAAGGGCAGAAGTTTATTAAAGCTCTTACTATCTTCTTGTTTTGGAAACCATATATATACAATACATATCGTATTTCATGTGAAAATTCTTAGTAATTTTTAGTGATTTGAAAAAATTGTTATATGTAGATCAGTTGATTTCTAAGTACTTTGTGTGTCAACGATGTGCTGCAGTTCACCGCCACGCCATATCATATATCAAGGCTTAGACATTAAAAGACGATCTCGACAGTAAAGCACTGGTTCATAATAAAATTGATTTTGTTGGTACATAGTGTTCATATCCCTTTTACCACATCTAAGCTGTGACACTCATTTATAATTTTAAATATGTCCTTTTTATGAATGATTCACAAATATATGTATATCCGAAGCTACGTATCGTCGGGTAAATTTTTCCAAATTCGTGTTGTTCGGCTAAAAAAAGAATCCCTATATTTCACGGTACGTCTAAAATTGGACTCAAGGGTAAACTGATGAGCATTCCTCGCGAGACGAGTATTACGGGAGAAACTTTTAACTTTACACCGATACAGAAAATCTAAGCACTTAGCAACATTTTTAGCCATCTCAAATATATGGTCGTTCCAACGGAGGTCGTCGTTGACACACATACCGAGTACTGAGAGATTTTCGGTTTCTTCGAATTCATGGACAATGGCATTGGGGTATGTTTAGCTTTAAGGACAGAAGACAGCATTAAATTTTTCAAGCATTAAACTCCACACGAATCCTATTACCCCCTTTGACAATGCTGTATAAATCAGAGTTTAAGGAGCTGTACATACGGTACCTTTGCAATTGTACGTCCGAAGGCGAAGGACGTGAATTATCGAACGAATATGAAAATCTGAAGGTAGAGTCATCAGTAAAATGGTTAAGTGGATTATAAGTAACAGACAAAGGATCATTTATAAAAATGAGGAAAAGAGTTGGAGACAAAACAGAGCCCTGGGGCACACCAGCATTTATTTTGTGGGAAACAGACTGGAATCCGTCCAATACAACTGGTATTGAACGGTCCAGAAGACAGCTTCTAATCCAACGAGCAAGAGTACCATCGATCCCAAAAGCACGCATTTCCGATAAGAGAGCTTTATGCCAAACTCTATCAAAGGAGGAAGGGTCACCTTTCTTAGGGATAGGACAAATGCTGTTTTCCATCTTCTAGGAAATATTCCAGAAGAGAAGGAGCAATGGAAAAGCTTACGCAGTGGCTTTGCCAGTGTGGAAGAACACCTCTTCAGAAGAATCGGGGGTATACCATCCGGGCCAGTGGATTTGTGTATATCGAGATCTTTGAGAACTCTTACTACTGTACGAGTGTGGAAAAAAATCTGTCCCATGGAAAAAATTACATTCTCAAGTACAGGAGAGGCAACGTTGCTGTGAGGCAGCATAGAACTGGCGGCGAAATGGGCTGCGAGCAAGTTTGCCTTCTTGGAAGAGTAAACAATTGGTTTGTTATTGTCGATAAGCGTTGGAACCGGAGATGTTGAGGAGTACTGCCTTTGGGACATTGCAGAATTTTTTGCCGTAATTTGCATGAGATCCTTGCTTGTTTGTACTTAAACTTTGTAGAATCAGAAACTTACTTCTTTAAGCCTGATAGCTTTTTTACACTGCCAAATGCAGAAGATACACTAAAAGTATACTTATCAGGATGAGAAGTAAGAAACAAGCCAAGAGTATTGCCAGCTTGCCCAGCAACATCCGGTATACGCGTTGGCACATCGATCAGTTGGGTAAGGTAATGTACCCTGGCAAAGAGCTCGACATACCTTCCTTCTGGTGTTGTCTGGCCAGAATAGCGGAGTCAATTGTGTGCATTGAAATCGCCCTCAATAACGATTTCAGTGCGAGGATAAAGGTAAACAATTTCCGAGATGGAATCAGACAGGGCATCCAAATCTTGCATACAAAAAATCTATTCAAACATTCAGCACAATAGGACAAATACTTGTCTTTTGATGTGCTCAAAAATATTTATTTTGAAAGCACCCATTGTTCTCCTAAAAAAATATTATAAGGTCTTAACTGATTCCTTAAGAAGCCATATTTTCTCACGTTTGAATAAACCACAGACACCACGATTCTCCTACTAGGTCTTACCTCTCATACATGACAGACTAAACTGAGTGATATGATATTTGTGACATTCTCAGTGGTATCTCTTGCGAAAAGGGCCCAGTCCGCATCATGACCCTTACCGATCCACTTAAAATCGTACTTGTTTTCAAGAATAGCATTAGACTGACTGAATTTTGGATAGTTAACTTACGTTCAGTAAACAAATTTTAGAAAATACTTGAACTTTTGATAGCTATCTCTTTCTAATTCCTTACCACCGCTAAGCCATTTTCTTGTTTTGGTTAATTCACAATCGAAAAACCAAATATTTGTTATTCATAGAATGTTGTTCTTATAATTCATGATTTAATCGCTATTCGTGTTTATTAATACGGAAACGGATGTACACATAAACATAACTATTTATATTTCCCTATTCAAAATGAGAGTTAAGAAGTGTTTCGCAGTAATTAAATACAAAATGAGGGAACGCGTGATAACAGGTTGAGTGTAACACAACGAATGAATGAAATATTAAATTACAAAAGTATTCAAAATGGTTGGCTGGTTTGGTTGCAGCTTGCAGGTTGCAGATGGCAATATGGCGGTCAATCTGTGGTAACTCTGTATTATTTATTTGAATTTCAAATTTGAATATTTAAAAAAAACTGGGATTTGATATTGAAGACTTATTCTACATATTTTATAATAATATTGTAGTGCCCCCGTGTCGGACTGCTAAGCGAATGAGCCTGCCATCTTCTTTTCTGGGGTACTGCCTGTTGCGAGGAACTGACAAAACCTCCAAGAGTAAAATTTGTCTCGAAAAAGTGCAGCTCATGTAGCCGTTCGGACTCGGCGGTAAACTGTAGGTCTTTTCCATTCTTGCAGATTAACAACAAACACACAGGAATGGTTGAGAGTATAAGTCACTAGGCCTTGGCTCCTTAAGGAGCTGTCGCGCCAATAAATTTATTTATTTATTTATTTTATAATGACATTAATTGTGTTAAATGAATCTGTTATGCATCCTTCATAAACATCTTCTGCTTTCTCCTCATCCTTATCTTCCAGGTCATACTTTTACACAACTAAAGGAGTCCATTGGCCTGTTTATTAAGGAAATATTAGTTCAATAAGACACGATATTTCAAAAATGAGTTCATCAATATTATATTTTTCCGTTCCTCTCCGCCATTCATTATTAATTTTTAATGACAATTCCCGCATCGACTCTGTTCGGCTTCCCTTCAAACTACTCCATCTCACAGACAAACTCTTCAAAATTGGAAACCATTCAATAAATATTTGAAGGATGCCATTTCAATCTTCCATAAAATTTATTCCTTCCGTTCTAAATTCCAATCTTATACGTCACTCTATCCGTTTTATTTTATTAAAAATCTAAGTTCACAAAAAAAAAACCATTTAAGAATGAATTAAAAATAAAAATCATCTCAAATCATTCCGAACGAATTTCGTTTGTTTAATCGATTAGTTTTTAATTTGAAATTCCATAACCTTTGCACTTTCTTTGCTGAGTTCCGAAAATACATTTTTAGTTTGTTCATCGCAAATACTTAAATATAGTTTTATATATATTTTTTTGAAGAAATAATTACCGGTTTTTTTTTCATGGAATTTAAACACAAGCAATTTAAAGCACGATGCCGCCCCACAGCCGCCAGGAGCTGACTTTATTAAGCAGCAATTGTGTGACCCAATTGGCTTTTAAATTGAAGCGTGGGCACGAACCACATGCAACAATAATCCGCCCAATACGACAACAAAAAATAGTAACCAATAAACCCTTGAAATAGGGAGAAGGACTGATTCCATTACTTTATCTTGATTTTATTAGCCAAGATTGTTGGTTACAAGTTAGAAAGTGGCAACACGTCAACATATCTAGATTATTCTTCGGGTGAAAGTCACGACTTTATGCATTGAGATTAGGATTTTGTTGTCGTAGAATTTTTTTTTATTTTTTTAAATTAAAATAAAACATCTATTTTAAAAAATTGGGTGTGTGTTGTAGGCCCTAACCTAGGAACTAATGCTTCAGTTTATGCTTAATTACTGCGACAGTCACGCAATTTTAGTTTGCCGCTCACGTAAATTGTTGTGATGAATCACAGATGGAATCGCCTTTGGTATGCAAATTCTGGGCGCATGACTACGCTAGTGCCAAAAATAGGCATTTATGTGTTGCTTCGTGAGGGGCATGGGCTCTATGGGTGGTCACAGGTTTTATTGGTTTGGCATATATAAAAAGGGATTGCACCAAAATGGGGCAGCAAAAGATGTTGTTCAGGCTATTGAACTCAGCAGGAAAATTAATTTCAGTATTTTATTTTGGATTGTGGCCAATGTACCTATCGACAAAAGATTTCGCCGGACATACTGAGAGATTCTTAAAGGAGGAAGTGGCAACTCTCAGGAAATCTTGAGGCTGAACCTGTGTGTCGTAATTTATTTGTTTCCTGATATTGACATTAAAAAGAATCTTGGAAGGAAATTGAAGGATAATGTCACAAGCAATTGAGAAAATAAGGAAAAAGAGATGCAGGTTGAATTTAAATGTCTTAAACAGATTCTGGGATAATAGATTTAGGAGAAAGAACGTTCGTACGTACATTACGAAAATATAATACTACAAATTACAAGCACAATTTTGTGTATTGTAGTTCACAAATACGATTAAGTAGGAAAAAAATATTACAAAGATCTTTTGACAACAACAAATTTCCCAAACTATCGCTTCACCATGTTTTGTTCTTTCTTGTAAATAATTGTAAGTCATTCTCAATAAATTGTGGAGTTTGTTAGAGTAAAGTTCAAGATGCACAAAGTCAACAAAAATGGTAGACAAATGCTGACCCTATATGATTGTAACCTCAAACGTTTGAGGCAAAGGAATTTTTCTTTGAAATGACAATTGAATTTACAATAATCCTACGAGTTGATTTATGGGCTCAGTTGGAGCTGTTAACAGCAATATATGTTGTCCTTAAAATCGCTGTAGTTAACCAATCCTTAGAAGGATACCCTATATTTCCAAGTCGCACAGTGTGCGTTCTTTTATTATTTATTTTCGTTGAAATTGTTAACTATTGTTAACTAAAGGGTTTTCCAATAAGAGGTTTAATTTTTAATATACCGCTATTTGGGCAGCTATCATCTTTGACATTTAACAATTAAAAACTACGCCGTTAATAAAAATCGAATGAAACACGCACAGGCTTCAACAACGCATTGAAATTGTTGAAATTCACTACAAAAATGGTGACATTTTTTCACAGTTCGCAAAACTAGAGCAATTTTTGGTCGTCGTGAATCTCGACCGGAAATGGTAAAACTGGTGGAAAAGTTTAAGCTGTTGGGAAAAGTTAGTGATGCAAAAAATCAAACCGTGTGCGTCGCTCAAGAACAACTGAGAATATTGCTGTTGTAGTCCGTAGTATTGACGAAAACACTGGTTTGTCGATTCTTCGCCGATCTTGGGAATTAGGCATTCCATAAACGACATTAGACGGTATTTTGCATGAAGACTTACGAAGGTCTTGAGGCTTTTAAGGTTGAGGTAACACAAGAACTCAAGCCGGTCGATCACCAGAAACGTCGTATCTTCGCTGATTGGGTCCTTGAAATGCATCAAAATGATCCGGATTTTCATTAAAAAATCATTTTCAGTGATGAGGCCCATTTTCACCTCGGAGGCTACGATAATAAGCAGAATTGTCTAATTTGGGGGCTCGGAAAATCCAAAAATGTTTATTAAAAAGCCTCTTCATCCTCAACGTTTCACTGCTTAGAGCGGTTTTTTGGGCTGGCATGGGGGTGTGATTGTACCTTATTAATTCGAAAATGAGGCTGGTGCAACTTTGCGATGAATGGATTGAACTACAACAAGACGGTGCCACAAAAGCAACGAAACAATCGCAATTTTCAAAGAAAAGTTTCCTGACCGTGTTATTTCTCGAAGAGGTGTTCACAATTGGCCACTGAGATCTTGTGATTAAACACCTTTAGACTTTTTTTCTTTGGGGCCACGTGAACGATAACGTCTATGTATTCTGTGCCAAATTGTGACGATTTGTAACAATTTCCAATTCTTGTCCATGATAATGAGGTTGTTAATTTGTCAAAGTCAAAGTTCGTATATTTTTAATATATTTTTTTTTGTTTTGGTTGAGTTTAAAAATTTAAAATGGAGTTACAATAATTAAAAAAAACATGATCATATGCAACGATAATGCTAATACAATTATTTTCTATGGACAAATCTGTATTTTATTAAGTATTCATTTGCAGAAGCAGGTATGGACGTTGGTTTTTTTTAATATTTGTTTTAAAGGTTAACAATGTCTAACAATAAATCATTCCAAAATGAAATCAACAGTCCCATACAAATTCTAACAATGATACTTTAACCAAATTTTTTGACATAAAAACAGTAATCAATAGTTAATATAAAAATGCCCTACAGCGTGAAGAAAAGTATAAAGTGGACTTCTTCGATTAAGAATTATATTATTATCATCACTGATTATGGCTACTAATATGCCTTCGCGAAATGGCATTATAAACACACTTAATATGACCGAAAACAAATTTGGAAAAAAAATTAAACACGTCTTCAGCCGCGTTGAAATGTATCACAAATAAAATTTGACAGCAAAGTTGAGATTTTTTTCTGAGAAATTGTGTTTACGATTCTCAGAAAACGGAGATCTACGAGGGCTTAGAAACGTGAAATAGCTAATTTTGTTTCTTAAAGTTCTATCTCAAACCTCAAAAATGTATATACACTCCTGAACCGCTTACTTATTTTATTTCAACTAACTGAATTGAGAGCTCTTTGATGTGATCCCAAGGAAGAGAGCTTTTAGCATTTTTTTGAGATATTGAAATTTTTGAGCTAGTTTTGTATTTTGTTTTGTTTTGAAATATGCATTAGTTTTTGTTACATTTCAATATCCTCAACGAACTCCCGGACTAATTATAAGCACATCGAAAGCCATCCGGAGTAATAATTGGTTTACTTTTACTTTTGCGATCATAGGTACCATAATGCAAGTTATGCATTCGTCCAAAAAAAATTGAGATAACAATCAAACATGACATTAGGATGATATAGAAACATATTTGAGTTACTGGAAAAATTCTTTCCGTCTGCCTGTCTGTCTGTCTGTCTATACGGATGTATTTTGGAATGTAGCGTAGACGGTTGGGCCAATCGTCTTTTAATTTAGAACTTAAGGTTATTTAGACATTCTACAGAGAAATTTTTTTTTCAATTTTTTGTTTAGCTAAAAAATTAATGGTACCTGTCATATAACCGCATGTTAAAGCTTATTTTTCTCAAAAAAATCAATGCACTACTGTGAGTAAGCATTATATTTTGGTGAAAATAAAATTAAATATGGTGGGTTAAGAACTGTACCTCCCATAGGACCGATTTTTGTATGTATGTGCGATCCAGTCGTGCAATTTATCCGTATTTGTTTAATTTATTTATTATATATTTGATCAATACACTAAATGGATACAAAAACCAAAAGTAGCCAACAGTTATTTAGGTAACCAAACATTTTACGGGAAAAAATTACAAAGGTTAGTTTCAGCAGGTACCTAATCCTTACCCACAGTATATCAAATAAGTAAATAAAAATATTCCTTTCGGTTCGTCAAACCAGCAAGTAACTTCTTACGGACGGGATTGCAAAAAAGTATCAGCTGTCAAAAATTCATTATAAAACAAAACTAAGCCTTTTCTTACACAAAACAAAATGTGTTCTTATGTAATCCACATACAAACAAAATAATTTGTTTTTAATTTAATGTTCACTATTATTTATCATATGCGAAGCATATCCATTTGAATGTTTGAAAGGAAAATTTGCAATAAAATCAACCCGAACATGATATGTAAAAATATTCGCTACTACTAGGGCCCCATAAGCTTATATACTTCAAAAGTTGCTTATAAGTCTATTGTGTTAACCACTTCTTTTAATAATAATAAAACATGAATAATTTAATCAATCTTAATAATGTTTAACTTTTTTTTTTTATTTCGACTTTTATTTCACAATGGGACTGTTCATACGAGCATGTGGGGTTTAGTTATGCAATGTAGAAAATATGAACTAAAATAATAAAATATAATACATTTTTATTTATTTATTGGCGCGACAGCTCCTTAAGGAGCCAAGGCCTAGTGACTAATACTCTCTCAACCATTCCTGTGTGTGTGTTGTTAATCTGCAGGAATGGAAGGGACCTACAGTTTACCGCCGAGTCCGAACGGCCACTTGAGATGCACTTTTTCGAGACAAATTTTACTCTTGGAGGTTCTGTCAGTTCCTCGCAAGAGGTAGTACCCCGGAACATAGGATGGCTATGAGCTGGATTCGAACCCAGGCTCATTCGCTTAGCAGTCCGACACACTAACCACTAAGCCACGGGGCACTAATAAAATATAATAAAATAGAAAATAATTAAAAAAAAAACTGGTCACTGTGGCGTATGCGCAGTTTAAAAGATTATGAACAGGTTTTATTAAAAACAATCCTGACAATGAACATACATGGTAGGAATTGCTTAGTCGCATCCATGCAGTCTCCGCTGGATTAACGCCCCCTCCGCCCTCAATCCAGATACGTTTTATCCGCTTGATGTTGGAGAATGCTCGATGCTCCGTCTAAATTTGTAGGGATTCTACTGAGATCATCAGCAATGTGCTTGAAAGGTAGTACGCAACACCCAGGCCAGTACATCAGACACTATCTTTACTAAATCAATGCAAATACTTGGGTTTGCTGAAGTGATTCCGCATCAAACAGAATGGGACTGATTATAAACGAGGACAAGACAAAGTTGTATGTTTTTTATTAACAAAATTCCAAACCCACCACTGAAAAAAAAATCCAACTCCGAGTCATTCTTACTAATCGCTGTTTCTTTGTGGTGAGTAAGGAATTGAAGAATAAAGCCCTATCGATAAGAACCAAGTAGATGCTATAAAAAACACTCATCATTCCGGTCCTGCTGTATGTTTCAGTAGCATGGACCCTTCCCCAGTCGGATGAAAGCTGCCTTGGGGTATTGCAGAGAAAGGTACTTTGAACGATTGCACAATTAGCTGTGAAGTATCTTTATTCTAGTAAGTAATGATGCGTGGAAACTTAAACATAAATTGTTGGAATGTAAGAAGCATTCGATATAATAAATCAATTCAGTATTTTGCTTTTCTAAGCGAACATAATATTGACGTTAGTCTACTCAGCGAAACTTAGTTAGATAGCAATGTTAATATTTCCAATAAATATTACATTTGTTATCGTATAGATAGCGAAAAAGAAGTGGGGGCAGTGTTGCCGTCCTTGTGAAGAGAACTATAAAACACAAATTGTTGCCTATTATTAAATGTAAACTGATTGAAAATATTGGAACTGAAGTTGCATTTGAAATTATAAAAGTTGTTAAGAAAAAAGTCCACATTCCAGCTGTTAAGATAGGTGATACAGTACTTCCTTCTAACAAAGAAAAAGCGAGTGCTTTAGCAAATGAATTTTATGCTAACCACCATTTTATGCTATCACCAAATACGCGGAAAACGGTATTCAAATGTCATTGAAATTAATGCGAATAAACATCGACGCTCCAGCACGCAAACTATCTGACGCCATACTTGAGGGGGCCAAAAGTCAAGTTAGACCTCATCTTCGAATGAATATTATTTAACTACCGAAGAAACATACTGACCAGCGAAAGAAACTGTACAGACAAGTCTAGAGTGTTGGCGGTTCGACCTGAAATGTCAAGAATTCGGGTTTGCTCATCAATGAGCTGAAAGAGTGGGTGTAACTCAGCAAAAGTCTCAACATACTGTCATTGGGGTATTGTCTGCGTTAAAATTACATATAATAAATAGATTGTTCAGTGTGAGGATAAAGGCCAACAATTCATTCTATGGAGTCTGACAAAGCATCAAATAGCTTCAAATTCATTAGAATTTGACACTCTACCCGAATTTGGGTTCTTTTTACCGTAAATTTCTACCACATTAAGTTAAAATATGTGTACTATATGTTGTGGTTGAAATTTATATGCAATATCATTCCTAGTATTAAAATAACGCCACTAAGATTTATCAACGCAGTTCCAGTTTCGAGTGGTCTGCATTTTGAGTTGCTTGGGTTTCGTCAGGTGTCAAAACTGCTGGTCTGTTTAGCGGCGGTGTATACATTTACAGCACAGAATTTCTTCCTTACCTCACTAGTTTTACTATAATCGACTCTGAATTTGCCTAGCATTATAAAAAAAACATTACTTAAAAAAAATCGGACAATTTACTATAATTAATGTTTTACTAAATCTCAGTTTGAGCTTCTTAATACAAATCATAACCAGTGTTATATCTAACTAATAATTGTATTGATCCACTCGTGGATTACTTAGTAAACATCAATGTATCTTCCCGAAAACGATTCAGTCAATTCATAAGAACTAACCTCAATTGGTTAACTATATCAGCTGCGAAGAAGGGACAGGGAAACCAAGTCCTATGACATATATAAGGTTGCAAGCGAAATGCCAATAATAAAGCCATGTACATGCTATGAATGCCATAGATATGACTTCATGCAGTTTAGTAAGATAAAAGATTAGATAAGCATATCTGTATCTACAAAACCAACTTCGATAAGCCTCAACAAAACTAAAAAAAAGTTTCAAGTCACTTTATATAAAAGATAAAATTAAAATCCGTCCTTGTCAACAGAAAATTCCAAACAATCCACCTCACTCTTTCTTAATCATTATTCAATCACAATTCTGTTGACAGCTCTACAAAACACATTTGTTATCCAAATAGCTTTGCCCTGCAATTTATTCCACCGCACTTCCGCAGGTTAAGTACCATTACATATATAAATAACTACCCATCCCAAGGAACAAGCAAAAACACTCACCGTTGTTAAGAATGTTGTTGAGATTTTAATTGCCGGTCCTGATGTCTGACACAGCATTTTCTTGTTTATCGGTTGTCCCATATTTTCCTGGTGTTTCATAGTGCAATGCGATACTATATCCATGATCACTTATTTTCTTCCAACAATGCAGGTACACTTTCGATTCGAACCCTCCAGACCAAATTCAACACCAACAATTAATTATTGTATCTGAATTAACAATCTAATTCAAAGTTATCAGCCGACAACGCACGAAGCCGCCAACGACGACCAGAGTTTAGTAAAAGTTGTTTCGAAACATTTTTGTCACACCGCACGCATATGTACGTTGATTGTCAACCACTAATTATTTACCAAGGGGTTGGCTCTGCTCTTTCCTCGGCCTTAATTAGTAAAGTGGCTACCGTCTTTTATGTTATGCACGAAAAAAGGTACAAAAACACTCACACATACGCGCGCCCGGACCTTACCGAACAAGAATGTTCTTTAAAGTTCAACAGCAAAACATCAGCCTTAAGGGATGACAACATGTGAAAACTCCTTGCTTCTATATTTGTACAAACTCTACACCACCATACAACTCGCCAAGAAGACAAGGACATCCGCCTTATAGAGAAGGCTGATGACTGTATTTCCCCCCCAAAAAACTCAGGTGGAAATAGGGTTAGATGGAGGTTAAAATAGCGCGATTTGAATGGAACTAACCCAAAGTAAACATTCGTGGAACCAGAACCGAACCACCCAACCCAAAACGAACTTCTAATATATGTACCGTCATTTATAATTAATAGCTCAGCTGTATTAGTCCCAAGCGAATAAATCGATACTGAAAAAAAAACAATTCACTCAATGGAAAAACTATCTTTGCCCGGTAGGTTTTCTTTTCAACTTTCCCAAGGGGAAGAAGTGGGGTAGGTTTGAAATCTGATGGGAATCGGAATCGGAATACACAATATCAACATCTGACTTCTGACGCCGAACAGCTTAGTCACACTTTTGATGATAGAGCAAGAAATTCCTTTGGCTTTGTTGTTGTTATGTTACTTCATTCACTTTATCGCTCGGCACTCATCGTTCTTAGATCATTCATCCCAAATATGGAATGGACACGGCAAGGGGTTGGGAATTGGAGTGGAGCTGTCGATGCAATTAATCAATTAAAATTCTTCTTTTTATTTTCAATTCTAATGCTCCAATGACACATTTACATCATAGACTCGCTATAAATCGACAGCAAGACAGTAATGATATGCATAATTCAAAGAAGAAAAAATTAGCCACATCCAGGTGACAAAAATCACATTCACAAGTCACAAGTGTTGTGATAAATTTAGAATTAATTTTTATTATTAATTTGTATCGGACGAAATTTTAATTCACAATTTTTTTTTTTTTTTGTTAATATTTAAAAATAAATAAGACAACTTTTGACATGGGACAACGGCAGCGGCGGATGGGACGCGTCTTGTTGTTGCTATCTTCTCTCTATGCCAGGCAACACTACAACTTTCAGACAGAACGAAGAGCAAACACTAAAAAGCTAAGCAAGCAGCACGCGTGAACTGAAGACTGAAGACTGAAAACGGATACAAATGGCAAAACAACCAGAGGCGAGTAGTGTGGCCAAACGCGAACTACCCTTAGCTGGTTTTTTCGATATAAAAATTGAACTTCA
This sequence comes from Platycheirus rosarum, assembly GCA_963971375.1. Taxonomy (NCBI): domain Eukaryota; kingdom Metazoa; phylum Arthropoda; class Insecta; order Diptera; family Syrphidae; genus Platycheirus; species Platycheirus rosarum. The sequence continues at coordinate 31,342,045 of OZ020507.1, forward strand.
AGTAAGTCAGTAGAACAAGAGTTGTCTTCTGCCTGTTGTTGTTTTGTTTGTGTTTTTTCGAATTCTGACAGAAGTAATATGACAGGAAAAGAGCTAAAACAAAAAAAAAAAACCTAAGGCTGACATAATCATTCTGTGAACTAGTGTTGCGAAGATAGCCAATCATCGGTTTCTACTCGTATGAACACCATATGAAGAACTGATAATTTCACGATGTTGCCGCTAGAATTTTGCTTGGATCTAACTTTATAATGGCGTTAAATGTAGTATGTAGATATAGATACAAAGATACATTAAATAGTGTACACTGTACCATGACTAAGTGTGAAGAAGCGCGATAGAAGTCGCGATGGTGTTAAGTAAATTATTGCAAAAAGAATGCTTGGCATAAGGGCGCCACAAGTACAGTGAGTACAAAGATTATGTAAAAAAAAAAAACAATTATAAAAAAATTGAAAATTAAAATAAAATTTGAATTGCACGACTGGATCGCACGTACTTGTTCATATGTGCGTTTATATTGTATGTAGAATAGAATTTAAGAAAATTAAAGTGAACATCAAAGAAAAAACCATCCTATGGGAGTGAACATCAAAGAAAAAAACCAGTCCTATGGGAGGTACCGTTTTTAGCCCACCATATCAAATTTTTTTTCACCAAAATATAATGCTTACCTACAGTAGTACACTAATTTTTTTTTATAAAAATTCTTGGAGCCATTTCCGAGAAACATAAGCTTTTACATAACGGTTATATGACAGGTACCGTTAATTTTTAAACAAAACAAAATTCAAAAAACTCATCTGTAGAATGTCAAAATAACCCTTAGTTCTAAATTTGAAGTTGATTGGCCAAACCGTTTAGGCTCCGTAGATAAATCTAAGAAGTAGACAAACTTACGAGCACTGGCTACTAAGGCCATTAGCTCAGACAATTAAAAGACAACACACAAGACGACATTGATACAGGACACATAACAGAAGATAGAAAGAGGATGTTTTATTTTTAAAAAATGCGCACGACTGGGTCGCACGTACTTATAGTAATAGTAAAATTGTAAAACACAAAATCTATAAATTCATTAATCATACATAATAATAATGTTCATTCTTTGTATTAATAATAATTATCTAATCAATTAATAAATTTAAGAAAAGTAGGTATCATTCTGTAGCTCTTGTGTGACTAGAGCCGAATGTGTTTGTGGGGTAAAATCTACTGGTTTAAAATAAAAATAGCACTAATTTTGATCGCATAATTGTTTTACATTTAAGCAAATTTTTAAAACCAAATAAAAATTATTTTATTGATTAAAAGCCGAATTAAATAATAATTTGACCATAGAACTATTCAAAATGAAAAGCCAATTCTTTACTTTATTCACGAAGAAAGTGGATTGTGTTTCTTTTCTCATTTCGTAAAGTAATTTGTTAAATAGCCTCGGTGCTACCGCCAAAGGTATGTTTACCATTGCCATGTTATTGACCCTTAACCCGTAAGAGTTTTAATTTCTGAAAGTAGCAATGTACCCGCTTCGCATGAAGAAAATCTTTAAGACTTGTAAGACATAAAGATATGTTATTGCAGACTATGAAAAAGAGGCCAACTACTCGCGAGTCTATTTGCTTTAGATACAATTCGTATAAGCTGTTTTTGAGCAACGTTTAATAATTCAATTGTGCAATTATATATTCCACCCCAACTTGCAATACCATACTGCAGTTTAGAGTGTGCCAATCCATAGTATATCATTAAAAGAATTTTAGTTGAGCAGTGGGGTTTCAAAAGATACATTTTACGCGTAAAAGATAACATATATTTTTTAATTCATCTACATGAGCTTTGAAGTTCTTATCAATTAAAATACCTAAATATTTAAAGCTTTCAACACTTTGAATTTTAAAACAAGTTTTATTACAAACAGCTTGATCAGAAAAGTTTTCTTCACCACACATGTGACTTGTTAACGTCATTTTTGGACAAGCAGTGCAATAAAAAATAACCTCAAGGCCAACAGGACTAGGATTTCTCAAGTTACAAATCATCAATTTAGTTTTTTCGCTTATAAGTAACTGATGTTTAGCAAACCATTGCCTTAAAATTCGGATGTCCATGTTCAGATAAACAGTTGAGTCAAATGCGTTATTATTTGTATAAAAGTAATAACATCAGCAAAGGCGGTAACTTGACTTTTATACTTTTGTTTGAATAATGAGTTCACGTAAATTAAGAATAACAGAGGCCCCAAAACAGATCCTTGTGGCACACCAATATTAACATTTAATTCATCACTATAATATAAGTCAAGTCTCACACGTTGACGTCTCCCTAAAAGATACGAAGAAAACCATTTATACACAACACCTCTCAACCCAGCTTTGTATAGTTTGTCTAAGAGTATATTGTGGTTGACTACATCAAATGCTTTAGTCATATCTATAAAAAGAGCTAAAGAAACATTATTTTTATTGAAACCCTTGTTTATTTCACTGCATACTTTCAAAATGGCGTCTTCAGTGGATCTGCCTTCTCTTAATCCGAATTGTTCATTACTAAAAAAATTATATTTGTTTATAAACAATACTATGCGTTTTTTCATAAGTTTTTCAAATATTCTACTGAACGTGGGAAGAATGGATATAGGTCGGTAATGAGACAATAAACTTCGATTTCCTTTTTTAAATAATGGAATAACTTCGGCTGACTTCAAAGCTGTAGGAAAAATGCCAAAATTCACACTTTTATTAAATAAATGACACAATACATCCACAATATATAAAGAAATTTTTTTAACAAGGCAGTTAGTTATATTGTCGGAAGTACTTGAATTTTTGTTGTCAAGAGATAAAATTGGTTTATGGATTTCAAATGGAGAAATCGGATCAAAAACAAATGTCTTACTTTGAAATGTCTCTTTTTGAAATATTTTCCTTCAGCGGTTGATTATCGAGAATATTATTGACAACTTTCCATTCCTCTTTTACATTTCCTCTACAGTTCTGAATTTTAATCGCATAATAATTGTTACGACTAAAATGTAGTAGTTTTTTTACGTTTTCATTTATCGTTTCGTAATATTTTTTAAAATTTTAATTAAATGGCTGTTGTAAACATTTTTTTCGAATTTTATTCTTTTCATTTATTTTTTTTAACAGCCCCTTCCTTATCTAAGGCCTAAAACGTTTTAATTTGGAATTGTTTGGATGCAATATTTCAGTGCAGAGTTCTATATGATTATTTAAAATACTAATAAGAATGTCATAAGCTACTGAAGGATTTTTTTCTGCATAAACAGGTTCCCAGAAATCAAATTTCAAACGCCTTATTAATGAAACAAAGTCAGTTTTTTTTAGTTATTTTGAAAGGTATAGGCTTAGGGATTCTTTCAATGTTAAGGGTTATCATGCAGTGGTCAGTAATTTTTAAGTCTAGAACTTAAGCAGATTGTTTTTGTATGGATTTGGTATCAAGTCTTACAAAAATATGGTCAATATATGTTTGTGAAGAGCTTGTTATACGAGTTGGTTCCATTATAAGTGGTTTCAAGCCAAATAATGACATTTAAAGCATATAGTTATCCGTATCTAAGCTACTGTTTAATATGTCAATATTAATATCCCATATGACCAATAAATTCTTCATCTTTATGTCTTTAAGTAAATCATTTTAATACTGCGTATATTTTGATGGATAATATGAAATTTAGGCTGGAATGGCTTAGCTTTTTTTTTTTTTGGTGTTTTAGGTTATTTTATATCATTGAAAACAAAGTAGTTTAAAATTTATCGAGGTCTTCAAAACACCTCACTTTTATAACACTATCTCCCTCATTCTTACGCAAAAAAATTATGTTATTCCTTATCCATATATACTTAAATTTCTTTTATATTTTAATTTTTTTGTGCCTTTGAAAAGTGCTAGCATGTGAGACGTCAAACTATCCTTGATATACATTTGAGCTTCATCCTTAGTATCGTCTATGTAGTAGTTTCGTTGTTAGCCTTTGTTTTTTTTTTCATTTTTCATTCTCATAACTTTCTCTTTGGTAAGATGATGAGTGAATTTAAGAGAGAGAATGTTGAAACTGGATTTGATCGGGTTATTTGGTGTTTTTATTTTCTTTACAAAACAATCGCTAACATCACGTTCATTGAGTGCAGCGCCCACTCCATTTCGAATGGAATTTGAAGTGCAGTCGAAGTTTCAATTTCAGGCACATTGACAAATAGAATTAATTTTTTTTTTAAGCTTTGATTGCTCCAATACATTTATACGTTCTTTCAAAGCACTCACGTTAGATCTAAGTTCAGCGTTTTCGTTTTGTAACACAGAAATTTTAGCTAAACAGTCCTTGTTAACAATTTTTTAGTTCTTTGATTTCGTTGTATACCATTTTTAGTGTAATATTTTGTGTTTTTTCTTCAAGTTCAGTTATTTTAACCGGACTCGAATGATTATCAGTAGAAAGGGGGCTTTCGGCAACAAGTGAGGTTCTTCGCAAAGAGCTGCATTGAGAACATCTCCAGATCGAGCGATTTTTTTTCATATACTCGAGATCGGCGGGCAACAGATTTACACACTTTGCATGAAAAAACTTCTTGCAATCACTGCACTGAACTTTCATATCGTTTCGGTAATTTTTTTTCCACATTTGCAAGACATTTTATAAAAAGATTTTAAGTGTTATTAGTTCAATTATGGTCTTAATTCAGTGTTCACACTAATGTTTTTTTTTTTTGTTAAGAAATCGATTTAATTATTGATATTCTATTTCCTCGATACATGTGTACCCCACAACACACACGACACGACTTGCTCTTACATTGGAAGGCAAGATCTTTGACAAAAACAAATAACATTTACGTACAAAAGTAACACGTTCTGAACTTAAAAATACTGTCAACACCACAACCCTTAACGGTTTTTAGTAAAAATGGAGTAAGCCATCAGACTTCTTGTATAATGACGAATTTATAAAAATGTATTTCGAAAATTGTAGGACGGATTTTGATAAAATCCTGTTTTTTTTTTTATTTTTAGTTTTTTTTTTTAAAAAATTTTAATTTTGGTATGCAGTTTCTTAGAGTTTATATATACATGTGATTATAAAATTTAAAATACTTTTTTTTTGAGTAGTTTTAAATATATTGATTTTTCCAAAAAAAAATTTTTTTAAATTAATTTTAATTAGAAAAAAAATGTATTCAAAATTTTGACATGCAGAATTATTTTGGCTATCTAGTTGTTTTAAAATATAAAATTTGACAGAAATCCATAGAGCCGTTACCGAGACGGCCAAAAATTAAAAAAAAAAACCGTTATATGAAAGGTCCCATTAATAGACTTTTCCCATATATTTTGCTCTAATCAAATGATAGCCAATACCAACAAAAAAATTGTCAAAAGTTTTCATCAAAATCATTGAAACCGTTTTCGTGAAAAATAAGCTTTTCCTAAAAATAAAATTTCAATTTCCCCTCTGAGGAATGCCAAACAAACACATACCAAATTTGAAGGCAATCGCTTAATCCGTTTAGGCTGCAGCTCGATATACACCCGGACAGACAGACGGACAATTTTTGCCAATGATTGTTATCTCAATTTTGTTTATATTCACGAATCCTAAACTTGCCTTATAGTCCATAATTGCAAGTAAAAAAGTTGTCAAGTCCATATTCGAAAACCCTATATATTGAAGTTCGAAAACTTCTTAATAGCCGACAATATGTTTTTCGCAACAATAGGTCCACTGGTGATTTGAAGAAACAGTGGAACTAATCTCTACATTGTTTTGATGAAAATAAGATTGCTGAACTTGATATTTCAAAAGCATTTGACAGAGTTTGGCACCAAGACCATTTATATCAAAAATGCCTGCGTTTGGACTAGAAATTATTTCTGAAGTCTAACATTTACAAAATAAATGCTAGTGTGTTCCAGGACTCTGGTTTGTCTCCGATACTCTTTCTTATACTCGATAACTATCCGTAATACTCGCACTATGCTAAGAAATCCATCAGTTTACCCCTGAGTCGAACTTCGGAAGTACACACTTTCGTTCTTTAGCCGTGTTACACTATGTCTTTCCCTCTGATTGTGATATTCAATCAATGTACACCGACACTTCCTTTTAAATCGTCGCCACCTTTCCTAATGTTTGCACTGTGTCTCTGGCATATTGGAGGTATCAAAACCGGGCAATCCCATTTCTGGAAGTGATGTGATAATCAGCCTTATATCTGGCCAAGACATTGGCTAGCTGGTGTGCAGTTCAAGGCCTCTGTATATCTCCATATACAGGCTTATATTCTTAAGGAAATTTTCAAACAAACGTCCTATTTCCTTTGATCGATTAAAGCTCGATGTTATCGGTAAGAAAGAAACATTGTTGACAGCAGCTCTTTGTTATTTGATTTTGTTTGATAAAATAATAAGTAATTTATTGTATTCTTAATGTGGTTGTTTGCATACAATAATAGCTGAACATTTTCAATTAAATTAACGAGGATTTTTCTGCAGCACCACCATTTTGGTGATATTTCTATTATTAAAACCAGTGGTCCTTCAAGCCGGTACATTAAAATATCACAAAAATAAATGAATTCAAATAATTATTTCAAATTCATGTACTTCTATGCCAAAGCATTTGCAATGGTAAATTTTTCTATAACAAAAAGTTGTCACTTAAAATCATCCTTTAAATCGAAATTTCTTTCAATACTCTGTTGGATTACCGCCCTTGTGTGCTTTGTCATTCTTCAATTAGAAGTATTAAAAGTTGATCAACCATATAATCTGCGTGAAATGATAATCATACAATTTGCATCAATTATTGTATTCACCATGGTGACTGTGACATCTCAGGCAATACAAAGTGAAAAGTTAATTGAAATTCTCAACAGAAGCATAGAATTGTCTGATAGAATTGCAGAAATCGCAGGCGATCGGAAATTACTCGGCCGAGAGTTTTATTTGTTGATTTTCGGACGTCTTGGTGGAAATATTTTATGTGGAACAATAGAAATCATGCACTTTATCAATGTTGCCGAACAAAATGAATTGCTATTGCTTATTGCAAGATATTTGTTTCGATTTTTTCTAATCTTTGGATTACCTATTGTTCAGGATTTCCAAACTTTGGGTTACATAACTGCTGCAGGAATGTATCAAAATATTGGAAACCATATGATTTTGTTATCGAAACGTATCGCACAGACAAAATTGCAATCGATGACGAAATTTCAACAAATGCAACTACTCTGTGGTTTCTCGGACGAATTGGATAAATGTTCTGCGATTTATACGAATATTTACCGAACTATCAGTGGTTTTCACAACTTATTTCAGATTAATTTATTCTTTTCACTTTACATTAATATTATACTTATCATTTCATATATACATTACACATTTTTCTTCTATTTATCGGTTGGAAGTGTTGAAAGTGTAATTTATTATGTGTTGTGTTTGACAATTGTTAAACTGATGGAAATGACATATTTGATGTTAATGGTTGATTTGACAGTTCGTCGATCAAAATTGCCTCAATGTCTGAATTGGGATATTTTGTGGTCGGGTATTGATGACAGATGGGACAGAAGTGTAAGACAATTGCAGAGATTTTTAAATCAAAATTACTTATTTTGTTATATTTCATTACAGGTTGATAATTTGTTGATCCAACTGAGAATTGAGTGTTTGCAGTTTGACGTTTGCGGATTGTGTGAGTTAAATAATGAACTTAGTTTGAAAGTCTATTCAGCGATTGCAGCATATGTTACCATTCTTGTACAATTTTATATGCTAGGGTATTTTAAAAAAAATATGGATATCAAATAAATATTATTTACTTTTATTTATTATTTTATTTATTGTTTGAAGAATGAAAAATTTTGGTTAAAATTGTTATGCCATGTCACGAAACAAGCCGAAAAATGTTTGGGCGTCTTCTGACCGTTTCAGAAATTCGTTTCCCTTTCTGATCTAAAGTATAGAGTACAATTCCCATATCTGGGCGAGTGTTTCTCAACTCATTAAAGTCTTTTGGATGATATTCAAGTCAGATCATTCAAAATGATTGTAGATATGTAATAACATCACTCGAACATCGACGAAATTTTGAATGTCTCTCACATTTCTATCGTTAATTCTAAAACCAATGCTTTGGCATTATATTGAGATCAGTTTTTACTTGCGATTAAGGTACTAAAATGCAAGTTATGGATTCGTGCAAAAAAAAATATTACAATCAAACATGACATAACGATAATAGAGAAGTTGAAAAAAGTGGGTCCGGAAATTCCGTCCGTCTGTCTGTCTGTTCGCACCTCTACAGCCTAAACGGATGGGCCGATTTGTTTCAAACTTGGTATTTAGTATTTATTGGGTAGTATCTCGGGGGGGTGTTTTTCATTTTTGCTCTAGGTGGAAAAATAACGGTACCTGCCATACAATTTTGAACAAAAAGTTTGATTTTCTCGAAAACGGCTTTAACGATTTTGATAAAACTTTCAGGATGCTAATTTTTTACATTAATACATCTTTTAGTTAGAATACATTTTTCGAAATTTGTTCTATAACGGTACCTCTCATATAACCGGTTTTTTCAAATGCGGTTTTATCGTAAGTATTATCCCGATTTCAATAAAATTTTGCACACCGGAAGTCATTTATAATTTAATTAATATCGCATTTCAAAATTTCCAAAAACTTTTTTTTTCTATTTTTTAAATTTAAAAAAAAAATTTGGTTTTCGAAATATTTTGAAAATGATTGGATTGAATTTTTTTAAATAATTTTTCCAGATAAAAAACTACACATTGCCTTATAATGACATACTAGAAAAAGATTTAAAATATTTTTTTCGAAAAGTTTTTTTTCAAAAAAAACGACTTTTTAAAAAAACTGGTCGAACGATTTTCAAAATTTTTTTTCTTCGATAGAAATTTAGTTTTCAAATTTTATTGCATACTTAGTTTTTCCAAGAAAACTCTGAGACTAATTAAAAAAAATAAAGAATTTTCTAAACACAATATTTTTTTATTTTAATAGACGTGTGGTATTGACTGGCAATACTTTTTTCGGAGTTGGTCATTTTGACAGCTGTCTCTTGATTTATGCTCAGTTTGGTTTGCGATTTCATAATGAATAGACTTACTCCTGAACAAAGTTTGTAAATTGTGCAAATTTATTACCAAAATAATTGTTCGTTTCGGTGGAGCAGAGTATCGAAGAAGACCCAAATGAGTCCATCCGCCATCGCGCGCGGAAGGATCTTGGTTTGCAGGCTTACAAAATCCAACTCGTTCAAGAATTGAAGCCGCACATAAGAGCAAGTACGTGTGATCCAGTCGTAGGTTGTAGGTTGTCACCTTTTTTTATGACTAATGGCTAGGGCTTAGCCGAGCAATATGAATTAAAATTTTGGGGAAAATATTAAACAAATAAAATTTTTATGAAATCAAAAAACCACTATTCATAACGTTTTTGGAAAAAAATGTAAGCCATCTTATTTCTTTTGCTTTTTTCTACTTTATGAATTTTTCATTTCAAAATCGTTCGACCAGTTTTTTTCAAAAAAATGTTTTTTTTTGGAAAAACTTTTCGAAAACATATTTAAAATTTTTTTTGAGTATGGCAATTAAAAGAAATTTATAGTTTATACTAGGAGAAAAATTAAAAAAAAAATCTTTACATTCGTTTTCAAAATATTTAAAGCACAAAATAAGTTTTTTTAAAAAATATTAAAAATTAAAAAAAAATTTTTTTTAAATTTTAATAAGCAATATTATTTAAATCATATATCTCTACATATTTTGAAAATTTCATCAAAAGCCGTCCTTTAGTTAACGAGAAAGTCTGATTTAAAAAAACCGGTCATATGGGAGGTACCGTTATAAAACTTTTTCTGAAAAATCCATTAAAACGAAAAGATAGATTTTGCATAGAAAACACCATTCAAAAAGTTTTGTCAAAATCGTAGAAGCCGTTTTCGAGAAAAATAAGTTTTTCATTAAAAGTTATATGACAGGTACCGTTAGTTTTGGAGCTAGAATTCCAATTTGAAAAACAGTCGGGTAGAGTACTCTAAAAACACTATATACCAAGTTTGAATCAAATCGGCCTAACCGATTAGGCTGTAAGAATCGATACCGACAGACAGACGGACGGAATTTCTGGACACACTTTTTTTGACTTCTCTATCATGGTAATGTCATGTTTGATTGTTAGATTTTTTTTTTACGAATGCATAACTTGCCTTATAGTCCCTATAAATCGCAAGTAAAATGTAAATACTTAACTTACATTAGATATGTTCACATTTTTTCTCAAATGGTAGACAATTGGACAACGCATTACCTATCTGATTAAATTGAAATTCCTTGCTAAGACCTTCTGCCTTATTATGTTGTTTTTTAATATGTAGGTTATAAGGTATTTGACCGCTAAACAAAGCCATACAAAATCGAAACGAACATATTGAACAATGCGAACTGCACGTACTTACTCACCCAGCACTTAAAGAGTACATAGCTTACAAGCGCATGTGAAACCCCTGGCAACTAATTCCTAATATTATTCTTAGGAGCACAATGTTCAAGCACAATGTAACTTATTTACACCACTAGAACTAATCACCACCCGGAACTTAGGCTAGACGCCAAGGAAATGCTAAGACAAATTGTTAGACAAATTTCAGATGAACGCATTGCCTTGGTTTGAAAATGTTTTTTGTTTTAGTTTATTTTTTTTACAAAAAGGTATAAAATGTCCACCACTTGGTCGCATGAAATGGCTCGTGCTTCTTCTTTTTTTTTGGACTGGGAAAACAACCCTCGCATTTCTCTATTTCACTATAAGAATCTAAGGGTTCGTCGGATTGGTTAAGTGCGTTAATAAAATTAAATAGCAAAAAAAAAGTAAGAGGAGTAAACAATCCGTGATTTTGGCACTGGCTTAGGCAGACGAGAACCTTATTAATAGAAGTTGAGAAGCTGTATAAGATTTCTGCATCCAGATCAAACGGGGGCACAAAATGGCAAAACCTGCTTCCTTTTATCTTTTATATATTTTTTTTATGGCAAAAATGTTCGCCTTGTTAAGGAGCGAGGCCTATCATACACTTCTTGGTATATAATTAGCCCTTCGCAATTAAACTAGTCTTCTTTCAAAGACTAGAAAGTCTACTCCGAAAAAATAATATACCTTATACTCCCGCCATATTAGGTACCATAGCCACCAAGAAACTCCCACTAGGTTGCCTACCTCAATTTATCAGGCAACAACCAACGAGCAAGCTCACGTTATTATCTGGGATCTCTTGATAACCCGTGGTTCCTTCTTTATTTGAATCTTGGTTCCGGCTTTGTCCAATTCCGAAGAACTAAACTTGAGGATCGAACCACATAAAGCGGATGACCCTCCGCTTAAATAGTGGTCTTGGAGCTTGAGATTTTAAAAAAGGAGGATTTAAAATTTTGTTAATCACTTAAAAATCACTAGTTAAGACGTCTTTTGCAAAAAAATGAAGTAAGCCATTTAATTTCTTTTACAGTTTTGAATCTTAAGGAAACATTTTTTCAAAATCGTTTGAAAGTTTTAAAAAATTGAAAAAAAGTTTTTTTGAAAATTTTGAAATGCAATATTAATTGAATTATAACTAAAATATTTCCTGTGTGCAAAATTTTATTGAAATCGGAATAATAGTTTACGATAAAACCGAATTTCAAAAAAACTGGTTCTATGAGAGGTACCGTTATAGAATAAATTTCGAAAAAAAATGTTTAAGTGAAAGATGTACTGTTCTAAAAAATTAGTACCCTGAAAGTTTTATCAAAATTGTTAGAGCCGTTTTTGAGAAAATAAAACTTTTTGTTATAGATTGTATGGCCCGTTAGTACCGTTATTTCTCGACCTAGAGCAAAAATGAAAAACACCCTCGAGATACTACCTGTTTAGGCTGTAGAGGCGCGAACAGACAGACGGAATTTCCGGACCCACTTTTTTCAACTTCTCTATTATCGTATTGTCATGTTTGATTGTTAGAATTTTTTTTTGCACGAATCCATATCTTGCATTATAGTACCTATAGTCGCAAGTAAAAACATAAGTTCCGGAAATCTAGAACTTTCAGTGGATTCTAGAAATCCTCATCGTTGCCCGCTTAGCTAGCAGAGAGACCCGCAGGTGCCGCACCGAACACTGAAGTGCAGTAGCTGAAACTAATACTTGATGATGGAAGCTTACTTCCGGCGACCCGAGGTCTAAAAAGTCTATTAACGGTAATTTCATATAACGGTTTTTTTAATTTTGGACTTTCTCGGTAACGGCTTATTGGATTGCTATAAAATTTTATATTTAAAAAGATCTAGGTAGTATACCAAAATCAGGATTTTATTAAAATCCGTAGTACAATTTTCGAAATATTTTTTTTTCGTAAATTCTTTGTTATTTAAGACGTGTGACGGCGTACTTCATTTTTTTAATAAAAAACGTTAAGTGTTGTGGTTTCGACACTTTTTATAGGTCCAGAATTTGTCAAATCAGTTCGGTTTTCTCAATGTAAATGTCACTAATACAACGCAAATGAAACGGACTAAAAAGAAAAGTAATTCCTAATCTATTGAATAAGAGGTTCGATAATGCCAAATGTAGGCATTTTCTGTAAAAGAGCTTTATGCTAAACTCTATCAAATTCTTTTCAAATATCAAGCACACTAGCAGTGTGTTATTATATACGTTATGGGGTCTGGGTTTATTTTAAACACGTAATACAACACTAACTTGGGATCCTGCTTTCTATCTGACTTATTTTTTTAAAACCCCTGAAATCGGTTTTAACTCTGACGCCTAGTAGATGGCCAATTTCATAAAATCTAAACATATTAATAGTATGTATGTTATATTTATGTATGTGCTTGTACGACGTATGAAAACTGTCAAAAATATTTAATTTATTTGATTTAAGTAAATTTGAAAATGTATACATACTCACGTCCACTACAGCTGAAATCTTTTTTTATGTTAAAAAGAATCATCAACATGAATCATGGCTGCTAACCATGCAAAGGAAACATTTTTGACGTGATAACGTCTTATATATAAATCGATGACAGATAAAGCTAAACATACCCCCAATGCCATTGTCCATGAATGGCACTTACATCGAAGAAAACGAAAAGCTCTCAGTACTCGGTATGTGTGTCAACGATGACCTCCGTTGGAACGACCATATATTTGAAATCGCCAAAAATGCTGCTAAGTGCTTAGGTTTTCTGTATCGGTGTAAGAAGTATTTTTCCCCATCTGATCTGGCTACAATTTATAAAGCGTTTATACGCTCTAAACTCGAGTATAACTCCCACCTCTGGGCAGGTGTTTCACAAACATCGCTTCACTTGCTTGATAGAATACAAAATAGAGCGTTAAGATTGATAGGAAATAGAACTGCCGCTGAAACAATTGCCCCACTCGAACACCGACGCAATGTTTCATGTCTTTCCTTATTTTATCGTTTCTTTTATAAAAAATGTTCACTCCAGGTAGCCAGCTGCATTCCTTCCCTTAAAAGTTTCGCCCGTAACACTCGTCTTGCTAGGAATGCCCATCAGTTCACCCTTGAGCTCAATTTCGGACGTACCGTGAAATATAGAGATTCTTTTTTTAGCCGTACAACACGACTTTGGAATGGTTTACCCGGCGAGATTTTCCCTTGCCATTTAGATATGCAAACATTCAAAACCAATGTTAATCGACACCTCCTATCTCTCCCCTCCCTATCTTCCTAATGCCCGCGCAGTGTGTTACATTAAAAGGGAAACAAATAGTCCCTTGTGCGCGCGTTAATTATAAAAAAAAAATAAAAATAAATCGATGACAGGCTACACATGCGAAATAACATGACTCATGCTGATAAGACTCATGCTGATAATGCTGATAAGAAAAGTGCTGCACGCTCTATACTCTTTTAACCAAAATCGATCGCAAGCACCAGGCGAACATGAAAAAGAACAGACGCAAATTCCCAAAATAGTTAAAAAAGAAGAAGAAGAGAAAAAGAAATACATAATAGGTGGAGTTTTGTTAAAGTAGAAAGTAGATGTAGATATTGGGGTGTGTGTGTGTGTGGATTTAACGAGAGGATTTGTGAGTCATTTTTTCAACCAAAATTGATCAAAAACGTATTCTGAGCACCAGGCGAACATGAACAAGAACAGGCGCAAATTCCCAAAATAATTCAAAAAGAACAAGAAGAGAAAAAGAAATACAGAATAAGCGGAGTTTTGTTAAACTCCAAGCAGGAGCAGGGGGCAGCATTCCGCCATACCTATCTAGAAAATGGCAGAAAACCCATGGCATTTGTGCCCTGCCCATCTTCGTAACTAAACATACAGCCCTATTCTGCTATTCACCGGTGAATTTTTTTTTGAATTTTCACTTATCACTAAATCTGTTATTCATTCGAAGTGAATTTGTATTTATGTAAGTCGGTAACGTCGGTAATACTGCGTGGTATTCTGTTATTCACGTGAACGCATTCATTCCATACAATTCAGATCCGCATATGAAATGTTGCGCATTTTTCATTTTTTATGGATCGTCTGTCTGGTTGGTGTTTAGCAAAATGTAAGTAAAAACTTAATTTATCGCCTCATTAAGATTTTTTTATTTGTAAATAGTAGATTATTAACATTTTTAAGGGTAGAACGACAAATAAAGATCAATTTACTGCAATAATTTCTGAAATGAAATTAAATCCAGATATTACAAAAAACAACGCCTTCAAGCAAATTGAGTAGAAAAGGTAAAGGTTTGGGCATTGGGTATTGGAGACCGGGTACTTTGTATTGGTTTGGGTTTCGGTATTGGCTTGGGATATTGTAGTCCACCCGATGAATAGCAGAATGGCAAAGCAGAGTGAAAGGGAATCAAATGGGTGAATCGAATTTAGGATTCATGTGAATAGAAGAATAGGGCTAATAATTAAAGACTGATCCTGGGGTGGAATCGGCTATTCTTTCATAAACATTACACATCGATGGTTAAACTTCATAACCTCGTAAGTCGAAAAATTCGAAAAAAATATTTTTAACGCAAAAAAATCAGGAAATTCAGAGCCATCTTTTGATATTTTCAGCTCAACAATATTGTTCTGAACATTTTTCAGAAATGACAAAATTCAAAAACTCGTCTTATAAATTCAAATAAGAAATTAAGCAGTACCTCGTAAGTCTCCTCTCCTACTACGCAAGTAAAAAAAATATACTTACGAGGTTCTCCATAAATACACAAAGAGGTTATGAAGTTTAACCGTCGACATGTAGCCTGGAAAAAATTGCAAAAAATTCAAATCAAAATCGTCGTAAACGTTTTCAAGAACACTCCATTCCTAACCCTTTTCACATAGAGTTTTAGCAGATATAATACAAAACTAAAGTTTTGTCCATTCGATTTTTTTTGTTTCTTGTAAATTTACAAATCCATAATTTGCCCTTAGAGTAGAGAATATTTAGCAGGTAAGAATAAGAATTAAATTTTTCGTTCCGGTATGTAATTAAATTGGGCGCGGCACGCTAGACGCTAGCATTACGCCACACCATCCGATCACATGTTTGGTCATTTAATCCACGTCCTAGTGGTATTGCTCCTATTCTTCTTCATTATCACCATTATTCAACAACCATAATCCATAAGCCACCAAATTCTCAAAAAAGAATTTTCAAAATTCAATTTGAGTTAATTTCTATTTCTAAGGCCTTCTAAGAACGTTTAGAATATCTATACATAAGTATGTATCTAACCAACGAAGGTGGTGCGAAAGAATCGAAAACGCCAAAAGCTCAAGCTAAAAAAAATACTCAAGGCAATTAGATCGGCAAAAAAAAAACAACAACAAACCAAAGTTCAATCATCCCTTTGAAGTTCCCCCGCTTATGGTATCTTCAACACTAGTGCTAGCTAGACTTATGGCAAAGTTTAAAAATAGATTGTTTCGTTGGTTCATTCAAGTTTTGTTAGCTATTCTTTGCCTCCTCTGCATGATAAACTAGTGTGACGAATAAAAAAATTTGAATAAATTTTGGCCGAGATTTTTTTTTTTTTGAAGTAATAAAGAAAATTAATTTTAATGGTAGAAGCACGACTTGCCTTTAAAAAAAATTGTAGATAGAATTGGTTTATTTTTCTTATTTAAAAAAAAAGTCTTCAAAAGAAAAATACAAAACTTATGATATCCCTCAAAACATCTTACCCCAGCTTGTGTGTTGAATGTTTATTACAGATTTTAAATTTAATTCATAAATTTTAAAAATATCCCTCGGCTTTGGTCTTTTTTCTAAGTAATAACGAATCCCACGTTTTTGAGTTAATTTAATTCTATCTCGCTAAAGAATCCATCAGATACAAAAGGATTGCTAGCTTCATAATGTCTTCGTTTCGTTTCATGTTGCTTTACTAGAATTAACAGTTATCTAATCCCAAATAAATATTATGATGCAAAAACAAAAAGGGGTTAAGATGCAGGTAAATTATTCAAAATTCGTGTGGTGCGGCTAAAGAAAAAGCCCATGCAAAGAATGCCCAAATTAAAGTCTAGGATGAAAACTGATGATAATAGGTAATGTTACAATTAAAGCGTTGGAATTATTTAGAAGAAGAATACAATTGACAATAAACCAATTAAGGATTTCTACAAATGCTCATAAAACATATAGAAAAATGCTCAAGAGATATTTAAATGAACGTAATTAAATATTAAAAGGAGCTCAAGAAGAAGCTATTTAAATTTTGGAATCCCACTTAAACTTGGTCTTATATACGCTTCACTTATTCCTCTTGAATTCTTATTTAAATGGCAGTTCGGTTTGAAGTGAGCCACAACCTACAAGTCTTTACACCCAGCCAGTTAAGTTAAGTCAGGTGCTTTAACTTCGGATGTTGTATGAAATTGTATTCATAGAAAACATTTTTTTAAGAAAAAAGGGAAAATAAAGTCTAAACACCTTCCTAAGTATAAAATGCAAATAAGTTTTTTTATGGTTGCCCCCTTAACCGACTAAACAGTAAACATATTAAATTCGAATAGTATGCAAATTAAATAATTAAGAAAATAGAGCACCAAATTGAAAAGAAAATAAAAACCCAAAAATGAAAAGTGATACGTAAAATGTTTACAGATTATAATGGATAGACTATTATTTTGGTATGTTAGTAGTTAGTGCCATATCCCAGCGAATTGGATCATCAAACACATAGTAATATGGGTATACAAAGTTAAAGATATCCTTAAAGTAATGGGTGTTTTTTTAAGAGCTTAAGAGAGTTTTAAATAATAATATATTATTGGAATGAATTGTTACTTGCGATTATAGGTACTATAATGCATTCGTGCTGATAAAAATATTGAGATAACAATCAAACATGACGTTACGATGATAGTGAAACATATTTGAGTTACTGGCAAAATTCTTTCCGTCTGTCTGTCTGTCTGTCTGTACGGGTGGATTTTGGACTGTAGCCTAAACGGTTGGGCCAATCGTCTTCAAATTTAGAACTTAAGATTATTTTGACATTGTACGTAGGAGTTTTTTCAATTTTTTTAGCTCTAAAATCAACGTTAGCTGTCATATAACCGTTATGTAAAAGCTTTTTTTTCTCGAAAACGGCTCCAACGATTTTGATGAAATTTTTTTTGTTGGTAGTAGCTATCATCTACTCAGATCCAAATTTACCGGAAAAGTCTATTAACGGTACCTTTCATTTAACGGTTTTTTTAATTTTCGACTTTTTCGGTAACGGCTCAATGGATTTCAATAAGATTTTATATTTGAAAAGATCTAAGTATCCAAATTAATTGTAAATACAAAAATTTTGAAAATTATTTTTTTCTATTTTTAATTATTTAATTTTTTTTTTTAAATTCAATATTTTTAAAACTTATCAAACATTTTTTTTTATTTTAAAACCATAAATTAATAAACTCTCAAAAACTTCATACCAAAATTTCAAAAAAAAAACTAAAAGTTAAAAACAGAATTTTATTAAAATTTTCCTATCCTACAATTTATCGGTCCTACAATTTTCGAAATACTTTTTTCCTAAACTCTTTGTAATTTAAGACGTGTGATGGCATACTTGATTTTTACTAAAAACCGTTAAGTATTGTAGTTTTGATACTTTTTATAAGTTCAAACTGTGTTATTTTCAACGTAAATGTTAATTGTTTCTGTCAAAGATGTAATTGGGCACATAAGAGCAAGTACGTGCAACCCAGTCGTGCCCATTTCTTACTTGCGGTTATAGGTACTATAAGGCAAGTTATGGATTCGTGCAAAAAAAAAATTTACAATCAAACATGACATTACGATGATAGAGAAGTCGAAGTCTGTCTGTCTGTCTGTTCGCACCTCTATAGCCTAAACGGTATTTATTTGGTAGTATCTCGGGGGGTGCTTTTCATTTTTGCTCTAGGTCGAAAAATACGGGACCTGCCATACAATCTTTAACAAAAAGTTTGATTTTCTCGAAAACAGCTCTAACGATTTTGATGAAATTTTCAGGGTGCTAATTTTTTACAACAATACATCTTTCAGTTAGAATGAATTTTTCCAAATTTGTTCTATAACGGTACCTCTCATAGAACCGGTTTTGTTCAGATGCGGTTTTATCTAAAACCATTATCCTGATTTCAATTGCATTTCAAAATTTTCAAAAACTTTTTTTTTCGATTTTTTTAAATTTTCTATAAAAATTGGTTTTTGAAATATTTTAAAAACGGGTTGATTGAATTTTCATTAAATAATTGTCCCAGATGAAAACTACAGATTTCCTCATGATGACATACTAGAAAAAAAATTAAAATATTTTTTCGAAAAGTTTAAAAACAAAAACGACTTTTTAAAAAATCTGGTCGAACGATTTTCAATATTTTTTTTCCTCAATAGACATTTAGTTTTCAAATTTTATTGCATACTTAGTTCTTCCGAGAAAACTTTTAAACTAATTAGAAAAATTAGAGAATTTTCGAAAAAAATACGTTTTTTTATTTTAATATATACAAACATAAATATGCAGCCACTAAACAACTATCTAGCGACCCGATCGTGCATTTATTTTTAAATTTTATTCGACGATGTGACCGCACTTATGAGCAAGTGATTGCGATCCAGTTGTGCAATTTATTAAATATCGGGTTTTTCAACTGGTACGCTACAAAAGTAGAGCGACAGGGACAGCAAACGACGCCATATTTTTTGCCGCTCTTTTGACATTTCTTTTCAGTAAGGTTTGCCATTTCATGATGGAAAGATATACGAGCCAACAATGAGTCGAAATTATTAAAATTTACTACCGATATTCTTAGTCAGTGGTCTCAACATTAAGAGCGCTACGTCTAATTTATGTCCGTCATAATCGTCCTAGCAGATCAACAATTGAGCGTTTAGTAGAAAAAATTGAATCCACAGACACAGTACAAAATGTTCCCGTGCCAGTGAGACAAAGAAGTGCCCGTAGTTTCGAGAATATTGCTGCCGCTAAGGCTTCAGTTGCAGAAAGCCCAAATGTGTCTCTCACACGTCGTTCTCAAGCGTTGGGCATCTCTGTGACGTCGTTGTGGCGAATTTTGCGAAAAGATCTTGGCCTTCATCCTTACAAGATTCAATTGACGCAAGAACTGAAGCCGCTTGACCACCAAAAGCGTCGTATGTTCGTGAATTGGGCTGAGCAACAACTTGAAAATGATTCGGATTTACATCGAAAAAACATCTTCAGCGATGAGGCTCATTTCTGGCTGAACGGCTTTATCAATAAACAAAATATGCGGTATTGGTCCGGCAGCAATCTACACGTACTCCATGAGTCATCATTGCATCCCGAAAAAATTACGGTTTGGTGTGGTTTATGGGCCGGCGGCGTCATTGGGCCGTACTTCTTCCGTGATGATCAAGACCGGCACGTTACTGTGAATGGGGATCGCTACCGTTCAATGATAACCGAATATTTTTGGCCTCAATTGGATGATATGGATTTGGAGGACATGTGGTTCCAACAGGACCGCGCCACAAGCCACACAGCGAAATTCACAATCAATTTATTGGAAACCAAGTTTGGAGAACGTGTTATCTCACCAAATGGTCCAGTCGCTTGGCCGCCTCGGTCGTGCGATTTGACGCCGTTAGACTATTTCCTGTGGGGCTACGTCAAGTCTATGGTCTATGCCAACAAGCCAGCGACGATTGATGAACTTCTTTCGAATATCGAACGTGAAATTGCAGCAGTATCGGCAGATTTATCCTTGAAAACCGTCGAAAATTGGGTTCAGCGTCTGGACTTCTGCAAGCGTGCGCGTGGTGGCCATGCAAAAGAAATCGAGTTCCATACATAATGGCATCGAACTTTCACAGGAATAAAGAATTTCATTGATATCCAAAACCGTTTTTGTTTTATTTAAAAAAAAAACTTTTGTAGCGCTCTTATTGAAAAACCCTTTATGATTTCCGGCATATGTCCACCGTGACTCCGAGTTATATAGTCCATTCGATCAATCCAGTTTGTGACTACTTTTTCCAATAAATCTGTCCGTATGACGCCAATGGTGGATTGAATATTGGCTTCCAATGCTTCTAGAGTTGCTGGTTTGTCGGCATAAGCCAATGACTTAACATAGCCCCTTAAAAAGTAATCGAGAGGCGTTAAGTCTCACCAACAAAGGGCCAGTTGACAGGACCTCTTCTGGAAATAAAGTCACCAAATTGATTTTGCAATACATTGATGGTTAAGCACGCTGTATGGCCAGCTGTGCCGTGTTGTTGGAAAAAAATGTCGTCGCAGTTTAGCTGACTAATTTTTGGAAACAAAAAATCTGTTGTCTGTAAAGTCGGTTTACGGACGATAATTTACGTGATAACGTCATAAGAAAACATTGATGGCAACTTTTCACTTTTGTTATCAGCATGAGTCATGTAATTTCGTATATTTAGCCTGTCATCGATTTATAGGAGGTTATCACGTCAAAATATAAGGACCGATGATGCCGCCAGCGTGTAAGACCGCACCAAGCAATCAATTTCAATGGATGTAATGGTGATTCATTAATATCTTGAGGATTGTCTTCGCTCCATTTACAGCAATTTTGCCTATTGACAAAGCGATTTAACCAGAAATGAGCTTCATCACTAAACACAATTCTTCGGTAAAAGTGCTCTATAACCTTCGCCAACAGATTTATTTTTTCAAAGTAAATTTCCACTAAGCGTTGTTCTAGCTTTTAAATACTCTCCAATCCTCCAGAAAAAGAGAATATTCAACAGGTGGAAATCAAAAAGAAACACAGACAAGATGAATAAACCTTGAAAAATTGAAGCACGACTCTTAAATATCTAATAGACTTGCTTTATTAGGCATACCCACACCCAGTGCAGCAAAATCTAACATGGTAAATAACAATAAATTTGAGAGCGTTGACAGTTACATTAGTAAAATAAGTAATATAAAAGTAAAGCCAAAGGTGCAAAGTTGTAAAAAATTTAACTTCACACTATCATAAATTTAGTGTGACACCTAGCTCATATCTTCAGTCAAATTTAAACCCAGTGTGCAAATTTATGAACTTTTAGTTACGAGTTAAATGACTATAATGTTGCTCAAAAGTATTGGAATACATGAAAAGAAACACAAACTACTGGGATTGAGTTAAGATTGTAGACGAAATTATTTTTTTATAAGGGACTCACGTGTGTTTCTTATTACTTGCGATTTATAGGGACTAAAAGGCAAGTTATGCATTCGTAAAACAAAAAATCTAACATTCAAACATGACATGATAGAGAAGTCAAAAAAAGTGGGTCCGGAAATTCCGTCCGTCTGTCTGTCTGTCTGTCTGTCTGTCTGTCTTTCCGTATCGATTCCTACAGCCTAAACCGTTGGGCCGATTTGATTCAAACTTGGTATATAGTATTTTTAGAGTACTCTACTCGACTATTTTTCGAATTGGAATGATGAAACTTTCTGAATAGTGTTTTCTATATAAAATCTATCTTCTGGTTTGAATGGATTTTTCAGAAAAGGTTTTATAACGGTACCTCCCATATGACCGGTTTTTTAAAATTAGACTTTCTCGTTAACTAATTGACGGATTGTGATGAAATTTTCAAAATATATAGTATTTTATGATTTTTTTTTAATTTTTAATATTTTTTTTTTTAATTTTTTTTTTTTTTTTTTTTTTGAATACGAATCTATAGATTTATTTTTAATTTTTTCTCCTAGTATAAACTATAAATAAATTTATTGGCGCGACAGCTCCTTAAGGCTTAAAGCTCGGCTAAGTCCTAGCCATTAGTCAAATAAAAGAAGGTGACAACCTACATACATACCTACGTATTTTAAAGCATTTCATCATCATAAAAGCACACAGAATAAATAAGGAAACCTATGATAAACACACAAAAACAACTAACAAATAAAAAAAACTATTCGATTACTACTGAATACAAAAATTTCAATCGAGAAAACAAAAGCTTACACCTGCCTATAAATAAACAAAACCACTGCGTTAAATTTTAATATTGTCTATACCCACCCGCTTCACAGTAGTTGGATTGTAACTTAATTTTAGTACCTAACTTCCTTCCAGCCTTATTAAAGGTCCATAATATCCTTAATAAATTCCATAAATACTTGCCCACACCATACGTTTATCGATACATCAAACATAATTAAGCTTTTTTTTTTAGGTAATTTGATTTTAAAAAGTAAATTATTGTTAAATGTACCTAGCCCTACTTCCATGCTGCTGATTCCTCCGAATCTTTATGCCAGTTGTTCAAATTTTTCCATACCAAAATTAAAAAAGTTCTTTATATCTTTCTATTAGCAAATAATATTATAAACAGTAAACAACAAGTGGAAAGATAATACAAAACACACTAAAAAAAACTACAAGAGCTAGCAATCCTATATATTTATGTGTTTGTCCGTTTGTGGTGTCGCATGTTCGCTTCATCGAGCTTCAAACGTGCGATCCAGTCGTGCCTTTTATTTCTATATGAATTTAATTTCAATTTAAGAAACACACTAATATTGGTTTATTTGTACAGATATGAGATCGCTCAAAACAAATTAAAGCTCCTTGTTCATCGCTCATATCGCAGGCAAAGGGTTGGATAAAACAATCACCCGTCGCTGACGTTTTTAAAATCAAAAATTCACTCTCCAATCCAAATTCTCTCAACAGTAGGTTTGTTCCACACAATTTTTTCGAAGAAAATTTGCAGCTGTCAAATTTCTAAGTCTGTCTGCAAGATTTCTGTGACAAAACACGGGAAGCATTGAAAACAAAAAAAAATTAAATATTAAAATATAATTCCAGCCTTAAAAACGGGACATGAAACCGTTCATGCCGAATCTGGTTAATTTCTGCTATCAAATGGAACAATGCTAAAAATCAATGGCAAAATGTCTTCTAACACAATTTGATATTTCAAATTGTCTGCAACAGGGACTGGTGAACTCTCCCATTCTTTCTAGTATTTACAGCAGTGATCTTATTGGGAATGGGAGCTTACCTCAAATAATTGCGTATGCCGAATTTAATGAGCTTATTATACGTTGCCGTTGAAGATCCACATCCGAAGACCGCGGTTGTGACTCCAAAAATGAATATGAAAAGCTGAGTGACCTTGTCATCAGCGAAGCAATTAAGTTGATTAGGAGTTTCAGACAGGAGATCATTTATAAAAATGAAAAAGAGAGTCGGAGATAGAACGGAGCCCTGGGGCACACCAGTATTTATTTTGAAGATATCAGATTTGAACCCATCCAACACAACTTGTATTGAACGGTCCGAAAGGTAATTTCTAATCCAGCGAAGAAAAGAAACATCGAAACCGAAAGCACCCATTTTCGATAAAAGAGCCTGGTGCCAGACTCTATCAAATGCTTTAGAAATATCGAGTGCAATAATCTTACTTTCTCCGAAACGATGTAGAGATTTGTTCCACCGGTCGGTGAGATAAACCATCATATCACCAGTGGACCTATTGCTTCGAAAGCCATACTGTCGGTCATTTAGAAGCTTTCGTTCTTCAAAATATTTTTTGATTTTATAATTAATAAGTGTTTCCATGACCTTGGAAAGAAGAGACGTAAGTGCAATCGGTCGGGAGGACGATTCGCCTTTTTTAGGTATGGGCTGGACAAAACCTGTCTTCCATTTGCTCGGAACAAGCCTTTAATTAGGATAGATAGAACAGCTTACGCAGTGGCTTTGCCAATGTAGAAGAACAGCTCTTCAGAACAATACCGGGAATACTATCAGGACCAGCGAATTTATCTAGATCTAGAATTGTATTGGTCAAGTCGAGAAGATGATATCGGCCAAATGGGCGCCGTCACAATTGATTGCCATACGGGCTCGTTTTATGGCATTTTTCATCACTTCAGCGAGAACTTTGGGCGACAGATTCTTGCATTCGTGTCGAATGTTGTCCTTGAGGGCTTCCATAGTCTCGGGCTTGTTCACGTAAACACGGGACTTCAAAAAACGCCACAAAAAATGCTTGAAACGGTTAAATCGGGCGATCTTGCGGGCCAGTGCAAATCACCAAACCGAGAGATGTAGCGACCCGGGAACGCCACCTTCAGAATATCGTTTCATGTCGGTTCATGTATCGCTCCATGGCTTGTTCACTTATATTCTGCATCTGTCTAGTCCACAAATGTCAAAACAGATTTGACATTGGCGGTTATTTGCAAAAATGATAACATCTTCCAATAGGTGATTTCTTTTGGTCCACCCTGTACAAAGTGACGCAAAAGTTGCCAAGCTATCGTTATATGCTAAAGTTTTTTTAAATGGCGGCAAAAATGTCAATTCTACTTCGATATTTGTAAATTAAGGCTGCGTTAAAACGCTGGCTAAATTTGATACCCTGTCGAAATGAACACAATTTTAGCTTTTTGCTGTGTCAATTGGATTAAAAAGGATTTTTTTAACCCACTACCTCTATTCGAGTTTATTCCCCATATAAATAAAAGTACATTTTTCCTAGACAACAAAATTTATCCTGATTAAATTCATTACTTTTTTTATACGAATTATAGCTTAAAAAAATACCAAGATAAAAACAATTTAAATTAATTTTCAATAATAATTTTATTTGTTGAAACAACAATCCCAAATTTCTGTAAAGTAATTACCATCATAGATAATTTATTTACTAGTCTATGAACACCAGATTGACGACAAATGAAACGAACAGTGAATTCATAATTATCGCCTTCTCTTTTACACCAACACAAGACGTCAACATTTAGCCGACTGGCCAAAATTTAGCCTGCCCTGGAGCAGGTTAAATAAAATCCCTATTTAACCTGTTAACATTTATCTATTTGATTAAATTTAGCCAGCATTTCAACGCAATTGAAACACGGCCTAAATAGACAAAAAATACACATCAACAAGAAATGAATCACTATACGCAATAACGTGAAAAAATTATAGAACTGGACATTTGCCACCATTTGCAAAAACTATAGAGTTACAAGTTTTGCTATACTATAAAATAGAAAAAAAAAAATAATATAAAAAATAGAAAAAAATTGTGATTTGACGAAATGTCATTAGATTTTGCTTAACTTCGTAGTTTTCGGCTTGATGGGGAGCAAACCTTGAACTTAATTGTTGAGTATATGCAGCTTTTAGATGATAAGTAATAAAAACGAACATTTCAATTTAATTATTTTATTCTTTTGTTTTATAACAAATAATTTTCTTAACCTTTTTAAAAAACAAAATTCTCAATAGGCAAACTGTGATTCTTTAAGTAAGACGCAATACAAAGTCTGAAGTAATCTTCTTGAAGAAAAACTTGGGGGTGTTATGACTGGTGCTAGCAGACCACTAAAGGTGTCATGTTACCTTCTATTAAACTATCCTATAAGTATAAGTAATACGCAACAGAAATGTTATAAATGATCTCATTCTTATATGGCTGACCAAAATAAATGGTCAGGACAATAGCGTGTCTCCGTATATCATTATCATAATATAACGCAGTATGAAAGTATCAACATGTCCACAGTTCACACCCAAATTATTTTATCGAATCATCTTATTAAATGAAGGCTTTTAAACAAAATCTTTTTAATTTTTTCTGTGGAATGGAAGTCTGCATATATAACTTCGTTGCGTCATTAAAGGTTAATATGTTGGGCGTTTTATGACAGCGTTTCCTTTGTGAAATTATTATTGAATTTCAATTAAATGTCCAATTTAAATAAAATAAGTCATATTTCACAAAAACGATAAGTTTAAAAACTTCTACTCATAATTACTATTCAAATATCGATACGAATAGTTGAAGCTAATCTGTATACATTCTGGTTTAAAAAAAAATAACAGAAATGTTAAGAAGTTAAGAAGGAGGGGTATTCATGCAACGAAGTAAATTTCCGTTCGGTAGACAATTCTCACTTTCCGCAAGCCTTCGCTTCCACCCCTAGAAGAAAGAATTGCGTAAATGCGCGAAACAGCCAGCTATCACTTAAGCCGTCAAAGTTAACTCATTGAAACTAAATGTTCTCCGTTTATCCAGTGTTTTTCCTCACTACCCGCAGCAAATTTGTGAGATAAATTTTGTCTAGTTTATAGATATGAATTTCGATGTCCTTGCCGCAAAAGGCCGAACCATAAAGACCCAAGCCCAACCATAGTTGAAAAATTAAAACTTTCGTTGCCTTGCGAATACATGTGATTTCTTTACCCAACCCGATATTATTTTTTATAAGTTTCGTTGACTATTTTATTTTAGTACGTAATGTAAGCTTTCAAACGAAAACCTGAATAATGCTTGTAACGGGTGATTTTTTTGAGGTTAGGGTTTTCATGCATTAGTATTTGACAGATCACGCGAGATTTCAGACATGGTGTCAAAGAGAAAGATGCTCAGTATGCTTTGACATTTCATCATGAATAGACTTACTAACGAGCAACGCTTGCAAATCATTGAATTTTATTACCAAGAAAAGCCCTAGAAAAGTTGGCAGAAAATCCGCTTTTTTATCGACAAATTTTGTTCAGCGATGAGGCTCATTTCTGGTTGAATGGCTACGTAAATAAGCAAAATTGCCGCATTTGGAGTGAAGAGCAACCAGAAGCCGTTCAAGAACTGCCCATGCATCCCGAAAAATGTACTGTTTGGTGTGGTTTCCATAAATCGGACGTAAAGCGCGAAACACATTTCGAACCGAACACTGATTTTGGTAATAAAATTCAATAATTTGCAAGCGTTGCTCGTTACTAAGTCTATTCATGATGAAATGTCAAAGCATACTGAGCATCTTTCTCTTTGACACCATGTCTGAAATCCCGCGTGATCTGTCAAATACTAATGCATGAAAATCCTAACCTCAAAAAAATCACCCGTTATTTGCTTAATGTTATTATGGTCAACTATGATGTATTCGACAGAACGGACGAACCTTTTGTTAGGTTTTGACACTATAGCTTTCTATTTCCTTTGCATATTTTGGTTCGGCCTTAATACACGAAAGAAAAAGGAAGCAAGTGTGAAAACCGAAAAAAAGTTTTTTTCAGATCTCTGAAATACATCAGTTGGCCATAATAAAACTTAACGAAACTTATCAAAGTCATTTGGACTGTTTCGCAAGGCAACATACGTACAAATTCTTCAATTATGGTTGGAAATTGTATTGTAAAACTAGTAGGATGATGCCTGAACCGGATCACGGCTGTTGCACCGTTGATAATAATTGAATAGCCAGTTGCATTCATCTACTTAAACAATTCCACAGTAATATTGGCGCTTTCAGGAATGCCAACCAATTCACGTTCTAGCCCTATTTCAGTTAAGTCCAAAGATTCTTATCCGTACAACTTGAATGTGAAATGTTTTGCCTAGCTTCTTCAGAAGAAAACCAAAATGCTACTACAGCGTCATTTGTTATTTAACTTGCTCTCAGATACTAATCTCTGCACTGTGCTGCTCTATTTTAGCCATTTCAGTATCTTAAGATTCCGGAATTCCCAAGAAATTCCCCAGTCACTTTCGATAGAGCTGAAAAATGTACATATCTGAAGAAACATAATTGCCACAGCAAACGCCAAAAAAAATTGTGATGGAAAGCATTTTATTATTTTATTATTTACTTTGGATTTAACTTTACAAATTTTTTTAATTTGAAATTCTTCAAATACTTCTCAAAACGGTAAATTTCAAATGTACTTTTGTGTTTGACAGATCTCATATTTCTCCCCCAACAATTTTGTTGGTTTAAAATATGGAGTTAGGGGGAAATGTTTTGCTCTCTCACAATCTCTCTCTTCTCACGAAAACTCTCGAAAATGTGGGTAAACGAACAACATTTGTGTAAAATTGTTCAAAACAGTCTGTTTTAGAGAGTAGACGAACAAAGCTAATTTCAGAAAATTCTTAGCAGCGGTAACTTTTTTGCAAAGTTTAAGGTACTTTTTATTACTCTTTATTAACAGAAAATGGAAGAGAAGAAATGCAAAAAGCCCTAGATGAAGCTCGAACGAGGGCTTCTGTGAGCCAAAAATGAACCAGATCTCTCAGGAAGTTGGAAGCATGGCCATAATTATTTGGTGAAGGCGGTGGCACTTCTGTGAGATTTTGTAATGTGTGAATAATGTGTTTAATAAAAAAAATATTTTGTTTTTAAATCAAAACGTGTTTGAATGATATATTTGTTTTTTTCTGAAGTGTGTGGGTGTGATGAGCAAACAATTGGCAACAAATCAAAGTTGGGTTTTGTGTGTTATTGTTTGGCTATTACCATAACAATTGAAATGTCAAACAAAAACGAGTAAATGTTCAGTGTGAATGTTCTACTAGTTTTAGTAAATGAATAGCGACAACGAACTTGGCGTGAATAGGCTATTAGGTTAGCAAGCGAATGCGAAAAATGTTAAGATACGTTTTCTGACAGCAAAGAAAAGTTTCTGAAGGAACGGAAATCTGGAAGGGCTTAGAAACTTGAACTGGATAATTTACTCTGCTCTGGTGCACATCTCTTTATTGAACAAAGCTATACATCAATTAACTTCTTCGCCCACAGACCCAGAGGAATAGAAAAAAGAAACAAGAGCGACAACTAGGAGGATTAATTCTCTCTTCGTCTACAAACTGAAAATTATCCGTTCAGAAAGATATGTGTACCGGTCCCTGTACATTTTGTATGGGAATACTAATACGTTTGCAAGGCATGATCGCTACGAGTCGCAGTTCTTTTTTTTTCTTTTTTCTATGCTCAGAGGCCAGAGTATGCAAAACAAGAACTCGAAAGAGCACAATGAATTTTCATTTGTACTGTACGGTGTTTATTTGTATCTCAAATTTAAAATTTGTATTTCATCTGGCAATGCTCTTACTCCTTCTGTCATTTTGGTTTAAAAAAAATTCAATTTTTTTTGAAAATTTGATATCACTTGCAGTTTTATCATAAAAAGTATAAATTTTCTAACACAATGACTGAATCCAAAGTAGAGGTAGATGCAACAAATATAAACAAAGAACTTTGTGTTGTCGAATACCCCGGTGATGTGCAAAATGTTGATAAAATGATTAAAACCATGGGTGGCATAACAAAAATATCACAGGTAAATGAGTAAAACACCTTAAATCTTTCTTTATATGAAATTTCCACTTAATATACACAATTTATAAGGTTTTCTGTGGAGAAACAAAACGCTTGGAAATAAGATTTCAGCCAGACAATGAATTCTGCAAAGCCGTCTGTGGAGATCCTCAAACAAATACTGGCCTATTGCTGAAAATAAAAACTCGTCGCTCTAAAACCAATCCAAAGGAACCTCCTACATACCATGTCGAAATCCTTGGACATTGTGAAAAGGTCTACACATTTGAGTGTAATTATTTCACTGATTATTTCTTTTGTGTAGCATTAAAAATGCCTTACATTCTCTAGCTCTAGCCGACTACTCTTTTCTCCCCATAGCTATAGAAAAAGCAACCGGAGAAGCTAAGTATGTCAAGGATGAGGTACTGCCAAGAAATGCTACCGATATAGACTACTTTACGTATGTAGAATTCATGTTCATATTAATCTTGACAAATAATTTGCATTAATTAGGCGAACGAATAATATTACTCCCCTGTGCATTCCTTATCAGTTTGCCAGATCAGACACCGTCCACACAAATATTCATCGCGTCGATCCAAAAGACGATGGTCAATCTGATGTTCTTGGTGTTTTGTCGAAACCATACTACGATGGCCGAGAAATTGTATCGTTTTCACTCACAGAACCGTTCCCAATGCATCCTGATCCGGCAGTAGCCAAGCGAATGAAAGTCAAATATGTTTCCGATGAAGAACTACAAAAAGTCAAGAAGGTACATTGCAAAATCATCCAAACTCAGTTTGATTTAATCCTTCAATTCCAGCTCTTCGATGAAATGCCTTGTTGGACAAGAGGTGCATTGTTGTACGAGACCGGGCTGTCCCAAGAGAAGCTCAAACACATTACTCCCTCAGTGGCCTATCTCTTTTCGAATGGCCCTTGGCGAACTATGTACACTCGTTATGGTTACGATCCTCGCAAGGATTTCAACAGTCGTTACTATCAAACGTTTGATTTGCGATTGCGTTATCGCACAGGAATGGCTGAATTCGTGAGTAGCATCGCCGTGAATTCTTCATTGCTTTACAAAGAATTTTCAAATTGCAGATCCCAAATGCTCAAAAATTCGGATCAAGAAGCCAAGATTGGGAACGTCCACCAAACGACACCGACGTATTGATTCAAGAGGCTGACTATCCATATTTGGAAGAAGGACATCTCCCTCGATCGCGTCAGTGGATCTTAAGGGTAAACTCTGGAATTCTCATTCATCTGCCTCCTTAATGATTCTGTTGTTTCAGTATTGTGATCTGAAGGTAAGTAGAGTAAGGGAAATGTTGGACAAGATTCCCACACCACTTGCCGGAGCAACATGTAATGAAAAAACTGGATGGTTCCCTCCTGGATTTGATGTTCAAATAAGGCAGATTATAAATAATTCATTCAAGGAGACCATGAGGGAATATTATAAGAATCGGAAGCAGCAAGAAAATTTGATGGACGATGATGTAAGTTTGTGGTTTCTGGACTTTGAAGATGTCTATGGGGATTTTATTTTCTAGGAGTACATTAGTGATGATAATGAACCAGATAAAGATTCAGGAGATGACGAATACGATGATGTTATTGCTGACGTTGCCGAAGCTCTTGATACAGCTGACGATGACATTGCTCGACATTTGGAAGAATTATTAATGGATGATGTTAAGGTGGATGATGTTAAGATGGAGGACTCCCAAATTAGAGACGAAAAAATGAAGTTATAAAGTTGAATGTTGAGTTTTTGTTGTATTTATGTTTACCGTTACTCAAGCCAAAAGGGTTCCTCAAAGCCCGATTTCCCCATTCGAGCTTGCATCTAGGTGCCGCCTACAACACAACACCGCGCGGAGATATTATTATGGGGACTTGAATGCTAAGGTTGGTAATAACAACGATGGCCTTACCCATGTAAGGGGTAACCATGGATTTGGGAGTTGCAATTACAGTGACAGGAGGTTAATTTGATTATGCCACGCCAACGGCCTTCTGCTTGGTGACATCATGTTTGCACACAAGGTGAGCCATAAGGTAAGCTAAGCGTCGATGGATCGCTTGGTGATCAGCCGACGTTTTAGAAGGCTCGTATGGCAGTGGGCAAGGACAAGAAAAATACAAGCTGGAATCTTCGTACCCCATGAAAAAGATACGTGACGTGACAAGTGCATGCTGGGAAAATGTTTTCAAATCAAAAAAAGTCAATAGAGCGCAGGGAAGCAACAACACTTGGCTTTCGGGAGAAACTTGGCTACCGATCACTGAACGTATAAAACTGAAGGCTCGTATGGCAGTGGGCAAGGACAAGAAAAATACAAGCTGGAATCTTCGTACCCCATGAAAAAGATACGTGACGTGACAAGTGCAACCACATCAACGCTTTGACTCAAAGAGGATAACAAAAGAGGTGACTGGTGCTCGCAGATCAAACAACACCTGATTAAATCATAGGCGGCTCTCTGCTCAGCTTGGGTGAGGATCAGCTCAGAAGGTGGATGGAGCACTTTGCGGCGGTTTTCAGCCGGCTATATGATAGAAATTTAGAACCGATACCTGCTGAACTGAATTAAGAAACTCCAGAATTCGGACCGCATCCCCCCAGTAGTGATGCGATTTGTACCGCAATCTAAGCACTGAAGACCAACAAAGCGGTAGACTTGTAAGCATAAGGAGATTTAACAAAGTGCAGGGGGTTTTTCGTTTAGCCTGCTGTTTCCAAAATAGTAGCAAAGATTGTTCTGGAACGCATAAGAGAACATCTAAATGCCACACTCATTGCCAAACAAGCCAGATTTCACACTGCATCCGCATGCATTGTGTGTTAAATATCGTCACCGCTACACCTACCTGTTCATCGATTTTGAGACGGTTTTCGACAGCGTCAACAGAAAATTTATTTGGCTTGCTTTACGCAGGAGGGGCATTCCGGATAAATTATTTGTTATTATTAAAGCAGCATATGAAGGATCCAAATGTCAATTTCTTATTCTAGGCGAAGGTAGGTTTTCGGATGAGTTTGCAGTCCAAAGTCGAGTTAGACAGAGCCAATACTGTTTTTGTTGATGATAAGCGAAATTCTGCAAACAGCCTTGACAGGAAAAGGAGGTATTCGATGGACTCTGAAATTCTACCTGAAACACATTAATTATGCGGACGTATATGTACTTACTCGCTCATAGAGTTTTGGATCTCCATCAAATAAAAACAAAGGTGAAGAAAAAAGCTGAAATCGTGGGGTTGAAAAACCGGCAAAACACAGATGATATTTTACAACAGCCGGTAGAGAAAGTACAGAGCTTTCAATACCTTGGGAGTTTCATCTGGAACTGAAGAAGACATCAACAGCCGTATTGGGAAAGCAGGGGATGCCTTTGGATTAATAACTCTATCAGTTTAAAGACCAAGCTACGACTGTTTTGCTCCAATGTTGAATCCTATATTGCTATATGGATGTGGCACGTGAAAAGTTATAAACTGTCGAGACGAAGATATAAACGTTCCTTATTAGATTTCTATAAAAACATCCTTAGGATTTTCTGGCTCAATCAAATATTTAACGAAGAGCTCCATAGGCGAATGGGTCAGGAATCCATCGACTCTACTATACGACGTCGAAAATGATGATTTCATCGGGATTCTGGTTAAAGTGTAATATGATCCTCGAACGTGCTTAGTAGGCTGTTTCTTGTTTTGACGTTTGAGGCACGAATTCAATTTTAATTTCAATAGTAATTAAGCTCCTTAACTCACCCCTTTCCTTAGGAAGAACGTCCCGCTTCTTCTTCAAACCGTTATGATCCTCGATTAGTAGGCTGTTTCTTGTTTTGACGTTTGAGGCACGAATTCAATTATAATTTCAATAGTGATAAAACTCCTTAACTTGCATGTCTCCACAGAAAAAGAGTCTTGGACAAATTATATGAGCAGTGCCCATTAAAATATTGTCTTAAGCCAATTTAACGTTAAGTTGATAACAGATTCATGCTAATTGACCTTTGTGCGGAGCGAAATATGCTAATATCTAGTTCGCAATTCCTACACCACGACATTCACAAAGGACATGGTGGTATCCTGGTCAATAAACTGTCAACCACATTGACCACAATGCGATCGACGCAAGGTCATCGGTGTCCGAACTTATCAAGGGGCAAAGATTAATTCGGACGACTTCCTCATTGTAGCCAAAGTACGGCTGTGGATAGCCCCATCAACTCCAAGAAGAATTTGAACTGTGAGGAAGTTTGACGTCGGACGGTTGCAATCGCAAGAAATCATCATTGTCAAAATTCCAGCAAGCCGGCCGTCTCCGAAGACCGGCTTTTCAGAGAGAAATAAATTAAGCATAAGCGGCTGCGGTTGAGAAAATTAAGAGCTGTTACTGCAAGATTGAAGTTCGAAAGTTTAATCAAACAGTAAAAAAAAACTGTTATAGCTACAGAGCTTGAAATGAAGCTGGAGAAGAGGTTAGAAGGAATATGAAAAAACCCTTCTACAGACTGTAAAACGGCGATGACGAAACGAATTCCGCTGTCACGCATAATGAAACCATTCTATACAAGTCCAAGCGAAGTAGAGCAACGAATCCGCCCACCCATCTGAAGTTAAGCAAGCTCTATCTAAGCTTGAGAGCAATCGATTTTAAAGCCGCGTATGACAATTATTAGAGACGAGTTATATAAAGTAATGGAATCAAGTTCTTAAAAGACCTCACCAAAACACAGAAGTCAATAAAAGATTAAGACAAGGCGATGCGCTGTCGTGTGACTTCTTTAACATCATACTTGTGTGAATAATGCGGAACTCTCACGCCAACATGGGAGGCACGATCTTTCAAGTTAATCCAGTTACTCGCCATTGACATAATCGGAAGCGTGGTGCGTAACGCTTTTGTGAGTATTGAGACGGAAGCAGCAAAGACGGGTTAAGCAGTCAATGAGGGTAAACCAAGATTATGCTGCCATTAGCAAGAGACATTCAACAGTCAACATCGAAGTCTTAGACAAAACATCACGATAGACATATACAACTTTGAGGGAGTTTTGCTTTGTCAATGTGTGCTTCGCTATCAACTCAGAGAACAACATCAGCGCTGAGATCAAACGAAGAACGACTTGCCAATCGCTGCTTTTTCGGGCTATTAAAGTGACAATTTATAAGATCCTCATCATTCCAGTCCTGGCTGTAATGGATTGCGGACGTTTTATGCTGATTCGAGAAAAAATTTTCGGGTAATTTTTAGTCCCGTATGCATAAACAGCGAATGTAGTATGCAGCAACACAGTCCTTTAGACCAAAAGAGTAAAATTCCAACGTCTCAAATGGCTGGGTGATATAGAGCAGATGGACATGAAAGCTGTGTTGGAAGACAGTTAGGATTCAGATTCTATCCGAAATGTAAAGTCCCTAAGATAAGAAACAAAAACACTGTATCATTTGCTTTGCAAATTTTATTTAAGAATGATTTGCTTATTCCTACCCTCGAATATAATTCAATAGAACCTTACTATCTCTCAGCATTTCCTCGCATTCCGCCTTTCCTTCGTTGTCCTCTAAAATGCCTTCCAATTTCTCGGAAATGTCTATTTCTTTCATTTGTTCTTTGCCTTTCTCTGACTCAGTTAGCAGACAAAGTGCAGCCAAGACTATTTCGATCTTTATATCAAAACCCGATACGGATTCGACAAATTTTGCAAGTATACGCACAGCACCCAGTTTGACAAATTCATCTCGGATAGCTTCGAATTCAGCTGCTAATGCCCTCAAAAGAAAACAAGACTTTACAAAGACATTACTGTGTGAACTGTACAAACGCTCCAAAACACATTCGAGTCCTTTTAATTGAATGAATTTAGCACTTCCTTCTTCGAAATTTCGGACCAACGCCGATATGGCATGCATACAACTGCTGGACACGTCTCCGTCTTCCTTACAACATACCATCAGCTCTTGCAAAGCACCAGCTTCAATGAAATGCTTCTGACAAAATGGATTGTTTTGAGAGACTTCGGCTATCACATATGCAGCAGATATCCGCAGTTTTGGGGTACTGCTCTTTAGACAATCGAAAACAACTTTTGATCCTCCGATTTGAACAAAACTATTAGCAAAATCGATGTTGTCTGCGAGATCTCTAACTATATTGAATGCTTCTATTTTTTCTTCGACAGTTGAAGTGGGCATTTCGAGAATTTGAATTGCTTTCTTTAATTCACCAACGACATCGACATTCATACTTTGTAATGCATTTTCGAGGAATTTTTTCCTCTCGTCATCCAGTTCGCTGTTGTTGTTAAGGTGGTTTGCCTCATCTTCTGGTTTTGAATTGGCAATGGAATACTTAAGAACTCCTTGCAGGCTCCGTTGATGTCTTTCCTCAGCCATTTCTTTCTTTTGTCCAGTAAACGCCAGTCAAAGTAGTTTTCTTTGGTCAACACAAATGGTTTTGATACACCAATGTGGGTGTTTAGCTTTAGTTTTTTTTATTTGTATTAACTTTACTAGTTTATTTATTCAACAAGCACTGAAAGAAACTTTATAAAAATGTTTGAATAAAAAACGTGTGCTTCTGGAAAAATCATTTATTTTTTTCTTTTTGTTTTGAAAAAACAATTTTGACATACGGCCAAGGCGCGTCCCACGCGATAAAAAAGAAGAAAATGAGATCTGTTTGCTTACTTTGTGGGAAAGATTGGTTAAGCCCATCGTTAAATGCATTCGATTTATTAAGATCTTATACTAGGGTGGCGAAAACCACAATCGGCAACTACCAATGTGGTGTTATATCAGGTGAATAAACAGTTGATTAGATCAACTTTCAACTTGTAGTGACTCTGGCGTCTACCAGAGGCATTCAAATTCGGTACACAACTCACCGGGAAGCTCTTCTTCCATCATTTTTGTTTTGATTATTTTTCTCGTTCGCACTAAGGTTGTTTCATAGTTATGTCAGAACTCACAGAGTTTTTACTTTATTGCCCTGAACATTACTCTGTTTGCTCGGATTACCCTTAGTGCACAGTTCAGTGCTTTCAAAGGAAACCCCTTAAATGGCGTTTTTCTTTATTAACTCAGAAAAGGTCTTTGAACAGAGTCTGAGCATTCTGAGCATACTCTAGGCGTTTTTCTTTTTTCATTCGGACATTCAGAGCAGAGTCTGAGTTGTCAAAAAAAGTTGTATTTTTCTTTTTTCGCTCAGAGCGTTCAGATCTTTAAATTTGCATTTCTTTTTTTGTGCAGAGAATGATCAGAGTGTGCTCTGAGAACCCTGTATATGCTCGGGACAAATGGACTGATCATTCTGAGAAAATGCTGAACGCAATTAACGTCACTTTAGAGTTGCAGGCTATTTCACTTATCCCATCCACTTTGCCTACACCACTCTTCGAAAAATAGATGAAATGAAATGAAAGAGAAAATAATTATCCATAATATTGCCGACTGTGAAAAAGCCATATCAAAAGTGTCAATTTGTGACAGCCAAGTGCTCAAACGTATATCAAAAATATATCAAAGCTCTCTAACCATTCTCGGTTCAGATAATTAACTGAAATAGCCTACAACTCTAAAGTGACGTTAATTGCGTTCAGCATTTTCTCAGAATGATCAGTCAATTTATCCTGAGAGATCTGATCATTCTCTGAACAAAAAAAGAAATGCAACTTTGAAGAGATCTGAACGTTCTGAGCGAAAAATAAATACAACTTCTTTTTTGACAACTCAGACCCTGTTCTGAACGAGAAAAAAACGTCTAAAGAGTAGTTCTATGTCTACCCGACAAACAGCACTTATTCAAATTTCCAACCACTTCCTAATATTTTTGTTCAACCAGCAAACTGTCACTCGCACACATCTAAACTGTGCACACACCATGACCTTTTTTAAATATATATTTTTGTTTTCCACAAAATCTTCGTTGGGGTAGTAGTGGTGGAAAATTGAATTCGTTCACAAGTCTGTTTCTGATGCAATTTTTTAAGTAATTTTCCTCCTGCATTTCTTTATAAAAAAGTTGAAACTAATATTGATCGTCAAACAAATAGTTAGTCAGTAATATCCAACAAAAATGCCAACCGAAAAGTTGAAAAACTTGACACTAGGTGAGTAGCATTTGTGCTCTGCTGGTTCTGGTGTTGCACATCGTCCTCTAGTTTGAGGTTAACCAATTTTTTTTTGTGAAATTCGGTTTGCCATGTCGGCAATCGTGTGGTTGATGACTTTTTTTCCTTGAATGACATTCTACCCCACTTTTCCTTTGCAGAAGCAATATACACTTCTGAGATGAATGGAAATGACGAAACGGGCAAGGGTACCCAGGAGAGCCCCTTCAAAAGTATCCTTCAGGCAATGCGTCATGCCAAACAAGATCCGTTTCCAACAATTTACGTTGATGCCAAGAACCCCGGAGATGGTTTGAAATACGAACCAGCAGCCAAGTCGCAGCTGAAGAAAATCCACAAGATCTGGGCACGTGAAACCAGCAAGAACGCTGACAAGGAGCAACGTGAGAACGAAGATGCTGAGAAGAGAAAACAAAATATGGAAGAAGCAAAGAAAATCATCCTGGCCGAAGATCCCAGCTGGCCAAAAGCAAAACGCATCCAAATCGATGATGGCCCTGATAACCGCGAATCTCGTGTAAGAATCTATGGTTGGGTTCATCGGATGCGTCGCCAGGGAAAGGGTTTGATGTTCATTACACTTCGAGATGGAACTGGATTTTTGCAGTGTGTTCTCAACAATGCACTTTGTCAGTGCTACAACGCTCTAGTTCTCACTACAGAGAGTTCTGTTCAGCTCTTTGGGCAACTTAAGGCTGTGCCTGTGGGAAAGACTGCCCCTGGTGGACATGAACTGCATGTAGACTATTGGGAATTAATTGGTTTGGCTCCGGCAGGAGGTGCGGAAAGTATACTCAATGAAGAGGCTCTGCCTGATGTCCAGCTAGACAAC
Organism: Platycheirus rosarum; assembly: GCA_963971375.1. NCBI lineage: Eukaryota > Metazoa > Arthropoda > Insecta > Diptera > Syrphidae > Platycheirus > Platycheirus rosarum. The sequence continues at coordinate 31,380,652 of OZ020507.1, forward strand.
CGTCACATAATGATTCGTGGGGAGAACACGTCGAAGATTCTCAAGATGCGTTCTGTGGTCTTGCAAGCGTTCCGTGCACATTACATTTCTCGCAAATACAATGAAGTCACTCCTCCAACTTTGGTCCAGACACAAGTCGAAGGTGGAGCTACTCTATTCAAACTACAATACTTTAGGTAAGTAAAAATTCTGGTTGAGGAGAAGTTAAACAGGTGAATTGTCATTTGTGCATTCAAGCAATTTTTTGTTTTCAAAGAACAACATCGCATCATATCTCTTCAACTATCTAGGTCGCTTCAGTTACATACTTCAAGTTTATTCAGGCCTCCTTATTCCTCCTGTCTCTCCAGAATGAGTCCAGAACTCCGAGAAGCCGAGCATTGCTCATTCGTGCAACAAGTCTTACTCATCTTGTTTCACCAAACAGAATTTTGTTTTTCTGAGTAGGTCGCTGGATAATTATTCTACACGTCAGTCGGTAATTAAAACGAAGTAAACAGTCACGTGTTCGTCATCAGGTACTAGTTAAATATTCCTTGATGAGTCATCACATCTTAAAATCTATATTGAACTTAAAGTTCACCATATTCGCCTTGTAGTTATCATCTATTCAACTTACATTGTCTAAAAAAATCATGTTCTTCTATGGATGATTCTACAGTTCAGGCTTCTCTAGATAGCGCGGTCTTTTGTTAGCCACATCCAATTGCGCCATACGCCTTCCTTTGTTGCCATTCGCTTTAGGTCCGTCTGATGTTTTTTATAACTCGTAAAGTGGTTCATTGAGCTTACTCCTCTAAAGCATGAGACAACACAACCACAAAGGATTTCTATCTGTTTTTGATAAGATCCATACCTCAGCGCCTTATAGCAATATAAGTTTCCTGTATAGTTTCCTCTGTTATTCGTTATAAGGTTTCTGCATTTAAAGAGCCTCAACAGACTTTAGTAGATTCTCTTGGATTTTAGCAGCCACCCTCCTATTTCTTCGTCCATATTATTATCGGCTGCTACTTTTGACCCAAGGTAGTTAAATGACTGCACTGCTTCAAATTCATTCTCCACGACCCTGATAGTTGGACCAAAACTTTTCGCACACGTAGCCACCATGTACTTAGTCTTCCCTTCATTAATATGCAGCCCCAGGTTTTGTGCCGTCTCCGTCTGCTAGAACTAGGTAAAGTAGTCTTGTACAGCTTGTTGGCTTCTGCGGATGATGTCGATGTCATCTGCGTAAGCCAATATCTTGGACTTGGTGACGATAATCCTTCTTGTTGACAAGCCAGAGTCATAGATTGCTTTCTTCTAAGCTAGGTTGAAGAGAATGTAAGCCAAACCATCCACTTGTTAGAGTCCATTAAAGATGTTATTTGGTCTGAACAGCAAACCAGCCTACAAAGTCTTGTCAATTTATTTTAAAGTTAAACCATTTCTGGAGTGTATAACGGCGATGACGAAACGAATTCCGCTGTCATGCAGAATGGTCCATTTTATCTGGTCGAAGTAGACCAACAATTCCGCCCACCACATCTGGATGAAGTAAAGCTATCTATTTGTTAGCTTAAGAGCAACAAAGCCGATAGCCTAGCTGCCGAGCTCTTTAAAGCTGCAGGTGATGGATTGGTTATAAGTATGCACCAACTCATACGCAAGATATGGTTAGAAGAAAGCAGGCCCGATGAATCTAATCTCAGCATAATTTGCCCGATCCTTAAAAAAGGAGACCCTCTGAACCTGAACTCTGACCACCAACTACAGGGGTATCAGTCTCCTTAACATCGCCTACAAGATCTTTTCTGCTGTATTGTGTGAACGCCTAAAGCCATTCGTCAACAACCTAATAGGTCCATACCAGTGCGGTTTTAGGCCAGGAAAGTCCACTATCGATCAAATATTCACATTACGGCAGATCGTGGAAAAAACCCAAGAACATCAAATCGATACCCACCACCTTTTCATTGATTTCAAATTCGCGTACGATAGCATTTGTAGAGACGAGTTGTATAGAGCAATGTGCAGTTTTAACATCCCTGCCAAACTCGAACGAACACAGCGTAATGTCAGTAGCTTTTGTGAGTATTGAGACGGAAGCGGCGAAGATGGGTATAGCAGTAAATGAGAGTAAAACAATGTATGTGCTGTCATCAAGAAGAAACACCCAACATCACCATAGACAGCTATAACTTGGAAGTGGTTAGGGACTTTGTTAGGGACCTGGGCTCCGCTATTAACTCAGACAACAACAGCGCTAAAATCAAACGAAGAATAACTTATGTGAATTGCTGCTTCTTCGGGTTAGAAGGCAATTGAGTAGCAAAGCCCTCTCGAGCAACTAAACATCAATGCTCGGGCCCGGAAAATCTTCGAATCCACCCCATAGGGACGGCGAACTAAAGGAAGACCGACACTCAGGTGGCGTACACAAGTGAAAGGGGAACCCAATCGACTCGGAACTGGAGGCAGCTGGCTAGGGACCGAGGCTGGAGAAGCTTTTTGGTTGAGGCTCAGGTCCACCCCGCACTGTAGCGCCACTTAAGGTAAGGTAAGGTAAATGCTTGGTGGCTGCAGCATGAGATCTTCCTCTTGATACGATGGAGTCTCCATATCTTCTCCGAGCTGACCGATCAGCACTTCATTAAAGTACACTTCCAATTGCTCCAAAATGCCTTGAGGATCGGTGATCAGATTCCTCTCCGTCATCGACATGTTCTTCACGGATTTGTAGAAATTTCCGCGTCTGGTGCGGACCACGCTCTCTGTTTCTTCGCGTGCCCGCGCTTTATAAGACTGCTGCTTTTATCAATATGCAGTATTCTTATGATCTCTGCGACTAATGCCTAAAGATGGTGTTAGCAGTACTAATGACTTTGTTCTTAAGGTGTAATCATTTTCTATCTACGCTCGGCACTCTGTCCCTAGAACATATGTGCTTTCCCTCTTCGAGCACTCAAAGGATGATTTTAAGGCCAAACCTTGGGCAGGCATTGATGATCCCCTACAAGTTCGTAATAGGAATCTTTTTCGTCTTCTTTGAACTCCTCAGTAGGTGCGTACCAGCATCTCGGCAACACTTTGGCTAACCTTAATTTTGGCCCCTTAATTTTCAAAACTTTTATTAATAATAATAAAAATTTGTTACCAGCGGCCGCCACGAGGAGGCCACTACATGTTGATCCCATATTCTGCACACGGCTGACCGCCGGAGTAGAAATATTTTATTTTTATTTTATTTTTATTTATTTTCATCAATTAGAGAGTCATAATCTCTTACAGACTTATTAAATAGGAATATGTACATTTTTGTAGGTGGGTATGAATATTATACAATAAATACACTTAAATTTATACGCAACTGTTCAATAACAAAATAAATAAATAAATGCGTTACATATTTTAAGTAATTTTTACTAAAATTAAATAAGGTTAAGAACATAAGATTTATCGTACAATTCGTATTGAAATAAATTATAGAGCATACTGCATTAGCTTCTCTGATGCAACGCGAAATGGGCTCATTGCGCCCATAATTTCTGTGATGAAAATGTTCATATATAACAAATCGTGCCCCGTGGCTTAGTGGTTAGTGTGTCGGACTGCTAAGCGAAAGAACCTGGGTTCAAATCCAGCTCATAGCCACCTTTTTTTTCTGGGGTACTGCCTCTTGCGAGGAACTGACAAAACCTCCAAGAGTAAAATTTGTTTCGAAAAAGTGCATCTCATGTAGCCCTTCGGACTCGGCGGTAAACTGTAGGTCCCTTCCATTCCATTCTTGCAGAGTAACAACACACACACAGGAATGGTTGAGAGTATAAGTCACTAGGCCTTGGCTCCTTAAGGAGCTGTCGCGCCAATAAATTTATTTATTTATATAACAAATCGATGGCGTGTAATTCTCGAGGGTGCCTTAATTTCATAGAATAAATCTATAAGCGGAGGGCATGTAATGTGCCTAGTTATTATATCCCGGACTAACATTACTGAGAAATATTTCCGGCGAGTTTCCAGTGATTTCATACCAAATAATAAGCATCTAGTTTCATAGGAAGGTCTAGGGATTCTCCATTTCAATTTAAAGAAAGCATATCTCGTAAAATTTCTTTGAACATTTTCTATTCTTTTTGACGAATTTGAATAATATGGATTCCAAACTGTACAATAATACTCTAGCACGGATCTTACCAATGAATTATACAATGTTATAATGGTGTAGGAATCATTAAACTCTCTGGTGTTTCTTTTAAGAAAACTCAGCATCTGATTAGCTTTGTTGATCATATAATCAAAATGAGGATGAAATGACAGATTAACGTTAAGAATAACACCCAAATCTTTTTTTTTAATGTTATAGATGCCGTAATCAAACATAATTGGGTTATGGTTCCTGTGACAGGATAAAACTTGACATTTAGCAATATTAAGGTCAAGGTAGTTGACCTTGCACCAAGTGGCCAATCTATCCAAGTCGGCTAACAGAAGGCTACAGTCTGAATTGCTGGATATCTTTTGATAAAGTTTCAGATCATCCGCAAAAAGGAGACAGTGAATTTATTATGAAAGATAGTGGGAATATCATTGACAAAAAGAAGAAAAAGCAGTGGTCCCTAATGACTACCTTGGGGGACACCTGATGGGACATTTATATCATCTGATTTATAGTTTTTAATTTTCACAACTTGAACTCTTCCAGTCAAATAAGATTTAAGCCACAGTAATAGAGATGAATGAACACAAAAACAGAAAAGCTTATGAAGTAGAATTTTGTGATTCACTCTGTCGAAAGCTTTAGCAAAATCGGTAAAGATCTTTTTCAATATTAGATATAATAGCATTAGTCATAATCATTAAATTTGTTGATGTTGATTTGCCCGCTACAAAACCATGTTGAAAGACTGATATTTTGTCTTGTATAATTAATGAAATTCTATTATAAACTATTTTTCAAATAGTTTTGGAATAGCAGAGATCTTGCAGATTGGCCTGTAATTTGTTATTTCGTGTTTAGACCCTGATTTAAAAATTGGAGACAAAAACGAAATTTTCCACGATTGCAAGAAATTGCCTTTGGAAAGAGATAAATTAAAGATCAGCGTTAGCGGCTGGGCTAACGCGATTGCACAATTTTTCAAAAGTATGGGAGGAATGTTATCGGGACCTTCGCTTGTTTTCACATCCAAGCTTAAAAGGGATAATTCAACTTCCGCTTGGCATAGAACATGTGACCCAAGATCCACACATTCACTTACCCCTGGAAGCTCTTGACTTATAACAAATTCTGAAGAATAGACTGATTGAAAGTAATCTGCAAATAAATTACAAATTACAGATGTTTCACTTGTAGTTGTGTCAATGTACTTCATGCAGCTTGGTAATCCAATAGACTTTCGTTTAGTGTTTATAAAAATGCAAAAGCGCTTGCTTTTACTTTTAAGTTCATTTTCAACAGAAAATATGTAAGTTACGATATAAAAATTTATTCAAATAGTAAATTTTTTTTTGAGAATCCAGATAGCTGTTTCGAAGATTAAGATCTTGTTTGTTGTTTTTATATAACTTATATGCTTTGTTTTTTTGATTCTTGAGATTGCCTAACCTCCTGTTAAACCAGACAGGGTTAGCATTCTGTTTTAAATGTTTTACTGGTACATATTTTTCAATAGCTCTTTGTAAAATCGACGTAAATGCCTTATAATCATTTTCTAAATCAGTACCGGTAAAAATATTCTGCCACGAAAAAGACAACAAATACTCAACCATAATCATATACAATAGTATTACAAATATTTTCTTTTTTTAAATAGTTATACAAAATTATATCTCCCTCAATTGCGAGGTGGTGTTGTGTGTTGCCTACAACGGGGAAATTTGACTTTTCTATAGAAATATGAAATTCCTTATCAACAAATACTAAATCGAGGATCCGATTGAGATCGTTATGTTCATGGTTAATTTGGACTAAATCATGTTGGCTTAAAAAATCAATAACAGAAGTTTCAATTTCAGTTGTTACTTCAAAAAGAATTAAATATTTGTCTTCTAAGTCAAATTCCCAATTAATATTACCAATATTAAAATCTCCAGCAAATATTACATGCTTTAGATTATTCATATTATCAAAAATTGGTTTTGAATTTAACAAATGTAAGTTGTAGAAGTCTAGTGAGCTCTTAGGTGGTATATAACTTGCTACGACAAATAATTGTGATTCATTTATTTTTACACAAACAATAATCTGGTCAATATCTTGGTTAGGGCTGAGCAGTTTGACTCCAATTCAATTTCCCTGCATGGCAGAGAAGCACAAACCGCAACCAATACTCCTCCACCCCTATCCTTTTCTGTTTTAATGTTGCATCTATCTTTTCTGAATATAGTATAACAATTTGGATAATTTTCTGAAGTTAAATGATTATCAGACAACCACGTCTCAGTAAGAACAATAGTATAATTACATGCAGAAAAAGAAACAAATACATTATCAAGTCTATTTCTTAACCCACCTACATTTTGATAATAAAAAGATGAGCTTTTGTTTCCAAAATGGAAGGATGATGATTTTGTAGACGTATTTAAAGATGAGATCGAAGGCAAATTGTCAGCGTATTGATAATTAACATCTTTTGTTCTCATACCTCCTGCATTATGGTAGTATAACGAACAAGAGGGTTTCGACAAAGGCACATGTTTATTGTGAAAGATAGCTGCATTAGTTTTTAACTCAGTTTCTGTCAGGATTTCGTTTCCTTCCTCGAAAAAAATCATGAACTACTGTGTGTAACGGCCAAAGAGATACATTACTTAGTAACTCATGGAGATCGAGATTTCTTCCAACTTTAATTTCAAAAGAGGAGTATTCTTTTTCAGGAGTCCTGTTAAATTTTCTAATACTAACACCAGACAAGTTGGTTGAAGGCAACTTATTATCAATATAGCTGTATATCATGTTGTCGGTCGTTAAGGGCGAAAGACGAGTAATGAATATGCTCTTTAAAGGCGGTAGTGCTACGAGTTCATCAGCATACGATAAGGAAACTTCTGCATTAGAGTCCCCCACATCTGTATTAGAGGGATTTATGGAGTTTTTAGGCTTGCTGGTACCTAATCCACTTGTACTCGGTTGGGTAGAAGAGGTTCTTATAGAGCCAGAACGTAGCACTCGTAACTCAGAACTTAAATCTGGTTTAGATTTATTTTGCAGCTGTTGCAGTTTTTGTTGTTGTTGCTGTTGCTGCTCTGTTTGTTGTTGCTGTTGCTGTACTTGTTGTATTTGTTGTTGCTGCTGATTTTGTTGATGTTGCTGCTGTTTCTGTTGCTGCACTTGTTGCTGTTGCTGAACTTGTTGTTATTGTTTTTGTTGCGGTTGATTTTGATGTTGTTGTTGTTGTTAATGTAGTTGGTGTTGTTGTTGTTGTTGCAGAGATGGTTGTTGTTTTTGTTGTTTTTGTTGTTGTTGTTGCTGTTGTTTTTTGTTGTTGTTGATGCTGCTGCTGTTCATTTTTTGTTTGTTGCATCGAAGAAGGCTGAGGTGAAGGGGTTAGAAAGATCAGAGGCTGATCAGAGGATACACTTAGTGTTAAAATAATGTCTTGTTCAATATTATTGAAGGCAGTTAATGGAAGAAATATCGAAGTCAACAATTTCTTTTAACTCCGAGAATATCGAGTTCGCGCTATTAAAAAGCTTTTTCAATTTCACTACTTTCCAATATAATTTACTTACTTACTTACTTAGGTGGCGCTACAGTTCGGGACGAACCTGGGCCTCAACCAACATGCCTCTCCAGCCAACTCGGTCTTTGGCTAGCTGCCTCCAGTTTTGCACTCCAAGTTGGTTGAGGTCGTCCTCCACTTGAGCGCGCCACCTAAGGCGAGGTCTTCCTTGACTGCGTCTACCCTCTGGGATGGAATCGAAGATCCTGCGAGCCGGAGCATTGTTGTCCATTCGCTCTACATGACCTAGCCACCTTAAACGTGATATGCGTATTTTTTTGACCAGGTCAATGTCGCTGTACAGCTCGTATAGTTCTTGGTTGAACCTTCTCCTCCAAAGCCCGTTAACGCAGATAGGGCCAAAAATCTTCCGAAGAATCTTACGCTCGAAACGACTAAGGATATCTTCATCCGCTTTAGATAGAGTCCATGCCTCGGCGCCATAGAGCAGGACTGGGATGATTAGGGTCTTATAAAGAGTCTCCTTTGTCTTTCGAGAGAGGGCTTTGCTACTCAATTGCCTTCCTAGCCCATAGAAACAGCGATTGGCAAGAGTAATTCTTCGCTTTATTTCTGACGAGATGTTGTTGTCAGATGTTATAGCGGATCCGAGGTACACAAAGTCCCTAACTACCTCAAAGTTGTACCTGTCTATTGTGATGTTTTGTCCAATCCGCCGGTGTTGTGTGTCCCTTTTTGTGGACAGCAGGTACTTCGTTTTGGCCTCATTGACTGCTAGTCCCATCTTAGCCGCTTCAGCTTCAATGCTAGCAAACGTTCCAGTGACAGCTCGCCGAGTTCTGCCAATGATGTCTATGTCGTCAGCGTATGCTAACAATTGCACAGACTTGAAAAAAATTGTCCCACTACAATTGACTTGCGAGTTTCTTATAATTTTTTCAAGTATTAAGTTGAAGAAATCGCACGATAGCGCATCACCTTGTCGGAATCCTTTTTTGACGTCAAAAGCTTCTGTGAGGTCGGAACCAACCTTGACGGAGCAGCGAGAGTTCTCCATCGTCATCCTGCACAGTCGGACGAGTTTTGTGGGAATGCCAAAACCTGACATGGCTCTGTATAGCTCGTCTCTATAAATGCCATCGTACGCGGCCTTAAAATCGATAAAGAGGTGGTGGGTATCGATTTGGAATTCTTGGGTGGTTTCCAGGATCTGCCGTAGCGTGAACATTTGATCGATTGTGGACTTTCCTGGTCTGAAACCACACTGATAGGGGCCAATCAGGTTGCTGACGAAAGGTTTCAGGCGTTCACATAGTACGGCAGAGAGGATCTTGTAGGCGATATTCAGGAGACTTATTCCTCTATAGTTGGCGCAGTTTAGAGGGTCTCCTTTCTTGTGAATCGGGCAAACGATGCTGACGAAAGGTTTCAGGCGTTCACATAGTACGGCAGAGAGGATCTTGTAGGCGATATTCAGGAGACTTATTCCTCTATAGTTGGCGCAGTTTAGAGGGTCTCCTTTCTTGTGAATCGGGCAAACGATGCTGAGGTTCCATTCATCAGGCATACTTTCTTCTGACCAAACTTTAGAGATGAGTTGGTGTATGCACTCCACCAGGTCATCTCCGGCCGCTTTAAAAAGTTCGGCGGGTAATCCGTCGGGTCCAGCAGCTTTGTTGTTTTTGAGTTTAGATATTGCTATCCTTACTTCATTTTGGTCAGGTGGACGGAAGTTTTGTCTGTCATCATCCATGTTGAATGGTTCATTCTGCCTGACAGCGGGATTTTGGCCTTCATCGCCGTTTAACAGTCTGCAGAAATGGTCCTTCCATGTACTCAGCACCGACTGTGACTCTACTACGAGGTTTCCATTCCTATCTCTACAGGCTTCTGTGCGGGATTTTTTTCCTTGGCATGTTCTTTTTACCTGTTGGTAAAACTTCCGCACGTTGTTCCTGGAGTAGCATCTCTCAATATCTTCGATCGCGCGCTTCTCATGCTCTCTTTTTTTCTTTTGGAGAAGCCGGTGTTCTTCCCGTCTTTTCTGCTCGTAAAGCTCGCGAGCAGCTCTCGTCTTTCTTTGCAGCGTCGCTTTATATGCCTCTTGTTTGGCTGCATGGGCCTGCCTGCATTCGTCATCAAACCAGAGGTTTCGTGGTGGTGGTCTGGTGAAACCTAGCACATCAGTTGCGGCATCTCTGATGGCTTGTTGGCAGTGTTGCCACTGATCTTCGGCACTTGATGCTGGCGGTACTGGATTTCTTGAGAGGTTACGGGATATTCGATCGGCATAGGTTCTGGCGGTTTCTTGCGATTGCAGCTTTCCGACGTCATACTTCCTCACAGTATTACTCCGTTGTTGTGGAGTTCGGGTTATTCGCATTCTTACCTTTGCTGCAACAAGGTAGTGATCCGAGTCGATGTTAGCTGCTCGGAAGGTGCGAACATCCAAGATACTGGAGGCGTGTCTTGCATCGATCGCAACGTGATCAATCTGATTGACGGTTCTTTGATCTGGGTGTCGCCAAGTCCCTTTGTGTATATCGAGATGAGGAAACCGTGTGCTTGCAATGGTGACGTTATGTGCCGCTGCGAAGTCAATTAGCCTAAGTCCGTTTTCAGACGTTGTGTCGTGTAGGCTATGTTTTCCGACAGTCCTACCAAAGATTTCCTCTTTACCTATTTTGGCATTAAAATCGCCTAGTACGATCTTAACGTCGTATTTAGGGCATTGCTCATAGGTTTTTTCGAGGAGCTCATAGAAGTCATCCTTGGTGTCGTCATCTTTGTCCTCTGTGGGGGCATGAGCGCATATTAGGCTAATGTTGGCGAATTTAGCCTTGATACGGATTGTCACAAGTCGCTCACTTACGTGTCGAAAGCCCAAGACTTCTTGCCTAAGTCTACCGCTTATGACGAATCCGCACCCAAATAAACGCTGTGGTCTTCTTGCGCAATCACCGTAGTACACGTCACAGTTTTTCATCCTCCTTTTGCCCGGCCCATTCCATCGCACTTCCTGGATGGCAGTAATTCCTGCTCTGTAGCAGTCTAGGGCCTCCGCTAGTTGTTTGGATGCACGTGGTCTGTTAAGAGTTCTAACATTCCACGTGCAGATCCGAAGGTCGTTGTCCTTGATTCGTTTTTCCGGGTCGTCAACAGTAAATCCGTCCTTTTCCGAGGCTATTGGTCGCTTCGCAACTTTTTCTTTTTTCCGTGGCAGGGTTGTTAACCCCACGCACAACCCCCAACCTGGAGGGCCAGGTCCTTTGTTGGATTCCTTGGACAAAAGGAACCGGAGAATCCGGAGTCAGTAACCCACTTCGGGGATATGAGCGCTGCCGTTGGCCCATTAAGGGTTCATCCGCCACCATCTCTATTTCAATGCCCTAACTTGCATTGAATTGTCCTAATGACCTTATCTCCAAATACGTCGAAGTAGCTCATTAGGGCGTCTGCTTCGTTGACTGTTGACGCCACCGTTGGTCCAATTGGTTGGGCTCATCCGCCGTACGTCCTCTTTCTGAGGGGCTCGTGCAAGACTTCTGCGAATCGATCAGAACAGTCATTAAAGCAGAGCATTATAGTGTTGCTATTTTTTCTGTGTTCAACACTCGCGCTTATAAGTTTAGCAGGAATGTCCGGATGGACAGACCAGTACCCGGTGGTTACCGCGGGGAGGTAAAATAAGCACAATTGATGATGTACGATATAGTTGCAGCGACTGTGCATCACCAGTTTGATGCCTTTCAGTGCCTACCCTATTCATACAGCACCCAACCACCAATATAATTTATCCACGGAAATGTTGCTATGGTCTTTGCAATAGTAATGCAGACCGGGGACAGATACGAATTTGTCTGCATCTTTGCCTTTGATTCCAATGCATTTTGCGTGTACTTGTTGGAGGTAAACCGCGCAGGAGACCATAATTTCATTAGAATATTTTTTACATACTCAGCAATTTAGTTCACTCATTTTCACAAGGTTCAATTTTTTTTTTTTTAAAAGACAACTTGGCAACCCTTAATTCTGGGATTACAAGTAGGCATATATGCAAATATATCTCAAAATTGAGATATTTATTAAAGTATTTATCACACAAGCAAGTGTAACCACTTTTTTGAAAGCTAAAATGTCATTCTATAAGCCTTTTTATAAATAAATTCATAAATTTGTGAAAAGGCAATAAGTTGAAAATCACAGCTTATATTAAAATTAACGATACTGTTAGTTTATTTCGTCACTAAGATATTGTGTTAAAATTAATTTATCAGTTCACACACTATCGCAATATAAATATCGCAACTAAATGTTTATTTACGTAGACACTACTAAAAACGATCTAAAGATCACTGTAATGTTAATCAAACGGCTTGAAATTAAGTAAAAAATTAAAAGTCTAGAGCGCAAAAGCTAAAGACTTGATAACAAGGTAGGGTTACCAGGTTTTTTGCTACTACCTAAGTTCAAATCTTAGTCATGGGCAAGGCATGATCGACACTCCTTGCAGATAGCGTGGTCTCTATACATCTCTTGCCTTCTAAGGGTCTTAGGTATTAACAGATCCCTTAGGAAGCCATATGTATGTTCTCGCGTTTGAGTAAACCACAGCGACCACTATGCTCTCAATAGGAGTCAACATCTCATACGGACTAGACTAAACCGACTGATATCAAAGATTTTAGAAAACCCGTTAAATAGTCTAGTGGTTCCAGTTTCCCGTGGTACCAGAATGTAGCTTCTATTGAAGTAGCAACCGTGCAGCTCATTTTAAGATGGATCCTTACTATCCAAAATCTATAAGTGTGGAAATTTGATCTGCTGTATACTTTTGTGTTCTAAAAGCACTTTCTTTCGTTACGACTAAAATTTTTTTTTAATTAGCGCGCGCACAAGGAATTATTTGTTTCCCTTTGAATGTAGAGCACACTGAGTGGGCATTAGGAAGATGGGGAGGGGAAGGACAGGAGCTGTCGAATAACATTGGTTTTGAATGCTTGCAAATCAAAATGGCAAGGGAAAATGTTGTTGGAATGTTCTTAAAAGTTTCCTGAACAGTAGAAGGCGGCAAAGTTAAATGTGCATATTCAGAAACCATGTACTGCGGCTATCGTAACCTTTCTTTGTTAGATTTCCAGATGTGATGTCATATAAGGCTGTTTGGAATCGCCAACTTGTTATATATTTTCCATCCATCGAACAGCCGTAGATTTTGGTTCGAACATTTCACCTACAGATCCCAAAGTCACTATCTTTTTACCGTTAAGAATAAACTTATCTAAATGTCTTCTCTCCATTTCAGTGAAGAAGCCTTCCTGACCCAAAGCTCTCAACTGTATTTAGAAACTTGTATACCAGCTCTGGGTGATGTTTTTTGTATCGCTCAAAGTTATCGAGCCGAACAGAGTCGAACACGTCGTCATTTGGCCGAATACACTCACGTAGAGGCTGAATGTCCATTTATTACCTTCGATGATCTGCTCGATCGTCTGGAAGACTTAATTTGCGATGTCGTCGATCGGGTACTCAACTCTCCCGATGGTCATTTGGTTAAGGAACTCAATCCAACATTCGAAGCACCCAAGAGGCCATTCAAACGAATGAACTACGCAGATGCCATCAAATGGCTAAAGGAAAACAACGTCACCAAAGACGATGGAACTTTCTATGAGTTTGGTGAAGTATGTCCACCTCAAAATATTTTTATATTTGTATGTAATTCATATTGTTTTTTTTTTTCTTAGGACATTCCTGAGGCTCCTGAACGCAAAATGACTGATACCATCAACGAACCGATTATGTTGTGCCGTTTCCCTGCCGGCATCAAATCATTCTACATGTCAAAGTGCCCCGAAGATGCCGAACTGACTGAAAGTGTAGATGTGCTCTTGCCAAATGTGGGTGAGATCGTCGGTGGTTCGATGAGGATATGGGATAGTGAGGAATTGCTGAAGGGCTATGCTCGTGAAGGAATTGATCCAAAACCTTACTATTGGTACACTGATCAGAGAGTGTATGGATCTCAACCACATGGTGGCTATGGTCTGGGATTGGAACGTTTTGTTTGTTGGCTACTTAACCGTTATCACATTAGGGATGTTTGTCTGTATCCAAGATTCTTGGACAGATGTGCTCCATAAATAACAGGAATATTAAAAAAAATATATAGAAACATAAAATGAAGAAATAGGCTTTTTAACGCTTTGCATTTAATGAAACAGAAACTTATATCAACATTACAACTAAGCTACGTGTATTTTGTTTGCAAAAATCCAGCTCATCAGCTTTTTGAAATAATATAAACTTATATTAAATTAATTATTGATGTAGTACTCCAATAAAAACAAGCTCAAGAAAACCATTAACAAATTGTTTTAATAAATTATGATTTATGAGTCACGACCTATAAAACTGTTTTGACTAGAGCCGGTTAGTCGCGGCTTCATTAACTACTAAGCAACCCAGAGCTAAGGATCATAATGGGTAAATATCATATTCCTTTAGTAAAGGATCTAAAGGTTCGTAACTAGCTTCTTCCAGTTCTGCACATGAAATCGGTAGAGGTCATCTTCCACTTGCGTGCGAAACCTGAATCTCGGTCTTCCTCTACTGACTCCGGGTTGGAATCGAAGATTTTCCGGGCCGGAGCATTGATGTCCATTCACATTATGTGACCCAGCCATCTGACTTTTACTCTTTTAGCTGGGCCTGTGTCGCTGTACAGCCCATAGAGTTGCTCGTTGTACCTAATTCAATTACTTGATCCAATTCCAACTAAAAATGAAAATTGAAGTGGTTTCCAAGTTGTTCGGAGTTAATAAATTGCTCGAGATATTGTCGCTAGCATACGTCCCTTTCGTCATAATTATCAAGATTAATGGATTAAAACTTGCACTAGTTCATTATGGTTTCTGAAGCCCTTTTCTGCGTCAAAGACCGGGAAGAAGCATAGGGTCCATCGCAAAAAGATGAAACTTCCAAAACAAAAAAAAAAACATTTCTATTCGGAGAACCAATAAAAAATATTTTATTTGTTTGAAATACAGTCTATTCTGTCCATCTATGAGTGCAATTTTGGTTCGTACAGACATAATAAAGTCTCATTTCCTCTTCAGCTCGCCGGGTTTGTGCCTGAAAGAACACAGCTTCACGATGGGTGCACTTAGGACAGGCGTGGTCTTCGGTTCTTGGTAGTGTTGGATCCGATATAACGTCAGGTACAATGTGTGTTAGCTCACTTGAATAGGAAACATATAAAAACCATTGCTGAAATTCATCAGTCAACAAGAACAATTCCCAAATCATCTTACTCAATTTCGTGCATAATTTTGTTCACGTAGATGCAATTTGAGTCCGCCTCTTGCTTGTAATCGCAATTTCTGCACGCATATAAGAGAATTTTATTTTCTTTGTCTTCTTTTGGATATAACATGTTATTGCTAAGAAAATGCAAAAATATTTATTTTTTATCCAAGGAACTTGCAAGCATTTCCAAATAAACTACTCACCATTCTTGACAAAATCGGATGCCAACAAAACCTGGCCCTTCATTTGCGCCAACTTCGAAAGCTGCAGCCATGTTTTGTAGAATCTATGTTATTTTTAAATTTTCTAAATTAACTGTTTTGAATGCTCGATTCTTCCTTAATTAATCAGAGAAATACGAACAATTTTCTTGTAAAAGGAAAAGCAAGAACAACACAACTAAACTAGCAACCGGTAGCTGCTTCTGCTTTTTTCGTGACAGTAGTGACAGCGGCATTGACAGATCATGAGACTGAAGAAAAATCTAGTACAAATGTAAGAAATATGCTTACCACCCTTTTAAAATTAATAAGTAATAAGGTGTTCGAGTCGTTTTAAAAGTATCCTTTGCGACACATTTGAAATGATAGCAAAAAAATCGCTAATTAACACACACCTCCTCGCATTAATCAACGTTAAATAAATAGCTAACATTTCCTTATAGTTTCAATTTAAATACAAGTCGATACTTGTTAAAAGCTGTACTAAAGAGTGTACATTTGGCATGAAGCTATTTCTCTTTCTGGAATTCGACATTTATCATAATCAATTCACCACGAAAAAAAAATTGTTCAGATCAAAATCTAATGTCAAATACCTTTTTAAAAGAGATAAATCCTGTTAAAAACTGTTCTAGACAGAAAAGATAAGCCTTTTGGTGTTCTATAAGAAAGTTTCTGTTCTTTTCTAATCTTTTTTGTCATGAACCTATTAAGTATGGACTGGTAGTTGGTTGTCATTTCCATACAATATCTTAAAAAAATGTGTTGCCATACACTAACATCTGAAACCATCTGAGCTATTTAGTTACAAAAGAATTATTTTAAATAAGCATCTCTAGAATATGAGCAAGGAGGTGCGGTTCAGGTTCACTATGAATTTTTTTTGCAAACTTTTTTAAAATGAATAATATAAGCAAAAGTACGAATAGTTGCAATACAAAGCACGAGTAAACCTTAGTTATCATTTTTTATTATTTTATATATTTTTGATATACCTACCTTCTACCTTCTACCTTCTACCAATTTACGCCTCTTCATTGAAAATTAGTTTTCATATTTGAAAACCAGTTAGTTTGTAGCGCTATAAGAAACCAACTGTTGGCTCCTGGCAGTCCATATCTATTAGGTCCATATTTTTTTGTGTTCAATGATGCTGTTTAGAACAGTTTAGAACAGCATCTTCTACACATCGTTTTGAGAAAGAGCAGATTAGTGAAAACTGTTAAAGGCAGCAGATGTATTTCGCATGTTTGTTTGTTTGTTCATATTTAATGCAATACTTTGTAATGGTTAATACTATTGGATTGTATTCAAATAAGACAATAACTTTAATTTTAATAAAAAGCATGTGAGAAGGTCTCGCCAGGCCAAGTTTCTGAATTTTTCGGTCTTGTTATTTTTGAGCGGGTGGAAGATACCTCATGGCAGTCTAAAGGGCTATCAAGGGGGAATAGTAAGGTGAGCTGACAGTAAGGTAAGGGATGGTTTGACAGCATTAAGAATGAAAGAGTTTGGGGAATCCACGATTTTCTCGGACCGATGGATTCCAGGCGGGTAAGAACAGGTCTCCCCTGCAACGACACCCACAGGGTTTCCCGGGTGTGGTCCTACTCTACTTGGTGGTGGAAGCTAGGCACGATTTATGTAATTTTGAAATAGGTGAGGTCCATTCGTAGGGGGCAAGATCCCCCCCATATCCGGCGAGCTTAGCCGCGCGTGCCAGCGTGCCTACGCCCTCGCGGTGGACATTATTTCCCCTCTCTCCCCTCCTTCCTATCCTAACCTAACCCTCCATCTCCCCCTATCCTCCCATTGCCCACTAGTTCAGTTCCTCTTTTCTTTGGCCAGTCCCAAGTCCGCCCTATTTAGCTACCACCCAGCTTAACCAACCCTCTCCTCTTTCCTTTCACAATTCCCATTCCTCTCGCTCCTTCTCCCACTACATCCCTTCCTCTATGTCTCCACATTACTCATCCTACGGCCTACTCCTTTGTCCACTTTGGACAGATTCCCTTTCCTCCCGGATATCCTTTCTTGGTCCGATCTCATACCTTTTCATTCCTTTCCCATACTTTTTAATAGCAATACTGCCGTAATAGAGCTGAGCTGCAATAGTTCTTGATATACATTTGTATGGGTTTTGGAAAGTAGAATTAAATATAATTATGAAAGAGTAGGTTGTATGTTGTATTTTCAGAAAGGTATGAGTTAAAATGAATACAAGCATTTGCCGGAATAATGAATAATAAGTACGAGTGAAAGGTTCAAAAAGTGACACTAGACCATATGATATGGTAAAATAAGGGAAACACAATTTAGTGGATTTCCCTTTGATTTGTCGTAAACAAACCAAAATTGTGTGTTTTCAATTATTTTTTAGATTTTGCATTTTTAAAGAAATTTCGTTCTTTCTGCAGCTTACACCGAAATCATTTTTTTTTTCAAAAATAATTAAAAACACCGAGTATATTTTTTTAATTTTCAAATTTCTATTTTACGGCTCGAAAAATGTTAACCATTTTTCGAAGATACTCAAAAGCAATAACATAGGTACAAACAAGATAAATATTTATTGTTAAGTTTTATATTGTTCTTTAGTTGAGTTAATGATACACATGTGGCGTTTATTGCGTAAAATGAACAAACTCAAAATAAAATATATATTTTCCAAATACTCTCTTCTATAAAATTGCATAATGTTGAGAATGTTAAGAATTTAATTTGATCTTTTTGTTTGCATTTTTCAGATTTTCCTTGGCAAAAAAAAATCTAAACTTTACATATATCTTTCCCGTTCTGCCATTTTCTAACATTCCATATGTATTCAATGCTAAAAGTTTACATTGCATTCTCCACTCAAAGAAAAACTTTAAGATAAGATATCGAAACACTCATCTTGATAGTACTATAGATTTCATATACAATGGTTATGATCAAAACAGATGTGCAGTATTTTCCAATGCAGCCAAAATAAATTACATAGGGTCTTATGAGGGAACCCCCATCCAAAAGTCTGTATGCAGTACGCTCTGCACGATGTCTCTATTCCTAAAATGGATGCCTAGTTTTATTGCAGCCACAACAACAAACGAAAAAAAAATAAATAAAATATATCTGGCAGTACTGATATCACACTTGTCAATCAGCGTTACCGCTGTGACACTTTTGCTACGACTTTTCTTTAAAATTCCCTGAAATTAAACAATTCATTATAATTTTTTATGGTTATGTTGTTTTTTTTTATTCACTTACATGAATATGATACTAACAAAAATTAAATCTTTGCCGTTTCGTTCAAGAAAACATACACATTCATAACATACAATCAGTATGTTTTTGATATAATATTCAAACAAATTTAATTTTATTTCCATTATTTTTAAGAGACATTTTTTTCTTCAATGTCACTTTTTTGCAACTTTTCTAAAAGGTCCAGTGGTAACGCTGCACTTTGACATTTACAACAATACTAACCTATTAATGCCAAAAAATGCGGTACATGCATAGATGCAGGCAGCTTCTCTGCACATCTGTTTTCGGCCTTACTCCTTAAAAATCAGATATCTGCCTGTGAAAGTTCCTTGAAAATTGGTTTTATACCTAATTATATAAAAAGTAATTCACAAAATAAATAAAAGTCTATTAATATTAGTTGTTTGGAAAACTTTACCTGTAGTTTTGAACAATAGTTGGGTCTCTATCCGAAATTAGGCTCAAGGGTAAATTTATGAGCATTCCTAGCGGTACGAGTATTACGGGGAAAACTTTTAAGGGTAGGAATGCAACTGGAGCATTGTTTATAGAAGAAGAGATAGAATAAGGAGAGACAGGAAACATTTCGACGATGTTCTAGTGAATCAAATGTTTCTGTTACATCCTTATTCCCTATCATTTTCAATGCATTTTTCTGGACTCTGTCTAGGAAACGCAAGTGAGTAACAGGGGCACCTGCCCAAATATAAGAGTTGTACTCAAGCTTCGGGCGAATGTACACCTTATAAACAGTAGCCAGATCTAACGGGGAGAAGTATTTCTTGCATCGTCTAAGAACACCTAAACATTTCCCAGCATTTTTGGCGATGTCATATATGTGTTCATTCCACAGAAGGTGGTTTGTGATACACATACCTAGAAAGCAAAGCTATTCAGTTTCCTCGATGCAAGTACCACTCATGGATAGTGGCATGGGGGGTAGGTTATGTTTTAACGACAGCAGGCAGCATTGAGTTTTTGAAGCATTAAATTCCACACGATTAATATTTCCCCATTGAACAATGCTGGCCAGATCAGAATTTAATGAACTAATCACACGTTGCCGTTTCAACTCCAAATCCGAAGAACAGGAAAGTGAATGTGGAAGCGAGTATGAGAAGCTGAGGGTACTGTCATTAGCAAAACAATTTAATGGATTAGAGGTCTTAGACAAGAGATCATTGATAAAAATAAGGAAGAGTGTCGGAGACAGAACGGAGCCTTGGGGCACACCAGCATTTATTTTGTGACTATCAGACAGGAAGCCATTCAAAACAACGCGAATTGAATGTTCCGAAAGGTAATTTCTAATCCATCGAATAAGAGGTTCACCGATTCCAAATGCACGCATTTTCGATAAAAGAGCTTGATGCCAAACTCTATCAAATGCTTTTGAAATATCAAGTGCAATAATCTTACTTTCTCCAAAACGGTGTAAAGATTGATTCCACTGTTCGGTGAGATATACCATCAAATCACCAGTGGACCTATTCCTACGAAAACCGTATTGCCGATCATTTAAAAGTTTTCGTGTCTCAAGATATTTCTTAATCTGATAGTTTATCAGCGTTTCCATGACCTTGGAAAGAAGGGATGTAAGTGCAATTGGTCGGTAGTTAAAGGGAGATGAAGATACGCCTTTTTTACGTATGGGCTGGACAAATGCAATTTTCCATCCTCTTGGATGAACTCTTGCAACATTTACGTTATCAAGTACCGGAGCCATATCACACTGAGGTAACGTTGAATTAGCTCAAACATTGTTGCAAATAAATCAGCTTTCGCTTGGGAGTTGAAAATAGAATTGTCATTATGGACAAGCGTCGGACCCGAAGACGAAGTGGAGTTTTGTATGTTTTTTTACGAAGGACTAAAAATATTTACTTCTTTTAGGACATGTTAATATTTTTTGCCTTAAATTTTGTTCTTGTAAAATTTTTGTTCTTTGAATAAGAGCATTGCAAGTCTTTCTGGCTTGTTAAAACTTCTTCCGATTTTCTTCAGAAGGGTTGGCTTTAAAATATCGGAAACTTACTTCTCTCGCCGTGAAAGCCTCTTTACAGTTTGAGTCAAACCAAGAATTTACTTTTGTTTTGATAGTTTTTAGGCTGTTTGGAGTAAATTTTTCATACCAAGTAGAATAATATTTGTAATCATATCGGCACTACAATCTACGTCACTACCGAGGAAGCATAGTGCCCAATTAAAGTTATTAAAGAAATTGTTTAAACCTTCCCAGTTGGCTTTCTCGTACCGCCATAGGTTTTTTTTTTTTTGGATGTTTTCTTTAACCTTTAAGATGGAGCACGAGAAATTTGCCGATATGATACAGAGGTCCGATGTTCCTAGAGGCGATAGTATATTGATGGTATACTTATCAGGATGAGATGTAAGAAACAAGTCCAAGGGGTATGTGGAGTCACCTGCAATGTCAGGTATTCTTGTTGGCTCGTCAACAAGCTGCGTTAAGTTGTTCAGCTCTGCGAAGATCTCGGTAAACTTTCCTTCGAGTGTGGTCTGGCCAGAATAGCGAAGCCACGTAGAAATATGAACAGAAGTCCATTCCACTATTTTAGAAAAGTGGCGTCCTGGAGTCCAAGCTTCTGACAAAATGACGCAAAGGAGTCTCGAAGGTAACCCAGCCTACCGGTTAAAATTGATTTTTTTCAAAACATCCAAGAACCCATTGAATACTCAAAAATGTCATCCAGATCGTATCAGCCGATTCGGAGGAATTAGGTGACATACACGTGCAGAAGAATTATATTATATTTCAAAATGAACTGAGATCGATTGAAAATTTATTTGTTTACTATTAAATGAACTACGGACGCGATTGATCAAATCGAAAGATCAAATAATTTCGCTCTTCAAGCCAAGAAGAACCCCTTTTCTTCTTCTTCTTCTTATTATTATTATTATTATAATTTTTATTATTATTATTATTATTATTATTATTATTATTATTGTTATTATTATTATTATTATCATTATTATTATTATTATTATTATTATTATTATTATTATTATTATTATTATTATTATTATTATTATTATTATTATTATTATTATTATTATTATTATTATTATTATTATTATTATTATTATTATTATTATTATTATTATTATTATTATTATTATTATTATTATTATTATTATTATTATTATTATTATTATTATTATTATTATTATTATTATTATTATTATTATTATTATTATTATTATTATTATTATTATTATTATTATTATTATTATTA
Organism: Platycheirus rosarum; assembly: GCA_963971375.1. NCBI lineage: Eukaryota > Metazoa > Arthropoda > Insecta > Diptera > Syrphidae > Platycheirus > Platycheirus rosarum. The sequence continues at coordinate 31,402,357 of OZ020507.1, forward strand.
TTATTATTATTATTATTATTATTATTATTATTATTATTATTATTATTATTATTATTATTATTATTATTATTATTATTATTATTATTATTATTATTATTATTATTATTATTATTATTATTATTATTATTATTATTATTATTATTATTATTATTATTATTATTATTATTATTATTATTATTATTATTATTATTATTATTATTATTATTATTATTATTATTATTATTATTATTATTATTATTATTATTATTATTATTATTATTATTATTATTATTATTATTATTATTATTATTATTATTATTATTATTATTATTATTATTATTATTATTATTATTATTATTATTATTATTATTATTATTATTATTATTATTATTATTATTATTATTATTATTATTATTATTATTATTATTATTATTATTATTATTATTATTATTATTATTATTATTATTATTATTATTATTATTATTATTATTATTATTATTATTATTATTATTATTATTATTATTATTATTATTATTATTATTATTATTATTATTATTATTATTATTATTATTATTATTATTATTATTATTATTATTATTATTATTATTATTATTATTATTATTATTATTATTATTATTATTATTATTATTATTATTATTATTATTATTATTATTATTATTATTATTATTATTATTATTATTATTATTATTATTATTATTATTATTATTATTATTATTATTATTATTATTATTATTATTATTATTATTATTATTATTATTATTATTATTATTATTATTATTATTATTATTATTATTATTATTATTATTATTATTATTATTATTATTATTATTATTATTATTATTATTATTATTATTATTATTATTATTATTATTATTATTATTATTATTATTATTATTATTATTATTATTATTATTATTATTATTATTATTATTATTATTATTATTATTATTATTATTATTATTATTATTATTATTATTATTATTATTATTATTATTATTATTATTATTATTATTATTATTATTATTATTATTATTATTATTATTATTATTATTATTATTATTATTATTATTATTATTATTATTATTATTATTATTATTATTATTATTATTATTATTATTATTATTATTATTATTATTATTATTATTATTATTATTATTATTATTATTATTATTATTATTATTATTATTATTATTATTATTATTATTATTATTATTATTATTATTATTATTATTATTATTATTATTATTATTATTATTATTATTATTATTATTATTATTATTATTATTATTATTATTATTATTATTATTATTATTATTATTATTATTATTATTATTATTATTATTATTATTATTATTATTATTATTATTATTATTATTATTATTATTATTATTATTATTATTATTATTATTATTATTATTATTATTATTATTATTATTATTATTATTATTATTATTATTATTATTATTATTATTATTATTATTATTATTATTATTATTATTATTATTATTATTATTATTATTATTATTATTATTATTATTATTATTATTATTATTATTATTATTATTATTATTATTATTATTATTATTATTATTATTATTATTATTATTATTATTATTATTATTATTATTATTATTATTATTATTATTATTATTATTATTATTATTATTATTATTATTATTATTATTATTATTATTATTATTATTATTATTATTATTATTATTATTATTATTATTATTATTATTATTATTATTATTATTATTATTATTATTATTATTATTATTATTATTATTATTATTATTATTATTATTATTATTATTATTATTATTATTATTATTATTATTATTATTATTATTATTATTATTATTATTATTATTATTATTATTATTATTATTATTATTATTATTATTATTATTATTATTATTATTATTATTATTATTATTATTATTATTATTATTATTATTATTATTATTATTATTATTATTATTATTATTATTATTATTATTATTATTATTATTATTATTATTATTATTATTATTATTATTATTATTATTATTATTATTATTATTATTATTATTATTATTATTATTATTATTATTATTATTATTATTATTATTATTATTATTATTATTATTATTATTATTATTATTATTATTATTATTATTATTATTATTATTATTATTATTATTATTATTATTATTATTATTATTATTATTATTATTATTATTATTATTATTATTATTATTATTATTATTATTATTATTATTATTATTATTATTATTATTATTATTATTATTATTATTATTATTATTATTATTATTATTATTATTATTATTATTATTATTATTATTATTATTATTATTATTATTATTATTATTATTATTATTATTATTATTATTATTATTATTATTATTATTATTATTATTATTATTATTATTATTATTATTATTATTATTATTATTATTATTATTATTATTATTATTATTATTATTATTATTATTATTATTATTATTATTATTATTATTATTATTATTATTATTATTATTATTATTATTATTATTATTATTATTATTATTATTATTATTATTATTATTATTATTATTATTATTATTATTATTATTATTATTATTATTATTATTATTATTATTATTATTATTATTATTATTATTATTATTATTATTATTATTATTATTATTATTATTATTATTATTATTATTATTATTATTATTATTATTATTATTATTATTATTATTATTATTATTATTATTATTATTATTATTATTATTATTATTATTATTATTATTATTATTATTATTATTATTATTATTATTATTATTATTATTATTATTATTATTATTATTATTATTATTATTATTATTATTATTATTATTATTATTATTATTATTATTATTATTATTATTATTATTATTATTATTATTATTATTATTATTATTATTATTATTATTATTATTATTATTATTATTATTATTATTATTATTATTATTATTATTATTATTATTATTATTATTATTATTATTATTATTATTATTATTATTATTATTATTATTATTATTATTATTATTATTATTATTATTATTATTATTATTATTATTATTATTATTATTATTATTATTATTATTATTATTATTATTATTATTATTATTATTATTATTATTATTATTATTATTATTATTATTATTATTATTATTATTATTATTATTATTATTATTATTATTATTATTATTATTATTATTATTATTATTATTATTATTATTATTATTATTATTATTATTATTATTATTATTATTATTATTATTATTATTATTATTATTATTATTATTATTATTATTATTATTATTATTATTATTATTATTATTATTATTATTATTATTATTATTATTATTATTATTATTATTATTATTATTATTATTATTATTATTATTATTATTATTATTATTATTATTATTATTATTATTATTATTATTATTATTATTATTATTATTATTATTATTATTATTATTATTATTATTATTATTATTATTATTATTATTATTATTATTATTATTATTATTATTATTATTATTATTATTATTATTATTATTATTATTATTATTATTATTATTATTATTATTATTATTATTATTATTATTATTATTATTATTATTATTATTATTATTATTATTATTATTATTATTATTATTATTATTATTATTATTATTATTATTATTATTATTATTATTATTATTATTATTATTATTATTATTATTATTATTATTATTATTATTATTATTATTATTATTATTATTATTATTATTATTATTATTATTATTATTATTATTATTATTATTATTATTATTATTATTATTATTATTATTATTATTATTATTATTATTATTATTATTATTATTATTATTATTATTATTATTATTATTATTATTATTATTATTATTATTATTATTATTATTATTATTATTATTATTATTATTATTATTATTATTATTATTATTATTATTATTATTATTATTATTATTATTATTATTATTATTATTATTATTATTATTATTATTATTATTATTATTATTATTATTATTATTATTATTATTATTATTATTATTATTATTATTATTATTATTATTATTATTATTATTATTATTATTATTATTATTATTATTATTATTATTATTATTATTATTATTATTATTATTATTATTATTATTATTATTATTATTATTATTATTATTATTATTATTATTATTATTATTATTATTATTATTATTATTATTATTATTATTATTATTATTATTATTATTATTATTATTATTATTATTATTATTATTATTATTATTATTATTATTATTATTATTATTATTATTATTATTATTATTATTATTATTATTATTATTATTATTATTATTATTATTATTATTATTATTATTATTATTATTATTATTATTATTATTATTATTATTATTATTATTATTATTATTATTATTATTATTATTATTATTATTATTATTATTATTATTATTATTATTATTATTATTATTATTATTATTATTATTATTATTATTATTATTATTATTATTATTATTATTATTATTATTATTATTATTATTATTATTATTATTATTATTATTATTATTATTATTATTATTATTATTATTATTATTATTATTATTATTATTATTATTATTATTATTATTATTATTATTATTATTATTATTATTATTATTATTATTATTATTATTATTATTATTATTATTATTATTATTATTATTATTATTATTATTATTATTATTATTATTATTATTATTATTATTATTATTATTATTATTATTATTATTATTATTATTATTATTATTATTATTATTATTATTATTATTATTATTATTATTATTATTATTATTATTATTATTATTATTATTATTATTATTATTATTATTATTATTATTATTATTATTATGTGCCCCGTGGCTTAGTGGTTAGTGTGTCGGACTGCTAAGCGAAAGAACCTGGGTTCAAATCCAGCTCATAGCCACCTTTTTTTCTGGGGTACTGCCTCTTGCGAGGAACTGACAAAACCTCCAAGAGTAAAATTTGTCTCGAAAAAGTGCATCTCATGTAGCCGTTCGGACTCGGCGGTAAACTGTAGGTCCCTTCCATTCTTGCAGAGTAACAACACACACACAGGAATGGTTGAGAGTATAAGTCACTAGGCCTTGGCTCCTTAAGGAGCTGTCGCGCCAATAAATTTATTTATTTATTTATTTATTATTATTATTATTATTATTATTATTATTATTATAAGAAGACAAATTAAGAAAATCCTATTATTCCGCAAACATTTGCATGAATGCCCCTTAGCAACAAATTGCGTAAATGTAATGTGGAAACAGTCATTTGACGTCAGGGTTGAGATTGAAGTAAACTTATTAACAAAAGTGTACGTACACTAGTAGATCTTATTATTTAGTTATTGGTTTTTATTAAAAGAATATAAAATTAGAAGAAAATAATTATTTTTCGCTTTATTATAGCTGAAATTGTGAATATAAAAATAAACTTCTTAAGAAAATAGAAAAAAAACTAGTCAGCATCTATAGATGCAATATAAAAGAATTAAAAAAGTATCCATTTACAAGAATGATGAATGTATGTATACGCAGATTTTTGTTAACAAGTGTATCTTTATCACCTCAGCTGTCACAAAAGACAAACCCAACAAAAATAAATTGCACGACTGGATCGCACGTACTTGCTCATGTTCACATCGTCGAATAAAATTTAAATAAAATGCACGACTGGGTCGCATACGAGCTTGTTCTTATGCTAAATAATTTCTTAGTGGCTGCATATTTACGAGTATGTTCATATATTTATATTAAAATAAAAAAAAAAATCGAAAATTCTTTAATTTTTTTTACATAATTAGTTTAAGAGTTTTCTCGGAAAAACTAAGTGTGCAATAAAATTTGAAATCTTTTGTTTTTTGTCTATCGAGGAAAAAAAATATTGAAAATCGTTCGACCAGTTTTTTTAAAGACGTTTTTTTTAAACTTTTCGAAAAAATATTAAATTTTTTTTTTAGTATGTGATTATAAGAAAATCAGTAGTTTTCATCTGGGAAAATTATTTTAAAAAAATCAATCAACCCGTTTTCAAAATATTTCGAAAACCAATTTTTTTTTTATTTTAAAAAATCGAAAAAAAAGTTTTTGAAAACATTGAAATGCAATATTAATTGAATTATAAATGACTTCCTGTGTGCAAAATTTTTTTGAAATCGGAATAACGGTTTACGATAAAACCGCATTTTAAAGAACCGGTTCTGTGAGATATACCGTTATTGAACAAATTTCGAAAAATTCATTCTAACTGAAAAATGTATTGTTGTAAAAAATAGCATTCTGAAAATTTTATCAGTATCGTAAGAGCCGTTTTTGAGAAAATCAAACTTTTCGTTAAAAATTGTATGGCAATTACCGTTATTTTTCGACCTAGAGCAAAAATGAAAAACACCCCTCAAGATACTACCAAATGAATACTAAATACCAAGTTTGAAGAAAATTAGCCCATCCGTTTAGGCTGTGGAGGTGCGAACAGACAGACAGACTGACGGAATTTCCGGACCCACTTTTTTTACTTCTATATCATCGTAATGTCATGTTTGATTGCTAGATTTTATTTTTTTTGCACGAATCCATAACTCGCATTATAGTACCTATAATCGCAAGTAAAAAGACATTCTTCAATTTTACGAGGTTAATTTTTTTCACTTTAAATGCAAAATCATGAGATAAGTTTATAAGGTTCGCATACATAATGTATATGAATTCCCATAAAAAAATTGGCAGTTCATTTAAAAGGTTTTTACGGTTTATGCAAGTTTAACGCGATTACATGAATACCACATAGTAGAGGTCATTCTGTTTTGTTTGCTTGTTGGTCGTTATAGTTTTGTACAGGGGTTTAAGACGGTATCCAAAATTAAAACAATAAAAATGTTAAAAATGTAAAATTTAGAATTGCCCATGGGGGCAATCGCACCTATTGCCCTCCCTTGTATTTGCCACTGACTCAAATATCGCTTAAGAGATCCTCTTTTTTCCAGCAACATATCCTGTTTGGGAGTTTAGCAGTTTCCAATAAAAATCCACATAAAAATTATCATGAATCATGCCACGGGACGGCAGACCGCAGACCCACAAATAACCCTCCCCTTGGTTACCTATTAAGTTTGGGAATAATTGTAATCCAACAAATAAATTCAAGTATTGGAATTCGTATGCCTTACCACTTGTCCAACAACGGCAGTGTATACCTTCTTAAAGAAATTAAAGAGCATCCCATCATAATTATGATTCATCCAAAGGACGATCAACGGAAAATGCGTGTGCATTCGAAGCAATATGCACTTTTATTGGGAATTCAGAAACTGAAATCATTATGGAATGGATGCGTCTTGTCGGTTGAGATCGTCCGCGACGTGTTCTGATTATTTTCTTATCATTGTTTACTTTTTTTTTAGTGCCGCAAGACCATTGGGATTGGATGCAATAAGGTGAAGAGACACTCGTTGGGGACTCATGATGGTGGGTTAATGCGGTGTGTATGTACAAATTCACCCAATGCGATACATCCGTTGCTTATGTTTTATTTTTGGGGCCAGAAAGATCGCACTGCCGCTGTTGCAAAAAATCAGCCTGCAACCGGTTAACACGCTGAGTTCGATGCGCCATCAGCAAGCAGCAGTGTTTCTTGGGATTATGGCAATCTGACGAATAAGCGGAAAGGGACGCAGCCAGGCGGATGGGGAATGATTTTATTTCTGGTTTATTGAAAATATTTGTTGTGTTGGTCTTTTGTTTGAGGATCGAGCATCGAGGAGAGTCATCGTATAAGTTGTTGTTGTTTTTGTGTGCTGCTCCAACAGATGCATTGAGCTCGTTTGGTTGGATGTTTTTTTTTTGTGTTTTGATGTTATTAATTTTTTTTCTTATTTATTTTTAAAAAAATGAAAAAAAGAAATTACATTGACAAGGAGATTTAAAAGAAAAGTTTTTGCAGCAGATGTTGGGTATATATTTGCTGTGATGATGGTCTACCATTTCTGGGCGCTTGGTTGAATGAGGATTTGCAGAGGACAATAGTGCGTCTAATGGTGACCCTTGAGGAGTGATATTTTATACTGGATTGGGTGGATTTGTCGGGTGTAACCTTGAAATTAAGGCTCCTCCGAGGAGAATAAAATCCTTGGCATTTGCCAAAGATCACTTTTTTAGAAATGCACTTAATACAGCTGGGCACCTGAATAGCGCGCCGGGGAAGCCAGCTCTCTTTTTGGCTATTTGTATTTTCCGCTGTTACCTCTACTACTCCTTTCGTCTTGTCTTATTTCATGAGGCAATGCCATGGAAGGAGTCCATATTTAAGTGGCGATGACGAGTGAATGGTGTACTCATTTTGTTTCACTGTTTTCTGTCTTGAGTACGTTGAAAAGAAGTCACTCTTTGTTAATGGTGAGCTGTGCGGAAAATCTTGAATGGGGGGGTTACTTAAAAAAAAAACGTTTGAAACGAATGTTTCAGGAATTGTAATACAAAATAATTGTATTTTGTATTTATGAAGATTCAGGTCAGAATGCTTGGAATAAAATAACAGAATTTTGAGACATTGAGACGTAATCGTTTTACCCAAGTTGTGGGCTCCTTCCGGTAGAAGGATCAACTGCTCTTTGTGCTTTTATGATACGTTGTATGTTCATGTTCATAGGTACTCATTAGCTTAAAAGCCACAATTAAGGACAAATCTGGACTCAGCAAACTTACTTAACATCTGTCTGAGTGTACCTATATCAGTATTAATTGTAACTCCAGAGTCGGAAAACGGCAAATAAGAAATAAGTAATCAGCCAATACGCTCCTTTAAACTTTGGCTTAATTTTGAGGAGAACTCAAGTCCCAACCTTAATATGCAAACGAAATAGAAAGCTAGTGTCAAAACCGACCGAAAAGTTTCATTCTTTTCTGTCAAATACATCAGTTGACCATAATAGCCTTAAGAAAATACAAGCTTTTTTCAGATTTTCGCAGGAAGATACGTAAAGGTACATATCATGCCGAATCATGCCGAAACCAACCCGAATTTAAACCGAATCAAATGGATCCGATGACAGAAACCCGAACCGAATTCTAAAGTCGTGCCGAACCGACCCTTTCACTTTTTCTTTGACAGTTCCTGTGTGTTTTGTTGTATTTGTCGTTAATATTTAGGCATGGATCTATTAAGTATGAACTCCTATAATTGGTTGTCATTTACATATAATATCCTATAAAAATGTGTCGCCCTACACTAACAGCTGAAACCAACGAGGTGTGAAATATTTTGTTACAAAAGAATTCATTTTCAATAAGCATCTCTAGAATATGAGCAAGGAGATGTAGCTGCATTTCACTATGAATTGATTTTTTTTCAAACTTTTTAAAATTGAATAAAATAAGCAAAATTACAAAGTTTTTCAATACAAAAATAGTAATAAACAATTTCGCACTTAGTTATCATTTATTACTTTATATTTTTTGATATATACTTTTGTGGTTAAGAGGGATTTTTACGTCCACGGACATAACGTCCATGGATATTATGTCCGTTTCAAATAGGCATAATGTCCATGGACATTATGACCAATTGGAAATAGTCATAAGGTCCATGAACGAAATAGACATAATGTATATGGACCTAATGTCTGAATTGAATATTTTTTCATTTTCAGTATGAGGTAGCTATGGGAGGGCATGCTGCCTCCCTGCAACCCCCCTGCTTGGGCTCACTATAGGATTATAGGATAAAATAATTTTTACCGGACAATTTATACAACAGGGTAGTGGTAGTGGCACCACTTCTCAAACAGTTTAGACACGTTAAAGAGTGAAAGGATCAGTAAGGCGGAAAACACATCGGATCAGTCAAAACGTTTTTATTTCATAAGTCAAGAAAACGCGTTTTCCTTCAACAGATAACCTTCAACACAAACACAAACGCTGAAAACACACCGGGCCAGTCCTCAATGTTTTTGTTTAATAAGTCAAGAAAACACAAACCGAAACACAAAGAAATACGGAAAATCATTTCGGTTGTCTGTTTCGTTTGGTGTGTGTTGAGAAAAAACAACGCTGAACTTACGATCGTTATTTCCATGATTTTTTCCTTGTAAATACATATATGTACATATGTATTCTGGGCTTCTGGACTCAATGAAATAAATAAATTTTCCGGCGCAACCTCCATCCTCAAATATAACCTTCAATATTCAATGAATATAAAAGAAGCCGGTTTGCTGTCTAGACGAATCAACATATTTAATGGACTCCGACAAGGGGATGATCTCGCTTGCATCCTCTTCAACCTGGCGTTGGAGAAAGCAATCCGTGAATCTGCCACATCAACAAGAGGGACTATGGTCATAAATTCCAGCCAGATATTGGCTTACGCAGACGACATCGGCAGAAGCCAACAAGCTTTACAAGACTCCTTTACCCATATCGAGCAGGCGGCACAAAACCTTGGGCTGCATATTAATGAAGGGAAGATTAAGGCCCATTTTCTTCACTTCAAGTTTTTTAACTTGGGGATTTTTTTTTCAACTTGCCAAATTGTTTTTCTTCAGTCAAAGTTGAATGCTCAAGTTTCGATTTCAACTTGTAGGTTAAATTCAACTTGCTGTTTTCTCAACTTACGAAAATATCAGAAGTTTAGAGATTTCCGTCATTTGTTTACTCTCTGTCAGTCTTAAAAATTATAACGTTCGAGTCAGAAGATTCAAGAAAAGAATAATAGTTCGACCATTAATATGTAATTTATTTTAATTTTAACCATATGGAATGCCTACCCAACTTGCCGAATTATTTTTCTTTACTAAAAGTTGAATGATTAACTTTCGATTTCAAACAGTCGGTGGACTTCAACTTGCTGTTTTCTCAACTTGCGAAAATATCACAAATTGAGAAGGATTTTTCTCAAAACTTGTTGTTTATTGAGATAGTTTTTGATTTGATATGGCAAATTTTTTTAAACCAACGGGAAATCCGGAATGAGAATTGATTATGAGAATAATAATAAATAAAGTCTGTGATTTTACTGACCTTGGGCATAATACATGGATCAAATTCGCATTTTTTCTTTTTTATGTCAAAACGCATAAGAATGGATACACTGGAAGCATAATACTGCTTCAGCAATATTGGTGGTTCACCATGCGAAATTCAAAGTTTACCACTTTTGCAATCACATTAAAAAAAACATACATACACTGAGCTTACTGATACAATATAAATATGGATGTATGTATGTAGACAACAATATACCTACGAAGAATGGGAGTGGGATCTCAAAAAAAACCGCGAAATAGACTTTCTATTGACTTTCTATTTAGATTCTACAATTAAAATGACAGCTACATACATATATTGAAATTTTCTGCCAAATAATCGGAAAAAACAATTAGAATTTGAAAAAAATTAAACTCGCTGTCAAGATAAAAAAACCCAGGGATATTTTAAAGAGCAAGTTGAAATCTAGCCACAAATGCCGTCATATAAAAAAAACATACATAATCTTGAAATTACATTTAATTTATTGCCGAAAATGATAACAAAAATAAAAAAAATATAGGTTTTGTAATTCCTGGTTTATTCATTTATAGTAAAATGTTGTCAATTCCGATGAGTTTATCCAGCTGCTGCTATTTTATTTTATTTTTTTCTTCCACATGCTACCTACCAGTTTGTCATTTCAAATTTTCAAATTTGAACAAATGAAATCGCTTACAATCTGATCTCTTAACCTCGTCGGAGAGGAAAGTCTTACAGAGAATTGTTGGCCCCGTGTGCGAGGGAGGACGATTCCGGAGAAGATACAATCATGAATTGTATGAAATCTATCTCGAAGCAGACTTTGTGGAAAAAATAAAGCTCGGTCATAGAGTAAATCTATATATATAAAAGAAAGTCGTGTTAGTTACTCCACTTATAACTCAAGAACGGCTGAACCGATTTAGCTGAAAATTGGCAAGGAGGTAGTTTAGAGCCAGGAGAAGGACATAGGATACTTTTCATCCCGTTCGGCAGCATTCCCGTGTGACTTGACATGAAACGTCAGTCACTATAAAACGTGGTATAACAAAAAAGAATCAGACTTGGAATAACAAAACGCAAATGACAGCTATGTAATTGACGTATAATGACAGATATGTAATGACGTATGGATGACAATTTGATATTTGTAAGAAATCTATATATATAAAAGAAAGTCGTGTTAGTTACACTATTTATAACTCAAGAACGACTGAACCGATTTGGCTAAAAATCGGTGGAGAGGTAGCTTAGAACTATGAGACGGACATATGATACCGTTCGATTGCATTTCCGAGTGACGTGACATAATACTCGATTTGAAATGTAAACAAAAATATAGAAAACAAATGACAACAACTGTCAAATCGATTTATCTCAACGGGCAACTTCAATGCGTACACTGACTTTTAGTAAACTAACGATAAATGAAGCTGTTGTCGGGATCTAGAAAATATGTAGTGTTTCAAATAAGGCTGGGGCACTCATTATAGTCTTGATTTTGCTGAGATTTTTAGGTAATTCTAACGTTAGCTCAGCTGTTGAGTGATTCTGTGTAATTCGATCAACAGAACTATTTTTTTTTTCAAGGCGTAAAAAGGCACTGTTTTTATAGATGTTTGCTTACTTGATACATGGCCAACTACATATCATCCAGAATCTTTAGATACAAATAATATGTGCTTCCCGTCTGAAGCCCTTTGTGATCCTTTAAGATTTGGAGTTTGGACCCGATAAGCGACGTTCGGGTGAAGTATTAACGAAAATATAGTTTTCCCTATACACATATATTTTCTTATCAACAACATTTAATTTTAAAGGATTAACCGATTTTGAAAACATTTTGTGTGCATGCTAACATGATTACTTTTGTGGTTTTTAGCTATAATTGGACCCGTGGACGCGTTTTCATCGGTATTCAGAAAACCTATGGTAAACATGAGCAACGCCGGGTGGGTCAGCTAGTATATTATATAGAGGAAAATCTTTCGTACGTTCCACGCCTCAACACCCTCAATTTTCGTTGTTGCTTTGGTTTATCATTCATTGTGTTTCGTGTTCTCTTTTGTATATAATTCATTGTCCGCGTAAAAAAATGATGTGATGAGTTTTGTTCATTTTGACATTTCATTTTGTTCTTGTTGACAACTGTAAGTAAATTGCTTTTGTTTACACAAAAAAATGAAAATATTAAAGAATTCTTCAGGCTCTCCATCGATACATTCCTTATGAACAACCAGATTTGCTGGGTCATCTTTCTGAAAAGGTTTCACGTCGCTCTCGTAGTTTGGAAGGAAGTATCTGAGGATCATGAAAACAGAGTTGAGGCATGTTGACATATAAATCCATAATAAGCGGCACATCATTTCGACAAAAAAAAACTAGTGCACAGAAGACATTTCGTTTTCAAATTCTGGTTTTTCAATAAGAAAACAGCAAATAAATTTATACATTTTATTATATTACTTGATATATGTATCAATATTTTTAATAGTCGTAATACCAAGTCTATAAAAAACAAAGAACAAAACAACTTGAAGATTTACTAACGCAATGGGACATCAACAAGACGGTCTTAATACCAGTCTGCATAGGTTCGCGCACAAATACAAGTGGAATGATACCGGGTGCCTTGAATCTGACACCGAAACGACCTTTAGTATTGATCGCTCACTTGCCATCGAAATCATTGTCCAAAGCATAACGACACGGCCCAAAAGCTCATCACCGACTGGAACGTCCACAGTAGCACCGGTACGCTTGACAATATCTTCTTGTTTGATCAGCTTGTCGTTACTAAATATGATAACACCGACATTGTCGGGTTCCAAATAAAAGGCCATACCCTGTGGAATAAAAAAAAGTCAAATAAATGCTGTAAAGATGTATCAAGAATAATGTTTACCTTCAATCGGCCTTTGCAAGCAGCCTGTGTGGCAGCCTTGGGAAGAGTGCGAGCCACAGAAGAGGCCAAACGTGCAATGCAATCGGGATCATTCTTGGTGGGCGAGAAATAACACACACAATTGTTGACTGATACACAGGTTGGGAATGCATTTCCCTGTCTTAAGTCTTTTCCTTTTTTTTAACTAATACACCAATACTTATTTGACCAGCTTGTAGGCCTTGTCAAAAGAAGGCAGTAGATAGTATAGTTACTTTATGAGCTCGGTAGACTCCGGTGGGCTGGGCACCTAGCTCGATGGGCAGTTGTAGACCTTGCGTGCGTTGGAAGGATGGCGTAGACCAGGACGACCGAATCCCGAAGTTTCATATTTTCCAACACTCAAATTGTAAGCGTTTTTTTTGTATCTTTAAGTCCTAAAGTCAAGATTTCAATGTAAAATTCAATGATTTGCAATTCATATACATACATACATACATACATATATTTATATAGATTTCTTGGAAACTTCAACATTTCCTTTTACTTTTTTTAAGATTTTTAAAGTTTTTTGGAATTGGTAGATAGTATTTAAAGTGGCTATTATTCTTACATTTGGAGAGCTTTCCCTGAATGTTGAAGTGCTTGGCATATTTGGACTTGAAGAAGTCTGACCTAAAGTCATACAAAATTACTAGCATTTACTTACCAGCATTTGTGTGTCGGAAAATATTTCATCAGCTTAAGCAATAGCCACTTTCTCTTCTTCTAATATCTGTTCCGTGTCCATAGGCTCCTTTATAATTATAATGCTTTAGGAGCTTCAATAGGTGGAAGATTTTAATGGGTTTTGGTGACAATTTTAATCAAACTTTCAGTCAAACCCGTTATGGTGAGCTCATTTTCAATTGACAACAAAACTTTCTTTTTTTACTAACCAGTTCACCAATAGTTATTGCTGAATTGTTTTCAGTGACTTCAATCGGTTTTTCTTAACAATTTTGGAAACATTTGGTATAATCAATGACATCCAAAAAATATTATATGTATTTCATAAATGAATTTTGGATTATTGTCAAATGATCCGATTTGTTCAAAGCAAAGTTTCAGCAATTTATTGGCAAAAGTTTGATTTTGCTACCGACTTGCCATGTTTTTTTCAGGATATTGCTCCATTGTCTTACACTCTTCCGGTATTTTTTTTAGATTATATTTTATTACATTCGTTAGAATTTATGTACAATCGGTCTTAAACTAACTTGCAACTAAAATAAATCATGTCGGTTCAACAACAGGGGCCCGACGTACTTCAGCTGACTATACAATGCTGTATTTATACTTATGTATATCATACTTTTGTTTGCATAATCTTTTAATTGAAATTCTTAATTATAATTAACTGTCTTTGGTTTTAAAAAATTGGGGTTAGGATGCGGTGTTGTTTATCCTCTGTTGTGTCCGTTGTTGGTTCTCTCGTAGAACGGGGCTCCGTCATTGTTCATTATATCCTCGAATCGGTCGTCTGTGATGGCTCGAATGTTTAGCGATGGCTGGGGCTCTAGTTGTTGCTGGAGTAGTTGCTGGATTTCCAAGTTGGGGTGGTCCTCCAAATTCTTCAAAATATTTTTGGAAAGCTGTGTTATGAACTGATTTATTGGAATCAGTTTGGTGTTAGGGACATATTTCCTTGTAATGGGGTTTCGGTGTAGGCCTGTACAGCTACGGAGTATCTTCCTTTCAAAAACTTTGATCTTCTTGATATATGTTGGTGATATGGTGAACCAAATAGGACAAGCATACGTCAGAACTAGACGGATCAGCTGTCTATAAGTGAGGAGCTTAGTATTAGTGCTTATTCTGTTTCTTCTCCTAAGAAGCGGATGGACCAGATGTAGGGAGAAGTGGGCTCTCTTAAGCATAAATAAAGCGTGCTTATTGAAATTTAAACGGTTAGTGAAATTCACTCCAAGGTATTTAGCTGTTGTCAACTCTTCTGGTAATCGCTTTTGAGCTCTTTAAACGCCCCGACGGGACGCGACGTCAGCAGGCTGCATAATGTGTGTGTTGAATTTGGTGTTGGTAAATTCAATATCTAATAATTATACAATTTGTTTTATGTGACTGTATTTTTTTTTTTTTTGGTTTATTTTGGTCAACTTTTTTTTCTTTTTTTTTACACAGATATGACCCTTTAAATCTGTGGTATTGAAATACAATACTAACTTTGCTCAAGCTCTATAGATTGAGGAGATATTCTTAAGAGTTTCAAATGGAGCAAAGTATCCCCGTCCCTTGACAACTTTGCTCCATTTATCAACCACGACAAAAAAGTATTTTAACTATTATTTTAACAGTCTTCATAGCAAAAATGCATTATCTCACATCCTTATTAATGAAGCGGGGTGGAACAACAAAATGTATCAAGGTTTCTAAAAAATAGTGCAAAATACGGAACAAAACCTTTGTTATTGGCCTTTTAATTTGGTGATCTTCGATCCAATCAGAAAAATCATTGCTATATACTCAGATTCACAAAAGGTTTCAGTCCTCATCCTTATTCTTCCCAGTTTCAGAACAACCCACAACCCAATTGTCCGGCAATAGTGCAAAATACGGAACAAAACCCTTGTTATTGGCCTTTTAATTTGGTGATCTTCGATCCAATCAGAAAAATCATTGCTATATACTCAGATTCACAAAAGGTTTCAGTCCTCATCCTTATTCTTCCCAGTTTCAGAACAACCCACAACCCAATTGTCCGGCATGCTGCTCAAAACGTTAAAATGGGCTTTATGACACGGAAACACTGACAAATCAAATTATCCTTTTTATTCGCAAATTAATTTGAAAAATATTGCGATATCCTCTGAGACCAATAACACTTTCAGTTTTCGGTGCAACCAGGTCGCCATTGAAAATACAGGTTGGATAGTCTGAAACATCTAGTTTTCTTCTTCTAGGTGCTTGTCCAAATCACACTGAACCATTTTCTTATATGTAAATGTATTATCTTTCCTTATATGTAAGTTATAAAGGCTTTGTATTGCCTATGTTCTGCCGCCTTCTCACCCTTTTATCTTCTCATCAACTTTCTATTAACGTAGACCAGACGCTTAACCATTTTGCCTGTACTCTGAAATTTTCTCAGCCATTATAAAAAATAAAACAAAAAAGAATATTGCATCGGCCGGGAATCGAACCCGGGCCGCCCGCGTGGCAGGCGAGCATTCTACCACTGAACCACCGATGCTCTTAAAATTTAATGGAGGAGTTTTACAACTCAAGCTCGTTGCAGGTTTAGTTTTCATACCGACGACGCCTACCTACAAACTTTTCCAGAATCGTTGCTAAGTATAGCAGGCTCCATTGGTAGCCATAATGACTTCAAGGTAGTCCCATCCTATTTTTCATAACATAATTACTAGGGCTAAAAACCTTTTTACAAAAACCAATATATCACTTCATCGTATTTATTCATCATCCAAACTAATCCTCTCGTGTCTTAAGAGCGCGTTGCGTCTACCCGCACCTGAGCGCCTAGTCGCAAACGATTATATTCAGTTTAATCATCCACTAAAACAGACTTGCCCCAGGACAAAATTTAAACCAAAATAAACTGCCCTAACGCCACATTAAGAGAGTAGAGTCAAGAGATAATCCCATATCCGATGCCCATGGTGCATTTACCAACCAATAAAATTCATTAAATTTCTCATTCCGCCCAACCAATGCCATGTAACAAATCGATGATTAAATGAATCATCCAATGAAAATAAATCGTATTTAAAAATTTCCATGTTTTCTTGCAGCATCTACTACATTATGAAGCGTACAAAGTAGCTTGATTTTTTCATGATTCTAATGCTTTTCTATTGGATTTTCCTAGGAAATCTAATGCTCTAGTTGTGGCTTAGGTAACTATTCTTGGTTATGTCATCCTGGTAATCATGTTTGTCGAAAAGTAAGAAAGAAAGAATGAAATATTGTGCGAGCCAAACAGAATGGAGCTCTATGCAAGAAGCTGTCTTGCCTCTGCAATCTTTATGTTCTGCTCTAACATCACCCAAGTAACCTAATCCACCCCTTTCTTAACATAATTTCTTCCTGCTTTAATGTCCTGAGCAGAGCTTCAGACAGAAGGAGAAAATATATTCAAAAGCCAAACAAGGTACACCGGTACAGCGCAACCAAAGCAAACACCAGCTAAGGTTCCAAGTTGAATGAATGAAACCTTTCCAGGAGCAAGAAATATTGCTTGGCGTTTTTCAACTTTACCTTCTAAAAATTCTGATAGCCCAATACAATGTGGAACATTAGACGTGCTCGACGTCGGTTGAACGCTGGATGATTCCGAACCGATGCTGCACACTTGTGCGCTTGCAAGCAGTTTGGAGTGTCGTCCCTTCTCACCATTGGACGCGGTTGCTTTTCCCATAAACATAGTTGAAAATAATGTTGCTTGCATTGAGGATTGAACCATTTAGTTGGTATGGTTGCCAATACAACAAGAAGCAAGGAATTTGCAGCAAGCAAATTAAGTTTGCTCTTATTTTGTCTCCTTTTCACCTTCAGTACTAGACCATTACCGGTAGACGAACGATGAACAACGTTGGCCAGCCAATAGCAACACAACAAACCCCTTCCATTGATACAACTTTTGCTTTTTTCAACGGCTGATTGCCTGTTTTCGCTTGGTCGACTGCTACCAACTGGAATCGAACGAGTGTCAACTTTTTAACTCTATCTTCTTCTTTCCTTCCATGCACTTCTTCAGAGTTTAGAGTGAATCCCAAAGAATAGAGATGACACGATGAGCATGATGGAGAATGAGAAAAGTTTTAGCTTCGTTCGTAGTTTGTGATTGTGCTGAAATGGTCGTGTGGTTTCGGCATTGTATTTCCAATCAAAAAACCTCCGATAGACCGAATGCTGTGCGAAATATGACACTAAATACCAGGCGAACAGAGCCCACAGCATGCTCGAAAACCATTTTATACTTCGATCGCGCATTATTTATATTATTAGTCTCACTCTAACATGAAGTTTATTTTGAGTGAGAAGAATGAATGCGAGACAACGTAGCAGGGAATATATTTTTTGTATCATGAGTGTAGAATGTAGATAGAATGATGATATATAGCGATTCTTGTCAGTTTCGTTCGATCGAGTTCAACTGCGAGTGTATGACGTACTCTGTTCACCGTAGCGCTAAGCGAGATGACGAAGGTCATCCAGACAAAGAAAACTTCAACCTGTTTCTTTCCGTCACTATCGTTATACTAGGTTCCCAGAAGCTGTAAGATGTAATGAAATGATTCCAATTATGTACTACCGATGATACTGAGTGAGTGTGAGTCCGAGTCTTACTTTCTGGTTGGAATAGGAAGGTTCTTTTTAGGTAAATATTACATTTTTTTCTTTGCTATTTATATTTAAAGACTGATTGATATGTTGCTCTGGATAGGTTGATTATTAGAACAACTGAACCATTTTTTACTTGCGATTTATAGGGACTATAAGGCAAGTTATGCATTCGTAAAAAAAAAAATTCTAAGAATCAAACATGACATTACGTGGTCAGAAAATTCTGTAAGTCTGTCTGTCTGTCTGTCTGTCTGGCCGTATCGATATCTACAGCCTAAATGGTTTTGAAACGGATTTGATTCAAACTTGGTACCTATATAGTATTTTTAGAGTACTCTACCCGACAGTTTTTCGAATTGGCATTCTAGCTCCAAAACTAACGGTACCTGCCATATAACTTTTAATGAAAAACTTATTTTTCTCGAAAACGGCTTTTACAATTTTGATAAAACTTTCTGAATGGTGTTTTCTATGCAAAATCTATCTTTGAGTTCTAATGGATTTTTCAGAAAAAGTTTTATAACGGTACCTCCCTTATGACCGGTTTTTTTAAAATCAGATTTTCTCGTTAACTAATTGACGGATTTTGATGAAGTTTTCAAAATATGTAGTGTTTTATGATTTAAATAATATTGTTTATTAAAATTTTCAAAAACATTTTTTTTTAATTTTTAATATTTTTTTTAGAATATTTTGAAAACGAATCGATAGATTTTTTTTTTAATTTTTCTCCTAGTAAAAACTATAGATTTCTTTAAATTGACATACTCAAAAAATTTTTAAAATATGTTTTCGAAAAGTTTTTCAAAAAAAAACATTTTTTTGAAAAAACTGGTCGAACGATTTTGAAATGAAAAATTCATAAAATAGAAAACAGCAAAAGAAATAAGATGGCTTACAACATTTTTTTTCAAAAAAACCTTATGAATAGTGTTTTTCGATTTCATAAAAAAATTATTTAATATATTCCCCAAAAATTTATTTCAAATTGCTCGGCTGAGCCCTAGCCATTAGTCAAATGAAACCTACATACATACCTACGTATTTTAAAGCATTTCATCATCATTAAAGCACACAGAATAAATAAGAAAACCTATGATAAACACACAAAAACAACTAACAAATAAAAAAACTATCCGATTACTACTGAATGCAAAAATTGCAATCGAGAAAACAAAAGTTTACACCTGCCCCTAAATAAACAAAACCACTGTGTTAACTTTTAATATTGTCCGTCTATAAGTACCTAATATCCTTAATAAATTATATTAATACCTACCCACAGCATACGTTTATCGATGTATCAAACATAATTAAGCTATTTTAATTAATTTGATTTCAAAAAGTAAATTATTGTTATTGAGACCTATATAGGTTCTTATACCTAGCATTATTGCCCTACTGCTGATTCCAACGAATCTTTATGCCAGTTGTTCAAATTTTTCCATACCAAAATGAAAATTAAGCTGAAAAAGTCCTTTATATCTTTCTATTAGCAAATTATATTATAAACAGTAAAAAACAAGTGGAAAGATAATACACTAAAAAGCTAACAATCCTATATATTTATGTGTTTATCCCTTTGTCGTGACACATGTTCGTTGGAGCTTCAACTTCTAAAGAAGTTGCACGTCAAAAAAAAAACATTAAAATAATTTAATCTTTGTCAAAAAGACGCTTGCAATTAAAAAGGATTAGCACATAGGAGCAAGTACGTGCGACCCAGTCGTGCCTTTTATTTTATTTAAAACCTGCGTTAAAAAAAGAAACCCAACCTAAACCTGAGTTATCCTTCGGAGATTTTGAAAACAAATATGTAGGTACCTACATATGTATAGCGCAAAATTACTCAACTCTAAAACTTATTTAGTGTATGAAAACATGAGCTACATATGTAGCTTAACCTTTAGACTTTATTTTTCTATAATTTTGCGCCAATGAAATTCAGTTCAGACAATATTTTAATTGCTACCATGTTTAAGCTATTTAACTATCTATTTTCTAGGGTTCGTATCAAATGACTAAACAATAGCAGTCAAGTTAATAAACCTAGCGAAAAGGAAAAGGTTAGGCTTTATTCCGTAGACTTAGTACAACATTATCAATAAAGTAAAACTTCCAATTGACACATATAAACATATAAAGTGTAAAAGCAATTCGAGTATGTTCGATCAATGAATGAAGAATAGAAGATTGGGGAATGCAATAAGGATCTGTTTCCTAACATCCACAAGGATTAAAATTAAAATTAAAATTTTGGCGACACTACCGGTTTCAACATGTACACCGGAAAGAACATTTTCGACAATGAAACGTCTAAAAACTTATCTAAGAAATTCAACCGGTGAAGAAAGATTAACAGGATTAGCGTTAATGTCAATTCATCGACAAATTGGGATTGACACTGAGGAAGTTTTAGATATATGTATTTGCAGCGCAGAAGGCCAGACGATTCAATTTAAGTTTATAAAAATGATTCCTACCTACCTACATGTTATGTAATGCTTTTTGTAATAATAAAATCTTGAAGATAAATAATAACTTAAAATTATTTAAAAAATATTGGCAAAACTCAAGTTTGCTTGAGAGTTTTCTTGGAAAAACTAAGTATGCAATAGTATTTTATTAGCAATAGTCTACCTAGAAATTTTTTTACAAAAAAAAAGTTTTAACAAACCGTTATAAGACATATGTATACAATTGTCTTAGAGCTAAAATTCCAATTTCAACAACGTCTAGTGCGAGACTACTAAATAATATGAACCAATGCAAATTGGCCCATCCGTTTAGGCTGCAGATCTGCAAACAAGCAGACGGACACAATTTGTTCTACTTCCCTATTATCGCAATGTCATGTTTAATTGTTATCTCAATTTTTTGTTTGCACCAATCCATAACTTGCCTTATACATAGTATAGTACCATAATCCCAATTAAAAATCGTGGTTGGTCGATTTTCGGAATGAATATGTATGTATAACCAGGACGTCATAGAAAACATTTTTGGAGTAATCCGGGCAAAAGATGGACTTCACGACCATCCTGATCGGCAGGAATTCAAGTTCGGACTGCTTTTCATTCATTCTAGAATACAATGAAGGTGATTTGTCAACAAACGCAAACGTGTCTTGTGATGATATGTCAAATTTTGAATCACCCTTTGACTTTTGACTTTTTTTATTACTATTTACATTTTAGGAAGAGAATTCAGCAACGTGAACAAAAATTGCGATTCTCCTAATGATGAACGAACACGACATTGAAGACAGCATTGAACAGGAAGTTCAATCACTATCATTTGATGGACTGAAAAACGTATCTGGTTTTATGTCACAAATTTAAGCAAAGTATTCTTTGCGTTCATGGCAACTCGAAGGGTGATGGTACTTTTACTTGGATCAAATATTTAAGCGAAGGCTTACTACAGTCCAAACCAACTTTAGACATGATTAATCAGATGAGAGCTCTGGAAGACATTTTCAACAAATTCAATGGAGAAGGTCTTAAAATCTGCAATAGCTATTTAAACTCCTTAATGTTAGCAGCAGAATAAGTTAAGTGCAACTGCAAAGTTAAGAAACTTTTCTTCAAAACTAGAATGTATTTTCAAATAAGAAAACTAAACAGGGAAATATTCTCGACGCTACAAAAACAAGAAAAAATAAATTCAATAAAATTATTGCACTGATTTGTTTTATTTATTAATTGCTTCATTTTAATACTAAACGAACAAATATCTACACACAACAATAAACAAACTTAAAAAAAATTTAACTTATTTCTTAATCAGTCGAAATTCACAACTGAACTGTTTGCACGTTCTGGGTCACTGTTCACGTCATTCGAAAAATATTTTTTTCTTGTGTTTGGCTAATTAATCCAATTGACGTTTTGTTTTTATTAATGGAAAATTTTAATCCATAACTAAGTCTTATTCCATGATTTAGTTATCTTGTGGAATAAAGGTTAAATAAGCGTTTTTTTATTAATAGGGCTGTAGATCTCTGAATGTGGCCCGATATATGTATGTAGTTAACTGGACTTTAAATTTGTTATTATTACTATTACAAATGTACTACATAGGAGGAAATACAAATCTATCACATCATAAGGAAGGTTCTTATCATATAGGTGGCGTTCAATGCGTCTACTAAAAGTCAGTCAACGCCGCTCTTATTAGTCAATTGGTTCTAAAAGTTAGTTGACTTTTAGTTGACATTTAGTAAAAAAGTTAGACCTTGTGTACATGATTCCTTTTTCCGGATGTTTCTTCATTCTTTCTTTTTGACAATTGGGTAAAAGGTGTAGAAAAGTGGGGGGATGAAGTAACGAATGGAAGAATGAAAATTTTAAGATTTTTTGTGGTTGAGCTTTGAAATTTCTCGTGTGATAAAGAAAATGCTATGCACGGACCAAAAATAAGAACTTTTGAAATTGAAAACAATTCCCAATCATGTTTATTAGTGGTAATGGATGGTTTTAATTGCTTTTTTTAATTTTGCAAATTTCTTTAGAATAAAACAGCACAGTTTGTAGGAAAGCATTGGATATATTCGGGGTATTCCAAATCAGTGTACACACCAACGTCCGTGCCTGTCTAAAAGAAGAATGAAGAAACAACCGAAAAAAGGAATCATGTACACAAGGTCTTACAATGTATTGGTGTCAGTTTGTCGTTCAATGGATTCAATTTTACTAAAAGTTAGTTGACTAAAAGTCAGTGTAAGTGTACGCATTGAACGCCCCCATACTATAGGTGGCGCTACAAAAAAAAATAAGAAATATTTCTTTTTAAGCAAATATGTATTAGAAAAAGCATTGCAAAAGTCAGACGTTGAAATACATACAAATAAAACAACAAAGCAAAACGCCTTGTATCCAGCAAGTGGAATAATAATAAGTGTTCCACATAAACTTTGTCTAAAATAGGCAGTTTTAAAATTCTAGGAAGTGAGGATAAAAATCTTTCATAAAAATTATGAAAATGCGAAAATCTCCGGTAACTTGTTGAATGAAAAATTTGATTATCTTTTAAACGTCAAAATCAAATGATTAATGTGCTAATACACATACACGCTTTAGAACCGACTTTGTCTCGTTACGTATATAAAGCTTTAGAGCGCTGTTCTGTCATCGTGAATGTGAAAATATTGAGAACCTACTGTAAAAATAAAAACAATTCCAATTTGAAAGTACTCATTTAGTAAAAATGTCAGAAAGCGAGAAAAAGTTCAGACAATTCGAACTTTTTTGTATATCACTCGCTTTGTTAACGTTATCCTTACGTACGTCAAGCAATTCGTTTGTAGAAAAAGCAGTATTGTGATAAACTTTAAACATTTCCGTATATTTGAACAAATTGTCAAAGTCGGTTGTAAAGCGTGATTGTTTTTCTACTTTAAGCTTCTCAATAAACGAACGATAAACGAGGGAACGCCGGCGACGGTACGGCGCGGCAGAGAGAATTGTTTTAAAAAAAGTGGTTCCGGGAATTACCGTCTATGGTGCACTTGATAATATGGAAAAAGCAGCAACAACAACAACTAGTTCGCTAGTTTTGTACTTGCTTCTAAACAGAAACACCATAACTTCTCCGAACCAACAAATTGCCAAGAACCTTTTTTTAAATCCGAAGTTTGTGTTTCATTGTAGATTCCTATTTGTAAAACATCAAATGCGATTGAAATAAATTTGTTTTGATTTTAACGATTTTTAAGTTTCAACTGCATCCATGTGTGCGTGTTTATGGTTTTGATTCTGACTACGAGAATTTAGCCAGTTCACATTTTTTGAGACTTCGGAGTGCTCAAGAAGTTGTACAAGTCACTTTTGATGAGGCTGAAAAATGTATGTAAACACAATTTATCAGCAACCGCCTAAAAACACTTTGTATCTCTTTTTTTCTAACAGAGCTCTTCTTGACAAACTAAAACTGAGCAAACGAATCCAAAAGAATTTTTGGATACATTTTTGATAGCAAAGTTCGGATTTTTTTCTGAGAAATTGTGTTCACGTTTCTGAGAAAACGGAGATCTCCGAGGGCTTAGAAACTTTAACCGGCTAATTTTCTCATCTTTTCAGAACAAGAACAGAATATCTTTTCAGAAATAAACACTGAACATCGAAAAAACCTAATTATTTATTTTTTTGTTGGTTTGACGTTTGACGTATGTCTTTTATTTTAGAGACGAGAAAGAAATCGGACACGCTCAATGCATACACTGACTTTTAGTCAACTAACTTTTAAGGGGGTGAAAAGTGAATTCATAGAACGACTAACGGACACAATTAATTGTAGAGGTAAAACAGTCAGTTGAAAGTTCGTCAACAAATCTTGAAAAACTCTTTTAACAAATATGAATTTACTAAAAGCCAACTAACTTTTATATCCAATTCACCAATTCGCGTTGACTGACTTTTTTAGTGGATGCATTGAACGCCAGGATCGATTTTTAGTGTCTGCGTTCAGAATTAGTATTTCGATGACTCCATTCAGCTTACAGCAATTATCTTATTAAAAGTGAAAACTAGAAAAATGAAAAGGAGTATGATGATTTCGATTGGAAAAATTAAAACCGCCAAAATCTAAAAATATCGCCTTTCTTAGAGTACATCGCCAAACCGATTTTGGTGTCGTCAAATAAATTTCAAATTGGCGATAAATCGCCACATCTGACAAGCCTGATTTAATGAACATTTTTATTTTTGACTATGAGGCGTTCAAAAAGTCAAGTCAGTGATAATTTTGATGCACAATTAAGCTTATGACTTAAATTATTATTTAAGCTAAACAAAATATTCGTTCCAGCCCAATGGACATAAAATTACTTTTTATAGGTAGGTATTTCAATGATAAGGTAGTTCGGCCAGTTCAATGATCATTGAAATATTCAGTCATTTGTATGTATCCCATTGGGCTAGAACGAATATTTTGTTTAGCTTAAATAATAATTTAAGTCATAAGCTTAATTGTGCATCAAAATTATCACTTGACTTGACTGACAGGCTTTACTTTTGCATCAAATCACAGATTTGAGTTTTTTAATACTTGAAAATCAAAAATAACAATAACATTTTCAATGATGGAGAATGATAGCTATAACTGGCCCCTAAAACTGCAAATGCATGAGAATGACGTTTATTTTGTCAAATTATACCTACCAACGTTCAAGTTTCAAAGAATTACTTAAAATCAGTTAACTTGTTTCATAATTTAATCGTTAGAAATAATTCGTGATTGATTGAGGAGCACACAGTATTTTGACATGACACACATAAATACTAGGTTTGCACAGTTGATATATGTACATTCCAACCATGTTATTTTAGTAGGTAGGTATTTTGTGACGTCACATTTTTTTTATTATTTGTTTGTTTATTTTGTTCTATTTAGCGCGGATAACGCAAAACACAACCCAACAAACAAACACAATCATTCCGAATTTGTTTGACACACAAAAAAAAATTGGAAGATAAGCTTTTATGTATGTTTGTTTATTAAAACCCTTACTCACTTAATTGTTAATTCACAAATATGAATGCTACCTCAGCAGCTTCTACTATTTGACATATATTTAAATTATTTCCCAAATAAAAATGTCCACACCTACAAAAAAAAAATAATCCAAGCAAGCCATTTTGTGTTGTGGACTGTCGTGTCGAGTCGACTTGCCACGACGACGGAGTTTACGATCTCAAAAGTTCGCTGTCACTCTCTGAAAATACCCGGCCATCAGCAAAGCAAAAATGTCATTTTCATGCCACTTTATATACAACACAACACAACCATTTGGTATTTGTAAAAATTCTGTCCTTATTGTGTACTATGTGTATCCGACGTTGTCGTCACCCCGAATTACATTTGCTTGGTATATCATTGCTGTAATTTCTGTACGCCTCATAGCTTCGGCGCTGTCATTTAACAATGACCCACCTTCATACAAGGTGGCAAGGCAGATAAGGCAACATTTGGCAGTTTTCACAAGTCAGCCTTTGTCACCAACCACATTATGGATACATAACGAAACCTGTTTTTTAAGAACAAATAATTTTGAGGCCGGTCGCCGGTGTAGTGTGGCACAACAAAAAACCAAACAACAGCAACATTTCGAGCAGGCACCCATCTGACAGAACAAGTATTTTATTTCACCGAATATATAAAATATAACGTTACGGCCTTTCCTACTTCATTCTTTCCGCTTCAGTTTTGTATGTTTGTTTCTTTTTTTCGGAATGGACAAATTTATGGTTCCGTTGTGTTTGTTTTGTAGGCGAAGTAGATTAGTTTTTTTTTTGTGTTCAAGGGCAGACCGACCGAGGTTGAATTCTCTCCTTGACCGTGTTGTGTCCGTGTGTATTCAATTCATTGTCAAATGAAATGGAGGTCTTTCCTTGGAACTCAAGGATTTTTGTGTCGGCTGGCTATGGTGCGCACTGTGTCGCTGTCGACTCTGGGACAGATTTTGTATTTCCAAAGGTCGCTCATGCTCGAATGGGATTCAAGAAATCAGGTGAAGGTATTCTCAGTGATTTGTATTGTATTTTGTGTATGGTAATGCCAAGTGCCATTAAAGAAATGTGTATAACAAATGAAATTGAAGAAGAAAGTGATTATGTTGTTGGATTTTTGGGAGAAATTTTTGGGGATTTCGTTCGAATAAAAGGTGGGGCGAACGAAATATGTTTCGAACATTATACCCAAAATATTTTTGGTGGTACTTCGGTCCAACTCTTGATGTTTTATGAGCGCCTTGTTACCTCACTAGACATATTTAAGCTTTTTTCGGGGGTATTAGAATTTAACCTTTTTTTTTGAATGCCAAATAATTTGAATCATTAATATGGCCCACCAATTTGCTAAATAGAAAACTTAAATTTGAATAGAAATTTCCATTGGTCAATCTCTTAACACAGCTCCGTCCGAGTGGTGTCCGGTCATGACGTCGATTTTTTGTCCGGGATACCTTGTTTGTTCCGAACATATTTTTTATGGGGGAGCCAAGGCGTGACCGGTCAGCTTCGGCCCACAATTGATTTAAAATATCAGGAGAACAAGAATTTGAATAAGGGATTATTGGGGATAGTGCGCGCTGGCAGATAAAATGTTGCGCTATCTGGGCACTGGGTAATACTTCGCTGCACAAAACACAAGTTCAAGTTCTGTTCTGACTCTAGCCGCTGTCTCTAGGCACATACTACATAGTGAGTTTTAATAAAGGTGCCGGCTACGGCGAAAATTTCTGAAGAAAAAAAAAACTAAAAGAGAGGCGTGCCTCAGTCCGTGCCCATTATGGTGATGTAAAGTTTTTTTTTGTTTTGCTTGTTCTCTTATTTTATGGTTTAATTTTCAATTGGATAAATTTTGTTCATCAAAACCCTTTCTGTTATTACTGAGTACCTAATAGTTTTCTTGTGGGAAAGTGTTAAACGCCCACAATATGCGGAAAGTTTTTTATCCAATTTATAAGAAAAAAACAACAATGCCTCTTGGGGAATTCATATAATTCACAATTTTTGAAAGGTCGTTCATCCACAATGGTTTTTAAGAGGAATTAAGGTGAGAATTTGTTGTAAAATTAAAAACAGTTTGCTCGTTTCTTTGGTACCCGATTACATTGCGTTCATTTGGTGCAATAGCACCGAAATAAAAAAACAAGTAAGGAAAGGATTCCTTCGCGCCTGTTAGAAGCGTAAGGGGTTATGATTTACATTTAAACGAATAATTCCAATTGGTGTAAATAATTCCTTCCCCTTTGAGTGAGGTATGATGGAAGAACGAGGCGAGCAATCAAAGGCTTTTTTCTCGTACTTCAAACGCCTTTTTTGACGTTTATTCGGCAATGAAATCTAGAAGTTAAAAACCGCAAAATTCAGATTTGTTGTTTCTTTTTCAATTTCAATAAATTAAAGTGTTTATAGTAAATACAACGAATAAATATGAGACAAATAAATTTTTTCTTCACAGGACAGTTCAGGTCTTGACATTTCATTTAAGCAAGAGCCGTTATCGTGTGTGTATCTCTGACAAACATCAAACGTCAAACGACTGAATTTTCTTCTTGGAGTACTTACTTTGGATTTTTTTAAGAAATTTGTTTGTTTTTTAATTGGTTATTTGTTTATTTTTACTTTTCAGGATTTTCTTTTATAGAATAAAAGTGATAAAACAAGAACAATGCAATTCGAAAACTTAAAGCTCTGAGAGTTAGAAGAACTTATGGTGCTAGAGAGGAGCGAAGAGCAGGAGGCTAAACGAAAAAGTCGTTTTTGGATTAATCTATTCCTTTGAACTAAAGAACGCTGATGACATTGAACAGGATTTGCTCAAGGATTTACGCTGGGATCAAAGACAGGACTATCGAATCGAAATTTCTGTAGAATGTCGATCGACAGATTTACCCCTTTTTTTGGCTCAGTAGGAAGGCAAACGACTTGCGGCTTGCGATCACTCTTAGATACATTGGTTCTGGTGCCTATATAGATCGTTGGAGTTTTTGTCAAGGGTTTCTCGCAGAACAATTTCAACATTTGTTCCAAATGTGCTGAATGCGATTTATGTTTGTTTCCAAATCTTAGTTTATTTAAAAGATCCTATTTTTCAATTTATGAAATATTTTGTATTAACTTAAATTGAATTATTTCAATAATTATTAGGATTTCCCACATACAATCGACCAATTGACATGGACATTCGGGATCCGACTTTCATAATAATTATAAAAGCTTTTTTAAAAAAGTTTTGCTCTCCATTGTGGAGAAATTCCTTAACATATGTAGATGTTGGAGGAAATGGAAGAGCGTTGGACATAATGATTTTTAAAAAATTGTAGTCTTTACCATGATATCACCAAAAATCAATTTAATATCTATCTCAAAGGCATAGCCATTGAAAGGGCTAGAAAGTCCAACGCCTTACTTTTTTGTTGGGGATGATATATTTGCACTCGACTAACATTTAATCTAACATTATGTATGGAACATTTAAAATGAATTTTACTAGCAATGATTTTTAATACTTTTGTTATTAAAGGTTTTGGTCGTAATTTAAAATTAACGACAACACAGGAAGTTTTCAACTACAGGCTTAGTCGATGCCGACTGGCCTGGCAGTTAAAACGGCATTCAGACGATTGCCATCGAGGTTTCGAATATTCCATCGTCCCATTAATTTAAGCTTGGATTCTTGCGAAGCTATGATGAAAGATTGTGTTTAACACAACTATCACCTCTATACATTGAAATCGTTTCTCAAGCTCTTTCACAAACAAAAACAATGCCATCTCTGACAATGCAGGAGCCTTCCAATTATAAACACGCATCAAAATACTTGAACATTTGGTTTAATAGTGTTACTGACAGGGACATTCCATACCAGTGGGAAAAAATAAATAAAAATGTACATACCTAAAATTGTATATTATTTTTTTTTAGTTTGGCAGATATGGTTCACAAAAATATTACTAGATACATTTTCTGGATCCCGACAACAGCGCCACATATCGGGTCGAACAGTAACTGAACACCACCAACGTATTCGTGTTAATACATTATATTGTTTAGATGAAAATATCTTACAGGAAAAACTAAATTTTCGTTTATACATATTTCTACCGCAGTGACACCTATCAGGTCAACAAAGGGTTTCTTTTTATTATTTTTATTTGAATGATTTAAAATCTATTTCTTGTATGATGTGATTTGAATGAGAATTTTTTACTGGCCAGGTACATTAAATATGTGTAGTAATGATTTTCCCAGTCCAGCTTAGGGATGGAAGCATCGCCGTCGACAGCGTCTATAATTAGAATGGACACCACTGTGCTGTTTAGACCTGTAAACTGTCCCCATGCAAATTAATTAAATACCCTTGTGCACCTGTAAAAATAAAAATTGTATAATATCAACATAGATTTACTAAAATAAAATATTTTATTTATCTTTTTTTTGCTCGGCTCTTTGATTCCATTGAAGTAGAGGAAGACCCGAGACTTATAAGTGGCATACCTAAGAGCTGACTGGAGAAGCTTATTGTTTGTTGTGACCCGGTCCATCCCAAACTGTAGTGCCACCTAAGATATGACAACTAGCGATTTGTTTAAAGTACACGGGGCTGCAGTAATTTTTTTTTAGATAGGCGGTTTTTTCACTTTTAATAATATAAGCCGAAAACAGATGTGCATATTTCTTGACATTTATGTATTGCTGTGTTAATGCCAAAATGCAGCGTTACCACTGGACATTATTAAAAAGTTGCAAGAAATTGTTATACAGAAGAAAAAAATCACTTAAAAATAATGTAAATAAAATCAAATTTGTGTGAATATTGAATTTATAGAGAAAATTTCAACAAATCCGACAAAAATTTGATTTTTTAAGTATCGTATTAATGTAAGTGAACGAAAAATATAATGTACCTAACCATAAAAACTATGATGAGAAATTTTCTTAAAAGTGGTGGTAAAAGTGTCACAACAGTAACGCTGATTTACATGTGTGGTATATATCAGTAATGCCAGATAGCCAGCAATGAAACTAGGCATAAAATTTATAAATAGAGACATAGTGTAGATTCTGCAACCCTGCAGAGTTTTGGGTTAACATGTCCCGTAAGATTCCTACTACGAACTTGTAGAGAGGACCCTCAATGCCTGCCCAAGGTATGTCGTTAAAATCATCCTTGGTGACTTCAACGCAAAATTAGGTAGGGAGCCAGTATTCAGGCAGTACATACGATCCCAAAATTTGCATGAGAACACTAATGACACCGGACTACGAGTCATAGAAATGGCAGCATCAACAAAATTAGTGGTTGCGAGTACCAGCCTCCCGCGTAAGGATATCCACAAAGTCACTTGGGTATCGGCTGATGGAGTCACTCGAAACCAAATTGACCACGATAGATCGCCGCCGCCACTACTTGAGCCTGAGGACGATACGAACATATCGAGGTGCCAACATCGACTCGGACCATTATCTCGTTGGTATGGTGTTCGAGGGCGGATTGCTATGCGAAGAAGTATTGCATCCGCGATGAATGCAAAAGCAACCAATACAGTCGTGCACTAAGGCTCGCCCTCGGAGAGCTCGATGAGGGAAGAGTAAGTCCTGGGGACAGAATGCCGGGCGTAGAGGAAAAATGGTCACGCCTTAAGAACAAAGTCATTAGTACTGCTGATACCATCTTAGGCAGTAGTCGCAGAGATCGGAGCGACTGGTTTGATGATGAATGCAAACTAGCGTCTGAACGTAAGAATGCTGCATACCGAGCAATGCAACAGTCTCATAGAACGCGAGCACGCGAAGATGAATATAAAGAGCTCAGAAGAATAGAAAAAAGACTTCACAGACGAAAAAAGGCAGCCTGGGAAAAAAACATTGTCTGTGAAAGAGAAAGAAATAGAGAGCGAGGTCCGCACCAGGCGCGGAAGTTCTACCAATCCGTCAGAAACATGTCGCAATACACACCACGCTGTACATATTGTAAAGACGGAGAGGGTAATCTGATCACCGATCCTGAAGGCATTCTGGAGCGATGGGAAGTGTACTTCAATGAACTGCTCAACGATCAGCTCACGGAAGAAATGGAGACTCCAACATTTCAAGAAGAAGATCTCATGCTGCATCCACCAAGCATTGAGGAGATAAAACAGGCGATTAATCGGCTCAAAAATAATAAGGGCTCAGGAGCCGTTGGTATACCTGCCGAGCTGATCAAACATGGAGGACCAACACTACATTAAGCAATTCATGAAATCATAGTACACGTATGGGAACACGAAGAGATGCCAGAAGACTGGCGAAAAGGCATCATATGTCCCATACATAAGAAGGGAGATATCACAAAATGCAGCAACTATAGGGGTACAACATTGTTGAGTACATCCTATAAGATATTCTCCTCTATTCTGAAAGAACGGATAGCCCCATACGCTAATACCATAATCGGCAAATATCAATGTGGTTTTATACCAGGCAAATCAACAATTGATCAGATCTTTACCCTTAGGCAGGTGATGGAATAAAGTCTGGAATTTAATATCCCAACATACCATATTTTTATATACTTTAAAGCCGCCTACGATAGCATAGCCAGGGTAGAACTTTATAAGGCCATAAGAGAATTTGACATCCCAAATAAATTGACACGGCTATGTAGGCTGACCATGACCAACATCACAAGCCAAGTAAAAGTAGCGGGTTTGCTTTGGAGAAAGCAATCTGTGACTCTGGCACGTCAACAAAAGGGACTATTGTCACCAAGTCCAGCCAGATACTAGCCTACGCAGACGACATCGACATCATCGGCAGAAGCCAACAAGCTGTACAAATACAAAACTCCTTTACCCAGGTCGAGCAAGCGGCAAAATACCTGGGGCTGCACATAAATGAAGGGAAGACTAAGTACATGGCGGCAACGTCTGCGAGAAATGTTGGTACAACCATCAGGGTAGCGGAGCACGAATTTGAAGTAGTGCAGTCCTTTAACTATCTTGGGTCAAAAGTAGCAGCCGATAACAATATGGTGGAAGAAATACGCAGGCGGCTGCTGAAATCCAACAAAACCTACTATAGTCTGTCAAGGCTCTTTAAATCCAGAAACCTTACCATAAAAACCAAACAGCTGCTGTACAAGATTATGGTCTTACCAGTACTCACATACGGATCCGAGACTTGGGTGCTTACAAAAAGGCACTCTGATCTCTTATCCGCGTTCGAGAGAAAAGTCTTACGGAGAATTGTTGGCCCCGTGTGTGAGGAAGGACGATTCCGGAGAAGATACAATCATGAATTGTATGAAATTTATCGCGAAGCAGATGTTGTTGAAAAAATAAAGCTCGGTAGACTCCGGTGGGCTGGACACCTAGCTCGCATGAGCGAAGAGGAACCAACTCGGAGTCTTTTGCGGTACTTTTTATGGTAGAAGACAACGTGGGAGACCTTGCTTACGTTGGAAGGATGGCGTAGACCAGGACACCCGAAGCCTTGGGGCGCGCAATTGGATGGCGTCGGCCAGCAATCGGGATGTATGGAAGAATTTGTTGAAGGAGGCCCGGACCTGATTCCGGTTGTTGCGCCGATGATGATGATGATGATGTCCCGTAAGAGCCTGTGTAATTTTTTTTTCTGCACGAAATCATTGCACATCTGTTTTGACGATTACAGTTAAACGGGTTTTACTGTAGTTGGAAAACTGATTCACAAATCACAAGTAACCTCAAAAGAGAAAACACCAACCCCTCACCCTCCAAAGGCTTATGACATGATTTTCAGCTTATAAAGTTGTTATGCCTTAATAAAAACAGATACATATTATTTACTTTACATATGAGTTGACAGTTGGTTGAGTATGCAAGCTAAAGCTAGGTTAAGCTTGACGAAAGAGGTGGAGAACTATATTTACTATGATAGCTCATAGACTATGGAGCTATAACTTTAAAGTTCCTTTGCTTTAAATGCAATATACATAATGCCCGTTGTGGTTTCTGAAAGCCCATTCTATTTTGATGAAATAAGCAAAATGACGGGCAAAACGGCACAAGTCTCCCTAGACCGGCAACGGCAAATTGTGCCATATATAAATGATGCTCATTCTTCATTCCCCAAACCAAAACCAAAATATGGTCTACTTTGTATTTGTACAAAAAAATCTTGCGCATTAAAAATGGTTATTCCCAGAACCGCCCATTAGTAATCGTTCAACAAATATATATACACACATTAACACATTAAAGCAATGCCAAGGCCCATCAACTTGTCGAATTTAAGCCAAAACCACTCATTCACACTCAAGTGGAAGGGGTGAAACTCTATAAGAAAAAAACACCTTTACGAATCAACAACACCTTTCACTCCTACTCATGTGCTTGAGTAACACTTTTATTCAACACAATGAGAAAAACTCCTATGACATACGCTGAGCGCCGGATAAATGAGCAAGCATTATGACAAATACTCGGGGAAATTACAGTACCCCAAGTGTGAATACTGACCGACCAACCAAATCTCAAATCACAAGCAAATTCGCCAACACCACTCATATCTTCTCACCCGTCTGCCATCTCTTTCCAAATAATTATTTTCTGAATTTGAATCGAATCTACTGCCTGCACAGCATCCACTCGAAAATTGGAGAAATCAACAAGTAGGAGTACGCAGAAAGAAGGCAGGATAGATATAATAACCGAGAGCATGCTCTCTATCACTTATATTTGGTTTAATTTCCCTTTCTTCTTGCACCCAACCCAACATTGAAATTTCACGCTATCTGTTACTGTTTTATAATTTGTGTTTACAATTTACGTCATCATACTCGCGCACTGGCTTTGTGTTACCCCAGAGCCCAGAGATACAATTCAAAGGAGGAAACGTTGATTTTAACCCTCCTCGCTTCTCCGCAAAGGAACAAACCCACACAGAATTTAACCACCACGTGCTGCTGCCTCTGTGCCAATCGCAGTCGTGCAACAAATGTTAAGTGCTCCCGCCATACCTACCCATAGTGTTAACAGTTGAATCAAAGTACATTTTGCTTGCTGGGTATTATGTGCGCCTGGTAGAAAAGAGGGAAGCGAAACTCTTTTGGCGGGGTCTTTGGTTTTCCTGGTTTAAGATTAGCTGAAACAGATGCCGGTGCAGTACCGGCGGATTTTGCGTCGTTTCCCGTTGGCGAGAGACAGAGCAAAATAATACCACTCGTAGGTTTGCGCGTCCTTCGGGTAAACCCCGACAAAATTGTTGGTAGTTTTTTAGTATTGAATTGGTGGTGTGTTTTGGTGGTGCTTTGCTGTGCTGGTGCAGCACGTTAAAAGGGGGTTTCTCCATATCCGTCCCCTTTAAATGTGATGTGAAATAGCGGTTTGTGGGCAGAGATGGTGAAAGGGATTGGTAAAAGTATGCGCCAGTCGAAGTAAAGTGCCAAAAACAGTGTCAGGAGGGGTGTGTTACTACTTTGGGTTTGAATTCAACACGTAGTGCCGGCTGCCGCACGAAGTCGACGTGTGGCTGACAAATTCGTCGCGTATCGCCCTCGAAATGGAACACGAACGGCACGCTATATACCATAACAACTGGGAGCACAGGAAATTCGGTAGGACGATGTTTTTATGCAGCAGTAATTGTTTCGTCAACATGCTCGCAAGCGAATGTGGGCTTAACATTTAAGTGACAGTTTTACTTTACAAAAACAGACAAAAGTATCAAGTGAAATTTTTTTTTTATTATTTTATTTTATGTATTTAGTTTAATTTGACTTGAGTGTAGTTTCTTAGACGATAATTAATAGCCTAAATACATAATTTGATCAAAATCATGGGAGCGGTTTTTGGGAAAAATAAGCTTTTGCTTAACGGTTCTATTAAGATGCCGTCATCCCTTGAGCTTTAAAACAAATTCAATATCTCTTCTAGGGAATCATAAAAATTTAAATCCAAAGTTCAATAACATTGTTTCATTGGCGCGGGGTAGGCTTTACCTCGAGGTACAGGCAGACAAATAGACAGACGGAATTGAGGGACCACAATGAGACTGAAGCATTGTTTGTGAAAATAGCGGTAAAACAATTTCTATCACCCATTATCCATTAATTTAAAAGCTCTTTTTGGAGCGTCCCATGGAATCATTAGTGTTTTCAAGTACAGGACCCCTGTTCTGTAACTATCGCATCGATAAAATTGATCGAGAAACGTTGAAAATTGGAACAAAATTCATTTTATCGCATCATTCTGGTTCTGTAATATTGACAGGCGATAATTTTGGAATGAAATACTGGAAGAAAGCGATAAAATGGTGTTCTGTAACTCTCAAATGCGATAAGTTTTTCCTTTGAAAAGTCAAATTTTATCATTTGTTTGTGAACAGGCGATAAGACTAAAAAAAATGGAATTAAATAAAAATGTAACTAAATTAAAAGCAGACAAATATCTTTTTGTATATTAAATTTAATTTTTAACTCAAAGGCCCAAAAATCAAATCAAAGGGATTCGTAAAAAAATATGTATCTCTTCCTAATTGTCTTTGAAGGTGTGTCCACACCAAGAAAACATTTCTTAAAAATTCAGAAATTTTATTTAAATGTTTCTGAAATGTTTGTTAAGGGCTCGACGCTTCGCGAAACATTTCTGAAATCATAATTGTTGTTCTAGGTCTCCAATTTGTGTGATTATTCTTCTGAAATAAATATTAAATAAAAGAAGGTGAAAAATATATTTTATTGTACTTTTATTTTATTTTACCCAAGAATCACACACTGTACTCACGTCCAACATATGATAAAAAGAGACAACCAAATAAACAAAAGGAAACAAAAAAAACATCAAAAACCAAGTGAAGCAAAGAAAAAGATATCAACAAGTCGCTGGCTGAATACTTAAAGGTTGTATGTCAGCATACCTTAGTTTTGAGAAAATCGATGTCAAAGTTTCAGAAGCCTGGATTTTGTATAAAACTTCTAAATATCAGTAAAATATTGATGAAATCTGATAAAGAACTGCTAAAAACCCAAAAACAAATAAACAAATAATATTTTAATCACTATAGACAATTCTACAGGCATTTAAAAAAAATACATAGAACCTTTTCCTCAAAATCTCAGTAATATATTAGATAAAGGGTTCTATGTTCAACATGGAACCTTATAGTACTTAAGAGCTTATATGGGATAAATGTTTTTTGTACGGAGTAAAAAAATCGTTTTTCGTGAAAATAGATGTTTTTTAAATTTTATTCTATTTTTTATACTATACAGTAAGAAAACTGATTAAATAGTATATTTTCTTAAAATAAACTCTTTCCTAAAGCATATAATCGTTGTAAAATTAGGAATCCCCAGAAAAAAAAGGTTTTTTCCATACTTAACTTGATATCAAAACAATATAAGGAATCTGTTGTAAGATAGTAGTTATTTTTTATAAAAGTCCAACAAAATTGAAATAAAACCCAATATAATTATTAGTAACATAAATAAATTTATTTTTATTATAAAGTAACGAATACATAACAATTTGGATAGTAATTAAATACAAATAAAGAGTTGATCAATTAAATATGAAAAAAATCAATTTCTTCAGCATCATGGGCTTCCAACAAATTGATATTTTCAGGGTTTATTTGTATCTCTGAAATTAGACTCTAATTAAACTAAAATATCTAAATCAAGGCAAACAATTCGTTTGATAAATTCATAATAACCTACGCGAAATATCATTGTTCTGGCTAGAGGGACTCCTGTAACCCGTAGATGAACCTGGCGAAGAGAGTATTTCGTCCAAATACTCTTCATACAGTTCGATCCTTGTTCTGACATAATGTACTTGCACTGTAACTATTTTTCTTTTTAATGCTTAAAAATGGTATAACATTAAAAAACCAATAATATTTACCTTCGTTTTAAACTTTCTCATCAATCGAGACACAAAAATCACAATGAAAATAATACTTTACAGTAATCTTGAAAAACCGCGAAAACACAGAAAACCGTACGAAATGTAAAATTAAAATAAGTTCTATGTCTCATTGATAACAAAATTCAAAGAATAAAAATTTGCTCAAATGGTTCTATGTCAACTAATATATAGAACTTTTCGTTTCATTCAAACGGTGTTCAATGCCAAAGGGTTCCATGTTGAGCAATTTAGTGCAAAATAGTTTCATGTAACTTAAAAGCATTTGTTTTTTGTATGAGGCAAATTAGGCAAAGAGTTCTATGTTGAATTTTTAATAACATAGAACCTTATGATATTGGATATTGGTGCAAATGCATGAAAGTTGTATGTGTTTTTTGCCTGTAGTGTTGCCATTGATTTTTTCTAATTTAATTACGAAAATGTTGATGTATAAAACTCATTTTTTGTTGTTTCTATGACATGCAACCTTTAAGTACTCAGCCAGCGACATATAAAACACTTTTGCCAATAGATTCTTAGCACAAACACAACCTTTCTTTGTAGAGAAAAGCTGTGTTTTTCTTTTCAGACGTTCCTCTCACGTCAGTTTATCTCAGTGTGCAGACCCAAGTTTGCAGTGATGCAATTGCGCGCTTCCGTCAATGTGTCCAGGCACTTAGAGAGATATTGCAGTGATAGCGCTGCAATAGTTCTTGATATATTAGTATGGGTTTTAGAGAGTAGAATGAAATATAATGATGAAAAAGTAGATTGTATGTTATATTTTCAGAAAGCTATGAGTTAGAATGAATACAAGCATTTGAAGGAATAATGAATAATAAGTACGAGTGAAAGGTTCAAAAAGGGACACTAGAACCATATGGTATGGTAGAGTAAGGGAAACAAAAACTAGTGGATTTCCCTTTGATTTTTCGTAAACATACCAAGATTGTGTGCTTTCAATTATTTTTTGGATTTTGCATTTTTCAAGAATTTTTTAATTTCTGTAGCTTATACCGAAATTACATAAATACAAAATGTTGCAATATTCGGACTTGACTGTTTAAAATTTTACAGCCCCATTAATAAAAAAAGGTTTATTCCACCTCTATTCCACGAGATAACTAAACCATGAACAAAATTTAGGAGAAATAGTAAAATGACGTTTATCAAAAATTCCCTTAGAAATTCTACTTCAACAAGCAAGATGCCTGTTCAGTAACTTGAAATTTTCCCCAAGTTTCTCAAACTTAGATATTTTTGTATAAAAACACAATAATGAAGCTCACATTATTGGACGTACCTAAAAAACCATAATCAACCATTTTTAAACGCTACGAAAATGATTTAAAAATAACACGAAAAAGTGTCGATAGTTTGTTTTCTTCTGACTTCTAACACTTACTTTAAATACATCTTTCCCATTCTGCCATTTTCTAACATTGGATATGCATTGAAAGTTAAAAGTCTACATTGCAATCTTCATTCAGAGAAAAGCTTTAGGATGTGATAGCGAAACTAGGCGCTAGGTCAAACACCCATCTTGATAGTACTATAGATTTCATATACAATACATTTTGTTATTTTATTCTATATCCACACCAATAGTCGATTTCAGCGACACTCACTGCGAATTGATCCGCAATTTAAAAATGATCCTACATGATAGTACAGTGGGGAAAGGCAGTGTATACAAAGAAACCATTCAGGTATCCATGCGCATTCCATAACCAAAAAAAAACCAAGAGATATTCAGTGTGTTCCAATTGATTTGTCACATAAATTCACAACACAGCATTTTTCAAGAGTACCCCCAATCTCACAGATAAATAAAAACTGTGCACAAACAGATGATGGAATGACTTTGGACAGAAAATTACAGAAACACAGCCAGATCTGACAGAGATCAAATGTCAAATGTTTATTTTCGTATAGTTTGACAGTCTTCAATCATTGTATATAGAAACTAGGCAGTATATATACAATGCTTCAATTTTTTGTGCACAAATTTTTTTTTAGCAGAAATTCTAAGGGTGGGTAAATTTTTTACTCTCTCGTGAGCTTCTCTTCTGTGAAAAACTACGAAAAATTCACAAGATCGAACAACCTTCTGAAGTTTTCCGGTGATTTTCGGCGAATTTCGCAGTTTTGCACAGCATTTGGAACAAACGTATTGTAATAGGGTTTTCACACCAAGCTGAAAACACGGTTTTCGGCAAAAAGTTTTCAAAAACCTGAAAACTGTTCACACCAAACATTTCAAGTTTTCGTTTGACATTAGACTGTGTTTTGAAAACTACCTGTCATATTTTGAATTAATAAATATTTGGTTGTTGAAAAAAAAAAATTCGCTGTAACATTTGAAAAATAAAATGGATTCAAACCAAATAAAACTATTTGTTATTTATAAAAACAAGCTTCAACAAAATTTCAAGTTTGTTAAACTACATGGCTACATCTCAAGCTTCTATCAGAAGAAAAAGGAGGAATTTACGCTAGGATCGTCTGCTGAGTATACGACAGTTTCAGCTATCTTTGGCGTTGGAATATCCACAGTGTGCACGATTGTTAAAAGTTTTTGTGAACAAGTTTGGCGAGCACTCAAACCAACATTTTTATGTGCATATCCTCTTAATGAAGACATCATTAAAGAAAATGTGAATGGGTTTGAAAAACTTGGTTTCCCACAGTGCTTTGGAGCTATAGGTATGGATCTATGTAGATATGTATATAATTAATCTTCAAAAACATTTTTTTTTCAATTTGACTCAAGATGGTTGCCATATTGAGATTAAGCCCCCGGTTCAAGACGCTGTTGACTACTACAATTATAGGGGATGGTACTCAACTGTTCTACTCGCCGTGGTAGATTATCGGTAAGAAATATAAATTCCATATAATTCCATCCAAAACATACAAACATTCACATTAATAAAACTTTTCCATCCACAGAACATAAACTCATCCATCTGCCTACCAAATATCTTCCTAACATACAAACATTCACTTTTTAAAACTAATTCATCAACCATACAGCAACTTACCCATCTACCTAACAAAATATCTTCCAAACATACAAACATTCACTTTTTTAAAACTTCCAAACATTCAAACATACAAACATCATTTATTCATTTAGCACAAACATACAAACATTCACAATTATATTAATTATAGTAGGAACTATTGCTGAAATAAATTTAAAAATGCATCATTAAAGTTTTTGGTTTCATCTACAAATTCTTTTAATAAGGATAACTTCTGCTTTTCTATTTCTTCATTTCTCTGGTCAGCTTCCCTACATTCTTCCATGAACACATCCATTTTTGAATCCATCTGTTGCAGCCCTACCACGACTAAGTCGATGTTGTTCCTTCTTTTCTTTACAGGTGGTGGCATAGAAAATGTGGCTGCGGATGTGGAAGCAATATCTTCCAGCTCTTCATATTGGGATGAGGAATATCTCCTAGAAGTGGAATCGCCATCAACGGAAGCTGGAAATTCATCAATTGAAATGTCGGCTGAAAATTAATAAAAAAAATTACTAGTACTATATACATACATATATACTTTTGTTTTAATTAATTTACCAGTTGGGCGGCTATCCTCTACTATAACCTGGAGGTTATGAATTCGATGTTCCCCAAGAATGCCATGTATTTTAATAAATAATGGCCATTCTGATGGGGAACCTCCGGAGGGTCCAATTTTCTTCTTTTCACTCCTAAAAGAAAACAAATGGAGTGATTTTTAACACATATTTGTTTAAAAATGTGGCTTAATTAACTTACTTGTATTTGGTGGTCCAGTTGTGCAATTTTGCTTTAATTTCCTCCGGGGTGTACTGCACAGGCCGCCCTAGGAAAGCCACCGACATTTCATTAAAAATGTGAGAATTTTTCCTGCTTCCACGGAGTTCTGGCTCCTTTTCCTTCCATACTTCTAGGAGAAATTCCTCGTCTTGGGAATCCCATATCTTCCTTTTTTTTTTTATGTTCTTCCATTTTCTGTAAATAAAATCAATTAATTTATATTTTTATGAAAGATTTTGTAAACAAAATTACTTACCACCACTTATTCGCTCCGAGTGTCAACAAAAACAAAGTTCAAAAGCGACAGCTTTTTTTTAATCTTTTTGACATTTATGTCATTGATATGTTGCTGAATTTTCCATTAGGTGTGTTTGCTTAAATCATCTTGGTATCGCAACTAGTTTTCGACATGTTTTATATAAAACCAGTCGTTTATGAAAACTTGTGTTTTGATAATTAGTATGGTAAAACCTGTGTTTTGGTGTAGGTTTTGGGGCTTTTTTCACGAAAACCGCGTTTTGGGTTGGTGTGAAAACCCTATAACATCATTATTCCTTCGTTCTTCATGAATCAAGGATCGCCACTAGGGTGCGCAGAGTATGCTTTTATATTTCTAGTCTAGTACATTTTAATAATTTTCTCTGTTACTGTACTAAATCTAGCTGTCAATCACTTTGCATATGGCCGTCGCCTTTAGCTAAAGAAAAATAGAACTCTTGAAAAAAATTATTTTATTATTTAATTTTATGCACTAAAATTCATATTTTTATTCACAAACTCTTTTAAACTGTATGAAGGTAAACAGTCTTCATAATGGGAGACCCTTTAAGTGCTGATGTGTGGAAGAATTTCCAAAAATCAGGCAAAACAGAATTGTAAGTATAGTTCTCGGCAGACTGCTTAAAGATTTATTTTCCTCTAAACTTGTAAAGCGGATAAAGAAAAACGAAATTGCAAAACTAACCATATTCATTGCAAATTAAAATAATAATATTTCTATTCATACAGATTAAAATACCTAAAGGAATCTGTTAAGGACGGAGAAAGTCCAGTATTTACCAAGGATAATGATTTCAAGAAAAATGTTTCCAAAGTCATCTACGATTTCATATGGCAAGCCATCAAAGGCAATGTTAAGAAGGAGCATATGATATCGGCTCTGGGTGAAGTTGTGGTAAGAACAATTTGCTGCTTGAATAACGAGATGTTAGGAACTATAATTAACCTTGTTTCGTAGAACATGCATTCTGATTATCCATCAGTTATTTTGGACATAATGAACATTATTGATGCTGAGACTTCCCTAGCCAGCGATAGTGCCCAAGATGAGCGTACACTTTTTTGTCAAATTCTTAAGACAATGGAAAAAATTATTCCAGAATCGCTCATCAAGGAACGCATTGAAATTGATACGTTGCAAGAGGCTGGAATTGTTAAAAATAAGATTTTTTACACAAAATTTATAAAAATCAAAACAAAGCTTTAGTAAGTTTACCGATGTGGTTTTTTTTTATTTTTTTTTGTTCACGGTTAGGTATCAAAATTAATTGTGTGTTATTTCAGTTACAAGCAGAGACGATTCAATCTTTTCCGCGAGGAGAGTGAAGGCTATGCTAAGTTGATAACAGAATTAAATCAAGATTTTACAGAGGATGTTACTCCAAATAGCATTATGGATATTATAAAATCGCTCATAGGTGAGTGCAGAAATTAGATGATGTGAGAGGGAAAAGGGGAAATATTTATATAATTTATTTTATGTATAGCGGAAAGGGAGAAGAGAAAAGGCAAACACGCCTCCAGTGCTAGAATAGAGTTCAAGACTCAGGAGTATCAATGCTAATTGTGTCTTTTTAGAAACCTTTTTTTTTTTAAAAAAAGGTATGAAATAGTGACTACGACTGTACACTTTTCACAATTTTATTTGTATAATGCTCTTTCACCGATACATATACATGTTCATACCCATGTAGTAGGCAAATCGTAGCTGCAGGTACTACTGGTCTTGTCAAT
The DNA here is from genome assembly GCA_963971375.1 of Platycheirus rosarum. Classification (NCBI taxonomy): domain Eukaryota; kingdom Metazoa; phylum Arthropoda; class Insecta; order Diptera; family Syrphidae; genus Platycheirus; species Platycheirus rosarum. The sequence continues at coordinate 31,446,934 of OZ020507.1, forward strand.
CCAGACGTATCTTTTCTGTTCGAATCGTATGCATTTGCAAGAATGCAATTATATATTCTTGCAAATGGGATGTTTGCGGATAATCCCTTGACTGATTAGGGCAGTACTCATTCCTGGCGTGAGTTACCGGCTCCTGTCAACAGATTTCTTTTTCGAAAACAGCAGAAGGCTTTTAATGGCGCTACATAGATTGATGCTCCTTGGCATGACTTAATATGCTCCAGGCAGCCAGAGGTACCCCTCTACCTGGTCGCTCCATTGATGATGTAGTCTACATTGGCTTTTGACTCCCTCCGGTATGGCGTTCATTCGCTCTATATGGCCGAGCCACCTAAACCCCTTGATACGGATCTTTTTGTTTGCTAGACTTGTCTCTGTTAAGCATGTATAACTGACTCATATCTTCTTCCGCGTTCGTGGTTTTATGGGTCGCAAACAAGACCATAAATCGTTCGTGTTGTTCTTTTCTTTCGAATATAGCAAAGAAGCTTTCATTTGACTTGGTAAGGTTTCATACTTATGCACTATAAAACAAGACCGGGATGACGAGTGTTTTAGCGTCTTCTTAGTTCTTCTCGAAAAAGGAAAGATTATAGGATGAAGTAAAGGAAGCAGAACATGGCAGATCAAAGGGTATATAGGCGGATAAGATATCATGGTAGGATAGGTGGACGAATAAAACCATCGTCAAAGTCTGGCATGACTATTTGTTCGCGCTCCGATAGGGTTCAAAACTTGATTCCCTACTTCGAGAGGGAGGCCGTTCAAGCATGTAAGCAAAGACCCCGTCGGCAACAAAGGAGCTCGCAAAGAAAAATGGATTAAATGCTTACTTCTTCACTGACTACATCGAAGCAATACCTATCAGCTGTCAAGTTCTGAACAAGTCAGTGGTGCGATGGGACTTTTTTGTATTGAAATCATATACTTTGTCTTATCTTGTGGTGGCGAAGGTCTCAGTAGAATGCCTACCAATTTTTCCGGAATAGGGAGCATTTCTCCAGTCATCCTGATAAGACATGTCACTTTAGCAGCAATCTTGGATCAAGTAGATGGTACATAGATTCCAAACATCGGGCATACTTTCCTCCGACCATATTATATCGGACGAATGTAACTCTTGGTTTTCATATAAAGGGTCTTCCAATAGGGACTTTCGAACTCTGAAAGTTGATAGCGGCCATCTTGTTGAAGCTACATCTGTCGAATTGGCTGTCATTTATTCAGTTTGTTTTGCCAAATCACCATGGACGGATATAGCGTTCAAAACACGTGCAAATGATAAAATTGTTTTATCAAAATGTGTGTTCTGTTCGGGTAACGTTTCGCGCGCTTCGCCCATTGGATCGCCATAATCGTCTTACAGCGATGAGGCCCATTTCTAGATGAATGGGTATATGAACAAATAAAATTGTCGAATTAGGGACGGTACCAAACAACATGAGATCCAAGAGCGTTCAATTCTTCTTCTTCTTAGGTGGCGATACAGTCCGGGGTGGACATGGGCCTCAACCAACAAGCTTCTCCAGCCAGCCCGGTCCCTAGCTAGCTGTCTCCAGTTTCGCACGTGGAGTCGGTTGAGGTCCTCTTCCACTTGTGTGCGCCACCTGAGTCTCGGTCTTCTTCTACTGCGCCGTCCCACTGGTGTGGATTCGAAGATTTTCCGGGCCGGAGCATTGATGTTCATCCGCTCTATATGACCCAGCCATCTGAGACGTCGAATTTTTACTCTTTTGGCTAGATCTGTGTCACTGTACAGCCGGTAAAGTTCTTTATTGTATCTTCTTCTCCACTCTCCGTTAATGCATATGGGACCAAAAATCACCTGGAGAATCTTTCTCTCGAAACAGCCTAAAGTGTCCTCATCCGCTTTTGACAGTTATAGCTGTTTATGGTGATGTTTTGTCCAAGACGTCGATGTTGGGTGTCTCTTCTTGATGACAGCATATACTTGGTTTGGCCCTCATTGACTGCTAAACCCATCTTTGCCGCTTCCTTCTCAATACTCACAAAAGCGCTACTGACATCACGCTGCGTTCTTCCGATTATGTCAATATCGTCGGCGTATGCGAGTTATTGGACGGACTTTTGAAATCGTGCCTCTGGTGTTGGTGTGAGAGTTCTGCACTATTCTTTCAAGTATGATGTTGAAAAAGTCGCATGACAGCGCATCGCCTTGTCTAAATCCTTTTTTGACTTCAAAGGTTTCGGTGAGGTCTTTACCTATCTTGACGGAACAGCCTGCGTTTTCCATCGTCATTTTACACAGGCGGACGAGTTTGGCAGGGATGTTAAAATTGCACATTGCTCTATATAACTAACGATGAAAAGGATGTGGGTATCGATTTGAAGTTCTTTCTTGAGTTTTTTTCAAGATTTGCCGTAATGTGAATATTTGATGGATAGTGGACTTTCCTGGCCTAAAACCGCACTGATATGGACCTATAAGGTTGTTGACGAATGGCTTTAGGCGTTCACACAATACAGCAGAAAAGATCTTGTAGGCGATATTGAGGAGACTGATATACCTATAGTTGGTGCAGCTCAGAGGGTCTCCTTTTTTAAGGATCGGGCAAATTATGCTGAGATTCCATTCATCGGGCATGCTTTCTTCTAACCATATCCTGCTTATGAGTTTTATACCCAAGTCATCGCATACAGCTTTGAAGAGCTCGGCAGCTAGGCCATCGGCTCCGGCGGCTTTGTTGCTCTTAAGTTTAGATAAAGCTAGCTTTATTTCATCCAGATGTGGTGGTCGGAATTGTTGGTCTACTCCGCCCAGATAAAGTGGACCATTCTGCCTGACAGCGGAATTCGTTTCGTCATCGCCGTTATACAGTCTGCAGAAATGGTTTTTCCATATTCTCAGCATCGACTGCGATTCCACTACGATGACTTCATCGTCTTTGCAAGCTTCAGTTCGAGCTCTGTACTTTTGACAGTTTCTTTGTACCTTTTGGTAAAACTTTCTAACTTCATTTCTGCAATAACAGCTCTCCATTTCCTCGATCGCGCGCTTCTCATGTTCCCTTTTTTTCTTTCTGAGAAGGCGGTGTTCCTCTTTCCTCTTCTGCTCGTAGAGTGCACAGGTAGTTCTGGTCCTTCTTTGCAGCGCCGCCTTGTATGCTTCTTGTTTAGCTGCGTGTGCTTGCCGACACTCATCATCAAACCAGGGGTTTCGTTGTGGTGGCCGTGTAAAACCCAGCACTTCAGTCGCGGCGTCCGTTTCGTGGTAGTGCCGTGTAGGCACTGTCTTTTTTGTTTACTTTTCTGTTATCTTTCGGGCACTGCTTGGAGGTACTATCCAATGAGGTGCGCGCACAAATAAACAAAAATAAAAGAAAAAAAATAATAATCGTTTGAGAAAATAAAAAAAATACCCCTCGCATGGGTTGTAAAGAATAAAATAATACCCACTCGCGCTTTGGACGAATAAATAATACAGACTCGCGTCGCAAATACATCGTCTTATCTGTCTTATAACCATTGTGCTTAACTGCCTCTTTCTTATCTACTTTAGGCATTGTATGACCATGCAATGCTTGTGGCAAATAGATAAGGGCATCTGAATTTGTCCTATTGTGGTGAATGCTCAAATTGATTTTTTGTACGCAAGCTGTCTTATGCGCATAACACCTAATACAGTTTGTTTATTACGGAAGTTAATTTGGACCTTCACTGCACAGTTGGACATTGTCAGAGTTGTAAGTTATTTTTGTGTCATCTGTTCTAATGTTCGCGGTTTAAGAAAGAATTTCTTTCACGTTTACGTCTACACTGTTCAATACAGGCCAGCTGTTTAAGCATTAAGTGAAACTCAGGTTGGAGTAAATTCTGATTTATCAGACTTTGCTCTACATGGGTATAGCTTGGTAACATTACTCTTTTCCCATCATGGTCTCGTGGTCTATGTTAGGAATGATTGTTGCTTGCCAGAGCCTTCCCCAATACACTCAATGTTCCCACACGGACTTAAACTTCTTGTGGCTCAAATTCACTGTCCGCAAGCATGTCATTCATTATTGTTTTATTTACAGGAGTATAAATCACCACAATTATTCGACTTGTAACGAGTTTGATGCGCTGTCTGATTCCATCTCGAAAATTGTTTCCCTTTATCCTCGCACTGAAATCGTTATTGCGGGCGATTTCAATGTACACAGTTCCAATTGGTTCCGCTATTCTGTTCAGACAACACCCGAAGGAAGGTATGTCGAGCTCTTTGCCGGGTTACATCACCTTACCCAACTTATCGATGTGCCAACGCCAACGGATGTTGCTGGGCAAGCCGCCCATATTCTTGACCTGTTTCTTACTTCTCCCTATGATAAGTGTAACTTCTCCGTTTGGCACTTCGGACCATTGTATCATTTCAGCTAATTTCGTCCTCCACCCATCCAGTTAAAAAAAACTCCCCAACAGACCGAAAGAAAGCTGGGACGGCCTGAATATTTTTTTCAGAAACTTTAACTAACAGAGTTAAAAGCATCAAGCCTAAAGAAAAGTCCTGGTTTAATTCTGAGTGTAAAGAAGCTATCAGGCTCAAAGAAGTAAGTTTCCGATCTTACGAAATCAACCCTACAGAGGAAAGTCAGAAAAAGCACAAACAAGCAAGGAACTCATCCAACTCCGTTATTGAAAGAACCAAATTTTTCCATGACCAAAAATTACGGTAAAAAATATTCTGCAATGTCCCAAAACCAGTCGAAATTTTTGGTCATTTGTAAAAAAAATATTAAAAACTCCTCAACATCTTCGGTTCCAACGCTCATCGACAATAACAAACCAATTTTTTACTCTTCAGAGAAGGCAAACTTGCTCGCCGCCCATTTCGCTGCCAGCACCCTACTTTACAGCAACGTTGCCCCCCATTCTATACTTAAGAATGAACATTTTTCCATGGGATATATTTTTGCTGCACTCGTAAAGTAGCAAGAGTTCTCAAAGATCTCGATATACACATATCCGCTGGCCCGATTCTTCTGAAGAGGTGTTCTCCCACACTGGCAAAGCCGCTTTTCCATCGCTCCTACTCTTCCGGAATCTTTCCTAGAAGATGGAAAACAACATTTGTCCAGCCTGTCCCTAAGAAAGGTGACCCATCCTCCCCCTCTTCCTACCGACCCATAGCACTGACATCCCTTCTTTCTAAGGTCATGGAAACACTGATTAACCGTCAGCTTAAGGAATATCTCGAAGATCGTAAGCTTCTCCATGACCGTCAGTATGGCTTCCGCAGCAACCGTTCCACTGGTGATCTGATGGCATATCTCACCGAACAGTGGAACAAATCTTTAAATCGCTTTGGTGAAAGTAAGATTATTGCTCTTAATATATACAAGACATTTGATAGAGTTTGGCGTGAAGCTCTCTTATCGAAAATGCGTGCTTTTGGGATCGATGATACTCTTGTTCGTTGCATTAGAAGCTATCTTCTGGACCGTTCAATACAAGTTGTATTGGCCGGATTCAAGTCTAATTCCTACAAAATAAATGCTGGTGTGCCCCAGGGCTCTGTTCTGTCCGACTCTTTTCCTCATTTTTATAAATGATCTTCTGCCTGTTACTTCTAATCCACTTAACTGTTTTGCTGACGACTTTACCCTCAGCTTTTCATATTCGATCAATAATTCTCGTCCTTCGCCTACGGACGTACAATTGCAACGGTACCGTATGTCAAACTCATTAAACTCCGAACGAAATTTTAAACTAAATAATTAATTTCGAATGAATACGTACATTATTAATTACTCATTACACCGGAAATACTCAACAAAAATGAATGAAAAATACATTCTGCAAATCTACGCGAAATTACCTTTCATTTGATGAATATATCACGATGTCCCGTAAAGTACATAAGGAGGAAAGCGAACGCAGTAATGGAAGTCCCAATAAAACGCTATACTCTATAATTCATTTTTAATTCAACCCCCAAAAAGGGTTCGACATTCCATTTGGTTGACATTTCTTTCCAAGCATTCCAGGCTTTATCTTAACTTTTTATATTCACTCATATCACTAACTTAATCATCGACACTTTTAGTTTCTTGTTGTGTGCCGTATAATTTTTTTTTGGCGCTGTAGATCGGGAATTAGGCGTCTAGCTTTTTTTTTTTTTTTTTATAATTAACGCGCGCACAAGGGACTATTTGTTTCCCTTTTAATGTAACACACTGCGCGGGCATTAGGAAGATAGGGAGGGGAGAGATAGGAGGTGTCGATTAACATTGGTTTTGAATGTTTGCAAATTGAAATGGCAAGGGAAAATCTCGCCGGGTAAACCATTCCAAAGTCGTGTTGTACGGCTAAAAAAAGAATCCCTATATTTCACGGTACGTCCGAAATTGGGCTCAAGGGTGAACTGATGGGCATTCCTAGCAAGACGAGTATTACGGGCGAAACTTTTAAGGGGAGGAATGCAGCTGGCTACCTCGAGTGAACATTTTTTATAAAAGAAACGATAAAATAAGGAAAGACATGAAACATTGCGTCGGTGTTCGAGAGGGGCAATTGTTTCAGCGGCAGTTCTATTTCCTATCAATCTTAACGCTCGATTTTGTATTCTATCAAGCAGGTGAAGCGATGTTTGTGAAGCACCTGCCCACAGGTGGGAGTTATACTCGAGTTTAGGGCGTATAAACGCTTTATAAATTGTAGCCAGATCAGATGGGGAAAAATACTTCTTACACCGATACAGAAAACCTAAGCACTTAGCAGCATTCTTAGCGATTTCAAATATATGGTCGTTCCAACGGAGGTCGTCGTTGACACACATACCGAGTACTGAGAGCTTTTCGGTTTCTTCGATGTAAGTGCCATTCATGGACAATGGCATTGGGGGAATGTTAAGCTTTAACGACAGAAGACAGCATTGAGTTTTCGAAGCATTAAACTCCACACGATTTCTATTACCCCATTTGACAATGCTGTATAAATCGGAGTTTAATGAGCTTGACATACGGCACCGTTGCAATTCTACGTCCGAAGGCGAAGGACGTGAATTATCGAACGAATATGAAAAGCTGAGGGTAGAGTCGTCAGCAAAACAGTTAAGTGGATTAGAAGTAACAGACAGAAGATCATTTATAAAAATGAGGAAAAGAGTCGGAGATAGAACAGAGCCCTGGGGTACACCAGCATTTATTTTATGGGAATCAGACTTGAATCCGTCCAATACAACTTGTATTGAACGGTCCAGAAGATAGCTTCTAATCCAACGAACAAGAGTATTATCGATCCCAAAAGCACGCATTTTCGATAAGAGAGCTTCATGCCAAACTCTATCAAATGCCTTGGAGATATCAAGAGCAATAATCTTACTTTCACCAAAGCGATGTAAAGATTTGTTCCACTGTTCGGTGAGATATGCCATCAGATCACCAGTGGAACGGTTGCTGCGGAAGCCATACTGACGGTCATGGAGAAGCTTACGATCTTCGAGATATTCCTTAAGCTGACGGTTAATCAGTGTTTCCATGACCTTAGAAAGAAGGGATGTCAGTGCTATGGGTCGGTAGGAGGAGGGGGAGGATGGGTCACCTTTCTTAGGGACAGGCTGGACAAATGCTGTTTTCCATCTTCTAGGGAAGATTCCAGAAGTGTAGGAGCGATGGAAAAGCTTACGCAGTGGCTTTGCCAGTGTGGAAGAACACCTCTTCAGAAGAATCGGGGGTATACCATCCGGGCCAGCGGATTTGTGTATATCGAGATCTTTGAGAACTCTTGCTACTGTACGAGTGCGGAAAAAAATCTGTCCCATGGAAAAATTTACATTCTCAAGTACAGGAGGGGCAACGTTGCTATGCGGCAGCGTGGAGCTAGCAGCGAAATGGGCGGCGAGCAAGTTTGCCTTCTCTGAAGAGTAAACAATTGGTTTGTTACTGTCGTTGGAACCGAAGATGTTGAGGAGTTTTTAATATTTTTTACAAATGACCAAAAATTTTTACTGCCTTTGGGACACTGCAGAATTTTTTGCCGTAATTTTTGGTCATGCAAAAATTTGGTTCTTTCAATAACGGAGTTGCATGAGTTTCTTGCTTGTTTGTGCTTTTTCCGATTTTCCTCTGTAGGGTTGGTTTTGTAAGAACGGAAACTTACTTCTTTGAGCCTGATAGCTTCTTTACACTCAGAATTAAACCAAGATTTTTCTTTAGGTTTAATGCTTTTTACTCTGTTAGGAATAAAAGCACGCATCCCTAGAAGAATCACATTTGTGATCATTTCAGCACTGGCATCAATGTCACTATCGAGGAAGCATAGTGACCAGTTAAAGTTTCGGAAAAAAATATTCAGGCCGTCCCAGTTGGCTTTCTCGTATTGCCAAACGGTCCTGGTGGGAGGTTTTTCTTTAACTGGATGGGTGGAGGATGAGAAATTAGCTGAAATAACACAATGGTCTGAAGTGCCAAATGGAGAAGTTATACTAATGGTATATTTATCAGGGTGAGAAGTAAGAAACAAGTCAAGAGTATGGGCGGCTTGCCCAGCAACATCCGGTATACGCGTTGGCACATCGATCATTTGGGTAAGGTGATGTAACCCGGCAAAGAGCTCGACATACCTTCCTTCGGGTGTTGTCTGACCAGAATAGCGGAGCCAATTGGAATTGTGTACATTGAAATCGCCCGTAATAACGATTTCAGTGCGAGGACAAAGGGAAACAATTTTCGAGATGGAATCAGACAGCGCATCAAACTCGTTACAAGTGGAATTGCTGTCGAGATTTGGACTCCTGTAAATAAAACAATAATGAATGACATGCTTGCGGACAGTGAATTTGAGCCACAAGAAGTTAAAGTCCGTGTTGGAACATTGCCCATATTGGGGAAGGCTCTGGCAAGCAATATCATTCCTAACATAGACCACGAGACCATGATGGGAAAAGAGTAATGGCACCAAGCTATACCCATGTAGAGCAAACTCTGATAAATCAGTATTTACTCCAACCTGGGTTTCACTTAATGCCAAAACAGCTGGCCTGTATTGAACAGAGTAGACGTACAGGTGAAAGAAATTCTTTCTTATACCACGAACATTGGAATACACGACACAAAAATCACTTACCATTTCAAAATACTTACACACAAAACACAATTCTGACTAAGTCGAACCATGCAGTGAAAATCCAAATTAATCTCTGTAATAAACAAACTGTCTTAGGTGTTATGCCCATAAGACAGCTTGCATACAAAAAATCAATTTAAATATTCAGCACAATAGGACAAACTCAGATGCCCTTATCCATTTACCGCAAGCATACGATGCCTACAGTAGATAAGAAAGAGGCAGTTAAGCTAAGCACAAAGGGTTGGGACAGATAGGAGGATAATTTTATTTGTTATGCAAGTGTGTATTATTTTTTTTTTTTTTTTTCTTCCACAGTGCGAATGGGCATCTTATCGTCTTCCAACGACACGAGTGGATATTGTTTTTTTCTTTACAGCACACGCGAGGGGTTTTTGCCAATTTCTCAAACGAGTGTGTAATATTATTTTTTTATCACTCGCGATAACAATGCGCAATAATTTTTTTTTTTTGGCTTTTGTGTAATTATTTATTCGCGCACCTCGACCCGACGTCCGGCCTCTATGAGCTTAAGATCGACACTTGCTTGCACTAGGAGTTTGAACAATTGTTACGCAACCTGAGTTTCGAACTCACAATGTCTGACTAAGCAACTAAACATCTTATTTACTGCACCACTGCCGCCCGCACTTTTATTCATAAGCTTAACCATTGATTCAACCAGAAAATAGACTCTTACTTATTTACTTAGGGGGTGCTACAGTTCGGGACGAACCTGGGCCTCAACCAACATGCGTATTTTTTTTGACCAGGTCAATGTCGCTGTACAGCTCGTATAGTTCTTGTTTGAACCTTCTCCTCCAAAGCCCGTTAACGCAGATAGGGCCAAAAATCCTCCGAAGAATCTTACGCTCGAAACGACTAAGGATATCTTCATCCGCTTTAGATAGAGTCCATGCCTCGGCGCCATAGAGCAGGACTGGAATGATTAGGGTCTTATACCTTGTCTTTGTCTTGTCTTTCGAGAGAGGGCTTTGCTACTCAATTGTCTTCCTAGCCCATAGAAACAGCGATTGGCAAGAGTAATTCTTCGCTTTATTTCTGACGAGATGTTATAGCGGATCCGAGGTACACAAAGTCCCTAACTACCTCAAAGTTGTACCTGTCTATTGTGATGTTTTGTCCAATCCGCCGGTGTTGTGTGTCCCTTTTTGTGGACAGCAGGTACTTCGTTTTGGCCTCATTGACTGCTAGTCCCATCTTAGCCGCTTCAGCTTTAATGCTAGCAAACGTTCCAGTGACAGCTCGCCGAGTTCTGCCAATGATTGAGCGTATGCTGACTTGAAAAAAATTGTCCCACTACAATTGAATTGCGAGTTTCTTTTTCAAGTATTAACTTGAAGAAATTGCACGATAGCGCATCACCTTGTCGGAATCCTTTTTTGACGTCAAAAGCTTCTGTGAGGTCAGAACCAACCTTGACGGAGCAGCGAGAGTTCTCCATCGTCATCGTGCACAGTCGGACGAGTTTTGTGGGGATGCCAAAACCTGACATGGCTCTGTATAGCTCGTCTCTATAAATGCTATCGTACGCGGCCTTAAAATCAATAAAGAGGTGGTGGGTATCGATTTGAATCGATTTGAAATTCTTGGGTAGTTTCCAGGATCTGCCGTAGCGTGAACATTTGATCGATTGTGGACTTTCCTGGTCTGAAACCACACTGATAGGGGACAATCAGGTTGCTGGCGGAAGGTTTCAGGCGTTTAAATAGTACGGCAGAGAGGATCTTGTAGGCGATATTCAGGGGACTAATTCTCTATAGTTGGCGCAGTTTAGAGGGTCTCCTTTCTTGTGGATCGGGCAAACGATGCTGAGGTTCCATTCATCAGGCATACTTTCTTCTGTCCGTCGGGTCCAGCAGCTTTGTTGTTTTTTTTAGTTTAGATATTGCTATCCTTACTTCATTTTGGTCAGGTGGACGTAAATTTTGTCTGTCGTCGTCCATTTGAATGGTTCATTCTGCCTGACAGCGGGATTTTGATCTTCATCGCCGTTTAACAGTCTGCAGAAATGGTCCTTCCATGTACTCAGCACCGACTGTGACTCTACTACGAGGTTTCCATTCCTATCTCTACAGGCTTCTGTGCGGGTTTTTTTTCCTTGGCACGTTCTATTTACCTGTTGGTAATACTTCCACACGTTGTTCCTGGAGTATCATATCTCAATATTTTCGATCGCGCGCTTCTCAGGCTCTCTCTTTTTCTTTTTGAGAAGCCGGTGTTCTTACCGTCTTTTCTGCTCGTAGAGCTCACGAGCAGCTCTCGTCATTCTTGCAGCGCTGCTTAATATGCCTTTTGTTTGGCTGCATGGGCCTGCCTGCATTCGTCATCGAACCAGAGGTTTCCTAATGGTGGTCTGGTGAAACCTAGCACATCAGTTGCGGCATCTCTGATGGTTTGTTAGCAGTGTTGCCACTGGTCTTCGGCACTTGATGCTGGCGGTACTGGATTTCTTGAGAGGTTACGGGATATTCGATCGGCATAGGTTCTGGCGGTTTCTTGCGATTGCAGCTTTCCGAAGTCATACTTCCTCACAGTATTACTCCGTTGTTGTGGAGTTCGGGTTATTCGCATTCTTACCTTTGCTGCAACAAGGTAGTTATCTGCTCGGAAGGTGCGAACATCCAAGATACTGGAGGCGTGTCTTGCATCGATCGTAACGGATCAATTTGATTGACGGTTCTTTGATCTGGGTGTCGCCAAGTCCCTTTGTGTATATCGAGATGAGGAAACCGTGTGCTTGCAATGGTGACGTTATGTGCCTCTGCGAAGTCAGAAGTCAGAAAATAGACTCATTTGTAATAAAAAACGGAATCCTTCCATACACAGACTTTATGTTTACATTTGGGTGACTACTTTTATTAATCAATATGATAATTTGTCTTTTTACAGGTTGCTTTAATTTGGATCCAAATCGTGTTTTGGACATAATCGTTGAGTCATTCGAAACCCGCCCAGAACGCCATAGTATATTCATACCACTTCTGCGATTGTACATGCCAAACGGCTCAATCATTTGTGAAGTTCTAGGCTATAAGTTCCGGCATTTTGCCAATAGTGAGACACCGCCATCACTCTTTCAAATATGCGCGTTATTGTTGAAACACGGTGTGATTGATTTACAAGATATATACATTTGGGTAAGTAAATCAATAGCTAAATTGATTTCTATTAATATTTATTTTTTTTAAACAGCTCAACCCATCAGATAAATCAATAGCTGCAGACTGGGAGAAGGAGTTGGCCGATGCAAAAGAATTCGTCCGAAAATTAAATGTCATACTTACCAACAAAGATAAAGAACCAGAGCCTGAACCAGAAAAGGAAGAAACTGAAGTAAGTAGTTTTGATTTTCGTAATTTTGGGTTTTATTTAAGTTTTTTTTTCTAAATTTAAGGATAAATACTCAACAAACCAGAAGTTTGGACTATGTGAAGGTCTACTTAAGGTTGGCGATTGGGAAAATGCTAAAAAAATAATGAAAAGACTGCCGGAACAGTCGGTGATAGTTCACGAACCGATTGCTAAGGCTCTAGCAGCACTGATCCACATAGCAATTGACAATATTTATACAAACAAAGTTTTCAAAGCTGCCAATAACAAGAAAAACGACAAGCTAAACGAAGACAAGGAATTGATTGATTCAATACAAGCTAAAGATTTTTCCCACTTACGAGATATGGCATTTCCAATGGCCACTATCTTGGGGCCTTCTTTGCGTTTCGATACGGTTCTTATGTACAAATTAATAAGAACATTGCGGACAATAATTTTGGAAATGGGTGTTGATTGTCTTAATTGCCCACCGACAAATACAGAAGCAGAAAAATTGTACTTCGAAGTGGTAACGATATTAGACACGTCCATATTGCCAGCATTTTCATACTTAGACTGCAATTGTTGCATGGCTGAGGAGATATGGACCGTTGTCAAGGTGCTACCCTATCACTTTCGGTAAATAATTAAAAATAAAAAAAATCACAGTTTAACACAGTTGTTTAATTATAGTTACAGTATATATGCCCGTTGGAAGAATGAAACTTTTTTGGCACAACCCCAATTGATTCGTCGACGAGGTAATGCACAGAAGCAAATCAAATCTCTGATGAAGCGTGTTAGCAAAGAGAATGTCAAGCCTGTTGGTCGACATATAGGAAAGCTAAGCCACTGTTCTCCTGGATTCCTCTTCGATTATGTTAGTATGACCAATTTTGATATACGTAAACATCTTATTTACTGTCCTTTTTCCAGATACTGCTTCAAATACAAATATATGACAACCTTATCGGTCCAGTCGTTGACTCTCTTAAATACCTAACCTCTCTTTCTTACGACATGCTTGCCTACTGTATAATTGAATCTTTAGCATTAGCCGATCGTGATCGATTCAAGCATGATGGTACATCGATTTCGGTGTGGCTTCAAAGTTTATCCAGTTTTTGCGGTTCGATTTTCAAAAAGTACAATATTGAATTGAGTGGGCTGTTGCAATACGTGGGTAATCAATTGAAAGCTCAAAAGAGGTGAGAATTATTTCAACAGCAATGTGTAGAAGAATATTTAAATATCTCGCTTTTGCAGTTTGGATCTGTTGATTCTAAAAGAAATCGTCCAAAAAATGGCTGGCGTAGAATCAGCAGAGGAGATGACAAATGAACACCTCAATGCTATGTCCGGTGGTGAGTTGCTGCGTGGAGAAGCAGGCTACTTCAGTCAAGTGCGCAACACAAAAAAATCATCACAGCGGCTTAAAGAAGCTCTAGCTAATAATGATCTGGCAGTGACACTATGTTTGCTTATGGCACAGCAAAAACATTGTGTTATCTATCGTGAGACCGCTCAGAGTCATTTAAAGCTTGTCGGCAAGCTGTACGATCAGTGTCAGGATACACTAGTGCAGTTTGGTACTTTTTTGGGATCCACATACTCTGTGGATGAATACGTTGAAAGGCTGCCTTCAATTATTGCCATGTTGCAGGAATATCACATCAATTCCGATGTGGCATTCTTCCTCGCACGTCCTATGTTCTCGCATCAAATTAACGTGAGTAGTAGTATAAATGCCATGTTCGTTTTGTTAATATTGTTTTTGCATTTTTTTTTAGCAAAAGTATGATCAACTTCGAAAGGCTGATCCGAACGCTAAAAAGTTAACTACCAACCAAAAGCTGCAGAAATATTTAGAAGCAACAACGGCCATCATGAGTCCCATTATTGAATCCGTTCGACCCTTGCATGGACCAAAGGTCTGGGAAGATATTAGTCCGCAGTTTTTGGTGACATTTTGGTCGTTGAGTATGTACGACCTGCAAGTGCCTACAGATAGTTATCAGAAAGAGATTACTAAGTTAAAGCAGCTTTCTGTTGCAGTAGCTGATTCCAAAGAATCGGTAAGTTTTCTCGAATTTCTTTTATCGTCAATCGATAATTTGTATCATTTCCAGAACTTGTCAAAGAATAAAAAAGAACAAGAGCGTTATATAGCACTCATGGATAAGCTGCAAGATGAGAGAAAAAAGCAACAGGAGCACGTAGATAAAACAATCCAGAGACTGACACAACAAAAGGATAATTGGTTCCTGTCGCGTTCTGCCAAGTCAGCTAAGAACGAAACAATAACACAATTTTTGCAGCTTTGTCTATTTCCAAGGTAAGATTGCATCGAACGTGAAAAGATTAACTACACAATAATTGTGTATATTGCCTGTTAGGTGTACGTTTACTGCTCTTGACGCGCTATACTGTGCTAAATTTGTTCACACTATCCACAATCTGAAAGCAGCAAACTTTTCCACATTACTTTGCTATGATAGAGTGAGTATCTTTTTTGTGATTAATTACCTTTGGCTAATGAGTTTTGTTTTTCTAGATATTTTGTGACATTACATATTCGGTTACTTCGTGTACGGAGAACGAAGCCACACGTTATGGCAGATTTTTATGTGCAATGCTAGAGACGGTTATGAGATGGCATTCTGATCAGGCGACATTTAACAAAGAGTGCGCCAATTATCCTGGTTTTGTGACAAAGTTCCGCGTTAGTAATCAGGTAAGTTAACTTAGCTTTCAAAATGCAAAGACTGCAGTTAGGTTTCTAAAAATTGTTAGACATAGCAATAGCCTGGTTATGTTTGGGTATTCGTCCCGTTTAAAAAAAGGAGTCATGAAGTCTCTTAAGACTTGAAATTCATCAGTCTCAAATGTTTGGGCTTAAATCGATGTAAGCACTTTCCAAATCAAACTAGGTCTATGCCAAGATAAATCTACAAAACGTTTGTTGAGCATGTGATTCGTATTATTAGACAAAAATCCAACATCGAGTTTATCTAGCTTAACCGATTCAAAATGTGTCACTGCCTGAAACATGTTAAAACCGAACATAATTGAAGCTACTTTATGTAAACTATTCATGCTACAAAATTCGGCGGTAGTATTTGAAGACCTTACCCTCTATTACGGTGGATAGCTGAATAACATTACGTGTGTAGAATTAGGAGTACCGGCATCAACAGCTGTTGTCGTTTTCCTTCTCTTTCCTGTCTCATTTGAACAAACACTTGCCATCCATTATTAAGTGAGGAAAGCGATCGTAGCTTTCTAAAGATAACGGATGCGCTATCTATTTTTACCAATAATCTCTTGACGCCGAAACAACGTCTATGGGTTATGTTTATTCAATATGCATTTCGTCTAAAATATCGTTGGCAAAACGCACCAATAATGCCCAATCAGTTGAGTGCCGAAATTTTTTAGCACAAAACAGTGGGTGATTGTCGAAATACGGCTCATCAACCCTCAATACGTTCTAATGAAGCTTAATAAAAGAGAATGTTGCTGAGAATCTACGTGTAACGTTGGGTCTACCTTGCCGCGCATTATCAAGAATGATTTTTGTAGTATAATATTGTCTTCGTCGCTTGGAACATGCCCAAATAGTCGCTCGAAAGGTTGACATAGAACCTGATTTTTTGAAGCAGGTTTTTATGACGAAAAAGGTCCTTTTGTGCCGTCATTGTGTCATTTTTCTTCAGAGAAATAGAAACGATCGATAGGAACCGGTATAGATGATTGTTGACTCATGATGTCTGCCCAAAAAATGTGTGAAAAGACGGTGCAGATCAAACAATGCAGTTTCTACAAAGAAAATTCCCTGGCTGTGTCCTGTAAAAAAATGACGTAACTCACTAGCCCCAGCATACTTATAGCCAAGTCATCGCCTGCAGCTTTGAGGAGCTCGCTAGGCCATCGGCTCCGGCTGCTTTGTTGATCTTTTTTTATAATAAACGCTTGCAAGAGGGACTATTTGTTTCTCTTTTAATGTAAAACACACTGCTCGGGCATTAGGAGCAGTGTGTTTTACACACTGCCTGACAGCGGAATTGATTTTGTCATCACCGTTATACAGTCTGCAGAAACTCGATCGGAAAAGGACTTAGAGATTTCTTGCAATTGCAGCCGTCCGACGTTAAACTTCCTAACAGTATTATCTCTTCTTGGCGTTGGTCGGGAAGTTCGGACATTAATCATACTGGAGTAGCGCGTAATAGTAGTACCAAGTGTGGGAACTTGGTACTAGCTTATTACAATATTTCGCCCCGCAGCAAAGTCAATTAGCCTGAATCCGTTATCAGAAGAAGTGTCGTGCAAGCTGTGTTTTCCGATTGTACCACCAAAGACATCTTCTCTCCTTAGCTTGGCGTTAAAGTCGCCTAGGACAATTTTAATGTCATAGCTAGGGCACTGCTCATATGTTTTTTCCAGGAGCTCAAAAATCACTTTGGTGTTATCTTTTTCCTCTGTGGGGGCATGCGCATATAAGGCTCATATTGGCGAATTTAGCCTTGATGCGGATTGTCATGAGGCGTTCGTTGACACAATATACCTCAAAACCTCTTGCCTGAGCCTGCCTCCAACGTAGAATCCACATCCAAATAAGCATTGTTTTTGTTGTGTATAGCAGTTGCCGTAGTAAATATCGTAGTTTTTCATTTTTCTTTTGCCCGAGCCGTCCCATCGCATTTCTTGGATGCCCTCCGCTAGCTGTTCGGCTGCACGTGGTCTGTAAAGGGACCTAACATTCCACGTACATATGCGAAATTCGTTGTCCTTATTTCGTTTGCAGGGTTGGTCATCCGTGAATCCATCCGTATCCGAAGCTTGTGGTTGCTTCGCAACTAGTTGTTTTTGACATGACCTTATTGTGACCCCAAGGACGAAGAGTAAATAAACCGCTCCTTATAGACCTGAGCTCCGAAAACGTCGTAGTAGTCTATATTCACTAAGTAGTTCAGCCTTACTGGAACTGTAGACGCCACCATTTAGAGAATTCTTGCGCTGCCGCCTGGATGCAAGGAGTAGTGCCTTAGTGGAAGTTTTCCAGCTAGACTGGGGCATTCACAGAGGAAGTGATAATGAGCCTTTTCTGTATCTACGTCGTGACACTCTCTGCATAAACTTGATATGCTAATGCCCATTCTGTTCATGTGAGTTCCCATTGAATTGTGTCCCGTAAGAATACCAACCAGGAGGGACAGTTGAGGTCTGCCTAGCTCTATAATGTATTCTATGTTTTTCTTTGAGATATTTGGCGAAACCCAGTTAATGTCAAAAGTTGCCCATATACCGTTTGAGGCTTTGAAGAATCTTTCGTGAATTGTGTTTTTCTCATTTCCATTGGCGCAAGTGTACAGTTTGGCTTGGTTCCATGGATGAACCGACAACGGTTAATCAGTTTGGACTTGGAGACAATTGAGGATATGGCATTGATTGCGGCCAGGCTGTTTATAAACATATAGTATTTTTATTTTCCAGATTATAATATAGAAGTTGTTTTGCAGCTTCGCTTACAGTAAGTACTTCTGCCTGAAAAACACTACTTAAGTTTAGAAGCTCTATTGATCTACTTATTGGTTGTTTTACTGCGAAGATAACAGACCCTACCTCTACTTCCGTCTTCAAAATATGATTTTCGTTTATGACCTGGTTTTCCTTCCAGCATTCTCTTGTAAGAACGTTTTTTAATGCACCCGTTGCTAAAATCTAAGTGAGGTATAGTATAGTCGGTACAAAAAATAGATGGTATGATGGAATGTTAAATGCAAGACTTTTTTCCATCACCTGCTTAAGGGTAAAGATCTGATCAATTGTTGATTTGCTGGTATGAAACCAAATTGAAGTTCATATGGGGCTATCCGTAGATATAGGAGAATATCTTATGTACTCAATGATAAACCCCTATAATTGCTGCACTTTGTGGTATCTTCCTTCTTATGTAAAATAAATAAATTTAGTGGCGCGACAGCTCCTTAAGGAGCCAAGGCCTAGTGACTTATACTCTCAACCATTCCTGTGTGTGTGTTGTTACTCTGCAAGAATGGAATGGAAGGGACCTACAGTTTACCGCCGAGTCCGAACGGCTACATGAGATGCACTTTTTCGAGACAAATTTTACTCTTGGAGGTTTTGTCAGTTCCTCGCAAGAGGCAGTACCCCAGAAAAAAAGGTGGCTATGAGCTGGATTTGAACCCAGGTTCTTTCGCTTAGCAGTCCGACACACTAACCACTAAGCCACGGGGCACTAGTATGTATGGATATGATTTCATGAACTCGATGTAGTGTTGGCCCTCCATGTTTGATCGGTAGCACTTCCGGAAGCGGAACTCGCTCTATATTTCTTTCCATTTCACACACAAAATGGAAGTTATGGATTCGTGCAAAAAAATAATCTAACAATTAAACATGACATTACGATAATAGAGAAGATGAAAAAAGTGGGTCCGGAAATTCCGTCTGTCTGTCTGTCTGTCTGTCTGTTCGCGCCTCTACAGCCTAAGCGGATGGGCCAATTTGCTTCAAACTTGGTATTTAGTATTTATTAGGTTATTATTGTATCTCGGGGGTTGTTTTTCATTTTTGCTCTAGGTCGAACAATTTTGAACAAAAAGTTTGATTTTCTCGAAAATGGCTCTAACGATTTTGGTAAAACTTTCAGGGTGCTAATTTTTTACAATAATACATCTTTCAGTTAGAATACATTTTTTCGAAATTTGTTCTATAACGGTACCTCTCATATAACCGGTTTTTTGGGTGGATTGATTTTTTTTTAAATAATTTTCCCAGATGAAAACTACAGCTTGCCTTATAATGACATACTAGAAAAAAATTTAAAACATTTTTTCGAAAAGTTTTTAAAAAAAACGACTTTTTAAAACAACTGGTCGAACGATTTTCAATTTTTTTTTCTTCGAAAGACATTTAGTATTTAAATTTTATTGCATACTTAGTTTTTCCAAGAAAACTCTGAAACTAATTAAAAAAAAATATTTTTTTATTTTAATAGACGTGTGGTTTTTAATCTGGCAATACTTTTTTCGGAGTTGGTCTTTTTTACAGCTGTCTCTTGATTTATGCTCAGTTTGGTTTGCGATTTCATAATGAATAGACTTACATACTCCTGAACAATGTTTGCAAATTGTGCAAATTTATTACCAAAATAATGGTTCTTTCGGTGGAGCAGAATATCGAAGAAGACGCAAATGAGTCCATCCGCCATCGCGCGCCAACTCGTTCAAGAATTGAAGCCGAACGCCCATCAAGCGCGTCACACGGTGAATGGGCCCAAAACGAAATGGCAACCGATCCCGATTTTCACAAAATTGGGAAAATTCGGCCTCGGCTGGAAATCATTTTAAGAACATAATGCAAATCCTTATCTTTATAATAAAGCTAAATTCTTGGCCATAACATTAAACTATAAGCGTTTTATTTCTTCTTGAAAGCCACACGTCTAAAAAAAACACCCTTTATATACATACGTATGTTAGTTAATGCGACCCAGTCGTGCATTTTATTTAAATTTTATTCGACGATGTGACCGCAAATATGAGCAAGTACGTGCGATTCAGTCGTGCAATTTATTCTCCATTCTTATGAGCTCTTTATATACATCTTCGCGTGTCCGCATTGTATGGGACTGCTGCATTATGGACTGGGAGATCTCATCCGAGCAATTTAGAAAAATTAAAAGGAGACGTACATATAAGACAAGACGCTACCTACTTAACCAAATCAGCCCTGGAGAACGATCGAAAGACAGTCGACTTTAGCATTTGACCACTCTAGGCTTTGAATATATCAATGAAATGTAGTTTTAGGGCAACCACTTTTAGTAGGAACATTGATTTTTTATATTTTCACCGTACATGACGTTGAATTGGTCTTCAAACATTTTTTTATCTCACTACTCTGATAGATCAAAGATCTATCTATCTATCTCTTCATTATTAACTCCTCTCCTAACCATTTGGACTTATTGGCTAATAAAATTCAGTCAAAAGTAGAAATAAATAAACAATAATAATTGTATCCTTTTCAGTTTTCTGAAGCTAACGACCACGTAGGATATGAGAACTACCGTCATGTATGCCACAAATGGCATTACAAGATCACAAAAGCAATTGTTTTTTGTTTGGATTCCAAGGACTACATGCAAATCCGCAATGCCTTGATCATACTCATGCGAATTTTGCCTCATTATCCCGTTCTGGCCAAGCTTGCCCAGATTATAGAACGAAAAGTTGAAAAGGTATGAACAAATACTTCTTTTAACCATCGTTAAGATTATTTAATTTAAAATATTTTATGTAGGTTAGGGAAGAAGAAAAAAGCAATCGTCCAGATCTATTTGTTATCGCATCCAGTTATATCGGACAACTCAAACACAGAGCGTCTAACATGATTAAGGAGAGCGATTTCCATCAGGTATCAGAAAAACCAGTAAAAGAGGTCCAAGAAGTCAAGACCGCTGTTACCAACGGTGAACCTAAAGTTGGTAAGTGTTTAGGAAAAAAAATGTTTACCCAACGAAATATTAAACATTTGTTCAGTGATTTCAGAAAAACGAGAAAAGGAAAGAACGGAAAAGAAAGTCATTAAAGCGATCTCAGTGGCACCATCGACAAACAATGAAAAAGAAACGCGAATCGAAGTCCCTGAACGCATTGAAAGAGTAGAACGTCCTGAGCGGATAGAACGTCCTGAGCGCATAGAACGTCCAGAGCGAATAGAACGGCCCGAGCGAGCAGAACGTACAGATCGCGCCGAACGAACAGAACGAACGGCGCGGGCTGAACGTACAGAGCGTGTTGAACGTGTAGAACGCATTGAGCGTGTAGAACGCATTGAACGTATAGAAATCAAAGACGACATCAACGACCGTGAACACCGAACAGCAAAAGAATTAAAGAAGGAAGAACGCACTCGAGAGAAGGAACGGGAACGAGAAGAGGAATCTCGTAAACGCGAAAAGGAAAAGCGAAGAGACTACCGACTAGAGTCACCGACTGTGATTGAAGTAATCGACAAGCATGGCGCAACAATTGACTACTACGAGTACGAAAACAAGGATCATGAACGTGAGAGAGACCGGGATCGTGACCTTAGTTCTGTTTCGAACTCAAGCAATGGATCGCTGCACCGTCGTAGTCAAGATATCATTGAATATGAAAAAGGTAATGTGGAATTAGTTTTTTACTGATTTGTTTTGTCTTATATATTTTTTTTATTTTATTTTAGACTCCAAACGTCGCAAAATGGAATCAATCAGCACAAAGGTTAGTATCATGGTGTAGCTGTGGAAAAACTCTACTACTACTCTGGTAGTTGACACAAAATACATAATCCCTGGGGATAGTCTTTTCTTCTTGTCAATTCAAATGTCATTATTTGCTTTCATCAAAGTTTAAAAGTGTATGGGTGTATTAGTGTTAAGTCATTTTAACTGTGGACAACATTGATACCATTCATTGATGCAAGACAAAAGAAATAGTGTGATTTATGGACAATATCTTTAAAAAAAAGTGAAAAATTAAGACTTTGAAGATACAAAAAAACTCAAGAGAGTTAGTGTTAATGTTTCGCGCGTTAATGTTGATCTAATCACATTTTGTGTTGTTGTGCAAAGCAGACTCCGGAGGCGAGAAGAAGGTATTGAAAATGGGCGGACTATCATACGCAAAACAATTCATATTTAAAAAAAAGCTTTTTGAACGTTTAGGGTGAGTACTTGAAAATGCTCTGCTGGTTTTTTTTTATTGGAAAATATTTTAATTATTTTATCGTTATTTCTCTAAACTTTAAATTAGACAAGAAAGCAAATATATATGAAATGCCAAGTTTGCAGTTTTTTTAGTTGGTTAGGTTAGGTGGTCCTGATGATTTATTGTTTTAGTTTCTGCAATACGTCTACCTCCTTATGAATGATATATATTCTCCAGAGTCAAACCTGGTATTGGGCAACTGCAACTTAGGTTAGTTATTTGGGGTTGCTGATCTATTCTGTTTCGATACACTCCGTTCTACTTGATTACGAATAAGATTTTTTTTTTTTTTAATTTTACAATATTTCTTAAACTATTCGCTTACAAAGGAGAAACCAGTTACAGTATAAAAAAAGGAAACACTTATATTAATCATGTTGTAAAAATATTTTTGAAGTTGAATGGATAAATCTGTGTATAAGTTTTTTTTATGAACATCAGCAAAATCTACCTTTTTAGAATTAGGATTGCGTTTTTAGTACAAATCTGGATAATGCTTCATGGAATCACCTACTTAAGCAATAAAATTATATTAAGTAAAAATAAAATCGACCAAATCAGAGGAAGCGAAACCCATAATTTTCTTATCTAACAAGATTGGAATGGGCTGTTATACACAGTTTACTTATAGACCCTCAAAACTATCTTGATCATAGTGTGAATGTAAGTCAGCATGAAAGCGACTCCTTAGATAGACTGCATATATAAGGCAAAATCTGATAGCCAGCTGCTTGATTTAAAACGAGTCATATCAGGAGGAAACAGGAGAGACAGAAATGAAATTACTTTGGTCTTGTGTGTACTAGATGAATACAACTATAATTTTCAAAAAAGGACACAATGCAACTTCAAAAACAGATAGAAGTGCTTGTGGGGAGCAATTTCAATGCTTAAATTTGACCGCGAATACTTACAAATACAAACTGGCTCAAATTTTTCGAATAAGTGAATAAGGAATATGTCAGATGGATAATGCAACACAACGACAGTGACATGAAATTTAATAATCACCACGGAAAACATGATGGGAAATCTTACAAGAAATTTCTACGAAGGAAGAAAGCAATACCATACAATAGAACGGAAGCCATAAAAAACGATGTTGGATCTCAGAATTATTTTGAAGCGAATTATATAAGAAAATTTGTAAAATAAAAAAAAAAACAAAAATTTCTAATCGTAATCAAGTAGAAAGTGTGCGTACATTTATAACAAAATTGTATTAAGTAGCCCCACGGTCAGTTTTTCAAAAGCTTCCATTACTAAGGCTTCTAAGAAACAAACGCTTTGTTCATAAATATTAACCTTATTCTGTTACCTTTGTCGATCACGGATTGACTACGCATTTTTGGCTTATTCTTGTTTTGTGATTTCTTGATCTTTTGAAATTTATAGATCGCTCAACAGATTTTTCGTACTTTCCTCCAAAGCAGGTATTCCACCTTATTTTGTAACAACGGTAATCTTTTGACATTTGCATAGCCTTTTCCCATACTTAGCAGGTTTTCTGTGCTCCCCGCAGCAAAACCATGCTTATAGTTAATTTCTTGCCAACAAAACTAATGCAGTTTTGGATGTTTCCTTTTCCCATCTCATCGATGGTTTATTAATGATTGGTATAAAGAATAAAGGTCACATGCTGCTTTCTTTGTCTATGCCAACTTTAACTGAAAACTGAAACGTGATTTATACCTACTGACTTACTTGACATTGTTTCTTTTTTTATCAATTATCAAGTAAAATCAACCTTTCTATTAAAACAATTGTACCTTAGAACTAAGTATTCTCCTATCTCTCCCCTCCCTATCTTCGTAATGCCCGCGCAGTGTGTTCTACATTAAAAGGGAAACATTTAATCCCTTGTGCGCGAGTTAATTATAAAAAAAAAAAAAAAAAACCACTTCGAATTTATCAATTGCTTCCCTGAGTTTAACAAGCTTTTTTATTTTCATCTAATTTAATTCCACATGTTCTTCGTTTCCATTGTTTTTTTTTGATATCGGTGAATTGTTGTTGTTGTCCTCTAGTTAATCTATATTTCATTTCTTGGTCTTTCAGAAGCGAGAGAATAATTCGTCTGTCTTTATTATTCTTTCGAATATTAATTTAAGTTCTACTTTTCAACAACCGGGCATTGTATATAGACTGCTATAGTACTATCATGACGACCGGTGGACGGTGGCGTTCCAAGCGGCTCTAGGGAAAATTAACTTGGTAAATTGAAAGAGGCGAACGAGTCGAACAAAGAGAATTCTAAGAGAAACTCTGTGAACATGTACTTTACTCTTTGCAGTTTGCAGTTTACATATATACAATATGCGAGATACTGGATTGCTTCACACAAGCAGGGCGACGAGATGGCTAGTTAAAAGGATTGACAAAAAAGAAGAAAAACGACTTTTGTAAATGAATGGTGTCTGGGGGGTGGGTATATGTTTAAGCTGGTTGATAAGTTTATTTTGAGTTTTATATTTTTTTCATATAAAACATTCGAGGGTAGGTAGATATTTAGGTAGGTACCTACATACATCCCTACATAATGTGTGTATTTACGTAGGTATACTTGTTATATTATCTTTGATAAAATGTTCAGCTAAATTCAGGTCGATCGGTCGGTTGTCGGTGTGGTAGATGGTGTGAGCGAGGGTGGAGGGAGATACTAAAAAGGAAAACTTATAGCGAGTTTCATTCAAATTTCAAAGATTTGATCTGAAAATCAAGATTTGCTCTTTTCAATGAAACTTGTTTCATCATTTAATCCTAGTATTGGTCATTCAATGACGAGCATACACAATATTTGATATCACACACAAAAATTACAGGCATGTACAGTATATATATTTAAAATGCCATATTTGTATTTTCTCACTTCAAAAACACCTTTATTTGATATTTTGTATATTTAATGGATTTGACTAAGCACGGGCTGGCACAAGTTCACAACAAATAACAAAAATAACAAAATATTTTCCATTTGACGTTTGACCGAAAGACTATTTACATGTATGTGTGCATTCAGATCAAATCTGCCAACCCATCAGAGATCAAATCTTTCGTGTTGAGATTTGATCTAGATTTGCTTTTTTTCTTGCAATGAAACTCTCGAAATTGAAAAAAAGATCAAATCTTTTGACAGAAAGAGCAAATCTTTTCTTGAATGAAACTCGCTATTAATAAGCACATGTGTATGTGTATTGTGTATATCCTGTTCTCGGTGACGGTGAACAACGAAGAGGATCGACATCGACAATGATTTTATTTTTTGAATTTTCATTTCATTGGCTTCGTTATCGTTGATGTTGAATTTTATGCACAATTTGCACAAGTAGCTTTGTGATTATAGGGACTATGAGTCAAGTTTAGGATTCGTGAACATAAAAAAATTGTGATAATAATCAAACATTACATTACGATGATAGAGAAACATATTTGAGTTGCTGGCAAAATTCTGTCCGTCTGTCTGTAGGTCTGTCTGTACGGATGTATTTTGGACTATAGCCTAAACCGATGAGCCAATCGACTTCAAATTTAGAACTTAAGGTTATTTTGACATTTTACACAGTTTTTTTCAAATTTTACTTGCGATTATAGGGACTATTAGGTAAAGTTTAGAATTTGTGAATATAAAAAAAAATTTAGATAACAATGAAACATGACATAACGATCATGGAGAAGTCTAAAAAAGTGATCGACAAAAAATGACTGTCTGTCTGTCAGTAGGTATGTATAACGAGCTGCAGCCTAAATGGCTTAAGCGATTATCTTTAAACTTGATGTGTGTGATTATTTTGGCATTCCCCAGAGGGGATATTGAAATTTAAATTGTAGGCCTAAAAGTAAAGGAAGTGCCATATGACCGTTGAGTTGCGTTGTTTTCTTGATTGAAATTTTTGCATTCAGTAGGTAATCGAGTATTTTTTTTATTTGTTAGTTGTTTTTGCATGTTTATGTGTTTATCATAGGCGTCCTTATTATTTATTCTGTATGCTGTATGCTGTTACGATCATAAAATGCTTTAAAATAAATAACGATAAATAAATAATAATATAAATAACGAAATTTGCTTTCATTAGACTAGTGGCTAGGGCTCAACCGAGCAATATAAAACAAAATTTGGGGGAAAATATTATTTGTTTAATGAAATCAAAAAAAAAACTATTCATAACGTTTTTTGGAAAAAATGTTGTAAGCCATCTTATTTCTCTTGCTGTTTTCTATTTTATAAATTTTTCATTTCAAAATCGTTCGACCAGTTTTTTGAAAAAACTTTCGAAAACATATATATACTTTTTTTTTGAGTATGTCAATTTAAAGAAATCTATAGTTTATACTAGGAGAAAAAATTAAAAAAATCTTTGTCAAAATATTCAAAAAACAAAATAAGTTTAAAAAAAAAATTAAAAATTAAGAAAAAAATGTTTTTGAAAATTTTAATAAACAATATTATTTAAATCATAAAAAACTACATATTTTGAAAATTTTATCAAAATCCGTCGATTAGTTAACGAGAAAGTCTAATTTGAAAAAAACCGGTCATATGGGAGGTACCGTTATAAAACTTTTTCTCAAAAAATCCATTTAAACTAAAAGATAGATTTTGCATTCTAAAAGTTTTATCAAAATCGTAGGAGCCGTTTTCGAGAAAAATAAGTTTTTCATTAAAAGTTATATGGCAGGTACCGTTAGTTTTGGAGCTAGAATGCCAATTCCAAAAACTGTCGAGTAGAGCACTCTAAAAATACTATGTACCAAGTTTGAATCAAATCGGCCTAACTGTTTAGGCTGTAGATATCGATACGAACAGACAGACAGACAAACAGACAGACGGACGGAATTTCCGTACCCACTTTTTTGACTTCTCTATCATCGTAATGTCATGTTTAATTGTTAGATTTTTTTTTACGAATGCATAACTTGCCTTATAGTCCCTATAAATCGCAAGTAAAAAACTATTCGATTACTACTGAATGAAAAAATTTCAATCGAGAAAACAAAAGCTTACACCTGCCCTTAAATAAACAAATTAGCACACACGAGCAAGTACGTGCAAACCAGTCGTGCCTTTTATATATTTATTTTTTTCTGAAATTCTTTATTTAAAAAATAATATGATTGAACAGACTTTTTGCCTTAAAAAAGGTATAGCACATTATTTTAAATGTTGCCGTTATTTTTAAATATACCTATATAAATATATTTTAGTGTAAGATTACTTAGGCTACTTACATTTTCCTTAATATCAATTTTGGTTGTAATCGGTTACCTAACCAGTTCTCAGAAAAGTCGATGCCAAAAAAAAACTCCTATGGGTGGTGCCAGTTTTAGCCCACCGTCATATTTTTTTTAACCATAATTGAATGCACATTGATTTTTTACATACAAAATTCTTGGAGATGTTTTTGACAAAAATAAGCTTTTACTTGACGGTTATATCGCAAGTATCAGCTAAAAAAGAAATTAAAAAAATCCTATGTCGAATGTCAAAATAAACTTATATTCCAAATTTAAAGACAACTGGCCAAACCGTTTAGTAGACGGACAGAATTTTGCCAAATATGTGTCTCTATCATCGAAATGTTATAGGTATTTGATTGTTATCTCAAATTTTTTTTTTCTGCATGAATGCATAACTTGTACTTAGTACCTACCTATAATAATTGCAAGTAAAAATTAAACAATTAGGTGTTACAAATGTAAAAAACCCGTGGTATTTTTAGCAATTCTATAGAAGATTAGTACAAAGAAATATTTTGGTTTAACTATAAATTTCTTTCCCGGGAGCTAAGCTGGGTGGGTCAACTAGTTCCTATTATATAAACCTCAAACAAACAAAAGATCTTTGTTACTATAAATCAATAATATATAATCAATCAATAATAATATAAATCAATTTACAAACAATTTTTGATTGAATTTCTGCACATACTTAGTTCATTCAGATAGATACCTACACATACATATCTATGTACCTATATGTATAAGTTGGTACCTATCTGAATGGAAAGTAAAATTCAAAACAAAAATCCATCCATTGCAAGGGCCTTTGTATCTTTGTATAAATACAGCAAGAAGTAAGTTTGTGTTTAAATTTCAAGAATGAATGTGTACACTATTTGAAGACGACAACCTTCATAATACAATAGTAAAAAAATTGAAAATCCTAAAGAATTCGAATCAAAAGTCTGGTCAATGATGTATATATGTACAAATATGACAAATATGTATGTAGGTAGTGCTCGTACAAAACTTGAAAATCCTAAAAAACTCAAATCAAAAGTCTCGTCAATGACGTACGCATGTATAAATACTTATGTAAGAACCAGTTCTCATATTACATATTCCATATAAAAAAACGTAAACAATGAAAATGTTGGATCTTGTATAAATCCTTACAAAAAACTAAGCTTCAGCTAAGCGAAACCATTATATATTAACTTCAAAACTGCCAGCAGTTTATACACATATATACAATGAACAAAACAAGATACTGAATTATTTCATGTTCTCCTTCGGTTTTTTCTTGCCTCACATTGTCACATTGCACATGCGCAGGAAACTAAGCACAAAGCATAACACTAAAAACCATGCTCTTAATTCTCTCTCACTCAAATAAAATGTCCTACACTAGCACTCCAAGCGGCTCTAGGGAAAAAGATTTTTTCTCGTCTCATGATAGTACTATAGGCAATGTATATACAATGCAACCGGGTTTGGATTTGCATCAAAATAAGCTCCTGGATTTTGACGGATTTGATACAATTCCTGAATCTGCTGTTTATTATAAAATAGTCGATTTGATCTCTCACTATCTTGCTATGTGATGTGCCAGTTTAGTCTTCGTTCATTACTGACATATTTTTAAGTTAGGAAAAATTCTATAAATTCGTCTGTTTTGCCAGGTCCAAATTTGCCTACTGTATCTTCTTCCTCCACTTTTACTTTGATAACTTTTACTTTATAATTTGTATTCTAGCATAGCTACTCTTCAGCGATGTTCCCATTGATTATACTGTTCATCATTGTATATAGACTGCTATAGTACTATCATGACGACCGGTGGACGGTGGCGTTCCAAGCGGCTCTAGGGAAAATTAACTTGGTAAATTGAAAGAGGCGAACGAGTCGAACAAAGAGAATTCTAAGAGAAACTCTGTGAACATGTACTTTACTCTTTGCAGTTTGCAGTTTACATATATACAATGATGCGAGTATAGTTTTTTTTTGCACAACTGGATTGCTTCACACAAGCAGGGCGACGAGATGGCTAGTTAAAAGGATTGACAAAAAAGAAGAAAAACGACTTTTGTAAATGAATGGTGGCTGGGGGGTGGGTATATGTTTAAGCTGGTTGATAAGTTTATTTTGAGTTTTATATTTTTTTCATATAAAACATTCGAGGGTAGGTAGATACTTAGGTATGTACCTACATACATCCCTACATAATGTGTGTATTTACGTAGCTATACTTGTTATATTATCTTTGATAAAATGTTCAGCTAAATTCAGGTCGATCGGTCGGTTGTCGGTGTGGTAGATGGTGTGAACGAGGGTGAGGGAGATACTAAAAAGGAAAACTTAATAAGCACATGTGTATGTGTATTTTGTATATCCTGTTCTCGGTGACGGTGAACAACGAAGAGGATCGACAATGATTTTATTTTTTGAATTTTCATTTCATTGGCTTCGTTATCGTTGATGTTGAATTTTATGCACAAGTAGCTTTGTGATTATAGGGACTATGAGTCAAGTTTAGGATTCGTGAACATAAAAAAATTGTGATAATAATCAAACATTACATTACGATGATAGAGAAACATATTTGAGTTGCTGGCAAAATTCTGTCCGTCTGTCTGTAGGTCTGTCTGTACGGATGTATTTTGGACTATAGCCTAAACCGATGAGCCAATCGACTTCAAATTTAGAACTTAAGGTTATTTTGACATTTTACACAGTTTTTTTAAATTTTACTTGCGATTATAGGGACTATAAGGTAAAGTTTAGAATTTGTGAATATAAAAAAAAATTTAGATAACAATGAAACATGACATAACGATCATAGAGAAGTCTAAAAAAGTGATCGACAAAAAATGACTGTCTGTCAGTAGGTATGTATAACGAGCTGCAGCCTAAATGGCTTAAGCGATTATCTTTAAACTTGATGTGTGTGATTATTTTGGCATTCCCCAGAGGGGACATTGAAATTTAAATTGTAGGCCTAAAAGTAAAGGAAGTGCCATATGACCGTTGAGTTGAGTTGTTTTCTTGATTGAAATTTTTGCATTCAGTAGGTAATCGAGTATTTTTTTTTATTTGTTAGTTGTTTTTGCATGTTTATGTGTTTATCATAGGCGTCCTTATTATTTATTCTGTATGCTGTATGCTGTTACGATCATAAAATGCTTTAAAATAAATAACGATAAATAAATAATAATATAAATAACGAAATTTGCTTTCATTAGACTAGTGGCTAGGGCTCAACCGAGCAATATAAAACAAAATTTGGGGGAAAATATTATTTGTTTAATGAAATCAAAAAAAAACTATTCATAACGTTTTTTGGAAAAAATGTTGTAAGCCATCTTATTTATCTTGCTGTTTTCTATTTTATAAATTTTTCATTTCAAAATCGTTCGACCAGTTTTTTGAAAAAACTTTCGAAAACATATATATACATTTTTTTTGAGTATGTCAATTTAAAGAAATCTATAGTTTATACTAGGAGAAAAAATTAAAAAAATCTTTGTCAAAATATTCAAAAAACAAAATAAGTTTAAAAAAAAAATTAAAAATTAAGAAAAAAATGTTTTTGAAAATTTTAATAAGCAATATTATTTAAATCATAAAAAACTACATATTTTGAAAATTTTATCAAAATCCGTCGATTAGTTAACGAGAAAGTCTAATTTGAAAAAAACCGGTCATGTGGGAGGTACCGTTATAAAACTTTTTCTCAAAAATCCATTTAAACTAAAAGATAGATTTTGCATTCTAAAAGTTTTATCAAAATCGTAGGAGCCGTTTTCGAGAAAAATAAGTTTTTCATTAAAAGTTATATGGCAGGTACCGTTAGTTTTGGAGCTAGAATGCCAATTCCAAAAACTGTCGAGTAGAGCACTCTAAAAATACTATGTACCAAGTTTGAATCAAATCGGCCTAACTGTTTAGGCTGTAGATATCGATACGAACAGACTGACAGACAAACAGACAGACGGACGGAATTTCCGGACCCACTTTTTTAACTTCTCTATCATCGTAATGTCATGTTTGATTGTTAGAAGTTTTTTTTACGAATGCATAACTTGCCTTATAGTCCCTATAAATTGCAAGTAAAAAACTATTCGATTACTACTGAATGCAAAAATTTCAATCGAGAAAACGAAAGCTTACACCTGCCCCTAAATAGACAAATTAGCACACAGGAGCAAGTACGTGCTACCCAGTCGTGCCTTTTATATGTATATTTATTTTTTTCTGAAATTCTTTATTTAAAAAATAATATGATTGAACAGACTTTTTGCTTTAAAAAAAGGATAGCACATTATTTTAAATGTTGCCGTTATTTTTAAATATACCTATATAAATATATTTTAGTGTAAGATTACTTAGGCTACTTACATTTTCCTTAATATCAATTTTGGTTGTAATCGGTTACCTAACCAGTTCTCAGAAAAGTCGATGCCAAAAAAAAACTCCTATGGGTGGTGCCAGTTTTAGCCCACCGTCATATTTTTTTTAACCATAATTGAATGCACATTGATTTTTTACATACAAAATTCTTGGAGCTGTTTTTGACAAAAATAAGCTTTTACTTGACGGTTATATCGCAAGTATCAGCTAAAAAAGAAATTAAAAATATCCTATGTCGAATGTCAAAATAAACTTATATTCCAAATTTAAAGACAACTGGCCAAACCGTTTAGTAGACGGACAGAATTTTGCCAAATATGTGTCTCTATCATCGTAATGTTATAGGTATTTGATTGTTATCTCAAATTTTTTTTCTGCATGAATGCATATCTTGTACTTAGTACCTACCTATAATAATTGCAAGTAAAAATTAAACAATTAGGTGTTACAAATGTAAAAAACCAAAATATTTTGGTTTAACTATAAATTTCTTTCCCGCGAGCTAAGCTGGGTGGGTCAACTAGTTCCTATTATATAAACCTCAAACAAACAAAAGATCTTTGTTACTATAAATCAATAATATATAATCAATCAATAATAATATAAATCAATTTACAAACAATTTTTGATTGAATTTCTGCACATAGTTCATTCAGATAGATACCTACACATACATATCTATGTACCTATATGTATATGTTGGTACCTATCTGAATGGAAAGTAAAATTCAAAACAAAAATCCATCCATTGCAAGGGCCTTTGTATCTTTGTATAAATACAGCAAGAAGTAAGTTTGTGTTTAAATTTCAAGAATGAATGTGTACACTATTTGAAGACGACAACCTTCATAATAGAATAGTAAAAAAATTGAAAATCCTAAAGAATTCGAATCAAAAGTCTGGTCAATGATGTATATATGTACAAATATGACAAATATGTATGTAGGTAGTGCTCATACAAAACTTGAAAATCCTAAAAAACTCAAATCAAAAGTCTCGTCAATGACGTACGCATGTATAAATACTTATGTAAAAACCAGTTCTCATATTACATATTCCATATAAAAAAACGTAAACAATGAAAATGTTGGATCTTGTATAAATCCTTACAAAAAACTAAGCCTCAGCTAAGCGAAACCATTATATATTAACTTCAAAACTGCCAGCAGTTTATACACATACTTATATACAATGAACAAAACAAGATACTGAATTATTTCATGTTCTCCTTCGGGTTTTTCTTGCCTCACATTGTCACATTGCCCATGCGCAGGAAACTAAGCACAAAGCATAACACTAAAAACCATGCTCTTAATTCTCTCTCACTCAAATAAAATGTCCTACACTAGCACTCCAAGCGGCTCTAGGGAAAAAGATTTTTTCTCGTCTCATGATAGTACTATAGGCAATGTATATACAATGCTGTTCATCTGTTTTTTATTTAATTTAGAAAATGTACTCCTTTCATTATTTCAAATTCTCGTATATTTCGAGGTGGTGTTTTTTTGCTATAAAGTAACACTTATATTTTGTTCCGGTCCCTTGAAACGGTAGTATTAAATTATGCTCTGCAATTCTGGCATTTCATATATGCATTATATAAAAGAAAAAAAGATTTAATAGAAGAATTCAAGTTATTAGAAAGCATTATTATAGAAAAATATATACAGTTACGTGAAACAAGTTCATTAAGCTATTTGAGGTCTGTTTTTTCAATACATCTCTACTTAAGAGGATCTGGATGCTGAATGTTTTGCTGAATATGCTGCTGAAGAGAAGTTGTAACATTAGAAAAAATAGTTTTGCTGGCTCGAGATGTCATGAGGATAGTAAGCTGTGCTTCGATGGAAGTTTCAGAGTTGAGTTGTCGATTCAGTTAAAAAAGATACAAACCAAATTAAATTCCAACCAAAAACCGATCGTGTCATGGAACCTATATATTATGTCGCTGTAACAATCAATCAATAAACATTAGAAACAAATACGGAATTCGTGTAAAATTTAATGAAGCCTACTACTACGCAAATCACCGATGTCTCTACGAAAAAGCAATACAACCGAACAACAAATACTTTTGGAAGCAGAATGTCAGACAAAAAAAAGGATCACTTGAAAGATCATGTTTTAACCTTAAGATATCCATCAAATCGAATCAGAGTTTCATCATATTAAATATTAACGACACCAAAAACAACCAGTTGAAGATATCATCAACCAGCTAAGTCTGCATAGTAAATACTCAATATAACATATATTGAGGAACTGAAAACTCGATAACAGGACTGGAAGGAAATCTACCGACACCAGAACAGAAAACCAGTAAAGGCGAAATCCCAGAAGTTCACTAACAAGTAACTGGATGGAGTTGTGTTTCTCAGGCTTATAATCATCAACATCAACGACACATGATGCAGAAGCGACCCCAGAAGTTCACATTAGAAGACTTGGAGGAGATATCATTTTCGGAAGCTGTTGTCCCTGAACGCAAAAGCAGACGTCGCGTCGTCATAGAATAATCTAATACTAGAGCCTATATCATTCTCGATATTTGGAGTCAAATTTGTTCATTTACCCTCCAATCTAGTGCTTCAAATTTGTTGGATCAAGAACAACTAAGTCGGGATTAAACTTTTAAAGTTTGCTGCTCTTCAAAGTCATTTTCATCATATTCTTTTATCTGGAGCGATTAAACGACAAGCATTTGAAGTATGATTTAAAGACTATATAAAATGGATCAAATGTCAAACACAAACATCTTATATAAAATGAGACGCCGAAAGAAGCAAATTCACATTCACAAACATGGCTGCCGCCACAGACGAAAACGAAATAATATTCAATAACTGTAATGTACTTTCATCGATTTGATCATGAACACAACTTCATCTCGATTTTCAAACAATCGTTACTTGGATTAAGCTGCGAGTTGGTCAACACCGGATGTTAAGACTTTTTTCCTGATTCTACGAACTTTCTGTCCATTTACTGAAAACCTGAAATTTGGGAAGGAACATCATAAAAGTACCAACACAAAAAATCTTCTTGTGATGATGACAAACGAAGAATCTTTGTGAGTAAACCTGTCTGTTCGATGAGGAAAGCCCTAGGTTGCGGTGAGTTTTGAACAACTTAAGAAGATGTCCCAGAAAAAAAACAGGTTTCAGCATAAAGTGCATCTTAAATATCCAATTAAAAGTGTTTAATTTAAAAAAAAAAAAAAAAAAAAATTAAAATATCCCTTAACACATTTCTCGTATCACGTTTCAGAAACAAGAAGAACCCATTGAAATTACGAAGAAAGAACGCAGTTCCAAAATTAAGGATCGCAAGGACAAGATGACTGAAGAAGAGAAGGACGCCCGTAAAGAGCGCAAGCTTGGCCGTAAGAGAGAACGTTTAGAAGAGAGTACATCCATTGAACATAAGCGAAGACGTGACGGTATATAAAAAAAACTGTAATCTCCAAAAAAAAAAAATAATGTTTTGTATGTTCTCTTTTTTTTCAGTACAAAATGGAGACGACGATCTTAGAGAAAAATATCATCTTCGGGTAAGGCAAACATACAAAGCTAGTTCGTCAAGATTTTAACAAAAAAAAAACAACTTTATTAATCGTTCAGGATAAATCACCTCACGTACGCGATGTTCGAGAAAGATCCCATGAAAAGTTCGAACGGGATAAACAGTATGGATTCTCAAAATCATCAAGATCGAGAATAAACTATTAAAATGTCAAAGGACATATTGAAAAAGAATTTTAATTAAAAAAATTGGATAATTATTAAACAAACTAGTTTGTAAGACAAAATCAATAGAAAACGATTTTATCAAGAAAAATTCTTTAAAAAAATCTAGGTTAAAGTTAAAAAAAAAAACAAAAAAAACATTCAATTAAATTTATATAAATAATTACATTAAAAAAAGAGTTTTTATTTGTTATGTTTGTTTAATTTCCTCTTGTCGTGGGATATGTTCATGGATAAAGAAAATTGTTTAAGTAAGTCGATTCAATTCTAGTTTCGTTAGATGAGTCGTCTTAAGAGGCTGAAGAAAAAATGTACACAAAAAGTAGTGGCATTGCAAACCTTCAATTCGTACCTGGAGGGTGGGCGCAGTAGAAGCAGACACCGACTTAGGTGGCTAAGTGGACTTCCACCAACTACGCTTTTAAAACTGCAAGCAGCTATGTAGAGACCCAGCGGGCTAGAGAATTGTTGTTTTGAGGCCCAGGTTTACCTCGACAATATCGCCTAATGTAAGGTAGGTACAAATTTTATTATACTTTTTTTTTTTTTTTTAGTAATTTTGTTGTTTTTTGAGGCACAAGTTTTCACTAGTAGACCCTGAATTTTGCATGGACGAGTGGAGAATACAAGCTGTAAGTGTTTTTTTTTTAATTTTCATTTTTTTAATTAATAAGAATTCTTTACTTTTATTTAATGTTCTTTATTTATGCAATTAATACGAGTATAGCTTTATATTATACTTGTCGTTGAGAAAATCAATCAATCATTGCTCTAACATTTATTTTGTTCGTACATACAACTTTTCTACGATTATTTTACTTTGTGCAAACTGCAATCTTCATTGTGCTGTTTTATTTTGTAACATATTTTCTTAAATATTTTTCATTATCTATGCTTTGGTTTGATATTAACTAAAAGTAGATGAAAAGTTAAATAATACATAACATGAATCTAAATTACTTGGTTATTATTTGTTTTAATTAAGTTTCAGGTGTCCTAAAATTTCTTAAAATAATTAACATCTTCTCAGTGAGGACTTAAAAAACTTAAAATCGTCCAACAAATTGTATTTCTTTAAGTTGACAGTATATTCTGTTTGAATGGATCGGACTATATTCAAGAATTGAAAACGAAATACATAGTTACCCTTATTTCTTACGTTTTTGAAAAAAAAACTACAATGTGAGCTCGTTACGTTAGTCGCTCAATAATGATCTGTCATCTCTCTTATGTGGAATACATTAATTTCCGGTAACAATGTTATTTTCTGATTTCTTATACTCTTCTTGTATAAATGAAGAAATGGTTTTTGAGCTCCTGGACAAAACATATGAGCAGCAGTGCCCTAGCTATGACATTAAAATTGTCCTAGGCGACTTTAACGCCAAGCTAGGGAGAGAAGATGTTTTTGGTGGTACAATCGGAAAACACAGTTTGCACGACACCACCTCCGATAACGGATTCAGGCTAATTGACTTTGCTGCGGGTGAAATATTGTAATAGCTAGTACAAAGTTCCCACACCTCAACATCCACAAAGGGACATGGAGACCCTCTGATCAATCCACTGTCAACCAGGTTGAACACATTGCGATCGATGCAGGGCACTTCTCCTGAATGATGGATGTACGAACTTTACGAGGGGCAAACATTGACTCGGACCACTACCTCGTTGTATGTAGCCAAGGTACGACTGAGGATATCCCGGCCAACGCCAAGAAGAGGTAATACTGTGAGGAAGTTTAACGTCGGACGACTGCAATCGCAAGAAATCTCCAGGTCCTTTTCCGATCGAGTCTCAAATAACCTGCAAAGAAGTCCTTTATCGCAAGCATCAAGTATCGAGAAGCCGTGGCAACATTGCCACTAGGGAAGCCGCCACTGAAGTGCTGGGTTTTACACGGCCACCACATCGAAACCCCTTGTTTGATGATGAGTGTCGGCAAGCACACAAGCTTAACAAGAACTACCCGTGCGCTCTATGAGCAGAAGGAAAGAGGAACACCGCCTTCTCAGAAAGAAAAAAAAAGGGAACATGAGAGGCGCGCGATCGAGGAAATGGAGAGCTGTTATTGCAGAAATGAAGTTCGAAAGTTTAACCAAAAGGTAAAGAGAAACTATCAAAGGTTCAGAGCTCGAACTGAAGCTTTCAAAGACGATCAAGGGAACATCGTAGTGGAATCGCAGTCGATGCTGAGAATATGGAAAAACCATTTCTGCAGACTGTATAACGGCGATGACGAAACGAATTCCGCTGTCAGGCAGAATGGTCCACTTTATCTGGGCGAAGTAGACCAACAATTCCGTCCACCACATCTGGATGAAATAAAGCTAGCTAGCTGCCGAGCACTTCAAATCTGCCAGCGATGACTTGGCTATAAGTATGCACCAACTCATAAGCAAGATATGGTTAGAAGAAAGCATGCCCGATGAATAGAATCTTAGCATAATTTGCCCGTTCCTTAAAAAAAAGAGACCCTCTGAGCTGCACCAACTATAGGGGTATCAGTCTCCTCAACATCGCCTACAAGATCTTTTCTGCTGTATTGTGTGAACGCCTAAAGACATTCGTCAACAACCTAATAGGTCCATATCAGTGCGGTTTTAGGCCAGAAAAGTCCACTATCGATCAAATATTCACATGACGGCAGATCTTGGAAAAAACTCAAGAACTTCAAATCGATACCCACCACCTTTTTACGATTTCAAAGCCGCGTATGGCAGCATTTATAGAGACGAGTTATATATATGGCAATGTGCAGTTTTAACGTCCGCTTGTGTAAAATGACGATGGAATACACACGCTGGTCCGTCAAGATAGGTAAAGACCTCACCGACACCTTTGAAGTCAAAAAAGGATTTACACTTTTTCAACATCATACTTGAAAGAATAGTGCAGAACTCTCACACAAACACCAGAGGAATGATCTTTCAAAAGGCCGTCCAATTACTCGCATACGTGGACGATATGGACAAAATCGGAAGAACGCAGCGTGATGTTAGTAGAGCTTTTGTGAGTATTGAGACGGAAGCGGCAAAGATGGGTTTAGCAGTCATCAAGAAGAGACACCCAACATCGACGTCTTGGACAAAACATCACCATAGACAGCTATAACTTGGAGGTAGTTAGGGACTTTGTCTACCTGGGCTCCGCTATTAACTCAGACAACAACACCAGCGCTGAAATCAAACGAAGAATAACTCTTGCCAATTGCTGCTTCTTCGGGCTTAGAAGGCAATTGAGTAGCAAAGCCCTCTCTCAGGCAACTAATCTGTCCCTTTATAAGACCCTCATCATCCCAGTCCTGCTCTATGGTGCAGACGCATATGCATTAACGGAGAGTGGAGAAGAAGATACAATGAAGAACTGTACCGGCTGTACAGCGACACAGAGAGTAAAAATTCAACGTCTCCGATGGCTGGGTCATATAGACGGGATGGACATCAATGCTCCGTCCCGGATGAAGATATCCTTAGTCG
Source organism: Platycheirus rosarum (assembly GCA_963971375.1). Lineage (NCBI taxonomy): Eukaryota > Metazoa > Arthropoda > Insecta > Diptera > Syrphidae > Platycheirus > Platycheirus rosarum. The sequence continues at coordinate 31,485,970 of OZ020507.1, forward strand.
TTTCGAGCCTAATATTCTTCGGAGGATTTTTGGCCCTATCTGCGTTAACGGGCTTTGGAGGAGAAGAACGAGAAGGTCATGTAGAGCGAATGGACAACAATGCTCCGGCTCGCAGGATCTTCGATTCCATCCCAGAGGGTAGACGCAGTCAAAGAAGACCTCGCCTTAGGTGGCGCGCTCAAGTGGAGTACGACCTCAACCAACTTGGAGTGCGAAACTGGAGGCAGCTAGCCAAAGACCGAGCTGGCTGAAGAGGCATGTTGGTTGAGGCCCAGGTTCGTCCTGAACTGTAGCGCTCCTAAGTAAGTAAGTAAGGAAATGTGTACAGTGTACCTCGGCTCCGCTGTCTTCTCTGTTTCTTCGGCCTGAGAAGTAATGCGCTACTCCACTAACGACTAAGATGAATGCATCTTACGGTTGATCTTATATTGAGCATGTTCATTAAAATTGAGCAATTATTATTATTATTTCCTACGGAGTTTGAAAAACTTCGTGTCCTTTGAGACGTGTTGTACAATTACACGCATATTCCATTCACTCTAACAATTCCTCGCTGATGAATAGATATCAATTCTGGAAAACTTTGGGAACACCATCTAATCTTTTAATTAAATTTTAAATTTTTTTCAAGCTTCGGGACATGCTCCTTAAAAAAAAAAATAATCAACTAATAAATACAATTTGGTTATACATTCCTTACTTTTAGGCGCATCATTAATTGGTTCTTGTGATTACTTTTGCTTCATTATTCAGATTCATACATTTAAATTGTCCGTTCTTCTCAAATGTAATTGTAAAGATTTCACAAAAGTTATTACATTTTAAAAAATGACAAAAACGAACAAAATATACAGTTATTTTTGTCGAGTGTATACACCGCTTATAAAATTAACAATTTCCCTAAAAATATTTATTGTTTCTAATATTTATTCTGAGTTTATTTTAAATTTGTTTGCTTTCGTTTTTTGTGTGTTTCATGTGTTTTTTTTTTAAATATTTTTTCTAAGTTTTATTGGTGATTAATATATTTTAATCTAAGATTCTAAGGCAACGTTTACATCGAGAGATATGATTTTAGTTTAGATATGTTGTGTTTGCAGTTGATTCTGTCAATCAGATTCAGAATCTGTCAATTACTTTACACATTCACAAATGGTTTATAGTGTATATGTGTATGTAAATGATTTCGTTGTGCGATTTTCTTGTGTGGGCTAATCGTGTGGGTAAATAGTTTATGATATACTTATTTCAGATTTTCTAGCCTTTTTGCTATAGGCTTTTCTAGGCAGTGCTTTGCTGCTTAATATTGTTTTATTTAATTCTATAAACTTCAATTGGTGGCAACGCTTGATGCACTTATCAATGGCTCTCGGGAATTGACGGATGTGCTGGATGGATCCATTGGTATTTCGTTGGAAAGTGTGAAATCCGAGGATGTTTCGACGGAGTCGTGTTGACTTTGAGTTTGTTCGTGACGTCGCGGCTTAGTAGCTTCTCGTGGGGCATCTCCCGTCGTAGCTGGGTAGCTGGATACGCGTTTCAGGGCCTTAAAAGAATGGTTGTTTTAGATTTGAGTACTATTTTCTTCAATTTTTCAATATTTTTTAAGGCTAAAACTGGAAATGTATTAGAGGAAAAAAAACATGGTGGAAATGGGTTCTAAGGAAAAGTATTTTTTTAAAGCTTTTAAGACGCAACCATAATTAAAGAATTGGAACGTACGTTGCCTAACGCAGTAAAAATACATCATGTGATTTGTATACCTAACCCGAAATTACTTTCATAAGTTTCGTTCATTGACAAATGCGTGACTAAACAAAGAGTCGGTGTTCGTCACCCCGTCAGAGCCACCTTTTTTCACGGGTACTTGCGAGGAACTGACAAATCCTCCACAAGTAAAACTTGTCTCGAAAAGTGCATCTCATATAGCCGTTCGGATTCGGCGGTAAATAGTATCCCTTCCATTCCTGCAGATTCACAACACACACAAGAATGGCTGAAAAGGAGCTGTCGCGCCAATAAATTTTAAATTATGGGTTATGGTCAACAGATTTTCTTTTTTATAATTAACGCGCGCACAAGGGACTATTTGTTTTTTTTTGGGAACACACGCGGGCATTAGGAAGATAGGGAGGGAAAAGATAGGAGGCGTCGATTAACGTTGGTTTTGAATGCTTGCAGATCAAAATGGCAAGGGAAAATCTCGCCGGGTAAACTATTCCAAATTCGTGTTGTTCGGCTAAAAAAAGAATCCCTATATTTCACGATACGTCCGAAATTGGGCTCAAGGGTAAACTGATGAGCATTCCTTGCGTGACGAGTATTACGGGAGAAACTTTTAAGGGGAGGAATGCAGCTGGCTACTTCGTGTGAACATTTTTTATAAAAGAAACGATAAAATAAGGAAAGACATGAAACATTGCGTCGGTGTTCGAGTGGGGCAATTGTTTCAGCGGCAGTTCTACTTCCTATCAATTTTAACGCTCTAATTTGTATTCTATCAAGCGAAGCGATGTTTGCGAGGAACCTGCCCAGAGGTTGGAGTTATACTCGAGTTTAGGGTACCAGATCAGAAGGAGAAAAATACTTCTTACACCGATACAGAAAACCTAAGCACTTAGCAGCATTTTTAGCGATCTCAAATATATGGTCGTTTCAACGGAAGTCGTCGTTGACACACATACCGAGTATTGAGAGTTTTGGTTTCTTCGATGTAAGTGCCATTCATGGACAATTGCATTTAGGGTATGTTTAGCTTTAACGAGAGAAGACAGCATTGAGTTTTCGAAGCATTAAACTCCACACGATTCCTATTACCCCATTTGACAATGCTGTATAAATCGGAGTTTAATGAGTTTGACATACGGTACCGTTGCAATTGTACGTCCGTAGGCGAAGGACGAGAATTATCGATCGAATATGAAAAGCTGAGGGTAGAGTCCTCAACAAAACAGTACACACAGAAGATCATTTATAAAAAAAATGAGGAAAGAGTCGGAAACTGAAAAGAGCCCTGGGGTCCACCAGCATTTATTTTGACTTGAATCCGAAAAAAAAAACAAACAGAATTCACCATAAATTCCTTAAAGCCGCAAGTGATAGATGGTCAACAGTTGGCAATTGTTAGGTCTGAATATCTAGGAAAAACACATAATTCTTTCTAAAGCTAAGCAGATCTCATCTGTCCCTCTTGGTAGTTAACTTGACGGGACACAACTTAATAGGAACACACATGAACAGAATGGAGATTTGAACATCAGGCTTATGCAGAATATGTCAGGGCGTTGATGCGGAAGAGGGCTCATATCACTTCCTTTGTGAATGCCCCAGCCTAGCCCAGACCAGGATAGCAGCCCTCGGAGATCCTTTGTGATCCGGACACCAAAGTCTTTCTAGATTCAAACTATAACAGATCTATTAAAACCCAAGGAACTTTTATCAATTCTGCTTCTAAAATCGCCTTTAGAGATCACATGCAATTATTTGTAGCTTTGCCCAGTCTCGAATGTTTTTTGCATGATAACTATGGAAAATGGAAGCTGCTCTTCACTAATTTAAAAGGAAAAGCTTGTCTATTGAACCAAAGTTCCAATCCAGGCAATGTAACGCCTTAAGTAATTTGACTTGACCTTTAACAACGTACGCTTTTAAAGTGTTTCTAAATGAAGATCTTTCTATGATTTGGTATTTCATAAACATGAATCCTTTGAAATGATTTTTTCTACATATGTATGTATGTGATGAAATGGAAAATTGGAAACACACACACTGGTACCTGAATACTGCTGACGTATACACAGAGAGTTATATCAACAAGTTGAAGTCCTAATTGACAGGATATTATGGTGGATTGGTTGAGTGTGGTGAAGTGCATCAATGGCAACATAGAAAAGTAGTGTTTACATAATATACAAAACCTTATCATTTAGTGACTCGGATGTGGTCGTTGATATAGATTCCGTTACTGGGCTGATGTTTTTGCTAGACGAAAACTTCTTACGCTTCTTTTTCAAGGCAGCTATTGCAGTGAGTCCTATTAGAACATAGACAAAAGCTTAATGTTTATGACCGAGTTAAATTGGCATCCTTTACTTACCAGTTGAACCATGAAAGAAGTTAGATCCGATGCTTCCGTTACTGTGGCAAGGACTTGCCTCACTTGGAGTTGAGTCACCACGATAAGTTCCACAGTTTTGGGCGTATGTTACATGTACCCCATGCACTGGAGTTTGAGGCATAGACTTACACACTGAATCTTCTGACTTAGAACGACCCAACATTTTTGAAACATTACCTTCTTTGGCCGCTTCAATTAGTGTTCCTACAGAGATTAGTGAAGCCTTTCAAATGCTAAAGAATCTTTAAGATTTTCTAATTAACCATACCCCATCGTTTCTTTTGTCCAGCTATGCGTTTGTTGTATGGTTTCACTGTTGATTTATTATATTTATTCATTGCCTGCACATGAGCGGTTGGATCTTTTAACAAATTGGTTGCACAAACAGCATTGCCACAGCATGAATTGATTTTCTTCTGCAGGAAATTCGGAGTCAAACCATTTGCTATTGCTGAGTTGAGTAATTCATGCTGACTCTCGTACTGATCTAGAGATGTTGAAAATTCAGCAACCGGTGCCAAGGAACCAGTTGAACCTGGCGGTGCAATATTGAAACCTTTCATAAGGCGTCGTTCCTTTTGACGGTTCTTTTTTCCACCACCACCTAGAAGAGGGCAAACTATCTTAAAATTCGTTAATTTTAGTAAATTGCAAGCGCACCTCCACCTTGTCCAGCGGAAACGTTGGTGTCCATGCCACTGTTCTTAAGTATTTCCACCAGCTCGCAACGGAAAGCGGAAATATCCTGTTTTATTTCGTTGACGTCATCTTCGGTTACACCCTGAGATTCGGCCTTTCTTTGTTCAACGGTAACATAACGACGAACCAGGTTCCTCATGATTTGCTGGGAAATAATAAAAGGAAAATTATATTAAAACCAGGTTTCGTTTCTTTTGCCGCGTGGCAAGATTTGGAACTAAATAAGAATTTAAAAAAAGTAATCCTACCTGATATTTAAAGTCTCTATCGTTTGCCTGTTGAGCCTTTCTCTGCAAAAGAGCAAGTATGTATGTTATTGACAACTTGGTTAAAATATTCAGTTTTCACATATTTTTAATGCTCACCCTTATTGTTTTCAGATGTTCTCTTCTAGCAGCCGATGAGCCGCTGCAGAAAATTCGTCTTGCCCATTTGAATCCGTACCAAATCGATTTCGGTGTCGGTATTATGTTAAACGGTGGCGGACAAGTGCCACCCTCCTCGAAATAACTAATCCAAAGCTTGGAACGAGCAAACTTCCATTCAACATCAGCACGTTCCTAAGAAAATGAAATTGAAATAGAAAAACAGACGTTATTTGGAAAACTCAAGACCCGCATTCTATTGTTCTCACCGAAATAAGTTGATAAGAATGATTCATCATGGCAATTAGGAGATTTAGAAGTACAACGATATTGATAACGGAATATGTGCCAAACATTAGCATTCCCCAAAATCTAGTAAAGATTTTAATGCCATCCAACTCGAAGCTGTCCAAGTCAATTAGGCCGAAAACAGCCCAAAAGAGCGTTTGAGTTGTTTCAAAAAGGCTGTTGGTAATAAGGATGATAAAGAAGAGTTTTTCAATAATTTGACAAAGGTTTTACTTGGAAAAGCGTCGCCAAACAATACATGCATTTGGATCAGCAGTTCCGTTAGCATTAAGGATGGCATTCGATGACACTTCCGGACAACGTTTTTTCTCGAGATCGGCATAGTACCTGGGGAAGGAATTTGACAGTTAAATGAATGATATGGCACCAATAATGCAATGAGAACTATTCCCCCAGTGGGACTGGAGGCTATACCGAAACTCATACCATTTAGAACTTTTTGTAAAAGAATCATCAGCAAACAGTGCTGTACGACTTTGTCAAACATAAACCTGGAAACAGTTTACCAGGCCAGAGTCTTTAGATATATTTGAGCGACAATGTTTTCATAGACTAAACAGTGTAAGTCTGGATTTTCACAGACCATTCGAAACAATCCTTTTACCAAATCCTCCAATTATAATTGGTATTAATATAAAAAAAATTATGACAAAAGCATGAGGTTAAGAAGAATAACAAGGAAACCACACATCTGTACATTATGGGCCGAAAATGGATAACTGTGTTGGCGTTGGCTTCTTTTCAGAAACTCGGATTTTTTCACAGAATTGTCTTTCAGCTAGAGGTTCTGGCGGTGACCCCAGGTTCTAAGCAGGTTGCAATATTGGCAATCTCCTACACGCTGAAGAGGATTTCATATATTACGAGGGTAAGTGTTGAGAAAGATAGGATTGTTAAGGGTTATGCAGTCAACGCTAACACTATCAGTAAACGAGTAAAGAGTGAATGAATGAGAAGTATTTCGGATATGTTTACAATACACGTTGATTAATTTAGGCGCGCACAAGGGACTATTTATTTCCCTTTTAATGTATAGCACACTGCGCGGGAATTAGGGATATAGGGAGGGAACGGTAGGAAGTGTCGATTAACATTGGTTTTAAATGCTTGCAGATTAAAATAGCAAGGGAAAATCTCGCCGGGTAAACTATTCGAAAATCGTGTTGTTCGGCTAAAAAAAGAATCTCTTTATTTCACGGTACGTCCAAAATTGAGCTCAAGGGTGAACTGATGAGCAGTCCTTGCGAGACGAGTATTGCGGAAGTATTAGGGAAGGAACGCAGCTAACTACTTCGAGTGAATCTTTTTACTTGCGATTATAGGGACTATAAGGCAAGTTTAGGATTTTTGAATATTAAAAAAATTGAGAGAGAAACATGACAATACGATCATAGAGAAGTCTAAAAAAGTGATCGACAAAAAATGTCTGTCTGTCTGTATGCATAACGAGCTGCAGCCTAAACGGCTAAACCGATTATCTTCAAATTTGGTGTGTATGATTGTTTTGGCATTCCCCAGAGGGAAAATTAAAAATTTTATTTTTAGGCCTAAAAATAACGGTACATGCCATATAACCGTAAAGGAAAAGTTTATTTTTCTCGAAAACGGCACCAACGATGGATATTTTTGAGAATTTTTTGTTGGTATTGGCTTTCATTTGATAAGAACCAAATTTACGGGAAAAGTCTATTAACGGTACCTTTCATATAACGGTTTTTTTATTTTTTGGCTTTCTCGGTAACGGCTCTGGATTTCTGTCAAATTTTATATTTGAGAAGATCTAGGTAGCCAAATTAATTCTGCATATAAACATTTTGAATAACTCTTTTTTCTTATTTTAGTTAATTTTTTTTTGTTTGAAAAATCAATATTTTTAAAACATATCAAAAACATTATTTTAAATTTTATATTCACATGTATATTAATAAACTCTAAAAAACAGCATACCAAAATTAAAAAAAAAAAAAAAATTCAAAAAACAAGGTAAAAATCAGGATTTTATCAAAAGCTCTCCTATAATTTTCGAAATACATTTTTCATAAATTATTTGTTATTTAAGACGTTGGTGTACTTCATTTTTATTAAAGTCCGTTCAGTATTGTGGTTTTGATACCTTTTAAAAGTTCAAACTGTGTTATTTTCAACGTAAATGTTACTTGTTTCTGTCAAGGATCTTGCCTTCCAATGTAATTAGGCACATAAGAGCAAGTACGTGCCACCCAGTCGTGCCTATTTTTTTTGCAATTCAAATTATAAGGCGAAGAATTGTGATTGTTTGGATGTTCCATATGTTTCTCGGGAACGGCTGCACCAATTTTGACGGGACCATCACTGGTAGATAACCGATACTTTAAGGAGTTAATCAAGCTAATTTAATTACCCACTAGATGCCGCTGGTGTCATTTGTCGGCAGATAGCTGATGTTCAAAGGAGTAACTTAGGATATTTTAGTTACCCACTTAGTGGCGCTGGGGTGTTTTTTTTTAAATTCTTATTTTTATACCGATTTTGACGGTTTTTTTCAGGTAGATAGCTGGTGTTCTGAGGAGTAACTTATACTATTTTTGTATCTGCCAGGTGGCGCTGAAGTGATTTTTTCCGCAAATTCTTAGTTATAGAACGATTTTGACGGGACTTTCACATGCTGATATGGAGATAGCTGATGTTGTAAGGTGGCGTTGGGGTTGCTTTATTTTAAATTCAAATAAAAATAAAAAAATCTTTAGCAAAATTTCGACCCGACAGGGCAGGAGATATACCTGTACATTTTGTGTATTAATATGGTAAGCTCGTACCCTGGTAGTTTCAATGTATATTTGGGTGCAATAAGTACCGTTGTTGTTGGGATCCAGAAAATTCATCTTATACCCGAGCGACGCTGGGTATATTTGCTATCTTAATAAATACAAATCTTATGTCACGATGTCGCCAATGGACCGCGAAACTACTTAACCGATTTTGATGAAATTGCCTGTACTGTGTGTAATTTGGTCATACGATTGTATTTGTCTCGATTAAAGGATTCACTATTTTGTATATTTATGGCCAGGTCTGCTAGTTACTCTATATAGCTCGTCTTCTATAAATGCTGTATACGCATCATTTAAATCGATGAAAAGGTGGTGGTTATCGATTTCAAGTTCCTATGTTTTTTTCCAAGATCTGCTGTAATTTAAATATTTGGTCGTTAGAGGACTTTCCTGGCCTAAAACCGCAATGACATGAATTTATCAGGTTGTTAATGAATGGCATTGGGCGCTCAAACGCTACAGCAGTAAAACATCAACAACAGGAGATGGTAAATAAGCTACAACATTTGTAGTTGGTGCATAGTTCAGAGGGTCTTTTTTTCTTAAGGATCTGGGAAACAATGCTGAGTTTCCAATCATCGGGCATGCTATTTCCATATCTAGCTAATGAGTTGGTGCATATTTCTAATAAAGTTATCGCCTGCAGCTTTAAAAAAGTTTGGCAGCTTTGTCAACATCTCCGGTGCGGTGGTTTCATTGCTCTTAAGCTTAAATATAGCTAACATTACTTCATCCAGGTGGAAATGTTGTTCTACTTCTACCCCAGAACTTCAGAGGCAGCCTCTCTGATGGCATTTTGGCAAAGCTAATTGAGTAGTTCAGACTGCCAAGCCAAAGGATCGGAGTTCTATTTTCCGTCAGAGACACATGTAACTAACAATTTCATAATCCGGATAAGTTTTACATCCGACTTATGTTTTAGTACTCAAATTTAAGCAATTAAAATAAATGAGCCATTATGACGAAATTTTCAAATAGACATCAAATAATCCTTAACATTATCATTTGATGTATTAGACGTTCACTGTATAATAACTTTCTTACCACAACAATTGATTTAATCCACTTCCAAAGGCAAACAGCACTAGAACGTACAAAAAGAAAAACTTCATGATATCCATGACCATTCGCGACAATGACACTTGCAAAGGTCCTAGATGAGGATTCACCGAAAATATATAAACTAATTTCAAAGAACTAAATATGTTTGCTGCGCTGAATAGGCCTTCGGAAATCAGCATCGGATCCCAGGTGTCCCATTTTTCACGTGGCAAATCGGCAGCTGATCTGTCGACTGTCATTTCTTTTTGGACCTTAAAATAGAAAGTGAAAGAATTTGAGTGATACTCAAACAAATAACTGATTTACCTGAAAAAATGACACAACACGTAGAGCAACAGTGGCAACATACAGTGAATTCGTAACAAAATCTATTACGTTCCACATGTCATTAAGATACTCCTGCAGACCCACATCCCAGAGTTGCTTTACCTCACTCCAAATCAGTCCTGAAATTATTAGAGCTCTGGAGACGCCTTTCATTTGTTTGATTCATATTTTACTTACCGCTAACCCATGCCAATATCAGCCATTCGATAAAAGTCGGCTTGGCTCCTCTTTTTGTTGGGACTTCTTCGTCTGGAATTATCGTTGCGGATTCCTGCCAAAACCATCCTCCAATGAATGTTTCAATACGTTGTGATGCTAACATTAAAAGAACTAAGAAGACATGGAAAATTAGTTTCCGTCACTTCTAAGCATAGAAACTGAGTAACTTACACAAAAAAGTAAAATAAGACGCACTATGGCATATAAACTTTATAAAAGGTTTCCTCATGGTTTGTCCAATATTGGAATATGGAGCAAGGATGTAGGCAATTGAAAATATTGGAAAAAGACTTCCTAGAAAAAAATTAGGTCATTAATGGCCATCGGAATAGTTGAGGAATTCTTTATACCGATTCGAACGATGTCTAACGCTTGTAATGCCATATTTTTTCGTCTGAATCCTGGCAATCCTTCGTACCAAATGCTAGCCAGCAACTGCTGGACATTAGAATGAGCTACAAACTACAAAGAAAAACAAAAAATTTCCAAGGTTTCAACATTTTTTAGAAGTATTACCTTCTTCTGCCTTAGTTTTATGGCCAATTTCAAACGATTTAAATGCATCCTTTCTCCATGCTCATATCCTGGACCGGTGGGATCGTGATTGAGGAGAATTTCCAATTCATGTGATGTCCTTGTATGATCTAAAAGTGCGGTGGCAAAATCCTGGCACTGCTTTCGCAATTCTTGGTATTCGTTCTGAAAGTAGAAAACTTATTGAAACCTATTCCCACAATAGAAACAGTATTGTGAATTAAACCTTAAATTCATGTTCTAAAAAGCTTAATCTGCGAAGCTCCCAAGAAAGTTCAAATGCAGTTAATATTGGGTCCTTTGAGGACAAGGCAATAAGGCTTGGACTAGCTAAAGCTCGATAGGCGTTTATACGTGATCTCGAATGACGAAGGGAGTCCTCTTGTCGAGACTGAACACATTCATCACAACCGCAACTAAAAAAAAAGAAAAATTAAAAATCAATAAAAAGCTTTTTTTAAAGCTTTCAGAATCTTACCGAACATCGTGTGGCATTGGTAGAACTGAACCACGATCCAATAGGATCTTAATAATTTCATAGTTATCCCGATGAGCAGCGAGTATCAAAGGTGTTACATCTGGTGTAAAGGTTGATGTATCCTCTGGAGCCGACTCCCAACTCTGTGGAATAGAATAGCTTGATTCAAAAGTTCTTATTTCTTTTAATATACTCACATGGCTTCCTTCATTTTGAAAATTTATATCTTCATGATCCAATAACACTTCGACGGCCTCAACAAATTCCTCAGAAATGGAATGGAGTAATGCATCTTTGGTGTCAACATTATAGTTGATCAATAGTTCAACCATCTCCAGGTTTTCATTGTCTATTGCCATCAGAAGGGCTGTACGTCCTAAAGGATCTACACAATTGATATTGATGTATTCCGTGTCCTGGGCTTTTTGCAGCATGCTGGTTGGAAAAGAATGTTTTAATCAAGTATTAAATCGGGAAAATCATCTTTACCGTCTAGTTCCAGCCATGTCACCACGTTCAACAGCTAAAAGAAATTTCTTTTCCTCCAGGGTTAGTTGACGAATTTCCTGATGAGGACGAATTATATTTTCTTCCTCCATCATTCCATGGATGCTGTGTCTCTAGAATTTTATAAGAAATGTTTATTCTGGGTTCGTTTTGTAATACGTACATATTATAATGTAAGTTACCTTAACTCTTTTGGCGGATTCAATCTGAACAATAACATGACCATCGCCTTTCTTCTCGGTGTCAGAGTCTGTTCCATTGTTCTTGATTTTGCTCAAAATTGGCCCGAGGACTGATTTTCGTCTAGCTGGGCTGACAAAGTGCAGTTTTTTTCCTTCGTCTGAAAAAAAGAAACAAAAAAGTTGGTTCTATAAGTTGGCCGCTAGTAACAAACTTGTATTGCTCTTAAAAAAAGTTTTGCTAATTACGGAGAGGTTAGTCTTTTAGGAGTCTTATCACTAAGGCACTACTCCTTGCATCCAGGTGGTAGCGGAAGAATTCTCTAAATGTAATCAACGGTGACGTCTACAGCTCTAGTCAGGTTGAACTACTTAGTGAACACTTTATATGGGCATGCCCCCAAACAGGAAAAAGATGATGACTACAAAGAAATGTTTTTTGAGCTCCTGCACACAACATATGAGCAGTGCCCTAGCTATGACATTAAAATTGTCGTAGGCGACTTTAACGTGGTGGTACAATCGGTTGGTGCACGACACCACCTCCGATAACGGATTCAGGCTAATTGACTTCGCTGCAGGACGAAATATTGTAATAGCTAGTACCAAGTTCCCACACCTCAACATTCACAAAGGGACAAAGATCCCCTGATCAATCCACTGTCAACCAGGTTGACCACATTGCGATCGATGCAGGGCACTACTCCTGAATGATGGATGTTCGAACTTTCCGAGGGGCAAACATTGACTCGGACCACTACTTTGTTGTATGTAGCCAAGGTGCGACTGAGGATATCCCGGTTAACGCCAAGAAGAGGTAATACTGTGAGGAAGTTTAACGTCGGACGACTGCAATCGCAAGAAATCTCCAGGTCCTTTTCCGGTCGAGTCTCAAATAACCTCCAAAGAAGTCCTTTATCGCCAGCATCAAGTATTGAGAAGCCGTGGCAACATTGCCACTAGGGAAGCCGCCACTGAAGTGCTGGGTTTTACACGGCCATCACAACGAAACCCCTGGTTTGATGATGAGTGTCGGCAAGCACACAAGCTTAACAAGAAGCAAGCAGAACTACCCGTGCGCTCTATGAGCAGAAGAGAAAAGAGGAACACCGCCTTCTCAGAAAGAAAAAAAAGGGAAGATGAGAGGCGTGCGATCGAGGAAATGGAGAGCTGTTATTGCAGGAATGAGGTTCGAAAGTTTAACCGAAAGGTAAAGAGAAACTGTCAAAGGTACAGAGCTCGAACTGAAGCTTGCAAAGAAGATCAAGGGAACATCGTAGTGGAATCGCAGTCGATGCTGAGAATATGGTAAAACCATTTCTGCAGACTGTATATATATAGATAGGTCCACTTTATCTGGGCGAAGTAGACCAACAATTCCGCCCACCACATCTGGATGAAATAAAGCTAGCTAGCTGCCGAGCACTTCAAATCTGCCAGCGATGACTCGGCTATAAGTATGCACCAACTCATAAGCAAGATATGGTTAGAAGAAAGCATGCTCGATGAATGGAATCTCAGCATAATTTGCCCGATCCTTAAAAAAGGAGACCCTCTGAACTGCACCAACTATAGGGGTATCAGTCTCTTCAACATCGCCTACAAGATCTTTTTTGTTGTGTTGTGTGAACGCCTAAAGCCATTCGTCAACAACCTGAAAGGTCCATATCTGTGCGGTTTTAGGCCAGGAAAGTCCACTATCGATCAAATATTCGCATTACGGCAGATCTTGGAAAAAACTCAAGAATTTCAAATCGATATCCACCATCTTTGCATCGATTTAAAAGCTTACCATAAAAACCAAACTGCTGCTGTACAAGACTATAGTCTTACCAGTACTCACATACGGATCCGAGACTTGGGTGCTTACAAAAAGGCACTCTAATCTCTGATCCGCTTTCAAGGGAAAGTCTGACGGAGAATTGTTGGCCCCGTGTGCGAGGGAGGATAATTACCAAGAAGATACAATCATGAAAAGTTTGAAATCTACCTCGAAGCAGATGTTATGGAAAACAGTTTTTTTTATTGTAGAAGACAACGTGGCAGACCTTGGTTGCGTTGGAAGGATGGCGTAGAACAGGACGCCCGAAGCCTTCGGGTGCGCAATTTTTTTTTTTATTACATTCGCGCGCAAAAGGGATTTGTGTGTTGCCCTTTTAGTGTTAAAACCAACTGCGCGAGCATAGAAAATAAGTGAGGGAGGGAAAGAAAGTTTCGATAAACATTGGTTTTGAATGCTCGCAAATCGAAATGGCACGGGAAAATCTCACCGAGTAAACCATTCCAAAGTCGTGTTGTACAGCTAATAAAAGAATCTACATTTCACGATACGTTCGAAATTGGGCTCAAGGGTGAACTGATGAACATTCCTAGCAAGACAAGTATTATGGGCGAAACTTTTAAGGGGAGGAATGTAACTGACTAACTGGCTACCTCGAGTGAATGAAAGAAACGGTAAAATAAGGAAAGAAATGAAACATTGCGTCGGTGTTCGAGAGGAGCAATTTTTTCAGCGGCAGTTCTATTTCCTATCAATCTTACTGCTCTGTTTTGTATTCTATCGAGCAGGTGATGCGATGCTTGAGAAGCACCTGCCCAGAGGTGTGAGTTATATTCAAGTTTTGGGCATATAAACGCTTTATAAATCCGATACCGGAAACCTAAGTACTAATCAGTATTCTTAGCTATCTCAAGTATGGTCGTTCCAACGGAGGTCGTCGTTGACACACATACCGAGTACTGAAAGTTTTACAGTTTCTTCGATGTAAGTGCCATTCATGGACAATGGCATTGGGGGTATGTTTAACTTTAACGACATAAAACAGCATTGAGTTTTCGAAGCATTAAACTCTCCACGATTCCTATTACCCTATTTGACAATTCTGTATAAATCGGAGTTTAATAAGCTTGACATACGGTACCGTTGCAATCCGAAGGCGAAGGACGTGAATTATCGAACGAATATGAAAAGCTGAGGGTGGAGTCGTCAGCAAAACAGTCAAGTGGATTAGAAGTAACAGACAGAAGATCATTTATAAAAATGAGGAAAAGAGTCGGAGACAGAACGGAGCCCTGGGGCACACCAGCATTTATTTTCCGTCCAATACAACTTGTATTGAACGGTCCAGAAGATAACTTCTAGTCCAACGAACAAGAGTATCATCGATCCCAAAAGAACGCTTTTTCGATAAGAAGCTTCATGCCAAACTTTATCAAATGCCTTGGAGTTATCAAGAGCAATAATCTTACTTTCACCAAAGCGATGTAAAGATTTTTTCCACTGTTCGGTGAGATATGCCATCAGATTCCAAAAGAGTAACAGTGATGGAAAAGCTTACGCAATGGATGGCGTCTGCCACCACAGGTATGCATGTAAGAACTTGTTTAAGGAGGCCCGGACCGGATCCCAGTTGTTGCGCCGATGATGATGAGGATATTGTTAGTGATTATTAAAAAGGAAAACATCTGCTTTCCAACGGTATATTTGATAACATCATTTGAGGTCATAATACCAGAAATATTGGGAACTTTGCTAAAATCTTTTTTTTTATTTTGATTTTTGAGACATTTTCGAATCTGTTAAATTTAATTTTTTTTTTTAATTTTACTTTTTTGTTCATCGAAAATTTCCCTTTCGAACGGTATATATAAACTTCTATTTTATTATAAACAGTTGATAAAAAATCGCCAAAACAATGTAGCATATCACAGCAAGTCGTTATTGAAACGGGTTCTTAAAAGTGACAGAGAAGTAAATAAAGAGGTTTTACCCTACAAAATGGTCGGTAGTTCTGAATTTTCGATATAATGTTTGGAATGTCCGGTAGATACCAAAAGACAAATTTCTACACACACGCCCCTCCCGCTGCCAACACAACAAAGAAAATAAATTGCACGACTGGATTGCACGTATTTGATCTTATGTGCGGTCACAGCTTCGACTAAAATTTGAAAAATGTTAAGGTAACTTCAAAGCTTTTTTCGATTTCCTGACATTTGATTGTTTGAAAAAAGTACATAAAATAGTTTTAAGCGGAAAAATTCAAACACCATTTTGTGGCTTTAAAATATGTGAAATAAGTTGATTTTTTTGTTGTCTAAAATCGTAGGAATAATAAATAAATAAATTTATTGGCGCGACAGCTCCTGAAGGAGCCAAGGCCTAGTGACTTATACTCTCAACCATTCCTGTGTGTGTGTTGATAATCTGCAAGAATGGAAGGGACTTACAGTTTACCGCCGAGTCCGAACGGCTACATGAGATGCACTTTTTCGAGACAAATTTTACTCTTGGAGGTTTTGTCAGTTCCTCGCAAGAGGCAGTACCCCGGAAAAGAAGATGGCTATGAGCTGGATTCGAACCCAGGCTCATTCGCTTAGCAGTCCGACACACTAACCACTACGCCACGGGGCACTACACAACAAATCGTAGGATCGGTTTTTAAATAAACCGATTTTATATTAATAACATTTAAAAAAAAAATTTAGAATGCAAACTTACCCGTTTTCAAAATATTGATTTTAAGAAAATTTATTAAAAATAAAAAAAAAATAATAAAAAATATTTTTAAATAAATTACTTAGGCTATCAACATCTTATTGAATATTAATTTTGATTGAAATCGGATGACCAATTTTCGAGAAAGTCGAAAAAAAACTGTTTTATGGTAGGTACCGTTTTTAGTCCACCATATTGAATTTTTTGTTCACCAAAACATAACCTTTTTTACTTAACGGTTATATGACAGGTGCCATCAATATTTGAGCTAAAAAAAATTAAAAAAAAGTCTTCTGTAGAATGTCAAATTAGTCCCGAAATTGAAGACGATTAGCCAAACTGTTTAGGCTGTAGTTCAATATACATCCGTACAGACGGACAGAATTTTGTCAATAACTCAAATATGTTTCTCTATCTATCATCGTAATGTCATGTCTGATTGTTAGAATTAGTTTTTTACGAATGCATAACTTGCCTTATAGTCCCTTTAAATCGCAAGTAAAAATACTGAAAATCTATTGACCCTGTAACTGTTTTGTAGAGCATAAACTTTTCTGCAATATTGATTATTCAAACATGTTTTGTATGTCAACTCTCTATCAAGATATGGCGCGTCGAAAAAAAGGTATTTTTTCCAATTTCCCTAAAAAAATGATAAAAAATTGCAGATTTTTACCTCATTGCTTCCGTTATACTTAAATTAAGGTCAAATGTTGTTGTAATTATGATTTCAACCACCCCCTCCCATTTTTTACATTTTTTTACACGATGACTTATGTCAGTGAACTGACAGTTGTAGGACCTATTTTATTGTGACTGTAATCACGCATTACAAGGACCGTCTAACACTGGATTAAGATCTGACACGACGGCTAAAGACTTTAATTAAGGCAGGCTTTTCCGAAACAAATATATCATTTTCTAAAATCCAGTGTAATTAGAAAAATAAGGAACGAGCAAGCAAGTGCTTAGTTCAGTAGGCGGCCGTAGATCGAGTCAATGAAAAATTTAACCATTAAGTACATAATGTACAAAGCCACTAGTCCGGCAGACTTTTTCTTAGCGGTTTGGCGGTAAAATGGCCACTTCCGGTTGCGTGTTGGCTTACTTCATCAAGTCAAGGAACGAATGTGGTATCAAATGAAAGCTTAGACCGTTATTATTGAGAATCTGTTGGTCGGACAAACTTAGCATGGGCCAATCATGCGTCCGACCGGTTTTTCTTTAAATACATGTTAATTTGTCTACAAAAAAATGTTGATATCGAATTAAAAAAAATTGAAGAAATTTACAGCAATTTTTTTTGTTTAAGTGGGTGGACGCATATTTGGCCCATGTTAAATTTTTTAATCAGCAGATTCTTAAAATAGCTTTAATTTGATACCCCATTTGTTCATTGACTCGATGCCAAACCCAATGAGGCAGACCAGCACCAAAAATGCAACCGGAAGTGGCCATTTTACCGCCAAAGGGGCAAGAAAAAGTCTGTCCCACCATCGAATTTATACATTTTATGTAATTAAGCATTTATTTATGGCTAAATTTTCCATTGAATCTACTAATCTGTATGGATGTGCGGAATACAACTTTGGGGTAGTACCTATCAAATGAAGCTATAAAGATAGAAAAACACTGCAATGCAATCATATCGAAACATAAGCCGTCAGAGCAATCCCCAGAGAAAAGATGATATTTGATGAAAAGATATTTGGAATGGATTTGGTCTAAAGTTATATCTCCCTTAGTACAGGGAAGATATGCTCCAGAATATAGTGTGGAGAGTGCGAGAAGCGAGAAGTTACGACAAGCTACTGAGAGCAGAATTTTATCGAACAGTATCAAAAAAATCAAAAATCTTTTGAATGCTTATGAAAGTCATTTAGGTTTATGCAAAAGCCAATAGAATGTCAAGATATCACAATACTAATAAAGATTTGTCAAAATCCTACTAATTTCAATAATGTACATGTACACATGCAACTACAGACTTGCTGCGTGTTCCCCAACCATTGAAATGAAAGCCCAACTATTCTTTTGTCACATAAAACAAAAGAAATACTAATACCCGCCAATAACTTAAATACATCAAAGACATCATATTACTCTCGTCTTTTATCGCTGTAACCAAAATTGGTTTCAACAAAATAGGAATCACCAAAACTATAAATAAAGGAAAAACAAAAACAAATTACCTACAAACAAAATAACATACAAAAACACAACACTCGAAAGTATGTCAAAATCAGCGAACGTGAAAGCACCTCGGCTATAGAAAACATGTTTCCAGGTCAATCAATACAATTGCATATCCGTGACTGAAGGGTTATTATATTATTCCCACAATGAATGGAAGCAGGGTTCAATGCCCTGTTCGGAGCAGGAGCACACGGTGAACGAAACAATAATGAGTAATGTGTTCAAAGAAGGCGAGTGCACTTGTGTTACCCCCCACAAGTTGGTAGTAGCTGTGTTGGGGAATACGTTGGCGTCTCTCTTACAAGGATATATCACCCGAAGAAGTGGTTAGCCATTAGCCAACCCAACCTAACGGCACCACTGCCGTGCGGCGTCCCGAACAGGATCAGTGGATTTTTTACCCAACCTACAGTCTGTCATTGTCTGCTGAATCGTATATTTACAACGAAACACACAAAACACTACACAGCGTCTGTGGTTAGCTGAATAGTGGATGACTTCTGGTACCTGGCTAAGTGGGTTAGGTCGCAACAGTCGGTGAAATTTCCATAGGTTCACTTTAGATTTCGTTTTAGTGCAAATTTAGATAGTAACTTAATATTTAAAAGTGTGTGTGCTTACGTGGAAAGTTGCACATGAATTATGCATTTTCATGTGTTATATTATTTCATTGTTTATTTCAATGCAGAAAAAATTGACCAACTGGATGCACGTACTTGCTCATATGTGACGTCACCCCGTCGAATAAAATTTAAAAGTATTTATTCGATTTTTGTGACTTTTGGGTTTAATTTTGTTTAAAAAAATTGAAAAAGTGTGAATTTAAAAAAAAAAATAGGAACAGTTTTATTAACAACTTTTTTTCAAAAGCTGATCCAAGAATGCAAATTTAAGCACAAAAATAATCTATATAAAAAAATGGTCCTATGGGAGGTACAATTTTTAGCCCACACTTTGAATTTTTTTCACCAAAATATGACACATCTACAATAATAAACTGATTTTTTTTCATCAAAATTCTTGGAGCCGTTTCCGAGAAAAATACGCTTTTACTTAACCGTTATATGGCAGGTACCGTTAATATTTGAGCTAAAAAAAAATTTAAATACATCTGTAGAATATCAAAATAATAACTCCTAAGTCCACGCTTCTGCGAGGGGTAGGTGGTCGCCATTTGGGATTTAAGTTCACTACTTATACCGGAAACGACCTGTGAAAAATTTCAGCCTGCCTCTAGTTTTTTTTCATTTGCATTTCTAATTTTATTGTACAGGGTGCGGCAAAAAAACCGATCTATTTTCTGCGGCGCGCCATTCAGCGACAGGACGTCCGAGGTGGTGGGGGTAGACTCGTTGGAACGCCTACACGACGCCATTGTCAGTAGTCATGGAGCAGTGGTCGCCTGAGCAACGCGCGTTTGTTATCGAGGCGTATTTTAAAAGGGGTGATTCAATCATTGCTACTCAGCGGCAGTTCCGTGCATTCTTTCAATTAGGTCGACATGGAGAAGTTCCGTCGCGTAGCACAATTATGCGGTGGTTACTAACTTTAGAACAACAGGTTCTGCGTTGAAAAAAAAGCCGACAAGCCGTCCAAGGTCAGCTCGGACGCCAGAGAACATCAATAGAGTTCGTGCTGCTGTGGAAAACAGTCCTCGTAGGCCCGCCCGTAAACAAGCTGCTGCTTTGAACATACGCCTCGATAACAAACGCGCGTTGCTCAGGCGATCACTGCTCCATGACTACTGACAATGGCGTTGTGGTAGGCGTTCCAACGAGTCTACCCCCACCACCCTCGGACGTCCTGTCGCTGAATGGCGCGCCGCAGAAAATAGATCGGTTTTTTTGCCGCACCCTGTACTATAACCTTATGTTCTAAATTTGAAGATGATTGGCCCAGCCGTTTAGGCTGTATGCCAAAATACATCCGTACAGACAAACAGACAGACGGACAGAATTTCGCCAGTAACTCAAATATGTTTCTCTATCATCGTAATGTCATGTTTGATTGTTATCTCAATTTTTTAAATCTGCACGGATGCATAACTTGCCCTTACTCTTGCTATTCCTCTACTGCGTCAGTCGTCCCTCCGGGTTTAAATCAAAGATTTTTCGGGCTGGATCATTGATGTCCTTGCGCTTTCTCTATATGACCCAGCCATCTGATATCCATCTCTTTATCCACTCGCCGTTTTTGCAAACATGAGTACGGGACCAAAAATTACCCGGAGAATTTTTCTCTCCAAGCAACCTAAAGCATCCTCTCTCTTCCTCATCCGCTCTTGACAATATCCATGCCTCTGCACCATACAGTAGGACTACGATAATGAGGGTCTTATAAAGGGGCAAGAAGAAGCAGCGATTGGATAGAAATTCTTACTACCTCAAAGTTAAGGGCTCAACCCATAGAATCCGTTGCGTCTGGTGCGGCAAAGAATCCGGTGACGTTGCCGCATGCTATGAAAATAGGTGACCAAATGAATCTGTTGCGTTATTTTGACAGTTTGAAACAACAGAAAATGTAAAACGAACTGATGATGGGTCGATGGGTGATAGTCCAGTCCAAAGGTTAGTTTTAAGGTCGACAAAGGCCGGAAACAAAAAATGTAGTTTCTTTGGTTTTTCATTAATAACTTTTTTTGCTTACGTTTTACGTTAAGACCATTCAGGTGCATACATATATACATATTTTGTAGAGCCCAAAATTTCTTACAATTTTGACGATTGAAATATGTTTGTATTTTAATTCGTTGGTAGGCGCTTCGAAAAAACGTAATTTTTTCAAATTTCCATAAAAAATCCAAAAAAATGCAGATTTTTACCTAATTTTTACTTGCGATTATAGGGCCTATAAGGCAAGTTTAGGATTCGTGAATATAAAAAATTGAGATAAGAATGGAACATGACATTACGATCATAAAGAAGTCTAAAAAAATGTCTGTTTGTCTGTCTGCCTGTCTGTCTGTCTTTTAGTATGTATAACGAGCTGCAGCCTAAACGGCTTAAGCCATTATCTTCAAATTTGATGTGTGATATACTTTTGGCATTCCCCAGAGTGGAAATTGAAATTTTATTTTAAGGCCAAAAAATAACGGTACCTGCCATATGACCGTTAAGGAAAAGCTTATTTTTCTCGAAAACGGCTCCAACGATTTTAATAAAAAAAAATAAGATTTTTTTTTGTTGGTATTGGCTATCATTTGATTAGAACCAAATTTATGGGAAAAGTTTATTAACGGTAACTTTTACATAACGTTTTTTTTTAATTGTGGGCTTTCTCGGTAACGGCTCTTTAGATTTCTGTCAAATCTTATATTTGGAAAGATCTAAGTAGATCTAAATTAACTCTGCATATAAAAATTTGTAACAACATTTTTTTCTAATAAAAATTAATTTTTAATTTTTTTTCAAAAATCAATATTTTTTAAACTAATAAGAAAAAATTATTTAAAATTTTATTTTTTCTCCGTTTTTTTAGAAACGTGAACACAATTTCTCAGAAAAAAATCTCAACTTGACTGTCAAAAAATTAATTTTAATATTTTGTTGGATGCCCTAGCTCAGCTTTATTTTGTCAAGGAGAACTCTGTTAAAAGGAAAGAGATACATACAAAGCATTTGCTGAGAAATTGTGTTCACATAAATATTTCGGTTCCATCAAAAGTTACTGAGGACATTTCTTGAGCACTCTGAAATCTCAATAAATGTGAAATCTGAAAATTAAAAACTAATCAAAGAAAATCTCAGCATTTAAGTATCCTCTTTCTATCGAACAATTTTAATATTTTATATATAAATGATATACTAGCAAAAACATGAAACTCCAAATTGCTATTGACATCTGATGTCATCGGATTTGCCGGAGAGAAAAGTTAAAAGTTGGTCTACTACGCAAAGGACGACCGGATTCTTTGGGTTGAGCTCATTATTGCTGCCTGTCGTGATGTTTTGTTCAAGATATCTTGATGACATCATATACTTGGTTTTGCCCCCACTGACTAGAGTATTTTTGTGGGTATAGACTTTTATATTATCAAAGCCAAATTCACCTAAGTCTATTAACTGTACTTTTCATATAACGTTTTTTTTATTTCTTACGAAGGTAAAGTATTCCTTTGGATGTATTAGAGATTCGATCGGAAAAGGGCCTGGTTATTTCTTGCGATTGTAGCCATCCGACGTCAAACTTCCTCACAGTCTTACCTCTGCTATGCGTTGCTCGAGGTATCCGCAGTTGTTCCTTGGCTACAACAAGCTCGAAAAACATATCTTTGGTGCCATAATCTTATTCCTCTGTGGGGGTATGCATTTAGGACAATCCAATACAACATTTAATAAAACTTGAGACTATTTGCCTGCCTGCCTCCAACGGTGAATCCATATCCAAATTTGTTTTTTTTTGTCTGCAGCGGTTGTCCAGGGCCTCCGCTTTTTTTTCGGCTGCACGGTGCACGTTCTCTATTAAGGAACCTAACATTCCACGTACCAGTTTCGAAGTTAGTTGTTCTTATTTTTATTTCGTTTGCAGGGTTAGTCATCTGTGAACCCGTCCATGTTGCCACCAACAACCTCCATTTTAATAATGATATTTTTAATAATTGGAATTAAAAGTTTTAATGCGATGCATACGGCATATTCAAATTTTTTCCAACAAAAAAAAGCTCTCGAAGTAATTCATAAATGTGTATATTATTAATTCGCCAACTGTAGAAAACACTTAAGTAAAAGTATTAGTGTATTGGAAATATACAGTTACAACATGCAACTACATATAACCCCAACAGTCCAATGCACTGTTTCAAAGAGTATTCAAGAGGGGACAACATAGTATAAGGAATTCGGAGAATGTCATGAAGTATTTGAACTTAATTGTTAGGGTTGATTCCTTTTTAACAAATAAATATCTTCACAGATATATACGTATAATGTATTTATGTCAGCTGAAGATGAGGGTGTTTATAAAATCATAAGACGACACTTTTTAACAAAACAATTACAAATTTCCAATGAAGATCAAAGTAAATGGTGGACGCAATGAATAAAGCACATTGGCAGCACTTTTCCTTATGGCATATACACAAGCCTAGACCAGGCAATATTCAATAAAGCAATTTGCTCCAGTTTAATTAAGTTTCGATAAATGGCCATGGATATTATCTGTGTTCAATACTCTGGACAAATCTATAACACAGAGAGTGTGCTACAGTCACACAGGACACAGCCATGAGCGAGAAAAGGTGAGCGACCTTCAATGGCGGATGGGGATGCCTCCGTCCACAGAACAGTATAATGTGAGCAGAAATTTGTTACGGATGTTGAAATAGAGGGCGCAGCAAATATTCAATTGAAAACTAGGTCAATGGCTGCCGACCTCGAATAACAAAAGGAAGACATAAGGCGGTTAGACGGCCTTTCATTTATTATTTCTTGACTGGTTAGGCTATAGCAATTACTTTTATGCCAAGTGTGGGCCTACCTTTAGAGCACACATGCATACACGCACATAACAATAATAAACCCTGTCAGACCGGCAATGTATTTTGTTAAGATTCGTTAAGAAGAATTTGCAAGAACCGTCAGAGAATGAATCGTGCTTACCAAATTGTTAGAGTCCGTGTGCAAATTTGGGGCAAACAAAAAGGTTGTTGCATTGTTCTTAAAGTAGAAAATTCTTTTTCGATATTTTTTTTTAATATATATGCAAAGAATATTTAAATTAACCGTTACTCTATTTCCCATCCAAAAAAACAAAATGGCGTAATAGTCTCAGTCAGCCATAAAGCAATAGAGACAACCTATTAAATATTTGTACATGGCTCCGGGTTACCGTTATTCGCGCTATCCTTCCACCGCCGCAATCGTTGTCTTGCGACAAGAGTGTGCACTTGAAAGAAAGTGCAAAAGGTTTTGAACTAGTTCTCTAGTCAGGTGGATAATATTTCTACTTTTCGTCCTTGATGGTAGACTAGAATTTAAGTTGTGATTTTTTTTCTTCTTTCAGCCTGTGAGGAGACTTATGTTGTTTGTCTTGTCTTCGTGTGTCGGTTTTGCGGTTTTTGGATTCTATTTTATTTTCTGTTAATTCCATATAAGTTGTCTCTTTCTTTGAATTCTTCGCTGTATGTACTTGAGAGGCAAAGCAAGTAGATATACTCGTTGAAGGAGTACAAAATGCACATCATAAGTTGCAGTCGTTTGGTAAATTCAATGTGTAAACAAGGATTTCTTAATTCTACGGTACTTTGCTACTTACCTCCTTCTTCGGCTGCTTTGGTATCGCCCCATTTCGTCAACTGAAAGAGAAAAAAAAAGAAGTGAAGATAAAACTGAAGTGAATTAAGTAGGTCATAAACGATAGGAAGATATTGAATTATTTAACTGTTTGTTTTCTTTTTGTATCACAATGAATCACTTGGCAGTTTAAAAATCAATAGAACGCCATCTGACGAATAAATAAATAGTTGTAGTTAGTTTTTTAAAATCCTAGTCTATGTTTCCTGTGAAGGGTTTAATAATTTATATTTAATACATACGTATTATACATACATATATATATATATATGTAAATATACTTTAAGCTGGTGGTTGAATAACTGCTGGAACTCCATGGTGTAATCGAAACGGATAAGGAAAATTTGTCAAAAAATTGAATCTATGGAAATAAAATTGAACCCCGTTTGGGTTACAAAAAAAAAACATTTTCTTTGCATGGTTGGCAGCCATGCTTTATTTTGACATACGAAATAAATCAAAATACTAACGAAATTTTTTGTTTTCTTCTGCAACGGCATCCATCTTGCTTAAGTTTCATTCACAATTTTAATTCCATGGATTATATATATTTTTACTTTTGTAGCATAGAAATACACAGCTGATACTAGAAAATATGGAAACAGAGAGAAAATCCAAAGGTATCCTAAAATGTGTGAAACTTTTAGCCCTGAGCGGTGAATGGAACTGGCGGGCGAATCTGGTTGCGTTCATAGTAAGGGAAAGTAGAGAGGACTTTAATTATTTAATTTTATCGAAGTAGACGAAAGAGATAACCATATTACAAAGAAAGACATTTCAGGGCTCAATTGTGTTTCATAAATAGATGGGAGCACTCATGTCACGGTGAGATTGCAGCAAGCTATATTCAATCAGGCCTCGCTCATAAAGTGTGCTCTAACGATGTTCTGCTCTGATCATACCCTAAACGGAAAAAAAATATAACTTGAAAATGTGAAAGCTCTGAGCAAGAAGGAAACAGAAAAAGGCACACAAATCTTTCTTAAGGCCCAACCATAATTGAAGAATACGTACGTTGCCGTACGAAACAGTGCGAATACATGTGATTTGTATAACGAACCCGAAATTACTTTGATAAAGTTTCGTTCAATTTTATTTCCGTAAGTAATGTACGCTTTCAAGCGTACAGTACGGAATGTCAAAAATGCTTCTATTTTCTTAAGGCTAATTGTGATTAACTTATGTATTGGATAGAACGGAAAGAAACTTCGTTCAGTTTTGACACTAACTTCCTATTTCTTTCGCGTATTATGGTTGGGCCTTAATTAAAGAATTGGGACGTACGTTGCCTTATGCGACCCTTACACCACGCAATTGTGTTTTTTTAGACGCGTGTTTTTTAATCTGGCAATACTTTTTCGGAGTTAGTCTTTTTGACAGCTGTCAGTTTGGTTTGCCATTTTATAATGAATAGATTTACTCTTTAACAATGTTTGCAAATCGTGCAAATGTATTACCAAAATAAGGCGCTGCGTCCAATATTCGGTCGACATAATCGTCCAGCAGAGTCGGTAATTCGAGCACCCATGCATTGGTTTCGCACCACGTTTATTCTAGTGGATAATGCGCATCCTCAGAAAGAGACGCCATACAATGCGCACCGAAGACGCTATTACTGCTGTGGAGCAGAGTATCGAAGAAGACCTGAATGAGTCCATCCGCCATCGCGCGCAACAATTGGAGCTGTGGCCATCCACCTAATAAAAGATTTTGCGGGAGGATCTTGGTTTGCGGGCTTACAAAATCCAACTCGAGCAAGAATTGAAGGCGAACGACCATCAAGCGCGTCGCACGTTCGGTGAATGGGCCCAAAACGAGATGGCCACCGATCCCGATTTTCACAAGAAAATTTTGTTCAGTGGTTAAGCTCACTTTGGTTGAAAGGATACGTTAATAAGCAAAATGTTCGTATTTGGAGTGATCATAATCCACAAGCCATTGTTGAGACGCCGTTCATCCTCAAAATGTCACTGTTTGGTGTGCTCTATGAGCAGAGGGAATCATTGGTCCATATTTTTTCAAAAATAAAGCCGGCCATAATGTTACAGTCAATGGGAACACTATAGAGCCATGATTAATGACTTTTTCGTGCCTGAGTTGGAGGATGTTGATGTAGACAATCGTTGATTCCAACAAGATGGCGCTACATGCCATACAGACAACGAAACAATCAATTTATTGAAGGAAACTTTTGGTGAGCGCATTATCTCGCGTCGTGGGCCTGTGCCGTGGCCTCCAAGATCGTATGATTTAACGCTAGACTATTTTTTGTGGGGTTATATGAAGTCGCTTGTCTACGCAAATAAGCCCGAGACGATAGAAGCCTTGGAAGAGAATATTCGGCGGTTTATTGCTGACATACGGCCCCAATTAACATTAAATTATATGCGTTTTATTTCTTCTTGAAAACCACACGTCTAAAAAAACACCCTTTATAATGTTAAACAAATTTAATATTTTTTTAAACTTCTTCAATATACTGCGCAATAAACTCCATCGTGTAAGGCAAATTTCAATTTTTACTTCACAGACTCGAATTTTTATTTGATAAATCAGAAATATGACGGACCAACACTAATATTGGGCAATAATAATTGCATCGTGGAAGGACGAAGCATAAGGCGCAACCCTAAATGACTTTGATAAGTTTCATTCACTTTCGTACGAAAATGCTTATGAATTATGATTTCTTAAAGCTAATATGGAGAACGGAAAAAAACTTTTCGTTCGGTTTTGACACTTGCTTTCTTTTCCGTTCGCGTATAGCAAATTATGTACATATTTTTCCTAAAACCTTTGATTAAGTTGATTTCTTTTTTTATAAAATACCGTCAAAATTATAAATAGAAAGTAAATAATTAATCTCGTTTTTTGTGATTAATCCTTCAAAACCACTCATTTATATCTAAGTCTCTTTATCGCAAGATGGCTCCTGAATTGATTACAGATTGCTTTAACTATAAATGGAACTGTTATCTAAATGGAATATGCCATATATTTGATATATGTATGTATATATTTTCTGATTAAATATGTATGTATTCTGTTGATACATGTATGATATATGATTTATAATAGCTGGACTAGGTAGTATAGGGGGTGGAAGGGTAAATTTGTTTTGTTCCGGTGTATCACGCAAAAGCTCCATAACTATTGGTATTTCCAGGAAAAAAGGGGGATAACTCAGCTGAGAACATACATAATTTAATTAAGGAGCTTAAAACCGTTTTACCAGAGGGCGGCAAGGTAAGAAGTTGTTCAAACAAAATATCATCGGATGTTTTATTATAAAAGTGTTGAAGTTAAAGGGATTTTCGAATTTGGTTATAGCGAATATGATAGGATATTTATGAAAATGATGTATTCGATTAAACTGAATATTAATATATTTCATGCATCGAAATGGTATATGGTATGGTTGACAATAGAATTAAAATGGTTTGTGCTCTTTTTAAAAGATTATCTAATGCTTTGTTCCAACCAAAATGATATTTCATATTTTGGCAAAGATATTTTAGGATTTCAGAACTGTTTTTACACCAACAAAAAAGATTAGATGGCAAAATTTGCAATGAGTATAAAAGGCAGATCAATTTGAGATAATTTTACTGCCCTTGAGTTACACTTCCATTTTGTTGCATTCAGGGATAAAAAAGTAATTGCTGAATTCTAAATAGATTTTTATTGGATTTGACAAACTTAAACTTCAAATAAGATTTCGGTAGAATTTTGCATTTCAAAATGGAAAAATTCATATATTTCATTGAAACATTGTTTTAACTCATTCTTTTTTTTATAAAAAAAATTATTAAAGTCACTTTAAACCTTATTTAGTTCTTCATTTAAAGTTCAAAATGTTGTTAGCTCCTTTCTTTTTTTTTTCCTTTCTGTTGTTCTTTCTTGTCAATTCTTACTCTTGTTTGGTTTTTATATAAACAAAGATCTAAGTGAAACGGAAAACGGTTCCAGCAAATAACTCCCAATGAAATAACCCCAATAGAAAATGAAATGACCTCACGAAATTGGGGAATAATTTCATAGTCCCAACTACGGCAATCTTAAACTTGTAAGATGACATTTGATTAGAATGGAACGATGATCATGTAACTTCACGCGTATTGCTTGATTTCTCAAAAGCCTTCGGCAAAGTACCTCACAAATGGGTCATCACAATGACCCTCTGACGTCATAATGACGTAGTCATTTGTCCTAAAGCTATCATGTCATGTGATAGTCATCATAAAGTGCTGTCTTCGCGCTGATAGCAACAACGACAGGCACGCTGACACTCATTTTTGGGTCATCACAATGACCATTTTCGATTACCGTCTTATAGCCCTGTCACTATGATGAGCCGCGCTGACAGGTAGCCTGTCACATGATTCTTTTCCAAAAATTACATGACAAGAATTTCTGCCGGGTCACTGTTGCCATCGTTCGGCAATGAGGGCGTTCGTGGTTGAACACCTTTTCGATTCAATCGCTTCGGTGTTGATAGCAGATTGCAATTTCGTTGCTATCAGATTGCAATATCCAAAACGCAAACTGACGGACAGATGTTTAACAAAACATTTGTAGCCCTATTAATAAAAAAACGCTTATTCCACCTTTATTCCACGATATAGATAAACGATGGAACAAGACTAAAGCAAAATTTTGAATTTCGGTTAGCTCCATAAGAAACGTTACAGTAGAGCGACCTTTGGTAAAACCATGTTGATTAGGGACAATGACTAATTTGACATAAAAACACAGAGATTCGCAAATAACAGCCTAATAAAGCTTCGGAATAACAGTAGCTATAGGCTTATAGTTTTGAATTTCGTCTTTTCTACCTTTTTGTGTAGAGGGATTATGAAGGAGTTTTTTTCCAAATACATGGAAATTGACAAGGAAATAAAGAACAATTAAAGAGAGTGGACAAAGGTAGAAGCAAATTATTTTCGCATTGTTTTAAAATAATAGAAGGTCAAGAAGGTCATCAAGATTAGATATAAACTTAGCAACGTTATCAAAATTAATATTGAAGTTCATATCAGTCAAGTAAGAGAAGGATTTTAAACAGGAAATATTTTGGCTATTATCGTCAAGTACATATATCACAGTTTGAAGTATTACAGTTTAAAGTATCACAGATCACAGTTAAAGGCACTTTGAATAAAGTCTGCAAATAGTTGTGTAATAACACGAGGGTCATGACCAGTTTTATCGTTTGACTTCAGAACAGACGGATATAGACAAGACTTCCTTTTACTATTTATAAATTTCTAAAAATATTTTGGATTCATTTTAAGATCTCTTTGTACCTTCTGCAGATTGTTCAAATATTTTAAACTTGAATATCTTTTATACCATTCGGTATTCCACGTTAATTAATTTGCCTGTTACTATCAAAACCCACCCAAACTAAGTTCGGTTGTTTCTTCTTTTATTTTCAAATTCACGATGACAGAACAGCGCTCTGGAGCTTTATTACGTACATACCTATACATATGTACGTAACGTAACGTAAAATAATACACGCTTTACAACCGACTTCGTCCCGTTACGTATATAAAGTTTCAAAACGCTGTTCTGTCATCGTGAATGTGAAAATATTGAGAACCTACTATAAAATATTAGTTTTTTCCAATTGAAACGAATTCATTGAGTAAAATGTCAGAAAGCGAGCAAAAGTTCAGTGAATTCGAACTTTTTTCTATATCACTCGCTTTGTTACGTTTCTCTTTTTAGCCATTACGGTTACGGTTTAAAGTTCAAATATACAAAAATGTTCAAAGATTAACATAATACTGCTTTTTCTACAAACGCTTCCTTTGACGTACGTAAGAATAACGTAGTTAAGCGAGTGATATACAGAAAATTTCGAATTAACTGAACATTTGCTTGCTTTCTGACATTTTACTCAATAAATACGTTCAAATTGAAAAAAAACTAGGTTCTCCATATTTTCACATTCATAATGACAGAACAGCGCTCCGAAGCTTTAAAGTAGAAACACAATCAGGCTTTACAACCGACTTTGACAATTTAAAAAAGTTCAAATATACGAAAATGTTTAAAGTTTATCACAATACTGCTTTTTCTACAAACGCTTTGTTTGACGTACGTAAGGATAACGTAACAAAGCGAGTGATATACAAAAAAGTTCGAACTGACTGAACTTTTGCACGCTTTCTGACATTTTACGCAATGAATACGTTTGAATTGAAATAAAATAATAGGTTCTCAATATTTTCACATTCACGATCACAGAACAGCGCTCTGAAGCTTAATATACGTAACGGGACGAAGTCGGTTGTAAAGCGTGTATATTTAGAAACGGCGATGACACCTTTAAAACTTTTTTATGAAAAAAATCACATACCAAAACTGTCAGTCGTTTTCGAAAAAGGTACAAAAAAACCAGATCTTGTGGAAGAACAGATTTAACCTTCACATAGTGTCAAAATTAAAATGCATTTTCAATTCTCAACTTGACCTTAGTTGATGAATCATTTTGTATTTAAAACAATCAATTCTAATTAAGCTTAAATATGTCCCCAAAAAAGTGTCTATAGCGCCTATAGACATATGTACATATGTATGTAGTAGTTTTAAATAACTAACGCGTTAGGGCTTTAAAGAGCATAACTTTAATTTTTTCTTAAACCTGTGAACATACACTTAAACTTCCGCCAAAGTGTCTCATACAATCTGCACATTTAAATTGTCAAGTGTCAGAATCCGGTATTTTATTTGTATATTTCATTTAAAAGAACATCCCACCCCCCCTAAACAATTTAATTTCAAATACAAACCATTCATTTCTCATTTCACACAACACTTCACCTGTCATTTCATTCGAAATAACACTTTACCACACTTTGACATATACGTACCCAAGATGAGCCAGCCATTATGGTTTCGCCTTGAACACAGAGAAAAAAAACTTAAATTCTCACCTTTGCTCTGCCTTAGCAGCGCAGCGAAACATCCTTGAGTTAGATGGACCCAAAGCACAACCAATGTGCCTCCTTGTTTGTCCTTGTACTTATCAAATGCAAAAACAAAAACACAGCGCATTCTATTCACTTCATTCATGCGCTACAAATTCACCGCATCCGCCCACACGCCACTTTTCTATCAAAGACATTTGAAAAACATCCCTTTACACCTACGGAATTGCATTAACTCTACACAAGTAGTTCCCTCAACCAGCCTCACACATAGTCGGTGAAGAGCTGTCAAATGTGAAATGTCATTTCTAGACGATACGGAGTGCAGAGCACGGCATAAAGTCTGTTCACCTGAAAATGGTGGCGCGGCGACAGCGAAACCATACTTCTACCTTGAATACATCACCTTCACCAGGATATAACGGAACCAAAACGGAAATGTCAAAATAAAAGCGGATGCTGTGCTGCTTGTGGGAGGAGGCGTGTTGCGGGTGGAACTAGTGGTCTTTTGCTTACCTTGAGGTGGGATTTTCGTCGAAGAGCTGCTATTGATCTAGATTGTTGCCTTAGCACCTCCAGTGCAATAGACGGATGGCTTGTCGATGGTATATGGAGGGTAGTTCTCGAGCCTCCTCCACAAAAAAACCAAGCGGAAGGTAAAAAATGTGGGACACTATGTTACAGAACTGCAGGCAATTAAAGTTTATTGCCCACCAAGTGCTACTGCTAGGGCAGTGGTAGTAATGGCAATAATCGTCGTTGGTTGAGGGTACTCCACTTGTTAAGGGTGAAAACAGTTAGACCCTTAAGTTTCGTCTGAAAGTTATAAGTTGCTTCGGTTAAGAACAAACACGGTGATTCTGATTTAACAACTTTGATAAGGGAGGGTGAGCCACTAGTACACAATTTTGGATATTTTTTGGGGCGGCACGAAAAACATTGGTCGCTTTTTTTTATTTTTTTTTTTATTTTTGTTTTAAGGGTGTTGCACTAGCACGAGGGTATGGAGCAAATTCGACCGTTCAGGCTTAGAGAGAAACTATAACTGAATTGGTGGCAGGAGAATTGCCGAGCATTTACTTGACACAGAGAACTTCAGACTCCTGCCAGCCATTAGATTTATGAGAACTTAGGTGGATTTGAGTGCATGGGATGCATGTTGTGCACTTTGTTGCAAGAAGCTCTCTTTGGCATGCTCTTAGGTTTTATAAGCATGGCACTCAGTTGCACACAGGGACGGGTTTTGGGATATCAAGGACAACAATGGTGTATGTTTATCTATACTTAAAATTTATTGGATAAATAATTACGCGTATCTAGGATGTCAGCCTAGATAGAAAACCGAGCTCAACCACTAAACAATTGCAACTGAAAGGGGCTGATTTTGTGTGTATTGATAAATACAGCAAATTTAAGGTGCGGTGAGTTTCTTTTTTCGGGGACACCTTAAGGGAAATTTAATCCTGAGGGTTGTTGACAATTTGTTTATTTGAAGTTTGCAGTCGCTGAGTAACGAAGGGAGATTATTGTTGACAAATATGAATTCCATTGGAAAATTAAAGGTATTTAGTGTTTAGAGAGGCACTGAATCAGGGCTGCACTTACAGACTCAATGAGTCTTGAGGATCTAATGGTCTTAATAGACAAAAAAAGAAGCAGTTTACACGTAGTTCAAGACAAAAATACACGAAACCGATTATTTCATTAATACAATGAAAATAAAAAAAATAGTAAGTATACGCCCCAGTACCTTTTCTTCTAATTTAATGGACAATATCTCCATATCACATTGGAAGAGGCTCTTTTGTTAAGAGGTGCGCTCCTGGCTACAATAATTTATCTCTTATTGTTAGCGTGTACTTTAGTAGTCTGGACTGGAAACGGAAAAGATATATGCATCCACTAGATGCTAGAATTTGCAATGATAGTTTTTGTGCGCAGGCTACAAATATCTATAACTGAATGAAATTTTTAAAGAGTGAATATTGCAATCTTGTTTCGAAATTTCATCTTAAATTATACATAAATGTATAGACTCATCTTATATGTATTGAAACAATAATAAATGCACTTTATATAGGAACAACGCCATGATCGTTGGTTAAGGTTTTATTTGAAAGAAATGCCGAATATCGAAATCAAATGATACGACGTGTGTTTTGAAAACTGGAACTGTGCGATTTTTTGTTTACTGAATTGATTTTGTATACTACAGTTGTGGAAAATGATTGTTTTGTTATGACTCATTTGTTGAGTAAAATTTTGAGGTTTAAAGTGAAAGCTATTTTTATTATTATTTATCATTTATATTATTTAAAACAAAGGATCAAAATATTTACTTTTTTGGCTCTCACTTCATCTGTCTGAAAGGGTAAGGGGCTATCTGTTTAAATGTTCATATATGTTGTAATGAAAATCTTGATCGGCTATATTTCAAAATCTCAACAGTTATATGCTAACCAAGTCAAATGAGAAAGTTAGTTTCTAAACAGTGAGACCTATCAATCTGCCATGGATAGGTTTTGTAGTTGTCGATCGACTGCAACTCATTTCTGTTTTTTTTTGACGTATTATTGTTTTATAAACCAATGACATGCTACACATACGAAATAACATGACTCATGCTGACAGCGTTACTGTGGTTTTTTCAATAAAAATCAATCGCAATCGTATTCTGACCACGAGGCGAACATCAGATGTACATATATGTATGTGTGTATGTATGTCGAGTATGTCTCGTAAACCATCCAACGGATTTTAATGAAATTTACAGGGTAAATATAGTTTTGTCTAGGGATCGTTCCTGTAAATGTTTGGTCCGCTAGCATTATTTTCGCATTTCACATTAAAAAATGTTTTTTTAGGGCATAGTAACGCGCGCCGGGCACTGCTAGTTAAATTAAATATAAAACTGGTGCCGATTGGTACTAGGTTTTTCATACAATAGTATTTTTGGCATTATATTTTTAGTACTTAGTACAATAATTTAGTACTATTTTATTTGTTGGTACTAAATTTGGTACTTGATTTATTACTTAGTAGTATATTTAATACTAGATTTTTTTTTTGACGAGATAAGTGCAATTACATATGGTGTGAGTAAACGGGCTGCATGTTGGTGTTAGTGTCATCAATGTTTTCTTTTGACGTTATCACGTAAGCTTATCGTCCGTAATAACGTCATATCGTGCGGACAACCAACTTTTTTTTTTAGTTGCGAATCAAGACGCGCTGAAATCTCCAATTAGTGTGGATATAGAATAAGAACAAATAACAAAAGTGTATGAAATGCTGGTAAAATATAAATGTTCTCGTCTCCACTATTTAGAGTTAGTTACGAATCAACCAGGATGATGGCCAGACGAAAAATGTCACCATGAGAGTACTATAGAGAATGACGAATGTATATACAATGATATAACTAACTTTAATTAATAGATTTTTATGTGACCAATTATTTAATGTAATATTTGTTTATAATTTTATTGGGCTTTTTTGGTCAAATCTTCGGCGCATATTAATATCATCGTCTCCGAAGCCGGCTTGTGTTGTTGAACTAAAGCTTTGTTCTTAGTTAAAGTTGGTGTTGGTTTTGATGTTTAAATGTTTTTATATGTATGTATGTATTTTTTTTTCTCTTTTTATCTTGTTTAGTGGGTTGGTGTTTTTAATAGTTCCATTACATTAAATCATAGTACACATATCTAAGGTAATATCATTAGAGTTTTTATTTTTGCAATCTTCTGCGCATCTATCAAAATTAAAGTAAAATGGCGGCTACCAGAGACCATTATGAAAAATAGATGTCGTGGCTATATTTTAGTGTTTATGGTAATTAATTTATAAATAAGCTTTTAAATAACAAGAAAAAAAGAAAAATATAAAACAAAAGTTAGGTGTGCAGTTTTGTTCATAATTTTTTTTTGATGTGGGTCTCTAACAACCACCATTTCTAGTTTTTAGTAACAAATCAGATTTTGACAACCTGCGCAATATATTACCTCATTACATTTTAATCTACATCTACTCCGTAGATAAATCACTTACGAGCACTTGCTACTGAGGCCATCGACCCAGACACTACAAGATATACAAGATATTTTTTTAATTAACGCGCGCACAAGGGACTTACTGTTTCCCTTTTAATGTAGAGCACACTGTGCGGGCATTAGGAAGAAAAGAAGAGGAAAAATAGGAGGTGTCGATTAACATTGGTTTTGAATGCTTGCAGATCAATATGGCAAGGGAAAATCTCGCCGGGTGAACTATTCCAAATTCATGTTGTTCGGCTCAAGGGTGAACTGATGAGCATTCCTTGCGAGACGGGTATTGCTAGAGAAACTTTTAAGCGGAGCAATGCAGCTGGCTTCTTGGAGTGAACATTTTTTTATAAAAGAAACGATAAAATAAGGAAAGACATGAAACATTGCGTCGTTGTTCGTGAGAGGCAGTTCTATTTCCTATCAATCTTAACGCGCGATGTTGTATTCTATCAAGCAGGTGAAGCGATGTTTGCGAAGCACCTGTCCAGAGATGGGAGTTTTACTCGAGTTAAGGGCGTATAAACGCTTTATAATTGTATAAATTGACAGCATTGCGTTTTTGAAGCATTAAGCCCCGCACACAATTCCTATTACCCCATTTGACAATGCTCTATAAATCGGAGTTTAATGACAGGACAAAATAGAAATAATGTGTTATAATATATATAATATGTAATGTCGGTAATAGATATCTGTCAAAAGTTAGCTGAAAAAAGAGAGAGAACGCAATACAGAATGAAAAAAAAAATGGCAACGGCGGACGGTTCACCATCGGACTACAAACCACGCGGAACGATGTTTGATTTCGGTGATCTCGATGCTTTATCAGAGCCAAGACCGTTCACTTTAAATATTTAGCTTGTCGTTTAATAACCGGCCCTGTTCCATCTTATTTGTGTTGATAGGGTAGAAAATATTCAAAGAAGATCCACATGCTTGGCAAAAGCAGCCGAGAGGGGGAATAATGGGTCAATTACCCCTGGGCCCGAAGTTCTTCGAAGGTACACGTGCATTAAAATACACTCCGTCACACTTGATTACGAACAGGCAGTTTTTTGTTCTCAAATTACGAACTTGAATCTTTTTTCTTTTGTTTTCAATTATTTTTGTTTTTTAGTCATTCCAGACAACAATAAAATTACTTTTAATCATAAATGGTCTATAAAAATACCTAAAATATCACCAATAACATATTTTCAACTATAGTTATGACAGTTTGTTAGTTTTGTTGTCGCTGAATAAAGTGCTGAATTGTAAAAGAAATGTCAGTACGTAATTTTAAATAAAACGCGCTTAAATCGTGTAATATAAATCATTGAAAAAGTACACATAATTAACTCTACGATTTAGCTAAATCAAGTGGATTTAACTAAATCACGTCGGTGATGAGCTTTGTTCAAGAAATAACTTCATACAATCCATAACTATGGCTAAAGGAAAGACGTTGACCAAAGAGGAAATAGGGCAAATTCGAACTTACCGGAAACCGTAAAATTAAAACAAAAAACTGCGGGTACTATGTATTTTTTTTAAAGGCCATTACATGGTTACCAACGGGCCCGAATATTCTCTTGGTGGTCCTGCGCTTCGCATTGAGAAATTTGTGCTGTTCAAAAGGTTTACTATCATATACCAAAGTAGCAGATGTGCTCTGATTAATCTTAACAGCCAAATTAATAAACCTGGAATAGCGAAAGGTTAGGCCTTATTCCGTGCAAAATGTTATCAATAAAATAAAATTTCTACTAAGTGACGTTTAATAAGTTGAACCACCGAAGAAGGTGGTTTAGCGAAGGAATAAGAACCAAATGTGTCAAATTTATTCTAAAGCGAATTATTAGGTGCGTTCAATAATGTGGGCTTTATTATTGTTTTTTTTTTTCATACAAACAAAAATCCAATTTGGTAAACATTTCACGTTACTGAACAGGCATCTTACTCATTGTAATAGGTTTTCTTAAGGAATTTTTGGCAAATGTCACTTAACTATTTCGCGTACATTTTGTTTTTATTAATTTAAAATTTTAATCCGTAGCTTAACTCTTATTCCATGGTTAAGTTATCTCGTGGAATAAAGGTGGAATAAGCGGTTTTTTATTCATAGGGCTGTAAGTTTTTAAAAAGCGGTAGAGTAAATCTTTGTCTAATTTTTTTTAAAGGACATTAACTTTGGAGGAGTAAATTCATCCGAATTACTAAATCTTATTCTATGCACCTCGAGGGAATCGATTAGATAATAATACGGCAATGGCTTAGTCGATAATATCCAACTCAGCCACTTTCTTTCACTCCTTTTTAAGGTTTTATTAACTGGAGTTCCTCAAGGTTGAATATTAGGACCAAAACTATGATTTTTTTTTGTAATTTGCACACGTTAAAGGGATTTGGGCTACCCTTTTGATGTCGGTGGACAGCGCGAGCTAAGGAAAGAAGGAGAGGAGATGCCGACGCACATTGGTTTTACAAACAAAAATCCAATTTGGTAAACATTTCACGTTACTGAACAGGCATCTTACTCATTGTAATAGGTTTTCTTAAGGAATTTTTGGCAAATGTCACTTAACTATTTCGCGTACATTTTGTTTTTATTAATTTAAAATTTTAATCCGTAGCTTAACTCTTATTCCATGGTTAAGTTATCTCGTGGAATAAAGGTGGAATAAGCGGTTTTTTATTCATAGGGCTGTAAGTTTTTAAAAAGCGGTAGAGTAAATCTTTGTCTAATTTTTTTTAAAGGACATTAACTTTGGAGGAGTAAATTCATCCGAATTACTAAATCTTATTCTATGCACCTCGAGGGAATCGATTAGATAATAATACGGCAATGGCTTAGTCGATAATATCCAACTCAGCCACTTTCTTTCACTCCTTTTTAAGGTTTTATTAACTGGAGTTCCTCAAGGTTGAATATTAGGACCAAAACTATGATTTTTTTTTGTAATTTGCACACGCTAAAGGGATTTGGGCTACCCTTTTGATGTCGGTGGACAGCGCGAGCTAAGGAAAGAAGGAGAGGAGATGCCGACGCACATTGGTTTTAAACTTTTGAAACAGAGTTAGGCAAAATAATCCACATTCGAGTTGTACGGCTGAAGAACGAAACTCTGTACTTAAGGGTAAAATGGTGGGCATTTAAACGAGTATTACGGTGAAACTGTTTAAGGCGAGGAATGGAACTGGCTATTTCTCTAGAACATTGACCGTAGAAATAACGGTAGAAAAGAGAGAGACATGAAACATTCCGTCGATGTTCAAGTGACGTGAATGTTCTTAAGATTATATCATCTCCAATCAACTTGAAACCTTTTCTTTGAATACCATCCAAAAGACTAATGTGAGTTGATGGAGCACCTTCCTAGATATGGGAGTTATATTCTAGTCATGGACGGATTTGTATTTGTAGATAAAGTAGCGAGATAAGAAGGGAAAAGAATTTCTTACATCTTCGGAGGAAGCCCACACATCTTGCTGCATTGTTGGCACATCATAAATATGATCATTCCAAAGGAAGTAATTGGTGATGCTCATACCGAGAATTTCAAGATGATCAGCTTCCATAATGTAAGTGCCACTCATGGATAATGGCAAGGAGGTGTAAAATTTGTGAAATTTTGTGAAAATTGTGAAAATTTAACTGAAAAAAGTCCTTTGTATCTTTCTATTAGCAAATTATATTATAAACAGTAAGCAGCAAGTGGAAAGATAATACTACACTAAAAAACTGCAAAAGCTAACAATCCTATATATTTATGTGTTTATCCCTTTGTCGTGACGCATGTTCGTTCGAGCTTCACCCCAAAACGATTCTAAGGAAGTTGCTTGTCATACAAAAAATATTAAAATAAAATCTTTGTCAAAAAGACGCCTGCACTTAAAAAGGATTAGCACATAAGAGCAAGTACGTGCGACCCAGTCGTGCCTTTTATTTTTACTTGCGATTTAGGTACTAAAATGCCTCTACAACCTAAACGGATGGGCCGATTTGCTTCAAACTTGGTATTTAGTATATATTAGGCAGTATCTCGGGAGGTATTTTTAATTTTAGCTCTAGGTCGAAAAATAACGGTACCTGCCATACAATTTTCAACAAAAAGTTAGATTTTCTCGAAAACGGCTCTAACGATTTTGATAAAACTTTCAGAATGCTAATTTTTTTACAATTCAGTTAGAATAATTTTGTCGAAATTTGTTCTATAACGGTACGATTTTTTAAACATTTAAAAAAAAAATTTGATTTTCGAAATATTTTGAAAATGGGTGGATTGATTTTTTTTAAATAATTTTCCCAGATAAAATCTACAGATTGTCTTATAATGACATGCTAGAAAAAAAATTAAAATATTTTTTCGAAAAGTTTTTCAAAGATTTTCAAGATTTTTTTTTCTTCGATAGACATTTACTTTTCAAATTTTATTGCACATTTAGTTTTTCCGAGAAAACTCTTAAACTAATTTAAAAAAAAATAAAGAATTTTCTAAAAAAAATATTTTTTTTTATTTTAATAGACGTGTGGTTTTCAATCAGGCAATGCTTTTTTCGGAGTTGGTCTTTTTGTCATCTGTCACTTAATTTATGCTCAGTTTGGTTTGCGATTTCATAATGAATAGACTTACTCCTGAACAAAGTTTGCAAATTGTGCAAATTAATACCAAAATAATGGTTCGTTTCGGTGGAGCAGAGTATCGAAGAAGACCCAAATGAGTCCATCCGCCATCGCGCGCAGAAGGATCTTGGTTTGCAGGCTTACAAAATCCAACTCGTTCAAGAATTGAAGCCAAACGCCCATGAAGCGCGTCACACGTTCGGTGAATGGGCCCAAAACGAAATTGCCACCGATCCCGATTTTCACAAAATTGGGAAAATTGCGCCTCGGCTGGAATTAATTTGAACCAGCCACGGCGACCACTTCTCCGAAATCATTTTTAGAACATAATGCACACCCTTATCTTTATAATAAAGCTAGATTCTTAGCCAAAACATTAAACTATATGCGTTTTATTTCTTCTTGAAAACCAAACGTCTAAAAAAACACCCTTTATATACATATATACTTATGCAGCCACTAAGAAATTATCTAGCATAAGAACTAGTTCATGCGACCCAGTCGTGCATTTTATTTAAATTTTATTCGACGATGTGACCGCACATATGAGAAAGAACGTGCGATCCATTCGTGCAATTTATTAAATACTGGTAAAATATCGGTAAAGGTTCTCGTTTCCACTATTTAGAGTTAGTTCTGAATTAACCAGGAAGATGGCCAGACGAAAAATTACCACCATGAGAGTACTATAGAGAATGTATATACAATGGTCCGGAATAGCAAAGCCAGTAGGAATTTTTTGAATGGAGTTCGACAGAGAATCTGTCTAGATGTGGGCTTCTTTAAGGGAAACAAGTGTGAATGATGTGCTTATCTATGGTGAATTTAAACCACATGAAATTAAGAAAGGAGTTAGTATAAGTAATTAGTACAAGTGGTTGGAATTGAAACGCAACATCATTCCTAACATAGACAATAAGACCATGTTTTGAAAAAAATAATGGTACTACTACCAAAATATTTCCCATGCAGTTAAATTTCGACGGATCGGTAGCCTCTCCTACTTGAGTTTCACTCAGCGCCAAAACAGCTGGCCTGTATAAAACAGTGTGCACTATTATTTTTATTTATAAATGATCTGCCAATTGTATGTTCTTCTGTAACTTTTTACGGTTATGCTTATGATACCCAAGTCTACCTGTAACGCCCAATCGGCCTGATTGAAGTCCTCATAGCCAGATTGAATGAGGATCTCTTTAAAAACTATGACTGTTCTCGATACGGCTCCGCCAAAATTAGGAGGGATACTACTGAGACAAGGTGACTGTTGTGCAGCTGTTTCAACATCGTGCTTGTAAAGATATTAAAGAACCCCCAGCCCAGCACAGCAGGTCCTATATTTAAAAAAAAAATCAATTGGATTTGCTAATGACGTTGATGTGATAGGAAGAACTAAGCGGGCAGTAACCCCCACTTTCTTCTGCTTTCTCAACCAAGGACACGCTACACAAAACTTTCATCATCTCACCATATGGTACAGAAGCATAGCACCTCTTCCATTCGGATGAAAGCTCCGTTAGGGTATTCGAAAGGAAAGTTCTACGCGCGTGTTATGGTCCTGTATAAGGTCTGGTTAATAACGAGTGGCTAAGAAGATACAACGAGTTCTATGTACTGTACAAAGACATAAGCCTAGCCAAAAAAAATGTATCCAGCGGTTAAGATGGTTCGGCGATGTAGAGGGGATAAGCATCGACGCTCCAGCACGCAAAGTCTTCAACGCTGTACCCGAGGGAGTCAAAAGCGAAGACAGACCTCATCTTTGATGGAACGACCAGGTAGAGGTAGACCTCGTATGTAGCGCCACTAAAAAGTAAAGTAAAAGCTCGGACAGAGTTGTCGTTGTATGAATTTTAAAATGACTAAATCCGAATGAATGATGTCTAGGGTTACCCACTCACTCTCTGTGAATATTTTATGATATTTGCTACTTGCAAGCAGCGGAGCCAACCAGTATGGGCACTGTGCGCAGCCATCTGTGATCCGGTTAAGTTGTAGTGGGATCTATGTCGTTTTTCATAAGCGGATTTCTTAGCTTTGTAATAATTTCAGTTTTTCTATTACTACTCTCAAAATATTGACGAATTATGTTTTAACAGGCTTTAATAAATTACAACAGACGAATTTTCTAACCAATACATTGTCAACTAGGGGCTCCACAAGGTCTGCTTCTTTAATCCCTTTTTTTGATGGAATTGTAAATAATCACTACGATTATATAAAGGGTTTTCGAATAAGGACTTGACAACTTTTTTTTTTTAAATAAAACGGAAACCATTTGAGAATCAAAACATATATGAATGAAACTTGACTTCGTTTATATGGCCACCACGGGAACGTTTGCAGCGGTCGATTCGTTCGGCCACACATTTCGGTCGAAACGGCGGCTTTTTCGCGTCCAATGCTTGCTCTGAGCTCCTCCAACATCGTCGTCTTGTTGGCATAAACCAATGATTTAACGTAACCCCAAAGAAAATAGTCTAGAGGCGTCAAATCGCACGAACGAGGCGACCAATCGACTGGTCGATTTCTTGAGATAACACGCTCATCAAACTTACTCTTCAATAAATCGATTGTAAGGTGTGATTTGTGGCTTGTGGCACCATCCTGTTGAAACCACATATCCATATCTTCCAACTCGGGCTAAAAATAATCGGTAATCATGGCGCGATAACGCTGGCCATTTACAGTATCGTGACGATCGTTATCGTGGACGAAAAATATTGTCCAATAACGCTGCCGGCATGCAAACCGGACCAAACAGTTATTTTTTGTGGATGAAGTGGTGATTCATGAAGCAAATGTAGACTTTCACCTTTGTATATAGAACCTATAGTACTACCATCAGTGTTGGAAAACTAGCGCCATCTAGTGCGTCTACATCTCCCTAAAGATTTTCTCTGAGTGGAGACCGCAACGTAGACTTTTAGTCGGGGAAATGTACTCAACACTTATGCAATGTTAGAAAAAGACAGAACGACAAAGATATATATAAAGTAATAGCAGTCAGAAGGAAACAAACCATGAACACTTTTTCATGTTATTTCATTACCATTTTCTTAAAATAAGCGATAATGAGAGAATGAAATATAGTTATTTAGACAGGTATGTGAGGAGTTTTCTCATGTAGCCGTTCGGACTCGGCGATAAACTGTAGGTCCCTTCCATTCTTGCAGAGTAACAACACACACACAGGAATGGTTGAGAGTATAAGTCACTAGGCCTTGGCTCCTTAAGGAGCTGTCGCGCCAATAAATTTAATTTTATATTTTTATGTTAGGAGTTTTCATTTCTGCCTTGGAAATACACTGTTTTTGGTAGGGTTTTTTTTATAGATACGGCAACAGGATGAAATTTACCTATTTAACGATTTTTGTTGAATTTTGATATTTGGTTTGGTTTTTTTGTGTACAATTTTCAATGGTTACCATGTTTTATTATTATATCAATTTTTTTAAGTCTGCAAAAAATTAATTTAAGTTGAAGTACCTACCTAGTTACTTACTTATAGTACTACTACTAAGTACTAAATCTAGTACCAACTATACTACGATAGTACTAGATTCTAGTACTAAGTACTAAAAATTTAATACCAAAATATTATTGTACTAACAACATAGTACCAACTGGCACCAGTTTTATATTTAACTAGCGTTCAAAATTGAACAATATATATTAAAACTTTAAAAAGTCGAATCCGAATATGGCAACATTGGTAGTTGACTTTGGTATAAGAAATACAGAAAATACAGAAATAACAAAATTCAAAAAATAATTGAAGACGCACAATCTTGGTTTGTTTACGAAAAATCAAAGGGAAATCCATTAATTTTTGTTTCTCTTACTCTGCCATACCATATGGTCTAGTGTCACTTTTTGAACCTTTCACTCGTACTTATTATTCATTATTTCTGCCTATTCTTGTACTCGTTCTAACTAAAGACTTTTTTCAAACAAACCATACAACCTACTCTTTCATCATTATATTTCTTTCTACTCTCCAAAACCCATACAAATGAATATCGTGTTGACAGAAAAAGCTATTGCAGCGACGTTGCGGCTCTACCTCGCTTAACTAGAAGTTGCCTCATGATACTACTATAGGTTTCATATACAAGGCTTTCAACCGAAAAATAACGCATATTTTGCTTACGAACCCATTGAGCTAAAAACGAGCTTAGTCACTGACGATGATTTGGCAATGAAATTCAACAATCCAACGCTCTTAAAGTTGTAGTCACCGACTCCG
Organism: Platycheirus rosarum; assembly: GCA_963971375.1. Classification (NCBI taxonomy): domain Eukaryota; kingdom Metazoa; phylum Arthropoda; class Insecta; order Diptera; family Syrphidae; genus Platycheirus; species Platycheirus rosarum. The sequence goes on from OZ020507.1 coordinate 31,530,393, forward strand.
AAGTTGAGTTTACAGAATACATTGACAATGACAGTTCGATGATTAGTGAAAGGGTGCGTTCACAAATTAAATTTAAAGTTGTCCAGTCTCTATTGGAAAACTTAAAAAAAAATAATTTTATTGTATAACGTTATAATTTCTAATATAAATACTCCCTTGCCAAAATACTCCATTACGCTGGGTCATAAGACGCTAAAATTAAAAGTGGTCTTGTTGGTCAGTCAATACATTTTATATGAAATATCAATATACAGACTTATAAATTTCTATGATTTCCTTTCTCTATCACAAAAATTCAAGTGCGTTTTGCGAAAGCGAACTGTGAATCCACCAAGAATTTTTTCTCCTCTAAAATTATTGAATTCATTTTCGGCCTTCTCGTAGGTACATATATGAAATTTGAAGCTTCGTGTGAGAAGCAGCTAATCAGACATTCGTTTCGTGCCCACAAAAATGCAAACGTATTAGTTGTCCCATAAGAAATTTACAGGGACCGGTACGAAGAAACAGTTGCTTGTTTCTTTTTTCTATGATGTAGGTACATACAACAATTTTTTTTTATTCTGGGCTTGTCTTAATACAAACAAATTTAATAAAGAAAATTCAACCTGGCATCGTCACGTTACCACACTGCATTACCACTGGAAGTAAAACCGGCTTTTGAAAAAAGAAACGGAAAGTTTTCGAATTTGTTTGTCTCCCTCTTACTGGACGAGTTCCAGAAATATATGGGAAATCGAAAAGATTACAATTCTATGTTATTCTTATATTCTCTTTGAGTATGCTTTCTGCTTGCAATCAGTGCTACCACTTCAAAAAAAGATTTGTATGTTTTTTTTGTTTTACATTAACCGAAAATAGAGAAAAGATGAATGGAACTACAACTACTCCCCTTGCCTGTTATATTCATAATTTCTCATTATGCGTACATGAATATATTTATTTTAATCAAAAAAAAAAAAATTACCAGATGTTTGTTATTGTTTTAAGTGGAGCTTATTGAATTATATTCAATAAAAAGGTTAAATTTCCTTTAATCCGTTAATGCGTTTCGCCCAAGCATGATCAGTGGGCTCATCAGTACGATGCACGACCGTTCATACTGTTCTAGTACGCATAATACGTCGAAAAGTGACAAAAATTTGCCAAAATGCCAAACACGTTTCTAGTATAGAACTTGCAATTATTACACCGGAAATAGATCAAATATTGCCCAAAGATGTTAACATTGACAGAAAACAGCACATATTTCGATGTAAATTTGCCGTTTGATGCAGCCTCAGGTAAGATGTATTGAGTTGCAATTCTGTTAACGAACGCCTTTTGACAATCTGTATCAAGGCTTGTTTTGCCAACATAAGCCTGGTATGTGCGCGCACAGAGGAAAAAGATAATGAAGTAAAACAACAATTCCGCTCATCTGATCTCGACGAGATAGAAGCTTGAAATACGATATACCTAACCTAAAAATGAATGAGCCGCTTAAGCTGATTGCATAGCTCTTGAAAACTGCAAGCGATGACTTCGTTATTACTATATGCATCAATTCATAAGAAAGATATGGTTATAAGAAAGCATGCCCATTGAATGGAATCTATGGATTGTTTGCAAATGCTTTATGCCCGTAGTCCACTGCGTGCCCATCGTATCAATTCGGTATTCAACACATTCAACTCTAATGTGTGATGCTCTAAACTTTATCCAACCGACGCGTTTCAGATGGTTGAAGATCGCTTATTAACCACCCAACTAGTGCATGGGTGGTGAACGATATCATGTCGCTCGTTCGCTCGTTCGTGTTTTTTGTTTTTTTACGTGGTTTATAGTAAAAAAATGTGGAGAACAGCAAATGACTATACATTTGAACCAGCCCCTGATATCAGTTAATGGGAATTTAAGTGACAAAAGATGAAGCAAATAAATAAATGGAGACTTGCGTCATTTTTAATTTTGCTTTATACATTTTTTTTAAATTATTTTTTTGATTCTTTTATTAAAATTAAATGAAACTACACGTTCTACGTGTTTTGTAAGGCAAACTGCTTTTTAAGAATGCAACTCGACGTTTGTAAGAACAATTGGCAAGATAGGAAACATTTTTTCCAGCGCAGTATAACAAGAAAACATTTTATGTACTGCTTACTGCGGCCCGCATTTTACAAAAAATAAGGTTTGCCTACGGCGTTCACTGCTTACTAAAATTATTAAAGTGGCAGCCAATCTTTTAATTTCTGTAGAAATCAGAACTTAATAATAATAATAATACCAAAATACATATATTATGTAGGAAAAAGGAAACTGAATAAAAAATGTTGATAGTGCGCCAAACTCGTTGCTCAAGGATTCCTGCACCCGTGCATCAACTTGTTGTGTAACCACACCACCGAACACGCAGTTGACCAATTGAGCAACTGTTTTGTTTGCGAAAATCATATAATTGTATCAACTAGGTGTACGAGGTTATTCAACAATTGAATGAGTTGGTCATCTGGATGTAAGAGGGTATTCAACAATTGGATGAGTTGACCAACTCGATGTACGAGGGTATTCAACTATTTAATGAGTATGTGCGGCCCGTTTAATTTGTTCATTGCGAAAATATTATAATTGCGTTGCTCAACGCGAGCAACTTGAGTTTGTGCACTAGTGTACGAAGCTCTAAATTTGCCTTTTCATTTAAAGAATTGAATAAATCGTTGGATGGAGTTGGTTGACTTCGTTGCACATGCAGTGGATGACGGGCATTAGAAAGGAGATTTCCTAAACGTGCAATTTAGTGTAACACCATCTTGTAATCTCTGTCTCGATTTCATGTATTTAACCATCGTTAAAGAAGATCAAGATATTCATTATTTATAATCAAATCATTTGTTTCTCTTTTTATCACGTGGTTGCACAATATTGAAAAAGTGTAACAATTTTTTGAAAGCTCATTCTATTTTTAATTTCTTGATTTATTTCTATATTTCAAATGCAATGGCGCAAAATTTTAAACAATTAAAACCTACTCTAAATCAATTTTAAAATGGGCGTCGGCTCTAAAAATAAAATATAAAACGAAGGTCAGCTCTATGTTAATTTTAAACGACATAAAGTATACTTAGACAACTGGTCAACCTTAAAACGAGCAAACCACTTGTTTATCTTTTTAAAGTATACTTTAACGACATTTTGTAATTTCGTACAAAAAAATTAAGAAAGTCTTATTCTGCCAATAGTAAGCCGTGTTGGGGTCGATTCCCAATCTGCGAAACTGTGAAATGGTAATTTTGTTGATGTTTTGAAATTAAAATCGATTCCAGATGTATGAAAAAAGAAAAACAAGCGTCAAAAACTTTTCAAAATGGTGAATTACTTTTCATAACCAAAACATGCCATGAAGAGCCTCGCAGTTTTGAGACCAAGCAACGATGTATGGCGAAGGCAAATGATGGGGACCGATTCATTCTACGGCAATTTCCATTCTATTTTTATTTATTTACTTAATTATATTATTTTTTTATTCTTTTACGACATTTGTTAATGTTTAATTACTAAATATTGATTAATAACACTTCCAACGCATTATGATAAGTTTTTATCATTTCACATTTTCACGGATCGGGAATTGACCTGGAAAAAATTGTCTACATTACGTTACATACCCCATACACCACACTAGTTGTCAGGGTTGTTTAACTTGTTTAAAATTGAGAAAAAATTAAACAAGGGCTCGTATCTAAAGAACTTGTTTAACTAGAGTCGGTTCTTTTGCTTAAATGAATGCTGTTTAAATTTTTTAACCAATAAATTTCAAACATAAGTTGTATGATATAGACGTTAATTTACTCAAAATACTACTTAAAGTTAACGAGGAGTGGCACCCCTTATGAAGAAAGTATCAAATAATTATATTTTCTATGTTTTATCTGCGAATTTCTTATTCCTTCCATCAACTGTGATGATGAACCGATGATTCCTTCCATTTTAGTATTACTTTATTATTCATCTTCGTATGTTGTTTAGTCAGGAGTTTTTCCTGCAGTCAAATAAAAAAAGTATTATTTAATTATTTTATTAATCTGAAAATTAAGTTAACCAGTCAGTTATTAAAAAGATAATTGTTTTATAACAAAAAAGAAGATTCATGAGTAGGTAAGTTCATAAAGAAACGTAGTCTAACGAAATGTATCATTATTTTCCTTGCAACCGGATGAGATGAAAAGTCTTGCTGTACCTTTCGTTTGATTTATTTCACACGAGCGAGATACTGGAATTTCTTCAGTTCAGTTCTCATGGGCGATGTTTTTTGGCGCAATTGTTGCATATACCGCAAATGAGAGCAAGGGAGATGCCATCAAAAATGTCGGCAATAAATCAACAACGAAGAGGGGTACAAACAGCAAGATTTCCAGTTTTTTTTGCACATTTCAATCTGACTTTCAGTTATACATTTTTCGTAGTAGGATGTGGAATTTCTTTACTCGTCTTAAATAAAATAGTGATAATAGAGAGACAAAAAGATAAGAGAAATAACATTAAAAAAGAAAAAAAATGTGTAAGTAGAAGAATATTTATTAAAAATCAAATCTATATTCCTGCAGAAGCGTGATTTTTTCCAACAATTCTTTGCTAATGCGGTGTCAATGCCTTTTGCGAACAATGCGTGCTCTGTACAAGGTCTCGCACTGCAGCATGGCCGTCGTCATCGACTCGACATCATCTTTGTCGTGGTTGTGCTTTGCTTATTATCTGGCCGTACTCGACGTCACAGAGACGCATCAGTTTCTTGGTATCTAGTGTGTCTACTGTTCAATGGTCGGCTGGCATTTTCATTGCCACGACCTACGACGACGACGACCGATCTTTAAATTTCCATCTCATTTTTTTAATGCGCGGCAATCAGGTTCTCTTAACACGGAAGATTTTTTTCTATTCTTTTAAAGAAGTAGAAATTTGCACAAAACGACTCGTCACCAACATGTTTTCTATGCGAAAATGGTCTCGAATGGGAAAAAAATCGAATGTTTGCTCAACTCGCTTACGTGCTGCAAATTAAAGGAGCGGCGGACACTGTTCGCGTCGTCGTCGTTGAATACAAACATAATTGCATTTTCACATGGGAATGACAACCGGGTTAATTAAAGTTAGAAACTATGTATATCGGCGCTAAGTGAGCTTCGATTCCTTGGTTTGGAGCTTATTTTCTTTGTTTTCCTTAGCTTATTTCAAATAAGTAAAGTTCCACCTTATAGAATATTACATATTGTTAAATTTAATATGTGGCAGCTACCGTAATGTAAAGCATTGGTCTTAGAAGAAATTTGCGCAATATTGAGAAAAACCTAATGGCCGGCCATTGAGTGCAAATTTAAGATTGTAACTTGTAAATTCTTTGGGAGTCACAACCAGGTTTAAACATTCGTATATGTCGATATGCACTGACTTGGTCGACTAACTTTTGGTCAAAGTGTAACCTTTGAACAATAATCTGCTAGTAGACTTTAGTCAACAAATCTTGGCTGAATTCTTTCCTAAAAGTCGAATTATTCTGTATTGAAACACCAGATTCTGATTTGAACAAAGATTTATTGAAATAATATGTATGTTCCCAATCTGCAAATTCGTACGAATTTTCACGAATTTCTGTTAATTCTTGTTCCCGTACACCAAAAATTCGTAGAAAATCGCAGAAGAGAGAGCTCGTGAGAGAGAAAATAATTTCCCCACCCTGCGAATTTCTGCTCAAGAAATTTTTGAAGGCAGAAAAAAGTAGCAGCCAAACGTCAGTTTTGACAATTGAAAAAAAAGACAATAAATAATCAAATATACGACACGTTTGATAAAGATTGCAGAGTTATTTTTAAAAGTTTATAAAAAAAAACATAAAAAACCAGTGGTTCTGTGAACTTTTCCATGAATATTGTTGACGAAGTCCAGATTCCTGATTTAGTTCAGGGTTCAGACAATTGTTAGAGAGCAGTGTGAGTTGAGTCTTCTAAAGCCAGCTGTTTGTAAGGAGCAGAGAAGAATTGTTGCTGGAAGCGTGGAAGCACCTACAAAACTACTAATTGTTTTGTTTTTGGAGCTGATGCAACAAATAGGCATAACATTTCCCTTGAAATAATAATAAAAAAAAACATTTTAAAAATCGTTTCGCAGTAGTGATGCCCGAACTTCCTACAGTTTATCGATAGTATAGATAGTAAAAAATATCGGCTACATCGATAGTTTAAAAAAACAATCGAACGGCTATCGATAGTTGAGCTTGAGCTTATTCAAGAGATTGAAACCTGTGGGAAAAGCTCATACTATATGCTAAAACGATTATCAGATTTTCGATATGAGTTTGAGATATGTTAGCTATGAGGGGGGGGGGGGGGGGGGGTCAAAAAGGTCTTGCTGCACTGACAGGCAATAGATAAAATCTTGCAGCTTCCTGAGTGCTTTGAAATTTCGAACACAATTTCCTTTTACACGAGGAGTTTCCGCAGTCGAAAGCGTTATTATGTAAAGGTTGTAACTGTTGAAGGCAGGGATGTACTTGAAAAGTTAACTGATACTGTTAATAAGCAAATAAAACCTATTGCAGAAGAATGCCACTCGTGCTGTTATCTTTTCGATTTTAACTTTTTACAATTTAATTGAAAGGCTTTAATGGCTAAAACACAATCACGCTTTAGCTTCATCTTAACATAATGTTACTTTGGCTTTGACGTTACGTTTGGTTCGTGTACAAGATAAGGTAACGTGATTCAAATACAAAGCTGAAGTAGAAACTGGTTGATTTTTTGCTCATTTTGACAGAAAAAAGCAAAAACAACAATCGAAATTTATAAAATGTCACTTAAAGCGTGTGAAATGTAACTTGACGAAGCCAAAGCTGAAGCGTGATTGTGTTTTAGCCATAAGGGTATTCATAAACGTGGTAAGATTCACTTTTGTTTTATAGATAGGCGGTCATAAATCTAAAAATTTGAACAAGCCATCAAATTTGATGATTCATAATTTGGGCTTATTCAATTGATAAATGTATAGATCGATAGTATCAGTACTATCGATATTTTATTCAAAACTATCGACGATATCGAAAATAAATACTATCGATGGTTAAGCAACACTAGGAAAGAATGCTGCAATTTTTTTGGTTTAAAGCGTTCCCGTACTTTTTTCGTAGAAATCTCTCAAAGAGAGAAAATATCCCACTACTTAAAAATCTGACAGCTGCGAATTTTCTGCGAATAATTATCGGGAACAAACCTTATTTTGCACAATTTTACACAAATGTTGTTCGTTTACTTACATTTTCGAGAGTTTTCTTGAGAAGAGAGATGTTGCGAGAGAGAAAAACATTTCCCCTTAATTCCCTATTTTAAACCAAAAAAATTCTTGGGGGAGAAATGTGAGTTCTGTCAAACTCAAAAGTACATTTGAAATTTGATGGTTTGTAAAGTCGTCGTATTTGAAGAATTTCAAATTAAAAAAATTGAAAAGTTAAATCCAAAGTAAATAATAAAATGATCTTACAATGGCCTAATAAAATGGTTTCCATTACAATTTTTATTTCATCTGTACTTAATTGATTCATTTCGTTTAGTTAAATTTTAGTTTTTTTTTTGACGTTTAAAAAAGTTTCCCTATTTTGACCCACAAAGCGTTCTTTTACTTTTGAGCGAATTTATTATTTTCTGAGAGTTCATCCCCACTCTTCAAATTTTGACAGTTTTCCTAAAACAACCGAAAAAGTAGACGATCGGACCTAAAGATTGCAGAGTTATTTTTTAAAAGTTTATGATAAAAAAAAAAAACAAAAAACAGCTGCTTCTGTGAACTTTTCCATGAATATTGTTGACGAAGTTCAGGTACCTGATTTAGTTTAAGGTTCAGGCAATTGTTACAGAACAGTGCGAGTTGAGTCCTCTGAAGCCAGCTGTTTGCAAGAAGAAGTAGAGAAGAATTGTTGCTGGAAGCGTGGAAGCACCTACAAAACTACTAATTGTTTTGTTGGCCGATCTGATGCAACAAATAGGCAAAACTTTTGCCTTGAAATAATAAACAAAACATTTTAAAAATCATTTTGCAATAATTGTTAGTTTTCACCAATCTTTTGACATTTTAGTAGTGATGCTCGAACATCTGACAGTTTATCGATAGTATAGATAGTGAAAAATATCGGCTACATCGATAGTTTAAAAAAACAATCAAACGACTATCGATAGTTTAAATAATTAAAACTTACTTTCACATTTCGAGCTTGAGCTTAAAGCTTATTCAAGAGATGCAAACCTGTTGGAAAAGCTCATATTTTATGCTTAAACGATTATCAGATTTTCAATGTGAGTTTGTTAAAGCTATGAGAGAGTTTCCAAAAGCTCTTGCTCCACTCACAACCAAACATTTTCAGGCAATATATGAAATCTTGCAGCTTCCTGAGTGCTTTGAAATTTTGAACACAACAATATCCAGTGAAAAATACATAACAATTTCCTGATTTCCATATGTTCTTTAATCAGCTGGATATCAGCTGTTTTTAACCATGCTAATTACAACAAAGGCAAAGGTAACCTATCCGAAGGAGAAGTTCATGAACATACGCATTGTCATCGTGTAAGAGAGTTAGAAACTATGAATAATTTAAATTGTATTTTAATTTAATTTTAATGATAGAAGGACCTTTAATAGTAAGTTTTAAATGCTTTATAATTTGCCTTTCGGTAATATCGGTACTGTCGATATTTTTTTAATATAATTTCGGAATTAAATATTATCGATGCTTAAGCAACACTAGGAAAGAATGCTGCATATTTTTTGGTACTTTTTTCGTAGAAATCTGTCAAAGAGAGAAAATATCCCCTCTACTCAAAAATCTGACAGCTGCGAATTTTCTACGAATATCGGGAACACAACTAATAATGAGAAAAGAAAAAACTTATATTTATATTGAGAGAATAAAAGCTAAGACTGTACGTTAATTAATAGTACAAAATAAAAGCAAAGTATAAAACTGTTAATATTCAACATTTCTCAATTTTAGAATTTAAATGTTCACCCTTATTCTGCAATTCGACTACCGTCGTGTGTTTGTATTCCAGTACTCGTATATCCGACTTCACTTATATTTAATTGTAGTAGTAGTTCGTGAATATATCCGCCAGAAGAATGCATGACTGATAGTCTTCTTAAAGAACTATTGGATCACTTATAAAATAACCAAAATCTTGAAGCAATTCCTTAAGCCATAAAGCTTCGGTAGATGCTGTAGCCATTGCCACAGTAGATGACAAAGCAATAGTTGATTGTTTTTTCGTACCCCAAGATATTGTTGAACCAAAAACTTCAAATATAAACCCAGTAGTTGACTTTCTGTCTGAATCACCACCACAATCTGAATCAGCGTATCCTGTCAGTACCGGCGAGGAATCTCTTGAAACAAAAACTTAGATCGATTTTTCCTTGAATGTACCTCGTTATACGCTTTAAATGTTGCCGGTGACTTTCTGTTCCATTGCTTTGAAAACGACTAAAAAAAATTACAGCTGCACTTAAGTCTGGTCTTGTATTCATCATTACAAACATATGTAAGACATCCAGCGAGCTCTCTATATGGTTTAATCTCTGCTATATTTTCACTTAAGTTTGTTTCCAAATATGATTTTATTTCCATCGGTGTCTTAGCTGGTTTAAATAAATCCATTTCAAATCTCTGAAGTATTTTTTTAAAATATCCATACTGTCTTGTTTAGACTTATGGCATCAGTCTGGCTCTCTTGTTTGGGCAAAGCCTTTTGCCACCAATTTGGTTCTACTATGCCGTTTTCATCTCTTTATTTTGAAAACCCATTTGCTACCTATGACTTTCTTTCCGGATGGTAATTTCACCAAATTCCAAGTTTTATTTTTTTCCAAGGCATCTAGCTCTTCCTTTATTGCTCTAAGCCATTTCTCTTCGTCATTTCTTTCTTTGGTTTTTATAAAGCAGTTTGGAAGATTATCTATAAAAGCTTCAGCATTTAGTGCCAATACGACATAATCTTCCAAAAAACTTGGAGTTTTTCTGTTCCGGGAACTTCTTAAAGATTGGTTATTTTCGGTATTGGGTGTTTCAAAATCAGATCTATTGGCATCATCACATGTACTTGTTCAAAATCGTTCTGATGCTCTCGTTCAGCACATACATTATCTTTTTCATTAGTAACAACAGGCCAGCACATCCTAGGATCTGGCATTTTCTTTGTATTCATTTCATTAAAGATAACATCTCTTCCAGATATATTTTGTTTTATTCAGCACACTAAAGTCTATAACCATTTGTACAATATCCTACCATTACGCATTTTTGTGTTCTCGGAGTCAATTTACCACTAGGATTATGAAGTCGAAGATATGCAAACCAAAAACTTTTAACTTGAAAATTTTGTTTTTTTCCGTACCACAAATTTGCAGAAATATTCTCCCTTAGCTATTTTCACTCTGATTGGATTAAAAATTTTTTTTTGTTTTTTATTTCTCGCTACTATCAGGTGTTCTGATGCACCTGAATCAAGATACCAGTTAACGATTTGATTATTATCCCAGTTAGTCATGAAGCAAACTCCATCTTCGATATTGTCATATTGTGGCTGTTCTCCGCCTGAATAAATTTAAAAAACACGACATCATATTCCCTTGGCATTGTCAGAAGTAAGTGGCAAACGATGTCGTTTTCTTCTAACTTGGCACCTGTGCCTTTAAACTACCTCACAATCGTATCAAATTTAAGAAAATGTGAGTCCATAGTCTCAGAACTATAATTTAATTTCATTGCTAACAATTGTCTTCTTATCCTCAGTTGACTAGCCATACCTCATACATATGCAGTCTTCTTATCTTTCACATAGTCAAGATGATTATCTGCTACCCTCTGAATAATTGCAGATTTGCATTGCTTGTTTTTTTAAGCACAGCAGCCAAATTTCTTCTCTATGACTCTCTCGGTATCCGGATTCAGCAGCATAACCTGCCAAAATGTCTTCAAACGATTTTTCCGTAAAAATCAATAATTCCTTTTCAATTCGAAATTTCCAATTATCATAATTGTATCATATCTCTTTAATTCTTCTAACTAGTGTCGTGCAACATCCGGTTGCATTCTAAAAAGCATTGAGCCTTACAGACACATAGTTAAAAAAAATATTAAGTAAAAAACAAAAACAAAAATGTTAGATAAAGTTTTGTATTTTCGGAACTTACCGCGTTCCCGTGACCACGAAGTATGAAACTTCTTCGAAACGTCGGGTAGAAAGAAATAAGAAAATATTTCTTATAACGCGGTAAGTTCCGAAAATACAAAACTTTATCTAATATGAATATCGTCCGCGAAAATAAAAACCTAAAACAAAAATGTTCTTCAATTTTTTATTATTCAGTTATGTAATTATCTTAAATGTGTTCTAGGCCCATAATCTATTTAAAAACACTAGCTTCTGATTTGATATTTAGAGAATAAAAACTAACAGTACGTTAATTAAAGTACAAATAAGAGCAAGGTATAAAATTGTTTATATCAACACTCAAAAGGGCAACTGACTAGCCCGTTGATTGACTTAGTTAGTTCTTTTTTTGAAATTCACAAGACTAAAATACCATAACAATATATAATTAAAACTGTTAATAAAGAACCCCTGAGGAAGCCAGAAAGCAACTGAGCGAAACGTAGGGTGAAAATATTAGTTTTTATTAATTAATTGCATAATTTACCAATTGATCATTAAGCCCAATATTATCAACTTTAAGAACTGACATATATGTATGATCAAAATACCATACACAACATTTGAAATAATTACTTAAATTTGGCTTACAACAAACTGCATGCATCGAAGAGAAATAAAGTTTGATTAGCTTTGTTCAATAACCCGATTCTGATTTGTTCGTTTCTGATGTTCTTTCTGTTTCTCTGTTCTTTTTTGACGTGATAACGTCTTATAAATCAATGACAGACTACACGTACGAAATAACATGACTCATGCTGATAAGACTCATGACTGATGCTGACTGTGGTTCTTTCAACCAAAATCGATCGCAAGCACCAGGCGAACATAAAAAAGAAGAGGGGCAAATTCCCAAAATAATTCTACTCACATTCAAAAAGAACAAGAAGAGAAAAAGAAATACAAAATAGGCGGAGTTTTGTTAAAGTAGATGTAGATATATTGGAGTGTGTGTGTGGATTTAACGAGAAGGTTTGTGGGTCATTTTGTTCAACCAAAATCGATCGCAAACGTATTCTTTGAAAACGAACAGGCGCAAATTCCCAAAACAATTCCACTCACATTCAAAAAGAACAAGAAGAGAAAAAGAAATAAAAAATAGGCGGAGTTTTGTTAAAGTAGAAAGGAGATGTATATATACTGGGATGTGTGTGTGTGGATTTACCGAGAGGGTTTGTGGGTGTAAGTTGGTGTTGCTGCCATCAATGTTTTCTTATGAAGTTATCACGTAAAATTATCGTCCGTAAACCGACTTTACAGACAACTAACTCTGTTTGTGTGTTCAATGAGCATATCTGGGACATTTCGGTTATATGTTTATTTTCTGTACGATAGTACTTTTGGCGTGAAGGCTTTTCTTAAGAGGAGGCTTTCTTAATGTTTGTTAAATATTAAAGAATTAACAAATCGGTTAAGATAAATGGGATCGTAAAGGCGATCCTTTGGCACGAATCGAGAAACTCGCTAAAGCTTACACCACAATATGTGCATGACAAACCACCTTCTGTTAAATGAATGCATGTTTTAAGTCACAAAGAATGCTGCGATGTGAATAGGTTTTATCTCGAAATGCGAACAAAATATTCACCTTGCTTTTTTCCTTGCTGTCAACAAAATACTCCTACTAAGTTTGTAAAATAAATTCGCAATGTTTTTTTGATCATTTTATTCGTTACAATTGTTGTATAAGCTTAATACCACCACGAAGAAAGAAAAATAAGAACTAAACAAGAGAACAAAATAGACAACATGTTAAACACCATTTCAATGGCTCGGCCTTGCTTATTATCTTGAAAGTAAATAAAATTGACCAGAACGCCTATTTATGCTAAACAGCATGAAAGGCAGTGGATTTGCTCGTTTAAGTCTATTAAGCCCAACATCAGACAAGAGGTTAAGAAATCTGGATTCTTTCATTAACCGCACTACACGAATGTGTTGTGTTGTGATTCCATGTGTATCGCATTTAGTTACTTTTATGAAATAAATAAATAATGAACATTCCATGACGCAGAACATTGCTTAAAATGGATGAGAACGCCTAAAGCAGTCATGTCTTGAAATTTAAATTGCAATGTAATGATTCGATTTAAATTTCAAGACGTGACTGCTTTTAGGCGTTCTCATCCATTTTAAGCAATGTTCTGCGTCATGGAAATGGACTGAAAGGATAAAAATTTCCTAAAGCGGCTCTATGGTTGGCTTTGATAAGGCTTTGCTCACTTGTTTTATTGGTCTGAAGGAGCAGTGCTGGTATTTACTGAGTTAATAGCAGAGCGTAAGCAGACTTCAAAGGTGTCTGTAAGTTTCTTGACGGAACAACATTTATTTTCCGATTAAAAACTAGAAATTTCTCAATATAGTTCGTATTTACATATATTCGAATGCTTTCAATAGTCTATTAAAGGTGGTGGAAATCTAATTGATGCTCCTGGATTTTTTCTGAGATCGGGCGTAATGAGAATATTTGGTCAAGGGTGAACTTTCCTTGAATAAAGCCATAATTATCAATGTGGACCAATGTGTTGTTACCAAATCACAAGCAATTTGTGTAAAATAAATAAAATTTTAAAATTCGTCTTTCATTTAAACATAACCTTAAGTTGCCTTTTTACTAATAAGACTTAAAACTTAAATAAGCTTATCGACATCTTTTGTATATTTTGCATAAAGTTGGTTGTAAAGATACATACGGGTGGAGATACCCCTCACCGGCACATTCAAAATAATTATCGATTCTCTGTTGCTTTCGCTTTGTCCTCAGAATCCACAACCTATTAATATTTTTCACTTTGTTAATATACATACATAGATTTATTTTCCTCTATATGCTAAACAAGGACATTTGTTTAAAATGGAAATGGAAGCTTCATCCTTGGATTTATTTTTTTTTTGTTTAGGTAAATTTATATAATTGGATGAAAAAATATTTTCAAGGAACCCATAGCGGAAAGTAATATTCTCTCACATAGATCTGAGCCTGTGGAATCGTTTTTTTTATAGCTATTAGCTGAGCGTAATTCACATTCAGACACACCAGAGTTGACTTGATGAGTATCTATTGATAAAAGTACCAAATGGAGAAATGATTTAAATCTTCTCGATTTTGCTACAGAAGTCATGCTCACTTTCATCATAATAGGTTTTTTTTTTGTGTATAAATCTTGTGAGACCATTCATCTCTCCCTACTATTCCCGTCCACACCTGTTTTATCGATGTAACTTTTAAACAAACGAACGAATTGATCAACCTCCTCCTATACAACCCCCTGTGCCTTTTCCTGGCAGCTCAATGATAATGTCCAAACTTATGATTTCCAACTTAAGTCGAGAGAAGAGTGTGGTTCACTTTACCAATGGCAACAGCATCTTTGGAAATTTCGACTATATCGTGGAAAAAAAGTTTATCTCTTAAAAAAAAAATGTATGTGCCCGAGAAAAGTATACTACCTCTAGACTGGGCTTATGTTATAGTACGCTTGTGCATTCAAAATCAGCGAGAGCGGCAAAAAGTGACATTGGATTGGATTATTTTTGTTCTCCATTTTTCTTTATCCTCGTCGGTTTTTTTTTTTTAATTTATTTTATTCCTCCTCGTATTGAAAACTTGAAATGCAGGAATATGTTGAAAAAAAGGAATATACACATCGTGTTTGTGGTGATAGTAGTCGTTGGCGGCAGTAGCCGCATATTCATTTCGATAGGAAGGAGATACTTTTGGCTCTCCAGCTTTAGCAGCAACAGCAAAACATCATTGGAGCCGGTGAATCTTCGTCTCGTGAAAATCAGTCTTGATCCGGAGGTTATTTTATTTAATTCATTTTTTTTTATACTTTTCTCTCTCGCCTGCCTACCTCTCGGTCCTCCTGCGCTGTGAACATAGAAATTTATAGTATATGAGTGCAGTGTGGATGTGCATTGTCGTCGCTGTCGGTTGGTTTTGGTTCTGATTCTGGTTCTCCAGTAGTAGGCATTCGACCAGGACTTACGACGTGCTCTGTGCTACAGCAAGTTAAAAAAAAGATGTAGAAACACAAAACGAAAATCCCAGCACAGAAAGAAACTTCAAAGTCACTGCTCACCGGCCTCCTTGGAAAATTGTTTCTCGCGCGAGAAAAGTTTGTTGCTAAGGGGATTTTTTTTCTTGTTGGTAAAATACTTGTTTCGCGCGGCGTATCGGAAGCAAGGGGGATCGACTTAAAATGGCGAAAAATTTACAAAAAGTGCGTTTAACAGTGAAAAAAAATGACCATTCCAGTACAAGGTATCCTAAGGTGGATAGTAGCGAGAAGAGAAGGCGACTGGGCTGCTTTGCGCCGAGGACGATGCAATTTATCACTCATATTCGCTGACAAAGCGCTCCCACACAGAAATTCATTTTTTTTTTCTTTTTTGTATTAGTGGCCTGTTGAACAAAGTTGTCTAGAAAGCGGTAGTAAAAAGTGTAGATACATGCTTTGTCTATATCCTTTAACTTTATTTTCCAAATGGTTATTATTTTTTTTGTGAGTTTCGTCGTCTCCCCAATGTTAACAACCCCATTTTCTATGTTCTCTCTTAGATACTTATAAATCATTCTCTCGAATGCGCATTCCGGAAAGGATACTCACAATTTTTTTCATTTTACATCTTTTGTCTTTTCCAGAGATCTCCTGATATAAGAAATATTCATCATTTGTATCAATGCGGTGGCCGTAAGGGAAAGTAGAACGTCTACTCTACACTCTGAAGGAGGAGAGCATATCTAATAAAATAAAATGCGCAAAGTTTCTGGCTGAAAAGGAAGTGTTTGTTAAGTGTATTTGAATGATAACGAGACGACTAAAAGTCTCCGATAATTAGACGAAGAAGACGAGGACGAATAATATTTTCATTGATAAATCTACAAGGAAAATAAACTTATTATCCGAAACAATGTCATCCGGCACACAAAATGGCAGTAATCGCGAATTTGTCGAAGGTTGGACACTTGCGCAAACTCTCGGTGAAGGTGCCTATGGCGAGTGAGTACATTAATACAAAAAATTATATCACATTCATGTCCTTATAGATGTTATATTTAATGTTTGGACAGAAAAAAAAAAGTAAAACTTCCCTCTTCTTGTTGCATTCATCCTACCTACCTTAAATCATATCACGTTCATCTCTGCAACATCCACCAACCTTGCGCAGAACCAATATTCTACTCTCATTTTCTGCAGAAAAATAGAAACAATAATCAACTCGTGAAAATTTTCTAATCCTCCCTAATTTTCGTAGTTTTTTAAGGAACTCCCTTAAAATGTTTGTTTTATAAATTAAAAATATGGATTTTTGTTGTCCCAAGAAAGTTAATATTCTTTTTTACTTATAATCCATATCAAGTATAAAATGGATTCTTACAAAATTAAAGAAATTCAACAGTATTTTGTGCACATTTTAGGTATCTTACTGTATACGTAGATAGGGTGGCTGTATTTGATTTAAGTTTATCTTATTTAGTCGGGTGATTGTGCTCATATAAAAAGAATATGTGACATACAAAAAGTTTGTCTGCATTTTTTTTTAATTTGTTGTTCTTCAGAGTTTTTGTAAGTTCTAAGAGTTCATATCAAGGAAATGCTTGAAATCGTGTTGAAATTGTGCGAAATTAAAGATTCGGAAACGATTGAATGTGTACATAGTTTTCAAAGTCTAAGGATAGGTCTAATTTACAATTTTGGAAATGACTATAACAATTTTAGCAGGACTTATCAATCTTCCTTTAATCTGAATAAATAAAAATATAACACAAAATGCCCAAGTTAAATGAGAATGGTGATTAGAACTAGTCTTTGACTTATCAACCTGTCTAGCTGAAGTCTACTCTAAACCTACGTAAGTTGATCGGTGATAACGCCGATTGACTTGTTTAGTTGTCTACGGTATTTTTCAGATTTTACACTACTGAACCGAAGCGCTCTGCCGTGACGACGAAAAGATGATAAAGGAGCTGCCGTTCCACAAGAGTGAATTAGCAGAATAGCCGAACCCCACGGATTGGATGCTAAAAAACAGCCAACGCAAAAGCTCTTCTAGTTGTTCCGACCAGATCAAGCTTTACATGCCGGTTGAAATTAACCGAATGCCAAGGTACTTTACTACGCTTACTCACCAGTGAAAGTCCATGTTGCCACTTGACTATTGGGCTTGTCCTTTAACTTGATTTTTTTTTGTATTTGTGGCGCTGTTTGAAGAAATTAATTTTCTGGTATACTCGAGCAACGTCCGGGGAGTGCAGCTATTTTATAATAAAAAAAAAAAAAAAAACAAAAATTGTTCTTTCATAGCTCATAGGAGTTGAGCTGCAATACATGAACCTTCTGGAAATGTGGCGACTGATATCACGGCATTATGGATATCTCAACGTCTTCTTACTTCTCTGGTTAAACTAATAGATTACAGAGCTTCTACAAATTCGTGTTTTATTTTTCAACATACGATTAATTGATGAATTACGAGTTAAAATCAATTATTAGTGCAAAATTTTAAACATTTAATACCGACTCTAAATCCTTTAATATCAGAGTCGATTCTAAAAAAAAAATTAATAGGGAAGTCGACTTTCTGATAATTCTAGTCGACTCAATCACCCTTATTCCATAAGTCGTTGAACGACACAATACGCCACACAAAAAGCACACAGGAAGCGCGGCATTGCGTTAGTCGTTTAACGTTAATTTGTCGATTCTCTCTTGTAAAACGTGTTTACGATATTTTTTTGTATTCCGAAGTCGATTTCATAGAAAAAAACGACTGTTAAAACGATGAATCTGTCGCCGAGAAATTTGTTGACGACAGGAGAATAAACACCCGCAAAATGTTAAATTTTGTAATTCGATTTTCTTTTTATAGTTCAAAAATCGTCATTTTGGGTTAAAATAACAATCTAACGTCCAAATAAGAAGGCTGGTCGAGCTCATGGAGGCGGAAAGTACCTAGGAAAACATTTTTTTTCTTTCTCTTCGTTGTAACTGCTGCTACATACAAAATAACTTGCTACTCTATAGATTTTCATTTTTTGTCTCATGTTTTAAAACAAATTTGCGCAAATATAAATTATAACAAATGTATGGAGTTAGTTTAGATTCAGGTAAGTAAAAACTGAATCTTAAAACTAAACAGAATTTTCTTTCCTCCTCATACGAATTTCACTGACTAATGTGACAAAAGTTAGCTTTATAGTGGATCGTATGTGGAAAGTAAGAGCGAGAAATATTGTGGTTTCGACTACGGAATGTCATTTATGAAACGACTCCAAAACGAGATCTTGTCGTTTAAGTAAAACGTCTATCGGAATAAGGGTGAATTAGTACTAATAGCAGAAAAAGTCCGTATTATCTTTTTAATGTGTACTTTACCCAGCGACCGTTTGACATTTAAAATTAAATAATTCAAAATTGAATTATTATAAAAATGTATTCAGAGAAGATTTTGAAGTTTGTCGAAACCAAAAAAACGTTTAAATCTCGCTTTGACAATGTTATAAGAGTATTTAACTACACCTAAGCGCAAATCAAGTGGAGAAGAAGAAAGATTCAATTAACAGATATCGTTGCAACTATTTGTTTCCCTTTTAATGTAACACACTGCGTGGGCATTAGGAAGATAGGGAGGGGAGAGATAGGAGGTGTCGATTAACATTGGTTTTGAATGTTTGCACATTGAAATGGCAAGGGAAAATCTCGCCGGGTAAACCATTCCAAAGTCGTGTTGTACGGCTAAAAAAGAATCTCTATATTTCACGGTACGTCCGAAATTGGGCTCTCAAGGGTGAACTGATGGGCATTCCTAGCAAGACGAGTATTACGGGCGAAACTTTTAAGGGGAGGAATGCAGCTGGCTACCTCGAGTGAACATTTTTTATAAAAGAAACGATAAAATAAGGAAAGACATGAAACATTGCGTCGGTGTTCGAGAGGGGCAATTGTTTCAGCGGCAGTTCTATTTCCTATCAATAATAACTTTTTTAGTTGTGTTGGTTTTCTTTACTTCCTTTAACTCGCAGCAGCTTTTGGTTACGCAGCATACTTCTCGAATCTCGACATATAACACTAAGTTCTTTGTTTTTTGACCCAGATAGTTTAATTTTTTCTTTAATGCAAGCGCATAAGGGATTTGTGTTTCCATTATAATGTTAACACACTGGGCGAGCGTAGAAAGGTTAGCGAAGAAGGGCCAGAAGATGTCGATTAACATTGGTTTTGAATACTTCCAAATTGAAATGGAAAGGAAAAACCTCGCCGGGTAAACTATTTCAAATTCGTGTTGTTCTGCTAAAAAAAGTTTGAAGGACCAGGAGCTTTCTAGACTTTTAAGGGGAGGAATGCAGCTGACTACTTCGAGTGAACATTTTTTTTATAAAAGAAACGATAAAATAAGGAAAGACATGAAACATTGCGTTTGACATCTTCATTGAGTGCGTTTGAAGGATATTTTCTCACGTTACGTTATATGTTAGTATTATTTAGCTGGGATGTTTAAAGTGTTTAAAATTGAGAAAAATTCATTTGAGGGTTCCTTATTATCTAGAGTCGGTATTATTGCTTAATCGAGGGCTGACTAAAATTTTGCTCTAATGTTACCAAAAAAAAAGAAGAATATTATATGCTAATTTAAGTGAAACATCAAATTGGATGGCAGAGATAAGCCGTGTTTGACAACTTGAGAATTCGTATGAATTTGTGATAATGTTCACTATTTGGTGAAATTTTCCGCTGTACTGAAGAATTGTTTACGTGCAGCTGGGTACGAATAACTACTGTCAAATTTTGTCGGCAATTAAAGTTCTAGATTTATGAATATGATTACATTAGTTTGATAGTTGTTACACATCTTACTGAAAAAAAGTTACTAAACAAAGCTATTGTTGCTTCTACCCTAACACCTGGTTTCCATATGCTTTAAATCGTTGTTTTTTTAAGCAGCCTATTAATATCGCATTTGGAGAGCATTAAATCAGCTTTATTTTTAAAGCATGCGATAGATAAC
Organism: Platycheirus rosarum; assembly: GCA_963971375.1. Taxonomy (NCBI): domain Eukaryota; kingdom Metazoa; phylum Arthropoda; class Insecta; order Diptera; family Syrphidae; genus Platycheirus; species Platycheirus rosarum. The sequence goes on from OZ020507.1 coordinate 31,550,630, forward strand.
ATATACTTGAGTATATTCAGCAGCTCTGAAAGCAGGAAGAACTGTCATTGTCATTGGATTTCGGTATGCCAGAAACCAATTTCAGCCATGAGGATGTTGTAAAGCAAATAAAAAACTAAGCTATAAAATGCCCACAATAAAAAAATTGGCAGCTGCTCCTGCTGTCTGCAATCTGTCTTATTCCGGCTTTTTGCTTTGAATTTAAAGCAAGCGGAGACACAGCTTTATGGAAATCTTGTTGGATTTTGTTAAAGAGGTTTTGCAATTGGTGCTTTTTTAAAGCATTTTGAGACCACAGATCTATGAGAAACTCTGTAATGTTCGCTCTCTCACAGTTTAGTTAGATTCCACTGCAGTCAGAGTGTGAGGTTAACGTCCTATATTCACTGTACTGACAATTTTAAGTGGATTGACTATAATACTATATACTGACTATAATAGTCCTAAGCTCAAGTCCTGTCAAATTAGGACTCAATATTTACTAGGACATCGAAATCAACAGCAAATCTTATAGCATTTTTTTTGGATTCCCCAAAAAACGTATCGGCAACCGCCTGTTATTTTATGTCAAAATTGACATCTCGACTACTTAAGACAAGGGTTTATTCGTAGACTAAGGCCCTGGCCACGCAATGAGCGGCAAAGCGGCTGAGCAGTTAGTTGTGAAAATGCCATTGTCAAGTGCTGTTCGCGGTAGTGTTTTACGTAAAAGTCGCCTTAAACCAAACAGCATTGAATACCAGAACAGAGCTCACAAAAAATATATGGGATTTTGCTCATTAAACTGAAAATTTGTTTAATTTAAATAAATAAAGCAAAACTCACCTGAACAATTACACATTTTTCCCACTTCACTACACAAGTTGTCGATAACGTTTTTATTTTTTAAATCTTTAAGCCTGTCTGCCATAATGCAGGACGGCTTTGAACAGCTGAAATTAAAATGTCCGTATTGATTTTTGCCATGATTATGCCTTGCCATTCAGCACTACACTACACTACACTAAAATAATAGAACAGATTTGAAAGCAGAGCGGCGCCGATCGCCGCTCAACGACTGCGTGGCCACCACCATATAACTTTATGTGTTTTAATTTTTTTCTTGCCGCTCAGCATTTTGCTGCTTGTCACTCATTGCGTGGCCAGGGCATTAGGTATTTGCCATAAGCGTTTATGGATGATGAAATGACAATGTGCTTCGTGGTTGGGAGAAGTGGGAAAGTGCAAAATTGCAAAAGTAAATAGTAAATAATATTTAAAATATTATTTTTTTAAAACGCAATTTTGAAATTATTTAATTAAAATGATTAAATAATTTCAAATATGCTAAAAAAAAAAAAAAAATGAAATTAAAATTAAAATGTCAGCAGATCTTTTGATTTTTTTAAATTTAAGAACATAATAGATTTATTTCTGCACTTTTTCAAAAATAGTGTACATACATACATATGCATGTAATTTAGAGTGTCATAAAAAACTTTTTATTCTCATAAGACTTAACTTTTTCAGTTCCATTTTGCTCTGTTGTTTTGGTTGGACATTTTTTAGTGGTTGTGGAAGAGATACTACTATGTTTTTATTTACTATTTTACTCTGTCTTAAATATTCAACTTAGAATTCTTAAAAACCTTTTCATTGATCTGTATGTCAACATTTGCAAAAATAGATATACGTGTTCGAAAGAGAGGGAGAGATCTTCAAGATTATAGTAAATACTAGTCATGAAGATTGCAGATTATAGTAAAGACACCATGTTCATCTGACTTCTAACATTTCACCTGCACAATTGCTTGATTCAGTCGTGATTCGTGGTTATTTGTTTGTTTTGTTTGTCTGTTTGTTGTCTGCCATACTGTTCACCCAATTGCAAGGAAACACCACAAGTATATGTTCTTAGTATGGTTCAAATAATTCCCTACAGGTGGAGTAACAAAAGAAATCTTAAAATACCGAAAGACATGTATTTCCTTACGATAAGTGTAAATCATTTTACACACACATTTGAACCATTTCATTTAAAGATGTTCAAATGCTATGAGCGTTGTTAAACTCAGCACTGGATGATGATTTCACCCGAAACCCGACTAATACGAAATTGTAACTGAGAAATTCGGACCATCGTTAATTCGAATAACACTAAAGTCCACCACACAATTCGGTTAGTTACTTTGAAATAACCGTATTAACAAAATCGCAAACAAAATTTCATTGGAGCCATGTACTGTTACATAATATGTTCATAGGTCTATAAGACAAAATGTAGATTGCTTACATGAGAAGTATCATGTGGAGCGAGTGTAAAAAAATTACTATTTATTATCAAAAACCACTATTAAATAATGCTCCGGTTTTGGCCTTCATAAAGAACGTTTAATTTATCGTGGCGCGCTCAAGTGGAGGACGACCTCAACCAACTTAGAGTGCGAAAATGGAGGCAGTTAGCCAAAGTTTGAGCTGGCTGGAGAGGCATGTTGGTTGATGCCCAGGTTCGTCCCGAACTGTAGCGCCCCCTGAGTAAGTAAGTAAGCATGTTTTGTCCGTGTAAAGTTTGTCCGACCAGCAGATTCTTAATATACAATAAAGACGGTCTAAGCTTTCATTTGATACCCCATTTGTAGGTTGTAGAGGTAGGCCAACACAAAACAAAAAGACCAAGCGGAAGTGGCCATTTTCCCGCCAAACGGACAGGAGAGGCTGGCTCGGATATAGTGAAATATTCAGGCCCAACTTTCGATAACTACTATTGGCATCATTTAAGGTCGTATATAGGCAATAATGCGGCGAATGTTGATTTCCAAGCCGTCAATAGCTTATCAGCGTAGACTACCGACTTCATATACCCCCACAGAAAACAGTCTAGCGGTGTTAAACTGCACGAAACCACAGCAGCCCCACATTAAGGCTATTTAAATCATGAACGAAATAGTCATTGATCATAGCTTTATGACGGTCTCCATATAGACTGTTACTTTTTGGCCAGCATCGTATAAAAAGAAGAATAAATGATTCCACCAGACCAAACTTTCAGTTTTTCTAGATGTAACGCGTCTGAACTACTTGCTTATTGACGTAGCCCTTCAACCAAAAATGAGTTTCATCGCTAAACAAAATTTTGTTGTGAAAAACGGAATCAACAGCAATCTCGTTTCTCACTGGTCGTGTGGCTTCAATTCTTGCACGAGCTAGATTTTGTAAGCCAGCCAGCCAAGGTAGTTGCGCAAATTTTCCATAAAGTTAATGGACACGTTAAAGTGGCGATGGTTGGGCTCTAGTTGTTGCTGGACTTCTAAATGTTCTTGGAGAGCTCTAGCATTAAGTGATTTATTTGTGTCCTCGTTATTGGATTTCTGTGAAGACCTGCACAACTCCGAAGTACCTTCCTTTTCTTTCTCATATATGTCGGTGAAATCGGAAACCAAAAAGAACAGGCGTACGTCAGAACTGGACAGAGGGCTGCAGTTGTGCCTTCTTCCATGTTCAGGCAGTTATTTAAGATGATCCTCGGCAGGAGGATGGCGCTATTTGGTAGCATTTTTAACACAAAGTTAGAAATCTCATATTTTCCTGCTGAATTCTTAGAATTTCATTCAGGGATGATGTCCTTGAACCAATGAATGGTTCTTACTATCCGTCTTGTGGTATCCTTCCTTTATATATTCTTGGATCGTCGATCGTGGCCTCGCACATCGCAGATATTGGTCCGCTAGTATAATGGTTGTGATTGCTTGGGCATTAATGCTGCTTGTGATCCTAAAGGAAAATATCCTCGCGCAACTGGAGGTTACCGTTGGGTTTTGCTGCTTTTGGTAATCCCGGCCGATTTGTTGCGCTATGGAACTGGAGATTCTTGTTGTCGTTAATTTTATTGATAATGGGAATGTTGCCCCTTTTTACTTGTTGATTATGGGCAGTTGCTCTGTTGTGTTCTTGCTCTATACCTATAATTGTTGCTCTTCTGAGGTGGTTGGTTGCCTTGCTGTCGTTGATATATCAGTTTCCCAGGCGTCGACAAGAGGTCTAACAAATTGACCCTTTTCTTCTTTTGTTCTTGTTTGAAACTTTTAAACTTTTTATTTTAAAAGTTGTGTTACGTGTACCAAATTGTTACAAGAATGACTAATATTGTAGTAGAAAGTGTTGCAGTGCGGGCGGCAGTGGTGCAGTTACTAGCCTAAACTAGGGATAGGAGTTTTTAAAGTAATTTGGTTCTAAGGGTTGGAGGTTCATTTTCGAAAAATGGTCTCTTTCACTTAATAGTTTGGGAATCCCTGATCTAGACATTCTTCACTGTAATCCTCTATTATAAAAAAAAACCACCAACATAAAAAAAAAGCTTCTTGTATTTAAGAAAATTCACCACAATTTTTAATTGAAATGTGAAATAGAATTAAAAATTGAAATTAGAACAGTCTTACACATATTAGTTCCTAGGACTGGCTCTGTGAACTTTGGTCCGGTACCAGTAGTGTGAAGAAATGACAAGGTATGTACTAACTTTTCCTTGGGACTTGCTTCCAGGGCTAGGACCTGTTCTAGCTAGACCGGGTACAAAACCAAGCTTACATTCGCATTAATAATATAAGTTAGAATTATTAAGCAGGACTATCATGCATTTCAAGCAAATTTTTGCATATTGAAACAAAATCCATGGTAATTAATAGAGAAAGTCCTTGCAACTCAGAATGAACATATATGCTCAGTTCGCTCCTGTCATTGGTTCAAGTTGAAAGAAGAGAAAGCAAAGCGCGCTTTTGTGCTATATTCAAAAAGCCAAAAGTAAGAAGTTTATAATTCATACAAATGCACGTCGAATCGGCTGCTAAAGACATAGACTTCGCCAACAAAGACAAGATGAATTAATTGCAAGGTTCCAAAGTCATTATTATTTTTTTTCCCCTCGTCCATTATGCAAATTTTCCTGTAAAAAGAACAAGTCACCTAACAAGGTTTATAAGCAATTTCGGACTAAATTTCAAACGACACCTACATTTTTTTGGCAGTGCTTTGCAGATTTTCGTTTGAGAAACAGTTTGACGTTATTCTCCCGTCGAAATATACCAACTATCAACCCTTTTTAGTTAAATATTTTTTCCGTATGTATTTTTTTAGTTCCCCTTTTCGCGCATCTCATCTCATTTATTATTTTGTTCTCTCCCTCTCTTTTTTTTCCAGAGTAAAATTGTTGATAAATCGGCAAACCGGCGAAGCTGTTGCTATGAAAATGGTCGATTTAAAGAAGCATCCGGATGCTGTGCTATCCGTGCGAAAGGAAGTGTGCATACAAAAAATTCTCCAGGATCCGCATATTTTACGTTATTTCGGGAAACGTTCGCAAGGTGACATCGAATATATTTTCTTGGAGTATGCTGCTGGTGGTGAACTCTTTGATCGAATAGGTAAGTAGAACATGGTAACGTGCTTCAAAAGAAGCCACTTATTGACTTAATTAAAGAAAGAAATTTAGCTTTTAAGTGCATTTGTAGTCCTCTCGTGTGTTCTTTTTGTTTCTTTGTTTTTATACTCTCCACCTCCCGCAGAAGAAGTAAATCTGCTTGATTTCAAATATATTCAAATTGGCTTCATCGTCATTCGATTTGATTTGATTTTTGCATTTTCGTCGTCGTCTCTCTTGTTTATTTTCATATCGATTTTAACACCCACACCTTGGTCGTTGCTGCCGAAAAAACTTAACTCTAGGCTTTCTACTCTACAGTCTACACTACCAGTACCAACCACGACAGCCAACAACGTTGAGAAGACCAAACCGACCGACGACCGACCACCTATCGTGTTTGCTATATATTATTTCGTTCGCTCCGCCTTTTGAATTTAAAACCCGTGAATTTAAGGATAGATGTATGCGAGTGCTTTTATTATTATTTATTTCAATTTTTTTCCCTCATTGTCCGATTGTTTCTCGTCTAGCTATTTGCAATTAATATTGTGATTTATGTACATTTCATCTCGATTTTATTGTTTCCTTGTCGTCAATGTATGTATTAATCGTACTTAGGGTACTTATAGCACGTATGAATGAATGCATGATTGGGGGTGGTTGTGGATGGCGATTATGTGAGGACGGGGTAACTTTTCAAATGAAGGAAGCTGCCAGCTAGAAATATGAACAATTAAAAGGTGTACAAATGCAGAATACACATTGTATCTCTAAAAAAAAAAGAAAAAAACTAAATACTGATTGAGCCATGTTGACAGTCGGACTTAATACCATACCAAGCTGATGAGACAAAGAAAAACTTTGATATTCTAATGTTACTCAAAAGGATATAAATTTATCATTGCATGTATTTATACAAAATTGTATGATTTACAGGGAAGAACAAAATTCCTTTTGTGTAACATGTAGGTATCTATTTGATTTTTGAAGTTTAGATGAAAAGAAAAAAGGTGTGCACAGCGGCAGACCTAATGATATAAAGTGGAGAATCGAGCTAGTCGTTGGATGATCTGCGATTAGTATTCATGCGTGCACGCGTCTGCTTAGTGAAATATACAGTGTGTACATATGCCGGTTGTTTTTTCTACACTTGCATGGCTGGCTTGTGAAAAGAAAAACAAAATTAATTTAAAATTACATATTTTGTTTAATATGAGTATAAAATTAGGTGGTTTGCGTTTGCGAGAATTGTTGGTCTAACAATCAAGGTAGTGGAGCATGAATTTAAAGTAGTCCTTTAACTACCTATGGTCAAAAGTAGCAGGAGGAAGACATACGCGGGCGGCTGCTAAAATCCAACAGAACCAGAACCTACTACAGGTTGTCGAAGCTCTTCAAATCCAGAAACCTTACCATAAAAACTAAGTTGCTGCCGTACAAGGCTATGGTCTCTTACCAGTACTCACATACGCATCCGAGACTAAGATGCTTATTAAAAAGCACTCTGACCTCTTAACCCCGTTTGAGAGAAAAGTCTTTCGTTGGCCCGGAGATGATATAATCATGAATTGATAAGGTAGACTCCGATGTGCCGGGCTCCTAGGCTCGTATTATTTATATTTTGTATTTTGTTTCAAAGGAATCTTGTTTACACGTTGATACAATATATCTTTTAGTTGTGAAACAATAGAAAAAAAGATTAAATTTAATTAAGTTTTAGGTTTAAATAGTAGTAGTTTTTTTTTACAAATATACTAATTATTTATTGGTACTATTTTATTATTATTTGCTTAAAACTTATTTTATAATTTTAAGTACTTTTTTATTAATTTTATAATTCAGTGGTGCTTAACAGCGCTTGTGTTCAATAATGTTGTTTAAGTTTTACTTGAAAACCTGCAATGCTTGAAGACCCTCTGATATAGACCGGAATTGAATTCCAAAATCTTATGGCGAACTGTTTTTTGAGTGACAGTGTAGTTCCAAGTAGGTGGAGCAAAACTTCCTATTCTACTGGAAGAAGATGAAAATTGAATTCTTTGAAAAAGATATTCGTGTACTTTATTTTCAATGTTTTAAATTCGAGATGTTTTTGTAATTCCATTCCGAGGAAAGCCTTAACATAGCCAGAAATGTGTTCTCTTCGACCAAGATTATAAGCGAATCTTTCTGTGCTATTGATAGCAACTTTTACCTTACGTAAGGAGTAACTATTTACGTCACAAAAAACAGGGTAGCATAAAAAATAATTGGCAACAAAAAATGACTTAACGAACATTACACCTTAGTCTTAAAAAGGAAGACAGTTTCCAATTTGATACAAAGCCCGAAGGGATCCGTAGATCTTGGAAACTGTTTTAACAATATGATTTCCCCAAGTGAGAGAATATCATTATGGAGGGGATTTAACAATAGCGGACCTAAAATCGATCCTTGTGGGACCCCAGCTTTAGTTTCAAGGATATTAGAATTCTTTTGGTTGCAGTAAACAGCCTGTGAGCGACCTATCCATTAGTTTTAATGCTGTAGATTCAAAATCGGTATCTGTAATCGGTACTTACCGCTTTACCGAATGTATTCCGATCTCATGTTCGTTTCCTGACTTGTTCGTTAGATTTCTGCATCAGTATTTCAGAACTTTAAATTCGAAGCAGTCTCGGATGTTATTTTTTTTTTGTAAATTATTATTTTGTATCAACAAATATTTTCTTATATTTTTGTTTATACAAAACAAACTGTTGCCTAGACGACAGACGTCAAACACAAATTTCTTGCGGTAAATCGATATAGGACGATAGGATTTGTTTCCAGACCCTGTACTTTTAATAACACGAATGATTTTGGAAATCTTCCAAGCAGACGGATATGGTTAAAATTGTATGTAATTTCGGAGAGCACCATGTGAATAATAATTTTCAAAAACTTTGGCTGCATTTCATCTAATCCGATCGCATTTGATTTAATTCCAGTAACTGCACTAAAAACTTCATATTCAGAAACTCTTTGGAAGTTGAATATCTAGAGATTAATAGTATGAGTGATTCTTCTACAACGTAAGGTATGTCATCAATAAGGTCTCGCTCATGTGAGGCAATTGAAATGGAAGCAAACTCTGTTTAAATCATCTGGATTCGTTTCGCAGACATCTCAAGCTTTAACATTCTTCCAAGTTTTTGAGGTATTTAGATCAGGGCTAAAGTTAGAATTAAGAAACCTGATCTTTGCATTTCTAGTTTTCCTTTTAGCATTATTCCTTGCAGTCTTATAATCATCAAAAATTCTGAAATTCTGAATCTTTTTCATCTCTTTGTTTAATAAGATGTTGGGTCCTTGAAGTCGTCAATTCATTATTTTTATTACGGAGGGTAAAGGATTTAAATGGAACGTGCTGTTCAAAGAGATTATTTATTTGTTGGGTAAAAGGTTAAACCTGTTCATCAATCGATGACATTAGACGAAGTTCTTGCCAGTCTATTGCTAAAGTGTCCCGAAGCAGGGAAATTTTGTCTATTGCTTTAAATTCTATATGTTATGCTTCGAAAAACCGATTTATACCGGTAGTTAGAAAGTTAAGATCTCCGCATATTATTACATTACTGTGTCGAACTGTAAGATTTTCAAGTAGATTATTTATAACTAGAGTTTGTTATATTTGATGGTTTGTATACAACTCCTATTAAGCATTTATCTGGCCCACACAACATTTCAACAAAACAAAATTCAAATAGGTCAGCACTACTATTAGCGAAAGGGAACCAGCTTGGAAAGTCTCTTGCAGTTCTTTTTATGGGAAAATACAACGTGGCAGACGTTGTTTACGATTTAAGAATGGCGAAGAGCAGGATGCCCGAAGCCTTACTTAGGGTACGAACCTGGATGGCGTCGGCCAGCAATCGGGATGTATGGAAGAACTTGTTGAATGAGGCTCAGGTCGGATCCCGGTTCCGTCTTCCCTCGCACAAAGGTAGAACAATTCTACGTAAGACTTTCCTATTGAACCCGGTTAAGAGATAAGCAATTAGTATTAGATGAGTAAGCACTCAAGTCTCGGAACCTTGATTAATATGCTATTTTTGTGCCGCCTGCTCGATCTGGATGAAGGAGTCTTTCAAAATTTGTTGACTTCTGCCGATATTGTCGATCTCGTCTGCGGAAGCCAATAACTGGCTGGACTTGGTGACGATAATCCCTCTTGTTCACGTACCAGAGTAACTAATTGCTTTTTTCAACGCCAAGTTCAAGAAGATGCAAGCCAGACCACCCCATTGTCGGAGTCCGTTAAAAAAATATTTATTGTTCTGGGCAATAAAACCGGCTATTTTTACTTGACTTGTAATGTTAGACATGGTCAGCTTACAAAGTGATGTAAATTTTGTTGGTATGTCGAATTCCGTCATAGTTTTATAAAGTAAATCCCTGGGTATGCCGGAATGTTAAATCCCAGGCGATGGGCTAGCCTGCCTAAGGGTAAAGATCTGATCAATTGTAAATTTCCCTAGCATGACATTACATTACATATTGATCTATGCAGTAGACATTTATGAGCACTGGCTACTGAGGCCATCGGCTCAGACACTTACAAGACAACACACAAGACGACATTGGTACAGGACAGATCAGAAGAAAGCGAGAGAACGGGAAAACATATAACACATGTCAACAGCACGCAGTTTTTTTCGGACGGTCCCCCATCCTACTACTAACCACGCGCAACGATGCTTGATTTCGCTGATCTCACGGGAAGCGATGCTTTATCAGAGCCAAGGCCGTTGACTGCCTAGCATAAAACCACATTGATAGTTACTATTGCTCTTATCTTATAGAATGTACTCAACAATGTTATACCCAAAAATTACTACACATTGTGATATATTCCTTCTTATGTAAAGGACATTTGATGCCTTTCGCCAGTTTTCTGGCATTAATTCGTGTTCCATACGTGTGCTATGATGTATCTTCGCGCCCCCGCTTTCTATGAGCTGCTGCATTGCTCGTTATGCAACATACTTACGTTGATATTACTTAGTTAGGATATCACCACAGAAATTTGGTTCATATTTCGAAAAATACTAAATACTTGATATTACTTCATAAGCGCAATTCTGGTGAAAAAAAAACCAAATGGTCTGGAAAAAAATTCTTTTTTGTTGCAGCAACACAAGAAGTTGCTGTTTATAATACCAAATACAATATATGTATATAAACTTTCTAGTTGAATATAATTAGACGAAGTGCCAATTTATGCTGGAATAAAGGCTCTTAAAAGTTATTCTGAATCAATAATTCAAAAAGTTTAAAATGATTTATTAATGCTGGGTTCTTTACACTACATAGCCGATTTTGGGCTTCAGTTAATTATGAATATGGAGTGTATTAAAATATTAATTTCACTTAGCGAAACCTAGTTATCTCATCTTGGGATTTAATCAACAGAGACAACTTTTCTTAGTACATATTTCGTTGTTTAATATCCTTGGCTTCATGTTGAAACTCCTTATTTCGAAATAATCTTGGTGATGGGGGGTGTATTGGGATGTATGTTGGGCTAATGTATTATTATTATTTATCTGGAGAAAGAGGAGACGTTTTAAATTAGCGTGCGTTACTAATTTCACACATCTGCAGAAGACTAATAATCATTGGGATCGTAATGAAAAAAAATGTATCGAAGTACGTGCAGCCACTTCAGTGTTCAAATACATATGTATGTACTATGGTTTAGCTGAAGTAGGGTGGCTACGATGACATTATTGTCCTTGTGTTTCTTCTTCATGTTTTGCAACAGGAGTACAAGCTTTGAAGAAAGCATTATTAGATGAATTGCATAGTAATGCTCATTGTTAATTGTGTTATTTGAATTTGTCATGTATGACATAACTTCAAGTTATACAATACAAATTTTGTTGGTGTAGTTACTCAACCATGTTATTGATTTTCAATTAGCTTTTTAGCAGCAAAATGACCTGGAATAGTCAATAAATACATTGTTGAATGCGTACAAAGGACATATCTATGTGCTACACAAAAGACACTACAAATTCACTGAAAACACCCACACATTAATTAGAACAATGCCTTGTGCTGGACATCTTATGTTATTTTTATATTTCTTTTTTTCGTTAGAGCCTGACATCGGTATGCCGCAACATGAAGCGCAAAGGTATTTCACACAACTACTATCAGGGGTGCAGTATTTGCATTCCAGAGGCGTTGCCCATCGTGACCTGAAACCGGAGAACCTACTCTTGGACGAACATGACAACATCAAGATCTCAGACTTTGGAATGGCGACCATGTTTAGGTATTAGGTACACCACACAATAACTTAATTTCAATTGAGCTTGTTGAATTTTACTAATATGAAACAAAAATTGGCTTTTCTTATTTCAATATTGTGCCATCTTTTCTGGTCAAATTTAGAATGAAGGGCAAAGAACGACTCCTGGACAAACGCTGTGGAACGCTGCCCTATGTTGCGCCTGAGGTGCTCGTCAAACCCTATCATGCACAGCCGGCAGATATTTGGTCGTGTGGTGTTATCCTTGTTACAATGCTGGCTGGTGGTGAGTAATGATTTAAGTTTTATTTTTTTTATTTTTTTTGCACTAGATAGCGTTTTTGGATCTTTGATATTTTTTATTTTTTTTCTGCATTTTATTTGTATGCGTTTTTATTTTGTTGATGGTTGTCTTGCGGTTTGTTTTATTCTTTTGTTTTTATTTTTTTTTTCATATAAAATAATTATAAAATTTTACATTGAACATTTTTGCTGAATCTTTGGTATTCTAGCTGTAGATTTTATATTTGCAAGCATCTAAAGCTTTTATACCAAAGCTCCAGCTTAAATCGCTTGCTGCACATTATTATTTATTTATTTTCTTTTTTTTTATTATTATTTTGCTCTGCAATGTTTATACATACATAATCAATTTTAAGTTTGTCTACATGCTAAATAAATATGTTTTCTTGCGCGCAACTCTTGTGCACGAGATTAATTGTATTGTTTTCCTAAAGAGAAATTCGTACAGAAAGTTACTTCTTGTTGGCTTAGGTCTATATTTATATTTATGATATAAACATACACAATGTAATAAAAACAAATAATGTATGTAATGATAGAAATCAAAGCTTAAGATATTCAAAAACAATAATTTTTGTTTTATTTTTTCAAAGCGATTGGACATTTTCATGTTTACATAGTTACGTTAATCTTATTAACTATAAGTTAACGCCAACATTAATATAATCTGTTTATGATTAGGTGGAATTTAGAATCTTCCTTCGGCTTTTTTTGGTCAGATTAAATTTAGCAAAGAAACAAAAACAGTAACTTTGGCATGTCCCGACGTTTCTCTGTTCTGTTTATAGCATAAATACACATTCTGGTAGAACATCTCTTTTTTATTATCTGAAAAGACAATAATGTATTTCTTCTTTGTGGAAAAGTAATTAATTTATTTGCCAAAAAAAGGATACTGCGCTTGGCGGAGCAAAAAAGTTTTTACATTTAACATAAACGTAAGTTTTTCTGCACCAGTTTGTCCAGAGGATAAAAGTAGAACCCATTGTATAATCCCTTACCTTAGGCGATAGTTATGTCGATCATTAAAAACCGTTAGTAAACATTTTCCTTTGGATAATTTCGACTCTTAGGAAAAAAATTTAAAACATAAAATTTGTTTGGGAGATTGCTGATAGGGCCAAATGACAGCTGATTTGCCACGAGAAATAGGTGGCGCTACAGTCCAGGGTCGACCTGGGCCTCAACCAATAAGCTTCTTCACCCAGCTAGCTGACTCCAGTTTCGCACGTGGAGTCGGTGGAGGTCCTCTTCCACTTGTGTGCGCCACCTGAGTCTCGGTCTTCATCTACTGTGCCGTCCTCTTGGGTGGAATCGAAGATTTTCTGGGCCGGAGCATTGATGTCCATTCGCTCTATATGACCCATCTGAGACGTTGATTTTTTACTCTTTTGGCTAGGTCTGCGTTGCTGTACAGCCGATACAGTTCTTCATTGTATCTTCTTCTCCACTCTCCGTTAATGCATATGGGACCAAAAATCACCCGGAGAATCTTTCTCTCGAAGCAGCCTAAAGCGTCCTCATCCGCTTTTGACAATGTCCATGCGTCTGCACCATAGAGCAGGACTGGGATGATGAGAGTCTTATAAAGGGACAACTTAGTTGCCCAAGACATTTATATTTGTAAAAATAAATAAAAATAAGCTATACCTATTCAACATGGCTAGCACAACAGTGTTATTGAAAGCAGATTTAAAAAAAAAATTAAAGAAAAAAAAAAGATTCTTAATTGTATCCAGAAAGCATTTGTGTCCTCCGTAGGACTGCTGGTGAAGTTCCACCATCCGCGCTGTGTCCGGCTTTCAAGCATGAATTCAACCAGCCGGTCGTATTGAATCTAGTTTGTCTTCTTTGTATTAAGAATACTAAGCGATAAATATGTTTTCAGGGAATTATGAAATCATGTGAAATTTCTTTCTAAAATCAAGTGCTTTTTGCAATTGGCATCATGATTTCCTAAAAATGGTTGTTGATGGCTCGAATGATTTCAATGATGCATTTTTCCTAGCTCTATTAGCAGGGAATCTGAGAAGGATAATGTGTTTGATAAACTCGTGTAAAATATTTTATTTCATTGCAATTTTACATTTACTTGTCATTTATATATTTTTTTTTTTTTTTGAGAGGATAAGATTGAATTGCTTTTGACTTATTCTAAACTAATCATAGAACTTTACAGGATATTTTTCGAGTATATATATTTATAATTTGTCTCGATAAAGTGCATCTCATCCAGCCGTTCGGACTCGGCGGTAAACTGTAGGTCCCTTCCATTCTTGCAGATTAACAACACACACAGAGGAATGGTTGAGAATATAAGTCACTAGGCCTTGGCTCCTTAAGGAGCTGTCGCGCCAACTGCATTTTTCCCTTGAAACGATTCAGCTCTAATACTCGCACTACTAGTTCACCCTTGAGGCCAACTTCGGACCTACAGTCAAACAAATATGTACTCTTTCTTAAGCCGTACCACGCGAATGTGGAATACCTTGCCGGGCTCTACATTTCCCTCTAATTTAAAATGCTTTAAAACAAATGTGCATCGGTACCTCCTTCCTTATTTTCCTAATGCCCCAGCTATGTTTCATTAACATTAATTTTAGTGGGGGCCACTCATAAAAAAAAATATTTATTTTTATACTACACTACGCAATCTGCAATTGACAATAACTTGTTTTGAACGCGAGTCATTTATTTTGCACCTACATATAATAACACAAATGATAACAAGTCAATTAGAGACGACCATAAAAAGGATTGTCAAAATGGCATTTAATTTCGGATGTCACTCTATTCATTCCTATATACGCCCGTATTTAGAATGTTTCAACTTTTACTAATCGCTATAAGTGGCGGCTTGTTTGAAAAATTAACAAAAACAATTCCTACAGGGTGAGGCAAAAAAACCGATCTAATTTAAATTACGAATAACTAAAAGAATAACAGTGTTACAATATGTTTTATTAGATATTACAGACTGTTATTGATTGCCATTAACAAAAACTTACATATGAGTAGCAAAATGCATGAGTTTATGTTTTGAAGATCACGTCCTTCAAATGGTGTCCCTCTTTGATCAAGCACTCTTCCAGTCTTGCTCCAAAACTGTCAAACACTTTACTTAACATTTCCGGGGTCAGGTTGGCGATCTCTAGAGTTATGGCCTCCTTTAGTTCGTCCAGTGTGCGAGGCTTGTTTGTGTACACGCGTGACTTTAAGAAGCCCCACAAAAAAAAAAATCACAGACACTTAGGTCAGGTGAGCGTGCTGGCCACGCAATGTTTTCGGAGCGTGAGATTACTCGGCCACGAAACTTACGTTGCAAAAATCCCATCACAGCATTGGCGTGTGTGCAGTTGCCCCATCCTGTTGGAACCACATTCTTCTCAGGACTATGCGTTTTCTCCGAAGTTCAGGGATGAGGAAGTTGTGCTACGCGACGGAACTTCTCCATGTCGACCTAATTGAAAGAATGCACGGAACTGCTGCCGCTGAGTAGCAATGATTGAATCACCACTTTTAAAATACGCCCCGATAACAAACGCGCGTTGCTCAGGCGACCACTGCTCCATGACTACTGACAATGGCGTCGTGTAGGCGTTCCAACGAGTCTACCCCACCACCCTCGGACGTCCTGTCGCTGAATGGCGCCCCGCAGAAAATAGATCGTTTTTTTTGCCGCACCCTGTATTTCAAAAAAATGTACAATACAATGTAATTTGTAACATTTCATTGCTTAATCATTTTGTCTTATCAACAAAATCTTAATCTGAACAACTATACATAAGTTCTGGCGACCGGGGAAAAACGAAACAAACCCAAAAAGATTTTTTCCTTATTAGTGTTGCTAGTAAAGCCTACGATTTTGAACGTGTATTTAACAAACACATGTTCATGAAATCCTTGTAAAAATTAAAAAAAAAAACTAATTCAAATCCTTTTTCTTAAAACACGTGTAATTATTCACTTTATTATCCGTGTACACGGATCTTTAGTAAACGTATTCGGCTAGCTCGGGATGCGTGTCCATATACGCCGAAATCATCGATTTTTTTTTGTGGCCTTCCTTAATGAAAACAATCATTTTTATTTAAATTTAAATATGTCAAGAAAGCTATATGAACTTACATTTTTGGAGAATAAAGTTAAGCACAAAACAATTAATAAAGCCCCATTAGACGGTAATTTCAGTTTCAGTTGAGCTGTCAGTTAAGCTTTCAGTTAAACTTATGTCTAAATGCGAAAATTGAAGCGTTTAACTGAAACTGATGGAATTCCCATAAGTTGTCAGTTCAGTTTTCAGTTAAACTGATGTGTAAATACGTTTTCATTTCAGTTGTCATTTCAATTTTTCGAGTCTGTTTTTTTTTGTCCAATATGCCGAAACGGAGTGATTTGGTGATTTATTAAGCGCCAAAACTAAAGCTTGCGCAAAATTAGGCTTTCATCTTTTTATCATCTTTTATATTTCGATTGTTAACGAGTAAAATAAAAGCTCAACTGAACAAAACGTCTAAACGCTTTGGTAGACATAAGTTTAACTAAAAGCTTCACTGATAGCTCAACTGAAACTGAAATGATCGTCTTAATGGGGCTTAATATTTAATATACATATAATTTTTTTAATATGTTAAATATGTGTCTGTTAGGCACATTTTGCTTATAGAATGCAAAATGACCTTGCACGACACTAATTAGAAGCATTAGAAAGATAGGAAAGAATTTTTTCGACGCAGTAGATCGAGAATTAGGTGACTATCAAAACAGTGACAGTCATCTATCTATTTATCCGATTTCATCCCAGGAGCTAGTTTACAATTTTCCGTTATTTTTGCATTGTGAAAACTTGTGAAACACGGATGCACGTGTATTTAAACATCCGTGCAATTAAAAATATACTGCTTAGAGCTTTAACTTCTCTCTTCAGTGTGCAATTTTCTGCTCTAAACTGGTGTGCCAGCACGTTACTTGATACAATCGAGCACTGGCAGCACATAATTTGGTCCAATCTATGGTCCTCGATTTTATCGTCCGAGTTGGCAGTACACAAACTTCAAGCTTCAATAGAAAATAGCTATCGTCTGGAGTATTTTTTTCTGAAAAAAATATGAAATCCAAACAATAGAATGTCGATTGATAAAAAACAGACGGAAATTTTGACTACTTTTATGAATAGTCATCAAGACTTGTCTAAATTCATTCTAAAAAATGGAAAACCAGCAGCTTTCTCCGAGAGAAATTCGCAAACTCACTTAATACTAGGGTTCTCCTGATGACCATAAGCAGCTGTTGATCAGCTGTCTTTTTACACGTATTACAACAACAATGCAATACTTTGGTAGCGCTTCTATGAGATACCGAACGGGGCCATTGTAAGATATTAGTATTTGCGTCAGCTCATTGGCAGGTCATTATCAGAGTATTGCATTTGTAAACCTGTAGGGTTATTCCAGAGAGCGAAGCGGATCGTATTGAAAACTATACCTCAATTTCTTCGCTTTTGGGTATTCTCAAATGCGAATGGGGCGAAAATGATCATTCCAATTTTCCCATATCTATTTCCACTCTGCCTCTCAATTTTTCCACTAATTTTCCAAAATTCCATTAATATTTTCCAAACATTTGACAGCTCTTTCTCGTCGGTCGTTTACAATATTTTGTATCGTTTGTAAAGTTAAATGTTTATGTTTGAATTTTGTTCATTTTATTAATAAAACAAAATTTAATGGATTCAATAAGTGTGTTTTTAATGCCGAAAATGAAGTAGAAAGGGAAGAAAATGTAACAGTTTACGCAGAGAAATTTTTTGAGAAGTGGGTCTTCTTCGCTCGATGCCATGATCATACTTCAAACCTCATGTAAAGAAAGTCCATCGCTCAAACATTATAGTGTATATCTTTCAAAATTAATGAGATGAGCAGAGAAATTTAAGAGAGCTGCGCGATGGCATAGCCAAGTGAATTAATTCAAGCTATTCAACGTCCATTTATTTTTCCTTGCTTTATTTGAGTACTTTAAGTTACTTGAAAAAGTAAAGGAACACACATTGATTTAAACATTAATTTTAATATTGTAGTGTACCTTAGGGCCTTAGGCTGATCATAATCTTGTATTTTAATTATAACTTAAAATATACCCATAACTACTCATTAGCTATATGTATGTATGTACGTTATTAAAATGCTAACATTTATTAATAATAAATCAATATTTATATATCTTTTTCAAAGGAACACTTATAAATTATATTTTAAAACAACACATCTTATTATTTTGTATATTTTTGTTCTACATTTGAACAAATGTTTTATTAACAAGCTTTTCTGTTTCCAGAACTTCCGTGGGACCAACCTTCGTCCAACTGTCAAGAGTTTGTCAATTGGAAAGAGAACGACCGATGGACAACAAAAACACCTTGGAGTAAACTAGACACACTAGCTATATCATTGCTACGCAAAGTTCTAGCTGTACAACCCGCCCACAGAACAAATCTTGAGAAGATTTTGGATCACAAATGGTGCAACATGCAATTTATCGATTGTGGTAAGTTTGACTTCTTTTTAAATTATCTTAACTTAATTGTTTTTACTTAAAAATTAAAAAAAAAAATGTCAACCTTGGTGAAATTTACTCAGGTACTTAGTGACTCTCAGTGGTCTTTTTCAAAATTCTGAGAGTAACTTTGTGCCTAAGTAAAAGTTACCGCTCAAACGCACATGTGAGTGTATATAGTCTATGTTGCAACAATTCATGGAGTGCATCCGAAAAAAACACAACAGTATACAAAAGTTACTAATCAATATTAACAGCGTTTTTGTTTTGATTGAAATGCAGTGTCGCATGACCTCTTTAATTTCATTTTTCACACAATATCAAATCGGAAATGTGCGATTCTTTTGATCACTTAATAATCACAACTAACCAAATATAATTGATCTCACGCCGATTTTCATTGCTTTGGCGCTTTAGCTGTATGATAGATTGTTTACTTCATAAAGCTAGATTACCAAAGCATTGAAGGTTTCGCATTTCCATCAAAATTAATATCTGCTAATCCACCAACCATTTCATCCTTTTTGCCGTCGTGTTCGCTGTCGTTGTCAGTTGTTATCATCGCTTTCGTGTCGCGTCCGCCCGCAGTATACCATCCTGTTCATTTGTTTCATTTTTTTTTTTATAAAATTTTATTTGCAGTTTTCTCATTTGTTGTTGTTTGCTGCCTTTTGTGTTGTGATTTTGTTTTTGCATATTTTTATGATTTGATTTTTTCGCTTTTATTTAGTCTTTGGTGATTTTAGCTGTATGGTTAGTTGACTGGATTCCATAGAGCTTTATCACCAAAAACCAAATGATTGTGGGTTTTCGTTTATTTTTTTTATAAGAATATTGTTTTGTTTATTTTTCACAATTTACTAATTTTTTGAAATGATTTCTATTTTTTTTCATGTTTATTTTTACCATACTAAAGTGTTGTTTAAAATTAATTATTCGCAGATTTGAAATCCCACGATGTAACGGATGGAGATGTGCGCTCACCAAAGTCCAAAAGACAGTGTTCCAGCTCAGACTTCTCACATCCCTACGACGATTCGATATCGCGAGTTTACTGTTCCCAGCCCATGCCTACAATGAAGAACGATGTAGACGCTGACATTGCGGCTGGTGGCAACAATCGCGGCACAAATAACAATTCTTCGTTTGAAGCCCGCAACGGATTCTGTTTCTCACAACCGGCCATGCTGGACGATTTGATTTTGTGCACACAGATGAATCAAACACAGTCGGCAAGCCAAAATGTATTCCAAAGATTAGTGCGGCGTATGACAAGATTTTTCGTGACCACACAATGGGACGATACAATTCGAAGGCTATTTACAACGCTGGACAAGCTCGGTTATACACGAAAAATCAATGACGATAGCGTGGTAACAATATCGACAGTGGATAGGAGAAAACTGCGATTGGTGTTTAAGGCGCATATTATTGAAATGGATGGCAAAATTTTGTTGGATTTCCGTTTGTCGAAGGGATGTGGTTTGGAATTTAAAAGACGCTTTATTAAAATTAAACAAATTCTAGAAGATATTGTGCTGAAGGGGCCAACGACATGGCCCATAGCAATAGCAACAAACTCTGTGCCTTAGGTTGTGTGTTTTTTTTTTGTTCACTTTTGATACTTTATTATAATTAAGTTTATCCATAACGCAGAATCGTTTATTTTGTTGATGATTAATTTTCATTTCAAGTCTTATTTTATCTTGTCTTTGTGAAGAAGTGTACCTAGGAAAATAAAATAAAATTTTTTTTGATAATTGATTTATTTGTTTTTCTTAATACATACATAGTTGTTTCCGTAATCAACTAAGAAAAATATACAAACGCTAAGGTCATAAGATCAATAACTTAAGGTGAATTCATTAACGCATCACTGCAGTAATGATGCTCAATCCAAAAAGTCAAACGTTCACCGCAAACAATTCGCTTGTTATGCATAAACTCAAACGGATGTATATAAACGGTGACCATTATTGTATTCAAAAACTTTTAAAAATGTTCATTATTTCAAAAGCTGTTCATTATTTGTTCAATATATTTTTTTAATATTGTTCAAACAAAAACTAACTAAACCAAAATTCTACCAACAAAATAATAAAACGGACGTGGCATTATTCACTCAATAGGCAAAAAATGGTAACGAAATGCAAATTTTTAATTTCATAACACTCCCTATATTATTTCCGGAACATACCTAATGTCAAAACGTTTTTCTGTCTATCTTTAGTTAGCGTCAAATCTTATGCGTGAAACAGATTGAACCAGCAACAGCGGCCGCCATTAATTTAGAACCAATGTATTTCAATTGCTCAAGTTAGATTAGACCAGCAACAGCAACGTCAACAGCGTCGTTAGACCAAATGCGCGAAACAGATTGAACCAGCAACAGCGGCCGCCATTATTTTAGAACCAATGTATTTCAATTGCTCAAGTTAGATTAGACCAGCAACAGCGTCGTTAGACCAAAGTCCTAAATTTGCTGTTGCTGTTCCATTGCTACCAACTTTACACAAGTGATAATCAGGGACACAATACTGCAAAAATAAAAACTGTTATGCGTGAAACAGATTGAACCAGCAACAACGGCCGCCATTAATTTAGAACCAATGTGTTTCAATGGCTCAAATTAGATTAGACCAGCAAAAGAAATTAAAACACATTGCCACCAGCACCAGCATCGTCTTCTTACTTCTGTTTGACACTGTGTCATAAAAAAGTATACGAAGTTTTCTTTTGCCCCTGAATTTCACTTGCTCAAAGTTGGTAGCAATGGAACAGCAACAGCAAATTTAGGACTTTGGTCTAACGACGCTGTTGGCGTTGCTGGTCTAATCTAACTTGAGCAATTGAAATACATTGGTTCTAAAATAATGGCGGCCGCTGTTGCTGGTTCAATCTGTTTCGCGCAAAAGTCCTAAATTTGCTGTTGCTGTTCCATTGCTACCAACTTTGAGCAAGTGAAATTCAGGGGCAAAAGAAAACTTCGTATACTTTTTTATGACAAAGTATCAAACAGTAGTAAGAAGACGATGCTGGTGCTGGTAGCAATGTGTTTCAATTTATTTTGCTGGTTAGCGTGCTGTTTGCTGTTGACGGTGCTGGTGCTGTCGCTGGTTAAATCTGTTTCACGCTTTACAACTAAAGACAGACATTTATTTCAGCGTGACTGGGCAAATTATGTTAAGTCGTTTCATTTTTTATTCCAACTTCATGATGGGTAATATTCTCGGACAGATCATGTACAGGAACTGCAACGAAAAGTGGGACAATTTTTTTTTACATTTGGCGGCGTTTAGGTTTGTTGAAAAGGCTATCCGAAAAAAAAATTTATATAAATGTTGAAATTTCATCATTTTTTCCTTAATTAAAATACCCTTACTACTAAAAAAAAATGTAAGCGAATTAAATGATCCAAAAACATACATTCTGCACCTTCAAGCTAATCCACCGACGTAACCTCTGAAAGCCAAAAAAGGAGACAAAATGACATTTTACAGACACGAAAAAAGAGGTATCTGTCAAATTTCATGTCAACGTTCTCTGTTAAAGCAAAATCGAAGACAGAAATGGCAGTCGCCGCGACATAACACGAGATGGCCCGCCTTCTTTGGACATTTCATGTTAAGTCGATTCGACATGCAATGAATCATGCCCAGTGGAGGCAGCCTGTAAGAGGTATGAATGGCGTTCTTTTATTAACTATCGTTGTTGTGTCAAACACTGGTTTAAATGTAATTGTTAGACTTTGGATTGTTAAGCTAGTATTAGACGCTCCTTGTAATCTGTCATTGCCGTGACATTCTGACGTCATTATGACGTAGTTTTCTGTCCTAAACGTGTCACGTCGTGTGATCGTCATTGTTTTGCGTGTCATTGCCGTGACAAAAACAGTAACGGGCACCGTGACACGTAGTCTGTCGCTGCAGGGACTGTGTTATTATTTGTCACGGTTGGGCGTTCGGAGTTGAACACACTTATTGAATAGCTTTGGTGGTGCTATCGGATTTGTAATTTCGAATACCCAAAATAAGAGTTGACGGCGAAATGATGAAACAAATATTTTATTGCAAACAAATTTGCAAAATTTAAACAAAATCATGAAAAAAATGTATTACTACTAAAAAAACATGGTTGTGAATTGTTTTCAATTTTAAAATATATTTTAAGCTCGTCCCTAGAATTTTTATTCTCAAACGACGTCAAACGTGTAACGTCAAAGTTTAAAACCCTCGTCAAACAGAGCGCGTTTTTACGCCACGTTGTAGTGTACAGCAATGCATATCCCATATCATAAATAGCGCATTTTCAACGCAGCTTCGAGTTCAACGCGGCGTCAAAACGCGCCGTTGAAATAAATTACAAATTATTATTTGAACGCCGCGTTAGAACAGATTATTTGTTGAAATGTTTTGAGAATTAAAGGCTTTGTCAAAGAGAGCGCGTTTCTTACGCGGCGTTGAGATTATTTTGAAGCGGCGTACTTTAGCACAAAAATAACCTTCATATAAACAAACAAAAATTTAAAAAAATTGACGTTTTTAAAATATCGATTTAAACAAAAAATATTAAAATGTCAACTTTATTGGGGGTGTGTGCAAATATATGTTAAATCTCGATTGAAAACGAGATTTCAGATTTTGCTCTGGGATCAAAAAAAGATTGATCTGTTGACCAAAGAAAATTACATTTCGCTGTCAGATTAAAAAAAAAGATTGTTCTCAGATCAAAAAAAATTGATCTGACGTACCAAAAAAAATCACATTAGTTTGTATGGCAGTTACCGTTATTTTTCGATCTAGATCAAAAATGAAAAACCCCCCGAGATACTACCAAATAAATACCAAGTTCGAAGCAAATTGGCCGGCCATCTGTTTAGGCTGTTAGAATGAATAGTTAGAATCCATAACTTGCCTTTACCTATAATCGCAAGTAACAAACACTACAACTTTTCGTAAATACGAGTTCTAAACTATTTTTATTAAAGTTTGTTTAAAATGTATCAATATTTACATTATTATATGCATATGTAGTATGTACATAATAAAATATAATTTGCTAAAATAATTTTTTTGTTGGCATTTTTTCAGTTTTATTCAAAAACGAGTAACTAAAAATAATAATTTCTAGGTTAAGGTACAGGAGTACCTATTCACAGCAGCACCGCATCTTTGGTATCGACTCAAGAAACTATTTTGAACGTTTTAGCTTTAATTTAACCGAAACACGTAATGGTAAAACTGTTTCTATAAATATGGTGCCAACAAAAGATTTAAACGATTTTTTCTACAGCTCGTAGCTTGGCAGAGCGGCTTTTAGCATTTTCCGTAACTTCCTTTTCAGAAGAAACAATCACATGTTTATGCAATTGTTTCCAGGTTTTCTCTGCAAGCGATTCCATCACATCCTTATCGTACACGAAATCATGGCCACTGTACTTCAATGGAACCGGATTAGCCATACCTTCGATTATATTGCCATTGATATGCCTCTTCACTATAGTATCTTCCAACGAATGAAAAGTGATGACAACCAGCCTTCCGCCCTTTTTCAAGTATCGCTCAGCCAGAGTCATTCCATAGTTTATTTCGTTTAATTCATTATTGAGGAATATACGAATTGCTTGAAAGGTCAAAGTTGCTATGTGCGTGCGTCTGTTTAACTTGTTTAATCTATACGATTCTGGTACGCTCGATGCAACTAAATCGGCTAGTTGTTTGGTAGTTTCTGTTTTGCCAAATAATGTTCGGGACTCAACAATAGTCCTAGCTATTCTCTTTGCGGCCTTTTCTCCACCATATACCCGCAGGATCTTCGCCAAGTCGGGTTCATCAATTTTAGCCAACATCTCAGCAGCTGTTATTTGTTCATGACCCATCCGCATGTCTAGTAAGGCGTTTTTTGAATGAGAAAATCCTCGATCAGTTTCATCGAATTGCATTGATGAGACACCTAAATCGAAGAGAATACCATCGAATGACTTTTGCTTCACACCATGCTTCTTCAGGAGTCGGGGAAGATCTGAGAATTTGCCAAGCAAAGGTATAATTTGTCCAGGATATTCAGCAGCCAGTTGCTTGGAGTGCTCATGGGCGACTGGATCTCGATCTAGTGCGTATATAATGGCATCTGGCGCTTTTTGCAGAATCCCACGACTATGACCACCAGCACCGAAAGTCATGTCAATAAAAACCTTAGATGGACTTGCATTGAGAAAATGTATGGTTTCTTCAAATAACACTGGGATGTGGGGGCGTGTGTCAGTTTGGGCTGAACTGCAGCATTGCAGTATATTCCTTATAATACCGGAACTTAATCTTTTAAATAATTTATTTCTCGACAGCATCTTGCTGTTTTGTTTTAAAACTGCTTCATGAATTTTGAAGCGAACGGGATAAGTTTTGACATTTTTGTGACAGTTGGTAATAGTCTTGTTCAATGAAAACCAAATCGGAATAGAGTACATCAAAACAAGGCGTTTTTCTTTTTGAGCTGAGAGCGGAGCACTGACAAGTCCAAGCAAATCTGTGTTTCTTTTTTAACTTGGAGCGCTCTGAGCGGTTAGCTTGTGTTTCTTTTTCAATCGGAGCATGCTCTGTGAGCTCAGAATAAAATGATCATATCCTGCTCAGAGCGTAATCGACTTGCTCAGGCTCTACTCCGTGCTCTGCTCAGAGCTTAAAAAGAAAAACGCCTACAGTTAATTAATTTCACAGCCAGTGCCTGTCCATACTGTGATTTTTGAGTGCACTCACGGCACAACAGCTGTGTCCATATTGTGTTGTGTTGTGATAACTCGTGTACTATTGCTTAGTCCCCTTTTATACACATAATCATATGACGCCGATTCTTCATCAATTCCCTTTTGGGCACGCCTGTAGCTTTCACACGTTGAACCAGCGTCACGCGACAGTATATGACAAACATTACTATGTCTTTACGTTTCTTTTGTTTCAACGCTCTCGCTCTTACTTATAAAAAAACATACATTTGACCACAAACTGAGGAAGATAATAATAAAGCAAGCAATGAAAATAACAAACGAGAATGAGAGAATCGCAACATATTCTCGGTCCCTGCGTCATTGTGATCCCCACTGCACTTCTCAACTCCTTCGCCTTACACTAAGTCACGCTGCGGCATATGCCTATGTGTATAAAAGGGGACTTAAGTGTGACAAGGAAAAATTATAATAAAATATTCTTAACTCATTCACACCTACAAACTCAATAATAGAAAAACGGAACTGTACTATCCGCAGAAAATTCAGTTCGGTTCATGAATTTCTGCACCCTTCACCACTTCACCCTTCCTGTCCACAAACTCACCCGTGAATGCACACTAATTCACCGTATGGACAGTCACCAAGTTAGATCACAAATGCCATTAATTCGCTCGATCAAAAAATGTACCAGAGATAAATTGTAAAGCGCGGAACAGATTGAACCATCAACTGCTTTGGGAATTTGTTCGTTTGGCATTCCGGATCGTGGTGGTTCTGTTAGTGCGGTATTACACTTAAAGCTGAACTATAATGGTTGGATAGGCGCGGACGGGCTCTTCCGTAACTGGCTGAACACAATGAAGCCGCAGCCGCATACGGAGCCGCAACTGCAACAGCTGTCAAATATTGAATACACACGAATTTAATATTGTAAACACAATAGAACGCAAGTGCATACGGAGCCGCAAAGGTTGGTTAACTTTTAACTATGTCGTACGAGTTTATTTGTTTTGGTTGTCAAAACAGAAAAAAACGTGATGAACAAAAACGAAAAATTATAGAAGCCGTGCGCGCTAAAGAAATTTTGTGGAATTTGACCAACAAAAATTACAAAAATATTCACTTTCCATTTTAATAACTTTTATTGATTTTTAACAACAATTCAATCAGATAGTATCAATAAAATCTCAAATGTTAAAAAATCGTACGGCTACATTGTGGGCAGTTTTAAAAAGAGCCGTACGAAACATTTTGACAGCTCTCTGCGGCTCCGGCTGCGTATTGCGGCTGCGGCTCTCATTGTGTTCAGCCAGTAAATAAGCGAGAACAAGTAATTCTTATCTTGTGCCCTAAATGGCGTATTGCTCCGTTTCGTCAAGATTCGATGAGTTTTGTTTACGGACGTAAACTGCGCTAGCGAGCGCATTTTACGGACGAAAACTTGACAGCTGGCTTCTGATGGTGTTTGTAATGAAGAAAATTTAACATATACTTCCGCGGCATTCCGTCCATTATGGGTAGACGTGCTCATTTGACAAACGGATTGGAATGTTTCGATCGGTTTTGACACTAACTTCCGCTTGCTTCTGACCATTATAGTTAGCCGTTTAGACGCCAATAAGTGCGAAAGAGAGAGTAAGTGAAATAGATATATTTCAAATCGTCTCAACTCGGCGAGTTGTGGGTAGGATTTGCATCGCGTGTTTTTGACATTCCCTTTGCTCGACTTCTTTATTCCTCGGCATTGGCTGAGTTCACAGTTTTACTTGATTTGCATTTCGGATACCAAAAATTTTTTTGTGAGCGTACAAAATTAACCAAATAGGTTACTTTAAATTCGAAGCAGAAAAAAACATAGTTAGCTGTTCATCACATGTTTCTTTAAAAGAGAAAAGTGTCCAACAAATTTCAAGATACCCTTGGATTTTCCCTCGGGTTCCATTTGGTCTTCAATCAGCTGTGTATTTGCTGTTTTTAATCATGCTTATTACAACAACAATACAAAGGATATAGAAAGAAACAATGAAGGACAGCTGTCAAAACACGCCATGCAAAAATGAGAAAAACATCTAATTGTAATACCGCGCGATGGACAGATACGAATTACTTGTTTTCGCTCATTTACGGACGGGCCCGTCCGCGCCATTTCAACCATTATAGTTCAGTCTTTACTCTACCTCACAAGCAAGTGTAAAAAATCCTAATCTAAGCTGTTCTAACTTCTTCTAGAAACTGAACAGGTAATCTGAGAGCAGTTTAGAGCAGAAAAGTCTTCACTAAACAGCAAAATCATCCTCTTTTCTGCCTAGAGGAGTTAAAACTGGCAAATTGAACAAACTTAATATAATGTCAATAGGTGCGTTCAAGCCAGTGAAACCTAGAAGATGCCGCTTTTGCTTTTTCATGTTGAAGTGATATTATGATGTCAAATCAAGTCAAACGTATGCGCAAAAGGTTATTTAACTTAAAAATTACATACATTTTGAGTAAAATTGTGTTCAAAGTTAACATTTATAAATGTTCTGCATAAATTGCAGAATTTCACCCTATTTCGTCTGTTATACTCGAATTATAATAAAAACAAATCTGGAAGTGGTGGTTAGAAGTACCCCTCGCGTGATTAGGTTCCAGGCCTGAACTGATTGGAGAAGTTTATTTCCTGTACTTGCTGATAAGTGCACAGGGAATGGTACTTGGCAGCGTTCCTTGTCGGTAGTGTTCGGGCTAGTTGCTATCTTGTTACACACTGATAGTGTGAACAAGCACGTTATCGAGGTTGTAATTGTCAATGTCGCCTCCGTAAAATGCAAGCAATAAGCTTTCTCCAAATTCGCTGACCTGCTGAGGAGTAGCATTTGTTGAAAGAGCCACTGCTGTAAACATGGGGAATTCTTCATGTAGGTGCTGCAAATATTCATCTTCCCCAAGCCAAGCGGTGCTGACGTGGTACGACGAATACTTAACTGCGTGGAGGTAAATAATGTCATTGGCGATTAGATGACACTGGGACTACTGCCTCTTCCACTCCTCTGAAGATGTGAATTTTTTACCAGCCATTTTCACCAAGCAGGAAACGTAAGACGTAAGGCAAAAAGTTATTGATACAAAACCTAAGAAAGGCCAAATATTTTACAGTTTTCCCCTCCCATTTTTGCACTGGGTCTTTGAGGTCCAAAACTTGAAAAATGTCGGTAAAGTCGGGGTTTACGGACGATAATTTTATGTGATAACGTCATAAGAAAACGTTGATGACACCAACACCAACATACAGACCGTTAAATCACACCATATACAATTCTACTTATCAGGTAAAACAAATCTAGTACTAAATATGCTACTAATTACTAATCTAGTACCAAAAATACAATAGTACTAAATTCTAGTACTAATTACTTGTAAAGCTCAAAACATATTGAACCAGCAACAGCACCAGCACCGTCAACAGCAAACAGCACGCTGACCAGCAAACGAAATTTAAACACATTGCCACCAGCACTAGGATCGTCTTCTTACTTCTGTTTGACACTTTGTGTCATAAAAAAGTATACGAAGGTTTCTTTTACAGTATGGTGCCCCTGAATTTACCTTGCGCAAAGTTGGTAGCAATGGAACAGCAACAGCAAATTAAGGACTTTGGTCTAACGACGCTTTTGACGTTGCTGTTGCTGGTCTAATTTATATATATATAATCGATATTATATATATATTATATAATTCAAAAGTGACAGTTATGTTTTACCGGTAAATGCGACTTTTTGAATTTTTTAAAACAGATGTCGCGCGCGAGCTTCTATATCGACATTTTAAGTATTTATTTTTTTTCCTGAAGTGGGTTTAGGGAAGCTAGCATCGCATTCTCAATTTTGGCGAAATTTGTTGACAATTATTGTATGAAGCTGACATTAGACTAGCAGTCCATGTATAATACGTCCATGCAGTGTATATACAAAGGTAAAACCAATCGAAAACGACTTTAGTACTTGCACGTATGAGATATTCGACTCAGAATTTGTTTGAATGGAACAAGCGAGTTTAATACATGTTCGATGTCAGAGAAGAAAAAAGGCAACGAAAAAGAATTCTTTATAGATTGTTGTTTGACTAGGAAAAAAAATGTGAAAACATATAACGCCATTTTGTTTCTTAATGAAATTGTTATAAATACATATGATTTTTTGTACAGTAAAAAAAACGTTTTTTTAACGACTTTTTTTTTATTAAATAAAAATGTGAATGCTTAAGCACATAAACGACTTACATTAAAAAAATCATTTAACCCTTTTCAAAAACAACAAATTATTTAAAATATCTACATACATAAAAAACTTTGTTCTAAAATATTTCAATGTCAAATAACTTTGGCTATCCACATCTGTCTGAATACACTTTTGATTGTAATCGCGTAAAAGTCGAAGATTAAAAAAACTGTCCTTAAGTTTTTTTTTTAAACATAATCCACTCTACACCTACAATGAATAATATTACCTACCTAATAGCGAGTTTCATTCAAATTTCAAAGATTTGATCTTAAAATCAAGATTTGCTCTTTTCAATGAAACTTGTTTCATCATTTAATCATAGTATTGGTCATTCACTGACGAGCATACACAGTATTTGATATCACACACAAAAATACCAGGCATGTACAGTATATATATTTAAAATGCCATATTTGTATTTTCTCACTTCAAAAACACCTTTATTTGTTATTTTGTATATTTAATGGATATTTGTTAATTTTTTGACTAAGCACGGGCTGGCACAAGTTCACAACAAACAACAAAAATAACAAAATATTTTCCATTTGACGTTTGACCGAAAGACTATTTACATGTATGTGTGTATTCAGATCAAATCTGCCAACCCAACAGAGATCAAATCTTCCGTGTTGAGATTTGATCTAGATTTGCTCTTTTTCTTGCAATGAAACTCTCGAAATTGAAAAAGATCAAATCTTTTGACAGAAAGAGCAAATCTTTTCTTGAATGAAACTCGCTATAATAGTACACTGACTTTTTCTTGCAAAATCTTGGGTCGTTTTTCGAGAAAAATAAGCTTTTACTTGACAGTTTTATGGCTAATATTTTTTTTTTATTTGAGCTAAAAAAATGAGAAAATCCTCTGTAGAATGTTAAAATTACTTTACGTTTTAAATTTGAAGAATACAGTCAGACAGAATGTTGTCATTAACTCAAATAAGTTTTTCTGTTATCGTAATGTCATGTTTGTTTGTTATCTCATTTCTTATACTCTTTTTCACTTGTTATTATTTTGTATTTAGTTCAAGCCTAGAAGATCTTCTTCCACATTTTAAACTCAAAAACCAGTACAATACAATACAAAAATAATTTAAAAAAATTAGCTTAGTACAACCATGACATATTAAAGATTGGTAGGTTTGCCACAAAGTCAAAAGAAACCGTCGGTAAAAGTCGATATCGTCCCACCTATTGATTGAAACATGTACTGGCATTGAGTTAAAAACATCAAGCAGTAGGTACACCATTTTCATCCTGATTATCGTGGAACAGCCAATCGGTGAAGATCAGACATTTTTGAAAATCCAAATATTGCAAAACTATTTTATAAATAATGATGTATACTTACACAACAAAAACATATAAACAGAAATAATGTGCATGCTCCAGAAATAAAATCATGTATTAACCAAGTTCTAACGATTTAGACCCCAATATTGAGGGTCCAAATTAATCGAAGTTCTAGTTCAAACAAAGTTCTAAATTCGAGGTGTTAGAACTTGGTGAAGAAATTAAATTTAAACAAATCGAGTTCTATTTTTTCCTTAAACTGAGTTAGAGCCCGAACTTTGTCAAGAAATCGGCCATAAACAACATCGTTTTATATATCTTTATTTTAATTACGCTTGGCAAATTCCAAATACATTTTCATATCAACAATCTCTATATATAAAAAAGTTTCAATTTTGTGTGTTTTTTACCTAGAGTCCGACTGGGTGGAATTCTATATTTTTTTTATATAAAAAAGGGGGACTTTTTGTAGATGGTTTAGAAACAAAAAAAGGTAAATCCGTCCTGCGGAAATTAAAGTGTTTTAGCAAATTTTACAACCTGATAGCAACGAGAGTTTTTCATTAAGATTTTCGTTCCCATTGAAATTTGTTTCAAAGATTTATTTATTTCATTATTTCATCAATGTTCAAAAAATAAATTGTTTATCTATAAAAAGGAGATGTTTCTCAGGAACGGCTGTTCCAATTTTGAAGGGACTTTCACAGGTAGATAGCTGGCGTCTTAAGGAATAACTTAGACTATTTTAATTATCCACCAGGTGGCGCTGATCTCTTTTTTTTCGAAAATTCTTATTTTTAGACATTTGGGTGGGACTTTCACAGGCAGATAGTTGATGTTGCAAGGAGTAACTAAGACCATTACCCATTGATGGCATTAGCTTTACCTTTTTTAATTCAAATAAAAAAGCCTTAAGCAAAATTTTGAACCGACTCTGGGCTGGATATATTGGAGAACGAGGTTTTCCCTGTACCTTTACAATTCATATACATATATCAACAATATTAAATTTAAATGACGAATTCTTTGTGTTTATTAACATGGTTAGCTGGTAGTTTCTTATTGGGTGCGGTTAAAAGCCCTGTTGTTGAAATCCACAAAATGTTTTTTAAACCCGAGCAATGGCGGGTGGGTTTGCTATCTTTATATATAAAAATCTCATGTCACGAAGTTTGTCGTAAATAGATTGCAAATCGTACAATAGATTTTCATGAAATTTGCAGGAAACTAATCATATTTATGAATAGGAAGAATAAAATGTTTTTTTTTGAGTAGATGGATCCAAAGCAGATATGTGGGAGAGTTATGATCCCAGTCGAGATAATAACAATCGCCGGTTAATGAATGAAGAAGAAAAAGCGAAAACAAGTGTTCATTATCTAATCAATCTCAAGGGTATCGTCCACTTGAAATAGGAGTATCGCGGCAAAACGTGAATGTTTGATGCGGAACTGGGTCTCAGGTTGTATGAAAAATATTGCGTACAATTCCTAATTTCTAGAATATGCATTTTCCAAAAGAAAAGGGTAATTCAACTACTCACAAAGCGAATTGGAAACAACATAAATATGTATAATAATATATGGAGTTAGAGGACTTGAGTAGTTGCAACGTTGGATTTTCTATTGCTTTGAAAAAATGGGAAGGGAAATTGAGTAGTTTAAAAACAAATTCATCTTATAATCTATAAACTCTCCAAATATTTATTATGTTTCTCTAACAATTTATCTAGAAGTTTAGCTTGCTTATTGCTTTGCATTTTTGATTGGTTTAAATCTTTACGGGAGCGATTGTTGGCAGAGGAATACCGTGCGGGTCTTCTTGATCGACCGCCTCTTATTGAGCATTGAGTTTTAAATTTGTCCTTAAGTTTCCGTAATTTAAGAGTATAGTACTTTTGCAGGGTACGTTTTCGCTTCTGAGGCTGTGCTTTTGCTGGTGTCTCTTTGTCAGGTTCCGAGGAGCAGGTCGTATTCTGCCTTTTATTCTCGTTTAGAGTCTGTGAGACTTGTCCGCTACGGAAAGTATGTTTATCGCCATCAATTGATTTCCCTATTGAACTGTCTTTACGCTGCTTACCGCAACACTGCAATCAGATTTAAAAATAAGTTGCATTTATTAAAATCTTATATTTGTTTTAAGGATAAATAATAAAACATGAAAGTTCTAGCTACTTACATTGACTGGAACTTTGAAATGCGGCTCGTTCTCATTCGCACTCTGTCTCTTACAGGTATTTTCTTTGCAATCATTCGAGCTGTTTTCCAATGAATGTTTTCTTTTCCTGTTCAATTTAATTAATTTAGAAAATGTTATGTAATTTCTTTTGTTTCAAAATCAAAATTGCAAATAAAATACCTGTTGTTTATTTCGGACATTTTTCGTTTATTATTTTTGTATTTTGTTGTTTTCTGTTTGACAGCGTCATTTTTGAAATTTTGAATTTTCTTAAGCTAGTGACATAAGGGGGTTGGAGACAATTCACAATAGATCTAGTAGAATATGGCCACCAATCGATTCGCTATTTGTTGATTGCGTCGATTAGGTTGTGTCTTTGGTATTGTGAACCACGATCGAAGAACTAATATGTTATTGTGAATATTGTAAAAATGTATTGTGATATTGTGAATAACGATTTTGACATTACATTAGAGTTTCCTTACAAATACATTTTTGTAGTTTTGGTTTGCGTGTTGCGTGTTTTATAATTCAGTTAGATTAAAAATGAGCCAAACCGTAATCCCAAAAAATTCTAAAGAAATTTGTTCCCATCGTATCTTTGGTTGGTACTTTACACAGACATTTTTGCTATGTCCTGATTTTATTCCATTAACCTTACCAAAATTCTCATTTGTTTTTGTATGTCATTTTTTGTAACCTGTAAAACATATTATTTTTTAAAATAATAAGATTTTAACCAAAAGAAGACAGCCAAACGCTGCTGTCGATCAGAAAATTATGCACGACATACGAGATACGACAACTGTGGATTGTCAAGCCGCAGAATGTCGATCGAAATCGACGTTCACAATACCAAAAACAGCAATCGACGGCCGGTAATCGAAAAGAGTCGAGTATCGATTAGTAAATCGACAACCGCAATAGGGGCCTATGTTTTATTTAATGCAATGTTCACATCATAAAATAAAAATATGCTTTTTGTAGTATTTGGAATATGCGATTTTTCAAATACTGATTTTAACGAAATGTTTTTTTAATAATCAGGAGAGTATGGTTAGACCATTGTATATACATTTTCTATAGTACTCTCATGGTGGTCATTTTTCGTCTGGCCATCTTCCTGGTTGAGTCGAAACTAACTCTGAATGGTGTAGACGAGAACCTTTACCAGTATTTAATACACTTTTGTTGTCTGTACTTATTCTATATTCACACTAATTGGCAATTTCAGCACGCCACGACTTGATTCAGAACTAAAAAATGATGCTTCATGATAGTACTATAGGCAGTGTATATACAATGGTTAGATATATTATAACATTGACAAGTTAGTTTAAATGTACATAATGTACTTTTATTATGGCTGCACATTCCGATTTCCATATTTTTATTTGTTCCCACCTTATTGAAATCTCATCTTAAACCCTGTTTCCCACAAACAACTTTCAAGCTACAAACGAATTTTATTAAAGGATTTCCACGATGATAATGCATTAAGAAATTCTCAATCTATAAAGATCTATTCACATGAGAGCAACTAATAACCGACAAATAAACGAATGAATCTAAATTAAAACAACTTATAAATCTGAATTCTTTGGAAACTCAGCACCTAATTATAGAAATTAGATTAACATTTTTGTTTACAAACTTAAATTTGCCTTTAAAATTATAAAACAAGATCAATTTGAGAAAAAAAATTGGTCGTCGCACACAGTAAACATAACTAAGGTAGTATATTTCACAGGTTGTCAAAATCTGATCTGTCACTTTGTATTAAAAATGGTGGTTGTTAGAGGACTACATCAAAAAATTTATGAACAAAACTACACACCTCACGTTTATTTTTGTATTATTCTTATTTTCTTGTTTATTAAAAAGCGTTTTTATAAATTAATTATCACAAATACTTTAAAATATATCCAGGAGATCTATTTTTCAAAACAAATAAACAAGCTAATGGTCTCTGACAGTTGCCATTTTACTTTGATTTTGACAGATGCGCAGAAAATTGCAAAAATAAAAACTAATGATATTACCTTAGATATGTGTATTGTGGTCGTCGCATATTTCAATATTATTGTTAAGAACTATTCACATGGGAGCGACCAACGAACGACGAATAAATGAACAAAGGACTATTCACCTCCTAGGAGCAACCAAGGAACGACAAATAAATTAATAAATGTGATTTAAAGCAACTTATAAACCAAAATTCTTCACAAACTCAATGCTTAATGATGGAAACATAATTTATGTTATTGTTTAGATATTTAAATTTGTCTTTTAATTCCTAAAAAAAGGCAAATTGTTCGTCGCGAATTTTAATCGATTAACATACGATCCACACTTCGACGAACAAATTGTTTGCGTGCGAATAACCTCAAAACCACCTTTGATTTTGTTCCCTTGGTTGTTGATAGCGATGAATGCCATGTGAAAGAAAAGCCAAAAAGGACGAACGTTTGTTTATTCGTTGGTCGTTGGTCGTTCTCATGTGAATAGTACTTAAATGTGAATTAAAGCAACTTATATAACTTTGAAGTCTTTGTTAACGCAACACAGAATTATGAAAACATCAATTACATTTATATTGAGACTTAAATTGTTTCTTATTTTTGTTTAAATAAAAAAAAATCACAAACCAAATTAGTTTCATTTTGATTGTTACGAACTGCCAAGCTCTATTCAAGTTCCACATTTTAGAGAACAAATAGTTTGCGCGCGAATTTTTAAAATCGTTTTTGTGCGAAAAATAAAATAAACGAGTACGTGGTGTTGAAGCAGACATCCTTCATTAATGTGTCCATGGCCTAAGACCTATTATGTTTATGCCTTAAGGTACTTGTCTTTTATGCTTTGTTGTTCTTCTATCTTCTGTCGCCTTCGTCATCTTCTTCAACGAAAAACACCCTGGAATCGGAACCAGTGAACGAGTAGATGAGAACGAGTTTAGCAAGTTGTTGAGTTGGTTGACATATATTGCGATGTAGTGATTGATTTTCTCAAAAAACATCCTTTTACTCAAATCAAATCAAGTTCAATTCCACCAATTAAAACAAAATTAATAAAACAAACGTACAGTTTTCCAACCAAAAAGTGCTCCACACCATAAGTGCCCCCAGTGCAAGAAGTGAGGTGTGCAAAAAAAAAAAACGAATACACGAATTTTATTTTTTTCTTTCTCAATCACATCACTTCACCGTCTCCCGCGACGGACGCAGCAAAGTCCTATCCTATCTTGAGTTCTTTTGCTTCTTGTGTGCATTGCTTTTCCAAGAAATCGTAATATACTCATCGCCGACTTCGATACGAAGACCATCGACTTCGACAGACGGTGTCTGGTGCTAGATTGTTTTTGGCTTCGGGTGAATATAAATTCAATAAAGAAGTGTTCTTTTGGGAAAATATATAACCGAAAAATAATTACCTCCTTCCGAAATATACATATATATACACACATAAGTACATATATTGTACAGGAAGAAGACACCAAACCAACCAACAAATAAAAAAAGTTGTCGCATTGCTTTTTTGCATTCAACACTTGTGCTTGGCGAATCCGCCCATTGGATTCGAATCGAAATAATTCTCTTCTCATCGTACAATCTTTCTGCGTCATCTCCTTTATCAGTGTCTGCCTCTGCAGCGTTGTTCCATCAGTTCCAGCAGTCTTCTTCAACAACAAATTTTACCAGTTAAAGAAAATTAAAGTTTTTTTCTTAACTTCGATTAGAATAGATTCTCGGTTTTATTTCTGAACATAGGATCTGAGCTCCTTTCCATCATTACATCAAAAACAAAAGGCAAATTAAAGACCCGAGAAAAGCAAGGATTTCTTTCCTCGCTCCTCCTTGGCTGTACAGTTTCTCAGCATTTTATACAACAGTGTTGTCACTTTATTGATATTTTTCGGGAATCTTATACTCGGTAAGTATTTTTTTTTACTTGTTTATTAATAAAGTGATGAACAGTTATGTAGATTACATTTTCTGTTTTGTGCTAGGTTTATCACAAATAGCAAAGTGTTGCGCAAGAGTTCACTGACAGTTTATCTTGATTATAAGTGGTGGTGTGGTGTGACTGATGTAGTTTTATTAAAAAAACATGCATTATCTAAGTGAGCTCGTTACAATGTTTGAATCCTTTGGACGTAGGTAATACGTTTCGCTAGCTACTCTTCCTTATAAGAATTCTATAGAAAAAAACGGTCGCGTATCGTTAGTTCGAAAATTCATTATCAAAGTGGGAGGGAAAAACAGAGCCAGGCAAGGCGTTCCACATTCGTGTGGTGCGACTAAAGAAAGAATCTCTGTGCTTGACAGTACGTCCGAAGTTGGGCTCAAGGGTAATCTGATGGACATTCGTTGTAGTGCGGATATTACGGTTGAATTGTTTCAGGGGAGGAATGCAAGTGGCTATTTCACTGGAGCACTGTTTGTAAAAATATATATAATATATTTAGAAAAAGAGTCGGAGACATACCAGTGCCCTGGGGCACACCAGCATTTGTTTTGTTAATATCAGACATGACACCCTCCAACACAACTTGTATTGCGGGTAAAAAAAGCAGTTTCATCAGCTCCAAATGCAAGCATTTTCGATAAAAGAGCTTGGTGCCAAACTCAAATTTTCAAGTGCAATAATATCTCTTTCGCCAAAACGGTGGAGGAATTAATCAAATCAATATAAACCGGTTGGTACGAAAGCCATACTACCAATCATTAAGAAGCTTTTGATTTTCAAGACATTTCTTGAAAAATTAATCAGCGTTTTAATGGCCTTGGAAAGACGGTGGGTAGATAGTTTGAGGTTGAAGATTCACCGATAGAAAAGTTTACGCAGAGGCTTTGCCAGGGTAAAAGATTCCATCTTCAGAACAATAGCAGGTATATTGTCTAGGCTAGCGGATTTGTGTATACCTATTAAGATTTTTCAAGACTTGCCACTTAAGACACATTCAGGTAAAAATTACTGAAAATCGGCACTTTTTTCACTCTTTGGCCTATAACTTCTTACAAGTTTAGTGTATAAAGACTTTGGACAACCAATAGCAACAGAGCCATGAAGCAGCCAAAAATGGCTAAATGTAGATACTTTGGTAAATGTTGATATGGTTAGAAAAAAGCATGCCCGATGAATGGAATCTCAGCATAATTTGCCCGATCCTTAAAAAAGGAAACCATCTGACTGCACCAACTACAGTGGTATCAGTCTCCTCAACATATCCTACAAGAACTTTTCTGCCGTGTTGTGTGAACGCTTAAAGCCATTCGTCAACAACCTGGTGTAAGGCCAGGAATGTCCACTATCGACAAAATATTCACATTACGGCAGATCTTGAAAAAACCCCAAAAACTTCAAATCGATACCCACCACCTGCCAAACTCGTCCGCCTGTTTGAAGTCAGAAAAGGGTTTAGACAAGGCGATGCGCTGCAATGCGACTTTTTCAACATCATACTTAAAAGAATTTTGCAGAACTCTCACGCCAACACCAGAGACAGGATCTTTCAAAAGTCCGTCCAAATACTCGCAGACGCCGACGATATTGACATAATAGAACGAACACAGCGTGATGTGAGTAGCGCTTTTGTGATTATTGAGACGGAAGCGGCGAAGATGGGTTAAGCAGTCAATGAGGGTAAAACCAAGTATCGGGTTTTCCAATAGGGACTTGACAACTTTGAATTTAATTTGTGAACGCACCTTTTCACTAATTACCGAACTGTCATCGTCAATTTATTCAGTAAACTCAACATTTTCATCGTGTTGAAGTAAACAAGCGAACGACGTCTGCAAATTATAAAAAAATTATACCGAAATTCGGTGTCGGTGACCGCAACTTTAAGAGCGTTGAATTGGTGAATTTCACCGCAAAATCATCTTCAGTGACGAAGCTCACTTTTGGCTCAATGGGTTCGTCAATAAGCAAAATATGCGTTATTGGTCGGGTGAAAATCCACATCTGCTTCATGATTCACCACTTCATACACAAAAATAACTGTTTTGGTGCGGTTTGCATGCCGGCAGCGTTATTGAGCCATATTTTTCGTCGAGAATAATGATCGTTATCGCGCCACGATTACCG
Organism: Platycheirus rosarum; assembly: GCA_963971375.1. Taxonomy (NCBI): domain Eukaryota; kingdom Metazoa; phylum Arthropoda; class Insecta; order Diptera; family Syrphidae; genus Platycheirus; species Platycheirus rosarum. The sequence goes on from OZ020507.1 coordinate 31,589,701, forward strand.
ATTATTTTTGGAACGAATTATAAGATATGGACTTGAACGACATGTGATTTCAACAGGATGGTGCCACAAGCCACACAGCACACCTTACAATCGATTTATTGAAGAGTAAGTTTGATGAGCGTTTTATCTCAAGAAATGGCTTAGTCGATTGGCCGCATCGTTTGTGCGATTTAACGACTCTAGACTATTTTCTTTGGGGCTACGTTGTCATTTGTTTATGCCAACAAGCCGACGACCGACGTCTGAAAAGATCAGAGCCAACATTGAACGCGAAATAGCAGCCGTTTCGGCCGAACTGTGCGACCGGGAAATTGAAAATTGGGTCCAACGAATCAATCGCTACAAACGTGCCCGCGGTGGCCATATGAACGAAGTCGAGTTCCATTCATAAATGTTTTAATTGTACTTCAAGGTTTGCGTTTTATTAACCCTTTATATGCTGTAATCAAGAATAACATCGACGTGTTGGACAAAACATCACCATAGACAGCTATAACTTTGAGGTAGTTAGGGACTTTGTTTACCTGGATTTAGCTATTAACTCAGACAACAACATCAGCGCTGAAATCAAACAAAGAATAACTCTTGCCAATTACTGCTTCTTCGGGCTTAGAAGACAATTGAGAAGCAGTGTCGATCTTAAGCTCGTAGAGGCCGGACGTCGAGGTGCGCGCACAAATAATTAAGCAAAAGTCAAAAAAAATTATTGCGCATTGTTATCGCGAGTGTTCTTAAAAAAATATTAATACACACTCGTTACAGCGTGTGCTGTAAAGAATAAAATAATATCCACTCACGTCGTTGGAGGAAAGAAAAAGATGTCCACTCGGGCTATGGAAAAAAAAAACAAATAAAACGCATTCGCATAGCAAATTATCCTCTTATCTGTCCCAAGACCTTTGTGCTTAACTGCCTCTTTCTTATCTACTCTAGGCATCGTATGACCATCTAATGCTTGCGGTAAATGGATAAGGGCATCTGAGTTTGTCCTATTGTGCTGAATATTTATATTAATTTTTTGTATGCAAGCTGTCTTATGGGCATAACACCTAAGACAGTTTGTTTATTACAGAAATTAATTTGGATTTTCACTGCATGGTTCGACTTAGTCAGAATTGTGTTTTGTATGTAAGTATGTATTTTTAAATGATAAGTGATTTTCGTGTCGTATATTCTAATGTTCGCGGCCTACAAAAGAATTTATTTCAGATGTACGTCTACACTGTTCAATACAGGCCGGCTGTTTTGGCATTAAGTGAAACCCAGGTTGGAGTAAATACTGATTTATCAGAATTTGCTCTACATGGGTATAGCTTGGTGCCATTACTCTTTTCCCATCATGGTCTCGTGATATATGTTAGGAATGATATTGCTTGCCGGAGCCTTCCCCAATATTGGCAATGTTCCAACACGGACTTTAACTTCTTATGGCTCAAATTCACTGTCCGCAAGCATGTCATTCATTATTGTTTTATTTACAGGAGTCCAAATCTTGACAGTAATTCGACTTGTAACGAGTTTGATGCACAGTCTGATTCCATCTCGAAAATTGTTTTCCTTTGTCCTCGCACTGAAATCGTTATTGCGGGTGATTTCAATGTACACAATTCCAATTGGCTCCGCTATTCTGGTCAGACAACACCCGAAGGAGCTCTTTGCCGGGTTACATCACCTTACCCAACTGATTGATGTTGCTGGGCAAGCCGCCCATACTCTTGACTTGTTTCTTACTTCTCACCCTGATAAATATACCATTAGTGTAACTTCTCCATTTGGCACTTCAGACCAGTGTATCAATTCAGCTAATTTCTCATCCTCCACCCATCCAGTTAAAGAAAAACTTCCCACCAGGACCGTTTGGCAATACGAGAAAGCCAACTGGGACGGCCTGAATTTCTTTTTCCGAAACTTTAACTGGTCACTATGCTTCCTCGATAGTGATATTGATGCCAGTGCTGAAATGATCACAAATGTGATTCTTCTAGGGATGCGTGCTTTTATTCCTAACAGAGTAAAAAGCATCAAACCTAAAGAAAAGTCTTGGTTTAATTCTGAGTGTAAAGAAGCTATCAGGCTCAAAGAAGTAAGTTTCCGATCTTACAAAGCCAACCCTACAGAGCAAAATCGGAAAAAGCACAAACAAGTAAGGAACTCATGCAACTCCGTTATAGAAAGAACCAAATTTTTGCATGACCAAAAATTACGGCAAAAAATTCTGCAGTGTCCCAAAGGCAGTAAAAATTTTTGGTCATTTGTAAAAAATATAAAAAACTCCTCGACATCTTCGGTTCCAACGCTCATCGACAATAACAAACCAATTGTTTACTCTTCAGAGAAGGCAAACTTGCTCGCCGCCCATTTCGCTGCCAGCTCCACGCTGCCTCAAAGCAACGTTGCCCCTCCTGTACTTGAGAATGTAAATTTTTCCATGGGACACATTTTTTTCCGCACTCGTACAGTAGCAAGAGTTCTCAAAGATCTCGATATACACAAATCCGCTGGCCCGGATGGTATACCCCCGATTCTTCTGAAGAGGTGTTCTTCCACACTGGCAAAGCCACTGCGTAAGCTTTTCCATCGCTCCTACTCTTCTGGAATCTTTCCTAGAAGATGGAAAACAGCATTTGTCCAGCCTGTCCCTAAGAAAGGTGACCCATCCTCCCCCTCCTCCTACCGACCCATAGCACTGACATCCCTTCTTTCTAAGGTCATGGAAACACTGATTAACCGTCAGCTTAAGGAATATCTCGAAGATCGTAAGCTTCTCCATGACCGTCAGTATGGCTTCCGCAGCAACCGTTCCACTGGTGATCTGATGGCATATCTCACCGAACAGTGGAACAAATCTTTACATCGCTTTGGTGAAAGTAAGATTATTGCTCTTGATATCTCCAAGGCATTTGATAGAGTTTGGCATGAAGCTCTCTTATCGAAAACGCGTGCTTTTGGGATCGATAATACTCTTGTTCGTTGGATTAGAAGCTATCTTCTGGACCGTTCAATACAAGTTATATTGGACGGATTCAAGTCTGAGTCCCACAAAATAAATGCTGGTGTGCCCCAGGGCTCTGTTCTGTCTCCGACTCTTTTCCTCATTTTTATAAATGATCTTCTGTCTGTTACTTCTAATCCACTTAACTGTTTTGCTGACGACTCTACCCTCAGCTTTTCATATTCGTTCGATAATTCACGTCCTTCGCCTTCGGATGTACAATTGCAACGGTGCCGTATGTCAAGCTTATTAAACTCCGATTTAGTGTGTTACATTAAAAGGGAAACAAGTAGTCTCTTGTGCGCGTGTTAATTATAAAAAAAAGAAAAAAAAAGCCCTCTCGGGCAACTAAATTTTCTCTTTATAAGACGCATGGACGTTGTCAAAACCGGATGAGGAAGCTTTAGGCTACTTCTAGAAAAAGAAAACGGAGAGTGGAGAAGAAGATACAATGAAGAACTGTACCAGCTGTACAGCGATACAGACCTAGTCAAAAGAGTAAAAAGTCAACGTCTCAGATGGCTGGGAATCTTCGAATCCACCCTAGAGGGATGGCGCAGTAGAGGAAAACCGAGACTCAGGTGGCGCACACAAGTGGAAGAGGACCTCTACCGACTCAACGTGCGAAACTGGAGGCAGCTAGCTAGGGACCGAGCTGGCTTGTTGGTTGAGGCCCAGGTCTACCCTGGGGATCTATGTCACTACCGAGGAAGCATATATGGTACTTTATCTCAAATAACAATTTAATTGAAATAAAAAAAAACATTATCGGCACAAACATTGACGACTTTTCGGGTCGATTCGACGATTCTTCATCTCTTCGTCTCGCTTCGACCACTCTTTGGCTAGCTTCGATATCTGTTCGGTCTTCTTGGCTCGTTTCGGCAACCAAACGGCTTATTTCGGCACTTCTTCGGCTCATTTCGGTGACTCTTCGTCTTCAACTTATCTGTCAATATCGTTTTAACCAATAAACTCTAAAGTTTAGCATACAATTATTACTCAAGCAACTACTTTCATCTAATTGTAGAAGAAAAAGGGGTTATTTGTCTGAATGCAATTTGTAGCAACTTTCGGCGTGAGTACAGGATCGCAAAATAAATATAAAATTTTTACGCGACTTATCCGCATTAAACATAAAACAAAGTAATGTCTAACAAACAGCTGGATCCAAGGAATTCCAATTTATTCCATTTTGTTATAACAGAGGGTGTGGAAAAACTCGAAACTTACTCGAGATGTCATCTTATGTCGAAGACCGCAGCGTAACACGTGTAACCGTTATTTTCTTATTGCAAAATAAAAAAAAAAGTTTTATGAAATTAAATTTCATATAAACAGCTTAGCTCCGATGTCTTGCCCGATATGAAAACTTGGGCGCTTGGGAGTGCACTCAGTGCGACCTCTAAACGTACGTCGATTACATTTCAAATAAATTGGGCAACAAAAAAAAACACAGCTAACTCAGTGTAGAACACTGCGGCCAGGTCGGACATTATACATTTGTATTTGTTGGCTAGCGCCGAAGACCAAAATGACTATATCTTAATGGAACAAAAAGTAACTGATGAGAAGAAAAAAATTAAGAACATTTTGAAGAAAGGGTTTTTTTTTATCTGAGCACCTAATCTTATAATTTTCAATTTTTTGGTGGATCTTAATTTTGTTCAACAAACTATTGAGTTCAAAGTTAACAATGTGGATTATCTCCTAACAGTTTTGTTAACTTAGTATCATATCTAAATATCACCTACATATATGCTGCTATTTGCTGACTTAATTTTCTCCTAGCTTTTTGTAATCTAACCCTTTATGGAGCGTCTGTCTTACCACAATCATTCTTGATTATCAAATACATGCTGTTAATCTCATTGTTATCCCCTTGAACCATATGCAAATTTTGTTTTATTATTATCTTCAATCGGAAGAAATTTTCGTTTTTTGCCAAACGGAATATCGAAGTGATCACGTGCGAGTTCCATGCGGGCTTCTATGCCAAATTTGGTTAACGATAAAGAATTAACTTAAATTTATGCCAATGGACGCATGACTAACTCTTTTTTTTGCAAGTGCAATGCTCGTCTAGTGACGCAAAATTATTTACTTAAATACATTATGGTAATTGAGTGGAGACTTGAAAAAAAACGAATCCATCATAGTACATTTGTGTGTACACTTATTGGAAAGACTATTATTTTGTATTCCAGAAACACAGTATACATAAATATAATATTATATTGTGCCCTTTTCGTTTCGAAAAGTGAACAGAAAACTGTTCAGGTGTTGTGCTTTTGGACATGCAAAATTCACGAAGATTTGATCGTAAATTTGTGACAGCATTTGTCACATCATGTACTTTTCCCCATCTGATACGCCCTACACTCGAGTATAACTCCCACCTCTGGGCAGGTGCTTCACAAACATCGCTTCACCTGCTTGATAGAATTCAAAATCGAGCGTTAAGATTGATAGGAAATAGAACTGCCGCTGAAACAATTGCCCCTCTCGAACACCGACGCAATGTTTCATGTCTTTCCTTATTTTATCGTTTCTTTTATAAAAAATGTTCACTCGAAGTAGCCAGCTGCATTCCTCCCCTTAAAAGGTTCGCCCGTAATACTCGTCTTGCTAGGAATGCCCATCAGTTCACCCTTGAGCCCAATTTTGGACGTATCGTGAAATATAGAGATTCTTTTTTTAGCCGTACAACACGACTTTGGAATGGTTTACCCGGCGAGATTTTCCCCTGCCATTTTAATTTGCAAGCATTCAAAACCAATGTTAATCGACACCTCCTATCTCTCCCCTCCCTATCTTCCTAATGCCCGCGCAGTGTGTTACATTAAAAGGGAAACAAATAGTCCCTTGTGCGCGCGTTAATTATAAAAAAAAAAAAAGTTTTGACACCCTTTGCATAAACTTTGATGTGCTTATGCCTATTATGCTCATGTGGGTCCCCATTGAGTTATGACCCGTAAGAATACCAACCAAAAGGGACAGTTGAGGTCTACCTAGCTTTTGAATGTATTCTGTATTTATCTTTGAGATGACTTCTTGTAACCCGACTTGCGACTTTCTTTTCTCGTGAATTCTATTTTTATTTTTTTTTTCCACTGAATGTCACAGTATCCGGGGAACCATCGGAGGTTAACAATGTTTGTTTCATTGGTTTTTTGCAGATCTTTGCAGCAGCGGTCAATCAGTTTGGAGATGATTGATGATGTGGCTTTGATTGCCGCCTGGCTGTCTATGAAAATATCAATATTTGTATTCTCCAGGTTAAAAGATAAAAGGTGCTTTTTGCCAACTGCGTGCACTTTAGCCTGAAAAACACTTAACAATTTTCAAAAATTATCATCATTCCAAAAAGAGATTCAGGATTCAGGATTAGCAATAATTTGCCTAGAATCGGAATTGGCTGGGAAATTAGATTTTAATTCCGCCATCAAAGTTTTTCCCTCGGACTAAGCGAACAAAGCTTGTATTACCCATGCACAGAAATAAACACAGATAACACAGAGATTTGTATTTACTGATTTGAATGATTTAACAAATTTTTCTATTAATTATAAGATGGAGTCTTATTTACAATTAGAAAGGACAAGCGTACATGATTACCCCGGGCCCGAATATTCTCTCGGCGGCCCTGTCTTCACTGGGACAACAACTCCACTTAACTGCTTCGTCTAAAAAACTCCGCATGTGGGGTTCGCCGGGTTACCCTCAGAAAACGTCGCCTTTACTCCATTATTGTGTTGGACTGTAGCGTGGCATTGCCTTTTCAGTTGGGTTCTAGAAGCATCTTAATACATATAAACATTGTAGTACCAGCTAAGTCAATCGTGCTGTATGTTGTTCTAGAGAGTATTCTTATGTTGGAAAGTCTCAACATAAGGAATACAAACTATATCTATCTATTAAAGCAATAAATGTAATATTGCAATTGTATCAGCAAACGGTGGTACGGATCTGGACGTAAAAAGCAGAATTAATAAAGCCCGCGTTGCCTTTGGTTCTCTATCTCAAATTTGGAAAACCAGTCAAATCTCTGCTTACGCACTAAGTTGAGATTTTTCGAATGCAATGTTAAATCCGTGCTATTATATGCTTGCGAAACCTGGAAAGTCTTGGCTACCATTTCGAGAAAATCGCAGGCTTTTGTGAATCGCTGTCTACGTCACACCCTGAAGAATCGATGCCCACAAAGTATTTCTAACCAGAAATTGTGGCACAGGGCAAGTCAGAAGCGTTTGGACGTCGACATAAGAAAGAGCAAATGGATATGTATTATTACATATAACGATGATATTGCGGAACAGTCTTTTGAATGGAATCCTCAGGGTTCACGGCGGATTGAAAGACCAAGAACAGCATGGAAATCAACAGCCCTAGCAGAAGCTAATTCCCAGAGAAAGACATGGCAACAGCTAAAATATCTAGCTGCAAACCGTGAAGGATGCAGACGCTTTGTTGGCGCCCTATGCGGCATAGGCATATGTCCCGTCAGTCCATTCTCAAGAATTTGGCTTGCCTTAAGACACGTTTACATTTGTCACTTTTGATGTTCGTACTTAATTACTAAGGTGGCGCTATAGTTCGGGACGAACCTGGGCCTCAACGAACATGCTTCTCCAGCTAGCTCGGTCGTTGGCTATTAGCTGCCTCCAGTTTTACACTCCAAGTTGGTTGAGGTCATCTTCTACTTAAGCGCGCCACATAAGGCGAGGTCTTTCTTGACTGCGTCTATCCTTTGGGATGGAATCGAAGATCCTGCGACCCGGAGCATTGTTGTCCATTCGTTCTACATGACCTAACCACCTTAAACATGATATTGACCAGGTCAATGTCACTGTACAGCTCGTATAGTTCGTGGTTGAACCTTCTCCTCCAAAGCCCGTTAAAGCGGATAGGGCCGAATATCTTGCGAAGAATCTTACGCTCGAAACGACTTAGAACATCTTCAACCGCTTTCCATAGAGTCCATCCCTCAGCGCCATAGAGCAGGACTGGGATGATCTAAGGTCTGATAAAGATTCCTTTGTTTTTCGAGAGAGGGCTTTACTACTCAATTGCCTCCCAAGTTCATAGAAACAGCGATCCGTCGTTTTCCGAGGCTATTGGTCGCTTCGCTTAGTGGTTAGTGTGTCGGACTGCCAAGCGAATGAGCCTGGGTTCGAATCGCGCTCATAGCCACCTTCTTTTTCAGGGTACTGCCTCTTGCGAGGAACTGACAAAACCTCCAAGAGTAGAATTTGTCTCGAAACAGTGCATCTCATTTAGCCGTTCGGACTCGGCGGTAAACTGAAGGTCCCTCCCATTCTTTCAGATTAACAACACACACACAGGAATGGTTGAGAGTATAAGTCACAACGCCTTAGCTCCTTAAGGCTGTCGCGCCAGTAAATTTATTTATTTATTTTGGTTGCTTCGCAACTTTTTATTTTGTCCATGACGGGGTTGTTATCCCCACGCACAACCCCCAACCTGCAGGGCCAGGTCCTTTGTTATTTTCCTTGGACAAAAGGAGCCGAAAATTCCGGATTCAGTAACCCGCTTCGGGGATACGAGTGCTGCCGTTGGCCCATCCGCCACCATCTATATTTCAATGCCCTGACATTGAATTGTCCCAATGACCTCATCTCCAAATCCAAGTAGCTCATTAGGGCATCTGGCTTGTTAACTGTTAACGCCACCGTTGGTCCAATTGATTGGGCTCATCCGGCGTACGTCCTCTTTCTGAGAGCTCGTGCAAGACTTCTGCGAATCGAACAGAACAGTCATTAAAGCTGAGCATTATAGTGTTGCTATTTTTTCTGTGTTCAACACTCGCGCTTATAAGTTTAGCAGGAAGTCCGGATGGACAGACCAGTACCCGGTGGTTACCGCAAGAAGGTGAAATAAGCACAATTGATGCGTACGAGATAGTTACAACAACGTGCATCGCCTGGTTGACGCCGTTCAGTGCCTACCCTATTCAAACAACACCCAACCACCACTTTTGATGTTCACCTATGAGGTATCATCGAAAGTGATAAGTCTGTATGGTTTTATCATCCAAAGTGAAACCTTACGATGAACGGTGAAAGATATTGACCCCCAAACAATATTTGTTACAAAAGTCAATCTTAAAACGATGATTCAACCAAAGTGTAGGCGTAGTGCAAAAATGTAATCAAAAAAGTTTTGTTCATTTCAGTCCAATTTACTAACTTTGACATCCATGGGCCGAATGTCGGTGGCGCGTTATGGAAAAGTTTTTAGGTAAAACCTTAGAACTGGATGAAAACGTGTAAACAGAGATGGATGTTTTGGATGATATCAATCCGCATGATTGACTTCGGATGAACTGGCGAATTTTGCAAAAAGACCTTAGTCTATTCCGTTTTAAGATAAAGATAACTCTAGAACTAAAGCCACTCGATCATACGAAAAGACTTACTTTCTTGGATTGGGCTCTAGAAATGTTGCAACAAGATAGCTAATGTCATCGCAAAATCATATCCAGTGATTAAGCTCATTTTTGGGTAAACGTCTTCACCACATTCATTAAAAACATTTCAAATTGTCTGCGCATAGTTTCATAAAAAATGTTATCACTATCACTGTACTACCAGAACCCACAGAGGAAGAACGTGAAATGCAGTCTTATATATTAACATTTTTTGTTTAATGTACATATTTCTCTTCCAGGACAATGAGAAAATAATTACCTCAATGTCTGATTGCTACAACAATCATTTAACTGTTTACGCTTCACAATTTGTCACTAACTTGTTATAACTGACAATAAATTCTTCATACATTCAAATGCGTCATATTTAAGATAATGACTGCAATTGTCTCGAAACTAAATGAAGGTGCTTACGTATCTTGTTTATTTATTAATATTTATTATTTTTTTTACGTACATACGAAAAGTTCCCACTTTTTCGAGTCGCTCTTTCTAGGAATTCTTTTGACTTTTATTTTTTGTTAGATAAACAAATTATGCATAATAAACTCGCTTTACTTCTGCTCGCCCAGTTATTATCTATTCTTGGAACTGTATATTTTAATTGTTTTCGTAAAACAAAAATCTTGATTTAACAATACACACTTTGGTCTGGACTGGCATAACTAAACCAAAATGTTATCTATTAAATGACGAAATGACTTTTGATGCTAAGTTGTTTGTGTTTATAACTTTTCACATACTTGAATGTTGTTATCTTTGATAAAAATGTATATTTTTAACAACTAAGAAGCAGTACAGCTTATTCTTTAAGAAGAGCTTAGTTAATAACAGAAGGCCCACTTTGCTAAGTTACGCAAGGTTATTTCTTTTGCCCTCAAGTATGTATTTACAAACGGCTCGATCTCTGTATGCTTTGTATGTAAAAAGTCGTTAGAAATCCACTTTAACTCTGTTATCGGTGAAATACCATTCTCTTCCCACCTCGACAGAAGAAGTTGTACCGATACATTGGATCAAAAATCGTACAATGTGACTTCGATGGTCTGTGAATATTATTTTTGTATTTTTACTCTTTCGTTCGGTCGATACATCAAATTAAGTCCACTGATGTAACTTACCTTACTTTTTTTACTTTTTGTGGCGCTATATAGAGTTGTGCTCCTAGGCCTGGTTTAGTTTGTCTCTCTAGCCGGCCCTATCTATAGACGCCGTCTCCAATTTAGCACTCCAAGCAGTCGCGTGCCCCGTGGCTTAGTGGTTAGTGTGTCGGACTGCTAAGCGAAAGAACCTGGGTTCAAATCCAGCTCAAAGCCACCTTTTTTTCTGGGGTACTGCCTCTTGCGAGGAACTGACAAAACCTCCAAGAGTAAAATTTGTCTCGAAAAAGTGCATCTCATGTAGCCGTTCGGACTCGGCGGTAAACTGTAGGTCCCTTCCATTCTTGCAGAGTAACAACACACACACAGGAATGGTTGAGAGTATAAGTCACTAGGCCTTGGCTCCTTAAGGAGCTGTCGCGCCAATAAATTTATTTATTTATAAGCAGTCAGAGGGTACATCTATCTACCTGACCGCTTCTTTGGAGATAAGGTCTTCCTTGGCTACTGACTCTGTCAGGTATATCGTCAAAGACTGCCCTCTGGAGCGCCGATGTTCATCCCCTTTTATAGCCAAGACATCTTAGCCGTTGGATACGGTTTTTTTTCGTAAGCCTTATGTTAATGTACCCCACGTACAAGTTGTTGTTGTATCTTCTTCGCAAATCGTTGTTGTATCTTCTTCGCAACTTGTTGTTTGTTCACAAACAACACCATAAATCGCACGTAGTCCTTTCTCTCGAATACCCCAAGGGAGCTCTCTGAGAGGTTGTAATTTTCCTTTTTTGGCTAGGTCTGTGTCGCAGTAGTGCCCCGTGGCTTAATGGTTAGTGTGTCGGACTGCTAAGCGAATGAGCCTGGGTTCAAAGCCAGTTCTTAGCCACCTTTTTTTCTGGGTTACTGCCTCTTGCGAGGAACTGACAAAACCTCCAAGAGTAAAATTTGTCTCGAAAAAGTGCATCTCATCTAGCCGTTCGGACTCGGCGGTAAATTGTAGGTCCCTTCCATTCTTGCAAATTAACAACACACACACAGGAATGGTTGAGAGTATAAGTCACTAGGCCTTGGCTCCTTAAGGAGCTGTCGCGCCAATACATTTTTTTTTATTCTGTGTCGCAGTACATCCGAGGCATAGCTGTCGTTTTTCATCACAATATTTTGTTATATGCCATGTAAGGCATGTGTATGAGCATTTCAGAGCGGATTTTTTTTGTTGCTCCTAGTTCCTAGGGTAACGCTAACGCACAAGGGAACCGAAAGGCTGCCAGCATAAGCTAACAAACCAGCATTGCTGGTCAGGGCACGGACTTGTCCTTGGGTTGAAGAAAATCTCCCTAAAGGCGGAAGAACTGCAGGTTGCGGCCACCGTCATGGAAGTCTGGTGGCGGATGAGCCTATTTAAAAAAGGCCAACGACAGCAGGATGTAGCGTCTGTACCCATATTGGGCGGCTACAAAAGGCGTCTGTTTTCTTACAGTGGGCGGCCTTGTTTTTTGCATGTGTTCAACCATCCAAAGGGCTGGTGGTACTTGTCGAACTCTTGGTTTAAGTGTGCTATCAACCTTATCCAAGAAAACACCAAACGGCGGAACGAGAATATATTTTTACATGAAAAATGACAACAAACGGAAATAATTCCCCAAGGGGTAACCATACTTCGGTGAATCCTCCTACGGCCCCGGCTGTAGTAAACCGCACATCGGATTTGGGGGCGCGGCAAATTTCATGTACAAATAATGATCGAGACGTCACAAATAATGAATCAGCCACAAGATCAAGAAATCCTTCAGATTCAACAAAACGGACCTTTGGCTACAAAACACGAACGAAGATTTTATATATCCTAGTTCCTAAGAAGGTTACTCTTATATCCGATAATCTGATCCAACACTCGTCGTTACGATGACGTGGCTGTGATGACGATGCTATTCTGCCCATTTTGATGATAACATAGGCCCCGATTGCGGTTGTCGACCACCAATCGACTCGCCATTTGTCGATTGTGTCGATTAGGTTGTGGGTTTGGTATTGTGGACCACGATCGACGAAATGATATGTTATTGTGAATAATGTAAAAATATATTGTGAATATTTAACGATTTTAACAGTTTATTAGTGTGTTTACAAATAAATGTACGCATTTGTAGTTTTGGTTTGCGTTTTTTTTATAATTCAATTTAATTAAAAATGATTCAAATCGTAAACTCAAAAAAAATCCAAAGAAAATTTTTCCCATTTTATCTTTGCCTGAAACTTTACACAGAGGCCTTTTACTATGTCCTGATTTGTTTCCATTAACCTTACCAAAATGCTCATTTGGTTTTATGTATGAAATTTGTTTTGGCCTGTGAAGCATGTTATTTTGTTTATTTTACATTAAAATGGCAATTTCAATAAAATAATAAAATTTTAAACAAAAGAAGACATCCAAACTCTGCTGTCGATCAGAAAATTATGCACGACAACTGTCGATTGTCAAACCGCAGAATGTTGATCGAAATCGACGTTCACAATACCAAAAACAGCAATCGACGGCCGGTAATCTAAACTGACCTTAAAAAATAGAGTATATTTTATCATCCACCAACCGACGTGTTTCGAACGGAATGCTGAAGCTAGACATGAATGCTTTTGAATTGTTTGAATAGGGTTTAATGGGAAATTTATGAATCTTAAAAAAAACTACCCTTTGATATAGCACGCCTAACGGTTATAAATACTATTGAATGTGATATTTCTAATACTTTCTATTCTTAATATACTTACTAGCCACAACAACAGTAACTTTCATTTTTCATTAATTAAATAAATTTACTCAGCAACACCTATCTGCTCCCAAATTCATTTTGGGGGTGACTTACTCTACTCCATAGAATACACCAAGGCTAAAGTGACATCGCCGCACCAACAAGGAATGTATCTACCAACAAATATTCTCGCTACACCTTGAAAACTCTGAAGAGAGAATACAACACACGCAAATACAATAAGAAACCAACAACACTTTTCAGAAGTGCGTGCTTAAGAGAGTCGAAAAGAGTCGCCAATCATCAAAAAAAAAAAGAAAAAAACCAGAAGGGAAAGACAAAAAGTCAAACAACCACTAAAAACTGCGACGAGAGAAGTACCTACAAAAAAAGTACAATATTTTATTGCCGCAGAATAAAATACATACATACAAGAAGAAAACATCCTTCAGAACGATATTCTCGTACCGAGTCAAATTATCATACAATTTTTTTTCTATTTTATTTTTTGTCGTCTTCATCGTTGGCTCATCAGTTTCCGGCTTTCGTCATTTCGTTTTTACCTTTAAACCACACAACAGCAACGACAACGACGGTGTGGGAATTAATTAAATGCATTGAAGAGGAAAACGCACAGAAAAAACGAGGAGACGATTGAAAAAATCAAAAGGTGCTATCAGCTCAGCACTCAACCACACCAAACCAACCAACCAACCCCCTTTGCCGCCCCCTTTTAGTATGTTTTTTTCGTTGTGAGTAGGATAAGTATACAACAAAATATTCAAAGCAAAGCAGAAAAAAATTGAAACGAGAGACGCGCCCCACACGAGATCCAGGACCTGTTGGTGCTCCACTGAAATTCTATCGTGTGCTTGATACCGTGGTTGTCTTCATCTGTTATTCATCTCTTCTTTAACTCATCAACATCAAACATCTCCCCTAAAAATAAACCGTGTGCAAGGGCACTAGTCTAAAAGAACTATCATGGCAGAAGCATGTGTGACATCAGCATCGGCGACGGCAAACAGCACGAACAATAACGGTGTAGCTGCTTCATCAAATCCCAATGCTGAAGTGATTAGAGGTCAAATCTTCGAAGTGGGTCCTCGATACAAGGATTTGGCGTACATAGGCGAAGGAGCCTACGGAATGGTCGTGTAAGTTAATGTCCTATGACAGTAAAAAGAAAAAAAAAATAAATTCAATAAAACTGTTTACAAATATATATCTGTATGTATATCTATAAAGGTCATTCGTTTTTCTTTTTTTAATTAGATCTGCTCTGGACACTTTGACAAACACCAAGGTGGCAATTAAGAAAATCTCCCCATTCGAACATCAGACCTATTGTCAGAGGACACTGCGAGAGATAAAGATTTTAACGCGCTTTAGGCATGAGAATGTGAGTTGTAATATGAAAGTATCCTTTAGGGAGGTATGGATATTAATATCGTATTTTTTTTCTTCCCCGTCGCCCATTACAGATAATCGATATACGAGACATCCTGCGGGTAGATAGCATAGAACAAATGAAAGATGTATATATTGTACAGTGTTTAATGGAGACTGATCTATATAAACTACTCAAAACTCAGGTATGTATTTATTTTTTTTTCTTCTAGTCTTGTTTTATAGAGTAGTAGTTTTACTTGTTGATTTATGAATAATTGAGTAGGTTTTTTTGGGTGGGTAGGTCCTCCCTGAATGTTCTTGCTTGAGGAAGAATAACCTCAACTAAACAGTGGGTTGGATGTTGGTATGCTGTAGAATAAGATTTTAAACTGCAAAACCCCATAATCGTGTTTTAGGCACGTTTCAAGGGACTTATAAAGAAGTGTTAACTTATTGAAGATAGAATTTCAACGATCTTAGAGTAGTGGTTTCGTTTACGAAGCATGAATGTGGATTTGTGTATCTATGGGAAGTTATCTGGCCAAATAATTGATGTCAAGACGCTAAACAAAAACGTTTAAAATAATGAAAAACAAATAGCTAGATAATTTATAATTCTAATTTAGCTGTGAAAATTGATACAATGAAAATAGGGTTTTTGATTGGTTGTAGTTATTAGCTGCAAATCAATTTTTGAAATTAGCAATTATGATGAGAAAACCAATAGCTAGCTGCCTCTAGTTTGTGATGGGAAGTTGGTTGAGGCCCTCTTCCAGATGCGTGCGATATTTAAGTCTCAGGCTTCCTGTACTACGCCGTCCCTAAGGGGCCGGAGCATTGATGTCTAGCCGCTTTATATGACCCAGCCATCTGAGACGTTGTACTTTTAATATTTAGTTAGGTCTGAGTCACTCTACAATCAGTAAAGTTCCTCGTTTCTTCTTCTTCTCCACTTGCCCTTAATTTTTTTTTATAATAAACGCGCACACAAATTACTATTTTGTTTCCCTTTTAATGTAGAGCACACTGCGCGGGCATTAGGATGATAGGGAGGGAAAAGATAGGAGGTTTTGAATGCTTGCAGATCAAAATGGCAAGGGAAAATCTCGCCGGGTAAACTATTCCAAATTCGTGTTGTTCGGCTAAAAAAAGAATCCCTATATTTCACGGTACGTCCGAAATTGGGCTCAAGGGTGAACTGATGAGCATTCCTTGCGAGACAAGTATTACGGGAGAAAGTTTTAAGAGGAGGAATGCAACTGGCTACTTCGAGTGAACATTTTTTATAAAAGAAACGATAAAATAAGGAAAGACATGAAACATTGCGTCGGTGTTCGAGAGGGGCAATTGTTTCAGCGACAGTTCTATTTACCATCAATCTTAACGCTCGATTTTGTTTTCTATCAAGCAGGTGAAGCGATGTTTGCGAAGCACCTGCCCAGAGGTGGGAGGCAGCGTGAATGGGCGGCCAGCAAGTTTGCCCTCTCTCAAGAGTAAACAATTGGTTTGTTATTGTCGATGAGCGTTGGAACCGAAGATGTTGAGGAGTTTTTAATATTTTTTTTACAAATTAATGTATATGAGGCCAATTTTATCTCCCGAAGTACCCCAAGTTGTCCTCGTCCACTTTTGACAATGTCCATGCGTCTACTCTATACCATACAGCATGACTAGGATGATAAGACTCTAATAAAAGGAGACTGTTTTTGCCCGATAGAGGGCCATGCTCTTTGCTCTTCAATCGCCTTCTTAGCCCGAATAACCAGCGATTGGCAAGAGTTATTCTTCGTTTGATATTAGCGCTGGTATTTTTCTCTGAGTTGATAGCGAAAACCAGGTAGGCAAAATCACCAAATTTTTGATGACAGCATGTACTTTGTTTTCCCCTCATTGTGCTAAACTCATCTTTGCTGCTTCCATCTCAATGGTTGAGATCTTAACCGACCTTGACGGAACATCGTGCGTTTTCCACCTTCATTTTGCACAGGCGGACGAGTTTGACCGATCTGCTTTAATGTGAATATTTGGTCGATGGTGCCTAAAACCGGCGCTTATTAAGACGATGTTGATTGGACTGAAATCTCTGTAGCTGGTTTAGTCCAGAGGGTCTCAGGGATTATGCTGAGATTCCATTACTCTTCTAACCATATCTTGCGTATGTGTATATATTTAACCAAATTTTCGCCTGCAACTTTGAAGAGTTCGTCATCTATGCCATTGGGTTCTGTGGCTTTATTGCTCTTAAGCTCAGACAGATCATTCTGCCTGACAACGGAATTCGTGTCGTCATCGCCGTTACAGAGTCTGTAGAGGTGTTTTTTCATATTCTCAGCCCCGTACGCGATTCTACGACGATGTTTCCTTGATCGTGCTTGCAAGCTTTGACAGTTTATTTCTACCTGTTCGTAAACAGAAACAGCTATCCATTTCCTCAATCGCACGCTTTTCATGGTCCATTTTTTTTTCTTCTGTGCAGTCTGTGCAGCCCCGCCTTGTATGCTCCTTGTTTAGATGCATATTCTTGCCGACACTCATCGTCAAACCTGTTTCGTTGTAGTGGCCGAACAAAAATCAGCATTTCGGAGGCGGGTCTCTGATGGCATTTTGAGAATGTTGCCACTGGTTCACAATTCTTGATGCTGGTGGTAAAGGAGATTATAAAAGACTGAATCGGAAAAGAACCTTTTGATTTCATGCGATTGCCGCCCGACTTCAAGCTTCCTCACAGTATTACCTCATCTTGGTTTTGGTCGGGATATCTGCAGCCGTACCTTGGCGACACTGAGGAAGTGGTCCGAATCAATATTTGCGATCGGACATCCCTGGAGCAGTGTCTTGGATCAATCGCAATTTTGTTGACAGTTGATTGATCAGGAGATCTCCATGTGCCATGTCTCTTTGTGAGTGTTAAGGTGTGGGAAGTGAGTACTGGCTCTTACAATATTTCGCCCATCAGCAAGTTCAATAAGATTGAATCCCTTATCGGAGGAAGTCTATCGCAGGCTTTGTCTTCCGATTGTACCACTAAGGTACCCTATGGCAATTTTAATTTGTTTTTTTTTTGCGAATTTAGCCTTGATGCGGATTGTCATTAGACGCACGTCTACACATTTGTAACTAAATACTTCTTGCCTAAGCCTGCCTCGAACAACTAATCCACATCCAAGTAGTGGTGTTTTTTGTCTGTTTCCACTTTAAATATTGTAGTTTTTGATCTTATTTTTGTCCGGCCCGTCCCGTCCGTCTTACAGCATTCCGGTGCCTTTGCTAGTTGTTCTGTTCGGCTGCACTTGTTGGGATAATGAACCTAAGATTACACGTAAACTTACTAAGTTCGTTGTCCTTGTTGCGTTTGCAGTGTTCGTCATCACTGAATCCGTCCGAATCCAAGGCCAAGGTTGCTTCGCACTCGAACTGTAGACCATTGATTCCGTCTAGAGAATTCTTCCGCTGCTCTCAGGATGCAAGGAGAATTGTCTCAGTGGTAATACACCTCCCCCTTTCGATTGTGGCACGCCAAATATTTTCCAAACGGGTTTGGAACGCAATATCCAGGTGAGGTACTAAGCACCCCCCGATGATCAGCACGGGAGGTAAGAGTAGGAGTTGATAGGTCATTGACATGTTTCATGAAATTTGAAGTCTACCGAGTTTAAGCGGTGAAATTGAACACTAAATTGGGAGTTAACAGAATAAATGCTTAAAAACAGCTGTATTTAATATTTGGCTACAAAAAAACATTCATACAAAAGAATTTTCGCGGTATTTCTATAAATAATGATATCCTTTTCTCAGAATCTCCTCTGTATGTTAGCCTTCTGTTTCCACTGAAGCCATATTCTATTTTTATTCCCATCGTCACAGCAAATCACATTAAAAAAAACTCGATATTGGCAATGTTTCTATCCGGTTATCTTCGGAATTCCTAGATGAACAAAATGTCTATAAATGTATTTTCCCACTTTGAAGCTTATCACATAAGAATAACTCCATTAGACTTTGAAGTAAACATCAACACACCTTTGCACAACCGTTCGCCTGTATAATTGAGTTTATCACAAAACAAACAAATCGTCAGCTGAACAAAACAAAAAAAAAACAAACACCCTTTCATGACATAGTTTCTGCACGTTTGCACTACCCTATCATGAGCAGAGAGTACAGGCGGGATAAGATACATGGCTACAAACTACAATGCATCAATTTGGTTGCCTAGCGTTGCGAGGAATTTCTCATCATCGCGCGTTGCGAAAATATGAAATTTGTTCATCAATTAGTTAAATTAAAATATGACATCAAACTGATTTTTATGAATTTCAAAGCGGCTGTTTTAAGGGGGCGGGTGGCAGCGCCAGACGGAGGCGGAGAAATTCCGTGCTATGCATTGTTTATCAAATAATATGAATCACTAGACAAGTGATGTTTTTTTTTTATTTTAATATTAAATTTTATTGTAGTATAAATTGCCTACATCGTATTTTCCTCCTGTCAATAGTAAGAATAATTAATTGTTTTATTGTGAAGAAAAGACAAAAATAGAAAGTTAATTTGTCATGTATTTAAAAAAAAACGTACTTCACCAATTAAGCGCTAGATTTGTATCAATTTTTGAATAACGTCTCGCCATTTAGTGTCGTTTGTTTATTATTTTTTTTTTTTTAAATATTGTTAATAATAATAAGAATATTATTTAACTATGTGTTTGTAAGGCACATTGCCTTTTAGAATCCAACATCACATTGCACGACACTAGTTAGAAGAATTAGAAAGATAGGAAAGATTTTTTTTCGGCGCAGTAGATCAAGAATTAGGTGACTATTTTCTCGACCAAAATGTTTGTTATTGGACTCGTCTAAAGATGTTTATATCCCTTATATCTCCTCAGCCGGTAATTGAACCAGAATCATGCAGCTTCTTAACACACAGTTTAGTCTTTGTGCCGCTTTATGACCGTTAGTTTACGAACAAATTCTTCAACAAACACTGACTTTAACATTTATTTTTTCCAGTTGGCACATAGAATGCTTACAAATCTCTTGCATTCATCGTCATCTATAGCTTAGCTACAGATATATTAAGTTAGTTGGTCAGTGTGTTGGACTACTATGTTGAAAGGTCTAGGTTCGACTCCGGACTATTGCGGAGTATTGCCTCTTGCAAGGAAGTGTCAAATTATTGTTGTAAAACAGCGAAAGTCCAAAGAAATAAAGCAGAAACAAACAAAGTTATAAAATCGAGATACTTATTTCTCGAAGATTTTATTCGGAGTAAATTACATGAACGTTGAAATTTTAAATTATAAGAAAAAGACAGAAAGAGTGAATAAGATATATTTTATAGTTACAAAGAAAATAGATGCGTTCAAGTATTATTATAGCGAGTTTCATTCAAGAAAAGATTTGCTCTTTCTGTCAAAAGATGGAAGATTTGATCTGAATGCACACATATGTACATGTAAATAATCTTTTCTGTCAATGACACAGATATCATCTAAATGAAATATAGGGATGGAAGAGATACATCGATGTTTTAGAAATCGATGTATCGTTCATAAACATCGATGTTGAAACTCATTTAAACATCGATAGATCGTTCTTGGTGAACGATATTTAATAATAGTGTCATGTGTGTCAAAAGAAACTATCTCTGAAGAGGAAAGCGTGTGAAATTTCATGCAACACCGTTTTTTGTTAAGCTATTGATGACAGTTTTTTGTCTCAAAGAATCGAAATGCACGTGGACGCAGTTTTAAATTAAAAATAGTGAAATTTCATTTCTTTATTAAATTTATGAAAGATAATAATCAAACAAACACAAATTCTAAGAAAGAAAGAGAATATAATTGAAACAGAATTGATTGTCGAATTTTCATGCAAGTCGATTCGAATGTCGAATTTTGTGGGGGGTTTAAGGGTTGAAAATAACTATAGTCGCCTTTGATATTTTACAAATGTAATGAAACACAAACATGTTCAAACATCGATGTTTTTATGAACGATGTTGCATTCTTAAATGCAATTGAATAACAAATTAAGAGAGGAAGAGTCATTCCTTCACCAATACTAAAATTTATTCATTAAAGAAGTTTCATCGAAAAGATCAAATCTCGATTTTTAGATCAAATCTTTAAAATTTGAATGAAGTTCGTTATTAGTTTTGTTGAATGGAGTGCGTTTGAAACTTCAACAATTATCCATGAACAAAACGTAATGCAAATAATAAAAACAAGTTTCAGGACTGTATGGGAATATTGTCTAAAACATACATACACGCTTTAGAACCGACTTCGTCCCGTTACGTATATAAAGCTTTTAGAGCGCTGTTCTGTCATCGTCATCTTTTGAGAGGAAGATACTCCGTATCTGTACAGGTCTACACCGAAACCCCAATACAAGGAAATATGTCCCAAACAAGAAACGAAAGGCTAAAGCGTTCGTCAAACAAAGCGTTTATAGAGAAAGTCGCGTTGTGATTTGTGATAAATATTTCGTATTGTCGAACTTTTCCTTATTGTCAAAGTCGGTCGTAAAGCGTGTTTGTGTTTTTGCTTTTTGAGTCAATAAGCCTAGGTTCCTTAATAAGCTGTACTGCTCTTCTAAGCGAAAAGGTCGTACCTCAATCTGTCATTTTTTTGGATTTTTGTCATTAAAAAAATTGTGAGCTAGTGACATTATACTTAAGTAAGAAAACCGTATCTTGTTCATAAAAAGTAAAAAAATCGATTAAAAAAACAGTTGAAAACCTAAGCGAATTGTTCATATCTCACCTTTTCGCTTAGGGGGGCAGTGTAGTGCCAACTACAACTTCAGCTAAACACATCATCGCGTTACCCACCGTATGTTGCACCCGCACTCTTCGAATGGCTGTGGCGTTATTGTCACTAGGAGATCCAAATGACTCGAATATCCTAATTATATTATATATGCCCCGTGGCTAAGTGGTTAGTGTGTCGGACTGCTAAGCGAAGAGCCTGGGTTCGAGTCCCGCTCATAGCCACCTTCTTTTGCGGGGTACTGCCTCTTGCGAGGAACTGGCAAAATCTGCAAGAGTAAACATCTGTCTCGAAAAATACATCTCATGTAGCCGTTTGGACTCAGCGGTAAATTGTAGGTCCCTTCCGTTCTTGCAGATTAAAAACACACACACAGGAATGGTTGAGAGTATAAGTCACTAGGCCTTGGCACCTTAAGGAGCTGTCGCGTCATTACATTTATTTATTTTTTATTTATTACAAGTGTGAATTTTTGCATGTTTGGATGCTTGTGCTGAATTAAAACATAGGCTACTTTTTTCAAACAAAATGCACGGTTCATGTGGGAGAGGCTGAAATGGAAAATACTGCATTGTTGGAGGTTTGTTTGATATGCTTCCGCCCCTTAATCACTGCACGAATTTGTGAAGTTTGGTAGACCGAGGAGTTACATGATTCACTACTATAAAATGATATAGAGATATAATGACAATAATGATATAGAGACATAGAGATATAGACATAGAAATATAGAGATATGGAGATATAGAGATAAAGAGTTATAGACATAGAAATATAGAGATAAGGAGATATAGAGATAAAGAGATATAGGGAAACGAGATAAAGAGAAATAGAGATAAAGGGAAATGGAGATATAGAGAAATAGATACATCGAGATATAGATATAATGCTATATATAAAGAGATATAGGTATATAGAGATATAGAGACAGAGATATAGACATAGAAATATAGATATATGGAAATATAGATATATATAGGGAACTAGAGATAAAGGGACATAGAAATTAAGAGATATGTATATAGATATAGAGACATAGATGTAAAGAGATACAAGTATAAAGAGATATAGAGTTATAGAGATATAGATATATAGAGGCATAGATATACAGAGATACAAAGATATAGAGGTATAGAGAAATAGAGGTAAAGGGATAAAGTGATATATAGATAGAAATATATATAATCGAGATATAGAGTTATATAAGGATATAGAGATATGGAGATACAGAGATTTATATAGATTAAAAAGATATAGAGATACAGAAATTAAGAAATACATATACAGGTATAGAGAATTATAATTTCGATTAGAAAAACGTTGTTCACTATTTAAATAAAAATAAATTAAAATTTGACGATAAATCTGATTTAACCAAAATGCTTAAGATTAGAATAGACTTTATTACGTGATAGAGCGGGCGGCGGCAGGGCCTGATTGAATGATTCCGCTTATGCTCCAATGCACTAAAGAAATCATTGTGTCTATTTTGTTAGAAATATTCAGAGGGTGTTTAAACATCACCTATATTCCAACTAGTTGGAGAAAAGTCAATGTCATTTTCATTTCGAAAGACGGCGATCCCACTCATACTGAACCAGAAGATTTAAGACTAATAAGCCTATCTTCCTTTCTTCTCAAAATATTACAAAGAATAATTGAAACCCACATCCGCTAAAATATATAGGTAAAATGCACTCGCAAGCTCAACATGCGTACATGAAGTGCAAATCTATTAATTTGTAAGGTCAGAACTTTTAGAAAAACACCACAGCGAGTGCTTTTACCTCCACTGCTTTGGCTACTGGTCGTCAAAATATCTTAGTCAAACTAGTCTTACCGTTGTCAAAGTAGTGACTTACGCCGACGACATTTGTTTCAATGGCATCGGGTAAATTTATTCCCTCTTTGTGTGAACATTTGCAATCGGCGGACTCAATGTTAATCCGCTTAAGACCGTACTAGTTCTGTTTAGAAAGAGATCGTAAACTAAACTGGAAAGAAAATATCAAAGCATTTCTATAGCATTCTATAATCGCAGTCGAATTTTATCTTCTCAGGAAACCCTCCAATAAATACATAGATCAATAAAGCTCCCATTTTTCAGTCGTGTTTTCCAAGCAAATATTGACATTTTATGGACAACCAGGCGGCTATCAAGGCCATATCCTCAATCGTATCCAAGTCCAGACTGATTGACTGCTGCCGTAATGATCTGCGACAACTTGGTAAAACAAACCTTGTAACCCTTCGATGGGTCCCCGCATATTGGGACATATACGGGAAAGAAATGGGTGATAGACTGGCCAAAAACGGTTATCCATGGAACCAAGCCAGGCTCCACTGGAAAACGCGAAAAAGAAAATTCACGAAAGATTTTCCTTGCCATTTTGATCTGCAAACATTCATAACCAATGTTAATCGACACCTCCTATCTCTCCCCTCCCTATTTTCCTAATGCCCGCGCAGTGTGTTACATTAAAAGGGAAACAAGTAGTCCCTTGTGCGCGCGTTAATTATAAAAAAAAACCTTCAACTATAGATGTTCAACACTTGACTCTTATCAAGTTCCAAAAAGGCTTTGGCCAAATATCTCAAAGAAAACTCACAATACATTATAAAGCTTGACAGACCTCAACTGCTGGTGGTATCCGTGGTGGCTCGTGCTTAGTATCTTTACGGACACAACTCAATGGGAACCCACATAAGCAGATCATCAAGCTCATGCAGAGGGTGTCAGGACTTTGATGCAGAAGAGGGTTCATATTACTTCCTCTGTGAATGCCGCAGACTAGCTCAGACCAAGAAAAAAGCCTTGGTAAAGTACTTGTTCGACGAACTGGGCGATGTTTTAAAAAAGCCACTTTATTATACAATTTATAATTAATTAAAAATGGTTAAAGGAGGACACACACACACCTGATTATCCACTAAATACCTAACCGTTTCCATTCCTCATTCCTCTGAACTTCTGAGGACCGCAATGGATTCTGTGAGATATACAATCTTCAAACCGCAATAGATCCTCTGAGATCCAAATTTATCACCCCATCAAACCTAATCTGAAATCATTGAACGACAACCTTTCACCTTCACCAAACACAAGGTAAGCTGTTAGTTGAAATTGTAAAAATATTGAAACAACTTTTTGGGAGAGTTGGTTCATTTCCTCAATGCAAGTGCTACTCAAGGATAGTGGCGTAGATGGTATGTTTCGCTTTTACAGCTAAAGAATATGGAAGTTTAAGTAATTTCTTAATCTTCGTACGTTATCTTTGAAGTTTTACATAATAAAATAATTAAAACATATGCTTTCATATTCTACTTTTATTTTGTGAAACTAATTCATTTTGTTTTGTTTCTTGTGCTTACAGAGGCTAAGTAATGATCACATATGTTATTTTCTCTACCAAATTCTTCGTGGCTTAAAATACATCCATTCGGCAAATGTCTTACATCGGGATTTGAAACCCAGCAATTTACTGTTAAACACAACGTGCGATCTTAAGGTAATTTACTTGCTATTCATTTCATACCTTATTTTATTTATTTAATAACATGTTTTTTTTTCAATTTTTTCATTTAAGATTTGTGATTTTGGTTTGGCGCGCGTTGCCGATCCCGAACACGATCATACGGGATTCTTAACGGAGTACGTTGCCACTAGATGGTACAGGGCACCGGAAATTATGTTGAATTCAAAAGTTAGTTTTATAACTTAAATATTTAGTTTTATTTAAAATACATTATTTTTATATTTTTACAGGGATATACAAAATCAATTGATATGTGGTCAGTTGGTTGTATATTGGCTGAAATGTTGAGTAATCGACCAATATTCCCCGGAAAACATTACCTAGATCAATTAAATCATATTCTTGGTGTTCTGGGATCACCATCACAAGAGGATTTAGAATGTATTATCAACGATAAGGTAAGTGTATGTTAGTAGCTTCCACACTCTATCAGAGCCCTTACTTCTCATTTTTTTATTCTTAAAACATGACAAACAATGGCTTTTTGCTTTGATTTGAAAAGTATCGAATCAATGATGAATAATTTATCTTTTTTTTTGTAACTTTTTCTAATGTTTGATGAAATAAAGTAATCTTTAATTTTAATTTTCTGTCGCTTAAATGTAACAACAAATAACAGATAATCTAAAATAGATTTAAATTTTTAACCCAAGTTAATTAATTATGTAGAAGATTTGCCAGTAGTGATAATAACTATTTTTATTATATAAAATATCATTGTCATTAATATTTCTTTATCTTTCTATGTAAAGTAAACTAAGTTATTTATATTTGAATTTTAATAAATAAAAAAATATCTATCTATCTATCTATTATCCCTAACCCCTTCTGTGGGCTCATTTCAAAAATAACTTTGCTCTTAAGCCTCAGAGTTGAGAACGCGAAAGCAAATCCTTTTTTTTGTTTTCTATTTTTACATTAAGAACTTTAAAACTAAATGTTTGTTTTTTTCAGGCTCGTAATTACTTGGAGTCTTTGCCGTTTAAGCCAAAAGTTCCCTGGACGCGATTATTCCACAACGCTGACCAGTTAGCACTAGATCTCTTAGGCAAAATGCTGACATTCAATCCCCATAATAGAATAACAGTAGAAGAAGCGCTAGCACATCCTTACTTGGAACAATATTATGATCCTGGTGATGAAGTAAGTTATTATTAACTTAATTTTCACATCTTAACAACTGTTTTAACTTTTCTTTGTATTTTTTCCTCAGCCTGTTGCTGATGAACCATTCCGCATCGGCATGGAACTCGATGATCTTCCACGTGAAACACTAAAAACCCTTATTTTCGAAGAAACCCTCAAATTTAAAGAAACACTTCCCGATCAAGCTGTGTAGACGCATAAATAAAAATTCAATCGCTATTTCTCAAATTCCAAAACTCTTATTTTTCATTTGTTTCAATATTAGCTTCACACATGAACCTCTTGAGAAAAAACCTGTATTTAGTTATTAAATACTGCAATTGTTTATAATTTCCAATTCAACCGAAAAAAACACATTCGGAGTCAAAAATGTATTTTGTATTTATATAACTTAGCATTATGCTCTCACACATTATTTAGAAGTTTTTTTTTAAATTAATCAAAATATTTTTAAGTATGCAGTACACTTTATTAAGAACAAATTGTTGATATTTTTTAAATGGTTTTCTGGTTAAAGGTTTTGTTCACAAAGAAAACACTTTTTTGGAAATACATTTATGTGTGCGTCTAATTGTTGTTAAATTCATTCTTTCAATTTATTAAATGTGTACTAATTGTTGAGAGAATAATGTGATTTACTTAAAGCAAATACATACATATACATATATATTATACATAAAATGTAACTACATAAACACAAACATAATATCAGAAGATACATAAGCTAAATACAAACAAAGCAAACAATGAAGAAAGATTTAAAACAAAAAAACAAGTATTTCAATTTATTTGTATGTGTGTTTGTCCTTCCACAACTTTTAAAATGTTTTCAATGCAACAAAATGGTGTTTTTTATTAATAATAATTGAAAAAAAAAATAATAAAGAAATAGCTAATTTATCTGAGATTCACTCAAAATTTATATAAACAAAAAACAAAACTGTATTATCAAGGTAAACTTAATAATTTTGTCAATCGAATTTCGAATCGCATTTTTATTCCTCTATTTGTAATTTTTTTCTTTCTAAATGTGTTCTAAAAAATAAAATTAAAATTAAAAAAAAAAGAAAACAAAAAACTCCAACAAAAACGCTAGATGGAAAATGTAAATATTTTCAAATAAGGTTATACAACGTTTTATTACATTATTTAATTTTTTTTCTTCTTTTACTTTTTATTTGAATATATTTCTCAGAATCAGTATACGATGTTTTGTTTTAATTTTGTTATAAGTTTTTTTTTTTTATTTATATTTTATATATAGTCATGAAGGGACGATCAGTGTTGAGAGATTTTTATCATCCCATTTTACTTTTACATCGTTGGTCTGTGGGTATCGCCAGTTTGACCTCAGAAAATGGCAGCATCTAGCTGGCAACATCAGCAAGCTTCTCAGCCTAACTCAAATTTAATTTTGGTCTCAAAATTTGTTACTTTCGAGTAAATGATTCTTCTTGTCCGAGGCTGAATGTAGAGATCACAAGAAGATTCCAGGTAAAGCTAGCTAATACATCAAAAGTTGAATTACGTTAAATTAATTAATTAATTCTTTAACGATGCTATTGAACTTATTAACATCAACATCATAATTGGCGCAACAATCGGGATCCGGTGCGGGGCTAGTTCAACAAGTTCTTTCATACACCCCAATTGCTGGCGAGCTAGTTGCCTAGCCCAAAGTCTACCGAGCTTAATTTTCTACAACATCTGCTTCGAGGTAGATTTCAACTTTTCATGATTATATTTTCTCCGGAATCGTCCTCCCTCGTACACAGTACATTAAGAGGTACTCTGATCTCTTAACCCAAGTCTCCTATAGCCTGAACTAATTCAATTGGTCATTCTACTGCGCAGCTCATCTTATTAATTTTGAAAGATACACACAATCAAGTTCCAATGATGGACTTTTTTTTACTAAAGGATTTTCCAATAAGAGGTGTTGTTTTGATATTCAAAGAAAAATAGATTTTTTTGAGATAAATGATCGGATGTTTATTTCAATGTAAAGAGGATAGTGTATGCCATTAATAATAGAAAATAATATCAGCCAAATGGCCGCCACGGCTACGCTTACACGACAATATCCTTTTCATGAAATTTTCATTCACCAAATCGCGAAGTGGCTGTTGGATGCCCTCAACAGTTTCACGAAATCCATCTTTGAGGTCTTAAATCGACGCTGGGCTGTTGGTGTAGACCTTATCTTTCACGTGGCCCCAAAGGAAGAAGTCGCAAGGTGTTAAATCACAAGATCTCGGTGGTAAATTGTGATCACCTCTTCGAGAGATAACACGGTCCGGAAACTTTACCCGTAAAAGATTGATGCTTTCGATGCTTGTGTGGCACTTAGCGTCGTCTTGTTGTCCAGATCAATATCATCCGATTCCGGCCATACAAAAATATTAATCATCTCTCGATAGCGCAATCCATTCACAGTAGCTGTTGCTTCAGCCTCATTTTCGAAAAAGTAAGGTCCAATGACCCCACCGGACCATAAACCGCACCAAACAGTTACTCGTTGAGGATGGAGTGGCTTTTCAACCATACATACATACATTTATTGGCGCGACAGCTCCTTAAGGAGCCAAGGCCTAGTGACTTATAGTTACTCTCAACCATTCCTGTGTGTGTCTTGTTACTCTGAAAGAATGCTTTTCAACAATAAATCTTGGGTTTTCCGAGCCCCAGATGCGACAATTTTGTTTGTTCCACCGAGGTGGAAATGGGCCTCATCAGTCAAGATGATATTTCGATGAAATTCCGGATCAAGGACCTCAATCAGCAAAGATACGACGTTGTTGATGATCGGCCGGCTTGAGATCTTGTGTTAACTGAACTTTATTAGCTTAAGACCCGAGTCCTTATGCAAAATAGTGTGTAATGACGTTTGTGGAATGCCCAATTCCAAAGAACGACGAGGAATGGACAAACCTAGGTTTTCTTCAACACTGGGCTACAGCAGCAAAGTTGCTCAGTTGTTCTTGAGCGACGTGTACGGGTTTTATGCTTCACATCGCTAACTTGTCCCAACAGCTTAAATTATTTTCCCACCAATTTCTGAATTGCGGTCCGACAAGGTGCTTCACGACGACAAAAAAATGTTTTAGTTTTGCGAACCGTCTATCAAATTTTCACCATTTTTATAGTCAATTTTAATATTTTCAATGCGTTGTTGAAGCGTGTATCGTTCCATTTTTATTAATGGCATAGTTTCTACTTGTCAAGTGTCAAAAAATTACAGCTTCAAAAGTCACAACTACCGAAATAGCGGGCTATTCAAAATAACACCTCTTATTGGGAAACCCGTTATATGTGCCAGAGATGAAGATGAAATACTTTTTTGAAAACTGGATAAGCCATGATCATAGGCCCCTATCATGGCAACCGATCGGAACGGAATTTTCTCCGATTTTAAAGAAATTCAATTTATTTCGAAAAAAAATTCTTTTTAATATTTCCTTTTTCAAGCGCACATTGAATATTTTTCGGGAGTGTAACCGCTTTGAAAGATATTTATATGATTATAATGAGGAATAAATAAACATTTTGTATGAGTCGGAGAAAATTCCGTCCCGATCGGTTGCCATGAGAGGGCCTATGATCATGGCTTATTATCCAGCTTTCAAAAAAGTGGCATGGTAATCATTAAATTGTGCGCGCATCATTTGGTTCAAGCTATAAGACTATAGAGTTTTACAGCAGCAGCTTAGTTTTTTTTAAGGTTTCTGAATTTGAAGAACCTCGACAGACTATAATAGGTTCTGTTGGATTTTAGAAGTAGTATTTGGTGATTATCTGACGAGCACACACAGTATTTTGACGACACACAAAAATATCTATGCACAGTTGTTGATTCACTCAAAATGCCATTTTGGTATTTTCTGACTTCAAAAACATCTTTTATTACTATTTTGTTTTGCTATTTGTTGATTTTATTGCTTAACACAGGCTGGCACAAGTTAACAACGAACAACAAATTTCAAAACATTTTCCATTTGACGTCTGACCGAAAAGACTATTTACATGTATGTGTGCATTCAGATCAAATCTGCCACCCCATCAGAGATCAAATCTTTTGTGTTGAGATTTGATCTAGATTTGCTCTTTTTCTTGCAATGAAACTCTTAAAACTGAAAAAGATCAAATCTTTTGACAGAAAGAGCAAATCTTTTCTTCAATGAAACTCGCTATAACATTAAAAACTGAATGTGCTAATAGCGAGTTTCATTCAAATTTCAAAGATTTGATCTGAAAATCAAGATTTGCTCTTTTCAATGAAACTTGTTTCATCATTTAATCCTAGTATTGGTCATTCACTGACGAGCATACACAGTATTTGATATCACACACAAAAATACCAGGCATGTACAGTTGATATATTCAAAATGCCATATTTGTATTTTCTCACTTCAAAAACACCTTTATTTGTTATTTTGGATATTTAATGGATATTTGTTAATTTTTTGACTAAGCACGGGCTGACACAAGTTCACAACAAACAACAAAAATAACAAAATATTTTCCATTTGACGTTTGACCGAAAGACTATTTACATGTATGTGTGCATTCAGATCAAATCTGCTAACCGATCAGAGATCAAATCTTTCGTGTTGAGATTTGATCTAGATTTGCTCTTTTTCTTGCAATGAAACTCTCAAAATTCAAAAAGATCAAATCTTTTGACAGAAAGAGCAAATCTTTTCTTCAATGAAACTCGCTATAATAGCGAGTTTCATTCAAATTTCAAAGATTTGATCTGAAAATCAAGATTTGCTCTTTTCAATGAAACTTGTTTCATCATTTAATCCTAGTATTGTTCATTCACTGACGAGCATACACAGTATTTGATATCACACACAAAAATACCAGGCAAGTACAATATATATATTTAAAATGCCATATTTGTATTTTCTCACTTTAAAAACACCTTTATTTGTTATTTTGTATATTTAATGGATATTTGTTAATTTTTTGGCTAAGCGCGGGCTGGCACAAGTTCACAACAAACAACAAAAATAACAAAATATTTTCCATTTGACGTTTGACCGAAAGACTATTTGCATGTATATGTGTATTCAGATCAAATCTGCCAACCCATCAGAGATCAAATCTTTCGTGTTGAGATTTGATCTAGATTTGCTCTTTTTCTTGCAATGAAACTCTCGAAATTGAAAAAGATCAAATCTTTTGACAGAAAGAGCAAATCTTTTCTTGAATGAAACTCGCTATAAGTCAAATTGTTTAACGTCAAAAACTTCAATTTGTATTGATATTGTATACGGTTCCGTTTCTTTTGTTTTAAGCGAAGTTCTTGACGTGCTTGAAACAAAAAGTTGCCTGGGCTTGGATAAAGATTAAATTTATAATTGTGAATTCAACTAAGAAAAGACATAAAAGTACAAGTGAGGAAATAGATATTCTAAAAAAAGTTAGAAAAAAACAAGATATAGCACAAAAAAATAAAATTTCGATAAAACATATTTTGTATAATGGTTGATGGTTTGTTTTTTTCTTTATATATGTACATGTTTTTTTTTTTTTTAAACAGGACAAACTTAATAATTTCCATTTGTTTTGTCTTTTTCTCTCTCCATGGCATGTATACTTAATAAAAAAAAATAAATAAAAAAACATTGCTAAGTCAAAAAATACTTCAATCTTAAAAAAAAATTAAAAATCCATTAGTTTTCATATTTTTTTCTGTTGTAGGTAATCTTTGAAAAAAATGACAACAAAATCTCATAGTTATGCTCATTTTCTTTAAGTGCATGCTAAGATAATTTAAGTAAAAAATAAAACATTTAACCCCGAGTGAGTGTGTATCGAGATAACAACAAATTAGAATATTGTAGGAAAATAAAAAGTTTGCAATCGAATCGCTGGATTTGGCTAATGGCGCAAAGAAAAGGCATTTAAATAAAAAACATATTTTAAAAAAAATTAAACTTCATAACTAACAAAAAAAATACTTACAAAATTAGTAAAAAAAAAAACATTTTTAAACAAAACTCACAAAATTAAAAACGAAAACAAATTTATTTATCATTTAAAAATGTTAATTACATAAAATTTAAACAAAATAAAATTATAAAACGTAAACAAAAAACAGAATATAGACTGTTTTACAATTTTATTCTTTAATTATAAAACAAACAAAAAATGGAAACATGTATTATGAAAAAAAAACAAAAAAAAAGAAATATGTTTGAATGTTGTTTACAAACATTATTATTGTATTTTAATCTATATGTAATGTTATTTTATTCACATAAATACAATACAAAGCATCCATTAAATTGATGTTTTCTTATTTACCTTAATGCTAGTAACGACTTGAGGCCATTTGATGCTAATAATGCAAGAGCTCTGGGCTTAGGCTAGAAGTTTTGTTAAGGACGTGGAAAAGAACAATTCTCGGATACGGATGATATTAATGTTGACTTGACAATCAAAGTAAAGTAACAAGCACAGCTCATTGCGGATCTGCATGTGGAATGTTCAAACCATTGACAGGACATGGTGTTGCGAAAACATGTAGGGATACACTGAAAAAGTCTACAACTGATAATTGATAATTCATTTATGTAATGAGGTAGGATTTAGAAAAAACAAGAAATATTCAACACTGAAAAGGCGAGTGCGAGTGCCTCAAGGTTAGGTTATATTAAGTTAGATGCAGCCGTATCACCTCATTTGGTTCTAAAAGGATCCTGTGTTACCCAGGAATGGGAAGGAACGAAGGGTGTGGAGAGCCATCTTGAATTAGCGATCAGATATCGCCTAATTCGTAGAAAAATGTCTGCCTCAACTATCCATACATACTTGGACGTATTTGGAGATAAGGTCATTGGGACAATTCAATGCAAGTCAGGGCATAGAAATAGAGTGTGGCGGATTAGCCCTTAATGGGCCAACGGCAGCGCTCATATCCCCGACGCAGGTTACTGACTCCGGATTCTCCGGTTCCTTTTGTGGAAGGAATTCAATAAAGGACCTGACCCTCCAGTTGCGAAGTGACTAATAACCTCGGAAAAGAATGGATTAACTGTTGACGACCCGGAAAAAGCGAATTAAGGCCAACGACCTTCGGATCTGCACGTGGAATGTTTGAACTCTTAACTGACCACGTGCAGCCAAACAACCAGCGAGGGCCCTAGACTGCTGCAGAGCAGGAATTACTGCCATCCAGGAAGTGCGATGGGATGGGCCGAACAAAAGGAGGCTAATTGACTTCGCAGCGGCACATAACGTAACCATTGCAAGATTACGGTTTCCTCATCTCGATATACACAAGGGAACTTGGCGATACCCAGATCAAAAACCGTTAACCAGATTGATCACGTTGCGATCGATGCAAGACACGCCTCCAGTGTTTGGATGTTCGTACCTTACGAGCAGCTAACATCGATTTGGATCACTACCTTGTTGCAGCCAAGGTAAGAATGCGAATAACCCGAACACCACAACAACGGAGTAATACTGTGAGGAAATATGACGTCGGAAAGCTGCGATCGCAAGAAACCAGAACCTTTGGCGATCGAATATCCCGTAACCTCTCAAGAAATCCATTACTGCCTTCGAGGACCAGTGGCAACATTGCCAACAAGCCATCAGAGATGCCGCAACTGATGTGCTAGATTTCACTAGACCACCACCACAAAATCTCTGGTTCGATGACGAATGCAGGCAAGCCCATGCAGCCAAACAAGAGGCATATAAAGCGGCGCTGCAGAGAAGAACGAGAGCTGCTCTCCAGCTCTATGAACTGAAAAGACGGGAAGAACACCGGCTTCTTCAAAAGAAAAAGAGAGAGCTTGAGAAGTGCGCGATCGAAGATATTGAGAGATGCTACACCAGGAACAACGTGCGGAAGTTTTACCAACAGGTTAAAAACGTGCCAAGGAAAAAAACCCGCGCAGAAGCCTGTAGAGATAGGAATGGAAACCTCGTAGTAGAGTCACATTAGGTGCTGAGTATATGGAAGGACCATTTCTGCAGACTGTTAAACGCCGATGAAGACCAAAATCCCGCTGTCAGGCAGAATGAACCTTTCTACATGGACGATGACACACAAAACTTCGATCCACCTTTCAAAATGAAGTGAGGATCGCAATATCTATGCACATAAATAAAAATGAAGAGTCTGTTTTTTAAATCAAAATAACAGATTTTTACTTGATGTATACGAAAGGATATACAGTACCTATAATAAAAACACCATTTAAATTTGTTTGTCTGTCTGTTTGTTCTGGGTTATCTCGGGAACGGCTGCACCGATTTGGACGGGACTTTCACTGGCAGGTAGCTGACACTCTAAGGAGTTACTTAGGCTATGTTAATTACTCACTAGGTGGCGCTGGTGTAGTGCCCCGTGGTTTTATGGACCGATTTTGAGGGGACTTACAGGCAGAAAGCTCATTTTGAAAGGAATAACTTAAGCTATTTGAATTACCCGTAGGTGGCGCTCTTGATAAATTTCAGGCGGACGAAGTCGCGGGTAATAGCTAGTCTAAACTAAAAAAACAACAAAACTGCTGGCCCCGACGGACTACCCGCCGAACTTTTTAAAGCGGCCGCAGATGGCCTGGTGGAGTGCATACATCAACTCATCTCTAAAGTTTGGTCAGAAGAAAGTATGCCTGATGAATATAACCTCAGCACCGTTTGCCCGATCCACAAGGAGATCATCTAAACTGCGCGAACTATAGAGGAATAAGTTTGCTGAATATCGCCTACAAGATCCTCTTGCCGTACTATGTGAAAGCCTGAAACCTTTCGTCAGCAACCTAATTGGCCCCTATCAGTGTGGATTCAGACCAGGAAAGTCCACAATGGATCAAATGTTCATGCTACGCCAGATCCTGGAAACTACCCAGGAATTCCAAATCGATACCCACCACTTTTAAGGCCGCGTACGATAGCATTTATAGAGACGAGCTTTACAGAGCCATGTCTGGTTTTGGCATCCCCACAAAATTCGTCCGACTGTGCAGGATGACGATGGAGAACTCTCGCTGTTCCGTCAAGGTTGGTACTGACCTCACAGAAGCTTTTGACGTCAAAAAAGGACAAGATGATGCGCTATCGTGTGATTTCTTCAACTTAATGCTTGAAAAAACTTATTAATGAGAAACTCGCCAAGTTTTCAAGTCTGCAATTGCTAGCATACGCTGAAGACATAGACATCATTGGCAGAACTCGGAGAGCTGTCACTGGAGCGGTTGCTAACATTGAGGCTGAAACGGCTAAGATGGAACTAGCAGTCAATGAGGCCAAAGCGAAGTACCTGCTATCCACAAAAAGGGACACACAACACCGGCTGATTGGACAAAACATCACAATAGACAGGAACAACTTTGAGATAGTTAGGACTTTGTTTACCTCGGATCCGCTATAACATCTGACAACATCTCGTCAGAGTAGCAAAGCCCTCTCTCGAAAGACCAAAGGAGACTTTGTATAAGACCTTAATCATCCCAGTCCTGCTCTATGGAGCCGAGGCATGGACTCTATTTAAAGCGGATGAAGATATCCTTAGTCGTTTCGAGCGTAAGATTCTTCGGAAGATTTTAGGCACTACCTGCGTTAACGGGCTTTGGAGGAGAAGGTTCAACCAAGAACTATACGAGCTGTACAGCGACATTGACCTGGTAAAAAAAAAAATACGCATATCACGTTTAAGATGGCTAGGTCATGTAGAGCGAATGGACAACAATGCTCCGACTCGCAGGATCTTCGATTCCATCCCAGAGGGTAAACGCAGTCAAGGAAGACCTCGCCTTAGGTGGCGCGCTCAAGTGGAGGACGACCTCAACCAACTTGGAGTGCGAAACTGGAGGCAGCTAGTCAAAGACCGAGCTGGCTGGAGAGGCATGTTTGTTGAGGCCCAGGTTCGTCCCGAATTGTAGAGCCCCCTACGTAACAAATCCAGTAAAGATAACTGAGTCCTCTGTGGAGAATAGCGATTTTGAATTATTTATTATTATTATTTATTAACAAAAAATTACAAATTTAGTGCTACAGAGGCTTTCCACTCTAAATAATAAGGTAAATTAGGTTATAAAATAATATTATTATCATAAAGATACTTATTAATAGCAACTATATTTTCGATGTTTAAATAAATAAATAAATTTATTGGCGCGACAGCTCCTTAAGGAGCCAAGGCCTAGTGACTCTCAACCATTCCTGTGTGTGTGTTGTTACTCTGCAAGAATGGAAGGGACCTACAGTTTAACGCCGAGTCCGAACGGCTACATGAGATGCACTTTTCGAGACAAATTTTACTTTTGGAGGTTTTGTCAGTTCCTCGCAAGAGGCAGTACCCCAGAAAAAAAGGTGGCTATGAGCTGGATTTGAATCCAGGTTCTTTCGCTTAGCAGTACGACACACTAACCACTAAGCCACGGGGCTTTTTCGATGTTTATGAAGCTTAAAAATGAGTATATTGTTTGGATTTGTTTAAGGATGCTGTTGATTCTCTTTGATTCCGTGCATGTGCATGGGGCCAGACCAATTAAATGTGAGGCAGTAATAGGGTTATTACAAGTTGAACACAAAGGCGGATTTTCTTTTTTTAAATGTGTTGATGTGTAAGAATGCTGTGCCCAAGGCGAAGGCGAACGAAGTTTGAGATAGACTTCCGAGAAATTGAAGGTGGGTAGATCGGAGGGCTGCAGTTGGTGTTGATTTTGCAGTAGTGGGTATCGTTACTTGACCAATTTAATACTTTGCTGGTTTTAAGTATGTGACTAATTTTGCATTGCAGGTCCTTCCTTGAGAATGTATCAAAGGTATAGACTGGTTTTTTATTGCATTCTTTTGCAGCCTGATCAGCATGCTCGTTACCTGCTATGCCAATATGAACGGGAACCCACATTAGTTTTAACTTTGTTGGGTTCTTAATAAGTAGATCTCTTATAATGTTGATAAGACGGGTGTTATGGTTGTGATTACGTATCGCACTTAGTACCGGCTAGCGATTCAGTTGTAAAAATTGATGCGTATTCATGTAGAATACCAGTTCTCATTACTGTTCCATTTTCATAAGTTACGGCGTAAGAAGAGTTGTAATCTGATTTTGATCCGTTTGTGAAAACGGGATTCCAGTGATCTAGAAGATTATTTTTTGAAATTATGTCGCTTATATCGTCAAAAGCAATCAAGAATAGGACCACAGATAGAGGCGATCCTTGTGGAATGCTGTAATCTAGTGGACGAGAATTTGAAAAAAATATTGTTAACCTTTACCGATATCTTCTTGTTTGACAAAAATGATTTAATAAATTTATAAAATATTTAGGGCCAATCCCCTATTTTATCAATTTGTTTAAGATTAGGTGTATCCCTATACGGTCGAACGCTTTTTCAAAGTCTAATGAAAGAAGTGTTGCATGGTTACGAGAGGAAAGTGCTTTAGATATATAATGATCTAACTATATGGAGCAGAAAATCGGGGCATCCTCTATTGGGTTTAAAGGCTACTTGGTTAACGCTGATTACTTTTTTGGTTTCTAAAAACCAAAGAAGGCGTTTTGCAACAATTTTTTCAATGACTTTAGACATGCAGGGAATGAGTGATATTAGGCGATAACCTTCTAAGGAGTCAATTGGTTTATTTGGTTTTTGTAAGGGGATAATGTTGGCGGACTTCCAATATTGTGGGATAATTCCTGTGGTAAAAATATCATTATATAGTGTGAGAAGCCTTGATTTTACGTTTGGTGGTAGGTTTTTAATCATAGGGTAGGAGATCCGGTCACGGCTGGGAGTCTTACTCTTCAAAAGATTAAGGCAACAATCGAGTTCAATATTCGAAATAACACTTTCAATTTGTTTTGCAGCTGTATTGCCGGCAGATTGCGGCGCAGATAAATGAAGACTGTTAGTTTTTGTTGAAGGAGTTTGAAAAATTATGGTTTTTCGAAAGATCAGACCAAGAATTTGCAAAGAAATTGCTAATATCAAGAGCCGAGGATATTGTACCAGTTGGGGTTACTACAGCACTAATTGACCGAGGAATAAAGTTTCCAGTGAGAGAGCGAATATTGTTCTAGATTTTTGAGGTTGGAGAGTTGGGATTGATCGTCGAGGTGAAGTCAGTAAGGCTTTTGGACTTACAATTTTTCATTTCTCTACGGAACAGAGCATTAGATCTTTTATATTCAATTAGGTTCACTTGAGTTGGATGTTTCTTAAAAATTCTCCAGGCTTTCATTTTTGTTGTATTTTCTGGAAAATTATGAAAATATCCTAAAAATGGGTCAGAATGGAATGATTTTCTGGCTAGGATAGTTTAATTGTTGAGGTAAGTTAGGACTATTTGTTTGGTTAGAATTAATCGAGTCTGCTTTGGTAGTGTTGTCTGTGTTTGTAGTTAAAGATAAATTTGTGATCGTTGGTATTGTTTGATGTACCTCTTGTATGTGAGGTGCAACTTGAGCTGGTGAATGGTTAATTGCAGTTGTGTTTGAATTATTTGGTGATGGGGAAGGTTTGGGAGCAGATGTGTTGGCTGATTCTGATGCGAATGTTTGATGAGATTGGTTATCGGGATAAAGATCTTTATATGCTTGCCTGGCTTCATGTATGGTACACTTTTTGATTGTCTTGATTTTTAGTATTTCTTTTTCTTTTAGAAAACTTTTACATGTTTTAGAAGATGCTGGATGATCCTCAGAGCAGTTTGCGCAATGGGTACGGGTACATGAATGGGGGTCATTAGGTGGCATGTTGCAATTTTCACAAGATGATTTATTTTTACATCTCAGTGTCGTGTGGCCTAAGAGTTGGCAGTTTTTACACCGCATGGGGTTAGGGAAATACTCAACTACCTTACAATTGTACCAGCCAATGTTTACAGAGGATGGTGGACGGAAGGAGTCGAATGTTAAGAGAATGAGACCAGTTGGTGTTTCGGTTCCATTTCTTTTTCTGGAGAACTTGTAGACATCTGTAACACCTTGCGTTTTCATTTCAGTTTTTATTTCATCGTCAGGTACACTTGCAAGGTAAGGAGCATAGACTGTACCTTTAGATGAATTGAGGTTTTTATGTAATGTAACATTAATCGGACAAAGGTTTGACAACGTTTTCCTTGATAGGAAAATTTTAGCGATTTTTTTGTGTTTTAGTAAGGATAAGTAAATTACCATCTCGCATTTGTGTAATGGAATCGTAGCCAGTGCTAATTCCATCAATGGCTTTTTTTTAACAAAAACACACTAAATTTGGAAAAAGGTTTGTTGCTGTCATCACTATAAATTTGGGGTTAGGTGTTGACATCATGTGATTTGACAATGAAATATCAAGGTTTGAGATTGTGTTATTTGTTTTTTTTTCTTTTCTTTTTATTAGAATAATCGGTTTGTAAATCTACATCGAGATCGCGAAACCGATTACTCGCAAGCACGGGTGGCCCTGAGGCCATGGTTTTTATTGTTGATACTATACAATAAAAAGCACTTAGTAGATAACGGGGCTCAAAAAAATAGATTAAAGCAAAAACAAATTGCTATTGGAAAATAGCGAGAAAAGTAACCGATCGAAAAAACAAGAATGACACGCACTGTGAAAAGAAACGATGCGATCGCCTTGAAGGATAGTCGGTGACTGCGATTTTGATTTAACTCAAAGGACAAGTACTATATCACAGCTACAGATTCATTAACTATAATTAGTTTATTCACTCAACCTGTTCCAGACTATACCGCTCAATGGTTGACTGATGGATCATCTTTCTCTATAAAGTCATTCCAGATCTTCCTAAGAAACAACAGTTCAGCAAATGAAAAAAAAACACTATTTTAAGTATAATAATTTTATTTATTTTACTTATTTAGTGTACTTAAAAACAAATTCATTCACATATTACATAATACCGTTATACACTGTATGGAGTAAAAGAAAATATTTTGTTTGATACACTAAAAGAAGCTTCTTTAAAGAAATTACACATCTGATCTTTCAAACAGATTGGCCTATTCTAACTTTTAGTAGATAGTTGATTTTTTTTTTTTTTTTTAATTAAAAAAAGAAAATTTCTAAAATCAATGTGCTCTTTCTACATTCTAGCGTAAATTATCCATGTCTTCTAGTTTATTTGACATATTTTAATAAAAAAAAATGTGATGAAGTAATTTTTTTTTTTTTTTTTATTAAATAAGAAAATTCATTCTTAATGCTAATATTTATTTTTCGCATTCGATATAATATACACAAAAATATCAATTAAATTATAAGGAAAATAAGAAAGCTATAATGTTAACGTAAAAATAAAACAAACGAACAAAAATAATGTTACATAACTGTTTTTGTTAGATACTTTCGTACAGTTTCATGATCGTTTAATATTTAAATTTAAATATTATTTATTTTTAACGTAAGAAAATACATACATTCATATATATATTTTATTAATTAAGAATTTTTTAAATTTATTGCGCGTTCAGGCGGACATGAGTTTCCCCATTTGACAAAGAGCCGCTTAATCGACCTTGACCACACTGTAGATCTTACGAATGAACCAGAAGCACGCAAAGAATCCAATTGTTCCTGTGAGCAGGAAGAAAAGGAACACCATAATGGCGGTGTAGCCAAAGTACAAAAATGTAGAAGCTCCATCTTTGATGGAGAGTTTTGTGGCAAAGTAATGACAACAATAGATGAAGAGATAGGCAGCGGTGAAAC
Source organism: Platycheirus rosarum (assembly GCA_963971375.1). Taxonomy (NCBI): domain Eukaryota; kingdom Metazoa; phylum Arthropoda; class Insecta; order Diptera; family Syrphidae; genus Platycheirus; species Platycheirus rosarum. Next base: position 31,630,525 of record OZ020507.1, read on the forward strand.
CTGAAGTCAAGAAGGATCGCCACCACCAGTGGTAGTCCTCCGCACATAGATGGAAATAGCACAGAAGAATAGTTGTCTCTGAGCAGGTTATCACTAGGATAAGGAAAACAAGGAAGAGGAATCCAAACATGTAGTACATTTGGTTGGACCAGATGGAGTTAAGAATGAAGAAAAGCTGAATGAAAATACAACCGAAGGGAAGCACTCCTCCCATGATGATTCCGGGGATGGGTTGTGTGTAAACCGATTGATCGGGAATTTGTCGTGGAATTTGATTTGTTCGAACAGGGTGTTCCAATGCCTAAAACAAAATAAAAAATTAGTGGGAATTATCTGTGAATAGAAAAAAACAAACTTACGCGTTTCCTAAATCCAAAATATGCTCCAACAAATGTCAGGGGAACTGAGACTCCAAACCAAAGTGCCAGCAGGGCAACCAAAGTACTAAATGGCACTGCTCCTGAACTTCCTTCTCCCCAGAGGACGAGATTCATCACGAAGAACAAGCAAAATACGACACTAGAAATCAAAAAAAAAAAATTGGCACACATCGTCATTTAACCATTTATAAAGTTTTTCTTTAACATTCAATAAAGTGAGCTAAAAATTTACATACCCTGGGCACACTACCGATGTTAGCATAACATTGCTCTTCCATTTAATGCCACCAAAGCTTTTGTAGATCCTCGCCGATACATACCCAGCTGGAGTACCCAGAGAAACATACAAAACCATGGCACACGTCATCAAGGCTCCCCGATTGGCAGGCGAAAGGAATCCCAAGCAGGCAAACGCCAAAGTTATCAATGTCATGCACGTAACCTGTACACCAGATCCCAAAAATACAGACAACAGCATACCCTTTCGAGGTGGGCGGAAAACATCGCCATGCACCAATTTCCATCCGAATTCTTCCTGCGCATCTTCGCCACTCTCCATTTGATTGTATCGTGCTATATCCTTATGCAGAGTGCGAAGCATGATCATGGCAACCATACCAGACAAGAAGAGAACAATAACCAGGGAATTCAATATACTGAACCATTGAATATTTGTGTGGGGCATTGATTCAAGAATGTAATCCCAACGCGAAGACCATTTGACTGTATTGTTCATGATGAACTTAACTGAGTAAGTGTAGGTGATCTGTAGTTTAGTGTTGCGAGGTAAGGTGTTCGCAGGAATTTCAATTGGTTCGGGAGAACCACAATCGGGTTTTTCGGGATTCTTGTGGTTTATCGAACGTGGGACAACCTTCACTGAAATAATGCGCCCACCATTGGCCCCAAAACCAACACCCCACTCTTCTGTAGCACCACTATGATAAGTTATTGTCAAATCAACATGATTAAATGGGTAATAGACGCCTGGTTTGTTATAGCTTGGATTGATGGGACAACTTTCATCGCCATCAACCAGATGTCTTACAAGACATCCCATCGGGAAGCCAGTACTACAATATTGTTTATCATTTTCAAGCGGATAGCACCATGTAACTGGCATATTGTCCACAATCCAGTGGTGTTGGTAGTTGAGACTCATGCCCTTCTTTAACACCATCATACGACGGTCACTGTCCGGATCTCCACCTGTGTATGTTTTGGTGCAAACCTGCAAATAAAAAAAACGGTCAGTTTCTGTGTTTACTAGGAAAATACTTAAAATACTCACACTTTCACATTCAATATCTTTGAGAAATTCAATTTTGTATGGTCCAGGACGTATTCTCTCTCCAAACACAACTTGTCCAAGGTTCTCCACTGGTGAGTTACCCTCGTCAATGGTACAGAAATCAAAGTGATGGTATTCATAAGGAATAACTGATTCTTCTGTATTTAAACGATTGACGTAGAGAATCACTTCCGACTGAAAATATAAAAATATAAACTTTTGTTTACCCAATTCTTTTTAACTTTTTTTTTGTTTATTAAAAGAAATTTATTTAATTGCATTCTAAGACCTAAAGTAATAATAATAATAATAATATTATTTTTAACTAAGTGTATGTAAGGCACATTGCCTTTTTAGAATGCAACATGACGTTGCACCACACTAGTTAGAAGAATAAGAAAGATAGGAAAGCATTTTTTTTCGTTGTAATTGAAAAATATTTCACAGAATTTCATTTTGTTCTTCTTATCTAATGCGACTAAGATGACCTCTCTAATAGTTTTGTTTTTAATTCCAAGAAGATTAGTAATTTGTAAACATATATAAATCTTTCTTTGGAAAAAGTACACAAAATGATCACAATTGCTGAGTTTAACCCGATCCGATGGAAATTCGCACCTTAACATCGTGTGTGTATAGGAGAATTTTCGTTTACAAAATGATTCATACTACGAGCTTATAGAGATGACCCTCAATGACTGACCAGGCAAAATAAGGTGCAGAAACAGATTGTAGGAAATTTTATCAGCTTAATTTTTTGTCTCATTTTTTTTCTACGACGCATTGTCTTGGAGATATGCTGGCGCAACCGTGGGAAGGTCCCTTCAAACTCCTTCCCGCCCCTCGCGCCACTCCGATCGACGGGGATTTTTTATTGCGAGTACAGAGGAACTCCCCCTACACATTTCTGAAAAAATTGGAACTACGTGGATTTTTTTGTTTAATTATTATTTTCATTTCAAGAGAAAGACCTCATGCTGCTGCCATCAAGCATTGAGGAGATACAAAAGGCCATTAATCGGGTCAAAAAAAAACTAGGCCTCGGGAGCCGACGGCATACCTCCCTAGCTGATCGAACATGGAAGACCCACACTATATGAAATGATAGAACACGTATGGAAACACAAAGAAATGCAAGAAGACTGGCGAAAACGCATCACACATATGGAGATATCACAAAGTGCAGCAGTTATAGAACTATAACATTGTTGAGTACATCCTATAAGATATTCTTCTCTATCTTGCAAGAACGGATAGCCCCATACGCTAAAACCATAATCGGAAAATATGAATGTGGTGTCATGCCAGAAAAATCAACAATTGATCAGATCTTTACCCCTAGGCGATTGAAAAAAGTCAAGAATTTAATATTCCAACGTACCATCCTTTTACAGACTATAAGGTCGCCTATAATAGCACATCCAGGGCAGGACTATATAAAGTAATGAGCCAATTCGGCATCCTAAATAAATTGACACGATTATGTAGGCTGGCCATGCCCACCATTACAAGCCAAGTAAAAGTAGTCGGTTTTCTGTTCAGACTAATCAACATCTGTAATGGACTCCGACAAGGGGATGCTTTGGCTTGCATCCACTCCAACCTGGCGTTGACGTCACAAGAGGGACTATCGTTACCAAGTCCAGCTAGATATTGGAGTGCCCTGTGGCTTAGTGGTTAGTCTGTCTGCTAAGCGAAGAGCCTAGGTTCGAATCCCGTTCATAGCCACCTTTTTTTCCGGGGTACTGCCTCTTGCGAAGAACTGAAAAAATCTGCAAGAGTAAACATTTGTCTCGAAAAGTGCATCTCATGTAGCCGTTCGGACTCGGCGGTAAATTGTAGGTCCCTTCCATTCTTGAAGATTAACAACACACACACGTGAATGGTTGAGAGTATAAGTTACTAGGCATTGGCTCCTTAAGGAGCTGCCGCCAATAAATTTACCTTAAATGACATCGACAACATCAGCAGACTTCCATAAGCTGTACAAGACTTCTTCATCAAGATCGAGCAAGCGGCACAAAACCTGGGCCTGCGAATTAATGACGGTAAAACTAAATACATGGTGGCTATGGTTACGTCTGCGAGAAGTGTTGGTCCAACTATCAGGGTAGTGGAGTATGAATTTGACGTTGTGTCGTTCCAACGGAGGCCGTCGTTGACACACATACCGAGTATTAAGAGCTTTTCGGTTTCTTCGATCCAAGTGCCATTCGTAGACAACGGCATTGGGGATATGTTTAGCTTTAACGACAGGAGAAAGCATTGAGTTTTCGAAACATTAAACTCCACACGATTCCTATTACCCCATTTGATAATGCTATATAAATCGGAGTTTAATGAGCTTGACATACGTACGGTACCGTTTAAATTGTACGTCTGAAGGCGAAGGACGTGAATTATCGAACGAATATGAAAAGCTGAGGGTGGAGTCGTCAGCAAAACAGTCAAGTGGATTAGAAGTAACTGACGGAAGATCATTTATAAAAATGAGGAAAAGTGTCGGAGACAGAACAGAGCCCTGGGGCACACCAGCATTTATTTTGTGGGAATCAGACTTGAATCCGTCCAATACAACTTGTATTGAACGGTTCAGCAGATAGCTTCTAATCCAACGAACAAGAGTATCATCGATCCCAAAAGCACGCATTTTCGATAAGAGAGCTTCATGCCAAACTCTATCAAATGCCTTGGAGATATCAAGAGCAATAATCTTACTTTCACCAAAGCGATGTAAAGATTTGTTACACTGTTCGGTGAGATATGCCATCACATCACCAGTGGAAGGTTGCTGCGGAAGCCAAACTGACGGTCATGGAGAAGCTTTCGATCTTCCAGATATTCCTTACTTACTTACTTAGGGGGCGCTACAGTTCGGGACGAACCTGGGCCTCAACCAACATGCCTCTCGAGCCAGTATGGTCTTTGGCTAGCTGCCTCCAGTTTTGCACCCTAAGTTGGTTGAGGTCGTCCTCCACTGGAGCGCGCCACCTAAGCCGAGGTCTTCCTTGACTGCGTCTACCCTTTGGGATGGAATCGAAGAACATTGTTGTCCATTCGCTCTACATGACCTAGCCATGTTAAACGTGATATGCGTATTTTTTTGACCAGGTCAATGTCGCTGTACAGCTCGTATAGTTCTTGGTTCCTCCTTCTCCTCCAAAGCCCGTTAACGCAGATAGGGCCAAAAATCTTTCGAGGAATCTTACGCTCGAAACGACTAAGGATATCTTCATCCGCTTTAGATAAAGTCCATGCCTCGGCACCATAGAGCAGGACTGGGATGATTATGGACAGAGTCTCCTTTGTCTTTCGAGAAAGGGCTTTTCTACTCATTTGCCTTCCTAGCCCATAGAAACAGCGATTGGCAAGAGTAATTCTTCGCTTTATTTCTACCTCAAAGTTGTACCTGTCTATTGTGATGTTTTGTCCAATCCGCCGGTGTTGTGTGTCCCTTTTTGTGGACAGCAGGTACTTCGTTTTGGCCTCATTGACTGCTAGTGCTATCTTAGCCGCTTCAGCTTCAATGCTAGCAAAAGTTCCAGTGACAGCTCGCCGAGTTCTGCCAATGATGTCTATGTCGTCAGCGTATGCTAGCAATTGCACAGACTTGAAAAAAATTGTCCCACTACAATTGACTTGCGAGTTTCTTATAATTTTTTCAAGTATTAAATTGAAGAAATCGCACGATATTGCATCACCTTGTCGGAATCCTTTTTTGACGTCAAAAGCTTCTGTGAGGTCATTACCAACTTTGACGGAACAGCGAGAGTTCTCCATCGTCATCCTGCACAGTCGGACGAGTTTTGTGGGGATGCCAAAACCTGACATGGCTCTGTATAGCTCGTCTCTACAAATGCTATCGTACGCGGCCTTAAAATTGATAAAGAGGTGTTGGGTATCGAATGGGAATTCTCGGATAGTTTTCAGGATCTGCCGTAGCGTGAACATTTGATCGATTGTGGACTTTCCTGGTCTGAAACCACACTGATAGGGGCCAATCATGTTGCTGACGAATGGTTTCAGGCTTTCACATAGTACGGCAGAGAGCATCTTGTAGGCGATATTCAGGAGACTTATTCCTCTAAATTTGGCGCAATTTAGAGGGTCTCCTTTCTTGTGGATGGGGCAAACGATGCTGAGGTTGCATTCATCAGGCATACTTTCTTCTGACCAAACTTTAGAGATGAGTTGGTGTATGCACTTGCACTCCACCAGGTCATCTCCGACCGCTTTTAAAAGTTCGGCGGGTAGTCCGTCGGGTCAAGAAGCTTTGTTGTTTTTTAGTTTAGATATCTCAGTTTATTTTGGCCAGGTGGGCGGAAGTTTTGTCTGTCATCGTCCGTGTTCAATAATCATTTTGCCTGACAGCGGGATTTTGGTCTTCATCGCCGTTTAACAGTTTGCAGAAATGATCCTTCCATGTACTCAGCACCGACTGTGACTCAACTAAGAGGTTTCTATTCCTATCCCTACAGGCTTCTGTGCTCGTTTTTTTCCTTGGCACGTTCTTTTAACCTGTTGGTAAAACTTCCGCACGTTGTTCCTCTCAATATCTTCGACGGCGCGCTTCTCATGCTCTCTTTTTTTTTTAGAAACGGTGTTCTTCCCGTCTTTTCTGCTCATAGAGGTCGCGAGCAGCTCTCGTCTTTCTTTGCAGCGCCACTTTATATGCCTCTTGTTTGGCTGCATGGGTCTGCCTGCATTCGTCATCGAACCAGAGGTTTCGTGGTGGTGGTCTGGTGAAACCTAGCACATCAGTTGCGGCATCTCTGATAGCTTGTTGGCTGGCTTGCCACTGGTATTCGGCACTAGATGCTGGCGGTAATGGATTTCTTAAGAGGTTACGGGATATTCGATCGGCATGTTCTGGCAGTTTCTTGCGATTGCAGCTTTCCGACGTCATACTTCCTCACAGCATTACTCCGTTGTTGTGGTGTTCGGGTTATTCGCATTCTTACCTTTGCTGCAACAAGGTAGTGATCCGATGTTGAATCGATCCGAATCGATGTTAGCTGCTTGGAAGGTGCGAACATCCAAAATACTGGAGGCGTGCCTTGCATAGATCGCAACGTGATCAATTTGGTCGAAAGTTTTTTGGTCTGGGTGTCGCCAAGTCCCGTTGTGTATATCGAAATGAGGAAACCGTGTGCTTGCAATGGTGACGTTATGTGCCGCTGCGAAGTCAATTAGCCTAAGTGAGTTTTCAGACGTTGTGTCGTGTAGGCTATGTTTTCCGACAGTCCTACCAAAGATTTCCTCTTTACCTATTTTGGCATTAAAATCGCCTAGTACGATCTTAACGTCGTATCTAGGGCATTGCTCATAGGTTTTGTCGAGGAGCTCGTAGAAGTCAAACTTGGTGGAGTCATCTTTGTCCTTTGTGCGGCCATGAGCGCATATTAGGCTAAAGTTTGGCGAACTTAGCCTTGATACGGATTGTCACAAATCGCTCACTTACGTGTCGAAAGCCCAAGACATCTTGCCTAAGTCTACCGTTTATGACGAATCCGCACCCAAATAAACGCTGTGGTCTTCTTCCACAATCACAGTTTTTCCTCCTCTTTTTGCCCGGCCCATTCCATCGCACTTCCTGGATGACAGTAATTTCTGCTCTGTAGCAATCTAGGGCCTCCGCTAGTTGTTTGGCTCAGATCCGAAGGTCGTTGTCCTTAATTCGTTTTCCCGGGTCGTCAACAGTTAATCCGTCCTTTTCCGAGGCTATTGGTCGCTTCGCAACTTTTTTTCCAGGGTTGTTAACCCCACGCACAACCCCCAACCTGGAGGGCCAGGTCCTTTGTTGGATTCCTTGGACAAAAGAAAGTTGAATCCGGAGTCAGTGACCCGCTTAGGGGATATGAGCGCTGCCGGTGGCCCATTAAGGGCTCATCCCCCACCATCTCTATTTTAATGCCCTGACTTGCATTGAATTGTCGCAATGACCTTATCTCTGCTTCGTTGACTGTTGACGCCACCGTTGGTCCAATTGGTTGGGCTCATCCGCCGTTCGAGGGGCTCGTGCAAAACGTGTGCGAATCGATCAGAACAGTCATTAAAGCGGAGCATTATAGTGTTGCTATTTTTTCTGTGTTCAACAATCGCGCTTATAAGCAAAGTTGATGCGTACGAGATAGATGCAACAACTGTTTGACGCCGTTCAATGCCTACCCTATTCATACAGCACCCAACCACCTGAGAACATAAGTATACCTAAAAATTAAAAAAAAAAATATTCTTCGTCTCGACTTCTCAGCTTCATACGAAAATTGAATATAATAATATAAGTTGTCAAAGGAGAAAATCTGTTTGTTTTTTTTAAATCAAGTTTCTACGATAAATAAATATATAAACAGCAACACACATGCTCCCTTAATTAGGTCCTTTGTGTTCAACACAGTCAAGGAAACGAATTTTTGTTGGATGGAATTTTAAGCCACATTTCATAGTTGGCTTCTTGTAGATATAATTGTGTCTGTCTACCTTCATCCGTAGCTATATTTTTAGACAATTGTTATAAAAAAGTGTTATCTCTTTGTATCTACAATAATTGAAACCTTTTTAAGCGAGTTGTTATAAATTAAATAAAAAAGTAAATAAAAAAAAAACAACCTCGATGGGAGCAGTGATAAGAAATTGTCTATCTACCGTCCTATCTATTGATACATTTAACATTCATGCACTTCGAAGCGACTAACATAGAAATAGTTTTAAATAAAATACAAACAAGAAATACTTTTTTTCATTTTCGTCTACAAAAATCTCATTCAAAATCATTAGATGTAAAAACAATACACGAAGAATGGTTAGTCAGCATTATGTTTGTCCGCGTGTCGAGCGATAAGGTACTTCCTCAGGGCATTCGCCTCATTATGCTGCATATGTACTGAAATCATCCTGAATTGATTTCCTGTTTAAGTTAAAACTGGCCACGACTATGAATGACAAATGAACCAGCCCCAAACATACACATGCATTTCGGCAACTTAATATTCTCTTTGCAAATATAAATTAGCCAGACATTTTGAAGGGTGTCTTTTGTATCAGGTTGCCGAAACTCATGTGCTTTCCGGGCAAAAATATTAAATTCTTAAGTTTCTTACCTTACACGGTCCAGTTGATTCAGATTTACGGCAATAGTTAACTGGAGCCAATCCGGGCAGATAGAATTGATGAGTAAAGTCGATTTGTTGAAGGAGCACCACCATCAACAAAATGGACAGTGACGACAGCGAAAGGGTATTCCGATTTCGTGTCATTTTCTTTTTTGTGTGTGGATTTTACAAAAAATAAAACAAACACGTTGTTATCACAAATTTGTAGTTGAGGTATTTATTCGCAATGCGGCGGATGATTAATATTTTGTTAAAAAAAAGTAATTAAATTGATTTTATTTTAGTAAATACGTGTAAACAAATTGCGAACTTTTTCATAAAATTCTATGGACGACATCGACATGACAGAAACGTCACCACCTAGAATTTTTTTCTTGCCAGTTTCTCATAGTTCTCGTGTTTCGTTGGTGAAAAATGAAATAAGAAGATATGATAATAATTGCATTCAGTTCGAGTTGTAATCGCTGAACATGTTGAAAGATAATTAAAAAATATTAAGCTTTGCTTTCACTAATGCAGATTTTAAAATACAAATTAATAAATTAACTTCACACTACTTAAAATGGTTATTGCTGCACTAAGCTATATCTAATTATATAAAACAAAAATTGTACTAGTTTAAATCGAATTTGGAAAAAAATTAAACCTGAATTTTTAAATTTCATCCAGTAATCCCAGACTTTGGCATGTTAAAATTTCCTTTTTTCACCCCGTGTTATTAAGAATATCCCACAATTAATCCACCAAGTAATAAATACAAAAAACACACTCATGGATTTATTGAAATTATTTTTTTATAGCTTAGTAAATTACAAGTTCGTAAAATCTTTAGAACTTAAACTTTGTTGCGATTTTGGACTGTCAAACTGTAAACTTAACACAAGACCTTAAAATGTGTCCACACCCAAGAAATATTTGTTTTAAACATTTCAGAAGCTTTTAAAAAACCTTTAAAAAATATTTGTTTCTTTCTGAAATGTTTTTTAAATGTTTCTGAAATGTTTATTTAAGTCTGGACGCTTCGCGAAACATTTGATGACAAAACGCGACGCTATGATTGCTCCTTTTTTACATCATGAAGTACAGAACTGGGTACATAAAATGGGAAACATAAACATTTAAGAAATGTTTAGAAATTTCTGAAATGTTTCTGAAATGATATTTAAGCAAAGGGGAAACATTTCAGAAATGTTTTTTAAACAAATGTTTTTTTGGTGTGGACACACCTTTAAAGTCGTCACAAGGAATAGGTCTCAATCATGGACGTATTATATATGGACTGCTAGTTGCCTACCTTAAGTTGGTTCCATTTTAGTTTCAGTTGTTTTGGGCCACACTAGTCCTCCTGAGTACATTAGCGGGAAAAAAAGTGAACCTCAATTTTGACATTTCATCCAGTAATCCCAGAGTTTGGCAGCAGGTTTTCCCACGTTGGCATGCTAAAATATGATTCATGACTCATGAGAAATTGTGATTTTATTTGCATCACAGAATGAAAAATGTAAAAGGAATTTAAAAAAGAGACATGTCTCACGATGCACTGTAGAATACCAGACATAAGGGTTTCCTGTTATTAAAAATCTATGTCAAATTAGTTTTTTAAAAAAAGATCAATCTTCCTTTGTTCGTAGATAATTTTTTTCTGAAATCAAATTTCATGTTCGTTTTTAAAAAAAGATCATTTTTGTATCTAGGTTACTTCTTAGAAATCAGACGTGGAATCTGGTAAGGTTATATGTGACAGTCACATTTCTGATAGTCACAGGCGATCAAATTAAATTTTTAGTCTGCCAAAAGTAATTACCACGAAAATTATTAAATCTTGCATCACCTGCAGTTTTCCACTGGAATCTGGGGTGGAATCCGATAAGGTGATATGTGATACAGTCACATCTCTGATAGTGGCATGTGATCAAATTATATTTTCAGTCTGCGTAAAGTGATCACCACTAAAATAACACAATCTGGCATCACTTGGCGTTTTCCACTGGAATCCTGGAATTTTTATTTTATGACATTTAGACATTTTAGGTTAGATTGCCATTTTATTTGTTTATTCTTTATTTAGTTTTTAAGGTGTGATCGTGTTGAGTGGATGCACATTTAATATTTTGAGTTATAGAACTTTTAGTTTTCAGTATCGGTTTGTCATTAAACATACAACAAAATTAATCAAAAATTTAATTTATTTAATTCTAAGTCGGCTATTCAAAAATTAATTTTTACAAAAATTGAATGTATTATAAAATTTTAATTAAGATACTTTTTGTTAAAGAAAACCTCAATAAAATTTACTTCATTTTACTACTATTTTTATTTGTTTATTTAGTTTTACGTTTTCTGCGAAAAAATAGAAAAAAATTAATTTAATTATTGCGCTCTGTAAGTTTGTGAAAATTAATAAAACGATTGCTTTTCTCCCAAAAGTCTAAATACATCGATGCTCCAAGTAAAAGTTAATCTTTAACCATCTATACCGTTGTCGCTGTGCTATCACTCGCTGCATCTAAAAGAAAATATTTACATACATATGTACATAATTGAAATAAAAAAAGCAAAGAACCAACGAACAGATTTCACCTCGAAATAAAGTGAAATTATTCAATAAATGAATACCTTAACATAGAAATTTGTTGTTTTGGCAGTCATTTTCTTTGTTGTACAATTTAATATTTTGTCTTTTCCGTTTCCCCTCAGTGTTCAATATGAATGTGACACCTAATTAGCAATCACAAAAATAAGACTGTCACCTATGACAATAACCTTACGCAGACTGAATTTGTTGATTGTGACAATCACTTATCATATATTACCTTAGCCGGATTTTTATCCTGATTTAGACCGATTATTATAGTGTGTGTGCAACACAGATCTAATACCGACTCTAAACAAAAAAAATTAATAAGAAAGTCGACTTTTTGATTATTTTAGTCAACTTAATGTATACTTTACTTAATTGACTCGTCTAACTTTAATAGCAGCAAAAGTTGTTATTATTATTTTAATCTTTACTTTATCCAGTGACCGTTTGACATTTAAAATAAAATAAAAAAACTTATTGTTGTTCCAAAAAATAATTTACAGTTATTTAAAAAAAAACTTCTTTTATTCAAAGAATTCAAACAGCACTTCACTTTTTTCACCGGCAGTTTGTGGTTTTGCAGCAGACTTCTCGACACATTAGCGTTTGTTTCTTTGGTTTTTGACGCTGTTTGAAGGAACCAGAAGCTCTTTTGTCCTTGATTGGCATTAACTTTCCACGGCACGTTTCAAATATTTCTTGAGGAATTGAGCGAATTTTTAGACACCATTTCTAGGTGGTAGAAATTAAACGTTGACATAGAAGCTCGCGACATCTGTTTTTAAAAATTCAAAAAGTCGCATTTACCCGTAAAACATAACTGACACTTTTGAATTCCATACATAGAAGTGTGCGACATCTTTGGTATTTTGCCTCTTGTTTTTTTTAGATCGTGGACAACTTCCTTTTTTTATTGGTTTGTGCCTAAGACAAGCTAAAAGCACTAGAAGGAAAAAAGGGATTTTTTATTAATTAATTGTGGGATATTCTAAATAACACGGGGAGAAAAAAGGAAATTTCAACATGCCAACGTGGGAAAACCTGCTGCCAAGGTCTGGGATTACTGGATGAAATTTCAAAATTGAGGTTTAATTTTTTTCCCGCTACTCAGGAGGGCTAGTTTCGCCCAAAATAACTGAAACTAAAATGGAACCAACTTGAGGTAGGCAACTAGCAGTCTATATATAATACGTCCATGAGTGTACTATTTAGGTGTAGGCTATGCTTTGGTGAAAAAAAAATTCAAGAGGGTGGGCTTAAAACGGTACCCCCATAGAACCGTTTTTTTTTCTTCGACTTTCTCGAAAACTGGTCATCTGATTTCAGTCAAAACTGATATTCAGGAAGATGTTGGTAGCCTAAGTAATTTTATTTTAAAATATTTTCGAAAACTTTTTTTTTTGTATTTTTAATAATTTTCTTAATTTTTTTTTCAAAAATCAATATTTTGAAAACAGGTGGATGGATTTTTTTTTAAATTTTGTTTTTAAATGTATGTTATTCTTGAATATTTTTTTTAATTTAAAAAAAGTTTTTAAATAAATACCGTTTTATTTAAAAACCGTTCCTACGATTTTGAAGAAAAAATTCACACTTTTTCACATTTTTTAAAGAAATAAAATGGCGTTTAAATTTTTCCGCTGAAAACTATTTTACGTATTTTTTTCAAACAATCAAAAGTCAGAAAAATCGAATAAAAGATTTTAAGTCCCTTTAATATTTTTCAAATTTTATTCGAAGCTGTGACCGCATATAAGGACATGCGATCCATTTTTTTTTTAAATCGGTAACTTAAAAAAACCATTTTAAAGAGTTTTTCTTTTCCTTCCAATCAATGTTTTCTGCCCTAAATGTATTAAAAGATAAGCAGCTTGAAGATTGGGTTCCTGACAAAAGTTTGGCCCAGAGCTATAGGTAAAGTGCTCCAAATAACTAATATTTATAGATTTTTATTTATTTGTTTATTATGTTAATTACTTTTAAGTTATAAATAAACTGAAATTGTTAAGGTTCTTACGTTTAATTAGTTTTTTTTTTGTTGAACAAAATGATTTATCCTTTTGTTTTATGTTTATAAAATTAATCAATATATAATTGTTGATATCTAATTGTGTACGTTTTTCTTATAATTTATATGGGACTCTTTTTTCAGCCAGGACTTTTTTTTACTCCTTCAAAAAATTTCCAGATGTAACTTTTTGAAGGAGTTTGTTTTTTTAATTGGTTTTGCATGTAATTGTCCTGACAAAAACAATAACAGCCACCGTGACAAGTCACTTTTAGGTCATTGCAGTGACAAATTGCCGTGCCCGGGTGATAGCCATGTCACCGTTGATGGGACACCGTGACACGGCGTCAAAACGCGGAGTTGAAATAAATTACAAATAATTTGTTTGACACCGCGTAAGAACAGATTAGTTTTTTAATTGTTTTGAGAATTAAAGGCTTCGTCAAACAGAGCGCGTTTCTTACGCGACATTAAGATTATTTAACGCGACGTTTCAACGCAGCGTTAAAGAACAAAAACAAAAACAAAACAATAATTTAAATGACTTAATTCTCAAAAAATAATCTTTTCTAACACAGTGTCAAAAAAATAATTTGAAATTTATTTCAACGCTTCGTTTTGAAACTGCGTATTGAAGCCGTGTTCTTTGTAACTTGGGATCTATATTAAAACGCGGCGTTAAAACTTGGCATTAAAGTGCGCCTTGTTTGAAGCCGGAAACAGATGTGCAGTTGTTCTTACGCTTAACTGCGTGCAAAGCCGCACCTAAAACAGATGTGCATATTTTTTGACATTTATGTATTGCTATATTAATGCCAAAATGCAGCGTTGCCACTGGACATTATTAAAAAGTTGCAAAAAATTGTTATACTGAAGAAAAAAAATTCACTTAAAAATAATGTAAATAAAATCACATTTGTTTGAATATTGAATTTAGAGAATAAAAATTTCAACAAATCCGACCAAAAATTGATTTTTTTAAGTATCGTGTTAATGAAAGTGACGAAAAATATAATATAGCCATAAAAACCATGTGGCCTTAAAAGTGGTGGCAATAGTTTCACAGCGGTAACGCTAATTAACAAGTGTGGTATATATCAGTAATGCCAGATAGCATTTATTTACATTTTTTTCGTCTGTTGTTGTGGCAGCTATGAAACTAGGCATGAAATTTAGAAAAATACATAGTGCAGATTCTGCAACCCTGCAGAATGTTGGGTTTACATCCCCATAAGAGCTTGTGTAATTTTATTTTCCTGCACGAAATTATCTGCACATCTGTTTTGACCATAACGAGAAGATTAGAGCTCTGGGTCCACAGCTCTTAATTCTCGCATTTGTTTTGCACTAAAACCTTCATTCTCACGTCGCAACAACCAATTTTTGTACCACAAGAAACGATTTCTTTGCGTTGGCCTTTGGTTGTTGTCGCAGTCATCGCCACTGGTTGCTTTCCCAGATGTAGGCTGCAAAAATCGCCCCCTTTCATATTTCGTGTGGACATACTTAATGTGACTTTTCAATTTTGCCTTTAATCAATGTTATTAGAAATGTATTATGTATTTGTTTTTTTTTTAATAAAATTATTTTAGGTAATTGAAACACTTCAGAAACCCAATGACTTAATTGATTGACGTCGTGTGATCGTCAATGCTAAAAATGATAAATGTCATTGCAGTTTAGACCCACCGCCAACGATCAGCTGTTTGAGAGTTGTTACGTCGTGTGATAGTCATTATTTTGCATGTCATTGCCGTGACACCGAGACACAAAGATCACCGTGACACGTGATCGCCACATCGTGGCGTCTAGCCGCGATGGAAAGCTGATCACGTGTCAGCGTTGGAGGAAACTGTTTCATCGTTGTCATTGCGTACGTTCACGAACGTAACTTTTGGGTAGGTTACCTTGCTTGTGTTTGGGATTTTTTTGTGAACGAACAAATCCAACCAGATAGGTTACTTCTCAAAATTCGAAGCAAAAAAGAAACTTAGTCACCTGTTCATCAGCTGTTCACGTGTCCAGAAAAGTATCCAGCAAATTTTAGGATACCTTTGGATTTTCTCTCTCCGTTTCCATTATGTTCTTCAATCAGCTGGGAAACAGCTGTTTTTAACCATGCAAATTCCAACAAAAGCAACCTATCCAAAAGTTACGTTCGTGAAAGTACGCATATTTCTAGGATATCTATGGCTCTAAGATACCTGGGTTTGGGATGTCGTTCCAGGGTGGTTATCCTTCTTATTTTTCTCATTTTTCATTTCTCTAACCATTGTATATAAACTGCCTATAGTACTATCATGAGACGAGAAAAAATCTTTTTCCCTAGAGCCGCTTGGAGGGCTAGTGTTTTTATTTGAGAAAGAGAGAAATAAGAGCATGTTTTTAAGTGTTATGCTCTGTGCTTACATTACTGCGCATGTGCAATGTGACTGTAAGCGAAGGAGAATGAAATAATTGAGTATATTATTTGACTCTTTTGGTTGCTTTTGGTTGCCTGATGAACATGCATGTTGTTGGAAAAATGTGTGGTTTACCTACATTCTTGATGAATTTTAAGAGGAAGTCTCTTTGAATTATACAATTTCGTTGACTTATAAGCAATTAAAAAAAAAGATGCTTAAGAAGGTGAGATGAATTAAGTTGATGTTGATGATGTTGCTTACATTTTTTGTATATGCAATACATTTGTATATACATTGTTTTGTATATCATTGACGTCATTGATCAGACTTTTGAAGTGATTTGTATATAGACTTTTGTAAGGATTCATACACAATCCAACATTTTCGTTGCTTAAATTTTTTTATATGCAATACATGTACAAGTACATATGTCATTGACCAGCCTTTTGAAGTGGTTTTTTTTTAGATATTCAATTTGGGTTTATCTGCTACCTATAAATTGAACGTTGTCGTTTTCAATAAATGTACTCATACATTCTTGAAAATTTAACACAAACTTAATTCTTGCTGTATTTATTGAATGAATTTTGGTTTGAATTTTGCTTTCAATGCAGATAGGTACACAAATTTAGTGAAAACTATGCATGGAGATACATTCAAACTTTTTTGTTTGGAAATTGATTGTAGATTTGTATCCATTGTATATAGACTGCAGGTAGTAATGACTTTTGTTTTTTTGAGGCTTTGTATGAAATAACTGACCTACCCTTTGCTCGCTGGTAAGAAATTCATAGTTAAAGCAAATCTTATTTTTATATCGCGGTGGGTTTTTTGGCTGTAGAAAATTAAAAAGTGGGCCGATTCGTGATTCTTTTTTTAAAATGTTCGTCTGCGGCGGGTTTTCGATAAAAAAATGTTTTAACTATCCCAGATGTCGGATTTCAATTATTACAGATTTCAGATGGTTTTTTACTTGCGATTATAGGTACCTAATATAAAAAAAAATTGAGATAATAATCAAACATGATATTACGATAATAGAGAAGTCGAAAAAACTTGGTTCGAAAAATGTCTGGCTGTTCGCTGCTCTACAGCCTAAACGGATGGGCCGATTTGCTTCAAACTTGGTATTTAGTATTTATTGGGTAGTGTCTCGTGGGTGTTTCTCATTTTTGCTCTAGATCAAAAATGAACTTTATTTGCCGTTTAACAAAAAGTTTGATTTTCTCGAAAATGGTTCCAAAGATTTTGATCAAACTTTCAGGATTCTATTTTTTTACAACAATACATCTTTCAGTTTGAATGAATTTTTCGAAATTTGTTCTATAACGGTACCTCTCATAGAACCGGTTTTTTCAAATGCGGTTTTATCGTGAACTATTATCCCAATTTCAATAAAATTTTGCACACAGGAAGTCATTTATAATTCAATTAACATTGCATTTCAAAATTTTTGAAAACTTTTTTTATTCAATTTTCTAAAAAAAATTGGTTTTCGAAATAATTTGAAAACGGGTTGATTAAATTTTTTTCAAATAACTTTCCCAGATGAAAACTGCAGATTTCCTTATAATGACATACTTAAAAAAAAATTTTTTTGAACTTTTTCAACATTTTTTATTTAAAAAAAAATTTATTTTTTCCGCATCACCCAAGAGGTAAAATACAAGATGCGTTTTTTTAGGTGTCCCCAGCAGGCCTATTCCTCATTACAAAAAAGTAAAATAAATAATCAGATACATATTTACTTACTACTAAATAATAAATAACATATAACATAACATAAGCGCCGGTATTGAACGCTGCCGTTTTGTTCTGGGAATTGATTTATAGGTGTGTAACCACGGCGAAGGAAATTGGGAAGGCGATATGGGAGTCGTATTTGGCACATTTGTTAGAGAATAATCTCTAACATATGTTTTGGCAGAACTTGCAGCCAAATTTACCAACGACACGCTTGGACTGGGTGGAATGGATTCAATGTTGCCTTTAACACGATGTCCTTAGCGAAAAAATGCTGTTCACACATTTTGAAGTCCCTAGGGAAACTTCTTAAGTGTGGGACATTGCCGTATTTTAGCCAAATTGTTCGTCTGTGGTCTGTTGGCATATTGAAGAAATACAAACCAAGTGACCTTTTGCGCTCGTCGCAGCCCCCATAGGCACATGTAGCCATTTTTAATACTTAATTTATATATAATTAATTTATATATATATTATATATATATAATTAATATAAATATAAAAATAAATATAAAAATAATAATAAAAATAAATAATAAATATTTTCCTAAACAAAATAAATAAATAACAATCTTACCTTACACTTAACACAACACAAACACACTAAGTTAAAAATACAATTTAATGTTTTTTTTACAAACAAATACTACCAATAAACTTTCAATAAACTTTTATGGCTTCCTTTTGCCACAACACAACGCAATTTAGTTATTTATATATTCAAATTTAATGAAAAATTGATTATTAAAAATAATTTCCAAACAACCGCCAAAACTCACAAAACACAATTTTTACAACTTTCGTGTCCGAAATCAGATACAAAGTGCTTTACCTATACCAAATCATTGGATTATTCATACATACACCTACACATACTTACTTTATCGTCTGCTACTATATTTTCTTATTAGCATTGTATATAAACTGCACAACTGAACAACTGTCCACAAGTCACCATGATAGTACTATAGCAATTCATATACAATGCTTATGAGCAGTGTATTTCTTATAAGCAAGGCAGTTTATATACAATGCATACAGTGGATACAATGATGATCAGCTGGAAAATATCGTTTGAACATGCATACATAGAACTAACCAAACCTACTTCCGTGTAGTAATGTATATGCAATGTATACAATGCACAGCACAGCAACCGCAACCACCGCAACCTACGCCAAAAAAAAAAAAAAAACAAAAACAAACATCGTTCATCTGCCCAAAGAATATAGGGCAGAATATTGTATATAATAATGTACGAAAACAACTCCAACATCAGATATATGTATTCATGTCAACATTGTATATGAACTGCATATCAACAAATTTTTTATTAACCTACCCCTCATACATTACTTATGAATAAAGTACAATTCAGCGAGTTTCTCTGAGAATTCTCTTTGTAAATGAACCGCCATTGTATATGAACTCTTTGTTCGCCACTTCAATTTACCGAGTTATCTTTTTCCCTAGAGCCGCTTGGAACGCCACCGTCCACCGGTCACCATGATAGTACTATAGCAATTCATATACAATGTCTCTAACCTAATACTAAGCTTGATTTATCAAAATTTTCTGCATTTTTATCTCCTCTCTCTTTCGAATGAAACATATAAATCCATCATTATGGACCTGGAATGGAAACAAAACCCAATAATTATCCCAAAAATGTATTCAATAATGTGAATATTTCTTTGTATTTGGAGTGAAATCTATGATTTTATTTTGGCAAAAATACTACAAACGGGTATACAGTATAGTTTTAATCTGTTGTAATTGACGTTTGTGTATTGTGTTCTCATTACAGTGTATTTTTATTCTTTCATCAAGGCGTTATGTTTTCCAATTAATTTTATTTCCTTGATGTTTATTATATTTTTTTTTCATTTTCTTCTTAATTTACATAAATATTTTATTTGCATTTGAAGCTTGGCTTCAAAAAATATATTTTTTTACTTTTGCTTTTGAATAAAGAACCATGAACACAGGGCATAATCAGACTCTAAATGCGTTCATTTTCTTTCTACAAAATTCCATCAACGAAAATTCCGCTGAATGCAACTAAGCTAAAATGCACACGGAATTCCGTACTAGCATTCACCCAAAAAATCACGAATAGACGTTAATTTTTTACTTCGAAATTTTTCTCCGTAGCTTCCATGTGGAAGAAGCATAGCCGGTCCTCACAAGAAAAAATCCACTAAAAGTACGATTACAGTCGACTTAAATTACATTCAAAGAACTTCAAAAGCAACGCAACAAAAGTGATTATCGAATCGAGTGATCTAAAAAATTAATCGACCAAATTTATTCCAATAAAGAATCTATAAAAAAGAAAACCACACGCAACATGAATATGCAAGTGAACCTGCAACTCGTACAGATATTGGAGAAAACTATTTCACCTGGTAAGTTTTTTTTATTAATGTGTTCCATCGTTTTTTGTTAATAATTCCAATTGATTTTTGATATGTAAAATACCCAAGAGTGTGTATATGCACGTATATAAGTTGCAAACTCCCAAAATGCAAGTCGCCCCCAAGCGTTTCTTCCCTTTTTTTTTTGCACAAGATGACATTTTCAGTCAGGGTCGCCTATCGCCTCTCTCACCATCGCCTTTTCGCCAACAAATTCGTCATTCTGGTGGAAAAAGTTCGAGATTTTTAATGGCGACCCTACTACCATCGGCCATCGAGGGGGAAAAACTTTTCATGCTCGTAGCGTTCGGGTTGATTTGATTTATGCAGAACGTCTCGTATCCCTTGGAAGTTTAATATAGGTTAACTAAAAAGTCGTGCAAACGTTTCTACGTTGTGTATATGAGTATCTTTTTGTGTAAAATATAAATAATTTTTTAATTGTAAAGGATATTTATATGTGATTTTGGAAAAATCAGGCGCCAATGTTAGTTTATTTTTGGCGCTTTCTATAGCATTATCATCTGTTGATGGATGTCTGTAACAACATTTTATAATGTGTTATGTAAAATTCAACTGGAAATTATGAGTCAGAAGTTGTCCCAAGCTGAGGCTCATAGTAACACAGTTGATGCTCCAACTGTTGAAAATTCATTGCAAAATGTATAGTTCACATGGAAATCAAGTCGGTTATGAGAAATAATGTCAAAAACAGGATTGGGATGCCTAGCCTCTATACAGCGTAAGCATAGAAAATTCATTGTTTAGAGGGGGAACCCGAAAATTACCATTACTTCTTTGTTCTCTTTAGATTCTGCATTTGCATTCAGCATGCATAACAAGCAACATAAATCTAAATGCGTTGCAATTTATTTGTTCGATCAGTAAGACTCAAGCAGCTGCTAAAGGAAAAAGACGTACTGGTCTCGCAGAATGGAGCCGCTGAACCTAGTTTCGCTATCAAAGCTGAAATGGACGGTAACAGTTTAACGATGTAGCTGTAGTACAAAAAATGGTAGATGCGCAAGTTGACTCAAATTCTACTGCATGAACCCAATGCAAAAACGGAACTGCATTACGGAGACGGAGTACGGAGCACCTGTCAAATTTGTCGTACGTACCAATTTCAGTCGGAACACAAGTTGTGTTCCCGATAATTATTCGCAGAAAATTCGCAGCTGTCAGATTTTTGAGTAGAGGGGGATATTTTCTCTGTGAGATTTCTAGGAAAAAAGTACGGGAACGTTTTAAACCAAAAAAATTGCAGCATTCTTTCCTAGTGTTGCTTATGCATCGATAGTATTTATTTCCGATATCATCGATAGTTTTGAAAAAATTATCGATAGTACTGATACTATCGATCTATTTATCAATTATTGAATAGGCGCAAATTATAAAGCATTTAAAACTTATTATTAAAGGTCCTTCTATCATTAAAAAAATTAAAATACAATTTAAATTATTCATAGTTTTTAACTCTGACGATAGGCTTGTTCAATTTTTTAGATTTATGACCGCCTATCCATAAAACACGTTTTATGAATACCCGTATGGCTAAGACACAATCACGCTTCAGCTTTGACTTCGTCACGTTACATTCCACACGCTTTGTGTTCGCTTCAAATGATATTTTCCAAATGTCGGTTGTTGTTTTTGCTTTTTTCTGTCAAAGCGAGCAAAAGTTCAACCAGTTTCTACTTCAGCTTTGTTTGAGTCACGTTACCTTATCTTGTACACGAACCAAACGTAACGTCAAAGCCAAAGCAAAATTGTGTTAAGAAGATGTATTGATTTCCAATGGTTTAACTTATAAACGTCAGGCGAGACCGAAGCTAAAGCATGATTGTGTTTTAGCGATTAATGTCTCAATGAAATTGTAAAAAGTTATAATCGAAAAGATTTTAGACAGCACGCGTTGCGTTCTTCTGTAATAGGTTTTATTTGCTTATTAAGAGTATCAGTTAACTTTTTAAGTACATCCCTGCCGTCAACAGTTACAACTTCAGATATCAACTGCGGAAATTCCTCGTATAAGAGGAAATTGTTACAACTTCACATATAACGCTATCAACTGCGGATATTCCTCGTATAAGAGGAAATTGTTACGTATTTTTCGCTGTAAGAATTTATCTATTGCCTGAAAATGTTTGGCTGTCAGTGCAGCAAGACCTTTTTGACACTCTCATAGCTCACATAGCTCAAGCTCATCAAAAATCTGATACTCGTTTAAGCATATAGTATGTGCTTTTCCAACAGGTTTCCATCTCTTGAATAAGCTCAAGCTCGAAATGTGAAAGTAAGTTTGAATTATTTAAACTATCGATAGTCGTTCAATTGTTTTTTAAACTATCGATGTAGCCGATATTTTTCACTATCTATACTATCGATAAACTGTCGGAAGTTCGAGCATCACTACTTAAATGTCAAAAGAGGTGGAAATTAATTATTGCGAAACGATTTTTTAAATGTTTTGTTTATTATTTCAATGGAAATGTTTTGCCTATTTGGTGCATCAGCTCCACCAACAAAACAATTAGTAGTTTTGTAGGTGCTTCCACGCTTCCAGCAACAATTATTCTCTACTCCTTCTTGCAAACAGCTGGCTTCAGAAGACTCAACTCACACTGCTCTGTAACAATTGCCTGAACTCTGAACTTCGTCAACAATATTCATTCAAAAGTGCAATCTTCATCAAACGTGTCGTATATTTGATTTATTTTTTGTCTTTTTTCAATTGTCACACTGACGTTTGGCTGCTACTTTTTTCTGCCTTCAAACATTTCTTGAGCAGAAATTCGCAGGGTGGGGAAATTATTTTCTCTCTCACGAGCTCTCTTCTGCGAATTTCTACGAATTTTTGGTGTACGGGAACAGGAATTAGCAGAAATTCGTGAAAATTCGTAGGAATTCTCAGATTAGGAACAGACATACAATGCACGTACAGTAACTTTGACATTTGAAATTTAAAATTATGAAATATCAAAATGAAATGATAAAAGAGAATAAACTTTTGTGCAACTTTGGCTGATTATGCGTGTGACGTCACATTCTTCAGATTTTTGTGTAAATAAATTTATTAATTTGCCGATGTTGTTATTGTTTTTTTTTGTGTTGATTGTTTTTATAATCATAAAAAAATCGTTTAACCTTCACTTTTAAAAAATAATCTTCACTTTAGTAAAATAATAATAGTTGTGTTCCCGATAATTATTCGCAGAAAATTCGCAGCTGTCAGATTTTTGAGTAGAGTGGATATTTTCTCTTTAAGAGATTTCTACGAAAAAAGTACGGGAACGCTTTAAACCAAAAAAATTGCAACATTCTTTCCTAGTGTTGCTTAAGCATCGATAGTATTTATTTCCGATATTATCTATAGTTTTGAAAAAAAAAAAAATATCGATAGTACCGATACGTGCTTTTACACGTTGACTGGCCAGTCATAAGTTTTTTCGAACTTCTCTTTGTTATTTTCTTTCCGTGAGTCTAAAGCGCGGAACAGATTAAACCAGCAACAGCACCAGCATCGTCAACAGCAAACAGCACGCTGATCAGCAAAAGAAATGGAAACACAGTGCCAACAGCACCAGCATCGTCTTCTTACTTCTGTTTGACACTTTGTGTCATAAAAAAATTATACGAAGTTTTCTTTTGCAGTATGGTGCCTCTGAATTTGACTTGCGCAAAGTTGGTATCAATGGAACAGCAACAGCAAATTTAGGACTTTGGTCTAACGACGCTGTTGACGTTGCTGTTGCTGGTCTAATCTAACTTGAGCAATTGAAATACATTGGTTCTAAAATAATGGGGGCCGCTGTTGCTGGTGCTGTTGCTGTTTCAATCGGTTTCACGCATAACGCTTCTACACTGTTGAATTTTTTTTTGGCTTGACTCAAATTTGACATTTCTTTTTCTCTCTTATTCTGCCTGACTTATTTTTGACACGAAGAAATTAATAAAAAATAAATTCTTTTACGCTCCAAGAGTTTTATTGTGTCGTTGTCTGTTAAACAAATATAATTTTATAAGTAAAAATGTAAGAAAAAGTAAATTTGTTTGTTTAAATACAACCGAGCAAAACCAACTGCAAACGCCGAAAATATTATAAAGCAACATAATGATAAAAAAGATGAAGCGAAAAGAAAAAAGTCAAAAACAGTCAATGAACAAGTTACCCTCGACCCACTGGGTAAAATGTTTTTTCTTCTCAACTTTCGAATTTGCTATCTCTTTTGCACTCATGTTCTTCCAGACGTGTCCAGTCAACGTGTAAAAGCACATAGCGTTATATGTGAACGCCACTCGTGCTGTCTAAAATCTTTTCGATTATAACTTTACAATTTTATTGAAAGACATTAAGGGTATTCATAAAATGTGGTAAGCTTTACTTTTGTTGTAAGGATAGGCGGTCATAAATCTATAAAATCTGAACAAGCCTATCGAATTTGATGACATTGTCATCGTCTTACTTACTACTTACTTAGGGGCGCTACAGTTCGGGACGAACCTGGGCCTAAACCAACATGCCTCTCCAGCCAGCTCGGTCTTTGGCTAACTGCCTCCAGTTTCGCACTTCAAGTTGATTGAGGTCGTCCTCCACTTGAGGAGGTCTTCCTTGACTGCGTCTACCCTCTGGAATGGAATCGAAGATCCTGCGAGCCGGAGCATTGTTGTCCATTCGCTCTAGATGACCTAGCCATCTTAAACGTGATATGCGTATTTTCTGGATCAGGTTAATGTCGCTGTACAGCTCGTATAGTTCTTGGTTGAACCTTATCCTCCAAAGCCCGTTCACGCAGGTAGGGCCAAAAATCCTCCGAAAAATCTTACGCTAGAAACGCTTTAGATAGAGTCCATGCCTCGGCACCATAGAGAAGGACTGGGATGATTAGGCTCTTATACAGAGTCTCCTTTGTCTTTCGAGAGAGGGCTTTGCTACTCAATTGCCTTCCTAGCCCATAAAAACAGCGATTGGCAAGAGTAATTCTTCGCTTTATTTCTGACGAGATGTTGTCATATGTTATAGCGGATCCGAGCTACACAAGTCCCTAACTACCTCAAAGTTGTATCTGTCTATTGTGATGTTTTGTCCAATCCGCTGGTGTTGTGTGTCCCTTTTTTTCGGACAGCAGGTACTTCGTTTTGGCCTCATTGTATGCTAGTCCCATCTTAGCCGCTTCAGCTTCAATGCTAGCAAACGTTCCAATGACAGCTCGCCGAGTTCTGCCAATGCTGTCTATGTCATCAGCGTATGCTAACAATTGCACAGACTTGAAAAAAATTGTCCCACTACAATTGACTTGAGAGTTTCTTATAATTTTTTCAAGTATTAATTTGAAGAAATCGCACGATAGCGCATCACCTTTTCGGAATCCTTTTTTTTGACGTCAAAAACTTCTGTGAGGTCAGTACTAACCTTGACGGACATTGTCATCGTCAGAGAGTTAAAAACTGAATAATTTAAATTGTATTTAAATTTTTTTTAATGATAAAGGGACCTTTAATAGTAAGTTTTAAATGCTGTATAGTTTGACTTTACTTATTCAATTGATAAATCTATCGATAGTATCGGTGCTATCGATATTTTTTCAAAACTATCGATAATAAATATAGTATCAATGCTTAAGCAACACTAATAAAGAATGCTGCAAATTTTTTGGTTTAAAGCGTTCCCGTACTTTTTTCTTAGAAATCTTTCAAAGAGAGAAAATATCCCCTCTACTCAAAAATCTGACAGCTTCGAATTTTCTGCGAATAAGTTCGTCTACTTTTTGGGTTGTTTTAGTCAAACTTTAAAGAGTGGTGATGAAAACTCTCAGAAAATAATAAAATTCGCTCAAAAGTAAAAGAACGATTTGTTTGTTGATCAAAAAAGGGAAACTTTTTAAACGTCAAAAAAAATAAAATTTAACTAAACGAAATGGATCAATTAAGTGCAGATGAAATAAATATTGTGATGGAAATCTTATTAGGCCATTGTAAGGTCATTTTATTTTTACTTTGGATTTTAACCTTCCAAATTTTTTAATAATAAATATAATTAATTATAAAATAAAACGTCAAATTTCAAATTTCTCCCCTAAGAATTTCTTTTGGTTTAAAATAGGAAATTAAGGGGAAATGTTTTGCTCTCTCGCCACATCTCTCGAAAATGTAAGTAAACGAATAAAGAATGCTGCAAATTTTTTGGTTTAAAGCGTTCCCGTACTTTTTTCTTAGAAATCTTTCAAAGAGAGAAAATATCCCCTCTACTCAAAAATCTGACAGCTTCGAATTTTCTGCGAATAAGTTCGTCTACTTTTTGGGTTGTTTTAGTCAAACTTTAAAGAGTGGTGATGAAAACTCTCAGAAAATAATAAAATTCGCTCAAAAGTAAAAGAACGATTTGTTTGTTGATCAAAAAAGGGAAACTTTTTAAACGTCAAAAAAAATAAAATTTAACTAAACGAAATGGATCAATTAAGTGCAGATGAAATAAATATTGTGATGGAAATCTTATTAGGCCATTGTAAGGTCATTTTATTTTTACTTTGGATTTTAACCTTCCAAATTTTTTAATAATAAATATAATTAATTATAAAATAAAACGTCAAATTTCAAATTTCTCCCCTAAGAATTTCTTTTGGTTTAAAATAGGAAATTAAGGGGAAATGTTTTGCTCTCTCGCCACATCTCTCGAAAATGTAAGTAAACGAACAACACTTGTATAAAATTGTTCAAAATAGTCTGTTTTAGGGAGTAGACGAACAAAGCTATTATCGGGAACACAACTTATTTTAACTTGCGGCCATTTTGTCAGCTGTCAAGTAATTTATTTTTTAGTTTGGTTTGGAATTTCAACATGAATAGACTGACCCCTGAACAACGCTTCCAAATTGTGCAAATTTATTTTGAAAATCAACATAATCGTCCATCAGAGCAATTAATTCGATTAACTGTCGACGTTTTCGCACCGCGTTTACTCTAAATGGTAGTACGCATCCACAGAGACGTCGTACAGTGCGTACAGAAGAAGTCATTGCTGCTGTAGAGCGTATCGTAGAGGAAGATTCGAATCAGTCTATCCGCCATCGTGCACAGGAATTGGATATGTGTCCATTTTATGGAAGATTTTGCAGAAAAATATCTTGGTTTGCGTACTTACAAAATCCAAATCATGCAAGAATGGAACCCACAGGATCACCTAGGAAGGCGTAGATTCGCTGAATGGGCCCAAAACAAGATTGCCGTTGATCCCAATTTTCATTTGAATTTCATGAATTTTGTGTAGAGATGAAGCTCACTTTTGGTTGAAAGGTTACGTCAATAAACAAAACTGCTCTATTTGGAGTGAAGATAATCCTCAATTGTATGTTCCATTCCATATCAAAGTTCTATACCTCTAAAAAAAACGCCCTTTAGATAGATACTTAAACCACTTTTGCTTGTAGCCAGTTTTGACTCCTGTTGGTGTACTTCCAACCTGAAAGCTGACCAAGAGGAGGTGCCAGTTTCCTGATAAAAAGCAGTAGTCAATAACTGCGCCCCATGTGTCTCGAAGAAAGGTAAACTAGCCATCCGCGTCACCTCGTAGCTTCCGTTTATTACATGACAGTCAGTCGTAAGCATCGGCGAGTTGAAGTATTTTGGATCCTTTACTTTCACAAACTGAATCTTCGGATTTTGGGTTTTTGTTTAAGCAAGTTCCATTATATCCAGTAACAACATTGTTTTGTGATAATTCCATCCGGTCGTAAAATCTCCATCAAGCATAATATCGTTTTTTTCTACCTCGAGCAGCGATTCACATAACGCATCGTAGTCAGGCTGCCAATGGTTACAGTTTAAATAAAACCAGCTGCAGGGGTTTATATCCAGTAATAGCAATTGATTTAAAATTCACACGCGCTCCAACAAGATCTTCAAGATATCAGCTTCGCACATTTCCTGCATTCTGGATTCACTTATTCCGAGGATAGTGCTCGTAGTGGGATTTTGCTGGAAGTTACCTAAGCTCGGGTGGCGTTTCTCGTTTCCTGGGCGTTCTGGAGGCGTATCCAATATTCCTCTTCAGCATTTAGAGGTTACCAAATTGCTTTACCCTTCTTGAAGTTTTCCAACCACAACCCGGCAACGCTCACATCATGAATGACATCTGTGCTCTAACTTGCTCTGACATTTAACAGATGTTTTACTCTGCTATACGCGCTGCTTTACGCTACTCAAGTCTTCATCGAACAAACATAAAATGTCAAACGAACTAAATATGGGTCGATGGTTGAACTAATACTGAGTAAAGAATGATTTAGTTACTGTTATTTAGTAGCAGGTTTTGGTTAAGGAGGCTTTACATGGATGAAAATCAACATATGCTAAAAAAAGAGGATACAAAAACCATACTTGTTCGATGTGATGGCGTTCTCCACTTGCGATACTGAAAGCATACATATATAAACATAATAAATGGCTGTTCGTTAGTCATCTGCTATAATTTAGCCGCATTTTTTTTCTTTACTCGCTTTTGACTAATATAATATTTACGTTATAAACCGTTTATCGTTTATGACAAAAACAAGTCACAAAGCAGACCGCGAGACCTTTCCTTAAAGTGTCAAGGAGAAGTCGAGCTGACTTAGGTCGTCGAAGTCAATCAAATGTGCTATTGAATTAACACCAAAAGATTGCGTCCGATACTTTGAAAGAATCTGTAAAAAGTCAGTGGATCAGGTGGAATTTACTTCCTTGATGCTTCGGAAGGGACTAGAAAAACGTTCCTTATTTCATTGCTATTGACG
This sequence comes from Platycheirus rosarum, assembly GCA_963971375.1. Lineage (NCBI taxonomy): Eukaryota > Metazoa > Arthropoda > Insecta > Diptera > Syrphidae > Platycheirus > Platycheirus rosarum. The sequence continues at coordinate 31,659,233 of OZ020507.1, forward strand.
AGGACCAGATTGCATAATGAAGTAGCCTTAGCGTTGGAATATCTGCATGAAAATCATCAAATTTGTATGGCGACTCAATACAAGCTATAAAGAGGTAATCAGGGTCAAGGAGGTATGTTTCCGTTGTTATAAAGACAACCCTACTGAGGAAAACCGGAAAAAGTTCAAATAAGCCAGGTTTGCCTGTAACGCCCTTATTCGACGGACCAAATTTTTACATGACCAAAAATTAAGACAAAAAATACCACATTGTCCCAAAGGTAGCAACATTTTTTGGTCATTTGTAAAAAAATATGAGGAATACTTCTTCGTCCTCGATTCCGCCGACGCTTGTCATCAATGACATACCATTTGTTAGTTTCTAAGTGGATGCCTACCTTTTTGCTAAGTAGTTCGCCGCCTACTACGCTGTCAGAGTGTGTCATGGTCCCACCCGTACTTGAGAGCGTAAATGATTCTTTGAGACCAATCTTCTTTCGCACTCTTACAGTGGCTAGAGTTTTAAAAGATCTTGAAATACATAAAACCGCTGGTGTTCTGAAGAGGTGTTGGCAAAGCCACTGCGTAAGCTGTTCTATCTATTCTACTCTTCAGGGCTCGTTCCGAACAAATGAAATACAGCTTTTGTGCAGCCCATAAAGGCGAATCGTCCTCCTCCGTAAATTACCGACCGAAGAAAGATTATTTCACTCGATATTACTAAAGCATTTGATAGAGTCTGGCAGCAGGCTCTTTTATTGAAAATGCGTGCTTTCGGTTTCGATGTTTCTCTTTTGCTGGATTAGAAATTACCTTTCGGATCGTTCAAATCAAGTTATATTGGATGGGTTCAAATCTGATATATTCAAAATAAATGCTGGTGTGTCCCAGGGCTCCGTTCTGTCTCCGACTGTTTCTCATTTTTCTAAATGATCTGTCTGAAACTTCTAATCCACTAAACGGCTTCGCTGATGACGTACACTCATCTTTTCATATTTATTTTTGGAGTCACAACCGTGCTCTTAGGATCTTCAACGGCAATGTATGATAAGCTCGTTAATTCTGATCTTGACAGCATCCTCAAATGGATAATAAGAAATCGTGTACACAATGCTGCCATTATCCATGAGTGGCACTTACATTATGGAAGCTGATCATCTTGAAATTCTCGGTATGAGCGTCACCAATAACCTCTTGTGGAATTATCATATTTACGATGTTGCCAAAAATGCCGCAACATGTTTGGGCTTCCTCCGAAGATGTAAGAAATTCTTTTCCCCTTCTGATCTGGCTAAACTATCTACAAATATCCGTCCAAGACTAGAATATAACTCCCATATCTGGGCGGGTACTCCATCAATTCACTTGGGTCTTTTGGATGGTATTCAAAGAAAAGCTTTCAAATTGATTGGAAATGATATCATCATCACGTCACTTGAACATCGACGGAATGTGTCATGTCTCTCTCTTCTACCGTTATTTCTACGGTCAATGTTCTAGAGAAATAGCCAATTGCATTCCTCCCCTTAAACAGTTTCACTGTAATGCTCGCGCTTTCAGAAATGCCCACAAATTTACCCTTGAGCCCAATTTCGGTCGTTTTTTGCGAACAAAAAAGTTCTTTGAGTGTTATTGGAGAATATATCGATCGGCTGAACCATGTCTGTAAGAGACCTAACCTATTGTAACCACTATTAGGGAAAATGGGAAAAACGCGTCAGTTTTGTGCCAAAATTCGTACATAAACCTTCACACTTCCCCTTTAATATGCACTGCTCAAATAATAATAATTGCATTTCAATGTGCATTTATTTAAATACGTAAGTGCAACAATAAAGCTACAAACTACAAACTATTTACTAGATAGTTTACTAGCAGAAGTAACATCCAAACAGAAATATTTCTTTTTTACACATGACTACTATGCTACAAATATAATGCAATTAAAATATTTTTTTTGCTTTAGACAAAAATGAATTACTTTCGGCGAAAAATTTTCTGGAACAGGCGGCAGAAACGAATCTGCCTGAATTCCTCAAAGCATTGTCAGATGTTCTCGTAAATGTAAGCAATAGTGCTGTAGCACGTATGGCAGCTGGTCTGCAGTTGAAGAATCATCTGACCAGCAAAGATAAGGCTACGAATGTGCAGTACCAAGAGCGATGGCTTCAGTTCCCCGAGGATACACGTGAATACATAAAAAAGAATGTAAGAATCTATTTTCTCTCTAGCCAGAAATTTCCTTTAATTGGCTTTAATTTTGTCATAGATTTTGTGTTCCTTGGGTACGGAAAATACTCGGCCATCTAGTGCAGCGCAGTGTGTTGCATATGTTGCCGTAACGGAGCTTGCTAATGGCCGATGGGGTATACTCATCAGTACATTGGTGAGTAAAGTTGTAACCGAAGGATCAAGCGAAACAGATCGAGAAGCGGCTCTGGAAGCAATTGGTAAGTTTTTTTTTTTCTAAATAGGTTTTCAATTTTATTGTAATTTAATTGCTTACTTTGTGGAATAGGTTATATCTGCCAAGACATTCAGCCTGGAGTACTTGAGCATCAGGCAAATCAGATTCTCACAGCTATTATTCATGGTATGCGTAAGCAGGAACCAAGTAATCATGTTCGTCTAGCTGCGACCACAGCCCTGCTCAATTCTTTGGAGTTTACAAAGGCAAACTTCGAAAAGGACTCCGAACGTAATTTCATCATGGAAGTTGTATGTGAGGCAACACAATCGCAGGACACCCAAATCTGTGTTGCAGCCATGCAATGTCTGGTGAAGATTCTCTCGCTGTACTACCAATATATGGAGCCATATATGGGACAAGCGTTGTTTCCTATCACCCTTGAAGCTATGAAATCCGAACATGATCAGATCGCGTTGCAGGGCATTGAGTTCTGGTCGAATGTTTGTGACGAAGAAGTCGATTTGGCGATAGAGTCTCAAGAGGCTATCGATGCGGGCAAAACACCAATACGTGTCTCAAAACATTATGCTCGTGGTGCTTTACAATATCTGACACCAGTACTGATGGAAAAATTGACCAAACAAGATGAGTGTGACGACGAAGACAACTGGAGTCCATCGAAAGCAGCTAGTGTTTGTTTAATCTTGCTTGCAACGTGCTGCGAGGATGAGATTGTTCCACATGTGCTTCCATTTATCAAAGAAAATATCGAATCGATTAACTGGAGGTTACGTGACGCTGCCGTAATGACATTCGGTTCAATATTGAGTGGTGTTGAGCCGAACACCTTGAAAACTCTGGTGGAGCAAGCTATGCCAACACTCATTCGATTGATGTACGACTCGAGTGTCATTGTCAGAGATACAACCGCATGGACCTTCGGAAGGATTTGCGATGTAAATATGGACGACGTTTATTAGATTTTTTCTTTTTATTAAAACCTTTTTATTTTATTAGATTATTCCTGAAGCAGCCATCAATCAAAAGTATTTGAACACATTGTTGGAATGTTTCATTAAGGGTCTCAAGGCAGAACCGCGTGTTGCAACAAATGTGTGTTGGGCTTTTATTGGTCTTTCCGAAGCAGCATATGAAGCAGCAGAAGCACCCGATGGCGTTACACCACAAACATATTGTCTGTCACCATACTTTGAGTACATCATCACTCAATTGTTGGAGACAACCGATAGGGCAGACAGTGCCCAAGCCAATTTGCGTGCGGCTGCCTATGAGGCTCTAATGGACATGATCAAAAATTCGCCAGTGGATTGCTATGTGATTGTGCAGAAAACAACAATTGTCATCTTGGAGCGACTAAACCAAGTGCTGCAGATGGAAGCTCATCTGTCGAATCACAACGATCGCAGTCACTTTAACGATATTCAGTCGCTGCTGTGTGCAACATTGCAGTCAGTCTTGAGAAAAGTCCGCGAAGAGGATGCTCCAAAAATTTCTGACGCCATTATGACCGCAATTTTAACAATGTTCAGTTCCGCATCAATCAAGGTTGGTGGGGTTCAAGAAGATGCATACATTGCTGTTTCCACTTTGGCTGAATTGCTTGGCTTGAAATTCCTCAAGTATATGGAAGCCTTCAAACCTTATTTATTCATGGGTTTGAAAAACTTCCAAGAGTACCAAGTTTGCTGTGCGGCTGTTGGTTTAACTGGTGATATATGTCGAGCACTCAAAGGCCACGTTATTCCTTTCTGTGACGATATTATGTCAACTCTATGCGACAATCTAAGTCAACCATCACTTCATCGGTCGGTTAAGCCTCAAATTCTTTCGGTATTTGGAGACATGGCACTAAGCATCGGCACTGAGTTTGTGAAGTACCTTCCAGTGGTATTAGAAATGTTGCTGCATGCGTCTCGTGTCCAGGTTGATCAGAACAGCTATGATATGCTTGAGTACTTGAACGAATTGCGTGAGAGTGTCCTAGAAGCATACACTGGAATCCTCCAAGGTTTGAAGGGTGCCGACCAGAAACCTAACCCTGAAGTGCGACACATGGAATCTCACATCGGCCACATTATTGCGTTTATCAAAGCCATTGCTCAAGAGGGTGACATGTCTGATTCTATTGTGGCAATATCCGCCGGTCTTATTGGAGATTTGTGTACTGCGTTTGGACCTCAATTATATCCTCTACTCGAAGATATGACCATCAATCAATTCCTTGCCGATGGAAAACGGTGTAAGGCGTCGCGAACAAAATCTCTTTGCAGTTGGGCGACCAAAGAAATAAAGAAACTGCGGGATATCCAACCCACTGAGTAATCACTTAATGGTGGTAAGTACATAATTTTATTGTTTTTACTTACATATAGATGTAAATATTTTAAGATTGAAAAAAAGTCAACCTGATGTTATTTTAAATTAGAATTAATGTTTTTATGAATTAAGAATTAAACCATGTTTCAAATCCCCGAAATGTTAGGAACACAAGGAATAGGCTGGTTTAATAAATATTTTGTAGACTTCACGTAAGTTGAATTGTGTTTTGCAGAAAAAAAGAATATGACATACTACAGCGCTCACCCTAAACACCATGTGCCTGGCGTAGGCTTCCTAATCATCAAATATAAAAGGCTTTAATGCAATAAACGAAAGGCTACGCACCCTTTCGCGTGCAATCCAAATTTAATAATATCAGACTCATAAACGTTACGAAACTACTGAAGAGTCCGAAGAAGACGAAAAAGAGTCCTGGGGTGTCAAGCGTAAATAAAAAGTGGTCACCCCTAAGTAAGAACAAAGTTATTACTACGGTTAAAACGAAACTGTTGAAAGCTACAGAGCACTAACTGAAGCTTGCAAGGACGATCAAGGGAACATCGTATTGGAATCGAAGTGGATGCTGAGAATATGAAAAACCATTTCTGCAGACTGTATAACGGCGATGACGAAACGAATTCCGCTGTCAGGCAGAATGGTCCATTTTATCTGAGCGGAGAAGGCCAACAATTCCGCCCACCACATCTGGATGAAGTAAAGTTAGCTATATCTAAGCTTAAGAGCAACAAAGCCGCCGGAGCCGATTGCCTAGCTGCCGATCTTTTCAAAGCTGCAGGTGATGACTTGGCTATAAGTATGCACCAACTCATAAGCAAGATTTGGTTAGAAGAAATCATGCCCGATGAATGGAATCTCACCATAATTTGCCCGATTCTTGAAAAAGGAGACCCTCTGAACTGCACCAACTACAAGGGTATACGTCTTCTCAACATCGCTTACAAGACCTTTTCGGCGTGTGAACGCCTAAAGCCATCAACAACCTGATAGGTCCATATCAGTGCGGTTTTAGGCCAGGATAATCCACTATCGAGCGAATATTCACATTACGGCAGATCTTCAAATCGATACCGACCACCTTTTCATCGATTTCAAAGCCGCGCACGACAGCATTAATAGAGACAAGTTGTATAGAGCAATGTGCAGTTTTAACATCTCTGCCAAACTCGTCCGCCTGTGTAAAATGACGATGAAAAGCGCACGCTGTTCCATCAAGGTCGGTAAAGATCTCAACGACATCTTTGCAGTCAAAAAAGGATTTAGACAGGGCGATGCGTTGTCATGCGACTTTTTCAACATCATACTTGAAAGAATAGTGCAGAACTCTCACGCCAACTGCCAACACCAGAGGCACGACCTTTCCAAAGTCCATCTAATTACTCGCATACGCCGACGATATTGACATAATAGGACAAACACAGCGTGATGTCAGTAGCGCTTTTGTGAGTATTGAGACGGAAGCGCCGAAGATGAGTTTAGCAGTCCATGAGGGCAAAACCAAATGTAAGCTGTCATTAAGAAGACACACCCAACATCGACGTCTTGGACAAAACATCACCAGACAGATATAACATTGCAGTATTTAAAGACTCTACCTCGGCTCCGCTATTTATTCTCACAACAACACCAGCGCTGAAATCAAACGAAGAATAACTTGCCAATCACAACTCTTAACCGCGTTCGAGAGGAAAGTTGGCCCGTGTGCGAAGAAGGAAGATTCCGGAGACGATACAATCATGAATTGTATGAAATCTGCCTTGAGGCAGATGTGGACAAAATAAAGCTCGGTAGACTCCAGTGGACCTTGTTCGTAGAGCGAAGAGGAAACAGCTCGTAAAGCCTTGCGGTTTTTTAATAGTAGAAGCCTTGGGTTGCGAAACAGGATGGCGTTGTCCAGCAATCGGGATCTATGGAAGAACTTGTTCGATGAGGTACGAACCAGATCTACGTTTTTGCGCCTTTGATGATCCTATCATCCGAGAATGTGTGTGAGTCTGTTTTTCTATTTATTTTGTTGACCAAAGGTTTTTTTCGGTTGTGCGTGACATATGTATTTGGGGATAGGAACTTATTTTGCTTGCGCTAATAAAAGGTTCTTGGTCCAAAAGACGATTTATTGTGCACTTATACCGAGTATTGTGTATTGGTGGTCTTCCAGATTTAGGCTTATATTCGATCTCACCATCATTTCTAAAGCTACCTTTGAATCTTAAGGTGTATGTTTTTTTTTTGTTTTATGAACAAATTATTTGAAACCTTTGCTGTATTCAAACTTTTGTTTATACGCTAAGAATTTTAAAAGAAAGCAATCATTTTAGGACAGCATTAAGTTAAGTCACAGTGAAAACTTCTTCATATTAGCTTCAATTATATGAATTCAATATCATACTTCAAAATATGAAGTCACTGCAAGTGAATGCAATCTTCTGTGATTTCAGTGAAGTCACTAAGGTCTTTTTGAAATCTCTGAAGTTAGATTCATTGCAGTCATTTTGAAGTATGAAGTCCAATTGCAATGACTACTGAAATCACAGAAAATTGCATTTATTTGCATTAACAGCCCTATTCTGCTATTCACGTGAATCCTGAATTCGATTCCATTACATTCTGCCTTGCCATTCTGCTATTCATCAGGTGGACTACATTATCCCAAGCCAAGACCGAAACCCAAACCAATACTTATTTACTGCTACAGTTCGGGACGAACCTGGGCCTCAACCAACTTTGCTCTCCAGCCAGCTCGGTCTTTGACTAGCTGACTCCATTTTCGCACTCCAAGTTAGTCGAGGTCGTCCTCCACTTAAGCGCGCCACCTAAGGCGAGGTCTTCCTTGACTGCGTCTACCCTTTGGAATGGAATCGAAGGTCCTGCGCGGAGCATTGTTGTCCATTCGCTCTACATGACCTTGCCATCTTAAACGTGATATACGTATTTTTTTGACCAGGTCAATGTCGCTGTACAGCCTTCTGAACCTTCTCCTCCAAAGGCCGTTAACGCAGATAGGGCCAAAAATCCTCCGAAGAATCTTACGCTCGAAACGACTAAGGACATCTTCATCCGCTTTAGATAGAGTCCATGCCTCGGCGCCATAGAGCAGGACTGGGATGATTAGGGTCTTATACAGTCTCCTTTGTCTTTCGAGAGGGCCCTCCTAGCCTATAGAAACAGCGATTGGCAAGACTGATTCTTCGCTTTATTTCTGACGAGATGTTGTTCTCATATGTTATAGCGGATGCGAGGTAAACAAAGTCCATAACTAGCTCAAAGTTGTACCTGTCTATTGTGATGTTTTGTCCAATCCCCCTCATTGACTGCTAGTTCCATCTTACCCACTTCAGCTTCAATGTTAGCAAACGCTCCAGTGACAGCTCGACGAGTTCTGCCAATGATGTCTATGTCTTCAGCTTATGCTAGGAATTGCACAGACTTGAATAAACTACAATTAACTTGCGATTTTCTTATATTTTTAAGTATTAAGTTGAAGAAATCGCACGATAGCGCATCACCTTGTCGGAATCCTTTTTTGACGTCAAAAGATTCTGTGAGGTCAGTACCAACCTTGACGGAGCAACGAGAGTTCTCCACCGTCATCCTGGAGTGTGGAACAAATCTTTACATCGCTTTGGTGAAAGTAAGATATCTCTTGATATCTCCAAGGCATTTGATAGAGTTTGGCATGAAGATCTCTTATCGAAAATGCGTGCTTTTGGGATCGATGATACTCTTGTTCGTTGGATTAGAAGCTATCTTCTGGACAGTTCAATACAAGTCGTATTGGACGGATTCAAGTCTGATTCCCACAAAATAAATGCTGGTGTACCCCAGGCTCTGTTCTGTCTCCGACTCTTTTCCTCATTTTTATAAATGATCTTCTGTCTGTTACTTCTAATCCACTTAACTGTTTTGCTGACGACTCTACCCTCAGCTTTTCATATTCGTTCGATAATTCACGTTCTTCGCCTTCAGACGTACAATTGCAACGGTACCGTATGTCAAACTCATTAAACTCCGATTTATACAGCATTGTCAAATGGGGTAACAGGAATCGTGTGGAGTTTACTGCTTCGACAACTTAATGCTGTCTTCTGTCTTTAAAGCTAAACATACCCCCAATGCCATTGTCCATGAATGGCACTTACATCGAATAAACCGAAAAGCTCTCAGTACTCGGTATGTGTGTCAATGACGACCTCCGTTGGAACGACCATATATTTGAGATCGCTAAGAATGCTGCTAAGTGCTTAGGTTTTCTCTATCGGTGTAATAAGTATTTTTCCCCATCTGATCTGGCTACAATTTATAAAGCGTTTATACGCCCTAAACTCGAGTATAACTCCCACCTATGGGCAGGTGCTTCGCAAACATCGCTTCACCTGATTGATAGAATACAAAATTGAGCGTTAAGATTGATAGGAAATAGAACTGAAACAATTGCCCCACTCGAACACCGACGCAATGTTTCATGTCTTTCCTTATTTTATCGTTTCTTTTACAAAAAATGTTCACTCGAAGTAGCCAGTTGCATTCCTCCCCTTAAAAGTCACTCCCGTAATACTGGTCTCGTAAGGAATGCTCATCAGTTCACCCTTGAGCCCAATTTCGGACGTACCGTGAAATATAGGGATTCTTTTTTTAGCTGAACAACACGAATTTGGAATGGTTTACCCGGCGAGATATTTCCTTGCCATTTTGATCTGCTAACATTCAAAACCAATGTTAATCGGCAACTTCTATCTATCCCCTCCCTATCTTCGTAATGCCCGCGCAGTGTGTTCTACATTAAAAGGGAAACACATAATCCCTTGTACGCGCGTTAATTATAAAAAAAACCAGAGAGGATCTTGTAGGCGATATTCAGGAGACTTATTCCTCTATAGTTGGCGCAGTTAGGGTCTCCTTTCTTGTGGATCGGGCAAACAATGCTTAGGTTCCATTCATCAAGCATACTTTCCTCTGACCAAACTTTAGAGATGAGTTTGTGTATGCACTCCACCAAGTCATCTCCGGCCGCTTTAAAATTTTCGGCGGGTAGTCCGTCGGGGCCAGCAGCTTTGTTGTTTTTTTAGTTTAGATATTGCTATCCTCACTTCACTTTTGTGTGTCATGTCCATGTTGAATGGTTCATTCTGCCTCACAACAGGATTTTGGTCTTCATCTGCGTTTAACAGTCTGCAGAAATGGTCCTTCCATGTACTCAGCACCGACTTTCACTCTACTACGAGGTTTCTATTCCTATCTCTACAGGCTTCTGTGCGGGTTTTTTTCCTTGGCACGTTCTTTTTACCTGTTGGTAAAACTTCCGCACTTTGTTCCTGGAGTAGCATCTCTCAATATCTTCGATCGCGCGCTTCTCTCGAATTTAGCCTTGATACGGATTGTCACAAGTCGCTCACTTACGTGTCGAAAGCCCAAGACTTCTTGCCTAAGTCTACCACTTATGACGAATCCGCACCCAAATAAACGCTGTGGTCTTCTTCCACTTTCACCGTAGTACACGTCACAGTTTTTCATCTTCCTTTTACCCAGCCCATCCCATCGCACTTCCTAGATGGCAGTAATTCCTGCTCTGTAGCAGTCTAGGGCCTATGCTAGCTGTTTGGCTGCAAGTGATCTGTTAAGAGTTCTAACATTCCACATGCAGATCCGAAGGTGGTTGTCCTTAATTCGTTTTTCCGGGTCGTCAACAGTTAATCCGTTCTTTCCGAGGCTGTTGGTCGCTTCGCAACTTTTTCTTTTTTTCCATGGCAGTGTTGTTAATCCCACGCACAACCCCCAACCTGGAAGGCCAGGTCCTTTGTTGGATTCCTTGGACAAAAGGAACCGGAGAATCCGGAGTCAGTAACCCACTTCGGGGATATGAGCACTGCCGTTGGGGCGTTGGCCCATTAAGGGTTCATCCGCCACCATCTATTTCAATGCCCTGACTTGCATTGAATTGTCCCAATGACCTTATCTCCAAATACGTTGAAGTAGCTCATTAGGGAATCTGCTTCGTTGACTGTTGACGCCACCGTTGGTCCAATTGGTTGGACTCATCCGCCGTACGTCCTCTTTCTGAGGGGCTCGTGCAAGACTTGTGCGAATCGATCAGAACAGTCATTAAAGCAGAGCATTATAGTGTGGCTATTTTTTCTGTGTTCAACACTCGCGCTTATAAGTTTAGCAGGAATGTCCGGATGGACAGACTAGTACCCGGTGGTTACCGCGGGGAGGTAAAATAAGCACAGTTGATGCGTACGAGATAGTTGCAGCACAGTTCATCGCCTGTTCGACGCCGTTCAATGCCTACCCTATTCATACAGCACCCAACCACCATTGCCGACGTTACCGACTTAAATAAAGATTCACTTCGAATGAATAACAGAATAGTAATAAGTGAAAATTCAAGAAAAAATCCTCCCGATGGTTAGCAGAATAGTGCTGTAAATTATTTAATTATTATTGTTATTATAATTATAATTAAATAAAAGTCTTTAAGTGAATTTATTTGTTAAACATTATTTGGAAATAATTTCTAAAATGATTTTATTCTTTACAACTCTGATGACACTGTATATATGTATATATTATAAAATTAGATATCAAGAACATCAAGTTGACTTTCTATAAGAACTCTTTTATTATTTAATTCCTTTAAAAAATACCATAATTTGTTTTTTTCAGATCTTTCAGAATTTACCAACAAAAAACAAACTTAGAAACCAATTTCAAATGCATTATAAAAAAAACACTCAATGCATCATAAAAAAAAACTTTGTTTTTTTCCAAAACACCTTAGAAAACAAATTAAAAAAAAAAAACAAAAAAGACACAATAACAATTGAACAACTTTGTGTATTTTAAATATATTTGTTCATCTCATTCGTCGCCACAAGATCGGCGGTGTTAGGTTTATTTTTTTTTCACATAGTTATAGTTATAATATTTTTTATTTCTTATTTATACAAGCATTATTTTGTTTCTTCTTAGTAAGCATTTTTTGTCATCAAATTTTAATAGTTACAAAAAAAACATCTACAACACTAACTTTAACTTTTTCCCGAAAATTAACAAAACCTTAAAATATTTAGCTAACAAAATTATTTGTAAGTTTAACTACATTACATATACATATACACTTTAAACGAAAAGCCAAAAAGAATAATCCGAAAGCTTTGAAAGCCTACCTTAAAAAAATAATTATTTTTCCTTTAATTTTCAATTCATTTCAACAAAAAGAAGAAAAAATGCAAAGAGAAGAAAAAAAAATTATATTAAATCATAATTAAATGTTTAAGCAAAGTTTTAAGAGTAATAATAATAATTAATATTAACACCTTTTTGTGTGAATGTTATTATCGTGCGAATTTTTTTTATCTGCGATTCATTTTGTTAGGTTGATTGTTGAATATTTCTTTCTTTCACTCTGAAGCTCCTGAGTGCGATTGTTGTTTGGAGTGTAATTTTTGTTTTTTTTATGAAGTTTCTTTTTCTTTTGAGTTTATTCTCTATTCCATTTCATCGGATAAACTTACCAAATGTATATCATTTTCCATAAAACTGTATTTTATAAAACTGTGTAAATTTAACATATATGAATGTGAGACTGATTCTTTACAATTTTCGTATGCAAATTTAAGCGTATTTGTGATGTGCATTAGTGTGTATGTGTGAATGTGTTTTTTTCTTGTGTGCGTGTGAATGATGGAGATCAATCTTGGAGGTATTAATACTTAAATCCTGGAGTAGAAATCTTTGCTTAAAACAAAAATAAAAAATGCGATGAACAAGTTGTTTTACCAATTTTTTTTCGAAGAAAATTTGCAGCTGTCGAATTTCTGTGGAGGGGAGATGATTTTCCCTCTTGGTGAGATTACTGCGAAAAACTACGGGAATGCATAGAACCAACAAATTTGCACATTTCTTAAACGTCAACAAAAAATTGTTAGAAACTGAACAAATCAAGCAATAATTATCTATCTAGCGATTTCGTTTGTTTATTTTTTAAAATGCGAAAGTAAAATTAATAGAAAAATCTTACCCAGGGTCTCCTTTGGTATTCCAGGCTCAATTTATTGCCATTGTCCTCATATTGCCTAGTGGAGACGATAAAGCAATGGCAATAGCAATATTGTCCGGTAGATGGATGGCAATTATTGCTTTGTCAATCGCAAAGGCACTATTCTCTCAAATTTCTCTTTTTCAAAATGGCTGACGACCTGACGACCTTGATATTATTTGAAAACAAGCGCGAACAATTGAGATTGCCGGCAATGAAAAGCTCACCTAAAGTGAAAATTTCCCTCCTTATTGCTATTGCCATTGCCTCAAATATTGCCTGTTGAGCTGCAGCGTTAAATGCCTAACATATTTTGTCTCTTCTGCGAAATTCTACTAATGTTTGTGTCTACCGGGACGGGAATTAGCAGGAATTAGTCAAAATTCGTACCAATTCGCAGATGTGTAACACTTATTGTTAGAACCCACGTTAGGTGCCATTTTTCTTTAAGAAACGTATTTTTTCAACAAAGAAACGATTATAGTATCCTAGGAGAGATCCTACCTTACCTTTCCTTACCTTAGGTGGCGCTACCGTCCGGGCTGGACCTGGGCCTCAACCAACAAGCTTCTCCAGCCAGCTCGGTCCCTAGCCAGCTGCCTCCAGTTTCGCACGTGGAGTCGGTTGAGGTCCTCTTTCACTTGTGTGCGCCACCTGAGTCTCGGTCTTCCTTTACTGTGCCGTCCCTATGGGGTGGAATCGAAGCTTTTCCGGGCCGGAACATTTATGTCCATCCGCTTGATATCCTGGGGTTGGCCTGTGTCGGTATACAGCCGGTACAGTTCTTCATTGTATCTTCTTCTCCACTCTCCGCTAATGCATACGGGACCAAAAATCACCCGGAGAATCTTTAGAAGAGATCAATTCAACAAAATATAAATTACGAACAAAATCTTGTCTTAGACTCAATCGCTGTCGTACATTCTGCCTCCCGTTTTCATGAGCAACTCATCGAGTTTTGGGTTTAATGACTCCAGCTGTTCTTCATTTGGAATCTGAAAGTCAATTCCACTGTCTACTGCCAGTTTCTTTCATTCTAGGACACAAACTGCTTCTGTCGACAGCAAATGTATCAATACTATTTTTGGGATTCGTTTTTGATTCATCTCCTGTATTTTTTTCACGTAGTCAAAATGAAGCTTAAGAGTATCTAAAAACATAGGAGATATTTGATGTCTGTGCTGATATACAGTTTGGCAATATGCGGCCAGTACACATATGTCGCTGACGGTAGATTTTTCAGTTTGTAAACCAAAAAGAGAATTATCTTCTCAGTTGTCGTCCTTGTTTCTTTTTTCTATGGTTCTTTTTAAATGTATGATTTATATCTCTGTGCATAGAATTCTGACTTCCAAGCTTCTTAGTTTATCGGCGTAGACATGCGACTTTACATATCGTCAAAGAAAGTAATCTAAGGCGGCAGTTATAATGATGGGGAAAATTTAAAACAAATGGAAAGAAGGATTTTTGCTTGATAAGCAATCAGTGTAATGCCCCGTGGCTTAGTGGTTAGTGTATCGGACTGCTAAGCGAAGAGCCTGGGTTCGAATCCCGCTCATAGTCACCTAATTTTCCGGGGTACTGACAAAATCTCCAAGAGTAAAAATTTGTCTCGATCGTGCTGACACCACATGTCTGCCATGTTAATGCCTTCCACATTGGCGGAATCATGTCCCTGTACCGCTCAACGTTGGCTGACCGTTTTGACCATCTTAATTTTGGAAGACATAAGAACCAAGTATTCCGGCCCATTAAGCGTACCAAACGGTATCATTTTCTGGATGAAATGGGTTTATCGACAATCGTCGATATCGACAAAACATTGCTCCAAATCCGGCTATACATACATACAGTGAACACAATTTTCAAACGAAATGGTGGATTAATATAAATGTTTCCTTTGGCTTATTCACCAAATGTACGGCGCGAACGACAATTGTGTGACTTCAATTTCTGAATCTTATTATAAGGACGTACAACGTACGCAAAATCGTTAATAAAGTGGATTAGCGCAAGTTTAATTGTTGAGCACAAAGACGAATTCACACATTGCATTCATCAATGCTACGCTACCGCTGCACATAGGATATCGTTGGTTCTTTGTTAGCCCCATACCATAGACTCTCGAACTAATCACTTTGACGATCATGTGCACAATAAAACGAACATAATACTCGTTGTATTTCTCGAATTGAACGATGTTTTAAAAAAAAATCGAGCTTGAGTTGCCTTTTCATGATGAATTGTCAAACTAAACTTTCCCAAAAACAACCGAGAACTTTTAAAATTGCTGTTAACAGAAAACAGTGTTTAATTTTTTTATTTAAAATTCGCCGCTTTAAAAAAAAACCGATGAAAGTAGTTTTATGTTGAATTTGTCACGAAAAATCTAAAATCTGAAATCAAACCTGAAATTCCAACATGAATTCGACACAAGTAACCTTACCTTTAATTTCACAAGTGACGCGTGTTTTTGTGCTAAGAAGATGATGATGTTGGTGCTGGTGGCAATGTGTTTGAATTTTTTTTGTTGGTCGGTCAGCCTGTTGTTCGCTGTTGACGGTGCTGGTTCTGTTGGTTCAATCTGTTCCGCGCTTCAAGCACTTTTCATTTGATTGAAATATTTACAGAGAAACGTGGAAAAAAGGTCACAAATTACAATGATACCAACAAGAAGAAACCAAAAACCATGTCTTCTCTTTCTCTTCCTCTTTCTAATAAAAACCAACAAAATTAAGCAAAGTTTTCTCCACTCCTTGTGTGTATGTGTGTTATTATTTACGATGTATGCATTTTTGAATGAGTAGTAGTGAGATTCAATTTTTTTCATTACAACTGCAATATTTATTGCAAACAATAACAAAAAATAAAAATAAGTTCATTAAACGAATGATTGTTTTTGTGATATATGCAATTCTACTTAGTAACTATTGACTGTGAGGATGTTTGTGAAAATGTTTAAATATTTTTTTCTTTATCAAAAAATATAAAACATTAGAATAGAAACCTAAATAAAAAACTTTAAAATCTAGAAAATATATAAGAAAAAAAACGAATTAGAGCTGTGAATGAAGAAGTATTGAGGGAGTCGCGTCGTGGGTATAGTTTCTGCTTAAAGTTAAAATTAAAATTAAAGATTTTAAACGGAATTGACGATTTTGTTTATGTTTAACAAAGTGCAAAAATAATGAAGTTAACTCGACACCCAAAACAAGATGTAACAAGGCACTGTAATTGAACATTAATTGTTGCCTATTAAAAAAAAGTTTAAATGTGTATCACAATTGTTCATCTACCTTTCCTGTTACCCTGGTTGGTGCATATGGCGGCTTGTTTGATGACGATTCGTAGGTCATCCCTTGTTTTTCGATAAACGCAGATAAAAAACAACATAAATGTCGAGTTAACAGATTTATTTTTGCGCCTTAACTAGTTTTAAAAACAAATATACGCTTAAAATACAAAAAAAAAAATAACATTCAGGTTAACAAAGACAAAAACACAATACATACTACAAATTCGATACAAATAATAAAATTAATAGATACTTAAATAACTATACACTCAATTAAAACCGATCAATAATATATTGTAAACAAAAAACAAAAGTCATAGGAAATATGGCCAACATTTTTTAGCCGTTTAAGATCTTTATTTAGTGTTTTTTTATTTTTTTCAATAATGTAAAACTAGGTAGGTATTAAAACACTATAATACTTAAGTTATGTTTTGGTTGTTGTATTTGTTTTTGAAATATTAGTAGTAACAGCGTGTATTTAAATTGACTTTATATACTTTTTTTGTTATTAATGTTTGAATATGGTTTTGGACATGTGAATGCTGGCGGATACATGGCGTAGCCTAGAGGTACAATTTTCACTGTTCGCAGTAAATCAGGCTGCATTTCGGCAACAAAGGCAATGCAACTTTACATACCCCAAATAAAGCAATCTAATGGCGTCAATTCGCACGAACGCTGTGGCCAGTTAACAGGACCATTTCGTTAATTTAATCTTTCGCCAAATGTGTCCTTCAGTAAATTAATAGTTTTCCGCGCTGTGCGTGACGTGTGGTGCCATGTTGCTGAAATCTCATGTCTGCAACATAAATTTCTTCCAATTCAGATTTCAGATACGAAAAAGTTAGGAATCTTGATGTTCTGACCATCATCATTTTTGAAGACATATTTAGCCATATCATGGCATTGCATTCTCTATAATACTCACATGGTGTCATTTTTCGTCTGGCTATCTTCCTGGTTGATTCGTAACTAACTCTAAATAGTGGAGAAGAGAACATTTACCGATATCTTATCAGTATTTAATACGCTTTTGTTATTTGTTCTTATTCTATATCCACATCATTTGGCGATTTCAGCGCCACTCATTGCGACTTAATTCGCAATTAAAAAAATATCCTTCATGATAGTACTATAGGCACTGTATAGGGTGGACCATTTAAAAGTTTAAATTTGAAAACGGTTTGAGATTTCGCTAAATGTATTTTGTTGTTGTGCAGTACAATTGTTCCCGTTAGAAATGGAATATTATTTCATTCATATGACTACCGGCTGGCCTCACAGTACCCCATTCGATCGGACCAATGTTCGACCACTTTTTCGAGTGTATGGGGCCATGCTCAATTGTCTATAGATGGTCGGCATAACACCTGTCTTTAACGGCGCCCAACAGAAAATAGTCTAAAGGTGTCAAATCGCAGGTTCTTGGCGGCCAATCGACATCACCATTTCGGCTATTTAAACGGCCATTAAACGTTTGACGCAATTAATCGATTAAGGCATGAGATGTGTGGCAAATTGCACCATCCTGTTGAAACCAAACATTGTCCACATCAACACCATCAAGAGCGGGAACAAAAAAATCGGTTATCATGGTGCCGTCCTCATTTTCAACGAAATATGGGCCAACGATGCCTCCGATCCACAAGCCGCACCAAACAGTCACTCGTAATGGGTGTATTGGCTTCTCTAAGACCACGTGTGGGTTTTCTGAGCCCCAAATACGGCAATTTTACTTACTAACGTACCCACCAAGATGAAAATTAGTTTCATCCGAAAAGATGATTTTGTTGGCAAAGTCGACATCATCGTGCAGCTTCTCGTTGGCCCATCTAGCGAAGCGGATGGTCGCGCGGCTTCAACTCTTGAACCAATTAACCTTTGTAAGGCGTCATACCGAGATATTTTCGCAAAATTCGATGTAAACTGCTGCGTGTTGATGTTGATGGATTCTCACGCACACTCAGTCACAGCTTCGATATTTTCGGATCACGTTTTGGAGCATCAACAATGAGACCCGTTTCACGAACTTTAGCAATAAACTTGAATATACCGGGCACTGTTGGTCCTTCTCTGCGACCAAATTTTGTACGACATTTTCGTGCAATTTCCGACCAAATTGTCTGCTTTGGAAATAAATTTCCAATAAATCCCAACGTTGCTCAAGCGTAAATCGATTCATTTCGTTCAGCGGAGATAATACACTGAATCTTGTGATACAGTAGAATGACATAAGTATTGTCAGATTCGAAATAACCGGTGGTTCAAATTTAAACCGATAGATGGCACACCAGCTACGAAGAATAGGGTAACTTTTTCTGGATTTAATGGTGTTTAGACTATTGCTTGTTGAGTATCATCGCTTAAAATGCGGCAATTCTGTTTGTTGACATACACATTTAACCAAAAGTGATCAATTGCAATGTTTTTTTTTTCCCTTTCGTGTGGTTTCAGTGTTTGCATAATCTGAGTCTTGACGCAAATTTTGTTCATAAAGTGGTTGGACGCCGAATTGACTTATTTTGATCATCAACACTACGCTGCACATGAGCAATCGCTTGTTCTAGGTGCGCTGTACGATGTCTGACGGGATGCGTATTACCGTTAAACGTAAACTTATCGCGAAATCGATCCTCAAATTAATCGCTCTAAGGGACAATTATTATATTAAAACGCACGTAATGCCGGGTGTGTTTCTTAAATGAAAAAAAAAATTGGAAACAAATAAATTTGGACAGTTTCCTTGGTCCCAAGGACACACTCAACCACAGAATCCATATTTCAGTTTTTCGCCTGAATAATTAAGTTACTACACTCTGTCTAATATAAATTATTATCAATAGGCGTTTTTCTTTTTTCGTTCAGAACAAAGTCTGAGTTGTCAAAAAAGAAGTTGTATTTCATTTTTCGCCAGAGCGTTCAAATCTTTAAAATTGTATTTCTATGTTCGATCAGAGCGTGCCCTGAGAACGCTGTATGCGCTCAGAATAAATTGACTGAGGATTCTGAGAAAATGCTGAACGAAATTAACGTCACTTTAGAGTTGTATGCTATTTCACTCTGTCCCATGCCCATTGCCTACACCACTCTTCGAAAAATGGGTGCCAAGACGAAAGAGACAATGTGATAGGGCTACAGGTTCCGTCGTAATAGAATCGTACTACGAATCCCGAAAAAAGATATCACTGCTCGTGTCGTAATGAAAATTTTCGTAAGAATTTCGGAGTTCGGGAAAATTTGTATCACTAAACCCGAACGAATAGGAAATTTTATTGATTTTTCTACGAAAAATTATTTTGCTCGGATGTCGTGTGAAACAGTTTGTTAACACGCATTTAATAGAAAAATGTAAGTATTTTCAGTCTAAAGAACAAAATATAAAACTTTAAACAAATATTTAACGAAAGGTGAAAAGTGAATAAGAACAGAGCCCAATTCGAAAGGCTTTTGGATATTCTCCAAGAGAAGCCATAAATTGTCCAGGGATTGTGTAAAAAAGAGCAAATATTTAACTTTTAACAAATATTTAACAAAAGGTCAAAAGTGAATACGAACAGAGCCCAATTCCAAAGGTTTTTGGATATGCTAAAAAAGAAGCCATAAATTGTCCAGGGATTGTGGTCGAGTGGATTTATTGCGTCTCTTAAAATCCTACGTTGTAATTTTAATTTCCGTTTTCTCCATGCGTTTTCTTAATTTATTTCATAATAGCAATCGCAATTGAACCCATTTCGGAAAACTTCAAAACACAATTGAAATATACACAATAAAAGTGACATTTTGTTTTGCTTTTCACATTATGACACAAATCAACTGATTCCGAAAGTCCGAAAAGAGGTTTGGATAATGGCTGATTCCGTTCGGGGTGATTTGAATTTTTTGTATTCGGGGCGTAGCGTTTCGTTCGGAAATTTTCTACGAGGGAATCTGTGATAAGCCCTATCACAGGTTCCGTCGTAATAGAATCGTACTACGAATCCCGAAAAAAGGTATCACTGCTCCCGTCGTAACGAACATGTTCGTAATAAATTCGGAACTCGGGGAATTGGTATCACTAAACCCGAACGAAGGAAACTTATTCATCTTTCTACGAACAATTATTTTCCTCGGATGTCGTGTTAAACAGTTTGTTAACACGCATTTAAATGAAAAATGTAAGTATTTTCAGTCTAAAAAAGAGCAAATATTTAACTTTTAACAAATATTTAACAAAAGGTCAAAAGTGAATACGAACAGAGCCCAATTCCAAAGGTTTTTGGATATGCTAAAAAAGAAGCCATAAATTGTCCAGGGATTGTGGTCGAGTGGATTTATTGCGTCTCTTAAAATCCTACGTTGTAATTTTAATTTCCGTTTTCTCCATGCGTTTTCTTAATTTATTTCATAATAGCAATCGCAATTGAACCCATTTCGGAAAACTTCAAAACACAATTGAAATATACACAATAAAAGTGACATTTTGTTTTGTTTTTCATATTTTGACACAAATCAACTAATTCCGAAAAGAGGTTTTGGATAATGGCTGATTCCGTTCGGGGTTTGTGATTTGAACTTTTTCGTATTCGAGGCGTAGCTTCGAGTTCGGAAATTTTCTACGAGGGAATCTGTGATAGGGCTGAATAATATTATGTGTATAATATTGCCGCCTGTGAGTAAGCCAAATGAGAAGTGTCGATTTGTAACAACCAAGTGCTAAAACGTATTTCAAAATTATATCTGAGCGCTCAGAGCACGCTCGGTTCAGAGAATCATCAGAGTATGCTCAGAATGGTCACACTCTGTTCAGACCCCTTTTCTGAGTGAATAAAGAAAAACGCCTTTACCATTTAACCTGTTACAGAGCGAACATTTTACAGGGTTCCCTTAGTGCACAATGTAGATCGTTTGCTTTTCAGAAAGAACACAATTCTGAAAGGTTTTTAGGTAAATCCAAAGAATTGAGTGCGACAAGCTACGGTTCTCTTCGGCGACTCTTTTTACCGTAAACTTGAGCTTTTTTGGTTCTCTTCGGTTTACTGGAAGCAAACCCGAAGACCTAACAAAACAAGAAACCTACCCATAACAAAAGGAGAGCGACAATCAAGCGACTTTTTAAAATACGAATACCGTTATTCCTCATCGTAATTTTGAATAAGCTCCTAT
This sequence comes from Platycheirus rosarum, assembly GCA_963971375.1. Lineage (NCBI taxonomy): Eukaryota > Metazoa > Arthropoda > Insecta > Diptera > Syrphidae > Platycheirus > Platycheirus rosarum. The sequence goes on from OZ020507.1 coordinate 31,680,458, forward strand.
TACAAACCATAACCGGTTTACGTTTTAAGTCCCCAGCCCTGAATTATTTGTCCGACCGATATATAGCTGCTGTAGCTTCCCTTCACATTATGACACTTATCTTGTACAAGATAAAAAAAACACCAATTCTGAGTTTCCAAAAAGAATTCGAAATACCATTTACTGCCATGTCTCAGCTTTTGTTTTTAAATTTCGTCAAAATTATGTATCGCAACACACTTCTATTTTTTTTTTCAATTTTAAAACTCCGAATGAACATGGTAATGCTAGATAGATCTTTGCCATTGGGACAATTGCAAAGTCACTCATAATCTTAACGAAGAATTTACTTTCTTTTCGTCAAAATCAAGCAGTTGCTGTGAATTAACGGACCCATTTTTCATCCGTGCTTTTTATTCGACACAAGTAATCGACTAATTGCTCCCCAGCAATACTTCCTACCATAAGAGGATTTGTTAACCCAATATTCTGCCGAAATCGTTTATATTCTATCGTACGGCAATATTCAATGCTTGGGTTTGTTATTGGTTAGGGCCTTTTGAATGAAAGTGTCGGATAGTTAAGAAACTCAATGCTCGACAACGTTATCGTCTTGAAAGAACAGCCGGTTGTAGTCTTTTTAGTATTTTTTTCGTATGTTGCTTTTATTACTGATAACAAATATAAAAACCAAAACATAACCGTTACCCCTAAGAATATTATTTATTCATTGCGTTGTCAACTTCGCAGTTTTTTTTTGTATTAAAGGAGCCGATAAGAAATAAGAAGGATGTATGTTGTATTTTTGTATAGATGTATATGAATATTTGTTTTCTGAGTAAAAGAGTGTTTTTGCTATGAAACAATGATGAAGAAGATAACTAACGATGAAGAGGATGACGATAACTATAACTAAATATAACGACGTGGACAACACAACCGACTGACCGTGTGATATAAACGTATAAGTGTAAGTATCCTTAGAATTAATTAAAACAAATATATATATATTATATACATTAAATTAATCTTTACCGAACATTCTGTTAAAGAACAAAAAAAAAACGTTTTTTACAGCACAAAGATACTCACTATATTTTTTTCAAAATTTTTTTACAGGTGATTTTTGTGGATGTTTTTTGAAAGAAAGAAAAATACTTTATTTAAGTATCTGTGGTATCATTCCAAGTGTGACCAAACTCTATGAGCGAAAGAAGTCGTTGTGAACGAATTTAGAATTATTGTATAAATAAGATTTAGAATACAAAAAAAAAAAATACAAAAATAAAACTCATTTACAGTTAACCATTTCATTGGAGTTATCTTCAAGCAAATGGTTGATCACAAATGAAAACAAAAAAATAGGAAACAAAACAAAACAAAAAAACATTGATTAATAATAAATAGTACGATTGTTTAAATGAAATGTGTCTGTGATTACGAGAAAGTTTCTTGCGAAATAAGTTTAATGTTAACTAAAAGAATAAGTAAACCGTTTTTTTTCTTTTTTACAATTTTACTAAAAGAAAACTCTACTATTAGGATATCCAAAAAATATTTTGTAATAAATAATAATAAATATAAAAAAAAATGCAAGGAACTTTTTCAAAAACTCTAGTATGTATTTTACGATAGAAAAACAAAAAACAAAAATTAAAAATGCTGTGAGTTTTCTGCGTGTATGTCGTGAATGAATTACTCTGAGCGCGCGCGTATATTATGTGTGTGTGTATGAGAGCAAGAAATTGAGTGAATCTGTTTGAGAGCAATTGGCATAAAATGTTGCCATTAATAACAAAAAAAAAGAATCAAACAAGCACACAATATTAAACATAAACAAACAAACTAAAAAAAGAAAGAACTCTTAAAATAAAGAAATCTTTTATTAAATTTAAGGAGAAAAAAATATATAAAACATTTTTTTTTAAATAAAAACAAAAGACAAGGTCTTGTCATTTAAAAATGAAATTAAAACATTATAAAATAAATATAAAAAAACCAACCCACATCTGTGTATATTCCTTTAATCAAAAATAAAAGAAAACAACATTTTTGTATGACTGATAGTTTGTACGAATTTTTTGATGTGTGAATAAAATATTTTTTGTTTGTTTTTTTGAATGGCAATAAAAAGCTATGGAATTTGTTTTATTTATGGTTTCTAATCTTTGCTGCAAAGAATGCATCACACAAGGTGATTCGATGTTGTATATTTGCTGAGTGTAAGTATACATCAATTTCTAGCTTATTGGTTTGTAAGTAAAAACGGCATTCAGAAGTTAAGAATTTAGATTTAAATGCTAAGGCATTTTCAACAGGATGGAACGGCTTATTATGGCTATCAAATATTAACACGATACAGATTATTTGATAAATATCGACACAATTAATCAACCCTATCACGAAAAAAGTTCCCTGGAGTTTTTTCCCATTTTGGGAACCATCTTCGAAAATGGGACAAACCATTTCTTTCGCGAATAGATGTGAATAATTTTGTCCAGGGAACTTTTCCTAATTTGAAGCAATGTGTTTTATTTGTAAAATAAATAACTAGGTAGGTACTTCCACTCAAATTAAATTTTTGCAGACTTAAAAAAATTGATATACATTATAATCAAATTTCAGCAAAAATCGTTAAAACGGTATGTCTCGTATCGGACGAATCGTGTGCATTGCATATGTCCTCAATTTTGTCAGAGGCTACTATCCCATCAAACCATTTAATCTTCACCATATCGTCGTCCTCCATTGTCCAGCCACAACGAAAAAGGGAAAGCTAATTCCATATATTTTCTATCGCATTTTTCCAAATACTGGCAACAGTTACAGCCATGGACGTATTATATATTGACTGCTAGTCTAATGTCAGTTTCATACAACAATTGTCAAAATTGAGAATGCGATGCTAGCTATTTTGAACCCACTTCAGGAAAAAAATAACTACTTTAAATGTTGTATGTATGTAAATCAATTGCTGTAACCATGGACGTATTATATTTATATGGACTGCTGGTTGCCTATTTTTCCTTCTAATGCTTTTAGCTTGTCTTAGGCACAAACCAATAAGAAAAGGAAGTTGTCCACGATCTAAAAAAAACAAGAGGCAAAATACCAAAGATGTCGCACACTCTTTGTATATACACTGCATATAGTACTATCATGGAGCATCATTTTTTAGTTCTGAATCAAGTCGCAATGAGGCGTGCTGAAATTGCCAATTGGTGTGAATATAGAATAAGTACAGACAACAAAAGTTTATTAAATACTGGTAAAATATCGGTAAAGGTTCTCGTCTCCACTATTTAGAGTTAGTTCTGAATCAACCAGGAAGATGGCCAGACGAAAAATGACCACCATGAGAGTACTATAGAAAATGTATATACAATGGCACACTTCTATGAATGGAATTCAAAAGTGTTAGTTATGTTTTACCGATAAATGCGACTTTGCATTTTTAAGAACTAGCTCGCTAGCTTCTATGTCAACATTTAAAGTAGTTATTTTTTTTCCTGAAGTGGGTTTAGGAGAGCTAGCATCACATTCTCAATTTTGGCGATATTTTTTTAACAATTATTGTATGAAGCTGACATTAGACTAGCAGCATTGTATATGCATTTTCTATAGTACTCTCATTGTGGTCATTTTTCGCCTGGCCATCTTCCTGGTTGATTCAAAACTTACTCTAAATAGTGGAGACGAGAACCTTAACCGATATTTTACCAGTATTTAATACACTTGTTGCCTGTACTTATTCTATATTCACACCAATTGGCAATCTCAGCACGCCTCATTGCGACTTGATTCAGAACAAAAAAATGATGCTTCATGATAGTACTATAGGCAGTGTAAATACAATGCCTATAGTACTATCATGAAGCATCATTTTTCTGTTCTGAATCAAGGCGCAACATACATTTTCTATAGTACTCTCATAGTGGTAATTTTTCGTCTGGCCATCTTCCTGGTTGATTCAGAACTAACTCTAAATGGTGGAGACGAGAACCTTTACCGATATTTTACCAGTATTTAATAAAAGTTTTGTTGTCTGTACTTATTCTATATTCACACCAATTGGCAATTTCAGCACGCCTCATTGCGACTTGATTCAGAACTAAAAAATGATGCTCCATGATAGTACTATATGCAGTGTATATAACGGGTGATTTTTTTGAGGTTAGGATTTTCATGCATTAGTATTTGACAGATCACGCGGGATTTCAGACATGGTGTCAAAGAGAAAGATGCTCAGTATGCTTTGACATTTCATCATGAATAGACTTACTAACGAGCAACGCTTGCAAATCATTGAATTTTATTACCAAAATCAGTGTTCGGTTCGAAATGTGAAAATCCGCTTTTTTATCGACAAATTTTGTTCAGCGATGAGGCTTATTTCTGGTTGAATGGCTACGTAAATAAGCAAAATTGCCGCATTTGGAGTGAAGAGCAACCAGAAGCCGTTCAAGAACTGCCCATGCATCCCGAAAAATGCACTGTTTGGTGTGGTTTGTACGCTGGTGGAATCATTGGACCGTATTTTTTCAAAGATGCTGTTGGACGCAACGTTACGGTGAATGGCGATCGCTATCGTTCGATGCTAACAAACTTTTTGTTGCCAAAAATGGAAGAACTGAACTTGGTTGACATGTGGTTTCAACAAGATGGCGCTACATGCCACACAGCTCGCGATTCTATGGCCATTTTGAGGGAAAACTTCGGAGAACAATTCATCTCAAGAAATGGACCGGTAAGTTGGCCACCAAAATCATGCGATTTGACGCCTTTAGATTATTTTTTGTGGGGCTACGTCAAGTCTAAAGTCTACAGAAATAAGCCAGTAACTATTCCAGCTTTGGAAGACAACATTTCCGAAGAAATTCGGGCTATTCCGGCCGAAATGCTCGAAAAAGTTGCCCAAAATTAGACTTTCCGAATAGACCACCTAAGACGCAGCCGCGGTCAACATTTAAATGAAATTATCTTTAAAAAGTAAATGTCATGGACCAATCTAACGTTTCAAATAAAGAACCGATGAGATTTTGCAAATTTTATGCGTTTTTTTTTTTAAAAAATTCTCAAGCTCTTAAAAAATCACCCGTTACAAAGCTAACACACAAAAATATCCAATTGAAATTTTTTAATGATGTTTTTTTTTTTAATTGAAATGCATCATTGAAAGAAATCATTGGAATTTTTTTGAAAGATCAGTTAGGTATAGCAATCATTGAAATTTTCTGTCATTGGAAAAAATTTCCTGGTTGAAATACACACGAAAAAAATTTTCGGATACAAATCTGTCATTGGAACCATTGTATATACATTCTCTATAGTACTCTCATGGTGGTCATTTTTCGTCTGGCCATCTTCCTGGTTGATTCAGAACTAACTAAATAGTGGAGACGAGAACATTTACCGATATTTTACCAGTATTTAATAAACTTTTGTTGTCTGTACTTATTCTATATTCACACCAATTGGCAATTTCAGCACGCCTCATTGCGACTTGATTCAGAACTAAAAAATGATGCTCCATGATAGTACTATATGCAGTGTATATAGTTACAAAGATTGGAACTGAAGAAATTGGTACTCAAATCAGTGGAACGAGTTGTTCCATATTCTGTCAAAAAACAATCAGCTGACACGAAAAACGAATTTGCATCAGGAAAACAGATAAATACATTTTTAGTAAAAAATATTTGTTCAAATTGATTTGTTCTTATCGAAAAAAATTCTTCGTATCATTTGCTATCGATTGGTATATCATTTGTGTTACTTATCAAAGGAAAACATATAAAAAAATCGGTTTAAAATTTTTCAATGATGCATTTCAATGATAGCTATAACTGGCCACAAAAAACAATCAGCTGACACGAAAAACGAATTTGCATCAGAAAAACAGATAAATACATTTTTAGTTAAAAATATTTTTGCGAATTGGTTTTTTCTTGTCGAAAAAAATTCTTATCATTTGCTATAGATTGGTATGTATATCATTTGTGTTGCTAATCAAAGGAAAACATGTAAAAAATAGGTTTGAAGTTTTTCAATGATGCATTTCAATGATAGCTATAACTTGCCCCTTACACGGCATAATCATGGGATAAATTTATAAGGTTCACATATTATTATGTAAATAAATTCCCATACAAATTTTGACAGCTCATTTACGCGATTGCATGAATACCCCTAATATGATCTCTATGCGCGTTCGAAAGGAAAGTCTTATGGAGAATTGTTGATCTCGTGTGCGAAGGAGGACGTTTCCGGAGAAGATACAAACATGAAATCTACCTCGAAACAGATGTTGTGGACAAAATAAAGATCTATAGACTCCGGTGGGCTGGGCACCTAGATGGCATGAACGAAAAGGAAACAGTTCCGAAAGCCTTTTGCTATTTTTATTATGATGGCGTAGGAAAAAACGCCCGAAGACTTATGGTGCGCAATTTGATGGCGTCGGCCAGCAATCGGGATGTTGATGTATGGAAGAGCTTGTTAAATGTTTTAATTTTTTACTAAAAAAATCATAATTTCTACGCTTTTTTTCAAATAAATCTGGTCACTTTGGATTAAAGGGGCTATTACGGGGGGAAAAGCAAGTTTCCGTTTTCTGATGTTATAACTCAAAAGCCAACTTTTCTGAGGAAAACCAGAATAAGTTCGAACAAGCTAGAGGGACATGTACTGTACATACATATCTAATTCACTCATTCAAAAATAAAACAAATTTTTGCAGGAACAAAAATTAAGAAAAAAAAGTATTGCAGTGTTCCAAAGGCCGGTAGTATAAATATTTGGCTATTCGCTCCAAAGCGAAATCTTATTTATTTGCAACACACTGCTGCTAATTCAATGCTCTATAAGCGTAAGTGCTGTTTAAAGACAAATCTTTCGCGCAGTGCAAAAGTTCAGGTCGCAATATTAAAAAATCTTTGCACATTCCTTCTATCCAAGGCCATGAAAACGCTGATAAACTATCCAATCAAGGTATATTTTCCAAAACTGAAACTTTTTAATGAGAATACAGTTTTCGTAGTAATAGGTCCATTGGTGATGTTACGGTATGCCTCGGCCTCTTCTTCTTCAAACGCTCATGTGCTCTTTCATAAGCAACGCACATTGGAATGCAATTCAACAACCCCGTCTACAACTTGGCTAATAAAACAATACTTTCATTCATTATCATCAGCAGACGCAAAGAAAGAAATGGTCAACTTCCATCCCTTTTAACACAAAAAAAAATTGTTTTCCATCCTTCCAATGTTCCATTGCAACACCTAAAGGGTTTCATTTACTCTTTCACCTGAGCCCATCACATAAATAGTTGGCTCAAGACATTGGCTGGAAAAAGCCTTTCCACAGTGATAGTGATCCGTCGCGATGCAAGACAACGGTCTTCACTGTGATACTGACGATTCGGATTGTGCGGATAACGATGATGTAAAATAAAAATTAAAAATAAGCCTTGGATAGCATAAAAAACCTATAAAAAGGATACAAATCTATTCCCATAGGAACCCTTTGATCTAGATGACTTCCTGCCCGCAATTGGAGAGTTCGGAAAATATCAAAAGCTACTTGTTTTCGGAATATGTCTACCAGCTTGCATTCCTTGTGGATTTTGTGCCTTTAATCAACTGTTTATGTCAGATGCTCCAGATGACTACTGGTGCAAGGTTCCCGAATTGCTAAATCTTCCTTTGGAGCAAAGGAAGTTTCTGGCTATACCCGAAATCGAGGTAAGAAAAAGTTCTGCTGGGTTTGCGAATTAATTTTCTGATAGGAAGCCGTATTCGTGCAGTTTTTTCAGACGTTATCGATTGTTGGGAATGAGTGTTGTTTATTTTTTTTTGTTCTGGTTTTATATTTGCCATAGAAGTGTTAAGTTGCGGACACAAGCTACTAGATTATTTTGAATTCTTAGCCAGATTAAGTACTTTTTAACTGGCAAAATGTCTTCCTTCGTAGGCTTAGGATTTAGGAAGACTTGCACGTTTCTTGAAAAAACCCGCTGGAGAATCATCTGCATAAATAAATGACATAAAGACGAAGAGATTAACCATTTTTAGATTTATTAACACCGACACCACTGGATCGAATTTGTTATCAGTAAATTATGAATGATCCTTGCTAAAAGCGGCAATCTTCGGGGTAGCATGTTATTTCTGTTAAGAAACATTAAAATAAATATTTCAAACCTTAAATAGTCACAAATCAAAATCATCAGTTGAATTCAATAATAAAAAAACAGTTTCCATTTCTCGGAGACTTCTGTCGTTTTTTTCTTGCGATTATAGGGACTATAGGCAAGTTTAGGATTCTTGAATATAACAAAAATCAGATAACAATCAAACATTACATTACGATCATAGAGAAGGCTAAAAATGTTATTGACTCAAAATGTGTGTCTGTCTGTCTGCCTTTCTGCCTAGGTGTATAACGAGTTGCAGCCTAAACGGCTTGAACGATTACTTTCCAATTTCGTATGTTTGAATCTTTTGGTATTCTTCAGAGGAGTTTTTTAAATTTTATTTTTAGGACTACAAATAACAGTAACTACCATATAACCGTTGAGAAAAAGATTATTTTTCTCGAAAACGGCTCCGACGATTTTGATGAAAATTATTGGGAGTATTTTTGGCCGTGGCTTAGTGGTTAGTGTGTCGGACTGCTAAGCGAAGAGCCTGGCTTCGAGTCCCGCTCATAGCCACCTTCTTTTCCGGGGTACTGCCTCTTGCGAGGAACTGACAAAATCTCCAAGAATAAAAATTTGTTTCGAAAAAGTGCATCTCATGTAGCCGTTTGGACTCGGTGGTAAATTGTAGCCCCTTCCATTCTTGCAGAATAACAACACACACACAGGAATGGTTGAGAGTTTAAGTCACTAGGCCTTGGCTCCTTAAGGAGCTGTCGCGCCAATAAATTTATTTATTTATTTTTTGCCCGAACAAGACTATTAACGGTACATTTCGTTTCGATTTTCTTGGTAACGGCTCATTGGATTTCTGTCATATTAATTCTGCATACCAATATTTTGAATAATTATTTTTTCTATTTTTAATTAGTTTTTGATTTTGTTTTTTTTTTTTTTTTTTTGAAAATTCAATATTTTTAAAACTAATAAAAAAATAGTTTTAATTTTATAATCAGCTGAATATTAATAAACTCTAAACGGTGCTGTAGTTTTGACACTTTTCATATGTTCAGACTTCAGACCGTCCACTGCTTTGCCACGTAAACTCTCGACAGCTACTCGCAAAATACGAACCCTGTTGGAATTGTGCGAGCTAATCTCCGACATTGAACAAAACGTTGAAATGTCGAGAGTAAATAGTCAACTCTCCGACAACTCCTCTCAAGACTGTGTCCGTTTACGATTTTGCTCTCGCTTGAGAGCTAAATTGCACGACTGGATCGCACGTACTTGCTCTTATGTGCGGTCACAGCTTCGAAAAATATTAAAGGAACTTCAAAGTTTTTATTCGATTTTTCTGACTTGATTTGAAAAAGGACGTAAAGAAGTTTTCAGCGGAAAAATTTAAACGCCATTTTTTTCGTTAGAAAACTTGATAAAATGTGATTTTTTTGTTTAAATCGTAGGAACAGTTTTTTATTTATTTTAATTAAAAAGTTATTGAAGAATGCAAATTCAAACACAAAAATTACTTACATTTAAAAACGAAAGTACAAAAAAATCCATCTACCCGTTTTCAAAATATTGATTTTTTGAACAAACAAAATTTGAAAAAATTATTAAAAATACAAAAAAAAAGATTTCGAAAATATTTTAAAATAAAATTACTTAGGCTACCAACATCTTCCTAAATATCAATTTTGATTGAAATCGTATGACCAGTTTTCGAAAAAGTCGAAAAAAACGGTTCTATGCAAGGTACCCTTTTTAGCCCACCATCTTGAATTTTTTTCACCAAAACATAACCTACACCTGCGGGCACGTTTGCAGGTCGAATCGTTGGACCCAACTTTCGATGACTTGGCCACACATTTCGGCCGAAACGGCCGCGATTCAATGTTTGCTCTGAGCTCTTCCAACGTCGTCCGCTTGCTGGCATAAACAAATGACAACGTAGCACCAAAGAAAATAGTCTAGAGGCGTTAATTCGCACGAACGAGGCGGCCAATCGACTGGTTCATTTCTTGAGATAACACACTCATCAAACTAACTATTCAATAAATCGATTGTAAGGTGTGCTGTGTGGCTTGCGGCACCATCCTGTTGAAACCACATGCCGTCCAAGTCCATATCTTCCAATTCGGACCAAAAATGATTGGTAATCATGCCGCGATAACGCTGGCCTTTCACAAGTAACGTGACGATCGTTATCGTCGACGAAAAAATATGGCCCAATAACGCCGCCGGAATGCAAACCGCACCAAACAGTTATTTTTACTTGCGATTATAGGGACTATAAGGCAAGTTTAGGATTCGTGAATATACAAAAAATTGAGATAACAAACAAACATGACATTACGATCATAAAGAAGTCTAGTGGCCACAAATCGTCGCCCGAGAATTGTTTTGTTGTATACGCCAATTTTACGATTTTGGGAAATCGCATTTTAAGGTTTGCGTTCCTATAAAAAAAAAACTGCCCGCTAAAGTTTTGTTTTTTATTAATATAAATAGTATGTGGAATATCTTCTTTTGATTAATGTGTTCAAAACCGTCTTATCAACATTAGTTTTAAAATTATAAAAGTTTTTACCCAAAATGAGTTTGTCGTATACGCCACCAAAATAAGCTTTTTTTTCATCCCATACACGTACGACAAAGTGAACGCACGTGCGACATTCTAATTCTCAACATATAGTACAATCCAATACGAATTCGTATGAGAACGAACTAAAAAAAGATCAATTTTCAATTTTAACAATGCTTTTATTCAATAAGTAACAGTTAAAATACTAGATATACATACAAAACAGTATTTTCGTTGGCAGTCTTGGTTTAGGAACAATTACTTATTTTATTGTGATATTTTGGCCTGGGGTTCGACAAATAAAACTCAATCAAAATTCCACAATAATAAAACAAATCTCTTTATTTTATAAAACACAACGTCTTTCAGTTTAAATAACACCAATTTAACTTATTTCACTTATTCACAATTCAAATACGTTTTTATAATTCAACACTTTTTATTTAATCTCAATTCAATCACTTTTTACTAATACTTCCAGTTGTTAACAATTCCACTTTCGAAAATAAACTGAACTGTCAATGCAATCTACTCTTGTATTTATACAACTTTAAAAGCTTCTGGAAGCTTCTGTCTGGTTCTGGCACAATCTAAGCTTTCGGTACTAATTCGAGTCTCGAATTGTTTCGTCAAGTTCGATTTAGTACTAAGTTAAAACATGTTGCAAATATGTAGCATACTTCTAGGGGAATGGTTGTTGTACACAATAAATGGTGGTTGTTGTACACAATAAATGTTGGTTGTTGTACACAATGAATCCAACAGATGGCGTTAATTTACAAAATGTATCTAAACTTGTTGCCACATCACATTGTCCCCCTCTTTGTTTTGTTCGTCCCGAACAAGCACATCATCATTGTTTCCGTGGTAACGATGCAGTCGATCCACATGGACAATTTTCATTTTTGCTCTTGGTCCTCGTTGGATTCGGAAAACGACGTCATTAATGCGCGTAACTATTTGGTAGGGACCTTCCCAGTCCTGCTGAAGCTTGGGCGATTTTCCCTTTCTGCGATGTGGGTTATAAAGCCATACCAGATCTCCCTCATTGAATTCAGGTGCTGTTGCTCTCGCATCGTATCTGGTCTTCATGCGGTCACTCGCAATTTTTATGTTGTTTCTTGTTCTCTGGTGAATGTCGTTGATCCTTTCTCTAAGATCTAACACGTAGTCCTCTTCGCATTTTGGGTCTTCAATAGGAAATCCGAATTTTAGCTCACTTGGAAGCCGGGCAGTTCGTCCAAATAGAATTTCGGATGGAGTGTATCCAGTTGTACTATGAACCGCATTCCGGTAGGCCATAAGAAATAAAGGAATTCGCCGATCCCAATCCCGTTGGTTCTCGTTCACGACTTTGGACAGATGTTCCTTCAAGGTCTTGTTAAATCTTTCTACCATTCCATCAGACTGTGGATGAAGAGGTGTTGTCCTTGTTTTCTTTAACCCGAGTGATGCGCATACTTCCTGGAATACCTTCGACTCGAAGTTTCGCCCTTGGTCGGAATGCAATTCCATAGGCACCCCGAACCTGCAGACCCAGTGGTCCACTATCTGCTCGACAACGGTCTTAGCTTCTTGATTGGGTATCGCAAAAGCCTCCGGCCATTTGCTGAAGTAGTCCATGACAACAAGGATGTAACGGCTACCGTTTTCAGTTTCCGGGAACGGGCCTGTGATGTCAACGGCGATTCTTTCAAAAGGGGCGCTCACGTTGTACTGGTGCATTTTACCTCGTGTTTTGACTTTGGGTCCCTTGCTAGCTGCGCATGTTATGCACTTTCGACACCAGCTCTCTACATCGTTTCTCACGCTTAGCCAATAAAAGCGTTCCCGTACCTTTTCCAGTGTTTTGTTGATTCCCAAGTGCCCACCGGATATTCCAGCATGCATTTCTCGTAGGATCTCCTCTACTTTCGATCGTGGAACCACAAGCTGCATCTTAAAGGATCTTCCATCCGGCATTTCCCATTTTCTTCGCAAAACACCATCTTCCACATGGAGAGAGTCCCACTGCGCCCAGTATGCTTTTAAAGTAGGACTTCTGTCGGAGATATCTCTTGCGTTTGGTTTCTCCATAGATTCCTTCCATGCAAGGATTGGCTCGATGTCAGGGTCTTCTTTTTGTGCATTACGAATTTCTTCGGCACTCCAACCCTCTACAGGTTCGGCTCTTATTCTCTGGACAGATATACCTTCATCCTTTTCCTCTTTTCGCGCACAATGTTTGCAACTGGGCTCACATGGTCTGTGGGAAAGCGCGTCCGCATTGCAGTGCAGTCTTCCTTTGCGATGCTGTACTTCGAAGTCGTAAGTCTGCAATCGTTCGATCCATCTTGCTACCTGCCCCTCAGGATTTTTGAACTGTAGCAACCATTTAAAAGCGGCGTGATCGGTACGCAGGATGAATCTCTGTCCATACAGATATTTATGGAAATGTTTTGTCGCCAGTATCAGAGCAAGGAGTTCCCGTCTGGTTACACAGTAGTTTCTCTCTCGTCGCGACAAAACTTTGCTGAAATAGGCTACCACTTTCTCCTGCCCATCTTGTATCTGCGACAGAACTGTTCCAACACCCACGTTACTAGCATCCGCGTCCACAATAAATGTTTTGCCAGGGGTGGGGTAAGCTAGTATTGGTGCCTCACAAAGTCGCTGTTTTAGATGTTGAAAGCTTCTTTCGCACTCACCTGACCATTTAAATTGTCTACCCTTCTCAGTTAGCTGGTGCAGACACTTTGCGACTCCGGCGAAATCTTTGACGAACCTCCTGTAATAAGTGGCGAGACCGAGAAAGCTCCTCAGCTGGTGTTTATCTTCGGGAACTGGCCAATTTCTCACGGTTTCGATTTTCTCCGGGTCAGTGTTTACTCCATTTGATGATATCACATGTCCCAAATATTTCACCTCAGCTTTGAACAGAGCACATTTCTTTGGATTTAGTTTCAAATGTGCAGTTCGAAGTCGTGTAAACACCTCCCTCAAGTTGTCGCGATGTTCAGCGAACGTCTTTCCCACAACGATGACGTCATCCAAGTACACCAGGCAGGTTTTCCATGTCAGACCCTGTAACACACGTTCCATTAAACGCTCAAAGGTGGCTGGAGCGTTACACAAGCCAAATGGCATAACGGTAAACTGCCATAGTCCATTTCCCGTTGTGAAAGCGGTCTTTTCTTTGTCTTCTGGATGGATCTGTACCTGCCAGTAACCACTTTTCAGATCGAGGGTGGAAAACCATTTCGCTCCAGAAAGGGTATCCAAGGTGTCATCTATTCGAGGCAAGGGGTAGCTGTCCTTCTTGGTGACATCGTTGAGCCTCCGGTAATCCACGCAGAATCGAGTGCTGCCGTCCTTCTTTTTTACTAGTACAACGGGTGATGCCCACGGACTTTTTGAGCTTTCGATTAGACCGTCTTTTTCCATGGTTGATATCATCTCATCGACTTCCGGCTGTTTTGCCAATGGAAGTCTTCTAGCAGGTTGTCGGATCGGTCTGCTATCGCCGGTGTCTATTCGGTGCTGTACTAGGTGTGTTCGACCATAGTCTCCATCCTGCGATGCAAATATATCAGCAAACTCGCCAATGAGATTTTTGGCCATGGTTTTCTGCTCCTGATTTAGCTCACAGTTTCCAAGGATAGCATTACATACCTCAGCCAATTTTGTTGCAGAAACAGGACTCGCAGAATCACTCCCAGATGTTGTCGATATGGCTGCAATGGGTACGCATCTTCCAATCACCTCTCCTTGTCTGAGCTTGACGGAGTGTTTGTTCGGATTCATCAGCCTTACCGGAACCATGTTTTTCTTTGGTTCCACTAAAATCTTTCCAACGATATAGCTTGGAAAGTCCTCTTTATTATCTGCTTCAATGAAATAGAATCGGTGGTTCCCAGGATCACCCTCCAAACGCGTCCAAAGAACTGTCTCTGAAGAAGGTGGTAGGACTTCATCTCTGCTTATAACCGCCCGAAGATTCACAGCGTTCTCGTTTCCGTATACCATAGGGATCTCAACGGTTCGATACCTTAATACTTGCATTCGAAGGTCTATGATTACCTCATGTGCCTTCATGAAATCCACTCCAATGATGCATTCGTCGCATATGTCGGCTACCAAGAATGCATGTGAGGTCAACCCTGCCAGTTGTATTTTTAGAAATACCTCCCCGTATACTTTTGCTGCTTCTCCCGTAGCTGTCTTCAGAGTGTAGCAGCTGGTGTTATGTAGCCATGATGTCTGAACAAGGTCTCTTCTGATTATGGAGGCTGTGGCACCCGTGTCGATAGTGGCCACACATTTTCTGTTTCTGATGACTGTCTCCACTGTCAAGCTCTTGCTGCAGCGTGTAGTTTGCGAAACTTGGATGATGGTTCTGGGGGCGTCGATTCCATCAACCAACTTCAGCCCCGCGAAGTTGGTTCTTAGGCGTTTCCCGCCTGCTGTTGATCAGAAGCTTGTCCAGCAGTGTGAGTGTTATTCCTGCCAGATGTTTCGTCATTCTGCCTCCTCCTTGTGCAATGTGGGCAGCTTACCTGTCTAGGCATAGATCTGCATTGTCGCTGTAGGTGTCCTAGGTTGTTGCAATTCCAGCATCTCATTTGACCTCGAACAGTGCTCGGGTTTTGTCTTTCAATGTCGACACGTTGACATGAGCACTCTAGCGTAGCCATTTCCCTGACGCGATGGCTACCTTGCGAAGCTTGGTCTGCTGCTTCCATTGTCAGGGCAAATGCTAAAGCCTCAGCGAGCGTTTTCTTACCTGCCATTCTCACAGCCATTTGTAGTTTTCCATCTGCAATGGCATTAGTGAACGCATCGGTTGCCAGTTCGTTTATGATTTCCCTGCTGGTATTGGGATAAGACAAATTCGCCAAGCGCTCAATGTCAGCTTGCAATTGTTGTAGCGTTTCACCTCTTGCCTGGACCCTTCTGCGCAACTGGACTCGGTAAACTTGCTGCATGTGGTCGTCGCCAAACCTCATCTCGATTGCCTTGACCATGGCATCATAATCCTGATGTTTGTCTTCAGGAATGGTCTGCAGCAATTCGGCAGCTGTTCCTCTGAGAGCAAGCGTAAGAGCAATTGATTTGTCTTCGTTGTCCCAGTTGTTCGTCAAGGCGGCAGCTTCGAACTGCCTCTTATAAATTGGCCATGATGTTTGACCATCGAAGACAGGGGGCTGCATTTCCTTTCTTCGTGGACCGTCGCTCGAATATTCCCGAACCTTCTGCTTTTTCAAAGAATCAAATTCCTTAGCCAGATGTTCGTACTGTTGCTCTACACTTACGAACTTTTCTTCCAAGTTTTCTATTTTGGCTTCGAATTTCTGATCGATTGTTTGAAGTCTTTTGTCGAAGAGAACATTCTGTGCATCGAGTTTGTTTTCGAGACCATCAAATTTGCTTTCGAGAACGTTCTTTTGTTCTTCGAGAACGTTCTTTTGTTCTTCGAGAACGTTCTTTTGGTCGCTTAGTTGCTGCTGGAGAATTTCCAACGAATTCTTCTGCTCATTCTTTTGTTCTTCGAGAACGTTCTGTTGTTTTTCGAGAAAGTTCTTTTGTTCTTTCGAGGAACTTTCCAAAGCATCGAATTTCGACAGAATCAACTTCATGAAAGCAGGCATTTCATCGGCTGTACTTACTGTGCATTCTCTCCCTTGTTCTTCAACATCGAACAACATGGTATCGGGGTCTCCACCATCCTGAGTGATAGCATTCTGAAGTCGGAGCAATAGTTCCTTTTTCAGCCCCGAAGTCTGAAGATTTCGTTTTCCTAATTCTTCTTTCAACTCAGCTGTTGTCAATTGTTCTAATTTGCGACCCATTTTATGTAACTTAAACACTATTTTCGCAACACAGTCAGTTTTATTTTAATGTCTCTTCTAGAAAGATCTTTTTCCAACACTATTTTTAACAAAAATACTCGCTATTCACAGTTTTATAGCACAATCAGTTCAATAGTTTCTGGAAAATTCCACTTTCACAATTAAATGAGTCACCGAAACTGTTTTAGAAAATGTCACTATGGAATTTTCTAGCACTTTACTGAGTTTTATCCCCAATTTCTGACACCAATGTGATATTTTGGCCTGGGGTTCGACAAATAAAACTCAATCAAAATTCCACAATAATAACACAAATCTCTTTATTTTATAAAACACAACGTCTTTCAGTTTAAATAACACCAATTTAACTTATTTCACTTATTCACAATTCAAATACGTTTTTATAATTCAACACTTTTTATTTAATCTCAATTCAATCACTTTTTACTAATACTTCCAGTTGTTAACAATTCCACTTTCGAAAATAAACTGAACTGTCAATGCAATCTACTCTTGTATTTATACAACTTTAAAAGCTTCTGGAAGCTTCTGTCTGGTTCTGGCACAATCTAAGCTTTCGGTACTAATTCGAGTCTCGAATTGTTTCGTCAAGTTCGATTTAGTACTAAGTTAAAACATGTTGCAAATATGTAGCATACTTCTAGGGGCATGGTTGTTGTACACAATAAATGGTGGTTGTTGTACACAATAAATGTTGGTTGTTGTACACAATGAATCCAACAGATGGCGTTAATTTACAAAATGTATCTAAACTTGTTGCCAGATCACATTATTATTAACAAGACAATAAAGTCATTCAATGACCATAATCTTACAAGAATGTAAATAAATGAGATAAAAATAACATTTTTTATAAACAAAAAATTACAAAAAGTCATCCTATGACTATAAAAATAAAAGTGTGAATCTATAAGATTTAATAACATATTGTTTAATACAATATACAAAGTCATTCTATGACCATGAACTTAAATAACTACAAATAATTTAAAAATTAAATAAAATCAAAATTAGTTCTATGATTTTATTCTTTTTTATTTAAATTAAATAAGGCTTCATAATAGGCCTGGTCTGCCTTGGGCATAAAATTAAAGAGACTTCTAAGATCGCTTTTTTTTTGTCTTTGGATATAGGCTTGTTTTGGCTTGTGACTTGAAGGCATTGGCTGAACAAATTTTTCGGAGTTTGCAGGGTTGGTTTTTTAAATATTGAGGCTCTTCGAAATTCTATTTCTCTACCGCTCGTTTTGTAAAACAAGGTAAAGAGATCGGCTTTCTTATACTTTAGAAATTTAATTTTCGTAAATGGAATAGCTGAAAAATTTGCTTGGCCTGCTTTGGCAGAAAAGGCTTTAAAGTCTGGCAGCATTTGAATTATTTTCAAAGTAACATTTTTAAATGCCATAGTTTTTAGATGTCGCAAAAGCGAAAGCTGACTAAATACTTCCAGATTTTTAGGGTACCTGTCGATGGAGCTATGGACGCAGTCGACTTCCTGAACCAACGAATGTCCGGGCTCCGAATATTTTTGTTGAATTTCTTCTAAGGAAGTGTTATTGTTCAGTAAGAAAAGCAAAGCAGTTGACATTACCTTATTCTTATTTTGTGGGACACAGGAGTCACTCCACAGAGTCTCACGTTTAATTGATGGGTTATCAAGTAATATTTGATTCAGAATTTTAAAAATCGAGCTGGCAATGTCATCACCAGAGCGGCCGCTGTGTAATTCGTTCCAAACTGCACAATATGTTATTTTTGGTCAAACTAAGTGTTGCTGTCATGTTGTAGACATTTAACTTTCGTTTATAAAAAAACGAAGAAGCGTTCCCTTTTCGAAGAGAAAAGACACTCTGTAGGTCAAAGCAGACAATGGCATGTTTAGGGTCAATGTTTTGGCGATCAATATCCCTCTCTGCGTTCATAGCTGCCTTTTCATTTTTGTGCTCGTTAATGTCGTTTATTTCAATTAAGCTTGGGTTCGAGTTTGCCTTAAAAATTAAACAACGGTCGCACTGGTCTTTTTTGGGTTTATAAAATGACAAGTTAAAACTATAATTGAATTCTTTTCTGTAAATATTTTCTTTGACGGGATTAGTCGAACCTTCCTTGTAAAGCAGATACATTTTATTTATATTTCATTCAAAAATTCAAATTCCCTTCCTTTTACTGGTGGAATGAAATCGGGATCTTTGCAACTGTCGTCACTATCTAAAAAAACAATAAATTTATCATAAACATTAATAAGTAAAAATACAAACAATAGCAAACAATATAAACTTACCAAAATCGTTTTCAGATAAAACTAAGTTGGATTCTATATTATTTTCGGCAAATTCAGCTTCGCTTGGAACTATTTGATCAATAACTCTAAGAATAAATTTAAATGTACAGTTTGTATTTTTACTGTTTACTTTTAAAGAAATTTACAATATCGTTAGATTATGTACTTACGAAAGTATTTCCTTCGAAATATTCCTCACCGGTGAATCCATTGCACACGAGACAGAACCACAACCTTACTCAACGAGATTTTGCAGTGAACTGAATTTTTTTTGATCGGTCTGGTATTTATACTTTCTGCGCCTCCAGTTAAAATAGATATACACGTACGACAAACCAAACCGGATTTTTTTTTTAATTTGTGTTGTACGTCTATCAGATCAGTACTATATTCTATGTGAGTCTCATACACGTACGACAAACCAATTTTAATGTTTTCTTTTAAATTTTGGATCGTATGTCTTAAGCCTATAGACGTACGACAAAACAATATTAAAGAAAAAATTGCGGCAAAATACATGGAATTTTTGTCGTATGTGCCAAAAACTGGCGCTTACGACAAAACAAAACTAAGGGTATGCGTATTTTGTGGATATACGACAAAGTCCATGCTAATTATCTCAGCAACGGTAAATGATAGGCCAATTCTGATTGCACAGATTGAAAGAGGACCTCTGAAAACACACTACTGCATACCCACCTTAAAAAAGTGCATTTTGGCGTTTACAACAAAAGAAATGTCTGTCTGTCTGTCTGTCAGTATGTATAACGAACGAGCTGCAGCTTAAACGGCTTAAGCGATTATTTTCAAATTTTGTCTGTGTGATTTTTTTAGCATTCCCCAGAAGGGAAATTGAAATTTTATTTTAACGCCTAAAAATAACGATACCTTCCCTATGATCGTTTATGAAAAGCTTATTCTTCTCGAAAACGGCTCCAACGATTTTGATCACCATTTTTGATTTTTGTTGTTGTTGATATTGTGAAGTTTTGGCCTGGGGTTCGACAAATAAAACAATCGAAATTCCAAAATAATAAAACAAATCTCTTTATTTTATGAAACACAACGTCTTTCAGTTTAAATAACACCAAATTTAACTTATTTCACTTATTCACAATTCAAATACGTTTTTATAATTCAACACTTTTTATTTAATCTCAATTCAATCACTTTTTACTAACGTTTCCAGTTGTTAACAATTCCACTTTCGAAAATAAACTGAACTTTCAATGCAATCTACTCTTGTATTTATACAAGCTTCTGGAAGCTTCTGTCTGGTTCTGGCACAATCTAAGCTTTCGGTACTAATTCGAGTCTCGAATTAAATTCGAGTCTCGAATTAGTACTTCAAGTTCGATTTAGTACTCAGTTAAAACATATTGTAAATATATAGCATACTTTTAGGCGCATGGTCGTTGTACACAATGAATGTTAGTTCTTGTACACAATGAATCCAACAGATGTCGTTAATTTACAAAATGTATCCTCCGAATATCTAAACTTTTTGCCACATCACAATATATTGACTATCCTTTGATCTAAACCAAATTTACCGGAAAAGTCTATTAATGGTACCTTTCCCATAACGGTTTTTTTTTTTAATTTTTGGCATTCTCGGTAACAGTTCTTTGGATTTCTGTCAAATTTTATATTTGTATATTTGAGAAGATCTATGTAGGTAGCCAAATTAATTTTTTAATTCAAAAAACTTAAAATAAAAAACAGGATTTTATCTAAATCCGTCCTACAATTTTCGAAATACTTTTTTCATAAATTTGTTATTATACAAGACGTGGTATACTCCATTTTTACTTAAAACTGTTAAAGGTTGCGGTTTTGACACTAACTTTGAAAACTAAGTTCAGAACGTGTTATTTTTGTACGTAAATGTTACTTGTTTCGCTCAAAGATCTTGCCTTCCAATATGATAAAGCACATAAGAGCAAGTACGTTTTTTTTTTATTCGTAATTGGAAAACAACTTTTAGAAAACTATTTAAAAAACATGATAAATATTATTTTTTTTATATTTCTTTTTTAATTTTTCAGGAAGATGGAGTTAAGATGTACAGCAAATGCACTCGCTACTCAGTAAATTGGTATGACATCCTCAATGGGGCCAACGTAAGCAACCTAGCTCCAGATCCGTCGTGGTCTGTCGAAAAATGTCTCGAAGGCTGGGAATACAATTTGACAACAGTAACCTCCTCCATTGTTATAGATGTATGTGGTGTGTCCTCAATCTCAAGTTACATGCAAATCATAAATTCACCTAAAAGCTAGACAAATGATTTACTCACATATTCCCTCTCATAAGCTATGCCAATCCATTGAAACCCAGAAAAGAACCAACCATCCACAATCGTTTTCATTTCGACAAGCAACGGAAATGTACATCTCCTTTAGTTCGATCTAGTTTGCGACCAAGATATCTATCCAACTATTGGTTTGGCTGCCTTGAACACTGGCGGACCAATCGGAGTATATTTGTTTGGCCTTCTCAATGACAGAGCCGGACGAAGATTGTCGTATTTTACATGTCTTGGCACAATGCTCCTGGGCTCATTGATCACATCGATCAGCACAGATTTCTGGATGTGGGCCTTCAGTCGGGTAATAGTTGGACTCACCATTCCAGCTGTGTACCAGATTCCATTCATCATATGTGAGCAGCAAATGGCATATTAATGTTGCGATATTGTTTGTAGTTTTGTGAGTTTTTTTTTTAGCCCTGGAGCTAGTGGGACCCAACTATAGATCATTTGTAACTGTCATGACGTGCACCTTCTACACCTGTGGCATTATGATGTTGGCTGGCGTCACGTACATGATCCGGGATTGGGTTAAACTGTCATATTATACCTCAATGCCGTTTTTGTTGTATTTCTTGTATTTGTTTGTGATGCCGGAGTCTCCGCGATGGCTGCTGATGCGTGGACGCCTGGAAGAAGCTTTGACCATATTGCAAGAGATGGCGCGCGTGAATGAGAAACAGTTTCCGCAGGCATTCAAAACCAAGCTAGAGGCTCGAATACTGCGTGAGAAATCCAAAGCAAAAAAGAAACAAAAGAATGTGGGAGTCTTGGATCTTTGCAGGTAAATTGAATGAGTAAAGTTTGTGATTGTTTTTATAATAAAAAAAACTTTTTAAGGACTCCCAATATGCGTTTGAAGACAATCCTTATAACTCTAAGCTGGTTCGCTAACGAGACAGTTTATTTGGGTCTGAGCTATTATGGTCCATCCCTAGGAAGCAATCAGTATTTGAGCTTTTTGCTCTCAGCAGTTGTTGAGATTCCAAGCTATCTCTGTTGTTGGGTCTTGATGGACAAATGGGGTCGACGTTGGCCCCTTAGTTTATCGATGATCTTGGGCGGAGTTTTTTGTGTCATTACAGTCCTTATTCCAGATGATGCTGTCACCGAGACTCTGGTGTTGTTTTTGGTTTCGAAGGCAATGTTGTCTGCTTCATTTCTTATTATCTATCCATTTGCTGGTGAGTTGTATCCCACTCAGGTGCGTGGCATTGGCATTGGAGCTTCAAGCTACATTGGAGGATTAGGATTAATTGTCATTCCTTTTGTGACGTATTTGGTAAATTAAGAAAAAACTTCTCGATTTTAAACGAAAAGACTGACTTTTTTAAATTTAGGGCAAAGAAAACCTTAAACTACCCCTGGTGATCATGGGTTTTGTCTCAATGCTGGGAGGTCTAACAAGTTTAAGGCTTCCAGAGACTTTAAATAGTCGACTTCCTAATACTCTGGAGGAAGGGGAAGAGTTCGGAAAAGAATGGACAATGCATGATTGCTTGCATTGTCTACCTATGAAGTGAGTCTTTAAAATTCTAGAAATCAATATATAAACTATACACTATCTTTTGCAGAGGTCCACCATCTCAACAAGCATCATATGAAAACTTGGACATCACATCAAATGCATCCGACGCAGCTCTTAATCTGAACGATACCAGTAGCAGTGAAATGCCGGGTAGATCAACGGATATAGGGCTTTCGGAGCGCACACCTTTAGACAGTACTCGACCAAGGAGGTCGTCAATGAAACGGATTGTTCGTCAAATGAGCGTTATGGATACACAGAAGTCGCGTGACGGAAGTATTCAGTTGACTTATTGGTTCTGACTGTTGGAACAAGTTAATGAAGATACATTTTGAATGATTCTTGATGTTTTTTTTCCCGGAATAAGTGTTGTGTCAGTATTTAATTTTAGGTACAATAATCCATATTTTTTGTTTGTAATAGTTTAAAACAAGGATTAAATATTTTATAAAATAAATTAAAATATTCTTTTAATTATTAATTATTAATTATTTATATCAGAACATGGAACGGAACGTGGAGTACCATCATTTTTGCGATGGTTTCGCTTACTTGAAAGCACTTTTCTGTCATTGTGGGAATGCACCTGAAGGCGAAACATTTCTTTATCCTTCGATAGTGGTTATATCTCAACGTCGTAGACAAGAAGCTAGTTGAAAAGTTGAAAAGTCAATCAGCTTTTCAACACTTTTTCTAGTCGCGGCGATTTCAGCAGAATTATTTGACATATAATTACATACATCGTTTTGGGAAAAAAGGGAACTAACTTGATGGTGAGTGTGTCGAGAACTGCTTTGCGCGTTAATGTCAAGGTCGGAACGAATCACTTTTAATATTTTTGACTGAGATGTTATTTCATCACGTAGTATATCCATTGATTAAGAAGGATTACATTTGTTTACTAAATTATAAACGTCTTTGAGATCGTTTTTAGCGTTGGCGAAAAATCGGGACAATGAAGATAAGTCAATTGCTCTTCCGCTTGCCCTCAGAAGAACAGCTGCCGAATTGCTGCACACACTCCTTGAAGACAAACATCGCGATTATGATGCCATGGTCTAGGCAATCGAGATTATGTTTGCCGACGGCCACATGCAGCAAGTTTACCGAGTCCAGTTGCTCCGAAAAGTCCAGACAAGATGTGAAACGCTACAACAATTGCAAGCTGACACCGAGTGCTTGGCAAATTTGTCGTTTCCCAATACCAGCAGGAAAATCATAAACGAGCTGGCAACCGATGCGTTCACTAATGCCATTGCGGATGGAAAACTACAAATGGCTGTAAGAATGGCAGGTAAGAAAACTCTCGCTGAGGCTCTAGCATTTGCCCTGACAATGGAAGCAGCAGATCAGGCCTCGCAGGGTTACCAACGCATGAGGTAGTCCTAGACTTTCGAATGCAGGTGTTAAGGTATTCAATCGTCGAGATTCCAATAGTGTACGGAAACGAGAAGGCTGTTAATCTTCGGACGACTATAAGCAGTGATCAAGTCATACGGCCATCTTCAGAGAAAGCTCGTTGTAGGTGTTTGAACGATAGGAAAGACGAAAGTATTTCTGTCCAGAGACTAAGAGCCGAACCTGTAGAGGGTTGGACTGCGGAAGAACTTCGTAATGCACAAAAGGAAGGTCTTGACGTCAAGCCGATTCTTGCATGGAAGGAATCTATGGAGAAGCCGAATGCAAGAAACATCTCCGACAGAAGTCCTACCTTAAGGACATACTGGGCGCAGTGGGACTCTCTCCATGTAAAAGATGGTGTTTTGCGGAGAAAATGGGAAATGCCGATTGGAAGATCTTTTAAGACGCAGCTTTTATTTCTACGGTCGAAAGTGCAGGAGATTCTAAGAGAAATGCACGATGAAGAATCGGGCGGTCACTTGGGAATTAACAAGACACTGAAAAAGGTACTGGAACGCTTTTATTGGTACAAACAACCGAAAGCTTAGATTGTGCCAGAACCAGACGGAAGCTTCCAGAAGTTTGTAAATTTGTATAAATACACGAGTAGATGGCATTGAGAGTAGTTTATTTTCAAAAGTGGAATTGTTAAAAACTGGAAGCGTTTGTAAAAAGTAATTGAATTGAGCTTAAATAAATATTGTTGAAGTAACTATAAAAACGTATTTGAATTGTGAATAAGTGGAATAAGTTAAATTTGCTATTATTTAAACTGAAGGACGTTATGTTTCATAAAAAAAAGAGATTTGTTGTATTATTTTGGAATTTTGATTGAGTTTTATTTGTCGAACCCCAGGCCAAAACTTCACAATATTATGCGGATCACAAAATAATCTTCAGGCGTATATTCCCTCTATGCTATTAATTTCTCATCTCATCTAACCGTTATAGTTTCTTGTGAGTACTCTTTCCAATATATTCCAATCCGCACAGAAGACCATTCGCATACATTTAGAAAAATGAAGTGGGTTGAAAGTAAATTTAAGGCAGCAAATGATTTTAAAAAGCGTTCAGACGTCTACTTCAGTAGAAGATGATGCGACACATGTTGCGTTTGATTTGATTCGTCAGTCCGCTACTGCAAGTAGCTCCCGTCTTACTTTACTATGGTCAAGGTCTAAATGGTATGATAAAGAATGCAGAAAGAGCAGATGTAAATCTTTCCGACTCTTAAAACTGTTTAGGGAATCAAATAATGATGCATTTAAGCATCTTTATTTACAATAGAACAATATTTACAAGGATTTATGTAGGCATAAAAAGCAATTATATTTTAAGCAAGCATCAACAAATCTTATTGACTGTAAAGATTCAAAACTGTTTTGGCGCAATGTGCCAGTGTTAGGAGGGCAAAGGAAATCTGTGTCTTTGAGCATTAGTGTGGATGAGTTAGCATTATATTTTGAAAAACTTCTGCTACCAGATCCAAATCCAAACCAAAACTCAATAAGTTACTCAAAAACCAAATATAAGGATTCCTGAGTTAGATTCTGTTTTTACAATGGCTGAGCTACTAATATCACTGAACAAAATGAAGAATAATAAAGCTCCAGGAACAGATGGCATTCCAATTGAATTCTACAAGAATTCAACTCCTGAGTTCTTGAATTATATTCTGGATCTTCTGAATAAAATGTTTAGGGAGGAAACCATTCCGAGTAGTTTTCGCTTAGCCAGGATAGCTGCTATTTTCAAAAAGGGCCACCCTAATGAACCTGAAAACTATAGAGGCATTTCAATATTAAATTCATTGCGGAAATTATTCACTCATATATTATACCTCAGACTGTAGAGATGGGTGCTACGTAATAAGTCCTTTTCAAGCTGGTTTTCAAGCTAACCTCTCGACGGTTGATCAAATTTTTGCTATGACTACCATAGCCAAGCGATTTATATGCGTTGTTTGTAGATTTTAAGGCAGCTTTTGACACTATCAATAGAGAGTCACTATTATATAAACTCTCAGTAATTGGCGTGTCAACCAAATTTATTCGGGTTTATGAACAGCTATTACTTAATACGTCTGCAGTAGTTTGCAGCGGTAAAACTGAATCAAGTTCATTTAGATCAGAAACGGGTGTCCCATAAGGTTGTGTTTTAAGTCCATTAATGTTCGCTTTTTCAATTAACGACATGGAGAACCATTTACCAAGGGGAGTTTCTATTAGGGATATATTTGTAAAATTTCTGTTATATGCAGATGACCTAGTTATTTTTGCTGAAAACCATTCCCAAAGAACTTCAAATGACTGGACCTTAGACCTTAGAGGTGTTTATTTAGAAGTTGTGAATGAATTTAAACATCTTGGCTTCGTTATTTCGTACAACCTGAACATTAGGCCTCATATAAAAGAAAAACTGTCTGTGGCAAAGACAGCTATTAATATGATGTGGTCACAATTTTTTGCAAAATCTTTTGTGGACCCAACATCAAAGTTCAAGGTATTTGACACCACAGTTAATAGCTGCTTCTGTTATGGTAATGAAGTCTATGGATACCAATGGATGGATGAGATCGAAGCGATACAAAGATACTTTTTTAAAGGAATATTTAAATTGCCCTCGAATACCCCTAATTACTCAATCTACGTCAAGTCCGGTTTACCGCAAATCTATATTCGTAATTTAAAGGCTGGTGCAGATTTCATGACTAAAGTTATTAATAGACTTGATAACAACCTGCATAAAAGAATTTTACTTGTCTCTCTTCAAAAACTGGCAAGAACTTGCTTTAACAGGTGCAGGTGTTAAGGTATTCAATCGTCGAGATTCCAATAGTGTACGGAAACGAGAAGGCTGTTAATCTTCGGACGACTATAAGCAGTGATCAAGTCATACGGCCATCTTCAGAGAAAGCTCGTTGTAGGTGTTTGAACGATAGGAAAGACGAAAGTATTTCTGTCCAGAGACTAAGAGCCGAACCTGTAGAGGGTTGGACTGCGGAAGAACTTCGTAATGCACAAAAGGAAGGTCTTGACGTCAAGCCGATTCTTGCATGGAAGGAATCTATGGAGAAGCCGAATGCAAGAAACATCTCCGACAGAAGTCCTACCTTAAGGACATACTGGGCGCAGTGGGACTCTCTCCATGTAAAAGATGGTGTTTTGCGGAGAAAATGGGAAATGCCGATTGGAAGATCTTTTAAGACGCAGCTTTTATTTCTACGGTCGAAAGTGCAGGAGATTCTAAGAGAAATGCACGATGAAGAATCGGGCGGTCACTTGGGAATTAACAAGACACTGAAAAAGGTACTGGAACGCTTTTATTGGTACAAACAACCGAAAGCTTAGATTGTGCCAGAACCAGACGGAAGCTTCCAGAAGTTTGTAAATTTGTATAAATACACGAGTAGATGGCATTGAGAGTAGTTTATTTTCAAAAGTGGAATTGTTAAAAACTGGAAGCGTTTGTAAAAAGTAATTGAATTGAGCTTAAATAAATATTGTTGAAGTAACTATAAAAACGTATTTGAATTGTGAATAAGTGGAATAAGTTAAATTTGCTATTATTTAAACTGAAGGACGTTATGTTTCATAAAAAAAAGAGATTTGTTGTATTATTTTGGAATTTTGATTGAGTTTTATTTGTCGAACCCCAGGCCAAAACTTCACAATATTATGCGGATCACAAAATAATCTTCAGGCGTATATTCCCTCTATGCTATTAATTTCTCATCTCATCTAACCGTTATAGTTTCTTGTGAGTACTCTTTCCAATATATTCCAATCCGCACAGAAGACCATTCGCATACATTTAGAAAAATGAAGTGGGTTGAAAGTAAATTTAAGGCAGCAAATGATTTTAAAAAGCGTTCAGACGTCTACTTCAGTAGAAGATGATGCGACACATGTTGCGTTTGATTTGATTCGTCAGTCCGCTACTGCAAGTAGCTCCCGTCTTACTTTACTATGGTCAAGGTCTAAATGGTATGATAAAGAATGCAGAAAGAGCAGATGTAAATCTTTCCGACTCTTAAAACTGTTTAGGGAATCAAATAATGATGCATTTAAGCATCTTTATTTACAATAGAACAATATTTACAAGGATTTATGTAGGCATAAAAAGCAATTATATTTTAAGCAAGCATCAACAAATCTTATTGACTGTAAAGATTCAAAACTGTTTTGGCGCAATGTGCCAGTGTTAGGAGGGCAAAGGAAATCTGTGTCTTTGAGCATTAGTGTGGATGAGTTAGCATTATATTTTGAAAAACTTCTGCTACCAGATCCAAATCCAAACCAAAACTCAATAAGTTACTCAAAAACCAAATATAAGGATTCCTGAGTTAGATTCTGTTTTTACAATGGCTGAGCTACTAATATCACTGAACAAAATGAAGAATAATAAAGCTCCAGGAACAGATGGCATTCCAATTGAATTCTACAAGAATTCAACTCCTGAGTTCTTGAATTATATTCTGGATCTTCTGAATAAAATGTTTAGGGAGGAAACCATTCCGAGTAGTTTTCGCTTAGCCAGGATAGCTGCTATTTTCAAAAAGGGCCACCCTAATGAACCTGAAAACTATAGAGGCATTTCAATATTAAATTCATTGCGGAAATTATTCACTCATATATTATACCTCAGACTGTAGAGATGGGTGCTACGTAATAAGTCCTTTTCAAGCTGGTTTTCAAGCTAACCTCTCGACGGTTGATCAAATTTTTGCTATGACTACCATAGCCAAGCGATTTATATGCGTTGTTTGTAGATTTTAAGGCAGCTTTTGACACTATCAATAGAGAGTCACTATTATATAAACTCTCAGTAATTGGCGTGTCAACCAAATTTATTCGGGTTTATGAACAGCTATTACTTAATACGTCTGCAGTAGTTTGCAGCGGTAAAACTGAATCAAGTTCATTTAGATCAGAAACGGGTGTCCCATAAGGTTGTGTTTTAAGTCCATTAATGTTCGCTTTTTCAATTAACGACATGGAGAACCATTTACCAAGGGGAGTTTCTATTAGGGATATATTTGTAAAATTTCTGTTATATGCAGATGACCTAGTTATTTTTGCTGAAAACCATTCCCAAAGAACTTCAAATGACTGGACCTTAGACCTTAGAGGTGTTTATTTAGAAGTTGTGAATGAATTTAAACATCTTGGCTTCGTTATTTCGTACAACCTGAACATTAGGCCTCATATAAAAGAAAAACTGTCTGTGGCAAAGACAGCTATTAATATGATGTGGTCACAATTTTTTGCAAAATCTTTTGTGGACCCAACATCAAAGTTCAAGGTATTTGACACCACAGTTAATAGCTGCTTCTGTTATGGTAATGAAGTCTATGGATACCAATGGATGGATGAGATCGAAGCGATACAAAGATACTTTTTTAAAGGAATATTTAAATTGCCCTCGAATACCCCTAATTACTCAATCTACGTCAAGTCCGGTTTACCGCAAATCTATATTCGTAATTTAAAGGCTGGTGCAGATTTCATGACTAAAGTTATTAATAGACTTGATAACAACCTGCATAAAAGAATTTTACTTGTCTCTCTTCAAAAACTGGCAAGAACTTGCTTTAACAAACAGAGTTCCATTGAATTTGGGTCAAGTAATGTAGCAGAGTGGCAAAGTATTTTTTATAAGTGCATTTCAATGGCAGACGAACGAATGCATCAGATGCATCTTGATAGAACGATGGGGTCGTCTTCCAGGGCTGTTTA
The DNA here is from genome assembly GCA_963971375.1 of Platycheirus rosarum. Classification (NCBI taxonomy): domain Eukaryota; kingdom Metazoa; phylum Arthropoda; class Insecta; order Diptera; family Syrphidae; genus Platycheirus; species Platycheirus rosarum. Next base: position 31,710,268 of record OZ020507.1, read on the forward strand.
TCGAATTTTAAATTTGAGTTTGTGCGAAAACAATTACTTTAGGAGAGACCTTTCTGTCTCAGATATTAGTCTTATATTTAAAATCAGAACGGAAACTTTTGAACTTAATTTCAGACCGTATCGAACAGATATTAATCCTATTTGCTCATTGTGCAATTTAAACCAAAACGAAGATGTCTTCCATTTTTTAGCTACTTGTCCAATTTTGCAAGAAATACGTAGGCTTTATTTTAACAAGAGTTTCCTGTCGTTCAAAGAATCTTTTAGTGTTCTGAACGGAGAATTTGGGTGGAAACTGGAACTGGAAACATATCTTACGCAAACAACTACAGGAATACATGTTTGAGTTTGTCGTGAGTAATATCCACACCAAAAATTTTTTTTTATTTATATAACTTCTATTTTATTTGTTTTGTTGTATTCTTAAAAAAATAACCTTGAAACTTTTTTTTATACTTTTACTTAAGTAATTCAATTTTGTAATATCTTCAAGAAAAACTAAGATAAGCGGCAGACGGCTTAGTAGCCCTGCTATACAATCTTTATCTAAAATGTAATTATTTATTTATTCTGTGTCCAGTCAATAAAGATCCAATCTCTCTTATTTCTCTAATATTCCCTCTAGACGACCATAAGCTTTTCCAAGACGAGCTTTCTAGGTTTTGCATCAGACGCTGAAAAAAACTAATTGCCTCAAAATGCGGAGGCTGTCACCTAGACTCGTAAGGAAAAGCTTTTTTCGCCTAAATGATATCTTGTTAATAGCGTTTATATACCTAAAATTGATTGTCTTTCTGATTTTAGACTTATGTATGACAAAGACCACAATTTTCGGAGCCACATAAATACCTCTATAAAAAAATCCTACCAAGAACTTGGTTTTAATAAATCCTTAGGTGAGGTACTAGACGTTCGTTTTACCCATTCTTAAATACGATAAGTCTGGTTTATCACATTTCCTTTTACACTTGCGCCGTAGACTCTGTTCAAAGTAAGTTTATTCTCTTTGCCCTTGGAAGGCTTCCTTGAAACAAACAGCATTGCCTCCCAAAGTCGTCTAGAGCTTATTGATATGGATTCCTTTGAACTGAAATGTCAAATAGCTGGCAATATATTATTTATCCATTAACTTGTAAGTGACAATATTGAAATAATGGCTATAACGGTTTGATAGTAATTTTTGAATCGAGTTCCAGGTATGGACTTTTTTTTGGATATAATGAACCATTACTAATGTCGACGTACAAATCTCTCATTTCAATTAATTTCATATTCTGTGTGTACGAGTATTTCATCAAGATCTCCAATTGAACGATAAATCTAGATCACCTTTGTCTATCTGAAATAATGCTTTCACAGTTCTAATGAAACAAACGGATTTCTTATTACGTGTTAATTGCACACAACTTGAGTTCAGGGTCACACCATAACCAGTTCATTTAAATGAACCGATCTTTTAGAAACACTTCTCTTGTTCTTTTCTTAAATGTCAAATCTCCATTAATGGATCCACTCTAGGAGTGCTCTGTCTTCCAAAGCAAAGGGACACACACATTATAGAGTATCAATTGTGATTCCAGCACCACTCTTTACGTAACATTGCTCTACTTTCAGCACGACACCGAACGTACCATCTCCAATAAAACCATTAGAACTAGAACACATAACTCAGATTGTAGTTTTTCATTCTGAGAATTAATTGGATTTGCCATTGATCGCCAGTCACAGACTCCTGCGCATCTGATTTATAGCAGCATTTCTCTCCGCCGCCGAGGTTTTGAATATCGAAAGTCAAGACATACACCATTCTCATATATCCAAAGCCTTAAGCCACCATCATGAGCAAACAAAGACCATACGATCGTTTATGGTCATCTCATCATTAGAATGCATCTAAGCTCGGCTCACCTAATGGTAGCAATCGTCACCACATTGATCACTGATCGATTAAGCTCGACGATCGTGGTGGTGGGCAAACTTTGCCCCCGAAATCTTTACCGCAGTTCCAAACAAGACGATTTGGCTGACGACGACGACATAATTGATTAATTTATGAAGCGGTGTTGGTGGTTCATTTTGCTGGCCGACTAAAGATCAGCGTTAGTCCCCAGGCAACAGCCAATTAGTCACAGCGAAGACATAAAGTGTAGCAGCACTAAGTCTGGCTGGAGTAGCAGTAATTGCGACGTCACCCAATCGGAAACCAATTAGACACAAAATTGAATTCCCGAGGTTAGGTGCTAATCTATTTAAGGAAGTCACAAGGTCTGCCATTACAGTTGCCATAGCCATTGTCCCAGCAATTGACATGTTTGCCGCAGCTTGTGTGCTCCAGATGCGTTGCACTTGGCTTTGGACTTAGTAACCAGCTATCTGTGGCGGACTGCGTTTTTTTTTTTGTGATATCATCTCGTTGTTCACTCAATGCAAAAGCACGCTGTGTGCTGGTGTTTGAGCTTACCAACTTCTTCTCGCAGCTCTCGTTGCTCATTTCTCAAGCCAGTGTTAGATGGACATGGAATTCCAAGCACGGTGTAATTAAAATTTAAAATTCCACCATGTGCCATACGGCTTCCTTAAATCGATTTGCGGTACTCTGTTATGTGCTTCATGTTGTATGGATGAATATGTTGCAGGAAGTGTTGACAGTAAATCATTTAGCATGAACAGAGCAATTTTGAAAATTAAAACAAATCAAAACAGAAAAATTAATATTGACACATTAAATGACAGCTTTTCTTAGGCCTTCGTGTATTTTTTTGCAGCTTAGGGAAGCAGGAAATGGAAGATATGTTATGAGACCTTCAATGCTAGTAATGATTTTCATTATCACTTTGTCATAATTGTATCGGGTTTACCAATAGGGTCTTGACAACTTTGAATTTAATTTGTGAACTCACCCTTTCACTAATCATCAAATTGTCATTGTCAATTTATTCAGTAATCTTAACATCCTCATCATGGTAAAGTACACGAGTGAGCAACGTCTGCAAGTTATAAAAATTTGATACCGAAATTCGGAGTCGGTGACCGAAATTTTAATTGAATTGTTCAATTTCATTCATAATTACCGATTATTTTTGGCCCGAATTGGAAGATTTGGACTGTAATTTCAACAGGATGGTGCCACAAGCCACATAGCATACTTTACAATCGATTTATTGAAGAGTAAGTTTGATGAGCGAATAGGCCACTCGATTGGCCGCCTCGTACGTGCAATTTAACGCCTCTAGACTATTTTCTTTAGGGCTACGTTAAGTCATTGGTTTATGCCAACAAGCCGACGACGTTGGAAGAGCTCAGAGCCAACATTGAACGCGAAATAGTGGCCGAAATGTGTGGGCGAGTCATCGAAAATTGGGTGTAACGAATCAACCGCTGCAAATGTACCCGCCATATGAACGAAGTCGAGTTCCATTTATAAATGTTTTGATTGTACTTCAAGCTGATAATAAAGTTTTTAAAATATCTCCAATGGCTTGCGATTTATTTAAAAAATAAATTGCACGACTCAATCGCACGTACTTGCTCATATGTGCGGTCACATCGTCGAAGAAAATTTAATAAAATCCACGACTGGGAAAAATTGCTATTTTTTTCCAAAATGTCGATAATTTTTTTTATAACTTATTTTTAGATGTTACTTAATTTATAAACACACACACACCCACCAAATTATAGAAGAGTCTTTTAGTTTTAGCTTTAAAAGAACGATATTTAAAATTATTTTTCCAATTTAAATGTTTGTTTTAGAAAATTGGAGAAACAAATAAAAACAGTAAATATTAAACATCAAATTGGTTTACTATTAAAAAAAAAAAAAAACTCGGAGGACTAAAACAATTCAAAATTTATGCCTCTGCTTACAACTGGGCACCTTAAGGTGGCGGCAGACGGGCAGCTGGCAACCATGTTTTATGTTTTTTTGAATTTTTCACATCATTTTCTTTTATATGATGTACAAGTTATTAAAAAAAACATATAGCTGCAATTCCGGTAACAAAATAATTATGCAACATTTTTTTTATAATTAACGCGGACACAAGGGACTATTTGTTTCCCTTTTAATGTAGAGCACACTGCGCGGGCATTAGGAAGATAGGAAGGGGAAAGATAGGAGTTTTCGATTAATATTGATTTTTAATGGTTGCCGATCAAAATTGCAAGGGAAAATCTCGCCGGGTAAACTATTCCACATTCGTGTTGTTCGGCTAAAAAAAGAATCCCTATATTTCACGGTACGTGTTGGAGCCCTAAAGAAGTTTTTCGGTGCCTGACATAAATTATAAATGCATGCTAATGTTGTTCACAACTTCCGTCTAAAACATAGACTTTTTGATGTTGTCAGAAAAGACTCTGAGAGTGATGATGACCATGTTTATTGTGTTATAGCGTGAACCGATTCACTTGGCCATTCTACTGCGCTGCTCTCTTCAAATTTCCCTGTTCATCTCATTAATTTTGTAAGAACTAACGGCCTTGGCTCTGATAAAGCATCGCTTCTCGTGAGATCAGAGAAATCAAGCATCGTTGCGCGTGGTAAGTACTCGGATGGGGACCGTCCGAAACCCAACTGCTATTGAGATGTGTTTTCTGTTTTCCATTCTCTCCCTTTCTTCTGTTCGGTAAAGTATTTCATCTCTTCTTCAGCCAGCTCGGTCTCTAGCTAGCTGCCTCCAGTTACGCATGTGGAGTCGGTTGAAATCGTCTTCAATTTGTGTGCGCCACCTGAGTCTCGGTTTTTTCTACTGCGCCGTCTCTCTGGAGTCGATTCGAAGATTTTCCGGATCCGAGCATTGATGTCCATCCGCTCTATATGACCCAGCCATCTAAGACATTGATTTTTACTCTTTTGGCTAGGTCTGTGTCTCTGTACAGCCAGTACAGATATTCATTGTACCTATCTTCTTCTCCACTCTCCGTTAATGCATACGTGAACAAGAATCACCCGGAGAATCTTTCTCTCGAAGCAGAAGCAGAATTAAGCGTCCTCATCCGCTTTTGACAACGTCCATACGTCTGCAGCATAGAGCAGAGCTGGGATGATGAGGATCTTATAAAGGGATAATTTAGTTGCCTGAGAAAGGGCTTTGCTATTCAATTGCCTTCTAAGCCCGAAGAAGCAGCGATTGGCAAGAGTTATTCTTCGTTAGATTTCAGTGCTGGTGTTGTTGTCTGAGTTAATAGCGGGGCCCAGGTAGACAAAGTCCTTAACTACCTCAATATTATAGATGTCTATGGTCATGTTTTGTTCAAGAAGTTGATGTTGGGTGTCTTTTCTTGATGACAGCATATATTTGCTTTTGCCCTCATTGACTGCTAAACCCATCTTCGCCGCTTCTGTCTCAATACTCACAAAAGCGCGAATGACATCACACTGTGTTCTCATCTCTGGCATTGTACTCATTAAATCTTTGGTGCTTCATTTTTGTTCTCTTGAATCCTCTCTCTGCGCAACTGACCGTTGACCAAGTGATTTGGTTCAAGCTTTTCCATGTTCACCACCACCATTGGTGATTCGAAACAATCTCAAAAGGAATTTTGTTAGATAAACAATAAACCAAAAATCAAATCAATACAATTTTGATCCTAGTTATCACAGTTGGTCGCCGGACGTTTCAACTTGCAATTTCATGGCCGAGCGTTCACCTCTGGAAAAGTGCAGGTATTGCACTTTTGGTTTCGAATTGTTCCCACAGGAGAAATATGATTCTTATGTGCATGGGAAATGCGCATTTATTAGCTTAGCTTAAAATAATTATTGTTTGTTTTGGGCACTCTAAGTTTTGTTCTCACCTAGTGCGGTACAATAAAGTTGTAAGAAAGTAATTCCTGCCTTTGATTTAAAAACGAAGCCTATGGTTGGCTTCTTAAAATCTATTTTTTTAATTGTTCAAATAGTAAATTTATAATTGGCGCCCGAGCAGGGACCTCAAGAAAACGCGAATAAATATAATCCTTGAAAGTACAAGTATAATAGTCTTTAAAACGAGGAAGTGTATATACGCATATGTATTATAATTATTATAATCGCTATAAGTGAGTGCGTTACACCTCTTGAGGTTCTCTGAGACTGTATAAAAAACTAAAGACATTTGTGAAACAATAACCTGTGGAAAACCCGAAAGGACTAACGAGAAGATCTGTGAATATCAAACCCCCAAAGAAGAATTCGAGATGAAACCAACGAAAGAAGAAGTTTTTTTATTGTAAGTTAGTTATAAAAAAAATAAAGTAAAAAAGGATAAAAAAAGTGAAATTTAAATTGATGAGTTAAAGATAAAATTATTTGTTTTACTTTAAGAAGAATTATTTTGCATAAAAGTGGAAAACGCCTTAAAATAAGAATCAAAGAGAATTAATATAAAAGGAAATATTCATGGAAAAGATATCTTAAAATGAAAAAAATGATAAAAAATAAAGAGTAAAATTATTTTAAAGAAATTAGATAAATTTTTTTTTTTAACAATGGAATTATTGTTATATACATAAAATTTGTTTTTTTAACATGTATGTATGTAATTAAAATTAAAGAGATAAATTTGATCACATTTTTTCTATTTTACAAATCTCGTAAATTTCTAAATGAATAGATACAATTTACTCTTTCCCTAAAACAAAAAGAGACTATTAACCTTTTTAATCGTATCAACAACAGCTGCTCTTAACATATTAAAAAAAGAGGAAAAAAAGAACATTTGCAAGATCGTTATATAAAGAAAAAAAAAATCTTCCAAGGAACCATTGAAATATGGAAGACCTCCAGGTGTCCGTCACACAATTAACAGGGGTTTCGAGAATCGAATGAATCGATTAGAACAAGGGAAACAGATTGAACAAAATATAGATTTAGAAAATGTACTTGTACAACTTGATTCCATTAGCGATAGGCTGAAAGAATTTGAGGAAGGAAGAGCTGTTAACATTCCTCGAACACAGCCCTCGAGATGAGCCACTTCAAGGGCCATCAAATGAATCCGAATTAAAAGAGATTGCGAGACGATTTCTATGCAAATGTCAATCATTAGCTCTCGCTGATAATAAATAACATTCACACAGAAGCATACTCGAACAAGACGGCTAGTGCCGTTAGTGGGGGTGTATCGAGATAGAGCCCTAGATGTTTTCATTAGTGGCCTAAGCGGGGATATGTCGCGGCTTTTAATGATTCAAAAACCAAGATCCTTACCTGAAGCCTACACGGCTTGCCTCGATATGCAAAATATAAATTGGAGGAGTAGTTCCGTGCATGTACGTGCCCCAAATACTGTTTCTGCCCCAGTTTCATATGACTTCAATCTTGAAAGAAGGCCTCCTATACCTCCAAAAAATAAATTTTTACATAATAACCGGCAACATTCATGGACCACAACAGAATAATTCATGGCGCAACACCCGTCCCTTTAGACAGTATGCGCCCCCACTGGGTCCAAAACCTCCTATAAAAATGGAATTAGGATCGGTGCAAAGTAGACATGTAAACTACATGAACCGACCTAACAACAACCCATTCAAAAGAGAAGCCGATTCGGGGAATTACCGCGTAGCGAAGCAACAGAAATTTCATCACATAGTCACAGATGTGAATGAGAAAGGAGAGGAGCCGTGCTGCTCAAATTCCTTAAATCATACGGATGAAAATTTTATGACGGGAGCCTCATTTCCAGCGTACCATACATAGAGTATGGTACGCGAGATGGGAAAATATTAAATTTTCTTGATGACACGGGTGCAAATAAGAATTTTATAAGGTCAGACCTTGTACTCGTATCCCAACCAGTAGAAAAGATGTTTTTTATAAGCAGTCCTGCAGGATAAATATAAGTCACAAATAAAATCTCTGGTAAATACTTTGCCAACGTTGGTTGTAGTTTAGAAATAACATTTTTTGTCCTCCCTGAACTTAAGTCATTCGATGGAATAATCGGTGACGACACACTAAAAAAACTTAAGGCAGTAATAGATAGAGACAAAAATTTATTAATAATTAATTCCAAATCCCTTTATTAAACAAACCGTCAGGGGAAGTGAATAATCTGCTCATAGAAAATAAAGACATTCCAGAACAATACAAATCAGAACTGTTAAAAATTTAAAACTCTTTTTGGTCCTGTCAACAATGATAAAATCAAAACCAATGTTCAGGCTGAGATTCGTACAACCACCGATGAGCCGATTTACACTAAATCTTACCCGTACCCTGTCTGTATGAGAGACGAGGTGGAAAAACAAGTAAATGAACTCCTAGCAGAGAAAATTATTAGGCCCTCAAAGAGCCCCTACAACTTCCCCAATATGGGTTGTGCCTAAAAAAGACAAACCCAACGGTGAAAAACAATATAGGATGGTGATAGATTTCAAACGTCTAAATGCTGTCACCCTTCCGGATACTTACCCTATTCCTAATATCAATAGTACTCTAACCAGTTTTGGTGATGCTAAATTCTTCACTACTCTGGACCTCACGTCTGGGTTCCATCAAATTTCAATGAGAGAGCGAGATATTCCTAAAACAGCATTTTCTGCGATGAATTGCAAATTTGAATTCTTAAGACTACCCTTTGGACTGAAAAATGCACCGGCAATCTTTCAGCGAATGATCGACGATGTTCTGAAAGAACTGATAGGTAAGATTTGCTTCGTCTATATTGACGACATAATTATCTTCAGCAAAACAGTAAATGACCATTTGAAGGATATTGAAACCGTCTTTTCAAAACTCCACGAAGCAGGCCTGAAGGTAAACCTAGAAAAGACACAATTTCTAAACACAAGTGTAGAATTCCTGGGATACTTGGTGACCTCGGATGGTATACTTCCTAACCCAGCCAAAGTTAGGGCGATTGATGCTATTCTTCCACCAAACACCTTAAAAGAGCTTAAAAGTTTCTTGGGCCTTACATCTTACTACAGACGGTTCATCAAAGACTACGCGAAGATAGCAAAACCCCTCACTAACATGACTCGGGGGTGCTCTCTCAGGTAAAAGCGAATCAGTCGAAAAGGGTAAACATACAATTAGATGACCATGGTTTAAAAGCTTTTAAAACTTTAAAACAGTTGCTAACATCTGTAGAGGTACTTGCTTTTCCCGAATTTGACAAACCATTTAATTTAACCACAGATGCCTCTGACTACGCAATCGGTGCGGTTTTGTCACAGGGAAAACCCGGTAAAGATAGGCCGATTTGTTTCATTTCCCGATCCTTGAGTAAAACGGAGGAGGGATATGCAACAAATGAGAAAGAATTGCGTGCCATAGTTTAGGCACTCGACAATCTCAGGAACTACCTATATGGTGCAAAAAAAATAAGAATCTTCACCGATCATCAACCCTTGACATATACTCTTAGCAATAGGAACTATAATGCCAAGCTTAAGAGGTGGAAGTCTAGAATCGAGGAGTATAACTACGAATTGATTTACACTCCTGGTAAATCGAACTTTGTGGCTGACGCTCTATCCCGATTAAGGACTGAGGTTAACCATCTTTCGGGTTGTAGCTCTTCAGCCTCCGGGACAGAAACAGCTGTGTCAGAAACGAATACGAATGACACAGAAACGGCCTACGAACGACAAGACGACACAACAAACGTCTCCGACAGTATACTGACACGAAGTGCCGATGAAGGATTACGGGAATTATCCCTCAATAGCGAAGAGTCATGCACTATGCACAGCGCAGAACAAGACAGTTCAGACCTTATACCTCACGTGGAAGCTCCGTTGAATGTTTTCAGAAATCAACTAAGTCAACACTGTTTGTTATCCCCAATACAGTCTGGATTTTGAAAACACCATAGCTGCTCTACAGCTATGATAAAAATTCTTGATGACATTAGAATTAAGTTTGATTTAGACTACGTCACAGTTCTTTGTCTGCTTGATTTCTCCAAAGCCTTTGACAGAGTGGATCATAATGTGCTTTGCTTGAAACTACAATCCTATTTCGGCTTCAGTGTAGCTTCGGTGAGCCTAATTTATAATTAATTATGTAACCGCCATCAAAGGGTTGTTTACGGTGAAACTTTTTCCCAACTTGGTTCCCTTGTTGCAGGAGTACCCCAAGGATCTATTTTGGGACCAATATTATTTTGTCTTTTTATTAATGACCTTCCTAAAGTTTGCACAAATGTATCTGTTCATCTTTATGCTGATGATGCGCAGATATATTTATCTCGGCCCATTGGGCTTATTGAGGATCTGATGGCCAGAATAAATGAAGATTTGTTAAATATTTACCAATGGTCGATCTGCAATGGACTCAGTCTTAATCCAACCAAATCCCAGCTAATGCTTATTTTGAAGAGGCCTTACGACACCGATGATTTTCCACCTGTACTCCTTAACAACATACGACTGAAGTTTGTGAACGTTGTAACCAATCTCGGTTTTAAGCTTACCCGTTCATTGTCAGCTGATGCACACATAAATTATGTTGTTGGGAGAATCTACGCAGGATTGCGAAAACTTCGGCTAAATTCTGGCTTTACGCCAACTGAAACTAAATTACGGCTAGTTAAGACTTTATTTATGCCCATTATTGATTTTGCCACAGTTGTCTACTGCAAACTTGACTCGAACTCTCTGCATAAGCTACTAGTTGCATTTAATGACTCGATTAGGTATGTTTATGGGATTTGCCGGTATGAGCATATATCGCAATATCACAAATTAGTTCTCGGTTGCACATTTCAGCAGTTTCTTGACGTAAGGTGCTGTATTTTCATGCGTAAAATCATAACATATAAAACACCTGAGTACCTTTTCGACAAACTGCAATTTGCTCAATCGACCAGAACTTTGAATCTAATCACTCCCAGTTTCTCTTATCTCATCACTTCGCGTCTCTTTTTTATTCATGTCACAAGGCTTTGGAACTCCCTTCCCACATCAATTAAGCAAATTATTGGAGCTACTACATTTAAAAATGCTATTTTCAGGCAGTACTCGTTTCCGTAACCTCTCCCTTGCCACATTTTTGTTTTGTTTTCTCTCTTCACTCATTTTCACATCCCTTCAATTCCTTTTTCTTCATTTCTCTCCCTTTGCTCTTCTTTTTACTATCTTTAACTTCTTCTACCTTATTCTTCTTTTTTATTCATATTCTCTATCAGATGCTTTTTTCTCATATAAGTTTAGATACTTTTTGTAAATATTTTATGTGTTATAACTTGAAATGTTTAAATTAGTTGTCTACTTTTTTGTATTTTTCTTTATTATAATCTTTACCTAAACAATATCCAAACTATTACAATGTGCTGTAAAAGACTTAAGTCTTATTTGTACAACCTTATTTTAAATAAATTGAATTGAATTGAAATTGAATTGAACTAGTCTTCAAATGTGGGATTGATCTGCAATCCCATGAAGAGCCACATCCAGGCTTCCACCGTCACTACATCTCCTTTAAAGACTTAAACCCCACAAGGCTTAGGGTAGCGCTTCGAGATTTCTCAACCCTAACGTAGTAAATGGAATAAAAATTCCTGAAGAAAACCTCAGTATGCTTCAAAACATTTACTTAAATAATTTTGGAAAATATAAAATTCGGGTAACGCAGAGATTAATTGAGGATGTCGCCAACGAGGAGCGCAAGCTTCTAATTATCGAGGACGAACACCGTAGAGCCCATAGATCCCCGAGAGAAAATAGGGAGGATATTATGGAGATTCAGGATGTAAAGGTTCTCACTGTAGTCGACAAGTTTTCAAAATTTTCAAAATTCTTTTACTTCAAAAACAAGTCGGCCATTACAATCCGCTCAAAAATAATTAAAATAATTCATTTCTTTACGGCCCCCATCATGCTCGTCGTCGACAATGAAAAAGGATTCCTTAGTCCCATTGTCGCTAACTTAATAAGGAATCTTGGAGTCAAGCTTTATCTCACCCCATCACATAGAAGCGAGGTAAACGGCCAAATAGAGAGAGTGCACTCTACAGGTGTAGAAATATATAGATGCCTCAAAGAAGTGTTCAGAGACCTCGACGTCAAGGAACTGATCTATGTGGCCGTTCAACAATACAGTTCACTCCTTAACTAATAAAAAGCCGTCGGATATATTCTTTAATAGATCACAAAGAATTAATTATCAAAACCTATTAAATATTCGTTCAAAACTAAATAGGGACCTTAGGGGCATTATTACAAGAAATATGACAGCTAAGAACGTCAGGAGGAATTTAAAGAAAATGGTTCCTAGGAAGTATCAGGCAGGAGACATAGTATATGTCGCTACTAAAGGTAGAAAAAGCAAAAACAAGCCTTTATATAAAAAAGAAGTTGTTGCTAAAGACAATAGAGTAACGATTACCACACACAGTGGAAAGAAAATTCATAAAATCCACATAAAAAATATAAAAAATATACAAACATTTATTGTGGGGTGAAAGATTGCAAATATTCATTTATGCATGTTTGGGGTGAGCTCTCAAGAAACAAGGGACCGGTTCATTTAACAGTAATTGCGGTTGTATTGACCCTCGTACCCCAGTACGGTGCTTGTAAATTTTAACCTGCATCCAAAGCGGAACAATACGTACCCCGAAAATTTAATGGAGAGCTAACCCATCCAAACTGATCCAAAAGAAAAAAATTTAATAATTGTCGATACGATTTGAAAGAAAAATCAAACTGAAAAATGTCGGGGTGCAGAGTCTTCGATAGTATAGTTGTCAGTACACCGGCTTACCCGGAGGCTGGGGTTCAATCTCCCATCGGAGGCTTAAAAAGAGAAAAAAATATAAAAAAAAAGAAAAAAAGAGAAAGTGGCACCTTGGCACTTGAGGCAGATTTACCTGGCATTTGAGAAAGAAAGAGAAAAATTTATACTGATCAAACACAAAAAAAAATTTATACCGATCAAAAAACAAAACTTTAAAAATTCAAAAACATAAAGAAGAAGAAAATTGTAAATCCATGGCTATGTTAGTTTTAAGTATATAGTTGAATCAAGAAATGTTTAGAATCTAAGATAATTATAATAAATTTTATAATCAATAAACTTTGAATTATTACAGACTAGTAACTTTTTGTGCTTCAACGCAGACCATGCATATATTTACCTATGATTCTCCAGTGGTTACAGTGAAGGAAGGGAACGCTTGGGTTACTAATGGCTACTTTAAACTAGTACACGTCATTGACCTGGCTAAGTATGATACCTTATTGACAAATGCAGAACAATTGATGATAAAAAACATTAAAAACGAGGAAGATAGAAATATTATTGGTTACCATTTGGGGCAGATTGAAATCCGCTTGTCTGAATTAAAAGAAACAAAGATTAGAAGGACAAGGTCTATAAATTGGATAGGCTCTGCATGGAAGTGGATAGGTGGCTCTCCTGACGCTTCTGACTGGCACAAACTCTTGGAAAGACAAACCAAATCAACAAAAGACTCTTCGAAACGACCCAGGAAATAGCTAACAAACTAAACAAAATTATCGACGGATACAACAATTCCATACAAAAGGGGGAGACTTACAAAGTTAGACAGGACATACTGAGCAAAGTTCTTATATTAAAGGAGGGTGTAAATGAAATGGTTAGAGCTTGCCAAATGGCAAAGAAGGGCATCGTTAACAGCAACCTGCTGGATTTAGAAAAAGTGAACATGATTATCAATGAGTTCAAAACATTGCCCTACCAAAATATTGTAGAAGCAATCGAATATGGACAACCTTCGATTTACTGCAACGGGACATTGATGCTTTACATTCGTCCCTTACCTAAGGTCCGCCCAAAAACGTTTCACCTCGTAACCGCTCGTGCATCTATACGAAGATCGAGACAAATTGACTTAGAATTTCAAAAACTGCGAAACATACGGACTAGACGGGCACTGCCTTAATATAGGAAATAATTCAGTGTGTCGAGAAACTGAGCTAAAAAAATTAAAAGAAGATTCTTGTTTGCCGAGAATCCTCAAGGGCGGTGACGCATTTAGTGACTACAGGACGAACAATGATGAAATAATTGAACTGATTGGCGAAAATACAATTTTTATAACAATTTTCAATGGAACGTTATTAAATAAAAAATTGTCTATTCCTTTAGAAGGTACCTACCTCATCCAACTGGACAATGATACGGTTCAAATAAAAGATAGAACGTATCACAGCAAACTGGCTACCGTACCACAAGCATTGCCTCCTGTTCTAACAAATGTCATTGGGAAAAGGACGATTCCGAACTTGGAATATGTGCACGATCTGAGTGCAAAAAACATCGAATTAATTAATATTTTACATAAAAATCTTAGTTCTTCCATATTCACAGAAGTTCTTATTATCGTAGCGGTTATAGTACTCATCTATCTATTCTGGAGGAAAATCTATTGAAAAGCCAACATTCCCCAACTTCGGCTATCATTCCGCAGAACCATCCCAAGAGCCAACGACCCGAACGGAAATAGAAGTCATTGCCATCCAACGGTTGATCTGCGGGACGCAGATATTTGAAAGGGCGGCAGTTACCACAGTTGGTCGCCGGACGTTTCAAGTGCAGGTATTGCACTTTTGATTTCGAATTGTTCCCACAGGAGAAATATGATTCTTATGTGCATGGGAAATGCGCATTTATTAGCTTAGCTTAAAATAATTATAGTTTGTTTTGGGCACTCTAAGTTTTGTTCTCACCTAGTGCGGTACAATAAAGTTGTAAAAAAGTAATTCCTGCCTTTGATTTAAAAACGAAGCCTAAGGTTGGCTTCTTAAAATCAATTTTTTTTAATGGTTCAAATAGTAAATCTATAATTTCCTCTACAAGAAATAAACCTTAACAACATTAAAAATATATTGCATGACTGGATTGCACGTACTTTCTCATATGTGCGGTCGTATCGTCGAATAAAATTTAATGAAATGCACGACTGGGTCACACGAACTTGTTCTTATGCTAGATATTTGCTTAGTGGCTGCATATGTACAATTGTACATATTATATTAAAATAAAAAAAATTATTTTTTTTCGAAAATACTTAAATTTTTGATAATAAATACCAAGTTTGAAGCAAATCGGCCCATCCGTTTAGGCTGTAGAGGTGCGAATAAACAGACAGACAGACGGAAGGAAATTCCGGGCCCACTTTTTTCAACTTCTCTATCATCGTAATGTCACGTTTGATTGTTAGAATTTTTTTTTGCACGAATCCATAACTTGCCTTGTAGTACCTATAATCGCAAGTAAAAGAACAA
This sequence comes from Platycheirus rosarum, assembly GCA_963971375.1. Taxonomy (NCBI): domain Eukaryota; kingdom Metazoa; phylum Arthropoda; class Insecta; order Diptera; family Syrphidae; genus Platycheirus; species Platycheirus rosarum. The sequence continues at coordinate 31,725,469 of OZ020507.1, forward strand.
AATTTTGACCTTAAATCGATATAACCTTTTTTTCGTCATAATAATATGAAAAAGGGGATAATGTTTTGAGATGAACTTTATTTCTCCTCTCTTTCTGCTCAGCCACATTTAAGCGACATTTATTACCCTTTTGTTATATGATCTTATACTAAACTAGCTTACCCATCCGGCGTTACTCGGGTATACCATACATTTTCGAAAAAAACGACCCCTGCGTGGCGTGGCGAGGTACCACCTAGTTATCAAAATAGTTTTAGTTACTTCTTACAAAATTAGTTATCTGCTTGTGAAATGACTTCAGCCGCACCAAGGAATGATTAAAATACCCTTTGTTGCTCCTTAAAACATCAGGTAACTGCATGTAAAAGCCCCGTTAAATTCGAGGCATTTATAAGAATTTTCAAAAAACACGACCCAAGCACCACCTTGGGGTAATTAAAATAGTCTTACTTACAATATCAGCTATCTGCCTGTGAAATTCCCGTCAAAGTCGGCCCATAATTAAGAATGTTCGAAAAAATGACCCCAACGCCACTTAGTGGGTAATTTAAGTAGCTTAAGTTACTCCCTAGAACATCAGCAATCTGTCAGTGAAAGTCCCCTCAAAATAGGAGCAGCTGTTCCGAGATTAGCCGGAACAAACAGATAGAAACTCAGACAGACAGATAGACAGACAGACAGACAAAATTTTTAAAAATTGTGTTTTTATTATGAGTACAATGTATGTATACTTTTATATGCATCTTGTAAAAAGCTGTTATTTTGATATTAAAAACAGACACTTAATTTTTAATTACATATGTGTATAGATTTAGATTTACACCAATTGGCAATTCCAGCAGATACAGACGGATTCACGAACGACAAGACAAACCTTGCAATGGAAATATGGACAACAAACTCCAAACGAACGGGTCTGTACGGGGAATGTTAGGTCCTTAACAGAGAACGGGCTTGAAAAACTAGTGGAGGCTCTGACACACGTAAACTGTCTTTACGTAAAGTTTTTTTGAATGTTCTCTTAGGCTGCGCCCACAATAATAATTAACTGGCAGATGCTTTCGTCGAAGTTTGCTTTTCCATATATCTTGAATCTGTTGAAAAATTCCTTTTGACTGGTATTAAATAATAAATGATCCTTGAACGTGACTACATATGACACAACTCGCAGAAAATTGATGAACTGCTTAGTTCAAGCATAATTCTTAGCAGAGGGGAGTTGACTGACAAAAAGCGATGTTTAATACAATTTTATAAAATAAAATAAATAAATTTTTAATTACAACCAATATTTGGACTGTGAGTAGTAAAGCCATATTAACTTACTCAAGATTACAATTATAAAGGAAAATCTGTAAGGAATCCTTCGATTTTTTTTCGCAAACATACTTTCAAGTTGGACATCTATTTACAAACTGTCGCCATTCCAATTCTCTGTATTTAGTCGTCTTCTCAAATCACCTTACACAATATAACCTTCAAATAAAAATCGAAAATCTGTTAAACTGGAACGAATTCGCGGTCTATTTTACCATAGACACTACATAAACAAAATCCTGATTTTGTCTATAATGCAGTTCCACCACATGACATTGATTTGCGATTCGCAGACACATGTTGTTCAACTTCAGCCAGCTCCGCGAAATATGCGTCAAAGCGATTGACCACAATATTGTGTTTAATTCGATTGAATGCAGCACGAGTTGCAAGATGCAAGCTCTTAGACCAGATGCACCTTGCGAGTGCAGTGAAACAAACTGACGAATATTTTCGAAGTTTCTTTCACTTTTTTGTCAACGGGGTATACTGGCTTGAAAAATAAACTAATTGAATGGGGGATGACAGAAATCAAGATCGACGTAAAGATTTGTCAAAAACATGTTGACATATCTTACTTGTTTTGTGATGTTTTCGTATTGGAAGGATTATAATTCGAATGATAGAATTAAGTAATAATAGTTTGCAAATCATCCAATTCTTCATGGCTATCACAATAGACATTACGAAATCCGTTCTGGCCAGAAGCGCTATTGACGTTTGTTAAAGAACTTTTCTGTCGAAAAATATGTACATTTCATACATACATATGTATAATGGTAAGTGTCAATATCAAGCGTCGCAAGAATTTTGAACTCCATCCCGTTTTTAGCCCGATATTGTGGGTTTCGCCCACAATAAATAGTTTAGTTTTTTTATTGGCATGTACATATGTATGTATATATTTCTATGCCAATAAGGTGCGGTTGGCCGATGCCTTCAAGCTCAACATACACCAGGGCATCGCATCGCTCTAATTTAATAGATTCTACGTCATTAAAAATTGCAACCCTAAATCTGTGTTCCACGGTGGCAAAGATTCAGTGAAGATTTCGAAGATAATAATCATCAATTGTATGAAATCTATCTTGAAGCGGATGTTGTGGAAAAAATAAAGTTCGGTAGACTCTGCTGGACGCTGGTTTGCAAAAAACTAGATGGCGACGGCCAGCAATCGTGATGTATTGAAAGATGGAACCGCACTTGATCCCAGTTGTTGTGTCGTTGATGATGATGATGATGAGAGACAAAGCAGAGTCTAGTAAGGCGTTCCACATTCGCGTGGTACGGCTAAAGAAAGAATCCCTGTATTTTACTGTATGTCCTAAGCAGGTTATTAAGAAGCTTTTGATCTTCAAGATATTTAAATAAATATCCTTTATTGACCCTATCTACAAAAGTGGCTTAAAACACTTGTTACAAAATTATAGGCCAATTCCTAAACTGTCCGCCATTCAACAGCTTTATTTTTCAGTTCAGAATTCAATTTCTTCTAAACTACATGGTTTGCCAAGGGCCGGTCGACTAATACCTTTGTATTTTATCAAATTTCTGTGTTACCAATATTGAACAGGGCCTGAAAAGCCTTTGATAGAGTGCACCATGGTCCTAAACAAATTGAAAAACTTAGGTTTCTATAACAACTTCGTTAAATGGTTGAGTTCTTATCTATCTGACAGAAAACAAGTTGTTTTATCCGGTCTTCCACAAGGAAGTCACTTGGGACCACTCATGTTTATAATATTTATGAATTATTTGCGAGACATCTACAAATACTGTTGTTGTTTAATGTGTGCGGACGATGTTAAAAAAATCCTTGATATATGTATCGGGTTCATTGGATTGTTTTAATATGCAACAGGATATTCAATTGTTTTTAGCTTGGTGTGATTATAATCACCTAGAATTAAATTTCTCTAAATGCAAAACATTTAGTGCAACTGCAACAAGATCGTCCTCGTTATTTCAATTAAATAACAAGTTTTGGGATAAAATGCTCTTACGAGACGAAGTTATTAGAGACCTCGGAATATTTTTTTAATTCGAAGTTCAGCTTTCAAAATCACATTGACTTTGTTGTCTCTAATGGTGTGTTCACACCAAAGAAATTTTTTTTGAAACATTTCAGAAACATTTAAAAAACATTTCGGAAATGTTTCTTTCCTTTTGAAATATTTTTTAAATGTTTCTGAAATGTTTATTTAGATCTGGATGCTTCGCGAAATATTTCTGAAATGTTTTTGAAATGTTTCTCTGTTTCCCCTTCCGAAAGGAAATCTTTCTTTATTTTTCAAGCATTTTAGTCTAGTTAACAGGTTTTTTGTTTTTGTTTGTTTGTATTTTGTTCATGACGACAAAACGCGACGCTATTGCTCCTTTTTTACAATCCACCTTGAAGAACAAAACTGGATACATAAAATAGGAAAGAAATAAACATTTAAGAAATGTTTCTAAAATTTCAGAGATATTTCTGAAATGTTTCTGAAATGTTTTTTTAAACAAATGGGAAACATTTCAGGAATGTTTTTAAACAAATGTTTCTTTCTTAAGGGAATATCATTGCTTTGTTTTTTAAAACGAAATCTACAGGTTTTAAAAATGTTTATATTTATATACTAGCTGACCCACCCGGCGTTGCTCGTGTTTACCATTGATTTCCTGAATACCGATGATACATATTTGGTTCAATTATAAATGGTAACTGATTTTTGAGTCGTATATTCTAATGTACGCGGTTTAAGGAAGAATTTCTTTCACGTGTATGTCTACACTGTTCAATACAGACCAGCTGTTTTGGCATTAAGTGAAACTCAGGTCGGAGTAAATTCTAATTTATCGGAATTTTCTCCACATGGGTATAGCTTGGTGCCATTACTCTTTTCCCATCATGGTCGTGCCGTTTATGTTAGGAATGATATTGCTTGCCGGAGCCTTCCCCAATACGGGCAATGTTCCAACACGGACCTTAAATTCTTGTGGCTCAAATTCACTGTCCGCAAGCATGTCATTCATTATTGTTTTATTTCAGGAGTCCAAATCTCGACAGTAATTCGACTTGAGTTTGATGCGCTGTCTGTATCCATTTCGAAAATTGTTTCCTTTTGTTGTCGCACTGAAATCGTTAGTGCGGGCGATTTTGTGTGTTTCTGATCTTACAAAGCCAACCCTACAGAGGAAAATCGGAAAAAGCACAAACAAGCAAGGAACTCATGCAACTCCATTATTGAAAGAACCAAATTTTTGCATGGCCAAAAATTACGGCAACAAATCTTGCAATCTCCCAAAGGCAGTAAAAATTGTTGGTCATTTGTAAGAAATATTAAAAACTCCTCAACATCTTCGGTTCCAACTCTCATCGCTAATGACAAACCTATTGTCTACTCTTCAGAGAAGGCAAACTTGCTCGCAGCCTATTTCGCTGCCACCTCTACGCTGCCTTAAGGCAACGTTGCCCCTTCTGTACTTAAGAATGTAAATTTTTCCATGGGACAGATTTTTTTCCACACTAGCACAGTAGCAATTGTTCTCAAAGATCTTGATATACACAAATCCGCTGGCCCGGATTGTATACCCCCGATTCTTCTGAAGAGGTGTTCTTCCACACTGGCAAAGCCATTGCGCAAGCTTTTCCATCGCTCCTACTCCTCTGGAATCTTTTCTAGAACATGGAAAACAGCATTTAAAGGCACAATCCATCGAATCCGTCCGTCGGGTGAGTTGTAATTTTCGACTAAGCACTTTATTAAATACACACATTCTTATGAGGACCGACCCATAAGCATTGCATGCAACGAACGCAACGCACAAAGTAGACGAACTTGTAACCGAGCGTCACCCATCGGGTCTAAAGGTAACAGAATCACCAGCTGAGTTAACATTGGGATTGTCTACAAATTTCACCAAAATCGAGAAAATGACTGCCCCCGGCGATACTTGCAACACAACACATTTTTTGCATCCCGACAACAGCTTCACTTATCGCTCTTCTCGTGCGATTTCTCGTTCTTCTTCAATGTATTGATTTGCAATATTACGAAGCCTAATTGAGAAAGATTAGACCTTTAAGGTCTTGGCATATTTATTAATAGCACTTGCACAAAACAAAATAAACCGACCGGTAACTTTTATACATTTCCTTTTTTGTAATACAAATCACAGATAATTTGAAAAAAAAAGAATATACTTTCTTAATTTTCCGCTTGAAATCACAGTTGTTGTCATTTTTTTAACTTGAATAATTCCAATATTTTAATAGCTATTCTGCTATTCGGGGCGTAGACGAATATAACAAACCATAGATTACTAAAATCGGTTTATCCGTTCTTGAGTTATAAATGGTGCAACTAAAACGACTTTATTTTTTTTACATATACAGATAAATCATTGTATTGTATCATTTTTATAATCAGCAGGTACATGTATCAATTGATTGAAATAAATATTTTACTTTAGATTGATTAAATTTCAGGCGGACGAAGAGATATAAACGTCTGAAGAGTTGAGTGAAAAAAAATTATTTTCGGAGGCGCAGTAATTTTTTCGAAAGATTTGTGGTACATGGATCAGGATCGGGTAAGTATTGAGTATAGCTACCTGCTCCAAAGGCAAAAAAAAATTACTCCAGGAGCAAATTGAAGGGTCATGTGTCACAAAATACATTTTTATTCAAACTTTCATACACCTATATCTCATTATTTAGAGATCCAAGATGAGTCGTTGTTGCACTGTCAGATAGGTATTGAATCCAGCTATCCGTACACCAGCTTTCCAAACACCAGGCAATAGGGGAGCAAAAATAATTTATTGCACCTCCAGGAGTGAAATGAGTGGAAGGTTCTTGAATCACTTCGAGTCTCTCTCTCTTTTAATTGCAAATAGGTCCTCAGCCGTTGATATGCTATTGGCACCGGAGTCGCACCTAACGGTGCCCTTTCTGCCTAGCTTCTAATTTTAACGACGCAAAATTCAATGTTCTACAACTTTTATGTGCACTACTTCTATGACAAAAAGTTTATTTACAAAGATATTTGAGAAAAACTGACAAATGTCGAAAATTTAGTTTGTAGAGGGTGGTTTAAGTCTCATTTGAAACGCGCGGAATTGAATGCTCTGAAACTTTTATTCAAACCATTTTTGAAAATTTTGATTAGTTTATTACATACTAGCGAAAAACACAATAGGTTTGTTCGATGTTCCCCGCCCCAGTGCGCACTGGGGAATGTCAGTGCATCAAGTCAAACTGCCAAAAAACTGCATAGCTGCTCCGGTGTTGATTTAACATCGAACAGCTCAGTGCAACATCTCTATTTTTTGACATTTCTTTCATTTAAATTTGTTTTCTCTAAACGGTGGCAAATAAACAGAAGTTAATAAAATGACCCACGAAAGCAATATTTTGTCTATACACACATTAATAACTTAAAACCTACAAAATAATCTGCGAAATCATAAAAAGCACAATTCGCAAATAAATTCCTCCATTTTCTGAAAACGAACTTCTGCCAACAGCTGATTTGAATTTAAATTTTGAATTTTGACAGCTCCAATATCTTACACCAAGAAAATACCTGGGGCGCATGAGGGTGCACTCAGTGCGTGCCCGGTGTTCACATCGAACACAGTGCAAAAACAATGGGGCGGAAAAAGTGTCACATAAAACACTTCAGTGCGATTTCAGGGTACACCAGTGCGCCCCAGTGCTGACATCGAACAAAGCTAATGATACCCCTTTTGAGGGTATGTACATTTAACCCCCTTCCCCCTTTAGCACAGCTCCACGGAGCAGAAAAACCTAGGATGATCGCATTTTGTCTGAATTATTTCCGAATTATATGTTTAACACTAGAGGCCTAAATAGGACAGATGGAAAAGTTTACGCAGTGGATAAAGAGTATATAATATTACAATCAGATATACGCTGGCGATTACTAAAATCCAACAGAACGATCTTAAGAAGCATTTTAATTACTTTATTTCCTTGTTTCTTCTTATGAGAAACCTTTCCCACAATCTTTTGGGCGCTTAGTTGTTAAATTGACAGGCGGATTTGAAAACTGTAAGCCAAACACTAATTGCCAATGTTGCACCTCCAATTATTAGTAAAACATCAATCATTGCAACAAGACAACACATTTAAAGCATTTAAATGCACATATCCACAACCGAAATACTACAGTTGGCGGATAAATTAATCGAAAATAAATCCACAGGTGAACATCATTTATAGCTTAACTATGTTCTTCCAAGATTCTCAGAGCTCATCCAATCGATGTCGGCATTTAAATTTGTAATTCTCGCGCGCACGATTCCAATAAGAGGAACGTAGTCATGCGATCTATTGCATTCGCGCAATGGCATCAGCCTTCCCCTGCAATCTGGCTTGGTTCCTCGTTCCTTCCCAGAATTGGCAGACTTGTTTTATACTAAATTAAATCATAAACTTAGACCTTAAAGAATGAGAGATATTCTCGTTGTTAGAGATAATCTTTCATCTTAGGTTAGCGATACATGAATGTTGCATATACGCGCTATAGCAATTGGATGGTACGTGATCTTCTCCATTTGTGATCATCGATCTTCTTCGGCGACAACGACGTCGTCGTCGTCGTGGAAGATGGACGGCCAGCGTTGTCGCTTTGGTGCGGAGGAGATGTCCAAATACAGGCTATACGAACTCCACAGAGACTGCTTCGCGCAACAAAATATTACATTATAGAGGCGCACACCGCACATCTCATTTAATTGTCTCACATTGGAGTCGGAGATGCAATACAAGTATTTCGCAATGGTCCTGGGTTCAGGCCGAACAGCGGGTCTTGAAGAAGCATGAGACATGCTCCGGATAATCGGAGGCATGTCAAGGTGTAAGTTAAGCGAGAGTGAGCGGCTTCTGGTTCTTGGAGAGTGCGGGTTCGCATTGTGAAGACTTTTGTTGTTGTTGTTGTCGAGTCGAGTCGAGAATGGATCCGTGTTTGACCAAAAGGTGCAGAGGTTGTAGGTGCTGGGAGACGCGGCAGATTGTTGTGGTGCTTCTTTTTATTGCCAAGAATAACATGTCCATAAATAACTCAAGCTTGAGGCTTTTTAGTAGATCGTAACAATAGATAATACGAGGTTCATTGAAGAGGTGACATGCCGTGCAGGGTGCAGCTAATTTGCTTGTTTATAATGAAATTATTGATTGAGGCACTTTAGTTATGGATGACTGAATTGTTTGTGCCGTTTTAGGTTTAAGTGACTTTTTTTTATGTTGTTCAAGTAAAAGAGTTAAACAGAAAATTAGGTCGCCAGACGTAGATAAAAGAGGTTTGCGAATGTTTAAGGCTTGCCGTTTATTGAAATTAGATTTGTGTGTGCACGTAGTGGCTTTAAGGATTTCATAGGGTTTTTTTTTAAATGTTTTTTTCTTGCAATTTATTGCTTTGGATTCGTAGGGGTTTTGCGCAAGATCTTCGTTAAGGTTTCAGTAAGTGAAGCATTTCAAAAGAATTCTTACTCTGATTCATCTGATCCGTAAGTTCTTACAAAATAAACATTAAGTCGATGTTGTGAAGCGATAAGTATTCAAGTAAAGACGAAAAGCCAGCGTCGAAGCTGCATGGACGAAATACCAGCCTCAATATGAAGTAGCATTCATCATCCCTGGACTGCTGCTGTGATATGAAATTTCGTAAGAAAACACGGAGTTCTGGAAAATAAAAAAAATAACACAGGCAATAAAATAACAAGTTAAGCACATACCATTTTGTATTAACAATCAAGAATCAACATTGTCAATCACACTGGCATCATAAGCTTCTAAATTGGTGTGATGGTTTCGCTCAAACCATATTTGGATCAGCCCCCCAGACTAGCCCTTTTAATGCAAAATTGATACTTATGCGGAATGGTCTCAAAACGCTAATATGAATTTTCTAAATGGAAGACAAAAAGGGAATGGACCTAGGAGGCTTCCCTGAGGTAGACCAGAGTAAATATTAAACGGACTTAAGAGGGTATAGGCGAGCTGTCACTGGAAAGTTTGCTAGCATTGAAGCTGAAGCGGCTAAGATGGGACTAGCAGTCAATGAGGCCAAAACGAAGTACCTGCTGTCCACAAAAAGTGACACACAACACCGGCGGATTGGACAAAACATCACAATAGACAGGTACCACTTTGAGGTAGTTAGGGACTTTGTGTACCTCGGATCCGCTATAACATCTGACAACAACATCTCGTCAGAAATAAAGCGAAAAATTACTCTTGCCAATCGCTGTTTCTATAGGCTAGGAAGGCAATTGAGTAGCAAAGCCCTCTCTCGAAAGACAAAGGAGACTCTGTATAAGACCCTAATCATCCCAATCCTGCTCTATGGCGCCGAGGCATGGACTCTATCTAAAGCGGATGAAGATATACTTATACTTATATAGATTCTTCGGAGGATTTTTGGCCCTATCTGCGTTAACGGGCTTTGGAGGAGAAGGTTCAACCAAGAACTATACGAGCTGTACAGCGACATTGACCTGGTCAAAAAAATACGGATATCACGTTTAAGATGGCTAGGTCATGTAGAGCGAATGGACAACAATGCTCCGGCTCGCAGGATCTTCGATTCCATCCCAGAGGGTAGACGCAGTCAAGGAAGACCTCGCCTTAGGTGGCGCGCTCAAGTGGAGGACGACCTCAACCAACTTGGAGTGCAAAACTGGAGGCAGCTAGCCAAAGACCGAGCTGGCTGGAGAAGCATGTTGGTTGAGGCCCAGGTTCGTCCCGAACTAAGTAAGTAAGTAATAGGGTATAGATAGATATTTAGATAGATATTTATTTTTTTTATTAATTTCAAGTTATATAAGCTATTTACCAATTTTTAAAGAGAAGAAGAATAATAGTGTTCATTCTATTACTTTAGAAGTAAGTGGTAAATGACACATCAATATTTTTACGTTTTATTGATATATGTTGTGGGGTGACAACCTGTGTTAATTCAATATTAATTTAAATAAAACAGATCAGCAAGATATATTATTATTAAAAGTAAATTAAAAAATAAGAGCAATATATATTGTCATAAAACTTAACAATTTGTAGATAAATACACTTTTGTTTCTATACATTTATGTAATTAAAATAGAGAAAAAATCTAAAAAATGTCTCAATATTCTCATAGCTAATGGTGAATAACAATTTAGAACTTTTGCTTTAATTGTTAAGGTTAAAATATATGCGTATAAAAATGAGAAAAATGTGTACAAATGGTACATTGACAAGGTTCATATTATTTAAACGCAGGTTATACAATTGAGAGTTTCTACTAGGGATGTTTCCACTTTGTTTGAAAAAATTCTCTTAATACTTTAAATACATACAAATGTCTCATTGGTAAAATTCGCAATTTTCTAAGGGAATGTGAACCACTGAATAAAATATGGTGGAAACCCATTATGCCAGTTGCGCTAATGGATAGTAGCATGGAGGGTAGATGATTCCTCAATGGCAAATGATAGGATTGAGTTTTAAAAGCATTTAATTCCACATGGCAAATAAATCTTCATTGAACATTTGAATTTAATGAGCTTTCCATATGCTGTCGTTGAAGTTTCACATCCAAAGAGCAGGATTTTAATCCTCAAGATTATCGTAGACAGAACAGAGCCTTGGGGCACACCAAGACATATTTTGTAGAGCTATAGCAGATAGATTCAAAGCCATCTAAAACAACACGGATGGAACGGTCATTTCTTATCCTACGAAGGGGTTCGTTGATACAAAATGCACGCATTTTCAACAAGAGAACTTGAAACTCTATCAAATGCTTTTGAAATATTAAGTAATGTTCTTAAGGTGTGTCCACACCAAAGAAACATTTTTTTTAACATTTCAGAAACATTTCAAAAATATTTAAGAACCCGTTCAGAAATGTTTTTTTGTTTCCGAAATCTTTTTTAAATGTTTCTGAAACGTTTATTTAGGTCTGGAAAAACATTTCTGAAAAGGAAAAGGTTTTTTTGTTTTTATTTGTTTGTATTTTGCTACTTTTTTACAATCTGGCTTGAAGTACAAAACTGGAAACTGTATACATAAAATGGAAATCGTGTGACCGGTAGTCATTGATTAAAATCTTTAAATAACTAAACGGTCCGCGTTTAATTGCAACAGGTTATGGGCCCAGTTTGTTTAAAAAATACAATAGTATAAAAGTAAAAGTAAATTTTTTGTATTTAAGTCAATTTAAAAAGCCCTAACCTTTAAACATGAATCCGAATGTTTTACATCGTGTGCCCCCATTCAATGGTGAAAATTTTGTTTCGTGGAAACCGCAAATGGGGGCGATTCTCCATAAAGCACGTTTGACTGGATACGTCAAAGGAACGCTGCAAAGACCTGCGGAGGCAGGAGCTGGACAGCAAGCGTGGGACGACAAGGATATGGACGCGAAAGCGGACCTCATCTTGGCACTGGAGCCAAACATAATTTTCTTGGTAAAACATAAACAATTTTCACATGATATTTGAAATTTTTTAGGCAAAATGTACGAAAGAAAAGGCCCTAGGCAAAAAGCTGAGGAATTCAGACGCCTGATCAACACTAAAATGAAAGCTGCCCAAAGTATGGATGATGGATGGGTGAATGCTTGAACTGGAAGCCACGCTCGACTAGGACTTGTTGTCGATGGACTTTCAGAAGAATATAAGGACGTACAGGCCGCATTTGATGCGCAAAGCAGCTATCCGGAGCTCGACACTGTCTGCACACGACTACTGGAGGTTAGCGACCGTAAGAAAGAGTCAACCACATCGACAAGCACAGCACTTTATTCCAAAGGAAAGTACAAACCGAAAAAGTTTTCAAACTACAACAAGGAATTTATAAACTCGTTTCCATACGAATGTCGTAAGTGTGGAAAGAAAGGCCACAAAGCCAAAGATAATGAAAGAGTTAAGAAAGTGCAATCAGTTGAAAAAGATAATTTTAAATACGGGTTTAGAGTGCAAGAGCAACTGGAGAAGTGGTTTAGTGTCTCGATTCTGGAGCAACATCTCATATGTGCTCAACCCGCTCCTTGTTTGATAACATAAATGTCACGACACAAAATTATGCGATCTTGGCTAATGGTAATAAGGTTAGTATCATGGGTGTCGGAACAGCCACAATTCCACCAAACTTGTGTCATGTAAAGGAAGGCATCAAACTATTTAACACGCTGTATATCCCAGACCTGAAAGAAAACCTCATTTCAGTGAGCAAGGCAACAGAATCTGGCTGCGAAGTTACATTCAAAAATCGTCAAGCAAAATTGTACGATAAGAGTGGAAAGCTTTTGATGACAGCAGAAAATATTCATGGTTTATTCCTTGTTCATGAAAAACCTAAAGCGCTAGTTACAGCCAACAACACAACGGCCCTTGACGTTTGGCACAAGAGGATGGGCCACCTGAACCTTGCGTCGCTTAAGCAAATGAAAACGAAGGACATGGTTATTGGGCTGCCGAATAATTTAGAAAATGAAAGTGCTACCTGTGAAACGTGTATCTGTGCAAAACAATCCATCAAGCCGTTCAGTGTAAGTGACGCCAAGCGAAGCAGCAGAAAACTGCAACTGATTCATTCGGACGTATGCGGTCCAATGCGTACCGAATCCTTGAGCAAGTCAGTATACTTTATAACATTTAGTGACGACTTCACCCGACATATTTCAGTGTATTTCATGCAAAGAAAAAGTGAAGCGCTTGAAAAATTCAAAGCTTACAAAGCATTAGCAGAAAAGCAGTCAGAAGAGTTCATTAAGTCGTTTAGAAGCGACAATGGAACTGAATACACTAACGACAGCTTCGAAAAAATTCTTGAACAAAACGGCATTGACCACGAATTTTCCGCGCCTTATACCCCTCAACAAAACGGGATAGCCGAAAGAGCCAACAGAACGCTATTGGATATGGCCAGGTGTTTAAAAATTGAGGCAGATTTACCTGACATTCAATGGGCAAAATTAATATGCGCGGCTGCCTCCATAAGAAACAGGTGTCCAACAAAAATGAATGGAAACGCTACACCAGAAGAACTTTGGCCTAGTAAAAAGCCGGATGTATCAAAGTTCAAATGCATTGGAACGAATGCTTACGTTCTGGACAAACGAAACAACATTTCTAAGTTTGATCCGAGGAGTACAGAACACAAGATTGTGGAATACGAAAACGAACATGGAACCTATAGACTCTGGAAACTAGAAACACGGCAGATGTGAAGTTGGTGGAATGGAAAATTCACCAGAAAATAAGAAGAAACGAAATGAAATCCAACCAAACTTTTACACTTTCACCACTGAACCATCGGCACTGAAAAACGAACACCAAGAACCTGAATCAGAAACTCTAGATGAAGCACCACCATCGACTCATTTTCCAAGCAGCTCTAAAACATCAACAGCTGATAGTGAAGAAACCTACAACGTAAAAACCGATCCTACGACCTTGAAACAGCTAGCTGAAAAAAATGGATGATCGAGATGAGTGGTACAGCGCCATGCAGGATGAATACGACTCGCTAATGCGCAACCAAACCTGGGAATTGGTGGAGAGACCTACTGACAGACGGGTAATTCGAAGTAAATAAGTATTTAAAACGAAGTACAACACGTACGGTTCTGTACAACGGCGAAAAGCGAGATTGGTAGCGAAAGGCTATGAACAAATTCCCGGACTAGACTACACAGACACTTACGCTCCCGTCGCCAGCATCCATTCTATCCGCCTGATACTGGCAATAGCTGCAGAGCACAAGCTCAAACTACACCAATTGGAGGTATCTTCTGCTTATCTCAACGGAGAACTAGATGTTGAAATATACATGGAACAACCGGATGGTTTTGAGAAAAGCGATAGCAACAAAGTATGCAGTTTAAAAAAGGCTCTCTATGGCTTAAAACAGTCAGGCCGGCAGTGGAAGGCTGGATAAAACCTTAAAAGAGCTCAATTATTCCCAATCAGCATATGACAGATGCATTTACTTCAAAATTAATAAGAAAAGTTTCACAATCCTGACCATCTACGTTGATGATCTTCTTTTGGCAAAAAACGACCCTGAGGAATATTTGCTCGTACACAGCAAACTATCAGAGGACTTTGATAAACGCGACTTGGGAGAACCTAAACTTTGTGTGGGATTGGAAATCTCACATCACAACAAAGGCATAAGCATAACTCAACAGGGCTACATTAATAATCTTCAACAACTTTATCAACTGGAAGAAGCAAAGCCATCACGCCTGCCCGCTCAAGTAAAGCTGAAACTGGAAAAGTAACCTACAATAAAAGGCGAAAGTGAAAAGGTCAACAAAACTTCCTATAGACAACTAATCGGACGATTGTTGTATATCTCATCGTTCAGCAGACCAGACATTTCTTTCATTGTGAGTGTACTTTCTCAGTACGTCGAGGACCCTAGCACTGGACTGCTAACTCTAAATGTACACTAAATCTTCTATGATTTTTTACAGGAAAAAAAAAACAACAAATGTTAGCTTACTCGGACTCTAGTTGGGTTGGAGATGTAAACGACAGAAAATCTCAATTTGGCTTTGTTTTCATTTATGCCGGCGGAGCAGTACACTGGGGTTCCAAAAAGCAACAAATAGTAGCCACATCCAGCACCGAGGCTGAGTACATCAGGTTGTCCTCAGTGGCAAAAGAATCAGCATACCTACGTCACATACTAGAAGAGCTAAAGTTACACGATGGACCTCTCAACATATTTTGCGACAACCAAAGTGCTAAACATATCGCAAATGATCAGGCCAACCACGGAAGGACGAAGCACATCGATGTACGTTACCATTTCGTAAGAGAAGCCATAGCAGACAACATCATCACCATCAGTTTACCTCAAATCCGAAGACATGATAGCGGATGCACTGACGAAAGCTTTACCGCAACAGTCACACTTCAAACACTTCGAAAATATGGACATGAAACAATATTCCATTTTTTTCAATTAACGAATATTTGGTATTTAAAACTTAAATTTTGTCCTTTTCGTAAATACAAATAGTCTTCTAACTATCAAAGTTTTAAAATTCAAAGAGTAACTGATCTCATATATAATTTATATTCGAAAAATATTGTTAAAGTACAAAGTTAAATAGTTCTTGATCTCAAAGTATTTATATCTTTTAAAATTGTTAGAAATGAAGATAGAGAACGATTATGAAGTTGAGAGGGGATGTTGGAAATTCCATATCTACATGGTAATACCTTTTGTATTTACCTTTCTGGCAACTCTCATACTCATACTGTATTCCTCTTCATCTGTCACTTCTTGTTCTGTTCTGTTTCCTCTTTGACTTAGTTCAGAAAATTAAACAAATATAAGATATCCAGATTAATATAAAATACTCGATTTGAAATGTAAACAAAAATATAGAAAACAAATGACAACAACTGTCAAATCGATTTATCTCAATGGGCAAGTTCAATGCGTACACTGACTTTTAGTAAACTAACTTTTAGTCAAAGTAAAATCATTGAACGACAAGCTGATCCATTACATTGCAAAAGGGAAACTGCCAGGTGAAAGTTTTTTTACTAAATTTTTGACTAAATGTCAACTAAAAGTCAATTAACTTTAAGAGCCAACAGCCAATCGACCAATCTGAGGCACCTTGACTGACTTTTAATAGACACATTGAACGCCAAAAATCATTTTCGAAATATTTTATTATCGCTGCGGTCGCTGTAAATCGCTAAAGTGTTTTTTATGTTGTCTGTGATTTGTTTAAAAAAAACATATGAAGGTAACTCGGTTGATTTGTTTGTTTTATGCGAGTGTTTTAATAAACCTAATTGTTTGTGCGAGCTTTATTAATAAAAATGCTCAGAAGATCAATGAAGCTTTGTAACAGTGGCTAATCATTCCATTGAAGAAAAACGACAAATCGGCACATGATCGGCCTGAATTCGTGCCTTCTCAAAAAATGGACCAAACGGCGAGACCGATTTTGTTGAAATATTCAGAAATTTTTAAATTGTCACGATAGGTAGCGTTGGAGGGGAGATATTTACGAAAATTTATTTTTCCCTCAATGAAGTATAAAAATGAAGCCCTTGGTTGTCTTAAGGTATAGTTGGACCCGATAAGTGAAGCTGTTGTCGTGATCAAGAAAATATGTTGTGTTTCAAGTAAGGTTGGCGGGACTCATTATATTCTTTATTTTTCTGAAATTTTTAGGTAATCCTAACGTTAGCTCAGCTGTTGATCCAGTTAGCTTTATACCCAAGATTTTGTTTGTATTGTATATATTTTCATAACAAAATTAAATTTGAATGGCTTGACCATATTTTTAATATGGGTAAAAAGGCACTGTTTTTATATATGTTTGCTTACTTGAGAAATGGCCAACCCCATATCATCTAGAATTTGTAGATACAAATAATTTGTGCTTCCCGTGTGAAGCCCGATAAGAGACGCTCCGATGGAGATATTAACGAAAATATAGTTTTCCCTATAGATATATATTTTCTTATTAACAACATTGGATTTTAAATGATTAACCGATTTTGAAAACATTTTGTGTGTATACTAACATAATTACTTTTGTGGTTTTTAGCTATGTATAATTGGACCTAATATGTGGCGTTTTCATCGGTATTCACAAAATCTATGGTAAACACGAGGAATGTCAGGTGGGTCAGCTAGTTTTGAATAAAAAAACAGTTTTACAAACTGTAAATTCTACTGCTAAGAAATTATTACATTAACCGAGCACGAGGAACTATTGAAGTTATTCTGCTTATAAGATCAAAATAAATTGACAACTTCGTGATGAAACTGCTCTTTTAGCTATTTAATCTCAATCAAGCCAAGCGAAGCGCAAATGCACTACCTACTTTTTCTCGAAGCGCTTCGTCGTTTTTCCGAGCCCTCATAACTTGGGTTTGGGTTATACCAATCAACAAAATTCTCGGGATATGTTGTCAATAGCAAACTTATGAAACATATAAGGTTTAATTGTACATTTGCCATTGCCCTCCGATTCTCTAGAAAAGACGCTGAAGCAATGAAAATTGCAATACCAAAAGAGAACAAGGTCTAATATACATATAATATCTACATGTATATATATATATTTAATATGATACGTCTATGATAAACCTGAATTAGACATATACTGAATGGATACTGTAGGTCTATTTAATTGATAATAGTGAAAGAATTTTATATAGGTATTAGGTACGTTTTACGTATACATTATACAATAAACATTTGACATCAATTATATAAATTTATTATATGTGCACAAAGCATGTACTAAATGATAAAAATTAATACAACTGCATTGCTGTCAACGTAACGTATTTATATAAGAATATTGAACGTGTTTTTTTCTACATATCTCGGTGGAATATTTATACATACAATATATAAATATACATACATATATACAAATAATATTTGTTAATTATCTTACGATTTCGATTGTCAGATCTCAATTTTATTCAATAAACGTATAATATACGTATGTTAAACATCAAAGATTCCATGTATTATAAAGCATTTGACATCGAATTATATACATATATTATATGTAGACGAAACATGTACCTACTAACGATAAAGAACAATACAACTGCATTTCCGTCAACATGATGTATTTATATACGTATATTGTACGTGTTTTTTCTAAATATCTCGGTGGAATATTGTACGTCTCATATGCATATAAAATTTGTTAATTGTCTTACGATTTCGATTGTCAGATCTGAAGTTATTCAATGAACGTATAATATATGTATATTGAACATCAAAGATTCCATCTTTTAGATAAAAGTGATACCAATTTATTGCTACGAAGTCCACAACAAGATTGGCCAAACGGTCAGCGATCCAGACTACTGGTGACAACGGACATGGGTTCGATTCCAACATGATAATAATAATAATAATAATATTTTAACTATGTGTTTTTAAGGCATGCCTTTTTAGAATACAACCGGATGTTGCACGATACTAGTTAGAAGAATTAGAGAGATAGCAAAGAATTTTTTTCGGCGCAGTATTTCGAGAATTAGATGACTATTTTCTCACTTAAAACCCACGGACGGCTCTACCTTGCCTTAGGAGTTAGAAAAATTGCTTCCCAAACTGACAGTCGAACTTAGGATCTCTCGCTTAAAAAGCAAACATCTTATCTATGTACTGCACCACTGCTTTTATTTAATATAAATATAAATAGTAAATAGTCAAAAAAAAAATAAATAAGAAATCACAATCAATTGAATGCAAAAACCACAAAAAATGTAAAATTAAAAAAATAAAACCAAACAAAAAATATTTTTTTATTTTTCACCTATGTACGTCTTACAAACGACGTCATATATACGTCAATGTTCTATCTATAATAAATATACGTTCATACGATGTCGCCGTTGACGTCTGCAATATGTATTTAGTATGTATAACGGAAGAGCTAAATGTTTGGCTAGTATCTGTATAATATATATATATATATATATATATATATCCTAAGTTTATGTATAAATATATTATATTGATATTAGCCAGACATTTAGCTCTTCAGTATACGTCTTACAGATGTATATGGCGCCGTCGTTTTTATGTTTAATTTACGTCAATGTTCTGTCTGGGTATTACCAAGGCAATAATTGCGTTCCATCACGAAGGCCATTATCACATTGATATCTTTTTTAAAATGGCTAACAATAATATTAATAGAAAAGAAAGGTGTACAAATAAAATAGCAAACAATGAAAAGCCCACCTAAATGGAAAGTTTTCCTCCTTATTGCTATTGCCATTGCCTCAAATATTGCATGTGGAGACACAGTGTTAGTTTTCTTAAAAGCAGTTTTAAAATAGAACGTTTTTGTTTTAAGGTCGCGCAATAACACCGCGATTCTTGAACTAAAAACAATTCCTATCATATTCTCAGCCGCACCACATGAATGCGAACTATCTTACCTGCTTTCATTTCTATCCCATTTAAACATTCAAAATTAAAGTATAAATATCTAATTTTATCTTACTCTCTATTTTACAAAGGATAATCAAACATTCATCGCTTCGTAAAGGAAAATAATTAAAAGAACTATACGATATTATGTGACCCACCCGGCGTTTCTCGTGTTTACCAAAAATTTTCTGAATACCTACCAAAGCGCCACATATCGGGTTCCGTGTCGCTTACACGCATATGGTCCGCAATGTTGTAGCAACAACGCGGCAACAAAGAAAAACCAAAATGAAGTGTGGGTATACAAAACACATATTTATACTAGTAAAGCTTTGACGACTATGTGAGTGACATTTTTGATCATAACTCCGGTTCTAGACATCGGACAGATTTCTTATATGCACTCTCCAAACATGTCCTAAGATCTCCTAAAAATTTCATCCAAATCGATTGAGTCGAAAAAAAGTAGTTCGATTCGAGATTCCTTAGTAGAGTTTCAGTTTTTAAATAATTTATTGTGGAATTCATTTCCAAGTTACCTGCATTCATAATATTTATAATTCTTTGTATTGCTAAAAGGGTGAAGCAATCGACATACTTCAACTCAAACCAAATGCCTTCTTTCAATAAAGATATCGAATAATAAGACATTAACACAAAAACCAAACAAAAGCAAAGTGCCAACACTACTCGTCGTCGCATAGAATTATTCTTCAATCTCCCAACAAGCAGGTGGACAATGGAACTTTAAGGTCATCACACAGAACACAAATCGAAAAATTCCACTTTAACCTATGGAATTCCAATCCACCCCACAAACCAGCACAATCCACTGCTTCCAACACCTCATTGCGCGACAAGACGAATCATTTGTCTGCCAACATTGCCGGCTTTTGTATAAAAAGCTCAGCCGCCACTGTCTGTCATGAACTCTCATGTTCGTCGATGTTTCATCATAAATTGGAATAATTTGCAATTTATAAAGCTTCCATTCCACGGTTTGCAAGCGGTCCGCTTCCATCATCAGAACCTAAATCTGCATGTGCGCTGATAGAGTGGCTACAAAAGCATACATCGCTGGCACTAGCTTCCCAGCGACAGATGATGCTTGCAGCACGTTTTCAAGCGTGCACCAGCACCACCAACCGATTCGAATCGCTCAATATTAAATTTCACAGTTCTGGGAATTCTTTTGTCCGCAAGTTACATCGCTTACCCATAGTTATCCGCTGCACTTTAGAAGACTAGAAATGGTCAAGTTCTGGTACATCGAGCGGATTTCGCAAGATGACAATCTTCTTTAGTTTGCTTCGAGCGGGATCTCACCTCTGTCACATGCTGTTGCCTCTCCTTGTACCGATTCACATGATCGTTTTGGAAATCTTTTTATCTTAACCATCTATTAAACGAGATAACTATTAACTGCTATTATTTAAGACAGCATTGGAGCGCGTCTTCTTCGTGACGAGCTGCAGCTATTCTTATGAGCCGCACTTTAATTTGGCGCTGGCTGTCAAAGAGACGCGATGCGGCGACGACATGCACTAACGTCAAGAAAACACATCGTTTTCATATCGTTTTCGTATCGTTATTTAACTTAATTGTACAGATCGTGACAACTTATTTTAGGAGGAAGATTGCAACGAATCGAGGCAATATGTTGCGATCGGAAAATGAGAGGAAAACATTTGGGTGATTATTAATAAATTTTTTGTCGGGCTAGCTTTGTTTTTCTTTTTTTTAATCGAATGGGTTCGGGCAACGTTGGTGGTGAAGTAGTTTTTTTTTTTTTTTTTTTTAGTATCGTTATTGTTTTTGCTAGTTATGTCTTAGCTACAGGTTATGGGTTTGGTTGATGTGGATAGTTAGATGGTATTAATGTGGTGTAGTTGCAGCAAGAGACAAGACAGCCGGCAGCATTCATTGTATTAGTCTTCTTCTTCGGCGTGGTTGATTGAAGCGGGCAAATTGCTTATTATTATTATTATGAAGCAAAATGCCGGTAATGTAGTCGTAACATTAGTTGTTTTTAGGATTATCCAACATCAGGAGCGGTTTTCATCACTTTTTCGTTAAAAAGGGATAGTTATGTTTGGAAACCGGAGAATTAGTAAAAAAAATTCTCCAAATTTACTAAACGGCTGCTACAAAAACCGCCAATATTATTTCCATTGTGAATTGTTACTAGAAAAATAGGAATTATCGTTGTCAGAGTTGGAAACAGAGTTGTCGAGAGGGGGGGGGGAGGGTAACGGGTGGATTACCACCGGCCCATATTTCTTCGATGTCCCGACGTTTTTCGAAGGGACACGTAAATTACTATAAATACTTTAATTTTTCTGGGAAAACTGCACATTTTTTTTGTAATGGGTTAGATGGTTACCATCGGGTTCAATATTCTCTCGGCGGCCTGCTCAAAAGTGTGTTAAATCAATCTTAAAACCTATTCTGTTACTTTATAATTATATTGTTTTTGACAGAGGAAGAAAAGTAAAAAAAATATTTTTTTTAAGGAGCGGGACAATTATGCTGAGATTAAAATTACGGAGCTTATGAGTTGATGCGTATTTCTAACCAAGCTTTGAAGAGTTCGTGGTTTTTCAATATTTTCAGCATAGAATGTGATTCTTTTTTTGCATAGGTAGTAGCATGTTTTTCTTGTACTTATTTTTACTTGCGATTTTAGGTACTATAATGCAAGTTATGGATTCGTCAAAAAAATTCTAACAATCAAACATGACATTACGATGATAAAAAATGTCGAAAAAAGTGGGTCCAGAAATTCCGTTCGTGTGTCTTTCTGTCTGTTCGCACCTCTACAGCCTAAACCAATCGGCCAATTGGCTTCAAACTTGGTACTTATTATTTATTTAGTAGTATCGCGGGAGGTGTTTTTCATTTTTGCTCTAAAAAATAACAGTACCTGCCATAAAATCATTAACAAAAAGTTTGATTTTCCCGAAAACGGCTCTAACGATTTTGATACAACTTTCAGGGTTTTATTTTTTTACAACAATACATTTTTTTCATTAATGTTTTTTTATTTTATTTTAACTTATATCTACTTAAATTCTAAAAAAAAAAAATTAAAACTAGCTTAAACTATCAGCTTAATCACCCTATGCGGGCGCTCTAAATTATTCTATATATCTTAATATTAATTGCCTTTCAGCCTAAAAATAACTGAACTTTGTATTAAAATTATTAAAATTGCTTTATTTTTTGTTCAGAAAAACGTAAACGGGTTACCTTTATCAGTTTTCTTAATTTATCTTAAACTACTTTAAATAAACTAAAAAAAACTTAACAATACTTAAAATAAACCTAAAGTACTTAATTCTAGAACAGCTACAGCAAGCTTTTTTTTTAATTTCATATATTTTTTTGTTTTTTTTTTATTTTTTGTGAAATTAACTGTTTTCATTTAGTCACCAAAACTGGTGGACCTGAGTAATGGCTTCTTACCGATCCCGGTCGGGCACGGCCCTACTGAACCGGAGGCGCTCTGTTTCGCTCCCAGTGACTATGTCTCGGTCGTAAAGGAGCCGCCTATCAACTGTTCTGCGGCCGACTTGGTAGATCAACGGAATCGCCGATCTATCCTGAATCAGCTCTCGACTATCAAAGTATAGGAAAGCCTCGGGCGGGATAAAACACTCGAACGTGTACTTTCGAAATATTCATCTTGAGGGCAGGAAGCCCCGAAGATTTGTCCATTTGCTGAGGTCATCGCCCTTGCAATTTGTCCGCGAATAAGCTTATCTAAAAAGTTATCTATCCTGTTTGTATTGGCCCCGTTGTATATAACCTCGTTGGAATAATAGTGTTTGTACTCCGAATCTGGTGTTCTGTAAAGGCGAAGTGCGAAGGCACTGTCTCTCAAACACACGAATCTTTTCCATAAGAGATGGTGCAACGTTGAACCACACAGGGCATCCGTAGGCAATCATTGGCCTGATGAGCGCCATGTAGCAAATCACTTTCACCCTGATATGAAGGCGGCTGTTATAAAACAACCGTCTTGTCAGGGCAAAAGCTCCCCTAGCCCTGGCTAGAGCAGCCTCTACATGTCGATTGAAATATAGAAACTGATCCAACCAGATGCCAAGGTACTTTACTACATCTTTACTCGCCAGTGGATGTCCATGTGGCCCAACGATCACTAGCTTGCGCCACTTCTTTCTCGTATCCCTAGAGGCCCTAGCCAAAGGGGTTCTAAACAGGATAGTTTCACATTTCTGGAAGTTAATTTTCAGCTTCCAATCGTTACAATATTGTTAATTTTTATCGAAATCACGTTGCGAGAGAATTCTGATGACTTCAACTTTTGGACCTGTTCTGTACGCAACTAAATCGTCGGTATTCGCAATTGCATGACTTAGACTCCTAACGAGATCGCTGGTGAATAAAAAATACATACTAAAGAAGATCGGCGAGTTCACAGCTCCCTGTTGCAGACCGTTTTTAATATCAGCGACAGATGTACCAGGAAGGACGGTAATTTCCGTTGCTCCCGTCTGGCTCTGACAGTCGTAAAAGGCTTGACCCCTATGAACTCGAGGTCTTTCGTCGCTATACTTTGGAGTTCTTTTAAAAGCGCCACTGCATCAGTGGAGCTGTCAAGGCCCTTTAATAGGACTGTTTTAATTTTATCTTCCTTTGGAGTGAAACTATAATACTCAGTCGTTGACTCCTTAAGTACATTTTTAACTTTTGTATGCTGCTCCACAGAGAAACAGTGGATAGCATGTCTATCGCTACTAAGTCGTTTAATAAAAAAATTATCGCATATCTGACTTACACATTGGGATGGTATCCTTAAGCTCCATCTTGTATGTATTGATGGGCGGCACCTTTCCCCTTCTTGTTGTTTGCTGCGTTGGCTGTTGCTGCTGATTATGTTGTGGTTGCTGCTGCTGTTGTAGCTGCTGATGTTCCTTCTGCTGCTGTTGCACTTGCGCTTGCTGGGAAGTAGGTGGTTGGTCCAAAACGCTAACTTGCTTTAGTTTTTGTTGTTGTCGTTGTTGCTGTTGTTGTTTTTGTTGTTGTCGTTGTTGTTTTTTTTTTTTTTTTTTTTTATAATTAACGCGCGCACAAGGGATTATGTGTTTCCCTTTTAATGTAGAACACACTGCGCGGGCATTACGAAGATAGGGAGGGGAGAGATAGGAGGTGCCGATTAACATTGGTTTTGAATGTTTGCAGATCAAAATGGCAAGGGAAAATCCCGCCGGGTAAACTATTCCAGATTCGTGTCGTTCGGCTAAAAAAAGAATCCCTATATTTCACGGTACGTCCGAAATTAGGCTCAAGGGTGAACTGATGAGCATTCCTTGCGAGACGAGTATTACGGGAGAAACTTTTAAGGGGAGGAATGCAACTGGCTACTTCGAGTGAACATTTTTTGTAAAAGAAACGATAAAATAAGGAAAGACATGAAACATTGCGTCGGTGTTCGAGTGGGGCAATTGTTTCAGCGGCAGTTCTATTACCTATCAATCTTAACGCTCGATTTTGTATTCTATCAAGCAGGTGAAGCGATGTTTGCGAAGCACCTGCCCAGAGGTGGGAGTTATACTCGAGTTTAGGGCGTATAAACGCTTTATAAATTGTAGCCAGATCAGATGGGGAAAAGTACTTCTTACACCGATACAGAAAACCTAAGCACTTTGCAGCATTCTTAGCGATCTCAAATATATGGTCGTTCCAACGGAGGTCGTCGTTGACACACATACCGAGTACTGAGAGCTTTTCGGTTTCTTCGATGTAAGTGCCATTCATGGACAATGGCATTGGGGGAATGTTTAACTTTAACGACAGAAGACAGCATTGAGTTTTCGAAGCATTAAACTCCACACGATTTCTATTACCCCATTTGACAATGCTGTATAAATCGGAGTTTAATGAGCTTGACATACGGCACCGTTGCAATTGTACGTCCGAAGGCGAAGGACGTGAATTATCGAACGAATATGAAAAGCTGAGGGTAGAGTCGTCAGCAAAACAGTTAAGTGGATTAGAAGTAACAGACAGAAGATCATTTATAAAAATGAGGAAAAGAGTCGGAGACAGAACAGAGCCCTGGGGCACACCAGCATTTATTTTATGGGAATCAGACTTGAATCCGTCCAATACAACTTGTATTGAACGGTCCAGAAGATAGCTTCTAATCCAACGAACAAGAGTATTATCGATCCCAAAAGCACGCATTTTCGATAAGAGAGCTTCATGCCAAACTCTATCAAATGCCTTGGAGATATCAAGAGCAATAATCTTACTTTCACCAAAGCGATGTAAAGATTTGTTCCACTGTTCGGTGAGATATGCCATCAGATCACCAGTGGAACGGTTGCTGCGGAAGCC
The DNA here is from genome assembly GCA_963971375.1 of Platycheirus rosarum. Classification (NCBI taxonomy): domain Eukaryota; kingdom Metazoa; phylum Arthropoda; class Insecta; order Diptera; family Syrphidae; genus Platycheirus; species Platycheirus rosarum. Next base: position 31,751,090 of record OZ020507.1, read on the forward strand.
ATACTGACGGTCATGGAGAAGCTTACGATCTTCGAGATATTCCTTAAGCTGACGGTTAATCAGTGTTTCCATGACCTTAGAAAGAAGGGATGTCAGTGCTATGGGTCGGTAGGAGGAGGGGGAGGATGGGTCACTTTCTTAGGGACAGGCTGGACAAATGCTGTTTTCCATCTTCTAGGAAAGATTCCAGAAGAGTAGGAGCGATGGAAAAGCTTACGCAGTGGCTTTGCCAGTGTGGAAGAACACCTCTTCAGAAGAATCGGGGGTATACCATCCGGGCCAGCGGATTTGTGTATATCGAGATCTTTGAGAACTCTTGCTACTGTACGAGTGCGGAAAAAAATGTGTCCCATGGAAAAAATTACATTCTCAAGTACAGGAGGGGCAACGTTGCTTTGAGGCAGCGTGGAGCTGGCAGCGAAATGGGCGGCGAGCAAGTTTGCCTTCTCTGAAGAGTAAACAATTGGTTTGTTATTGTCGATGAGCGTTGGAACCGAAGATGTCGAGGAGTTTTTTATATTTTTTACAAATGACCAAAAATTTTTACTGCCTTTGGGACACTGCAGAATTTTTTGCCGTAATTTTTGGTCATGCAAAAATTTGGTTCTTTCTATAACGGAGTTGCATGAATGTTGTATTTTATCCATCTTTGTGGATTTTTGTTGTTGTTGTTTTTGTTTTTGTTTTTGCTGCTGCTGTGGCTAAGCCTGCGATGGCTGTTGTTGCACTTGCTGCCCTGGATGCGTCCCAGCCGTCTGCAGTACCTTTAGATTGGCTACCTCTTTCTCCTGTCTTGCATTCTGGGCCGTTCTTGCTTCACTACAACAATACATCTTTCAGTTAGAATGAATATTTCAAAAGTTTGTTCTATAACGGTACATTTCATAGAAGCGGTTTTTTCAAATGCGGTTTTAACGTCAACACAAGATGTCATTTATTATTCAATTAATACTGTTTTTCAAAATTTTCAAAAACTTTTTTTTTGAATTTTTTTTTATATTTTCTAAAAAAAAAATTGGTTTTGGAAACATTTTGAAAACGGGTTGATTGAATTTGTAAATAATTTTCCCAGATGAAAACTACAGATTTTCTTATACTGACATACTAAAAAAATGTAAGATATTTTTTTCAAAAAGTTAAAAAAACGACTTTTTAAGAAAACGGGTGGAACGATTTTCAATATTTTTTTGTCGTTAGACATTAAGTTCTAAAATCTTATTCCATACTTAGGTTTTGCGAGAAAACTCTTTAACTAATTAAAATAAGTTTTAATTAAAGTATCGCACATTGTATAATAAAATATAAGAAAATTAAAGTTAACATCAAAGCATTTATTCGATTTTTGTGACTTTTGATTGTTAGAATAAAGTACGTCAAGTTGTATTGAGTGAAATAATTTAAACGTCATATTTGATTGTTATCTCAAAATTTTTAATCTGCACGAATGCATAACTTGCATTATAGAACCTATACTATAATCGCAAATAAAAATAAGTAAAATTAACGTAGAAAAATAACACTATCTGAACTTAATAAAAGTGTCAAAACCACAACAGTTAAAGCTTTTTAGTAAAAATCGAGTACGCCATCATACGTCTTGTATAATAACAAAATTATGAAAAAAGTATTTCGAAAATTGTAGGACGGATTTTGATAAAATCCTGTTTTTTATTTTTAGTTTTTTGAATTTTTGTTTTGTAATTTTGGTATGCAGTTTTTAGAGTTTATTAATATACATGTGATTATAAGACTGTTAAATAATTTTTTTGATTAGTTTTAAAAATATTGATTTTTCAAAAAAAACTTCAAAAATTAATTTTAATTAGAAAAAAATGTTATTCAAAATTTTGATATGCAGAACTAATTTGGTTATCTAGATCTTTTCGAATATAAACATTTGACAGAAATCCATATAGCCGTTACCGAGGAATTCAAAAATTAAGAAAACCATTACATGAAAGGTCCGGTTAATAGACTTTTCCCGTATATGTGGTTCCGATCAAATGATAGCCAATACCAACAAAAAAAAAAAAATCAAAAAATTTCATCAAAATCGTTGGAGCCGTTTTCGATTTAAATAAGCTTTTCCTTAACGATCATATGTGGTACCGTTATTTTTAGGCCTAAAAATAAAATTTGAATTTCTCCTCTGGGTAATGCCAAAAGAATCACACACAACAAATTTGAAGATAATCGCTTAATTTAAGGCTTCGTCAAACAGAGCGCTTTTTTAACGCGGCGTTGATATTATTTAACGCGATGTTGAGATTATTTAAACGCGGCGTTGGAGAACGTCACACAGGGCTGTGAGCAGCGCGTTTAATATTTGAATCTTGGTTTTCATTTTTTCACAAAATATGTACATATGTACATAGATAACACACATCTAACACATTCTATTAGTTTTTCCATGATAAATAACATTAAAAATGAAAATGACACAAAAGAAGCCAAAACAAAAATTTAAATGACTTAATTCTCGAAACAATGCAATAAAAAATCCTTTTCAACGCGGGGTCAATAACCTATAATCTAATTTATTTCAAGCGGCGCCGTTGAAAACGCGCTCTATGTGAGATGGGATATGCATTGCTGTATAGTATAACAACGCGGCGTAGAAACGTGCTCTGTTTGACTGCGTGAATTTGTGAAGTCTGGTAGACGGAAAAGTAACAGGATTCACTATACTATTAAGAGATATAGAGATATATGAAAATAGAGTTGTAAAAATATAAAGATATAGAGATATAGAAATATATAGATATAGAGATAAAAAGATATAGAGATATAGAGATATAAAGATATAGAGATATAGAGACATAGATATGTAAAGATATAGAGATATAGAGATATAAAGACAGAGATATAGAGACATAAAGATATAGACATAGAGACAAGCAGATATATAGATATAGAGATATTTATGGATATGGAGATGTAGATACATAGAGATATAAGAATATAGAAATTAAAAACATATACAAATATAATAGAGACATAGAAATATAGATATATAGAAACATATTTAGTTATAGAGGAATATCACTTGGATAAGAAAAACGGTATTCAATATCCTTATAAAAATAAATTATAAATTAACGAAAAAACTAATTTAACCAAAATGCTAAATCTTAAGTCGACGCTGACGAAGTCGCGGGTAGAAGCTATATAAAAGAGAGTGTCGTACGTGTGTTCGCTTATAACTCGAGAACCGATCGTTCGATTTTCTTGATTTAGAGTTCGATGAATTAGTATTCGCCAAGGAACGACATAGGATAGGAAAATTTCGTGCGGTCATGATACTGGTAAAATACCAACAAAAAGGAATATCTACAGGGTGACCCGTATAAGGTGCACCAAAAAAAAGACTTAAAATAGAAAAAAAATTATTTAAAAACAACGATACAACTAACCTTTTTGGTAAGCCAGAAACAAGAATGGACATTATTGTGGAAAATCTTGATTGCAGCCATATGGTATGGGTAAAACATCAAAAAATAAGAAATATCTACTTTAACTGAACAATTGAATATTTCAATATTTCATTGAAAAAATTATAAAATAAAATAAAAATTCAAATCATTTTGACCTGATACGAAAATATCATTCACGAAATAATTGAAAAGGTTCTTTAACCAAAAAAAAAAAAGGATTTAACAATAATTGTAAAACTACTTTTATTTGTAATTTTTTTGGATTTCTGCCGACAAGGCATTCATCGCTATTATTAAGCTATTTCTTTTGGATCTAATATAATTTTTCAATAAAGAATTTGAGTTGATCGAATCGATGAACCTATTTAAAGGCACACTTGATTTTCAACATCAGGTCATGGCTCTCAGATTGTGACCCAGAATAAGCTTTATCAAGAATTTATTGAGTCTGCTGATCCTGGGAATAAAAATAAGTGTTCGAAGAATTCGCGAGTTCACCACTTCCTCTTGGTTTTCTAAAAATCTTCTGGGGAACATACTCGTATATCATGGTTTGTTCTTGTCCCAATAAAAATTAATAGACAGTTTATTACTTTTTTCACCATTTGACTTAAGTTATTCTAGTTTATCTGCAGGGCCCTTTTTCACAAATAAACTAGTTGATCACGGCTACAGCATTCAGTTCAAAGACAGGACAGGCCATTCCGACCCTGTCGCCGTATCAGTCATTTTGGACTCCTTACGATTGTCAAAAATCTTATATGCAGGAGCCAAAGAAAATCGTGAAAAAATCAAGAAAATTAACCAGACGAAAAGATCGCGATCGCGATAGATTCTTCGCCAAGATATCGAATTTCATAGTTTGAATGGAGGAATTTTTGCACATCAGCAGGTCTTCACGAGAAGATTATGTACACTGGCTGTTCCTAAGCAAAGCTTTGTGGCAAAAAAAAAATACCAACGATGGAGGTGGTGACTGGTGATTCTGTCGTCGCCGTCGTCATCATCGTCGTCTTCACTTTTGTTTGGCTTAGATTTAGTTGTTTAGTTTGTGGGCCATTGTGCCATTGTTGTTGGTGGTTTGGCTTGGTGATGCCGTGGCTATCTCTGTTGCCTCCCAAAATGAAGATCTGAAAACAAAAACATTACAAACAATCTATAGGCGTGATGGTATCGCCTACAATTCGCGTCCTTTGCCAAGTCGATGACGACCACGCTCCATGGGTTTGCATTGCATGGATAAAATGAATTACAATGCAATTTTCTTGTATCTAATTCATTGTGGATTGTGGATTGGATATTTGAACATATTGGATCTAGGTGAAGGGAGCACTCGGCACCAGCATACCGAGAGGATGTTATTATATAATCGATTAGTTTTTTTTGTGGCTTTTGTTTTAGTGAATTGTTTAGAGATTAAGCGTACGGATTAAGACAATTCTGGGCGCAACTATTGAATGTTCAACTGAAAATGAAAGTACGTTCAGGTATTGGCTTTTGACTCAGCCAGCAGCAGGTGATGTCGATGTCGGTGGCAAGTGATCACCGTGGGGAAAAATTCTTTGTTTTTTTTTAAAGTATCATGGGAGGGTTCCTTCTGGCTTAGAGATGTTTAACTTTCGGATGATTTTTGGCTTGGAAAAGATTTATCACATTAAGTGCTAAGAGGACTTGTTCAAAGGAGTATTTAAAAATGTGGGCAATATTAAATACATAAGATATATTTTATATTTGTATGCCCAAAAAAGGCAGAATCCCTCACCACATGCCACCCCTTTTTAAATGACAAGTACATTATCTGTAACGTCAGCCATTCTTCTATTTTTCCCAATCCCTTCATCTGCGTATTGATCCACAGTTCCACTAAATAGCATTGTATATAGACTGCTATAGTACTATCATGACGACCGGTGGACGGTGGCGTTCCAAGCGGCTCTAGGGAAAATTAACTTGGTAAATTGAAAGAGGCGAACGAGTCGAACAAAGAGAATTCTAAGAGAAACTCTGTGAACATGTACTTTACTCTTTGCAGTTTGCAGTTTACATATATACAATGATGCGAGTATAGTTTTTTTTTTGCACAACTGGATTGCTTCACACAAGCAGGGCGACGAGATGGCTAGTTAAAAGGATTGACAAAAAAGAAGAAAAACGACTTGTAAATGAATGGTGTCTGGGGGGTGGATATATGTTTAAGCAGGTTGATAAGTTTATTTTGAGTTTTATATTTTTTTCATATAAAACTTTCGAGGGTAGGTAGATATTTAGGTATGTACCTACATACATCCCTACATAATGTGTGTATTTACGTAGGTATACTTGTTATATTATCTTCGATAAAATGTTCACCTGAATTCAGGTCGATCGGTCGGTTGTCGGTGTGGTAGATGGTGTGAGCGAGGGTGACGGAGATACTAAAAAGGAAAACTTAATAAGCACATGTGTATGTGTATTGTGTATATCCTGTTCTCGGTGACGGTGAACAACGAAGAGGATCGACAATGATTTTATTTTTTGAATTTTCATTTCATTGGCTTCGTTATCGTTGATGTTGAATTTTATGCACAATTTGCACAAGTAGCTTTGTGATTATAGGGACTATGAGTCAAGTTTAGGATTCGTGAACATAAAAAAATTGTGATAATAATCAAACATTACATTACGATGATAGAGAAACATATTTGAGTTGCTGGCAAAATTCTGTCCGTCTGTCTGTAGGTCTGTCTGTACGGATGTATTTTGGACTATAGCCTAAACCGATGAGCCAATCGACTTCAAATTTAGAACTTAAGGTTATTTTGACTTTTTACACAGGAGTTTTTTTCAAATTTTACTTGCGATTATAGCGACTATAAGGCAAGTTTAGAATTTGTGAATATAAAAAAAATTTAGATAACAATGAAACATGACATTACGATCATAGAGAAGTCTAAAAAAGTGATCGACAAAAAATGACTGTCTGTCTGTCAGTAGGTATGTATAACGAGCTGCAGCCTAAATGGCTTAAGCGATTATCTTTAAACTTGGTGTGTGTGATTATTTTGGCATTCCCCAGAGGGGACATTGAAATTTAAATTGTAGGCCTAAAAGTAAAGGAAGTGCCATATGACCGTTGAGTTGAGTTGTTTTCTTGATTGAAATTTTTGCATTCAGTAGGTAATCGATTTTTTTTTTTTATTTGTTAGTTGTTTTTGCATGTTTATGTGTTTATCATAGGCGTCCTTATTATTTATTCTGTATGCTGTATGCTGTTACGATCATAAAATGCTTTAAAATAAATAACGATAAATAAATAATAATACAAATAACGAAATTTGCTTTCATTAGACTAGTGGCAAAATTTGAGGGAAAATATTAAACAAATAATTTTTTTATGAAATCAAAAAACACTATTCATAACGTTTTTTGGAAAAAAATGTTGTAAGCCATCTTATTTCTTTTGCTGTTTTCTATTTTATAATTTTTTCATTTCAAAATCGTTCGATCAGTTTTTTGAAAAACTTTTCGAAAATATATATATAATTTTTTTGACTATGTCAATTTAAAGAAATCTATAGTTTATACTAGGAGAAACAATTAAAAAAATCTATAGATTCGTTTTCAAAATATTCAAAAAACAAAATAACTGTTTTAACAAATTTTTAAAAATTTAAAAAAAATGTTTTTGAAAATTTTAATAAGCAATATTATTTAAATCATAAAACACTACATATTTTGAAAATTTTATCAAAATCCGTCAATTAGTTAACCAGAAAGTCTAATTTCAAAAAACCGGTCATATGAGTGGTACCGTTATAAAACTTTTTCTGAAAATCCATTAAAACTAAAATATAGATTTCGCATAGAAAACATCATTCTGAAAGTTTTATCAAAATCGTAGGAGCCGTTTTCGAGAAAAATAAGTTTTTCATTAAAAGTTATATGGCAGGTGCCGTTAGTTTTGGAGCTAGAATGCCAATTCCAACGGCCCAACCGTTTAGGCTGTAAATATCGATACGGACAGACAGACAGACAGACGGACGGAATTTTCGGACCCACTTTTTTTAAATTCTCTATCATCGTAATGTCATGTTTGATTGTTAGAATTTTTTTTACGAATGCATAACTTTACTTAACATAACAAGTAAAAAACTATTCGATTACTACTGAATGCAAAAATTTCAATCGAGAAAACGAAAGTTTACACCTGCCCCTAAATAAACAAATTAGCACACAGGAGCAAGTACGTGCGACCCAGTCGTGCCTTTTATATGTATATTTATTTTTTTCTGAAATTCTTTAAATAATATGATTGAACAGACTTTTGGCTTTAAAAAAGATATAACACATTATTTTAAATGTTGCCGTTATTTTTAAATATACCTATATAAATATATTTTAGTGCTAGATTACTTAGGCTACTTACATTTTTCTGAATATCAATTTTGGTTATGCAATCGTAATCATCGTAATGTTATAGGTATTTGATTGTTATCTCAATTTTTTTTTCTGCACGAATGCATAAATTACTTAGTACTTAGTACCTACCTATTATAATTGCAAGTTAAAATTAAACAATTAGGTATTACAAATGTAAAAAACCCGTGGTATTTTTAGCAATTCTATAGAAGATTAGTACAAAGAAATATTTTGGTTTAACTATAAATTTCTTTCCCGCGAGCTAAGCTGGGTAGGTCAACTAGTACCTATTATATAAACCTCAAACAAACAAAAGATCTTTGTTACTATAAATCAATAATATATAATCAATCAATAATAATATAAATCAATTTACAAACAATTTTTGATTGAATTTCTGCACATAGTTCATTCAGATAGATACCTATATATACATATGTATGTACCTATATGTATTGTATATGTAGGTACCTATCTGTATGGAAAGTTAAATTCAAAACAAAAATCCATCCACTGCAAGGACGTTTGTATCTTTGTATAAATATAGCAAGAAGTAAGTTTGTGTTTAAATTTCAAGAATGAATGTGTACATTATTTGAAGACGACAACCTTCATAATAGTAAAAAAAATTGAAAATCCTAAAGAATTCGAATCAAAAGTCTGGTCAAAGTCTGGTTAAAAAAAATAGGTATTACAAATGTTAAAAAACCCGTGGTATTTTTAGCAATTCTATAGAAGATTAGTTGAAAGAAATATTTTGGTTTAACTAAGTATAAATTTCTTTCCCGCGAGCTAAGCTGGCTAGGTCAACTAGTACCTATTATATAAACCTCAAACAAACAAAAGATCTTTGTTACTATAAATCAATAATGCTTTTGACTCAGCCAGCAGCAGGTGATGTCGATGTCGGTGGCAAGTGATCACCGTGGGGAAAAATTCTTTGTTTTTTTTTAAAGTATCATGGGAGAGGTTCCTTCTGGCTTAGAGATGTTTAACTTTCGGATGATTTTTGGCTTGGAAAAGATTTATCACATCAAGTGCTATTTTGAAGAGGACTTGTTCAAAGAAGTATTTAAAAATGTGGGCAATATTAAATACATAAGATATATTTTATATTTGTATGCCCAAAAAAGGCAGAATCCCTCACCACATGCCACCCCTTTTTAAATGACAAGTACATTATCTGTAACGTCAGCCATTCTTCTATTTTTCCCAATCCCTTCATCTGCGTATTGATCCACAGTTCCACTAAATAGTAAAAGGTGCCTTCCTTGCTCTCCCAAAGCAATGTGAACAAAACTTTCAGGGTCATTTGCACTGAGATATAATGGCACATGACCTCCCCTTACTTAATGCACATAGCTTTTCAGATTATTGTTTTTAGTTGACAAATCTGTACGTACCCTCAAAAAAGGCGTTATGGTTCATGGCTTTACACGGCGACAGTAACAAATTCAAAACATTGTCTGGCGATAAAAAAAAACATCTGAGATATGATGTCATAGACACACGAGGGGAATAAAACTCTGAAAATAACAAATCATTTAAAAAAAAAGTTTATTCTTGGCTCCTCTTTGTATGACGTTGTTGTTGCAATGCATTCAATTTGTAGCTGGGTTTCATTGACGTCATTCGCAACACGTGCTATTCTCGGATACAATCATCAACCCTTGTGACTGCTCTAGTCGTTTCTACCAGAAACGAGAAGAACACAATTGTCCATCCCTTTCTATTTTACGACAGCTTTTAGGTTACATTACATATATTCATTCATAACTTTTTCATTCATAATTTTCTAGTTGTAGAATTGTCAGACTATTTGTATGGGTCGGGGGGAGAAACGGCAACCAGGGAATATAACGCTTGCGTAGTACGGCAATTTCTCACTTCAATATGTGGCGTTGCAACTGAGACGGAGAAAGAGAGAGAACAGCAAAGCTTTCGGCAATTGGCTTTGGCGTTTTGCTCGCTCATTAGATATGCACTCTAATCAATGACGTCATTGTTATGTACGCTACAACATAGAAGGATAATTAATATGTAACGGAGTTGCTAGGGTCAGTTTAATCGACACAATCAATAAAAAAACGTCATCAATTTGACCAAAACACTTATAATGGAAAATATTTATAACCGAAGGTATTTCGAGTCAGTTTTTCTAAATTGTTTTAGAACCTTTTTTAAATGAGGAAGTGTGTAGGCGATAAAGGAGGTTTCTAAAATTAAATGTTGGGTGTAAAAATATTCATAGGATCTATCAATATCAATATTGTGCTAAGGTAACCTCTTTAAGCTATTTTTAAAGAACTTCCTATTTTTTAAATTTCACCATCAACATGTTCATTCCGATTAAATTCGAAAAGTCTGTGAACTATAATCCACCGTATATTTTGTTTTGACGTGATGAGGTCTTATAAAAACGAAGACAGGCCACACGTACGAAATAACATGACTCATGCTGATAAGACTTATGACTGATGCTAACCGCGATACTGTGATTCTTTCAACCAAAATTGATCGCAAGTACCAAGGGAACATGAAAAAGAAAAGGCGCAGATTCCCAAAATAATTGCACTCAGATTCAAAAAGAACAAGAAGAGAAAAAGAAATACAAAATAGGCGGAGTTTTTAAAAAGTAGAAAGTAGATGTAGATATTGGTGTGAGTGTGTGTGTGGATTTTACGAGAGGGTTTGTGGGTGTGAATTAACGGGCTGTATATTGGTGTTGCTGGTCTGGTGGAACCTAGGATATCAGTTGCGGCATCTCTGATGGCTAGTTGGCAGTGTTGCCATTGCTCTTTGGCACTTGATGCTGGCGGTAATAGATTTCTTGAGAGGTTACGGGATATTCAATCGGCATAGGTTCATGTGGTTTCTTGCGATTGCAGCTTTACGATGTCATACTTCCCCACAGTATCACTCCGTTATTGTGGTGTTTGGGTTCTTCGCATTCTTACCTTTGGTGCAACAAGATAGTGATCCGGATCGATGCATCGATCGCAACATGATCAATCTGGTTGACTGTTTTTTGATGTGGTTGTCGCAGTGTGATGTAAATGAAATGCTAGGTACTACTCCTCGTATGTGCCTAAGTGAAACCGAAGCATTAAGTAACTTACATGGTAACCCATTTTGGACTACGTATGTAAGCCTACGAGACGTCAACAGGTCGTGACTCGAGTGCATCGAAATGGATGACGGCGGGGTTTTTAGAAAAAGAACACTTATTCGACAAATGCATATCAGCACATTCTTGCCTTCAGCAACTTGTGCGGGAGTATTTAATGGATACCTACCAAAGCTTCAAGATAAGATCATCACATTCTCCGAAGTCCAATAATAGTGCTGCTGCGTCAGATTTTTTTTTTAATTTAAAAAAAGGATCTCAAGAACTCATTCTAAATTAGTTCACAAGGTACAATAATTCAACGTATTGCCGAAGATTTTCCCCCAACAGTAGTAAGGGATCTGAAGCTGAAATAAAAGTGTTAAAATTTAATTAGTCTTTTATTTAATGATTGTCCTATTCTCCGCAGAAACAGGAGGATTTTTATTTTTAAAAGATTTTCGTGACCTCAAGTATAAATTTTATATATATATTTATTCACATTTCTTAGTTTCATACAGAAATTAATATATTTCCAAATTTTATAATTATTTCGCTGCGTCATCTATCGGACATGTTTTGAACTATGCTTAGAACCTTCCTTAAGTAGCTACTTCGATATTTTTCATTTCTCTATGGAAAACATTTACCGGGACAACACGCGTGCCATCTACTACCAGTATTATTTATATTAGAACACATTATATACAGAATTTTAAGAAATTTTAGATATTTTTAACAAACAATTTAATTACATAGCTGAATCTGTTTTTTTAACGTCAAAAAATTAAATATAATATGGACGTCATATGCGTTGACCAAAAGGCAATGGATCTTTCATTTTTCAGTTGCCCTTAAAATTAGTAGGACTTGAAGTAGACCGTAAGTTAGTCAAGAATTTTTGCCTAGCTTTCAATTAATAGTTACCCAATTTTTAAGTATTGTGTATCAACTAAAGGTTAGTTAAATAAAAAAACGTTTTTTTTGCATTGAAACACCCCCTATGCGTTAAAAATTTCAACTTCCTTCGAATTGATTTGAAGTTTATTGTTTTGTTAGTTGAAGTTTGTGAATAAGAATTTGTTGTTGAAAATCATTCTAATTGGGTTTTGGATAACAACATGTTGATGTTGATAACTTTTAACTGTAGGTAGAACTTTCTGCGCATTTTTAGAAGAAACAGTTATGTAACAAGAAGTCAACAATCTTTTCGACAACAACAGCTAAACAAGTTGAATCAACAGTTTTCAACTGTAGGTTGATAAGTGTTGACGATTTATTGAACTTACAGATTTTCCGGAAGTGCTGCATTTGATTGCTTTTAATGAGGAAAATTTTACAGACGAATACACAGGGTATCTTAGTAATATTATTAATGCGAAAGTATATTTGTATTGTATGGTTGTGTGTGGAAATCATAGTCTTAAAAACACACATGATTTTAATGTTATTTGGTAGAAGTATCAATTTGACATTTTGTTTTAGGTTTTTTTTATGTGTTGTCCTTTTAATGTTACAACCCACTGCGCGAGTAATAGGAAATTTGGGAGACTTAGAGGTGTCGATCATCATTAGTTTTAATACTTTCAAATTGAAATGGCAAGGGAAAATCTCGCCGCGTAAAATATTCTAAATTCGTGTTGTTCGGCTGAAAAAAAAAACAATATTTCACGTTACACCTGAAATTGGTGTGAACTGATAAGCTGATATTTTTGATAAATGCATATCCCATTTGACGTTACCCATGGGATTGCACGTCCGAAGGCTAAGGACGTGAATCGCCAATAGAATATGAAAAGTTCAGGCTAGAGTCGTCAGCCTCAGAAGTAACAGACAGATCATTTTTAAAAATGAGGAATAGGGTTGGAGACAGAACGCAGCCATGGGTTACACCAGCTTGAATTGAATGGCCCAGATGGATAGACACTTATCCAACGAAACAGAGTATTATCGATCCCAAAAGCACGAATTTTCCATAAGACAGCTTAATGCCAAACTCTAGTGCTATGGGTCGGTTGGAGGGGGGATAAACTTTTTAATGATTGTCTGGAGAAATGCTGTTTTAATCTTCTAGGAAAGATTCCAGACCTGTAGAAGTAATGGAAAAGCGAAATGGGCTGCGAGCAAGTTTGCCTCTCTGAAGAGTAAACAGTTGGAACCGAAAAAAGATGAAGAGTTTTTAATTATTTTTACAAATGAGCAAAAATTTGTACTGCCTTGGGGACGTTGAAAAACTGTTTGCCGTTACCTTTGGTTATGCAAAAATTTGGTTTTCAATAATAACGGATTTATAGGGACTATAAGGCACGTTATGCATTCGTAAAATTCATGACATTACGATGATAGAGAATCATATTTAAGTTACTGGCAAAATTCTGTCTGTCTGTCAGCCTGTCTGTTGTAGGTGTAGGTTATGTTTAGATAAAAAAAAATCAAGATGGTGGACTAAAAACGGTACCTCCAATAGAACCGTTTTTTTTCTTCGGCTTTCTCGAAAACTTGTCCATTTGATTTCAATCAAAATTGAATTGATTGATGACAGGAAGTAATTTTATTTTTAATAATTAAATGTTAATTAATAATTTTAATTAATTAATAATTAAATTTTTATAATTGATAATTAATTTTTTTTTAATCTATATTTTGAAATCGGGTAAATGGATTTATTTTTAATTTTGTTTTTAGATGTAGATTATTTTGGAAAACAGTTATTAAAATAAAATCGTTTTATTTAAGAACCGCTCATATGATTTTGAAAAAAAAACGCACTTTTTCACATTTTTTTATAGAAATAAAATGGCGTTTAAATTCTTTCGCTGAATACTATTTTACGTACTTTTTTCAAACAATCAAAAGTCAGAAAAATCGAATAAAAACTTTGAAGTTCCTTTAATATTTTTCAAATTTTATTCCAAGCAGTGACCGCACATAAGAGCAAGTACGTGCGATTCAGGCGTGCAATATATTTATTTTCTTCTTTGACTTTTTATAATGTCAACTTTTACGTTTGTTAGAACCTTGTTCAATTGTGATTCAATTGTTTTCAAATAAAGTGTGTTCGACTTCACACTACATAAATTGCAACCTAATTTCGTCGAAATTAGGTGGAAATGAGATAATTTCGAAATGTGATTTTGTATGGGAAATGAGCAGTGTTGTTGTTAATTTCGACTCTAATAAAAACGTAGTATTTTTTCTGTGGAATGGGAGGGTCCATTCTTAAACAGTTTTTAAATTTATTTTCGTTAGTGTTAAAGTTTTATTTTAAGTTTTTATACCTATACAAAAAAAAATTAAAACACGTGAAATTAATATGAATTTAAAAAAGCTTCAATTGCGTCACCTAAACGTATTCTATTCGTACCTCTAACCTACCCCACTGCCAGTCATGCAACCAAGTAGGCAGTTTTATTTTTACATTTCCCCATTTGGCCAAACTAAAATTAAACTTAATTATTCGCCAACTAAATCCGGAATTATTGTCGACCTGGTGTGCATATTTCTATAATTATTACACAACAATGGTACCGTGTGTGCTCCCTAAAAGCCATATCACCCGCCCATAAGTGTGCGCTTAAATTTATGGTTAAGTCTATATTTAAGAACTCAAACACCGCCTCAGGAACAAACAAAAAGAGTTTGAAGAGGAATGTGCTGTGCTGGGTAATGGGAAGAAATGGGAATACCCCAATATTTTCTGTTTGTTTAAAGATACCCACATATAAACAGAACAAAAACTTAGCGCGCACCACACATATGCATACATATATGTATGGGCCGCGTATCCTTGAATAGAGTCAGTGCTAACGGTGAGAGGGTTAAGGTCGTTCCATTTCGTTTTGTGCTCGTTCACCATATCCGCCACACAGTTCCTTTGAAACATTTTGCTTTGCGTGCCGTGATGTCGGCATTTTTCCACCAAGGACATTCACACACACACAAACACCAAACAAAACGAGGAATTTTCCCATTGCTGTGTGAGTAGTTTTTAAATTCCGATCGATAGCATACCACACTCTCCATCGAAATGTGGGAATAGAAGGAAAATCAATACTACTGTAGGCAAAAGGATAACGTCATCGATTTATCGTCATCGTATAGAAAATGCCTTCCTACAATGGGGAGTACCTGAGGGGCTATCACCTGTGAACTGGATGCGTCAGGACCTCATGTGTGGTTGAAAAAACCTCATTTAAACACTGCATGTGGTGGAAAAGGAAGAAATGCTCCTGATGGTTTCTGGAAACGTAATGTTTTCCCTATTTCTTCGGCGAATATCTGTGCGTAAATATGGTCGTTTCAGACGTAATAATAATAATGGAATGTAGGAGGTATTGTTGTTATTCTACCAGATGTTCCATTCTGAATGTTGCACAGCACAGCAGGATATCAAAGGGAGTCTGTTCGGAGGAATTCGTTTCCGCATTTATTCAGTCAACTGAGCTATCCTTTTAGAAGCTCAAGCTGTTTTGATGATGTCGTTATGATATAAAACGTGTCCTGGATAATTCATGGTTGATTTTTTTTTTATTTTTATTTTATCGATCTGCTAATAAACGTAAATGAAAATATTTACCATAATTACAAAGAAGTTCCATTATAAGAAAGATGAATTTATAAATAAGTTTCGTGACGTATCTGTTGCGATAGGTAGGCAACAACGATTAGTCATTAAAAGTATGCAATTATATATCAGATTAGTTCAAATAGACACGCAGGGATTTATAAATAGGAATTCACTGAAATACGTGCATAAGTGTGTAATAATAAACTTACATATATATGAATGTATGTATCTGAATGTGTTTTCGATATAAGAGGATGGAAAAACAAAATCGATGCTCATAGAAAATGCCTAGTGATATCGAAAGTGTTTTGGCGAAATGAAGGAAGGAAATAGAAATTAAAGGAAGGAAACAGAAAACAGGACAACAATGAGCTTTATTTTTTTCCGTAAGGAAGGGGGAATAGGAAAAATACTTGTTTCTAAAAAAGTCTGGAAGAAATGAAATACAAGCAGAATTTTTCCAGGAATTGTTGTTGTGGGTATTTATTTGATTTCTATTTGTTTTTACTCAGAACTCCAAATCTAATGGGCATCCTTGTCTTCTATTACAATCATCCTTTATTTATCCAAAAATTTAAAATCATTATAAGGATAGCATGTAGTGCCCCGTGGCTTAGTAGATATTGTGTCGGAATGAGTCTGGGTTCGAATCCCTCCCATAGCAACCTTCATTTCTGGGGTACTGCCTCTTGCGAGGAACTGATAAAACGTCTAAGAGTAAAATTTGTTTAGAAAAAGTGCATCTCATATAGCCATTCGGACTCGGCGGTAAACTTTATGTCCCTTCCATTCTTCCAGGTTAACAACACACACACAGGAATGGTTGAGAGTAGTATAAGTCACTAGGCCTTGGCTCCTTAAGGACCTGTCTCGCCAATAAATTTAAAAAAAAGTTTAAGGATAACATGCTTAAATAAGAGTTTGCCAAAAACGGTCTCATGGTTTATGTTAGGAATGATGTTGCATACCAACATCAAACCGAAATACGGTCTGTGTTCTAGCTCAGATTTCAACTTCATGTGGTTCAAATTCACGGTTAATAAGCATCCACACTTGTTTTAATTATAGGAGCCCAAACTTCCATCCAGAGAATTGTTGCCCATTATACTCATACTGAAATCATTATTACGGGCGATTTCAATGTGCAAAATTCCAGCTGGCTTCGTTATTCTGGCCAGATAACACCCAAAAGAAGGTATGTTGAGATTTTTGCTGAGCTCTATCAACTAACTCGGCTCATTGATGAGCCAACCCGAATTCCTGATATTGCAGGTCAAACTCCCAACACCCTTGTCTTGTTTTTTGGCCTCTAGGCACATCTGATCATTGTGTCATTCCTGCAAATTTATCGTGTCAAGAAAACACAGTTAATGGAAAAAATCCATATGAGAACCGTTTGGTAATACGAGAAAGCCAACTGGGACGGTCTCAACACTTTCTTCAAGGCCTTAAACTGGTCAGTACTATGCTTCCTCGATAGTGACGTAGACTCTGGCGAATGTATGGTAATAAATATTATTCTTTTAGGAATGAGAAATTTTATCCCAAATCGGTAAAGTATTAAACCTAAGGATAACTCATGGTTCGATGCGAGCTGCAAAGAGGTTATCAGGTTAAGAGATGTAAATTACCATTTGTTAGAAAGCCAACACTACCGAGGAAAAACGGAAAAAGTTTCAACAATCTAGAAAGACCTGCAATACATTCGTAAGATAAAATTTTTGCATGAACAAAAAATTCGACAAAAAATACTTCAATGTCCCAAAGGAAGTAAAAATTGTTGGTCTTTTGTAAACAAAATATTCGGAATTTTTCCTCATCATCAGTTCCTACGCTCGTCTTGAACGTTTCACGTGCTGTTGATTCCTAAGAAAAAACAGATTTGCTTGTAGTCCTATTTGCAGCGTATGTTAAGTTCATTAAATTCTGATCTTGACAGCATAGTACAATGGGGAATAAATTAAATTTATTAGCGCGTTGTTAATCTGCAAGAATGGAAGGGACCTACAGTTTACCGCCGAGTCCAAACGGCTAACTGAGATGCACTTTTTCGAGACAAATTTTACTCTTGGAGGTTTTGTCAGTTCCTCGCAAGAGGCAGAACCCCGGAAAAGAAGATGGCTATGAGCTGGATTCGAACCCAGGCTCATTCGCTTAGTAGTCCGACACACTAACCATTAGGCCACGGGGCACTAAAATGGGGAATAAGAAACCGCTTAGGAATTAATGCTTCAAAAACTCAATGTTTTCTTTTGTCATTAAAGCGAAACATACCCTCTATGCCACTATACATGAGTGGCACTTGCATCAAAGAAACCCAACACCTTTCAGTTCTCCGTATGTGTATTACGGATGCAAGAAATTTCTACAAACAATGTTCTAAGGAAATAGCCAGCTGAATTCCTCTCCTGAAACGATTTGACCGTAATACTCGCACTGCTATAATTGCCCATAAATTTACCCTTGAGCCCAACTTTGGACTTACAGTTAAATACAGAGATTCTTTTTTTAGCCGTACCACGCGAATACATTGCCAGACTATGTTTTTTCCTTCCAATTGATCCTTACCAAACTTCGGATGACAGGGGCAAGAAATCTGAAACCTGACCTCTAATAACAACAGCTTGACGTTTTTCCGAGAGATATAATGAGATAAGCCTTACAGCTTCTGGTAAGCTTTTGACATAACATGCTGTGGTTGAAATTGTCTATTAGGACTAAAAAAGTGACCTTATCTCCATCGATCGCATTTCTGGTCCGTTCAATAACATCAAGTAGAGCTTCTGTAATGCTGTGATTTTAACGGAAGCCTGATTGATTAGAATCCATGGTATTATTTTGACTACGAAAGTCTGCGAGCTGTTTTTGCATAAGTTTTTTAAGCTTTTGAAAGAAACGGTAGGATTGAAATGGGATGAATTTCGGTGTTCGTATTGTTTTTAGGTATCGGTATTATATAAATTTTTTCGTTGACAACTAACTATTATGGCTTAATTCCATGGCGTGCCTACCTGCACAAGAGTCAAACTAAGCATGATCAGTACAGCAAATTCACTCAGCTGAGGATCAAAGCCTACTAAACAACTCTTGATGAACAAAACTTTGCAAAGGTTGTCAAGCATCCTCATCCCCCAAACTACGACAATATATGTTTCCGTGAAATTATGAGATAATCACAGCCACCATGAAGCTTCATCATAAGGGCCTGCCGTAATACTAACAGGCAGTTATTCCTGCTGAGTAAACTCATCTAATTAGTTGGCCTATCCTCATAACTCATGGTTCATGATTTTCACTGCGTGGCTCGGTCAGTCAGGAAGGCAGTACCAAACTTGTGTATTACCCACTTTAAGTCAGTAACTTACCAGCCATACAAAGAACAACAGTTCCGAAAATCCAAAAGTGCCGTGCCACTATGGGAGTTCCCTTCGCTGCTTCTCAGAAGCAGCAGAACCTTAATATTGCACGCACTATTGTGAAGAAACTGCTTGTGGTAGTCTGTCAATGGTGTACGCTTTAGATGTCTCTTACATGATGCGCACCGGTGCAGTACTATGAGCCAATCTAACGCTGAACCCATATGGTAGCAGGCCTTCTTGGTAAAATAAGAGGACTATTCCGTCGTTTTTTTTTATTTTCCACCTGGTGTGATACCCATACCTGCTTTCAACAGGTGAACTGGCGCACACAAATTCCAGCTTTCTTAAATCAATTTAACGCTGCCTTCAGAAATCCCGTCCAAATTTTCAATTTTTAACTTTACCAACTTCTAGCAGTTCTAGCCCACTCTCAAATCCTTTATTCTGAGGTATCAATGCCACCAACTATCATCATCACCACCATCCCTGGCTAACGAAACTCGAACCAAACATCTTTATTCGGAGGTACCAGCTATCATCATCACCATCACCAGGATTGCACTTACTTTTTTTAAGTTCATGATCCACCAACCTGATTGTGGGACCAAGACTTAGCTTAAAAGTAACCTCCAGGTTCATTACAGTTCACTTTCCATCGCTAACGAAGACCGTCAGGATCGGTGATCAGACTTCCATCCAACAGATATACAGTAGTAAGAACTTTGTGCAGAAAACGGCCATAAGGAAACCAAGATGTCCGAGATCTGGAACTGGCTAAGTCACACGATAGTTAACAATTTACCAATTAGCTTGGAAGAACTTTTACTGTTGTTGTCTTGATTTAATGTTAAAGTATTTTTTTTCTTAATCAAATTATCATCCTTTAAATACAATCTATAAAGAACTTTGAATCAAAATAAAAAAGAGGTTAAAAACAACCCTTGAATATATGTACCTTAACTGCTTGTGACACTTTCAGGAAATAACCAAGAATGGAGAAGCGCTCGTACCTTTTTTTAAGAGCGTAATATTATCCTTATTCAAAATCAAATGCGGAAATGGTTAATGCGTACATATGGTACGGACGTCTCTTTTCCTATGAAATGTACGCAATTCTATAAATACATATATTCAAGCAGGTGTGCTTCCTTTGGATGCTTCACAGCAGGACAATATTCATAATATTTATTGTCTCCGCATCTGTGTTTTATCAACTGCGATGTTTCTTTTGGTATTCTATCGTGGGACGTGGGAGACTATTTTCTTCCTGTTATTACGTCGTTGGTATTATTTGTGTTACTGTTATAACTGTTAAATAATAATTTCTTTCAAAGTAAGAATTTCAAGAAATGAGTTTCAAGGTTCTTTTAAAATCTGTGGAATGTTTGAATTCACTATTATTTTCTTTTGAGAAGCATTCACAACTCTCCCACTTCTTTGCTTCGTCCTAAGGCTTCATTTATGGGGTTCACCAGGTTGACCTCACAAAATGTCGGAACGCTTCCCGTTCTTAGAACTTGGCTGTCGTTGCGTGAAAGCCTGTCGAAACTTTTATAAGCATCTAGTGCCCCATGACTTAGTGGTTAGTGTATCTGACTGCTAAGCAAAGGGTCGGCGGTTTTCCACTCCCCGTTCGAGCCACCTATTTTTCCGGGTACTGCTTCTTGCGACTGACAAAACCTCCGAGAGGTCTCGAAAAAGCGCATCTCATGTAGCCGTTCGGACTCCGCGATAAATTGTAGGTCCCTTCCATTCTTGCAGATTCACATCACAAACACAGGAATGGTTGAGTGTATAAGTCACTAGGCCTTGGCTCCTTAAAGAGCTGTCACGTCAATAAATTTATTCATTATTAAAATCCTCAACGAAGCCCTTCTAAAATTTCTTGAAAAAAAATTAAAGTTCTTTAAAATATTTCTTTTTTTACTATCAACCGCATCATATTCTAGTGCGCTGACACGATATACTTATGCATGATTTCCAATTAATTTTAAAATAAAAATCTAGGGGAATTATTATGATAAAAATTATAAGACATATTATTTTTTTTTAATCTCTAGCGAGCGACTGATTTTTACTAGATGAGTTTGAAGACTCAACCCTAAAATGAATGGTGTGAAAGCAGCTCACGTTCTAACGTTATTCGTTGTTCGCTCGTGTTTGTATTAGTCAACAGTGCTGTCGGTAGAGTTAGTTTCGTCATGTCAGTGCTTCCGAGTCCCAAACTAATTCTGGTAAAATTATATGTGAATGTTTTTATTTTTATATTTAGATATGTCAATAATTTGCTTAAACGGGTTTTGATTTAAATAAAAAAAGCTAGTATACATGATTTGTTCTTGATAAAAAATAAGAAGTACTTGAAAAAATAAATGAACTTTCAGAGAGCTTCTCATAAACTTCATCTTTAAGAGGCGAACTAAAAATCTTGACCATTTCAGCATTAAACGAAACCTTACAGCATAAGACCTCCTGGTTCTTGATGTTGTTGAATGTTGTTGTAAGTGATTTTTGTGTCGTCTATGGTTATGTTCGCGGTTTAAGGAAGATTTTCTATCACGTATGTGTCTACATTGTTCAATACAGGCCAGCTGTTTTGGCATTTAATGAAACTCAGGTTGGAGTAAATACTGATATCAGAATTTGCTCTAAATTAGTATGGCTTTTTACCATAGCTCTTTTCCTATCATGGTCTCGTGGTCTATTTTAGGAATGATGTTGCTTGCCAGAGCCTTCCCTAATACGGGCAATGTTCCAACATGGACTTTAACTTCTTGTTGCTCAAATTCACTGTCGGCAAGCATGTCATTCATTATTGTTTTATTTACAGGAGTCCAAATCTCGACAGTAGTTCGACTTGTAACGAGTTTGATGCACTGTCTGATTCCATCTCGGAAATTGTTTCCCTTTGTCCTCGCACTGAAATCGTTATTGGGGGCGATTTCAATGTACAAAATTACAATTGGCTCCAATATTGTGGTCAGAAAACAGCCGAAGGAAGGTTTGTCGAGCTCTTTACCGGGTTACATGACCTTACCCAACTGATCGATGTGCCAACGCGGATACCTGATGTTGCTAGACAAGCCACCCATATTCTTGACTTGTTTTTTACTTCTCACCCTGATAAGTATACCATATTAGTGTTACTTCTCCATATGGCACTTCGAACCATTGTGTCATTTCAGCAAATTTCTCGTCCTCCACGTATCCAGTTAAAGAAAAGCCAACTTTGACGGCCTGAATATTTTTTTCCGAAACTGTAACTGGTCACTATGCTTCCTCGATAGTGACATTGATGCCAGTGCTTTAATGATTACAAACTTTAATTAATACATCAAGATAGTTTAGGAAGATATTTTTAAAGCTGATATCCATTTTCCACTCTTCATTTCTTACAATGTTCTTCTCCTAGAAGACGGAATGAATTGACTGGAATTCAAATAATGTGCTGCCTCTATTAAACTGATCTTACCATTTAGTATGTATGTTGTTTGAAAGAACCCAACATAACACCCAGATTTAAAATATTTCCTGCAAAACAAGAATTTCAAGTCCAACATTTAAAAATGGGCACGACTGGGTCGCACGTACTTGCTCTTATGTGCCTAATTACATTGGAAAGCAAGATCTTTGACAGAAACAATTTACACTTACGTTAAAAATAACACAGTTTGAACTTATAAAAAGTATCAAAACCAAAATACTTAACGGTTCTTAGTAAAAATGAAGTATGCCATTACAGGTCTTAAATAACAATGAATTTAAGAAAAAAGTATTTCGATTTTTTTTTTTGAAAAAAATGTGTGTTTGTAATTTTGTTATGCAGTTTTTTAGAATTTATTAATTTACATCAGATTTTAAAATTTAAAATTTTGTTTTTTGATAAGTTTTAAAAATATTAAATTTTCAAAAAAAAAAAAAAAAATATAAAAAATAAAAAAAAAAAAAAATATTCGAAATTTTTGTATGTATATTTTCAAATATAAAATTTTATTGAAATCCATTGAGCCGTTACCGAGAAAATGGAAAATTAAAAAAAAAACTTTATATGAAAGGTACCGTTAATAGACTGTTCCGGCAAATTTGGTTCTAATTAGCTAATAGCTACTATTAACAAAAAAATCTCAAAAATTTTCGTCAAAATCGTTGGAGCCGTTTTCGAGAAAAATAAGTTTTTCCTTAATCGTTATATGGCAGGTACCGTTATTTTTAGCTGTAAAAATAAAATTTCAATTTCCCCTCTGAGGAATGCCAAGAAATAAGCACATACCAAGTTTGAACGCCGTTTAGACAGACAGACGGACATTTTTTTGTTAATGACTTTTTTAGGCTTATCTATGGTCATAATGTTATGTGATTACTATCTCAATTTTTGTATATTTACGAATCCTGAACTTGCCTTATAGTCCCTATAATTGCAAGTAAAAGGGACGCTACTAAATCTTGTTTAGAAACGTAATATCGAGTGACAGAACGCATACCGAGATTAGTATTTAAACTTATAAAGATTTTTTCCAGCGCTTCGTGTAACGAAAAGAACTTTCAGCGATATTTCTCACGTTGTGGCAGAAGACTTGCAATACTCACAGCTTTATACTTACGCCGATGGAAAACTGCTTGACTCAACAACCCAAATGCGGTCCGGGGGTAATACAACAAGTTCTTCCGTAAATCCTGATATCCGCGCCAACCCACGCCATCCAGTTTTGCCATATCTCCAACGTTAACAAGTTCACAAGGCCACACTTTTTTCTATCATAAAAATGGGCACGGCTGGGTCGCACGTAATATAAAATTTGACAGAAATCCAATGAGCCGTTACCGACAAAATCAAAATTTAAAAAACCGTTATATGAAAGGTACTATTAATAAATTCAATCAACGGCCTTGGCTCCGATAAAGCACCGCTTCCCGTGAGATCAGGTAAATCAAGCATCGTTGCGCGTGGTTAGTAGAAAGATGGGGGACCGTCTGAAAACCAACTGCGTGCTGTTGACATGTGTTATGTGTTTTCTGTTTTCCGTTCTCCTTCTGTATCAATGTCGTCTTGTGTGTTGTCTTTGTAATTGTCTGAGCCGATGGCCTCAGTAGCCAGTGATCGTAAATGTGTCTACTTCGTAGATTTATCTACGGAGTAGATTAAAATGTAATGTAATGAAATACAAATCTCAAATTTTTTTTATAATCGGCGCGCACTCCTACATGTATTAACATAGTGCGAAGGGAAATTGGATAGAAGATGAAAGGAGATACCGATCCACATTGGTTTTGAACGTTTGCAAATCGTAAAGGAAGGGAAAAATCAAGCCGGGTAAAGCATTCCACATTCGTGTAGGGCGGCTAAAGAATGAGTCTCTTTACTTAACAGTGCGTCCGAAATTAGGCTTAAGGGTTAATCTATGAGAATTCCTAGCGGTACGACTATTACGAAGGAAACTTTTCAGGGGAGGAATGCAACCGGCTATTTCGCTGAAGCATTGTTTATAAAAAAAAAACGATAGAATTAGGAGAGACAGGAAACATTTCGACGATGTTTTAGTGAATCAAATGTTTCTGTTATATCCTTATCCCCTATCATTTTCAATGCATTTTTCTGGATTCTATCCAGGAAACGCAAGTGAGTACCAGAGGGGCAATTATTAAAATCGTTCGACCCGTTTTCGAGAAAAAAAAAAACTTTTCCTAAACGGTTATATGGAAAGTACCGTTATTTTTAGTCAAGAGATACGCACAAATTTGAAGGCAATCGCTTAACCCGTTTAGGCTGGCACTCTTTATACATCCAGACAGACAGACAGAGAGAAATTTTTTGTCAATAACTTTTTTAAACTTCTCTATGATCGTAATGTCATGTTTGATTTTTGTCTCATTTTTTTTATATTCAATCCTAAACTTGCCTTTTAGCACCTACAAATAATCGCAAGTAAAAAATAGCTGCAAAATTCTTTCCGATCTGATTCCTTTTCCATCATAAGAGCTAGGTACCCAGTTTACAGTAGTATAGAAACAGTTTTGTTTTTATAGTAAGATTTATGGATTTAAGGAGTCCACAATGCCGAAAAATCCAGAATCCCGAAATTCCAAATTTCTCAAATTCCAAAATCCCGAAAAATTATATAAATTGAAAAAATTCAGCAGCCGTGTTGATTTGAACCTGAGCGGCAAAAGTAATACTTCTTCGCAAAAGGCAATCTGCCCTCAAAACACCATACCAACAGGATAGTGATCCGTTCTGACCGACCTCGATTCGATCGTTTTTCTCAAAGGGTAGCAGTGACGACGATCTATCGTGATATGTATATTGCGTTCATTTTTGTTAAATTTTTTTTTTAATGCTTCCATTAAGCTTGATTTTGTAGGTTTTAGTTAAATCAATGACTTTGAATATCAACAAAACTTTTAAAACTAATAGGTATACAAAGGCTCAAAAAACCATTACCGAAGAATTAACTTAAGAAAAAAATTAAAACCTGATCTCTTGAAGGGAACCAATATTTTTTATCTATTTCTTGCTAATAGCATAATCATGTTTTTTTATAATTAATACATATAATTCCAAAACATTCCATACATATTAATTGATTGTAATATTGTAAGAAACCCCCATTGATTTAGGATCATATTCATCAGGAACTCTTTAAGCCGTTGCGTGGGTTTGCTGATTCAATCAAAAACATCCCGTAAAATCTTCCTAACCAAAACAAAAATAAAAGCAAATTTCAATGTATCTCTCCTTCTTCCGGATAAAAAAACCTAGTTATTTACCTATGAAATAAATTTCAAAACCACCCACTAAAAGAATTCATAAGTTAGCTGGAGCTGTAATACACTTCCATCCCACACCCAAAACATTCACTCTGTAAAATCGATGATCTCCCCACATAGAGTTAAATATTGCGGTAGGTACCTGTGCACGCTCTTGCCACAAAAAAAAACACAAACACAATAGAAACAACATGCCGAAACAAAGCTTTTCCACGCCATCCATCCACATTTACCATCGTCGTCGTCGTGTGTTTCTCACCTGTAGGCTAACACGCGGCGCTTAGCCCACCAAGAGAATTAAAGGTACTCCCTCCCCCTAATTCAGAGCTCCAAAATGTTCATCTCACATCACAGCCTGGCCTGGCCTCCTCACCCCAATTCATCGGTTAAAAAAAAAAAAAAACAATCAAATGCATGTATACAAAATTTTTACTATAAATATGTTTTTTTATACAAAAAATAAACGACGAAGACTAGAAAAGGTGCCGCCACCGCACCGTTAGATACAAAAGTATCTATAAAATTGCATCCGAAAGAGGTGCACACTGTAAAATCATAAAATAGAAGAAAAAATCGCACGACGAAGCTAGCAGAATATAGGAGTGCCTTGCCTCGTATACCGCCGCCACTGCCGTGGGGAGGTCAAGTCGCTCAATTGTTTTGTAAACTACAAAAATAAAAAAAATTGAAGAAAAAACAAAACAAAAATCGAAAAAGAGGGAATAGCATTATGGGAAAAACAATCGAAAGGAAGAGTCAATTCTATCTAACACACCACATACCGTTTTGTGTTGTGTGCAAAATGATGTGGGGAAACGAGAGACAAGGCAAAGCCAAACCAACGGAACGGAAATACTGAATGTGTTTACTGGTTTTCTTGTTTGCTCTCCCTTTCTCACAAAATCAATGACGTATGTTTATTTGTTTGCCCCATTGTCGATTTTGAAGAGAATCGAAAGAGCTTTTCTATGACGCAAACGAACGGTTAATTTTAATTGTGCCTTTCATTCGTGGGGGATATGGTATGGTATCAACAAACAGCAACAGCCGCCGACACTAACACATCAATAGCCAACGTATTGGCCCACAAATTTCAGTGCGCCGACTCTCAATCGAAGACGTCATTGATTTTCTCCTCTCTTTTCTCGTTCTCTCTTTGCACCCACATTGGCCATATTTTATCTGTAATGTTAGTGTGTCAAACGAGAGTGAAGCCAATGACGTAACCGTTAGAAAAAGCCCAAAGAGGGGTTGTTCGCTCTCTAAATGGATATACTTAGAATGCAGCCCCCTATCAACGGAACCATCATCTATACCGTCATTATCGTTGGTGTGCTTCGCCTGTGTACAGTTAGCATCTTTGCCTCGTCTTCAAAAAAATAGATACATTGATACATAGTATAAACGAGCAAGCAACGGGGGAAGAAAACAACGGTAAGCCAAACACAATATAGTCGCGTGAAACCGTAAAGATAAGTTCAGTCGCGTCACAGACGCCGCATTGTTAACGAGTAAAAGTAAAAATTATTCGCAACAACTTATAAATTTTAAGGATAAAACAACCGTTACAGGAAATTCTCAATTACAATATATCCAGTGTGAATTCAGTGTGAGAATCTTACAATAAAATTCCGACCGGAAAGTTTGTTGAAAAAAATAAATAATTCACCAAATAAAGAGTCAAGTGCACTGTGGCGTATGAGTGATATTTTTTTCACTTTATTTCCTTCTCTTGACGTGTGTTTTAGTGAATTTTGAAAAAAAAATTATTTTAATGGCAAATAACGTGTTTCAAAGTGTTCTCAATAAAAATCCTTCAATCGTTCGTTCAAAAAGAAAGGACTCTCCGAGGAAGTGAACATTTATTGGTGAAAAAAGTGCGCACAGCAGGGGGAAACAGAAATTCATTCAAAGTGAAACTTACAGCCGTGCTGGAGCATCAAACAAACCCGCACCAGAGGGTTTCAGAACCTTCCACAGGTGTTTATTAGGTGTTTTTTTTTTAATTTCACATTTTTTATCGTAAACAATTATTTTGTTAGTTTTTGTTATAATTTTGCTTCTGCTTGTGATAAAAAAAAACTTATTATTTAAAAAAAAAAAATATGGAACTGTCATTGCACATCTCTTTATCCTGAGACTGCAGCGCACATAGTACTCATATTATGTAACAAAATGTCCTTCGGCTTTGTTTCTTTTATGAAAAAAATGAGAATATATTGCATTAAATATTAAAAAAAAAGTTCTGTTTGTTTTGTGCGAAATGCGAAATCGTCTTGCCTCGTTAATTATTGTTAAGCAAGAAACGCAGCAATCTAGTAGAAGTGATGGACTTTGTAGATTAACCACAACCCTTCTGCCATCTAGTGTTGAACAACAACAGCAGCAACAAAACGAAGACGATAAAAACAACAACAACAACAATAGAATAGATAATAGTAATATAACCGTTAATTCTAGTTTGTTGTCAGATGATACTCGTGGACATTTTGAAAAGAATAACAGTACTTTGAATGTGATTGCCAATGTTGGCTTTTATTCAGCAATAACAACTGCAACAGCAGCAACTACTATTGATAATTTGGCAACAGTGGCTAATATAACAACAAACAGTAGTTATGAACATTTTATACCGTTGGAATACAAGACTAGTGATAACGTTGGATGTTGCAATTTTATAAATAGTTACAGTGATGGAATCCATCATCAGAACGGATTGTTTAAGTGTAAAAACGATCATGAGTTTGATATAAATGATGATGGTGATGATGATGACGTTGATGATAATGATGAGGATGATAAATTAAATCAACAGGATATTAAGTGTATGTACTTTATTTTTTTAATTTTTCATTTGTGGGTTAAATGGTGGTGGTGTGGTGTATAGTGTGGGGGGAATACTGAAGGGTGGTTTGCTCAGGTGTTTGGTTGAGGGAGGAATCTTTTGTTGGAAATCGGGGTGCAAATACATCAAAGAATGGATTGATTTTCATGGTTGAAGAACAACTACATAGCTTTATTATTGCTGGTCCTTTGAGTTTGGGAATAGAGACGTAAACTGAATCATTTTAAGTTTTTTATTATTGATCAAGAAGAACATTTATATTTTTGTATAAATTAAGTACATTTATTCAAGAGGAACTTTATTAAAACTTATATCAATTTCGTGCAATAATCTTAAATAACTTTTTCATACTTAGTATAATTCTTACAGACAATGCACTTATTTCACTTCAAATTCTTAAAACATGATTTAAAAGTGAAAATAAAAATTATAAACTTAGTTTTAATTCGTTTTCCAAATCAATCATTGGGAAAAAACATTTTCTTTCTTTTAGTTTCTTGGGTGAACTATTTGTTCTTGAGAACTTTATTTTTGACTTATATAATGGTGTGGTGTAAGAAGATTCCCTGCAAAATAACTTTTTTTTACTTTCACATTAGTAGATCTATTCAACGTTGTTCGGTTATAATATTCTTAACATACGGTAACAAAATTAAATTACATACTCCAAATAAAATATAATTCTAGTTCTGTCTTAACCATAGGCCTACGTTTAAAAAACGACTAATCTTAAGTTGACGGGTCGTTTTGGACTCTCGTATGTCTTATTAGGGAATTAAATGTGCTATATGTATTTACATCAAAATAAAATATTTATTATTTTGGATTTTTTTTAAATAACTACGTTAAGTAGCCGTCAAGTGTTATGGTTCAAAATACTTACAAAAATTAAACAAATTTACTGGCACTGCAACTTCTAAAGGAAAGGCTTAGTGACTTATACTCTTAACTATTCTTGTGTGTGTTCCAGAACTAAAAAGAACGAAAGGGGCCTACAAAGAGCTACATGAAATGCATTTTCGAGATAAAGCAAAAAAGAAGGCTCTGACAGGAAATTGAAACGCAACCCATTAGCATTGTTGTCCGACATACTAAACACTTAAACACGGGGCACTATGGTACTTATTAAACAAAAAATTAAAAACAAATGGTAGATTTGAATAATGATATAAAAGAAACTGTGAATGACATATTCTTCTTAGTGTGGAATATGACATGGTTCAAATGCCTGCCTCGGTTTCTTACCTTAGCAGAGATCTGAGGGTTCCAATTTTCAATGGCTTTTACTAATAGATCCAACTGAATTTAATTGATAGCCTGCGTTATTTTCAGCTTAAGGGTATCGGTTGGTTTTAGACCCTCGATTTCAGAAAACTCCACAAGAAAAAGTGGTCATAAGAGATAATATTACCATCAAATCGTTCATGCAGAATGTCAATCGTGGCGTCCACGGTGTAGCACGTGGTGGCGCGCCGTCTTGCTGAAATCCCATTTCATCTAGGTCAATGAGGTTCAAAATACATAAGAAATGGTAACATTTTGAGGATTCATTGTCGCACGGCGAATTTGGCTTTCTAACAAAGCCAATTTGAATTCTGCGAAAAGTCGAATTTTTGTGTACGAAAAATCGACTGCCTCGAGTTTCGCAGAACTTGCGTTCTTGAAATGAATGAATGTTGGGTGATTACCAAGCCAGTTTCTTCAAATTTGGTCACTTAGCCTTAAAGAGTCGACTATAAAGGTCCACCTCTAAATGGAGGCACTACGAACAACTTTTGCATTAACGAACTCTCATTTTTATAATAAAGTTTTATTATTTGGTCGTTCTCTTCAACCGTTTTACTTACCATGGTAATTTTGGTGATTTGGCATCAGTAACTGAATTATATCCCCGTCAGAGACACCTTTTTTCTGGGTACTGCCTTACTGACAAGAGTACAATTTGTCTCAAAAAGTGCATCTCATGTAGCCGTTCGGACTCGGCGTTAAATTGTAGGTCCCTTCCATTCTTGTAGATTCACAACACACACACAGGAATGGTTGAGAGTATAAGTCACTAGGCCTTGGCTCCTTAATGGCTAAAACACAATCACGCTTTAGCTTCGGTTTCGCCTGACGTTTACAAGTTCAACTATAGAAAATCAATACATCTTATCACAATATCGCTTTGGCTTTGACATTACGTTTGGTTCGTGTACAAGATAACGTAACGTGACTCAAACTCAAAGCTGAAGTAGAAACTGGTTGAACTTTTGCTAAAGCGTATGAAATGTAACGTGACGAAGCCAAAGCTGAAGCGTGATTGTGTTTTAGCCATAACTAGCAGTCGCGCCAATAAATTCATTTATTAAATTTATTTAACTGAATTAAGAATAACAGATTTGACAGATGTCACAAATAAACATGGCCGCTACAGGCCATTCTGAAGCCGATTAAAACACTTTTATTATAAATGCAAAATTGAGTTTGATTATTTGTTACGCGTTCACACCTTAACCGTTGAATCGATTTTGGTGAATTTTGATATAAAACAACATAGTACCCAGGTAACAGTTATAAGCTACTTTTACTTGCCAAAAACTTATAGGATCTGGGTGTGGGAATGAATTCATTAATACTTAATAGCGTTGTCAATTTTTGCAAAAATGTTTTTGATGACAAATTATTTACTAAGATGTTCTTATTTATTTATTAAAATTAATTCTGAAAAAATGTTGCAAAGCTTATATGGAAAAATAATACTCTAAACAAATTCTTTATATTATTAAATTAACTTTATAATAATATTCATTTAAGAGAAGGAAATAAATGGATAGAAGAATAAAATAGTCCAGTATATTGGGCACGTGTGCCAATAAAACGCGCCAAACCATTTGCCTTGATTAATAACCTCAAATAAATAAGTACATATTTGTTGTCGTTAATGATTTCCCTATCGATCGACAACAAGAATTGGTTGATAAAATCAACATTAACATGAGCGAAGCCACAGGAAGAAGCTATTTCTTAATAATTTGTGTATCTGGATTTCACGTATTTGTCCTTATGTCCACTTAATTTGTGAATTCAAACAACAAAACTGATTTAGTATCTATGTACATCTTAACATTAGCTTATTGATAATCAAAAACTGTTTTTAAATTATGTTCAGAAGGAAAAGTGCTCAAAAGTAATAATAAATTTTAATTTTTAATGCTAAAGAGTTTCTGGCGAAAAAAATTAACTTTATTTTGGATTTTGTTGAATTATTGATTCAAAATAGGTTTTTATGGTCTCACTGTCAACGGAAGAGTCCAAGTGAGTACCGGGACGAAACGCCAATTTTTGGTGGACTTAAAGGCCATTTTATTTTACACATAAACTCAGATTCTACACACACCTCGATGATCAAATAGCTTTTACACACACGTCCAATATGGATGATAACCGATTCTCCTTTTTGATATTGGCTTTTAAAGATGAGCTTTCCCCATACATTTAAGTCATTCACTTTAAGCAATTCATCAATTTATCATCTATGATAAACTATTGCGATATTCAGTTGAGTACATTTGATAAACCAGATTACGTAACTACATTATGTTATGTACTCAAACAAAAGTACTATTCACTTCTCTGAGGAACATTTTAAAAAGACAAAATTTTAATGTAAAATACATATTTCATTAAATTCATACAAGTCGTTCTGAAGTCTATGATTAATGTATAAATAATTTTAAACAATAAAACATGAAACTCAGTTTGCTCTGATACAATTTAAATGAAAGTACATAATAATTGTATTATTTGGCGTTAAATAGAAAACATTCTTGTTTCTGTTCTATTACAAAAAAACAAGCTCCAGAGCTAATTTAGAATTTTACGGGATAAACTCATTTAGCGAATTATAAGGTACTTCAAACATACATAATAACCTGCTATCGGTTTTACCAAGTAATTAGGCAAACCACATTTTCCAAATACTTGCTTAAATAATTTTAAGAAAAGAAATCTAGAAATGTCTATTATTATGAAATGTACATTGTACTGAACTATTAGGGTGTGTTCAAAATGGAAAATAAGATGTCAGGTATATTAATTTTGTTTTTAAAAGTTGTCATTAATTGCTTGGTGACTTAATGTTAAAAAATAAAGAATGTATAGCAATCCATTATATTTTAGAGGAAGATTATGTATTTTTCCTTAAGTCTAACTTTGCTGCCAAGTTTTAAAGTTTTACGAACGCGTGATAGATTTTTTACTAGGTACATGCATTATATACAAATTATGCATTTGTGCAAAAAAAAATTGAGATAACAATCAAATATGTCATTACGATGACAGAGAAACATATTCTGTCTGTCTGTTCGTATGCATTTTGGACTACAGCTTAAACAGTTTGGGCAATCATCTTAAAATTTAGTATAGATTTTTTTTAAATATTTTTCTTAGCTCAAATATAAAAGTTACCTGTCATAAAACCGTTAAGTAAAAGCTTATTTTTCTCAAAAACGGCTCAAAGAATTTTTATAAAAACAATAAGCGTACTTCTGTAGGTGTGTTTTATGTTTTGACGGAAAAAAAATTTAAGATGGTGGGCTAAAAACGGTACCTCCCATAGAACGGTTTTTCTTTCTCGATAACTGGTTAACCGATTACAACCAAAATTAATATTCAGGAAGATGTAGGCAGCCTTAGTAATTCAAATTTAAAATATTTTGGAAACAAATTTTGTTTGTATGTTTAATAATTACGGTGACCATATTTCTCGGAGCAAAACCGGTGACATAAATTTAAAAATTGAAAAAAAAAATAATTTTTTATTTGGTAAAAAATAAAAAAAAAATCTAAAATATGAAAAAATGTAAAATCACTAGCTGATCCTCCCGGCGTTGCTCGGGTACACTATCAATTTTTCGATTTTTACCATGTGAAGGACACTTTTGGTCATAACACCGGTTCTAGACATCGCACAGCAAACAGATTTCTTATATGCGCTATTCCTTATTATTACTTTCCTTTTTGATTTAAGTACATAATAATTTTGACATGGTTCTTGATAGAGGATTTTAATTTTTGCATATTTTCATCAATAGCCCAACAAGATTTAACTCTTTCCGAGTTTAAAAACGCTCTTCTCGACGAATGCCTACGAGGTACAACTGCCAATGAAACTGTCAATGAACCCCTTTATGACTATTTTGTCCCGTTGCCTTTAGATCCCAAAAACCTCAATCAGTTAGGAATAATAGTCAATAGTGCTGCTTCAGACACAACCTTTATCGAACTTTTAGTTCCATCACATCCGCCTTCAGTTTTTTTTTTTTTTTTTTATAATTAATTTGTTTTCCTTTTAATGTAA
This sequence comes from Platycheirus rosarum, assembly GCA_963971375.1. Lineage (NCBI taxonomy): Eukaryota > Metazoa > Arthropoda > Insecta > Diptera > Syrphidae > Platycheirus > Platycheirus rosarum. Next base: position 31,784,905 of record OZ020507.1, read on the forward strand.
CACACTGCGCGGGCATTAGGAAGATAGGGAGGGGAGAGATAGGAGGTGTCGATTAACTATGGTTTTGAATGTTTGCAGATCAAAATGGCAAGGGAAAATCTCGCCGGGTAAACTATTCCGAATTCGTGTTGTTCGGCTAAAAAAAGAATCCCTATATTTCACGGTACGTCCGAAATTGGGCTCAAGGGTGAACTGATGAGCATTCCTTGCGAGACGAGTGTTACGGGAGAAACTTTTAAGGGGAGGAATACAACTGGCTACTTCGAGTGAACATTTTTTGTAAAAGAAATGATAAAATAAGGAAAGACATGAAACATTGCGTCGGTGTTCGAGAAGGGCAATTGATTCAGTGGCAGTTCTTTTTCATAATAATCTTAACACTCTATTTTGTATTCTATCAAGCAGGTGAAGCGATGTCTGTGAAGCACCTGTCCAGAGGTGGGAGTTATACTCGAGTTTAGGGCTTATAAACGCTTTATAAATTGTAGCCAGATCAGAAGGGGAAAAATATTGTGTAAGAAGATACAGAAAACCTAATCACTTAGCAGCGTTTTTTAGCGATCTCAAATATATGGTCGTTCCGACGGAGGTCGTCGTTGACACTGTTGCAGGAAGAAAACTAAAATACTTGTCTTCCTGTCGAAACCAGTGCAAGGAAAATTATTTAAGTTCAGAATTTCTTGAACAAAGTCTTTGAAAAATTAACATAAACCACAACATATCAAGGAGATCATTGTTGTTATTTTTTTGCTGAACAAATTTTGTTGATATTTTATTCGTTTGCTCTAAAAAAATATTTTTAAAATTTCTAAGATTTAAATTATAGTTTAATTTTAGTTTTGATATAGCTCTGAGAGTTTCACATTTAATTGTGTTTTTCATTTGTCCAAATATAGTTTATTATGGAAGAAACTCTTTCGACTGGAGCATTTGTACCTGGCAGACCCAAGCCGAACTAGGAATTTACGAACAAAAATTTGTAAATTATATACTTTTCTTCAAAAGTGCTCAACAATTTCTTTCCATTTATCGGCAACAATTTATTGTTCTATTTTTTTTTGTAATGTCTAAGGTTTAGAATGATTTAAGTTAAACAAATTCGTCAAACAAGTTGCAATTGCAATCATTGTTAGTTGTATCTCTCCGCTTTTGGTTGACAAAAGGTAACGAAGATTCTATTTCTGTCCGGGTAAGAACGTTTTGTAGAACTTCTCAAACTTCAAGTTTCTTGAAACATCCCACTAAGTCTTAGTTACACGTAACAGGCTATATAAAATTCATGAATATTTGCCTAACAGTCCTTTTGACACTAACTTTGACACACCACACACAAAAATATTAAACGCAAAGTACAATTATTGTAAATAAAATTAAAAAAAAAATCGAATGTTTTGTTATTCGAATATGTATATGGAAATACGGGACAAACCTGGGACAATAAACTAAATACGGGACAGTTGTACGTCGGGGGTTTTCTCAAAATTTATCCGGGACAGACGTGTTAAATACGGGACTGTCCCGCAAAATACGGGACGGATGGTCACCGCATTAATAATTTCAAATTTAGTTTTTATTAAAAATCGATATTTTGAAAACGCATTTGTGATTTTTTTTTTAGTTTTTATTTTTAAATGTGGATTATTTTTGTGCTTAAGTTTGCATTCCTAAAATTATTATTTTTTTTGATCTTTTAAAAAAGGGTGTTGAATAAAAACCGTTTATTTAAAAACCGTTCCTACGATTTGAAAAAAAAATTAACATTTTTTTACATTATTCAAAGGAATAAAATGGCGTGGAAAAAAGTTAAAAAAAATCGAATAAAATCTTTGAAGTTCTTCTAAAAATGGTTAAAATGTTCAATCATGAAATGTCGTTTTCCGACATTTTTAAGGGTTTTTGGCAATCGCAAATATTTTTTCAATAATTTAGTTTGTATACCTTCTGTAAGATCACACGTCGATTGTGTTGTGTTCAGCTTTCACTCAAAAAAGAAAAACAATAAATTGCGTGCTTTGAATTTAAACAAAACTTTTTATTTGAACATAAACAAACGTCAAGTTTTTGAAGATCTGCACAAAATCCGGCTTAAAAGCTCAACTAATGTTAAAATCGAACGAACCCTTTCGTCATGTTTTTAAAAACATGATGAATAACTTTAATGAACATGGCTATCTGGCATTTTTCTATTGTGAAATGCCATATCTGTCAAATTCCCATATGTCAGATCAGAGATATTTAGAATGAATTACCTCATGTTTAACGAAACTTATCGAACGTCATATGTGTCCACTACAGATAAAGCCTTATCACTGTGTGTATTTTGGGTCATTGACACATTCGGTATCGAGAGTAGTGCTTTGTTATGTCTACTGTCTATTTAAGGCTGAACTATAATGTTTGTAATGGCGCAGACGTGCCCGTCCGTAAATGAGCAAGAACAAGTAATTCGTATCTTGCTCTTTTTCGTCAAGTTTCGATGAGTTATGAACTTTGACAGATGGTTTAGGATGGTGTTTGTAATGAAAAAAATTTGACAGATACTTCCGCGCCATTTCGTCCATTATGAGGCGTTTTTTTTTTTAAGCTCAGACCAGGTCAAAAAAAAGATCTGTGTTTCTTTTTTAACTCGGAGCACTCTGAGCGCTCGGTTTCTGTTTCTTTTTCAATCGGAGCTAGCTCGGAGCACTATGAGCTCAGAATAAAATGACCGAACACATGGAGTAAAAGGCTGAGCGCAGCCAACTTCATACATTTTGTGTGTTTTGACTATTGACAGGTTTGGAAAAAAACAAAAATCAAAATGGCGTCGGTCGAAGTAAAGGTGCAAAGTGGACCATATGACAGATAAGTGCTCAAGTGTGTTTCTTAATTAAATCGGAGAGCTCTGATCATACTCTGCTCAAAGCGTAATCGACTTGCCTGCTCAAAACTTAAAAAGAAAAACGCCTATGGTTAGACCTGCTCATTTGACAAACGGATTAGAACGTTTCGTTAGATTTTGACACTAGCTTCCGTTTGCTTCCGACTATTATATTATAAATCGATAAAGAAATAGAAAAAACGAGATGAACTGTTTGTTGTTACTTTAGGCAGCTTGTAAGCTAAACTGTCAAAACATATTGTTTCGGTATCGTTCAGTTTGTAAGTCGTAAGGGTGTGTTTTAAGAGTGAATAATGTTGTTGTGACCCTTATTCACGGTTACGAAAGCAAATTAGAAACACAACAAAGTATAAAAGATTATTGAGGACGACAGATGGTGTTGTTTTCTTCTCTTTTTTACTTTTGGCTTTCTGGTCCCGGAAGTTTTGCTTTTGATAACTTTGACCGTTCTGCTGCTGCAAAATATGAAACAAAAATCTACTTTTTTTCTTCTTTTATATCATATGTGCCTAAATGTTTAAATAATTTAGATTTTGAAAATAGATTTGTCTACGTTTAAACATCACGAGCAACATAAGCTATTGTTTAATATTCCTCATTAAAGAAAACCGTCAAAGTGTTCGCCTCCTTCTTCCGTAAAGAGTTTGTCAATAGTCAAAGCTCATTTTCTGCAAAACAAAAAATAATGAAAACATGCATTCACACACACACACAAATTAATAGAAAAACACTCACACCACCGGAAAAATAAAATCAAGCAAAGAAAATATCTGAAAATTATTAATAAAAATAAGAACGCCAAGTCTTTGACGTAAAAGAAAAATACGTCGTCACCTAAGAAACCCTCGAAGGAGGAACGAAGCTAGGCAAAACAAGGATATAATGCAAAACAACAAAACTGTGCCAAAATAGAAATGAGCTTGAGTGGAGTGGAGTGAGTGGAAGAAAAAATGGGAGGCAAAAAAATAAGAAAAACCATAAACAAAACAAAACCAACCCCGACCGACAGTCGTATGAACTTGAACGTAATAAACTCGGGCAAAGTGTCTGGCGAGCGCCAAAGATGATGAAAGCCTGGGCGCGCGTATTCAATCCCCCTCTCCTCATGCCGGCCACTTACCACCATCGATTCGCTGTTTGCGTTTCTGCATCAATCGGGCTGCATCTGTCATAATTTTCAATTATGCACTTGGCAAAGGTGAATATGGTGAGATGTTAGTAGTGGTGGTGGTGGCAGTAGAAGTAGTGGTTGGCGGTTGAGATGGAAATGACGATGACGATGACGATGGCGAAGACGACGTCAGAATGCAGAATCCAAAAATAGTAATAACCATCGTGATGATTCTTCTTTCTTTCTTTCTTTTTCTTTTCTTTATTTTTGCTGTTGTTTCTCTTGTTGATGGCTGCTGAGTGCCGAGTGTGGTGGCTTTGTTTGGATTTTTTTTTTAATTTGTCACTTTGGTTCGCGGTCACCAGCAGCGCCACATTTGTTGCCGCCGCCATCAGATGAGGGACCTTCTCCTTGTCTTTTTTATTTTTTTCCTGGTTAAGTTTATGTTTTTGAATTGATTAATAAATTGTATTTATAGATGCAAATAAAACATCAAAGATAATTAGGTGAGTTATTTGGTGTTCACCTAATTTTTGGCAGACAAAGTGGTGGTTATGTAATTTTGACAGAGCAAGATGAAAAAAACAACGGTATATTGTGGTGTAGCTTGAACGATTATTGTTACCTCAGCGATAGCGAGGTGTGTGTTGGTTTTAAAAATGTTGGGATGGTATTCTTTCATTGGGGCTGTTATGGTAATCGCGTGCACACAATGGCGTAATGAAACAGTCGATTAATCACACATCATATATTAAAAGATTATTGATTTTGATTTATTGATATTTTGCTGTGGTTGATATGAAATCTTTGATTTTGCATTATCAATAATGATTCTGCGTGGATGTTGTAATTTGTTCATGTTTTTGTTGATCAAGTTGAAGTTGTTGGGTGCGAAATTTGTGGAAGTCAGAGTCAAGATAATCAGGCCTGAGAACTGCGTTAGTCAATGTTTAGGAACGTGAGATCTTAACTTGTCAATTAATTCTGGAATTTACATTATATCTGCATCTTGTTTTCTGCATAAATGAAGGATACAACATATCAAAAATATACTTGTTTGATAGAGAGGGGAGTATTAGAAATCGAAATCAAGATGTGGATGGTATATTATATCGTCTACATTCTAGTTAGGTAGGTACGTTCGGGTGACTCGTTTTCTCAATTTATAGAATCAGTTTGGATTGTTCTACTTGTAAAATAATAAAAAAAACCCACATTTTTATTTTTTTTATGTTTGCCTCTGCGGAAACAAATACTTAGTCTTTTATCTATACATAACTATTAATATACCTTTTTTGTTTTACACATTATCTACATGTTAATCAACCATAGAGCAAGGCAATTCTTTTAATTAAACAGAACTTGTCAAAACATTCTATAATAGCTATTTTAAAAGCAAACTTAAAAGAAACGCTCGCATATTGGATGAAAATTCTACATTTTATAAAATTTCTTATGGAAGCTTTTTGAAAACATTATCTCTATGATGAAACCCCAACTTAAAATTGTCTTATGTCAACTTGACCGCTTCAGATTTTTTATTGCGGGGTTATTTGAAGTTCCAGGATTATGTTAACGAGTCTTAGACTTTTAAAGTCCTTAAAGAGAAAATCCGTCAGAATCGCGAGAACCTATCGCCGGAAGTTCTGACACAAGTGATGGAAAGTGACGGCGGCTCCTCGATCGATGTCATTATTTTCGAAAAGATAAATTCATTAAATAAACAAAATCCTCAAGAAGAAACAAATAATAATCATTTAAAAAATTAAATGAAATAAGAAACATGGGTCATTACTTTTGGGCCACCATGTGTAATGAACACGCCTATTTTTTTGTTCTGTTAAGTGCAATAGCTGTCAAATTTATATTTCACAACGGTCAACGGCCTTGGCTCCGATAAAGCTTCGCTTACCGTGAGATCCGCGAAATCAAGCATCGTTGCGCGTGGTTAGTGGAAAGATAGGGGACCGTCCAAAAACCAACTGCGTGCTATTGACATGTGTTATGTGTTTTCTGTTTTCCCGTTCTCTCCCTTTCTTCTGATCTGTCCAGTATTAATGTCGTCTTGTGTGTTGTCTTGTAATTGTCTGAGCCGATGGCCTCAGTAGCCAGTGCTCATAAGTGTCTCTACTTCGTCGATTTATCTACGGAGCAGATCAATATGTAATGTTATGTAATATTTCAGAACGATTCAGATTTAAATACCTCAATTTAACGAAACTTATCGAAGGGCAGATGAGTCCATTTCAGCCAATCGCATATGAATGTGTTTTTGGGTAAATAGCACATGCGATTTTGACAGTAGTCTATGTGTGCTCGTTCCTATCATAAGGTTCTTGGGACTCGTCTATTTTTTTGTGTCCATCACAAACAAATGGCAACACAAACAACGATGTTATTAATTTGACAAGTTTGTATTCAGAGCGTATGAAAAAGGGGGCAACCATACGTCTGTCAATGAAAAAACATTATACATATTATATACATTTGCTTAAATTTAATTTGGTATATGTATGCGAAAAGATTTAAATTTTGTAAGCATGTAAATGAAATAGAAACAGTCAAATACGCTTATAGACGTTTAAAATAGCATGAGATCATGTTACTCTCCTCGTTTCTCTTTTTCTGCTGGCATACACATTGACATTTTGGCAAAGTTTGTTTTGCAAAATCATAAAAATGGTTGGAATTTATTCTTTAAATAGATGTTTTCTAATACATTCAAGGGAAACATATTAAATTACAAATAAAAAAACATAATACATACACTAAACCCATTTTTATGTACTGTCTACAAAAAAATTAACTTTAACTTTTATTTTGATTATGCTTAACGGTTTTTACGAGACTTCTTTGTGTCACTTTTATCTATTGTAATTATTCCTTTTTATTAGTTAACTGATTATAATTACATACCTCGCAAAAATTAAAAGCTATGTCGTACTTTGTTTAGAGCCATGAGATTTGTTAGTTCTGTCAGTCTTGGACATTTTACGGCTAAATTACGAGACTATGCGTCTTAAGCCTATAATTTAACATAAATAGTTGTCATTCTTTCTCAAGCAGGTAAGACTTATGTGAGTAAAAAAAAACATTTTAAAATTTGTGATTTAAGTTACTTGAGACCTTGCGATTAAAAAAATTATTAAATTATCCGTTTTATGTTTGGAAATATTTATTTCTTTGCTATGCTAATAATTTATTTTGTTTAATGGTTTCTTTAAGATTAAAATGTTTTTCGAAGATTCTCTGCTTTTCAATGATAATTTTTTGATTTATTTAAATTGTTCAAAATTTCTCGTTCTTATCAAAGCAAAGGTTAATATTATATTATTAATTGATGTCTGAAAAACGACGTCTGGCAAGCCTTTTTTCCAAAATTCCGTACTGTTATTCGATACAAAATAATACATGCCTTTGTTGAACTAGGAATAATCTCTTTTTTACGTTTTTAATATTTGTTCGGTCTGATATGCTTCAAACATAAACAAGGCTCCACAAGGCTCCGTTTTGTAACCATATTTGTTTTTCACTTAAATTATTGAACTGTCATCTTCTACAGCCCACGAGATAACTAAACTACGGAATAAAGCGGCGTTTACACGTAGACAAGACAAGGGGATAATACTCAATTGTCTTGTCCGAGCTTCTTGAACGGGGTTGGATGATGTCGATATTGTCCTCAGAGATAGCTCGGCAGGCTAGCTCGGAGGAGAATGTAATGACAATTGTCTTGTCCTAGAAACAATTGTTCACATGGAACAATGATTGTCTTCTCTCATTGTCTTGGCATCTGCAGTGTCCCATGTGAACCCCGCTTAAGACTTAATCAACGGACTAAAATGTGTCATTAATAAAAACAAAATGTACGAGAAATAGTAAAATGACGTTTACCAAAGAAAATCTAGTACAATAAGCAAGATGCCTGTTCAGTCAGTAACTTGAAATTTTCCCCAAGATTTTCAAACTTAGATTTTTTTGGTATGAAAAAACAATAATAAAGTTTATATTATTGAACGCACCTAATAATTCCTTTCAGAATATATTTGACACATATGGTTCTTCTTCCTTCACTAGTCCACGGAACATGGCCTAACCTTTCGCTATACCACGTTTATTAATTTGCCTGCTAATGTCTCAACATTCAATGTCTTCTTATACGAAATTCCAATTATTACTTTTAAGAAGATCGTTGACTTCTTGATGTGTGTAGATTGCACGAAGAGGCTCAATTGACAAATGTCAAAATAAATTTTGATTGTATAAACAAGTACCAACAAATATTCGAAACCTTAACTGAGGCATTCTTAAAAATAATCTAAGAGTTTCAAAATCGAAAATCATTTCCCTATTTTCTTGTCAACACTCAAAAGAACATCCAATTCCATCCACAAGCAATCGAATACCATAGACTTTGAAATAAAGAGTATTCACTCTGTTGTTTGTTTTGTGTGACAACAATTACATACCTCATCAGGGTACTTGTTTATCCGAATTGGCACGAGACTTTTATGTTGAGTCTTTTATTCTTAGAATCAATTTAAGAATAGATAGTCAACAAAACCTAAAGGCACAACAGAAAAACATAGACCATCACGGAAAACCGTCACATGTAAACATAAAGCGACAAGCGTTGCACTCTCATTAAAATTCACCTCTTCTCTGTCAAAGAATCTAATTAGAAACCTCAGAAGAATCTTCCGGTGACAATAGCTGATGGTGGTTGGGCTTGGGGAAGCGGCAAAATGCAAGCAGAGTGTGGCGAGGTCAAACGCTTAACCCAACTAACCATACTGGTTATTCGTAAAGAATCCTTTCTATGCGGAATCGATTGCCGAAAAATAATTGCAAGCGCATCGACATCAACTTAAGTCCACAGATATACATGGGCGGATGATTTTAAAATTAGCGCAGGGCGGCGCAGGAGCGTAATAAATTTCATCTGATCGAATTGTTTGATGGTGCAGCAACGCGCACTGATTCAATTAAAATTAGACAGCGCCGCGGTCATAGATTCACGAGAAAAATTAGTATATTTTGAGCTATAAATGGATCTCACATGACAGTCTCGTCCGGCGGCGCAAGTTGGTCGTCGGCTGATTGTGCGATGATGGCAAAGATGACGATAATGATGATAATAATGGCGATGACGAGGCCTCGAGCGCACTTTGCAAAATATTAATCAACAAAATGGGAATTGTTTATTATTTGGGCGGTTGGTGTTGAATAAGTTGGCTTTTCTATTTTCATTTTAGAATCCCTTTTTGACGCAAATGTACGATGCAAGCTTGTGACAATATGATGACGTGGAATAGTCCTATCTATCTCAATCACGATTCATAGTATAAGCAGGGTCAGTTGTCAGTGGTTTTGTTAAAAATAGTCATGCAAGACATGCGATTAATTAATCATTCCCAAAATAAGTGGCTGGGTATATCAGAAACCGCATAAAATAAGGTGGCATTGTTCATTAAATCCTACCAATAGTTTGTGTACAATTTAGTTGTTAGTGTTATCGTGTTTGTTAGATTTCCTGAATAAGTTTACCAAAAAAAGAAGACAATTGGAAGACAAGATCTTTGACAGAACGAAGTATAACATTTACGTAGAAGTAAAAAAGGATTTTATACGACGAAGAATTTCAATTACATTGCATTGAAAATGACTCTACAACCATGGTCTTCCGGCTTTTACCGTTATACCGTTAAAAAGTGTGATCATCTAGCTCTTAGTTGAGCGCTGATCAGAGTCTGAGCCAACAGAGTAAAGTTCTGAGCAGAGAATGTTCAGGGCTCTCTGACTAAGAGCACTAAACTGTCATCAATAGAAGTGTCAAATGTTAGAACTGCCAAATCTAAGAATATGTGTTTATCACGGAAAGTTAACTTTGTTTGTTCACCATAAATTAATAAACAAAGATTATAAATTTAATTTATTTTTTTGACAGCGAAGAAAACTAAGAATACAGGAATAATTTCCGGGCGATTTATGAAATCTAAAAATTATGCCAATGAAAATGGTGCCGAAACTCACCGGCATCTCACCTTTTTCAACTTAGTGACCATCTTTAACTTCATTTTAATTGTATTGACGATTTTTTTATTTCCCCCTTGTCAAATATTGTGTTCATCATATTACTCCGTTTACTTTGTTATTTTATTCTAAGCTCAAAGAGCACGCTCTGAACAGGATCAGAAGTAAAAAGAAACGCCAATTTGAAGCTTTGATCGTTCAGAGCTAAACATAAAAGTCTTATTTTTTGGCAGTTAAGGGCAGGAAGGGATTGCTTGATGATACTGAAAAGATTTGTTCGATTTGACAAACTAGATTTCTTACTGAGATTATGACGAAATCTCGCATTTCAAAATCAAAAAATTGCGTGTTCCAAAATGCGTAGATTTGGTTTCGAATTTCAGATTTATGCTGAAATCAGAGATTTTGTTTTGGTAGCAACATACCTTTCTTGCATACGAATTTCATTGTATTTGACAGAAGGGATAGCTAACGGCAGAGTAATATATTTCTCCTGACTGCCAAATGCGCCCAAGAAATATTCTGAGTCAGAAATATAAGTTTTCTACTACGTCAATTTGACAGTTAATATAACTTAATTTAGACATAATGGGGTACTTTTCAAATGTTGGTTTATTTGCAATTTACTATGTTCCTACCAAAAAGAAGACTCAGATTTCAAAAACGAGATTTTAAGATTTAAGAATTATATTCGAACCTCTCTCTTTCTCGAAAGAGAGAACAATCTTTTTGTTTCTTCCGCCTTCTGTTTTATGTCAAAATTGACATATCGGCAACTTAAGGCAACGGGGTTTGTTCGTAGAATCAGGTATTTGCCATTAAAGTTTATGTATGATGAAATGACAATTGTGCTTGGTGTAAATAATAAATAATATTTAAATTATTTTTTTAAAACGTACTCCTCATTTTAATTAAATAATTTCAAGATTGACGTTCTCAGTTGAATTTTTGACTTGGAAATTACAAATAATTAATTCACAATGTTTCAATTTTTAAATTTAAGAATTTAAAAGTGCAGATATGTTTTTGCAAAAATAGTGTACATATTGTACGTAATTTAGTTCCATAAAAACTTTTACTCTTATTAGACTCTTAACTTTTTCAGTTCTATTGTGTTCTGTTGTTTTGGTTTGGCATTTTTCGTGGTTCTGAGAGAGATACGACTATGCTTTTATTTACTATTTTACTCTGTTTTAAATATTCAACTTTTATATTCTTAAAAAGCTTTTCATTGATCTGCATGTCAACATCTGAAAAAAGGATACAAAATACAAAAATCATACTTATTCGATTGATAGGGAATGATCTTCAACATTATAGGAAATACAAGTCATGAATATTGCAGATTATAATAAAGACAACCATGTTCATCTGCTTTATAACATTTCATCTGCACAATTGCTTGATTCAGTCTGGACTTGGTTTTCAGTTTTTTTCAATCAATCGCTGCAATTTTGTTCACACAATTGCAATGAAACTTTTTCAACTTATGGGAAGGTTATAGGCATAGTAAAATAAGCGTCCAGTAGATGGCGCGCATTATGGATTTGAAAGAGCAATAAAAAATTACAAATTAATGAATTACTATAAGGAAGGGAAAAATATGAATCTATCTCATGTCATAAGGAGTATTCATAGCATAGTTCAAATAATTATCTACAGGTTGCGTTACAAAAGAAATTTCAAAATATCAAAAGGCAAGTATTTCCACGAAATTTAGAAATCTGAATCATTTTTTTAGAAGGATTCAACCACTTATGTTGCCGTTTACACACATGAACCATTTAATTTAATGATGTTTAATAAATATGAGGTCTGTTTAAACTCAACACTGGATGACGATGCATTATATCTACTTAATGAACTTAAGTGCTTAAAATTCGATAATAGTATCTTATAATCAATTAATGATTTTAGTCTTTTAAAATGACAAGAATTGCCTAAACGAATCAAACTATCGTACAGACGAAATGCTATTTAATCAAAATGGACATAATCATGATTTCTCCTACTTCCCATAATCTTGTTTGATTGAGTACCTATAATATCATAATCTGCTCTATGAACATTCTGTCCCCAGCTAAATTCAACATCTACTTTTATTGGTAGCTAAATGTTTTTATCGGCAGCTGGTTGTTGTTTTTGTAATGCGTGTTAAATCCAGCTACGCTGCGGATGCCGAAAAAACACGTCTGTTGTTTCAATAATTTGCTTAAACTGTGTCTCCACAGGCAATAATTGATGCAATGGCAATGTCAATAGCAATAAGGAGGGCAATTTTCAGTTAGGTGGGCTTTTTATTGCTAGGAATTAAATTTGTACGCCCATCTTTTCTATTAATATTATTGTCAGCCGTTTTGTGAGAGAAAATTACCTACGCGATGAAAAGCAATAATTGCCTTTTAATGCCGTTGTTTGGGCTACTCATGTCTTGTCCACTAGGCAAGAGCATGAAAAACATATCTTCGGTCTCATAATCTTTATCCTATGTGGGGCTACCAACAACTTTTTTTTTTTTTTTTTATAATTAACGCGCGCACAAGGGATTATGTGTTTCCCTTTTAATGTAGAACACACTGCGCGGGCATTACGAAGATAGGGAGGGGAGAGATAGGAGGTGCCGATTAACATTGGTTTTGAATGTTTGCAGATCAAAATGGCAAGGGAAAATCCCGCCGGGTAAACTATTCCAGATTCGTGTCGTTCGGCTAAAAAAAGAATCCCTATATTTCACGGTACGTCCGAAATTAGGCTCAAGGGTGAACTGATGAGCATTCCTTGCGAGACGAGTATTACGGGAGAAACTTTTAAGGGGAGGAATGCAACTGGCTACTTCGAGTGAACATTTTTTGTAAAAGAAACGATAAAATAAGGAAAGACATGAAACATTGCGTCGGTGTTCGAGTGGGGCAATTGTTTCAGCGGCAGTTCTATTACCTATCAATCTTAACGCTCGATTTTGTATTCTATCAAGCAGGTGAAGCGATGTTTGCGAAGCACCTGCCCAGAGGTGGGAGTTATACTCGAGTTTAGGGCGTATAAACGCTTTATAATTTGTAGCCAGATCAGATGGGGAAAAGTACTTCTTACACCGATACAGAAAACCTAAGCACTTTGCAGCATTCTTAGCGATCTCAAATATATGGTCGTTCCAACGGAGGTCGTCGTTGACACACATACCGAGTACTGAGAGCTTTTTGGTTTCTTCGATGTAAGTGCCATTCATGGACAATGGCATTGGGGGAATGTTTAGCTTTAACGACAGAAGACAGCATTGAGTTTTCGAAGCATTAAACTCCACACGATTTCTATTACCCCATTTGACAATGCTGTATAAATCGGAGTTTAATGAGCTTGACATACGGCACCGTTGCAATTGTACGTCCGAAGGCGAAGGACGTGAATTATCGAACGAATATGAAAAGCTGAGGGTAGAGTCGTCAGCAAAACAGTTAAGTGGATTAGAAGTAACAGACAAAAGATCATTTATAAAAATGAGGAAAAGAGTCGGAGACAGAACAGAGCCCTGGGGCACACCAGCATTTATTTTATGGGAATCAGACTTGAATCCGTCCCATACAACTTGTATTGAACGGTCCAGAAGATAGCTTCTAATCCAACGAACAAGAGTATTATCGATCCCAAAAGCACGCATTTTCGATAAGAGAGCTTCATGCCAAACTCTATCAAATGCCTTGGAGATATCAAGAGCAATAATCTTACTTTCACCAAAGCGATGTAAAGATTTGTTCCACTGTTCGGTGAGATATGCCATCAGATCACCAGTGGAACGGTTGCTGCGGAAGCCATACTGACGGTCATGGAGAAGCTTACGATCTTCGAGATATTCCTTAAGCTGACGGTTAATCAGTGTTTCCATGACCTTAGAAAGAAGGGATGTCAGTGCTATGGGTCGGTAGGAGGAGGGGGAGGATGGGTCACCTTTCTTAAGGACAGGCTGGACAAATGCTGTTTTCCATCTTCTAGGAAAGATTCCAGAAGAGTAGGAGCGATGGAAAAGCTTACGCAGTGGCTTTGCCAGTGTGGAAGAACACCTCTTCAGAAGAATCGGGGGTATACCATCCGGGCCAGCGGATTTGTGTATATCGAGATCTTTGAGAACTCTTTCTTCTGTACGAGTGCGGAAAAAAATGTGTCCCATGGAAAAATTTACATTCTCAAGTACAGGAAATGGGCGGCGAGCAAGTTTGCCTTCTCTGAAGAGTAAACAATTGGTTTGTTATTGTCGATGAGCGTTGGAACCGAAGATGTCGAGGAGTTTTTTATATTTTTTACAAATGACCAAAAATTTTTACTGCCTTTGGGACACTGCAGAATTTTTTGCCGTAATTTTTGGTCATGCAAAAATTTGGTTCTTTCTATAACGGAGTTGCATGAGTTCCTTGCTTGTTTGTGCTTTTTCCGATTTTCCTCTGTAGGGTTGGCTTTGTAAGATCGGAAACTTACTTCTTTGAGCCTGATAGCTTCTTTACACTCAGAATTAAACCAAGACTTTTCTTTAGGTTTGATGCTTTTTACTCTGTTAGGAATAAAAGCACGCATCCCTAGAAGAATCACATTTGTGATCATTTCAGCACTGGCATCAATGTCACTATCGAGGAAGCATAGTGACCAGTTAAAGTTTCGGAAAAAGAAATTCAGGCCGTCCCAGTTGGCTTTCTCGTATTGCCAAACGGTCCTGGTGGGAAGTTTTTCTTTAACTGGATGGGTGGGGGATGAGAAATTAGCTGAAATGATACAATGGTCTGAAGTGCCAAATGGAGAAGTTACACTAATGGTATATTTATCAGGGTGAGAAGTAAGAAACAAGTCAAGAGTATGGGCTGCTTGCCCAGCAACATCCGGTATACGCGTTGGCACATCGATCAGTTGGGTAAGGTGATGTAACCCGGCAAAGAGCTCGACATACCTTCCTTCGGGTGTTGTCTGACCAGAATAGCGGAGCCAGTTGGAATTGTGTACATTGAAATCGCCCGCAATAACGATTTCAGTGCGAGGACAAAGGGAAACAATTTTCGAGATGGAATCAGACAGTGCATCAAACTCGTTACAAGTCGAATTACTGTCAAGATTTGGACTCCTGTAAATAAAACAATAATGAATGACATGCTTGCGGACAGTGAATATGAGCCATAAGAAGTTAAAGTCCGTGTTGGAACATTGCCCATATTGGGGAAGGCTCTGGAAAGCAATATCATTCCTAACATAGACCACGAGACCATGATGAGAAAAGAGTAATGGCACCAAGCTATACCCATGTAGAGCAAATTCTGATAAATCAGTATTTGCTCCAACCTGAGTTTCACTTAATGCCAAAACAGCTGGCCTGTGTTGAACAGTGTAGACGTACACGTGAAAGAAATTCTTTCTTAAACCACGAACATTTGAATACACGACACAAAAATCACTTACCATTTAAAAATACTTACATACAAAACACAACTCTGATTAAGTCGAACTGCGCAGTGAAAATCAAAATTAACTTCTGTAATAATCAAACTGTCTTAGGTGTTATGCCCATAAGACAGCCTGTTTACAAAAAAAATCAATCCAAACATTCAGCACAATAAGACAAATTCAGATGCCCTTATCTATTTACCGCAAGCATTGTATGGTCATACGATGCCTACAGTAGATAAGAAAGAGGCAGTTAAGCACAAAGGTCTTGGGACAGAATAGAGGATAATTTGTTATGCGAATGCGTTTTATTTATTTATTTTCTTCTTCAGCGCGAGTGGGCATCTTTTTCATTCATCCTACGACGCGAGTGAACACTATTATTTTTTTTTTACAGCACACGCGAGGGGTTTATTTCTAATTTCTCAACGAGCGTGTATTATTTTTTTTTTTCCTTAAAGCACTCGCGATAACAACGCGCAACAATTATTTGTTTGGACTTCGTTTAACTAATTGTGCGCGCACCTCGACATCCGTCTTCAACGAGCTTAGGATCGACACTACCTTTCAAAGGGGTTCGAACCTTGGAACCTAAAGTCTTCTTGAGGTACTAGGCACCCGCAGCCTACTTCGGAGAGGTAAGAGTTGGAATTGATAGACAGAGGTTGACACATATATACTCTTTGAACTGTTAATTACAAATAATCTAAAACAAGGCTGCAATCAATCGAAAATTAATTAAATTCTTGATAAACATTAAACATTAAACAAAACTTGCTTAGCCTAAAGCAAAACGAGAACCCCGAACCTTAATTTGAATATCTTACGGTTTTAATCAGCAGTTTTTATGACATGAAATCCATTTTGACGTCACCAATATCGCCATGTTTTCACTTTCATATACTTTCATGTATTTCGACGCTTTTCTGAATCCTTTTTTAACCCAACCCCGACACCGACACTCATCTTTAAAATTCCGTTTGACCTAATGTTAAAATAAATATCTCATACCTTTAAACGTATAAAATAAACCATTATCCTTATATCTACTTACTTTCGGCAAAACTAAGCTTATGTTGAATCCAAAGGTATCCATCAGATAAGCCCCCAAAAAAAAGTTGAGTTAACTGATAAAATAGAACCCATGACGATGACACTTCTAAGTTTGTGGTGGGTTATAGAAAGGAACAACAAAAAATAGATAAGACACACAAATACACACACACCTAAACACTTCCACCTGATGAAGGACATTTTTGATTGACATATAACCAAAGAGGAAGAGGAAATTCCAACAAAAAAGAAAGCTAAATCATCTTCATCCCTTAATTGTTGGCATAGCCACACAATCCCATAATGGCCATGCTAGCTACTCCCACATCTTTGGGTAGTCGTTTTTACAACGATGACGTGCTTATTTTCCATGATGGCTATAAGTGGAATTCCTTTATTCTCCTCCATCGTACATATCTGCCCCACGCGCCTCCACTTCGCAACACTGCTGCCACTGACTCTGTATTATGATGGTGTGGTTGAATTTGGGTTATAAAGCTATCCTCTCCTGGATCGATAGACTCCTTTAAAAACTTATGAATGACGTCAAGAACTTGCCAATCAATAAAAGGAACTAATGTGTGTAGGATGCGTGTGCATGATAGCTGATTCTATATTCATATCATAAATGAAAATGGAAAACCTTGTATCCATGACAGTTAACGTTAACGTAACGCATGTGGAAGGATGCGAGTCCCTTTCGTAGGTACAAAGTTATTTATTTATTTTGTTCTACTGCTTCCTTGTTGAGTGGAAACATTCATGGGAATGGAGGAGGCACGACCAGTTCGTGCAGGGAATTTGCTGGCACTTTATATCAATTACGAAATATTCTGTCTGAAAGTGAATTATTTTTCTTTCAATGACGTATTTTTTGACAGAGTTACCAGCGCTATTAAATTATGAATTTGAATTTTTAAGGCATATGAATTTGGATATCAATTCATCAAAACAAAATGTTTATGATTGCTTCAAATTGTCTTTAAAACTAAATTCATAAAATTTTCCTTTTTTTTATTTTGAACAACGCTATCTACCGGGAATAATAAGAACCCTCCGTGGATAAGTAAATGAGGTCTTCATTGAACTAAGTCATTCTCAATTTGTTTCTTAAAATTTTTCAAAAACAACTGTTTGATTTTATATTCGGCTCCCAAACAATAAGATAAGTAAAAACATTTCCATTTTTGTATGATTTTAAAGAATTAATTAAGAAGTAAAATGGTAAATTAGTCAAATCTTTTGTTTTAACAGATTTTCCCTAGTGAAATATTTTCAAGTTTAGTTAAAAAACCTAACTTTAAAACAACCACCTGGCAGTGCCTATCAATCAGTCTGACATAACCTACCACACACGGATATAACTATATTGCCGACATAACGGAACGGAATAAAATCAAAATATAAATCAACTAAAACTACCCCACTGAAGTATAAAGTAATTTCGGGGGCAGTAGAATGTGATTTGCCCTTAAATGGGGCTAGCAGTGGGTGGTGAACTTTATTATGCATGTGTGTGCATAAGTGCTGTCTTTTGCTCTCTCTCTCTCTTTTGCTTTATCTCTCTGCTTTGTGTGGGCATAACGTCAGAACGACCTTGATAAACCGTTATCTGGCATGGATAAAGGAAATGACAGAGTTGGAGGAGAGAAAATTCTATGCATGTGCTATGTGAAAATGAGAAGAGAAAAAACGAAAGACACATTTATCACCGTAGCGACCCACCAAATTGTCCGTGACGTCATTTGAAAGAAAAAAAAAAGTTTATTGATTACCTCATCATCATACACGTTTTTGTAGGTTTAGTAACTTGGGTGTGTAGAAGCTGATGCACCCCTTTTTTCTTACCCTTATTGCTATGTACATATATAAACCTCACTAGATGGTTAGCATGTGTGGGATATTGTTGGGGGGGTTTGCATGAAATATTAATATTTTAAGGCAATTAAGTGAATCACTGACGGGCTTAGCTGGCAGACACACACGTCTGAGGGAATCCAATTGAAAGAAAATATTGATTTATTCAATTATTGACAGTTCGAAGAGTGGAGGAGTGGGGTTATGGAGGGAAATGTGAGCGAACACATCATTCCCGACAATAATCACACGAACGCGGGTTGATTGAAGTGAAATTAGTTTAAAATTTTCCGTCATTTCCTTCGTGCCTGCATAACTGACACTGACAGTAGTTGTTGCGGTTGAAAGTTTGGTGAACGCATGCTATTTCAAATAATCTTCTATCTCTTAAATGGAGTGGTGTAAATATGTGTTTTGGGTGTGGGGAGTAAAAAGTGATGACGCTGTTACGCCATTAAATTAATTTCTTTTTGTTTTGTAGATTGGATATTTGGCTAATTAAACATTGATTTATTTTTGTGTAATGATGTATTGTGTGAGTGCTTTATGTGCGCGAGGACGTCATTAAAAATGGGGGTCTGTGGGGAGAATATTGCAGACATCCTGTTGGTAACTTGCTCCTTGCCTACCAAATGAGTTTGAGAAAATAATGGCCTTTTGTAGGTATATTTAGATTTTCATTGGAAGTTTCTGTGTTAGGTGGAGTGGGGCTCAAACACGGAATTGAGCTGAGGTAAGTGATTTAGGGTTGCTTAATGCTTATTTTCGATTAAGTGCAATTGTTTGTAAGAAAAAACGCGAGTTGAATTAAAATTGTTTGGGTATTTGTAAAACATAGTTCTACTCATGTTCTTAATTTTTTAATATTTGAAGTTCTAGATAGAGTACCTAATATGTCGTCAAAAGGTATTACTCTATACTTCTACTCTCTATCACTGACAGCTAACAATTTACCTCACAGAACACTAGATTAGGCGTTTTTCTTTATTCACTCAGAAATGGGATCTGAACAGAGTCTGAACATTCCAAGCATACTCCAATAATTCTCTGAACCGAGCGTGGTCTGAGCGCTCAGATATAATTTAGAAAAACGTTTTAGCACATGGCTGTTACAAAATGACATTTTTCATATGTCTTTTTCACAGGCGGCAATATTATGCTTATAATACTTTTGTAACTTTCGCTTTGGCATCCATTTATCGAAGAGTGGTGTAGGCAATGTGTATGGGATAGAGTGAAATATGTAGCCTACAACTCTAAAGTGATACGATAATTCCGTTCAGCATTTTCTCAAAATGCTCAGACAATTTATTCTGAACACATACATCGTTCTCAGAGCATGCCCTGATCATTCTCTGAACGAAAAAAAAATACAATTTTAAAGATCTGAACGCTCTGAGCGAAAAAAGAAATACAATTTTTTGTGACAACTCAGACTCTGCTCTGAACGAAAAAATAAAAACGCCTATTGTTAACATGGTAAACACTTTTGTTATAAACAAACAAATCTCTTGCTTGTTAGGTCTTTATTATGGTTTTCCACCACCGGTTCACATTTACATTTACATTCTATTGGTTTTACAAGTTTGCAGTATGACAGTCCAAAATCGCAACAAAGTTTAGGTTCTAAAGATTTTACGAACTTGTAATTAACCAAGCTATAAAAAACTAATTTCAATAAATTCATGAGTGTTTTTTTGTATTTATCACTTGGTGGATTAATTGTGGGATATTCTAAATAACACGTTGAGAAAAAAGGAAATATTAACATGCCAACGAAGGAAACCTGCTGCCAAAGTCTGGGATTACTGGATGAAATGTCAAAATTGAGGATTAATTTTTTTCCGCTAGTGTACTCAGGAGGGCTAGTGTCGCCCAAAATAACTGAGACTAAAAAGGAACCAACTTGAGGTGGTCAGCTAGCAGTCCGTATATAATACGTCCATGGTCTAACATAGCATGGCCAACTGTCAAAATTGTACGAATTGTATCGTCATGTTTTTAAAAACATGATGAATAACATATAAAAAAGAAGGCTACCTGTCATTTTTTCAACCGTGAAGTGCATAAACTGTCAAATTCGCATGTGGAAGAAAAAAATTTAGAATTAAATATCTCATGGTTAACGAAACTTATCGAACGGCGTCCATTATAGTTAATTCTATATGACTGTGTATTTTGGGTGAAAAATACATGCAGTTTTGAAAGGTGGCCATCGTTGGTCATATCAGATACGGTGACCATATTCATAACTTCCAAATAATGAACAAAAATAATATTTTTTTTTTTTAAATAACCACTTTCCCACTATAGGAACTAGTGTATTAAGTGACACATTTTTCTAAGATACTAAATGGAAATGAAGACCAACTTGGAGTCCATGATCTAAATGCTGTATTTTGACGTTTTAACATTAGGTGTGCTTTGAGAATGATGTTGGAAGTGTTACGAATAAAAGATTCGCGCTACATGAACCATTTTTGCCTATTAAATTACTGAATTACTGGTTAAGTGGAGCTGCAGGAACACTGATTTTATATGTACTATGTACATATATAGGTAAAAAGAAAATTAATTATCGAGCTTGGTTTATTGAAATAATTAAATAATAATTTTGTGTTCCTTATGCACAAAAACTGGAAAAAGAAGAAGTATTTTTTATTCATATCCAAAGAAACTAATAAGTTAAAGTTATAACGCTTGCAACATTTAATCAATATTCAAGTTCTTGCAAAATGCAACAATGTTGCCGGTTTGTTTCGTAAAATCCACTTTTCTTATGCTCATCAATTAAACATACAAAAACGACATAGGAGGACCACAATTTATCCTATTAACTGCTCGTATCTCAGATAAACCATGCGACACACAAAAAGCCAACCGCATAACCGCACAACACACACATAAGAGTTTTCTCAAGACCGCCAAGCTAAAGATGCCCATCGCATGCATCATTAAAAGCTACAGTCTTCACTTAATAAAATCAAGTAATTTACGGTTAACTAGTTGAAGGATGTATTTGCATACGTTCTCCTCTTTAGCATGCCTAGCATGCCTAGTTCGAATAAATGCCGTCAGAGAATGTTGCAGATGCGACATAGATACCCCCAACAAAGTTGATTTACCTGTTAACACGAAACATTTCACGTGTCAATAAAGAATCTGTCACTAAATAACCCCTCAGGGTAAATAATAAATACAAAAATATAGTTCTTATTCCACAAGGTCGTTTAATTGTTCAATAAATTACACATAAATTCAATCCGAATAGAGAAAACAACACCCAAATATGTGTTTTTTTGTTTTGTCCTCTCAGAAACATGTTGCTGAATATAGCAATTTAGCGACAAAATATCGCTATCGATGCGACATCAACAAATTCGATATTCACTTCCTACAACAATAATTCTTTCGTTCAAGGCTGATCGACAAAATGTGCGCGCGAAAAACATCGATGTGATGTATATGCATTCGCATTTTATAGATACAAAAAAAATCTTGCAAAATAATTTATAAAAATCAATATCTTGATTCAGCATTCAGGTTTTCTTGTCGCCTTAATTGCATCCGATTCAGCCGGGGCTATTGACAACCTAATGAATTAGCCATAAAAATAGGAACAAAAAAAAAAACATCCAACGATAATGTTAGGAAGAGAAACAAGGTGAATTAGTAATGCATTTTTATTGACTTTTCGAAACCACTTAATTGACAGAAAAGATGAGATGAGCCACGCATTATCATTATGGCTGTGCAGATATTTTAAGCATAATATTTAACGGTTTTGTGAATAGGAATTAATTTTGGGTTTTGGGAAGGCATTCTGCAAGGCAACAATCGAGAGAAACTGAAAGAAATTAACTGGCAAACGTGTTTCGTTAAATTGCGGCAACAATGTGCATAATTTTGTCTTTGCTTAACGAACGTGTTTTTATAGAAACTTAATACTTTATGGGTTCCTTGAATACAGAACCTTATGTTTTGACCAAGGTTCTATACTTTTATTCGACTTTTTATTGGTTTTTAATTGAAGTTTTGATTAAGGCTTTGATTAGATTTTATTAAAACTTTATAGTCAGATATTGCTTACGCAATACTGATAGAATTTCTAGCTGATTACTCGCCTGGCAAAGGAACATTAGTTGTTATTAAGAAAAATTATGTTTGGAGTATTACATCCGAAGAAGATGATTTAGAGAAGGTAGAAAGGCGAAGAAGGGCTGAAATAAGAAATAGCTAAATAAAAATGGCGAGCCACAAGATATTTATTTAGAACAATAGAGTAAAAAAACAACTTTGGAGTGACTGCTTATTTAAGAGTTAGGTGTCTCTAGCTATATGATGTGGCATATTTAAATAGTTACCGAAAACAATCGATGGGTATAGAACAAGAAGAAGATATACCAAAAATCGAGATGAAATAAAGCAATCATTCGTCAATTATTCCCTCCGAGCATCAGTCAGCCTGACTTCATTTTAATCTCACCTCTTCTTATTGGTAATAGTTTAAATAATTTGAAATATAACTGTTCTGCTGACCCCGAAAGAGTTGAAACTTTTCATTAAAAAAAAACTAAGTACTAAAATGATAATTATTTTTAATTACAAAAACAAAATAATTTTTAATCTTTTTAATTTTTTTATTATTTAATAATTTTTTTAAACACAAATTTAATACAGTTTTTTATTATATTTAAAAAATTAATTAAATAATAAATTTAAAAAAATTAAAAACTATTTTGTTTTTGTAATTAAAAATAATTATCGTTTTAACAACTACACAGTAAGAGACGCACGACATACGTAATGCTAAGTAATAACTTTGTATAAAAACTAATGGCCTAATCCTAAAAATCGATTTCATAGGGTGATAACCAAGAATGATAGAATAGAAGATTACGACGTCCGAAAATCCGCCATGACGTACATTTATTTGGGAGCTATGACGTAGACAAAGACTTTGTCTCTCTACACTTTTATTGGTAAATCTATTAAAAAAAGACCTTCTAAAGATGGCTACTAGAATTTTTGGCTCCCACTGCTCATTAAGAACGGTCTTGAAGGATGTATCTTACACTGCTTCCTGCTGTTCATCATTCAAAGAGAGGGTATATGACTTAAGTTTTTTTTCGAATCGTGCCAATAAAACAATAACTTTTCGTAAAATATGTATAAGCACAAGAACTTAAATAAAAATATTTTAAAGCACAACCGAGAACTAAAATCAAAACACACAAAGAGGCAAAAGTCACTGACTACGTCAAACGAAAAAATCCCAACTTTCATTTGTCAGCACTGCGTAATCTTGTTTATATCATTCCTGGGTGTTCACCCTTCAATCTGGATTATAACAAATGTCAACCCTACTTACAAGAAAGAGCCCATAAGGGACGTTTCCAATTATCGTCCTATCGCTAAACTTGGTCCATTCCAAAACTTCTTGAAAACATTCTTTTACTGTAAATGGATTATTTCCCCAAACTAACATGGATCACATAAAGATCTACAACAACGAACCCATGTATGTAGTTGATTTCTCTAGAAAGTTTTTATAATTTTCCAGGCCCTAATTTTTTACGTAATGGATTAAATCTAACTTGAAAGATCGTTCTTACAAAGTCATTTTAAGATCATCTGTATCCCATTCTTTTTAAGAAACAAACGGAGTCCCGCAGAGTAAACCAAGGGTCCATTAATTTGCATTCTTACCATGAATAATGTCGAATTCGTGTCATCAAATTCAACATAATGCAGACGACTAAAAAATGTTTAGGAGGTTTTTTTTTTTTATAATTAACGCGCGCACAAGGGACTACTTGTTTCCCTTTTAATGTAACACACTGCGCGGGCATTCGGATGATAGGGAGGGGAGAGATAGTAGGTGTCAATGAACATTGGTTTTGAATGTTTGCAGATCAAAATGGCAAGGGAAAATCTCGCCGGGTAAACTATTCCAAATTCGTGTCGTTCGGCTAAAAAAAGAATCCCTATATTTCACGGTACGTCCAAAATTGAGCTCAAGGGTGAACTGATGAGCATTCCTTGCGAGACGAGTATTACGGGCGAAACTTTTAAGGGGAGGAATGCAACTGGCTACTTCAAGTGACGATTCCGAGTTCTTCCAAAATGGCCGTTTGGCTTGTATTAAGCTTATAAAGTTAAACAATATCCTGGTGAAGGGGAAGGACCTTGCCACCTCTCTCGTGGGGTTTTTGTTGCTTCAGCGATATCGGATAGACTCATTCGGGTGTTTTTCGATATTTTGCTCCACTGAACCGAACCATTATTATGCTAATAAATTTGCACGATTTGCAAACATTGTTTAGAAGTAAGTCTATTCATTATGAAATGAGAAATTTCAAACCAAACTGAGCATAAATCAAGTGACAGCTGTCAAAAAACCAACTCCGAAAAAAGTATTGCCAGATTGAAAACCACACGCCTAAGAAAAAACACTTTTATCATTTTTTTTTACTGTTAAATGCCATAGATGTCAAATTTACATATGCGAGAGTGATTTAGAATGAAAAACCTCAATCTTCATACATGTGATTTTTTCACCTGCTTACGCTCAATTGGGTTCTCGTTGTTTTGAAAAGTTCTAAGCAATTGTAATAGCCTTTTCACATAATAAATTATTTCATCCCGTGAAGAGCACCGCCATTTTTCGACCGTTCTATTCTACGGCATCTTTAGATTTGTTTTTATTTACTAAATGTTACTATTTTTTATACTTTTACCACCTTTTTGAATGTTTTAATAATTATTGATTAATCAAACATTCACTGCATTATATAAAAAAAGTGATCTAAAATAGAAGCATTTAGTACTTTTTAGTACGTATTTTGACAGCAATTTATCATAATGAGTTCCAGAATGAAGTTAGCAAAAGGCAAAAGTGAAGATGAAAAACTATTGTGAAAACTTAAGATATTTTTTTATTACTGTATGTCTTTAAAGGTATAAAATTGATTTCCAGATGACAATTTTGTTGTAATTTTAGGTGTTAAAAATAAAAAAAATCATTTTGGATCGTTTTTCTGTAGACGAAAAATATGGATTTCTCATTTTTTTACTTCACTTCCCTGCTTTACCTTAGAGCTCCACCTATGGAGTTCACCGGATGGACCTCAGAAAACGTCAGCAAGTTTTCTGGTTTTAAGTTGATCTTGAGGCCAAATATCTTAGGCAAATTATATACAAGTTGCAACGATACCTTCTTCTTCCGCGACTTCCTGCTGGAAAAAAAACAAACCAATATAAAGCTAATATTTATTTTTTTATAAAAACCAAGTTTATTAAATATTAAATGTTTGCCAAATAAGCTCTTAAAGAAAGTCCTTTTAAAAAAAATTTTTCAGATTTTTATATAAACATTAATTCGCAATACAATTTTTGTCAAACAATAGAAATAAAAATAAAGTCCATTGATTAAAAAATGTATGCATGTATGAATAGAAATAACCATCAACAATGCTGTTTTTGAAATAAGATTCCGCAGGCAAGTTTAGCGCATAAAATTAAATTGATAAGTTATTTATAATCTACGCTCACTGGGTTATGGCTAAGAAAAAACGATCTCAACTGGTGCCTTTTTCATATTCACCAAAACTATAATTTCCAATCCAATTCGAATAGGAACGTAGGTACTTCTTATTCTTATATTAACAAAACTTAGCTTAGAAATTTCTAATCTCTGTTTGGAAAAACAATTGTCAATTAAAAACAACCCTAATATGCATGTTCTAACTAGGTATCTGACAGTAATAATCTTCACTACTATAATTATTCTACCTAGTTAATTTACAATTGAAATTGAAATATCACAGCAAAACTTTAAATTCCATACAAATTTAAATAAAACTTTTAAACTAATAAGACAAACATAAACAGTCATAAACATTAAACAAGATCAGTTAAATATACCAGAACCATTTGACATCTCAATCCGGATGTTGATGTCTACAGATAAAAGTGCATAAAACAAACAAAACAGCACATTCACACAAAAAACGTAAAGACCAGTCTTCACACAAAAAACGGTAATTCCATGTGTCCGATCATAAAAATAAATCAATTGAACTTAATGCCCCCTCCTGAAGTGACCCATCATAACATCACCACACACTTAACACACTCCCCGATAACCTTGCAGTTGAAAAGAAAAAAAAATGCCGCCACTAGTGGCGCTGCCACCGGTGCTGTGATGAGCACACACCAAAGTCTCGCGTTACCGGCATAGCTTTGCAGAGTGGTCATTTTCGCGCCAGGTATAGCCGCTGGCACCACAAACCACTTACACCATATTCGCTATAAAAAAGAGAGAAACAACAAAAAAAAAAACATTCAAACCCGCACAAGCTCAAACTGAAAAGAAGAATAATCAATAAAAATTGTTTCGTCGAAAAATAAGCTGACTGGCCGATGTAGTTACCCGGACTACACTTGTTACAATCTGTAGATAGTAAAAGTGAAATAACCGGTCCACGCTTTGTGCCGAGAATCTTCATCGTTGTAGAATCTCCAGGAGTCGTATAAGTCCCCGTCAAGCCCCTACCCAGTCATGACCAAACCTGGTTAAAGCATTTGATGAGATAATCACGATCTTACTCTCACTCTTCAAGAATACGGTCCACTAGAAGATGTATCTGAAGCGATGAGAACGTTTAGATATATTTTTTTCTGAATAACTGCAAAAACTAAACGAGAATATACAATTAAATTCATAAAATCTGATAATTTATACATTTTATAGCATCGATTTGCATTTATGTCCGCTTGACATAATTACACACAGACTCATCGAACAGATACAACTGGTACACAAATCTACACATACATATACCGTGTGCGAATCCACCATACCCAAGGTCACAGCAGCAACGGTGCTTTATTTTTGTGCTGCTTACATCTTCCCACCATTTTGAATGACACAATGACCGACGGACTCATCAACTAACCTAGTGGAAGGTGGAGAGTGGACAGTCAATCCCAACGACTGCGACTGCGACTGTCGGTGAACCGACACGACACAATCATCTAAGTTGCATCGGCTAGTAGTCTTTGACCCCACTCACTCTTGTGTGATTGCAATCGAAACGCCACCATCTTTGGTTCGTTGTTGTTGTTTTTATTTCCTCGGCGACAATGATCGGTTACCGTGATTACCGGCGATGATGATGATGAGATGATACCGATGCTGCTACCTGCTACCAACATATCAAACGACAGAGCCGTGGTGAATTAATTTCATGCGAATTAATTATTGACGGCAAACTAATTAGCACATCGTGATGTTTTCGGTAAAAAATGAAGAAAAACAACTGGATCTTGTATTTTGCAACAAAAAAAAACAAAGAGAACTGGATTTTAGTATTTTTATTTATTTTTTTGTTTAAAAAAATTCTTTTGCCAAAATAGTTTTTTGCTTGCGGATTTACGTTCTTCCAAAGTGCGCCATTTGGTTGAAGTCTTTAAAGTGTTTAATGCGCAACTAATTTAAATAGGAACTTGAATTGGAGATTTGCAGATTTTTTTTTAACTGTTTCGTACTTAAAGGGATTAAGTTCTTGAACGTGGTATGTAAAATCAACTAGATGTTCATTCTATTATTGAAAATGGCGGTAAGGTGAATATTTGGATAGCTATTTATTTAACTAGTGGTGAAATCAACTAAGGTCTAAGGTGAATTGTGAGACAAGTCTTCGTTGTGCAATGTCAGTTGTCATTATTGAAGATCTGTTTATTTTGTAGATGAATTAGCTGTGTTCGTTTACTTCCCAAAACTACGAATTTCAACTATTTTTATCCAAATTCTCTTTCGTTTACACACAAATTGGGTTTTGGGCAGAAGAGAGAGCTCACGAATAAAACATTTCTCCTCCCTGTCGATTATAGCCCATGAAATTTCTATGAGCAGAAATTGTAAGTTCTGTCAAAAGTCAAAAATTTGACATTAAAACAAAAAACAATGACTTGCAAATTTGTATTCAAGTTCATTTTTTGTTGTGA
The DNA here is from genome assembly GCA_963971375.1 of Platycheirus rosarum. Lineage (NCBI taxonomy): Eukaryota > Metazoa > Arthropoda > Insecta > Diptera > Syrphidae > Platycheirus > Platycheirus rosarum. The sequence goes on from OZ020507.1 coordinate 31,813,269, forward strand.
ATAAACATTGAAATACTTCGTATTCGTTGAACGGGATTTTGTTAAAAATAGTTGAAATTCGAACTAAGATATTAAAATAAAATAATAATTAAATAATTTATTTTTTGACGTTTACACTTTTTGTTGTTCAACGCGTTCGTTTACTTTTTCACAGTTTTATCTCTCTGTCAGAGAATTTCATCACAACTCTTTAAAATTTGACAGTCGGCCCATTTTAGCCCACAAAAGTAAACGAATACAGCTTTTATTTTATAAACGAAAGCATATTTTTCATTTATTTCAAAAATTCAGTAACTGATATTGTCTAAGAAAATTTGGATTTGGCTTGAACAACACATTTTGAAATCTTGAAATCTTTTTGTCGAAATCCGAGATTTTATTTTGGTCAGAACATGGTATGCATAAGTTTAAGATTTCAGTTTAACTGACTTAACACAATGGTGAAGCTGAAGCTGAAGTATGAAGCGCTGTCAAAGTTAAATGTACGTGAACTTTATTAGGCGAACACAATGAGAAGCTAAAGCTGAAGTTTGAAATTTAGCTGAAGCGCAAGTTCACTTAACTTCAACTTGCGCTTTACACTTCAGCTTCATCTTTGACATTTAACAGAAACAAAATAGGCTAGTTCAACGTTTCTGAACTATCCGAGATCTCTTTTTTCTTAGATCCATTGAATATGACTGAGAAAATTCCTTGATCACTCTGAAATCTCAAGAAACTTGAACTAGCTTAATCGAACGAAAACAAAATGTGTGAGGGAAACACGGAATTATTTATAGAACTGGTTAAAAAAAATATTTTATGTAATTTAACCAACCCCAACTATAAAAATACTGAAAAGAAGGCGCGATTGCGGAATAATATTTCGATAGCATTTAAGATATATGTTTTTTTGTTTTTTTTTAGCAAAATTGACATCCCGTACTTCCCAATTGTGTTCGAGCCAGCTTCATTACTTAGCTTCAATTTCGACGTGCTTCATTTTTGCGCTTCATACTTCATCTTCAGCTTTACAATTGTTTTCAGCCAGTAAAGCAAAATGATTTTAAAAGTATTTACAAATTATTGCAAAGGTTTTTGAAAAGTCCGCAGTCCACGAAAGATTTTATTGAATGAAGCAATTAACAAAATCTGATATTTTAGCCCCGAAAACCATATATTTATTTTCTCAGCACTTATTCTTAAGAAAAAAATTACCGAAATGTTTAGTTCTACCACTTGTCACAGATATAATTTGACAGTTTAAGCTATTGTCTCAAGTACACCTGATTTTTTAGCTTCGGTGTTGTAATTCCATCTTAAATAATAGCTGACGGACAACTGATGACCGGATGATGAATAAAAAACATGTGTGGGAGTTCTTTTATTAACTATCATTGACAATTGTTAACAATTGTTACTTATTTGTCGTTCCAAAATGCTAAATAGTTACTATTCGTATATATAACATCGCATTGTAGAAGTGTCAAATAGTTATGATTTGTAACTATTTCCTACTCATGTCCATGACCTTTGTTTACATGATTCCTTTTTTCGGATGTTTCTTCATTCTTTCTTTTTGACAATTGGGTAAGGGGTGTAGAAAAGTATGGGGAATGAAGTAACGAATGGAAGAATGAAAATTTTAAGATTTTTTGTGGTTGAGCTTTGAAGTTTCTCGTTTGAGAAAGAAAATGCTATGCACGGACTAAAAATAAGAACTTTTGAAATTGAAAACAATTCCCAATTATGTTTTTAGAGGTAATGGATGGTTTTAATTGCTTTTTTTAATTTTACAAATTTCTTTAGAAAAAAACAACACAGTTTATAGGAAAGCATTGGATATATTCGGGGTAATCCAAATCAGTGTACACACCAACGTACGTGCCTGTCCAAAAGAAGAATGAAGAAACAACCGAAAAAATGAATCATGTACACAAGGTCCATGATATGAATTGAGATTTTTGATCTGTCAAAGTCAAAATCAAAATTAAAAATTCAAGCATTTTTGTATTTCTTGTAATGGTGCTTAAAAAATTAAAATGAACTAAAAACATGATTTTATGCAACGATAATTCAAATAGAATTATTTTCGATGGCAAAATCTGTATTTTATTAAGTATTCATTTGGAGACGTACGATGGATTTTTTTTTTAATATTTGTTTGACAGATTAACAATGTCTAACAATAAATCGGTCCAAAATGAAATAGTAATAATCCCAACAAAGTCTAACAATGATACTTTAACCAAAATATTTGACACAGCAACGATAGTTAATAAATGACTTTTGTTAAAGTAGAAAGTAGATGTAGATATTGGGGTGTGTCCGACCAGCGGTTTTGTAATTTTCCCTTAATTAGGGCCAGTTATGGCTATTATTCAAAATTTTAATTCTGAGGCGTTCTAAAACTGAAATCAGTGATTATGTTGATGCAAAAGTAAAGTTTATTATTTAAGTCAACAAAATATTTTTTCCACCCCAATGGGATACATAAAATGACTTAATATTTCAATTATAAGGTAGTTCGTCCAGTGAAAATTCAATGATCATTGAAATATTAAAAGTCATTTTTTGCATTGCGCTGAAACGAATGTTTTGTTGGCTTAAATAATAGTTTAAGTCAAGCTTTATTCTTGCATCAAAATAATCACTGATTTCAGTTTTAGAACGCCTCAGAATTAAAATTTTGAATAATAGCTATAACTGGCCCTAAGTAAGGGTAAATTACAAAACCGCTGGTCGGACACACCCCAATATCTACATCTACTTTCTACTTTAACAAAAGTCCGCTTATTTTGTATTTCTTTTTCTCTTCTTGTTCTTTTTGAATTTGAATGGAATTATTTTGGGAATTTGCGCCTGTTCTTTTTCATGTTCGCCTGGTGCTTACGATCGATTTTTGTTGAAAGACCTACAGTATCGCGGTTATGAGTCTTATCAGCATGAGTCTTATCAACATGAGTCTTATCAGCATGAGTCATGTTATTTCGTACATGTGGCCTGTCATCGATTTATAAGACGTTATCACGTCAGAAATTACTTAAGAAAACTTAATGTTATCTGGGAAATCATTTTCAGCTCCACAAAATGACTGAAGAAATTTCTTGAGATCGCCGAAATCTTAAGAAACCTGAAGTGAAGCAAAAGAGAATTAATTAAATAAAAAAAAATAAGAATTAAGAAAGTAAAGTTGAAGTTAAATTTTGTGAGAAATCGTATTTTTTATTGTTTGAGCAAAAAGAGATCTTGGAGACGATGATTTTGACAAGGAAGATCTTTGCTGTCTGTTGACATTCTCTTATTTTTTTTCATATAATTGTTGATCATTCAAATCTTCTATCAGATGAATGCAACAATTTTTCTAAATATTATTTTTTTTCTTTATTGCTTTTAAATGGCTTAACAATTTGCAACTAATAATTAATGCCCAATCCTTACTTCAATAATTTTAATTATTAATAATAAAAATTTACTCCGAAAGCCTGTCCGGCAAAAAGAACGTGGGTGATGAGGAAACACTTATGCCATGCAATGCACCTACCATACAAATTACCACCGTCTGCACTCACAGCTACCATCAGCCAGCCACATGTTGTATTATAGACATGTCCCTCTGCGCGCCGATCCACTCAAACGTTAAATTTTAAATTAATTTTTGTTATAAAAAAACACATTGTGCAACACAATTTGTCTGCCAATGGTGTTGGTGTTACCCTCCCATTTGTTGTTGATTTTTTTTCGGCAAAGATACAAGATTGTTGATTAAAAAATCAAAAAAAAAACCTGGTTAGGCCACTGACCAGTGACCAGCAGTCTACATGTTTGTCCACTACATGGTGCTGAGTTGAACATAAATCATTTTTGCAGCATCTTTTGGAATTCCAAAGCTAAATTGTGTAAAATGACTTGTCTCCTGCATCTTAATAAAAAAAAAATTATAAATCTCATGGATTCCTACGCAAGCGCACCCCGTCCAACAAATCAATTGGCACCATGTATCCAATGCATCCATATTTTGATTTGTAACCCATTTGTGTAAGATGTTCACACAGTTGCACCTCAAGAACATCTCCTGCCCGGGGGCGGTGAGTCGTGATTACAAGTTTTATGGATGTTTAAGGTGGTTTTTATTTTGTTTTTTATCGTTATCCACACATAACTTTAAATTTTTTTTTTTATATAATTTTATACAAAATAACCGAACTGGTCTTGTCGCTCGGTGACGATGCTGTGATGAGATGATGCTTTTGCTTCGGTAACTTCGACTGCGGGATTTGCTGTTTTGGCCAAAGATGGCCTTCGTTAGGGGGAACAAGATTTTACTTTATTTCAATACAACTTTTGGCTAAGATGGCAGTTTTTTTTCTCAAAAGATATAGATACCTTTTTTTGTGTTTTTGGCATTATGTATATTAAATGATATCTGATGTGTTTTTTGGTGAGTTGCTTGCTACGTTGAGCATGGATTATGTGTTTTCAAAGTCTGAAAGATAAGAATGGCGAGTATATAAGTTTTATGGAAATTAATTTCTAGTTTTATTCAATGCAAATTTATAATTTAAAGCAAATTTTTTACTATTTTTAGATGAAACAAATTAACATTTTATTTTTATTTTATTTGATGATTAATAAATTTGGTTAAAGCTGAGGATGGAAGGTGAAATTGGAATATTTTGCATAGAATTAGAAAAACATGTTGTCTTAGACTTAGACTTAGACACAAAAATAATTTTTACAAATTTTACTTATTTTAAAAGAAGCTTTTCTTCCTATCATTTGATCTCTCAAGCTATTAAATTAGATGATTAAGAGTTATTATAGTTTTCCTTGTTTTTTGTATTAGGAAACTATTTTTAATTTAATTCTTGTTTTAATTTTAATTTTAATTTTTATTTATTTATTTTTTTTATTTTTATTTTGACAGTAAAACAACAATTGAAACAAGCTTATTTAATATCTTCACTGACTTATAAATTAGAAAGAAAGTTGTTTATGTGTCTTCCCTATTCTATGCCAACATTTTTAAGTATATTTTGGTTTCTTAAAGGTGAGTCCAAAATTTTAGAAACGTGAAAGTTATAACATTTCAGATATATCCGAGAAACCCTACGAGGTCACAGCTAGTGTTTTAATTTGTGTGGTGGGATTAATCCCTAACGTCTTACCAATAACTTAAGCGTAGCTTTCTTAAATCTAAACAAGTCCATCAACGAATTAAGAGTTAAGTCAGCTTTCAATATTAGCCTTTACCGAACCACCAAACCCTCTGCTGTTCCTTCTGTCTTTCTTATGGATCCGTTCGTTGAGACTGTGCTAAACTAAACCACAGTAGATTTGCTCCAAACGCTTCTGGGGAACTGTATGTCATCTGCGACTAAATGCAAATGTCGTTACATATGTTTGATCCAGGAGCGCCTGTTGCATGGGAACTTACTGCGTTTTTGAACCAGGTTAAAATGTTTGGCGAAGTAATCGTTATCATTATAAATCTGAATAAATTTTATGCCATCTTCTGTCTACATTGAAGTACCAATTAAGTCGGTCATGCTATATTTTGTCTTATCTAATTTTCTTAACGTTGAAGATTTTTTTGTTGCTCATTCTATCATGATTTGTTAATCCTGCTTTGAATGTAAGCATATTCATTTTAGCTTCAATCTTTTTATAGTCTATTACAGATGAGCCTTGACCACCAACAAAAGTAAATTCGCCATCTTTGTCGCTCACACTGGTTCCATTTTGTTGTCTCAGCCCTAAAGAATTACAAAGGTCCATTATCCTATTTCCTTTCGGATTGAATGTTCCATCTTTTGATTTGCGATTTATGCCGGCTATTTCATTTTCGGTTCCCCTCACTTCGCCTATACTCTTGCATTTAAGTCCCCAATTAGTAAAATGTTACTTAGATTCACAAAAAAGCTTCTTTCAGGTTATTAAAATCGTTATCCCAATGATTGCAATTGAGATATATAGGAAGGATATGAAGTGTTTTTCTTATTAAATTCTATTACAACATACGTCATTTCTCCATACTGTTTAAATTCGTATCCATAGTCTAACAACGCTTTCTTAATACCGAAGCAACATCCTCCACTGAAGAGCCAGTGCAATATTTTTATATTACATTTTATTTTGTAATATTTTAATATTGTCTATATCCACTCGCTTAACAGTAGTTGGAAAGTGTATCTTAATTTTAGTACCTACCTTCCTTCCAACCTTATTATAGGTACCTAATATCCTTAAAAAATTCTATTAATACCTACCCACACCATACGTTTATCGATCCAGCAAACATAATTAAGCTATTTTAATTAATTTGATTTCAAAAAGTTAATTATTGTTATGTGGACCTATATAGGTCCCTATACCTTGCATTATTGCCCTACCTGCTGATTCCCACGAATCTTTATGCCAGTTGTTCAAATTTTTCCATACCAAAATAAAAATTAAACTGAAAAAAGTCCTTTTATATCTTTCTATTAGCAAATTATATTAATATAAACAGTAAACAACAAGTGGAAAGATAATACACTAAAAAAACTGCAAAAGTTTTTTTTATTTATTATTTATATATATTTATTTATGTGTTTATCCCTTTGTCGTGACGCATGTTCGTTTGAGCTTCAAACCACAATGATTCTAAGTTGCACGACAGAAAAAACATTATAATTAAATCTTTGTAAAAAAGACGCCTGCACTTAAAAAGGATTAGCACAAAGGAGCAAGTACGTTCGACCTAGTCGTGCCTTTTATTTTTTTAAATCAAATATTTACCGTACCTGTCATATAACCGTAATGTAAAAGGTTATTTTTCTCGAAAACGGCTCCAAGAATTTTTATGAAAAAAAAATCAGTGTGCTTGTAGATAAGCGTTATATTTTGGTGGAAAAAAAAATTTAAAGGGTGGGCTATAGACGATACATTCCCTAGGACCGTTTTTTTTTGTTTGTATTCAACTTTCTCGTGAAATGGTTAACGGTTTAACCGATTACAACCAAAATTGATATTCAGGAAGATGTAGGTAGCCTAAGTAATTTCAATTTCAAATATTTTCGAAAACTTTTGTACATAGGTATTTTTAATATTTTTTTTTTTTTTTTTTTTTGAAAACTCGATATTTTGAAAACGCGTAATTTTGTTGTATTTTGGTTTTAGTTTATTTCTATGCTTAAGTTTGCATTCTTAGGCCGCTCCCTCATTTGTCGGTGCGAGATCGTATCTCTCAGTTTCCTCGGTACACATTCGGTACCGAAATTTCACTGAATACATGTATTTCAATGAACACCAACTGATTTGTGCTGTATATGCGGAATCGGTACGATATGAAAGCGGTGTACCGAATGTCGGTATAGAGTATCAGTATTGTTTCTATATTTACTGCAAGGAATTTGTGTTTTGACGTCTGTCGTCTAGGCAGCAGTTTGTTTTGTATAAACAAAAATATAAGAAAATATTGGTTGATACAAAATAATAATTTTTGAAAGAAAACATCCGAGAATGCTTCGAATTTAAAGTTTCGAATAGTTCTGTGGCGAAAGCTTACCGACAAGTCAGGAGATGAATATGAGATCGATATACATTCGGTAAAGCGGTAATAAACGTTTACTGATACCGCACAGACAAATCAGGGAGCGGCCTTGTATTATTTTTTTGTATAATTTTTAACAAAACGTCACCCTACTATAGAAATGCCGTAAACGCCATTTTTACGTTTTTGGGAAATCGCATTTTAAGGTTTGGCAGTCTAGTGCGGAAAAACTGGCCAATAGATTTTTTTTATTTTTTTATACAGTATATGTTTGGAAATCTTTTAATAACTGTTATCAGATACCTTCCGCCTGTTTTAGTTTTTTAAAATATTTGCATTTTTGTTCAAAATGAGTTTGACGTATACGCCATCAAAATCAACAGTTTTTTTCCATACACGTACATACGTCAAAAAAGTGTACATACGGCATTTCAGTAATAAAATATTAAAGTAAATTTCTTTCCTTCTTGTTGATTATTTTTTGTTAGAAAAAGTCTTTACTTCTCAATAAAAGACAAATTTTCAAAAAACAAAGATAATTTTTATTTTACAAAACTTAAAAGTTATTTAACAGTCTATTTATTTATTTTTCATTGAAAATAAAAAACCTATTAAATATTTACCAAACTAATCACAGCATTGTGCATACAGTCTTTTTTTAGGAATAGGTGTTTATTTAAAGTTAAGGTAGTTCAAAAAAACAAACAAAAAATTAAACTTAATGACTTCAAACATTTTTGTACTTTTTTTTAACTGTAAGGCACAATGTTACAATTTAACATAACTTTCATAGCACTTTAATAATCTTAAACATAAAACAAACTTAAATTTGACTTCAAATATTTTGTACTTTTGTAAACTTTCTGCAAATCGAAACAAATTATTAAGCTTTTTGGATCAACATTATTCCTATTCTCGTTCTGCTTTCATCGTTATTTTTCATTTCTGTGAGTATTAAACTCAGCAACCTCACTAGTTGAAGGTGTTTCTTTGGCTTTAAAAGCCAAACAACGATCGCATTGATCTTTTTTAGGTTTATAAAAGTATAAGTTAAATGAGTTATTAAATTCCCTCCTATATATATGTTTTTTTCACCGGGTCACTCGTACATTCCCTATATAAGTGGTACATCTTTGTAAGGTGACTTTCCAAATATTGTCAGGACGAATTAGCTCTGCAATAATGCGCATCTACCTTTGGGAAACTTTTGATGTAGTCATGTACTATTTTGATTTGACTTTGCGGGATAACCTTTTTAATATTTGTTCCTCTTTTGGTCCGATTTTGACAGCCGTTTTCATTTAAGTTACTAAAAAAATAATATGTATATCCTTTTTCATTTATACATAGAGTGTTTAAAAAAAAAACTTTGCACACTTGATGAATCCTGTCATCTGGTATTTGCAAATAAAAATGGAAAGTTTGCTTTTTTTCGATGAATCATTTATACGCCTACGCTTTATTGGAACTTGTTTGACGAATTTGGTATAAAACGCAGGCTTTTCACTGTCCGGTAAGCTCCAAACTGACTCTCTGTTTTCCGTAGAAAAGTTTTTCGAACATACTTTAATAGAAACAATTATGCTTACTTTAAATTAAATTTAACATTTTCAATATATATGTACTTTCTTGTAAAACTCTTTACCAGAAGTGTCATACTCTGATGGGATACTTCTTAAACCTTCCAAAACAGGGTTTCGTAAACTTGAATCAACAACAAAGTCAGAATCTTAAGTTCTATAGTTTATTATACCAAAGTCTGATTCAGATGAACATATACGTCAAAACAATACTTAAAAAAATACGCTAAATCGTATGGAAAATTTGACGTATATGCCAAAATTTGGCGCTTACGGCAAAACCATAATTGAACTTGATGATTTTGGTGGATATATGTCAAAACGATTCTCAATATCTCAGCAATTAGAAGAGATAGGAACAGACGGATAACAGATTTGAAAAGAGCGCCCCCGAAAACATAAGACTGCATACCCAGCTCGAAAAACGCATTTTGGCGTTAACGGCATTTCAATACTAGGGTGACGAAAAGTTGTTAAATAAAAGTCGTTTTATTTAAAAACCGTTCATACGATTTTGAAAAAAAAAATCACGCTGTTTCAAATTTTTATAGAATTTAAATGGCGTTTATTTTTTTCTGCTGAAAACTCTTTTACGTACTTTTAATCAAAAGTCACAAAAATCGAATAAAACTTTGAAGTTCTTCTTGTATTTATCCAATTTTATTCGACGCTGTGACCGCACATAAGAGCACGTACGTGCGATCCAGTCGTGCAATTCATTTTATTGTGGATTGTGATCAGTAGAAGATACATACATATAAGCTGTCTCTTATAGACTGATCGTCATAATTATTTGTTAGTAAAACTACAACTATAACTGAGCGGGGAAACCACCCCTTAAAAGTTTGACCTTGTAGAAAGAATTCTCACTCAAAAGAGGATACAATAGCTGGACACAAAAAACTAGTTAAATAACATCCAACACCTATAAAAATGCCGACAGAAACACAATTTTTTTTAGAAAAGATTCAAGTCATGCCAATATTGCCAGTAGCTTTTAGACTACCGTTCGCTGTCACCATTATTAACCAAACGACCGTCAAAATCATCAACGACATTGATTGATCTCATCAAACGATTTGCGAAAACCATTAACAAAAAAAAAACAATTTTTTAAGAAGTCCAACAAGGCACTATTGACCATTACATTAGCCCAACCCAATTCATCCTTGAAAGTGTAAGACAAATATCTTTTTTTGCCAGACAGCATCTAAGACCTCGCAGCTGCGGCAGTCCCTCTCTCCCTTTGATCGACTACAATTATGGGTGTAAAAACCGACCACCAGGTCATATCCATCATCAATTTAAGGCCAATAATCTTCCTATAAATCAGTCAATCAATCTTTGGATGCACTGCCATCTAGCCAGCGCCAGCGCAACGATTGAATTCCATTATGGTAGGGAATCTATAATGATGGCGCGTTTTCGCAGATGCATTTTGTACGGAACAACTTTTTTGCTTTAATTATTATATTGCAGAGGATTTTATTGGCACTCATTTGGTGAATTGAGACGAACAAGATAATTACTCGCCAAATAGAGATGACGGAGTGATTTTTTTAAATCTTTTTTTTTTTTGAATTTGTATCTTTTCTTCTTGAGTTGGCTAATTAATGCGCCGCACCGCGGCGGATAGTTGTATCAGTTGGGGTTCTTGTGTGGCTTTGGGCAAAAACGGATGAGTCGTTGAATGATGGTGTCTAGTTTGAAGTTATTTTGACAGGTAAACATGACCCCAAATCATGTTGCAACATGGGTTTTGTGACGCGTAAACATTAATTTTTTTTCGAAAAAATAAGATAAATGCTTAACAAAATCTGATTGGGGAGTATTTGAGGACACAACTTTAATTGCTTAAATATATGTGGTTAACTAATTTGGAAATAATTTTTCTTTGAAGTCACGATCATCCTCAGGGGAGATGGATTTTGACAAGCAATTTATTTGATGCAGATACTTTTTTGAGGAGAGGCATTTAAGGATACATGTGTATATTCATATAAAATGAGGCATGTTTTGAAGTGTTGCTAAGAAAATCGTTTCTGAAATGTTTTATGATTTTTTTCGGAGACGATTGTTTGCAAATAATCAGCCTAGTGAATCATAGAAGCCATACCAGCAAACGTCTTGAGTAAAAAAATTAGTGATTATATCGCAGATTACTGATCAGATATTTGCAAAATATTAATTTCTATAATTCGCAATAAACTTTCCCACCCTATTGTATCGATTCAAATGTTGCAAATGAGGGGCCATAATGAATCTGCGCTCCTTCTGTTCGATTCAACATGCCACAAAAAAAAATTCACATGAGCAACAATGTTGTCGTCAGGTGATTAAGTGTTAATAGTTAAATAATATTTTATCTTTTTATACTGACCGCAAACAAAGGTATTATTTGGGCTTTTTTTCGGCTTGACCAGGTCTCGGTATGCCTGACCCCGTCACGTCGGTCGCCCTGGTCACTGTCCTTCTGCAGCTTCCCATTCTTCTCGCATTTCAGGTAAATTGCAGCAATGAAGTTGTTGGCACACAAAAATGAAAATAATATTTCATTCTGTCTATCTTTGTTTGTATTAAACTATCTTTATATGAGAAGGTGTCGTGCGGCATGGACATTAATCGCATACAGCGGTGTATAAGCTCTTGTGAGTAAAAAAAAAAAAAAAAAACTACCCAACAATATTAAAATAAAAATAAAAGTTGTTCGTTCAGGTTATCAGATGCAAAAGAAGAAGAAGATACTAGCGACCGGATCGTGTGTTGCGCGGATTGTTCACTTCTTCAAGATGCTGGGCCAGGTTATTGGTTTTTTCTTCGATTTTATTCAGATGGGATAGCCCCACTGTGCTCGCGGGCGTTGCAGAGTGGCAGAGTTGCAAATTTGTAATTAGCCAGGTATTTTAATTCGATGATTATTGCACTAATAGATGCAAACTGCTTGACATGCACTAAAGTACGTGTATTTGCGATTTGCATTTGGAGTGCGCAGAGCTCACGAAGTTGGCTAACATCCGATTATGCCTAACTTGCTTATTAAGTGGTTCTTACTGAAATTGAGGGTATTTTTGGAAATTATAGTCTTCGTGCGGTTGGTTGTTGCGTCCGGCGGTTTATGTTTTGAAGATGACTTTGTTTGAGAATTTTGACATTTTTTGCGATTAAATGTAGGAAATTTGGCAATGTTTTTGAAGTTCCCTGAGGCGGGAAGGTGGATTTCAAGAAACAGCAGTGTTTGAAGTGTTTGGTTATTTTCAAGAAACGGTTTGATGGAATACTGATGGCAGTTTAAGTCAAAGTTGCTGCTTATTTAATTTTAGGACAATTACATTTAATAATTCAAAATCGAACAGTTGTTACCACAGCCAGTTTTTTTTTATGGAAGTTACTCAAACAGAAATTCAATAAAGTTTGTTATTTTCTAAAGGTTTTTAACTAAGAAAAAATTACATAGGCCTTAACAGAAGCTCAGGAGTCGGCTTACTAGGTTTCCTTGTTTAAGAGCCTGTTGAATGTTTTCATTACAATGGCTTTTGGCTTTGTTAACGTGTTCTTAACTTGATGGCAAATTTTAGTACATATTTCTTTATTGACAGTTTCCATACACAAGTCTCTATGTAAATCGCTGTTTCGTATGTACCAAGGAACACTAACAAATGCTCTGATGGCTTTGTTTTAATATGATTGCCTAAAACTTGGTTTCGTACAATACCAAGGTCTTATTTAGTACGTCGAGACAGCTTTAAGCAGTTTGTTATAAGAACGTAGGACCATTTTCGATAAAATCCTGTTTTTTATTTTTAGTTTTTTGAAAAAAATGTTTGTTTGTAATTTTGTTATGTAGTTTATTTACATAACAAATAATTTATTAATTTATTAATTTACACCTGGTTTTAAATTTTTTTTTAATAAGTTTTAAAAATATTGAATTTTCAAAAAAAAAAAATCTAAAATTAATTAAAAATAGATAAAACTAATTATTCAAAATTTTTGTATTAGAATTAATTTTGATACTTAGATCTTTTCAAATATGAATTCTTTTTTAGGCTGCAGATCGATATACACTCGGACAGACAGACGGACATTTTTTGTCAGTGACTTTTGTAGGCTTTTCTATGATCGTAATGTCATGTTTGATTGTCATCTCAATTTTTTTTATACTCTCGAATCCTAAACTAAACGAAAAAAAGACTTGATTGCTGATCACAAAAAACATTTGTTAGATTTGACAACCTCGAATTTGCACAAAGATTTCAATGAGATTTCACGCATTTCGAAATCACAAAAACACATATCTCCAAACATATAATTTCCGCCATTTTGGCAAAATATCTGGATATTTCATATTTTGTGGGAACATAATACCAAAGAATATAGAACTACTATAAATTATATATAAATTATATATTCTTTTATAATACTGTTCTAAAATAGCTTTGATTGAGAATTTTTCACCTTATAACTGATTTATGTATGTCCGTTTGACTTTTGAACACATACTTTCACACATTATCTTGATTTCTATACGAATTTTAACACCTTTTCTCAAATTCTTGACAGTTGAGCTTAAGAAGGGAATTATATAAATCAGATGATTCTCTTCTCCTTCTTCATACTTCTTGTCTGGGATCTTCTAATTCTGATCACATCAAATAACTCTTATGCGTGAAACAGATTGAACCAGCAACAGCAACAGCACCAGCAACAGCGGCCGCCATTAATTTAGAACCAATGTATTTCAATGGCTAAAATTAGATTAGACCAGCACCAGCAACGTCACCAGCGTCGTTAGACCAAAGTCCTAAATTTGCTGTTGCTGTTCCATTGCTACCAACTTTGAGCAAGTTAAATTCAGGGGCAAAAGAAAACTTCGTATACTTTTTTATGACACAAAGTGTCAAACAGAAGTGAGAAGACGATGCTGGTGCTGGTGGCAATGTGTTTCAATGTATTTTGCTGGTCAGCGTGCTGTTTGCTGTTGACGGTGCTAATGCTGTCGCTGGTGAATGAAAATGAAACTAATACCAACATTCATGGACAAAACAAGACAAAAGCTAAAATTTAAATTGACGTGAATTCGGTACATTGGGCATTTTTGGGTATAGGTAGAACTTTCGCTAGTTTCCAATCGAAAGGAAATTCCCCTGTCGTAAACATACTTTTGAAAATGTGTGTTTGATATAAGGCAGAACAACTGGAAAAATATTTTTTTAAGAAAGTTGAGTGCATTCCAACCATGCCGACGGCGTTCGACTTTACTGAAAGTATACTTTCAATACTGCTTACTTTTGCGAATCCAAAACTAGAACAATTACATATTTTGACAAGATGAATAATAGCTAACTAGAAATAAAGGGTTAAAGGGAAAAGGTATTGTAGGGGAGTATTAATAAATTGTGTGTGTTTGGACTTACTGTTGAAGTATTAAAGGAGTTATTCAGTTTGGCAGAAAACGAAATAGACTTGGTTGCTGACCGAATTTTCAATGTTCAGGTAGACGATAGTTTTTTTCAGGAATTGTAAGCTCGATCCCGATGCAGCATTAATACTCAAACTTCATGGGTGAACCAGTCGGCTATATTTTTTTATATATTTGTTTTGCTTAGTTTTTAAGACAACATGTCAATTAAAAAGTTGAGCAATATTATCATTAAAAAAACCGTAACTGAGCAGAGAACGAAGAAAGATTGACAACATTTTCCCAGTATTTATTTCTAGTATCTGCCTCAAGTTGGGTGTAATCAATATTTTATGATAATAATAATATTTTTAATTATGTGTCTGTTAGGCACACTGCCTTTTAGACTGCAACTGGATGTTGCACGATACTAGTTAGAAGAATTAGAGAAAATAGAAAAGATTTTTATCGGCGCAGAAGAACGAGAATCAGGTGACTATTTTCTCACTTAAAACCCACGGATGGCTCTAGCTTGCACTAGAAGTTAGAAAAATTGCTTCCCAAACTGCGAGTCGAACTTACGATCACTCGTTTAGCAAGCAAACATCTTATCTACTGCAAAACTGCCACCTGCCCATATTTTTGTGTAATCTACTTATGGTAACTGATTTGACAGATGTCATTAAAACAATATGGCCGCGACACAGATGGCCAAAACATATTCGCGCAAAATAGGCCTATTGTTTTGGGGGCGCAGGAAGTATGAGGCTTCTTAAAATACAAACAGCCTGCTCTGCATGCAATTTTTTTATGTGTTCGTGTGTCATACAGTCTGAGCGGGGCAGCGATGTTGTTTTGTAAGTATCACGGATCTGTTGAAGAATCCGGAACTGTTGTTCTTTAAAAAAAATCACAAGCAAAAAAATACAAGCTAGGCCAATCTTGGCTTAAAATTGGGTAGATATCAAGGATTAACAGGATGGTCCACCTAATAACATGAGTTTACTCGTGGTGGCCTTAAACACCCAAAACCATCTCATTTACTTATCTTTTCCCAACCATTAAAAGCTTTCAATTGCAATATATTTTACTCATCACTTTAAACTTTGATCTGTAGTCTCTCATAAATTACCACTAAGGAACTTCCCATGGTATATATCACCGCAGCCAATCTACAAGAATGTTCTAGCACGGTGCCGCACCTTTAACTTTTTTTTATCACAAACACATATCTAACAAATTTATTCTGAGACGACTTTACCCAAAGTCTCCTTCACTTAGTTTAAAAAAAAAACTCCAATATAGCATTCCAATAATCAATCTCGATTGGTGGTAAAAATAAAGATGCTCAGTGCCCATATAAGTATCTTCGACAACATAAAAACCACACGTTTCGTGTCAGTTTTTATGTAGAAAACACAAAAAATGGCAAAGTAAGTCTTAGATTAAACCCTGAACACGACTGCCACATTATAGCCTCATGGCAAATGAATGTTGTCTGTGACCAATTTCGGCTCAGACCGCATGTATCTTCTCAATCCTCAGGATCTTTCACCTCAAAAAATCTCGAAGGTATTATGTAATGAAATAGAAGCCAAACAAAAAAAAATAAAAAAAACAATCATGTTTGAGTGGGGGAGGAGGGTCGAAATATCACAACCACCATTAACTTATGCAAATCCCTTTTAATACCATTAATTCAAAAAGCCAATTAAATGGACAAACCTCCAGCTTCGGACAGAAAAAAAACCCAAATAGGTTTTTTTCCTTTTTGATTTGAATCGTCTTGGCGCGCAGACATGATAGATGCATTTAGTATCACTTAGCAACACGACCAAGCAACATAGTTTCACTCTTAGCAACATGCACTTGTGCCAAAATGAATTATGAATTCATAATCATTTTCCACGTCTCCCATGCTACTTCCTTTCTAGCTCTGCTTTGCATGACATGGACGTCATTTGTTTTCGAATAACCATCTCTAGAGTCTTAAGGAGTTGGAGGTGATGGTGGTGTCGGTTTCACCAAAACCGACGACGAAGAAAAATCACCAGAACCCACCTCATTATGTGGCAAGCTGCAACGACAGCATATTACAGGTGACCCTTGTATGCTCGCGCTGCTCCCTCTATAGAAGACCCAAATTCACTTGGAAAGAATTCACAGTTTTAACAAAGCCTCGACAATGCTAATTCAAGTCACATACCTCCTAGAGCATATCATGCCTTATTCTTCTTTAAAGTCAGAGTTTGGAGCAAACTGCGATGTTGTTAGAGTGCCATTGTGTCGTGTGGAGAGGAATACCTCACCCTCGTTTACTTGATGTACTTGACTACCTGCCGGCCTGCATCTGAGCTTAGAGTTTGGAGTTTTAGCTAATCAATATCTATGGAGCCCGACTGCAGTGCCAAAGTGGGAATTCAAGCCTCCAAAAGGTAATCCATGTTACAATCAAAGACTCCGACCTGACTTCGACTTTATTACTATTATTTTGTTCGGCTGGATGAAATCAAACAGGTACATTCAGACAAGACAGATATCGAGGTGGTGCATGGCATCCGAAGTTTAAGCATCTTTTGAGCCAAAATCGACACTCGGATGGAGATGCTTAGCGCACACAGCGACACTCGAAACTTTAAATGAAAACGAAACTGAAAACGAAGACGAAGACGCTTCTACATCGACGACGAACTTTTGGAGGGGCCAGGCATCGTCGTCGCGTCAGAGCTAAGAAAAATCGACAATTGGATGCATGCCGAGCTAATAATAATCGTGGGGTTCACCGAACGCACCCATAAGCCACTAAACAGACACCATCAGCCAGCCAGCGTCTTCGGTGTATATAGAGTCTGGTGGAGGAAGCCTTCTTGTGCCTCACTTCGCTTTCGGTGTTATGAAAGCTTACATGTTGTACAACCCATGGAGATTGCCGTGGTTCCCTAAAGCCTTATAGGCTTGAGTAAAATACGTTGTTGCTGAATTCCATTTGGAGTTTTTTTTTTGAAAAATATGGGTGAACTAGGTGCGATAGTTTCATCTTGGGGTCTTTTGAAAAATTATTCGAAAATGCACTTCTCAGTTGGACAGTGTGTGATTGTTGTTAATGGGAATTGGCAATTGAAGGTGTATCTTTTGACGTTTTGCAAGTGGGATTGGTTTTGGCGTATTGCTGTCCTAAGGCAGTTTTTTCGAAGATAATTTAATTGATGGAATGTTTGTTATGGTTTAAATATGAGGGCGGTTACGTATTGAAAACGGATGGTTCGTTTAATATTTTTTTTTTCATAAAAATATTGAATTCAAAAGGAGCTTTCTTTCAAGTTTTTTCTGAAAGTGATTTGCTTTCTTGAAACGCTTTCATAAAAAAATATTCTCACTGTGTAACTAGTTTTTTAGACAGCAAATCAATTCAAATTGATTTGTGAAAAAGCTTTTTGCTTTGAGAAACTGCTTGTGCAAGGTTTTCGCTTCACTTTTATCGATTCTACAAAATGTTAATTCATTTATAAACCGTTTTGGAGTTCACTTTCTTTGCTTGGAAACATTGTGCATTTATTACCTAGAAGACTGGTTAAAATCACAAAACCGAGGTACTGAAGACCGGTAGCTTTGGCACCGCAAATGTCAAAACGTTAAAATTGAGCCAACAATGGCATGCCAACTGCATTGAATTGGCTCTACGAGGATCTCTTAAAAAGCGAAAAAATAGTAAACAACCGAAAAGAAGCATCATGTAAACTAGGCCAAAGTATACCAGAAATTTTGCAATAGCATGGTTTGGGATTTGGCAGCAAAAGTTTAGTTCATAATTTGGCCGTGAGCTGGGATTTTTGGTATACGAAATTACAAATACGATAAAAATGTAAATGCACCCATCACAATACCGAAGCTATTGAATCAGAAAGGCATGCAATATCGAACGTCCTCACTGACTTACTATAAGTATGATGACGCATTTTACGATGACGTCAGATGACATGATGACTTTAGGATAAATTACTACGTCATTATGACGTCAGATGGTCATTGCAATGACCCAAAAAGTGCTTATGGAAACTTTGCTTTCTCAAAAGTAAAAAGTCGCTTTGGAAAATCATTTTCTTTACGTGAACTTTAGTAGCCTGTCGCCATGAAATTCAACCAGCGCCAGCGTACAGCTAGAAATATGTTATATGTTCTATGGAAGATTTTGAAAATTTGGTGACAACTCGTTTCTTAAGCGAGAAAAAAAAAATTCCACCAAAGAAAAGATTCAAAATTGCTGATGCTTATGTGCATAGTGTTCGAACATATAATAAACTCCTGATCTAGTTGATATGAAACTGCATTCCTCTTTCACTGAAGTTTCCAGCCCAGCAAAATTGGTGGGATTTGGATGTTTTCGATCGTGTCTTTTTATCATGTCCCAGAAAAGCTCAATGGGACTCCAATCTGGTTTTGTAGGTAGCCACTTCATAGTTGCTCTTCTACCACTTCTTCGCTTCTGTAAATCATGGTGGAGTTTTCTTTTAATTTTGTTAAAGAGCTTGCACAATTGGTGTTTTTTTTAAAGCTTTTTAAGACTAATGATCTTTAACGTGCAATACGGAAACCCGGTGACATTTGCGCTCTCACAGTAGTTCAGTAGCTGAAGAAGTTCACTGCAGTCAGAATGAGAAGTGAATGTCCTATCTTAACAGTACTGACGATTATAGGTAAGTGGACAGAATATTGGAATGCTCATCCACTCGTAACTTGCTGGTGTTCCCCAGAAAATTATTGATCCACCTCCAAATGATTCTAGAATGAGAAACAAACTTTAGTGAATCTGCGTCCACTCCATCTTCACACATGTTTGCATCATACTTGTGAATTTAAACTAACTCTTGTGCCGTCTGAGAAAAGAACATTCTTCCAGTTCCAGTTCCAGTCTTCCAAACCCAAATGAAGATAGTCCCGAGCAAGTTAAAGCCATGTTATTCGATGCTGCCTGTCAATCCGTGGACAATACTGGTCTTCTGCTTATTGATTTATTTAGTTTTCCGAAGACTGTTTGCCTAGAAATTGTCGACACTCTAATTAAGGAGTTTAGTTCTGGGATTTTTACAATGCGCTTTCTCAAAGCCTTGACTTTAAAACATTGATCATCCCTTTCCCTTGTGCACCTTCTTTGGGCTTATTCGCATCTTCTCCTATCGAATTCAACTTCTGCGAATCATATTATAGCTTTAACCAAATCACTTGGCCAACGGTCGTCGGTTGCGAAGAGAGGGGATTCAAGAGAACAAAAATGGTGCTCAACAGACTTAATGAGTACAATGCCAGAGATGAAATACTTTTTTTGAAAACAGCTACTTTATATCTCATGTAAAGAAAGTCCATCGCTGGAGATGAGCAGAGAAATTTGAAGAGAGCTGCGCAGTAGAATGGCCAATTGAATTGGTTCAAGCTTTATAACTATCCAAACCGTAGTATTTAAAAACAATATTTAATCACAACGTAGTGCCCATAGAGTAAATATATTATGTAGAGGAAAATCTTTCGTACGTTCCAAGCCTCAACACCCTCAATTTTCGTTGTTGCTTTGGTATATCATTCATTGTGTTTCGTGTTCTCTTTTGTATATCATTCATTGTCCGCGTAAAAAAATGATGTGGTGAGTTTTGTTCATTTTGACATTTCATTTTGTTCTTGTTGACAACAACTGTAAGTAAATTGCTTTTGTTTACACAAAAAAATGAAAATATTAAAGTTAAAATACAGCAAATACACTTATTTATATTACTTGATATATGTATGTACATATTACATATATGAATCTATCAACAACAAATTTGTGGCTGATAGAATGATCGATTTGTATCTAGGCTTCTACTCCTGTGTAAATGAATATAATAGGTGTGAAGAAAGATAATTTAACTTTAAAAAAGTACACCTTTATTGCTACTTTGTATAATACAATCTTGCTAATATACATAGTAGGTATTCTTCTGACCGAATGCTTGTTTAAATTCATTCTTAGAACAATCAATACACTATCATCAGTATCAGGTAAAATGGTTGAAAGTCTGAATATTGTTTAACCAGTTTTAAACGTTTATATAGAGTTTTCAAGCACACAATATGTAAAAGGCAGGGAAAAAAATAATAAAGTATAACAACTTGCATTCGAGTAACTTGCTAGTGTCTCCTCATGATACAAGAAAATAAGATAAAATAATAAAAAAACCGAAAAGTAAGTTTTAATTGATGCAGGTTTGGTCGAATGTCTTATCTGATTGATTTAATATACATTTGAAGTCCACTAACTCTTCGGATTCTTTCTAAAAAATGGTAATTTAATTTAGTCAGTTTGAGTATCTTCCAACACGCCCAATTTCGTGGTGAAAAAGAAAAGGAAACTGAAAAGAAGAGGTCAATTATTATTATTAGATAACCTTTGGTCTCATTTCTCTCTTCAGTACTGTTTTTTTAAGTTGCTCTTAGCCTGATCATTTTATAAATAAACAATAAAAATATTAACACAACCAGACATTATAGAACTGTACTCAAACTATTAACCTGGATGAGGTATAGGGTAATTTTTGCAGAATAAACAAAGATTTCTCTTATTTTTAGCATGGCAGAAAAGAGAAATGTCTTACTCTTATAGAAAAGTTTGTTTCTTTTTTACCGAAATTTTGTCAAATTTATTGACACTTTTTATGAGATATATGCTTTGATAAGATATGTCTTTTTTTCACTCGAATAAGTAATTCAATAAGGGAACGGCTATTAAAAAAAGCTTCACCTGTCATGCGATATACCTTTGCCACAGCCTTGAGCTTCCTCACTGACCCACATTTCTACCTATTTGTTATTATTTATTAACATTGTTCCAAGTAAAACCAAAAAAAAAAACATCCTAACCCGAAGATCCTCGATTGGAATGTTTGATTTCAGACACACCTACATTTTATCAATTAAAGTTCAGCTCGAGACTAACTCTCCCGCAAGGCAGAGTTGTTCGGCGAAGGCTTCGCCCTCAACGTGACTACTTATTGTGTGTTGTCTCTCCCCATTAAAGTATCTAAAGAGTGTGCAATTTAATCGTCACAATTTCGATTTTCGTGTTTTGTTGTTGTTTTTTTTTTCTTTTTCCATTTAATATATTTTTAGGCTATTTGGCAACATCATCTCTGAGCTAAGCGCACATTGATTTATAGAATTTTTGCACTGCACATTCTTCACGCCATTATTGTGCCAGCACTGCCTGACCGACTTTGCTCCAATCCTGTCTCTCTCTTTCACTCTTTATTGCAACTTTACCATTTTTGGTGAAAAAAGATTGATCGAATAACACAGTCCAATAGAGTTTTGGTGGGTCTTTGGAAGGTTTGGTTGTTTTTGAATTTGATTTTGTGTTGCACGAGAGTGAATTATGTAAAAAAAAATAATTTGATTTTCATTCGATGGGAGCGAGAAGATGATTCTGGTGGTTTATATTGCAGTGCACCATCCCGCATACTTATTGCGAATACAATGGCACATATCAGGCCCATCGTGGCTGGGCTAGAGGGCCATGGAGGCAGCCAATTCCACAATGTGTCCGAATCCGAATCTGAATCGTGTGGGAACTAGGATTATTTACTAATTTATTGTAATTTTTCACACATTCAACATGGAAGAAGGTGTGCGCGCACACGTAGAAAAAGGAAAAAAGATTACCAATCCACCATCAGAGTACCGTTGTTGGTGATTGCAATTTTTTTTTCACCTCGAATTTTATTGACGAGATGGCGGCAGTTGGTGTTTTGTGGTGCGCTTGGTGTTGGAGGAGTTGGAGCTTTGCTATACTTAATTGCGAAGGAATTTATGGTGTCGTGCATCTATTAGACGTGTATTTATTGTCATCTCGATGAGAGATAATGAGCACTATGGGTTTGGGTATATTCAGTGACGGTTCGGGAGAGCAATTTCTGGGTAATCATGGTGAATTAGGAAGATGTTTAAAATGTTTGCTTCTTTTTGAGGTGGGGATTCCTGGAAATCAGTTCAATTAACGGTGTTTTAAAACGATTTTAATGAGACGTCAGGTATTTGAGTATACATGAGAGGGATGTTTGTGTGGGAACTTTATTTTTGTAGGGACAGACATTTTTAGGTTACGAAATGAAATAAATGCTTAGCTAAAAGTGGGCTCTGTTTTGAAAGACGGTGATGGTTGACAAATGGATCTTAAGTGCGTATAGGTAGTTCAACTGCGAGCTTTATGTGCATATATAAAGTTTTCAATGACCAAGAAAAGATTATAAAAGATAAAAAATGAGGAGTTCCTTTCGTTCTTGATCCCAATGGTTGTCTTCCAGGATACTGTATCTGTTAGTTCTTATGAGAACGCTTACCTACTTGCTAGGCAGCTGGCTACTCATTGGGTGAAGACTCCATGCTTCAAAGACTCGTACCGTAACTAGAATCTTGAAAGATCTCGACATATATAAATCCTTTGGTCAGAGTACTACCTATCCCCGCTATTGTTCTGAAGAAGTGTTTTTCTATATTGACAAAGCCACTGGGTAATCTTTTCCACCTGTCTTACTCCTCAGAGCTTGATCCAAGTAAATAGAAAAATGCTTCTATCATGCCTGTATCCAAAAAGGTGAATCCTACCAACCGATTGCACTTACTTCGCTTCAATCTGAGATCCTGGAATCGCTTGTTTATTATCAGCTCAAGAAATATCTCTTAATGACGGACAGTACTGCTTTCGTAGCAATAGGCTGAAGTCGAAAACCTTCAAAATAAATGCTGGTGTACTTCAGGGCTTCGTACTGTCTGCGACTCTCTTTCCCATTTTTATAAAAGATCTCTTGTCTGAAACCTTGATGTTGCAATGTTGTCTTCTGTCATTTAAACGGTTTGTTCCTCCTTTGCCACTATAAAATAGTGGCACTTGCATCATGAAAACCGATCATCTCGAAACTCTGGATATTAGGTGGTACACCAACACTTCTTGAAAGATTATATACACAATTTTACCAAAAATGCCGTGAAATATTTAGGATTCCTCCGAGCCGACGATAATGTAATACATTTTCCCTTCAGATCGGTTTTCTATCGTATATTGTGTAACGTATATCGGTCCTAGATCTGAGCGCGTGCTCTTTCAAGTCACTTGAGTCTTTTGGATGATTGGAGATGATGACACATCATTAGAATATTCATATCACGCGAACACCGACGGAATGTCTCATGTCTCTTTCTCGAACATCGACAGAATGTCTCATGTCTCTCTCTTTTCTACCATTATTTCAACAATTTCACATTATTATTGGCAACTCCAGGAATATGCACTAATAATTTATGCTCGAGCCCAACTTCGGCCGTACTGATAAGTAAAGATGTACGTTCTTAAGCCGTACAAATAGAATGTGGAATTTTTTGCCTAACTCTATTTGATCATCCCATTATGATGTTGAAAAGTTTAAAACCAATGTCCACTGGCATCTTCTCTTTAACAACCTACTTTTTTCTTAAGCTCGCGCTTTTTTCACCGACTTTTAAAGTTCATTAAAAAATGGCCTTTAGAGTTTTTTTGTTTCTGATTTCAATATAAAATAAACGTTGTTAATGTGTCGCTTAAAAACCGGCAAAGTGCTTGAAATAAAGAAATTACCATATTTTGCAATTACGTTTCTTAAAGTGTGTTCTTTTAACGATAGGTGTCGCTATACTTAACTAAATAAGTTAATTTGAATTAAGTGCCTTAGAAATCATTGTTTTCCAATATATTTGTCAAAAATCTTATAACAATTATATAAAAAAGTTTTTTTTAACAATTATTAATTCAATTTCACTTAAAACACAAGAATTAAAAGAAAATTACTACTGTCATTTAATTTTAAAAAAAAAACTTAAAACAGCTAAAATGCATTTTAATAACTTTGAAAGCAAATATAAAGTACAACTTTTACGAAGAGTTCTTCGTTGTCACTTTTCAAAATTAAATTCAGCTCCGCGTTGGGCGCCAATCAACATTCTCTTCAGATTTGAACTGTTTCATTTTGAAAAAGGCACAGCGTTGTCTTCAAATATCTAAAAATTACGTCAGAGTTTAAGAAAATCAAATACATTTTATGTTCGTATAATTTCGCAATCACGCTTCAACGGCTTAACGGATTTGTATGAAATTTGCTTTTTAAGTGGATGAGGTGTGGGATTGAAAAATAAGCAACTTCTTATCCCATAAAAAAGTCACTATTTCTCTGGGAAAAGCTTAAATGTGAAATGATTTTTTGTTTGATGTTTGTTCATTATGCTACTGTGGTTCAACGTTTGCAATAATTTATGAAGTTTGGTTGGTAAATGATTAACATGATTCATGGTTCTATACGAGAAATCTTATTAATTTTCTTTAACGGGTTTTGATTTAAATACCAAAAATTATACATATAATCGGAAGTATACGCAGACGAAGTCACCGGAAGAAGCTAGTAAATAATATTTTTCTTGGTTTAACCGAGCAACACCGGGAATGCTTGCCAGTACTTCAAAAAACAACTTAATTCATATATTCCTCAGGAGCAAGTTTAAAGTTTAAGTCCACTTTATTATTTTCAAACTCTCGATCCTTTTAAGACTTAATTGGTCACGGTTATACCTGACTCACTAGAATCATTGTTTTTATCCATTTACATATGAACATTTAACAACTGCTTAGTATTATTCCACGCTTAAGGAATCAGTTCATGCGTAACAAAAAAAAATATGCAAAACAAAAAAACCCACGAAAAATAGTTTGTCGTGTCGCAAAAAAGATTTATGTTGATTTTGTGTTACAAAACGCTCATTTTTTTAGGGAACTGCCTTAAGAATGTAACCATAAATTGTACTACCAGTCGACACAACAAATGTGCATAAACATTGCGGCAATTTGTTCAAATTGAAATAAATGTCCCGTGATCATCATAAACAGTAGGTAGACGCAAACATGCAACTTAAGAAAAAAAACTTAACGTTAAAACCCAAAACATAAAAAGCGAATCTTTTTGCCAAAGGAATTCTTTGATATATTCCGACCGATCTCTCTGATGCCTGCGATTAGAGGGGATTCTCTTTCCATACAACACCGACTGTACGATCAACATGGAACAGTGTTAGGTGCAAAGACGGAGGAGAACCGACGAACGAAACAAAGTGCTTCCTATTTCGGCAGCCTGCTTCGAATGTTTCGAAACAAAATTTCCATTTCTTCTCGCCTTAATGTATCTGCATTCAGACTTTTTTTGCTGCCAAAATTATCGAAACATTGAAACTATTGCACACAAAATCAAAGAATTACATTTATGAGATTTTTTTTCAATTTTTCAAATAAAAGTTTGGTACTTTTAGCTTAGCATACCTTGGAAGCATGGAATTGAGGTGCCCAGGTTGTATAGGCACATCTTGGATGATACATGTCCATCGCTAATGTTGCCACAATGCGCTCGTATAATTAAACATAAATCATATAAAAACAACATCGCGCAACATATCTGTTGGATGGAAATTCCAACTGCTTGCTGTACGGAGCTGTTGTACACATCCAGAGAGGATCAGCTAAGTCTAAAAAGGCTGGCTTTGGATTCACCAGTTCAGCTCAGCCAGTGTATACCCTTTTGGCCTTTGTTCTTCTTCCATGTTGCTGATTAAAATGATGCATTTATATAAAATATAACATTGCACTGCGGTTGTGTTCCGCGAATAAGCTAGAGAAGTGCATGATGTTATCGTAATGATTATTTGATCTGATGATGGTTGTTTAAGACGACAACTTCAAGAGGAAGACGACTTGAGTTGAGTACCAATATGGATAGTTAAAGTCTGCAATGCTCCTCCAACTGATCGGCTTCCTTGTGCATTTTTTTTATTTTGTCTTTGAATACAAATTTTTGATTTGACTGTTTGATAGAGAGTTTGATTGATGTGATAGATACCAAAGTCGAGAAAGTCTGATGGTTTTTTTTATAATTTGCACACGTTAAAGGGTTTTAGGCTAACCTTTGGAAGTCGGTGAACACAGGGTGAAATTAGAATAGTAAGAGGGGGCTTAAAAAAACATGCCGGTTCATATTGGTTTTAAGCTTCTGAACATCAAAATAGGAGGGGAAAACAAAGTTAGGCTAAACGTTCCTAATTTTAGTTGTACGGCTGGGGAACAAATCTCTGTACTTAACTATAAGGCTAGAAGGAAAACTAGAAGTGTTAGTATTAAGGTAGAATTGTTTAAGAGGAGTAGTTACTTTACTAGAGCATAGACGATCAAAGAAAATGAAGAGACAAACAATCCATTGGTGTTCGAGAGACATGAAGATTCTAATTACCTATGTTATCATCTCCTATCATTTTAAATGGTCTCCTTTGAATGCCATCATAAAAACCAAAGTGAATCTGGGCACACACCCAGATATGGGAGTTGTACTATAGTCATAGACTGATCTATGTTTTGTACAAAGCCTGCTGACGTTTTCTGAAGTCAACCCGGTGAATCCCACAACTGGAGCCACTGAAATAATAACAATAAAAATCGTCGGGAAGAGAACTTCTTACATTGTCGGAGGTAACCCAAACATCTTGCGACAGTTTTGGGGACATTGTATATGTGATCCTTCCACAAGAGGTGGTTAATGATGTACATACCGAAACAAATTTCGCAATGATCGCTTTTCATGATGTAAGGGCTAATCGTAATAAGGGAGAAACATTCCGCTTAATTGACCAAAGACAGCATTGTGTTCTTCAAGCATTCAATTTCCCTAGATTTCTTATTCCCCATTTGATAATATTTTCAAGATTAGAATGTAACGAGCTTAACATACGTTGTAGTGAAAGATTTATGAATGTCAAGATCTATCATTACTCTGGCAACTGATCGAGTACGTTCTCAAGTACTAGTGGATTCTTGACACTCTCTGGCAGCAAAGAATTTGCGGTAAAATGCGTGGAACAAGATTAGCTTTCTCTTGAAAGCTGAATAATGATGGTGTCTTTAAGTAAGACAAGCGTTGGAATGGAGAACCAGGAGGAATTTCTCATATTTTTTTTGCCTTTATTTACCTTTGGGACATTGTTATATTTTGTCACCTTAATTTGTGTCTGAACATAGGCGTTGCAAGCATTCTTGGCTTGTTTGAACTTATTACGGTTATCTTCAGAAGTTTTGGCTTTATAACTTTATCCATGATAACCTATATATATATAGATCTAATCAAACCCTGAATTTTCTTTAGAAATTAAAGTTCTCATTCCTGAAATAAAAAGGTTTGTGACCATATGTTTGCTTGAGTCCAAGCCACTATCGAGGAAGCATTAGTGACCAGTTAAAATACCTGAGGAAATTATTCAGACCGTTAAAGTAAGTTGCGCCCAACATGAGAATTCTTATGGATGTTTTACTAAAATTGATTCTTATAATTGGTGTTGAAATGTTATATTTGTTATGGAAACTCAACCTGAGAAAATTATCAAAGTCTGGCAACTTCCAAAATTTATGAGAATGCATTCAAATTTTCTTTATTGTGTTCTATTTAAGGTGATATTTGGGCCAAAGGTGCTCACAACATGGTTATTATAGAGATCGGTTTGTTAAGAAGATTTACGGCTTACTCAAGACTTAGTAAGAAAAAATGAAATCCAATGGGAATCTTATCATTTTCAGATGATATATCTCCTAAATGGCACCCAACGTGATCACCACATAGATTCTTGCTTAGAAGCAAAAAAGTCTAAGAGGTTGCCAAAAGTTCCCAAATGGGAAAACCGATAAACTTTATTTTTTTCTTTTTACTTACGATAATAGGGACTATAAGGCAAGTTATGCATTCGTAAAAAAAATTCTAACAATCATACATGACATTACGATGATAGAGAATTCGAAAAAGTGGGTTGGAAAATTCTTTCTGTCTGTCTGTATCGGCACCTAGAGCCTAAACGGCTGTACCGATTTGCTTCAAACTTGCTACATAGTATTATTTTGACGTCCTACAGAGTGGTTTTTGTAATTAGCATTCTAGCTATAAAGTTAATGGTACCTGCCATATGATTTTTAATGAAAAACTTGTTTTTCTCAGAAACAATTTTGATAAATTTTTTGGGTGATGTTTTCTATGCAAAATGTATCTTTTGATTTGAATAGATTTTTCAGGAAAAGTCTTATAACGGTACCCCCCATATGATGGCTTTTTAAAATCAGACTTTCTCCTTAACAATTCGACGGATTTTGATGACATTTTCAAAATAGGTAATGTTTTATGATTTGAAAAATATCGTCTAATAAAATTTTCAAAAACATTTTTTTTTACTTTTTAATAATTTTTAAACAATTTTTTTTGAATATTTTGAAAATGAATCGATAGATTTTTTTTTTTAATTTTTTTTAATATCAACTAAAGATTTCTTTAAATTTAAACACACACAAACAAATTTTAAAATATGTTTTCGAAAAAAAATTAAAAAAAAAATTGAAAAAACTGGTTGACCGATTTTGAATTGAAAAATTCATAAAATAGAAAACAGCAAAAGAAATCAGATGGCTTATAACTTTTGATTTCATATAAATTTCTCTGTTTAATGTTTTCCTCCAAATTTTATTTTATTTTGCTCGGTTGAGCCCTATAGCCACTAGTCAAATAAAAGCAAACTTCGCCGTACGGAGAGAGCACATAGGAGCAAGTACGTGCGACCCAGTCGTGCCTTTTATATTTTGAAGAATTCAATTGCATTTACTTTAGATTTTTTTTTCGAAGACTTTACTTCCATATTAAATGGCACTTCTTAAATGGCGCCCAACGATGTCACCATAAATATAAAATATAAATTTAAAAGGCTGCAAAACTTTAGAACAGGTACAATAAAAACTAGGAGAAATGTTCCTTCTTAATTATATTACTCTTTAAGTGGCGCCCAAACGTTGACACCATAGGTAAATATTTATGATTTCGAAAGCGTTTCAGGGTAGAACAAAACCCAACGTTAACAAATATTGAAATAATTTTGGAAATTTGATTTCGAACAACCAACCGTTACTAATAATTTCACTCCAAACTGAAAAACAAAAACAATACATTCATTCAGAGTAATTTTCCTAATTCGCGGACGATCGCTTCATCTATAGGTAGATATCGGTCGTTGGTCGTTATGCTGGAGAAGATGATCTCCAGAGAGCTTCTTTCATTGATTGGAGTATTGAAAGGATTCATGCTGTAATAAAACAAATTTTGAATTTATTGTAATGAGTCGAAAATTGTATATATACATGTGCTATAAGCATAGAATGGTGATCATCCTTCGCTTGGATGTTGTTTCTTCTTCGTCTTCTTGGAGTTGTTTTTTTTTCTTCATTCCAAATCAAATTACATAAGATCATCGCGAAAGCGATGTGTTTGATTTTTGTATTTATTTTTATTTAACTTTATTTTATTTTATTCCCCCACATTGATGAAGATGATGAGCCTCAAGCTCTCTGCTGCTTACAGCGCGCTATTATCGATCGTTGGTTCGGCTGTAAGCCAAATTTGTACACATAGATGGGCAACTTAAGGCAACTATTTCCATCAATTCGTGTGAACCTAGGCTTGGAGTTCCACAGAGTAATCCAACTTGTTGGTAAAAATAAAAAAAATAGTATTCAGCGCCCAGACGATGTCAAAGAAGTTTGGGTCGTCTTAGGTTGGCCTCTGGTTATAGAGATCTAGGCGACTTGTGTTATATGCACGCGGGCATGCGCTGCCCACGTTTTAAAGTTGCATCTAATTTGAGGAAGAAGGTTTTTCTATTCGACGACGACGATGGCGATGGTGAACGACGAGCATCTTTGGAACTTTCACTCTCCTTTGAGAAGTCCCTGGGAGGAGAACCATCCAGTGCACTAGCTTTACTTTAGCGAGGTATTACTTCATTCGCTGGTTGGCTCGTTCAGGGAGGCTATCTCTGGGAATCATCAAAGTCATTTTAATTTCGTTTTCTTTCTTGGATGAACTGTATGTCTCTTTTTTTGTGTGTCGATATGCGATGATGTGGTGTTGTCTGCTGGCTGTCTATCGTTGCTTGGAGTCGGAGGACTCATTGCCAGCATAATTCATTCGGTGAGGTAGTAGGTTTTTGATTGCAAATGAGTTGCATTACTCAAGCAACTTATTTGCAAAAGGATCGTGGGTGTTTGTTGACCCATTGGTTATGGTGTTCTGATCTGATATATAAGATAGATTGTTTGAGTATTAAGGGCATTGCATCATATGTTTTAACTAGCATTTATAAATAAAATTGAATATTTTTTCTGAAAGGTGTTTTATATTTACATTGTGACTTTTTTTGTTTATAAAATTCCTTCAGTGCTATTCTACAAGCAACTTATATTAATTTTTCCATGAATTCTTAAATGGCGCCCAACGTGAGATTCTTGGTTTTATGTCTTATACCAATATAAAAACTATTAAAATTCAGTGCAATAATTAGGTTATTTTTAGAAAGTATATAGCCCACATGCAAAACGATTACTTGCCACAATCAAGATAAATACCTTAAATGGCGCCAGATGTGAAATCAATAGTACGTATATTAAATAGTGATAAAAACGTTTGTTTTTAGTTCATTAATGTTCTTAAGATCCTTATCAAATACAACGTTATAATGTATCACTTATTTCTATACCTCTTTTCGTTCTAAAAAAGCCCTTAAACCCCTTAAGTGGTGAATTTTGTTCTCTTTGAACAGGTAATTTGATTTAATGAGCCAAACTATTACAACTTTATTTATTTATCTCAATAATTTATATTATTTAAGTGGTGCCCAACATGGGGTTTTTAGTATTTACTTTCTATCCCAGTTAAACAGCTGTTGCGTTCTCACTAATGTTCTAAGTATCTTAATAGAATACAACATTGCAATACGTGCATATACTTTAACATACCATAACTTTTTTCATATTTAAATAAAGTCCTTAGGTGGCGCCCAACCTAAAATCTCTTAGGCGTTAGTTTTCTTCTATTTGCATAGTTAATTTTACTTACCGATTAGTTGACACATATGCTAGCTTACGAAAACCTTGGTTATTTATCTCAATGCTAAGTATTATTTTAACCTAATACTTAAGTGGCGCCCACTTTATCTCCCAGTTCAACAGTTTTTTTCATTCTCACTTATATTCTAAGTATCTTACTAGAATACAACATTACATATTATAATGTGTCACTTATTTCCATATTTATTTTAATTTTTAAATGAATTCCTTAATTGGCGCCCAACGTAAGATCTCTAAGACATACGTTTCGTTCTGTTTAAAAGTTAATTTTATCTTTTGAATTATTTTATTAAAACTAAATACTTAAGTGGCACGCAACATGGCATTCTTAATATTTGTTTTTAATTCCAGTTTTACATTTTGTTTTTATCTAGCATTTTTTTTATTTAACATCTTAATTGAGTAGATACAAATTACAACGTATCAGTTACTTCCATAACTTTTTTGTTTCTTAAATAAACTCATTTCTAGAACTTTAGTTTTCTTCTGTTTGTAGTCAATTTTATATACTAAATTAATTTACATATATGCCAATTTAAGATAAGCATAGTTACTTATCTCGATAATTTATTTTATTTAAGCCGAGTACTTAAGTTGCGCCCAACATGGCGTTCTAAGTAATGTCTTTTTATCCCAGTTTAAGTTTTTTTTTCATTCTCACTTATGTCCTAAGCATCTTAATAGCATGCAACATTACAATTTGTCAGTTATTTCCATAACAATTTTCATTCTTATATCAAATCATTAAATGGCGCCCAACGTAAGATCTCTAAGACATATGTTTCGTTCTGTTTAAAAGTTAATTTTATCTTTTGAACGGTTCACAAAGACGTCACATAAAGTTAGTTACTTATCTCTATCAATTGTTTTACTAAAACTAAATACTTAAGTGGCGCGCAAAATGATATTCTTAATATTTGCTTTTCATCCCAGTTTTGCATTATGTTTTTGCAGCGAAAAAAACACGTGTCTGCAGAAGTGTATAATTACCCAAATTACAATGTATCAGTTACTTCCATAAAAATTTTGATTCTTAAATAATCTTCATTCTCACTTATGTTCTAAGCATTTTAATAGAATGCAAAATTACAATTTCTCAGTTATTTCCATAGAAATGTTCTTTCTTATATTAACTAATTAAGTGGCGCCCAACGTAAGATCTCTGAAACGTACAGTTTGGTCTGTTTGCATAGTTAATTTTATTTATTCACCGAAAAATATGATAACCTTATTTACTTATCTCTATCATTTATTTATTTAATTTAAACCGAACACTTAAATGGCGCCCAACATGGGACTTTTATAATTTATTGTTTGTCCCAATTTCATCTGCTTAATTACGTATATGCATAAGACAATTGCAAAAATATGACATTTTTAAAGGAAAGAAAAGAAAGAAAGAGGGTCATCCCTCACCCTAAAAATAAAGTTGAATAATATTAATAATATTCAATTATATGTTTAATAACCAATAAATTGATTTAATAACTAATGTAAATAAGTATTGGAGGTGTCACGCAACGATTTTTGTATATGTTTTCCACACTTCCTTATCGACCAAGAGCTTTGTGGTATTTGAGTGTTTCACGTTAATTTAGTTCTGTTCCATAAGCAGCAAACCAAAGTTTATTAAAAAGAATAATAATCAATAATCCTGTTATTTCATTTAGATCTTAAAATTGACACCTCATTGATATTACTTTACTTCATCGGCGGAAATAAAGTCTGTGTTTACCTAGCATCTTTCTTAAAATCAATTAAGGCTTAAGTCAACGCTCTGCCGTGCGGTATAATCTTACCAACATTATGGCTGTAGGTCAGTGCATTTAACCCCAATCCACTAGACGATGAACTAAACGCTTCGCTTATAAATTTCGTCAATTTTATTATTATTGCTGCCACTTCACACCAGGTGGTACTATAGTAGTGGTAAGATACTTCTTCATTGATTTTATGACGTTTTTTCTGAAATTCACAACAACTCATACCACTTATTTTTTATTAAGATAAACGAAAATGAACAATAATTAAACAAGATGTCAAATTAAGGTCATTAGCTTCATTTTCAAAACCCGCTGAAAAAATGGAATCCATGGGCACATGCATGACATCCATGCCAGACATGACGTCGTTTCAAGATGGCCAATGAACTCTGCAACATCCAAAGACCTCAAATTATTCACTTAATCACAGATAAACACTCAGGTCTTTTACATATTTCATATTTCATTATAACATCTTTATACAACTACACTGTCTAAGTGTCTGCAACATAACATGAGCAACGCGTGCGTCTCCAAAGTGGCAACACAATGTATCACACAGCTTCTTCATAATTTATCCGATGAGTTTATGTTCAACTTGCCTCTATGAAAATAAAATAAACATAGAATTTGACGAGCAAAACTTACAATTTACACATTGCAATCTTATGGCATTGTTGCGCCACAGACTTTATGGAAAGATCACAGACACAACAATAAAATGGATGCAAGAAACCGTTAATATTTGTGTTTTTTTTTTTATTTGAAAGAAAAAATGGCTACTATTTGGTGTCTCCATCCTCGCCTCCTTTGTGGCAAAAATAATTTTGAAACAAATAATTTATAAAGGTGTGTAATGATTTGGAGTCTTGCTGTGTTATGCAAGAGCATCTCATTCCACTACTTGTAGTTTATTTGAGTTGCACACCTCTAGGGAGCTCTGGAGATGTTTAATGTGGCTCTGGCGGTCAAAGAAATGAGTAAAACACGCGCTCATCTTGTTTCCTTTTTTTTACATTGATTGTCAAGTAACGATCGTTGGTCTTCGGATGGACAGACAGACAGACCGAACCTAGACATGGAAAATGGAATGTTTGCCTATAGCACCTGTGAATGCCATAGGCGAAATTGTGTTTTAGATGGCCTCAGGCCCGAAATATGTTTCATTCAAAAGATTGAAAGAATTCTTAACTGCTGTAGTTCTTCTTCCTCCTTTTTCGTTAAGTCTAATTGTCAAAACTTAGCAAAATCGACAAAATGTGGAACAGGGAATGAAAGCGCTCAATGAACAAACCATTATGTATCCGGACAGCTTTCTTTGTTGCTGTACTATTTGTCAAATAAATAGTAATTTTCTGCCTCTCTTGGTTTTCATCATATTTGTATTTTAACAGTACAGTTCATAGGTTAGCCCTTTGAATGCTTTCATCCCTTGATTCACATTTTGTCGACGAGAAAAATTCTCGACAAAGTTACGAAAAATAGTCACAGATGGCGTAAGCTTCCATGAAAAATAAAATGTATTTAAAATTTAGTTTCAACTAACAATTTAACAATTGTGTAAAGTTCTAGACAAGCTACTTATACTGCTATAGAAACAACTAAAAGCCTTATACAAGTAATATTGGCGCATATTAACCATTTATTATTATATTAACTACTATAAGACTTTTGTTGATAAGCGTTATAGCAGCAAATAGATTTCCAAGTAATGATGTTAGACAAGCTAACATTTTATGACAGCGAAACGCTAATAGCTTGTCCTAAATGTAATAAAAAAGGCTTTACCCAAGCTTTTTAATTACAGCTTTGCTTATAGCTTGAATAGATTGTTTTTATTTTAATTATAAAGAAATATTAATAATATTAATTATGAAGAAATTAACCTGGGCTTTGAACTCGAGTCCTTCTCCTTCCTCTCCAGCACTCTAGACTCTACTACTAACTACATCAATTCGCCGTTGAGAAAATGTTTATAAAGCCTTTAAATTAAAGGCAAGACTTACACAAGTTGACTTTTTGTGGAGAGACTTAATGAAGCTATTATTTTTAAATTTTCAGTAAATATCTGCGGAAGGCTTTATACAGGTTATTTTGAACTTTTATCTACCTGATGGTCGCTTATACCTTAAGATTTAAAAAATAGTAGGATTTGCTTAAGGGATAAGCGAATAATTATTTTGTTTGTATAAGACCTTTCAAGACAATTCTTATTGCCTTAACTTCTCGTAGAAAGCTTTATAGCAGCTATCATTTTTTCCATTTTCTGTTAACCACTCGCAAAGGGTTAATACAGACCATTTTGAACCTTTATAAATAAATAAATTAAATACATTTATTGGTGCGACAGCTCCTTAAGGAGCCAAGGCCTAGTGACTTATACTCCCAAGCATTCCTGTGTGTGTGTTGTTCATATGCAAGAATGGAAGGGACCTACAGTTTACCGCCGAGTCCAAAGGGCTACATGAGATGCACTTTTTCGAGACAAATTTTACTCTTGGAGGTTTTGTCAGTTCCTCGCAAGAGGCAGTACCCCAGAAAAAAAGGTGGCTATGAGCTGGATTTGAACCCAGGCTCATTCGCTTAGCAGTCCGACACACTAACCACAAACCATGGGGCACTATCTTTATCTATAAGAATTTTAAGTCATATAGCAGTTATTTTTTTAATTGTCGAAAGTTTGCCTTATACAAGCTCTACCAAACTAGAAACGCATATGTTAATGACCCAAAACACCCGTTAATATGGCATTTTCCTTAATGGAAACATGCGCCGTTCGATAAGTTTCGTTAAGCATGAGAATTTTTGCTCTAAATCGCTCTGACAGATGCAAATTTGACACCTATGGCATTTCACGGTAGAAGGAAATATTTATAAGTTATTCATCATGGTTTTTGAAACATGATACAACAGCTTGTGGCAGTAGGCGATGCTTGATTATGTCTATTTAAGATTTAAGTTGGGTATTTACGCTGGCAGGACAATATCAAAAAATAATGTCTTCCCTTATGTTATTGTGTTGTTTTTTTCCCCACTAAACCGTTCTTTATAGGTTAGGTTTTATGCGTTTTGAAGAATAGAAATTTAATAAATGCAAATGATATCAATCTTCTTGTATCTCTTCTCTGGTTAAGTAACCATTGGAAATCCATGGTGATGACCTTCCCGAAAAAAGATGGCAATGCCTTTAAAGCTGTTTTTCTTGAACTAATAAGTTTCACTTAAATTTGTCCGTTTTGAAGGTGTAATGTTATCCTGAGTGAATTTTCAAACGGTCTCGGAACAAAACGGTCAATTGTGAAACTGATTCCTTAACTCGCAACGTCGTTCCGGCAATTTGTTTTAAATGCAGTAATTTTAGACTCAAGATCTTGTCTTTAAATGCGCCTGAAAGAATCAACAATCTACCATACCAACAGTCCACCCCTGTTAGCTATCGATTCAGCGAGGAAACCAAGAAGACTAGGCCAACTAGCCAACGACTCTCAAGATCGGACCTTTAACCACATGCAACATGAGCTAACTGCATTACCTATAAGCCTTAAAGCGCATGCTCGTGCGAAGCAACAGTGTCCCGGTTTTCCTTAAGATCGCTAAAAATTTGCGAATGTGTGTGTATGTTTGTATTTCGTAGGTACTTGGCCGATTTTCTTTATTATGCAATGGCAAAGCTATAAAAATAAAATTAAATAAATGAACATAAAAACGTAAGAAGAACTATCATGGGCGAGGAAGTATATAGCTACAGGTATACCCATTGAAACGTAAGGTCTGTTGGCCTACTGGGCAAAGAGTAATGTCGTTTCTTGAGACGAACAAAATTGGGCTTTCCTTGAGACTTTGGTACCAACTACCAACGGAATTACCACGGCGCAACCAATAAACAATTTTAACAACAACTCGAAGCTAAAATCGTCCAAGAAACAAGACACGTTAGCAGCAAACTAAACATGCTGAGGGAATCTCCACATGTTGTCTTGTTTGTTGATTCATCAACACCGACGTGGCGACTCCGCGCACAAGCCTCTATACCGAGCATAGCGTTCCCAATTGATACCTTCGCACAAAAAAGCAATTTATTTCGATTATTCGCCTAATTTGCCCGAAGAGCTCAATGACGATGATAATAATGGTTACTGCGGTCGTCGTTGTAGTTTGGTGTGGGGATGATGCTTGGTGGATATAGACAAAAGATGCCAGGCTATCTAATTAAGACATTCGATCTAGCAAAATTGATATGGTTGGGATAGTCATATATAGGAGTGCATCAGAGGTCTTGAGAGATGGAACAGTTGTAGGTGGATGGATGGCTATAAATTAAATATTTTGTAATATAAGTATATATACAGAGACTCGTCGCAGACTCACTGGACCCAATCAAGGTGTGCAATTTCGGATTTGTCAAAACTGACAGATCACTATCATTATTAATATACACTGGGTGCATGAGTTTGTGTGAGTTTATGTGGCTATATTTAAGTAGTAGTGTCGAATGGAATTGGTTTTATCTGATGGATTTTTGACGAATTTGAAATGTTAAAATGAAGCTCGTTAAGGGCAAATTAAATTTCAATTTTGATGAAGTTTATAATGGCGAAAGATTACAGGTTTTACCGTTTTCAGTGGTTTATCTAAAGGTCTAGAAAGATTATTCATATGTACTAACCCAACGGCAGTTTTGATCCGCTTTTTAATTGA
This sequence comes from Platycheirus rosarum, assembly GCA_963971375.1. Lineage (NCBI taxonomy): Eukaryota > Metazoa > Arthropoda > Insecta > Diptera > Syrphidae > Platycheirus > Platycheirus rosarum. The sequence goes on from OZ020507.1 coordinate 31,851,235, forward strand.
AGTATTTGGACCATGAGTAATACATCTTCAAGAAATCTTTGTTTCATAATTTTTTACATAATATATACAAGATGCACAACAGAAAGAGATAGAACTATTCTCGCTATTACACGTTACGGCATTCCGGGGATGTTTTAAAGAAGGGATAATCTTTTCTCCCTCTTCTTCATCTTCTCCCTCTTTTTCTCTTTATTTTGCTTCTTCTGATTTTTGTTTTTGGCTTACTCCTTTTCCTTTTACTCCTCGTTCTTCTTTTTCTTCTTTTTCATCTTCTACTTCTTGTTTTTTTTTTCGTCTCATTCGGATTCTTTTCATCCTTTTTTTTTGTTTTGCTTCCTTTTTCTTCTTTTTCTATTACTTTGTTTTCTTCTACCCCTTTTTATTCTTCTTCTACTACTTCATTTTCTTCCTCTTATTTTCTTCTTCTTCTGCTAAGTCTTTTTTATTTTATTCGTTTTATTCTTATCCTTTTGCTTCTTCTACTACTTCGTCTTCTTCTACTGCTTAGTGTTGAAATTGCCAAGTGTTTTAGTTAACAAATCCTTAGGATACTAGTGAAACACACAGGACACCTATAAAATACATGCCCAAGCAGCAGGGCCTACTGTCAGAAGTTAACGAAATGTTTCATCATGTTTCTAACAACATGATATAGATAACTTTAATGAGAATGGCTATTTGTCATTTGTTACCATAAAATGCAATAGCTGTCACATGCACTTGTATCTATCAGAGCAAATCAACATGAAATACTTTATACTTAACGAAACTTACCGAAAGCTGCATGTATCCATTAGAGATATGTATGTGTTTGTCTTAAGGCCCAATTAAAATATATATGACCAAGCATGGCTTACTGTCAAATTTTAACGAAATATCTCGTCATATTTTGTAGACGCATGATGAATAACTATAGTTCTATAGTGGACATTGCTATCTATTCTATTATAGTTGGGTCTAAACTATGTTATCAAATGCCTTAGTTGTGAAGTGTCAGAGCGATTTAGAAATAAATATTTTATGCTTAACGAAACCTATCGAAAGCGCATTTTTCCATTACAGTCATGCCCTTACAATCGAATTTTATATTCGTTTGAAAAACCTTTTAATGTTATTATGTATGGAATGTAACATCGTCCGTCACGTATTCTCAAGGTGACACGCATCCGAAATGTTAAACTGAATTTGACCGATGGCATGGGTTTGGTTGGTTTTGATTATGCGCAAATACCTGCGACTTGTGAAAACCCTACAAGAAATGGTCTAACGTGGTCAAATCGCACGATCTAGTTGACCAGTTCACATCACCTCCATGGGAGATGACCATGCCCTTGAATCGCTCCTGCAGAATTTCCAATGTGCTGTTAGCTGTGTGACACGTAGAACCGTCCTGTTGAAACCACATGCCGTTGTTGTCCACGTCATCCATTCAGCCCAAAAGAATATAATCGACCTATGGTGCCCGCCGTTGAAGGTGATCGCCTGGCCAGCGTCGTTCTGAAGAAATATGGAGCCCAAAATCCACACCAAACAGTGACTCTTTCGGAATCAATTGGACGTTCTTGGATCTCATGTGTTATGTGGATTGGTATCGTCCCAAATCCAAATTTTATTTGTTGACGTACCTTTTCACCCCAGAAATTTGCCTGAGCCGAGTTTTTGTCAGCCACGCGAAATAGACTCCATCGGATTCTTCTGCACACTCTCACGAACAGGGCGATGTTTTCGAGAGATCTTTCGTTCAGTTGGCGTACGGGTGTGTTTGTGGTGGTTGATCGCTTACTGAACCAGTGGACTCAAATTTATACACCAAACAGTGAAGGTTCTCTCGGTGCGGAACGTTGCCCGAACCGAGCATTCATTTTGATAAAAGAATTTAATCATTTGCACATGTTGTTGAACGCTAAATCCGTTCATGGTGATTTAGCAAAACAGATTGATTAAATGACAATCAATTTGACAGATGTAGCTTCAAAATTAGTTTTGTTCGGGTGCTTACTTTAAACAGTTTTATTCCTTTTCATACGTTAACATTATCCCAAAAAGCGTTTGCGTACTGAGAGTCTGAGAGTCTGAGAGATGAACGAAAGAAAATGACAGCTACAATTTTCCTTCGTTCATTTCTTTTTAAGATTTGTGACGTTTACAAAGATATTTATTCAAAACTATGTCTGATGAATTGCTTATCGAAAATTTCCATTACGGACTTCGTTTTCAGTTCATGAAGGCAAAACAGTTTAAAATAATTTTGTTTGCATGTTATATGGTTTTTACAAAAATAAACAAACTGTCAAAATTCGAAGTCCCTATTTAAAAAGCCCTTGTAATACTCTTAAAGCAAGACAATGGGCACGTTTAATGCTTACAACGAACTTTTAGTCAAAGTGAATCCATTCAACGACAAGGTGGCAAATGGCAAACTGTCAGTTGAAAGTTCGTCTTTAAATATCAACTAACTTTTATGGCGAATTGAACAGACTTTTAGCGATGCATTGAATGCAAGAAATTATTGTTTTTTACAAGTTGCGTTCTTTTCACTAGTTTTCTATGAGATAGCTTTTAATTTTGACACTTCTAAATTAAAACTTAGTGAAAGAAAATTAAATCATTAGGTTGACATTACTTCCTTCAGGCATTTTCCATAGCTTTCAACAATTTACCAAAGCGCCTCTTCATTGCCCTAAAAAAATAATTTACTAAAATCTATGATTCCTTTTATTCTAGTACTATGCTAACAATTGTGATCACCTTCGAACCCTGGCGTCATCTGTCAAATATCTTTGTTGTTGGCCACTGAATGGCGCATCATGTTTGCTTGCAATGTGCATTTCAATGACCATTTAGGTATGTTCATCTTTTTTGTAACCTCTTTGATCTCTGAGATCGAATCTTACTATTGTTGTCCAAAACGGAACATCCAAGAATGATATTTAAACATGCGAAATCTTTGACATGCCATAAATTTGCCAATTTATATTTGTTATAGAAGACCGAAGACCTAACAGTATATATTTGTTTTTATCTGGTTCTGGACACCTTTAAGAATGTTTGCGGCTAGACAGACTTTAATTGACGTTTCATAAATTAATAATCAATTTGTTAGCACTTGTAAATCAATTCACAACAAAAAAATCATTAAGTTCTGTCCATAAACCAACTTATATAAATATCGTAAGCGCCATTTAATAATTAAGTTTATACCTATATATTGTTGTTCATATGTCAAACTCCATTAATGACAGTTAAACAACAACAAAAAAAAAGAAAAACGTTTAATATAAATAATGCAAATTAAATACAAAAGATACTGCAATTGCCACTGCTTCAGTGCCTGCTGCACGCTCAGATCAATAGATATCAAGTAATTAAAGTGTCTCTTACACAATTAAGATAGATGTCCCGCCAAAGTAGCCCCAACTATGTTGTATCTACACTGAGAATCTATGGTAAGCCTTGTGGTCCACACGGGACGGGACGAAACAAAAAATAGATATTTGCGTGATTTTTCACATGAGCATAATAAATTAAACGATTTACGATGCGCATATCGAAAACGGATTTAACTACTTTTATTATTAGAAGATGAAGACGACAGCACCAGCCAGAAACAAGTTCTGTTTCTTTTGACCATCTTAATGGGTCTCCGATCAGAGCACATGTGTGCGCTGAAGCTGATATGTTGCAAACAACAAAATCAATTTCAATAAATCTGCAATCGAAGCATCCCCAATCAGAGATGTTGTCTCATGCTAAGTCTAGGAGGAAACCCAAACGAAAATAGCAATCATTGCCAAAATTGCATAAATTTTGTCAAATCTAACTTTTTATTGATTTTTGGATCCCATAAAGTGCCAACGGAGTGTTTATGGTTGTGTGCGCGTTCTAGAAGTGGACATAGTTTGTATTTCCATATACTAGAATACCTAATTAGTGCATTAGTAATTGAGTGCCGATTTCCAAGGAGATCAAGAACATGTGCGGCACGCAATTCCTTTTCTTCTGTCAGACAAGCCTTCGGTTTTGAAAAGGTCTTATAGGTGTTAACAGCGAAGTGACATAAACATTTTGTGTTTCATAAATGAAGATGTTCTTCAAGAATTATTATTATCCATTTCAACAATTAAGAAGAAATTTGAAGTCCCACGGATATTTGTTCATCGAGGGGGTTAGTGGGGCACAAAAAATAATGTGCAACACTATACGCGATGTTAATTCGTTAAATTCGTCACGTAAACGGTGCGCGGAATGCTGCAGTTTGGGGAAACTTTATTGGCTGACTTTTGGCCTCGTTGTTGCAGTGTTTTCGATACAAAACACCAAAATGTAAGCAGAGTCTGAGTCTTGAGACACAAAACAAAAAAAAAACCATAAAGCCTGTCTGTTGCTTGTTAGCATCATCACAGGGAATAAGCCAAGTTGCTTACTTCGAAGTATCCTCTTTGGCCACTTTGATGTTTGTCCGTTCGTATAGCAGCAGCAACCATGCTGTAATAGTTAAAGGAAGCTGAAGCTTTAACCGGTGGCATATGGATGAGACTAATGATGCAAATACCGCACCGCAAATGAAGAAGATGATATTTATAGTGATCTTCTATTTGGGGTTTTCTTAATTGGCAGGCTAAATTGAAAGCATTATGCGTTGTTGTTGTTTTGGTGTTTTTTTTTTTTGAATCGGTGGGAACTGTGTTAAAACACAAAGGCTTGGAGAAGTTTTACTAAGAAATTTGGTGTATAATGATGCTGATATAGGCTGGCATGGGTTATTTATGGAAAATTTTATAGTTAGCAGCACCAGAGGGGTCTTGGCTACCCTACTACACAGCGGAGGCGTTAGGAAAATAAGTAATGAGAGGTATCGATGAACATTTATTTTAAAGTTCTACATTGCAAAGTGGGAGGGAAAACGGAATTCAGCAAGGCATTCAACATTCGTGTGGTACGGCTAAAAACAGAATCTTTTTATTTGACTGTATGTCTGAAGTTGGGCCAAAGAGTAAACGGATGGGCATTCCTTACAGTTGGAGTATTACGGTTGAATTGTTTGGTTTCTTCAATGCAAATACAACTCATGGATAAGTCCCCATTAGACAATGATCCCATTGGACAATGCTATCAATATCAGAATTTAATAAGCTTAGCTTAGCCGTTGCAACTCCAGATCCGAAGAGCATGGTTGTGAATCCACTTTCGATCTTGATAAACAAACCATTTGATTTTTATTATCTTTGCACATCTTATGATCTGGTGTTCCCCAAGGCAGCAATTTAAGGCAAAACCTCCAAGAGTAAAATTTATCTCGATAAAATGCATCTCATATAGCCGCTCGGACTCGGCGGTAAACTGTATGTCCCTTCCATTCTTGCAGATTAACAACACACACACAGGAATGGTTTAAATTATAAAAGTCACTAGGCCTTGGTTCCTTAAGGAATTGTTGTGCCAGTAAATTTATTTAAATTTAATTCTTCAATTGAAGACTTCCCACTTCCAACAAGATCTCGACAATTTTTCAATATACATATATAATTCCGCAAAATGTCTGAAGCTTAATATTGCCAAGTGCCAATCAATAACCTTCTCACTTAAATTCATCAAATCGCTTCTATATATCTATCTTCTCCGCAGTCGATCTTTTTCCCCTGTTCAAGTAATCGACCTGGGCATTATTTTCGACCATCAACTGAATTTTCTCAAACATATCGATGATATTATTCTTAAAGCCAATTCAGCACTTGGCTTCGTGAAACGATGGTCCAAGGAATTTTCAGACCCTTACGTAACCCGATCTCTTTACCTTACAAACAAGTGCACATTGCCAGAATTGAGAACAAACAATGCCGTTTCCTTCGATTTGCTCTCCTTCCCCTCCATTAAGCTATCGAACAATTGCACTCACCGCGCCTTACTTCAAAGTTAGGAAACGATGATTAAACTTCTAGATTTTGCTATTACTGTCAAAAACTACACATTTTGTGTGTATTTATGAAAAAATATGATTTATACTGATAGACTTACACTAAAACGAACACACCTTATTTTGACATTTCACTTTTTTTTTCTTTTGAAGTGATCAGTAACTTTCTGCTGTCAAACAAACCAACTGCAACATGCCCCCCCCCCCACCTCCCCCATACCTACTTGAAACTCACATTTTACGACTGACAATTTTGTTATGCTCGCCTAAGTGGCTTTTATTGCCAATTTTTGTTTTCGACATAATTTCTATAAATTTAGGAAATAATGTAAAAAACGTAAAATCGCTTTTATTTCCATCGGGAAATAAAGTCGATTGATTCTGAATCGACCTTATTACCGTCTACGGTAATCTAACACTAGTTATAAAGACATTTCTAAAAGAAAACAGATGGTTATTAATTCAATTGAAACTTAAAAGTTACATCTACATAGATTACACAGGAAGGTATTGAATTCATAACGTTCATTGCACCAACCAAGCCCTCATCCACATAACTGCTAACATCAACATGTTTCTCAGCCCACTTCATTACAAATGGAACGAAACCAAAACAATATAAGGACAAATATTAGGTGCTCCTTATTTCCAACAACACGTTATGATTTACCCTCTGGAATCCATAACAAATGGTTTCCTTTGAAAAATGTACACATAACAAAAATGTCATTTCCTGTTTCGTATAATTCTAAGAATTCAAATGGAAACTTCTTATAACAAAAAAAAAAAAAACTTCCTGGTTTTCAGTTCCATAAGAAGCATAAACTATTTCCATCTCTTTTTTGCAAGAATTTAACCAGAGGTTGACCTTAATATCAAAACCAATATTGTTGTTATGGAAATTATTTTTTTTTAGAAAGTTAAAAAACCTTTTTTGGTTGAAAGTTAAGAAACACCTTCAGTAATGACTAAACTCTTCTATAAAAACTTGCTCCTTGGTTCACTCACAAAAGTCTCCTGTTTCCATTTAAATCAGATAAAATTGTATCTTCCCTACCTATCTTAGTACCTTTACCTACTGTCACAGTTTATTTCTTCTAACTTCCAACTGAAAGCCTAATTTATGCTCCAAACCGCTTTGGAAGATCCACAGATAAACCGCTTTCCTATATTGACTTGAGGGACTGCCTTCAATCAGATAAACTTTGGAATACATATTATTTCAATTTGGCGAATTATATTATATTTGTCCATTTAAATGTCGCCCTTTTGCTGTCGACACAACAGATCTCAACTCCTTATACCACCCTCTACCCGGAAGCATTAGCATTGTCTTTGGCCAATGTCGTTTGGGTGTTGAGTCCTCTCCACCAAAAGGGAAAGTCCAATCGATATTCCAATCGAATCTATCCGTACAAAAAAAAAAAAAATCACAGATGATATCGGTGTAAATAATTACTAGGAGTGATCATTACGTCAGGATAATTCAAACACCAAGCGTATAGTGCTTTCTTGCCCCCTGTAAGTGGTATATTAATTACCTAACATTGATGCCACTACCATAAAGAAGATCACCCCTGTGCGCTTGGTGCATACTCCGAGCAGCCAAGCAGATGAGGTGTGCGCATCGCCTTAGAAAACACGGACTACATTTTATGCAGAAATGAAATAAATTAAACACCATTTTAAATATTATTTAATCACTGTATCCACTGATTGAATGATAAGGTTCGAGTTAAATAGATGTAGGTTGGTGTCTTTGTAATTCAGGGGTGGATTTGCAAGTTTACAAGGCCCAAAATTAAGGCCCTAGAAAAAAATGTCCACCGCTGCTTAGGCGCAAATTATAGCAATCAGGAAAAAACGTATAAGGAAAAAAATTCAAATGGATATTTAACTATGTTTTCATTTCCATATAATTTGAAACGCTATTACTATACTAATCGAAGGGAAATCACTCGTTGATGCCACTGCCATGGAGATCACCCCTGTGTGCTTGGTGCATACACTAAGCAGCCGAGCAGATGAGGTGCGCGCATTACCTTATAAAACACGGACTACATTTTATGCTCAAATTTATCCACCATACCATACCATACCATTCGTTTCGGTGGGACGATTATGGCGAACGTAAAATCAGTGATGTGCGCGGAACGTTGCCCGAACAGAACACCAATTTAGATAAAACTATTTAATGGATTGCACATCCTTTTGTGCGCTATATCCGTCTATGGTGATTTGGCAACACAGACTTAGTTAATGATAACCAATTTGACAGATGTCGCTTAAACAATACGGCCGCTGTCAAAGTTTGGAAATCCCTATTGAAAGATCCTTTATTAATTTAATTGTTAATTACTTTTTATTTTAACTTGAATTTTTTACTTTTTATTTTGAACTGTCGCTTTTAAAACGTTACATTACAACTGTAACATTTTTTACTGTCATTTTAAAGACGTCAATTGATTGGCATCATTATTTGGTAAAAAATTTCCCACAAGGCTCATTTCAATTCTTTACTGTGTCTTCAATAATCTACCTACATATATGAAAAACAAATCCATCCCTGGATTCAGGCAAACACTGCACCAAGCGTCAACAACACAACAGAATGTGTACATTTGTGGGAGCGTTCGCCCGAGCAGACGCCAAACCGAAGACGACCAACTAGGTTTATATGCGGCCACAATCAACCCAAAAAAAACAACAACAACAACCACGTCGAGACCGATCTCGATTTGTGATTAAAACCGAAGGTGAAGCCGGGTTCATGGGATAAACATGCAGTTTAAATGCGAGCTTCATGCCACATTAGGTGCTACACCGGGGCACCAAACACCGACGACGACGCCATCATATCGCATTTTGTTGCACTGACTGGAGACTTCCACTTTGTTTTATCCACTGAGGTTTATTAATGAACTCGAGGACTCTTGCTCTGTACTAAATACTTCGAGTGCAGTCTGTTAAACAGACTTAACAAAAACAAAACACACAATTGATCGGGGAATCGTTTAAAGGTGCACACATAAGAAAATCCAATGATGCTAATTAAATTGATTGTGCGGGATAAAAATATTCTTCTTGTAACATCCAATTTTTCCTCGAAGGCAAATGAGGCATGAGAAACTGTTTGTCTTTGCGCGAATTGGTACACGCAAGGCGAGATGTTTAGACTTTTTTCTTGGCTTGGAAGATGTTTTGTTTTATGTTTTTTTTTTTAGTCAAATTAACAACGAAGAAATAATTATTTAATTGTAAATATGAAAAATTGTAAAGCGACTTGTAGGAAACGTATGTCAACTTTTTAATTGCCATTGTAATTGTGTATCTTGTACAAGTGAAATCTTAAGAAAAAAGGATGTTTCCGATAGGTTTTGAGGTTCGATTAGATTTGAAATGTTATCTATCTTATACTTATAACATCACATTAAACGCAAGGATTGCAGTTGTAATATACATGTGGTAAGCAGGATAAGGTGTCTAATCCAATTTACATAAAAGCCTCGTTGGTTAAGCGAAAGGAAACGTTTTTCTTTTAGAGCTGCTTTGAATTCGCCTCAGGTAGATCTAAATTTTTGAGTGAGTTCAGATCACAATTATAGTTTAAAAATGCAAAACACAGTTGTTTTTAAATACAAAAAACTATTGCAACGACCGAAGATTAACTGTCGAAAAATTACACAAAATGTGGTCTAGTTGTAAGAATATTGTTTCTGTAAAGAATGCATTTCTAGTCTTAACAGAATATAAATTACTTGAAAATGTTACGTTGCAAAGTGAAGACAGTATATCAACTGTCAGCACAGTTCTTATATTCTACTTATTTTATAAATGTGAATGTTTGAATGTTTGGATGTTTGTTCCCCAATCACGCCTCAACGGCTTAACGGATTTGGATAAAATTTGGTATGTAAATGGATAATATGGTGTATTGAAACATAAGCTTTTTGTCCATTTTTATGCTTCCATTCCTTAACAACTGCTCGAATTTGTGACTGTTTGGTTGACGGAAGAGTTAAAGGATTCACTAAACTATAAAGAAAAATGGAGATATTGAGATATATGTAGAGATTTAGAGATATAGAGATATAATGATATAGAAATTTCAAGATGATATAGATGAATAGATGTATAGATGTAGAGATAAAGAGATATAGACATATAGAGGTATAAAGAAATATTTATATAGAGTAAAAGTCATATTTATACACAGATATTAATGCCCGCGCAGTGTGCTCTACATTAATCCCTTGTGCGCGCGCTAGTAATAAAAAAAATGGGCTCGACTGGGTCGCACGTACTTGCTCTTATGTGCCTAATAACATTGGACGGAAAGATCTTTGACAAAAACAAATAAAATTTACGTTCAAAACAACACAGTTTGAACTTATAAAAACTATCAAACCCACAATACTTAACGGTTTTTAGTAAAAATGAGGTAAGCCATCAAACAATAAATAACAATGAATTTATGAAAAAAGTTTTTCGAAAATTGTAGGACGGATTTTGATAAAATCCTGTTTTTTATTTTTAGTTTTTTGAACAAAATTTTGTTTTTAAATTTTAGTATGCAGTGGTTTAGAGTTTATTAGTATACGTGTTATTTAAAAATTGATTTAAAAAAAAAAAAAAATTTCAAAAATTTATTTTTAATAGAAAAAAAGTTATTCTAAATGTTGATATGCAGAATTAATTTGGCTACTTAGATCTTCTCAAATATAAAATTTAATAGAAATCCATAGAGCCGTTACCGAGCAAGCCAAAAATTAAAAAAAACCGTTATATGAAAAGTCCCGTTAATAGACTTTTCCTGCATATGTGGTACTAACCAAATGATAGCCAATACCAACAAAAAATTCTCAAAAATGTTCATCAAAATCGTTGGAGCCGTTTTCGAGAAAAATAAGCTTTTCCTAAACGGTCGTATGACAAGTACCGTTATTTTTAGCCCTAAAATTAAAATTTCAATTTCCCCTCTGAGGAATGCCAAAAGATAAAAACATACCAAATTTGAAGGCAATCACTTAACCCGTTTAGCCTGCAGCTCGATATAAACCTTGACAGACAGACTGACAGACAGACATACAGACGGACATTTTTTGCCAATGACTTTTTTAGGCTTCTCTATGAGCGTAATGTCATGTTTGATTGTTATCTCATATTTTATATGTATGGATTATATATATGGATATATATATATATAGAAACATAGTGATATAGAGATACGGAGATATATAAAATTGTATCAAGGAAAAATGCAGGGTTCCTATGGGAGAGTCTTAAATATGAAATATTTCATTGCTGGAGGTTTATTTGATATACTTTCGTGTCTTAACGACTGCACGAATTTTTGAAAAAAAAAAATTCACAGTTTCTCCGACTAGAGACATGGGCGCATATTTAGAAATAAATAGATTTGGGGTCAGTATTGAATCCTAAGAATCACCTTGGTGCAGTGAAATTAAATCAGAGCACTCATTCCCAATCACAATTCCTTGTTTTATATAATTATGAAAGCTTGCAATAACATTTACAGCTTGTTCTGAAACCTAAATTGTTTTGGATAGTGTTATATTTTGAACATTTTTATAGTTTAGGTTACAAAATTCTTGTCGAATACCTGCTTAAATTTACCCAGAATGTGGAGAATAGCGTTGGAGCATCTATGGGACATACACAAGTAGACGTACACTTTATTATCTTTCGACTGGTACAAAGGTTAAGAGGAATAGAGTATGAAATTGATCGGTGGGATTTACTCATCAAGTTGGAATTTCGTTGTCCAATTCTGAAGTAAGAAGTGAGCAAGGGTATATGAGCCAAAAAAAATTGTCTTCCAACTTAGAACTCAATAAAGTTGCTACAAATAATAATAAACCAAACAAATAAGTCTTATTTCACAAGCGAACATTAAACTTCCCTAATCCTTACTTTCGTGTTCATCAAAAGCTCAAATCCTTCTTATCCTTTTAACAGTATAGCAAACAAAAAAACCTTGAACAAAGTTTTCCAGAAGGACATTATTTCATAACCAATGTGAGGTGTAAATACCAATTATCACAATTCTTTTACAGAACAATATTCCTTACTAGTAAATGAATTCCTATTTGGCAATCAAAATAAATTAACCAGGATGCATTAGTGTTTTTGTATTGTCTCTTGCAAATTTCAGAAAATCATCAGAAGGTGTTTCATTATCCTTTTTCTACACATATAATGCGTTATGCACTACCAGTTTCTATTTCTACTGACTTAGGGTATACAAAATTCAAGCATGTGAAACTGTGCTACGTCAGCATATGTACCGTAACGTAATGTTTTAAATGTCATCGCGCAATTAAAAAATACTCATTACAAATTTCTTTTCCTATTCTTAAATGTCAATGAACATTATAATGAGTCCCATAGGACTGCTGTTGAAATTGATTTATTTTTTTTTTATTTTGAATATTTTTCGTTTATATAATTTCTTTCTTGTACAATATTATACTTACCATAACCTATAAAATGATTTGGAATATAATTTTCTAATCAAATAAATTACGTTCTTATTTTTTTCATTACAGGTGCTTCCAGATTACTAAATACAAACTTGTTGTCACGCTTTCCTTTGGCGGGAAATACTGAAAAAGTGCAACCAAATAAAACCGAAATCGAATCGCCTATCAGCGATAAAATCAATTCAAGAGTATTAGCCTCGTCAAGCATGTTACTTTTGCAACCAAATGTAAGAAAAATATATGTATTTAATAATTGTTATTATTTTTTTTAATTTTATTTTTTTTAAATTTAGCACTAACTAATCATAAGACGTTTGAATTTAGTTTCCCTTGATAAGCTGACAGGTCAAGCGTTAGTTGTTTGAAACTTGAAAGATATTTGCTTGTTTCAGTTACCTCGTGACGATGTAAACGCACCTGTTTGATAGAAAACCCACTTTAATCTTATTCTCGTTACGTTACAAATACACTGTTACTCTCAGCTCTAGTTCATGTTAATATACACACCTTCTTCCAAGAGTCTGACGTAGTTGAGCCAACATTCTTTTACCCACAAAACAGCAAAGTTTTTGGAACGAATATTTTACTAGAAACCCTTCGATTTTCCCGCCTCTTTTAACTGTCAACTGTCTGACAAGGGGAGCCAGCACCAGAAAACCATCTGACAACGTTTTGCACAATCCAGAGCAGTAGGTATGCTCTTCCATGCCATATGGTCCCCACTCAATCAAATCACGTAAAATTTACGTCAAACTTACCTTACGTCAGCACGAGATAAATAAAAATATATCGAATCCAAAGGATAGCCACATCGACAACCTTAACATCCAAAAATATCCCTAAAAGGCGCCCATTCATATTTTCATCCTCAACTCACATACTTTGCCTCCTGAAATCTATCTTCAACCCTTATCCTGTTTTAAGGTTGTAAAGGAACCAACTTGCTAATAAATTGTCACTGGTTTCCATTTTTTTTTAAATAAAGGCACGTTAATTGCATTAACATAGAAGATTCGATACGCCAAATCGGTTTTAGAGCATCTGCCTCCTCGATTTGCGAATGTTTATCCCTACGTCATTACTACCGCATCATCAAAATCTGATGAAGCACCATGACTAACGTCTTGAATTCCTAGAATTCACAATACACATTGAACCAAGTAGCTAGTATATCCTATATGGAAGGATTGGCAGGTAAACCGTATCCAATTTTAATGGAATGAGTTGGTCGTCATTATGGGGTTAGAGGAGGGTTGGTGTGGCAGAGTTCTAGCCAGAGCATACCATCGACGTTCTTCACGTGCTCCTGCTATCTCCTCTTTCCTATGATAGACTGTGAACTGTGTAAGGATATTTAGTAGTTACGTTTTTTGGATTGGCTCGTTTCCGGCGCATGTTTTGATTCATCATACATAGTTTATATTTGATAGCAAAATACCTCCCTTATTTTTTAAAATTACTTTTTTAATATTTTATCAGTTAGACTTTTCAAATTTCAATTGTTGTTCCTCATTCGGAAACTTGTGGTTTATCGTTACAGAGCTCCTTTAGTTCTCTATCTCCCTTCGATAATTTCTCTTCGCAACAATCGCATTTGTCGCCGAGCGATCATCAACATCAGCCATCGGACGGTCAATTAATCGATTCGAATTTCGGTCAGTTTTCCGATTTATTTTTTCCGGCCGATTCGAATAATTCGTTGTTGTCGTCGTGTGTGGATACACAGGCTCATCCAGCTGAGACTTTGGGAGGCTTTGGAGGCAGTCCGGACTTGCAAGTAGGAATACACAAGCAACATTTGTCGCCAACAAGTGAGACGCTTCTTGGAAGTGGTGCATCAGAAGATATAACGGGTTCGATTGAGAATATAGCAAAGTTAACGTGTCCGCAGCGTGAAAAGCGACTATCATCGATTCCAGAACAACAAACTTTGTCGCCGGATTCATTGTGTTTTGATCGGACAACACCACAGGAAATTGGTTTGCTTAGTTTGAGATCGAGCAGTGATCCAGCAATAGCATTGCATAGCTTAGAGGAGCGTGCAGTAGCTGTACAGGCTAGTGAGAGTTTGGAACCGTTGGCGTTGTTGTCAACTCCACCACCACCGCCGCCGGCACAACTTACATGTGGAAGCTCGCTGCCGAGTTTTCAGGAAACCTATTCGCTTAAGTACAATCAAATGCCCAATTTGAGTTTGAAAATGGAGGGAGACTGTTTTAATATCACGACCGCTGCAGCACATCCTTCATCACACAATCATGATATTTATCATCAGCAACAACAGCAACCACATCAATTGCAACAGCAGCCGCAGGAGCAACAGAACCAGGCCACGCACAATTCTTCTGGCATTCCGACAACGATCTCAGCGTACTATCATGGTTCATTTGGAAATGCGGCGAACATGCAGCAGCATTTGAGTTCGTACGAGTATAGCGCACAACAGCAGCAGCAACTAACTCAGCAGCAACTAACGCAGCAGCAGCTGCAGAGTTACTCAGAAGGGTTCTACCATCAATATCATCCGCAGCCAACACCTCAGGTGAGTTAAAATATTTTTTTTTGGTAATTCTATATTTCAAATATTGTATATAATTTCAAGAAATAATTTTCGTCAGTTCCGTAAAACTTTATGAAATATGAAGTCCTTATGAATTTTCGGTTTTTGAACTTATGACAACCTTATACTTCAATTTCGGAAGATTTTTCAAAAAATAAATGCAATTCATGGAATATTTTATATTTAATCAGAAATGCACTAAATTAAATGGCGCCCAACGTGGGAAACATTCAATCCTATTTGCCTAACATTTCTTTTTTATGGCTTTGAAAGCCTTTTTAATACAATAATTTAGACGTGTTTTAGACCGTTTGAAATTGCTTCATAAATTTTGTTATCCAAATTAGATTTGGCGCCCAACGTGGAATGAAAATTCTAAAGACTTGGAATTTACATATATATAAGTGGTTCATAACTAATATTTCACTAGAAAATACAGTTTCATGTATTTTCATCACAATTCTATATGAAATTTACTTTAAATAAGAAATAAATTGATTAAATGGCGCCCAACGTGGAAAAAATTAATTATTTCTAAAATAACAATTATCTATCTATTTCTGTTATTTTGTTTAAGCCTCGAAATAATTTATTTGCATTGTCTAAGGCATTTTTAGTCAGACTATTTGATTGCTCTATTTGACAAACTGAAATATTTGGAATTACATGGAATCATTTTCTTTTGTGTACATAAACTAAATCCCTATTTTGTGCACTTACCCTAACAAATACTTCAATAGATGCTGAATCTTTGTGAAAGAAAATAATAGTTCTTGATGAATTTTATTTTCAATAAACAATTTCCAACTAAATGGCCCCCAATATAAATCAATTTGAAATCTGAAATAGCAAGATGCATATTATTTATTAGGATTTCTTGTGGTTTTTTGGTGCATATTAATTAATTTTATTTAGTGAAGATATGTGGCGCCCAACGTGGAACTCATTTCTTATATGAATAATCTTGGAGAATACATGTGTATAAGTATTTCATGATTAATGTTTCAAAAATTGCATAAATTTAAATACAACTCTTATGAATTTAATTTTTAATAAACAATAAATTAATTAAATGGCGCCCAACGTAAACTATTAAACATTTTAATGAAAATAACGTTTATCTATTTATTTTATACTTTTTGAAAACTTTCAAGTTGTTGTTGTAGTTGTCTAAAGCATTATCAGTAACACAATAAAATTATTTATTTCACGCCCAACTTGAAATCAATTTTTATGTACATAAACTTAATACTTATAATGTGCATTTATCACACAAATACTTAAATAGATGCCGACATTTTCTGAAAGCAAATATATTTCTTGGTTAATTTTATTTCAAATAAACAGTTTGCATTTAAATGGCGCCCAATGTAAAACAATGTTGAGTCAATTTAAGATTTTAAATAGCAATATTTATTTTATTCCATAACTTTTTTCTTGCAAGACGCCTTTTTTGCGTCTATTTGATGCATATTTATCATTTTATTCAATTTATGTGTGTGGCGCCCAATGTGGAACGAATTTCTTTTCTAAAGCTTGAATTTGTAAATTAAAAATAATAAGTATACTCATTCAATGTTCATCTTATTTTTTCTTTAAAGGCTTACACCTCAACTCATGAGCGCTACTCACTTCCAACCTTCCCCACCATCTCTGAGCTCCATGCCTCGGCGGCACCACTTCGCCGAGCCTCCCTTCCAATGCAGCGCTCCGATTCACCGGCCAGCAGTCGCAGTCCAAAACTGCTAAAAATGGGCATTCTCAAGGCAATGACCAGTGCTCCCAGCTCAACATCCAGTTCGCCCAGCTGCCAAAACAATAGTAATTCAAGCAATGAAGTTTCCAGCAGTCGCATTATGCATCCGTCACCATCACAACCATGTGCTGTTTGTGGCGATACCGCCGCCTGCCAACATTATGGTGTCCGCACATGTGAGGGCTGTAAGGGATTCTTCAAGCGCACCGTACAAAAAGGCTCGAAATACGTTTGCCTGGCCGACAAGGCCTGCCCGGTAGACAAGCGACGACGCAATCGATGCCAATTCTGTAGATTTCAAAAATGTCTGGTAGTCGGCATGGTCAAAGAGGTAGTGCGAACAGACTCACTTAAAGGAAGACGTGGTCGACTACCATCCAAGCCAAAATCCCCACAAGAATCACCACCGAGTCCACCTGTTTCATTGATTACCGCCTTGGTTCGAGGTCATGTGGATACAACCCCAGATCCATCGTGCTTAGACTACTCGCAGTACAAAGAGCCAGTACTCAATGAACCTATTATTGGAGAAGCTGAAAAAGTACAACAATTCTACTCGCTACTAACAACATCGGTGGATGTGATCAAGCAGTTTGCCGAAAAAATTCCTGGCTATTCGGATTTCTGTGCTGAAGATCAAGAATTGCTGTTTCAATCGGCCTCCCTGGAGCTCTTTGTTCTACGCCTTTCCTATCGAGCTCGAATCGATGACACCAAAATGACATTTTGCAATGGCGTCGTTCTAAATCGAACCCAATGTCAGCGCTCGTTCGGTGATTGGCTGAATGGCATTCTGGAATTCAGCAAGAGTCTACATAATTTGGAGATTGACATTTCGGCATTTGCCTGCTTATGTGCTCTCACACTTATAACCGGTAAGAAATATTCTTTTGACAGTTTCGAAAATAATTTTGATATTTTGTTGTTTTTTTTGATATTAGAACGTCATGGTCTTCGTGAACCGAAAAAAGTCGAACAACTGCAAATGAAGATAATCGGCAGTTTGCGTGATCATGTTACCTACAATGCCGAGGCCCAAAAGAAACCGCACTACTTTAGTCGACTGTTGGGCAAATTGCCCGAATTGCGATCACTCAGCGTACAAGGGCTACAAAGAATATTCTACCTGAAGCTAGAGGACCTAGTACCTGCCCCAACACTCATAGAAAATATGTTTGTGGCAAGTTTACCATTTTAGATTTTTAAAACTATATATTATCTTTTCTATATATAAATGTCATAATATAATATATTATATATATTTTATTACACCATAAAATAGAATATGCAAATTTATACCGTTTTATTAAATCTACTATACATAATATATTTAATATATTATAAATGTATATAAGTATGTTTTTTTTAAATTTGTTTTTATCATGAGAAAACCAGTGATTAAGTTCAATTTGAGTATATATTTAATAAATATAAATAATTAGAATGTGTATACAATTAGTTTATAAGTAAAAAAATAAAAAAAAAACAAAACAAAAATACCAGAGACCTGCATAATTATATACATAAATTACAAATTACATACAAATAATTAAGTAAAATATAATATAAAATTATTATTTATACTTTTAAATTTTCCAAACTGTCAATTATTTTTTTGTTTCTGTTTTTTTTTTCATCTAATTGTTATATGTGTATGTTTTTGTGAAGTCGTTGTACATGTATATGTGTGGAAACAAAAAGATTCATGACTTATAAGTGATTGGACTACTGTTTGATTAAATCATATTGATCCAATTAAGTTAACATGTCTAGAAGAGTGCGTAACCGATTTGAACGACATGTGGAACAGCTAATGTAAGGATATCGATTTTTTTATTTATTTTTTTAACTTAAATATGTAGATTGTGATTAAAAAACAATGACGCTGAATAAAACTGTGCTCATAGCTTTAAACATTATATGGACATGTCTTGTTGTTGTTTTGCATTTGTCTGTTATATCTCATGAATTTCTCAAATAGTAACTTTAGAATATATATGTGTGGCGTAATTTTAAATACCGTACTTAAAATTTCGTTTGACAGTTGGGAAACAACATTGTCAAAAACGTGAAAATTGTTGACATACTTAAACGAACACATGAACAAGCGTTTCCTCCTGTCAAACCACCCAAAATACACAGTCATATCGCATTGGCTATAATTGACACATGCATCGTTTGATAAGTTTCGTTAACCTTGAGATAACTCATTCTGAATCGCTATGTTAGTTAAAAAGACAGTTAGCCCAACCATAATTGAAGAATTTTAACGTACGTTGCCGTACGAAATAGGCGCATACATGCGATTTGTTTAACCAACCCGAAATGACTGATAAAGTTTCGTTCAGTTTTATTTTCTCTCAATCACAAAAATGCTTGTGTGTTCTTAAGGTTATTATTGTCAATTTATGTATTGGGTAGAACGGAAAGAAACTTTTCGTTCGGTTTTGACACTTGCTTCCTTTTTCTTTCGACTAATATAGTTGGGCCTTTATAGTTATTAATAATGTTTTCAGAAACATGACGAAACAGTTCGTTTTGTTCTGACAGTATGCCATGCTTGGTATATCCATTAGGTCAACTCTGAAACATATACTTTATGATTTACGACACTATCAACTGATTGTGATAATTGTGTTTAGCAAATATCAAATAAAAGCACTGAAGTATCCTTCTTTCACCATAGCCATTCATTTCAATAAATTATGAAAAAATTAAATATTTTAGAAAATGAATACATGGTTTACTTGCCAGCGATCTCGTGGCAATATTTTAACAACTGTACTCTTAACATCTTGGAAATGCCTTATGCGTGAAACAGATTGAACCAGCAACAGCGGCCGCCATTAATTTAGAACCAATGTATTTCAATGGCTCAAATTAGATTAGACCAGCACCAGCAACGTCACCAGCGTCGTTAGACCAAAGTCCTAAATTTGCTGTTGCTGTTCCATTGCTACCAACTTTGCGCAAGTGAAATTCGGGGGCACCATACTGCAAAAGAAAACTTCGTATACTTTTTTTATGACACAAAGTGTCAAACAGAAGTAAGAAGACGATGCTGGTGCTGGTGGCAATGTTTTTCAATTTCTTTTGCTGGTCAGCGTGCTGTATGCTGTTGACGGTGCTGGTGCTGTTGCTCGTTCAATCTGTTCCGCGCTTTAAAAAAAAACATTCAATCGGTTCACCTTAAATTTCATATTAAATTATCGAAGTTAATCTTTGGTTAATCCACTGATACCGTGTAGTTAACCATGATTCGAAAGTTAAGCTTTGGATAAAACAATGAAAAACCAAGCCATGTTATCATGTTAAATTTTCTAGACAAATGAATTGAATAAAAGAAAAAATGTTAATATTTTGAACAATAGTAATGTGATACAAGGTTTAAAGTGAATATTTTTTTCGACATTTAATATGTAACTTCAATTTCCATCAAAAAGCCAATGTTTTTTGACAATTATTCCTTTTTTCAAAAAAAATGCTTGTTGTAAATTACTGGCATGTGACGTAGCCTTAACAGAGCCATCAACGGCTTTAACAATACAAGACATCTGGATCTACATATTTCAAGATCCAAGAATTAGTATTAATTCTCAAAAACAGAAGGCACCATTGCAGTATCGTAATGGGAAATGAACCAAAAAAATGCATGATTTGTGAATCGTTTATTATCGACAAAGATCTTGGTGGATAATATCACCCAGCTATTTATACAAGGCAGGGAGACATATATAAAAGAAAAAAGAGGTAGAGAGAACAGAAAACACAGGTCAACAGCACTCAGTTGGTTTCAGACGGTCCCCCATCAGAGATCCGATTAATAAGCGAAATGATGCTTAATTTAGCTGATTTATCATAGCTAAAGCCATTGACGAAACATCAAAGAAATGTCTTGCCTCATATCATATTTTTCCTGTAATAACCGTTCCGCTAGTTATGCCTATCGTTAGTTTGAGCCAAACTTCGGACGTACCACCAACTCGATAGATTATTTTTTTGAGTCGTACAACATGAATGTGGAATTCCTTGTCCAACTCTAGTTTTTCGTCCTATTTTAATGTACAATCATTTAAGAAATCTTTCCTCTGTTTCCTAAGCAACCGCTTAACAGTTAACATAGTGAAGGATATAGTCATAACCTTTTGAGTGCGTGTTAATTATAAAAAAAACAAACAAGAGTAAAATTTTCCCCAAAAAGTGCATATCATTTAGCCGTTCACACTCAGCTGTAAATTATAGCTTGTAGGCCATCATATTTTTGTTCATCATATGCTGGTTCGCTGCCTGTCAGCTGTTTATTTAACATGGGATTTCAACAACACCCAAGCTTTTGAATGAGAAAGCTCTGCAAGAACTCCCAATATATTATGAAGTTTTCGGCCTGGGGTTCGACATTTAAAACTCAATCAAAATTCCAAAATAATACAACATTTTATGAAACCCAACGTATTTCAGTTTAAATAACAGCGAATTTAACTTATTCCACTTATTCACAATTCAAATACGTTTTTATAGGTACTTCAACACTTTTTATTTAATCCCAATTCAATCACTTTTTAATAACGCTTCTAGTTTTTAACAATTCCACTTTCGAAAATAAACTCAACTCTCAGTGCTATCTACTCTTGTATTTATACAAATTTACAAACTTCTGGAAGCTTCCGTCTAGTTCTGGCACAAGCTTTCGGTTGCTTGTACGAACTCGAATTAGTACTCAGTCAAAACATATTGCAAAAAAATTAGCATATTTTTAGGAGCATGGTTGTTGTACACAATAATGTTGGTGTTGTGTTAAAAATGATTGTTGTACACAATGTATCCTGGAGATGTCGTTAAGTTGGAAACAAAATGAAATCTCCGAATATCTTAACATTTTGTTGCCACATCACAATATATATGTATTATTTTGTTTAAAATTAATTCGGTATCAAAAAAGATAGTTTTAGACACATTTTTAAGAAACTAATTAGCTGAAACTGAAGACGTATAGAAAAGTTTGTAACTTTGTGTTACTAAACAAAACTGTGGAGAACTTCCACTTGATTCAGTATCTAAAGAATCTCAAATGACCAACGAGTTTCTCAAGGCAGCCACTTGAGACCTTTTGTTTTTACTGACTTCAAATAGATTCTATTTACAAATCTTAATTAAAGTTTTCAAAGGACAAAAAAATACAAAAAATCTCCGTATTATTAGGTAAACCTTAAAACCTCTTAATGTCCTCCACATATCCTCCTTAAAAAAAAAAAAATTCATGACACTTCATGTGTCAAGTAAATGCATTTATCGTCTCCAATTCACAAACCACAAACTGTACGCATTGGCGAAAGAACCCAATCAATTATTAATTTGAACACAACAATCATCGGCAATGTCCTCGCACCTTCGTGACTTGTCAGTGTTCGGCTAACCAGATCCTGCCAACAAATAGCTTGGTTTCCACAGCCCGCCGATAGCCCGCGCAACCATAGTGCATTGCACGAAAGTCAATCAGAAAGTTGTCAGGGAAATTGGACAATTTGTCCAAAGCAATGAGATTGATTTAATAAATATTTCAACACAAAAAAAAACAAATACAAACAACAACAACGAGAGTACAGTTTTGTTTTTCATTCTGGAAAAAAAAGTATCTATCGTGTGGTTTCGTAGATAAATTTCATCCATCATCGTCCTGAATTGATTCCTTAACCAGGGCTTTCCGGGAACATTAACCAATGAATGTGGTAAGCAATATCTATACTGTCTTTAGATATGTGCGGTTATTGATTTATATGCATTCATTAAAGGAAAAATGTGTACTATTTTGATTTTTGTTTTTTTCAATAAAATTAAATAACCATCATTTAGAAAAATAAGAAAAAATTAGTTTAGCTTTAAACAAAAATTCTAGTCGTTTTAGCTATAAGTTTTTTTTTTTTTTTGTTAAGTTTATTTTGTGATTTTCAAATTTTATACTGCCAGTGTTTCATTAAGATTTTGTGTGCATAATTCATAATTTTTGTTTTTTGTTTCTTATAACATATATTAAAAAATAATGATAAAAAAATTCTTTGGCTTGTAAACATTTAATTTAACTTCTCGAACCAAATCAGATCTCGAAAATTTTCCTAAAGTGGCCATTATTTGTTACAAAAACTAAATAAAATAATAATTTATATTGTTGTTTATTTTTTTATTGTTAAATTTAAAAATATGTTTTTCTATAATTTTTTTTTCATTTTGTTGCGTTGTTTGATAAAAAAAAGGTTTTCCTATTATTTGTGTGTGTGATTTCTTTATGTTTTAATCAAAGGAACGAATTTACAACCCGACATGAGTGTTGTACAAAATGAATTGTGATAGAAATAGAATAAAACAAAAAAAGCTTTTACAAAAATAGTAACTGGGAAGGCTTAGCCTATAACATTTAATAATTTTGGTTTCCAACAATAACAATTAAAATTAGAATAAAATAATTTGTTTGTTATATATAATTTTTTTTCCAAATTCCAAATTTTTATATAAGCAAAACATACAAAACAAAATTATTAGATAGGTATCTAGGTATATTGAATCTATTTTAAATGGATAACTATTATACAAAAAGAAATATTTCAATATTATTTATGTAATATTATATACAAGAAAATGCTTATAGATCAAAACAAAAAATAAATAACTATATTTATATATAAACTATATAAAACCTACAAAAAAAATTACCTTAAAACTAAATTGTCGCCTTTAATACTCATTTTTTGTTTGAAACAAACGAAAAATCACAAGTTAAAAAAAAACTATACACACCTAAGCCTTAAAACTAAAATATAATAACCTTAGCACTAAACTTTAATTATTCTGAGTGTTGTTTTTTTGTTTTCATATTTAAAACATTTTTTTATTTTTTCTCTATTTTATTGATGAATGTAATTTAAAGAAAAATAAGAACACATCCATGCAAAACATATCGTTTTAAAAATCGGTCCTTAAATAAAGTCTTAAATACTACCAATTACTTAAAAAACAAAAATAGTAGAATTAAAATAAAATATTCAACATACAAACAAACAAAATTTGATTGACTTTGTATTGTATTTGTGGTAAATGTTGTGAGCGTCACATTAAACTATTTTGCACAGATAATAATTGTTTAAATAAAATAAAAAAAGAAACAATAAATTACATCTCTTTTTATATTAAATGTATTACATTTAAACATTTTTTTACTATTATTTTATACTAAATGTGAAAAAAGAAGAATCATCATACATTTGTAAAATGTGTTCGTGTATTGCTATGAAATTATTAATTTTTTGTATATCTTTTATAAAGTTTAATTATAAATGTATTTTAAATGATATTTAATAACTAATTTTTATTAATTTTTGTTCTTATTAAAAATCAAATTATTTCCATTTCTTTTTTGAATAAATATATAACAACAAATATTTCAATAAAATACGTCCTAAGTGAAATAACAAATTTCAACTAAAAAAAATGTCTACAAGGAACACTTTAAATCTCTTCAACTAATAAGGAGCAATAAGTATTCGATGTTACTTTCATATATACCTGCCTTCTCTTTATAACCCTAGATAATATGTTGTTTTTTTTAAATTAAATTTTCAAAGAAATCTTGAAAATTAATTCGGTTAAAATAATAGAATCATGTATTAAAAATCCTTATGTGCTCCGAATTAATAATTATAAACAAACAATAATTATGATCAAATCAATAGAAAAAAAAATAATATTCAACGAAATCTCTGAGTTTTGGTTTAAAGAATAAATTACATATGACAAAAAATTCTATATAATAACATCCCTGAGAATATTTTTTAAATATAAAATGATTTAAGTTTGCTAAATTTCACATAACCCATTTTGTAACTATTTTTTGAACATACCCGTAGTTAGATCTAATTATGTGTACTTAGCTCATAATGTTAATACTTATTAATTCATTGTATTCATTGAAGTTTTTTTTATTATTATTAAACATTTGTTTTAGTATATTTTTGTTTATATACAAATAAAAATTAATCTTAAGAGACAAATTAAATTTAATGAAGATAATAAAAATAATTATTTTATGATGTATTTTGTTTCCTATTATATAATGTTGTGTATTAATTTCTTAAGACAAATAAAATATAATATTGATTTTGGATTCCAGTTTATGAATTGTATTTTGTATTGTTTATAAAAAATAAATTTTAGTTTCGAAAACTATTGGTAAGTAGATAACACGTGGGTAATCCATGGAATTTTGAAATATGTTGATATTTTTTTTAAGAAACGCTTAAAGAGTAATTAAAGCGCTTTCCTGACGCAAATGCTTTTTTACCAACTCCAACTGGAACAGGTAAACAGATCGGAATACTTGTACTTGTAACTAGTGTACTTGTAACTAGTCACTGGGCCACAAATAAGGCTATCGCAACAAGCAATTCTTTTGTAGGAATTATTTCCGATTTTAATGTTTAAAGGTACTGGCCTACAAAGCGATGCATAATTTTATAATTATTATGAGTTTAATTACACTAATTGATGGAAATCAACTAGAACAAACTTTCCTAGTTTTTGGATGATTTGAAGACACCGCTGAGCTAAGCTGTAGTACTATTTACTATTTAAATATTGGTACTTGGTATGTTAATTCTAAAAAATGATATTTTTTTCAATTTGTTTATTATAACTATCCCGGATGAAAGGTGTTTTGCCTAGGGTAATAATGTTGATTAAACAAAGACGGTACGGGTTAAAAAAAAGTCTCATCATTTCATTGTACCTCCGAAATTGGGTTCAAGCGTCAACTGATGAGCATTCTTCTAGGAGAGATTCCAAATGAGTAGGAGCGATCGACTAACGTCTGACGGCTGCAATCGCAAGAAATCTCCAGGTCCTTTTCCGATCGAGTCTAAAATAACCGCCAGCATCAAGTATTGAGAACCAGTGGTGACATTGCAAAAATGCCATCAGGGAAGCCGCCACTGAACGAACCATAACCATAACCATAACGAAACCCCTGGTATGATGATGAATGTCGGTAAGCAGACACAGCTAAACCAGAAGAAGAAGTGATAAACGGCATATGATTCGAATCAATTCAGCCTTGGAACTTTAAACTCCGATGGTGACAGTCTAAATGTATAAGAAGGTAGTCAGTAACCTTTGTATATGCACTGCATATAGTACTATCATGGAGCATCATTGTTTAGTTCCGAATCAAGTCGCGATGAGGCGCGCTGAAATCACCAATTGGTGTTAGAATGAAAACAAATAACAAAAGCGTGTGAAATACTGGTAAAATATCGGAAAATGTTTTCGTCTCCACTATTTAGAGTTAGTTCTGAATCAACTAGGAAGATGGCCAGACGAAAAATGACACCATGAGAGCAAAAATGACACCATGAGAGCAAAAATGACACCATGAGAGTACTATAGAGAATGTATATACAATGCAGTAACGTATAAAGTATTTTTTCTACTTCATCTCCGTTTCCAATACTTTCAAAATCCTAAATTGTTCTTCCTCGTTAAATTATTTCCGTTTCTTTTGATTTTTTGGGGTTTATGTTACACATACAAGTATGCAATGTTCCTATCTATCAACAACAAATTTGTGGCTGATAGAATGATCGATTGGTATCGTTATTATTGACAGCCGTAATATCAAATTTATCAATAGATCTATTCACAATAGATTTAAAATTTATCTACAATTCACAATTTATCAAAAATTTTGATAAATGATCACCATAATACCGACTTATATATTTTTTGATTCTTATCAATTTTTTTTAAAGATTTAAATTTATTTTGTATTCTGTTTGTATTGAGTTTTTATGATTTTTTTTATTTTTTACTTTTGTTCTACACAATTACTTAACAAACTTTTTTTTTCTCTTTTGTTGACTAATTTGTTTTTCGGATCAATATGTTTGAAATAAGGTGTGTGCTATTGACTCTTGTGGAGCCCTTTTCTTTTTACTTGCGATTATAGGTACTATAATGCAAGTTATGCATTCGTGCAGATTAAAAATTTTGAGATAACAATCAAACATGACATTACGGTGATAGAGAAACATATTCGAGTTACTGGGAAAATTCTGTCCGTCTGTCTGTCTGTCTGTCTGTCTGTACGGATGTATTTTGGACTTCAAAATAAACTGTTGGGCCAATCGTCTTCAAGTTTTGAACTTAAGGTTATTTCGACATTCTACAGAGGAGTTTTTTTTAGCTCAAAAATTAACGGTACCTGTCATATAACCGTTATGTAAAAGCTTATTTTTCTCGAAAACGGCACCAAGAATTTTTATAAAAAAAAATCAGTGTACTACTGTAGGTATGCATTATATTTTGGTGAAAACAAAATTTAATATGGTGGGCTAAAAACGGTACCTCCCATAGGACCGGTTTTTTTTCTTCGACTTTTGTATGTAGGTAGCTTGAGTAATGTTGCATTAATTTTTTTTCGAAAACTTTTTTTTTGTATTTTTAATAATTTTTTTTAATTTTTTTTTTTTTGAAAAATCAATATTTTGAAAACGAGTAAGTGAATTTTTTTTAAATTTTGTTTATAAATGTATGTTATTTTTGTTTTTAAGTTTGTATTCTTGAATAATTTTTTTAATTTTTTTAAAAAAAGTTTTTAAAAAAAACCGTTTTATTTAAAAAAGGCTCTAACGATTTTGAAAAAAAAAATCACACTTTTTCACATTTTTTTAAAGAAATAAAATGGCGTTTAAATTTTTCCGCTGAAAACTATTTTACGTACTGTTTTCAAACAATCAAAAGTCAGAAAAATCGAATATAATCTTTGAAGTTCCCTTAATATTTTTCAAATTTTATTTGAAGCTGTGACCGCACATAAGAGCAAGTACGTGCGATCCAGTCGTGCAATTAATTTATATGTGTCTCTGATTGTAATGGGTGGGACATCTATCAGTTTAAAATTGAACCACCGGTTCTTTCGATTAGCTGCACGATTGTGTCGATTTTGCCAAATAAAATCATCTTTTCGGATGAAGCCCATTTTCATCTTGGTGGGTACGTTAATAACCAAAATTGCCGTATTTGAGGCTCAGTACGTCCAAAATTGGGTTCAAGGGTGAACTGATGAGCATTCCTTGCGAAGCGAGTATTACGGGAGAAACTTTTAAGGGGAGGAATGCAACTGGCTACTTCGAGTGAACATTTTTTGTAAAAGAAACGATAAAATAAGGAAAGACATGAAACATTGCGTCGGTGTTCGAGAGGGGCAATTGTTTCAGCGGCAGTTCTATTTCCTATCAATCTTAACGCTCGATTTTGTATTCTATCAAGCAGGTGTAGCGATGTTTGCGAAGCACCTGCCCAGAGGTGGGAGTTATACTCGAGTTTAGGGCGTATAAACGCTTTATAGATTGTAGCCAGATCAGATGAGGAAAAATACTTCTTACACCGATACAGAAAACCTAAGCACCTAGCAGCATTCTTAGCGATCTCAAATATATGGTCGTTCCAACGGAGGTCGTTGTTGACACACATACCGAGTACTGAGAGCTTTTCGGTTTCTTCGATGTAAGTGCCATTCATGGATAATGGCATTGGGGGTATGTTTATTTACCGACAGAAGACAGCATTGAGTTTTCGAAGCATTAAACTCCACACGATTCCTATTACCCCATTTGACAATGCTGTATAAATCGGAGTTTAATGAGCTTGACATACGGCATCGTTGCACTTGTACGTCCGAAAGCGAAGGACGTGAATTATCGAACGAATATAAAAAGCTGAGGGTAGAGTCGTGAGCAAAACAGTTAAGTGGAAGTAACAGACAGAAGATCATTTATAAAAATGAGGAAAAGAGTCGGAGACAGAACAGAGCCCTGGGGCACACCAGCATTTATTTTATGGGAATCAGACTTGAATCCGTCCAATACAACTTGTATTGAACGGTCCAGAAGATAGCTTCTAATCCAACGAACAAGAGTATTATCGATCCCAAAAGCACGCATTTTCGATAAGAGAGCTTCATGCCAAACTCTATCAAATGCCTTGGAGATATCAAGAGCAATAATCTTACTTTCACCAAAGCGATGTAAAGATTTGTTCCACGTCCCTTATCCATTTACCGCAAGCATTAGATAGTCATACGATGCCTACAGTAGATAAGAAAGAGGCAGTTAAGCACAAAGGTCTTGGGACAGATATGAGGATAATTTGCTATGCGAATGCGTTTTATTTATTTTTTTTTTCCATAGCGCGAGTTGGCATCTTTTTCTTTCCTCCAACGACGTGAGTGGATATTATTTTATTCTTTATAGCACACGCGAGGGGTTTTTTTCGGTTTCTCTAACGAGTGTGTATTAATATTTTTTTAATAACACTCGCGATAACAATGCGCAATAATTTTTTTGACTTTTGCTTAATTATTTGTGCGCGCACCTCGACGGCCGGCCTCTATGAGCTTAAGATCGACACTCAATGAAGGCCGTTTAATTAGCCGAAATGGTGATGTCAATTGGCCGCTAAGAAGCTGCGATTTGACACCGTTAGACTAATTTTATTTCTGTGGGGCGCCGTTAAAGACAAGTGTTATGCCGACCATCCAGAGACAATTGAGCATTTGAAATCCAACATTCGTGATGCCACTGCCGAGATACGGCCCCATAGACTCTAAAAAGTGCTCGAATGGGGTACTGTGAGGCTAGGCCAGCCGCGGAAATCATATGAATTAAATAATATTCCATTTCTAATCGGAACAATTTTACTTTACGATCAAAAAATATATTTGGCAAAATCTCAAATCATTTTTGTTTTATTGCATTTTTAAATTTAGACTTTGAAAGGTTCCACCCTATATTTTTGCTTTTGCTATGAATCCCAATGTACCTAATGGTGCTACAGTTGGTGGTGCTGAGGATAATTGTATTCTTCGTTCAATGATTAAAATCTTAAGTAAACAAAAGGCGGGCTTAAATATCTCATATAAACGCACAAAGTTTGCTTGGTAAAATCGACGAGTTTTGGGATGTGTTTCAGGCAGGAATCCAAGGTTGACATAATCTGTGTGTCTGAAACGTGGTTTTCAGATAAAATAGCAACTTGTTGTATAGTTTGGGCGGCTATAAGCTTTTCCGAGCAGACAAACTTGGTAGGAGAGGTGAT
Organism: Platycheirus rosarum; assembly: GCA_963971375.1. Lineage (NCBI taxonomy): Eukaryota > Metazoa > Arthropoda > Insecta > Diptera > Syrphidae > Platycheirus > Platycheirus rosarum. The sequence continues at coordinate 31,881,105 of OZ020507.1, forward strand.
GAGGCCGCTATGTATGTACGTGATGGTATCATTTGTAAAATTAATTGTGAGTCGGGAATGGACAGTGAGATGGACTATATTTTTCTAGATATCGTTAACGACGAAGGAAGTATTCTTTTAATCGAGAGTATCTACAGACCAAATAATTCCATAGATATTAATACCTTGCTGAATCTTTTTTGAAACAATCAACACTGGTCTATCTAGAATTATCGCATGTGGCGAATTGAACTGTAACTTATTAGAACAGACATCTCTCATTGAGGACATGCGAACCTTTAATTTATTTCCGGTCAACACCACTAGTGCAACACATTTTTCTAGGGATAGTGCAACACTTCTGGACGTACTCTTTCATCAGTTATTCCAATTAAGTCCTTTAATATGATCAGTTGTCATCAGCAGCATAACTCAAAGCATGACCTGATCTTCCTTATATTTAAATTTAAAGTAAAAAGTATTACAATATCTTATGAATACAGAGGTTTTAGGGTCGATTATGCCCATTTGGAGCATGATGCTCATAGAATGCAATGGCAACTTGTTTTTTCTTTAACGTTTCCTGACGAACAAATCGAGTTTCTTAATAATAATATCGTGAACTTGTTTAATAGTAATGTTCCACTTCAAACTAGAACCATAAATAAGGGTGAACGTCGGTTGTTTACGAATCTTCTCTGCATCTGTCAAAATCAAAGTAAAATGGCGGCCGCTAGAGACCATTAACTTATTTGTTTTGAAAAATAGATCTCGTGGCTATATTTTTAAATATTTGTGGTAATTAATTTATAAAAAAAAGCTTTTTAATAAACAAGAAAATAAGAAAAATATAAAACAAACATGAGTGTAGTTTTGTTCATACATTTTTTTGATATAGGTCTCTGAGAACCACCATTTTTAATACAAAGTGACAGATCAGATTTTGACAACCTGCGCAATATATTACCTTAGTTATGTGTACTGTGTTACACGTGTTGAATGTACTAATGTGGTTGAAAGTATCTTATCTGTAACGCTATCGGAACTGATTCTATACATCCAGTTTTCTTAAAATCTATCTTACCTATTAACCTTCCCCATGTTACGCACTCTTTCAACACAATTTTGATGACAGGATTTTATCCTTCGCAATGGAAATTGGCTAAGGTTTTCCCTATTTCAAAAAGTGGTAGTGGAAATGATTACAGGCCTATTTCAGTGCTCCCTTTTTTGTCAAAAGCGTTCGAGTCTTTCCTGCAAGCAATCAGGTTTTCGAAAAAACATGGCTGCACCACCGCTATTGTATACATATTCTCGAAGATATCAGGCTTGCTTTGGATGATGACCATGTTACGTTCCTTGTACTTCTCGATTTCTCTAAAGCTTTCGACACAGTGAACTATGCGATTATGGCTGCACCACCGCTATTGTATACATATTCTCGAAGATATCAGGCTTGCTTTGGATGATGACCATGTTACGTTCCTTGTACTTCTCGATTTCTCTAAAGCTTTCGAACCGTGAACTATGCGATTCTATGTAACAAACTCCGCATTTCTCTTTCATCTCTTTTTCTTTCTTTTCATCATCCCTAGATTTGCTGCCATCTTATCTTCTGAATAGAAAGCAGACAGTTTCTGTTGGGAAATCAATGTCAAATTTCCTTTCGACCAACAGAGGGGGACCACAGGGCTCGATTTTAGCAGCACTTTTTTCTCCATATATAAATCAACTTCCCAATAAGATTACAGGAGCGTCTATACAAATGTATGCTGATGATGTTCAGCTCTAAAAAAGCTGCCCTGTTAGGCTCATCGAAGACTATGCATCTTCAATAAACTCGGATCTAGATAAAATCTCTGAATGGTCGGCATTTAATGGTCGATCCCCGCCTAAACATGTAAGCTACCTACATAGTGCGAGAAGAAGGCCGACTGACAGGGATAACGCCTACCCTGCCGGGCATGATTTTGAGTTACATCAGTATCTTTGCAGAGCAGAAGTCGGTTGATGAAATGAACGCCTCCAGGACAATATCAAAGCTGCGCAAACTACACGCTGCAGTAAGAGCTTGACAGGGCAGGGTTGGACCTTCTCACATGCATTCTTGGTAGCCGGCATATGCGGCAAATGCATCATAGGAGTGAATTTCATGAAGGCACATGAGGTAATCATAGACCTTCGAATGTAAGTGTTAAGGTATCGAACCGTTGAGATCCCTATGGTATACGGAAACGAGAACGCTGTGAATCTTCGGGTTTTTATAAGTAGAGATGAATTCCTACCAGCATCTTCAGAGACAGTTCTTTGAACGCGTTTGGAGGGTGATCCTGGGAACCACCGATTCAATTTCGTTGCAGCAGATAATTAAAAGGACTTTCCAAGCTACATCGTTGGAAAAATTTTAGTAGAACCAAAGAAAAACATGGTTCCTGTAAGGTTGATGAATCCGAACAAACACTCCGTCAAGCTCAGACAAGGAGAGGTGATTGGAAGATGCATACCCATTTCAGCCATTTCGACAACATCTGGGAGTGAATCTGCAAGTCCTGTTTCTTAAAAGAAATTGGCCGAGGTATTTAATACTATTCTCGGAAACTCTGAGCTAAATCAGGAGGAGAAATCCATAGTCGAAAATCTCATTGGAGAGTTTGCTGATATAATTGCATCACAGGAATCAGACCGATTCGACAAAATAAACATAAAAATACTATATTTTTCACTTTTCCATATTTTGAATTATTTTATTTTATTTTATTGTTTTATTATATTCTTTTTAAATGTATACCTATCCATATTTTGGTTTCATTTCATTTTTCATTGATTTAAATAAATAAAAATACTATTATCAAATATTATCATATATCGTTTTGATAATTGACAACCATAAAAGGGCTTTAACTTTCCCTTTTGCTCTTCTTTTTTTGTCGAAGAATTTGACATTCTGTGTTCCTCTCAGTCGAGATCTTGGAGAATCTGAATCAGTAAAAGAATCTCAAAACCAAGAAAAAGTCCTCCGGTCGTTACTTACCCCAGCCAAAGTTAAAATTTAAAGAAAATTACAAACACAACATTTATTGATTTTTTTGTCACTTCAAGACCTTTATTTCAATCAAATCGAATAAAATATTATTTTACATGTATGTATATATATATTTCTACCAAAAAAATATATTTTCATGATGTCCAAGTAGAATTTTTATTTGCACATCACAAACACTAGTTATAATTAATAAAACTCTTCTAACCTAAAAATGATCCAAAACACTTTTGGGTTAGAAAAAAACGAAGTTTTATTTTCGCAGTTCCTACCATATTTGCGTTATATAAATACATTTAATAATTCATAATATAATTTGAAATAAATTTCAACCTCAAATGCGTAGAGACTATAGAGGGAAGATCTCCAGATTTTTTTTAATACTAACTTCATTATTGCAAGTTTATTTTATAAAAAAAAATTATAAATTAATTATAATTAAAAGAAATAAAAGAAAATTAAAACAGCAAAATACTTTCAAAGTATTTACTCAAAAATGAGTGTTCATCTTTCTATATATCGCATTGTTTTTTTGGTAAGTGAAAAAAGGAAATGAGGTTAAGACTTTGTTTAAAGGATTCATTGCAAGGTGAAAAAATTGTTATACCATGAGTGCACACCCGACGAAGCTGTAAAAGAGAATCAACAAGTTAGTAAATAGAATTTGAATCTTACCTTTTGAAATGACTACAATAGTCATCCATTAAGTCGCTTCATTAGATTGAATTGGCATAAGAGATATCAGTGACCCCATCGAGTATAAGCCTACAAAAATGTGTTCCCCCTAAAATGCAGGTTGTTTTACGGCCATTTCTAACAGTCCAGATGTTAATTATCCTCCTTTAGTCTGGTACTGCACATTCAATTCTATTTCTTGTTTTTTTTATCCAATCTTTTCCAGCTCAACACGAGCACACTTCTTTCTGTTCGATATGATTTAGTATTTTCTATATGAACGACGGTTGTTGTTCCTGTAGCCACCTCCACCGCCGCCGCTACCGGATCCGTTTCGAGCTCTTGGTCTGTTGGTGCCATAGTTTTGCACTTTATTCGAGTATTTTCCTGATGGTGGTGTGTACACTCTTTGATCTGGGCTGCTTTTAGGTTTCTTATCATCTGTGTTTCCATTCTCAGTTTTTCCTTCAAATGTGATCGGGGCGTGTCGCTTTGAACTGATTTTGTTCTGCACATAAGAAATAGGTTTGTTAATTTGCGAATTGTTTGTTAATTTTCTTGAGAAACTTACATTTTTCTTTGTAACCCATGAAAGTTGAATTTCCGTTCTGAAACTTGGTGGTGAATGGAAGAGATCACGAATCAATAAACTAATATTAGATGTTGTCTTCAGGGCGGTTAGCTTTAATTGGTGATCTTCGGATTTAACGTCTTCGTTTTGTTTAGCTTTGAGTGATTCTTCCAATTTCTTGATGTATCTGTAATTTTCAATAGAATTAATTATTAATTAAATTTATTTTTTTCTCTCTCATTCGTTTACTTACCCTTGAGTTCCTCGTGCCAAATATTGTAATCTTGATCGAAAATCTTTCAATTTCTCTGGATCGTTTACAAAAGCCAAACCATCTGGATTTTTTTTACCCAACGTATGCAGAACATATAGGAGACATTCTGCGTGTGAAAACTGGAATGAGGGCGGGGTAGCTATATCGTCGTCAGTTAAGGATGGCAATGGCATGTATTCCTGTTGAAAGAATAATATTGTTGCAAATTAATAAAAGAAAAGAACAAATTTTCTCTCTAAACTTACCCTTAAAACGGTATACACGGCATCAATTCTGGTTGCAGCATTTTCTAGTGTGTCACAGTAGGCACACATTTCTGAAAAAACTTTCAATAGACGCAACTGCACCTGGTCCTGATGCACAGCTGTCGCAATCATATTCCATGTACTCAATGGAAGCAATTTATCGCAAACAAAAACAACAAATTTTGTTGACTTGATTTGTGACTGCAAATAATAGTTTTTTGTTGTTTATTAATTTTTGATTTCAATTAAATTAAAATATTTTTAAAGACTTACCGAAAAATATGGCATCGCATGTGAAGCACATTGAATGAAACGTTCAACTATCTCATCTTCGATTGTGATAGCATCAATATCTGCTCCGAGTTCGGCTTGTTCTGTTGCTAGATTTACTAATTCATTGTGTCCTGTGATGGTTGATCCAAGTTTGGTTGATCCTAAGATGGTCATGCAATAATGAAATTCGTCCGCGCTGACATCCTGGAATGGTAAAATTTGAGTTGGTTAAATATATTGTTGAAAAAGAAAAGAAAAAAAGTGAAGGGTTTTTTTTGGTTAATTTTACGTGAAAACAGAAATAATTCAATGGGCTTCTTTTACAAAATGAATTCGAGAAAGAAAAGAGATATTTGGTTTGGTGTAGCAGTTAGAAAAACTCGTGGATTCTTTGTGTGCCGGTACGCATTTTATCATAAGAAAGTAAATAAATAAATAAAGATATTTTTCAAAATTACAAGAGAACTATTCTTTTTTGGTCCTTCGAGCCGGACACGTGATATTAAGAAGGAGACAAGATGTCGATGAAACAAAAATGAGATTGTGAGTCTGTTTTTGGCAGCGGCAGCCGGACAACGGTGACATGAGGTACACAAATTTTGGCGGAAGTAGAAACACATTTTTTGGCCTATATGTTTCTCGAGTAAATATTTTATTGATTAAAAAAGATTTGATCAAATTCGTTTTGTCGTTCTCGCGTGATGCGCACACAGGCCGAAACCACTTAAACTTTATTATATGTAAGATAAGATAAGATTATGTGTTATGTGTATAAAAAAATAAAAATAAGCTTTAGAAAAAAAATTTTGGTTAGAAAGAAGAAAAAAGAATAATCGAGCTGTCAAAGTTATATGCTCAGAGATATAAGACTTGTTTATAATAATGCTGATAACCTTTTAAAGGTTTAAATTGGAAAATTCTCCATTCTTCTGTGGAAAGAAAAAGAGAAATGTTGCTCTGATAATTTGAGCATATTAACGTACTGCGCACTAGTTTTTCTTCTTGTTGATTTTCTATCTACATTTTTTTTTTTAATCTGTGATATAAAGACTCAATAGTTATTTTAACTGAAATATTTTCCCGATTGGAGTTATTTATGGTGTACAGAACGTTCCTGATTATTTTAATTGATTTTGAATAGTAAAAAAAAGGTTTTACAGATATCTATTTAAGTTTCCACGGGGGCTTTGACTTTGGAATTAGAGGAGTAATGAATTTTGTTAGGTGTATAACACAATTATTTAATTATTTAGATATCTTATCAGATTTTGTTTCAATAAAGCGCTATAATAAAACAAGTAAAAATATGCTTAATTTTGTTTGTATAAATTAAACTGCTAAATATTTGAAAACAAAAATCTTCTATCTTGTCCCGCTTAAACAATATACAACATAAAATTAATAACAATTTAAGTTCTATATAATATATGTATTGGATATTATGGATAAAACAATGATTGCTTAGACAATTATAGATTGAAATGATTGAAATCTGGTGCACATTTTAAAAAGTGAGGCAACATTTTTTTTTGGTTTAAAATAAATATAACATTTACAAACACTAACATGGTTATGCTGACAAATATTTTACTTTTACTTTTGCTGGAATTACATTGAATAAGTAGTTAATTTTTTTTAATTCAAACCAATTTGTTAGTATCAAAAAGAATCTAAACGAATTAAATATTAAATGAAAATGTATATTGTTGATATTTTTTTAACAGTTAAAATATTATTTCATTAAGATAAGGTATTATGAATTAATTAATTTTTTTTAATTAATTATCAACTTTTATCTCAAATATTTTTTTCTTTTGATTTAAAAATTAAAAATATATGTAATATATAATAATAAAAAAAAAATAAGGCAATAAAATTTAAATTTAAAATTATAAAAAAATTAAGGTTGGACTGTATTGTAAATAGAACTATTATAATCGGCATTCATTGTTGATTGTTGTATGGTTCACTTTTAGGTTATGGCATCATACTTCTTGGATTAGTTTATAATTTAGTTGGATATTAGTAAGCTATAGCTTGTTCTTTGAGAATTCTTGACATTGTGCTGACTAAGTTATTGATCGTGTTCTAGCATTTTTTGGCTAGTGTGGATGTTCATCTATTACAATCTCAGGTTCAGTTTTGATGTTTAATTAATGGCACCATCCCTTTCTTTCATTTTTTACCCCGTCAAATAATCATTGGATGCAATATTTTGTTTTCTCAGACTACAGATGTCTGCGAATGCGATGATTTTTTTTCAAGACTACAGACGTCATTCAGGATTTAATGTCCATTCATTGGGAATAAGGTGGCCAGCTTCTATTTTTTTAATGCTCGTTTTTATTGTGAATTTGGTTGATTTAAAAAGTACGAAAAAAGATTGTAAATGTATATTTTTTCCTTCGTCTTTTCTTTGTTTTCACATCAAGGTAAATGCACTTTTTGTTGGTATCTGTATTTAAGATTTACTTTATTTTTAGTTTAAAATTACATTTAGTACGCATTATTTATGCTGTTTTCATAACGCATTTTTATAAACAACCGCTTAATCCATAGTCGCATGGAACTGTGGCATATACTGTACTGTAGAACACAATAGCCCAAAAGTCAGACAAAAATCAAATTCATTAATTTGGCTAAGGCCCACACGCATACTTGGGTAAGTTTAAATGCTTGGTATTTGTTATTTTTTGTGATTTAAATGAAGAAACTGTGTCAATTTTTTATTGTAGTTTTTTTTATGATGTGTTTTATTCGATTTGTTCGGCCTTTCTTTCAAATTAGTTTGTTATGGTTCAGTCTTTTTAATAGTTTTTTTTTATTTGTTTTTTTATTTATTATGTTTTTTATTTTTTTTTATTTTTTTCTTTTTTCCTTTTTTTTCTTTTTCTTTTTTTTTATTTTTTATTTTTTTCTTTTTTTTATTTTTTTATTTTTTTTTATTTTTTTATTTTTTTCTTTTTTTTTATTTTTTTATTTTTTTCTTTTTTTTTTATTTTTTTCTTTTTTTTCTTTTTTTTATTTTTTTATTTTTTTTCTTGTTCCTTTTTTTCTTTTTTATTTATTTTGATATTTTATAATTGCATTTTTTTCTCATTTTTATTTTTTATTTTGTTTATTATTATATAACTTAAAAATTATTGTTATAATTATCTATGTATGTTTGTATATTACATATGAAATGTACATATTTATGATGTTTTGGTATTTAAAAAACGTTAAAAGATAGAAGATTGCTAGTTTATCAGAAACTCATACATCAACGATATGCTCAAGATTATTCTTATTTAGTGTAAACGGACTTCCATGAAGAAAGTCACGTACGCACATCCACAATACGACACCTATAAATTTGTTATAAATAAGCCCAAGTGGAAAACAATAGACAGATCTTAAATTGACGTAGAACTCGCTACAAGTAATATAAGAACTCTTTAATATAGTTGAATAAAGCATGAGCCTTGCTCTATGAAACTCGCAGTTTCTTTTTTAAAATCAAGTATTAACATTGCCGCAGTCGGTAGGATTCTACTAAATTGGCTAGAATCCTGTAAGAACTTACACTCATAATGTTTTAGTGAAATTAACTATCGGAAAAATATCCTACGTATAAGGAAATATTAAAATTCGAAGTAACGACTAAAACAGTGTTATAACAACCCAACAATTAAGTTGGCAATATAAAGCTATATTTTCATTTCACCTCTTTCATTATATTTTCATTCATATTAATAATTATGTTTTGCAATTAAAAAACCCTTTAAAGCTTTATCTCCCTTTAAAGCTCGGATCTGGAGATCTTCAACTGACGGAAATCGATACTAGAGAATACCATGCCAAACAATTTGAGGAGGATGGCGCTGAAGAAACGCCCGCGATGTTGGCGGAGCATGTGGAGTCGTCGGACTTGGCAGCTTCTTCTTCAAAACCCATCAAAGACTACTCTGCTGAAAAATTAAGTGGGTTTTGGCAGGCCCTGCATGGTTGCTTCAAATCCATCTCTGGTCAAGGCGATTTGCCTAAAACATCGGAACATGCAATAACAATTTTAGGCTTGATCTGTCTCCACTGCTTGAAACTCATTACAAGAACGGCAGCTTCCACTCAGAAATCGATGTCAAATAAGCTTAACTCTCACTTCGCAGATCTATATAAATGTACCGACTGGACTCATGAGTTGGTTCCATTCCACATGAAGTCGCTGGAAAGCATGTCAGTGATATTTAAATCTTGTGGACCAGAAGTTCTTGAACTTGTGTCGATACTGGTGGGAAGAATAATAATAGAAAACGCGGGCCTAACTCCAAATCAGTCTGTCAAGGGCGTGCTGTATGGATCTTGCCTGACTCATATAGGCATGCATGGGCTAGCTCCTGTGAAACATGTCGAGCAAACCTCAATCGCTCTTGGACTCAAGATATCCGAATTTTGCCGGCTGATTTGCACAAGTCTGGTCAAGAGCTCCTTGGCCAGTGTGTGCGAGATATTTGTTATTACTGTACAGAATAATATGAAAGCTTTAATGTATGAGTTAAACTCAAAATATTTTCACTCAAATTATTGTTCTAAGTAAAACTGAAAGCTTTATATTATGAAAAGCTCTTCTAGCTAACTTAAATTTACACTCAAGCAAATGGGTATAAATAGTCCTGCACTGATCATTGTTCGATCACTCTTCCTCTTAGTCAACCAGGAGTTTGACTTACTTCTAAGTGCGACCGTTTACACCGTCCTCTAAAAGAAGTAAACCACACTCCTTGCGCGCTATATTATAGTTTCTTTTACTTTGCCTGGCTATTTTGCCCTTTTGCTAGTATACCCTTTTCGGAATCGGTACTTCAACACATACAGCAGTTTCCGAACAGCTTATCTGTGGGTAAAGATTGCTCAAAGGCTTTTTTCCCTTTCTTCACTTTTAATTGTTTATTCCCGTAAGAGTTAGTAAATAAAGAGTAAAAATACAAAAAAAAACATAAAATCTTTCATTGCGTCAACAGAGACGTATACAATCGAAGTTGGATCTAACGCCCCTCCGCCCGAATTTCTCTACCGACACCCTTAGCACAAACATCCCCGCTACAGTGTAAAAAATGATTTGACATAATAAAATAAAAAGTGAAGACCTCTTTTCAAGTTTAATAAAGTCTAGAGTCAAACAAAATAACATTTACAGTCAAAACAAAATAAAAGTGAAATAAAATCATTTAAGAAAAAATAAAAACACTTTTAAAAAATTATTCCAACGCATTGGAAATAAACCGAAATTAATTTAGCAATTCAATTCAACGAAAATGATAATATTGCGAAGTTCATAGAAGTTTATAAAATTGTTATAAATAAGCCCAAGTGGAAAACAATAGACAGATCTTAAATTGACGTAGAACTCGCTACAAGTAATATAAGAACTCTTTAATATAGTTGAATAAAGAATGAGCCTTGCTCTATGAAACTCGCAGTTTCTTTTTTAAAATCAAGTATTAAAATTGCCGCAGTCGGTAGGATTCTACTAAATTGGCTAGAATCCTGTAAGAACTTACACTCATAATGTTTTAGTGAAATTAACTATCGGAAAAATATCCTACGTATAAGGAAATATTAAAATTCGAAGTAACGACTAAAACAGTGTTATAACAACCCAACAATTAAGTTGGCAATATAAAGCTATATTTTCATTTCACCTCTTTCATTATATTTTCATTCATATTAATAATTATGTTTTGCAATTAAAAAACCCTTTAAAGCTTTATCTCCCTTTAAAGCTCGGATCTGGAGATCTTCAACTGACGGAAATCGATACTAGAGAATACCATGCCAAACAATTTGAGGAGGATGGCGCTGAAGAAACGCCCGCGATGTTGGCGGAGCATGTGGAGTCGTCGGACTTGGCAGCTTCTTCTTCAAAACCCATCAAAGACTACTCTGCTGAAAAATTAAGTGGGTTTTGGCAGGCCCTGCATGGTTGCTTCAAATCCATCTCTGGTCAAGGCGATTTGCCTAAAACATCGGAACATGCAATAACAATTTTAGGCTTGATCTGTCTCCACTGCTTGAAACTCATTACAAGAACGGCAGCTTCCACTCAGAAATCGATGTCAAATAAGCTTAACTCTCACTTCGCAGATCTATATAAATGTACTGACTGGACTCATGAGTTGGTTCCAGTCCACATGAAGTCGCTGGAAAGCATGTCAGTGATATTTAAATCTTGTGGACCAGAAGTTCTTGAACTTGTGTCGATACTGGTGGGAAGAATAATAATAGAAAACGCGGGCCTAACTTCAAATCAGTCTGTCAAGGGCGTGCTGTATGGATCTTGCCTGACTCATATAGGCATGCATGGGCTAGCTCCTGTGAAACATGTCGAGCAAACCTCAATCGCTCTTGGACTCAAGATATCCGAATTTTGTCGGCTGATTTGCACAAGTCTGGTCAAGAGCTCCTTGGCCAGTGTGTGCGAGATATTTGTTATTACTGTACAGAATAATATGAAAGCTTTAATGTATGAGTTAAACTCAAAATATTTTCACTCAAATTATTGTTCTAAGTAAAACTGAAAGCTTTATATTATGAAAAGCTCTTCTAGCTAACTTAAATTTACACTCAAGCAAATGGGTATAAATAGTCCTGCACTGATCATTGTTCGATCACTCTTCCTCTTAGTCAACCAGGAGTTTGACTTACTTCTAAGTGCGACCGTTTACACCGTCCTCTAAAAGAAGTAAACCACACTCCTTGCGCGCTATATTATAGTTTCTTTTACTTTGCCTGGCTATTTTGCCCTTTTGCTAGTATACCCTTTTCGGAATCGGTACTTCAACACATACAGCAGTTTCCGAACAGCTTATCTGTGGGTAAAGATTGCTCAAAGGCTTTTTTCCCTTTCTTCACTTTTAATCGTTTATTCCCGTAAGAGTTAGTAAATAAAGAGTAAAAATACAAAAAAAAACATAAAATCTTTCATTGCGTCAACAGAGACGTATACAATCGAAGTTGGATCTAACGCCCCTCCGCCCGAATTTCTCTACCGACACCCTTAGCACAAACATCCCCGCTACAGTGTAAAAAATGATTTGACATAATAAAATAAAAAGTGAAGACCTCTTTTCAAGTTTAATAAAGTCTAGAGTCAAACAAAATAACATTTACAGTCAAAACAAAATAAAAGTGAAATAAAATCATTTAAGAAAAAATAAAAACACTTTTAAAAAATTATTCCAACGCATTGGAAATAAACCGAAATTAATTTAGCAATTCAATTCAACGAAAATGATAATATTGCGAAGTTCATAGAAGTTTATAAAATTGTTATAAATAAGCCCAAGTGGAAAACAATAGACAGATCTTAAATTGACGTAGAACTCGCTACAAGTAATATAAGAACTCTTTAATATAGTTGAATAAAGAATGAGCCTTGCTCTATGAAACTCGCAGTTTCTTTTTTAAAATCAAGTATTAAAATTGCCGCAGTCGGTAGGATTCTACTAAATTGGCTAGAATCCTGTAAGAACTTACACTCATAATGTTTTAGTGAAATTAACTATCGGAAAAATATCCTACGTATAAGGAAATATTAAAATTCGAAGTAACGACTAAAACAGTGTTATAACAACCCAACAATTAAGTTGGCAATATAAAGCTATATTTTCATTTCACCTCTTTCATTATATTTTCATTCATATTAATAATTATGTTTTGCAATTAAAAAACCCTTTAAAGCTTTATCTCCCTTTAAAGCTCGGATCTGGAGATCTTCAACTGACGGAAATCGATACTAGAGAATACCATGCCAAACAATTTGAGGAGGATGGCGCTGAAGAAACGCCCGCGATGTTGGCGGAGCATGTGGAGTCGTCGGACTTGGCAGCTTCTTCTTCAAAACCCATCAAAGACTACTCTGCTGAAAAATTAAGTGGGTTTTGGCAGGCCCTGCATGGTTGCTTCAAATCCATCTCTGGTCAAGGCGATTTGCCTAAAACATCGGAACATGCAATAACAATTTTAGGCTTGATCTGTCTCCACTGCTTGAAACTCATTACAAGAACGGCAGCTTCCACTCAGAAATCGATGTCAAATAAGCTTAACTCTCACTTCGCAGATCTATATAAATGTACCGACTGGACTCATGAGTTGGTTCCATTCCACATGAAGTCGCTGGAAAGCATGTCAGTGATATTTAAATCTTGTGGACCAGAAGTTCTTGAACTTGTGTCGATACTGGTGGGAAGAATAATAATAGAAAACGCGGGCCTAACTCCAAATCAGTCTGTCAAGGGCGTGCTGTATGGATCTTGCCTGACTCATATAGGCATGCATGGGCTAGCTCCTGTGAAACATGTCGAGCAAACCTCAATCGCTCTTGGACTCAAGATATCCGAATTTTGCCGGCTGATTTGCACAAGTCTGGTCAAGAGCTCCTTGGCCAGTGTGTGCGAGATATTTGTTATTACTGTACAGAATAATATGAAAGCTTTAATGTATGAGTTAAACTCAAAATATTTTCACTCAAATTATTGTTCTAAGTAAAACTGAAAGCTTTATATTATGAAAAGCTCTTCTAGCTAACTTAAATTTACACTCAAGCAAATGGGTATAAATAGTCCTGCACTGATCATTGTTCGATCACTCTTCCTCTTAGTCAACCAGGAGTTTGACTTACTTCTAAGTGCGACCGTTTACACCGTCCTCTAAAAGAAGTAAACCACACTCCTTGCGCGCTATATTATAGTTTCTTTTACTTTGCCTGGCTATTTTGCCCTTTTGCTAGTATACCCTTTTCGGAATCGGTACTTCAACACATACAGCAGTTTCCGAACAGCTTATCTGTGGGTAAAGATTGCTCAAAGGCTTTTTTCCCTTTCTTCACTTTTAATTGTTTATTCCCGTACGCCCCTCCGCCCGAATTTCTCTACCGACACCCTTAGCACAAACATCCCCGCTACAGTGTAAAAAATGATTTGACATAATAAAATAAAAAGTGAAGACCTCTTTTCAAGTTTAATAAAGTCTAGAGTCAAACAAAATAACATTTACAGTCAAAACAAAATAAAAGTGAAATAAAATCATTTAAGAAAAAATAAAAACACTTTTAAAAAATTATTCCAACGCATTGGAAATAAACCGAAATTAATTTAGCAATTCAATTCAACGAAAATGATAATATTGCGAAGTTCATAGAAGTTTATAAAATTGTTATAAATAAGCCCAAGTGGAAAACAATAGACAGATCTTAAATTGACGTAGAACTCGCTACAAGTAATATAAGAACTCTTTAATATAGTTGAATAAAGAATGAGCCTTGCTCTATGAAACTCGCAGTTTCTTTTTTAAAATCAAGTATTAAAATTGCCGCAGTCGGTAGGATTCTACTAAATTGGCTAGAATCCTGTAAGAACTTACACTCATAATGTTTTATTGAAATTAACTATCGGAAAAATATCCTACGTATAAGGAAATATTAAAATTCGAAGTAACGACTAAAACAGTGTAAAAAATTATTTGACATAAAAAAATGAAAGTGAAGAACTCCTTTCAAGTTTAATAAAGTCTAGAGTCAAACAAAATAACATTTACAGTCAAAACAAAATAAAAGTGAAATAAAATCATTTAAGAAAAATAAAAACAATTTTAAAAAATTATTCCAACGCATTGGAAATAAACGGAAATTAATTTAGCAATTCAATTCAACGAAAATGATAATATTGCGAAGTTCATAGAAACTAAATTAATTTCACAAACAATAAACAAAAAAAAATTGATTTCCAAAAGGATCACAAACAGAAGGAAGGAAGAGCAACAAAGTCATACTAGCAGTTCAGAAGAAGATTTAAAAGCAAAAAAACAACTCACACAAATTAGGAATCAACAGATACTCAACAAGTGTAAGAATATTTTTAAGTATCAAAATATTTTAAGTAAAATCAATACAAAAAATCGTAACAGTGATTCAAGTGATAAATTAGAATTTAAAATGACTCTACTCACACTAAAGAAGTAGTGGTGATATCTAAAATAAATAAAGATAGCTATGAATCATTCTGTATAATAGTATATAATAAGTGGGAAACATCGAAAGAATTGGTTGAGGCATGCAAAAGGATGATTTATGAAGAAATTCTTCCTTGTGAGATTGGAACCACTTTTTTCAATATGTGCAAGACTTTAATTGACAATTGTGACCTAGGTTCAAACAATTTTAGGCAACACATTTCGAACTTCTTACTGACAGGAAAGCAATTTGAGGTAGATGATGATAAAACTGTTGAGTTACTATCTAAACTAACCTTAGAGAATGATATAAAACTGAAATCATGCGATTTGCATCAGAAAGAGATTTTATTTGGAGTCTTACAAGAAATTGAACAATTTGTAGCAAAAAACTGTTTCTCCTTTTCCTCCATAAAAATAATCCTTCAAAAAAAATCGAAACTTGATTCCTTTCTCACTAGTTTATTTTAGACTAAAGTGCTTAATTTTTTAACTTTAGATCCACTAAAATACATTGAGAAATTACCTAACTTCGACGGTAGAACAGAAGACTTGTACAATTTTATAAAAAGTGTAGATGGAATTGGCCCTACATTAAACAAATACGATGACGCCTCACAAATCATGTTTATTAACATCTTAAAAACAAAACTAATATAAAAAGCAAAAAGATGTATCGAAATTTATCCATTTAATTAAGTGGAAAGACATTAAAGAACTCTTAATAAAAAAAAAACTTTGGAGGATTCAAAAACTCTTCCACACTTTATGAAGAATTACGAAAAACAACTTATAAAAATAACGTAACGTGGCAAATCCACAAGTGTCCAAGTTTGATTTTCTGATAAGGATTCCATCTCTTTTTCTATTGCAGCATTCCAACTTTTCCAGTCTTTGCTTTTTCTAGCTTCTTCAATAGTTAAAGGATCATTCTTCGTTTGGTCCTTTGTGAAAGTGGAATAAATCACAAAATCTTTAAAGTTTTTCGGAGCTGGTGTTCTTTTTGATCTTCTTAACTGTAATGGTTTTTGACAAACTGCTGTTTCTGTTTCTTCAAAATTTATACTAGTTCCAGTGTCAATAGTTGTTATCAGAATCAAGGTTTTCATTTTCAATTATTTTTAATATTTTACTATCATCCCCCACTGAAGGTTGATCATCACAAGTCGTTAAAGGGACATTTTCTATATATTTTGAATCTGTTTCCATGAATACTACATCGCGACTTGTTCGAATCTTTTTAGTTAAAGGATCGATACAACGATATCCTTTTGTAGTCTCTCCATATCCAATAAATATCATTTTTACTGATTTTGAGTCCCATTTCTTTCGTTTCTGTTTTGGCACATGAACCATAACTGGAGACCCAAAGATCCTCATCCCACTTACATCTATTTTTGAAACCTGTCCAAATTTCTTGAGGAGTTTTAGATATTAATGTTGAATTGACAGATCTATTCATCACATAAACCGCAGTATTAACAGCTTCCGCCCAATATGATTTATCTAGATTGGCATCGAAAATCATACATCTGGCTCGTTCAACAATCGTTCTATTAAACCTTTCAGCTATTCCGTTTTGTTGTGGTGAATAAGGGTTTGTTTTTTGATGAATTATTCCGTTATTTTTACAAAAATAACGAAAATTTTGGGAAACATATTCAGTTCCGTTGTCCGTCCAGTAAAAATGGAAAAGTCAGCTATTGAAAAAGTGTATATATCTAAAATCGGTTTAATTGACGTCGCTACGCCCTCGAAGCGCGTCATTGTCACGACGTATAGTTTAGGGAAAAACGAACGATTCCTGGCAAAAATTGAGAAAGCTGAAAGCGAAGATTCCGAGCTTTTCGGCAATATTAATCGCATTGTTTTTGTGCAGGGTGAGGGTGCTAAGTTCATCTTCCCCGATACAAGACTTGAGTTGAATGATGAAGACTTTTGGGATGGAAAAGTTAACGCGTATGTTCTGCCAGAGATTAATCGAGCTAGATGCCGGTTAATGAAGGTAACGTTATTAGATGAAAAGTTGAGATACGTGTGCACCTTTAATAGAATTATATATTATATAAGTTATCTTATCTGTTATATTAAGAATATCAAAAGAGACTAAATAATAATAGAAATAATTATTGAAGCTATACTTTACAGAGTATACTATAATCATTTAAAGTAAAGTATTTAGCAACAAGTTTAAGTACAAATATTATTTTAACAAGTAACAATATTGGCTGCTGAGAAGGATTCCTTTTAGATTCAAATGCTTGTAGAATGTAATGACACTGATTACTACCACAAATTCATTAGTTTCACTGACTCCATTTGTTTCCACAAATGATTGATGATGACATCTGTTATATAGATCAACAGATGATATAAGCTTGTGAAGAATCTAATAAAGAACTTAGACAGGTAACTCTAGTTGGCTTCAAAAACCAAGAATTTGTAATCACTAGAGATCATACAATTTTTGGGATTGATTACAAGGAACTTCTAAATAATTTAGAATTGTTAAATGTATTTATCCAGCCTGTTCTTCCTGCAGTGGAGATGAAGTAATATGCCTCAAATTTCAAGTCGTCTAAGGAAGCTCTTTGTCATTGTGCACTTAGAACAAATTCGCGATATGGGAAAATCTATCTAATCATAGATGAAGCTGTTATTACAATTCATTATTTTGTTTCAGATTTGCTAAAAATAACTAGGCATGTCACATCAAGCACAAGAACTCATCCTGTTTGTTTGGATTGACAAGTGCAGTGTTTGACTAAAAGCTATCTATTAAGTCTCTTGATAGATCATCCTCAACAATTAATATTTGCTCAAATACAGGTTGTAACAAATCACAATACCATATAGCTTGTTAATTCTTGATAATACAATCAGAGTATCTGTCTTAGATGAGGAGAACTCCATAATGAAGAACTTCAGCACATCTTGCTTGATAGACTGTAATTTTTGCTTGAGTAAATTAGTTAATCCTCAGTGTTATGATAAGATTGATAAAGTTATGATTCTGATTGCACTCACTCTATGCTTATTGATAATAACTATAATACATAGAGCTCTAAAAGTACTAACAGTATTATTTTTTTGTTTATCCATATTCAAACAAAAAAACTTTGTTAAAAGCGATGTCGCAGAGAACATGGGACTTGTAACAAAGTCAGCCATCTTGCGATAGTGATCAATAAAAGTTGTGTTTTTGCTTAATTATATTTAAGGTTCGGATTCATTTCAGTCAGTCCTCAGTCATATCATTTCATTTAAAACGCTCTGCTCAACTTGCAAAAACCTTGCAGTCTTTCCGATCCAGCATTGTTATAATAAGAATAGTGATAATGATAATAATGTAGTAGTAAAAAGAAGAAAACGAAAACAAAAATTGTAACGCGTATAGTTTATACTGATTGGAATCTGTAAAAGGGGAAACATACTGCCGGTAGGTAGGAATATTATAAAATAAAAAACGAAGAGTCAGTTAGATCCTGACTGAAGAAGATAGTAGACGTGGTTTAATTTAGCTCGGAAACTAAAGATCGAATATTAAATAAAGAAATTAAAAAAAAGAATATATATATATATTATAATTCCTACTGCGCATACATGCTTTGTATGGGTCTTTCTAAAAAAAAGCCCGTACTCAGCAGTAAATAATCCGAGCTTACATTTATTGGTACATATTATTGGCGCTCTGTACAACTCTGCGAGATCTTTAAACGCCAGGATGTTGTCTTGGAACCATTTAAACCCCATATGCACTAATGCTGCATTGATTTATTTGGCCCATAAAGAAGTCCTGGATCTAAAGATCCAGTACAGAACAGAGGACACCAGAGAAAAATTTCAGAAACAAGAGAAACGAAAAGAAAAGAAGAAGCCAACTATGGAAATTGCAGGACCCATTGTACCAAAAAGAGTGAGGGTAACGACAGCGACTCAAAGTCTAGAGAAATTTATCTCACAAGGATCGGCTTTCACGCAAGCTGAAAGAAAGCTGTTAGAAGAAGCAATCAATAAGATCACAGATCCTCGTGAAGGCACGATTGGGGCATGGGTGCAGACATCCTTTATCACGTGTTTGCCGTTTGAAGAAGTTAAGGAAATCACTGGAACACCAAAATAATCAATTTCTTTCATTCATTTTTTATTAAAACCTTGATAATTAATAGTTTTTTGTTATATCTTTCATTTTTATATATATATAAATAAGTAACGATTAAAATAATTATAAATTTTAACTTTTTTTACCATACTTAAATTAGTAAAAAGATTGGACATATTGTTTGTGCTTGAAGGCCATTACCACAGCCCATAGTCTTAAGCGACTGAAGAACGTTTTTTTGTGACGTAAATCTTTTTTATTTATTTGTTTCACCAGGCAGTATTCACGTGCACTCTTACAAAATAAGCAACAACAACGTGTGTGATTATTTGAAATTATAAACCACCCCAACAAAGGTATTGTGTTTTTGTAAAATATAAGTAATAGTGTGTTAAACTTTATCAAAACTTACTTTGATTATTTAAATTTAAATTAAAGAAATTTGTTCTAGTGAATGAAACTTAAGTTTTCTTCTTGAGATTATTATATTTCGAACAAAAAGCTTTATGAGCTTTCTTTCGATAAAATAAGAAACTCTTCTCTTATGAGTTCAGTCAGTACAGTTTATGATTCGCGGAAAGAAAGACCTTCGTATAAAAACGGAAAGTACTCGTATTTACAAAATATATATTATTCATAGTAGTTTTTGCGATTGATTTTCCAATTACGTCGTTGTTTGAACCAATGCCAAAAAAGAACGAAAAGTATAAAAGGTAAGTAAACACGCATACATTTAACAAGAACTTACAAATTATTTTGTTCAACAAAAACAGATACGTAAGTATGTCAACAGTATCAACGACCGATGAACATGGATATGTCCATTTTCATTGATGCCTTCTTTCCTAGCCCATCAGAGGAACTTCGACCCGTAGCAGAATAAATCAATCATTTTACGGGGTTAGATGAGAAGACCTATGAGAATTTGTTGTGCCCACAATGAGAACTTTAAATGTTCAATCAGCTTGTCGATGTATAATTATTATATCACTGTTCTAGCTTGGGCAAGGGTTCTATATTTAAAGAGGATGAATAAATACAGACTACGAATGTGAAATCCAATTTGTAGACATGATCTACAACCAAGGCAACTACACGTTGCCCAAAAGTATTTCACTATGCTTGTCTGGAATCGTAAATTTCAATATTCCATCCGGTCCAGAGTCAAAGTTCAACACTAAAACTTATGTTTATAATGAAGAAGGTTATTTCGTGAATTTTGATACTAACTTCTATCTATGTGCTGGCTATGCTAACATATCTATTGGCGCCCAGCGTATAATGCAGGACATGATACACACCGCTAATCCTGATGTTGGAGAAACGTGGAATCCTGATGATGTCGATCAGGTGTGGAACACTCGATGTATCGGGTATAAAGCAGCGGAGCATCTTGAATCAATGCAATTGCGCATTATTGAACCTGCGGGAATACGAGCAGCTTTGTACTTCTCGAAGTACCAAGCCTGGAATCCAGACCCATTCCAACGAATCTCACTGTCTCACAAGAGGTCAGTTTGTGATCGAGGATCCCACTTCTGACACCATGTGATATTCAAGATAAAGTAAAGTTTTATTCGTTCAGCGTTTACGTTGGTAGTTCTGATTACATAGTGATGTGATAGTGATAAAGTTAATTGTACTATTATAACAAACACTAGACGACAGCCCAAAACTATAAAAGATGAATTCTGATTAGCCCGCCAATAGAAATACTTCTTCATAGTTTCATCTTTCATGTAATGTTCTGCAAATTCAACATCAGTCAATCACAGGACGGCAGCGGCATTTAAATAATAAAACGTATCAACAATCAGACAATCAGTCAAATTTAACTTGTTAATCTGTTTTTAAGAAATAAAGTATTTTTCTTTTGTGTCCATTAAATAATCAAAACATTTTTTCTACAAGAATGTCACAAAAACTTGCGCATACAGTATGTGTCGCAGGTTTTTGCACGTTTTGTTGTGATTTTTCTTTTTTTTTTTTTATGCTGTCAGTTAATGTACATATATATATTACATATGTGTAAGAAGTTAGTTTTGGCATTTCTTTGTGAGTCATAAAAATTTATCAGCGTCGGACTTCATAGAGAGGCTAGTCATTACGACATACATACTTAAACGAGGGACTCACAACACCAGCTTCTTATGATATACATAAGAAAAGACAAACAAAATTTTGAACTTTTATGGGAAAGTTCTGATAACGCATATGCATCTCGGACATAATATATGTATAAACCATAGGGTACAACCATCATCATCTTTTGTTCTTACATCATCTCCAGCTCTCGCTGGTCTTTTATTCAAGTGTTTATTGTAATATATTGTCAGCTGTAATTTTTATAAACAAGTTTTTTTTTAATAAGCAAATTCGCTTATTAATAATTTGCGATTGTCGTCGTCGTCGGTGAACCTGTTATAATTTTCTTTTTTGTCCATCCAGTTTGAGTTTGTGATTTGTCTAGTGTAAGTGTTAAAAAATAAAATTAAAAACCAATATTTGCTGCGATTGCAATCCGTGAAGAAGTTCCTAATCAATTAATTAAAGGTGCAAATACAGGGTGGCGCACGAATCGTGCTACAAAAATAAAACGTAATAACTTTTTTTCTGTGTGAGTAATCGGCTTATTTTTTTTTTATTTTGTAGGTTACTATTTAGATTTATAAAAATGGATGCTTGGGATACGGAGAAAAGAATTTGGATAGTGCAACGGTACCATGCTTTGCAGTCCGTAATTTCCGTCCAAAGGGAATTTAGGCGTAAGTTTGGCGGTAATCCCCCGAGTAGATGGACCATTATGAGGTTTGTAAACATGTTTGCCGAATCTGGAAGCATCGCACGAAGGCCGTACCATCGAGATGCCAATGTTCGGGTTCAGGATACAATCGCAGCAGTAGCATCTGCAATACAGGCCAATCCGAGCGTTTCGACCCGAAACTTATCAGGGCAAATTGGAATTAGTAGACGGTCATTACAACGGATACTTCATGACGATTTAAACTTGTTTCCGTACAAAGTCCAAATTACTAGCAAGTTAAACCCTCAGGATTTGCCTGTTCGCCTGGAATTTTGCCAAAAAATGATATCAATGGCCGAAGAAGACAACACATTGATCAATTGTTTGTTCATGTCTGATGAGGCCCATTTTGATCTTAACGGCAATGTAAACAAGCAAAATTGCCGTATATGGAATGAGTCTAATCCAGAAATGCTCCATGAGACGGAACTGCACCCAGAACGAGTCACTGTGTGGTGCGCAGTTTCATCAAGGTGTATTGTCGGGCCGTACTTCTTTGAAGAAAACGGTGTAACCGTTACTGTCAATGGGGACCGTTATTTAAAGATGTTGAAGGAGTTTTTTTACCCAGAACTGCGCCGAAGACGTATACCATTCAACAGCGTTTGGTTTCAGCAAGATGGAGCAACTGCACATATAGCCAGACCAGTTATGGCGGAGCTAAACAAAAAATTCGCAAACAAATTAATTTCTAGGAACTCCACTCTTCGCTGGCCACAAGGTCACCTGACCTGACTGCACCAGACTTCTTTTTATGGGGTTATGTCAAGCAAGAGGTGTATAAAACGAAGCCCAGGAATTTAACTGAATTAAAGCAGTCAATAACGACAATAATTATGGCGATCCCAACTTCAACTCTTCAGGCCGCAATGAATAATTTTTTGACCAGGTGCCGCATATACGTGGGAGAGCGTGGAGGTCATTTGCGGTCTATAATCTTTAAAAACAACTAACTATTTAAAATAAAATTTAATTTTCTAACCAATAAAAAAAATAAATGAAATACATCGATTAAAAAAAAAGTTATTTGAATTTCTTATTGCTGCACAATTGGTGGGCCACCCTGTATAACCATTGGAATTGAAAAACAAATTCGTTCGATTTCAACCTTTCTGATTTAAAAAAAAAAACTTTTGAAAAAAAAATATGGAGTCTCAAAATTTGAATCCAATCGATATGACATGACCATCAGCTCAGAGGAGTTGCCAGATATTATCATTGATCCAGTTGACGCTAACCCAGGATATATTGTTATAAACGTACCAAACAACAACACTCCTCTAGACAGCAATATTACATATAAAGATGTAAACCTTAAGTATTAATAAATGATCAAAGTGCTTAAGAAAGTGGAAGAAAAAAAATCATATAGATATAAAAAGTATTAAAAACGAAAAAATAGAAAATCCTACAAGTGCCAGGCCAAAGAGCATACGGTGATACCACGGATTGAACGAAGCACCGTAACAATCACCTCGTTTGCACAAAGGCAGCGCAACTTATTCCATAGTGTAGAATAAAAAACTTGTAGTCAAACAGTAAATAAATTTTCATTTTTTCTGAATCAAAGTAATCATTTGGAATGATGATTTCTGGTTTCCGTATTGGCGGATATGGGTGGAGCCCGGTTCATTCGAATTTGTCCTCAAATTCGAGTGTCCATTCCGGTACTGGATTTTAGGAAGTTTGCTTTATGTTTAATGGGTGTGCGAAAATCGAATTATCCGTATGAAGATTATTCTGAAGAGAGTAAAAACCCGAAATTTTTCGTTTTAAGTCTGAATGCGAAGTATCGTACGCATAGTGAGAGCGGCGGTCACGTCGCCGTATCAAAGCAAGATAACTCAAGTGTGTACGGAAGCGTGGTGAAGGTCACGCTTCCGTTGAAAACCCCAAAAGTATCTACTATAGTATATGTGAATGATTGTATGTTAGACTTAAGGAAGTATAGGATCCACTTAAGTGGTAAATCCGACTGTAATCATATGTTTGCTAAAATTGAGTGGAATATCGAGCAGCATTTAATGAAGAAAAGGGTTGTGAGTATGTCAATGCATGACATCCTCACTAGTGATGAGATGTGCTCGCGTTTCTTACCTAAATGTATTGTTCAAGAGAGATGCGCTTCTGACATTGTTTCTGGTATAAATACTTTTCTAATGGAAAAGTTTGAATTGAGTGTTCATTTGGCAAGTTGTAAATCTTTCGCTTATAAGTATAAGTTCTATAGCAACGGTCAATTGATTTAATTGACTTTAACAATATTAATATAAGGCTTTTGTTACTGTGTTTAACCATGATGTCTTTTGGAGAGAGAGAGTTCAGGGTGCAATATTTCACTGATATGTTTAAATGGTTAGTGTTAGGTACATACGACTCCTGCCTGGAGAAAGTCTTAATTGCGGAATTAACCGAAAATCATGTTCTATATGATTACCGCCAGAGAATCCAGGAAAATCATTTTGGTTGTCTGATATTAAGTTATCATACGATTGAATTACACGATGATCCTAATGGATTAAAAAACAACCTTTACTCTTTGAAGAGATTGGCGCATAGCTTTGCGATCGTGTCTGGCGTAAGAGATTTGGCCACTTTTAATGTGGTGCTTGGGGAACAAGTTTTCCAAATAAAAGTAAACACAGGTTCCGCTATCATGCTTCGTCAACTAATTTCATTGTTACTGCGTAGCGTGAGAGCTTCAGTATATGGAGATGTAGCTTTTTTAGCTAATTGGTTAAGTGCGCATTTTAGCGTAAATGGTAATTTCGAGAAGATATTCGAATATATCATTGAGTTGATTAGGATTAGTTCATTTAATCCGATACTACTTGGTTGTTGTAAATATATAATTCTAAGCCTAGTTTTTGGACGGGTCCCTTATCCGTTGGTCGACGCCTGTAGTAACTGCCCAAAATTATGACATTGTTACTAAAACGATATTGAAGACTACTCCACCGGATTATGGCGGCGTTCTCGCCTTTTTATTAGACGCTTATCAATCGGATGAGCAGAGGTTAGAGTTTCTACGATCTCCTGCTCATATCCACTTCTGGTGTCATGATATGCTCATATTCAAATAAGCGTATCATGCATGTTCACTTTGTATCATTGAATTTAACGCCCATTATTCTGTATTTCTTTCTGATTTCTAGCGGGCCGACACTTGAAAGACGAAACACAAGGATGAAAATTCTGGT
Source organism: Platycheirus rosarum (assembly GCA_963971375.1). NCBI lineage: Eukaryota > Metazoa > Arthropoda > Insecta > Diptera > Syrphidae > Platycheirus > Platycheirus rosarum. The sequence goes on from OZ020507.1 coordinate 31,906,254, forward strand.
AATTAAGTTTAATCATTATAACATTTAATTGAAGTGATATTTTCTTTATGGAATAGAGCCAAAGAAAGGATTCTAAACAAAGATCCTACATATTTTTGTAGGTTATTAAATAAATAATCCGTGGAATGATATTCAACACCACTACTGAAGAAAAGTTTAATCCTCCACAACGACATTACCCAAAATACTATTTGCATATTTATATTGAATTTAGAAAATAAAATTTTATTGAAGTGTCTACAGTATGTGCTGCAAGTAAGTAAATGTACCAAAAAAAGTATTTCCTGAAATGGGGAACGTTTTCGGTTGAGGCCCAGGTTCGTCCCGAACTGTAGCGCCCCCTAAGTAAGTAAGTAAGTAAGTTATGCTCCCATCCAATAGCGATTCAAACCCACATAGCTGATTTAATACAATGGCCTCCATATTCACCAGACCAAACATCACTGGTGAATGCCGTTAAAATAGCCTGGTCTGAAGTTTCACTGGAATACAAGAATATTTATGACTCAATGTGTAATCGGTTGTATGAGGTCATATCAAACAGCCTACCGACAGAAGTAAAGAATACCTTAGCAATCCCACATAAACTACATTTGAGTAGTTTCCGAATGCGACTCAGCCATACCTGAAGTTATATACCTTTTTGTTTCTGTTGTTTTATGGTTTCATTTCATTCGACTTTAAACCACTGCGTGTGTCACATTAACATCAATATTTGTTCTTGTTTTAATTATAAGCTTGTTAATTAAAGTATATTAGAATAAAAGTTTTAATAAAACGTTTTTTTTTTTATTAGCCAGGGCAAAGGTTATATAATAATATAATATTATATATAATTGAAAGGTACTACCAAAGTGTACCAAGTGTAAAAATATAGTGAAAATAAAAAAATATCCTATAAAATGAAAAAAATGGCACTGCCAACAATTATACTTTTAAGACTGCCAATAATTATACGCCGTATCCGTTATAAATTTCAATTTGAAAAATGAGAAAAACGGCAGAATTATCGAGAAGGAAACATTCAGCAAGCTTTAATGGAAATAAGAAGAGGATTGATATCCAAAAAAGCAGCTTCATTAAAGTTCAAAACAACCCAGATCTGCGTTACAATTTCGTTTAAGCTCCAAATTTTCGAAGACACGTCACGAACCAGAAACTGTTTTAACAGAAGCAGATGAATTAATATTTGTTGATTGGTTAAAGTATTTCAAGAAAAAGGATTTCCCAAACGAAAGGAGGATCTCTTCTCTTTTATGCTGTTTTTGAAAAACAATCAGAGAGAAAATCCATTCGGAAGCGATTCAATGCCTGGAAGAGGGTGGTTCAGATCCTTTTTTAAAACGTCATCTCTTGTGAGAAAGTGTGCAACAGCTGGAGGACCATCATTTTTTTTGAAAGCCCTTCGTTCTGCACCAACGTGGGTCAAATGAATACATAATCTACCTATATGACTATAAACTTAAGACTTCTAATGCCTTACGCGCTGTGGACATTTGTTTTAAATGCTTTTTGTCTTTAATATTCATTACCCAACAGCGTGTGAAAATGTGTGGCAATTTATTGATTTTATTTTTTTTTTTTGTAAAAAAAAAAGGCAGAAAACCTTTACCACAAAAATTATTTTCGCTTCTTGGCGCTTTAAAAAAAATATTTCGGAAAAAATAAATACATATATGTACATTACATGTACATATTATATTTAATGCATTTTTGTAATGAAATTGGAAATTCATTTGTATTTATTCTAATTATTCCAGGTGGGAGGTTTATTATGTGGTTTAATTAAAGTGTTGAGTAGTAAGTATTTGTTTCCTAAAAGTTGGGTTAAGCTTTCCGCTCTTGCAATTTTGTATGAAAGTATGAAACAAGCGGTTTTTTAATTTTTTATAGGTATGGAAGTCATTCAATAAAGGACAATTGCGGTTCTCAAGATGAAAATCTTTGTTGTCGATATGACAATCATGGCCGTCAATTTGACAACCGCGATCTCGTATTGATTACTGCAATCGTTGTATTGAGAACTACAATCACCGTATTGACAACTGCAATAATCTTATTGACAACTGCGATCATTATATCGACGATCGCAGTTATCGTATTGATAAATACAATCATCCTACAAAGATTATTGTTTTTGTTGTTGTTGGAAACCAGCATTGCAGGTCTAGGTCTATATGTAGGCTGCAGACCCAATTTTGATGCCCATTAACTACCTACCTACTGTACCACCTCCAGCACAGAACCTGCACTGCAGGGCTAGGTGTATGCTGTGGACCTAATTATTGTACACAAAGAGCGTTTTCCAATCCCTGTTCTTATGAGAAGAGGAAGGTATTGGGTATTGTTTTCATAACCGGTTGTAGTGTTGTAGAAAAAGATATGGACTCTCACAGAATTTGAATTTTAGCTGGTGACAAGAAGTATTTTGTTGGTTTTGCGTGTATGTCCCGTCCCTATATACATACACATTATTGTATGATAGATAAGCTAAGCAAATATCGAGTTTGACTCATAAATACGTTTTCTATGCTGAAAAATGTTTGCATCGCAATTTTTAGACTTATTTTGGATGAAGCAACTATGGGTTAGCAAAGGCAAATGATGGAGGAACGATCGATTCTCCGGCAGTTTCTGGTATTTTTTTTATTTATTTACTATAGGTATTAAATTATTTTTTGAATACTTTTATGACCTATTTTATTTATTTTTGATAAACGGGTACCTAAGTATGTGTTGGTATGATAAACAAGATAATTTGTCCAACATGCTATGCTTATGAATATGCAAAAAAAACACATAGGTACATCCAAACAACCAGTTTTGCTAAGGACTTGTTTTTGTTATATGACACCAATGGAAATGTGTAGGTAGTTGTTTCGAACTTTGATGATGACCAAATTTTTGTTTGCCTGGTTTCGAATTTGAATTCGACTTTTTGTACGGAGGCCTCTAAAGATTTGTATAAATATCAAGTCCTATGCAAAATATTCTTATTGTTAATAATACTAACGATTCGTTCTGTTTAAGGAATAGACAAAAATCAAAAATCAGCAAAAGATATTTAGACATCTGTTAATAATTGTGATTGTGCTTCATTTTGGCCACTTGGCTTGCGTTGGTAAGTAAGTTAAGTTTATAAAAACAATTATGACTCACAACAAACAAGCAACTCCCTCCAGCACAGGAAGATACCCACTCACTTAGAAGAGACAATTTTATATTGGATTTACCATCTCGACCTTCAATAGGTTCAGGGTATAACAACTATAATGGACTTACCCACTCACCAACACGCTCACTATCTACAGCGGCGCGGCATACTAATCCATACTTGACTACGACTATGCCTACACCACGGCGCAGCATTTTATCATACTTGACACGACTATTCTTTCCAGATATTCCTGACAGTGTTACCACAACTATGGATTCTGTGAATTTGGCCCTAACAGAAGACGGATATGAGTTCTTGGATTGGGATGAACAACTCATTAACAACATCGAAATTGCTATGGACCAACAATTGACCCATGGCTTAGGCCGTTATGAGCCCATGTGGATAGCGGACCACAAGCCACTCCACAACTTGGCTAAAACAAAGGACTTGACGACTGTAGGGATATATCCAAATCCCGGCCCCCCATACTTACTTACTTACACCGATTGAGGCAGATATTAAATACACACCCGAGTTGGAACTGGCGGAAGAAATGCGGCAAAATCTCAGCAAGGCCAAAGGCAACCCCAAGGCCAAGACTTGCAAGGGCTATTGAACCACCAAAGCCTATCGAATTAAGAGATAGTATCCAACAAGGCACCATCGAACTATACTACTCCCCCCGTCCCAAAATTCGGTCCACTCACCGTTTGGGACGAATTTATGTGGTCACTGGTAACAAGTTTTTCTACCACCTTTTCAGAGAGATCGAAAACTTGGACCGACCTGCCCACACTAGCCCCCGGCACCTACAAAGGGTGCCAAATGGATGGTTCAGCACCCTTGGGACTAAACATCTCACACTTGACCAAAAAACCGCTAGGGCTACTGAGCTTTTCAGTGATTGGTTCATCCACTCTACCTTTCCAATTTATAGCCGAGGCTCCTATTATGTTTAGCCTTGTCGCTAATCCTGGAAGTTTAGGGGATATCAATGTGATATTCCACATCCAAAATGGGGCCAGAGGTAGATGTTTGGGCAGGAATGAACCCATGTGGGTCACAGATCACAAGCCATTACATAGCAACAACAGAAAGAAGGACCTGAACAAAGAGGAAATAGAGCCAAATCCCGGTCCTCCGTTCTATAAAGATCATCTAATAGCTATGGCTAAAACCAGCCAAGACTATAGGTTGGCATCTATGATGGTGGGGGGGTTAACCAACAACAAGTTTTCCCTCCTAACCCAATTTGAAGATGATTTAAAGCCATTAAACTCTATCAGAACTATCAGAATAAATGTATGGCTAGGCTAATTTACCTACCCCGCAAGTTGGTCATTACGGTTACGTGACAGATTTAGCCTGGGGAATGGGCTGGTCACAGCAACCGAGTTTACCCATACTCAAACTGGATGATCTAGGTTATATTGAAAATTGGTCCATACCCGACTTAGTGTCTATGTTACTTGATGCAGACACTAAAATGAAGAAGATCCCTGATTATAATCCAGATATAATAATCAAGGAGTTAGGGCTTGCTGGGTATGTGGAGAGTAAGGCCCGGGCATCAAACCGTGCTATGCACGCGCTCAATGGGAACATATTTTACAACACCATGGCCGAAGTCGAAAAATCACTAGCTCTTGTCACCATGCAAACTACCCCAACATCCTCAAACTTGGCTGTTCCCGGGATATTTGACACTATAGTAACATGCAATGTAAGTAGCGATAATAAACTACAGAGTTCCAGCTGACTACAATGGACTAGTAGCAGACGTCGTCACTCACCAAGGTATAATGTCCCCTGACAATAGAATCATGTATCCAAGCTCAGCCTTACAACTGGTAGTTGCCCCAGTTTTAATGGCAACGTTCACAGACGCGACAAAGAAATGGTGCGACCCTCTAATAGAAAGGAGGTACAGGTTTGGAGGCACACGTATGCAGTTGGCTCAACTCCACGACTACTATGCCAACAAATTGGAAGCCATAACATTGAGCACCCAAATCGTAGCTCAAATGCAAAACCAGGGATTCTACAAAACTCGTGAATCAGATACCACCCAAGCTGGTTTTGCATTAACCGATGTGTTAGAAGTTAATAACTTCGTTGCAAACACAGGTTTATCTTTGGAACGGCCACTAACTTGCCTCTTACTCCTAAATTCCGCTATTACCTATAAAACATGCCTTATGTGCTCCTACAAGGCTCAGTTCAGAGAATAAAGACATTGTTCAACACATACGAAAACTCCAAGCACATGGGTTTTCTCCAAATAGAATAGTTATGCCGCATTGCTTTTGAATTAGTATAATCCACATCACAGTTTTAATAAAACTCCGGAAAAACTGGTCGTGGATGGCTTCTGCTGTTTTTAAAACGCCATCCTGAGCTCTCCATACATAAAGCTGAAGGAGTGTCTACGTCACGCGCAAATTGTATAAACAAAGAAGGTCAAGGTATTTTCATTTGTTGGAAGAAGTTTTATTGCAAAATATTTAACATGGATGAAACTGGTTGCCAATTGAACAACAAACCCGAATATGTCATTGCTGAGAAAGGATCCAAAAATGTCGCGGCGGTTACCTCAGCCGAAAGAGGCGAAAATATAACAGTTATTGCCTATTGCAACGCAGAGGGCAGTTTCTTTCTTCCAGCTTGTATTTTCAAAGGCAAAAGAAAGAAGATTGAATGGGAAGAAGGCATGCGTGGGATTTGCCAAAGACTTAATCGAAGACAGAGCTGTAAGAAGGCAGCTAGCCTATATTCAAAGTAACTTCGGCTTTTTAGTGGACCCAGAAACAAATATTTTTGAAAACTTACAGAAAAGAGGTAATTTCAAGCAAATGCTTTTATAACAGTATACCAACAATGAATCACAATTTCGATTTAAAGGATCTATAATAGGGGAAGTTTTTGAGGTTTTGGACAAAATAGAGAAGAAACTCAGCTTACCTGCCGGGTGACTCCAGCGACTACAACTTTCTGCCACTACAGGGACTTGTGGACTATTGTAGCGAAAGAAACCTACAACTAATTGTAGGATGTGATGCTAACTCCCATCACACCAGCTGGGGTAGCACCAACATTAACCCTCTATAGTAGAGGGTTACGTAAATCAAGTAAGAAATCATTAGTCAAAAATTATACGTCAAACGAATATTATTAGATAGTGAAGTTGAAGGGTTTGAAAGTTAGTTAAGTTGAAGTAGAAAATAAATTAAAAAAAAAGGTAGAAATTACAAATTTAAATTTAACTTGAGCTAAACACTAAGATCAAAAAGAAGAACAATAAAGTAATACATGTAAAGAAGTACAGTTAGTAAAGAGGCAGTCAGTACATAAGTGGAAGTCAATAGTAAGCAGTCAGTTGGTAAGGTGAAGTCGTATCATACAGTCAGTCAGTTGGAAAAGTCAAGTCGCATCGTACAGTAGTCATCATCATCATATTAATAGTCGTCCTATTATAATATTAAAGTTGTCATCGTTTTTTTATTATTATTCATTTATTACTTTGTTTTACTTCAATTAAAGGCTTTGAATAATTGCCAATTACTTGTGTTGCTTATTCATTTCACATATTTTTTTTTTCAAACAAATGTTCGCGCTTTTTATTTTTTTTTTTATTTATGAGTTGATTGAAAGTTACTCTTGTAAAAGTAAGTATTTTCAATTGGTCATAAAACACTCCATGGTTCCACAAATGAAGGAATACCTAGAGCATGCATTTTAATAGGAAATACAAATATTAATACTATTCCCATTCCAGAACACACAAATAAGGACATGGTATAGGCAATAGTGGAGTTACCCACAATGACAGGCAAGAAAGATCTAGTCCGGCGACTAAAAATTCGGCTAAAATGGGCCAAAAGTCACAAAAGTTGGACTCCAGAAGATTGGAAAAAAGTCATTTTCTCGGATGAAAGCCACTTTGAGGTTCAAGGATACAGGTTGAGGGTCGTGAGAAGTGATCAAAAAAAAAAAACTCCGACCTGGCCATATTGTCAAAAACATCCACCAAAAGTTATGTTTTGGGGTTGTTTCACTTTTGAGGGTCCTGGAAACTTAAAACCCATCGAATGCATGATGAACAGCGACAAATACGCGGATGTCCTGACGCAAATGCTTCTTCCTACCATCCGAAGAAGAACTTCTTCGCAAGAATCAATTTTTCAACAAGACCTTGCCCTTACCTAAAATGGAATCCCATTACTGCAGATCAAATTCTTCAAAACTATACTTCGAATCCGTATGGCAGACTAAAACCCAGTTATATGAGGAATATTCCAAAGTGTGGTGTACGAAATATGAAAGAGACCCCCTCTCCATCACAGTATTTAATGAAGTATTCGATGAAATGATTTTGAGCCTGTTTCGCCCTAAGAAAAATGAATGTGAGGTTTATGTGGGATATAGGACGGGAAATATTCAGGAATCGATTTATTTGGAACATGTAAAGCTCAAAGATGAAGCTCGAGACGAAAAAAATAAACATAAATCTGATCCCTATTTACTGTTGATTTGCAGTCGGCCTTACTTTCCCCAAAATCCAATGTAATCTTCCTTGTACTACCGTCAAAAACTCATAGTTCACAATTTCACCATTGATAACTTGAAAACACATGAGGGTTTTTGTTTTATATTGCACGAAGCTGAGTGCGGAGTAAGTGCTGATGAATTTTAATTTTCAACTATTTTGTGCAATTTTCTTGTTGAGTGCGTTATACCAAGTAATGATGGTAAAGACATAATTTTTTACATTGACGGATGTGCCTCTCAAAACAGAAACATTATCTCAGCTAGTGCACTCGTTAACCTTACTTGTCTTTACAAAATTAAGATTCATCAAAAAATACTAGTAAAAGGACACACTCAAATGGAAGTCGATTCTATGCACTCAACTATCGAAAAAAAAACTTCGCAATAGAAACATTAACGTTCCTGCAGTTTATGTTGAAGTCTACGAAAAAGCACGCTGGAATCCCTTTCCCTATACAGTAGAGTATTTGAGTTATGAAGATTTCAAAAAGTATTCTTCACTTAAAGTCGTATCATCAATCAGACCAGGAAAGAAAAGTGGTGATCCCACTGTTAATAAAATACATGCTTTAAAATACGACGAGGAAGGCTTAATTGAATGAAAATTAAGTTTTTCTGATCCTTGGACTATACTATACTAACTTCAAAACATTCCAAACTTATTTGAATTGAATGCAGTATAAGTGAGTGTAAGCTCGACCAAGGGTTCAAGATAAGACTCAACTAAAATGTGTACTATGCGGGGGCAAGGTGCACCTCGGGCAAAGTAGTGTCTACACTATCTTATTAAACGCTATATATTCCAACATAAAGTCCTAAAGTTACGGCCGTTTTCTATAATTCTTGTAATGAACGGCGACGTGTCCAACAAATCCCAACCATGGATAAGGGATAACATAGATATATGTAAGTATGCTTTAGGGGAACATTTCTTAATAAAACATTTAAATAATGATGACATGCTATCCACTGCTTCAAGGAAAGTCAAAGGATATCTTAAAATCTTCGCCACTGTACACTATGTTTCACGCCAAAAGATGTGAACATTTATTGACAGCTCCACTGATCCAGTGGCGCTTTTAAATGAACTCAAAGTACAGCAACCAAAGAAAGGTCAATTCGTAGGGGTCAAGCCTCTTACGACTGTCAGAATCAGGCGGGAGCAACGGAAATTACCGTTCTTCCTGATTTAGCTCACTAACAAGCTGGATAATTCAAGGAAAATTACTATCCTAGAATACCAGGTTGTCACTTGGGATAAATTAAAGAGAAGCGGAGACATGCTCCAATGCATGCGCTCCAGAGATTCGGGCATACCGCGGCGAATTGCGGTATGCAGTCTAGGTTCGTAAAATGCAGTATAGGCGAGTGTAAACTCGACCAAGACTCAACTAAAATGTGTACTATTCGGGGGCGAGGGACACCTGGAGCAAAGTATTGTATACTCTATTAAACGCGATATATTTCAACACAAAATCCTAAAGAAGTTTACGGCCGTTTTCAATTCAAATATACGAGCCTGAAAACTATTGAGCAGATAAATTCTGTAATGAAAGGCGATGTGGGTTCCGAACAAGAAGACATTGATATTGAAAGCGCACAGTGGACTCCACTCGTCCACCCCAATTAAAAGTGAAGTTTATCAAATAATATAGGCGAGAACCGAGAACCACCGACAGCCCCACATATTTAAATAAAAAAATAGTTAGATAACAGATTCAATATTGAGTATTGTTAATATTTTATGTACATTTTGTATGTTCTCAACAGTGGTTGTTAACAAGAGAAAGATTATATTTTTTTAGTAGACAGATATGCGTTATCTGAGGGTAGCCAAGTCGAAGACGTTTAAAATTTCAAAAAGCTCTGGGTAGTTCATTGCTACTATCTTCCAAAACCTTGTCTTAAAGAAGGATGAACGCTTATGGGAAAACTGGTAGAAATCGCATACAAAAACAAAAATTGTAAAGAGTGCCCCAATAAAAGGCACTCATGCGTTACTAAATTGCTTCTCCAAGCATCCATCATCCCATCGTTTACCCAAAGATTTCCCCTAATTACTATTTTCTTTTTAAATAACTACTTAAACCAAAAAAAATGGAACAACTCAAGTTGTCCGTTCAGGATAGAGAATAAATTCCAACAAAATAAATAACCAACTCACCTGTAAAATCTTTTTTATCTCTTCGATAAGATAATCTTCGACTTCTTTGGTCATTACATCCGGTCCCATAGCAAATAGTTTGGCTGCAATAAATTTGAAGCATCTCTCTCTAGTTGTTTCATCGCCAGAGGCGATTTGGGTGAAGATTCCTTGAAGAGCTCCTTTAGCATCGGCCTGCCAAACGAAATAGAAGTTCAAATTTCAAGTTCACATAAAACAACACAACAAACTTACCTTTAAAATCGTCTGCAGCGATGCATTGACTGTTTGTAATTCAAGAGGATCATCTAAAATCAGCAGCTGGGCGAGGGTATCGCCAATTTTTGGTGTAATTCCAACCGTATTCAAACAAAGTTTGGGTAAATCCTTAATAGCTTGACGACGAATCTAAAAAGACGAGATAAGACAAGTATATTTGATGAAAATAATTAATTTCGTTTTTTTTAACAACTTACTTGAACATCGTCATCTTCGCAGAGATCAAGTTGAGCGTCAATGGCTGAATCTGATAATTCGGGAAAATGTTTGAAAAATTTGCCAATAAATTGAGACGCCAAGCGTTTTTCCTTTGATGTTCCTTTGACGGCTTTCAGTATATCTTTGTATTCACTCTCGTGCTAAATTAATTAAGGACAATTTACAAATATTTCACTTTTTTTTATAAAAATAAAAATTAAACAAACCTCCTTGATTTTTTCACCAGCTTCGGACAAAATGTCATAGCATTTGTATAAATGTTCGATATTATCCATAGTTTTTTTTGTACTTTTTTCTTTAAAATGATTTGTTGGGTAAATAAATTAATAAGTATTAAGCCCGTTGTTGCATACGTACACAAAATTGATAATTTAATTTTTATGAGATCCCAGTAATAGAGGAAAGAAAAATTATGATAAGTTAAGTCCAAACAGAAAGAAGGTTGAATTGAATATGAACATGAAGAACGATTTTCTCTAAATGGTCAATGGTGGTTTTTCGCTTTGATTTCCGTCGGTGTGGTTTGTACAAGGAAATGTGTATGGTTGTCCCTTTCTAACTTATTGTGAAACTTGTTTTTTTCGGAGTAATTAGTGAACGATAATAATGCACATTAAATGAAAGCATTCCGCAAGATATAATTCAAGAATTTAAAATTGTGGTATTCATTCAATCGCGTAAAATCCTCATAAGCCTTATAAAACTCGTGAATTTATATCCTCGTAAATGAACTGTCGAAATTTGTATGGCAATTTGTTTCTGGGAACCTTTTAAATTTATCCCATGATACTGAACCTCGTAAAACTGAGAAATGTCTTATTTTTAGTTTTCTTTGTCTTTTGTGACAGCGAAAGGTGATATAGATACACTTGTTAACAAAAATCTACGTATCATTCTTGGGTACATAGACTTTCGTAATTCTTTTTTTGTGCGTCTATAGATGCTGAATAATTTTGTTTGCTATTTTCTTAAGAAGTTTGTTTTATATTCATAATTTTAGCTATAATAAAGCATAAAATAATTGTTTTCTTCAAATTGTATATTCTTTTAATAATAATAAGATCCGTTAGCATATGATTGGCCCCGTTCGGTATCTCATAGAAGCGCTACCAAAGTATTGCATTGTTGTTGTAATACGTGTAAAAAGACAGCTAATCAACAGCTGCTTATGGTCATCAGCTGTTGATCAGCTGTCTTTTTAAACGTATTACAACAACAATGCAATACTTTGGTAGCGCTTCTATGAGATACCGAACGGGGCCATTGTTATTAAGTGTGGCTTGTATAAGCAAATATGTATGGTTTTCTCTTTCTAACTTATTGTGAAGCTTGTATTTTTTTGGAGTAATTAATGGACGATAATGATGCACATTAAATGAAAGCATTCCGCAAGATATAATTCAAGAATTTAAAATTGTTGTATTCATTCAATCGCGTAAAATCCTCATAAACCTTATAAAACTCGTGAATTTATATTCTCGTAAATGAACTGTCGAAATTTGTATGGCAATTTGTTTCTGGGAACCTTTTAAATTTATCTCATGATACTGAACCTCGTAAAACTGAGAAATGTCTTATTTTTAGTTTTCTTTGTCTTTTGTGACAGCGGAAGGTGATATAGATACACTTGTTAACAAATATCTACGTACATCATTTTTGTAGACGTAGACTCGTAATTTTTTTTTGCGTCTATAGATGATGAATAGTTTTTTTTCTATTTTCTTAAGAAGTTTGTTTTATATTCATATTGTGATGTGGCAACAAGTTTAGATACATTTTGTAAATTAACGCCATCTGTTGGATTCATTGTGTACAACAACCAACATTTATTGTGTACAACAACCACCATTTATTGTGTACAACAACCATGCCCCTAGAAGTATGCTACATATTTGCAACATGTTTTAACTTAGTACTAAATCGAACTTGACGAAACAATTCGAGACTCGAATTAGTACCGAAAGCTTAGATTGTGCCAGAACCAGACAGAAGCTTCCAGAAGCTTTTAAAGTTGTATAAATACAAGAGTAGATTGCATTGAGAGTTCAGTTTATTTTCGAAAGTGGAATTGTTAACAACTGGAAGTATTAGTAAAAAGTGATTGAATTGAGATTAAATAAAAAGTGTTGAATTATAAAAACGTATTTGAATTGTGAATAAGTGAAATAAGTTAAATTGGTGTTATTTAAACTGAAAGACGTTGTGTTTTATAAAATAAAGAGATTTGTTTTATTATTGTGGAATTTTGATTGAGTTTTATTTGTCGAACCCCAGGCCAAAATATCACATTGGTGTCAGAAATTGGGGATAGAACTCAGTAAAGTGCTAGAAAATTCCATAGTGACATTTTCTAAAACAGTTTCGGTGACTCATTTAATTGTGAAAGTGGAATTTTCCAGAAACTATTGAACTGATTGTGCTATAAAACTGTGAATAGCGAGTATTTTTGTTAAAAATAGTGTTGGAAAAAGATCTTTCTAGAAGAGACATTAAAATAAAACTTACTGTGTTGCGAAAATAGTGTTTAAGTTACATAAAATGGGTCGCAAATTAGAACAATTGACAACAGCTGAGTTGAAAGAAGAATTAGGAAAACGAAATCTTCAGACTTCGGGGCTGAAAAAGGAACTATTGCTCCGACTTCAGAATGCTATCACTCAGGATGGTGGAGACCCCGATACCATGTTGTTCGATGTTGAAGAACAAGGGAGAGAATGCACAGTAAGTACAGCCGATGAAATGCCTGCTTTTATGAAGTTGCTTCTGTCGAAATTCGAAGAACAAAAGAACGTTCTCGAAAAACAACAGAACGTTCTCGAAGAACAAAAGAATGAGCAGAAGAATTCGTTGGAAATTCTCCAGCAGCAATTAAGCGACCAAAAGAACGTTCTCGAAGAACAAAAGAACGTTCTCGAAAGTAAATTCGACGAACAAAAGAATGAGCAGAAGAATTCTTTAGAAGTTCTTCAGAAGCAACTAAGCGAACAAAGGGATGCTCTCGAAAACAAGCTAGATGCACAGAATGTTCTCTTCGACAAAAGACTCCAAATAGTAGATCAGAAAATAGAAAACTTAGAAGAAAAGTTCGGAAAGCAAGTAGAAAGTGTAGAGCAACAATACGAACATCTAGCTAAGGAAGTTGATTCTTTGAAGAAGCAGAAGGTTCGGGAATATTCGAGTGACGGTCCACGAAGAAAGGAAATGCAGCCCCCTGTCTTCGATGGTCAAACATCATGGCCAATTTATAAGAGGCAGTTCGAAGCTGCCGCCTTGACGAACAACTGGGACAACGAAGACAAATCAATTGCTCTTACGCTTGCGCTCAGAGGAACAGCTGCCGAATTGCTGCAGACCATTCCTGAAGACAAACATCATGATTATGATGCCATGGTCAAGGCAATCGAGATGAGGTTTGGCGACGACCACATGCAGCAAGTTTACCGAGTCCAGTTGCGCAGAAGGGTCCAGGCAAGAGGTGAAACGCTACAACAATTGCAAGCTGACATTGAGCGCTTGGCGAATTTGTCTTATCCCAATACCAGCAGGGAAATCATAAACGAACTGGCAACCGATGCGTTCACTAATGCCATTGCAGATGGAAAACTACAAATGGCTGTGAGAATGGCAGGAAAGAAAACGCTCGCTGAGGCTTTAGCATTTGCCCTGACAATGGAAGCAGCAGACCAAGCTTCGCAAGGTAGCCATCGCGTCAGGGAAATGGCTACGCTAGAGTGCTCATGTCAACGTGTCGACATTGAAAGACAAAACCCGAACACTGCTCGAGGTCAAATGAGATGCTGGAATTGCAACAAGCTAGGACACCTACAGCGACAATGCAGATCTCCACCTAGACAGGTAAGCTGCCCACATTGCGCGAGGATGAGGCAGAATGACGAAGCATCTGGCAGGAATAACACTCACACTGCTGGACAAGCTTCTGATCAACAGCAGGCGGGAAACGCCTAAGAACCAACTTCGCGGGGCTGAAGTTGGTTGATGGAATCGACGCCCCCAGGACCATCATCCAAGTTTCGCAAACTACACGCTGCAGCAAGAGCTTGACAGTGGAGACAGTCATCAGAAACAGAAAATGTGTGGCCACTATCGACACGGGTGCCACAGCCTCCATAATCAGAAGAGACCTTGTTCAGACATCCTGGCTACATAACACCAGCTGCTACACTCTGAAGACAGCTACGGGAGAAGCAGCAAAAGTATACGGGGAGGTATTTCTAAAGATACAACTGGCAGGGTTGACCTTCTCACATGCATTCTTGGTAGCCGACATATGCGACGAATGCATCATTGGAGTGGATTTCATGAAGGCACATGAAGTAATCATAGACCTTCGAATGCAAGTGTTAAGGTACCGAACCGTTGAGATCCCTATGGTATACGGAAACGAGAACGCTGTGAATCTTCGGGCGGTTATAAGCAGAGATGAAGTCCTACCACCTTCTTCAGAGACAGTTCTTTGGACGCGTTTGGAGGGTGATCCTGGGAACCACCGATTCTATTTCATTGAAGCAGATAATAAAGAGGACTTTCCAAGCTATATCGTTGGAAAAATGCTAGTAGAACCAAAGAAAAACATGGTTCCGATAAGGCTGATGAATCCGAACAAACACTCCGTCAAGCTCAGACAAGGAGAGGTGATTGGAAGATGCGTACCCATTGCAGCCATATCGACAACATCTGGGAGTGAATCTGCGAGTCCTGTTTCTGCAACAAAATTGGCTGAGGTATGTAATGCTATCCTTGGAAACTGTGAGCTAAATCAGGAGCAGAAAACCATGGCCAAAAATCTCATTGGCGAGTTTGCTGATATATTTGCATCGCAGGATGGAGACTATGGTCGAACACACCTAGTACAGCACCGAATAGACACCGGCGATAGCAGACCGATCCGACAACCTGCTAGAAGACTTCCATTGGCAAAACAGTCGGAAGTCGATGAGATGATATCAACCATGGAAAAAGACGGTCTAATCGAAAGCTCAAAAAGTCCGTGGGCATCACCCGTTGTACTAGTGAAAAAGAAGGACGGCAGCACTCGATTCTGCGTGGATTACCGGAGGCTCAACGATGTCACCAAGAAGGACAGCTACCCCTTTCCTCGAATAGATGACACCTTGGATACCCTTTCTGGAGCGAAATGGTTTTCCACCCTCGATCTGAAAAGTGGTTACTGGCAGGTACAGATCCATCCAGAAGACAAAGAAAAGACCGCTTTCACAACGGGAAATGGACTATGGCAGTTTACCGTTATGCCATTTGGCTTGTGTAACGCTCCAGCCACCTTTGAGCGTTTAATGGAACGTGTGTTACAGGGTCTGACATGGAAAACCTGCCTGGTGTACTTGGATGACGTCATCGTTGTGGGTAAGACGTTCGCTGAACATCGCGACAACTTGAGGGAGGTGTTTACACGACTTCGAACTGCACATTTGAAACTAAATCCAAAGAAATGTGCTCTGTTCAAAGCTGAGGTGAAATATTTGGGACATGTGATATCATCAAATGGAGTAAACACTGACCCGGAGAAAATCGAAACCGTGAGAAATTGGCCAGTTCCCGAAGATAAACACCAGCTGAGGAGCTTTCTAGGTCTCGCCACTTATTACAGGAGGTTCGTCAAAGATTTTGCCGGAATCGCAAAGTGTCTGCACCAGCTAACTGAGAAGGGTAGACAATTTAAATGGTCAGGTGAGTGCGAAAGAAGCTTTCAACATCTAAAACAGCGACTTTGTGAGGCACCAATACTAGCTTACCCCACCCCTGGCAAAACATTTATTGTGGACGCGGATGCTAGTAACGTGGGTGTTGGAGCAGTTCTGTCGCAGATACAAGATGGGCAGGAGAAAGTGGTAGCCTATTTCAGCAAAGTTCTGTCGCGACCAGAGAGAAACTACTGTGTAACCAGACGGGAACTCCTTGCTCTGATACTGGCGACAAAACATTTCCATAAATATCTGTATGGACAGAGATTCATCCTGCGTACCGATCACGCCGCTTTAAAATGGTTGCTACAGTTCAAAAATCCTAAGGGGCAAGTAGCAAGATGGATCGAACGATTGCAGACTTACGACTTCGAAGTACAGCATCGCCAAGGAAGACTGCACTGCAATGCGGACGCGCTTTCCCGCAGACCATGTGAGCCCAGTTGCAAACATTGTGCGCGAAAAGAGGAAAAGGATGAAGGTATATCTGTCCAGAGAATAAGAGCCGAACCTGTAGAGGGTTGGAGTGCCGAAGAAATTCGTAATGCACAAAAAGAAGACCCTGACATCGAGCCAATCCTTGCATGGAAGGAATCTATGGAGAAACCAAACGCAAGAGATATCTCCGACAGAAGTCCTACTTTAAAAGCATACTGGGCGCAGTGGGACTCTCTCCATGTGGAAGATGGTGTTTTGCGAAGAAAATGGGAAATGCCGGATGGAAGATCCTTTAAGATGCAGCTGGTGGTTCCACGATCGAAAGTAAAGGAGATCCTACGAGAAATGCATGCTGGAATATCCGGTGGGCACTTGGGAATCAACAAAACACTGGAAAAGGTACGGGAACGCTTTTATTGGCTAAGCGTGAGAAACGATGTAGAGAGCTGGTGTCGAAAGTGCATAACATGCGCAGCTAGCAAGGGACCCAAAGTCAAAACACGAGGTAAAATGCACCAGTACAACGTGAGCGCCCCTTTTGAAAGAATCGCCGTTGACATCACAGGCCCGTTCCCGGAAACTGAAAACGGTAGCCGTTACATCCTTGTTGTCATGGACTACTTCAGCAAATGGCCGGAGGCTTTTGCGATACCCAATCAAGAAGCTAAGACCGTTGTCGAGCAGATAGTGGACCACTGGGTCTGCAGGTTCGGGGTGCCTATGGAATTGCATTCCGACCAAGGGCGAAACTTCGAGTCGAAGGTATTCCAGGAAGTATGCGCATCACTCGGGTTAAAGAAAACAAGGACAACACCTCTTCATCCACAGTCTGATGGAATGGTAGAAAGATTTAACAAGACCTTGAAGGAACATCTGTCCAAAGTCGTGAACGAGAACCAACGGGATTGGGATTGGCGAATTCCTTTATTTCTTATGGCCTACCGGAATGCGGTTCATAGTACAACTGGATACACTCCATCCGAAATTCTATTTGGACGAACTGCCCGGCTTCCAAGTGAGCTAAGATTCGGATTTCCTATTGAAGATCCAAAATGCGAAGAGGACTACGTGTTAGATCTTAGAGAAAGGATCAACGACATTCACCAGAGAACAAGAAACAACATAAAAATTGCGAGTGACCGCATGAAGACCAGATACGATGCGAGAGCAACAGCACCTGAATTCAATGAGGGAGATCTGGTATGGCTTTATAACCCACATCGCAGAAAGGGAAAATCGCCCAAGCTTCAGCAGGACTGGGAAGGTCCCTACCAAATAGTTACGCGCATTAATGACGTCGTTTTCCGAATCCAACGAGGACCAAGAGCAAAAATGAAAATTGTCCATGTGGATCGACTGCATCGTTACCACGGAAACAATGATGATGTGCTTGTTCGGGACGAACAAAACTAAGAGGGGGACAATGTGATGTGGCAACAAGTTTAGATACATTTTGTAAATTAACGCCATCTGTTGGATTCATTGTGTACAACAACCAACATTTATTGTGTACAACAACCACCATTTATTGTGTACAACAACCATGCCCCTAGAAGTATGCTACATATTTGCAACATGTTTTAACTTAGTACTAAATCGAACTTGACGAAACAATTCGAGACTCGAATTAGTACCGAAAGCTTAGATTGTGCCAGAACCAGACAGAAGCTTCCAGAAGCTTTTAAAGTTGTATAAATACAAGAGTAGATTGCATTGAGAGTTCAGTTTATTTTCGAAAGTGGAATTGTTAACAACTGGAAGTATTAGTAAAAAGTGATTGAATTGAGATTAAATAAAAAGTGTTGAATTATAAAAACGTATTTGAATTGTGAATAAGTGAAATAAGTTAAATTGGTGTTATTTAAACTGAAAGACGTTGTGTTTTATAAAATAAAGAGATTTGTTTTATTATTGTGGAATTTTGATTGAGTTTTATTTGTCGAACCCCAGGCCAAAATATCACAATATTTTTAGCTATAAAAGCGAAAAATAATTGTTTTCTTCAAATTTTATATTCCTTTAATAAAAACCAATAACCAATTAATAAGATAAGTATACTTCAATCTAAACTCTGACGTTAAATGACAATTTCCACATTTACGCAATTTATTTCTATTTTCTATGGTGTATGCATTTCTCTCGTTGCATGAATACCCCTTGTATTCATTCAATCGCGTAAAATCATCATAAACCTCTTGAATTTATATACTCGTAAATGAACTGTCGAAATTTGAACGGCAATTTGTTTCGAAGAACCTTTTAAATTTATTTCATGATACTGAGCCTCGTAAAACTGAGGAATGTCTTATTTTTTGTTTTCTTTGTCTTTTGTGACAGCTGAAGGTGATATAGATACACTTATTAACAAAAATCAACGTATCATTCTTGTGTACGTAGACTTTCGTAATTTAATCGAAACTCTGACGTTAAATGACTGTTTCCACATTTATGCAATTTATTTCTAAGGGACTTTCATGCAAATGCTTGCGGAAGGATAGTATTTTCTACATATTGTGATATTTTGGCCTGAGGTTCGATAACTAAAACTCAATCGAAATTCCAAAATAATACAACAAATCTCTTTATTCTATGAAACACAACGTCTTTCAGTTTGAATAACACCAAATATAACTTATTCCACTTATTCACAATTCAAATACGTTTTTATAATTCATCACTTTTTATTTAATCTCAATTCAATCACTTTTTACTAACGCTTCCAGTAGTTAACAATTCGACTTTCGAAAATAAACTGAACTTTCAATGCAATCTACTCTTGTATTTATACAAGTTTACAAGCTTCTGGAAGCTTCTGTCTGGTTCTGGCACAATCTAAGCTTTCGGTACTAATTCGAGTCTCGAATTAGTACTTCAAGTTCGATTTAGTACTCAGTTAAAACATATTGCAAATATGTAGCATACTTTTAGGAGCATGGTTGTTGTACACAATAAATGGTGGTTGTTGTACACAATGCATCCAACAGATGTCGTTAGTTTACAAAATGTATCCTCCAAATATCTAAACTTGTTGCCACATCACAATATAAAAAGATCGATAATCGCGCGACTCAACCTACTCGAGCGATTTTGTCTATCCCGGTCACCACATAAAAATCTGAAACAAAGTAATGAATCGCAAGCAAAAGTTGCAAGGTTTAAAAATAGTCTATGTTTGAATCATAATAAATTTAGCCAGTTCACGTTTCTTGAGATTTCGGAGTGCTAAAGAAATTGCCTCAGTGACAATGATGGAGCTGACAAATTTATGTGAACACAATTTCTCAGCAAACGCCAAAAAAACTTTTTATTTCTTTCCTTCTCTTTAACAAACTAAAATTGAGACAGCCAAAAAACATACATCAACATACATCATGTAATGCAACGTAAGGTAAAATCTAAAAAAAAGTCCCATCTAAAACGCTGGTTACAATGAACATCAATAAATGTAAATAATTCCAGCAAAATAAAAACATCAAATAGAAATGGATGGCCACAAAAAAAGGAAACGGTCCGTAAATTGGGATACGTCGCAAAAGGTTTTTAGTTATAATTCAATAAAATTAAAGAATTGCTGTGAATTTTATATTATTAAAATAATTTTTTCTTAAAGCTGATAGTAGATAACCACGTAATTTGGCGATGGATCATAACTTCGAACTAGCATTTCATAGATTTTACTCTAAAAGTGATGTGGTTATTCATTCATTACAACGGAACCAGTAAACCATTGCTACAGCTTTACATTTAATACGAATATTTTGTAAGGACATGTCTTAATTGGATTGGATTGAATGAATTCAATGTGATCATTGAAAATTTTGTGACTTATGTAAATCAAAACGCGATTTTTAAAACTATGATTTCTAACGCATAAGATTGTTGATTTAAAATTTTAAATAAATATACATATTTATACATATACAATTTCGATACTCAACCACAAACAAATTAATTAAATAGTTTCTCATGAAAAAATTGATGACTTTTTAATGACTTTTTGATTGTGTGGTGTCAAACTGACATCTATATGCTAATATGTCCTTACACAGGCTCTAATTAACCTATCCACTCATTTGAACTTACTCAGGCTTTACTCAACGTATTTTTTTTATAAATAAGGATTTCTTGATTAGAGGCATGTTAAAGGTTGTGTAACTTTACACAATCGTTAATATGAGCTTATAAATAAGGCTGTATGTGTGTGAAAATGGCCGACGGAAATTAAATTGGTTAATTAGAACAAACGTCGTTGTCGAACATCCTAAAAGACTCATAGATAATTATTTTAGGTAAATGGAATTAGATAAAACTACTCGTGTATTACCTTGGTATTAATGTGATTTATTTATTTTGCTGGTCAATTTTAGAAGCTTCTTGATCTGCCAAAAATTAAAATAAATGCGAGCACAATACAAACCTCTTTTGGCTTTCGCAGCAATAGTTGTGATAGTATATCTCACCGAAAAACGGAACCAATCTTAACATCGTTTTGGCGAAAGTAAAGATTATTGGACTCGATATTTCAAAGGCATTAGATAAAGTTTTGTATCTAGCCCTTTCACCGAAAATCCATGCATTTGGCAGTCGATGAATTATTAGGAAAGTAATTATCTTTCGAACCATCCAATACAAAAGTTGGGTTGGGGCGGATTCAAGTCTGATATTCAGAATATTCTGTTGTCTCAAACGTTTTTTTTTTATATTTTTACCTACTCCTCTAGTACTTCTCATGCTACTTTAAGAAAATTTCTTTGGAGTAAAAAAACAGCATTGTCCAATGGGGATAAGAATTGGTGTCGAATTTAATGCTTTAAAAACTTTTTAGCGAAATACACAACTGCCAGCTGCATTTCTCCCCTTAAATAATTAAAACCATGATACTCGCATTGCAAGGAATGCCCATCAGTGGAAAATAAGGCGTTTTCCTTTTTTCGTTCAGAGCAGACTCTGAGTTGTCAATAAAAAAATTGTATTTCTTTTTTCGTTCAGAGCGTTCATATTCTTAAAATTTTATTTCTTTTTTCATTCAGAGAATGATCGACGCGTGCTCTCAGAACGCTGTGCTTGTGCTCAGAATAAATTAACAGATCATTCTGAGCATGATACACAGAAATACAAGATATGCTCAGTAGAAGCATACAAATTGCCATCTTGATATTTTATGGCATCCTGTATTAATATTTTATTTATTAAGTAAATATTATTTTTTAAAACTTGATGGTTTAAACGATTTTTTTTATGATTATAAGAACAATAAACTTAAAAAAACAATAACAAAATCGGCAAATTAATACATTTATTTACACTCCCTAAGAACAAAAATCAGAAGAATGTGACGTCACACGCATAATTAGCCAAAGTGAGCATGCCTTGTATTTCTGTCTATCATGATTCTGAGAAAACACTGAACGCGATTAACGTCACTTGAAAGTTGCAGGCTATTTCACTTAATCCCATGCACATTGCCCTTGAAAAATAAATAAGCTAAAGCGATAGAGACAAAAAACAAAGTGTCAGTTTGTGACGGCTAAGTGCTAGAACGTGTTTCAAAATTATATCTGAGCGCTCAAACCACGCTCGGTTCAGAGAATTATCAGAGTATGCTCAAAATATTAAGAGACCTTTTCTGAGTGAATAAAGAAAAACGCCTTTTGTCATCTATATCATAATTTCTCAGCCCGATTCTCCCCATCATCACTGATACCTCACAAGTCACAAGACGAGGTGAAATTGATTTTGTGACTTTTTCAAAGTCTCCCCTAAAGTCACTACTTGTCAGAGTCACAAAAACAATCGAAATTGTGATCTCCTTCAGAGCAGATCCAAACTCACAAATTATTTAAGATTTGACATGTCAATAGGTAGAAATGACCTTTCTTGGGAGGATTAGGGAGAATCGGATAAATAGCTTTGTTCGTCTACTCCCTAAAACAGACTATTTTGAACAATTTTACACCAATGTTGTTCGTTTACTTACATTTTCGAGAGTTTTCGTGAGAAGAGAGATGTTGTGAGAGAGCAAAAGGTTTCCCATTAATTCCCAATTTTAAACCAAAAAATTTCTTGGGGGAGAAATGTGAGTTCTGTTTTCCTATTTTGATCTTGTGACTTTTGATTCTACATAAAGGGGAGAATCGGGCTCTCTGCCTCATTACAATTATTGATTATGGAGCTGTAAATGGAACGAACAAAATTCACGGTCTTCCATGTTCTTTCTTTCCGTCTCCAAGCGCTGAACTCTTTTACCACAGCTTATCATATCAACGCCGTTATAAACCAAGTTTCAACTTGACACTCCTTACAGTTTGAAAACAATTCGCATAACCTACAAATTCACAACAAAACAAATATTTTTATTTCAAATCGAAGTTATTAATCAAAAAGATGTTTATTGTGAATTAATCGTAAATAATTTAATAAAATGCAAACAAGTAAATATAAAAATACATATATTCCTTAATAATTCATATATTATTATCACCCTTTTCATAGAGAAAACCACCAAAGATGCTCGCCATTTTAAATCCAATTCATGAAATTTTCAATTTACTCACAAATGCAGTCCATTATGTCCTCGTCGTCAGCTTCCTCATTGGGAAGGCAATGTTTGTTCTTATAGAACAAATATTTTCATATTTTTGTACAGTTTTACAAGGAATAGCCATAGTTTTGGAAGAACTATGGCTATTCGTGAGGGAGCTTCACTTAAGTTTGAATGAGATGTTCACTTACATCGAAAGTTCAACAAATCATGGTGTGGCTGGTGTACTCGAAGGACTTTCTCTATTTGCAACTGAAATGGGACGATTCTTTACAAATGGTAAATTACATTCCAAACTACTAGCTTCAAATGTTGGTAGATGGGGGAATAATTTCTTGGGAATCATCCGAGGAGGACTGCTTTTGATAGCAGACTCTGCTTGGTTTTTGTTAACCATTATACCAAAAACCTTCTTGGATGCCATGATCGTGCTGGGAGATGTTATTGCATTCGGAATCGGTGGCGCTTGGAAGCTGACACTACGACTAGCTCAAAACGTAATCGACGAGCTCTTTAGATACACTATAGCCGTTGTTGTCATAGCACTAGCTGTGAGGAACAGAAGACGTATCTACCGGGTAAGCCGGCGTTGGACAATTCGAATGATTAGAACTATAATAAATGTAAGTTTTAAAGGCAACGTTAAATGAGATTTATAATATTTATTATTGTATTTCAGTGGATCTTACGGTTATATCGATTCCTCTTTGTCCTTCGACCTCCACGCCCAGTATCACAACAAGTTCGTATAAGCCCACGGTCTCCAATCAAAAGCTCATCTGTATTGAACAGGAGCAACGAATCTAATTGCTGTGTAGTTTGTCGTGATCGTCCGAAGTGTGTCCTGCTTCTGCCATGCAAACACCTTTGCATGTGTGAGGAGTGTGCTGAGTTTATTGCCGCCATGCGGCAGGCGTTCTGTCCTTTATGTAGGAGTACAGTTCATAAACAATTGTCTGTTTATGTGTGAACTGCCTTAAAAACAACAAATCTGATCAAAAAGTCTGAATATTCTTCTTTTTGTACCTACCATTCTGAGTGTGTATTCTTTTTAGTTTTAAGGTTTTCTTTGTTTTTTTAATAAATATTTATGTGGCAATCGCTACAGCCTATGTTGATCGCGTATCCCTTGAGCTAGCGAGAAATCCCAGGAGCCACGACAGAATATATGAACCCCGAAGACAAATGGCATGCATGGCAAGAAGCTAAAAGACTGGTTCGGCTCGAATGTGATCGGACAAACAAAGCCAAAACGGAGGAATACAGAACGTGGCTCCGCAAAAGAAGTAGAGCATCCTATAATCTCTACGTTGAGCGAAGGAAGGATGAGAGCCGCTTACTCTGGAGAAAGAGGAAAGATAACCAGCAACGTGAAGTCCTGGAAATGCAGGAAAGAAGTGCGAAACAGAAGAGTGAAATAGTCAAAATCAGGTTTCACTTAACGTGGAAACACCATAGAGACTATTTCAACCAGTTGTTAATTGGCAGTCAACTTGGATGACAACCATGAGTAACATGGGAGCTGCAAGCAGGATGTGATCCGTATCCAGCGGATGAACATCGACGTTCCAGCGCGCAGTCTTAAAAGGCTAGTGATTGAATCAGTTGGAGGGGCATATTAAAACAGGCCCAAGAGCACCAGTCTATCGATACAAGGCACTACTCCAATATGATGGCTTTCCAAAGTTTCCAAGAGGCAATCATTGAATCGGACCACTACCTCGTTGTAGCCAAGGTACGACTGAGGATATTTCGACCAACGCCAAGGAGAGCTAATACTGAGAGGAAGTTTAACTTCAGACGGCTGCAATCGCAAGAAATCTCCAGGTCCTTTTCTGGTCGAGTCTCAATTAACCTCCAAAAGAATCCGTTACCGCCAGCATAAAGTATTAAGAACCAGTGGCAAGATTGCCAAAATGCCATCAGGGAAGCCGCCACTGAAGTGCTAGGTTTTACACGGCCACCACAACGAAACCCCTGGTTTGATGACGAGTGTCGGCAAGTACACGCAGCTAAACAAGAAGCATACAAGACGGCCCTGCAAATAAGGACCAGAACTGCCCGTGCGCTCTATGAGCAGAAGAGGAAAGAGAAACACCGGCTTCTCAGAGAGAGAAAAAAAGGGATCATTAGAAGCGCACAATCGAGGAAATGGAGAGCTCTTATTGCAAGAATGAACTTCGAAAGTTTTACCAAAATGTAAAAAGAAACTGTCAAAGCTACAGAGCTCGTAATGGAATCACAGTCGATGCTGAAAATATGGAAAAACCATTTTTGCAGACTGTATAACGGCGATGATGAAACGAATTCCGCTTTCAGGCAGAATGGTCCATTTTATCTGCGCGAAGTAGACCAATACTTCCGCCCACCACATCTGGATGAAGTAAAGCTAGCTATGTCTAAGCTTAAGAGCAACAAAGCCGCCGGAGCCGATGGCCTAGCTGCCGAGCTCTTCAAAGCTGCAGGTGATGACTTGGCTATAAGTATGCACCAACTCATAACCAAGATATGGTTAGAACAAAGAAAGAAAGAAGCCCGATGAATGGAATCTCAGCATAATTTGCCCGATCCTTAAAAAAGGAGACTCTATGAACTGCACCAACTATAGGGGAATCAGTCTCCTCAACATCGCCTGAAAGATCTCCAGGTTAAAACCGGATGTTGATGAAATATTGGGAAAATATTCTATTCAAGGAATCTATAGAGAAGATTGTAATACGGGTAGAAATAGGCTTTGGCAACGGTGAAAATATGCTTTACCAAGTGCTCATTGAACCTGATCTATTATTTATAGAATGTGAGCCCTACTTAAAGGGGGTTTCTCGCATAGAAATACAAAACATAAAAAACATTTTAATATGGACAGAAGATACAAGAGAATTGATTGCAAATTTTCCAGATACCAATTTCCGTATAGTTGGATTGGACCGTTTGGCAATACGAGAAAGCCAAAGGGACGGCCTGAATAAATTCATCCGTGACTTTTTAGCTGGTCACTATGCTTCCTCGATAGTGACATTGATGCCAGTGCTGTAATAATCAGAAATGTGATTTTTCTAGAAATGCGTGCTTTTAATCCTAACAGAGTAAAAAGTATCGAACCCAAACGAAAGTCTCTATTTAACTCTAAGTGGAAAGAAGCTATCAGCCTCAGATGAAAATCGGAAAAAGCACAAACATGCAAGGAACTCATGGAACTCCGCTAATTAAAGAACCAAAATTTTGCATGTCAAAATATTACGACATAAAATTCTGCCATGTTTCAAAGACAGTACAATTTTTTGGTCATTTGTAAAAAAGAAAATATTAAAAACTCCTCAACATCTTCAGTTCCAACGCTCATCGCCAATGACAAACCAATTGTCTTCTCTTAAGAGAAGGTAAACTTGCTCGCAGGTCGCAGTCGCAGCCCATTTCACTGTTGGCTCTACGTTGCCCCTCCTGTACTTGAGAATGTACATTTTTCCATGGGACAGATTTTTTTCCGCCGTCCTACAATAGCAAGAGTTCTCAAAGATCTCGATATACATAAATCCTATTCTTTTAAAGAGGTGTTCTTCCACACTGGCAAAACCACTGCGTAAGCTTTTCCATCGCTTCTTCTCTTCTGGAATCTTTTCTAGAAGATGGAAAACAGCATTTGTCCAGCCTGTTGCTAAGAAAGGTGACCCATCCTCCCCCTCCTCCTTCTTAGGTCATGGAAACGCTGATTAACCGTCAGCTTAAGAAGTCACCCTTATTCCGTAAGTAAGAAAGCACGTCATTACGTTAGTCGTTAAACGTTAATTTGTCGATTCTCTCTTGTGGAACATGTTTCCTTTTTTTTTTATCGGCGTGCATTCAAGGGGTTGTTATTACCCTTATCGTGTATTAACACAGTGCGTTTAGGAAAATTGAATAGAAGATGAAAGGAGTTACCGATGCACATTGGTTTTGAATGTTTGTCAATATAATGTATATATGGAAGGGAAAAATCGAGCCAGGTAAAGCATTCCACATTCGTGTAGTGCGGCTCAATAATGTCTCTATACTTAACAGTGCGTCCGAAATTAGGCTCAGGGGTGAATCTATGAGCATTCCTAGCGGTACGAGTATTACGCGGAAAACTTTTAAAGGGAGGAATGCAACTGGCTATTTCACTGGAGAATTGTTTATAGAAAAAGCGATAAAATAAGGAGAGACGGGAAACATTTCGACGATGTTCAAGCGAATCAAATGTTTCAGTATTATTCTTGTCACCTAGCATTTTTAATGCACTCTTCTGGATTTTATCCAGGAAACGCAAGTGAGTGACAGCGACAGGGGCACCTGCCCAAATATGAGAATTGTATTAAAGCCTCGAATGTATGCCCCATAAATTGTAGCCAGATCTAACGGGGAGAAATATTTCTTGCATTGTCTAAACTTACTTTTGGTTTGATACTTTTTAACCTATTTGGGATACACTTTGATCTTAGCCATAAGGCCGAGAAGCGGAAAAAAATAATTTTAAATAATTATATTTTTACCCACCATAAAAATTGACCCACATAGGTATACCTGCGGGCTACCCTAAGTAAAAAGTAATTAACTTTTTAATTTGGATTAGTGCGCGAGTAGTTTTTCTTAAAATAAGTCGTGTAATTAAATTCGGGTTTAAGTGTAATAAAAAATACAATTAACAGTAAAATAACTAAATAATCATTTCTTGGGAATTCCATTATGGATAAATCCGAGAAAAGAAAGAGTGATGTGAAAAAGGGTTATGAAGCCTTGAAGAGCCAAGTAAAGGCAGGCATGAAGATTCCTGGTGTCTATGCACGCTAAACTGAGCGACATTGGCCAGTTATACGAAAAAGAAGAGGACATGGACATCTACGATGAAGAAATTAATAATGATGAAGAAGAGGAAGCCACCGACGATGAAGAAGAGCCAACTTTACAAGAAGTCATAAACGAAGAAAATGTCGAAAACATGGTCGACCTTAACTGCAACTATGAACAAAATTTTGTAATGGTTCAACGTAAAAAGAGGAAACCTTCACCACAGTAACGTGGCGTGGTGCTTCCAGTTGGGTGTTCGCCAAGTTTTTCTTCAAAAATATTATCTATTCTTATGCTTTAATCAAGGATCAAGATTATGACGTGATAGACTGAACGATCCCATTTCTTATTTTTTTTGGGTTTGTTTATTTATGTATTAATGGTTTAATTGCCATTTATAGGGACTATAAGGCAATCAGACATGACATTACAGTGATAGAGAAACATATTTGAGGTACTGGAAAAATTCTGTCTGTCTGTCTGTCCGTCTATACGGATGTATAACTACAGCCTAAACGGTTTGGCCAATCGTCTTCAAATTTGTAAAAACAATTTATTCTACAGAGGAATTGTTAATTTTTTTTAGCTCAAATATTAACAGTACCCGTCATATAACCGTTATGTAAAAGCTTATTTTTCTCGGAAACGGTTCCAAGAGTTTTTATGAAAAAATTTTTAGGTGTAAGCATGCTTAAATGAAAAAAAATTCAAGATGGTGGGCTAAAAAAGGTACCTCCCATAGTTTTTTTTTTCTTTGACTTTCTCGAAAACTGGTCATCCGATTTCAATCAAAATTGATATTCATGAAGATGTTGGTAGCCTTAGTAACTTTATTTAAAAAATATTAACAATTTGTTTTTGTATTTTTAATAATTTTCCTAAATGTTTTTTTTCACAAATCAATATTTTGAAAACGGGTAGATGAATTTGTTTTTGAATTTTGGTCTTAGACCTAAGTAATTTGTGTGTTTATGTTTGAATTCTTGAATAATTTTTTTTTTATTAAAAAAAATGTTAAATAAAAACCGCTTTATTTAAAACCGTTTCTACGATCTAAAAAAAATTCACATTTTTACATTTTCTAAGGAAAGAAAATGGCGTTAAAATTTTTCCGCTGAAAACTATTTTACGTATTTTTTTCAAACAATCAAATGTCAGAAAAATCGAATAAACACTTTGAAGTTCCCTTAATATTTTTCAAATTTTATCCGAAGCTGTGACCGCACACAAACATCACATCACAATATACAGGTACAACTGAGGTAGTTAGGGACTTTGTGTACCTGGGATCCGCTATAACATCTGACAACAACATCTCCTCAGAAATAAAGCGAAGAATTACTCTTGCCAATCGCTGTTTTTACGGGCTAGGAAGGCAATTGAGTAGCCAAGCCCTCTCTCGAAAGACAAAGGAGACTCTATAAGACCCTAATCATCCCAGTCATGCTCTATGGCGCCGAGGCATGGACTCTATTTAAAGCGGATGAAGATATCCTTAGTCGTTTCGAATAAAATATTCTTCGGAGGATTTTTGGCCCTATCTGGGTCAAAGGGCTTTGGAGGAGAGGGTTCAACAAAGAAATATACGAGCTGTACAGTGACATTGACCTGGTCAAAAAAATACGCATAATATAACGATTCTTTTTTTAGCCGAACGACACGAATTTGGAATAGTTTACCCGGCAATTTTCCCTTGCCATTTTGATCTGCAAACATTCAAAACCAATGTTAATCGGCACCTCCTATCTCTCCCCTCACTATCTTCGTAATGACCGCGCAGTGTGTTCTACATTAAAAGGGAAACACATAATCCCTTGTGCGCGCGTTAATTATTAAAAAAAAAAAAAAAAAAAACGTTTAAGATGGCTAGGTCATGTAGAGCGAATGGACATTAATGCTCCGGCTCGCAGGATCTTCGATTCCAATCCCAGAGGGTAGAGGCAGCCAAAGAAGACATCGCCTTAGGTGGAGGACGACCTCAACCAACTTGGCTTGCGTGGTTCTTTTGAAATTTTATTTTAGGAGTAAAATTGACGATACATACCATATAAGATATAACCATTAAGAAAAAGGTTATATTTCTCTCGAAAACGGCTCCAACGATAATGACAGTATTTTCGTAGGTATAAGCTTTATTTTATAAAAAAAATTCAGCTGCAACGCTATATTGTCTAGGAAAATGGGACATTCACTTCGAACAAATTCAGACAAAGCTGAAAATGCAAAAAAATTCCCTACTCGGAAACATAGAATAAATGTACTACAACCCAATGTTTGAGACGGGTTTTCTCAAAATCTATTAACTGTACGATAAAAAGTATCATAATCTTTTGAACTACAATGGATAACAATAAATCATGACATTAAGGCCGCTCCCTCACTTGTCGGTGCAGTATCGTATCTCTCGGTTTCCTCGGTACACATTCGGTACCGATATTCCACTGAATACATACATTTTAATGAACACCTACTGATTTGGGCGGTATGTGCGGAATCGGTACGGTAAGAAAACGGTGTACCGAGTGTCGGTATAGAGTATCAGTATTGTTTCTTTTTATATTTACCGCAAGGAATTTGTGTTTGACGTCGGTCGTCTAGGCAACAGTTTGTTTTGTATAAACAAAAATATAAGAAAATATTTGTTGATACAAAATGAGATCCGAGACTGCTTCGAATTTAAAGTTTTGATTAATTCTGTCCTGAAAGCTTAACGACAAGTCAGGAGATGAACATGAGATCGGTTTGCATTCGGTAAAGCGGTAAATACCGATTACCTATTACGCAATGACAAATGAGGGAGCGGCCTAAATTGATAGAGAAACATATTTGAGTTACTGGCGAAATTCTGTCTGTCTGTACGTATGTATTTTGGACTACAGTCTGAACGGTTAGGCCAATCGTCTTCAAATTTGGAGCATAAGGTTATTTTAAAATTCTACAAAAAAAATGTTTAGCTCAAAAATTAACGGTACCTGTCATATTACCGTTATGTAACAGCTTATTTTTCTCAAAAACGGCTCCAGAAATTTTTTGAAAAAAATGAGAGTGCTTTTGTAGATAAGCGTTGTATTTTGGTGAAAAAAAATGTAAATGGTGGGCTAAAAATGGTACCTTCCATGGGACGGTTTTATTTTTATTCGACTTTCTCGTGAAATGGTTAACCGAATACAACCAAAATTGATATTGAGGAAGATGTAGGTAGCCTAAGTAATTTCAATTTAAAATATTTCCGAAAACTTTTTTGTTTGTATTTTTAGTTTAAACATTTTTTTTTTGAAAAATTTATATTTTAAAAACGCATAAGTGAATATTTTTTTAAATTTTGTTTTTAAATGAAGGTTATTTTTGTGCTAAGTTTTGCATTTTTAATTATTTTATTTTTAAAAAAGTTGTTAAATAAAAACCGTTTTATCGATTCGAGTATCGAGCGACTTGATGCACATCAAGCCATGTACATTTATGAAGGAAAATGAATTTCGAGTTCGTTCGCTTGGTGCGTCAAAATCATGAGAACACCTTAAAGTTAAACTC
Source organism: Platycheirus rosarum (assembly GCA_963971375.1). Taxonomy (NCBI): domain Eukaryota; kingdom Metazoa; phylum Arthropoda; class Insecta; order Diptera; family Syrphidae; genus Platycheirus; species Platycheirus rosarum. The sequence goes on from OZ020507.1 coordinate 31,937,636, forward strand.
CGATTTATACAGCATTGTCAAATAGGGTAATAGGAATCTTGTGGAGTTTAATGCTTCGAAAACTTAATGCTGTCTTATGTCGTTAAAGCTAAACATACCCCCAATGCCATTGTCCATGAATGGCACTTACATTGAAGAAACCGAAAAACTTTCAGTACTCGGTATGTGTGTCAACGACGACCTCCGTTGGAACGACCATATACTTGAGATAGCTAAGAATGCTGCTAAGTGCTTAGGTTTTCTGTATCAGTGTAAGAAGTTTTTTTCCCCTTGCTTCTGATCTGGCTACAATTTATAAAGCGTTTATACGCCCAAAACTTGAGTATAACTCACAGCCCTGGGCAGGTGCTTCTCATCTCTTCACCTGCTCAATAGAATACAAAACAGAGCGGTAATATTGATAGGAAATAGAACTGCCGCTGAAACAATAGATCCTCTCGAACACAGGCGCAATGTTTCATGTCTTTCCTTATTTTACCGTTTCTTTTATAAAAAATATTCCTCGAGGTAGCCAGCTGCATTCCTCCCCTTAAAAGTTTCGCCCGTAATACTCGTCTTGCTAGGAATGCTCATCAGTTTACCCTTGAGCCCAATTTCAGACGTACCGTAAAATATAGGGTTTCTTTCTTTACCCGTACCACACGAATGTGGAATGCCTATTATTATTAAAACTATTATTTCAATTTTGAAATGCAGAATCATAAGTGATTCCAGTAGGGAGCATTTAAGTCATTGTCCTGTTTCTTAAGGAAGTCCTTAAGGTGTGTAGACCTTCGACATGACTTTCCCAAGTCTAGTACCTCGTATGAAGCCTCGATGTCTACAAAATCTGCCAGTTTATCCGAGTTTAAAGCTGCAAATAAAGTAAATATATTTCGAAGATAGCTCTTGTTCGTAAACACTCTCATTTGATACCTTTACGTATATTATTTATTTATTCTCGTAATAGACTACTAAAAGCAAATTGAAAACAATGTGCAGCATGAACACAATGCATTTAAAATAAGGAATACAAATAATAAATTCAATCATAACCACACTCTTTCATCGTTAAAATTACCACGTAAACATAAAAAAGATATTACACAGCTCGGCAACACCGCTTCCTTTGATAATAGAGTTCCGTGGAATTGAGAAGAGGAGACTAGACAGAAAAAGTCGCAGCTTAGGGTTGGGGTGGTTGTTGTCTGGAAGGATCATTGGCACCAGGCTGTTGCAAATTGGCAAACTGAGAAGCGGCTGCCTGGAACAGATTCATCAAATTCTGTGAATCGAATCCACCACCTCCGCCGCCGTTCAAAGATTCAAACAGATTCATCAGCCGGGGATCGTTACCGTTGATTTGCATGTTACTGACAATATCTCGGAGAGCCGGATTGGACAGCACAGCTCCAATTGCTTCTTGTAGTTGGGGACCCAGGTTGAATGCTGGTTCGGCGGCTTGTGGTCTTTGGCTCTTGGCTACTTCCAAGTTGGTACGATAGTCTTGGTTTTCGGGTTCGAGTTCAATGGCTTTGCTGTAGGCAGCTTGAGCGTCGTCGAACTTTCCAAGGTTCGAATAGGCAATGCCCATTCGACCGTAGGCTTTGCCATAGCTGGGATTGTAGACCAGAGCGGATTTGCAATCCCTGACGGCTCTATCGTTCTCGCCTAGGCGAATACATGCTGCAGCTCTGTTGCAATAGAATATGGGGTTTTTCGGATCGAATGTGAGTGCTCGGTTGTATTGGATAAGAGCTTCATGGTATTTGCCTTCTTTCATCAGACGGTTGCCTTCGTTCTTGATGTGTTCGGCCATTTCTAAGGACTTTGGATTGCGTTCGATGAAGAGTGATTGGAACATTTCGAATAAATCAATTTCTTTTTCTGTAATGGGACTGGAAGTGGATGGAGGAGCTTCGCTTGGTGCGTCAGTTGGTTGTTGTTGGGCTTCCTCTTCTTCGCCTATATCAAATGCGGCTTGTAGACATTGTATGGCCACTTCTAGACTTTCCAAAGCGTCTGCGGCAAGCAATTGTCCTTCGACTTGTGTTTTCAAATAGCCAACGAAGGATTTGACGAATAACTTCTGCACAGGATCGGACATCTTTATATATTTATTGCTTTCGTTGTTTATATTTTTCTTGAGATTTGGTAAAAGTGTGGAACCTAGTTAAAGTTAAAGTTTCAGCACTAGGAATATGCAAAATGCGTTTTACAGTCGGAGTCGGTAATTTCTTCAGTGAAAATGAAATTAGAAATGGAAATGTGTTAAAAAAATAATTTTGACATTTTCTATTTTACTAGATATGTTTGATTAAGTTTATGGAAAAAAGGAGCGATGTTCAGATTTGTTATGCAGCTTTCCATTGAAATCATTTGAAAGAAAGAAATTAAACATAAAATTAATACTACGTTTTCATTTGAGTCAAAATTACCTCATTTAGTAGACATTTGCAGAAAAAGTGTTTTGATCTAAGTTTGCTAATTTCGTTTGACACTTTCTTACTTGGTACCTTAAGGCAAGTTTAGGATTCTTGAAAATACAAAAATTGAGATAAAAATCAAACATAAAAGAACGATCATAGAGAAGCCCAAGAAAGTTGGTGACAAAAAATGTCTGTCTGCCAGTCTATTATTTCTACGTAAATGTTAATTCTTTTCTTTCAAATATCTAGCCTTCCACTGTGATTACGAACATAAAGCAAGTACGTGCGACCCAGTCGTGCCCTCTTACTTTTTTATTTTCTTCTTTGACTTTTTATACTATCAACTTTGACGTTTGTTATAGAACCATTTTCAATTGTGATTCAATTATTTTCAAATAAGGTGTCTTCGACTTCACATTACATAAATTTCAACCTAATTTCGTCGAAATTAGGTGGAAATGAGATAATTTTGAAATGTGATTTTGTTTGGGAAATGAGATGATTTTGAATCAAATTTGTAAATTTGATACGAAATTAGCTCATTTGACCTAATGAAAACGTAGTATTAGGCTACTCTATGATCGTTATTTCATGTTTGACTTCTATCTCACTTTTTTTTACATTCACGAAGCCTTAACTTGCCTTCAAGGTACCTATAATCATAAGTAAGTAAGAATGTTGCAATCGAAATTAGCAAACTTAGATGAAAACACTTTTTCTGCAAATTTCCAAATGAGGTAATTTCGACTCTAATGAAAACGTAGTATAAGAAAGTTGGTGACAAGAAATGTCTGTCTGCCAGTCTATTATTTCTACGTAAATGTTAATAGTTTTTTTTCAAATGTTTAGCCTTCCACTGTGATTACGCACATAAAGCAAGGACGTGCGACCAAGTCATCCTTCTTACTTTTAAATTTTCTTCTTTAATTTTTTAAAATATCAATTTTCACGTTTGTTATATAAACTTGTTCAATTGTGATTCAATTGTTTTCAAATAAGGTTTGTTCGACTTCACATTAAATTTCAACCTAATTTCGTCGAAATTAGGTGAAAATGAGATGATTTTGAAATGTGATTTTGTACGGGAAATGAGATGATTTTGAATTAAATTTGTAAGTTTGATACGAAATAAGCTCATTTGCCCTAATGAAAACGTAGTATAAAGTTTCAACGCACTCTTTTCTATTCGGAAATGTGTAAACATTAAATATTTATATGTACAGTCAAATTATGATAAGTTTTTATTCCATTTAAACGTACTCATTGAAAAATAGTCAAGAAGCTAGAAAAAGTTAAGTTAATTCGAACTTTTTTTGAATATCACTCGCTTTGTTACATTATCCTTACTTGCGTCAAATGAAGCGTTTATGACTGAAACAATCAAGCTTCAGCTTTGGCTTCGGTCACGTTACATTTCACACGCTTTGAATGACATTTTCCAAGTTCCAGTTGTAGTTTTTGCTTTTTTTCTGTCAAAACCAACAAAAGTTCAACCAGGCTCTACTTTCAGCTTCGAGTTTGAGCCAGGCTTATCTTGTACACGAACCAAACGTAACATCAAAGCCAAAGCGACATTGTGATAAGATATGTATTGATTTCCTATGTTTGAACGTTGGCTCTAAAAACAAAATATAAAACGAAGGTCGGCTCTATGTTAATTTTAAACGACATAAAGTATACTTTAGCCTTAAACAACTTGTCTAACATTAAAACGAGCAAACCACTTGTTTATCTTTTTAAAGTATACTTTAACCAGACGACATTTTGTAATTTCGTACAAAAAAAATAAGAATGTCTTATTCTGTCAATAGTAAGCCGTGTTGGGGTCGATTCCCAATCTGTGAAACTGTGAAATGGTAATTTTGTTGACGTTTTGAAATTAAATTCGATTCCAGAGGTATGAAAAAAGCGTCAAAAACTTTTCAAAATGGTGAATTACTTTTCACAACCAAAACATCCCACGAAGAGGCACCGCAGTTTTGAGATCAAGCAACGATGTATGGCGAAGGCAAATGATGGAGGACCGATTCATTCTACGGCAATTTCCATTCTTTTTTTATTTATTTACTTAATTATATTATTTTTTTTTATTCTTTTACGACATTTGTTAATGTTTAATTACTAAATATTGATTAATAACACTTCCAACGCATTATGATAAGTTTTTATCATTTCACATTTTGACGGATCGGGAATTGGCCTCCTGAAAAAATTTGTTTACATTACGTTACATAACCCACACACCACACTAGTTGTCAGGGTTGTTTAACTTGTTTAAAATTGAGAAAATTTTAAACAAGGGCTCGTATCTAAAGAACTTGTTTAACTAGAGTCGGTTCTCTTGCTTAAATTAATGCTTTTAAAATGTTGCACCCATATATCTACAAGGCATCCACTAAACCATTTTTCAACGGGACGCACTCCATTCACTCCGAATTCAATTCTTTATGGTATTTGGGTATTTTGGTTTATGCCTTGGCTTTGGCTCAGTTAACTAACTGACTCTTTGCGCGTGCTCTTATATTTATGTACTAGTCTTGTATTTATTTTTATATACAGAAAGCAAGTCAAAAGAAAAACGCAACAAAAATAAAGAAAACAACTTTCCTAGGTTTCTTTTGCCTTAATGTTCTTTGTATTCACATTTTCTTTCAGTGTTCCCTGTTCGACACCATCTCGCGGATGCAGGGCGTAGGCGAGTGCCAGTGCAATGTAACAAATGTGCTTAAATAAACTTCATCACAAATAAAATTCTTTATCGTTTATTCCGTTTCCAATTGTTGTGTACACCAAGAAAAAGTGTTAATTTGTTTACCAAGTGAAAGTCTACAATTTTCCCAAAAGCCCCTAACCAAATTTCCATAAAAAGATTTAAGGAATTAAAAAAAAGAAAAAGATTGCTTGAGATTCCTATTGTTCGATCTGCTCTTGGAGAATACGTCCATAAAATCCCAGCTATGGTTCGATTAACTAGAAAAGAACGTCAGGATAAAGTTGAACTTTTAGCCAGCATAAACAAAGTTAATGTTAGCGACGACAACGAAGCCACAGACAACGGTAAGTATTTTAAACTTTTACGTAATCAATAAGTTATGGGATCACCACGGAATCATTGACCAAATCCAGATTGTTCACACACACTTTATTCCTCATCAACTCGATTGATTTACACACCCCGTCGGTGTGGAACTTTCGGAGCAGAAACCATTCTCATGTAGTTTCCTGACCTATTTCCCTAATGGACTTCCCACTCCTTCCCAAGCAGGATTGCAAAACTAATCCTGCCCACATCCTTACCCACATTTTATTGCCTATCCTACGAATTTAAAACTCTTTTGGTATGTTTTTTTTTCAGATGGATACAAACACTGCGCAGATTACTGTTCGGATTTCTCGGAGACAGACGAAATTTTTTTGCAAGGTTTACTCCTGAGTAATCCTTCGACACCGCTCAAAGACAAGGTGAGTTCTGTGATTTTTGAGGGGGAGGTGTGTTTGTTACTTAAATAGTTAAATGAGTTGTTAACGGTTGAAGGTCATTACATTATTAAACTGGGGCATGATTTAATGAGCATTGTTGGTTAATAGTTCAATGCACGATATTTTGACTGCTATCAGCAGTCATTAATTAAGGGGTACTTTATAAAACACGGCATTCCTAACTAACTACTTGCTTATTTTAGTTTTCTGTTACTTGAAAACTGATATTCACTTGGTGTACAAACATGAGTTTGTGTCCGCCAGTTGGTCTGCAACGGATGGGATCAGATTTCAATATTTCTTCTTTTTTTTTTGGTAAAGCAGAGGTAGGAAAGTAGGATGTGAGTAACAATGGACACGTTGTTTCTCATTGTTTAGGTATACATACATATTTTAGGTAAATTGAGACACTTGGTGTTTATTACTTTAAACTAGTGCTGTGCACAGGTATTTGCAATAGGCATTGATGGGCTTCTTTCGCAGATACCTCAGCAAGTGCGTTCCTTATCGTATTTCCATTTAAGAATGCTTCATTGCAGTATTTATGATGCTCTTCCATGAAGGGGTTTTTTATAAGAACTTAAAAATTATTGTAAAGGGTTTTTTATCTAATTTTGGCGTAAAGTCGTGAAAGAAATGGAAATTTAAAGGATATTCAAAGAGTAGATATGTGTGCCGTTACAACCACAATCCACCGCTGTCTGTAAACTCCTACGCTCACCTCCACGTGGTGAGGCATCGAGTGCCAAGTACCACAACTGGAGATTGGGCTCCAACCCCTTTGGAAGGTTGTTGGAGGCAACAAACGAGAGAAAATCTGGTCCTACAGGTTGGGGGTTGTGCTGTCGGGTAACTTCCTGGCCAATAAAAAACAATTAGTTGCGAAACAACCACAAGCCTTGGATACGGACGCATTCACTGATGACGAACCCTGCAAACGAAATAAGGACAACGAATTTCGGATATGTACGTGGAATGTTAGGTCCCTTAACAGACCACGTGCAGCCGAACAGCTAGCGAAGGCCCGATCCGATGGGACGGGCCGGGCAAAAAAAGATGAAAAACTGCGATATTTACTTTGGCAACTGCTACACACAACAAAAACACCGCTTATTTGGATGTGGATTTGTCGTTGGAGGCAGGCTCCGCAAAGAGGTTTTGAGCTACAAATGTGTGAACGAGCGCCTCATGACAATCCGCATCAAGGCTAAATTCGCCAATATAAGCCTTATATGCGCGCTGAAATCAAACGAAGCATAACTCTTGTCAATCGCTGCTTCTCCGGCCTTAGAAGGCAATTGAGTACCAAAGCCCTCTTACTGGCAACTAAATTGTCCCTTTACAAGTCCCTCATCATCCCTATTCGAAGACCGAGATTCATGTTACGCACACAACTGGAAGAGGACCTCAACCGACTTCACCCTCGAAACTGGAGGCAGCTAGCTGGAGAAGATTGTTGGTTAAGGTCCAGGTCGACCCCGGACTATAGCGCCACCTAAAAAGAAGAGAAAAAGACATTTAAAGGAAAAGACAGAACTGAGTAGAGCATTTCACATTCGTGTGGTACGGATAAAGAACTTGTACTGGGCTGGAATTCGGATCAAAGGCAAACTGAAGAGCATTCTTGTAAGCGCGAGTATAACCTCAAATCTCCGGAGGACGATGGAATTATCTTGTCGCATTTATAAGTTTTTGTATCGATATTCTTAATGGAAGAAAACAAAAATGTATTTTTGGAACACTATATATGTTCGGCCTCCAATAGTGGAAGATGTATCGCTTCTTGCACCTACAATTATTTTGTGTGGGGACCTAAACATCAATATTCTGCACTCTTTATCAAACTCTTTTAAGAATTCAAATGCATGTTAATAAGGAATTTAACCAGTCCATACAATATTGTGATTTCCGCAATGTTAATTTTGAAAGTATTTTTGTGATTTGTCGTCTATTGATTGAAACTCAATATTTGTATAGTCTGACGTTAAAAAACAAAAACAAACCGAATATCTAATAATGTCAATTGTTAACCTATATAATAAACACGTTTCTGTTAAAACTTGTCTCATAAATTCGCAAAGTTGTTCTTGTCTCTCAAATACCCCGTTATCACCCACATAATCAATACATTATAATGACATCTTCATATCCTTCTCTGTGGAAAAAAATGTAAAATCATACCAATGTCAAAAAAGGTAGAAATTCCGAATACTGACCAATCGCCAGCCTTCCCTTCCAGTCAATCTGCTTCTTAACCTGGTCAATTTTTTGTTTTGGACATAGCTGCACCTCCGCTTTTTTTTATAATTAACGCATGCACAAGGGCTATTTGGTTCCCTTTAAATGTAGAACACACTGCGCGAGCATTAAGAAGATAGGACGGGGAAAATAAGAGGTCTCGATTAACATTGGTTTTGAATGCTAGCAGATCAAAATGGCAAGGGAAAATCTCGCCGGGTAAACTATTCCAAATTCGTGTTGTTTGGCTGAAAAAAGAATCCCTATATTTCACGGTTCGTCCGAAATTGGGCTCAAGGGTGAACTGATGAGCATTCCTTGCGAGACGAGTATTACGGAAGAAGCTTTTAATAGGAGGAATGCAGCTGGCTACTTCGAGTGAACAACAATAAAATAAGGAAATACATGAAACATTGCGTTGGTGTTCGAGAGGGGCAATTGTTTCAGCGGCAGTTCTATTTCCTATCAATGTTAACGCTCGATTTTGTATTCTATCAAGCAGGTGAAGCGATGTTTGCGAAGCACCTGCCCAGAGGTGTGAGTTATACTCAAGTTTTGGGCGTATAAACGCTTTATAAATTGTAGCCAGATCAGAAGGGGAAAAAACTTCTTACACCGATACAGAAAACCTAAGCACTTAGCTATCTCAAGTATATGGTCGTTCCAACGGAGGTCGTCGTTTACACACATACCGAGTACTGAGAGCTTTTCGGTTTCTTCAATGTAAGTGCCATTCATGGACTATGACATTGGGGGTATGTTTAGCTTTAACGACAAAAGACAGCAAAACAGTTAAGTGGATTAGAAGTAACAGACAGAAGATCATTTATAAAATGAGGAAAAGAGTCGGAGACATAACATAGCCCTGGAACACACCAGCATTTATTTTGTGGGAATCAGACTTGAATCCGTCCAATATAATTTGTATTGAACGGTCCAGAAGATAGCTTCTAATCCAACAAAGAAGAGTATCATCGATCCCAAAAGCACGTATTTTCGATAAGAGAGCTTCATGCCAAACTCTATCAAATGCCTTAGAGATACCAAGAGCAATAATCTTACGTTCACCAAAGCGATGTAAAGATTTGTTCCACTGTTCGGTGAGATATGCCATCAGATCACCAGTAGGACGCTTGCTGGTGAAGCCATACTGACGGTCATGGAGAAGCTTTCGATCTTCGATATATTCCTTAAGCTGACGGTTAATCAGCGTTTCCATTACCTTAGAAAGAAAGGATGTTAGTTCTATGGGTTGGTAGGAGGAGGGGGAGGATGGGTCACCTTTCTTAGGGACAGGCTGGCAACATGGTAGTTTCCATCTTCTAGGAAAGATTTCAGAAGAGTAGAAGCGATGGGAAAGCTTACGCAATGGCTTTGCCAGTGTATAAGAACACCTCTTCAGAAGAATTGGGGGTATCCCCCGAAACAGCGAATTTATGAGTGTTAAAATCTTTTGAGACTCTTGCAACTACATGAGTGCGAAAGAAAGTTTGTTCCATGCAATTATTTACTCGCTCATGACACTATCTGGCAGCACTACCAGTTAGCTGCCTCCAGTTTTACACGTAAAGTAGTTAAGGTGTTGCGCCCCTAAGTTTCAGTTTTCCTTTACTGTACCGACCTTCCGCGGTGCAAACATTTTTCGAGGCAGAGCATTAATGTCTACCCGTTCTATATGACCGAGCCATTTGAGACGTTGTACTTTTATTTGGCTAGGTCTGTGTCCCCGTACAGATCCTTATTATATCTCCTTCTCCACTCTATGTAAAGCATACAGGACCAAAAATCACCCTTATAATTGTTTCTCGAATCATCCACTTTTGATAATTTCCATGCGCCTGCACCTATAGCAGAACTGGGATGATGAGGGTCATATAATGGGATACTTTCGTTGCCCGAGAGAGGCCTTTGCTACTCAATTGGCTTCTTAGCCCGAAGAAGCAGTAATTGGCAGCGCTGGTGCTGTTCTCTGAGTTAATTGCGGAGTCCAGATAGAGAAAGTCCGTAACTTTGACAAAGTTATAGCCTTACTGACTTTATTCTACCGATTATTTCAATATCGTCCGCATATGCGAGTAATTGGATGGAGTTTTGATCGTAACTTTGGTGTTGGCCTGAGAGTTCTACACTATTCTTTCAAGTATGACGTTGAAGAAATCACATGACAGCGTATCGCTTTGTTTAAATCATTTTTTGATTTCAAAGTTGTCAACAAGTTTTTTCAAGATTTTCCGTTATTTTACCATGTGGTCGATGGTGCACTTTCCTGACCTAAATGGCTTTAGGTGCACACAAACTACAGCAGAAAGTATCTTAAAGGCGATGTTTAGGAGACTAATATCTCTGTATTTAGTGCAGTTCAAAAGATCTCCTTTGTTAAAGATCAGACAGATAATGCTGAAATTCTAGCGTTCGAGTCCTGTACCTTTGATGGTTTGGTCCCAGTCGGGATTCTAATAATCGGTAGTTAAAGAAGAAGGAAAAGTACCTACTTGTATCGAAAGTTTTTGTATTTGATTTTACGTTTAATCACGCACAGATATTAAATTAAAAAAAAAAAACAAAAATCATAACTGGACTCAAACGACGAATTAAAATTTTCTTAAAAAATCTCTCATAATCATTACGTTACTAATACGTTTTAAGATAGTTATGACGACTACTTTTAAACGATGATCGTTATAGAGCTTAAATTAAACTTTGAAGAACTCCTGTGGGGAATGTTTAACAAAAAAATTAGCATCGAATTGTACTCAGTAAGAACAATGCTCACAAAGCACTTCATCCGTTACCGGGACCGATATGCCAAAGGGTACATACTTCTGCACCATAAAGGAGGACCGAGATGATAAGAGTTTTGTATGGCGTTTCCTTGGTTCTTCTGGATATGGCTTTATTCCTGCACGTTTACATAAAACACTGGACAGGATCTTATAGGCGATGCTTAAAAGGCTTATTCCTCTCCACACTTTGCGCAGAGTAGTCGACCTCCTTTTTTGTGGGTCGGGCATATGGTACTGAAATTCCAATTATCGGGCATACTTTTCTACTACAGTATTTTGCAGACGAGTTCGTGTATGCGCGTGAACACGTCATCTCCAGGGCGTCTAAAAAGTTCCGCTTGTAGCCCATCCGAGATAAATTGGAGAACATAATTACACAGGTTTTGATAGTTTTTTAGATGATTCCTAAGATGTGCTTTGATTCGCTATTCTCAAGAATTCTTAGCTGAGGTTTTTTGACCATTGCTTGATTAATTTTCAGTATACGTTAAATAAAAGATTTATTATTATGCGTGCAAAGTACCTGCACGCATATTTTATCTAAAGCTATTTGAAAGCTGCATTGAATATCAATTAAACAAGTATCTTCCTTCCGTCCACCTGCACACCCACAACATTCATTGGGATGATTCATAGTTAAGTTCGCAAATAAATTTGCATTCAATCGGCATGTGCCTTCGGTATTCAATGAATATTGTGTTGCATTTTTGATCTAGGATAATCCATTCTGAAAAAAAACAAAAGGAAAGACGAGGGATCAAGATACAAAGATATATAATTACATACGTGTATGATTCTTTTGAAGATAAGTTGTCATGGTCTTTAATCATTGGCTTAATTTGTGTATCAATTAAAAGTCTACATCACTTACCCCACACAACATTGTTAATGTTGGTGTGTTGATGTGCTGTGTATCAATTAAAATTGACTGTGACCAATTGGCCCTTAAGATAGATCATTGTTCGAATCAAAGATCTTCATTTAATTGCTGAAGATTCCATCAGAATTAACTGCTCTGACCTTTGGGTGCAACACAAATAATCCGGAACGACAATGAAGTAAAATTGGCTCAACTTTGAAGAAGGGGACTAGTCGTCAACGTTGATGATTTAACCAAGAGTCGCGTTTTAGAGTTCTTTCTAATGATCCATAATTGAATTAAATTTCAGTGGGTAGTCAAGCGAAAACGTCTTTCAAACGAAACTAGGTCTTGTTTCTTGTGCAATAATCATTTTGAATATGAAAGCTTACTTATGTATGTTATTAACGGATTAGATAGGGAGTTTCCTATTTTGAAGGTTTGCAAAATTACTATAAACGAAATAATTGAACCTATTCAGAGTGATCTTGTACTTTGTTTTCTTATTAATTAAAAAAAAAAGAGTTCGAAAAGTAAATCGGTTTTAAGGTGGATAAACTAGATCGTTATCAGATTAATTGATGTTCACTAAGTAATCCAGGGGCGGATCCATTGAATTATAACTAAGTCATAACACTAGTAATAATTTGAATGGAGAAATTTAAATTGGGACTTAGTAGAACATTAATTATAGTTAATTGTTTGATGTGATAGGGAGAACCAAGCAGCAGTAAAGTGTGCTTTCACTTTCAAGGAGTCAGCTGCAAACAGAATTGGACTGGTTATAAACGAGTTCAAAATGAAGAATATGCTCTCATCAACAAAAGTATTCGAGATAAGAGTGCTACGCACGATATATGGTCCTGTTTACGATCAAGTTACGAACGATTGGCGAAGAAGTTACAATAACGAGTTGTACGCGCTGTACAGCGACATCAACCTGGTCAAAAAATTCGTAAACCAAAGTCAGTCAGCTTCAATTCTTGAACGAGCTGTATTTTACTGCAATCCGGGAAGTGCGATGGAATCGGCCGGCAAAAGGAGGATGAAAAACTATGACGTGTACTACGGTGATTGTGGAAGAAGGGCACAGCTTTTTTTTGGGTGTGGATTCGTCATAAGCGGTAGACTTAGGCAAGAAGTCTTGGGCTTTCGACATGTAAGTGAGCAACTTGTTAAATTCGCCAACATTAGCCTAATATGCGCTCATGCCCCCACATAAGACAAAGATGACGCCACCAAGGATGACTTCTACGAGCTCCTCGACAAAACCTATGAGCAATGCCCTACATATGACGTTAAGATCGTACTAGGCGATTTTAACGCCAACATAGGTGGGACTGTCGGAAAACATAGCCTACACGACACAACGTCCGAAAAGGGATTTAGGCTAATTTCGCAGCGGCACATAACGTCACCATTGCAAGCACACGGTTTCCTCATCTCGATATACACAAAGGGACTTGGCGTCACCCAGATCAAAAAACCGTCAACCAGATTGATCACGTTGCGATTGATGCAAGACACGCCCCCGTATTTTGGATGTTCGCACCTTCCGAGCAGTCAACATCGATTCGGATCACAACCTTGTTGCAGCCAAGGTAAGAATGCGACTAACCCGAACACCACAACAACGGAGTAATACTGTGAGGAAGTATGACGTCGGAAAGCTGCAATCGCAAGAAACCGCCAGAACCTATGTCAATCGAATATCCCGTCACCTCTCAAGAAATCCAGTACCGCCAGCATCAAGTGCCGAAGAGCAGTGGCAACACTGCCAACAAGCCATCAGTGATGCCGCAACTGATGCGCTAGGTTTCACCAGACCACCACCACGAAACCTCTGGTACGATGACGAATGCAGGCAGGCCCATGCAGCCAAACAAGAGGTATATAAAGCGGCGCTACAAAGAAGGACGAGAGCTGCTCGCGAGCTCTACGAGCAGAAAAGACAGGAAGAACACCGGCATGAGAAGCGTGCGATCGAAGATGTTGAAAGATGCTACTCCAGGAACAACGTGCGGAAGTTTAACCAACAGGTAAAAAGAACGTGCCCAAGAAAAAAAACCTGCACAGAAGCCAGTGCATTCCCCAGGAATGGAAACCTCGTAGTAGAGTCACAGTTGGGCCTGAGTACATGGAGGACCATTTCTGCAGACTGTTAAACGGAGATGATGATCAAAATGTCGATGCTAGACAAAATGAACCAATTATCATGGACGATGACAGACAAATCTTCTGTCCACCTGACCAAAATGAAGTGAGGATAGCAATATCTAAACTAAAAAACAACAAAGCTGCTAGACACGACGGACTACCCGCCGAACTTTTTATAGCGGCAGGAGATGAACTGCTGGAGTACATACACCAACTCATGTCTAAAGTTTGGTCAGAAGAAAGTATGCCTGATGAATGGAACCTCAGCATCGTTTGCCCGATCCACAAGAAAGGAGACCCTTTAAACTGCGCCAACTATAGAGGAATAAGTCTCCTGAATATCGCCTACAAGATCCTCTCTGCCGTACTATGTGAACGCCTGAAACCTTTCGTCAGCAACCTGATTGGCCCCTATCAGTGTGGTTTCAGACCAGGAAAGTCCACAATCGATCAAATGTTCACGCTACGGCAGATCCTGGAAACTACCCAAGAATTCCAAATCGATATCCACCTCGTGGACCCATGTTTGGTTTTGGCATCTCCACAAAACTCGTCCGACAGTGCACTGGAGCATTTGCTAACATTGAAGCTGAAGCGGCTAAGATGGGACTTGCAATCAATGAGGCAAAAACGAAGTACCTGCTGTCCACAAAGAGGGACAAACAACACCGGCGGATTGAACAAAACATCACAATAGACAGGTACAACTTTGAGGTAGTTAGGGACTTTGTTTACCTCGGATCCGCTATAACATCTGACAACATCTCGCCAGAAATAAAGCGAAGAACTCTTTTGCCAATCGGTGTTTCTATGGGCTGGGAAGGCAATTGAGTAGCAAAGCCCTCTCTCGAAAGACAAAGGAGTCTCTTTATAAGACCTTAACCATCCCAATCCTGCTCTATGGCGCCGAGGCATGGACTCTATCTAAAGCGGATGAAGATATCTTTGGTCGTTTCGAGCGTAAATTCTTCGGAAGATTTTTGGCCCTACCTGCGTTAACGGGCTTTGGAGGAGAAAGTTCAACCAAAAACCAAAGAAGACCTCGCCTTAGGTGGCGCACTCAAGTGGAGAACGACCTCAACCAACTTGGAGTGCGAAACTGGAGGCAGCTAGCCAATGACCGAGCTGGCTGGAGAGGCATGTTGGTTGAGACCCAGGTTCGTCCCGATTTATTTTATGCGCTTTTAAACCAAGAATTCGCTTCCAAAAACGCCACGAATTGCTAGTATAACAATTTTCTCATTATTATTACGGGCTGTACGCACGCTGGTTGTTGGATAAAATTGCAAGTGTACAATTGGTTCAGAGTAAAGTGATAGTTTTATGAATATTGCGTTCAGTTGGAATATTATTATGAACAAATGTGGTCAAAGAGCTGGCTCTATAAGATTTTTAACAGAACACTGATTTTGGAAATGATTGTCCACAATAAGTAAGCGTTGTTCAAGGGTAAATAATGCTTATATGACAATGCAAATAGCCAAGCCAGGACCAGTTGACAAAAATAACGGTAAAAAGAGTCCTAATGAAAAAAATACTCCCTATTGAATCACCCCTTATATATCATCCTAAAGTTTTCCCTGTCGGCTGTTAGCTGTTACGCATTGTTTTGGCTTTCGGAGTTTATTTAACCCAATTTACAATTATTCATTTCAGATTCTTTTCATATGAATCCGTAAGTGCTTGACATTCACCCCTTTCTATTATTATACACGATAACAAAGTGGAAACCTAGTGCAGCGACAAAGGTCGAAGCATTATGATAACAATAAGCAACAAGTATATACTTACGTTTGACTCTTTGTTTAAATTGACCAAAACATAAACAAAAACCATTTTTACTCTACTGCTCCATTTACATATAAAAGAAAATATAAACAATATGAAAAGAGAGATGCAGCTTAAGAGGCTTGTTTGTTCAGTTTTAGTACATTCACTCTTCTGGTTCTGGCTTAAGCTGGTTTTTGGGTTTGGTATTGCTATTACCTGTTTAAGGTGTGACGTGTTGGCATGTCATCCAACATAAGAATTGAGTAAACACTCTTTAATAACCTGTTCTCGTCTTGTTTTCCATTTGAACAATAAGCTGCATTTTCTGTATTTATTTTTTGTTTGCTTCATTTTTCGTGGCCATGCACGAACTAACATACAATGGATCGTAATGTTGGACAGCTTAAGCTTTGTTTGAAATAGGGTTGCCAGGTTAAGAGATATAATGAATTTACAGTTAGTTTTCCTTCACGAAAGAAAGAGGATTTCATGAATTTTACCATGAAACGCACAACTTAAACTTTTAAAGTTTGGCAAATTTCAACTATGAATTATTAAGAGGTCCTTATTTATTTTATATTTATGTAAATGTTTAAACACTTTTTTTACACAGAAAATCCTTAAGTAATAAACTCAAGACTTGAAGCGACGCCATCCAGTTTCGCACACCTTTATTTTTTCCACAACATCCGCTTCGAGGTAGATTTTATATAATTCATGATTGCATCTTCTCCGGAATCGTCCTCCCTTGCAAATGTGGCCAGCATATCTTCTCAAGACTTTCCTTTCCGAATGCAGTTAATGCAGTTAAGAGATCAGAGTGTGCGTTTTAGGAAGCACTCAAGTCTCGGATCCGTATGTTGCTTGTCTGCGCTGGACCATAGTCTTGTACAGCAGCCGCTTCGTTTTTATGGTAAGATTTGAAAAGCACCGATAGACTATAATAGGTTCTGTTGGGTTTCAGCAGCTGCCCGCGTATTTATTCTTTCATATTGTTATTGGATACTATTTTTGATCCAAGGTATTAAAGGATTGCACTACTGATTGTTGGACCACTTCTCGCAGACGCAGCCATCTTTTACTTGGTTTTCCTTTCATAAATATGCAGCCTAGGGTCTTCGCTGCCTGCTCGATCTGATCAATATCTGGCTTGACTTGGTGACTATAATCCCTCTTGTTGACGTGCCAGGTTGGTTATGGGCACAGCCTACAAAGTCGTGTCAATTTGACTTTATAAAGTTATACTCTGGTTTTGCTATCGTAGGCGGCATTTTTTTTTTAATAATAAAAAGATGGTATTTTGGAATGTTAAATTCTAGACTTTTTTCCTTGGCCTGCTTTAGGGTGAATATTGATTTGCCTGGTATAAAACCACAATGATAGTTGGCGATAATGGTTTTCGTGGAGGATTAGATTATTTGTATTACATCGTTAAAATGTATGTACAATTGGCCTTAAACTAACTTATAACTAAAATAAATCATGTCGGCTCAACAACAGGGGCCCGACGTACTTCAGCTGACTCTAAAAAATGCTATATTTTTACTTATGTATATCATATTTTTGTTTGCATAATCTTTTAATTGAAATTCTTAATTATAATTAACTGTCTTTGGTTTTAAAAAATTGGGGTTAGGATGCGGTGTTGTTTATGCTTCTGTTGTGTCCGTTGCTGGTTCTCTCGTAGAACGGGGCTCCGTCATTGTTCATTATATCCTCGAATCGGTCGTCTGTGGTGGCTCGAATGCTGAGGTAGCGATGGTTGCGCTCTAGTAGTTGCTGAATATCCAAGTTGGGTGGTCCTCCAAGTTCCT
Source organism: Platycheirus rosarum (assembly GCA_963971375.1). Classification (NCBI taxonomy): domain Eukaryota; kingdom Metazoa; phylum Arthropoda; class Insecta; order Diptera; family Syrphidae; genus Platycheirus; species Platycheirus rosarum. The sequence goes on from OZ020507.1 coordinate 31,955,145, forward strand.
CAAAATATTTTTGGACAGCTGTGTCATAAACTGATTTATTGGGATCAGTTTGGTGTCTTCATATAGCTTCTTGTTTGGGACATATTTCCTTGTAATGGGGTTTCGGTGTAGACTTGTACAGCAACGGAGTATCTTCCTTTCAAAAACTTCGATCTTCTTCATATATGTAGGTGATATGGTGAACCAAATAGGACAAGCGTACGTCAGAACTGGACGGATCAGCTGTTTATAGATGAGGAGCTTAGTATTAGTGATTAATCCGTTTCTTCTCTTAAGAAGCGGGTGGACCTGATGTAGGGAGAAGTTAGCTCTCTTAAGCATAAATGAAGCGTGCTAGTTGAACTTGAAGCGGTTAGTGAAATTCACTCCAAGGTATTTTGTTGTTGTCTTTGTCCTTATCACTGTGTTGTCTGGTAGCTTGATACTTATATTATCACAGCGTGATGCGAAACGTCTCCGCCCTCTTGTTGCTGTTGTTGGGGTTCTGAAGCAGATAAGTTCGCTCTTATCGCTATTTATCTTTAGTCCCCATTTAAGGAAGTAGTCCCACAAGTTTCTTATATGACTTTCAACTCTCCTGGCTGCGATTTCTGGTGAAATGGATGTTGCATATGTTAAGGAGTCATCGGCATATAGCTTCCTTTTCGTCCCTGGAATGTTGGTAGGCTGGTCAGCTGTATAAAGGTTGAAAAGTATGGGGCCCAACTTGGAACCTTGTAAAACTCCAGCGCTGATCATCTTTCTTTGTGAATATTCTTTGTTTACCTGTAAATAAAAGGATCTATGTGGTAGAAAATTTTTGATTAATCTTACCAAGTGTTCAGGTAGTCCTAGACTTGACAGTTTGAATATTAGTCCTTTTATCCAAACTGTGTCGAAGGCCTTTTCGATGTCCAGTAAACAGGCGACTGTCGTTTCTTTCTTGTTCAGTCCGTGTATCACATCGGAATGCAGTCCAAGAAGCGGATGGATGGTGGAGTGTCGTGCTCAGAAACCATACTGACATTCAGGTATGAATTCCCTTTCCCTGAAGAAAAGATGAAGCTTTCTCCGGATAAGTCCCTCCAGGATTTTGCTGACACAACATAGAAGCGAAATCGGCCGTTTTCCATGTTTCGGGGAAGTAGCTGTTATTCAGGCAGTTGTTGAAGATGATCGTCAGCAGTAGGATGGCGAGATAATTGCTGTCATTGTGATGTATTCCTTCTTTTGTATGAGACATTTATGATGCCCTTTCGCCAGTCTTCTGGCATTTCTTCGTGTTCCAATACGTGTACAATGATTTCATGAATTGCTTGATGTAGTGTTGGCGCCCAATGCGTTGTTATTTTATTATTTTTGAGTGGATTAATTGCCCGTTGTATTTCCTTAATGCTTATCTTAATCTTGAAATGGTAGAGCCTTCATTTCTTTCGTGAGCTGAACGTTCACCAATGCATTAAAGTACACATTCAGAATGTCTTAAAAGGCGTGTACATTTTAAGTTTGTAACAAAACTATAAAAAACAATTAACAACATTTTAAGAACATAAGCTGAAACACCCTGTTTTTTACTTGCGATTATAGGGACTATAAGGCAAGTTTAGGATTCGTGAATATAAAAAAAAATTGAGATAACAATGAAACATGACATTATGATCATAGAAGTCTAAAAAAGTGATCGAGAAAAAATGTCTGTCTGTCTGTCAGTATGTATAACGAGCTGCAGCCTAAACGGCTTAAGCGATTATCTTCAAACTTGGTGTATGTGATTATTTTGGCATTCCTCAGAGGAGAAATTGAAATTTTATTTTTAGGCCTAAAAATAAACCTGCCATATGCTTATTTTTATCGAAAACGGCTCCAAGGATTTTGATGAAATATTTTGAGAATTTTTTTTTAAATAAGCAAATAGGATAGGAATGTGGGATAGGGTAGGATAGGGAGATATAGGAAGGAGGGAAGGTATCGGATGGGATAAGGTATAGGATAGGAAGGCGAAGAGAAGGTAAGAGAAGGATGGGATATAAAAAGGGTATCAGGTAGGAAAGGGAATTTGAATAGAAGAGAAATCAGTGATGAGGCAATAGGACGGGAAGGGGAGGATAGGAGAGGAGGGGATGAAGAGGAGGAATGAAATTAGGGAAGGTAAGAGGAGGGTTGTCCGAGCTGGGAGGTAGGTAGGTAGGTAAGACACGGGACTGGCAAAAGGAAATAGGAAAAGGAAAGGTAGGTATGAAGAGGATATGTGGAGGAGCAGGGTTAGGTAGGGATGGAGGAAGGGACTCGAATGTCCATTGTGGAGGCGATGGCACGCTGGATTCGCACGGCTAAGCTCGCCGGATTAGGGGGGATCTTGCCCCCACTGATGGACCTCACCTATTTAAAAAAAAACACGTATCGTGCCAAACTTAAACGACCCGTAGTAGGACCACACTCTGGAAGCCCTGCTGTTGTTGCTGCAGGGAGGACCTGTTCCCACCCATCCTGGAATTCGTTCGGTCCCAAGGTCGAATTCCCCAATCTCGCTGCCCGCCTTAGCACGTCTCCCTAAAGTGAATCAATTCTATTCCATAATAGGAGTCACATTCAAATCAAAAAGAAACCAATGTGTGTTCTTGGAACAAAAGCGGGTTGGCGAGACCTTCAAATTTTATTAAATAAGAATTTCATATATAAACAATTATCGAACATACAAAAAAAAAAAACAATTAATTGACAAAACTTCCAATAATGAATATACAACTTGTAGTGATAAGATTAATCAGATTAATAAATAAATAAATAAAAAAAGAGTGTTAAAAGTTACCAAATGGGTATCAACTTAAAATAAATATAGGCAAATTGAAAACGTACGAATGAATAAAAAAAAAACGACAAAAAAGGAAACCAAATCAGCGATTCAAACAAAATAATTTTTTTTTTCACTAGTTAGCTATTATCGGGATCCACCCCGAGATTTCCTTATGTTCCCTCCGCCAAACTACCTCAGGAGCGGAAATGTTTCGCTTCCTGATTGAATCGCATACCCCCGGGAACCTACCTTCATAGAGCTCTGTGTGGGTTTGTATCGACCGGGAGGGCAAAATGTTGCCGCAAATAATGGGGAGAATGATTTGGGAGAACCCTAGGCACCAAAATCCGGATAAACGCTTAGGATATTCTGATCTCAAATTTCAGCGGCGCACTTTTTTTTGTTTTTTTTTCCTGTTAAGCAATTAATATCTCGCCAATATTTAATATATCATACAATACAATACACCAAATTTACGGGAAAAGTCGATTAACTGTACCGTTCATGTAACGGTTTTCTTAATTTTGGGCTTTCTCGGTAACGGCTCTTAGGATTTCTGTCAAATTTTATATTTGAGAAAATCTAGGTAGCAAAATTAATTCTGCATAGCAAAATTTTTAATAACTTTTTTTTAAATTAAAAAATAATGTAATTTTTTTTGTTTTAAAACTAATCAAAAAAAATTATTTTAAGTTTTATAATCACATGTATATTAATAAACTCTATAAAACTGCATACCAAAAATTCAAATTAAAAAAAAAAACATAAAACTAAAAATAAAAAACAGGATTTTATCAAAACCGGTCCTACAACTTTCGAAATACATTTTTCATAAATTCTTTGCTACTTAAGACGTGTGATGGCGTACTCCATTTTTACTAAAAACTGATAACTATTGTGGTTTTGATACATTTTATAAGTTATTTTCAACGTAAATGTTACTTGTTTCTGTCAAAGATCTTGTTTTCCAATTTTATTAGGCACATAAGAGCAAGTACGTGCGACCCAGTCGTGCCCATTTTTTTAATTTTCTCCAGGTTCAACGTTTTTAAATCAATCCCATACAACCCCTAAGTCAACTCAATCACTGCATTGAAAGGCATTCGTGTTTCTTGGTAATTTATATTTACAAATACCTAATTATTGTTTCTTACCCTATTCTCATATAGTTTCGTTAGAATCGGTAACCCTAGTCACGAAGCTCACAAAAAACCATAAATGACCACTCACGATTCACGACCACTCTTCTTGGCAAAACGAACAAAAAAATATGGTTGCAAGTGGAAGGGAACAAGGGATTGGGAACACCCAGGCCAGGTCTATACCAAAAGACAATATCTACATCATTACGAAACCAAAGTAATGACGAAGTCAGTGTCAGTATCAGGCTTTAAATGTGTTTTCATTTCATTTTAGGTCTTTTCGTCTTCGGCTTCGTTGGAGCCAAAGCCAGTCGTTGTCTCACAGTTCGTGTTTCGCGTGTCTTTATTGATAGCTTGCTGCTCTCTCCATACAGGTTTCTCTATTAGCGTTAGCAGAGCTCACACGGCTCTAGCTCTACTTGTGTATATTCTGAGGTGAGTGATGTCACTGTTCAGCGATTCAAATTCGAAATTCGAATATCTTTAAGATACATTTTAGTTATTTGTTCGTTTTCATCGAAAGCGGGCTCCGAGCACTAGCGCGCTAGCAATACACAACATAAGCCAACTCAATCCGGTTACTGAGGTGAGGCCCAATTCGAGCTTTTGCAGTCTCAATTCCAGTTTTGAACCTCGCGGATTGCTTTTGAATCTAACGTGCTCACTGAAGTTAACAGTTTATATCCTATCGTAGGTACTAAGATACTCTCGGCTAAAGTGTACTCAAGTGTAATTTCGAATCTAAATTTGGAAATACCTTCATCCGTGTGAAGCAATAATAATTTTACCAATCGTGCAGGTGTTAATCGATATTCGAAGTATGTTTATAATTTTTTGTTTTCTATTGTTTGTTACCTTGGTGACACGTTACACATATTTCTGAACTGAAATTTTGTTGGCATTTTCTTACAAGAAGCTGGCAAAGTTGGCTTTTTTCAAGTCAACCTAGTGGAACGTTGTGTAACTTTGTGTTTTTTTGGGGAGCGGCTCAAACCACTTATGTACGTTTAAAGCTTGGATCCCTTTGTGCTGTCATTTTTGTTTGTGCAACTTATTTGGGCGTTTTCGAAAACAATAACTTAATTTGTCGAATTTTCGGAGTAAAAGTTGAACAAAAAAAGAAATCTATTACAGTTCTAGCGAGGGTGGTGTAACTAAAGGAAAAAACTCGATTTGTGCATCAAGTTCCTTCACAAAAGGTGTTTTTTATATAAAAATATCTATACATTCTCTTTTTTTTTTTGTTCACCTTTCAATGAGGCCAATGAACTATCACCTGGATGTCTGTGAAGTGCATTTTCCAATGCACTTTCTTTGGCTTCTCGTGAAAAATTGGAAACTGAAATGCACGCTAACAGTGGAAAGTTCTTTACAATCGCGTGCACATTAAATGGAAATGTCATTAGAGTAAAGTAACAATAAAGGAAATTCCATTATTACTATGCCTATAGTAATGGAATAAATTATAGTGTGTAGCTCTAGGTATTTGCAACTTAAGTTGTGTTGTTGTTGTCGTCTTTTTGTGAGGAGATGAGTAATACAATACATGAGATTGAACTATCGCAGTGAGTAATAGTGGAGTCTGTGTATCTATGGTGAATTTTTATAGTTTCTTAATTGGATTTAAATGCGACTTAAGTGTTGTTGACTTTCAATGTCAATTAAATGATGAAAAAATAAAACTGTAGGTATTCCACGCCTAAATGAGTTGGCTAATTTGTCATGAACTACTTGCTTAATTGCCAAAACAATGGCTTGGAAGCCGTTGTGTGCGTTTAAAATTTCTGAAGCAGTTAGAAAATGTTTAATGGCATGGAATGTTTTTAGATATTCATCTTAACCATTGTAAACAATAGATACATACATGTGTATTGATGTACATATATGTGTACAGTACAGTACTTCAATTCGGCATGACAATTAAAAGTATGGTACGGCGCCTTAACGCCAAAAAAAACTAATTGTGTGTTAATATGTTTAAACTACATAGGTACGTAGAATTCAATTGAAACAAAATTCTTTTGTACCTAATAAAAGTTTTTTTTTAGCTTAAAAAATTATACTTGATTTGGGACGGAAGATTTTTACTTGCGATTATAGGGACTATAAGACAAGTTAAGGATTCGTGAATATAAAAAAAATTGAGATAACAATCATGACATTACGATCATAGAAAAGTCTAAAGAAGTGATCGACAAAAAATGTCTGTCTGTCTGTCTGTCAGTCAGTATGTATAACGAGCTGCAGCCTAAACGGCTTAAGCGATTATCTTCAAATTTGGTGTGTGTTATTTAATAAATTTTATTTGTAGGCCCAAAAATAACGGTACCTGCCATATGAAAAAGCTTATTTTTCTCGAAAACGGTTCCAACGATTTTGATGAAAATTTTTGAGATTTTTTATGTTGGTATTGGCTATCATCTGATTAGAACCAGATTTACGGGAAAAGTCTATTAACGGTACCTTTCACATAACGGTTTTTTTAATTTTTGGCTTTCACGTTAAGGGCTTCTTGGATTTTCGTTAAATTTTATATTTGAAAAGATTAAGGTAGCCAAATTTATTCTGCATACCTATCAACATTTTGAATAACTCTTTTACTTGCGATTATAGGTACTATAATACAAGTTATGGATTCGTAATAAATAATAAAACATGACATTACGATGATAGAAAATTCGAAAAAAGTGGGTCCGGAAATTCCGTCCGTCTGTCTGTCTGTCTGTATGTCTGTTCGCACCTCTACAGCCTAAACGGATGGGCCGATTTGCTTCAAACTTGGTATTTAGTATTTTTTTGGTAGTATCTCGGGGGGTGTTTTTCATTTTTAGGTCGAAAATAAAAAAATAAAAAATAACGGCACCTGCTAAGATTTTGATAAAACTTTCAGGGTGCTATTTTTTTTACAACAATACATCTTTCAGTTAGTATGCATTTTTCGAAATTTGTTCTATAACGGTACCTCATAGAACCGGTTTTTTCAAAATCTGTTTTATCGTAAACCATTATCCCGATTTCAATAAAATTTTGCACACAGGAAGTCATTTATAATTCCATTAACTTTGCATTTCAAAATTTTCAAAAACTTGTTTTCGATTTTTTAAGTTTTCTAAAAAAAAATGGTTTTCGAAATAGATATTTTGAAAACGGGTTGATGAATTTTTTAAATAATTTTCCCAGATTACAGATTTTCTTAAATTGACATACTAAAAAAAATTTAAATATTTTTTCGAAAAGTTTTTCAAAAAACGACTTTTTAAAAAAACTCATCGAACGATTTTCAATATTTTTTTTCCTGGATTGACATTTAGTTTTAAAATTTTATTGCATACTTAGTTTTTCTGAGAAAACTCTTAAACTAATTAAAAAAATCGAAAAAAAATCGAAAAAAAAATTATTTTTTTTATTTTAATATATATTTACATACATGCAGCCACTAAGCAATTTTCTAGCATAAGAACAAGTTCGTGCGACCCAGTCGTGCATTTTATTTAAATTTTATTTGACGATGTGACCGCACATATGAGCAAGTACGTGCGTAAAGCTTTTCCATCGCTCCTACTCTTCTGGAATCTTTCCTAGAAGATGGAAAACAGCATTTGTCCAGCCTGTCCCTAAGAAAGGTGACCCATCCTCCCCCTCCTCCTACCGACCCATAGCACTGACATCCCTTCTTTCTAAGGTCATGGAAACACTGATTAGCCGTCAGCTTAAGGAATATCTCGAAGATCGTAAGCTTCTCCATGACCGTCAGTATGGCTTCCGCAGCAACCGTTCCACTGGTGATCTGATGGCATATCTCACCGAACAGTGGAACAAATCTTTACATCGCTTTGGCGAAAGTAAGATTATTGCTCTTGATATCTCCAAGGCATTTGATAGAGTTTGGCATGAAGCTCTCTTATCGAAAATGCGTGCTTTTGGGATCGATAATACTCTTGTTCGTTGGATTAGAAGCTATCTTCTGGACCGTTCAATACAAGTTGTATTGAACGGATTCAAGTCTGATTCCCATAAAATAAATGCTGGTGTACCCCAGGGCTCTGTTCTATCTCCGACTCTTTTCCTCATTTTTATAAATGATCTTCTGTCTGTTACTTCTAATCCACTTAACTGTTTTGCTGACGACTCTACCCTCAGCTTTTCATATTCGTTCGATAATTCACGTCCTTCGCCTTCGGACGTACAATTGCAACGGTGCCGTATGTCAAGCTCATTAAACTCCGATTTATACAGCATTGTCAAATGGGGTAATAGGAATCGTGTGGAGTTTAACGCTTCGAAAACTTAATGCTGTCTTCTGCCGTTAAAACTAAACATACCCCCAATGCCATTGTCCATGAATGGCACTTACATCGAAGAAACCGAAAAGCTCTCAGTACTCGGTATGTGTGTCAACGACGACCTCCATTGGAACGACCATATATTTGAGATCGCTAAGAATGCTGCAAAGTGCTTAGGTTTTCTGTATCGGTGTAAGAAGTACTTTTCCCCATCTGATCTGGCTACAATTTATAAAGCGTTTATACGCCCTAAACTCGAGTATAACTCCCACCTGTGGGCAGGTGCTTCACAAACATCGCTTCACCTGCTTGATAGAATACAAAATCGAGCGTTAAGATTGATAGGAAATAGAACTGCCGCTGAAACAATTGCCCCTCTCGAACACCGACGCAGTTTCATGTCTTTCCTTATTTTATCGTTTCTTTTATAAAAAATGTTCACTCGAGGTAGCCAGCTGCATTCCTCCCCTTAAAAGTTTCGCCCGTAATACTCGTCTTGCTAGGAATGCCCATCAGTTCACCCTTGAGCCCAATTTCGGACGTACCGTAAAATATAGGGATTCTTTTTTTAGCCGTACAACACGACTTTGGAATGGTTTACCCGGCGAGATTTTCCCTTGCCATTTCAATTTGCAAACATTCAAAACCAATGTTAATCGACACCTCCATTCTCTCCCCTCCCAATCTTCCTAATGCCCGCGCAGTGTGTTACATTAAAAGGGAAACAAATAGTCCCTTGTGCGCGCGTTAATTATAAAAAAAAAAAAAAAAAAAAACTAAAAAACTGCATACGAAAAATAATTTTTTTTTTCAAAAAAACTAAAAATACAATTTTCGAAATAAATTTTTCATAAATTCTTTGTTATTTAAGACGTGTGATCGCGTACTTCATTTTTACTAAAAACCGTTTAGTATTGTGGTTTTGATACTTTTTATAAGTTCAAACTGTGTTATTTTCAACGTAAATGTTACTTGTTTCTGTCAGAGATCTTGCTTTCCAATGTAATTAGACACATACGAGCAAGTACGTGCGACCCATTTTTTTAGTTGCTCTTGTAGTAGAAGTTTACATTTTACCAGCTGACCCACCCGGCGTTGCTCGTATATAATTTAAATTTTCTGGATCATAACAACAGGGCTACCTAACGCACTAAAGAATATCTAGAAATTACCAGTTAACCAAGGTAATTTAAAGACAATAATTTTTTTTTTTAATCGGTAGTCATTTAAATTTAATTTTGTTGATAGGTATGATAAAGTTAAGGGGAAAACCAAATTTTCTTAAATATCTCTTCTCCAGCTCTACCTATCGTGCCAAGGGCTTCATTTTTATTTGTATTATTTAAATATTATATGGTTTGATATTGGGTCAAATCCGTCCATAAATAAGCCCAGCGCCAGCCAGGGCATAAGTTAATCCTTACAAAATCAGATATGTATGTGCTATTCGCATAGACCTGCGATTTAAGAAAACCCCGTTAGCTGTGTTGCACGTAGCGCCGTGCTGTTAAACCACATTCTTTTGGTGTCCATATCATCCAATTCAGCCCAAAAGAAGTTGATAATCATCTAACTATAGTGCTCCGCGCTGACGGTGATGGCCTGGCCACAGGAGCGTACCGAGGGTTCGAGCCATGAGGGGGTGATTTTCATTAAAATGCCGACTTATTCAAAGAATTTGCCGACTTCATAGAATTCTCATCCGTATTAAAAAAAAAATAGGCAAGACTGGGTCTTGATAAAATCAAGTTTTTTTTAAAAATTTTTGTTTTTTTCGGTTTTGTTATGCGGTTTTTTTAGAATTTATTAAAATACAGATAAAGTTTAAAATATTTTTTTTGATCAGTTTTGAAAATATTGAGTTTTCAAAAAAAAAAAATCAAAAATTAATTTAAATAGACAAAAAAATATTCAAATGTCGAGAAAATTAAGTTTTTTCCTTTCCTTTCGCTTGTATAAAATTTCAATTTCCCTTCTGAGAAATGCCAAAAGAATCACACGTACCAAATTCGAAGGTAATATCTTAAGCCGGACAGACTGACAGACAGACAGACATTTTTTGTCACTAATTTTTTTAGGCTTCTCTATGATCGTGATGTCATGTTTGATTGTTATCTCAATTGCGATTATAGGTACTAAAATGAAAGTTATGCATTCGTGCATAAAAAAATAAAGTGCACGACTGGATCGCACGTACTTGCTCTTATGTGCGGTCACCGCTTCGAAAAAAAATTTGAAAAATATTTAGGGAATTTTAAAGTGCCTGGCTAAGTCTTTCAAACGTTCTCCATTGAATGCCCTGCCTCTCCGTTGTACCAACACTGGCTGCTAGAACACCATCTATCGCCAACAGAAAAAGAATTGGCGATAGAAGATCCCCTTGTCTGACACCCTGACGCACTTCGAAGGAGTCGGATAGCTGCCCATTATGCAACACGAAACACCTTGCATTGTTGTAAGACTCCCTTATAATGGCAACAATTTTTGCTGGAATTCTTCTACCCAGAAGTGATCTCCATATACATTCATACAAACAAGCAAGGAACTCATGCAACTCCGTTATTAAAAGTACGGTTAACTCAGTTAAAGGCCTTCTAAAAATCTTTGAACATGAGGTACAGCGGTGATTAAAATTCCGCATACTTTTCATGGACGACCGCTGCGAAATCCAGCTTGATGTTTCTTGAGTGTAGGCTCGATCCTAGTCTTTATCCGTTCCAAGAATAAAGTTGCCATTAGCTTTGGAAAAACGGACAAAACGGTAATACCGCGCCAATATTTGCAGTTCTTAAGATCACCTTTCTTTGGCAACTTAACAATTACTCCATCTTATAATTCCCTGGGATAGGTTTTGTTTTCCTCTCCGATGATTGGTGTTGCTTTTTTTCCTGACAACTTACTTGGATATTTGATACAAAATTCTCGGATATCTCCTCTTCTTGCAGCGTTTTCCGCATTATCAGCAAACCCGTCTAGCCTCACCCTCCTGTCACGTCTCACACAATCTGCAACGATTTACGAAGTCTCGATTTTTTTCTCAGATGTCTTGGGATATCCAAGAGCCTCTAATTCTCGTCCGCCTGGGCATAGTCTCGGATCCAGCCTCCATAAAAATACTTTATTTCACCCCAAATCTCGTCAACTTCTGAATGTTTAAATCCGTTTAATGACGAAGCTCTGTCGTTAATGGTGTTGATATAGTTACGACATATGTTGGGTTCACTTAAAGCATTTGTATTGTCGTAGTACAGCCGCGGTTCGTAGTTTGAGACTCATGACAACCAAGTGGTCTGGTAATCGCTTCCAACATCGGCATTTCCTATACTTCGGACATCACACATTAATTTTCCCCATCTCTGCTGAATCATGATATGATCAATTTGCTTTTCAAGTTGAGGTCCTCCTAACTTGTGTGCGCCACCTAAGTCTCGGTCTTTCTCTACTACGCTGTCTCTCTCTCTGTACAGCCGGTACAGTTCTTCATTGTATCTTCTTCTGCACTCTCCCTTAATGCATACGGGACCAAAAATCACTCGGAGAATCTTTCTTTCGAAGCAGCCTAAAGCGTCCGAACCCCCTTTTGACAGCGTCCATGCGTCTGCAACAAAGACCAGGGCTGCGATGATGAGGGTTTTGATAAAGGGACAATTTAGTTGCCCGAGAGAGGGCTTTGCTACTCAATTGCCTTCTAAGCCCGAAGAAGCAGCGATTGGCAAGAGTTATTCTTCGTTTGATTTCAGAGCTAGTGTTGTTGTCCAGGAGCCCAGGCAGACAAAGTCCCTAACTACCTCAAAGTTATAGCTGTCTATCGTGATGTTTTGTCCAAGACGTCGATTTTCGGTGTCTCTTCTTGATAACAGCATATACTTGGTTTCGCCGTCATTGACTGCTAAACCCATCTTTGCCGCTTCCGTCTCAATACTCACAAAAGTGCTACTGAAATCTGTGTTCTTCCGATTATGTTAATATCGTATAATCGGTATAAGAGTTCTGCACGATTCTTTCAAGTATGATGTTGAAAAATTCGCATGACAGCGCATCGTCTTGTCTAAATCCTTTTTTGAATTCAAAGGTGTCGGTGAGGTCTTTATCTTACTTTTACCTTTATCTTTATCTTTACTTTGACGGAACAGTGTGCGTTTTCCATCTTCATTTTACACAGGCGGACGAGTTTGGCAGGGATGTTAAAACTGCACATTGCTCTATATAACTCGTCTCTATAAATGCTGTCGTACGCGGTTTTGAAATCGATGAAAAGGTGGTGGGTATCGATTTGAAGTTCTTGCGTAATGTGAATATTTGGTCGATAGTGAACTTTCCTGGCCTAAAACCGCACAGATATGAACCAATCAGGCTGTTGACGAATGGCTTTAGGCGCAATGTTAATCACTAAGTAAAAATTCTTGAAACCTTTTTCATGCTTATGAACTCCTAAAGGTATGCAACAACAACTATGATTTGGTTTGAACGCATAAAAGTATACCTTCCATTAATTCCATTTCCTGTGGCGCATATCCAACGAGAGTAAAGCTACGGATGAAATCTAGTATTTTAACAATATTGGTTAGAAAACTTCATAGAATGCAAAGTGACAAAAAGTGTATCAAGAGAATTATGTGTAATCCATCACTTGATATTATTGCTATTATTTAGGATTGTTACAGCTGACTTTCCCGGTTCAACGATACGAATACATTTGTCGGAGCCTTTTAAATTGCAGTCTAATTTTTTTTTCAACTATCAAAATAGCTTTTGTATTTGATATTACTAAAATGGCTTTTCTACCTTTCAGGACATTATTTTGTGAATAAATGATACCCTATATTCTTGCTGCTGCCTAATAAAAATATGTGTTAAAAATTTCATGATGATCGGTTGGGCGTGAAAGCGTTACAGACAAACAAACCAACAAACTTACATTCGCATTAATAAAACTAGTTAGAGTTATTTCAAGAAGCTCCCTTAAAGTGTTTTATTAATGATTAAAACAACGTTGCCTACAATATAAGCTTTAATGAAGAGCTCTATTTTTCTACATAATTCTTGTTTTTTCAAGGATCTTTGCCCTTAAAAATGATATCAGTATAAAGCAGCCCTGCACATTTTGTACTTTATTTGTCCAACCCTGTTGATCATTTAAATTGACACTACTAACTAACTGTTTTCCTAACAATTTTGGATATTTTTAAAACTTAATAACCTCAAGTTTCCTGTTTTTTAGCCAGCATAATGTTTCAACGCCTAATGTCAAAACACTTTCCTCATATCTTCCGAAAGGTATATTCGGTGTTTCTAATTTTACCATTCATTATCCTGACCAGAACAAAATACTGTGCTACCCTTCATGGTTCCAATTATCAAAAGTTAACTCATTAGTTTGAAATTAATAATTATCCAATTACTACTTTGCAATTAAAACCACATACCTATGCACCTTTTGCTAGATTCCTGCCAACTTCTAGAAGAAACTTTTATTAATTGCTTTTATGTTTTCATTTCTAGCTTAATTCAAGTGAACCACAGGAAATTGAAATACTTCGACCTGCTCATCTCAATAACAAAGTTATTATCGACGAAATAATCCGCAAATATTCCACAAATCGAGGAAGAGACGCCCGAGAATTGGCACAAATAGTCTCAAAGCCTCATTTTAAGGTAAACATTTCCACAAAGAAAAAAATCCTTCCTGAATACATTTTTATCTTGCACAGGCCCTGCTTAAAGCCCATGATGAAATAGGAGAACTTTTTGAAAGTCGAATGCACAAAAAAGTAGATCGAAAAGGAGGTTACCTCTTCCCACCCGATATCCTGAACAGCAAAATGCCAGTCGAAACAATCAAAATGGTCGGCCTACGACGAAATGTCAACCAACCTCTTGGTTTGACTGTCGAAATAGATGAGTACAAGCAATTAGTGGTTGCCCGAATCATAGCCGGTGGTGTTATAGACAAACAAGGTCTTTTGCATCCCGGAGATGTTATCCTAGAAGTAAATGGCGTTCCAGTTCATACACCCGAAGAACTACAAACCCAAGTGTCTGCTGCCAAGGAAAATCTAACAATGAAAGTCGGTCCAAATGTTGAGGATGAAATGCACTCAGCCAGAATGTCTATTGCAGGTGGACAGGTAAAAAGTGCACCAATTCTCGAACCGGGAAAGAAATTGACGGTAAGTGGTGTTGTAATGTAATTTCGCTTTTTTCTTGACTCTTCTATTGTTTATGTTTTTCTTTTTGGTTTTAATTCAAAAAAAATTGCAAAGTGATTGTATTTGTTTCAATTTATATAAATGTGGCATGTATATAATGGTAAGTTATATGTAGCCCCACAAAAATCGGTATCCCTTTTCTAAAGTTGACCTAAGTCAAAGTAAGTAAAAAAAAATGAAAATAATAAAATTAAAAGGAAACCAAAACAGAATGCAAACTGAACATCCAATTTCTGATCAAAATATCTAATTTTGATATTGATTTTCTTCTAAATATATTTTTGTTTTATTTAATTTCTGTATTAGTGCTACATGCGAGCTTTGTTCACCTATATTCCATCAGATGATTCGCTATTACCGTGCAAGGAAATCGGCCTGGCATTTAAGCAAGGAGATGTTCTACAGGTAACATTGATTTTATAATAATGATCCATAAGATGTTGCGATACATTAAATTTGAAACGAACCTTAAAATGATTCAAACATTATTTTCATGTTAGGCTGTCTAGAAAAAAAGCTAAAAAAGGTTGCATCAAAAATATCTGTTTTAATTATAAGTGCCCCGTGGCTTAGTGGTTAGTCTGTCGGACTGCTAAGCGAATGAGCCTGGGTTCGAATCCCGCTCATAGCCACCTACTTTTCCAGGGTACTGCCTCTTGCGAGAAACTGACAAAACCTTCAAGAGTAAAATTTGTCTTGAAAAAGTGCATCTCATGTAGCCGTTCGGACTCGGCGGTAAACTGTAGGTCCCTTCCATTCTTGCAAATTAACAACACACAGGAATGGTTAAGAGTATAAGTCACTAGGCCTTGGCTCCTTAAGGAGCTGTTGCGCCAATAAATTTATTTATTTATTTATTTAATTATAAGTATTAAGCTCTTTTAATTCAAGACGTATACAGAGTTCGCATGAAAACATTGGCTATTAACGCCAGCCCGTTGTTCGGATGTTTTTCAATGGTGTCTTTCAATTTATATCCCTAGTCGCTTCCTTAGGGAAAGTAGATGTTACAGGCGAACCTATTTCTAAGCCAACATACCTACATAGCATCTTCTCATCTTGAGAATCTTCATACTGTCAGTGCCAACTAAATAAATGTTTATATTTAGTGACCTTTGTATCGTTAAAGATATATTATTGATTTATGTGGGCATGGGCAATTAGCCTAAGTCCGTTTTCAGACGTTGTGTCGTGTAGGCTATGTTTTCCGACTGTCCTACCAAAGATTTCCTCTCTACTTATTTCTTCCTTGTTATGTTATTCTTTCCAAAAATCTTTTACCATTTTTGGGGCCTCGGATTATGCGACAGCCTTTCTGGTATCGATAACTGACGTTTTGTTATATATAAATACCAACAAGGTTGTTGCAACAATTTATTAATTGGAATTTAACTTTAACTTATAAAAGCTACTGTGGTTCGTTCAAAACATTGATGTTGTTATTTTACCATATTCACGTCTGAAGCCATTGGATAGACTTTGTCCATTTCATACCGTATAGTTTTAATAGTACCAATATATATATTTTCTTTTGTAACGACATTTGAATTTTAACTTTAATGCTTGTTTTTCGTTTCCAGATTATCAACGTTAAAGATCCAAACTGGTGGCAAGCTAAAAACGTAACTGTAGGCAACGATCAAATTGGTCTGATTCCATCCCAGGACTTAGAAGAAAGACGAAAGGCTTTTGTAGCACCTGAAGCAGATTATGTGCATAAAATTGGAATTTGTGGAACAAGAGTAAGAATTGACACTAATACTTCCACAATTCAAATTCATTTCTTACATATTCGATCAACTTTCCCGTTTTAGATCTCTAAGAGAAAACGCAAAACAATGTATCGTTCTGTGGCGAATTGTGAGTTCGATAAAGCCGATTTAATGTTATACGAAGAAGTAACACGAATGCCACCGTTTCGAAGGAAAACCTTAGTTCTAATTGGTGTTCAGGGTGTTGGTCGGCGTACATTAAAAAATCGTCTGGTCAATAGTGATGTTGACCGCTTTGGTGCCGTAATACCTCGTAAGTTTTAAGAGAAAACCAATTTTTTTCATAGAAAAAACTCATTCGATATTTTTTTCAAGACACATCCCGCCCAAAACGAGCGTTAGAAGAAAATGGTCGAACATATTGGTTCATTGATAGGGAAGAAATGGAAGAAGAAATTAAACAAAATAATTTCTTAGAATATGGAGAACACAATGGCAATTTGTATGGAACTCATTTACAGTCTATACGGGATGTTATTAAACAAGGTTTGACTGAATAGGGTTATCGATTGTTTACATCTTTCTTATTTCATTTATGTCATTTTAGGCAAAATGTGTGTTCTCGATTGTGCACCAAATGCACTTAAAATTCTACACAACAGTCAGGAATTGATGCCATTTGTTATTTTTATAGCAGCACCAGGTATGGAGCAATTAAAACAGATCTACAATGAACGAAGAGCTACTGGTTCGAATAAGAATTTAACTGTGAGTATTCTACAATGAACGCGTATAGTAAGAAACAATTTTATTTAGTATAGTTTCAGAAAAATAGGGTCGAATAGGGGATTAGATCTATATTTTTCCAGCAAGAGTTATTCGAAATGAAAATTTCGTTTCCTTACTGGAGAGGATAACAACATCCCATACTTTCATGGAAATGATAATTTTCCACGTTTATAAGATGTGTATGTCGAATAGCTCACAAAAAACAGAAATCTTAATGTTTAAAGACATCAATAGAAACAGTCCTCGAGGAGAACATTTACAGCCCTAACACTTGACGGGTCATGGTATTAACCAAGATGTGTTTATGTTTCTCCATCCAAGTTTCTTTAGTTGCAAGGCACATTGTTCATACAATCTAAGATACTCAGTCATCACAGATGGTGAATATTCAATTCTCTAGCCAATTCAGCGTCGATATAAACCCGGCATAACTAGTTTTTATACATTCATTTTTACACTCCAGCCTTTCTCTTAAACCAGCTACCCTGTAAACAAGGTTCTCTATAAGTCGTAGGAACATTTTTTGTGACTTTCTTATTCTTATTTTTGATTCTCTTATTCTCAATATCAGCATCTGCCAAATTTGGAATTATACTCAACCTTGCCTTGACTTGTTGCATCAAGTTTTGCCAATTTACGCCAATTTACTGCGTCAAACAGGCCTGCTGTTTTAGCACCCAATGAAACCCAAGTAGTTAAAAATACCGCCATTCGGAATTTAACTTGCATGGCTATAGCTTGGTACCATTTTTGTTGGTGTTACTGTCTTATAATTTAAGATGAATGATGTTATGCGTTCCATACTAGGAGTTGAGAGAGAAGACCAATGCAGATTCTATAACCAAGAGGAAGAATCAGATCACATCCTCGGTACCGTATGATAAGCTCATTAAACTCTGATTTACACAGCATTGTCAATTGGGGTAATAGGAATCGTGTGGTGTTTAATGCTTCGAGAACTCAATGCTGTCTTCTGTCGTTAAAGCTAAACATACCCACATGCCATTGTCCATGAATTGCACCTTTTTTTATATAATTAACGCGCGCACAAGGGACTATTTGTTTCCCTTTTAATGTAGAACACACTGCGCGGGCATTAGGAAGATAGGGAGGGGAGAGATAGGAGGTGTCGATTAACAGTGGTTTTGAATGTTTGCAAATCAAAATGGCAAGGGAAAATCTCGCCGGGTAAACTATTCCAAATTCGTGTTGTCCGGCTAAAAAAAGAATCCCTATATTTCACGGTACGTCCGAAATTGGGCTCAAGAGTGAACTGATGGGCATTCCTTGCGAGACGAGTATTACGGGAGAAACTTTTAAGGGGAGGAATGCAGCTGGCTACTTAGTGAACATTTTTTATAAAAGAAACGATAAAATAAGGAAAGACATGAAACATTGCGTCGGTGTTCGAGAGGGCAATTGTCTCAGCGGCAGTTCTATTTCCCATCAATCTTAACGCTCGATTTTGTATTCTATCAAGCAGGTGGAGCGATGTTTGCGAAGCACCTGCCCAAGGTGGGAGTTATACTCGAGTTTAAGGCGTATAAACGCTTATAGATTGTAGCCTTGGAATAGTTTACCCGGTGAGGTTTTCCTTTGCCATTTCAATTTGAAAGCATTCAAACCAATGTTAATCGACATCTCTTGTCTCTCCTTTCCTAACCTTCTGATGCTTGCGCAGTGCGTTTTACATTATAAGGGCAACACAAATCCTCCCTTAACGTAGCCCAGGTCCTTAGCTTCATTAAGGAAATAAAAGTGGACGAAGTATTATAAATTAGGATTAACACTTATTTAAGCAGCGGAACAATGGATCTCTAAGGTCGAAGTGCATTACAAAACCCCAATTTTATTCATTCATCATGGTAAAGAGATTATCAGGTTAAAAAAGTGAAGTTTCCGTTTGTATAAACACCACCGAGAAAGACCGAAAAAAATGTAAGCATGCTCGAGCTTCATTGGTGATCTGATCGTTTATCTCACGGAACGAATGTCAATATCGTGTTCGTGGTTATTGCGCTCCAAATACTTTTATCAAAAATGCGTGTTTTTGAACTTGATGACTTCTTCATTGGAATAGTAATAAAAAATAACTTTCGAACCGCTTAATACAAGTTGTGTTGGACGGATTTCAATTTGATTCACAAAATAATTGCTTGTGTGCCCCGGGGCAGTTGTCTCCAACTCTCTTTTTCTCTTATATTATCTTATACGACAGTATTCTGTGATTTTCATACCCGTTTCTAAATCCACAACTATGATTGTAATGTTATGTAATGATGTGTAACTGCAACGGTAGCAAATGGTGAGCTCATTGATTTCTGATGTTAACAGCATTGTCCAATGCAGAGTACGAAATAGCGTCGAATTTAATGCTTTAATAACTCAATGTTTTCTTTTGTCGTTAAAGTGAAACGTACATCCATTCCAGACCACCTTCTGATGGAAGAACCACTTTGCCAAAAAAAAAATGCTGCGAATCGTTAAGGCTTCCTTTGAAGATGCAGTACATTTTTCACCTTACAGAACTTTAAAACGAATTTGTATCGGTACCTCCTCTTACATCCTTTCCTGTTTACCTAACGCTCTCACTGAGTATAACCAAGATTATAAGGGTAGCCTTAATCCCGGGCTAATTATAAAAAAAAACTGCCTCAAAGTTATAACTGTCTTTCGTGGTTTTTTGATGTTTCTGCAGCTAGTTATGCAATAAAAGGTGCACTTCCCAAATTGGAGGTGAACTGGTCGAAAAAGATGCGTTTTGACTATATTTCCAAAACTACCTTAGGAAAATCCCGGAAGATGAGCTTTTGCTTGTAAGCATAGATTTAAATGGACATGCGGCAAAGTTCACGAAGACTTTGAAGACTGCTATTATGGTACTTATGTCAATTTACACTACCAACGCGAAACGGAAACTTGTGGTGGAAATATACAGTCAGGGCAATGATAACAAGAAAGTTGACGGCAGTTGTTCGTCTAGTGCTCACATACGGTTCACAGCTGAAATGAAGACAATTTGCATGACTACAGGAGTAACAAAGCGTTAGTTGGCATTAGACATAAGACAAGTCAACCCAGTTAACCCTACAAGTAGGAAATAGTAAAGTGGGAGATTTGTTGTCCCGGTCGAGATCATGACAATTGTCGGTTAAAGAAAACAAGTTATTTTCATAAATAAATTCTTGATGGTGATGAATATGGCGAAGAAAATCTTTGACAAAACGAAGCACTGAGGCACACCCGCATTAGAATTATTATGTTCAGTTATGTAACCGTCCAGCACAACTTTTATTGAACAATTCGAAAAGTACTTACTAACCTAAGCGTATTAGCTACAAAAGGATGCCCGCAAGGATGAGTACTCTCCCCCGTCTGCTATGGTCCATTGTAGTTAATGAACTGCCTAACATACTCAGTAATGATGGTTTCTATGTTAAAGGATAATAATAATAATAATAATAATATTTTAACTACATACGTGTCTGTAAGGCACATTGCCTTTTTTAGAATGCAACTAGTTAAAAGAACTAGAAAGATAGGAAAGATTTTTTTTTTCGGCGCTGTAGATCGAGAATTAGGTGACTATTTTCTCACTTAAAACTCACGGACGGCTCTAGCTTGCACTAGGAGTTAAAAAAATTTCTTCTCAACCTGAGTATCGAACTGACGACCTCCGGGTCAGAAGCAAACATCTTACTTTTACTTTTAATTGATTTTTATTTTAACTTTTACTTATATCTACTTAAATACTAGACAAAAATCTTAAAACTAGCTAAAAATATCATCTTAATTAACTTACTGGCCCTATGCGGGCGCTCTAAATTATTCTCTAACCTAATTTTAATTGTCTTTCGGCCTAAAAATAGCTTAAGTTTATCTTATATATAAAGGGTTTTATTTTTCACCCATAAAATGAAAAAAAACTGGGTATATTATCAATTTCTTAATCTACTACTTAAAAACTAACTTAAAATAAACTAAATAAACTTAAAATAACTTAAAATAAACCTAAAATACTTAAATCTAGAACAGCCACAGCAAGCTTTTTTGAATTTTTTATTTTTTTTGTTGGTTTTTTTTTGTGCCGTCGCAACTGCCCTACCTAACTTAAAGATACCATAGATAAATGTAGTCGGCCATAGGCGATATTAACTGTCTCATAAAAACACGTCATCATTATTTAGGTAAATAGTACCTGAAAGCAGCAGATACTGCTGTCAGCTCATCCAAAGAGTTAGTTGCATTTCTCAATAAATGTAATATTACGGACGAGCCCTAAACAAGAGGATATCACAATAGGGCCAATGAGGCCGCAATGATTTGGGATATATTTAGATCACCTCGTTTAACAATCTAATCTAATATACTAACCTTAGAAAGAAGAGATTCTGTTAGTTTTGTGCTAAAATTTATCTAATTCTTACGGTTTTTAAAACATCAAGTATTGATTTTACTTTCTGAAAAATGATACATAAAAGGATCCAATTTAAGCTTAAACAAAATTTTAAATTGATACTTGTCAATTCTTAATACTTATTGTGTCATCTCCAATTTTGGCTTGACGACTTATCAAGAAATAGAAAATGCGTTACTGGCCAAAGGAAATGCTCGCGGGCTTCTAGAAGCACCACTTTATCGAAAAATACTTAAATACCGCTTGCACGACTTTGGTAAGAAAAAACGTAACTGCGTTTGGTCGATAATTTGAAGATGAAGACAGACTGAACAAACCATAATTTCAATCAATTTAGAAAAAGTCCAGAAGAATTGAAGAAGCTTACGCGTTTGCCCACGAAAAGATCCTTATACAAAGACTATTTAAAATTAAGTCCAACCTTCATTGTAACGAAGATAGATCGGTTTTATAAATTACGACATGTGTTCCTCGCACGCATCACATTATTGATTTAGGTATTTTCAAGGGTTCAAAACTTCTGTTCTTTAACAACAAAATTATTAGGTTTGTTCCACACAAACTTAGACTAAAATAGGTAGCTTTTAAATTTAAATAGTAACGATGAAAATCTCTCACAGAAAAATAACACTACACAAAAAAAGTTAACCACTTTTAAACGTCAAAGTCATATGATTAACTGGCTGAATACAATAGTGAAGCTGAAGCTGAAGTATGAAGCGCAAAAATGAAGCACGTCAAAATTGAAGTTATTAGCGAGTTGCATTCAATAAAAGATTTGATCTTTTTGAATTTTGAGAGTTTCATTGCAAGAAAAAGAGCAAATCTAGATCAAATCTCAACACGAAAGATTTGATCTCTGATGCGGTTGAAGATTTGATATGAATGCACACATACATGTAAATAATCTTTTCTGTCAATGAAAACAGACAACAACCAAATGAAATATAGGGATGGAAGCGATACATCGATGATTTAAAAATCGATGTATCGTTCATAAACATCGATGTTGAAACTTATTTAAACATCGATAGATCGTTCTTGGTGAACGATATTTAATAATAGTGCCATGTGTGTCAACAAAAAAATATCTTTGAAAAGGAAAACGTAGTGATCTTAAATTCAATGTTTGTCAGTGAAATTTCATGCAACACCAGTTTTGTGTTGGGCAATTAATGACAGCTTTTTGTCTGAAAAGAAGAGAAAATGGATTATTATCTAAAAGAATCGAAACCAGAAGCACGCAGAAGGACGCAGTTTAAAATTAAAAATATTGAAATGTAATTTCTTTATTAAATATATGAAACTGCGATTGTTTTGTTTACGGAAGATAATAACAAAATAAAAACAATTTTTAAGAAAGAAAGAAAATATAATTGAAACAGAATTGATAGTGGAATTTTTAAGCTCCTCTAGAGTAATTTTTTTCTTTAAAAAAAAAAAATAGATACAGGATGGCAATAGTCGAATCGCCGGTAAAAGGGGAAAAATAAATTCGATTCGAATGGCGAGGTTTGTCGGGGTATGGTTTAAGGGTTGAAAATTTCTTCTGATTTCCGGCGAAGTTTAACTTCTGATTGAAAAATGGTCTGCAGAAAAATTGTAGATAATTAAAATGTTTATTGAGTGATCGCGAAAATATTGATAACATAGGCCAATATTATGACTCGCGAGTCGAACGTTCGCCTCATGGCGAACAATAATAAAATAGATTTGTTTTTTTTTTGGCGATGAAGACCAACAGATGAGGGATGAATAAAAATATGATTTGTAGGTAGATTGAGGAGTTCGGAGATACATAGTTCCAACACACTTGAACTACCTGACACGATTCTGACACTTTATAAGGAACAAATTACTTATTCCATTTGTTCATTTACATTTGTCTTTATATTTTTGGATTAACAAACATGCGTTTGAGTTAGTTTCAAATATCACAAATATCACGAGTTCATAATTTCAAACAACTCAAAGTTTAGTAATTTCACCAATCATAAAACTAGCATCAGCTTTGCGGTTCTTCGGTAGTTGCAGCTACCAAAGTTCTGTTGGAAACGACTTTGAGCTAGAGCTCTCACAACCTGCAGTATCTGTTATTTAAAGCGAAATTCTTGAAGTGCTTGAAACAAAATGTTGTCCGGGCTTGGATAAAGATAGACATGTCCAATACGGAGAAGCAACAAGCTAGAAATGATATCTTTAAGCAATATGGACGGCCAGAAATTGTTGGATGTAGATTGAACCCACATCGCCCCGACTGAGTTTCACCATCATTATTTAAAACGAAAGGAAAAAAGATTTTTGTTCTAAAAAAATACACGCTTTTCAAAATAAACTGCTTTATTATTTGAAGTCACCAGGATTTACAGTTCGACCGATTCTGACAGATAGAGACGAATCATGATACACAGAATACAAGGTATGCTCACTTTGGCTGATTATGCGTGTGACGTCACATTCTTCTGATTTTTGTTTTTAGGGAGTGTAAATAAATGTATTAATTTGCCGATTTTGTTATTGTGTTTTTAAGTTTATTTTTGTTATAATCATAAAAAAATCGTTTAAACCTTCAATTTTAAAAAATAATATTCACTTAATAAATAAAACAATAGTAACAGAAGCATGTGACGTCATAAAATATCAAGATGGCGATTTGTATGCGTCTAATGAGCATACCTTGTGTTTCTGTGTATCATGGAGACGAATGTTCGCTAATGGTAACAGAACGAGTTTTCAATTCGCCACATTTTTTGACATATGAGGCGAAAGTAATTAGGCGACTTTAAAACGGTAATACCAAATATTCGCATTCGCCAAATATTTCTGGCGAATCGCAAGTCATAATAGGGCCCATAATTCAAATCAAAAATCGATGTTTCTATGAACGATGTTGCATCCCTAAATGCAAATGACAAAGAAAGAGTGACACACCTTCACCAATATTACAATTTAATCATGAAAGAAGTTTCATTCATCAAATCTCGATTTTGAGATCAAATCTTTAAAATTTGAATGAAACTCGCTATAAGTGATGAAGCTGACTCGAACACAATGGTGAAGTACGGAGTGTCAATTTTGCTGCCAAAATATTACTCCACACTTGTGCCTTTTTTTCAATATTTTTTATAGTTGGGTTTGGTAAAATCCCCCAAAATATTCTTCCCTCACTCTCTTTTGTCAAAAACTACGAATTTTGTGTCTTGTGGAACACCATTTGGCTGTTTTTCGTAAAATTTGACTAAATTTCGTAGTTTTGGGGAGAATGTGGAACAAAGATATTGTTTCCATTTATTCGGAGTTGTTGTCTATTGTTGGGTCCTTATTTTGTATTTGATTAAATAATAAAAAATAAAATGTGTCCTATGTTTTTTTCCTATTTTCAGTTTGATCGTCAAAGTTCAATTCGGTTCAGTTCGCGGCGTGCTCGTACACTAGAATCTTTAGCATCACTCTATGAGGTAAGCCTGGGTAACTTATAGCTTAAACCAATTAAAATTAAATTAACTCTATAATTTCCATAGGACGACGATCTTGTTGCCACAGTAGAAGAAAGCACTTTTGTTCAGCGAAAGTATGAAAAGTATTTCGACATGGTGATCGTCAATGAAGATTTTGATGAGACCTTCAGACAAGTTGTGGAGACTCTTGATCAAATGAGTCACGAGCACCAATGGGTGCCAGTTAATTGGATTTATTAAACTTAAATTCACACAATTTACATTTATTGTTCTTCATAACAACAATCAGCGGCAGCGGAATATTTACACAAGTGTCTTATTTTATTTAGTTAAAATCTACAAAACAATCAAAGCACGTAATATTAATTATGTATATATATATGTATACATTCAAAATGACTACAATGGTTATCTCATTTGTTTTTACAAATTAAATTTCTTTTTTATATATATTACATACTCTTTAATAGACAAAGTCTTTTGTTATAGTTATTCATGGTTTCGATAAAATCTAATTGCATTTATGTGTTCTGTTTTGTTTACATATATTATGTATTTTTTTTTTTTTTTGAATCATGAGAAAGTATTTTAAGAGTACAACTTTTGTGCATATAAAATATGTATTAAAACTAATATTTTTGTTGATAGTTTTTATAAAAAAAATTAATATTATGTATTGTTTTTTTATACGTATTGTATAATTTTCCGTCCTTATTTTTTATTTTAATGTTTAATCCGAAGTAATAGAAAAAGAAATACATATTTAATGCATCGTTATGCAGTCTAATGTATGATGAAAAAGGAAAGTTCTACAAAATGTATTTTAGTTATTGTAATAATGTTGTTTCTAAAAAGTCCTGCCTAAACAAACTATTGTATGTTGAATACAGTTAATCAAACGATAATTCAAATTTTTAAATATATTTTAAGCTCAAACTATTTTCGCTTGTAAAGTGTTGAAAATGTGTTTTCTTTCATTATTTACTAAGTTCTTGTTGACAACAACTTAATTAATTAATTGGTGATAAGCAATGCCGTATGCTTACTCGCTCATAGGCTAATGGATCGCCAGAAAATGATAAGGGTGGAGAGAGAAGCTGAAATTGTGGGGTTGAAAAATCAATAACGGCAAAACAACGATGATCAGCCTCGGCACCCAGTCACCCTCTCTAATAAATATTTCTCAGCAGCCAGGAGGGAAAGTACCATAACTTTCAATATCTTGAGAGTATCATGTCTACCGAACGTGGAACCGAACAAGACATCAACAGCCGTATCGGGAAAGGAAAGACTGCTTTCGGTATATTGAAAAATACTCCTCCTCCTCCTTTACTTGTGAATGTAAATTTTTCCATGGGATAGGTTTTTTCCGCACTCGTACAGTAGCAAGAGTTCTCAAAGATCTCGATATACATACAAATCAGCTGGCCCGTATCGTATACCCCTGATTCTTCTGAAGAGGTGTTCTTCTATACTGGCAAAGCCACTGCGTAAGCTTTTCCATCGCTCCTACTCTTCTGGAATCTTTCCTAGAAGATGGAAAACAGCATTTGTCCAGCCTGTCCCTAAGAAAGGTGACCCATCCTCCCCCTCCTCCTACCGACCCATAGCACTGACATCCCTTCTTTCTAAGGTCATGGAAACCCTGATTAACCGTTAGCTTAAGGAATATCTCGAAGATCGAAAGCTTCTCCATGACCGTCAGTATGGCTTCACCAGCAAGCGTTCCACTGGTGATCTGATGGCATATCTCACCGAACAGTGGAACAAATCTTTACATCGCTTTGGTGAACGTAAGATTATTGCTCTTGGTATCTCTAAGGCATTTGATAGAGTTTGGCATGAAGCTCTCTTATCGAAAATGTGTGCTTTTGGGACCGATGATACTCTTCTTCGTTGGATTAGAAGCTATTTTCTGGACCGTTAAATACAAATTGTATTGGACGGATTCAAGTCTGATTCCCACAAAATAAATGCTGTTGTGCCCCAGGGCTCTGTTCTGTCTCCGACTCTTTTCCTCATTTTTATTAATGATCTTCTGTCTGTTACTTCTAATCCACTTAACTGTTTTGCTGACGACTCTACCCTCAGCTTTTTCATATTCGTTCGATAATTCACGTGCTTCGCCTTCGGACGTTCAATTGCAACGGTACCGTATGTCAAGCTAATTAAACTTCGATTTATACAGCATTGTCAAATGGGGTAATAGGAATCGTGTGGAGTTTTATGCTTCGAAAACTCAATGCTGTCTTATGTCGTTAAAACTAAACATACCCCCCATGCCATTGTCCATGAATGGCACTTACAATGAAGAAACCGAAAAACTTTCAGTACTCGGTATGTGTGTCAACGACGACCTCCGTTGGAACGACCATATACTTGAGATAGCTAAGAATGCTGCTAAGTGCTTAGGTTTTCTGTATCGGTGTAAGAAGTTTTTTTCCTCATCTGATCTGGCTACAATTTATAAAGCGTTTATACGCCCTAAACTCGAGTATACTCTCACCTAGGTGCTTCACAAACATCGCTTCAGTCTGATTTTATGAGGGTAGGCTTAATAAGATCTGCAAATATTTCTTAGTAACTGCTTTTGGACTTCAAAATTGTTAAAGGTTTAATTTTTCCCTTTCCTTTGAAGGAAGGATTATAGTCAAAGCCAGTAAATGCATGCAGAAATGGAAGAGCCTTGCAGAGGTGTGCGCTTAATTTATCAAAAAGTTCGGTGCAGTTCAGTGCTTCAGATGGACTTGAAGATGTTAACCAAATTTCTTTAGCGGGAAGTGTACCCATGTTGCCCAATAAAATGATAAAAACGTCCCTATCAGATGCCTGAATTAGTGCTCTACGCTGAAAACACATTTTTGAGAGATGGAAGAACATACGTGTATCAGCTTCCTCATGGTGACATTCAATTTCGGGAACTACATTTTTTGAAATATTATTTCTTTGCACTTCGTACGAATAACATGACGCTCCAATTGACTTTTTTATCCAACATGCCTTTCCTAGAGAAACTAAATATTTTATAATATAAACAAATACTTATGATTTTTATTTAAAGTCAACTTATTTCTTTCATAAATAAGTCAGATTTTCCTTTCTTTGTAACGATCGGTTTGAAGTCTGCTATAGCTGAATCATATATATAATAAAATGATATAGTTTGAGCATTGATTTGATATAAATTTTATTCATTAACTCAATGAGTAACAGCAAAAACATGCTTTAAAATAAAACCGCGCAATTTTGCCTACCCTCATAAAATCAGGCCGAGTGATGAAACTGCCAAGCTTTCACCCAAAAGACCTCTTAATTTTAAAAGAAGAAGTAATTACCTTTCATTTGATACCAAATTCATCCTTTAACTCGACGATTAACTCTCTTTAATTGTATATTCACCTTTTATGAATATGCTTTGTATATACACTGCATATAGTACTATCATGGAGCATCATTTTTTAGTTCTGAATCAAGTCGCAAGGAGGCGTGCTAAAATTGGCAATTGGTGTGAATATAGAATAAGTACAGACAACAAAAGTTTATTATATACTGGTAAAATATAGGTAAAGGTTCTCGTCTCCACTATTTAGAGTTAGTTCTGAATCAACCAGGAAGATGGCCAGACGAAAAATGTCCACCATGAGAGTACTATAGAAAATGTATATACAATGGAATATGCAAGTTTTTTCGAAACGATCGGTGTTAACTGGGCAAATATTTGGGTTATTTGAAAAACTGTATAATGAAATGGCATAGTCTGACAATTGATTTGACATCAATTTTGTTAATTTAGTCAATTAATAACATAGGAAAAAATAAGTTTAAAACGAAAAACCCCCACATGCTCCCTATCCACATAAAATCAAGTCTAGTGAAAAAACTGCCAAGTTTTCACCCGGAAGACCTCTGAATCTCAAAAGCATATGTAATTACCTTTCATTTGATACCAAATTCATTCTTTAACTCGATGAGTACAAAGGTCACACAAAATCAACCACTTTAATGACCCCTCCCTACAATCCCACCAGGATTTCAACAGGAAGATCTGTGTTTTTTTTTTTTTTGTTATACTAATTGAGACTTAGACCACCATATCAAAATGGTGCTTTTACTCGATGAGTAAACCGTCACCCAAAAAACGTGCCCTATTTTTCCCTCCCACGCCAATCTCACCAGGATTAGGACTGGAAGACCTGGCGTTTTTGCACCTACTCCAACTCATCTCTTACTAGAAAACTGAAATTTTCTTTAACTCGATAAGTTAGGTGTTTTTGCAGCCGCCGCCCGCTCTATTTTTGTTTATACAAATCAAACTGTTGCCTAGACGACAGACGTCAAACACAAATTCCTTGCAGTAAATATAGAAACAGTAGTGATACTCTATACCGGCATTCGGTACACCACTTTCATATCGTACCGACTTCGCACATACCGCACAAATCAGGAGGGAGCGACCTAGTGTGTTAGGTTTTTTTTTCCTAACAAATTGGGGTCTTCTTTCATTTCGTTTTTGGGGTCTTTTTTAATTTTTTGAGGCGTGATTTCATAAAAAAATATGGTTGAAGCCTTATTTCATTTTTGTTTTTGGGGCTTCTTTGTCTGGGGCCTTATTTCGCAGCCCCAAATAAACTGGCGTTTAAATTTTTCCTCTGATAGGTAACTAAATGGTGTTTTTTAGACGTGTGGTTTTCAAATAAAACGCGTATAATTTAATGTTATGGCCAAGAATTTAGCTATTTTAAAGATAAGGGTTTGCCATTATGTTTTAAATTAGATATCGGGCAAGTGACCGTCACGGCTGGCTCGAATAAATTCCACCCGAGCAGCCCAATTTATAGCGCCGCCTTGTTGGAACCAAAGGTCGTCCACATCAACATCCTCCAATTCAGGCACGAAAAAGTCATTAATCATGGCTCTATAGCGTTCCCCATTGACTGTAACATTATGGCCGGCTTAATTTTTGAAGAAATATGGACCAATGATTCCCTCTGCCAATAGAGCACATCAAACAGTGACTTTTTGAGGATGTAACGGCGTCTCAACAATGGCTTGTGGATTATGATCACTCCAAATACGACCATTTTACTTATTACCGTACCCATTCATCCAAAAGTGAGCTTCATCGATGAACAAAATATTCTTGTGAAAATCGGGATCGGTTGCCATCTTGTTTTGGGCCCATTCACCGAACGTGCGACGCGCTTGATGGTCGTTTGGCTTTAATTCTTGCACAAATTGGATCTTGTAAGCCCGCAAACCAAGATCCTAAGTAATTGGGCACAACTCCAATTGTTGCGCGCGATGGCGGATGGACTCATTCGGGTCTTATTCGATACTCTGCTCCACAGCAGCAATGGCATCTTCGGTGAGCGGAACATATTAACTTACCAAACACTGATCGAAGAGAAACTGATCATCATATAATAAAAATACTGATTTAAAAATAAACAAAGTTTAAGTTTTTGGTTCCATCGTAGGCTCATGGGAGGGAGGGGGTGGTCCGGACCCGAGGATCCCCCCGTGGATCCGCCACTGGGACCTAAGTAAGTAACTAACGGGCGGCAGTGGTGCAGTAGTTAAGGTGTTTTCTTCCTAAATAAATAGTCACCTAGATCTCGATTTATTGCACGAGAATGTTTCCTATGTTTCTAGTTCCAGTAACTAGTGTCGTGCATTAACTAGTTGTATTATAAAAGCCAAATATTGAATTATTCAGCCCTATCGCAGTTCCATCGTAACAAATCTCCGAATGTATTGTTACGCTACGAATCACCAATCACAGAATCCGATTGGAATCGAAAAAAGTTGGTACGGTCAAATCACCATTTTTAAGAGATGGCAGGTACTAGCTTGGCGCTTCGTGCTGGTGATATGTAATAAAATCTACGAATTTCGTAGCAAATTTTTACTACGAGTGGATTCTGTGATATATTTGGGATTCGTAGAAAATTTTCGATTAAGCTTATAGATACTTTTTCGAGGTTGTTCCTCATACCGCCGTTTTGTAATTTGTAATAGTAGTTAGTCTGTTCCACTCCGAATTTTAGTAAATGTTTACTAAAAACACACAAATACTGTTCCCCGAGGCATACAATTCTTTTGAAGATTTCATTAAAATCATTAAAGACATTATCGAGAAGGTAAGATTTTGGTTAGCGGTTGTACGGCAGATACTGTTTTGTACGTTTTATTCCGTGACTCTTAATTCAAGAAATTCTTTTGTTTTGTTTCGTTCCGTTTGAAATTCTTGCAGGCATCCATATACGTTCTTCGATTCATCTTCATCTCTCACGCCGCCGTAGAAACAATATGACAGGGATATGAGTTTGACCTGTATTTTATGGTGTGAGACATGCATTAATGAACTGCGGAGGCAGAACTGAGCCGCAGGGCACACAAGCTTTTTTAGTGGAAAGGAAACTTAAAACCATCCAGTACAACCTCATGAACTTCATGCCAAACTATCGAATGTCTTGGAAATATCAGATCATCAGTAGAACGATTGCTGCGAAAGCCATACTGTAGGTCATCAAGAAACTTTCGTTCTTCGAGACATTTCCTAAGCTGACGGTTAATCAGCGTTTCCATGACCTTAGAATGAAGAGACGTAAGTGCTATGGATGAGGAGGGTTCACCTTTCTTAAAGACAGCCTGGACAAATGCTGTTTTCCATCTTCTAGGAAAGATTCCATGAGTAGAAGCGATGGAAAAGTTTACCCAGCGGCTTTTCTAAATTGGAAAAATACATCTTCAGAAGATTAGGGGTTATATCATCCGGACCAGCGGATTTGTGTCATTATATCGATATCTTTGCGAACTCTTGCTACTGTACAAGTGCGGACAAAAATCTGTCCCATGTAAAAAAATTACATTCTCAAGTAAGTACATGAAGGGCAACGTTGCCGTAACCCGTGAGGCAACGTAGAGCTAACAGAAAAATTGGATATGAGCAAATTTGCCTTCTCTAAAGAGTAAAATTGGTTTGTCATTGTGGATGAGAGTTAGAACCAATGATGTTGAGGCGGTTTTAATATTTGTTTTACAAATGACATTTTACTGCCTTTGGGACATTGCAATTTTTTTTTGGGTTAACTTTTGCTGCGAAAATTTGGAGTGTCCTATGCCATCATGTCTGCTTCGATATTTTTTTGGTGAGCTAACCCAAAACTAACCGGGCTTTGTAGGCATAAAGTAGTACCTAACCTACGGATTATACGTTTTGATTCTAAGCAACTCAAACTCAACAGTGCTGGACATACAGATGGATACTAAAATCATTTTATTTCATTTCAACTAACCAAAAAGGAAAACATTTTTATTTAATTTCCATCATCACCTGCTTTTAATTATAAACGTGAAACAGCTTTTTTGTAAAAAAAATCTAAAAACCCCAAAATATGATTACAAAATTCCCAAAGCCTTTTCGCAAACAGCGTGTGGCTGGCGCATAAGTTCGCTATTCTCGGGAACACCAAGGAAATCTCTAAATTCAATTAGTTCATCTCGTCCAAGTAGAACATCTTCCATTAGGTTGCTAGACAAAAGAAAGTTTTCTATGTTTCATACAAAAGTTCCAAGAAAAATAAAACATCAACTAGTTTGTTACCTTGATTGCAAGAATGGCATACGGCCAATTTGACGAGCAGCATGTAATTCCATTCCAAGTTTGAGTGGAGCATTTAAGCCTTCACGATTCCTTAGCATTTGCATGGATAGGTCCAGACGATGTTTGTCGTAATTCAGTTCGGAATCTTTGAGACGATGAATGTGGGCAATTTGCATGAGACAATTCGCATCGGAAGGCCCGGCCACAGATGGAGATGCTTTCAGAACAGAAGTTTCGGTTGGTGGTACTTTAATTGATTGCTGAAATATGGCCTCACATTAAAACTTGCTGAATATAATTTGAAATATCTATTACTTTACCATTTTGTTAAATAATTTTATATTTTTTCTCAAGGAGAATAGAAATTATTTTGCAAAACTCGCGTTTATTTGATGATGACGGATGACAAACAATTTTTGACTTTCAGATGCCATGAAGTTGGTTGCGGTTTGAAGAAAAGATTTGTAAATGACATTGTGAAGTGGTTGGTGTATAAGCTAAACGAAACTATGGCATCGCAAATTAACGAAACCGGATATGAAATTATATGAAAAATGTATTTAATGTGAATTTCTAGCTTATGAGAAATTACATTTATGATTGTTTTCACATTTTTTGAAAAGGAAGACACAACATATACTAATTAAAGGTTTTGAAGTTAATGGGAAATACGATAAACGAATGCTGAAGACAAGTATGGTTTGAATTGATTATAGCATCTTTCTCCGTGCTCAATTTTTTTTATATTATCTATTATTCAGCGTTGCCAACTTTCCGAATTCTATTTTGTTTTCTTATAATTTTATATCCCTGAATTTAACAATATTTGACAAACTTCTTATTCATGGTTGTGTTCCATTTATTGAATAAGAAGTACAGGAAGATGTGTTGTGTATATATACACTGTACGTGAGTGAAGCTAATCACTTATAAATGTAGTAGTAATATCCATCCCTATCTGTCATTTTGGCCAGGCGGTAAATTAAACAAAAAGTGATTCGAACTTGGATAATTCTGTTTTGCGAACATGTTAAACTGCATAAGTTTTGTAAATAACGTGCATCAATGAGAATATTCTAGTATCTTAACAGATAAACAAGAATCAATATAACCTTTATAGAAAAAACTGTAAAAAACAGAGTTTTTAAGAGAAATGAAGACATTTCTTTTCACAAGTAAGTATTGTTTTAGTAAGAACGTGCGTGAAATGTTGTTTTGAGTATATTTTAAATATTGTAGAACAATTTAGAATAGATTTTTTGTGATATTAAACAAGGAAAACAATAAATTTGTTGAAAATAAAAATGTACAACTCAATGGATAAGATTCACTCTCTATCTGACAAACGACAGAGTTGGAGTCAGGGACGTTTCGTTTTTTTTTTAGCTAAGGCGCTTCAATACGTTGAGTAGAAGTATTTTTGTTAGTATTTTTTGAACAATTTTTACATTTGTGATTCGTGTTTTTATCAAAAAAGAAATGAACTCACTTGAAGCAAATACATAAGAGAAAAAGGACGTTGCATGTAATATATGTTTCAAATATGTGTTTCGGGGGAATGCTGGAAATAAAATTGATACAATTTCATGAGAAATAAAATAATATGATAAATTATTAATATTAAACAAACCTAAATTAAAAATTGAAAAGAGGTTAAAATGTTTTACTTGTTTGTATTTTTCTGATTTTTGGAACAGGTACGTTTGATTAATAAAACAAATCCAAATGTATTTTATAGTAACTACTTACTTCCATTACATGCTTTATAGTATTGTCATGGACGTATTTTATATGGACTGCTAGTTGCTTACCTCAAGTTGGTTTCATTTTAGTTTCAGTTATTTTGGACGACCTAGCCCTCCTGAGTACATTAGCGGGAACAAAAAATTAAACCTCAATTTTGACATTTCATCCAGTAATCCTAGACTATGGCAGCGGGTTTTCCCACGTTGGCATGTTAAAATTCCTTTTTTTCCCCGTGTTATTAAGAAATCCCACAATTAATTAATAAAACATCCTTCTTTTCCTTCTAGTGCTTTTAGCTTGTCTTAGACACAAACCAATAAAAAAGGAAGTTGTCCAAGATCTAAAAAAAACAAGAGGCAAAATAAAAATATGGATATGGAATGGAATTCAAAAGTGTCAGTTATGTATTACCGGTAAATGCGACTTTTTGAATTTTTAAAAACAGATGTCGCGAGCTTCTATGTCAACATTTTAAGTAGTTATTTTTTTCTGAAGTGGGTTCAGGAGAGCTAGCATCGCATTCTCAATTTTGGCGACATTTTATATACATACATACATTCTCTATAGTAATCTCATGGCGTCATTTTTCGTCTGGCCATGTTTCTGGTTGATTCGGAACTAACTCTTAATAGTAGAGACGAGAATATTTCCCGATATTTTACCAGTATTTCACACGCTTTTGTTATTTGTTTTTGTTCTATATCCACACCAATTGGCGATATCAGCGCGCCTCATTGCGAATTGATTCAGAACTAAAAAATGACGTTCCATGATAGTACTATATGCAATGTATATACAAAGCCTAGGTTCGACAAATAAAACTTAATCAAGATTCCAAAATAATACAACAAATCTCTTTATTTTATGAAACACACCGTCTTTTAGTTTAAATAACAGCAAATTTAACTTATTCCACTTATTCACAATTCAAATACGTTTTTATACTTCAACACTTTTTATTTAATCTCAATTCAATCATTTTTTACTAACGCTTCCAGTTGTTAACAATTCCGCTTTCGAAAATAAACTGAACTCTCAATGCTATCTACTCTTGTATTTATACAAATTTACAAACTTCTGGAAGCTTCCGTCTAGTTCTGGCACAATCTAAGCTAAGTTGGTTGTTGTACACAATGAATCCCACAGATGTCGTTAATTTACAAAAAAAAAATTATCCTACGAATATCTAAACATTTTGTTGCCACATCACAATATGTTTGTTGTATTTATGTGTGTACGACGTATAAAAACTATGGAAAATAATTTATTTATTTCATTTAATAGATTTAAAAATGTATTCTCCCATCCACTAGTATTGAAATCTTTTTTTTATGTCATAAGGATTCATCAAAATAAATCATGGCTCTTTACCTTACAAAGTAAATATTTTTTATAACCCAGATCGTTTTATTATCACGGGGTGAACCATATGGGTAATTGGTGACAATAAAACACTGCTATTAATTGCATGATGGCAAATTCTTCTAAGCATCTATATCTAATCAGTTCAAGGAAAGTTTCTTATGGCATACAAACATCTCAAGAGTCAACTTTCGATTGAAAGAATAGGCTTTATATTCTTTGAATAGTCAAAGTACAAATAATTCGAACTCGAATTACCGTATAATTATAGCAACCTTTTTAAATTATAGCAACTTGTTATTTTCGTCTAAGTACGTCAGCTTTGAACACCTACGTTAACAAAAAAGTTGGTTGTCTGTAAAGTCGGTTTACGGACGTTAATTTTACGTGATAACGTCATAAGAAAACATTGATGACATCAACACCAATATACAGCCCGTCAACTCACAACATATACAATTCCACTTATCACGTAAAAATATCTAGTACAAATCTACAACTAAGTACTAAATATAGGACTAATTCTAGTGCTTAATCTATTACTAGATCTAGTACAAAACCTGATACGAAAAAAAACAATTGTACTAAATTATAGTACTAGGTATTATCTAGTACCAAAAATACTATTGTACCAACAACCTAGTACCTATCGGCACCAGTATTATATTTAACTAGCTGTACCCGGCGCGCGTTACTACGCCCTAGAAAAAACATGTTTTAATGTGTAATGCGAAAGTAATGCTAGCGGGACCAAACATTCACAGGAACGATCCCTGAACAAAATTATATTTACCATGTAAATTTCATTAAAATCCGTTGAGCGGTTTAGAAGTACATACTTGACATACATACATCTAATGTTGGCGTGGTGCTCAGAATATGTTTGCGATCGATTTTGGTTGAAAGAATCACAGTATCGCAGTTAGCATGAGTGATAAGTCTTGTCAGCATGAGTCAT
This sequence comes from Platycheirus rosarum, assembly GCA_963971375.1. NCBI lineage: Eukaryota > Metazoa > Arthropoda > Insecta > Diptera > Syrphidae > Platycheirus > Platycheirus rosarum. The sequence goes on from OZ020507.1 coordinate 31,991,600, forward strand.
GTCTGTCATCGATTTATAAGACGTTATCACGTCAAAAAATCAATTAAAAATATTGGAATTATGAAACAATTGGATTTCATAAGCGCTGTTTTCATCCATTTTTTTTTATTATGTACACACAAAACAAAACTTATCGGTAGGTGTTAACTGTTCATCAAATAGAAATAAAAAAGGTAATAAATCGTTAACTGGGTCAACTAACCAGAACTTCGTCTTAGGTCTAATGTCAAATTTATTTAAACAACCAATTTGCTTTGTTCTTTTATCCAATAAGTTTTTGCTCGTATTTTCGAAAGGTCTACTTAAAATACACATTGCACCGTTGCCAAGAATCAAGAAGTCAGTAACTTTTTAAAAGTAAAGCCAAGCAAACAAACCACTATGACAAACAAAAGATCAAATAAATGAAGCGTTTCAAGAATTAAGTTCCTTTTTGACATTTAAAAGTGTTCTTGACAGCTTAACGAAAATCTGTTAATTGATCAATTATTTAATCTTTCCATTTCGGTTAAAAAGTGACAATTCGCGGGACACTTACTAATTAACACATAAGCGGTCTAACTGAAAAAAAAACAACAAAACTTGAAAAAAAAAACATTTTTGAGGCGTTTTCAATGTTTCAAGTGAATGGAATGCTTGTGTGAACAAAAATCGATTGTACCGCTCCAAGCCAAACTGCTGGAAGTTTAATTAATTAAATTAGTCGAACAGTCCTAATGGAATCACTTCGAAAATAACTTCACTTATGGGAAGAAGAACAAATATTGTGGGCGATTCGATATTTGAGTCAGAGAGTTAAACAATCATGGTGTTAAAATTACAACACAAATTAGGAGGCAGATTTTTGTCTCGGAGCTCTAATTGAAGATTTCAAGCTCTAGGAAATTTAGAAACGTGTTTGCTGTAAGTTCTGTTTATGCTTCATTAAATTTGATTGTTGTTTGCAATTTACATATGTATTTATCGCGCTATAAAAGAGCTGTATTTTGTAAAAACAAAGAAACACATCATAAATGATAATCATCGTGACCTCTTATTTAGAACATTCGAGCCCTAACCGCATTTTTATCGTAAGCGACAATTTGTAAATTTTACAGAAACACATTTTTTTATTTTTTCCTGAGCTTCAAAACCGACCGAGCCTAATACATGAATGTCGGTTACGATAAATTTTGTTTTCTCTGTAACTCTTTGTTAAAAAGTCATATTAAAAAAGCTAATGATAAGGATACATATGAAAAAGCGTAAGCTATCGAACTGCATTACTAACTTGATTTTGTAAAAAATGTCGCTTACAGCGATTGTCAAGCAACTTTCTATATTTGAACTATACTAGCAAACATTTAGGGCCGTTTTGTTCAGTCAAAGTTGAACATAACTTGAGGATTTTAGTTTTCAACTTGTGAATTTGTTTTTTTTTTCACTCGAAGTTGACAGTTTCAGCTTTCGGTTAAGAACTCGAGAGTTAATAAACTTCTGGATTTCTAAACTTCCCGAAATAGTAGAAGTTAAGGAGGAAACTTTGGGATTTGTTTAATTTTTTTCTTTGGCCTACTACATTATTCCGTTTTCAATTGTTTTTTAATTCTTTTTTTTTAACAAAAATGGTAAAGGATTTAAAAAAGTAGGAGGAACCTATGGAAAATAAAGTTTCTTATTAATTTAATGAATTTTATGTTGAATTGAATTCAACCATTTACCACTAAAATTTCAATTTTCAAAAGTTCTTTTTTTAGTCTATGTATAGCATTTTCTTTCTCAGACGAGAAAAGTCAAAGCTCAAACCTAAGAAAATCTTAAATTGTTCATTCTTTCATTCGTTACTTCCTCTAGGAAGAAGCAAGTTGGCCAACTGAGAAGTTCAAATAATGAACAAAACAAATTTTCGACTTGCGTTTAAAGCCGAAAAAAGATGTGCAGTTGTTCTCACGTCTCACGCCTAAAGCCTAACTGCGTGCAGAACCGCATCTTAATTCCTTAAACAGATGTGCAGCTGGGAAGCACGCATGACTGCATGCAGTCGCGTACCTAATGGTGAAAACAGATGTGCAGTTGTTTCCATGCAGTCAAAATAATTGACACAGGCTCTTATGGGACCGACCAACCCAGTTCTTGCAGGGGTTGCAGTGACTGCACGATGTCTCTGTTTCTAAATTGGCTGCCTAGTTTCATTGTAGCCACAACAACAAACGAAAAAAAATTGTAAATAAAAGGTATCTGGCATTACTGATATATACCACACTTGTTAATCAGCGTTACCGTTGTGACAATTTTGCCACCACTTTTCAGAAAACAATTCATCATAGTTTTTTATGGTAATATTATGTATTTCGTGATTTTTTGGAATTTTTATTCTCTAAATTCAATATTCACACAAATTTGATTTTATATACATTATTATTAAGTGACATCAAAATCGAATTAATTTAATTGTGGTTTTGAATTGAATATTGAATTCGACGAAAATCATTTTAGTCCTTTGTTTTCAAAATCATAATACAATTTGGATCTTTAAAAATTAATTCAAACTGATAATAAAAAGTGCTTTAAATCGAAGATGCAATACTACTGTTTTTGTACCCCGACGAAATCATTGATTGTCTGCTTTTTGTCTTTCGAAAGTCTTCTTGAAGTTTCTTTTCCAAAGCATTTTCCTCGTTTATAACTTGCAACAGCTCAATGTAGCCAATTATTTTCCCATTCTTTAAGCATTGTGCGACATTTCTTGCTTCTACCAAAGTCTGCTGAATTTTTTCTATTTTACGTAGTGCCACATGTGATTTGCAAATAAGAAGCAATTTGAGAATTATCCATACTAAACTATTGCATTTTTGTGCCTCGGCAATTCCTTTTCGAGCAACTGTGCAACATTCATCAAATCGAGAATTTTTCAAATGACTTTGAGCTATCGCATAATGCAAATAACACTTTTCAATTGAGTGCTTTGAGAAAGCTAATCGCTTTTCCATTCGAGTTAAAAATTCCTTTTGTTTTATCAAAGTCGAATCAGCTGTGTCCTCATCCTGATATGTGGTTTTATTACCAAATACAAAAATCAATGGCTCCTGGACTTTTTCTTTTGGCATATTCAAAAGCAGGGTAAAACGATCTTCTGGCTTTAGGTTGGTTAAATTTATTGAGACATCAACATGCCTTTCAATATGAGCCAATGCCAACAAATTATAAACTTCATTGATGAACTGATATTTCCACGGCATTACTCGAGTAGTTTTCAAAACAACGTAGTCGCCCATTACTTCTTCGATGTAGAGTTGAAGTTTCTGTATTTTCTTCATTTTTCTTAGATGTTTAATTTTTCGTAAAATAGCCAGCATAGAACGGTGAACTTGGTATTGAATATGGAACAAATGATGTTTTTTTGTTTCTTCTGAAAACTGTTTCATTTGACTCTTTTGTACTTTCTGTGCATACAATGGTATCCGAGCATGCAACATTCTCAAAAATCGTGTTGCTACATCAAATTTGTGTTGAGTAATATTGTTTAACTGAGGTGAACTCCATATGAACTGCGGTAAGAGAAGACTTGAATTGCTTATAAGAGATTTGATAAAGAGGACATCGATCCAACTTCTTCCCATATATATTTGATTGAAATTTTTGAAAGCTAGTTTTTGCTGAGCTTCTTCTCTGGGAAAAATGAGTTCCTCTTCTTTTTCGATAATACTTAAAACATCACAATTTCCTTGTTCATTTAATGTTTCCCACAAAAATCTTTCGTCATCATTTGTCCTTGGGTTTTGGGATTTATAAATGTATTTTTCATTTTCCAGCATGTGGAAACCTAAAGCATCATTAAGGGTTGCTTTGAAATTGTCATTGAGGACATCACTTCGGTTATGAAAGGCATTAAGCTTGATTCCGGTAAATTTGAGTGATATGTTGAAAACCTCACATTTAGCTTGTTCAAAATCGTTAGACTCATATAGAGCATCGCAAACTTCCAGGTTGAAAAGCTGATTTAGGGGGTCCCTAGCAACAGCAGCTTTAGCGTCACATAATGCTTCTAGTGTTTGAGCTATATTACGTTTGCAACGACTTCTATTATAAAGGACTTTGGGATCGTCTTTTAAATTTAATGATATGTTGTAGTAATGAGTTGCAATGTCTAATTTTTGCTTATGGGTAAAAAACACTCCCCATTCTCGGTAAAGAGTTGGAAGTTGACCATCTGCTACTTTATTCCCAGGTTCCATTTAATTTATTTTCTTTGTCAAAAATGAAAATTTATAAGTATTTCTCTGAAAAACTTTATCTATTGACAGCAAAAAATGTTTTTATAGTCCAGGCAAACTAAGCCTGAAAATAATACATAAATAAAAAAAAGTCTGTCTGTCTGTCTGTACGGATGTATATTGGACTGCAGCCTAAACGGTTGGGCGAATCGTCTTCAAATTTTGAACTTAAGGTTATTTTGTCATTCTACAGAGGCATTTTTTAATTTTTTTTTTAGCTCAAAAATTAACGGTACCTGTCATATAACCGTTATGTAAAAACTTATATTTCTCGAAAACGGCTCCAAGAATTTTCATACAAAAAATCAGTGTACTACTGTAGGTATGCATTATATTTGAGTGAAAAAAAAATTTAATACGGTGGGCTAATAACGGTACCTCCCATAGGACCGGTTTTTTTCTTCCACTTTCTCGAAAACTGGATATCGGATTCAAAATTGATATTCAAGAAGATATAGGTAGCCTGAGTAATGTTGCATTAATTTTTTTTCTTGTATTTTAATAATTTAAAATTTTTTTTTTTTTTTTTTTTTAAATAAATATTTTGAAAACAGGTAAGTGAATTTTTTTTTAATTTTATTGTTAAATGTACTTTATTTTTGTGCTTAAGTTTGTATTCTTGAATTAGTTTTTTAAATATTTTAAAAAAAGTTGTTAAAAAAACCGTTTTATTTAAAAACGGCTCCTACAATTTTGAAAAAAAATCACACTTTTTTACATTTCATAAAGAAATAAAATGGCGTTTAAATTATTTCACCCAATACATTTTAACGTACGTTATTTGAACAATCAAAAGTTACAAAAATCGAATAAATGCTTTGATGTTCACTTTAATTTTTTTAAATTTACTCTACAATATGACCGCACATATGAGCAAGTACATGCGATCCAGCCGTGCAATTTATTTTTATCAAAAAGTTGTGAAGCGATAAATTGTAGAGAATCTGATTTACTAGAAAAATATATGCATAAGTGTTAATTTATCTTTAACAGCTCAAAATATACAGCAAATTGAAATGTTACGGTAAATGTCAAAACTTAGTCATAAAATAACAAAACTTATATTTCGCAATAATTCCCTTTTAGGCCATTAGCGTAAGACACAAAAATTGCTTCGGCTGCCTGGGATGGAAGTGAGGATTAATGAGTATCCCTGTGGATATTTGGTCTGGAAGTCGCTGTTCTCTGAGTGGTTAACTTATTCCGCCGCCCAGGATTGAAATCCAGGCCAGAATCTTATTGGAATCACTTACCTTTTAAGCAGCACCGCCAGGTCGACGACATATATGTATAAGGAATTTGGCAATTTGGGCGTGGAACACCTGAACAAGTTTTTTTTCCGCGTATTGCGTCACAACACGATTATTGGTAAAAATAGACGTGAATAACATGTCGAGAGATTTTTTTTTTTTAAGAAAAATACTTTAGATTACAATAAACACGCGTTTGGTTTATTAACTAAATATGACATTTAAATATTTCAAAAAGAGTAAGAGGACCTGAGTTGGCTCTCGAACCTCTCCTTCTAAAAGCCCCCCAAACTGTGAAAAACATAATTTGCACCTTTGGTAAGAGCATTTTGAGGAGTTTATAGTAGGAAAGGACTAGAAAAGTTGGGTACCGCATTGCTGTGCTGCATTTTGAAATGCAGCGGTGATGGTTAGCACTCAGGTCTTTAAACAATGAGAGATGCTACAACCAAGGTAGTTTCTATCCAACGAAGCGGTTTTAACGGATAGCCGAGAAAATGAATTACCGCTCGTTGGATATTGGAAAATCACAAAGCCAAAGTGTCGGACGTGTCGGTCTATAGTCATTTCGAATTTAAACCAAATTAAAAATTAAACTGCCGGTGATTGTATAATTTAAAGATTAAAATTAACTATTTGCACTGTAAGTTTAATCTAAAAAAATTAAAATGTAAGGAAGGTTAAAATCAGTTGTTTTTTTTTTGCAACAAAGTGAACAACAGGAAGACGGCACTGCGCGACGACGCAAAGGAAGATAATCAAAAGAAATTAGGGATTCATAAAGAAAAAGGGTGAGTGGCAATGATAATAAAATAAAAGTACAGACAAATAATGTAAATGTGCAATTCCTTGTAATAGGCGAATTCTGGCAACCAGAACGGAGACCGTGTTAGCTAACCGCCGATAGTAAGGAGCTCGAGGACGGGATAATTGACGGCCGTCGGGAAGGTGTTCCCAGAACAAAGACAAGGAAAAGTCACCAGCCAAGCAAGGAGTCCCGGACGCCCCTAGTAACATATTATTTGTACATAGAGTAAGCCAGAATCGCCCTTGTTATTTCCTAAAAAAAGTGAATCTCATAAAGAAGCGAATTGTGGCGTGGAGACCGGATTAAGACCAACCCCGTAGCAAGTTCCAGCGTTAGTGGCCTTACGGGTCACAACCGGCCGCTAGTTAGCGGCACTCCCAAACACTGTAGGCGTGATATATAATTTTTTCATTTTTCTTAAATTATTAGTTTAAAAACGAATGGTTTCGGATACTTTTATAGTCTCTAGTTAATTTTAACCGTTTTATTTTTTTTACCATAATATTCTCAATAGTTTCGATTGTTTTGGTCTGAGTCAATCCAGGGGTTGTAGGTTTTTTTTTTTGATTACCAGGAGAAGGCAAGGAGGCACTGGCCCGTGAAAGTCCCGACTCCGCGAGCATTTTTACGTGTGCAAAAAAAAATCCCCTTGATTTCTTGCGGAGAGCTCTCGGTAGGTAGGTCCAAGCGGGAATCCGATACCTCCGCATATAGAGGCGGTGAGAAAGAAGGCGGTGCTTCAAGCGTCCGTTCACCGAGGACCAAGGCCTTAAGCTAGAAAGGCTACAAGACCACTTAGGGTAAACCCGCATTTTGGCCCAAAATAATTGATAATAATCCGTAAGAATAGCAGTTATTTTTGTTATCTTATTTGTTAATTTTCCTTTTGTTTTTACTGTTTTTTTTTTTATAAGTTAAACCTAAAAAATTAATAAATGATTTTGTGAATCACGCCTTTATGCAAATGAAGATAAGGTTTTGTTTCTGATTTCTTCTTTGAAACACAATGGTGTGCTAAAATTTTAACTTTTCAGGAGGTGCAATAAGGTGAGCGGCGGCCTTCGGGCCTTAAGAGTAAGTATGGCTTGACGGCGGATAGGCTCTTCTGTTCCAGATCAAATAAAGGGGAATTCCGACCGCGAATGATCGGATTCAAGGAGGGGCGGGAACATAGCCCTGAATCGTCACCAGCAGGACCTCCGTCAATTTTCAGGTGCGGTCTATTAGCAATTAAAAGGCAGAGATTTGGGGGCGAACCAAGAACCTTCCACGTCTACTCATTTCACTCCTGGAGATGCAATAATTATTTTGTCTCACCTTATATCTGGTATATAAATAGCTGGTGTACAGATAGCTGGATTCAATATCTTTCTGACAGTGCAAGAATCACTCACTCAATCACGAGATATAACCATCTGAAAGTTTGAATGAACAATTTCCTTATTTTATGCCTAGTTTCATTGCTGCCACAACAACAAACGAAAAAAATGTAAATAAAAGCTATCTGGCATTACTGATATATACCACACTTGTTAATCAGCGTTACCGCTGTGACACTTTTGCCACCACTTTTAAGAAAATACTTCATCATAGTTTTTATGGTTATATTATATTTTTCGTTCACTTACATTAATACTATACTTAAAAAAATCTATTTTTTGTCGGATTTGTTGAAATTTGTATTCTCTAAATTCAATATTCACACAAATTAGACTTTATTTACATTATTTTTAAGTGAAATATTTTTCTTCAGTAACAATTTTTTGCAAATTTTTAATAATGTCCAGTGGTAACGCTGCATTTTGGCATTAATACAGCAATACATAAATGTCAAAAAATATGCACATCTGTTTTATGCCCTAAACAGATGTGCAGCTGGGCTGCATGCATGACTGCAGTCGCGCATCTAAAACAGATGTGCATATTTTTTGAAATTTATGTATTGCTGTATTTATTCCAAAATGCAGCGTTACCACTGGAAATTATAAAAAATTTGCAAAATATTGTTATACTGAAGAAAAGATGTCACTTAATAATAATGTAAATAAAATCAAATTTGTGTGAATATTGAATTTAGAGAATAAAAATTCTAACAAATCCGACAAAAATTCGATTTTTTAAGTATCGCATTAATGTAAGTGAACGAAATACATAGTATTACCATAAAAACTATGATGAAGTGTTTTCTGAAAAGTGGTGGCAAAAGTGTCACAGCGGTAACGCTGATTAACAAGTGTGGTATATATCAGTAATGCCAGATAACTTTAATTTACAATTTTTTTTTGTTGTTGTGGCTGCAATGAAACTAGGCAGCCAATTTAGAAACAGAGACTTAAGCACGTTAGTGCTCAATTGTTTCATAAATAGATTGGAACGCGTATAGGGAAAGAACAAAGTAGATTCGCTGACTTTGGGTACGTCGTTTGCGTGATGATTTCCGTCCCCCAAGAATGGAATAGATGTAAACTGTAAAAACACTTACATACTTTTCCATGGTTTTTAGGGGCCAGTTATAGCGATCATTAAAAATCCATCAGTAAAGTTGAAACAGCTAGAAACTGGAATTTTTTACGTACGGGTAGTTATAACAATCAGTAAAGTTATGTCAAAATTTAAAGGCCAATCACACCAGCCATAACCTCAAATTTGATTTAATGATGCAAAATGCTTCAGTACTGATGAGTGAAACATAAAAAAAATGGATCACAAACACTGGAACGAAATGTTCCATTATTCTGTCAAATATAGTACTCTCATGGTGGTCATTTTCGTCTGGCCATCTTCCTGGTTGATTCGAAACTAACTCTAAATAGTGAAGACGAGTACATTTACCGATATTTTACCAGTATTTAATACACTTTTGTTGTCTGTACTTATTCTATATTCACACCAATTGACAATTTCAGCACGCCTCATTGCGACTTGATTCAGAACTAAAAAATGATGCTTCATGATAGTACTATAGGCAGTGTATATACAATGTCAAATGACAATCAGCTGTTCAGTAAAACCAATGTTCATCATTAAAATAAATACATTACAGCATTTATTTTTTAATAAAAAATACCGTTTCTCGGGTTTGTTTTTTGTCAAAATAAATTATTTCAATTGATTTGCCATGAATTGGATTAAGCTTCATTATTTAAATCCTTTTCTAAAACACAAAAATATCCAATTGAAAATTTTTAATGATGATTTTTAATAACTGGCCCCTTAGATTGTTGATATAGGAAATTGATTTCAAATAAACGGTTCAGGGTTCGAACCGTATCACACGTGTGATATGGAGATGTGGCACCTCTAACTTATAACAGACAGAAATATTCAACACAATGACATATGATTATAAAAAATGGGACAAACACCTGTCATATTTTGCCTGTTTTAACCTCGGCTTTTAATTTTTTTTTTAATTTTACGTGGCATTATTATTATTCTTTATGAATTCGCATTAAATATCAATTTCAAATAAACTCATAAAACGATCCACAAACTGTGGCACACTTCAATGGTGAACATTTGAATTTACAGCTTTCTAAATAAAGGCACTACAATTATATTGTTTAATTTTATTGGATCATCATTCTGCAAATAAGTTTTGATTATAAGATACGATTGCAGCAAGTTACACAAAATCGTGTGAACGTTTTACAGCATAATTGCTTTAATGAATATAGTTTGTGGAAACATAAAAGGGGACATTTTATAGCAAAAAAGTGCAAAATGATTGAACTGCGCTCCAGTTTAAATTTTATACTGAACACTATTGAACATCAAAGTACCTATAGGTATGTACATTATAAACAAATGTAAAGTTCATAATGTTGATATGTTGACACAAAAAAACCTAAATAACTATGTATGGATGGTATGTATGTGTAGGTATTTTTTAAATGAATGCATGAAATGTTCGTTCAAATAAGCTTAAATGTACTAAAAGAATAAATCAATCTAAAACAAGATTAATGACGCTAATAGCGTAATTATAAGTAATCAATAAAAAATACCTAAAAGATCACCAAAACAATATTTCGAACTATTGTTTTGACAGTTTGCTAATTTTGTTTTCGCTGAATAAAGGGCTGAGTTGTAAAACAGATGTCAGGTACGTAATTTAAAATAAAACGTGCTTAAATCATGTAATAAGTCTAAATCATTGAAAATGCATGCTAAATCACATAATTAATCATACGATTTAGATAAATCGAGTGGTTTTAAATATAAATCACGTCGGTGCCGATGGGAGCATGGTATTATAAAGCTTTAATTTTTGTCAATGATTAGCAGCGGTGACAATTTATTATTATAAACCAAGATATTTAAATCGAAAATTCGGTAAAAAGACTTTTGATTGATATCTAGCTACATATGTACATATCGTATCGTTGATAGTTTGATAAATTATTCCCCCTCACTCTTTTTTTTAAATAAATATAAACATTAGGATCGTGGTGGAATCAAGGTGTTCGAAATAAGAGGGCCAGAAATTAGACACGGGATACCTTTTCTATTTGTTCAACGTTTATCCACATGTATAGGTAACGATATCAAAAGTAGGTACTATCACCCCCTCCGCCATAGATTATAGTTTTGGGTGTAGGCTTTGAAGTGTTTATAATCTAAACAAAAGGGGACTTTTTTTCACCATCTATTATATAGATAGACAAATATATTTTAGACTTGAATTGCTTCTGGTCGTCGGAAAGTCTGTTCCTAAAATGAGCCTGAAAAAAATTAATGGCGTCGCAGTGTCTAATATTTTAATTTTCTGAGTAAAGAGAATATAATGCTGAACATTACCAAATGACAACATTTGTAAAAGAGGAATAACATTAAATTGGTTTTTCCACGAGATCTATTTTTCAGAACAAATAAACAAGCTAATGGTTTCTGGCGGCCGCCATTTTACTTTGATTTTGACAGATGCGAAGAATATTGCAAAAAATTAAACCTCTAATGATATTACTTTAGATGTGTACTGTGGTTATGTTTAACATCAAAAAAATCAATGCTACAGATATCTATATTGTGATCCTTAACGTGCACGATCTATGAGCTTAGGATAAATCGATGACCGATGAGGCATTCTGGGTGAAAGCTGATCAGAATACGATCGTTGACAATATTTTTAACAAATGTAGATAAACTTCTGTCGGACCGGACAGAGAAAATTGGACGCCGACATCAGACAACGGAAGTGGCGTTGGATAGGCCATACACTGAGGAAACCTAACGACAACATAGCGAAGCAATCCTTCGAATGGAATCCTCAGGGTAATAGACGCGTTGGAAGACCGAAAACAACTTGGAGGTCATCTGTTTTGGGGGAAGCTCGATTTCAAGGTTTTCAATCGTGGCCACAGCTAAGGTCAGTCGCGGCGAATCGGGACAGATGGAAGGATCTTGTTGCTGCCCTATGCTCCAGAAGGAGTTGAAGCGCTGCATTGCAGCCGGATAACATACATATTCTGTCGTTCCAAAATACTAAAATAGTTATGATTCACAACATCGTTTCAAGATGCATTGTTGGAGTGTGAATAGTTATCTAGGATTTGCAACTATTTTCAAATCATGTCCATTATATGAATTGAGATTGTTGATCTGTTAATGTGAAAGTTTGTTAAGAATTTAAATCCAAATTCAAAATTATTTTTTTTTGTTTTGGTGGTGTTTAAAAAATTAAAAAAGATTTCCAATGATTAAAAAAGTGGTTTTAATCAACGAGAAGAGTTTTATTTTCGGTAGCAAAATTTGCATTTTATTAAGTATCTATATTCTTTGGAGAAGTACGATGATTGTTAGACGTGATAACGTCTTATAAATCGAATGTGACCATCTCGTTTTGGACCCATTCACCGAACGTGTCCAATTCTTGCACGAGTTTAATTTTTTGTAAACCCGCAAACTAAGATCCTTCCGCCAAATGTTCCATAAAGTGGATGGGCAGATCTCCAATTGTTGCGCGCTATGCCGAATGGTCTGTCTGTCTGTCGGGTGTATATCGAGCTGCAGCCTAAACGGGTTAAGATTGCCTTCAAATTTGGTATGTGTGATTCTTTGGCATTCTTTATATTTGAAGAGATTGAGATAGCCAAATTAATTTTGCATATCAAAATTTTGAATGACCTTTTTTTCTAATTTATTTAAATAATTTAATTAATTTTTGACATTTTTTTTTTAAATAAATATTTTTAAAACTAATCAAAAAAAATATTTTAAATTTTATAATCACATGTATATTAAAAAACTCCAAAAAAACTGCATACCAAAATTTAAAAAAAAAAATTTCAAAAAACTAAAAATAAAAAACAGGATTTTATCAAAATCCGTCCTACAATTTTCTAAATACTGTTTTCATAAATTCTTTGTTATTTAAGACGTGTGTGAGATGGCGTAATTAATTTTTACTAAAAGCCGTTTAGTATTGTGGTTTTGATAGTTTTTAGAAGTTGAAACTGTGTTGCTTTCAACGTAAATGTTATTTGTTTTTATCTAAGATCTCGCCTTCCAATGTAATTCGGCACATAAGAGCAACTACGTGCGATCCAGTCGTGCCCATTTTTTATTAGTTTAAGAGTTTTCTCGGAAAAAACTAAGTATGCAATAAAATTTGAAAATTAAATGTGTATTGAGGAAAAAAAATATTGAAAATCGTTCGACCAGTTTTATTAAAAAGTCGTTTTTTTGAAAAACTTTTCGAACAAATATTTTAATTTTTTTTTATAATATGTCACTTTAAGGAAATCTATAGTTTTCATCTGAGAAAATTATTAAAAAAAAATTCAATCAATCCGTTTTCAAAACATTTCGAAAACCATTTTTTTTTTAATTTGAAAAAAAAACGAAAAAAAAGTTTTTAAAAATTTTGAAACGCAATATTGATTGAATTATAAATGACTTCCTGTGTGCAATATTTTATTGAAATCGGGATAATGGTTTACAATACAACCGCATTTGAAAAAAACTGGTTCTATGAGAGGTACCGTTATAGAAGAAATTTCGAAAAATTATTTCTAACTGAAAATGTATTGTTGTAAAAAATAACACCCTGAAAGTTTTATCATAATCGTTACAGCCGTTTTCGAGAAAATCAAACTTTTTGTTAAGAATTGTATGGCAGGTACCGTTATTTTTCGAACTATAACAAAAATGAACAACAGCCCCCGAGATACTACTAAATAAATACTAAATACCAAGTTTGAAGCAAATCGGCCAATCCGTTTAGGCTATAGAGGCGCGAACAGACAGACAGACAGACGGACGGAATTTCCGGAACCATTTTTTCGACTTCTCTATCATCGTAATGTCGTATTTGATTGGTAGAATTTTTATTTATTTTTTTGCACGAATCCATAACTTGCCTTATAGTACCCATAAACGCAAGTTAAAACCATGCATTGAAAATTTAATATATTGCGGCCACTAGTTTACTGCTAACAAAATACATACATGCTAAAAAAAAGTGGTTCAGAAAATTAAATATATTTGAAATCAAACCTACAGGCCAAACACACTATTCATTGCAACATGTAAGTAAGTTAATAATGTACAAATGATAAAACGGTTAAACAAATTTTTGGAATGAAATTAATGCTGGCGGCAGTGGTGCAGTAAATAAGGTTCTTGGTTGCTAATCCAGAGATCGTCAGTTAGATACTCAGTTTGGGAAGAAGTTTTCTATGCTTCTATAGTTGAAGTATTATTGTAATCAGTTAGTAAAAAAATATTTTCTACTCAACAGTTTTAATTTCATTTATTTTGGAACATCAACTTAGGGTAAAGTCGGGTGATATGGCACCCTTTCAATATATCCCACTTAATGACTTCTTTTTAAAACGTTTTATATCATTCAATCTTACGTACGCTCTTGACGTATCAAGATGAAATCGCCATAGCCCGTAAGATACAATGTATACAACCGGAGAAAAAAAATGTTGTAAATATCAAGCAAAGAGTTTTTTTTTGTGTATTAGTGAAGTTCATGGAAATACAAAATTATTTGACACCCGGTGCTTATTTCATAAATAAAAAATGAAACAATCTTGTTTGTTCATGTTATTTGAAATAGCAGAAGCAAGGTCAAAAGGGTGACATGGACCCTCAGAAGCTCGGGAGATATGGCACCGGTGCCATTTCCCCCGCGCATACTTGTCTTTTTCATTTTTAAGTAGCAATTGACTTAAATTTCAGAAATTCTTTTATTGTTACTATGTTGCGTTGACAAATTTCTTTCAGGAATGCCGATAATTAAAAAAAAAAACATCCGCAAATCATGCCAAATGGACACAAAATAAACTCGCAGCAGCCATTAAAGCTGTTTAAATGCAAATTAAATGTTAAGGACAGCAGCTTCAAAGCACATTTAAACTCCGTTTTCCACCCTTAAACGACGCCTTAAAGATCCAGACGCTGAAAAGCTAAAAAAACAACAAAAAATTGTGTGGTGCCATTTAAACCGCAAGCGGGTGCCATATCACCCTCCATTTTTTATGTGGATTTTTTTGTAATGTTTTTTATTTTTTGCAAAAAATTATATTTATTTGAATATAAATTTAAAATATGTTCCTATTTTTTGTTTATCAACTAGTTTTATAATAAAGTTATTTTGGTTTTAAATAAAAATCTTTTTTTATTTTGGAAATTATAAAGAAAAAGAAAAATGGGTGTACAAAAGGAACGCATCACAGCTGAATGCCTTAACCCCTATGACGTCAAATTAGGTAATTTCAACTCATTCTTTCTCTTCGTTTATTCTTGACAATAAGGTCTTTCCTCTTTTTGACCTAGTTTCAATAACTTCTGTTTTCAATTGATTTTTACATTTTTCCTTTAAACACAATTGCGTGGAGTTAAGCACCGAATGCTGGAATGAAAATTTAAAATTCACACTAAACGAACTGTGTCGTTTTGTTTCTAAAAACATGATGAAAAATAATAATTAAAAATCAAAAACCTTATACTTAACGAAACTTATCAAACGGCGAATGAATACATTATAGCCAATGCCATATGACTGAGTGTTTTGGGGTCATTAACATATGTGATGTTGACGGTAGGACATGCTTGGTCTTTTATAGTTGTATGCTCTAAATATAATGAACATGTCGTCTATTTGTGGTTTTTTCAACTATATTTCAACTTATATTTATAAGTTATTATTGGCCATTTTTACCCACTTAAAATTAGGACTGGATGTGACTGGGTCCCATGCTCTAAATGCTAAAAATGGATGCACGAAGACTGCTTAGAAAATGGAAACTGCGACCGATATGTCACATTAATGAAAATTAAATATTCGAATACTACTTAGTCTACCATATCAAATGTTTCACCTCACCCCTGTAGAAATGGCTTCCCAGATAAAACAAGAAGGTATAATATACATATCATATCTACATGTATATATGTTATGTATATAATGTGTATACGTCTATGATAAACTTGAATTAGACATATGTATACTGAATGGATATTGTAGATCTATTTAGTTAATAATAGTGAAAGAACGTTATGTATGTATAATTTACGTACATTATAAAATAAACATTTGCCATCGAATTATATACATTTATTATATGTGTACGAAACATGTACCTACTAAACGATAAAAATGAATCCAACTCCATTGCTGTCAACATGACCTATTTATATACGTATATTGAACGTGTTTTTTTCTACATATCTCGGTGGAATATTGCACATTTCAAATACATATAATATTTGTTAATTATCTTACGATTTCGATTCTTAAAGCGGAAGTTATTCAATGAACGTATAATATACGTAAATTAAACATCAAAGATTCCTTGTATTACAAAGCATTTGACATCGAATTATATACATTTATTGTATGTATACGAAACATATACTACGCTTGCAAGCGTTCATTACGTACGGAAATAAAACTGAACGAAACTTTATGCTCCTATATGCTAATCCTTTTTAAGTGCAGGCGTCTTTTTGACAAAGATTTTATTTTAATGTTTTTTTTTTGTAGTGTTTGTAGGCTTAGTGGTTAGTGTGTCGGACTGCTAAGCGAAAGAGCCTGGGTTCAAATCCCGCTCATAGCCACCTTTTTTTCTGGGGTACTGCCTCTTGCGAGAAACTGACAAAACCTCCAAGAGTAATATTTGTCTCGAAAAAGTGCATCTCATGTAGCCGTTCGGACCCGGCGGTAAACTGTAGGTCCCTTCCATCCTTGCAGATTAACAACACACACACAGGAATGGTTGAGAGTATAAGTCACTAGGCCTTGGCTCCTTAAGGAGCTGTCGCGCCAATAAATTTATTTATTAGTTTTTTTTTTTAGTTGCATTTTCTTTAGAATCGTTGTAGCTTGAAGTCCGAAAGAACATGCGTCACGACAAAGGGATAAACACATAAATATATAGGATTGGTAGTTGGTAGCTTTTGCAGTTTTTTAGTGTATTAGCTTTCCACTTGTTGTTTACTCTTTATAATATAATTTGCTAAAAGAAAGATATAAAGGACTTTTTTCAGTTAAATTTTCATTTTGGTATGGACAAATTTGAACAACTGGCATAAAGATTTGTGGGAATCAGCAGTTGGGCAATAATCCTAGGTATAGGGACCTATAAAGGTCCCAATAAGAATAATTATTTACTTTTTGAAAATTAATTAAAATAGCTTAATTATGTTTGATGGATCGATAAACGTATGGTGTGGGTAGGTATTAATGGAATTTATTAAGGATATTAGGTACTTATAATAAGGTTGGAAGGAAGGTAGTTACTAAAATTAAGAAATACATTCCAACTACTGTGAAGGGAGTGGGTATAGACAATATTAAAAGTTAACACAGTGGTTTTGTTTATTTATAGGCGTGTATACTTTTTCTTGATTGAAATTTGTGCATTCAGTAGTAATCGAATAGTTTTTAATTTGTTAGTTGTTTTTGCGTGTTTATCATAGGCTTTCTTATTTATTCTGTGTGCTTTTATGATGACGAAATGCTTTAAAATACGTAGGTATGTATGAAGGTTGTAAACTTTTTTTTATTTGACTAATGGCTAGGGCTTAGCCGAGCAATATGAAATACAATTTTGGGGAAAATATTAAACAAATGAAATTTTTATGAAATCAAAAACGTTTTTTGGAAAAAAATGTTGTGAGTCATCTTATTTCTTTTGCTGTTTTCTATTTTATGAATTTTTCATTTCAAAAACGTTAGACATGTTTTTTTTTGGAAAACTTTTCGAAAACATATTTAAAAATTTATGTCAATTTAAAGCAATCTATAGTTTATAATAGAAGAAAAAAATTTAAAAAATTCCATGGATTCGTTTTCCAAATATTCAAAAAACAAAATAATTTTTTTAAAAAAATATTAAAAATTAAAAAAAAATGTTTTAAAATTTTTTAAAAAGCAATATTATTTATATCATAAAACACTACATATTTTGAATATTCAGCTTCATCTTTGACATTTCACAGGAACAAAATAGGCTAGTTCAATGTTTCTTTTTTCTCAGATCCATTGAATATGACTGAGAAAATTCATTGATCACTCCGAAATCTCAAGAAACTTGAACTACCTTAAAGAAAGAAACACGGAATTATTTATAGAACTGGTTAAAAAAGAAATATTTTATGGAATTTAACTAACCCCAAATATAAAAATATTGAAAAGAAGGCGCAAGTGTGGAGTAATATTTCGATAGCATTTAAGATATATATATATATATATGTTTTATATTCTTGGCAGCAAAATTGACATTCCTTACTTCACCATTGTGTTCGAGTCAGCTTCATCACTTAGCTTCAATTTTGACGTTATTCATTTTTGCGCTTCATACTTCAGCTTCAGTTTCACCATTGTGTTCAGCCAGTTAAGGGTGGTAAAAGGAGTTAAAAATTTCTTTGAAGCTGCTTTTAAAGCCATTTAATTTGCATGAACAGTTTTAATGGCTGCTGCGAGTTGATCCTGTGTCCATTTGGCACGATTTGCGGATGATTTTTTTTTATTAACTGTCGGCATTACGGAAAGAACTTTGTCAACGCAACAAAGCAACAATAAAAGAATTTCTGAAATTTAAGTCAATTGCTGGTGCCATATCACCCTTTTGAACTTGCTTCTGCTATTTCAAAAAACATGAACAAACACGCATACTCAGTTATAGCAGTAAACAAACACAAATAAACACGATTTTTTCTTTTTTTATTTTTCAAATAAACACCGATTGAATGATATATAATTCAACATTGTTTAAAAAAGAAGTCATTAACTACGAGATATAGAAAGGATGCCATATCACCCGACCTTATCCTATATACCTATAAATAATCATTTCAAAAAGTTTTAAAATCAGACTTAAAAAGACTGAGTATGGAATATTAAGTAACCTGCAACCCTTAGTTTCTTGTGCATGTTTTAATAATGTTCATACTAATCTTGTCCTTATAAAATATTTATCCAAACTGGTATGAGAAAAACCCTTCCCAAAGCATTCTTTTACTCTTACTTGTTATTAGAAGTCCTTAGGAATTTCCTACACAAATGTGCAACTTGTTGAAATTATATCGGCAAGAATCAAGAAACATCAATTGTTATCATGCCCCATTCAATATTGAAAAAAACACATGCTTTACGTCATGACACGTCCTAATTTTCAATTTAATTGCAATCCAACCAAGCGAGCAAAATGCGAGGTCAAAGTAAAGTTCCGCATAAATGCTTCGGTTCGAACACCCCGAGACGTATCCGCTTCCACAAGTAGAACCAACAAAGCAGCCAAATTTTAACATATAGGTGCGAAAAGATTCACTAAGTAAAACAAAAAACCAGATACGTCAGCATTACAAAAGATACCAAAATTCCAAAACCGATAAATGTATTGAATCATCGCAACATCCCTCGAAGTGTATTTTCCTGATGCTCCTTTCCAAAATTGACCTCTTATTTACCGACTTTCCTTGCCAACCGTCAAAACATTTTCGTATAATCTCGACAGGAGTAGCGCATTTCTTGTGTCGGCCTTGTGGAGGAAGGTCTATCCTTTTGTATTTACTTCACTCAGTGTTTCAAAAACAAAGTGGTCACGGTTTTTCGGTTAAAATCTCTTTGCATTAAGAATAGAATTTACTTTCCATGTGGACATGTGCGTCACACCAGTTATCGGCGAAGTTCAAAGAAGGTATACACAAACCTTGTTTTGCATATCGATTGCAGTTGCGGATCCTTGCTGGTAGTTAGGTAATGACAAAACAATTACCAAAGACAATGACCTCGACGTGGCCAGTTGATCTCATCAGGTTGCCATTCCACGGATTTATTGCTATGAAGATGGGATTAGGCGTGGCGTTGAGTCCTTTTTTTCAAAAAAGTATTTGCAATAGTTGGTATACCAACAACAATTTTTTTTTTGTTCCTGGAAGATTTTTAGTTTTGAAAATTGAGTAATTAGGTAGCTTGTTATGGAAATTTTTATGGCGAACAAAAATAACCCAACAGATTTTTTTTATTTACGTCCAGGTTTTCAAAGGATTTGTAAGGAAAGTCGTGTAATAAAGATCAATGCAAAATATAGATGACATTTTTTGTTTGTTACAAATTTAAGTAATAATTTGGATAGTTCTGGGAATATATTTTCAGGGATTAGGACTTAAAAAAATTGCATAGAGTGGCGGCGTTTAGGTAAAGGAGTTTCGAGTTCTGGATTAATTTTAATAGTACGCCATAAAAAGCGAATTATTGTTGCGAAAAATTTGTAACGGTCGGAAGGAAATGTCAAAGAGAACACAACGGAATATATCCTTATTTTAAAATGTTTTGAGCAGCGAAAACGAAACCCAATGATAATGATTATATATGTATGTAATATACATACCTATACATATACCTAAACCTTGACCGCTCTATTTTTGTCTTAGGATATTCAAACATTTTCAAGGAATCAAAGGAAAGTTTTAAGAAAATAATTATTATACAAAAAATGTCAAGAAAACGAAACATAATAACTTTTTTTTTTAATTAGCCAACGCAAAAAGGGGTTTAAGTTCCTCATATATTGTTAGTTAAACAAAGCAGGGTCTTAGGAAAATGGGGAAGGACTGAGTCAAAATTATTCACAATAGTTAAAAAAAAGATCCAGCCCCTTTCTTTATTGAAAACAAAATACACATACATACACATGTATAAGGTCAAAATGAATATTGGACGTAATAGTGTCCTGATCCTGATGGTAAATACACTATTCGTGTGTAATCGCCTCTTGTGGCACACCTTATCCAAAAATAAAAGTACATCTGGCCATTGTGTAACTTTTGTAAATTGTTCGGGTCAACAAAACCCAGTTATATAAGAACCATTTGGGATTTGGCAATATGAGAAAGTAAACTGAGACGGTTTCAATAATTTCTTCAGGTCCTTTAACTGATCACTAAGCTTCCTAGATATTGACAACAAAATTTAATCCTGAATAGCCCGTTTACAAATTATATAACTTGAGGATAATTTATGGTTATATAGATTATTATATTATATTATCCTACTTATATTATAAATGTGAATGTTTGTATGTTTGAATGTTTGGATGTTTGTTCCATAATGACGTCTCAACGGCTTAAATGATTTGGATGAAATTTGGTATCTATGTGGATTCAAACATAGGCTACTTTTTATCCAGGAAAAAATGCGCGATTTCTGTGGGAGAGGCTTAAATGTAAAATACTGCACTGATTGATGCAAGATTTGTTTGATTTAGCTACTTTTGTGCATTAACAGCATGAATTTATGAAGTCTGGTAGACGGAAGAATTATAGGATTCACTATACTATATTAAGAGATATAGAGTTGTAAAGATATAGAGATATAGAGATATAGAAATATAGAGATATAGAGATATACATATGCAAAGAGTCCTCGTAGTAAAGAATTTAGACCTATCTCAATACTTGCCTTCTTGTCAAAAGTTTTTGAAAAAATCGTTCAAAAACAAATAAAAACATACCTACATACCTACATAGAAATAATTTTCTTTCATCGAAACAGTCTGGCTTTAGAAAAAATCACAGTTGCCCAACGGCGCTTAATAACGTTATCGAAGAATTGAGAGTAGCTTTAGATGATTGAAATGTATCATTCCTAATCCTTTTAGACTTTTCCAAAGCCTTTGACACTGTTGACCATCTTAATCTGTGTGGAAAGTTATCAAGACTGTATAGTTTTTCTAACTCGGCAGTAAAACTATAATAAATTCGTATCTTTAAGGTAGAAAACAAGCAGTTATGGCTAATGGTAAACTTTCAAGTTTTCTTCCTACCACACTAGGCGTTCCACAAGGTTCAATTCTAGGCCCTCTTCTTTTCTCCTTGTATTTAAATGAACTTCCACAAATGATTCTCCAATCAAATGTACAAATGTATGCCGACGATGTTCAAATGTGCAATAATTGCTCTTTTCAGCAGGTTGATAGTTGCGTTGACTTAGTAAACATCTTAAATTTCGTCAGTAACAATGGACTGTTTTTAAACCCATCTAAATCTAAATTTATAATTATATCAAAGAAACCTATTGACTCTTCACAGTTCCCAGAGATTTTACTAGATGGTTATACATGTGAATATGTTGGGACCGCCAAAAAATTAGGTATAGCATTTAATTGGACTTTAATATGGAAAACACATATAAATATAGCTATCGGTAAAGCATATGACACAATATTATACTCCACCTAAAACGAGACTAATGATATCAAAAACAATGATCATCCCTATATTATTGTATGGTTGCGAGATTAACTGCAATTGCGATCATATAAGCAGAAGAAAATTAAATTTAGCATATAATTGTATTGCTAGATACATTTATGGTCTTAAAAGATTCGATCGTGTTTCCATTTTTTCAAAATCTATATTATAATCTAACGTTTGATAACCTAATCCGCTATAGAACATTAATTTTATTGTTTAGAACTATGCTTATCCATCAGCCTTCTTTTATTTTCCCAAGAATACAAATGTCCTCATCAATCAGAACTCAACACATTTTACAATTTCGTTTTTCTTGTTTAACATCAGAACGCCAGTTTTTTTGTCAGAGATATTAGCTAGATAATTTTAATTTAATAACTTAAAACTTGTATTAGTTCATAAGATAATATATCTTAAAATGCAGGCTTACCAATGAATAAATAAAATAAAAATAAACAAAATAGAGATAAAGAGATATAGATATACAGAGATATAGAGACAGATATATATAGATACATAGAGATATAAAGATATAGACATAGAGACAAAGAGACATATTATAGATATAGAGATATTTAAGGATATGGAGATATAGAGATGTAGATATATAGAGATATAAAAATATAGAAGTAAAAAAACACAATAGAGACATAGAGATATATAAACATAGAAATGTGTATACATTTATAGAGGAATATTACTTCGATTATTAAAAAGCGGCATTCACTATATTATTAAAAAATAAATTATAATTTGACGAAAAACCTAATTTAACCAAAATGTTTAATCTTAAGTCCACGCAGACGAAGTCGCGGGTAGAAGCTACTATATTAAAGATTATTATTATACAGATTATAGATTCGAGCTCTAAAAAGGTTATCATGTTAAGAATACATATATTAAAAAGGCAACCGGAACAAATTCTCAGCTCTCGAAGATGCAAAGAATTTGTCATCCCGTCTGATCTGGTTACAGTCTATTTAGCATGTTTTCGTCCAAAACTTGAGTATAATTCCTAAATTTGGGCTGGAGCACCTAAAAACAACTCACTTTTGAGTTCCTGTTGGACAGAATTCAAAAAAGCTTTAAAATGATAGGTGGCCGGGTAATAACAGTAACATTTACATGTTACATCTCTTGAGTACCGTCAGTCGTTGTTTTTCCTTCTTTCATTATTGTTTTGCTATGTCTGTAAACAATGCTCTAGCGAAGTAACCAGCAGCTGCATTTCTTTTCAACTATTAATATAGACGCACTTCAAGGGATGCCCAACAGTTTACTTCGAGCCCAACTAAAGATGTACTACAAGTACAATCAAACACACGGAGGACTCTTTCTTTAGCCGTTTGAGGCAAATATGAAATGCCTTGCCGGACTCTGTTTTTCCCTCCCCTTTTGAAATGCAAAACTTTTAAACAAATGTGCATCGATACCTCCTTTTACATCCTTCCTTATTTTATTAACGCCCGCGTGCTGTGTTTGATTAACATTAAGGGTAGCTAAGATCCCTTTAGAGTGGGTTAATTATAAATACAAAATTAAACTTTTTTCGATTCCAATTTGATAACAAAAACCCTGTAAACGAAACAAATCAAGCATTTGATTTTTACTTGCTTTAAAAATAGGTATGCAAGTTTAGGATTTGTGAATATAAAATTAAAACGAGATAACAATCAAACATGACATTACGATAGAGAAGCCTTAAAATGTCTGTCTGTCTGTCTGGGTGCTTAAGTGATTACCATCAAATTTAGTATATGTGAATCTTTTGGCATACCTATATCAGAGGTGTTATTGAAATTTAATTTTAAGGGCTAAAAATAACGGTACCTGCCATATAAGCCAATAAAAGCTTAAACTTTTTTTTTGACAGTATTTTCGTAGTTATTTGCTGTCATATTGTCAAAGATAAATTTACAGTCCTTTAACGGTACGGTCGTACCCATTTTAACTTTTGAGTAGGTGCCATAAGGCGCAAGTTATGCATTCGTGCATATTGAAAAAAAAATGATATAAAAATCAAACATAATGATGATCATCATCATCGACGCGACAACCGGGATCTGGTCCGAGCCTACTTCAACAAGTTCTTCCATACATTCCGATTACTGGCCGATGCCATCAAATTGCGCATCCCAAAGCTTTCGGCGTCCTGGTTTACGCCATCCCTCCAACTCATGCAAGGTCTGTCACGCTGTCTTCTACCATAAAAAGAACTGCAAGACTCCGAGCTGGTTCCTTTTTGCTCTTGCGAGCTAGGTGCCCAGCCCATCAGAGTCTATCGAGCTTTATTTTTTTCACAACATCTGCTTTGAGGTAGAGTGTCGATCTGCCTGTCGAAGTCATCACACGGGTGCACGGCGAAAAAGTGAAGCCGCGGAGTGCTGCTGCCTGTGCGTTCTTTTTTAAAAAAAATACAAAAAAAAAGAAAAGAAAAAAAATATATATCAATCTCGGGCGCGAACCGACAACATTTAGTGCCCGTGTTGTGAAAATTTATTTGATGCTACAACATCAAGGCATCACGCAAATAAAAAAAGAATACCCACCAACGAAAAAAATACTCGCAGTAAGCATTCCTTGCAACTTTTCCTTTCCCTATCTCACTCACAGACGATTTTACTTGAACATTGCGGTAAATCCGAATGAACAAGTCTAATCGTTATCGGATAGATTAATTAATGCTCCCTAAATGACCAGGGGCGGATCAAATACATTTTATTGTCAAGGTATAACACTGTTAATAATTTGTATTGAGAAGCTAAAATTGGGATTTAGTGGAGTATTGATTATAGGTAATTGTCCGTTTTAGTTTTTTTTAGTTCTGTGTTTTAGAATGGTAGGTGATTTCATAGTCGACTATGCAAACATTCGTGGACTTAGGAAAAATTTCTATGCTGCCTATGTCCACTCTGTGATAAACAGACCAGCTGTGTTGGCACTTAGTGAAACACAAGTTGGGGAAAATACCGATCATTCGGAATTTTCCTTGCATGGGTATTCACTTGTACCTTTATTCTTTGCCAAACATGGCCTCGCCGTTTACATAAGGAATGATGTTCTGTGTGTAAACACGGAATTCAATTTCATGTGGTTAAAATTAACGATTAAAAAAGCGCATCATTCATATATGTTTTCTTTATAGAAGCCCAAATTTAGACAGAGTTTCAACTTCTAACGAATTTGATGCTTTGTCTGACTCCATTCAAGGAATTGTTTCCCGTTACCCTCACACTGAAATCGTTATTACGGGCGATTTCAATGTACACAATTCCAGTTGGCTTCGCTTTTCTGGCCAGACAACACCCGAAGGAAGGTATGTTGAGATTTTCGCTGAGTTAAACCATCTTACTCAGCTCGTTGATGAGCCAACCCAAATTCCTGACATTGCAGGTCAAACCCCCAACACTCTAGACTTGTTTCTTACCTCCGATCCTGATAAATGCACAATTCGTGTATTATCACCTCTAGGCACATCTGACCATTGTGTCATCTCTGCAAATTTCTCGTGCCAACTCAATTCAGTTAAAGAAAAAAACCCAAGGAGAACCGTTTGGCAATACGAGAAAGCCAACTGGGACGGCCTCAATAACTATTTCAGGATCTTTAACTGGTCACTATGCTTCCTCGATAGTGACATTGATTCCAGCGCAGACATGTTTACAAATTTAATTCTTTTAGGAATGAGAAATTTTATCCCAAACAGGTCGAAGAGTATCAAACCTAAGGAAAACTCATGGTTTTATTCGAGCTGTAGAGAGGCTATCAGGTTAAGAAATGTAAGTTTCCGTTGTTACAAAGCCAACATCACTGAGGAAAACCGGAAATAGTTTCAGCAAGCTAGAAAGGCCTGCAACGTTCATATTCGAAAAACCAAATTTTTACATGAGCAAAAAATTCGGCAAAAAATACTGCAATGTCCCAAAGGCAGTAAAAATTTTTGGTCATTTGTAAAAAAAGTAAAGAATTCTTCGTCATCGTCAGTTCCTACGCTCGTCTTCAACGATACTCCTGCTGTAAGTTCTCAAGAAAAAAGCAGATCTGCTTGCTGCCCAATTCGCGTCAAACTCAACACTGGCCGCAGGTGTCAGAACTCCTCCTGTACTCGAGAGCGTAAATGATTTTATGGGACCAATCTTCTTTCGCACTCGTTCAGTCGTAAGAGTATTGAAAGATCTCAACATAAATAAATCCGCTGGCCCGGATTGTATCCCCGCTATTGTTCTGAAGAGGTGTTCTTCAACGCTGGCAAAACCTTTGCGTAAGCTTTTCCATCGGTCCTATTCCTCTGGACTCTTTCCGAGTGCATGGAAAACAGCATTTGTCCAGCCTATCCCCAAAAAAGGCGAATCTTCTGCACCCTCAAACTACCGACCAATTGCACTAACGTCCCTTCTTTCTAAGGTCATGGAAATGCTGATTAATTTTCAGCTTAAGAAATATCTCGAAGAACGAAAGCTTCTTAATGACCGGCAGTACGGCTTTCGTAGCAACAGGTCCACTGGTGATATGATGGTTTATCTCACCGAACAGTGGAACCAATCTCTCCATCGTTTTGGTGAAAGCAAAATTATCGCACTTGATATTTCTAAGGCATTTGATGGAGTTTGGCATCAAGCCCTTTTATCGAAAATGCGTGCCTGATGAATCTCTTCTTCGTTGGATTAGTAACTACCTTTCGAACCGCTCAATTCAAGTTATATTGGACGGTTTCAAATCTGATATTCACAAAATAAATGCTGGTGTGCCCCAGGGCTCTGTTTTGTCTCCGACTCTTTTCCTTATATTTATCAATGACTTATTATCTGAAACAACTAATCCAATCAATTGTTTTGCGGACGACAGTACTCTCAGCTTTTCATATTCGTTTCCAGATTCACTTGAACTGCAACGGCAGCGTATGATAAGCTCATTAAATTCTGATCTTGACAGCATTGTACAATTGGGAATAAGAAATCGTGTAGAATTTAATGCTTCTAAAACTCAATGTTGTCTTTTGTCGTTAAAGCAAAACATACATCCAATGCCACTATCCATGAGCGGCGCTTGCAATTGAAGAAACAGAACACCTCTCAGTTCTCGGTATGTGCATTACAGACCACCTTCTTTGGAATGACCACATATTTGACATCGCAAAGAATGCTGCGAGGTGTTTAGGTTTCCTTCGAAGATGCAAGAAAATCTTTACCCCGTCTGATCTGGCTACAGTATATAAAGCATATATTCGACCGAAACTCGACTCGAGGCAGGTGCTCCTATAACCCACTTGAGTTTTCTAGAGCTTTGAAAATGATAGGCGACCGAACAATAACAGAAACGTTTACATCTCTTGAGCACCGCCGAAATGTTTCGTGCTTTTCGTTATTTTATCGTTATTTTTACAAACAATGCTCTAGCGAAATATCCAGCTGCATTCCTCCCCTGAAACGATTCAACCGTAATACCCTTGAGCCTAACTTCGGACGTACTGTTAAGTATAGAGATTCTTTCTTTAGTCGTACCACACGAATGTGGAATGCTTTGCCAGGCTCTGTTTTTCCCTCCCATTTTGATATGCAGAACTTTAAAACTAATGTGCATCGGTATCTCCTCTTTTATCCCTCCTCATTTCCCTAGTGTTCGTGTGGTGTTTAAACATTTTAAGGGTACACACAAACCCCTTTCGCGCGTGTAAATTATATAAAAAAAAAAAAAAAGATTTCATACTATTCATTCCCTTGCATACGGGGCCAACAATTTTTCGTACAACTTTCCTTGCCTTTTTGTAACGGGTGATTCTTTGGAGGTTAGGATTTTCATGCATTAGTATTTGACAGATCACGCGGGATTTCAGACATGGTGTCAAAGAGAAAGATGCTCAATATGCTTTGACATTTCATCATGAATAGACTTACTAACGAGCAACGCTTGCAAATCATTGAATTTTATTACCAAAATCAGTGCCCTAGAAAAGCTGGCAGAAAATCCGCTTTTTTATCGACAAATTTTGTTCAGCGATGAGGCTCATTTCTGGTTGAATGGCTACGTAAATAAGCAAAATTGCCGCATTTGGAGTGAAGAGCAACCAGAAGCCGTTCAAGAACTGCCCATGCATCCCGAAAAATGCACTGTTTGCTGGTGGAATCATTGGACCGCATTTTTTTAAAGATGCTGTTGGACGCAACGTTACGGTGAATGAACCGAACACTGATTTCGGTAATAAAATTCAATGATTTGCAAGCGTTGTTCGTTAGTAAGTCTATTCATGATGAAATGTCAAAGCATACTGAGCATCTTTCTCTTTGACACCATGTCTGAAATCCCGCGTAATCTGTCAAATACTAATGCATGAAAATCCTAACCTCAAAAAAATCACCCGTTATAAGCAAACCAAGTCTTCGATCCGTATTTATGTGAGTACTGGTAAGACTATATAGTCTTTTACAGATGCAGTTTTGTTTCTGGATTTAAACAGCCTCGATATTGCTAAAGCAAAGTCGAAGAAAAAAGGGTCAAATGGGAGTTAGCTCACAGGCGGCACAAAACCTGGGGCTGCATATTAATGAAAGGGAAACTAAATAAATAGTGGTTGCACCAACAATTAGCGTAGTGGAGCATGAATTTGAAGTATTGCAATGCAATTATTTAACTGCCTTTGGGTCAAAACTAAAGCAGCCGATGACAATATGGTAGAAGAAATACGCGGGCGGCTGATAAAATCCGACAGAACCCTGTAGTCTGTCGAGGCTCTTCAAATTAAGAAATCTTACCAGAACTAACTAACTAACGGATCCAATCAATTTAAGCACTCTGATCTCTTAACTGCGTACCAAGAGTCGTTGGTCTCCTCTCGGAAGGACGATTCCAAGAAAGATATACAATCATGAATTGTATGAATTTTACCTCGAAGCAGATGTGGAAAAATAAAGCTCATCAACTCTAAATATGAAAATCGGTGGTAGAATACATGTCAACTTTCAGTGTAAAAAACGCAGGTTTCTTATTCGTTTGGCGGTAAAATGGCCACTTCCGGTTTAGTATTGGCCTACCTTATCGGGTCAACGATGAGAGGGTATCAAATGAAAGCTAAGACCATCTAAAGGGTGTTTTTTTAGACGTGTGGTTTTCAAGAAGAAATAAAATTTAATGTTATGGCCAGGAATTTAGCTTTATTTTAAAGGACAAGGGTTTGCCATTATATTTTAAAAATCATTTCGGGCAAGTGGCCGCCGCGGCTGGGTCGAATAAACTCCAGCCGAGAGGCCCAATTTTCCCAATTTTGTGAAAATCGAGATCGATTTACCGAACGTGCGACGCGCTTGATGGTTGTTCGGCTTCAATTCTTGCACGAGTTGGATTTTGTAAGCCCGCTACCAAGATCCGTCCGCAAAATCTTCCATAAAATGTATAGGCACAGATGGCGGATGGACTCATTCGGTCTTCTTCGATACTCTGCTCCACCGAACCGAAACATTATTTTGGTAATAAATTTGTACGATTTGCAAACGTTGTTCAGGAGTAAGTCTATTCATTATGAAATGGCAAACCAAAACCACACTGAGCATAAATCAAGTAAGAGCTGTCAAAAGGACCAACTCCGAAAAAAGTATTGCCAGATTGAAAACAACACGTCTAAAAAAACCATCCTTTACGTTAAAAATCTGCTGGTCGGACAGCTAAACATTGGCCAAACATGTATTCGGCCGCTTTTTTCAATTTTAATTTGTCTAAAAAAAAATTTGATATTAACTTAAGAAAATTTAAAGAAATGTACCATATAAGGTAGGTGCGGTGTTCCTTCAACCTACTGCTGCATCCCCTACTTATATAGTCAGTTTTGTTATATAGAAAAAGGAAACATTTTTGTGAAGTTTTCACATACATTTTAACCTTGGTAAAACTGACTGACGAAATTTCTGGAGATCTATGACATCTGAACTGGCCGAATTTAATTTAATGAATCGTTTTGTCGGAAGATCTTTTCCATTATCGACTTCCTTTTGTGACAAAAATATGTAAAAGGGTTTCTATTATTTACAATCCATATAAAACTCCTTCCCATATGTTTCATATTAGTGGCAAGATATTAACATTATTAAATAAATTAAGTCCGCCATTTTGGCTCGCACGCAGTTTCGTGCTAGTGGGTTATTCTGCCCTACCTGCAGAGTGCACACCCTCAATTTCATAAGCCCACTGCGTGCATTTGTTAATTAAATGATTATATCTTAGGTATGTTGGGTACCCTCATTTTTTCTATTTTTCTAAGCCTTAAACGAATTCAGGTAATACCACCACCAATGTCTCTATGCGTTAACCGTTAATATGACTTTATGTGCTAAATATACTATCTTTCAAATACAGAAATATCTAATTTATTTTTCTTGCAGATGGTCAGTTTGCTCGAATACACCACGGGAGACGGGAGGACTTTTTTTTTATTACAAAAGAATAAAGGCTGACCAGCAGGCTACGGACCCAACAAAAGGCAGGGGCCAATTAAAGACTTTTTTTTCAATTCCCAGCCGATTTCTATTCGCTATTGGTTGAGACTTAAAAGACCAGCCGGACGTACCGACATGCATTCATCCAAAGCGGACAATCTTGCATTGTATCTTTGGAATTGAAAATGAAGAGGAGGAAGAAAAAATCAAAATGGTCGAATGGTTTCCAATTGGTTCCTGCCGCATCTTTCAGAGAGTCGATCAGCCATGTTATCGTAGGCATTGTCGGGCACCTCACCGTCACCGTCCATACTCTGGGGAAAGACACAAATTTCTTTATTTTATTTTTGACTCACAGTCAGAAATATAAGATATAAATACAACTCCATAAAAGATGAGGAATTACAAAAAAAAAAAAAAAACTAAAGAAGGTAGTTGGGCAAGAGAGCACAAGAAGAACCATCCATACAACCGACCGACAAACGTTGATGACGACTTCGTTGGATCAGAGGACAGTCATTTATGGTGGTATCATAAAAAAAGATGCCCCTGAGGTGAGGCTCCATTGAGACAAGGAGTGCGGGAGCGATTGCAACAAAACAAACTGGCTCAGATGCTGCTGCCACTATGGCAGGTTGATCATGCACTCACTAGCTCTTCAAAAGAATTGTTGCTTCATTCTTTTATGTTGCTCTCTGCTGCTATCCAAGGGCAATAAAGATATAAACATTTTTTTATATTTTTCTCGCTTTTTTATTTATAATTTGGCCACTGCGAGAAGAATTTCCAAACTGGACACTAATAGAGTTATAGGATTTTTTTGATCCAGGATTTTAACCTATCCATATTTCCTAATGCATTACCATTATATATCTATATATGAATGATAACCTTACAAAAAAGTAGAGAGGGAGTCATAAAGACTGCGAGATGATGGATCTTTCATGAATCGATGGCAACAAGATACAATTATGAGTCAATTTTGTGTCATAAAAGTCAACGCTAGCCGCTAGCGCAGATGGAAATTAAGGTAACACAAGACGAATGATTTTGACCAGATATGTATTTTTATGCATTTATTGGACTTGGGTTTCGTTGTTTTTTTTTTAGGAAAAAAAGGGTTTTGGATACACCGATTTGTATCTATTATCAATGGAGGTAATCTGTTCCGATGGATTGTTGTAAATTATGAATCAAATGATTGGTGGACGTGGACGGGGACATTAGAAAACCTTTAACCGAGAGCTCCAAACGAAAAGGCATATTTTATGGGGGACCCCAGTTTCTGTATGGTTGTGTCAATAAAGTTAATAGAAAATTTTAAACTTAAGATAATGGTGTCGGCTTCAATAGAAAGCAATCTGAAAACAAGGTAAGTTGGGCATCCTTCTCATCTCTTGCTTTAATGGTGCATATAGGAATCTCTATTTTCTTGGATATATATATTGCTACGGAAAAAAATTGGAACTTAAAAAAAAAACAATTGGAATGATGACATATTATCATTTTAAAGTAAAATCCCGACTTTGAATGTTGAATGTTGAACTGTTTATGCAAGAGATACAAATGTAATAGTACACTACTTAAATAAGTATATAATAATTCAGTCCGCATTGGGAGGGGGGATTTTGAAAGTCGAATATTTGTGTAGGGATCTCGTACCCAGCTATACTCGTGTACTCAATACGTATTTTTAATAATAATTTTAACTACGTGTCTGTAAGGCACATTGCCTTTTAGAATGCAACATGACGTTGCACGACACTAGTTAGAAGAACTAGAAAGATAGGAAGGAATGTTTTTTGTCGGCGCAGTACATTGAGAATTAGGTGACTATTTGCTCAGGAAACAGGACCACACGAGAAATTTATTAAATATATATCTATTTTAATTATTTCATACGTTAAATAAATAAATTGCACGACTGGATCGCACGTACTTGCTCATATGTGCGGTCACATTGTAGAATAAAATTTAAAAAAATTAAAGTGGACATCAAAGCATTTATTCGATTTTTGTGACTTTTGATTGCACGAATGCATAACTTGCGTTATAGTACCTACAATCGCAAGTAAAAATCAGTGTACTATTGTAGGTGTGGATTATGTTTTGTTGAAAACTGTAATAACGAAGTTTGCTTTCATTAGACTAGTGGCTAGGGCCACTATTCATAACGTTTTATGGAAAAAATGTTGTAAGCCAACTTATATCTTTTGCTGTTTTCCATTTTATGAATTTTTTATTTCAAAATCTTTCGACCAGTTTTTTTCAAAAAAATGTTTCTTTTTGAAAAAACTTTTCCAAGAAAATATTTAAATTTTTTTTTGAGTATGTCAATTTAAAAAAAAACCTATGGTTTATACTAGGAGAAAAATTAGAAAAAAAATCTATAGATTCGTTTTCAAAATATTCAAAAAACAAAATAAGTTTTTTTTTAAATTATTAAAAATTAAAAAAAAAAATGTTTTTGAAAATTTTAATAAGCAATATTATTTAAATCATAAAACACTACATATTTTGAAAACTATTTAAATATATATATAGTTAAAATCATCGCGTCGGCATACACAATGCCGTGAGGTAGGCAACCCAAGGCACCTATTAAGCCCATTAAGACTTTTGCTGGGAAAAAGTCCGAGACGAAGTTTGACCTCGGTATTCGAAAGAATATCAGTACACGAGCTGAATACAACATTTTGCAAAATTTCACCTGGTGTCATTATGCCACCACTTTGTTTTTAACGGTTGCTTCTATTTTGCATGTATAGGTCTCGTGGTTTTTATCTTTGAACGATAAGTTACATGGCAAACTTGTAGCAAATTAAATTTTCCCAAAAATAGGCTTCATTTTACATATTTCGATAATTTCTTTTTGCATGTGACACCACTTTCCTTTAATGTCGGAGAAACGAAGCCATGTGCGGTCTTTACAAAAAAAAACTCGATCTATTCAAGAAAAAAAAAATGCGTCACCAAACCCCTTGGCAAACATCAGTGGATAAGTTTTTATAGCTGTGTACGGAGGTGATCCTGCAATCGAAATATCATTGGATTCATTTCGACACAAATGTTTTCTCACAATCTGCAATCAACACAAAACCAAATCTTGCCATACTTGCCCCAATGTCCAACTTATGCTGCAGCCACGTAGCATCTTCTTAAAATTATGGCTGAATATCAAACTTGATACGGACCGTTTAACAATACGAGAAAGCCAACTGGGTCAGCCTGAATAATTTGTTCCATAAGTTTAACTGGTAATTATGCTTTCTAGTTAGTGACATTGATGCCAAACAACCTAATTGCTGCATTTCCAAAAGTTACCATAAAAAAATCAGCAATGGCCCAAAGGCAGTAAAAATTTTGGTCATTGTACAAAAATAATAAAAACTCTTCAACATCTTTCGGTTTCAACGTTCATCATCAACCAATTTTTTACTCTTCAGATAAGGCAAAGTAGCTCTAAATTGTCTCCCAATAACGTTGCCCCTCCTATACTTGAGATTGTAATTTTCTCGAACACCGAAAGCTCCTTCATGACCGGCAATATGGCTTTCAGAGTAATCGTTCCACTGGTGATCTGATGGCATAACTCACCGAACACAAGATTATTGCGCTTGATATTTCCAAGGCATTTGATAGAGTTTGGCATGAAGCTTTCTTATCAGAAATGTGTGCTTTTGAGATCAAAGATACTTTTGTTCGTTGGATTAGAAGCTATCCTGTCATAAATAATCTTCTGTCTGTTACTTTATCCGCACTTAAGTGTTTTGGTGACGACTTTACCCTCAGCTTTTAATATTCGTTCGACGATTCACGTCCTTCGCTTTCGGACCTACAATCGCAATGGTACCGTTATTAAGCTCATTGAACTTCGATCTACACAGCATTGTCAAATGGGGTTATAATTAGAAATCGTGTGGAGTAATACGTCGAAAACTTAATGCTTTCTTCTGTCGTTAAAGCTAAACATACCCCACACCCCACACGCCATTGTCTACTGTCCAGGCTGGTAGCAATTTTTCAATTGCTAGATGCCGTCATCCGTTGGTTTTAAGTGAGAACATAGTCACCAAGGTGTGTCCACACCAAGGAAATGTTTTTTTTTTTGTAATATTTCAGAAACATTTAAAAAACATTTCAGTGATGTTTCTTTGTTTATGAAATGTTTTTTTAATATTCCTGAAATGTACATTTAGGTTTAGGAAAACTTTCTTTACTTTTGAAGCATTTTAATCTAGTTATTGATAGATTATTATCTAAATAATAATTATATATATATAATATAAAAAATATATAATAAGTTTATTTAATATATAGTTTTTAAACAATACAATAAAAGTCGAAAAAATTGTTCAAGCATTTTTAGAATTATTAATTTGTTGACGACATCTAAATCTTAAATGAGATACCTTGGCTCGTTCTTTAAACAGACCATACTTTAATTAACTAACAAAATCTTCACGTATATATCGAGGTGATAAAGCGCTATCCTACATCGAAAAAAAATGAAAAAAAAATATGCTGTGGGGAGTTAAAACTGTTTTAAAAACACATTTTATTATATTTTTACAAAATAAAATTTAAAGTTTTTAAAAATTGCTTTAAAAAAAAAATCAAAATATTCGATCTATTTAACTTTTTCTGTGGGATAGCGGAATTCATATCCAACAAGCAAGGTGGGATAGCGTAATTTAGAAGACGAAGTTAATATTGAAATAAAAGAGTTTTAATTTCATGTCTGTTTATTAGTTAACATTGCTAGTTTTACTAAGTATAAGAATTTTAATATTAAGTATTTATAGAAGATATTAAGTATGGGTTGGGTTCGATATCCCGCTTTTTATAATCCCGTTTCTTAAAATCACGCTCTTAAAATCCCGCTTGTTATATAATACCGCTTTTTATAATCCCGCTTTTTAAAATCCTTTCGAGTATACCCATTGTAGGTTATGCCTTGCATCCTTCTAATCTTATTGTTTGACCTTGATATGGATAGGGGCGCATAGGTCCGCTTAGATCACTTTCGGTTTTCACCACTCTGTGCTTCAAAGTCTTCATACAAATTACCTGGATCCTCTTTATTCACGGCAGTTCCCTCTGTTGCTACTGTACTTACATCCTGCATTTCCTCTATTCCATAGTTATCCGCATAAACCTGGTTCTCGATATTGTACTTACCTACACCTGTATGTTCATCCTGAATTTCCTCTATTTCATCCTCATCAGCATGATTATCTTCACACAAAGACACAAAGTCCACTATATCATCTTGCCATAGACATTTAGAATTTTCAACACTTGATGGAATATCTAGTTCATACACCCTTCCTACTTCCAGACTTTCCACAAGCACATACGTTTTCAAAAATGTTTTTAGTATTTGCCATTTTTTGACAACGCAAGTTGCACTATTTTCTTGGCTCGGTCAGACATTATCTAAATATTATTTAACTTAAAAAGAATAATATTGCAAAACCAAGTTCTAAATAGATTTTAGTAATACATACACATATGTAAATGAAAATTGTAGAAAAAACGCTATCAGCAATAACTTTACTAATTGTCTAAAAACAATTGGGTTTGAACAAAATATTTTAACATTTTATAAGTTTTCTCTAAATTTCCTTCCTTTTAATCTCAACGTGGAAAAGAAACGCAAAATTAGCTCCTGTTATTTGTTTGTGCTACGAATTGAGGTTCTGAATAACTAAAGGCAACTTTTTTAATTGAAATTGTGTGAGATAGAAGTTTTTGCATTTGACATTTTGCGACCGGGGATAGTGATTTTTAAAAAAAACATGAAAATGTAACGGTTTACAGTGTTTTGTGATGAACAATATTTGGCAGCAATATGAAGGACTGGGATGGCTTTCATTTTACTTAATAAAAAAAATTGATAGAAAATGTGGGACAGCGTTTTATCACCATAAGCCCTCGATATACTTTATGCAAACAAACACATATTTACAGATATATGTATGTATGTATGTATTTAAATCACAAAGAAAAACTTGCAATTAATTAACTTTTTCACATATGAACATCTAAAAGGCATTAGAAAGTGTCGCTATCCCATTCAGCATGAGTTGCAAGTTCTCATATTTTTGATAAATTGTAATCTTTTAGATTAGGCATTAATCTAAAATAAGCACAATAAAATGCTTAATAATGAGAACCTTTAAATTTATATTTGACAAGAATATAAGAGCTCGTTTTTTTATTGTACCAATAAATTAATAGGTGTTTTCTTAAAGCTTTAGCACCTTGGTTTAGTACTTTATATTATAAGTATTACTTAGCGCCTTATATTTAATCCTTTTGATGTAATCATAGAGTTAAGAAAACTATCATATCTTATAATCCGGGAGTCCGCGACGCGACAGTTTTTGATGTCTTATTTGTTCGTCGATGAAAACACTCTGTGGACTTCAATTTAGAAGTGAACATCACGAAATAGCACCGCTTACAACCAGATAGCGGGACAACGCTGGGAGCGTTTGAAACATGAAAAAAAAAACAAAAAAAAAACTTATATGTTCGTTGTTGATCTTTGGTACGGTACTTAATTAACATCAGATAATGTCAAAAAAGTACCCTTATAACCGTTTAGCGGGACAAAATACCGCTTACAAGCACTCTAAGGTGCAAAAATTAAACCAATATTACCATCTAATCCAGAAAATGAAGAGGTTTTACCCTACAAAAGCTCGGGTAGTTCTGAATTGTTGATATAATGTTTTTTTTTTCAAAAACACGCCGTCTCCGCCCCTTCACAATCAGTTAAAAATTACTGAAAATCGGTACTTTTTTCACTATTTTTCTATATATTTTTTCTGGTGCATTTTAACCCAAATTACTCCATATGCCACCTTGTAATATATTAAATTTCCTACAACTTTAGTGCACAAAACTTTTTTGCACAACCAATAGCAACGAAACTATGAAACAGCCAAATCAAATGTAGGTACTTTCTTAAATGTTGAGTTTCTTATACTTCTAAAACGCGATATCTTCGTAACTTTTGGATTGTGATGATCAAAAAGCCTCATAATCAATGTTTTTTGAAATTTAATTACCTATATTTTTCATAATCTACTTTATAATTTAGGGCCTGCACAACTGAATGAAGGTTTATTAAAAAAATCTGTACAAACGTTAAATTTCAATAAATGCCATTAGAGTCGACAGCTAGTTTGGAAATGTTATGTTCTACAAAAAATTCTTGGACGGTTTTGCCGTCAGTCGTAAGGGAAAAAAGTTAATTATGAAGAACATAAGAAAGGTTAGAAAAGAAATAAGTTTGCCCCTCCCCCCCTTCCTCTTTTTGCAAAGGGTCCTTGGGGTCCTAAACCTAAGAAAATGTTAATTGACCATCCCTGAAGAACATCCAAACATTTTATTAAGTTCCGACTTTTTTATCTAAAACTACCTGTCGATTCTAACAGCACTTATTAAAATTGAATGTTTGTATAAATTTGTTGCACCGTTCATAAATTATAAAGAAGAGTATGAAAAATATAGGTATTTAAATAATAAAATTTTGAAATTTACAATTATAAGAAACACAAAATTTGGCTGTTTCATAGTTTCGTTGCTATTGGTTGTACAAATAAATTGCACGACTGGATCGCACGTACTTGCTCATATGTGCGGTCACATCGTCGAATAAATTTAAAAAAATGCACGACTGGGTCGCACGAACTTGTTCTAATGTTAGATAATTGGTTAGAGGCTGCATATGTATGTATATACATATATATATATTATATTATAAAGATAAGGGTTTGCATTATGTTTTAAAAATGATTTCGGGGAAGTGACAGCCGCGGCTGGCTCGAATAAATTCCAGCCGAGGCCCAATTTTCCAAATTTTGTGAAAATTGGGATCGGTGGCCATCTCGTTTTGGGCCCATTCACCGAACGTGTGACGCACTTGATGCTCGTTCGGCTTCAATTCTTGAACGAGTTGGATTTTGTAAGCCTGCAAACCAAGATCCTTCAGCAAAATCTTCCATAAAGTGGATGGGCACATCTCCAAATGTTGCGCGCCATGGCGGATGAACTCATTCGGGTCTTCTTCGATGCTTTGCTCTACCGAAACGAACCATTATTTTGGTAATAAATTTGCACAATTTGCAAACTTGTTCAGGAGTAAGTCTAATCATTATAAAATGGCAAACCAAATCAAGTGACAGCTGTCAAAAAGACAAACTCCGAAAAAAGTATTGCCAGATTGAAAACCATACGTCTATTAAAATAAAAAAATATTTTTTTTAAGAAAATTCTTTCATTTTTTTAATTGGTTTAATAGTTTTCTCGGAAAAAACTTAGTATACAATAAAATTTGAAAACTAAATGTCAATCGAAGAAAAAAAAATCGTTCGAGCAGTTTTTTTAAAAAGTCGTTTTTTTTGAAAAACTTTTAGAAAAAATATTTTAAATTTTTTTAGTTGTCATATATAATTTTGCGCCATTGTATCTGAAGTGGATTCTAGGAACTCGTTTAACATTTTTAATTATTGATTAAAGTGTCGATTAACTTTGGTTTTGAATGCTTGCAGATCAAAATGGCAGGGAAAATCTCGCCGGGTAAACCATTACAAATTCGTGTTGTTCCGCTAAAAAAACAATCCTTATATTTCACGTTACGTCCGAAATTGGGATCAAGGGTGAACTGGAGCATTCCTTGCCAGACGAGTATTACGGATGAAGCTTTTAAGAGGAGGAATGCAGCGGGCTACTTCGAGTGAACATTTTTTTTTATAAAAGATGCGATAAAATAAGAAAAGACATGAAACATTGGGTCGCGTGTTCTAGAGGGGCAATTTTTTCAAAGAAATTTCTATTTCCTATCAATCTTAACGCTCTATTTTGCATTCTATCGATCAGCATCTGCCCAGAGGTGTGAGTTATACTCAAGTTTTGGGCGTATAAACGCTTCGGTGTAGACCTGTACAGCTACGGAGTATCTTCCTTTCAAAAACTTTGATCTTCTTCATATATGTTGGTAATATGGTGAATCAAATAGGACAAGCGTACGTCAGAACTGGACGGATCAGCTGTTTATAAATAGATGTGGAGCTTAGTATTAGTGCTTAGTCCGTTTCTTCTCCTAAGAAGCGGGTGGACCAGATGTAGGGAGAAGTTGGCTCTCTTAAGCATAAATGAAGTGTGCTTGTTGAATTTGCAGATGTTAGTGAAATTCACTCTAAGGTATTTTGTTGTTGTCTTTGTCCTTATCACTGTGGTGTCTGGTAGCTTGATACTTATATTATCACAAAATAATGCAAAACCTCTTCGACCTCTTGTTGCTGTTGTTGGGGTTGTGAAGCAGATAAGCTCGCTATTTATCTTTAGTCCCCATTTAAGGTAATACTCCCACAAATTTTTTATGTGATCTTCAACTCTCCTGGCTACGATTATGCATATGTTAAGGAGTCATCGGCATATAGCTTCGTTTTTGTCCCTGGGATGTTGGTAGGCTGGTCAGTTGTGCAAAGGTTGAAAAATATGGAGCCCAACTTGGAACCTTGTGGAACTCCAGCGTTGATCGTCTTTCTTTGTGAGTATTCTTGGTTTATCTATACATAAAAGGATCTATGGGTTAGAAAATATTTGATTAATCTTACCAAGTGTTCAGGTAGTCCTAGACTTGACAGTTTGAATATTAGTCCTTTTATGTAAACTGTGTCGAAGGCCGTTTCGATGCCCAGTAAACTGGCGACTGTCGTCTCTTTCTTGTTGAATCCGTGTGTCATGTCGGAGTGCAGTCCAAGAAGCGGATGGATGGTGGAGTGTCGTGCTCGGACACCATACTGACATTCAAGTATGATTTCCCTTTCCCTGAAGAAATGATGAAGCTTTCTCAGGATAAGCCCCTCCAGAATTTTGCTGACACAGCAAAGAAGCGAAATCAGCCGATATCCCTCGACACTATTCCTTTTGGTTTTCGGAACGGGCACCACTTTTGCCGTTTTCCATGCTTCGGGGAAGTAGCTGTTATTCAGGTAGTTGTTGAAAATGATCGTCAGCAGTAGGATGGCGAGATTTGGTAGATCTTTAAATACAAAATTAGAAATCCCATAGTTTCCTGCTGACCTCTTAGAATTTC
Organism: Platycheirus rosarum; assembly: GCA_963971375.1. Classification (NCBI taxonomy): domain Eukaryota; kingdom Metazoa; phylum Arthropoda; class Insecta; order Diptera; family Syrphidae; genus Platycheirus; species Platycheirus rosarum. Next base: position 32,032,159 of record OZ020507.1, read on the forward strand.
CTCCGTGGATTATGTCAGTTACTTCCTCGATGGAAGTAAAAGCATCTCCAGTTGGTCCGAGTGCAGAATTGTCCTCATGGAAGTTGGTGACTGAAGTATTAGAAGCTGCAACTTCTTCAAACTTGTTTTCAACTTCTTCGATAAATTGGGCGGGCGATCCTTGAAGGTCTCTTCAATATGCATAGCGTGAGGTTCTGCTTTTTCGGTTGGTGTTGTTACAGAATGTTGCCCGTTCATTAATGTATCTGGCATTGAGCTTTTTTCCCAACGAGCTGGTTAATTTTCTTGAAGGCATCGGGTCTTGGTTTGATGTTCGCAAGTCTTTTCCTGAATTCATCCTCCTGGTGATGTTTCACTGCCTGGTTGAACATGGTGTTGGTGCATTGAAGTTCGGAGTATATGCCTCAATACTCCTCGTTCTCTCTGTTGAACAACCTGTACCTGTGGTATATTCGTTGAAGCTTTTTGCGGAGTCTCTGTTTGTGAGATTTGGAAGAGCTGTTTTATTTTTTTAAATTAATGCCCGGAATTTCGAATGTGGATCAGAAAATGGGCAGAATTTCTTGCCAGAATACCGTGACAACTTTTGCCCCACTGTGTAAAAATATTTTTCTTTTACTAAATGCTTTGACCGCTTCATTTTTGCAAAAGTATTTAGTACCGATGAAGGTTTGCATTGTACGAGTGCCAACTTCCGTTTGTAGGCTCCCAGTTGAAAGTGAAAGGAAGTTCTTTCCGAAAAAAAAGATATTGGGCAAACCATTGAGTAACCTTTTTCTATCTCGGTCTTCTCTTTGTCTTCGTGACTGTCGGAAATCAACGAGTTGCTCTCTGATACCCAGAAACTGAACTTGTGAATTCGTTATAATATCTTCATTATAATTGAAGAGGATATCTCATTCGACACATTTCAAAAGGAATTAGTGACCAGTTGAAGATAAATTGATATTTGTGTAATAAACAAACATAATAATATTTCAAATAATATCAAACAAGATTAATGTTATAAAACTGGAATTAATTATTTATTTTTGTATGAACTTATTGTGCAATATATCAGACTATAAGAAAACCATAATCATAATTAAAAAGTAAAAACTATTTAAATAGGCCAATCACGATTAAAACGATCAACAAATCAATGTACCTAGTTTAGATTAACAATTTATAGATCAAAATATTAGCAAGAACTAGTTAATTGATTTATTTCTTAAATGTTTGACATAAATTAATATAAATTAGTATCTTATTCAATAGATTGAGATTAATTGCACAACTAACCTGCATTTAAAAATATGAAATAACAAGGGAACCTAATTTTTTGCACTCTGTCAGATGTTGTTGAAATTAGTATATCCATGTTCTTCCGGTGACTCGAAAGAACGGAAATTGTGTTCGTGTTCTTCACCATCATAACGCGCCATTTTAACACACACAATACTTAAATAGAATAAAGCTTGTGTTACATAAAATTGTTAGAAGGGAAGACGTCTTGATAGCTGAACTTGAGTCACACCACTGCGATATCGGCTTCCAGGGTTCAATTCAATTCAATTCAACTTTATTAATTATAAATATAAATGTATAGTCTTTTATAGTACTTAAATTTCGGTAGGCAGTAGAAAGTCAAAGGCAGAAGTAGGGTTTTTAAGCTTAGTTTTCCTGGTTTTATAGCAGAAAATAGCCAGAGTTTTCGGAGCCCAGTGTAAATTCTATACTGATTACATAAATAAGTGTGCTTTTCAACTGAAAGCGATTTATTAACTTTAATACCAAGACTGGTTATACTGTCAAAAACACGAGCTGTGATTGTTGTAGAAAAATTGGAGGCAGAAGTGATGTATCTACCAGTTTCTTGGATATCGCTTTAAGTTGAGATTTTGTTGGATTAAGGGTAAGGCAATTTTGGAGTGACCAACTAGATATAGCTATGAGATCCTCATATAATCTACTTAAAGCATATCTTCTTGGAAGCCAACCGGGAGGGAAATGTACATTTGTACATCATCTGCGTAAAGATGCAGCAGCACATTGGAACATACTTTTGGAAGGTCATGTATATAAATGCAAAACAATATAGGCCCTAAAATGAACCTTGGCGTACACCTATTTGCAAGTTCAAAGGCTCAGATTATAACTGACCAACATTTACTCTTTGGCTACGGTTACAAAGATTATATGTAACGAGACGTACTGCTCTATCATGGAATCTAAAGTAATGCATCAGCTTTTTGCACAGTATCATGGTTTACTCTGTCAAAAGCCTTAGAGGAATCTAGCAAACAGAGAATGGTTATATTATTGTCGCGGTCATATATCATCAAGGAACTTAATCATAGCAGTTTGACAGATTTTCCACAATTATGTTGAGTTGTAAAGAAAATTGGAGTCCACCATGCCGGTCTACCCACCTAGTCGCACAAAGAGATGTGAGTGCCGGATGGTATACCACCGATTCTTCTAAGGAGGTGTTCTTCCACAATGGCAAAGCCACTGAGTAAGCTTTTCCATTGCTCCTACTCTTCTGGAATCTTTCCCAGAAGATGGAAAACAGCATTTGTCCCTCCTCCTACCGACACCCATAGCACTAACATCTCTAAGGTCATGGAAACGCTGATTAACCATCAGCTTAAGGAATATCGAAGATCGAAAGCTTCTCCATGATCGTCATTATGGCTTCCGCAACAACCTTTCCACTGTGATCTGATGGCATATCTCAACGAACAGAGGAACAAATCTTTACATCGCTTTGGTGATATAGTAAGATCATTACTCTTGATATCTTCAAGGCATTTGATAGAGCTTGGCATGAAGCTCTCTCGGTGATACTCTTGTTCGTTGGATTAGAAGCTATCTTCTGGACCGTTCAATACAAGTTGTAACGGACGGATTCACTGATTCCCACAAAATAAATGCTGGTGTGCCCCAGGGCTTTATTCTGTCTCCTACTCTTTTCCTCATTTTTATAAATGATCTTCTTTCTGTTACTTCTAATCCACTTAACTCAGCGTTTCATATTCATTCGATAATTCACGTCCTTCGTCTTTGGACGTTAAATTGCAACGGTACTGTATCTCAATCTCATTAAACTTCAAATTAATACAGAATTGTCAAATGGGGTAATAGGAATCGTGTAGAGCTTAATGCTTCGAAATCTCAATGCTGTCATCTGTCGTTAAAGCTAAACATATCCCTTGTCCATGAATGGCACTTACATTGACGAAACCGAAGAGCTCTAAGTACTCGGTATTTGTGTCAACGACGACCTCCGTTGGAACGACCATATATTTGAGATCGCTAAAAATGCTGCTAAGTGCTTAAGTTTTCTGTATCGGTGTAAGAAGTATTTTGCCCCATATGATCTGGTTACAATTTATAAAGCGTTTATACGCCCTAAACATGAATATAACTCCCACCTCTGGGCAGGTGCTTCGCAAACATCGATTCACCTGCTTGATAGAATACAAAATCGAGCGTTAAGATTAATAGGAAATAGAACTGTTTCATGTCGAATGTTCACTCGAAGTAGCCAGCTGCATTCCTCCCTTTAAAAGTTTCACCCATAATACTCGTCTCGCAAGGAATGCCCATCAGTTCATCCTTGAGCCCAATTTCGGACGTACCGTTAAATATAGGGATTCTTTTTTAGCCGAACAACACGAATTTGGAATAGTTTGCCCCACCATTTTGATCAGCAAGCATTCAAAACCAATGCTAATCGACACCTCCTATCCTCCCTTCCTTATCTTCTTAATTCCCGCGCAGTGTGCTCTACATTAAAAGGGAAACAAATAGTTTCATGTGCGCTCGTTAATTATAAGAAATAAATTGCACGACTGGATCGCACGTACTTTCTCATATATGCGGTCACATTGTAGAATAAAATTTAAGAAAATTAAAGTGAACATCAAAGCATTTATTCGATGTTTGTGACTTTTGATTGTTCGAATAAATTACGTTAAGTTGCATTGAAATGTTTGATTTTTGTTTTTCAAAATCGTTCAAGAATAAAAAAAAGTCAAATAAAAAAACCGGTTCTATGGGATGTACCGTTTTAGCCCATTATATTCATTTTTTTCACCAAAATTATAATGCTTACCCACAGCATACACAGATTTTTTTTCATAAAAATTCTTGGAGCCGTTTTCGAAAAAAATAAGCTTTTACATAACGGTTATATGACAGGTACCGTTTTTTTTTAGCTAAAAAAAAATCTCTGTAAAATGTCAAAATAACCTTAAGTTCTAATTTTGAAGACGATTGCCCCAACCGTTTAGGCTACAGTCCAAAATACAACCGTACAGACAGACAGACGGACAGAATTTTGCTAGTAACTCAAATATGTTTCTCTATCATCGTTATGTCATGTTTGATTGTTATCTCAAATTATTTGTTTGCACTAATGCATAACTTGTATTATAGTACCTATAATCGCAAGTAAAAAAAAACAACTAGGTACCTCTGTAATGACTGACCTACATCGTCTCAAATGGCTGGTACTTTTGATATTCGAGATACGCAGTTTTTTAGTTTGTGAATGTAGCATGGAGGAGTCTTTAAAGCATTTTCCCATCTTTCTGAATCACTGTGACAGCACTTTGAACTTCTAATAACATAACAGTGCATCCGCCTGTGGTTTGTCCTTATTCTCACAAACCATTCAAGGGGAAGTTTGAGCTTCTTCCTTTGCTGGAACAAGATAATTTGGCCATTGGCTTTGCCCAGTTAAAAAAAACTCCTTTAATGTACATAGAATTTCCATCCAACATCTCTTGTGCAGTTAATATTTTTTTTTCGGTTTCTCTACAGTTTTCCTCATCGGAGTCTTATTCTAGATTCTACATTCTAGTTCCTTCAATGCATCCATGAAAGTGATAAAGTCCTCACAAATATTGCCTTCGTGAACGCATCGTATCGTAAGATAACAGTTAGCTGATGGGCCTGGGAAATATAAGATGATTATGAAAGTTTATTACCATTGGACAAAGCTGTTCCTCTTTGATTTACACGGCTGCTTGACTATTTTTATGTTTTGGTTGTTATACAGGGTGGGCCAAAAGAAGTCATCAATCCGATGTGTGGCTTTTTTTTCTAAATGAAAAACTTCGATTCGGTTTTTTGATTGTTTATTTGAACCTTTAGAATTGTATTGGTCAAGTAGAGAAGATAATATCGGCCAAATGGTCGCCGTCACAATTGATTGATTGATTTATGGCATTTTTCATCACTTCAGCGAGAACTTCCGGCGACAGATTCTCGCACTCGTGTCGAATGTTGTCCTTGAGGGCTTCCAGAGTCTCGGGCTTGTTCATGTAAACACGGGACTTCAAAAAACCCTACAAAAAAGTCTGAAACGGTTAAATCGGGCGATCTTGCGGGCCAGTGCAAATCGCCAAAACGAGAAATGAGGTGACTCGGGACCTTCCGAATATCGGTTCATGTCGGTTCATGTATCGCTCCATGGCTTGTTCAGTTGTATTCTGCATCTGTCTAGTCCACAAATGTCAAAACAGATTTTACATTGGCGGCCATTTACAAAAATGAGAGCATCTTCCAATAGGGTGATTTCTTTTGGACAACCCTGTAAGTGTGAACAAACGCAGTCGCGTTATCAACAGCTCGTTTGTGGTAAATGTTGTTAGCATGGTTTTCTCACAAGGCACATTTTTCTGATCACCTACAACGCTGCTAGCCAAATTAACGTTTGAACACTTTACCTTTGAGCAAGTGCGAAGAAAATGCAAACTTGTATAATCCTCTTGTGAAGTCATCAATTTGTTTATTTAAAAAATATCCAAAATCATAGCGGGTATTTCATCGATTACAAGACGTAGAGCACCTCATCCATCTACCTACCAAATTGATTGCAGAACAAACATCCAAAACATACAAATATTATGACATATATAATATTATAGGAATGTACATGCGTACATACTTTGCCATAAATCAATCATTCATAAATTAAAGTTTATTTAATTAATTGCTTATGCACTTTATAATCCATCGATGAATTTAAATGACAAAATCTAATTATATTCCAATCATAATAATATAATTATCGTTTTGTTTTATTTTTTCGTCCACAATAATGCTATAAAAAACTACAATTCATATAAACGCAAATATTTTGATAATGACATGCTGGTCGTTTCTTTTTATTCGTGTCAAATATTTTGTTTTCAAATAAACGAAACAATTCAATTAAAGATTAAAAAATAAAAATAAACCTACATATATGTAATAATAATTAAGCTTTAAAGTTTACAATGTTTAGCCATAATTTTTAACTATTTATAAGTATACCTATACAAATATTTTATTACAAAATAATAATTTTTAATTTAGACTTATAAATTAAAACTGATATACACAGAAGTAATTTACGGGAAAAAAAACGTTTTCACTTACTATTTACATTTTTGTTTGTTGTCTTACATGCATTTTTATAAACTTAAAGTTAAACAATGCTCCATAGAAAAACACAAATAATGTACATTAATTTATATAGATTTATAGGTAGATACATAATAACATTTTATTTTTCTAAGGTTATTTTGTTTTAAGCATAGATACCTTTACATTTGTAAATTTATTACAGTTATATTTAATTTTACTAAATAAAAAAAACGCTTTACGATTGCACATTACGTTACATTATTTTTACATTTATATATTTTTAAGTGTTTACTTGGGACGGCTGTTTTTGAATGACAGTTGTTGCTTAGTGGTATACATTTTCGTTAAGTTTTAAATTATATATAAACACGTTATTTTTAACGAAATGCTGCGCAAAATCACGTTTATTTTTAATCGTTTTTATTTGCTTCATATTCATAATTTACAAATTACATTTATTTATACATTACATACTAAATGCCATAAAAAAAGTAACAAAATGGCTTGCTTGAAGTTTGACCAGCAATTGGTGAAAAAAAACAACTAAATTTGTGCATACAACACACAGAACCTCTGTGACAAGTGACAAAGTGACAGCTATATAGGTGGCGCTGATGATGATGAGTGTGCGTGCATTTATGCAAGCCATTTTGTTTGAAATCCATGTATTTGTTTGTTTCTAAACTTTAGCTTATCACATTGCTAATGCTCCGACGGATGCGGCAGCTGCAGCTGACATTTGCGAGTGCGTCTGATGTAGATGTTGCGGTGGAGGTGGTACGGCCAACGGATGGTGGCCATGATGCAGCACTGAATGATGATGGTGTAAGCTCATGGGCATATTCATTGCCATTGAACTCATCGGATGCAACGAGTGCTGAAGATGATGAAGGCCTGGCTCGATTTTGGGTTTAGTGTCCATGTAGCTGGCAAGATCGGAATGTTGAACAACTGAACCCATTGGATCATCGCGTTTTTTGTTCTGTTTGCGTTCTTTGGCGCGACGATTTTGAAACCATATCTTCACTTGACGTTCGGATAGTTGGAGAGCCTGGGCAAGTTCGGTTTTGCGACGAATAGTTATGTATCGGGAGGTGCAGTATTCCTTTTCGAGTTCAAGGCGCTGAAAATCGGTGTAGACTACACGGTATTTATCTTTTGTGCGAGTCTTACCTACAAAGAAATAAGAGAAACATAAAAGGTTAGTTTATTTAGATATATTTTAAATAGATCTATTTATCTATAAGTTACAGTTTTAAAATAAGCTCGTGCAAAATAAAAATTAGAAGAAGCTCATCTAAGGAAATGTCTTTTGCAAAAAACTTTTGATCTGCTATAGAGACAAAACTTTAAATTTCATTCTGATTAAATTAGACAACATGTATGTAAGGAAACAGATCTAAAGAGATTTTTTGATCATTTCTTAAGGTCTACTGTAACTTGGGTCGAGTTCATAAATGTAAAACTGCAGCATTACTGTTAAATTCAATTTCCATTTCTTCAGGCAAATACCTACCGTTTATTGGGAAAGTTTTTTATACTTTTTTAGAAGTGTTGATGTTTGGTTTCAATAATGAAATCAAATTTTGCCAAAAATGTACACAAATCTTACCATATTTTTTACAATTGTATTTTGCAGTGATGCTGCATTGTTACATTTATGAACTCGGGGTTGCTTAGAACTTGGACATCACCTATTAACATTTTGACAGCTCTGATTAACTACCAAAAGACAGGAAGGAATCAATAATAGTGGAAAACAAAATGACGGACAAAGCGTCATGTAATTCAGACGTTAGACGTCGAGAATTCACCGTAGTTTGTGTAGGTTTTCATCAAAACGTTATCGTTCCGGTATAGCGTAAGTTTTTTTTTAACAGTAAAATTATTTGAATTACTAACTTTATAAAATAAAACTGAGATTAAAGTTCTTGTTGATGATATAAAAAAAAGACAAGTTACCCTAAAGCTTTAGCCCCGGGAATGAACTAAGTGCGGTATTACACTTAGAAGTTTTCTTGTCCGCGTGTTTCGTTTATTCTCTTTTAAACCCTTGTCCCGCCCATCGCGCAGTAATACACTCAGATGTTTTTCTCACTTTTGCATCGCGTGTTTTTGACAGCTCTCTTTAATTGTTTCTTTCTGTCCATAAAAGCGATGGCTGGCATTCACATTTTGTGTCCTTTGTATTGTTGTAATAAGTATGATTAAAAACAGCTAATACACGGCTGATTGAAGAACAAATAGAAACAGAGGGAAAGTCCAAAGGTATCTTAAAATTTGTTCGATACTTTTGTCTTTTAAAGGAACATGTGATGAACATCTAAATATGTTTTGCTTCTGCTTCGAATTTAAGGTAACCTATTTGGTTAGGTTTGTACGCTCACAAAAAAATTCTTGGCATCCGAAATGCAAATCCAGTAAAACTGTGAACTCAGCCAATGCCGACGAATAAAGAAGACGAGCAAAAGGAATGTTAAAAACACGCGATACAAATCATACCCACAACTCGCCGAGTTGACACGATATAAAATATATCTTATTTTACTTACTCTCTCTTTCGCACTTATTTGCGTCTTTGCAAAAACGTCTAAGTGTAATACCGCACTAAGCGACAGGCTCGATGGAATGTTGCTGAAAAAGAGGATAAGGAAATTGTTTTTCCAGATTGCAGTTGCATGATTTGTCTGGAACTTTTTTCCAAATCTAACTAAACTGACGGCTGGATTAAATACACCACGTCTTCTAAAGCTTGTGCTGGAACTTGTGCAGAGTAAGATGAAGTCGTCACTCGTCACACAAATTTCTATGGCTTTTGCCAATAAGTTTATTTTGTGTTTTATAGTGTGGGTAATATGCCACTTTTTAATATTTTATACTTCTAAGTTTATGTTGGCAATGCTGACAATGCAATTTGTTCAGTTAGCTTAGTTGTCTGGGCACACGGATGCGCAATTTAAAACGCTTAAAGTCAAGTGTCCTTTTCGGTTATTTTTTGAATAATTGTTACTTTATGGTAACAATTACTATTAAAAATTATTTTGTAAAAAAAATAGCCTTTATTGACATTTTCCTTTTCCGTTATTAAAAAAAAGAATTAGTTGTCTGTAAAGTCCTTTTACGGACGATATTTGTACGTGATAACGTCATAAGCATAGAAAAAAGAAAAACGAACTTCGATTCGTACCGACCATGCCTACAAACCCTGACATTTTATTTTGTGTATGTGAATACGTGTGAGATTCGTGTGAGAAGCAGAAAATCAGCAGCCAATCCACCATACGTTTCGTGCCCACTTAAATGCAAACATATTAGTAGTCATATAAGAAATGTACAGGGACCGGTACACATACATATGTCGCTGAACGGTTATTTTTCAGTTTGTAGACGAAGAGAGAATTATCCTCCCAGTTGTCGTTCTTGTTTCTTTTTTCTATGGTCATAGGAAAACATTTATGGCAGCAACACCAAGTTTTGGACTTTATTGCACTTTAAGAGTGCTAAAAAGTCCAAATACAAAATTTAATAACATCCAAACAGACAAAATATAAAGGAAATTAAAAAAACATTGCTATTTACCGTTTTTAATTGATCTGTATAATAACCAGAAGCTTAAGTTTAAGATCATTGGGTTAGTCATTATGACAGTTAGTTTGCATTGTAACGATATCACGCTCATCGTAAATCGCGCGATTTGTTACTTGATTATTTTGACCATTTTGATTATTAATGTAATCAGTTTAAAAAATTGCTTAAAAAAAACAAACTATACTGTATACCTTTACATATTTTTTTACGAGTGCATTTGACTTTATTTCATGGCTCCATCATGGTCCATCAGTAACAGAAAAGAGAAAACTCATATGAGTAGCGGATTGCTCCGTTTCGTCAAGTTTCGATGAGTTTTGCTTACGGACGTAGGCTGCGCTCGCGAGCGCATTTTATGGACGAAAATTGGACAGCTGGCTTCTTATGGTGTTTGTAATGAAGGACATTTGACAGATACTTCCGTGTACTAGACGTATTCATTTGACAAACGAATCGGAACGTTTGGGTCGGTTTTGACCGTTTGCTTCCGACCGATTTAGCTCTTATATCTCTCCCTATCCGTATCTTAGCAAATCAATTAAAATTTGACAAATGACGGAAAGTATTTCTTTCCCCACAGAAATTTCTTGGGATTCGCAGTCTGGTAATAGAAATTCTCAAGCCTGAGTGACACTTCACAGAAATAAATGGAAATTAACAAAAAAAATCGTATTACTGGAGTGCAAAGGAAAAAAAGATTAAATAAATTTTAATTAAAATTTTCTTTCAAAGCAAAACCACTCATTCAATTATATATATAAATTGTAATTACCTGCCTAAAAAAAATGTAATTCTTGTTATTAAAGCAAAGCTTCGGTAAATAATCTTCAATATTTACTACGCAATTTGTCAACCATCCGCCCTGTCAAATCAATGTCAAGGCAATGTCATATCCCAAATAACAGGGCAATGTCATTTTAATTCTAAATATAAACATGTATGTACCTGTCTGATTTTTTATGACAAAATAAAAATTAGAACAACCCACCACTCTGTTTGGATTTCGTGCAATTTTTTTTTAACAAACAGTTTTTACTATGTTAATGAAAGAGATCCAAAAAAAATCACTCCCCAACGTTATTTTCATGCGAACCAAGTGAAGATATCATGTGGCATTAGGTATGGATCTGTGTAAATGTGCATGTTCCTTAAGTAAAGACTCCTCTTATCATTTCAAAGATGGATTTCGGGGAGTAAATAAATACATCAAATCATATGATAAAAATATAAAATTTCTCACCCTCAGGTTAAACGAAATAGGTTCTGTTTGTTTTGTTCTTTTTTTTTTTGTATAAGCGGCCACATCTCGTTTCCTAATAAACAAAATCTCATCTTGTGTTATATGAGGTATTTTCTGTTGTGGTTGAAACACAAATATGATTAGTGTTTTACAACGTTTTTAACACTAAATAAATAATTTACAATGTACACATTACGAATGGAGAGCAATCAAGACTGCCACGACAGACTTTGATAAGACAATTTTAATTTCACAAAAAAAAAAGAAAAAAAGAGTAAAATAAAGAACGTGCTGGATTGAAATTGGGTGTTCTTATAAATATACCCAAGTAAATGAACATAGCTATAGGAAACCTCCCTAGAAGGTTTTATCTGGAGGGTACATAAATTTCGTATGTCATTTAGCAAATAATACTGTTAAACAATTAAAATGTGCTTATCGTCCATAGGTATACATGGGTGATAGTTTATAAGTGTCGCATGAAGGAGAAAACTGGGGCAAGTTGAGGGTGTGAAATGTGTGGTTTTTTTTTAATTTTATAGTGTCAGTCAGTCATTTAAAATTATGTCATATGGGTTTATAATTTTTAAATTTGAAGGTGAGATTCATGACGATTCGGAAGTTGTTAAAAATATCGATATATTGTCCTGGGAACAAAATAGTTGAATTGGACTGTTTTCTTTTATTGATGCTCTTAATAGAAATAGTTTATGTGTTTTAAGTCATTTAGAATGGGGGTAATTATACACTTTCGCGGTCACCTGGTTTTTTGGCTGTAAACATGATTCTTTATTTAAAATGTCAAATGTAATTACCAAAATGGGTTCTGAATATTTTTAAGTCAAATGAAAGCTAAGAGCTGATCTCGGGAACGCCTTCACCTATGTTGACAGGAATCTCACTGGCAGATTGCTGATGTTCTAGGAAGTAACTTAGGCTATTTAAATTAAGCATTAGGTGGCACTCGGGTGTTTTTTTTTGGAAAATTCTTATTTACGGATCGATTTTGACGGGATCTTCAGAGGCAGAAAGCTGATATTGTAAGGATCAGGTTAGACTATTTTAATTACTTCTAAGTGGCGCTGGATGCGTTTTTTTTAATTCTTATTTATGCTTCGATTTTGACAGGACTTTCACAGGCAGATAGCTGATGTTGTAAGATGTAACTATAAGGCTTTTTTAATCACCCGTTGGTATCCCTGTGGTCGGTGGTTTCACAAGCCAGATATCCTATTTTGTAAGGCTGTTTTGATTACTAGGTGACGGGATCGTTTTTTCGAAAATATATGATATACCCGAGCAACGCCGGGTGGGTAAACTAGTTTGTCATAAGGCAAAATGTTGCATAGCATACAACTGTCTGCTTTGCGTTCGAATGTGAATTTCGAAGAGTTGTGTGGGCAACCCGCATTGAAAAGGAATGTACGAATTGATGTGTTAGTCAAAAATGTTGACTTAATGTCAACTAACTCTTAAAGGCAACTTATCAATTAGAGGCCAGTTGACTGACTTTTAGCCAACGCATCATCTGTCTGTATTATATCGTCATCTAGTACTTTTAATGTGCGCAGTGCAGTTCACGTCAAGCTTATGCGTGTGTGAAATGAACGAGTTGAGGTAACTTAATTAATAAAATTTAAGATTTCAGGTAGAAAAGTAGAAACTCAGATCCTGGACGAAATAAAAACTTGGTTATTTGTGTGTTTAAATCAAATGCAAACACAGAAAATGTAGAATTTTTTCACTCACTAATGCTGTATTGCCGGGGAATTGGCAGAAGCTAAGTAATTGTAAATATTTTTATGCTCTGACACATACTATTTTGACAGCTATGGCATCACTAAGTAAAAAAAAGAATGACAGATAACCATGCTCTGTCATGGTCAGAAACATGACGAAACAATTGGTATAGTTTTCACATTCTTTTTCATGACTCTGAGCTGAGCACTGAGCAGAATTTGCGTAAACTGAGTAAAATTATGAACACGGAATACTCGGAGCTCTTTGATTTACTTATGAAGACTATTGAGCAATTCGTAAAAAATGTCAAATGTCAGAGCTCTCAAGGCAAAGAATTTGCCTATCATCGAAAGTTAAACTCAGACCTTGTTTACATAATTCTTTTTTCGGTTTTTTCTTCATTTATTTTTGACAAAATGGTAAGGGGTGTATAAAAGTAAGGGGAATGAATTAACGAATGGAAGAATGAACATTCTAAAGTTTTTTTTGGGGTTGATCTTTGACGTTTCTTGTTTAAAAAATAAAATGCTATACACGGACTAAAAATAAGAACTTTAAAAATTTAAAACAATTCCCAATCATGTTTTTTAGTGGTAATGCATAGTTTTTTTTTATATTTCTTATAGATTTTTTTTAGAACTTCGCAAATTTCATTCGAACAAAACAGCATTGTTTGTATGAAAGTATTGGAAATATTCGATGTAATATCCAAATTAGACTAAACACCAACGTACGTGTCTGTCCAAGAGAAAAATAAAGAAACAACCGAAAAAAAGATATATAAACAAGGTCTTAGTTCTTAAACAACAATGGATAGAGCAATAGTTGTAAGAGAAACACTTTCTGATGATAGAAATGAATTAAAAGATAGCCTCGAAATAGCTTTCTAATGAATTATAAAAATTAAAATTATTCTTTAAAATTTGACCTTCTCCACAAGCGGGACCACCACCATATGAATTGTTTTAAGGGGCCAGTTATAGCGATCATTAAAAACTATCATTAAAAAAATTCAATTGGATAATTTTGTGTGTTAGAAAAAAATTAAAACATGAAACTTATGCCAATCGATGGCAAATCAATTGAAATAATTTATTTTGACAAAAAACAAACCCGGGAAACAGTATTTTTTATTAAAAAATCATTTATTTATTTTAATGATGAAAATTGGATAAAATTGGTTTTACTGAACAGCTGATTGTCATTTGACAGAATAATGGAACATTTCGTTCCAGTGTTTGTGGTCCATTTTTTTAATGTTCCAACCCATCAGTAAAAAGTTTACTGAAGCATTTTGCATCATTAAAACAAATTTGAGGTTATGGCCTGTAAATTCTGACACAACTTTAATGATCGCTATAACTACCCGTACATAAAAAATTCCAGTTTCCAGCTGTTTCAACTTTTAATGATGGATTTTTAATGATCGCTTTAACTGGCGCCTAAGTATTTTTTTTTTTTAATTGTTCACCTGGCAAATGTTCCGTTCAGCATTTTGGTCCGTTTATTCTGTTATTTTATTCTCAGCTAACAGAAGAACGCGTCTAATGCTCAGAACTAAAAAAACCACAAATTTGAAGCTCTGTACAGAAAAAGTAACACAAATTTTTATTTTTTACAGTTCAGAAAACGCATAGGTATAGTTAAACTTTTTTTTTATTTTTTTTATTAATTTTTATCTAACATTGACAGATTCTTAAAATTTGTATGCACTCTCCACAAAACTAAAGAGAGAGAAAAGTTGAATATTTTGATCATCTGTACGAAAAAAGGAATATAACTTTGAAGTTTTAAGCGGTCGGAACGTAAAAAGAAACTGAACCGTTATTTTGACAACCAAGACTCTGCTCTGGACAATAAAAGAAAAATTACTTGAGTCAAATGAGAAGTCGATAAAAATGAAAAAAAAATTTAGTAAACAATACCATACATATACCTACTACTTTACTAGGTTATCATTGGTTTGGTATTTCTGAAAGATGAGACAGAAATATATTTTCCGTCTGCTAAAAAGCTCTATTGACGGATATGTCATTCTATATCGTTGTTTTCGAGAATGTTTGAGTGGTTAATTTATCAAAGTAACAAAAACGAAAAAAAGCAGAAGCTAATACTACGTTTTCATTAGGCCAAATGAGCTAATTTCGTATCAAATTTAAAAATTTGATTCAAAATCATCTCATTTCCCATACAAAATCACATTTCGAAATCATCTCATTTCCACTGGCACACAGACATTTCTTGTCACCAACTTTCTTACGCTGCTCTATGATCGTATTTCATGTTTCACTTTTATCTCATTTTTTTATATTCACGAATCCTAAAGGTACCTATAATCGAAAAGTAAGAAAGTGTCAAACGAAATTAGCAAACTTAGATGAAAACATTTTTTCTGCAAATTTTCAAATGAGGTAATTTCGGCTCTAATGAAAACGTAGTATTAAAATACAACATTCAATAGTTCATTCTATATAAATGACGTTTCTTTTGACATTTCATAAAAAATACAATTTATAGATTCAAACTAATAACGTTGTTTGATAAATTGCATAAGTGTTAACTATAATTAAGAAATTGCAAATGCGCATGTAAGGTTCTTAACTTATGGGAATCAGTACACAAATAAGGACAGAAGTAGGCAAAATGTAAAATATGTTACTACAGTTTGTGTCTATCTTTATCGGCACTTATTTGACAGAAAAAAAAGACACTTTATTTTTAAATACACATATTAATATCTTAATTTTTTTTATTTAATAAGCAATGTATATTAAGTAATTTAATTTCAACAATCTGCAATCAAATCTAAATGACGGAACCAACATGGCGAATGTTGGTTTTGCCAACTTTGGTTTAATTTTCTTATGCCTACCTAACCTAAACGTCTTGTAAAAAGTGTGCACACTTATCTAATGCATATGTGAACGCTACATGCAGTTTGCTATAAAATTAAATAACAATTCATTTCATTTCTTTTTTCAAGTCAGTTTGAACACCGTTTTCAATAATAAAACTCATTTTCATGAAATCCAAATCCAAAACATACTTATGAACAACAAAAAATATACACATGTATATAAATGTAAGTTTATTTTATTTTTTGATTCAAATGTAAATAAATAACTATCACTCAAAGGAACCGAAAATGTAAATACTTCAATTTATATCATAAAATGTCATTTTCATCTAAAAACAATTCATCAAAATCGTCCTGCATTGCTAACTACAGATAAACCTACAGTTAACTTCATCAGACGCAATGACGCTATTCAAAAAGAAAAAAACCGAAAGAAAACAAAATAAACTTTACCTGACAATCGGTGACAGAACTGCACTTCATAACGATGATTGATTTCTCTCTCTCCCTCGTTCGATATGACATACAAAAAGCAAACGTGTTATGTCGAATCCAAATGAAACAGATCAAAGCGCTTACCGCATTATAAACCAAACTTTAATCCCACTTGATATAAAAACCAACAAATGTGCAGCTAAAGTATATTAAATGAAAAAAAGAGTGCATAAGGTGAGATAACAGAACTATAACTACACCAACACAACTACAACTGTCAACAACGATCGACGAAGGTGCATTGAAAATGGGTTCACATTTCTAGCGGAAAAAATTGAAAAAAAAACAACTCTGTTGAACGGAAATAACTCGAACTAAACTGCATTACCGCCACATTTTTATAGGACAATCTTCCAAAGGGGTATTGTGTTTGAACGCGAGTATTAAGCACATTTTCATATCTTCAATATCCAAGTGCACCGACAAAGAAACAGGAGGCTTATGCTTGCATTTGTTGAGGATTTTCTTTTATATTTTTTTTTTGCGAGCAAAGCAATAAAAATGTTCAACGAACATACTTCAAATCATTGAAATGCCAATAAATTCATGAGATTACAAATTACAGTGTGTCGCTGTCACATTTGAAGTGTTTTTGAAGTTTGGACTTTAATCTCGTTGTTGTCGCGTTGTCGTGTGAATTTGTTTGCAAATGTGAAAATTACATTAATGAACTAAAACATCGAAAAACAATGCCTAACACTTGTTTTTTTATTTTATTTAAGTTGCCAGTTATAGCTGTCATTGAAAACTCATCATTGGAAATTTTAATTTTTCTTTTTTAATTTTGAGGCGTTCAAAAACTCAAATCAGTAATTATGCTGATGCAAAAGTAAAGCTTATGAATTAAATTATTATTTAAGCCAAAAAAATATTCGTTCCGGCCCAATTGGATAATGACTTAATATGTTAATGATAAGGTAGTGCGTCCAGTGATAATTTAATGATTATTGAAGTTTTAAAAGTCATTTTATGTATCCAATTGGGCTAGAACGAATATTTTCTTTATCTTAAATAATAATGTAATTAAGAAGCTTTAGTTTTGCATCAACATAATCACTGATCTGAGTGATTTTAACATTTATTACGGTTGAGAAGAGGAAGTATTCGAAGGTGCACTTGGAAAACGCGTCCTTAACCAACTAGCTAATTCGATTGGTAACCTCAATGTTAACTTGTGCTTTGATCGATTTTTCATGGAGCGTTCATTTTCTTAAAACCTTAGATTCCGATTAACTAATTTAATCGCAAAAATACTTCCAATTGTCAATAGCTTTGGAAAAGGTGAATAGATTTTCCAGGAAAGCAAAACATGACTTTTATTCGGCAAGTAGCATGACACCAAAAGGAAGTCATCGTTGTGAGCAATTGTGATTCATCTGAGATTGGTACAGGAGTGCAGTTGAGAAAAATCAAAAATATGGTCAGAAAATCAATATCACAGAGATGATCAGAATTTAAAGGAAAATAATGGGTGGAGTCGACCGAGCTGATCAAATCGCAAGACTGTACGAGTAAGATCGAAAATCGAATAAAAATTTAAGTAGCGGCATAAACCCCAATCTTACCTCTACTACAAGGCATTTACTGCAAAATAAAAATCGGCAGAACTGCCTTACCTTGGTCAGAACTATCGAATATTCCCTACATCACAAAGACTAAAATATGGTCACATCCCTCGATATCGAAGGCGCCTTCAACAACGTCAGTGGACACGCAATCTTTAAGCAGAGCTGAACTGTCACTTTTTTTACCATTAGCATATCAGGTGGCTCATATCACTTACTGTGAATGCTCCAGACTAGCCCAGACCGGGAAGGCAGGCCTCGGA
This sequence comes from Platycheirus rosarum, assembly GCA_963971375.1. Classification (NCBI taxonomy): domain Eukaryota; kingdom Metazoa; phylum Arthropoda; class Insecta; order Diptera; family Syrphidae; genus Platycheirus; species Platycheirus rosarum. The sequence continues at coordinate 32,050,306 of OZ020507.1, forward strand.
GAGTACTTTTTCGATGAACTGGGCAATGTTTCAACAAAGTTAATCATTCTAAAATTCATCCCAAATTCAAAATTGTTCAAGGAGTCACCCCACACCTAATTCTCCACTAAATTCCTTACCGTTCTCCACCCTTCGTTCCTTCACTCTCCAGGGAACCACAATGGATCCTTTGAGATCCAAGTGAGGTGATGCGGTTTGCCGTATAATTGCCCCATCTAACCTAACGCACCCATGTCCCATGGAAAAATTCCTAATTTTTTGCTCACTTTGAAAAGACGTAAACAACCTACTTTACATTAGCGGCTTTCCGCATCGAAAAAGTTAAACAAATGTCTATCAAATGTCATTTAAAATTTTGAATTTTCTGCTTAGGTACTTTCCCTTTACTTTAAACGAAAAATTAACCACCAATTACATGTCAAAAGTAAAACGAAATTGCCGAACGCAATCAACAAACAAAATTCCTCGACAAACCTCAGAAAACATTTACCCGAAAGAAAAACTTTTTTTAAAAAATACCAAAACGAAAGCAATTAAATCTAACGCCAGATGTAATAACAATAAAGACAAAATTACATTTCATTTCCTGAAACAATGCCCACCAACCATGAAAAACCCAAAAACACTTTAAAAACAAATCATAACCGTTCAACACAATAATTCTCTTGGGACATACCAACGACAATGGCGCGCTGTCACTTATTTATTATCATCTCATTCACAATATAGGGTGAGAGTGACAATTTTGTTGACATAATGTTACAATCGGTCTGTCACTTCAAAACAAAAAACATGGTTAGCATAATCCATGAAAAATACCGCAAAACGAATAATTTGCTACTTAACACTTTAAAGCGACATCTATGTTGGGGTGATGACAAGGAAAAACAAAACAGAAGAGATGTTCACCTTCAAAAATCTACCTACTTTTTGTGATTTTTGACACAAAGAAGAAGAGATTCAGAAAGTTAAGTGTCCTGGGAAACATTTTTCACTGCGAAAATCGTCCTGCTTCCTTTTTTTCTTGTATATGTATAAGCAATTCAAAACACGATACAGTTGTATAATTGAGACTTCATGGTTATGCTGATTTAAAGACCGCACACTGTCAGGCACTTTGGTTTGTGGCTTTAAGTGTCAGAAGCAGCACGTGAAAATTAACATCGAGCGGAGGAGTGATGTGATCCCTTGAGGATGCAGACAGACAAAACCCATCTTCACAGTTCAAAAGAATGGGCATAAGCATCCCAGCAAGGGTATCTGCAGATAAACATGTGTATAACTACCCCTAAATCAGAAGTCGTAATTTTGAAAATTGCACTCCAGGGATGGGTTTGCTTTTTTTTATCGCACTCAACAATTTGTTTCTTCTTGTTCTTGTGGTTGATGCTGTTGTGCTAGCTTCCTCTTTGAGATGGTGTACCTACCTTTAGAGTTTTCTTTTTTTACCAAAACTTAGACGAGAAGAAAACTTTAAGCATGTGTTGTTTGAACTTATGTCTATATCTACATACATATGTATGTCATGTGTCATAAAAACACACGTTCCTATGTGGTGTTGTTATATCGTAAATATTAGGGACAAATGACGTCATAAATGTGATTTTTATTTGCGATTTACCGTTTATTTCTTTATTTTCCACAATATAGTTAATGTTATGTTACTGTATTATAGAAATTGTCCCAATGGGAAGGGGCAACACTGGAAATTATTTCTAATCTGACATCTGTCAATTTTATAAGTCATCTTAGAGTTAAATAATTTGTCCATTTGAAATAGAAATATAAAGATGTGGAATGGAAAATACAAATATGTATATAAGCATATTTTCTAGCAATTAAACAAAAAGCAAGAGAATCATAAACAACAAAAAAACAAAGCCATAAAATGAAACGAAACAAAATGGCCACTTCGCATGACAGGAGCGATACGAATCAGATCGCGTGTGCCTCAAGGTATAAAAAAAAATATTTAAAACAGAAAAGAATTTTACCCATTGGTGGGTTTTTTCTGGATTAACGAGTAAAAGAGGGCAGAACGAAACAAAAACTAAAATAAAAAAAAAAAACAATGGTGAAACATTAAAGCATTCAGACATGCAATGTCGGTGAATACACAAAGTTTTGCCTTAATCATTTCTAAATGCAAAGGAAAAACTCGCAGGCAAAATGAAATCATAAATAATTCAACAAACACGCAATCCTCAAAACATCAAGCCCGAATCAGTCTAAAAGCTAAATTCATGCAAACACCATAGTAAAAAGCAATAAAACATAATGAAGGAAAAGAAGGAATGCATAAATAGCATCCAATAAAATGTGTTTCTTTTTTGTTTATAATTTCAAGAGAATTACAAAAAAGTTAAAAAAAAGTAAGAAACAAGTTAAAGCAAATTAAATTACCTTAACACTTCTTTACTACAAAAAAAAATATATATTTTTGAAACAAGCTTAAGTTGATAATCTTTACATTGTGCCTACCGCTTGCCTCCAAATTGGTTGTGAAATCTTGTAAGCATGGTGCTGAGGTGCATATATCATCATCAATGGATCCTAAATTGTTCACAAAAATAAGATACAAATATGGTTACAAATATATATATTCTTGTGTTTAATTCTGTTTGGATAAATAATGAAAAACCAAAAAAGAATTAAAGAAAAGAAGAAAAAAACCAAACGAAATTTCAAAAACCAACAGTTTGAGAAAAGAAAATGTAAGGAATTGTAACGAGCTAAAGACTTCGTTGGGCGCCATTTCTATGTAATGTAAATAGTCCTTTCCTCCTTTTCACAGGAAGTTAGAAATGACATGTTCTATAACACTTAAAATATAAATTTATGTATACAAAAAATCTTAATCTTTAACAAGCAGAATTTGTATAAATTTATTATTAAATGTGTTTGGAATGCCTATTGTTGCAAATAGATTTATGAATTTTATCAACAAAATGTTATTTATGACTTTTCAAAATGAAATTTATGATGTTATTTGTTAAATGCAAAGCATTATACATACTTCTATACCTACTTCTGATTAGAATCTTGCATGTGATAAGAATCAAAATATAAATAAAATAATTTTTTTTGCAATCGAAAAGTTAACACGCTTTTGTTAAGGAATTTCTTGATTAAGAAAATATCTATCCAAATACAATATATAGCTGGCTGCTATTTTAACTAAGAGCTTGCAATTGTTTCATTTTTCTTCTTTTTGACAGTTGATACACTCTGCATATCAATATCAAGTAAAAATTAAGAGATTAATATGTAAGTTACAATGAGATATATGAAAACGAAAACAAGTTTGATTGATTACTTACGTTTCTCATTTGACAAAAAAAAAAACAAACAAAAAACTTTGGAAAATAAAAAAAATATAATTGACAAACTTTTTTACTGGTTTAAAATTGTTGGTTTGTATTTTCTGGAACCAATAGAATATATGCTGAAACTAATGAGAAGTACAATCAATTTTTTTAAAAAAAATTTTTGCAACATTTGTGTCGATTCATTTGTTTTATTCTTTGCAATTTTACGTTGCTTATTTTTTTCGCAATGAACTAGTGGAAACGGGGTTAAAGTGGTGGAAATTCCTATACAAAACTGCAATTTGTCATGTTGGCAGCAGTTTTTTATTACTAGAGTGGAATCGGCTAAGGTGATATACGATAAGCGATTGTCACAATCAACAAATTCAGTCTGCGTAAGGTGATTGCGATAGGTGATAGTCACATTTTTGTGAGTTTTCCTTGTGGCAATCACGATGTCACTTTCATATTGAACACCGAGGGGAAACGGAAAACACAAAATATGAAATTGTACGCAAAAGAACAATTTTTTATTTTAGGATCTTCATTCCTTAGAGTTGGTCAGGCTATATTATAAACGAGATTAATTTTGCTTTATGTTTAATGGCAAACTGATACTGAAAACTTGAAGTTCTTTAGACTCAAATTAATAAATGTGCGTCCACACAACACCACCACATCTTAAAGACTAAATATATAAATAAAATGGCAATCTAACCTAAAATGCCTATAAATGTCAAAAAACAAAACTCCAGGATTATTACAGTGAAAACTGCGAGTGATGCCAGATTTTGTAATTTTCGTGGTGACAACTTTACGCAGACTGAACATTTTTCACGTGTGACTATCAGAAATGTGAAATGTGTGCAACTCGAGAGGGGGGGGGCGGGTGACCTTGACATATGTCATTTTTGGGCACGCTTGTACTTTCTTCATATTTTGTTTTATTCGTTGAAAATCGACGATTTTTACCTTTCACATTTTCCAATTTTTTTTTTCAAAATAATAATTAGCCGGCTAAACAGTAAGAAGTGGGGCATGCTGTCCCCCTGCAACCCCCTGCTTGGGGTCACTATAGGATTTGGAGTAGCTGCGATAAAAAAATTGAGGAGGTGCAAGCGCGCCGTAAAAAATGCATAGGCATGTTCAGAATAACCCCAAAAAGACATAAGTCAAGGTCATTCCCCGTCTTGAGTTGTTCCGACCCATTGGAATACATAAAATGACTTAATACTTCAGTGATAAGGTAGTTCGTATAGTGTTAATTCAATGATCATTGAAATATTAAGTCATTTTACGTATCCCAATGGGCTGGAACAAATATTTTGTTTGGCTTAAATAATAATTAAAGTCATAACCTTTACTTTTGCATCAATATAATCACTGATTTGAATTTTGACCACCTCAGAATCAAAAATGAGTTTCAATGATAGCTATAATTGCCACCTAAGACCAAACTTGACTTGCCTGTATCTAGCAGACGGCAAAGACAAATCTTAAAAGCCAATCCAAACATTGCTTACAAAAAACATGTGACTGCAAAGCTGAATTTCATTGAGGGTCACATAAGAGAAAAAAATGGTCTCTTCAGTGATGAAAAGAATTAAAGTTGGATGGAACAGATTTCCAGATGGATTTCAGTCATACGGGTGTGACAAACGTCTTCAAACGGAGGTCAGAGTCGAAATTTTAGCAATGGTTTGGAGAGTTTTTTTTTGGACATACAAATATGGATATTTGCATTTGTAACTGGACTCAAAAAAATTATACTGAGCTTTTGGAAGCAGTAATAATTTAGGGAAACTAAGGATTTATGCAGAACTGACTTCATATTCTAGCAGGATAGATAACGCTCTTCACCTCTCTCGAAGGTTGAGGAAATATTTTGAGGAAAAACAAATAACAACTATTTATTGATCGTCTTGAAGTGCTGATTTGAATCCTATTGAAAATCTCTGGGGAATACTGACCAGGCGTGCTTACTGGCTAAACACAATGATGTAGTTGTAGCTGTAGTATGAACTATGAAGCGCTGTCAAAGTTAAATTCACGCGAACCTTATAAGGCGAATACAATGAGTAGCTGTAGCTTTAAAATGTGGCTGTAGCTCAAGTTCACTCAACTTCAATTTATGGTACACGCTACAGCTACATTTTGATATTTCACAGCAAAACAACAGGCCAGTTCATGTTTCTGATCCCTCCGAGATCTCTTTTTTCTCAGATCCATTGAAAATGACTGAGAAAAATCCTTGATCACTCCGAAATCTCAAGAAACTTGCAAATGTAAATAAAATGTGTAAGAGAAAGACGGAATTATTCATAGAGCTGAGCATAGAGCATTAAACAATAATGGATAGCGATTATAACGGCAGAATTAAAAAAGATTGTAGAATCAATGCCGAGACGAATGCTGGAGAGTTAATTTTAATTTAGAGTTCTAATTTGTTAAATATAAATTTGTGATTCAAAAAATTTGCATTTCTATGGTAAGAACTTTAGTGTTTTATGGGATTAATTTTCATCATCATCGGCGCAACAACCGGGATCCATCCGAGCCTTAGTTAAAAATTTATAATTTTTTGTTTTTTATAAATGTAATGGATATTTTTTTAACTTTTTTTAAAAATGAGTTTAAATTTGTAGTTTTCTGGTAAATACCGGTTATTTATTAAAGAAGTTTGGTGCTGCTACAGTATAAAAGTTAGGACATGAGTTTTATGAGGAGTAGGTACATTGACAAGGTGCATGTTGTAAATTCAAAGATTATATAACACAGAGTTTCTATTAGGAATATTACCACTTTGTTTCTTTCAATACTTTAAAAACATATAGATGCTTCATAGGAAGTATTCGTTATTCTTTGTATAGTGGCCAACTTTCAGTAAAACAATTTTTTGTTACAAATTATACGAATGAGATGTTTTTGAGCAATCAATAAAGGTCTAAAAGTATATTTGCATTAGGAACCACCCCAGCTAGACAACCCGTATTGCAAATTAGAGTACGCAAGACCATAGTATACCGAAGTTAAAATCTTTTTAGTTTTTAGAGCAGAATAGTTTTAAAAGATACAATTTTCGTGCTATGAGCATCAAATAATTTTTCATGTTTTGGCTTTGGGCTTTCCAGTTAAGATTAGCATCAGTTTTAACTCCTAAATATTTGAAATTTTTTACTGAATCTATTCTGAAACAAGAATCGGAAGAAGAGTTTTTATCTTGGAAATTTGGTTTACCACAATTGTGTATTGGAAAACTGAATTGTTTACACTTCGAATCGTGAAAAACTAAATTGTAATTACATACTATGTGACCAAGTGTTTTAAAAGTCATGAACTTAGTTTTTTGGCTTACAATAATTTGTGGTTAGAAAACCAAGTTCTTAGAACCTCAAGGTCCTCTTCAATTTTCAAAATACAATTAAGATCTGAGTTTGACGTGTAAGTAAATGAAATGTAATCTGCAAAAGCCGTGGGCAGGCCATTTAACCGTATAGCTTAAATATCGAGTTAATGTACACCATGAAAAACAATAGGACCAAGTACATATCCCTGTGGTACACCTGTTTTTAAAAAGCGAGATTCCCCATGTGTACCGTTTACAAAAACCTTTTGTACTAAATATGATTGCAACCATTTAAAAACAATTCCTCTAAATGCATTGTACAGCTTACAAAGCAATAAATCGTGATCAACCATAATATCAAACGCCTTTGTCATATCGATAAAGAGAGCGATTGTTGATTTATTTTTATTTAAGCCGCCGTTGAGCTGACTATACAGCCTAAGAATTGCATCTTCAGTTTTTGAAAAGAGGAATAACCTCAGCGCATTTGAATTGTTTGGGGAAACAGCCTTGTTCAACACTCAGATTGAATAAATAACTTACAAAATCTGAAACATAATAAGCAATTTTTTAAACTTCGTTACTAGATATCCCATCTGAAGTGCACTAATTCTTATTTTTCAAAGATAAAATAACTTTGTAGGTTTCAAAAGAGGTTATTGAATTAAATACGAAGCTTTTTGGGTTTGAGAACTCAACATCCAAGTAATCTTGACTACAACCCACAGTCACAGCTGGAATCGAAAGACGACTTCAACGATTCAGATATCTTGGTTTTGATCTGTTTAAGTAAACTCTCGGTTATCCAGAGCTTAAGGTACTTATTTTTATTACAATTTCTTGAGGATACGGAAGTACATAACTTTATACGTTTCTGTAAAATTGAAATTAAAATAGCAAAGCATGTAGATGGGTCATTTTCTGAATAAACCTGATCCCAAAATTCGTGTTTCGAAATATTTTCCAATAACTTGAAATCGGTAGTATAATGCTCCTTCCCGACTTTAAAACGGGTAAAAATATGGTCAATACAAGTACTTGTACTTTCTGTTACGCGAGTTGGCTAATTTATACATCCTTTAAATCATTTGAGGACATAATATAATAATATATTATATAAAATATAAAATAATTTTCAGTATCTTTATCGAACACGTCTAGTGTATCAATATTTTTATCACCAATTACTGTTAAATAGCAAGTTTTGGTTATACCAAGAATTTTATGAAGTTCCTCTAAGAACGAACTTTTACTAAAGTGGTGCAATCTATACAAGCACAGCATTGTATAATTCTCATTTTGATCACAAAAAGACAATTTAACAACATCGGCACTACATATAATACTTTTAGAGAAATCGTGAGTAAAATATTCATCAAATTTAAACAACAAAACAAAAACAATTATCAAATAAACTACGAAAAACTGGCACATCACAAATACTTTGAACTGAAGAGAAATTAGGATTAACAATATTCATAATCATATTTTATCAAAATCAGAAATATAATTGATTCTTACTGAATCTCCACCCTCATTCTTCCTGATCAAAATATTCCCATTTCTAGTTCAAACGTATTTGAATCAACGTCAACGTCACTTTTGACAATCGTGATTCGGAAGATAGACAAAAAATTCTCAAATTAATTAAAATGGCGGAGGAGGATAGTCGCTCTGGTGTATTAGTGTAGGTTAGTTTTATTTTATAAATAATAAATATCTAGACAAATACCAAATTGTATGCATCAAATTATTGATTTCAAGAGAGAGTAATATTCTTATTCTATTCTATAGGCAAAAAGTTGCCGCTGTTTAAAAAACATATAAAAAATCTTAATTTGTGATCACGTTCGGTTCAGAGAATGATCGGAGTATGCTCTGAAAGCTCGAACTCTGGTTCAGAACTCGTGTGCTTTATGGAAATTCTCTGAAAAAACCTAGCTAATCATAAAAACCCGCCAGTACTCCTGTTTAAACAAAAGATTAAAAAAATAACAAGAAGACGAAATCTTCAAAAAAACAAGTTTGTCTGAGACAAACAATTATAACCTAAGAGATCAGAGTTTTTATATTTTTTTATCTCGGTTCGCGATGTTTAACAAACGATTGCACTATAAACGAAGATTATATATCTCCATCGTGTTGGAGGAAACCTATGCGATCCAAAAAGATTTATGCCGGTAAGCTTGCTATAAACACATAAAAAACGTGTAGCCTTTTATTTCTTACATATGTATGCTTTTATGTATACTTGAACAAATTAAAAAAAATAATTCACGCATCATTCAACAATTATATTTAAATTCTCGGCATTATGATGTCTTTATTTATTTTTATAGACCTTAAACAAAATTGAGACCTTTCTCCGTAAACATTAAACTTAAAAATTGATATCTCCGGACAATATAAAAATAAAAGATGAATTTATATGAACAGTAACAAAATGTACAATGATTTATTAATGACAAGCTAAGTCCTATCAATAAAAAAAATTATAAATAAGTTCAACTAATTTTGACATTAATTTTATGTGATTTTATTTTACGACAATAATTTCTAGGTAATAGGCTGTGGTACTTATATTATAGAAACAAATCACTGCCATCATAATATTCTTTTTACAGTTGAACAATATAATAATTATATTATTATTGCTACTTTGTTTTTTATATGACAAGCTACCTCATTTTAATGTGCGTGGATTATTATATCTGTCATAATTTCATAAATTTATCATAACTGTCAACGAAGTGAACCTACTGCACGGCACCAATAAGTTTTATCATATTTGAGAGCTATCAAAGAGATGTTTTACTCTATGGGAAATCCCATGTGTAAAAAAAAAACAAACTGTCAAAACTCAGCTTACAGCAATTCTATGTAAATCGGTTTTTGAAAACACTCAAATGCGTTGATAAAGTTTATGCGCCGATTGTCCATTTGCAAGGAAACTGATTGTTTTTTTCATAATGGCTGATTAACAAAATGGTAAAGCTACCTTTACACTAAGCAAATACATAGAGAAACCTATATCTAACAGGAAAGAGTAAAGGTTGTGTGAGTTATTTCTTTTTTTATTTATTTACCCTAATAAACATGTATATTTTCGATTAGTGATTATGCATTAAATCTTCAAATGTCAAAAAAAGTGACAGGTCTTAATGGATATGAGAGGTGGGACTTAAAATGTCAAAAATATTTTAGTGCAGACACACTTTTTTACGATTATTTTATTCTTACATACCAGTGTATGTATTTTTGTCAAAAAAAATTGATATCAGTAAGATTTGGTGCTAAAAAAAAAAGAAATAGAAAGTAAAGTACCTTGAAGAACAAGAACAAAAAAATCGTTGTATTTTATGTGCGTCATTGTCGCAAAAGATTGTTTTATTAGAAGCCTTTTATTTCTTTATTGTTCTTTTTTATTGATTTTATTGTAATTAAAAGCAAAGTAATAAAGTCATTTCATTTCGTTTTTTTCTTTTATTAAATCAGCTAATCTAATCTAAACCAACTCTTATTGCCACACCTTAATGCGCAAAGGTGATATTTATAAATAACGAACTGTTTTACCATTGAAATTTAATGGGAAATGTTTATAATCAAATGGAAGAATTTTGTTGGTTGAACATAAGCATGTGTAATGTGTAGGTGTGTGATGGTTAGTGTATTTTTTCTATTATAAAGACATAAGATGGTTTATTAGAATTAAATTAATGTAATTTGTCGGATGCCGGTAAGGTAGTTGGTAATTACAAACAATAGAATGGCAATTGCAAGCAGCTGAATTTAAACAGTATTTTTTAGATCAAGTCGTTAACCATAATCGTACTAGATTAGCTTTAGTTTTATCAAAGAAAAAAAGTCTTGTATCATAGCTGTTTGATACCGACACGATAGATTTTCTTTAATGATTAGTAACACATTACATATACATATATATGGATGTATAAAAACCAAATATGAAAGGTGGGAAATATCAACTTCGGTTGGTCGTTATTTCTATGTTTTTTCTATGTGTGTGATAAGAATCTAATATAGTTATTACTTGATGCAGGTGAATAAATAAATAATTGAAGTTTCGGCCAAATATAGGTATACCTGAATTGAAAGATAACAACATCAAGTAGGTAATTGTTTTTGAAATAATTATTTTGAGATCGATATTTTTTTTTTTTTGTTATTTGAAGAAAGCATATTTTTTTGAAAGATTGAAAAAGGACAAAACAACATCATAAAAATATTAGTACCTATTTTTTATTTTAGAAAAAAAAAGAATCAATTCGTTCGATACGTTTTACGTAGCAATTTCTTTTTGCTTGCCGTTATCCTTTTCACGTTTTTACCTTTCATTACTGTCCCTTAAAATTAAAAGTAAAGCTTCTTTACTTAAATGTATATTATAAATAGATAGTCGAGCAATTGGGGTGCAACACAATTCTTAAAATAGCAAAAAGCTGGCACCGAATGACACCAAATAGAGTATTCATCTACCCAACGCAGCACTGCATTATCGGCAAAACATGGTTCACATTGCAAATAAAAAAAAAAAAAACAAATAATAAAATCGGCGGATAGAGTTTGGTATTGCAGCTTCATATCTGGTGTCTACTATTTATTTTTAACAATATGTGCTATAACTTTTAAACAAAAGCATTTAGCGGAAAAATAGTCGTATAAAATATTTTGTAGAAAATTTAATTTGCTACAAGTTTTTCATAGAATTTTTTTATCTAGGATGCAAATTACGAGAGTTACGAGTGAAAATAGAAATAAACATTAAACACAAAATGGCGGCTTACTGACAACAGGTGCATGTGTGCAAAATATGTTTTCTTTAGCTCGTGTGCTAGTACTCTTTGGAATACTGAAGGCAAATATCGTCTGTAAATTATTTCCCCAGAGCTCCATATAAAGAATCAAAGAATTTATTACGCTATGTAAGGACTGTCATACATCACGCAGGGTTTAGGGGGAAGCGCCGCCATTTTGAGGTCATTTTGCTGCGTATCGAGAAATCTATTTAAAATAACTTTTGACTCAGAGAAGTTACGACGTTCGTTCTATTTTCAATCGTTAGCTCTTAACAAAATCTATCGATTATATATAAAATATTAGTTTATTATTGTGACTGTGGCTAAAATAAGGTGTTAAAATATAAAAAAAAAATATAAAAAAACAAAGCCAGATCGAAATACAAAGATCGTATACCTATTGCTGGAAAGGGCTTTTTTAAAAGCAATCGAATGTTACCAATAATACACCATATGATCGAGTTAAGCAGTGCCGGTAATTTAAAAAAATAAATGGGGCCGAACGGATCAACAACGGTGTCAATGCGTTCGTTCACGAACGTAACTTTTGGATAGGTTACCTTGCTTTTGTTGTAATTAGCATGGTTAAAAGCAGCTAATTTCCATATGTTTTTCAATCAGCAGGAAATCAGCTGTCTTTAACCATGCTAATTACAACAAAAGCAAAGGTAACATATCCAAAAGAAGTTCGTAAACTTGCGCAATATATCTGCAGCTGAGACGGTTGAAATTATGCAACGCTTCTATATCGACACCAGACTGTGTAACATAATATTTTATATATATTCACGTACAGCATACAGCCGTGTCCATGACACCCACACCCACACCCACACCCCATTTTTTTCAGCCGTTTGTTTAGAGGTGTGGTTTTCAATCTGGCAATACTTTCGGAGTTGGTCTTTTTGACAGATGTCACTTGATTTATGTTCAGTTTGGTTTGCCATTTCATAATTAATAGACTTACTCCTGAACAAAGTTTGCAAATCGTGCAAATTTATTATCAAATTAATGGTTCGGTTCGCGCGAACCATCGCGCGCTACGTCCACTATTCGGTCGACATAATCGCGCCCAACAATAAATGGAGCTGTGCCCATCCACTTAATGGAAGATTTTGCGCAAGGATCTTGGTTTGCGGGCCTACAAAATCCAACTCGTGCAAGAATTGAAGCCGAAGGACCATCAAGCGCGTCGCACGTTCGGTGAATGGGCCCAAAACGAGATGGCCACCGATCCCGATTTTCACAAGAAAATTTTGTTCAGAGATGAGCTCACTTTTGGTTAAATGGGTACATTAATAAGCAAAATTGCACTTGCCCAAAATCATTTTTAAAACATAATGGCAAACCCTTATCTTTATAATAAAGCTAAGTTCTTGGCCATAACATTAAACTATATGCATTTTATTCCTTCTTGAAAACCACACGCCTAAAAAAACTTTAACCCTTTAGATTTTCCTTTTTTTGTAATCACCATACTCTAATGGGCTTTTTTGACTACAGCGCGTGACAAGTGAAAAAGGAGATATGGTTTAAAAGAATATGCCGATCCGTATGGTACCCCTATTGGCCTTAAACTTCTGGAGAATACTTGGATGGGAAAATAGAGTTAGGCAAAACATTCCATATTCAAGTTGCACGGCTGTGAAAAACGAGTCTCTGTACTTAACAGAATGTCGAAAATTAGGCTCTAGGCTCGAGGGTAAATTGTTGGGATTCTTTGAAATGCGAGTATTACGGTGAAATTGTTCATTGGGAGATATACAATTGGGCTGTTTCTCTAGAACATTATTGACCGTAGAAATGACGGTAGGAAACAGAGAGACATGAAATAGCTCAAATAGCTTGCGGTATTGTTGGCCACATCGTATAAATTGGATGGTTCCGCTCCATGGTCAGTGATGGTTAGTGATCCATGGATGTCCAAGCAGCATAATTGTGAGTTAAAAACGAATATGAAAAAAAGAAAGGTAATTCAATTTCCAATCCATCGAAGGAGGGAAGCATCGATTCTAAAAGCACGCATATTCGATAACAAAGCCTAGGTGCCACACTCCAACCAATTATTTATATATATATAAAATGCAATAATTTTACTTTCTCCAAAACCATGTATGAAGTTTTTAGACCGTTCGGTGGAAATATTGCTTCGAAAGCCATACGGCCTCTCAATAAAAAATTTTGATTCACCGAGATATTTCTTGAGCTGATAATTATCAGTGTTTCCATGAAAGTAGTGAGAAGAGACTTAGTTGCAATAGGTCGGTAGCTCGAAGGGGAAGATGATTCGCTTCTTTTGGGGGGTATAGGCTGAGCAAAAGCTGTTTTTCATCTACTCAGAACCCTGATGAGTAGGATAGCACAGTTTATGCAGCGGCTATGTCAGTGTAGAAGAACACCTCTTCAGAACAGTGGTGGCGATATTATCTTGATCAGCCGATTTATCTAAGTCCAGATCTTTCAACATCCTAGGCACTTAGGAGTGCGAAAGGAAATTCTCTGGGCAGAGAAGAATTGGCTACTAACTAGCAAAAAGGTAAGCTTTCACTTAATAACTAATAAAAGGAGTTTCATTGAGGACCATTCCGGACAACGAGAAATCCCTCATTTTTCTTATAAAAATGACCAAAAATGTTTGGTTCCTCAGGAACATACAGCAAAAGTTTTGCATTTGGGCTCAATGAAAAAAGTATTAACTAATGAATAGGTTACAACCAAGTGGTGATCAAGATAAACAATTGTTTATGTGAAAAGACATATTTACTTTTCGTTATATGGTCTATAAATGTTTATTAAAAAATTGATTTTATTGATTTTGAGTGATGAAGAACAAATAATTTTACTGAAGATAAATGTTATTCTCGTTATAAAATTTCTTTAATTCCATTTAAATAAATAACAAACTTTTTCTGATGCCTTCTATCGGGTTGCTTAAATAGGGACTTGACAACTTGGAATTTAATTTGTGAACGCACCCTAACACTAATCATCAAACTGTCATTGTCAATTTATTCAGTAAACTCAACATTTTCATCATGGTAAACTGGTTAACGAGTGAGCAACGTCTGCAAATTATAAAAATTGTCTACCGAAATTCGGAGTCGGTAACCGCAACTTTATAAGAGCGTTGAATTGTTGAATTTCATCGCAAAATCATCTTCAGTGATGAAGTTCATTTTTGGCTGAATGGGTTCGTCAATAAGCAAAAAATGTGTTATTGTTCGGATGAAAATCCACATTTGCTTCGTGAATCACCACTTCATCCACAAAATATAACTGTTTGGTGCGGTTTGTATGCCGGCGGCGTTATTGGGCCAAATTTTTTCGTCGACGATAACGATCGTCACGTTATTGTGAATGGCCAGCGTTATCGCGCCATGTTTACTCATTATTTTTGGCCCGAATTGGAAGATATGGACTTGGACGACATGGTGTTTAAACAGGATGGTGCCACACAGCACACCTTACAATCGATTTATTGAAGAGTAAGTTTGTTGAGCGTGTTATCTTAAGAAATGGGCCAGTCGATTGGCCACCTCGTTTGTGCGATTTAACGCCTCTAGACTATTTTCTTTGGAGCTATGTTAAGTTATTGGTATTTCACTTATACTAAAATAAAAAGTTCCGGTTCCATTCATTATTTCTCTCTGCATCAGATGAAATGTCAAATTTACTAAGTTAAAAGTTAACCAATCTTTCCGTATGCGTGTATTGCAGTTCCGTATGCAGTAACGTACCATTGTGTTCGCAAAATACAGTTCCCGTGTATTCAATCTTTGGAGTTCCGTATGCGTATTCCAGTTTCGCCGTCATTATGTTCAGCCAGTTAATAATTTGCAACTAAGGCCACAGCAAGGAATTGGTATCACGCAGTAATACCTCATGTCATTGAGGATACAAATTTTCCAATTAAATCTTCAAATGGAATGAAAAAAAGTTATTTTCTGAAATGCGCGTGGCCCCTAGCAGGCGCCTAATCTGCCTAATAGTTAAAGTTAAACGAACAAACCTTTATAAATTCGTCGAACTTCCTTACCGATTTGTCATCTTATACACCATCAAACATATTCAAGTGTCAAATAAGGGCCTTAAGCGCTGTCACAATCATAATTTATAATACAAAACATTTAAATCTTTAAAAGCCTTTCAGCCAAATGTATTCTTCCTGTCAGAATGGCTATTATACTTTTATTACAGGACACACTTTACGAAGATTTTTTTTTTTTAATATAATTCTGCCGAAATATACCTCCAATTTAACATAAACTGGTTTAAAATCCGTTCATATGTAGATTTTTTTTGTATGGCAATGCCAAATCTCTGGCAGAACTTTAAAAGGAATTCATTTTTATTGCCTTAAATTGGATACCTATAGAAAAAAAACCAAGCCCAAAAAATCGATATGGTGTCCATCAAACAGAACCTCAATTAAAGGTGTCAAATTGTTCGGATGGTTGTTACTTTTCTTTAGACTCAAAAAACCATTAAAAACTGCACTCCCCTCTGAACAGAATTCCTATATATAAATGTCTAAATAAATATATGTGGAGTTTTGTTCTTATATAAGTAGGTAGCTATGTGTATGTATCTGAACTCAAACCAAAAAGTGTAAAGATTCGGTCAATAAATCAAATAGAAGTCAAAACAAAAAAATAAAAAAAATCTTTGTATGTGTGTTTGTAATGTGAGGAATCTGAAAACTCATCAATGTCAGTTGATTTTGATTCATAAATCAATCAACGCCACAGATGGTTCTTGGATGCATCGTAGCATTTACTGCCTAAGGAATGGAATCAATTATAATTTTGGAATTTTATGTCTTCATATTTAAGCCTTCTTTATCGAGTATCGAGAGTTTTTCATTTAAAGAATTTTTATCTCACACCAATTAGCATGTCTAAGGATTTGTATTTTTTTTTTGTAGGTACTATAGTTAAACGTGCATTACATTCTTTGTTTTAAAACTGTTAAGAACATAACTTTGATCAATACAGACGCCAGTCTGCAGGTCTAGTCTGAAATTCCTCATTGGTTAACATATGTAATTGCTGGAATCTGGAGGTACGAAATATTCTTCCCAATTGCTCCATCCCTTTGTTGACCGACGGTACTTTACAAGTATCACAATGCTTGAGACTTCAGATAAAAACTCTACATGACCAAAAAATGCTACTGATGCCCAACGAGACTTTTAAGTACCATTCATTCTCCGGATGACGAGATTATGGTTATGTTTGAGGAACTACCATCTGATAATAATACAGACCTTGAATCGGAAGAAGAATTGAATCTGTTAACAATTCGTTCAAGAATAAGGGCGCCCAAATGAATAAAGAACGAGACGAATCAGTGCTGCAAGAACAACTTGACGAATTATTGAATGATGGCGAGGAAATTTCAGAGAATCGTCCAGGATGCAGTCATTGGCAGAAAAAAATAGCCGAAGAGGAACCAAATCGCTAATGGAAAGCTACCGATTGTTTATCAGAGATCCCTGAATTTCTATTCCCAGAGGGTCCTGTTGAAGGTTTTTTTTTGAGAGCTGCGTTACTCCTACTGATTTTTACTTACGATTATAGGATAGAAATTGAGATAACAATCAAACATGACATTACGATCATGGAGAAGTCTAAAAAAGTCATTGACGAACAATGTCCGTCTGTCTGTCTATCCGGGTGCATGTATATCGATCTGCAGCCTAAACGGGTTAAGCGATTGCGTTCAAATTTGTTATGTGTGTATCTCTTGGCATTCCTCGAGGGGAAATTGAAATTTTATTTTTAGAGCTAAATATAACGGTACTTGCCATACTTAGGAAAAGCTTATTTTTCTCGAAAACGGCTCCAAAGATTTTGATTTTTTTTTGTATAATTAACGCGCGCACAAGGGACTATTTGTTTCCCTTTTAATGTAGAATACACTGCGCGGGCATTAGGAAGATAGGGAGATTAACATTGGTTTTGAATGTTTGCAGATCAATATGGCAAGGGAAAATCTCGCCGGGTAAACTATTCCAAATTCGTGTTGTTCGGCTAAAAAACGAATCCCTATATTTCACGGTACGTCCGAAATTGGGCTCAAGGGTGAACTGATGGGCATTCCTTGCGTGACGAGTATTACGGGAGAATCTTTTAAGGGGAGGAATGCAGCTGGCTACTTCGAGTGAACATTTATTTATAAAAGAAACGAGAAAACAAGGAAAGACATGAAACATTGCGTCGCTGTTCGAGAGGGGCAATTTTTTCAGCGGCAGTTCTATTTCCTATCAACCTTAACACTCGATTTTGTATTCTATCAAGCAGGTGAAGCGATGTTTGTGAAGCACCTGCCCAGAGGTGGGAGTTATACTCGAGTTTAGGGCGTATATATAATAAATAATATAAATTGTAACCAGATCAGATTGGGGCAAAATACTTCTTACACCGATACAGAAAACCTAAGCACTTAGCAGCATCAAATTCCTTGGAGATATCAAGAACAATAATCTTACTTTCACCAAAGCGATGTAAAGATTTGTTCAACTGTTCGGTGAGATATGCCATCAGATCACCAGTGGAACGGTTGTTGCGGAAGCCATACTGACGGTCATGGAGAAGCTTTCGATCTTGGAGATATTCGTTAAGCTGACGGTTAATCAGCGTTTCGATGACCTTATAAAGAAGGGATGTTAGTGCTATGGGTCGGTAGGAGGAGGGGGAGGATGGGTCACACAGGCTGGACAAATGCTGTTTTCCATCTTCTAAGAAAGATTCCGGAAGAGTAGGAGCGATGAAAAAGCTTACGCAGTGGCTTTGCCAGTGTGGAAGAACACCTCTTCAGAAGAATCGGGGGTATACCATCCGGGCCAGCGGATTTGTGTATATCGAGATCTTTGAGAACTCTTGCTACTGTACGAGTGCGGGAAAAAATCTGTCCCATGGAAAAATTTACATTCTCAAGTACAGGAGGGGCAACGTTTCTGTTAGACAGCGTGGAGCTGGCAGCGAAATATGTAGCGAGCAAGTTTGCCTTCTCTGAAGAGTAAACAATTGGTTTGTTATTGTCGATGAGCGTTGGAACCGAAGATGTTGAGGAGTTTTTAATATTTTTTACAAATGACCAACAATTTTTACTGCCTTTGGGACCTGCAGAATTTTTTTATGAACATTTTTGAGAATTTTTTTGTTGGTATTGGCTATCATTTGATCAGAGCCACATATACGTTAAAAGTCTATTAACGGGACCTTTCATATAACGGTTTTTTTAAATTTTTGGCTTTCTCGGTAACGCCTTTTTGTATTTATATTTGAGAAGATCTAAGTAGCCAAAATATTTCTGCATATCAAAATATTTTTAAAACTAATAAAAAAAAATTATTTAAAATTTTATAGTCACATGTATATTAATTTAAAGACAATTTTTTTTTTCAAAAATACTAAAAATAAAATACAAATAAAATAAGGGATAAATTTTCGGATGGGATATCATAAACTACATAGTTGGAGGCATTTTTGGAGTGAAAGTGAGGATTTGGGAGTTTCTTTAGTGGGTAGAATAATGAGCAGCAGATAATAGTCTAATTCCAAGAGACAATAAAGACCGTGTTTTCAAACTTCGTCCAATGATAGATTCCTTGAACGAAAAATTCAGCACTACCTTTAATGGGACTAGGCAGCTTTCTGTGGACGAGTCTATGATATTTTTCAAGGGAAGAAACTCAATGAAGCAATACAACCCAATGAAACTTATTAAGCGGATCAGAATTGTTATATAAAGAAATTTTCAATATACCAAGGAAAGGACGAGCAGCAGGAAAGCAATTACCAAAACAACTATTTTTCGTCGGTGATTGCTTGAAAAACTGAAGACAGAAAAAGCTCTAGCTTGTGGTACAATTCATGCAAAAAAAGGGAAACCCAAAGAATCTGAAAGATGACAAAAAAATGATAGGGGAGATTTTGACTTTTGATCTTCGAAAGATGGTATCAGTTTTTTTCAAATGGAAAGACACTAGAGCTGTCCTGTTGTCTTCTTATTATCATGGCAACGAGCTTTCAACTGTTGCAAAACGGGATAAATCCGGAGTCCAGCACGAAGTAAGTTGTCCTCCATTTGTGAAAGACATTCACGGGAGGAGTGGACCATGCTGATCAACTTCTGTCTGCATATGGTCTAGACCGCAGGTCAAAGAAGTGGTGGCATTGGCTTATTTGGGGAATGCTAGAAATTTGCTTTGTAAACTCGTTCATTGTTCACTGCCAAATTAATGAAAAAATGCCTCTTCTGGAGTACAAAAAGATATGTAATCCTTGGGCTTATGTCGCAAAAGGATTTATCTGTTGACAAAAGTGGTCTCAAAAGAAAGTCCCATGGTGAAGGATCTTCACAATCTATACCAAAAAACGAAGGGGCAAGGGAGAATCCGTTTCAAAGGCCGTGGCCGATGTTTGTTGAAGCTGGAGGAAGGTGTGAGGTTTGTAGTATCAACAAATTACAGTCAAAGTCATTTTCAAAATGCAGTCATTGTAACGTATACCTTTGCTGCAATGATAAAAAAAACCTGCTTTTCCGCATACCAGATAAAATTCCAGTTTTTTTTAAAAATAAGAATAAATTCAAATGTTTTGCCGGCAGTTTCAATAACTTGGTCAACAAAGGGGTAACCTAATTTGGAGGGCAATTTGTATATTTTTCGAGAAACTTGGCGTAATTTTAGTTTTCTGGTATTTAAATGAAAAGAAAATTTATTAAGGATTCAAGGTCAGGGATGAACTCGCCAACAGGTTCCTCAAGATTTAAGAAAAAAAACTTTGAGTTTAATTGAATAAACTCACTTAAAGTGTTGAAGAAAATCACGATATATTTATTGTGTTCCTCATATTTCGAGTTTATTATTTTGAGCGATTTTTAGTAGGAAAATGCATAAAAAAATGAGTTTAGTTATGAAATCCAGAAATAATCAATATTAATAAAAAACGCTTATTCCAAACCATGGAACTCAAGCGGATTAAAATTGTTCATTAATAAAAACAAAAAATAATAAAGTGACATTACGATGATAGATAAGTCGAAAAAGGTGGGTCCGGAAATTCCGTCCGTCTGTCTGTCAGACGTCTGTTCGCACCTCTACAGGCTAAACGGATGGGCCGATTTGCTTCAAACTTGGTATTTAGAATTATTTGGTAGTATCTCGGGGGGTGTTTTTCATTTTTGCTGTAGGTCGAAAAATAACGGTACCTGCCATACAATTTTTAACAAAAAGTTTGATTTTCTCGTAAAAACTCTAACGATTTTGATAAAACTGTATTATCATATTTTTTTTATTTTTTTCGAAATTTTTGCTATAACGGTACCTACCTTTCATAAAACCGGTTTTTTCAAATGCGGTTATATCGTAAACCATTTGCACATTTTGCACGCAAAAAGTCATTTATAATTCAAAATTTTCAAAAACTTTTTTTCGATTTTTTTAAAATTTTCTAAAAAAACAAAATTGGTTTTCGAAATATTTTGAAAACAGGTTGATTGAATATTTAAAAAAAAATCCTAGATGAAAACTACAGATTTTTGTATAAGACTACTAAAAAAAATTTTAATATTTTTTTTCGAAAAGTTTTTCAACAAAAACGAATTTACAAAAAAAAACTGGTCGAACGATTTCCAATATTTTTTTGATAGGCATTTAGTTTTCAGATTTTATTGCATACTTAGTTTTTCGGAGAAAACTCTTAAACTAGTTAAAAAAAATTAAAGAATTTTCGATTTTTTTTTTATTTTAATATAAGTACTATACAAATACATACATATGCAGCCACTAAGCATTTATCTAGCATAAGGAAAAGCTCTTGCGACGGATTTTATTAAATTTTATTCGACGATGTGACCGCACATATGAGCAAGTACGTGCGATCCAGTCCTGCAATTTATTTTTTTACTAGAAAACTATGTGAATGGTGATTGACCATATGAATATTTCTTAAACTTGTTATATTTCATGGCTTTAAAGAATGTAATAAGCACAAAAGTACGTGCGACTATTATGGATTCTTAGAATATATCACTCTGGATTCGGAGAAGACCAGTAAAATCAGCGAACTAACAAAAAATATTTCAAAAATCGGAAGGTTATGGCCTTGGAAAAAATAAATACCTTAATTTATTGGCGCGACAGCTCCTTAAGTAGTCAAGGCCTAGTGACTTATCCTATCAACCATTCCTGTGTTTGTGCTGTTAATTAATCTGCAAGAATGGAAGGGAAGGGTAAATTTACCGCCGAGCCCGAACGGCTACATGAGGTGCACTTTTTTGAGAAAAAAATTTACTGAGATTTTGTCAGTTCCTCGCAAGAGGCAGTACCCCGGAAAAGAAGGTGGTGAGTGGGACTCAAACCTAGGCTCTTCGCTTAGCAGTCCGACAAACTAACCACTTAACCGCTTAGGGCACGGGCCTTGGAACTTTGTAGATAAAAGCTTCGCAGTTCTAACTCTTTATTCTAGCTCGAGCAAATGAAGTTTAGTTACGCCATGTTTTGTAAACTACTTATTTAATTTAAAACATTTAAAAAAATCAAAACCAAAAATTTTATTACAAAATTTCTTAAATAAAAATGATTAATTTATTATGGTTTAGAATCGCTTGAGCTATTTACGAAAAATGATATCAGCTTTGTTTTAAATTTTTTTTAGTTAACCGAAACATAGCCAACACTTTAATAAAAATAAAAGCTACACGGTATATACCTGACAAGTAATACCGTCTGCCGTAACGTTACGTCTGGCGTAACAAAAATTGTTATCCGTCCTATAAAAAAAGCAACAAAACCTTATAACCAACACTTTTGGATAAAGTTGATTTAAAATATAAAATATGATTAATTTCGGGCTTTATCCGCAACCTTGCACCTACTTCATACCCAATAGTGACCCAAAGAATGGGTTTGCATTGGGAGAGCATCCCCCACGCGCGAACTAGTTTTGCGTTTAGTTTTTTTGAGTTTTGGATAATGCCAAAATCAGACAGATAAAGCCTGAACATAATTATGTTTTATCTTTTCAATTGAATGATTTTGCTATCCGTGTGTCCACACGTGAACCACTAAACCAATTTACTAAAATCTTGGGGGATAACCAATTTTCAAACAAATTGACAACTTGTCATGGAAAGTCTAGAATTGAACGATGATTGCCGTCGGCGTCACAGGACGCGATTGCGAAATGTTCATACAGTTTCTATTCGAGAAGATGGATACCCATCTTGGCCTTTATACCAATTCTATAAATCTGATATAAAACATAAGAAATATGCAAATAAAATAAACAGTTAAATATAATAAAACAAACAATTAAAATTAAAAACAAACTTCTAAAAAGGTGATTTGATTTTCTAAAAAAGTCAGTCTTACTAACCTGGTGTCGGTTGCGCGGTATACGACTGCTTCTTCATCCAATCATAATAGGGACTCTTGATAGGTGACGATCGGATAGTGTTGTTGTTGATTGTGGTGTTGCTGCTTGTTGTGCTATTGTTGTTAGTGCTACTTGTACTCATGTTAGCTTGTGGCGATGACGATGACGCTGGTGCTCCAGGACTTGAGATCTCACTTCCGGAAACAGTGATCGGCGGCGAGGGTAATCCATCGGCGATTTGTGGCTCCCCAACACTACTAGCAGTATCGTTCAATTGCGTCGCACCAGATTGATTTTGATGATGATGATGATGCTGTTGCTGGTGCTGTTGATTCTGATGCTGCAACAGGTGCGATTGGGTTGCATTTTGAAAGTTTTCCGTCGAATGCCAATCCGCCGATGGATGATTACCAAACATATGATTGTAATATTGAATCGGATGATGTCCAACCGAATGTGGTGAATCCACATCGCCAAGGAATTGATGATTTGGCGGCGGATGATAGTTCGATTGCCATGCCCATGGTTGACCGGCGGGATATGGCAGATTCGCGGCACTGTGCTTTTGCGAATATGACAGCGAATTGTAATATGAAACCATGCTTGTTTTAAGATCAATTTTGTTGTTTATAGAAAAAGGCAAATTATATTCTTTTGGAAAAAAGAAAAATAAAAACAAAAAAATGCTGCCCAGTTGGGGATTTATGATTTAAAAACACAAACAAATTTACACTCTGCAACACAATAATCCAAAATGTTACTTGTTTTGCACTTTGTATTCCTTTTCCACGTTTATATTGTAAAATTGTAGACAAATATATGTTATTGAACTTTGAATGACACCTGTCACTGGATGTCAAAATATTATTTACACAACATGACTCGTTTTGAGTATAGTTAAAGCACTGACGGATAATTAATTAATAATGTATTGTAAATTTTACAATATTATTGTTTTTTTATTAACAAAATAAATAACCGCGCAAGAAATAAAAAACTTCGTATTTTGCGCGATGTAAGTTTTTTTCGCCGATAACCGTCCACCGAACTTGTTTGTCACTAACTAACTGATTAATGACAGATTTTCAACAACCGTTGTTCCACTTTGCTGTTGTTCGTCTTTCTGTTTAATTATCATTTTTTTTTTCTTGAGTGTTCCAAAACAACCAGTGCGCAAGGAATAAAGAAGAGGAAACAAAAAACAAGATTTCACAGCTAAAAGACCATTCGAGCAAGGGAGAAAGAAAAATGTCTTAAATATTTTTAGACGGAGAATGAAAAACAAAAATGGCTTTTTTCTTTCAAATGCTCTGCCGTTCGCTGAATATGTCAAAGCGAGCAAGCATGATGAACCACTTGATATTTAGGGTGTGTTAGCACCGCCTTCATCTAAGGGTTTAATGAGTTGTGTTTGATTTGTTTTATTTTTTTAAATAGAAAGAGAGGTATAAGGTTTAAATGCCAGGTAAAGTAAAGGTGATGGTTTGTTATTTAATATTTATGTATATTTACCTGTGTGCAATTATTAAGATGGATGGATTTATTTTTTATGGGTGTTTTCGTTTGTGAATAATTTGCCTTTTCATTCATTTTTATTTTACTCAAAGGCAAAGGCGGTAATGACAAATTATACATCTCTCTCATGTTATTTTGGGGTAAATAATGGCTGCTTGAGTACTAGATTGGCATTTTGTGCAGCCCCCCAATTCTTTGAAATTGATAATTAGTAAGAAGGGAATGACGTCCACCATTTCTTTTTTATTTAATTTATTCACCTGTATTTTTGAGAGGGTAAGCTTTTTATAAGGGTTTGTATCTACTTGCTTTGACGGGGAAGCATTTAATTTCTTAGAGTTAAGAAATTTGTTTGCGTAGGTAAGTTAGAGGTTAAAATCAAGGCGAGTTAACTTAATACCAAGGTTCTAGCTAGGTAGATCCTAAAGTTTTTGTGTTTGTTTCAAGAAACATCTCTTATTTTTTGTTTTAATCTTTAAAAAACTTAATAAATTTTATTCAAGGTTTTAAAGCCTCGCCTTTTAATGTAGTTCCCCGCAGGTACCTGAGTGCATCATTATTTGAATTTTAAGCAGGTTATTGTTCTTAGGGACTTACAGGTATTTAAATAGGTAATTAGCATACAAAAAAAAACATAACCTTAAACGATTGCTTACAATATTTTTCCATGATTATAAACACAAATGATATACCTAATTCCCGGTAGATATCAAATGATTAAAAAAAATGTTTGTCAGAAAAAAAAATCAAGTTCAAAAATACTTTTTGCTAAAAATGTATTGATCTAATTTCTTGATGCAAATTCAGGGGTGGAATGGGTTAAGGGTTAAGGTGATTATGATAAGTGAAAAAATTCAGTCTGCGTTAGGTGATGCCAGAATTTGTAATTTTCGTGGTAATCACTACGCAGACTGAAAATTTAATATGATCACATGTGACTATCAGAAATATATAATATATGTACACATCACCTTAGCCGATTCCACCCCTGAATTTTTTGATTGTGGCAATCACTTAGATATTACATATCATCTTATCCGATTCCATCCCAGTTTTCGTGTCAGCTGATTGGTTTTTGACAGTAAACGGTACACAATGGGAACGTTCGAGGTCGCATAGCTTTTCTGTGCAATACTTAAGTTGTTGTTGTAATGCGTGTTAAATAACAGCTGACGACCATATCACGAACAAAACATATGATTTCCAAATCTAAACAAAGCTAGCTGGTTGGCCAAATGTTGTACGTTTTGACATAAATTGTTACCTATTGCTTTTTATGCGTTCTCAAACGCACAGTATATTTTTCAACAATTTATCAGAAACCTCAGCAACCTTCACTCCACTCCGCATTATAACAATGGTAAATTATTAAAAATATCGTGTGTGTATTTCAATAACAGAACCTTCCACTGACGGAAAATTTCAATGATTGCATTAACTGATCTGTCAAAAAAACGGGCAGCAGTTCTCCATCCTTGATCTTTCCAAAAGTATCCCCGATTTTTGTATATTAAAAAATGTTGAAAAAAAGTTAAAAAAAAAATATCAAAATAATAAAAAAGCAAGTCCAAGGAAACGACCTTCCGAGAAAAATCGTCAGTGTTGCTACACTTTATTAAATATACTCGAAAATGATAAGGAAACGGTTACACAAACACAGGGTTCTTGACGCCATTCAAGGGAAAATACAAGTAAGTAAAGTGCATTTATAATTGTTGTATTGTAACTACTGTATTCATATAATCAATTTTAAAACTAAGCAAGCTTTGCTAGTAGATTTGATTTTTATAAATTTTCTTTTCTTCACTTCATTAAAATTATTCAAACTTAAAACATTCATTATTTCTCCGTGTTTTATTTCCCAAAAGTTCTGGAAGAAACGTAACTCTACTACAGGTTATGGGCCCAGATGAAGATTTAAAATAAGAATTGGTGAATTGTTTTTTAAATAGATACATTTTATTTTGAAGTCGATTGCTGTTTCTTTTCCGGATTATACAATGGGAGAAGCTAAAAGTTTTTTGGCATCAGTCGAGCGACTAAAGGGTCGTGAAAACTATGGAACATGGAAGTTTGCAATGCAGACATATTTAGAGTACAGCGATAATTGGAAAGCGGTTCTTGGAACAGAAACTGATGACAAAAAAGAAACTAAGGCGAAAGCAGCGATTATTTTGAGCATTGATCCAAGTAATTATGTTCATGTTCAAGATGCCTCAACAGCGAAGGAGGTATGGAACAAATTACAAAATTCGTTTGAAGATAAAGGTCGTGCTCGGAGAATAACCTTAGTGCGACAATTAACTGGTACCAAATTGGAAAATTGTGACTCAATGGACTCATATGTTTCGACCATCATTTCTGCGGCTCAGCGTTTGAATGCAATTGGATTCAAAGTCGATGATGAGTGGTTGGCAATATTCTTGATGTGCGGTTTATCCGAACAGTTTACTCCCATGGTGATGGCTCTGGATAATACTGACACAAAATTGACGAGTGATTCCATTAAAACAAAATTGTTGCAAGAGGTTCCATCAGTGAGTAGCGAAGGTGCATTTTTCAGCGGAAAGAATGGACATAAAAAGGGCCCACCAAAGAAAAAAGGTATACGTTGTTACAGCTGTAACAAAAAAGGCCACAAGTCTCCTGATTGTCCCAATAAGAAGACGAATAAGACAGAGGACAATAGCAAATCTGGTGCATCATTTAGTGCAGTATTTTTGACTGGAAATTTCAACCGAGGTGATTGGTATATTGATTCTGGCGCAACGCAGCATCTAACAATGAACCAAAATTTGATTTTCAATGAAAAGAAACCTGCAATTGCAGATATAACGGCGGCAAATAATACCAAAATGAAAGTTAAATCTTGTGGTTCTGTTAAGTTACTAGCTGATGTCGAAGGAAGACCAAATGCAATTGAAGTAAAGAACGTTTTGTGCATTCCGGATTTGGCTGCGAATCTTTTATCAGTAAGCCAAATGACAAAACGTGGACATAAAGTTAAATTCTTTACAGATCGATGCGAAGTCCGTGACCAAGCAAATGTCTTATTGGCGACAGCTTCTTTGGTGGATGGTCTGTATAAGCTAAATGGTATGAAGGAATGCAGCTACATAGCAGTTGCTTCGACAGAAAGTTACGAAACATGGCATCGCCGCTTAGGTCATTTAAATTACCAAGATTTGAAGAAAATGAGGTCTGGAGCTGTAAACGGGATTTCATATGTTGAAGATAGTGAGGCACATATTTGTGTCACTTGTTTAAAAGGAAAGCATCCTCGTTTACCTTTCAATAAACATGGTTCGAGAGCAGAGGATCTTCTGGAAATTGTACACGCTGACTTAGCAGGACCAATGGAGACTACTTCTATTGGTGGAGCTCGCTTTGCATTTGTTCTGGTTGATGATTTCAGCAGAAAAACTTTCATCTATTTGCTGAAATCGAAGAATGAAACTTTTCCCAAGTTTTGTGAATTTAAATCATTAGTTGAAAATCAAACTGGGAAAAAGATCAAAAAGTTCAGATCTGACAACGGAACAGAATTCTGCAACCAACATTTTAACAAGTTGTTCAAGGTATGCGGTATTCAAAGGCAGACGTCAACTCCGTACACACCACAGCAAAATGGGCTTGCCGAGCGTACAATCCGAACGTTGACCGAACGTGCTAGGTGCATGCTTCAAGATGCAGATCTGCCAAAAACCTTTTGGGCGGAAGCGATGTCAACTGCTGCATATTTGAAGAATCATTCTGTGTCTCGTGTGTTAAATGACAAAACCCCTATTGAAATTTGGACCGGCTCAAAACCAAACTTAAGCCATTTGAGAATTTTCGGATCACGTGCTATGGTGCATGTCCCTGATGTAAAACGAAAAAAATTTGACGCAAGATCACAAGAACTTATTTTTACTGGCTATTGCGAAGGTACTAAGGGATATCGTATGTATGATCAAATTGCTAATCGTGTAGTAAATAGTCGAGATGTCATCTTCTTGGAAAAGTGTAATTCCTCCAAATCCAAACGAAATAATAACAAATGTGTCTGAAGAAGAAAACATCGATGTTGAAGATATTCAATTGAAGCAATTCTATCCAGATACAGGCACTTTAGAAGAACATTTTTCTAGTGACTTTAATAGCAATCAAGTTACTGATGATGTCGCCCTGAATCAACCAAACCACGATGATGAACCCGAATCATCCGGCATACGAAAATCCACTCGGCAACAAGAAAAGAAACAATTTCCTGACTATGTAACATATCTGGCTTGTAGTGATTTTGAAGAACCGTCAACTGTGAAAGAAGCTATGAACGGCGCAAAAAGTGAGGAATGGAAGCTGGCAATGAAGGAAGAATATCGATCGTTGATGGACAATTGTACGTGGGAGTTAGTGGACTTACCACATGACCGGAGAACCATAAACTCTAAGTGGGTTTTTAAAATAAAAACGGATTCAAATGGTGCAGTTCTTCGTTACAAAGCAAGACTAGTAGCTAAGGGATGCAGTCAACGTCCTGGAATTGACTACGAAGAAACGTTTTCGCCGGTGGTTAGATATTCATCCATAAGGCTGCTCTTCGCAATTGCAAATAAATTTAATCTTGATATTGATCAAATGGATGCCGTAACAGCGTTTTTACAAGGCGACGTTAAAGAAGAGGTGTATATGCGGCAACCAGATGAATTTGATGACGGAAGTGGACGAGTCTGTTTGCTGAAGAAGGCGATTTATGGTCTAAAACAAGCCAGTCGTCAATGGAACCTTAAACTTAACGACGTTATGCTTAAATCTGGATATGCACGATGCAAAACTGATGCATGTATTTACTTCCGTCGAGAAAAGAAGAGTATGGTTTATGTTGCAGTTTATGTAGATGATTTGCTAATTTTTTCAAATGATAATGCATGGAAAAATAAGTTGAAAGCAGATCTAACCAAACATTTTTGCATGAAAGATTTGGGTCAAGCAAGCAGCTGTATTGGAATGCGAATCACGAGGGATCGAAAAGCTGGAACGATTTCATTGGACCAACAGAAGTATATTAAGGAGATTCTTGAACGTTTTGGTATGACTCATTGTCACCCGATTGATTCGCCAGTGGATCCAAACAGCAAATTAACAAAGGACATGTCAGCAAGGACCAAAGAAGAAGAAAAAGACATGGAAAATGTCCCATATCAAGAAGCTGTTGGAAGCATTTTATACCTATCACAGTGTACCCGACCTGACATAACTTATGCTGTAGGAAATGTGAGCAGATTCAACCAACAACCTGGACGACCACATTGGAACGCTGTCAAAAGAATATTTCGCTATTTGAAGAAAACCAGTGATTTTAAGCTGACATTTAAATCAGGAGGTGCGAGTTCAACACTCCATGGTTACTGTGATGCCGATTGGGCATCAGATTCGGATGACAGAAAATCTTGTACCGGGTATGTTTTCAAATTTGAAAATTGTGCTTTATCTTGGGCCAGTAAGAAACAGCCGACGGTTGCGCTCTCAAGCGCTGAGGCGGAATATATGGCTCTTTCGGCAGCTACTCAGGAGGCAATTTGGTTCCAGCAGCTATTAGGAGAATTGTTGAATAACGATAAACAACCGATTAAAATATATAGCGACAACCAAAGTGCAATCAACATGGCTAAAAATCAGATGTATAGTCCTCGGACTAAACATATTGACATTCGTCATAATTTCATTCGCGAAAGATTGGATAAAGGTGACATTCAAGTCGAATTCATCAGCACAAAGGAAATGGTAGCGGATAATTTAACAAAGGCCGTTACTAATGATAAACATGCATTTTGCACTAAGAATATGAATTTAACTTAGATTCAGAGGACACGAAGTTGTTAATTTTTGGTATTATTTTTATTGTCTGGTTTAATTTTTGTACTTTAAAAATTTTAATATGGTATTAGATTAATTTTAGTTTTAATTTGTATATTGATTAAGTGGGGATGTTGTATTGTAACTACTGTATTCATATAATCAATTTTAAAACTAAGCAAGCTTTGCTAGTAGATTTGATTTTTATAAATTTTCTTTTCTTCACTTCATTAAAATTATTCAAACTTAAAACATTCATTATTTCTCCGTGTTTTATTTCCCAAAAGTTCTGGAAGAAACGTAACTCTACTACAATAATTAATAACTAACATAACTAATTCTGCTGTAATAAATCAAACTCCACCGAAAAAAAAACCAAAAAGTTTCAATAGCCCAAGTTTTCTGGGTTTTTTCTCTCTTTTTTACTCATATTCGAAAAACGAAATACTTACATGAACAAAAAATTCAGCAAAATATACTGAAGTATCCCAAAGGCAAAGGTAAGGGTCTCTTTCCAGGTGGATGGAAAAACACCATTTGTCCAGCCTGTCCCGAAATAGGCGAATCTTCCTTTCTCTCAAACTGATTAAGTTTAATCTTTAGAATTATCTAGAGGATCGACAGCTCCTTAATGGTCCACTGTTAACTTTGATGGTATATCACTATACCAATATCTGCAACTGTCCTTTGTACCCAGTGTATTGTATATTTTATTTCTGAAAATGGTGTTTATATGAGTAATTACAAATTAATATGAAGCTACAAATTCTTACCGCAGTTTGCACTCCTCGGCTGGTTTGATCAAAGTGACACAAAACCATTAGTCATCCAGATTCGAGAATTAAAAAAAGATAAATAAAATGGCATAACTTCCGTTGTGAGGAGTGCAAACCACAGCAAAAATTAAAAGACAGACAAAATAAAAGATCTGTTTCCTTTGATGATTCGAAGAAGACATTCTCCAAGGGCAGCGTAAGATTATGCAATTGATATTTCGAAGCATTTGGTTTTGATGAAACTTTTTTTCATTGAATCAGTACCTAACTACCTTTCGAACTGCTCAATAAGAGATTCAAGTCTGATATTATCAAAATAAATGTTGGTGTGCGTTCTGCCACAAGGCTCTGTTTTGTCTCCGATTCTTTTTCTTATATTTACTAACGATTTATTATCTGAAACAACAAATGCGATACATTTTTTTTGCCTACGACAGCATTTCTCAATTTTTCATAATTGTTTCCAAACTTTTATTCCATGTTTTTCGGATGTGGGTTACAGCTTATAATGCGTAAATTCGTCCAAACCTTAAGTATTCCCATATTTGGACAGGTGCTCCCAAAAGCCACATTTGAGTTTCAAGAATTCAGAAAACAGCTTTAAAAATGCTTAACGACTGGACAATAAACAAAACTGTAGTAACGTTTCGCTATTTCTATAAACAATGCTCTAAGCGAATTAGCCAGCTGCATTCCTCTCTTAATAAAAATCAACCGTAATACTCGCACTGCTAGAAATAACCATCATTTTGCCTTTGAGGCCAACTTCGGACATAAAATCAAACAAAGTGATTCTTTCTTTAGCCGAACCACGCGAATGTGGAATGCGTTGTCGGACTCTGTTTTTCCCTCCAATTTTGAAAAGAAGACAAAAAAATGGTTGTAAATCTGGAAAATAATATAAAAAACTGAGTGTAACTTCATCATTTTTGTATCAATATTCTGCATTTCTCGTTGTTTGATATACAATTGGATTAAAATACCAAATTTGAAAACCTTTACTTTTTTTTGCTATTTCATACAAAACTGTCAAACGACACGTCAGCGGCGGCGCCTCTGAGTATGATTTTTTTGCTTCATTATCTTGTATTACGCTTAACAAACATGGCAGTATGATGAAATAATAAGAATTATTGTGATTGTTGATGGGGAACTCCAGGCTAGGAGTGAGGAAAAGCTTTTCTACTCATGCCTGTATAAAGCCTTATATTTGCTCGCCCCAATGTGTTATCACGCCTTGGTTTATATGAGATGCAATAAATTTATTGTTTGTCAATAGAGTCTATAATAACCCAAGCTGTAAACCTTTTCCCATAATATGCAGTATAGACTTTCGTCAAAC
Source organism: Platycheirus rosarum (assembly GCA_963971375.1). Taxonomy (NCBI): domain Eukaryota; kingdom Metazoa; phylum Arthropoda; class Insecta; order Diptera; family Syrphidae; genus Platycheirus; species Platycheirus rosarum. The sequence continues at coordinate 32,082,629 of OZ020507.1, forward strand.
AGAGCTAAATTTACTCTTGATATATATTTTTTGTGTCGCTTTTATAGTAATTACAGAACAGGTACATACATAACCAACAAATGTGTGTTTGATAAGTTTTATGAAGTTTTTTACTCTTTGACACATTTTGTATTTGCAACGCTTAGAACTCATAACCAAAACGAAACCAACCCTTACTTTTTGCAAAGTAGGGCTGCCACAATTTTTTAAACAATTTATCTGCATTTGATCATTCAATTGTTTTCTTTTTTTTTTTTTATACAATGATTACCTGGAACTTGATACTTGAGTATGAATGAAGGAAAGGTACTTAGGGTGAGAAATATGTTGTTTATTCGTCATATCTTTTTTTTTTGTTTCATCCCCTTAATATTATTTTATTTGAAAGCAGCTTATTTTTTTTTATTTATTATATTTATTTTTGCTCATAGAGGTTATTTAAAGCTTTTGGATATTTCACAATTATATTTATTTAAAACAGTGTAAAATGACTCGACTATGTTGGCTGACCAACATAGCAGGATTGTTATCCAGACCAATCAACATTTTTAACGGACTCCGACAGAGGAATAGCCTGACTTGCATGCTGCACCACTTTAACCTGGCGTTCTAGAAAAAAATCCGTAACTCTGACAGGCCAACAATGGGTACTTTTAGTCACCAAGTCCAGCCAGATATTAGCTTACGCAGATGACATTAACATTTTCGTTAAGAAGTCAACAATCTGTACAAGATTCCTTTCAGATAAGCCGTCTGGCAAAAAGGGGCTACATATTATTCTTTTTTAACCGACGATTTTTATGATCTCAATTGGGACAGGGACCCAAACTCCCACAATACTTTTTTTCGATCTAAGGATCCATTACTTGTGGCCTCGTGGGGTTCGCGTAAAGATAATTCAACAAAGCATTTACAAGCTAGCAGGTGGCGCAAAAGTAATCATCATATGGTGAACGCTACAAAATTCCAAGTGGTGGCCAATCTTAATTCTGTAAATTAAAGTAAATTAACGTTAATTCGGTGAACTTGCATTATATACTCTTGTGTTATTCCAGGACAATTCGACTCTTCTCTCTGATAAAATAGCAAATGGTGAAGCATTGACACCTGAGTCCACCTAATTTCTTATTACATTGCGACTTCCAAAATTGTTGAAACCTCGTCAATTGCATCTTGTTCTGAGGAAGTTTTAAAATGTAGATGATGTAAAATAAAACCTTTCGATTTCGATAAAACTTACCTTCTCCTTTTCATTTTCGGGGCAAAGTAAATTGTGCCAAACATTTTTCAGAACATCGGTGGTAACGAAATTCCAGGAATTATAAAGCATTCTTGATGTTAAATGACTTGGATAAAAATGTTTCTGTTTTCTGAGCTTAGGTACCTACTAACTTTCGAATAATCTCTTTGCGATAATGGCACTTTAGGCTTCGAATGACTTCTTGGTCCATTGGCTGAAGCAGATTTGTGCAGTGGCTGGACAGTTATCCAAGAGTAATAGAATTTTGGAGTTCCGGTCCAGATTGCTTTTTTCCAGGTGCTTTTTAACTTCTGGGACAAAGTTTTTATTAAACCAATCAATGAATAATTGTTAAGTTACCCAAGACCGCTTGTTGCCTTTGTTGACAATTGACGACAAGCACTTTTGCCAATAACCATTAACTTTAATTTATGAGTTCCTGAAGCATTAGAACAAACCAGTATCCTTATATAGTCCTTATATCCCTCAACTGAACGCTCGTCGTTGCATGCCAAAGTATTTATATTACCTATACGTAAATAAAACTAGGTGAGTAAAAAAAGGTAATGGGGAAGGGCGGCAATTTACAGCTCTGCCTAGTGCGGCAAAATGTCCTAATCCGCCCCTGAATGCAGCAGCAACAAATATCCACAGTACACATATCTAAGGTAATAACATTAGAGTTTTTTATTTTTGCAATCTTCTTCGCATGTGTCAAAATCAAAGTAAGATGGCGGCCGCCAGAGACCATTAGCTTGTTTATTTGTTCTGAAAAATATATCTCGTGGCTAATATTTTAAAGTATTTGTGGTAATTAATTTATAAAAAAAAAACTTTTTTAATAAACAAGAAAATAAGAAAAATATAAAACAAACGTGAGGTGTCCAGTTTTGTTCAAAAATTTTTTTTGAGGTAGATCTCTAACAACCACCATTTTTAAAACAAAGCGACAAATCAGATTTTGACAATCTGCGCAATATATATAGGTATTACCTTAGTTATGTGTACTGTGACAAACAGCGGCCGGTTGAGAATCTTTCCAGCGAAATAAATTACAAGTTTTTTACAAGTTTTTTATTTAGTTCACATTTGTATGTATAAGGCCCATTTTGTTCACGTCGGGTTTCCAGTAATTATATATAAATACTCGAATTAACACCAATGTTAGAGTTAACACGGCGTGAGCAGATTGGGGGTAAGTTTATATGTTTTTTTAGTTAAATAAATTGTAAGTGAAATTTTAATTTGACCCTAATAAAACTACATAGAATATGGATGACGAATATAAAATACAAATCGATCGGCCAAAAAAAAAACAATATTATTTTTGTTAATGAAATAAAATAGTTAGTTCTTACTATTGGTATTATATATGTTTTCGTGCTTTCATTTTACCAAACTCCTAAATAACTTCAGTGAAATCAAAGTCTTGTGCAAATTTTCTCTTAACGGCTCACTCTTGATTCATTGTAGACCGAAAATAATTTGTAATTAGTTTGAGTTTAGAAAAAACTCTTCTCGCATGATTCAACTAAGATGCAAATGGTCAAGAAGTACTCAAGTATAATCGATGTACAAGATAACGATTCACTTAAGTCCCATTTTAATATAAACTGAAGGATTTCTTGGGATGTCCATTTGGCAGCAACGTCCACACTTCTATCGGTGCCACGTACATGCCTGCGATACCAATTAATTTCTTGGATAACCTGCTCCCTAACAAAACTTATCATTGGCTTGTATTTAATTGTCCACAGCTACAGCCATAGCGTCATCTGAAGCTTTCAGCATAAACTCAGTTTTAACAATTTGGAAAGAATTGTTGATTTGTTTCATGGCCATGCATCGTTGAGACAATTCTTGAATAAATCGGTCCATGCATTCAAACATTGACCGACGTATTTCATCTTGAATGGATAATCCAGCATCATTAGCAGATTCACCCGGCATCGTTTTTTTTACATTCTTTCCTTCCATCGTCTCTCGATATCTTAACATTTTTAGTGCCGAAAGTTACAGTGTTGTCTATAATCGTGGTTCGTTCAGTCACTAAGTACTCATTCAGAGCTTTTAGTTTCGTGAGTCCATTTTTATACTAAATAATACTAAAAAAGTTGTAGGACCGGTTTTGATAAAATCCTGTTTTTATTTTTAGTTTTTTTGAAAAAAAAATTATTTTTTAATTTTGATATGCAGTTTCTTAGAATATATTAAAATACATGTGACTGTAAAATTTAAAATAATTTTTTTGATTAGTTTTAAAAATATTGATTTTTCTAAACAAAAAAATTCAAAAATTAATTTTAATTAGAAAAAAAGGTTATTCAAAATTTTGATATGCAAAATTAATTCGACTACTAAGATCTTCTTAAATATAAAATTTGACAGAAATCCAAAGAACCGTAATCGAGAAAGCCAAAAATAAAAAAAAACGTTATATGAAAGGTCCCGTTAATAGACTTTTTTCCGTATATGTGGTTCAATCAATTCAATGATAGCTAGTACAAATTCACAAAAAATTTCATTAAAATCGTTGGAGCCGTTTTCGAGAAAAATAAGATTTTCCTAAACGGTCATATGGCAGGTACCGTTATTTTTAGGGCTAAAAATAAAATTTAATTTTCCCACGCATTTTCGATAAGAAAGATTTGTTCCACTACTGTTCGGTGAGATATACAATTGGAACGGTTGCTGCGGAAGCCATACTGACGGTCATGGAGAAGCTTTCGATCTTCGAGATGTTCCTTAAGCTGACGGTTAATCAGCATTTCTATGACCTAAGAAAGAAGGGGGGATGGGTCACCTTTCTTGGGCACAGGCTGGACAAATGCTGTTTTTCGTCTTCTATAGGAAAGATTCCAGAAGAGTAGGAACGATGGAAAAGCTTACGCAGTGGCTTTGCCAATGTGGAAGAACACCTCTTCAGAAGAATCGGGGACTTGCCATCCAGGCCAGCAGATTTGTGTATATCGATATCTTTGAGAACTCTTGCTACTGTACGAGTGCGGAAAAAAATCTGTGCCATGGAAAAATTTACAAAAAATGTTTACTGAAGAAAATTTGTACGAACTAGAAGAAACTTTACTTAGACTTAGTCCGAAATATAGTGGCTTTCTAATTGGGGGTGACTTTAACGTCAATTTCTTGCTTAATAACAGCGTAACGACATTTTTCTGTGATGTTATAGGCCTGTCGGTTGTAAAACACCCTATGGCTTACATGTTTTTAAAAAGTTCCAAGATCAAATTAAACTAAACATCTGATTTTAGTTAATTTTTTTGTATTGACCATGAAGCCGTTCAAAATAGTTTTATGAATTCTGAATTGAATGAGATACATATATTAATTTCAAATATTAATTTAAAAGTAGCAATTTTCAATAATATTGGCACCCAGAGACCTTAATAAAGGAATTCATTTCAGTTAAGAAACAACGCGACACAACATAACTCAACTTCCAATTACAAAAAACTCAAAAGGATTACCCTCTTCTACCAAAACGTAAGAGGGCTTCGTAGTAAAGCCGCTGACATTTATTCAAACACTCAAGCATTTCCACATGACATATTTGTTTTGACAGAAACTTGGTTAAATTCAAGTTTCTTGGACACAGAACTTTTTTCCCAGAGTTCCTAGTTTATAGAAAAGATCGTCGTTTGATTGTGGTAAGACACACATTTTTCTCTTCGTCTCTTTCCCGTTTGAACTATCAATAAAATTAGTCTGTGTAAAACTAATTGTAGAGGCAAAAACTTTGTATATTTTCAACGTATACATTCCACCAAAAAGTTTATCTTCCGTTTATGGTGAACTTCCCATGGCAATTGATTTTATTATTGAATTATCCTGCTCGGATAGCAATATTTTACTTGTAGGTGATTTTAATTTACCTAACATTGATTGCATTCCTTCTGACTATGAATCCTACTTAGAACCTTCATTATCTTCTTCACAAATGGAACTTTCTTTTCTTGATAACATTATTTCCACTGACTTACAACAAATAAGCTGTATTAAAAACTCAAAAAATCGAACTCTCGATTTAATATTTTCCTCTAACGCTATTAGTACACTCCTTCTAGAATTTAGATCTGGTATCACTACCATCCACCACCGGACATTTTTCTCGATTTGAGTGATCAAATTTCTGAAAACAGTAACTCCAGCTCTTAAATAGTTTTGACTTTAGAAAAGCAAATTTTCAGGTATATCAGATGTCTTTCCGGTTGATGATTGCTCAGCTGGTCCCGAATTAAAGGGAGAGACTTAATTAAAAACTACGTGTTACATTCGTTGTTAGAGAAAGACTGAATTTGTATTGTGTTTAAAAAGATGATGGATACTTTTGTATTTCGATCATACGAGCAAGGCATGATAGTGGAAACAAACATCGACTGCATAAATGCTGACGTAGTGGCTGTTCCCACGAATGCAACTGTGATGATCGGATACAAAGTATCATATTAATATTAGTTACTATAAATATTGCATATTGGTTAGCTATTATATATAGGTATACATCATTATAAATATACTTAAGTAAGGTAAATATATATATATTGTGATGTGGCAACAAGTTTAGATATTCGGAGAATACATTTTGTAAATTAACGACATCTGTTGGATTCATTGTGTACAACAACCAACATTTATTGTGTACAACAACCATGCGCCTAAAAGTATGGTACATATTTGCAATATGTTTTAACTGAGTACTAAATCGAACTTGAAGTACTAATTCGAGACTCGAATTAGTACCGAAAGCTTAGATTGAGCCAGAACCAGACAGAAGCTTACAGAAGCTTGTAAATTTGTATAAATACAATAGTAGATGGCATTGAGACTTTAGTTTATTTTCAAAAGTGGAATTGTTAACAACTGGAAACGTTAGTAAAAAGTGATTGAATTGAGATTAAATAAAAAGTGCTGAATTATAAAAACGTATTTGAATTGTGAATAAGTGAAATAAGATAAATTTGGTGTTATTTAAACTGAAAGACGTTGTGTTTCATAAAATAAAGAGATTTGTTTTATTATTTTGGAATTTCGATTGAGTTTTATTTGTCGAACCCCAGGCCAAAACGTCACAATATATAACTCCTTCGTTTCCTCATTTTTTTCAAAAAACTTTATAAATTTTAAATACATATTTGCTATGAAATACAATATTTTTACAATATTATGATGAAATGTACTTTTTGTGAATTTTTTTTTTTATTCTTTAATACAACATTTTAAACATATTTTTTTTCAATTAATATTTAGTATGAAATACAATATTTTTACCATAATATGATGAAATGTATTTTTCGTATTTTTTTTCAATATTCTTTAAATCAACATTTTAAACATATCCTCCGTTGCCAGAGAGAGCTTTAATGTATACAATGATTTTTTTCTCATTTTTTTTTTCAAAAAACTTTATAAATTTTAAATACATATTTGCTATGAAATACAATATTTTTACAATATTATGATGAAATGTACTTTTTGTGAATTTTTTTTTTTATTCTTTAATACAACATTTTAAACATATTTTTTTTTTCAATTCATATTTAGTATGAAATACAATATTTTTACCATAATACCTATGAAAAATATAATTTGTTAATTTTTTCTCAATATTTCTTAAATACAATAAGTTTAACATTATATTTTTTTTTATCAATCGATACATATTTGGTATGAAATATAATATTTTTACCATAATATGATGAAATAAGTTTTTTTTGTAAAATTATTTTCTCAATATTTTTTTTTTTTATAAAATATTTTTAGTTTACAAATTACCATTATATTATTTTAATAATATTTTATTTATTTTTTTCATTTCTGTTTAAACATTTTTTTTATGCTTCGAAGTGTTGTCTTACATGGGGAATTGGAATGTCTGGTTCCGGTTGTTGGATTTCGTGCCTCATGCATGATTTAAGGCGGATATAGATGTACACAATTCCTCCGAAAATCGTAATTAGGGTAATACTAATGCAAGTACTAACTGTCCAGGTAGTCAATGTTGAAGACCTAAAGCAAGAAAACTTCCAAGTACATGGAAAAAGGCCTTACTTACTCCTATATTCAAGAAAGGACATTACAAACTATAGGTTAATGTCTAAATTTTATTGCATTTCAAAACTTTTCGAACAAGTTGTCTGTGAGAGTATTGTATTTTTTAGTAAAAATCTGATTTGTGACCAACAACAAAGATTCATGAAGCATAGATCAACTGTTACAAATCTTCTAACATTCTCCTACAAATGTTCAAATGCATTAGAAAAAGGTTATGAAGTTGACTGCATTTACACTGACTTCTCAAAAGCATTTGACCATCTAAGTTACGAAACGACAATTTAGAAATTGTCTTTCAGACCAAGACCCCTTCGTGGCCCACTCTGGTGTACCTCAAGGAAGCCACCTTGGTTCTTTACTATTCATTTTGGCAATAAATGATTGCATACAATCAAGTGACATTCTTATATTTGCTGATGACATGAAGATATTTAAGAGAAATAAGTGTTCTGCAGGCAGATATTGATAACTTTAGTATTTGGTGCAGAAAAACTGGTATATCCTTTAACCCTGTAAAATGATAGACGATTACCTTTTCTGGAAAACGTATGGTAAGTGCATTCCATTACCATATTTCGCAGCTAAAACTCTGCGCGTCTTTAGTTTTAAGGATTTGGGTGTCCATTTTACCTCCAACTTTTGAATTTACTCAACACGTTAATCTTATTGTGAATAAAGCTTTCTCTATGCTAGGATTTATAAAACGCTGGGCAAAGGAATTTAGTGATCCATTTATGACTCTTTCCCTGTACCTGTACACCTTGAGTATGCTTCACAGGTATGCAAACTCTTCACCAAAGGCGTGTTAATAATGATTTAATATTTTTTCATCAACTTATTAGGTAAGGGCGAAATTGATGCCCCTTATTTATTAGCCTGTATATTGGGTTAAATTACCGCGGAGGATCTTATCACCTGCGTGGATCGGAACTTCTGCATGTTGGCTTTCATAGAAATAGAACAAACTATGGCAAATATGAAGCTCTAAACCGTATGAGCAGACTTTTTGATATTAATGCTTCGTCTATAGATTTTAATTTAAGTAAAGTGAGATTAAATCTTTATTTAGGACCAGTGCTCAACTATCGCGATTGTTTTGTATTTTTAAATGTTTTTATTATGTAAAAATTATTATAGTTAACTTTTATTTTTTAATTCTTAATATTTTTTGCATGTGTTATTTTTATTTTATTTTACTAACTAACACATGCACTAATCATGAGCCTCTAATTGTAGTATAAAGCTTGCTCTAATTTATAATATTATTTATAAATTAGAGTTTACATTTATAATAAACTATCTTCTTCATTTATTTAACTTTTGTATAGTGATCAATTTCCTGATGGGCGGAAAAGTGCTAACATAATACTTGTCCCTAAAAAAGCAAATCCTTCTCATCCTTCTGACTTCAGTTCAGGCCTATTAGTATTTTATCTTTACTGTGTAAAGTTTTTGAAAAAATTATTTATGACCAAATTCAAGTCTATGTAACTGAAAATAATTTACTTTCTCAATGGCAATCAGGGTTTCGGAGCAAACACAGCTGTGCATCAGCGATGTTAAAAGTTACTTCAGATATTCGATTTGCACTCGATACTGATAAGTTTGGTGTCATGGTGTTATTTGATTTTTCGAAACCATTCGACTGTATAGATCGTTAAAGCTTCTTCACAACTATCTGAAAAATGGAAGGCAACTAATAAAAACGGATGTTGATACATGTAATCCTATTATAACCAACACAGGTATACCACATGGCTCAGTTTTGGGTCCGCTTTTGTTTTTATTGTTCATTAATGATCTCCCCGATGTAATAAACAACTGCCAAATCCATTTGTATGCTGATGATGTGATGTGGTACTGTAGATCTTTCACTCAATTGGTCTCGTCTCATGGAGGATTGTATAGTTAGGTTAAATGAGGATTTAAATCACTTTCTTATTTGGTCTAACAATAATGCTATGAAATTAAATCCTTCTAAATATGTCGCCATGCTCTGTTCTAGGGATGTGATTAGTCCTGATGATTTTACTCCGGTAATTCTTTATTATGAAAGTATTAAGTATGTGAAAGACTTGAAATATTTAGGGTATAGAATTAATAGTAATTTAAGCTGCGGTGGAGTAATTTCTGACACAATTAGGCATACGATATGAAGAAATACCTCAGTAAATCCTTGATTTTGCCATATTTTTTTTAATTGTTCAGTATATCATATTCTTGATTGTCAATGTAAACGAAAACTTAATGTTGCTTTCAATGATTGTTTTTCCTTTATATATGGTATTGAGAGACATTCCAGCCTCTCGCATTTACAACACACTGGTTGGTATGAGTCTTGAAAAGTTTTGGAGGTACAGGCTTATTCTAAGGTTCCATAATGTCTTTCCACAATAAATGTCCCACTTATTTAAGTAAATCGCTCCGCAGTTTGCCGATTCACAACGTGGATTGAAACTTATTATACCTCGCTTTTCAAACGTCATAGCCGAGCGCTCCTTCGTTCTTTTCCCCTTTCTTTGTTTTGTTGCGGCTGCAAAATATTGGCGAAGTTGAGGGCAGTGTCTCATCAACCACTGGTGTACCTAGTCATTTTTTTGCAAAAGCAACAAACACAGGTGTTCGAGTTCCAGCACGGTTCTGAAGCGAGAAGAAAGCTACCTACATAACTCAATCTATCTATTAATCTATTTTTTTTTATTTCAATTAAACGAAACGTAGTTTTAAAATTATTTTAAAATGACGTAAATTAATTAATGAACGAAATGGGTTTTTAACTTTTGTAAGGTTAGGTTATATAAAAGTTAAAAATGATTTAAAAGAAAAAAAGAAAATCGAGGAATTTTGAAAAAAAATCGAGGAGGAGATATCTTATTTTTTTTTATTTTGGATCGAAGATTCTTAAGACTGAAGTCAGGATTCGGGACGTGAAAGGTTTAAGAAAGGAGTAAAGGAGATAGGAGACAAAAATCATTATAGAAAGATAAGTATTTTCCATGTGTTCCATTTTTAAATATAAATATATATACATTAATTATTTCAATATATAAATATATATATTTAACCAATCGTGTTCGAGTTTCCCACATATTTTTTGGGACGCACTTTAATTGTGTTAAAGACCCATTTTTCTTTTGTTTTATTTGCGTTCATTTTTTTATCTGATTTCAACTGCATTTCGTTTTTTAATTATCTTAGTATCAAACGGCCATATTAATTTGTACAAACCATTTATTAGAAAACATATTTGGGTTTTAATCCAGGGGTCTTCTATCCCATGGTTTCCCAAATAAAATCACTAATCAAACTAAATTCTCTTCCTTTTATTTCAATTATCGGTTTTTTATATTCTATATCTAATTTTGGAATTTTCTAATTCGTTTTCAAAACAAATTCCTGGCGCCCAATTTTATCTGCACCCTACTGTGCAACAATAAATTTGCTTCATTTGTTAAACTATTTTGATTCTATAAATCAATCCAGTTTATCAAAAGAAATCAAAAATTCTTCCACTAAACCCATCCCAGCTGAGCAGACGTTGTCACTGTTGTTATAATTGTTTGCATTATTTTTTCGTGTATTCGTTCGTGGTCGAACGGAGAATATCGTGTTAATAAGTAGTAATACAGGGTGGGCCAAAAGAAGTCATCCATCCGATGTTGTTTGTATCTCTTTTTTTCTAAGTGAAAAACTTTGATTCTTTTTTTTGATTATGTTTATTTGAACCTTTAGAATTGTATTGGTCAAGTCGAGAAGATGATATCGGCCAAATGGGCGCCGTCACAATTGATTGTCATACGTTTTATGGCATTTTTCATCAGTTCAGCGAGAACTTTTTGTCCTTGAGGGCTTCCAGAGTCTCGGACTTGTTCATGTAAACACGGGACTTCAAAAAACCCAACAAAAAAAGTCTGAAACGGTTAAATCGGGCGATCTTGCGGGCCAGTGCAAATCGCCAAAACGAGAGATGAGGTGACCCGGTAACGCCGCATTCAGAATATCGATTCTTGTCAGTTCATGTATCGCTCCATGACTTGTTCAGTTGTATTCTACATCTGTCTAGTCCACCATTGGCAAAAATGAGAGCATCTTCCAATAGGGCAATTTCTTTTTGCCCACCTTGTACAATCTGTTTGATCTATGGATCATGGATCATGCAAAAGCATTAAGGGTAGAACGAGGCGTACATTCAAAAAACGACATAGCATGGTCACATGACAAATGCGGAAACAACGGGGCGTTTCGAGCTCTCGACCTCAGTTTTGAAAGGAAGAAGTAACAAGTTATACACTGAGTTGAAGATGCTCTCCATTTGAAGTACTATTTGCATTAATATTTATTGTATCTAACCTGCGACGTAGCGGTAGCAGTGGAACGTGCTGGTCAAACCCGGGGTTAAAACGTCTCCATTTTAAGGAGGCCTATAATTATTTTTTGCACCGGAAAAATAATTATTTTTTGCCAGAACTGTTTGTCACAAGAGATAAATAGGACCAAGCACTTAATTTGTTTGTAGCCAAAGATTTTCGATATAAATCGGCAGCCCATTATTTTTTTGCTTGTAAAAAAATTAACTTTCCAATCAAGAAAAAAAGTGTTTATTGCTAACAATATTCACAATCATAGCTGACATTTCTTTTTCTTGTCTCCAATTGAATAAACATTTAACACATATTATTAACATTCATACTGCATGATTAATTATTCTTGGTGATAGGTTCGTAGCAGATTGGTTTAAATAACTTAAACGATTATAAAGAATATTCTGGATTGCGAGTTACCTACTAGATGTAAATTCATTATTATTGATTCGCTTTTTATCCTTTGTCGATTAAACAATCTAACTATATTATCGGATTAATAAAGCTATGTTTTAGTTATAGAAATAAACTAAGTGTGTTTTTAAATCAATACACAACAGTGATGTCAGCAAGTGGGATACCTGTATACATAAATATGAAAAAAAAACACAGATATACGCAACAAAGCCTTTATCAGAAGAAAACGTGCAATCGCTTGCAGATGCCTTCTCCGATGCCTTCTCCGAGGCAATATAAAAAAGCAGTTCTGGATGCAACACAGGCAGCGATATCAAGTGCTACTCCTCTACTACTCTCCACAACAACCTTCTCAAAAATTACCAACTTTTTCCACGGGTGAGTATAAATCATCTGAGTCCGAGTCAGTCGCAGATTATTTCAAGCGCTTTGAGACGCCGACTACCAACATTACGCACGCGTTCACATGGGAGCAGAACTGAACAATGCTCTCAAAACGCTCGCAAGTCCAAAATATCCAGAAACTCTTACATACGCAGATGCAAAATTAATCCTTACGAATCATTTTGATTTGGCAAAGACTAAATACGCTGAAAGCATAAAATTCAGGCAATTTTTTCAGCAATCCGATGAATCAATCGCCAACTTTAGTCTTCGACTTAGACAAGGCGTAGTGAATTGTGACTACGGGAATTTTTTAGACAGGATGTTGATAGACGGACTTGCATGTCGTGATATGTGCAATGCAAAAATAGCAAAAAAACCCCGACCCTTTTGCTATTGCATACGAAGCCGCACAATCAATTAAAGCAAGTCGCAGTACAGCAGTTGAAGTTAAATCAGATGTAACACCGGCAGGCGAAGCCACCAACAAACTAGGATATGCCCCTCCACACGACGCAAACGAGGTCAAAAAGAAATATTTTTACCATCAAGACAGAACCAACACCAAAATCCAATGAATGAATTGCCTACATGTCAAGGATGCGGAGGCAGACATTTCAGGAACCAGTGCAAGTTCCGCTACGCAGAATGCCATTCATGTGGCAGAAAAGGACATATTTCAAAAGTGTGCAGAGACAAAACAGCACAATGCACGATGAACAGCCAAGTGATTCAAATGAAGTAGTTCAATATCTTCAAAATATCAACATGGTTAACTCTAATTAAACCTACAGCTACAGATACGCTTAAGATAAAAGTCAAAATTGATGGTCGTGATCTCAAAACGGAACTGGATACGGGATCACCATGTGCTAATTATAAGCACAAAAACTCTTTACACAATAAAACCGAAATTTTCTTTGATGAAGCATCGGATTAATTGTATAGGCCGTCTCCCCTTCACTTTCCCCCTCTGTAAAACTGTTCGCAGGTTGAATCTCTTTGTGGTAGAAGGCCACTTTGACACTCTCTTCGGAAGAGAATGGATACCTATCTCAATTTGCAACAGAAATAAACTTAAATAAACTATTTTCAACCCAAGGATCTGTCAATTCATTGACGTCAGCTAACCCTAATATGGCACAGAAACAACAAAACCAAATTAATAACCTTCAGAAACAGTATGAAATATGTTTTCAGTAACATAGCTGGAAAGCTAAAGGGACACCTGCTTCACTTCATTTTAAGCCTGATGTCTCACCTGTTTTTATGAAAGCCAGGGAAATTCCTTTAGCTTTGCGAGACGCCTACGCAAAAGAAATTGACTTAAAAATTGCCTCAGGATTCTACAAAAGAGATGGAGTACTCCGAATGGGCATCAACAACACATTCAGTATCTAAAAAAAGGCCGAATACGTATCACTGGAAATTAAGCCAACACTTAACCCACGAATCATCATTGATGAACCCCCAATCCCATCAAAAGTCGAGAACATCTTTAATCGAATGAAAGATGCTACTATATTTTCTCATTTAGATGTCACACCTACCCATTGATGAAGAGTTCATTCAGGCTATGACATTAAATACCTCTACACATGGATTGATTCGTACAACCCGCTTTGTACATCCTTGTTCATGCGGAACACTTTGATGAAATGTTGGAAATCCTACATGTCGTTTTAGAAAAAGTTAGAGCTCATGGTCTGCGTCTAAATCGTGAAAAATGTGTGTTCGCAACATCATGTGTCGAATTTTTGGGTCATAAAATTGATGCCGATGGGATACAAAAATCAGACAAACACATTGAAGCAGTTCAGAAAGCTCCTATACCGTCTACTTTTGAAGAGTTGCAATTATTTTTGGGTAATGCAACTTATTACAGTTCTTTTATACCAGACCTTTCTACGACAGATCGACCTTTGAGAGACATGCTGCGATATGAAACGTTTCATTGGACATCAGAAGCAGAGAGAGCATACGTGGACATTAAGAACATCTGAATATCACCACAAGTTCTAATGCCTTATGACCCGTCACTACCACTTCTCTTAGCCACCGATGCAAGCAAAACTGTGCTGGGGGCAGTCCTTTCACATGCATTAAGTAACGGTCAAGAAAGACCAATAGAATACGAATCGCTCAAGTAACCAGAAAAGATCTTCATTTGGGCAAAATATTTTCTATACTGGAATCCATTGTATATAAACTGCTATAGTACTATCATGAGACGAGAAAAAATTTGTCTACCCAGAGCCGCTTGGAGTTTATATACAATGCTGGAATCTGGTAAATGTCTTATCCCATCGGGCTTCAAAGCCCCAGAGAGCAGCAGGTTATTAGTTATTTGTCATAAACAATATTAAAAACTAAACGCTTGCTACAAAAATATTTTTCGGAGTGTTCATTGTTCCAGACAATTAAAATGCACATAAATTTTTTTTGATAATAAAACATACATTTTTGTTTCGATGGTATCATATATCGCTTTCGTTTCCGTGATTCAGTTTATATCCCAGCTGTTTTTTTTTTTAATTGTCAAACTGTAGTAACATGAATTTCATTTTTCTGCTAAAAGAATTTTCTTGGACTAAATTATCAGGTGAGAAAAATATTTAATTCTCTCGTGAGTGCTTTCTTTATCAAAAACTGCGAATTTTATGTCTTTTGGTTTATGCATGGAGCAGTATTTGGCTATTAGTATAAATTGGCAAAAATTCGTAGCTTTGAAGAGGATGGGAAAAAACAAATGGATTCGTTTGTTCGTATAAGTGTATTTTGTATGATTCCTTTTAAACTAGATAGGCATTACACAACTTTGAGTTATTCCTACGACAATAAAATATATGCGCCTCTCAAAATGAACCTTAATGTATGATGTATACCTATCTATCATCTTGTCTTCATAAAAAAATGTTTTTGTTCTGTTACTAATTCTAAATTACTTCGTACCTTTCATCCCTCTGGCCATTGATTAACCCGATTGATTTTGTATATTCTGTATTCTGGGTAGGAGAAATACAGCAAAATCCTTGTTTTATGGCCCAGAATAAGTGTTGGGAACATGGACTCAAATCTGCAATATAATAAAAAAAAGATATTATGGATTATGGATCAGGTTAAATGTAGCTTCAAACGTAAAATGTTACTCTGGACGGCTTTTTTGATCTGACTCAAAGTCACAAGTTTTACAATACTTTGAAGGTGTCATAACCGTCTTCGACATTTTTGTAAATTCCTACCTACCTGTCGCGCAAAAACTAAATAAGGACAGGTCGTACAGTTCCCAGATAGTTGGTTAATGATTTCCGCGAAAACCGGTTTCATTTTTTTGGATCGTACTTTGTCCTACAACTAGTTTAAAATATAAATTCAAATGCAGCAACATGGATGTTTATGTTTATTATTCAATTTTTGGGTTTTGTTGCACCTTTTGCCTGGCTAATCCTCTCTAATTACTCCAAGTTATGCTTGTGTTGTTAGACGACCTTCGAAGGTGTATAAAGTCAGGCCTGATTTTGTTGGTAAACAAAATATTTTGTGTCCTTTTGTTTAGGGTTTGTTCTCACCAAACTCACTGTTGATGAATTTGATTATTCTAAAATAATAAAATATTGATTGGGTACTTTTATGCGGGATATTTGACTCTTTTGTCTTTTTTTCAAGCAAGCCGCCACTGTGTGTTGTTTTCGTATGTTGCAAAAGAACTATAATTATGTCGTTTTTGTTGTAGACACTTATATGGTGGTTTTCCGCTGGTTACTTTTATTGTTGCTTCCAGAAATCAGGTTTTGTTTTAGATTTTTGAATGAATTTGGATTCGATTCATTTTTAGAAGCAGAGTTTATCCATCATGGCAATTTACATATATGTATTTTATCCTGCAAAACTGGTGGTCAGCATACGAAGGTATGAATGTGTCGGACTGACGGAATTGCCTCCATAGCATCCCCGTGGCGGCCACTGCTAACAAACTTTTGTTATTCTTAATAAAAGTTTGGCAAAAGGTCAATTATGAGGTAGGTTAGGTACTAATTTCTAAATTCTACCAGCGAGAGGCTGGTAACCTATCCGATAAAAGAAAACGGATTCAGAACCCGACAACAAGCCTCGGAAATAACTTGATTACAAGACGACGAAACATGCAATGATAACAGCTGAACGGCTCTACAGAACCCGATCTGCCACTTCAGCTGGTCAGTAAGGGGTAACTATGGGTATTTCTATTACCACTATGTAGCGCTGCGATCATTTTTTTTTTTTTTGAAAATTCTTATTTATTACTGACCGATTATGGCTGGGAATTTCACAGGCAGATTGCAGATAGCTAATGTTGTAAGATGTAACTATAAAGACCCCCCCCCCACCCCCCTTCCTGTACAAATTATTTTTTTCCATTTAACCCTTTTTTTTTTGATATTGTGGCTGGACTACTCATGCTGCAACAACCAAGTATTGAGGACATACCTACAATACAAATTACTAAAGGCTATCAATCGTAGTCGTATAATTCGCGAAAAAGAGAATGGAGGAAATAGGTATACCATCATGCTATATAAACCATCAGTTTACCGGTGGCTACAAGTGGAATCTTGTCGAAACGTCGCGTCGGGGAAGAATATTCATTTTTTTTAATAGTGGATTGCCTGGAGTACAATGCTCGCATCTCGCATTCACTGTACAACGTACATACGTACCTACATACATGTATTCATATTACAACACTAAGGGTCACAACAAGGTCGTCGTTGTTGCCTTGTCGAGACTTACACGGCGCGTGTTTGCCTTGCATGCTTGGAGTGCGAAAGGGAAAGATATAATGAAACATAAATAGAGTAAACCGGACATGCACGGTAAGGCCGTAACCAGGGGGGGATCACATGGGTTTAAACAACCCCCCCCCCCCTTCCCGAATTTTCTTAGAAATGCATCTGTAGATCATACTATTTCGCATCAGTCTGAAATTTGCACTCAAATATTTATTGATTATGTTCAAAACTTTCTGATTTTAGTTTTAAGTCGACGTAGTTCCAACATAATTTTCGATGAATTTAATAAGGTAACTCTGACAATTTTTAAATACAACCCCACCGACACATAGCCCCAGCATGCCAGGTAACATGGTGTATAGGTATCTAAACAACTCAAGGAAATTTAGTATAGGTATGTACCTATTTTAGCGGTCACTCAAAACACCATGTGCTCGGGGTAGGCTTCCTAGTCAGTCAAAAAATGTATGTTATTTTTGTGCTTAAGGTTGTATTCTTGATTTATTTATTTTTAATTAAAAAAACAGTTAATAAAAAAACCGTTTTATTTAAAACCCGCTCCTACAACTTCGAAAAAAAATTTACACTTTTTTTACATTTCTTAAAAAAAATACAATTTAACGTACTTTATTTGAACAATTAAAAGTCACAAAAATCGATGTTCACTTTAATTTTCTTAATTTAATTCTACAATGTGACCGCACATATGAGCAAGTACGTGCGATCTAGTCGTGCAATGTATTATGTAGTTCCCAATAAAAAAATAGTAGTACACTGATATTTTTTCATAAAAATTCTTGGATCCGTTTTCGAGAAAAATAAGCTTTTACACAACGGTTATATGACAGGTACCGTTAATTTCTGAGCTAAAAAAAATCAAAAAACTCTCCTGTAGACTGTCAAAATGACCTTAACTGGCTGAACACAAGCGCAAAAATGAAGCACGTCAAAATTGAAGCTAATTGACTCGAACACAATGGAGAAGTACAGAATGTTAATTTAATGCCAAGAATATAAAACATATATCTTTCCTATCTTTCTAATTCTTCTAACTAGTGTCGTGCAATGTGCCTAACAGACACTTTGTTAAAAATATTATTATTATTATTATAGGTATATCTTTAATGCTATCGAACTATTACTCCGCACTTGCACCTTCTTTTCAATATTTTTATAGTTGGGGTTGGTTAAATTCAATAAAATATCTCTTTTTTAACCAGTTCTATAAATAATTCCGTGTTTCCCTCACAAATTTTATTTTAAATTGATTAAGCTAGTTCAAGTTTCTTGAGATTTCGGAGTGATCAATGAATTTTCTCAGTCATATTCAATGGATCTGAGAAAAAAGAGATCTCGGATAATTCAGAAACTTTGAACTAGCCTATTTTGTCCCTGTGAAATATCAAAGATGAAGTTGAAGCGTAACTGGCTGAACACAATGGTGAAGCTGAAGCTGAAGTATGAAGCGCTGTCAAAGTTAAATATACGCGAATCTCATGTCACGATGTTTGTCGCCAATGGACTGCAAAACTATTGAACCGATTTTCATGAAATTTTCTATTTTGTGTGTAAATTGGTCCAACTTGAAGCATAGTATTGTTTTTATCTCGATTAATGGACTCAATATAGTTTTATTGCAAACTAAATTAACCACAGCAACGCGTGGCTGTGTCTGCTAGTCTTAATATAAAACTAAGCTGCTGCTATACAAGATTATGGTGTTACCACACCAGTACTTACATACGGATCCAGGACTTGGGGTCTTAATTAAAGGAACATTAAACTCTTTACCGCGCTCGAGAGAAAAGTCTTACCGTTGGTTGGCCCCGTGTGCGAGGGAGCATGATTCCGCAGAAGATACAATCATGAATTGTATGAAATCTACGTCGAAGCAGATGTTGTGGAAAAAAATAAAGTTCAGTAGACTCCTGTAACCTGGACACCAAAAAATACATAAGTAAATATTTATTAAATTGCTATGAGGATATTTCATGGTTTTTTTTTTTTTTTTTTTTGAGCTGTTGCATTAATGCTGAGCGGAAAAAATAAGGCAACAAGAAAAAAAATTAAGAAGATAAAGTGGTACCGATCTAGCCAGAACGAGTTGACCAAAAAAAGTTACGAATCCAACAGTAAAATTCGAGATCGATAACAGTTAGCAAGCTCCCTGAAGAAGTTCATGTCCATTTTTTTTAAACATCCCATTCCTATAGGCTCTTGCCATAAGCTCAGCCAAGCATCGATCTTCAATACATAAAAGCGTATGTACTCCTACAATAGAAATAAAACTATCGTTCATGTATTTTTAATTGGAATTTAATTCCTGTTTCTTAATTCAAACTTAAAAACAATATAAAAAAATATTTCATTTTGTTTATCATCTTTCTACATGTTTTTTGCTGTTTTGATTGATTTTTCGTTTTTTTTTTGTTGTATCTTAAAAAAATTTCGTATTTACATATAAAACTGTTTTTTCTTTAAATAAACCATCTTGAAAAAGTTAAGAAATAGTAAAAAGGATGTTAGTACTTTCCGTTCGGCTAATATTTACTTCTTCTATATCGTCAAGGGCGGGATATGAGCTGTTCGTTTAGGTTAGGGTGGTAGTGCTTTCGGGAATTACTGGTCTGTGTACTGCCTAGAGTACACTCTGTGCGTTCAGGCAGAACTTATCTCTCCCGATTTATTTGTGTTTTCGATTTTATATATAATGTATAAAAAATAGTATCATATTCAAGGAATACCAGATATATATCTTTATATGTACATGTATTTACGTCCTAAATAATTTCGTGGCTTTTGTTTATGCTGAACCAATCAAAGCTTCATTGGATAACATCTCTCTGGTAACGAGAGCACCCGGAACCATTCTCGTTCGTGATCGACTTCGACTAAGTTGTGCCCTTCTTTCCGCACCTGCGGCTGGCCTTTGACGTCTCTTCTGCCTCTGATCTCGATTACCAAACGCTGAGCCCGTTTGCAATGCTTCTAGTAAACTGTCCATGACACCTTCTTGAGTCTGTGCAGCATCCATATCTACAAGAGCCAGCTTACGCTGTTGCCGTTCAAGCAGATCACGCTGTGCGTTCTCACGGGCTTCCGCCATTCTACGTTTTTTCTCTTCCTCTTCTCGAATACGCACGTTATCTTGATGTGCTTGCAAGAAGGCATCTTTAAAGGTTTTTATATCGCTAAAGAACTCTTCCATCGTATACTTGTTTGGATCAAACGCATAATACTCGCCTAGTTCCTTGAATAGCTTCTCCATTTGAACTTGCATTTTTCCCAACACGTCAACCTGTTGCCTACAATCGTTGGCAAACTTACCCATCACCTCAGCGAATTTATCATCATCACACTGTGGTACTTTGTTATTGCTTAAATCAGCTTCTAGATTCTTAACGGCGGCATTCATTTGTCGCATAGCTTTCTGAATATTATCTAGATTAACCCTTGATGCCTTGTCAACATGCGACAGGTCATTGTAGAAAGTCAAGGCATCCGGGAATTTGGTCTCCACTATTGATGCCAGGTAATGCAGCAAAGTGTATTTGTTATCTGCATCCTTGGTGTTGGATAACTTTGTCAAATAGGAAAATTCGAACCCGAACGCTTGCTCGTTCTTTGATCCGGAATTCATGTAATTACCTAGAAGTAGGATGAGTTCAAGAATTTTGGCGAATTTCTTGCTCGTTCGAACCTCGTCGCAGGCGGCTGTACCTGCAACGATGTCTGGTTTGATATCCGATATCATGTCAGCGTAGGTGAGTTTGAAATTTAAACTGTGCAATCGTGGGCCAAGTCGTTTTACTTCGCCAATTGTTGCTGCAAATTGTTCCACGCCCGATAATGGTTCACCTTTTCCTTTGATTTCCTGCAAACGCTTGAGTTGCTCCGGCGGAGGCATGTATTGAATCAGCTGTTGCAAGATATTTGATGATAAAATGTCAGTATCGCAGCGTAATAGACAGATTTTGATCTGTTCGTAAGAAAGGTGCTTCAATGAACCTCCCAGTAGAATGGCAATGTTCTGAGCAGCTTTGCCGTCGAGAACCTTTAGATCTATGTTTTTCTTTGTGAGCGTAGTGGGCTTGTCCACCGAGTCTTTGTTATCTTTTTTAACAGGTTTGGAGGAAAACTTAACTGATAATTCGGTTAGGAAGTCATCGGAAGCTAGAGAATCTTCTTGACATTTCACCCAAAAGGCTTTCTCGGTCATTTTTTGCGGCACAATTGCTTTCCAATTAGCCCGCTTCATCGGATTCTTGGCTTCCCACTTCTTCTTTGGCTTCAAACCAAATGGAAGCGCATTTGCAGCAGCCATCATGAAAGGTGGCGGTGGAGGGCCCCGAGGACCACCCATCATTCCTGGCATTGGAGGTGGAGGTGGCCCACCCATTCCAGGCATCGGTGGTGGTGGTGGAGGTCGAGGTCCACCACCCATTCCCGGCATAGGAGGCGGTGGAGGTGGCAGTGGTCCTCCTCGTCCTGCGCCAGGCATTGGTGGTGGAGGTGGTGGTGCTCCGCCTGGCATCGGAGGCGGCATCGGTATATTAAGTTTTGGCAGTTTACTCGGCGAACCAACTACCACTCCAGTAGCTTCCATTAGCTTTATCTTCTCCTCCAAATGTGCTGCTTTGGCTTCGGCCTCTTGCTTTGCACTCTCCAACTCCTCAATCTTTTTCTCATACTCCTCTGTTTGTTTTGTTTCCTTTGCCTTCGTCTTTTCCACTATATCGTCCAGTAGAAGAGATGTGTCAATATTAAAATTGCGATTTTCAAAGTTCGGATCACAATAGCCCTTGTGAAAGACGATCTGTGATGTACATTCCTCGATGAGCTGATAATAAGCAGGTCTGAAATAGAAGTCATCCCGAATGAAGAGCAAATGTTGCAGTATCGACAGGAAATATTGCTCAGAGGAAGTGTCCACTACCAGGTTCTTAAGTACATCAAAACAGTCGTTCACGTCGTCCATGTCGAAGCGGACATTGTCAAATCTTTGAATAAACTCCTCGAAATCATCTTCGCGAATTTCATTGAAAATCTTGTAATGCTTCTTCAAGTCGTCATTGTTGCTGGTGTTGACGATTTCGGTGAAATCATTTAGTTTGTCATAAAGGCCCATTCGCATAATCTCACAACGCAAATGGAGACGGAAATTCATGTCGCTGGGTGTGTTAGTGAGGGTGTTGATGAATATCAAACTGTGACAGGCGAGATCACGTTTAGTATCATTTTTTTCTTGAACAAACAGGCCATCGACTATGGGTCGAAAGCGTTCACTACTTTTATATGTTGTCGAAGCAGCGGAGGTTATGGCACGTAGTACTTTTTGGTAACCGTTTCGCTCAGAGACGAGACAAAAACTGGCCAAAAGTTTTATTGCTTCACACATGGTATTCGGTTTGCGTGGATCTAGACTTTGAGCTAGGAGGAGAACAACGGTATGCTGCTCAGGAGTTAGGACAAGATTTAAACCCCATGTGTTGTTCATGAATGCTTTCAGGCAGCGTATACATTCAAACTCTATGCGATCAAAGTTACGTTCTGTTTTGCAACGACGAAGAAGATTGACTATTTCATCGATGCCACTCTCACCAAATTCTTTGATCCAGCTAATTGGATTGCTTGTGAGGGCCACACGCAAACTCTCGACACACTGATAGATTTTGTGTTCGGCATGTTCTCCATTCTGTAGGTATTCGATATAGTCGTTGGGTTTTTCAAAGCGTGAGTTCGAGCGATGTTCGAGGGAGTTTTTTCCTGAAAAGAAAATTTAAAATTAGTATTATTCAAACGAAAATATTTGTATACATAATCGACATCATGGACGACCTTTAATAAATATTATGGGCTGACGACCAAATAAAGTCTTAACTTAAGCCATTTTACACACATAAGGCCAGAGATTTTAAATAAAAAAATAGCTTAGAGGTCACAACTCCTAAATGGTTTATATGAAGAGCATCTCAACAGGCCTCAAATAAAAAGACATAGATGCGGAAGAAGACTCTTTTTAATTATTGCGATCTCTGATTCCGCCCAAATGAGAACTACAGTTCTAGGAAATGAATTCTTCCATGAATTCAGCCATCTCGTCTAAGCCTCGTTTCAGGACCTCCCGACTTTCATCAAAAGATCAAAATGGCTCAAAGAGACCCTTTATTGATGTAAAAAATTGATGTATCGACGAGGTAGAGAAAGACTGCTTGGAGTGCGAAATTGGAGACCGCAGGTTAGAGATCGAGCCGGCTTGAGCGGCATATTAAACCAGGCCCAAAAGCACCACCCTATGTAGCGCCATAAAGTAGAGTTAGAACAAAACACATGAGCAGTGCCCCAACTGTTACATTAAAATCGTCACTTTAACGCCAAGCCAGAGAGAGAGAATATCTTGGGTGATACTGTCGGAAAATACAGGCTGCTTAGCACCACGTCCGATAATGGGTTAAGGCTCATTGATTTGGATATTGGGTAATATAGAGGAACAAGTCTCCTGAATATCGCCTACAAGATTCTCTCTGCCGTACTATGTAAATAAATAAATTTATTGGCGCGACAGCTTCTTAAGGAGCCAAGGCCTAGTGACTTATACTCTCATCCATTCCTGTGTGTGTGTTGTTACTCTGCAAGAATGGAAGGGGCCTACAGTTTACCGCCGAGTCCGAACGGCTACATGAGATGCACTTTTTCGAGACAAATTTTACTCTTGGAGGTTTTGTCAGTTCCTCGCAAGAGGCAGTACCCCAGAAAAAAAGATGGCTATGAGCTGGATTTGAACCCAGGTTCTTTCGGTTAGCAGTCCGACACACTAACCACTAAGCCACGGGGCACTACTGCCGTACTATGTGCAGGCCTGAAACCTTTCCTCAGCAACCTGATTGACATCTATCAGTGTGGTTTCAGACCAGGAAAGTCACAATCGATCAAATTTCCACGCTACGGCAGATCCCGGAAACTATCCAAGAATTCCAAATCGATACCCAAAGAGGTGGCTCTTTATCGATTTTTAGGCCGCGTACGGTAGCATTTATAAAGACGAGCTATGCAGAGCCATGTCAGGTTTTGGCATCCCCACAAAACTCGTCCGAGTGTGCAGGATGACGATGGAGAACTCTCGCTGCTCCGTCAAAGTTGGTACTGACCTCACAGAAGCTTTTGACTTTAAAAAAGGATTCCGACAAGATGATGCGCTATCGTGCGATTTCTTCAACGTAATACTTGAAACAATTATAAAAAACTCGCAAGTCAACTGTAGTGGGACAATTTTTTTCAAGTCTGTGCAATTGTTAGCATACGCTGACGACATAGACGACATCATTGGCAGAACTCGGCGAGCTGTCAGTGGAACGTTTGCTAGCATTGAAGCTGAAGCGGCTAAGATGGGACTAGCAGTCAATGAGGCCAAAACGAAGTACCTGCTGTCCACAAAAAGGGACACACAACACCGGCGGAGACTCTGTATAAGACCCTTATCATCCCAGTCCTGCTCGATGGCGCCGAGGCATGGGCTCTATCTAAAGCGGATGAAGATATCATTAGTCGTTTCGAGCGTAAGATTCTTCGGAAGATTTTTGGTCCTATCTGCGTTAACGGGCTTTGGAGGAGAGAAGGTTCAACCAAGCACTATACGAGCTGTACAGTGACATTGACCTGATCAAAAAAATACGCATATCACGTTTAAGATGGCAAAGCTCCCGAACTCTTCAAAGCTGCACGCGATGACCTGTTTAGAATTATGCACCAACTCATAAACAAGATATGGTTAAAAGAAAGTATGCCCGATGAACGGAATCTCAGCATTATTTGTCGGAACCTTAAGACAGGAGACTCTGAACTGGGCCAAATACAGAGGTATCAGTCTCCACAACATCGCCTACAAGATCTTCTCCGATGTATTGTGTGAACGCCTAAAGCCAATTTTCAACAACCTGACCAGTGCGATTTAAGCCAGCCACTATCGTTTTTGGTATCCCTTGCCAAAATTATGGAAATTCCGTCAAGGTTGGTAAAGACCTCTCCGTCACCTTTAAAGTCAAAATAGGATTTAGGCAAGGCGATGCGCTGTCTTGCGACTTTTTCAACATCATTCTTAAAAGAAAAGTGTAGAACTCTCGCACCAACGAACGATCTTTCAAAGTCTGTCCAACTATTTGCATACGCTGACGATATTGGTATAATCGGAAGAACACAGCGTGATGTAAGTAGCACTTTTGAGAGTATTGAAACAGAAGCAGTGAAGATAGATTTAGCAGTCAATGAGGGCAAAACCAAGTATATGCACAACGTCGACGTCTTGGAAGAAACACCACGATAGTTAGGTAGTTAGGGACTATGTCTACCGGTTCTCCGCTACTAAAGTGTTCCTTTATTAGACCCCCATTATCCTTGTCCTTCTGAAAGGTATAGACTCATGGACATTGTCAAAAGTGGATGAAGACGCTTTGGGTTGCTTCGAGGAAAAATTCTCCGGGTGATTTTTGGTCCCGTATGCATTAACAGCGAGTGGAGAAGGAGATACAACGAAGAATTGTACCAGCTGTACAGCGACACAGACCTAGCCAAAAGAGTAAAAGTCCAATACCTTATATGGGTAGGTCATATAGGGCGGATGGAAATCAATGAACCGGCTCGAAAAGTCTTCGATTCAACCTCGGAGGGATGTCGCAATAGAGCAAGACCGAGACTTACATAAGTGGCACTTGCAAATGGAAGGGACCTCGACCGACTTCACGTGCAAAACTAGAGGCAACAAGCAAGGGGGATTGTAGAGCTGTACGTTTAGGTGAAAGCAGCTAGACTGATTTGTTTAAGGCTTAAAAAACCCAAATTCTGGACATATAACATTACCAAGGCGTATCTAAATTTCTTAAATGTTCATGGGAAAATGAGAATCAACTTCCTCCTGCTTGGTAGTCGCTAAGAGCGGGTTAATATATGATATTCGGAATCTATTTGTGTCTTTCTATAACCTTGTCAACCAATTAAGTGCCACGAATGAGGATCTGTACAGCCAATTCCTGTTATTTTTTGTAGAGTCGTTTCATTTTGTGGCCTTTCTATGATAAATGGCTTCTTTGCCTAGAAAACAATACAATCCTGCCTGTTTTTTGTTTTGTTATCTTAATTTTTGCGATAAACAAAGCCAATCAGCGGAACAAAATATTAATTAACTTTGTGCTTTCAGATCCCATTCCCATGCAGGCAAGATATACTCAACAAAAATCTTATATTCAATGTCATCTTTAAGCAATTACATGTTCATAATCTACATAAAGCACCCATCTGGAAGCCAACAGCGCACAAATAAGAACACAACAAAAAAACACACACAGTAATCGTGGGAGTAAATGTCACACTTTCCTCTGGCGCTATAAATAAAACCAAAACACTTGTACGAAAAACAAGTAAAGCACCACGATTATAAAACCTAAAGAACGCGCTAATGCTCGACCAGAAAATGCAAACAAAAAAACGTACGAATGATTCATTAATTTCGCAAAACCTTGACACCTTATTTCAAATATGAATCTTATCATCAAAAGTAATGAGAAAATGCAACTTCATGAATATTATGAGCTCACCTTTCAAATGCATAAAAATCATTTTTCTTCTGTCCAGAATGGGTTTTGAGAGAAGCGGTTCTCGCTTGTCCTTGGGAATATTCATGTCCTCTAGTATTTCCATGAACTTTGTTTCCAACTCGGACTCGCTCATGCTGCGAATCATCTTTTCCAGATCCTGAAGTTCGGGTGCTTCGCCATCTGTGGATGTTGGTCGTCCCGAAGGGGTGCTGTAGTTGCTGCCCTTTGTTTTCGGTCGACCGAACCAGCTCTCCAGCAGTCCGCCGGACTTATTCTTTTCGTGTTTGGACATTCTAAAATTAAAGTTTTTCATTTATTTACAATTTTCTTCAACAAATGTGTGGTTATTGTCGGAAAAAGGAATTTGATGCAACACTGTAGACGTCAATGAAGGACATAGTGTTCATGGGGCTGTACATCGTAGACACCCAAACTCCAGATGCGTTTTTGTTGGAACTACAATATGACTGCGGATGGTGCGCGCATTGCATGTCTTACCAACAGGAACGACGAGATGATGGATATAGGAAGAAGGGAAGGAAATAAAAGATGTGTAATGTATAAAAAATGGGGAAACGGGTTTTTGTTTACATTTGTAAAGCGCCCCACGCCCATTCTTTTGAAAGACGAACCAATCAATTGGGATTATTTGGGATGAGCACAGAAATTGTTCAAGTGCATATGATTCAATCAATTTGTTTTGTTTAATTTTGGCAAAAAAGACTGATCAGAGCCATAAATATAATGAATTATCAAACAAAAATATTATTATTACCTTGCCCCCGGTTTACGTCATAGACGATTATAATCCACAAGGTAAAATAATGCTGAACGGCGCACCAAGTTTTTTTTTGGAAACCACTTGTTGATAGTTAAGTTTTTGCTTTCGAATTGGAAATATAGATTTATGGGTTTAGTGTTGTTTTGATATTTAAATAATACTTTAATATTTAAACAATTTGAGCTCACAAACAATATAATTTAGGAAAATATTTTACACAATTTTTTTAGATCCGTATTCTTTCGTACACAATTTTTTTCGTAATTTCCTTTCTTTGCTGGCGTTCGCCTCTGTAGAGTGCTGTTTTTTTCATTCGCGTTTTGACAGAAAGCTAATGTCAGTGTCAAAAACTTGAAATCCACCTTTTTATCCATTCACAATAGTTAGAGGCTGTGGTGAGCACATTTTATTTATATCGAATTGAAGATCTTTTTTTTTTTTTTTTGATCTGGGATCAATTTTTTTGAACTCAGATCAAATGTCATGTTCGTTTTTATAAAAGAAGACAAATCTTTTTGTTTAACCTAGATTAATTTTCGAAAATCTGTATTTTTAGTGGTTAGTGATTCGGACTGAAGCGAAGGGTCGGGGTTCGACTCTCGCTCGGAGCCACCTTTTTTCCGGGGTACTGCCTCTGGCAGGGAACTGACAAAGCCTCAAAAAGTAAAATTTGTTCCGAAATGTAACCGTTCGGAGTCGACGGTAAATTTTAGATGCTTTCCATTCTTGCAGATTAACAGGAATGGTTGAAAGCATAAGTCAGTAGGAGCTGTCGCGCCAATAATTTTATTTTAACACCGATTTCCACACACAATACAATATTCGACATTTCGCAAATGTCACTGAAATTTACATTTTTGTTTATTTGGATTTTGTTCTTGGTTTGAAAAGCTTTTTCATTATTAAAGCGAAAAAAATGGATACAGAATTAAAATTGTTGAAAGAGTTTTTTACAATCCTCATTATACACGTCATCACCTTGCTGCTAAAATCCAGGAGAAACTATTGTAGTTTGTTGAGGCTCTGCAAATCCAGAAACCTTATGTAACCATTGTAAATAAACTGCCTACTATCATGATGCATCATTAGTTCTGAATCAATTCGCAATGAGGCGTGCTGAAATTGCCAATTAGTGTGAATATAGAATAAGTACAGACAACAAAAGTGTATTAAATACTGGTAAAATATCAGTTAAGTTTCTTGTCTTCGCTATTTAGAGTTAGTTTCGAATCAACCAGGAAGATGGCCAGACGAAAAATGACCACCATGAGAGTACTATAGAAAATGTATATACAATGATGTAACGAGATTACCTGGCAACGACCAACAACAGCCAGAGCAAGGGACAACCATAAGACAAAAGAAGATACGGCTAGAGAACATAGCTAGCTACCTTAGACTTAGAGTAGTTTTGATTTCGGACACGATCACTATCCTTTGAAGAGTTGACATGAAAGGTCACATTAGAAAAGTGCGTGTTAAAAGAAAAATCTCTTTAATTGCTTAGATATTATAAACAATATATTTACGAGTTGAAAGATCGATTGTTCTTATTGAATTAAAAAACGAGTCATACTTATCATAAAAAACTAAGCTGCTGCCAGGCAGGTCGATTCCAGAAAAGATACAATCATGAATTGTATGAAATCTACCTCGAAGTAGATGTTGTAGAAAATATAATACTCGGTAAAATCCGAAACTTGGCATAAGCGAAAAGGAACCAGCTCGAAGTTTGTTTGCCGTTCTTTTTATGGTAGAAGGCAACGTGGCTTCGTGTGTGCGCAACTGGATGTCGTCGGCCAGCAATCGGAATGTATGAAAGCACTCGTTGAACAAGGCCGGGTTGTAGCGCTGATATGATATGTATAAACTACACCTGTTACAATACAAAAGAGTCGAAATAATAAAAACGAATATTGTGCACCTCTTGTCAAAACATATGATATAAAGTTGCATTTACATACATTTTTGCCGTTGTCTATGCAAATATTTGTGCAAATACAAAAAAATACTTCGTTAGTGTCACAGCCATACCTTCTATGCGCGCTTTTGAATTCTGATGAATTTTAGGCCCATATATGTAAATCAATTTGCCGCAATTATTTTTGTGTGCTATCTAGTATTTTAAATAATAAATAATAAAAATATCCAGAATTAAATGAATAAACTGGGAAAGCTAGTTACAACGAATCAAACTATTTTGGCGACGAAATGTTGTAACCAAAATGAGCATTTTCGTCCATCACAATCTTGATTTATGATTGTTGGAGATAGCTTATCAACGCGTTTCTCAACAAGTGCATGAGTGGTGTACGAGGTCATGTTGCTCGTTGATAAACATTTTTAATTTTTCATTGACGTGCGCTTTGTTGAATGCGACAAAATGTGTTTATTGTTTAGGAGTTGAAGAACGCATTTTGATCAATTACATACTGTTACAAGTGGTTTGTGTTTATATTTCATTTTTTTTTTGTTTTTTTTTTACGATGGTGGATAGTAAACAAATGTGGATAACAGCAATTGACCATGAATTTGAACCAGGCTACAAAACACGAAACATCAGCGAATCGGCATGGGCTCAAGTTACGCCCCGAATTTATGTAAGTGACGAAAGATGCAGAAAATAATGAATGAACCGTTTCTCGATTTTCGGATTTAATTCGAATGAAACCCTTGCAGAATGCACCTTCAAAATTTGTTATTTGTTGTTTGTAGATCGAGAATTCGGTGATTTTTTTCTACACTTAAAACCCGAACGAACGGCCTAGCTTGCACTAATAGTTAGAAAAACTGAGTATGGAACTGACGATCTCTGGGATAGCAAGCAGATTCCTTATCCACTGCCGCCACAATTTAGAAAAAAAAAACAATTCTGCCTTCGGCGTTCACTATAAACTAAAATTAAAATTATTTAATGGCAACCACTTTTCTTTTCCTTTCAGTGGAAATCATAACTTTATACTAATAATAATACCAACATATATGACGCAGAAAAAGGAAAAGCCTACTAATAACTGAATAAAAATATTTTTCATGTATAGCTGAGAGCTATCCATAGTGCGCCAAACTTGTTGCTCAACGGCACCTGCTTCGTCTAGTGTACGAGAATATCAACGCGTATATTAACTTGTTGTGCAACCACACCGAAAACGCAGTCGACCAACTGGAGCAACTGATTTGTTTGCAAAAAAACTAAATTATATCAACTATGTGTGCGAGGTTATTCAACAATTGAATGAGTTGGTCAACTGAATGTACGAGGGTGTTTAACAATTGATTACGTTAATCAACTGGATGTACGAGTGTATTCAACAATTTAATGAGTTTGTCAACTTAGTGTACGGCCCCGGCCAACTTGTTCAACACAAAAATATTTTAATTGCGTTACTCAACACGAAAAACTTGAGTTTTTGCATTAATGTATGAGAGTCTAAATTTGCTTATTCAATTATAGAATTGAATAAACAGTTGGACATTGGACAGATTTGGTTGACTTCGTTGCCCACGCACGCAGTGGACGATGGGCATAATACGTTTCAAATTAAGATGTGTGTGAATGTGACCACGGCCTTAGAAGAGTTTCCCCACTTTTTGATTTTCACTTATTGTGAATTACTTTTAAGTCAAAAAAGATTATTCACAATTTATAACTTGAAGATTGAAGTAGGCTAGGCTAGAACAAAACATAAACAATTTGAAATCACATCAAGTCATCATGTGGCATTTTAAATTTTATGAAAACTAAAGATTTTTAAATAAATATAATATATAACTTTCACATAAAATGCATTCAAGTTTTCATAGAGGAAAAAAAGGTAGCCATCCGCCAGGACTTAAAGGTAGAGAGATCGGTTTATATTATCGAGATTTAAAGCGCAAACAAAATAAGGACAACGCAAATCAAGAAAAGAAGCGGCAAACTTGTATTGTAAGTTTAAAATTAAAATGTTCCTAATTATAATAATGGCATGAATAGAAAACAAAATACACAATTATTTAAAGGGTCCTTCTATTATTCTTCCCGAACGAACATACTCCGAGGTTAATAAATTATTGAAAAATTATGAAAGCGAATCGGATGTCACAGAAGTGTCGAGAGAATTTGAAAAACGATTTCATGATTTACTTGGCAAAAACTTCCATGAATTCGTAATCAGTGCAAATCAATTGAAAGATTTAAAAATTGCGGATAATCCAGCTTTCAATGAAAAATTGAAATTAGAATTCGAAGAACAAAAATCCAATGAAATCTACCAAAATCGTCTGCAATCGAGGAAAGCTCTGCCGGCTACACAGCAAAGGGAAGCAATCATCGAAGCCATTAATAACAATCAAATCGTCCTTTTAGTTGGAAGCACTGGATGTGGAAAAACAACACAAGTTCCCCAGTTTATTCTGGATCATTTCATTGAGAATGACAAGGCTTCTATGTGCAAGATTGTTTGCACACAACCAAGACGAATATCGGCAATTACAGTTGCCGAGCGAGTTGCTTACGAAAGGAATGAAAATCTTGGAAGATCTGTAGGCTATTCTATAAGATTACAAGGGTAAGTTATTGCAAACAAATCTCTGAAACCCAAATATTAATTTTTAATCATTTTAGAGTTTCCCCTCGCCCCAATGGATCAATATTGTTTTGTACAACTGGTACACTTTTACGACGCATGGAAAGCGATCCTCTACTCAGTGAACTTTCACATATAGTTCTGGATGAAATCCACGAAAGAAGTGTCGAGACTGACATGCTTATGGGGCTTTTGAAAAAGATTACTCCCTACAGAAAGGATATCAAAATCATTCTTATGAGTGCCACTGTGTCGCAAAGTGATTTTCAACAATACTTCGATGGATGTTGTACAATAGAGATTCAAGGTACGCTTTTTCATGTCGAGGAATTATATTTGGAGGATGTACTGCAAGAGACGGGCTTCCAATGCTTCGAAAACAAAAGTAAACAGCTTAAGAAAGGATTCCGTAGAGGGGTAAGACCATATAATTTTCTATCCGGTTACAGAATTATTTATTTAGGGCTGCAATCAACAAAGTTAATCCAACCAATTCTGTGGATAGCTACTGGGAACTACCAAATGGATTTTTTTTTTTTGAGGTCATGTACTCTCCACTCAAGTTTCGGTTGCCGGTTTCAAACGTTGAGGTGTGGAAACCGAAATTTTTTTGATGGCGTTATAAGCGTGGTGGTCCATAGTCTGGCTCAAATTGGCCCTTCAATCTGGCTCGATCTCAGTCTGTCGTTAACTACATCATTTAGACTTGTTACCTTTATCGAAGCCCAAATCTGGACAGAGCTTCAACTTCTCGTGAATTTAATGATATGTCTGACTCCATCCAAAGAACAGCAAAAGACTCCGAGCTGGTTCCTTTTTGCTTATGCGAGCTAGGTACCCAACCCAGTGAGCTTTATTTTTTCCAGAACATCTGCTTTGAGGTAGATTTCATACAATTCATGATTGTATCTTATCCGGAATTGTCCTCTTTCGCATTCGGGGCCAACAATTCTCTTTGTATGCACCCAAGTATCGGATAAGTGGTAAAACCATAGTCTTGTACTGCAGCAGCTTGGTTTTTATGGTAAGATTTCTGCATTTAAAGAGCCTCGACAGACTAGTAGGTTCGGTTGGATTTCGATGTCGTCTGCGTAATCCAGTATCTGGCTGGGCTTGGTGACCATAGTCCCTCTAATTGACGTGTCAGAGTCTCGGATTGCTTTCTCCAACGCTAGATTGAAGAAGATGCAAGCCATGCCAACCCCTTGTCGGAGTCCATTACAGATATTCATTTGTCTGGACAGCAAACCGTCTACTTTTACTTGGCTTGTAATGTTGGTCATGGTCAGCCTACATAGTCTTGTCAATTTATTTGGGATGCTATCGTAGGCGGCTTTAAAGTCTATAAAAAGATGTTATGTTGGAATATTAAATTCCAGACTTTTTTCTATCACCTGCTTAAGGGTAAAGATCTGACCAATTGTTGATTTGCCTGGTATAAAACCACATTGATAGTTGTGGATTAGGGTTTTCGCGTTTGGGGCTATCCGTTCTTGTAGGCTAGAGGAGAATATCTTATAGGATTTACTCAACAATGTTATACCCCTATGCTGCACTTTGTGATAGCTCCCTTCTTATGCATGGGACATATGATGCCTTTTCGCCAGTCTTCTGGCTCTGGCATTTCTTCGTGTTCCCATACGTGTATGTACTGTGTACTATGATTTCATGAATGCTTGATGTAGTGTTGCCCCTCCATGTTTGACCAGCTCGGCTCCCGAAGCCTTGCTATTTCTGAGCCGATTAATCGCCTTTTGTATCTCCTCAATGCTTGGTGGCTGCAGCATGAGGTCTTCCTCCTGAAATGGTTGAGTCTTCATTTCTTTCGTGAGCTGACCGTTCAACAATTTATTAAAGTACACTTCCCATCGCTCCAGAATGCCTTCAGGATCGGTGATCATATTTTCCTCTCCGTCCTTGCAGTATGTGCATGTATGTATGTGATTTTTAGAACTTTCGGGCCTGGTGCGGACCTCACTATCTATTTCTTTCCATTTCACAGACAATGTCCGTGTTTTTTTGGGAAAGCTATAAGCGGTGAAGTTGGGGTTTTTGTATTTGTAATGTGTGTAAAATCTAACTTCGCTACAGATAGCTTTGTCAAAAAAACACGCCTAATGTTTCTCTCAGTCTGAACTTTTTGTCTGTGAAGTCTTTTCTCTATTCTTCGGAGCTCTTTGTATTCACCTTCGCGGCGTCTTACTTGGTAGGAATTGTTACGTTCAGACGTTATTTTGCTTTCATCATCAAACCAGTCGCTCTGATCTCTGCTACTACTGTCTAAGATGGTATCAGCAGTAGTAATGACTTTGTTCTGAAGGCTTGACCATTTTTTCTCTACACTTGGCACTCTGTCTCCAGGACTTACTCTTCCCCCATCGAGCTCTCAGAGGGCGAGCCCTAGCGCGTGACTGTATAGCTTGCTTTTGTTTTCATCGCGTAGGGCAGCCGTATTGATTCGAGCCTTAGCGGCGGATGCAATACTTTAACGCAGAGCAATCCGCCCTCTGAACACCATACCAACAACATAGTGGTCCGAGTCAATGTTGGCATCCCGATATGTTCGTATCGTCTTCAGGCTCGAGTAGATGCGACGATCTATCAACACGACTGGTACTCGCAACGACCGATTTTGTTGATGCTGCCATTTCTATGACTCATAGTCGTACTCCATTGTCATTAGTGTTCTCATGCAAACTATGGGATCCGGGAGAATGAATACCGGCTCCCTACCTAATTTGGCCTTGAAATCGCCAAAGATGATTGTAACATCATTCATTGGACAGGAATTAAAGGTCCTCTCTACAAGTTCGTAGTAGGAATCTTTTCCGTCTTCGTGCTGTGGCAAGAGTCTAAAAAGATCTTAACATCGCTGGTCAGGATGGTATCCCCACTATTATTCTAAAAAGGTGTTCTTCCACGCTGGAAAAATCTCTGCGTAAGGTTTTTCCATCTATCATATTCTTCTGGGCTTGTTCCAAACAGTTGTTCCTGAGGTTATAAGATGTCGGTGCGTTTCTTATGGCTTTTTGAAAAAGTCGGTCTTCATACTGTCGGGAGATATCTCGCTGTCAAAGGATATGCAATCGGCATAAGCTATGGCAGTAGCTTCCGATTTGAGAAGTCCAACATTGAATTTCCTCTGCGTGGTATTGATTGCCTAACAGCTTCCATGGATATCCGTATACAAAGTTTGGCACATACTAGATACTGATCCGTGTCGGTGTTTGCTCCTCTAAACATAGGGAAGTTCAGAATGCTAGAGGAATGTCTCCGTCATTGGGACATGATCGATTTGGTTGGAGGTTCTACAATCTGGTGATCGCCATGTCCCATTTTTTGTGGACATCAAGACTAGGAAATTGTGTGCTGCTTAACAATGTTTTCTTTCCCGCTGCAAAATCGATAAACCTAAGTTCGATTCCGGAGGTGGTGTCGTGTAGGCTGTCCAATTGTCTTACCAAAAATGTCTTCCCAGTTGTTGGGATTTTAATATCATGTTTTGGCATTTCTTGTACGTTTTTGCAAGGAGCTCGTAGACATTACAAAAGCATTTGACATGGTTAATCATGAGATATTGTTGAAAAAACTTGAAAATGCTGGGTTTCGTGGTTTTATGTTGGACTGGTTTAAGTCTTATCTGCTTAATAGATCACAAAGAGTTAAAATAGAAAACACTAGAAGTAGCTTAATTATCTTTAAAATTGGTGTGCCTCAGTGGTCTGTTTTTAATCTATTTAAACTCATTGTTTAGTTTAAACTTCAAAAGCAATCTTACCGCATTTGCTGATGACATTGGTTGTTCATATGGTTCTAATAGTGCCCTGAACCTAATTGCAGACATAAATTGGGATTTAAATTTATTAAGAACTTGGTTCTCTGTACATAGGTTGATTATCAGTTCAAAAACAAAAATCATGTTTTTCAATTTGTCTTCACAAAACAAGATTGAAGCTGATGTTTTATACCATGCTCCTGAATGCCAAAGGTTTAAGATAAATATGTGCGCATCCTGTTTAACTAAGTCTTCATCTTTTACTTTCCATGGCAATCTGAGTTGCAGCGATAGTTGTTTTGTAGTGGAGAATGTTAATGAATTCAAGTACTTGGGACTTTTTATTGACCCTAGGACGAACTTCTTATGTCATACAGAATCCATAAGGAAATATTTTAATTGGACATTAAGAAATTTTTTCTATTTAAGAAGTATTTGTTCTACGGAGCTCCTGACAACTATATACTATCTAAGCTGCAATATGCTATTGCCTGTTTGGGAGGAGCTTTTAGAAACAAAATTTAACCACTACTTATTCTACAGAAATATGTTATTAGAAAAATCTGTAGAAAACATCGTCGACATCAAAGCTTTGAACTTTTTTGCAATCTCAATATTCTCCCGGTTAGGCATCTGTACTGCTTTAAGGTGTTAAAGGCTTTCTTTCTAAGATCAGGAAATCTCAATTTTAGATTAGTTTCAAATTTTAATCTTCTTGGTAACTTTTCAAATATTTTGAATGTACCCGACCACCACCGCTTTTCGTAACTTTCAGTATTTTCATGCCGACTTTTTAATAAACTTCCCCTTACTCTGAAAACTCTTACCAATTCTGGGATGTTTGTAAAACGTATAAAAGAATGGCTCAAACTTTTTGACCATGCTGGTATTGAATCTCTCTTCTCTGATGTTTTGGTTTAATAATGATTCATTCTCATTATTTGATTTTGAAAAAAATTTGTAAAGATATGTACTATAACATATTTCCTCTTTTTTTGTATTCTTTCTTCTTTTGCTACGATCTATCTGCTTTTGGTTACAAGTTTTTCTCTAAAGTATCAATTTTTTAAATTCCTTATTTGAATTATGTTACATATATAGGGTCACCCCACCTTTATGAATTTTTTGAGTTATTACTTTCCTTAGAGTGGCATTTGACACTATTTTTAAGTACCTTAGTATTATTTAAATATAAAATGTCATTAATTTCCTTTAATTCTTTTCTTTTTCTTTTATTCTTTTAATTTTTCTCTGATATAATGTAAAATGAATTAAAAGCGAAATAAAAACTTATCTATCTATCTATCTATCTAAACTTTCTTTGGAAGCGTAGTCTTTCAATTCTATTTTCTATTTGAAATTAAAAACTTTTTGCATCAGTTTGGTCTCAACGACGAATCCACATCCACCTAAGCGCTGCTTTGTTAGCGGTAGCACAAGCCGTAGTATACATGGCAGTTGCCATTTTCCTTTTGCCCGAACAATCCTATCGATGCGAAGACACGATCTACATCCTGAAGGACCAGTTTCTAAAGAAACTTCACCATAAACCCCTCATTCTAAACCTAAGAAGCAAATATTTCGCATTTGTCTATACAAGGAGTTATTTTGTTTCTTAAGTGGCCACCCTCGATTCATTCACTCTGCACTTTCTCTTGCTTACTGTCCCCACCAATTTACCTTTATTATTCTATTTTTTTTTTATTTTTTTAGAACGATTCCAAGAAAGTCATTGAATTCCAATCGATGATCGAACCATATGCCCGAGCTATTAGAAACAAATACGACCGACGAGTATTGGATTCTATTCGTAACCCAGCATCCGAAGATTTTAACCTCGAACTAATTGAGAATTTGATATTCTACGTTTGCGAGAAAAAACCTGCAGGAGCCATTTTAGTCTTTCTCACTGGTTTTGATAAAATCTCAAAACTCAACTCAGCTTTGTTAAATTCCAAACATTATCGACGCAATAATCATCTTATATTTACATTGCATTCATCAATGCCAACAACAGACCAAAAAAGTGTTTTCAATCGTCCGTCCAAAGGTGTTAGGAAAATTATTCTCTCGACGAATATAGCCGAGACTTCGGTGACTATCGATGATGTTGTTTATGTTATAAATTGTGGTAAAATAAAATCGACTGACTATGATGTGGAATTGAACGTAGAAACTCTCGAAGAACAGTGGGTTACCATTGCGAATGCACATCAACGACGAGGTCGTGCTGGCAGAGTCCAGCCTGGAATTTGTTATCATTTGTACACAAGGTATATATTTTGATGTTGAGAGTATAAATCTTTAGGTTTTTAAACTTTTATCTTTCAGAGCTCGGGAAAGACTCTTAATTCCCGTTCCACTACCTGAGATTGTTCGATCCAGACTGGATGGTGTACTTCTGAATCTTAAACTTTTACATATTCACGACGTTGGTGATTTCTTGAAAACTCTCTTAGACAGTCCTAGTGATAAGGCGATTAAATTAGGTTTGGATTTGCTAAAGAGGTAAGTTTAAGGCTTAGATCGTAGAGATTTCAAATTCTTCCTTTCCAGAATAAATGCCTTGGACGAACATGAAATCATCACACCTCTCGGTATGCATTTAGCTCGACTGCCAGTCGATCCACAGATGGGAAAAATGATTTTAATGGGAGCCTTATTGCGATGTGTGGATCCGATTACTTCTGTTGCTTCATCTATAGCTTATAAGGATCCATTTTATTTGCCTTTAGGTTTGAGTGAAACCAATATTGAATTAAGCTTTAAATTGTCTTCTTAAAAAGGTCGTGAAAAAAAAGTCGACGAAGCAAAGAAATGGCTTTCTAACGGCGCCAAGAGTGACCATTTGATGATAGTTAATGTCATCAATGAATATCGAAGTGCAGCACAGCAAAACGCTGGGAGACAATTTTGTTATGATAACTATATTTCCATGTCTGTTGTTACCCAGTTGGAGAGAATGAAAACACAATTTTGTGAACTACTTGAAGATGCAAGGTAGGTTTTTTGTTTTCTTTGATTCTAATTCCATCTGACTAATCATTTGTAGTTTTACGGAATCATCTAATCCGCGTGACAAAGCATCGAATGTTAACTCTTCTAATCACACACTTCTTAGAGCTGTGATTGCTGCAGGACTATACCCAAATGTGGCGCATATAAGGTTGCTTTAGTATTAAATTGTTTGATTTCAATCAAAGTCTGTTTTTTTTTTGTTTGCAAGGACCCTGAAAAGAATCAAAAATCGAGTCGAACCCATTGTAACAATGTCAACACCCACAGACCGCAGTGTTAAGTTTCACCCGATGTCGGTCAATAGTAAGGAAACATCATTCGACTCGTAGTAAATATTCTCTGGATTTTTTTAAAAAAACAACTTGAAATTAATAATTATGTTCTAATTTTACAGCTATTTTACATATTACTTGAAACGAAAGTCTGCAAATATTTGTCTGTTAGACTCAACAATGATATTTCCGATGGCCTTGATAATTTTCGGCGATGATATTAAATGTTTTGTAAATGAAAATGGAATAACTTTTGTGTCGATTGCTGATTATTTTTTGTAAGTACTTTTTTTTTAATTTAATATTTATTATTTAGTATTGGTTTTAAGTTTTCCATTAAAACATTAAGCGAAATGCATCTCCCCCCGAATGAGTTATTGTTTCTAAAAAAATATCAACAATCCAGTTTTCTTCAATCTGTCTTATGATGTATGAAAAATTTAATCAAAATCGTTAGAATCGTTTTTGAGAATAATGCAGTAAAAAAATAAGTTAACTCATAGTCAGAAACAAGGTGACAGTATAGCATGACAGAAATTTTCAAAATAAAAAAAAAAAACAATATTCTTTAGATGGGTCCAACGTAAGCCGGAATAGTACTTTAGTTGATCGAGCATCTGGGCCTCAAATAAATGACCTTTCTTATTATTATTATTCTTTTTCTGCGCACTGCAAGTTACTAAAGGTCGTCGTCTTATGTGCAAACCGAGGTCTTCATTGACCTTAGCTACATTTCGAGGTGAGCCTGGGCTACAAGTAAGAAGCTTCAGCTATACAGCAAAGTTTGTCGAGGCCTTGGGTGTGCCAGCTTAATCTCGGTCTTTCTCTTATGGGTCATTCCTTCGCACAGGATTCTAAAAATTTCCCGGGTGAACAAAATTTGTTTCGAAAAAGTGCATCTCATCTGGTCGTTCGGAATCGGCGGTAAACCGTAGGCCCCTTCCATTCTTGCAGATTAACAACACACACGCAGGAATGGTTGAGAGGATAAGTCACTAGGCCTTGGCTCCTTAAGGAGCTGTCGCGCCAATAAATTTTTAAAAATTTAATACAACTTGTATTGAACGGTCCGAAAGGTAACTTCTAATCCAGCGAAGAAAAGAAACATCGAACCCGAAAGAGGACGAAGAAGTGTTCCTTACATTTTTTTACAAATGGCCAAAAATGTTTGCTACCTTTGGGACATTGTAGTAATTTTTATCTTATTGCCTTGTTAAAATTTTATATTTTCTTATTTTCTCTTGGGAATTTGAGATAATTTTTTTTTAAATTTTTTGAAGTTAACAAAATATTTTGGTTAACTACAATTAATAATAATAATTATTAATTACAATTGAAAATTCTTATTTCATTGAAATATTCCAAAAAGTATATATCTATTATTAGAAATATACTCAACGCGAAGCTCAAAACAATTTTTGCTTTCCTTGAGTACCTCAGTTTCATGTGATCTATTTTAAGCATAGGAAAATTAAATGCAGTTAAGTATTTCATTTTCATTTGGTTAAGGAAAATTCGAAAATTACATGGAAAGTCAGGGAATTTTATTTTGAAAAATAGTGGCAACTATTTATTGTATTACAACCGATGATGGTAGGCCTCATTTTTCGGCCCACTTGCCAAGCCAACATTGATCAAATAAACGGTGATGAAGGTCAGTAATTGTTTATTTTGCTCTTTTAGTTTTAAAAGTGATGCAACAACCAACGAACTTATAAGCAAACTTCGTCACTTGTTAGGATTACTTTTGCAAAAGAAAGCCCTCTATCCATCGCCGATAGATTTTAACAGTAAAGATGAACTGTTGATAAAGTAAGTATTGCAAAAATCTATTTTAACTATTTTTCTTAAAGTTTTCTAACAATTTTTTTTACAGTGCGATAAAAATTTTACTTTCTCATGACGACGTAATTCCATTCGAGGATTATGATGAAGATGATGATTTAAACGAAGTTGATGATGAAGAAGATATTAAAGACGACTAGACACAATAAAATTATAACTTTTCATACTTAATTTCTTATTTATTGTTTTGCGAAAATAAAAAGAAGAAAAATCAAAAAAAAAAAATAAATTATTTGGAATGAATTGTCGTACAACATTGTTTTTTTCTTTTTTTTAAACTTGATTGTTCTCTATTGTGCCGTTTATTCATCTTCCAATAAAGCAAATGCATTTCGCTGCTTAGAGGTAGTTCCTGAACCAGAATCATCATCTGCGTTCATTCCGTCCTCAGAGCTGCTCTCATTGTCACTATCGTCACCTGCTATTCAAGCTCGAAATTCAAAAAATGCTTTTTAACCACTTGAAAGAAACAACTTACATTTATCTGACGAATGCACACTCAACGACTCTTCATTCAGTTCTTTGTCTCCTTGATATTTCTTAACCGCATCGATATCGGGATGTTGTTGCCAATTTTCTTTGAATGCAAAAGATTTCACTGAACTTGAAACTGAGGAGAAATTATCTCAAACTACGTACCTTTCTCTGCTAAGAAATCCGGAGGATAGAATTCCAAAGTAATCTGTCCACCCAAACACATTCGCAGAAGTTCGTTTCCCGCTCGATAGCGATCTGGTCGTGCTGCTTTAGCAGTAAAATAACCACGTTTTGCAGCCCACGCTTCACATATTGCCACTGGTGAC
Source organism: Platycheirus rosarum (assembly GCA_963971375.1). NCBI lineage: Eukaryota > Metazoa > Arthropoda > Insecta > Diptera > Syrphidae > Platycheirus > Platycheirus rosarum. Next base: position 32,124,518 of record OZ020507.1, read on the forward strand.
CACTCGTCATAGTCCTCTGGAAGCTTAAGCTTCAGTAGTTCTGGCAAATTGATGTTCTCTGCCAGAAACTTAACCGGATAGATTTGCTTCAATTGGGCTATGGGGTAGCTTCCAAGTAAAACTTGTAAATACTTAGGTGTGGAGGACGGAAAAACTAGGCCGGGAGAATCACATAGGCGTACTTTACTGGTGAGGAAGATTGTTTGAAAATGCTTGGTGTGACCTGGAGTTCGACTCACGCTTACTACTTTCTTGCCTTTCATTGCATTTATGAACGAGGATTTACCCACATTCGGAAATCCCACACAACCGATTGTCAGAATGCCATCTTTGAACATGACGTGTTTTTCGAAATCAAAATCACTCGTATTAGCTTCTGAATGGACAATATCATGTGCTCCGTATCGCTCGTCTTCGTAACAAAACTCCTCCCGCATGTCTTCGAGGATTTTCTGTTCCCAACTGGAGAGATCGACGTTTGAATCGGCGAACTTGTGACATGCTTTGTAGATGTTGTGAACGCCTTCAATGCTGCGTTTGTGGGCCATTCGTCCTTTTGTCGAACCTGATGGTATGAATGGAAGATTCATTTAACGAAAAAGGCAAATCAAATCATCTTACCCTTAAGAGTTTTGGCTGGATAGGAAGCAAACAACACCACTGTTATTCCAGGATATGTTTTTTCAAAGTAGCTTTTCCAAGCGACGATCACCTCTGGCGAAACTAAATCAACTTTATTCAAAACCAGGATTGCATGCTTTTTTAATGTGTCCACTATGTATTTGTACAGAAATGGAGGAAACATTAAGGTCTGAAATGGAGACAAATTAAAGCGAAACCAGAACGAAGTGTTAACAAACGCATACTGAATATCTAATGTCCGCGATGATCAATAAAACGTCAGACATTTCCAAGACGCGCCACAATTGTCGCCAAGTTTCCAAATTCAATTCAAATAAACTCAGTCGATCGTGCTCTTCATAATGATTCTTGCGAAGATTTTCTACATATTTCTGGAAAAAAACATTCCAATAATGCAATGCTTTGGTTTCCTATGAATATTTACCCTAAAATAGCTATTCTCGTTCATATCCAGAATATCTTTGGACATCTTATAGTTCCATTCAGGTCGAATGGGGAAATCATAGTTCTTAAAGTAACTATCATCAACCTCTCGATCCTTGGGACTTGCTTTTGCCAAAGGCTTGAATAGCTCCTCCATCATCTCTTTTAGTTCCTTTTCGGTCTCATGGTAGAACTTCAAGTTATATCGATTGACATTCTTGTTTCGACTGCGTGATGGTTGGGCATTGACCTCCTGGACTTTTTCTGCGTCTTCGGTAGTTTCATCGTCATCGTAAGAATCGTATGCGGTTTTGAATAGTTTAGGTTGTGTACCTTGATGTTAAGAAACAAAAACAAAACAAAACATACATATAGATGAAAAATACCTGTACATAAGTTTTGCACACAAATTACCTTTAGTTTGTCGCTTCATTTGAATTTGATCTTTTTTCTTTTTACCACTAAAGGGGATTTTGCGACGATTTTGTGGCATCTTTAAATATATTTAATTTAATACTTTACAACTATTCTAATTTGTTTTATATATATTTTTTTACTTTTCCAAAATAAACGAACGATTTTCTATTCTGAAAGCGGATTAGCGACACGTCAAAATTTGACAAAACCCAAATGACAAGGGCTTTGATGTAGATAGTGCAGTTCGTTAGAATGCTGCCAGTATACATTTTTTCTATATAAAACTATCCACTATTGTGAATGGGCCCCTGTACACGAGACTAATGGTTCGCGTACACTGAATCCAAAATTTCAGACGATTTCAGATCGGAGCTATTTGTACAAGTTTCGAACGTTCGTCAGGATACACTCCTGCCGTTCTCAGACGATAAGGGTCTTATTAATTTTTCTGTATCAATTTGCAAACTGACGTACGATGTACGATAAATTCAAATAAGTTCGGATTTGTCGGTTGATCGGTTGTAGTCGGATGGCATCGGACGATATCCTTTGAAGTGGTGTACGTGCTCCCATTGCTTTGTCCATGTTTAGTTCGATCGTACGAGTTCGGCCAACGACGTCCGATCATACTTCGGCCGATGCCGGATTAGGTGTACGCGAGCCGTAATTCTGCCTGCGGTAGAAGTAGTTTTTATGTGAGAGAAACGGAGTGTGCAGGCGGGACGGCAGAAAATCTTCTCCCGAGTTTTAAGTGGAAGAACGAAGAAGAAAACTAACACACGCACAACTTTTTCATTTTGGAGTTCTGCACAGAAATACAAATACATTGAAATATGGTTGGTTTATACAAATTTTTCTTCCAGCATGATTCATCCTGTGTGAAGTTGAACAGTGGAGTGAAACTCCAAGAGTTGTCAAAAAACCTTGTTTTTTTAAATCTCAAAAAACACGAAAGGGCTGTCAATTAAGTTACTGACATCACAAGAAGGGGAATGAATAATCGCACGCTACTGCTCAACGCTACTACTACTTAACCCTACTGCTACTGCTCTTACCCGATGTGTTGCTCTGACAGACATGTCTGCAGTGCAAGTGATTTGCACAGATTCTCCTGTCGCAAAATCCACAACTTCAAAAAACTCCATTTTCGTCACTTTTTTAACTATAATAATTCAATTTTTATGAAATTAAATTTAAAACAATGAATTAAATTCGACCCCCGTATAGTTAGCAGCACTTTGTCGGGAATTTTGATTTTTTTGGTGCCCCGAATTTGGAAAACATTTGGAAAAATTTGGAAAACCATTTTTAGAATTTGGAAAACTATAGTTTAAAAGTTATTAACAATTAAAGATTTGGCGTATAGTTAGCAGCACATAGAAAAAAAAGTGGACTTTTTTGGTTTCAATCGATGGGGAATTGTTTGGACAAATTTGGAAAACCATTTTCAGAATTTGGAAAACCTTAGTTTATTAATTAATTAACAAATTGTAAATAAACCATTCGTAACGTAACGTGGCTATATTGTTATTAAATTAAAAAACACTTGCACATGTAAGCCCAGTTTTCTTGTCCCAAATTCTGTCGCAAGCAATTGACAGCAAAAATCAAAACAAAAAATTCAATTTCATTTTCAAGGTAGATAGATTTTAAAATTCCTTTATTTTATTTTGTAATAATTTTCCGTAACGCAATATATTTTTTTTCTAGCGCTTTTTAATCCAGCGATGACGATGTGCGGAATCTAGTAGTCCGATTCAACCGACCAAAGTTGATGGTCAAATGTCGCTATCTTGCCTGTCTTCTCACAATGGCAAAATGCCACTTCCAACTACAAAAGTCTGGGGATACGGGTAGCCACGCAAGTGGAAATTTAAGATCTATTCAGATTTAGAAGATAAAACGTGCAACCGAGTTTATCTAGCACAATTGCCGCTATCAATCGGCTGGCATTCTCATCGGATTTGGAGGAAATAATTATGAATTCGCCACCGAATTCCCAACAAACACCAGGTTGCCAAGAGGAAGCAGACGAGAATATAAAAGCAAAAGAGCGGAAGGCTAAGAAAGCACAATCAGTGGTTTCGCCTAAGTCTGCATTTGAAGAACCATCGCTACAAACAGTACCTCCGGAATTGCCACCCGTCGAAAAAAGACTCAACTTATTTGTGGTCGAAATTGTCTGAGATGCGGATGAAGACAATAGTATTCCGGATGAGGTCAAAATGTCGTCAACTTCTTCAACATCAAGCAAGTCAAGTTGCATTGTAGAAAACTTATTTGCTACCGCCTATAAGTTTGACGGCAGCGACATCAAATCCATAACGTCGACAGACTCCATTAAACAAAATTACTATCTGGTTCACGATTACGGATATACATCGCAGCCAGCTGTTAAGGCAGATGTTCCGTAACCAGAAGTTTTCAATTCTAGTGCTCCAGTGAAATATGGTCCAGGTCGACCAAGAAAGGGTTTAATTCAGGCACAAAAGAAAAAGGATGAAAAAAGGCCTGTTCTCTTGTTCTGCCCAAGAAATGATTTTACTTTATGAATTTCTCACGCGTGGAATTGACTACATTCGAAGAAGCTGCGAGTAACATCTACAAGAAGATTGCTTTGGTTACTGGTTGAACAACAATCATTGGGAGGATCACTGTGTGACATGACGAAACATCCGACCGGCTGTGCCCATACCGAAGGCTACTAAATACAATCTTGACGTCAAAGACAAGGCCAAGCACTTATACCATCACCCTAAAGCGGCATATACACACGTCAACATCTCATCAAGCATTGGAGGAGGAGGAGTGTAAGTAAATTCTGCTTTACATTGCATACACACTTCAAGCACAAATCTTCAATCATTCATTTTACGTACATTATGAATTGAAAGGACGTAGAGTTTCTTATCGTTCGCTTTGTATTTTGTTTAGTTCAAGTAAGTTGCCTCGTCTCTGTCCTGAATATAAACACATCAATGCTTGCTACTTGATTAAACAAAAATCAAAAAAAATTGATATTGCTTTAAGCAGACACACAACATATACATGTGATATTTTCACAAACGCAATCTCCCATGCTTGATGAGATTTTGACCTGTTTGATAAAGTAAATATATTATAAGGAGGAAAATATTTCGTACGTTCCATCCTCCAACACTCTAAACACACATCGGACTCCCTGCGATCCATTATCGCAGATTCTGCCAAAAAGAGGTAAAATAAAAATCTTTTTTTTGTTCAGTCAATTCATTATTTTTTACTAATTCTTATAGATAAAAGCAACTTGGCTCCAACGGCTGACGATAGTACATTTCAATTAATTCCAAATTCAGCACATATTTCCGACGGCACATACAATATTTAACCTCTTAACAACAAAATTCAACCACAATTTTCTTCATCTACAATGCGAGAAAATTCAGAAAAAAGATTGAAAAACTAACAACAAGAACATGCAATAACAGAGTACATAAATGGTGTATGTACATATTTAATTATTGGAATTTCAACAACAGAAACCGTGAAACAAAATTATAATTATTACTGAAGAAATGCTTATATGAAAAAACATCATAAGTTTTTCGTTCCATCAAACATAATTAAGCTATTTTAATTTATTTGCTGATTCCTAGGAATCTTTATGTCAGTTGTTCAAATTTTTCCATACTAAAATACAAACCAAACTGAAAAAACCTTTATATCTTTTTATTTTCAAATATTATATTATTATAAACAGGAAACAAGTGGAAAGGTAATATACTAAACAACTGGAAAAGCTAACAGTCCTATATACATATTTATGTGTTTGTCTCTTTGTCGTGACGAATTTTCGTTTCATTAAGCTTCAATCAGGTTTGCATTCAAAGATTTCTATTTAGAATGCAGTCTAAAAAAAGTGTCTTTTAAAAACTAAATGCAAAGATAGTGAGAAAATTAAAAAATAAGAATAAGGATATCTCCGAACCTAGAAGTCCTAGAAAGAAGATAAATACATTTCCAGAATCAGGTTAGCATCCGGCAAGAAACTGCATTCAAAGATTTCTATTTAGAATTCAGTCTCAAAAAAGTGTCTTTTGAAAACCAAATGCAAAGATAGTGAGAAATTTAAAAAATAAGAATAAGGATATCTCCGGACCTAGAAGTATCAGAAAGAAGATAAATACATTTTCAGAATCAGGTTTGCATCCGGCAAGAAACTGCATTCAAAGATTTCTATTTAGAATGCAGTCTAAAAAAAGTGTCTTTTGAAAACCAAATGCAAAGATAGTGAGAAAATTAAAAAATAAGAATAAAGATATCTCCGAACCTAGAAGTCCTAGAAAGAAGATAAATACATTTCCAGAATCAGGTTAGCATCCGGCAAGAAACTGCATTCAAAGATTTCTATTTAGAATTCAGTCTCAAAAAAGTGTCTTTTGAAAACCAAATGCAAAGATAGTGAGAAATTTCAAAAATAAGAATAAGGATATCTCCGGACCTAGAAGTCTCAGAAAGAAGATAAATACATTTTCAAAATCAGGTTTGCATCCGGCAAGAAACTGCATTCAAAGATTTCTATTTAGAATGCAGTCTAAAAAAAGTGTCTTTTAAAAACTAAATGCAAAGATAGTGAGAAAATTAAAAAATAAGAATAAGGATATCTCCGAACCTAGAAGTCCTAGAAAGAAGATAAATACATTTCCAGAATCAGGTTAGCATCCGGCAAGAAACTGCATTCAAAGATTTCTATTTAGAATTCAGTCTCAAAAAAGTGTCTTTTGAAAACCAAATGCAAAGATAGTGAGAAATTTAAAAAATAAGAATAAGGATATCTCCGGACCTAGAAGTATCAGAAAGAAGATAAATACATTTTCAGAATCAGGTTTGCATCCGGCAAGAAACTGCATTCAAAGATTTCTATTTAGAATGCAGTCTAAAAAAAGTGTCTTTTGAAAACCAAATGCAAAGATAGTGAGAAAATTAAAAAATAAGAATAAAGATATCTCCGATCCTAGAAGTCCTAGAAAGAAGATAAATACATTTCCAGAATCAGGTTAGCATCCGGCAAGAAACTGCATTCAAAGATTTCTATTTAGAATTCAGTCTCAAAAAAGTGTCTTTTGAAAACCAAATGCAAAATAGTGAGAAATTTCAAAAATAAGAATAAGGATATCTCCGGACCTAGAAGTCTCAGAAAGAAGATAAATACATTTTCAGAATCAGGTTTGCATCCGGCAAGAAACTGCATTCAAAGATTTCTATTTAGAATGCAGTCTAAAAAAAGTGTCTTTTGAAAACTAAATGCAAATAGTGAGAAAAATAAAAAATAAGAATAAGGATATCTCCGAACCTAGAAGTCCTAGAAAGAAGATAAATACATTTCCAGAATCAGGTTAGCATCCGGCAAGAAACTGCATTCAAAGATTTCTATTTAGAATTCAGTCTCAAAAAAGTGTCTTTTGAAAACCAAATGCAAAGATAGTGAGAAATTTCAAAAATAAGAATAAGGATATCTCCGGACCTAGAAGTCTCAGAAAGAAGATAAATACATTTTCAGAATCAGGTTTGCATCCGGCAAGAAACTGCATTCAAAGATTTCTATTTAGAATGCAGTCTAAAAAAAGTGTCTTTTGAAAACTAAATGCAAATAGTGAGAAAAATAAAAAATAAGAATAAGGATATCTCCGAACCTAGAAGTCCTAGAAAGAAGATAAATACATTTTCAGAATCAAGTTTGCATCCGGCAAGAAACTGCATTCAAAGATTTCTATTTAGAATTCAGTCTCAAAAAAGTGTCTTTTGAAAACCAAATGCAAAGATAGTGAGAAATTTAAAAAATAAGAATAAGGATATCTCCGGACCTAGAAGTATCAGAAAGAAGATAAATACATTTTCAGAATCAGGTTTGCATCCGGCAAGAAACTGCATTCAAAGATTTCTATTTAGAATGCAGTCTAAAAAAAGTGTCTTTTGAAAACCAAATGCAAAGATAGTGAGAAAATTAAAAAATAAGAATAAAGATATCTCCGATCCTAGAAGTCCTAGAAAGAAGATAAATACATTTCCAGAATCAGGTTAGCATCCGGCAAGAAACTGCATTCAAAGATTTCTATTTAGAATTCAGTCTCAAAAAAGTGTCTTTTGAAAACCAAATGCAAAATAGTGAGAAATTTCAAAAATAAGAATAAGGATATCTCCGGACCTAGAAGTCTCAGAAAGAAGATAAATACATTTTCAGAATCAGGTTTGCATCCGGCAAGAAACTGCATTCAAAGATTTCTATTTAGAATGCAGTCTAAAAAAAGTGTCTTTTGAAAACTAAATGCAAATAGTGAGAAAAATAAAAAATAAGAATAAGGATATCTCCGAACCTAGAAGTCCTAGAAAGAAGATAAATACATTTCCAGAATCAGGTTAGCATCCGGCAAGAAACTGCATTCAAAGATTTCTATTTAGAATTCAGTCTCAAAAAAGTGTCTTTTGAAAACCAAATGCAAAGATAGTGAGAAATTTCAAAAATAAGAATAAGGATATCTCCGGACCTAGAAGTCTCAGAAAGAAGATAAATACATTTTCAGAATCAGGTTTGCATCCGGCAAGAAACTGCATTCAAAGATTTCTATTTAGAATGCAGTCTAAAAAAAGTGTCTTTTGAAAACTAAATGCAAATAGTGAGAAAAATAAAAAATAAGAATAAGGATATCTCCGAACCTAGAAGTCCTAGAAAGAAGATAAATACATTTTCAGAATCAAGTTTGCATCCGGCAAGAAACTGCATTCAAAGATTTCTATTTAGAATGCAGTCTAAAAAAAGTGTCTTTTGAAAACTAAATGCAGATAGTGAGAAAATTAAAAAATAAGAATAAGGATATCTCCGAACCTAGAAGTCCTAGAAAGAAGATAAATACATTTCCAGAATCAGGTTAGCATCCGGCAAGAAACTGCATTCAAAGATTTCTATTTAGAATTCAGTCTCAAAAAAGTGTCTTTTGAAAACCAAATGCAAAGATAGTGAGAAATTTCAAAAATAAGAATAAGGATATCTCCGAACCTAGAAGTCCTAATTATAATTTAGATACAAACATTGAAGAGAATCTTTTAAGGCCAAAAAACCATAAATTCACATGTACATACGTATATATTCAAGCAGACAGATAACTACCTAATTGTTTACACTGTTATATCATAGTAATGACATGTAACATGTTTGATTGTTATTCCGATTTTTTACATATTCACGATTCCATAACTTGAAAAAATAGCTCTTCAAAATATTACAAACATTGACCTTATATGTATGGACTTTCAGGAGCCAACTTCACGTTAGTTTCTTACAGTGCTTGAATCAAACTGGTTCTCAAAATTTCAATGAAGAACCGTACCTACATCGGTAGGAGGCAGAAGGGCAACTAGTCCCTCTTATCCAAAAAAAGTATATATCAACAATATATTAAATAATAAATGATAACTAAAGTTTACTTGTACCAAATTTTATATAACTATTTAACTATATAACTAACAAGTTATGCATTCGTGCAGATTATACATTTTGAGATAACAATTAAACATGACATTACGATGATAGAGAAACATTTGAGTTACTGGCAAAATTCTGTCCGTCTGTCTGTACGGATGTATTTTGGACTGCAGCCTAAACGGTTGGGCCAATCGTCTTCAAATTTTAAACTCAAGGTTCTTTTGACATTCTACAGAGGACTTTTTTCAATTTTTTTTTAGCTTAAAAATTAACGGTACCTATCATATTTATATTTATTTTTTTTTATTTATATTTTTACATATTACCGTTATGTAAAAGCTTAGTTTTCTCGAAAACGGCTCCAAGAATTTATATAAAAAAAATCAGTGTACTACTGTAGGTATGCATTATATTTTGGTGAAAAAAAAATTAATATGGTGGGCTAAAACCGGTACCTCGCAAAGGACCGGTTTTTTTTCTTCGACTTTTTCGAAAATTGGTGATCCGATTACAATCAAAATTGATATTCAAGAAGATGCAGGCAGCTTGAGTAATTATGCAAACATTTTTTTTCGAAAACTTTTTTTTGTGTTTTTAATAATTTAAAAAAAAAAAATTTTTCAAAAATCAATATTTTGAAAACGGGTAAGTGAATTTTTTTTATTTTTTTTTTTAAATGTACGTTATTTTTGTGCTTAAGTTTGTATTTTTGAATTATTTTTTTAATTTTTTTAAAAAAAGTTGTTAAAAAACCGTTTTATTTAAAAACGGCTCTAACGATTTTGAAAAAAAAAATTCACTTTTTCACATTTTTTAAAGAAATAGGCGTTTAAATTTTTCCGCTGAAAACTATTTTACGTACTTTTTTCAAATAATCAAAAGTCAGAAAAATCGAATATAATCTTTGAAGTTCCCTTAATATTTTTCAAATTTTATTCTAAGCTGTGAGCGCACATAAGAGCAAGTACGTGCGATTCAGTCATGCAATTTATTTCTTATTGCAAAACTTTATACTTTTGCTTATATTATTCAATTTAAAATGTTAGGAAAAATTCACATCATAATGAACTTCAGTTACACTCCTTGTTCATATTCTAGAGACGCTTATTAAAAATTAATTCTTTTCTAGGAAGTAAAAGTTTTAATTGAACAATGTATGTATTTAAAAAAATCGACTCAAAATCCTATTGTGGCTTAGTGTGTTTTTTTTTTGTTGGTAGTCCGAAATCGGTCTTATATAACATACATAGAATATAGATTTCAAATAAATTTATTTTGAATTCCATTTGTTTGTAATTTTTTTTTTATTTTCAGAACATTTAAATGTAAGAAGGCCAAATGTTGTAGTTTTTAGTATTTGAATTTGAATTCAGGCTGCACTTTTTTTATAAGCTGCGCTTCATTTTCATATTTGAGTAATGTGTTTGTCTTCTTGAGTAGATTCTGACTTCAAGGTGAGAAGCAAAATTCCCTTCTCAGAATCGTCCAGAAGTTTTTGTTGCAGTGGAACGATTGCAGAAAGAGTCAGACGACCAATTGAAAATGCTCTAAAAGAAAGAAGTATTAATATCAAAATCCTCTTCCGATACTGTGTGAACTTATGTCGAATTCGTTTTTAATTTTCATATTTGATCTCAGATTTCAGATTTTTCTTGCAAAAACGAACATGAAACGAGTTTGATTTTCTTTTATTAATTTTGTGAGATTGTGAGTACCAGTTAACAAACTTGCTGTCGTACTTTTTACACTTCACAGTAATTTGCAAGGGCATTGTAAGCAGACATAACACAAGTACAAGGTACAAAAGGATTTGTTTCGATTTAGAATTTAATTAAAATATTAATATGAATTAAACATTGAAAAATTATTTAATAAAATAATGTGAGAACGAATGTGGTTATCACTATTGATATACGTATATATGGGTATGTTACTCCATCAATATAAAATGTTCATTTTGTTATTGTAAAAAGGAAAAAAGCTGATTTAACTTTTACAAAATTGCTTCTGAAACTCAAACAAACGACGAAGAGTATATCGTGTCTAATTTGGATCCTTTGGTTGTATAAAAGCGAACATGGAATTTGATTTTAGATAAAAAAATAATCACAAAAAAAGATGTCTTTTAAAAACGAATTCAACATTACCTTGACGTCGAGTTAATTATATTGCCATGCCACCCTACGTGAAAATACATCCATGTATTCCGGGTGTAAATGGCGCTCGCCAGATCGCTTGTCCTTTAAAAGAATAAACAGAAAACAGTATAGTTTAAAGATACACAAATTTGTTTGATAAAAAGTATTCTCATCAGGCAACATATCTACGTCGTTGTCGTCTCCCGATTGTGATATTAGTTTCTCAAGCAAATTTGTGGAAGCAAAGGAACTCCGTTAATTATTCCATTGAGATGTTGTGTCCTTTCTACAAAATTAAACTGTTTATGTTTATGTGAACTGATTCACATCGTTCTTATTGCCACTACACAATATTCGCTTCACAATTTTCTTCAATGATCATATTGATACATATTTTAATAAAAAATTCTAACGAAAACAATTTTTATTTAACTTATCTGTTTGTTTACAATTCTGTTTAGACTGGCAAAAGACACGACACACGGCAGAAAGTTGTCAAAAAGCGCTCACACAACTCCAAAAAAAATCAACCTCGTTTTATGTTCGTTTTTACAAGAAAAATTTGAGATCAAATCTGAAAATTAAAAACGAATTCGACATAAGGTATTTTATTTTCCGATTTCTATAATGAAAGCTTCAAAAACAAAAATAAAAACACAAACTGACATAAGATTGTCAAAATCGTCATCGCCCAATTTGGGACAGGAAGTCCAATTGTACTCGCGTTCATTTTTTAGATCGATAGCATATAGATAATTTCATATAAATCCGTTTTGCACTTTCATGACTGTAAACTTGAATAAATGTACGATATTTAAACAATTGTTTATAACTAATTAGTTAAGGTTTTTCAAATTCTGGAAATTTGTAAGGAGTTTACTGAAATAATTCTTAAATTTGGAAAACCTTTTTCAGAATTTGGAAAAGCATATTTGAAAAGTTATGGACATTTGTTTCACAGAGATATTTTTAAGAATTTTTTGTATGGGTAATTCTTAAAATTTTAAACAATTGTTTTTAACTAATTAATTAAGGTTTTCCAAATTCTGAAAATTTGTAAGGAGTTTAATGAAATAATTCTTAAATTTGGAAAACCTTTTTCAGAATTTGGAAAAAATAAATAAATAAATTTATTGGCGCGACAGCTCCTTGAGGAGCCAAGGCCTAGTGACTTATACTCTCAACCATTCCTGTGTGTGTGTTGTTACTCTGCAAGAATGGAAGGGACCTACAGTTTACCGCCGAGTCCGAACGGCTACATGAGATGCACTTTTTCAAGACAAATTTTACTCTTGGAGGTTTTGTCAGTTCCTCGCAAGAGGCAGTACCCCAGAAAAAAAAGGTGGCTATGAGCTGGATTTGAACCCAGGTTCTTTCGCTTAGCAGTCCGACACACTAACCACTAAGCCACGGGGCACTAGAATTTGGAAAAGCATATTTCAAAAGTTAAGGACATTTGTTCCAGAGATATTTTTGAGAATTTTTTGTATGGGTAATTCTTAAAATTTTAAACAATTGTTTATAACTAATTAATTAAGGTTTTCCAAATTCTGGAAATTTGTAAGGAGTTTACTGAAATAATTCTTAAATTTGGAAAACCTTTTTCAGAATTTGGAAAAGCATATTTAAAAAGTTATGGACATTTGTTTCACAGAGATATTTTTGAGAATTTTTTGTATGGGTAATTCTTAAATTTTAAACAATTGTTTATAACTAATTAATTAAGGTTTTCCAAATTCTGAAAATTTGTAAGGAGTTCAATGAAATAATTCTTAAATTTGGAAAACCTTTTTCAGAATTTGGAAAAGCATATTTAAAAAGTTAAGGACATTTGTTTCACAGAGATATTTTTGAGAATTTTTTGTATGGGTAATTCTTAAAATTTTAAAAAATTGTTTATAACTAATTAATTAAGGTTTTCCAAATTCTGAAAATTTGTAAGGAGTTTACTGAAATAATTCTTAAATTTGTAAAACCTTTTTCAGAATTTGGAAAAGCATATTTAAAAAGTTATGGACATTTGTTTCACAGAGATATTTTTGAGAATTTTTTGTAGGGGTAATTCTTAAAAATTTAAAAAATTGTTTATAACTAATTAATTAAGGTTTTCCAAATTCTGGAAATTTGTAAGGAGTTTACTGAAATAATTCTCAAATTTGGAAAACCTTTTTCAGAAATTGGAAAAGCATATTTGAAAAGTTATGGACATTTGTTTCACAGAGATATTTTTAAGAATTTTTTGTATGGGTAATTCTTAAAATTTTAAACAATTGTTTTTAACTAATTAATTAAGGTTTTCCAAATTCTGAAAATTTGTAAGGAGTTTAATGAAATAATTCTTAAATTTGGAAAACCTTTTTCAGAATTTGGAAAAAATAAATAAATAAATTTATTGGCGCGACAGCTCCTTGAGGAGCCAAGGCCTAGTGACTTATACTCTCAACCATTCCTGTGTGTGTGTTGTTACTCTGCAAGAATGGAAGGGACCTACAGTTTACCGCCGAGTCCGAACGGCTACATGAGATGCACTTTTTCAAGACAAATTTTACTCTTGGAGGTTTTGTCAGTTCCTCGCAAGAGGCAGTACCCCAGAAAAAAAAGGTGGCTATGAGCTGGATTTGAACCCAGGTTCTTTCGCTTAGCAGTCCGACACACTAACCACTAAGCCACGGGGCACTAGAATTTGGAAAAGCATATTTCAAAAGTTAAGGACATTTGTTCCAGAGATATTTTTGAGAATTTTTTGTATGGGTAATTCTTAAAATTTTAAACAATTGTTTATAACTAATTAATTAAGGTTTTCCAAATTCTGGAAATTTGTAAGGAGTTTACTGAAATAATTCTTAAATTTGGAAAACCTTTTTCAGAATTTGGAAAAGCATATTTAAAAAGTTATGGACATTTGTTTCACAGAGATATTTTTGAGAATTTTTTGTATGGGTAATTCTTAAATTTTAAACAATTGTTTATAACTAATTAATTAAGGTTTTCCAAATTCTGAAAATTTGTAAGGAGTTCAATGAAATAATTCTTAAATTTGGAAAACCTTTTTCAGAATTTGGAAAAGCATATTTAAAAAGTTAAGGACATTTGTTTCACAGAGATATTTTTGAGAATTTTTTGTATGGGTAATTCTTAAAATTTTAAAAAATTGTTTATAACTAATTAATTAAGGTTTTCCAAATTCTGAAAATTTGTAAGGAGTTTACTGAAATAATTCTTAAATTTGTAAAACCTTTTTCAGAATTTGGAAAAGCATATTTAAAAAGTTATGGACATTTGTTTCACAGAGATATTTTTGAGAATTTTTTGTAGGGGTAATTCTTAAAAATTTAAAAAATTGTTTATAACTAATTAATTAAGGTTTTCCAAATTCTGGAAATTTGTAAGGAGTTTACTGAAATAATTCTCAAATTTGGAAAACCTTTTTCAGAAATTGGAAAAGCATATTTGAAAAGTTATGGACATTTGTTTCACAGAGATATTTTTAAGAATTTTTTGTATGGGTAATTCTTAAAATTTTAAACAATTGTTTTTAACTAATTAATTAAGGTTTTCCAAATTCTGAAAATTTGTAAGGAGTTTAATGAAATAATTCTTAAATTTGGAAAACCTTTTTCAGAATTTGGAAAAAATAAATAAATAAATTTATTGGCGCGACAGCTCCTTGAGGAGCCAAGGCCTAGTGACTTATACTCTCAACCATTCCTGTGTGTGTGTTGTTACTCTGCAAGAATGGAAGGGACCTACAGTTTACCGCCGAGTCCGAACGGCTACATGAGATGCACTTTTTCAAGACAAATTTTACTCTTGGAGGTTTTGTCAGTTCCTCGCAAGAGGCAGTACCCCAGAAAAAAAAGGTGGCTATGAGCTGGATTTGAACCCAGGTTCTTTCGCTTAGCAGTCCGACACACTAACCACTAAGCCACGGGGCACTAGAATTTGGAAAAGCATATTTCAAAAGTTAAGGACATTTGTTCCAGAGATATTTTTGAGAATTTTTTGTATGGGTAATTCTTAAAATTTTAAACAATTGTTTATAACTAATTAATTAAGGTTTTCCAAATTCTGGAAATTTGTAAGGAGTTTACTGAAATAATTCTTAAATTTGGAAAACCTTTTTCAGAATTTGGAAAAGCATATTTAAAAAGTTATGGACATTTGTTTCACAGAGATATTTTTGAGAATTTTTTGTATGGGTAATTCTTAAATTTTAAACAATTGTTTATAACTAATTAATTAAGGTTTTCCAAATTCTGAAAATTTGTAAGGAGTTCAATGAAATAATTCTTAAATTTGGAAAACCTTTTTCAGAATTTGGAAAAGCATATTTAAAAAGTTAAGGACATTTGTTTCACAGAGATATTTTTGAGAATTTTTTGTATGGGTAATTCTTAAAATTTTAAAAAATTGTTTATAACTAATTAATTAAGGTTTTCCAAATTCTGAAAATTTGTAAGGAGTTTACTGAAATAATTCTTAAATTTGTAAAACCTTTTTCAGAATTTGGAAAAGCATATTTAAAAAGTTATGGACATTTGTTTCACAGAGATATTTTTGAGAATTTTTTGTAGGGGTAATTCTTAAAAATTTAAAAAATTGTTTATAACTAATTAATTAAGGTTTTCCAAATTCTGGAAATTTGTAAGGAGTTTACTGAAATAATTCTCAAATTTGGAAAACCTTTTTCAGAAATTGGAAAAGCATATTTGAAAAGTTATGGACATTTGTTTCACAGAGATATTTTTAAGAATTTTTTGTATGGGTAATTCTTAAAATTTTAAACAATTGCTTATAACTAATTAATTAAGGTTTTCCAAATTCTGGAAATTTGTAAGGAGTTTACTGAAATAATTCTTAAATTTGGAAAACCTTTTTCAGAATTTGGAAAAGCATATTTGAAAAGTTATGGACATTTGTTTCACAGAGATATTTTTAAGAATTTTTTGTATGGGTAATTCTTAAAATTTTAAACAATTGTTTTTAACTAATTAATTAAGGTTTTCCAAATTCTGAAAATTTGTAAGGAGTTTAATGAAATAATTCTTAAATTTGGAAAACCTTTTTCAGAATTTGGAAAAGCATATTTCAAAAGTTAAGGACATTTGTTCCAGAGATATTTTTGAGAATTTTTTGTATGGGTAATTCTTAAAATTTTAAACAATTGTTTATAACTAATTAATTAAGGTTTTCCAAATTCTGGAAATTTGTAAGGAGTTTACTGAAATAATTCTTAAATTTGGAAAACCTTTTTCAGAATTTGGAAAAGCATATTTAAAAAGTTATGGACATTTGTTTCACAGAGATATTTTTGAGAATTTTTTGTATGGGTAATTCTTAAATTTTAAACAATTGTTTATAACTAATTAATTAAGGTTTTCCAAATTCTGAAAATTTGTAAGGAGTTTAATGAAATAATTCTTAAATTTGGAAAACCTTTTTCAGAATTTGGAAAAGCATATTTCAAAAGTTAAGGACATTTGTTTCACAGAGATATTTTTGAGAATTTTTTGTATGGGTAATTCTTAAAATTTTAAATATGTTTATAACTAATTTATTAAGGTTTTCCAAATTCTGAAAATTTGGGCGGAGTTTATTTAACTAATTTTAAAATTTGAAAATTCATTTTTATTATTTGGAAAAGTTTATGTTTAAAGTTTTTGATAATTTAATTTTTATCTGCATTGTTTCTTGAAAAGGTTCAACATTTAAATATACGTTAATAACGAATTTATTAAGGTTTTCAAAATCTGAAAACTTCTAACGAGCTCAGTCACAAGATTTATAAATATTGAAAATTATTTAAATGAAAATTTTTTTAACATATAAATAATGAAGATTAGCTATTATGTTAAGGTTTTTTGAATTATAAAAACTCATAAAGAGTGTTAAAATTGATTTCAAAATTTTGCAGTTACTATTAAGAATTTGAAAATTATAAATTAATTATTCATAAACAATTATTTTCGCGTTGATATTTTTTTAAGCGAATACCTTACGATTTAATAAAAAAAAAACTCGTTTTTACTGGCAGATGTAAGCCCGTTTTTATGTCCCAACCTGTCCTAATGCGTTACGTTACGAGTATTTGTTTATAGATTCTGTCAATACTTTTACATTTTTGTTGTTTATTATTAAATTACACTTTTCCAAATTCTAAAAATGGTTTTCCAAATTTGTCCAAACTGTTCCCCATCGATTGACACCAAAAAAGTCTAATTTTGTTTCTATGTGCTGCTAACTATACGCCAAACCTTTAATTGTTAATAACTTTTAAACTATAGTTTTCCAAATTCTAAAAATGGTTTTCCAAATTTTTCCAAATGTTTTCCAAATTCGGGGCACCAAAAAAATCAAAATTCCCGACATAGTGCTGCTAACTATACGGGGGTTTAAATTCGCCTTTGCGATAATTTTGTATTTGAAAATACGAATTAATTACAAATCAACACAAATCACAAATTGACAGCTAATGTCAGTATAAAACAGCTGATCGTTACCTCAACTCGCCCTAGCAAAATACCAAGATCGACTTCAGGGTGACTTCATGGCAATCCCAGGTTTCAAAAAATAGAGAATTTTCTCTTGAGGGCGAGTTGAGTTATTTCAAAAAGCGAGTTGTGGCGACCCCAGGGTGATTTCGGGCTCATCAAACAAAGCTTGTGAAAAGAGCCCTAAAAGGCGAACACAAAAAATTAGAGGATTCACCTCTTCTTATTTCTTCTTTCTAAATAGAAGTTGTCAGTTGCCACTTTAATTTTCATTTGTCAAAAATATAAACCTCGTTTATTCAACCCATATGTTTACAAAATAAAAGAATTTTAATGAAATATTTCATTGTTTTGAAAGCAATAAATATACAAAATGAAAATAAATAGATTCAAAAAATCTCAAAAGATTTTGTCATTTTTTACTACAAATTTTAATTATCATGAACCGTATCAAGTACTTGTCGATGCAACATTCTGTCAAGCTGCTCTCCAGGTAGAACGTACTTGTTTTAAACATTGATTTAATATTTTGAAATATTTACAACTTTTCTTTTAATTAGAACAAAGTTATAGTTGAAGAACAATTAAAAAAATACTTCCAATCCGAATTGAAATTAGTTACAACCCAATGTGTTATCTTAGAAGCAGAAAGTCTTGGCGGACCACTTATTGGTGCCACGATGATTGTGAAAAGATTCTACGTTCACAAATGTGGTCACGAGGGTAAACCCATTTCAGCTTCGGAATGTATTAAGTCAATGGTGAGTTATAAGATAAGTCAGCCTCCTATGAACAACACAATGGTATCATAACTACAAATCGTATTCTAGACAAAATCAAGTCGGTACATCGTTGCTTCCCAGGATAGAGCGTTACAAGAAAAACTTCGTAAAGTTCCAGGTCGTGCATTGTTGTACCTTCACAAGGCTACACCCGTATTGGAAGGTCCTTCGGATGCATCAAAAAAGTATGTCAATAAAAAAACCAATGTACTGCCAGAAAATATAGAGAAACAGATTGATTGTTTGAAGAAAACAGCAGGAATAGGCGCTGCTGATGATAAGAACAAAGTTAAGAAAAGAAAAGGCCCAAAAAATCCCAATCCATTGTCGTGTAAAAAGAAAAAATATCGCCCCAATCCAGATGCAAAAAGCGCTTTGAACAAAGTTAAACCGAGTGCAAACAATCCGAAACGGAAACGAATAAAAATTGCAAACCACATTAAGGAAGTTATAAAGAAAAATATAAAAAGTTGATAATTTAAAAGGTTTCTCTTTTTTTTTACGTATTCAGAAGTGGGCATCATCAACACTCCTTTGAAAAGGTGCTTCAAACACTGCATATTAGCATCGCTATGGTTTGAAAGTGGTTTTGGCTTTCCTTATAGTGTTGAGCGGTAAAAGGAGGTACCTTAACCGATGTACAGGAGGGGAAAATAAAGTCCGACAAAGCATTTCACATTAGCATTGATACAGCTAAAAAATCCATGTAATTAGCAGTGTGTCCGGGGTTGGGCTTATGAGTAAATTGATGGGCATTCCTAGAAGTGCGAGTTGTTACGGTTGCATCGCATCAGGGAAGGAATGCAACTGGCTATTTCGCTAGAACATTCTTTATAGAAATAGCGAACCCACGACTCATGAGATGTAAATGGTTCTGTTATTGTTCGGTCGTATCTCCTTTAAACAGCTCTTTTGAATTATGTCCAATGAAATCAAATCGACAATATGAGATCTGTCCAAATATGGGAATTTTTTTTCCCTGGCCAATTAGTTTTGAAAACATTCAAAACCATAGTTAATCGACTCCTGTCCCTCCTTCCCTAACTTCCAAGTCTCGCGCAGTGCGTTAAACATTATAAGGGCAACACAAATCCCTTAGGCCCGCGTATGATATAACATACATCGCGATTGCTGGCCGACTATAACCAGTTGGGCACCCCAAATTTTCGGGCGTCCTGTTTTACGCTATTCTTTCAACGTAAGCAAGGTTTGCATCGTTGCCTTCTACTTCCAAAAAGAACTGCAAGACTCCAAACGTGTTCCTCTTCGCTCATGTGAACTATGTGCCCACAACATGTGCTTCGTAGGTGGATTTCATAAAATTCATGGTTGTATCTTCTTCGGCATCGTCCTCCCTCGGACATTTGGCTAACAATTCTCCGAGATTGTTCCCTCGAACGCAGTTAAGAGATCAGAGTGCTTTTTTGTAAGCACCCAAGTCTCGGATCCGTATGTATGTACTGGTAAGACCATAGTCTTGTTCAGCAGCAGCTTAGTTTTTATGGCTAGGTTTCTGGATTTAAAGGGCCTTGACAGACTATAGTAGGTACTGGTCGATTTTAGCATTTATCGGTTGCTACTTTTGACTCAAGGTAGTTAAACGATTGCATTACTACAAATTCATGTTTCACTACCCAGATTGTTGGACCAATCTCGCAGAAGCAGCCACCATGTACTTAGTCTTCCCTTCATTAATATGCACAGCCCCAAGTTTTGTGCCGCCTGCTCGATTTAGGTAAAGGAGTCTTCTACAGCTTGTTGTCTTCAGCCGATGATGTCTATGACGTCTGCGTAAGCCAGTATCTGGCTGGACTTGGTGACGGTAGTCCCTCTTGTTGACGTGCCAGAGTCACGGATTGCTTTCTCCAACGCCAGGTTGAAGAGTATGCAAGCGAGATCATTAAAGATGTTGATTGGTATGGATTGGATTGGATTGGTCCTTTTGGATCTCCTCAATGCATGGTTGTTGCAGCTTGAGGTTTTCCTCTCGAAATGTTGGAGTCTCAATTTCTTCCGTGAGCTGATCGTTCAACAATTCATTAAAGTACACTTCCCATCGCTCCGGAATGTCTTCAGGATCGGTGATCAGATTTCATCTCCGTCCGTGCAGCGTTGTTTATATTGCGACATGTTTCTGACGGATGGGTAGAACTTCTATGCATGGTGCGACCAGTCGTTCCGAGATAGTACTAATAACTTTGTTCTTAGGGCGTGACCATTTTTCCTCTACACCCGGCACTCTGTCCCCATTATACTTCCCCCATCGAGCTCTCAGAGGGCGAGCCTTAGCGCGGGACTGTATAGATTGCGTTTGTTTTCATCGCGTAGGGCAGTTATGTTGATTCGAGTCTTAGCGGCGGATGCAATACTTCTTCGCAGAGCAATCCGACCTCGGAACACCATACCAACAAGATAGTGGTCCGAGTCAATGTTGGCACCTCGATACGTTCGTATCGTCATCAGGCTCTAGTATTGGCGACGATCTATTAACACGGGGTCAATTTGGTTACGAGTGAGTGATCAGGTGATATCTTCGTAGAACGACAAAATTCGTTAATGCTGCCCTTTCTATGACTCGTAGTCCATTGTCATTACTGTTCTCATGCGAACAATGGGATCCTATGTACTGGCTTAATACCGGCTCCATACCTAATTTGGATATCAACAATAATGATTTTAACATCATACCTTGGACAGGCATTTAGGGGCTTCTCTACAAAATCTTAGTAGGAATCTTTTTCGTCTTCTTCGGACTCTTCAGCAAGTGCGTGAACCTATGAGGTGTATGGAAAGGTATAAACAAATCATTGCTCGGTTACCACCAATAGGAGGTAAAGCAAGAATTTCGGCGTGACGCAGCAGGTTCTCGTTATCCCATATGTGTATTATGATTTCATGAATTTGCTTGATGAAGTGTTGGTCCTCAATATTATTTCAGCTCAGCATGTATACTATAGGTCCCCGAGGCCTTTTTATTTTTGAGCCAGCCGAGGAAGTTGTCCATTAAAGATTTTATTTATTTATTTATTCAGTTAAATCAAATCTCTTACAAATAGACTTTACAATCTTTTTAGTTGCTCGAGTGAAAAAGTTACAGAAATTTAAAATTGAATCTGGCAATGATTTTAGAAATACAGAAAATTATTTTTAATTAAATTTATAAAAAAAAGAAAAAAAAAGAAATTAGTTTTCATTTGAAGCCATATACTTAAACAAAACGGTCTCAAAGTTACGTGTGTCAACTAGTCTTCTGATGCTCTGTGGTAGTGAGTTAAACAATCTTATAGCATGGATGAAAAATTGCATTTCAGTTATGCGGCATGTGAAACGAGGTTGTATCAATGTAATAGAACGCGGTGATCTTGCAAAGGACAAGAGGTTGTATAGATATAAGGGCTCTTTAGATGTTATAAGCTTGTACAGGAAAATAAGTGTTCGGTAATTAATGTACGTGTGGATTGTACATCCCAATATTGTTTTGGAGTATCTACTGACGTGAGCATACCGTTTAAGGCTATACACATACCTTATAACGTTGTTATAAGCAACTATTAGTTTACGCTTAGTTTCAGCACTGTGATGGCAAAAAATCTCACAACCATAGGTTATTATAGGAACGATTAGTGATTTTGCCAGCAATAATTTAGTACCAAGAGGTGTAAAGTGTTTCGAGAGTGAAAGATTTCTAAGAATTCCATATATTCTTCCGATAATTTGTTGAATGTGGTAATCCCATCTTAGAGTTCTGTTAAAATACACACCCAGATTTTTAATTCTTTCAACATAGTTTATCTGACTATTACCCAAGAGAATTGGAGGAAAATAGCTTAGGTCAAGTTCGTTTTTATAGATTACAAGACAGCATGATTTTGAAGGATTTATTTTGAGTTCGTTTTTCAATGACCACTTGGTAACACTTTCAAGATCATCGTTCATTTTATCTACACCATCATCGATCAGTCCCAGTTTGCAACTTAAATAAAGCTGATAATCATCAGCGTATAAATGTTTGGAAGAATTATTTGTGCAAGCAGGTAGATCATTAATAAAAAGGGAAAACAACAGGGGGCCCAAAATAGATCCCTGTGGAACACCTCTTTGTATAGGCAAGTAATTTGAAGTCATGTTGTTTACGAAAACAGCTTGAACTCTTCCAGTAAGATATGAGAATATAAGCTTGCATGCAGATGAGGAAAAACTAAACATGTGTTTCAGCTTATTTAGCAAGAGCTGGTGGTTGATTGTATCAAATGCTTTTGAAAAATCTAGTAAAGTTAGGAGAGTAACCTGGTCCTTATCAATTGCATTCCTTATATCCTCTGTTACCTTAATCAATGAGGTAACACAACTATGTTTTGCCCGAAAACCAGATTGAATACTATTTATTAAATTGTTTCTCTGAAGATATGCTGAAATTTGTTGATGCAACAGTTTTTCCATTACTTTGGACAAAAAAGGTAATATCGAGATAGGCCTATAATCAGCTGGTGAACTAGTAGTAGCTTTTTTCTTAACAAGTGGCAGTACTTTTGCTTCTTTCCATAACATAGGAAAAGAAGAAGTAGTTAAGACAGTGTTAAAAAGATGCGTTAGAAAGGGTAGGATGTACGGTAAAATTATTTTAATGAAGGTGGGGTGAATCTCGTCAAAGCTGGTTGACTTAGACTTGATTTTTAAGAGAGCACTTAAGACATCACAATCATCGACCCTTAAGAAACAAAAAGACCCGTAATCCTCGTAAGAATCGAACTGGTGATAATTAAAATTGGTTGATGCATTTGAAGTTACCATCGATTGTATTATTGTAAATTCACTATTTAGTTTATCAGGGTCAACATTCTCAGGCACTTCAGATTTTTTTCGTCCACAGCCGAGTTCGCGAATGTTTTTCCAGATTTCATTTCCGGGAAGTTTTATGTCAAGGCGTTTGGAATAGTATAACCACTTCGATTCTTTTATTTTGGAATTTACCTTATTCCTAACAGTGCGATAAAAGTCATAAAATTCTGGAAGTTTGTATCTCTTCCACCTTTTATATGTCAAGTCCCTAGTTCTAATTAAGTTTTTTATTTCCATAGTGAACCAAGGAACAGACTTGTTTGATATTCGCTTTGTCCTGACTTGAACATGAGTATTATAGAGTTGGCGAATGTTTTCCTGAAAGAAAGCTACTTGGGAATCAGCAGTTGGGATAGAATAAATCGATTGCCAGTCAGTACTAGCTACATCGCTTTCAAGCTGTGCTAAATCAATGTTTTTAAAATCTCTATAGCGCATATTAACGTTTTCATTTTCCAAAGAGTCTGCTTTTAACGTAGCGAAAATTAAATCATGGTGAGAAAAGCATGGCGCTGATACTTGATTGAAAAAAAGTACATTTTCCAACTTATTTACAAGTAATAAATCAAGAAGAGTACTGCTGGTACTCGTAAAATGGGTTGGTTGTGTTTTGTTTACTGGTTCTAGTAGCAAGCTTTTAAGATTTTCAATGAATGATTTTGACGCCTGACTGCATAATAAATTGCAGTTAAAGTCGCCAAACACAAAAATATCCCCATAAAGTGATGAGTACTCTTCTAAAAGATTATAAAAACTAGATAAATTCATATGACTATCTGGCCTATAGACACAACCTAGTAACTTCTTAATCGTGCCATCGAACATTTCAACAAGACAAAATTCTATGGGATTATTTCCAGGTGATTCAGCCACAATTCGACAATTGATACATTTTTTGACATATATTGCAACGCCTCCACCCTTGGATTTTCTGTCAACACGAAAAAGTTTATAACCATTTAAGCTGTACATTTCGTCGCTAACACCCTCTCTAAACCATGTTTCAGAAACACAAATAGCATCCACATTAGAGTTTACAAAAATTTTACGAAATTCATCTACTTTCCTGTACAAGCTTTGTGCATTGAAATGGCAGACATGTAATCCCTTTTCTTGCTTACAAAAAATATTTAAAATTAAACGAAGGTTTAAATCCATACTATCAGATTGGGAAACTGTATTAATTGCGTTCATTAATGCTTAATGACCGCATCATAATTGTCCCGCTACCTAAGGCTTGAACATTGCTTATTAGCTTTGGCAAATTACTCTCCTGAGCATTTGTTCTTTTTTAAGCGTGTTGCACTCCTTTGATTTTGTTAACTCGCAGAATTGTCATGGATCATTTTCTTATTCCACCTCCAGCTTTTAGCCAAAATGCATAACTAAATATTTACATATACAAAATGTTTATATTAAAAACAGGAACACAATTTATAATATTACAAAAAATATAAAACAATATTAACAGACTTAAGAAATAGCACTTAATCCAGATGGTCTAATAACAAGTATGTTTCTTTAAGGCAATAACATCCACACCCTAAGGCACACATATCATGATTCTAGAAATAAATACATTGAATGGATTTTTATTTTTTTTATAGATTTTGGAATACTTACTTTAAACCACTGTTGCATATGTTCAGCATGTCCGCCATGGCCACACGCTAAACAAGCATTCGCTTCTCCTTTAACTGGTAACCTACACAACGTACAAGACAACACCAACTTTTGACATGGTCCACAAGCCGCAGTTCGTTTAGTTTTATTACAACCTGCACATTCCGTTACAAAGTCAACATCTTGCGTTGTTGGTTTCTGGTACATGGTTTGCTTCAGAATCTAGTAAAAGAATATTATTCCACAACGCTCATTTGCTTTTATACAGTTATACTAACCACAGCTCGCTCATTAAGAAGTCGCCATCCAAAAAGAACATCTCCGTAAGCCTTTTTCAAACTGTCATACATTGGCATCTTGGATTTCCTTAGCAATGAACAAGCATAGTTATCCGAATTGATGACATTCGAATCAATACAACCCATCGGATCGGACCATGAATTACTTCGCATATGCTTCGGAAGCATAGACATTCGATTCGAATGTTTATCAACGGGCAAAACGGTATGATATGGGGATCCAGTACTGGACAAATTCATTTTCGAACCAAGGAACGGATGCTCAGTCTCAGGGGGACATTTATTAAAAACACAACACAGCATTACGGCTGTCTGGAGATCACCCTTAGATGCATAATGTGTGATCAGTGATTCCAAGAGGAATTTCTTGAATGGATCTTGCAGAAATAGCATTTCACAATTCGCTTCGTTCGGTATGTTGGGAGTGGCAATCATTTCGGCAAGTTTCCAAATCGGTGCCAGGTCTGGTCTACCATATTTTTCAACCATTTGCCTATTGTGCTGACATGCTCCGATCACATCGGTCTTGCTGAGCATGTACTCCTGTGCCAATTCTTTGCTGATATTGATAAGTTTGCTGGCATCATATATATGCACAACAGTGTTGAATGGGGCTTTTTGTAGACTACGGTTTTTCGAAGATTTCGCTAGACGTTCTTGAAGATAAAAGGATGCATTGCTATCGCGATGTGCATAGAGAACTGGTTGAGGACCCATCACATTGCCAAGAAGGCAACCACCACTTATAGCGGACAGAGTGCGTGGTGTGACATTTTGATTGCGAAGCGTCAGTCTTTTGGCGTTAAAACTTTGACCGAATGTGACCAATAATCCGGTTTTGGTAAATTTCACACCACATGTGCGCGGAAATGGTATACATGCATCATGAATAGCCCCACTGAGAGCACCTTCAAGACGGGGAGACTGCAGACGCATTTGTGATTTATCATTCCCACCAATTGACTATTGAAGAATGGGTTATAGCGGTAGTTAAAACTTATCTAGGCTTTACCTTTTTTAAAGCTGTGACTAAGGCACGAACGCATTGTTCTAAGCATGTCCTGGATTTCTTCACCCTCTTTATAGCATTTGTCTTAAGTATTTTGAGTAAATAGATTGATAGGTGATCGGTTAGAGTTGTTCCTTGACAAAACTGGAACTCTGGCACATTGTTTGGGCTTGGGTATTCCATTGGGAAGTTAACCTTTTCAAAAAACAAAAATTTTGAAAAACAAAGATCCATCATTATTAGGAGAGAAATATTTACCTTTAAGAATACAACATATCCCGCTGCAGAAATTTTGAAGATGGCATAACGTTTAATTGCATCGAGAATGTCGACTTCTACGTGCGGGATGTTTGTGTTGAATAGAGAAAACTCATGGTGTAGAGAACAGGTTGCTTGGTCTGTTAAGGATCTAGCTATAGATTCGCTTTTCATTGGTGAACGGGCTATCTGGAGTGCGTCCATTGCTTCAACTAAAAAATTATAGGTAAGAAGTAGAATTGGGTGAACAAATTAATTTACCTTCTTCTTCAATACCCGATGAAACAGGTTCACATAATTTCAACAAAGTATCATCAATTTTCCAAACCCTCAGAGTCCTATCACGAGACCAAGTAACTAGTTCCTAAATAGATAAGAAGTACTTCAATTGTTTGTCTAGGAAAAAACTTACAATTTCAGATGAATCCTCATGATTTGGTCTCCAGTCGAAATCAAGTATGACATCGGTATGCCCAACAAATGAGCACACTGGATCGGTTTGTTTACTATTGCTCCAGAGCAATAAACTGTTCTCACCTCTTCCAAGATGTGGGACGATAATGCTAACTAAACCATTTCCAACTGGCTGTATAGTTAACCGAGGAGGTTAGGGTTAAAAAAAAATTACATCAACTTTAATAGAATCTTCTTTGTGTCAATACCGTATATCTCGCTCTCCAAACCGGTGAAGATGTGGTTATTATTTTCTCCGCTCGCCTTGGATTATTTACATCGAAATATTTCACAGTTCCATCTTGACTGGCCGTCGCCAAGCAAGTTTCCCTCAAATGACTCCAGTTTATTCCATGAACTCTAAATAAAAAAAAAAAAAAAAACATTTTTCTTCTTCAGAACTTGTCTTGTTCAAACTAACCTATTTAAATGTGCTGTTATGTAATGAGTTGGACATGTTCCCTTTCGAATGTCCCAAATTCTCAAATCACCGTCATGGGCGGCAGCAAGTAGATTCCCAGAAACTCTATTAAAACCAACTTGTGTAGCTCCAGCTGTGAAAATGTGATTCTAGACTTATCCATGGAACTACGTTAAAAACCAAACTTACACATGCAAACAGCACTTAGGGATAGATGGGGTTTTCGTGCATCTCGCAGATCCCAGATATGTGAAAAGGTGTCAATTGAACAGCTTACAAGTAAATTTGGATTTTTGGAATGCCAATCAATATCAGTTACCATTCGTGTGTGTCCGCGCAGTGAATGGATGAGTTGAGGCTCAGCTGAACCCCAGGTTACCACTTCGATAAGTTGACTTGTCTAAAAGAAAAATGCATTTAAAGACTAAAGAATTTTGGATTGTTTGTAGTATTTCAGACATATAATTTTAAATTGAATGAAGAATTGGAAATTGGGATGGGAATTAGGACACTGGAGTTTGAACATGTGTTCCATAAGCCCAGCATAAAAAAGAAGTTGTCAGCGGTAATGGAGTGGCATTCATTCTGTATTAACACGTGAGCAGGAATGAACACGAGAACCACATCAAAATCTCCGACAAAGATCATAAAATGGGATAAATGTTCTCTTGAGCTATATAAACTTATTTAAAGCTTAATTTTTAAGAACTATATTCCAAAAACAATTCCTTTTAAAATAAACTAATAAAAACGCAATAAAATTGGCAACAAACATACCGCAATGGCACAATATTCCTGCCGGTGTTGACAAATCGCAAATTCCGCCGACGATACATCATACTTCGAGTTTCTGTGGTATTTTCTCAGTGTACTATCATCCTGACCTAGTCTTTGTAAAGCTAGATATCGCCTAAAACAATATACAATACTATACTTTCTGATATTATATAAAATTTCTTAACAAACTTTCCAGCCAGCAGGACCCATTGTCCTGAATAATCTACAGACATCGCAGTCGCCAAGGAATCGCGATGTTCATAGGAATTGGTGCTTTGCCGTAAAATAAACGATTGCTCGCGCATTGCATCTGGAGAGGACATTTTCTATGCATTTATATTGGCAAAATTAATGGAAAATTAAAGATTTTCTTAATTAATTCTCGTCAGCGAACTCGATAAACAACCACTGCAAATTTTGTATCAACACATTCGATGACCAAAACAAAAACAGATGTTTAATGAGTAGCTGTCAATGGTGTCGTTTTGTAGGTTACTGTAGAAAAATTTCTCTGGTGGGCACAAAAGTATGCAATATTTCTGTGTCCAATGTAACAGAACGTAACATGAGAGTTTACCGTTATTGAAGACACATCTAGTCCACTAGAAAACCGTCTTAAAACCTGCAAAGAGTTAAATTAATAAATAATGCTCATAAAAAAGATCAGATCAATTTTGGAAAAAGGAATGGCAAGACTATATGGACATTGTTCTTTATAGCTTGTTTATAGGAAACTTAAAATGAATTGCAATTGTCAACATCTAATGAAATCTTATTAACTTTGTACATAAATGCAAATTAGGATTAGAAAGATAGAAATTTTTTTCGGAGCAATGGATCAAGAATTAGATGACTAAGTAAATTTATTAGCGCGACAGCTCCTTGAGGAGCCAACACCTAGTGACTTATACTCTTAACCTTCCCGTGTGTGTGTTGTAATTCTGCGTGTGTTGAATTATAAAAACGTATTTGAATTGTGAATAAGTGGAATAAGTTAAATTTGGTGTTATTTAAACTGAAAGACGTTGTGTTTCATAAAATAAAGAGATTTTTGTATTATTTTGGAATTTTGATTGAGTTTTATTTGTCGAACCCCAGGCCAAAACTTCACATTGGTGTCAGAAATTGGGGATAAAACTCAGTAAAGTGCTAGAAAATTCCATAGTGACATTTTCAAAAAAACAGTTTCGGTGACTCATATAATTGTGAAAGTGGAATTTTCCAGAAACTATTGAATTGATTGTGCTATAAAACTGTAAATAGTCAATATTTTTTTTTGTTAAAAATAGTGTTTGAAAAAGATTGTTCTAGGAGAGATACTTAAATAAATTTGTATTTGTCGCGAAAATTGTGTTTCGGTTACATAAAATGGGTCGCAAAATAGAAAAAATTGACAACAGCTGAGTTAAAAGAGAAATTAGGAAAAAGAAATCTTCAGACTTCGGGGCTGAAAAAAGAACTATTGCTCCGACTTCAGAATGCTATCACTCAGGATGGTGGAAACCCTGATACCATGTTGTTCGATGTTGAAGAACAAGGGAGAGAAAGTACAGTAAGTACCGCCGATGAAATGCCTGCTTTCATGAAGTTGCTTCTGTCGAAATTCGATGCTCTGGAAAGTTCCTCGAAAGAACAAAAGAACGTTCTCGAACGTAAATTCGATGAACAAAAGAACGTTCTCGAACGTAAATTCGATGAACAAAAGAATTCTTTAGAAGTTCTCCAGAAGCAACTAAGCGAACAAATGGATGCTGTCGAAAATAAGCTCGATGCACAGAATGTTTTCTTCGACAAAAGACTCCAAATAGTAGACCAGAAAATAGTTGCGCCGAAGGGTCCAGGCAAGAGGTGAAACGCTACAACAATTGCAAGCTGACATCGAGCGCTTGGCGAATTTGTCTTATCCCAAAACCAGCAGGGAAATCATAAACGAACTGGCAACCGATGCGTTCACTAATGCCATTGCAGATGGAAAACTACAAATGGCTGTGAGAATGGCAGGTAAGAAAACGCTCGCTGAGGCTTTAGCATTTGCCCTGACAATGGAAGCAGCAGACCAAGCTTCGCAAGGTAGCCATCGCGTCACGACATTGAAAGACAAAACCCGAACACTGCTCCAGGTCAAATGAGATGAAGCTAGGACACCTACAGCGACAATGCAGATCTCCACCTAGACAGGTAAGCTGCCCACATTGCGCAAGGAGGAGGCAGAATGACGAAGCATCTGGCAGGAATAACACTCACACTGCTGGACAAGCTTCTGATCAACAACAGGCGGGAAACGCCTAAGAACCAACTTCGCGGGGCTAAAGTTGGTTGATGGAATCGACGCCCCCAGGACCATCATCCAAGTTTCGCAAACTACACGATGCAGCAAGAGCTTGACAGTGGTGACAGTCATCAGAAACAGAAAATGTGTGGCCACTATCGACACGGGTGCCACAGCCTCCATAATCAGAAGAGACCTTGTTCAGACATCCTGGCTACATAACACCAGCTGCTACACTCTGAAGACAGCTACGGGAGAAGCAGCAAAAGTATACGGGGAGGTATTTCTAAAGATACAACTAACAGGGTTGACCTTCTCACATGCATTCTTGGTAGCCGACATATGCGACGAATGCATCATTGGAGTGGATTTCATGAAGGCACATGAGGTAATCATAGACCTTCAAATGCAAGTGTAAAGGTATCGAACCGTTGAGTTCCCTATGGTATACGGAAACGAGAACGCTGTGAATGTTCGGGCGGTTATAAGCAGAGATGAAGTCCTACCACCTTCTTCAGAGACAGTTCTTTGGACGCGTTTGGAGGGTGATCCTGGGAACCACCGATTCTATTTCGTTGAAGCAGATGATAAAGAAGACTTTCCAAGCTATATCGTTGGAAAGATTTTAGTGGAACCAAAGAAAAACATGGTTCCGGTAAGGCTGATGAATCCGAACCAACACTCCGTCAAGCTCAGACAAGGAGAGGTGATTGGAAGATGCGTACCCATTGCTGCCATATCAACAACATCTGGTAGTGAATCTGCGAGTCCTGTTTCTCCAACGAAATTGGCCGAGGTATGTAATGCTATCCTCGGAAACTGTGAGCTAAATCAGGAGCAGAAAACCATAGCCGAAAATCTTATTGGCGAGTTTGCGGATATATTTGCATCGCAGGATGGAGACTATTGTCGAACACACCTAGTACAGCACCGCATAGACACCGACGATAGCAGACCAATCCGTCAACCTGATAGAAGACTTCCATTGGCAAAACAGTCGGAAGTCGATGAGATGATATCAACCATGGAAAAAGACGGTCTAATCGAAAACTCAAAAAGTCCGTGGGCCTCACCCGTTGTACTAGTGAAAAAGAAGGACGGCAGAACTCGATTCTGCGTGGATTACCGGGGGCTCAACGATGTCACCAAGAAGGACAGCTACCCATTGCCTCGAATAGATGACACCTTGGATACCTTTTCTGGAGCAAAATGGTTTTCCACCCTCGATTTGAAAAGTGGCTACTGGCAGGTACGGATCCATCCAGAAGACAAAGAAAAGACCGCTTTCACAACGGGAAATGGACTATGGCAGTTTACCGTTATGCCATTTGGCTTGTGTAACGCTCTAGCCACCTTTGAGCGTTTAATGGAACGTGTGTTACAGGGTCTGACATGGAAAACCTGCCTTGTGTACTTGGATGACGTTATCGTTGTGGGAAAGACGTTCGCTGAACATCGCGAAAACTTGAGGGAGGTGTTTACACGACTTCGAACAGCACATTTGAAACTAAATCCAAAGAAATGTGCTCTGTTCAAAGCTGAGGTGAAATATTTGGGACATGTGATATCATCAAATGGAGTAAAAACAGACCCGGAGAAAATCGAAGCCGTGAAAAATTGGCCAGATCCCGCAGACAAACACCAGCTGAGGAGCTTTTTCGATCTCGCCACATATTACAGGAGGTTCGTAAAGGATTTTGCCGGAATTGCAAAGTGTCTGCACCAGCTAACTGAGAAGGGTAGACAATTTAAGTGGTCAGGTGAGTGCAAAAGAAGCTTTCAACATCTAAAACAGGGACTTTGTGAGGCACCAATACTAGCTTACCCCACCCCTGGCAAGACATTTATTGTGGACGCGGATGTTAGTAACGTGGGTGTTGGAGCAGTTCTGTCGCAGGTACACGATGGGCAGGAGAGAGTGGTAGCCTATTTCAGCAAAGTTCTGTCGCGACCAGAGAGAAACTATTGTGTAACCAGACGGGAACTCCTTGCTCTGATACTAGCAACAAAACATTTCCATAAATATCCTGCGTACCGATCACGCCGCTTTAAAATGGTTGCTACAGTTCAAAAATCCTGAGGGGCAGGTAGCAAGATGGATCGAACGATTGTAGACTTACGACTTCGAAGTACAGCATCGCAAAGGAAGACTGCACTGCAATGCGGACGCGCTTTCCCGCAGACCATGTGAGCCCAGCTGCAAACATTTTGCGCGGAAAGAGGAAAAGCACGAAGGTATTTCTGTCCAGAGAATAAGAGCCGAGCCTGTAGAGGGTTAGAGTGCCGAAGAACTTCGTAATGCACAAAAAGAAGACCCTGACATCGAGCCACTCCTTGCATGGAAGGAATCTATGGAAAAACCAAATGCCAGAAACATCTCCGACAGAAGTCCTACTTTAAAGGCATACTGGGCGCAGTGGAACTCTCTCCATGTGGAAGATGGTGTTTTGCGAAGAAAATGGCAAATGCCGGATGGAAAATCCTTTAAGACGCAGCTTGTGGTTCCACGATCGAAAGTAGAGGAGGTCCTACGAGAAATGCATGATGGAGTATCCGGTGGGCACTTGGGAATCAACAAAACACTGGAAAAGGTACGGGAACACTTTTATTGGCTAAGCGCAAGAAACGATGTAGAAAGCTGGTGTCGAAAGTGCACAACATGCGCGGCTAGCAAGGGACCCAAAGTCAAAACACGAGGTAAAATGCACCAGTACAACGTGAGCGCCCCGTTTGAAAGAATCGCCGTTGACATCACAGGCCCGTTCCCGGAAACTGAAAACGGTAGCCGTTACATTCTTGTTGCCATGGACTACTTCAGCAAGTGGCCGGAGGCTTTTGCAATACCCAATCAAGAAGCTAAGACCGTTGTCGAGCAGATAGTGGACCACTGGGTCTGCAGGTTCAGGGTGCCTATGGAATTGCATTCCGACCAAGGGCGAAACTTCGAGTCGAAGGTATTCCAGGAAGTATGCGCATCACTCGGGTTAAAGAAAACCAGGACAACACCTCTTCATCCACAGTCTGATGGAATGGTAGAACGATTTAACAAAACCTTGAAGGAACATCTGTCCAAAGTCGTGAACGAGAACCAACGGGATTGGGATCGGCGAATTCCTTTATTTCTTATGGCCTACCGGAATGCGGTTCATAGTACAACTGGATACACTCCATCTGAAATTCTATTTGGACGAACTGCCCGGCTTCCAAGTGAGCTAAATTCGGATTTCCTATTGAAGACCCAAAATGCGAAGAGGACTACGTGTTAGATCTTAGAGAAAGGATCAACGACATTCACCAGAGAACAAGAAACAACATAAAAATTGCGAGTGACCGCATGAAGACCAGATACGATGCGAGAGCAACAGCACCTGATTTCAATGAGGGAGATCTGGTATGGCTTTATAACCCACATCGCAGAAAGGGAAAATCGCATCCAACGAGGACCAAGAGCAAAAATGAAAATTGTCCATGTAGATCGACTGCATCGTTACCACGGAAACAATGATGATGTACTTATTCGGGACGAACAAAACTAAGAGGGGGACAATGTGATGTGGCAACAAGTTTAGATATTCGGAGGATACATTTTATAAATTAACGACCTCTGTTGGATTCATTGTGTACAACAAACAACATTCATTGTGTACAACGACCATGCGCCTAAAAGTTTGCTACATATTTGCAATATGTTTTAACTGAGTACAAAATCGAACTTGAAGTACTAATTCGAGACTCGAAAGCTTAGATTGTGCCAGAACCAGACAGAAGCTTTCAGAAGTTTGTAAACTTGTATAAATACAAGAGTAGATTGCATTGAAAGTTCAGTTTATTTTCGAAAGTGGAATTGTTAACAACTGGAAGCGTTAGTAAAAAGTGATTGAATTGAGATTAGATAAAAAGTGTTGAATTATAAAAACGTATTTGAATTGTGAATAAGTGGAATAAGTTAAATTTGGTGTTATTTAAACTGAAAGACATTGTGTTTCATAAAATAAAGAGATTGTTGTATTATTTTGGAATTTTGATTGAGTTTTATTTGTCGAACCCCAGGCCAAAACTTCACAATATGTATCCTCCGAATATCTTAACATTTTGTTGCCACATCACAATATTATTCATTCTTGTAACAAGTAGATATACGTAATACAACTTATATAGTATTTTGAAAGTTTCAAATAATAATTTGTGTTAATTAATAGGGGACGATTCTTAGACCTCTTCGACCAACAAAATCTGTTTTCATTTATGTCGACCCCTGGAGAAACTAATTTCGATCCCAAGGGTTCGATATACACCACTTTGGGAATCCCTGTTGTAGAATGTAGATGATGCAGTGAGCGCATTCCATGTTTTTTTCCCAAGACAGTGGCGCCTGCCAAAAACAATTCCCCTGAAATCCGCAATAAAACCACAAACTTACCACAGAATTGTTTTTTTTTTTAATTTTGTTGCTTAAGCGACGCACGTGACACACGTCCTGTACCCTTCACCAACCATCTAACATCTATTATCTTATGGGGGTGTGGAAAAACATAACTCAAATTTATGTTCATGTTTTTTAAAATTATTATTCTCAGATTTAACATAGCAGGTGGGAATGCTAGTACTTTTTGTGGAAACGATTTATTTAGCATAAGACGGCATCGCTGGAAGTGCTGTGTGTGATGCAAGTAGGGCTTTCTTTTATTAACAATCGTTGACAATTATTAAAAATTGTTTACTATTTGTCGTTCTAAAATACGATTACGTTACGATTCGTAAATATGTATTTGACGTAAAAACATCGTTTTAAAACATAATACAAGAAAACAAGATAGCACCTTCCCGCATTTTGACGTCATCAGTGACTCAAACTGACTAAATTAAATTCCATTTTTGGAAAGGATCCAAAGTGTTAGTGATGGATTTAAAATTTATATTAAATCAATCAGATTACTTTCTAGAACGGAATTTCTAAAATGCATTCTTGAAGTGTCAAATAGTTACGATTTGTAACTATTTCCCAATAAAAAAGGAGTACAGGAAGACGTGTTTTTGAAAATAGATGAAGTCTCTTTCTAAATAGTGTGAGTTATCACATATACACAAGTATTAGCACTGACAGGGGTGGAGTGCAGAAGACTAAAACCTCTCGTGGGCGCCAAATACAATGTTTTAAAGCGTGTAATGGAAATAAATAGTTAATATAAAATACATTTGCATTTGTTTTATTAATCAAACTTACCTTTTCCAAAAATCTGAAAAATACAAACAAGTGAAACAGTTTAACCTTTTTATTAAATTTAAAGTAAGGTTTGTTTTCTTTTAATAATTTATCAAATTATTTTTTTCTCTTCTAATTGTATCAATTTTATTAGCAACATTCCCTATAACATATATTTGAAACAAACATGTGTACAGCAATTTTTGCAACGTCCTTTTCCCCTTACGTATTTGGTACAAGTGGGTTCATTTCTTTTTGATAAAAACACACACACGGTCGCACTTATTTGCTCTTATGTGCCTAATTACATTAGAAAGCAAGATCTTTGACAGAAACAAGTAAAATTCACGTTCAAAATAACACAGTTTGAACATATAAAAAGTATCAACACCACAATACTAAAGAGTTTTAGTAAAAATAAAGTACGCCATCACACGGTTAAATAACAAAAAATTTATGAAATATGTTTTTCGAAAATTGTGGGACCGGTTTTGATAAAATCCTGTTTTTTTATTTTTTAGTTTTTTGAAAATTTTTTTTTGAAATTTTGGTATGCAGTTTTTTAGAATTTATTAATATACGTGTAAATATAAAACTTAAAATAATTTTTTTTGTTTAGTTTTCAAAATATTGATTTTGAAAAAAAAAATTAAATTAATTTTAATAAGAAAAAGTTATTGAACATTTTTATATGCAGAATTAATTTGGCTACATAGATCGTCTCAAATATAAAATTTGACAGAGATCCAAAGAGCCGTTACCGAGAAATCCAAAAATTAAAAAAAAAAACCGTTATATGAAAGGTACCGTTAATAGAATTTTCCCGTAAAATTGGTTCTAATCATATGATAGCAATACCAGCAAAAAATTCTCAAAATCGTTGGAGCCGTGTTCGAGAAAAGAAGCTTTTCCTTATCAGTCATAATGGCAGGTACCGTTATTTTAAGTTCTAAAGATAAAATTTTAATTTCCCCTCTGGGAAATATCAAAAGAATCACACACTTCTCTATGATCGTAATGTCATGTTTCATGGTTATCTCAATTTTTTTTTTGTAAATCGTAATGGAAAGGAAAAATCGAGTCGGATAAAGCATTCCACATTCGTGTAGTGCGGCTAAAGAATGAGTCTCTATACTTAACAGTGCGTCCGAAGTTAGGCTCAAGGGTAAATTTATGAGCATTCCTAGCGGAATGAGTATTACGGGTAAAACTTTTAAGGGGAGGAATGCAACTGTCTATTTCGCTGGAGCTTTGTTTATAGAAGAATCGATAGAATAAGGAGAGACAGGAAACATTTCGACGATGTTCTAGTGAATCAAATGTTTCTGTTATATCCTTATTCCCTATCATTTTCAATGCATTTTTCTGAATTATATCTAGGAATCGCAAGTGAGTAACAGGGGCACCTGCCCAAATATGAGAATTGTACTCAAGCTTCGGGCGAATGTACGCCTTATAAACAGTAGCCAGATCTAACGGGGAGAAGTATTTCTTGCATCGTTTAAGAAAACCTAAACATTTCGCAGCATTTTTGGCGATGTCATATATGTGTTCGTTCCACAAAAGGTGGTTTGTGATACACATACCTAGAACGCAAAGCTGTTCAGTTTCCTCGATGCAGGTACCACTCATGGATAGTGGCATAGGGGGTAGGTTATGCTTTAACGACAGCAGGCAGCATTGAGTTTTTGAAGCATTAAATTCCACACGATTAATATTTCCCCATTGAACAATGCTGGCCAGATCATAATTTAATGAACTAATCATACGTTGCCGTTGCAGTTCCACATCCGAAGAACAGGGAAGTGAATGTGGAAACGAGTATGAGAAGCTGAGGGTACTGTCGTCAGCAAAACAATTTAATGGATTAGAAGTCTTAGACAAGAGATCATTGATAAAACTAAGGAAGAGTGTCGGAGACAGAACGGAGCCTTGGGGCACACCAGCATTTATTTTGTGACTATCAGACAGGAAGCCATCCAAAACAACGCGAATTGAACGTACCGAAAGGTAATTTCGAATCCATCGAATAAGAGGTTCGCCGATTCCAAATGCACGCGTTTTCGATAAAAGAGCTTGATGCCAAACTCTATCAAATGCTTTTGAAATATCAAGTGCAATAATCTTACTTTCTCCAAAACGGTGTAAAGATTGATTCCACTGTTCGGTGAGATATACCATCATATCACCAGTGGACCTATTGCTACGAAAACCGTATTGCCAGTCATTTAGAAGTTTCCGTGTCTCAAGATATTTCTTAATCTGATAGTTTATCAGCGTTTCCATGACCTTGGAAAGAAGGGATGTAAGTGCAATTGGTCGGTAGTTAAAGGGAGATGAAGATACGCCTTTTTTAGGTATGGGCTGGACATATGCAGTTTTCCATCCTCTTGGATAGAGCCCTGTTGAATACGACAAATGGAAAAGCTTACATAGTGGTTTTGCCAGTGTGGAAGCACACCTATTCAGAACTATAGGGGAAATACTCTTGCAACTGAACGAGCGCGAAAAAAGATTTTTCCCATAAAACCATAAATAACGTAAACGTTATCAAGTACAGGAGGAGCCATATCACTGAGGCAACGTTGAATTAGCTGCAAACAATGTTGCAAATAAATCAGCTTTCGCTTGGGAAATGAACACAGAATTGTCATTATGGACAAGCGTCGGAACCGAAGACGAAGTGGAGTAATGTATGTTTTTTACGAAGGACCAAAAATTTTTACTTCCTTTAGGACATGTTAATATTTTTTGCCTTAAATTTTGCTCGTGTAAAAATTTTGTTCTTTGAATAAGAGCATTGCAGGTATTTCTGGCTTGTTTAAACTTTTTCCGATTTTCCTCAGAAGGGTTGGCTTTAAAATATCGGAAACTTACTTGTCTCACCCTGATAGCCTCTTCACAGTCAAACTTGACTTCATCTTTATTCAATTGAAGTATTTCCAACCATTTTCTCTCCTCCACTCAGCTTTCAGAAATTTGAATATTTTCCTAAGTTATTTGTGCTAATTCGCTTGGCACATAATCTGCACAAAACACCACCTGACCTAGATATAATACAGATAGATAGATACTAAAATTTTGACAAAATGACAAATACTTAAACAAAAAACATTTTGATAAATATTCAGGAGTCACAAATGTGTAAAAATTGTTCAAAAAAATACATACATAACCTTATACTACATGCGCTCAACGTTTTGAAGCGCCTTACCAAAATGAAAACGAATGCGTCCCTGACCTCAACTCTGTCGTTTGACAGATAGAGTGTAAATCTTGTCCATTGAAGTTGTACATTTTTATGTTCCATAAATTTATTGTTTTTATGGTTTAATACCACAAAAAATCTATTTTAAATTGTTTTACAATATTTAAAATATACTCAAATCACCACTTCACATTGATTTACGTTCTAAATAAAACAATACTTACTTGTGAAAAGAAATGTCTTCATTCCTCTTAAAAACTGTTTTTTAGAATTTTTTTTCTATGAACGTCATATTGATTCTTCTTTTTCTGTTAAGATACTAGAATATTCTCATTGATGCACCTTATTTTACAAAAGTTATACAGTTTAATATATTCGAATAACAAAATTATCCAAATTCGAATCACTTTTTTTTAATTTACCGCCTGGCCAAAATGACAGGTAGAGATGGAAATTACTACTACATGTATTATTAGCTTCACTCACGTACACTGTATATATACACAACACGTCTTCCTGTACTTCTTTTCTTATTCAATGCTATTTCCAGCTCATGTATGAATTGAGATTGTAGATCTGTCAAAATCAAAGTTCGTTAAGAATTCAAATCAAAACTAAGAATTCAATCTCAATTCAATTGGTTAGGTCTTAGGTGGTGTTTAAAATATTGTGATATTTTCGCCTGGGTTTCGACCAATAAAACTCAATCAAAATTCCAAATTAATACAACAAATCCCTTTATTTTATTAAACACAACGTCTTTCAGTTTAAATAACACCAATTTAACTTATTCCACTTATTCACAATTCATATACGTTTTTATCATTCAACACTTTTTATTTAATCTCAATTCAATCACTTTTTATTAACGCTTCCAGTTGTTAACAATTCCACTTTCGAAAATAAACTGAACTTTCAATGCAATCTACTCTTGTATTTATACAAGTTTACAAGCTTCTGAAAGCTTCTGTCTGGTTCTGGCACAATCTAAGCTTTCGGTACTAATTCGAGTCTCGAATTAGTACTTCAAGTTCGATTTAGTACTCAGTTAAAACATGTTGCAAATATGTAGCATACTTTTAGGCGCATGGTCGTTGTACACAATGAATATTGGTTGTTGTACACAATGAATCCAACAGATGGCGTTAATTTACAAAATGTATCCTCCGAATATCTAAACTTGTTGTCACATCACATTGTCCCCCTCTTAGTTTTGTTCGTCCCGAACAAGCACATCATCAATGTTTCCGTGGTAACGATGCAGTCGATCCACATGGACAATTTTCATTTTTGCTCTTGGTACTCGTTGGATTCGGAAAACGACGTCATTAATGCGCGTAACTACTTGGTAGGGACCTTTCCAGTCCTGCTGAAGCTTGGGCGATTTTCCCTTTCTGCGATGTGGGTTATAAAGCCGTACCAGATCTCCCTCATTGAAGTCAGGTGCTGTTGCTCTCGCATCGTATCTGGTCTTCATGCGGTCACTCGCAATTTTTATGTTGTTTCTTGTTCTCTGGTGAATGTCGTTGATCCTTTCTCTAAGATCTAACACGTAGTCCTCTTCGCATTTTGGATCTTCAATAGGAAATCCGAATCTTAGCTCACTTGGAAGCCGGGCAGTTCGTCCAAATAGAATTTTGGATGAAGTGTATCCAGTTGTACTATGAACCGCATTCCGGTAGGCCATAAGAAATAAAGGAATTCGCCGATCCCAATCCCGTTGGTTCTCGTTCAC
Source organism: Platycheirus rosarum (assembly GCA_963971375.1). Taxonomy (NCBI): domain Eukaryota; kingdom Metazoa; phylum Arthropoda; class Insecta; order Diptera; family Syrphidae; genus Platycheirus; species Platycheirus rosarum. Next base: position 32,164,964 of record OZ020507.1, read on the forward strand.
GACTTTGGACAGATGTTCCTTCAAGGTCTTGTTAAATCTTTCTACCATTCCATCAGACTGTGGATGAAGAGGTGTTGTCCTAGTTTTCTTTAACCCGAGTGATGCGCATACTTCCTGGAATACCTTCGACTCGAAGTTTCGCCCTTGGTCGGAATGCAATTCCATAGGCACCCCGAACCTGCAGACCCAGTGGTCCACTATCTGCTCGACAACGGTCTTAGCTTCTTGATTGGGTATCGCAAAAGCCTCCGGCCACTTGCTGAAGTAGTCCATGACAACAAGAATGTAACGCCTACCGTTTTCAGTTTCCGGGAACGGGCCTGTGATGTCAACGGCGATTCTTTCAAACGGGGCGCTCACGTTGTACTGGTGCATTTTACCTCGTGTTTTGACTTTGGGTCCCTTGCTAGCCGCGCATGTTGTGCACTTTCGACACCAGCTTTCTACATCGTTTCTTGCGCTTAGCCAATAAAAGCGTTCCCGTATCTTTTCCAGTGTTTTGTTGATTCCCAAGTGCCCACCGGATACTCCATCATGCATTTCTCGTAGGACCTCCTCTACTTTCGATCGTGGAACCACAAGCTACGTCTTAAAGGATCTTCCATCCGGCATTTACCATTTTCTTCGCAAAACACCATCTTCCACATGGAGAGAGTCCCACTGCGCCCAGTATGCCTTTAAAGTAGGACTTCTATCGGAGATGTCTCTTGCGTTTGGTTTCTCCATAGATTCCTTCCATGCAAGGATTGGCTCGATGTCAGGGTCTTCTTTTTGTGCATTACGAAGTTCTTCGGCACTCCAACCCTCTACAGGCTCGGCTCTTATTCTCTGGACAGAAATACCTTCGTGCTTTTTCTCTTTCCGCGCAAAATGTTTGCAACTGGGCTCACATGGTCTGCGGGAAAGCGCGTCCGCATTGCAGTGCAGTCTTCCTTTGCGATGCTTACTTCGAAGTCGTAAGTCTGCAATCGTTCGATCCATCTTGCTACTTGCCCCTCAGGATTTTTGAACTGTAGCAACCATTTTAAAGCGGCGTGATCGGTACGCAGGATGAATCTCTGTCCATACAGATATTTATGGAAATGTTTTGTCGCCAGTATCAGAGCAAGGAGTTCCCGTCTGGTTACACAGTAGTTTCTCTCTGGTCGCGACAGAACTTTGCTGAAATAGGCTACCACTTTCTCCTGCCCATCGTGTATCTGCGACAGAACTGCTCCAACACCCACGTTACTAGCATCCGCGTCCACAATAAATGTTTTGCCAGGGGTGGGGTAAGCTAGTATTGGTGCCTCACAAAGTCGCTGTTTCAGATGTTGAAAGCTTCTTTCGCACTCACCTGACCATTTAAATTATCTACCCTTCTCAGTTAGCTGGTGCAGACACTTTGCGATTCCGGCAAAATCTTTGACGAACCTCCTGTAATAAGTGGCGAGACCTAGAAAGCTCCTCAGCTGGTATTTATCTTCGGGAACTGGCCAATTTCTTACGGTTTCGATTTTCTCCGGGTCAGTGTTTACTCCATTTGATGATATCACATGTCCCAAATATTTCACCTCAGCTTTGAACAGAGCATATTTCTTTGGATTTAGTTTCAAATGTGCTGTTCGAAGTCGTGTAAACACCTCCCTCAAGTTTTCGCGATGTTCAGCGAACGTCTTTCCCACAACGATAACGTATTTCCATGTCAGACCCTGTAACACACGTTCCATTAAACGCTCAAAGGTGGCTGGAGCGTTACACAAGCCAAATGGCATAACGGTAAATTGCCATAGTCCATTTCCCGTTGTGAAAGCGGTCTTTTCTTTGTCTTCTGGATGGATCTGTACCTGCCAGTAACCACTTTTCAGATCGAGGGTGGAAAACCATTTCGCTCCAGAAAGGGTATCCAAGGTGTCATCTATTCGAGGCAAGGGGTAGCTGTCCTTCTTGGTGACATCGTTGAGCCTCCGGTAATCCACGCAGAATCGAGTGCTGCCGTCCTTCTTTTTCACTAGTACAACGGGTGAGGCCCACGGACTTTTTGAGTTTTCGATTAGACCGTCTTTTTCCATGGTTGATATCATCTCATCGACTTCCGGCTGTTTTGCCAATGGAAGTCTTCGAGCAGGTTGTCGGATCGGTTTGCTATCGCCGGTGTCTATTCGGTGCTGTACTAGGTGTGTTCGACCATAGTCTCCATCCTGCGATGCAAATATATCAGGAAACTCGCCAATGAGATTTTTGGACATGGTTTTCTGTTCCTGATTTAGCTCACAGTTTCCAAGGATAGCATTACATACCTCAGCCAATTTTGTTGCAGAAACAGGACTCGCAGATTTACTCCCAGATGTTGTCGATATGGCTGCAATGGGTACGCATCTTCCAATCACCTCTCCTTGTCTGAGCTTGACGGAGTGTTGGTTCGGATTCATCAGCCTTACCGGAACCATGTTTTTCTTTGGTTCCACTAAAATCTTTCCAACGATATAGCTTGGAAAGTCCTCTTTATTATCTGCTTCAATGAAATAGAATCGGTGGTTCCCAGGATCACCCTCCAAACGCGTCCAAAGAACTGTCTCTGAAGAAGGTGGTAGGACTTCATTTCTGCTTATAACCGCCCGAAGATTCACAGCGTTCTCGTTTCCGTATACCATAGGGATCTCAACGGTTCGATACCTTAATACTTGCATTTGAAGGTCTATGATTACCTCATGTGCCTTCATGAAATCCACTCCAATGATGCATTCGTCGCATATGTCGGTTACCAAGAATGCATGTGAAAAGGTCAACCCTGCCAGTTGTATCTTTAGAAATACCTCCCCGTATACTTTTGCTGCTTCTCCCGTAGCTGTCTTCAGAGTGTAGCAGCTGGTGTTATGTAGCCAGGATGTCTGAACAAGGTCTCTTCTGATTATGGAGGCTGTGGCACCCGTGTCGATAGTGGCCACACATTTTCTGTTTCTGATGACTGTCTCCACTGTCAAGCTCTTGCTGCAGCGTGTAGTTTGCGAAACTTGGATGATGGTCCTGGGGGCGTCGATTCTATCAACCAACTTCAGCCCCGCGTTTCCCGCCTGTTGTTGATCAGAAGCTTGTCCAGCAGTGTGAGTGTTATTCCTGCCAGATGCTTCATCATTCTGCCTCCTCCTTGCGCAATGTGGGCAGCTTACCTGTCTAGGTGGAGATCTGCATTGTCGCTGTAGGTGTCCTAGCTTCATCTCATTTGACCTCGAGCAGTGTTCGGGTTTTGTCTTTCAATGTCGACACGTTGACATGAGCACTCTAGCGTAGCCATTTCCCTGACGCGAAGCTTGGTCTGCTGCTTCCATTGTCAGGGCAAATGCTAAAGCCTCAGCGAGCGTTTTCTTACCTGCCATTCTCACAGCCATTTGTAGTTTTCCATCTGCAATGGCATTAGTGAACGCATCGGTTGCCAGTTCGTTTATGATTTCCCTGCTGGTATTGGGATAAGACAAATTGGCCAAACGCTCGATGTCAGCTTGCAATTGTTGTAGCGTTTCACCTCTTGTCTGGACCCTTCGGCGCAACTGGACTCGGTAAACTTGCTGCATGTGGTCATCGCCAAACCTCATCTCGATTGCCTTGACCATGGCATCATAATCATGATGTTTGTCTTCAGGAATGGTCTGCAGCAATTCGGCAGCTGTTCCTCTGAGCGCAAGCGTAAGAGCAATTGATTTGTCTTCGTTGTCCCAGTTGTTCGTCAAGGCGGCAGCTTCAAACTGCCTCTTATAAATTGGCCATGATGTTTGACTATCGAAGACAGGGGGCTGCATTTCCTTTCTTCGTGGACCGTCGCTCGAATATTCCCGAACCTTCTGCTTTTTCAAAGAATCAACCTCCTTAGCCAGGTGTTCGTACTGTTGTTCTACACTTTCTACTTGCTTTCCGAACTTTTCTTCTAAGCTTTCTATTTTTGCTTCAAATTTCTGATCTACTATTTGAAGTCTTTCGCTTAGTTGATTCTGGAGAGTTTCTAATGAATTCTTTTGTTCGTCGAATTTACTTTCGAGAACGTTCCTTTGGTCGCTTAGTTGTTGCTGGAGAATTTCCAACGAATTCTTCTGCTCATTCTTTTGTTCTTCGAATTTCGACAGAAGCAACTTCATGAAAGCAGGCATTTCATCGGCTGTACTTACTGTGCTTTCTCTCCCTTGTTCTTCAACATCGAACAAAATGGTATCGGGGTCTCCACCACTGAGTGATAGCATTCTGAAGTCGGAGCAATAGTTCCTTTTTCAGCCCCGAAGTCTGAAGATTTCGTTTTCCTAATTCTTCTTTCAACTCAGCTGTTGTCAATTGTTCTAATTTGTGACCCATTTTATGTAACTGAAATACTAATTTCACAACACAGTCAGTTTTATTTTAATGTCTCTTCTAGAAAGATCTTTTTCCAACACTATTTTTAACAAAAATACTCGCTATTCACAGTTTTATAGCACAATCAGTTCAATAGTTTCTGGAAAATTCCACTTTCACAATTAAATGAGTCACCGAAACTGTTTTAGAAAATGTCACTATGGAATTTTCTAGCACTTTACTGAGTTTTATCCCCAATTTCTGACACCAATATGATATTGTGATATTTTGGCCTGGGGTTCGACAAATAAAACTCAATCAAAATTCCACAATAATAAAACAAATCTCTTTATTTTATAAAACACAACGTCTTTCAGTTTAAATAACACCAATTTAACTTATTTCACTTATTTACAATTCAAATACGTTTTTATAATTCAACACTTTTTATTTAATCTCAATTCAATCACTTTTTACTAATACTTCCAGTTGTTAACAATTCCACTTTCGAAAATAAACTGAACTCTCAATGCAATCTACTCTTGTATTTATACAACTTTAAAAGCTTCTGGAAGCTTCTGTCTGGTTCTGGCACAATCTAAGCTTTCGGTACTAATTCGAGTCTCGAATTGTTTCGTCAAGTTCGATTTAGTACTAAGTTAAATGTTGCAAATATGTAGCATACTTCTAGGGGCATGGTTGTTGTACACAATAAATGGTGGTTGTTGTACACAATACATGTTGGTTGTTGTACACAATGAATCCAACAGATGGCGTTAATTTACAAAATGTATCTAAACTTGTTGCCACATCACATTGTCCCCCTCTTAGTTTTGTTCGTCCCGAACAAGCACATCATCATTGTTTCCGTGGTAACGATGCAGTCGATCCACATGGACAATTTTCATTTTTGCTCTTGGTCCTCGTTGGATTCGGAAAACGACGTCATTAATGCGCGTAACTATTTGGTAGGGACCTTCCCAGTCCTGCTGAAGCTTGGGCGATTTTCCCTTTCTGCGATGTGGGTTATAAAGCCATACCAGATCTCCCTCATTGAATTCAGGTGCTGTTGCTCTCGCATCGTATCTGGTCTTCATGCGGTCACTCGCAATTTTTATGTTGTTTCTTGTTCTCTGGTGAATGTCGTTGATCCTTTCTCTAAGATCTAACACGTAGTCCTCTTCGCATTTTGGATCTTCAATAGGAAATCCGAATCTTAGCTCACTTGGAAGCCGGGCAGTTCGTCCAAATAGAATTTCGGATGGAGTGTATCCAGTTGTACTATGAACCGCATTCCGGTAGGCCATAAAAAATAAAGGAATTCGCTGATCCCAATCCCATTGGTTCTCGTTCACGACTTTGGACAGATGTTCCTTCAAGGTCTTGTTAAATCTTTCTACCATTCCATCAGACTGTGGATGAAGAGGTGTTGTCCTTGTTTTCTTTAACCCGAGTGATGCGCATACTTCCTGGAATACCTTCGACTCGAAGTTTCGCCCTTGGTCGGAATGCAATTCCATAGGCACCCCGAACCTGCAGACCCAGTGGTCCACTATCTGCTCGACAACGGTCTTAGCTTCTTGATTGGGTATCGCAAAAGCCTCCGGCCATTTGCTGAAGTAGTCCATGACAACAAGGATGTAACGGCTACCGTTTTCAGTTTCCGGGAACGGGCCTGTGATGTCAACGGCGATTCTTTCAAAAGGGGCGCTCACGTTGTACTGGTGCATTTTACCTCGTGTTTTGACTTTGGGTCCCTTGCTAGCTGCGCATGTTATGCACTTTCGACACCAGCTCTCTACATCGTTTCTCACGCTTAGCCAATAAAAGCGTTCCCGTACCTTTTCCAGTGTTTTGTTGATTCCCAAGTGCCCACCGGATATTCCAGCATGCATTTCTCGTAGGATCTCCTTTACTTTCGATCGTGGAACCACAAGCTGCATCTTAAAGGATCTTCCATCCGGCATTTCCCATTTTCTTCGCAAAACACCATCTTCCACATGGAGAGAGTCCCACTGCGCCCAGTATGCTTTTAAAGTAGGACTTCTGTCGGAGATATCTCTTGCGTTTGGTTTCTCCATAGATTCCTTCCATGCAAGGATTGGCTCGATGTCAGGGTCTTCTTTTTGTGCATTACGAATTTCTTCGGCACTCCAACCCTCTACAGGTTCGGCTCTTATTCTCTGGACAGATATACCTTCATCCTTTTCCTCTTTTCGCGCACAATGTTTGCAACTGGGCTCACATGGTCTGCGGGAAAGCGCGTCCGCATTGCAGTGCAGTCTTCCTTGGCGATGCTGTACTTCGAAGTCGTAAGTCTGCAATCGTTCGATCCATCTTGCTACTTGCCCCTCAGGATTTTTGAACTGTAGCAACCATTTTAAAGCGGCGTGATCGGTACGCAGGATGAATCTCTGTCCATACAGATATTTATGGAAATGTTTTGTCGCCAGTATCAGAGCAAGGAGTTCCCGTCTGGTTACACAGTAGTTTCTCTCTGGTCGCGACAGAACTTTGCTGAAATAGGCTACCACTTTCTCCTGCCCATCGTGTATCTGCGACAGAACTGCTCCAACACCCACGTTACTAGCATCCGCGTCCACAATAAATGTTTTGCCAGGGGTGGGGTAAGCTAGTATTGGTGCCTCACAAAGTCGCTGTTTCAGATGTTGAAAGCTTCTTTCGCACTCACCTGACCATTTAAATTGTCTACCCTTCTCAGTTAGCTGGTGCAGACACTTTGCGATTCCGGCAAAATCTTTGACGAACCTCCTGTAATAAGTGGCGAGACCTAGAAAGCTCCTCAGCTGGTGTTTATCTTCGGGAACTGGCCAATTTCTCACGGTTTCGATTTTCTCCGGGTCAGTGTTTACTCCATTTGATGATATCACATGTCCCAAATATTTCACCTCAGCTTTGAACAGAGCACATTTCTTTGGATTTAGTTTCAAATGTGCAGTTCGAAGTCGTGTAAACACCTCCCTCAAGTTGTCGCGATGTTCAGCGAACGTCTTACCCACAACGATGACGTCATCCAAGTACACCAGGCAGGTTTTCCATGTCAGACCCTGTAACACACGTTCCATTAAACGCTCAAAGGTGGCTGGAGCGTTACACAAGCCAAATGGCATAACGGTAAACTGCCATAGTCCATTTCCCGTTGTGAAAGCGGTCTTTTCTTTGTCTTCTGGATGGATCTGTACCTGCCAGTAACCACTTTTCAGATCGAGGGTGGAAAACCATTTCGCTCCAGAAAGGGTATCCAAGGTGTCATCTATTCGAGGCAAGGGGTAGCTGTCCTTCTTGGTGACATCGTTGAGCCTCCGGTAATCCACGCAGAATCGAGTGCTGCCGTCCTTCTTTTTCACTAGTACAACGGGTGATGCCCACGGACTTTTTGAGCTTTCGATTAGACCGTCTTTTTCCATGGTTGATATCATCTCATCGACTTCCGACTGTTTTGCCAATGGAAGTCTTCTAGCAGGTTGTCGGATCGGTCTGCTATCGCCGGTGTCTATTCGGTGCTGTACTAGGTGTGTTCGACCATAGTCTCCATCCTGCGATGCAAATATATCAGCAAACTCGCCAATGAGATTTTTGGCCATGGTTTTCTGCTCCTGATTTAGCTCACAGTTTCCAAGGATAGCATTACATACCTCAGCCAATTTTGTTGCAGAAACAGGACTCGCAGATTCACTCCCAGATGTTGTCGATATGGCTGCAATGGGTACGCATCTTCCAATCACCTCTCCTTGTCTGAGCTTGACGGAGTGTTTGTTCGGATTCATCAGCCTTATCGGAACCATGTTTTTCTTTGGTTCTACTAGCATTTTTCCAACGATATAGCTTCGATAGTCCTCTTTATTATCTGCTTCAATGAAATAGAATCGGTGGTTCCCAGGATCACCATCCAAACGCGTCCAAAGAACTGTCTCTGAAGAAGGTGGTAGGACTTCATCTCTGCTTATAACCGCCCGAAGATTCACAGCGTTCTCGTTTCCGTATACCATAGGGATCTCAACGGTTCGGTACCTTAACACTTGCATTCGAAGGTCTATGATTACTTCATGTGCCTTCATGAAATCCACTCCAATGATGCATTCGTCGCATATGTCGGCTACCAAGAATGCATGTGAGAAGGTCAACCCTGCCAGTTGTATCTTTAGAAATACCTCCCCGTATACTTTTGCTGCTTCTCCCGTAGCTGTCTTCAGAGTGTAGCAGCTGGTGTTATGTAGCCAGGATGTCTGAACAAGGTCTCTTCTGATTATGGAGGCTGTGGCACCCGTGTCGATAGTGGCCACACATTTTCTGTTTCTGATGACTGTCTCCACTGTCAAGCTCTTGCTGCAGCGTGTAGTTTGCGAAACTTGGATGATGGTCCTGGGGGCGTCGATTCCATCAACCAACTTCAGCCCCGCGAAGTTGGTTCTTAGGCGTTTCCCGCCTGCTGTTGATCAGAAGCTTGTCCAGCAGTGTGAGTGTTATTCCTGCCAGATGCTTCGTCATTCTGCCTCCTCCTCGCGCAATGTGGGCAGCTTACCTGTCTAGGTGGAGATCTGCATTGTCGCTGTAGGTGTCCTAGCTTGTTGCAATTCCAGCATCTCATTTGACCTCGAGCAGTGTTCGGGTTTTGTCTTTCAATGTCGACACGTTGACATGAGCACTCTAGCGTAGCCATTTCCCTGACGCGATGGCTACCTTGCGAAGCTTGGTCTGCTGCTTCCATTGTCAGGGCAAATGCTAAAGCCTCAGCGAGCGTTTTCTTTCCTGCCATTCTCACAGCCATTTGTAGTTTTCCATCTGCAATGGCATTAGTGAACGCATCGGTTGCCAGTTCGTTTATGATTTCCCTGCTGGTATTGGGATAAGACAAATTCGCCAAGCGCTCAATGTCAGCTTGCAATTGTTGTAGCGTTTCACCTCTTGCCTGGACCCTTCTGCGCAACTGGACTCGGTAAACTTGCTGCATGTGGTCGTCGCCAAACCTCATCTCGATTGCCTTGACCATGGCATCATAATCATGATGTTTGTCTTCAGGAATGGTCTGCAGCAATTCGGCAGCTGTTCCTCTGAGCGCAAGCGTAAGAGCAATTGATTTGTCTTCGTTGTCCCAGTTGTTCGTCAAGGCGGCAGCTTCGAACTGCCTCTTATAAATTGGCCATGATGTTTGACCATCGAAGACAGGGGGCTGCATTTCCTTTCTTCGTGGACCGTCACTCGAATATTCCCGAACCTTCTGCTTCTTCAAAGAATCAACTTCCTTAGCTAGATGTTCGTATTGTTGCTCTACACTTTCTACTTGCTTTCCGAACTTTTCTTCTAAGTTTTCTATTTTCTGATCTACTATTTGGAGTCTTTTGTCGAAGAGAACATTCTGTGCATCTAGCTTGTTTTCGAGAGCATCCCTTTGTTCGCTTAGTTGCTTCTGAAGAACTTCTAAAGAATTCTTCTGCTCATTCTTTTGTTCGTCGAATTTACTTTCGAGAACGTTCTTTTGTTCTTCGAGAACGTTCTTTTGGTCGCTTAATTGCTGCTGGAGAATTTCCAACGAATTCTTCTGCTCATTCTTTTGTTCTTCGAGAACGTTCTGTTGTTTTTCGAGAACGTTCTTTTGTTCTTCGAATTTTGACAGAAGCAACTTCATAAAAGCAGGCATTTCATCGGCTGTACTTACTGTGCATTCTCTCCCTTGTTCTTCAACATCGAACAACATGGTATCGGGGTCTCCACCATCCTGAGTGATAGCATTCTGAAGTCGGAGCAATAGTTCCTTTTTCAGCCCCGAAGTCTGAAGATTTCGTTTTCCTAATTCTTCTTTCAACTCAGCTGTTGTCAATTGTTCTAATTTGCGACCCATTTTATGTAACTTAAACACTATTTTCGCAACACAGTCAGTTTTATTTTAATGTCTCTTCTAGAAAGATCTTTTTCCAACACTATTTTTAACAAAAATACTCGCTATTCACAGTTTTATAGCACAATCAGTTCAATAGTTTCTGGAAAATTCCACTTTCACAATTAAATGAGTCACCGAAACTGTTTTAGAAAATGTCACTATGGAATTTTCTAGCACTTTACTGAGTTCTATCCCCAATTTCTGACACCAATGTGATATTTTGGCCTGGGGTTCGACAAATAAAACTCAATCAAAATTCCACAATAATAAAACAAATCTCTTTATTTTATAAAACACAACGTCTTTCAGTTTAAATAACACCAATTTAACTTATTTCACTTATTCACAATTCAAATACGTTTTTATAATTCAACACTTTTTATTTAATCTCAATTCAATCACTTTTTACTAATACTTCCAGTTGTTAACAATTCCACTTTCGAAAATAAACTGAACTCTCAATGCAATCTACTCTTGTATTTATACAACTTTAAAAGCTTCTGGAAGCTTCTGTCTGGTTCTGGCACAATCTAAGCTTTCGGTACTAATTCGAGTCTCGAATTGTTTCGTCAAGTTCGATTTAGTACTAAGTTAAATGTTGCAAATATGTAGCATACTTCTAGGGGCATGGTTGTTGTACACAATAAATGGTGGTTGTTGTACACAATAAATGTTGGTTGTTGTACACAATGAATCCAACAGATGGCGTTAATTTACAAAATGTATCTAAACTTGTTGCCACATCACAATATTTTCGCCTGGGTTTCGACCAATAAAACTCAATCAAAATTCCAAATTAATACAACAAATCCCTTTATTTTATTAAACACAACGTCTTTCAGTTTAAATAACACCAATTTAACTTATTCCACTTATTCACAATTCATATACGCTTTTATCATTCAACACTTTTTATTTAATCTCAATTCAATCACTTTTTATTAACGCTTCCAGTTGTTAACAATTCCACTTTCGAAAATAAACTGAACTTTCAATGCAATCTACTCTTGTATTTATACAAGTTTACAAGCTTCTGGAAGCTTCTGTCTGGCTCTGGCACAATCTAAGCTTTCGGTACTAATTCGAGTCTTGAATTAGTACTTCAAGTTCGATTTAGTACTCAGTTAAAACATGTTGCAAATATGTAGCATACTTTTAGGCGCATGGTCGTTGTACACAATGAATGTTGGTTGTTGTACACAATGAATCCAACAGATGGCGTTAATTTACAAAATGTATCCTCCGAATATCTAAACTTGTTGTCACATCACAATATTAAAATGGATTAACAATGATTAAAAACATGATCTTATGCAAAGATATTGCAAAATAAAATGATTTTCGATGACAAAATCTGAATTTTATTAAGTATTCAATTGGAGAATATTTTTTTTTTAATATTTGTTTGGCATATTAACAATGTCTAACAATAAATCGTTTTAAAATGAGATCGTTACAAATACAACAAAGTCTAACAATGACACTTTAACCAGAATTTTTGACATAACAACGATTTCGATTTGCAAGCATTCAAAACCAATGTGAATCGACACTTTCTTTCCCTCCCTTCGTAATCTTCCTATGCTCGCGCAGTGCGTGTTAACACTATAAGGGCAACACACAAATCTCTTTTGCGCTCGCATGTTATAAAAAAAATTAATAAAAAACGCTGTTAAGTTGTTACAGCCAAACTGTGATGCGAACGTTTTATCTTCCCTTTACTGACAATCTCTGTTGGACAGAGTATAGAATCCCTTTGTTTGGGGCTTCCAGATACGAGAAAGTACTTGCGCAAGCTTAGTCTGTTCAATAAAAATTTGTGAGTACAGGTAAGATAGGATGTTTGCCTTTCAGTCTGGTTGCATTGGCTTGCATATTTCTGTTTTAAGTAAAAAGATCTAATTATGACTAGCGAGTCGAACGTTCGACTCATGTCGAACCATTAAGCGAATTACTCTTGTCGTGGTATTGCGAAAACCGAGCTCCAATGTTCGCATGTCATAACAATGCTACCAACAATAAAAACTGAATGTGCTAAGTCAATTTGTTTAAGAAAAAAAGCATCAGCTTTTCGGTTCCTCGATTGTGGCAGCTACCAAAGTTCTGCTGGAAACGACATCGATCTGGGGCTCTCACAATCTATAGTGCCTGTTGATTTGAGCGAAGTTCTTGACGTGTTTGCAACACATGATACACAGAAATACAATAAAAAACCGGAAGATTAATAAACTTATTTATTTTCCCTAAGAACAAAAATAAGATGTTAGTGACGTCACATGTAAAATCAGCATTCCTTATAAGACGAATGTTGGCTAATGGTAATAGCATGATACACAGATACAGTATTTCTGTTACTACGTTTACATGGAGGATTAAATTTGAATTAAATCAGGATTTAGGTATTTGTATACCTAGATTGAATCAAGTAATCTGAATTCATTTCGATCTAGGATGCGAATACCTAAATCCTGATTCAATACAGATTTAATCCTCCATGTAAACGTAGTAATAATCACTTAATGCACTTTTTTCTTTTAAAATACCCAAAGCAAACAAAATTTAAAGCATTTTAGCGATTATCCAACTACATATTAGTACTAACTAATACACAATACGAGAACACCTACCCTCTCACACTACTAAATTTTGTTTTCAAAAGCTTCAAAACCGAAAGCTTTATGATAAAAAACCAATGAGAAAGCTCTATAGTATTGTTTTCAATTGGCAAAGTTAACTCTGTTGGTGGAATATGTTTTTTGACGTGACAACGTCTTACAAAACGATGACACCAGTTGCACACACGAAAAAGCATGATTCATGCTCACGTTACGCGGAACGGCCTTAGCACAATGTGTGGTATGTATATTGAATAATTTTTATAACAACTGAAAGAGGATTTGATAAATTTACACGAGACTTTGTACGTATTCCAACAGATGGCATTGTATTTTGTATATAATTCAACAACCTTTTTGTAATTATAGCATTTTATTATGGTTAGGTGGAGTCTTTGCATTTACACTGCATATAGTTGGTTGAATTTGGTTTTGAGGATGTTTTCGTGGTGGTTTGGTTGATCATCGTTGAAATGATAAGAAAGGGAAGGAAATTATGGGTATTTTACTGATTTTTACCTTATTGTCATGTCATTACAAACAAATAATAACGTGTGTATGGAGTGGAGTAAGTGGAATTTTATATGGGGTGAGTTAACGGGGTGTATGTTAGTGTTGGTGTCATCAATGTTTTGTAATGAGGTTATCACGGAAAATTATCATCCGTAAACCGACTTTACAAACAACCTCTCAATTTCCACCTCGTGCAGCGAGGGTACAAGATGTCAGTAAACGACAACGTCAACGTTGAAGGAGAACAGCGTATGGTGACGTAGTGGCACCACTGTAAAAAAAGGGCCCCCATAAGCCCTTTAATGATAATTTTTATGAAGAGACATATAGCCCATAAACATAAACTGGCGAATAAAAGTGTGGTAAAATAAATTAATAGCAAGGGAAAGGTGATTCGCTATCTGGCTCTCACCTATAAGTGCCCTGTGTGGTTCAAACTTGCACCAACTCTTATAGATTTGAGTGCACGAAAAATAGTGTCTTCGTACTTGTATTGGACTTCACAGACCACCAGAGTCGGAGTATAAACACAACGGTGCCAACAAATAAAAACATTGCAAGAGCGATGATCTCGATTAAAGAACAAATCTTCGAGGCTTACTTCCCCCAAAATGAATATTTTGAGAGCACGCGGTCTTTTAGCCCAAGGCTTTTCTCTATTAAGTTAGTCAAGGGCTAATACAGGCAAAAAAAGCCTGAGTTTTGGCCCATCCGTGCAGTTCAATATCACCATACTTTACAGATCTCTATGATGTGAATGTCAAATTTGTTTCTCATATTTTTCCCTACAATTTATAAAGCGTTTATACGCCCTAAACTCGAGTATAACTCCCACCTCTGGGCAGGTGCTTCGCAAACATCGCTTCACCTGCTTGATAGAATACAAAATAGAGCGTTAATATTGATAGAAAATAGAACTGCCACTGTATCAATTGCCCCTCTCGAACACCGACGCAATGTTTCATTTCTTTCCTTATTTTATCGTTTCTTTTACAAAAATCTTCACTCGAAGTAGCCAGTTGCATTACTCCCCTTAAAAGTTTCTCGTCTCGCAACGAATGCTCATCAGTTCACCCTTGAGCAGAATTTCGGACGTACCGTGAAATATAAGGATTCTTTTTTTAGCCGAACGACACGAATTTAGAATAGTTTACCCGGCGAGATTTTCCCTTGCCATTTTGATCTGCAAACATTCAAAAACAATGTTAATCGACACCTCCTATCTCTCCCCTCCCTATCTTCCTAATGCCCGTGCAGTGTGTTACATTAAAAGGGAAACAAGTAGTCCCTTGTGCGCGCGTTAATTATAAAAAAAAATATGGAGTTCGTTATTTTTCTGAATATCCTTTCAATAAAAAATTAAATAATAATTAAAAAAAATTAAAATTTACCAACCTTAATGTTTTGTTTAAAAAAATAGTGGTTTTAAAAATCGATTTATATGAACATCATACTTATAAACAAATGTAACATCTAAGTTCTATGAAAGTCCACTTCAACTCACGTGGCATTGTTTTTGCCAGGGCTACCCTTAACCTCTTTATTAGCATAATTTCATATAGCCATAGGAAGAAGACCAATAGCGGCAAAAATATATACTCCAACTGGGGCATCTCAGTTGATTTCCTTGAAAATCCTATTCAATTGAACACCATGCATGGACAATCATCATTAATGCGCTCACATCCCTTTACTATCTTCCGAACAGCGCAGACGCAGGATATTCGAGATGAAATCTTCTTCGGTATGTCAAACCAACATACCAACTCTCGCCGAGTAGATGCGAATAGTTATGCTAAGGATTTTGTGCGTTTTTGTTGTGAACTGAGCTCCGAGGTTCGTTTGTTAAAAATAGAAAAATAATATTGTCCAAGGATTTGTTTTTTTTTAATTCTGTAAATATGGTGCTTTAAGTGTAAAGAACATTTTGTCCTTAAATATTAAAAGTGATTCAACACAAATATACTTCGAAAACTGAACAAACCAACTGGGAAACAACCCCGTTTTTGGAGATGAACTATGAGTAAGTTTTATAACCCTGTATACCTACAAATAGCTTACACTTGGTGTAATTTATGGAAATCCAATTCGTCTGGACCTGGGAAATTGAGCCTTGCACGTCTTTTGAAGTTTACTTTTCTTCTTAATTGCATTTAACAGAGCGTTCATCTCCTGTAAGGACAACGAAATTTGTTGTATGAAGTGGGATATCGGGACTCGGGAGGCGATGTATTTTATAGCTTTTTTTTCAAGATGTTTGTAGAGGGTGGTTAGGAGACATTGATTGGAAAGGATTCAATGCTCTGTAATGCTAATGACATTTTATGATGATGATGCAAAATGCAAAAACACTTATTATTGTACATAATAATAAAAAAGGACTTCCATAAGAAACTTGATATCTTTATGTGTGTGATAATGGTGGGGGAGAGGGGGCTTCATTGATTTATTTTTATTTATGATTTTTCATAATAGTATTCTTACTTCATGAGCAGAAACGTAATATTGCTGTGTCATCTGCATGTTGTCAAGATAGATTTTTGTTGAAAAGTATATTTTTTAAATTAGTTTTGTTTTGTTTTTCCTTGGAAAGTTAAGAAAAGGAATTGAACTACATATAAACATATGTATGTAATCAAGCATTGAATTTCATGTTTGCTTATTCTGTTTTTTATTTTGTCGTTTCGTTGATATATTCATGTTCAAAGGGAGGCAATTTCAACAATAATCCAAAAGTTTATATGAAGAATTTGCCTTCATCTCTCCCCGTTTTGTAATGTTCACTGAATAAAGGTTAAAGAACATGTGAAACTCATTTAACCAATAGGGTTTTCATCATAATCATAGATAATAACATTCTGGCTTTACATCTTCGTTTACTGATCCACGTCTTTGATTGCCTGGTTGACTTTAGTAAACCTTGGCAAACTTCACACTAGAATTTTTCCTCATTTAAGGCCAACAAGGTAGTAGTTAATGCGACGCCCCATAGTTTTGCACCTCAAGACTTCGGGCGTCCTTGTCTACGTCAAACTTCCAACGTAAGCAAGGACTGCCACGCTGTCTTCTACCATGAAAAGAACTGGAAAAGAGACTTTCCGAGCTATGTCATCTTTGCTCATACGAGCTAGATACCCAGCCCACCGGAGTCTACCGAGCTTTATTTTTCCACAACATCTGCTTTCAGGTTGATTTCATATCATTGATTATTGTATCTTCTCCGAAATCGTAAGGTTCTGTTAGAGTTTAGCAGCCGCCCGCGCATTTCTTATCCTTAAAAGTATCATCTTTTATTCCATATGTGCAATATGATTTTATGAATTTGCTTGATGAAGTGTTGGCTCGCAATGTTTAAACAGCTCGGCAGGTATGCCATCAGTCCCCGAACACTTGTCCTGGTCCTGCGGGTAGTAGAAATTTGTATCGTCCTTATCGCATTCCTCAGTAGATGCGTGAACGTTTGTTATTTATCATCTACCGATTATGGTAGGCTTATTTTTTGGCTGAATAGGAAGCGTACCCCAAGCACATGGTGAGAAAATCGCCATTGTCGTTGCTTGTTGCATAGTCTTGCAATCCGAGTCTGTGTTTTTTTTACGGGAAAAGTTACCAGCATCTCGCCAATCCCTCTCCATAATTAGTAGTAAGAAGAGTAATACAAGTTTGAGGTTCTTTCGTCAGTTTTGACAGTTGCGCCATGTATACCATGTTCATATATTCTCGCATGCTACATCCCCCATTATGTCACTGGAATCTTCATTTCTGTCCTCGTAAGTTTAAGTCTGTCCAAAACTGTGGACTTCACCCTTGGATGCCGACTGAAGACTCTTCCCTTCAGATTTGGAATATTTTATTGATCAAATTATATAGCAAAGTTCTGCTGCCACTTGATACACTAACGATTGATGTCTTCATCTAATGATCATATATCCTAGGTATTTACATATTTTGCATTTGAGGAACTCGCAAAAAACTACTGATGGTAACACAGCCTTAAACGCACCAAACTCAACTTCCTAATACAAACTCTATGGTTTTCATGGCATATATGCCCCAAGCAACACATTAACTCTAGCAGAGGTCTGCAATCAAATTTATTAAATCTTTGTAAAGTTTTAAATGTATCTTCGTAATACTATTGCACTTTGTGTCCTCTAAATTCACTCATAAAAAGTGTTGTTTGCTTGAACTCTACCAAAAATCCTTTTTAAAACATCTTTTTGATGTAACTGACAAATATTTGTTTATTGCTTCCTTACGAGTCCTTTTTAAGCCCTCTTTAAAAAGAATTTTTTCAAGCGCTTTGAGAGTATTTCTTTTTACTCTCTCAAATTATTTTGTAAGAGGTTTTATTACAACAAAATTTTATCTTCATGTCATCTACTGTCACTTTGACGATCCTCTTTTTTATCTTGCACGTTTTTTTTCAAAATGAAGAAACATTTTATGAAAACGTGGAAATAAAAAAATCGAACAATTATGAAAGGCAAAAGGCAAAACAGTTTGTCCAGAGAATGTGATGCAATATTCATCACCTTAAAAAAAAACTACTAAGCTACTAAGTTTAGTAATGCTGACAGAGAAATGAAAGCGGAGAAAGAGATAGATATATGTAGTAATTTTGAAATAAAAAAGCTTCAAAAGAAAATTTCCTTTTTTTCTCAATGTTACATGCAACCAGACAAGAAGCCAACAATTTATGTCGAACAAATTGCCGGATGCAGTATATTTTTATTGTAAACTCTTGGTTAACACAGATTCGAAATAAGAGGTTTTGAAAACTTCTTAATTTGTGTTGTAAAACGTTTGGATATATATGAAATTTTTTGTAAAGGGTGTTGCTTTTTAATTTTTTTATTTCAATAAAATTGTATCAATTCGAGTTCCATATTTTTTTATTATTTTATGTGAATTATATTAATATTTAATTATCAATTAATTTTAGGACTATTGAAAATAGGCAATAGTTTAAGTTTTTGTAATTATTTTCAGAATATCTAGCATTAATATTTAATATTTCTTTTTAATATAAAAAAATTACTTCGATTTTGTTCAATTGTTAAATGGAAAATGTTTTTTGGAAATATTCAATCGCAATTCGCAAAATCCAAGTCCAAAAGTTACATCATTTTACATTTATGCGAAGTTTTTAGTGTGTTACCTTATCATTCATATTTCTGGTTTATTTTGGTTCCACTCAATATTTCCTATAAGAACTAGCTATTGTTATTTTAATTTTTTGGATTCGTTGAAATGGTCTACTTGTTTAAAAAAAAAAAACATTTGCCACATTTATAAGGTGAGGCACCCTGTGGGAATATTTGTGATGTCGCCATATTGCTTGCAATTAATTTCATTACAAATTAATATTCATGCGATTTAAATTATGATTATATGTGTTCTTATAGTAATAACCACACTTATATACTTCACCATGATATACTTGCATTTGTAAAAATACTTTAGACAGCATTTTATACAGTTTTTGTCTATTCCGTGGGTTTTTCTTTTCAATTGTATTAAGTTTGCTTTGGTGTAAAAGATATAGAGTTTTGTCTTTATTATTTTTTTTCTTTCTTGGCTACATCTTCTCTTAAGATCAATTAAAAACAGTCCTCTTTATGAGCTCTTACGAACATTATAATAAGAACACTTCGTTCTATGGAGTTGGCTCCACACCTATGGTCCCTTTTGGGTCTTAATGATCCCTTGAAGATAATTAAAAGGGTTGAAAGCTCTTATGAAAGTAGACTTCAAGATATTAAAAAGAGCCGATTGTGTTGCTTGGATGTGACATCGGTAGTAATTAATAGTAATTATCGCGTCTTCGTGCACTACCCTACTACATTGGAAAGTAACATTCCCTCCGTTGATTAGGAAAGTGTAAAATCCTGGACTCCTATTTTTTCAGCATCAATAGGGTATTTGTTCTGTCTGAACCAACTTACCTTTTTTATGATTTTTATACCACATCTCAACTATAATGAAGAACTTTGAAGCTCTGGTAATGGGTAATGTCAATAAAATTGACAGTTTAATCTAAAGAATATTTCTCCTTCTTTTGGAAATGGTTGCATCCTTGTTATAATTTCTTCATAAAAGATTATCAGTACACGCCTGATGGGAGAGCTTTTTAAAGACATTGAGCGCGAAGTAAATTGAATTCAAAGAAATCTTCTGTAAAAATGTTTCCCCGCCAATGGACCTACAAATAAAACAGCAACATAAATTCTCAAATACATTCAGACGGTAACTCTAGAAACTTCTTTCTTTCTTTCAGATTTTTTTCAATTCAACAATTCATTCTACGACTAAGAAACCCTGTTAGAGCTTTTATTAATTGGGTACGTTCACGAACGCAGCTTTTGGATAAGTTACCTTGCTTTTGTTGTAATTATCATGGTTAAAAAACAGCTAATTTCCATATGTTCTTCAATCAGCTTTAAATCAGCTGTTTTTAACCATGCTAATTACAACAAAAGCAAAGGTAACCCATCCGAAGGATAAGTTCGTGAACATACGCATTAACTTATACCCTACGGAAGCTCACAGAGCGGGAACAAGTGGTAAGCTTCCCTACCTTGCCTGGTGCTGACAATGGGTACGTTCACATTTTTCCCGGATTTGCAGTTTTGGATACCCAAAATCTGATTTTTGTATGAACGAACAAACCCAACCACATAGAGGTTACCTTGCAAAATTCGAAGCAAAAGAGAATCACAGTCACCTTCACAAGTTCCTTCAGACAGAAAAGGATCCAAAAAATTTTAGGATATCTTTGGATTTTTTCTCTATTTCCATATGTTCTTCAATCAGCTGTGGTGACGCTTCAGTTGTCCGACACTCTTAATTACTCTACTTATGGTCATTCGGCTCACTTCCAGCCCTGTCTAAATCTTAATTATAGAATGGGTGGAATTGGAAACTAAACTTATAATTTTCCGTTTTTCTCGTCTTGAAAGAACAGTATAAGTATGACCTTTGTAATTTTTTCCGTAAAATAGGATTTTTTAGATAATTGTTATTATTTTTTGGACTTCGATCAAGTTTTTTTTTAGGTACATATAGCGTGATTAGAAAGGTTTTGTTTATCGTAAGCCTCTGTTTTAGCAATTTCTGTTGCTTTAAAGATTTTTTTCTCTCCATTTAAACTATTAAACACAAAAATAAACCAATTATCACTCCCGATAGCTTTTCGATGATCGCGCTGTTACTCTTACTCTCTTACTATTAGTAAGAAAACTAGTTGAGGCTATTCCAATTTTACAAAAAATAAAGCATATTTCAATGAACGCATACAAAAGTACAAAGCTCGAAAAGTCCCGTTAAAAAAATTTAATCTTAATCTCAGTAGGTACTCTGTCGCTCTTACCTTGTCACCTAATACATAATTTCCTTGGGTACACTTCAAGAGCTCTCAAAACAGTTGGTTTAAAAAAAATTAATAACTGAGGCTATCCAATTGTTCAGCCCAGTATATTGCTCTATCATCGTTATGCCATGTTTGATTGTTATCTCAACTAAATTTCCTTAATCTGCACGAATCCATAACTTTTGCCTTTTAGTACATATAAAATCGCAGTAAAAATATTAAGTATACGCCACAGTTAACTTAAATTCTCTTAGGTAGTTTTTTTTTTTTTTTTTTTAATTTTGGTACATACATACGTATAATTGTTCATTAATAAGAAGAAAATGTAAGTGAAATAGTAAAGTGACGTTTACCAAAAATTCCTTAAGAAATTCTGCTACAATAATAGCGAGTTTCATTCAAGAAAAGATTAGCTCTTTCTGTCAAAAGATTTGGTCTTTTAGAATTTTGAGAGTTTCATTGCAAGAAAAAGAGCAAATCTAGATTAAATCTCAACACGAAAGATTTGAGCTCTGATGGATTGGAAGATTTGATCTGAATGCACACATACATGTAGATAATCTTTTTTGTCAATGTCAATATAGGGATGCAAACGATTCATCGATGTTTTCAAAAATCGATGTATCATTCATAAATATCGATGTAGTAACATCGATGAAACCCACTAATGCATCGATACATCGTTCTTGGTGAACGATAATAGTACCATATGTGCGTTGAAATGTCACTGAAAAGGAAAACGTAGTGATTTCAAATTTAATTAGGGAAATTTCATGCAAAACCAGTTTAGTATTACCAAGCTAAAGCTCTGATAGTTCCTAAGTTATATAGGAAAAGGTATTACTTATGGGTATCGACACAAATAGCTGGTAATGTATTCGTTTCGTATGTATTATTTTTGGACAGGCAAATGTAATATTTTTTGTGAAGTTTTTTGCTCATAATCACATTGCCGCTTATATTATTTTTGTTTGGTCGTTGAAAACAGTCAAGAAGTATTCCGAATACTTCTGAAAGTGTTCGTTTGGCAATTAATGACAGGTTTGGTTCTGAATCGATTCTGTTCTCGTAGTTAGAATGAAAACTAGAAACACGCACATGTGAATGCAGTTTAAAATTCAACATCGTGAAATGTTATTTCTTTATTGAATGTAAATATAAAATAAATTCTAAGAAAGAAAGGAAATAAAGTGAAAGAAAATATAATTGAAATAAAATTGATAGTGGAATATTACTTAAGCTACTATAACTATTTATAACTTTACTATAGGTGCAAATGATGTCTCCTTCTTTATTACAAAAAGAATACTATTCTGCAAATTGGTATTCGCCATGTTTAAAAAATAAAAATAAAATTCAAGACTAATGTATTTGAATCGTATTTAATGTTAACAATTATAAAGAAACACAAACTTCAGAATTAAAAATGGGTACTTATCGTCTGTTCAATGTATTGTATTTAAGTTAAATGATGAGGAATTCATGAAATGATTTGTTTTTTAAACTTCTTTTTTTTTAAATAAATCCATTTTGTATCTAAAAATCAGTTAACAAACATTTTTCTCAAACGTCGCGAAAACAACGGTATCAACATCATAACATTGATTTCAACCATCGCTATTTTCATGAACGATGTTTCATCTCTAAATGCAGGGGACATAGAATGTATGTCAGCCATTCACCATGATTGTTTCATGATTTAATTGTAGTATAAATCATGAAACAAGCTTCATTGAGAAGATCAAATCTCGATTTTGAGAACAGTAGCAGATCTTTAAAATTTTAATGAAACTCGATATAAGTAAGATGCCTGTTCAGTAACTTGAAATTTTCACCAAGTTTCCCAAACTTGGATTTTTTGTTTGTATGAAAAAAACAAACATACAGCTCCCATTTTTGAAAAAACCTAATAATTCATTTCAGAATAAATTTGAAACATCTGGTTCTTATTCTAATCCACCTTCTTCGGTAGTTTAACATAGGAAACATCGATAAGGAAATTTTGTTTTATTGATAACATTTTGCTTTTTTACGTTTATTAATTGGCCTGTTAGAGTTTACTTTTTAACAGCTGTTCATTGAATTTAAAACAAAATTAATTGATTAGGTTTAGAAATATTCAAAATTCAAAAAAAAAAAAAAATATTATAAATACAAAAAAAAATTTATAACTTTTTAGGAAGAATTTTTTTTATTACGCGGAATAATCCGAAAATTATTTTCTTTTTAAAAAACAGTTTATTTAAAATGTTTGCATGCAGAATTTATTTATCAGCCTAGGTATTTTCAAAGGTGAAAGGTTCCGTTAATAGAATTTTCCGGTAAGTTTGTTTTTGATAAAATGTTAGCTAACCCCTACAATAGGATGTAGGAATGCTTACGTGGGCACCTGCCCTTACGATTCAATCTCATGGTGCACCCACTTGCTTAGGGGTTTTATTGAGGTACAACCAAGCCCGTAGAGTGGTTAGTCAGTCCTATCTGCACCCTTAGTATTAAAGTTAAATAAGACAATATACATACAAGACTTCTTTCTAAGTCGAGCCATCCCGCCAGAAACGAAAGAGATTTTGGATTGCCAAATCCACCACGATACTTCCATTAGGGGGCCTACACCAATTGTAACAGGCAGTTACTAACGAGACAAGTCCACGTAATCGGCTGGGGCTCCTGTTAATCAATGTTATGTATTTATTTGAAGCCTAGGTCCGGCCTTGCCTACTTCTGAAAGAAATTTGACATTGTGGATCGACCATATTAGGTTCGCTAGCCCACCAACCAGTAAAAAAAACAACAGTCAATGGCGATGAAATCTAGAATTCCTCATCGCCGCTCCACTTAGCAAGCCATGGGTTACTACACCGTTCTTGTAGGATAGCATGTAGAGCTCTTAAATAGACTTGATCTTAGAAGACTCTTACTCCCGGCAACCTGCACCATATAACTCTTCTTACTCCGGATTCTATAGGGAAGTGATGATTAGAGTACTCTTACCTCAGGCAAACACAACCGTAGTACAATTCTTGACCCCGTTACTACATGGGTCTTAAGACTCTTACTGCTGGCGCTTCCCTTACCATAGGCCAATTCTCCTCACAACCTTTAGGTGAGGATATGCAGCAGCCTCTTTCTGCAGGCATATCCTTACAGTTACATTCTTACACCCAACCCACAGGGGGAAGCCAAAACCTACAGAAATACTCTCAAGAATTGTCATCAAAATCTTTGCAAAACGTGAGACCAGCGAAATCAAGCATCGTTGCGCGTGGTTAGTGGAAAGATGGAGGACCGTCCGAAAACCAACTACGTGCTGTTGACATGTGTTATGTGTTTTCTGTTTTCCGTTCTCTTATCGTCTTGTGTGTTGTCTGAGCCGATGGCCTCAGTAGCCAGTGCTCATAAGTGTCTCTACTTCGTAGATTTATCTACGGAGCAGATCAATATGTAATGTAATGTAAAAATTTAGTACAGGATATGATTAATTAAAAATATTTTTTTCCTTTTTGTTTCTATATGTATATCATTGTAATGTCATGTTTGATTCTTATCTCAATTTTTTCTCTATAATCTAAAGCAAAACATATTAAGTATACGCCACAGTTAACTCAAATTCCCAGGTCTTGGAGACGCTAGAGCATGGTGCCAGTGAAAATATTTTTACTTTTAGTGGATCTACCCAGACTACAATGGACTTCGTCTCTGAAACCGATTTATTTTGTTATAATTGAAGCTCGTTTCCAACTGCTTCACAACCCAAATTAGGGAATACCTAATGTGTAAAATAATAAAAATTACCAACATTTAACAAATACTTTTTTTAATTTGCTCTAAAAATATTTAAATCTTACAAAATTCTTTCTCTTTCAGGAGGAAATACCTGCTCGACACACATTATGTTACCAGCAAACGTGACTACTACCACTATCACCATCATAATGCACCTAAAAACCGGGCCCAACTCAAGAAAATAATCGTAATATTCGCATTCATATGTTTTTTTTCATATGTCTTCATCGATTTCAACCTAAAGACCAAAATAAATCGACTCAAAGATCGCTTTGACTTCTCACCTAAAGTCGATGCCTTACCGGAGAACATCAGCCAGGCGTATTTCGTCGATACGCCTGGCTGTCGAATGCCCAGCTTTAATATTGTCGACGAAACCATATTGCAGTATATGTTTCAAATACCGAAGTTCACTTGCAACAAACCACTTACGAAATCTGTTGGAAACGAAGGAATAACCCTCAACATTGAACAGAGTGAATTTATCGAACTATACAACATCACCAATCCAGACAAAGTGTCATGCTATTATCAGCAATTTCAACGAAAGACTGATACTAAAAACGAATATGCTCAGCATCGGTATGAACTTAGTTTGAACCCAAACGAAGTGATAAAAGTCATTGATGCGGAGTTCGTGAAGGTAGTATGTCAATACAACGATGCGAAGCCCTTTTACAAAGATTTTCACTTCTTTGCGGTTCCGAAAAGGCGAGAAAAACCAGCAACAACAACGAGCAATAGTTTTGAACTGGACGAAAGTTTGAAGAACCATCGAACAAGTTCGAATCCAACTCATGCTGAGAGAAAAATTTCAGTAATGGTAATAGGAATTGACAGTGTGTCAAGATTGAACTTTTTGAGACAGATGAATCGAACTACAACGATGCTGAGGGATAAACTGAATTCAGTGGAATTTATAGGCTATAACAAGGTGGGGGACAACACCTATCCAAACCTTGTGCCGGCTTTGAGTGGTTTGGAAGAAAGTGAGCTGAACTTGGCTTGTCTGTCGCCCATTCATGGAAGAAATGTTAGCTATGATAAATGTCCATTCATTTGGAAAAAATACAAGGAAGCTGGATTCAAAACAGTTTTTGCCGAAGATGTGGCCAATCTAGGTCTGTTCAACTACTTTCGAACTGGTTTTACCGAGCAGCCAACCGATTACTATCTTCGGCCGGTCCTGATCGAAATGGAGAAATACATTGCCTACAAGAAGAAAGCTAATATGCGACTCTGTTTGGGCGGAAGACGTACTGTTGATGTCGTCCTAGAGTATATTAAGAAACTCATACCGTTTTTGAAACGAGATATGTTCTTTTCGTTCTTTTGGGTGGCTTCATTGACACATGACTTTTTCAATATGCCATATCTGCTTGACGAAGATATCGCTGAACTATTCGATCAGTTACGGATCTCAGGTATTCTTGATAGTACAATTGTCTTTTTGATGAGCGATCACGGACTGCGATGGGGATCATTTCGGAAAACCTACCAAGGCATGATGGAGGAACGACAGCCTTTGTTAGTTAGTATTTATCCAGAGTGGTTTTCACAGCGCTATCCATTAGCGGTATCGAATTTACATGAGAACGCTAAGAAGCTTACAACTCACTACGATTTGCATGCGACATTTCTTGATCTTGTCGATCTGTCAAATTTAGAATCAAACATGATAGAACTTCGAGGATCAGAACTTAAAGAAGCTGATACAATTCCTCGTGGAATAAGTCTATTTCTTCCGGTGCCAGTGACTAGAACGTGCGAAAATGCTGGCATTGCATCTCATTGGTGCACCTGTCATCAGAAACAGACATTGCTTACCAATGACGGTCGAGTTCAACGAGCTGCGCGTTATATTGTCAAACTGATCAATGACAAACTTAAACCTTATCCACAGTGCCGAATGCTTTATCTCAATTCGATATCAGAAGCCATTATCGGAGCTTCGAATCAGAAAATCTTGAAAGAAGTCACAACTGATTATCTGATTGATATAACCGTTCGTGTTCAAACGAAACCAGGCCTTGGGGAATTCGAGTCAACCGTCCGAATGTCTTCGTATACAACACACCTAACGGGGACCATAAGTCGCATCAATATGTATGGCAGTCAGAGTTATTGCATAGATGATTATACACTTAAGATGTTTTGCTACTGTCATAGATAAGGCAATGCCAATAAGTATGAAAACTTTAATGATAAGACTTTATAACAGTTTAGGAGTATACCAATTTACATGAGTGATTCGGAAGTCTGAACATATATGTATATTTTTTTTTATAAAAAAAATGCTTATGATAGCTTGAAAATTGTAAAGTTATAACTCCTATTTATTTAATATTTAACAAAACGTCAAGGGCCAATAATAATTAGCAGAAGTAAAGGGCAGATAGTGTATAAATTATCACAGTGCTGCTTTCTCAACAAAAACTTCGTTTGACGTACGTAAGGAAAACGTAATGGCTAAAACACATACACATTTTGCATCCGACTTTGTTCCGTTACGTATAAAAAGCTTCATCGGGCTCTTCTACATATACACGCTTTAGAACCGACTTCGTCCCGTTTAGTATATAATAAAGCTTTAGAGCGCGGTTCTGTCATCATGCATGTGAAAATATTGAGAACCTACTGTAAAAATAAAAAAAAATTCAATTTGAAAGTACTTATTTATTGAGTAAAATGTCAGAAAAAGCATAATTGTGATAACCTTAAACATTTCTGTATATTTGAACTTTTTCAAATTGTCCAAGTCGGTTGTAAAGCGTGATTGTGTTTCTACTTTAAATATTGAATACAATTGATTATTAGAAACAAATTGCGCACTTAGTAGCAATCTCTGAACGTAAATGCCGAAATACTGTTAGAGTTTATAATCCTCTGGCTCAGACTGCACTATAATAACCATGATAAAGCATGGTCTTATGTCAGAGCCTAACGAACTGTTTCGTCATGTTTCTAAAAAAAATTAAGTATAATGAACGTAGCTATCTGTCATTTTTGTTTTCAATCAAAATACTATCGATGCGGAATGGGTACAATCATATTTGTATTATTGTTGTAATAATAATGATGAAAACAGCAGCTGATAACAAATAATGAAAACATTTAAAAATCAAAACTTAAGGCGCAACCAGAATTGAAGAATTGTTACGTAAGTTATTTTACAAAGCAGTCCAAACATATGTGATTTATATACCCAATCCAAAATGACTCTTTGATTGGTTTCATCAAGTTTTCGTTCGCTTTTATTTCCATACGTAACGTATGCTTAAGGGCTAACTATAATGGTCGGAAGCAAGCGGAAGCTATCGTCAAAACCGACCGAAACATTCCAATCCGTTTGTCAAGTATATGTAAAATTTTCTTCATTACAAATACCATCAGAAGCCAGCTGTAAAGTTTTCGTCCATAAAATGCGCTCGCTAGCGCAGTTTACGTCCGTAAGCAAAACTGTTATATTTGACAGATCGGAAAGAAACTGTTTTTTAAAACTCAACCATAATTGAATAATTAGTATGTATGTATGTATGTACTTTGCCTTACGAAACAGTGCGATTACGTTTGATTTGCATACCCAACCCAAAATGAAATGTTGGCTATCAAGCGTATGTACATACATTCCATGCGGAATCCGAAAAATGCTTGAATTTTCATAAGGCTATTATGATCGACGTATGTATTTGACAGAACGGAAAGAAACTTTTCTTAATGTTATGGCCAAAAATGCAGCTTTATTATAAAGATAAGGGTTTGCCATTATGTTTTAAAAATGATTTCGGGTAAAGGGCAGCCGCGGCTGGCTCGAATAAATTCCAGCCGAGAGGCCCAATTTTCAACCATTTCATTTCATTCATTAAAAGGGAAACAAATAGTCCCTTGTGCGCGTGTTAATTATAAAAACCACATTTTGCAGCAATTGGGCGCCAATATAATAACGCGCCGAATATTCTCTTCTAAGGTGTCAATCGTCTCGGGCTTATCTGCGTAGACAAGCGACTTAACATAACCCCACCAAAAATAGTTCAGCGGTGTTGAATCGCAAGATCTTGGAGGCCAGGACACAGGCCCACGACGCGACGCGAGATAATGAGCTCACCAAAAGTTTCATCTCGTTTTGGGCCAATTCACCGAACGTGCGACGCTTCGGCTTGGTCGTTCAGCTTCAATTCTTGCACGAGTTCGATTTTGTAACCCCGCACACCAAGATCCTTCCGCAAAATCTTCCATAAAGTGGATGGGCACCTCCAATTGTTGCGCGCGATGGCGAATGGACTCATTCGGGTCTTCTTCCATACTCAGCTTCACAGCAGCAATAGCTTCTTCGGTGCCCATTGTACGCCGTCTCTGAGGTTGCGCATTATCTACTAGAGTAAACGTGGTGCGAAACCGATCCATGGTTTCTCGAATTACCGATTCTGATGGGCGATTATGTCGACCGAATATTGGACGCAGCGTGCCATGCTTCATGCGAACCGATTCATTATTTTGGTAATAAATTTGCACGATTTGCAAATGTTGTTCAGGATTAAGTCTATTAATTTTTAAATGGCAAACCAAACTGAGCATAAATCAAGTGGCAGCTGTCAAAAAGACCAACTCCGAAAAAGTATTCCCAGATTGAAAACCACACGTCTAAAAAGAACACCCTTTATTTAACAGAACGGAAAGAAACTTTTCGTTTGGTTTTGACACTAGCTTCCTTTTTCGTTCGCGTAATATTTATTCCTCCGTACAGTTTTTAAGCATTTCGAAAACCAGCCTTTGCTTTCCCGATACGGCTGCCGGCGTCTTGTTCGGTTCGGCCTTCGGTAAAGATAATACTTCCAAGGCATTAAAAGATCTGTACTTTTTCTATCGACTGTTGAGAAATATTTATTAAAAAGGTTGACAGGGTCCCCACGCTTTAAGGTTTTACACTTAATTCAGTATAGTTATATAGCATTTAACTTTATTCTGATATCTGATCTAACTTTCCAAAATATTAGGAGCTCTTCCCTTAACTTTTCATCATACACACGATCTTCAATCTTTCTTCCCAATAAAAAAACAATCAATATACATATATACTGATTGAAAGAGCAAACTGTTCTTCAAATAACTTACTTCGTTACATATATTAGTCTTTTTCCATCTTTAAATCAGTTCAGGTTTCTTGAGATCTCTTTCTTTACAGAGTTGCCTGTGACAAATTAAAACTGGAAATGTGTAAAAACGCAGTTGTAAGAAACGTGAACTAGTTATTTATATAATGCATGTAAGTTCTAGGACTTCACAAAAAAAATATAATTGCGTTTATAAGCCTGTTATGTACCTTTTTATCTAGCTTACTTCCGTTTGGTTTTTATAAGACTTAAATCATTCTTCCTAAATTTTTATACGGAATTGTAACAAGCACTTTATCAATAAATTATATCTTGTTTGTTTTTTTTTATTTTTTGTTCATTTAAAAAAAATATAATTCTTAAAAGTATGACAAATACTAAACATAAAATTTAATGACCAAATCAAAATTAACTGACCTAATAAACCAATAAAATTTTTAACATATATATTAAATAGAAGTTAAATGTAAATAGAATTTAAGGTAGTAAAATTGAATAATTTGATGTGTGTTTCTGTTAAATATTTCCTTGTTGTTGATAAATTTCCTTTAGAATTGTGATATTGTTTAAGAAATACAAATTTAATTTAAGTAGAAAAATCTATATTTTAATTTTAAATAAATTATTTTTAAAATCATTAAGAGGTTGTTACTGTGTTTTAAGAAATAGAATTTGGAAACAACAACTGTAATTATTAATAGATATTAATGCCCAGTTTACAAGTCTGTGTTTGTGGCATAAAGGCCTAGGTGTGTTCAATTAAAATATGTTATGTTACTAGGTTTGTTCGATGTTCCCCGCCCCAGTGCGCACTGTGGAATATCAGTGTATTAAGTCAAACTGCCGGTGCTCAGTGCGTACCCGGTGTTCACATCGAACATAGTGCAAAAACACTGGGGCGAAAAAAGTGTCACAGAAAACACTTTAGCGTGATTTCAGGGTACACCAGTGGGCCCCTGTGTCAACATCGAACATAGCTACTGTTTCCTCTACGTTGCTTACCGTTGATTCTGTTCTGTAACTGATAAATACAAAATGGGCACGTTCAATTTGTATTCTGCCTTTAATATCGTTTTTTTTTGTCGTACAGAACAGTCCGGAAGCATTCCGAATGCTTCTGAAATTGTTCGATTGGCACTCAATGACAGTTGTTGTTCTGAAAAGAACAGAAAATCGATTCTGCTTGCCTAGTGGGAATCAAAACAAGAATCACGCACACATAGACACAATTTAAAATTCGAAATCGTGTAACGACATTTTATTATATACGTTTAATAAAGCAAATAAAGTTAAAGAGAATATAATTGAAATAGAAATATGGTATAATTTCTCATTTTTCATTGCAAATAGAATACAATCCTGCAAATTTGTATCCCCCATGTTTACAAATAAATGAAATAAAAAAAAATATTTGAATCGGATTTGATGTTTCACGAATACAATGAAACCCAAACTTCAGAATTAAAATTGCTTTGGCAATTTGTTCGTTTGCCATTCCGGATCGGGAGGTTCTGTTACTGATTCCGTATTACCAAAAAAAAAAACACTTTAAGTCAACTACTTTTAGTAAAAGTAAATCCTTTGAACGGTAAGAAGGTCGTTCTTTTATTAACTATCGTTAACTATTGTTGTTGTGTCAAAAATGTTGGTTTAAGTGTCATTGTTAGACTTTGTTGGGATTTTTACGATTTCATTTTGGAACGATTTATTGTTAGACAAATATTAAAAAAATACTTAATAAAATACAGATTTTGCCATCGAAAATATTTCTATTTGAATTATCGTTGCATAAAATCATGTTTTTAGTCATTGTAAATCCATTTTAAATTTTTAAGCACCACTAAAACAAAAAAAAATGTTTGAATTTTGATTTGAATTCTAAACGATCTCTAACTTTGAAAGATCAACAATCTCAATTCATATCATGGACATGAGTTGGAAATAGTAGTTTTGTTCGTTGAACTTTACCCAGGGTCGTTGAATCTCAAAAAACACAAAAGGGCTGTCAATTAAGTTACTGACATACCACAAGGAGCGCTGACTCTCTTGTCGCACAATCCACAATTTTAAAAGACTCCATTTTTGTCAATTTTTAACTATATATATAATTAAATTTTAATTAAATTAAATGTAAAACAATGAATTAATTCACATTTGCTATAATTTTTTATTTGCAAATACGAATTAACAACTTACCTGTGGCAAATCAACACAAATCACAAATTGACATCTAATATCAGTAAACAACAGCTGATCGTTACTTCAACTCGCCCTAGCAAAATACCAAGATTGACTTCAGGGTGACTTCATGGCGACCCCAGGTTTCAAAAAACAGAGCATTTTCTCTTGAGGGCGAGTTGAGGTATTTAAAAAAACGAGCTGTGGCGACCCCAGGGTGACTTCAGGGCTCATCGAATTAAGCTAGTTACAAATCGTAACTATTTGACACTTCAGCAATGCATTTTGGAACGATGTTTTCCTGTCAAGTAGTTGTGAATCGCAAAAAAAAATTAAAAAACTCCTCTGTAGAATGTCAAAATAAACTAAAGTTCAAAATTTTAAGACGATTGGCCCAACCGTTTAGGCTGCAGTCCAATATACATCCGTAAAGACAGACAGACCGACAGACAGACGGACAGAATTTTGCCAGTAACTCAAATATGTTTCTCTTTCATCGTAATGTCATGTTTGATTGTTATCTCAAAATTTTTAATCTGCACGAATGCATAACTTGTATTATAGTACCTATAATCGCAAGTAAAAATGCTGCCAAGTTATGTTTGTATTAATATATACACCTTGAAACTGAACGATTTGAACTTTTAAGTAAATTAAACTGGGCAAATATTATTTAATATAAATTTCCAAACAAAATAGTAACTAAAGTTAACTTAAGAATAGAAAATGAAAAATATTCATTAAAGCGCTAAGTAAAATTTTAATAAAAACATTGTTTTGCAAAAAGTGTGATCAAGTTTCTGATTACTAATAATTGGTTTGTATTTGAATAAAAAATATAACAAAAAAAAAAAGCTGTTTATTTAAAATAAATTAATTCAACCTAAATGCTTTAAAATAGTAATATCAACGACAAAATTATTTCGAACATAGTTTTTTTTATAATTTGCACGTGCGAAAGACGTTTTTTTATTTTCTAAAAATGGAAAGCTGAAATAGTTAGTTAGTTTTTAAAGTCTTGCGTACCAAAATTGGTTCGAACAAAGCGTTACATATTCGTGTTGTGCGACTAAGGAAAGAATCTGTTCTTAGCGGTATGTTCGAAGTTTGGCTCAAGGGTACACTGATGGGCATTCTTAGCAGTGGGTGTTAAACAATTGAATACTCTTTCAGAGGAGAAATGCAACTGGCTGTTTTGTTGTCGACTAAAATGATCTATTTTGATTAAGCCACCAAAGCCGCTGGACCTGGTTTATGACTTCTTTCGTATTAAAGTCGGGCACTGGCCTACTGAACTGGAGGCGCTCTGCTTCGCTCCCAGTGACTATGTCTCGGTCGTAAAGGAGCCGCCTATCGACTGTTCTGCGGCCGACGTGGTAGATCAACGGAATCGCCGATCTATCCTGAATCAGCCCTAAATCAGGAAAGCCTCGGGCGGAATAAAACCACTCGAACGTATACTTTCGAAATATTCATCTTGGGGGTAGTAAGCCTCGAAGATGTGTCCATTAGTTGAGACCATTGCTCTTGCAATGTGTCCGCGAATGAGCTTAATTAAAAAGTTATCTATCCTGTTTGTATTTGCCCCGTTGTATAGAACCTCGTTGGAGTAATAGTGTTTGTACTCCGACTTTGGTGTTCTGTTAAGTCCGAGACAAGTGCGAAGACACTGTCTCTCAAACACCCGAATCTTTTCCAATAGAGATGGTGCAACGTTGAACCACACAGGGCATTCATAGGCAATCATCGTCCTTAAAAGGGACATGTAACAAATCACTTTCACCCTGCTGTCAAGGCGGCTGCTATAAAACATCCGTCTTGTCAGGGCAAAAGCTCCCCTAGCCTTGGCCAGAGCAGCCTCTACATGTCGGTTGAAATATAGAAACTGATCCAGCCTTATGCCAAGGTACTTTACTACACTTTTACTCGCCAATGGATGTCCATGTGGCCCATCGTTCACTAGCTTGCGCCACTTGTTTTTCATATCCCTAGAAGCCCTAGACACAGGGGTTCTAAACAGGATAGTTTCACATTTCTGGAAGTTAATTTTCAGCTTCCAATCTTTACAATATTGCTGAATTTTATCAAAATCACTTTGCAAGAGAATTCTTATAACCTGAACTTTTGGACCTGTTCTGTTCGTCGGCATACGCAATTGCATGAGGTAGACTCCGAATTAGATCGCTGGTGTAAATACTAAAGAGAATCGGCGAGTTCATCGCTCCCTGTTGCAGACCGTTTTTAATATCAAACATGGTAGATGTCACATTGCTACTTTTGACAACAAACTTTCTACCATTAAGCATATCGTAAACCATATAAAGCAGTGGTTTACTTATGCCCCATCTGGTTAGCTTCAGATAAAGACCCTCTAACAATACGGTGTCGAAAGCCTTTTCCAAATCAACTAGCCAGGCACCTGTGCATTGATTCTTAGTATTGTTCCATGTACATTGATGTACAACAGCTGTCTTCCAACGCACTGGATAATATGCATTATTCAGCACGCTGTTGAACAATGTTGTGTATATGTATGTCTATTGCTTCCTCAGGGAGATGTCGTAGTACAACATTGGGTATACCATCGCCTCCTGCTGACTTCTTTTTCTTTAATCATGCGAAAATTATTTGGAGTTCGACCTTCGAGATGAGCAGGGAACTTGACACATTTATCTCGGCATATGTGTATGATATGTGTACTATGGTTCCACAGAAGGTGGTCCACTTATGGATAGTAGCATTTGGAGCTTTTTACGCGTCAACGCAAAAGACCAGCATTGGGTTTTTGAAGCATTATATTCCATGCGATTTCTTATTCCCTACTGTGCAATGTGTACAAATCAGAATTTAATGAACTAAGAGCATTTCGACCGAGGAAGGTTGTTAATCTGGAAATGAATATAAAAAGCTAAGAACTCTGTTATCGGCAAAACAATTTATTAGATTTTTTGTTTCAGATCAGACAGTAGATGATTGATAAATAACGGGTGATTTTTTTGAGGTTAGGATTTTCATGCATTAGTATTATCACGCGGGATAATATTGAATATTATTACCAAAATCAGTGTTCGGTTCATTCACCGTAACGTTGCGTCCAACAGCATCTTTGAAAAAATACGGTCCAATGATTCCACCAGCGTACAAACCACACCAAACAGTGCATTTTTCGGGATGCATGGGCAGTTCTTGAACGGCTTCTGGTTGCTCTTCACTCCAAATGCGGCAATTTTGCTTATTTACGTAGCCATTCAACCAGAAATGAGCCTCATCGCTGAACAAAATTTGTCGATAAAAAAGCGGATTTTCTGCCAACTTTTCTAGGGCACTGATTTTGGTAATAAAATTCAATGATTTGCAAGCGTTGCTCGTTAGTAAGTCTATTCATGATGAAATGTCAAAGCATACTGAGCATCTTTCTCTTTGACACCATGTCTGAAATCCCGCGTGATCTGTCAAATACTAATGCATAAAAATCCTAACCTCAAAAAAATCACCCGTTATAAGAAAAACAGAGTCGGTGGCAAAACAGAGCCATGAGGAACACCAGCATTTACTTTGTGAATACAGACTTGAAACGGCTCAGCACCATTTTTATGAAACGGTCCGAGAAGTTAAAGAGTGGGTCGCATGCATTTGCTCGCATGTGTCTAATCAAATTAGAAGACAAGATCTTTGACAGACACAAGTAATACCTATTTATGTAGAAAAATAACACGATCTAAACTTGTACAAAAATATATTGAAAAAAAAATAAAAATTAAGTATAAACAGTACAAAATAATTTTTTTTACAATTTTGTTGGGCTTTTTTGGTCAAATTTTTTTGGATTATGCAAATAAAAACATATACATAAATTTTATCCCGACGTTTCGCTGGAGTTTCTCAGCATCTTCAGGGGCGTTTATACATATACATATGTTTTAAATTTTGTTATTTATTTTATAATAGCTAATTAACTTACTTCAATTATGTTGCATTTTTATTATGATTTGAGAATTTGCAACTTCCCTTAATTTAACATGAAACATTTTTTTATTACACAGATTTTATAATTTAAAACATTTAAAAAAAAACTAATATTTCTAATTTACGTTAAAATTGGACTTCTTAACACAAAACATAAATATCACAGTATGGCAATGTTGTAAATGGAATTTCTTCCGTTTACAAAAGTACAAAATAATTTTTCTAGATGTTGGTACATATGTGTGTGGAATTTATTTACTGGCTACACCAATTCCAATATAAAATCCAATCAGCGCTATTACAGATTCCATCGTAAT
Source organism: Platycheirus rosarum (assembly GCA_963971375.1). Taxonomy (NCBI): domain Eukaryota; kingdom Metazoa; phylum Arthropoda; class Insecta; order Diptera; family Syrphidae; genus Platycheirus; species Platycheirus rosarum. The sequence goes on from OZ020507.1 coordinate 32,201,020, forward strand.
CGAAAATGCTCTACGAACTACAAAAATATTTATATCACAGAATCCATTCGCAATGAAAAATCTGCTACGATGTCCGTAGCCATCTCCCAAAAATCTCAACACAGCACTTATTGAAGGTGATTTGACCGTAGCAACTAATTTCGAAATTGAGAATGAGAGCGAATCCTTTTTTTTTCACTTCCATTCGGATTCTGTGAACACAATTTTTTGGTGATTCGTAGCGTGACAATCTATTCGCAGATTTGTTACGGAATCTATGATAGGGCTGAATTAGTCGTTACCAATAAAGTCGAAAATTGTAAAGAACCGTTACATCAAAGTTACTGTTAATAGATCAATACGGTTAGACTTTTTCTTTAAAAAATCATAGACCATACTTACCAAAATAATCTCAAAAATGTTCATCAAAATCGTAGAAGCCGATTTCGAGAAAAAAAAGCATTTCCTTAAAAGTTATATGGCACTTATCGTAATTTTAACTACTAAAAATAAAGTTCGTTCGATTTTTATCTCAATATTTGTTTGTAATCCTAAACTTGCCTATAAATTCGCAAGCAAAACGTATTAAGGCCATGGTCCATGGATCATTACTTTTCTTTTCCAAAATTTTATAAATTCAACTATCTTTATTAAAAATGGAATAAGTATATTCCATATTGGAGCTAAATTGAATATCGAAATCCTAAAAACTAGACGCAACAGAGATTTTAAAATTTACAAATTATTCGTTCTCTAGTGATGATAATTCTCTGGCATTTTACGGAGTTAAAAGATATGCCACTTTTTCGCGACCGAACACTGAGGCAAACAATACCTGCCTGCCGTAAACATCGCTAGTTTTTATTGCCTAAAAAGTTTGTGTAAGCGAACAACATTTGGGTAAAATTGTTCAAAATAGTCGGTTTTAGGGAATAGACAAACGGACCTTTATATCTATATGGGTAGTAAGGAAGGAAGTCTTTCCTTTTTCCTTTTTAAGCTCAAAAAAAGGAAGAAAAACGAAAAGCTTACTTTCAATAAAGTGCCCATTGATAATCTAAAATACAATACAAACCTGCGCTACAAAAGAAAGCTCCTCTAACTCTACTAAGCTGAAAGGGATTTTCTATATGGCAGTTGTTTATCCAGTGCGGTTTTGCGGTTTTTTTAAAGCAGAGTTAAGACGCGCTCAGTTTAAAGGGTCTTTAATATTCTTTGCACAGTTGCTTTCAACACCTTTTAGTTTATTTGAAATAGGAAGTCAAGATATACATATGAATGCACGCCGAGTTTATTAATAATAAATTACACGACTGGATCGCACGTACTTGCTCTTATGTGTGGTCATAGCTTCGAATAAAATTTGAAAAATATTAAAGGAACTTCAAAGTTATTATTTGATTTTTCTGACTTTTGATTTCTTGAAAAAGTATATAAATATTATTCAGCGGAAAAAATTTAAACGCCCTTTTATTTCTTGTTTTCAAAATATTGATTTTTGAAAAAAAAAAATAAGAAAATTATTAAAAATACAAAAAAAAAAGTTTTCGAAAAATATTTTAAAATAAAATTACTTAGGCTACTAACATCTTCCTGAATATCAATTTTGATTGAAATCGGGCGACCAGTTTTCGAGAATTCGAAGAAAAAAAAAGGGTTCTATGGCAGGTACCGTTTTTAGCCCATCTTGAATTTTTTTCACCAAAACATAACCTAAACCTACAATAGTACATTGATTTTTTTTTTAATAAAAAATCATGGAGAAAAAAGGCTTTTACTTAATATGAAAGGTACCGTTAAAATTTAAAATGCATCTGTAGAATGTCAAAATAACCTTATAATCCAAATTTGAAGACGATCGACCAAACCGTTTAGGCTGTAGTCCAATATACATCCGTACAGACGGACAGACAGACAGGCAGAATTTTGCAAGTAACTCAAACATTCTCTATCATCGTAATGTCATGTCTGATTTAGAATTTCTTTTTACGAATGCATAACTTGCCTTATAGTCCCTATAAATCGAAAAAAAAAAAAACAACTTTTGTGTGATTGATAATCATATCCCTCCCCTTGATTGACGAGGTACAAATCACCCATTAATCGTTTTCCGTTTGCGGGAGCCTTAATATTCCAGCTGATTTTTTTTTTTTTTGTCTAAAGAATTTTGTTACTGACATTGTCAGGAGAGAGTTCTCTTGAGAACTCTCTTTTGTCAAAAACTTGTGGAACAGCATTTGGTTGTTTTTCGTAAAAATTGGCTAAAATGTGTAGTTTTGTGGAGTATGTGGAACAAACTTAAAGGCAAGCGCGTACCAATGCAGGGACGGGGTAAAATATTCCTACAGCACCTCCCCGCTTATCTTTAAATCCGACTAAAGGAGAACTCACATCTAGCAGGCAATGAATATTAAGGTGAACCTAGATACTTTAAATATCTAAAAAAAATTCCGCAAAGGTTTCCATGCAAATCCCTGAAAGATGACCGGCGCCGTTAAAAAAAATCAAACAGAAAGATGGAGCATGCATATATCAAAAAAATTCTGTCGCGGAAGAGAGGCAGGTCCAAAAACTCCAGGTTAAAACAAATGCAGCCACATACATTCGGAACAATTCAAAATCCGGAATACCTGCGGACGTTGTCTGTGGTCATTCCGGCGAACTTCACAGGGAAGCAGAGAAGTCGGAGAGTTGTGGTTCCTAATGTATCCCTCAAGAATAAAACATTACATTTCAGGAACTATTCAAGGAATACAAATATTTTTTTTTTTATATTTTGTGTGTATTTATCCTTTTGTCATTTTTTACATTTTACAAAGTTTAACTTTTTTTTAATTGCTTAGCGTAGCTACATTACAAAAGTTTTATTCGCAAATAATTTTTGTTTTTTTTTTTAATTTCCAAAACAGCACAAAATAGGCTTAATTTATTTTTTTAGACAATAAGTCTTTTGTTCACAGTTAATAAAAAAAAATAACAAAACTTGAATTCGATGCAGAAAAAAAAACAAAAACAATACAAAAACAAATATTTAGTCAAGTTAATAAAAGTAACTAACTTAAAAGAATTCTATAGAAAATAATAATGTTTCGTCAATTTTGATTAAAAAAAAAAGAACAACTAAAATGAAATGTTTGAATTTGTTTGTTTGTTCCTTTAAGGTCATCTAGCTATCAGTACATTTTTTCTGTGCTCAATCCCTGGATTGCCTTCATTAGCATACGAATGTTGCTACATTGAGGATTCTTGGTTTGGGTGAGCAGGAATGCTTGGCAATTACGATAAAGCTCTTGCATTACTTTGGGGGCGTGTTCTCGGGTTATTGGATCATTTGGATTTATACTTAAAATTGCATCAGCTAAATAACTGTGAATAAAAAAAAATTAGAGTGTTATAAAAAAGTCCATTTTAAACTTACTTTTGCTTGACCTCATTGTGATTACTCATGTCAGCTGATATTTGTTGAATAAGGGAAAGTAGAACCTTCTGCTCGAGACAACAAGGATGAAATACTGCATTGTGATCAGCTCGCTGGAGTGTAAATTCGACCAATGATAAGTCATTGGCTAGAAGGGCCTGATGGAACGCTTTGTTTATCTGGCCAGTTGTTAGCAGGAGTTTTATTTGATCTTTAATATCATAAATTGATGGAGCTGGCGTTGTTGCTTGTGAGCGCAGAGCCACTGTTTGAGATTCAAAACCTTTTCGTACCTGCGAAGATAAGTTATAATCACTTTTGAAACGACCAACACAATAACTTAGACAACAATTTACTTACTTCAGTTCTGACAACTTCAGCTATTTGTCTCGTCAATTGCATCTCCATGTGCTTAACATCTTTCTTAGTATCCAACATTGATTCTTGGACAGTGTTTCTGTGTTTAACCAGTATCGAGTCGAGATGCTGTCTGAATCCAGAGAATTTATTGAGAATTTCTTCAGTTGAGTCTTGCATCGGTTGAAGATGGGACAGATAATTATCAAACTGTTCCATAACTGTTATACAAATAGAAAGTTCTGTAAACATATGACATTATGAAAAAGCAAACAAAACTTACATTCTTTGATACCCACCGAGAAAGCCTCGTGCAATTGTTTAAACATATTTTGGGAGGATTTCTCGTAGGCTGGAATAAGTGTACTCGACATAGATTCAACAAAAGCGCTCTGAAGGCTGCCTTGTACTCCAACTAATACAGATTTTCCAAATGCATCAATGATATTCTAAAATTGTTTTAATTTGTTGATCACATTTTATGAATATTGTAGGAAATATGTTTTCGAAACACTCACCTTACTCTTACACACATGTGCTATGTTGTCCTTCAGCATCATGTCAAAGGCAGCCAATTTATTAGCCACATCCATCTGAATTTGTTGTTGAAGATTATCAATCTTTGCAGCCAACATTGGCATTATCTGTCTCTGAATTTCGATTGTGATAACTTTTGAGATGACTTCGGTCAAGCGGGTGAGTGTGAATTGATTTATGAGCTGTACAAACGTGTCACGAAGTTCACGATTTTGTGCTTCCCTATTATAAAGAAGATTAATGGATTGATTTTATTGAACTGAATTCCAACTATAAATATTCAAACATACTTTCCAGCCAAGAACGCACTTAGCTTCTTTTTGTGTTCATTTTCGTAGCGTTTCAAATGTGATTCCATTAGTTTTGACAGCTGCATTTCAACTTTGAATGAAAACTCTTTCATGTCCTTGTAGGCATTTTGGGCGTTGCTGTCTTTCAGTTCGCTGATTTCGTTTTGTAGGATTTTAATTTGAACTGATTGTTTTTGCACTAAATCTGTCGAAGAAAAGCCAAATCATATTTTAAAATTTTAAGACTCTCACTGATAGAGTTTTATTCATTGTTTTACCTAAAATTTTACTCATTTTCATATTAATATCACTCAGGTCATTGTTTGGCTGTGTGGTGGTGATGAGGTTTTCGGAATTCTGAAGCTCTGTAGAATGTTTTGTAACTGTGCGGACATCAGGCACTTTTGGCCAATTGGTGGTAATAATTGTAGAAGGTGGTGGTTTCTTTTCGGGTTCTGGTAATATTTTAAAGTCAATTGGTTAGTTTTTTTTCTGGTGATTCAATGTAAATCTTATATTATTACCTATTTGATTTTCTGGCAACTTTTTGAGGACATTCTTTGATGGACCATTTTCTGATTTACCTTGGTCTATTTCATCGCCACTGTATGAACTCTTCCGACAATCGTAGTCTTGAAGGGACATGATTTCTTGAACTTCGCGGCTAGGACTGGAATTTCCGCTTGTTATGTTTTCTATTATATTGCGATTCGAACTATTCTCAATTGCTGAAAAAAATCAGATAAATATTTGTTGAAAGAATAAATGTTTGGACAAAGAAAAACAAAAGAAAAAACTTCACATTTTTCCCAAAAGTCCAAAATATTAAAGCCCAAATTTAGATCACTACGAATAATGAAAATACCACTAATTTTTACATTTTTTTAATATCAATGCTTGGAGAAAAAAAAAACTAAATTTTCAAAGGAAAACAAACTTACCCATGAACTTCTTGTGTGAATCCATTGACTGCTTTATTTTTTGTTGCTCCTGATCTTCAATAATTTTATTATTAACTAAATTCAATAAGTTCATGTTATCTGGTTTGTTGGCAGATGTATTCGATCCTGTGACACTTGCCAACATAAGAATTGTATTTAACACTTCAGAGCTAACGACTTCTGGACTTTTCTTTCCTGTAATTTGACAAGATCATAAATGAAAACGAGAATATTTAATACGTTATGAAAAAAATTACAACCAAATAATAAATCATAATGCTGATTAATAGACAGAAATGAAGGCGGCAGTGGTGCAGTAGATAAGGTGTTTGCTTGCTAACCCAAATATCGTCAGTTCAATACTCTGGTGGTTGGTAAGCAATTTTTCTAACTCCTAGTGCAAGCTAGAGCCGTTCGTTACTTTGTATTAAGAAAATAGCCACCTAATTCTCGATCCACTGCGCCGAAAAAAAATCTTTCATATCTTTCTAATCCTTTTAACTAGTTTCGTGCAACATCCAGTTGCATTCTAAAAAGGCAGTGCCTTTATTATAACAAGTAGATCAAAATTGAGATGAGAAAAACATATTTATTGTGTGTGCGTTTTCGATGCAATAATCATATACCCATCTAGCCAAAGACCGAGCTGGCTGGAGAGGCATGTTGGTTGAGGCTCAGGTTCGTCCCGAACTATACCGCCCCCTAAGTAAGTAAGTAATCATACCCTGCGAGAATAAACGGCCATATATAGCACCAAACATAACTTTAGACTGCAAAGACCTTTTATGAATCTGTAACAATTTTAATAACAAGAGGTCGTCCTCAGAGAGTGGGTCATGAATCTAACTGTGGATCTTGTAAATAGTAGATACACAACTGTAAAGTCTGTTTTTTCTTCAAGGTATCCGCTGCATGGGTTTCAAACATAAAATAGTTGTAACAGCTTTGGGGAAGATCGAAGAAACTTTCTGTGATATTATCCAATTATTTATAAATTGGATTAAACACCAAGCTCATTAGGATAAGATCGTTACAGTTTTTTTTTGAAACCTATCCGGTTGGGTGCTAAAAAAATCGGGGTCCAGAAGAAAGTTAAATATCTAGGTTTTTTTTTTTTTTTTTTTATAATTAACGCGCGCACAAGGGACTATTTGTTTCCCTTTTAATGTAACACACTGCGCGGGCATTAGGAAGATAGGGAGGGGAGAGATAGGAGGTGTCGATTAACATTGGTTTTGAATGTTTGCAAATTGAAATGGCAAGGGAAAATCTCGCCGGGTAAACCATTCCAAAGTCGTGTTGTACGGCTAAAAACAGAATCCCTATATTTCACGGTACGTCCGAAATTGGGCTCAAGGGTGAACTGATGGGCATTCCTAGCAAGACGAGTATTACGGGCGAAACTTTTAAGGGAAGGAATGCAGTTGGCTACCTCGAGTGAACATTTTTTATAAAAGAAACGATAAAATAAGGAAAGACATGAAACATTGCGTCGGTGTTCAAGAGGGGCAATTGTTTCAGCGGCAGTTCTATTTCCTATCAATCTTAACGCTCGATTTTGTATTCTATCAAGCAGGTGAAGCGATGTTTGTGAAGCACCTGCCCACAGGTGGGAGTTATACTCGAGTTTAGGGCGTATAAACGCTTTATAAATTGTAGCCAGATCAGATGGCGAAAAATACTTCTTACACCGATACAGAAAACCTAAGCACTTAGCAGCATTCTTAGCGATTTCAAATATATGGTCGTTCCAACGGAGGTCGTCGTTGACACACATACCGAGTACTGAGAGCTTTTCGGTTTCTTCGATGTAAGTGCCATTCATGGACAATGGCATTGGGGGAATATTAAGATTTAACGACAGAAGACAGCATTGAGTTTTCGAAGCATTAAACTCCACACGATTTCTATTACCCCATTTGACAATGCTGTATAAATCGGAGTTTAATGAGCTTGACATACGGCACCGTTGCAATTGTACGTCCGAAGGCGAAGGACGTGAATTATCGAACGAATATGAAAAGCTGAGGGTAGAGTCGTCAGCAAAACAGTTAAGTGGATTAGAAGTAACAGACAGAAGATCATTTATAAAAATGAGGAAAAGAGTCGGAGATAGAACAGAGCCCTGGGGCACACCAGCATTTAGGTATTACATAAGACAGTAAACAAACCACAAAGACTCTCATGAGAGATTGAGATGGAAGAAAACCATGGTGGTTAAATCCATCCTTGGCACAAAAATCCGAATTTATAACAACTCAGAAATCATAAGATAGTATAAAGGCTCTCATATACATAACATCACCCGAATTTTTCATCTAGAAGAAGCAAAACAAGATTGGCAGGACCAAACAACAAACAAAAAACCTTAATCAAATGGGTTGAGAACGTTTAATGGCACATGAATTTGTTGCCTAGTACCAATTTGTCAACTACGATAGAACCATGAACTAGCATTTTTCGAAAGTGCGAAAGTAAATTATTTACGGAATTGTGCAGAAATAAATCTCAAAAGAATATATAGAAAGCAAAAAAAAATATAACCATCATTTCTGATAAGTTCTTATAGCACTAAGCTGGTATGGAAGTGTGTGGGCAGGCTTTACCTATTGCTATTCACGTTTTGTTGGGTGTCTGCCTAAGCCGGTCTTCAGGGTAATGAATAGTCATACTCCTTAGCTAAAACAAGAGCAACGACAGCAAAGCTAGAGAGCTTTTGTGCGGGGGGAGGGGGAAATGTCATTAAAAACAAAACCAACATCGTAGAGGAGGCGAAAAGATTAAGAATATCATTAAGTAAAAAAAAGTGTAAAAATATCAACCAACTGTGAGAACCTGTTCTTTGTGTATGACTCATTAACATACGCCTCCTCAATATCGCTCATACTTGCAGCCCGAAGTCGAAAACGATATTTTCAAACTTTTCAAATACAAGAAAACAGGAATTCGGGTCAACATAGCCAAATCGGAACTAGTGTGCTTCTGAAGACTACCTACAACAATAGCCGTATCCGCTCATATAAAACATTTTACATTTTCTGATGCGAATTATCCTTTTATTAAGTCTCATTCCTCAACGTTAGTCTCCGGATAATATATTCTTGGGAAAAGGACTTAACAAAATTCGAATAACAGAAGTAAAAGTAAAGAAATTTTGAAGAGTAAAAAGGTTGTTTGTTTATATAAAATACATCCGAGTTAGTAACTTCGATTTGAAACGCGAAACCTTCTACCTCTACCGATAACTTTTGAAATGTAATAAGATTTAAATTTTGTTGTTTAAATTTTTTTTAAAGAAAAAGTATGTTGTACAAATAAGGATTCCTAAATTAGTGCTTAAATTAATCAAACCAACTTACAACGACCTTTCCGAGCATAAACATTCTACCAGAATTGAGGAACGAAAAAGGTTTTGAATGTTTGTAAATCAAAAAGAAAGGTAAACTCGAGACGGGCAAAGCGTTCCATATGCGAATAGTGCAGCTAAAGATTAAGTCTCTATACTTAACATCTTCCGAAATTAGGCTCGAAGTAAATATATGGGTATTCCTTGCATCTCAAGTATCTTGCAGTCTTAAGAAACATTACATTTTGCAGCATTCTTGGCAACGTCAAATATAGAAGGTGCATTAGGGTAGGCATACCTAGAACTCAAATCTGTTCGGTTTCCTCGATCCAAGCCCTTATTTATTGAGTATGGGTTTTGGCAGAAGGCAGCCTTGAGTTTTTGAAGTATTAAATTCTACACGAGATATATATTATCGTTGAAAAATAAAAACGCTGTCGTTGCAGTTCTATATGTGAAGAACAGGGCTGGGAATCTAGGAAATTCATGGACAAAAGATCATTGATAAAAATGAATCAGAATTCAATGAACTAATTATACGCTGCCATTGCATTTCCGCGTCCGAAAAACATGGATGTGAATCTGGAAACAAATATAAAAAGCTGAGATTAACGTCGTCAGCAAAACAATTGATTGTATTAATTGTTTCAGATAATAAGTCGTTGATAAATATAAGAAAAAGAGTCGGAGACAAAACAGAGCCCTGGGGCTCATATCAGACTTGAATCCGTCCAACACAACTTGTATTGAGCGGTTCCATAGGTAATTACTAATGAAGAAGAGATTCATCGAGGCCAAATGCACGCATTTTCGATAAAAGGGCTTGATGCCATACTCTATCAAATGCCTTAGAAATATCAAGTGCAATAATCTTACTCTTACCAAAGCGATGACAAGATTTATTCCACTTTTAGGTGAGATATACCATGAAATCACCTGTGGATCTATTGCTGCGAAAGCTGTACTGCCGGTCCCACAGAATCATTTAAATTCTCGAGTACAAAAGCAGTAATAATACATGTTGGCAGCATCGAGTTTGCCGCAAACTGGGCTGCGAGCAAATCTGAAACGTCGTGACGGGACAAAAGATATGAATTAGTTGTTTTTTTAATTAATTCTTCATTCCTACAGATCATAAAGCCTAAATGTTCCATAAAAAGTAAGACAAAATACATGATCAAATACTATTACAAATCTGATTTTTCCTGAGAACTGACAGCATGAGTTCTTAACCGATATACTTCGAATATATTTTTTATTCTATAACACGAAATTTATACATATGAATAGTATGTATTAACACTTATTTTTTGTAAGCACAATTAAATTATATTATGCACTACAGTCACTAAGTTTATAGTAGTGTGCAAGATAATGGTTTTTTTTTTTTTTGATTTTTGGGTTTTTGCGGCGAGCGATGATAATTATTTAATTTATTTTGTTCTGCATTTAAGGCAACAGAACAGAATTAAATGTATGGTGATGTGGGAAATAAACAAAAAAAAAAAATAAAAAAACACAGAACAACGATTGAGTAGTCTGACACTTGACTCTCCTGTCCTCCGCACGTGTGTAGCGGATGGGATGCTAATCGACACTGTTTTCCGTTCCATCTAATTCGAAAGAAACCTGGACAGAGGGAAATGCTTATGCAATGGTTTTGCCAGTATGGAAGAAGGCCTAGTGGATTCCGTATTTTTTGTTCAAACGACCAAATATTTTAAATACCTTTGGGTAGTTCGTCTTTTTAATGAGAGCATTACAGGGGATTCTAGCTTCTGGAACATTGGAGCTCGAGAAATAGGCTAATTAGATACAATGATCCGACGTGCCAAGAGGTCATAATTTTCCAATGATGTGCTTATCAGGATAATAGGAAAGAAACAGGGGAAAGGCTGTAGTTATTTATGTTTAATTCTGCAAAAATGACGGGGAGCAACACAGGCGTCACAACAGCCCTTGTGCTTTTTGACACACCTCTTCACAACCTTTTCTTCAGATGTAAAGGCTCATGGATGGAATTTTGTCTTTACAAATGATTCAAAAACGATCAACAATAAATAATTTTCGGTAGTAGACGAAAATGATTCTATAATTTGACTGATTTGCCATACTCTCAGCCACTAAAATCATAATAAGTAAACGAGATAAATACATTATTATGTTCCGACAGTATCTCAGAACTGAACGACAGTAATAATCATAACAACTCTAACGTCAACTTTACGTTGGAGTTCTGGGAAACGAATACCGGGACATTGTAGCGGAGTCAACCAAAAACTTGCCTGTTTACAACTTTAACATTTTCATTGAATTAGATCTACTTAAAACTATCTTAAAAACATAATATGTTATCCACACCAACTTCACATTAGAAGAACTCGAAAGAAAAATGTTCATATAATGTAAAACCAACATCAGTTAAATCTTTGGCTGACGATGAAGATCAAGGATGTAGCTAAGAAGTTCTGGGTAGATGTTCTGGAACGAAATGGATACCCCATTCGCGCAAAAAAGATGAATACCTATACTGACCATTTTCTGATTCGTGCAGGCTTATTCCGGAGATTTATTTGAATGGATGAATGTGAATGTACACACCTAGTTCTACTCAATAAATTGAAATTGAAATTGAAATTTAAATACTTTAGAAAGATGCTTAGACTAACAGCAGGAATAAAAAAGCGCATTCGTAGAAGAAGTAAAAATCCTCCACATAAAGAATACCACCCTGCACAAAATACAGCATGACCAACTAGCCCTGATAACTCAGTTCAAAAGGCTTTACCATGCCACGTTACAACACTATCGCGGAAGAAAGACATGCGCAAAAACTCTACACTGGCATTTAATTGGCCTCAGAGATAGAAAAATACAAAACCGGGAGATCTGCCGCCGTTTTCTAAGGCCAACCCGGCGAACCGGTGAACCCTTAGCACGAAGCAGAGATTTGTGGTACCAGTCAAGATCATAATATTCGTCAGTTGAAGAAGAAGCCAATATCCCACATGCTAAAATTCAATTTTTGCTGAACGTTCAATTTTGACAACACAACTTTTAAAAATATTTTTTTAAGGAAAATTATTTTTTAAACTTACCAGTAGATGAACTAAATGCATCGGGTGTCATCAAATTAACCTGAGTGAAACTCTTATGGCTACTGCTAGATATTTGCGGTGATGGGTTTGGAGAGTCAGTCTTGTCAACATTCACTGCATTTGTTTGGGCATTCGAAACACGATCAAAAAGCCCATCTAATGGACCCTTATCTTTCGATACAGTCATTGTTTGCACAGCCACGTCATCTAAATCTTTATCATTTGATTTTTCACTCGTACTCTCTAATAATTCCTTTGTACTATCATTGGAAATACTGCTTTTAACGTCCGTGTTCTCGTCCACAGTTGGCTGATACAATATATGACATTCTTGAACGCTCTTCGGTTGGACAATAAACATTCGGACAACAACACAATAAATTGAATTTGTCTCTTCATCATAATCATCCATTTCATCAACCAAGTAATTATCATTTGCACATTTATAGCGTCGGACGGCCGCATCAACAATTGAAAAACTTAGAATTGGTGACGAGAGGGGAAACTCCGAAACACTTTTCACACAAACACTAACAGTCTTCTTCTTCACTTGATCATTGTTTGTAATTGTAATCGAGTTGTTTCCAGAATTACTAGCTGTAGTTGCTGGATTAATATCCAATGATGGTGGACAATCTGGAGCTGTGATTATCTGAAGGACATACATAACACGAGTCTCTAAATTCGATATAACTAAATACGAGGAAGTTCTATCGATTTCTGCAATGAATTTCAATTTTTTGTCTTCGCTGGTTTTGATGTTAATGGTTTGAAGACACTCCCAGGTACCGCAATCCCAAATTTTAAACTCGGTATTGTCATCAGCACCGGTTAGAGCGTATTTCCAATATGAACTAAAAGATTGGTCAAATATTAGTCACATCAAATGGCAGATTGAATTTCTATTTTTATTTCTTACTCTGCGGAGGTTTTAGTCAAATTGTCCAGGAAGAAAAAGGAAGAAACTGGTCTACCGCCATGGGGTTTCCATTGATGCAGGCATCTTGGTTCTTTTTCATGGAAATACACCTGCGACCATATCTAAATCATTTTCGAGTGTTGGCACGCAAGTAAACGCATTTATTTACCTGATAGAATCGAATATAACCATCTTCGCCGCCAACTCCTAGGGTTGTTCCGTCCGGTGATAGAGCAACCCATGTTATAACTAAGGTGGGCTCGTAGAACTTGAGATAACCGGTGGCAATGTCTGTTGGACATAATTTACCAATCTGCTGTAAAGAAGGATGTTTTTAACATTATAATATGTATTGATATTTAAAGATTAAAAATGTTTCTGAATAAAGGTCATATGTGGAACTTTAAATAAACCATGTTAACTACTGAGCACAACGGTTTTCGTAGGGCGCAATGTGTTCATGAGTGTTTAATTCCAAGTAACAATTAATATAAAGCGGCATATACACAGATCAAAATCTTATCAAGCATAGGAGATTGTGTTTGTGAAAATATCACATTTATACGTTGTGCGTCTGCTTGAAGACAAATCAAAACATTTTGATTTTTGTTTAATCAAGTTGCAAGCATTGATTTACTGTTTGATCAATCAAATTCTCATTTTCGCTAGGACAATCTTGACTTGAAATCAAAAGAAACAGCTCTGGGCTGGAGTGTACCTTTGACAACACCTCACAGAGGAAAAACACTCCGATTACCATTGTTAGGTGGGTAAATGCAATGCTCAGAACCAGAACGGCTGAAACATACTCAAACCTGAAAATTCAGAAAATTCTCACAACTGGGAAGAAGCCCACAAGAAGGGGTTGTGTCACCTCTACTGTGGAGTCTGGTAGTAGATGAATTACTCCAAGAATTAACAGCATGGGTATCAAATGCATTGGCTTTGCGGATAATATAACATTATTAGCCTGTGGAAAATTCGAGGGAACCCTATGTGACGTAATACAAACAGGGTTGATAGCCACAAAGGAATGATGTGCATCGGTGGGACTGAACATAAGCCCCACCAAAACCACTGTAATTCCCTTCACTAGAAAAGACTTTTACCACATATGAAATCCATAACACTGGAAGGAGTCAATATAGAACCAAAGAAAGAGGTAAAGTATCTAAGCGTAATTCTAGACCGCGAATTCTTGTGGAAAAAACAAATAGAAACTGCGATATAAAAAGCCACAAAAGCCCATATGATATGCAAGCGAATTGCATTGATGGTGAGACCGATCCTAACCTATGGAGCGATGATCTGGTACAAAAGAACAGACCTAGTGACCACTGAAAAAGCGCTAGAAAAAGTACAGAGACTCGCATGTATATGCATAACAGGTGCTATAAACAGCTGTCCAACGGCAGCATTATAAGTCTTCCTGAGCCTGACACCTCTGCACTTATTCATAGAAAGCACGGCAGAAGCAACATTTGCAAGGTTTGCCAAAGTAAATCATGGAAGAGATAGTGTTCGTAATGCAAGCGAGAGAAATGGGTTGTCAAAGGAGATGCCACTCATTTGACATCCCTCGAAAAAACATGACGAAAAAATTCAATTTTATTAAGCAATTTAACATTGAAATGAGCCATGGCTTAAAATGGTACACAGATTGTTAAAAAAAACAGGAGCAGGTTTAATTGGGCCAAAAACAAAATTAACCCTACCCATGGGGCACCTGTCAAGCATATTCCAGACGAAAGTCTATGCGATATGAATGTGCGCTGAAGTGAACTTTGATAGAAATTACACAAATAAACACATTGCAGTTATGACAGATAGTCAAGCTGCAATCAAAGCCTTAAGGTCCTACAAAATCATTTCAAAACTTGTTAGCGAATGCTTAGACAAGCTAAACATACTGGGCAGTAGGAATAAAGCAACGATATATTTCACACTCCAAGTTGGTTTAGTTCGTCCTCCACTTGAGAGCGCCACCTAAGGCGAGGTCTTCCTTGCTTGACTGCGTCTACCCTCTGGGATGGAATCGAAGATCCTGCGAGCCGGAGCATTGTTGTCCATTCGCTTTACATGACCTAGCCATCTTAAACGTGATATGCGTATATTTTTTGACCATGTCAATGTCGCTGTATAGCTCGTATAGTTCTTGGTTGAACCTTCTAAAGCCCGTTAACTACCTCAAAGTTGAAACTCTATGTACTTTCAATTAGAAATGTTTATACAAATAAATGATTGAAGATTAATGGTTAAAGCGTGTATAGGTAACGTGAAACAGAATTTACTGACACACTCTTTAATGCTTGATGAGTTTTTGACCTGTGTATATTGCGGTTAAGATGTGAATTTAATTTTTCCTATTTTTATTAAAATATAGACTGCATATTTGTTATTGACAAGTACAATCTCTAGGTTTTTAACAAAGTTTCTGTACCATTAGGCTGATCGACTGACAAAGCAACTAAGATTTTACAAGTTGAGATAGGCGGACTAGTGGGTGGCGAAGCTTAATGATTAAGGAAATGCTTGTGGAGAGGCAATAGTTTTAGATCATCGGAATCCAATGCACGAAAATTATTTATGGGCATTCATTGAAGAAGCGGTCAGCCGTCTGCAAGATAGGGGATTAACTGGTATCAAACGAGAGTATGAACGTGCCGCAACTATCTCGAATAACGAAAGTCACTCCATAGCCTCCTCGGGGCGGCTGCGGGTAACAAAATTGTACTGGTTCTTAATTAAAATTTGGTTAATAATGATGGGCTAGGTCCCTCAATGTATCCTGGAAGAACGGATAGCCCCATACTAGAAAACCATAATCGGCAACTATTAATGAATGTGGTTTCATACCAGGCAAATCAACAATTGATTGACCCTTAGGCAGGTGATGGAAAAGTCTGGAATTTAACATTCCAACATAACATCTTTTTATTGACTGTCAAGCAGCCTACGATAGCATAACTAGGCAAGAACTTTATAAGGCCATGATAGAGTTCGGCATCGAAAATAAATTGACACGACTACAAGTCTCGGAAATAATATGATTACACGACGACGACCCAAGCATCGGCTAAACGATTTAAGAATTTTTTAATGGAATGTATAATCGCTCTACAGAGCTCGAGCTCCTAGCTGATGCCCTGGCCATATATAAAGCACACCTTATTTCAAGAAATGAGATGGCTAAGAAATGGTGTTTTGCAGAAAAAAATATGACATATATTACAGCGGTCACCCAAAACACCATGTGCTCGGAGAAGGCTTCCTTGTCAGCCAAAAAAAATGAAGTCATCATGGTCTTCATTGCAATTAACTTAAGGCTACGCACCCTTCGCGTTCAAGGCAAATTTAATAACATCAGCCTCATAAACGTTGACGCACCTACAGAGGAGTCCGAAGAAGTAGAAAAAGATTCCTACTACAAATTTGCAGAGAGGACACTCAAAGCCTGCCCAAGGTATGGCGTCAAAATCATTCTTGGCGATTTCAATAGGCAATCAAAATTTGAATGAGAGCACTAATGACTTGGTATGGTTTTCCGAGGACGGATTGCTCTGCGAAGAAATATTGCATCCGCCACAGGCACGAATTAACACGACTGCCCTACGTGATAGAAACAAAAGCAATATATACGGTGATACAGTCGCGCACTAAGGCTCGCCCTCGGAGAGCTCGATGAGGGAAGAGTTAGCCCTGGGAACAGAGTGCCGGGCGTAGATGAAAAATGGTCACGCCTTAAAAATAAAGTTATTAATACTGCTGATACCATCTTAGGCAGTAGTCGCAGAGATCGGAACGACTGGTTTGCTGATAAATACAAACTAGCGTCTGAACGCTAGAATGTTGAATACCTCAATGCAATCTCATTGAACGTGGGCATGCGAAGATGAATATAAAGAGCTAAGAAGAAAAGAGAAAGACTTCACAAACAAAAAAGGTAGCCGGGGAGAAAAACATTGTCTGTGAAATGGAAAGAAGTTCGCGGAAGTTCTACCAATCTGTCGGAAACATATCACAATATAAACCTCGCTGCACATACTGTAAGGACCGAGAAGGAAACCTGATCAATGATCAACGACCCTGAAGGCATTATACCGATGTCAAGTGTAATTTCAATGAATTGTTGAACGGTCAGCTCACGGAAGAAATGGAGAGTCCACTAGTTCAAAAGGAAGACCCCATGCTGCAGCCACCACGCAGATACAGAAGGCGAAATAACAAGGCCTTGGGAGCCGATAGCATACCTTCCGATCTGATCAACCATGGACCAAACTACATCAAGCAATTCATGAAATGATAGTATTCGCATGCACGCCAGAATACTAGCGAAAAGGCACTATTTGTCCCATACATAAGAAGGTGGATATCCCAAAGTGCAGCAATTATAGGGGTATAACATTGTTGAGTACATCTTATAAGATATTCTCCTCTATCCTCCAAGAACGGATGGATAGCCTCATACGAGAAAAATATAATTGGCAACAATCAATGTGGTTTCATAACTGGCTAATCAACAATTGATCAGATTTTGACCCTTATGCCAATGAAAAAAATAGCTTAATGTCCGGTAGCGTTATTCCCCGAGATACAGGCAAACAGATCATAATGTCATGTTTCATTGCTAACACATTTTTTTTATTTGCTCTAATGCAAAATGTACCCAAGTAAAATATGAACCCAGATATTGGTGGGCAAAATTGCTTCGTCACCTCCACGCGTCGCCCAGTTTAAAAATGAAAATGAATTAACGACAAGCGTTGTATCAATCGGATGCTTCTTCTTTCCTTTTATTGCCTACGACTTTCTGATCTCCATTGGGATCAGAGTTCTCCCACTTTACAGCTTTCAGGAGATGGAACGGTACTGGGAACCACCACCTTGACGGGAATTCGGCTTTCTTTTGATAGCGGTCACCAGATGGTCGAACCTGCAACCAAATCAATCATAGCGATTGACGGAAAACACTATTCTACCATTCTAATCGTCCGTAAGTTCCAAGGAGCTAAGATCGACTCGAATCACTATCTAGTGTTTACAATACTTCGTGTACGGAGGAAATTAAATTTTGGACTCCAATCGGAAGCGACCGCTATAGCCAATCGCGTATCCCTTGAGCCAGCGAGAAATCTCCCAGCGTACAATATGAACCGGAATAGAAAAAAGCACAGCGACAGAGGTGTTGGGCTTCTCACAACCACCTCCGAGACAGGTCGTGGCTGCCCAAAATAACTAGAGAATCGTATAATCCCTACGTAGAGCGAAGGAAAGATGAAAAACTTACTAAAGTGAAAGAACAGAACATCTCGACAGCTGGTGCCGATGGACCACAAGCGGAATTCTTTAGACACGCTGCAAATTATGGTCTATTGAAAGTATGTCCGTTAGTTGGAATGTCAGTACCATCTGCCGGACACACAAAAACGGAGATCGACTACTCTGCAATCTGCACCAACTATAGCAATTTAAAAAAAGCCTATAATACCCTATCCAGCCTTCTGCTGACGGAATTATATTGAGAAATAAAAGCGCACTTAATGTCATATAGACAAAAAAAAATTAGCCTACAAGGATTATTAGTCGAGAATCTATTTACTCACCCCATAGTTAACGTTGATGGTGTTCACATTGAAACACTGGTAAATACTACCTCTGGCCCATACAATCAACTGATTGCTTTCCTCGTCGTCATCGCTCGAACAATCCACATATGGACACCACGAAATCTTATCGTACTTTGGAGTGTAATTAGTCAGGGGGTCTTCGATTTTCATCATCAATTCGCACACTAAGGTTTCGCCGATCATATCAATCTTGTGCACATACAGGGAACTGGCGTCAATTGACGCTAATATTCTCTCGTTCTCGATGTGAGCGAACTGCAAATCGAGAACTTCACCGGACATTCCTTTGATTAGTGCCCGAAGTCCAGTTGTAGCATTCACCACCCGAACCATGCCTTCGGTCCTTGAAATTTTGTTGTTAACTAAGGAAATGAAGAAAAAAATGAATCATCACAATGTAAATTTAAAAACTCTTTCCTTACCATTGATAACGTATGCTATGTGCTTTCCATCGATATGAACCGCAATCAAATGGCCAGGATAATTCTTGGTCTCCCACTTATAATCGACAATGTTTTTTAATTTAACCTTGGAACTGCCATGGTCATGACTGCCGGCGCTTCCAACAATCGTCACATTTGGTTCATTTATCTCATAGCAGTGTTGTTTGTCACCCGACTTGAAAACACTGCAAAGAAAAACGAGAAAAGTAAAAAAAAAAATACAAAGGTGTTCCACCCGGCCTTTCTTCTCATTGTTGAACTCACATAACATTTGAGGCGAGGATATCGCTGCTAGATTTTGTGAGGAAGTTACTCATTGTAATTGCTGGTTTATTTGTAGGCTCAGGTGAATTCTTGAGAATACGGTTTTCTTGTTTATAAAAATAAAAACTAAAAGTATTTTTTAATAATAGTAAAACAGATAGAAACGCTATTAACATAACACATTTGGCTATGGGAAAAATCTTAGTTGCAAATTGAACTTAATTTTTGCAGTCTTGATGGATGAGATTATTAAAGAGCTAATAACAGTTCTTGTACAAAGATTGTTACTTTGTCTGGGATATAAAAAAAATTAATTTTTTTTTAAATACTTTTTTATGGTTTTTATCGCAAAGAAATAAAAATTCACGGCATAGGTAAGCGCCCCGTTTTAATTTTTTTTTTGTCTGTCGGTGTTTGACAGTTTGAATTGGTGGGTTGGTGAAAAAAAAATCGCGAAAAAATACAACAACGAAAATTAAAGGGGTCATTAGACCCATTTTTTATCGCTTTCAAATAATAAAAAACATGGTAGAGGGAAAGGGAATCTTTCGAATATGTTGTTTACATTGTTTTCTTAATTAATTTTTTGTCCGAGAATCAATGTCATATGTCACATGTTTTGTCATATGTTTTGTTAAAGATGTGAACTAATCAAGCAACCTGTCTTATTTTAGATAACTCCTTTGACCGGTATTACAAGGCGCATGAGTTTAATGGTGGATTTTCATTGTTCTGCAACGACTTGATCAGCAAAATCAAGAAAATTGGAACGGGGGAGATATACGTCATTTTACAAGAGTGAAGGAATACATATTATACGTATTCGTTTTTCCTAGCTATAATTTTTTATAGCTCTACTTCGCAAAGACGTTTATCTTTGAATAAAAAAATACGAATAGTTAATACAAATAATTTATTATTACTTACTTTTAAATCTTTTCGTATTTTCCATTTCTTTCCTTGTAATTTCGCAATTATTAAAAAAAAAATTGACAGTTGTTGGCTTTGTTGCGTTCAGATTAATAGCATTCAGAGGCAAAAATTTCAATTTTGAACATGAAATTTGAAAACTGTTGTAAAAAACGAGAAAAAACTGCTCACCTTGAACTATGGAAATTATAGGGACCTCCAAATGCAGAAGAACCTACTATAATCAAGATGAACATATCCATCTTCACCATAATTTTGATCTTGATTTCTCCTATTTCCTATAATCTTGATTTATCAAGATGTTCTTGATTTGTATCTTCCCTCTCTATCGAACGAGTATGATTTTTATATGTTATATCCTACTTTTTCGTAGAAGTCAAGTTACAGAATAGTGAAAATCCACCATAATGCACAACTTTTGTTTATTTTATTTGTACTTTTTTTCGAACATGAGAGCACAAAGCATCTTCGAGTTGCGCATTATTTTGAGATTTTGACATCTATCCGTTATTTTACATTTTGTGACAAATTAAGGAATGCTAGGAGCTAGGAATGCTCATAAATTTTTTGAGTTTAAACAAAAACGTCGCTACACGCAACGAAAACGAAATAAAGCAAATATATAAAATAACAAACTATAGAAAGGAGGAACTTCAAAAACATGCAAATTCATACCCAAGCATGTGCGGGTAGCTGTTTTTCTGTTTCATTCTATTTTAATATCTTTCTCTTTTGCACTTCATACATGCACAGCTAAACATGCGCCATGTAATAAGGGTCTTTAAGAGCATTACTCATTTTCTAATGTTGGTTCACATCAGCTGTGTTTTAGTAGTCAAATTAAAGTTGTAAAATTATCTATCAATGGTGGCGTTTAATGCGTCCACTAAGTCAGTCAACTCGCCTCTGATTGGTCAATTGGCCCTGCCTAAAAGTTAGTTGACTTTTAGTCAAAAAGTTAGTCACGATTTGTCAACTAAGCGTAGTACTCAGAACTCGCTAAAATTCATATTCCGTCTAAATTTACACCCAAGATACATTTTAGCTCGGGTTTTTAGTTGAGCAGTACCCAATTCAAGCTAAATTCCAAATGTCAAGCTAACGGCTGCTTTCCTTTTTCTTCATATACACTTTTAAGTTCTTCTGTTTTCCCTTGTAGCTCTGCTAACGCGCTTGCTAACTATTTATCTTTGTGTGTCAGTTCAGTTTGTAGTTTTGTTTTTGCTTTTCTTTTCCAAACCTGTTTTGTAAATCAGTTAAAAAAGTCTCCACAAAGTTAAGCGAGCGAAAGAATGTTAAATAATTTTTTTTTCTATAATTTTTAGTTTAATTTTTAAATAATAATAATAAAATAGTTTTAATTTTTAAAAAAGAATCCCTATATTTCACGGTACGTCCGAAATTGTTTGCAAAATATACTGTGCGTTTGTGAACGCATAAAATTCAATAGGTAAAAATTTATATTAAAACGTACTACATTTGCACAACCAGCTGATTTCGTGGTTAGCTGTTCTATACGTTACCAAAGTATACCAGAAATTTAGCGCTAGCTTGGTTTCAATTTGGAAATCATATGTTTTCGTTGTTATGGTAATCTGCTGTTAATCAGCTGTTATTTAACACGTATTACAACAACGATCGCATTGCACAGCAAAGCATCGAGACACCGAACGTCCCCATTCTTTCACAAGATAAATTCTGACAGTTATCGTTTTGGATGCGAATAATTGAAAAAAAAATGGAATTTCTCGATGAATATTTTTATTTGGAAAATTCAATTAAAAACCCAAAACAAAAACGCAAAAAAACGCGGAAAAAAACACCTTTGTGTTCTTGTCAACAAGAATTATTTATAAAGTATATTTCATAAACTATCAAAGACTGTTTTTTCTCCAACTTCAAAATTTAGGGCACCTTTTTAGCAAGGGTATGTAGAGATACAATTTAGTTTAGTGCGATCTGAGTACTAGGTTTAACTTTCAAATGACAGTTTCCCCTTTACAATGTATTGGTGTCAGTTTGTCCCAATGTGTTTTTAAATTGTCAATTTGTCATTACATTATATTTTGATCTACTCCGTAGATAGTACTACGTTTTCATTAGGGCAAAATGAGCTGATTTGGAATCAAATTTACCATACAAAATCACATTTCAAAATTATTTTATTTCCATCAAATTTCGACGAGTTAGGTTACAATTTATGTAATGTTTAGTCGAACACACCTTATTTGAAAACAATTGAATCAAAATTAATTAAGGTTCTATAACAAACGTCAAATTTGACATTATACAAAGTCAAAGAAGAAAATAAAAAAGTAAAAGGGCACGACTGGATGGCAGGTACTTGCTTTATGTAGTAGGTAAGCTAGATATTTGAAAGAAAACAAGTCCGCCACAGTTTCTCTTGGTGGCGCGCATCCGAAGTCCAGTTTTCCATGACCATAATCGTTTTCAAAGAAATATTGACCGATGACGCCGCTAGCCCAAAATCCACACTAAACAGTAACTTTATTGGGATGCATTGGACGCTTTTGGAACTCGTATGGATTGACATCGTCCCAAATTCACCAATTTTGTGTGTTCATTCATTCTAAATTCCACCTAATCATACTCATTGCAAATAGTCCTCTAGGTAGGAGGATCATGGCGACCGTACAATGGGCAAAGCGCCCGGAACATTGCCCGAACAGAACACTCATTTGGAAAAAAAAACAATTTTATCACTTTCGTATGTATGCTGAACGCTATATCCATCCATGGTGATGTGGCCAAAGAGACTGAATAAATGACAACCAATTTGATAGATGTAGCTTCAATAAAATGGTCGCTATCAACTGATTTACACTGTTGTCGGGTTCCAATAAATATATTGTGTATAACCGAGCAACGCCAGGTGAGTCAGTTAGTAGGTACTAAAATGCAAAAACAGGCTAAAAACGGTAGCTTCCATAGGACTCATTTTTTTCTTCGGCTTCTCGAGAACTGGTCAACCGATTACAATTAAAATACATATTCAGAAAGATGTATGTAGAGATAGCCAAAGTAATTTCACATCGAATTATCTTCGAATATTTTTTTGTTTAATTTTTTTCGTTTTTAAATCAATATTTTACTATATGTAACTCAGATGAAAACACTTTTTCTAGAAATTTTAGATTTGTCTGCATCCCTATCCACGTGAATACGATGTTCAATAGAGAAAGATTTTGAAAATTTTAAGCGACTCACAAGTAAAAGGGCACGCAGTTGTAAGCTCTATATCGTTTTTATTTTCGCTAGAAAATATTATAAAAATGTCATAATGAACATTGAAGCAAATTATTAACCATCATATAGTGTAGTAACGATAACGAATGAGAACGATGTTCTCAAAAATCTAGAGTATAGTTTATTTTTATAAAGTGGACCAACCAATCATTGAGGATGATTTTTTAACGGAGTGCTTTTTCCTTCTGCCAAGTAGCTTCAGAAACATCAGAAAACATTCGAGGTATCCGTCCGGAAAATTCTACGTAACGCGATCAGAATCGGACACTCAAATTATATTCGAGGTGCATGTTTTCAGAACAAAGCAATTTAAATTCGACGAAGTATTGATTGTAATTTATGTTTTTTGTTGCTGGTGAGGTCTAGTTTCGGGGACAAGATCCCCCCTGTTAAAAAACTTTAATAATCTTAATCGATATGAAGATTGAACGGTGGGCTCATCAGTTAGACCGTTCATGCTCTTCTAAGACGCACAAAATAGGTCTATGATTATCGACTCTTCATAAAACACATTGCAGAAAGCAATAGTGAATTATATTTCTTTTAGGGAACTTTGGTTAAAGTTATGCACCTAAATCTGGGTGTTTTGCTCGTGGACTAGCAAAGTCAATATAAAATATATTGCAACAACAGAAACTATTGCTATTTGTTTGTTGTTGTTTTTTGTGAAGTTTTTGTTGAATTAAATTTAATAATTTTGTGCGTCTTAGAAGAGCATGAACGGTCTAACTCATGAGCCCACCGTTCGTAATAGGTAGGTACATACATGTTCCTATTAATTCGTTCTTCCCAAATTTATAAGTTTCCAATTAACAATAACATTTTGTTTAACCATTTAATTTTGTTTTCCATTTTTACTGCGATTATAGGTACTGGGTATTCATTTATCAAAAATGACATTACGATAATTAATACACTCATTTGAGTTTGTGGCAAAGTTATGTCTGTCTGGATGCACATACGTATTTAAAACAGCCTGAACGGTTGAGCTAAAATCATCTTCCAATTTAGAACATAAGATTATCTTCAAATTCCACAAGAGCTTTTTTTCAAAGCTCAAATATTAACGGTAGCTGACATTTATGTATAGTACAGTTTAGGAGACTCACCTCCGATCGCCTTGAATTTGAAATATGTTGTACAGTTCGTTATTCTGAACAAGATTATATAAATGTTGGGCGCGGATACGTCGTCTTAAAATAGTTTTTTTATGTTTTAATTTAAAAAAAACATGAAAATAACATTTTATTTATTTTTAACATTTATGAAAAAAGTAGGAAAATTTTTAGTATTTAAATTTTTTTTTTTGAGATTTTAATATGCTGTTTTTAGAGTTTATTAATATACACCTGATTTTAAAATTTTAAATATTTAGTTTTATAAGTTTAAAATATATTGAATTGAAATGAAAATAAACAGAAAATAATAATAATTTGTATGCAGAATTGATTTGGATACCTAAGTCTCTTCAAATATAAAATTTGATTGAAATCCATTGAACCGTTACCGAGAAAATTGAAAATTAAAAAAACCGTTATATGAAAGGTACCGTTAATAGACTTTTCCGGTAAATTTGATTCAAATTAAATGATAGCTAGTAACAACAAAAAAAATCCCAAACAAATTCATCAAATTATGGTTCGAGCCGTTTTCGAGAAAAACACGCTTTTCTTTAACCAGTTTATGACAGGTGACGTTATTTTTAGGCCTAAAAAATAAAAATTCAATTTCAATTAACCCATTTAGGCTGCAGGTCGTTATACACCCAGACAGACTGACAGAAGTTTTTTGTCGATCACTTTTTAAGGCTTCTCTATAATCGTAATATCATGTTTGATTATGTTATCAATTTTTTTTATATTCTTGAATCCTAAACTTGCCTTACAGTACCAATAATCGCAAGTAAAAATTTATATTTTACTAATTTAGAAGAATAAGTCTTCAATAATATGAACAAAAAATGCCAACTTGAATAAGTTTCTTCAATGATTAACTAAATGTTTTCGTGAATATCGCCTGCTGCAATTGGATCAGTGTACATGAACATAAGTACATATGTATGTTATTGTGTTTGTCACTTACGTAGACAATTCAGAACTACAAAATAAAATTAAATCTACATTCATAACTACCTACATACATACATTCAAGTATCCTTTCTTCCACTTGCCAGACACAATGCACAAAAAACATCCCATTTAAGAAAAAAATGTAGCCCTTCCAATATTGCAGCCCTTTTTGTGTATATTTCGTTTTGCCAGTATGTCTGCCAAGTGCCAAATACCTACAAAATAAACAAGCAAAAAACAACATCTTTTTCCTTGTGCTGCAATAGTACGTACACGATGACGACGACCGACCGGCCCGACAACGATCCGTAAAGTTTATTATAATTTGTAACCAAAAACCACCCCAATTTCGCTCTACAACAAAAACGTTTTTTCCACGCACTTATAAGCTTCAATCAAAACGAATCAAGAACTTGTTTCTCAACGGAAATGCTTTGCAGCATGTATATGAGTATCAGATATATTTTCACAGTGGCGCCATTTAGATATTGTGTAGCTTAGATATGACCATTTCCTTTATATGAAATGCACCATCAAGTAATAATGTGCCTATGGTAAACAAATAATTACAACTAATTTCTTTCAATTCGTAGGAAATCGGAGAATTTCCTTTTCCATTTTTTTCGCTTAATTTATCAGTTATCACAAAACTTTTTTCAAAATAAGAACAAAATTCAAATAAAATGCAAACTTGAGTGCTATTTGCGAAACGTAAAAGATTGTAACGTGCTGATCGGTGTACATCTTCCTGAAAATCCTGATATCCAAATTGTATTGTTTTTTTTTAAACGAATATGATTTAAATTTAAATTCGTTCTTGGACTCAAATGATCCTTTCAAAGGATCTCGTTTCTTAAGCTTTGATTGCGAGGTCTAACGTTTTAATTTGTATTTTCTTGACTCAGACGAAATAGATTCCCTTTACTTTAAGATGTCCCCAATTGCCTTTAAATTAATTCTTCGTTATGAATCCTGGGGCCTGTTTCTCATTTACTACATTAGCTACATCAACTACATTCTACATAAATGCTTTTGTGCTACATCATACATTTTTCTGTTTCACAAATTCCACTGGAAGTGTTGTATGATAAATATTTAAGATGTAGATTTGAATATTCTGTGAAATTGACAATAGTTGTTGAGTTTCATTTAAACAACATAGAAATAGTTTTTTTTTTTGTTTGAAATAGCATTTAAATAATTATTACTGAATAGAAAAATTGCATTTTGCTTTGAATATTTTTGGTTTATAAAGAATTTTTTGTGAACTGTGCTTAGTTAATAAACATACATTATGTAGTTCAAAATTGTGTGAAACAGAATTAAATGATACAATTCTTCCAGTATTTCCAGTCTACAACATTGGTTAAGTAAAAAATGTTCTACATTGCTCTTGTGAAACAGAAATGGTGTTACATTACTGTCAGTGTACTACAATGTAGTTGATATAGCTTATAAGAAATAGGGCCCTGTTTGTTTTCTTCTTATAATTTCGAACCATATCTGTAAAATTAAAAATAATGGAAACATTTGAAAATTCGGGGTACATTCGGCACCCGCTGAAAGTGCCCCAATCAAAATGACGAATCTACCCCGACTTCTCAAAAGATAAATTTGTTGCACATATTCATTTAACAATTTTAAATACTAATTTTTCTTTGTTAAATTCCAGTTCCTTATTTATTAAACTAAAAAATAGTGAAACCGAGATTTTCTAGAACTAATTTTTTAATATAAAAATCATTTACATATCCACTTACCAAAATTACATCGGATAACTTAAAAACACAAAACACATAACTTTTTTAGAGCGAAACTACATCTCGCTGAAAATCCTGATTTTCAAAAAATTATATAGATCAAAAAGATTGCTTTTTTAAAACGAATATGATTTAAAAATGAATTCGATATAAATCACCCTGTTGAAAAAATCCCACATTTATATCGTTTTCTTGCTCTCATGCAAAATTTCCCATCATGTGTTCTCACTCGAAAACGAATCGTGTCACTTTTGACGTTTCTTCGGGCCAATCATAGCACACCACGCACACACAAAGTCAAAAGTTGCTATTTCGGTCCGAAAAAATTAAGAAAAGATGAATTAAAAGTTGATGGCGTAAACATTTTTTGTCTGTAGATAATAAAACATTTGTAATTATTTATATTCTAACAATAAATTAAGTTTATCAATTAATCTAACAATAAAATGCGTGCAGTATTTCTAACAATTGCCATTCAGTTGGCCTTTTGTGTCCTCGGCACATTGGCCGGTCGTGATTTCTATCGAATTCTCAATGTAAAAAAATCTGCCACTACAAATGAAATTAAGAAAGCATATCGCAAACAAGCCAAAGAATTGCATCCTGATAAGAACAAAGACGATCCTGATGCATCGACAAAATTTCAAGATCTTGGCGCCGCTTATGAAGTCCTATCGGATCCGGACAAACGTAAAACATATGATCGATGTGGCGAGGAGTGTCTGAAGAAGGACGGTATGATGGAAAATTCGGATCCGTTTGCCAACTTCTTTGGTGATTTCGGTTTCCACTTTGGAAATGGAGATTCAAATCAGCAAGACACTCAACGTGGAGCTAACATTGATATGAATATGTATGTTACCCTGGAGGAGTTGTACTCGGGCAATTTTGTTGAGATTGTTCGTAATAAGCCAGTTCTAAAACCAGCGTCTGGAACGCGAAAGTGTAATTGTCGCCAAGAAATGGTTACTCGAAACATGGGACCGGGAAGATTCCAAATGATGCAACAGACTATCTGCGATGAGTGTCCCAACGTCAAACTTGTCAATGAGGAACGAACTCTAGAAATCGAAGTCGAAGCTGGTATGGTCGATGGACAAGAAACACGATTCGTTGCAGAGGGCGAACCCCACTTGGATGGCGAACCAGGAGATCTGGTAGTGTCAATTAAACAGATGCCACACGATAGATTCCAGCGCAAGGGAGATGACTTGTACACCAACGTTACAATAAGCTTACAAGTAACTAAATATTTACAAAAATTAACTCACGAACAGTAACATAATTAACAATGCTTATTCTTATTCTTTTCAGGATGCTCTAGTGGGATTCAGTCTTGATATTCCACACTTAGATGGACACAAGGTTTCTGTAACAAGAGACAAGGTCACTTGGCCAGGTGCCCGCATCCGCAAGAAGGGCGAAGGCATGCCAAACTACGAGAACAATAACCTACACGGCAATTTGTACATAACATTTGACGTGGAATTCCCAAAGAAAGACTTAGAAGAGAGTGATAAGGAAGGTAAGTTTTCCAAAAAGGGGCGTTCAAGCATATTAATATTTTCTAACACGTTTTTTCTGTTACAGCTATTAAAAAGATTTTGGAGCAGTCTTCAATTAACCGAATTTACAACGGACTTTAGGATCTACTGATTTTTTTTGTAGATTAAGAAATAGAATTAAATAATTTAAAACAAAACTAACTAAGCATTTGTTGTATTTAAAAAATATCGTAAACTTTGGTTTTACTATTCGATTGAATTGAATCGAATTTACATTGTCATTCTGCCTGGACACGTTTTCAATATTTAACCACTATTTATTAGTTTCTAAAGAACACGATAGTTGGATAGTTGGACTATCGTTTAAACCTGGTAGCAGCAAAACATAATTCACTTGAACGTATAGCAGAATAGGGCTTTAAATTTAAATGCAAATGAATGCCATTAGCGAGTTACTAACTTTTGATTAAGTTAATGTTTTTGTACTAGTATTTGAATATTCATAAATACACAACTCTTGTTGATTCTGGAAAACATTGATATTAATTGTTTGATCATTTGGTATGTTCTGCTGTGAAGTATATTAAATAATAAGTTTGGCATAACCAATCAAGCCCAAACAAAATGGACAAAGTTTGCGAATTTTCAAACTTCATTTGTGAGGGAAGTAACTGAAACATTATCTTCTATTCGATACTGTCGCAATGATTTATGTATTTCATTTTTACTTGCGATTATAGGTACTCTAATGCAAGTTATGGATTCGTACAATCAAACATGACATTACGATGATAGAGAAGTCGAAAAAAATGGGTCCGGATATTCCGTCCTTCTCTCTGTCTGTCTGTATGTTCGCACCTTTACAACCTAAACGGATGGACCGATTTGGTAGTATCTCGGTGGTCGTTTTTTATTTTTGCTCTATGTCGAAATATAACGGTACCTGCCATACAATTTTTAATAAAAAGTTTAATTTTCTCGAAAACGGCTCTAACGATTATGATAAAACTTTCAAGGTGCTATTTTTTTTAAACAATACATCTTTCTGCTAGAATGAAATTTTCGAAATTTATTCTGTAACGGTACTTCTCAGGTTTCCCGGAACAAACAGACAGACAAAAAAAAATTTTAAATGGTGTTTTTGTTATAAGTACTGTATATCCTTTCCTATACATCTAGTAAAAAGCTGTTATTTTGATTTTAAAAACAGACACTTTATTTTTTTTATGTGTACATATACATACATATACATACAAAGATACAAAAAAGTTATCAACTTCTATTTACAGCTGGAGTGCGGATGATTCTCGCCGCCATGTCCCAGCGGCCAGTGAGTTTCTTTTGCAAAATATACAAGTGCGTGCATTAGGCGGTAGATAGCGCGCGGCTAAACTCGCCACACATACTTGGTCATATGGCTGATGCGGCGCAATGAATTTGCATAGAATTCTATAAGTATACGTTTATTATGTCTCTGCGGCCAATGTGTGTATCAGAAAAATGTTATTAAAACGGTGTCTTATAATTTCCATTGCCCATATCGTAAAGAAATGGCTGATTTCTTTAACTATTTGTTATTATTTTTGTCCATTTTGGGCTTGAAATTATTCAGAAATTCGCCAAAGCGATTGCAGTTTTTAAAGGCAGAGTTAAAACGAACTCAGTTTAAAGGGTTTTTAATATTTTTTTGCATTTATTTCTATATAATCATATCGCACCGTTGATTGGCGCGAAAAAAATCGCCCATTAATCGTTTTACGTTTGCGAAAGCCTTAATATTACAGCTGACTTTGTTTTTTATACTGACGTAACATGAAACTCATTTTTCTGTCCAAATAATTTTTTTGGATTGAAATTGTCAGGAGAGAGAAATATGTTTACTCTCACGTGAACACTCTCTTTTGTCAAAAACTACGAATTTTGTGTCTTGTATTTGACTGTTTTTCGTAAAAATTGGCTAAAATTCGTAGTTTTGGAGAGTATGAAACAAAGCTTATGTAGCTTTCGAAAGCACTCCGCAAAAATTATAGCAGAAGAAATAATACTTTGATCAAACAAATGCAATGACACAAGAGACAACTTAATCCCGAGAAACCAAAATGTTTCGACTTTTTTTCTGCTTGCGGCTTCTATCAACAAAATAAGAATTCACAAAATCCCTCATATTTTCCTGGAATCGTTTTGATTCTTATGATTTAATGTACAAATATAAAAAAAAATCAATTTCAATTGCAATTAAAATTCAACAAAAAATTTACTTTTGTGAAAAAAATTTGATCATTTTCTGGATTCTTGTTGATTTTCAGGCGCCAGTTTTAACGATTAGGAAAAATCATCAAAAAAAGATAAAATAAATGAAAAAAGGTTTTTTTTTCTGACGAGCGCTTATAGAATTCAGTGAAAATACGTCAGTTGACTTCACAAAAAATAGCACCAACCACCACATTTCTTCTTTCCGGTTGCAAAGCTCACCATAAATTTGTTTGGTGTCACGCCTAGCAATCAGGAAAAGTTAAAACAAATCGAAAAAGGATTTATTTTTTTGAAGAGGGCTTATAACAATCAGTGAAAATACTTCAGTTAACTTAAAAAAAACAGCTCAAACCACCGCATTTCTTTTTTCCGGTTGAAAAGTTCATCAGAATTTTTTTTCCTGACGCTATTGGAAAAGTACAAAAAGTTGTTGATTCTCGGAATTCCCTATGGTGCAAACCAAAAAAAGTATACAAATTTCCAAGAATCTTTTTGATTCTCATCATTTGGTATGCCAACATTTGAACACTACTAAAGTCTATCCCAGCGATGTCTTCTGAACATGGAATAAGAAGGAATTTTGAATTTTTATTCATTCTCATCAAGTTCATGTAAATAGAATATAAGGCACGACTGGGTCGCACGTACTTGCTACTGTGTGCTAATCATTTTTAGGTACAAGCGTCTTTTTGACAAAGATTTAATTTTAATGTTTTTTTGACGTGCATGTTCGAACGAACATGCGTCACGATAAAGATAAAGGGATAAACACATAAATATATAGGATTGTTAGCTTACTGTTTATAATATAATTTGTTAATAGAAAGATATAAAGGACTTTTTTCAGTTCAATTTTCATTTTGGTATGGAAAAATTTGAACAACTGGCATAAAGATTCGTGGGAATCAGCAGTAGGGCAATAATGCTAGGTATAAGGACCTAGCATTACAATAATTTACTTTTTGAAATCAAATTAATTAAAATAGCTTAATTATGTTTGATGGATCGATAAACGTATGGTGTGGGTAGGTATTAATAGAATTTCTTAAGGATATCAGGTTGGAAGGAAGGTAGGTACTAAAATTAAGATACACATTCCAACTACTGTTAAGCTAGTGGGTATAGAGACAATACTAAAAGTTAACACAGTGGTTTTGTTTATTTAGGGGCAGGTGTAAACTTTTGTTTTCTCGATTGAAATTTTTGCATTCAGTAGTAATCGAATAGTTTTTTATTTGTTAGTTGTTTTTGTGTGTTTATCATAGGCTTCCTTATTTATTCTGTGTGCTTTTATGATGATGAAATGCTTTAAAATACGTATGTAAGTTTTCACCTTATTTTATTTGACTAATGGCTGGGGCTCAGCCGAGCAATATGAAATAAATTTTTTGGGAAAATATTAAACAAATAAAATTTGTATGCAATCAAAAAAACACTATTCATAACGTTTTTTGGAAAAAAATGTTGTAAGCCATCTTATTTATTTTGCTGTTTTCTATTTTATGAATTTTTCATTTCAAAATCGTCCGACCAGTTTTTTCGAAAAAATGTTTTTTTTTGAAAAACTTTTCGAAAACATATTTTAAAGCTTTTTTGAGTATGTCAATTTAAAGAAATCTGTAGTTTACACTAGGAGAAAAATAAAAAAAAATCTATAGATCCGTTTTCAAAATATTCAAAAAATAAAATATTTTTTTTTTAAATTATTAAAAATAAAAAAAATTTTTTTTTTCAAAATTTCAATAAGCAATATTTTTTAAATCATAAAACACTATATATTTTGAAAATTTTATCAAAATCCGTCAATTAGTTAACGAGAAAGTCTGGTTTAAAAAAAACCGGTTATATGGGAGGTACCGTTATAAAACTTTTTCTGAAAAATCCATTAAAATTAAAAGATAGATTTTGCATAGAAAACACCATTCAGAAAGTTTTATCAAAATCGTAGGAACCGTTTTTGAGAAAAATGAGTTTTTCATTAAAAGTTATATGGCCGGTACCCTTAGTTTTGGAGCTAGAATGCCAATTCGAAAAAAAAACTGTCGGGTTAAGTACTCTAGAAATACTATTTATACCAAGTTTGAATCAAATCGGCCCAACCGTTTAGGCTGTAGGAATCGATACGGACGGACAGACAGACAGAGAGACAGACGGACAGAATTTTCTGACCCACTTTTTTCGACTTCCCTATTATCGTAATGTCATGTTTGATTCTTAGAATTTTTTTTTTTTACGAATGCTAACTTGCCTTATAGTCCCTATAAATCGCAAGTAAAAAGTTATGAAATTTGCGGGATTTTATGAATCGGGATTCTGTGTTTCCGGATTATGTTAAACAGGATTTTCTGAAAAATTATTTTGTTAAACGGCAAACATAGTCATCCACTGACTCCGTCATTTAGTTGGGTCCATTTTCTTGGAACAATCCTAGACCGGGAAGCCTACGTTTTCAAAAGCAAAAACAGCAGCGTCCTTCTATTTCCGCGTTCAATAGGAGGTAATACTGTCTTGAAACATGTAGGGGTTTGTAAGGCTTACTCCTATTTCAAACTCAATTCAGGCGCAGCGACATAAGTCCCAGTGACATGGGTCCCAATTTCACCTTTTGGGACTTATGTCTCACTTATGTAGACCTAATTTTTCGTAATTTGAAACCCATGTCCCACTTAGGTCTTGTTTGTTTCTTTGGGGATGATGGGACAAAACTGGCAAATTTTATAACAGGTAGTATTTAATACAAATTTTTGTGAGTTTATTAGACATCACAGCCGTTTTTTACGTTATGTGCAAACAAAAAAACTTTATAGTGCATGGAAAATGAACAATATTGAATTATTGTAAATAATTTATTAATTTATATTATTGTTAAAATAGTGCGATTTTGTTTAATTTTATCTCCTTAAATGAAAATACATGAAAATTTATAAGTTTTGAAAACTTTGGAAAATAAAACTAAAAATCGCATCAGGGATATAAAATGTTGCATCGTTTTTCGTAAATTGCTTAAAAGGTTCTGTATGCTTGGTGTTTTTTTTTTAAATTGGGTAAGCTTATTTAAAATATTATATTAAGGGGAATAAAAGCCCAAACATATTTTTGTGGGACTTATGTCCATGACCATGACCAACAATTACAATAACAAATTCTGCAATGCCAAGGGCAGTAAAAATTGTGGGTTTAAAAAAAATACTCTTCAACACTCTTCCGTTCTAGTGCTCAACGCCAATGGCCAAACAATTGTTCACTCTTCAGAAAAAGGAAATTTGTTCGCAACCCATCTCACTGCTTGCTCTACGTTGCCTCATGTCAATGTTGCCTCTGCTGTACTTATGAATGTAAACTTTCCCATGAGACAGATTTTGTCCGCACTCGTGCAGTAGCAAGAGTTCTCAAAGATCTTGATATATATAATTCCGCTGGTATAGCTCCCCCCCCCCCCATCTTCTTAAGAATGGCAAAACCACTGCCTAAGCTCTTCCATCGCTCCTACTCTTTTGGAATCTTTTCTAGAAAATATTGTGTGTTTGTTAAGCATATCCCTAAGAAAAGTGGTTCTTCCTACCCCTCCTCCACGAATACCAAAAGCTTCTTAATGACCAGTGTTATGACTTTCGCAGCATTCTTTCCACTGGTGATTGAATATCTCACCAAACAGTGGAACAGATTTTTACATTCCACACTATGATGGTAACCGATCGGAACGGAATTTTCTCCGACTCATACAAAATGTTTTTTTATTCCTCATTATAATCATACAAATCTCTTTCAAAGCGGTTACACCTCTGAAAAATGTTAAATGTGAGCTTGAAAAGGGAAATATTAGAAAGAATTTTTTTCCAAATAAATTGTATTTCTTAAAAACTGGAGAAAATTCCGTTCCGATCGGTTACCATCATAGTGTGGAATGTAAAAATCTGTTCCACAATTGTGTTGTTCATATTTCTAAGGCATTTTCCACAAAATAAATGCTGGTGTGCCCCAGGGCTCCGTTCTGGCCCCGACTCTCGTCCTCATTTTTATAAATGATCTTCTCTCAGACTTACTGTCTGTCATTAAAGCAAAATATACTTTCCATACCATTGTCATTAGGTCTGTTTCTGTAGTTTTTGAATAAAAGTTTGGGAAAAAGTTTGGACACGAGGTTTTTGATGTTGTTTTTGTAATTTTCTGCCCGAGCTTAAAAGTAAAGAAACACATTTTGGGCTGTTTCTGGTTAAATGTCATACATGACAAGCTAATTGTAAGTAAACGAAAATTTTTGTTTGGAAAATGAATCATTCGGAAGAATTAAAGAAATAAATTGCACGACTGGATCGCACGTACTTGCTCATATGTGCGGTCACATTGTAAAGGGTCCGCCATCTAACTTTTTTTTCAACTAGTGCTTATTTCGTGGGAAATGCTATCTTGATGGGAGATCGCGCTTGTTTGGATGCGGATTCGCTGTCAGAGGAAGACTAAGGCAAAAAGTCTTGAGCTTTCGCGAAGTCAGCGAGAGAGTGACAACGATCCGCATTAAGGCCAAATTCCACCACCTGAGCCTCATAAGCCTCCATGCCCCTACAGAAGAGAAAGACGTCGCTACCAAAGAAAGTTTCTACGAGCTCCTCGCCAAAACTTATGAGCAATGCCCCAAAAATGACATTAAAATCCTTTTAGGAGACTTTAATGCCAAAATTGGGAGGGAGGACATCTTTGGTATGACGATCGGAAAACACAGCCTGCACGACACCACTTCCGATAACGGACTCAGGCTCATCGATTTTGCAGCGGGAAAAAACATGGTGCTGAGTAG
This sequence comes from Platycheirus rosarum, assembly GCA_963971375.1. Lineage (NCBI taxonomy): Eukaryota > Metazoa > Arthropoda > Insecta > Diptera > Syrphidae > Platycheirus > Platycheirus rosarum. The sequence continues at coordinate 32,236,818 of OZ020507.1, forward strand.
CACGCGTTTCCCACGTCCCGACATCCACAAAGCCACATGGCGATCCCCAGATGGTCGAACCTGCAACCAAATTGACCATGTTGCGATTGACGGAAGGCACTCCTCCAGCATTTTGAATGTCCGTACATTCCGAAGAGCAAACATCGATTCGGACCACTACTTAGTCGGTGCAAAGCTTAGAGTACGGATCTCAATGGAAGCTCTCAGGCGAACACCAACTACACCGAAGAAATTCAATGTTGGAAAACTTCAATCGGAAGAGACCGCCGCTGCCTATGCAGTATCCCTTGAGCTTGCGAGAAATCCTTCGACTGAGGATATGAACACGGAAGACCAATGGCAGCTATGTCAAAAAGCCATAAGAAATGCTGCGTCAGAGGTATTAGGTTTCTCACAGCCTCCCCCTAGAAACCCTTGGTTCGACTCCGAATGTGCTCAGGCAAACAAAGCTAAAACGGAGGCATACAAGTGGAGCTTTTTAAACACGCTGGAGATGAACTGGTCAGGAGAATACACCAACTCATCTGCAAAATATGGTCGGAGGAAAGTATGCCCGATGAGTGGAACCTCAGTACCATCTGCCCGATCCACAAAAAAGGAGACCGCCTACTCTGCGCCAACTATAGAGGCATTAGTCTTCTAAACATCGCCTATAAGATCCTGTCAAGCGTTTTATGTGAACGTCTCAAGCCGTTTGCTGATGATCTAATAGGCCCTTACCAATGCGGCTTCAGACCTGGAAAATCTACCACCGACCAAATATTCACATTACGCCAGATCCTGGAGAAAACCCAAGAATATAACATCGACACCCACCACCTGTTCGTCGATTTTAAAGCAGCGTACGATAGTGTTAATAGAGTTGAAATGTATCGTGCTATGTCTAACTTTGGAATCCCTGCTAAACTGATACGCCTTATCAGGATGACGTTGGAGAATGCTCGCTGTTCCGTCAAAGTTGGTAGAGACTCTACTGAAACTTTCGAAACCACCAGAGGGCTTAGACAAGGAGACGCGCTGTCATGCAGCTGTTTTAACATTGTGCTTGAAAATGTAATACGGAGCACCCATGCCAGTACATCGGGCACCATTTTCAATAAATCGACACAATTACTTGGGTTTGCAGACGACATAGACGTGATAGGAAGAACAAAGCGAGCAGTAACCGGTGCTTTCACTACTATGGAGTCAGCAGCAAGCAGAATGGGGCTGAAAATAAACGAGGACAAGACGAAGTATATGCTTTCATCAACAAAAGCCCAATCCCACAACAGGCTTGGTCAAAATGTGACCATTGATATGTATAACTTCGAGGTAGTCAGTCAATTTGTCTACCTGGGTACTGCTGTAAACTCGGTCAACAACATCAGCGCTGAAATCAAACGCAGACTAACTCTTGCTAATCGCTGTTTCTTTGGGCTGAATAAGCAATTGAGGAATAAAGCCCTATCGAGAAGAACCAAGGAGACACTATATAAAACACTCATCACCCCGGTCCTGCTATATGGTGCAGAAGCATGGACCCTTTCCCAATCGGATGAAAAGGCACTTGGAGTCTTCGAGAGAAAAGTTCTGCGTACGATCTATGGTCCTATTTGCGTAAACCGAGAAGACAACATTTGGCGACGAAGATACAACGACGAACTATACGAGCTGTACAGCGACATAAGCTTAGCCAGAAAAATTAGAGTCCAACGACTAAGATGGCTGAGCCATGTAGAGCGAATGGACACCAACGCTCCAGCGAGTAAAGTCTTCAAAGCCAAACCAGAGGGAGCCAAGGTAGACCTCATCTTCGATGGAGCGACCAGGTAGAAGGAGACCTCCGCCAACTTGGAGTGCGAAATTGGAGACAGCAGGCAAGGGATCGAACCAGCTGGAGGGGCGTATTGAGCAAGGCCTAGGAGCACCACGCTCTAGTTGAGCCAACATAAGTAATTTTGCCAAAAAAATTATCTTTTCAGATGAAGCTCATCTTGATCTTGGCGGGAAAAATTGTCGCATACATTGAAAAGATGATACACCCAAAACTAGTCACTGTTTGGTGCGGATTTTGGACCAGAGGCATAATTGGGCCATTTTTCGAAAATGAGCAAGGAGTGGCCGTTACAGTCAATGGCGATCGTTATCGGGCCATGTTGAACGAATTTTTGTTCACAAAAATTGAAGAGGAGGATATTGGCAACATTTGGTTTTAGCAGGACGGCGCTACGTGCCACACAGCCGAAGCTACACTCGATGTTGATGAAGCATTTTAAAAAAAAAAAAGTTATTTGGCGGACCCGTTAGAATAAAATTAAAAAAAAATAAAGTGAACGTCAAAGCATTTATTCGATTTTTGTGACTTTTGATTGTTCGCGTAAGGTACGTTAAATTGTATTGAGTGAAATAATTTAAACGACATTTTATTTCTTTAAGTAAAAAAATGTGATTTTTTTTCAAAATCGTACGAGCGGTTTTTAAATAAAACGGTTTTTCTGAACAACTTTTTTTAAAAAATTAAAAAAAAAATAATTCAAGATACAAACTTAGGCACAAAAATACACATACATTTAAAAACCAAATTAAAAAAACAAAAAAAAGTTTTTGAAAAAAATTTGTGGGAATTAACTAAGGCTACCTACATCTTCTTGAATATTAATTTTGATAGTAATCGGATCACCAGTTTTCGAGAAAGTCGAAGAAAAAAAACGTTCCTATAGGCGGTTCCTCCGCCCAATTTATTAATTAATTAATTTTTTTTTTCACTTCACTTTTTTCGCTACCCAAAAAAAAATTAATAACTTTTTTTTTATTTTGCAGATTGATTTTTAGATTTAACAAAAATGGATAACTGGGACACTGAAACAAGAATATGTATTGTCCGCCTCTATCAAGCACTGGAGTCCATAGTTTCGGTTCAAATAGAGTATAGGCGCAGGTTTGGCGGCAATCCTCCGAGTAGATGGACCATAATGAGACTTGTTAACAATTTTGCCGAGAATGGGACAGTCGAAAGAAGACCTTACCATCGAAAATCTTCAGTTTGGACGGAGGAAACAATCGCTGCTGTAGCTGCTGCCATACAAAACAATCCAAGAGTTTCGACAAGAAGCTTATCTGCTCATGGGTATTTCAGTCAATTATGCACAATGATTTGGACTTATTTCCATATGAAATTCAAATGACCAACAAACTGAACGCAGCAGACTTGCCGATTCGCTTAAAATTTTGCCAGAAGATGCTGCAAAGGGTGGAAGAGGACGAAAACATGTTAAACTGTCTTTTTATGTCTGACAAGGCCCATTTCGATTTAAACAACAACATAAACAAACAAAGTTGTCGAATATGGAGTGCTTCCAACCAACAGAAACTCCATGAGACGGAATTGCATCCACTTCGTGTCACAGTGTGGTGTGCAGTTTCATCACGCTGCATTGTCGGGTTACTGGAGACCGTTACTTGAGCATGTTGAGAGAGTTTTTCTATCCAGAGAAATTTCTTTCAACTCTGGGTGGTTTCAGCATGATGGTGCAACTTCTCACATAGCCCGGCTTGTTATGACAGAACTTCGACGAAAATTTCCCAATAAGCTGATATCCAGAAACTCCACATTCCATTGGCCCCCCAGGTCGTTTCACCTTACTGCACCTGACTTTTTCTTGTGTGACTACGGAAACAGACAGTTTCAGTACTTGGCAAGTACATATGTCATCACCGATCTTCGTTGACCATATACTTGAAATTGCCATAAATGCTGCTAAGTGCTTAAGTTTTCTGCATCTCAGATCAGAGCATCGATCTGATTGCAATTTACGAACGCCTAAAACTCGAGTATTACTTCCACCTCTGGATAGGTGCTTCTCAAGCATCGCTAAAGCTGCACAATGGAACGCAAAAGAAACTCTTAACATTGACTGGAAATAGAACTATCTCTAAAAACATTTGCCCCTCTCCAACGCCGAGGCAATGTTTCATGTCTTTAATTATTTTATCTTTTCTTTTAAAAAATGCTCGGAATGCTCATCAGTTCACACTTGAACCCAACTTCGGGCGTACCGTGATATATAGAGAATATGTATGTATGTGAAAACTATTTTCAGCAATTTTATGTAATATGAACTCAGCTATAAGTTTGTTGAACATTTTTTTCTCTAAAGCCTACTGTTTTTGAAATAAAAGCAAAAAAAACATTCGTTTGATCTTTGACCCCATAACGGACCTAGCGTGCATGGGAAAGTTGGGGACTTTTCTCATATTGTAAACCACACCAATACCAATCTGTATACCAAAAATCATACTGTAACTAATTTTTTCATTTCAAAAAGCTATTCCATACCAATTGTCATGCAAAGTTTTGAAATATGTAGTCACATTTAAAAAAATCTTTTTAACAAAATGCGATATCTTCGACTGTTATTTAAATACATACCTTATTTCATAAAATATCTAAGACGCAAACCGCACCAAAAGAATCTTTCAAAAATGTCCTTTCCTTTGACAAAGGACATTTCTTATTCAACTCCTTCCTCAGTTTCATCTCCATCGAACAACGACGAACGTCAAACCAAAAACTATCAAAATATCCTTTCAAACTGCCAAATCCTTGTATGAACTCAAAAGTACTATTCATTTCATACTATCCTCACGGTGTCCACATCCTGTTTCTAATCAACAAAAAAAATATATAAAAAAAAGAAAAAAACCTAGACATCCTTCAAATTTAAACAATACATACTTCAAGTGCACGTATTCCGGACTCAATTTATCTAAACTTCACAGTTCCTGCCGTTCAAGGGACATTTCCAAAACAAGCGTACACACTTTGTATTATGAATGTCGCCCAAATTTATAAATTTTGAGGTATGTAAGTCAAATATACAGAGAAGAGTGATGAAAATTTCGAGGAGTCTCATTTATTGATTTTTCAAATTTTATCATGTGACCCAAAATAATTTTGGGGATTCTGTACAGTTGCCTGACTTTTGTCATGATTTTTTATTCCAATTGGTTAATTCATATCACAGTAATGTGCTTTTAGCTGGCATGTCTTTTGCTAAGGACATTCGGTTAGAAAAAAAAAATTGATAATCGTTGGGTAGTTGCCGTATGGGAATGTCATATGAAGTACATAATTTATAAATTTATTTTTAGATAACCTTAATTTACGTTTTATTGTTGATACCATGGCCTCATTCGAATGTGATAAAATTACTTTGCTCCAAAGATAACAGTCGGTTAGTGCGTAAGATTATACGCTCCAAATGGACCCCAATCCTTGATAAGTATCAGGTAAGAGTAATTAATAATTAATTTAATGTCTGAATTACTTCAACATTGTTATAGGTAAAACTGCCTTTAGAGTGCCCTCTGCACCCATTTCGTGATGTTTTTGGGCCGCGACAAGATGCAAAGAAGCGTGATAGACCGACCCAATGGACGTGTCGGTTGTGCGGCAAAAGCTTCTACCAAGAAAGATATGTGGATATACATTTTGAGACGCGACATAGATCTGTCCTCAATGAGGTGACAAACAAAATCAAATAATTTGGATTTACCTTTATTTTCAATGCTTGAAATAAATTTTCTTCGATTCCAGGCTGAAGACGCCGTTTGTTTTGCCGACTTTTGTGACATCATGCGTTGCGAAGTATTTCAATCAGAGGAAGCCAGTCTCACAGGTGGAGATACTCATATTGTAACAGATATTGAAGTTTGGGGTAATTCCTTGGGCCAGAGTTCAGCATTGGCAAAAGCTAATGCCGCTTACTTAAGTTTGATTCCACTTAGGTAAGTAGATTCATTTTCCACGAAATATATCTTGATTTATAATTCATTACATTTCTAGATCCTCAGCACTTGGAGCAACTCGAGCATCGAAAGTGCAAAATCGCCAATTATGCCCAGATAAAAGTAACGAAAATAAAATTATAGGCACAAGTAAAGAGCCTGTCATAGGTACAGTTTTTTTTCGGATGAGAAGTAAACGAGTTTTTAAATAAATTTATTTTTTTAGAACCAATTTCTGAAGAAAATCCAGATGATTCGGAAAAATCTTCATCGTCATTGTCGTCCGCCAATCATTCATCAATGAAAATCGATCCTTTAGTACAATCGAATGTATCTGACGAAGAGACCAACAACAAAACTACTAATGGAAGTACAGTTAATATTCAAAAAGTACGAGCCAATTGTCGTACAGAAGAGCTTAGTAAATTGAAGTCGAAATGTGAATATCTGCTTAGGAGTTGCATAGCTGGCCTACTGCTACACATGACTGATCATGCCTTCAAAGAGATGGAAGGTATGTTTAAAAAAAGCAAAATATATTATAAAGTAAAATGTTATTGTGCCTGCATCTAGCATAAAGACAAATGGTTTAGAGCGAGATAATCAAGGACGCCTTATGGCATAGTATGTCAAGATGCAACGCCAAAAGGTCTAGTTCTAATACTCCTTCCGGGTTACCTTGATTTTTCCGAAGCACAACTTTTTGTGAGGAAACGACAAATTCTTTTAACAGTAAACTTGGACTTGAAAAATGCAGTTTGTTTAATCTATTAAATTCAGAGATTAGCTGTTGCAGATTCACAACGCACACAGAAGAACGATTGATAGAATAAGTCACTAAGCGTTGCCTTCTCAACTCTCAAAGAGCGAAAGTTCTTTGGGTTCAGTGAAACTTACTTAGTAAAGTGAGACCACAGTTCGAGGTGAATACTAGTCTCAACCAACTGGCCTTTTGAATTTGCACGGTCCTTAGCAAGCTTCTTCTTAGCTGCTCAGGCCAAGTTGTTTCAAGTATTCTCTTTAGTGTGCGCGCTATATCTATAATAGTAGTATTGAATCAAAGATTCTGTTTTTTTCTTAGTTCTACTACGTTTATGTCGTAGTACTTACTTACTTAGGGGCGCTACAGTTCGGGACGAACCTGGGCCTCAACCAACATGCCTCTCCAGCCAGCTCGGTCTTTGGCTAGCTGCCTCCAGTTTCGCACTCCAAGTTGGTTGAGATCGGTCTCCATTTGAGCGCGGTCTTCCTTGACTGCTTCTACCCTCTGAGAGGGAATCGAAGATCCTGCGAGCCGGAGCATTGTTGTCCAATCGCTCTACATGACCTAGCATCTTACCCGTGATATGCGTATTTTTTTGACCAGGTCAATGTCGCTGTACAGCTCGTATAGTTCTTGGTTGAACCTACTAAGGATATCTTAATTCGCTTTAGATAGAGTCCAGACCTCGGCGCCATAGAGTAGGACTGGGATGGTTAAGGTCTTATACAGAGTCTCCTTTGTCTTTCGAGAGAGGGCTTTGCTTCTCAATTGCCTTCCCAGCCCAAAGAAACACCGATTGGCAAGAGTAAATCTTCGCTTTATTTCTGACGAGATGTTGTCAGATGTTATAGCGGATCCGAGGTAAATAAAGTCCCTAACTACCTCAAAGTTGTACCTGTCTATTGTGATGTTTTGTCCAATCCGCCGGTGTTGTGTGTCTCTTTTTGTGGACAGCAGGTACTTCGTTTTGGCCTCATTGACTGCTAGTCCCATCTTAGCCGCTTCAGCTTCAATGCTAGCAAACGTTCCAGTGACAGCTCGCCGAGTTCTGCCAATGATGTCTATGTCGTCAGCGTATGCTAACAATTGCACATACTTGAACAAAATTTTCCCACTACAATTGACTTGCAAGTTTCTTATAATTTTTGCAAGTATTAAGTTGAAGAAATCGCACGATAGCGCATCACCTTGACGTCAAAAGCTTCCGTGAGGTCAGTACCAACCTTGACGAAGCAGCGAGAGTACTCCATCGTCATCCTGCACAGTCAGTGGTGGGTATCGATTGGGAATTCTTGGGTAGTTTCCAGGATCTGCCGTAGCGTGAACATTTGATCGATTGTGGACTTTCCTTGTCTGAAACCACACCGTTCACATAGTACGGCAGAGAGGATCTTGTAGGCGATATTCAGGAGACTTTTTCCTCTATAGAACGATGCTGAAGTTCCATTCATCAGGCATACTTTCTTCTGACTAACCTTTAGAGATGAGTTGGTGTATGCACTCCATCAGGTCATCTTCGGCCGCTTTAAAAAGTTCGGCGGGTAGTCCGTCGGGTCCAGGAGCTTTTTTGTAGTACAGTTTCTGTAATTCGTGGTTGAACCTTCTTCTCCAAGCCCGACAATGCATATATAGCCAAAAATCTTAAGAGCCTTCATTTCCCGGCTCTATAAAGTGGAGTGTGAAAATTAAGGTCTTGAAATGATTCGTCTTTGGTTTTCCCGGCGCAAAGATTTCACCAATACTTCAATGCTGTTGATAACATGTTTTTGGTTATTTCCTCATAGAATGGTAGATCCATATGAGGCGCTTCAATGTCAATGCTCATTGAGCCCAGTCTTGTACTTGTAAATAAATAAATATAAATAAATATATTCGTCATATGAATAATATAGTACCAGACCTTAAAATCGATCATAGTGGGTTTTGAAATAAGGCGATAGGAGGGAGTGTATTGGGATGAGATGGAGGTTAAGCAGGCTAGGATGAGGGAAGAATATCGGGAATGAAAAGAAATTACTGATGAGGTAGTAGGATGAGAAGAATAGAATAGAAGAGGAGGGGTGTGAAAGACGGGAAAGGAACGGAATTAGGAATGGAAAGAGGAGATGGAAGTAGGAGCTGAGAAGAAGGTAAGTAAAAAGGACAAGGGACCGGCAGGGAAGATATATAGGAATGGGAGATGGACGTGGCTTCACGCGGCTAAGCTCACCGGATAATGAAGAATCTTCACACAGCTGGACTTATCCTATTTCAAAGAAAACATAAAACGTGCTAAACTTGGTGAGGGTTATTTACTGGCCTAGAAGTGTCACGTGTGTTCATCAAATTCCCGTTCCTTGTCTAGCAATTCCACATGTACGGAATGTACATAGGAATGTATCTAAATTTTCATTTGTTAGCAGGTTGCAAAATACAAGCTTGCAAACACAGTCACTGCTTACTCCTTTTTAGTTTTATATAAGTAGGCCGAAACAGAGATTTTCTTCTTTAACCGAAGATTGTTATGATATCAACTGGGAGCAGAACATTCCAACTTCTTTGCTCTACCCTAAGGTTTTTTTCATTCTTTAATTTTTGTTTGGATCAAATCTTAAACGCTTTGAAAAAGCTAACAATTCGGAGTCAGCTGCTTAGTTAATTTTAAGTTTGGATAATTGGAATCTTCACTTTTGCCCGAAATATTTGTCTGTTTTCGTTCATAAGTGGCTATGTCTGGCAGACAGATGAATCTTGGTCTTTGTCGCCGTTTAACGATTCGCAGAAGCAGTTCATGAATGTTTTCAGTACTGAATGTGACCCTAATATGTTCATTGAAACTAGCCTGATAAACTTAGGCTTGTTACTTCTCCTTTTGAATTTAGGGATTTCTGCATTTGTTTATTAAACATTTCTATTTTCACGTTAAAAATCTGACAAGATGGGTCGTATGTATTCATTCTCTGTGATTCCTATGGAGTTGCTCAGGTGCGTTTTGTTAATGGCAACAAGATTCTTCGCATCATGAAGTCGGTTGGTGTTAAACCCGGTATCCCAGAGGATCTCTACCATTTGATCAAGTGGGCTATTGATATGCGCAAGCATTTGGAACGCAGCCATATGGACAAAGACAAATAAAGATTTGTTGCCTTTTCCATGGAGTTTTCAGAATTATTCTCAAGGAAAAGGAATATCAGCTGCCACACTTGGGCTATTATTTTCTTCCGTTTGAGAGTGCGCTGAGCAATGCTTTTCTTTGGATTCCTATGAAACTGGTTGGATATGATTTCAGGTGAAAAAATTTTGTACAACGATTCGAAAAGCACAACCAGTCAACTAGCTGCTTGTAAAGACTTCTATTACTTTTCTAATGTTTTTTTGATTAAAACAAATTAAATTTCTATGTTCTTGATTAATATTCTATTTCTTTAACAGAGGAAATGAATAAAGCTGTTTGCTGGTATCTATCATGCGATCGATATTGGGAGGATGGACCACTCGAACCCAGAGCATTTCCATGGGGTTTAATTCTCATACTTGTAATGGTACTCTCTTTGGGTATTTGTTTTTGTTACTACATAATTTGGATACTCTTCGAGTAAGTCAAACATTTTGTTTGTAAGAAAAACACATTAACTCATTTCTAAATATAGTTCTGAAGAGATGACAATCAGCAATAACATGCATCGCTATGAATACCATCATTATGCGCCACAACACCATAGCAGTCCGCGTTATATAGCTGGTCCTCCGCCAGCAGCTTCACACCATTTGACACACCATCCGCAACAGGAGATTTATGAGCGTCGAGAAGTAACAACACGACTACCATCGACGGCCGTTACAATGGTTGACTGTGATACAACAATTGGTGGCAAATATTCCTCAGATGCATCAACGACAATGCGACCGCCCTCGTCGACAGATATTCAAAATGATTTAGCACATAACGAGCACTACATCTATGTAACCTATCCGCCGGATTTAAAGAAGAGATTATTCGAGAAATACGAATGAAATGGATAGAAGCAATTTTTCAAACAAACAAAATTAGAACTTTAGAGGAGAAAACGTTTTTTTGAAAAGTAACTTTTAAATTTAGTAATTTTTTTTTCGTAACAATAAATCAATAACAAAAGAAAAATTTGTTGGTGTTTTGTCAATAGACAACATGATGTGAAACTTATGTGAAAACCCCAAGCATTGACGCTTAAACTACTCAACCGATCATCGTGAAAGTTAGTACAGACATTGGTGGTAAAGAAAAAGCAATTGCTTACGTGTGATTGTGCACAAATCCAGTTCTCGGCGAATAGAGAAACCGTTGCAAAGATGTATATATTATTTGAATATGGATTCACAATCCTGTAGGTATGCAACACTTTTAACTCGGCCCCAAACGCATATAAGTATACCGCAATTGATATGCTTTGGCTCACGTGCAGAGTTGTAGCCATAGAGGCATTCAAATCGGAATATCACTTAACAGAAGATATTTTTTGTCTGTTATTAGCGCGCGCACAAGGAATTATGTGTTTCCATTTTAATGTTATACACACTACGCGAGTATTAGGAAATTAGGAAGGGTGGGATAGAAGATGTTAAATGTTTTAAAAATTAAATTGAAATGGCCGGGTAAACTGTTCCAAATTCTTGTCGTCCGGCTAAAAAAGAATCTCTACTTACGGTCTCAATCATGAACTGATGAGAATTCCGAGCGAGAAGAGTATTACGGTACGGGTGAAAAATTTAAGGAAATGAATGCAGGTGGCTAACACGGGTGAGCATAAAAGACACGGTTATATAAGTAGATATGAAACATTGCGTCGATGTTCGAAAGGGTCAAACGTTTCAGAGATATGTAGTTATATTTCATATTAATTTAAATGCTCTGTTTTGTATTCTATCGAACAGTTGTAGCGGTGCTTGAGAAGCACCTGCCCAGAGGTGGGGGTTATATTTGAGTTATGGGCATATAAAGACTTTATAAATGGGAAAATGGCAATAAAGGATGCCTAAGCGCGTAGAATTAATTTTGGTCAACAAAGCAGTTAAGTGAATAAGAAGCAATAGACAATAGCAATAGAAAGAACGGAGCCCTGGGCTAGGGCACACCATTTTGTAGAAATCAGACTTGAAAGAGATAAGATAAGAGAGCTTCATGCCAAACTCTATCAAATGCCTTGGAGATAAATAAAATAAATTAAATTTATTGGCGCGACAGCTCCTTAAGGAACCAAGGCCTAGTGACTTATACTCTCAACCATTCCTCTGTGTGTGTTGTTAATCTGCAAGAATGGAAGGGACCTACAGTTTACCGCCGAGTCCGAAAGGCTACGTGAGGTGCACGTTTTTGAGACAAATTTTACTCTTGAAGGTTTTGTCAGTTCTTCGCAAGAGGCAGTACCCCAGAAAAAAAGGTGGCTATGAGCTGTATTTGAACCCATTCTCATTCGCTTAGCAGTCCGACACACTAACCACTAAGCCACGGGGCACTACTTTAAAGATATCAAGAGCAATAATCTTGAGATATGCCATCAGATCACCAGTGAAACGGTTGCTGCGGAAGCCATACTGACGGTCATGGAGGATCTTTTGATTTTCGAGATATTCCTTAAGCTGACGGCTAATCAGCGTTTCCATGACCTTAGAAAGAATGGATGTTAGTGCTATGGGTCGGTAGGAGGAGGGGGAGAATGGGTCACCTTTCTTAGGGACATACTGGACAAATGCCGTTTTCCATCTTCTATGAAAGATTCCAAAAGAGTAGGAGCGATGGAAAAGCTTTCGCAGTGGCTTTGCCAGTGTGGAAGAACACCTCTTCAGAAGAACCGGGGGGCGTATTGCCAAACTGTATATCAGCACAGATTCCCATATTCTGTGCTGAACTACATACTGCTTAACAAATTCAGAATTATTTCAGAGCAAACTGTATGTTACCACAGAATGATCTGTAGAGCAATGTCTGAGTCAGTATATATTTTGCTCACCAAAGCTTAGAGCGAAGTACCTGTGACTATAGTTCAGTGCTGCCCCCCTGCAACACCCCTGCTTCCGCTCACTATAGGATTTGGAGAAGGTGCAAGGTTAGGTATGTGCAACGTTTCTTTTTGATTTAAAGAGCTTTTGCATAACCCCAATCTCGCACATACTCCAAATCCTATAGTGAGCCCAAGCAGGTAGCAGCATGCCCCCCATACCAACCTCATACTGATTGGGAGATAAAATCTCAAGAAATTTTACCCACACACTCTACCTTAACTCTGCTTTACAGTCACACAAAAGAAGCAACGTAAGCAGCAAGCAACTCGAATCTCACTGAACTATCTGTAGTCACAGGTACTTTGCTCTAAGCTCTGGTGAGCAAAATGTATACTGACTCAGGCGATGCTCTGACTCAATATACATTGTGCTCTTCATTTCATTGAGCATAATGCTGTATGTTTCAGCGCTCTCGAAATCTGTGCTGATATACAGTTTGGCAATACGCAACCGGGCGTATACCATCCGGGCCAGCTGATTTGTGTATTACAAGATCTTTGAGAACTCTTACTACTGTACGAGTACGGAAAGAATATGTCCCATGCGAAATGGGCTGTGAGCCAAATTGCCTTCTTTGAAAAGTAACAAATTAGTTTGTCATTAACGATGAGCGGTGAAACGAAGATGAAGATTTTTTAATATATTTTTTTTACAAATGATCAATGGACATTGCTAATTTTTTGCCGTAGCTTTTGTTCATGTAAAAATTTCGTTCTATCAAAAACGGAATTGCACGATTTAAGTTTTTTTTTTTTGCTTTTTCCGATTTTACTGCGTTGAAGTGGCTTTGTAGGATCGAAACTTACTTATAAGTTCAAACGAAATCTTGGAAATGGAAGAGTTCCCATTTCTATTGCATACCGTAACTTTCTCTTTTGTTTAAAACCTATAATAAATAAGTTGCTAATAAAACAAAAGAATCCATTTTTTGTATAACATTGACAGTACATTTATTTTAGAAGAACATTACAAACAAAATAAATTAAAATAACTTTTCACAACAACAATAAAATGGTCTTTCTTAAGTATTAAATTTTTTAAACAAACACTATATTAAAATCGATAAAATAAAAATATTAAACATTTAAACGAAAACAAAAACCTTCACTTTAAATAAACAGAATATCTCTTACAATACATTTTATTTAAATATGATAAAAACCACATGTCTGTTTACACTTACAGCACACAATTTTTTTTTGTATTTTTTTATATACCTTTACTTTATTATAACAAGTAGATAATTAAACACAAAATAAAAATAAAAACAATAAAAATACAAACTCCAACATTTAGTACAATTTATAAAGAATATTGAGATACAGCTAACTTATTTTTAATATAGATTTTGAAATAAATCATATAAATCAGCATTATTACACAATAATAATAAAAGTTAATAACAGATTTGGTCCATTTGGAATGTAAACAATAAAATTTGTTTTTTTTTTCATTTTGTTTTATGTAAACAATTTTTATTTTATTTAAAACTTGTACACATATATTTTCTTTTTGTATGCGATTTAAAACATTCCCATATTTTAAATGTATATTTTGATTTGGTAAAATATTTCCGTATTTATTTATTTAAATATTTTTATAGCAAATATCCAAAATTAGTTTGGATTTAAAAAATATTTTTTTCATTTTAAACATTATACATACATAATGTTGTTATAAATATCAAGTGTGTTAGGTGTATGTGTCCTGTATATATATGCTTTCTTAATTTTCATATATGTCTTTATATTTGTTTATTTATGAATTATGTTGAATATATATATATTTATTTATTTTATACTTTTTTGAATGTATAGTGTTCTTATAGGAATAAAAAATCAGCCTGCAAAAATACAACATCTATGTTAATTGCACTCGGTGCAAGTTAAAAAAAAAACACTCAGTTGTATATCATGTTTTGTTTTATTTATATATTTATTTAACTATTTTCTATGAGACTATATTTTGCTTAGAAATATGTAAAAGTGGTATAATGTGTTTTAATATAGTATATAATATAATTCATCTATAAATATCTTGTTATCTTAACGACTAAAACTATGACTAATCAAACAAAATTTTTGGAACATAAAGATTTATCTAACTACACCGCAAAGGACAAAATTAGAAATATAATTTTTATATTTAAAATATGTATAAATATATCAATTTTTTTTTGGTTTACATAGTTTTTGGTTGGATGTTGTTTTTATTATTACCGACGGAAAAATACGTCAATTGCGATTTTTTTTTATTCTTCAACAATATTAATAAAAAAAAAAAACATTTTATGATTCAATTTATTTATTTATTTTCGAATATATTTTTGAGAAATCTCAGTTCTAGGGTAAAATACACTAACTTGATGGTAGAAATATTAAATGATTTAAGAGATTCTTCATTTAAATTGCATTTGTTTTTAAATCATTTTTTGTATGACTTAGTTTAATTAAAAATTCATTGAGCAATGTTCGTTTATTTTCTTTAATATTCAAGATAAACAATACTGATTCGTCGTTTATGATATCGTATTTGAAAATTAAAAAGAAATTTTGAAAAAAAAAAACAAAATTAAAAAAAAGTCTTCGAGTCTATTCATTGGCTGTTAGGTGTTCTTTTTTCTCGCAGAGGATTTAACGATCGATTTTCTGAATATATTCTTCCAAATTTTATTTATTAAAAGCCGTTTTATCCAAAAGGTTCCTTTTTTATTTTAAATACAAGCTTACCAATCCGGCGTTGCCGGGCTACAACAGTTATTTTCACCAACAGCGCTTCCTATCTGGACCTACTACACCCAAAAACTTTTATAGAGATCCTATTATACAACAACAAAAATCATCAAAATCTGTCAAGACGTATAAGAGGAGAACATACAAATAAACATAATTTCTTTCTTCCCGACGTTTCGAAGAAGTTTCATACTTCGTGAAATCCCGTGACCACGAAGTATGAAACTTCTTCGAAACGTCGGGTAGAAAGAAATTAGAAAATATTTCTTATAACGCGCTAAGTTTTGAAAATATAAAACTTGTTATCTAATTTAAAAGATATTTTTTTGTAGTAAATACTGAGTCCTGAAAATTAAAGCAGATCACCCAAAAAACGAAGTGGATTTGCAAAAAAGAAAAAGAAACTATAACAACAAAGTAATTTATACTCATCTTATTTAATACTAGCTGACCCACTCGGTGTTGCTCAGATGTACCATCGTTTTCTGGATCCCAATAACCTTGCTTCCTATCACATCCAAGTATATCTTAAACCTACCAAGCTAAACATGTTAATACAACACATTTTTTTTTTAATTGGCGAAGCCATTTTAATATAATATCCACCATCCTGTAAGGCAACAGATCTAAGATAATCCTATCAACTACGGTGAAGACCCGGACTCTCCCTGCTGCTGCCTAGAAGCAATAATTCCTACAGCCGTTCCATACGGATCGTGAAGTAGTGGCTTAACTAGACTTGGTATTGGAAGACTTTTACTTCCGACAACCCGGCCATAGAATAATTCTTACACCCATTCTATAGGGCGGCGAGATTAGAGGGCTCTTATCTCAGACACGCACAACCATAGGCTAATTCAGCCCCCGAACCTATAGGGGAGGATATTTTAGCAGACTCTTACTGCAGGCATATCCGTACCGTGAGCCTATTCTTTCATCCCCGCACCCACAGGGAAAAACTCAACGGACAGACGGATTCTATGGGTTGTGCCTTTAAGTGCTTCCCGTGCGAAGACCAGATGGTGATCCTTAAAGATTTCGACCCGATAAGCGACGCTCGGTGGAGATATTAACGAAAATATAGTTTTTCCTTTATATATATTAATTAATATCAACAATATTAATTTTTAAAGGCTTGATCGATTTAAAAACATTTTATGTGTATATTAATAAGATTGCGTTGTGTTTTTTTTTTAAATTGAACCCAATATGTATCGCTTTCATCGGTATTCAGAAAATCAATGGTAAACACGAGCAACGCCGGGTGGGTAAGCTAGGAAAACATACATGAAACTTTCCTCACAAACCAAAATCACACTTCTTTGAAAAAAAACGTTACAAAATGCATCAGCTGACTGTGACAGTTTTCACTAATCTGCTCTTCATCAAAAGGAGGTGTAGAAAATGTTGTTCCAAACTGTTCTAGACAGAAAATATTAGAAAAGATCAGCTTTTTGGTGTTCAATTAGAATTTATTAAATTAATTAAAGTTTTGAATAAGAATTTTTCCTAATTAGTTAGATTTTTAGACCTCTTCGACCAACAAAATTAGTTTTCATTTATGTAGACTCCTGGGAAACCACTTTGGGAATCCCTGATATATTACTTAAACGTTACTGACTGGCTTTGTTTGTGTAACTTCATACATATTTTTACTTGCGAATATAAGTAATAAGGCAAGTTTAGAAATCGTGAATATAAAAAAAAAATTGAGATAACAATCAAACATGACATTACCTTAATAGAGAAGCCAAAAAACTCATTGACAAAAATGTTCATCTGTCTGTCTGTCTGTCCGGGTGTATATCGAGCTGCAGCCTAACTGGCTGAACACAATGATGAAGCTGAAGCTGAAGCGTAAAGCGCAAGTTGAAGTTGAGTGAACTCTAAATTTCAAATTTCAGCTTCAGCTTCTAATTGTGTTCGCCTTGTAGAGTTCGCGTTTATTTAACTTTGCTTCAGCTTCACCATTGTGTTCAGCCAGTAAACAATTAGCGATTGCCTTCAAATTTGTGTATATGTGTGTATCTCTTGGCTTTCCTCAGAGGGGAAATTGAAATTTTATTTTTAGGGCTAAAAATAACGGTACCTGCCGACTCCAAAGATTTTGATGAACATTTTTGAAAATATTTTTGTTGGTACTAGCTCTCATCTATTCAGAACCAAATTTACCGGAAAAGGCTATTAACGGTACCTTTCATATAACGCTTTTTTTAATTTTCGACTTCCTCAAAACAAATTTTTATATTTTAAAAGATCTAAGGAGCCACATTAATTCTGCATACCAACATTTTGAATAATTATTTTGTTTGTATTTTTAATTAATTTTAATTTTTTTTTTGAAAATTCATTCTTTTTAAAACTTTTAAAATCAGGTGTAAATTAATAAACTCTAAGAAATTGCATACCAAAATTAATTTTTTTTAACTAAAAATAAAAAAAACAGGATTTTATCAAAACCGACAATTTTCGAAATACTTTTTTCTTAAATTCTTTGTTATTTAAGACGTCTGATGGCATACTTCATTTTTACTGAAAATCGTTAAGTATTATGGTTTTGACATTTTTTATAAGTTCAAACTGTTATTTTCAACGTAAATTTTACTTGTGTCTGTCAAAGATCTTGCTTTCAAATGTAATTAAGCACATTAGAGCAAGTGCGACCCATTCGTACCCATTTTTACTTCCGTTTATAGGTACTAGCAGCTATTTCCCGCCTGAAATTTATCAAAAACGGTTCGTTGTAAAATAATAATTTTCGAAAAATAAGCAAATCCAGCTCCCTGCCTGTGAAAGTCCCGTCAAAATCGGTTCATATATAAGAATTTTCGAAAAAAACGACACCAGCGCCACATAGTAAGTAATCAACAAAGCCTAAGTTACTTCTTAAAATATCAGCTACCTGCCAGTGAAGGTCCCGTCGAAATCGATGTAGCCGTTCCCGAGATTACCCGGAACAAACAGACAGAAAGACAGACAAACATTTTTTAAATGGTGTTTTTGTTATGAGTACTGTATATCCTTTCGTATACATCAAGTAAAAAGCTGTTATTTTGATTTTAAAAACAGACAGTTCATTTTTATTTATGTATAGATAAACAAGTTATGTATTTGTGCAAAAAAAATCTAACAATCAAACATGACATAACGATGATAGAGAAGTCGAAAAAAGTGGGTCCGGAAATTCCGTCCGTCTGTCTGTCTGTCTGTATGTCTGTTCGCGCCTCTACAGCATAAACGGATGAGCCGATTTGCTTCAAACTTGTTATTTATTACTTATTTGACAGTATCTCGGGGGTGTTTTTCATTTTTGCTCTAGGTCGAAAAATAACGGTTTGATTTTCTCGAAAACGGCTCTAACGATTTCGATAAAACTTTCAGGGTGCTATTTTTTTACAACAATACATCTTTCAGTAAGAATGAATATTTCGAAATTTGTTCTGTAACGGTACCTCTCATAGAATCGTTTTTTTTTAAATGCGGTTTTATTGTAAACCATTTTTTTTTTGATTTTTTTAAACATTCTAAAAATAAACATTGGTTTTCGAAATACATATTTCGTTGATTGATTTTTTTTAAATTATTTTCCCAGATGAAAACTACTGATTTTCTTATAATGACATACTAGAAAAAAAATTTTAAGTATGTTTTCGAAAAGGTTTTTCAAAGAAAAACGACTTTAAAAAAAAAAACTGGTCAAACGATTTTTCAATATTTTTTTTCCTCGGTTAACATTTAGTTTTCAAATTTTATTGCATACTTAGTTTTTACGAGAAAAGTTTTTAACTAATTAAAAAAAATTAAAGAATTTTCAAATTTTTTTCATTTTTATTTTAATATATACATACAAACATATGCAGCCACTAAGCAATTATCTAGCATAAGAACAACTTCGTGCGACCCAGTCATCCATTTTATTTAAATTTTATTCGACGATGTGACCGCACATATGAGTAAGTACGTACGACCCAGTCATGAAATTTATTTTTTTACTATATCTGTCACCAACATTTTTGTAGGTCCGAATTTAATCAATTATTTTAATTTGAAAACCCAATTTAATTGACAATTTAGAAAATATAATTTGTTTACCAATAAATCTTGCTTTATTTAACCTTTACCAATTGAGCAGTGCTACACTTTTATATTAAACCTTGAACTATGTATCTGTCTTATGTAGTTTTGACTTATTCCATAGTATTAGGTTCATCGGATGTATTTCAAGGGCAAATGTCGTTTTTTAAAGCAAGTACCCCGCGACGAAGATGCTTGTGTGTCGAATTATTATGACAAAAAAAAAAGGAAGAACATTTGATACCGGAAAAAATAAACAAATTTTACGAAACTCATATCACGATGGAGTCAATGTACCATCTGAGAAAAGAATATTCGTACTCTGCAGACAAAAGTCAAAAGAAAGGATCATGGTTTAGAAAAAAAGTTAATACACGATTGACTCGGTGTACTAGAAAAACTAACGTTGATAGTCTTTGTAAACATATTTTAAAATGTTAATGTCAAGCAACACAAAATTAAATAAATTCCATTCGTGCCTGAATTTAATTGATTTGAAACGTGACGTTTCGTTCGACACTGTGTCCACACTTCATCATCAAGTTGTAAAATTCTCATTTAAACTGGAATATTGAAGTTGCTAATTGAAAACTAAATAATATTCTTTTGCTTCCTATAGCTTCTATGTGACAATGCGGAACGGATCAGCAAATACTGAAGTACTTAAGAACAAACGTTAACGAAGCATTCCAATGTTGATTAAATAAGAATGGTTATTTGCGTTATTTGCGTTTATCTTCAGATTTTTTTTAAAGAAAATAGTTTAAGAATGAAAATAGCAAGTAAATGCATATGTAAGTCATGAAGATACACAACTTACTTTACATTACACTGACATGCCTATCCGATTTGTCGATAAGATAAGATTTTTGACCTTTATAATTAAATTCACCACCAGGAAGCATTGCCTTCCTTTTTTTTTAAAGTTAACACACAAAAATGTGATTCATACACTGCTGCTCACCAGAATAGGTACAATTTCGATTAAAACCGATATTTTTTTTAATTTAAATAAATAAGTTCATTACAATTATTTTTGAAATAAACTTGAAGATGTCACAAAAAAATGGAAACATTCAGCTCTATTTTATATTTGAAAAGAGAATTGTACAAATTACATTTTGTGGTTCAGAGAATATCCGCTATGATCGTTATTGACTGTTCGCAAGGAAAAGTAATTTAAATTCATTAAAATCATTAGAGTTTTTTGTCACATTTCGCCTTAATTTTCCAAAAAAAAAAAAAAAAAAAACAATACCCAAAATTGAAAAAGGTGACGAACCTATCTAAATGAACGGCAGTGTTCTTAATCTAACACTTTTATGAATCACAAAACTTAGAGTAAAATTTAAAATACAACTAACATAACATTTCCCACCATTAAACCTGTTTAGATTCCAACTTTATTTTATTTGTACGTTTTGACAACGGATGTGATCGAACTTCTTAGTTCGACAGCTGACCGACTTGTGTGATATCAATGACCTCAGGATAACTGTTCAAGATATTAGAATGCTTAGTTGCAAAATGAAATGCAAAATAAAACTGGAATAACTCAATTTTGTAAGTTTTTTTTTATTATCAGTGCTAATCTTTTGCCATGTTATTGTTAAAACGTGTGTTATTAATTTATGTCAAAAATAAACAAATAAAGATGAGGCGGGCGGCAGTATTTCTTTATATGTACATACGCGTGTTAATTTTTTTTTTTTTAATTTTGCTTGTTAGTTCTTTTTTTTTTTTTGCTGTATCAATAACTAAAAAACCGTGCGTGTAGCTTATGAATTTCATCTTCCAATTATTGGATCCGTTTGTTATTGAATATTGTAGCTGAAATGTTAGTTTTAATATTGATCGATAGAAAAAAGAGACTTTTCAATAGGTAAATAATTAAACTGAAATGCTAATGATATAGTAATTGAAAACTATTTACAGGGTTTTTAAGAGACCTAGATTAACTAGCAAATTCACTTTCGATAGATTTTCCGGTATGCTTTAGAAAAAAAAAAGACCAAGATTCAGTTTTCAAAATATATATAAACTGACCAGTAGTGAAATGGTGGAATATATTGAGAACTAATGAAGGCAAACTTGTTTATTTTGATCGAACCTTATCCCAGGTCTTTATCCTTTGTCGGTCTAACACGGCTTAAAAGCCTTTCTGTAGAAAAACTTTAACCCACCTTATTAAGAAAAATGTTATATTTTTGAGCCTTACAGTGGCCCTCAGGCCTCAACTCGAACTCGACCTTAAGAGTATCTAAGTTTATGTCTGAGGCGAGTTAAGATAAAATGAATTGCACGACTGAATCGCACGTACTTGCTCTTATGTGCGGTCACAGCTTTGAATAAAATTTCAAAAATTTTAAGGGAACTTCAAAGTTTTTTTTCGATTCTCTGACATTTGATTGTTTGAAAAAGCCCGTAAAATAGTTTTCAGCAGACAAATTTAAACGCCATTTTGTGGCCTTAAAATATGTGAAATAGGTTCTTTTTTTTCAAAATCGTAGTAGAATTTTTTAAATAAAACGATTTTATTTTAATAACTCTTTTCAAAAATTAAAAAAAAAATTATTTAAGAATGCAAAATTAAGCAAAAAAATAATCTACATTTTTTAAAAAAAATCTATCTACCCGTTTTCAAAGTATTGATTTTTGAAAAAAAAATTTACGAAAATTATTAAAAATACAAAAAAGTTTTCGAAAATATTTTAAAATAAAATTATTTTGGCTACTAACATCTTCCTGAATATCAATTTTGATTGAAATCGGATGATCAGTTTTCGAGAAAGTCAAAGAAGAAAAAAACGGTTCTATGGGAACACGTACAATATTGTAAGTACACTGATTTTTGTTTCATAAAAATTCTTGGAGCCTTTTCCGAGAAAAATAAGCTTTTACTTAACGGTTATATGACAGTACCGTTAATATTTGACCTAAGAAAAAAAAAATTAAAATTAATGAAGGCAAACTTGTTCATTTTGATCGAACTTAATCCTAGGACTATGTCTGTCAGTCCAACACAGCCTAAAAGCCCTCTCAAAAGTTAAAAATGTTTTTTTTTTTAATACAAAAAAAAAGAATGCAACTCATGCATATCAATGAGCCTAGTTTAAAAACCGAATAAAAAAATATTCATTAAATTATTTTTCCAAATAATGATTTTTCAAAAAAATTAGGAAAAAACAAAAAACTGTCCTTTAAAAAAATATTCAATGTGAAAAATCTTTGGTTTCCTGAATATCAATTTTGATTGTAATCAGGTTAGCATTTTTTGAGAAAATCGAAAATAAAAAAACTGGTCTATATGCGGTAAGTAGGGCTAATAACGGTACCTTCCATAGGACCTTCTTGATATTGAGGGAAATGTACAAAGCCAAAGTCATTTGTTTGTATTCTTGATTTTTTTTTTGGAATTTTTGAATAAAAAAAATAGTTGTTAAAAAAAGAGTGTTGTCGGTTTACGGACGATAATTTTACGTGATAACGTCATGAGAAAACATTGATGGCAGCAACACCAATATACAGCCCCTTAACTCACACCCACAAACCCTCTCGCTAAATCCACACACACACATCCCAATATCTACACCTACTTTAACAAAACTCCGCCTATTTTGTATTTTTTTTTCTCTTTTTGAATTTGATTGGAGTTATTTTGGGAATTTGCGTCTGTTCTTTTTCATGTTCGCCTGGTGCGATCGTTTTTGGTTGAAAGAGCAACAGTATCGCAGAGTGCGTCACTTTTCTTATCAGCATTATCATCATGAGTCTATATCATGTTATTTCGTATGTGTAGCCTGTCATCGATTTATAAGACGTTATCACGCCAAAAAATATTTTTTTTATTAAACGATTAAAGTTTATTCAAATTTCTTAAAGCTTTTCATATTCGTTTCCAGACTCTCATCCATGTGCTTCGGATGTGGAACTGCAACGGCAGGGTATGATTAGTTCAATAAATTCTGATCTTGACAGCATTGTACATTGCACAATGGGGAATAAGAAATCGTGTAGAATTTAATGCTTCAAAAACTCAATGTTGTCTTTTGTCGTTAAAGCGAAACATACCCCTAATGCCACTATCCATGAGTGGCACTTGTATCGAAGAAACAGAACACCTATCAGTTCTCGGTGTGTGCATTACAGACCACCTTCTGTGGAACGACAACATATTCGACGCCGCTACAAAATACTGCCAGGTGTCATTTTTTACCCCTACCATTTAAATCTCTTGAGCACCGTCGTAATGTTTCGTGCCTTTCGTTATTTTACCGTTATTTTCACAATCAATGCTCTAGCAAAATAGCCAGCTGCATTCCTCCCTTGAAACAATTCAGCCGTAATACTCGCGCTCCTAGGAATGCCCATAAATTTACTCTTGATCCCAACTTCGGACGTACAGTCAAATATAGAGATTCTTTCTTTAGCCGTACCACGCTAATGTGGAATGCCTTGTCAGACTCTGTTTTTCCCTCCCATTATGACTTGACGAACTTTAAAACAAATGTGCATCGATATCTCCTTTTATACTCCTCCCTATTTTCCTAACGCCCCCGCTGAGTTTAACATTATAAGGGTAGCCAAAATCCCTTTTGCGCGGGCCAGTTATAAAAAAAAAAGCTTTTAAATTTGTCCGCTGAAAACTACTTTACTTACTTTTTTCGAACTATTAAATATAAAATAAATCGAAACTCAAATTTTATTACCCACCCGGCGTTGATCGGGTAGACCATACATTTTCGGAAAAAACGACTACTCAGGCGATACCAAAGGGTGATTAAAATAGCCTTAATTACTGCTTACAACATCAGTTATCTGACTGTAAAAGTACTGTAGAAATCGGACCCTAAATAAGAATTTTCGAAAAATGGACCCCAGCGCACATAGTCATAATTTAAATAGCCTAAGTTACCCCCTAGAACATCAGCAATATGTCAGAGAAAGTCCCGTCAAAATTGGTACAGCCATTTCCGAGATTAACTGGAACAAACAGACACATAGACAAAAAATTTAAAAAATGTGTTTTTGGTTAGTATTATTGTGTATACTTTTATGCATCTTGTAAAAGCTGTCATTTTGATATAGAAAACAGACACTTCATTTTTATTTATGTGTATTGATGTGACCGCACATATGTAAGAGCAGGTATGATCAAGTCGTGCAATTTATTTTTCATACAAATTCTTGAAGCCGGTTTTACTTAACGGTTATATGAGGGAACCGTTAATATTTTAACTAACCTTTTGTGTGTGTACTAAATTTGAAGACGCATTATGGCGTATGACCCGCACTCTTCAGCACCACCCCAATACAATAGAAAATCAAAAGGGATGTTTTCAATTTTTTTTAACTCATGCGTTGCTGCGGCTCATTTAATTTGCAATAAAACAATATTGGGTACATTAATCGAGATAAAAACAATCATGTGCTTCAAGTTGGACCAAATTGCACACAGAATAGAAAATTTCATGAAAATCGGTTCAATAGTTTTGCAGTCTATTGGCGACAAACATCGTGACATGAGATTTTTGATTTGTGTTGTTCGGCTTTAAAATACATTTTCTGTATCCCAACAACAGCGCTATTAATCGCACCCAATTAGAAACTACCAGGCTATCAGCTAACCATAATACACACAAAGAATTTTTTTTAAAAATTACAGGGAAAACCTCGTTCTCCCATATCTCCTGGCCAGTATTAATTATCGGGTCAAATTTTTGCTAAAGGCTTTTTATTTTAATTTTATATTTATTTTTATTATATATTATTATTTTTATTTTTATATTTAAAAAATAAAAAAAAATCTTTCTAAAAATAAGATTTTTATAAAAAAAAAACGACCTCAGTGCCACCTGGTAAGATAGTTAAAACAGTCTCAAGTTATTCCTTAAAACACCAGTTATCTTCCTGTAAAAGTCTTGTCAAAATTGGAGCAGCCGTTCCCGAGAAACATCTCCTTTTTATGGATTAACATTTTTTTTTATGAAAATTTGTAATTTAATAAATATGTAAATTTTGAAATAAATTCCAATCGGAAAGAAAAACACTTGTTGCTATCAGGTTGTACAATTGGCTAAAAAAAACTTCGACTTTCGCAAGACGGATTTTCAATTGTTTTGTTTCTAAACCCTCTACAAATGGTTCCCTTTTATTTAAAAAAAATTATAAAAATCCACCGAGTCCAGCCGGACTCTAGTTAAAAGGTCACACTCTAAATTGAAACTTATTTGTATATATAGTGATTAGGAAAACATGCGTTTTCTTTTACTTTTTCTTTAATGCTTAATTAATCGTGTCACCTGTCACATGTAACAAAGTAATGCATTTTAACATTCATCAGATAAACGAATTCACCAATTCTCTGAATACATAAGAGAAAAATTAATTTATTAGAATGCATTATGCAGATTAGAAATGTTCATTCGTTTCAAATTAACCTATAAATATTAACAAACAAGTAGATTTTATTAATTATATAAACACCCACTCAACTGACAAATATTAGAAGAATAGTAAGTTCTGAATTGGAGCACAACGAAAGCTGACACTCCTCAAGTAATCGCTATCCTAATTGAATTACATCAGAGCTTAGAATGCTTAACGAAGGCTAAGTAATATTTCTTTTACTTAATCCAATTTCATATTTTACTGTCAAGATAAAGTAAGGCAATATATTATAAATTAAACAAAAAATAAGTCTTGATACTAGGTTTCTGGAGAAAAATTAAACAAATTTAACGCGAGTACATTGTCAGATTGCCACTTCCAAGATTGTGCTCATTTTTATATCTTTTAAGATAATGAAGGTATTTCCATTGTGGTAGCTCGAAAAATGTTCAAAGCAAAAAAAAATGTTCTACATTATGTAGGTCAGAGGATTGTTGTTTGATGTAAGCAACATCTTATGGTCCCTCTACATTACCCGGCGGCCCACTACGATGAGCCATGGCGTGCGATGGCTTATGACACGAGTCAATAGTCCGTTTTTTTCGTTCGCGCATCAGAGGATTGTGAGCAATTAATGGCGGTACGCGTTCGAATCGAACGAACTTCATACAGAGATGGGCCACAATGGCCCATAGGTAGAGAGAAAGAATCAGAATTCAGATGGCTTGTTTGATAACTTACCTTACACTCAAACAGTAACAAGCTAATAAGATTAAGTCTTTAAAAAAAAAAGATTTTGTTTAAAATCAACTGTTACCAACATCCAAAAACACGTCGAAGGGTAACTTGTTTCGATTAATTTTTTTTAATTAAAGGAAAGACTACTAGCCCTGTCGAGGATCTGTTCGGAAAACTTCCGGAGATCAAAACAAAATAAAAAAACTGAAACCAACAATCGCATCAACCACCAATAGGTCCTGTTGTTAGGTGCGGAACAGATTGAACCAGCAACAGGACCAGCACCGTCAATAGCGAACAGCACGCTGACCAGCAAAAAAAAAATTCAAACACATTGCCATCGGAACCAGGATCGTTTTCTTAGAACAATAACACAACAGCAAATTTAGAACTTGGATCTAACGACGCTGTTGACGTCTAGCTAGATTCTAGCTTGAGCAAATGAAACACATAGGTTCTAAAATAATGGCGGCCGCTGCTGGTGCTGTTGCTGTTGCTGTTGCTGGTCCAATCTGTTTCGCGCATTATTTAGTTACCCTGTCCACTTACGAAGAGTGGCTTGAGAACTACTCGCCTAAATTTTACTGTCAAGTGGACATGCACTTTAAGTCGTGGATAAGTCTGTGGTTGAGTTTTTATTCAGGGAGATAAACCCATAAACCATGTGCGTTTCAACAAAAGATCGGAATTCTGCTTCAAGGACATTAAGGCAGGAAAGCTCATAAATCATACTCATAATTGATGAGTGGGACCTGTCCTTTAACGTCCGAATCAAAAGAAGTTTCGACAATGCTGTTTTTTTTTTTTTTTTTTTTTTACAATTTTGAAGTTGCCATTTTAGACATATTCCGCAATAATTCTTTGTTGGACAATTTCGCAAGAAATTTAAAAAGAAACTGTCCGAAATTGTTAACTTCATCACACCGAGATATGTGCGTTACATATTTTATTATCGGAAGATTTGTCCGGTGTGTCAATCGAAACGGATACTTCGGGAGAACTTTTTGTCCGAACTGATACCTCGATAGAACTGATATTCATCAATATCGTCGGAGCCGTTTACGTTTTGGGGTTTCATTATAATAAAAGCACTAATGAATCCTGACAGAAACATACGTATCTGTTTCGAAAGAAATCACTTAAGCCGTTAAGGGTACAGAAAAAAAGACACAGGTAGAGAGAATTTGTCCACTTGCTTAGTTATATTGTAAAAGAATGTTAACTTTAAAATTAAATTCAATTAACAACTCTTTTTCTCAAAGCTTTTTGAAAACTATTTTTTTTTTTAAGTTACTAAATTTATACATAAAACTAATCAACTAAAAACTTGAATATATTTCAAAATTTAATCCACGACGACGTACTTACAACCGCGACTTCGCTCGCGTTGCATATGCGCTACAGGAAGCGAAACTAATTATGTAATACTATTCTAGGTATACTTATCGGCAATCGAGCAATGTTATGAGCACTGCATACTTTTAGGTGTGTAAATAAACGATCGCGTATTAGTACAGTGTGTTGATACGGCTTTTCTATTCCTTGTGAACATTATTTTTCGGAGTAGAAGGTCCCTATAGCATTTTCGGTTACCGTAGCTATGTGTGTACACTATTTCATCATAATCGGCTAAGTAATAAAGGAATCGTAACAAACAGACTCACATTTGCATCTATACATATAAATAATAAATTGCATAGACTTTTCCCGTAAATTTGGTTCTGATCAAATGATAGCCAATACCAACAAAAAAAATTCTCAAAAATTTTCATCAAACTCGTTGGAGCCGTTTTCGAGAAAAATAAGCTTTTCCTAAACGCTCATATGACAGGTACCGTTATTTTTAGGCCTACAAATTAAATTTCAATTTCCCACCAAATTTGAAGATAATCGCTTAGGCCGTTTAGGCTGTAGCTCGTTATAGATACTGACAGGCAGACAGGCATTTTTTGGCACTGACTTTTTAGACTTCTCTATGATCGTAATGCCATGTTTGATTGTTATCTTAATTTTTTTATATTTTTGAATCCTTAACTTGCCTTAAAGTCCCTATAATCCCAAGTAAAAATTAAGTGTCTAATTTTAATATCAAAATCACGGAAATTTATATAATGCATATGAAAGTAAAGGGTGTTTTTTTTAGACGTGTGGTTTTCAATTTGGCAATAATTTTTTCGGAGTTGGTGTTTTTGACAGCTGTCACTTGATTTATGCTCAGTTTGGTTTGCCATTTTCAACATGAATAGACTGAAAACATTCGCCGCGTTATTGCCGACATACGGCTAGAAATTATGGAAAAAGTCATCGATAATTTCACGTTTTTTTAGTGTTTTTGTTGGTGTTTTTTTTTCAAGTTATAGTTTTTTTCAAGTTGGCAACAATATTTTAACTGGCGGTCTTTTTTGACAGCTGTCACTTGATTTATGCTCAGTTTCATTTCAACTTGAATAGATTGACAACATTCGCCGAGTTATTGCTGACATACGGCCCCAATTGCTGCAAAAAGTGATCGAAAATTAGGCCTCTCGGCTGGAATTTATTCGAGTCACTGCGTCGGCAACTTGCCCGAAATCATTTTTTAAAACATAATGCCAAGCCCTTATCTTTATAATAAAGCTAAATTCTTGGCCATAACATTAAATTATGCGTTTTATTCCTTCTTGAAAACCACACGTCTAAAAAAAACACCCTTTATATACGGTACTTATTACAAAAACACAATTTTGAATTTTTTTGTCTGCCTTTCTGACAGTCTGTTTGTTCTGGCTAATCTCGGGAAAAGCTGCACCGATTTTGACAGGACTTTCACTGGCAGATTGCTGATGTTATAGGGAGTAACTAAAAGGCTATTTTAATAACTCCTCGGTGCCGCTGGGGTCGTTTTTTTTTTTAATTATTATTTATTATTTCACAAGCAGATAGCTAATTTTGTAAAAAGTTACTAAAGGTATTTTGATTACTATATGGCTCCGCACCGGGGTCGTTTTCTTCGAAAATGTATGGTATACCCGTGCAACGCAGGTTGGGTAAGCTAGTTTTTAATATAAGTTAAGGTGCAAGTTTTTTTTATAAGAAGAGAAATCTGATATTATTTATCAAAAAAATAGTTTCAAGATAGGGATGTTCTTCAATTTTTCGAAACAGAAACTAAAATATTGAATTACCAGGCAGAGAATAGTAAGAAATTGAATTAAAAAAAATCGGATTTACATTTCATTGTTTAGATTAAAAACCATTTAGCTGATTTATATACAAACAAATTTAGGAAATTTATATAATAAACATATGTTTATAAGGAATACAAAATTCCAAACTTGTGAAGGATTTTTTTTATTTTATTTAGTAAAATGGTTTATTAAATGATCATTAAATTTCGAATAAAAACCAATGAATATGTCAAAGATGAACATAAAAATTGAATCTGATGATAATAAATCATTTATTTAATAAAACACAGATTAAGACCATTAAGAGGGCCAATAGAATTTGATAAATTTGGAAAATTTTATTGGTACAGTAGGTTATAAATCGCAATTTGCTAGATAAAAGGATAGATATTGCTGGATATTAGGAAGATCCAACAGAATAACAACCTCCAACCAGCATCGAAATCTATACATTACGGATTCAATGATTTTACAGGTTAGCAAATTAACGAATTGATATAAACTGTAAAAAACAGAAATCAATAATTATAACGACATATGTGGTAAGTTATCTGCGTTCTTTTTTTGAGCCATTATTGGTTAGGTCTGCAATCAAATTAAGTCTTTTATTAAGGTTTGCAGTGACTGGAAAAAAATGTCATCCTAAATTTAACGCAGTTAAATATTTTTTACCAACGATTGTTATAAGCACTAATTTTCTTGTGGTTTTAAATTTCAAAATTTTAACGAACGTTTTTTTTTTAATATTTCAGCTTTTACTTGTTACTAAACCCAATGCTGTACAAGTTAACGCAAGAAATGTTAACGTCATCAACACATCCAGATTTGCTTCTCACGAGTCGCAGAACAACCAAACAGCTACGTAAAAAAAATGTGGTGACGAGGTGTCTGGAGTCAACACATGTCAATAACGAATGCAAACCCAGGTTGGCTAGATTAAGTTACTTTTAAGTTCGATTTTAAGAAACACATTTTGTAATAATTAGTTCTTAAGTAGCATTTGAATAGAGGTTCATCCTCCAAAAAAATAAAAAAAATATTTTTTTAACAAAATTTAATAAAATATAAATTCAATTGGCGCCCAACGTGGGGCCCAGCGAAAGTTTAAAAGTGCCTTTCAAGAAAACCAAAAAAAAGGACCTCAAGTAGCTCCTAAGGTTTTAAGTGTAGTGCTAAACATAAAGGATCTAAAGAAGCTCTTTCGACTTGTGAAAAAGTGAAGTGCAAACTCGAAAAAGGAACTCAAGTAGCTCCAATGCGTCGGTTTGTGTCAAAATAGTACTACAGCACTTAAGCTGGGCCAACCCAACAACCCAACATCAGACTGACATCAATGGATACCAGTCGACAACGAGGGAGTGCGAGGAAAGGGTACCCCAGTAGACATCGAAAAGGACACTACCCTCTCGCCAGCGTTGAACAACATGCTCTTAGCAATAGTGTTATTACCGCTATGCGCAGCGGATACACTGGATTACTCAAAATCTCAATTGGTTAATATAAATGTTGGAACCTCAAAAATACAAACAGGATCTTTCAAAATAATCCACATAATCGACATTGAACATTACGAAAACCTGACAAAGAATATAGAAAATATGCTAATAGAAACCACACAATATCACCCCCTTTATCCTTACATTTCCCATGAAATAGATAAAATAAAAAAATCCTACCTGGCAGGATTGAAAGTTGAAAATAAGAAAAAGAAAAGATCACTTGATTTCATAGGGACCGCCTGGAAATAGATCGCATAAAAAATATTTTTTTATAAAATTTAATAAAATATAAATTTAATTTAGACTCTTCCATAAATGATCACCTTTACGCAGATGGGAGTTTTTATTAAAAATCCATTATAACCATCAAAACAGTAACAAACAAAAATCACCCTCGCCGAATCCATTCATGGATTACATACATATTTGCTTTCTTATAAAAGAAACTTCCAGGGATAAGCCAGTTGGTGTATTTTTTTCAATTCATAATTGGCACTTAAAAAATTTCAGAGCTGAACTTACTAACATTGCACCAACACACAACATGGTTAAATTGTAACTAGGAGTCCCGACGTGAAGACTAGATCTAAATCTCGAAACCCACCTGTCATAATTCCCATTCTGGAAAAAATTGCATTTTTTTCTTCTATGCATTTTTATTTAAATACCAAGAAACTCTTTTGACTTAGGTAAAAACAAACTGCAGTTTAAAACAAGTTAATCAGTATCTCCCATCTGGATAAATTCAATAATTCATTTTTAATTATTAATTTTTAATTAATTAATTGTCCAGATGGGAGATACTGATTAACTTGCATCTGTTTCCAGTATTGGGAACTATGCAAGGTAGAAAAGTGAGTCAATATTCTTACTCTTTTGATTGAATTCAAATTACATTTCTTCATTTCTTTATTAATAATTGAAAATACAGGGTGGTGTCCGCCGGGAAAGTATACTACTTTGTTTGATGATAATTTTTTATTAAATGAAAGAGAATGGATCTTATATTAATAAATGTTTTATTTAATTTTTTATTATTTTAATTATTTATGGAATAGAATATCAGGTAAATGTCCGCCTCTGAATGCGAGCCCTTTTGAGCACATTTTTCATTACATTCTCACACATTTAACTCGGTATTTCATTACGAATATTTTATTTGAGTTGCTCAACCGTTTCTGGTTTGTTTGCATAAGCCTTGCTTTTCAGATATCCCCACAAAAGGAAGTCCGGAGCAGTCAAATCAATCAACATCACCATTTCTTGAAATAACTTGTTGTGGAAAGAGGTCTCGCAGTAATTCCATTGTTATCCTGGCTGTATGCGATGTGGCACAGTCTTGTTGCTACCACATGTTAACCAAGCCCAAAGCATGCAGTTGTGGCGTTAAAAAGTTTTCAATCATATCACGATATCGCTCCCCATTTACAGTTACCGTTACGCCGTTTTCATTTTTGAAAGAAGTAAGGTCCAATGATTCCTCCTGACCAAATTGCACACCAGACTGTAACTTTTGATGGATGCAAAGGTGTGATGAATAATTTGTGGGTTTTCCATTGCCCAGAACCGACTATTCTGTTTATTCACATATCCATTTAAATGAAATGTGCCTCGTCACTCATTATGATTTTTTTCATTAAAATCGGGGTTGCCATGGGCTAACTGTAACATCCTATTGGCATATGTATGGCGACGTAAATTGTCTTGTGGAAAAAGCTCTTGTGTCAACTGAATCTTAAATGGAAACAAATGCAAATCCTTGTGCAAAATTGTGGCCAAAGTTGTTCTCTGATGAAGACCAAGCTGCTGAGCACGGCGACGATCTTGCAGTACGTTGTGGTCCATGCTTGGGCCTATCACCTACAGACCCTCTTTCTTCAAAATCATTCACTGCACGATAAATAGTGCACGTTATTTCTCCCAAAAATTTCACGTAACTTTCTCATCGTCATAGCAATCGATGATTGATTTAACAATTAAAACACGTTGGTTTATCAAATATTTTTCCATAATAAATTTTCCACGTGTTTACTTTATGACTGCCAAATATGAACTGTCAAGACTAACGTTTACCAAAATGGCGGCAAAACAAAGTAGTATACCTTCCCGGCGGACACCCTGTAGATTGAAATGACACCGGAAAAACACCTTAATCGGGGCGAACTTTAAAACAGGTAGAGAGGCACACATACCTTGATGCCCATGCTAGGCCAAGCAGTTTTATTAAGAATTAGCCTTGCGAAAAACATACATTGATTGCTCTTGTCCATTGACTTGGAAAAGGCTTTTGGGAGGGTAACTGTTTTAGGACCCACAGGAAAACTAAATGAATGGGGTCTTGGTCTTGAGCCAAACTTATTGAGTCATCTTTTCATTCGTGATTAATGGAATCAAAAAAGTCCGAGTTAGTGGATATTATTCTTTGGACCACAAAATCGATAACGGTTTTCCCCAATTGTCTCCAATTTCAACGATGTTGTACAATGCCTTAGTCAATTTGCTATTAAATGAATTGAGTAATGAATAATTCATGCCACACCAAAGCAAAGTTAGGTTTTGCTTACAAAATTTTTAATCTAAAGCTTTGGGCAAAGCTGAGGAAATTAAAAACTCTCCAATTAATAACTTCAAAAGGCAAGTATGGTGTGCAAAATTACGTGTAAAAAAATTTGAGGCTCTACATGTATGCAGGAAAAGATCTTGCCCAGCAACACCAATAACACTTAAGAACTCGGATCTTCTACTCAAAAAAAAAAACAAGAATCCTTGGTCTCATCTGCACCAATATATGTAAATAGCTCATGCTACGTTTCTAGCTCATAAGATGAACGAATCTCTCAACTTGCTCAAAATCATCTATAACAAATTAACAAAGCTAAAAATAGTCAAATAAGACGAGCGGTTAGTTGATGTAACAACACTAAAGGAAACAATTAAGTCTATGAACACCAAAATTGTAAAATGGTGCTTCATTGTAGATATTATTCTACACCCCTTGCTCAAAATCATAAACTTATCATTAACCACAGGTGTATTTCCTGAAAACTGGAAAAACTCAGATGTTATAACGATAGAAAAAAATAAAAAACGGAAGTTACCTAGAACAGTGGAGGTCTATCAAATCAACATGCTACCTTCATATGAGAAAATATTGGAGATGATCGTTTGCAATCAACTTAAAAGTTTTGTTGATGATAAAATACCTAGGTGTGCACATTGACAATAAGTTCAAGTTTGACTTCCATTTAAACAAATTGTGTGCTGATTTCAAAAAAAAATTTGGGTTTCTCAGAAGAATCCGAAATTGCATTTCAACAAGTTGTGCTCTGACAATTTATAATACAACTGGTTTCCCCCATTTTAATAACTGTTTTTCAATAATTTATATGTGCACCGTCGAAAATCAAACAAAGCTGCAAGTCTTGCAAAATAGATCGATGTATATATAGTTATATATTGAAAAGGAACAAGTATACTCCAATCACTGAGATGTTACGATCTCTTGGGTGATTGAGTGTAATCCAACGTTTGAAATACAATGCGTTGGTTATGATTTTAAAAATAAAGCTATGATATGAGATATGCACTAAAAAATGCTGGAGACTTTCGGTTACCCCTGTATAGGAGAGCGCAAACACAAAACCATCTTCTATATAAAGGACTGCTGTTGTTCAATCGACTTCCGACAGATGTTAAAAACGAATCCAACTTAAATGCGTTTAAGTCAATTTTTTTATTAAAAAACAATAATTTGTAAAACATATGTTTAAACTTAGTAAATTCAAATTCATTCAATTTTTCAAAGCAAAAACCAACTTCCTAAAGAAACAAAATTAGTTAAAATGTACATTTACTATTAGATTAAGAGTTTTTTTAAACTAATAAAACAATTAAAAAAAGGAGCAACACAGAATAGCCACTCCGTATAATCTCATTGGACAAAGAATGACGACCACCAGGCAGACATCAATGCCTTAATAAGAAAAGCTTCTCTAGCCTTGGCATCTATACCGATCGCCTGCGTTCTTGTAAATGAATAAAATTGTATAAACAAGATTTGACATTAAGAGCACAACAGACTGCATCAGACATCCTCTCCAAGAATTTCGCAAATCCGGTTGGAAAATCCTTAATAACGTACAATTAAACAGCGCAATCTTCACTTCCATCCAATAGTTAACGTCCATCAACATCCGCATTCCTAAAGTTCCCTATTACCAATTAGATTCGTTCATGAGAAATTCAACCTTGGTTAGCTCAATCGACACATCATTGGATCTACCACCGAAAAAACACACTCCACTTACTAGTTGTCGAAAAAATGTTTTAAAACTATATCGAGAGGAAACTTCGACTACATATTGTACAAGGATGTTTCCATAAAGGATAATTTTGATTTTAATTTATTTAGCTTAATACAAGCTCCATATACTAACTTAGATGGAATTAAAGAGTTTCACAGTCGACGAAACCTGTGAGGAGTGATGAATAAACATGAAGAGAATCTCTGTAGGTTATCTGCGTTCTGCCAGGGTACTCAGGTTTATAAGTTGAAGGCGATTTCGATAAGGGGTAAGATAAATGGATCATTTCAAGAAAGACCGCGAAGAGGAAATCTAAGAAAACGACGTTGAATGCTTCTCAGAGTGAGAAACTATCGAGATCTTGTTGAATGAGAGTAGAGTCAGGCATGGAAGAAATAGTCTTGAAAAACTTCGTATCATCAGCGTACAGTGAAATATGGGAATGTTTTATGACCATTTCGATTGCATTAATAGCGAGGGTTAAAAGCAGAGGACCTAAGTGGCTGCCTTAGGGGACCCCAGAAGTAGCTAAAAATGGGTTGGAGAGGGTAGATCTGAAACGAACATTGTAGTATCGGTTTTAGAGAGTGGGGAAGACAGGGCAAATGAGCATTTTTTTAAGGAAAATTGCGGGGAGATCATCAGGACCGGGAAAAAAATCACTTCAAACAAAAGCCCCTTTTAGGAGAGGTGATGGCATTAGTAGACGCTTTCGAGTTGGCTAACAGAAGTCAAGAAAAAACGGTTATTTGCTATTCATATAATCGACTAGAATCAACCTTTTATGTGGTTATAATCTTGGGATATGCAGAAGTACATGGAAGCCATCAAAATTCCATTAAACTTTGCCACCCCACCTTTCTCATCGACAATGATCTAATTCAT
The DNA here is from genome assembly GCA_963971375.1 of Platycheirus rosarum. Lineage (NCBI taxonomy): Eukaryota > Metazoa > Arthropoda > Insecta > Diptera > Syrphidae > Platycheirus > Platycheirus rosarum. The sequence continues at coordinate 32,273,157 of OZ020507.1, forward strand.
CCGAAAAATCAACCGAGATACGGAGATTCCATGAAACAACTCCAATTCTTTTTTAAAAACACACAAGGCCACCGTTTTAGCGACTTTACAACTTTTTTCAAATAAGGCTCGGTCAAGCACTGTTCAAAAAAATTCAAAGTTATATTCTTTCACACATAATTTGGAATTTTAGTTCAGCCCACATAAATGAATTTGCTTGAAGTCAAAACATCAGAGTGTGTGGAATTTTTGATTAAGATCCAAAAAAAAAAAAAAAAATATTAAATAACATTAATGTTGTATCGCCACTCATTGTATACGAAATTCAAATGTTAGATCCTTAAGACGTGTCCACACCAAAGAAACATTTTTTTTTAACAAAACATTCCTGAAATGTTTTCCATTTGTTTAAAAATGATTTCAGAAATATTTCTGATTTTTTTTTTTAATTATTGTGGACGCTTTCAGAAACATTGCCGAAATGTTTATTTTCTCCCATTTTATGTATCCGGTTTTGCGTTGCAAAAAAAGTGGCGCAGTCGCCAGGGCGCTGGCTTTGGTTAAGGATGGACGAAGTGTACGGTATGCCGCTATTATGATTGGAAAACCGGAGACGACGCTAAGAAGAGCTATTAAAAGGTATAGGCACATCAATTCTTACACCCGACGTCAGCTTAGGTCGAGCGAGAGTAACATCTGCAAGGGATGACCGATTGTTGGTGCTTCAAACCAAACAGCGGTTGGAGCTGTCTCGCAGACTTCGATCAGTGAGGGGGACAGCTGTAACTGAACTAACGGTGAGGCAGCGATTAGTAGAGAGTGGCCTGAGAGCAAGAAGAAGAATTTGCTCGCCTTCAGCAAGATTGGATTGAGGCCCGACTGAAAAAAAATTCTTTCATTTTTTTAATTATGTAGTTTAAGAGTTTTATCGGAAAAACTAGGTATGCAATACAATTTTAAACCTAAGTCTATCAAGAAAAAAAATACTGATCGTTCGTTCGACCAGTTTTTAAAAAAAATCGTTTTTTAAAAATCTTTTCGAAAAAATATTTTAATTTTTTTTAAATAAATCTGTACTGTAGTTTTCATCTGGGCAAATTATTTTAAAAAAATTCAATCAACCCGTTTTCAAAATATTTCGAAAACCAATTTTTTTTTTAATTTTAAAAAATTGAAAAAAAAGTTTTTGAAAATTTTTAAATGCAATATTACTTGAATTATAAATGACTTCCTGTGTGGAAAATTTTATTGAAATCGGAATAATGATTTACGATAAAACCGAATTTGAAAAAAAACGGTTCTATGAGAGGTACCGTTATAGAACAAATTTCGAAAAAATTATTCTAACTATAAGATGTATTGTTAGCACCCTGAAAGTTTTATCAAAAATCGTTAGAGTCGTTTTCGAGAAAATCAAACTTTTTGTTAGATTGTATGGCATGTACCGTTATTTTTCAACCTAGAGCAAAAATGAAAAACACTCTCCGAGATACTACCAAATAAATCCTAAATACAAAGTTTGAAGCAATTCGGGCCATTTATTTAGGTTGTAGAGGTGCGAACAGACAGACAGACAGACGGACGGAATTTCCGGACCCACTTTTTTAGACTTCTCTATCATCGTATTGTCATGTTTGATTGTTAGAAGAAAAAGTTTGCATGAATTCATAACTTGCATTATAGTACCTATAATTGCAAGTAAAAAATAAAAACAAAAAAACAGTTCAGAAAAATTTAAAAACATTTCAGAAACAAGAAACATTTTCTGAAATGTTTTTTTTTTTTAACATTTTAACATTTTGTTTTTTTGGTGTGGACACACCTTTAGATCATAACGAGCAGCTCTCATCATATTTGCTAAAACAAATTCACCTACGCTGACAGGATATATAGATAAAACTTCATTGAAATTATCAGAAATTGGCAACAAATTATGTCAACCAACTAACAAACCATGAACATTAATGCTCATTATTTCTATGCATCAAAATTAACTGAGTCCTTCTTTCCAAAACCTAACTTAAGTTTATTTTTCCAAGCAAAATTAAAATCGAACCAATCGGTTTTGAATCTTGAGAATCCATGTTTTTCCCATGGCCAGCTATATATTCTTTCTTGGGCGTAACAACGTACGCCGGGTAAGGCTAGTTGAATAATATAGCTTGGCAGCCAAACTCAAGATTTGCAGAGAAATTGCTGCATTGTGTACAGCAGAACACGAAGCAGCCGATTCCTCGCCATGCGCCCACAAGAACTCGGCCTTTCATAAAATTGATTTTGACTTGGACCTACAGCCTTAAAAGATCCAATTGACTCAGAAGCTCAAAGTTAATGAGCATAGACAATGCCGTTTGTTCGCTGACTCTACTTAGGAGCGTTTGGTGAGGCGGTCACAGTCAATGCCGAGCGCTACATTACGGTGATATCCTTTTTCTTATATGTAGCCCAAATTAAACCCTTTGACCCTTAAAGACGTTAAGTTTTAGCAGGATTGGGTTACGAGCCACAGCGCTTACCACTTTTGGAACTCAATCAATAAAACAAGATGCCGTCTAAGAATGGGTATAAGACCACAAAACCAAATGCGAAATAAACTTATTTTGACCGTATTCCTGAAATTCTCTGCCAATTAATCAAAAACAATAAGTTAACTTTGAAAACTTTCAAAATCGCTGTCATATTTAAAAAATTCTCGGGGATATTTTAAAGAGTTGATATCTAGCGGCTGGTTGAAAATGTATTGAAGAAAAACGACTTTCAAATTGAAAGTGAAATGAAATGAGCAAGTTGACTCCAACCGGCAGTTGAAATCAACCAGCCGTTTTGTTCCAACTTCAGATAGTGAATATAATGGACCTCAATGCTGTATACTCTTTCATAAATGATCACCTTACGCAGATGGGAATTTCTATTAAATACAATCACATTATAACTATCAAAACTGTAACAAACAAAAATCACCTTCTCCGAATCCATTCATGTAATATTTGTTTATATTTTTTTTCTTATCAATTCATAATTGGCATAAAAAGAAGTACACAGGTGCACTTATTTACATTGCACCAACACTGTAAGAACGATTGGGCCTGCATGAAACACGAATATCAAAACTTTTAAGAACACTGCATAGAAAAGTCTATTGTTTGTAATTGAAGTGACGACGACGTGGAGACTTATCTAAATCTGGAAGCCCACCTGTCACAATTCCCATTCTCGAAAGAATTGCATTTTTTTCTTGTACGCATGTTTTATACGTATAGCAATATTTTTATTAAACTATCAACAAATTCTTTTCACTTTGGTCAAAAAAATCGACTTTTCAAAGCAAGTTAATCAGTATCTATCATCTGGACAATTTGAATAATAAATTAAAGCAGAGAATTGAAAGAAGCCAAAGAATCTTTAAAAACACGGTTTGAATTGAAAATTGAATTCCACATTCCTCTAACCGAATACTTTAGCAAGGTAGAGAAATTTTAAAATCGTAAACCAAAAAAAAAAAGATGAATTTAGAATGTTTTTTTGGGAATCCATATCGGTCTGGCAAAATAATATTCCTGTCTTAAGGCAATGTGCAATCTAAGTGAAGATCTTTTTATTCTACTCTATATGCAGGGACACAACGGTGTCCTATGCCACCAAAAGCAACAATTTCGAATCAACAAACAAGATGATGAAGGCAAAAAATGCTACACCCTTTCACACAATATTTGCACTTTTAGTTCAGCCCACATGAATGAATTTATTTAAAATCAAAACATCTACTCGTATTTCAACAGATAAGAAAATAATTCAACGATTGAAGGTGTAAGAGGAGATGAAGGTATCTGGAATTATCAAAGGCAAACAATTTGTCGTTACGCGAGGAGACAAATTTGATAACGTCAAAAAAAAAAACAAAGAATTGAGCACATTGTCTCTGAATGTCTGGATTTTTTTGTACAGATTAAAAAAAAAAAAAAAAAAAAACAACACTTGTTATATAACAACACTTGTTATATAGCCAGTCTTTGTATATTTTGAATAGTGCAAATTCAACTGATATCAAGGCGCAGAGATATTCTACTTCAATCAATCACAGTTCCTTATTTTTTAATTGTTTTTTACCTCTGAACTACCTCAAAATTGACTACATTATTTGAATAGAAATTAAAAACCATGACTCAAAAATTGGTTGGCAAATATCAACATAATACTCAAACCCCAAGGAATGTGCAATGTGAAGATGGTATATCCTTTATAAAAAACTAGCTGACCCACCACGGTATTTTCTAAAATACCGATGGAAGCGCCACATATTGGTCTAATTATAGCTAAAAACCACAAAAGTAATCATGTTAGCATGCACACAAAATGTTTTTAAAATCGGTTAATCCTTTAAAATTAAATGTTGTTGATAAGAATATATATACCTACATATATAGAAAACTACATTTTCGTTAATACTCCAGCCGAGCGTCGCTTATCGGGTCCAAATCTTAAAGGATCACAAAGGGCTTCACAAAGGAAGACATATTATTTGTATCTAAAGATTCTGGATAGTTATTGCCCCGTGGCTTAGTGGTTAGTATGTCGGACTGCTAAGCGAATGAGTCTGGGTTCGAAACCAGCTCATAGCCACCTTCTTTTCCGGAGTACTGCCTCTTGCGAGGAACTGACAAAATCTCCAAGAACTTCATCTCATGTAGCCGTTCGGACTCGGCGGTAAACTGTAGGTCCCTTCCATTCTTGCAGATTAACAACACACACACAGGAATTGTTGAGAGTAAAGTCACTAGGCCTTGGCTCCTTAAAAGCTGTCGCGCCAATAAATGTATTTATTTAAAGATTCTGGATGATATGTAGTTGGCCATGTCTCAAGTAAGCAAACATCTATTAAAACAGTGCCTTTTTACTCATATTAAAAATATGAATCGAAATTGCCTCGAAACAAAAAATAGTTCTGTTGATCGCTGCCGAATTACAAGAATCACTCAACAGCTGAGCTAACGTTAGGATTACCTAAAAATCTCAGCAAAATCAAGAATATAATAAGTGCCCCCAGCCTTACTTGAAACACATCATATTTTCTGGATCCCGACAACAGCTTCACTTATGGGGTCCAACTATGCTATCGGACCAATTTAAAAAAATTGAGAATATTTCAACAAAATCGGTCTCGACGTTTGGTCTATTATTTGAGAAGCACGAAGTCAGGCCATATAAACGCATTGGTCCTCTCATATGATTTGTCGTTCTTCTTCAATGGATTGGGTAGCCACTTATACGAAGCTTCATTGCATTTCATCTTTGCTGGAAAATATTAGATTTTCAGAGCAACTCGCACAATAAGGTTTACTAATTACACTCGCACAAAAGAAACAAATCGACCGAGTTAGCTTCGTGTGTTTTTTTTAAACAAATCACAAAAATAAAAATGTTCAATGTGTCTACTAAAAGTCAGTCAACGTGCCTCTGATTGGTCGATTGGCTCTTAGAGTTAAATGACTTTTAGTTGACATTTAGTCAAAGTTATCGAAAAAACTTTCAACTTGCAGTTGACCTTAATTATATAATAGGTCAGCTTGTCGTTCAATGATTTCACTTTGACAAAAAGTTAGTTTACTAAAAGTCAGTGAACTTGTCCATTAATAGCGAGTTTCATTCAAATTTCAAAGATTTGATCTGAAAATCGAGATTTGCTCTTTTCAATGAAACTTGTTTCATCTTTTAATCCTAGTATTGGTCATTCACTGACGACCATACACAGTATTTGATATCACACACAAAAATATCAGGCATGCACAGTTGATATATTCAAAATGCCATATTTGGTATTTTCTAACTTTAAAAAACACCTTTATTTGTTACTTCGAATATTTAATGGATATTTGTTAATTTTTTGGCTAAGCACGGACTGACACAAGTTCACAACAAACAACAAATAACAAAATATTTTCCATTTGACGTTTGACCGAAAGACTATTAACATGTATGTGTGCATTCAGATCAAATCTGCCAACCCATCAGAGATCAAATCTTTCGTGTTGAGATTTGATCTAGATTTGCTCTTTTTCTTGCAATGAAACTCTCAAAATTCAAAAAGATCAAATCTTTTGACAGAAAGAGCAAATCTTTTCTTGAATGAAACTCGCTATAAGATAAATCGATTTGACAGTTGTTGTCATTTGTTTTCTATATTTTTGTTTACATTTCAAATCGAGTATTATGTCACGTCACACGGGAACGTAATCGAACGGGAACGCAATCCTATGTCCGTCTCCTGGTTCTAAGCTACCTCCCCACCAATTTGCAGACAAATCGGTTCAGCCGTTCTTGAGTTATGAATATTGTAACTAACACGACTTTCTTTTATATATGTACACATATGTATATAGATATAGATTTGCATATCAAAGGGACTTTATCACAGCATCACAGCTTTTATAACCTTCTTATTATTTTTTACTAGGCAAGCACGATGCCAAACTAAAAGTGTTACATAAAAAACAATTGGGAAACGAATGCATTATTTAGCCCATATTTTTTCGGAGATCTTTATTTTAATATCTGTAAGTCTAGAGACCTTGACTCCTTAAGAAGCAGTCGCGCCAACAAATTTTGTGTCTACGGGTAAGACTACCACCTACTTTTTTAAGGGTCCACAACCTTTTTATTAAAAACAATACGAGATTTGATATGAAAAGATACTTTATCTGTTATATTATACCTTTGTCGAGGCATAAGCAAAAACAAAACATACCCCTATGGTATGATTTTTTCCCAGGCTAAGGAAATACCCCACACGCCCTGATTCGTTAATAACTTGCTACCTTCAATATCGTATGCACGATATAAAAATTCAATTCGACCTTCTATTGTTTTTGCTTTATTGAAATATTGAAAAAAAAAATTTGTTTTTTTTTTTTGAATTAACATTATTTACTGACATAGAACAGACAAAAGATCACAGGAATATGTTATGAACAAACCATTGACAACCAATTGAATCAACTCGATTGCCTCAATTTGAAAACGCAAAAAAAAAACACATCAATATAACACATGTCTAAATTTTTAAAAGTGATAAAAACAATTTTTTCTTCAGAAAAAAAAGAATAGAAATAAACGTATTTAACAAGCTTTCACACTCCACCGAAACCACCATCAACCAACCCAACCAACAAGCCTAAAAAAAAAAACCATCCAAACAACCATTTCTCTGTCAACTCCCGCAATTCCATCATCGCACAATATTTAATAATTTCTTAATTATACGCTTTTTATATTTCTTTATAATTCGATTCGCATGATAGAATTCGGATAAATTACCCTGCACGTATTTTGCGTGCAAATACTTTAAAAACTTTTCGTTTTGAAACTTTTTCAAATTATCAGGTACAATCTCTTCGTGGTGTATAAATGGCGTGGTCACAACTTTCGAAGATTCTAACAACAATTCACAATCATCAAGTGCGGTAGTAGTTGGTGATATAGTTGTATTATCTTTATTTACATCGGTTTGTTGTATTCCGGAAAGCATTAACATTTCGTGTAATTGTTTATTGTTGTTGTCGTTGTGGCCAATAGAGATTTGTTGTTGCGTTAAACAATTTTGTTCAATCAACGACGAAAAAGAACCACTATGACTACGATCATGACCACGGCCATCAAATGTTAATGTTGCAGGGCATGATAGAGAGCCTGCAGCTGGTGATGGTGGAGTTGGTGGCCCAGGCGGTGGCGGTGTATGATGTATGAGAGAATTAGTAGAAGTTAAATTAAAATTGTTATGCCTGACTGCATTGTCAAGCGGCAAATTACTCACCTCAGTTACTGAACAACAACGTTTTAACTGCTCAATATTAGTTGAAACCGGGGCGGATATATCTCTGATGTTGCTGCTGCTATTACCGCTACAGCTACTGCTATTGTTATAATTATTATTGTTATCATTTAATATTTCTACCAAATCTTCTGCATTGGCGTTGTTGTTAACGCTTCTACTGTTTTCTTGTTGTTGTTGGTGTTGTTCCGTTTCCGTTTCTGTTTCCTCTACAAAGTTTTCTAATATATTCTCATTGATATCACATTGAACAACAAATAAATTATCACTATCTAAGATTTCATCTAAATTAATAACTAATACATCGCGATCGAAGGAACTATTTAAGGCATTCTTACAAAGGTCACTTAGCTTTGGTATGACGGAGGATGATGATCGTACAGCTGCTACTGCATCAATATTAACATCATTGTCGGTGGTGGTTGTGGTTATGTTTGTGTTTTTGAAACTATTGATTTCACTGCGAGGTCCAAGGATGCTTTTGCGAAATTTTTCCGAATTTATTAATGTTACACATAGACACTTAAGGGATTGTGGATTGTATTTTGGTGAGGGGGTGGCGCTGCTGAGGGTTGGTTTTTTAACACGACGTCGAATTATTTTTCTTCGAATTATTTTTGATTTTCTATGATTTCGCTGTGTTAGTTTTTGTTTTTGTTGTTGTCGAAGATGCTTCGAAGTTCGAAATTTCCTGTGCAGCAGCTTTCTTTCTCTTTGAATTTGATTTGGTTCTTTCTTTGGATGTTCTAATTCATCTTTAATATTTGGCATCTCTTCTTTTTTTATAAGGACATCATCTTTTTCTAGTTTTAGTTTGTTGGGTGGCTGACAGCCTTCAGGCAGGGTAACAACATCCTTGTTGGACTTTTCTATATCAATTATAATATCAGGCAAATTTATGTACTGATCCGGTTCGACAGTACTGTCCACTGTAATGCCAACGTGGATCTTTGGTCTGGAGGTGGATGAGAATGATCCTTTGAATTGTAAATGATTTTCCATAATTGGGGCTGGTCCGGTGTTGTCTTGAGCAAAATGATCTGAAGTTAAATGCAACTGTTCCATGAAGGGCACTTCGGTGGCGTTCATCTCGTCTTCGTCCTCATTCCACGTTGTAAGGAAATCCCTTAAGCTTTGACTTTTTATTTTTGTATCAACTTGTTGCTGATAGGTTTCCTGATGGGCTTCTACATTCGAATAGGGATGGTAGTAGTGATGGTTGTACGAGGACGACGAAGATGATGCAGATGACAATGAGGACGGTGAGTCGGTTTGTTGTTGATGCTGTTGTAAGTACCTTGCACTATTGTAGTCGAGTGTTGATGAATGGGACGCACTGTATTCACCAGGTTGTTGCTGTTGTTGTTGGTGGTGGAATGCAACTGGATTATTAATCGCCTGCTGGTATGAATTCCCGCTGAGATCAGTGTATACTTTTCCTGAAACAGTTGCAACTGTTGAACTCCCCTGAGTGGAGTTTCCATAGAGATCATTGTTGTAATCTACTGCAGACTGATGCATTGGATATTTGACATATTGCTGCGGATAATATGCGGTTGTTGAACTTTGATTGGGTGGCGGCGGGGGACAGCAACTTTGATTTGGAGCTAGAGCCGTAGCAGCAGGATATCCTGTAGATGGATATTGCATTGGCATTGAATGTGGTGGCCAAATGGTATTGTGTTGTTGTTTAGCTGTTGCTCCGGCTGCTACTGCAGAGCCATTAACGTACGCTGAATAACTTGCACTTCGGCAGCTGCTATTAGGATACTCATTAGCAGTACTGCTATTCCATATCCATCGACTGTCGTCGCAGACACTTTGGCTTTGATATGTATGCTGATGTCCTGCTGTGACAACTGGCGGGTAACTGCTTTGTGGGTGGTGATAGGAGGTGTAGCTGGATGGGTATTGAGGCGCACGAGCAGTCATCATTTTGCTGTTAACATATGGCATGGAGCTGCTGGCATCTGGTATTGTTTTTATCCCTGCAACGCCCTTTTGGGTTGATGGATGATGATAATGGGGATGATAATAGGGATGATGATAAGAAGCATATCCATACTCGGGTGGGGAGATTTTTTGTTGCTGTAGATGCTGATGATGTTGTTGCTGCTGGTGTTGGGCAGCAACTAGTTTGTTGAATTTGTACTGTTGTTGTAATTGATTTTGATGATGGTATTGTTGCTGTTGCTGGGTGTAATGATGATGTTGCTGCTGCTGTTGTTGTTGCTGTTCATAGGCGTATGCATAATAATTAGCACCCTCAGGTGCGTTACTCTGATTGTAACTGCCACCATAACAGCTGTTTGGATTATACGCATGTTGCTGATGTTGTACTTTAACACTATTCGTAGCAGTTACGCTTCCCGCCATAATCTTTGTCTTACCCATGCCTGTTCGTTCTTTGAATTCAGCCTCTGCATCGAAAGGATATGCACTGGATACCTTACTGTTGCCAACATATGGATCATAGTTATTGTATGGGGGGTGGATACTCCTTTGACAACTTACAAGTGGATCTTTATAAAAGGCAGCGTTGTACCTTGCACTCGAAACGGCTGCTGCTGCTGCCACAGCTGTTGCACTTCCTCCAATAACACTACCACCCCCACCAGCGTTTGCATAGTTTGGATCCATTATCGTTTGGAATCGTACATTGGATTTTCAAAAACCCTTCCGTCGGAAATCTATAAAAAAAAGGAAACGATTCAAAACATAAACACAATCAGAATTTAGGCCAAAGAAAATAACTGATAGGAATTATAACGATTACCCGAAGAGTGACGACCGCGGCGGCAGGTTTTGAGGATGAATTTAATTGTAAACGAAAAAACGGTTTTGTTCTAATTTTAGATAATTTGTTTTGGTTGCGAGAGAGCGCACTCGAGTTATCTATCTATAAATGCGATTATTTTATTATTATTATTGCTAGCGCCTTTGCCCTCGGGTGACCATAGCAACTTGTGTGTGCATGACACACAAATAGATGAAATAAAAAAGATTTTCTATTTTTTTTTTTTTCAAGTCAAGTAAGCACTAGTGGTGCAGTGGTGGCTCCCCACTTTGGGTAAACACGAAACATATTTCATATGAAAAAATCAAACAGCTTGAAAAGATTTGTTGTTTTTTGGTTTAGTTCTTGCAAGAAATTGGAGCTGATTTGAGAATGTAATTTGAATAGTTTTGATAACTTACCGATTGTAACTTGAATTCGTTTTGAATATGGGGAGATAGCTTTTTTTCTATTTTTTTAAAGGGGAGAACGAAAAATTCTAGACGTGTCAGCAAAACACACGAAAAGGTGTACGACGATTTGATGAGTACTGTGACGAGTGGTGGATATGCTGGTTGGCTGTGACTGCCTTGGTGTTGCTCTCTGCTGCTATATGGTCGTCGTTGGTTGAGTTGAGGTTGTGTGGTTTATCGTGGTCGTGGTTGTTGTCGCGCTACTTGTCGTTGGTTTCTGAGGTTCGTACAAGTGCGAGTGGGGCAAATGCAAAGGTGCTGCGCTAGATTTTTTTTTCTTTGACATTTTGACATGTTTTCTTGTCCGTCTCTTGCTTAAAGGGTGAGTTTTGTTGTGACAGCAGTTGCTGGCTGGTTGATATGTTGGAATGGAAGTGATGCCAACTCGAAAATGTTTGGATAAAATTGTTGGTATTTAGAATTTGCGAGAGTAAAATGTTTTATGATTACATACAATTTGTTTGATCCAGTAACGGTTAAATCATAGTTGTTTAAACTTGTTTTTAAAACATGTAAACAATTTTCATAAAAAAACACTAAACTAAAAAAAAAAACCACTTTTGCTTGTCTTGAATTAAAGGAATATTTTTATGACCATTAAGTATTGTCAACTACCATGCAAAAGGTTAGGCTCGATCCTGTTCTAGGGTTTTGATCGTGACGAGGAAGTGATAACTCAAATATTTGATAAATGAGGTAGTTACCGATTTGACGGTTTCTAGGTAGTTGATCCTGTATAACAGTTCATTTATACAGTGAAATTTTTGTTTATCTAAAGTTGGTCAATATGCTAAACGCATTTACGAAGATTTAAAAACAAATAAATAAAAAAAATATATAACTGGTACTAATTTGCACTCAACACCAGTAAAAGAAATAAAAATAATTATGAATCACATTACACTGTGGCGTATGTGGAATATTTTTTTGAATGGTTGTTGTATGAACTAAGCTTTTCATCAGAAATATTTTTTATTTAATGCATAATTTTCGTCATCAAGGTGATTCTTTAATATTTACCTAAAAACTTTCCCCTTAAGTGTGCATGAAAATCCCTGGGTTGGCACGACTGGAGATCAGCGGTGAATGATCAAACACAAACAAAAACGGAGTACACATGTGTGGAAAGAATTCTATAGGACGAAGGGCAGGCGCAAAAACTCCTGGACAAATGCAATGACATCTGCATTAAGTTGGCATCTGACGTGGAACAATTCAAAACCGGAAAGCCTGCGGATATTTTCTTAGGTCAACCCGGGGAACCCGATCAAAAGAGTCGCAGGAAGGTGAACTGGAAACAATCGTATTTCGTGCATACTGGTGGAGGTTTTTGTAGTAGTTTAAGATTTAATAATCTGACCCGGTAAACTTTGTCCTGATGTATAAATTATTTCAAGTGAATATTTTGGTTGTTAAATAAAAAAAAACAAATGCATCCCAAACAAATTGACAAGACTATGTAGGCTGCCCATGACCAACATTACAAGCCAAGTAAAAGTAGCCGGTTTGCCGTACAGGCCAATCAACATCTTTAATGTACTCCGACAAGAGGATGGTCTGGCTTGCATGATCTTTCACCTGGCGTTGGAGAAAGCAATCCGTGACTCTGGCACGTCAACAAGAGGGACTATCATCACAGGGACTATCGTCACAAAGTCACAGACAATAGTGTAACGGTGTCAAATCGCAGCTTCTTGGCGGCCAATTGGCATCACCATTTAGGCTAATTAAACGGCTATCAAACATTTGACGCAATAAATCGATTGTGGCATGAGATGGGTGGCAAGTTGCACCATCCTGTTGAATACCAATCATTGTCCACATTAATACCATCAACATCGGGCACAAAAAATCGGTTATCTTGGTGCGATAGGTATATCCATTGACCGTAACGGTTGCGCCGGCGTCGTTCTCATTTTCAACTAAATATGGGCCAATGATGCCTCCGCTCCACAAGCCGCACTAAGACTACGTGTAGGTTTTCTGAGCCCCAAATACGGCAATTTTGTTTATTAACGTACCCCCCACCAAGATGAAAATGAGCTTCATCCGAAAAGATGATTTTTTTTTTGGCAAAATCGACATCATCGTTCAGCGGTGGTTGGTGGTTCAAAATCTACTTCGAAGCAGATATTGTGGAAAGAATAAAACTCCGGTGGGCTGGACAACTAGCTCGCATGAGCGAAGAGGAGCCAACTCGGAAAGCCATTTGCAGTTATTTTTATGGTAAAAAAACAACATGTCAGACTAAATAAAACGAATAGTACAATTTCTACGACGGTGCGTTTCAGAGTTTAACGTTTATTCTGGCTGTAATGATGGTGAAACGTTGGCGACTGTTGTGTTCTATTGAAAAAAATGTCGCAGCGCTTTATTCGTGCGGATAATTTAAAATATATCGGTGAAATCACGCATTTCATGGCGTATATCCTATTGTTGTGTGTCGCAGTTTTGTTGTAGGAATTTTTCGGGCCTGATTTCTGATACTCCTGTAGCTCGCCAGTTATCTCAAGTACGACGACAGTGGACACAACTTATTCGCCATTGATGATAGATCCACGTGGATATCGAGTAAATACGTGAAGGTTGTACGCACCGTGAGAAAATTGTCTTCCCGAGTCGGTGTAGCATGACGTTCCATTCTTTAATGAGGATCAGATATGTAGGGATGGGATCTATGTAGGGGTAGGTCTGTAGACCATGACCGCCGATAAAAATGATAAGCACCAAAACCATTAATTTTCTCAATTGTAAATATTTCATTAACGTTACTAATATGTCTTGCCTGATTTCTTAATATGTATCTCTAAATTTATTAAGAGTGAAAAAAGTAATACATTCAGTCCTATAGCGGGCTTTACACGATCAGTAGTAATTTCATTACAGCAAAATATTGACATTAATAATGATCGTGTATGGTCGATAGTGTTGTCATTACTTGGAATTATGGGCAGAATTGACGAAAATCCGGAATTTCTGATTTCGAGCCATCATTACTTGCAATATTGTCATTAGTAATGACCGTATAAGCTATTTTGGTCAATACTTCGTCATTACTCATTTCGTTTTATCCGCGGTGCAGTAACACGTGCATTATCATGACAGATAAAGGGGATTTTCAAATAAATTATGTAGGAAGGTACTGTATACTACATAATAAATATATAAATTTAAATATTATTGGAACTGTAAAGGAAGTTCTGAATTCGTTCGGGTGGGTGAATTTTTTTACTTTGTTTTTTAATTTTTTTCCATATCGTTCTTAAGATTTCAAAAAAAAATCAAACTTTTTCACAGAAACAAAATGGCGTTAAAATTTGTACGCTAAAAACTATGTTACGTAGATAAATTTTTCGAAGAATCAAAACCCACAAAAATCGAATAAGAACTTCTAAATTCCCTTTAAACATATACATCTTATCCGACGCTGTGAGCGCACATAAGAGCAAGTAGGTATGTGCTATCCGATCCAGTCGTGCAATATATGCTAAAATTTTAGCAACCCAATCTTTTTTCGAGAATCCATTGCCGGAAGTGATGAAAAATCAGCTGAAAATTAATATTAAAGCAAGTAATGACATTATTATTGATTGTGTTTGTGTAAGGTTCAAAAGTAATGTTGGAGTAATGATTAACAGAATTTGTTTGTAATGACATTACTAATGATCGTGTAAGGGCCGCAACGCACAGATTCCATCGCAAGAAATCTCTTTTAACAAAATCTGTTACGTTACGAATCACCAAAAAATTGTGTTCACATAATCCGAATGGAAAAAATGGGCACGACTGGGTCGCACGTACTTGCTATTATGTGTCTGATGTTGAAAATAACACAGTTTGAACTTATAAAAAGTATCAAAACCACAATACTTAACGGTTTTTTGTAAAAATGAAGTATGCTATCACACGTCTTAAATAACAAAGAATTTATGAAAAAAGTATTTCGAAAATTGTAGAACCGGTTTTGATAAAATCCTTTTTTTTATTTTTATTTTTTTATGAAAAAAAAGTTTTGTTTGAGATTTTGGTATGCAGTTTTTTAAGAGTTTAATACACCTAATTTTAAAATTTTAAATAATTTTTTTTGATAAGTTTTAAAAATATTGAATTTCAAAAATATAAAATTAAAAAAATTAATTTTATTTAGAAAAAAAAGTTATTCAAAATTTTTATATGCAGAATTAATTTGGCTACCTAGATCTTCTTAAAAATAAAATTTGACAGAAATCCAAAGGGCCGTTACCGAGAAACCCAAAAATTAGAAAAAAACGTTATATGAAAGGTACCGTTAATAGACTTTTCCCATAAATTCAGTTCTAATGAAATGATAGCCAATACCAACAAAAATATTCTCAAAAAATTTCATCAAAATCGTATGAGCCGTTTTCGAGAAAAATAAGATTTTCCTAATCGGTCATATGTACCGTTATTTTTAGGCCTAAAAATAAAATTACAATTTTCCCTCTGTGGAAAGTTTAGGATTCGTGAATATTAAAAAAATTGAGATAATAATCAAACAAGATATTACGATCGTAGAGAAGTCTAAAAAAGTGATCGAGAAAAAATATATCTCTGTCTGTCTGTCAGTATGTATAACGAGCTGCAGCCTAAACGGCTTAAGCGATTATCTTCAAACTTGGTGTGTGTGATTATTTTGGCATTCCCCAGAGGGGAAATTAAAATTTTATTTTTAGGCCTAAAAATAACGGTACCTGCCATATGACCGTTTAGGAATATCTTATTTTTCTCAAAAACGGCTCCAACTATTTTAATGAAAATTTTTGAGATTTTTTTTGTTGGTATTGGCTATTATGTGATTAGAACCACATATACGGGAAAAGTCTATTAACGGGATTTTTCATATAACTGTTTTTTTTTAATTTTGGGCTTTCTCGGTTACGGCTCTATGGATTTCTGTCAAATTTTATATTTAAGAAGATCTAGGTAGCCAAATTAATTCTACATATAAAAAATTTTAATAACTTTTTTTCTAATTAAAATTAATTTTTAAAACTTTTTTTTTTTGAAAAATCAATATTTTGAAAACTAATCATAAAAAAATTATTTTAAATTTAATAATCACATGTATTTCAATAAATTCTAAAAAACTGCATACCAAAATTTAAAAAAAAAATTTTTTTTTAAAAAACTACAAATAAAAAACAGGATTTTATCAAAACCGGTCCTACAATTTTCGAAATACATTTTTCATAAATTCCTTGTTATTTAAGACGTATGATGGCATACTTTATTTTTACTAAAAACCATTAAGTATTGTGGTTTTTAATACTTTTTTATAAGTTCAAACTGTGTTATTTTCAACGCAAATGTTACTTGTTCCTGTCAAAGATCTTGCTTTCCAATGTACGTAATTATGCATATAAGAGCAAGTACGCGCGACCTAGTCGTGTCCATTTTTTTGTTTGAAATGGGTAATTTGGAAAACCATTTAAGAGTTTTTGTTAACATAACCTCATAGCAGCGTTTGTGCTAAAACTATGTTTTCAAAACTAACGTTGAACAAAAACAAAAATACTTATTTAAATAAACCGACGAAAAGTAGATGCTTGCCAATCAATGTTTTTTGCCCTAAATGTATTAACGGATAAGCAGTTCGAAGATTGGGTGGTTCCTCAGAACTATAGGTAAAATGCTCCAAACAACTAATATTTATACTTTTATTTATTTGTTTATTTTGTTAATTACTTTTAGTTCTAAATAAACTTTAATATTTTAAGTTTTTACGTTTAATTATTTTTTTGTTTTGATTTATGTTTATAAAATTAATCAAAATATAATTGTTGATATCTTATTATGTATGTTTCCTTATAATTTTTTTGACTCCTTCAAAAAAAATTTCAGAGGTAACCCTGGTGTGGGGTCAACTCTCACAAGTGAGCTATAAATTGAAGCTCCTCTGCAATTTAGGTATTTTTGCCTTGTCCCGGTAGAGTTTGTATTAAAACCTTCAATTCATTCAACTTAGTCTGGCCCTGTACTAAACCTCTTTCTTTTCAACTTAGGGCCCTATTATGACTCGCGAGTCGAACGTTTAACTCATGTCGAACAATTTATCGAATTAGTCTTGACGTGGTATTGCGAAAAGCGAACTCCGACATTCGCCTGTCAAAACAAAGCTACCAACATTAAAAAACTGAATGTGCTCATTCAAGTTGTAGTTGAACGTCAAAAATTTCAATTTGTGTTGAAAATAGTGTACGGTTTTTTTATTACAAAAGATTTCAGTATATATATACAAAAAATAAAAAGTAAAATAGATTTTTTTTTTTTTTTTGGCGACGAAGACCAACACATTAGGGATGGAAAAAATATGATTTGAAGATTGAGGAGAAGCTTGAGAGATACTTAGTTCCAACCTACTTGAACCACATGAAACTTTGTTAGGAACAAATTACTTCTTCCCTTTGTTCAAAAATTGTCTTTTACATTATTAATTTATTTTATAATTTTGGATTAACAAACATGCATTTGAGTTAGTTTTAAATATCATGAGTTCATAATTTCAAACAACTCAAAGTTCAGTAATTTCACCAATCATAAAACTAGCATCAGCCTTGCGATTCCTCGGTTTTTGCAGCTACCAAATTTCTGTCGGACACGACTTCGAGCTGGAGCTCTCACAACTTGCAGTGTCTGTCAATTAGGAGAAGCAACAAGCTAGAAATGATTTCTTTAAGAAATCTGGACTGCCTGAAATTGTTGGATGTGGATTGAACCCACATTGAAATCATCGCCCCGACTGAGTTTCAGCATCATTATTTAAACAGAAAAGAAAAATGATTTTAGTTTTTAAAAAAACGCATGTTTTTCAAAATAAACTGCTTTATTATTTAAAGTCACCAGGATTTACAGTTCGACCGATTCTAACAGATGAATGTTCGCTAATGGCAATAGAACGAGTTTTTAATTTGTCACATTTTTTGACATACGAAGCGAAAATAACTAGGCGATTCGAAAACAGTAATACCAAATGTTCGCATTCGCCAAATATTTCTGGCGAATCGCGAGTCATAATAGGGCCCTTAATGATTACAAATTTAATCTTGTTGGATATAGTTCACATTAGGCTTTTGTCAAAAACTTCTTATACATTTGTTAAACTGAACAAATCGAAAGTTGCGTCTTGACAGAGGTAGTCATACTCAATGTCAAGTCAACTGAAGAGTCCAAGTGAGTTACCGGGACGAAACGCCAATTTTTTGGTGGACTTGGGCCGCAAAATGCTATTTTGGATCTATTCTGATTATTTAAAATTCTCTTGTACTTAAATCAACATATGTATTAATTTAAAACATTTAAAAAAAATTGTCAAGTGCAGGGGTCAAGTTCATAAATGTAAAACTGCCACATCACTGCTAAATTCACGTTCCATTTCTCCTGGCAATTGGAACGTTTTTTAACTTTTTTAAAAGTGTTACGTTTGCTCTCAATAATGAATGTACACAAATGGTACCATATTTTTACAATTTTATTTTGCAGTGATTCTACATTGTTACTCATTGGCTCAAATTCAAATTCACAATAAATAGGCACATCATCCATATTTGTTTTATTTATAGTAGCCCAAACTTAGACAGTGTGTAAACTTCTTATAAATTTGATGCTCTGTCAGATTCTGAAATGTCTGAAATCGTTATTACGGGCGATTTCAATGTACACAATTCTGATTGGCTTCGATATTCTGGCTAGATAACACCCGAAGAAAGTTAGGTTGAGATTTTTGCTGAGTTGAATCAACTAACTTATATCATGGACGAGCCGACCCGAATTCCTGACATTGCAGGTCAAACCCCACAACTTAAGACTTGTTTCTAAGCACGTCCGATCATTGTGTCATTTCTGCGAATTTCTTGTGCCAACAAATCCAGCTGAAGCAACCGACCATGCCCTGCAAACCCTGAAATTTTATTTTGTGTATGTGAATATGTGTGAGATTCGTATGAGAAGCAGCCAATCAGCCATACGTTTCGTGCCCACGTATTAGTAGTCCCATAAGAAATGTACAGGGAACGGTACACATATGTCACTGAACGGCTATTTGTCAGTTTGAAGACGAAGAAAGAATTATCCTCCCAGTTGTCGTTCTTGTTTCTTTTTTTTATGCCTTCAACGATACACCTGCTGTTAGATCAAAACAAAAAGCAAATATGATTACAGACCGATTTGCGGCAAACTCAAAGCTGCCAGCAGGTGTAACTGTACTTGAGAGCGTACATGGTTTTATGGGACCAATCTTCTTTCGTACTCGTTCAGTGGCGAGAGTATTGAAAGATCTTAACATACAAAAATCCGCTGGCCCGGATAGTATCCCCGCTATTGCGTGTCAGTATTACTTTTTTTACTTAAGCCTTCACATGCCTATATCAGAGTATTTTATTCACTGTCAGATAAGTATTGAGTCCAGCTACCTAATTTATTTACGCGGCAGTAAAATAATTTTGTACTTCTCACGCCTTCATACGCCTTCACATGCTTATATCGCATTTTTTTTCTTTTTCCTTGTTTCTGTATTGTTATTTACATTAATATTTCCTTCAGAACCGCCTGTGGTATGTTATGTAGTGGCGGAGTGGGAATTCGATCCGAAACTAAAATCAATACCAATCTGATGTGAATATGGTTGGCTTTCATCAGAAAAGAAAATTAAATCTTTTTAATTTTGGTTTGTGGGGGAGGGGATGGGTTGCGGGGTAGATTTAAAGGGTGTCAACAGTTTTTTTTTTTGCACATCCTTTAACATTATCCCAAAGTTTCATTAAGTTTCGGCCTTTGTCATCCTAAACCGGTTTTTTCAGATCTGTCGACTGGACTAATCACTAAAAAAGGTAAACAGGTACACTGGTGATTTTATGGCATATCTTGCCGAAAAGTGGAACAAATCGCTCCACCGTTTTGTTGAAATCAAAATTATTGCCCTTGATATTTCTAAGGCATTTTATGTGTTTGGCATCGAGCCCTTTTACCGAAAATTCGTGCATTTGGACTCGACGAATCTCTTCTTCATTGGATTAGTAATTAACTTTCGAACGGCTCAATATAAGTTGTGTTGGACGGATTCAAATCTGATACTCACAAAATAAATGCTGGTGTGCCCCAGGGCTCCGTTTTGTTTCCGACTCTCTTCCTCATGTTTTACTACTACTAATCCAATAAATTTTTTTGCTGACGAGAGCATTCTCAGCTTTTCATATTCGTTTCCTGATTCTCATCCATATTCTTCGGATGTGAAACTACAACACATCGAAGAAACCGATCAGCTGTCAGTTCTAGGAATTTGTTTTACGTACCACCTTCTGTAGAACAACAAATTCGACGTCGCGAAGAATGCTGCTAAGTGTTTAGGTTTCCTTCGGAGATGCAAGAAATTACCACACGAATATGGAACGCCTTGCCGGCCTCTGTTTTGCCGTCCATTTTGATATGCAGAACTTTAAAACGAATGTGCATCAGTACCTCTTCTTACATATTTACCTAACGCTCCCATTGTCTTTAATCAACATTATAAAGGTAGTCATAATAAATAAAGAGGGGGCTAATTTAAAAAAAACTTTAATATTTAAATTAAAACCAAAAAAACTAACTTTTAAGAATTGGCCATGCAAGAAAGTTTTCATAATAATAAGAGAAAAACAATAAAACTCGCAAGTTAAACATTAATTTGCGAAGACTGCAGCACCCGCCGGAGATGAACTTGTGGAGTGCATACACCAGAAGAAAGTATGCCTGATAATTGGAACCTTGTCATCGTTTGCCCGATCCACAAGAAAGGAAACCCTATAAACTGCGCCAACTAAAGAGGAATAAGTCTCCTGAATATCGCCTAAAAGATCCTCTCTGCCGTACTATATGAACGCCTGAAACCATTTGTCAGTGTTTATATAATCATCAAACAAATATAGTCATGTAGCTTCTCTGCATGTTATTTTATTAATACCGTAGCTTTGCTATATTCTTTTTTATAAATCAATTCAACGCATTTTTGAATTTCCTTTCATATTCATTCAAATTTGTGTATCTTGCATCGTTTAATAGCCAATTCCCATAGAATGAATAAATTTGTGTATCTGTCAGCAAAATTATTGCATTCAAATATTGGATATGGCCATTGAACCTTACGAGTTTTACTTTTTTTTGTTAAGTTTTCTTTTAATTCAGAAATAAATATTTCTTGTTATTTGTTACAATTTTAGCTTAGTCGTCATTTTTATTGTATAAATAGTTTTGTAAGACAATAAAATTTTATCATTCACGATCAAACCTTCTCGACTCCACTTCTTTTTACTGCTATTGCTTCCTCCCACCAGTGGTAAGGACCATTAGCTGAAGAAATATATACTGACGATAATACAACGGTACAAGAACCGAGGTATTAACAAAAAGATACCACGATAATACACCGGTACATAGAACCGAGTGTATTTTAACTCTACGGCTGGTCAAGGTTTATGCACCCTGTCCAGCAAGCTGATACAAAACAGTATTGGTTTAATCATTGATGACCCCGACGTGATTTCTACGTCAACATACGTCGAGAACGTTTAATTGTGAGGGTGTTGCCAGGGCCTAAACACAGAGCTTCCAGAGAGTTCCAGGTAGCAGAGTTCCGGCTTGCAGAGTTCCAGTTAGCAGAGTTCCGGCTTGCAGTGTTCCAGACCAGATAGCAGCTTTTACCCACTCCATCCCTTACCAAGTGGCAAGGTTCCATTCAGCATTACAGCTGTGCAGTTACCAACAACTGAATAAATCAGTTACCTACATACGATAACAACATGGAAGAGATAGAGATTTTTAAAATAATAGCCCGACAGAAGGCCTTAGCTGAGGAGCTTCAAAGGCTAAAAACCAACATTGGAAAGGACAGTGCCGAGCCCAAAACACTACAATACAAGCAGAAAAGATTGCAGGCTTTGGAAGCACTATGGGTAGAATTCTACAAAAATCATGAAGCAGTAAAGAGTTCTGTTAAGGCAGATACGCCATATATTCAAGGAAAAAAACTTGAAGTTTTTCAAAAAAATTACCTTGAACTAAAGCAAACTCTGCATTTAATTATGCCTGAGACTGATAAAGACGATGCCAATGGAGCGAATGGTGATACTATACAGAAAGGCACTCCAAAGGTTCCTCGTCAATTAACGGCCCCATTGCCTGGACATGAGGAAAATGAAATGTCGTCATCTAAAAAGCCTACCGCCTCTGCGGAAATATTAAGGCTTATTAAGAAACAAACGTTAATGATCGCAATGGCCAAACACTCCATAGATCGCATGCTTAAAGATGATGATCAACATACTGAAGAATTCTATCTCATAAGGCTAAAGGCGATCGAGCAAGACTGGGCGGTTATACGAAATTTCCATCACAAAATATGGGAATTATTGGAGGAGCCGAATCCCCAAGTGTATGATGCTGAGCGTTTCCATACGACAGAAGATGAGGTGCATGCTGCACTAACGACGCTATACCAACGATCAAAAACGAATTCTGGATCTGGGACAGCTATTACCCAAAATCAGGGTACGAAATTACCAAGAGTGGTCCTACCCAAGTTTAATGGTGATTATTCGAAGTGGACCCAATTCCGAGATCTATATACGGAATTGGTCCATAATCAACCAATTTCGAACGTTCAGAAGATGTGGTATCTGAAGACCACACTTACAGGAGAAGCAGAAAGACTGATTCAGCACTTTTCCACGTCCGACGCCAATTACATTGCTGCTTGGGAAACCATCACCAGCCGTTATGAAAATACTCGACTTCTGGTGACTGCCTCACTCAATTATTGTCACAACCCTCGATCCACAACGAGAATTCCGCATCTATAAAGTCGCTGCATGACACTACCCAAGAATGCCTTCTCAGTTTGCAAAACCTTGGGATAGAAACCACCAACTGGGATCCAATCCTCCTGCACATTCTCATTAAGCGGTTGGATCGGAATACCCTCACTCTTTGGGAGCAATCATTGAAGTCTCCAAAGCTTTTGCCAACATTTAAGGAGTTTTTATCATTCTTAGAGCTTCGGTTTCACTCATTGGAGGCATTAGCAAGAACAACAAGAGTTAGTTCAGAGGATCAACGAAAAAGATTAATACCAAATAAAGCTTTAACCACTGTCGCTGCAGCGGGACTCAAATGCATTTCCTGCAAGGGAAATCATTATCCATACGCTTGCCCGAAGTTTCTGCAATTAACTCCCAAGAACCGGCTGCGCTTGGTACAAAGATCAAGGCACTGCGCAAATTGTTTGAATTCTGGTCACGGTACTAAGGACTGTACACTCGGAGGATGCTCTAAGTGCCAAAAGGGGCACAATACACTTCTTCATTTGGACTACTCTAGACAACATGATGGCTTAAAATCATCAACTTCATCAGGTACTTCCGATTCTCTGCTGACTCACCAAAGATATGCACCTCAGCGACAGAGCCCACTCCAATGAGTACAAACACAACATTCAAAACTAAAGGTGTGCTGCTAAGTACAGCTATTGTTCACCTCAGAAATCAATCAGGAGAACAAATAGCATGTTGAGCATTATTGGACTCTGGTTCACAGATTAACTTAGTATCTGAAAAGCTGGCCAGATCTTTGGGACTGAAACAAATTCAGGAGACACTGCTTGTCGAAGGGATTGGTCAAAGCAAAAGGTCATCCCATGGAAGGATTAATTTGGAGATTGCTTCTAGGATAAATGGATTCGTCACCAGAATTGAAGTTCATGTACTGTCGAAAATTGTCTCACCACAACCATCGCAAGAAATTTTAACTACTAATTGGTCGATTCCGAAGAATATTGTTTTGGTTGATTCGCAATTTAATCAGCCAGGGCCAATCGATTTGCTCATAGGTGCTGAAATATTTTACTCCACCTTAGCTGTTGGTCAAATCAGCCTTGGCAAAGATCTACCAACACTACAAAATACTTTACTAATGATGGACTTTTAGCATCATGCGGAATATGTACTGAGGATGAATCTCTTGATCAGCAGATTGAGAAATTTTGGCGTTTAGAAGAAGCTGTCACTACTCCAGATAATTTCACCCAAGCAGAAAGACGATACGAAGCACATTTTGTCCAGACATCAACTAAGGACTCTAATGGCCGTTTTGTGGTTCGTTTACCGTTCAAGGAATCCCCAACTTGCTAAGGTGAATCAAAGAACATTGCCTTTCGGAGGTTCATAGCTCTTGAGCGAAGGCTAGCCAATTCAAAGGACCTGAAAAATATCTACGCAGAGTTTATGGTGGAGTACCAGAAATTGGGTCACATGCAGGAAGTTAATTTCCATCAAATAACAAAACCCTATTATTTCTTCCCCCATCATTGTGTCCAAAAGCCCGATAGTAGCACTAGAAAGCTAAGGGTGGTTTTTGATGGTTCCGCAAAATCCTCATCAAACATATCACTGAACGACATCCTCTCCACGGGCCCAACAATACAAGATGACGTTTTTACGATGCTGTTGCGATTCCGCATACCAAGATTTGTATTTACCGCTGACATAGAGAAAATGTACCGTCAAATACTTGTAAACGATGAGGACCGAAAGTTCCAACTAATATGGTGGAGGAACAGCCCAAATGATTCATTGAAGTGCTTCAAGCTAAACACCGTTACCTACGGTACAACATCTGCATCATACTTGGCAACAAAGTGCCTCCAAGTTTTGGCACAAAGCAATAAGGATCGTTACCCATCCGGGTCGAAGGTATTATCGCGTGACTTCTACGTAGATGATGTATTAACCGGGGCAGATAAGTTGACCGAACTTTTGAATACCCAAACTGAGCTCCTGACTATCCTTAACAACAGCGGCTTCAAGCTAAGGAAATGGTGCGCTAACCTCGAATCCTTACTAAAGGAAATACAACTCGAAGACCGAAGACTTCAACACCAATATTGAAGATCATGTGAAAACCATTGGACTCACGTGGATGCCGAAATCTGACCAACTCTGCGTGAAAACATCTTGGTTAAAAAGGGATCGAGTGACCAAACGAACAGCTTACAGTGACATAGCACATCTATTTGACCCCCTCGGTATCATGGCACCTGTCGTTGTAGTGGCAAAAATATTCTTACAAAAATTATGGGAACTAAAGCTTGATTGGGATGCTGCATTACCTCAAAAAATGCAAACAACTTGGATAAATTTTCGTGAAGGATTACAGTCACTAAACAACATAAAGATTGCTAGGCATATATTTCCTCATAAAACGCCAAAAAGCATTCAGTATCACGTATTTGCCGATGCTTCAGAAAAGGCTTATGGTGCTGCAACATACATTCGTTCCATCAGCAGTGACAACGTCATAACGGTGCGACTACTTTACGCTAAATCAAGAGTAGCACCATCGAAGAAAACAAAGTCATCTTTGCAGACAACTATTCCCAGACTAGAGCTTTGCGCCTGCTGCCTTGCTGTCGAGCTTCTAGAGCGCTTACAAAAAGACCTTAACATTAAAAACGATGCAACATTCCTCTGGACTGATTCAGAAATTGCACTAGCACGGATTAACACATCAACCTCAGCAAACCTTCCCATCTTCATCGCAAATAGGGTATCAAGAATACAAGAAAATACAATTTCTGCGCAGTGGAGGCATGTGCCCTCAAAGGAAAATTCTGCAGATGTACTTTCACGTGGAATAGCTCCAGATCGCCTTGAGAATTGCAACATTTGGTTCTATGGGCCAAAATTCTTACATGGTTCGACTTCAATCTGGCCACCCATATACGACACCAAGGCAATTAAAACCAACAACAAAAATTAACATATATCTTTGGGAGCCGCAATCTCTGATTCCCAAGATGATCTTACTATAAGTCTCGTCAACCATAAAAAACGCGTTCAAAAGAGTTCAAAGAATTATTGCTTACGTCTTACGATTTATCAACAACTTTAAAGAAAAGTACCTTAAGTCGAAGAAGGATTTCAAAATAAGAAGAGGCCTCTTGACGGTTTCAGAATTGTGTCAATCGAAGAAGGCAGTATTCAAGCAAATGCAGCAATTAGAGATGAAAGAAGACATCTTAAATTTAAGAAATAAGGGTGAGGTTTCAGATAAAAGTTCACTCAAGAGCCTAACCCCATTTCTCGACACGGAAGATATCATTAGAGTTGGTGGACGTCTGGAATCATCGGCATTAGCATATGACGCTAAGCCCTATTGCTTCCCCCCACCAGTGGTAAGGGACATTAGCTGAAGAAATATATAGCGACGATAATACAACGGTACAAGAACCGAGGTATTAACAAAAAGATACGACGATAATACACCGGTACATAGAACCGAGTGTATTTTAACTCTACGGCTGGTCAAGGTTTATGCACCCTGTCCAGCAAGCTGATACAAAACAGTATTGGTTTAAACAGTCAGGCCTATCAGTGTGATTTTAGACCAGAAAAGTCCACAACCAATCACGCTACGGCAGATCCTGGAAACTACCCAAGAATTCCAAATCGATACCCACCACCTCTTTATCGATTTTAAGGCCACGTACGATAGCATTTATAGAGACGAGCTATACAGAGCCATGTCTGGTTTTGACATCCCCACATAACTCGTCCAACTGTGCAGGATGACGATGGAGAATTCTCGCTACTCCGTCAAGGTTGGTACTGACCTCACAGAAGCATTTGATGTCAAAAAAGGATTCCGGCAAGATGATGCGCTATCGTGCGATTTCTTAAACTTAATACTTGAAAAAATTATAGATTAGAGTAGCAAAGCCCTCTCTCGAAAGACAAAGGAGACTCTGTATATGACCTTAATTATCCCAGTCCTACTCTATAGCGCCGTGGCATGGACTCTATCTAAAGCGAATGAAGATATCCTTAGTTGTTTCGAGCGTAAGATTCTTCGAAAGATTTTTGGAACTACCTGTTTGGAAGAGAAAGTTCAAACGAGAACTATACGAGCTGTACAGCGACATTGACCTGGTCAAAAAATACGCATATCACGTTAAAGATGGCTAGGTCATGTAGAACGAATGGACAACAATGCTCCGGCTCGCAGGATCTTCGATTCCATTACAGAGGGTAGACGCCGTCAAGGAAGACCTCGCCTTAGGTGGAGGAGGACCTCAGCCAACTTGGAGTGCGAAACTGAAGGCAGCTAGCCAAAGACCGAGCTGGCGAATGTTCTCTATTCCGCCTATCTTCACGGCTATGCAGTACCTAACTCTGGAAAATTACTAGAAAAAGATACAGAGAATAGCAAGTGGCCATAGAAAGTATTGCAAAAGGAGCCTGCTTGAGATTTGCAAAGAATAAAGCTGGGACGGGAAAATCATTAGTCTCAAGTAAAGGGACTCGTTTTGCAGGTCTTCAGAACTAAACTTTCTTGACATTCCAAAAGATAGAATGAATGAAAAGTATAACTTAGTAAGGAACTTTAGTACGGAGCTAATTAGGAAAAAGGTGTGGTAGACGAAACAAACAGTCAAGACTCAATGAAGTGGTATACCGGTGGGTTGACAATGTCTAAAGGGATAGGATCTGGGTGTAGAACCAAACTCTCCATAACGATGGGACAATTTACTAGCATTTTTCAAGCAGAAGTTAATGCCATAAGGAAGTGTGTAGAGAGAAATCTCAAAAGTAAATATAGACACAACACTTCTCCTTCTGTCAGATAATCGAACTCAGAGCATTAAGCCTTGATAGCATTATTTCTATGGGAGCTTAACGAATTGGGCAAAAATGACCATGTCACGCTTGGCTTGTAATATTGGCCATGGTCAGCCTATAAAGTCGTGTCAATTTATTTGGAACGCCGAATTCACTCATAGCCTTAGAGTTCTTTCTTGGCTATGCGATCGTAGGGGGTTCTAAGGTCTATTAACAGATGGTATCTTCGAATATAAGTGCCCCGTGGCTTAGTGGTTAGTGTATCGAACTGCTAAGCGAAGGGTTGGGATTCGACTCCCCGTCAGAACCACCTTTTTCCCGGGGTACTTGCGAGGAACTGACAAATCATCCAAGAGTAAATATTGTCTCAAAAAATTGCATTTCACGTAGCCGTTCGGACTCGGCGGTAAATTGCAGGTGCCTTCTTGAATATTCACACCACACACACAGTATGGTTGAGAGTATGAGTCTTGGCTCCTTAAAGAGTTGTCGCGCCAGTAAATTTAATCTTGGAATATTAGATTCCAAAAGTTTGTCAATCACCTGCCTTACTACATCAAAATGTTGATCCTGCTTTATTTGAAAACCTTTTCCTATTTGTTTCTTTTAGATTAGGAACTAAGATAAAGCGGTTTTTGGGAATTGTACCATAGATCTGTGCTCAAGGAATCAAAAATATTTGAGAAGCCTTGAGTAAGCTGTTCAAGGGTCTAAGAAGCGACTTACCATCAAATAAAGATTCCATGGTCCAAAAATAGAATAAATTACCTTGTAAGGTGCATATTTGGAATAGCATTTAAGTTTCTTCTTAATTTAATCGGAAATTTAAATCTATAAAAAAACTTACCATTTAATGTGACACAAAAATGTATTTTTTCTAAAACTACAAGACAAGAAAACAAATGAAATTAAACAAAAACACAAACAGAACACAAGAGATCATGTCCAAAATCTTAAAATAAAAATTACAAAACAAATTTTCTTCAAAATCAAAAATCCCAAACAAGAAACAACACAAAAACAGTACCGTTAGAAAGTGATACCAAAACGTATTAATTTTATTAAGCTGTGTTTAAAATCTATGCTAACTGGTCGATATATCAAATGGAACGAACTAATCCAACAGAAGGCTTACCTCCACCATAGAAAATGAAAAAAGAACTGCGATTCGTACCGACCATGTCCTGCAAACCCTGAAATTGTATTCTATGTATGTGAAAACTTATGAGATTCGTGTGAGAAGCAGCCAATCAGCCATACTTTTCATGCCTACATAAATGCAAACGTATTAGTAGTCCCGTAAGAAATGTAAAGGAACCGGTACAAACCATTTTCCCAACAAAAAATAAAAATAACGCAAGGTTGTTTATTTGGTGAAATCATTGGAAATAATGAAATTTCATTAAATAACTTGCCCACTTAAAGCTGAAAACAGATGTGCAGTTGTTCTCACGCATAACTGCGCGCAGAACCACAACTAAAATGGATGTGCATATATTTTTTAGATTTATGTATTGCTGTATTGATGCGAAAAATGTAGCAACAACACCAGCGTACGTATGTCCAAAAGAAGAATGAAGAAACAACCGAAAAAAGAAATCATGTACACAAGGTCTAAGTGTACTTCAATCTCAACGCTGACGTTAAAAGCCGCGGCTTTAAGAAATAATGTCTGACATAATGACTGCGATTCGTACCGACCATGTCCTGCAAACTCTGAAATTGTATTCTATGCATGTGAAAACTTATGAGATTCGTGTGAGAAGCAGCCAATCAGCCATACTTTTCATGCCTACATAAATGCAAACGTATTAGTAGTCCCATAAGAAATGTAAAGGAACCGGTACACAACCATTTTCCCAACAAAAAATAAAAATAACGCAAGGTTGTTTATTTGGTGAAATCATTGGAAATAATGAAATTTCATTAAATAACTTGCCCACTTAAAGCTGAAAACAGATGTGCAGTTGTTCTCACGCATAACTGCGCGCAGAACCACAACTAAAATGGATGTGCATATTTTTTTTAGATTTATGTATTGCTGTATTGATGCGAAAAATGTAGCAACAACACCAGCGTACGTATGTCCAAAAGAAGAATGAAGAAACAACCGAAAAAAGAAATCATGTACACAAGGTCTAAGTGTACTTCAATCTCAACGCTGACGTTAAAAGCCGCGGCTTTAAGAAATAATGTCTGACATAATGACTGCGATTCGTACCGACCATGTCCTGCAAACTCTGAAATTGTATTCTATGCATGTGAAAACTTATGAGATTCGTGTGAGAAGCAGCCAATCAGCCATACTTTTCATGCCTACATAAATGCAAACGTATTAGTAGTCCCATAAGAAATGTAAAGGAACCGGTACACAACCATTTTCCCAACAAAAAATAAAAATAACGCAAGGTTGTTTATTTGGTGAAATCATTGGAAATAATGAAATTTCATTAAATAACTTGCCCACTTAAAGCTGAAAACAGATGTGCAGTTGTTCTCACGCATAACTGCGCGCAGAACCACAACTAAAATGGATGTGCATATTTTTTTTAGATTTATGTATTGCTGTATTGATGCGAAAAATGTAGCAACAACACCAGCGTACGTATGTTCAAAAGAAGAATGAAGAAACAACCGAAAAAAGAAATCATGTACACAAGGTCTAAGTGTACTTTAATCTCAACGCTGACGTTAAAAGCCGCGGCTTTAAGAAATAATGTCTGACATAATGACCGATATAATTATTTCTAATGGAGCGCGGCTTTAATATTTTTCAAATTTTATTCGAAGCTGTGGCCGCACAAAGGAGCAAGTACGTGCGATCCAGTCTTGCAATTTATTTTTTAAATCTTTGACTATTGACTTTTAAGAGCCCCACGCCCACACAAGCATGTGTGGTGAATGCCCAGCCCATACATAATAGTAAGCAGATGTGCACTAGTAAGACTGTTTTTAAACCTTGCGACTAGAGCACTGCGACTTTCCTTGATTCTCTTTAGTTGCCTGTCCTTGTCGCAGAGATACTTTTAAACGTAGCAATTGTATTTCCAACTCTTCACTATGTCATTTCTTGAATTCCTTTTCATTTGAAGTTTCCAGAGTGAACATTTTCAGCTGCTGTACTGTTTCTACGTGCTACCTGCTAAAAAAAACATCACATTACTCGTTCATGACGAACAAGCAATGAAAAGGATTGACAAAAATAAATGATTTCCCGAATAAGCATAAAGAAGAAAGACCGATAGTCGCGCGACTCGAGCTACTCGTGCGATTCTGTCTACCCCGGCCACCACATACGTCTCTCTCCTAAAAGCTGAAGCAAAGTAACGAGTCGCAAACAAAAGTCGCAAGGTTTAAAAACAGTCTAAGGTGTTTCGATGCTGTCGTGTGAAAAGGTACATTTCTTCGATCCACACATTTATCTAAATATCTACATTCTACACTTCAATCTACTACATACGTCCTACATTTTACAAACCAATTGGGAGAAAGCCACGGCCACGGCAACGGCACAAACAAGCACAAGGACAAGCAAAGCATGCTGCAGCAGCAGCAGCAGAAGCAGAGCAGAGCAGAAGTCCGTTCTTTTATAACTATTTTTATAGAAAAAGTTGGAATTTTTTTGTTGAAATTACACAATTCTATCAACAATCGAAATTCAGAATTACAAGAAAAACTGACGCTGAATCAGTTCTAATAAAAATGACTGTGAATGCAAAACAAGAAGAACCAAGGAAGTGTTTCTTCAATGTTAATCTCGGCCACTTGCCAGCGGATCGAAATCGAATTGTTTGGAGTTGTTTACTGACTGATATATGTACATAGCATCAAAAACTGCTGAGAATTTTCGTGCCTTATGCACTGGCGAAAAGCATTAAATTATAAAAATGTTTCATCGCGTCGTAAAAGATTTCATGGTACAGGCTAGAGATTGTCTACTAATAATCGAACGGGCGGCGGCGAGTCTATTTACGGCGGAACCTTCAAAGCTCGAAGGTACATATGTGATTTATGTTTTTGGTTATAAATCAATACAAATTGTTTAAAAGGTAATTGATAGCATTTAAAGTATAATTCTATTGCAAAACTTTTTTAGATGTTAATTTATTTTTCCAAACTGATACTTGCGTCATTTTGACGCAGCCGTGACGCTTTTGCGTCTTACATAACTCAAATGACGCGGGGGCACCACTAGTTATTTGTGAGGACTGTAAGACGCAAAAGCGGCGCCGCCTAATCAAAATGACGAAGTGTGCACCGTGCCTGAATTGTGACAAAAATCGATCGCAAACGTATTCTGTGCACCAGGCGAACATGAGATGTAGATGTATGTAGAGTTTGTACTCCTAAACCGCCCAATGGATTTTAATTAAATTTACAGGGTAAATATAGTTTTGTATAGCGATCGTGAATGTTTGATCCTGCTAGCATTATTTTCGCATTTCACATTTAAATATGTTTTTTCTACGCCCGCTAGTTAAATATAAAACTGGTGCCGATTGATACTAGGTATTTTTGGTACGAGATTTTTAGTGCTTAGTACTGGAATTTAGTACTGTTATATTTGTTGGTATTAGATTTGGTACTAGATTTATTATTTAGTACTAGATTTTTTACGTGATAAGTGGAATTGTATATGGTGTGAGTTAACAGGCTGTATGTTGGTGTTGCTGATATCAATGTTTTGTTATGACGTTATCACGTAAAATTATCGTCTGTAAACCGACTTTACAGACAACCAACTCTTTTTACTGGTTGGTGAATGGTGATGTTGGTTGTGCACTATTTTGAACTCATATGATTAGGTTGAATTTACAGAAGCTAATCTAATTGAGTTCGAGCAATCTAAAATTTTTTATTTTTTTTCGCATGAGTATTTTTTTCTCTACGTTTACTATTTTATTGGTTTATGTTATATGTATGAACGCTAAAAAATGCAATACATAGCTTCGATACAGATTTATACTTACAATACTTTGTTTCCAACAAGTTTATTTGGACGTACAAATAATGAAATACTCCAACATTTTAATTGAAACAAATTGGGACTGTTAGGCATTCCTAAAAATATGAGATACGTTTATGTGTATAAATAATGTTTAGTTTAGTTTAGTTTAGTTTATTTAATTTTCTTATAAACTTACACATTAAGATTATTTACATCTTTTAAATTAGTGAAAGTTTGTGAATACACATAACTAGTAACAATTACATACGTGTGCGGATTTTCTAATTAAAGTTTTAGTCACATATTATCCTCGTCTGCCCTCTTTACTAATAACCTACCAACCAAGAGGTATCGAAAATCCGCAATTCACACATACCTAAACGATCCTCGTTTACAATTAAGTCTGTCGCGCAATTATTTTCTTATTAATTTGAACAAGCATTTTGTGACCACTTAATGAAAGCCAGCCAATCTTTAAGGATGTACATTAATCATCCGCAAATAGTTAAAAATAAAATAAATTTCATAAACGTGAAACGAAGTTTCCATAATATTTTTTTAGATAATAAATCTACGCACGCACGTATCTATTTTTTTTAATTTGTACCTTTTCTCTTTCCACTAATAAGCTGCCGGATATCTAACAGCCAATACCTAACAGATATCGTTCACACATACGTAAACGGATGGATGATGAATCCTAGAGCATATACATATATTTTTCTTTCGTACCCCTTTTCTTTTCAATACCCGATACCTAACACCTAACATATATAGGTACAAAATCCGCACTCACCTCGAAGAATGCTACTCATCGCAAAAAAAAAATAATTAAAAATTTATAACTATCCGAACTAATTTCTCTGCTTAACTGCAAATTCATCTTGCATATCATAATGACTTCTAAATATTCTAAAACCAACATCAACATATACCAAGCAGTAAAAAAATAACTATGTTTCTTAAACAAACTACAACTGTAAACATATTACCTACACATATTTGGTTATGCCGCAAATGGAATATTATTTTTATAAAGTTAACAAATGTTATGTCAACGCAACTCATGTCATAGCTCAAAATGCAGTTGAGCTAACACCAGATCAAATAACAGCTCATCTCAGCTCAGCCAATAGTTTAGATCAACCAACAGCTCAGCTCAACAGACAGATCAGCTCAACTAACAGCTAAGCTCAAAAAACAGTTCAGAGCCGAGCTGTTAAGCTCAAAATTGAGCTAACACACAAATGAGCTAGGTTGGAAAAAGAGCTAGCTCAAAAGTGGGCTGAGCTGAAATGTGAGCTTCTTGCATCCCTGCTGTCCAGAGCAATCAACAACTTTAATGGAATTTGACAAGGGGATAGTCTGGCTTGTAATCTGTGACTGGCACGTTACAGAATTGAATTGAATTGAAAGAAGCCCACAAGCTGTACAAGACTACTTTTTCGATCGAGCATATTAATGAAGGGAAAATGAAGTGCATGGTGGCTTCTTCTGCAAGAAGTGTTCGTCCAACTATCAGGGTACTGGAGCATGAATTTGAAGTAGTGCAGTCCTTTAACTGCTTTGGGTAAAAAGTAGTAGACCATAATAAAATGAAGGAAGAAATACGTAGGCGGCTGCTAAAATCCAACAGAACCTACTAAGTCTGTGAAGACGCTTTAAATCCAGAAACTTTAATATAAAAGCCAAACTGCTGCTATACAAGACTATGGTCTTACCGGTACTCACATACGAATCCAAGACTGGTGCTTACAAAAAGGCACTCTGATCTCTTATCCGTGTTCGAGAGGAAAGTTACGTAGCGTTTTGGCCCCGTGTGCGGGCCCACAATTCCCCAGAAGATGTTATGGTGGGCTTGGGCATCTAGCTCGCATGAGCGAAAAGGAACAAGCTCGGAAAATCCTGCAGTTCTTTACTGTAAAAGACAACGTTGCAGACCATGCTTGTGTTGGAAGGATGGCATAGACTAGAACGCCCAAAGCCTTGTGGTGCGCAATTGGATGGTGTCGCGTCAGCCAGCAATCTGGATGTATGGAAGAAGTTGTTGAACGAGGCCCGGCCCAGATCTTGTTGCGCCGGTGATAATGATGATGACTTTCCGGGACTACCCTAACTCCTGTTGGCACTGTAATGAATCGAATAAATAAAGGGGTACTAAACGTACATATGTAAGAGCTTTCTTCGTGAACTGGTACTTAATACGTACTTTCAAGTCGAGGACAGTACACTAATCTTTGTCATGCAGCTTACTAGTGAAATTTTCTAGATTAGGAATCTCATGCAGTTGTCTTTTTATATCCGAGTTTTTGTAGTTCACCAGGATCGAAACATAACCTAACTTACAAAGATTTTTTTTCAACAACTACCAAATCAGTCACCATACCTGATGTTTCCATTTCATCTAGCTTTGTTGTTACCTTTTCTTTTAATGTCATTGTAATTCTTTTTGGGTTAACTGTAAAAAAATGTTACATTTGTCAGGAAAGCAAAGCATCCTATTCCTTGATTATATTTGGTTTACCCAGGGTCTCCAATTGCAATATTTCAGGCAAATAAATTGTTTAATTGTCTATTCATTGCCTAGTGGAGACGCTGAAACGATGGCAATGGCTGACAATAATAGGTTTGTTCGATGTTCCCCGCCCCAGTGCGCACTGGGGAATGTCAGTGCATTTCGTTTAGCTGTCAAAAAACTGTGTTTCTGCTCGGGGTTTGATTTAACATCGAACAGCTCAGTGCAACAGTTTTAATTTTTTGACATTTCATGTATGTATTAATTTTCTTTACAAAATCTACAGGTTTTCCATTTCCATCAGATAGAGTATATCTCGGCATTTTATCTAAAATCACAAAAATAACTTAATAATTGCAAAATAACCTACAAAATATCTTATATTTACCAGATATTGCACTCCAAATTTGTAAAATAAAATTTCTTTTAAACTTCTACCACCAAGCACCAATAGCTGATTTGAATTTTGACAGCACTGATTTCTTACACCGACCAAAAACCTGGGGCGTGAGAGTATGCACTCAGTGCTTGCTCGGGGTTGACATCGAACACAGTGCAAAAACACTGGGGCGAAAAAAGTGTCACATAAAACACCTCAGTGCGAATCCAGTGTACACCAGTGCGCCCTAGGGCAGACATCGAACAAAGCTAATGTTTAAAAAAAAGCGCGCCGCGTACAATTGAAATTAACAGTAATGAAAAGCCCGCACAAATTCAAAACTGCCCCCTTCTTGATATTGCCATTACCTCAAATATTGTCTGTGGAGACGCAGTGTTAGTTACCTTATTTGTGAATTTTATTATATTCATTGAAACGAAACTCTTGTTTCTTATCCTAATATGAGTGTCGATGTGGCATCAACAAGAATAAATAGTTCTGTCCCGGCTATTTTTTCGCAGAATATTCGCAGCTGTCAGATTTTTGAGTTGAGGTGATGTTTTCTCTCTAAGATATTTCTGCGAAAAAAGTAAGGAAAAAGCACATATTTTTTGTTGGATATTTTTG
Organism: Platycheirus rosarum; assembly: GCA_963971375.1. NCBI lineage: Eukaryota > Metazoa > Arthropoda > Insecta > Diptera > Syrphidae > Platycheirus > Platycheirus rosarum. The sequence continues at coordinate 32,309,340 of OZ020507.1, forward strand.
TGGTCGCAATTTCAAATCCCTCAGAAAGCTACAAGAATTTATCTACTGTCTGAAATTTGTTCACTCATAGCTTTAACAAGCTGGCATCGAACTTTTGATAATTATATATTATTATATAAGCATATATGTAGTATGAGCCATTATATTCTTTTGAATAAGCTTAGGCTGCGCCAGCAAAGTAATTGGTAGTTTTGTGGGTGCTTCCAAGCTTCCAGCCAAAATTCTTCGCAAACAGCAGCTGGCTTCAAAGATTTCTTAAATATTTAAACTCACACTTTTCTGTAAGAGTTGCCTGGGGGAATTTATTTTCTCTCTTACGGGCTCTCTCTTCTGCGATTTCAAAAATATTGTGCTGTACGGGAATAGGAATTTGCAGAAATTCTTGAAAATTAGTACGAATTCGCAGATTGGGAACAGAACTTATATTGTTTTAAAAATTGATTTTTTGTATGTATGAAAGACTAACCTCAATGGTGGGTAATGCATTCCTCCCTTTAAAAGTTTTCCCCGTAATACTCGTACCGCAAGGGATGCTCATAGATTTACCCTTGAGCCTAATTTCGGACGCACTGTTAAGTATAGAGACTCATTCTTTAGCCGCACTACACGAATGTGGAATGCTTTACCCGGCTCGATTTTTCCCTTCCATTACGATTTGCAAACGTTCAAAACCAATGTGCATCGGTACCTCCTTTCATCTTCTATCCAATTTTCCTAAACGCTCGCACTGTGTTAATACACGATAAGGGTAGTAACAACCCCTTGAGTGCGCGTCGATTATAAAAAAAACTCATCCAAAACATCCAGGTTATGATCAGCGTATGACGTGAATTTCGTGCTAGAAATAATTTCAAGAATTCATCTTGCATATCATAATGACTTCTAAATATTCTAAAACCAACATCAACATATACCAAGCAGTAAAAAAATAACTATGTTTCTTAAACAAACTACAACTGTAAACATATTACCTACACATATTTGGTTATGCCGCAAATGGAATATTATTTTTATAAAGTTAACAAATGTTATGTCAACGCAACTCATGTCATAGCTCAAAATGCAGTTGAGCTAACACCAGATCAAATAACAGCTCATCTCAGCTCAGCCAATAGTTTAGATCAACCAACAGCTCAGCTCAACAGACAGATCAGCTCAACTAACAGCTAAGCTCAAAAAACAGTTCAGAGCCGAGCTGTTAAGCTCAAAATTGAGCTAACACACAAATGAGCTAGGTTGGAAAAAGAGCTAGCTCAAAAGTGGGCTGAGCTGAAATGTGAGCTTCTTGCATCCCTGCTGTCCAGAGCAATCAACAACTTTAATGGAATTTGACAAGGGGATAGTCTGGCTTGTAATCTGTGACTGGCACGTTACAGAATTGAATTGAATTGAAAGAAGCCCACAAGCTGTACAAGACTACTTTTTCGATCGAGCATATTAATGAAGGGAAAATGAAGTGCATGGTGGCTTCTTCTGCAAGAAGTGTTCGTCCAACTATCAGGGTACTGGAGCATGAATTTGAAGTAGTGCAGTCCTTTAACTGCTTTGGGTAAAAAGTAGTAGACCATAATAAAATGAAGGAAGAAATACGTAGGCGGCTGCTAAAATCCAACAGAACCTACTAAGTCTGTGAAGACGCTTTAAATCCAGAAACTTTAATATAAAAGCCAAACTGCTGCTATACAAGACTATGGTCTTACCGGTACTCACATACGAATCCAAGACTGGTGCTTACAAAAAGGCACTCTGATCTCTTATCCGTGTTCGAGAGGAAAGTTACGTAGCGTTTTGGCCCCGTGTGCGGGCCCACAATTCCCCAGAAGATGTTATGGTGGGCTTGGGCATCTAGCTCGCATGAGCGAAAAGGAACAAGCTCGGAAAATCCTGCAGTTCTTTACTGTAAAAGACAACGTTGCAGACCATGCTTGTGTTGGAAGGATGGCATAGACTAGAACGCCCAAAGCCTTGTGGTGCGCAATTGGATGGTGTCGCGTCAGCCAGCAATCTGGATGTATGGAAGAAGTTGTTGAACGAGGCCCGGCCCAGATCTTGTTGCGCCGGTGATAATGATGATGACTTTCCGGGACTACCCTAACTCCTGTTGGCACTGTAATGAATCGAATAAATAAAGGGGTACTAAACGTACATATGTAAGAGCTTTCTTCGTGAACTGGTACTTAATACGTACTTTCAAGTCGAGGACAGTACACTAATCTTTGTCATGCAGCTTACTAGTGAAATTTTCTAGATTAGGAATCTCATGCAGTTGTCTTTTTATATCCGAGTTTTTGTAGTTCACCAGGATCGAAACATAACCTAACTTACAAAGATTTTTTTTCAACAACTACCAAATCAGTCACCATACCTGATGTTTCCATTTCATCTAGCTTTGTTGTTACCTTTTCTTTTAATGTCATTGTAATTCTTTTTGGGTTAACTGTAAAAAAATGTTACATTTGTCAGGAAAGCAAAGCATCCTATTCCTTGATTATATTTGGTTTACCCAGGGTCTCCAATTGCAATATTTCAGGCAAATAAATTGTTTAATTGTCTATTCATTGCCTAGTGGAGACGCTGAAACGATGGCAATGGCTGACAATAATAGGTTTGTTCGATGTTCCCCGCCCCAGTGCGCACTGGGGAATGTCAGTGCATTTCGTTTAGCTGTCAAAAAACTGTGTTTCTGCTCGGGGTTTGATTTAACATCGAACAGCTCAGTGCAACAGTTTTAATTTTTTGACATTTCATGTATGTATTAATTTTCTTTACAAAATCTACAGGTTTTCCATTTCCATCAGATAGAGTATATCTCGGCATTTTATCTAAAATCACAAAAATAACTTAATAATTGCAAAATAACCTACAAAATATCTTATATTTACCAGATATTGCACTCCAAATTTGTAAAATAAAATTTCTTTTAAACTTCTACCACCAAGCACCAATAGCTGATTTGAATTTTGACAGCACTGATTTCTTACACCGACCAAAAACCTGGGGCGTGAGAGTATGCACTCAGTGCTTGCTCGGGGTTGACATCGAACACAGTGCAAAAACACTGGGGCGAAAAAAGTGTCACATAAAACACCTCAGTGCGAATCCAGTGTACACCAGTGCGCCCTAGGGCAGACATCGAACAAAGCTAATGTTTAAAAAAAAGCGCGCCGCGTACAATTGAAATTAACAGTAATGAAAAGCCCGCACAAATTCAAAACTGCCCCCTTCTTGATATTGCCATTACCTCAAATATTGTCTGTGGAGACGCAGTGTTAGTTACCTTATTTGTGAATTTTATTATATTCATTGAAACGAAACTCTTGTTTCTTATCCTAATATGAGTGTCGATGTGGCATCAACAAGAATAAATAGTTCTGTCCCGGCTATTTTTTCGCAGAATATTCGCAGCTGTCAGATTTTTGAGTTGAGGTGATGTTTTCTCTCTAAGATATTTCTGCGAAAAAAGTAAGGAAAAAGCACATATTTTTTGTTGGATATTTTTGTGGTCGCAATTTCAAATCCCTCAGAAAGCTACAAGAATTTATCTACTGTCTGAAATTTGTTCACTCATAGCTTTAACAAGCTGGCATCGAACTTTTGATAATTATATATTATTATATAAGCATATATGTAGTATGAGCCATTATATTCTTTTGAATAAGCTTAGGCTGCGCCAGCAAAGTAATTGGTAGTTTTGTGGGTGCTTCCAAGCTTCCAGCCAAAATTCTTCGCAAACAGCAGCTGGCTTCAAAGATTTCTTAAATATTTAAACTCACACTTTTCTGTAAGAGTTGCCTGGGGGAATTTATTTTCTCTCTTACGGGCTCTCTCTTCTGCGATTTCAAAAATATTGTGCTGTACGGGAATAGGAATTTGCAGAAATTCTTGAAAATTAGTACGAATTCGCAGATTGGGAACAGAACTTATATTGTTTTAAAAATTGATTTTTTGTATGTATGAAAGACTAACCTCAATGGTGGGTAATGCATTCCTCCCTTTAAAAGTTTTCCCCGTAATACTCGTACCGCAAGGGATGCTCATAGATTTACCCTTGAGCCTAATTTCGGACGCACTGTTAAGTATAGAGACTCATTCTTTAGCCGCACTACACGAATGTGGAATGCTTTACCCGGCTCGATTTTTCCCTTCCATTACGATTTGCAAACGTTCAAAACCAATGTGCATCGGTACCTCCTTTCATCTTCTATCCAATTTTCCTAAACGCTCGCACTGTGTTAATACACGATAAGGGTAGTAACAACCCCTTGAGTGCGCGTCGATTATAAAAAAAACTCATCCAAAACATCCAGGTTATGATCAGCGTATGACGTGAATTTCGTGCTAGAAATAATTTCAAGAATGTACTCACGGCAACTATTATGTTCACTTGGAAACCTGTGTCGATTTCAATTTGGTTTCATGTTTGACAACTTCAATATATCTAAACCATCAACAAAAATGGAATAAATAATTAGGAATTTGCTTTTACCTTTTTCACTTATTTCATTGAATTTTTATTCTTACATAGCAAAATAATTTTGCTTTCCTCAACTATAACATGTTTTTCCGATAGCTTCCGTACCGTTTTCAGCCCATCATATAACTTAGTCACCCGGCGTTGCTCGTGTATACCATATATTTTCGAAAAAAAGACCAGACGTGGCGCCACCTAGTAATTAAAATAGCCTTATCCATCAAAATCTGTACAACTAAGAATTTTCAATAAAAAAACGACCCAGCGCCACCTAGTGGGTAATATAGCCTGAGTAACTCCCTAGAACATCAGCAATCTGCCAGTGAAAGTCCCGTCATAATCGGACATTCTACAGAGGATCTTTTTTTTATTTTTTTTAGCTCAAATATTAACGGTACCTGTCATATACCCGTTAAGTTAAAACTACTTTTTTCACGAAAAGGGCTCCAAGATTTTTTATGAAAAAAAATCTATGTTTTTGTAGGTGTTGTATAGGCTTTATTGAAAAAAATGTAAGTTGGTGGGCTAAAAACGGTACCCCCATAGGACTGTTTTTTTCTTCGACTTTTTCGAGAACTGGTTAACCGATTACAATCAAATTCGATATTCGGGAAGATGTAGGTAGCCCAAGCAATTTTAGATAAAGAAATAACTTTTTTTTATATTTTTAATATTTTTTTTTTAAATCATTTTTTATGTTTAAAATATAAAATGCCGTTTATATTATTTCGCTGAAAACCATTTTACGTACTTTTTTCGACGAATCAAAAGTTAAAAAAATCGAATAAAAGCTTTGAAATTCTCCTCATATAAGTTAAATGATGCTCGTGAAATGGTTCTCGTGAAAAAGAACTATACAAACTAAAATAATATCCAAAAAAATTGCTGTTTAAAAAGGAACATTTTATTAAAAAGCGGATTACCATAAAATAAAAATACATAGTTCATTAAAACAGTATTTAACGAACAGTACTAATCGAACGAAAACGAACGAAAAAACTTAATATAAGTAGACTTATAGACTAATTCAAACATTTCATCAATGATTTTTGTTATAATCGTTGATGAAATTTTTATGATGTATTAACAGAAAAATAAAAAAATTATTATTTAAGGTGGTTGGGGATGGGGACTTATGCCAAACCGAATCCTCAGCTGTTCAAGCAGCAGGAAAGTTAATAAAGTATTCGGTTGAAGAACTGACGGAATGTAGCATTTGAAAAATCCTTTCGGCCCTAAACGGGCAGTATATCGAAAGACGTCCCATACGCTACTAAAGTCGCCCGGTTTGGCATTCATTGTGCGGGCCTTAAGGACATCCAAAGGCTGGGTCAGCGTTACGACTACAAGTCCAGCTCCTACTGAAGCTACAATATGAGTCCCCACGTCAGCATTATAGCCCGACCTTGAGGAGCTGCGACTTTATCTGAAATTTAAAGGTTTATTAAAAAAAATAATCGTACTATATATAACTATGCAACTTACTTGGTCATAACAAGCCGCTTGACCAACCGTCATACCCCTCTGCTGACAGCTATGGTTGAAAGAAATAATTGATTATGTCTTCAGGATTACGTTTTCTAAGTAAATATTCCTAAATTATCGTAAAGCTATAATACATTTTTATGGTTTTCTTATTTTATATGAAAAACTCTCACTAAGGTACAAATTTTGGAAATTGGAAAATTTGTGTGGTTAATTATTTACAAGATAAAATTTGAAAAATTACTTACTGGAAGAAATAGTATTAACAAAATAAGGAGTCCTCCTTTAAAGTCAAGTCCCATGCATTTTTAAGAGGCTTATCGTATGCATATCTTGCATATCTCGATGTTTTTGTTTGTTTTACATAATGCCCAATTAAAAATTAAAAATAGGAAAGGAAATCACACGAGATGAAATAAAGAAAAACTCGAAATTGAAATTGAGCTTCCTTTCAGGATAAAGACAGTATTAACAAGAAAAGTGAAGCAGCCGTATCTTGCGATTTTTAAAGGCTAAAATGTACTTTAAATAAGAACCTTAGTAGTGATGTATGGATATAATATATATAGATATCGAAAAAGAATAATGAATGAATGAATGATTTTAAAAAGGCTTTTAAATGTTGTTTCCATTTTAACCACTCATGGACAGAATGTCTTGAAAAATCTAGATATGTTTTTTATACGGTTATTTTTTAGTACTTACAATTATTGTCATAGATTTTTAAAAATTGATTCGCTCTTACTTACCATTCAATTATCCTAACAAATTATGATTATTATTCAACTTGACTTCAAAAAGTTTGCGTTTGCTTCCGGGCAATGGGTATAAAACTTTTGGGTTTGCCCATTAGAGCGCGTTGTTTTTTTGCGGCAGTTTCTACAGCACTGACTGCTTGCATTGTTTTGGGGAACGACGCTAAAGCTGGATTAGTGATTGTTGATGGTTTCCCGACGATGTTGCTGGTAGTGCAAGTAGCTGGCGGTTGTATAGTTCCCTTGACCTTGCCTTTGCTACCTTTGAGCATTTGATCGCGCATAAGTTTCTCCCTTCGTAATATGCACATTCGATTGTAGTCGTGAATTGAATTGAGAAAAGGCCTCCCTCCAGATTGCATTTGCACGAACGCCGGCAGACGCCTTCCATCAGCAGTCTGGTAGAGTGGGCCCAGCTGGTTGTACAAGAGGTGTGAGGTTGTAGGAACAGGCAGAAGCGTTGGACGCCAACTTTTGCTTTCTAGTCTTTCTTGGACTGTTAAAGTGTCAGGCAGCACCACCACATTTGGAGGAATTGGTTTAATTGGTTTTGGTAGGATTTGTGGTCGCTTTACTTGTTGCGTATTTACAGCTGAAATAGGTCGCTTATTCAAACTTATTAACTCGGGTGGAGTTGTATTCAACGCTGGTTTTTTATGAGTGAGCGAAGGATCAAGTTTGTTGGCAGCTGCCAGAATTTGTTGCTGCTTTGTTAATATCGACCCATCATTTGGAGTAGTTGGCCCTGACCGATTAGGTAACTCTGGCGAATTCGATTTGGAATTCGGTGTGGAGTTTAATGAGACAATTTCAACGGAACTGCTTCCTTTAGGTTTAACCACATTTGCTTTAAGAATACTCCGGCTATTCGGAGTCGATGGTGCAGTTGTTGTAGGAGCACTAATGTTTAGTTCTTTTTGTTTGGCATTTTCAGGCTCTTTATGTTGTTCCTTTGGTCGGGCGATTATAGTCACTGAGTTTGAACTGAGTTGTCTTTGGATTTTATCCACCGACAAACTTCTCGATCGGCTTTCTATTTGCTTTGCAGAATATGGAGAGCTACAGCGACCATCAAACGAAGTGAGACGATTTCGCACAGTTTCTGTGTATACCGTAGCATTGGAACTTGCATTTGATGATAAAATCAAATCACCATTTCTATAATATTTCTCCAGAAGTATGAGATGCCGCAGAAAACTTGATTGATTGCCATATGGCTTTTGTAAATCTTCCCACAGTCTACGGGTAGGTTCATCGTATTGCAGGAATGTGTTAATACGCGTCCAGCCTTCAGGCGTCCGCTGTGAGGAACCTCCTCCAAAAGGAGCTTTAAACTGAAGACCAAGATCTTCCTCTCCAGGGAAAAGTTCTCGCATTGATATGTTTGGGTTAGAAGGCAGAGCGGTTGAAATGTCGCTTCGGTCTTCAAGTGATGTGCCCACGCTTTGCAGAATTGCCTTCAGTTTGGACTGCTGATCTTTACCTATTTTGATTTTCTGTGGTGAAGGAGAAGTAGATTTTGACGAACCAGATGAAGATGTATCTGAAATCGTCGGAACGTCATAGTCCACCAACACATCATTATCCAACACCATTTGATTACTAGTGTAATTTGATGGCTTCGCGGTATTAACAGATGTTTTTCCCGCAGTATTTTCTTCTCCAGTGCTGCATCTTGCTTTCTTGTCAGTCATTGTTATTCTGCAAATTAAAAAAAAATTAAATTTATATTTTAATTTTGCATGAAGAAAATATATGTAAATAGGGAAATATCAGATTTTTTTATTAGGCACACATGTATGAACATAATATTAGTTTGCGCAATCTAAAATGTTGTGTTATATAACGCATGATCCTTTCGGATCAGGTGTAAGTATACGAATTGGTCTTACGACGTACCCGCCACCTACTGCCACTTTATCGTATCATGCTTATAACTTGGGTATATTTTTCCTTAAATTTCTTCCGGCGCCATCTCACGATACTAAACCAAACTTTGTTTATTTCTGTACAAACGCTTATACAGGTAACGGATTCTAAACATGTGTATATAAATATTAACCCCTAGTTTTCTGCGGTAAAATAAAGTGAAAATAATATAAAATATTGTGCTGTACAGAAAAAAAAATATTTTATTCAGTAAACAAGTAATCAAAAGTCACTATATCAGCAATATACTTAAATAGAAAAAAATTGTCAAAGCGAAAATTTGTTTTTTTTTTTTTTTTTTTTTTTTTGTTACATACATTATGTATGTAGATTATTTACTTTGGCGTTCCGTTTCATACGAGCATCGGTGGACTAGATGGGATTTCAAGACTCAAAGTTACGTCTAGGATTTCAACTCCTGAGTTTGAATCGTGTTCGTGCCTGTTTTAGTTTGTTGTGGGAAACGAAATCATAAAGAATACATGTAACAGGATTTGTTTCAAAACTTTTTAGAGCCTCCACGAACAAAATTAGCCAGAAAAATTGAAGACCCCGCAATATACAGGTTTAATAGAATGGTTAGAATGGCTTAGCTTCCACGATACCAAAGTCATAGTTGAGATTAGTCTCGTTTGGATTTTTAAATAACAGTCGACTTTTGTGTGGGATTATGGATTCTCATTTAACCTTTAATTTGTCTATAGTAGTGCATATTAAACCTTCTATGTCTACATGCATACATATGTGTATGTACATGTGTACAAATGCAGATTTATGTATAATTCGTGGGACTCAATTGGTAAATAAATCGATTGCCAAAATCACAATTTTTATATATGTATTAAAATGACATACTTACTTAACTGCATTTTGCAGATTTTTCCCATATTTTTTGCTTACCTTTATTATTATTTTGTTTGCGAAATATTCTTTAATAATTAATGCTTCTCGTTCGAGATCGTATCATCAAATGAAAAATTTTAATTTTTTCAGTAAACAAAATCATCACTATAGCAACAATATAAAAAAAATCTGTCAAAATGACAAAAATATTTTTTTTATAATTAATGCTCTAAATATGGATTATTTTCTTCCGCTTAAATATTTGTACACCATATACAGGCATTACAGGATTAAGGAAGTGTGCAAAAGGAAGGAGACACAGATGGACATCAGGTATGAAGTTGTTCGTATTTTTTTTTGAGTGAATTACTCGCGCGAAAGGGCTTTTTGTATACCCTTAAAATTTTTGAACACCGACTATTTCGGTAGAGCAGAACTAACGATAACGGTAGAGCAAAACTAACGATAAAATAATAAAAAGGCAAGAAACATTACGTCTGGTGGTCAAGAGATGTAAATGTTTGTTTTATTGTTCAAGCTCTCTTATTGAAAATGAGCCACCTGAGTCTCGGTCTTTCTCTACTGCGCCATCCGTCTGGGTGGATTTGAAGATTTTCCGGGCGGAGCATTGATGTGCATCCGCTCTATATGACCCAGCCATCTGAAACGTTGAATTTTTACTCTTTTGGCTAGGGTTGTGTCGCTGCTGTATACCTGGTACAGTTCTTCAACGCGTCCTTATCCGCTTTTGACAGCGTCCATGCGTCTGCACCATAGAGCATGACTGGGATGATGAGGGTCTTATAAAGGAACAATTTAGTTGCCCGAGAGAGGGCTTTTCTACTCAATTGTCTTCTAAGCCGGAAGAAGCAGCGATTGGCAAGAGTTTTTCTTCGTTTGATTTCAGCGCTGGTGTTGTCTGAGTTAATAGCGGAGCCCAGGTAGACAAAGTCCCTAACTACCTCCAAGTTATAGCTGTCTATGGTGATGTTTTGTCCAAGACAACGATGTTGGGTGTCTCTTCTTGATGACAGCATATATTTGGTTTTGCCCTCATTGACTGCTAAACCCATCTTCGCCGCTTCCGTCTCAATACTCACAAAAGCGCTATTGACATCACACTTTGTTCTTCCGATTATGTCAATATCGTCGGCGCATGCCAATAAATGGACGGACTTTTGAAAGATCTTGCCTTTGGTGTTGGCGTGAGAGGTGAGGTCTGTACCGACCTTGACGGAACTACGTGCGTTTTCCATTATCATTTTGCACAGGCGGACGATGCCCAAACTGCACATAACTCGTCTCGGTGGTGGGTATCGATTTGAAGTTTTTGGAGTTTTTCCAAGATCTGCCGTTTTGTGAATATTTGGTCGATAGTGGACTTTCTCTATAACCGCATTGATATGAACCTATCAGGTTGTTGACGAATGGCTTAAGGCGTTCACACAATACGGCAGAAAAGATCTTGTAGGCGATGTTAAGGAGATTGATACCCCTGCAGTTGGTGCAGTTCAGAGGGTCTCCTTTTTTAAGGATCGGGCAAATTATGCTGAGATTCCATTCCATCGGGCAAGCTTTCTTCTAACCATATCTTGCTTATGAGTTGGTGCATACTTATAGCGAAGCCATCACCTGCAGCTTTGAAGGGATCGGCAGCTAGGCCATCGGCTCCGGCGGCTTTGTTGCTCTTAAGCTTAGATATAGCTAGCTTTACTTCATCCAGATGTGGTGGGCGGAATTGTTGGTCTACTTCGCACAGATAAGATGGAGCATTCTGCCTGACAGCGGAATTCGTTTCGTCATCGCTGCAGTCTGCAGAAATGGTTTTCCCATATTCTCAGCATCGACTGCGATTCCACTACGATGTTCCCTTCAGTTCAGCTCTGTAGCTTTGACAGTTTCTTTTTACCTTTTGGTTAAGCTTTCGAACTTCATTCCTGCAATAACAGGGTGTGCTTGTTTAGCTGCGTGTGCTTGCCGACACTCATCATCAAACCAGGGATTTCGTTGTGGAGGCCGTGTAAAACCCAGCACTTCAGTGGCGGCTTTCCTGATGGCATTTTTGTAATGTTGCCACTGGTTCTCAATACTTGATGCTGGCGGTAAAGGATTCCTTTGGAGGTTATTTGAGACTCGATCGGAAAAGGACCTGGAGATTTCTTGCGATTGCAGCCGTCCGACGTTAAACTTCCTTACAGTATTTCCTCGTTTTGGCGTTGGTCGGAGTCAATGTTTGCCCCTCGGAAAGTTCGGACATCCATCATACTGGAGTAGTGCCTTGCATCGATCGCAGTGTGGTCAATTTGGTTGGCAGTGGATTGATCAGGGGATCTCCATGTTCCTTTGTGAATGTTGAGGTGTGGGAACTTGGTACTAGCTATTACAATATTTCGCCCCGCAGCAAAGTCAATTAGCCTGAATCCGTTATCGGAGGTGGTGTTGTGCAAGCTGTATTTTCCGATTGTACCACCAAAGATATCTTCACTCTGGGGGGGCAAATTTAGCCTTGATGCGGATTGTCTTGAGGCGCTCGTTGACACATTTGTAGCTCAAAACCTCTTGCCGGATCCTGCCTCCAACGACGAATCCACATCCAAATAAGCGGTGTTTTTGTTGTGTATATCAGTTGCCAAAGTAAATATCGCAGTAGAAAACACCGTTGATTCCATCTAGAGAATTGTTCCGCTGCCGCCTGGATGCAGGTAGTAGTGCATTAGTGGTAACACTCCTCCCCCCAAAAAAAGTTTAAATGCCCCGGACTAAATATGAAGGTTAGCGCCTTCAAAAAATGTACACATACAATTTTGGAATTTAAACACAAACTTACTTCTTGCTGTATTTATAGAAACGTCCTTGCAGAAATGGATTTTTGTTTTGAATTTAGATTTATAGATTTAAAATTTAGATTTATAGTAACAAAGATCTTTTGTGGAAATATAAGTAAAGGTGGAGACTATTATTTGCGTAAATTCGTATGTCTAGTTGTGTACTAGTGTTTTTGTTCAAAATATATGTATATTACTAGCGGCCCCGTCAGACGTCGTCCTGCATTTCTTTAAATTCTTTTGTTTTGTTCACGTATAAACAATTACACACAAAAAATCAGACTTTTTTTTGGAGGGTTTCCCCAAAATTTTCCTTCGTAATTATAGGTATAAGGCAAATACATTTGTATGGATGGTATACGAAATTTATAATTAAACCAAAATACTTAAATTGCTAAAAATAATGTCTCTTACTAGCTGACCTACCCAGCTTTGCTCGCGGGAAAGAAATTTATAGTTAAACAAAATATTAGTTTGAACTAACATTCTATAGAATTGCTAAGAATACCTCAATATAAAATACTAGCTGACCTACCCAGCTTTGCTCGCGGGTATATAAATCATATAAATGCCCCAGACTAAAAACAGAACCATTTTCAAAATGCTGTTGTTTTATCAAGAAAAAAATGCTTTTTGTTAAACGGTTGTATGACAGGTACCGTTAATATTTGAGCTAAAATTTTTTTTTCAAAAACTTGTAGAATTTCAAAATTACCTTATGTACCTACGAAATTTGAAGACGATTGGCTCAACCATTTAGGCTGTAGTTTAAAATACACACGAACAGACAGAAGGAAAAGGAAAAAAGACAACACATTATTGTTATTGTTACCGTTATTTTGTCTTGATACATTTTTCCCAATCCAAGGATTCGGCTTTTCCGAAACCCTCCAGTCAGCAATACAGCATTTTATGCCAGATTTAAAATTATTTTTTCGAAGGCTGGGTAGGTCAGCTAGTAGGTATATAAACCTTCGCAACCTTTGAGCAATTCAAATATCCTTTTTCATCCTTATATTTCCTCAAAAGATCTCTGTTACTACATATCTATAAGTATACAAACAATTTTTTTAATGAATTCCTACACTTAGTTTGCACTTAATTTGTACCTATCTGAATGGAAAGCAAAATTCTAAACAAAAATTAATTTCTTTAAGGACGTTTGTATTTATACAACAAGAAGTAAGTTTGTATATAATCTACCTATATCCATACATACTTACTTCCTTATGAACAGAGCACAGCACCGCAACCGCAACACAAAAAAAACAAACATCATTCACCTGCCTACCATAATATGAACGACGATATTATCCACAATAAAAAGTTGACGAAATTCACGATGTTCAAGAGTTTCGAGTTTGCTCGATTGCTCGCTTTTGCTCAAAAATGTTTGCAACTGTTCATGAGCACTTTGGTGTGGATATAGTTAAATGATGCTCACGAGTTCTCGTGAAAAAGAACTATACAAACTAAAATAATATCCAAAAAATTGCTGTTTAAAAAGGAACATTTTATTAAAATTACCATAAAATAAAAATACATAGTTCATTAAAACAGTATTTAACGAACAGTACTAATCGAACGAAAACGAACGAAAAAACTTAATATAAGAAGACTTATAAAATAATTCAAACATTTCATCAATGATTCTTGTTATAATCGTGATGAAATTTTTATGATGTATTAACAGAAAAATAAAAAAATTATTGTTTAAGGTGGTTGGGGATGGGGACTTATGCCAAACCGAATCCTCAGCTGTTCAAGCAGCAGGAAAGTTAATAAAGTATTCGGTTGAAGAACTGACGGAATGTAGCATTTGAAAAATCCTTTCGGCCCTAAACGGGCAGTATATCGAAAGACGTCACATACGCTACTAAAGTCGCCCGGTTTGGCATTCATTGTGCGGGCCTTAAGGACATCCAAAGGCTGGGTCAGCGTTACGGTACAAGTCCAGCTCCTACTGAAGCTACAATATGAGTCCCCACGTCAGCATTATAGCCCGACCTTGAGGAGCTGCGACTTTATCTGAAATTTTAAGGTTTATTAAAAAAAATAATCGTACTATATATAACTATGCAACTTACTTGGTCATAACAAGCCGCTTGACCAACCGTCATACCCCTCTGCTGACAGCTATGGTTGAAAGAAATAATTGATTATGTCTTCAGGATTACGTTTTCTAAGTAAATATTCCTAAATTATCGTAAAGCTATAATACATTTTTATGGTTTTCTTATTTTATATGAAAAACTCTGACTAAGGTACAAATTTTGGTAATGGAAAATTTGTGTGGGTAATTATTTACAAGATAAAATTTGAAAAATTACTTACTGGTAGAAATAGTATTAACAAAATAAGGAGTCCTCATTTAAAGTCAAGTCCCATGCATTTTTAAGAGGCTTATCGTATGCATATCTTGCATATCTCGATGTTTTTGTTTGTTTTACATAATGCCCAATTAAAAATTAAAAATAGGAAAGGAAATCACACGAGATGAAATAAAGAAAAACTCGAAATTGAAATTGAGCTTCCTTTCAGGATTAAGACAGTATTAACAAGAAAAGTGAAGCAGCCGTAACTTCGATTTTTAAAAGCTAAAATGTACTTTAAATAAGAACCTTAGTAGTGATGTATAGATATAGTATATATAGATATCGAAAAAGAATAATGAATGAATGAATGATTTTAAAAAGGCTTTTAAATGTTGTTTCCATTTTAACCACTCATGGACAGAATGTCTTGAAAAATCTAGATATGTTTTTTATACGGTTATTTTTTAGTACTTACAATTATTGTCATAGATTTTTAAAAATTGATTCGCTCTTACTTACCATTCAATTATCCTAACAAATTATGATTATTATTCAACTTGACTTCAAAAAGTTTGCGTTTGCTTCCGGGCAATGGGTATAAAACTTTTGGGTTTGCCCATTAGAGCGCGTTGTTTTTTTGCGGCAGTTTCTACAGCACTGACTGCTTGCATTGTTTTGGGGAACGACGCTAAAGCTGGATTAGTGATTGTTGATGGTTTCCCGACGATGTTGCTGGTAGTGCAAGTAGCTGGCGGTTGTATAGTTCCCTTGACCTTGCCTTTGCTACCTTTGAGCATTTGATCGGGCATAAGTTTCTCCCTTCGTAATATGCACATTCGATTGTAGTCGTGAATTGAAATGAGAAAAGGCCTCCCTCCAGATTGCATTTGCACGAACGCCGGCAGACGCCTTCCATCAGCAGTCTGGTAGAGTGGGCCCAGCTGGTTGTTCAAGAGGTGTGAGGTTGTAGGAACAGGCAGAAGCGTTGGACGCCAACTTTTGCTTTCTAGTCTTTCTTGGACTGTTAAAGTGTCAGGCAGCACCACCACATTTGGAGGAATTGGTTTAATTGGTTTTGGTAGGATTTGTGGTCGCTTTACTTGTTGCGTATTTACAGCTGAAATAGGTCGCTTATTCAAACTTATTAACTCGGGTGGAGTTGTATTCAACGCTGGTTTTTTATGAGTGAGCGAAGGATCAAGTTTGTTGCTCATCAGTTTGTTGGCAGTTGCCAGAATTTTTTGCTGCTTTGTTAATATCGACCCATCATTTGGAGTAGTTGACCCTGACCGATAAGGTAACTCTGGCGAATTCGATTTGGAATTCGGTGTGCAGTTTAATGAGATAATTTCAACGGAACTGCTTCCTTTAGGCAGTTGTCTTTGGATTTTATCCACCGACAAACTTCTCGATCGGCTTTCTATTTGCTTTGCAGAAGATGGAGAGCTACAGCGACCATCAAACGAAGTGAGACGATTTCGCACAGTTTCTGTGTATACCGTAGCATTGGAACTTGCATTTGATGATAAAATCAAATCACCATTTCTATAATATTTCTCCAGAAGTATGAGATGCCGCAGAAAACTTGATTGATTGCCATATGGCTTTTGTAAATCTTCCCACAGTCTACGGGTAGGTTCATCGTATTGCAGGAATGTGTTAATACGCGTCCAGCCTTCAGGCGTCCGCTGTGAGGAACCTCCTCCAAAAGGAGCTTTAAACTGAAGACCAAGATCTTCCTCTCCAGGGAAAAGTTCTCGCATTGATATGTTTGGGTTAGAAGGCAGAGCGGTTGAAATGTCGCTTCGGTCTTCAAGTGATGTGCCCACGCTTTGCAGAATTGCCTTCAGTTTGGACTGCTGATCTTTACCTATTTTGATTTTCTGTGGTGAAGGAGAAGTAGATTTTGACGAACCAGATGAAGATGTATCTGAAATCGTCGGAACGTCATAGTCCACCAACACATCATTATCCAACACCATTTGATTACTAGTGTAATTTGATGGCTTCGCGGTATTAACAGATGTTTTTCCCGCAGTATTTTCTTCTCCAGTGCTGCATCTTGCTTTCTTGTCAGTCATTGTTATTCTGCAAATTAAAAAAAAAATAAATTTATATTTTAATTTTGCATGAAGAAAATATATGTAAATAGGGAAATATCAGATTTTTTTATTAGGCACACATGTATGAACATAATATTAGTTTGCGCAATCTAAAATGTTGTGTTATATAACGCATGATCCTTTCGGATCAGGTGTAAGTATACGAATTGGTCTTACGACGTACCCGCCACCTACTGCCACTTTATCGTATCATGCTTATAACTTGGGTATATTTTTCCTTAAATTTCTTCCGGCGCCATCTCACGATACTAAACCAAACTTTGTTTATTTCTGTACAAACGCTTATACAGGTAACGGATTCTAAACATGTGTATATAAATATTAACCCCTAGTTTTCTGCGGTAAAATAAAGTGAAAATAATATAAAATATTGTGCTGTACAGAAAAAAAAATATTTTATCCAGTAAACAAGTAATCAAAAGTCACTATATCAGCAATATACTTAAATAGAAAAAAATTGTCAAAGCGAAAATTTTTTTTTTTTTTTTTTTGTTACATACATTATGTATGTAGATTATTTACTTTGGCGTTCCGTTTCATACGAGCATCGGTGGACTAGATGGGATTTCAAGACTCAAAGTTACGTCTAGGATTTCAACTCCTGAGTTTGAATCGTGTTCGTGCCTGTTTTAGTTTGTTGTGGGAAACGAAATCATAAAGAATACATGTAACAGGATTTGTTTCAAAACTTTTTAGAGCCTCCACGAACAAAATTAGCCAGAAAAATTGAAGACCCCGCAATATACAGGTTTAATAGAATGGTTAGAATGGCTTAGCTTCCACGATACCAAAGTCATAGTTGAGATTAGTCTCGTTTGGATTTTTAAATAACAGTCGACTTTTGTGTGGGATTATGGATTCTCATTTAACCTTTAATTTGTCTATAGTAGTGCATATTAAACCTTCTATGTCTACATGCATACATATATGTATGTACATGTGTACAAATGCAGATTTATGTATAATTCGTGGGACTCAATTGGTAAATAAATCGATTGCCAAAATCACAATTTTTATATATGTATTAAAATGACATACTTACTTACTTGCTTTTTGCAGATTTTTCCTATATTTTTTGCTTACCTTTATTATTATTTTGTTTGCGAAATATTCTTTAATAATTAATGCTTCTCGTTCGAGATCGTATCATCAAATGAATAATTTTATATTATTTTTTATTGATTCTCAAAATTTTTATTTTTTCAGTAAACAAAATCATCACTATAGCAACAATATAAAAAAAATCTGTCAAAATGACAAAAATATTTTTTTTATAATTAATGCTCTAAATATGGATTATTTTCTTCCGCTTAAATATTTGTACACCATATACAGGCATTACAGGATTAAGGAAGGGTGCAAAAGGAAGGAGACACAGATGGACATCAGGTATGAAGTTGTTCGTATTTTTTTTTGAGTGAATTACTCGCGCGAAAGGGCTTTTTGTATACCCTTAAAATTTTTGAACACCGACTATTTCGGTAGAGCAGAACTAACGATAACGGTAGAGCAAAACTAACGATAAAATAATAAAAAGGCAAGAAACATTACGTCTGGTGGTCAAGAGATGTAAATGTTTGTTTTATTGTTCAAGCTCTCTTATCGAAAATGAGCCACCTGAGTCTCGGTCTTTCTCTACTGCGCCATCCCTCTGGGTGGATTTGAAGATTTTCCGGGCGGAGCATTGATGTGCATCCGCTCTATATGACCCAGCCATCTGAAACGTTGAATTTTTACTCTTTTGGCTAGGGTTGTGTCGCTGCTGTATACCTGGTACAGTTCTTCAACGCGTCCTTATCCGCGGAACAATTTAGTTGCCCGAGAGAGGGCTTTTCTACTCAATTGTCTTCTAAGCCGGAAGAAGCAGCGATTGGCAAGAGTTTTTCTTCGTTTGATTTCAGCGCTGGTGTTGTCTGAGTTAATAGCGGAGCCCAGGTAGACAAAGTCCCTAACTACCTCCAAGTTATAGCTGTCTATGGTGATGTTTTGTCCAAGACAACGATGTTGGGTGTCTCTTCTTGATGACAGCATATATTTGGTTTTGCCCACATTGACTGCTAAACCCATCTTCGCCGCTTCCGTCTCAATACTCACAAAAGCGCTATTGACATCACACTTTGTTCTTCCGATTATGTCAATATCGTCGGCGCATGCCAATAAATGGACGGACTTTTGAAAGATCTTGCCTTTGGTGTTGGCGTGAGAGGTGAGGTCTGTACCGACCTTGACGGAACTACGTGCGTTTTCCATTATCATTTTGCACAGGCGGACGATGCCCAAACTGTACATAACTCGTCTCGGTGGTGGGTATCGATTTGAAGTTTTTGGAGTTTTTCCAAGATCTGCCGTTTTGTGAATATTTGGTCGATAGTGGACTTTCTCTATAACCGCATTGATATGAACCTATCAGGTTGTTGACGAATGGCTTAAGGCGTTCACACAATACGGCAGAAAAGATCTTGTAGGCGATGTTAAGGAGATTGATACCCCTGTAGTTGGTGCATTTCAGAGGGTCTCCTTTTTTAAGGATCGGGCAAATTATGCTGAGATTCCATTCCATCGGGCAAGCTTTCTTCTAACCATATCTTGCTTATGAGTTGGTGCATACTTATAGCCAAGCCATCACCTGCAGCTTTGAAGGGCTCGGCAGCTAAGCCATGGGCTCCGGCGGCTTTGTTGCTCTTAAGCTTAGATATAGCTAGCTTTACTTCATCCAGATGTGGTGGGCGGAATTGTTGGTCTACTTCGCACAGATAAGATGGAGCATTCTGCCTGACAGCGGAATTCGTTTCGTCATCGCTGCAGTCTGCAAAAATGGTTTTCCCATATTCTCAGCATCGACTGCGATTCCACTACGATGTTCCCTTCAGTTCAGCTCTGTAGCTTTGACAGTTTCTTTTTACCTTTTGGTTAAGCTTTCGAACTTCATTCCTGCAATAACAGGGTGTGCTTGTTTAGCTGCGTGTGCTTGCCGACACTCATCATCAAACCAGGGATTTCGTTGTGGAGGCCGTGTAAAACCCAGCACTTCAGTGGCGGCTTTCCTGATGGCATTTTTGTAATGTTGCCACTGGTTCTCAATACTTGATGCTGGCGGTAAAGGATTCCTTGCAGCCGTCCGACGTTAAACTTCCTTACAGTATTTCCTCGTTTTGGCGTTGGTCGGAGTCAATGTTTGCCCCTCGGAAAGTTCGGACATCCATCATACTGGAGTAGTGCCTTGCATCGATCGCAGTGTGGTCAATTTGGTTGGCAGTGGATTGATCAGGGGATCTCCATGTTCCTTTGTGAATGTTGAGGTGTGGGAACTTGGTACTAGCTATTACAATATTTCGCCCCGCAGCAAAGTCAATTAGCCTGAATCCGTTATCGGAGGTGGTGTTGTGCAAGCTGTATTTTCCGATTGTACCACCAAAGATATCTTCACTCTGGGGGGGCAAATTTAGCCTTGATGCGGATTGTCTTGAGGCGCTCGTTGACACATTTGTAGCTCAAAACCTCTTGCCGGATCCTGCCTCCAACGACGAATCCACATCCAAATAAGCGGTGTTTTTGTTGTGTATATCAGTTGCCAAAGTAAATATCGCAGTAGAAAACACCGTTGATTCCATCTAGAGAATTGTTCCGCTGCCGCCTGGATGCAGGTAGTAGTGCATTAGTGGTAACACTCCTCCCCCCAAAAAAAGTTTAAATGCCCCGGACTAAATATGAAGGTTAGCGCCTTCAAAAAATGTACACATACAATTTTGGAATTTAAACACAAACTTACTTCTTGCTGTATTTATAGAAACGTCCTTGCAGAAATGGATTTTTGTTTTGAATTTAGATTTATAGATTTAAAATTTAGATTTATAGTAACAAAGATCTTTTGTGGAAATATAAGTAAAGGTGGAGACTATTATTTGCGTAAATTCGTATGTCTAGTTGTGTACTAGTGTTTTTGTTAAAAATATATGTATATTACTAGCGGCCCCGTCAGACGTCGTCCTGCATTTCTTTAAATTCTTTTGTTTTGTTCACGTATAAACAATTACACACAAAAAATCAGACTTTTTTTTGGAGGGTTTCCCCAAAATTTTTCTTCGTAATTATAGGTATAAGGCAAATACATTTGTATTGATGGTATACGAAATTTATAATTAAACCAAAATACTTAAATTGCTAAAAATAATGTCTCTTACTAGCTGACCTACCCAGCTTTGCTCGCGGGAAAGAAATTTATAGTTAAACAAAATATTAGTTTGAACTAACATTCTATAGAATTGCTAAGAATACCTCAATATAAAATACTAGCTGACCTACCCAGCTTTGCTCGCGGGTATATAAATCATATAAATGCCCCAGACTAAAAACAGAACCATTTTCAAAATGCTGTTGTTTTATCAAGAAAAAAATGCTTTTTGTTAAACGGTTGTATGACAGGTACCGTTAATATTTGAGCTAAAATTTTTTTTTCAAAAACTTGTAGAATTTCAAAATTACCTTATGTACCTACGAAATTTGAAGACGATTGGCTCAACCATTTAGGCTGTAGTTTAAAATACACACGAACAGACAGAAGGAAAAGGAAAAAAGACATAACACATTATTGTTATTGTTACCGTTATTTTGTCTTGATACATTTTTCCCAATCCAAGGATTCGGCTTTTCCGAAACCCTCCAGTCAGCAATACAGCATTTTATGCCAGATTTAAAATTATTTTTTCGAAGGCTGGGTAGGTCAGCTAGTAGGTATATAAACCTTCGCAACCTTTTAGCAATTCAAATATCCTTTTTCATCCTTATATTTCCTCAAAACATCTCTGTTACTACATATCTATAAGTATACAAACAATTTTTTTAATGAATTCCTACACTTAGTTTGCACTTAATTTGTACCTATCTGAATGGAAAGCAAAATTCTAAACAAAAATTAATTTCTTTAAGGACGTTTGTATTTATACAACAAGAAGTAAGTTTGTATATAATCTACCTATATCCATACATACTTACTTCCTTATGAACAGAGCACAGCACCGCAACCGCAACACAAAAAAAACAAACATCATTCACCTGCCTACCATAATATGAACGACGATATTATCCACAATAAAAAGTTGACGAAATTCACGATGTTCAAGAGTTTCGAGTTTGCTCGATTGCTCGCTTTTGCTCAAAAATGGTTGCAACTGTTCATGAGCACTTTGGTGTGGATATAGTTAAATGATGCTCACGAGTTCTCGTGAAAAAGAACTATACAAACTAAAATAATATCCAAAAAATTGCTGTTTAAAAAGGAACATTTTATTAAAAAGCGGATTACCATAAAATAAAAATACATAGTTCATTAAAACAGTATTTAACGAACAGTACTAATCGAACGACAACGAACGAAAAAACTTAATATAAGTAGACTTATAGACTAATTCAAACATTTCATCAATGATTCTTGTTATAATCGTGATGAAATTTTTATGATGTATTAACAGAAAAATAAAAAAATTATTGTTTAAGGTGGTTGGGGATGGGGACTTATGCCAAACCGAATCCTCAGCTGTTCAAGCAGCAGGAAAGTTAATAAAGTATTCGGTTGAAGAACTGACGGAATGTAGCATTTGAAAAATCCTTTCGGCCCTAAACGGGCAGTATATCGAAAGACGTCACATACGCTACTAAAGTCGCCCGGTTTGGCATTCATTGTGCGGGCCTTAAGGACATCCAAAGGCTGGGTCAGCGTTACGGTACAAGTCCAGCTCCTACTGAAGCTACAATATGAGTCCCCACGTCAGCATTATAGCCCGACCTTGAGGAGCTGCGACTTTATCTGAAATTTTAAGGTTTATTAAAAAAAATAATCGTACTATATATAACTATGCAACTTACTTGGTCATAACAAGCCGCTTGACCAACCGTCATACCCCTCTGCTGACAGCTATGGTTGAAAGAAATAATTGATTATGTCTTCAGGATTACGTTTTCTAAGTAAATATTCCTAAATTATCGTAAAGCTATAATACATTTTTATGGTTTTCTTATTTTATATGAAAAACTCTCACTAAGGTACAAATTTTGGTAATGGAAAATTTGTGTGGGTAATTATTTACAAGATAAAATTTGAAAAATTACTTACTGGAAGAAATAGTATTAACAAAATAAGGAGTCCTCATTTAAAGTCAAGTCCCATGCATTTTTAAGAGGCTTATCGTATGCATATCTTGCATATCTCGATGTTTTTGTTTGTTTTACATAATGCCCAATTAAAAATTAAAAATAGGAAAGGAAATCACACGAGATGAAATAAAGAAAAACTCGAAATTGAAATTGAGTTTCCTTTCAGGATTAAGACAGTATTAACAAGAAAAGTGAAGCAGCCGTATCTTCGATTTTTAAAAGCTAAAATGTACTTTAAATAAGAACCTTAGTAGTGATGTATAGATATAGTATATATAGATATCGAAAAAGAATAATGAATGAATGAATGATTTTAAAAAGGCTTTTAAATGTTGTTTCCATTTTTACCACTCATGGACAGAAAATTGATTCGCTCTTACCATTCAATTATCCTAACAAATTATGATTATTATTCAACTTGACTTCAAAAAGTTTGCGTTTGCTTCCGGGCAATGGGTATAAAACTTTTGGGTTTGCCCATTAGAGCGCGTTGTTTTTTTGCGGCAGTTTCTACAGCACTGACTGCTTGCATTGTTTTGGTGAACGACGCTAAAGCTGGATTAGTGATTGTTGATGGTTTCCCGACGATGTTGCTGGTAGTGCAAGTAGCTGGCGGTTGTATAGTTCCCTTGACCTTGCCTTTGCTACCTTTGAGCATTTGATCGGGCATAAGTTTCTCCCTTCGTAATATGCACATTCGATTGTAGTCGTGAATTGAAATGAGAAAAGGCCTCCCTCCAGATTGCATTTGCACGAACGCCGGCAGACGCCTTCCATCAGCAGTCTGGTAGAGTGGGCCCAGCTGGTTGTTCAAGAGGTGTGAGGTTGTAGGAACAGGCAGAAGCGTTGGACGCCAACTTTTGCTTTCTAGTCTTTCTTGGACTGTTAAAGTGTCAGGCAGCACCACCACATTTGGAGGAATTGGTTTAATTGGTTTTGGTAGGATTTGTGGTCGCTTTACTTGTTGCGTATTTACAGCTGAAATAGGTCGCTTATTCAAACTTATTAACTCGGGTGGAGTTGTATTCAACGCTGGTTTTTTATGAGTGAGCGAAGGATCAAGTTTGTTGCTCATCAGTTTGTTGGCAGCTGCCAGAATTTTTTGCTGCTTTGTTAATATCGACCCATCATTTGGAGTAGTTGACCCTGACCGATAAGGTAACTCTGGCGAATTCGATTTGGAATTCGGTGTGCAGTTTAATGAGATAATTTCAACGGAACTGCTTCCTTTAGGCAGTTGTCTTTGGATTTTATCCACCGACAAACTTCTCGATCGGCTTTCTATTTGCTTTGCAGAAGATGGAGAGCTACAGCGACCATCAAACGAAGTGAGACGATTTCGCACAGTTTCTGTGTATACCGTAGCATTGGAACTTGCATTTGATGATAAAATCAAATCACCATTTCTATAATATTTCTCCAGAAGTATGAGATGCCGCAGAAAACTTGATTGATTGCCATATGGCTTTTGTAAATCTTCCCACAGTCTACGGGTAGGTTCATCGTATTGCAGGAATGTGTTAATACGCGTCCAGCCTTCAGGCGTCCGCTGTGAGGAACCTCCTCCAAAAGGAGCTTTAAACTGAAGACCAAGATCTTCCTCTCCAGGGAAAAGTTCTCGCATTGATATGTTTGGGTTAGAAGGCAGAGCGGTTGAAATGTCGCTTCGGTCTTCAAGTGATGTGCCCACGCTTTGCAGAATTGCCTTCAGTTTGGACTGCTGATCTTTAACTATTTTGATTTTCTGTGGTGAAGGAGAAGTAGATTTTGACGAACCAGATGAAGATGTATCTGAAATCGTCGGAACGTCATAGTCCACCAACACATCATTATCCAACACCATTTGATTACTAGTGTAATTTGATGGCTTCGCGGTATTAACAGATGTTTTTCCCGCAGTATTTTCTTCTCCAGTGCTGCATCTTGCTTTCTTGTCAGTCATTGTTATTCTGCAAATTAAAAAAAAATTTAATTTATATTTTAATTTTGCATGAAGAAAATATATGTAAAATAGGGAAATATCAGATTTTTTTATTAGACACACATGTATGAACATAATATTAGTTTGCGCAATCTAAAATGTTGTGTTATATAACGCATGATCTTTTCGGATCAGGTGTAAGTATACGAATTGGTCTTACGACGTACCCGCCACCTACTGCCACTTTATCGTATCATGCTTATAACTTGGGTATATTTTTCCTTAAATTTCTTCCGGCGCCATCTCACGATACTAAACCAAACTTTGTTTATTTCTGTACAAACGCTTATACAGGTAACGGATTCTAAACATGTGTATATAAATATTAACCCCTAGTTTTCTGCGGTAAAATAAAGTGAAAATAATATAAAATATTGTGCTGTACAGAAAAAAAAATATTTTATTCAGTAAACAAGTAATCAAAAGTCACTATATCAGCAATATACTTAAATAGAAAAAAATTGTCAAAGCGAAAATTTGTTTTTTTTTTTTTTTTTTTTTTGTTACATACATTATGTATGTAGATTATTTACTTTGGCGTTCCGTTTCATACGAGCATCGGTGGACTAGATGGGATTTCAAGACTCAAAGTTACGTCTAGGATTTCAACTCCTGAGTTTGAATCGTGTTCGTGCCTGTTTTAGTTTGTTGTGGGAAACGAAATCATAAAGAATACATGTAACAGGATTTGTTTCAAAACTTTTTAGAGCCTCCACGAACAAAATTAGCCAGAAAAATTGAAGACCCCGCAATATACAGGTTTAATAGAATGGTTAGAATGGCTTAGCTTCCACGATACCAAAGTCATAGTTGAGATTAGTCTCGTTTGGATTTTTAAATAACAGTCGACTTTTGTGTGGGATTATGGATTCTCATTTAACCTTTAATTTGTCTATAGTAGTGCATATTAAACCTTCTATGTCTACATGCATACATATATGTATGTACATGTGTACAAATGCAGATTTATGTATAATTCGTGGGACTCAATTGGTAAATAAATCGATTGCCAAAATCACAATTTTTATATATGTATTAAAATGACATACTTACTTAACTGCATTTTGCAGATTTTTCCCATATTTTTTGCTTACCTTTATTATTATTTTGTTTGCGAAATATTCTTTAATAATTAATGCTTCTCGTTCGAGATCGTATCATCAAATGAATAATTTTATATTATTTTTTATTGATTCTCAAAATTTTTATTTTTTCAGTAAACAAAATCATCACTATAGCAACAATATAAAAAAAAACTGTCAAAATGACAAAAATATTTTTTTTATAATTAATGCTCTAAATATGGATTATTTTCTTCCGCTTAAATATTTGTACACCATATACAGGCATTACAGGATTAAGGAAGGGTGCAAAAGGAAGGAGACACAGATGGACATCAGGTATGAAGTTGTTCGTATTTTTTTTGAGTGAATTACTCGCGCGAAAGGGCTTTTTGTATACCCTTAAAATTTTTGAACACCGACTATTTCGGTAGAGCAGAACTAACGATAACGGTAGAGCAAAACTAACGATAAAATAATAAAAAGGCAAGAAACATTACGTCTGGTGGTCAAGAGATGTAAATGTTTGTTTTATTGTTCAAGCTCTCTTATCGAAAATGAGCCACCTGAGTCTCGGTCTTTCTCTACTGCGCCATCCCTCTGGGTGGATTTGAAGATTTTCCGGGCGGAGCATTGATGTGCATCCGCTCTATATGACCCAGCCATCTGAAACGTTGAATTTTTACTCTTTTGGCTAGGGTTGTGTCGCTGCTGTATACCTGGTACAGTTCTTCAACGCGTCCTTATCCGCTTTTGACAGCGTCCATGCGTCTGCACCATAGAGCATGACTGGGATGATGAGGGTCTTATAAAGGAACAATTTAGTTGCCCGAGAGAGGGCTTTTCTACTCAATTGTCTTCTAAGCCGGAAGAAGCAGCGATTGGCAAGAGTTTTTCTTCGTTTGATTTCAGCGCTGGTGTTGTCTGAGTTAATAGCGGAGCCCAGGTAGACAAAGTCCCTAACTACCTCCAAGTTATAGCTGTCTATGGTGATGTTTTGTCCAAGACAACGATGTTGGGTGTCTCTTCTTGATGACAGCATATATTTGGTTTTGCCCTCATTGACTGCTAAACCCATCTTCGCCGCTTCCGTCTCAATACTCACAAAAGCGCTATTGACATCACACTTTGTTCTTCCGATTATGTCAATATCGTCGGCGCATGCCAATAAATGGACGGACTTTTGAAAGATCTTGCCTTTGGTGTTGGCGTGAGAGGTGAGGTCTGTACCGACCTTGACGGAACTACGTGCGTTTTCCATTATCATTTTGCACAGGCGGACGATGCCCAAACTGCACATAACTCGTCTCGGTGGTGGGTATCGATTTGAAGTTTTTGGAGTTTTTCCAAGATCTGCCGTTTTGTGAATATTTGGTCGATAGTGGACTTTCTCTATAACCGCATTGATATGAACCTATCAGGTTGTTGACGAATGGCTTAAGGCGTTCACACAATACGGCAGAAAAGATCTTGTAGGCGATGTTAAGGAGATTGATACCCCTGCAGTTGGTGCAGTTCAGAGGGTCTCCTTTTTTAAGGATCGGGCAAATTATGCGGAGATTCCATTCCATCGGGCAAGCTTTCTTCTAACCATATCTTGCTTATGAGTTGGTGCATACTTATAGCCAAGCCATCACCTGCAGCTTTGAAGGGCTCGGCAGCTAGGCCATGGGCTCCGGCGGCTTTGTTGCTCTTAAGCTTAGATATAGCTAGCTTTACTGACAGCGGAATTCGTTTCGTCATCGCCGTTATACAGTCTGCAGAAATGGTTTTCGCATATTCTCAGCATCGACTGCGATTCCACTACGATGTTCCCTTCAGTTCAGCTCTGTAGCTTTGGCAGTTTCTTTTTACCTTTTGGTTAAACTTTCGAACTTCATTCCTGCAATAACAGGGTGTGCTTGTTTAGCTGCGTGTGCTTGCCGACACTCATCATCAAACCAGGGATTTCGTTGTGGTGGCCGTGTAAAACCCAGCACTTCAGTGGCGGCTTTCCTGATCGCATTTTTGTAATGTTGCCATTGGGTCTCAATACTTGATGCTAGCGGTAAAGGATTCCTTTGGAGGTTATTTGAGACTCGATCGGAAAAGGACCTGGAGATTTCTTGGGATTGCAGCCGTCCGACGTTAAACTTCCTTACAGTATTTCCCCGTTTTGGCGTTGGTCGGAGTCAATGTTTGCCCCTCGGAAAGTTCGGACATGCATCTTACTGGAGTAGTGCCTTGCATCGATCGCAATGTGGTCAATTTGGTTGGCAGTGTTCCTTTGTGAATGTTGAGGTGTGGGAACTTGGTACTAGCTATTACAATATTTCGCCCCGCAGCAAAGTCAATTAGACTGAATCCGTTATCGGAGGTGGTGTCGTGCAAGCTGTATTTTCCGATTGTACCACCAAAGATATCTTCACTCCTTGCTTTGCATTAAAGTCGCCTAGGACAATTTTAATGTCATAGCTAGGGCACTGCTCATATGTTTTGTCCAGGAGCTCAAAAAACATTTCTTTGGTGTGATCATCTTTTTCCTCTGTGGGGGCAAATTTAGCCTTGATGCGGATTGTCTCTTGCCGGAGCCTGCCTCCAACGACGAATCCACATCCAAATAAGCGGTGTTTTTGTTGTGTATATCAGTTGCCAAAGTAAATATCGCAGTAGAAAACACCGTTGATTCCATCTAGAGAATTGTTCCGCTGCCGCCTGGATGCAGGTAGTAGTGCATTAGTGGTAACACTCCTCCCCCCAAAAAAGTTTAAATGCCCCGGACTAAATATGAAGGTTAGCGCCTTCAAAAAATGTACACATACAATTTTGGAATTTAAACACAAACTTACTTCTTGCTGTATTTATAGAAACGTCCTTGCAGAAATGGATTTTTGTTTTGAATTTAGATTTATAGATTTAAAATTTAGATTTATAGTAACAAAGATCTTTTGTGGAAATATAAGTAAAGGTGGAGACTATTATTTGCGTAAATTCGTATGTCTAGTTGTGTACTAGTGTTTTTGTTAAAAATATATGTATATTACTAGCGGCCCCGTCAGACGTCGTCCTGCATTTCTTTAAATTCTTTTGTTTTGTTCACGTATAAACAATTACACACAAAAAATCAGACTTTTTTTTGGAGGGTTTCCCCAAAATTTTCCTTCGTAATTATAGGTATAAGGCAAATACATTTGTATTGATGGTATACGAAATTTATAATTAAACCAAAATACTTAAATTGCTAAAAATAATGTCTCTTACTAGCTGACCTACCCAGCTTTGCTCGCGGGAAAGAAATTTATAGTTAAACAAAATATTAGTTTGAACTAACATTCTTTAGAATTGCTAAGAATACCTCAATATAAAATACTAGCTGACCTACCCAGCTTTGCTCGCGGGTATATAAATCATATAAATGCCCCAGACTAAAAACAGAACCATTTTCAAAATGCTGTTGTTTTATCAAGAAAAAAATGCTTTTTGTTAAACGGTTGTATGACAGGTACCGTTAATATTTGAGCTAAAATTTTTTTTTAAAAACTTGTAGAATTTCAAAATTACCTTATGTACATACGAAATTTGAAGACGATTGGCTCAACCATTTAGGCTGTAGTTTAAAATACACACGAACAGACAGAAGGAAAAAGAAAAAAGACATAACACATTATTGTTATTGTTACCGTTATTTTGTCTAGATACATTTTTTCCAATCCAAGGATTCGGCTTTTCCGAAACCCTCCAGTCAGCAATACAGCATTTTATGCCAGATTTAAAATTATTTTTTCGAAGGCTGGGTAGGTCAGCTAGTAGGTATATAAACCTTCGCAACCTTTGAGCAATTCAAATATCCTTTTTCATCCTTATATTTCCTCAAAAGATCTCTGTTACTACATATCTATAAGTATACAAACAATTTTTTTAATGAATTCCTACACTTAGTTTGCACTTAATTTGTACCTATCTGAATGGAAAGCAAAATTCTAAACAAAAATTAATTTCTTTAAGGACGTTTGTATTTATACAACAAGAAGTAAGTTTGTATATAATCTACCTATATCCATACATACTTACTTCCTTATGAACAGAGCACAGCACCGCAACCGCAACACAAAAAAAACAAACATCATTCACCTGCCTACCATAATATGAACGACGATATTATCCACAATAAAAAGTTGACGAAATTCACGATGTTCAAGAGTTTCGAGTTTGCTCGATTGCTCGCTTTTGCTCAAAAATGTTTGCAACTGTTCATGAGCACTTTGGTGTGGATATAGTTAAATGATGCTCACGAGTTCTCGTGAAAAAGAACTATACAAACTAAAATAATATCATCCAAAAAAATTGCTGTTTAAAAAGGAACATTTTATTAAAATTACCATAAAATAAAAATACATAGTTCATTAAAACAGTATTTAACGAACAGTATAATCGAACGAAAACGAACGAAAAAACTTAATATAAGAAGACTTATTAAATAATTCAAACATTTCATCAGTGATTTTTGTTATAATCGTTGATGAAATTTTTATGATGTATTAACAGAAAAATAAAAAAATTATTATTTAAGGTGGTTGGGGATGGGGACTTATGCCAAACCGAATCCTCAGCTGTTCAAGCAGCAGGAAAGTTAATAAAGTATTCGGTTGAAGAACTGACGGAATGTAGCATTTGAAAAATCCTTTCGGCCCTAAACGGGCAGTATATCGAAAGACGTCACATACGCTACTAAAGTCGCCCGGTTTGGCATTCATTGTGCGGGCCTTAAGGACATCCAAAGGCTGGGTCAGCGTTACGGTACAAGTCCAGCTCCTACTGAAGCTACAATATGAGTCCCCACGTCAGCATTATAGCCCGACCTTGAGGAGCTGCGACTTTATCTGAAATTTTAAGGTTTATTAAAAAAAATAATCGTACTATATATAACTATGCAACTTACTTGGTCATAACAAGCCGCTTGACCAACCGTCATACCCCTCTGCTGACAGCTATGGTTGAAAGAAATAATTGATTATGTCTTCAGGATTACGTTTTCTAAGTAAATATTCCTAAATTATCGTAAAGCTATATTATACATTTTTATGGTTTTCTTATTTTATATGAAAAACTCTCACTAAGGTACAAATTTTGGTAATGGAAAATTTGTGTGGGTAATTATTTACAAGATAAAATTTGAAAAATTACTTACTGGAAGAAATAGTATTAACAAAATAAGGAGTCCTCATTTAAAGTCAAGTCCCATGCATTTTTAAGAGGCTTATCGTATGCATATCTTGCATATCTCGATGTTTTTGTTTGTTTTACATAATGCCCAATTAAAAATTAAAAATAGGAAAGGAAATCACACGAGATGAAATAAAGAAAAACTCGAAATTGAAATTGAGTTTCCTTTCAGGATTAAGACAGTATTAACAAGAAAAGTGAAGCAGCCGTATCTTCGATTTTTAAAAGCTAAAATGTACTTTAAATAAGAACCTTAGTAGTGATGTATAGATATAGTATATATAGATATCGAAAAAGAATAATGAATGAATGAATGATTTTAAAAAGGCTTTTAAATGTTGTTTCCATTTTTACCACTCATGGACAGAAAATTGATTCGCTCTTACCATTCAATTATCCTAACAAATTATGATTATTATTCAACTTGACTTCAAAAAGTTTGCGTTTGCTTCCGGGCAATGGGTATAAAACTTTTGGGTTTGCCCATTAGAGCGCGTTGTTTTTTTGCGGCAGTTTCTACAGCACTGACTGCTTGCATTGTTTTGGGGAACGACGCTAAAGCTGGATTAGTGATTGTTGATGGTTTCCCGACGATGTTGCTGGTAGTGCAAGTAGCTGGCGGTTGTATAGTTCCCTTGACCTTGCCTTTGCTACCTTTGAGCATTTGATCGGGCATAAGTTTCTCCCTTCGTAATATGCACATTCGATTGTAGTCGTGAATTGAAATGAGAAAAGGCCTCCCTCCAGATTGCATTTGCACGAACGCCGGCAGACGCCTTCCATCAGCAGTCTGGTAGAGTGGGCCCAGCTGGTTGTTCAAGAGGTGTGAGGTTGTAGGAACAGGCAGAAGCGTTGGACGCCAACTTTTGCTTTCTAGTCTTTCTTGGACTGTTAAAGTGTCAGGCAGCACCACCACATTTGGAGGAATTGGATTAATTGGTTTTGGTAGGATTTGTGGTCGCTTTACTTGTTGCGTATTTACAGCTGAAATAGGTCGCTTATTCAAACTTATTAACTCGGGTGGAGTTGTATTCAACGCTGGTTTTTTATGAGTGAGCGAAGGATCAAGTTTGTTGCTCATCAGTTTGTTGGCAGCTGCCAGAATTTTTTGCTGCTTTGTTAATATCGACCCATCATTTGGAGTAGTTGACCCTGACCGATAAGGTAACTCTGGCGAATTCGATTTGGAATTCGGTGTGCAGTTTAATGAGATAATTTCAACGGAACTGCTTCCTTTAGGCAGTTGTCTTTGGATTTTATCCACCGACAAACTTCTCGATCGGCTTTCTATTTGCTTTGCAGAAGATGGAGAGCTACAGCGACCATCAAACGAAGTGAGACGATTTCGCACAGTTTCTGTGTATACCGTAGCATTGGAACTTGCATTTGATGATAAAATCAAATCACCATTTCTATAATATTTCTCCAGAAGTATGAGATGCCGCAGAAAACTTGATTGATTGCCATATGGCTTTTGTAAATCTTCCCACAGTCTACGGGTAGGTTCATCGTATTGCAGGAATGTGTTAATACGCGTCCAGCCTTCAGGCGTCCGCTGTGAGGAACCTCCTCCAAAAGGAGCTTTAAACTGAAGACCAAGATCTTCCTCTCCAGGGAAAAGTTCTCGCATTGATATGTTTGGGTTAGAAGGCAGAGCGGTTGAAATGTCGCTTCGGTCTTCAAGTGATGTGCCCACGCTTTGCAGAATTGCCTTCAGTTTGGACTGCTGATCTTTAACTATTTTGATTTTCTGTGGTGAAGGAGAAGTAGATTTTGACGAACCAGATGAAGATGTATCTGAAATCGTCGGAACGTCATAGTCCACCAACACATCATTATCCAACACCATTTGATTACTAGTGTAATTTGATGGCTTCGCGGTATTAACAGATGTTTTTCCCGCAGTATTTTCTTCTCCAGTGCTGCATCTTGCTTTCTTGTCAGTCATTGTTATTCTGCAAATTAAAAAAAAATTTAATTTATATTTTAATTTTGCATGAAGAAAATATATGTAAAATAGGGAAATATCAGATTTTTTTATTAGACACACATGTATGAACATAATATTAGTTTGCGCAATCTAAAATGTTGTGTTATATAACGCATGATCTTTTCGGATCAGGTGTAAGTATACGAATTGGTCTTACGACGTACCCGCCACCTACTGCCACTTTATCGTATCATGCTTATAACTTGGGTATATTTTTCCTTAAATTTCTTCCGGCGCCATCTCACGATACTAAACCAAACTTTGTTTATTTCTGTACAAACGCTTATACAGGTAACGGATTCTAAACATATGTATATAAATATCAACCCCTAGTTTTCTGCGGTAAAATAAAGTGAAACCTATGTACATAGTGCTGTACAGAACAAAAAAATTTTTTATTCAGTAAACAAGTAATCAAAAGTCACTATATCAGCAATATACTTAAATAGAAAAAAATTGTCAAAGCGAAAATTTGTTTTTTTTTTTTTTTTTTTTTTGTTACATACATTATGTATGTAGGTTATTTACTTTGGCGTTCCGTTTCATACGAGCATCGGTGGACTAGATGGGATTTCAAGACTCAAAGTTACGTCTAGGATTTCAACTCCTGAGTTTGAATCGTGTTCGTGCCTGTTTTAGTTTGTTGTGGGAAACGAAATCATAAAGAATACATGTAACAGGATTTGTTTCAAAACTTTTTAGAGCCTCCACGAACAAAATTAGCCAGAAAAATTGAAGACCCCGCAATATACAGGTTTAATAGAATGGTTAGAATGGCTTAGCTTCCACGATACCAAAGTCATAGTTGAGATTAGTCTCGTTTGGATTTTTAAATAACAGTCGACTTTTGTGTGGGATTATGGATTCTCATTTAACCTTTAATTTGTCTATAGTAGTGCATATTAAACCTTCTATGTCTACATGCATACATATATGTATGTACATGTGTACAAATGCAGATTTATGTATAATTCGTGGGACTCAATTGGTAAATAAATCGATTGCCAAAATCACAATTTTTATATATGTATTAAAATGACATACTTACTTAACTGCATTTTGCAGATTTTTCCCATATTTTTTGCTTACCTTTATTATTATTTTGTTTGCGAAATATTCTTTAATAATTAATGCTTCTCGTTCGAGATCGTATCATCAAATGAATAATTTTATATTATTTTTTATTGATTCTCAAAATTTTTATTTTTTCAGTAAACAAAATCATCACTATAGCAACAATATAAAAAAAATCTGTCAAAATGACAAAAATATTTTTTTTATAATTAATGCTCTAAATATGGATTATTTTCTTCCGCTTAAATATTTGTACACCATATACAGGCATTACAGGATTAAGGAAGGGTGCAAAAGGAAGGAGACACAGATGGACATCAGGTATGAAGTTGTTCGTATTTTTTTTTTGAGTGAATTACTCGCGCGAAAGGGCTTTTTGTATACCCTTAAAATTTTTGAACACCGACTATTTCGGTAGAGCAGAACTAACGATAACGGTAGAGCAGAACTAACGATAAAATAATAAAAAGGCAAGAAACATTACGTCTGGTGGTCAAGAGATGTAAATGTTTGTTTTATTGTTCAAGCTCTCTTATCGAAAATGAGCCACCTGAGTCTCGGTCTTTCTCTACTGCGCCATCCCTCTGGGTGGATTTGAAGATTTTCCGGGCGGAGCATTGATGTGCATCCGCTCTATATGACCCAGCCATCTGAAACGTTGAATTTTTACTCTTTTGGCTAGGGTTGTGTCGCTGCTGTATACCTGGTACAGTTCTTCAACGCGTCCTTATCCGCTTTTGACAGCGTCCATGCGTCTGCACCATAGAGCATGACTGGGATGATGAGGGTCTTATAAAGGAACAATTTAGTTGCCCGAGAGAGGGCTTTTCTACTCAATTGTCTTCTAAGCCGGAAGAAGCAGCGATTGGCAAGAGTTTTTCTTCGTTTGATTTCAGCGCTGGTGTTGTCTGAGTTAATAGTGGAGCCCAGGTAGACAAAGTCCCTAACTACCTCCAAGTTATAGCTGTCTATGGTGATGTTTTGTCCAAGACAACGATGTTGGGTGTCTCTTCTTGATGACAGCATATATTTGGTTTTGCCCTCATTGACTGCTAAACCCATCTTCGCCGCTTCCGTCTCAATACTCACAAAAGCGCTATTGACATCACACTTTGTTCTTCCGATTATGTCAATATCGTCGGCGCATGCCAATAAATGGACGGACTTTTGAAAGATCTTGCCTTTGGTGTTGGCGTGAGAGGTGAGGTCTGTACCGACCTTGACGGAACTACGTGCGTTTTCCATTATCATTTTGCACAGGCGGACGATGCCCAAACTGCACATAACTCGTCTCGGTGGTGGGTATCGATTTGAAGTTCTTGGAGTTTTTCCAAGATCTGCCGTTTTGTGAATATTTGGTCGATAGTGGACTTTCTCTATAACCGCATTTATATGAACCTATCAGGTTGTTGACGAATGGCTTAAGGCGTTCACACAATACGGCAGAAAAGATCTTGTAGGCGATGTTAAGGAGATTGATACCCCTGCAGTTGGTGCAGTTCAGAGGGTCTCCTTTTTTAAGGATCGGGCAAATTATGCTGAGATTCCATTCCATCGGGCAAGCTTTCTTCTAACCATATCTTGCTTATGAGTTGGTGCATACTTATAGCCAAGCCATCACCTGCAGCTTTGAAGGGCTCGGCAGCTAGGCCATGGGCTCCGGCGGCTTTGTTGCTCTTAAGCTTAGATATAGCTAGCTTTACTTCATCCAGATGTGGTGGGCGGAATTGTTGGTCTACTTCGCACAGATAAGATGGAGCGTTCTGCCTGACAGCGGAATTCGTTTCGTCATCGCCGTTATACAGTCTGCAGAAATGGTTTTCCCATATTCTCAGCATCGACTGCGATTCCACTACGATGTTCAATTCAGTTCAGCTCTGTAGCTTTGGCAGTTTCTTTTTACCTTTTGGTTAAACTTTCGAACTTCATTCCTGCAATAACAGGGTGTGCTTGTTTAGCTGCGTGTGCTTGCCGACACTCATCATCAAACCAGGGATTTCGTTGTGGTGGCCGTGTAAAACCCAGCACTTCAGTGGCAGCTTTCCTGATCGCATTTCTGTAATGTTGCCACTGGTTCTCAATACTTGATGCTGGCGGTAAAGGATTCCTTTGGAGGTTATTTGAGACTCGATCGGAAAAGGACCTGGAGATTTCTTGCGATTGCAGCCGTCCGACGTTAAACTTCCTTACAGTATTTCCCCGTTTTGGCGTTGGTCGGAGTCAATGTTTGCCCCTCGGAAAGTTCGGACATCCATCTTACTGGAGTAGTGCCTTGCATCGATCGCAATGTGGTCAATTTGGTTGGCAGTGTTCCTTTGTGAATGTTGAGGTGTGGGAACTTGGTACTAGCTATTACAATATTTCGCCCCGCAACAAAGTCAATTAGACTGAATCCGTTATCGGAGGTGGTGTTGTGCAAGCTGTATTTTCCGATTGTACCACCAAAGATATCTTCACTCCTTGCTTTGCATTTAAGTCGCCTAGGACAATTTTAATGTCATAGCTAGGGCAATGCTCATATGTTTTGTACAGGAGCTCAAAAAACATTTCATTGGTGTGATCATCTTTTTCCTCTGGGGGGCAAATTTAGCCTTGATGCGGATTGTCTTGAGGCGCTCGTTGACACTAGACTAGTTGTGTACTAGTGTTTTTGTTCAAAATATATGTATATTACTAGCGGCCCCGTCAGACGTCGTCCTGCATTTCTTTAAATTCTTTTGTTTTGTTCACGTATAAACAATTACACACAAAAAATCAGACTTTTTTTGGAGGGTTTCCCCAAAATTTTCCTTCGTAATTATAGGTATAAGGCAAATACATTTGTATTGATGGTATACGAAATTTATAATTAAACCAAAATACTTAAATTGCTAAAAATAATGTCTCTTACTAGCTGACCTACCCAGCTTTGCTCGCGGGAAAGAAATTTATAGTTAAACAAAATATTAGTTTGAACTAACATTCTATAGAATTGCTAAGAATACCTCAATATAAAATACTAGCTGACCTACCCAGCTTTTCTCGCGGGTATATAAATCATATAAATGCCCCAGACTAAAAACAGAACCATTTTCAAAATGCTGTTGTTTTATCAAGAAAAAAATGCTTTTTGTTAAACGGTTGTATGACAGGTACCGTTAATATTTGAGCTAAAATTTTTTTTTCAAAAACTTGTAGAATTTCAAAATAACCTTATGTACCTACGAATTTTGAAGACGATTGGCTCAACCATTTAGGCTGTAGTCCAAAATACACACGAACAGACTGAAGGAAAAGGAAAAAAGACATAACACATTATTGTTATTGTTACCGTTATTTTGTCTTGATACATTTTTCCCAATCCAAGGATTCGGCTTTTCCGAAACCCTCCAGTGGCATTTTATGCCAGATTTAAAATTATTTTTTCGAAGGCTGGGTAGGTCAGCTAGTAGGTATATAAACCTTCGCAACCTTTGAGCAATTCAAATATCCTTTTTCATCCTTATATTTCCTCAAAAGATCTCTGTTACTACATATCTATAAGTATACAAACAATTTTTTTAATGAATTCCTACACTTAGTTTGCACTTAATTTGTACCTATCTGAATGGAAAGCAAAATTCTAAACAAAAATTAATTTCTTTAAGGACGTTTGTATTTATACAACAAGAAGTAAGTTTGTATATAATCTACCTATATCCATACATACTTACTTCCTTATGAACAGAGCACAGCACCGCAACCGCAACACAAAAAAAACAAACATCATTCACCTGCCTACCATAATATGAACGACGATATTATCCACAATAAAAAGTTGACGAAATTCACGATGTTCAAGAGTTTCGAGTTTGCTCGATTGCTCGCTTTTGCTCAAAAATGGTTGCAACTGTTCATGAGCACTTTGGTGTGGATATAGTTAAATGATGCTCACGAGTTCTCGTGAAAAAGAACTATACAAACTAAAATAATATCATCCAAAAAATTGCTGTTTAAAATGGAACATTTTATTAAAATTACCATAAAATAAAAATACATAGTTCATTAAAACAGTATTTAACGAACAGTACTAATCGAACGAAAACGAACGAAAAAACTTAATATAAGAAGACTTATTAAATAATTCAAACATTTCATCAGTGATTTTTGTTATAATCGTTGATGAAATTTTTATGATGTATTAACAGAAAAATAAAAAAATTATTATTTAAGGTGGTTGGGGATGGGGACTTATGCCAAACCGAATCCTCAGCTGTTCAAGCAGCAGGAAAGTTAATAAAGTATTCGGTTGAAGAACTGACGGAATGTAGCATTTGAAAAATCCTTTCGGCCCTAAACGGGCAGTATATCGAAAGACGTCACATACGCTACTAAAGTCGCCCGGTTTGGCATTCATTGTGCGGGCCTTAAGGACATCCAAAGGCTGGGTCAGCGTTACGGTACAAGTCCAGCTCCTACTGAAGCTACAATATGAGTCCCCACGTCAGCATTATAGCCCGACCTTGAGGAGCTGCGACTTTATCTGAAATTTTAAGGTTTATTAAAAAAAAAATAATCGTACTATATATAACTATGCAACTTACTTGGTCATAACAAGCCGCTTGACCAACCGTCATACCCCTCTGCTGACAGCTATGGTTGAAAGAAATAATTGATTATGTCTTCAGGATTACGTTTTCTAAGTAAATATTCCTAAATTATCGTAAAGCTATATTATACATTTTTATGGTTTTCTTATTTTATATGAAAAACTCTCACTAAGGTACAAATTTTGGTAATGGAAAATTTGTGTGGGTAATTATTTACAAGATAAAATTTGAAAAATTACTTACTGGAAGAAATAGTATTAACAAAATAAGGAGTCCTCATTTAAAGTCAAGTCCCATGCATTTTTAAGAGGCTTATCGTATGCATATCTTGCATATCTCGATGTTTTTGTTTGTTTTACATAATGCCCAATTAAAAATTAAAAATAGGAAAGGAAATCACACGAGATGAAATAAAGAAAAACTCGAAATTGAAATTGAGTTTCCTTTCAGGATTAAGACAGTATTAACAAGAAAAGTGAAGCAGCCGTATCTTCGATTTTTAAAAGCTAAAATGTACTTTAAATAAGAACCTTAGTAGTGATGTATAGATATAGTATATATAGATATCGAAAAAGAATAATGAATGAATGAATGATTTTAAAAAGGCTTTTAAATGTTGTTTCCATTTTTACCACTCATGGACAGAAAATTGATTCGCTCTTACCATTCAATTATCCTAACAAATTATGATTATTATTCAACTTGACTTCAAAAAGTTTGCGTTTGCTTCCGGGCAATGGGTATAAAACTTTTGGGTTTGCCCATTAGAGCGCGTTGTTTTTTTGCGGCAGTTTCTACAGCACTGACTGCTTGCATTGTTTTGGGGAACGACGCTAAAGCTGGATTAGTGATTGTTGATGGTTTCCCGACGATGTTGCTGGTAGTGCAAGTAGCTGGCGGTTGTATAGTTCCCTTGACCTTGCCTTTGCTACCTTTGAGCATTTGATCGGGCATAAGTTTCTCCCTTCGTAATATGCACATTCGATTGTAGTCGTGAATTGAAATGAGAAAAGGCCTCCCTCCAGATTGCATTTGCACGAACGCCGGCAGACGCCTTCCATCAGCAGTCTGGTAGAGTGGGCCCAGCTGGTTGTTCAAGAGGTGTGAGGTTGTAGGAACAGGCAGAAGCGTTGGACGCCAACTTTTGCTTTCTAGTCTTTCTTGGACTGTTAAAGTGTCAGGCAGCACCACCACATTTGGAGGAATTGGTTTAATTGGTTTTGGTAGGATTTGTGGTCGCTTTACTTGTTGCGTATTTACAGCTGAAATAGGTCGCTTATTCAAACTTATTAACTCGGGTGGAGTTGTATTCAACGCTGGTTTTTTATGAATGAGCGAAGGATCAAGTTTGTTGCTCATCAGTTTGTTGGCAGTTGCCAGAATTTTTTGCTGCTTTGTTAATATCGACCCATCATTTGGAGTAGTTGACCCTGACCGATAAGGTAACTCTGGCGAATTCGATTTGGAATTCGGTGTGCAGTTTAATGAGATAATTTCAACGGAACTGCTTCCTTTAGGCAGTTGTCTTTGGATTTTATCCACCGACAAACTTCTCGATCGGCTTTCTATTTGCTTTGCAGAAGATGGAGAGCTACAGCGACCATCAAACGAAGTGAGACGATTTCGCACAGTTTCTGTGTATACCGTAGCATTGGAACTTGCATTTGATGATAAAATCAAATCACCATTTCTATAATATTTCTCCAGAAGTATGAGATGCCGCAGAATTGCCATATGGCTTTTGTAAATCTTCCCACAGTCTACGGGTAGGTTCATCGTATTGCAGGAATGTGTTAATACGCGTCCAGCCTTCAGGCGTCCGCTGTGAGGAACCTCCTCCAAAAGGAGCTTTAAACTGAAGACCAAGATCTTCCTCTCCGGGGAAAAGTTCTCGCATTGATATGTTTGGGTTAGAAGGCAGAGCGGTTGAAATGTCGCTTCGGTCTTCAAGTGATGTGCCCACGCTTTGCAGAATTGCCTCCAGTTTGGACTGCTGATCTTTACCTATTTTGATTTTCTGTGGTGAAGGAGAAGTAGATTTTGACGAACCAGATGAAGATGTATCTGAAATCGTCGGAACGTCATAGTCCACCAACACATCATTATCCAACACCATTTGATTACTAGTGTAATTTGATGGCTTCGCGGTATTTACAGATGTTTTTCCCGCAGTATTTTCTTCTCCAGTGCTGCATCTTGCTTTCTTGTCAGTCATTGTTATTCTGCAAATAAAACAAAAATTAAATTTATATTTTAATTTTGCATGAAGAAAATATATGTAAAATAGGGAAATATCAGATTTTTTTATTAGGCACACATGTATGAACATAATATTAGTTTGCGCAATTAAATAAGTATACGAATTGGTCTTACGACGTACCCGCCACCTACTGCCACTTTATCGTATCATGCTTATAACTTGGGTATATTTTTCCTTAAATTTCTTCCGGCGCCATCTCACGATACTAAACCAAACTTTGTTTATTTCTGTACAAACGCTTATACAGGTAACGGATTCTAAACATATGTATATAAATATCAACCCCTAGTTTTCTGCGGTAAAATAAAGTGAAACCTATGTACATAGTGCTGTACAGAACAAAAAAATTTTTTATTCAGTAAACAAGTAATCAAAAGTCACTATATCAGCAATATACTTAAATAGAAAAAAATTGTCAAAGCGAAAATTTGTTTTTTTTTTTTTTTTTTTTTTTGTTACATACATTATGTATGTAGGTTATTTACTTTGGCGTTCCGTTTCATACGAGCATCGGTGGACTAGATGGGATTTCAAGACTCAAAGTTACGTCTAGGATTTCAACTCCTGAGTTTGAATCGTGTTCGTGCCTGTTTTAGTTTGTTGTGGGAAACGAAATCATAAAGAATACATGTAACAGGATTTGTTTCAAAACTTTTTAGAGCCTCCACGAACAAAATTAGCCAGAAAAATTGAAGACCAATATACAATATACAGGTTTAATAGAATGGTTAGAATGGCTTAGCTTCCACGATACCAAAGTCATAGTTGAGATTAGTCTCGTTTGGATTTTTAAATAACAGTCGACTTTTGTGTGGGATTATGGATTCTCATTTAACCTTTAATTTGTCTATAGTAGTGCATATTAAACCTTCTATGTCTACATGCATACATATATGTATGTACATGTGTACAAATGCAGATTTATGTATAATTCGTGGGACTCAATTGGTAAATAAATCGATTGCCAAAATCAAAATTTTTATATATGTATTAAAATGACATACTTACTTAACTGCATTTTGCAGATTTTTCCCATATTTTTTGCTTACCTTTATTATTATTTTGTTTGCGAAATATTCTTTAATAATTAATGCTTCTCGTTCGAGATCGTATCATCAAATGAATAATTTTATATTATTTTTTATTGATTCTCAAAATTTTTATTTTTTCAGTAAACAAAATCATCACTATAGCAACAATATAAAAAAAATCTGTCAAAATGACAAAAATATTTTTTTTATAATTAATGCTCTAAATATGGATTATTTTCTTCCGCTTAAATATTTGTACACCATATACAGGCATTACAGGATTAAGGAAGGGTGCAAAAGGAAGGAGACACAGATGGACATCAGGTATGAAGTTGTTCGTATTTTTTTTTTGAGTGAATTACTCGCGCGAAAGGGCTTTTTGTATACCCTTAAAATTTTTGAACACCGACTATTTCGGTAGAGCAGAACTAACGATAACGGTAGAGCAGAACTAACGATAAAATAATAAAAAGGCAAGAAACATTACGTCTGGTGGTCAAGAGATGTAAATGTTTGTTTTATTGTTCAAGCTCTCTTATCGAAAATGAGCCACCTGAGTCTCGGTCTTTCTCTACTGCGCCATCCCTCTGGGTGGATTTGAAGATTTTCCGGGCGGAGCATTGATGTGCATCCGCTCTATATGACCCAGCCATCTGAAACGTTGAATTTTTACTCTTTTGGCTAGGGTTGTGTCGCTGCTGTATACCTGGTACAGTTCTTCAACGCGTCCTTATCCGCTTTTGACAGCGTCCATGCGTCTGCACCATAGAGCATGACTGGGATGATGAGGGTCTTATAAAGGAACAATTTAGTTGCCCGAGAGAGGGCTTTTCTACTCAATTGTCTTCTAAGCCGGAAGAAGCAGCGATTGGCAAGAGTTTTTCTTCGTTTGATTTCAGCGCTGGTGTTGTCTGAGTTAATAGTGGAGCCCAGGTAGACAAAGTCCCTAACTACCTCCAAGTTATAGCTGTCTATGGTGATGTTTTGTCCAAGACAACGATGTTGGGTGTCTCTTCTTGATGACAGCATATATTTGGTTTTGCCCTACTTTGCGCTACTGACATCACACTTTGTTCTTCCGATTATGTCAATATCGTCCGCGTATGCCAATAAATGGACGGACTTTTGAAAGATCTTGCCTTTGGTGTTGGCGTGAGAGGTGAGGTCTGTACCGACCTTGACGGAACTACGTGCGTTTTCCATTATTATTTTGCACAGGCGGATGATGCCCAAACTGCACATTGCTCTATATAACTCGTCTCGGTGGTGGGTATCGATTTGAAGTTTATGGAGTTTTTCCAAGGTCTGCCGTATTGTGAATATTTGGTCGATAATGGACTTTCTATAACCGCATTGATATGAACCTATCAGGTTGTTGACGAATGGCTTAAAGCGTTCACACAATACCGCAGAAAAGATCTTGTAGGCGATGTTAAGGAGATTGATACCCCTGCAGTTGGTGCAGTTCAGAGGGTCTCCTTTTTTAAGGATCGGGCAAATTATGCTGAGATTCCATTCCATCGGGCAAGCTTTCTTCTAACCATATCTTGCTTATGAGTTGGTGCATACTTATAGCGAAGCCATCACCTGCAGCTTTGAAGGGATCGGCAGCTAGGCCATCGGCTCCGGCGGCTTTGTTGCTCTTAAGCTTAGATATAGCTAGCTTTACTTCATCCAGATGTGGTGGGCGGAATTGTTGGTCTACTTCGCACAGATAAGATGGAGCATTCTGCCTGACAGCGGAATTCGTTTCGTCATCGCTGCAGTCTGCAGAAATGGTTTTCCCATATTCTCAGCATCGACTGCGATTCCACTACGATGTTCCCTTCAGTTCAGCTCTGTAGCTTTGACAGTTTCTTTTTACCTTTTGGTTAAGCTTTCGAACTTCATTCCTGCAATAACAGGGTGTGCTTGTTTAGCTGCGTGTGCTTGCCGACACTCATCATCAAACCAGGGATTTCGTTGTGGAGGCCGTGTAAAACCCAGCAC
Source organism: Platycheirus rosarum (assembly GCA_963971375.1). NCBI lineage: Eukaryota > Metazoa > Arthropoda > Insecta > Diptera > Syrphidae > Platycheirus > Platycheirus rosarum. Next base: position 32,353,392 of record OZ020507.1, read on the forward strand.
TTCAGTGGCGGCTTTCCTGATGCCATTTTTGTAATGTTGCCACTGGTTCTCAATACTTGATGCTGGCGGTAAAGGATTCCTTTGGAGGTTATTTGAGACTCGATCGGAAAAGGACCTGGAGATTTCTTGCGATTGCAGCCGTCCGACGTTAAACTTCCTTACAGTATTTCCTCGTTTTGGCGTTGGTCGGAGTCAATGTTTGCCCCTCGGAAAGTTCGGACATCCATCATACTGGAGTAGTGCCTTGCATCGATCGCAGTGTGGTCAATTTGGTTGGCAGTGGATTGATCAGGGGATCTCCATGTTCCTTTGTGAATGTTGAGGTGTGGGAACTTGGTACTAGCTATTACAATATTTCGCCCCGCAGCAAAGTCAATTAGCCTGAATCCGTTATCGGAGGTGGTGTTGTGCAAGCTGTATTTTCCGATTGTACCACCAAAGATATCTTCACTCTGGGGGGGCAAATTTAGCCTTGATGCGGATTGTCTTGAGGCGCTCGTTGACACATTTGTAGCTCAAAACCTCTTGCCGGATCCTGCCTCCAACGACGAGTCCACATCCAAATAAGCGGTGTTTTTGTTGTGTATATCAGTTGCCAAAGTAAATATCGCAGTAGAAAACACCGTTGATTCCATTTAGAGAATTGTTCCGCTGCCGCCTGGATGCAGGTAGTAGTGCATTAGTGGTAACACTCCTCCCCCCAAAAAAAGTTTAAATGCCCCGGACTAAATATGAAGGTAACCGCCTTCAAAAAATGTACACATACAATTTTGGAATTTAAACACAAACTTACTTCTTGCTGTATTTATAGAAACGTCCTTGCAGAAATGCATTTTTGTTTTGAATTTAGATTTATAGATTTAAAATTTAGATTTATAGTAACAAAGATCTTTTGTGGAAATATAAGTAAAGGTGGAGACTATTATTTGCGTAAATTCGTATGTCTAGTTGTGTACTAGTGTTTTTGTTCAAAATATATGTATATTACTAGCGGCCCCGTCAGACGTCGTCCTGCATTTCTTTAAATTCTTTTGTTTTGTTCACGTATAAACAATTACACACAAAAAATCAGACTTTTTTTGGAGGGTTTCCCCAAAATTTTCCTTCGTAATTATAGGTATAAGGCAAATACATTTGTATTGATGGTATACGAAATTTATAATTAAACCAAAATACTTAAATTGCTAAAAATAATGTCTTACTAGCTGACCTACCCAGCTTTGCTCGCGGGAAAGAAATTTATAGTTAAACAAAATATTAGTTTCAACTAACATTCTATAGAATTGCTAAGAATACCTCAATATAAAATACTAGCTGACCTACCCAGCTTTGCTCGCGGGTATATAAATCATATAAAAGCCCCAGACTAAAAACAGAACCATTTTCAAAATGCTGTTGTTTTATCAAGAAAAAAATGCTTTTTGTTAAACGGTTGTATGACAGGTACCGTTAATATTTGAGCTAAAAAAAAAAATTCAAAAAACTTGTAGAATTTCAAAATTACCTTATCTACCTACGAAATTTGAAGACGATTGGCTCAACCATTTAGGCTGTAGTCCAAAATACACACGAACAGACAGAAGGAAAAGGAAAAAAGACATAACACATTATTGTTATTGTTACCGTTATTTTGTCTTGATACATTTTTCCCAATCCAAGGATTCGGCTTTTCCGAAACCCTCCAGTCAGCAATACAGCATTTTATGCCAGATTTAAAATTATTTTTTCGAAGGCTGGGTAGGTCAGCTAGTAGGTATATAAACCTTCGCAACCTTTTAGCAATTCAAATATCCTTTTTCATCCTTATATTTCCTCAAAAGATCTCTGTTACTACATATCTATAAGTATACAAACAATTTTTTTAATGAATTCCTACACTTAGTTTGCACTTAATTTGTACCTATCTGAATGGAAAGCAAAATTCTAAACAAAAATTAATTTCTTTAAGGACGTTTGTATTTATACAACAAGAAGTAAGTTTGTATATAATCTACCTATATCCATACATACTTACTTCCTTATGAACAGAGCACAGCACCGCAACCGCAACACAAAAAAAACAAACATCATTCACCTGCCTACCATAATATGAACGACGATATTATCCACAATAAAAAGTTGACGAAATTCACGATGTTCAAGAGTTTCGAGTTTGCTCGATTGCTCGCTTTTGCTCAAAAATGGTTGCAACTGTTCATGAGCACTTTGGTGTGGATATAGTTAAATGATGCTCACGAGTTCTCGTGAAAAAGAACTATACAAACTAAAATAATATCATCCAAAAAAATTGCTGTTTAAAATGGAACATTTTATTAAAATTACCATAAAATAAAAATACATAGTTCATTAAAACAGTATTTAACGAACAGTACTAATCGAACGACAACGAACGAAAAAACTTAATATAAGTAGACTTATAGACTAATTCAAACATTTCATCAATGATTCTTGTTATAATAGGATGAAATTTTTATGATGTATTAACAGAAAAATAAAAAAATTATTATTTAAGGTGGTTGGGGATGGGGACTTATGCCAAACCGAATCCTCAGCTGTTCAAGCAGCAGGAAAGTTAATAAAGTATTCGGTTGAAGAACTGACGGAATGTAGCATTTGAAAAATCCTTTCGGCCCTAAACGGGCAGTATATCGAAAGACGTCCCATACGCTACTAAAGTCGCCCGGTTTGGCATTCATTGTGCGGGCCTTAAGGACATCCAAAGGCTGGGTCAGCGTTACGGTACAAGTCCAGCTCCTACTGAAGCTACAATATGAGTCCCCACGTCAGCATTATAGCCCGACCTTGAGGAGCTGCGACTTTATCTGAAATTTTAAGGTTTATTAAAAAAAAAATAATCGTACTATATATAACTATGCAACTTACTTGGTCATAACAAGCCGCTTGACCAACCGTCATACCCCTCTGCTGACAGCTATGGTTGAAAGAAATAATTGATTATGTCTTCAGGATTACGTTTTCTAAGTAAATATTCCTAAATTATCGTAAAGCTATATTATACATTTTTATGGTTTTCTTATTTTATATGAAAAACTCTCACTAAGGTACAAATTTTGGTAATGGAAAATTTGTGTGGGTAATTATTTACAAGATAAAATTTGAAAAATTACTTACTGGAAGAAATAGTATTAACAAAATAAGGAGTCCTCATTTAAAGTCAAGTCCCATGCATTTTTAAGAGGCTTATCGTATGCATATCTTGCATATCTCGATGTTTTTGTTTGTTTTACATAATGCCCAATTAAAAATTAAAAATAGGAAAGGAAATCACACGAGATGAAATAAAGAAAAACTCGAAATTGAAATTGAGTTTCCTTTCAGGATTAAGACAGTATTAACAAGAAAAGTGAAGCAGCCGTATCTTCGATTTTTAAAAGCTAAAATGTACTTTAAATAAGAACCTTAGTAGTGATGTATAGATATAGTATATATAGATATCGAAAAAGAATAATGAATGAATGAATGATTTTAAAAAGGCTTTTAAATGTTGTTTCCATTTTTACCACTCATGGACAGAAAATTGATTCGCTCTTACCATTCAATTATCCTAACAAATTATGATTATTATTCAACTTGACTTCAAAAAGTTTGCGTTTGCTTCCGGGCAATGGGTATAAAACTTTTGGGTTTGCCCATTAGAGCGCGTTGTTTTTTTGCGGCAGTTTCTACAGCACTGACTGCTTGCATTGTTTTGGTGAACGACGCTAAAGCTGGATTAGTGATTGTTGATGGTTTCCCGACGATGTTGCTGGTAGTGCAAGTAGCTGGCGGTTGTATAGTTCCCTTGACCTTGCCTTTGCTACCTTTGAGCATTTGATCGGGCATAAGTTTCTCCCTTCGTAATATGCACATTCGATTGTAGTCGTGAATTGAAATGAGAAAAGGCCTCCCTCCAGATTGCATTTGCACGAACGCCGGCAGACGCCTTCCATCAGCAGTCTGGTAGAGTGGGCCCAGCTGGTTGTTCAAGAGGTGTGAGGTTGTAGGAACAGGCAGAAGCGTTGGACGCCAACTTTTGCTTTCTAGTCTTTCTTGGACTGTTAAAGTGTCAGGCAGCACCACCACATTTGGAGGAATTGGTTTAATTGGTTTTGGTAGGATTTGTGGTCGCTTTACTTGTTGCGTATTTACAGCTGAAATAGGTCGCTTATTCAAACTTATTAACTCGGGTGGAGTTGTATTCAACGCTGGTTTTTTATGAGTGAGCGAAGGATCAAGTTTGTTGCTCATCAGTTTGTTGGCAGTTGCCAGAATTTTTTGCTGCTTTGTTAATATCGACCCATCATTTGGAGTAGTTGACCCTGACCGATAAGGTAACTCTGGCGAATTCGATTTGGAATTCGGTGTGCAGTTTAATGAGATAATTTCAACGGAACTGCTTCCTTTAGGCAGTTGTCTTTGGATTTTATCCACCGACAAACTTCTCGATCGGCTTTCTATTTGCTTTGCAGAAGATGGAGAGCTACAGCGACCATCAAATGAAGTGAGACGATTTCGCACAGTTTCTGTGTATACCGTAGCATTGGAACTTGCATTTGATGATAAAATCAAATCACCATTTCTATAATATTTCTCCAGAAGTATGAGATGCCGCAGAAAACTTGATTGATTGCCATATGGCTTTTGTAAATCTTCCCGCAGTCTACGGGTAGGTTCATCGTATTGCAGGAATGTGTTAATACGCGTCCAGCCTTCAGGCGTCCGCTGTGAGGAACCTCCTCCAAAAGGAGCTTTAAACTGAAGACCAAGATCTTCCTCTCCAGGGAAAAGTTCTCGCATTGATATGTTTGGGTTAGAAGGCAGAGCGGTTGAAATGTCGCTTCGGTCTTCAAGTGATGTGCCCACGCTTTGCAGAATTGCCTTCAGTTTGGACTGCTGATCTTTAACTATTTTGATTTTCTGTGGTGAAGGAGAAGTAGATTTTGACGAACCAGATGAAGATGTATCTGAAATCGTCGGAACGTCATAGTCCACCAACACATCATTATCCAACACCATTTGATTACTAGTGTAATTTGATGGCTTCGCGGTATTAACAGATGTTTTTCCCGCAGTATTTTCTTCTCCAGTGCTGCATCTTGCTTTCTTGTCAGTCATTGTTATTCTGCAAATTAAAAAAAAATTTAATTTATATTTTAATTTTGCATGAAGAAAATATATGTAAAATAGGGAAATATCAGATTTTTTTATTAGACACACATGTATGAACATAATATTAGTTTGCGCAATCTAAAATGTTGTGTTATATAACGCATGATCTTTTCGGATCAGGTGTAAGTATACGAATTGGTCTTACGACGTACCCGCCACCTACTGCCACTTTATCGTATCATGCTTATAACTTGGGTATATTTTTCCTTAAATTTCTTCCGGCGCCATCTCACGATACTAAACCAAACTTTGTTTATTTCTGTACAAACGCTTATACAGGTAACGGATTCTAAACATATGTATATAAATATCAACCCCTAGTTTTCTGCGGTAAAATAAAGTGAAACCTATGTACATAGTGCTGTACAGAACAAAAAAATTTTTTATTCAGTAAACAAGTAATCAAAAGTCACTATATCAGCAATATACTTAAATAGAAAAAATTGTCAAAGCGAAAATTTGTTTTTTTTTTTTTTTGTTACATACATTATGTATGTAGATTATTTACTTTGGCGTTCCGTTTCATACGAGCATCGGTGGACTAGATGGGATTTCAAGACTCAAAGTTACGTCTAGGATTTCAACTCCTGAGTTTGAATCGTGTTCGTGCCTGTTTTAGTTTGTTGTGGGAAACGAAATCATAAAGAATACATGTAACAGGATTTGTTTCAAAACTTTTTAGAGCCTCCACGAACAAAATTAGCCAGAAAAATTGAAGACCCCGCAATATACAGGTTTAATAGAATGGTTAGAATGGCTTAGCTTCCACGATACCAAAGTCATAGTTGAGATTAGTCTCGTTTGGATTTTTAAATAACAGTCGACTTTTGTGTGGGATTATGGATTCTCATTTAACCTTTAATTTGTCTATAGTAGTGCATATTAAACCTTCTATGTCTACATGCATACATATATGTATGTACATGTGTACAAATGCAGATTTATGTATAATTCGTGGGACTCAATTGGTAAATAAATCGATTGCCAAAATCACAATTTTTATATATGTATTAAAATGACATACTTACTTAACTGCATTTTGCAGATTTTTCCCATATTTTTTGCTTACCTTTATTATTATTTTGTTTGCGAAATATTCTTTAATAATTAATGCTTCTCGTTCGAGATCGTATCATCAAATGAATAATTTTATATTATTTTTTATTGATTCTCAAAATTTTTATTTTTTCAGTAAACAAAATCATCACTATAGCAACAATATAAAAAAAATCTGTCAAAATGACAAAAATATTTTTTTTATAATTAATGCTCTAAATATGGATTATTTTCTTCTGCTTAAATATTTGTACACCATATACAGGCAATACAGGATTAAGGAAGTGTGCAAGAGGAAGGAGACACAGATGGACATCAGGTATGAAGTTGTTCGTATTTTTTTTTTGAGTGAAAGGGCTTTTTGTATACCCTTAAAATTTTTGAACACCGACTATTTCGGTAGAGCAGAACTAACGATAACGGTAGAGCAGAACTAACGATAAAATAATAAAAGGCAAGAAACATTACGTCTGGTGGTCAAGAGATGTAAATGTTTGTTTTATTGTTCAAGCTCTCTTATCGAAAATGAGCCACCTGAGTCTCGGTCTTTCTCTACTGCGCCATCCCTCTGGGTGGATTTGAAGATTTTCCGGGCGGAGCATTGATGTGCATCCGCTCTATATGACCCAGCCATCTGAAACGTTGAATTTGTACTCTTTTGGCTAGGGTTGTGTCGCTGCTGTATACCTGGTACAGTTCTTCAACGCGTCCTTATCCGCTTTTGACAGCGTCCATGCGTCTGCACCATAGAGCATGACTGGGATGATGAGGGTCTTATAAAGGAACAATTTAGTTGCCCGAGAGAGGGCTTTTCTACTCAATTGTCTTCTAAGCCGGAAGAAGCAGTGATTGGCAAGAGTTTTTCTTCGTGTGATTTCAGCGCTGGTGTTGTTGTCTGAGTTAATAGTGGAGCCCAGATAGACAAAGTCCCTAACTACCTCCAAGTTATAGCTGTCTATGGTGATGTTTTGTCCAAGACAACGATGTTGGGTGTCTCTTCTTGATGACAGCATATATTTGGTTTTGCCCTCATTGACTGCTAAACCCATCTTCGCCGCTTCCGTCTCAATACTCACAAAAGCGCTATTGACATCACACTTTGTTCTTCCGATTATGTCAATAGCGTCGGCGTATGCCAATAAATGGACGGACTTTTGAAAGATCTTGCCTTTGGTGTTGGCGTGAGAGGTGAGGTCTGTACCGACCTTGACGGAACTACGTGCGTTTTCCATTATTATTTTGCACAGGCGGATGATGCCCAAACTGCACATTGCTCTATATAACTTTCTCTATAACCGCATTGATATGAACCTATCAGGTTGTTGACGAATGGCTTAAGGCGTTCACACAATACGGCAGAAAAGATCTTGTAGGCGATGTTAAGGAGATTGATACCCCTGCAGTTGGTGCAGTTCAGAGGGTCTCCTTTTTTAAGGATCGGGCAAATTATGCTGAGATTCCATTCCATCGGGCAAGCTTTCTTCTAACCATATCTTGCTTATGAGTTGGTGCATACTTATAGCCAAGCCATCACCTGCAGCTTTGAAGGGCTCGGCAGCTAGGCCATGGGCTCCGGCGGCTTTGTTGCTCTTAAGCTTAGATATAGCTAGCTTTACTTCATCCAGATGTGGTGGGCGGAATTGTTGGTCTACTTCGCACAGATAAGATGGAGCATTCTGCCTGACAGCGGAATTCGTTTCGTCATCGCTGCAGTCTGCAGAAATGGTTTTCCCATATTCTCAGCATCGACTGCGATTCCACTACGATGTTCCCTTCAGTTCAGCTCTGTAGCTTTGACAGTTTCTTTTTACCTTTTGGTTAAGCTTTCGAACTTCATTCCTGCAATAACAGGGTGTGCTTGTTTAGCTGCGTGTGCTTGCCGACACTCATCATCAAACCAGGGATTTCGTTGTGGAGGCCGTGTAAAACCCAGCACTTCAGTGGCGGCTTTCCTGATGCCATTTTTGTAATGTTGCCACTGGTTCTCAATACTTGATGCTGGCGGTAAAGGATTCCTTTGGAGGTTATTTGAGACTCGATCGGAAAAGGACCTGGAGATTTCTTGCGATTGCAGCCGTCCGACGTTAAACTTCCTTACAGTATTTCCTCGTTTTGGCGTTGGTCGGAGTCAATGTTTGCCCCTCGGAAAGTTGGGACATCCATCATACTGGAGTAGTGCCTTGCATCGATCGCAGTGTGGTCAATTTGGTTGGCAGTGGATTGATCAGGGGATCTCCATGTTCCTTTGTGAATGTTGAGGTGTGGGAACTTGGTACTAGCTATTACAATATTTCGCCCCGCAGCAAAGTCAATTAGCCTGAATCCGTTATCGGAGGTGGTGTTGCGCAAGCTGTATTTTCCGATTGTACCACCAAAGATATCTTCACTCTGGGGGGGCAAATTTAGCCTTGATGCGGATTGTCTTGAGGCGCTCGTTGACACATTTGTAGCTCAAAACCTCTTGCCGGATCCTGCCTCCAACGACGAGTCCACATCCAAATAAGCGGTGTTTTTGTTGTGTATATCAGTTGCCAAAGTAAATATCGCAGTAGAAAACACCGTTGATTCCATTTAGAGAATTGTTCCGCTGCCGCCTGGATGCAGGTAGTAGTGCATTAGTGGTAACACTCCTCCCCCCAAAAAAAGTTTAAATGCCCCGGACTAAATATGAAGGTAACCGCCTTCAAAAAATGTACACATACAATTTTGGAATTTAAACACAAACTTACTTCTTGCTGTATTTATAGAAACGTCCTTGCAGAAATGCATTTTTGTTTTGAATTTAGATTTATAGATTTAAAATTTAGATTTATAGTAACAAAGATCTTTTGTGGAAATATAAGTAAAGGTGGAGACTATTATTTGCGTAAATTCGTATGTCTAGTTGTGTACTAGTGTTTTTGTTCAAAATATATGTATATTACTAGCGGCCCCGTCAGACGTCGTCCTGCATTTCTTTAAATTCTTTTGTTTTGTTCACGTATAAACAATTACACACAAAAAATCAGACTTTTTTTGGAGGGTTTCCCCAAAATTTTCCTTCGTAATTATAGGTATAAGGCAAATACATTTGTATGGATGGTATACGAAATTTATAATTAAACCAAAATACTTAAATTGCTAAAAATAATGTCTCTTACTAGCTGACCTACCCAGCTTTGCTCGCGGGAAAGAAATTTATAGTTAAACAAAATATTAGTTTCAACTAACATTCTATAGAATTGCTAAGAATACCTCAATATAAAATACTAGCTGACCTACCCAGCTTTGCTCGCGGGTATATAAATCATAAATGCCCCAGACTAAAAACATAACCATTTTCAAAATGCTGTTGTTTTATCAAGAAAAAAATGCTTTTTGCTTAACGGTTGTAAGGTACCGTTAATATTTGAGCTAAAATTTTTTTTTCAAAAATTTGTAGAATTTCAAAATTACCTTATGTACCTACGAAATTTGAAGACGATTGGCTCAACCATTTAGGCTGTAGTTTAAAATACACACGAACAGACAGAAGGAAAAGGAAAAAAGACATAACACATTATTGTTATTGTTACCGTTATTTTGTCTTGATACATTTTTCCCAATCCAAGGATTCGGCTTTTCCGAAACCCTCCAGTCAGCAATACAGCATTTTATGCCAGATTTAAAATTATTTTTTCGAAGGCTGGGTAGGTCAGCTAGTAGGTATATAAACCTTCGCAACCTTTTAGCAATTCAAATATCCTTTTTCATCCTTATATTTCCTCAAAAGATCTCTGTTACTACATATCTATAAGTATACAAACAATTTTTTTAATGAATTCCTACACTTAGTTTGCACTTAATTTGTACCTATCTGAATGGAAAGCAAAATTCTAAACAAAAATTAATTTCTTTAAGGACGTTTGTATTTATACAACAAGAAGTAAGTTTGTATATAATCTACCTATATCCATACATACTTACTTCCTTATGAACAGAGCACAGCACCGCAACCGCAACACAAAAAAAACAAACATCATTCACCTGCCTACCATAATATGAACGACGATATTATCCACAATAAAAAGTTGACGATGTTCAAGAGTTTCGAGTTTGCTCGATTGCTCGCTTTTGCTCAAAAATGGTTGCAACTGTTCATGAGCACTTTGGTGTGGATATAGTTAAATGATGCTCACGAGTTCTCGTGAAAAAGAACTATACAAACTAAAATAATATCATCCAAAAAAATTGCTGTTTAAAAAGGAACATTTTATTAAAATTACCATAAAATAAAAATACATAGTTCATTAAAACAGTATTTAACGAACAGTACAATCGAACGAAAACGAACGAAAAAACTTAATATAAGAAGACTTATAAAATAATTCAAACATTTCATCAATGATTTTTGTTATAATCGTTGATGAAATTTTTATGATGTATTAACAGAAAAATAAAAAAATTATTATTTAAGGTGGTTGGGGATGGGGACTTATGCCAAACCGAATCCTCAGCTGTTCAAGCAGCAGGAAAGTTAATAAAGTATTCGGTTGAAGAACTGACGGAATGTAGCATTTGAAAAATCCTTTCGGCCCTAAACGGGCAGTATATCGAAAGACGTCACATACGCTACTAAAGTCGCCCGGTTTGGCATTCATTGTGCGGGCCTTAAGGACATCCAAAGGCTGGGTCAGCGTTACGGTACAAGTCCAGCTCATACTGAAACTACAATATGAGTCCCCACGTCAGCATTATAGCCCGACCTTGAGGAGCTGCGACTTTATCTGAAATTTTAAGGTTTATTAAAAAAAATAATCGTACTATATATAACTATGCAACTTACTTGGTCATAACAAGCCGCTTGACCAACCGTCATACCCCTCTGCTGACAGCTATGGTTGAAAGAAATAATTGATTATGTCTTCAGGATTACGTTTTCTAAGTAAATATTCCTAAATTATCGTAAAGCTATAATACATTTTTATGGTTTTCTTATTTTATATGAAAAACTCTCACTAAGGTACAAATTTTGGAAATGGAAAATTTGTGTGGGTAATTATTTACAAGATAATAAATATTGAAAAATTACTTACTGGAAGAAATAGTATTAACAAAATAAGGAGTCCTCCTTTAAAGTCAAGTCCCATGCATTTTTAAAAGGCTTATCGTATGCATATCTTGCATATCTCGATGTTTTTGTTTGTTTTACACAATGCCCAATTAAAAATTAAAAATAGGAAAGGAAATCACACGAGATGAAATAAAGAAAAACTCGAAATTGAAATTGAGCTTCCTTTCAGGATTAAGACAGTAATAACAAGAAAAGTGAAGCAGGTGTATAGAAAAAAACCGGTAGCCGTATCTTGCGATTTTTAAAAGCTAAAATGTACTTTAAATAAGAACATTAGTAGTGATGTATGGATATCGAAAAAGAATAATGAATGAATGAATGATTTTAAAAAGGCTTTTAAATGTTGTTTCCATTTTTACCACTCATGGACAGAATGTCTTGAAAAATCTAGATATGATTTTTATACGGTTATTTTTTAGTACTTACAATTATTGTCATAGATTTTTAAAAATTGATTCGCTCTTACCATTCAATTATCCTAACAAATTATGATTATTATTCAACTTGACTTCAAAAAGTTTGCGTTTGCTTCCGGGCAATGGGTATAAAACTTTTGGGTTTGCCCATTAGAGCGCGTTGTTTTTTTGCGGCAGTTTCTACAGCACTGACTGCTTGCATTGTTTTGGGCCACGACGCTAAAGCTGGATTAGTGATTGTTGATGGTTTCCCGACGATGTTGCTGGTAGTGCAAGTAGCTGGCGGTTGTATAGTTCCCTTGACCTTGCCTTTGCTACCTTTGAGCATTTGATCGCGCATAAGTTTCTCCCTTCGTAATATGCACATTCGATTGTAGTCGTGAATTGAAATGAGAAAAGGCCTCCCTCCAGATTGCATTTGCACGAACGCCGGCAGACGCCTTCCATCAGCAGTCTGGTAGAGTGGGCCCAGCTGGTTGTTCAAGAGGTGTGAGGTTGTAGGAACAGGCAGAAGCGTTGGACGCCAACTTTTGCTTTCTAGTCTTTCTTGGACTGTTAAAGTGTCAGGCAGCACCACCACATTTGGAGGAATTGGTTTAATTGGTTTTGGTAGGATTTGTGGTCGCTTTACTTGTTGCGTATTTACAGCTGAAATAGGTCGCTTATTCAAACTTATTAACTCGGGTGGAGTTGTATTCAACGCTGGTTTTTTATGAGTGAGCGAAGGATCAAGTTTGTTGCTCATCAGTTTGTTGGCAGTTGCCAGAATTTTTTGCTGCTTTGTTAATATCGACCCATCATTTGGAGTAGTTGACCCTGACCGATAAGGTAACTCTGGCGAATTCGATTTGGAATTCGGTGTGCAGTTTAATGAGATAATTTCAACGGAACTGCTTCCTTTAGGCAGTTGTCTTTGGATTTTATCCACCGACAAACTTCTCGATCGGCTTTCTATTTGCTTTGCAGAAGATGGAGAGCTACAGCGACCATCAAACGAAGTGAGACGATTTCGCACAGTTTCTGTGTATACCGTAGCATTGGAACTTGCATTTGATGATAAAATCAAATCACCATTTCTATAATATTTCTCCAGAAGTATGAGATGCCGCAGAAAACTTGATTGATTGCCATATGGCTTTTGTAAATCTTCCCACAGTCTACGGGTAGGTTCATCGTATTGCAGGAATGTGTTAATACGCGTCCAGCCTTCAGGCGTCCGCTGTGAGGAACCTCCTCCAAAAGGAGCTTTAAACTGAAGACCAAGATCTTCCTCTCCAGGGAAAAGTTCTCGCATTGATATGTTTGGGTTAGAAGGCAGAGCGGTTGAAATGTCGCTTCGGTCTTCAAGTGATGTGCCCACGCTTTGCAGAATTGCCTTCAGTTTGGACTGCTGATCTTTAACTATTTTGATTTTCTGTGGTGAAGGAGAAGTAGATTTTGACGAACCAGATGAAGATGTATCTGAAATCGTCGGAACGTCATAGTCCACCAACACATCATTATCCATCACCATTTGATTACTAGTGTAATTTGATGGCTTCGCGGTATTAACAGATGTTTTTCCCGCAGTATTTTCTTCTCCAGTGCTGCATCTTGCTTTCTTGTCAGTCATTGTTATTCTGCAAATTAAAAAAAAATTAAATTTATATTTTAATTTTGCATGAAGAAAATATATGTAAAATAGGGAAATATCAGATTTTTTTATTAGGCACACATGTATGAACATAATATTAGTTTGCGCAATTAAATAAGTATACGAATTGGTCTTACGACGTACCCGCCACCTACTGCCACTTTATCGTATCATGCTTATAACTTGGGTATATTTTTCCTTAAATTTCTTCCGGCGCCATCTCACGATACTAAACCAAACTTTGTTTATTTCTGTACAAACGCTTATACAGGTAACGGATTCTAAACATATGTATATAAATATCAACCCCTAGTTTTCTGCGGTAAAATAAAGTGAAACCTATGTACATAGTGCTGTACAGAACAAAAAAAATTTTTATTCAGTAAACAAGTAATCAAAAGTCACTATATCAGCAATATACTTAAATAGAAAAAATTGTCAAAGCGAAAATTTGTTTTTTTTTTTTTTTGTTACATACATTATGTATGTAGATTATTTACTTTGGCGTTCCGTTTCATACGAGCATCGGTGGACTAGATGGGATTTCAAGACTCAAAGTTACATCTAGAATTTCAACTCCTGAGTTTGAATCGTGTTCGTGCCTGTTTTAGTTTGTTGTGGGAAACGAAATCATAAAGAATACATGTAACAGGATTTGTTTCAAAACTTTTTAGAGCCTCCACGAACAAAATTAGCCAGAAAAATTGAAGACCCCGCAATATACAGGTTTAATAGAATGGTTAGAATGGCTTAGCTTCCACGATACCAAAGTCATAGTTGAGATTAGTCTCGTTTGGATTTTTAAATAACAGTCGACTTTTGTGTGGGATTATGGATTCTCATTTAACCTTTAATTTGTCTATAGTAGTGCATATTAAACCTTCTATGTCTACATGCATACATATATGTATGTACATGTGTACAAATGCAGATTTATGTATAATTCGTGGGACTCAATTGGTAAATAAATCGATTGCCAAAATCACAATTTTTATATATGTATTAAAATGACATACTTACTTAACTGCATTTTGCAGATTTTTCCCATATTTTTTGCTTACCTTTATTATTATTTTGTTTGCGAAATATTCTTTAATAATTAATGCTTCTCGTTCGAGATCGTATCATCAAATGAATAATTTTATATTATTTTTTATTGATTCTCAAAATTTTTATTTTTTCAGTAAACAAAATCATCACTATAGCAACAATATAAAAAAAATCTGTCAAAATGACAAAAATATTTTTTTTATAATTAATGCTCTAAATATGGATTATTTTCTTCCGCTTAAATATTTGTACACCATATACAGGCATTACAGGATTAAGGAAGTGTGCAAAAGGAAGGAGACACAGATGGACATCAGGTATGAAGTTGTTCGTATTTTTTTTTGAGTGAATTACTCGCGCGAAAGGGCTTTTTGTATACCCTTAAAATTTTTGAACACCGACTATTTCGGTAGAGCAGAACTAACGATAACGGTAGAGCAGAACTAACGATAAAATAATAAAAAGGCAAGAAACATTACGTCTGGTGGTCAAGAGATGTAAATGTTTGTTTTATTATTCAAGCTCTCTTATCGAAAATGAGCCACCTGAGTCTCGGTCTTTCTCTACTGCGCCATCCCTCTGGGTGGATTTGAAGATTTTCCGGGCGGAGCATTGATGTGCATCCGCTCTATATGACCCAGCCATCTGAAACGTTGAATTTTTACTCTTTTGGCTAGGGTTGTGTCGCTGCTGTATACCTGGTACAGTTCTTCAACGCGTCCTTATCCGCTTTTGACAGCGTCCATGCGTCTGCACCATAGAGCATGACTGGGATGATGAGGGTCTTATAAAGGAACAATTTAGTTGCCCGAGAGAGGGCTTTTCTACTCAATTGTCTTCTAAGCCGGAAGAAGCAGTGATTGGCAAGAGTTTTTCTTCGTGTGATTTCAGCGCTGGTGTTGTTGTCTGAGTTAATAGTGGAGCCCAGATAGACAAAGTCCCTAACTACCTCCAAGTTATAGCTGTCTATGGTGATGTTTTGTCCAAGACAACGATGTTGGGTGTCTCTTCTTGATGACAGCATATATTTGGTTTTGCCCTCATTGACTGCTAAACCCATCTTCGCCGCTTCCGTCTCAATACTCACAAAAGCGCTATTGACATCACACTTTGTTCTTCCGATTATGTCAATAGCGTCGGCGTATGCCAATAAATGGACGGACTTTTGAAAGATCTTGCCTTTGGTGTTGGCGTGAGAGGTGAGGTCTGTACCGACCTTGACGGAACTACGTGCGTTTTCCATTATTATTTTGCACAGGCGGATGATGCCCAAACTGCACATTGCTCTATATAACTTTCTCTATAACCGCATTGATATGAACCTATCAGGTTGTTGACGAATGGCTTAAGGCGTTCACACAATACGGCAGAAAAGATCTTGTAGGCGATGTTAAGGAGATTGATACCCCTGCAGTTGGTGCAGTTCAGAGGGTCTCCTTTTTTAAGGATCGGGCAAATTATGCTGAGATTCCATTCCATCGGGCAAGCTTTCTTCTAACCATATCTTGCTTATGAGTTGGTGCATACTTATAGCGAAGCCATCACCTGCAGCTTTGAAGGGATCGGCAGCTAGGCCATCGGCTCCGGCGGCTTTGTTGCTCTTAAGCTTAGATATAGCTAGCTTTACTTCATCCAGATGTGGTGGGCGGAATTGTTGGTCTACTTCGCACAGATAAGATGGAGCATTCTGCCTGACAGCGGAATTCGTTTCGTCATCGCTGCAGTCTGCAAAAATGGTTTTCCCATATTCTCAGCATCGACTGCGATTCCACTACGATGTTCCCTTCAGTTCAGCTCTGTAGCTTTGACAGTTTCTTTTTACCTTTTGGTTAAGCTTTCGAACTTCATTCCTGCAATAACAGGGTGTGCTTGTTTAGCTGCGTGTGCTTGCCGACACTCATCATCAAACCAGGGATTTCGTTGTGGAGGCCGTGTAAAACCCAGCACTTCAGTGGCGGCTTTCCTGATGGCATTTTTGTAATGTTGCCACTGGTTCTCAATACTTGATGCTGGCGGTAAAAGATTCCTTTGGAGGTTATTTGAGACTCGATCGGAAAAGGACCTGGAGATTTCTTGCGATTGCAGCCGTCCGACGTTAAACTTCCTTACAGTATTTCCTCGTTTTGGCGTTGGTCGGAGTCAATGTTTGCCCCTCGGAAAGTTGGGACATCCATCATACTGGAGTAGTGCCTTGCATCGATCGCAGTGTGGTCAATTTGGTTGGCAGTGGATTGATCAGGGGATCTCCATGTTCCTTTGTGAATGTTGAGGTGTGGGAACTTGGTACTAGCTATTACAATATTTCGCCCCGCAGCAAAGTCAATTAGCCTGAATCCGTTATCGGAGGTGGTGTTGTGCAAGCTGTATTTTCCGATTGTACCACCAAAGATATTGTGATATTTTGGCCTGGGGTTCGACAAATAAAACTCAATCAAAATTCCACAATAATAAAACAAATCTCTTTATTTTATAAAACACAACGTCTTTCAGTTTAAATAACACCAATTTAACTTATTTCACTTATTCACAATTCAAATACGTTTTTATAATTCAACACTTTTTATTTAATCTCAATTCAATCACTTTTTACTAATACTTCCAGTTGTTAACAATTCCACTTTCGAAAATAAACTCAACTGTCAATGCAATCTACTCTTGTATTTATACAACTTTAAAAGCTTCTGGAAGCTTCTGTCTGGTTCTGGCACAATCTAAGCTTTTGGTACTAATTCGAGTCTCGAATTGTTTCGTCAAGTTCGATTTAGTACTAAGTTAAAACATGTTGCAAATATGTAGCATACTTCTAGGGGCATGGTTGTTGTACACAATAAATGGTGGTTGTTGTACACAATAAATGTTGGTTGTTGTACACAATGAATCCAACAGATGGCGTTAATTTACAAAATGTATCTAAACTTGTTGCCACATCACATTGTCCCCCTCTTAGTTTTGTTCGTCCCGAACAAGCACATCATCATTGTTTCCGTGGTAACGATGCAGTCGATCCACATGGACAATTTTCATTTTTGCTCTTGGTCCTCGTTGGATTCGGAAAACGACGTCATTAATGCGCGTAACTATTTGGTAGGGACCTTCCCAGTCCTGCTGAAGCTTGGGCGATTTTCCCTTTCTGCGATGTGGGTTATAAAGCCATACCAGATCTCCCTCATTGAATTCAGGTGCTGTTGCTCTCACATCGTATCTGGTCTTCATGCGGTCACTCGCAATGTTTATATTGCTTTGGGTTCTTTCGTGTGTGTCGTTGATCCTTTTAATCGGGGCGCTCACTTTGTTCTGGTGCATCTTAGCGCTTGCCTTGACTTTGGGTCCTTTACTAGCTTTGCACGTGGTGCACTTTCGACACCATCTCTCGACATCTTTTCTTACAGTTAACCAATAAAAACGTACCCGTACCTTTTTCCGTGTCTTGTTGATTCCTAAGTGCCCGCCGGATTCTTCATCGTGCATTTCCCTTAAAATCTCCTGCACTTTCGACCGTGGCACCACAAGCTGCATCTTAAAGGATCTTCCATTCGGCATTTCCCATTTTCTCCACAAAACACCATCTTCTACATGGAGAGAGTCCCACTGCGCCCAGTATGCCTTTAAAGTAGGACTTCTGTCGGAGATGTCTCTTGCATTCGGCTTATCCATAGATTCCTTCCATACAAGAATCGGCTCGATGTCAGGATCTTCCTTTTGTGCATTACGAAGTTCTTCCGCGGTCCAACCCTTTACAGGTTCAGCCCTTAGTCTCTGAACAGAAATACTTTCGTCCTTCTTACCGTTCAAACACCTAGGATGCGCTTTTTCTGAAGATGGCCGGAGAATTTCATCACTGCCTATGATCGTCCGAAGATTTACAGCATTCTCGTTTCCGTACACCATTGGAATCTCGACGATTGAATACCTTAACACCTGCATTCGAAAGTCTAGGACTACTTCATGCGCCTTCATAAAATCCACACCTAGTATGCAGTCGTCGCATATGTCAGCTACCAAGAATGCATGTGCGAAGGTCAGCCCTGCCAGTTCTATCTTCAGAAGTACCTCTCCGTATACTTTTGCTACTTCTCCCGTAGCTGCCTTCAGACTGTTCCAGCTGGTGTTGTGTAGCCAGGACGTCTGGACAAGGCCTCTTCTAATTATGGAGGCCGTGGCACCCGTATCGATAGTGGCCACACATTTTCTGTTGGCGATGACGGTCTCCACCGTCAAACTCTGGTTGCAGCGTTTCGTTTGCGCAACTTGGATAATGGTCCTGGGGGCGTTCATTTCATCAACCGACTTCTGCTCTGCAAAGTTGGTTCTTACGCGCTTTCCACACTGATGTATTCCCAAATCATGCCCGGTAGGGTAAGCGATATCCCTGTCAGTAGGCCTTTTTCTCTCGCTATGTGGGCAGCTTACCTGTGGAGATCTGCATTGTCGCTGTAGGTGTCCTAGCTTGTTGCAATTCCAGCATCTCATTTGACCTCGAGCAGTGTTCAGGTTTTGTCTTTCAATGTCGACACGTTGACATGAGCACTCTAGTGTAGCCATTTCCCTGACGCGATGGCTACCTTGCGAAGCTTGGTCTGCTGCTTCCATTGTCAGGGCAAATGCTAAAGCCTCAGCGAGCGTTTTCTTACCTGCCATTCTCACAGCCATTTGTAGTTTTCCATCTGCAATGGCATTAGTGAACGCATCGGTTGCCAGTTCGTTTATGATTTCCCTGCTGGTATTGGGATAAGACAAATTGGCCAAGCGCTCGATGTCAGCTTGCAATTGTTGTAGCGTTTCACCTCTTGTCTGGACCCTTCGACGCAACTGGACTCGGTAAACTTGCTGCATGTGGTCGTCGCCAAACCTCATCTCGATTGCCTTGACCATGGCATCATAATCCTGATGTTTGTCTTCAGGAATGGTCTGCAGCAATTCGGCAGCTGTTCCTCTGAGAGCAAGCGTAAGAGCAATTGATTTGTCTTCGTTGTCCCAGTTGTTCGTCAAGGCGGCAGCTTCGAACTGCCTCTTATAAATTGGCCATGATGTTTGACCATCGAAGACAGGGGGCTGCATTTCCTTTCTTCGTGGACCGTCGCTCGAATATTCCCGAACCTTCTGCTTTTTCAGAGAATCAAATTCCTTAGCCAGATGTTCGTACTGTTGCTCTACACTTTCTACTTGCCTTCCGAACTTTTCTTCTAAGTTTTCTATTTTCTGATCTACTATTTGGAGTCTTTTGTCGAAGAGAGCATTCTGTGCATCTAGCTTGTTTTCGAGAGAATCCCTTTGTTCGCTTAGTTGCTTCTGAAGAACTTCTAAAGAATTCTTCTGCTCATTCTTTTGTTCGTCGAATTTACTTTCGAGAACGTTCTTTTGTTCTTCGAGAACGTTCTTTTGTTCTTCGAGAACGTTCTTTTGTTCTTCGAATTTCGACAGAAGCAACTTCATGAAAGCAGGCATTTCATCGGCTGTACTTATTGTGCATTCTCTCCCTTGTTCTTCAACATCGAACAACATGGTATCGGGGTCTCCACCATCCTGAGTGATAGCATTCTGAAGTCGGAGCAATAGTTCCTTTTTCAGCCCCGAAGTCTGAAGATTTCGTTTTCCTAATTCTTCTTTCAACTCAGCTGTTGTCAATTGTTCTAATTTGCGACCCATTTTATGTAACTTAAACACTATTTTCGCAACACAGTCAGTTTTATTTTAATGTCTCTTCTAGAAAGATCTTTTTCCAACACTATTTTTAACAAAAATACTCGCTATTCACAGTTTTATAGCACAATCAGTTCAATAGTTTCTGGAAAATTCCACTTTCACAATTAAATGAGTCACCGAAACTGTTTTAGAAAATGTCACTATGGAATTTTCTAGCACTTTACTGAGTTTTATCCCCAATTTCTGACACCAATGTGATATTTTGGCCTGGGGTTCGACAAATAAAACTCAATCAAAATTCCACAATAATAAAACAAATCTCTTTATTTTATAAAACACAACGTCTTTCAGTTTAAATAACACCAATTTAACTTATTTCACTTATTCACAATTCAAATACGTTTTTATAATTCAACACTTTTTATTTAATCTCAATTCAATCACTTTTTACTAATACTTCCAGTTGTTAACAATTCCACTTTCGAAAATAAACTCAACTGTCAATGCAATCTACTCTTGTATTTATACAACTTTAAAAGCTTCTGGAAGCTTCTGTCTGGTTCTGGCACAATCTAAGCTTTTGGTACTAATTCGAGTCTCGAATTGTTTCGTCAAGTTCGATTTAGTACTAAGTTAAAACATGTTGCAAATATGTAGCATACTTCTAGGGGCATGGTTGTTGTACACAATAAATGGTGGTTGTTGTACACAATAAATGTTGGTTGTTGTACACAATGAATCCAACAGATGGCGTTAATTTACAAAATGTATCTAAACTTGTTGCCACATCACAATATCTTCACTCTGGGGGGGCAAATTTAGCCTTGATGCGGATTGTCTTGAGGCGCTCGTTGACACATTTGTAGCTCAAAACCTCTTGCCGGATCCTGCCTCCAACGACGAATCCACATCCAAATAAGCGGTGTTTTTGTTGTGTATATCAGTTGCCAAAGTAAATATCGCAGTAGAAAACACCGTTGATTCCATCTAGAGAATTGTTCCGCTGCCGCCTGGATGCAGGTAGTAGTGCATTAGTGGTAACACTCCTCTACCCAAAAAAAGTTTAAATGCCCCGGACTAAATATGAAGGTTAGCGCCTTCAAAAAATGTACACATACAATTTTGGAATTTAAACACAAACTTACTTCTTGCTGTATTTATAGAAACGTCCTTGCAGAAATGGATTTTTGTTTTGAATTTAGATTTATAGATTTAAAATTTAGATTTATAGTAACAAAGATCTTTTGTGGAAATATAAGTAAAGGTGGAGACTATTATTTGCGTAAATTCGTATGTCTAGTTGTGTACTAGTGTTTTTGTTCAAAATATATGTATATTACTAGCGGCCCCGTCAGACGTCGTCCTGCATTTCTTTAAATTCTTTTGTTTTGTTCACGTATAAACAATTACACACAAAAAATCAGACTTTTTTTTGGAGGGTTTCCCCAAAATTTTACTTCGTAATTATAGGTATAAGGCAAATACATTTGTATGGATGGTATACGAAATTTATAATTAAACCAAAATACTTAAATTGCTAAAAATAATGTCTCTTACTAGCTGACCTACCCAGCTTTGCTCGCGGGAAAGAAATTTATAGTTAAACAAAATATTAGTTTCAACTAACATTCTATAGAATTGCTAAGAATACCTCAATATAAAATACTAGCTGACCTACCCAGCTTTGCTCGCGGGTATATAAATCATATAAATGCCCCAGACTAAAAACAGAACCATTTTCAAAATGCTGTTGTTTTATCAAGAAAAAAATGCTTTTTGTTAAACGGTTGTATGACAGGTACCGTTAATATTTGAGCTAAAATTTTTTTTTCAAAAACTTGTAGAATTTCAAAATTACCTTATGTACCTACGAAATTTGAAGACGATTGGCTCAACCATTTAGGCTGTAGTTTAAAATACACACGAACAGACAGAAGGAAAAGGAAAAAAGACATAACACATTATTGTTACCGTTATTTTGTCTTGATACATTTTTCCCAATCCAAGGATTCGGCTTTTCCGAAACCCTCCAGTCAGCAATACAGCATTTTATGCCAGATTTAAAATTATTTTTTCGAAGGCTGGGTAGGTCAGCTAGTAGGTATATAAACCTTCGCAACCTTTTAGCAATTCAAATATCCTTTTTCATCCTTATATTTCCTCAAAAGATCTCTGTTACTACATATCTATAAATATACAAACAATTTTTTTAATGAATTTCTACACTTAGTTTGCACTTAATTTGTACCTATCTGAATGGAAAGCAAAATTCTAAACAAAAATTAATTTCTTTAAGGACGTTTGTATTTATACAACAAGAAGTAAGTTTGTATATAATCTGCCTATATCCATACATACTTACTTCCTTATGAACAGAGCACAGCACCGCAACCGCAACACAAAAAAAACAAACATCATTCACCTGCCTACCATAATATGAACGACGATATTATCCACAATAAAAAGTTGACGATGTTCAAGAGTTTCGAGTTTGCTCGATTGCTCGCTTTTGCTCAAAAATGGTTGCAACTGTTCATGAGCACTTTGGTGTGGATATAGTTAAATGATGCTCACGAGTTCTCGTGAAAAAGAACTATACAAACTAAAATAATATCATCCAAAAAAATTGCTGTTTAAAAAGGAACATTTTATTAAAATTACCATAAAATAAAAATACATAGTTCATTAAAACAGTATTTAACGAACAGTACAATCGAACGAAAACGAACGAAAAAACTTAATATAAGAAGACTTATAAAATAATTCAAACATTTCATCAATGATTTTTGTTATAATCGTTGATGAAATTTTTATGATGTATTAACAGAAAAATAAAAAAAATATTATTTAAGGTGGTTGGGGATGGGGACTATGCCAAACCGAATCCTCAGCTGTTCAAGCAGCAGGAAAGTTAATAAAGTATTCGGTTGAAGAACTGACGGAATGTAGCCTTTGAAAAATCCTTTCGGCCCTAAACGGGCAGTATATCGAAAGACGTCCCATACGCTACTAAAGTCGCCCGGTTTGGCATTCATTGTGCGGGCCTTAAGGACATCCAAAGGCTGGGTCAGCGTTACGGTACAAGTCCAGCTCCTACTGAAGCTACAATATGAGTCCCCACGTCAGCATTATAGCCCGACCTTGAGGAGCTGCGACTTTATCTGAAATTTTAAGGTTTATTAAAAAAAAAATAATCGTACTATATATAACTATGCAACTTACTTGGTCATAACAAGCCGCTTGACCAACCGTCATACCCCTCTGCTGACAGCTATGGTTGAAAGAAATAATTGATTATGTCTTCAGGATTACGTTTTCTAAGTAAATATTCCTAAATTATCGTAAAGCTATAATACATTTTTATGGTTTTCTTATTTTATATGAAAAACTCTCACTAAGGTACAAATTTTGGTAATGGAAAATTTGTGTGGGTAATTATTTACAAGATAAAATTTGAAAAATTACTTACTGGAAGAAATAGTATTAACAAAATAAGGAGTCCTCATTTAAAGTCAAGTCCCATGCATTTTTAAGAGGCTTATCGTATGCATATCTTGCATATCTCGATGTTTTTGTTTGTTTTACATAATGCCCAATTAAAAATTAAAAATAGGAAAGGAAATCACACGAGATGAAATAAAGAAAAACTCGAAATTGAAATTGAGTTTCCTTTCAGGATTAAGACAGTATTAACAAGAAAAGTGAAGCAGCCGTATCTTCTATTTTTAAAAGCTAAAATGTACTTTAAATAAGAACCTTAGTAGTGATGTATAGATATAGTATATATAGATATCGAAAAAGAATAATGAATGAATGAATGATTTTAAAAAGGCTTTTAAATGTTGTTTCCATTTTTACCACTCATGGACAGAATGTCTTGAAAAATCTAGATATGATTTTTATACGGTTATTTTTTAGTACTTACAATTATTGTCATAATTTTTTAAAAATTGATTCGCTCTAACCATTCAATTATCCTAACAAATTATGATCATTATTCAACTTGACTTCAAAAAAATCGAATATATATTCCATAGGGCTGGCTTTATATAATTTATTATTTTTGGTTCAAAATATCGTCGTGTATGGTCGAAATTTGTGGGGAGACAGTATTTCGACCATACACGACGATATTTTTAACCAAATACTTTATTGAAAATTATTAAAATAAAAAAAGGAGGAACCCTATTTATATACTCTTTTCTTTCCAGAATCATTTACAAATAAGAAATTATTCACCTGTTTTTTCCTTACACATTTATATATATATATATATATATATATATATATATATATATATATATATTGTGTTTAGGCACTAATATAATTTTTTGTAGGTCAAATTTAATTTTTTGGGATGCTTCCACTAGGCATTTGTCTACTTGGAGGTGCTGGCATCAACTTATGTTGCGGTATTACCGTTAATGATTTGGGTATCTTTGACATTAGGCTATTGTCTAACAACAGCGATTGTTGTTTTACTGATGTGAATGTTGCTTGTGGTCCTTGACGCTTGTTGTTGCTGTTGTTGATTTTCCATGTGTGCCTAATAAAAAATCTGTTATTTCCCTATTTTACATATAATTTTCTTCATGGAAAATTAAAATATAAATTTAATTTTTTTTTATTTGCAGAATAACATAATGACTGACAAGAAAGCAGGATGGTATTTCGGTGGAATTGCTGCTACATCCATTGAATGTTATTGAAGTAAACATGCAGACGAATCAGCAACACATTTCACCCATTTCCATTGCAAAAACAGTAGTACGAGAAGGAGGTAATTTATTAAAAAAGTTAAAAAAAAAAGATAAGATAATAATAAAGATATTTTTCGATTGAAAGGTTTTAAAGCTCTATATAGTGGGCTTTCGGGGTCAATACTTAGACAAATGACCTACTCTACTGCTAGGTTTGGAGTATACGAATTACTCAAAGCAAACTATAAAAGCGACACCTTGAGAGAAAAAATCGCTTTAGCTAGTGTATCTGGAGCGATTGGAGGTCTGATTGGCACGCCAGCTAATCTCGTAAAAACGATAATGATGGCATCATTGTCGCCTTCACAAAGACGAAAGTAAATAACAAATTTTTGAAAATTCTTAAAAATCATTTAGTGTATTAATGTATCCTGTTTTCATTTAGCTACAAGAACCCCTTCGAAGCGCTTTATCGCGTCTACAGGCCAGAGAACAATATGTATCATATAACAACGGACACTGGTCGACTGGAGAAAGCCCTTGCCGATATTTGAATACCGGTGGTAATGGGTCAATGTTATGCAGTTTGTAAGTTATGCCGATATTTTGCCAACTTGCTGATGAAACCACCAGAACACGGAAAAGTTCTAAAGGTTGAGTTTGTCAAGAACTACAGAAAAAGACTCCTTCAATTCTATAATATTTATGATAAAAAAGACAGCTCTCAAGAAGAAGAAACATCTTCTGGCAAAGAAATATCTTCAAAGAAACAAAAGTCTAAAATCGATGAGCCAACAGAAACAATAGAGGTGCTTTCATCTCCGACCCATTCAACGGGTTCATCAGTAGAAGTGATCAGTGATGGAGGCATGTTCAGTGGAAAAGAAAATACTGCGGGAAAAACATCTGTTAATACGGCGAAGCCATCAAATTCCACTAGTAAACAAATGGTGTTGGATAATGATGTGTTGGTGGACTATGACGTTCCGAAGATTTCAGATACATCTTCATCTGGTTCGTCAAAATCTCCTTCACCACAGAAAATCAAAATAGGTAAATATCAGCAGTCCAAAGTGAAGGCAATTCTGCAAAGCGTGGGCACATCACTTGAAGACCGAAGCGACATTTCAACCGCTCTGCCTTCTAACCCAAACATATCAATGCGAGAACTTTTCCCTGGAGAGGAAGATCTTGGTCTTCAGTTTAAAGCTCCTTTTGGAGGAGCTTCCTCACAGCGGATGCCTGAAGGCTGGACGCGTATTAACACATTCCTGCAATACGATGAATCTACCCGTAGACTGTGTGAAGATTTACAAAAGCCATATGGCAATCAATCAAGTTTTCTGCGGCATCTCATACTTCTGGAGAAATATTATAGAAATGGTGATTTGATTTTACCATCAAATGCAAGTTCCAATGCTACGGTATACACAGAAACTGTGCGAAATCGTCTCACTTCGTTTGATGGTCGCTGTAGCTCTCCATCTTCTGCAAAGCAAATAGAAAGCCGATCGAGAAGTTTGTCGGTGGATAAAATTCAAAGACAACTCAGTTCAAACTCAGTGACTATAATCGCCCGACCAAAGGATTAACATAAAGAGCCTGAAAACGCCAAACAAAAAGAACTAAACATTAGTGCCCCTACAACAACTGCATCATCGACTCCGAATAGCCGGAGTATTCTTAAAGCAAATGTGGTTAAACCTAAAGGAAGCAGTTCCGTTGAAATTGTCTCATTAAACTCCACACCGAATTCCAAATCGAATTCGCCAGAGTTACCTAATCGGTCAGGGTCAACTACTCCAAATGATGGGTCGATATTAACAAAGCAGCTCAAAATTCTGGCAGCTGCCAACAAACTGATGAGCAACAAACTCTATCCTTCGCTCACTCATAAAAAACCAGCGTTGAATACAACTCCACCCGAGTTAATAAGTTTGAATAAGCGACCTATTTCAGCTGTAATTACGCAACAAGTAAAGCGACCACAAATCCTACCAAAACCAATTAAACCAATTCCTCCAAATGTGGTGGTGCTGCCTGACACTTCAACAGTCCAAGAAAGACTAGAAAGCAAAAGTTGGCGTCCAACGCTTCTGCCTGTTCCTACAACCTCACACCTCTTGAACAACCAGCTGGGCCCACTCTACCAGACTGCTGATGGAAGGCGTCTGCCGGCGTTCGTGCAAATGCAATCTGGAGGCAGGCCTTTTCTCATTTCAATTCACGACTACAATCGAATGTGCATATTACGAAGGGAGAAACTTATGCGCGATCAAATGCTCAAAGGTAGCAAAGGCAAGGTCAAGGGAACTATACAACCGCCAGCTACTTGCACTACCAGCAACATCGTCGGGAAACCATCAACAATCACTAATCCAGCTTTAGCGTCGTTCACCAAAACAATGCAAGCAGTCAGTGTTGCAGAAACTGCCGCAAAAAAACAACGCGCGCTAATGGGCAAACCCAAAAGTTTTATACCCATTGCCCGGAAGCCAACGCAAACTTCAACAATAATCACACCAACGACTGTTACATGCACATCCCAAACACAATCTCAACTGATTTCCCCTCCTATACATGTGAAGTCAACAAGTTTATTTTCATCGACCCAAGGTTCTAACCTGGACATTCTTCCAAATTTAACAGCACCACCTCAAATCAAACCCAATAGCACAGCAACTGTGAGTGAAGTTCCTTCAAGTTCTTGGCTGTGGAACAATTTCCCCGACCCCAATCAAATGCTTATGAATGGAAAATCAACAACAGCAACAACAAGCGTCAAGGAACCACAAGCAACATTCACATCAGTAAAACAACAATCGCTGTTGGTAGACAAAGCCTAATGTCAAAGATACCCAAATCATTAACGGTAATACCGCAACATAAGTTGATGCCAGCACCTCCAAGTAGACAAATGCCTAGTGGAAGCATCCCAAAAACATTAAATTTGACGTACAAAAATTTATATTAGTGCCTAAACACAATATATATATATATATATATAAATATATATATATATAAATTTTAGTATATAAATTTTTTAAATGTTGTTTCCATTTTTACCACTCATGGACAGAATGTCTTGAAAAATCTAGATATGATTTTTATACGGTTATTTTTTAGTACTTACGATTATTGTCATAGATTTTTAAAAATTGATTCGCTCTAACCATTCAATTATCCTAACAAATTATGATTATTATTCAACTTGACTTCAAAAAAATCGAATAAATATTCCATAGGGCTGGCTTTATATAATTTATTATTTTTGGTTCAAAATATTTTATTGAAAATGATTAAAATAAAAAAAGGAGGAACCCTATTTATATACATATATTTATATACTTTCCAGAATCATTTACAAATAAGAAATTATTCACCTGTTTTTTCCTTACACATTTATATATACATATATATATATATATATATATATATATATATATATATATATATATTGTGTTTAGGCACTAATATAATTTTTTGTAGGTCAAATTTAATTTTTTGGGATGCTTCCACTAGGCATTTGTCTACTTGGAGGTGCTGGCATCAACTTATGTTGCGGTATTACCGTTAATGATTTGGGTATCTTTGACATTAGGCTATTGTCTAACAACAGCGATTGTTGTTTTACTGATGTGAATGTTGCTTGTGGTTCCTTGACGCTTGTTGTTGCTGTTGTTGATTTTCCATTCATAAGCAGAATTCGATTTGGAATTCAGTGTGGAGTTTAATGAGACAATTTCAACGGAACTGCTTCCTTTAGGTGTAACCACATTTGCTTTAAGAATGCTCCGGCTATTCGGAGTCGATGATGCAGTTGTTGTAGGAGCACTAATGTTTAGTTCTTTTTGTTTTGCGTTTTCAGGCTCTTTATGTTGTTCCTTTGGTCGGGCGATTATAGTCACTGAGTTTGAACTGAGTTGTCTTTGGATTTTATCCACCGACAAACTTTTCGATCGGCTTTCTATTTGCTTTGCAGAAGATGGAGAGCTACAGCGACCATCAAACGAAGTGAGACGATTTCGCACAGTTTCTGTGTATACCGTAGCATTGGAACTTGCATTTGATGGTAAAATCAAATCACCATTTCTATAATATTTCTCCAAAAGGAGCTTTAAACTGAAGACCAAGATCTTCCTCTCCAGGGAAAAGTTCTCGCATTGATATGTTTGGGTTAGAAGGCAGAGCGGTTGAAATGTCGCTTCGGTCTTCAAGTGATGTGCCCACGCTTTGCAGAATTGCCTTCACTTTGGACTGCTGATATTTACCTATTTTGATTTTCTGTGGTGAAGGAGAAGTAGATTTTGATGAACCAGATGAAGATGTATCTGAAATCTTCGGAACGTCATAGTCCACCAACACATCATTATCCAACACCATTTGTTTACTAGTGGAATTTGATGGCTTCGCCGTATTAACAGATGTTTTTCCCGCAGTATTTTCTTTTCCACTGAACATGCCTCCATCACTGATCACTTCTACTGATGAACCCGTTGAATGGGTCGGAGATGAAAGCACCTCTATTGTTTCTGTTGGCTCATCGATTTTAGACTTTTGTTTCTTTGAAGATATTTCTTTGCCAGAAGATGTTTCTTCTTCTTGAGAGCTGTCTTTTTTATCATAAATATTATAGAATTGAAGGAGTCTTTTTCTGTAGTTCTTGACAAACTCAACCTTTAGAACTTTTCCGTGTTCTGGTGGTTTCATCAGCAAGTTGGCAAAATATCGGCATAACTTACAAACTGCATAACATTGACCCATTACCACCGGTATTCAAATATCGGCAAGGGCTTTCTCCAGTCGACCAGTGTCCGTTGTTATATGATACATATTGTTCTCTGGCCTGTAGACGCGATAAAGCGCTTCGAAGGGGTTCTTGTAGCTAAATGAAAACAGGATACATTAATACACTAAATGATTTTTAAGAATTTTCAAAAATTTGTTATTTACTTTCGTCTTTGTGAAGGCGACAATGATGCCATCATTATCGTTTTTACGAGATTAGCTGGCGTGCCAATCAGACCTCCAATCGCTCCAGATACACTAGCTAAAGCGATTTTTTCTCTCAAGGTGTCGCTTTTATAGTTTGCTTTGAGTAATTCGTATACTCCAAACCTAGCAGTAGAGTAGGTCATTTGTCTAAGTATTGACCCCGAAAGCCCACTATATAGAGCTTTAAAACCTTTCAATCGAAAAATATCTTTATTATTATCTTATCTTTTTTTTTAACTTTTTTAATAAATTACCTCCTTCTCGTACTACTGTTTTTGCAATGGAAATGGGTGAAATGTGTTGCTGATTCGTCTGCATGTTTACTTCAATAACATTCAATGGATGTAGCAGCAATTCCACCGAAATACCATCTTGCTTTCTTGTCAGTCATTATGTTATTCTGCAAATTGAAAACAAAATTAAATTTATATTTTAATTTTGCATGAAGAAAATATATGTAAAATAGGGAAATAACAGATTTTTTATTAGGCACACATGTATGAACATAATATTAGTTTGCGCAATTTAAAATGTTGTGTTATATAACGCATTATCCTTTCGGATCAGGTGTAAGTATACGAATTGGTCTTACGACATACCCGCCACCTACTGCCACTTTATCGTATCATGCTTATAACTTGGGTATATTTTTCCTTAAATTTCTTCCGGCGCCATCTCACGATACTAAACCAAACTTTGTTTATTTCTGTACAAACGCTTATACAGGTAACGGATTCTAAACATATGTATATAAATATTAACCCCTAGTTTTCTGCGGTAAAATAAAGTGAAACCTATGTACATTGTGCTGTACAGAAAAAAATATTTTATTCAGTAAACAAGTAATCAAAATTCACTATATCAGCAATATACTTAAATAGAAAAAAATTGTCAAAGAGAAAATTGGTTTTCATTGTAATTAACGCTTTCGAAATATGTACATACATTATGTATGTAGAGTCGTTTGAGAATAAAAATTCTATATTTAATATTTTTTTTAAATTGAAAAAAATTCACAAACATGTTTTTTTAGTGGCAATACATATTTTTTTCTTCTTGTTAACATTTTATAAATTTCTTTGAAATAAAATGTTTTTTTCATCATCGCCGTAAACTCGTATTTTGGGTATACGAAATTGCAAATCTGATAGCACCGCCAAAGCTATTGAATAAAAGGGTGTTCAACTCCGAACGCCCAACCGTGACAAATAATGACATGGCAGAATTCGCTGCGGACACAGTCCTTGCAGCGACGGGCTACGTGTCACGGCGTCCCATCAATAGTGCAGGGCTATTACACGGTCCTTGTAACTTGTCACTGTAGTGACATAATAGACGTGTCACGGTGCCTGTCATTGTTTTTGTCACGGCAATGACATGACAAACAATGACGATCACACTACGTGACACTTTCAGGAAAGACTACGTCATAGTGACGTCAGGTTGTCACGACAATGACACATTACAAGGACCGTCTAATACTAGCTTAAGAGGTGTAGAAAAGTAGGGGGAATGAATTAACCAATGAAAGAATGAACATTTTAAGATTTTTTGGAGTTGACAAGACCCCTTATAGTTAGAATTTGGAAAACTATAGTTTAAATGTTATTAATTAATGTTATTAAAAATGTTAAAATTAAAGATTTGGCGTATAGTTAGCAGCCCATAGAAACAAAAGTAGACTATTTTGGTGTCAATCGATGGGAAACTGTTTGGACAAATTTGGAAAACCATTTTTAATATTTGGAAAACCTTAGTTAAATAATTAATTAACAAGTTGTAAATAAACCATTTAACGTAACGTGGCTATGTATATTGTTATTAAATACAAAAAAAAACTTGCACATATAAACCCAGGTTTCTTGTCCATTCAATTGGCAGCAAAAAATCAAAACAAAAAATCTAATTTCATTTTCAAGGTAGATAGATTTTTAAATTCCTTTAAAGTTATTTTATTTTGTAATAATTTTCCGTAACTCGATAATTTTTTTTCTAACGGTATTTCATCAAGCGATGACGATGTACAATAATAAGAAAAGTAGTATTCCGATTCAACGCACTAAAGTTGATGGCCACGATGGCAAACTCGAAGAAAAGCCACTTCCAACTACAAAAGTCTGGGGATACGGGTAGCCATTACTAAGATGTTATCCTTCCGGCAAATATACAAATGGACTGTCAGTATCATTGCTAAGGATACTGATGACACAGAGAAGCATTTGAGTGATCAAGAGGAGATGGTACATGGCTCCGATAGAGAAGCGGACAGTGCCAACACTCTCACCTACAAAAGTTGAGGCAGCAGCTTTTCTAACTAGTTAGAAGTAGTTAGAAAAGCTGCTGTTCGCACAAAAGTTTGTCCAGAAAAAAAATAAACATAAAAAAGAAAATCAAATTAAAGCGGTAACGGGCGAAAATCGAAAACGCAAGTGGAAATTTGGGATTCTATTCATTCTCATCGGATTTGGAGGAAATAAGTATGAATCCGCCACCGGATGCCCCACAAAAACCATGTTGCCAAGAGGAAGCAGAAGAGAGTCTCGCCTAAGCCTGCATTTGAAGAACCATCTATACAAACAGTTCATCCGGAATTGCCACCCACCAAAAAAAAAGACTATCAACTTATATGTGGCCGAAATTGTCTGCGATGCAGATGAAGACAACAGTATTCCGGATGGGGTCAAGATGTCGTCAACATCTTCAGGGGTCAAACAAGTCAAGTTGCATTGTAGCACACTTACTCGCTGCCGCATATAAGTCGGACATCAGCGACATCAAATCCATAACGTCGTCAGACTCCATTACACAAAATAACTATCTGGTTCACGATCACGGATATACGTCGCAGC
Organism: Platycheirus rosarum; assembly: GCA_963971375.1. NCBI lineage: Eukaryota > Metazoa > Arthropoda > Insecta > Diptera > Syrphidae > Platycheirus > Platycheirus rosarum. The sequence goes on from OZ020507.1 coordinate 32,385,995, forward strand.
CAGTTGTTAGGAAGGCAGATGTTCCGTAACCAGAGGTTTTGAATTCTAGTGCTCCAGTGAAATATGGCCCAGGTCGACCAAGAAAGGATTCAATTCCAAGCACAAAAGAAAAGGATGAAAAAAGGTCTGTTCTCTTGTTCTACCCAAGAAATGATTTTGCTTTATAAATTTCTCATGCGTGGAATTGACTAAATTCAAAGAAGATACGAGAAACATCTACAGGAAGATTCCTATGGTTTGGTTGAACAACACTCATTGGGCGGATCACTGTGTGACATCAGACCGTCTGCGCCCGTACCGAAGGCTACTACAATCTTGACGTCAAAGACATTCACGAATATACCCACATCAATGCTTGCTACTTGATTGAACAAAAATCAAAAAGTTTTAATTTTTCTTCAAGCAGACACAACGTATACATGTGATATTTTGACAAACACATTATAAATATTAATATCTAAAGAGGAAAATATTTCGTTACGTTCCATCCTCCAACGTCCTCAAATTTCGACGAAGATGACGAAGACGATGCAAACTTCGAAACTGACGAGAGTAATGATGACATATCGGACGAATCTATTTTTTCCGATCTGAGTGGACTCTCCGAAGTGTCAGGCAATGAAGTCAGTTGCAGCAACAAAACCCACCAATTGGGTAAAAAACAAATCCATTCGGGTGGGAATCCGAGATCTATAAAAGAGGTAAGTGTATCAAACAGAAATAATTTTTTTTTTGTTCAGTCAATTCATTATTTTATTAATTCTTATAGAAAGATCATAGCAATTTGGCTCCAAAGGCTGATGATAGTACATTTCAATTCATTCCAAATTCAGCACAGATTCCAGACGGTACATACAATATTTAACCTCTTAACAACAAAATTCAACCACAATTCTCTCCAACTACAATGCGAGAAAATTTAGAAAAAAGAATGAAAAACAAACAACAACAACATGCAATCACAGACTCAACAAATGTTATATACATACATATTTAAATATTGGAATTTCAACATCAGAAACCGTGAAACAAACCTATAATAACCGAAGAATTTTTTATCTGAAAAACAAACATGATATGATAAACACAAACATGCAAAAACAACTAACAAATAAGAAACTATTCGATTATATCAATCAAAAATTTTAGTACCTACTCACTCCTTTCTTCATTCCAACCTTATTATAGGTACATAATATCCTAAATAAATTCCATGAATACCTACCCACATCATAAGCTATTTTAATTTATTTGCTGATTCCTAGGTATTTTTATGCCAGTTCAAATTTTTCCATACTAAAATAAAAAAAACCTTTATAATCTTTTTATTTTCAAATATTACATTATTATAAACAGGAAACAAGTGGAAAGGTAAACAACTGGAAAAACTAACAGTTTTATATGCATATTAATGTTTGTCTCTTTTTCGTGAAGCATTTTCGTTTAATCGAGCTTCAATCGGGTTTGCATCCGACAAGAACCTGCATTCAAAGATTTCTATTTAGAATGAAGTTTCAAAAAGTGTTTTGAAAACCAAATTTTCCCTTTTGAATGTAGATATTTTTTGTGTTTAAGTTTGCATTCTTGAATAATTGTTTTTACTTTAAAAAAAAAGATTTTAAATAAAAACCGTTCCTACGATTTAAAAAAACCCACTCTTTTTCATGTTTTCTAAGGAAATAAAATAGCGTTTAATTTTTTGTGCTGAAAACTATTTTACGTACTTTTTTCAAACAATCAAAAGTCAGAAAAATCTAATAAAAACCTTGAAGTTCTTTATATTTCTTTAGTTTTCAAATTTTATTCCAAGCTGTGACCGCATAGAGCAAGTACGTGCGATCCAGTCATGCAATTTATTTTTTATCACAATTATAATATAATCGAGAAGGAGAAATATTTAGCTTCAAGCCTCAAAATTAAAGAGAGCAGGTTGAAATCGCAATTCAGTGCAGTTGGCCATGCAAACATTTCATTTATACACACTTAAATGATTTTTACTTGCAATAAGGCGAGTTATGGATTCGTGCAAAAAAAAAAAGGGGGGTCCGAAAATTCTTCACTATTAAAAAAAGAAAGAAATTTTAAGTACCTGGCCTGCACACACAAGATGATTTCAACCTAGGGGAAAACCAGTTTCAAACCTTACTTCGAGCACACACTGGATGAATCACTCCGGTGGAACAAAATGCATACATGAACTTCTTCCTTATGTGTTAGTTTTTCTTTTGTCTTTTGTAAACCAAAATCTTCTAAAATTGTGTGTGTGTATTAGTTTTCCTCTTCGTTCATCTACTCAAAAGTTATTTGAAGACTTTAGTACAATGTACACCACACATTTCTCTTTTCTTGTCCAGAAAACCGGTTTTCCCCCGGATGAATTCATATCGTGTATGTAGGCCCATTGATGTTAATTGCTATCTAAAGAGTAATTAAATAGCTGCTATTAAGAGCTGCTCATTTTCTATACTGCTCTTTGTGATCGCTGCTCATTGAAAATAGCCTTTTAGCACACCCCTATTCAAGTCAGCAATAACTTCACCTTGGTTATCGATTACTCGTACCCCAACTGGAAGCAGTATCTTTTTGTCTAGCCATCGTTTACCAAGTATTCGTAGTTTGTTGCTATCCCCTCGTGTCTGAGCCGGCTTGAATTTTCTTGTCTCTCAAATTTCTGGAAAGAACTTTTAGTGTTATTTCTTCTTTGCAAATGAAATAGACGCAGCCAACCTTATCCACCGATACCGTCGTATTTGAATACCACGGACAGTGAGAGCTTCAAAAATGAAAATACAAATAGAAACTGACCAAACTGACAGGATTGTCAAAATCGTGCTCGTGCAATTTGGGACAAGAATTCTCCATATACCCGCGTTCGTTTTTTAGATCGATAGCGTATAGACTATTTGATATAAAAACGTTTTAGCGAATACCTAATTCCACACAAAAGCCGACTGTTATTTAATAATCCAAAGAGGCTAATCTCAACCACGACTTTATTGGAATTTATTTGGATAAATAAGTTTTTATAATTGTAAAGAGAAACAACCGATCCTTGAGAAGTTCTAGACAGGAATAATATATTAAATAAAACTTAAACTTGGTAAAGCTTAAACAAGTAATATAAAGTAGATTCTTATTTCAACATCTTCACTAGAATCTAGTTATTTAAACCCAAAGATCTAGCACAATATTTAAATTTTTCATCGGGTAATCCTTTGGTGAAAATGTCAGCAACCACTTGGGTGGTTTTTATATAGTTTAGTTTGTCTAAGCCTTCATTGATGACTTTTCTAACAAAGTGATGTCTCACATCTACATACATATTTATGTTTTGTTCTTGAGTGATAAGCTTTCGTTGAAGCTAAGCATACTTTTGATTACCACAGAATAAGGTCATTTTTTCTTGTACGTCTGGGAGTAGTTCCTTCTTCAATCCGGTGAGCCACAACGCTTCTTGAATTGCAGTACTTAAGGACTTAATTCAGCTTCCGTCGTTGACAAGGAGACCGTGGGTTGTTTTCTTGAACACCAGCAAATTGAGCCACCTTGAATTTTAAAAACATCCTGTCACTGATTTCCTGTCGTCAATATTTCCAGCATAATCGGCATCACAAAATAACATTATTTAAGACAGTCAAGTTGTTCATTTTTTGAATAGCCATTTTCCAGTCTGCTGTCCCTTTAAGATATCTCAAAATTCTTTTTGCTATCCAATGAGCTTTTCCTGGATTCTGGTTAAAGCGTTTTAAATAATTCACCGCATAATAAATATCTGGTCCTGAAACTTGAGCAGCAAATAGGAGGCTGCTAATAAATTTCTAAAATGGTATTGTTGACATTTCTTCTCTTTCCAATTTCGATTGAGGTGACATATGTTCTGGTTATTGTCCATCCGTTTTAAGCTCGGTTTGCAATTTGTTAAGCCGAATCGATCAATCAGTTCTTTTATGTATTTCTCTTGATAAATCCAAAGTTTACCATTAGCTTTGTCTCTCTGCTGAATTTGCTACACCAATGTCCTTCTGCTGAATTTGCTACACCAATGTCCTTCATATGAAAATGCTTCATTAAATTTGCTTTTAATCGGTGATTATTATTATCCAGGATCAATAAGTCATCTACATATATTACAACTATCACTTTTTTTTCACCATAACGAAGGTAATAGATACATGGATCCAAATCGGATTGCTTCATCCCAAATTCTTTTAAGACATTATCAAGTTTTTGATTCCACATCCGGGAAGATTGTTTTAAGCCATATATAGATTTTTTTTAACGAAGAATCTTTTGGTCCAAATCCCTCGGGTTGTCATATGTACATATATATCTTCGTTTAAATTTCCTTGTAGGAAGGCTGTGACAGCATCCATGTCTAGATTTTCTTTTACAGCTAGAGCCAGAAGAAACCTAATGGATTAATACCGTACCACGGATGAAAATGTCTCTTTATAATCAATTCCAATTCAATTCGGGCGTCCTGGTCTACGCCATCCTTCCAACGTAAGCAAGGTTTGCCACGTTGTCTTCTACCATAAAAAGTACCGCAAAAGACTTTCCGAGTTGGTTCCTCTTCGCTCATGCGAGCTAGGTATCCAGCCCACCGGAGTCTACCGAGCTTTATTTTTTCAAGAACATCTGCTTCGAGATAGATTTCATACAATTCATGATTGTATCTTCTCCGGAATCGTCCTTCCTCACACACGGGGCCAACAATTCTCCGTAAGACTTTTCTCTCGAACGCGGATAAGAGATCAGATGGCCTTTTTGTAAGCACCCAAGTCTCGGATCCGTATGTGAGTAATGGTAAGACCATAGTCTTGTACAGCAGCAGTTTGGTTTTTATGGTAAGGTTTCTGGATTTAAAGAGCCTTGACAGACTATAGTAGGTTTTGTTGGATTTCAGCAGCCGCCCGCGTATTTCTTCCTCCATATTGTTATCGGCTGCTACTTTTGACCCAAAATAGTTAAAGGACTGCACTACTTCAAGTTCGTGCTCCGCTACCCTGATGGTTGTACCAACATTTCTCGCAGACGTTGCCGCCATGTACTTAGTCTTCCCTTCATTTATGTGCAACCCCAGGTATATTGCCGCTTGCTCGATCTGGGTAAAGAAGTGTTGTACAGCTTTTCGGCTTCTGCCGATGGTGTCGATGTCGTCTGCGTAAGCTAGTATCTGGCTGGACTTGGTGACGATAGTCCCTCTTGTTGACGTGCCAGAGTCACGGATTGCTTTCTCCAACGCCAGGTTGAAGAGGATTCAAGGCAGACCATCCCCTTGTCGGAGTCCATGAAAAATGTTGATTGGTCTGGATAGCAAAATGGCTACTTTTACTTGGCTTGTGATGTTGGTCATGGTCAGCCTACATAGTCGTGTCAATTTATTTGGGATGCCGAATTCTCTCATGGCCTTATAAAGTTCTACCCTGGCTATGCTATCGTAGGCGGCTTTAAAGTCTATAAAAAGATGGTATGTTGGGATATTAAATTCCAGACTTTTTCCATCACCTGCCTAAGGGTAAAGATCTGATCAATTGTTGATTTGCCTGGTATAAAACCACATTGATATTTGCCGATTATGGTATTAGCGTATGGGGCTATCCGTTCTTGCAGGATAGAGGAGAATACCTTATAGGATGTACTCAACAATGTTATACCCCTATAGTTGCTGCATTTTGTGATATCTCCCTTCTTATGTATGGGACATATGATGCCTTTTCGCCAGTCTTCTGGCATCTCTTCGTGTTCCCATACGTGTACTATGATTTCATGAAATGCTTGATGTGGCCTTATTATTTTTGAGCCGATTAATCGCCTGTTTTATATCCTCAATGCTTGGTGGCTGCAGCATGAGATCTTCTTCTTGAAATGTTGGAGTCTCCATTTCTTCCGTGAGCTGACCGTTCAGCAGTTCATTAAAGTACACTTCCCATCGCTCCAGAATGCCTTCAGGATCGGTGATCAGATTACCCTCTCTGTCTTTACAATATGTACAGCGTGGTGTGTATTGCGACATGTTTCTGACGGATTGGTAGAACTTCCGCGCCTGGTGCGGACCTCGCTCTCTATTTCTTTCCATTTCACAGACAATGTTTTTTTCCCAGGCTGCCTTTTTTCGTCTGTGAAGTCTTTTTTCTATTCTTCTGAGCTCTTTATATTCATCTTCGCGTGCCCGCGTTCTATGAGACTGTTGCATTGCTCGGTATGCAGCATTCTTACGTTCAGACGCTAGTTTGCATTCATCATCAAACCAGTCGCTCCGATCTCTGCGACTACTGCCTAAGATGGTATCAGCAGTACTAATGATTTTGTTCTTAAGGCGTGACCATTTTTCCTCTACGCCCGGCATTCTGTCCCCAGGACTTACTCTTCCCTCATCGAGCTCTCTGAGGGCGAGCCTTAGTGCGCGACTGTATTGGTTGCTTTTGCATTCATCGCGTAGGGCAGCCGTGTTGATTCGAGCCTGACCAGCGGATGCAATACTTCTTCGCATAGCAATCCGCCCTCGGAACACCATACCAACGAGATAGTGGTCCGAGTCGATGTTGGCACCTCGATACGTTCGTATCGTCCTCAGGCTCGAGTAGTGGCGGCGATCTATCAACACGTGGTCAATTTGGTTACGACTGACTCCATCAGCCGATACCCAAGTGACTTTGTGGATATCCTTACGCGGGAGGCTGGTACTCGCAACGACCAATTTTGTTGATGCTGCCATTTCTATGACTCGTAGTCCGTTGTCATTAGTGTTCTCATGCAAACTATGGGATCCTATGTACTGCCTGAATACTGGCTCAATACCTAATTTTGCGTTGAAGTCACCAAGGATGATTTTAACGTCATACCTTGGGCAGGCATTTCTTCTTCGGACTCCTCAGTAGGTGCGTGAACGTTTATGAGGCTGATGTTATTGAATTTGCCTCGCACGCGAAGGGTGCATAGCCTTTTGTATCTTCCTCCCGGGAGGTAAATCGGCTTCTTCCCATGTTCGATTAGCTGGCAAAGATGCGTATTCGTTGTTAATAGCTTTTCTCCACCGTTCTCTGTCTTTTCTTGATATAGCTTCTTCGTAAGTCAATGGATCGGGCATGTTTCTTTGTAATATAATCATCAAATCTTTTCGGTTTGTTTGCTCTCTTGGATCTTCGACTTTCTGTCGTCATAGGTAATTCAACATTTTTGGAGCAGTCTTCATCTGAGTAAAAGTCAAATTCCACATGTGCTCAGATAAGTAAAAAAATTCTTGTTACAGTATTCGCTGCCGTTATCCGTCCTTAATCTTTTTATCTTCTTTCCGGTTTCATTTTCAACCAACCGTTTGAATTCAATGACCTTATCTTTAACTTCGGACTTTGAGTTCAAGAAAAATACAAACATTTTGTGCGAAAAACTATCTAAGAAGATAAGAAGGTATCGAGCTCCACCAAGCGATTTCTTTTCAATTGGACCACATAAATCGGAATGAACCAATTCCAATATCTCACTTGACCTTGATTCTGATAAAGGAAATGGCTTATTGCATGCTTTCCTTCTATACAATGGGTACATTCTTCAGTTGTTGAATTCTTAAAATCAATTCCTGTTACAGATCCTTTTTGCATCTTAATTAACATTTCTCGGTTTGGATGTCCTAATCTGCGATACCATAATTCATACGAGACTCCCTTCTTGACAAGCATGTCCATTGAATTTTTTGGTCGAGCCAATCGATAAAGTTTTGCACTTATGCAAGTTCCGGTAGCAATCACATTTCTTTTATCCGAAATTACACATTTGTCAGCTTTAAACTCGATCGTATAGCCATGTTTTGTCATTTGACTAACGGACAAAAGGTTTGCATATAAATATATATATATATATATATAAGACGTCTTTAATCACTACTGTTAAAGGATCACCTTTTACCAAAATGTCCAATTCCAAATCTCCTCTCGCTTCGACATTTAAATTGAAATTGTCAGCAACTGTGACTTCTTCTCTCTTCACTTAGCATAAATTCTTTAACTATTCCTTTTGATTGGTCATATGTTCTGATACCAAGCATTGGAATCTTCAGAATTAATTCTTATAAACGAAGTAAACAAAGCTTGTTTTTCATTTTTTAAATTCTTGAACTCATGAACTGGTTTATGATGTTTAGAGCAATTTTTAGAGATGTGTCCATGTTCTCCACACCCATGACATTTAGGACCCGCTGTATTATGTTGGTTAACTTTACGCATACCTCCTTTTCCAGCATGTTTTCCATAGAATACCATTGTATCACCTCCGGTTTCACCATCATCGTCCTTTATATCTTTGCAAAAGTTTCATCTTAATTGAATCTGCAGTTATTTATACTCCTGAGCTTTCTATCCCCATTATCATAGGCTTATACCTTTCGTCAAGTCCGGCCAACAATAAATCACCAATCCATTTATCGGAAACTTGCATTCCGATAGATTTTATTGGCTAAAACACAATCACGCTTCAGCTTTGGCTTCGTCACGTTACATTTCACACACTTTGTGTTCGCTTTAAGTGACATTTTCCAAATTTCGGTTGTTGGTTTTGCTTTTTTCTGTCAAAGCGAGCAAAAGTTCAACCAATTTCTACTTCAGCTTTGAGTTTGATTCACGTGACGAACCAAACGTAACGTCAAAGCCAAAGCGACATTGTTATAAGGTGTATTGATTTCCTATGGTTGAACTTGTAAACGTCAGGCGAAACCGAAAGCTAGATCGTGATAGTGTTTTAGCCATAATTTGTGTGCCATTGAAATCATTTGGTTAACATACGTTTCCACAGAACCACAAGCCTTCAGATTAATATACAATAAGGATTTAAGTGTAGTGCCCCGTGGCTTAGTGGTTAGTGTGTAGGACTGCTAAGCGAAAGAACCTGGGTTCAAATCCAGCTCATAGCCACCTTTTTTTCTGGGGTACTGCCTCTTGCAAGGAACTGACAAAACCTCCAAGAGTAAAATTTGTCTCGAAAAAGTGCATCTCATGTAGCCGTTCGGACTCGGCGGTAAACTGTAGGTCCCTTCCATTCTTGCAGAGTAACAACACACACACAGGAATGGTTGAGAGTATAAGTCACTAGGCCTAGGCTCCTTAAGGAGCTGTCGCGCCAATAAATTTATTTATTTATTTAAGGATTTAAGTAAGCCAACGCGTCTAGTTAGACCTTTATCAGAAAATGCTGCGGCCAGTTTATTCTAAACCTCTTTTGCCGTTAAGCAAAATAATTCTTGAATTAGTTTTTGCTATTTTTTTCGCATCAGTTTCGTGCCTAACATATTCCCAAAGTTCTTCATGAATTAAAAAATTCATATTTATATACATATGTATTAGAATCTGATACTTGTATAAGCATTTGTACAGAAATAAACAAAGTTTGGTTTAGTATCGTGAGATGGCGCCGTAAGAAATTTAAGGAATGTAAAAATATACCCAAGTAATAAGCATGATACGATAAAGTGGCAGTAGGTGGGTATGTCGTAAAAGCAATTCGTATACTTACACCTGATCCGAAAGGATCATGCGTTATATAACACAACATTTTAAATTGCGCAAACTAATATTATGTTCATACATGTGTGTTTAATAAAAATCTGTCATTTCCCTATTTCACATATATTTTCCCGATGCTAAATTAAAATATAAATTTTTATGACCAAGTAAGTTGCATAGTTATATATAGCACGATTATTTTTTTTATAAACCTTAAAATTTCAGATAAAGTCGCAGCTTCTCACAAGGTCGGGCTATAAGGATGACGTGCGGACTCACATTATAGTTTCATTAGGAGCTGGACTTGTAGCCGTAACGCTGACCCAGCCTTTCGATGTCCTGAAGGCCCGCACAATGAATGCCAAACCGGGCGACTTTAATAGCGTATGAGACGTCCATCGATATACTGCCCGTTTAGGGCCGAAAGGATTTTTCAAAGGCTACATTCCGTCAGTTCTTCAACCGAATACTTTATTAAATTTCCTGCCGCTTTAACAGCTGAGGATTCGGTTTGGCATAAGTCCCCATCCCCAACCATCTTAAATAATATTTTTTTTATTTTTCTGTTAATACATCATACAAATTTCATCAACGATTATAACAAGAATCATTGTTGAAATGTTTGAATTATTTTATAAGTCTTCTTATATTAAGTTTTTTTGTTCGTTTTCGTTCGATTAGTACTGTTCGTTAAATACTGTTTTAATGAACTATGTATTTTTATTTTTTATTATTTATTTTGAATTTCGTCAAATTTTGATTGTGGATAATATCGTCGTTCATGTTAGGTTAGGCTTAGGTTATTATAAATTATATACATATATATATAATATATGTATTATTATAAATAATTTATATATTCAGTAAAATTTGCTTTTAAAATATATTCAGTATTATCTAGTGGCTAGAAAAACAAGGAAATATGTCCCAAACAAGAAGCTATATAAATAATAAAAATAATCTAATCTAAATTAAAATATTTAAAAGCATATTTAACAAAAAAAATTATTGATTTTTGAAAAAAAAATATAAAAATACCAACAAAAAGTTGCTTGGGCTACCTACATACATCTTCCCGAATATCAAATTTGATTTTAATCGGTTAACCTTCTCGAGAAAAGTCAAAAAAAGACCGTCCTATGGGGGGGTACCGTTTTTAGCTTTTACTTAACAGGTATGAAAGGTACCGTTAATATTTGAGCTAAAAAAAATAATTAAAAAAAGATCTTACATGTTTATAATGCTTAAATAACCTTATGTTCTAAATTTCTGTACTTTAACAGTATACTGATGGGCAATCCTTGCAGTGCGAGTATTAGTGTTGAATTGTTTCAGGGGACGAATGCAACTGAAATTTTCGCTGGAGCATTGGTGAATAGTTTCTTCGATGCAAGTGCCACTCATGGATAGTGGCATTTGGGGTCTATTCCGCTGTAATTGAATTCGATGGAATCAGATAGAGCATCAAACTCATAACAAATCGAATAACTGTAAAGATTTGGACTCCTTTAAACAAAACAATAATGAATGATATGCTTGCGGAAAGTGAATTTGAGCCACAAGAAGTCCATGTTGGAACATTGCCCGGATTGGTTAAGGCTCTGACAAGCAATATCATTCCTAACATAGACCACGATACCGTGATGAGAAAATAGTAATTGCACCAAGCTATATCCATGTAGAGCAAATTCTGATAAATCAGATTCCAACCTGAGTTTCACTTAAAGCCAAAACAGCTGGCCTATATTAAACAGCGTAGACGTACGCTTGAAAGAAATTCTTCCAAAAATCACTTACCATTTAAAAATACTTACATACAAAACACAATTTTGACTAAGTCGAACTGTGCAGTGAATGTCCAAATTAATTTCCATAAGACAGCCTGCATATAAAAAATCAATTTAAACATTCAGCACAATAGGACAAATTCAGATGCCCTTGTCTATTTACCGCAAGCATTGGATGGTCATAGAATTATAATTCCTACAGTGGATAAGAAAAGAAAGAGGCAGTTAAGCACAAAGGACTTGGGACAGATAAGAGGATAGATTTGCGACGCGAGTGTGTATTAGTTTTCTTCCACAGCGCGAGTGGGTATATTTATCTGTCTTTTAACGACGCGAGTGGGTATTATTTTATTCTTTACAACACACACGAGTGGTATTTGTTTTTTTTTTCTCAACGAGTGCGTATTTTTTTTTTAACTCGCGACAACAATGCGCACATTAATATTTTTTGACTTTTTAACCATTTCTAGGGATGCACGAAACTACACCTGTGTAGTTTTTCAAATTCATTAATAAATAATATTATAATTACTTTTTACTGAATTATTATAATAATAATAATTATGACGTGACCAAATCGGATGCATAATTCTCCGGGTGAAAAGAAAAGTAATTGAATTTAATTCAATTTAAAATTCTTATATATATAAGATGCGGTTTATTATCCACGAAGATCCATATGGATCTTTGTCGATGAATAAAACGATCCAGATCCAGATCATGCATTATGTTGTTTTCAATTTAAATTACAATGTGGGAACTATGGATTATGTTCACACTTAATTATTTTTATTTCTCAATAAATAATAAGACAAAAATAAGAGAATATTATATAAAAGATAGAAATTATATTTTCCAGCTGTCTCGATCAAGAACCAACTCCTTCAGCGTCTTTCCAAGAATGCGCCAAAATTATAAGGGTGAGTCGGCAAGATATCGAAAGAAGGAGATGGACGATGAACGATGAATGGCATCAGGCTGAAGTCGGTTGCAATTGTGTTCCCACAACACTTCCCCCTAGTGAAACGATATGGTATTGGTACATGTCATATCTGTCTTGTTGACGTTAAACAAACTTCACTTGTTTTTTTTTATTTTCATACGTACGCGATCCTGTTGTCTGCTGGCTTTGTTGAGGTTGACTACCTTGGTTGTTTCTGGAAGTCTGAAGCGTATTCGAAGGTGCTGCGACTGGTGAAAATAAGTCGTCAATTACTATGCGCGCTGGTTTGAGACGTTCGATATTCACGTTAGTTTCTTTGCCGTTTACTTTGATGGTGAACACTCGGTCATGTGTCCTATTGATTCAGCCCTATCACAGATTCCCTCGTAGAAAATTTCCGAACGAAACGCTACGCCCCGAATACGAACAAATTCAAATCACAAACCCCGAACGGAATCAGCCATTATCCAAACCTCTTTTCGGACTTTCGGAATCAGTTGATTTGCGTCAAAATGTGAAAAACAAAACAAAATGTCACTTTTATTGTGTATATTTCAATTGTGTTTTGAAAAAAAGTTTTCTAAAATGGATTCAATTGCGATTGTTATTGTGAAATAAAACAAGAAAACGTGTGGAGAAACCGCAAATTAAAATTACAACGTCGTATGTTAAGAGACGCTTTTAATCCACTCGACCGCAATCCCTGGACAATGTATGGCTTCTCTTGGAGAATATCCAAAAGCCTTTGCAACTGGGCTGTTCGTATTCACTTTTCACCTTTTGTTAATTATTTGTTTAAAGTTTTATATTTTGTTCTTCTTTAGACTGAAAATACTTACATTTTTCTATTAAATGCGTGTTAACAAACTGTTTCACACGACATCCGAGCAAAATAATTGTTCGTAGAAAAATCAATAAAATTTCCTATTCGTTCGGGTTTAGTGATACCAATTTTCCCGAACTCCGAAATTCTTACGAACATTTTCGTTACGACGGGAGCAGTGATACCTTTTTTCGGGATTCGTAGTACGATTCTATTACCACGGAACCTGTGATAGGGCTGATTATCTCGTGCGGTCTAGAATACGGTTGTTGCAAAGGTCGCTTTGTTGCATCCTGCTGGAGGAATACACGCGTGCAGGAATGTAAATCCTAGTAGCAAACATTTTTTGGCGGCAATTATGAGATGCTGGTGCTGGTTTCACGTTTCTCATGTGCACTCGAAAGTCGTCCAGAAAGAAGTGTTGATCTTCTGGTGAGTCTTCTTGTGTGAAAAATTCACCTGGAATCCTAAGTGTTGTGCCGTATAGGTGACCCTTTTAGGTCTATTTTGTAGCATGTCCTCAGTCCCAGACGAACCGTTGGTAGTATTTTCGTCCAGTGTATACTTTGATGACACATTATTGCTGCTTTTAATGTCCGGTGCCATCTCTCAACCATACCATTTGCTTGCGAGTGGTATGGAGTCGTAGCGTTTGCCTCCCAACAGACGAGAGAGTGATGCAAACAAAGCACTTTCAAACTAGGATCCCTGATCTGTGGTGATGATTTTAGGACTTCCAAAACGTGCGATCCAATTTATGAAGAATGTGTGAAGTCAATGGTTGATGGCGAGTTTATAGCATCAATACGAGACAAGGCATCTGCTTCATTGTTTTCTTTACCGGCTATGTACTGAAGGTATGGAGAACTGGCTGATGAAATAAAGTTGTCTAATTTGTCGAGGTGAAGCTTTGTCAGAGCGTGTTTGGTAGGCAAAAGTCAACGGCTTATGGTTGGACCTCATTGAAAATTCTCTGCCTTCGACCCAGGGTTGAAAATTTTTTATGGCTTCGTAGACAGCTAGGAGTTCTATGTTCTATGTAAGAGAAAAACAATAAAACTCGCAAGTTAAACATTAATTTGCGAAGACTGCAGCACCCGCCGGAGATGAACTGGTGGAGTGCATACACCAGAAGAAAGTATGCCTGATGAATGGAACCTTGTCATCGTTTGCCCGATCCACAAGAAAGGAAACCCTATAAACTGCGCCAACTAAAGAGGAATAAGTCTCCTGAATATCGCCTAAAAGATCTTCTCTGCCGTACTATATGAACGCCTGAAACCATTCGTCAGTGTTTATATAATCATCAAACAAATATAGTCATGTAGCTTCTCTGCATGTTATTTTATTAATAACGTAGCTTTGCTATATTCTTTTTTATAAATCAATTCAACGCATTTTTGAATTTCCTTTCATATTCATTCAAATTTGTGTATCTTGCATCGTTCAATAGCCAATTCCCATAGAATGAATAATTTTGTGTATCTGTCAGCAAAATTATTGCATTCAAATATTGGATATGGCCATTGAACCTTACGAGTTTTACTTTTTTTTGTGAAGTTTTCTTTTAATTCAGAAATAAATATTTCTTGTTATTTGTTACAATTTTAGCTTAGTCGTCATTTTTATTGTATAAATAGTTTTGTAAGACAATAAAATTTTATCATTCACGATCAAACCTTCTCGACTCCACTTCTTTTTACTGCTATTGCTTCCTCCCACCAGTGGTAAGGGGCATTAGCTGAAGAAATATATAGCGACGATAATACAACGGTACAAGAACCGAGGTATTAACAAAAAGATACGACGATAATACACCGGTACGTAGAACCGAGTGTATTTTAACTCTACGGCTGGTCAAGGTTTATGCACCCTGTCCAGCAAGCTGATACAAAACAGTATTGGTTTAAACAGTCAGGCCTATCAGTATGGTTTCAGAGCAGAAATGTCCACAACCAATCACGCTACGGTAGATCCTGGAAACAACCCAAGAATTCCAAATCGATACCCACCACCTCTTTATCGATTTTAAGGCCACGTACGATAGCATTTATAGAGACGAGCTATACAGAGCCATGTCTGGTTTTGACATCCCCACATAACTCGTCCAACTGTGCAGGATGACGATGGAGAACTCTCGCTACTCCGTCAAGGTTGGTACTGACCTCACAGAAGCATTTGATGTCAAAAAAGGATTCCGGCAAAATGATGCGCTATCGTGCGATTTCTTAAACTTAATACTTGAAAAAATTATAAGAAACTCGCAAGTCAATTGTAGTGGGACAATTTTTGTCAAGCCTGTGCAATTGCTAGCATTCGCTGATGACATAGAAATCATTGGCAGAACTCGGCTAGCTGTCACTGGAGCGTTTGCTAGCATTAAAGCTGAAGCGGCTAAGATGGGACCAAAACAAAGTACCTGCTGTCCACAAAAAGGGACACACAACACTCGCGGATTGGACAAAATATCACAATAGACAGGTACAACTTTGAGGTAGTTTTTCTGACAACAACATCTTCTCAAAAATAAAGCGAAGAATTGAGTAGCAAAGCCTTCTCTCGAAAGACAAAGGAGACTCTGTATATGACCTTAATTATCCCAGTCCTACTCTATAGCGCCGTGGCATGGACTCTATCTAAAGCGAATGAAGATATCCTTAGTTGTTTCGAGCGTAAGATTCTTCGAGAGATTTTTGGAACTACCTGTTTGGAAGAGAAAGTTCAAACGAGAACTATACGAGCTGTACAGCGACATTGACCTGGTCAAAAAATACGCATATCACGTTAAAGATGGCTAGGTCATGTAGAACGAATGGACAACAATGCTCCGGCTCGCAGGATCTTCGATTCCATCACAGAGGGTAGACGCAGTCAAGGAAGACCTCGCCTTAGGTGGAGGACGACCTCAGCTAACTTGGAGTGCGAAACTGAAGGCAGCTAGCCAAAGACCGAGCTGGCGAATGTTCTCTGTTCCGCCTATCTTCACGGCTATGCAGTACCTAACTCTGGAAAATTACTAGAAAAAGATACAGAGCATAGCAAGTGGCCATAGAAAGTATTGCAAAAGGAGCCTGCTTGAGATTTGCAAAGAATAAAGCTGGGACGGGAAAATCATTAGTCTCAAGTAAAGGGACTCGTTTTGCAGGTCTTCAGACCTAAACTTTCTTGACATTCCAAAAGATAGAATGAATGAAAAGTATAACTTAGTAAAGAACTTTAGTACGGAGCTAATTAGGAAAAAGGTGTGGTAGTCGAAACAAACAGTCAAGACTCAATGAAGTGGTATACCGGTGGGTTGACAATGTCTAAAGGGATAGGATCTGGGCGTAGAACCAAACTCTCCATAACGATGGGACAATTTACTAGCATTTTTCAAGCAGAAGTAAATGCCATAAGGAAGTGTGTAGAGAGAAATCTCAAAAGTAAATATAGACACAACACTTCTCTTTCTGTCAGATAATCGAACTCAGAGCATTAAGCCTTGATAGCATTATTTCTATGGGAGCTTAACGAATTGGGCAAAAATGACCATGTCACGCTTGGCTTGTAATATTGGCCATGGTCAGCCTATAAAGTCGTGTCAATTTATTTGGAACGCCGAATTCACTCATAGCCTTAGAGTTCTTTCTTGGCTATGCGATCGTAGGGGGTTCTAAGGTCTATTAACAGATGGTATCTTCGAATATAAGTGCCCCGTGGCTTAGTGGTTAGTGTATCGAACTGCTAAGCGAAGGGTTGGGATTCGACTACCCGTCAGAACCACCTTTTTCCCGGGGTAATTGCGAGGAACTGACAAATCATCCAAGAGTAAATATTGTCTCAAAAAATTGCATTTCACGTTCGGACTCGGCGGTAAATTGCAGGTGCCTTCTTGAAGATTCACACCACACACACAGTATGGTTGAGAGTATGAGTCTTGGCTCCTTAAAGAGTTGTCGCGCCAGTAAATTTAATCTTGGAATATTAGATTCCAAAAGTTTGTCAATCACCTGCCTTACTACATCAAAATGTTGATCCTGGTTTATTTGAAAACCTTTTCCTATTTGTTTCTTTTAGATTAGGAACTAAGATAAAGCGGTTTTTGGGAATTGTAGAATAGATCTGTGCTCAAGGAATCAAAAATATTTGAGAAGCCTTGAGTAAGCTGTTCAAGGGTCTAAGAAGCGACTTACCATCAAATAAAGATTCTATGGTCCAAAAATAGAATAAATTACCTTGTAAGGTGCATATTTGGAATAGCATTTAAGTTTCTTCTTAATTTAATCGGAAATTTAAATCTATAAAAAAAACTTACCATTTAATGTGACACAAAACTGTATTTTTTCTAAAACTACAAGACAAGAAAACAAATGAAATTAAACAAAAACACAAACAGAACACAAGAGATCATGTCCAAAATCTTAAAATAAAAATTACAAAACAAATTTTCTTCAAAATCAAAAATCCCAAACAAGAAACAACACAAAAACAGTACCGTTAGAAAGTGATACCAAAACGTTTAATTTTATTAAGCTGTGTTCAAAATCTATGCTAACTGGTCGATATATCATATGGAACGACATAATCCAACACGAAGGCTAACCTCCACCATAGAAACATTGTATATAGACTGCTTCGGTTTTTTCTTGCCTCACATTGTCACATTGCACATGCGCAGGAAACTAAGCACAAAGCATAACACTAAAAACCATGCTCTTAATTCTCTCTCACTCAAATAAAATGTCCTACACTAGCACTCCAAGCGGCTCTAGGGAAAAAGATTTTTTCTCGTCTCATGATAGTACTATAGGCAATGTATATACAATGCATAGAAAATGAAAATAGAACTGCGATTCGTACCGACCATGTCCTGCAAACTCTGAAATTGTATTCTATGTATGTGAAAACTTATGAGATTCGTGTGAGAAGCAGCCAATCAGCCATACTTTTCATGCCTACATAAATGCAAACGTATTAGTAGTCCGATAAGAAATGTAAAGGAACCGGTACACAACCATTTTCCCAACAAAAAATAAAAATAACGCAAGGTTGTTTATTTGGTGAAATCATTTGAAATAATGAAATTTCATTAAATAACTTGCCCACTTAAAGCTGAAAACAGATGTGCAGTTGTTCTCACACATAACTGCGCGCAGAACCACAACTAAAATGGATGTGCATATTTTTTTTAGATTTATGTATTGCTGTATTGATGCCAAAATGTAGCAACACCAGCGTACGTATGTCCAAAAGAAGAATGAAGAAACAACCGAAAAAAAGAAATCATGTACACAAGGTATAAGTGTACTTCAATCTCAACGCTGATGTTAAAAGCTGCGGCTTTAAGAAATAATGTCTGACATAATGACCGATATAATTATTTCTAATGGAGCACGGCCTTAATATTTTTTCAAATTTTATTCGAAGCTGTGGCCGCACATAAGAGCAAGTACGTGCGATCCAGTCTTGCAATTTATTTTTTAAATCTTTGACTATTGACTTTTAACAGCCCCACGCCCACACAAGCATGCATTCACACATGCCAGCCCATACATAATCGTAATCGTGCACTAGTAAGACTGTTTTTAAACCTTGCGACTAGAGCTTGAATTCCTTTTCATTTGAAGTTTCCAGAGTGAACATTTTCAGCTGCTGTACTGTTCCTACGTGCTACCTGCTAAAAAAAACATCACATTACTCGTTCATGACGACAAGCAATGAAAAGGATTGACAAAAATAAATGATTTCCCGAATAAGCATAAAGAAGAAAGACCGATAGTCGCGCGACTCGAGCTACTCGTGCGATTCTGTCTACCCCGGCCACCACATACGTCTCTCTCCTAAAAGCTGAAGCAAAGTAACGAGTCGCAAACAAAAGTCGCAAGGTTTAAAAACAGTCTAAGGTGTTTCGATGCTGTCGTGTGAAAAGGTACATTTCTTCGATCCACACATTTATCTAAATATCTACATTCTACACTTCAATCTACTACATACGTCCTTCATTTTACAAACCAATTGGGAGAACGCCACGGCCACGGCAACGGCACAAACAAGCACAAGCAAAGCATGCAGCAGCAGCAGAAGCAGAAGCAGAAGCAGAGCAGAAGTCCGTTCTTTTATAACTATTTTTATAGAAAAACTTGGAATTTTTTTGTTGAAATTACACAATTCTATCAACAATCGAAATTCAGAATTACAAGAAAAACTGACGCTGAATCAGTTCTAATAAAAATGACTGTGAATGCAAAACAAGAAGAACCACCACCAAGGAAGTGTTTCTTCAATGTTAATCTCGGCCACTTGCCGGCGGATCGAATTGTTTGGAGTTGTTTACTGACTGATATATGTACATAGCATCAAAAACTGCTGAGAATTTTCGTGCCTTATGCACTGGCGAAAAGCATTAAATTATAAAAATGTTTCATCGCGTCGTAAAAGATTTCATGGTACAGGCTAGAGATTGTCTACTAATAATCGAACGGGCGGCGGCGAGTCTATTTACGGCGGAACCTTCAAAGCTCGAAGGTACATATGTGATTTATGTTTTTGGTTATAAATCAATACAAATTGTTTAAAAGGTAATTGATCGCATTTAAAGTATAATTCTATTGCAAAACTTTTTTAGATGTTAATTTATTTTTCCAAACTGATGTGTGTGTGCACACTTGCGTCATTTTGACGCAGCCGTGACGCTTTTGCGTCTTACATAACTCAAATGACGCGGGGGCACCACTATTTATTTGTGAGGACTGTAAGACGCAAAAGCGGCGCCGCCTAATCAAAATGACGAAGTGTGCACCGTGCCTGAATTGTGACAAAAATCGATCGCAAACGTATTCTGTGCACCAGGCGAACATGAGATGTAGATGTATGTAGAGTTTGTACTCCTAAACCGCCCAATGGATTTTAATTAAATTTACAGGGTAAATATAGTTTTGTACAGCGATCGTGAATGTTTGATCCTGCTAGCATTATTTTCGCATTTCACATTTAAATATGTTTTTTCTACGCCCGCTAGTTAAATATAAAACTGGTGCCGATTGATACTAGGTATTTTTGGTACGAGATTTTTAGTACTTAGTACTGGAATTTAGTACTGTTATATTTTTTGGTTTTAGATTTGGTACTAGATTTATTATTTAGTACTAGATTTTTTACGTGATAAGTGGAATTGTATATGGTGTGAGTTAACAGGCTGTATGTTGGTGTTGCTGATATCAATGTTTTGTTATGACGTTATCACGTAAAATTATCGTCTGTAAACCGACTTTACAGACAACCAACTCTTTTTTTACTGGTTGGTGAATGGTGATGTTGGTTGTGCACTATTTTGAACTCATATGATTAAGTTAAATTTACAGAAGCTAATCTAATTGAGTTCGAGCAATCTAAAATTTGTATTTTTTTCGCATGAGTATTTTTTTCTCTACGTTTACTATTTTATTGGTTTATGTTATATGTATGAACGCTAAAAAATGCAATACATAGCTTCGATACAGATTTATACTTAAATACTTTGTTTCCAACAAGTTTATTTGGACGTACAAATAATGAAATACTCCAACATTTTAATTGAAACAAATTGGGACTGTTAGGCATTCCTAAAAATATGAGATACGTTTATGTGTATAAATAATGTTTAGTTTAGTTTAGTTTAGTTTATTTAATTTTCTTATAAACTTACACATTAAGATTATTTACATATTTTAAATTAGTGAAAGTTTGTGAATACACATAACTAGTAACAATTACATACGTGTGCGGATTTTCTAATTAAAGTTTTAGTCACATATTATCCTCGTCTGCCCTCTTTACTAATAACCTACCAACCAAGAGGTATCGAAAATCCGCAATTCACACATACCTAAACGATCCTCGTTTACAATTAAGTCTGTCGCGCAATTATTTTCTTATTAATTTGAACAAGCATTTTGTGACCACTTAATGAAAGCCAGCCAATCTTTAAGGATGTACATTAATCATCCGCAAATAGTTAAAAATAAAATAAATTTCATAAACGTGAAACGAAGTTTCCATAATATTTTTTTAGATAATAAATCTACGCACGCACGTATCTATTTTTTTTAATTTGTACCTTTTCTCTTTCCACTAATAAGCTGCCGGATATCTAACAGCCAATACCTAACAGATATCGTTCACACATACGTAAACGGATGGATGATGAATCCTAGAGCATATACATATATTTTTCTTTCGTACCCCTTTTCTTTTCAATACCCGATACCTAACACCTAACATATATAGGTACAAAATCCGCACTCAACTCGAAGAATGCAACTCATCGCAAAAAAAATAATAAAAAATTTATAACTATCCGAACTAATTTCTCTGCTTAACTGCAAATTCATCTTGCATATCATAATGACTTCTAAATATTCTAAAACTTACATCAAAGTTTACCAAGCAGTAAAAAAATAACTATGTTTCTTAAACAAACTACAACTGTAAACATATTACCTACACATATTTGGTTATGCCGCAAATGGAATATTATTTTTATAAAGTTAACAAATGTTATGTCAACGCAACTCATGTCATAGCTCAAAATGCAGTTGAGCTAACACCAGATCAAATAACAGCTCATCTCAGCTCAGCCAATAGTTTAGATCAACCAACAGCTCAGCTCAACAGACAGATCAGCTCAACTGACAGCTAAGCTCAAAAAACAGTTCAGCTCAATTTTAAGAGCCGAGCTGTTAAGCTCAAAATTGAGCTAACACACAAATGAGCTAGGTTGGAAAAAGAGCTAGCTCAAAAGTGGACTGAGCTGAAATGTGAGCTTCTTGCATCCCTGCTGTCCAGAGCAATCAACAACTTTAATGGAATTTGACAAGGGGATAGTCTGGCTTGTAATCTGTGACTGGCACGTTACAGAATTGAATTGAATTGAAAGAAGCCCACAAGCTGTACAAGACTACTTTTTCGATCGAGCATATTAATGAAGGGAAAATGAAGTGCATGGTGGCTTCTTCTGCAAGAAGTGTTCGTCCAACTATCAGGGTACTGGAGCATGAATTTGAAGTAGTGCAGTCCTTTAACTGCTTTGGGTAAAAAGTAGTAGACCATAATAAAATGAAGGAAGAAATACGTAGGCGGCTGCTAAAATCCAACAGAACCTACTAAGTCTGTGAAGACGCTTTAAATCCAGAAACTTTAATATAAAAGCCAAACTGCTGCTATACAAGACTATGGTCTTACCGGTACTCACATACGAATCCAAGACTGGTGCTTACAAAAAGGCACTCTGATCTCTTATCCGTGTTCGAGAGGAAAGTTACGTAGCGTTTTGGCCCCGTGTGCGGGCTCACAATTCCCCAGAAGATGTTATGGTGGGCTTGGCCATCTAGCTCGCATGAGCGAAGAGGAACAAGCTCGGAAAGTCTTGCAGTTCTTTTACTGTTGAATACAACGTTGCAGACCATGCTTGTGTTGGAAGGATGGCATAGACTAGAACGCCCAAAGCCTTGTGGTGCGCAATTGGATGGTGTCGCGTCAGCCAGCAATCTGGATGTATGGAAGAAGTTGTTGAACGAGGCCCGGCCCAGATCTTGTTGCGCCGGTGATAATGATGATGACTTTCCGGGACTACCCTAACTCCTGTTGGCACTGTAATGAATCGAATAAATAAAGGGGTACTAAACGTACATATGTAAGAGCTTTCTTCGTGAACTGGTACTTAATACGTACTTTCAAGTCGAGGACAGTACAATAATCTTTGTCATGCAGCTTACTAGTGAAATTTTCTAGATTAGGAATCTCATGCAGTTGTCTTTTTATATCCGAGTTTTTGTAGTTCACCAGGATCGAAACATAACCTAACTTACAAAGATTTTTTTTCAACAACTACCAAATCAGTCACCATACCTGATGTTTCCATTTCATCTAGCTTTGTTGTTACCTTTTCTTTTAATGTCATTGTAATTCTTTTTGGGTTTAACTGTAAAAAAATGTTACATTTGTCAGGAAAGCAAAGCATCCTATTCCTTGATTATATTTGGTTTAACCAGGGTCTCCAATTGCAATATTTCAGGCAAATAAATTGTTTAATTGTCTATTCATTGCCTAGTGGAGACGCTGAAACGATGGCAATGGCTGACAATAATGTTTAAAAAAAAGCGCGCCGCGTACAATTGAAATTAACAGTAATGAAAAGCCCGCACAAATTCAAAACTGCCCCCTTCTTGATATTGCCATTACCTCAAGTATTGTCTGTGGAAACGCAGTGTTAGTTACCTTATTTGTGAATTTTATTATATTCATTGAAACGAAACTCTTGTTTCTTATCCTAATATGAGTGTCGATGTGGCATCAACAAGAATAAATAGTTCTGTCCCGGCTATTTTTTCGCAGAATATTCGCAGCTGTCAGATTTTTGAGTTGAGGTGATGTTTTCTCTCTAAGATATTTCTGCGAAAAAAGTAAGGAAAAAGCACATATTTTTTGTTGGATATTGTTGTGGTCGCAATTTCAAATCCCTCAGAAAGCTACAAGAATTTATATACTGTCTGAAATTTGTTCACTCATAGCTTTAACAAGCTGGCATCGAACTTTTGATAATTATATATTATTATATAAGCATATATGTAGTATGAGCCATTATATTCTTTTGAATAAGCTTAGGCTGCGCCAGCAAAGTAATTGGTAGTTTTGTGGGTGCTTCCAAGCTTCCAGCCAAAATTCTTCGCAAACAGCAGCTGGCTTCAAAGATCTCTTAAATATTTAAACTCACACTTCTCTGTAAGAGTTGCCTGGGGGAATTTATTTTCTCTCTTACGGGCTCCCTCTTCTGCGATTTCAAAAATATTGTGCTGTACGGGAATAGGAATTTGCAGAAATTCTTGAAAATTAGTACGAATTCGCAGATTGGGAACAGAACTTATATTGTTTTAAAAATTGATTTTTTGTATGTATGAAAGACTAACCTCAATGGTGGGTAATGCATTCCTACCTTTAAAAGTTTTCCCCGTAATACTCGTACCGCAAGGGATGCTCATAGATTTACCCTTGAGCCTAATTTCGGACGCACTGTTAAGTATAGAGACTCATTCTTTAGCCGCACTACACGAATGTGGAATGCTTTACCCGGCTCGATTTTTCCCTTCCATTACGATTTGCAAACGTTCAAAACCAATGTGCATCGGTACCTCCTTTTATCTTCTATCCAATTTTCCTAAACGCTCGCACTGTGTTAATACACGATAAGGGTAGTAACAACCCCTTGAGTGCGCGTCGATTATAAAAAAAACTCATCCAAAACATCCAGGTTATGATCAGCGTATGACGTGAATTTCGTGCTAGAAATAATTTCAAGAATGTACTCACGGCAACTATTATGTTCACTTGGAAACCTGTGTCGATTTCAATTTGGTTTCATGTTTGACAACTTCAATATATCTAAACCATCAACAAAAATGGAATAAATAATTAGGAATTTGCTTTTACCTTTTTCACTTATTTCATTGAATTTTTATTCTTACATAGCAAAATAATTTTGCTTTCCTCAACTATAACATGTTTTTCCGATAGCTTTACAAGTGTCCCCTCTTCCGTACCGTTTTCAGCCCATCATATAACTTAGTCACCCGGCGTTGCTCGTGTATACCATATATTTTCGAAAAAAAGACCAGACGTGGCGCCACCTAGTAATTAAAATAGCCTTATCCATCAAAATCTGTACAACTAAGAATTTTCAATAAAAAAACGACCCAGCGCCACCTAGTGGGTAATATAGCCTGAGTAACTCCCTAGAACATCAGCAATCTGCCAGTGAAAGCCCCGTCATAATCGGACATTCTACAGAGGATCTTTTTTTATTTTTTTTTAGCTCAAATATTAACGGTACCTGTCATATACCCGTTAAGTAAAAACTAATTTTTTCGAGAAAACGGCTCCAAGAATTTTTATGAAAAAAAAATCTTGGTTTTTGTAGGTGTTGTATAGGCTTTATTGAAAAAATGTAAGTTGGTGGGCTAAAAACGGTACCCCCATAGGACTGTTTTTTTCTTCGACTTTTTCGAGAACTGGTTAACCGATTACAATCAAATTCGATATTCGGGAAGATGTAGGTAGCCCAAGCAATTTTAGATAAAGAAATAACTTTTTTTTTTATATTTTTAATATTTTTTTTAAATCATTTTTTTAAAAACGGGTACGTGATTTTTTTAAATATAGGTAATTTTTTATGTTTAAGATATAAAATGCCGTTTATATTATTTCGCTGAAAACCATTTTACGTACTTTTTTCGACGAATCAAAAGTTAGAAAAATCGAAAAAGAATTATACAAACTAAAATAATATCAAAAAAATTGCTGTTTAAAAAGGAACATTTTATTAAAAAACGGATTACCATAAAATAAAAATACATAGTTCATTAAAACAGTATTTAACGAACAGTACTAATCGAACGAAAACGAACGAAAAAACTTAATATAAGAAGACTTATAAAATAATTCAAACATTTCATCAATGATTTTTGTTATAATCGTTGATGAAATTTTTATGATGTATTAACAGAAAAATAAAAAAATTATTATTTAAGGTGGTTGGGGATGGGGACTTATGCCAAACCGAATCCTCAGCTGTTCAAGCAGCAGAAAAGTTAATAAAGTATTCGGTTGAAGAACTGACGGAATGTAGCATTTGAAAAATCCTTTCGGCCCTAAACGGGCAGTATATCGAAAGACGTCCCATACGCTACTAAAGTCGCCCGGTTTGGCATTCATTGTGCGGGCCTTAAGGACATCCAAAGGCTGGGTCAGCGTTACGGTACAAGTCCAGGTCCTACTGAAGCTACAATATGAGTCCCCACGTCAGCATTATAGCCCGACCTTGAGGAGCTGCGACTTTATCTGAAATTTTAAGGTTTATTAAAAAAAATAATCGTACTATATATAACTATGCAACTTACTTGGTCATAACAAGCCGCTTGACCAACCGTCATACCCCTCTGCTGACAGCTATGGTTGAAAGAAATAATTGATTATGTCTTCAGGATTACGTTTTCTAAGTAAATATTCCTAAATTATCGTAAAGCTATAATACATTTTTATGGTTTTCTTATTTTATATGAAAAACTCTCACTAAGGTACAAATTTTGGAAATGGAAAATTTGTGTGGGTAATTATTTACAAGATAAATATTGAAAAATTACTTACTGGAAGAAATAGTATTAACAAAATAAGGAGTCCTCCTTTAAAGTCAAGTCCCATGCATTTTTAAAAGGCTTATCGTATGCATATCTTGCATATCTCGATGTTTTTGTTTGTTTTACATAATGCCCAATTAAAAATTAAAAATAGGAAAGGAAATCACACGAGATGAAATAAAGAAAAACTCGAAATTGAAATTGAGTTTCCTTTCAGGATTAAGACAGTATTAACAAGAAAAGTGAAGCAGCCGTATCTTCGATTTTTAAAAGCTAAAATGTACTTTAAATAAGAACCTTAGTAGTGATGTATAGATATAGTATATATAGATATCGAAAAAGAATAATGAATGAATGAATGATTTTAAAAAGGCTTTTAAATGTTGTTTCCATTTTTACCACTCATGGACAGAATGTCTTGAAAAATCTAGATATGATTTTTATACGGTTATTTTTTAGTACTTACAATTATTGTCATAGATTTTTAAAAATTGATTCGCTCTTAACATTCAATTATCCTAACAAATTATGATTATTATTCAACTTGACTTCAAAAAGTTTGCGTTTGCTTCCGGGCAATGGGTATAAAACTTTTGGGTTTGCCCATTAGAGCGCGTTGTTTTTTTGCGGCAGTTTCTACAGCACTGACTGCTTGCATTGTTTTGGGGAACGACGCTAAAGCTGGATTAGTGATTGTTGATGGTTTCCCGACGATGTTGCTGGTAGTGCAAGTAGCTGGCGGTTGTATAGTTCCCTTGACCTTGCCTTTGCTACCTTTGAGCATTTGATCGGGCATACATTTCTCCCTTCGTAATATGCACATTCGATTGTAGTCGTGAATTGAAATGAGAAAAGGCCTCCCTCCAGATTGCATTTGCACGAACGCCGGCAGACGCCTTCCATCAGCAGTCTGGTAGAGTGGGCCCAGCTGGTTGTTCAAGAGGTGTGAGGTTGTAGGAACAGGCAGAAGCGTTGGACGCCAACTTTTGCTTTCTAGTCTTTCTTGGACTGTTAAAGTGTCAGGCAGCACCACCACATTTGGAGGAATTGGTTTAATTGGTTTTGGTAGGATTTGTGGTCGCTTTACTTGTTGCGTATTTACAGCTGAAATAGGTCGCTTATTCAAACTTATTAACTCGGGTGGAGTTGTATTCAACGCTGGTTTTTTATGAGTGAGCGAAGGATCAAGTTTGTTGCTCATCAGTTTGTTGGCAGCTGCCAGAATTTTTTGCTGCTTTGTTAATATCGACCCATCATTTGGAGTAGTTGACTCTGACCGATTAGGTAACTCTGGGGAATTCGATTTGGAATTCGGTGTGCAGTTTAATGAGACAATTTCAACGGAACTGCTTCCTTTAGGTTTAACCACATTTGCTTTAAGAATACTCCGGCTATTCGGAGTCGATGATGCAGTTGTTGAAGGAGCACTAATGTTTAGTTCTTTTTGTTTGGCGTTTTCAGGCTCTTTATGTTGTTCCTTTGGTCGGGCGATTATAGTCACTGAGTTTGAACTGAATTGTCTTTGGATTTTATCCACCGACAAACTTCTCGATCGGCTTTCTATTTGCTTTGCAGAAGATGGAGAGCTACAGCGACCATCAAACGAAGTGAGACGATTTCGCACAGTTTCTGCGTATACCGTAGCATTGGAACTTGCATTTGATGATAAAATCAAATCACCATTTCTATAATATTTCTCCAGAAGTATGAGATGCCGCAGAAAACTTGATTGATTGCCATATGGCTTTTGTAAATCTTCCCACAGTTTACGGGTAGGTTCATCGTATTGCAGGAATGTGTTAATACGCGTCCAGCCTTCAGGCGTCCGCTGTGAGGAACCTCCTCTAAAAGGAGCTTTAAACTGAAGACCAAGATCTTCCTCTCCGGGGAAAAGTTCTCGCATTGATATGTTTGGGTTAGAAGGCAGAGCGGTTGAAATGTCGCTTCGGTCTTCAAGTGATGTGCCCACGCTTTGCAGAATTGCCTCCAGTTTGGACTGCTGATCTTTACCTATTTTGATTTTCTGTGGTGAAGGAGAAGTAGATTTTGACGAACCAGATGAAGATGTATCTGAAATCGTCGGAACGTCATAGTCCACCAACACATCATTATCCAACACCATTTGATTACTAGTGTAATTTGATGGCTTCGCGGTATTAACAGATGTTTTTCCCGCAGTATTTTCTTCTCCAGTGCTGCATCTTGCTTTCTTGTCAGTCATTGTTATTCTGCAAATTAAAAAAAAATTAAATTTATATTTTAATTTTGCATGAAGAAAATATATGTAAAATAGGGAAATATCAGATTTTTTTATTAGGCACACATGTATAACATAATATTAGTTTGCGCAATTTAAAATGTAGTGTTATATAACGCATGATCCTTTCGGATCAGGTGTAAGTATACGAATTGGTCTTACGACATACCCGCCACCTACTGCCACTTTATCGTATCATGCTTATAACTTGGGTATATTTTTACATTCCTTAAATTTCTTACGGCGCCATCTCACGATACTAAACCAAACTTTGTTTATTTCTGTACAAACGCTTATACAGGTAACGGATTCTAAACATATGTATATAAATATTAACCCCTAGTTTTCTGCGGTAAAATAAAGTGAAACGTATGTACATTGTGCTGTACAGAAAAAAAAATATTTTATTCAGTAAACAAGTAATCAAAAGTCACTATATCAGCAATATACTTAAATAGAAAAAATTGTCAAAGCGAAAATTTGTTTTTTTTTTTGTTTGTTACATACATTATGTATGTAGATTATTTACTTTGGCGTTCCGTTTCATACGAGCATCGGTGGACTAGATCCTAGGATTTCAAGACTCAAAGTTACATCTAGGATTTCAACTCCTGAGCTTGAATCGTGTTCGTGCCTGTTTTAGTTTGTTGTGGGAAACGAAATCATAAAGAATACATGTAACAGGATTTGTTTCAAAACTTTTTAGAGCCTCCACGAACAAAGTCATAGATGAGATTAGTCTCGTTTGGATTTTTAAATAACAGTCGACTTTTGTGTGGGATTATGGATTCTCATTTAACCTTTAATTTGTCTATAGTAGTGCATATTAAACCTTCTATGTCTACATGCTATATGTATGTACATGTGTACAAATGCAGATTTATGTATAATTCGTGGGACTCAATTGGTAAATAAATCGATTGCCAAAATCACAATTTTTATATATGTATTAAAATGACATACTTACTTAACTGCATTTTGCAGATTTTTCCCATATTTTTTGCTTACCTTTATTATTATTTTGTTTGCGAAATATTCTTTAATAATTAATGCTTCTCGTTCGAGATCGTATCATCAAATGAATAATTTTATATTATTTTTTATTGATTCCCAAAATTTTTATTTTTTCAGTAAACAAAATCATCACTATAGCAACAATATAAAAAAAATCTGTCAAAATGACAAAAATATTTTTTTTATAATTAATGCTCTAAATATGGATTATTTTCTTCCGCTTAAATATTTGTACACCATATACAGGCATTACAGGATTAAGGAAAGGTGCAAAAGGAAGGAGACACAGATGGACATCAGGTATGAAGTTGTTCGTATTTTTTTTTGAGTGAATTACTCGCGCGAAAGGGCTTTTTGTATACCCTTAAAATTTTTGAACACCGACTATTTCGGTAGAGCAGAACTAACGATAACGGTAGAGCAGAACTAACGATAAAATAATAAAAAGGCAAGAAACATTACGTCTGGTGGTCAAGAGATGTAAATGTTTGTTTTATTGTTCAAGCTCTCTTATCGAAAATGAGCCACCTGAGTCTCGGTCTTTCTCTACTGCGCCATCCCTCTGGGTGGATTTGAAGATGTGCATCCGCTCTATATGACCCAGCCATCTGAAACGTTGAATTTTTACTCTTTTGGCTAGGGTTGTGTCGCTGCTGTATACCTGGTACAGTTCTTCAACGCGTCCTTATCCGCTTTTGACAGCGTCCATGCGTCTGCACCATAGAGCATGACTGGGATGATGAAGGTCTTATAAAGGAACAATTTAGTTGCCCGAGAGAGGGCTTTTCTACTCAATTGTCTTCTAAGCCGGAAGAAGCAGCGATTGGCAAGAGTTTTTCTTCGTTTGATTTCAGCGCTGGTGTTGTCTGAGTTAATAGCGGAGCCCAGGTAGACAAAGTCCCTAACTACCTCCAAGTTATAGCTGTCTATGGTGATGTTTTGTCCAAGACAACGATGTTGGGTGTCTCTTCTTGATGACAGCATATATTTGGTTTTGCCCTCATTGACTGCTAAACCCATCTTCGCCGCTTCCGTCATCACACTTTATTGATATCACACTTTGTTCTTCCGATTATGTCAATATCGTCGGCGCATGCCAATAAATGGACGGACTTTTGAAAGATCTTGCCTTTGGTGTTGGCGTGAGAGGTGAGGTCTGTACCGACCTTGACGGAACTACGTGCGTTTTCCATTATCATTTTGCACAGGCGGACGATGCCCAAACTGCACATAACTCGTCTCGGTGGTGGGTATCGATTTGAAGTTTTTGGAGTTTTTTCAAGATCTGCCGTTTTGTGAATATTTGGTCGATAGTGGACTTTCTCTATAACCGCATTGATATGAACCTATCAGGTTGTTGACGAATGGCTTAAGGCGTTCACACAATACGGCAGAAAAGATCTTGTAGGCGATGTTAAGGAGATTGATACCCCTGCAGTTGGTGCAGTTCAGAGGGTCTCCTTTTTTAAGGATCGGGCAAATTATGCTGAGATTCCATTCCATCGGGCAAGCTTTCTTCTAACCATATCTTGCTTATGAGTTGGTGCATACTTATAGCGAAGCCATCACCTGCAGCTTTGAAGGGATCGGCAGCTAGGCCATCGGCTCCGGCGGCTTTGTTGCTCTTAAGCTTAGATATAGCTAGCTTTACTTCATCCAGATGTGGTGGGCGTAATTGTTGGTCTACTTCGCACAGATAAGATGGAGCATTCTGCCTGACAGCGGAATTCGTTTCGTCATCGCTGCAGTCTGCAGAAATGGTTTTCCCATATTCTCAGCATCGACTGCGATTCCACTACGATGTTCCCTTCAGTTCAGCTCTGTAGCTTTGGCAGTTTCTTTTTACCTTTTGGTTAAACTTTCGAACTTCATTCCTGCAATAACAGGGTGTGCTTGTTTAGCTGCGTGTGCTTGCCGACACTCATCATCAAACCAGGGATTTCGTTGTAGAGGCCGTGTAAAACCCAGCACTTCAGTGGCGGCTTTCCTGATGGCATTTTTGTAATGTTGCCACTGGTTCTCAATACTTGATGCTGGCGGTAAAGGATTCCTTTGGAGGTTATTTGAGACTCGATCGGAAAAGGACCTGGAGATTTCTTGCGATTGCAGCCGTCCGACGTTAAACTTCCTTATAGTATTTCCTCGTTTTGGCGTTGGTCGGAGTCAATGTTTGCCCCTCGGAAAGTTCGGACATCCATCATACTGGAGTAGTGCCTTGCATCGATCGCAATGTGGTCAATTCGGTTGGCAGTGGATTGATCAGGGGATCTCCATGTTCCTTTGTGAATGTTGAGGTGTGGGAACTTGGTACTAGCTATTACAATATTTCGCCCCGCAGCAAAGTCAATTAGCCTGAATCCGTTATCGGAGGTGGTGTTGTGCAAGCTGTATTTTCCGATTGTACCACCAAAGATATCTTCACTCTGGGGGGGCAAATTTAGCCTTGATGCGGATTGTCTTGAGGCGCTCGTTGACACATTTGTAGCTCAAAACCTCTTGCCGGATCCTGCCTCCAACGACGAATCCACATCCAAATAAGCGGTGTTTTTGTTGTGTATATCAGTTGCCAAAGTAAATATCGCAGTAGAAAACACCGTTGATTCCATCTAGAGAACTGTTCCGCTGCCGCCTGGATGCAGGTAGTAGTGCATTAGTGGTAACACTCCTCCCTCCTCCAGTTTGCTGCCAACAAAAGTTTAAATGCCCCGGACTAAATATGAAGGTTAGCGTCTTCAAAAAATGTACACATACAATTTTGGAATTTAAACACAAACTTACTTCTTGCTGTATTTATAGAAACGTCCTTGCAGAAATGGATTTTTGTTTTGAATTTAGATTTATAGATTTAAAATTAAGATTTATAGTAACAAAGATCTTTTGTGGAAATATAAGTAAAGGTGGAGACTATTATTTGCGTA
The DNA here is from genome assembly GCA_963971375.1 of Platycheirus rosarum. Taxonomy (NCBI): domain Eukaryota; kingdom Metazoa; phylum Arthropoda; class Insecta; order Diptera; family Syrphidae; genus Platycheirus; species Platycheirus rosarum. The sequence goes on from OZ020507.1 coordinate 32,418,376, forward strand.
AATTCGTATGTCTAGTTGTGTACTAGTGTTTTTGTTCAAAATATATGTATATTACTAGCGGCCCCGTCAGGCGTCGTCCTGCATTTCTTTAAATTCTTTTGTTTTGTTCACGTATAAACAATTACACACAAAAAATCAGACTTTTTTTGGAGGGTTTCCCCAAAATTTTCCTTCGTAATTATAGGTATAAGGCAAATACATTTGTATTGATGGTATACGAAATTTATAATTAAACCAAAATACTTAAATTACTAAAAATAATGTCTCTTACTAGCTGACCTACCCAGCTTTGCTCGCGGGAAAGAAATTTATAGTTAAACAAAATATTAGTTTCAACTAACATTCTATAGAATTGCTAAGAATACCTCAATATAAAATACTAGCTGACCTACCCAGCTTTGCTCGCGGGTATATAAATCATATAAATGCCCCAGACTAAAAACAGAACCATTTTCAAAATGCTGTTGTTTTATCAAGAAAAAAATGCTTTTTGTTAAACGGTTGTATGACAGGTACCGTTAATATTTGAGCTAAATTTTTTTTTTCAAAAACTTGTAGAATTTCAAAATTACCTTATGTACCTACGAAATTTGAAGACGATACATTTGATACATTTTTCCCAATCCAAGGATTCGGCTTTTCCGAAACCCTCCAGTCAGCAATACAGCATTTTATGCCAGATTTAAAATTATTTTTTCGAAGGCTGGGTAGGTCAGCTAGTAGTTATATAAACCTTCGCAACCTTTTAGCAATTCAAATATCCTTTTTCATCCTTATATTTCCTCAAAAGATCTCTGTTACTACATATCTATAAATATACAAACAATTTTTTTAATAAATTTCTACACTTAGTTTGCACTTAATTTGTACCTATCTGAATGGAAAGCAAAATTCTAAACAAAAATTAATTTCTTTAAGGACGTTTGTATTTATACAACAAGAAGTAAGTTTGTATATAATCTACCTATATCCATACATACTTACTTCCTTATGAACAGAGCACAGCACCGCAACCGCAACACAAAAAAAACAAACATCATTCACCTGCCTACCATAATATGAACGACGATATTATCCACAATAAAAAGTTGACGAAATTCACGATGTTCAAGAGTTTCGAGTTTGCTCGATTGCTCGCTTTTGCTCAAAAATGGTTGCAACTGTTCATGAGCACTTTGGTGTGGATATAGTTAAATGATGCTCACGAGTTCTCGTGAAAAAGAACTATACAAACTAAAATAATATCATCCAAAAAAATTGCTGTTTAAAATGGAACATTTTATTAAAATTACCATAAAATAAAAATACATAGTTCATTAAAACAGTATTTAACGAACAGTACTAATCGAACGAAAACGAACGAAAAAACTTAATATAAGAAGACTTATAAAATAATTCAAACATTTCATCAATGATTTTTGTTATAATCGTTGATGAAATTTTTATGATGTATTAACAGAAAAATAAAAAAATTATTATTTAAGGTGGTTGGGGATGGGGACTTATGCCAAACCGAATCCTCAGCTGTTCAAGCAGCAGGAAAGTTAATAAAGTATTCGGTTGAAGAACTGACGGAATGTAGCATTTGAAAAATCCTTTCGGCCCTAAACGGGCAGTATATCGAAAGACGTCCCATACGCTACTAAAGTCGCCCGGTTTGGCATTCATTGTGCGGGCCTTAAGGACATCCAAAGGCTGGGTCAGCGTTACGACTACAAGTCCAGCTCCTACTGAAGCTACAATATGAGTCCCCACGTCAGCATTATAGCCCGACCTTGAGGAGCTGCGACTTTATCTGAAATTTAAAGGTTTATTAAAAAAAATAATCGTACTATATATAACTATGCAACTTACTTGGTCATAACAAGCCGCTTGACCAACCGTCATACCCCTCTGCTGACAGCTATGGTTGAAAGAAATAATTGATTATGTCTTCAGGATTACGTTTTCTAAGTAAATATTCCTAAATTATCGTAAAGCTATAATACATTTTTATGGTTTTCTTATTTTATATGAAAAACTCTCACTAAGGTACAAATTTTGGTAATGGAAAATTTGTGTGGGTAATTATTTACAAGATAAAATTTGAAAAATTACTTACTGGAAGAAATAGTATTAACAAAATAAGGAGTCCTCATTTAAAGTCAAGTCCCATGCATTTTTAAGAGGCTTATCGTATGCATATCTTGCATATCTCGATGTTTTTGTTTGTTTTACATAATGCCCAATTAAAAATTAAAAATAGGAAAGGAAATCACACGAGATGAAATAAAGAAAAACTCGAAATTGAAATTGAGCTTCCTTTCAGGATTAAGACAGTATTAACAAGAAAAGTGAAGCAGCCGTATCTTCGATTTTTAAAGGCTAAAATATACTTTAAATAAGAACCTTAGTAGTGATGTATGGATATAATATATATAGATATCGAAAAAGAATAATGAATGAATGAATGATTTTAAAAAGGCTTTTAAATGTTGTTTCCATTTTTACCACTCATGGACAGAATGTCTTGAAAAATCTAGATATGGTTTTTATACGGTTATTTTTTAGTACTTACAATTATTGTCATAGATTTTTAAAAATTGATTCGCTCTTACCATTCAATTATCCTAACAAATTATGATTATTATTCAACTTGACTTCAAAAAGTTTGCGTTTGCTTCCGGGCAATGGGTATAAAACTTTTGGGTTTGCCCATTAGAGCGCGTTGTTTTTTTGCGGCAGTTTCTACAGCACTGACTGCTTGCATTGTTTTGGGCAACGACGCTAAAGCTGGATTAGTGATTGTTGATGGTTTCCCGACGATGTTGCTGGTAGTGCAAGTAGCTGGCGGTTGTATAGTTCCCTTGACCTTGCCTTTGCTACCTTTGAGCATTTGATCGCGCATAAGTTTCTCCCTTCGTAATATGCACATTCGATTGTAGTCGTGAATTGAAATGAGAAAAGGCCTCCCTCCAGATTGCATTTGCACGAACGCCGGCAGACGCCTTCCATCAGCAGTCTGGTAGAGTGGGCCCAGCTGGTTGTTCAAGAGGTGTGAGGTTGTAGGAACAGGCAGAAGCGTTGGACGCCAACTTTTGCTTTCTAGTCTTTCTTGGACTGTTAAAGTGTCAGGCAGCACCACCACATTTGGAGGAATTGGTTTAATTGGTTTTGGTAGGATTTGTGGTCGCTTTACTTGTTGCGTATTTACAGCTGAAATAGGTCGCTTATTCAAACTTATTAACTCGGGTGGAGTTGTATTCAACGCTGGTTTTTTATGAGTGAGCGAAGGATCAAGTTTGTTGCTCATCAGTTTGTTGGCAGTTGCCAGAATTTTTTGCTGCTTTGTTAATATCGACCCATCATTTGGAGTAGTTGACCCTGACCGATAAGGTAACTCTGGCGAATTCGATTTGGAATTCGGTGTGCAGTTTAATGAGATAATTTCAACGGAACTGCTTCCTTTAGGCAGTTGTCTTTGGATTTTATCCACCGACAAACTTCTCGATCGGCTTTCTATTTGCTTTGCAGAAGATGGAGAGCTACAGCGACCATCAAACGAAGTGAGACGATTTCGCACAGTTTCTGTGTATACCGTAGCATTGGAACTTGCATTTGATGATAAAATCAAATCACCATTTCTATAATATTTCTCCAGAAGTATGAGATGCCGCAGAAAACTTGATTGATTGCCATATGGCTTTTGTAAATCTTCCCACAGTCTACGGGTAGGTTCATCGTATTGCAGGAATGTGTTAATACGCGTCCAGCCTTCAGGCGTCCGCTGTGAGGAACCTCCTCCAAAAGGAGCTTTAAACTGAAGACCAAGATCTTCCTCTCCAGGGAAAAGTTCTCGCATTGATATGTTTGGGTTAGAAGGCAGAGCGGTTGAAATGTCGCTTCGGTCTTCAAGTGATGTGCCCACGCTTTGCAGAATTGCCTTCAGTTTGGACTGCTGATCTTTACCTATTTTGATTTTCTGTGGTGAAGGAGAAGTAGATTTTGACGAACCAGATGAAGATGTATCTGAAATCGTCGGAACGTCATAGTCCACCAACACATCATTATCCAACACCATTTGATTACTAGTGTAATTTGATGGCTTCGCGGTATTAACAGATGTTTTTCCCGCAGTATTTTCTTCTCCAGTGCTGCATCTTGCTTTCTTGTCAGTCATTGTTATTCTGCAAATTAAAAAAAAATTAAATTTATATTTTAATTTTGCATGAAGAAAATATATGTAAAATAGGGAAATATCAGATTTTTTTATTAGACACACATGTATGAACATAATATTAGTTTGCGCAATCTAAAATGTTGTGTTATATAACGCATGATCCTTTCGGATCAGGTGTAAGTATACGAATTGGTCTTACGACGTACCCGCCACCTACTGCCACTTTATCGTATCATGCTTATAACTTGGGTATATTTTTCCTTAAATTTCTTCCGGCGCCATCTCACGATACTAAACCAAACTTTGTTTATTTCTGTACAAACGCTTATACAGGTAACGGATTCTAAACATATGTATATAAATATCAACCCCTAGTTTTCTGCGGTAAAATAAAGTGAAACCTATGTACATAGTGCTGTACAGAACAAAAAAATTTTTTATTCAGTAAACAAGTAATCAAAAGTCACTATATCAGCAATATACTTAAATAGAAAAAATTGTCAAAGCGAAAATTTGTTTTTTTTTTTTTGTTACATACATTATGTATGTAGATTATTTACTTTGGCGTTCCGTTTCATACGAGCATCGGTGGACTAGATGGGATTTCAAGACTCAAAGTTACGTCTAGGATTTCAACTCCTGAGTTTGAATCGTGTTCGTGCCTGTTTTACTTTGTTGTGGGAAACGAAATCATAAAGAATACATGTAACAGGATTTGTTTCAAAACTTTTTAGAGCCTCCACGAACAAAATTAGCCAGAAAAATTGAAGACCCCGCAATATACAGGTTTAATAGAATGGTTAGAATGGCTTAGCTTCCACGATACCAAAGTCATAGTTGAGATTAGTCTCGTTTGGATTTTTAAATAACAGTCGACTTTTGTGTGGGATTATGGATTCTCATTTAACCTTTAATTTGTCTATAGTAGTGCATATTAAACCTTCTATGTCTACATGCATACACATATGTATGTACATGTGTACAAATGCAGATTTATGTATAATTCGTGGGACTCAATTGGTAAATAAATCGATTGCCAAAATCACAATTTTTATATATGTATTAAAATGACATACTTACTTAACTGCATTTTGCAGATTTTTCCCATATTTTTTGCTTACCTTTATTATTATTTTGTTTGCGAAATATTCTTTAATAATTAATGCTTCTCGTTCGAGATCGTATCATCAAATGAATAATTTTATATTATTTTTTATTGATTCTCAAAATTTTTATTTTTTCAGTAAACAAAATCATCACTATAGCAACAATATAAAAAAAATCTGTCAAAATGACAAAAATATTTTTTTTATAATTAATGCTCTAAATATGGATTATTTTCTTCTGCTTAAATATTTGTACACCATATACAGGCAATACAGGATTAAGGAAGTGTGCAAGAGGAAGGAGACACAGATGGACATCAGGTATGAAGTTGTTCGTATTTTTTTTTTGAGTGAAAGGGCTTTTTGTATACCCTTAAAATTTTTGAACACCGACTATTTCGGTAGAGCAGAACTAACGATAACGGTAGAGCAGAACTAACGATAAAATAATAAAAAGGCAAGAAACATTACGTCTGGTGGTCAAGAGATGTAAATGTTTGTTTTATTATTCAAGCTCTCTTATCGAAAATGAGCCACCTGAGTCTCGGTCTTTCTCTACTGCGCCATCCCTCTGGGTGGATTTGAAGATTTTCCGGGCGGAGCATTGATGTGCATCCGCTCTATATGACCCAGCCATCTGAAACGTTGAATTTTTACTCTTTTGGCTAGGGTTGTGTCGCTGCTGTATACCTGGTACAGTTCTTCAACGCGTCCTTATCCGCTTTTGACAGCGTCCATGCGTCTGCACCATAGAGCATGACTGGGATGATGAGGGTCTTATAAAGGAACAATTTAGTTGCCCGAGAGAGGGCTTTTCTACTCAATTGTCTTCTAAGCCGGAAGAAGCAGTGATTGGCAAGAGTTTTTCTTCGTTTGATTTCAGCGCTGGTGTTGTTGTCTGAGTTAATAGTGGAGCCCAGATAGACAAAGTCCCTAACTACCTCCAAGTTATAGCTGTCTATGGTGATGTTTTGTCCAAGACAACGATGTTGGGTGTCTCTTCTTGATGACAGCATATATTTGGTTTTGCCCTCATTGACTGCTAAACCCATCTTCGCCGCTTCCGTCTCAATACTCACAAAAGCGCTATTGACATCACACTTTGTTCTTCCGATTATGTCAATAGCGTCGGCGTATGCCAATAAATGGACGGACTTTTGAAAGATCTTGCCTTTGGTGTTGGCGTGAGAGGTGAGGTCTGTACCGACCTTGACGGAACTACGTGCGTTTTCCATTATTATTTTGCACAGGCGGATGATGCCCAAACTGCACATTGCTCTATATAACTTTCTCTATAACCGCATTGATATGAACCTATCAGGTTGTTGACGAATGCCTTAAGGCGTTCACACAATACGGCAGAAAAGATCTTGTAGGCGATGTTAAGGAGATTGATACCCCTGCAGTTGGTGCAGTTCAGAGGGTCTCCTTTTTTAAGGATCGGGCAAATTATGCTGAGATTCCATTCCATCGGGCAAGCTTTCTTCTAACCATATCTTGCTTATGAGTTGGTGCATACTTATAGCGAAGCCATCACCTGCAGCTTTGAAGGGATCGGCAGCTAGGCCATGGGCTCCGGCGGCTTTGTTGCTCTTAAGCTTAGATATAGCTAGCTTTACTTCATCCAGATGTGGTGGGCGGAATTGTTGGTCTACTTCGCACAGATAAGATGGAGCATTCTGCCTGACAGCGGAATTCGTTTCGTCATCGCTGCAGTCTGCAAAAATGGTTTTCCCATATTCTCAGCATCGACTGCGATTCCACTACGATGTTCCCTTCAGTTCGAGCTCTGTAGCTTTGACAGTTTCTTTTTACCTTTTGGTTAAACTTTCGAACTTCATTCCTGCAATAACAGGGTGTGCTTGTTTAGCTGCGTGTGCTTGCCGACACTCATCATCAAACCAGGGATTTCGTTGTGGAGGCCGTGTAAAACCCAGCACTTCAGTGGCGGCTTTCCTGATGGCATTTTTGTAATGTTGCCACTGGTTCTCAATACTTGATGCTGGCGGTAAAAGATTCCTTTGGAGGTTATTTGAGACTCGATCGGAAAAGGACCTGGAGATTTCTTGCGATTGCAGCCGTCCGACGTTAAACTTCCTTACAGTATTTCCTCGTTTTGGCGTTGGTCGGAGTCAATGTTTGCCCCTCGGAAAGTTGGGACATCCATCATACTGGAGTAGTGCCTTGCATCGATCGCAGTGTGGTCAATTTGGTTGGCAGTGGATTGATCAGGGGATCTCCATGTTCCTTTGTGAATGTTGAGGTGTGGGAACTTGGTACTAGCTATTACAATATTTCGCCCCGCAGCAAAGTCAATTAGCCTGAATCCGTTATCGGAGGTGGTGTTGTGCAAGCTGTATTTTCCGATTGTACCACCAAAGATATCTTCACTCTGGGGGGGCAAATTTAGCCTTGATGCGGATTGTCTTGAGGCGCTCGTTGACACATTTGTAGCTCAAAACCTCTTGCCGGATCCTGCCTCCAACGACGAATCCACATCCAAATAAGCGGTGTTTTTGTTGTGTATATCAGTTGCCAAAGTAAATATCGCAGTAGAAAACACCGTTGATTCCATCTAGAGAATTGTTCCGCTGCCGCCTGGATGCAGGTAGTAGTGCATTAGTGGTAAAACTCCTCCCCCCAAAAAAAGTTTAAATGCCCCGGACTAAATATGAAGGTTAGCGCCTTCAAAAAATGTACACATACAATTTTGGAATTTAAACACAAACTTACTTCTTGCTGTATTTATAGAAACGTCCTTGCAGAAATGGATTTTTGTTTTGAATTTAGATTTATAGATTTAAAATTTAGATTTATAGTAACAAAGATCTTTTGTGGAAATATAAGTAAAGGTGGAGACTATTATTTGCGTAAATTCGTATGTCTAGTTGTGTACTAGTGTTTTTGTTCAAAATATATGTATATTACTAGCGGCCCCGTCAGACGTCGTCCTGCATTTCTTTAAATTCTTTTGTTTTGTTCACGTATAAACAATTACACACAAAAAATCAGACTTTTTTTTGGAGGGTTTCCCCAAAATTTTCCTTCGTAATTATAGGTATAAGGCAAATACATTTGTATGGATGGTATACGAAATTTATAATTAAACCAAAATACTTAAATTGCTAAAAATAATGTCTCTTACTAGCTGACCTACCCAGCTTTGCTCGCGGGAAAGAAATTTATAGTTAAACAAAATATTAGTTTCAACTAACATTCTATAGAATTGCTAAGAATACCTCAATATAAAATACTAGCTGACCTACCCAGCTTTGCTCGCGGGTATATAAATCATATAAATGCCCCAGATTAAAAACAGAACCATTTTCAAAATGCTGTTGTTTTATCAAGAAAAAAATGCTTTTTGTTAAACGGTTGTATGACAGGTACCATTAATATTTGAGCTAAAATTTTTTTTTCAAAAACTTGTAGAATTTCAAAATTACCTTATGTACCTACGAAATTTGAAGACGATTGGCTCAACCATTTAGGCTGTAGTTTAAAATACACACGAACAGACAGAAGGAAAAGGAAAAAAGACATAACACATTATTGTTATTGTTACCGTTATTTTGTCTTGATACATTTTTCCCTCCAGTCAGCAATACAGCATTTTATGCCAGATTTAAAATTATTTTTTCGAAGGCTGGGTAGGTCAGCTAGTAGGTATATAAACCTTCGCAACCTTTGAGCAATTCAAATATCCTTTTTCATCCTTATATTTCCTCAAAAGATCTCTGTTACTACATATCTATAAGTATACAAACAATTTTTTTAATGAATTCCTACACTTAGTTTGCACTTAATTTGTACCTATCTGAATGGAAATCAAAATTCTAAACAAAAATTAATTTCTTTAAGGACGTTTGTATTTATACAACAAGAAGTAAGTTTGTATATAATCTACCTATATCCATACATACTTACTTCCTTATGAACAGAGCACAGCACCGCAACCGCAACACAAAAAAAACAAACATCATTCACCTGCCTACCATAATATGAACGACGATATTATCCACAATAAAAAGTTGACGAAATTCACGATGTTCAAGAGTTTCGAGTTTGCTCGATTGCTCGCTTTTGCTCAAAAATGGTTGCAACTGTTCATGAGCACTTTGGTGTGGATATAGTTAAATGATGCTCACCAGTTCTCGTGAAAAAGAACTATACAAACTAAAATAATATCCAAAAAAATTGCTGTTTAAAAAGGAACATTTTATTAAAAAGCGGATTACCATAAAATAAAAATACATAGTTCATTAAAACAGTATTTAACGAACAGTACTAATCGAACGACAACGAACGAAAAAACTTAATATAAGTAGACTTATAGACTAATTCAAACATTTCATCAATGATTCTTGTTATAATCGTGATGAAATTTTTATGATGTATTAACAGAAAAATAAAAAAATTATTGTTTAAGGTGGTTGGGGATGGGGACTTATGCCAAACCGAATCCTCAGCTGTTCAAGCAGCAGGAAAGTTAATAAAGTATTCGGTTGAAGAACTGACGGAATGTAGCATTTGAAAAATCCTTTCGGCCCTAAACGGGCAGTATATCGAAAGACGTCACATACGCTACTAAAGTCGCCCGGTTTGGCATTCATTGTGCGGGCCTTAAGGACATCCAAAGGCTGGGTCAGCGTTACGGTACAAGTCCAGCTCCTACTGAAGCTACAATATGAGTCCCCACGTCAGCATTATAGCCCGACCTTGAGGAGCTGCGACTTTATCTGAAATTTTAAGGTTTATTAAAAAAAATAATCGTACTATATATAACTATGCAACTTACTTGGTCATAACAAGCCGCTTGACCAACCGTCATACCCCTCTGCTGACAGCTATGGTTGAAAGAAATAATTGATTATGTCTTCAGGATTACGTTTTCTAAGTAAATATTCCTAAATTATCGTAAAGCTATAATACATTTTTATGGTTTTCTTATTTTATATGAAAAACTCTCACTAAGGTACAAATTTTGGTAATGGAAAATTTGTGTGGGTAATTATTTACAAGATAAAATTTGAAAAATTACTTACTGGAAGAAATAGTATTAACAAAATAAGGAGTCCTCATTTAAAGTCAAGTCCCATGCATTTTTAAGAGGCTTATCGTATGCATATCTTGCATATCTCGATGTTTTTGTTTGTTTTACATAATGCCCAATTAAAAATTAAAAATAGGAAAGGAAATCACACGAGATGAAATAAAGAAAAACTCGAAATTGAAATTGAGTTTCCTTTCAGGATTAAGACAGTATTAACAAGAAAAGTGAAGCAGCCGTATCTTCGATTTTTAAAAGCTAAAATGTACTTTAAATAAGAACCTTAGTAGTGATGTATAGATATAGTATATATAGATATCGAAAAAGAATAATGAATGAATGAATGATTTTAAAAAGGCTTTTAAATGTTGTTTCCATTTTTACCACTCATGGACAGAAAATTGATTCGCTCTTACCATTCAATTATCCTAACAAATTATGATTATTATTCAACTTGACTTCAAAAAGTTTGCGTTTGCTTCCGGGCAATGGGTATAAAACTTTTGGGTTTGCCCATTAGAGCGCGTTGTTTTTTTGCGGCAGTTTCTACAGCACTGACTGCTTGCATTGTTTTGGGGAACGACGCTAAAGCTGGATTAGTGATTGTTGATGGTTTCCCGACGATGTTGCTGGTAGTGCAAGTAGCTGGCGGTTGTATAGTTCCCTTGACCTTGCCTTTGCTACCTTTGAGCATTTGATCGGGCATAAGTTTCTCCCTTCGTAATATGCACATTCGATTGTAGTCGTGAATTGAAATGAGAAAAGGCCTCCCTCCAGATTGCATTTGCACGAACGCCGGCAGACGCCTTCCATCAGCAGTCTGGTAGAGTGGGCCCAGCTGGTTGTTCAAGAGGTGTGAGGTTGTAGGAACAGGCAGAAGCGTTGGACACCAACTTTTGCTTTCTAGTCTTTCTTGGACTGTTAAAGTGTCAGGCAGCACCACCACATTTGGAGGAATTGGTTTAATTGGTTTTGGTAGGATTTGTGGTCGCTTTACTTGTTGCGTATTTACAGCTGAAATAGGTCGCTTATTCAAACTTATTAACTCGGGTGGAGTTGTATTCAACGCTGGTTTTTTATGAGTGAGCGAAGGATCAAGTTTGTTGCTCATCAGTTTGTTGGCAGTTGCCAGAATTTTTTGCTGCTTTGTTAATATCGACCCATCATTTGGAGTAGTTGACCCTGACCGATAAGGTAACTCTGGCGAATTCGATTTGGAATTCGGTGTGCAGTTTAATGAGATAATTTCAACGGAACTGCTTCCTTTAGGCAGTTGTCTTTGGATTTTATCCACCGACAAACTTCTCGATCGGCTTTCTATTTGCTTTGCAGAAGATGGAGAGCTACAGCGACCATCAAACGAAGTGAGACGATTTCGCACAGTTTCTGTGTATACCGTAGCATTGGAACTTGCATTTGATGATAAAATCAAATCACCATTTCTATAATATTTCTCCAGAAGTATGAGATGCCGCAGAAAACTTGATTGATTGCCATATGGCTTTTGTAAATCTTCCCACAGTCTACGGGTAGGTTCATCGTATTGCAGGAATGTGTTAATACGCGTCCAGCCTTCAGGCGTCCGCTGTGAGGAACCTCCTCCAAAAGGAGCTTTAAACTGAAGACCAAGATCTTCCTCTCCAGGGAAAAGTTCTCGCATTGATATGTTTGGGTTAGAAGGCAGAGCGGTTGAAATGTCGCTTCGGTCTTCAAGTGATGTGCCCACGCTTTGCAGAATTGCCTTCAGTTTGGACTGCTGATCTTTAACTATTTTGATTTTCTGTGGTGAAGGAGAAGTAGATTTTGACGAACCAGATGAAGATGTATCTGAAATCGTCGGAACGTCATAGTCCACCAACACATCATTATCCAACACCATTTGATTACTAGTGTAATTTGATGGCTTCGCGGTATTAACAGATGTTTTTCCCGCAGTATTTTCTTCTCCAGTGCTGCATCTTGCTTTCTTGTCAGTCATTGTTATTCTGCAAATTAAAAAAAAATTAAATTTATATTTTAATTTTGCATGAAGAAGATATATGTAAAATAGGGAAATATCAGATTTTTTTATTAGGCACACATGTATGAACATAATATTAGTTTGCGCAATCTAAAATGTTGTGTTATATAACGCATGATCCTTTCGGATCAGGTGTAAGTATACGAATTGGTCTTACGACGTACCCGCCACCTACTGCCACTTTATCGTATCATGCTTATAACTTGGGTATATTTTTCCTTAAATTTCTTCCGGCGCCATCTCACGATACTAAACCAAACTTTGTTTATTTCTGTACAAACGCTTATACAGGTAACGGATTCTAAACATGTGTATATAAATATTAACCCCTAGTTTTCTGCGGTAAAATAAAGTGAAAATAATATAAAATATTGTGCTGTACAGAAAAAAAAATATTTTATTCAGTAAACAAGTAATCAAAAGTCACTATATCAGCAATATACTTAAATAGAAAAAAATTGTCAAAGCGAAAATTTGTTTTTTTTTTTTTTTTTTTTTTGTTACATACATTATGTATGTAGATTATTTACTTTGGCGTTCCGTTTCATACGAGCATCGGTGGACTAGATGGGATTTCAAGACTCAAAGTTACGTCTAGGATTTCAACTCCTGAGTTTGAATCGTGTTCGTGCCTGTTTTAGTTTGTTGTGGGAAACGAAATCATAAAGAATACATGTAACAGGATTTGTTTCAAAACTTTTTAGAGCCTCCACGAACAAAATTAGCCAGAAAAATTGAAGACCCCGCAATATACAGGTTTAATAGAATGGTTAGAATGGCTTAGCTTCCACGATACCAAAGTCATAGTTGAGATTAGTCTCGTTTGGATTTTTAAATAACAGTCGACTTTTGTGTGGGATTATGGATTCTCATTTAACCTTTAATTTGTCTATAGTAGTGCATATTAAACCTTCTATGTCTACATGCATACATATATGTATGTACATGTGTACAAATGCAGATTTATGTATAATTCGTGGGACTCAATTGGTAAATAAATCGATTGCCAAAATCACAATTTTTATATATGTATTAAATTGACATACTTACTTAACTGCATTTTGCAGATTTTTCCCATATTTTTTGCTTACCTTTATTATTATTTTGTTTGCGAAATATTCTTTAATAATTAATGCTTCTCGTTCGAGATCGTATCATCAAATGAATAATTTTATATTATTTTTTATTGATTCTCAAAATTTTTATTTTTTCAGTAAACAAAATCATCACTATAGCAACAATATAAAAAAAATCTGTCAAAATGACAAAAATATTTTTTTTATAATTAATGCTCTAAATATGGATTATTTTCTTCCGCTTAAATATTTGTACACCATATACAGGCATTACAGGATTAAGGAAAGGTGCAAAAGGAAGGAGACACAGATGGACATCAGGTATGAAGTTGTTCGTATTTTTTTTTGAGTGAATTACTCGCGCGAAAGGGCTTTTTGTATACCCTTAAAATTTTTGAACACCGACTATTTCGGTAGAGCAGAACTAACGATAACGGTAGAGCAGAACTAACGATAAAATAATAAAAAGGCAAGAAACATTACGTCTGGTGGTCAAGAGATGTAAATGTTTGTTTTATTGTTCAAGCTCTCTTATCGAAAATGAGCCACCTGAGTCTCGGTCTTTCTCTACTGCGCCATCCCTCTGGGTGGATTTGAAGATTTTCCGGGCGGAGCATTGATGTGCATCCGCTCTATATGACCCAGCCATCTGAAACGTTGAATTTTTACTCTTTTGGCTAGGGTTGTGTCGCTGCTGTATACCTGGTACAGTTCTTCAACGCGTCCTTATCCGCTTTTGACAGCGTCCATGCGTCTGCACCATAGAGCATGACTGGGATGATGAGGGTCTTATAAAGGAACAATTTAGTTGCCCGAGAGAGGGCTTTTCTACTCAATTGTCTTCTAAGCCGGAAGAAGCAGCGATTGGCAAGAGTTTTTCTTCGTTTGATTTCAGCGCTGGTGTTGTCTGAGTTAATAGCGGAGCCCAGGTAGACAAAGTCCCTAACTACCTCCAAGTTATAGCTGTCTATGGTGATGTTTTGTCCAAGACAACGATGTTGGGTGTCTCTTCTTGATGACAGCATATATTTGGTTTTTCCCTCATTGACTGCTAAACCCATCTTCGCCGCTTCCGTCTCAATACTCACAAAAGCGCTATTGACATCACACTTTGTTCTTCCGATTATGTCAATATCGTCGGCGCATGCCAATAAATGGACGGACTTTTGAAAGATCTTGCCTTTGGTGTTGGCGTGAGAGGTGAGGTCTGTACCGACCTTGACGGAACTACGTGCGTTTTCCATTATCATTTTGCACAGGCGGACATAACTCGTCTCGGTGGTGGGTATCGATTTGAAGTTTTTGGAGTTTTTCCAAGATCTGCCGTTTTGTGAATATTTGGTCGATAGTGGACTTTCTCTATAACCGCATTGATATGAACCTATCAGGTTGTTGACGAATGGCTTAAGGCGTTCACACAATACGGCAGAAAAGATCTTGTAGGCGATGTTAAGGAGATTGATACCCCTGCAGTTGGTGCAGTTCAGAGGGTCTCTTTTTTTAAGGATCGGGCAAATTATGCGGAGATTCCATTCCATCGGGCAAGCTTTCTTCTAACCATATCTTGCTTATGAGTTGGTGCATACTTATAGCCAAGCCATCACCTGCAGCTTTGAAGGGCTCGGCAGCTAGGCCATGGGCTCCGGCGGCTTTGTTGCTCTTAAGCTTAGATATAGCTAGCTTTACTGACAGCGGAATTCGTTTCGTCATCGCCGTTATACAGTCTGCAGAAATGGTTTTCGCATATTCTCAGCATCGACTGCGATTCCACTACGATGTTCCCTTCAGTTCAGCTCTGTAGCTTTGGCAGTTTCTTTTTACCTTTTGGTTAAACTTTCGAACTTCATTCCTGCAATAACAGGGTGTGCTTGTTTAGCTGCGTGTGCTTGCCGACACTCATCATCAAACCAGGGATTTCGTTGTGGTGGCCGTGTAAAACCCAGCACTTCAGTGGCGGCTTTCCTGATCGCATTTTTGTAATGTTGCCACTGGGTCTCAATACTTGATGCTAGCGGTAAAGGATTCCTTTGGAGGTTATTTGAGACTCGATCGGAAAAGGACCTGGAGATTTCTTGGGATTGCAGCCGTCCGACGTTAAACTTCCTTACAGTATTTCCCCGTTTTGGCGTTGGTCGGAGTCAATGTTTGCCCCTCGGAAAGTTCGGACATCCATCTTACTGGAGTAGTGCCTTGCATCGATAGCAATGTGGTCAATTTGGTTGGCAGTGTTCCTTTGTGAATGTTGAGGTGTGGGAACTTGGTACTAGCTATTACAATATTTCGCCCCGCAGCAAAGTCAATTAGACTGAATCCGTTATCGGAGGTGGTGTCGTGCAAGCTGTATTTTCCGATTGTACCACCAAAGATATCTTCACTCCTTGCTTTGCATTAAAGTCGCCTAGGACAATTTTAATGTCATAGCTAGGGCACTGCTCATATGTTTTGTCCAGGAGCTCAAAAAACATTTCTTTGGTGTGATCATCTTTTTCCTCTGTGGGGGCAAATTTAGCCTTGATGCGGATTGTCTCTTGCCGGAGCCTGCCTCCAACGACGAATCCACATCCAAATAAGCGGTGTTTTTGTTGTGTATATCAGTTGCCAAAGTAAATATCGCAGTAGAAAACACCGTTGATTCCATCTAGAGAATTGTTCCGCTGCCGCCTGGATGCAGGTAGTAGTGCATTAGTGGTAACACTCCTCCCCCCAAAAAAAGTTTAAATGCCCCGGACTAAATATGAAGGTTAGCGCCTTCAAAAAATGTACACATACAATTTTGGAATTTAAACACAAACTTACTTCTTGCTGTATTTATAGAAACGTCCTTGCAGAAATGGATTTTTGTTTTGAATTTAGATTTATAGATTTAAAATTTAGATTTATAGTAACAAAGATCTTTTGTGGAAATATAAGTAAAGGTGGAGACTATTATTTGCGTAAATTCGTATGTCTAGTTGTGTACTAGTGTTTTTGTTCAAAATATATGTATATTACTAGCGGCCCCGTCAGACGTCGTCCTGCATTTCTTTAAATTCTTTTGTTTTGTTCACGTATAAACAATTACACACAAAAAATCAGACTTTTTTTGGAGGGTTTCCTCAAAATTTTCCTTCGTAATTATAGGTATAAGGCAAATACATTTGTATTGATGGTATACGAAATTTATAATTAAACCAAAATACTTAAATTGCTAAAAATAATGTCTCTTACTAGCTGACCTACCCAGCTTTGCTCGCGGGAAAGAAATTTATAGTTAAACAAAATATTAGTTTCAACTAACATTCTATAGAATTGCTAAGAATACCTCAATATAAAATACTAGCTGACCTACCCAGCTTTGCTCGCGGGTATATAAATCATATAAATGCCCCAGACTAAAAACAGAACCATTTTCAAAATGCTGTTGTTTTATCAAGAAAAAAATGCTTTTTGTTAAACGGTTGTATGACAGGTACCGTTAATATTTGAGCTAAAATTTTTTTTCAAAAACTTGTAGAATTTCAAAATTACCTTATGTACCTACGAAATTTGAAGACGATTGGCTCAACCATTTAGGCTGTAGTTTAAAATACACACGAACAGACAGAAGGAAAAGGAAAAAAGACATAACACATTATTGTTATTGTTACCGTTATTTTGTCTTGATACATTTTTCCCAATCCAAGGATTCGGCTTTTCCGAAACCCTCCAGTCAGCAATACAGCATTTTATGCCAGATTTAAAATTATTTTTTCGAAGGCTGGGTAGGTCAGCTAGTAGGTATATAAACCTTCGCAACCTTTTAGCAATTCAAATATCCTTTTTCATCCTTATATTTCCTCAAAAGATCTCTGTTACTACATATCTATAAGTATACAAACAATTTTTTTAATGAATTCCTACACTTAGTTTGCACTTAATTTGTACCTATCTGAATGGAAAGCAAAATTCTAAACAAAAATTAATTTCTTTAAGGACGTTTGTATTTATACAACAAGAAGTAAGTTTGTATATAATCTACCTATATCCATACATACTTACTTCCTTATGAACAGAGCACAGCACCGCAACCGCAACACAAAAAAAACAAACATCATTCACCTGCCTACCATAATATGAACGACGATATTATCCACAATAAAAAGTTGACGAAATTCACGATGTTCAAGAGTTTCGAGTTTGCTCGATTGCTCGCTTTTGCTCAAAAATGGTTGCAACTGTTCATGAGCACTTTGGTGTGGATATAGTTAAATGATGCTCACGAGTTCTCGTGAAAAAGAACTATACAAACTAAAATAATATCCAAAAAAATTGCTGTTTAAAAAGGAACATTTTATTAAAAAGCGGATTACCATAAAATAAAAATACATAGTTCATTAAAACAGTATTTAACGAACAGTACTAATCGAACGACAACGAACGAAAAAACTTAATATAAGTAGACTTATAGACTAATTCAAACATTTCATCAATGATTCTTGTTATAATCGTGATGAAATTTTTATGATGTATTAACAGAAAAATAAAAAAATTATTGTTTAAGGTGGTTGGGGATGGGGACTTATGCCAAACCGAATCCTCAGCTGTTCAAGCAGCAGGAAAGTTAATAAAGTATTCGGTTGAAGAACTGACGGAATGTAGCATTTGAAAAATCCTTTCGGCCCTAAACGGGCAGTATATCGAAAGACGTCACATACGCTACTAAAGTCGCCCGGTTTGGCATTCATTGTGCGGGCCTTAAGGACATCCAAAGGCTGGGTCAGCGTTACGGTACAAGTCCAGCTCCTACTGAAGCTACAATATGAGTCCCCACGTCAGCATTATAGCCCGACCTTGAGGAGCTGCGACTTTATCTGAAATTTTAAGGTTTATTAAAAAAAATAATCGTACTATATATAACTATGCAACTTACTTGGTCATAACAAGCCGCTTGACCAACCGTCATACCCCTCTGCTGACAGCTATGGTTGAAAGAAATAATTGATTATGTCTTCAGGATTACGTTTTCTAAGTAAATATTCCTAAATTATCGTAAAGCTATAATACATTTTTATGGTTTTCTTATTTTATATGAAAAACTCTCACTAAGGTACAAATTTTGGTAATGGAAAATTTGTGTGGGTAATTATTTACAAGATAAAATTTGAAAAATTACTTACTGAATGAAATAGTATTAACAAAATAAGGAGTCCTCATTTAAAGTCAAGTCCCATGCATTTTTAAGAGGCTTATCGTATGCATATCTTGCATATCTCGATGTTTTTGTTTGTTTTACATAATGCCCAATTAAAAATTAAAAATAGGAAAGGAAATCACACGAGATGAAATAAAGAAAAACTCGAAATTGAAATTGAGTTTCCTTTCAGGATTAAGACAGTATTAACAAGAAAAGTGAAGCAGCCGTATCTTCGATTTTTAAAAGCTAAAATGTACTTTAAATAAGAACCTTAGTAGTGATGTATAGATATAGTATATATAGATATCGAAAAAGAATAATGAATGAATGAATGATTTTAAAAAGGCTTTTAAATGTTGTTTCCATTTTTACCACTCATGGACAGAAAATTGATTCGCTCTTACCATTCAATTATCCTAACAAATTATGATTATTATTCAACTTGACTTCAAAAAGTTTGCGTTTGCTTCCGGGCAATGGGTATAAAACTTTTGGGTTTGCCCATTAGAGCGCGTTGTTTTTTTGCGGCAGTTTCTACAGCACTGACTGCTTGCATTGTTTTGGGGAACGACGCTAAAGCTGGATTAGTGATTGTTGATGGTTTCCCGACGATGTTGCTGGTAGTGCAAGTAGCTGGCGGTTGTATAGTTCCCTTGACCTTGCCTTTGCTACCTTTGAGCATTTGATCGGGCATAAGTTTCTCCCTTCGTAATATGCACATTCGATTGTAGTCGTGAATTGAAATGAGAAAAGGCCTCCCTCCAGATTGCATTTGCACGAACGCCGGCAGACGCCTTCCATCAGCAGTCTGGTAGAGTGGGCCCAGCTGGTTGTTCAAGAGGTGTGAGGTTGTAGGAACAGGCAGAAGCGTTGGACGCCAACTTTTGCTTTCTAGTCTTTCTTGGACTGTTAAAGTGTCAGGCAGCACCACCACATTTGGAGGAATTGGTTTAATTGGTTTTGGTAGGATTTGTGGTCGCTTTACTTGTTGCGTATTTACAGCTGAAATAGGTCGCTTATTCAAACTTATTAACTCGGGTGGAGTTGTATTCAACGCTGGTTTTTTATGAGTGAGCGAAGGATCAAGTTTGTTGCTCATCAGTTTGTTGGCAGCTGCCAGAATTTTTTGCTGCTTTGGTAATATCGACCCATCATTTGGAGTAGTTGACCCTGACCGATAAGGTAACTCTGGCGAATTCGATTTGGAATTCGGTGTGCAGTTTAATGAGATAATTTCAACGGAACTGCTTCCTTTAGGCAGTTGTCTTTGGATTTTATCCACCGACAAACTTCTCGATCGGCTTTCTATTTGCTTTGCAGAAGATGGAGAGCTACAGCGACCATCAAACGAAGTGAGACGATTTCGCACAGTTTCTGTGTATACCGTAGCATTGGAACTTGCATTTGATGATAAAATCAAATCACCATTTCTATAATATTTCTCCAGAAGTATGAGATGCCGCAGAAAACTTGATTGATTGCCATATGGCTTTTGTAAATCTTCCCACAGTCTACGGGTAGGTTCATCGTATTGCAGGAATGTGTTAATACGCGTCCAGCCTTCAGGCGTCCGCTGTGAGGAACCTCCTCCAAAAGGAGCTTTAAACTGAAGACCAAGATCTTCCTCTCCAGGGAAAAGTTCTCGCATTGATATGTTTGGGTTAGAAGGCAGAGCGGTTGAAATGTCGCTTCGGTCTTCAAGTGATGTGCCCACGCTTTGCAGAATTGCCTTCAGTTTGGACTGCTGATCTTTAACTATTTTGATTTTCTGTGGTGAAGGAGAAGTAGATTTTGACGAACCAGATGAAGATGTATCTGAAATCGTCGGAACGTCATAGTCCACCAACACATCATTATCCAACACCATTTGATTACTAGTGTAATTTGATGGCTTCGCGGTATTAACAGATGTTTTTCCCGCAGTATTTTCTTCTCCAGTGCTGCATCTTGCTTTCTTGTCAGTCATTGTTATTCTGCAAATTAAAAAAAAATTAAATTTATATTTTAATTTTGCATGAAGAAGATATATGTAAAATAGGGAAATATCAGATTTTTTTATTAGGCACACATGTATGAACATAATATTAGTTTGCGCAATCTAAAATGTTGTGTTATATAACGCATGATCCTTTCGGATCAGGTGTAAGTATACGAATTGGTCTTACGACGTACCCGCCACCTACTGCCACTTTATCGTATCATGCTTATAACTTGGGTATATTTTTCCTTAAATTTCTTCCGGCGCCATCTCACGATACTAAACCAAACTTTGTTTATTTCTGTACAAACGCTTATACAGGTAACGGATTCTAAACATGTGTATATAAATATTAACCCCTAGTTTTCTGCGGTAAAATAAAGTGAAAATAATATAAAATATTGTGCTGTACAGAAAAAAAAATATTTTATTCAGTAAACAAGTAATCAAAAGTCACTATATCAGCAATATACTTAAATAGAAAAAAATTGTCAAAGCGAAAATTTGTTTTTTTTTTTTTTTTTTTTTTGTTACATACATTATGTATGTAGATTATTTACTTTGGCGTTCCGTTTCATACGAGCATCGGTGGACTAGATGGGATTTCAAGACTCAAAGTTACGTCTAGGATTTCAACTCCTGAGTTTGAATCGTGTTCGTGCCTGTTTTAGTTTGTTGTGGGAAACGAAATCATAAAGAATACATGTAACAGGATTTGTTTCAAAACTTTTTAGAGCCTCCACGAACAAAATTAGCCAGAAAAATTGAAGACCCCGCAATATACAGGTTTAATAGAATGGTTAGAATGGCTTAGCTTCCACGATACCAAAGTCATAGTTGAGATTAGTCTCGTTTGGATTTTTAAATAACAGTCGACTTTTGTGTGGGATTATGGATTCTCATTTAACCTTTAATTTGTCTATAGTAGTGCATATTAAACCTTCTATGTCTACATGCATACATATATGTATGTACATGTGTACAAATGCAGATTTATGTATAATTCGTGGGACTCAATTGGTAAATAAATCGATTGCCAAAATCACAATTTTTATATATGTATTAAAATGACATACTTACTTAACTGCATTTTGCAGATTTTTCCCATATTTTTTGCTTACCTTTATTATTATTTTGTTTGCGAAATATTCTTTAATAATTAATGCTTCTCGTTCGAGATCGTATCATCAAATGAATAATTTTATATTATTTTTTATTGATTCTCAAAATTTTTATTTTTTCAGTAAACAAAATCATCACTATAGCAACAATATAAAAAAAATCTGTCAAAATGACAAAAATATTTTTTTTATAATTAATGCTCTAAATATGGATTATTTTCTTCCGCTTAAATATTTGTACACCATATACAGGCATTACAGGATTAAGGAAAGGTGCAAAAGGAAGGAGACACAGATGGACATCAGGTATGAAGTTGTTCGTATTTTTTTTTGAGTGAATTACTCGCGCGAAAGGGCTTTTTGTATACCCTTAAAATTTTTGAACACCGACTATTTCGGTAGAGCAGAACTAACGATAACGGTAGAGCAGAACTAACGATAAAATAATAAAAAGGCAAGAAACATTACGTCTGGTGGTCAAGAGATGTAAATGTTTGTTTTATTGTTCAAGCTCTCTTATCGAAAATGAGCCACCTGAGTCTCGGTCTTTCTCTACTGCGCCATCCCTCTGGGTGGATTTGAAGATTTTCCGGGCGGAGCATTGATGTGCATCCGCTCTATATGACCCAGCCATCTGAAACGTTGAATTTTTACTCTTTTGGCTAGGGTTGTGTCGCTGCTGTATACCTGGTACAGTTCTTCAACGCGTCCTTATCCGCTTTTGACAGCGTCCATGCGTCTGCACCATAGAGCATGACTGGGATGATGAGGGTCTTATAAAGGAACAATTTAGTTGCCCGAGAGAGGGCTTTTCTACTCAATTGTCTTCTAAGCCGGAAGAAGCAGTGATTGGCAAGAGTTTTTCTTCGTTTGATTTCAGCGCTGGTGTTGTTGTCTGAGTTAATAGCGGAGCCCAGGTAGACAAAGTCCCTAACTACCTCCAAGTTATAGCTGTCTATGGTGATGTTTTGTCCAAGACAACGATGTTGGGTGTCTCTTCTTGATGA
Source organism: Platycheirus rosarum (assembly GCA_963971375.1). Lineage (NCBI taxonomy): Eukaryota > Metazoa > Arthropoda > Insecta > Diptera > Syrphidae > Platycheirus > Platycheirus rosarum. The sequence continues at coordinate 32,441,045 of OZ020507.1, forward strand.
CAGCATATATTTGGTTTTTCCCTCATTGACTGCTAAACCCATCTTCGCCGCTTCCGTCTCAATACTCACAAAAGCGCTATTGACATCACACTTTGTTCTTCCGATTATGTCAATATCGTCGGCGCATGCCAATAAATGGACGGACTTTTGAAAGATCTTGCCTTTGGTGTTGGCGTGAGAGGTGAGGTCTGTACCGACCTTGACGGAACTACGTGCGTTTTCCATTATCATTTTGCACAGGCGGACATAACTCGTCTCGGTGGTGGGTATCGATTTGAAGTTTTTGGAGTTTTTCCAAGATCTGCCGTTTTGTGAATATTTGGTCGATAGTGGACTTTCTCTATAACCGCATTGATATGAACCTATCAGGTTGTTGACGAATGGCTTAAGGCGTTCACACAATACGGCAGAAAAGATCTTGTAGGCGATGTTAAGGAGATTGATACCCCTGCAGTTGGTGCAGTTCAGAGGGTCTCTTTTTTTAAGGATCGGGCAAATTATGCGGAGATTCCATTCCATCGGGCAAGCTTTCTTCTAACCATATCTTGCTTATGAGTTGGTGCATACTTATAGCCAAGCCATCACCTGCAGCTTTGAAGGGCTCGGCAGCTAGGCCATGGGCTCCGGCGGCTTTGTTGCTCTTAAGCTTAGATATAGCTAGCTTTACTGACAGCGGAATTCGTTTCGTCATCGCCGTTATACAGTCTGCAGAAATGGTTTTCGCATATTCTCAGCATCGACTGCGATTCCACTACGATGTTCCCTTCAGTTCAGCTCTGTAGCTTTGGCAGTTTCTTTTTACCTTTTGGTTAAACTTTCGAACTTCATTCCTGCAATAACAGGGTGTGCTTGTTTAGCTGCGTGTGCTTGCCGACACTCATCATCAAACCAGGGATTTCGTTGTGGTGGCCGTGTAAAACCCAGCACTTCAGTGGCGGCTTTCCTGATCGCATTTTTGTAATGTTGCCACTGGGTCTCAATACTTGATGCTAGCGGTAAAGGATTCCTTTGGAGGTTATTTGAGACTCGATCGGAAAAGGACCTGGAGATTTCTTGGGATTGCAGCCGTCCGACGTTAAACTTCCTTACAGTATTTCCCCGTTTTGGCGTTGGTCGGAGTCAATGTTTGCCCCTCGGAAAGTTCGGACATCCATCTTACTGGAGTAGTGCCTTGCATCGATCGCAATGTGGTCAATTTGGTTGGCAGTGTTCCTTTGTGAATGTTGAGGTGTGGGAACTTGGTACTAGCTATTACAATATTTCGCCCCGCAGCAAAGTCAATTAGACTGAATCCGTTATCGGAGGTGGTGTCGTGCAAGCTGTATTTTCCGATTGTACCACCAAAGATATCTTCACTCCTTGCTTTGCATTAAAGTCGCCTAGGACAATTTTAATGTCATAGCTAGGGCACTGCTCATATGTTTTGTCCAGGAGCTCAAAAAACATTTCTTTGGTGTGATCATCTTTTTCCTCTGTGGGGGCAAATTTAGCCTTGATGCGGATTGTCTCTTGCCGGAGCCTGCCTCCAACGACGAATCCACATCCAAATAAGCGGTGTTTTTGTTGTGTATATCAGTTGCCAAAGTAAATATCGCAGTAGAAAACACCGTTGATTCCATCTAGAGAATTGTTCCGCTGCCGCCTGGATGCAGGTAGTAGTGCATTAGTGGTAACACTCCTCCCCCCAAAAAAGTTTAAATGCCCCGGACTAAATATGAAGGTTAGCGCCTTCAAAAAATGTACACATACAATTTTGGAATTTAAACACAAACTTACTTCTTGCTGTATTTATAGAAACGTCCTTGCAGAAATGGATTTTTGTTTTGAATTTAGATTTATAGATTTAAAATTTAGATTTATAGTAACAAAGATCTTTTGTGGAAATATAAGTAAAGGTGGAGACTATTATTTGCGTAAATTCGTATGTCTAGTTGTGTACTAGTGTTTTTGTTCAAAATATATGTATATTACTAGCGGCCCCGTCAGACGTCGTCCTGCATTTCTTTAAATTCTTTTGTTTTGTTCACGTATAAACAATTACACACAAAAAATCAGACTTTTTTTGGAGGGTTTCCTCAAAATTTTCCTTCGTAATTATAGGTATAAGGCAAATACATTTGTATTGATGGTATACGAAATTTATAATTAAACCAAAATACTTAAATTGCTAAAAATAATGTCTCTTACTAGCTGACCTACCCAGCTTTGCTCGCGGGAAAGAAATTTATAGTTAAACAAAATATTAGTTTCAACTAACATTCTATAGAATTGCTAAGAATACCTCAATATAAAATACTAGCTGACCTACCCAGCCTTGCTCGCGGGTATATAAATCATATAAATGCCCCAGACTAAAAACAGAACCATTTTCAAAATGCTGTTGTTTTATCAAGAAAAAAATGCTTTTTGTTAAACGGTTGTATGACAGGTACCGTTAATATTTGAGCTAAAATTTTTTTTCAAAAACTTGTAGAATTTCAAAATTACCTTATGTACCTACGAAATTTGAAGACGATTGGCTCAACCATTTAGGCTGTAGTTTAAAATACACACGAACAGACAGAAGGAAAAGGAAAAAAGACATAACACATTATTGTTATTGTTACCGTTATTTTGTCTTGATACATTTTTCCCAATCCAAGGATTCGGCTTTTCCGAAACCCTCCAGTCAGCAATACAGCATTTTATGCCAGATTTAAAATTATTTTTTCGAAGGCTGGGTAGGTCAGCTAGTAGGTATATAAACCTTCGCAACCTTTTAGCAATTCAAATATCCTTTTTCATCCTTATATTTCCTCAAAAGATCTCTGTTACTACATATCTATAAGTATACAAACAATTTTTTTAATGAATTCCTACACTTAGTTTGCACTTAATTTGTACCTATCTGAATGGAAAGCAAAATTCTAAACAAAAATTAATTTCTTTAAGGACGTTTGTATTTATACAACAAGAAGTAAGTTTGTATATAATCTACCTATATCCATACATACTTACTTCCTTATGAACAGAGCACAGCACCGCAACCGCAACACAAAAAAAACAAACATCATTCACCTGCCTACCATAATATGAACGACGATATTATCCACAATAAAAAGTTGACGAAATTCACGATGTTCAAGAGTTTCGAGTTTGCTCGATTGCTCGCTTTTCTTCAAAAATGGTTGCAACTGTTCATGAGCACTTTGGTGTGGATATAGTTAAATGATGCTCACGAGTTCTCGTGAAAAAGAACTATACAAACTAAAATAATATCCAAAAAAATTGCTGTTTAAAAAGGAACATTTTATTAAAAAGCGGATTACCATAAAATAAAAATACATAGTTCATTAAAACAGTATTTAACGAACAGTACTAATCGAACGACAACGAACGAAAAAACTTAATATAAGTAGACTTATAGACTAATTCAAACATTTCATCAATGATTCTTGTTATAATCGTGATGAAATTTTTATGATGTATTAACAGAAAAATAAAAAAATTATTGTTTAAGGTGGTTGGGGATGGGGACTTATGCCAAACCGAATCCTCAGCTGTTCAAGCAGCAGGAAAGTTAATAAAGTATTCGGTTGAAGAACTGACGGAATGTAGCATTTGAAAAATCCTTTCGGCCCTAAACGGGCAGTATATCGAAAGACGTCACATACGCTACTAAAGTCGCCCGGTTTGGCATTCATTGTGCGGGCCTTAAGGACATCCAAAGGCTGGGTCAGCGTTACGGTACAAGTCCAGCTCCTACTGAAGCTACAATATGAGTCCCCACGTCAGCATTATAGCCCGACCTTGAGGAGCTGCGACTTTATCTGAAATTTTAAGGTTTATTAAAAAAAATAATCGTACTATATATAACTATGCAACTTACTTGGTCATAACAAGCCGCTTGACCAACCGTCTTACCTCTCTGCTGACAGCTATGGTTGAAAGAAATAATTGATTATGTCTTCAGGATTACGTTTTCTAAGTAAATATTCCTAAATTATCGTAAAGCTATATTATACATTTTTATGGTTTTCTTATTTTATATGAAAAACTCTCACTAAGGTACAAATTTTGGAAATGGAAAATTTGTGTGGGTAATTATTTACAAGATAATAAATATTGAAAAATTACTTACTGGAAGAAATAGTATTAACAAAATAAGGAGTCCTCCTTTAAAGTCAAGTCCCATGCATTTTTAAAAGGCTTATCGTATGCATATCTCGATGTTTTTGTTTGTTTTACATAATGCCCAATTAAAAATTAAAAATAGGAAAGGAAATCACACGAGATGAAATAAAGAAAAACTCGAAATTGAAATTGAGCTTCCTTTCAGGATTAAGACAGTAATAACAAGAAAAGTGAAGCAGGTGTATAGAAAAAAACCGGTAGCCGTATCTTCGATTTTTAAAAGCTAAAATGTACTTTAAATAAGAACCTTAGTAGTGATGTATAGATATAGTATATATAGATATCGAAAAAGAATAATGAATGAATGAATGATTTTAAAAAGGCTTTTAAATGTTGTTTCCATTTTTACCACTCATGGACAGAAAATTGATTCGCTCTTACCATTCAATTATCCTAACAAATTATGATTATTATTCAACTTGACTTCAAAAAGTTTGCGTTTGCTTCCGGGCAATGGGTATAAAACTTTTGGGTTTGCCCATTAGAGCGCGTTGTTTTTTTGCGGCAGTTTCTACAGCACTGACTGCTTGCATTGTTTTGGGGAACGACGCTAAAGCTGGATTAGTGATTGTTGATGGTTTCCCGACGATGTTGCTGGTAGTGCAAGTAGCTGGCGGTTGTATAGTTCCCTTGACCTTGCCTTTGCTACCTTTGAGCATTTGATCGGGCATAAGTTTCTCCCTTCGTAATATGCACATTCGATTGTAGTCGTGAATTGAAATGAGAAAAGGCCTCCCTCCAGATTGCATTTGCACGAACGCCGGCAGACGCCTTCCATCAGCAGTCTGGTAGAGTGGGCCCAGCTGGTTGTTCAAGAGGTGTGAGGTTGTAGGAACAGGCAGAAGCGTTGGACGCCAACTTTTGCTTTCTAGTCTTTCTTGGACTGTTAAAGTGTCAGGCAGCACCACCACATTTGGAGGAATTGGTTTAATTGGTTTTGGTAGGATTTGTGGTCGCTTTACTTGTTGCGTATTTACAGCTGAAATAGGTCGCTTATTCAAACTTATTAACTCGGGTGGAGTTGTATTCAACGCTGGTTTTTTATGAGTGAGCGAAGGATCAAGTTTGTTGCTCATCAGTTTGTTGGCAGCTGCCAGAATTTTTTGCTGCTTTGGTAATATCGACCCATCATTTGGAGTAGTTGACCCTGACCGATAAGGTAACTCTGGCGAATTCGATTTGGAATTCGGTGTGCAGTTTAATGAGATAATTTCAACGGAACTGCTTCCTTTAGGCAGTTGTCTTTGGATTTTATCCACCGACAAACTTCTCGATCGGCTTTCTATTTGCTTTGCAGAAGATGGAGAGCTACAGCGACCATCAAACGAAGTGAGACGATTTCGCACAGTTTCTGTGTATACCGTAGCATTGGAACTTGCATTTGATGATAAAATCAAATCACCATTTCTATAATATTTCTCCAGAAGTATGAGATGCCGCAGAAAACTTGATTGATTGCCATATGGCTTTTGTAAATCTTCCCACAGTCTACGGGTAGGTTCATCGTATTGCAGGAATGTGTTAATACGCGTCCAGCCTTCAGGCGTCCGCTGTGAGGAACCTCCTCCAAAAGGAGCTTTAAACTGAAGACCAAGATCTTCCTCTCCAGGGAAAAGTTCTCGCATTGATATGTTTGGGTTAGAAGGCAGAGCGGTTGAAATGTCGCTTCGGTCTTCAAGTGATGTGCCCACGCTTTGCAGAATTGCCTTCAGTTTGGACTGCTGATCTTTAACTATTTTGATTTTCTGTGGTGAAGGAGAAGTAGATTTTGACGAACCAGATGAAGATGTATCTGAAATCGTCGGAACGTCATAGTCCACCAACACATCATTATCCATCACCATTTGATTACTAGTGTAATTTGATGGCTTCGCGGTATTAACAGATGTTTTTCCCGCAGTATTTTCTTCTCCAGTGCTGCATCTTGCTTTCTTGTCAGTCATTGTTATTCTGCAAATTAAAAAAAAATTAAATTTATATTTTAATTTTGCATGAAGAAAATATATGTAAAATAGGGAAATATCAGATTTTTTTATTAGGCACACATGTATGAACATAATATTAGTTTGCGCAATTAAATAAGTATACGAATTGGTCTTACGACGTACCCGCCACCTACTGCCACTTTATCGTATCATGCTTATAACTTGGGTATATTTTTCCTTAAATTTCTTCCGGCGCCATCTCACGATACTAAACCAAACTTTGTTTATTTCTGTACAAACGCTTATACAGGTAACGGATTCTAAACATATGTATATAAATATCAACCCCTAGTTTTCTGCGGTAAAATAAAGTGAAACCTATGTACATAGTGCTGTACAGAACAAAAAAAATTTTTATTCAGTAAACAAGTAATCAAAAGTCACTATATCAGCAATATACTTAAATAGAAAAAATTGTCAAAGCGAAAATTTGTTTTTTTTTTTTTTTGTTACATACATTATGTATGTAGATTATTTACTTTGGCGTTCCGTTTCATACGAGCATCGGTGGACTAGATGGGATTTCAAGACTCAAAGTTACATCTAGAATTTCAACTCCTGAGTTTGAATCGTGTTCGTGCCTGTTTTAGTTTGTTGTGGGAAACGAAATCATAAAGAATACATGTAACAGGATTTGTTTCAAAACTTTTTAGAGCCTCCACGAACAAAATTAGCCAGAAAAATTGAAGACCCCGCAATATACAGGTTTAATAGAATGGTTAGAATGGCTTAGCTTCCACGATACCAAAGTCATAGTTGAGATTAGTCTCGTTTGGATTTTTAAATAACAGTCGACTTTTGTGTGGGATTATGGATTCTCATTTAACCTTTAATTTGTCTATAGTAGTGCATATTAAACCTTCTATGTCTACATGCATACATATATGTATGTACATGTGTACAAATGCAGATTTATGTATAATTCGTGGGACTCAATTGGTAAATAAATCGATTGCCAAAATCACAATTTTTATATATGTATTAAAATGACATACTTACTTAACTGCATTTTGCAGATTTTTCCCATATTTTTTGCTTACCTTTATTATTATTTTGTTTGCGAAATATTCTTTAATAATTAATGCTTCTCGTTCGAGATCGTATCATCAAATGAATAATTTTATATTATTTTTTATTGATTCTCAAAATTTTTATTTTTTCAGTAAACAAAATCATCACTATAGCAACAATATAAAAAAAATCTGTCAAAATGACAAAAATATTTTTTTTATAATTAATGCTCTAAATATGGATTATTTTCTTCCGCTTAAATATTTGTACACCATATACAGGCATTACAGGATTAAGGAAAGGTGCAAAAGGAAGGAGACACAGATGGACATCAGGTATGAAGTTGTTCGTATTTTTTTTTGAGTGAATTACTCGCGCGAAAGGGCTTTTTGTATACCCTTAAAATTTTTGAACACCGACTATTTCGGTAGAGCAGAACTAACGATAACGGTAGAGCAGAACTAACGATAAAATAATAAAAAGGCAAGAAACATTACGTCTGGTGGTCAAGAGATGTAAATGTTTGTTTTATTGTTCAAGCTCTCTTATCGAAAATGAGCCACCTGAGTCTCGGTCTTTCTCTACTGCGCCATCCCTCTGGGTGGATTTGAAGATTTTCCGGGCGGAGCATTGATGTGCATCCGCTCTATATGACCCAGCCATCTGAAACGTTGAATTTTTACTCTTTTGGCTAGGGTTGTGTCGCTGCTGTATACCTGGTACAGTTCTTCAACGCGTCCTTATCCGCTTTTGACAGCGTCCATGCGTCTGCACCATAGAGCATGACTGGGATGATGAGGGTCTTATAAAGGAACAATTTAGTTGCCCGAGAGAGGGCTTTTCTACTCAATTGTCTTCTAAGTCGGAAGAAGCAGCGATTGGCAAGAGTTTTTCTTCGTTTGATTTCAGCGCTGGTGTTGTCTGAGTTAATAGCGGAGCCCAGGTAGACAAAGTCCCTAACTACCTCCAAGTTATAGCTGTCTATGGTGATGTTTTGTCCAAGACAACGATGTTGGGTGTCTCTTCTTGATGACAGCATATATTTGGTTTTGCCCTCATTGACTGCTAAACCCATCTTCGCCGCTTCCGTCTCAATACTCACAAAAGCGCTATTGACATCACACTTTGTTCTTCCGATTATGTCAATATCGTCGGCGCATGCCAATAAATGGACGGACTTTTGAAAGATCTTGCCTTTGGTGTTGGCGTGAGAGGTGAGGTCTGTACCGACCTTGACGGAACTACGTGCGTTTTCCATTATCATTTTGCACAGGCGGACGATGCCCAAACTGCACATAACTCGTCTCGGTGGTGGGTATCGATTTGAAGTTTTTGGAGTTTTTCCAAGATCTGCCGTTTTGTGAATATTTGGTCGATAGTGGACTTTCTCTATAACCGCATTGATATGAACCTATCAGGTTGTTGACGAATGGCTTAAGGCGTTCACACAATACGGCAGAAAAGATCTTGTAGGCGATGTTAAGGAGATTGATACCCCTGCAGTTGGTGCAGTTCAGAGGGTCTCTTTTTTTAAGGATCGGGCAAATTATGCGGAGATTCCATTCCATCGGGCAAGCTTTCTTCTAACCATATCTTGCTTATGAGTTGGTGCATACTTATAGCCAAGCCATCACCTGCAGCTTTGAAGGGCTCGGCAGCTAGGCCATGGGCTCCGGCGGCTTTGTTGCTCTTAAGCTTAGATATAGCTAGCTTTACTGACAGCGGAATTCGTTTCGTCATCGCCGTTATACAGTCTGCAGAAATGGTTTTCGCATATTCTCAGCATCGACTGCGATTCCACTACGATGTTCCCTTCAGTTCAGCTCTGTAGCTTTGGCAGTTTCTTTTTACCTTTTGGTTAAACTTTCGAACTTCATTCCTGCAATAACAGGGTGTGCTTGTTTAGCTGCGTGTGCTTGCCGACACTCATCATCAAACCAGGGATTTCGTTGTGGTGGCCGTGTAAAACCCAGCACTTCAGTGGCGGCTTTCCTGATCGCATTTTTGTAATGTTGCCACTGGGTCTCAATACTTGATGCTAGCGGTAAAGGATTCCTTTGGAGGTTATTTGAGACTCGATCGGAAAAGGACCTGGAGATTTCTTGGGATTGCAGCCGTCCGACGTTAAACTTCCTTACAGTATTTCCCCGTTTTGGCGTTGGTCGGAGTCAATGTTTGCCCCTCGGAAAGTTCGGACATCCATCTTACTGGAGTAGTGCCTTGCATCGATCGCAATGTGGTCAATTTGGTTGGCAGTGTTCCTTTGTGAATGTTGAGGTGTGGGAACTTGGTACTAGCTATTACAATATTTCGCCCCGCAGCAAAGTCAATTAGACTGAATCCGTTATCGGAGGTGGTGTCGTGCAAGCTGTATTTTCCGATTGTACCACCAAAGATATCTTCACTCCTTGCTTTGCATTAAAGTCGCCTAGGACAATTTTAATGTCATAGCTAGGGCACTGCTCATATGTTTTGTCCAGGAGCTCAAAAAACATTTCTTTGGTGTGATCATCTTTTTCCTCTGTGGGGGCAAATTTAGCCTTGATGCGGATTGTCTCTTGCCGGAGCCTGCCTCCAACGACGAATCCACATCCAAATAAGCGGTGTTTTTGTTGTGTATATCAGTTGCCAAAGTAAATATCGCAGTAGAAAACACCGTTGATTCCATCTAGAGAATTGTTCCGCTGCCGCCTGGATGCAGGTAGTAGTGCATTAGTGGTAACACTCCTCCCCCCAAAAAAGTTTAAATGCCCCGGACTAAATATGAAGGTTAGCGCCTTCAAAAAATGTACACATACAATTTTGGAATTTAAACACAAACTTACTTCTTGCTGTATTTATAGAAACGTCCTTGCAGAAATGGATTTTTGTTTTGAATTTAGATTTATAGATTTAAAATTTAGATTTATAGTAACAAAGATCTTTTGTGGAAATATAAGTAAAGGTGGAGACTATAATTTGCGTAAATTCGTATGTCTAGTTGTGTACTAGTGTTTTTGTTCAAAATATATGTATATTACTAGCGGCCCCGTCAGACGTCGTCCTGCATTTCTTTAAATTCTTTTGTTTTGTTCACGTATAAACAATTACACACAAAAAATCAGACTTTTTTTGGAGGGTTTCCCCAAAATTTTCCTTCGTAATTATAGGTATAAGGCAAATACATTTGTATTGATGGTATACGAAATTTATAATTAAACCAAAATACTTAAATTGCTAAAAATAATGTCTCTTACTAGCTGACCTACCCAGCTTTGCTCGCGGGAAAGAAATTTATAGTTAAACAAAATATTAGTTTCAACTAACATTCTATAGAATTGCTAAGAATACCTCAATATAAAATACTAGCTGACCTACCCAGCTTTGCTCGCGGGTATATAAATCATATAAATGCCCCAGACTAAAAACAGAACCATTTCCAAAATGCTGTTGTTTTATCAAGAAAAAAATGCTTTTTGTTTAACGGTTGTATGACAGGTACCGTTAATATTTGAGCTAAAAAAAAAAATCAAAAACTTGTAGAATTTCAAAATTACCTTATGTACCTACGAAATTTGAAGACGATTGGCTCAACCATTTAGGCTGTAGTTTAAAATACACACGAACAGACAGAAGGAAAAGGAAAAAAGACATAACACATTATTGTTATTGTTACCGTTATTTTGTCTTGATACATTTTTCCCAATCCAAGGATTCGGCTTTTCCGAAACCCTCCAGTCAGCAATACAGCATTTTATGCCAGATTTAAAATTATTTTTTCGAAGGCTGGGTAGGTCAGCTAGTAGGTATATAAACCTTCGCAACCTTTGAGCAATTCAAATATCCTTTTTCATCCTTATATTTCCTCAAAAGATCTCTGTTACTACATATCTATAAGTATACAAACAATTTTTTTAATGAATTCCTACACTTAGTTTGCACTTAATTTGTACCTATCTGAATGGAAAGCAAAATTCTAAACAAAAATTAATTTCTTTAAGGACGTTTGTATTTATACAACAAGAAGTAAGTTTGTATATAATCTACCTATATCCATACATACTTACTTCCTTATGAACAGAGCACAGCACCGCAACCGCAACACAAAAAAAACAAACATCATTCACCTGCCTACCATAATATGAACGACGATATTATCCACAATAAAAAGTTGACGAAATTCACGATGTTCAAGAGTTTCGAGTTTGCTCGATTGCTCGCTTTTGCTCAAAAATGGTTGCAACTGTTCATGAGCACTTTGGTGTGGATATAGTTAAATGATGCTCACGAGTTCTCGTGAAAAAGAACTATACAAACTAAAATAATATCCAAAAAAATTGCTGTTTAAAAAGGAACATTTTATTAAAAAGCGGATTACCATAAAATAAAAATACATAGTTCATTAAAACAGTATTTAACGAACAGTACTAATCGAACGACAACGAACGAAAAAACTTAATATAAGTAGACTTATAGACTAATTCAAACATTTCATCAATGATTCTTGTTATAATCGTGATGAAATTTTTATGATGTATTAACAGAAAAATAAAAAAATTATTGTTTAAGGTGGTTGGGGATGGGGACTTATGCCAAACCGAATCCTCAGCTGTTCAAGCAGCAGGAAAGTTAATAAAGTATTCGGTTGAAGAACTGACGGAATGTAGCATTTGAAAAATCCTTTCGGCCCTAAACGGGCAGTATATCGAAAGACGTCACATACGCTACTAAAGTCGCCCGGTTTGGCATTCATTGTGCGGGCCTTAAGGACATCCAAAGGCTGGGTCAGCGTTACGGTACAAGTCCAGCTCCTACTGAAGCTACAATATGAGTCCCCACGTCAGCATTATAGCCCGACCTTGAGGAGCTGCGACTTTATCTGAAATTGTAAGGTTTATTAAAAAAAATAATCGTACTATATATAACTATGCAACTTACTTGGTCATAACAAGCCGCTTGACCAACCGTCATACCCCTCTGCTGACAGCTATGGTTGAAAGAAATAATTGATTATTATTGAAAAGTGAAGCAGCCGTATCTTCGATTTTTAAAAGCTAAAATGTACTTTAAATAAGAACCTTAGTAGTGATGTATAGATATAGTATATATAGATATCGAAAAAGAATAATGAATGAATGAATGATTTTAAAAAGGCTTTTAAATGTTGTTTCCATTTTTACCACTCATGGACAGAATGTCTTGAAAAATCTAGATATGATTTTTATACGGTTATTTTTTAGTACTTACAATTATTGTCATAGATTTTTAAAAATTGATTCCCTCTTACTTACCATTCAATTATCCTAACAAATTATGATTATTATTCAACTTGACTTCAAAAAGTTTGCGTTTGCTTCCGGGCAATGGGTATAAAACTTTTGGGTTTGCCCATTAGAGCGCGTTGTTTTTTTGCGGCAGTTTCTACAGCACTGACTGCTTGCATTGTTTTGGGTAACGACGCTAAAGCTGGATTAGTGATTGTTGATGGTTTCCCGACGATGTTGCTGGTAGTGCAAGTAGCTGGCGGTTGTATAGTTCCCTTGACCTTGCCTTTGCTACCTTTGAGCATTTGATCGGGCATAAGTTTCTCCCTTCGTAATATGCACATTCGATTGTAGTCGTGAATTGAAATGAGAAAAGGCCTCCCTCCAGATTGCATTTGCACGAACGCCGGCAGACGCCTTCCATCAGCAGTCTGGTAGAGTGGGCCCAGCTGGTTGTTCAAGAGGTGTGAGGTTGTAGGAACAGGCAGAAGCGTTGGACGCCAACTTTTGCTTTCTAGTCTTTCTTGGACTGTTAAAGTGTCAGGCAGCACCACCACATTTGGAGGAATTGGTTTAATTGGTTTTGGTAGGATTTGTGGTCGCTTTACTTGTTGCGTATTTACAGCTGAAATAGGTCGCTTATTCAAACTTATTAACTCGGGTGGAGTTGTATTCAACGCTGGTTTTTTATGAGTGAGCGAAGGATCAAGTTTGTTGCTCATCAGTTTGTTGGCAGCTGCCAGAATTTTTTGCTGCTTTGGTAATATCGACCCATCATTTGGAGTAGTTGACCCTGACCGATAAGGTAACTCTGGCGAATTCGATTTGGAATTCGGTGTGCAGTTTAATGAGATAATTTCAACGGAACTGCTTCCTTTAGGCAGTTGTCTTTGGATTTTATCCACCGACAAACTTCTCGATCGGCTTTCTATTTGCTTTGCAGAAGATGGAGAGCTACAGCGACCATCAAACGAAGTGAGACGATTTCGCACAGTTTCTGTGTATACCGTAGCATTGGAACTTGCATTTGATGATAAAATCAAATCACCATTTCTATAATATTTCTCCAGAAGTATGAGATGCCGCAGAAAACTTGATTGATTGCCATATGGCTTTTGTAAATCTTCCCACAGTCTACGGGTAGGTTCATCGTATTGCAGGAATGTGTTAATACGCGTCCAGCCTTCAGGCGTCCGCTGTGAGGAACCTCCTCCAAAAGGAGCTTTAAACTGAAGACCAAGATCTTCCTCTCCAGGGAAAAGTTCTCGCATTGATATGTTTGGGTTAGAAGGCAGAGCGGTTGAAATGTCGCTTCGGTCTTCAAGTGATGTGCCCACGCTTTGCAGAATTGCCTTCAGTTTGGACTGCTGATCTTTACCTATTTTGATTTTCTGTGGTGAAGGAGAAGTAGATTTTGACGAACCAGATGAAGATGTATCTGAAATCGTCGGAACGTCATAGTCCACCAACACATCATTATCCAACACCATTTGATTACTAGTGTAATTTGATGGCTTCGCGGTATTAACAGATGTTTTTCCCGCAGTATTTTCTTCTCCAGTGCTGCATCTTGCTTTCTTGTCAGTCATTGTTATTCTGCAAATTAAAAAAAAATTAAATTTATATTTTAATTTTGCATGAAGAAAATATATGTAAAATAGGGAAATATCAGATTTTTTTATTAGGCACACATGTATGAACATAATATTAGTTTGCGCAATCTAAAATGTTGTGTTATATAACGCATGATCCTTTCGGATCAGGTGTAAGTATACGAATTGGTCTTACGACGTACCCGCCACCTACTGCCACTTTATCGTATCATGCTTATAACTTGGGTATATTTTTCCTTAAATTTCTTCCGGCGCCATCTCACGATACTAAACCAAACTTTGTTTATTTCTGTACAAACGCTTATACAGGTAACGGATTCTAAACATATGTATATAAATATCAACCCCTAGTTTTCTGCGGTAAAATAAAGTGAAACCTATGTACATAGTGCTGTACAGAACAAAAAAATTTTTTATTCAGTAAACAAGTAATCAAAAGTCACTATATCAGCAATATACTTAAATAGAAAAAATTGTCAAAGCGAAAATTTGTTTTTTTTTTTTTTTGTTACATACATTATGTATGTAGATTATTTACTTTGGCGTTCCGTTTCATACGAGCATCGGTGGACTAGATGGGATTTCAAGACTCAAAGTTACGTCTAGGATTTCAACTCCTGAGTTTGAATCGTGTTCGTGCCTGTTTTAGTTTGTTGTGGGAAACGAAATCATAAAGAATACATGTAACAGGATTTGTTTCAAAACTTTTTAGAGCCTCCACGAACAAAATTAGCCAGAAAAATTGAAGACCCCGCAATATACAGGTTTAATAGAATGTTTAGAATGGCTTAGCTTCCACGATACCAAAGTCATAGTTGAGATTAGTCTCGTTTGGATTTTTAAATAACAGTCGACTTTTGTGTGGGATTATGGATTCTCATTTAACCTTTAATTTGTCTATAGTAGTGCATATTAAACCTTCTATGTCTACATGCATACATATATGTATGTACATGTGTACAAATGCAGATTTATGTATAATTCGTGGGACTCAATTGGTAAATAAATCGATTGCCAAAATCACAATTTTTATATATGTATTAAAATGACATACTTACTTAACTGCATTTTGCAGATTTTTCCCATATTTTTTGCTTACCTTTATTATTATTTTGTTTGCGAAATATTCTTTAATAATTAATGCTTCTCGTTCGAGATCGTATCATCAAATGAATAATTTTATATTATTTTTTATTGATTCTCAAAATTTTTATTTTTTCAGTAAACAAAATCATCACTATAGCAACAATATAAAAAAAATCTGTCAAAATGACAAAAATATTTTTTTTATAATTAATGCTCTAAATATGGATTATTTTCTTCCGCTTAAATATTTGTACACCATATACAGGCATTACAGGATTAAGGAAAGGTGCAAAAGGAAGGAGACACAGATGGACATCAGGTATGAAGTTGTTCGTATTTTTTTTTGAGTGAATTACTCGCGCGAAAGGGCTTTTTGTATACCCTTAAAATTTTTGAACACCGACTATTTCGGTAGAGCAGAACTAACGATAACGGTAGAGCAGAACTAACTCTTTTGGCTAGGGTTGTGTCGCTGCTGTATACCTGGTACAGTTCTTCAACGCGTCCTTATCCGCTTTTGACAGCGTCCATGCGTCTGCACCATAGAGCATGACTGGGATGATGAGGGTCTTATAAAGGAACAATTTAGTTGCCCGAGAGAGGGCTTTTCTACTCAATTGTCTTCTAAGCCGGAAGAAGCAGTGATTGGCAAGAGTTTTTCTTCGTTTGATTTCAGCGCTGGTGTTGTTGTCTGAGTTAATAGCGGAGCCCAGGTAGACAAAGTCCCTAACTACCTCCAAGTTATAGCTGTCTATGGTGATGTTTTGTCCAAGACAACGATGTTGGGTGTCTCTTCTTGATGACAGCATATATTTGGTTTTGCCCTCATTGACTGCTAAACCCATCTTCGCCGCTTCCGTCTCAATACTCACAAAAGCGCTATTGACATCACACTTTGTTCTTCCGATTATGTCAATAGCGTCGGCGTATGCCAATAAATGGACGGACTTTTGAAAGATCTTGCCTTTGGTGTTGGCGTGAGAGGTGAGGTCTGTACCGACCTTGACGGAACTACGTGCGTTTTCCATTATTATTTTGCACAGGCGGATGATGCCCAAACTGCACATTGCTCTATATAACTTTCTCTATAACCGCATTGATATGAACCTATCAGGTTGTTGACGAATGGCTTAAGGCGTTCACACAATACGGCAGAAAAGATCTTGTAGGCGATGTTAAGGAGATTGATACCCCTGCAGTTGGTGCAGTTCAGAGGGTCTCCTTTTTTAAGGATCGGGCAAATTATGCTGAGATTCCATTCCATCGGGCAAGCTTTCTTCTAACCATATCTTGCTTATGAGTTGGTGCATACTTATAGCGAAGCCATCACCTGCAGCTTTGAAGGGATCGGCAGCTAGGCCATCGGCTCCGGCGGCTTTGTTGCTCTTAAGCTTAGATATAGCTAGCTTTACTTCATCCAGATGTGGTGGGCGGAATTGTTGGTCTACTTCGCACAGATAAGATGGAGCATTCTGCCTGACAGCGGAATTCGTTTCGTCATCGCTGCAGTCTGCAAAAATGGTTTTCCCATATTCTCAGCATCGACTGCGATTCCACTACGATGTTCCCTTCAGTTCAGCTCTGTAGCTTTGACAGTTTCTTTTTACCTTTTGGTTAAGCTTTCGAACTTCATTCCTGCAATAACAGGGTGTGCTTGTTTAGCTGCGTGTGCTTGCCGACACTCATCATCAAACCAGGGATTTCGTTGTGGAGGCCGTGTAAAACCCAGCACTTCAGTGGCGGCTTTCCTGATGGCATTTTTGTAATGTTGCCACTGGTTCTCAATACTTGATGCTGGCGGTAAAGGATTCCTTTGGAGGTTATTTGAGACTCGATCGGAAAAGGACCTGGAGATTTCTTGCGATTGCAGCCGTCCGACGTTAAACTTCCTTACAGTATTTCCTCGTTTTGGCGTTGGTCGGAGTCAATGTTTGCCCCTCGGAAAGTTCGGACATCCATCATACTGGAGTAGTGCCTTGCATCGATCGCAGTGTGGTCAATTTGGTTGGCAGTGGATTGATCAGGGGATCTCCATGTTCCTTTGTGAATGTTGAGGTGTGGGAACTTGGTACTAGCTATTACAATATTTCGCCCCGCAGCAAAGTCAATTAGCCTGAATCCGTTATCGGAGGTGGTGTTGTGCAAGCTGTATTTTCCGATTGTACCACCAAAGATATCTTCACTCTGGGGGGGCAAATTTAGCCTTGATGCGGATTGTCTTGAGGCGCTCGTTGACACATTTGTAGCTCAAAACCTCTTGCCGGATCCTGCCTCCAACGACGAATCCACATCCAAATAAGCGGTGTTTTTGTTGTGTATATCAGTTGCCAAAGTAAATATCGCAGTAGAAAACACCGTTGATTCCATCTAGAGAATTGTTCCGCTGCCGCCTGGATGCAGGTAGTAGTGCATTAGTGGTAACACTCCTCCCCCCAAAAAAGTTTAAATGCCCCGGACTAAATATGAAGGTTAGCGCCTTCAAAAAATGTACACATACAATTTTGGAATTTAAACACAAACTTACTTCTTGCTGTATTTATAGAAACGTCCTTGCAGAAATGGATTTTTGTTTTGAATTTAGATTTATAGATTTAAAATTTAGATTTATAGTAACAAAGATCTTTTGTGGAAATATAAGTAAAGGTGGAGACTATTATTTGCGTAAATTCGTATGTCTAGTTGTGTACTAGTGTTTTTGTTCAAAATATATGTATATTACTAGCGGCCCCGTCAGACGTCGTCCTGCATTTCTTTAAATTCTTTTGTTTTGTTCACGTATAAACAATTACACACAAAAAATCAGACTTTTTTTGGAGGGTTTCCCCAAAATTTTCCTTCGTAATTATAGGTATAAGGCAAATACATTTGTATTGATGGTATACGAAATTTATAATTAAACCAAAATACTTAAATTGCTAAAAATAATGTCTCTTACTAGCTGACCTACCCAGCTTTGCTCGCGGGAAAGAAATTTATAGTTAAACAAAATATTAGTTTCAACTAACATTCTATAGAATTGCTAAGAATACCTCAATATAAAATACTAGCTGACCTACCCAGCTTTGCTCGCGGGTATATAAATCATATAAATGCCCCAGACTAAAAACAGAACCATTTTCAAAATGCTGTTGTTTTATCAAGAAAAAAATGCTTTTTGTTTAACGGTTGTATGACAGGTACCGTTAATATTTGAGCTAAAAAAAAAAATCAAAAACTTGTAGAATTTCAAAATTACCTTATGTACCTACGAAATTTGAAGACGATTGGCTCAACCATTTAGGCTGTAGTTTAAAATACACACGAACAGACAGAAGGAAAAGGAAAAAAGACATAACACATTATTGTTATTGTTACCGTTATTTTGTCTTGATACATTTTTCCCAATCCAAGGATTCGGCTTTTCCGAAACCCTCCAGTCAGCAATACAGCATTTTATGCCAGATTTAAAATTATTTTTTCGAAGGCTGGGTAGGTCAGCTAGTAGGTATATAAACCTTCGCAACCTTTTAGCAATTCAAATATCCTTTTTCATCCTTATATTTCCTCAAAAGATCTCTGTTACTACATATCTATAAGTATACAAACAATTTTTTTAATGAATTCCTACACTTAGTTTGCACTTAATTTGTACCTATCTGAATGGAAAGCAAAATTCTAAACAAAAATTAATTTCTTTAAGGACGTTTGTATTTATACAACAAGAAGTAAGTTTGTATATAATCTACCTATATCCATACATACTTACTTCCTTATGAACAGAGCACAGCACCGCAACCGCAACACAAAAAAAACAAACATCATTCACCTGCCTACCATAATATGAACGACGATATTATCCACAATAAAAAGTTGACGAAATTCACGATGTTCAAGAGTTTCGAGTTTGCTCGATTGCTCGCTTTTGCTCAAAAATGGTTGCAACTGTTCATGAGCACTTTGGTGTGGATATAGTTAAATGATGCTCACGAGTTCTCGTGAAAAAGAACTATACAAACTAAAATAATATCCAAAAAAATTGCTGTTTAAAAAGGAACATTTTATTAAAAAGCGGATTACCATAAAATAAAAATACATAGTTCATTAAAACAGTATTTAACGAACAGTACTAATCGAACGACAACGAACGAAAAAACTTAATATAAGTAGACTTATAGACTAATTCAAACATTTCATCAATGATTCTTGTTATAATCGTGATGAAATTTTTATGATGTATTAACAGAAAAATAAAAAAATTATTGTTTAAGGTGGTTGGGGATGGGGACTTATGCCAAACCGAATCCTCAGCTGTTCAAGCAGCAGGAAAGTTAATAAAGTATTCGGTTGAAGAACTGACGGAATGTAGCATTTGAAAAATCCTTTCGGCCCTAAACGGGCAGTATATCGAAAGACGTCACATACGCTACTAAAGTCGCCCGGTTTGGCATTCATTGTGCGGGCCTTAAGGACATCCAAAGGCTGGGTCAGCGTTACGGTACAAGTCCAGCTCCTACTGAAGCTACAATATGAGTCCCCACGTCAGCATTATAGCCCGACCTTGAGGAGCTGCGACTTTATCTGAAATTGTAAGGTTTATTAAAAAAAATAATCGTACTATATATAACTATGCAACTTACTTGGTCATAACAAGCCGCTTGACCAACCGTCATACCCCTCTGCTGACAGCTATGGTTGAAAGAAATAATTGATTATTATTGAAAAGTGAAGCAGCCGTATCTTCGATTTTTAAAAGCTAAAATGTACTTTAAATAAGAACCTTAGTAGTGATGTATAGATATAGTATATATAGATATCGAAAAAGAATAATGAATGAATGAATGATTTTAAAAAGGCTTTTAAATGTTGTTTCCATTTTTACCACTCATGGACAGAATGTCTTGAAAAATCTAGATATGATTTTTATACGGTTATTTTTTAGTACTTACAATTATTGTCATAGATTTTTAAAAATTGATTCCCTCTTACTTACCATTCAATTATCCTAACAAATTATGATTATTATTCAACTTGACTTCAAAAAGTTTGCGTTTGCTTCCGGGCAATGGGTATAAAACTTTTGGGTTTGCCCATTAGAGCGCGTTGTTTTTTTGCGGCAGTTTCTACAGCACTGACTGCTTGCATTGTTTTGGGGAACGACGCTAAAGCTGGATTAGTGATTGTTGATGGTTTCCCGACGATGTTGCTGGTAGTGCAAGTAGCTGGCGGTTGTATAGTTCCCTTGACCTTGCCTTTGCTACCTTTGAGCATTTGATCGGGCATAAGTTTCTCCCTTCGTAATATGCACATTCGATTGTAGTCGTGAATTGAAATGAGAAAAGGCCTCCCTCCAGATTGCATTTGCACGAACGCCGGCAGACGCCTTCCATCAGCAGTCTGGTAGAGTGGGCCCAGCTGGTTGTTCAAGAGGTGTGAGGTTGTAGGAACAGGCAGAAGCGTTGGACGCCAACTTTTGCTTTCTAGTCTTTCTTGGACTGTTAAAGTGTCAGGCAGCACCACCACATTTGGAGGAATTGGTTTAATTGGTTTTGGTAGGATTTGTGGTCGCTTTACTTGTTGCGTATTTACAGCTGAAATAGGTCGCTTATTCAAACTTATTAACTCGGGTGGAGTTGTATTCAACGCTGGTTTTTTATGAGTGAGCGAAGGATCAAGTTTGTTGCTCATCAGTTTGTTGGCAGCTGCCAGAATTTTTTGCTGCTTTGGTAATATCGACCCATCATTTGGAGTAGTTGACCCTGACCGATAAGGTAACTCTGGCGAATTCGATTTGGAATTCGGTGTGCAGTTTAATGAGATAATTTCAACGGAACTGCTTCCTTTAGGCAGTTGTCTTTGGATTTTATCCACCGACAAACTTCTCGATCGGCTTTCTATTTGCTTTGCAGAAGATGGAGAGCTACAGCGACCATCAAACGAAGTGAGACGATTTCGCACAGTTTCTGTGTATACCGTAGCATTGGAACTTGCATTTGATGATAAAATCAAATCACCATTTCTATAATATTTCTCCAGAAGTATGAGATGCCGCAGAAAACTTGATTGATTGCCATATGGCTTTTGTAAATCTTCCCACAGTCTACGGGTAGGTTCATCGTATTGCAGGAATGTGTTAATACGCGTCCAGCCTTCAGGCGTCCGCTGTGAGGAACCTCCTCCAAAAGGAGCTTTAAACTGAAGACCAAGATCTTCCTCTCCAGGGAAAAGTTCTCGCATTGATATGTTTGGGTTAGAAGGCAGAGCGGTTGAAATGTCGCTTCGGTCTTCAAGTGATGTGCCCACGCTTTGCAGAATTGCCTTCAGTTTGGACTGCTGATCTTTACCTATTTTGATTTTCTGTGGTGAAGGAGAAGTAGATTTTGACGAACCAGATGAAGATGTATCTGAAATCGTCGGAACGTCATAGTCCACCAACACATCATTATCCAACACCATTTGATTACTAGTGTAATTTGATGGCTTCGCGGTATTAACAGATGTTTTTCCCGCAGTATTTTCTTCTCCAGTGCTGCATCTTGCTTTCTTGTCAGTCATTGTTATTCTGCAAATTAAAAAAAAATTAAATTTATATTTTAATTTTGCATGAAGAAAATATATGTAAAATAGGGAAATATCAGATTTTTTTATTAGGCACACATGTATGAACATAATATTAGTTTGCGCAATCTAAAATGTTGTGTTATATAACGCATGATCCTTTCGGATCAGGTGTAAGTATACGAATTGGTCTTACGACGTACCCGCCACCTACTGCCACTTTATCGTATCATGCTTATAACTTGGGTATATTTTTCCTTAAATTTCTTCCGGCGCCATCTCACGATACTAAACCAAACTTTGTTTATTTCTGTACAAACGCTTATACAGGTAACGGATTCTAAACATATGTATATAAATATCAACCCCTAGTTTTCTGCGGTAAAATAAAGTGAAACCTATGTACATAGTGCTGTACAGAACAAAAAAAAATTTTATTCAGTAAACAAGTAATCAAAAGTCACTATATCAGCAATATACTTAAATAGAAAAAAATTGTCAAAGCGAAAATTTGTTTTTTTTTTTTGTTTGTTACATACATTATGTATGTAGATTATTTACTTTGGCGTTCCGTTTCATACGAGCATCGGTGGACTAGATGGGATTTCAAGACTCAAAGTTACATCTAGGATTTCAACTCCTGAGTTTGAATCGTGTTCGTGCCTGTTTTAGTTTGTTGTGGAAAACGAAATCATAAAGAATACATGTAACAGGATTTGTTTCAAAACTTTTTAGAGCCTCCACGAACAAAATTAGCCAGAAAAATTGAAGACCCCGCAATATACAGGTTTAATAGAATGGTTAGAATGGCTTAGCTTCCACGATACCAAAGTCATAGTTGAGATTAGTCTCGTTTGGATTTTTAAATAACAGTCGACTTTTGTGTGGGATTATGGATTCTCATTTAACCTTTAATTTGTCTATAGTAGTGCATATTAAACCTTCTATGTCTACATGCATACATATATGTATGTACATGTGTACAAATGCAGATTTATGTATAATTCGTGGGACTCAATTGGTAAATAAATCGATTGCCAAAATCACAATTTTTATATATGTATTAAAATGACATACTTACTTAACTGCATTTTGCAGATTTTTCCCATATTTTTTGCTTACCTTTATTATTATTTTGTTTGCGAAATATTCTTTAATAATTAATGCTTCTCGTTCGAGATCGTATCATCAAATGAATAATTTTATATTATTTTTTATTGATTCTCAAAATTTTTATTTTTTCAGTAAACAAAATCATCACTATAGCAACAATATAAAAAAAATCTGTCAAAATGACAAAAATATTTTTTTTATAATTAATGCTCTAAATATGGATTATTTTCTTCCGCTTAAATATTTGTACACCATATACAGGCATTACAGGATTAAGGAAAGGTGCAAAAGGAAGGAGACACAGATGGACATCAGGTATGAAGTTGTTCGTATTTTTTTTTGAGTGAATTACTCGCGCGAAAGGGCTTTTTGTATACCCTTAAAATTTTTGAACACCGACTATTTCGGTAGAGCAGAACTAACGATAACGGTAGAGCAGAACTAACGATAAAATAATAAAAAGGCAAGAAACATTACGTCTGGTAGTCAAGAGATGTAAATGTTTGTTTTATTATTTAAGCTCTCTTATCGAAAATGAGCCACCTGAGTCTCGGTCTTTCTCTACTGCGCCATCCCTCTGGGTGGATTTGAAGATTTTCCGGGCGGAGCATTGATGTGCATCCGCTCTATATGACCCAGCCATCTGAAACGTTGAATTTTTACTCTTTTGGCTAGGGTTGTGTCGCTGCTGTATACCTGGTACAGTTCTTCAACGCGTCCTTATCCGCTTTTGACAGCGTCCATGCGTCTGCACCATAGAGCATGACTGGGATGATGAGGGTCTTATAAAGGAACAATTTAGTTGCCCGAGAGAGGGCTTTTCTACTCAATTGTCTTCTAAGCCGGAAGAAGCAGTGATTGGCAAGAGTTTTTCTTCGTTTGATTTCAGCGCTGGTGTTGTTGTCTGAGTTAATAGCGGAGCCCAGGTAGACAAAGTCCCTAACTACCTCCAAGTTATAGCTGTCTATGGTGATGTTTTGTCCAAGACAACGATGTTGGGTGTCTCTTCTTGATGACAGCATATATTTGGTTTTGCCCTCATTGACTGCTAAACCCATCTTCGCCGCTTCCGTCTCAATACTCACAAAAGCGCTATTGACATCACACTTTGTTCTTCCGATTATGTCAATAGCGTCGGCGTATGCCAATAAATGGACGGACTTTTGAAAGATCTTGCCTTTGGTGTTGGCGTGAGAGGTGAGGTCTGTACCGACCTTGACGGAACTACGTGCGTTTTCCATTATTATTTTGCACAGGCGGATGATGCCCAAACTGCACATTGCTCTATATAACTTTCTCTATAACCGCATTGATATGAACCTATCAGGTTGTTGACGAATGGCTTAAGGCGTTCACACAATACGGCAGAAAAGATCTTGTAGGCGATGTTAAGGAGATTGATACCCCTGCAGTTGGTGCAGTTCAGAGGGTCTCCTTTTTTAAGGATCGGGCAAATTATGCTGAGATTCCATTCCATCGGGCAAGCTTTCTTCTAACCATATCTTGCTTATGAGTTGGTGCATACTTATAGCGAAGCCATCACCTGCAGCTTTGAAGGGATCGGCAGCTAGGCCATCGGCTCCGGCGGCTTTGTTGCTCTTAAGCTTAGATATAGCTAGCTTTACTTCATCCAGATGTGGTGGGCGGAATTGTTGGTCTACTTCGCACAGATAAGATGGAGCATTCTGCCTGACAGCGGAATTCGTTTCGTCATCGCTGCAGTCTGCAAAAATGGTTTTCCCATATTCTCAGCATCGACTGCGATTCCACTACGATGTTCCCTTCAGTTCAGCTCTGTAGCTTTGACAGTTTCTTTTTACCTTTTGGTTAAGCTTTCGAACTTCATTCCTGCAATAACAGGGTGTGCTTGTTTAGCTGCGTGTGCTTGCCGACACTCATCATCAAACCAGGGATTTCGTTGTGGAGGCCGTGTAAAACCCAGCACTTCAGTGGCGGCTTTCCTGATGGCATTTTTGTAATGTTGCCACTGGTTCTCAATACTTGATGCTGGCGGTAAAGGATTCCTTTGGAGGTTATTTGAGACTCGATCGGAAAAGGACCTGGAGATTTCTTGCGATTGCAGCCGTCCGACGTTAAACTTCCTTACAGTATTTCCTCGTTTTGGCGTTGGTCGGAGTCAATGTTTGCCCCTCGGAAAGTTCGGACATCCATCATACTGGAGTAGTGCCTTGCATCGATCGCAGTGTGGTCAATTTGGTTGGCAGTGGATTGATCAGGGGATCTCCATGTTCCTTTGTGAATGTTGAGGTGTGGGAACTTGGTACTAGCTATTACAATATTTCGCCCCGCAGCAAAGTCAATTAGCCTGAATCCGTTATCGGAGGTGGTGTTGTGCAAGCTGTATTTTCCGATTGTACCACCAAAGATATCTTCACTCTGGGGGGGCAAATTTAGCCTTGATGCGGATTGTCTTGAGGCGCTCGTTGACACATTTGTAGCTCAAAACCTCTTGCCGGATCCTGCCTCCAACGACGAATCCACATCCAAATAAGCGGTGTTTTTGTTGTGTATATCAGTTGCCAAAGTAAATATCGCAGTAGAAAACACCGTTGATTCCATCTAGAGAATTGTTCCGCTGCCGCCTGGATGCAGGTAGTAGTGCATTAGTGGTAACACTCCTCCCCCCAAAAAAAGTTTAAATGCCCCGGACTAAATATGAAGGTTAGCGCCTTCAAAAAATGTACACATACAATTTTGGAATTTAAACACAAACTTACTTCTTGCTGTATTTATAGAAACGTCCTTGCAGAAATGGATTTTTGTTTTGAATTTAGATTTATAGATTTAAAATTTAGATTTATAGTAACAAAGATCTTTTGTGGAAATATAAGTAAAGGTGGAGACTATTATTTGCGTAAATTCGTATGTCTAGTTGTGTACTAGTGTTTTTGTTCAAAATATATGTATATTACTAGCGGCCCCGTCAGACGTCGTCCTGCATTTCTTTAAATTCTTTTGTTTTGTTCACGTATAAACAATTACACACAAAAAATCAGACTTTTTTTGGAGGGTTTCCCCAAAATTTTCCTTCGTAATTATAGGTATAAGGCAAATACATTTGTATTGATGGTATACGAAATTTATAATTAAACCAAAATACTTAAATTGCTAAAAATAATGTCTCTTACTAGCTGACCTACCCAGCTTTGCTCGCGGGAAAGAAATTTATAGTTAAACAAAATATTAGTTTCAACTAACATTCTATAGAATTGCTAAGAATACCTCAATATAAAATACTAGCTGACCTACCCAGCTTTGCTCGCGGGTATATAAATCATATAAATGCCCCAGACTAAAAACAGAACCATTTTCAAAATGCTGTTGTTTTATCAAGAAAAAAATGCTTTCTGCTTAACGGTTGTATGACAGGTACCGTTAATATTTGAGCTAAAAAAAATTTTTTTCAAAAACTTGTAGAATTTCAAAATTACCTTATGTACCTACGAAATTTGAAGACGATTGGCTCAACCATTTAGGCTGTAGTCCAAAATACACACGAACAGACAGAAGGAAAAGGAAAAAAGACATAACACATTATTGTTATTGTTACCGTTATTTTGTCTAGATACATTTTTTCCAATCCAAGGATTCGGCTTTTCCGAAACCCTCCAGTCAGCAATACAGCATTTTATGCCAGATTTAAAATTATTTTTTCGAAGGCTGGGTAGGTCAGCTAGTAGGTATATAAACCTTCGCAACCTTTGAGCAATTCAAATATCCTTTTTCATCCTTATATTTCCTCAAAAGATCTCTGTTACTACATATCTATAAGTATACAAACAATTTTTTTAATGAATTCCTACACTTAGTTTGCACTTAATTTGTACCTATCTGAATGGAAAGCAAAATTCTAAACAAAAATTAATTTCTTTAAGGACGTTTGTATTGATACAACAAGAAGTAAGTTTGTATATAATCTACCTATATCCATACATACTTACTTCCTTATGAACAGAGCACAGCACCGCAACCGCAACACAAAAAAAACAAACATCATTCACCTGCCTACCATAATATGAACGGCGATATTATCCACAATAAAAAGTTGACGAAATTCACAATGTTCAAGAGTTTCGAGTTTGCTCGATTGCTCGCTTTTGCTCAAAAATGGTTGCAACTGTTCATGAGCACTTTGGTGTGGATAGAGTTAAATGATGCTCACGAGTTCTCGTGAAAAAGAACTATACAAACTAAAATAATATCATCCAAAAAAATTGCTGTTTAAAATGGAACATTTTATTAAAATTACCATAAAATAAAAATACATAGTTCATTAAAACAGTATTTAACGAACAGTACTAATCGAACGAAAACGAACGAAAAAACTTAATATAAGAAGACTTATAAAATAATTCAAACATTTCATCAATGATTTTTGTTATAATCGTTGATGAAATTTTTATGATGTATTAACAGAAAAATAAAAAAATTATTATTTAAGGTGGTTGGGGATGGGGACTTATGCCAAACCGAATCCTCAGCTGTTCAAGCAGCAGGAAAGTTAATAAAGTATTCGGTTGAAGAACTGACGGAATGTAGCATTTGAAAAATCCTTTCGGCCCTAAACGGGCAGTATATCGAAAGACGTCACATACGCTACTAAAGTCGCCCGGTTTGGCATTCATTGTGCGGGCCTTAAGGACATCCAAAGGCTGGGTCAGCGTTACGGTACAAGTCCAGCTCCTACTGAAGCTACAATATGAGTCCCCACGTCAGCATTATAGCCCGACCTTGAGGAGCTGCGACTTTATCTGAAATTTTAAGGTTTATTAAAAAAAAATAATCGTACTATATATAACTATGCAACTTACTTGGTCATAACAAGCCGCTTGACCAACCGTCATACCCCTCTGCTGACAGCTATGGTTGAAAGAAATAATTGATTATGTCTTCAGGATTACGTTTTCTAAGTAAATATTCCTAAATTATCGTAAAGCTATAATACATTTTTATGGTTTTCTTATTTTATATGAAAAACTCTCACTAAGGTACAAATTTTGGTAATGGAAAATTTGTGTGGGTAATTATTTACAAGATAAAATTTGAAAAATTACTTACTGGAAGAAATAGTATTAACAAAATAAGGAGTCCTCATTTAAAGTCAAGTCCCATGCATTTTTAAGAGGCTTATCGTATGCATATCTTGCATATCTCGATGTTTTTGTTTGTTTTACATAATGCCCAATTAAAAATTAAAAATAGGAAAGGAAATCACACGAGATGAAATAAAGAAAAACTCGAAATTGAAATTGAGTTTCCTTTCAGGATTAAGACAGTATTAACAAGAAAAGTGAAGCAGCCGTATCTTCTATTTTTAAAAGCTAAAATGTACTTTAAATAAGAACCTTAGTAGTGATGTATAGATATAGTATATATAGATATCGAAAAAGAATAATGAATGAATGAATGATTTTAAAAAGGCTTTTAAATGTTGTTTCCATTTTTACCACTCATGGACAGAATGTCTTGAAAAATCTAGATATGATTTTTATACGGTTATTTTTTAGTACTTACAATTATTGTCATAATTTTTTAAAAATTGATTCGCTCTAACCATTCAATTATCCTAACAAATTATGATCATTATTCAACTTGACTTCAAAAAAATCGAATATATATTCCATAGGGCTGGCTTTATATAATTTATTATTTTTGGTTCAAAATATCGTCGTGTATGGTCGAAATTTGTGGGGAGACAGTATTTCGACCATACACGACGATATTTTTAACCAAATACTTTATTGAAAATTATTAAAATAAAAAAAGGAGGAACCCTATTTATATACTCTTTTCTTTCCAGAATCATTTACAAATAAGAAATTATTCACCTGTTTTTTCCTTACACATTTATATATATATATATATATATATATATATATATATATATATATATATATATTGTGTTTAGGCACTAATATAATTTTTTGTAGGTCAAATTTAATTTTTTGGGATGCTTCCACTAGGCATTTGTCTACTTGGAGGTGCTGGCATCAACTTATGTTGCGGTATTACCGTTAATGATTTGGGTATCTTTGACATTAGGCTATTGTCTAACAACAGCGATTGTTGTTTTACTGATGTGAATGTTGCTTGTGGTCCTTGACGCTTGTTGTTGCTGTTGTTGATTTTCCATATGTGCCTAATAAAAAATCTGTTATTTCCCTATTTTACATATAATTTTCTTCATGGAAAATTAAAATATAAATTTAATTTTTTTTTATTTGCAGAATAACATAATGACTGACAAGAAAGCAGGATGGTATTTCGGTGGAATTGCTGCTACATCCATTGAATGT
Organism: Platycheirus rosarum; assembly: GCA_963971375.1. Lineage (NCBI taxonomy): Eukaryota > Metazoa > Arthropoda > Insecta > Diptera > Syrphidae > Platycheirus > Platycheirus rosarum. The sequence continues at coordinate 32,470,120 of OZ020507.1, forward strand.
TATTGAAGTAAACATGCAGACGAATCAGCAACACATTTCACCCATTTCCATTGCAAAAACAGTAGTACGAGAAGGAGGTAATTTATTAAAAAAGTTAAAAAAAAAAGATAAGATAATAATAAAGATATTTTTCGATTGAAAGGTTTTAAAGCTCTATATAGTGGGCTTTCGGGGTCAATACTTAGACAAATGACCTACTCTACTGCTAGGTTTGGAGTATACGAATTACTCAAAGCAAACTATAAAAGCGACACCTTGAGAGAAAAAATCGCTTTAGCTAGTGTATCTGGAGCGATTGGAGGTCTGATTGGCACGCCAGCTAATCTCGTAAAAACGATAATGATGGCATCATTGTCGCCTTCACAAAGACGAAAGTAAATAACAAATTTTTGAAAATTCTTAAAAATCATTTAGTGTATTAATGTATCCTGTTTTCATTTAGCTACAAGAACCCCTTCGAAGCGCTTTATCGCGTCTACAGGCCAGAGAACAATATGTATCATATAACAACGGACACTGGTCGACTGGAGAAAGCCCTTGCCGATATTTGAATACCGGTGGTAATGGGTCAATGTTATGCAGTTTGTAAGTTATGCCGATATTTTGCCAACTTGCTGATGAAACCACCAGAACACGGAAAAGTTCTAAAGGTTGAGTTTGTCAAGAACTACAGAAAAAGACTCCTTCAATTCTATAATATTTATGATAAAAAAGACAGCTCTCAAGAAGAAGAAACATCTTCTGGCAAAGAAATATCTTCAAAGAAACAAAAGTCTAAAATCGATGAGCCAACAGAAACAATAGAGGTGCTTTCATCTCCGACCCATTCAACGGGTTCATCAGTAGAAGTGATCAGTGATGGAGGCATGTTCAGTGGAAAAGAAAATACTGCGGGAAAAACATCTGTTAATACGGCGAAGCCATCAAATTCCACTAGTAAACAAATGGTGTTGGATAATGATGTGTTGGTGGACTATGACGTTCCGAAGATTTCAGATACATCTTCATCTGGTTCGTCAAAATCTCCTTCACCACAGAAAATCAAAATAGGTAAATATCAGCAGTCCAAAGTGAAGGCAATTCTGCAAAGCGTGGGCACATCACTTGAAGACCGAAGCGACATTTCAACCGCTCTGCCTTCTAACCCAAACATATCAATGCGAGAACTTTTCCCTGGAGAGGAAGATCTTGGTCTTCAGTTTAAAGCTCCTTTTGGAGGAGGTTCCTCACAGCGGACGCCTGAAGGCTGGACGCGTATTAACACATTCCTGCAATACGATGAATCTACCCGTAGACTGTGTGAAGATTTACAAAAGCCATATGGCAATCAATCAAGTTTTCTGCGGCATCTCATACTTCTGGAGAAATATTATAGAAATGGTGATTTGATTTTACCATCAAATGCAAGTTCCAATGCTACGGTATACACAGAAACTGTGCGAAATCGTCTCACTTCGTTTGATGGTCGCTGTAGCTCTCCATCTTCTGCAAAGCAAATAGAAAGCCGATCGAGAAGTTTGTCGGTGGATAAAATTCAAAGACAACTCAGTTCAAACTCAGTGACTATAATCGCCCGACCAAAGGATTAACATAAAGAGCCTGAAAACGCCAAACAAAAAGAACTAAACATTAGTGCCCCTACAACAACTGCATCATCGACTCCGAATAGCCGGAGTATTCTTAAAGCAAATGTGGTTAAACCTAAAGGAAGCAGTTCTGTTGAAATTGTCTCATTAAACTCCACACCGAATTCCAAATCGAATTCGCCAGAGTTACCTAATCGGTCAGGGTCAACTACTCCAAATGATGGGTCGATATTAACAAAGCAGCTCAAAATTCTGGCAGCTGCCAACAAACTGATGAGCCACAAACTCTATCCTTCGCTCACTCATAAAAAACCAGCGTTGAATACAACTCCACCCGAGTTAATAAGTTTGAATAAGCGACCTATTTCAGCTGTAATTACGCAACAAGTAAAGCGACCACAAATCCTACCAAAACCAATTAAACCAATTCCTCCAAATGTGGTGGTGCTGCCTGACACTTCAACAGTCCAAGAAAGACTAGAAAGCAAAAGTTGGCGTCCAACGCTTCTGCCTGTTCCTACAACCTCACACCTCTTGAACAACCAGCTGGGCCCACTCTACCAGACTGCTGATGGAAGGCGTCTGCCGGCGTTCGTGCAAATGCAATCTGGAGGCAGGCCTTTTCTCATTTCAATTCACGACTACAATCGAATGTGCATATTACGAAGGGAGAAACTTATGCGCGATCAAATGCTCAAAGGTAGCAAAGGCAAGGTCAAGGGAACTATACAACCGCCAGCTACTTGCACTACCAGCAACATCGTCGGGAAACCATCAACAATCACTAATCCAGCTTTAGCGTCGTTCACCAAAACAATGCAAGCAGTCAGTGTTGCAGAAACTGCCGCAAAAAAAACAACGCGCGCTAATGGGCAAACCCAAAAGTTTTATACCCATTGCCCGGAAGCCAACGCAAACTTCAACAATAATCACACCAACGACTGTTACATGCACATCCCAAACACAATCTCAACTGATTTCCCCTCCTATACATGTGAAGTCAACAAGTTTATTTTCATCGACCCAAGGTTCTAACCTGGACATTCTTCCAAATTTAACAGCACCACCTCAAATCAAACCCAATAGCACAGCAACTGTGAGTGAAGTTCCTTCAAGTTCTTGGCTGTGGAACAATTTCCCCGACCCCAATCAAATGCTTATGAATGGAAAATCAACAACAGCAACAACAAGCGTCAAGGAACCACAAGCAACATTCACATCAGTAAAACAACAATCGCTGTTGGTAGACAAAGCCTAATGTCAAAGATACCCAAATCATTAACGGTAATACCGCAACATAAGTTGATGCCAGCACCTCCAAGTAGACAAATGCCTAGTGGAAGCATCCCAAAAACATTAAATTTGACGTACAAAAATTTATATTAGTGCCTAAACACAATATATATATATATATATATATATATATATATATATATAAATATATATATATATATATATATATATATATTAAACGAAGTGAGACGATTTCGCACAGTTTCTGTGTATACCGTAGCATTGGAACTTGCATTTGATGATAAAATCAAATCACCATTTCTATAATATTTCTCCAGAAGTATGAGATGCCGCAGAAAACTTGATTGATTGCCATATGGCTTTTGTAAATCTTCCCACAGTCTACGGGTAGGTTCATGGTATTGCAGGAATGTGTTAATACGCGTCCAGCCTTCAGGCGTCCGCTGTGAGGAAGCTCCTCCAAAAGGAGCTTTAAACTGAAGACCAAGATCTTCCTCTCCAGGGAAAAGTTCTCGCATTGATATGTTTGGGTTAGAAGGCAGAGCGGTTGAAATGTCGCTTCGGTCTTCAAGTGATGTGCCCACGCTTTGCAGAATTGCCTTCACTTTGGACTGCTGATATTTACCTATTTTGATTTTCTGTGGTGAAGGAGAAGTAGATTTTGATGAACCAGATGAAGATGTATCTGAAATCTTCGGAACGTCATAGTCCACCAACACATCATTATCCAACACCATTTGTTTACTAGTGGAATTTGATGGCTTCGCCGTATTAACAGATGTTTTTCCCGCAGTATTTTCTTTTCCACTGAACATGCCTCCATCACTGATCACTTCTACTGATGAACCCGTTGAATGGGTCGGAGATGAAAGCACCTCTATTGTTTCTGTTGGCTCATCGATTTTAGACTTTTGTTTCTTTGAAGATATTTCTTTGCCAGAAGATGTTTCTTCTTCTTGAGAGCTGTCTTTTTTATCATAAATATTATAGAATTGAAGGAGTCTTTTTCTGTAGTTCTTGACAAACTCAACCTTTAGAACTTTTCCGTGTTCTGGTGGTTTCATCAGCAAGTTGGCAAAATATCGGCATAACTTACAAACTGCATAACATTGACCCATTACCACCGGTATTCAAATATCGGCAAGGGCTTTCTCCAGTCGACCAGTGTCCGTTGTTATATGATACATATTGTTCTCTGGCCTGTAGACGCGATAAAGCGCTTCGAAGGGGTTCTTGTAGCTAAATGAAAACAGGATACATTAATACACTAAATGATTTTTAAGAATTTTCAAAAATTTGTTATTTACTTTCGTCTTTGTGAAGGCGACAATGATGCCATCATTATCGTTTTTACGAGATTAGCTGGCGTGCCAATCAGACCTCCAATCGCTCCAGATACACTAGCTAAAGCGATTTTTTCTCTCAAGGTGTCGCTTTTATAGTTTGCTTTGAGTAATTCGTATACTCCAAACCTAGCAGTAGAGTAGGTCATTTGTCTAAGTATTGACCCCGAAAGCCCACTATATAGAGCTTTAAAACCTTTCAATCGAAAAATATCTTTATTATTATCTTATCTTTTTTTTTTAACTTTTTTTAATAAATTACCTCCTTCTCGTACTACTGTTTTTGCAATGGAAATGGGTGAAATGTGTTGCTGATTCGTCTGCATGTTTACTTCAATAACATTCAATGGATGTAGCAGCAATTCCACCGAAATACCATCTTGCTTTCTTGTCAGTCATTATGTTATTCTGCAAATTGAAAACAAAATTAAATTTATATTTTAATTTTGCATGAAGAAAATATATGTAAAATAGGGAAATAACAGATTTTTTATTAGGCACACATGTATGAACATAATATTAGTTTGCGCAATTTAAAATGTTGTGTTATATAACGCATTATCCTTTCGGATCAGGTGTAAGTATACGAATTGGTCTTACGACATACCCGCCACCTACTGCCACTTTATCGTATCATGCTTATAACTTGGGTATATTTTTCCTTAAATTTCTTCCGGCGCCATCTCACGATACTAAACCAAACTTTGTTTATTTCTGTACAAACGCTTATACAGGTAACGGATTCTAAACATATGTATATAAATATTAACCCCTAGTTTTCTGCGGTAAAATAAAGTGAAACCTATGTACATTGTGCTGTACAGAAAAAAATATTTTATTCAGTAAACAAGTAATCAAAATTCACTATATCAGCAATATACTTAAATAGAAAAAAATTGTCAAAGAGAAAATTGGTTTTCATTGTAATTAACGCTTTCGAAATATGTACATACATTATGTATGTAGAGTCGTTTGAGAATAAAAATTCTATATTTAATATTTTTTTTAAATTGAAAAAAATTCACAAACATGTTTTTTTAGTGGCAATACATATTTTTTTCTTCTTGTTAACATTTTATAAATTTCTTTGAAATAAAATGTTTTTTTCATCATCGCCGTAAACTCGTATTTTGGGTATACGAAATTGCAAATCTGATAGCACCGCCAAAGCTATTGAATAAAAGGGTGTTCAACTCCGAACGCCCAACCGTGACAAATAATGACATGGCAGAATTCGCTGCGGACACAGTCCTTGCAGCGACGGGCTACGTGTCACGGCGTCCCATCAATAGTGCAGGGCTATTACACGGTCCTTGTAACTTGTCACTGTAGTGACATAATAGACGTGTCACGGTGCCTGTCATTGTTTTTGTCACGGCAATGACATGACAAACAATGACGATCACACTACGTGACACTTTCAGGAAAGACTACGTCATAGTGACGTCAGGTTGTCACGACAATGACACATTACAGTGTCGATCCTAAGCTCGTTGAAGACGGATGTCGAGGTGCGCGCACAATTAGTTAAACGAAGTCCAAACAAATAATTGTTGCGCGTTGTTATCGCGAGTGCTTTAAGGAAAAAAAAAATAATACACGCTCGTTGAGAAATTAGAAAAAAACCCCTCGCGTGTGCTGTAAAAAAAAAATAATAGTGTTCACTCGCGTCGTAGGATGAATGAAAAAGATGCCCACTCGCGCTGAAGGAGAAAAAAAAAATAAATAAAACGCATTCGCATAACAAATTATCCTCTATTCTGTCCCAAGACCTTTGTGCTTAACTGCCTCTTTCTTATCTACTGTAGGCATCGTATGACCATACAATGCTTGCGGTAAATAGATAAGGGCATCTGAATTTGTCTTATTGTGCTGAATGTTTGGATTGATTTTTTGTAAACAGGCTGTCTTATGGGCATAACACCTAAGACAGTTTGATTATTACAGAAGTTAATTTTGATTTTCACTGCGCAGTTCGACTTAATCAGAGTTGTGTTTTGTATGTAAGTATTTTTAAATGGTAAGTGATTTTTGTGTCGTGTATTCAAATGTTCGTGGTTTAAGAAAGAATTTCTTTCACGTGTACGTCTACACTGTTCAACACAGGCCAGCTGTTTTGGCATTAAGTGAAACTCAGGTTGGAGCAAATACTGATTTATCAGAATTTGCTCTACATGGGTATAGCTTGGTGCCATTACTCTTTTCTCATCATGGTCTCGTGGTCTATGTTAGGAATGATATTGCTTGCCAGAGCCTTCCCCAATATGGGCAATGTTCCAACACGGACTTTAACTTCTTATGGCTCAAATTCACTGTCCGCAAGCATGTCATTCATTATTGTTTTATTTACAGGAGTCCAAATCTTGACAGTAATTCGACTTGTAACGAGTTTGATGCACTGTCTGATTCCATCTCGAAAATTGTTTCCCTTTGTCCTCGCACTGAAATCGTTATTGCGGGCGATTTCAATGTACACAATTCCAACTGGCTCCGCTATTCTGGTCAGACAACACCCGAAGGAAGGTATGTCGAGCTCTTTGCCGGGTTACATCACCTTACCCAATTGATCGATGTGCCAACGCGTATACCGGATGTTGCTGGGCAAGCAGCCCATACTCTTGACTTGTTTCTTACTTCTCACCCTGATAAATATACCATTAGTGTAACTTCTCCTTTTGGCACTTCAGACCATTGTATCATTTCAGCTAATTTCTCATCCCCCACCCATCCAGTTAAAGAAAAACTTCCCACCAGGACCGTTTGGCAATACGAGAAAGCCAACTGGGACGGCCTGAATTTCTTTTTCCGAAACTTTAACTGGTCACTATGCTTCCTCGATAGTGACATTGATGCCAGTGCTGAAATGATCACAAATGTGATTCTTCTAGGGATGCGTGCTTTTATTCCTAACAGAGTAAAAAGCATCAAACCTAAAGAAAAGTCTTGGTTTAATTCTGAGTGTAAAGAAGCTATCAGGCTCAAAGAAGTAAGTTTCCGATCTTACAAAGCCAACCCTACAGAGGAAAATCGGAAAAAGCACAAACAAGCAAGGAACTCATGCAACTCCGTTATAGAAAGAACCAAATTTTTGCATGACCAAAAATTACGGCAAAAAATTCTGCAGTGTCCCAAAGGCAGTAAAAATTTTTGGTCATTCGTAAAAAATATAAAAAACTCCTCGACATCTTCGGTTCCAACGCTCATCGACAATAACAAACCAATTGTTTACTCTTCAGAGAAGGCAAACTTGCTCGCCGCCCATTTCGCTGCCAGCTCCACGCTGCCTCAAAGCAACGTTGCCCCTCCTGTACTTGAGAATGTAAATTTTTCCATGGGACACATTTTTTTCCGCACTCGTACAGTAGCAAGGGTTCTCAAAGATCTCGATATACACAAATCCGCTGGCCCGGATGGTATACCCCCGATTCTTCTGAAGAGGTGTTCTTCCACACTGGCAAAGCCACTGCGTAAGCTTTTCCATCGCTCCTACTCTTCTGGAATCTTTCCTAGAAGATGGAAAACAGCATTTGTCCAGCCTGTCCCTAAGAAAGGTGACCCATCCTCCCCCTCCTCCTACCGACCCATAGCACTGACATCCCTTCTTTCTAAGGTCATGGAAACACTGATTAACCGTCAGCTTAAGGAATATCTCGAAGATCGTAAGCTTCTCCATGACCGTCAGTATGGCTTCCGCAGCAACCGTTCCACTGGTGATCTGATGGCATATCTCACCGAACAGTGGAACAAATCTTTACATCGCTTTGGTGAAAGTAAGATTATTGCTCTTGATATCTCCAAGGCATTTGATAGAGTTTGGCATGAAGCTCTCTTATCGAAAATGCGTGCTTTTGGGATCGATAATACTCTTGTTCGTTGGATTAGAAGCTATCTTCTGGACCGTACAATACAAGTTGTATTGGACGGATTCAAGTCTGATTCCCATAAAATAAATGCTGGTGTGCCCCAGGGCTCTGTTCTGTCTCCGACTCTTTTCCTCATTTTTATAAATGATCTTCTGTCTGTTACTTCTAATCCACTTAACTGTTTTGCTGACGACTCTACCCTCAGCTTTTCATATTCGTTCGATAATTCACGTCCTTCGCCTTCGGACGTACAATTGCAACGGTGCCGTATGTCAAGCTCATTAAACTCCGATTTATACAGCATTGTCAAATGGGGTAATAGAAATCGTGTGGAGTTTAATGCTTCGAAAACTCAATGCTGTCTTCTGTCGTTAAAGTTAAACATTCCCCCAATGCCATTGTCCATGAATGGCACTTACATCGAAGAAACCGAAAAGCTCTCAGTACTCGGTATGTGTGTCAACGACGACCTCCGTTGGAACGACCATATATTTGAGATCGCTAAGAATGCTGCAAAGTGCTTAGGTTTTCTGTATCGGTGTAAGAAGTACTTTTCCCCATCTGATCTGGCTACAATTTATAAAGCGTTTATACGCCCTAAACTCGAGTATAACTCTCACCTCTGGGCAGGTGCTTCGCAAACATCGCTTCACCTGCTTGATAGAATACAAAATCGAGCGTTAAGATTGATAGGTAATAGAACTGCCGCTGAAACAATTGCCCCACTCGAACACCGACGCAATGTTTCATGTCTTTCCTTATTTTATCGTTTCTTTTACAAAAAATGTTCACTCGAAGTAGCCAGTTGCATTCCTCCCCTTAAAAGTTTCTCCCGTAATACTCGTCTCGCAAGGAATGCTCATCAGTTCACCCTTGAGCCTAATTTCGGACGTACCGTGAAATATAGGGATTCTTTTTTTAGCCGAACGACACGAATCTGGAATAGTTTACCCGGCGGGATTTTCCCTTGCCATTTTGATCTGCAAACATTCAAAACCAATGTTAATCGGCACCTCCTATCTCTCCCCTCCCTATCTTCGTAATGCCCGCGCAGTGTGTTCTACATTAAAAGGGAAACACATAATCCCTTGTGCGCGCGTTAATTATAAAAAAAAAAAAAAAAAAAAAAAAAATTACAAGGACCGTCTAATACTAGCTTAAGAGGTGTAGAAAAGTAGGGGGAATGAATTAACCAATGAAAGAATGAACATTTTAAGATTTTTTGGAGTTGACAAGACCCCTTATAGTTAGCAGCACTATGTCGGGAATTTTGATTTTTTTGGTTGCCCCGAATTTGGAAAACATTTGGAAAAATTTGCAAAAACTTTTTTAGAATTTGGAAAACTATAGTTTAAATGTTATTAACAATTAAAGATTTGGCGTATAGTTAGCAGCACATAGAAAGAAAAGTAGACTATTTTGGTGTCAATCGATGGGAAACTGTTTGGACAAATTTGGAAAACCATTTTTAATATTTGGAAAACCTTAGTTAAATAATTAATTAACAAGTTGTAAATAAACCATTTAACGTAGCGTGGCTATGTATATTGTTATTAAATACAAAAAAAAACTTGCACATATAAACCCAGGTTTCTTGTCCATTCAATTGGCAGCAAAAAATCAAAACAAAAAATCTAATTTCATTTTCAAGGTAGATAGATTTTTAAATGCCTTTAAAGTTATTTTATTTTGTAATAATTTTCCGAAACTCGATCATTTTTTTTCTAGCGGTATTTCATCAAGCGATGACAATGTACGATTATAAGGAAAGTAGTATTCCGATTCAACCCACTAAAGTTGATAGCCACGATGGCAAACTCGAAGAAAAGCCACTTCCAACTATAAAAGTCTGGGGATACGGGTAGCCATTACTAAGATGTTATCCTTCCGGCAAATGGGATTCTATTTATTCTCATCGGATTTGGAGGAAATAAGTATGAATCCGCCACCGGATGCCCCACAAACACCATGTTGCCAAGAGGAAGCAGAAGAGAGTCTCGCCTAAGCCTGCATTTGAAGAACCATCTATAAAAACAGTTCATCCGGAATTGCCACCCACCAAAAAAACAAAGACTATCAACTTATATGTGGCCGAAATTCTCTGCGATGCGGATGAAGACAACAGTATTCCGGATGGGGTCAAGATGTCGTCAACATCTTCAGGTGGTGAAACTAGTCAAACAAGTCAAGTTGCATTGTAGCACACTTACTCGCTGCCGCCTATAAGTCGGACATCAGCGACATCAAATCCATAACGTCGTCAGACTCCATTACACAAAATAACTATCTGGTTCACGATCACGGATATACGTCGCAGCCAGTTGTTAGGAAGGCAGATGTTCCGTAACCAGAGGTTTTGAATTCTAGTGCTCCAGTGAAATATGGCCCAGGTCGACCAAGAAAGGATTCAATTCCAAGCACAAAAGAAAAGGATGAAAAAAGGTCTGTTCTCTTGTTCTACCCAAGAAATGATTTTGCTTTATAAATTTCTCATGCGTGGAATTGACTAAATTCAAAGAAGATACGAGAAACATCTATGGGAAGATTCCTATGGTTTGGTTGAACAACACTCATTGGGCGGATCACTGTGTGACATCAGACCGTCTGCGCCCGTACCGAAGGCTACTACAATCTTGACGTCAAAGACATTCACGAATATACCCACATCAATGCTTGCTACTTGATTGAACAAAAATCAAAAAGTTTTAATTTTTCTTCAAGCAGACACAACGTATACATGTGATATTTTCACAAACACAATATAAATATTAATATCTAAAGAGGAAAATATTTCGTTACGTTCCATTCTCCAACGTCCTCAAATTTCGACGAAGATGACGAAGACGATGCAAACTTCGAAACTGACGTGAGTAATGATGACATATCGGACGAATCTATTTTTTCCGATCTGAGTGGACTCTCCGAAGTGTCAGGCAATGAAGTCAGTTGCAGCAACAAAACCCACCAATTGGGTAAAAAACAAATCCATTCGGGTGGGAATCCGAGATCTATAAAAGAGGTAAGTGTATGAAACAGAAATAATTTTTTTTTTGTTCAGTCAATTCATTATTTTATTAATTCTTATAGAAAGATCATAGCAATTTGGCTCCAAAGGCTGATGATAGTACATTTCAATTCATTCCAAATTCAGCACAGATTCCAGATGGTACATACAATATTTAACCTCTTAACAACAAAATTCAACCACAATTCTCTCCAACTACAATGAGAGAAAATTTAGAAAAAAGAATGAAAAACAAACAACAACAACATGCAATCACAGACTCAATAAATGTTATATACATATATATTTAAATATTGGAATTTCAACATCAGAAACCGTGAAACAAACCTATAATAACCGAAGAAATTTTTATCTGAAAAACAAACATGATATGATAAACACAAACATGCAAAAACAACTAACAAATAAGAAACTATTCGATTATATCAATCAAAAATTTTAGTACCTACTCACTCCTTTCTTCATTCCAACCTTATTATAGGTACATAATATCCTAAATAAATTCCATGAATACCTACCCACATCATAAGCTATTTTAATTTATTTGCTGATTCCTAGGTATTTTTATGCCAGTTCAAATTTTTCCATACTAAAATAAAAAAAACCTTTATAATCTTTTTATTTTCAAATATTACATTATTATAAACAGGAAACAAGTGGAAAGGTAAACAACTGGAAAAACTAACAGTTTTATATGCATATTAATGTTTGTCTCTTTTTCGTGAAGCATTTTCGTTTAATCGAGCTTCAATCGGGTTTGCATCCGACAAGAACCTGCATTCAAAGATTTCTATTTAGAATGAAGTTTCAAAAAGTGTTTTGAAAACCAAATTTTCCCTTTTGAATGTAGATATTTTTTGTGTTTAAGTTTGCATTCTTGAATAATTGTTTTTACTTTAAAAAAAAAGATTTTAAATAAAAACCGTTCCTACGATTTAAAAAAACCCACTCTTTTTCATGTTTTCTAAGGAAATAAAATAGCGTTTAATTTTTTGTTTTGAAAACTATTTTACGTACTTTTTTCAAACAATCAAAAGTCAGAAAAATCTAATAAAAACCTTGAAGTTCTTTATATTTCTTTAGTTTTCAAATTTTATTCCAAGCTGTGACCGCATAGAGCAAGTACGTGCGATCCAGTCATGCAATTTATTTTTTATCACAATTATAATATAATCGAGAAGGAGAAATATTTAGCTTCAAGCCTCAAAATTAAAGAGAGCAGGTTGAAATCGCAATTCAGTGCAGTTGGCCATGCAAACATTTCATTTATACACACTTAAATGATTTTTACTTGCAATAAGGCGAGTTATGGATTCGTGCAAAAAAAAAAAGGGGGGTCCGAAAATTCTTCACTATTAAAAAAAGAAAGAAATTTTAAGTACCTGGCCTGCACACACAAGATGATTTCAACCTAGGGGAAAACCAGTTTCAAACCTTACTTCGAGCACACACTGGATGAATCACTCCGGTGGAACAAAATGCATACATGAACTTCTTCCTTATGTGTTAGTTTTTCTTTTGTCTTTTGTAAACCAAAATCTTCTAAAATTGTGTGTGTGTATTAGTTTTCCTCTTCGTTCATCTACTCAAAAGTTATTTGAAGACTTTAGTACAATGTACACCACACATTTCTCTTTTCTTGTCCAGAAAACCGGTTTTCCCCCGGATGAATTCATATCGTGTATGTAGGCCCATTGATGTTAATTGCTATCTAAAGAGTAATTAAATAGCTGCTATTAAGAGCTGCTCATTTTCTATACTGCTCTTTGTGATCGCTGCTCATTGAAAATAGCCTTTTAGCACACCCCTATTCAAGTCAGCAATAACTTCACCTTGGTTATCGATTACTCGTACCCCAACTGGAAGCAGTATCTTTTTGTCTAGCCATCGTTTACCAAGTATTCGTAGTTTGTTGCTATCCCCTCGTGTCTGAGCCGGCTTGAATTTTCTTGTCTCTCAAATTTCTGGAAAGAACTTTTAGTGTTATTTCTTCTTTGCAAATGAAATAGACGCAGCCAACCTTATCCACCGATACCGTCGTATTTGAATACCACGGACAGTGAGAGCTTCAAAAATGAAAATACAAATAGAAACTGACCAAACTGACAGGATTGTCAAAATCGTGCTCGTGCAATTTGGGACAAGAATTCTCCATATACCCGCGTTCGTTTTTTAGATCGATAGCGTATAGACTATTTGATATAAAAACGTTTTAGCGAATACCTAATTCCACACAAAAGCCGACTGTTATTTAATAATCCAAAGAGGCTAATCTCAACCACGACTTTATTGGAATTTATTTGGATAAATAAGTTTTTATAATTGTAAAGAGAAACAACCGATCCTTGAGAAGTTCTAGACAGGAATAATATATTAAATAAAACTTAAACTTGGTAAAGCTTAAACAAGTAATATAAAGTAGATTCTTATTTCAACATCTTCACTAGAATCTAGTTATTTAAACCCAAAGATCTAGCACAATATTTAAATTTTTCATCGGGTAATCCTTTGGTGAAAATGTCAGCAACCACTTGGGTGGTTTTTATATAGTTTAGTTTGTCTAAGCCTTCATTGATGACTTTTCTAACAAAGTGATGTCTCACATCTACATACATATTTATGTTTTGTTCTTGAGTGATAAGCTTTCGTTGAAGCTAAGCATACTTTTGATTACCACAGAATAAGGTCATTTTTTCTTGTACGTCTGGGAGTAGTTCCTTCTTCAATCCGGTGAGCCACAACGCTTCTTGAATTGCAGTACTTAAGGACTTAATTCAGCTTCCGTCGTTGACAAGGAGACCGTGGGTTGTTTTCTTGAACACCAGCAAATTGAGCCACCTTGAATTTTAAAAACATCCTGTCACTGATTTCCTGTCGTCAATATTTCCAGCATAATCGGCATCACAAAATAACATTATTTAAGACAGTCAAGTTGTTCATTTTTTGAATAGCCATTTTCCAGTCTGCTGTCCCTTTAAGATATCTCAAAATTCTTTTTGCTATCCAATGAGCTTTTCCTGGATTCTGGTTAAAGCGTTTTAAATAATTCACCGCATAATAAATATCTGGTCCTGAAACTTGAGCAGCAAATAGGAGGCTGCTAATAAATTTCTAAAATGGTATTGTTGACATTTCTTCTCTTTCCAATTTCGATTGAGGTGACATATGTTCTGGTTATTGTCCATCCGTTTTAAGCTCGGTTTGCAATTTGTTAAGCCGAATCGATCAATCAGTTCTTTTATGTATTTCTCTTGATAAATCCAAAGTTTACCATTAGCTTTGTCTCTCTGCTGAATTTGCTACACCAATGTCCTTCTGCTGAATTTGCTACACCAATGTCCTTCATATGAAAATGCTTCATTAAATTTGCTTTTAATCGGTGATTATTATTATCCAGGATCAATAAGTCATCTACATATATTACAACTATCACTTTTTTTTCACCATAACGAAGGTAATAGATACATGGATCCAAATCGGATTGCTTCATCCCAAATTCTTTTAAGACATTATCAAGTTTTTGATTCCACATCCGGGAAGATTGTTTTAAGCCATATATAGATTTTTTTTAACGAAGAATCTTTTGGTCCAAATCCCTCGGGTTGTCATATGTACATATATATCTTCGTTTAAATTTCCTTGTAGGAAGGCTGTGACAGCATCCATGTCTAGATTTTCTTTTACAGCTAGAGCCAGAAGAAACCTAATGGATTAATACCGTACCACGGATGAAAATGTCTCTTTATAATCAATTCCAATTCAATTCGGGCGTCCTGGTCTACGCCATCCTTCCAACGTAAGCAAGGTTTGCCACGTTGTCTTCTACCATAAAAAGTACCGCAAAAGACTTTCCGAGTTGGTTCCTCTTCGCTCATGCGAGCTAGGTATCCAGCCCACCGGAGTCTACCGAGCTTTATTTTTTCAAGAACATCTGCTTCGAGATAGATTTCATACAATTCATGATTGTATCTTCTCCGGAATCGTCCTTCCTCACACACGGGGCCAACAATTCTCCGTAAGACTTTTCTCTCGAACGCGGATAAGAGATCAGATGGCCTTTTTGTAAGCACCCAAGTCTCGGATCCGTATGTGAGTAATGGTAAGACCATAGTCTTGTACAGCAGCAGTTTGGTTTTTATGGTAAGGTTTCTGGATTTAAAGAGCCTTGACAGACTATAGTAGGTTTTGTTGGATTTCAGCAGCCGCCCGCGTATTTCTTCCTCCATATTGTTATCGGCTGCTACTTTTGACCCAAGATAGTTAAAGGACTGCACTACTTCAAGTTCGTGCTCCGCTACCCTGATGGTTGTACCAACATTTCTCGCAGACGTTGCCGCCATGTACTTAGTCTTCCCTTCATTTATGTGCAACCCCAGGTATATTGCCGCTTGCTCGATCTGGGTAAAGAAGTGTTGTACAGCTTTTCGGCTTCTGCCGATGGTGTCGATGTCGTCTGCGTAAGCTAGTATCTGGCTGGACTTGGTGACGATAGTCCCTCTTGTTGACGTGCCAGAGTCACGGATTGCTTTCTCCAACGCCAGGTTGAAGAGGATGCAAGGCAGACCATCCCCTTGTCGGAGTCCATGAAAGATGTTGATTGGTCTGGATAGCAAAATGGCTACTTTTACTTGGCTTGTGATGTTGGTCATGGTCAGCCTACATAGTCGTGTCAATTTATTTGGGATGCCGAATTCTCTCATGGCCTTATAAAGTTCTACCCTGGCTATGCTATCGTAGGCGGCTTTAAAGTCTATAAAAAGATGGTATGTTGGGATATTAAATTCCAGACTTTTTCCATCACCTGCCTAAGGGTAAAGATCTGATCAATTGTTGATTTGCCTGGTATAAAACCACATTGATATTTGCCGATTATGGTATTAGCGTATGGGGCTATCCGTTCTTGCAGGATAGAGGAGAATACCTTATAGGATGTACTCAACAATGTTATACCCCTATAGTTGCTGCATTTTGTGATATCTCCCTTCTTATGTATGGGACATATGATGCCTTTTCGCCAGTCTTCTGGCATCTCTTCGTGTTCCCATACGTGTACTATGATTTCATGAAATGCTTGATGTAGTGTTGGCCCTCCATGTTTGATCAGCTCGGCAGGTATACCATCGGCTCCTGAGGCCTTATTATTTTTGAGCCGATTAATCGCCTGTTTTATATCCTCAATGCTTGGTGGCTGCAGCATGAGATCTTCTTCTTGAAATGTTGGAGTCTCCATTTCTTCCGTGAGCTGACCGTTCAGCAGTTCATTAAAGTACACTTCCCATCGCTCCAGAATGCCTTCAGGATCGGTGATCAGATTACCCTCTCTGTCTTTACAATATGTACAGCGTGGTGTGTATTGCGACATGTTTCTGACGGATTGGTAGAACTTCCGCGCCTGGTGCGGACCTCGCTCTCTATTTCTTTCCATTTCACAGACAATGTTTTTTTCCCAGGCTGCCTTTTTTCGTCTGTGAAGTCTTTTTTCTATTCTTCTGAGCTCTTTATATTCATCTTCGCGTGCCCGCGTTCTATGAGACTGTTGCATTGCTCGGTATGCAGCATTCTTACGTTCAGACGCTAGTTTGCATTCATCATCAAACCAGTCGCTCCGATCTCTGCGACTACTGCCTAAGATGGTATCAGCAGTACTAATGATTTTGTTCTTAAGGCGTGACCATTTTTCCTCTACGCCCGGCATTCTGTCCCCAGGACTTACTCTTCCCTCATCGAGCTCTCTGAGGGCGAGCCTTAGTGCGCGACTGTATTGGTTGCTTTTGCATTCATCGCGTAGGGCAGCCGTGTTGATTCGAGCCTGACCAGCGGATGCAATACTTCTTCGCATAGCAATCCGCCCTCGGAACACCATACCAACGAGATAGTGGTCCGAGTCGATGTTGGCACCTCGATACGTTCGTATCGTCCTCAGGCTCGAGTAGTGGCGGCGATCTATCAACACGTGGTCAATTTGGTTACGACTGACTCCATCAGCCGATACCCAAGTGACTTTGTGGATATCCTTACGCGGGAGGCTGGTACTCGCAACGACCAATTTTGTTGATGCTGCCATTTCTATGACTCGTAGTCCGTTGTCATTAGTGTTCTCATGCAAACTATGGGATCCTATGTACTGCCTGAATACTGGCTCAATACCTAATTTTGCGTTGAAGTCACCAAGGATGATTTTAACGTCATACCTTGGGCAGGCATTTCTTCTTCGGACTCCTCAGTAGGTGCGTGAACGTTTATGAGGCTGATGTTATTGAATTTGCCTCGCACGCGAAGGGTGCATAGCCTTTTGTATCTTCCTCCCGGGAGGTAAATCGGCTTCTTCCCATGTTCGATTAGCTGGCAAAGATGCGTATTCGTTGTTAATAGCTTTTCTCCACCGTTCTCTGTCTTTTCTTGATATAGCTTCTTCGTAAGTCAATTGATCGGGCATGTTTCTTTGTAATATAATCATCAAATCTTTTCGGTTTGTTTGCTCTCTTGGATCTTCGACTTTCTGTCGTCATAGGTAATTCAACATTTTTGGAGCAGTCTTCATCTGAGTAAAAGTCAAATTCCACATGTGCTCAGATAAGTAAAAAAATTCTTGTTACAGTATTCGCTGCCGTTATCCGTCCTTAATCTTTTTATCTTCTTTCCGGTTTCATTTTCCACCAACCGTTTGAATTCAATGACCTTATCTTTAACTTCGGACTTTGAGTTCAAGAAAAATACAAACATTTTGTGCGAAAAACTATCTAAGAAGATAAGAAGGTATCGAGCTCCACCAAGCGATTTCTTTTCAATTGGACCACATAAATCGGAATGAACCAATTCCAATATCTCACTTGACCTTGATTCTGATAAAGGAAATGGCTTTATTGCATGCTTTCCTTCTATACAATGGGTACATTCTTCAGTTGTTGAATTCTTAAAATCAATTCCTGTTACAGATCCTTTTTGCATCTTAATTAACATTTCTCGGTTTGGATGTCCTAATCTGCGATACCATAATTCATACGAGACTCCCTTCTTGACAAGCATGTCCATTGAATTTTTTGGTCGAGCCAATCGATAAAGTTTTGCACTTATGCAAGTTCCGGTAGCAATCACATTTCTTTTATCCGAAATTACACATTTGTCAGCTTTAAACTCGATCGTATAGCCATGTTTTGTCATTTGACTAACGGACAAAAGGTTTGCATATAAATATATATATATATATATATAAGACGTCTTTAATCACTACTGTTAAAGGATCACCTTTTACCAAAATGTCCAATTCCAAATCTCCTCTCGCTTCGACATTTAAATTGAAATTGTCAGCAACTGTGACTTCTTCTCTCTTCACTTAGCATAAATTCTTTAACTATTCCTTTTGATTGGTCATATGTTCTGATACCAAGCATTGGAATCTTCAGAATTAATTCTTATAAACGAAGTAAACAAAGCTTGTTTTTCATTTTTTAAATTCTTGAACTCATGAACTGGTTTATGATGTTTAGAGCAATTTTTAGAGATGTGTCCATGTTCTCCACACCCATGACATTTAGGACCCGCTGTATTATGTTGGTTAACTTTACGCATACCTCCTTTTCCAGCATGTTTTCCATAGAATACCATTGTATCACCTCCGGTTTCACCATCATCGTCCTTTATATCTTTGCAAAAGTTTCATCTTAATTGAATCTGCAGTTATTTATACTCCTGAGCTTTCTATCCCCATTATCATAGGCTTATACCTTTCATCAAGTCCGGCCAACAATAAATCACCAATCCATTTATCGGAAACTTGCATTCCGATAGATTTTATTGGCTAAAACACAATCACGCTTCAGCTTTGGCTTCGTCACGTTACATTTCACACACTTTGTGTTCGCTTTAAGTGACATTTTCCAAATTTCGGTTGTTGGTTTTGCTTTTTTCTGTCAAAGCGAGCAAAAGTTCAACCAATTTCTACTTCAGCTTTGAGTTTGATTCACGTGACGAACCAAACGTAACGTCAAAGCCAAAGCGACATTGTTATAAGGTGTATTGATTTCCTATGGTTGAACTTGTAAACGTCAGGCGAAACCGAATGCTAGAGCGTGATAGTGTTTTAGCCATAATTTGTGCGCCATTGAAATCATTTGGTTAACATACGTTTCCACAGAACCACAAGCCTTCAGATTAATATACAATAAGGATTTAAGTGTAGTGCCCCGTGGCTTAGTGGTTAGTGTGTAGGACTGCTAAGCGAAAGAACCTGGGTTCAAATCCAGCTCATAGCCACCTTTTTTTCTGGGGTACTGCCTCTTGCAAGGAACTGACAAAACCTCCAAGAGTAAAATTTGTCTCGAAAAAGTGCATCTCATGTAGCCGTTCGGACTCGGCGGTAAACTGTAGGTCCCTTCCATTCTTGCAGAGTAACAACACACACACAGGAATGGTTGAGAGTATAAGTCACTAGGCCTAGGCTCCTTAAGGAGCTGTCGCGCCAATAAATTTATTTATTTATTTAAGGATTTAAGTAAGCCAACGCGTCTAGTTAGACCTTTATCAGAAAATGCTGCGGCCAGTTTATTCTAAACCTCTTTTGCCGTTAAGCAAAATAATTCTTGAATTAGTTTTTGCTATTTTTTTCGCATCAGTTTCGTGCCCGTAACATATTCCCAAAGTTCTTCATGAATTAAAAAATTCATATTTATATACATATGTATTAGAATCTGATACTTGTATAAGCATTTGTACAGAAATAAACAAAGTTTGGTTTAGTATCGTGAGATGGCGCCGTAAGAAATTTAAGGAATGTAAAAATATACCCAAGTAATAAGCATGATACGATAAAGTGGCAGTAGGTGGGTATGTCGTAAAAGCAATTCGTATACTTACACCTGATCCGAAAGGATCATGCGTTATATAACACAACATTTTAAATTGCGCAAACTAATATTATGTTCATACATGTGTGTTTAATAAAAATCTGTCATTTCCCTATTTCACATATATTTTCCCGATGCTAAATTAAAATATAAATTTTTATGACCAAGTAAGTTGCATAGTTATATATAGCACGATTATTTTTTTTATAAACCTTAAAATTTCAGATAAAGTCGCAGCTTCTCACAAGGTCGGGCTATAAGGATGACGTGCGGACTCACATTATAGTTTCATTAGGAGCTGGACTTGTAGCCGTAACGCTGACCCAGCCTTTCGATGTCCTGAAGGCCCGCACAATGAATGCCAAACCGGGCGACTTTAGTAGCGTATGGGACGTCCATCGATATACTGCCCGTTTAGGGCCGAAAGGATTTTTCAAAGGCTACATTCCGTCAGTTCTTCAACCGAATACTTTATTAAATTTCCTGCCGCTTTAACAGCTGAGGATTCGGTTTGGCATAAGTCCCCATCCCCAACCATCTTAAATAATATTTTTTTTATTTTTCTGTTAATACATCATACAAATTTCATCAACGATTATAACAAGAATCATTGTTGAAATGTTTGAATTATTTTATAAGTCTTCTTATATTAAGTTTTTTTGTTCGTTTTCGTTCGATTAGTACTGTTCGTTAAATACTGTTTTAATGAACTATGTATTTTTATTTTTTATTATTTATTTTGAATTTCGTCAAATTTTGATTGTGGATAATATCGTCGTTCATGTTAGGTTAGGCTTAGGTTATTATAAATTATATACATATATATATAATATATGTATTATTATAAATAATTTATATATTCAGTAAAATTTGCTTTTAAAATATATTCAGTATTATCTAGTGGCTAGAAATACAAGGAAATATGTCCCAAACAAGAAGCTATATAAATAATAAAAATAATCTAATCTAATTTAAAATATTTAAAAACATATTTAACAAAAAAAATTATTGGTTTTTGAAAAAAAATATAAAAATACCAACAAAAAGTTGCTTGGGCTACCTACATACATCTTCCCGAATATCAAATTTGATTTTAATCGGTTAACCTTCTCGAGAAAAGTCAAAAAAAGACCGTCCTATGGGGGGCTACCGTTTTTAGCTTTTACTTAACAGGTATGAAAGGTACCGTTAATATTTGAGCTAAAAAAAATAATTAAAAAAAGATCTTACATGTTTATAATGCTTAAATAACCTTAAGTTCTAAATTTCTGTACTTTAACAGTATACTGATGGGCAATCCTTGCAGTGCGAGTATTAGTGTTGAATTGTTTCAGGGGACGAATGCAATTGAAATTTTCGCTGGAGCATTGGTGAATAGTTTCTTCGATGCAAGTGCCACTCATGGATAGTGGCATTTGGGGTCTATTCCGCTGTAATTGAATTCGATGGAATCAGATAGAGCATCAAACTCATAACAAATCGAATAACTGTAAAGATTTGGACTCCTTTAAACAAAACAATAATGAATGATATGCTTGCGGAAAGTGAATTTGAGCCACAAGAAGTCCATGTTGGAACATTGCCCGGATTGGTTAAGGCTCTGACAAGCAATATCATTCCTAACATAGACCACGATACCGTGATGAGAAAATAGTAATTGCACCAAGCTATATCCATGTAGAGCAAATTCTGATAAATCAGATTCCAACCTGAGTTTCACTTAAAGCCAAAACAGCTGGCCTATATTAAACAGCGTAGACGTACGCTTGAAAGAAATTCTTCCAAAAATCACTTACCATTTAAAAATACTTACATACAAAACACAATTTTGACTAAGTCGAACTGTGCAGTGAATGTCCAAATTAATTTCCATAAGACAGCCTGCATATAAAAAATCAATTTAAACATTCAGCACAATAGGACAAATTCAGATGCCCTTGTCTATTTACCGCAAGCATTGGATGGTCATAGAATTAGAATTCCTACAGTGGATAAGAAAAGAAAGAGGCAGTTAAGCACAAAGGACTTGGAACAGATAAAAGGATAGATTTGCGACGCGAGTGTGTATTAGTTTTCTTCCACAGCGCGAGTGGGTATATTTATCTGTCTTTTAACGACGCGAGTGGGTATTATTTTATTCTTTACAACACACACGAGTGGTATTTGTTTCTTTTTCTCAACGAGTGCGTATTTTTTTTTAACTCGCGACAACAATGCGCAAATTAATATTTTTTGACTTTATTAACCATTTGTAGGGATGCACGAAACTACACCTTTGTAGTTTTTCAAATTCAGTAATAAATAATATAATTATTTTTTACTGAATTATTATAATAATAATAATAATGACGTGACCAAATCGGATGCATAATTCTCCGGGTGAAAAGAAAAGTAATTGAATTTAATTCAATTTAAAGTTCTTATATATATAAGATGCGGTTTATTATCCACGAAGATCCATATGGATCTTTGTTCACACTTAATTATTTTTATTTCTCAATAAATAATAAGACAAAAATAAGAGAATATTATATAAAAGATACAAATTATATTTTCCAGCTGTCTCGATCAAGAACCAACTCCTTCAGCGTCTTTCCAAGAATGCGCCAAAATTATAAGGGTGAGTCGGCAAGATATCGAAAGAAGGAGATGGACGATGAAGGATGAATGGCATCAGGCTGAAGTTGGTTGCAATTGTGTTCCCACAACACTTCCCCCTAGTGAAACGATATGGTATTGGTACATGTCATATCTGTCTTGTTGACGTTAAACAAACTTCACTTGTTTTTTTTTTGTATTTTCATACGTACGCGATCCTGTTGTCTGCTGGCTTTGTTGAGGTTGACTACCTTGGTTGTTTCTGGAAGTCTAAAGCGTATTCGAAGGTGCTGCGACTGGTGAAAATAAGTCGTCAATTACTATGCGCGCTGGTTTGAGACGTTCGATATTCACTTTAGTTTCTTTGCCGTTTACTTTGATGGTGAACACTCGGTCATCTGTCCTATTGATTCAGCCCTATCACAGATTCCCTCGTAGAAAATTTCCGAACGAAACGCTACGCCCCGAATACGAACAAATTCAAATCACAAACCCCGAACGGAATCAGCCATTATCCAAACCTCTTTTCGGACTTTCGGAATCAGTTGATTTGCGTCAAAATGTGAAAAACAAAACAAAATGTCACTTTTATTGTGTATATTTCAATTGTGTTTTGAAAAAAAGTTTTCTAAAATGGATTCAATTGCGATTGTTATTGTGAAATAAAACAAGAAAACGTGTGGAGAAACCGCAAATTAAAATTACAACGTCGTATGTTAAGAGACGCTTTTAATCCACTCGACCGCAATCCCTGGACAATGTATGGCTTCTCTTGGAGAATATCCAAAAGCCTTTGCAACTGGGCTGTTCGTATTCACTTTTCACCTTTTGTTAATTATTTGTTTAAAGTTTTATATTTTGTTCTTCTTTAGACTGAAAACACTTACATTTTTCTATTAAATGCGTGTTAACAAACTGTTTCACACGACATCCGAGCAAAATAATTGTTCGTAGAAAAATCAATAAAATTTCCTATTCGTTCGGGTTTAGTGATACCAATTTTCCCGAACTCCGAAATTCTTACGAAAATTTTCGTTACGACGGGAGCAGTGATACCTTTTTCGGGATTCGTAGTACGATTCTATTACCACGGAACCTGTGATAGGGCTGATTATCTCGTGCGGTCTAGAATACGGTTGTTGCAAAGGTCGCTTTGTTGCATCCTGCTGGAGGAATACACGCGTGCAGGAATGTAAATCCTAGTAGCAAAAAGTTTTTTGGCGGCAATTATGAGATGCTGGTGCTGGTTTCACGTTTCTCATGTGCACTCGAAAGTCGTCCAGAAAGAAGTGTTGATCTTCTGGTGAGTCTTCTTGTGTGAAAAATTCACCTGGAATCCTAAGTGTTGTGCCGTATAGGTGACCCTTTTAGGTCTATTTTGTAGCATGTCCTCAGTCCCAGACGAACCGTTGGTAGTATTTTCGTCCAGTGTATACTTTGATGACACATTATTGCTGCTTTTAATGTCCGGTGCCATCTCTCAACCATACCATTTGCTTGCGAGTGGTATGGAGTCGTAGCGTTTGCCTCCCAACAGACGAGAGAGTGATGCAAACAAAGCACTTTCAAACTAGGATCCCTGATCTGTGGTGATGATTTTAGGACTTCCAAAACGTGCGATCCAATTTATGAAGAATGTGTGAAGTCAATGGTTGATGGCGAGTTTATAGCATCAATACGAGACAAGGCATCTGCTTCATTGTTTTCTTTACCGGCTATGTACTGAAGGTATGGAGAACTGGCTGATGAAATAAAGTTGTCTAATTTGTCGAGGTGAAGCTTTGTCAGAGCGTGTTTGGTAGGCAAAAGTCAACGGCTTATGGTTGGACCTCATTGAAAATTCTCTGCCTTCGACCCAGGGTTGAAAATTTTTTATGGCTTCGTAGACAGCTAGGAGTTCTATGTTCTATGTAAGAGAAAAACAATAAAACTCGCAAGTTAAACATTAATTTGCGAAGACTGCAGCACCCGCCGGAGATGAACTGGTGGAGTGCATACACCAGAAGAAAGTATGCCTGATGAATGGAACCTTGTCATCGTTTGCCCGATCCACAAGAAAGGAAACCCTATAAACTGCGCCAACTAAAGAGGAATAAGTCTCCTGAATATCGCCTAAAAGTTCTTCTCTGCCGTACTATATGAACGCCTGAAACCATTCGTCAGTGTTTATATAATCATCAAACAAATATAGTCATGTAGCTTCTCTGCATGTTATTTTATTAATAACGTAGCTTTGCTATATTCTTTTTTATAAATCAATTCAACGCATTTTTGAATTTCCTTTCATATTCATTCAAATTTGTGTATCTTGCATCGTTCAATAGCCAATTCCCATAGAATGAATAATTTTGTGTATCTGTCAGCAAAATTATTGCATTCAAATATTGGATATGGCCATTGAACCTTACGAGTTTTACTTTTTTTTGTGAAGTTTTCTTTTAATTCAGAAATAAATATTTCTTGTTATTTGTTACAATTTTAGCTTAGTCGTCATTTTTATTGTATAAATAGTTTTGTAAGACAATAAAATTTTATCATTCACGATCAAACCTTCTCGACTCCACTTCTTTTTACTGCTATTGCTTCCTCCCACCAGTGGTAAGGGGCATTAGCTGAAGAAATATATAGCGACGATAATACAACGGTACAAGAACCGAGGTATTAACAAAAAGATACGACGATAATACACCGGTACGTAGAACCGAGTGTATTTTAACTCTACGGCTGGTCAAGGTTTATGCACCCTGTCCAGCAAGCTAATACAAAACAGTATTGGTTTAAACAGTCAGGCCTATCAGTATGGTTTCAGAGCAGAAATGTCCACAACCAATCACGCTACGGTAGATCCTGGAAACAACCCAAGAATTCCAAATCGATACCCACCACCTCTTTATCGATTTTAAGGCCACGTACGATAGCATTTATAGAGACGAGCTATACAGAGCCATGTCTGGTTTTGACATCCCCACATAACTCGTCCAACTGTGCAGGATGACGATGGAGAACTCTCGCTACTCCGTCAAGGTTGGTACTGACCTCACAGAAGCATTTGATGTCAAAAAAGGATTCCGGCAAAATGATGCGCTATCGTGCGATTTCTTAAACTTAATACTTGAAAAAATTATAAGAAACTCGCAAGTCAATTGTAGTGGGACAATTTTTGTCAAGCCTGTGCAATTGCTAGCATTCGCTGATGACATAGAAATCATTGGCAGAACTCGGCTAGCTGTCACTGGAGCGTTTGCTAGCATTAAAGCTGAAGCGGCTAAGATGGGACCAAAACAAAGTACCTGCTGTCCACAAAAAGGGACACACAACACTCGCGGATTGGACAAAATATCACAATAGACAGGTACAACTTTGAGGTAGTTTTTCTGACAACAACATCTTCTCAAAAATAAAGCGAAGAATTGAGTAGCAAAGCCTTCTCTCGAAAGACAAAGGAGACTCTGTATATGACCTTAATTATCCCAGTCCTACTCTATAGCGCCGTGGCATGGACTCTATCTAAAGCGAATGAAGATATCCTTAGTTGTTTCGAGCGTAAGATTCTTCGAGAGATTTTTGGAACTACCTGTTTGGAAGAGAAAGTTCAAACGAGAACTATACGAGCTGTACAGCGACATTGACCTGGTCAAAAAATACGCATATCACGTTAAAGATGGCTAGGTCATGTAGAACGAATGGACAACAATGCTCCGGCTCGCAGGATCTTCGATTCCATCACAGAGGGTAGACGCAGTCAAGGAAGACCTCGCCTTAGGTGGAGGACGACCTCAGCTAACTTGGAGTGCGAAACTGAAGGCAGCTAGCCAAAGACCGAGCTGGCGAATGTTCTCTGTTCCGCCTATCTTCACGGCTATGCAGTACCTAACTCTGGAAAATTACTAGAAAAAGATACAGAGCATAGCAAGTGGCCATAGAAAGTATTGCAAAAGGAGCCTGCTTGAGATTTGCAAAGAATAAAGCTGGGACGGGAAAATCATTAGTCTCAAGTAAAGGGACTCGTTTTGCAGGTCTTCAGAACTAAACTTTCTTGACATTCCAAAAGAAAGAATGAATGAAAAGTATAACTTAGTAAAGAACTTTAGTACGGAGCTAATTAGGAAAAAGGTGTGGTAGTCGAAACAAACAGTCAAGACTCAATGAAGTGGTATACCGGTGGGTTGACAATGTCTAAAGGGATAGGATCTGGGCGTAGAACCAAACTCTCCATAACGATGGGACAATTTACTAGCATTTTTCAAGCAGAAGTAAATGCCATAAGGAAGTGTGTAGAGAGAAATCTCAAAAGTAAATATAGACACAACACTTCTCTTTCTGTCAGATAATCGAACTCAGAGCATTAAGCCTTGATAGCATTATTTCTATGGGAGCTTAACGAATTGGGCAAAAATGACCATGTCACGCTTGGCTTGTAATATTGGCCATGGTCAGCCTATAAAGTCGTGTCAATTTATTTGGAACGCCGAATTCACTCATAGCCTTAGAGTTCTTTCTTGGCTATGCGATCGTAGGGGGTTCTAAGGTCTATTAACAGATGGTATCTTCGAATATAAGTGCCCCGTGGCTTAGTGGTTAGTGTATCGAACTGCTAAGCGAAGGGTTGGGATTCGACTACCCGTCAGAACCACCTTTTTCCCGGGGTAATTGCGAGGAACTGACAAATCATCCAAGAGTAAATATTGTCTCAAAAAATTGCATTTCACGTTCGGACTCGGCGGTAAATTGCAGGTGCCTTCTTGAATATTCACACCACACACACAGTATGGTTGAGAGTATGAGTCTTGGCTCCTTAAAGAGTTGTCGCGCCAGTAAATTTAATCTTGGAATATTAGATTCCAAAAGTTTGTCAATCACCTGCCTTACTACATCAAAATGTTGATCCTGGTTTATTTGAAAACCTTTTCCTATTTGTTTCTTTTAGATTAGGAACTAAGATAAAGCGGTTTTTGGGAATTGTAGAATAGATCTGTGCTCAAGGAATCAAAAATATTTGAGAAGCCTTGAGTAAGCTGTTCAAGGGTCTAAGAAGCGACTTACCATCAAATAAAGATTCTATGGTCCAAAAATAGAATAAATTACCTTGTAAGGTGCATATTTGGAATAGCATTTAAGTTTCTTCTTAATTTAATCGGAAATTTAAATCTATAAAAAAAACTTACCATTTAATGACACAAAACTGTATTTTTTCTAAAACTACAAGACAAGAAAACAAATGAAATTAAACAAAAACACAAACAGAACACAAGAGATCATGTCCAAAATCTTAAAATAAAAATTACAAAACAAATTTTCTTCAAAATCAAAAATCCCAAACAAGAAACAACACAAAAACAGTACCGTTAGAAAGTGATACCAAAACGTATTAATTTTATTAAGCTGTGTTCAAAATCTATGCTAACTGGTCGATATATCATATGGAACGAACTAATCCAACACGAAGGCTAACCTCCACCATAGAAAATGAAAATAGAACTGCGATTCGTACCGACCATGTCCTGCAAACTCTGAAATTGTATTCTATGTATGTGAAAACTTATGAGATTCGTGTGAGAAGCAGCCAATCAGCCATACTTTTCATGCCTACATAAATGCAAACGTATTAGTAGTCCGATAAGAAATGTAAAGGAACCGGTACACAACCATTTTCCCAACAAAAAATAAAAATAACGCAAGGTTGTTTATTTGGTGAAATCATTGGAAATAATAGGTTTGTTCGATGTTCCCCGCCCCAGTGCGCACTGGGGAATGTCAGTGCTTTTCGTTTAGCTGTCAAAAAACTGTGTTTCTGCTCGGGGTTTGATTTAACATCGAACAGCTCAGTGCAACAGTTTTAGTTTTTTGACATTTCATTTATGTATTAATTTTCTTTACAAAGTCTACAGTTTTTCCATTTCCATCAGATAGAGTATATCTCGGCATTTTATCTAAAATCACAAAAATAACTTAATAATTGCAAAATAACCTACAAAATATCTTATATTTATCAGATATTGCACTCCAAATTTGTAAAATAAAATTTGTTTTAAACTTCTACCACCAAGCACCAACAGCTGATTTGAATTTTGACAGCACTGATTTCTTACACCGACCAAAAACCTGGGGCGTGAGAGTGTGCACTCAGTGCGTGCTCGGGGTTGACATCGAACACAGTGCAAAAACACTGGGGCGAAAAAAGTGTCACATAAAACACCTCAGTGCGAATCCAGTGTACACCAGTGCGCCCCAGGGCAGACATCGAACAAATCTAATGAAATTTCATTAAATAACTTGCCCACTTAAAGCTGAAAACAGATGTGCAGTTGTTGTCACGCAGAACTGCAACTAAAATGGATGTGCATATTTTTTTTAGATTTATGTATTGCTGTATTGATGCCAAAATGTAGCAACACCAGCGTACGTATGTCCAAAAGAAGAATGAAGAAACAACCGAAAAAAAGAAATCATGTACACAAGGTATAAGTGTACTTCAATCTCAACGCTGATGTTAAAAGCTGCGGCTTTAAGAAATAATGTCTGACATAATGACCGATATAATTATTTCTAATGGAGCGCGGCCTTAATATTTTTTCAAATTTTATTCGAAGCTGTGGCCGCACATAAGAGCAAGTACGTGCGATCCAGTCTTGCAATTTATTTTTTAAATCTTTGACTATTGACTTTTAACAGCCCCACGCCCACACAAGCATGTGTGAATGCCCAGCCCATACATAATCGTAAGCAGATGTGCACTAGTAAGACTGTTTTTAAACCTTGCGACTAGAGCACTGCCACTTTCCTTGATTCTCTTTAGTTGCCTGTCCTTGTCGCAGAGATACTTTTAAACGTAGCGATTGTGTTTGCAACTATGCCATTTCTTGAATTCCTTTTCATGTGAAGTTTCCAGAGTGAACATTTTCAGCTGCTGTACTGTTCCTACGTGCTA
Organism: Platycheirus rosarum; assembly: GCA_963971375.1. Taxonomy (NCBI): domain Eukaryota; kingdom Metazoa; phylum Arthropoda; class Insecta; order Diptera; family Syrphidae; genus Platycheirus; species Platycheirus rosarum. Next base: position 32,499,560 of record OZ020507.1, read on the forward strand.
CCTGCTAAAAAAAACATTACATTACTCGTTCATGACGAACAAGCAATGAAAAGGATTGACAAAAATAAATGATTTCCCGAATAAGCATGAAGAAGAAAGACCGATAGTCGCGCGACTCGAGCTACTCGTGCGATTCTGTCTACCCCGGCCACCACATACGTCTCTCTCCTAAAAGCTGAAGCAAAGTAACGAGTCGCAAACAAAAGTCGCAAGGTTTAAAAACAGTCTAAGGTGTTTCGATGCTGTCGTGTGAAAAGGTACATTTCTTCGATCCACACATTTATCTAAATATCTACATTCTACACTTCAATCTACTACATACGTCCTACATTTTACAAACCAATTGGGAGAACGCCACGGCCACGGCAACGGCACAAACAAGCACAAGTAAAGCATGCAGCAGCAGCAGAAGCAGAAGCAGAGCAGAGCAGAAGTCCGTTCTTTTATAACTATTTTTATAGAAAAAGTTGGAATTTTTTTGTTGAAATTACACAATTCTATCAACAATCGAAATTCAGAATTACAAGAAAAACTGACGCTGAATCAGTTCTAATAAAAATGACTGTGAATGCAAAACAAGAAGAACCACCACCAAGGAAGTGTTTCTTCAATGTTAATCTCGGCCACTTGCCAGCGGATCGAATTGTTTGGGAGTTGTTTACTGAACTGACTGATATATGTACATAGCATCAAAAACTGCTTAGAGTTTTCGTGCCTTATGCACTGGCGAAAAGCATTAAATTATAAAAATGTTTCATCGCGTCGTAAAAGATTTCATGGTACAGGCTAGAGATTGTCTACTAATAATCGAACGGGCGGCGGCGAGTCTATTTACGGCGGAACCTTCAAAGCTCGAAGGTACATATGTGATTTATGTTTTTGGTTATAAATCAATACAAATTGTTTAAAAGGTAATTGATCGCATTTAAAGTATAATTCTATTGCAAAACTTTTTTAGATGTTAATTTATTTTTCCAAACTGATGTGTGTGTGCACACTTGCGTCATTTTGACGCAGCCGTGACGCTTTTGCGTCTTACATAACTCAAATGACGCGGGGGCACCACTATTTATTTGTGAGGACTGTAAGACGCAAAAGCGGCGCCGCTTAATCAAAATGACGAAGTGTGCACCGTGCCTGAATTGTGACAAAAATCGATCGCAAACGTATTCTGTGCACCAGGCGAACATCAGATGTATGTATGTAGAGTATGTACTCCTAAACCGCCCAATGGATTTTAATTAAATTTACAGGGTAAATATAGTTTTGTACAGCGATCGTTTCTGTGAATGTTTGATCCTGCTAGCATTATTTTCGCATTTCACATTTAAATATGTTTTTTCTAGGGCGTAGTAACGCGCGCCGGGTACCGCTAGTTAAATATAAAACTGGTGCCGATTGATACTAGGTATTTTTGGTACGAGATTTTTAGTATTTAGTACTGTTATATTTTTTGGTATTGGATTTGGTACTAGATTTATTATTTAGTACTAGATTTTTTACGTGATAAGTGGAATTGTATATGAGCTTTGTTCCCCATCTGCAAATTCGTACGAATTTTCACGAATTTCTGCTAATTCTTGTTCCCGTACACCAAAAATTCGTAGAAAATCGCAGAAGAGAGAGCTCGTGAGAGAGAAAATAATTTCCCCACCCTGCGAATTTCTGCTCAAGAAATTTTTGATGGCAGAAAAAAGTAGCAGCCAAACGTCAGTTTGACAATTGAAAAAAAAAGACAATAAATAATCAAATATACGACACGTTTGATAAAGATTGCAGAGTTATTTTTAAAAGTTTATAAAAAAAAACATAAAAAACCGGTGGTTCTGTGAACTTTTCCATGAATATTGTTGACGAAGTCCAGATTCCTGATTTAGTTCAGGGTTCAGACAATTGTTAGAGAGCAGTGTGAGTTGAGTCTTCTTAAGCCAGCTGTTTGTAAAGAGCAGAGAAGAATTGTTGCTGGAAGCGTGGAACCACCTACAAAACTACTAATTGTTTTGTTTTTGGAGCTGATGCAACAAATAGGCATAACATTTCCCTTGAAATAATAAAAAAAAACATTTTAAAAATCGTTTCGCAGTAATTATTTTCCACCAATCTTTTGACATTTAAGTAGTGATGCTCGAACTTCCTACAGTTTATCGATAGTATAGATAGTAAAAAATATCGGCTACATCGATAGTTTAAAAAACAATCGAACGGCTATCGATAGTTTAAATAATTCAAACTTACCTTCACATTTTGAGCTTGAGCTTATTCAAGAGATTGAAACCTGTGGGAAAAGCTCATACTATATGCTAAAACGATTATCAGATTTTCGATATGAGCTTGAGATATGTGAGCTATGAGGGAGGGTCATAAAGGTCTTGCTGCACTGACAGGCAACAGATAAAATCTTGCAGCTTCCTGAGTGCTTTGAAATTTCGAACACAACAATTTCCTTTTACACGAGGAATTTCCGCAGTCGAAAGCGTTATTATGTAAAGGTTGTAACTGTTGAAGGCAGGGATGTACTTGAAAAGTTAACTGATACTGTTAATAAGCGAATAAAACCTATTGCAGAAGAATGCCACTCGTGCTGTTATCTTTTCGATTTTAACTTTTTACAATTTTATTGAAATGCTTTAATGGCTAAAACACAATCACGCTTTAGTTTCGGTTTCATTTGACGTTTATAAGTTCAACCATTGGAAATCACTACATCTTAACACAATGTTACTTTGGCTTTGACGTTACGTTTGGTTCGTGTACAAGATAAGGTAACGTGATTCAAATACAAAGCTGAAGTAGAAACTGGTTGATTTTTTGCTCATTTTGACAGAAAAAAGCAAAAACAACAATCGAAATTTATAAAATGTCACTTAAAGCGTGTGAAATGTAACTTGACGAAGCTAAAGCTGAAGCGTGATTGTGTTTTAGCCATAAGGGTATTCATAAAACGTGGTAAGATTCACTTTTGTTTTATAGATAGGCGGTCATAAACCTAAAAATTTGAACAAGCCATCGAATTTGATGATTCATAATTTGGGCCTATTCAATTGATAAATGTATAGATCGATAGTATCAGTACTATCGATATTTTATTCAAAACTATCGACGATATCGAAAATAAATACTATCGATGGTTAAGCAACACTAGGAAAGAATGCTGCAATTTTTTTGGTTTAAAGCGTTCCCGTACTTTTTTCGTAGAAATCTCTCAAAGAGAGAAAATATTCCCACTACTTAAAAATCTGACAGCTGCGAATTTTCTGCGAATAATTATCGGGAAAAAACCTATGGTGTGAGTTAACAGGCTGTATGTTGGTGTTGCTGATATCAATGTTTTGTTATGACGTTATCACGTAAAATTATCGTCTGTAAACCGACTTTACAGACAACCAACTCTTTTTTTACTGGTTGCTGAATGGTGATGTTGGTTGTGCACTATTTTGAACTCATATGATTAAGTTGAATTTACAGAAGCTAATCTAATTGAGTTCGAGCAATCTAAAATTTGTATTTTTTTCGCATGAGTATTTTTTTCTCTACGTTTATTATTTTATTGGTTTATGTTATACGCTAAAAAATGCAATACATAGCTTCGATACAGATTTAAACTTAAATACTTTGTTTCCAACAAGTTTATTTGGACGTACATAGTACAAATATTGAAATACTCCAACATTTTAATTGAAACAAGATAAATTGGGACTGTTAGGCATTCCTAAAAATATGAAATGCGTTTATGTGTATAAATAATGTTTAGTTTAGTTTAGTTTATTTAATTTTCTTATAAACTTACACATTAAGATTATTTACATCTTTTAAATTAGTGAAAGTTTGTGAATACACATAACTAGTAACAATTACATACGTGTGCGGATTTTCTAATTAAAGTTTTAGTCACATATTATCCTCGTCTGCCCTCTTTACTAATAACCTACCAACCAAGAGGTATCGAAAATCCGCAATTCACACATACCTAAACGATCCTCGTTTACAATTAAGTCTGTCGCGCAATTATTTTCTTATTAATTTGAACAAGCATTTTGTGACCACTTAATGAAAGCCAGCCAATCTTTAAGGATGTACATTAATCATCCGCAAATAGTTAAAAATAAAATAAATTTCATAAACGTGAAACGAAGTTTCCATAATATTTTTTTAGATAATAAATCTCTACGCACGCACGTATCTATTTTTTTTAATTTGTACCTTTTCTCTTTCCACTAATAAGCTGCCGGATATCTAACAGCCAATACCTAACAGATATCGTTCACACATACGTAAACGGACGGATGATGTTTTTTTTTAATCCTAGAGCATATACATATATTTTTCTTTCGTACCCCTTTTCTTTTCAATACCCGATACCTAACACCTAACATATATAGGTACAAAATCCGCACTCACCTCGAAGAATGCAACTCATCGCAAAAAAAATTATTAAAAATTTATAACTATCCGAACTAATTTCTCTGCTTAACTGCAAATTCATCTTGCATATCATAATGACTTCTAAATATTCTAAAACCAACATCAAAGTTTACCAAGCAGTAAAAAAATAACTATGTTTCTTAAACAAACTACAACTGTAAACATATTACCTACACATATTTGGTTATGCCGCAAATGGAATATTATTTTTATAAAGTTAACAAATGTTATGTCAACGCAACTCATGTCATAGCTCAAAATGCAGTTGAGCTAACACCAGCTCAAATAACAGCTCATCTCAGCTCAGCCAATAGTTTAGATCAACCAACAGCTCAGCTCAACAGACAGCTAAGCTCAAAAAACAGTTCAGAGCCGAGCTGTTAAGCTCAAAATTGAGCTAACACACAAATGAGCTAGGTTGGAAAAACAGCTAGCTCAAAAGTGGGCTGAGCTGAAATGTGAGTTTCTTGCATCCCTGCTGTCCAGAGCAATCAACAACTTTAATGGAATCTGACAAGGGGTTAGTCTGGCTTGTAATCTGTGACTGGCACGTTACAGAATTGAATTGAATTGAAAGAAGCCCACAAGCTGTACAAGACTACTTTTTCGATCGAGCATATTAATGAAGGGAAAACTAAGTGCATGGTGGCTTCTTCTGCAAGAAGTGTTCGTCCAACTATCAGGGTACTGGAGCATGAATTTGAAGTAGTGCAGTCCTTTAACTGCTTTGGGTAAAAAGTAGCAGACCATTATAAAATGAAGGAAGAAATACGTGGGCGGCTGCTAAAATCCAACAGAACCTACTAAGTCTGTGAAGACGCTTTAAATCCAGAAACTTTAATATAAAAGCCAAACTGCTGCTATACAAGACTATGGTCTTACCGGTACTCACATACGAATCCAAGACTGGTGCTTACAAAAAGGCACTCTGATCTCTTATCCGTGTTCGAGAGGAAAGTTACGTAGCGTTTTGGCCCCGTGTGCGGGCCTACAATTCCCCATAAGATGTTGTGGTGGGCTTGGGCATCTAGCTCGCATGAGCGAAGAGGAACAAGCTCGGAAAGTCTTGCAGTTCTTTACTGTAAAAGACAACGTTGCAGACCATGCTTGTGTTGGAAGGATGGCATAGACTAGAACGCCCAAAGCCTTGTGGTGTGCAATTGGATGGTGTCGCGTCAGCCAGCAATCTGGATGTATGGAAGAAGTTGTTGAACGAGGCCCGGCCCAGATCTTGGTTGTTGCGCCGGTGATAATGATGATAACTTTCCGGGACTACCCTAACTCCTGTTGGCACTGTAATGAATCGAATAAATAAAGGGGTACTAAACGTACATATGTAAGAGCTTTCTTCGTGAACTGGTCTTAATACGTACTTTCAAGTCGAGAACAGTACAATAATCCTTGTCATACAGCTTACTAGTGAAATTTTCTAGATTAGGAATCTCATGCAGTTGTCTTTTTATATCCGAGTTTTTGTAGTTCACCAGGATCGAAACATAACCTAACTTACAAAGATTTTTTTTCAACAACTACCAAATCAGTCACCATACCTGATGTTTCCATTTCATCTAGCTTTGTTGTTACCTTTTCTTTTAATGTCATTGTAATTCTTTTTGGGTTAACTGTAAAAAAATGTTACATTTGTCAGGAAAGCAAAGCATCCTATTCCTTGATTATATTTGGTTTACCCAGGGTCTCCAATTGCAATATTTCAGGCAAATAAATTGTTTAATTGTCTATTCATTGCCTAGTGGAGACGCTGAAACGATGGCAATGGCTGACAATAATGTTTAAAAAAAAGCGCGCCGCGTACAATTGAAATTAACAGTAATGAAAAGCCCGCACAAATTCAAAACTGCCCCCTTCTTGATATTGCCATTACCTCAAATATTGTCTGTGGAGACGCAGTGTTAGTTACCTTATTTGTGAATTTTATTATATTCATTGAAACGAAACTCTTGTTTCTTATCCTAATATGAGTGTCGATGTGGCATCAACAAGAATAAATAGTTCTGTCCCGGCTATTTTTTCGCAGAATATTCGCAGCTGTCAGATTTTTGAGTTGAGGTGATGTTTTCTCTCTAAGATATTTCTGCGAAAAAAGTAAGGAAAAAGCACATATTTTTTGTTGGATATTGTTGTGGTCGCAATTTCAAATCCCTCAGAAAGCTACAAGAATTTATCTACTGTCTGAAATTTGTTCACTCATAGCTTTAACAAGCTGGCATCGAACTTTTGATAATTATATATTATTATATAAGCATATATGTAGTATGAGCCATTATATTCTTTTGAATAAGCTTAGGCTGCGCCAGCAAAGTAATTGGTAGTTTTGTGGGTGCTTCCAAGCTTCCAGCCAAAATTCTTCGCAAACAGCAGCTGGCTTCAAAGATCTCTTAAATATTTAAACTCACACTTCTCTGTAAGAGTTGCCTGGGGGAATTTATTTTCTCTCTTACGGGCTCTCTCTTCTGCGATTTCAAAAATATTGTGCTGTACGGGAATAGGAATTTGCAGAAATTCTTGAAAATTAGTACGAATTCGCAGATTGGGAACAGAATTTATATTGTTTTAAAAATTGATTTTTTGTATGTATGAAAGACTAACCTCAATGGTGGGTAATGCATTTCTCCCTTTAAAAGTTTTCCCTGTAATACTCGTACCGCAAGGGATGCTCATAGATTTACCCTTGAGCCTAATTTCGGACGCACTGTTAAGTATAGAGACTCATTCTTTAGCCGCACTACACGAATGTGGAATGCTTTACCCGGCTCGATTTTTCCCTTCCATTACGATTCGCAAACGTTCAAAACCAATGTGCATCGGTACCTCCTTTCATCTTCTATCCAATTTTCCTAAACGCTCGCACTGTGTTAATACACGATAAGGGTAGTAACAACCCCTTGAGTGCGCGTCGATTATAAAAAAAACTCATCCAAAACATCCAGGTTATGATCAGCGTATGACGTGAATTTCGTGCTAGAAATAATTTCAAGAATGTACTCACGGCAACTATTATGTTCACTTGGAAACCTGTGTCGATTTCAATTTGGTTTCATGTTTGACAACTTCAATATATCTAAACCATCAACAAAAATGGAATAAATAATTAGGAATTTGCTTTTACCTTTTTCACTTATTTCATTGAATTTTTATTCTTACATAGCAAAATAATTTTGCTTTCCTCAACTATAACATGTTTTTCCGATAGCTTCCGTACCGTTTTCAGCCCATCATATAACTTAGTCACCCGGCGTTGCTCGTGTATACCATATATTTTCGAAAAAAAGACCAGACGTGGCGCCACCTAGTAATTAAAATAGCCTTATCCATCAAAATCTGTACAACTAAGAATTTTCAATAAAAAAACGACCCAGCGCCACCTAGTGGGTAATAAAGCCTGAGTAACTCCCTAGAACATCAGCAATCTGCCAGTGAAAGTCCCGTCATAATCGGACATTCTACAGAGGATCTTTTTTTTATTTTTTTTAGCTCAAATATTAACGGTACCTGTCATATACCCGTTAAGTTAAAACTACTTTTTTCACGAAAACGGCTCCAAGATTTTTTATGAAAAAAAATCTATGTTTTTGTAGGTGTTGTATAGGCTTTATTGAAAAAAATGTAAGTTGGTGGGCTAAAAACGGTACCCCCATAGGACTGTTTTTTTCTTCGACTTTTTCGAGAACTGGTTAACCGATTACAATCAAATTCGATATTCGGGAAGATGTAGGTAGCCCAAGCAATTTTAGATAAAGAAATAACTTTTTTTTATATTTTTAATATTTTTTTTTTAAATCATTTTTTATGTTTAAAATATAAAATGCCGTTTATATTATTTCGCTGAAAACCATTTTACGTACTTTTTTCGACGAATCAAAAGTTAAAAAAATCGAATAAAAGCTTTGAAATTCTCCTCATATAAGTTAAATGATGCTCGTGAAATGGTTCTCGTGAAAAAGAACTATACAAACTAAAATAATATCCAAAAAAATTGCTGTTTAAAAAGGAACATTTTATTAAAAAGCGGATTACCATAAAATAAAAATACATAGTTCATTAAAACAGTATTTAACGAACAGTACTAATCGAACGAAAACGAACGAAAAAACTTAATATAAGAAGACTTATAAAATAATTCAAACATTTCATCAATGATTTTTGTTATAATCGTGATGAAATTTTTATGATGTATTAACAGAAAAATAAAAAAATTATTATTTAAGGTGGTTGGGGATGGGGACTTATGCCAAACCGAATCCTCAGCTGTTCAAGCAGCAGGAAAGTTAATAAAGTATTCGGTTGAAGAACTGACGGAATGTAGCATTTGAAAAATCCTTTCGGCCCTAAACGGGCAGTATATCGAAAGACGTCACATACGCTACTAAAGTCGCCCGGTTTGGCATTCATTGTGCGGGCCTTAAGGACATCCAAAGGCTGGGTCAGCGTTACGGTACAAGTCCAGCTCCTACTGAAGCTACAATATGAGTCCCCACGTCAGCATTATAGCCCGACCTTGAGGAGCTGCGACTTTATCTGAAATTTAAAGGTTTATTAAAAAAAATAATCGTACTATATATAACTATGCAACTTACTTGGTCATAACAAGCCGCTTGACCAACCGTCATACCCCTCTGCTGACAGCTATGGTTGAAAGAAATAATTGATTATGTCTTCAGGATTACGTTTTCTAAGTAAATATTCCTAAATTATCGTAAAGCTATAATACATTTTTATGGTTTTCTTATTTTATATGAAAAACTCTCACTAAGGTACAAATTTTGGAAATTGGAAAATTTGTGTGGTTAATTATTTACAAGATAAAATTTGAAAAATTACTTACTGGAAGAAATAGTATTAACAAAATAAGGAGTCCTCCTTTAAAGTCAAGTCCCATGCATTTTTAAGAGGCTTATCGTATGCATATCTTGCATATCTCGATGTTTTTGTTTGTTTTACATAATGCCCAATTAAAAATTAAAAATAGGAAAGGAAATCACACGAGATGAAATAAAGAAAAACTCGAAATTGAAATTGAGCTTCCTTTCAGGATAAAGACAGTATTAACAAGAAAAGTGAAGCAGCCGTATCTTGCGATTTTTAAAGGCTAAAATGTACTTTAAATAAGAACCTTAGTAGTGATGTATGGATATAATATATATAGATATCGAAAAAGAATAATGAATGAATGAATGATTTTAAAAAGGCTTTTAAATGTTGTTTCCATTTTAACCACTCATGGACAGAATGTCTTGAAAAATCTAGATATGTTTTTTATACGGTTATTTTTTAGTACTTACAATTATTGTCATAGATTTTTAAAAATTGATTCGCTCTTACTTACCATTCAATTATCCTAACAAATTATGATTATTATTCAACTTGACTTCAAAAAGTTTGCGTTTGCTTCCGGGCAATGGGTATAAAACTTTTGGGTTTGCCCATTAGAGCGCGTTGTTTTTTTGCGGCAGTTTCTACAGCACTGACTGCTTGCATTGTTTTGGGGAACGACGCTAAAGCTGGATTAGTGATTGTTGATGGTTTCCCGACGATGTTGCTGGTAGTGCAAGTAGCTGGCGGTTGTATAGTTCCCTTGACCTTGCCTTTGCTACCTTTGAGCATTTGATCGCGCATAAGTTTCTCCCTTCGTAATATGCACATTCGATTGTAGTCGTGAATTGAATTGAGAAAAGGCCTCCCTCCAGATTGCATTTGCACGAACGCCGGCAGACGCCTTCCATCAGCAGTCTGGTAGAGTGGGCCCAGCTGGTTGTACAAGAGGTGTGAGGTTGTAGGAACAGGCAGAAGCGTTGGACGCCAACTTTTGCTTTCTAGTCTTTCTTGGACTGTTAAAGTGTCAGGCAGCACCACCACATTTGGAGGAATTGGTTTAATTGGTTTTGGTAGGATTTGTGGTCGCTTTACTTGTTGCGTATTTACAGCTGAAATAGGTCGCTTATTCAAACTTATTAACTCGGGTGGAGTTGTATTCAACGCTGGTTTTTTATGAGTGAGCGAAGGATCAAGTTTGTTGGCAGCTGCCAGAATTTGTTGCTGCTTTGTTAATATCGACCCATCATTTGGAGTAGTTGGCCCTGACCGATTAGGTAACTCTGGCGAATTCGATTTGGAATTCGGTGTGGAGTTTAATGAGACAATTTCAACGGAACTGCTTCCTTTAGGTTTAACCACATTTGCTTTAAGAATACTCCGGCTATTCGGAGTCGATGGTGCAGTTGTTGTAGGAGCACTAATGTTTAGTTCTTTTTGTTTGGCATTTTCAGGCTCTTTATGTTGTTCCTTTGGTCGGGCGATTATAGTCACTGAGTTTGAACTGAGTTGTCTTTGGATTTTATCCACCGACAAACTTCTCGATCGGCTTTCTATTTGCTTTGCAGAATATGGAGAGCTACAGCGACCATCAAACGAAGTGAGACGATTTCGCACAGTTTCTGTGTATACCGTAGCATTGGAACTTGCATTTGATGATAAAATCAAATCACCATTTCTATAATATTTCTCCAGAAGTATGAGATGCCGCAGAAAACTTGATTGATTGCCATATGGCTTTTGTAAATCTTCCCACAGTCTACGGGTAGGTTCATCGTATTGCAGGAATGTGTTAATACGCGTCCAGCCTTCAGGCGTCCGCTGTGAGGAACCTCCTCCAAAAGGAGCTTTAAACTGAAGACCAAGATCTTCCTCTCCAGGGAAAAGTTCTCGCATTGATATGTTTGGGTTAGAAGGCAGAGCGGTTGAAATGTCGCTTCGGTCTTCAAGTGATGTGCCCACGCTTTGCAGAATTGCCTTCAGTTTGGACTGCTGATCTTTACCTATTTTGATTTTCTGTGGTGAAGGAGAAGTAGATTTTGACGAACCAGATGAAGATGTATCTGAAATCGTCGGAACGTCATAGTCCACCAACACATCATTATCCAACACCATTTGATTACTAGTGTAATTTGATGGCTTCGCGGTATTAACAGATGTTTTTCCCGCAGTATTTTCTTCTCCAGTGCTGCATCTTGCTTTCTTGTCAGTCATTGTTATTCTGCAAATTAAAAAAAAATTAAATTTATATTTTAATTTTGCATGAAGAAAATATATGTAAATAGGGAAATATCAGATTTTTTTATTAGGCACACATGTATGAACATAATATTAGTTTGCGCAATCTAAAATGTTGTGTTATATAACGCATGATCCTTTCGGATCAGGTGTAAGTATACGAATTGGTCTTACGACGTACCCGCCACCTACTGCCACTTTATCGTATCATGCTTATAACTTGGGTATATTTTTCCTTAAATTTCTTCCGGCGCCATCTCACGATACTAAACCAAACTTTGTTTATTTCTGTACAAACGCTTATACAGGTAACGGATTCTAAACATGTGTATATAAATATTAACCCCTAGTTTTCTGCGGTAAAATAAAGTGAAAATAATATAAAATATTGTGCTGTACAGAAAAAAAAATATTTTATTCAGTAAACAAGTAATCAAAAGTCACTATATCAGCAATATACTTAAATAGAAAAAAATTGTCAAAGCGAAAATTTGTTTTTTTTTTTTTTTTTTTTTTTGTTACATACATTATGTATGTAGATTATTTACTTTGGCGTTCCGTTTCATACGAGCATCGGTGGACTAGATGAGATTTCAAGACTCAAAGTTACGTCTAGGATTTCAACTCCTGAGTTTGAATCGTGTTCGTGCCTGTTTTAGTTTGTTGTGGGAAACGAAATCATAAAGAATACATGTAACAGGATTTGTTTCAAAACTTTTTAGAGCCTCCACGAACAAAATTAGCCAGAAAAATTGAAGACCCCGCAATATACAGGTTTAATAGAATGGTTAGAATGGCTTAGCTTCCACGATACCAAAGTCATAGTTGAGATTAGTCTCGTTTGGATTTTTAAATAACAGTCGACTTTTGTGTGGGATTATGGATTCTCATTTAACCTTTAATTTGTCTATAGTAGTGCATATTAAACCTTCTATGTCTACATGCATACATATATGTATGTACATGTGTACAAATGCAGATTTATGTATAATTCGTGGGACTCAATTGGTAAATAAATCGATTGCCAAAATCACAATTTTTATATATGTATTAAAATGACATACTTACTTAACTGCATTTTGCAGATTTTTCCTATATTTTTTGCTTACCTTTATTATTATTTTGTTTGCGAAATATTCTTTAATAATTAATGCTTCTCGTTCGAGATCGTATCATCAAATGAATAATTTTATATTATTTTTTATTGATTCCCAAAATTTTTATTTTTTCAGTAAACAAAATCATCACTATAGCAACAATATAAAAAAAATCTGTCAAAATGACAAAAATATTTTTTTTATAATTAATGCTCTAAATATGGATTATTTTCTTCCGCTTAAATATTTGTACACCATATACAGGCATTACGGGATTAAGGAAGGGTGAAAAGGAAGGAGACACAGATGGATATCAGGTATGAAGTTGTTCGTATTTTTTTTTTAGTGAATTACTCGCGCGAAAGGGCTTTTTGTATACCCTTAAAATGTTTGAACACCGACTATTTCGGTAGAGCAGAACTAACGATAACGGTAGAGCAGAACTAACGATACAATAATAAAAAGGCAAGAAACATTACGTCTGGTGGTCAAGAGATGTAAATGTTTGTTTTATTGTTCAAGCTCTCTTATCAAAAATGAGTGCTTTTGGGATCGATGATAATCATTGGATTAGAAGCTTATCTTCTGGACCGTTCAATACAAGTTGTATTGGACGGATTCAAGTCGGGTGTGCCTCAGGGCTCCGTTTTGTTTTCGACTCTTTAAAAGAGTGACTTCCTTATATTTATAAATGATCTTCTGTCTATTACTTCTAATCCACTTAACTGTTTTGCTGTATAAATCGGAGTTTGATGAGCTTATCATACGATTGCACGTCCGAAGGCGAAGGACGTGAATCGTCGAAGGAATAAGAAAAGCTGATGGTAGAGTCGTTTAGAGCTTCCACTTGTGCGCCACCTGAGTCTCGGTCTTTCTCTAGTGCGCCATCCCTCTGGGTGGATTTGAAGATTTTCCGGGCGGAGCATTGATGTGCATCCGCTCTATATGTCCCAGCCATCTGAGACGTTGAATTTTTACTCTTTTGGCTAGGGTTGTGTCGCTGCTGTACACCTGGTACAGTTCTTCAACGCGTCCTTATCCGCTTTTGACAGCGTCCATGCGTCTGCACCATAGAGCATGACTGGGATGATGAGGGTCAATTGGATGGGACAATTTAGTTGCCCGAGAGAGGGCTTTTCTACTCAATTGTCTTCTAAGCCCGAAGAAGCAGCGATTGGCAAGAGTTTTTCTTCGTTTGATTTCAGCGCTGGTGTTGTTGTCTGAGTTAATAGCGGAGCCCAGGTAGACAAAGTTCCTAAATACCTCCAAGTTATAGCTGTCTATGGTGATGTTTTGTCCAAGACAACGATGTTGGGTGTCTCTTCTTGATGACAGCATATGTTTGGTTTTGCCCTCATTGACTGCTAAACCCATCTTCGCCCCTTCCGTCTCAATACTCACAAAAGCGCTACTGACATCACACTTTGTTCTTCCGATTATGTCAATATCGTCGGCGTATGCCAATAAATGGACGGACTTTTGAAAGATCTTGCCTTTGGTGTTGGCGTGAGAGGTGAGGTCTATTCCGACCTTGACGGAACTACGTGCGTTTTCCATTATTATTTTGCACAGGCGGATGATGCCCAAACTGCACATTGCTCTATATAACTCGTCTCGGTGGTGGGTATCGATTTGAAGTTTATGGAGTTTTTCCAAGGTCTGCCGTATTGTGAATATTTGGTCGATAATGGACTTTCTATAACCGCATTGATATGAACCTATCAGGTTGTTGACGAATGGCTTAAGGCGTTCACACAATACGGCAGAAAAGATCTTGTAGGCGATGTTAAGGAGATTGATACCCCTGCAGTTGGTGCAGTTCAGAGGGTCTCCTTTTTTAAGGATCGGGCAAATTATGCTGAGATTCCATTCCATCGGGCAAGCTTTCTTCTAACCATATCTTGCTTATGAGTTGGTGCATACTTATAGCGAAGCCATCTCCTGCAGCTTTGAAGGGATCGGCAGCTAGGCCATGGGCTCCGGCGGCTTTGTTGCTCTTAAGCTTAGATATAGCTAGCTTTACTGACAGCGGAATTCGTTTCGTCATCGCTGCAGTCTGCAGAAATGGTTTTCCCATATTCTCAGCATCGACTGCGATTCCACTACGATGTTCCCTTCAGTTCAGCTCTGTAGCTTTGACAGTTTCTTTTTACCTTTTGGTTAAACTTTCGAACTTCATTCCTGCAATAACAGGGTGTGCTTGTTTAGCTGCGTGTGCTTGCCGACACTCATCATCAAACCAGGGATTTCGTTGTGGTGGCCGTGTAAAACCCAGCACTTCAGTGGCGGCTTTCCTGATCGCATTTTTGTAATGTTGCCACTGGGTCTCAATACTTGATGCTAGCGGTAAAGGATTCCTTTGGAGGTTATTTGAGACTCGATCGGAAAAGGACCTGGAGATTTCTTGGGATTGCAGCCGTCCGACGTTAGACTTCCTTACAGTATTTCCTCGTTTTGGCGTTGGTCGGAGTCAATGTTTGCCCCTCGGAAAGTTCGGACATCCATCTTACTGGAGTAGTGCCTTGCATCGATCGCAATGTGGTCAATTTGGTTGGCAGTGTTCCTTTGTGAATGTTGAGGTGTGGGAACTTGGTACTAGCTATTACAATATTTCGCCCCGCAGCAAAGTCAATTAGCCTGAATCCGTTATCGGAGGTGGTGTTGTGCAAGCTGTATTTTCCGATTGTACCACCAAAGATATCTTCACTCCTTGCTTTGCATTAAAGTCGCCTAGGACAATTTTAATGTCATAGCTAGGGCACTGCTCATATGTTTTGTCCAGGAGCTCAAAAAACATTTCTTTGGTGTGATCATCTTTTTCCTCTGTGGGGGCAAATTTAGCCTTGATGCGGATTGTCATGAGGCGCTCTTTGTCACATTTGTAGCTCAAAACCTCTTGCCGGAGCCTGCCTCCAACGACGAATCCACATCCAAATAAGCGGTGTTTTTGTTGTGTATATCAGTTGCCAAAGTAAATATCGCAGTAGAAAACACCGTTGATTCCATCTAGAGAATTGTTCCGCTGCCGCCTGGATGCAGGTAGTAGTTCATTAGTGGTAACACTCCTCCCCCCAAAAAAAGTTTAAATGCCCCGGACTAAATATGAAGGTTAGCGCCTTCAAAAAATGTACACATACAATTTTGGAATTTAAACACAAACTTACTTCTTGCTGTATTTATAGAAACGTCCTTGCAGAAATGGATTTTTGTTTTGAATTTAGATTTATAGATTTAAAATTTAGATTTATAGTAACAAAGATCTTTTGTGGAAATATAAGTAAAGGTGGAGACTATTATTTGCGTAAATTCGTATGTCTAGTTGTGTACTAGTGTTTTTGTTCAAAATATATGTATATTACTAGCGGCCCCGTCAGACGTCGTCCTGCATTTCTTTAAATTCTTTTGTTTTGTTCACGTATAAACAATTACACACAAAAAATCAGACTTTTTTTGGAGGGTTTCCCCAAAATTTTCCTTCGTAATTATAGGTATAAGGCAAATACATTTGTATTGATGGTATACGAAATTTATAATTAAACCAAAATACTTAAATTGCTAAAAATAATGTCTCTTACTAGCTGACCTACCCAGCTTTGCTCGCGGGAAAGAAATTTATAGTTAAACAAAATATTAGTTTCAACTAACATTCTATAGAATTGCTAAGAATACCTCAATATAAAATACTAGCTGACCTACCCAGCTTTGCTCGCGGGTATATAAATCATATAAATGCCCCAGACTAAAAACAGAACCATTTTCAAAATGCTGTTGTTTTATCAAGAAAAAAATGCTTTTTGTTAAACGGTTGTATGACAGGTACCGTTAATATTTGAGCTAAAATTTTTTTTTCAAAAACTTGTAGAATTTCAAAATTACCTTATGTACCTACGAAATTTGAAGACGATACATTTGATACATTTTTCCCAATCCAAGGATTCGGCTTTTCCGAAACCCTCCAGTCAGCAATACAGCATTTTATGCCAGATTTAAAATTATTTTTTCGAAGGCTGGGTAGGTCAGCTAGTAGTTATATAAACCTTCGCAACCTTTTAGCAATTCAAATATCCTTTTTCATCCTTATATTTCCTCAAAAGATCTCTGTTACTACATATCTATAAATATACAAACAATTTTTTTAATGAATTCCTACACTTAGTTTGCACTTAATTTGTACCTATCTGAATGGAAAGCAAAATTCTAAACAAAAATTAATTTCTTTAAGGACGTTTGTATTTATACAACAAGAAGTAAGTTTGTATATAATCTACCTATATCCATACATACTTACTTCCTTATGAACAGAGCACAGCACCGCAACCGCAACACAAAAAAAACAAACATCATTCACCTGCCTACCATAATATGAACGACGATATTATCCACAATAAAAAGTTGACGAAATTCACGATGTTCAAGAGTTTCGAGTTTGCTCGATTGCTCGCTTTTGCTCAAAAATGGTTGCAACTGTTCATGAGCACTTTGGTGTGGATATAGTTAAATGATGCTCACGAGTTCTCGTGAAAAAGAACTATACAAACTAAAATAATATCATCCAAAAAAATTGCTGTTTAAAATGGAACATTTTATTAAAATTACCATAAAATAAAAATACATAGTTCATTAAAACAGTATTTAACGAACAGTACTAATCGAACGAAAACGAACGAAAAAACTTAATATAAGTAGACTTATAGACTAATTCAAACATTTCATCAATGATTTTTGTTATAATCGTTGATGAAATTTTTATGATGTATTAACAGAAAAATAAAAAAATTATTATTTAAGGTGGTTGGGGATGGGGACTTATGCCAAACCGAATCCTCAGCTGTTCAAGCAGCAGGAAAGTTAATAAAGTATTCGGTTGAAGAACTGACGGAATGTAGCAATTGAAAAATCCTTTTGGCCCTAAACGGGCAGTATATCGAAAGACGTCCCATACGCTACTAAAGTCGCCCGGTTTGGCATTCATTGTGCGGGCCTTAAGGACATCCAAAGGCTGGGTCAGCGTTACGGCTACAAGTCCAGCTCCTACTGAAGCTACAATATGAGTCCGCACGTCAGCATTATAGCCCGACCCTTAGGATCTGGAATTTTAAGGTTTATTAAAAAAAATAATCGTACTATGCAACTTACTTGGTCATAACAAGCCGCTTGACCAACCGTCATACCCCTCTGCTGACAGCTATGGTTGAAAGAAATAATTGATTATGTCTTCAGGATTACGTTTTCTAAGTAAATATTCCTAAATTATCGTAAAGCTATATTATACATTTTTATGGTTTTCTTATTTTATATGAAAAACTCTCACTAAGGTACAAATTTTGGTAATGGAAAATTTGTGTGGGTAATTATTTACAAGATAAAATTTGAAAAATTACTTACTGGAAGAAATAGTATTAACAAAATAAGGAGTCCTCATTTAAAGTCAAGTCCCATGCATTTTTAAAAGGCTTATCGTATGCATATCTTGCATATCTCGATGTTTTTGTTTGTTTTACATAATGCCCAATTAAAAATTAAAAATAGGAAAGGAAATCACACGAGATGAAATAAAGAAAAACTCGAAATTGAAATTGAGCTTCCTTTCAGGATTAAGACAGTAATAACAAGAAAAGTGAAGCAGGTGTATAGAAAAAAACCGGTAGCCGTATCTTCGATTTTTAAAAGCTAAAATGTACTTTAAATAAGAACCTTAGTAGTGATGTATGGATATAATATATATAGATATCGAAAAAGAATAATGAATGAATAAATGATTTTAAAAAGGCTTTTAAATGTTGTTTCCGTTTTTACCACTCATGGACAGAATGTCTTGAAAAATCTAGATATGATTATTATACGGTTATTTTTTAGTACTTACAATTATTGTCATAATTTTTTAAAAATTGATTCGCTCTAACCATTCAATTATCCTAACAAATTATGATCATTATTCAACTTGACTTCAAAAAAATCGAATATATATTCCATAGGGCTGGCTTTATATAATTTATTATTTTTGGTTCAAAATATCGTCGTGTATGGTCGAAATTTGTGGGGAGACAGTATTTCGACCATACACGACGATATTTTTAACCAAATACTTTATTGAAAATTATTAAAATAAAAAAAGGAGGAACCCTATTTATATACTCTTTTCTTTCCAGAATCATTTACAAATAAGAAATTATTCACCTGTTTTTTCCTTACACATTTATATATATATATATATTGTGTTTAGGCACTAATACAAATTTTTGTAGGTCAAATTTAATTTTTTGGGATGCTTCCACTAGGCATTTGTCTACTTGGAGGTGCTGGCATCAACTTATGTTGCGGTATTACCGTTAATAATTTGGTTACTGATGTGAATGTTGCTTGTGGTTCCTTGACGCTTGTTGTTGCTGTTGTTGATTTTCCATGTGTGCCTAATAAAAAATCTGTTATTTCCCTATTTTACATATAATTTTCTTCATGGAAAATTAAAATATAAATTTAATTTTTTTTTATTTGCAGAATAACATAATGACTGACAAGAAAGCAAGATGGTATTTCGGTGGAATTGCTGCTGTTGGTGCATCACATTTACTGCATCCATTGAATGTTATTGAAGTAAACATGCAGACGAATCAGCAACACATTTCACCCATTTTAATCGCAAAAACAGTAGTACGAGAAGGAGATAATTTATTAAAAAAGTTAAAAAAAAAGATAAGATAATAATAAAGATAAGATAATAATAAAGATATTTTTTCGATTGAAAGGTTTTTAAGCTCTATATAGTGGGCTTTCGGCGTCAATACTTAGACAAATGACCTACTCTACTGCTAGGTTTTTAGTATACGAATTACTCAAGGCAAACTATAAAAGCGACACCTTGAGAGAAAAAATCGCTTTAGCTAGTGTATCTGGAGCGATTGGAGGTCTGATTGGCACGCCAGCTAATCTCTTAAAAACGATAATGATGGCATCATTGTCGCCTTCACAAAGACGAAAGTAAATAACAAATTTTTGAAAATTCTTAAAAATCATTCTAGTGTATTAATGTATCCTGTTTTCATTTAGCTACAAGAACCCCTTCGAAGCGCTTTATCGCGTCTACAGGCCAGAGAACAATATGTATCATATAACAACGGACACTGGTCGACTGGAGAAAGCCCTTGCCGACATTTGAATACCGGTGGTAATGGGTCAATGTTATGCAGTTTGTAAGTTATGCCGATATTTTGCCAACTTGCTGATGAAACCACCAGAACACGGAAAAGTTCTAAAGGTTGAGTTTGTCAAGAACTACAGAAAAAGACTCCTTCAATTCTATAATATTTATGATAAAAAAGACAGCTCTCAAGAAGAAGAAACATCTTCTGGCAAAGAAATATCTTCAAAGAAACAAAAGTCTAAAATCGATGAGCCAACAGAACCAATAGAGGTGCTTTCATCTCCGACCCATTCAACGGGTTCATCAGTAGAAGTGATCAGTGATAGAGGCATGTTCAGTGGAAAAGAAAATACTACGGGAAAAACATCTGTTAATACGGCGAAGCCATCAAATTCCACTAGTAAACAAATGGTGTTGGATAATGATGTGTTGGTGGACTATGACGTTCCGAAGATTTCAGATACATCTTCATCTGGTTCGTCAAAATCTCCTTCACCACAGAAAATCAAAATAGGTAAATATCAGCAGTCCAAAGTGAAGGCAATTCTGCAAAGCGTGGGCACATCACTTGAAGACCGAAGCGACATTTCAACCGCTCTGCCTTCTAACCCAAACATATCAATGCGAGAACTTTTCCCTGGAGAGGAAGATCTTGGTCTTCAGTTTAAAGCTCCTTTTAGAGGAGCTTCCTCACAACGGATGCCTGAAGGCTGGACGCGTATTAACACATTCCTGCAATACGATGAATCTACCCGTAGACTGTGGGAAGATTTACAAAAGCCATATGGCAATCAATCAAGTTTTCTGCGGCATCTCATACTTCTGGAGAAATATTATAGAAATGGTGATTTGATTTTACCATCAAATGCAAGTTCCAATGCTACGGTATACACAGAAACTGTGCGAAATCGTCTCACTTCGTTTGATGGTCGCTGTAGCTCTCCATCTTCTGCAAAGCAAATAGAAAGCCGATCGAGAAGTTTGTCGGTGGATAAAATTCAAAGACAACTCAGTTCAAACTCAGTGACTATAATCGCCCGACCAAAGGATTAACATAAAGAGCCTGAAAACGCCAAACAAAAAGAACTAAACATTAGTGCCCCTACAACAACTGCATCATCGACTCCGAATAGCCGGAGTATTCTTAAAGCAAATGTGGTTAAACCTAAAGGAAGCAGTTCCGTTGAAATTGTCTCATTAAACTCCACACCGAATTCCAAATCGAATTCGCCAGAGTTACCTAATCGGTCAGGGTCAACTACTCCAAATGATGGGTCGATATTAACAAAGCAGCTCAAAATTCTGGCAACTGCCAACAAACTGATGAGCAACAAACTTGATCCTTCGCTCACTCATAAAAAACCAGCGTTGAATACAACTCCACCCGAGTTAATAAGTTTGAATAAGCGACCTATTTCAGCTGTAAATACGCAACAAGTAAAGCGACCACAAATCCTACCAAAACCAATTAAACCAATTCCTCCAAATGTGGTGGTGCTGCCTGACACTTCAACAGTCCAAGAAAGACTAGAAAGCAAAAGTTGGCGTCCAACGCTTCTGCCTGTTCCTACAACCTCACACCTCTTGAACAACCAGCTGGGCCCACTCTACCAGACTGCTGATGGAAGGCGTCTGCCGGCGTTCGTGCAAATGCAATCTGGAGGGAGGCCTTTTCTCATTTCAATTCACGACTACAATCGAATGTGCATATTACGAAGGGAGAAACTTATGCGCGATCAAATGCTCAAAGGTAGCAAAGGCAAGGTCAAGGGAACTATACAACCGCCAGCTACTTGCACTACCAGCAACATCGTCGGGAAACCATCAACAATCACTAATCCAGCTTTAGCGTCGTTCACCAAAACAATGCAAGCAGTCAGTGTTGCAGAAACTGCCGCAAAAAAACAACGCGCGCTAATGGGCAAACCCAAAAGTTTTATACCCATTGCCCGGAAGCCAACGCAAACTTCAACAATAATCACACCAACGACTGTTAAATGCACATCCCAAACACAATCTCAACTGATTTCCCCTCCTATACATGTGAAGTCAACAAGTTTATTTTCATCGACCCAAGGTTCTAACCTGGGCATTCTTCCAAATTTAACAGCACCACCTCAAATCAAACCCAATAGCACAGCAACTGTGAGTGAAGTTCCTTCAAGTTCTTGGCTGTGGAACAATTTCCCCGACCCCAATCAAATGCTTATGAATGGAAAATCAACAACAGCAACAACAAGCGTCAAGGAACCACAAGCAACATTCACATCAGTAAAACAACAATCGCTGTTGTTAGACAATAGCCTAATGTCAAAGATACCCAAATCATTAACGGTAATACCGCAACATAAGTTGATGCCAGCACCTCCAAGTAGACAAATGCCTAGTGGAAGCATCCCAAAAACATTAAATTTGACGTACAAAAATTTATATTAGTGCCTAAACACAATATATTTATATATATATATATATATATATAAATTTTAGTATATAAATTCTAATATAAAATTTTTAAATGTTGTTTCCATTTTTACCACTCATGGACAGAATGTCTTGAAAAATCTAGATATGATTTTTATACGGTTATTTTTTAGTACTTACGATTATTGTCATAGATTTTTAAAAATTGATTCGGTCTAACCATTCAATTATCCTAACAAATTATGATTATTATTCAACTTGACTTCAAAAAAATCGAATAAATATTCCATAGGGCTGGCTTTATATAATTTATTTTTTTTTATGGTCGACCATACACGACGATATTTTGAACCAAATATTTTATTGAAAATGATTAAAATAAAAAAAGGAGGAACCCTATTTATATACATATATTTATATACTTTCCAGAATCATTTACAAATAAGAAATTATTCACCTGTTTTTTCCTTACACATTTATATATACATATATATATATATATATATATATATATATATATATATATATATATTGTGTTTAGGCACTAATATAATTTTTTGTAGGTCAAATTTAATTTTTTGGGATGCTTCCACTAGGCATTTGTCTACTTGGAGGTGCTGGCATCAACTTATGTTGCGGTATTACCGTTAATGATTTGGGTATCTTTGACATTAGGCTATTGTCTAACAACAGCGATTGTTGTTTTACTGATGTGAATGTTGCTTGTGGTTCCTTGACGCTTGTTGTTGCTGTTGTTGATTTTCCATTCATAAGCAGAATTCGATTTGGAATTCAGTGTGGAGTTTAATGAGACAATTTCAACGGAACTGCTTCCTTTAGGTGTAACCACATTTGCTTTAAGAATGCTCCGGCTATTCGGAGTCGATGATGCAGTTGTTGTAGGAGCACTAATGTTTAGTTCTTTTTGTTTTGCGTTTTCAGGCTCTTTATGTTGTTCCTTTGGTCGGGCGATTATAGTCACTGAGTTTGAACTGAGTTGTCTTTGGATTTTATCCACCGACAAACTTTTCGATCGGCTTTCTATTTGCTTTGCAGAAGATGGAGAGCTACAGCGACCATCAAACGAAGTGAGACGATTTCGCACAGTTTCTGCGTATACCGTAGCATTGGAACTTGCATTTGATGATAAAATCAAATCACCATTTCTATAATATTTCTCCAGAAGTATGAGATGCCGCAGAAAACTTGATTGATTGCCATATGGCTTTTGTAAATCTTCCCACAGTCTACGGGTAGGTTCATCGTATTGCAGGAATGTGTTAATACGCGTCCAGCCTTCAGGCGTCCGCTGTGAGGAAGCTCCTCCAAAAGGAGCTTTAAACTGAAGACCAAGATCTTCCTCTCCAGGGAAAAGTTCTCGCATTGATATGTTTGGGTTAGAAGGCAGAGCGGTTGAAATGTCGCTTCGGTCTTCAAGTGATGTGCCCACGCTTTGCAGAATTGCCTTCAGTTTGGACTGCTGATCTTTACCTATTTTGATTTTCTGTGGTGAAGGAGAAGTAGATTTTGATGAACCAGATGAAGATGTATCTGAAATCTTCGGAACGTCATAGTCCACCAACACATCATTATCTAACACCATTTGTTTACTAGTGGAATTTGATGGCTTCGCAGTATTAACAGATGTTTTTCCCGCAGTATTTTCTTTTCCACTGAACATGCCTCTATCACTGATCACTTCTACTGATGAACCCGTTGAATGGGTCGGAGATGAAAGCACCTCGATTGTTTCTGTTGGCTCATCGATTTTAGACTTTTGTTTCTTTGAAGATATTTCTTTGCCAAAAGATGTTTCTTCTTCTTGAGAGCTGTCTTTTTTATCATAAATATTATAGAATTGAAGGAGTCTTTTTCTGTAGTTCTTGACAAACTCAACCTTTAGAACTTTTCCGTGTTCTGGTGGTTTCATCAGCAAGTTGGCAAAATATCGGCATAACTTACAAACTGCATAACATTGACCCATTACCACCGGTATTCAAATATCGGCAAGGGCTTTCTCCAGTCGACCAGTGTCCGTTGTTATATGATACATATTGTTCTCTGGCCTGTAGACGCGATAAAGCGCTTCGAAGGGGTTCTTGTAGCTAAATGAAAACAGGATACATTAATACACTAAATGATTTTTAAGAATTTTCAAAAATTTGTTATTTACTTTCGTCTTTGTGAAGGCGACAATGATGCCATCATTATCGTTTTTACGAGATTAGCTGGCGTGCCAATCAGACCTCCAATCGCTCCAGATACACTAGCTAAAGCGATTTTTTCTCTCAAGGTGTCGCTTTTATAGTTTGCTTTGAGTAATTCGTATACTCCAAACCTAGCAGTAGAGTAGGTCATTTGTCTAAGTATTGACCCCGAAAGCCCACTATATAGAGCTTTAAAACCTTTCAATCGAAAAATATCTTTATTATTATCTTATCTTTTTTTTTTAACTTTTTTAATAAATTACCTCCTTCTCGTACTACTGTTTTTGCAATGGAAATGGGTGAAATGTGTTGCTGATTCGTCTGCATGTTTACTTCAATAACATTCAATGGATGTAGCAGCAATTCCACCGAAATACCATCTTGCTTTCTTGTCAGTCATTATGTTATTCTGCAAATTGAAAACAAAATTAAATTTATATTTTAATTTTGCATGAAGAAAATATATGTAAAATAGGGAAATAACAGATTTTTTATTAGGCACACATGTATGAACATAATATTAGTTTGCGCAATTTAAAATGTTGTGTTATATAACGCATTATCCTTTCGGATCAGGTGTAAGTATACGAATTGGTCTTACGACATACCCGCCACCTACTGCCACTTTATCGTATCATGCTTATAACTTGGGTATATTTTCCTTAAATTTCTTCCGGCGCCATCTCACGATACTAAACCAAACTTTGTTTATTTCTGTACAAACGCTTATACAGGTAACGGATTCTAAACATATGTATATAAATATTAACCCCTAGTTTTCTGCGGTAAAATAAAGTAAAACCTATGTACATTGTGCTGTACAGAAAAAAATATTTTATTCAGTAAACAAGTAATCAAAATTCACTATATCAGCAATATACTTAAATAGAAAAAAATTGTCAAAGAGAAAATTGGTTTTCATTGTAATTAACGCTTTCGAAATATGTACATACATTATGTATGTAGAGTCGTTTGAGAATAAAAATTCTATATTTAATATTTTTTTTAAATTGAAAAAAATTCACAAACATGTTTTTTTAGTGGCAATACATATTTTTTTCTTCTTGTTAACATTTTATAAATTTCTTTGAAATAAAATGTTTTTTTCATCATCGCCGTAAACTCGTATTTTGGGTATACGAAATTGCAAATCTGATAGCACCGCCAAAGCTATTGAATAAAAGGGTGTTCAACTCCGAACGCCCAACCGTGACAAATAATGACATGGCAGAATTCGCTGCGGACACAGTCGTTGCAGCGACGGGCTACGTGTCACGGCGTCCCATCAACAGTGCAGGGCTATTACACGGTCCTTGTAACTTGTCACTGTAGTGACATAATAGACGTGTCACGGTGCCTGTCATTTTTTTTTTTTTTTTATAATTAACGCGCGCACAAGGGACTATTTGTTTCCCTTTTAATGTAACACACTGCGCGGGCATTAGGAAGATAGGGAGGGGAGAGATAGGAGGTGTCGATTAACATTGGTTTTGAATGTTTGCAAGTTGAAATGGCAAGGGAAAATCTCGCCGGGTAAACCATTCCAAAGTCTTGTTGTACGGCTAAAAAAAGAATCTCTATATTTCACGGTACGTCCGAAATTGGGCTCAAGGGTGAACTGATGGGCATTCCTAGCAAGACGAGTATTACGGGCGAAACTTTTAAGGGGAGGAATGCAGCTGGCTACCTCGAGTGAACATTTTTTATAAAAGAACCGATAAAATAAGGAAAGACATGAAACATTGCGTCGGTGTTCGAGAGGGGCAATTGTTTCAGCGGCAGTTCTATTTCCTATCAATCTTAACGCTCGATTTTGTATTATATCAAGCAGGTGAAGCGATGTTTGTGAAGCACCTGCCCACAGGTGGGAGTTATACTCGAGTTTAGGGCGTATAAACGCTTTATAAATTGTAGCCAGATCAGATGGGGAAAAATACTTCTTACACCGATACAGAAAACCTAAGCACTTAGCAGCATTTTTAGCGATTTCAAATATATGGTCGTTCCAACGGAGGTCATCGTTGACACACATACCGAGTACTGAGAGCTTTTCGGTTTCTTCGATGTAAGTGCCATTCATGGACAATGGCATTGGGGGTATGTTTAGCTTTAACGACAGAAGACAGCATTGAGTTTTCGAAGCATTAAACTCCACACGATTCCTATTACCCCATTTAACAATGCTGTATAAATCGGAGTTTAATGAGCTTGACATACGGCACCGTTGCAATTGTACGTCCGAAGGCGAAGGACGTGAATTATCGAACGAATATGAAAAGCTGAGGGTAGAGTCGTCAGCAAAACAGTTAAGTGGATTAGAAGTAACAGACAGAAGATCATTTATAAAAATGAGGAAAAGAGTCGGAGACAGAACAGAGCCCTGGGGCACACCAGCATTTATTTTATGGGAATCAGACTTGAATCCGTCCAATACAACTTGTATTGAACGGTCCAGGAGATAGCTTCTAATCCAACGAACAAGAGTATTATCGATCCCAAAAGCACGCATTTTCGATAAGAGAGCTTCATGCCAAACTCTATCAAATGCCTTGGAGATATCAAGAGCAATAATCTTACTTTCACCAAAGCGATGTAAAGATTTGTTCCACTGTTCGGTGAGATATGCCATCAGATCACCAGTGGAACGGTTGCTGTGGAAGCCATACTGACGGTCATGGAGAAGCTTACGATCTTCGAGATATTCCTTAAGCTGACGGTTAATCAGTGTTTCCATGACCTTAGAAAGAAGGGATGTCAGTGCTATGGGTCGGTAGGAGGAGGGGGAGGATGGGTCACCTTTCTTAGGGACAGGCTGGACAAATGCTGTTTTCCATCTTCTAGGAAAGATTCCAGAAGAGTAGGAGCGATGGAAAAGCTTACGCAGTGGCTTTGCCAGTGTGGAAGAACACCTCTTCAGAATAATCGGGGGTATACCATCCGGGCCAGCGGATTTGTGTATATCGAGATCTTTGAGAACTCTTGCTACTGTACGAGTGCGGAAAAAAATCTGTCCCATGGAAAAATTTACATTCTCAAGTACAGGAGGGGCAACGTTGCTATGCGGCAGCGTGGAGCTGGCAGCGAAATGGGCGGCGAGCAAGTTTGCCTTCTCTGAAGAGTAAACAATTGGTTTGTTATTGTCGATGAGCGTTGGAACCGAAGATGTTGAGGAGTTTTTAATATTTTTTACAAATGACCAAAAAATTTTACTGCCTTTGGGACACTGCAGAATTTTTTGCCGTAATTTTTGGTCATGCAAAAATTTGGTTCTTTCAATAACGGAGTTGCATGAGTTTCTTGCTTGTTTGTGCTTTTTCCGATTTTCCTCTGTAGGGTTGGCTTTGTAAGAACGGAAACTTACTTCTTTGAGCCTGATAGCTTCTTTACACTCAGAATTAAACCAAGACTTTTCTTTAGGTTTGATGCTTTTTACTCTGTTGGGAATAAAAGCACGCATCCCTAGAAGAATCACATTTGTGATCATTTCAGCACTGGCATCAATGTCACTATCGAGGACATTGATGATTGTTTTTGTCACGGCAATGACATGACAAACAATGACGATCACACTACGTGACACTTTTAGGAAAGACTACGTCATAGTGACGTCAGGTTGTCACGACAATGACACATTACAAGGACCGTCTAATACTAGCTTAAGAGGTGTAGAAAAGTAGGGGGAATGAATTAACCAATGAAAGAATGAACATTTTAAGATTTTTTGGAGTTGACAAGACCCCTTATATTTAGCAGCACTATGTCGGGAATTTTGATTTTTTTGGTTGCCCCGAATTTGGAAAACATTTGGAAAAATTTGCAAAAACTTTTTTAGAATTTGGAAAACTATAGTTTAAATGTTATTAACAATTAAAGATTTGGCGTATAGTTAGCAGCCCATAGAAACAAAAGTAGACTATTTTGGTGTCAATCGATGGGAAACTGTTTGGACAAATTTGGAAAACCATTTTTAATATTTGGAAAACCTTAGTTAAATAATTAATTAACAAGTTGTAAATAAACCATTTAACGTAGCGTGGCTATGTATATTGTTATTAAATACAAAAAAAAACTTGCACATATAAACCCAGGTTTCTTGTCCATTCAATTGGCAGCAAAAAATCAAAACAAAAAATCTAATTTAATTTTCAAGGTAGATAGATTTTTAAATTCCTTTAAAGTTATTTTATTTTGTAATAATTTTCCGAAACTCGATCATTTTTTTTCTAGCGGTATTTCATCAAGCGATGACAATGTACGATTATAAGGAAAGTAGTATTCCGATTCAACCCACTAAAGTTGATGGCCACGATGGCAAACTCGAAGAAAAGCCACTTCCAACTATAAAAGTGTGGGAATACGGGTAGCCATTACTAAGATGTTATCCTTCCGGCAAATATACAAATGAAGAATGAACTATCAGTATCATTGCTAAGGATACTGATGACACAGAGAAGCATTTGAGTGATCAAGAGGAGATGGTACATGGCTCCGATAGAGAAGCGGACAGTGCCAACACTCTCACCTACAAAAGTTGAGGCAGCAGCTTTTCTAACTAGTTAGAAGTAGTTAGAAAAGCTGCTGTTCGCACAAAAGTTTGTCCAGAAAAAAAATAAACATAAAAAAGAAAATCAAATCAAAGCGGTAACGGGCGAAAATCGAAAACGCAAGTGGAAATTTGGGATTCTATTCATTCTACTATCAACTTATATGTGGCCGAAATTGTCTGCGATGCAGATGAAGACAACAGTATTCCGGATGGGGTCAAGATGTCGTCAACATCTTCAGGGGTCAAACAAATCAAGTTGCATTGTAGCACACTTACTCGCTGCCCATATAAGTCTGACATGAGCGACATCAAATCCTTAACGTCGTCAGACTCCGTTACACAAAATAACTATCTGGTTCACGATCACGGATATACGTCGCAGCCAGTTGTTAGGAAGGCAGATGTTCCGTAACCAGAGGTTTTGAATTCTAGTGCTCCAGTGAAATATGGCCCAGGTCGACCAAGAAAGGATTCAATTCCAAGCACAAAAGAAAAGGATGAAAAAAGGTCTGTTCTCTTGTTCTACCCAAGAAATGATTTTGCTTTATAAATTTCTCATGCGTGGAATTGACTACATTCAAAGAAGATACGAGAAACATTTACAGGAAGATTCCTATGGTTTTTGGTTGAACAACACTCATTGGGCGGATCACTGTGTGACATCAGACCGGCTGTGCCCGTACCGAAGGCTACTACAATCTTGACGTCAAAGACATTCACGAATATACCCACATCAATGCTTGCTACTTGATTGAACAAAAATCAAAAAGTTTTAATTTTTCTTCAAGCAGACACAACGTATACATGTGATATTTTCACAAACACAATATAAATATTAATATCTAAAGAGGAAAATATTTCGTTACGTTCCATCCTCCAACGTCCTCAAATTTCGACGAAGATGATGAAGACGATGCAAACTTCGAAACTGACGAGAGTAATGATGACATATCGGACGAATCTGTTTTCTCCGATCTGAGTGGACTCTCCGAAGTGTCAGGCAATGAAGTCAGTTGCAGCAACAAAACCCACCAATTGGGTAAAAAACAAATCCATTCGGGTGGGAATCCGAGATCTATAAAAGAGGTAAGTGTATCAAACAGAAATAATTTTTTTTTTGTTCAGTCAATTCATTATTTTATTAATTCTTATAGAAAGATCATAGCAATTTGGCTCCAAAGGCTGATGATAGTACATTTCAATTCATTTCAAATTCAGCACAGATTCCAGACGGTACATACAATATTTAACCTCTTAACAACAAAATTCAACCACAATTCTCTCCAACTACAATGAGAGAAAATTTAGAAAAAAGAATGAAAAACAAACAACAACAACATGCAATCACAGACTCAATAAATGTTATATACATATATATTTAAATATTGGAATTTCAACATCAGAAACCGTGAAACAAACCTATAATAACCGAAGAAATTTTTATCTGAAAAACAAACATGATATGATAAACACAAACATGCAAAAACAACTAACAAATAAGAAACTATTCGATTATATCAATCAAAAATTTTAGTACCTACTCACTCCTTCCTTCCTTCCAACCTTATTATAGGTACATAATATCCTAAATAAATTCCATGAATACCTACCCACATCATAAGCTATTTTAATTTATTTGCTGATTCCTAGGTATTTTTATGCCAGTTGTTCAAATTTTTCCATACTAAAATAAAAACCAAACTAAAAAAAACCTTTATAATCTTTTTATTTTCAAATATTACATTATTATAAACAGGAAACAAGTGGAAAGGTAATACACTAAACAACTGGAAAAACTAACAGTTTTATATGCATATTAATGTTTGTCTATTTTTCGTGAAACATTTTCGTTTCATCGAGCTTCAATCGGGTTTGCATCCGACAAGAAACTGCATTCAAAGATTTCTATTTAGAATGCAGTTTCAAAAAGTGTTTTGAAAACCAAATTTTCCCTTACTAAAATGAAAAAGGAGAAGTACGTGAGACCCAGTCGTGCCTTTTATTTTCATTGGATTAGTAATATGTAATTTATTAACAAAAATTACAATCTTTAATTTGGCTTTAGAAATTGCTCTAATTTATTCGGGCCAGTCCCTGTGCAATTCCAACTCCTGAAGCAACACAAGTAGCACCTCTTTCGTTCAAGTCTAGTGGTGAGGCTGCTATTAATCACAGTATCACACTGCTATTTCATTAAGAAGAGAGCAGTTGCGATTGCTCTTCAATGTGACTGCTCAGTTGGTGCTGAACAAAAAAAAATTATAATTCTCCAGCAACCACTATGCATCCCTCCTTTCCACACATCACATACACAATTACACATGATGTAGTTATGTTTTGTTAGCAAGCAAGCAATTAAATTTTTATTTCTACTTTTTTCTGTATCTATTGAACATGTCATGATTCATGAAGCGATCAAATGAGCACTTAGCACAGCAGTCGCAGTGAGTGTGTGAGTGACCAGTGAGAACAAAATTGTATAATGCTTTTGCTCTTCAATCTACTCACTGCTTTTTTAAACATGCTGCTCATCTGCAAAGTGCTCTGCTCATATTCACTGCTTTTTTACTTGCTATTTATAGGGACTATAGGCAAGTTATGCATATTGGTTTGACCAATCGTCTTCAAGTTTGGAACATAAGGTTATTTTGGCATTCTTCAGAGGACTTTTAATTTTTTTTTAACTCAAATATTAACGGTATCTGTCATAGAACCGTGAAGTAAAAGCTTATTTTTTCTGGGGAACTGTTACAAGATTTTTTATAAAAAAAATCAGTGTACTATCTGAATTTTTTTTGGAAAAATAAGGAAATAAAAGAAAATTGTAGTTGTAGGTTATGTTTCGGTGAAAAAAAATATTCAAGATGGTGGGCCAAAAACGGTACCTCCTATAGAACCGTTTTTTTTCTTCGACTTTCTCGAAAACTAGTCATCCGATTTCAATCAAGATTGATATTCAGGAAGATGTTGATAGCCTAATTAATTTTATTTTTAAAATATTTTCGAAAACTTTTTTCTTGTATTTTTAATAACTTTTTTTTATTTTTTTTTTCAAAAATCAAAATTTTGAAAACGGTTAGATGGAATATTTTTAGTTTTGTTTTTGAATGTAAATAATTTTTGTGATTAAGTTTGCATTCTTGAATAATTGTTTTTACTTTTAAAAAAAAGATTTTAAATAAAAACCGTTCCTACGATTTAAAAAAAAACCCACTCTTTTTCATATTTTCTAAGGAAATAAAATAGCGTTTAAATTTTTCTGCTGAAAACTATTTTAATCAAAAGTCAGAAAAATCTTTATTTGACTTTATTAAAAAACTTTGAAGTTCTTTATAGTTTTCAAATTTTATTCCAAGCTGTGACCGCACATAAGAGCAAGTACGTGCGATCCAGTCACGCAATTTATTTTTTATCACAATTATAATCGGGAAGGAGAAATATTTAGCTTCAAGCCTCAAAATTAAAGAGAGAGCAGGTTGAAATCGCAATTCAGTGCAGTTGGCCATGCAAACATTTCATTTATACACACTTAAATGATTTTTATTTGCGATAAGGCGAGTTATGGATTCGTGCAAAAAAAAATTCTCAGGTGAAATGACATAACACATAAGGATGAGAGAGAACTCCAAAAAGGGGTCCGAAAATTCTTCACTATTAAAAAAAAGAAAGATATTTTAAGTACATTCATTTGGCCTGCACACACAAGATGATTTCAACCTGGGGGAAAACCGGTTTCAAACCTTACTTCGAGCACACACTGGATTAATTACTCCGGTGGAACAAAATGCATACATGAACTTCTTCCTTATGTGTTAGTTTTTCTTTTGTCTTTTGTAAACCAAAATCTTCTAAAATTGTGTGTGTGTATTAGTTTTCCTCTTCGTTCATCTACTCAAAAGTTATTTGAAGACTTTAGTACAATGTACACCACACATTTCTCTTTTCTTGTCCAGAAAACCGAGTTTCCCCCGGATGAATTCATATCGTGTATGTAGGCCCATTGATGTTAATTGCTATCTAAAGAGTAATTAAATAGCTGCTATTAAGAGCTGCTCATTTTCTATACTGCTCTTTGTGATCGCTGCTCATTGAAAATAGCCTTTTAGCACACCCCTATTCAAGTCAGCAATAACTTCACCTTTGTTATCGATTACTCGTATCCCAACTGGAAGTAGTATCTTTTTGTCTAGCCATCGTTTACCAAGTATTCGTAGTTTGTTGCTATCCTCTCGTGTCTCAGCTGGCTTGAATTTTCTTGTCTCTCAAATTTCTGGAAAGAACTTTTAGTGTTATTTCTTCTTTGCAAATGAAATAGACGCAGCCAACCTTATCCACCGATACCGTCGTATTTGAATACCACGGACAGTGAGAGCTTCAAAAATGAAAATAAAAATAGAAACTGACCAAACTGACAGGATTGTCAAAATCGTGCTCGTGCAATTTGGGACAAGAATTCTCCATATACCCGCGTTCGTTTTTTAGATCGATAGCGTATAGACTATTTGATATAAAAACGTTTTAGCGAATCCCTAATTCCACACAAAAGCCGACTGTTATTTAATAATCCAAAGAGGCTAATCTCAACCACGACTTTATTGGAATTTATTTGGGTAAATAAGTTTTTATAATTGTAAAGAGAAACAACCGATCCTTGAGAAGTTCTAGACAGGAATAATATATTAAATAAAACTTAAACTTGGTAAAGCTTAAACAAGTAATATAAAGTAGATTCTTATTTCAACATCTTCACTAGAATCTAGTTATTTAAACCCAAAGATCTAGCACAATATTTAAATTTTTCATCGGGTAATCCTTTGGTGAAAATGTCAGCAACCACTTGGGTGGTTTTTATATAGTTTAGTTTGTCTAAGCCTTCATTGATGACTTTTCTAACAAAGTGATGTCTCACATCTACATACATATTTATGTTTTGTTCTTGAGTGATAAGCTTTCGTTGAAGCTAAGCATACTTTTGATTACCACAGAATAAGGTCATTTTTTCTTGTACGTCTGGGAGTAGTTCCTTCTTCAATCCGGTGAGCCACAACGCTTCTTGAATTGCAGTACTTAAGGACTTAATTCAGCTTCCGTCGTTGACAAGGAGACCGTGGGTTGTTTTCTTGAACACCAGCAAATTGAGCCACCTTGAATTTTAAAAACATCCTGTCACTGATTTCCTGTCGTCAATATTTCCAGCATAATCGGCATCACAAAATAACATTATTTAAGACAGTCAAGTTGTTCATTTTTTGAATAGCCATTTTCCAGTCTGCTGTCCCTTTAAAATATCTCAAAATGGGCTTTTCCTGGATTCTGGTTAAAGCGTTTGAAATAATTCACCGCATAATAAATATCTGGTCCTGAAACTTGAGCAGCAAATAGGAGGCTGCTAATAAATTTCTAAAATGGTATTGTTGACATTTCTTCTCTTTCCAATTTCGATTGAGGTGACATATGTTCTGGTTATTGTCCATCCGTTTTGAGCTCGGTTTGCAATTTGTTAAGCCGAATCGATCAATCAGTTCTCTTATGTATTTCTCTTGATAAATCCAAAGTTTACCATTAGCTTTGTCTCTCTGCAGAATTTGCTACACCAATGTCCTTCTGCTGAATTTGCTACACCAATGTCCTTCATATGAAAATGCTTCATTAAATTTGCTTTTAATCGGTGATTATTATTATCCAGGATCAATAAGTCATCTACATATATTACAACTATCACTTTTTTTTCACCATAACGAAGGTAAATTCTTTTAAGACATTATCAAGTTTTTGATTCCACATCCGGGAAGATTGTTTTAAGCCATATATAGATTTTTTTTAACGAAGAATCTTTTGGTCCAAATTCCTCGGGTTGTCATATGTACATATATATCTTCGTTTAAATTTCCTTGTAGGAAGGCTGTGACAGCATCCATGTCTAGATTTTCTTTTACAGCTAGAGCCAGAAGAAACCTAATGGATTAATACCGTACCACGGATGAAAATGTCTCTTTATAATCAATTCCAATTCAATTCGGGCGTCCTGGTCTACGCCATCCTTCCAACGTAAGCAAGGTTTGCCACGTTGTCTTCTACCATAAAAAGTACCGCAAAAGACTTTCCGAGTTGGTTCCTCTTCGCTCATGCGAGCTAGGTATCCAGCCCACCGGAGTCTACCGAGCTTTATTTTTTCAAGAACATCTGCTTCGAGATAGATTTCATACAATTCATGATTGTATCTTCTCCGGAATCGTCCTTCCTCACACACGGGGCCAACAATTCTCCGTAAGACTTTTCTCTCGAACGCGGATAAGAGATCAGAGTGTCTTTTTGTAAGCACCCAAGTCTCGGATCCGTATGTGAGTACTGGTAAGACCATAGTCTTGTACAGCAGCAGTTTGGTTTTTATGGTAAGGTTTCTGGATTTAAAGAGCCTTGACAGACTATAGTAGGTTTTGTTGGATTTCAGCAGCCGCCCGCGTATTTGTTCCTCCATATTGTTATCGGCTGCTACTTTTGACCCAAGATAGTTAAAGGACTGCACTACTTCAAGTTCGTGCTCCGCTACCCTGATGGTTGTACCAACATTTCTCGCAGACGTTGCCGCCATGTACTTAGTCTTCCCTTCATTTATGTGCAACCCCAGGTATATTGCCGCTTGCTCGATCTGGGTAAAGGAGTGTTGTACAGCTTTTCGGCTTCTGCCGATGGTGTCGATGTCGTCTGCGTAAGCTAGTATCTGGCTGGACTTGGTGACGATAGTCCCTCTTGTTGACGTGCCAGAGTCACGGATTGCTTTCTCCAACGCCAGGTTGAAGAGGATGCAAGGCAGACCATCCCCTTGTCGGAGTCCATTAAAGATGTTGATTGGTCTGGATAGCAAAATGGCTACTTTTACTTGGCTTGTGATGTTGGTCATGGTCAGCCTACATAGTCGTGTCAATTTATTTGGGATGCCGAATTCTCTCATGGCCTTATAAAGTTCTACCCTGGCTATGCTATCGTAGGCGGCTTTAAAGTCTATAAAAAGATGGTATGTTGGGATATTAAATTCCAGACTTTTTCCATCACCTGCCTAAGGGTAAAGATCTGATCAATTGTTGATTTGCCTAGTATAAAACCACATTGATATTTGCCGATTATGGTATTAGCGTATGGGGCTATCCGTTCTTGCAGGATAGAGGAGAATATCTTATAGGATGTACTCAACAATGTTATACCCCTATAGTTGCTGCATTTTGTGATATCTCCCTTCTTATGTATGGGACATATGATGCCTTTTCGCCAGTCTTCTGGCATCTCTTCGTGTTCCCATACGTGTACTATGATTTCATGAATTGCTTGATGTAGTGTTGGCCCTCCATGTTTGATCAGCTCGGCAGGTATACTATCGGCTCCTGAGGCCTTATTATTTTTGAGCCGATTAATCGCCTGTTTTATATCCTCAATGCTTGGTGGCTGCAGCATGAGATCTTCTTCTTGAAATGTTGGAGTCTCCATTTCTTCCGTGAGCTGACCGTTCAGCAGTTCATTAAAGTACACTTCCCATCCATTGCTCGGTATGCAGCATTCTTACGTTCAGACGCTAGTTTGCATTCATCATTAAACCAGTCGCTCCGATCTCTGCGACTACTGCCTAAGATGGTATCAGCAGTACTAATGACTTTGTTCTTAAGGCGTGACCATTTTTCCTCTACGCCCGGCATTCTGTCCCCAGGACTTACTCTTCCCTCATCGAGCTCTCTGAGGGCGAGCCTTAGTGCGCGACTGTATTGGTTGCTTTTGCATTCATCGCGTAGGGCAGCCGTGTTGATTCGAGCCTGACCAGCGGATGCAATACTTCTTCGCATAGCAATCCGCCCTCGGAGCACCATACCAACGAGATAGTGGTCCGAGTCGATGTTGGCACCTCGATACGTTCGTATCGTCCTTTGTTCTTAAGGCGTGACCATTTTTCCTCTACGCCCGGCATTCTGTCCCCAGGACTTACTCTTCCCTCACGAGCTCTCTGAGGGCGAGCCTTTGTGCGCGACTATATTGGTTGCTTTTGCATTCATCGCGTAGGGCAGCCGTGTTGATTCGAGCCTGACCAGCGGATGCAATACTTCTTCGCATAGCAATCCGCCCTCGGAGCACCATACCAACGAGATAGTGGTCCGAGTCGATGTTGGCACCTCGATACGTTCGTATCGTCCTTTGTTCTTAAGGCGTGACCATTTTTCCTTTACGCCCGGCATTCTGTCCCCACGACTTACTCTTCCCTCACGAGCTCTCTGAGGGCGAGCCTTAGTGCGCGACTGTATTGGTTGCTTTTGCATTCATCGCGTAGGGCAGCCGTGTTGATTCGAGCCTGACCAGCGGATGCAATACTTCTTCGCATAGCAATCCGCCCTCGGAGCACCATACCAACGAGATAGTGGTCCGAGTCGATGTTGGCACCTCGATACGTTCGTATCGTCCTCAGGCTCGAGTAGTGGCGGCGATCTATCAACACGTGGTCAATTTGGTTACGAGTGACATCAGCCGATACCAAGTGACTTTGTGGATATCCTTACGCGGGAGGCTGGTACTCGCAACGACCAATTTTGTTGATGCTGCCATTTCTATGACTCGTAGTCCGTTGTCATTAGTGTTCTCATGCAAACTATGGGATCCTATGTACTGCCTGAATACTGGCTCAATACCTAATTTTGCGTTGAAGTCACCAAGGATGATTTTAACGTCATACCTTGGGCAGGCATTTCTTCTTCGGACTCCTCAGTAGGTGCGTGAACGTTTATGAGGCTGATGTTATTGAATTTGCCTCGCACGCGAAGGGTGCATAGCCTTTTGTATCTTCCTCCCGGGAGGTAAATCGGCTTCTTCCCATGTTCGATTAGCTGGCAAAGATGCGTATTCGTTATAATAGCTTTTCTCCACCGTTTTCTGTCTTTTCTTGATATAGCTTCTTCGTAAGTAAATGGATCGGGCATGTTTCTTTGTGCAATATACGTAATATAATCATCAAATCTTTTCGGTTTGTTTGCTCTCTTGGATCTTCGACTTTCTGTCGTCATAGGTAATTCAACATTTTTGGAGCAGTCTTCATCTGAGTAAAAGTCAAATTCCACATGTGCTCAGATAAGTAAAAAAATTCTTGTTACAGTATTCGCTGCCGTTATCCGTCCTTAATCTTTTTATCTTCTTTCCGGTTTCATTTTCCACCAACCGTTTGAATTCAATGACCTTATCTTTAACTTCGGACTTTGAGTTCAAGAAAAATACAAACATTTTGTGCGAAAAACTATCTAAGAAGATAAGAAGGTATCGAGCTCCACCAAGCGATTTATAAAAATACCAACAAAAAGTTGCTTGGGCTGCCTACATACATACATCTTTCCGAATATCAAATTTGATTTTAATCGGTTAACCTTCTCGAGAAAAGTCGAAAAAAACACCGTCCTATGGGGGTACCGTTTTTAGCTTTTACTTAACAGGTATGAGAGGTACCGTTAGTATTTGAGCTAAAAAAAATAATTAAAAAAAGATCTTACATGTGTAGAATGCTTAAATAACCTTAAGCTCTAAATTTCTGTACTTTAACAGTATACTGATGGGCAATCCTTGCAGTGCGAGTATTAGTGTTGAATTGTTTCAGGGGACGAATGCAACTGAAATTTTCGCTGGAGCATTGGTGAATAGTTTCTTCGATGCAAGTGCCACTCATGGATAGTGGCAGTTGGGGTCTATTCCGCTGTAACGACAAAAGACAACATTGAGTTTTTGAGGCATTAAATTCTACACGATTCCTTGTTTCCCATTGTACAATGCTGTCAAGATCAAAATTTAATGAGGTTTTCATACGCTGCCTTTCCAGTTCCATATCCTAAGAACATGGATGTGAATCTTGAAACGAATATGAAAAGCGGAGAGTACTGTCGTTAGCGAAACAAATAATTGGATTAGTTGTTTTAAATAATAAGACGTTGATAAATATAAGGAAAAGGGTTGGAGACAAAACAGAGCCTTGGGCGTACCAGCATTTATTTTATGAATATCAGACTTGAATCCGCCCAACACAACTTGCATTGAGCGGTTCATCGAATCCAAATGCATGCATTTTCGAAATCAGCGTTTGAACCGAAGATTTTGAAGAGTGAGGGTGAAAAGTAAGAAACTAGTCAAGAGTATGGGCGGCTTGCCCAGCAACATCCGCTATATGCGTTGGAACATCGATCAGTTGGGTAAGGTGATGTAACCTGGCAAACAGCTCGACATACCTTCCTTCGGGTATTATCTGGCGGCGCCAATTGGAATTGTGTACATAGAAATCGCCCGCATTAACGATTTCAATGCGAGCACAGGAAACAATTTCCAAGATGGAATCAGATGGAGCATCAAACTCATAACAAATCGAATAACTGTAAAGATTTGGACTCCTGTAAACAAAACAATAATGAATGATATGCTTGCGGAAAGTGAATTTGAGCCACAAGAAGTCCATGTTGGAACATTGCCCGTATTGGTTAAGGCTCTGACAAGCAATATCATTCCTAACATAGACCACGATACCGTGATGGGAAAATAGTAATTGCACCAAGCTATACCCATGTAGAGCAAATTCTGATAAATCAGATTCCAACCTGAGTTTCACTTAAAGCCAAAACAGCTGGCCTATATTAAACAGCTTATATAAGATGCGGTTTATTATCCACGAAGATCCATATGGATCTTTGTCGATGAATAAAACGATCCAGATCCAGATCATGCATTATGTTGTGTTCAATTTCCATTACAATGTGGGAACTACGGAATATGTTCACACTTAATTATTTTTATTTCTCAATAAATAAAAATAAATTTATTGGCGCGACAGCTCCTTGAGGAGCCAAGGCCTAGTGACTTATACTCTCAACCATTCCTGTGTGTGTGTTGTTACTCTGCAAGAATGGAATGGACCTACAGTTTACCGCCGAGTCCGAACGGCTACATGAGATGCACTTTTTCAAGACAAATTTTACTCTTGGAGGTTTTGACAGTTCCTCGCAAGAGGCAGTACCCCAGAAAAAAAGGTGGCTATGAGCTGGATTTGAACCCAGGTTCTTTCGCTTAGCAGTCCGACACACTAACCACTAAGCCACGGGGCACTACTCAATAAATAAAAAGACAAAAATAAGAGAATATTATATAAAAGATACAAATTATATTTTCCAGCTGTCTCGATCAAGAACTAACTCCTTCAGCGTCTTTCCAAGAATGCGCCAAAATTATAAGGGTGAGTCGGTAAGATATAGAAAAGGAGATGGACGATGAACGATGAATGGCATCAGGCTGAAGTTGGTTGTAGTTAAATAAGAAACGTGCTCACACATAGAGGGCAATTGTGTTCCCACAACACTCCCCCCTAGTGAAACGATATGGTATTGGTACATGTCATATCTGTCTTGTTGACGTTAAACAAACTTCACTTGTTTTTTTTTTATTTTCATACGTACGCAATCCTGTTGTCTGCTGGCTTTGTTGAGTTTGACTACCTTGGTTGTTTCTGGAAGTCTGAAGCGTATTCGAAGGCGCTGCGACTGGTGAAAATAAGTCGTCAATTACTATGTGCGCTGGTTTGAGACGTTCGATATTCACGTTAGTTTCTTTGCCGTTTACTTTGATGGTGAACACTCGGTCATCTATCCTATTGATTATCTTGTGCTTTGTTGCATCCTGCTGGAGGAATACACGCCTGCAGGAATGTAAATCCTAGTAGCAAAAAGTTTTTTGGCGGCAATTATGAGATGCTGGTGCTGGTTTCACGTTTCTCATGTGCACTCGAAAGTCGTCCAGAAAGAAGTGTTGATCTTCTGGTGAGTCTTCTTGTGGGAAAAATTCATCTGGAATCCTAAGTGTTGTGCCGTATAGGTATTCAGCTGGTGACCCTTTTAGGTCTATTTTGTAGCATGTCCTCAGTCCCAGACGAACCGTTGGTAGTATTTTTGTCCAGTGTATACTTTGATGACACATTATTGCTGCTTTTAATGTCCGGTGCCATCTCTCAACCATACCATTTGCTTGCGGGTGGTATGCAGTCGTAGAGTTTGCCTCCCAACAGACGAGAGAGTGATGTAAACAAAGCACTTTTAAACTGGGATCCCTGATCTGTGGTGATGATTTTAGGACTTCTAAAACGTGCGATCCAATTTATGAAGAATGTGTGAAGTCTATGGTTGATGGCGAGTTTATAGCATCAATACGAGACAAGGCATCTGCTTCATTGTTTTCTGTACCGGCTATGTACTGAAGATTTGTAGAGAACTGGCTGAAGGCTGAAATTAAGTTATCTAATTTGGCGAGGTGAAGCTTTGTCTGAGCGTGTTTGGTAGGCAAAAGTCAGAGGCTTATGGTCGGACCTCATTGAAAATTCTCTGCCTTCGACCCAGGGTTGAAATTTTTTTATGGCTTCGTAGACAGCTAGGAGTTCTCTATCGTATGTGCTGTAGTTTTGCTGTGACCTCGAGAGTTTTTTAGAGAAAAATTTTGGAGGTTCCCAGTTGTTTACTTCTTGTTCAAGTACACTTCCAATTGCAGTACTGGATGCGTCGGTTGTCAGACCGAGTTTAGCATGCATGATGGGGTGCGAAAGCAGCGTGGATTCAGCGACTTGTTTCTTAACTTCATCAAAAGCTGCGTCTGTTGTTACTGTCCATGGAACTGGTCTCTTGTCGTTTTTCTTGGCGTTCTTGAGGAAGTCGTTCAGTGGGGCTTGTGACATTGCAGCATTCCTCATGTGGCGTCGGTAAAAGTTCACTAACCCGATGAATCTTCTGAGTTCCACGATTGTTTTTGGCTTTGGGTATTCCAAGATGGATTGGACTCGGTCGGGACGTGGAGATGAACCTTTAGCTGCTATGCGGTATCCCAAGAAATCTACGCTTGTTGCTCCTAAACAACATTTGTCAGCATTAATCCATATTGGCTTAGGCGTTGAAAGATTGAACGAAGGTGTTGTTCGTGTTCTTCCGGTGAACTAAAAACTACTAGGAGGTTATCAATGTCATCAATGTAAGCATACACGAAGTCGAATCCAGTTAATACCTCGTTGATGAAACGCTGGAACGATTGTGCTGCGTTGCGTAAGCCGAACGGCATGCTGACAAAATCAAATAGAACGAACGGTGTAATGATCGCGGTATTTGGAATGTCCTCTTCGGCGACTGGTATATGATGAAACGCTCTTCGTAAATCTATTGTTGAGAATATACTTACCTGCGGCAATTGTTGCATAGTCCTGCAGTAGGGATATTGGACAGCGGTCTGGTAAGGTTTGCGCGTTGAGCCTGCGGTAATCGCCGCATGGCCTCCAGTCTCCGTTTTTCGTTTTTGCCATGTGAAGAGGACTGGCCCATGGGCTTCTGGATGGTGTGATATGTCCAAGCTCCATCATGATGTCGAATTCTTCCTTCGCTATTTTGAGTCGTTCTGAACACAGCTGTCTAACACGTTGAGCACACGGAAGTCCCGTGGTTGAGATGTGGTGCCTCACTTTGTGTTTCGTCCCTGCTCTGTTGGATGGATTTCCAAGTAGTTCTGGAAATTTTTTGAGGATAGAGCAGTGTTTATTTCCTTCGTTTATGGTGGTGACGCAAACGATGGGAGCTGGTGCTAGTGAACCTTTTGTTTTACGGCCTGTTGTCGGGTCTAATAGGTGGCTGTGCTTAATGTCGACAAGTAGGCCATGTTTGTGCAGAAGATCAGCGCTTATTATTGGATAAGTCACTTCAGCGATGCAGAAGATCCAACGAATAGGACGACTTAAACCTATTTTGAGAGTTAATGCTCGTTCTCCGTAGGTTTGAATCTTGCTGCTATTTTCTGCGTAAAGCTGGAATTTAGTGGTATTGGTTCTGTCTGCGCGTGTAGGTGGAACGATTGAAATGTCCACGGCAGTGTCGACGGGGAATTTTGTTCCAGAGATATGGTCGTAAACGAAAAGTCGACGGGAATATGTAGCACCATCAGTATCCGTTGAATCTACTGGTGGTGGTCGGTGTTTTCCGGTTCTTGTGACCAAGCACATGGTGTTGTGCACCGTTTAGCATTTTTGCCAAATCGACGGTGGTAAGAGCATAATGATGAAGCTGATGATTTGTTCTCCATTGAGTTGTAGCTACCGTGTCGTCTGGGAGTGACACTGCGGGGACGTTTGTCTTTCTGTTTGCCACGAATCGGTCCAACTTCTGCGAAAGTTTCTCGATTTGCCTGGATAGCTGTTGGACTTGATCGTCAACATCTTGGCGGCGTTCTGTGCATCTCGAAATTGGCATGAGTTATCCGACGTTTTAATGTTATTGAATGTCCATTATTCGATCTGCCAGTTGGGAGAGGCTGCTGTTGTCGAGACTACCAGCCGTAGCCAGAACAACTTGGACATGAGGCGGTAGTCGATCAAGCCAGAGGGTTCGTATATAAGTGGTCTAACAAGTTGCCACCTAGCTGATGCATTTCCGACAGAAGATCTGATGGGCGCCTATTTCCAAGTTGCAGCTCCGAGACAAGAGTTTTGAATTGTCGTTCCTGCGAAACTGAGAAGTGGTTCAAAAGTGCTTCTTTTACGGTGTTGTACCTCTCACTCGCTAGAGGTTTGATGATGATATTGTGAGGTTTTGGCCTGGGGTTCGACAAATAAAACTCAATCAAAATTCCAAAATAAACAACAAATCTCTTTATTTTATAAAACACAACGTCTTTCAGTTTAAATAACAAGAATTTTAACTTATTTCACTTATTCACAATTCAAATACGTTTTTATAATTCAACACTTTTTATTTAATCTCAATTCAATCACTTTTTACTAACGCTTCCAGTTGTTAACAATTCCACTTTCGAAAATAAACTGAACTCTCAATGCCATCTACTCTTGTATTTATACAAACTTACAAGCTTCTGGAAGCTTCCGTCTGGTTCTGGCACAACCTAAGCTTTCAGTACTTATTCGAGTCTCGAATTAGTACTTCAAGTTCGATTTAGTACTCTGTCAAAATATATTGCAAATATGTAGCATACTATTAGAAACATGGTTGTTGTACACAATAAATGTTGGTAGTGGTACACAATGAATCCCACAGATGTCGTTAATTTACAAAGATGTGTCCTCCGAATATCTAATAATTTTGTTGCCACATCACATTGTCCCCCTCTTAGTTTTGTTCGTCCCGAACAAGCCCATCATCATTGTTTCCGTGATAACGATGCAGGCGATCCACATGGACAATTTTAATTTTTGCTCTTGGCCTTCGTTGGATTCGAAAAACGACATCATTAATGCGCGTAACTACTTGGTAGGGACC
Source organism: Platycheirus rosarum (assembly GCA_963971375.1). Taxonomy (NCBI): domain Eukaryota; kingdom Metazoa; phylum Arthropoda; class Insecta; order Diptera; family Syrphidae; genus Platycheirus; species Platycheirus rosarum. Next base: position 32,543,758 of record OZ020507.1, read on the forward strand.
TTCCCAGTCCTGCTAAAGCTTGGGCGATTTTCCCTTTCTGCGATGTGGGTTGTAAAGCCATACTAGATGTCCCTCGTTGAATTCAAGTGCTGTTGCTCTCGCATCGTATCTGGTTTTCATGCGGTCACTCGCAATTTTTATGTTGTTTCTTGTTCTCTGGTGTATGTCGTTGATCCTTTCTCTAAGATTAAACAAGTAGTCCTCTTCGAATTTTGGGTCTTCAATAGGAAATCCGAATTTTAGCTCACTTGGAAGACGGGCAGTTCGTCCAAATAGAATTTCGGATGGAGTGTATCCAGTTGTACTATGAACCGCATTCCGGTAGGCCATAAGAAATAAAGGAATTCGCCGATCCCAATCCCGTTGGTTCTCGTTCACAACTTTGGACAGATGTTCCTTCAAGGTCTTGTTAAATCGTTTTACCATTCCATCAGACTGTGGATGAAGAGGTGTTGTCCTTGTTTTCTTTAACCCGAGTGATGCGCATACTTCCTGGAATACCTTGGACTCGAAGTTTCGCCCTTGGTCGGAATGCAATTCAATAGGCACCCCGAACCTGCAGACCCAGTGGTCCACTATCTGCTCGACAACGGTCTTAGCTTCTTGATTGGTTATCGCAAACGCCTCGGGTCACTTGCTGAAGTAGTCCATGACAACAAGGATCTAACGGCTACCGTTTTCAGTTTCCGGGAACGGACCTATGATGTAAACGGCGATTCTTTCAAACGGGGCGCTCACGTTGTACTGGTGCATTTTACCTCGTGTTTTGACTTTGGGTCCCTTGCTAGCTGCGCATGTTGTGCACTTTCGACACCAGTTCTCTACATCGTTTCTCGCGCTTAGCCAATAAAAGCGTTCCCGTACCTTTTCCAGTGTTTTGTTGATTCCCAAGTGCCCACTGGATACTCCATCATGCATTTCTCGTAGGATCTCCTCTACTTTCGTTCGTGGAACCACAAGCTGCATCTTAAAGGATCTTCCATCCGGCATTTCCCATTTTCTTCGCAAAACACCATCTTCCACATGTAGAGAGTCCCACTGCGCCCAGTATGCCTTTAAAGTAGGACTTCTGTCGGAGATGTCTCTTACGTTTGGTTTCTCCATAGATTCCTTCCATGCAAGGATTGGCTCGATGTCAGGGTCTTATTTTTGTGCATTACGAATTTCTTCGGCACTCCAACACTCTACAGGTTCGGCTCTTATTCTCTAGACAGATATACCTTCGTCCTTTTCCTCTTTTCGCGCACAATGTTTGCAACTGGGCTCACATGGTCTGCGGGAAAGTGCGTCCGCATTGCAGTGCAGTCTTCTTTTCCGATGCTGTACTTCGAAGTCGTAAGTCTGCAATCGTTCGATCCATCTTGCTACTTGCCCTCAGGATTTTTGAACTGTAGCAACCATTTGAAAGCGGCGTGATCGGTACGCAGGATATTTATGGAAATGTTTTGTTGCTAGTATCAGAGCAAGGAGTTCCCGCCTGGTTACACAATAGTTTCTCTCTGGTCGCGACAGAACTTTGCTGAAATAGACTACCACTTTCTCCTGCCCATCGTGTATCTGCGACAGAACTGCTCCAACACCCACGTTACTAGCATCCGCGTCCACAATAAATGTCTTGCCAGGGGTGGGGTAAGCTAGTATTGGTGCCTCACAAAGTCGCTGTTTTAGATGTTGAAAGCTTCTTTTGCACTCACCTGACCATTTAAATTGTCTACCCTTCTCAGTTAGCTGGTGCAGACACTTTGCGATTCCGGCCAAATCCTTTACGAACCTCCTGTAATATGTGGCGAGACCGAGAAAGCTCCTCAGTTGATGTTTGTCTGCGGGATCTGGCCAATTTTCACGGCTTCGATTTTCTCCGGGTCAGTTTTTACTTAATTTGATGATATCACATGTCCCAAATATTTCACCTCAGCTTTGAAGAGAGCACATTTCTTTGGATTTAGTTTCAAATGTGCTGTTCGAAGTCGTGTAAACACCTCCCTCAAGTTGTCGCGATGTTTCGTGAACGTCTTTCCCACAACGATGACGTCATCCAAGTACACCAGGCAGGTTTTCCATTTCAGACCCTGTAACACACGTTCCATTAAAAGCTCAAAGGTGGCTGGAGCGTTACACTAGCCAAATGGCATAAGGGTAAACTGCCATAGTACATTTCCCATTGTGAAAGCGGTCTTTTCTTTGTCTTCTGGATGGATCTGTACCTGCCAGTAGTCACTTTTCAGATCGAGGGTGGAAAACCATTTCGCTCCAGAAAGGGTATCCAAGGTATCATCTATTCGAGGCAAGGGGTAGCTGTGCTTCTTGGTGACATCGTTGAGCCTCCGGTAATCCACGCAGAATCAAGTGCTGCCGACCTTCTTTTTCACTAGTACAACGGGTGATGCCCACGGACTTTTTGAGTTTTCGTTTAGACTGTCTTTTTCCATGTTTGATATCATCTCATCGACTTCCACCTGTTTTGCCAATGGAAGTCTTCTAGCAGGTTGTCGGATCGGTCTGCTATCGCCGGTGTCTATTCGGTGCTGTACTAGGTGTGTTCGACCATAGTCTCCATCCTGCGATGCAAATATATCAGCAAACTCGCCAAGGAGATTTTTGGCCATGGTTTTCTGCTCCTGATTCAGCTCACAGTTTCCAAGGATAGCATTACATACCTCAGCCAATTTTGTTGCAGAAACAGGACTCGCAGATTCACTCCCAGATGTTGTCGATATGGCTGCAATGGATACGCATCTTCCAATCACTTCTCCTTGTCTGAGCTTGACGGAGTGTTTGTTCGGATTCATCAGCCTTACCGGAACCATGTTTTTCTTTGGTTCCACTAAAATCTTTCCAACGATATAGCTTGGAAAGTCCTCTTTATTATCTGCTTCAATGAAATAGAATCGGTGGTTCCCAGGATCACCCTCCAAACGCGTCCAAAGAACTGTCTCTGAAGAAGGTGGTAGGACTTCATATCTGCTTATAACCGCCCGAAGATTCACAGTGTTCTCGTTTCCGTATACCATAGGGATCTCAACGGTTTGATACCTTAATACTTGCATTCGAAGGTCTATGATTACCTCATGTGCCTTCATGAAATCCACTCCAATGATGCATTCGTCGCATATGTCGGCTACCAAAAATGCATGTGAGAAGGTCAACCCTGCCAGTTGTATCTTTAGAAATACCTCCCCGTATACTTTTGCTGCTTTTCCCGTAGCTGTCTTCAGAGTGTAGCAGCTCCGAGAAAGTTCTTTTGTTTTTCGAGGAACTTTCCAGGGTTTTCACCATCCTGAGTCGGAGGAAGAGTTCCTTTTTCAGCCCCGAAGTCTGAAGATTCCATTTTCCTAATTCTTCTTTCAACTCAGCTGTTGTTAATTGTTCTAATTTTCGACCCATTTTATATAACCGAAACACAATTTTCGCGACACAGTCAGTTTTATTTTAAAATTTCTACTAGAAAAATCTTTTTCAAACACTAATTTTCACAGTTTTATACCACAATCAGTTCAATAGCTTCTGGAAAAGTCCACTTTCACAATGTCACTATGGAATTTTCTAGCACTTTACTGAGATTTATCCCCAATTTCTGACACCAATGTGAGGTTTTGGCCTGGGGTTCAACAAATAAAACTCAATCAAAATTCCAAAATAATAAAACAAAACTCTTTATTTTATAAAACACAACGTCTTTCAGTTTAAATAACACCAATTTTAACTTATTCACAATTCAAATACGTTTTTATAATTCAACACTTTTTATTTAATCTCAATTCAAACACTTTTTACTAGCTCTTCCAGTTGTTAACAATTCCACTTTCGAAAATAAACTGAACTCTCAATGCCATCTACTCTTGTATTTATACAAATTTACAAGCTTCTGGAAGCTTCCGTCTGGTTCTGGCACAATCTAAGCTTCCAGTACTTACTCGAGTCTCGAATTAGAACTTCAAGTTCGATTTAGTACTCTGCATACTTTTAGGAACATGGTTGTTGTACACAATAAATGTTGGTAGTTGAACACAATGAATCCCACAGATGTCGTTTATTTACAAAGATGTGTCCTCCGAATATCTAATAATTTTGTTGCCACATCACAATATGTTAGATTACCGATAGCGTATCCTGGTCGAGACGGGCGATGACAGCATTATATATAGTTAAGTCGGCAGTTATTCGTCTACTATGGAACTGTGACTCAATGGACGCGAACCACAGCTGCACCTTCGTGTTCCAGAATGGTGGTAGTTCTATCCGCTCAACTCGATTTACTTGTGCGTGCGTTGGATCAGTTCTGGCTCCTAATGAGTTGTTAACTGAGCCATTTGCTTGCTCCTGTCCCTCTTCGGTAAGATTTCTAGTTTGGGAATCTTCATTATTTCTTTGAGGTGAGTGCATGAGCGCCTTTTTGGAAAATGTTATTTCTTTAATTTTGCGTTTCCAATTCGGGGTCACCAATTGTCTGAACTATGGTTTATGTTCACACTTAATTATTTTTATTTCTCAATAAATAAAAAGACAAAAATAAGAGAATATTATATAAAAGATACAAATTATATTTTCCAGCTGTCTCGATCAAGAACTAACTCCTTCGGCGTCTTTCCAAGAATGCGCCAAAATTATAAGGGTGAGTCGGCAAGATATCTAAAGAAGGAGACGGACGATGAACGATGAATGGCATCAGGCTGAAGTTGGTTGTAGTTGAATAAGAAAGGTGCTCACACATAGAGGGCAATTGTGTTCCCACAACAATACTGCAAAAGAGCCATCTGTTTTTCAGAATTAGTATTTGTTCTTGGATCTTGAAATAAAAATAGGATTTCAAATTGTTATTAGCTGTATTTTATTATGAACTATGATCCATATAGATCAGCTAACGTAAATAAAACAGCTGAGATCAACAAAAAAATTTATTATGTGTTGCGGTAGCAGTTGACAATAGGGGTGTTCATAAAGCCGAACACAGACACAGTACACATAACTAAGGTAATATATAGCGCAGGTTGTCAAAATCTGATCTGTCACTTTGCAATTAAAATTGTGGTTGTTAGAGACCTACATACAAAAATTTATGAACAAAACTGCACACCTCACGTTTGTTTTATATTTTTCTTATTTTCTTGTTTATTAAAAAGCATTTTTATAAATTAATTACCAGAAATACTTTAAAATATAGCCACGAGATCTATTTTTCGAACAAATAAAGAAGCTAATAGACTCTACCCTTGCCATTGTACTCTTATTTTGAGAAATGCGCAGAAGATTGCAAAAATAAAACCTCTACTGATATTACCTTAGATATGTGTACTGTGAAACACAGAAGTGCAGAGAAAAAAAATTACACAGGCTCTTATGGGGATGTAAACCCAAAACTATGCAGTGTTGCTCTGTTTTTGGCTTATTGATGTATTCATGGACGTATTATATATGGACTGCTATTGGCTTACCTCAAGTTGGTTCCATTTTAGTCTCAGTTATTTTGGGCGACACTAGCCTTCCTAAGTACACTAGCGGGAAAAAAATAAACCTCAATTTTGACATTTCATCTAGTAATCTCAGCTTTTGGCAGCACGTTTTCCCACGTTGGCATGTTAAAATTTCCTTTTTTCTCCCCGTGTTATTTAGAATATCATACAACTAATCCACCAAGTAATTAATACAAAAAACACTCATGAAATTAGTTTTTTTTATAGCTTGGTAAATTACAAGTTCGTAAAATTTTTAGTACATAAACTTTGTTGCGATTTTGGACTGTCATACTTAACAAAAAGCCTTAAGGTGTGTCCACACCAAAAAAAAAAAACATTTTTTAAACATATCAGAAAATTTAAAAAACCTTTCAGAAATGTTTTTTTTTTTTCTAAAATGGTTTTTTAATGTTTCTGAAATGTTTATTTAAGTCTCGGAGCTTCGCGAAATATTTCTGAAATGTCTATCTGTTTCCCCTTCCGAATTGATTGCTCCTTTTTCACAACATGAAGTGCAGAACTGGATATATAAAATGGGAAACAAATAAACAATAAATGCACAGATCTACTGCCTTAGTGTAGTGTTTTATTTGATCATAATTCATTAGTTTCTTTTAAAATCTTAATAAAATCAGCAATATGTGAAATTATTTGAAAATAACCTAAAACTTCATTTTTCTACGAGATAAAAAAAAGGAAGTTGTTATTTTTTTCTGTAGTGGGTTCAGGAGAGCTAGCATTGCATTTTCAATTTTGGCGAAATTTTTTCACAATTGTTGTATGAAGCTGACATTAGACTAGCAGTCCATATATAATACGTCCATGGCTGTATTAGTCTGCTATTAGACGATGAAACTGGATGCATGCACCTTGTTCGAATTCTTCTTTGTTATTTCATCCTCTGTCGCAAGCACCATAACACGATGAATTTAGTTTCATGAAACTATTTTGACAGTTCTCTTTCATTTTTGTTTTCCATAATCTTTTGCAATGAATCTGCTCTTTAATCCCTATCGATGTTATGAATGTGTTTAACCACATGCACATTTTTGCTGGATTCATAAAGACATACGAACTCCAAATTAAGTTCTTTAGTGCACAAAAATTTACTTTCCAGTTTATTTTCACTAATTTTTCTTCGTTTACCTTGAGCCTCATTAGAAGTTTACTCTGAGCATAACGAAACCAAGTGGTAAAGAATGAAAAAAACAGCGAACAAGATAACAGAAAAACGTCAAACAGATTCTTCGAAGATGCTACCCGTGCGACGCAGGACAGCTCTTTTCCTGTCTTATCTTTTCGAATTTTTTCTCTCTATTGCACTTAATATGTTCGAAGAATTCGAAAAAGGTTCATGCATCCAGTTTCATCGTCTAATAGCATACTTAATGTCAAATTGCAGCGTTACCACATGAGTAATTTATTTTAGCTGTATGGAAAAGACTGCACATCTGTTTTGACCATAAATTTTCAAACACCATCAGAAGCCAGCTGTCCAATTTTCGTCCGTAAATGGTGCCCTCAAGTGCAATTTACGTCTTGTAAGCAAAACTCGTCAAAACATGACGAAACGGAGCAATCTGTCATTCAGAGCCCATGATACGAATTACGTGTTCTCGCTCATTTACGGACGGTCCGGCCGCGCCTTTCCAACCATTATAGATCTTGTGTACATGATTCCTTTTTTTGGGTTGTTTCTTCATTCTTCTTGTGGACAGTCACGTATGTTGGTGTTTAAACTGATTTGGATTACCCCGAATATATCCAATACTTTCCTACAAATTGTGTTTTTGTATTCTAAAGAAATTGGCGAAATTCTTAAAAAAGCAATTGAAAACCATCCATTACCACTAAAAAACATAATTCGGAATTTTTTCAATTTCAATTTTTTCAATTTTTAATTCATTTTATTCAATTTTATGTTCGTTTGTATTATAATTTAATGAATTTAAAGCTATGGCATTGCCGTCAGCTCGGTTAACAAATTTTGTTTATTACATTAAACATATTAATATAAATATTTTTTTTTTTTTTTTTTTTTAACAGTTTTTATACATATTCGTTTATCAATAGCATTCTATATCTACACAGTTCTAATATAAATTTGCAAAGGTTTTTCCAGTTGAACTCGTTCAAGATTACAATTGTTTCTTGCATAGTTAAAGTTTTCTTTCCGAAGTATACAAGACGTTGGGGAGAAAAAATTGGACAAATACTTAAAAAGTGAAAACAGTCTTCTTTTGCTTTAAGGTTGCACAATGAACAGAACTGGTTAAAACTTCCGTTGTATAGGCTTCCATTTAGATAGAGTAGTTCGCATCGTGCTTTGAAAATTAGAGATATTTCTTTATAACTATGTACATCATTAAAGTAATTCTTCTCAAGTAAATTAATATTAAGCTGCGAGTATAAAATTCTGCTCTCTGATTTTCGCTGCAAACTCATCATGAACAGAATTTTCATGATTCTGAATAATTCGATATAGTTGGTCTTTGACCAAATTTATACTGTTTGAGTCCATTGAGACGACTTCTTCACAATCTATTCCTAAACGTTTCCATTTAGACCACCACCAATCCTCGTTCCTTAGCTCGTATAACAGCATTTTCTTGGCCAGACGGGTATCTGAATAAGAGAGTACTTTGGTTATGTCCTGTTTCAACATAAATTGCATAATTTGGCGTATTCAGTGGTAGGTTAAAGAGCTTTTTTAAAAAGTTTCTTTGAAACTTTTCGACGGACTCGTATTCGTCAATACCCCAGACTTGTCCAGCATAACAAAGAGTAGACTTAACGACAGCATCATATATTTTGTACTTCGTTGAAAGATTGATTCTATTATTTAGGAATATGCTTCTCCAAGACATGTTGAGTAGGCTAAGTGATGAATTTGATTTTTCTGCAAGATGCACGTTAAAATCTAACGTTCGGCTTAGTTTTACACCCAAATACTTATACTCGTTTACAATCTCCAAACTAGTACCATTATAAAACCAATTGTATGTGGTTTGTTTTCTCGTTGAACGGCTAAATATCATTACTTTCGATTTGTTTGTGTTGATTACAAGACCCCACTGCTGACAGTATTCCGCGAGTCTATTGATGCTCAGTTGAAGGTTTTCTGGAGATTCTGAAAGCAACACCAGATCATCAGCATACATTAGAACATTTATGTTTGTATCGGCTATTCGAATCCCTCCAGGCAGGTATCCAACCACATCTTTAATAAAAAGCGAAAACAATAGCGCACTCAGAAGGCAGCCTTGTTTTACTTATAATTCGGAATTATTTTCAATTTTAAAAGTTCTTATTTTTAGTCCGTGCATAGCATTTCTTTCTCAAACGAGAAACTTCAAAGCTCAATCACAAAAAATCTTAAAATTTTCATTTTTCCATTCGTTACTTCATTCCTCCTACTATTCTACACCACTTACCCAATTGTCAAAAGAAAGAATGAAGAAAAATCCGAAAAAAGGAATCATGTCATAGTTCAGCCTTAACTCTGTGGTACTGAATTCCAAAATTCCTGAATACAGCAAAATACGTGTTAAGACATAATCCAGATCCAGATCCGAAAATAATAAAACACAGTTCTTCACTAATCCACTTTCTTCCGTGGACTAATTAAGGAATAATAACATTTTGCACTTAGTCCAAGATTAAGACCTAACCTTTCGTTATTCAACGTTTATTTATTTGCCCATAAGTGACTCTAGAGATCGATTTATTTTTATTTCAATTAATGTCGATGCAAAAATGTTCAATAATAGCCACACGAACGGGACATGCTTGTTTGCAAAACGAAAGCAAAAACGAATGAAAATAAAAAAGATTCTAGTGTTTCTGATTTATTTAAAATCAATTTTTAAAATTCTTAAAAATCTTTAATACTTAAAAAATTAAAACACTTGGCAGCACTTAAAAATAATTATAGATAATCACATTCTGGCAGTGCTTATAGTTTTTGACTGTTCCTCTTTCACCTTATTTCTGTATTTTGATAAAATTCTACTGCAGTTGTGTTTTCTATTTAATTGATTGAAGAACATTTCAATTGTTTATACTTCTAATTTACTCTAAAATCAATATAAAAAAATGTCTACAGAAGATTGGCAAAGTCCTAAATTTCGACAAAGTATTGTTGCGAAAATGTAAGAATTCGTAAAATCTTCAAAAAAATTAAATTTATTTCAACTCAAAATTTCCTTTTTTGTTGTAGCAATGAAATGCTCCAGAGCACTGGATCGGATCCTTCGAAAAATGCAAGCGTCATGGAAAATCATATATACAAGAAAGCTCGCAATAAGGATGAATACCTTGGCTTGGTTGCGAAATTATTTATGCATTTCAAAGAAATGGTGCGAAGTAAGTAAATGGAAATGCATGTAATTGTGTAATTTTGGAGAAACTATTGTATTTTTTTTCAAGGTGGCACACAAGGGAAACCACAGCAACCTCCTAATGCTGATATGGGGAATCCTAATGTTATGCAGGATCCACTTAATGCTCTGCAGACATTGGCAACTCAAGGAAATCGTAATGCCCAAATGATGCCGATGGGCGGTGGTCAACCAAGTCAAATGGCACCTGGAGCTGTAGTGGGTGTCAATGTAGCTGCTTCTAATCTTCTTCAGACCCTAAATCAAGTAAGAAAACTGTTTTTAATTTGTGAAAAATACAACCATAGTTTGATAGTAATCCTCTAGTGCTTCGTTTGTAAAAGAGTCCAAGAAATAAGTAAATTCTATCTAATTCGATTTAAAATCCTTTCCTACTCTAGCAACGTCCTGGCCAGCAAATGCAAAACATGCAAGGCATCCGAGGACAAATGAACGTCCCAATGGGTCCAAATGGCTCCCAAGGAAATGTCGGACCAGGCAACATGGTACCCCAGATGGGAAACAACATGGGCAATGCCAATATCAACATGATGGGTAATCAACCGCAACAAATGGGCAATCAGATGGGAATGCCTGGACAAATGAATCAAATGGGTGGTAATCAAATGCAAATCAATGCCAACATGCAAGGTCAACCCATGGGTTCAATGAATGTTCCTCAAATGCCAATGAATTCAATGAATCAGAATCAACTAAACGTAAGTATTGGGTGTCCTATGTCAGCGAATGTTTAATCAATTCTTACTTCTAGATCGGTCTTAATCATCCGCAATTGAATCAAATGATGACACGTATGAATAACAATGCTCCAATGAATGTTGGACCACAATCTGTCAACCAGACAATGCACAATCAAATGAATGCCGGACAAAATGTACCAAATATGCCGCAACAAGGACAAATGCATCCAAATAATGTGAATGCCGGGCCACAAGTGGGAATGCCTCAGAATCCTGGACAAGGAGGTGAGTTAGAATTATATTTTTCGTCATTTCCTCATGTCTTATGTTTTTTTTCATTTATTTTTTTAAGGAAATATCAATCAGATAATCAATATGCCGAACATGCAACAGAAGCAGAATATGCCGATCAATCAGGGTGGTGGTGCAATGTTCCCAGGCAACCGTAATGTCGGTCAAACCCAATTTCTGCGTCAAAGTCCTAGTCCTACGGTAGCTTCACCTGCTGGCATGGGTCAGCAGATTCCACAGACTCAGCAACAACTGCAGCAGCAGCAGTTGCAGCAGCAGCAGGCTGCCGCACAGCAACAAGCAGCTCAGCAGCAACAGGCACAACAACAGCAGCAGCAGCAGCAACAAGCCCAACAGCAACAACAACAACAACAGCAGCAGCAGCAGCAACAACAACAACAACAGCAACAACAACAGCAGCAGCAGCAGCAACAACAACAACAACAACAACAGCAGCAGCAGCAAGCCCAACAGCAGCAGCAACAACAACAGCAACAACAACAACAGCAGCAGCAAGCAATACTGCCAAACCCCCAAATGATTCCAAGTCCTGCGTTGGTTCCCTCTTCAAGCCCACAGATGTCTAATCTGATGAGCAATAATCCCAGATGTAAGTTTCAAAAGCTGGTCACAAGACCAAGAGTTACTAATGAAAATTATTTAATGTATGTTTTAGCCATTCGTCAATCACCGAATCCAAATGCGGCATTAAACACTCCCGGACAAGTATCAGTAACGAGTCCTTACAATTCCCAAGAAGACATTCTCTACCGTGAAAAATACAAACAGTTGACCAAGTACATTGAACCTTTGAAGAGAATGGTGGCGAAGATAGGAAACGATGGTAAATAAAATAAAAAAAAAAAAAATTACTTGGAAAATAAACTTATTCTTCTTTCCACTAGACGTTGAAAAGATCACGAAAATGAGTAAACTATTGGAAATCCTTTGCAATCCATCGCAACGAGTTCCCCTCGAAACTCTGGAGAAATGTGAAATCGCTCTAGAGCGTATGGACATAGTTTCGTATTGTGGAACTCAATTTGGGGTAAGACACAAAAAAACACCGTTAACATACAATTTTCTTACAAATTTCTTTTTTTTACTTATAGAAATCCTCCAATCCACTTGTTGACGTAATAAATACAACCCTTCAAAGTCCCATTGTCAATCATACCTTGCAAAGAACTTTCAAGCCTAGTTTGGAGCTACTCTTTGGCACTGACATCAGTGCTCCAACGCCAGCTAAACAGGCTCGCCTGCAGCATGAAGAAACACCACAAGATATTCCACATGTGCTGCAAGGAGAAATTGCACGTTTGGATCAGAAGTTCAAAGTGTCCTTAGACACATCTTCGCAGAATAACAACAAAACAATCAAACTGATTTGTTGCTTGGATGATAAGCGTTTGCCATGCGTGCCACCAGTTAGTGTGAATATTCCAGGTATGTTTCTTATATTCAGTCATCATCTCAGATTATAATTTTTTTTTGTTTTTGTTTTTTCTTTACAGAGGAATATCCATTTACATCACCGAACTGCTCTCTTACCGAACAAGAGTACTCAGCTACACCGTTTTTACTAGCCGTTCAAAATGCTCTTATGGCTCGCATAGCTAAGCTTCCGAAGTGTTATTCATTGTCTCATTTACTGGACACTTGGGAGATGTCAGTGCGTCAGGCATGTTCACCGAATGCTGTTGCTATTAATGATTTTTCTGCCTTATTTGGAATGTAGATGTTCTAGGACTTGTGTGCATGGAAATCCCACATCAATAATACTATCAGCTCATCGATTTTATATATTTAAATATATTTTTTAGTTGTTAAGGTGATTCAAATTTGGGATTTTAATAAATTAATTTGAGTTAATGTATAATTAAAATATTGAGAAGCAATTTTTAGGCGATGATTTTGGACGAAGAGGTGATCAAATATTTTGCTCAGATAAGCACGAAAACTCGAAAAATAATCAAGTCCAGTTGCCCCAGTTAAAGCAAAGGCAGTTCATATTTGAATTGGCTAACTCCTGGTGAGCCAATTCACGAACCGTCAACGGTATGAAAAACTAGGGGTGGTAGATGGAAATGAGATTATTACGATATATATACATACCTACAATATATGTGTATTGATTGTAAAAGAAAGTTATTGTTGATATTTCTAAAATTATTGCATAATTATTCCCATTTTTGGTGTAGTTTGCTCAAGAAACTTTTTTTTATAAATGTTCCCTGCCTGACAATTCACAAAAACCAAAATAAAATCAAAGTTGCCCTTCCTGTACTTGAGAGTGTAAATTTTTTTTTCCGCACTCGTACAGGAGCAAGAATTCTCAAAGATCTCGATATACACAAATCCGCTGGCCCGGATGGTATACCCCCGATTCTTCTAAAGAGGTGCCCTTCCACACTGGCAGAGCCACTGCCTAAGCTTCCCATCGCTCCTACTCTTTTGCAATCTTTCCTAGAAGATGGAAAACAGCATTTATCCAGTCTGTCCCTAAGAAAGGGACCCATCCTCCCCCTCCTACAAACCCATAGCAGTAACATCCCTTTTTTCTAAGGTCATGGAAACGCTGATTAACCGTCAGCTTTAGACATATCTCGAAGATCGAAAGCTTCTCCATGACCGTCAGTATGACTTCCGCAGCAGTTCCACTGGTGATCTGATGCCATTGTATATACATTTTCTATAGTACTCTCATGGTGGTCATTTTTCGTCTGGCCATCTTCCTAGTTGATTCAGAACTAACTCTTAATAGTGGAGACAAGAACCTTTACCGATATTTTGCCAGTATTTAATAAACTTTTGTTGTCTGTACTTATTCTATATTCACACCAATTGGCAATTTCAGCACGCCTCATTGCGACTTGATTCAGAACTAAAAAATGATGCTCCATGATAGTACTATATGCAGTGTATATACAAAGCTGATGCTATATCTCACCGAACAGTGGAACAAATCTTTACATCGAGAGATTTGAACCCCTTTTTTCTACGAGATTTTAAAAAAATCCTTTTTTCCCTTCTAGTGCTTTTAGTTTGTCTTAGGCACAAACCAATAAAAAAAGGAAGTTGTCCACGATCTAAAAAAAAAGAGGCAAAATACCAAACATGTCGCACACTTCTATGGATGGAATTCATAAAATGCGACTTTAAGTAGTTATTTTTTTCCTGAAGTGGGTTCAGGAGAGCTAGCATCGCATTCTCAATTTTGACATTTTTTTGACAATTGTTGTATGAAGCTGACATTAGACTAGCAGTCCATATATAATACGTCCATGGGTATTACCTTAGATATGTGTACTGTGCCTCAAAACAACCTTTGTGTCTGTTTCCTCTTTCCTTGGTGGTTGATAGCTACGAATAAGAAAATGCCTTACCTGCCTTACCTTAGGTAGCGCTACAGTCCGGGGTAGACCTGGGCCTCAACCAACAAGCTTCTCCAGATCGGTCCCTAGAAAACACCATGTGAAGAAAAGTCAACGAGAACGAATTCGTTTATTCGTTGGCCGCTTAACCCTACCTTACCTTAGGTGGAACATGGAACCGTGGTGGACCTGGGTCTTTCTCTACCGTGCCGTACCTCGAACATTTTTCCGGACAGTATGCATCGGCATTGATGTCCATTCGCTCTATATGACCGCCAGTCCTCTGAAAAGTTCGACCTTCCTTTACTCTATTGGCTAGATCAAATTAAAGCGCCCTCATCTACTTTTAACATGCGTCTCAACCATAGTGCAGAACTAGGATGATGGGTCTTTTAAAGGGGCAATTTAGATGCCGAGATAGGGCTTTGTTATCCAATTGCCATATCACACAATCTTCAGATGTGGTCATAGAAAAAAGAATTGCGACACGTACCGACCATGCCCTGTAATCCCTGAAATTGTATCTTGTGTATGTGAATACATGTAAGATTCGTGTGAAAAGCAGCCAATTTTTCTACGACTTTCCAACATTTGTGGCCGTATATCGCTAATAACGCGGCGAATCTTGTACTACAAGTGGTCAATCGTTTTGGGCCTATTGGCTTAGACTAGGGGCTTCACATATCCCCACAGAAAATAGTCAAGCGGCGTTAGTTTTTGTGGATGTAACAATATCTCAACATACAATGGAGGATTATCATCACTTCAAATACGGCAGTTTTGTTTATTGTCGTATCCATTCAACCAAAAGTGAGCTTTATCGTTAAACAAAATTCGCTTATGAAAATTGGGATCAAAGGCAATCTTGTTTTGGTCCCATTCACTGAATCTTCGCCTTGGTAGGTGATCCTTTGGCTTCAATTCTTGCACGAATTGGATTTTGTTAGCACGCAAACCCAAGACCTTTCCGCAAAATCTTTCATAAAGGGGATGGAGACATATCTAATTCATGGGCACGATGGCGGATAGACTGATTCATGATACACAGAAATACAAGGTATGCTCACTTTGGCTAAAAAAAAACCCTTTAGATAGGCAGCCAATTATCACCACGTGAAGGCGAGAGTAGGAGTTGCTAGACAGAGGTGGGTTTTGAAAAAAACCTATGGATGCTTGTACCCTCTTGGGGAATCAACACGTCTACCCTTTGTCTTTGAGTCGTTACGTCGTTCTCGTTACGAATATATTTAAATGCTGCCTTTGGAACGTACTTTAACCCGTTTTAACAGAAATTGCTCTTTTTGTACCAATAGGCTTTTCGATGTTCCATGCCCCAGTGCGCACTAGGGATTGTCAGTCAATATTTTGTCTATAAGCTTAATAACTTAACAACTAAAGAATAATTTACGAAATACATATATACGTTAAACAGATTAAAGCACACTAAATGAATATCTGCATTAAAAAAAGAAAAAAAAAAACAAAAAACAAAACTCAACGAAAAAAGTCATTTTTTTATTTAAACAATTTACAATTTACAATTTACACTTAATTTAAACTTAATTGACAATAAATATCATAAATCATACTCAAGCTATTAACGTGAAGATTATCAGGATAAGAAACTTTTCGAACAGCCAACTCCCAAGTGCTTAGTAACTGCGTGACAGAGTAGCATTTTGGCATTTTAAAACTATAGTCAGCTAGAATTTTCAATACGGAGGTCAAAAATGGTGTTGAATAGTCGTGTTGCATAATAATGCATTTTGGTGAACAAAAAGGATAGTTTTCTGCAAAAAAAAAATAAAAAAAAATATATATGTACATAAAATCCTTAATAATAAAAGATAAAGAATTAATAAAAATATGTAAAAAACGAATTTTCAACGCTGATAATTAATTTTAGTATTTAATATTTAGTATTTATTGATAAATCATAGAACCTAATATTAAGATTTAAATCTTTGAGATAGTTAAGCCTTGTTTATAATGAAATCATTTGTTTTATAATAATATACAAATATAAGTTTACAATGAAAAGAATATAAATTTGGATTTAAAATTGAATTTAAGTGAATGAATAATGTTCACGTGTGAGAAAGAAAAAAAATAAAAACAAAAAGAAGAAAAGGTATGGAGAGAAAAAGAAAGAGTAAAAGAGACTAAGAAAAAGAGATAAAGAGATAAACAATTTTAATTTATAAAATAAAAGATGAACACCCGCATTAACAGCAAGAGACTCAAAGAAGTGCTGCTGCCTGTGCGCTTTCTTTTTAAATAAATCATCATTTAGTGCCCGTGTTGCGAAAATATTTAATATACGTTTATTTGGGGAGCGTATCGGAATCCCGCTTTTTAAAAATCCCGAAAAAAAGTTTTAAAACCCCGTCTGCTAAAATACTATTTTTTTAAAATCCCGCCTTCTAAAATCGCGCGATTTTTTAAAATAAAACATCTAGTTTTGATTGCAAAAGCGGGATAATAAGAAACGGGATTATAAGAGACCGGATTTTAAAAAGCGGGATTTTAAAAAAAGCGGGATTATAAAAAACGGTACTATAACAAGCGGGATTTTAAAAGCGGGATTCTAAGAAATGGGATTATAAAAAGCGGGATATCGAACCCAACCCGTTTATTTGATGCTACAACACCAAGTCATCACTCAATTAAAAAAAAGAATACCCACTAACGGAAAAATACTCGCAGTAAGCATTCCTTGCAACTTTTCCTTCCCTTATCTCACCCACAGACGTTTTACTTGAACATTGCGGTAAATCCGAATGAACAAGTATAATCTTTATCGGATAGATAGAATGCTCCCTAAATGACCAGGGGCGGATCAAATACATTTTATTATCAAGGTATAACATTGTCAATAATTTGTATTGTGAAGATCAAATTGGGATTTATTATATTATTATTGATTATAGATAATTGTCCGTCTTAGTTTTTTTTAGTTCTGTGTTTTGAAATGGTGGGTTATTTCACTTGACTATGCAAACATTCGTGGACTTAGGAAAAAATTCTATGCTGCCTATGTCCACTTTGTGATGAACAGACCAAGTTGGGGAAAATACCGATCATTCAGAATTTTCCTTGCATGTGTATTCACTTGTGCCTTTATTCTTTGCCAAACATGGCCTCGCCGTTTACATAAGGAATGATGTTGCATATCAACTTATTACGGGCGATTTCAATGTACACAATTCCAGTTGGCTTCGCTTTTCTGGCCAGACAACACCCGAAGGAAGGTATGTTGAGGTTTTCGCTGAGTTAAACCATCTTACTCAGCTCGTTGATGAACCAACCCGAATTCCTGACATTGCAGGTCAAACCGCCAACTCTAGACTTGTTTCTTACCTCCGATCTTGATAAATGCACAATTCGTGTATTATCGCCTCTAGGCACATCTGACCATTGTGTCATCTCTGCAAATTTCTCGTGCCAACTCAATTCAGTTAAAGAAAAAAACCCAGGAGAACCGTTTGGCAATACGAGAAAGCCAACTGGGACGGTCTCAATAACTTTTTCAGGACCTTTAACTGGTCACTATGCTTCCTCGATAGCGACATTGATTCCAGCGCAGACATAGGTCACAAATTTTATTCTTTTAGGAATGAGAAATTTTATCCCAAATAGGTCGAAGAGTATCAAATCTAAGGAAAACTGATGGTTTGATTCGACATTCGAGCTGTAGAGAGGTTATCAGGTTAAGAAATGTAAGTTTCCGTCGTTACAAAGCCAACATCACTGAGGAAAACCGGAAAAAGTTTCAGCAAGCTAAAAAGGCCTGCAATGTTCATATTCGAAAAACCAAATTTTTACATGAGCAAGAAATTCGGCAAAAAAATACTGCAATGTCCCATCGGCGAATCTTCTGCACCCTCAAACTACCGACCAATTGCATTAACGTCCCTTCTTTCTAAGGTCATGGAAACGCTAATTAATTTTCAGCTTAAGAAGAACGAAAGCTTCTTAATGACCGGCAGTACAGCTTTCATAGCAACAGGTCCACTGGTGATATGATGGTTTATCTCACCGAACAGTGGAACCAATCTCTCCATCGTTTTGGTGAAAGCAAAATTATCGCACTTGATATTTCTAAGGCATTTGATGAAGTTTGGCATCAAGCCCTTTTATCGAAAATGCGTGCATTTGGACTCGATGAATCTCTTCTTCGTTCGATTAGTAATTACCTTACGAACCGCTCATTTCAAGTTGTATTGGACGGTTTCAAATCTGATATTCATAAAATAAATGCTGGTGTGCCCCAGGGCTCTATTTTGTCTCCGACTCTTTTCCTTATATTTATCAAGGAGTTATTATCTGAAACAACTAACCCAGTCAATTGTTTTGCTGACGACAGTACTTTCAGCTTTTCATATTCGTTTCCAGATTCACATCCATGTTCTTCGGATGTTGAACTGCAACGGCAGCGTAAGATAAGTTCATTAAGTTCTGATCTTGAGAGCATTGTACAATGGGGAATAAGAAATCGCGTAGAATTTAGTGCTTCTAAAGCAAAACATACCTCCAATGAAACTATCCATGAGCGGCACTTGCATTGAAGAAACAGAACACCTCTCAGTTCTCGGTATGTGCATTACAGACCACCTTTTGCTAAATGACCACATATTTGATATCGCAAAGAATGCTGCGAGGTGTTTAGGTTTATTTTTACAAACAATGCTCTAGCGAAATAGCCAGCTGCATTCCTCCCCTCAAAACGATTCAACCGTGATACTCGAACTGCTAGGAACGCCCATCAGTTTACCCTTGAGCCTTACTTCGGACGTACTGTTAAGTATAGAGATTCTTTCTTTAGTCGCACACTCTTTTTTATCCCTCCTCATTTCCCTAATGCTCGTTCGGTGTTTAAACATTTAAAGGGTACACACAAACCCCTTTCGCGCGTGTAAAGTGTAAATTATAAAAAAAATACATTTTTTCAACTAAAATATTTGTTACACTCTGAAATATTCAATTAAGTTTTTCCAAATTTTGTTCATATTTTCTGTTCTTCTTAATTCCCGCGGAAGCAAATTCTAAAGACGAAAAATTGACGCTCTGTTGTGAGTAAAACGAGGAATTGAGATTTATTTGGTTCCATCGTTCTATTAGACTAGAAGAAACTGAATATTCTTGTAGAAATCAAGGGGTTGATTGTTCTGAATAATTTTAAGTAACATGGTCAGTGTTTTAAATTTCAACCATTTGATAAAACTTATGCCATACAAACTTCTGGAATAAATGGATACATGGTCATATCTTCGTAGTCCAAAGACATAACGGCTATATTGGCGTTTTTCTTATTTCGTTCAGTGCAGAGTCTGAGTTGTCAAAAAAGAAGTTGTATTTCTTTTTTCGCTCAGAGCGTACAGATCTTTAAAATTGTATTTCTTTTTTGCTTTGAGTAGCATTTTTCTTGTTTCAATGGGTGTGAACTTTCTTGTGATGGACAACGTTCTTAAGACACCATATTCCTTATCTTTAATACCGTATATATGATTATTCCAACTGAGTTCGGTTGAAGCAGATTCCTAGGTTCTTAGCCGAATTTACAAATTCTACGGGTATATTATTCAAAAGCACTGTAGGGAAGCATTTTAAGTCGAGCGTCTTCTTTGAGATAACAAGACACTTTGTTTTAAGGGGGTTTAAAAGGAGAACGCAGTTGTTAGACCATTCGAAATGCAAAATTCTGAAGATACTGGACATCGTCTGCGAACATTTGCACATTTCCGTAGCGTATGAGACTAGGAATATCATTTATATAAGCGGAGAATAAAAGTGGTCCTAGGATGGATCCTTGAGGAACACCACGCGATAAAGAAAGAAATTCGGATACCTTAGTTCCAGACACAACTGCTTGTTTCCTGCCAGTTAGATATGAAGATATAAGCTGAACTGCTTCCAAGCCAAATCTAAAACTGGACGATAATTTTTGACACAATATGTTGTGGTCAATTGTGTCGAGTGCTTTGGAGTAGTCGAGAAGAACCAGAAACGTGACTTTTTCATCATCCAAAGCTCTCATAAATCGCTCCACCACATCCAAAAAAGCAGTATTACTTCTAGGTCGAGTTCGAAATCCAGACTGCTTGGGTGATAAGAGATCATTGGATTTAAAAAAAACGATTTATTTGTTTAAGTATTAATCTTTCAGTCACTTTGGATAAGAATGGTAGAATCGATATTGGGAGGTATTCTGTTCCTCTGCAATTTTTGGCTATTGTGATAATTTTGGAAATTTTCCATTGGATGGATGGAAATATCAGGAGAGTACTTGTGTTGCTCGAAAAATGGGTTGGACAAGTAACATTAATAGGATAAAAATTAAATAAATAAATAAGTTTACTGGCGCGACAGCTCCTTAAGGAGCCAAGGCCTAGTGACTTATACTCTCAACCATTCCTGTGTATGTGTTGTTACTCTGCAAGAATGGAAAGGACCTACAGTTTACCGCCGAGCCCGAACGGCTACATGAGATGCACTTTTTGAAGACAAATTTTACTCTTGGAGGTTTTGTCAGTTCCTCGCAAGAGGCAGTACCCCAGAAAAAAAGGTGGCTATGAGCTGGATTTGAACCCAGGTTCTTTCGCTTAGCAGTCCGACACACTAACCACTAAGCCACGGGGCACTACTAGGATAAAGATTGAATGTTCTTAATATCATGTTGTCGGTCAGACAACGATAAACAAAGACCAGAAAATGAACGTAGACGGTTCGAATATCGAATGCGTGAATTTGGTATTTTAATATTATGCTGAAGAGTGATGAGTGATGTGAATACTCTTTGGTGCAGGATTTGGTATTCAACCAGGATTTGGCGGCATAACATAGATCGGCCCTCCATCATTTGCGTTTACTATAATTTTACATGGTTGCTTAATAAAAAATAAACTGCACGAATGGAACACACATACTTGTCTTATGTGCGGTCGAATAATTGAACAAAAACAAAAATATTAAGAGAACTCCAAAGTTTTAATTTGATTTTTGTGACTTTTGATTGCTTGAAAATAGGGATGTACGTAAAACACTTTTCAGCAGAATAGTTAAAACGACATTTAATTTCTTTGAAAAATGTGAAAAAGTGAGATTTTTTTTTCAAAGTCAAAAAAGTTTTTTACAACTTTTTTTTAAAAATTAAAAAATAATAATTTAAGATACCTACATCTACCTGAAAATCAAATTAATTTGTAATCGGTTAACAAGTTCCTGAGAAGGCCGAAGAAAAAATACGGTCTTATGGGTGGTGCCGTTTTTAGCCCACCATTTGACTTTTTTTCACCAAAACTTAATCCACACTTGCAATAGTACACTGATTTTATCTTCAAATTTTCAAAAGAAATTCTTGGAGCTGTTTCCGAGAAAATCAAGCTTTTACTTAACGATTATATGACAGGTACCGTTAAGGCCCAAATAAAACCGAACGAAAAGTTTCTTTCCGTTCTGTTAAAAACATCAGTTGACCATAATAGCCTTAAGGGTCGGAAGCAAGCGGAACCTAGTATCAAAACCGACCGAAATGTTCCAATCCATTTGTCAAATGAGCGCGTCTACCCATAATGGACGGAATGCCGCGGAAGTATGTGCCAAATTTTCTTCATTACAAACACCATCAGAAGCCAGCTGTCAAGTTTTCGTCCGTAAAATGCACTCGCTAGCGCAGTTTACGTCCGTAAGCAAAACTCATCGAAACTTGACGAAACGGAGCAATCCTCCATTTAGGGCACAAGATACTAATTACTTGTTCTCGCTCATTTACGGACGGGCTCGTCCGCGCCATTCCAACCATTATAGTTTAGCCTGATTCAGATTCAGATTCCGAACTGAACGAAACTTTATCAAAGTCATTTCCGGTTGGTTTACAAATCGCATGTATGCGCACTGTTTCGTACGGTAACGTAACGCTCAAATTCTTCAATTATGTTTGGATCTTTAATATTTGAGTTAAGAAAACTGAGAAAAAAATTCTCTGTAGAAAATAAATAAATACTTAATTTAAAGACGATTTTACTAACCGTTTACGTGCATACAGATTACAGACAAACAGACAGAATTTTTCCAGTAACTCATGTCTACATATGTCTCTATCATCGTTAAGCGGTGAATACACGATACAACGATTGTACTAACTGTTTGACAGAGTTGGTGTTGGATGCGACGATTGTATTGTGTCTGTTTACTAAACCGACGGTTGCATTGCTTTACACACAACTAGTTGGTCATGCTGTTGTATTGTGTGTGTGCAGGGTAAAATAGTTGGCTCCAAATTGCCAAATTGGATACAACTCAGGTCTGTTCGACGATTTGATTGTGTATTTGCAGCTTAATGTCATGTCTGATTGTTATCTAAATTTTTACTTGCGATTATAGGTACTATAATGCAAGTTATGCATTCGTGTAGATTAAAAATTTTGAGATAACGCAATCAAACATGACATTACGACAATAGAGAAACATATTTGAATAACTGGCAAGATTCTGTCCATCTGTCTGTACGGATGTATTTTAGACTGTAGCCTAAACGATTGGGCCAAGTTTTTTGAATTTTTTCTTAGCTCAAAATATTTTTTTTTTGTATTTTTAATAATTTTTTAAAATGTTTTCTTTTTTTTTTGAAAAATCAATATTTTGAAAATAGGTAATTGAATTTTTTTTAAATTTTGTTCCAAATGTAGGTTATTTTTGTAATTAAGTTTTCATTTTTAAATTATTTTTTTTAAGTTGTAAAAAATAACAATTTTATTTAAAAACCGTCCCAACGATTTTGAAAAAACACCCTTTTTTAAATTTCTTAAAGTAATTAAATGGCTTTTAAATTATTTCGCTCAATACAATTTTACGTATTTTTTTCAAACAATAAAGTCACAAAAGTCAAATAAGTACTTTGATGTTCCCTTAATATTTTTTTAAATTTTATTCGACGATGTGACCGCACATGTGAGCAAATACATGCGAACCAGTAGTGCAATTTGTTTTTAATCTTCACGAATGCATAACTTGCATTATAGTACCTATAATCGCAAATGCGAAACAACTCGGTCGTACTAACTTGTTCTTTTGGGCATAATCACATTGGAATCTATAAAGTGTCAAAAGCACAACATTTAACAGTTTTTAGCAACAATGGATTACGTTTTAAATTAATATACAAATTAAATAACGAATTCATGAAAAAAGGATTTCAAAAATTTTACTCAGGCACATACATTGATGCAAATGCGGTTGAAACTTAGATCAAAGTGTAAAAGAAATGGAATGATTTTTAGTAAGAGGGAAAGAGATGGGTTGCAAAATTAAAAATTAACACGAATCTCATAAAATTTTATGAAACTCTGATCACTAATTTTAGTTTCATTCTTCACTTTTTGACAGATAATCACATTTTTATTTTGTCGTCGAAGAAGCAGGTTACATTTTTTTTATTTTCTCCGTTTCGTTACAATTTTTTCTTCACATTTCGTTCACACATTTTTAAAAATAGTTACTTAGACACGGAGACTAATTGAAAATAATAGTGTAATATAATAATAGTGTCCAGGCACTTAGAAAATCTATTGCAAAGCGCGAAACAGATTGAACCAGCAACAGCACCAGCACCGTCAACAGCAAACAGCACACATTGCTACCAGCACCAGCATCGTCTTGATTGCTTGGTTGACACTTTGTGTCATAAAAAAGTATACGAAGTTTTCTTTTGCCCCTGAATTTAACTTGCTCAAAGTTGGTAGCAATGGAACAGGAACAGCAAATTTAGGACTTTGGTCTAACGACGCTGGTGACGTTGCTGGTGATGTTCTAATCTAATTTGAGCCATTGAAATACATTGGTTCTAAACTAATGGCGGCCGCTGTTGCTGGTGCTGTTGCTGGTTCAATCTGTTTCACGCATAATAGCATTGTATATACATTTTCTATAGTACTCTCATGGTGGTCTTTTTCGTCTGGCCATCTTCCTAGTTGATTCAGAACTAACTCTAAATAGTGGAGACGAGAACCTTTACCGATATTTTACCAGTATTTAATAAACTTTTGTTGTCTGTACTTATTCTATGTTCACACCAATTGGCAATTTCAGCACGCCTCATTGCGACTTGATTCAGAACTAAAAAATGATGCTCCATGATAGTACTATATGCAGTTTATATACAAAGATAATAGTTTGGACAAAACCTTCCCCATATTCATCTATTTTGTTTGTATTTATCACAGTACACATAACTAAGTTAATAAGGTTGTCAAAAACTCATGATACACAGAAATACAAGGTATGCTCACTTTGGCTGATTTTCCGTGTGACGTCACATTCTTCTGATTTTTATTTTTAGAGAGTGTAAATAAATGTATTGATTTGCCGATTTTGTTATTTTTTTTATGTTTATTGTTCTTATAATCATAAAAAAAAGTTTAAAACTTCAATTTAAAAAAAATAATATTCACTTAATAAATAAAATAATAATAAAAGATGAATGTGACGTCATAAAATATCAAGATGGCGATTTGTATGCCTTTACGAGCATACCTTGTATATCTGTGTATCATGTCAAAAACTGATCTGTCACTTTGAATTTAAAATGGTGGTTGTTAGAGACCTACATAAAATAAATTGTACGACTGGATCGCACGACTGCTCATATGTGCGGTTACATTATAGAATAAAATTTAAGAAAATTAAAGTGAACATCAAAGCATTTATTCGATTCTTATGACTTTTGATTGTTCGAATAAAGTACGTTAAATTGTATTGAGTGAAATAATTTAAACGCCATTTTATTTGTTTAAGAAATTTTAAAAAAGTGTGGTTTTCAATTTTTTTTCAAAATTGTAGGAGCAGTTTTTAAATAAAACGTTTTTTTTTACAACTTTTTTAAAAAATTAAAAAAAATAATTCAAGAATACAAACTTAAACACAAAAATAACATACATTTAAAAAAAAAATTAAAAAAAAATTCACTTTAGATAAAATTTTGTATTTTCGGAACCTACCGCGTTATAAGATATATTTTCTTATTTCTTTCTACCCGACGTTTCGAAGAAGTTTCATACTTCGTGGTCACGGGATGAGACCGAAAATACAAAATTTTATCTAATATGAATATCGTCCGCGAAAATAAAAACCTAAAAATTCACTTACCCGTTTTCAAAATATTGATTTTTCAAAAAAAAAAATTAAAGAAAACTATTCCAAATACAAAAAAAAAGTTTTCAAAAAAAAAAAAATAATGCAAAATTACTTAGGATACCTATACATATCTTCTTGAATATCAGTTTTGATACAAATCGGATCACGAGTTTTCTAGACAGGCGAGGAAAAAAAAACCGGTCCTATGGGAGGTACCGTTTTTAGCCCACCATATTAATTTTTTTCTTCACCAAAATATAATGCATACCTACAGTAGTAAACTGATTTTTTTTTATAAAAATTCTTGGAGCCGTTTTCGAGAGAAATAAGCTTTAACATAACGGTTATATGATAGGTATCGTTAATTTTTGAGCTAAAAAAAATAATAAATCTCCTCTGCAGAATGTCAAAATGCCGAACCGTTTAGGCTGCAGTCCAAAATACATCCGTACAGACAAACAGACAAACAGATGGACAGAATTTTGCCAGTAACTCAAATATGTTTCTCTATCTTCTTAATGTCATGTTTGATTGTTGTCTCAAAATTTGTAATCTGCACGAAAGCATAACTTGCATTATAGTACCTATAATCGCAAGTAAAAAAGTTATGAACAAAACTGCACACCTCACGTTTATTTAATATTTTTCTTATTTTCTTATTTAGTAAAAAGCTTTTTTATAAATCAATTACCACAAATACTTTTAAATATATCCACGAGATCTATTTTTCAGAACAAATAAACAAGATATGTAATGGTCTCTGGCGGCCGCCATTTTAATTTGATTTTGACAGATGCGCAGAAGATTGCAAAAATAAAACCTCTAATGATATTACCTTAGATACATATATGTACTGTGAGTATTTATCACATCTTTAATGCAGACGACCCTCCCATACTATAGGATACATAAAATTACCTGGGATATCCAAATAAATTGGAGGAACACACGGCAACGTATCATCTTCCAAACGGCAAATAAGTCGAATTGATTTATTTGGTGCTGCCGTGTCTAAGCACACCTTAAACTTTTGGTCAAGTCCGGCGATTTCACCTTGCAATACGTGTGGAATAACATTCCGATCATCCTCGTCCACAAATTTACGTGCCTGGTGCTTAATTGGAACTATTATATCAAGGCCGTAGTAATAGTCCCGTTTGGCCTTGAACGTTTTTTGAAATGTGTGATTTGCCAAAGGGTCTCTTACAACATGATCGAGTTTTAATTGATGATCATTAAAAGGATTTTGTATTCTCTACAAATTATAAAATCTACATTTTTATAAATTTAAATATTAATGTACGATGTTGATCATACTCTAGGATGCAAATCAGCCGCTTCGTGCAGGATTCTGTCAAATTTGTTAAGTTTTTCTAAGTCAACTCTTCTACCTTTGTTGAATATGATTCTGATTATTTCGGTCGAATCTTTGGGTCTGTTATTATCTAACTGCTTAGCTAAAAGAAAACAGTAAGGGGTAATCATAGTTGGTGTCTTTGACAAAGCAACATTTACGTTGGGAATATAATTCCTTATAGCGATGAAGGAATTTTACGTAAGCCTCCATTTCCTTTTCCGCGTATTTTTTCATCAGACTTCTATCGACAGGATCATCGTATCTGAATAGTTCGTGGCTGATTTGTTTTACCGATTCGGGAACTTTCAGTTGATTAACGGCTAAACGGGAGATATTAGAATAATTATTTTTTTAATGTAGCTGATGAATTTTTTTTTTTGGTTTACAAAGCCTTGCTAGTATTTCGAGGTCAGAATTAATTTCTGGTTGTACTGGAGTTATTTGAACCCTACAAGTTGGTCTTCTTGCCATTATCAATTAAATTTACTTCAAAGTTTTTGCAAAATAAAAATAAATGATGTATGCTCTTCGGAATTGTCAAAAAGTTTATGAAAACGAGCACAGTGTTTCGTTAAAGGAGGATTATGTAAAAACTAATTGTTGGTGTAACTGTAGTTATGTATGTATAAGCTAATACATTTTTTTTTTTACCTTGTGCTGAAGTGCTTAAAACAACAAAGATCATAATTCATATTTATACACAGGGTGATTCGCATAAGGCAAGGTTGTGTAGATTAAGTCGGGACAAGAAAATTGTTTAGCCGGAAGTGTTAGCCCCCCCCCCCCCTAATTAATTATGGAATTACGTAATAAAGAATACTAATTTTGTTTTTAAATCGGAAAATCGGACGCTCAAATGTCTAGTTTTTACTTGCGATTATAGGAACTATAAGGCATTTTAGGATTCGTGAATATACAAAAAAATTGAAATAACAATGAAACATGACATTACGATCATGGAGAAGTCTAAAAAGTGATCGAGAAATAAGGTCTGTCTGTCTGTCAGTATGTATAACGAGCTGCGGCCTAAACGGCTTAAGCGATTGTCTTCAAACTTAGTGTGTGTGAATATTTTCACATTCTCCAGAGGGGAAATTGAAATTTTATAACGGTACCTGCCATATGACCGTTTAGGAAAAGCTTATTTTTCTCGAAAACGGCTCCAACGATTTCGATGAAAATTGTTGAGAATTTTTTTGTTGGTATTTGCTATCATATGATTAGAACCAAATTTACGGGAAAAGTCTATTAACGGTACGTTTCATGTAACGGTTTTTTTCAATTTTGGACTTTCTCGGTAATGGCTTTTTGGATTTCTATTTATATTTGAGAACTAATTTTGCATATCAAGATTTTTAATAACTTTTTTTTCTAATTAAAATTAAATTTAGATTTTTTTTTTTTGAAAAATTACTATTTTTAAAACAAATCAAAAATAAATATTTTAAATTTTATAATCAGATGTATATTAATAAACTCTAAAAACTGCATACATAAATTTCAAAAGAATTTTTTTTCAAAAAACTAAAAATAAAAAAACAGGATTTTATCAAAACCGGTTCTACAATTTTCGAAATAATTTTTTCATAAATTCTTTGTAATTTACGAAGTGTGATGGCGTACTTAATTTTTAATAAAAACCGTTAAGTATTGTGGTTTTGATACTTTTTATCAGTTCAAACTGTGTTATTTTCAACGTAAATGTTACTTGTTTCTGTCAAAGAGCTTGCTTAATAATGTATTTAGGCCATAAGAGCAAGTACGTGTGACTCAGTCGTGCCCATTTTTTTTTAGAAATTTAAAAACACTGAAAGCGACTTTCTTATCTTTGCATTAAAATCACAACGATTTCACTGTGAGGAAAAGGGCAACAATTCTTTGAATGCAATCAGACACCCTGTCCAAATTTGGGCTCCTATAAACAAAAAAAACTTATGATGCGCTCATTTACCGTACATTTTAACCACATGATGTTAAAATATGAGTTTGAGTTTGTGGTTGAAGTTGGTATGCAAGTTGTTATGTAAAAACAGTGCTTTAAGGAAAACTGGCAACATCTCTTTTTACAAGTAAGAACATAAAAATGGTAAAGGTGTGTTTTACTTAAAAACGATTACAACAATTTGAAAATCGTCAATGAAAATAATAAATTCGTTGAAAATAAAAATGTGCAATTTTCATGGATTCACTCACATTAGGCATGAAAAATGACTATCCAGTTGTATCGAAAATTATTTTAAAACTGAAATGGTGCCAATTGTAAGTATTAAAAACTACTTTCATAATATAAATTGCACGAATGGATCGCACGTACTTGCTCATATATGCGGTCACATCGTCGAATAAAATTTTAAAAAATAAGTAACATTAACGTAGAAAAATAACACTATCTGAACTTAAAAAAAGTGTCAAAACCACAACACTTAACGATTTTTAGTAAAAATGGAGTACGCCTCCATTCGTATAATTTATGAAAAAAGTATTTCGAAAATTGTAGAACGGATTTTGATAAAATCCTGTTTTTTTAGTTTTTTGAAAAAAGTTTCTGTTTGAAATTTTTGTATGTTCTGATAAAATGATAGCCAATACCAACAAAAAAAAATCGAAAATTTTCATCAAAATCGTTGGAGCCGTTTTTGAGAAAAATAAGCTTTTCCTAAACGGTCATATGGCCGGTACAGTTATTTTTAGGCCTAAAAATAAAATTTTAATTTCCCTCTGAGGAATTTTAAAAGAATTACACACACAAAATTTGAAGATAATCACTTAATGGTCAAAACAAATGTGCAGATAATATCGTGCAGGAAAAAAATACACAGGCTCTTATGGGTCATGTCAACCCAAAATTCTGCAGGGGTGCAGAATCTGCACGATGTCTATATCTCTAAATTTCATTCCTAGTTTTATTGCTGCCACAACAACAAACAAAAAAAATTAAATAAAATTTTTCTGGCATTACTGATATATACCACACTTGTTAATCAGCGTTACCGCTGACACCTTTAAGAAAATACTTAATTATAGTTTTTATGGTAATATATTATGTTTTTCGTTTACTTACATATACGATACTTAAAAAAATTAAATTTTTACCGGATTTATTGGAATTTTTATACTCTAAATTCAATATTCACACAAATTTGATTTTATTTACATTATTTTAAGTGACATTTTTTTCTTCAGTATAATAATTTTTTGCAACTTTTTAATAATGTCCAGTGGTAACCCTGCATTTTGGTATTAATACAGCAACATATAAATGTCAAAAATTATGCACATCTGTTTTAGGTGCGGTTCTGCACGCATATATACAAACAGACAGACAGACATTTTTTGCCACTAACTTTATTAGACTTCTCTATGATCGTAATGTCACGATTGTTATCTCAATTTTTCTTATATTCACGAATCCTAAACTTGCCTTATAATCGCAAGTAAAAATTAATATTCAATGAACTCAAAATGTCTTATTTTTACAAAAAACCAAAGTTAAAATTAATTACGAGTTCATTTACATTTGTACATAACAAAACATAATAAACATAGGTAAATACAGTTTAAAGTTGGGTGCCTTAGATATGAATGCATTCAAAGCGGTAAGTCGAACAATGAGAATCCAGTCAATGCACGCATTGACCGCTCTGAATGCATTCATAGCTACGGCACCCAACCTGCTTAAAGCAGTGGACAAATTGGCTCACAATGATTCAGTGTGAGATTTGTCTCCACTTGGAGAACCTTTCGCAAATTTAGGATTTTCCTTCATGAATTTCAAGAAAAGCGTGTTCGTAAGTTTTCCCCTCAAAAACAATAAATGAATACTAAAAATCGACAATAAATAATTACTCTTAAATTTTGGGCGGTATTGGTGCAGTAGATAAGATGTTTGCTTCTGACTCGGAGGTTGTCAGTTCAATACTCAGGTTGAGAAGAAATTTGTCTAACTGCTAGTGCAAGCTAGAACCGTCCGTGAGTTTTAAGTGAAAAAAATAGTCACCTAATTCTTCTAACTAGTGTCGTGCAGCGTCATGTTGCATTCTAAAAGGCAAAACCGATATGCATAACATCCATTTTCATTTTCTTAATTCTAACACCTAAATTCACTCTCGCCATGTGACATTCGCCAAGCAAAATGCAGAACATAGATGACTTTTTTTTTGTGAAATTCATCGAAAGGTGTAGTTTTACAAATTGTATAGAATTATGATAAATTGAACTTTTGCTCTGGAGCAAACTCAATCGTATCGAATTCGATACAATTGTATCGACTTTTCCATCATCACTCACATATTTTCTGTCAAATTGCCGAGTTCAAACGAATGGCGCATTTATTTTTATTGGTTATGATACGTTGAGCCGTGTATCTAATAGATATGGACTGCCATCTTTCCACTAACCACGCGCAACGATGCTTGATTTCGCTGATCTCACGGGAAGCGATGCTTTATCGGAGCCAAGGCCGTTGACAAGATATTGTATGATATTGTATTGACAACCAACCAGCAGTCCATGCGTTAAGCGTCTGTAATACGCAGTTATGTTGTGAATAACTGCGTTTTATTATCCACCAAGATCGGATCTTTTTCGATAAAAAAAACGACTTGACGTTACCCCACAGGAAATAGTCTAACAACGTCAAATCGTACGACCGAGGCGGCCAAGCGACTGGACCATTTCATTAGATAACACGTTCTCCAAACTTGGTTTCCAATAAATTGATTGTGACATTTGCTGTGTGGCTTGTGGCGCCGTCCTGTTGGAACCACATGTCCTCCAAGTCCATATCATCCAATTGGGGCCAAAAATATTCGATCATCACGGAAGAAGTACGGCCCATAAGCCACACCAAACCGTAATTTTTTCGGGATGCAATGATGACTTATGGAGTACGTGTGGATTGCTGCCTGACCAATACCACATATTTTGTTTATTGACGAAGCCATTCAGCCAGAAATGAGCCTCACCGCTGAAGATGATTTTTCGATGAAAATCCGAATCATTTTCAAGTTGTTTCTCAGCCCAATTCACGAACATACGACGCTTCTGGTGGTCAAGCGGCTTCAGTTCTTGCGTCAATTTAATCTTGTAAGGATGTAGGCCAAGATCTTTTCGCAAAAATTCACCACAACGACGTCAAAGAGATGCCCAACGCTTGCGAACGACGTGTGAGAGACACATTTGGGCTTTCTGCAACTGAAGCCTCAGCGGCAGCAATATTCTCGACACTACGGGCACTTCTTTGTCTCACTGGCACGGGAACATTTTGTACTGTGCCTGTGGATTCAAATTTTTCCACTAGACGCTCAATTGTTGATCTGCTAGGACGATTATGACGACCATAAACTGGACGTAGCGCTCTTAACGTTGAGGCAACTGACTCCGAATTTCGGTAGTAAATTTTAATAATTTCGACTCTTTTTTGGCTCGTATATCTTTCCATCATGAAATGGCAAACCTTACTGAAGAGAAATGTCAAAGGAGCGGCAAGAAATATGGCGTCGTTTGCTGTCCCTGTCGCTCTACTTTTGTCACTAAAGATGCTTTCGCGTTGAGGAACAAAATCGAAGTGTAGGTGTAAATTCGTTGAAGAATGTGATCATGACATTGATGTACTTAAAAATGCGTTAGAATGTTCTAGACGCTTGAGCTTGGTATTTGATAAGTGTTACAAAATTCCGCTTCTTTGGTTTTATTTTCTTTTTCAATACCAGATGCGCAACTATCGACATAATGCTGCCACAGTTATTCCCCCAAGTGATTTTTAGGTGTGTGAATGTTGAAAACGCACGGTTCGTCTTTGGTTTTGGTTGTACGTGCGTACGGGTGAATCCATGATAGAGCCCCAAATGTGTGACGGCATTTGTTGACTAGTGGGCGTAGCTGAATCCTCAATACTTCTACTTTGATTGTCATCAGTCTATTAACGTACTACGGTCTTAGTCTTTCAATAGATACGTTTTTTTCTTGGTCGATAAGTATTTTGTAGATCCTATCCGATGTTCGTTCGACGACCCTGTAAGGACGTTGGCACGGTGGTTCCAGTATAGATTTAACATGATCCCAGCGTAACCAAACATGTGAACAGGTGGTCAGATCTTTTAGGATGATCATTCTGGATTTGGTGTGGTGAGTTGTTGGTGTAGGTCAGGTTCCACTCATGTATTCTCGATGTTTTAGAATACATGTAGGGTCTGGTGGTAGAGCCGAGGAAACGAAGAATACTTCAGGTATTCTCAGGCATGTTCCATATAACATTTCAGCTAGAGTTGCCTGGATGTCTTCTTTGAAGGATGTTCGCAGTCCGAGTAGGATCATTGGCATTATGTCGATCCATGGTTTCGGTGAACACATGAGTGCTGCTTTAAGGGTCCGGTGCATTCGTTCCGTCCGTTGGATTGTGGATGATAAGGTGTGGTTCGAGTTTTCTTGCTACCAACGAGATTTGTCAGTGCTTGGAACAGAGCTTACTCGAACTGTGAACCTCGGTCGGTTGTAATAGTCACAGGAGAACCATAGTGCGATATCCAATGGTTGAAGTTGGTTGCAACAGTGTCTGCAGTCCTATCATTGATAGGAACTGCTACTGTCCATCTTGAGAAGCGGTCTTTCATCGTGAACCAGTACTCAAACTCTTTAACACTTGGCAGGAAGATGATATCGAAGTGAAGACGGTTGAATCTTGAGTCGGCAACAACGATGTGATAAGGTTTTAATTTATTGTTGTGACGATGTACCTTGGCTCTCTGACATGCTATGCACTCTCGATCTCGTATCGTGTCTGGGCTGAGTACGGTTGGCATGCTGATGGTGTTCACGCGTGATAGTGCGTCTGCTCTAGATTATCTTCAACCTTTACATAGACAATGTCCGTGGTAAATTGTGAGATGTAGTCTAGTTGTCGAATTCTTCGGTCCGGAGCTTTGTCGTCTTTCTGTTTGAATGCGTAGATATTAGATCTGGGGTTTATGGTCGGTTTTCATGGTGAAACTGCGGAACTCTAACAAGTAATGAAAAAAACTACAGAATCAAAGATGGCAAGTTCAAATGCTTTAAATTCTTCTTCAGCCCAGCTGATTTTTATTTTCTCCTTTTTTATAGATCTTGGTAGGTAGTT
This sequence comes from Platycheirus rosarum, assembly GCA_963971375.1. NCBI lineage: Eukaryota > Metazoa > Arthropoda > Insecta > Diptera > Syrphidae > Platycheirus > Platycheirus rosarum. Next base: position 32,577,557 of record OZ020507.1, read on the forward strand.
GTTGAGTTGTATTTGGGAATGTGCAGCTTGTGGAATACATCGTCTGTAGAAATTTGTTACTCCGAGGAAGCGTCTCAGCTCTTCGTTGATCTCTGGTTTTGGATAATGGAGTATACATCAACTCGTTCGTTGACTGGTGCATAACCTTGGGCATTTATAATGTAGCCAAAGAAGTTCACCTCTGGTTGGCCGAACACGCAATTCTTGAAGTTGATGCTTAGGGACTAAGATGCGAGACGTTCGAAGACTGTTTGCAGATGCTGGAGGTATTGACTTTCGTTTTGTGACATGATGAGGATGTCATCAATGTGGACAAAAACGAACTCCAGATCCCGAAAAATTTAATCCATGAATCGTTGGAACGTCTGCGTAGCATTTCTGAGACCGAAAGCATCACCAAGTATTGGAAGAGTCCCCAAGGTGTTATTATGGTCGTTTTGTGGATGTCCTCTGGATGCATTGGTACTTGGTAGTAAGCTCTATCCATGTCGAGCTGAGTAAAAATACAATTACCATTTAAACGAGGAAAGAGGTCTTGTACGAGTGGAGGTGCGTACATGTCAGCTTCGGTGGTGGTGTTGAGAAGTCTGTGTTCTCCACAGAATCGCCACTCGTTGTTTTTCTTTTTGGTGAGATGGATGGGACTTGCGTATGGATTTCTTAAAAGACGGATGATGCTCTCTTCCAGCATTTCAGAGACTTCGCTTTTTGCTGCTGTTGCTTTTTCCCCTGCTATCTTGTAAGGCCGTGCGGAAACTGGTGGACCTTTTGTTACTATTCGGTGTGCGTATTGTATATTACTGGTATTAGGACTGCTAGCGGGTTTTGTAATTTTGATGTATTGCTTGATGAGATTGGTGTACTGGGCTGGAAGAGAGATGTCTATTGTTGGTATATTGTAAGTCTTCGTTTCAAGCGTTTCACCCTTGGTGGAAAGTGAGCTGAGTGGATCGATGAGACGCTGGTGTTGTAGGTCCACAAGTAAGTTGAAATTGGACAAGAAGTCCAATAATTGCGGTTTGTATGTCTGCAATTATAAACGGCCAAGAAAAACTTCGATATGGGTGACGAGTTCGCAGTATTAAGGGTAGGTTGGCCTATTTCGGGTGTATTGCGGAGAAAGCTGGTTGGAATTATTGAAACTATTGATCCGGAATCTGTGAGGAATGTTTTGTTGGTTGTCACCAACTGCTTGAATTAGTGACAGCGTGGTTGATTTTTCTGTGTGGTATTGGTTGTGGTGAACTTGCAGTGTTAAGTGCAGTGACAAGCCTCGTTCCCATATCTATTGTGGTAGTAGCATATACCGTTGCGGTTCGGTGTTGTTGAACTGGCTCTGAATCGATGACCATGATGGTCTTGCTGCTAATGTTGTCTCTGTGAGAGCGCGCTGCTAAAGGTTTGATGCTGCTGTTGGCGAAGTTGCATCTCTAACAGCTATTTTTGGGTTTGCTGCTGGGCAAGTATACCTTGTAGTTCACTCTGGAATGCTTTCACCGTCATAGAGAGCTCCTGAATTTGTCGTTCTAGTCAACAAATATCCTGAGGGCTTGATGTTCCAGCTGTTATTGGCATTATGACGTCTCTGGAGTGAAGTGCCATGAAGAAAATACCACCCAATGCGTCCATGATGCGGTCCGCTGCCAATGCCTTCAGATCGTTAAGATTGTCCGACATTGCCAACAATTGACGAATTCTTTCCGGCTTTCTTTGTCCAGAGTTGGTGAAGTACTTCATCACTCACTGAATTTTTGCCAAATCGCGCATTTCTCGCAGAAGCTCGGAAGGTTTTTTGTTGCCGAGAACCTTCTATCTTCTGGATTTGTTTTTGGCGTGACTCAGAGAAAGGCTAGAATATTGCAGTCTTTAGCGTCCTGTACTTATCTTGTGGTGGAGTGTTGTTGACGATATGGATGAGTTGATTGGCTATGTGGAGAGGTAGCGCCTTCAGAAGCTAGTTGTACTTGTGTGCGTCGCTGCTTATTCTGTTAGCTGTAAAATCTACTTCCGCTATTGCGAACCAGATGTCTGGGGATTCTGGCGAAAATTGAGGAAGATGCAAATTCACAGCATATACATACTACTGCTGCATTTGGTTGTACGACGGAAATAACATGGAGCTGGATGGCATTAATTTGTTGGTATCCATGTTCCGATTCCCGTTAGGTGCAGTGCCTCCATCAGAAGAAGGAAGGTGAAACAAATCATTCAAAAAAGGAGAATTATTGGTGTCCAGCAAGCTTTGGTTTAAGTTTTTAGTCGATGGGTTGTTGTCGTCAGCCATGTCTCCTGCTTCTGCGTTTTTTTGCTTGTGTTCTTGCAATCATGTGTAATCATATGTATGTAGCTTGTAAGTCAAATAAATGTTATGAACTAACGTGCTCTTTTGGGCGGTTCTGGTTGTTAGATGCTTGTCGACACTCGCGAAAATCATGTCGGGGTCATCAATGCACTGTCTAGCACAGACACCAACTCTACTCTGTCAGTAATTGTAAGATGTCATAAACAATGACTCCAGCAATACAGCAAGGCATTCCTGCGTAGAGCAAAAGATGATATTTTAAATAATAACACCAATAATTTAAGATATTTTGAAAATATATATTTGTTTTGTGTTTTTCTTTTGTTAATGTACAACTATAGCTATATTCATTTTTGTTTCATAGTTTTTTAAACGATTTACATAGTTTTACAGTTTTTTTTGTAAGTTTTTGTTTTTTTCTTATTTTTTAATAAATTAATTTGTTTTGTTTTACGAAAAAAAAACTTAAATATCACAGATTTACAAAGATCTTAAGATTTTGTTTTGTTTGATTCTTGATTCCAGTTAGGTACACTAAATTCGATTTAGGTATACGAAGAAATTAAATTTAAAGAAAATTAGAAAATAATCCTTTTTTTCTGGCATTAATTTCAATTCAAGGAATTACCGCGCATTATCTATGTTTTTTTTGTTTTTTTTTTTTTTTGTATAGATCAACAAAATCCCAATTGATTGGAATGAAAGAGAGATAAATAATATGCGCAACGCATTTGAACAGAGAGCAAAGACCTCGCAAGGCAATGGTAAACAACTTAGTTCATCAGTTGGAACTCGGTCTGGAAATCACTGCTTATGGTGCTGCAGTTGCTACTACTGCTGCTACTGATACTGCTACTAATGCTGCTGTTGCTGTTTGTGCAAATTTGCACATGAACTGGTGCTGGAATGATAGGACGCAGATGGACTATTTGATTGTTGACACCTGTAGTGGCTGTAACTTCAATCACCGAATTGCCTGTCTGTGACTTATCTTTGCCATGACGTTTGACGTGTTTCGACAAATGATCACTGCGCATGAATTTCTTTTGGCAAACTCCGCACACAAACTTCTTTTCTCCAGTATGTGTACGTTTATGACGAGATAACTCATCGGAACGTGAAAAACGTTTGTCACAATTCTCCCATTTGCATATAAATGGACGTTCTCCAGTATGAACGCGCTGATGAGCTTTCAAATGGCTAGATTTGAAGTAGTTTTTGCCACAATTTGAGTGCTGGCACTCGTAAACACGTCTTCTTTCGGGAACAATTGTAGGTGCAGGTACTGTTGTCAACTGGGGTTTTGGCTGCGATGCAGGCTGGATATTTTGAAACATTCCATTGGTTGGGTTAAAGAGCAACAGGTGGGTAGGGATGAGTGCAGTTTGATTTTGATGTTGAGGCACCGCCGCCGTCGCTCCAGCTGTGGCAATGTATATATTTTTGGGGGCTATAACCTGATATTGTGATCTTGCTGGTTGCTGTTGTTGTTGTTGTTGCGGCATTGGTGATGTCGCAGGAGGGGGTAGTTGAATATTGCATTGTTCTTGTCTTTGCAGTGGGTGTGTCTGTTGTACTGAAGTTTCTGAATTTTGTACTCGGTATGGCAAATTCTCGTCAACGACTGGACATGTTTCAGTTTTTGGTGCATCATTTTTCAATGTATTGCGACCCATTTTGAACTTAAGTTTACGAACAATATTCACAGAATCATATTCGGGTTCTGAGTTGCATGAATTCGATGAAGATTCATCCAGTGCCGAACAAACTCCAGACCTATTGACATGCATAATAACACTTGCACGATGCTGCATAGGACTAGCATCATAATTTACTTCTGGTGGTGGGGTCAGCACCAAAGTTGGTGGTATTCCACAAAACTCCTTCGCTTCAAATGACTTTTGTTTTGATCCAACATCCAGACGTTGTTTCTTACAGGGTGGCACATCAGATTCATAGTCCTCGTTATCAGAAGGTTGTGGAGTTACAAACCCTGATGGGTGTTGTGACGGCATGTGCGATTGAAGTTTTACTTTCAAAAAAGCATCATTAATATTCTTTTCAGCCTAAAAGTAGACAGTAAAAAATATATTAGTTTCAAAAATTTTCTTACTTTTAGAACAATGAATAATAGATTAAATTCTAAACGGAACTTTTAAATCGTTTTATTGCTGAAAAAACAATGGTTTGGTGCCAATTTGTCTGCGACCAATGTTGACATCTACATTTCGAAACCTAATCTATTTTCGATCATCATTAATGCATTTGTTTATAAATAGAAATTCAATAACTGCGCCGTACTATCGCGTATGTATTTGTATTGGCATTGGTAGACATAAATATACGTATGTACATATGTTCCTTACAAAAAAACCAGCTTTCATGGACAGTAAATTTAATTTAAATAAAAAGGTTAAATGTCCTTTACTTCGAATATGTTTCGCCCAAGAATGACCGATAGGCTCATCACTTATCAGTTAGACCGTTCATGCTCTTCTAAGACGGATAAATAGATAGATGATAACCGGCTCCTTGCTAAACCCATTGCACAATGCACAAAGCAATTCTGAACAATATATTTATAACGAAGTTTGTTTGAAGTTAGTCACCTAAATATAAATGTAAAGATCCATGCAAAAATTAAATCTGGTGCAACTTTAAGATACTATTATATTATTTTTTGTTTATAATATGCAACTCTTAAAGAAAATCAAATTAAAAATGTTAATGCACCATAAGCAAGTGTCAAGTGTAGTAAAGATGTCATTACCGTTGCATCAGCCATTTTTTTTATTTGAATTGACAGAAACACTGAACACATTCAGCACATTTGATAATAGTTTTATGGTTGTGAATATTAAGCTATATTTATTGTTGTATGTTCACAATAATTACCTAATTGTTTTTTTTATTTTACCTTTTACAAGATGTTTACAAAAAAAAAGTATTTGTTTCTTCAGTAGACGAGCAATCAATGTTTTTATTCGTTGTATGATTAAATAATAACCAGGTCAATAAAACTAACCGGAAATCATCGAATAAAAACGTAGGTCACAAAAATGTAGAACTACGTCATAACTATTATTCGCGTCGCAAGTCCAAAGCGAAACAAAGGTCACCCTCATTGATTATTTGAATGATTTCGTTAAACTCAATCATGTAGGTTTAACCTGTGGCTACGTGATGGGTTAGAGGTACTTTTACACCACATAGCTTCAACCTACAATCGAAAAATAAAATGATTATACATACAACGTGGGAAGATTCCACTTCGACATTTTAAAATTCGATAACCTAAATATCAAACAAGCTTTAAGGACTACGTCATCGTCATTCCTTTCAACACATAGGTACAAGTCCTGGAATTGTACGAAAATAACTTTTTTTTCGCTTCCCCTTGCCTACGCAAACCAACCCAAGGTTGAGAATGAAAAAAGCTGGAATACCATTAATGGGAATGAGGTGCGCCCACCTTGCATTCTACAACACACTGTTAAAAAGTGGGAACCACAACCGAAATGGAGCAGAAACATGTACTCACAAAAAGAGTTACACTCCTCGCTGTGGGTTTTTCCCCCAACCAGTGTTCGGGGTTCCTAGAGAAAAACCCATCGATTTCAATATCCAAATCCAACTCACAAAAAAGGGGGTGGGTGCGCACTCACTCACCGACTCATCGTGCCTCTTTTTAGTCTCCCCCACCCCCATTATGCATACACGCGCCACGCCACGACCTCAACATTATAAAACAAATACCAACAAGCTTGTGTTGTGTTGTTTTTTTTTTATATCATCAATTGCTTGGTACGTGAGACGCGTCAAACAAAAGTACGTAATACCCCAGCCCAGGCCGGATGAATGCCATCGCGTCAGCCAGCCAGCCAGCCACAACTAAATCCATGGCATGCCATGCCGTGTTCACGTGAACACCAGCTGATACATGAACAGGCACTGCGTGATCGTTCAGTGAACTGCGAGTGTAAGTGAAATGGTTGTGTTTTGTTTTTAGAAATTCAACCAGAGCAAGTGAAATAGTAAATGCGCCACACTGCGTATTTCAATGAAGCGGTGTGGGAGGGGGGCAGGGGGCACAATGTGGGTTAAAGATTTGTGTGCTGCTGTTGCCTACATTATTGGGTGTTAATTTATGTATTGTTTTATTTTTAAATTTATAGGTGGGTATTTTTGATTTTTTCTAATTCAGCAGTTTTATCGTGGAATTTTTTTTTTCTTATTCACTGATGACATTAAACATTAATTGTTTAATTTTATTTAGGCAATTTAAATATTTTTTTAAATTTAAAATTTAACTTTCACTTAAAAAATTCCGTTGATAACTTAAAATTATTTTCTTTTTGTTTTTGGTAATTTTAACTTACATTTTTAAATTCACATAACGGTGGTGTTGCAGGAGGCGATGGCAAAGTTGAGATATCCATATTTTGTTTTTATTATTTTAAAGAATATAAGCTTTGTAAAGTTATTCGGTTTTTCACTTAGTTTAATTTTGGTTTTTGGAAATAGTCACTTTTTTAACTGCAGCACTGGTTTTAATTAAATCTTGATTTTTTTCTAACAAGAAAACTCTTATTTCACTTGTTAAGATAGGATAACTTATTATTTTCCACAGAGCACGTAGAAAAAAAAACGAACCTTCCCGTTTGGAATTCAACAAACGAATGAAACGGTTTGCAGATTCGCATTTCGTGTTGTTAGCTTGTTGAGTTGAGTCAGTCAATCGGGGAGTGTTATTCAGGAAGAAAAAAAAAACATGAAATGTATCCAAATGTATACAGTACAGAAGACAAGACAGATATATATGTACATGTACTATACAGAGGACAGAACAGATACAGAAGATAAGGTAGAGTGTATGTTTTGATGTTGTCGTCATTCTCGTCACCACTCGGCACTCACCGTCACCCTCACCACTCACCCTTTCCCGTTCTTCTTGGTCGATTCTTTTTCTGGTGCTGTGCTACGGTGCCATGCCCCTTGATATTTGTGTGTATTTGGGTTGCGTTTTGTACAAAAACAAATAATAGTTTTTTTTTATATTTTTATTTAGAATGAGGGGTAAGAGACAACTGTGCGCTGTAATCACTAACCATAGGGTGTGCCTCTAGTTGAAGTGAAGGTTATTTAATTAATACAAATAGTTACGTATGTACGTCTATGACAAGGTATTCTGAATAAATTTTGAAAGAAAGATGGGAGTTTAACCGTATAAATTTGTTAAGTGTCAAAATAATTAACCGACTATTTAGAGTACGACTTTCGTTCGTTCGAGGATGCATGATGTTCTCATTTAATAGTTTGGTGTTATCTCTGACATTTGTGGACGTATAAAATCAAATAGGTGCCAATTTCTGTCAAAACAGAAGCACTATAAAGAGCCGAAAAATATAGGGCCATATTCCTTTTGTTGTCGGCTTTCGCGTAACAGGGATATAATATCTAACCGTTGATATTTCTATATAAACTGAACCACTTTATTTAATCTAATAATTTATTGTAGATATATGTACACTTTTCTTGAAGAAGTGCATATTTTCCAAAGTTTCGCTTAAGCGCGCATCATAATCGGGTAGTTCAGTGCATTTTTCATGGAAAACTTTGCCATAACAATGAAACATGACATTATAATGATAGAGAAACATATAACATGGGAACGTTTCCTGTGTTTTTGTTTGCATTTGCTTACTGTTTAAAGGCCTTTGCCGATTCCTTCGCCTTGGGTGCACCATAATAGTGCCTTGCTCCTTCATCTCAGTCAGTACTTATTTTTTTAGATTTTTGTTTGATTTTAAGCATCATTCTTTTTCCCAGACTTCCAAGAGTGGCCGAGTCAGACCAACTGTTTGATTAAAAAAAAAATTGATTTTAGAACTTTTTCACGAACGTAATACCATAACTTACTCAAATTGTTTTCATCCATGAAAATCGAAATCTTCCTGAGTTCTTGGATTTATATAGCAAGTCTACTAAACTTGGGGACCAATGTACATTTTGCTCTTATATTTATCTCGCTCTTATATAGCATCATCAAAAATAACTCAGTTTCAGTTCTATCGTAACTTTTTAAAGCTTTCGAAGCCCCCACTTCAATTTTTAAAGGTATCTATTTGTCTTTTTAGAACGCCGATGATTTTATCGGTATTATTAAATGCCATCTTTACAGATATTTTTGATTTCTTTTGGATTTAATTGAAAAATTGAAAAAGACGTGAACAAAATTATGTTATGTGACATTTAAGTTGAACAATTGACCCAATGTTGGCTTTTGAGTTGAGAGTAACCAAGGTGATGATCGAAATTGAAATATTATATTTTTTTAAATCCACCACTCTTTCTTATTATCCTACAACCTATGGGCCTGCGGGTATTGACAATATTGTACCACCCTTCGAAGAACTTCGAAGAACGTTCTATGTGAAATCGTTGGTAAAATTCTACCTCTGAAAATTAGACTGAGGATTGATCATAGTATATTCTGTTATATGAAACGAAGTTCTTAAAATACAGCCTTTTCTTCAATCTAATCATCAAAGATCAACGATCCGATCACCGAAAATGTATCTAACCAATTCGTGTACCCTTTCTTTCGTTCACATATGTAATTATATGATTTAATATTACTCACGCTTTACTTTTCTTGAAATTTGCTTATTATGACGTTTGTAGAAACTTGTAAATCCATCATTTCTTCAACCTTGATCCTGCATTTTTAAAGGACTTGCAAGTTATGTGCACCATAAGCTGACAGGAAATGTCAAAATCAGTATTAAAGTGTATTGAAGTTAAACAAATTAACACTCTAACTTTCTTTATTCATTAACACTTTAAATTTATTACCTATTATTGAATCGCGGCTTTAAGAAATATATCTGATGGCTTTTTAATAGATTTTTTGTTTTTAACTATCTTATAACTTATATAGTTAAAGCTAGAATAATCTTTAAAACTTTCTTAAATATCAACTTAACTAACTTACTGGCCCTATATGACCGGTGTTAATTTTTCACAATCCTTATACATTCCCCACATTGGGCGCCCGTTAAAAAAAAACAAGAAAAAACAATTTCAAAACGTTTAAATCACCCTGTAGTTAACATTGAGTTATTTTTGCCCACCACAATATCTGACAGTATATTAATTACTTTTGCTAAGAAAATCCCCTCATATTTACAAAAACAAAATATGGGTACAATGGCTCTTCTTCTCCATAAACATTCTATAGGACTAGGACTACACACTTGCCTTGCTATGAGCACCACACTCCACACCATCTAGTCTCTGCCCCTGCCGTTGCTATCTTGAATCCCATTGCGATGCCGATGTTCAGAAGGCATCAACAGAAGAACTTTTAGCACAATTCCATGGGAATTGGGTTGCTGTTGCTGTTCATGCGCTCACCAGTTGATCAGAATTTTAGAATCCAGACGAGTCTCTCATGCATTAAATTATATGTGTGTGTGTGTCACTTTCTTTGTTTGTAGTTCCGTATTACGTTGCACATTGTCGTTTTGATAACGTCTATTTCCACTCCTTTCTCCGTCTCATCCACATCGACTTAAGAAAAAACAAACAAAAAACAAAAAACAAAATAAACCACTCTGATTCATATCAAAATCACACACAATACCCTTCCCTTTCTCTTCTTGCCATTCGCATTCTTCTACACAAGCTATACCAAAATGATAACTACCGTCGTCGCAGTGATAGAGAGAAACAAAAATAAAACAGGGGGCTCGTTCGTTGTGACCAATCAGAAGTCAAGGCGCCGTTTGCTGTTCACGCGTTGACCTCATGGCTATCGCAAAGTGTTCACGTGAACACCGAGCTGTTCGGAGCCAACTGTTCAAAGGTCAATTTTAAATTTGTTGTTGGATGGCATGGAGTAGCGCGTTGTGTTTGTGTTTTGAGTTTATAGTGAGTGAGTGATAATACTTTTGGCGCATTTTCTCATTTTGAATACCTAGTGAAAATAAAAGCAGCAGAGAGAAGAGAAAATATTCCACAAGGCTTGACGCTGACGCCTGAGACGATGGCTGTGACTTTTGTGGGTGTGTAAGGTGTTGGGGTGGTGGCTCTGGCCGATGTTTATTTTTTTTGTTTGTTTTGTATAAAAGCTAGGAATACGTATAGGTATAGGTGTAATATATACTGACATTTGTGAGGCGGTTATTTATTGACACCAAACAAGGAACAGCAATGAGTTTTTTTGTTGTTGGTTTGATTCATTCGCAAAACCTAAAGAAGACGAAAAAGTTAAAGTGGGTGTTTAAACGATTATTCGCACAGAAAACGGTATAAGGAAAATGGAAAATTTTCTGCCAGAAATTTGAGACGACGGTGATGCGACGGTGGAAGAGTGTTATTCAGCAATATGTTAAGATGCTGCCACATTGACAGTAATGCGTAGGAGTAACAGCAGTTGGTACCTAACCTACCTTATACAGTTATATCCTGTGGTTTTGGGTTAACAATAAAAGAAAGAAATGCTGTGCCTCTAAAATTAGATCAGTAAAGAGTGGGAGTATATTTAGATTCCAAAATGCCACGACGCTAGTAAGCTGGTGTGCACGTGGCCTATCGACGTCGATGTTACTACAGCTTATTTTAAAGAATTTAACACAACGATGAATAAGAACACAGGGGTTAAAAAATTGGAAAGGTAGGTATAGGTTATGTCTTTTTGTAAAATAACTTCCTAAATAAATATTATAAATATATCCATAGACAAAAGTAACTTTTTTTACTTTATGACATAATGAAGTATTTGTTTACTCCCTAGTCCCTACATAAGGTGCAGGTTGGCTAAACTTCAATATACCTATACATACAACGCCTTGACAACACACCTCTGTTTCAAAAACATTTCGCCTCAAAATGACAGGATCTACCTACCTGCTTTGAACGTGAATAAGTAAGTACACCAGGGGCCCTATTCCTGAATACGAGTGGGGTAAGTTTTCATGTGAGATCGACAAATTGTGGTATTCTCGAACACGACTCACTAATTTATCAGTATTCCCCAACTTGAGTGTCGAACGTCAAATGACAATCGAATGAAACATACCTATTCCTGTACTCGAAAGTGACGCTTTTTCTGTGCGAAATCATTCATGTTTAAAAAGTGGTCGATGCAAAAAAGTTCGTAGATACAAATTAAAAAGAAAGACTGAAAGTTGTAATTTTCTAATTGTTCATTGCAATTGCCAATAACACCAGGAATTCGCACTTTTTTTTAGAATTGAGCCATACTCTATGGTTTTTTGTAAAACAAATCCAAGAAGGGAATTTTTTTAATAATAAAAACTTCTGTAAGTAGTTTTGAAACGGCTGGTTGGAATAATCCAATTGTGTAATATCATCCCTTCCTGACTGGTAAGAGCCTTGGCAAATGTTACAATTTTGGTGGTATTTAGCATAGACGACGATCTGCTTTGTTCACTGGAAACAGTTGTGTTGTACTAATCTTTAAAAATATTTAGTTTTATTATTTTGATTCTTACACTGTAAATATTTCTTACACGTTGTTAAGAAGTTTCAAGGGACTGCTTGCATCTCTTAAACTTTTAAAAATGAAACTTCTGTCTTCGTCAGAACCACTATCACTATCAGTGATTATCACTATCAGTGATACTTATCATATTAATTTATATTAATTTATTTATACTTTTACGATTTAAACTGATTAATTTGCTATAAAAATTATATTTAACAATGGCCTTCTGATAATTTTGTTGTACTGGGTTCAATGACACGAAGACTTGGCCACTTCACCATCGCCGATGTGGAAGGTAGAACTCCAGTTCATCTTTCAATCAATAAAAGAAAAAGAATTTTGCTTAACTCGATTGTGTACCCTGAGGAGAATGCAATGTTTAACAAAGCGCTGAATAATGCATATTATTTATTGAATTAGAATACTGATGTACATCTTCTCCCGCGAAAAAAGGGAAAAGGATAATTTCAATCCGCCAAATCTCTGGTCGATAAGCCTTTTTCCGAGTATCAACAAGGTTATCACAAAAATTCTCAAAATGAGCTTTGTCCAGGTCAGCGGACACAAAAAATGCCATATATTTGTTAGTTTCTAATGTCCAATAGGTTAGGTATACACACATATAAATATTTTTCTGTAAGGCCTGAGACACGACAGACTTCGTCACTTTTCGGCCAATCATCGGTGTACCGATGCTCTCTTCGGTGACTCTGGCTTATCCGAAACAAAACCAGAACAAAGATAAAGTAATTGTTTTATAAAACAATTGCCCCTCTCCTTATCTACAGATCTGAAACTTACTCACCATCTGATTTGCTATATTTCATTGCTATCGTATATAAAATAAAACAGACCTCATCGCCTATCTAATTAAGCTATCTTAGCACTAAATATAATCTCAAAATGGACCCTTTTGATGAAAGTGAACGTGTAAGCAATTGTTATCACTTCATTCTTACCGCAAAACCCTTATATTATATATAACATTACGACCAAGGCAATGAGGTATTTTTTTATTTCTATTACATAAAAATTAAAATAATATAATCAATTTTATATTAGCTATATAAATAATTACAAATTTTAGAATTACTTCAAAGATTTTCTTTGAGTTGACTCAAAAAATTTAGTCATAAAATAGTAATTAAAAAAAAAAGAAATCCATATTTACGAATTTCCAATGAATTAGATGACACTGAGTCATACACAATTCAAACACAAAAATATAATGATAAACTTCTTGACTCGGAATCACCTGCCATGCGAGTGCTTTTCAGCCAGAACGGGATGATAATGATTTATTAAAATTAGCAACAATATTCTAAAGTTCGCTGTAAGGTTATCAGCGAAATGTTAAAAACAAAACAGAAAAAATCATGTGTATTTTGAATGAAATTTTATTTGTTATGGAAAAAGAGATTGTGAAATATTTATTTTTTTGTTGTTTTATAAGAGTTTAAGAAGTTCATAATTGTTGTTAATATTTTATGATCTTTTAGCATTTTAACGTTGAAATAAATTTTCTAGCTTAAACCAGTAACAATTAAATCTCTCGTTTGGCGATTAGCTTTTATTACAAAACAAACAAAAATTAAATTTACAATTACATTTTTTTACAATTCACAATATGAATTTTGATTGGGTGAGATTTTTTTCCAATTAACAAAAATTTATTAAAAAACATTTTTGACTTTATTTGAAATTGCAACACGCATTTAAAATGTCAACGATTTAACTTTAAATTAAAAACAAATTTGCATCATCTCCTAAACTATACACATGTTCTGTTCGTGTTACTTGACGAAACGATCCCGTGCTAAATGCTCATCATTCACAATAGTTTACATATTATTCTTTGGCCTGCAATCTGAAGATGATTATCTTGTACACATGTACACTACAAACAACATACTTAACGTAATTAGAACTTTTTCGAAAGTTCAATTGCCGATAGCTGGTGAAGTGTGGTGACAATAATTGTATAAAAATATTTCTAATCAAGTGACTTGGTTCACCCTATGTTCACGTGGACATTAGATTTCCATTGCTTTATCACGTGGCCGTTTATATTTAGTTCAGAGATATATTCTTGCAATTCTAATTTACGTTACATCAATCTATTATCTATTTATATATCTTAAATATTTTTTACAATAGTTATGATAAATTTATTATGACGTGGGGTGAAATTGTTGAGTTGAGCTTAATATGGGTCATTGCCAGAAAAAAGTAATTGAGTGATGCTGTTTAAATAAAAATTATATGGGATGGTCGAATTTGTCAAATTGTCTTCATTTAGAAACACCATTATGTCAATTCAGTTGTCAGTTTAGTTTTACAAAAACTTATCGAAAACTTGACGAAACAGAGTAATCCGCTTTTAAAGGCGCAAAGATATGAATTTCTTGTTCTCTTGGATATCTCCGCCCGCACCGTTACCGCAATTCCTATTTTTTGTTGTTTTTGTTTTCCTTTTTCTTTTTAAACAAATAGTAAGAGGTGTGGAAAGGTAGGAGGAAAGAAGTAAAGAAATTAATTTTTTATGATTTTTAAGGATGATTCTTAATTTATATTTGTAGAATTTTGTGAATTTCTTTGGAATTAAAAAGCACAGTTATGTACGTAGATATATGAAAGTAATGGAAATATTAATCGAGATCTGTGTAAACATCTGTACACGCCTGTCTAAAAGAAGAGTGGAAAAACAAACGAAAACAAAAATAATGTTAACTGGGTCATTATGGCAACTTGTTCATTTGACAAATATAAAGGGCACAATTCGTTCGGTTTTGACACTAAGCGTCCTTTTAGTTCCGTTCATTTCAGTAAGCCTGCAAGCCAATCCGATAATATTTTTAATACTGATATTTACTATGTTCGGTAAGGCATAATTTTTTGAAATTCCTTTTTCCGTTTCCATTTCATAATGCTCGTACAATAGCACGATTACTCATGACTCAGTTCATGTTTCTGAAATACATACCTACAAGATCTCTCTTCATTCAGAAAGTGGAACTAGATTTCTCAGAAAAAAAGATCTTAATTTTCTGTATTGTTTGAATTAACCTGTAACCTGGTGAGTTTAGTTTGTAAAGGCAACTCTATTAGAAAAAAAGAGATGGAAATAATATGTGCAGATAACTATATAGAGATTATGTCAAAGAACAAACAAAATGAAGAAAACCTTCAAAACGAGGCGCTCACTTTCGGCAACTCACCGGGAAGCTTTTTTCGTTCTGTTCGTTTTACTGGCTGAACACAATGACGACGGAACTGGAATACGCATACGGAACTGCAAACATTGAATACACGTGAACTGTATTTTGCGAACACAATGGTACGTTACTGCATACGGAACTGCAATAAGCATACGGAAAGGTTTGTTAACTTTTAACTTTTACGTACAGTAAATTTGACATTTTGTCTGATGCAG
This sequence comes from Platycheirus rosarum, assembly GCA_963971375.1. Taxonomy (NCBI): domain Eukaryota; kingdom Metazoa; phylum Arthropoda; class Insecta; order Diptera; family Syrphidae; genus Platycheirus; species Platycheirus rosarum. Next base: position 32,592,803 of record OZ020507.1, read on the forward strand.
AGAGAAATTATGAAAGAGAGAACAATCTTTCGTACGTCTGTCCCTCCCAAACCCTTTTATTTAGTATACCTGAAATAACACCAGATGATTCCATTCTTCTTAATGATATTTCAAGTCGTTGTATAAGAGTTTCTTCTCTTTTTTATCATTTGTTTTTGGTATTCCACCCATTTTTGAATTTAAATGTCAAAGTTACTGTACGTGCATTGTGTTCCGATTGAAATTGGTACGTACGACAAATTTGACAGCTGTTCCGTACTCCGTCTCCGTAATGCAGTTCCGTTTTTGCATTGTGTTCAGCCAGTTAATGTTTCAATGAGTGTCAAAATTAGTATTAAAAATATTTGGGACGGGAATATTTTCGGTTTGGCCTTATTTATATAGATACATGTCACAAGGCGTTAACTAAAAACTTTAACATTTTTGACAGGTCAACACAATTTTACAAATTTCGTGAAGATGAGTTACATAGAAATTGAAATGAAATGAGAAAAACACTAAAACACAACCATTTATGAAATATTCAACCAGGTTTAAAATTTAAATAATTTAAGATATGCATGTCATTATTATCCAGGTTATTCAAAAGATCAAAATTCCTCTTCACTCAAAAAGGCTATACGAAATCAATTCGACTTTATCTGCTGATATTACTTTGTCAACAGCTATAATGGCAGCGCGCAAATTCCCCCAAAACATTTCCACGCAGCGTGCATTCACTCGAAAGATAGTCCTACCATTTATTTATAAAAAAAAAACAATACAAATAAAATCTAACACACAATTAAACCTTCAGTTAGCTAATATCTTTCTGCTTAGCGAATCGCCAACGACATAACAACTAGTATGAAATAGTGGGCCTGTGCGAATAATTTTCCAAAGTGAACTGTTCGCTAGCGTACGACTTGAAGCATACACTTTCATTAGCATCGATCACGTCTGCCGAACGTGATAGGGGCGTATCGAGCAATAAAATAATCACGAAATTCAACGAAAACAAAACGTGTTCAATGCTACAACAAACAAAAATAATATGAGCATACGCTGGTGGGGAGACACGGTTTCCGAACAACTTTGGACTCGGAGGTTTGTTGTTTTCATAAGATAATCAGCACAAAACCAGAGACAGCCGTGCCCAATATGCGAATGTATGATTGAATTCTAATCGCTGTCAAGGTGACAGTTGTTGTATGTAGTAGCCTAAATTTCCGACCCGAATGGTGCGGTGTTGCGTTCGAGAAATTTGATAGTTACTTATCTTTTTGATTTACACTTCGAACGATAGTAATCTGAAGTGCTGGCAAATTCCTTAGACAATCAATAACCTTGCCACAATGCAATATCATGTCACAACAGTGTGACAGAAGAGAATTTAGCGATAAACATTGTTATCGCTGCTGATTTTTGTTGACCACACGTTGGTTCTCATATTATGACGCAGCTCTGATTAGATTTAAATTTAAGGATCCCAGCTGCTTTGACTTTGTGATTTCTATCCAACTGCTTACGCGAATATACTTCTCAATGAACACTCGTAGAGCACATGCCCATTATGTGGCATTGGCATGGCATGGTAGCGGTGGTGGCGGCAAAAACAACAATTATTAGCGTCATTGAGCAGAAAGGTGTTTAACCGCGCTCGCCATTCATTAATTAGCGTCGACAAAAATAGTTGTAATATTTTGAAATAGACAGAAAACTATCACCTATACATAAATACATACAAAGGAATGTCATAATGCAAATCATTACGCAGGCATTTTTTTCAGTGTATGTAGGGTCTATATTATATAAGTTCCGGTTGGTGTTTTGAATGAAGGTGACTATACCTAGGATGTTTCGAGGTTTTTGCATTTTTTTTTGTGAAAATGTTGAGTACCTCATTTTGAACTATGTATTTTCCAAAAAAAATAATTAACAAACTTTTGCATTCCTCTTTCAGTTCATTCATAATATTAATAGATGACATTTAAGCAGTCAAATTTTAACTTTTTATTATATGTATGTACATACATATGTAGGTCGAAGGAGAGATTTGCTTTCGTAAGTTCATTCGACTTACGAAAGCAAATAAATGCAATAAATCATAAGTTAGTATGTTGGTTAACCCTCTTGTTGTTAAAATTTCTTTTTTTTATAATAAAGTCTTCCAATAAGGACTTCTTAATCTTGACAGTTGATAGCGGCTATCTTGTTGAAGCTACATCTGTCAAATTGGCTGTCATTTATTCAGTCTGTTTTACCAAATCACAATGGATGGATATAGCGTTTAACAACACGTGCAATTGAAAAATTGTTTTATCAAAATGGGTGTTCTGTTCCGTCTGTGAGAGTTTGCAGGAGAATTCGAGGCAGTCGATTTCGCTTTGCTTACAAGAACTCGGCCTTTCGCAGACCACAACTTTGCGAATTTTGCGTCTTGACTTGGGCCTGCACCCGTACAAAACTCAACTGACCCAGGAGATGAAGGTAAACGACCATAGACAACGATGTGTGTTCGCTTAATGGGCTCTGGAGCAGTTGCCAACTGACCCTAATTTTCACCGAAAAATCATTATTAGAAAATTAAACACTTCAGATGCGCGACATAAAGAGAAGCCGCGGTGGACTTTTAAAATTTAAACGATGTTATATTTCACACATAATGGCATCGATAGGAATAAAAAGTGTTAATGATATCTCATACACAATTATTTGTTTTATTTAAAATTAAAGTTAGGAAGCGTTTATTGAAAGACCCTATATAATCTTAAACTTAGCCTCTGAGCTAGATGAATTTTAAAAATTTTACCACTTCCTTATTCAATCTTTCTGCAAATGCATTTATTTTTAATTATTGTAACCTAATCTTCTTAAAGCAAAGTAAAGTAAAGACCTTCAATTTTAACTAGATGGGTGGATGGAAAACTGCATTTGTCCAGCCCATACCTAAAAAAGGCGTATCGTCATCTCCCTTTAACTACCGACCAATTGCACTTACATCCCTTCTTTCCAAGGTCATGGAAACGCTGATGCGTGCATTTGGAATCGGCGAACCTTTTACCTTTCGGAACGTTCAATTCAAGTTGTTTTGGATGGCTTCCTGTCTGATAGTCACAAAATAAATGCTGGTGTGCCCCAAGGCTCCGTTCTGTCTCCGACACTTCCTTATTTTTATCAATGATCTCTTGTCTAAGACTTCTAATCCATTAAATTGTTTTGCTGATGACAGTACCCTCAGCTTCTCATACTCGTTTCCACATTCACTTCCCTGTTCTTCGGATGTGGAACTGCATCGGCAACGTATGATTAGTTCATTAAATTCTGATCTGGCCAGCATTGTTCAATATGGAAATAGTAATCGTGTAGAATTTAATGCTTCAAAAACTCAATGCTGCCTTCTGTCGTTAAAGCATAACCTGCCCCCCATGCCCCTATCAATGAGTGGTACTTGCATCGAGGAAACTGAACAGCTTTGCGTTCTAGGTATGTGTATCACAAACCACCTTCTGTGGAATGAACACATATATGACATCGCCAAAACGGGTGATTTTTTTGAGGTTAGGATTTTCATGCATTAGTATTTGACAGATCACGCGGGATTTCAGACATGGTGTCAAAGAGAAAGATGCTCAGTATGCTTTGACATTTCATCATGAATAGACTTACTAACGAGCAACGCTTGCAAATCATTGAATTTTATTACCAAAATCAGTGTTTGGTTCGAAATGTGTTTCGCGCTTTTTTATCGACAAATTTTGTTCAGCGATGAGGCTCATTTCTGGTTGAATGGCTACGTAAATAAGCAAAATTGCCGCATTTGGAGTGAAGAGCAACCAGAAGCCGTTTAAGAACTGCCCATGCATCCCGAAAAATGTACTGTTTGGTGTGGTTTGTACGCTGGTGGAATCATTGGACCGTATTTTTTCAAAGATGCTGTTGGACGCAACGTTACGGTGAATGGCGATCGCTATCGTTCGATGCTAACAAACTTTTTGTTGCCAAAAATGGAAGAACTGAAATTGGTTGACATGTGGTTTCAACAAGATGGCGCTACATGCCACACAGCTCGCGATTCTATGGCCATTTTGAGGGAAAACTTCGGAGAACAATTCATCTCAAGAAATGGACCGGTAAGTTGGCCACCAAGATCATGCGATTTGACGCCTTTAGATTATTTTTTGTGGGGCTACGTGAAGTCTAAAGTCTACAGAAATAAGCCAGTAACTATTCCAGCTTTGGAAGACAACATTTCTAAAGAAAATCGGGCTATTCCGGCCGAAATGCTCGAAAAAGTTGCCCAAAATTGGACTTTCCGAATGGACCACCTAAGACGCAGCCGCGGTCAACATTTAAATGAAATTATCTTCAAAAAGTAAATGTCATGGACCACTCTAAAGTTTCAAATAAAGAACCGATGAGATTTTGCAAATTTTATGCCTTTAAAAAAAAAAAAAAGTTCTCAAGCTCTTAAAAAATCACCCGTTATAACGGTTATGTAAGAGCATACAATATTTTAATTTTATATAATTTTTATTTAATTTTTATATAAAAGGTCTTTTTGACAGCTGTCACTTGATTTATGCTCAGTTTGGTTTGGCATTTTAACATGAATAGGCTGACAACATTCGCCGAGTTTTTGCTGCAAAAAGTGGTCGAAAATTGGGCCGCTCGACTGGAACTTATTCGAGCCAGTCGCGGCAGATACTTCCCGAAATCATTTTTAAAACATAATGGCAAACCCTTATCTTTAAAATAAAGCTAAATTCTTGGCCATGATATTAAACTAAATGCGTTTTATTTCTTCTTGAAAACCAAACGTCTAAAAAAAACACCATTTATTAGATTTTATTTTATTTTGTACTTAATTAAAAAAAGAAATAATGTTTAATTAAAAACATACTGTAGTAGATTTAAAGTTTCGTTATTAGAACAAACGATTGACCTACAACGCGATCTAAAGAGTTCCAATACTTATCCAAGTACAAAACAAAATATCATCACATTCGAAAAAAAACTCAAAATGTTTGTCCTAAAACTCCTCAGACTAAAATCAAAATCATATTTTTCCCCAAATAAGCGTTATAATAATCTTGTACTTTGGGCTCTTGGGAATTGATACGAAATCTCAACAAAGTTGACATATCGAATTTAAGTAGGTTGATCATGCCTCTTCGACATGATCAATGCAATAAAAGTTTATTTTTAGATCTCAAATCGATCCAGCTCTCTTAAA